>OX381698.1:0-9871105 GCA_947462355.1 Caradrina kadenii | reverse complement strand
ACATTCTATCCCAAGGACACAGCAGAGGAGGACAACGATGACCACACGCTCACTAGAGAAGCAGCATGCCGAGTAAACGAGTGGAAGCATGGTGAATACCATGACCCACCGTTTACACCGCTAGAGCTGAGGACAGCCGTGGAAGGTTTCAACCCGAAGAAGGCCCCCGGATCAGATGGATTCACGTCGGACATCTGCTGTCGAGCGATCCACCAGGACCCGGACGCATTCCTTGCTCTGTTCAACAAATGCCTGGAACTGGCACACTTCCCGAATATCTGGAAGGAGGCTACGGTGGTTGTCTTAAGGAAACCGGGCAAGGATGACTATTTGAACCCCAAGTCCTACAGACCAATAGGTCTACTGCCGGTCTTGGGGAAGGTCCTGGAGAGGATGGTAGTGGCACGAGTCAAGTGGCAGCTGGTACCACGGCTTAGTACTCACCAGTTTGGCTTTATGCCCCAGAGGAGCACCGAGGACGCTCTATATACTCTAATAAAACACGTGAAGGATAAGTTGAGGCTGAAGAAGCTAATTGTCCTGGTGTCGTTAGATATAGAGGGCGCCTTCGATAGCGCATGGTGGCCAGCAATCAAAGTCAGGCTGGCAGAGGAAAAGTGCCCGGTCAATATCAGGAGGCTACTTGACAGCTATCTCGATGGCAGAAGGGTACGGGTCAGATATGCCGGGGAGGAATGCACACGAGAGACAAATAAAGGCTGTGTCCAAGGGTCAATTGGCGGTCCAATATTTTGGAATCTGTTGCTGGATCCATTGCTCCAGTATCTGGAAAAGGAGGGAATATTCGTGCAGGCCTTCGCGGACGATATAGTCCTAGTAGTGGATGGTGACACAGCCAGCGAAGTAACCAGGATAGCCAATGCAGCCCTCGCCCATGTTCAGAACTGGGGTGTCCGAAACAAGCTGAGGTTTGCACCGCACAAAACCTGCGCGATGCTTATAACCAACAAGCTTAAGTACGACACCCCAGCCCTGTGCATGGCCGGGGTCGACATTGGCTTGGTCAAGAGCATGAAGCTGCTGGGGCTGACCATAGATCACGGATTGACCTTCAACGAGCACACTGCGAACATCTGCAGAAGAGCCGCCGATATATACAAGCAATTATCCAGGGCGGCTAAGGCTAGTTGGGGGTTGAACAGGGAAGTGATCCGTATTATTTACACCGCTACGATAGAGCCTATAGTAACCTACGCGGCTGCGGCCTGGGCTCCCGCTACGAAAAAGCTGGGGATACGGAAGAAGCTTAGCTCTGTCCAAAGAGGCCTCGTCCAGAAGCTCTGCAAGTCTTACCGTACGGTCTCTCTAAACTCGGCATTGGTACTAGCCGGGATACTACCTCTAGACCTGCGCATACAAGAGGCAGCCGCCCTGTATGAAGCAAGGAGAGGGTCGTCTCAGTTCGTGCCAGGAGACCGGGAGATTGAGCGTATGGTTAGACTTGCAGAAGCCCCTCACCCAGCAATGCAAATGCCCCTGGAGTTTGTGTGCCTAGCTGATCAACAGCAGGTAGACGAAAATAATGTGCAGGCAGTGCGAATCTTCACTGACGGCAGCAAGATTGAGGGGAAGGTCGGAGCCGCATTATCCTTGTGGGATAATGAAGGCGAAATCCAGAACCTCAAGCTTAGCCTTGCCGCGTACTGCACAGTCTACCAGGCGGAACTCCTGGCCATTTGCAGAGCGACTGACGTGGTCCTCAAGCGCAAAGAGACGAGCTATGGGTTGTATAGCGACTCGATGTCAGCATTGCAGACGCTTGCAAACCATGGCTCTCTCCATCCCCTGGCGGTCCGCGCACGAGCCAATCTGGCTCAGGCTTTGGACCAAAAGAAAGATGTTTCCTTGTTCTGGATCAAGGCACACGCGGAGCTGCCGGGGAATGACCGCGCGGACGAGCTGGCGAAGGAGGCAGCATTGACGTCGCGGAGGAAGCCGGACTATGACCTGTGTCCGATCTCATTCATACGAAGTCAGATCCGCATGGGATCACTCGATGAATGGAATCGGAGATATGTGTCTGGCGAGACGGCCTCCGTGACGAAAATGTTTCTTCCGGACGCCAAAGCAGCCTTCCGTATTGTGAAACAGGTGCAGCCAACGGGTATACTTACGCAGGTCTTGACGGGGCACGGTGGGTTCTCCGAATACCTACACCGTTTCAGGTGTAAAGAGAGCCCATCGTGCATCTGCGATCCAGGGATGAGTGAGACCATCCCGCACCTGCTCCTGGATTGCCCCGTATACGCCGCCGAACGTTTCAATCTCGAGCAACTACTAGAAATTAAACTGTGCCATGAAAATATTCGGGAGATATTTAAAGGTAAAAACAGGAAACAGTTTATAGATTACTGCATAAACATCGCTGCAAAAGTCACAGAGAGAAATAAAAGTTAAGTAATAAATCTATGTTTCATAGAATATATGAATATATTTATGTGGTAACATAGAAATAAGTTTGTTTTAAAAAAAAAGTAAGCAGTAAAATAGACGTAAGATATAGCATTAAGAAAATATAAAAGCATAGTTTAATATAAGAATATTGTCAATATAAAAGTAAGATAATAACATAAGGACAATTGTTAAAGTAGAAATAAGATAATATAGACAAAACTGTAAGATAGACATAATAAAAAGTATTATAGTAAAGAAATGTATAGAACAAAGGAAAAATGTAAAATAAAAACTGTTGAAAACGTTATTTCCCCCCGATGAGAAATAAATAAAGAATAAAAACAATAGAATAGATAGAGTAAATGGGCATCCCACCCATAAGAAAGACAGATGAAGGAAGCTAGAAAGAAACAGTATGAAGAATAAAAGTACGAGAGGCATGGAAGCGAGAACTTGTATGAATGTAGTTGAAGTACCTAGGCGCCAGCTTTGTTGGTGGATAAAAGAAAAAAAGAAAAAAAAAAAAAAAAAAAAAAAAAAAAAAACCTAACCTAACCTAACCTAACCTAACCTAACCTAACCTAACCTAACCTAACCTAACCTAACCTAACCTAACCTAACCTAACCTAACCTAACCAAGTGTTTTACACCCTTATAATTAAGGTAACATAGTAGTGTGATACATCCCTGGACGCGGCTCCGCGAGCCCTGCACGCCTGTGTGAAAATATTTTTGAAACCTTTAAAGGGAAAATTTTTATTAAAGAAAAACACTTTTCCAAATTGTCACAAACTTTAAAATTTAATAACTTTGTCATTTTTAGACTCGCAATAACCCTAGGGACGCCGCTGGACGCGCCTGAAGTTGCTTCACCCGAGTCCTGAAACAGAAAAAGGAATACATTTAGTCATTTTTAAATTAAACAGTTTTTATTCAATTTTTTTCAAAATTTTTACCATTTTTGCCCATTCCCTGGCGAATAACTCCCGTTCCAGTCGCGCGAACGGGTCGAAACCTTCACACCAGACGGGACTCCGCGCAGGCAACGCGTGTGCACCCTCATAACAGAGCCGCCCATACAAAAATTGACCACCCGACAGTGAAAAACTGTCCAAACTGTTAGGAATCGTGCCCGCCCATGTCCACCCTTAAAAATTATTTTTATATATATAAGAAATTTTTATTAAGTTTTGACCGTGCACGCTGTCGTGCACACTGACTCACACGCCCCTATACAGCGTGTGATAAACACTTTACACCTATACACTTATATACTCTTATATTGACACTTTTATTTTTATCTCCTTATCTGTTGCCTTTCTATCTTCTCTCCACCATGCTGCTGTCCAGAACTCCCGCCAAAAAGACCCCTACGAGTCCCGGTGTCTCTCCATCAGCCGATGAAAGGGTCCCTTCCCCCAAAAACCAGGCCTCAAAGGTTAGGCGAAGCATCGGGGAGTGGGAGAGCGTGAAGGCGGCGTTAACCCAGCCCCCTCAATCGTCGGCCGCCCATCCACCTAAGAAAACTGCGCCGGTCGCGGTGGCCCTCTCGCAGCCCGCTAGGAAGCCTGCGCAACCGACGGACTGTAAAGTCGTGACGCGCAGAACATCCGCCGGGGCGGCGGGAGGTTCGCCGGGAACGAGCCAAAGACCCGCCGACCGAGTCACCGAGGCACGGAACTGCCTACTCCGTGCGAAATCGCTCCTTGGTGACTCGCGCAATCTCAGGACCGACATAAAAGCCGGTATCACCCAGGCAGTGGACCGGCTTTATCAGTTGGTAAAGGAAGAGGCGGCGGCCGTCACTACTACAAGAGGGGCGCTGACCGAGAGCAACGTCAACGCAGAAGCTCCGCCTCCTCCTCCCCCCCAGACCCCTCCTGCGATCGACTCGCTGCTCTCTTCACTAGCGGAGCATAGCGCGTTGGTGAGGAGGAGCGGCGAGGAGATGAGGAGACTCCAGGAGGCGATGGAGAGACAGCGGGACCGTGTGGAAAACACTACTACTTATGCGGGTGCGGCGGCCGGTAAGCATTACGTGCCACCGCCGCCGTTGCACTCGCTTATAGTGAGCTCCGACGACGGTAACGACACTAGTAGTACCGTCGTCGACAAAATTAGGATCGCGGTGGACGCGAGGCAGACGGGCATTCGGGTCGACAAGGTCCGAAAGGCCAAAGACCAAAAGGTTGTTATAGGGTGTCAGACCCGTTGTGAGCTGGAGATGGTTAAGAACAGGCTGGGGGGCTCGGCGGTAGGTCTGAGGGTAGCCGAGGCGGTAAACAGGGATCCCCTGGTGATGCTAGCGGACGTGTTGTCCTACAACACAGACGACGATATCACCAGGGCGATCCTGAAACAGAATCAGCACCTCCTCGGCGAGCTGAAGAAGGACGAGGTGAGGGTCGCCATAAAATACCGTAAAAGAGCACGAAACCCACATGAGTGCCACGTGGTCGTGCAGGTTTCCCCCCCGGTGTGGCAGATCCTGACCAGGGCAGGACGTGCACATATAGACCTGCAAAGGGTGAGGGTATACGACCAGACTCCCCTTGTGCAGTGCACGAAATGCCTAGGCTTCGGCCACGGTCGGAAAAACTGCACCGGGAGGGACGACCTCTGCTCGCACTGCGGCGACCCTCACCTGAGAGCGGAATGCCCATCGCACCTGGCCGGGGAGCCCCCCAAATGTTCCAATTGCAAAAAGGCCGGCCATGATAACCTGGCTCACAACGGGTTTAGCCGAGAATGTCCGTTGCGCAAACGGTGGGACGCAATAGCGCGATCCACCGTTGCGTATTGCTGAAGGCGCCACCGCGGTAAACGTGTCGACAGTTCTCCCCTGTGAAGAAACCAAGAGGCATGGGTTCGTCCAGGCAAACCTGCAGAGAATGCGGCTGGCTACGGACGAGCTCATGCACGGGGCCGCCAGTCAAAAAATTACCGCCGCACTGCTCCAGGAGCCATACGTGGGTGGGGTAGGATATATGAAGGTGTACAGAGGGGCCAGGATCTTCCAGAACACTAATCGCCTGGAGGGCACTGTGAAGGCGGCAATCGCCGTATTCGACCAGGACCTAGAGGTCACACAGTGCCCAGAATTCACGACCGACAACATCGTGGTCGTGAAGATCTGCACCAGTGCCTGGAGGATCACTCTGGTCTCCTTCTATTTTGAACCGACCTCGCCCATAGAGCCATACCTGGAGCAGCTTAGGAAGATCGCGACGGCGACCACGACTGGCCTTCTGATCGGGGGAGACGCAAATGCGAAAAGTGTCTGGTGGGGAAGCAGCGAGACCGACCAGAGGGGCGACAGTTTTGCGGGCGCGCTCGACCAATTGGGTCTGCAGGTGCTGAATGTCGGCGACACCCCGACCTTCGAGACCGTACGAGGGGGAAGACCGTTGACCAGCTACGTCGACGTAACCGCGTGCACGGCTGACATCCTCGACCTGGTGGACCGCTGGAAAGTTGATCAGGGTATGACGAACTCGGACCACAACGCCATAACCTTCAACATAAAGTTGCAGAGAGGTGAGCGAACACACACACAACGAACGACGAGGCTGTTCAACACCAGAAAAGCTAACTGGAGCCAGTTTCGTGAGAAACTGGCCCAGCTAAACGCAGAACACAGCATCAGCCCGTCTGACGTAACATCAATCAGTAACACTCAACAACTCGAAAACACTATCAACACATACACAAACAACATACACATAGCATGCACAGAACACATACCACTCATCAAAACACACACATCGCTCACCTTGCCGTGGTGGTCCGAGGAGTTAGCTACCCTGAAAAGAGAAGTCGCCACCAGGAAGAGACGAATACGTTGCGCGGCCCCCTCCAGGAAGGCCGGGGTGATAGATAGGTACCTGCAGAAGAAGGAGGAATACTTCGCCAAGACCAGGGAGGCGCAGACTCGGAGCTGGAAGGAGTTTTGCGGGAGGCAGGACAAAGAGGGGCTTTGGGAAGGCATTTACAGGGTGATCGGCCGCACGTCTATAAGGCAGGAAGACGTACCCCTGAGGCACAACGGAGGGTTCCTGAGCCTGAAGGAGTCGACGAGACTGCTCGCCGAAACCTTCTACCCGGAGGATCGGGAAAGCGAGGACAATCCAGACCACCGCGCCACTCGACAGCAAGCCAGCCTCGTGGACGGGGAACATGATGACAACCATGATCCCCCGTTCACGGAACAGGAGCTACGAGTGGCGGTGGAAAGCTTTAACCCGAAGAAGGCCCCGGGAGCAGATGGCTTTACAGCCGATATCTGCGCGCGAGCGGTCTCGCAGGATCCGGGAACCTTCCTAGCCATAATAAATATGTGCCTAAAACTGGGCCACTTCCCGAAGCCCTGGAAAAAGGCGGCAGTAGTTGTCCTGCGGAAGCCCGCAAAATCAGACTACTCCCAGCCCAAGTCCTACAGACCGATAGGTTTGCTCCCGGTCTTGGGGAAGATTTTCGAGAAAATGGTCGTGGGGAGGTTGAAGTGGCACCTCCTCCCCAAGCTGAGCGCCCGCCAGTATGGCTTCATGCCACAAAGGAGCACCGAGGACTCCCTCTATGACTTAATGGGACACATAAGAGGTAAGCTTAAGCTCAAAAAGCTCATAACCGTGATCTCATTGGACATAGAGGGAGCCTTCGATAGTGCCTGGTGGCCAGCTATAAAAGTCCGGCTCCGGGAGGAGAACTGTCCTGGAAATATCCGGAAGGTCCTTGGTAGCTACCTCGAAGACAGGAGGGTAGAGGTCAGATACGGCGGGGAGGCACACTCCATAAACACGAATAAGGGGTGTGTCCAGGGTTCCATAGGAGGCCCAATCCTATGGAACCTCCTCCTCGACCCGCTACTCAAGGGCCTAACGGAAAGGGGCGACTATTGCCAGGCGTTCGCCGACGACATAGTCCTGGTCGTTGACGGGGACACTGCGCTGGAGGTCCAAAGACAGGCCAATGCCGCCCTCGCCTATGTTGGGGAGTGGGGCGTCAAAAACAAGCTGAAGTTTGCGCCCCACAAGACACAGGCGATGGTGGTCACTAGGAAGCTGAAGTTTGACGAACCACTCCTGAGAATGGGCGGGGTCGGTATTGGCATGTCGAAGGAAATAAAAATCCTTGGCCTAACCATCGACAGCGGCCTGACGTTTAACACACACATATTAAATACATGTAAAAAAGTGGTCAACATCTACGGGCAGCTGTCGAGGGCGGCCAAGATCACCTGGGGCCTTCACGCGGACGTCATCCGCGTTATTTACACCGCGGTTATAGAACCGGTGACTGTGTATGCGGCGAGCGCCTGGGCACCGGCCGTGGGAAAGCTGGGGGCCAAAAAACAGCTCGCTTCGATCCAGGGTGGATTCGCGCAGAAGCTCTGCAGAGCCTACCGCACGGTCTCCCTGAACGCGGCGCTGCTTCTTGCTGGGATACTCCCTCTCGACATCCGTATACAGGAGGCAGCAGCCCTGTACGAGGCCAAGAGGGGGGTACCCAGGCCCGACCTCGCGGGCGGGGAGATCGAGCGAAGGGCGGGGCACGCCGACAATGGACACCCGGCAACGCATATGCGCCTGGAGTTCAAGAGCCTGATAGACCAAAACGAACTTGATGCCAACAGTGACTTCGCTGTCAAAATATATACAGATGGCAGTAAAATTGACGGCAAGGTGGGTGCCGCAGCCTCATTCTGGGAGGGCGATGCGGAAACCAGGGCCGTCAAGTTAAAGCTGCCATCATATGGCACGGTCTATCAGGCGGAACTACTGGCCATATGCAGAGCCACGAAGGACATTGTTCGGGGTGCTCAGCAGAGCTTCGCTATTTATAGCGACTCCAGGTCCGCGCTGGAGGCTGTTGTAAATAATGGCTCCCCACATCCCCTGGCAGTCGAAGCCCGCAAAAACCTCCGTGCCGCCTTCGGCCAGAGCAAAGCTGTGTCTCTGTTCTGGCTGAAAGCCCACGCGGGGCTCGCGGGCAACGAACGCGCCGATTTCCTGGCTAAAATGGCTGCCCTACACTTAAAGCGCTCACCCGACTACGACAAATACCCGGTCTCATTCGTTAGGGGGCAAATCAGGCGGGGGTCCCTTGGCGAGTGGAATCGGAGGTATCAGTCGGGTGAGACAGCCGGGACAACTAAAACCTTCTTCCCAGACGCCATTGAGAGCCACAGGACGGTCCGCAAGATCCCCATGGACAGTATAACGGCGCAAATGTTAACGGGCCACGGTGGGTTCTCCGAATACCTGACACGATTCAAGTGTAAGGAGAACCCATCGTGCACATGTTCCCCGGGGGTCGAAGAAACGGCGCTGCATGTCTTGCTCGACTGTCCGATGTTCGGTCGAGCAAGATATGACAGTGAACAGGAGCATGGGGACAAGTTTAATAGGGAGAACCTGGGGGATATAATGGGCAACTCCAAGAGGCGGGAGACCTTTATGAAATTCGGAAGAAGGGTAGTGGAGATCGTGGCGGCTAGGAACAAATAGCGTCTATTGCTGTTGTCCCTGTCAGCTACGATCTCAAAACACGATATATATACATAATTTCATTAATCATATAAAATAATAAAATATCTACATTTTTAAACAAATAAATATTTTAAAACATGTACATTGAAACTAATTTATATACTCAATTCTATACATATTTATATATAAACACAAAAAATAGATTGAATAAGAAGGGCTCAAGAAAGCGCAATGTATTGGTGTATGCTAAGGGATTGCGCGACCCTTGAGCAAGGAAAGAGCTTTGAACACACTATATAATATATATTATAAACACATATATAGCAAATAACATCATATATATTTACATATAATATTGTATATATATACACAATTGAGAACGAAAAACGAAGAATGAAGGAAAGAACACACTATTAAATATATATATATTCTAGACATCTAAACTACAAGTATAAAAGCAAGACAGTATTATTACCATTATAATATATATTTATACAGTCAGCATCAAGTAATAATTACGCAAATAAAAACTGATTAAAAAATTTTTTAACATGTAAAACCAAATCCAGAACAAAACTAATAACGAAGACGACATAACGAAACCACAGACTTAAATAATAAACACACATTCAAACAAAACGAAAAATACTAAGCAACAATGTTAACAATAAAAAACCGATTGATATCGTCCCTGCTCAAGGCAGGGAGTGGAGAGCAGAAATAATAATAAAAAAAAAAAAAAAAAAAAAAAAAAAAAAAAAAACCTAACCTGAGCTAACCTAACCTGAGCTAACCTAACCTGAGCTAACCTAACCTGAGCTAACCAAGTGTTTTACACCCTTATAATCAAGGTAACATAGTAGTGTGATACATCCCTGGACGCGGCTCCGCGAGCCCTGCACGCCTGTGTGAAAATATACATATATAATTACGTAAACATAAAGAAGAACAGTAACAAACATAAATAAATTGTAGTTAAAACCACAAACGGATCAACAACGACCCTGCTCATGGTAGGGAGTGGATATCAGCATACAACAAAAAAAAAAAAAAAACCTGAGCTAACCTAACCTGCGCTAACCTAACCTGAGCTAACCTGAGCGAACCTACACAACCGACATGTATCTGCGTCGTTGGCCTAGCGGTTCTAAGCGCGACTACTACGCTAGAGGTCTTGGGTTTGATTCCCAGGTCGAGCAGATAGTGTTATTGGATTTCGCTATGAAATTTTCAGTAGCAGCTCGGAGTTAGGATTTGTGCCCGGTTGCAATGGCAATAGGCTCACCCCCTATTACATGGGACTTAAAGATACTGGCGAACTGTGGGCGTACATTTTTGCACCTCTGCCTAACCCTTCAGGAAATACAGGCGTGATGGTATTTACGCGGACGAAGTCGCGAGCAAAAGCTAGTATATTATATAAAATAAGATTTTAAAATGGCACTGTATAAACATTCTTACCCTCTTAATTTAAACGACATATTACATATATTAAGTATTTATATATCAAAACGGAAAGTTAGTTATAACAGACGGGCTCAAGCAAGCGCAAAGTATTGGCGAAGCCAAGGGTTTGTGCGACCCTTGAGAAAGGATTGATTCATAGGAATGGAATATATATTTATAAATATTATAAACAAACACACAGTAAAGAAAAAACAGACAACCAAAACGTATTAAAAAAGAAGTAGTATTACATAAAACAAATAGCAATAAAGAAAGAAAACGGCAGTCGAGTAATACAGTATCACTATACACAAACTGAAATCTACAAGTAAAGAAAAGGATAAAAACACAAAACAGCACTAAACACCAAAGATCGATGAGCATTGACTCTGCTCAAGGCAGGGAGTGGAAAATAGTAAACATTAAAAAAAAACCTAGCCTAACCTGAGCAAGTTCATGTATAACTATGTAGCGTCCTTAGTTTATTCCATTCACTATCGTCGGTATCACAGGTTGGTTGAGGTTTCACTATGTTGAAGTGTTACACGGATCTACCATGCCGCAGATAGACTTTCTTGATGTGCTTGCGGAAAAGTGATCTCGTCAGAATATTACAGATACTGAGGGATGAATGTATGTATGTTAGATGTGCAACTGTTATGCCTTCGTTTCGTCCAAAGGAATTTCTCTGAGATAGCCAGAATTTGGAAGTTGGTGGTTTCCGAGAATGCGGGGAAAGAGAGTGTAGACTATGACAGCTTTTGTCGTAGTGTGTGTGGTTGTAACGTCTTCTATTATTCTCAATTGGGATTTGCTAGTGTGATCTAGAATATTGATAGAAATGTGTGTCAACCCACAAAAACAAAAGCTTCACATTAGTTTCATAAAAAAAAACCTTATTACAAATAATACATTTAATTGTAGTAAATTATATTATTTATCAGTATTATTTAAATTGTTGTCTTTAAAATGATTATTACGCTTGAAATTGTGGTGACATCGCGGCTATGCAGCAGCTATGCGGTCAATGATGGGATCATATCTTTATCCTGAAAATAGAAATTCAAATCTGTTATAAATAGGTACATTAATTTTATTATAAAGAAATGTGATAAATTGCAAATATGGTACAGTTTAACACCGTGTCGAAATAGGCAAACAGAACCAACGCAACATTGTAGCACGCTCCTTGTCTTAATGTTGATTGAGTTCAGGTTTTAACATTACAGAATGTCATTTAACCTCATGTTAGCAAGTAACTCCCAGTTCAGATTTTGGCGTAAGTGATTTTAACATGTAGTACGAGACGCTACGCATAAAATTCGTAATGTATTAACATTACGAATTTTATTTATTTATTTATTTATTTATTAAAACTTTTTGCACATAATGTAAATAATACATTGTACAAAGGCGGACTTAATGCCTTTGCTTTGTATCATTAGATACAGTTTCTTGCAAACCTCGACGCGATGGTGTATGAACACGCATCAAACTTGACACAAACACTCATGGTCTCCCGACGAAGAGCGTCGTGTTTGCACTAACCGGTGGAGTTAGCCGCGATGGCGAGGAAGTCGGCGATCTCCTGGAGGGCGTTGATCTTGTGCTGCAAGACCGTCCCAATTAAGCTGCTATTTGAACTGCAAAGTCAAATGTACAACACTTAGTTTGATTTTACATTTTTATGTGGTTTCTGCAAATAATATATGAAATGATAATAATGACTAAAGTCAGTCATTCTGGCGTTTTTCTTTTCTATATTTGTTTTTGGAAGACCTGTTTAGAAAAAAAAATGAAACTTAAACGGTCTCTAACTAATTTTATACCGACTTTAAATTGTGTTCATCGCCATGTCCGTTCATTCAGGACCGACTTCAAATAGCTTTCTACTCACAAGGTGCTTTGACACACATTTTTGCTGCTTAAGTTACTTAGTGTTGCCATAGCTCAATGGCTTTGGATAAGTAAATATTCTGTGCGCACTGGTCCCTGAAGGCACCAGAAGTGGTCCGCGATTCAGCAGTCTACTACAATTATTGTAAGTACATTGGTTCCTAACAAGTTTATTATTATGCAGCTATTAAAACTATCGCCAAGCAGTGTGTTGCCCATGTCAACATGAAAATGATGTCAAATGGTTTTTCAGTACTAAAAGGTTGAGAACTACTGATTTAGATGATAACGAGTAGGCATTAAAAAGCGGAAAATATAAATATTTTTTTACAAAAAAGACAAGCGCTTTCAAAAACTGCTTTCGGCAGTGGGCGGTGTTGATTCCTTTTGTTGTTCTGTCTTGCCACCTTGTAGAAGGCGGTAGTCTTTTTTGTACAACAGTATTTTACAATAGCTTAAGCTGCGTCCACATTTGTAACAATATGAACAGAGCGCACGGCGTCACGGTGCTCATACTGGTAGCAACAATTGCCAGGGTTCTGTACACCGCAGAGCCGGCAGAGGTATGGTTCTTATCGATGCGTGCAGTTCTGTAAAGAACAGATACATACTGGCCGAAGACACTCGCCAGCCAGCCGAAGAAGGGCGCCGCGTCCGCTTCACTGGACCACTGCGGACAAGCAACATGTGAGCAATGTGCCATAACCACGCGTCAGTGCATCAGTGTGTACACACCACACAGCGGGCGTCACTCACGAGCAGCAACAGTGCAGCCAGGAGCAAGCCGACACCCGAGTAGCGCAGCATGGCGAGCTTCTGAGTGGTGGAGAGGAGCGAGATGCAGGAGGCAGGCTGCGCGGTGACCGGCAGACGAGTGCTGAGCGGCGGCGGCGGCGCTGTATATACCGCGCGCGCATTACCATCTCAATGCGACGCGTGCGCCGCGACACGTGCTCGATTGTTGTGTTCGGTTGAGGAAGTATTGATGTTTATGTATTTATAGTCATGCGTTAAGAAGAGAGTTGAGTTAACAGAGTGATGACGCGCGGCACGACTTGCCGCCTGCACACACATGTTCTCCTGGGCGTCGCGTCGCTCTTCGGCCCCCCTGTGCGTTATTAAATTGTAACCATAACTATAATGATATCTTTAATTATTAATCTTTTAATTGCTTTAATACAGTTTTTTGTTTTTATGTCGTGATGGTCTAGTGGTTAAGACGTTTGCCTCTCATGCATGAAGTTGTGGGTTCGATATCGGATTAGTACCAATGTGGCTTCTTCAATTCATACGTACTTTTTCAGAGGTATCGTGTTGCCTAGTAACTGAGTTGTGGAGGTCAGATGGGCAGTCGCGCAGTAAACCACTGGTAATCAGCTGCATCCGGTGACACTAGAAGCTGACCCCAACATAGTTGGGAAAGGGCTAGGCAGATAAAATATTATTATACTTTTTTAAGTTTATCTTGGACATCTCAGTCATCGGTGAAGAAAAACTTCGTGAGGAAACCTTGACTTCGTGTTGCTATAAATGTAAAATCGCCAATCCACCGTGAGCAAGCGTGATGATCAATGTTTGAGCCTTCTGTGTATGAGCAGAGGCCTTTGCACTGCAGTAAACAGGCTGATATTATTTTTAACTCCCGACACAAAAACGACGGGGTATTATAAGTCTGACGTGTCTGTGTGTTTGTGTGTGTCTGTCTGTGGCATCGTAGCTCCCGAACGCATGAACCGATTTTGATTTTGTTTTTTGTTTTTTAATGAGTCGGGAGTGTTCTTAGCTTTGTTTGGTTGAAATCGGTTCAGCAGTTTCAAAGTTAGCGGCTCTTTTGTTGGCTACGGTAGGGATTCCTATTCTTCTGTGGGGGGTTACTTAAAATTTTTAATTTTGTGTTTTATAATTAAAGCTTATTAGTAATTATTATACAGCCTTAAAAGATGACTACCTAATTTTAATAATAAAAAAAAGTATTATTATTGTAAGTGGCATTTAATGTTAGTAGTAAGATAAATAATTGGTTTCTGATCTACTTTGGCCTGCAATGCTGCTGCTGTATTGCTCCTGTAACCACTTGTTTCAAGCGAATAGTGAAGTACTCTGTGGAGTTGTGCAGACATTCGTAGCCGCGCGGGCGCTCCCTGCTGTGCGCGACTCGGATCGGTCAGTTTATTATTGTCGTTCTTTAGTTCTGTGCTGTGGTTGTTTTGATGCGTTTGTATGCATTTAGTATAAAGCTGTAATCAACACTTGCATAATTTTATTTATTTATTTGTATATAGCATGAGGAGTTATAGCGGCCAAAGTACGTAATGTACAGTAGACGCTGAAAAGTCCATAAGCACGCTAAGGATTACATTGCTGTGAACAAGGGCACGATACCGTCAGTGCGCGTATGTGTGCGTCTATGTAATGTCTCAACATTCCACAGATAATACACACTAATAAACTGTCGTCGCACTACGCGAAATAATATTATATATCTGTTGCATTTAGAATAGACATCATAGAAGCGACCTGTTCTTACTATTGCATTGCTAAAGTTCGCGTAAAACTAACATGTGCTGGTAGCTGCTTGGGCTAAGCAACAGGTTTACGATTAATGAAGTCTGAGTTCGAATCTTACTTACTACGTGTGACTGTTTTTTTGTTTCTTTGAAACCCTAATAGTATTAAGTAAAAATAAATGTTACTTTATGGTGATTTATAACGTTTTCATGCTTATTGTTTTTATATAGAGCAAATATTAGGTATTACAACAACAATATACCATCACGCCTGTATTCCCCGAAGGGTTAGGCAGAGGTGTACCAGTATATACCCACAGTTCGCCGATATATTAAGGTCCCATGTAATAGGGGGCGAGCCTATTGCCATTAACCGGGCACAAATCCTAACTCCGGGCTGCTACTGAGAATTGCATAGAAAAACCCAATAACACTTTTTTGCTCGACCTGGGAATCGAACCCAAGACCTCTAGCGTAGCAGTCGCGCTTAGGACCACTAGGCTACCGAGGCAGTTAGGCATATTAGGTATTGTATTATTATTATTTACTAATTACCAATGTGAAAAGATAAATTAAAAATCACATATCCTCCTTCCGATAGGAAGGAGGAAATAAAAAGAATGTCGTGCTAAGTGAAAACAAAGATGGTAATTCGTTGTATTTATTTTTAAATATAACAAACTGTCTTGAGAATTCTGACATCACATTCCCACCTAGATAAAAGAACTTAAATCGAATCAAATTGTTTATTGAAATCCCTGATGTACACTTACAGGTGGTAAATAATAAAAAAAATTATCCAGATTCGTATAACGCACGAGAAGACACACAAACAAACTATTCATTGCGCCATAAAAACAGACTAAATTTGCCTCGCCCCCACCTTAAACTACACTCATCTAGTCCATATTCAATGTCAATAAAAATATACAATAAATTACCAGAAGACATAAAATAACAAAATAAAACCAGTATATTTTTAACAAAATTAAAGCAATACCTTATTAAAAAAAGCTTTTTTACATTACAAGAATATTTAACGGATAAATTCAATAAAACTGCCTCGTTGGCCTAGTGGTCCTAAGCGCGACTGCTACGCTAGAGGTCTTGGGTTCGATTCCCAGGTCGAGCAAAAAGTGTTATTGAGTTTTTCTATGAAATTCTCAGTAACAGCTCGGAGTTAGGATTTGTGCCCGGTTAATGGCAATAGGCTCGCCCCCTATTACATGGGACCTAAACATACCGGCGAACTGTGGGTGTACATTGTTACACCTCTGCCTAACCCTTCGGGGAATATAGGCGTGATGGTATGTATGTAAATTCAATAAAAATACATAACTACGAAAAACAGATGTTTAACAAGCAAAAAATTAATTAATTATACTACAATACCTAATAAGAACACCTACACGTATAATAATGAACAATTATTAATCGAGAAAACAATTAATGTTCAATACTTAATAAATATAATTAAATAAATAATTAATTAATAAAAATTAAAAAAAAAAATAGTACATAAATAGAAATATAAAATAAATGTAACCTAATAACAAGGAAAATAATTAAAGCGCTCTTCCTCTCTCTGCTTATTTAAAATTAGCTGTGCCCAACAGGGTCCATAGTTTCTATATTTTTTATTATTCCTAATATTTTTTGTTGATACCCATTTTGTCAAATTCATAATAACATATCAAGGGAAGGACATTCTGATAACACAAAATTAAATATAATATTGTTTATACCCCACTTATTATAGGTATCGGTATTCACCAGTTTATTAAAAACTAATATAATTATTTAGACTATATGGACAGGATTGCGTAACGTCACAATACCTAAATGTATTGGAGGTAATAGCTTAAGTGTTCGTTTTCTCGATGAAGATTGAAACTAAACCTCAATTGAAGATATTAGGAACAACTACGGATATATTTATATGACTAAATATATTTAGTTATACCGTCTAAATATTAAAATCAAGACATATAGGTTAGTAGAACTGTTGGCGCGTAGTATATGGTAGTATTCCAGTCAAAATGTAAATAATCCCGTGCGAAACGTAATCTTTCTTGTCTATGCCTTTGCCTTTTTTAGCTGGTCTTCTATGATGCAAGCCTTCAGCATGAATAGTTTGCAATGAGGGGTCTCGTTGGTGTAAAACCATTTGATTCATATTCGCCCACCATATTTGTATGTCGTCGGTGCGCCTCGCTAATAAGCGACGGCCTTCCACTTCGCTGTCGACTAGCAAGGCTACCCTGTTCCTCGTATCTCTTGATCCAGAGGTTTACAGGATTCCTCTAAAACAAAAAAAAAGTGATATTAGGCAACTAGAACAAATTTATTTTTTATATAATATAATAATTTTTATTCCATTTAAAAATGTAATATTAAAACTCTGCATTTATAGATTCAATAATAAATTCAATTATGTATTTTTTAGGCTTCACGATGGATTTAAAAAACAAAAAATATCCAAATGTCATCAAATAATCTGAGGTATAAATTTTACATAAAAGTTCATTAACATTTCATTATAATACTCACATTCAGTCCGGTTTCATTAGATATTTGTGTTCTATTAAGACCACTTTTATGCAGCCCAATAATCGTCGCCCTCACCTCAATATTAATATTTGGCTGCATTTTGAGAATAATTATTACAATATCGCTATCTATTAAACCACACCTCACTAACCAACAACTACACCCAAACATCATCTACTTAGCCTTTTGCCAACTATGTTGGGGTCGGCCTCCAGTCTAAGTGGATGTAGCTGAGTACCAGTGTTTTACATGGAGCGACTGCCCATCTGACCTCCGCAACCCAGTTACTGGGCAACACGATACCTCTTGGTAAGACTGGTTGTCAGACTTTCTGGCTACTGACTATCCGTAACGACTTTCAAAGATCTACGAATGACAGCCGGGGCCAACGGGTTTACATGCTTTCCGAGGCACGGGGGTGTCACACCACCAACTTCCAAACTCCGGGCTGCTACTAAGAAATTCATAATCCCAATAACACTTTTTGCCTTTTTTGAATCGAACCCAGGACCCCGTGCTCATCTGTCGCGCTTGTGACCACGAGACCAACGGGGCAGTCACCCAAAAGACAACGTTAATTCCAGTCAAATTAAATATTCATAAAACTCATGTCTGTGAACTAATGTCAACTAATGTCATGTCACAGAAATCAAATTTCTTTAATTAGTTTTGTATGATCTACGCTGTTTAACTTTACGAAATGTGTTAATAAAGCGAACAAGATAAAGAATATTAAATTTCTGTCCCATTCCTTCCGATTGAGTTATAACAAAAAAAGACAAAAAGTCTAATGAGATTTGAACTCACGGCCATTGAAATTATGAACTACAATCACTTGTTGTCGACAATGATGATACATGTGTCTATTCTTGAAAATAAAAGGTCGTAAGTCAAACTAAACGTCAAGCTATTGCGTTGTGAGATTACCTGTGGACTTTTGGTCGCCACTGTACATGTGTACAAATGTCAAGTGTCCACTTGTAACGGTTAGATAGTCCCGTGCTGTGACAGACGAACAGACAGCGGCGTTGACGTGTTGGTCTAAGTAATAAGCTGCATCGGCTGGCTAGCTTTAGCTATCGTTTAATGTTTGTGTGATGTGGACATAAGTCTCGTACATTTGTAACTAGGCAACTGGGCTTCTCCCAATTGCAAACGTCCCCCTGTGCGCCCAGGTCGCTCCTGTGTCCTGCTTGAGTGTCTACTGTTCCATTCGGGGCGAGATGTGAGTCAGCTGAAGCGTATCTCTGGAACTGGTTAAGCTCCGTGGCCTCGAGCAGCAGTCGATGCTGGCTAACAGTTGCAGTGGTTGGGAACACTGTGGTGCAAATAAAACACAAAGCTTTTATTTAGTTTGACATGTCGCTGGTGTCGGCGACAAGTCAAATGTTAAAAGTTGTATTGGCACACTTGCCGCTGTTCGATAGAGTTAACGAATAGACGTAACAGTACCCGCGAGTGTCTGGACACCCTAGTTATATACTGTTTCATACACTATTTTATGTTAACTCAAAAACATGATATTTATTTTCAAAAATGTAGTAGGTAGGAATATAATACTCATCCCAACATCTCAATAATAAAAACTAACTTGTACTTGTAACTCATTTATAAAAACAAATCATTATTTGAATAAGTGCATACATTTTAATTAACTACGAACATTTGACTTAGATTAGTTGTAAAGTGATCGTAGTGTTTGCTGGTCCGGCGGGCAGGGGTCGGGCAGTGGTCGGCAGTGGTCGGGCCTGGGCGGGCGGCGGCAGTCGGCGTGAACTGCATTATCCTGTGCACAAATGAATATAGTAACACAACGCTAGTGACGGAGTACAGACGCGCGGGAGGTACGCACCCGTGGAGTTAGCGGCAATGGCGATGAAGTCCGCGAGCACCTGCAGCGCGTTGATCTTCTGCTGCACGTGGTTCAGCAGCAGCGTCTCCAGCAGCCCGGTGCCGTTCGTGCTGCAACACGGTACACGCTGCATCATGGCAACCGCTCGCAATGCAACAGTGATACTGTTTGTATTTGCGGTGTAATGTAAAGTGACCAAGTCTGTCTGCTTGCAAGCTTTTTAACAACCATCACAATTAACAATGAATTCAACTTCTTTTTTAACTAACTTCAAAGATAGCTTTAAATTCGTTTAGTTTTGTTTCGGATTAGGAGAAGGTACTAAAGCTATCCTGTAGAGTAGGTACGTACGCGGTAAGGAGGCCGAAGAAGGGCTCCGGCGCCGGCGCGCCGTCTGCGCTGCTGTACCACTGCGAACAAACAACGCGTTAGCGGACGCCGCGGCGAGCAGCGCCCGCTCTGTGCGAGGCGCCACAGCAGTAGCCTACACATTGTATTGTTGTAAGACTGTTGCAGTCGCACGCGCTCGAGTGATATTTATTAAAGATTAATTTGTTTCAGACGTCGCGTCGTCACGTTTTGTTAGGTCGCTGCTCAATGGGGAGGTAGCGGAACACGTCATGCACAGCAAGAAACGAGCGGCAGCTGTTCGTGTGCGAGAGGATGCGCTCAGCGGACTGTGGCGGGCGATGCTGGAGTGCCATCGGTACACTCGCAATGTTTTCTGGATGCTATATTGATCTAGTGAGTGAATTACACTCCTAATATATGAAGTAGAGCCCTCGTCGTTGTTCTCACCGCCTCATGGAGCTTACTGACTGCCACTGGCCGCACCTAGTTATGATATTGAAATAGCTGTGCACTGCTAGCATCAGCCTACTATAACGACAGCCTGTAAAGGAGTTTGTCCTGTGAAGTAAGTACTACCACCACGCCCATTTCTGCTTCAAAGCAGCGTTGCTGTGTTTCGTTTTGAAGGGTATGGCTGCCGGTGTAATTACTAGGCACATGCGACATCTCAACTTTGTCTCTGGAATATTTTTTTTTTTCGGAGGGTAAATTATCAAATGACTTTTACTGATTAAAACCCGTCCATGTTCCTTCTTGTGTTCTTTGCGTTCCGGGGGCGCGGTGTCTCTCTCGTACGACCCGCTGCCACCGGCATCGGCCCTGACTGGCCTCTCCAATTGCTGACTCTTTGAGGCGCGCGTGGAACACGAACGCGCCATCGACCTATCGTTATTCAACGTACGGACGGTGAGCTACCCATTGCTCACCGTTCACAGGCCCGCGTCTACGGTGGCCGGGAGTCGTCTCGCGGCTCCCGACGTCCGGAGCGTCTCCCACGGCTGCTGTGGCGCGTGGTTGTTTACCTCAACTCATCCGCCGCCTCCTTCTCCAGCATAACTGCCTTGCAGAAGGAGGCGACTGCTTCCCATTCCCTCTCGCTCCGGACCATGCACCAGGGCTGGATGGCAGCGCATTTGCAAGGCCTCTGGTATTACAGATGTCTATATGCAGCGGTGACCGCTTGACATCAGTTGGACCGGTATGCCATTCAATGATGTTAAGAAAAAACATCGATTGTAAAATACCACCACGAACTCATTTTGGAAAATCTATTTAGGAACCTAATGCCTTAGTAGTCATTGATTGATTGGATATTTTTGTTTTGATTGCCTTTCAATCATAATTGTACCGAGTCTATTATTGTAATGGTCTTGATTGGTGTCTCTATTTGGATTAGGAAATCCAAGCTCCAGTAGAGTTTTGTCTCCGTCTTCGTCTCTATCTATCAACATGTTGTCTATCCATCGCGTGACAGTCATGCATTTCCTTTCTCCTGAATACTTGCTAATCAGTTTTTACTCAATGCATCTGTTAGCGCCACTTCTTCTAACACCTATTCTCTTAATTTATCTATTGTGGTGTCTTCACCCACGTAAGTCGACATTGTCACGTGCGCTGCGTGCAATGTTCCCGCGGCCACCTCGTCCACGATCAGACAGCATGGGAGCAACACTCACGAGCATCAGTAGCGCCGGCAGCAGCAGCGCAGCACACGAGTAGCGCCACATGACGAGCGAGTGCAGAGCTGCGCGTGTGGTGAGGGCTGAGGGAGCACACGGAGGACTGCGGACACGGAGGACTGCGGACACGGAGGCCGGCGGACGAGTGCGGAGCGGCGGCGCCCGCGTCGTATATACCGTGCGCGCATTACCATCTCAATGCGATGCGTGCCGCACACACGGAGCGTTCGGCAGAAATACTAACAGTAAATCAAAACATAATCAAATGGTAAAAACCACTCGACTATGATCGTGACTGAAAATAGGACTTTATATTAAGTGAGCCCACACGTAGACGAGCGCCCCGGGTGCGAGTGCCACCCTTACTTTGGAGCGCGTGGGTACTATACCCGGCGTCTACTGTGCTGTAGCTAGATTGTACCTGCCCGGATATGTTACCTTTCTTTCTCTTCTGGAACACAGAGGGTGCTGTTTTGCTTCCTACGTACTAAGAACAATTTATAAGATCCCCTGCGAGCCCAATAAACATGAATGTTAAACACGATACTTATTTATTTATTAAAGTTCAGGGTTACTTTTGCTTTGGTGGAGTAGAAATGCCGCGGCGCAGCTTCTGTCTGCATCGTCAGTTCTTCGGTTATGATTACCACTACGTGGTGGTACTCAGCAATACAACTCAAGCTTAACATTGATAATAAGCACGGCGATTTTGGATTCTATTGATAGCGAAGCCGAAGCCCTACTTCTCCCACCTAACCTGGTGTCAGCTCAGCACGTCTGTTCCTTCCAGATATTACTGTAAGCCGTCACGTTACAATTCATTTTCTTGTAAGCCATGTAGTCTTTCATGCGATCTAACTATTCTCATACTCAAATGTTTACTTTTCTTGACACAAAAGTTCATTCCTATTGTTTACTCCTCACTCCATAAAATATGACAATTGTTGTCTTTTGTATGACACACGCCATTTTTAGACTCTCGATCATATGTTGAATTGAGAGAATAGTATTGTGAAAAGTGTGAGGTCGCGGAAAATCGTTAGGCTGATTATGATGATGATGATGATGACTGTGAAATTGGACAATGACTGAAGGCTTTCCTTTTAAGAAGCACTTGCATTTAAACGAAATATTGGAAGGTCAAACTATCGCCGACTTACATTCAATGAATTAGCTTGTTAGATGTACACAACAGTTACGAGGAACTAGCAATTTGCAAGTCGGGCGAGCGACCCGTGGGACCAAAGAGTCGGTGTGAAGTGGACCTTCTGTGCCTGCTCGCAAGATGAGCAAACATTACCGTCAAATCGCCACTTCGCGACCATCCATTACCCGTGTATGATTGGGCGTCACGCCGGTCCGACAATGTCAGACGTCTGTGTAGCTTGTAGGTGAAGGCTGCTCTGCCAGCTCAGTCATGATGTTCGTTACGCGTACGTGAGTGCGGTACACAACAGCGCGCCGTATACAGGTTGTGGTTGATTGCAGGTGGTAGTCGCTGCCGCGGGGCATACCGGTGTGGCGAGTGAGTATCATCAGTATCGGGATTCGGGAGCGGCTGATCCCCTCTTTGTGCGTCGCGTGGCTGGTCGCCGGGGTGCGCTCCCGGGGCGGGGGAGGGGCGGAAAGGCGAGTCGCGCGCGGGGTTGGCAGTTTGCTCGTGGCGCCTGGTGGGAGAGCACGCCTCGCGAGTGTGTGTTAGTGTCGAAAGGATCCGCGTCCCGACATAGGTGAGTGATATGCGAGGACAACACAGTGGTTCAGCAATCTGACACATCTCAGGTGCAACACATCACATCGTCACTCGCGTGGCTTGCTCGTCTGCTGGTTCCACATTATATTATTTGTTGTAAATCTCGCGATACTTTTTGAAAAACTCTTTTTTTCGTCAATGGTCACATTAATGAATAAAGACATCTACATACTGAAGTAACCGTCAAATGTGGTTCTACGAAGTAAATCTAGTCTTTGCTTAATGTATACACAAACCGAACAGGTACTAAAAAATATGAAAGAGGTGCGACACAAGTTGTGATCGACGTGACATGATGTTTGAATATTGCTCGAGTGTGAACAAGGTGCGAAGGTCTACGGAGGCTCGACCAGACAGCACACGCACAGATTTGAGGTCGTTGGCCTCAGGAGCACTACTGTTCGTTCTATTGATGACATGTACGATGAGTTCAGCTTCTGTTTCGGCAAGGCATTGTTTAACACTGTGATACAATACAATTATGTATAAACTGCAAGTGAGTAAAAGTACGATAGCGGTTTGGATTGTTAACTAGGTACAAACGTTTTTTAACGTAGTAAATGCATTGCAACTTATTATAATCTTATCATGGGAATGTTGCTGGTTCAACCTGTATGTGCAGATAGGACTCGTATGCATCACAACACAAAGCTATTGTCGTAACAATACACAAACACATTGGCATGCACCTCCCTAGGTACGTCGTTATAAATTGTTCAGAAATATTCCTTTACCTCTACGATTCGTGATGGCCTTGACATTAGTTATCTGAATAACAATAAGAGAGACAATTGAGAGGTAACAATTGAAACTTAGGAAATAATACAAAAGATTTTTTAAACAGATAAGACTTGACTACTTACTATGAGAACATTGCTGAGTAGCTATTTCTGTTAAATCTAGGAATTCATTAAAATGTTGTCGTCAGCAGTGCGTCGGGTGTAACTGAAACTCGCGACGTTCAATGTCGACTCGTGTTAAGGCGATCCTTCCTGTGAACTATCGTTAAACCTTTTTGTTTCATAATTATTTCCCTTCTATTGTCATGTTTTTTTTTTCTTGTTTTTATTTGTCGTGTTTGAATCAATTTATGTCCAGCGCCCACCTTGTCTCGAGCTGACATTATTCTCATTTCGGAATCCATGATAGTGTGTGAAACTTCACGACTCTTAATAACAGCTACAGTATACCCAAGTAACCCAAGTCTGGAGTTCATCGGAAGCATACAGTAATTACTAATGATAAAGTGACGTGTGCTGATAACCATTGGATCGTCAGAGGTTGTATACTCCCCCATACAACATACAAAATGGTAAAAAAGTCATGATTCAAAAAACTGTTCCCGCCACCGAAAGCCAGAATCAATAGTGGAGACCGCCAGAAACGCGCCGAGGCAATGAAGCTCGTAGAAACGATTTAACTAAAAGATTAAAAAAAAAACATAACTAATTTCCAGTTTCCACACACACACACTCGAACCTCCAGGTTGGTGTTACAGTACATAATTATTATGGTACTAATGAGAGTCGTGATTACTATCATCACACTCAAACCTGAAATAAATACTAGAACAGAGAGCGGCTGTGCACCAAAAGAGCGTGTGCCTGTCTCACATTATGACTGTCATGACATTATGATATGGGGTGGAATTTGGGAACTGTTTTGTTGGTTAAGTTGCAGTGCTGCGTTTTGACTCAGCTCCGCGTACACTCCGCAGTCTCAGTCGTTACTCACGCTCTTCTGTACAAGGAGTCGCTGCAGACGGGCGGCGCGCAGGACGGCGGGAACTAACTCCACGTTTATTGCCCTCAATACATTCACGTAGAACTTTACGATAAGTGGGAGTTCGGTGTTGGCGCGGCAAGTTGCGGCAGGACATTAGTCAGGTGCTGGCGGCCAAACGAAACGAATACCAACTGGAAAGCGAAAGTTGCTGCCAAACAATAATATTGTGTAAAGTAGAACGATAAATTCTTAATATCCGTTTCAGAGTTGTCGCTACTTGTTATTGTTGCAATTTTTCTTGAGCGCGCTTGTTGTTGACATTTATCAAGAGCGAGCATCCCCCTACGCCGCTGCACCCCTCTCCCCTACTTGTGAAGCCAAAAGAGGGCGGACCCAATACTTAATGGAGAGCATCGGGTGCATCACAGTATGCGAAGGACCGACGTGACGTGAGAGGCTCACGGATCACATTGCGCGCCGCCGCGGCTCCGCTCCGCACTACAGCCCTCTCAACTCGGCTGTTAATGTTCCATAAGGTTGTAAAAGACTACAGTCATAACAAAGTAGAACGTCCACCCACAAGGTGCACAGACGACCTGATTAAGATCGCAGGAATAAGACGCTGGATGTAGGCCGCTTCCAACCGGTCCTTTTGGAAATCTATGGGGGAGACTTTTGTCCAGCAGTAGACGTCCTACGGCTGAGATGATGATGATGATGATTACATAACCAAGTAGTACACTCCTAAACAACGGCCGACTAGTCATTAATTAAAAGTTAATGGTGGTGTAATGGGAAGCCATCGGCATCGGTAAAGATTACCTCGCGGTAGATATTTAATGAGAAACAATCGTGTGAAACATTGAGTGTTAAAGTCAGTAACACTCATTATTCGGGCGCCCCTCGCGTGGTGTTACCGCGAGTGAATAATAAATTCACTATAAACGCGGCGAGAATGAAACGTGGTGAATGTGTGCTTACGAGAGAAGTCCACGGGTACGTGCGTATTTGTAGAGAGCAGGCGGCGCGGCAGGGGAGTTCATCTCAACACAGACAATGTCAGTGAACACACCGAGTGCAAGCTCCCTAGTGTGCTCTGCAGTAGAACTGGTACTACGGGCTGCAGCTGCCCAGGCACCAACCTCGTGCTAAGGCAGCCTCGCGCAGTCTCATGCAGCTGTATCAGAGTGAGGCATCGACTACATAGTCTAATGGGACTGGTGCCTCGGCCGCTGCAATACAAGAAAAGAAAACAGCCGCTCATTGTTTTTAGATAATAACTCTAGATATACTTAGTCTTGCCATAAATACTGTTACAATTAAAAATAAGAAAGATATTACATTTGAATTTGGAATCTGTCATTTTTATACGATTGTTCATTGAGTTTTCAAATTTTGGCGCCAATACATTGTACAATATTTTGCGATATAAAAATGGAGTGGGGTGAGAAAGAGAACCGAATCGCTGTGATTGCATTACACAAAGTTGGTATGGAGCCAAATGCAATTTTTAAAACTCTCCATACGCTTGGTATTAGTCAAATGTTTGTGTACCGGGCTATTAATAGGTACAATGGGACCTCCTCTGTTTGTGACAGAAAAATATCTGGCCGTCCACGTAGTGTTCGTACGAAAGAAAGCAGTAAGGGAAAGAATTTGAAGAAATCCTGTCCAAAAGCAAAAGATCTTATCTCGGGAGCTGAAGATAGCACCAAGAACCATGTCGCGCATTTTAAAAGATGACTTAGGACTTGCAGCCTATGTGAGACGCACTGGTCATTTTTTTACTGATAATTTTAAAAAGAATAGGATGGTAAAACCGAAACAACTACTGAAGCGATACGCAAAGGGAGGTCACAGAAAAATTTTGTTTACGGATGAGGAAATCTTTACAATTGGGCAACATTTTAACAAACAAAATGACCGTACTCATGCTCAAAGTTTCAAGGAAGCTTCCTAATTAGTCGACAGAGTGCAACGTGGGCATTATCCGACTTCAGTGATGGTTTGGTGGGGTGTTAGCTATAAAGGAGTCACAGCCATATTTTTGTGAAAAAGGTATCAAAACATCGGCACAAGTGTATCAAGATACCATTCTTGAGAAGGTAGTTAAGCCCCTTAACAATACCATGTTCATTAACCAAGTATGGTCCTTCCAACAAGACGCGGCGCCGGGTCATAAAGCTCGGTCCACGCAGTCTTGGTTGGTAGTGAACGTTTCGGACTTTATCAGAGCTGAAGACTGCCCGTCGTCTAGTCCCGATCTTAATCCGCTGGATTATGATTTATGGTCAATTTTAGAGAGTACGGCTTACTCTAAACGCCATGATAATTTGGAGTCCCTAAAACAATCCATTCGATTGGCAGTGAAGAATTTTCCCATGGAAAGAGTGTGTGCTTCTATTGATAACTGGCCTCAACGTTTAAAGGACTGTATTGCAGCCAATGGAGACCACTTCGAAAAAGCTTTTTATATTATAAATTGTTTTATATTTATGTATTACACTAACGCACTGTAAAAGTAATAAATATTACTTGCAATAAAAAAAAATTGTTTTTCTTCGTAACCATATTTATGGCAAGCCTAGGTAGACACTGTTTTTATATTCTTAATCAAAGTTAGCTGTGGTGTGTTCGTAGTATGAGCTGAGTGTTTCGAGAAGGCATTAATATTGCTTTAATAACATCAGGAAAGCACGGGGAAGCATCCGCCACAGGACAATAGTACTCTCGCTTCACGACTGATGGTTAAGGCTGATCCTACGGCTTATCTAAATAAGTAAGTGCTCGTGTACGCCCAGTACAACGCGGCAGCGTGCAGCGTGTAGTGTGCAGTGTGCATGACACTCGCCGAGATACTCAGGACACTTGGCTTAAGATAACGGATTAATCCATTAACTTCTCTGACTGCCTTTTGATTAAAGGGATTGATTGTAGAATTATGAAAAATGTTGACTTTTAAAATTTGTAGCAAGTTTATCGATAATTTATAATTTTTACACCTTCTTTGGTATAACATGTAGCACGTACTCAAATGTAACACCATTGCAAGCATCCATTTGTATTGTAATCTACTCATGTTAAACAAATAAATTGATCTTTATCTTTATGATACATTTCGGTCACGTCAAAAACAAAACAATAAGTACTTACATAAATGTAACTTAAATGCTTCTAATTATAATCTTGAAAGTAAGTGGAAGTCAGCCGTGCCTGCCCCCTCGGTGCTGGTCCCCCGCCGAAGTGCAGTGCATCGGCACAGTGGGGTCACTTCCGCGGCGGAGCACAAACAACTCGTCCGCCGGCTCTTCCACCATATAACGGAGGCGTAGTCGGCATCGCTCGGGAATTCCCGAAGGCTTCCGATCCGCAGTAGTCTCGCTAAACTGAGGAAGCTCGCTAAACACTTCCTTCCACTCGATCCGGTGAAATACGATCAGTTGGCAACTTCCCCCCTCCCGGCCGCCCCGCGCCCCGCTCGCTCCCCGTCCCCACACAACCCAACACGATGCAGACTAGAGCACAGAAGGTGTAGGACGTGTGCACACTATACCCACACGGATATGTTCAGGAATGAGAATAGATTACTTGGCCGGATAGAAGTTGGAATCGTGTCCAGAACGTTCTGTTTCTGATACGTATCTATCGACAGCAATAATAGCGCTAATCAAATTGTTGCTTTGTCAATAGAAGGCACAGTTTGGTTCTACTAGTCGGTTGTGGAGTGCTTCAGAAAGACTACAATTGAGTGAGTGCCTGGTTTCAGAGTGACGAGCGCAAACCGTGGCGCGCGGCGTCGGCATGTTCTCCGCACTGTGACGCGCGGAAACTAACTTAACATACATACGTAAGCTCCCGCCTTTTTCCCATGGGGATGGATTGCTTGTACACTAGCAGGGAGCCCTCGCACTACGCCGTCAGTGGGCGGTGGCTGCGAGTGCCTGCCGAGCTGCATGCATTGCAACTGTGTTCATGGAGGTCCCACGACAGAGATAGATCGAGCATATCTAGTCGCCATCACTTATGAAGTCGTCGATGACAGAGTGAGAACGATCCCTATATTCAACTTCAAAGTAACCCTCATTTTTAGTAATCGCTGTGTAAAGTGCTGCATCTCAATGGGGTCTGGTATACAAACAGTTGGTAGAGTCACTAGTCGTACTTAGCACCGAGCCGGCCGAGCCGCCATCGGCAGAGCGCACGGCCGCGGCCGCCTCAGCTAAAACTACGAAAGGCGGTGAGATGTGCGGCCCAACGCCACAAACTTCTAATATCCTATGAATACTTCAATTAGTGGCGTTCTGTGGTTTCTGCCTACCCTCATGGGAAAAAGGCGTGAGTTTATGTATGTATGTACTACTATTATCTTGTATAGGTACTAATTCGAGTCTATAGCGACGTATCGTTTGAACAGGATTGAGCTGCACTAGCTACAGATCGCGGGAGTAATGGTAGTACATAGGTACCCGGCAGCTATCTAGCTCTCATATTATCTAATCGTGGCCTTATTTTGGAGCAATTCTACAGTGTTTGACGTAGCTGTTCGTTTTTGTAGGATTTGTGAGGGTGCTCAGTCGCCCTGCTCTATGCTATGGCTGACCTGTGCTGTGGTGGATTGTAAAGTTGCTCATGCTTGGTTTCAGATGTTGCGTCCGTGGAGATGAGCCGGCCGCCGCCGCCGCCGGCCTTCTGTCTCGCTCGCTCGCGCGCGCGCTCCCCCGCCCCCGCCTCGCCCCCCGCCATGCCGCGCGCTGGTAGGCCGCGCGCCGCGTGGCAACGCCCCGCGCGTCGCACGCGCACCCTTCTCTCTACACTTCTCTACTTTACCTTCCTTACTGGTGAGTTTTTTTCATTTTACATTCTTATATGTTGCTTAGAGAATTTAAATGTTAAGTACTTAAGCCTCTCTTATGGTCCATTCCGGGATCGTGAAGGGCGCGTACGTTATCGAGATCCTCGGCGCAGGTGTGGGAAGGGAACACCCGGGTGGTTTTTAGGCAGTAAGAGTCTGGCAGACACCTCCGTTCCCCCAGGGCGGTGAACATGCATGATTCCACCGGGAACAAAAATAAAAAGCCTCTCGCATGGTATGAGATTGTATACATTACCCGGACAGCTCGCATACAAACCCGCCCACTATTCTTTATGACTCTGACAAATGAGCTAGTGCCTAGACAGAGCTGCAGCAGGATTGATTGCAGGACGGTCTGGTGTGAACACGGAGTACTTTTACGTGCCCGGGCAGCCGAGCACGTCGGTCACACATTTTAGGACTACGGTCTAGTGTCTGGGATTATGAATGTAGAATATTTACGCATGTAAAGAAAACCTTAGAAAACTTTGTTTTTAGAGCAACACATGTGTTTAATTGACAATTCAAATTCAACATAATATTCGTCTTATATACATACATAATACATGACCGACAATCGAAATGATGCACTTAAAACCGAACTATGTTACTGTCTACTGCAATAAAAAAAAACTGTTTTTATACTTTTAAACTATGCGGGGTGGTAATAATAAAAGGGATTACTAAAGTGTGTGTGTTACGAAAAGCTTGGTCTGTTGGGTTTAGTCAGACAATTGTGCTGCGCGAACATAACACATTTGCGCGAGCTTATATCACTAGTGTAACCCCGTCGTTATTAGCAAAACGCAGCGGCACGACGCGACACGACGCGACACGACGTGACACGACGCACCAAGACGCGCGCCCCAATCATATCATTCGCGTTACGTTGCCATCTAATGAATGGAGAGATTTAATTACAAACGCTTTACGTAAAGCCATGAGCTGAGTCTGGCGTCACTATTTATTGTTTCCACAGCGACGCAGCATCAAGCTCACTTTATGTCTTACCATTTTATGTAGCGGGGACTAGCTTGTCGACTAGTTTGTCGTGAAGTGCGACAACATGGAATACCTATTGACATGAACTTACATTGATCAGCTGTAACTTTTGTAGTTTGGATTCTCCAAGTGGTGCAGTTGACGCTCAAATCTGTTGTGTGTTATGTAAACGTGTGATGAGGCTGAGCCGGATAGGGACTGGTTACAAGGAAGGCCTCCCCCCGTACCTGCAGCGCCGCACTTCGCCGGCTCTCCATCAATTCATTAGTTTAACGTAAAATTAACCCCGAGTTAAATATGAAAGTCGTGCTATTTCGTGTTAGCATTTCGTTTCGCGTGTCGACAAGTCCTGTCCGTGGGGTGGCGGGCTGGTGGTGTCCCGCTCGTGTGCCGCTTGTCTTCGATGCCAGAGAGCGATGCGCCTTGCGGTCGAGTACCAAGCCTGTTTTAATGACACAGATCGCCATGTGGGATGTTTTCATTCTCAATGAGCATTTTCAATCTTTGATCGTAACATATTTTCGCCAACTATTTTGTTGAACTCAGAAAGTAAAAAGTATTGTGAAACAGTGTTGAGTTATTGCACATTACTCGGTTAGCGCATGCATCTTACTCGATTGGCATGCGCTAATCGAGCCAATGAAATTGATTTTCTTAGACTCAATTTACAAAAATAGTGATTTTATGCTAAAACCGTAAACATATCAGGATATGTTTACGGTTTCAGCATAAACTGACAGAACGCTACGTTCTAACGTAGCGTTCTATCAGTGAATGAATTTGTGCAGTTGGATCAGTGCCTACTTCCAGGCATTAATTTTACAAATAAACAAAAGGAACAAAAAGATAATATTAGTGTTTCCAACCTGTAAGTAGATGTTTACACGCTGCATGCGGTGTTCTTACCGCGCCTCACTGACACAAACCATTATGAAAGGTATTAAATTACGGAGCCTGTTGGCACCACTTTACCCGAATAAATTCAGCCAATGAGCTATGCTGAGCGTTATCGAGCGGAGCCGGGGAGAGAAGCAAGTGGTATTATAAATCGCTAGGTCGGCAGTCGGACGCGGGGCGGGCCGCAGCCGTCCCGATATTTTTCTTCCAATTTACTAGTGGAGCCTGTACCTATAAGGAATTGTGGACCGAAATAGATCCCTGGGGCGCACCCGACCCGGCCATCTCAAGTTTACGAACAAATCTATGGGCCTTTCCCTCAGGAGGGCGTGATTTTGATCGAATAATTCATTGCATTTAAGATGTCTTATAAATATAACGATGTAAATGTTAGACGTGTACACCAAGTCAGATCATTCAAACACTTCAGTGAAGACGGCCGTGAGCACGCTGAGCACTACGAGCACGCAGCCCTGCCCTACCCTGCTCGCCCTGCTAGTTAACTATATGCAAAGCTAATAGAATTGGTATTAACGCATAGCTCACAGAGCTCGCTGAGAAGCCTCTCTGTTACGTGCGATTATGAAACTATTTTCATTCCCGTATTCAGTAGGTACATGAGTACCGGGGAGGTACACACAATATACAAACAATAGGGCTGGCTAAGACTACACGTGCACTAATTTGTCTAGTTGAATTGGTGTTGTTGTTGCAGCATCTCATTCAGCTGCGCACGTGTCACTCGTTGTTTGATCACTTCCGCTATCGAATCACTTGTGAAGTGTGTCGCAGTATCCACGCTGATGTGTTCACCCGTTCTGTGGGTAGTGGTGCAGCGCCTCTATCGAACGCTGACATTCTTGTCTGATTGGGGCCCTCTCCGAGGTCGCATGGAACCACCGGCGCCCTCTCCTTGCTCTGTATCCGCGTCGTAAGTGCGTCCAATAAATCAGTCTCCGTCGGCAGTAGGCGCCTCCGATTGTTCCCACTTCGGTGTTTTCCTCGCGATCGCACATTTACGTGGATGCTAATATCTCATGGCGTCACTTGCCATTATTTTATTCCCCTCCACATTCTCGGAATTCATTACAATCGACCGCCGATATAAAGAGGTCGCCATCGATCGGCGCTCAATACGATTTGCGATAAAACGTAGCGTTGAGATTTCCGCTATTTGGAGTGATTCCCTAGGGCACGGCATTAGCATAGGAGGCGGCGCGACTCCGCGGCTTTATAGCCAGGGTCGGGAGTGTCGGCGCGGCGCTCGCATAACAACACTGCAGCAAGACAAACCAACCACCGCGCGTATCCAGCGCATGTGTTAGCTCAGCTGCGGTACTGCTCAAGGGAGAGACGCACTGTACAGTAGATGAGTTGGTTGCTATTGTGTTCACAGTATCTAATGGTGGTAATGTAACAACCTGCTGCAGTTCGCTGGAAGATAACAGCTGTGGATGCTGTAACCCAGTAAACAAAAGAGCTGCAGCTTCTGAAGTGGCTACTTGTGCATTGGTCGTATGTACACACGGCGTGGTCCTTCTGTGCGTGGGCTGTGTATACGTAGCGCTCGAAAGTGTTCGAAGGCGTTGAGCTGATGTCACATCAGTTGAAGCGGGAGAGGCTGCGGTACGCGGGTAATCTTCGCGAACTTTGTGTTAGTGCCGCCGCGGCAGCCGGCTAATGTATCAATATACGTGTTCAAAAGTCAAAAGGTCAAATCATTTATTTCAACTAGACCATTAAAAGGCACTTTTGAACGTCAATTACATACTAAATTAAAAATATTGAATCTAGTTGACCATTCCAAAAGGTAGTTTTGTATGGAGAAGAACGGGCAAGAAACTCCATACATACTCTTAAAAAAAAATGTATTACAATAAGTTGTACAATTCCATAAAATTATACTGATGTCAAAACGATCTATTAAAAAAAAGTCACTCAAAGTACTGCAATACGTACTCAGTGCCACAAATTAGAAATGAAAGCTAAGTTAATTGTAATATTAAATACATTTATACATTTCAAAGACAAGGAATCAGTGTGTGAGGCATACTCAAATATAGAATTAATGTCGAAGAGAAAAATAATTAATCAAAACAAAGTACTTATATAATGAAACAAGCAACCAGTTGATTTTGTCAAGACTTTAAATTGTCCTATGGAGCAGGACCAGCATGTTCCCAAACATTGTTAACTTATCTATTGCAATACAAGTCTATTCCCTACGAGTTGCTGTAGATTCTGTGTTGTCATAGCATTATCGTATCACTTACAAAAGGCAGAAAGTCAGTTTGTAATCACTGTAATGAAGAGCTGAGGCACATAATAGAGCCGTCCGCCGCTGTCAAGTGCGCGAATATTACTATGTAATGAAGTAACGTCAACAATATTTTATTTGAATAACAACACACCGCGCCGCCGCGGGTGTTGGGGGCGGGGGAGGGGGGTTGGGCACGTCGACACCTCGTAATTATGTTTTCACAATAAACGAGCGCACATTGGGGGATAAATGTAAAGTAGAAACTACCGGCCCATATCCAAGTTATGTATTTTATCGAAAGTTCTTGAGCGATTAGTTCACGCGGAGATTTATTCAGCTATGCAACGCCACTTTGACGATGAGCAACACGGTTTCCTCAGAAAACGGTCCACTGCCTCCAACCTGATACTATCCAATGAATTTATAAGCACTGGGATGGAGGATCGATGCCAGGTCGATGCGATTTTTACAGACTACAGTAAATGTTTTGACCGCATAGATCATAGATCATAGAGTACTTCTTCTGAAGCTACTGTCTGCAGGTATTCACGGCGACCTATTCCGGTGGTTTTCATCTTATATAGATAATCGGACCCAGGCAGTAGTCTTACGTGGATACATATCGGGATGGAAGTCTGTCCCATCAGGAGTGCCTCAGGGCTCAATTTTAGGACCTTTATTATTCACAATATTCATCATGGACATAAAATAATGCTTTATTATAAACTCACGTATCTTACTGTTTGCTGATGACATGAAGGTCCTAAAATTCACACGCACACTATTTGACACTGAGCTACTTCAGTCAGACCTTGACAGGTTCGTACAATATTGCAAAACCAATAAATTGCAACTAAATGTTACTAAATGTTTCCATGTAACATTCACTCGCCAGAAATCTGTCATTGGTTCAAAGTATAGACTAGACGGTACTTACATACGCAAAGAAACCAGTGTCAGAGATCTTGGTGTAGTACATGATAGCAAGCTACTTTTTGATGAACACATAGAGACGGCCGTCAACAAGGCGTTCAAAACTTTGGGTTTCATCATTAGAGCTTGCTCTGGCTTTCGTTCCTTAAAACCACTCGAAGTCCTTTACTGTTCCCTGGTGCGTCACCTGGAGTATGCTTCCCAGATATGGAATCCTCAATATGAAATTTACAAATCTCGTATTGAGTCTGTCCAGAGAAAATTTTTGCGGTACTTGGACTTCAAGGCTAGGCAATTTCTCAGTTGACTATGGACACCGCTGCATGCGATACCATTTCTTACCATTGGAATTAAGACGCAACGTCAATGACATCTGTTTCTTAGCAAATATCGCAAACGGCTCGGTGGATTGTCCCGAACTACTAGGCAAGATACTTCTTCGCACAAACCTAAACCTAAGTAAACGGCCACTACTCCATATACCATACACATCGACAAATTACAGGCGTAACGCCTTCTGTATACGTAGTGCTATAGCCTTTAATAGTTTACCATCACACTTGGAAATTGACTTATTCTGCACCAGCGTACATAAAATTAGAAAAATTTTAAGCAATGAATATTTTGATAGTCGCAAATAGCTTTTCAATCCTATTTTTGATGTTGCACGACTTGATATAGAAAGTAGTTAATTTTGTAACCAGTTAATTAATTAGAGTCACCAACGACCAACGCAAATGACTTGTTACTAAATGGACATTTATATGTGGAAGCTTGTCATTAGCAATTGTCCTTATTTATAAAAGATATTTATAATTGTTATTAGTCTGTAAGCTTTCCTTAAAAATAAATAAATAAACATTATGAGTCATATCATTACCAGCTGCGCAGCTCCGGATCCGGTCAAACTCTTATTCAATAAGTACATTATTGTTTCAGGGTAATGTAATGCTTTTTTTTTTTTTGGTGGGTGGGAAATCATCAAATAACTTCTCCCGCCCTGGGCGGGGCGGGAGGGAGTGTCAGACTTTTACTGACTTAAACCCACCCATGTCAAAGTCAAAGTCAAAGTCAAAACATTTATTTAAATTAGACCATTTACAGGCACTTTTGAATTGTTTCTTTCTTTTGACATGTTCCTTCTTGTGCCCTTTGCGTTCCGGGGGCGCGGTATCTCTTGCGAACAACCCACAGCCCCGGCAGGCATCGGCCTTCAGTGGCCCCTTCCTTTTGCTGACATCTCTTTGAGGCGCGCGTGGAACACGAACGCGCCGTCGACACGGCCTGTCGTTATGCAACGTAAGGACGGTGAGCTACCCATTGCTCATCGTCCACAGGCCCGTATCTACGGTGGCCGGGAGTCGTCTCGCGGCTCCCGACGTCCGGAGCGTCTACCGCGGCGGCTGGGACGGGAGAACCGCTGTCTCAACCGTCCCGCCGCCTCCTTCTCAAGCATTACTGCCTCGCAGAAGGAGGCGACTGCATCCCATTCCCTCTCGCTCCGGACCATGGCTTGCACCAGGGCCGGACGCGAGAGTTCGCCGCCGCCGATGGCCGCCACGAGGATAATGTAATGCTTCAAGTACTAATTTGAATATTAACAATCAGGACGGATCCATACAATACAAAGGCAATTTTAAATGATTCCAATGATCCGTATTCTCTAAACTGACTGACTGACTCTAAACATGACTAACATTAATATAAAAGTCTCCAAATGCTATGAGCTTGCTAATGTTTCGGCCTTAAACCGAAGCTAATTTTTGAAGCGTTGTTGAAGGACCTAGGATGTAAAGCGCATCTTTGACAAACACTTTGCAAAGTCAAAAAGGCTTCTAAAGCACGGTTTATCGTCAGAACTCGGCACGCGTTCGGGAATGTTCGTTGGCAGCTTCTTACAGTGCGGCTCTCAGGGTCGGAATCCTAACGAGTACGCCTGCAGCAATGATCTAGAGAGCGTTCGGAAGTAGTTCGTGAGGTACATACAATACCATTCGAGATTGTATCACAGCATCATATTGTTCGTACTCATATTGTAACGTGCGCTGGTGAGGAAGTGGACGTCCGGTCTCCGTTAATGAAAACGGACTCTGTGTAACCACTTTCTGGATGACAACTTCTTGCCTACTCATGTTACAATTGGAAACTTGTTATTGGCTAATCATTTCACACCAACCACCACATTTTTGTGTCTATTCTTTGTCTCTATGTCGTAATGGCCCAGCAGTTAAGGCGCCCGTCTCTCATGCACGAGGCTGTGTGTTTGCAACCGGGAAAGGGCAAGTGCCGATGTGAGTTTTACAATTCATATGTACTTTCCTAGAATCACTGATATTAGTGAAACAAAACAATGTGTGGAAACCTGGACTTGCAATGAATATAAGGCTGAAATCGCCAATCTGCCTCAAACAAGCGTAGTGATCAATACTCTTGCTTTATTTGTATGAGAAGTGGTATTTTTCCAGCAGTGCAGTGGGACAATAATAGGCTGGCATTTATATTTTTTTGTTATTGTAAGTTTTCCTAATAAAATATGTCTGTCTTGTGGCACGGCTGAGATACGTACACGTGGTGTGTACGCAGCGTCCCGCCGCGCCGAGGAGCTAACAACCAGCAGGAGCCGTCCGCAGCCGAGCTCGCTAATGGCAGCCGTCACTCGTCAGCGAATGACAAATGTGTGAGCTTCCGAGCCCGGGGCGGCCGTCTTGCGGAGACGGAAGAGCGCCGAATGAATGCATTATTTTTAAAACGTTATTACCGCGTTGGCTAACGTATTCATAGGATGCGGTTAAAGGCGATGCCGCCTCCCGTTACCCCGCTGTAGGGGAGCGCGCGGCATGATCGCAAGCACGTCCTACCCGCAGCTGAGTCAGACCTGCTGCAGAACCTACATATATACTGTAATCACTGTAACAACAGTAGTGGTACATCGCTCATGCAAACCACGGCTTTCTCTGCGTTGAACGGAGTGAACCTCTTGCTTCACTGCATACTCCATCCCGTAGGGCTGGCCCCGCAGAGCTGGCGCCGGGGCGAACAGCCGTTCATCAATATAATCGCGGGGCTCAATGTGTTGGTCGCTGTGTTAATATAAAGCTGGAACAACGAACAGAAGCGCACGCGCGCTGCATCGCTACCCGCTTACTAACGTCGCGGAACACGTAGTGCCTACTTTGCTCTGTGATTAATTACAAATTGAAATTGGCTGTGCACATGTCGCAACAGCCCCGCACCAAAGTGGTGGAAAAGAATGTCGTCTGTCCATCTGTCTGTCTGTTACATCTGCTCATTGCAGCAACCACTACGCTACGAGTATCTACTTGATGTTCAATTTTGAATAATGCTTGACTGTCTTCTTACGCAGCAAGTGAAATAATCAAAAACATATTGTTGATTTAATTGTATTATGAGCCGAAATGAGGATTGACATTTTAAGTGGGGTGTGGGGCAGGTCGAACAGTATATCACGTGAAAGTACACATTTGTAAATTATTATTTTGATCGTATTTAGACATATATTTTAACGAAAAAGGTTCGTAAAGATACCATTGACAAACTAGTGAGTTGAAAACAAGTTAATGGAGAATTCTTTATGTATATTATTTAAAAAATAAAACATATCTAGCTAAAATTGTTTTTCAGAATTCAGTGAAAACTCTTCGCAAACAAGCTTAATTATGCGGTTTCATAGAATTGAAATTGAAATTTGACAATGGAGAAATATTTGTATGTATAACGTGGCGCATCGCGGGTGCCGTACCATTGCCTGCAAGTACAACTCGCACTTGGCCAGGTTTTTATGTTATCTAATCAGCTTACCTTCTTACCTCCGACTCTGGCGCTTCGGACATTTGCGATACCAGTCATCTCAGACGCGTTCCTTTCTAGAGATGAAATTGGAATGTCTCACGTTCACACACCACTCCAGCACCCTCATACTTTAAGCTGACAAAAAGCACACAGTGTGCATCCCTCATTAGAAAAATACACTCTTGTGTCTGTGAGCGGCGTTACTAAAAGGCTCAGATGGTGTCGAGGTCGCGAGCACGACTGCCGACCGTGGAGTCTTGGGTTCAGTTCCCCATTCCCAGGAAGGGAAAGTGTTATTGGGCTTCTCCATTGGTCCAAATTTCTCAATAGCAGTGTGTAGTTTGGAAGTTGGTGGTGTGTGACACCCCAGTGCCTAGGAAAGCACGTGAAGCCGTTGGTCCGGACTGCCATTTGCAGATGATGGTGCATCAAGTTGGACTGCAAGCGGCCTGTATTCAGCAGCGGACGAGTACTGATTGATGGGTTGTGACATTAATGGAATTGGCTGGTGAGTTGTGTCGCGACTGATTCTATTTACTGCCGGGCCTGCCCTGCAGGCGGGGAACGGGCAGGCGGAGAGGCTCGAGTTGAGGGGAGCGCGAAATCTGACGTCACGCGGAAGCTGTTAAAATAAGAAATAATCCGTGGATCAGCGAACGAGGCACGACGCTGCTGCAAATAACAAATATCACCTATTCTTCCGTTTGTTTGTTGTTAATTCATTACGTACCAATATTTAATTATTAACAACCGTTGGATCTGTGTCCTTTGCACTGTAGGCAGGCAGGGCATGTATGTAAAGTAGATAGGAGGGTCCACTATAGACGGCGTGTAAGATAGACCATTAAAACACTTTAAGGTGATCGTGAATTTAAAAAAATATAAAGATTTCCTGAGTGTTGATCGCTATAAGGAAGCGCTATCACTGCCGATACCATCGCTCACGTACATCCGACACGTGGGTCGCGCGCAGACGTCCGCTACACGTGTAGTGGCCAAACATCACATCATTACGGGACGATTGACCCCACATACGTACACACTACTCTAACACCCCCACACAGAGCTCGGGAACACTTTATAGGTCGGCTGAGCGGAATGTTCGACGCTTTATCATATTTTTTGTGCAGATCTGCTATGTTTCCGTAATGTTAGCTTATTACTTACGATATTAGAGTACCTCCTCCCAGTACACCAAAGGGTGTGAGACAGCGGCACGCGTCCTACCTGATGATCTTAATATTTTGCGACGATATTCAGCAGTCGCTCGTCGTAACACATGGTGCGCGAGTTAGAATACCGCCATTATCGTCGGCTATGAGTTGGATGAGGCCGCGACTGACGGTTCGATAGCAGCTGAGTGTGGCTCGGCTCCTCTGATGATAAACGTAGGGATAATTAAGGAGTAACAGTGCTGACGCAAACGAACGCATCTTGTGCGTAATATGTGTGACGACACGTGAAGCGCTGTAGCGAATGTGCGACCACGCGACATGCACTCATTACTCGCATCGACCAAATGCAAAGCAAATCAGGGGCTTATATTCGATCTGCGTCGTAACCAGAACAGGGTACAGAGGGAGGGGGAAGGTAATGAACTGAAAATTTGTGGACGCGTCCCTCGCGCAGCCGGAGCCGAAGCCGAGCGAGTAGCGCCGGGAACGCAACTTGCCGTCAGGACAAGCAATTCCAAGAACAGTAGCAGTATGGAGTCGCCGCCAGTCCCTCTGATGGTCAAGTAAGTTTTATGTTATTACCAAATCACGCAAACTATCCGGGGTCCCTACCTCCCTAGCCGAGCGACGTAGCATGCGGCCTAACTGATAGTAGAAACTTCAGAGTCTAAATCGCTTTGATTACCAGATCACACTGCGATCAGGCACCTACTGCTGGCACCGCGCCTCCACAGGACTTGCTCTGATGAAAGAGTGTTCAAATAACAATACTTCTATTGTTCTGGTGTGTTGTTCTGCGGTGGTGATGACAGCGGCTGTCATTAATCGTCGATCTCAATTAATTACGTTCGCATAAGGCTTTTAAATACAAAATTTTCATTGATTCCGATAAAACATAACATTACAGATTTCCATGAAGTTAAAATACCAACTACACTTGAGTGTCGCTACGTACTTGTGTCTACTCGACAAGTACGTAGCGACACACAAGTGTGAAGCGCCTGCCCGCGTGCCGGCGCAGTGCACGCAGGAGCCCCGCTGCTGAGTACCACTACGTGCACATTGTACTCCCTGGTAGTATTGTGTATTGAAGCAACTTCAATAGACTTGCTCTGCGACTGTGAATATTTATTTGCTTAAACATGTGCCATACATACAATGCATGCATGCACCATGGGGGCCCCACTATTAGGTACAGACATGTTTGCCACATGATGTGACGTGCATACATACAATGCATGCATGCACCATGGGGGCCCCACTATTAGGTACAGACATGTTTGCCACATGATGTGACGTGCTTACATACAATGCATGCATGTACCATGGGGGCCCCACTATTAGGTACATACATATTTGCCACATGACGTGCAAACGTCTACAACTATTACTAATTAAAAGGCAAGAAGACATAATGGAACCAGAAAATGGCAGTATTTTATGAATAGTTATATGTATCCAGTGCATCTTCTACCGTGTCTACTGTAGGGGGTACTCGTATCGACCCGCCTGGACGCACCGCTGCATACCTCCCCACACACGCACACACACCCCCACGTACACGGCGCCGGTTGGTCTGCAGTCTCGGAGTTTGTTCGACAATGGGGCAGATAGCACTAGATACCGATTACCAGCCAAATTGGCCCTCAGCAACTTCGTACACGGAAGCGCAAACTATATTGATGCCAGCTTTACTATTGGTTAAAAATGTGATGTGTAAGTGTCAATATAGTAGTAGGCAATATGTAGTAGTCAATCAGCTACAGTCTACGCCAGTCTACAATACAGTGCTACGTGAAATAGTAGCGGACAGTACGGCGTAGCGAGCACTCGGTGTGCACTGGCACACCGAGTGATCACTGGATCACGTAATCAACATTGCATGTGGTTTTGAACATACTAGCCTAAAAGAGCAATAAAAAGTACCTCACGAGATTTGACTAGAAAAGCGCCCAAGATATTTGGACCAGGAATCCTTTGACGACAGTATGTTGTTACTTAATGGAACCGTTATTATTGGAAGTGTATGTAGTGCTAAACATAGCGCGGCGAGGTCGCCACGTGCCGCAGCGGCAGCGCGGTACATTGGGGCTCAATGGAGCGTGGCCGCCGCGACACCTACTAATAACATGATCTGAACTACCTCCCCCACCACCCCGCACCACTCTGCACCTCCTCCCGCAAAGTGAGATTATATTTTTGCTTTAATTTTCAAAGAACACAAAAAGTTTGGCAAAATATTTTAATGTAGTCTCTGAACTGTGAGACAAGTATCGCAAATGAGGAATGATAATGTAATCAATGGTAATCAGTTGTGAAGTCCACGAGGGGCGAGGGGGGTCAGGAGGCGGAGGGTGGGGGGCGAATAAAAACAGCCGAGAATGAGGCGATGACGAGCGACGTGCTAACATCTGTTAGGTATTCATGAGCTGAGGGAGGAGACGCCGTGGTCTGGCTGCCGGCTGGCTACTGTGTAGCAGACAGTCCCAGTACCCGCGCGCGCGAGGGCATTCCACGGAACTTGTCTGCAACAGCAAGTCGGCTCGACTATCGTTACATTAACGTTAGTTCGCTAAGTGCTTCATTACGATAATATATTTTTGGGGAATATTTTCCTTATGTTTGTGTTTCCAGCTCGTTATTATGCAGATTGTGACATTTCCGGCTGCCATTAGCTGTTTTTCGTATTATAATGTTATTTACATAGCCGTTAGGTAGATGCTTGCGCCGCGGTGTCTGCTGCGCGTTGTTCCAGTACGCACTGTCTCATTAGTTCAGATGTCCGCCCCACAATTATCAGTATGTCCGTCGCTCATCGCCGGCTAGGCCACGCGCCGCGGCGTCGCCTGGATCCACTCGCTAACGAGCGCCAACGACCTCCGAACTCATATAATTACATACAGTGAGGAGGCGGTTCTTTCTATTCAACTGGACCCGAGGCAACGGCGCTTATCGTACCGCGCGCGCCCCGCTTTGACGTCGCGGGGGAAGTCAAACACCTAACTCCCCCCCTGACCTGAGGTGGCCCGCAGTGGCCGGCACCAGTCGGGGATCGCGGAAGGCGCGTATCTTCCCGGGATCCCCGGCGTAAGTGTGGGAAGGAAACACCGGGGTAGCTTTTAGTCAGTAAGAGTCTGACAGATCCCTCCGCCCCCAGGGCGGTGGACATTATTAGCCTACTACGTCCAGCTGGTGTTGCTACGCAATACGATTCTGTTTTAATTCGACACGTATAATGTTCACTTAAAGAAAACACGTCAAATAGGTCACAACTTTCACTTTTTCTTTGCCACAAGATAAATTCCGGTCAAGTGCGTGTTTGACACGCTTGCTGAGGGTTCCGTACGAAGTGAGGGCTTTAGAGCGACTTCAACTGCTCGATCTATAGCGCACAGACATTGCCGCGAGCTCGAACTATTGAGCAAATATTTTGAGAGCAGCTCGTGCACTTCACATCAGCTATCGTGTGATATAATACGCGTATGATAGGTATTTATAAAATTGTGGCAAATTATTATGAATGTTTAATGAATCCAAACTTTATCATTTTCCTGTCAGTAAATAACTCAACCATAGATGTCATAATAATAAAAGCTTTATTTTGGTAACCATACTAATATAAACAAATTTGAGATTGAAGCCTCCTTCTAAGCAAAAAATGCCTGTATTAGACTCTGCTCTTTCACAAACAAAAAGTGTCTATTAATTTATGGTAACATACATAATAAAAAACAAAAGATGATTAGGGTACGTGTAGGGTGTGTGTGTGAGGGAGGGTGTGTGTGTGTGTGCTGTATTATGTTAGTGTATCTGTTGTAGAAGTGATTCAGTCTCGCTGTAGGTAAGTTTTTTTATCCATTCTGTTAGTATTTTTTTGCATTCATAATAGTTCTTAGGGTAGATGTAAATGCGTTTATTAATAGTGTTGTAGAGGTGAGCAGAACGTTTTTGTAGCTGATTACTGGCAAATTGTGTTCTTGATTGTGGTGTTTTTAATATACCGTATTTTCTTCTTCTTGTCAGTATTTCGGAATCGTAGGTTATTGATTTATGTTTTGTGAGAACGACTTGGGTAATGTAAAGCTTCCGAACCGTTAGAAGGTTACTGTTACGATAAAGGTTTTCAGTACAATATCTCCTTTTTTTAAAATACATGCACTTTATAAGTGCCCGTTGCGCTCGCTCTAATGCTAAGAGTTTTGTTTTGGAGATGTAAACCCCAATATGTACATTTGTCGTAAACATTATCGAGAGCAACGTTTTCTGCAAACGTTTAAAATTTTCCTAATTCGCATGGATGTTATCAAAAGATCCAACCCGAAACCCATTCAATAATAGTATCGTTTAGAATGTTTTCAATATTAGGCAAGTGGCTGTCGGCGACATCCGTTACATTTCATTAAGTTGACGGACGACGCCGGGGGCGGGCGGCGCGTGATTGGACGGCGACGTCACTCGGCTCTAATGTTGCCGCCGGAGATCTCCGTTTGTTATCGACAGACGCACTGACAGGTGCGGAAACGATCATGCGGCGATTACGATTATTTTACAAAGATCTATAGTTAATCACTTATTGAGCTTCTCTCAACATGCCCGGACAGAAAACACCTCGTCGTGTTCACCGAGGGCTGCTAGATAACGCTCACGAGCTGCTCGGCGCGGCACTAACGAGCAGCGTCTTCGCCTCCCGCTTTCGCCGCGGTCTTAGCCACTAATCTGTAGATGTTAGTCATGACACACCTGCCCCATAGACAGGTGCTGCTTCAGATAATCGGGTAATGCTGGAGTGTGGTGGTGGTAGGTGGGCCGCCACGCCCTGTTAATGTGCTAGCGACTCATTGTCACGTTGTAATTAAATGTATAACATGAAATCGAGTGAGTTCCGTAGCGCCCCCCCCCCGGCCAGCTATTATCTCGTGTATGAATATAATATGAGCAAATAGAAAGTTTTCTCATTACGGCTGACACGACAAAGCCCCGCCGGTGATAATGACGACAATTAATTACAGCCGCAGGACCTACCTACAGCTATTAATTGAGGACGTAATTTTAATTACGGAATGCTAATTAAAACCAACGCGAGCTTACTTACACCCTGACCTTGGCTACAGTCCTTTCCAAATAATTATTATCCGTGTCCACACTGGTTCACCGCAGCACCCGGTACAGTACTCTCATCCCAAGTAGACTCACTCGAATTCTCCAGGTGGGCAACAAACTCATTTGACAAAATATTATTCATGGAGAACTCAAGGGTCACGTTTCTATCATCTATTTTGTGTCTGTGTGCCACATCACGCTTTATCAATTGTGATGCTGAACGAAGATGTGAGATCAGTTCATTGAAGGAGATGTGAACGGGAGGATCGCTCACACGAGGCGCACCGCTGACAGTGCGGCTCCCACCGACCCGTGTGAGAACACGCGCACTGTGGAGCCGCGGTTTCATTTCGCACGTATTTATTGACAATACAAACTACCGTACACGAAGTAGTATATATAGCTTAGTGCACCGACAGCCCCCCACAGCCGTCCTCTTCCAGCCCCGTGTTGCACGAGTGTGGGGCAGTAGCACGCGAGATAGCCAACTTGAGCATTCTGATTACTTAAATCTTGGATATATAACTGTCGCATATTTCATACATTGTCATTAAATTAACATTATAGTGTGAGCCGTAAATGGCAGATTGCTGAATTTCTATAAATATCTGTAAGACCACTATATCACCAAAAATCGCACTAATAAATACTTCGACACTATGTAGCAATTGCTGTACCTTTTTTATGGTCCTGATGGGAAATTATCAAATGACTTTCCCCGCCCTGGGCGGGGCGGGAGGGAGTGACAGACTTTTAATGACTAAAACCCACCATGTTCCTTCTTGTGCCCTTTGCGTTCCGGGGGCGCGGTATCTCTTTCGAACAACCCGCAGCCAATCGCTGTATCTACAATAGCACAAAGTAACAGATAATAGTTAGTCATTATTGAAACCGACATTATCGATACAAAGCGTCCGGTATATCGGTCTGGTAACAAACATATCGCTCGTTATTTGGAGTAAGTTAGCGAGGGTCGCTCAAGAACATCGTCCGGTCCCGGCGCGACACACACCACAACATCACCACCATCAGAAGGAGCTCGCCGGACATCGTCTCTCGACAACTACAGTAGGCCACATGAAGACCACTCTCAACTTTTTACAGTAAATTGGAATGCATGAGTTACTTCAGATCATTCTTTCTAAATGTACTTCTTTGTGAACTTGTTTGCTGCAGTTGGGATGCGCATGTTAGCGAGCAATGCTCCTTTTACACATGGTCCTGTGCACGGCAGACTTAGGTATCTCTCCGCCCGACCGCGCCGCGACGCGCTCACAGTCACGCGGCGTGACGGACGTCGGGCGACCTCTTAAGATTACATCAAGCCACTTTAGATAGCCGCGCGTGTCGAGACCCCGGGACACGGGGCCGGGGGGGGGGGGGGGGGGAAGAACGTGTCGTATCCGATCGTGTCGGGAATTTTAATATCGCATTTGTCGAGGCACAGATTTCGACATAGTATTGGGTGTAGCGTCGGATTAGCGCCGCTCGGGTCGCGACGTCGCCAGATTGTTAACATAGATGTGTAGCTCGCCTCGACGCTTCCGCGACCATGTCGCGTGTCTCGGTATAAACAGATCGACGTGGTATCGATTGTCGCACGTCGGCCGTGTCGGGTGTGTCGCGTGTGTCGCGCACGGCGCGGTTTGCACAAGTCCGATCATGTCGCAGCAGTAACGGTCGCGTCACGCGCCTACCTACCTAGTACATTATTCACAGCCGGCGGAACTAAATGCCAGACTGCTTTGTACTCACTTCTTTAACGTTATTGGTCTATTAATATTAATGATTCAGTCTATTGAACTGCCTCAACAGTTGTGTTCCAAGAAGCTCCCGTGCTGAGCAAAGCAATGTTGCGTTGTGTTCGTATTTTTCTACAGATTCACACGGGATTTAAAAAAAACGAGATATATGGTAAGAATGTTGTAGATAGCCGCCGAATTGAACTTCTAAAATGATTACCATCACGCTATACCTTCTAGGAGCTAAGCAGTCAATCATGGCAAACTAGAACGGCTATTTTAGAGTAATTTTCATCGAAGTAAATAGAGGTGTACTAATGTACACCCACAGTCCCACGAAATGTTTATGTTCCATGTAATAGGGGTGAGCCTATTGCCATTAACTGGGTATAAATGCTAACTCCAAGCTGCTACTTAGAATTTCATAGAAAAACCTAATAACACTTTGGTCGACCTGGGAATCGAACCCAAGACCTCTAGCGTAGCAGTCGCGCTTAGGACCACTAGGCCAACGAGGTAGTTACTTTAGTAAAATTGTCATGTCAACAAAGTGCATTGCTTCGCTAGTTCGGTTCTAATTGATTATTACTTTTTCATTCTTTCAATATGTTCGATGGAATTAAGTCTATTCTATATCCGTTTTTTTTTTGTGAAGAAAACACTGCAGTACGTCTTTACTCAAATGACATTTATTATGCACTGAAGTTGGTTACAAAATTCGATAGTTGAAATGAGTGGACTGTATGAACGTTGTTTTGAATGTGTGCAATATGTCTGTGTGTGTGAAAGGTAACTAATAATGACTTTGAATACTGATTTCTTAATCTATTTAGACACAATATGTAATTCATTTTTGTTTTCAATGCTACAGGTACGATTTCAAAATTATAATGTTTATATATATTTTATCCCTATTTTGAACCTTATTAGTTGCCACGATGCATAATCGTCAATCACCAAAACATTTGCTTACGACAGGGCCTTAAAGAGTTGCTATGGAATATATACGACACTTCATACAACTGAATGACGATTTATCTGCAGACGTTTTGTGTGCAATATTTTATTGTCTGGATTGAGCTACACCAATAACGGCATAACAATACTGCCAGTCAAGCTGCTAGATTATACGCGCGGGTGATGACAAGGAGTAGCAAGTGTAGTTTTTTTAAGAAGTAATTTGTATGCTTTTTGTGGGGTTTCAGGATTATTTTGTAAGATTTCAGTGTAAGATAAATTATTTGGTACCAAGAAGCTTACTTCTATTCAAATGGCTAAACAAAAAATATTGCAACAACAGGAAGAGTACCAAATATCGGTTTTTGAAAGGGGTAATAAAGTCATGACACACATCCTCCTTAGACCAAACGCGTTATAGTCCCTGATATGGGGCAAGTCCAACCCCTATAACTTTTAGCAGTCACCTTTGCAACCACATTTGACCTGCTTGAAGGATGTTGATAGCATGGCATTGCATGCTTAATTTCCTAAGTTACAATTAGGTCCACGTGAGCGAAGCTGCGGGCATCAGCTAGTATTGAATTATATGTCTTTCGTTTTGAGCTCGGTGTTTTATTCAAGTGGACATCGTGAAGGCTCCTCAGGCCATTTTGGGAATTTGTACACACCCATTACTTAATCATTACTCAGTGAACGTATCATCCTGGGTTTGATCCCGAGGTCGGCTACAGTGTTTTGCTATCAGTTTACGTTAGTGGCTACATAATGAGGTATGTCATGCGGGTTTGGTACATGGCGTGAAGTTACCGACGGGCTCGGTGATATTGACACCGCGGTCGGCTCACAGTTTCGTCAGCATTCGTTCACTCTTCTTCATTAACTTTACGGCACAGTTTAATGGCTGCTACGGCGTAGCAGCCACAACGTAGCAGCTACGCCGTACCGGCCAGACGCGTTGCTACGCGTTATATGCTTTGTGATGACTTGTGCATAGCTATAATATGGCACCTGATCGGGACACTAAATGTCCCGATTAATCAAAAAATGAAAAAAAATAAGAAGTTTGTAAAATCAAAGAACTAGTGAAGGCAGCAGTGCAAAACAAAGACTTAACGCTGCTACAAAAATGGCACAACATTTTTAAAGTCAATCAATGTTCAAAAATTATTTTCTTTTATGGCTTCAATTCCAGTACCACACGCAACAACAGACAGGGTATTTTCCCAGACTACCTTAGTTTGGTCTGAGAGGCGAAACTGTTTGACACTCGAGCATGTGAAAGCAGAAATTCAAATTAAAACCAACTTGAATACGACATACAATGAATTTTATAACTATGTTATAAAAAACAAGGCCCTTCTAAACGCGGCAAAGTCCAATACAAAATATAATTTTAATAAAAACCAATAATTTACATTAATACTTAGGTACTTTATTCTTCTGAAGTGCGTCAATTACATTTAAAGTCCGATTTTATTTTATAATTTCTACTAGTCTAGCAAGACTGATTACTTGTTATGTATGAGTAAATAGACTTAAAACCCCTTGTTTTATTTTTTTGTTGACTTTCCCGATTTGCAACCCTAAATCCTCCATTTTGTCCTCATAAACTAAAAAATTACAACAAATCGGACCTGGCAACACTAATTACGATCGACACAACGTGTATGTATGTTTACGTGTTGTGTATGGAACAAAGAATGAATTAGTGGTGGTGTCCGGCAGCTATTTGTTCCTTCGTGCAATCCGCGTTCTGTAGCGCGCTACGTCGCGGAAGCCAACAGATACAAAGGAATTGATTAAAACACACAAACGAGCTCGTTCGTGAGCGCTCGGCTGGGGCGCGTCCATCCGCACTTACAAACAGTGACCGTTTATTGTTCATTTTGACAATTTATGTACCGCAATACTCAGACGCCACTTATTTCATCAATAATCAGTCCCCAGTAAGTGGCTACAATACACTGAGTTGTGTTCGAGCGACGACCACCCCCCGAGTGCAGCACACATGCCGGTGCCGCGCGCTGAACAGCGTGTGCGAGAGTGACCGCGAGGTAGTCTCCTACACATCGCGGTGTTCGCTCGTGTAATCGTTTAAAGCTCTCTCTAGGGCGTGATGAAGAGTAATGAATGTCACCGCACTTAGGGCTCGTTTCCCGTGGCACTCAGCGGGCACTGCTCACTGCAGGGCCGGGGGGCCGGAGGGCGCGACAAGTGGCTGCTAAGTGTCGCTCGTGCACAAGCGTTTAGTTTGAAGCGTGCTCGCGCATGGTGATCACGAGTGATGTATGTGATGTGTCAGACAGGATGTTACACGATATTCTATATGTTATAAGGGAGAGAGATGTTATTCTATTTTCATGACATTGTTTTTTCAACGTAAATTACATTCCTACACCGTTAATTGCGCACAGTGTGAATAGTGCGCGTTTCCCGACACACTTGCTGCGCATCACGCGCACTCAACAGGGGACGTGTGCCGTCGCGCTGCAGCTGCTGTACTACACGCACGTGCCTGCACTGCCAGCCAGCTACTCCTGTCGACTGAGCGGGGCCTGTTAGCCTTTCAATTAAATTGTTGTGTGTGTTTCTTGCTGTCTGTTATACAAAATCTATGTGTGGGGTGTGGACACGGCTCGCGGCTGGCGGCCGGCAGCTTGCAACAGTTCACTACAACATCACTTGGCGCGAAACTATTTCGACGCCACCTCCTGCGAACAAGATAGTAATAATGTATCGATGTCTGAGAAGGGAACCGTCGCTTTATCATTTCGAAAACCAAATCATGCATTATGTTCCTATCTTTCCTAAACACAATTTTAAAGTGTCAAGTACCAAGCATCAATAGTATTGTCAAACACTACGGTACCACCGTCAGACACTGTAACACCTACTCTTTTATTGTTATTTATTCTTCATAACATATCTTGAAATATCTGTACACCTTACCTGTCCATTGTTTTAAAAATTGTAAAAAAATTATAGACCCGAATAGCGCCGGGACCGGCACTTCCTCGTGTTGCGGCTTGTTCTGAATAATTGCTCGGTTTTGTTCCCCCCGCCTCCCGCGGGCACCCCTCCTTCCCTGTCCTGTATTAATCGCTCGGCATCCGTAACTCGGACAGCCATGCATCACGCGCGCTTATCTGTCGACCCTTTATATTAAAACACCCACTTTTACTTATAAAATGTTTAACGGAGCGACAACGCCACGACGACTGGTGGCGCCCGACACGTCGCATAGTGTATGTACTGCAGACACAGAGCGCTTACAATCGCTTCTTACTATTTAACGTGAAATAATGATTTTATCTCAGGATATAAATAGTATCGAGTCTGCGAGACAGAGGTCCAGAGAGTGCAACTCGCGGACAGCCGGGGAAATGGTGGCGACTGTGACCTGTACGCGACTGTGACCTGTACGCGTCTGTAGTCATGCACTGACGAATACGTTTCTAATGCACGTTCGCAACACACACACATTACCGCCTGCCTCCTCAAGCTCCGCTCATACAGTCACGAGGGCGGACACTTTTAAAATTAACGAACTATGTTGACACTATTAACCATATCGGGGCGCGCGTGCGCCCGTCGTGTGAAAGACGCGCGACGTGTGACGGACACGTGTCGCGCGATCCATCCGGATTAATGGCACTCATTAATATCGGCAGATAGTTCTTTGCACATAATGTCTACCGCTCCGAGGCTTCATGCCGAAGGCCCTGACTGACATTGTAATTATTGTATCAGTTCACCAACAACCAACTTCTAAGTAAGACTTGTGAATACACTTTAAATTGTGTTAATAAGTTTTATACAATTAGTCTTACCTCATATTAATTGGGATTTAGAAAAGAAAGAGAGAAAGAAAAATATTTATTTTAGACCCACACAGGAAGTACAAGATAAGAAAGAAAGAAAAATATTTATTTTAGACCCACACAGGAAGTACAAGGTAAGACAGAAAGAAAAGAATAAAAAAAGAAAATAACATAAAAAAGACCTGTGCGAGGCCAAAAAAGGTCCCCATCTCAGCAAAATGCCACGATATTTGACTTTAAAAGGTCTGCCTACGCCTTGGAACAGGTTTATTGTCTTATAAACTTGCACTGATATGCATTCTGACATAAAGCCTACTATGAAGACGTTGAACATTCAGGTAACAAAGAGTCTTTGTTGCGAAAGGTGTTGAGTGGGGCGAGGTAGGGATAGAACATCACTTAGTAAGAAGGTACACGTCCCTATTACATCGCAGTAGTCGTGTACAGAGCGCACGCGGCGCGCGTCGCCATCGTGGGACGACCGTCGGTTATGATCGCGGTGACCTGGCGCTGGAACCTGTTCATTACACTTCACGCGGTACCTACTACAGTAAGTTTGCCTCTCGAGCTGCTGCAACTTCGCCTTTATTGTTAACTTTTATGCTTAAATTACAAACTTGTTAATTTTATTGTATCACTGCTGTTTTGCTTTTCGCGTACTTTTCATGGTGGTGACGTGTGTGATTACAGTTGCTAAGCAGAGGTGAGCTGCATAATATGTCGCAGCACCAAACGGAGTCGTGCTCGTGCCGCATCTGTCGCGTCTCACGCGGTAGGGGTGGGTTGGACGCGCTTAAGTTGTTGTCAAAATAACAAGATGTTTGTTGAGACGTTTTTACTGAAATATTTATGAGTTGTTGATTGCTCTAGGGTCGCTCGGTTCACTTTTTGAGACAGGAGTGCGAGAGTAACTGGCATACGTTGTTACGCTAATGTAATTCAGCATGAGGTCAGATAACATTTGGTTAATTAAGTTCAAAAGCCACGCAAAGTTCTGTCGTGGTTCTGACTCGCAACAATTATCTCGAAAGCTGAATTTATAATGTTACATGAACATAAACTTAGTGCTTGGAGTGTGTATGGTACTTCACATAATGCCTTATCTGATGTAACTCATTTAAGAGGGATTATGCAGTAAGAAGCTGTTTTGTAACATCTGGTGTTAGTGTATCATTTGAACCACGGAACAGCATACGGCACATATTATTGTAATTGCAAAGTAACTAGCGCCTCGTTGATGGCAATGAGCTTGCCTCCTATTAAACGGGCCTTGTATGTACGTACATAACTAGCTCGAATGAGGCTGTGCCACTACGTACATCCATGTACCGCTGCTAGCGGTTCTGGGGAACACAGCGTGGTAATGTGGTAAATTAAATCCTTTATTGCAGGCTTCCCCTTGTCGCGCGCGTCATGGTCGAGCTCGGAGCGCACCCCCCCCGCGCCGGCGGACGCGGCCGACGCCGTGCGCGACGCCAAGCTGTACCCCGTGCTGAGTGACGACGCAGCCGACACGACCGGCGCGACGACTGCGACCGAGTCGACGGCCCCCGCCGAGGCTGACACTGAACACGCAACCAGCGCACAAACGCGCGACGTGCGGACCAAGCGCAGCAGCGGACAGGAGTACGAGAGAGCGCCCAAAGTGAGTTATGTAATATGAGGACTAATAGGGAAGTTTATTTTTATTTATCACAAATTCTAAAACCTTGTCGCCACAGAATCTTCAAATACAATAGTCCTCATTTCTAATGTGGCAGCTAGAGTACGAGTATAAGGAATAGCATGGTTCTGTACGACAAAAAAAAATGGTAACGTCGGTTAATGTTAGTAATTTAACCAGTCAACCGTGTCGGAGCGGCGCGTGAAGACGGGCGACACGATCCTGAACATCCGCGGCGCGGTGCGGGACGCCATCGGTGACGCAGGCGCCGCGCCTGGCCCGCGCGCTTCCTCGCGCCTCGACACCTTCGTGATCCGGCCGGCGCAGGCGCAGCAGCAGCGCAAGCCGCAGCACGATCAGCCGCCGCCACACCCCGCGCAGCAGGTACACGCCCCCTTCTGTCGCTCCATTTCCAGTAGCTGCCCGCGCCTGCAGCTGTATCGTGTTCTTGCCTCACGCAGCACTCAGTACGTGCTGTAGTTGCTAGTAGTGAGCACGTCGGGTTCAGCGCGTCGTGGCTAGTTTCCTTGTTCTGTTAATAAATTGGTGTCGTTAGAGTAAGCTGTTGTTTTCTCTCCTCCCCGGGAGGCTGCATGTACCGCCTGATTTACATCCGCGCAATTGTCGCTCTCCTAGCTGTTCACTATTTGCTATTGTTTTAATTTTAATCTCGTTACTCATGACGGAAGTTTTCCTTACCAATTCACTGGTTTAACCAACATTTATATTGGTTGGATTTATGTTTCTTGGAATTGTTTTGTTGCTCACTTTATCCCTTGATCTCAGTTTGTTGCTAACACACTGATTAATGAGTTTTAGACTTTACAAATGTTTAGATTGTTTCTTAAATTCCAATTGACACGTTACGGAACAAAACCGGCCAGTGCACACCGGACTCGCGCACTACGGCCAACATTATGTACTAGAGTTTACCTTATCATCACTATTCGTCAGGATAACAACTTGTCTCATTAATCGTACTCCGGTAGAAGTGCACATCCTTGTGTCGAATAGACGGCGGTCGACTTCATGACAGAGCCCCATAACATTATGTTATACATATTAGATGAAGTAGATTCATTACACAGTCGGTAGTGCTCACAAAGAGAGAGCGCTCCATCCCATCTCGGTATTAATCTATCGACGTGAGACAATGTCGCGGGAGCACTTATTGTTTCAAGTACAAACAATTTCAGCTTTCTATTAGCAGCGCGGCGGTAGCGCGTGAGGCTGCCGCTCCTACTTTCTTCTCGTCTGAGAGATGTTCTAGTGCGCGTGCAGTAGTAGTGGTAGTGTAAAGCCGAACCACATCATACTGTAATATTTAGGGGCGCCCAAACTAACAGGAAACGCTCGGCGCCTGGCACAAAAGTCGTCTGGAAAATGAGGTATAAACAGCCGACTGGATCACTTGACTTGCGTTTCATTTTAACACGTCCATAATTGTTGTAACTGCCTCGTTGGCCTAGTGGTCCTAAGCGCGACTGCTACGCTAGAGGTCTTGGGTTCGATTCCCAGGTCGAGCAAAAAGTGTTATTGGGTTTTTCTATGAAATTCTCAGTAACAGCTCGGAGTTCGGATTTGTGCCCGGTTAATGGCAATAGGCTCGCCCCCTATTACATGGGACCTAAACATGCCGGCGAACTGTGGGTGTACTTTGTTACACCTCTGCCTAACCCTTCGGGGAATATAGGCGTGATGGTGTAATTTTTGTTCCCGAAACCGATGCTAGTTCTGTCCAGGAGTAGTGTGTGTAGTGCAGCAGTCATACATAGTAAAGTCTGTTATTAGTGAGGTGCAGGACCTTCTGTGTAAAGGCGCACGTATCCACACCGTCCGCCTCAGATCATGATCGATAGTCTATATCATCGATGAAAATAAGATGTATCATTTGTTTATTTGGAAGAAGGACCAAACACCAATCGGTCGATATTTTGAATCGATTCGATTGGACTGCATGTTTGATCAGTATTGCACAGCTCGGCAGGCATGTGGTGCACGCCCCTGGAGCACTGGCTTGGTCTGAACGGTCGGTGTCATCGGCCGACCGCAATCACCGCTGTAGTAATGTTAATTAAGTAAAGCAATTGATCCCGTAGGTCCCAAAATACGACCGCGAGCTACTGGTAGAAGCTCACGCGCGCGCGCGCATAGAGTGTGACGTCAGCAACTCCAGCGACGTGCGCTGGTACAAGGATGGGGAGCTGACGAGCGTGCGCGGGGGGGGTGCGCCCGCCGGCGGGGAGGGGGTGTGGCGCGACGGGGGCGCCGTCGTGGTGGGGCGCGCCACGCGGGGCGACGCGGCCGCCTGGCGGTGCACCTACACCGATAGCAGCGGCAACACTGTGTCAGGGAAGCCGACCAAGTTGCTCATATACGGTGAGAATGTGTTGCAAGCATCACTACTTCTGAATGTGTGTTTCCATCTAAACGGGAATGGTGGTCTGTGTTTGTAATGTTACTATGAGTGAGGCTGAGGCTAGAGCGGTCTTCTATACAAGTCACGCCGCAGTACCGAAGCTGTCCTGCTGGAACGCTTACTGGAACTAAATAAATACTATGTGTCTAGTGCGCTGCAGCCCGATCACGTCGCTCACAGCACACGGCAGCCTCACGCTGGTGTGTTGGGAGACGTGATAGTACTACAAAAACGATAATAACGTACGTTTGTACGATTTTTTTAGTAGAATAAACACAGTCGTTCTGCGCAGAGCCGGTGCGGTCGGTGTACCTGGCGGTGGACGGGCGCCGGCTGGACGCGGGCAACACCTGGGTGCCGGTGCGGGACAAGACGGAGCTGGAAGTGCGCTGCGTCGCTGAAGGTAACCACGACACCGCTTGATGCGGATTGTGTCCTCATTTCGAACTATGCATTGGTTTTCTTTATTCAAACTTAAAAAAAAATAATAATATACACTCACGCCTGTATTCCCCGAAGGGTTAGGCAGAGGTGTAACAATGTACACCCACAGTTCGCCGGTATATTTAGGTCCCATGTAATAAGGGGCGAGCCTATTGCCATTAACCGGGCACAAATCCTAACTCCGAGCTGCTACTGAGAATTTCATAGAAAAACCCAATAACACTTTTTGCTCGACCTGGGAATCGAACCCAAGACCTCTAGCGTAACAGTCGCGCTTAGGACCACTAGGCTACCGAGGCAGTCAATTTAGTTTATTCAAGTTTATTCAAACTTATGAAATATAATTGTGATGTGATTATTAGACTTAAAAAAAATCCATTGAGCAGTTGTTGAATGCAAGGTGGAGCATTAACTGTAATGTATGGCATATTAAATGCATTAAGGCCGTTTCTCTGCGTGAGTAACAACAGTCGCAGCGCAAATGATTTAATTTGAATTTGTAGACAGAGCCCGCCCCGCAAGCGCGAGCGCCAGAGACGATGTCCTTTAAAGGATCACTTGTACTAAGACCCGATATGGCATATGATCGCGCTGTGACACAGTGCCCGTGTGCAGGTGGCGTGCCCCCCCCGGAGCTGGCGTGGCGGCTGCTGGCGCTGGAGCCGGCGCTGGACCACCGGCCCTACCTCCGGATACATCACACCAACTACTCCATCGGTGAGTCGCAGCAGTGCACACGTCGAGCACGCCCACACGTACACGATGAACATTCATTTTAATGTCCCCAATACAAGCTTAAGATTTTAATGGGTTCCGTCAGTTACCTCGTTTATCGTTTGTTTTCTTGTGCCGTAGTTATCAGAATTACAAATTGGATCTTAACATACCATCACGCCTGTATTCCCCGAAGGGTTAGGCAGAGGTGTACAGCCACAGTTCGCCGGTATGTTTTAGGTCCCATGTAATAGGGGGCGAGCCTATTGCCATTAACCGGGCACAAATCCTAACTCCGAGCTGCTACTGAGAATTTGGAATTTAGATCTTTATTCTAGCAAATTGAGGTATCATTCATTCAACCAAATTCTGGATGTAGAAATATAAAAGTTGTGTTCTTAAATAAAGCTGATGCTTCAGTTCTTCAGTTCACCTTGAAGGTAGGTGGAGTGACGACTTCCACAGGGTGGCCGGTAGCAGCTGGCTGCCAGTGGCCGGAAAGTGATATGGCGCGCCATTATGCGGGTGTAGACAGTTGACGACGATGCTGACCGGTGTGCGCTCGGTACAGAAGGCGTGTCGGTGTCGCACGCAGTGGTGACGGCGGCGCGCGAGCTGCACAACGCGACGCTGCAGTGCGACGCGCGCCAGCGCACGCCCGCGCGCACCCCCGCCTCGCCCGCGCCGGCCGCGCCCCCCGCCGCGCACGTCACCGCCGCCAAGCTCGAGATACACGTCACATGTGAGTGCCGATTGTGTCGAGCTAACACTTTGCTTGACTGTTCTGCTACACGTGAAACATTACTGCCTTGCTACTGTAACACAGCTCCTTCCACGTTCATCTCAACCGACGTTAGCGCGTAGTTGCAGTCTCTGTCACAAACTCGCGTACATTCAATAATGGCCCGCTAGTTAGCCCTCAATATGAAAATGTATGTAAATGCTGTTAAAGTTTGCTTAACTCAAATATTAGTGAGTACGATTATGCAAGTTGTGATGTGCAAATAGATCTTAAAGCGAGGCCGCGCTCTGCTCCGCTCCGCTCGGGCCGGATCGCCCCCACGGGAGAGCAGGAGTGTACCCGTGCCGAATGTATCGCTCTGTGATGAGCCATCATTTATGCGTATTTCTGTTTATTGTTATATATTGGTCCCATCACTGTTTTGTCTGTTTCATCTGCGTCGGCTAAAATTTACATAATTCATAGTTTAATCTAATAATAACATGCCATTATTATCTCACTGTAAGGCAAAGGCCACTTTTCATACCTGTCAGGTTGGAGCACCACACTTGCTCAAATCGGATAGGCAATTTTAAATAATAAGTTCAAGTTTTCTCACGGCGTTTGTCTTCACCGATGTGTTGTACTGCACGCGAGCGGTCCGACAGACGGACCAATCGTGTGCAGCGTCGGTGACAAACTATAACGCTGGGACTTGACATTTATAAGATATGCTCGCAATGGTATTCAATTGGAACACAATGAGGTGCAGCTGTGGGTAACTGGGCTGTACTGTCGCCTCGCTGCCAGATCCGCCGTCGTTCGTGATCTCGCGCTGGCCGGGGTTCGGCGTGTCGCTGTCGGCGGGCGGCGCGGCGGCGCTGCGCTGCGACGTGGACGCCAACCCGCCCGCGCGCGCCTGGTGGCTGCGTGACGACGCCAACCCCACCAGGTACAACTACTCACATGTACCTACTTCAGGGTAACATACTGGCTCCAATTTATAATTTTTAACAATTCAATTGTTGTTCTAGTGCGATTGTTAATATTGCTTAAATAAAATGCTGACAACAAAGTCTAAAAGCCCCAAAATAAAGGAGCCTCCCAGCGAGGACGCTGTCCGACATAATTTATGTACAACGAGAACGAAGGTAACGCGCGGATTATTAGTAGTCGTAAGTGAAGTAAACAATCCGAGACAAAGGGAGGCCGCTGACACTTCACTTTTATTCGGCATGTCCCTATTCCCTTTATTCGTGGGCCCGGGGGTCCTTTCGTTAGGAGCGACCTCCGCGCAACCGCCACAAGGTCGCTTCTGGTTACGTTACAATACTGAACACGGATGTTACTTATTTAAGCCTGTTTACGTTGTTTGTTTCATAAAAGTTACTTTTTTGTTGTTGTTGTGAACTCCGTAATGTTTTGAATACTGAGTCAATTACAGTTTGTTTGGGCGGATGTTCTCGTACGTTGTTAACACGTGTAGTGCCTACTGATGTGAATAATGCATGATGTGCTGGAACATATACGAAGAGGTTTGAATGACAACAGCTCCCGGCGCCGCCGTGCCGTGGGTGTTGGTTGTATCACTTTCGGCGTACATACAAGCAAGCGTGCCGGCACGTGTCGTGCTGTCCTGTGTGGGTCAGTGCTGAGCCGCAGACGGTGTGAGTGATAAGAGCAAGATAAGTTTTGTGAAGGAATGTGGCTGGCTCTAAGAGTAGAGACTGAAAGATAATAGTGTGTAGGTAGGTGTAGTGTATATGTATCAAGTACAAGGTAGAAGTGGCGTGTGCGCAGCTCGCCGCCGCCGCTGGGAGCGGGCGACGAGAGCGCGCGCGGCTCGGCCACGCTGCGCTGGGCGGCGCTGCGCGGCTCGCACGCCGGCTGGTACCGCTGCCGCGCCACCTGGCTCGACACCGACTACTCCTCCATCGGCTACTACCTCAATGTAATGTGTGAGTGATCACGTTCCTTGCCTCCATTTATTTCTTCTACACTCTTAAAGAAAAAGTGGTTTTGTTAGTGTTTCATTACGATGATGATGTTGATTGAACGACTATAATAACAATAGATACGGCTTCGTCCATGAATATAATTCGACGAGCTGATGAGATGACACGGACTATTCGTACAATAATAATTACGTAGCCTCATTAAAAATAATTAAAAACATCTTTTAACTCTTTTCACATTATAGTTTTACTAATAAAACCATTACTGTTCGATGGAATTAAGTCTATATCCGTTTTTTTTTGTGAAGAAAACACTGTAGTTCGTCTTTACTCAAATGACATTTATTATGCCACTGAAGTTGGTTACAAAATTCGATAGTTGAAATGAGTGGACTGTATGAACGTTGTTTTGAATGTGTGCAATATGTCTGTGTGTGTGAAAGGTAACTAATAATGACTTTGAATACTATGATTTCTTAATCTATTTAGACAATTACCGAACTGTTTGTTCTGAATATCAGTAAGTGCCTGTAGTTATACATTGAAGGGAAACAAGTAATACATGAGTGTTATGTACGGCAAGCTCCGGAGGAGAACACGGAGACGGTGACGGAGGCGGAGAGCGAGCCGGAGGAGCCCGACCATCAGAAGGTGGAAGTGCCTCTCGGAGGGAACGTGCAGCTGCACTGTCCTAAAGGTACGAGCGCTGATGTACCGTACAAGGAGTAGCAAGCGTCACGTGCTATATCTATTGACACGAGATTATAAGATTCTCCGGTTTTGTACAATTGTATGTACCTAAGCAAGAATTAGTGTTATTTTATTGTTAAGTGCAACTTTTTAGTTTTCTTCATAATTTGGGGTAACGAGTTATGATTGATTCATAAAAAAATTATCTTAACTATCCACAAGACAACTGTTTACTGACGAATAAATATAATGTTAAATGATCAGCAGATACATATTGTACAAATGTAAAAGTGTTACCCAGCTGCGCTGACGACAGTATATAGTGTGTCGTGCAGTGGGTAGTAACGTCGTGTGGTGTGTGTGCAGGCAGTGTGGGGTGCTGGTGGCGCCGCGTCGTGGGCAACTCCAGCGAGAGCTGGGCGCCGGCGGGCTCGCACCACGCGCACGGCGTGTTGGGTGAGTCCTCATCTGTAGCGAGCACTACGAATGTCGAATATGTTTCACAATATATAAATGTTGTGATGACTGACGACGGATAGCTTTCATGAATCTCGTCAAATCACGATTCATTGTATGAGTGGGAACGTCACGCTGTTGCTAGAGATCACAACGTCGTCTGCACATGTATGAGCAACCGTTGCATTGGTTTTTCTGTTGCACAGGTATTAAAGACGCACTATATCAAGAAGGCGGCGAGTACCGCTGCGTGGGGGCGCGCGCGCCGGATCTCATGCGGCTGAGGGAACTCAAGAGAGTCACTCTCAAAGTTACCGGTAAGTAGAGGTTTGGTTGCAAACTATGAACACTGAACATAAATTTCTCAGCCTCCGCAGATGTGACAGCGGGGGTAAGTGCTGCACTGTATATTTGTAGACTCAACTTTGTGCTACGCAAGCTCAAGAGTACGACCGCAGCAGAACAGGTAGAGTTAGAACGACCCCGGGGTAAATTGGAAGAGAACACATAGCGCCATCGCCATAGCTTGGTGGTGATTAGTGACCGTGACGTCGGTACAGGTGGAGCCACGGCCACCGCGCTCAGCGCCGAGCCGGCCACGGGCGGCTGGCGGCTGGAATGCGGCGCGTGCGGGCGCGGCGTGCGCGTGCTGTGGGTGCGCGCGGGCGGCGCCACGCCCGCCACGCTGGCGCCCGACTTGGCGCAGCACTGCTGGCGCGCCGTGCTGCACGTGGCCGAGCCTGACGAGGTATGGTGTGTGGCGGCCGCGGGTCACAGCGGCGCCGTGGCCGTGTTCCCGCGCCGCACCGCGTACCCGTCGCCCGCTCCCGCGCGACACACCGTCCGGGCGCTGCACAATCAAGCCACCGCCGTCGGTCCGCCAGTTGCTCTCGTCCTACTGGCGTCAGTGGTCTTGAGGTTTCAGTGACTTCGCCGGCTGCGGCCGGGGCGGCCGTAACTGAAGACAAACGACACCTGTCTTTAAATGTCGAGGCGATGGCGACAGAGGAATGCCACTGCAACGGAAGCAATCGGACTAGTGGTCACTGTGGAGTCCGAAACGCGGAGCAAGATTAGTATCCGACATAGTGTAGTGGGAAATATTGAAAGTGAGCAACAACTCGCTGTCGTCCGAAATATAAAAGAGTGTCGCCGAAACAAGGAAAGTGATTGTGACGTCACCGTAGTGTCCGCCGCGCAGACGGCTGCGCGAGCCGGCGCTCTCGTCCACATACTGTAGCATTCTCGTGAATGTGTTGTTACTCGTCCAAGACGAGCTGACCTATCTTCTACTCATGTCTTCGTAGCTACCTACTGTATTACGTCATTATTGGTTACTCTAGCGTGTCTATACTCGTGTGTATCTCCTGACGCGCTCGCTGGAGCAACGACTGTCCTCTCTTCCCCTTCACCGCAAAGATCATTGACAAAGTCACTCGAAGCCATTTGCCACTCTGCAATGTGACAGCGGCCGCGGGTGTTCACACGAGGCTCGGTTCCTGTTGATGCCATGTACTCCCCTCAGGTCGTCCGTTGTAGGTGGCTGGCTGTTTCCGCTTCCCTGTCCCCCACAGCTCTCTGTCGCAGTATCAGATACTACCCCTCTGCTCAGCGGGCGCGCGCGCGGCCTACTCCTTATGTCTCTTGAGTTGTATCTTCTCTCCACCTTCCTGTATCCTCTTATTTTCTAACGTAATTTATAAACAGGAATCAAATGTGCCAAATTGTTGATATTTTAATATTTAACATAGATTTTCTTATATTATTATTATAAATATATGGTCGATTATTACGTTATGTTCGTATTTTAATGGAATGTGAATTACTAGTGCAATGTGAACACCAAAGATATGAAATTATAAAGTTAGTGTAAGTAAGTGAGCTAAGTGTCAAGCAATACGCGGCGGCGGTGCTCGCGGCGGCGGAACGCTCCAGCGCCGGGTGAGTGCGGCAGTGAGGCGAGGTCCCTCGGTCGAGTGCAGCAATGTATAGCAATAAATATAATATCGCGAACCTGTCGCCTCCGCCGCGACAGCCGCCGCCGCCAGTCCAAGCTAGCGTATAACTATAATATATTTTATATAGATGTCAAATTCTTAAAGTATAAATACTATGTATCATAGCTTAAACTGAATCATGTAAATTTCGATGTCAATTTTAGTCGTTCGTTTAGATCGAACGTTTTTGTATGGACAAGATACTAATAATATTTGCTACCACAATTTTTGCAACAATCTCGTAGTGTAAGAGGTTTTGATCAAATGTTCGGCGTTGGTGTTGGTGTCGGTTGGTTAGGCTCGTTAGATTGTGTTTAGTATTGTTCTGTTCCTTCTGATGCTCGACACTGTCTCTATGTGTAGCCAATGTTTGTGTGTGTGATACATGTGACATGACTTTGAACCTACATTCAATGTTTGTGATTGGACTTTTTTATGTGTTAAAGTTCATAAAATTGCATTGTTATTGTGGTCGTAAAAAAATCGTTTTATTAAATGTGTTTATTCCAAAATTTGCAAAGTCATTTGTCATCACACCCATCACACACACTGAGTATAAAGATATAGTAGTCGTTGTTAAAATTGTGATAAAGAGGCGCGGGCGCGTCGCGAGCGCGCCGCGGTCCCGTCGCGGATTCACCGCGGATACGACGCGGACGGTGTCGTCCGGGCGTCACAGAGGCTAACAACATGTCCGTGTTTCAGAGAATTTAATCAAGTAATCAGTATCGTTAGTTTATTAGCTGTAGCGAGATGTATTTTTGTATGTCTGAGCGTTTATCGTCAATTGGACAATGAGTTTGGAAAAAAGTAATCTAATTAATATAAAGGTGCTTTGTACTTCTTGCGGACGATAGGCATCGGGTTTGTAGAACTGAGTCAAATTATTGATAAAATGATTTAGCAACTGCAAATGTGTACAATGCTAAAGGACAGTCGGTTCTTTCCTGAATATTTAAATAAAATAACATTTTATTTGGCAATATCATGTGCCAATTTTTTTAGTTTCTTGTAATGTATGCGCTCAGCGTATTTTAAATTTTCCGTAGACGGACACCTTGGAGGAACTATTGACAGACGATAGCTGATTCGAACAGACGAAGAAACACTCCTCCTGGTGGGTGTTTAGTGAAATCCTCAAGTCCTTCACGTCAAGCTCCATTCCCTCACTGTGCATGAACAGCACGGGAAGTGCGCTGTCTATACAAATGTTGTACGATTGTGGGATATTTTTTTTTATAACCCCAAATTTTAATATTGCCTGGTTAAAAATGCTAATGGGATACATTCCACCTTTGTAAAGCGTGGTTAAAGTTTGACACTTGCGTTGTCATACGTGTTGGCTCCGTAGCAGATCGTCCGCCAGAGTGCAGAGCGTCGGAAACAAAAGAGTCGTTGTTTCGTTCGTACCTGGATGATGATATAATGATCCGTCCATGCGGAATTCGATGTAGTTAGTTAAGGAGCTACGTAGAACCTTCGTGTCCCGCTCCCCATTTCTGTCGTGTGTAGCTTGCTGAGTGGCAGCGCGGGGCGGTACAGGGAGCTCACTCGCACGCTGAGCGGCCACAGGGACGAACTACGACTAAATGTGTACAAAACAACATAAAATTAATGCAGCAAGTAGGTGCTGTTATTTTGCCCGTTATCTTTGTAATTCCATATCGCGAACAATGTAAAATGACAAATATACAGTAATCGAGCGGCGGATAACATATTGAATTACACTTGCGATTGACTATAACGTCAATAAGCTAAACAAGCAATTTCCCCGGCATCACCCTGGCGCTGTACCGGTCGCGTGTCAGTGGTCGGCTCAAGCACTAGTTGGTGGGGAGCTCTCTGTACCGCGTCTCTCTGTAGTATCATGCTGTATGATTGTAGTAGGTTGTCACCTGTCGTCGCTCTCTCGGACATTCTGTCTCCTCATCCTTCTGCACTTCCTATCTCTGTCCCTTGTCGACCCTTACGCCCAGCGTGCCCTCGGGACCCGTGGTCCCACTGGCTCGCCTCGGCTTTTTTGGTTTATTGAGACCTTATAGGTTCAGTGTGGGTACTTCGTATCGGTATGACCGCATCTGTCGATTGCAGCTAGTTGCATAGCGGGCGTGGTACTCTGTAAGCCACATGTCGCTGGGTTCGCTCCGCTCTACTGCGGTCTCACCTCGCCGCCAGCTGTTAGCTCTGCCAAAGCGGTCATATTGTCGGCGTGTTCCGTTGTTCCGCGGGTCTCTCTCAGCCGGTAGTTCGCTCCGCGGCCCCCGCACCTCGTCTCTACCGGCCGCGCCCTCTACCGTCCTCGTACAAACACTAACTTCAACTAAGACTAAAGGCTCTTATAAATGGAAGAACTAGCGACAGTTCCGGCCGGATGTGCTCACCGCTTCACTGTAGTCAACTTGCCTTCGTAACAGCCGCACACGATGTTCCTATCGGTCAGATCAGACGGACCTGAAGCAAAACGGACCACAAGTAGTGAAAATGACGTGTGAACTGAATATTATGAAGCTATCTGTGTGAGGGGTGAAAGGTTCCTTACTCGCGGCTCCAAGTAACGATGAAGACATCATATGCCCCAAGTCTTCCTCGCTGAGGTTTGTGGCGAGAAAGCTTGTTAGTAGTCAAGGTACTGCAAGGCCGTTCTGGGTCCGCTCTAGCACATTTGAACAACGAGAAAACTCTATTTGATAAAACATTAACCCAAAAGTGCAATAGTGACCACTGTGGGTGCGGCTGTGTGTAGCGCGTTGTGTCGCGAAGCTACGGGCGCGGGCGCGGCCTCCTCTCCTCCTTAGTTTCGTATTTAGCGTCCATTCGATACTACTGTGTCGCATCTCGGTGCCAACATTATTTAATAGATCATAATAATTATACGTATATTTACATTTTATTATAATATACATTTTATTATTTACTTTGATATTGAATGTACAGAATCCATATATTCATCGCCATGTGTTTATGGAAATCGTATACCGGATAAAATAAATGAAATAAAAATATTGAAGAGTTTCATTTCATCGTCCCGCGTTGACTTTGCATCAACAGGACAGCGCCGTAGCGCCGCCGGCGTCGTACAATGTAAGGTGAACCGTAGGTTTGGAGCAATATTGGTGATTTTAGCTTACGGAGAAGAGATTTTAATAAAATTAATTTTAGTAAGGGTGCGTAAAAAGTCAGTGATGCGTGCAAGCGAAGCGGACAGACTCGCAGGCTGTGGCGAGTGTGCGCGGCGCGGAGTACTCGCGGACGTAAGCCCACCCGCGATTATATGATCGGCGGTAATACAAAGACATCGCGTCTCCCACGAGTAAACTCGACATACATCGTGGTATAATCTTGGTCTCAAGTCATATCTCAATAAAAGTAAGAAGGAAAGACGCATAAAATAATATATCTCGATACGAAAACAGTTTCACATAGCCGGTGCGAGAGCCCGACACGATGTTTTACGAAGCTGAGGTTGTTGGTAAGCTCGAGATGCTCTGTTCTGTATTCCCTGCCGCGTCAGAACTTGAAGCACAGAGCGATAATCGCTCGGCGACTGCAAAAAGGTCGAGTTTAGCCGTCAAAGTAATAAACAGATAACTTCCGAATGCCACACAACTGACTTTTTACCGTTCCGCCGGTCGCCGCCGGTCGGTGTTCCATAACGATCCGTCATCTCGCACTGGTTCTCCCACAACACGTGGCACAATAGTGTATGCCAGTGTTAGTTCACGTGACGCCGCGTCCACGACCACACAGCGCCACCCTGGTCTCCGCGTGACGCTGTGGACCACCCAGCGTCATGTCACACACGAGCCGCTGTCCAGCAATGTGACAATGTAAGGTGTACCTGCATTACGTTATAATCTGTGGCACTCGGCAACGCCACTTCAATTTTCTCACAAGTTTGTAGGATCCATGATTCATGATCCGTTGCGGCATTAGTGCGCGGCGCACAATAGGTGCGCGCAATAAAACCGTGATTTACAGCGAACTAACATCGTTTTCTGTCACCCGTTAAGTAAGTAGTTATGATAGAAGTTTACTGTGTTGAAAATCACAATGTCCCACGTGTTATTGTCGACACTATAACGCGTGAGTATCCCGAGTGTCCACGGTTATACGGTATAACAGCTTCCTAGTGTTTGGACCAATTTCATTCATCTTGAATAGAACCTTACATCTATCTGATTATAACTGTTATCGAAGGTCTGATGATGCAAGGCGGGAGGCCGCCGAGAGAGGTCCTTATTAAAAAGGAACATAAAATTAAATTGATGAAAAAATAAATTGAATTTAGCTCCTAACCTCATATCAAACTAAAGTTTAGGAACTGAGCTTAGTAGCATTTATATTTCTAGTTCTCATTTTCAGTAAGTTTTTTGATCTATAAAGTAGCTTTCCAGTATAGCTAAACAACTAAACTGATTATCGAGATAGCTTTCTCGATGAATCACGTGAATCTTCCACGTGCAGAGCACAAACGTATCTATCATCGTTTAGTCGAACAAATCAATCTTATTACATTCGAAATGAACTCGAAACGCAGTCTCCCGATATTACATCAATCCGATCCCGGGGGGATGGCATCCCGGGGCGCATCCCGGGGCGCAACCGGACGCGCGCTCCTGCGAGACGTGTCCAATATAAGGATATTGGCGTCAGCTGGACTCGGCCAACCCTACATGTGTACATATATAGGTAGTGCGTGCTGTAGATCACAGATTTGCTTACTTGATGGGAAATATTATCGGGTCGATGTGGGAACTGATGCAGCTGAGACCTGAAACATTATTGGAATGACAGTAAATAAATTAAATGTCGCTGCAGTAATCAACACTTTTATATTACTGAGAAAAGTAACATAGAGAAGCGACCGCTAATGACACATCGGGGACTGGAAAAGGTTCTCTTGTAGATGTCGCGCCTGTCACTCACACACACGCGCGGCAGTGCCTCACCCGGTACTGTTCAGTAGTAGCACATACGTACAGTGGCGACCGAAAGTCCATAGGCAATCTCACAACGCTATAACTTGACGTTTAGTTTGACTTACGACCTTCTATTTTCAAGAATAGACACATGTATCATCACTGTTATCAACATGTGATTGTAGTTCATAATTTCAATGGCCGTGAGTTCAAATCTCATTAGATTTTTATCTTTTTTTGTTTTAACTCAATCGGAAGGAATGGGACAGAAATATAATATTCGCTTTATTCACACATTTCGTAAAGTTAAAAAGGGTAGATCATACAAACGAATTAAAGAAATTAGATGTCTGTGAGGTAGACATGACTTTTATAAATATTTAACTTGATCGGAGTTAACGTTGTCCTTTGGTTGTAGTTGTTGGTTAGTGAGGTGTGGTTTAATAGATAACGGTACTGTAATAATTATTCTTAAAATGCAGGCAAATATTAATATTGAGGTGAGGGCGACTATTATTGGGCTGCATAAAAGTGGTCTTAATAGAACACAAATATCTAATGAAACCGGACTGAATGTGAGTATTATAATGAATTGTTAGTTCAACGTTTACTTGAAATTTATACCTAATATTATTTGATGACATTTAGATAAATTATCTTTATTGATTTTTAAATCCATCATGAAGTCTAGAAAATAAATATTTGGATTTGTGTTTATGATTGGAAGTATTAGACAATGTCATACGCAACATTAGACGTTGTTACTAAATGTTTAGTCATAGAAATATATCCGTAGTTATTTAATAATCTTCAATTGAGGTTTAGTTTCAATCTTCATCAAGAAAACGAACACTTAAGCGATTACCTCAATACATTTAGGTATTGTGACATTACATAGACCTGTTCATAAAGTTTAAATCATTATATTAGTTTTTAATAAACTCTGCTGAATACCGATACCTATAATAAGTGGGTTTCCACAATATTATATTTGTGTTATTAGAATATCCTTCCCTTGATACGTTATTATGAATTTTATTGACTAAGTGGGTATCAACAAAAAATCTTATGAACGGTTACAAGAGAACTTCTTTTATCTAGGTAACTGACGTCACAATTTTCAAGAAACTTTGTTAATTTAAAAAATAAATAAAACGAATAAACATTTTTGTTATCACTTAGCATGACATTTTTTTTATTTCCTCCTTCCAATACCTACCGAAAAGGTTAAATAAAAATCACATAGGTAAATTGTTAAATAGTAATGCAATAACTAATATTAGCTCCGTATAAAAAAAATAAGCATGAATACGTTATATAAATCAACATAAACCGAACATTTATTTTTACTTAATATTATTATGGTTTCAAAGAAACAAAAAACAGCCACACGTAGTAAGATTCGAACTCAGACTACATTCATCGTAAACCAACCCGGCAATACATTCTCGTACTGTGGAGACAGTACGAGAATGTATTGCCGTGTTGTTGCCGGTTCATACCAACACTGACTGACGGTTGTGAGTTGAGGTTTCGAACAATTCCAGTAGAAAGTTTCTTCAAAACTCGTTTTACACTTTTTTGTCATAATATTGTCAAAATAAATCCTGTAGTAATGGGTGGTACGCCGGCGGGGTTCATGTTGCCATCGTCCGTAATGCGGGATCAGCAGACAGCCACGTGACCGGACTGTGACACGATGTTCCGTTTTGTTACCGATGCACGAAGGATTTAGTTTAAATATAGAGCTCGTGAAATATCGCCGCTAAGTGAGATGGCAGCGCCGCGACATCGTCTGGACCTATACGCGGCGGTAAACATAGACTCGGAGATTAGTCAGAATGCTATTTCGAAATGAGATTTAAGTCTGACTAATGTACTAGAGGGGCCTTAAAATATGAGTGAAGTGTTCGTGTTTAAGTAACATCATACATTATACAAACTGGTACTTGTTAAGGACTCTTGTACAAAATTTACTTATTACGAGTAAAAAGCGCTTCCTGCTTAAAGTTTTCGGAGAAATAAGGAAAGAATTACAATTATGTTTATAAGCTGGAGTAATCGTGAACTTTATAGAGAAGGTAAAGTTACACTTTATTTTTGAAGAAAATGTCTGAATGTATCAATCATCATGCATCGTTATACTCTGACTTATGATATTTTACAAATATGAAATCACCGTAGATCAGGCTCTTTAGATCTTCTTAATATTTATACAACATCCAATTGAATTAATTTCCCAGCCCGCTTCCCCCTCCTGCCCCCCCTATCCGCCTCCCGCAGTCCCGCCCGTCACCCTAGCAAGTCCCGCTGAATAGCAGGACTTGTAAAAGTTTGCGCGAGTTTTTCAGCGCCTCAGATATCATCGGCGCATGATTTATATTGCTGTGCGTGGGGCAAAAAGTTCTGAACGTTGCCCCCCCCCCCCGCTCCGCGCCGTACCGTCTCGCGCCCCCTCCTCGCCCGGACACTTGATGAATTCTATCCATACATTGGGGGTGTGCGTCCGTTGAGTGCAGAAGTCACACTTGAAACAAACATTATGTACTTCTACGAGTCTATAGAAACGCTTCACATAAAATGAGTATTTTTATACATAAAACCTCCAACCTCATGTTCTTTCAGGCAGAATGTTGGTCTGGTTGATTGAGTAATGTTATCCGTTATTGCATATTCCAAACTGTGACTGCATTACGTACAGCGCTCCTCCAGTCAGTACTCCTCGGTGGAGCTTCTGTTCCATGTTACTCTGTGTGCCGGAAACTTTTGTAAGATATATGAAATTGTATGAAATATGAATCTGTGCGAACTCACATGTAAGTCGGGACGCGCCGGTCAGCACCGTGCGTGTATGTGTGCGTGTGTGTGGCAGGGTCTGTCCACGATTGCATTTACTGAGTTCGATCACTTGATATCACAGATTTAGTGGCAAATATCCAAACTTAATATACAAAAAGCAACGTACGTGTATGATTGTCGATAAACATAATTTGTCCTAAGCATGTTGTGCTGTTTGTCGGCCATTATTGGAATAGAAAGATATAATTAGTAGCTCCACTGTAGTTTAGCTGCACGGGTTCCACTGTAGTTTAGCTGCACGGGTTCCACTGCGGGTGAGTCGTGTTTCGACGCCACCACAGTTTAGTTGATAAGGAATTGCATTTTGTGAACGCAATGATGTTTTGTCGTTCGTGTGCACCCGACACACTACTGCCACGTCTTCTAGGTGATGATGACAGTCAACACCTCCGTCTGTGCAAGAAGACGCGCGTGTTATCTACTCTGTTATCTATTTACTTGGCCGTTGTTCACAACGCTCAGTGTAAGCTGATCTTAATTGGCAATTAGCGTTTCTTATAAAGTGAAGAGAGTTTCCAAAGGATTCGTATTCACAAGCTTTCTTCTTATTTTGTTCTGAACTTTGAGGAAGCTCTTACATCTGATAAGTTCCAAATGGAAATATTTATTAAGTTATTGTAAGTGTAAGGGTGCGTTTACATGACGCGGTGGTGATCGCGGAGCTGTGGGATGACTGCGATCAATCGCAGGAGACGGCAGAAGTTTACGTAAGAAGATATGATACAGCAACATCTTACTCATAATACTCTTACCTTTATGATAACACTGTTCATTGTACATTATGAATTTTATTTAGATCATAATAATCTGATGTACATTAACGGTATTTTTATTAATTGAATAAAATTAAAAGCGAGTGATTTCACAATTAAACGGATTGCGTTATGTGAACACGACCGTAACTATGTTCTTGTGAGATTAGAACACGCGCGAGCTTGAGTTATGAAGTTAGTACGACTGTGTGCTAGCGAAGCCGCGCGCCGCACGCGCCGGCTGCAGGGCGCTGTGTGGCGTGCTGCTGCGAACACTTCATCATCAGCTATGTTCCAGTTCCGTGTAAGAGCACGAGAGTATTGACATCAACCGAACCTTATCCAGTGTCCAGGCTGCTCCCGGCAAATTCTTACTTCTAATTTCTGAGATTCCAGGAACTGTGTGAACGTATGATAGGGTATGTGTTGCTTCAGTACATTCACACACAATGTAACTCAAATGAGACGAAGACGCGAGCTCCGAACAAATGTGACGTGAATAAAATATGACAGTGTGGCCGCTACTGACCGCGCTTTGTAGCCGCAGCTGTGGCAACGTTCTGTAGTTGCAGTGTATACCTGGCGTAGCAGTGGTGTAGCATATCGTAGCAGCGGCGCGGTATGTCGTAGTACAAGCGTAGCACGACGTAGTAGCAGCGTAGCACGTCGTAGTGGAAGCGTAGCATAACGAGCAAAAGCGTAGTATATCCTACCATACCGTAAAGAATCGTAGAAGCGTCGTAGCAAACTGTAGCCAGGCCGTAGCGAAGTCGTAGCGGTGGCGTAGCATATCGTAGTAGTGACAGCATTGTGCGTCGGCTGATTGCTACGTTTACAAGCCCTCTTATACCAATAAGAGGGCTCGTAGACGTAGCAGTGACGGCAAAATAACGTATATTCAAGGTAATATGCAATAAAAGTCACGCGTGCTGTATGTACATACACATACCATCAAGCCTGTATTTCCCGAAGGGTTAGGCAGCGGTGTGCCTGTTCAGGTCAGGGATGAACTGGGTTGAACCAATATCGCGTTCGTACAAATGAAACAACGATATGGTGAACTCAAGGAGATTTTAATCACAATAAAAAATAATAACATCAAGAGAGTCATTAACTGCGTGCAAATCTTAACACCGCGATACAGGAATCAACGGTAAATGCACAGCGCCATCTATTGGTGAAGATTAGAACTAATCCCAACAGTGCCAATGTACACCCACAGTTCGCCGGTATGTTTAGGTTCCATCTAATAGGGGGCACACCTATTGCCATTAACCGGGCAAAAATCCTAACTCCGAGCTGCTTCTAGAAATTTCATAGAAAAACCCAAGAACACTTTTTGCTCGACCTGGGAATCGAACCCAAGACCTCTAGCGTAGCGGTCGCGCTTAGGACCACTAGGCTATCGAGGCAGTTTGCACCAGCAAGCAGGCAGGAGTGCTGCAGGTACTTGCCTAAACATATGAGAAAAACAGTATTATTGATGCCAATTCATTTGTTCCGCCAGATATCACGTGTTACAGTAATATAGGGTAACGCACTTCAGTCTCACAGGACACACGTACTCTGGCGACACGCACTGTCGCACTATGCCGCGTCAGAGTACCCCATGTCACTATGTACTATAGCGACCAGACACGACGGTGCGGACAGCCAGCCAGCTTGCTGCCGCTCCCACACACACAGTAGCATCACAGTAGCAAGTAGTGTGCGAGACAACAAGTCCGGACAGGTAGTTGTTCACAGCTCGCTCTTCTTGTGATACAGATGATCGATCAATGTTGATACTTTAAAACGAGAAGTTCATTTAATAGCTTCGGATCTGTTTCCAGTGATGATGTCTTATGGATTAGGATCTGTCTTCTAAAACTTGTTGTTGATAGTTTCAACTAAACTCATCCGGTAACAGCGGGGTGTACATTGTGTTCCAGAACAAGCGACAGCGGCACAGCCACACGCGGCGGTGTACGTGCCGCGATACTGAGTGTGTTGTGAGAAATACAATGAATTTTATGGTGGTCAAATAAATACTTCAGAGTATATCTCGTTTGGAAGGAATGTATCGAATATGCGAGCTCTCTCAGTGAGTCTGTCTATCTGTCTTTCGGTCAGTTTCAGTACAAAATAATAGAAGTAGGATGTCGATGTTCACTGTTCAGGTTGGTTTAGGTGCCACGAGCTTTCCTGTGACGGGCTGTGACAATGCTCAAAGTGTCACGACCCACGCGCAGCTGCTCATAACATACCATCACGCCTGTATTCCCCGAAATGTTAGGCAGAGGTGTACCAATGTACACCCACAGTTCGAAACTACAGAGGCCTGTTGCATAGTGGCACGGCTACTATCTACCAGATAAATTAAACATTAACAGTATTAAATATAATTCAGTATTTAAACGTTATTGTAACCACGTCCAGTGACAGTCACTACAAACTACCGAGGCAACTAACATTGTGGCACCATTGTGTGTCAAACAATCTAAAATTAACAATGTGTGAATAGTTCTCTGTTCGTACGCGGGTCCCAGCGGGGCCGCTAGTTAATGGGGCCTTGTCCCTGCGCACCGCTCGTGGCCCCTACTGGCATGGGGGTGCGACGAGTGGCTCTCGGCTGTGATTTACATCGCGCTACAAGACGCTCTGATAGTTTTGAGAGACTGACGGAGTCGTCGACCGAAATGGTTAACTCGATTGCTTCACACTTTCACGATTTTGAAATAAAGTTTATAGAGATACCTATACCGGCGATGCTGAACACTCACAGGCTCTCTAAATATATACTAATAGAAGTACTGGTCCAATGACAAAGAAAAGCTTGCACTTAAAGAAGGCTACACTACTGCCGAGTGACATCCGCGCACGCGAAGGACCGGGCAGCTGTACACTTGCCCTTTATGATAAACTACTCCTTACAATATCATAGTTTGAGGACGATGGTATATTTACTATTTCATTGTACTAAATAGACGTAGATGGTTGCCATTCATAGACAAGGACCAACAAGGAGTAAGCAGGTGAACTTACGCTAACATTACGACATGACATTTATACGTTATAAATGCTTTGTTCGAAGTGAATAATTCATTACGTAATAACAAGCTTACTTTGTACCTACCATCCACGTACTGACGATAGTACATATGTACTAGGTAAAGAGGAAAAAGCTGAAATGAAAGTCTGACAGGAACAAAGTTGCTATTAAATTATATTACCAGATGAAATATGATGTACACACTCCATTCTATACAACAGATTAATTTGGCCAAAACAACAACGGGGAAATACAAATACTGTATGAAATATCATAATTGACCTGCCGCCTACTGCCCGCGGGCCCCTACGACAGGTACATGTCAGGTAGCGGTATTAGCTTTTGTTCATGTCTCAGTAGCTCTGCTAAGGGCAGTAGGCTCACCTTCAAACTTAACACGTAATTGGTGAAACATGGTTGTGACACGCATACAACTCTGCTCACTCTTAGGACAGAAAGGGCACGATAATATTATGATGTTTTTTCAACAAGTTCATAATTGTTGTTTGACGAGGAAATGTAAACGCACTTCGCTTCACCCCTCGTCACATTAACGAAGGGTTTGAATGAGCAATCTCTTGAGTTCAACCCTTTAATCCGAGGGTGCATTCACTGATAAAAAGTGGTTGGAAATGTTCGTGAGATTTATAAATTATTGTGTCCAGGGAGGATTTGTACTGGTTGAGCGATCGACAGCGCCATACCAGTATTTACAAGTTTTTGTGTTACTTGTTATATTAAAATGACCGAGTAATTTTGAAGCACAGGCACCCATTCCCTTCGAACTGGTATCGTAATTGTTATGAAACATTCATTGATCTTCTTAATCGTTTGGAATTTATATTTATACCTACATCCATCGTATTTTAAGTTATGCTAAATAACAGTTTTGCTTCTGGTCTTTTTAATCAGATATTCTAAGTTGCAACATTTATAATATTTATTATATACATTTATTTATGTTTATATATTTTTTTAACATGTAGTTAAGCTACGTTTAGTACGCAGCAGTTAATGAAGCCTGCTGATGATGCTGCCTGTGATCACGTGGCACCGCGTGCGCCGCGCGCCACGGTATCGATACCGTAAGTGTATACAGTTTTTGCTATGTAAGTGGGTCAAGTGGTATCCTCAGCGCGCGCTGCTGAGCCAAACTTGGCACAAATGTGTTTTGTAACTGGATCGAAAGGCACGTCCACGGGGATACAGAGCACGCGAGCTCGGCGAGGCGTTTCATTTGATACTCAAGCTTTCTGTAAAGTACTTGGGTTTTATTCGACGACTTCAATAGAGACTTATCTCGCCAACGATTCCTTTTTCTAAGACTTTTAAAGATCCGAGATGGATCTTCAGTGAAGAGTTCTATTTACGTAATTGTCTTTGTCCAAACAAAAAGCGCTTAAACACTTGGAGGTAACTCGCTTCCAGAAGTCAAAGGAAAAGGGGGTCCTGAAATCAAAACAGTCTTAAATCTACTGAAGAATTCGTCGGCATTTGTTTAAAAAGGCATTAGATTCGGGTCGAGCGCGGCGCGGTGCCCACTAATTGCGCTACCATTGGCGAAGGCACTTTAGCACAAAATAGGGAGGTGCAGTAGGTCGGCTTCAGACAACCAGCGAAAACGCACGCACACACAGACAGCTGGGCTACGCACAGCGATTACAAGATCACGCGCGACACACGGCCGCTCGACACGGTTCTACGTTCATGGAGTTGGCCTTCTGCACATATCCATTTAGTGCTTTTATGCTAATTTGATTGGGACATCGTCTGTTGGTGAATTACGAGTGTATCCCTCCTACTTGTTCCGAATTATACAGGGTGATTCGCGAAATTTAGATCTACGTGGGTACTCAGCACACGATGGTGAAGATGAGATGCAATTTTAACCCTCTGAGTTTTGATGGAATTAAAAATAAATTATTGTTGCAATTAACGGGTTCTACTTGTACCACTCTTGGCGGAAGTCTGGTGATCATTGTCATTACATAATATATTTAGTTGGCATTTACATTTTGTATAATTCTTAAGTTTGTATACAGTGGTGCTACTTACGGAAACAAAACATGATAACATATTTTCTTTTTAATGTATCCTTTTAGTTGTAGTAACGGCCGGCACTATAGTGAAACTGCAGCATATAATAACCATGAATAGATAATATTATAAAGTTTTAGTATGTAATTAGTGCTATTTCTCCAGAAGTACGAATCACCCTGTATACAATTTACGATACCGAACCCGACCTTCATAAATTCGCACAATTTCAGTAAGAGCTCCTAATTATCCTAATGTAGAATCAAACAGTAATATAAACGTAATAACTTTGTCACTAATTCAATTGTTCGTTGAACTGAGATGGAGCCCAGTACAAGTTTCTCTTATCTTATGAGCTAATCGAGAAATTTAATTAAGAAAGAGGTCAACCAACTTTAAAGTTCTTATATGAGGCGGCTTCTGTGAGGATATCTTAAACACCTTAATCTTGTAAGACGTATTTTATGTTCCGAGGTAGGTCCTCCGTCCTCGTATGTTACATTCTTGTCCTGGCGAAACACGTTTATTTGTTTATTGATTTTCCAAATTTGTCACTAACTACAATAAAACCTAAAGAGCACGCATCCCGAACATCTCATCCCGCTGCGAGCCTCCGCTCTGGAGTACATTGTGACCGTTTTTGTTTTAGCTTTTCTGTTGCAAATTCGAAATGACGTAGGAAGTTTCCAAGAAAAAGGCAATGTGCACCAACATTGTCTAGATTAAGGAAGTAAACAGTGTGGGATTAATTTGGCAAATCCTGCGGGATATCCGGGATCCCGGGAGTCGGGCACATGAGGTCTCTTCCAGTCCTAATCCCGGATTTGGTGCTTGGTTCAGTGCCGTTTTAAGGCCCAACAAAATTAAACTTGCGTCCTTGTTCGTCGGACTGTGAAGCTTGTTATAAGATTTGGTCTTTCGAGACGAATGTAAAAATGTGAACCAAGTATTTTCTGCCTCCGTCTCTGTCCGTTTCAGAAAGAGTATTTATATTTAATCTGTTCCCTCCGTATTAAACTTTGAATGAGAGAAAAATATATACCGGTAGACTAATTAGTCTCTTACCGACTGCGATACGTTTGAAGAGAAGAAATATTGTGACACTCAACTAAAGAAAAGGGCAGGTGTTGTTGTAACATAATTGTACCTGCATTTTTATAAAGTAATGGACACGTACACATGACTAGAGAAAGTCGCTCAGTTTATTAAGAAACCACAATAATAGAAGAATGTCTGCCTAGGAAGGTATTATCTGTTCGTTTTTTAAATCTGGCACGTTTTCCAGTGACGCCACTAACAAGCACTATCTATTGGATTATAATTATATCACACAGACATTCCAATACAACAACAATTTCATTCAATATTTTTTTATTGTTTACTAAATCGTTTTTAAACGCAGTCAAGAACCATTGCTTACAACGACGTCTGCACACCGCCTCTCATTTAAACTTACTCGGAAAGTATTAGAACAATTGCCTTCCATCAGAGACTTGCCAGAGCACGGAGGAGTGCTCACGGAAGTCATCAAACTCTCGTGATTCTACCCCCTGAACACGGAGTAGTAAGCAAATGAAGTACTCATTCATAAACATGTTTATATTACAGACACATACTGACTGGATTTTTGATATGTAAGAAGAAGTCATGTTTTCATAGAACAAATGATAATTGTATTACTTGTTCCCAATAAGGAAGTGCCACGTTATAACGTTCTGAGATTGAAATCAAATAACAAAGTAAATAAATTGTAAAACATAGAAATAGAAGCGCATTTGCAACTCGTAACTGTTGCAGCTATACGACGGCCCATTTGTTCCGCGAGTCACTGAATATATTTAGGTTAAGAACGTTAGAATCATCATGCTCTCTCTGTTAACTTGAAACGGTGGATAGAAATAGAACATCGTTTACAATGTGTATGCGCATGACCACTTTCCTTATTCAGTAAGCCGAGCTATGTGTTCGTCCGGCGGGTGCGCTCGGTGGCGGACACGAGAGCTCGCCCGGGTTGCGGCCGCTCCGCAGAACCGGCCATGAAAACAATCGTAATAATAGAATGGAGAATTAATTGCTTGTTTTGATTGTGGGGTTCAGGAGAAAAGGGACCTTTTTCATTTATATCGGATAATACATTGTGAAGACTGAAATTAAAAGGATTAGCAACTCCGGCGTCCCGTTAGTGTCATGATGAGGGACAAAGTTGTCAGAGTGGTTGTCAGCAATGTCCTGATAAATTTTCTAGTCATCAATCCGTAAGCTCGACGACTGAATGCTTCACTTGGCAATATCGTGATCACACAACAGGAAGTGTTTTGGTTGAAATTCCAAAACTGTGGTTTTGTTTTTTATCCTTAATAGTACTCGTATGTAACATACAGTGTTGTCTGTCGTCAACATGTTGTGATATTAATTGTTAGACTTTGATGATAACTACGCGTACAGCAAACACTTCGAAACGACACACACAACACTTCGAAGTGTTTGCCATATGGCAAAACATTCAGAACTCCCTGTTTATTTTAAGACCTTACACAAATTCATGTATGCTCATGTTTTCATAATAAATAAATATTCTATTCTATTCGCTGTGACAATGTCAACAACATCAAAGACTAAACTACTAATAATTGTGGTCCGTGTCACCTCTCCGTAGCACACACTTGTATTCCTGGAGGGCGACGTTTGTAACAATGAGCTCACAACAGCAAAACGTGAAAAAAGCGATAAAGTGAAACATAAGAAGCAAACGGTTAATTAGTGCGCAGTGTCCCCGCGGCGCTGATGTTACGAGCAATGACGCCGTTTACATTGTTTTCTGTACGCATTCACTTGATACCGCGGCGGCTCCGAGATTTAAAAAATTAAATGGTCGTCGCGGGTCTCGTCTGCCGCCGCTCCGCAAGAACAGGGATAAGATGTTTGTAAACAGAGAAAGATGTTATTGTTGTCAGTGTGCGGCGAAGTGCTTGTAACACTTGTTAATATTACGAGAATGTCGCGCTGCGGCACTGTTACCATGTTGTTAACAAAAAAAAACTTTTTTTAAAGTTGTTTTAGTTCTGAACTTTAATTTATCTCTGGATAACATATTTCGTTTTTTAATAACTAACTACTTGTTGAAGTTATGAAAAAAAGACGTTTTGTTTTACAATATAATACCAACAGTAGTCAATAAAGTAAGTAGTTTCCTATCGGTGAACAAATGTCTATAATCGGATCTCGACTTTTACAGATACTGTACAAAACAATTTATTTTATTTTATAAACATAATACTAGTTCAGACTTAGATAATGTACGTTATGCAGATATCTCCTCACAAATCTTAATATCCGTGGTGTCACTTCTCAATTCCCCAGTTGAGTATAAGCGTAGGGTACGTTGGTCTAAGGTCTCCGAATAGCATCCGAATAAGATTTGCCCTTATAGCATGCCACTAATAAAAGTAATCATCGGGAACGCAGGGGAGCCGTAACCCTTCACAAAATAAATTCGTCACGGAGTTCGTTTCAATGAGATTTATGTAAGTGTATGTCACTAACGTTTATCTGTAATATTCTCATATCAAAATGAAAGAATGCTGTAACACAAATAAGATTATGATAATGCTTCTTGTGCATGTAAAGTGGTGTTCTCGTGTTATTTGTGAAGCGCGGGAACTTGGCGCCGGGACTGCAAGCAAGCGGCTCGCCGGCGCTAGAGATGGGGCAGCGCACTGCAGCATGCAAGCTCGCGCCGTGAGAACCGTACCGTTGAGAACACGACATAGGCTTTGTATCAATAGTTTCAAACAGTTGATTACTTACGGCAAAACTTACATAAGGCCATGCTTAATCTTATTAAGTTGTTTCAGTTACACTCAGTTTACAGCTCCATCGGACGCAATATTGTGCAATTATGAAGGAACAGTGCCAAAATGCCTTTTTAATCTGTCTACTTAGATTTGTGTTTCTTTGTCAGAACTCTAATTAACTTGCAACAAAAACTAATTAAAGATAAAACTACAGATTTCCTATTCACAAAGATTCGATCACACTTTCAGGAATCGGGAGCTAATCAGTTAATCAGTTAGACAACTATCGAACTTTCTCTCGATAAGCTAGCAGATGGTACATCCCTACGCCTGGCGGCGAACGTCCTGGATCTAGATAGAACATTTACTACGAGTTCAATGTGGCGGCGCCTGGCGCGCTGTACCTGCTGCTCTTCTGTGCAGCGGAACAGGCAGGCTACGTTGACAACCAGTTTGTAAAATACTGCTGGTAGGTACGATGTTAGCAGGCGCATCACACATTCCAGCTTGCTCACATGGCTTGCTGCGCCTCTATTGCAGATGTCCACAAGCGGTAATGACCGCAAAACTTCAGGTGAGTCTTTTGATTCGTTTGGCACCAAACAACATAAAAAAACTTAATCGCCATAGCGGTGAACCTAACTCAATAAATATGATGATAAAAATAATATCAATTACTAGGAATATCTCATGTTTCGTGGGTGTATTTACAAACATATACACTCACATACACACTTCAACAACTTTTCCATGCAGAAATCGAACCCATGACAGGCAGTGCAGCAGCCAATCGCTCCACCATTGCGCCAACAGTGTCGACAAATCCTCTGAGACTTTGAGTAATATAGGTACATAGAATGGCGGTGAATTGGTTTTTAACGCTAACCAGATTCAGGCGAGGCGTTTAAACCCTAAATCGGATTAGGGAAACCTCAAACCGGTCTTTTTGTAATGGTTTTGTATTTTCACTTCAGATGTACCGTTTTAGTGAAAATAACAGGATTTTTAGCCGACATAGTATCGTTACCCGGAGCACGGGTGAAGCAATAAACGCATTCCTCAAGTTTAGGAGGTGGAATAAATCAGAGCGCAGCCCGCCGTGAGCGAGCGGAATGTTCCCGATGTTCTCATTTGTGCTAGGCTTTTGTAGCTCCCACTACTTGTACATAGCGCCACATATTTCATGTTCACGCAACTACATACACAAACTGTGAAAGTCAAAGATTTTAAATAATTTCGAAACACTGCAGCAGCCACAATTTTTAAGGATTTATTAAGAATTTCCACAGCAAAGAGGAATAATCAGAAACTTTATTGTACCCAAATACAATCCTTTTCAAAATGACTACTATTTTATCATTATCTTCAAAGAATCAGACGCTCCTAAAGTGAAATCATCACCCCTTATCTTACCACTCCTTTCTTTGAATCACTTTCTACGACACTCTGGGGTACTGCAGTTATTTTAGATGATTTCCAAGAACAGCACGCACCGAGTGACCGCACAGTGACGTCAGAGCTACCTACCGCTGGTACCTGCGGGAGTAAGTTTCCCTCTAAGCGATTTTTGCTGGAGGGCGTGACGATAGTTTGATAAATGTTTTCAAAACAACTGCCGGAGCAAGAGACGCTCTCACAAGTTTGTAAAGAAGGGGATCATCCCTCTCCGTTACTGTCAAAGTAATGTTTCTTCATTCATTATTATCATAATGTTTAACTTTTTAATGAAAGTGTTTTTTTAAAAATCATTAAAAATGTGTGTGCTCAGGTTTGGATATTCCTTCATTATGCGGACTTCAACTCTTACAGATAGGGATTATTTTTGGGCTGTTTCCTAAAATAAACCAGTGCGATAGCTTCCGAAGGGACAGTCCGCTACAGCCAGTGTCAATAGCAGAACTAACAGCGTCCCATCAATATTCGAAGCCGGCGATCCTAATCAAACATATCTTCCATTATTATTATTCAAGTGTTGGTCCTCCACTCGGATGCCTATTTACATCTCCGCTGAAGGGGCCGCAATACCACACCAACACATCGCCCCCGAATGGGCCGCGTGTGTTCGTCATAGTTGGTAAGTGGGAACTAAATAAACAGCCGTTACTTCGCTCCTTCGAGACGGAATCGCTTAAACTCGCGTTAAATTGACGAATAGCTATAAGAGTGTTGTCTGCGGAGCGCGCCTGGGAGCGCCTTACTGCTGTTATAACGTGTTCATGTGGCCGCGGTAACGTAATATTATAATTATTTATGTAACGTTTAGTTCGCATCGTCACGATAGGTTGTCGAGACAGCGGAACGTGTTGCTTCTAATGTTACCCTCTCCTTCATGAAAACCTACAAAGCTTACTGAATTATTTATCAGCTTTTTTAATTACTGTACGACTGTTGATGTTCCATTCAACCACATTCTGGTATTTGCTCGGCCTTCGTCCCAGCAGTTATTGTTTTATGTCAATCACGTGTCGCTGGACATTTATTGGTGAATGGAATGGCAAACTGCCAACGTATATCGTGCAATGCTATTGACATTTTTGTGACATTGTTTGGTGATGTCAAAACAAGTTTGATTTTACGTATAATCCAGTTTAATACGGGTAAGTTTAGTTTTAAACCACCATTCACATCATTCACCGGGCACATTCAAAAAGATATACACCAAAACTCCATAAAATAATAGACTATTCACGCCATGGTAGCATGCCGCCCTGTGGGGTGCCTTATATTAGTGTGACCGCTATAGTATGTGCCCACCGCAAGGAATATCTTCCTGTTTCATACGTTTTTTTAAATAACTTAAAGACAAAAGCAATTCAGATATATTGTGAGTAGTAGTTTCAGTATTTCTATAACATGAGCACATCCACGCCGCGCTCCTGAGCGCCGTCGACTGCGGCCTTCACACCTGGATTATGAATACATCCCGTGAGCGCGGCGCGAGCTCAATGCCAACCGTTTACTTGAGAGCGGCCCTACCCGCACGCCACCACGACACCGCAACGGTTGAACACGTTGCAGTATATTACAATACAAGGGTAACGATACGTCTCAGTAACCGGGTGTCGGACTTGTATTGTAATCGTAACGACAATTTAAATAAATTCTAGCTCACTAGGATGTCATATAATCATAAGTCATATTATAAGCTCAGTGGATAGGCAGCAGACTATTGTCCTGGTACATCACACGTACGTAAAGTATTTGTAAAATGTCACAAGTGCACGGTAACCGAAGGGAGCACTAGTTAACTCGTATATCTTTTTACTCCGAAATCACGTGTGAAATGTTACCGCACTCACAAACCGTTGTTTATGACCACAATGCAGTTAACTAGCCTTGTGACCCTTACTGCTATCATTATAAGGTTGAATTTACAATGCAACATTTCTACATGAACCAAACCGCGTGAATCTTATATGTACAGGAAGAAGGTTTATTTTTCAAAAGATAGCAATTTACGAGCATCAGGAAGGTGTCCACTTTCTTTTGTTATGGCAACAATGGCTACTCACGTAGTAGCGACGTTCATTGCAGCTACTTTACCTTTGACTCCGTTAACTGCGGCCGGGGAGAAGTGCTCGTAGTGCTTTATTGCGGGGAGAGAAGTTATTGCCGCCAAATATAGGCTGTGTGCTTATTCTATTTCATGTTGTTTGAAACTAGAGGCAAGCCATTCACGATTCGAGGTGACTTTAAATTATTCTTTAATCTTCATTATGTCGACAATGATGACAGAGGCAGAAAAAATATTTGATATACTCGTATCTCCAATTTATGAGTGAAATATTACGAGAAGCAGTCCCGTTACTGGTGGGCTGTTTGTCGAGCAGTCGCTAAAGCGACCGATAAGCTTGGGTTCGGTCTCCAGGACGGTGAGACATCGGTTTTTCCATCTGCAGTGACTCAGTAGCACCTAGGGTTGTGACCAGCGGGGGCAGTAAGCCACCCACACAGTGGAACTAAAGCATATCTGTGGATATACAACAAAGGTATGAGTAGCTACAGGCGTCTACTGGTCCCCCGTTGAGTATAGGTATGATGTTCGTCTCGGGCGCGTCAGCTCGCAAGTAATACGCCTTCATAAAGCATGGCCTACATCGGATCGATCAGTCATCGCTTATAAAGGGCTTTCGCTGTAGTGTTCAAGTTCAGATCGATCCATCAATCACACGGCGGTGTGCTCCGGGGCTTATGCTGCGTGACGCGGAGGTGAAGGTTACTGTATCATGTGATCGTACGGTAGACACGCGTGTGTGCGTGTGTGTGGGAGAACACGATAATTGTAATAATTAAAACAACCTTGACACTACTGAATTGTTTCTCATGTGCTCATGTCTGATATAATGTTGTGGCGTTGGTTTTTTGGGGTAGCTACATACAAAACAACGAAACAAAGTCTCGGTTTTAGATTTTAGGCGTCCGGCAGCCGAGTAATCTTTTCTTCATACGTAATATATATCATAATTAACAATATACTTGCATTACATGTGGGTAACATGATGGTATACATACTTACTAGACGATACGAAACGAGGCAAGGACCAACATCATTATTATATTACATGTTTATTAATCTGGTATTCAACAGGTTCCACCAAGCAGCCGTAAATAACATGAAATAAGTGCTTGCGCCCTGTTACTGTCCATATTCAAGTTATTTCACAGTTACTGAGAGACTAACATTGTAAACATGTACACAGCACTATTGCGATGGAGATACTCCTGGAATTTCTTCTCATTCCTCACTGAACTATAAAGAAACCCATTGTGTAGCAGTGGGGGGACGGGGGGGGGGGGGCTGCTGAATGCTTTCACTTGTCATTTAATTACAGTTGAAAGAAAATGAGAATTCCTTAAACGGTAGACATTAAGTAATGTTAATTAAAAGTGAAGAAATGAAAGAAATATATACAGATATGAAGGTAGAAAGAAAAAACTGTCTCATTCCGGGTTTAGTCGTAAATTCGTTTTGTCTGTTAGAGAAAAATCAATAACACTTTGTCCGACCTGGAGTTCAAACCCAGGAGCCCGTGTTGTCGTGGCCACGTGTCAAGCGGCCTGTTGCCAACCGTGGCTGGCGCTACAGTAGCACAATATTGACTCGCAACGTGTCGGTGGCAACACGTCGCGAGCGCCGCGAGGACATCAGATTACATAACATCCCTTGTTGACACACTACGGTTGCTGTTTACTTCTATACGAAACGACAATATTGAAATAGCTGACGACGTATTATACGGAAATGGATTATTTACTTTTGAGCTATATGTTGTTGATTCTATGAATACAAATAGATACAACATGTGTTTACTGTTATTGAAAGAAACAAGCTGACGACTCCAGAGATATCGAGATATATCGCAGCTACGGTGCCATTAAAGAGACAAAGCTGGAATGTCTCATGTGTCTGTCATTACACACCACCAGCCATTTCACCTTCGAACCGGAGCACAACAACACTGCTTGGCGCAGGAATCACTACGTGCGGTGGTACGAGCTGCTGCACGACCAGCTCCGCTCCGCAGCGCACTGCTCGACAACCGACTACGTACAAAAACAGAATGTTGATTTGACACAAAAGAAAAATTGTAAGATGAGCTTACAATTTTTCATGACACACAAGCACAAAGCAATTACCGCGTCTTTGAATCAAAATGGAAACGAAATGAAACAATAATTGAACGTAATGTTAATTGTAACGTTAAACACGCGCACGTTTGTTATTTGATTTACTGTTACACGATTAATTACAACTTTATTACAATGTTGTTTCATATTTTATTAATTGTTCCATTTGTACGTAATTGTGCCCGCGAGCGATACACTTTGTTTGTTAATCTTTTTGAATTCCTGCTCAGTGGAGTATTACAGTTCCGAGGAAGATTGGCGGCATGACACCACCGTCCAGTCAGTAGGCACTGTTCCAATGTGGACTGCTGAGTTATTTTCTAATTTAAATCCTGAGTATAAGTACAAGCCAGTAGTCGAGCATTACTTTTACTCACTTCAGAGTATCCGCGTAAAGCACTGAGGCACATAGATAGAACGGAAACTGTTGTGCTGCCACTTCCTGGTTATTTTTTAATTCTAAGTTCGGAGTTAAGGACCGAGCGGTTGAAGCCAGGAGGCGAGCTTGTTACTCCAAATTAAAAACGTACTCTTGCAAGTATTCGTAGCGTTGCACAGATATCTGATTGCATGGACAACACTGGCTAGTTGAGAGTGGACCATTTCATTTTCGAGAATTGCGATTGCAACATGGAAACGCGAAACGTTATACGATTGCACATACGATCAAATTGTTGTTGGATATGCATTGTTGAAATTGTCGATGGGTACTGTACTCGCCAAGTTGTTACTGTTACCAATGGTAGGTAATACGTGCAGTCAAACATATACATACAACTTCAATACACGGCTGTTACATTTCTTATCATATGCGTAAACCCTTTGAGAGGGTGACGTAAAAGATTTGACTCCTCAGCTCAGACAAATAGGAACAGTAGCAGCAGGCTGTCTGCCTGTGATCCTTTGTTATCACTGATACGTGTGGCTACACCTCGTTATTATAAATCGATGCTCCACACTAGCACCGACGAGATTGGCTCAGTTATGATTTGGGCAGCTGTTCGGAACTCGTTACGTCGTTTTATTGGGCGCTGTAACTTGCTGAATGGCGTGTTTTCAGTTAGTTTCGTCAAAACTAGCAAAACTGCTCACGTTCATGAAATATTGCAGAAATATTGGATTTATGAGCGAAAATAATAAAATAATGTATGTTTTATTTGTTCTAAATATAAGTTCCATGTATTCCGGTAGCTCTACACAGCTCCGCTCACTCCTCGGGAAGCTCTGTTGTGGTCTGTTGTTTACCAAAAGCAATTCTAGACATTCTTCTAGATATTCTATAAGTTTTTCTTGACAGAAAAATCAAAATCTAGCCGAACTCGGGAATCGATTAAACCTCTCATTTGCGTGAACCGCACTCGAGCTCCTATGTGCCACTTGGGTAAGTACCCGATTATACCAACTCGTACAACATCCATATCGTGCGGTTATCGGCTCCTCTCTCGTGTCAAGTGCCGTCAGGTAACTCCTACGTATCCACGTATACATTACTCTGCTATACATTAACATCACATCACAGTATTATGTCACAAATTGGTTCGTAATATCTGTCAGTGGAGAAGCCCATGTTATTGGGCCACACTCCAATCGAATGTAAGTAATTGTGTTCGTATGAGTTCACAGTAGATACAGGCCGTTAACCAACCCGGATGGTAATAGTGTCTGTAGGTACTTGTGAACTATGTACGATACGATTGGGCTGATTTGGACCATCGATGCAGATATAGGACTCAAGTTATGTTTAATGTTTGTGAACGTTGTGTCACAGAACACAACAGAACTTCTGGGCATTGATTGAGTGTATCGCATGGACGTGCTCCGCTTTATTTGTATCAACATATTCTATTAAATTACCTACACAACCAGTCACGAACTTCAACCTATTTCAATGAGTAGTTTAACTTGGCATTTAGTTGTTGTACTTGCACGCAGACGCAGTCGCGGGCGCGGCGAGTACTGCTGGACTATGTAGTTAATGACATAACAGTCCGGCAGCTCAATTGTTGGTCATTTATAATAACAGGGAGCCCGCGGGACTCCCTCGCGTCGTCAGCGCGCCGTATTATTATATCATCATATTATTATATTATTCTGGGTATATTGTTGTGTGTGGCTCGAGTAGGTCTGTGGAGAGGTATGGCTTGAAGGATGAATTATGAGCTGCAGGAAATATAGCACTAGTTTGTTATAGTTTCCGTACTTCTTCAGAATAAATATATATATGTAGAGTTTTGGAGCTATTGATACGTTTTTGTTACTTTAGAGACATTGCAGTTATTTACACACTATGACCTTGGGACTCAATATGGACAAAGAGATAAAGCTAAAAAAAATATTTCAGAATTGCTTTCGAGAATACTTGAAAAACGCTCATAAAGGTTAGTACTTATACGTACAACAAGTTTCAGTAAACATTAGAATGTATCTAACCGTTTTCGTAATACCGGAGTTCGTAATAAATGTGATTAGTTTAGCCTGCAGAAAGCATCGCGACGGTCAAACAGATTCCATCCCTTTCTACTTCAATTGAAATTCCCTCGATTCTGTCATTAGTACGATATGAAAGTGAGATAGAATATATTACGCCAAAGGATGAACAGAATTCTCCAATAAAAACTTTCACCAACAAAAAGACCTATAAAAAGTTGGTCCTTTTGGATTTAATTTTTACAAGTGCTGCATGGGCGCGTACCTATGAGACATAGCATCAGAAGTATAACTGTTCACACGAGTCAAGTAGCTTGTTAGATGGCACACTGGATGCGCTGCATGGAAATACGAACCAGAAATGTGTGAGAAATAGTGACAGACTTTTCCATAAGATTTATCTTTGCTTTGTACTTGTTGATGCTGTATTTTAAAAGTATTTTTTAAGTACAAGCACGTATTCTTAATTAATAAATAGTAGAGAAGTAAAGTGAGTAAGTTACACGTTGGTAAATGGAAGCCGCACGAGCTTACATAAAACATGGGTTTGATTTGTTAGTACGATGCCTGAATGAGGATCATTCGTATTAAAAACCAGTTAAACGAAATGAAGCAAACTAATTGTGGTCCTTCGTAACGTGTCTATGAAGTGGCCCCGCGCTGCTCGCGCGGCAACGATATATAAAATTAATCAAATTCCATTTCAGCGCACGACAGTATAACGATAGTAATCGCGCTGTCGGCAATTACAACAGCCAGCAATGTACGGCGAACAATTCAACAATGTAGTGCACGAGAGGAAAATATTCGGGGACTTATGGCTAATAACAGATTGTAGGGGTAAAGTCTTTGAATTGGTACCATTTTGTGCATTTAAATATTTCATCATTTTAGCGGGGCGGTCACAATAGGTCGCTTTATCCGCAATCAGCGGCTGTTTCCGTCCAGTCAGTGTTGGATACCGAAGCAAATTTTTTTTTAAATCTCAATATGTCATATGAACTGCGTACTCTACGATTATTCGCTCGTTAGTAGTACACACTTGAATTACGAAAACCGCCCTTACTGCTACGAAGTAAGAGCGCTGTCAAACTGTAACAGTAATCAATGCAAGAACAATGCGGAGGTCACTCGGTAGCTGCTCTAAAAATAATACAACTTCGGACACACCTGGAAAATGTACAAGCAGGCTTCAGAGCTTACTTACGAAAGGTTAAAAAGTCTCAATCAAATTGTAATCCATTAATATATTCCAGCACGCAATGTACGGCGACCAATTAAACATGGCGGCCCACGTGAGCCAGTTACCGGCGACTTGACGTACAATTATCGTATCATAAAATGGTATTATTTAAAACGATGGTTATTAAATTTGGGGCATTAAGTGAACATTGTCGTGGTTATATGAGCATAGTTTTAACTAGAGGTGTTCCTGAGCACTCGGAGGGCAATTAGAGGGATGTTAATGTTAATAGAGGTGGGATTATGCGTACTATGTTTACACTTAGGGGTTGTTTTGTTTAAATCGGATAATTTATTATGTCTTTATTGTACTTTAACTGCTGTAGTAGCCCACACGTCGTTTGAACTGCCAGTTTGGAGTTCGTAAGATTGACAACTATAGACAAACCATTAAATTGCCCTGCATGCATTGTACTTACATAGCCCTTAAAGTACCCCCAATAGGGATGGCAGACATGTCATGTTATCAGAAATAACGAATACTAATACCACTGTCCACCCTGGGGATCCAAACCCGCGACCTTGCGTAAAATCTCGTTTGCGAGACCAGCGGGAAGTCATCAAGAGCATCCAGGTGTCACAGAATACAGTTGAGACACTCTATTGAAGTAATAAGCGCGCATCACGCCGGTGCCGGCTCGGTAATGTATCGGACGTCGGTTCGAGTCCCAAGACGAGCACAAGTTGAATTGAGTTTGTTTGTTAGAAAATTGTCAATTATAGCGCAGGAGCTCTGAAACACGGCAAACTATAATATTATACTCGGCTGGTAGCCGCACTGTTGTACACTCCCTTTACAGTGGTGCCTTGTGGGTCCAGTGGTTGCAAGGGCGACTGTTGTGCTTAAAGTCCCGGGTTGCTTCCTAGGTTTCTTCCAGTTTTATTGGGTTTAGATATTTCTCAGTACCAGTTCGAAATCAGAATTTGTCTCTGCTTCTTGACAAATAAGCTCACCACTATTTCATGGAACTGAAACGCTAAGAGATCGATCATAATTATTGTTACAAATGTACCATATGTAAATGTAAGTTTACATTCGTGGTTTGATTTTTATTACACAACAAGGCGCACAGCGCTTTTATTTTTCTGATTTAAAAAAAAACTGAATGACGTGTAGCTGCGCTACGAGAGCGTAGCGCGTAGCACGGCGTAGCCAAGCGTAGCAATTACGTGTGTTTAGTTCACCGCTGCAACTTTTGTTTGTATTTTGCTAACGGTTTAAAAAGTTCATAGTTTTTAAATATCTGAATTAATTGAAAACTGTTTTTGATTTAGAGTGTTGGTGGTATGCATGGTCTAGTTGTTTTTGAAACCTGTTTTTGGTAACCTCCAGTGGATAATCCCCACGCAATAACATATTGCGATGTCAAGACCAGCGTGAGACTACGAATGCCTGCAGTATTTTAACCGACTTCTGAAACATAGGTTATACATATCCACAAACTAACTTCTTCTAACACGTTCGTACGTCAACCGATTTTCCCACAATTTCGCTTAAATTTAAACGATTCTAGAGAAGATTTGTATCGATACTAATATTATACAGCTGAAGAGTTTGTTTGTTTGGTTGAACGCGCTAACCTCAGCAAGAATAGGTGTGGATTAAAAAAATATGTTTGTGTTGGATAGCTCATTTATCGAGGAAGGCTTTAGGCTTTATAGAATCACGGTTTTACCCACGGGAGAGCAGCAGTAACCAAACACGTAATTTAAATCGGGCAAAGAAATCCACGCGACAAAACCGCTGGCAGAAGCTAGTTACAGAACATAATTAGTGTGAGCGTGTCGTTTAGCGCCACGATTAACAGATATAACAAGAGCCATTAGAAGGCTCCTCACGGGGGCGCGCTGCTCGCAGACCGCTCACGCCGACACTATCACGTTGTTACGCGGGGACCGTCACTACTGTTTGTTAGTCATGGTACTGTAATAGAGACCTCTATCCATTTGCTTTAATATATTAATTGGACGGCATGGTGGGCGCCGCGTCGTGGCTGATGCCGCGGTGATTGGTCGCGTGATTTTAATTTGCCCCGCATGTTGCTATTTGATTTGTGGACTACATGTTCATTGGCTATTTCAAACACAGAAATGAAGTTATGCAATATTAATACCTATATAAAATATTTTTATCTCTATGGTATCAGCAAGAATGGTATAATTATGTGTAAAGCCACAGATGGAACATTTATTTTGAATTCCAGCAAATGGTTTATATTGGTCCACAGCCAACAGCTACCTAAATACTAAAGTAATCATTCACAGCACACAGTGCCAGCCGTCACAGATAATAATAAAGCTAAGCGGCGGGCGGCGGTCTGCGGCTTCACTACTACTACTACTAACTTGACTACTGGCTCGTAACACTGGCGCACCTAGTGGAGTTGCTACTAGCATAAACATTCTACTCACAACTATGCTAATGCCATAAATATAAAAATATTTTAGGTTGATATCGTCTGGTGTGTGTCATAGGAGATGAAACGTTTTATCATCATCTTTTTTCGTATTTCATACGTTTATAGGCGAAATTAGATAATGCTGTGGTGAAGAGATTGACGGTTAGCAGTGAGGTGTAGCGGCTTGGTTGCTTGGGGGAAGGGGCATGATCAATGACGTCACTACTATTATAGTGCACTTTTACAGCGACATTTCCCGATTCTTCATCGTATCATTGCATTATTTAGTCAAAGCTTATCCGCATGCAACGAAAATGTTGTACATGTTCAAAATAATAAGTGAAAACCCTCGCTTGTAGTACGCGTTTATTCTCTGTGTGAGAACAACCTTAGATGTACGCTAAGATAGTACGAGAGTCACAGGCTAAGCGACGCAGTAGTCGTGTGTAGGTAAACATTACGAGTGCAAACAGTACCTCACGACTCATCTCTGTACATGCACGATGGCTCGCTATAAAGTTACAAGTATACGTAAACATTTCCCAGCGCGAGCCGCGTACGCCCGTATTGTATAGTTGTGAAACAAAATTAATAAAAAGCCGATGTGAGTAAATTGTTCCACCTCTTGATATGACTGGTTGAGCGCCGTCCGTTGATTGGCACTTCCCCCCCCCCCCCCCCACGTCTCACCACACTACACACAGTGCAGAAGGTTTAACAAAACGATTGCTTGTCCAGAACTAACTTGCTTGTCTAGAACATTAGCTTCACATATGAAGCTAATGATGGGAAATCATTAGATGACTTCTTCCGCTCTGTGAGGAGTGGAAGGGAGTGTCACACTTTTACTGACTAAAACCCATCCGCGTTCCTCCTTTGCATTCCAGGACCACGGTAACTCTTTCGAACAAAATAATAGCTGGCGCATTAATGAGATCTAAGTTTTCATCGACTTCACAAAGCAAATTAAACTTTTACATAGAATACACACATACCGACCGTCACGCCTGTATTTTCCGAAGGGCTAGGCAGAGGTGTAACAAACACATAGAATACACAGAACAATGAAGATGATGGATGAAGTTTTACATAGAATAATGAGAAGTACCTAAATATGAACAACTCATCCCTTTGTACCAGGGTCGCAGCGCCCTGGAGGAGGTCGCTGTGCATCCCGCTGAAATGAAGGTACTTAGAGTTGTAATCTCTTTAATTTTGTCTTGAAATAAAGAATTAAAGCATGTAACACGGACTAGATGGAAAAAAATATAATGATACTCAACAAGCAATATCTTATAGTCTTACTCAGTATGCCAGTTATCTAGATGTCCCGGTGTTACTGCTCGGAGTGGTCCCACTGATGTTCGTACACTGTGCCGCCGGTACCACAGAGGGGAATATAAAAACCGCAGCGAGTTTGATTGCACAAAGCGCTGTTAGGAGTACCCGCGACACATACATACACGAATCTATCTCCGCTAACACTCTGTTTTCTTTTTTATTTGAAATTGAGCGAACCAGTTAAATAATGTTACAATAAGAAAGGATTCTTTAGTTATAACATAAATCAGAACTTCTGCTCAAAGTAACACTTTTATCACAACACACACAATTGTTCGTGTAACTACGCACACTTGACTCCCATTAAATCGTTAAGCGGCTCACATCGCTGTATTTCTTCTAGGAGATCATCACAGATATTAATAATGGCTTTTCTGAATTACAACAGACAAACATATTACTTGCAACAATGTCTGCCAAGTGATAACCAACTTTACCCCTTTATTATAGAGGTGTTATTCACGTAAGATTTTTTAAATTACATTGACAAAAATATCTTAAATTTATCAAGCGATTGTCAGCTTTAATGTATAAATATAAGGTTGTTATCCCATTGGCAATGGCGTTATAAGTGTGTATACGACCTGCGACAATACACGAGTGTCGTGTTTTTGACTGAGACGCGGAGCGTTGTATCGGAGTGACTCCTAGTGCAGCTCACTGCAGTAAGTCAATGCAGGCCAGACGCCCGGGGCCAACGCGGCCAGTCGGCGTCGTTCCGGGCGAGGGAGACAACACTTCTCTAGGACCTGGAAGTTGATGTTTACAAGGACATCTAATCACAAAGTCTAAACATGGCCACTACTCGTCACAGTCACAAGATCGGTGAAGTTTGTGGCTGTGAATGGCCATGTCTACGCAGTGTCCCTAATAAAAAGACAAATTCGTGTTATCGAAACCAATGAAATCGTTCCACTTAACAGCACAGTCCGTTGTCCTACTGCAGTCTCCACTAGCCACGATACATGGAGAACAATAGCGCATTGTCTCGTCCCGGCCTCTCATCCCGTTGTCCGGGGTTTATCGCGCCGATTCCGGGATTACCCACCCCTCCTCGCACATAGCGACACTTTATGAGCGAAATGGTCGCGTTCAGAAGAACTGTTTTATAGCACCCATGTGAGCAGACAAGCTCACGCACACACTCACACATAATCACATACTACTGCCGTCTGCCGGCATGCCTAGCTGTCTCATACCGGAGTACATCCGTTAAGACATGTTCAACATAAGCAAACATATTGTTAAATATCGTCTGAGAAATGGACGTACTCAATTACATGTTTTGTAAAGATAAAACAATCAGTAGTTTAAGTAGTGTGTGAGTCATCGAGAGTTCGCCTGACCGTTGGGAAATATTAATGCTATACGCCACTAAGGCCACCCAACTTTGTGAGCCCCTGTATATGGCTGTGGCGACCAGGAGTTCAGATGTTGGTGGTGTGACGGCCCCGCGCCTTTCGTGCCTCGTGAAGCCTGACCGCTCCCCGGTCGAGTTGTATCGCCGTCGCATCGGACCATGAGATGAGAGTGCTTGCCCACACACTTATGTACTAATTAATATCGTCTGTTGCTACTCTCCGTTGGGATTGACCGCCGTGACCCAAATCCGGTCAAGAGGTTATACTATAGTCGCACAACTTTACAACGGTAAAATAAATAGATGTGGAATGTAGTCCTTCTGTCCTATTTTGCTGAACGTGGAGTGCATGCGAGTATATTAGAATGTCTCGTTTATTCCCGCGTCTCTGTTTTATGCATATTAATTCGCAAAATATGTGACAGCATTAAAACGCAGTCCGTGGTATTGCGGATTCATGTTTTTTCCTACAAGTAAAGAATAAAAGAGAAAAACCGTATTCTGTTGCAGTTCTTTCCACGCTAGTTAGTGTTTCTGGGCACAGAGAATGTTCCCCCCGTCGACACAAAATGAAATACAAAAAGCTTCTGCATTTCGCAGCTTTACTTTTATAGCGAGCATTTTGTGGTCCTTTGGTTTAAAAAACCAGTTCTAAAATCTGGATCAATTAATAATCTCTAGAAAGTTGCGTCAGCAATACATAATATTGGGTATTCCGTCTGCAGTGTATGCTGTATGTGTCATGAATGGTAACTTGTACACGGAATTTGTCAAGAACGTGATTGGATCAACCGACGTCGCGCAGGCGCAGCTGATGGTAAGAGGCAACTGCCGCGTGAACAACTGCTATAACAGAGGCATCGCAGACGTGTTGCCATACCTCATACAAAGCTGAAAAATGTCAAGTTCCTACAATTACACAGACGTCACTCCAGATTGGCGACGGAAATCGTGGTGAGCGTTAATTATGTTAGGTCTATTGCTCATACGAAACATGTTCCGGGGGTCACGTGCTCACGTCGCTCACCCTCACGTAGCTATCCAGTAGGTACTCGCGTTTGACTCTACTGAACATCTGTTGAGGTAATCTTCAGTAAAGTTGTACCTACAACTACAACAGGATCAGCAACGAAGGTCGATTACCCCTTTAGCAGTTGTACGTAATCACAATAACTATTGGGGTAATTGAAATGCTGACATGCAGTGGTTATTTACGTCGCATACTTAGGTAACAGTGTTACACGGCGTCTGTAGCTGACCTCGCCTACCTAACTACTTATTAAATAGTTCTAGATGACTAGTTTATCTATAATTTTAATTTTCTAGTTTAATCCTTTTTGCAATTCTCTTAACACAACAAGCTTTATAGTCATTTCTTAGGTATCTACATGAGCTACAAATGAATCAACTAATTTCTACAGGCGCTCAAAACTCAACTCAGAATTGGATGTTAGTAGTTGCTACCAGTAGATTAATTTACAAGAGGTCATACCAATAATAAATATGGGTATATTGTACTGCTCTGCCTACCCTTTCGGGCAATTAGCAGGTGTTATGTTATGTGAATGAAACCCACGTCCTTACAATGCGTGACTAACGCAGCCAGCAGATGACTGTGCGGCTGTGAGGTAAAACTGGTGAATTGGCATTAATGCACCCCGTCAACCACACTTTGTGTGAACAGAGTCGTGTGTGACATAACGACTAGCTAGGTTTCTGCGAAGTCTGATCAAACATAACAGTGTACTGACACAGTGTACGCACGACACACCGCTGCTCGCCCCCACGGGGAATACTAGCGTAATATTACGCTTTGTTACATTGAATCACAATAGCCTCGTCAACGTCGTGATAAAGGCTTGCAGGAATACATCTAATGAAACTATAAGTACCGCGTTACTGAATGTCAAAAGAACTTTAGAATCCTTAGCAAACTAATAAGTAATGAAACATGAATGGATTTGTCATGATTTTAATACAACGACGCTATAATTTATTTATCAACTTTAAAATGTTTTACCTGCATTTATAGCAATGTATCGCCAGAATGTCAAGACTGTTCGTTTTAACATAATAACTACAACACATTGCAGAAATACCTCCGTGTCCCTGGTAGCAGATAGCAGCGGGTACAAGAACCCCTCGACGCTAAGGAAGGATTTTCCTTTTAAGCGAAAGGAAAGGGGCGAATAAGCCGCCATTCTAAATTACATGTCTAAATTATTTCCGTGCGAATAAAGCTTGGGGCAACAGCTTTCTTCAAAAGATAAAGATATTTTTACTTTTCCTTTTTGTGGATCATGATGAACCACTGCCTGCCTTTTGTAAGAGGTGACTAACGAGTTACGAGAAGAGGGTGTGCAATACTTCACTGCTTACGACTACAAACTGCAATTGAAATCTGTATCATTAGCATTGCAATTGTTATCATTTAGAGTTCATTCTTTATGTTTATGGATAAACAAGATGGATGGAATGGTTAGTAGTTAGTATGCATATCTTCAGCATCAGAGGCAGCGCATCAGGTACTCTGCCATCCTAGAGACAAAGCTGAAATGTGCCTTTATTACGCCGGCACATCTTTTAATTGGAACATAAAAATAATGTTGATTCTTTAATGGTAAGGTCCGTAATTAACAATAGGATTTTATAAACATGGCGGGCGTTCTCAACGTAATAATATTACACCATCCCTGCAACTTATCTAGATTCCATTGATATCATGTAAACTACGCTTTACAAAAGCATTTGTCGGGACTGAATGATTGCCAACGGATCCGTCAGCACTTTGCAGGTATCCCAGTCAATAAGCCCCGGTGCTAACGACCATGTGCCGTGATCCGCAGACTTACTTACTTAACCAAAATATACTATTTCAGAATCTAGTTATACTGGTTTATCTATAAAAGGACCAGGATTTATTGATCCTTAATACGAAACTACTGCAAAGTTTTGAAAGGTCTATTTAGAATTGTGGTACCGGAGCAACAAAAGATCTTGTCCAAAGGTCATAATAATCTGGTTAGCGTTCAAACAGGCCCAGTATAGCGCGAGCCCTAGATCGAGGCGGCTACGGGTTATATTACAAGGGTCAGCGCTCACTGGTCGTTCAAAAGGATCGCTCGCAGCGCGCCGGTTATTTCCTCGGAATATTTTATTATTTGCGGACGCTGCCCGGAGGACGCACTGGGACGGAAAACCGTTGGAAACGTCCGCAGCGGGTTTTAAATAGGAAAAGAGGATATTATTTTGTGATTGGCCGGTTCTGTATTGTTTTTTATGGTTTTTGAAGAGAGCATTAGATGGATCGTTACGGTAACAGTCCTGTTCTTATCTGTTTACTGTGGGGTGTGATAAGATTGTAGTTATTTTGTTGTACAAGTAGTTTTTTATTTTGAGTTTTCAAACACGAATAAAGTTATTTTTAATGAAAATACAATTTTCTTCGCACTAGGATTTATGGATACCATTTAAAAGGAAAATGATAAGTAATATTGTAACATCCTTGCATTACTGTGTGTGAGTATGTCTATCACATTAGCACTTATTTAAAGTTTCTTACATATCTTGTGCTGTTTTGTTTCTTTTACAGTAAGTACGAGAATAAAAATCAATCAAACTATGAATAATAAGTAGGTCTCATAAAAAACTTTTTACGAAAAAGACAACCACCTTCAAAAACTCTAAAATGAAAAATAACTTTAGCTTTGGAAGTCGGCGGCTTCGGTTCTGTTTGTCGTTTTGTATTGTCACCGACTTCCAAAGCTAAAGTTATTTTTCATTTTTGAGTTTTTGAAGGTGGTTGTCTTTTTCGTAAAAAGTTTAAATTTTTTGGTTTTTTAGCATCAACTTCCTGTCATCCAAATCCATGAAGGAACAGTAATTCTATGTAAATTAACAAGACTCCACTTAAAAGTCACAAGAAAGCAGAATACGCTAATTCGTTTACATGGATGACGTTTTTTCTGTCATTATTTTTTTTTCCAAACTACTGAACTAATTTCGAGTTTTTTTTTAATTTATACGGGACCACTTCTGAAGTATGACCCCTCAAACACAATGCATATTTATGCGTCAGCAGCAATCGCGGTTGATTCGCTGTATTTTTTTGAACAGTTCCGTTATCCGGAATCCGTCATCATATCTATATGAAATGAAAATGGAACCATTTCCGAATAAACCCCTTTCAAAACGAAAAAAAAATTTTGGTAATGCGTCTACAAAGAAAGGAGTTATGCCCGAACATACATAAAAAAATATATATAAACATCAGAATTGATAACCTCCCCCTTTTGAAGTGGGTTAAAGGTAAGTTGCATCTGAACAGTGAGCATAACATACTAATTGTAATTCTGTGTTTGAGTAAAATGAACACAAAATATGACTATACTACGAGGGCTAGTTTGAAGTGGCGTGAAAATGGAGTTCCTAGAAGGAGTTAGCCTTTACCCAGTGGGGCAGGGTAGCCTGGAGAATAAAATCAAATACAAACATAAGTCCATGAACACGCGTGGCCCCGCGGGCGAGTGCGGGCGAGGATGGGCGAGTGCGGGCGAGTGCGGCTCCTAAATCACGGCGCGGCCGCGGCGGCGCGATTTATGCGTCGTCTATATTGAAGCAATCGACGCAACGACTGACACTCCATGCGCCAGCCGCTTTATTACCGTCGCCCTCCCATTTGTAAGACGCGCGGAGACTACGCGCTATGATCTAGTGGGCAATTTAGCTCGCACAGGTTTGCTTCACGCGTTTTTAGTGATATTGTGATCTGATGTAATTATTTATTTCATTGGAAAGTTAGAATTTGATTAGTTTTGTTAAATAAATCACGTCAATTAACTTTTCGTCTGTTAAAGATAGGTGCCCCGAACCAACAGCGATAGCTAACACTCCATAACCTTCTTCTTAAGCTCAGTAGCTCAAGTATAAATAAAGCGCCCTCTCACGCCCCCACACATAACGCTACCTTTCTCACAAATGCATTATCCCTTCATAACGCGAGTAAATTATTTTAAACGCTCACGTCCACGGCGCGCGGCACGTGTGGGCAATGGCACTTACAACTGCGCGGGCACATACATATCGCCGCGTATGGACAGATATCCATCTGTATGGTTATCGTATGAGTATGGGATGCATTTTTTATCGTTATTACTGAGTTGGCAAATGTGTTTGTAGTGTTATTAGTTTTGAAATGTCCCGGCTATTGTATTTTATTGGTGTTGAGATAGGTTTGTTAAAGTTTATGCGATGTCATTCGTTTGGATGTAGCAAGTGTTGTTTGTTTATGTTTCATTGAAGTTCGGTTGCGTTCGTGACCAACAAACTTCAAGTACCTATTTTCGAAGTTTTACGCGAGTAAGCATCGCTTCATGATTTGTTCCGTCTTGGGTGATTTGAAATTTTTATTTCGTACAGACATCAAATCAAGCAGTAAAATCGAAGCTCTCACACAGTACTGTGTGAGTCAAATCGCATAAATTATTTATTTCACCTCTCAAAGTTAGTCACCACTCATTCTTCAAACTTTTCAGATTACGTCTCCGACACTAAACACTATAAGAGCAACGGCGGAACTTGTCGGCTTGTTTTAACGACGCCATCTTATCAAACAGCGCTCGTATGACGCCTGCACACCGTAATGAATAGTTGGCGCGAGCTGACGACGTGTGTGGAGCTGCATGCCGCGTCTTGTCGCACGTCGCCTTATAAATCAGCATATTATCTCACGCGCGACGCGGCTAGACGCGGCATCGCGCGAACTGCGCGTGGCCTAATCTAATACGTGAGAGACATAACAACCTACCCGGCACTAATACATTTGAAAGTCAACTTTGTGTCAAGAAAAATAGTGTTTATTTTACAGCGTGTCAGATGTAATATTGTACTTTCTTTTGAGATTTTTAAAATACACTTTACAGCATAAAATATAAGGTTGTCTTTTGATCGTGGTGTTAATAAAAACGAATGCAGAAATATTTGAAAATTTTAACACGGGGGAAATGAAAAACGTTTCAAATGTAGGACAGAGTGTTATCTTTCGGGTTATTAATCTCCATGTAGTTATGGGACACGTGTTAAACAATAAATAAACAAGTTGTTTTGTTTGTGCCGCGCACTGGTCTACTGTCGTAGTGAGACTAGTCGCACGAGAGTGTCGAGGTGGTTCCAACATTGTGAGTGTAATCGATCAAATATATTTTAACGAACCGTTACTACTAAAAGCGGTCCAATTAGTAAATGTTCCGGCCACGCTATTCTGTACTTTTGTGTTTTATTTGAATCAATTTAAAGTTCTTTTTAAACGAGTTTTTTTATTTACTGATGACACCTCAGCAGTCTGCTGGCGTTTCTGACAAAGTAGCGAGATTATCTTTTACATATATTAGCTGCTTTGAGGGTATGATCTAAAATGAATCCTATCAACATCAACGTATATTATTGTTCAACAAAATCTGTGGGATAAGTGACAATAAAATGATATTATAAGTGCCACCCACCCGGCGCAGCACCGGCCGCCTCGTCAGCTCGAGTCGAGTTACGAGATGCAGGAGTGGTATGCGGGCGGGGGCGCCAGCAAACAGAATTAGTGCTGATAGATTAGTGTTGATTCATCTTAGGGTGCAGGTGAAGTAACAAGTTTTAATTTATTGTAATTCCAGACCGGCAGGCAGCCGCCATTCCGACTTTAATATACCGCGTGGTTGCGGTACTTCAGCCCGGGGTAGTTCGACAGCGCAGGTATGCTCGCTAACTTCCACGTGGATCGGACGCCATACGTGCCGATCGACGCCAAGCAAATCCTAAACCTAAAACTATTTGTACAAACCGTTTCAATTTTAAATCAATTGTTTCAAACGTTTTTCACAGACATGTTTGTGGAAAAAAATATAATATATATTTATCATTCTGTGTATCACAAAAACTAGTCGCGATCTCTCCTCAGCGATAAATAATGTCAAAAACTTGTTAAAAATGTATATAAATGAAAGGTATATTTCACAAATTGATGAGACAGATTTAAATGTGAACGTTCTTAGATACAATAATTGCCCCTTTGATTACGACTCATTATTAAAAGCTTTTATTTTTCCTCTCACACTTGCCACTTTTGACAAAATTATCAACATCAGTTGATGACTGCAATCTTCCGCGTAAAAGTCAAGACAGTAGCACTCAGCAATAGTGTAGCTTGCTATCAGTGATAGCATATTTCCGGCACCTAGCATCAATCTGAAATGTAAACAGTTGGAACATCTCTTGTATTATATTTGAACAGGAAGCTGTTCCGAGCCTCGCGACCGAGGGGTGCATTTATGAATACTTGAGATAATAGCGCCGTACTCATAAACACATGCTTTGTTTGTGGGTGTCACGCTGTTGTGACAATACAAAGAAAGTGTTGACAAAGCAAAATCAGTGTTATACGAACTCGTACAACTAGAGGTTGGTTTATCCGGTTGGTTCATCCGGGTGCAGGTATGTTACACCGCTGCTGTTACACCGACCGTTCGGTTGGTATAACTTAGCCGGAAAGTTAAACTCGAAGTCATATTATTTCGTTTCCACTTCAGACCGCTTCGTAAACCCCTCGTGAATACCTACGATCGTCTGTTTTATGCTAACGAGTTCCGTCGTGTGAGGTCCATCGAAGCACATGTCGAGTGTCATTACAATCTGAACAAGCCGAATTATTTTTAATCCCATCTCTCCGTAACGTTAATTTATTTCATCCAATAACCCTTCATCAGCGGCTCGCCGTCATCACCGAGTCATCGACACGACACCGAGTGGACGCGACACTCGGACCCTCGTCAATCATTGTCTCTGGCCGCCTTGACCTCCTGAACGCTGCTCTGGTCGCTCATCAGTAATAATGTTGTGAAATCCTTAATTTGTTTCTACTAATACTGCTTGTCTTAAATACCTGAGCTGGGGTACATCCACAGGACATCTACGTTCATTTATTAATTTACTTAATGAATATGGAAGACTTAGCTAAAAAAACAGACTAGTAACACTAAATTAGATTGACAGCCAATTATAGCCAACTCGTATAAGCGTGTTTTTACTTCAAGCAGCGGGTACAAGTGGGGGTTGATCATTAAGCTTTATGTGATGGGAGACAAGCTTATTACCATAAATGGAGGTACAGAACTAAAAGCTGCTACTGATAAAACTCATTGTGGCAACGGCCCTGTGACAACGCTCAGCAGCTGTGCGTGCGACGACCAGACCAACGAGGCAGCAACAGCTACAACCGTTCATAACTATGTAAGTGTCTATGGAATTACGTTTTAGAAACCAGAGACTAGATTTATTAAATTCTTAGTAACAAGAGCAGACAGTTTAGGGTTCAATTAATTAATGTTGGAATTGTCCTTTACTTTTTCAGTCGTTTTACAATGTTACTTAATCCTCAATTATTTATTGCGTTCCATAATGTAGTACATAAATGGTCTTAAAAATATAAAGATCAAAATCATTATGGACCCTGTTGGACACAGCAACAACTTAGAAGAGAGGTGTAGGTAGCTCAATAAAAAAACAGCCATGTCATATACGTACCACAAATAAAATTTAGTTTTCTTAGATGTACTTTCCAGACATAACATCTGATTGTATTCGACACCGGCGAAGCGGCCAGCACTCCTCTCACCGCGCGCCGCCTGTCTATGTGCAGATCGTTTGCCGGTCTGTCGGTGTAGTTTCTACTGGATTACGACACAACAAGCAGCGCTGCGTCGGAACTCAAACCCAGCACTCTAATTCAGCACGACAACGAGTTCAAAAACGTAACATTCAATGTAGGAATTCAATTTGCGTGATAAATATAGAAGCAATTACGTTTGTGGGACGTTCTGTCTGTCGCACAAAGAGGGAATCACCGCCGACCCGCGGGTGAGACCGGGGGGCGGGGGCCCGCGGGGGCCGCGGGAGGGGGGCCGCTTTCATTGACGAAAAATCAGACGGAAAATTGAAACCGAGAGAATTTTGTGGTTCAAGGGGTTAGGGCTATGGAAGTGTTACGGATAAATAGCTTGTGGTTACTTTGTTGTGCGGCGAAGCGGTGTTGTTCAGCCTCACTTATTATGAACAGGTGGACGCGCGAGCCATGCCAGTTTGCGAATGAGAAAGTATAGGATATCGACACACCTAACTCAGCACCAAGTTACATCACGTGTAATTGTGATTATGACGAAACGGTTGGCGCAGTGGCTTAGCGCTTGGCTATTGTGCTGCGTGTCGCGGGTTCGATTCCCACACGGAAAAAATATTAGGTTGGTCTAAGACAGTTGTTCTGGGTCAGGCTGTTTGTATGTGTGAGTTTAGATGTTTGTAAACGCACCCACGACACAGGAGAAATTCCTAGTATGGCAACGATTTGATTAAAAAAAAAACAAAGTTGTGTGCTAAATAAGGGTTAGATGTGGTTCAAAAAAATCTATTATTATTGCTTCTTTTCAAAGTAGTTAATCCAAGTATAAACTCTCGAGCCAGTTTTGTATTTCGAACTTTATTCAATGTACGGTAAAGTTCTTTTGATACTTTAAAATCAATCTTTAACTTTAATTGATCAGAACTAAAATGTAACATATATCTGAATATATTAACTAAGTGAACTATCATCGAGAGCTTTCATTCGACCGCCAGAACTCACACACGTACGTTTGCATGTCTCGATGCCACATCCAGTAAAGCTACAATCATGGTTCCTCTCTAACTGATGTACGTTTACTGAATCGCTCTGACGAGAGTACCATTACTCAGTAATTTGTTTACTCACCGCACTCAACTCCGCTCAACATCCGATTACAGACGACTTATTTGTTACGTATAGACGAGGCATTTGCCATTTCCCATGGGCACGCAAGCACAATGGGGCTTTCTGTTTTTTTTCAATAGCGTTGCCAAGGCGACATGGATGGAAGACAACAGGAGAAAAGAAACACAAATATTACTTGGTGTCACACGGGACACGCACACACTAATTACCAGACATAGAAGGGCAGCTTCCTCCTGGCCGCGGTCCAGCAAGCGCTGCGCACCAACCTGTGCACCAAGCCAGAGTGCATACATGATTATTACTGACTAGCTAAATCCCACGGTTTCACCCGCGTTAACTTACGTCTTTAGTTACTGCTCCACTATTGTGGATTGTAGCGTGATGTTATAAAGTCTTCCACGATCAACGATATAAAGGATTGTTTCCTATTGAACCAGGAGCACCTGAGATTAGCGCGGAAAACCAACTCTCCAGCTTTATAATGTCAGTATCGATCACGTGACATTTAAACAAAATTGAAATAGGTGCTCTATTTCAATTTTGTTTAAATTAAAATTTTATTTGGTGTAATTATATAGAGCCGGTCAGTGAATATTTTTTTTTTGTAAATCGTTGTCACCTATTAGTAAAATGTTTTTTAACTATTCCAGATTTCGAAAACCTACCAATCTGTGGAATTGAAAATGGTGTTTAAGCGCAACCACCAGGTAGGTAAGCACTGTGTAAACTTGATGCTTCGTGTTAACTTAGTGGAGGGATTATCTCGATTTGACTAAATTAATTATTGAAACCAAATACAGATTGGCTCTGTGTTTATTGTTCTATAAACAATGAATGTTAGATGTGCATGCGAATGAATGTACCCCTCATACCTTTAATTCATATTCCCAGCTGATATTCAAAACCATGATAGCGAATCGTTTATATTCCTTTTCAGTGGTTTTATATTCTTCTATTATCATTTGCAAGTAGTTCAATCAACTAATATAAAAAGAACCTTACACAATTAATAGACAGTTTATAATGTAACGTTTTTAATTAGTTTATAACGCCATTCGTTTCAAATAACCAGCGATCGACATTAATTATGCCTCCAACTAAACCACTTCTTGAGCCACTTCACGCCACTCCGCGCCACCCTGCGCCGCTTCACGCCACTTCGCGCCACTTCGCGCCATTTCGCCCCACTTACATCCTAAACTGGGAACCACTTGTTATGGGCAAACAAAGGAGAAGTCATTGTTATAATTGTGACATCTTAACAATCTGGATGAAATGGCAGACTTTATGTACTCGAGCAAATCGGACAGACTTGATATTTCTGTTTTTGTATATTTTACTTTTGAGTCCTACTGAAGCAGTAGCCTGGAGTCTGCATCAGTGTTCGGTTAAAGTTGATATTCTCGCTCCCTGTAACGTGGCAGGTGAACTGGTGACATGTGGCTGTACTAAACACCCCGCATGCAAAGAAAAACAAATCTTTCTTCACCTTCGTTATTATTCTTAGGAACTAAATTAATTAACTTATTTCGGAAAAGGCAACAACAACGACTTGGTATTTAGTTTCAAGTTTGTACGAAATATGTATACTTCGTTACAGCGTAATTGGTTTACTTCTAGAATTACTTTACATTATTTAGCCACATTCATTTATGAAAGATCAAAGATTATTTACTGTTTTATTATGGTTTTAGAAATGTAATGTCTCACAAAGGTCCCTGTTGTGGTAATATGCAGGTATATAAACACATGGTACCCCATACAGACTAGAGTCACAATCAACACTTTCAACTCAACGTTGTAGTATAGTATTAAGGGGCCTGTCAGACTGTGTAACTGTCTGTCTGCTGGCTCTGTAGACCCCTTTTAATTGTATTAACTTGGAGATAGGGGATTATGGGTGCACGCAAAGGTATGAATGTGACAAGCTTAGCAAGTATCAACAGCTGAAGATGTTATCATCCCATTCAGTGACTCAGCAACAAGCAGATTATGAAGCAGGTACTTCTGTAAATATTAAAACAATTTATTTGCAAAAATCTATCATACCTGCATGCAATAAACCGATGTTAGAAATTAAGAGGTTTGATAAAAAAACCGGACAAGTGCGAGTCGGACTCGCCCACAGAAAGTTCCGTACGTAGGATCATTATAAATTACAGAATTAAATAAATAGTTTATCAAATAGACACATAGTAAATGAAATAAATAAATAATATATTTATTTATCTACAAAAAATACTAGGTATCACGTAATTATAATAATTTAAAATATTTCGTTTGCTTCGGAAAAACACAACAAACAATAAACTTCGGAAAAAAAAAACGATATTTATTTATATTATTCTTTATAAATAAGAAATAATGCATCGAAAAAATAAATAAAATACATTTTGCCATGTGCACTTCAAGCCCATTTATACAATTATATAATACCCCATTTGAACTAGTAGCTTCAATTTGGAAATCCGACCCCTGTAAAAAATATTTTGAGACCGAGACCTGTGAAATTTTTTTTTCTGATTTAATTACAAATGTAAAGTTTTGAGAATTTTTCTTGTATTCAAAGTCAAAGTCAAATCATTTATTTCAATTAGACCATTAAAAGGCACTTTTAAACGTCAATTACATGTTAAATTAAAAATATTGAATCTAGTATTTGTGGTCTATAAGGATGTTACTTGCTAAATTTCATAGTTCTAGGTCCACGGAAAGTCCAAGGGAATCAAAACCCATAGGGCATGGGTTTATATTCCCTTGAGAGTGTCGAAATATGCGTTTTTTGCTGAATAAACGACGGTATCTTTTTTTCACGTGAACTTAGAAGTTTGATTTTTTCACAACTTCATGGGGCCGTAGATTTGAGCATACAGTTTTAATTTTAACTTGATACCTCCACGCGTCTCCGAAATAAAGGGTCTTGACAGACAGACGGACAACAAAGTGATCCGTTTTTTTCTTTTGAGGTACAGAACCTTAACAATGGGAATTTTATAACCAACTTAAAACACAAAATATTGCTTCTTGAAAAGGGTTTCAAAATGTCCTTCAAAAAAGAAACAAGTGTTACAATAACGTAACGACGTCGTCTAATGCGTGCTCCACGGTGTTGCACGCGCCATCGACATCGTGAACCTCGGTCATAGTAGCTGCATATCTGCCGCGCGCTGCACGTGCTGCGCCCTTAGTTAAATTAACTGGTTGACGTGGCGCACTGGTGATATTGCACTGTGTTTCGGTGTTACGACTCACATATCGAGGATTACTTTACTGCATTAACTCATGCTGTGGTAAAAAGATTACAATGCAAATAGCAAAGTTGCATAGCATAATAATATGACGTTATAACGCTAAGATTGAAACAACATGATTGTTTTCCGACTCAAAGGACCTGAAATATCATTCAGTAAAAAAGTGTGAACATGTTGAAGAGATGCCAAGAACGGACCTCATGAAGATCGATGGCTTTTTTAACGTATTCAAAGAGCATTATAAAAATATATTTTTTAATAAAGATGGCACTGACCGTATTTACAGAAATCAATCACTGACTAGTCCACTACGCTAATCTTATTTCCCAATACTCTGCTAGTTTCTCAAAGTTCTTTGTCAAAGTATTTTTCACATTTCCGCGTAGAAATCTAAGTTTAAATCAAAGCATAGGAAAGGCGTTTGACACAGAAAAGACACGTCTCTACTCTGAATTTGTTCCGGAACGCGGAGTGCATGCAAATCGCGACGTTGTCAAACATCGCGCGATGCGACATTGCGAGGTTTACTTGCATAATAGTGCAGCTGCCGACTTCGAGAAATGATCAGTATAATGAATATCGATGAGTTTATCGTAAGTGTCCCAAAATACAACATTTATACTACTAAATAATAATCAGTTAATTTCGTTTCCACTGCTAGGCCTCTTCTCTCTGTGAGACAAGCCACTCCGAGTTGTAGTCCACCAGGCGGGTCCAGTACAACCCGCAATGACGCCACTGTATCTTAATACCATGACCGCATTCAGAGCCGTGTTGTGGTGGTGGTCTTTCGAGACAATTTTCGATAAAGTTAAATTGTAAATGCCGAACTGAATGTGCCCGTTATGTTACCCGCGTTACCTTTTATACATTCATAGTAATTTATCAATCAATCAAAATTGCTTTATTTAGTTTATATACGTCGGGGTATTACATTGGTTATGTTAGACTCCGAATAACATTGCTGCCTCGACTATTATTCTTTCCCAATCGTAAAACTAGTTTCCCGTCATGAGTAGTAACAATTCTGGTACAGTAACAGTTCATCACTAAATTCACGAATGAACTAAGCGTAGCACTCGAACTGGTCGGAATATCAATGAGTACAAGTTTCACCAGTTACAACTACGGTTCCCAGTCGACGAGCTCGAGTCCAGATCCAAGAGATCGATCCAGACGAGTTTATAGGTAATCTAGCTTTAATCACATTGCCTAATGATTGCCATTAGCACCACAACAAGGACCCATTACTTTATTTTAATTGTAATTCGTGGTGCTTGGCAATCTGGGCTTCTCCCAGTCGTAAACGTCACTCTGTGCCTACTGGCCTAGTTCTGTTCTGCCTCCTGCTTGTTTGGAGGGAAGTGGAAATTATGTTTCTTGTTAGTCCTGTGTTGTTCTTCTCTGGTTCATTTGGTTGCGGGATTCAGGACAGTTTAATCGTTTCTACAGGCCTCATCTGGCTACATTGCTTCGGCGCTTTTCTGGTGGTCCGCCTCTGTTGATCGTGGCTTTCAGGAGTTGCAGTGGTTCGGGAATAGTGCAGCGGATGGTTACAAAAAAAAGAGCACCATATTAATTGGGAATGATTCGTCTAATAGTGGACTGTGAGTGGATTGACTTGTAATGTTTCCACCCGAATTCATTCATTCAAAGTCACATGTCGTCGCGGAGCACTCGTGGCTCACCCAGAACGCCGCCGGCTCGCACTCTGTGTACCTCCCAACTTCAAGGAATTGAAAGAGTAGAGTTTGTTCAAGAGCTCGGCGACGAGCTTACTCACAACTTACTATTAATATACGACGGAACTGCTTTATTGAAGTTATTGGAAATTATCAACTCGCACTTTCCCTGCGGGAAATAAACGCGTAGATTTATGTTTTATTGGAGTGGAATTATATTTGTCTCTCTTTTTGTTGTAAATGAATAAAACTTCAAGAATACCCACGGTTCAAACACAGCACACGCGGCTACTGACATATCTTGGTATTTTCGCCTGATTTAGCAGATCTGTTACAATGTAAGTAACCCTTATTTACTCGGAGTGGGATCGTCCTCGACAGCCGAGCGCGGCCGAGCGAACCCTGTATAATACGACAAATGGAGACTTTACTTTTATTGAAAACCGAAATAAATTTGAGCCAGTGTCGGTTGGAGACGATTGGTCGCTCCATGTGTTAGTGTCGGCTTCCATTTACTGAGTCATGGCTCGTCGGGACAATCTCGTGTACTTGCTATGAATAAATGGTGCCACTCTTTTAATAGCTTCACCAAAGTTTCTGACGGCACAGTTGGCGCAGTGGCTGAGCGATTGGCTGCTGCGCTGCGTGTCGCGGGTTCGATTCCCGCACGGAACAAATATTTGTAGGGCCTACAGATAGTTGTTCCGGGTCTGGCTGTTTGTGTATGTGAGTTTATATGTTTGTAAACGCACCCACGACACAGGAGAAATTCCTAGTGTGAGGCAACGTTTTTAAAAAAAAAAAAAAAAGTAGATTTGTGTGTCATGTAAATAAATCATTGCGATTTTCTCAACGACTGCCTACTGAACATATTTTGATTTAAATTTTTCATGCGTAGATTATATACGTAATTTCCGGAAGATTTTACATTTAAAATCTAACATCACTTTTGTCTCTTTCCAAAGTATATCTAATGATATACTTTGGAAAGGAAATCTCTTTCTCGATCTCCAGTCGTAATCTCTTTAGGAAATCTCGATCTCCAGTTCAACCGGAGCTGCTCCAGTCTCCTCCCATTACGTAAACCCCATTCAAATGATATGCAGTAACAATAATCTCCGCAGGCAAGCCTCACTAGTGAATTCACAATTTCATTTGACTCGGCCGCACGCTGCGTCGTCTGGCGCCTCATGTGAGCCGTGCAGCGATAATGCTATGCCAAGCGTCATTTTCGGACCTTGCGGACAACCAATTTGGTTTCCGCAGGGGGCGCTCTACGGTGGACGCCATCATGCGCGTGAGAGCCCTATCGACGGGGGATGCAGTGGCCCGGGGCGGGGTCGTCTTGGCGGTGTCTCTTGACATCGCCAATGCCTTCAACACCCTGCCCTGGAGTTGCATTAGGGAGGCACTCCGGTACCACCGGATGCCGACCTACCTCCGTCGAGTTGTCGGGGCCTATCTGACGGATAGGGCCGTGATTTACCCTGGTCGCACAGGAGAATGGAACCGGCGAGAGATGTCGTGCGGTGTCCCACAGGGTTCGGTACTGGGGCCGCTCCTGTGGAACATCGGATACGACTGGGTGCTGCGAGCCGACCTCCCTGAGGGCGTCGGCGTAGTATGCTACGCCGACGACACGCTGGTCTGGGCGCAGGGAAGGTCGCACGAGGCGGCGGCCGACTTAATGACACGCGGGGTTGCGATAGTCGTTGAGAAGATCCGGCGGTTGGGTCTCGAGGTGGCCTTGCACAAATCTGAGGCCATGTGTTTTCATGGGCCTCGGAATAGGCCATCGTCGGGATCCCAACTAACGGTAGGAGGGGTTCACATCGGCGTCGGGTCGACGATGAAGTACCTGGGACTCGTCCTCGACAGCCGGTGGAACTTCGCGGAGCATTTCCGACGTTTGGCCCCCAAACTGGAACGGGCCGGGGCTGCCTTTAGGCGGCTCCTACCCAACCTGGGGGGACCAAACGCCTCCTGCTGGAGGCTCTACGCGGGAGTCGTGCGGTCGATGGCCCTTTACGGGGCCCCGGTGTGGGCGCAGGGGTTAAGGCGACTTGCCGCCCACTACCTCATTGCGTCCCAACGGGTGATCGCCATAAGGGTCATCCGAGGATACCGCACGATCTCGGGGGAGGCGGCGAGCCTCCTTGCCGGATTGCCGCCGTGGGATCTGGAGGCGCTGGTCCTCGCGCGCCTGTACGAGTGGCGCGTGGAGGTACTAGGCCGGGGGGAGAGTCCGCCACCGCGGCAAATTGCCGCTCGGCGGGCCGACCTCCGGCTCGATCTCATGGCGACATGGAGACATCGACTGTCGCAACCTCGTGCTGGGCACGCCTTAATAGAGGCGGTAAGTCCCCTCTTTGAGGAGTGGCTGGAGAGGCGCCACGGCGCCCTCACCTACCGCCTGACGCAGGTCCTCACCGGACACGGGTGTTTCGGGGGGTTCCTGCACCTCATCGGGCGGGAGGAAACGTCCGGGTGTCACCATTGTGTGGATTGCCCCGAGGACACGGTGGAGCACACCGTGGCGGTATGCCCCGCTTGGGCGGAGCATCGCCGAGTCCTCGTGGCGGCCATCGGCGGCGGCGAACTCTCGCGTCCGGCCCTGGTGCGAGCCATGGTTCGGAGCGAGAGGGAATGGGATGCAGTCGCCTCCTTCTGCGAGGCAGTAATGCTTGAGAAGGAGGCGGCGGGACGGTTGAGACAGCGGTTCTCCCGCCCAGCCGCCGCGGTAGACGCTCCGGACGTCGGGAGCCGCGAGACGACTCCCGGCCACCGTAGATACTGGCCTGTGGACGGTGAGCAATGGGTAGCTCACCGTCCTTACGTTGCATAACGACAGGCCGTGTCGACGGCGCGTTCGTGTTCCACGCGCGCCTCAAAGAGATGTCAGCAAAAGGAAGGGGCCACTGAGGGCCGATGCCTGCCGGGGCTGCGGGTTGTTCGCAAGAGATACCGCGCCCCCGGAACGCAAAGGGCACAAGAAGGAACATGGGTGGGTTTTAGTCAGTAAAAGTCTGACACTCCCTCCCGCCCCGCCCAGGGCGGGAGAAGTTATTTGATGATTTGCCACCCACCAAAAAAAAAAAAAAAGCGTCATTTTAAATAAACATTCAGGACAACAGCTTATATTTAATTTCGTCGTTTACTGAATCTTGCTTGGACTTTAATGTACAAATTGCTAACAAGAAATGACACATTATACGAGGTTTTAATTACAGACTTTCAAACAACCAATAAGAACATTATTGCATTAGCATGAAGCTGATGCTGTGACGCATAGCGTCGCTTCCACAGGATAACAGGCGCTAACCCAGCGGTAACTAGATATTAACATAAACCACATTTAATACGGGCTTATTTTAGGACGCGCGCCGTAAGCCGGCGGAATTGCGAAGTAGCATTGTTGTAAAGCAACAGCTGTGAATGTATGCTTCATAATTTGGGCGGGTTATAGCCGTTAAATCCTCCTTAGTTTTCACGGATGTGCTAAAAAGGCTTTTCTTTTTGAGCATGTTTTTGGGGATAAAATTAGCTTAGTTCTCCCAGAATGATCCAACCCGAGAGTGTGGGTTAATAATTAAATTAATTACGTTAAACTAATTAAATATGCCCAATGGATTGTTTATATGTTTCTAACTCTATCGCCGATCCTACCCAAAGACGCCGAAGCCTCCCAGTTCAAATAGCAAGTGGAAGGTCGCCAGGTGTAAATAAAAAGACTATAACAAACTTCTATATTCCTACGTTCGGCAAAATGAAAATAAACGAGTTTTAGTGCCGTCACGTTGGCATTACTTGTACGTTACGTTGGTAGCTCGTTTGTGAGAACGTAATGTGAGCGAAGTTTGGGATTTACTGCTTGGCCATGTGTGAGGCGATGTGAGATATGTCAGCGATAGTCATAACTGTAGCACGAGAAGACTCACTGAGCTGCGGAGGTAATAACACCAGTAGTACGATCCTGGCACTGAAACATCGAAGAAATAAATATAAAGTACCTAACGTAGGTATTTTTATATTAGTATAATAGTTGTGAGAGGCAAACACCTCCCATCAACACCAGTTTTAGATGGCGAAACGTTAATGTATAAGTAAGGGGAAATAAAACCCGATCCAATAGTAAACATTGTGCGTTTATAAATAAAACAGGGAAGAGGTGCGACACTTTCAACTTAAACCTAATATAAATATGTCCGCCTACCAACCGTGTTTGAACTAGAACAGACTGTGATGTCTTCTGCGACCCACCTCACAGAGGATCACGGGCCTGGGCGCGATATCCCCTTGGCTTCACCTTCACATTTCCATATGAGAATAACAGCATTTCGTTAAGAAACATGCTATTTTCGTGATCGTTGGTAACAAAAGACGGTCGTTTGGAGCGCGCCCGATCTGATAGCCATCGTAACATACTTACTTTGCACACACACACATACCCCTGTGTCGAACACACACATAGGTAGGCACACATGAGGGTCATGTTGTAGGAACATGTAGAAAAACAATTTGACCAGTGGAAAATCCTTTGAGTCATCTAACTGAAGAATCGTTCCGAATTTTACTGACTAACAACCACTCCGTTGTTATCTTCTCACACTTACGCTGGGTATCCCGGGAGCATACGTGCCATGACTTCTACGGAACCTGCTTCACCTTCAGGCAAGGTTTTGGATGACAACCCTGGCATCGCCCTTTGGAAAATTAATTCATGTTTGGTTTGTGGGTAGTTTTCAGTCCCAACATAGCTTCATCTATAGCCTATATCACTCCATTGCTGGACAAAGGTCAGTCTAATGAGTAAACCATATAAAACTCTAGTCCTTCTGCAGTACCTGGTGGGTGGCGCTCGCGTGCGATTAACCCCACTCCAGCACAGATCGCATAACTTACTATTCTTTATTCCGGCTCGACGGAACCGGTCTGTAGTTAGTTTGTTTTAGATAAGGATTGTATTGTCCGTAATATGCTTCACTGGACGAGCTTCTGGAAGTAGGCAATTATACAAGCAAGTAATAATACAGATAGATTGGGGTTTCTTACTTTCTCAGTAGTTTGTCGGTGTATTCTGTACGAAACTCCCTCGGTGACCATAAGTGTAAGAAGCTTGAGATAAGTTGTCAAGCTCTGGCATGAGGTGGCATGACAGCTCAACTCATTCTCGAAGCCATCACACCCAAAACTCTGCTGGAGTGTTGATTTCGTCACAATTCATATCAATAGGCTCGCCCCTTACCTATCATTACCATCAGCTTAGCCTCTTCCCAACTATGATGGGGTCGGCTTCCAGTACAACCGGATGCTGCTGAATACCAGTGACATAGGATTTACCATAACTGGCATAACATGGGTGTAACACACCGTCCTCTGTCAACACCTGCCACGTATACAGAGTTAACATTATGATATGCAGATGTATGTTATACAAACATCACACTCAATCAGCTGGTGAGGCGGCTGCGTGCCGATTGCTTAGTGTATCGAACGTGATAGTTACAGCCGAGCTTACAATAATGTATGTTGGCGCCGAGATAGCCACGTGTCAGCGCTACAACATGGAGCCGGAGCAGGCTCCACGCCTGCACGATCGATACACTCCACACAGTTGTTGCTCCTCAAGATAATATGAGATGATTTTTCTTGACACCCATTGACACGTTAACCTCGATGGCTATCATTTTTAACCGACTTCAAAAAGGCAGAGATTGTCGGTGTTCCGTTATTTATTTATTGTTTACCTCAGAACTCCGTCATTTATTGTTTACCTCAGAACTCCGTCATTTATTGTTTACCTCAGAACTCCGTCATTTATTGTTTACCTCAGAACTCCGTCATTTGTCAAACGATTTGGAAATTTATTTTCAGATTGGTCTCACAGAAATTTTATTAAAAAGGGTTTATGGTATATCGCAGAGTGATTAACTAAACATCTGGGTATTATCAGAGGACTTGCTGTGTTTGTGTATTCAAGAATAATAAGAACGATCTCTGATGTAGTAATCCGTTCTGCTAGCTGGACACTATCGCCAAGATGTTGACTATTTGATACTGTTCCAAACGCAATATACTGTTAGTAATAAAACGCAATGTTCGGAGCTTATTTTGCTTTTGTTGGCTAGCATTGCTTATTACTGAATAATTTTGATGAAAATTAGGATAAGTGGTGCCAATGTACCTTATGTGTATAACTATCTAAATGCCTACCAGCTATGATAGTCATCTAAACGAACGATTTAATATACAAGAAACCAGTCCTATTGTCTTTGTTCTAAAACAATGAGAAATTCCAGGATGCTAAGAAGTGTATTGTAAGAAAATAATTAGAACAACGTATAGTGTGCAGGAACTGCTAGCGATCAGCCGCGGTCAGTAAACATGTCTAGAATCAGTACACAGTGACCGTGACGCGATCGACCCGCTGCGCTGACTGGTAATCGCTTGTCAATCGAACCGGTAGGGGCGCGTTCACTCCGCTTAGTTTGCGCGGAACGTGTTGATAACTTCGCTCACTTCTGATTACAAGTAACTAGTCTTATACGTAGCTTATAATGTAACATTACGCGTGTATTCCCCAAAGGAGTTGGCAGTGGTTTAAAAAATATATTTCCTACTTTAACATAAAAAAAAATGCCATTAGCCTCTTACATTAGTACTGTTATTGACAAAATACCTATTTAAATACGCGACATTCACACGCTCATCTCACAATACTCTCAACATTCTGACAAGACCGTCGTCTGTTGGTCCGCGAACACATCACAGTCAGGCGTTCAAGAGAGCGTCAACCACGAACAGAGCACAGTATAGCAAACACACAGTAATAGTGACGCAATAGGACGCTCTACTGAGAAATTTCTACCAGAACATCCAATAAAGCTTTGTGCGACTGATGCTGCTGTGTGACGTGTGAGAGCTCATCAGCGTACTGTCCTCGCCCCCGCTGCTAGTTTTACTCATCAGCTGACCGGTTGACACAGCAGTGCGTCTCACTAATATCATTTATTTATTTAAGGACAACCAACAAAGCATACACCAAAAATACATGTTAAGTTCGCACATTATTTCTACATTTTATAGTGCAGCCTTAATTAAAGGCTGCCACGGCAAGCATAAACATAGCAGTAGAAAATGATGGTACAAAACAGATTTTACTTATTTAGATAGAATGATACATAAAAATACCAAAAAGAAAACTAAAATACAGTAAATCGTTATATCAATCCGACAAACAAATTAAATGAAAAACTTACTTAATAATGCTGGATTTAATTGATGAATCCAGTCGATTTAGTTCGATGTTGTGTAACCAAAGAAAGGAAAGAATGAAAAAAATAACAACACCTTACTAACAATACCAAATCCCAATGTAAGTGAAAAATACCACAGTAACAACAATATACCTTTTTTTTCACCTATTATGATAGTGCCCCATGCGAGACAGACTTCACTTTATGTAAGGGGTAAGACATATCTATATCTATGCTGGGTGAAAGTGACAAGCGACTAAATTGAACCTGCATTCTGTTAATGGTGGAAAAATGGCCCAGATTAGTTGTAGAGCCCTTAGCGCGTGTAATCACTGCTTATTATCAACCACTGCGACAGATGTGCTACAGATGTGAATTGTAAAGTAGTTATCGAGCAGTTCCCCTCAGTTAGACTCTTATTTATCATAAACTAGAATATGTTGTATGACTAACGCAGAAGAAATCGTTGCGTCCCTTCTCCCCAAGAAGGGACGCAACGATTTCTTCTGCTTCAAGCTTACTAAATTTAATTATAATCGGTTCAGTGATAGATATATTTACTGTGAACAGTGGATCTTAAATAAAGAAATTGATCAGCTACGTCCCGTTGTTGTTGATCCTTTGTTTTTAATATCAGGCAAGCAACCCTCCTGAATTCCTGAACCGACATCCGCATAAGTAAATATTATTGTTGAGAATTTGTTGATAGAAAGACCAATGTATTCGGGAATCGCTCTATTTTTCGTATCCCAATACAAAAATCATACATTTTTCTTCCATAAAAACTAGATCATATCATAAATGTAAATTGAAAATACATCGATACGTCACTGTAATGCTGCCTTACCGATAAAGTATTCCACAACTACTCGAGCAACTCAGAATAAACCTTAACTCCAAAATATTAAAGTCCTGTTTACTCCGGGATAATATATATTTAACTATGAGGGAAAATAAGCTAAGAAAGACCTTGTTGTTGAAGGATAAGGTTCAATTTTGTTAGTTAAGTAGTAAAACCCTCAAAGTGACGTTTGTCAGGATTGACGTAAGCTTAAGGGTTCCGTCGATTCGACGAGAGGCAATGTGAACGAGTTTCACAAAGTATTTTTAGAGTTCCGTAACAGGAAAGTGTAATAGAAACTTTTTTGTTATGTCATTTAATGGAAAATGGCGCCTTTTTTGGCAAGAACCGTCTATTTTTGTTTTAGTTCGTGTTGGAAGGAGATCTAAAAATGTTTTCGTTACGATTGACTTCTATTTAATGTTTTTGACAGTCGTAGACGTTATACAGTCAGCCAGGAAAGATGAATTTAACCTGAAGGCCAAATCTCGTATATAAATACCTTCTCGTAATTAAATCTCGCTTTCTCATCGCAATGACAATCGATACTAAAAACTTGTTAAAAATGTGGACGAATTAGATGTGTCTCTGACGGATTGAGACTGAGACGAAAACGGGAGCATTGAGACAGTGTCGGAAGTTACCCTACAGCTCTGTAGAGCATACGTGAGTCAGCCTTGATGGTAATTACCTTTATGTTCTCCTCTATTTTTATTCATCCCCACGTTATTAATATTTTAGTATCTTTGAAACTTTTAATGACCGATTAAGCCGCAAAGTTCTCGCATGGAGACCACGCACCGGCAAGCGCAGCATGGAACGTCCACCAGCATGGTGGACAGACGACCTGATTAAGGCCTGAATTCCTCTTTCGCTGACGTCGGTCGCGTACGTCAGTCGTGCGTACGAATATACGTTGTGTTCTATATAGCACCACACTGTGACGCTGACATCAGCGGCGCGCGAGTTGCTACGCGCCGCGTGTGGCGCGCGTCGGTCTAGCTCGTCAGCGCCGCGTACGTCTGTCGACTGACGCGCTAGAGAACGCTATGAGCGTCCTCAACTCCTCACTCTGTTCCCGACCGTCGGCTAAATGGTACGCGCGCGCGTATATTCTCCATGAATATTGATACCGAACGTGTGATTGCCGAGGTGCGGCTACGTCCTACATTGTAGGATTTATTTAATGAACTGTACCTATATATATCTTTTTCTATATTGACGCCGTCTCCGCTTGCGTAAGTATGCTGCAGCAACTAAACAAAAATAAATAAACAAATAAACGGGTTCATAATTATCCCAAATCCAGTTGGAGACGCTTGTACCGTGAAGCGGTCGGTATCGCACTACGGACGTTTTCATTCGCGCTGATGGCCAGCGCGCTACGCAACTGACGGTACGCGACAGACGTCAGCGACAGAGGAATTCAGGCCAAAGGCCGCAGGAAAATGATGGATGCAGGCCACTTCCAACCGGTCCTTTTGAAAATCTATGGGGGAGGCCTATGTCCAGCAGTCGACGTCTTGCGGCTGACATGATGATGATGCTGAATATCTTTTAAAATCCCATTTTTTATAATCAGGCCAAAATGGCTATTATTCAGAAAATATTAAAACAAGTGCTTCAGAAGTAATTATCCTCCGGCAGAGCCACTCATCGTGAGCACATCATTATTCTGAACAGTAAATTCGGTCAACAAGCCTCGTTCGACCGTAATGGCGACCACTTTAAATGATTAGCGTAACTGCGGTCATAGCCTCGCGATCAAGACCAACAATGGGAGTTTTGAGTTCTTGAGTCATTCGATGATCCAGTGTACCTACATTAACTAACTTTAATATGAATTTCGAAAACCGGCGACATAATAGCAAAGCCAGCCAAGCTGTCAGTTTAACCGCAAGCTGTAGCAGGGAATACATTACCGGGAAACCTCATAGATACTGCACGACGCGGGAATTGAACTCAAAACCGCACGCTCAGCAGCCGTGACCAGCGCACCAATGTCCCAGTCATTAAATTGCGGCCACTTCAGCAAAACCCCGCAGTACCATCCATTCGGTACCGACGAGGCGGCATTGTGTCCGTGTGCGACCACGACGCGGTCGACGTAACGATATAATATCATTTGGAACTAACAACCCCCTGAATTCGCCATAATTGAGTAAAAACTCATGGCTATGGGGTAGTTTCGTATAACCGGGGCCAATTCAATAATGTCGGGTCCGGGGAGTAGGGTGGCCATCTTGAATAGATAAAAAGCTAAGTGTAGAATTTAAAATGTTTTATTTTATTTTATTTTGAAGCCTATCAAGTGACAGATCTTTCTGATTATGTTTGTATGAGTTTGACCTTAAGATGTATCCCTGGCTTATAAACGTTAGCAAGCAATGCAGGAAATGTTACAATTTAACAAAAGCTGCAAGTATGCAAGTTGGCAACTCGTAATAGTCAATCTGACAAAGTTCTAGCTCTCTCAGCGCGAATAACTTTAGGAGACATGTTAAAAGCACCAGAAGTTTACGAAGAAGCTTCATACGCGTGCGACGCCTTAGTGGGCTTACTAATCAGTTCACAGAAATTACTTTAATATGATCATTGGCAGACGATCATGTTTGGAGTATTGTGAGATGAGCGTGTGAAAGTCGTGTACTTGAACACAGTGCCTATACCTAATGTAGCCAAAAGCCGTTTTATGTAGGTAAGTAAAAAAAAATAAACAATAAATGGGTGGCTGCGTGGAATAAGTATGTAGTTATGTACTTCCCCGGACACTTCTGAATACTTCAATAACTATGTAGTTACTACGTTTATGTTAGACGCCAGGAAGACCACAGGATTTGTGACATTAGCTGTGGCGGAAGCCTGCGATGTATACCATTCTCATACATGGGTGTATAGTAGTCGATTATTATGTTACACAGCGGCGCATCGACGGCGGCCGCAGAGTTACGATTCCCCCTTTTCCTTAAAATAATCACCGAAAGTCCAATTTCAGCTACTTTACATTCCCAGTATTTCAGTTGGCTGTCCGGCAGCCGGCGCGGTCGTGGCGACCGTCCGGCTGTCCGGCCGTAATCCGGGACAATGGGAATTATTCACAGCGCTTCGCATATCATTGTCTACCTGCACGTTATTAGATCCTATTGAAATACTGTTTCGTGTGTTTGTGCCACACTTGCGCACGCATGTAGTTTTAGAGAGAGTTTCAGAAGTTTGTGTTATTCATTGTGCTCTGACTTCCGATATTAATTACCAAGACGGTAACATAGATCTTGCTAACAAAAGAAAATTGTACAAACATACCTCAATAATTTATATTTCCATTTCTGTGCCAGAAAGTCAAGAGAGCAACACCAAAAAACTCATTACCACTCGAATACAAATCTCTTTTTAGTCGATTAAAACTGAAATAAGTGCGTTCTGTAGATCGGCGATAAAAAAGGAATTTGCTTCGTAGGTTGTGTAGATACCTACGTTAAAACAAAGTTCATAGGCACAGGTGGAATCCTTTATCTTTCCATACGAACGAACAAATGGGAAAAACGACTCGCCCTATTTAACTGTGGCTATTTGGGAACGAACTGTTTACATAATGTGCTTGATCTCCCTATGTACGGACAAAGTTATTATGTATACCTATAAATAGATGTAGGAACTCTTCGCTGAAGAGTTGTTTCGGGAAAATATTCTTCAGTAGGTACTTGAAACAGGCTAGTAGTTAGCACTTCTACAAAACCATAATTTTTTAGCAGCTTTAACTAAAATACAAACTTGTAACAGTTGTAAAAATGTTTTCAAAATCCATTCGACATCTCATCTCAACGACAATCAATGTCAAGAAATGAAGTTGAATGCTTCTAACAAAGAAGCATTTTTGACAGATTGAGACTGACATTAGCCAGCGATCCTTCCTGGAAGTTGCCAGAACTACCGAGTCTCCCACAGTCACTGAATTTGATTAAAAGTTAGTTTTGATTTACATAATAATCCAAGCATCCCAATAAGCGATACTATGGAGAGTTTTAATAAACATTGTATCTTATTATATAGCAATAACAGCCTTATAAAGTACGTGATTTTATTCAGAATATTCTCGATCGTAAATAGAAATAGCATCTAAACGTTTACTGTAAAGCTGTAACGGCTATTTTATTGCTAAACGATTTGTGACTTGCGGCCGCCGCTTGAATACTGAGAGCGTTTTTATGTCAGAAAGTGGATAGTTTTATCTAGATTTGTTTCAAAATAAGATAAACTGTATGGGTCACTAGCCGGGCGGCTGTGAGGCCTGTCTGGAAGATCTTTCAGGGATTCTTACTTTTTTAACCGATAAAATAAAAAGGAGAAGGTTATTTAGCGACGCGTACCCTTATACTTTTTATGTTCACCTATGAACTTGCACAACTTTTTACAGAGTTGTCCTATTTCGATGTTTTTTTTATTACAAAGGGTAGATATACCTCCATTTGAAATAAAAAAATACGCCTCCAAGGGAATGATAAGGGATGAGTGATCGATCACCCGCTGAATGTTTCGCTAGTTACGTGAATTGGTTGGAACTCGAAACACATGATGTAGTGCTTACGACAGTAACAACATAGGATACCTGAAGTTGTTCTGATGATGGAGACGGATGGTAATCATGTCTATGATTTACTTGTGTAGTTAGTCTACTAATATTAAAGCATGCTAATGTATAAAAAGTTCTGGTTTTCAGAGTAATACCAATAAAATGATCGTTCCAAATGGAAACGCTATTTCGCAGTATCCAACTACTAGTTGTAATAATCAACACGTTTCATTACACCTGTCACCCCGAGCACTACATATTTAATATCGCCGGTAACCAACACAGCCACAACGCTCTTCTCGACTCCTCCTCCTGAACACTCAGCAGCAGCCGGCTCGACCCTCGCTCGGCTCGTGTTCGGTTTTGGCCACAATTTTCCGTACGTATTACAGCCACAATAGCCCGGTTTCCGGAGCACGCCCGTTTTTGCGCCACACTATTATTGCTCGAATATTGTTGTGGTCTGACCTTTCCGTTTTTATGATGATTTCGGGGTTAAATAGGTGTCAGATAGAACTCGCAAAAACAGTCAACGAGGTCGAGGGAGGAAAGGTGGTGAAGTTTTTGTAAACCTTGAAACAAAAAAGTAAATAATGTATAATAAATATTACCTTTTGTGCATTCGGACAGATTTAAGGCAGGCCTTAAATCTGTCCGAATTAAAATTCTATTTAATATTTTAAATATTATTATTATTATTTTAAATATTAAATAGAATTTAATTTAATGCTGACCATTGAAAACGTGCCTAGTGACTAGTAAATTCAGTCGGTCCAACTGTTACAAAATTCTTAAAAATTACCATTCTGTTTCTATTCCACTGCTAGGGAAAGACCTCTTTTCATTCCAAAAAGACAATAGCAATGACCGCCACGCTGGCTCAAGGCGGATTGGTGATTTTTGGCTTAAATGAAGAACAAGTTCAGGTTTTTCTTCACCGATGTCAGCGATACCTAAGATAAATTTAGAAAGTATCTCTGAAATAGAAAAGGTCACATCGGTACCTGGCCGCTTGCCATGACCATCGGGTCTTCACGGCTTTTTGTTTTTATTTTGACTACAGGGAAAAACAAAACATGAAATTATGAAAAAGCTCGATTGTGATTGTTGTTAGCAACACAGACGATCTTTTAAGCGGTAGAAGATGATGTATCAACCTGAAAAGATTTCCCAAGAACCTTTTACCGTTCCGTTGTCGCCGGGCTCCGACCTCGAACACTTTACTTTTAATCTAAATCCAGATCTACATTAGCAAAAAACGTAAACTGTCCCAGAATGCCAACTATCTGGATTGAAGTGGAAACATCTTAGTATTCACGCGACTCGCTATAACTTGCGACGACTCTAAATCGTTCACGAATAAAAAATAAGCTCTGTTCAATCTGGGAGAGATGTTTGAAACGATTTAAGAATATTTAGAAAAGGTTCTGTTTACTTGTGTGTGTGTAACGTATACTACTGATGTACGGTAAGAGCGGGCTGGTGCGATCGCTTGCCATTTTAGAGTATTGAACATAAAATTTTAACTTTTGAAGCGTTACGTAGTCTCGTCGAAAAGTCACTCGAGACAGTTTTGCCAGCAGTCGCTCCTGAAACATGAAAAGCTTACTTTAAATGCCAAGTTGACACCTATATTGTTGCATTTTAACAAGGCAATAGCGATCATTGTCTCACTTAAAATTGACAAATTTGCAACCATTCTTTACTCAAAAAACGAATAAGTATGTGATAATTCAGGAATAGATTTTTCTGATGGGGTTATGACCTCTATTGTCATGAAAATGCGACGTATTTTTTACTTATGTCGGCCGGTAAATTATATTAAAACTTAAGTTATTATTATCTAAATATTTTGCCATGATTAGAATTGTAACACAGAAAAAGCAAACAATCGCTGGTACTCCTCACCAAAGATCTTAAAGTAACAAATAAAATTAAATGCTACACGAGGTACGGTTTTTGTGAATTTACATTTAAATTGGAATCTCGGAGTCTGAGTGTCAAGGGCGCTTCGTAATCACGTCTTTACAAATCGGAGATCTGAGGCAGGGCTGCTCAGGATGTTTCGTGTGGGACCGCTTTTCAATATTTCCTAATGCTTGCATTATTGGGAGAAATCTTTGCCGTGAAACGTTGATAATTGTTTGAACAAAAATATTATTAAATTATGTGTGTTAATATAATGTAAAAACCAGCCTGTCGTTTATAAACTATATTAATACATATTTTTGAGGTTTATGTAATTTTCGCTATGATAACACACACAAACATTCCTCAACAATATATTTAACAACTCTACAAAACTCAGCAAACCACACTAAAGATTGCGGACCGCAGGTTGAGGGAGTACCCCTGTATTGGAACATTCACAAAACTTCTGAGAGGGCAAATGTCAAGAAAATCGACTTTTCCCATACACAGCTTTTATTCCGTGGGACATGGGAGCGAGGAAGATTATGTAAATGTCGTATTATTATTATTGGATTCCCTTTACAAATGTCACATTAGACCGACCCACATCCCTGTTGGGATAAGCAGGCTTATTTACAATAAAATATTAATGATTAAACCAATAGATTAAAAGTCCCGAAAACACATAGGTACATGTAATTACATTGAAACGTTAATAAAACTATACATCGTTCTTTTTCTTTGGGAAGTCATCAAATGACGTCCCCCGCCCCAGTGTCAGACTTTTACTGATTAAACCCCATCCATGTTCCTTCTTGTGCGGCAAAGCATATTATTTATATTTTAAACAATCATTTACCATTGTCTAACGTCAGAGAAACACAAACCATATTCAACGCCGCCCCGGTTTGAAAGCAGCAACACTTGCAACAGCAGACCGGTAATAAAAATGATGCCTGTTACTTAAGACATTTCTGGAATATCTAAGCAGGAGGCTCGCGCTAGCAGCCTGTGTTCCACCAGAATGTGAACTTGGTACGAAGATGAATGGCCGGCTGGCCGCGTTCCGGAACTTTCGCCACGAACTGCTCGCACTAGGCCGACATTAAAACGTCATTTTTACGCTTCAAAAGTTACAAATGTTTACAATTTTCGCTTTCAGGCTTACAAACAGGCTGTTGTAAGTTTTCATTATCTTCTTGCGCTAGTTTTTTTGATCTAGTTTAGCGGTTGCAAGCGTGGCTACTGGGGTTCGATTTCCAGGTCTGACAAAATGTTAAGTATTGGGCTTTTTCATCATGAGTTTCTCAGTAACAGCCCGTAATCTGAAGACTTGCCCTCATTAAATGACAAGCTTAAAAATATATCCTCCCGAAAGAACTTCGATCACGGCGGGCAATCTCAATGGAGACTAGCCAAGTAGAGAGAGCGATAACTATTTTAGTCACAGGTGTGTGTGTAAACATGTATGTACTCCCTCTTCACTCTTATTGTCTGATGGGACGGCATTCTGACACGACCAGGATCAGGTGCAAAACCAACAGCTTTACGGTTTTTCCGAGCCACCGGGGTGTCATTACCAACTTCCAGACTAGGCTCCTATTGAGAAATTCCTAATGGAAAACCCAATGATATTATTGCCCGACCTGGGATACGAACTCGCGAACACAAGCGCATAGCGGTCCCGACTCCTGCTTACGACCACCACACCAACGGGGCAGTCATCATAAATTAGGCGTATAAATAGTACCGACCCTTTCGGGGAATAATGTCTGAAAAATGTAGTAGAAAACCTGTAGTTAAGATAAAATAATGCAAGCTTGGCTGAACACTTCAAGCTCGGAAGGCATTAAGGCGATACGCGGAGGCGGCGCGACGCCGATGACGCCACCTTACAGATATACTGCGGCCCAGCACCTGTAATACGGCACTATCATGAAACATGTTTATAGTGCCACACAATGAGAATAAATAGCTAATGCTTAGTGGCAAACTACGTGCTTATACAGTCACGGTAATGCCCGCTCTACTGTGAATTATAAACGCTAACACCGAGCAACTCATCCTTATTCATAAAATAAATAGAAAACACTCGAAACATAGAAGAAATCTGATATCTGAAAGTGGACCTCCCCGTTTTACGCAATGTATTTATTTAGTTTGAAAACCTTAATGGCTTGTTTTGTAAAATTAAACTAAAATAGAATACCAATTTGGAAATCCTCTCGAATCTAATACTTTACGTTAGGGCAATACAATATAAGAGGATCCCGTAGCATTTTTAGATCGAGTCGCCGAGAATCGAGCTAAGTGGCGTGCAATTGGAGAGGCCTATGTCCAGCAGCGGACTGTCAAGTCTGCTGATGATGATTATGAGAGAAGAAGACAACTGAGTGTTAATAATATTGGATACAAATGTGATCAATGTTGATGATATTACATACTTAAATATATGAAAACGCCACTAACAAACACAAACCATCCTCACTCCCAGCTTCTACATCAACACATAGATTTTCCTCAAACGAGTCCAGGCCTGCAATCTATCTAGATCTGTCAACAGTCTGACCTTGAGTTAGCTTCAATGAAATTTTGCCGAGTACAATCACAGGCAGAATTACTTAAACTTAGCAAGTTTCATTGTACAGTATCGTTACAATTGTTGAAATAAAATACGATAAAATTCACTATAGACTGAGCAAAGATGGTTTACAGTCAGGTACAAATATTTAAAAAAAAACTCTATCACTTAGTCTATACTGTATAACTACATACAAGTACATTTTCCCCTGTACGAGACTTTACGTATGAGTAGCCGCGGGTAGGGACTCTGTTCCTTGCGTAATGGAATGAAACGAACACGATCTAATGTGATTGGACCCTTACTGAGCAGTCTGGAGGAAAGAGCTAAGAAATCCTACTATATCACAGAAAAATACTTATAATTCAGCACGTACAGCCAGACAGCAGTGAGGTTAGTACTGTACTCACTGAGTATGCTAAAAGATTCATGCGCAGTGTCTCGTTATCAAGAGGAGTTGTCACTGAAACAACTCAAATATGCGTTTATGGGCTGTCAAAATGATGACTAATAAATTGACTTGAATCCCAACAACTCGTTTCTTTAGCGGTACGCAGAGACGGATAGACAGGGATATATGTACACTTACTTCGTCAGTTAGATTTAAGGCATTTCATTGAAGTTAATTCGTTCACTGCTATGTATGTAGCACGGCTGGTCTAACCTGCGATCGAACCTTAGAACCCACGCTTGTGATTACTGAGCAAACAATGCAGTCAGAGTAATCAGTCTGTACAACATGGTTCATTCTGAAAAAAGAGAAAACTATGATTGAAAATTGTACAATCCTAATGACTACTTGGTGCCCCCCATCAATTAGAATATCCACCTCTCCCACACATCAGTTTGCAAGTTGGTACTGCGGCTGCATCATAACGAATATATTTAACTGGCCAGTCGGTATGCGCGGCACGTGCCGGCCCCACTGCTGCCACCCTCGACTCCGCAATATAGACCGCGCGCCGCGAAATTACTTATAGTGATAGAAAGATTGGTTTGTAATGAAATCAGCCTGTTCAGTGGGCTTAGTGACGGTAATGTTTCGAAGGGGTTTATTAGTCTAGTAACGGGAGCAGAGCAGAGACTATACACGTAACATAAGGCGCAAGAATAAACACCGCGCCGCCGAAGTCGCGGACACTAGTACATTCAACATTTTAACTGTCATTAGATTAGCAGCCAGCCGGAGTCTGTAGTGGCTATTGTACCCCTCGACTGAATTAGGACATCTCCATGACATGCACGCGCGGGCGGCGGTCACCTCGGGTGAATTGTCAGAATCATTTCCATGACGTACAGTGCACGCGCGGGCGGCGGTCACCTCGGGTGAATTGTCAGAATAATTTTTTAACCGACTTCAAAAAGGAGCAGGTTATCAATTCGGATGTTTGTATATTGTTACGTATGATCGGGCATAACTCCGTCGTATTTGGACGAATTTGCAAAATTCTGTTTATGTTTGAAAGGGGTTTACTCCGAAATGGTCTCATTTGAATTTCTTAAAGATCTTATGATGGCTTCCGAAGTCACACAACGGAACTCTTCAAAAACACACATACCATCACGCCTGTATTCCCCGAAGGGTTAGGCAGAGGTGTACCATGTTTAGGTCCCATGTAATAGGGGGCGAGCCTATTGCCATTAACCGGGCACAAATCCTAACTCCGAGCTGCTACTGAGATTTTCATAGAAAAACCCAATAACACTTTGCTCGACCTGGGAATCGAACCCAAGACCTTTAGCGTAGTAGTCGCACCTAGGACCACTAGGCTACCGAGGCAGTTCAAAAAATAAGAGCAAATCAACCGCGATTGCTGCTATCGCATAAATATGCATTGTTGTTTGATGGGGCATACTTTCGAGGTGGTCCTTATATAATTTTCATAGAAATTGGACAAGTAGTTTGGTAAAAAAATAAAAATACCTAAAAAATGAATTGTCATCCAAGTAAACGAATTAGCATATTCTGCTATCTTGTGACTTTTAAGTGGTGTCTTGTTAATTTACATAGAATTACTGTTCTTTCATGGATTTGGATGACAGGAAGTTGACACTAAAAAGCGAAAAATAAAAACTCAGTTACAAAAAAGACAACCGCCCTCAAAAACTCAAAAGTAACAAAATAACTGTAGCTTTGGAAGTCGGCGGCAATACAAAACAACAAACAGAACCGAAGCCGCCGACTTCCAAAGCTAAAGTTATTTTGTTACGTTTGAGTTTTTGAAGGTGGTTGCCTTTTTTGCAAAAGAAGTTTTTTCATTTCATATGATAGTAACTACGTATTACTATCATCATCGGCAATATTACTATCATCATCGGCAATATTACTATCATCATCGGCAATATTACTATCATCATCGGCAATATTACTATCATCATCGGCAATATTACTATCATCGCCGGCAAAATAATAGGATGCGAGTAAAAATTAACCTTGAGATTTTAACATTTGAATTCTTTTACCTTGTTGGTGCTTGTTACTATTATTTGGTAGCCAGAAGAGCGCTGCCTGTTCTCACAATGACATTGAAATCTTTAAAAAACATCAATGGTTGATTCTTTCGTGCGTATGTTTTAAATTATGACGTTCTCTTTAAAGAGGGTTCGACCAGCTATAAAATGTAACCCGAGCAGGATATTAACCTTTACACACAATAGCTTGTGTAACCTCCCACCCGTACGTGTTCGCCATGCGCTCAGTGGGCGCTGGAGTGAGCTTACCTTTGTGTAACTGAGCCTATATTTAGATGTTTTGTTCGGGATAATAGACGTTTTGTGTGATCGTACAAGGCTTGAGGTGTTACATTCAATATTATAGTTTCTCTAATTCATTAAGAATAATATTTTAACGCTTTTACGAAGAAACAATAATGAAATGCACTCGTAATTTTAAATAATATTTAGTAAATGATTGGGATAAACTGTGGGTTTAGCATGCATTTTTATGAGCCCAAAAATAATTCAACAAGCACACGACACTCGTACAGTCATCATTTATCATTGAATGCTATTAATTTGGTCATTCATTAATTCCCTTTGCATAGTCCGTTTATAATTAAATCGCGGATTCGTGTTCTCGCGTTAATACGTCTATAATGACACGTGAATTATTCGCAGCCGATCGCAACCGATCACGGCCGATCATGTACGAGTCAGTGCGATTATGTGCGACTGTGCGGATTTGTGTGAATAATAAATAGAGAAGCGCGTGTATACGATGCGCTGATAGCTTTAGAGGTAATGAAATGATCGGTGTCGAGTTAGTTCGTGTTGCGGACGGAGATAAAGCTGGTTTCTTTTTAGGGTTTCACCTCAAAAGGAGAAATCGGAACCTTTTTTAAATCACTTTTTATCTATGTTAGGTATCGCTGGAAAGAGTTTCTTGAGAAAATACTTCCAATAAAATATTTTCTTCTTATTTCGCAAATCGTAATACAGACCTATACCTATTGTATTATGTGCAGTTTAGTCTGTTTCTAAACCCTGAGCTCAACTTGCTGTTGGTTTTTATATACAAGTAGGATCGACATTTCTGTGTTGATAACTACCGCTCTAGTGTAGAGCGCGGTGCATCAGACTGACTATTCAAATAACTACCGCTCTAGTGTAGAGCGCGGTGCATCAGACTGACTATTCAAATAACTACCGCTCTAGTGTAGAGCGCGGTGCATCAGACTGACTATTCAAATAACTACCGCTCTAGTGTAGAGCGCGGTGCATCAGACTGACTATTCAAATAGCTACCGCTCTAGTGTAGAGCGCGGTGCATCAGACTGACTATTCAAATAACTACCGCTCTAGTGTAGAGCGCGGTGCATCAGACTGACTATTCAAATAACTACCGCTCTAGTGTAGAGCGCGGTGCATCAGACTGACTATTCAAATAGCTACCGCTCTAGTGTAGAGCGCGGTGCATCAGACTGACTATTCAAATAACTACCGCTCTAGTGTAGAGCGCGGTGCATCAGACTGACTATTCAAATAGCTACCGCTCTAGTGTAGAGCGCGGTGCATCAGACTGACTATTCAAATAGCTACCGCTCTAGTGTAGAGCGCGGTGCATCAGACTGACTATTCAAATAGCTACCGCTCTAGTGTAGAGCGCGGTGCATCAGACTGACTATTCAAATAACTACCGCTCTAGTGTAGAGCGCGGTGCATCAGACTGACTATTCAAATAACTACCGCTCTAGTGTAGAGCGCGGTGCATCAGACTGACTATTCAAATAACTACCGCTCTAGTGTAGAGCGCGGTGCATCAGACTGACTATTCAAATAACTACCGCTCTAGTGTAGAGCGCGGTGCATCAGACTGACTATTCAAATAACTACCGCTCTAGTGTAGAGCGCGGTGCATCAGACTGACTATTCAAATAACTACCGCTCTAGTGTAGAGCGCGGTGCATCAGACTGACTATTCAAATAACTACCGCTCTAGTGTAGAGCGCGGTGCATCAGACTGACTATTCAAATAACTACCGCTCTAGTGTAGAGCGCGGTGCATCAGACTGACTATTCAAATAGCTACCGCTCTAGTGTAGAGCGCGGTGCATCAGACTGACTATTCAAATAACTACCGCTCTAGTGTAGAGCGCGGTGCATCAGACTGACTATTCAAATAACTACCGCTCTAGTGTAGAGCGCGGTGCATCAGACTGACTATTCAAATAACTACCGCTCTAGTGTAGAGCGCGGTGCATCAGACTGACTATTCAAATAACTACCGCTCTAGTGTAGAGCGCGGTGCATCAGACTGACTATTCAAATAACTACCGCTCTAGTGTAGAGCGCGGTGCATCAGACTGACTATTCAAATAACTACCGCTCTAGTGTAGAGCGCGGTGCATCAGACTGACTATTCAAATAGCTACCGCTCTAGTGTAGAGCGCGGTGCATCAGACTGACTATTCAAATAACTACCGCTCTAGTGTAGAGCGCGGTGCATCAGACTGACTATTCAAATAACTACCGCTCTAGTGTAGAGCGCGGTGCATCAGACTGACTATTCAAATAACTACCGCTCTAGTGTAGAGCGCGGTGCATCAGACTGACTATTCAAATAACTACCGCTCTAGTGTAGAGCGCGGTGCATCAGACTGACTATTCAAATAACTACCGCTCTAGTGTAGAGCGCGGTGCATCAGACTGACTATTCAAATAACTACCGCTCTAGTGTAGAGCGCGGTGCATCAGACTGACTATTCAAATAACTACCGCTCTAGTGTAGAGCGCGGTGCATCAGACTGACTATTCAAATAGCTACCGCTCTAGTGTAGAGCGCGGTGCATCAGACTGACTATTCAAATAGCTACCGCTCTAGTGTAGAGCGCGGTGCATCAGACTGACTATTCAAATAACTACCGCTCTAGTGTAGAGCGCGGTGCATCAGACTGACTATTCAAATAGCTACCGCTCTAGTGTAGAGCGCGGTGCATCAGACTGACTATTCAAATAACTACCGCTCTAGTGTAGAGCGCGGTGCATCAGACTGACTATTCAAATAACTACCGCTCTAGTGTAGAGCGCGGTGCATCAGACTGACTATTCAAATAACTACCGCTCTAGTGTAGAGCGCGGTGCATCAGACTGACTATTCAAATAACTACCGCTCTAGTGTAGAGCGCGGTGCATCAGACTGACTATTCAAATAACTACCGCTCTAGTGTAGAGCGCGGTGCATCAGACTGACTATTCAAATAACTACCGCTCTAGTGTAGAGCGCGGTGCATCAGACTGACTATTCAAATAACTACCGCTCTAGTGTAGAGCGCGGTGCATCAGACTGACTATTCAAATCTATTCAGTTAATGCACTACTGAGTTACAAATATCCGCACAAAGGTCTGCATCGAAGTATTAGCCTAGATAAACTCTGCTGACTTGTAATCTTATATTAGATCATCAAGCTCGGGTCAAAAGGCTTCCAGACGAGGCCGAGATCAGAACCTGATCCTTTCGGCTTCATTAACAGTTCGCTCCGTCAGCGATCGATGCTCGACCTAGATGTTACACTCTGGAGTAATGCTCAAAAACGTTCAGTTTAATGTTAACTCGTAAAATTGTTGGAAGACTATCAGGTATCAAAAAGGTTTATCTGGATCAATGTTGATGCTATGAACACTTACTTGATGTTAGTAAGTTTCTAAATTAGAAAATAAAATGGTGCCGGTAGGTAAGTGCGCAGTTCGACGTTGAAAGGATCTTATTGTTATTTATGTACTGGTAGCATCAATATGGTTTCCGTAAATCAAGTATTACTACTGACGTGCGGTACAACATGCCCACTTCCCAAAATATTATCCTTCACATGAAGACCTCCTTCCTTCATTTCATTCAACATTTAACACTGAAAGTATTTTTTATCTCTCCGCCAAAAACAGCGAGGTCTCTCAGATCCAACCCTAAAACACAAGCATTCCTAATCAAACACATTTGGTTCGGAGTACGGACGCACTCCGCGGTTTAGGGTTCAGTAGTAAGGACCTCTCATACATCTTACTCTGGTGGCCGATAAAAGTGTCACTATTAAATAAAGTGAAATTATGACAGAGGACCGAAGGAGCACCCTTTCGTCCTCTATCCGTACAGAGTCTGACATAATGATGTGATAGACACGCGTGACTTAGAGTTACAACAAAAATAAATTACACATTGAGAACACGCAATAGTGTCGTCAATGTCTAATATTGTATATATTTTTTTTTTGAGTAGGTCAGAACCGAACCCGCGACAATTCGCGGGTTCGATTCTGTCCTGCTGGTGGTGGTTCCGGGTCAAGTTGTTTCTGAGTTTATATGTTTGTAAACGCACCCACGATACGGAAGAAATTCCTAATGTAGGGCAACGTTTTTTTAAAAAAGGAAGAATAATAAAACAAAATAAATACATTTGAGACAAATGCGTTTTGTAAGACAGACCAAACTAACATATTATAATTATGTATAAACCAACTTTGAAAAAGTAGGAGGATAGGCATTCGATGAGATTCTGCAAATAAACGCACACCGCTTTTATTAAACACATCACAACATAAGGAATCCCCTAAACAGTAAGGCTACACTTACAGCCAGTATCATGACCCGCCGCCGCCGCTACGTGGAGCCATGTATTTCCGAGCGCACTGCATAAGCCATTGTCTGTCGCAGTGTATTACGTTAACCTATTCACAAGATATCCTATCCGCCGGCGGCGCGCTACACACTCATATAATTCCACCGACTACACGCAACAATAACCTGCAGAAGTTCTGACGATAGCCGACATGCTGACGTGTAAGTTATGAGTCATTCACAACCACTGTGTCAGGGAAGTGTATTGTTTGAGCAGATAGACACTGCTTGTTGAATGGTTATAACCATTTCAAAAGGCTGCAAAGTAGGACGGTTGTGATTTTATTACCATTATTATATTGAACCCTTTCAGTTCAATTATTTAGGTAACTAACAGCGATATAATATATTTCATTACAGTACTGTGTTGTTGATAATAGGTTTCCCTGTTGAAATAGGATTAGTATTAAACATGCGAACGGACTAGCAAATACGAAAATGCAACACGTTTTCTTTCCTTTTTAACCCTCGACGCAAAAACGACGGCGTGTTATAAGTTCGACGTGTCTGTGTGTGTGTTTGTCTGTGGCATCGTAGCTCCCGAAAGCATGAACCGACTTTGATTTTGTTTTTTGTTTTTGAAAGGTTAATAATTAGTCGGGAGTGTTCCTAGCTTTGTTTGATGGAAATTTCAAAGTTATTAGCTTTTTTGTAAGCTACGGTAGTGATGTTTTTCTTCTGTCGGGGGTTACTTAAAATTTTTAATTTTGTGTTTTTACTATTCTATCTACAGAGCCTATCTGTGGTTGATAGACATCTTCTAAAATTCGTTTCCCTGTTTATACATTTAGTTGAGCACATTGTTCGGAGCGGACCTTCTGCCCCTCGTTACCTACCACTTGTCCTCACGCTGTCACAATCGTGTGAGGAACCTTTGCTTACGTCATTGTGAATTAATATCTGGAGCATTTAAACTAAATACGCTTGCTCGCTGGTCTGCTGCTGAGAGTAATGAATGTGAGCTACCTTGGTATCATAGAGTACGCTCAGAGTTTCGAGAGGGGAACACGTGATCTCGGAGTGTTTGTCTATTACGCTCTGTGCGCTTGATTGGTTATTTGCGTGAAGGAGTACTTGCTAAGTGATGCATCAATGTTATTATTTTGTTATTATTTACGACCCACACCTCTATCTACACAGCGTGTAACAAAAAGGGTATGTACATATCAAAGGCACGGATTCTATACATAGTAACATATTTTTATATCCCTACTCACAAAATTATAAAATTAAGAAAAACTTAAGTAAACAATCAAATGTTTCCAATTGAATTCTACACATCACTACACCAAGTGCGCTGATCGGTGTCAATAAACTACACACAAAGAAACAACTCCGTAAAAGATTTGTTTCTCCTGACACGTTTATTATGATTTAAAGTTAATAAACAATAAAAAAAATATTATGCATTTTCAAAGTTATTGCTTTTGAGCTGAAATTTTGTATAGAGATTCAGTACCGGATGCACTCTTCACCCCGTTTGTATGGATATACTATTTCTGTGACACTCTGTATATTAAAAATATATTTCACCTTTACCTATTCTAATAGTTTTGTACATATTCTTTCTGCGAAATTAATAATTGCTAAGCAGAAGAAAGTTATCTTTATTCTGCTTTTGTACTAAGAAGATGAGGTTTCAATTTAAAAAAAAACTTTTGCAAACCCTTTGTTACTTATGTTTGGAATACCAAACATTAATAACAAAGGGTTTTCAAGTTACATACATTGAAAGTGGCACTGGGAATACCCGGTGCCACTTTTAATGTATGTAACTCGCTTCAGGGTCGATGGTACGAACTGATTAAGCTATGTAGGTACCATTGGTTCTACAAACCCTACCCTAAAGACAACATTTTGCACTTGTTGTATATTAGTATACACACAAGTAAATTTTCTTCAGTCAAATCAGTAAAATACAATACAATCTTGCGTCCGCTATTCTCGCGGTGTGGTCAGACAATAGTTCTTTGGCTGAGTTTATAACAGCGGTTGTAAGTTTGCGGCGACTATCGGACGTGCCAACGACCATCGACAACAAATACGACCCAGGGTTGCCACACCACACAATGTTTCTTAAACAGTACATTATGCATTATTTATTTATTATGTTATAGGTATTATGATTTTTTTTTCTCTTTCTCATTTTTATACATGAAAATATAATGGATATATTCCCCGTAGTGCACCTACGGGGAGTTACTCCTATATTTCACCAGATATACGTCCCAAGTAATAGGAGGCGAGCCTATTGCCAGACACTGAAGGCTGCCGCTGTAAAATAAAATCGTTAAAGGCGGAACCCAATTGCATAATAACTTTTCATACTTGGAGTACGTTAGTAACAGTACTCGGTATTATGATAGCTGTAACCTGCCGCAGTTTGGCCGGGGCCCAAATCTGTGTGGTGTTGATCTACTGGAAAATGCACCACAAATTGTTCGGTTGGACTACAATCTGATAATAAGCTCTAGCTTATTATACACGCTCGTATAAGCACTGTGTACTTCAGAGCCTCTTCGGGGTACGCTGGCATGTGAGGCGTTATGTCTTTTTGTATGTTTAAATGGTAGATATGCGTGCCACCCCTGAGTGTTGCCATAAAACTGCAATCGCTCGGATTTGTTAGTATTCGCGCGAGACGTTACCCGCGATATTGTCGTATCGTCGTAGTGTCGTATTGTCGTACTGCCGGTAAACGTGTGTTATATAAATGACGCCATTGTCCAACGCGCTCGTTGTTCAACTTTTATAGCTGTTCGTATAAGAGTGAGTTTACAATAAAATAGAAGAGTTGCGTCTTGTACTGGCTACTCTCTGATAAAAGTTGCGAGTGTCGCGGGTATTGACACAACTAAAAAAACTATGCACACCCACGCAAGGTTCATCAGTTATCTGATTATTTCTCTCGTATATCGGGCGTTTCCGACCTTTTCAAACTGTTAGTTTAATTCATAACTTTGTATAAAGTGCGCGCGGTGCTAATAAAAATTGACCCGCATAAGGTTACCCTTTAAATTGTTCCATTGTACACCATACACATGATCCTTGTAGCTAGCATTATGCTGAATCTCGTATATCCCTGTAAGGCGCAGTTGTTCACCAGTACGGGATCGTTGCAGACGCGTTAAGAACTTACAACAGACCTGCTTTACCTCGTCTTACGATTTGTGCATTAAAAGATGTTAAAAATCTGGAATCAATGTGTTTTTTAGAAAGAAGAAATTAATTGACTGACACACATAACATCACTATTAAAAATATGAATGCTTATGATTTAAAAGGGCCTCAGCTCAGCATTATGACACTAATCTTCAAGCTAGCTCTAGCATCCTAGAGTAGTATATACCCAGATAACGAGTAAAGTCCATCTCAATATGGTTTACTGAGTGTGCTCTGTGAATAATACATTATAAGTCTACTAACGGCACTTACAGGAAAAATTCTCAAATTCGTGTTGAAACCCAACTCTGGGGTACATACCTACTTCAGACGAACCCTTGGAATATAATTAGTGGTGTTTTTATTTGGCGCTGATCAAAAGATGACGCAGGTGGCGGATCAAAGCGGGACAGCGGAATGATGCGGGCGGCGCAAGGAACGAGCTGAAGCGTGGTTATACTTTCATTTACTATGACTGTAACCATTTTCAGAGCTAATCTAGGAACAACAAACAAAGAAATAATTTTCTTTTCACTGAAGGATATCCAGTGCCGGGCTAGACTTGCTTCCAGCATCTCCTCAAAGACTGATCGTATGATCCCACTTCCCGTGACCTTCACTAGGTCTTAGATACACCTTTTAGTAGATCTACAAGTAATGTGTCCCTCACTTCCACTTGAGATTGGTAATTTTGCTGTCTATGTTCTCCTACGGGTTTCTCCATTCCTAATTCGATCATACACGAAGTATACTACGAGCTTTTCCTAATATAAATTCCCTTCACCTAAACCCAACCCTCGCTTATCGCTTGCACCACACCCCATAGCTTTGGATGCGAAATTTACGCAAATTTTCACTTTCACGTCGCGTAATAAGGCTTTTATCTCGCCGCCATGTTGCGTAATTGTCGGAAGCTGCATCCGGACGATGAAAGAACTTTCAAAGTATTACCGTAGAACAATTTACACATGTTGGTATTTTATTGTTTTCTATGAGAGCCGGAGTTCTGGTGACAGATGAATATCTACCGGAAATTGTATGTACCTTACACATGTATATCAGACTATGTATATATTTAATTCATAGTCAGTTTTGTAACTTATAACTTACTTACCAATGCATTCTTTGTGAACTTACTACAATACTTCATTATTGTAGGCTCAATAATTATAATTACTCTTTATTTTTATAATTCTAAAATTCTTAACCTTCATATTTCTATACAGGGGAAGAGATTACATGTAAAGCGGTCGCTATTAGTTTCGTGATAATGGTTAATTTGTTACAAAACAAAAGGGTTACCACTCAAGTAAATGATAGTGCATTTCTAGGAATACAATAGTAGGAAAAGTTAGTAAAATAGTAACATTGTTATCAGTAAGAGCGGACCACTTCCTAGACAACAGGAATACAATGGAAAATGCAAATGTACCGCCACAGAGCGTGGAAGTGAAGCAGATGTGACGTGTTCATAAGTACTGCTGAACATGTCACATCTGCTGCTACGTCCTCCAGCAGTGGACTTTAGTGTAGCAGACACTTCAGCCCACTGCTGGACAAAATAAATTAATACATAACTAACTATTGTCCGTGCGGACGACTTCGTCCGCGTTAAAGTCAAGTGAGTATAGCATAAAACATCATATTATGATCACGCACTCAGCAATAGTGTAGCTTTCTTCTACCAGAGAAAGATTTGTTATCGCATCAGTGCTACCAGAATAGTAGTTTAAATATAATAGGCATTAGGACAAGAACGGGCAAGAACTCCTGCGGTGATCTACTTACTCTTCAAGAAATAATATTACAATGACTTATAAAGGTACATTAATTTAACGTAAAGACTATGCACCTAAAATATAAACTACTTTTAGTACAACAATATGTACCAAGCGCTACAAACCTGGGGGCACGGCAGTACCACCGCCAGGTAGAGCAAAAAAGCGGCAAGGCCGTACCATCCTATTCTCGAAACAGTTCAGGCCATTTTCGACCCCCCTATAACTTGTTTGTTTACACAACGCGAGCTAATTAACAACATTATATCATCTGCCACAACACACCACATCTCCGTTACGTCTCAGCTGCATGTCCCGCAGTACACAGCGACGCCAGACGTTGTCTGACATACTAAATAATATAGTTTTTCAGTTTGTTGTAACGGAGACCATTGCTCTAGAGTTCAGCTTGCGTTCTGTTCCTTCTTAATACTACACTACAGCTTGTTTTTGTTCCAGCAAATGGCTTACTTTTACAAGATTTTTTATACCACGCTGATGTGTTTGTAAAAGAAAAGAAAATAAACGGATTTGCGGTAATGTGGTTTGCGATAAGAAAATATTGTAGAAGTAGTAGTAATGCTGTTAGTGAATCTACTAGTTAGTAGACGTACGACCACCACGTCTATTTATGTCATCAGGCAGCGTTGCTGTTGTGGTATTCCACTGGCTCGTGCGACTGCTGAGCCCTGGGTTCGATTCTCAGCTCGAACCAAAAGTGTGATTGGATTTTTCCATTAGGAATTTCTCAGTAGCAGCCCGGAGTTTGGAACTTGATGGTGTGACACCCCCGTGCTCCAGAAAGTACGTGAAGCTGTTAGTCGTGCGCCCGATCTTTGCTGGTCGTGTCGGATTGCCGACCCATCAGTATATAGCCGAGCAACTAGCTTCAACTTTTAAATGTAACTTCTGGACAATTCAAAAGTGCCTGTAAATGGTCTAATTGAAATAAATGCTTTGACTGTGACTTATGAGAGTAAGGGAAGAGGGAGGGCGGGGTGTGTTTGCGCACACACTCGGGCACTGTTATGTTTAACTTATTTTATTTGTTTTAGTATTTTAGCTAGTTAGCAGATAAGTCAAGTTTTAATTGTTGTTTTTCCACTTTATTGTCTTTGGGGTTAAGGGGCTATCCGAACACAGGACACCGTAAAACGGTTAAAAATTGAGTGTATTGTCGATAGACATAAGTCTTTTCTTAGAGATATCTAAGAAAAGACTTATCTATAAATGTTTCATGAAAGTATAATAGTATCATGGTAAAAATATCGTAACGGAGAGCATCAAAATTTTTTGTCGCATAGTTCTCTGAATCTTGAGCTTAAACTATATAATTTTATGTAACGATATTATAGGGAATTTCATGAACTAAAAACATAACTATAAATTATTCCACAGAGACGTGTATCTTTTTCACAATTTAAACAAACTTCAAGATTACTGTTATTTTTGTGGTTATCCGATTCAACTAACATCAATAGTATCGCTATTTTGAACCTTATTTGTTGCCGCGATGCGTTATTGTCAATTACCTAAACATTTTCTTACGACAGGGCCTTAACGTGTAAGATAGTACGTAAGGTTAATAAATAAATAATTATCTTCTGCGTATTTGGCTAGTCTCCATTGAGATTTGACGCCGTGACCGTAATTTGGTCACGAAGATATTATTGTCATTGTAGTTTGAAGGGTCTGGATGCATGTTTATCTAATTACAAAAAAACAAGACCTTTTCACCTTATTTCTGTAAATGGGCAGCGAATATTTTATTGTAACGGCTTTGTAACGGCTTATAATGAAATGGCTTAGCAATAAAAACACAACGTGATTCTTGATAATATCAGTAGCTCATAGCCCGAGCCCCTTTGTGACATTAACAAATTGAGCGAAGACGAACAAAGACACTGGCAGTAGGTAAGTAGGTCAGTGACCTGATAACCGATTCAGTTGACTGTATTGTTTGGCGACCGGCGCCTGGGGGGGTGGGAGCACAACACGTGCCGCACTTTATGAGGAAGCCGTGGTTCGATGAAGACTCTACAGCTGGGTTCTAGATGCATTTGGTGATTTTGGGGTTCCGTATCTCAAAAGGAAAAAACGGAACCCTTATAAGATCACTTTGTTGCCCGTCCGTCCGTCTGTCTGTCTGTCAAGACCCTTTATTTCGGGAACGCGTGGAGGTATCAATTTGAAATTAAAACCGTATACTCAGGTCAACGGTCCCATAAAGTTTTGAAAAAAATTACCTTCTAAGTTTAGCTAAAACAAAGATACGGCCATTTATTCAGCATAAAACGCACATTTCAACACTCCCAAGGGAATCAAAACTCATAGGGTAGTTCCCGTTTACCTAGAACTATGACACTTGGCAAGTAATATCGTTATAAACCACAAATACAAGAAAAAGTCTGAAAACTATACATTTGTAATTATCTGTATCTTAAAAAATAGGGGGTCTTTATTTTTTTATAGGGGTCGGAATTTCAAATTGAAGCTACTAGTACAAATAGGGTCTCATATAAATGGGCTTGATGTGCATATTGTAAAATATATTTATTTATTTTTTCCGACGCATTATTTCTTATTTGTAATGAAAAATATAAAAAAATACCGTTCCCCTCTTTGTCTCCGAAGTCTGTGACTTCATTTTTTTTTAATAATTATAATTATCTAATATTTATTTCAATCTGTAATTTATAATGTTCCTACGTACGGAACCCTCGGTGGGCGAGTCCGATTCGCATTTGTCCGGTTTTTTAAGTTAATTTTATTGGAGGAGTTTTATTAAGTACTAGCTAATACCCTACGCCAAAACCATACGCGGTTTCACCCGCGTTAAGTTATGGTATTGGCTACTGTTCCACTCCCGTGTGTCGTAGCGTGATGTGTTAGCGTATAATATTTCTCGACAAACAATCTGTTAATGCAAAAATATTTTTAGGATTCAGACCTGGAGTCCCTTACATTAGCACGTCCAAACAAACAGACCCTCAATGTTATTAATTTGTAAAGATGGACAGATAACAAAAGTACTGCACACATAATTCCGCCGCAATTAGGCGAAGAACTTAATCACCACACTTGAACTGTTTACGTGTATTGTATCAAGTAATTTAATTCCATTTACGTGCTTCGAATGCGAGCGTCGGCAGCAAGGTGTCCGCGTGTCCTAACTGCGTGATTGATGACGCATCGCTCGCACGCGTCGCTCGCACGCGCCCGAGCACAGATTAAGACGCAGACGCGACGCTGTTCTTAATGTATGTTAATGGTTGATGTTGAAAGATATGTTTCCGCGACGTTTTGTGAGTTGTTTGTTATTGTGGTTGACATTGACGACATTAGGAGTTGAATTCTGTAGTGGTAGTCAATTTTTCAATCATAATTACATAATGCAACTTTAATGTTTTTCCATGCAAGTATTTAAATGTCGCACATCAACCCGCGGGCACAGCTGTCAGTACTAATGTAATAAAGCTAAAGAGCTTTCTATTTGTTTAAACGCGATAATCTCTGGAACTTCCAGTCGGATTGGAAAATATGTTTTTGTTTTTGTAAAATAATAGGCGGATTCACAAGTAATTGTATAGACTATGTAACATCACGCTATGAGCCTTTGGGGAGGAACAGTAACCAAAGACTTAACGTGATGGAAAGCGCGAGGTGTAGTAATTGTAAATTAAGCTATTTTAATGTTGTACAGACAAATCTAACTCGAATGTATACATTGTCAACGTTTATGTTCTAACGAGCACCAACTATTTTGATTTAATGTGATTATGTGTACTAACTTTAAAAATAAAAACCCATAAAGTTAGTTGACAGTCAGGTTCATATTATATGCATTCGTAATAAATGTAGACTAACTCCATTAGCGAATCTAGACTTGTACTAAGTATTAAATGGTCATATCAAATATTCACAAACATAAAGCTTATAAGTAAGTTAGTTCAAATAATATTCCCTGACATGACGAGACACGGCGAATTTATTAAAAAAGTTGTTTGATATCAAACAAATTTTATTTCGTAATATCGTAGCAAATTGATTCCCTTCGCTACAAATATAAGCTATCATAGTAAATTGCTTTTTATGACTATAATGTGTATGAACAGCTCTGTCGAGTTGTTGGCTTTACATATGGTAGCAGTCGCCATCGATGGAGCATGGCAGTCCTGTGCGTGGACTGCGGGAGAGGGCTCATTTAATGAAGCATTAATGGCTGAATGTGAACAACAAGAACCAAAATGTTTGTCCCAATCACATCAAAACAAGCTTTTCCAAAGTTAATAACGATAGTTTTACATTTAACACACATGGTTGATAATAAAACTGTTAGCAATTCCCCGGGATTTCAAATATCCCCAATAACAAAAACGGGCTTATATTTGATCACATACGAGCGCCGCCTCGCGTACCGGATTTATCTACACAAAAACCAGTTTGAAAGTACCGGTGTCATTTTGTCGAAAAATTGTCAAAGCTACTACAAAAAACCGACGTGAACAAGTCAATATCATCGACAACGCTCATCAATATTCATAAATATCGGCAAAGTTGGAAAAACATCGTAAAAACTGATACCCACCTCTACGAGGTACGAGGCTACGCTGCTACGCGGCTACGCGGCTACGCTGCTACGAGACTACGCGGCTACGCGACTACGAGATGAGCTACGGTAACACTACACGTCGTCGCTTTAAAATTTTAAAGAAATAATAAAGAAACTCATTTAAAGTTTTGACAGTAATGTTATGTTAGGAGAAAGAACAGAAGGCTCCTTCTTTTCACACAGGATAAAGAAACAAATAATTTTTCGAAACTGTTCAGAATACATTCCTGCTGCCTTATTCATAGATGATTGATATTCATTCTTTGTCGATTTCCAAGTTATGAATACTTAGAAGATGTAATAAACTACTCCGGATGTAACCAGTATACAACAGCAAAATTATATGTGGACCTCGTGCATGTAGTACACAAGTAGACTTTTGTTCACCATCAGCGCATGGGATGTGGACCTTCTACCCCTTCTCCCCCGCATGTTGTGGAAGCTGAGAGACGTTCCTTTATTTTTGAGTAACACGTAAACTAGTTGAGATGTTTCTTTTTGTTAAAATAGGTGAAGACGTTGTTCTACTTACCACTGAGCTGTGAGCCCCATAGCGCGCGTGGAGCGGACGTCGAGCGGAGAGGATTGCGCTTCGATGTTTTCTTAAACTCTGTTATTTTATGGCAAATATCTAGTTCCCTTTAACAACCTGACGCGCAATTTGTTTAATTGCTAATTAATTTTAAGTTTTTAATTATTTACGAACTTAACCCAATTTAAATCTGTTTGTGCCAAAATACAATCAGCTGTTCCGCCGTGATTGAATAACAAACATCCATCCATTGAATTTTTTGCATTCACAAAAGTTACATTCTACTTAAAGCATGGTAATGAGTTTACTTACTACTTTCATTGGTTTTAAGTAACAGGTATCTACATCACAAAAGCTTGCGGTGAGACCGGTGGCTTATAACGAAACATTTTACGGAAAACTTATTATGACTGGCAGTGCGGTGGAATACACACGTGGGTTATAGCAGCCGGATGCGATGCGTCTGTTGAATAAGTACTCAGTTGTATTGTCTATTATGTTCCTGAATATCCGTAACCTACACAGACGTGTTTTTGAGATTGTTGCCGCTTATACAGCAACGAACTCTTTGCCACGATAACGTCGTTAATTATTCTGCAGTAGTCCGATGCAATTAATCAAAAATGTAAATGAGTGGCAACAGTAGAAGACGGGGCGCGCTGAATGTCTGACATAACGCTGAACAAATCACGTTGCGCTAATTGTTGATTAATTTAAGGGAGTTGGCAGGACGCCAGCCAAGCTTTCACTAAATACAAAAAAATACTCGTGAAGTTGGTGCCGCACTTTGGCTGGACTGTGTTCTGTATGTTCGTGTTTTGTAATTTAATTACCCCATTGTTCTTTCCTGGGTTCGATTCCCAAGGTCGGGCAAAAAGTGTTAATTGTGTTTTTCCCTTAGGAATTTCTCAGTAGTAGCCCAGAATTTAAAGCCGTTGGTCCTGAGTCTAATCTCTCCCTGATCGTATCTGACTGCCGGCCCATCGAACTATGAGAATGAGGGAACAGGGAGTGCACTTCTGTTTGCGCACACACTTGTGCACTATAATATGATGCGTACTTGGTTAGTGCCCATTAAGATTGACCGCCGTGCCCGCAATTCGGGCAAGAGGATATTAGATAGCAATTTGGCTTCATTATTACTTAAGTATTGACATTAATTTTGTCCGGTAGTATATACTACAAAGAGAGAAAACGGTGTACTAGAACTCTTACAAATATTTGGAGCTGCTGACTTTAGCTTCATTGTATGCGAAGTCACAAGGCAAACAAATAGAAAAGTGTTCCATTCAAATGTCAGATTACCAAATACACGAAGTCTCAGCACAAAAACCCGTTCACCACTGGAAGCGCCCTCTTACATGACTTCGTAAATGGACCATTCAGCGCTCACCATAAGCCGGTCTCTCAAAAGGCCGTAATTGCTTCGGTAGCACCTTTCACCGCGAAACCTTAATACAGTACGTGCTTCGTACGTTTCGCTCTGAACTCGGCTGCACCGGCGAAATAATAAGTGGCGGGGGACGGCTGATAATCTTCAAACAAGGTAACTTCGACAAGGAGGTATACAGTCTGGGGAAACGCACCGACACACAACCCGACTCATTACAAAACGAGGTCTAACTTTTATAACTCTCGAGTGTAACCCTTGAGCCGGTATTTATATTTCGAACTATACTCCGACCACACTAAAGTACATAATGCAAAACTTTTGTCTTGAAAAGTTTACCTCATTTTCAATTTAACTGAACTGTAAGAGAATGAAAATACACACTTTTAACATGTTAAAGCTAACTCTAGAGCAACACAAAGATACTCATCGCGCGCTCCTTTAAGAACTAAGGAACTAAACCACAATTTATTAAAACGAAGTAGAATATGTTTGAGAGCTACGGAATCCTACCAAATACTAAAATATACACTCATTACTAGATATACAGAAGAATTGTCAGTTCAATTGGATGACTAACTGTTATTCCAGTGAGGGGAGGGGAGAACTCAAACTCCCCCAAAATTATGGAAAACTGCTGGAATCCGAACGTTCGACGTCGCACTTTAAAATATTCAGTCTGTGACGTCATCGTGAATAATTCAGCAGTACATAAAACAAACGATCAGTGCTCCAGAAATTAATCAATCTTGATTAATGATCCGTCCGCTGATAAATAGACAGAATACAGTGTTTTGAATTTTTCTAAAATATATTTGAAACGAAACATTTTGCTTGAAGCGTTATAACGTCGGCGATAATCACGCGGCAGGAGAGAGCTCGGCTGTTATTAAAAAACTGTTTTCAAAGTGACACTTACTTTTTTAAATTGAACATCGGCATGAAATGGCTGCTTCGTCATTTTATGGCGTTAATGAATCTCAAGTTTAACTAATTTGTCACAGTTAAATGTCTATCCGGAAAAAAAAATAAAAATTTAGCAAACGCGTTAACGAGGCGTTTATTTACGTAGTGCACATTTGAGGGGTTTATTTTCTACATAACCTGTCTACAATTATAGGATTAATCAAAGTCCTTTTAAACATCTTAAAACTAGATCTGATTACTGAAGAAGATAAAATAATTCACCTCTTGCTGGGGTCAGCAGTGCAGTATATCATATATTTCATAATCATCTCTCTCGTCTGATTTCACTCGAATAAGTTTCGTGTGCGATCACATCCCGTCGCGAGAGGTGCAAGGGTTGTTGTTATTACATTGTGACTTATGGAATGAGCAGATTTAGTGTGGTAGCTACGGTGTACCGCACTACAGCGGTAACACTGCGAAAACCGATCTTATTGTTTTAACCTGAATGAATAGTATTATTACCGAATTGTTAAAAAAAAACAATTCTTCGAAACTTGGTGTGCAAACGTTCGATTAAGAACTACCGGACATCATTTCAGTTGCAACCAGTACCTACAATAGGATAGCAGTATGTTCACCTCATTACGAATGTAACACCACCCACGTGACCTACTCCCGCCATGTACTCTATCTAGTCTTAAACTGTCAAAAATCCCAAAAAAATTGTATTGATTGTCGCTGAATTAATGACATTGCGACTAAATTTTACACGTTAATAAATTACGAATATTGGCCTTCAGTAAGCAATATATGTAAGTGTAATTAATTGCTCTCTCAATGTAAGTAATTGCTCTTTATTATGTCATTTAAACATGAGTACAGGAGATAATTTCATGATCGAAACGTATCCGGATAGACAATCCGGGGAACAAACTGTTAGCAATTTCACTACCAACTTAAATTGATCGTTTATCTAAATGGCGATTGGACTAACGGCTTTAGTAGTGTGACAATCTGGTAAATATATTATTCACCTGACTGTATTTGGTATCACCACTAAGAAACTCTTTTGAGGCAAATCAAAAAGAGGTAATGACACCCAATTAAATTCCTAACATAAATTAAATGTGATATTGGCTACCTACGTAATACGGTACGTATACATTACGTAGCCTAGCTTCGTTTACACCAAAAGAACAGCAAATCCCTTTCTTTTAAACTACAACAACAAACCAGACTTGCCCATCCCCCGAGAGCTATCGATTACTTTTTCATCAAACTTACATTGTCACAGATAGTTTCCATGGCAACACACAGACTGTCAAACTTTATTGATATCGGGAAATCTCATAAAAGTTCACAAAATAACAGCCGAAATAATTGTTTGCCAACTTACTGTTTTTGTCAATATGTCGGGACTTACAGGGTGCCTCAATTATTTGTACCATGTATACAGAGTGTGCGTCACACTTATATCGTTATAAAATTTAAAAGATTGAAAGTAAATTGGAATTGAATTCTTAATGAAGCAGACGGCTGCTGCGCTCCTAGTCGCGGATTCGATTCCCGCACAGAACAATTATTTGTATGGCTTACAGATAGTTGTTCCGGGTCTAGATGTTTGTGTATATGAGTGTATGTATATATTTCTAAATGCACCCACGGTACAGGAGAAGTTTCTAGATAATTGATGATAATAATGATGATAATGATTGATGGTGATAATTGTTTCTAGGTTTCGTTGATAATTTAATAATATACTTTAATTTTAATAATAATGTGATATAATTGATAATTTAATGGTATTGTTAATTTTGTAAATATTTGCATGCCGAATGGTAAAATATGGCTGAACTGATTTTGATTTATAACAACTATTGTGTACCCATATATTTGCAAATAAACGTTATTATTCTAGTGTGAGGCAATGTTTTTTCTTAAAATTAAAATGATGACAGAAATGACATTATGTATAGCATTGCTTCTCAAAACATTGCTGACTTCTGTTTATAATGTTTACATCTAAACAAACACACAATTTCTGGCTGGAATTGTATGTTTGTTTCCCAAGAGGTTTTGAAATGACTATACCCTGGTCTAGTTAGTAGTAGTAGTTCAGTTTTAGTTTGGCGTCCTGTATATCATGTGACAAAGTGCGCTATCACTGGCGGGTCATTGACTTAATAAACAAGGATTAGTTAGTCCGCCACGCTGGAGCCCTATGCCCTCCATACTGAGTAATGATACTGCGTGTTCGTATCGACTTGATCGTGTATTGATAAGAAGTAAGGCTCGTCGCCCTATCAACAAGTCGTTAGGCCAACAATTATAACGGCCTTGGCGGGGGCGAACTACACACACATACATCATTGAGGTTGAAAAAGATGTATTGTACACTCCAGAAAATTAATTGTTGAGTAGATCGACACACTACATTAATTTCGTACATTATAGCCATTTTATAGACCTGTCACAAATTGCTAATCAATTTGGTAAGTAACCGTTTTATCTGACTGTACTATACCTACATCTCATTCTCATCCATTTTTCTGAAGAACTTCGCACTTTGTTTTTATTAAACACCATCAACTTTGGTATTCGAAAAATATTCATAACAATGTTTCTAGCGCGACCTAGTTCGTGCCGTCACTCAGCCATATTGCTTCGTACCCTGTAGTGTGTGCATGTGTCCACTTTTTGTCCTATCAAAGTAAAAGCCGAACCACTTCAGTTGATACGCTGACGCGGTGACTACGCCGTCGCTGCCAGCGCGTTACAGCGCTGATTTTATGATCTCTATAAACTTACACACATTACATAAAGCAGGCATGAAGCAGAAGGCTGACCTTACAACATTACCATTCCATTCGAGAGTAACTAAGTATGGTTTTACAGTGTAGAAGTATAATGACGTCTCTACGCACCTCCCCTCAGGGTTTGTTACTAAACTTAATGAAGGTCTCATGATTAAACTGGTCTTAATGTCTAAGTTTTCTATGTAACGCTACCGAAAACTTATTTTTAACCGACTTTAAAAAGTATCAATTTGTCTCAAATAAACTATCAATTTGTCTGTGTTAGGCGATAACTCCGCCAATTATGAATCGATTTTGATGATTCTTTTTGTGTTTGATACATCATACTTCAAAAGTGGTTCCATACATTTTTTTATCGAAATTGGTAGTAGTTTGGTAAAAAAAATATATTACTGAAAAAAATATGTCATCCAAGTAAACGAATTAGCGTATTCTGCTTTCTTGTACCTTTTAGGAGGCAGGAGATTGTCTTTTATGTAAAAAAGATTTTTTTTAACCAGAAGGCCAATTCTACTAAATAAAAACGATTAGAAATTAGTCACAATCTCATCTCAGCGACAACCAATGTCAAAAAATGAAGATGAATGAGATTTTTTGAACTCAGATGAATTTCCTAAAAGTAGGTAGGACTGCCCCTTGTTGTCAACTCAGAAAACATTCGGTTGTTCTTTATCTAATCACAGCAGCTTCTTCTATCTTGTAGTAAACCTTCTGCACACCTACCTACAGTGCTCCAGTGGAGCGGCAAAGCGCTGTTGAAGCTATTTACAAAAACCGCTCGCTTCACATCGCTTATGAGCATGGCGTTTGACACCTTATTAAAAGGATATATTTTCTTGAAGCTGATCTCGGGAAACAGGAAAATACTCCATGTATCAGCTAGTTATCGGCTGGAAACATCGTAAACGTTTACGCGGGATGTAGTTTATTTGTTAAAGGATACGCTGTTATTTTTTACTGGACGATATTTTTACAACATACTGAGTGGGGAGAAAAAATTGCCAATTATCACACGTACACACACACACCGGCAAAAATATAATAACTTTTATTAAGCAAAAGTAAGTATTACAATGCAACATAGCTAAGCAACGCGTATCTTGTAACCCTGAGGTGAGAACTTTACATATCACGGCAGTTACCTTCTGTTCAGAATAATAATTAAACATGAAATTAAAAATTCTAACTCATATGAGATTAAAAACAGACAGTTTTAGACAGAGACGATACATGCTAGTAAGATTATAGAGAAAACGCTGTACAAAGTCGAACTTTTTCTAAAAGTTAATACTGCAAAACGTTTTCAGAAAAGTTCACAAAAAAGTACTTCAGTACTGTCATAAAATCTGCCTTAACGCATATCTGGACAATGCTAATGCTGTCAATTAACAATTACTCTACGTATATTAAAAAATATCATCGGATTTAGCCTTTTTCATCCTTCAGAGTCGTAACTCCATACATATCAAATGAAGTGTAGTTTCAAGGATCGTCAATGAGACAAAAACGAATCGCAGACAGGCTACAAAAAACAAAAGACGTTCGCAAGGTCACACGATCTCAGCAGACTTGTAACAGAATGGACACTCGGTTTGTGAGGAGTTTGTACATAACGCCGTCACAGTAAATACTAGGTAGGTACGGCGCCTACAAATATGTACTTGATGCGAATACACTCCAAATATCTGAAGTGCACCCTTTTAGTGAGCGCGGTCACAGTTGCAGCGAGGAACGGGAGAGGAGACATTATTGAAGTGTTTTGTCCATTCTTTATCAGAAATATCTTAGAGTCGTAATTATCTTATATCGCTCTTGAGAAGGTATCTGTGGGTACAACATTGGACGTTTAATTATTGATTTTCCATATCATCAATTCTAGCAGTACAAAACTCTCTGAGAACTCGGCCAGGGAGTGATACTATCGTCCCGATCTCTACCGCCAAGCCAATATTATTATAGGCTCATTCATTTTGGCAAGCAACTGCGATGCATGCTGTTACAGGTATGTATAGGCGATGGTGGCCAAAATTACCTACACGTGCCCTTACCTCTATAAAAATCTTTCTCATTTAATTTCGGTTTAGTACATTTGAAGTGAGCTGTCATCCCACCCAATGCCAGGCATGGACAACTCTCCTCAAGATCACTTCATTTAAATTGTCAGAGGGACATTTTTACATAATAGGCCTGCTGATGAAATTGTTCCTTGTTCATGTATTTTTGGTAAATATTTACAATCAATCGTCATACATTTGCACAATCGCTGTTTTTGCGGCCCCACCACTACGTCAGCAACAGCTCCATCGCTTCGTAAAATATCGAGTGCGAGATATGACAGCATTTGGCCTGCGTTTGATGGACTCCCCCCTCCCAGTCCCCCCAGCCCTCTCCGCCAGGGTCTCACACCCGGCGCGTCCCTGAGGACGGCTAGGGAAGGTCGTATCTGTCGGGAACACTGATTGGAACCGTGTCACGGCGCGATTACGTTCATATCATCATATTAGTATGTTCAGTGGGTACCTGTGACTATGTGATCGTGTCAATCTGTTATGGTCTCAGTTGATAGTCAGATAATATAAGTGTTAGCTATTATTTTTATAACACTAAGCGTGAATTTCATCAAACTTTTATACTTGTGAAGTCTTAACCTGCACATAATTTATCTTTTTTGAGAGTTTTTCCCTACAAAAGCTATCAGACGTCTATTTTATTCCACGAATAAAAGATTTATACTAGGTATAAAACTTTCGTAAAACACGCTCTAACTAGTATCTAGAGGTTTTTATCGGGAACGCGAGGCTAGGTTAGTAGCTCCTTCCGATCCGTGTGACCTTATCAATTTGTTTCCCTATCGCGTGCGCCTGTTACCTTCTCAAGATCGAATTTAGGATAGAATAATAATACTTTTTTACGTAACCGTTCAAAGGTCAGCTAGTTCCGATCACGTCACTCAGGCAGTAAGGATGTAACCACACGGTCGTGTTCGTTGCTGCAACATCACGCGCTGCTCACGTTGCAGCAGCGCGAGGTGGTACCCTCCCCGGAGGCTGTAACGTGCACAGCTTAAACGCAGCTCTTTGTGACGTCGGTTATTGGTACATATTCGTATGAAAGAGTTTGATGTTTTCAATTCAAACAGAATATCGAATGATCAGAACATTGTGTTTTCGGTTTGAAAATCTTTAACTTTTAAATAATGTAGTGAAAGTCAAATCATTTATTTCAATTAGAACATTAAAGGGCACTTTCGAACTCAAGTTACAAGAAAAAAGAATTTAATCTCGTCGCTCCTACCAAAAGGTATTTTTAAGAATGGGCATACTTACTCTTCTAAAATAAATCTTTCACGACATTTATAGGATCACACAGGACTGCAAGTGAATACGATTACCGATATATGGACATTTGATAGAGTTAAAGAAAATAAAGAAGTTATCACAAGTAACCCTCTTTCCTTAGATATGGAAACAGGACACACTCTGAGAGCCACACGGTTAGCTAGGAAAGATTTTACCTATACTAACATTATAAAGCTGAAGACTTTGTTTGTTTGGTTGAACGCGCTAATCTCAGGAACGGTTTGAATTGAAAAAATATGTTTGTGTTGGATAGTCCATTTATCGAGGAAGGCTATAGGCTATATAACATCACGCTACGACACACGGGAGAGGAGCAGAAACCAAATACGTAACTTAACGCGGGTGAAAAAAACCACGCGAACGAAGTCGCTAGCAGAAGCTAGTAGAGGTTAATATTATCATCATTACGTTACGTTTAGTTCTTGATAGTAATTGAATTCTTACCTCGGCATTTGTTTAAAGCAGATCTTTATGAGCGACCATAATCATAAAGTTCACACTAAAAGCGGATAAATCTATAAAGTGCTGATAACCTTTAGACCCTTGGCCCTATGAGTAACGTAAAGAAGAAGAAATTATTCTCAGATTCCGGAAACTTGTAACAGACGAGGTTCCCTTCCAATAAGTTTTCCAACTTACTTGAATCAATTGCAAGCTAAAGTCGATATAAATACTGTGATATCAGTTCCAACTATCTCCTGCAATGAATCGCTTTCATTGGCAATTCCATAAAGTGTCAATAGAAGTTGTTCAAGAGTTCACTCCGAGAAGGAAAATGAATTATTAAAATGTAATAGGAAAACAGTTTTCAACTGAAAAGTATGTTAAACAGTAAAACATTTTTGAAAGTATTCAAATAATATCTCAATAAATAATTATCCATTGACGTTGAAATGTGAAATTATTTTTCTAGAATAATTTTCAGCCTGAAATGATATAATGTTCGGCGACTGGACGGCAATTAAGCTTTTAGTATAATTAGGCTGTTTTCTTTGAAGAAATTTTTATGGAAAAAATACGATGAAAAACTGTTCTCTTCGGCAACCGGAATAGGGGGGGCGTGATTTGTGATTTTGTTTGGGACATTCCTAATTACAGCATACAATTATATTATCATCTATTTTTCCCCATTGTGGTATCTATTTTATATAGATTTTTGGTATTAGTGTTAATTTTGCGCACATATAAGATTATCTATTGATTTAAATTTTTACCATCTCCAAAACAATTTCTATTCATAATAAAACCGTACATTAATAAAACAGATTAAAAGACGTAGCTATTAAAGTATCATAGCCAATTGGCGCACCTCCATAACATGTTGAACAATGAAGTAGATTGACACTATCACAGCGCCATTAAACCCCACTATAACAATATCTAGCACAAGAACCACTTACGAACATAATCCGAAACCATCCAAACATTAATTAATTTCTTGCTCGACTCATCGTCACCCTCAAAAGGGTTGGCTTACAAAGCGGATGACACTACCACCCGACGGAGAACTACAGAAGTTCGGCTCGAAGGTCGCACACAAACAAAGAACGAACAAAGATACAAAATATTAACACATAATATACCATCGCGCCTGTATTTCCCGAAGGGTTAGGCAGAGGTGTACTTATGTACACACTCAGTTCGCCGATGTGATTAGTTCCCATTTAGTGGGGGGCGAGTCTATTGCCATTAACCGGATACATATCCTAACTTCGGGCTGCTACTGAGAATGCCATTGAAAAACCCAATAGCACTTTTTGCTCGACCTCGGAACCAAACCCGAGACCTCTAGTGTAGCATTGGCGCTTAGGACCACTAGGCTAACGAGACAGTGAAATAAAAAATATTATGGTTATGTTAATTAATAGTTGTAAGGATATTAGTTTAATTGAACAAAATAAATAAAGGAATAACAATATTGTACGTTATATGGTTGCGCCAAATAGGCCTAGTTTAGCAAAATGTGAGATGACTAGTGCCTGACGCTGATTCCCAACTGTACTAGAACCTAAATCTATCTAAGTTAGTTTCAAAGTCAAATCATTTATTTCAATTAGACCATTAAAAGGTACTTTTGAACGTCAATCACATGTTAAAATTAATAATACTGAATCTAGTTGCCCATTCCAAAAGGTAGTTCCATATGCAGAAGAGCGGGCAAGAAACTCCATACATACTCTTTCAACAAAATGTATTACAATAAGTTGTACAGTTACAATTCTATAACACTACACTAATGTCAAAACTATCTATCAAAAATAAAAGTCATTCAAAGTACTGCAACACGTACTCAGTGCTACAAATTACAAATAAAAGTTAAATTAATTTAATACCAATATTTATTTCAAAGACAAGAAATCAGTGTGTGAGGCATACTCAAATGTAGAATTAATTTCGAAGCGAAAAATAATTAATCAAGACACAAAATTTGTATCCAATATTATTAACACTCAGTTGACTCTAGCGACTTCGTTTTCTTCTCTCATATCAACATCATCATCATCAGCCTTGAAAAGTCCGCTGCTGGACATAGGCCTTTCCAACTGCACTTTCTCGGAAACTCGATCTCGAATCTTTACGGGATCCTCTTATAATGTATTGCCCTAACGTATAAGTAACCCCCGACAGAAGAATAAAAATCCCTACCGCAGCTAATAAAAGAGCTGATAACTTTGAAATAGCTAAGAACACTCCAGACTAATTGACCTTTCAAAAAAAAAACAAAATCGGTTTATGCATTCGGGAGCTACGATGCCACAGACACACACACAACAAAACATATCACTTAAAAATTAAATTAGCAACCAGTTGATTTTGTCAAGACTTTAAATTGTCCTATGGAGCAGGACCGGCATGTTTCCAAGCATTTTTATCTTGAATATTTGTAATATGCTTGTTTACAAAGTGTACTTTTAATACGTTAAGTACATAAACACGCTTCCCTAGCCGTGCTTGCTCTGCAGACGTATTCACGTCGGGCATTCGCGAGACATCATCGTTCGCACGCGTCTATGTATGCATGCACCTGTTTTCGCTAGTTGTACGAAGCATGCCTTCTGTATTCACCTATTTTAGTGGTACTACATTGTCTCTTTCCCTCATCAGCGTTTGATCTTTTTTCTCACTCGCACGTATGGTAAAATCAGCCAGTTTGTTTGATGAGCGTTAATTGCTTTATTAGTTTCTCTTGTTTTTCGAAAATATTCGCAAATCTGTTGGTGGAAGTCGTTTACTTCGTGTTGCTCCTGTGGCGGCGCGGAATTCATTGGAAATGTTTGTGTCAGCTGATGAATGTGATAATACTTTATTGAATACTTTTTGGTTCATGTTTAGTCTGTAAAATTAACGAAACATGGACAGCTGTAAACAGTGTAAGCCGAAAGCTGTATGTTTTTGATCATTGCGATCATTTTATTTTTGTTTCTGGACCACACCTGGGAGCCGCCTGGTTACGGAGATGGTGAAGGTCAAAGTGTTAACTTATATGACGCTGTTTACGAAAATAAGTTTTACATTTTAAATGTAAGTAGACTGTTACAATATTAAGCACAATATTTGTGCGAGTGACATGGTGTGCTACCATAAACAGTGATTATTCGCACCAAAAATAAAAGTCGTTTAATAGAAATAATTGTCGCTCATTGTTAGACAGTAGGCGTAGTTAACAACTATGTAATTACTCCCGAGTCTTACACACAGGAACACTGGGTTGCACTCCTTGTCCTCGAATTACAACAGTCTAGTTTAAGGTTCATGATTGGTCTAGCCTCTGAACTATAAACTAAACTTATCTCAACCGGGGATCAAATCCCAAACCCGCGCGCACAGCAGGCGCACTCGCGGCCGCTACACATCGAGGCAGTAATAAAGTTAATGTAGTGAATATAAAGCAGATCAGTGGCGACGTGACGAGGGTCTGCAGCGAGCGCTGATGCTAGGAGGATAATTAAAGAAGCCAGTGGCGTAGATGGAGGTCACCTCCTCGGGGTTATGGTGGAGGTCAAGGGAAAATTTTCTAATATCATTTTTTTCTCAGATGATATATTACTGAACTGATTACTGTGACCGTTATTTACCAATCTTTAAGCAGTGCCCCATTGAGCTTTAGAGAGAGAGAGTGTCACACACGACGTGTCATAGAGACGACGCTCTACCGCTAATGATTTTTTAATACCCGACGAAAATACGAGGGTGCTACAAGTTTAATGTGTGTATCTGTGACGTCGGAGGTAAATATCGAGTGGCTGAACTGATTTTATTAAGTTTATTTTTTGTTAGAAAGGTGCCTTGAATAATGTTTTTAGCTATGATTCAAGAAAATCTGTACATCGTTATGTTATACCTTCAGCAAGTATGATCGAGTTTGGTGCGTGTGGGGTGTTTTTTTAAATTTAGTTAAAAGAGGATGCGCGCTTTGTGATAAACTCGAGCAGTAAACAAGCGATAGTCTTTAAGACATCCATAAAGACGCCGAGTTCGGAACATAATTCCTCCCTAAGCGCAACCCATTTTATTGCAGCGCACGGAATTACTTCCTTTTCCTATTAATTCTCGGGAACTCGCCTCGTTTCCATAACAAAAACCTCTCAGCTATAAATTCGCTTTAGAACCTTCCAGAAACATCCACAAAGAGAATCAATCGCCGCATAAAATATAGAAAATCCTAAGCCAAGATATTTTATCGCTGGCTCTTTCAAAATCAGAACCGTCTTATTTTCAGAACAAAACTTTGAAAATCGGAAAGTCACACAGCGGAGGAAATATAGATACCGACTCTTTATATACCGACAACTAGTTTCTAGTTCCGTTGCCAAGTTTGGGAAGTCTTGAGTGGCTGTGTTAAGGTCGAGATTCGCGTGTGCAGCTCAGGAGGGTAGCGTACACACACGTAGAGCAAATAAAGTAAGTTCTTGCTAATAAAGTTCCCTTATCAAACAGAGGCACGTGCCTAGGCTAGCTTGACGACGTGACACACGGCCGGCGGGTGCGGGGAGCACGCGGCGACTGCGGGGTCATCTGGGACTATAACGTGGTGTTAGCGTCTGATTGCAGTGACCTGTGAATTACACATCATTATTGACACATTCTGGGTTATGTTTTTAATTTGTTACGGGCAATCTTCGGTTTCTTGGCAAGTGTATAGGTACAATTCAGTATTTTCAAAAATAAATGTTGAAAACTTTAGAATTTTCTGAATCTTGAACAGAATATTTCTCAACACAAATAAATATTGACATTCATGACTAGCAGAGAAATACAAGCTAGAAATATCTTTTATATTTCAGACTTTTGTATTACCTACTTACTAAGCCTTTTATATGTTATTTTAAAGGGCTACTTGCATCAAAATTGTAGTGAAAGGTAACCTTTCTCGTAACAGATTGAAAGCACTTTAATCTAATCAAATAAGTAATTATGCTACAATTAAACTGACTCATAGCTTCCAACGTGACTTTGAGCCAAGTTCAAAGAGTTTTGTAACCGTGGGTGTAGCCAGTGTGACCCCACGGTCTAGATCCCCTGACCGGCCTAGCTTGCAGCGGGGCGGTGCCCGGGGGCTAGGCGCCTGCACCTATTACTAGGGGGGCGAGAGGGGGCCAGGCAGTAAATCACAAGCCATTCTTCATCCTATCTCAGCTCAGTTTCAGATTTATAACCGTCTCCAGTCACTGATAATTCGGCGCTCTTTTAATGTTATTTCTTTTAGATATTACTTTTACGTTCAATATATTTAGGGTACGTTCAGATAGGAGTAAGTAGGTGTGCGTAGATCGGATCGTCAGACTTTTCTCGCTATTTATATACCTAGGTGAGTTTAAAGGAGAATTTGCTCTGATGTACTGTTACTATTTATAGAATGAATTTAGTTTGATGTATGTAGCTTATTCACTAATAGGGTCGGGAAGTGATTTGTTATTGCTTTCGTGATGGGAAATGAAAGGTTACTTGTAGGGCCTCAATACTACAGCCGGGAAACAGTATTACCTTCGTGCATACATACATAAACTCACGCCTTTTTCCCATGGGGTAGGCAAAAACCACAGAACGCCACCTGCTACGGTCCTTACATACTTCTTTCGCCTCGCCGACGTTCATACATCTGCACGCCGGTTACGAGTACACCCGACCTTTCGGAAGAACCTCACAAATAAGGTCAGGGTATTTAAACTGCAATTGTGTATATTTTCTATCACGTTATTTGTCATTCGCAAACCTTCTTCAAACGGCATGTATACGGCTCCGTGGCGTGACAATCTACTATTCATTATATTTCCTTACAGCCTGACTGTATGTAGTGCTATTTTTAAATAAGGTTAGTTTTTGGAACGCTTACCGAAAATACCAATGCGAATTTGCCAATTGTGGTCATAGCGTGTCTTATAGAATTCCTTTGTGTCATCATTGTATAGTATTGTGATTGATAATAATATCCCAGACCATTGATATTAATTTGATGGTGAAACAGCTGGCTCTTCAACAGTACGTCGTAAATTACGCATCGGATACTAATTATTGTATCTTGATTGAACTAATTAGCCGTAGTGATGTGTTTACTCTTGCATAATGTTCTGTTTATGTGAATCTAATTGCCAATATCGTGCGTATACATTCTGTTTCGATAATAATTGTCTCGACAACGAATTGAAGGTATTATAATGCTGTCGTAGTTCTGTAACGCCTAGACCAAGCTAGTCTAGCTGCTACGATAAAAAATCTATACAAATAAAATTCAATTACCGTGCGTTAGTCTCGCAAAATCTCCAAAATGGCACGTTCCATTTTTTTTTCTTTTTTTTTCTCTCCAATAGTTGTGCGATGTAGTACTATTTATAATGGTTTCTACGCAAATGAAGTCGTGGGTATAACTAGTATTCATTACAATACATGTAATAAGTAGACAAAACACAAAAGGGTTTTATATGGCAAATATGAGTGGCAACGCCGAGAGGGGCCCTAGAAAGACCTACGCTGACCTTATTGGTGAGGTTCTTTAGAAAGGTCAGGTGCGCAATACTCGTGTGCTTGTATGACCAGATGTATTAATGTGGCCGAAGCTAAAGAAGTATGTAAGTATCGTAGCAGGTGGCGTTCAGTGGTTTCTGCTCCTACCCCCACGGGAAAAAGGTGTGAGTTTATGTATGTAAGTGTATGTATCTGTATAATAAGTAGGCTCGTCTCCACCTGGCACGGATGCGGTTTGTTTGAAAGAGTCACCGCCCTGAAACGCAAAGGGCTTTAGGAGGAACATGAATGGGTTTTAGTTAGCGAGAGTCCGACAGTCCCTTCCGCTCCGCCTTGAACGAAAAAGTCATTTGATGATTTCTCATCCATCAAAAAGTCCAATTTCTTCATTCTAAGCGAACTGGCGTCAGCGAATACGAGATGATGTGGCGTTTTGCTGACGTACACGTACAAACTTTATTTTCTAAAAATTTTATCTTTATTCTACGTACACGACCAGCACAGAGTAGTAGCACCGTAACGCAAGTCGTGAACAAACCGCGGACAGCTCGGCAAACACAACTTTTTACAATACTCGCCGACGAATATAACTTTACCTGACACTAAAGACACCACACAACTCTGTGAATAAGTAAGGACAAGTTTTAAAACAAGTATCAACTTATAAATAAGTTGGTACTTTTTTATTTGTTTGTACATACATACATAAACTTACGGCTTTTCCCATAGGGGTAGACAGAAACTACAAAATTGCACCCTCTACGTTCCTTCCACACTCTTTGCGCCTCGTGAATGTTCATGTACATCTGGTCGGTTGCGAGTACTGCGCACGCGACCTTTCTGGACAACCTCACCAATAAGGTCAGGGTAGGTCTTTCTTGAGCGTCTTTTCACACCTGCCATATAAATTCCTTTTGTCAGTCTTTTTCATTGTAAACACAATAACATATCATCACGCCTGTATTCCCCGAAGGGTCGGGCAGAGGTTTACCGATGTACAACTACAGTTTGCCAGTATGTTTAGGTCATATGTAATAGTGGGCGAGCCTATTGCCATCAACCGGGCTCAAATCCTGACCCCGAGCTGCTACTGAGAATTTCATAGAAAAACCCGGAACACTCGAAACCGAACCTATGATCTCTAGCTTAACAGTCGCAATTAGGACCACTAGGCTAACGAGTCAGCTCTGTTCCTCTGTAAATAAAGTGTAGAAATTATAGAAAAATAAAGGAAAGGAGATGGTTTCCTCTAGTCTTTGGTACACAAAATGGAACTAAGCCATTCGATTAGTAAACCAGTATACACCAATAATCACCCTTTGAAACTTTGAATGACTTACAGTTCAAAGTTTAAACTTAAATTAATGAAAACGAAACCTTAAGAAATAAATCTCTCAAAGCCAGATTCCCAATCTGTTAGCTTAACAGATTAGTCACAAGAAAAACACTTTCAGGGCTATTTCAGAAGTAACAGTACCGCGAACTGTTACAGCGGCGAGGGTAAAACTTACAAGGTGAAGTTAAAGTTATTTATAGATCTTTTGCTATAGTTGCCCTAAGCTCCGACTTACCTACTCGAACAATATGAGGGGTTTTATGCCTTCTTATATTAGTGAATTGATTACTTTTGCTAAACCGCCCCGTTGGCCTCGTGACCGCAAGCGCGACTGATGAGCATGTGGTCCTGAGTTTGATTCCCAGGTCGGGCAAAAAAAGTGTGGTTGGGTTTTCCATTAGGAATTTCTCAGTAGCAGCCCGGTACTTGGAATATCGTGGTGTGACTAAAATGTTGGTACCGGCTGTCATTCGCAGATCTTCGACAGACGCCACGGATAGTCAGAAGCCGGGAAGTCTGACAACCAGTCTCAACAACAGGTGTCGTGTTGCCCAGTAATTGGGTTGTGGACACCCATGTAAAACACTGGTATTTTGCTGCATCCGATTAGACTGGAAGCCGACCCCAACATAGTTGGGACAAACCTGGGCAGATAGATATAGTGATTACTTTCTCTGAAATCATTACTCAGAAACAGAATTGTTACTTGTTAGGAAAATTACTAAACAAGAGGTACGTTTTTACATCGTTGGGCAAATTTTTCATTTATCACGTAAAGTTGTGAGACAAGCAACAGCTGCATGGAAGTGTCACGGAGTTGTGTTAATCTCACTTATTGTTTAACTTACTGCTTCATAAACAAAAAGTTTAGTTCTAATTGGTGTCAGTATTTAGGTAGAGGTAGTATATGTATTATGTATTGTGTATGTATTGGCATAAAAATCATGGAAGAATTTCCCTACAAGATGGACCGACGACCTGGTAAAAGTCGCGGGAAATCGCTGGATGCGGGCAGCGCAGGACCGTTCATTGTGGCTATCTCTGGGGAGGCCTATGTCCAGCACTGAAGGTCGTTCGGCTGATAAGATGGTGATGATTATCCGTTCTTTTTATAACATCGATTTTGGGTGATCTCCCTCTTATTGTACTTCTTATTTAATAAGCAAGCACATAGGTATTAAGCACTAATATAGATCAATGATAAAGCGACTCTATTGAAGGTAACATTAGCATGTTTTTACCCCGTCCTCTAACTCAGCAGTGCGATCGAATACATTGTTCCAGAAAACTTTAGCAAAACGTATTGTAACAAACAAATTGTTAGTAGCTAACTATAAATCTGCGCGGAAGACTGTTGCCAAAATATATTGCGCTATTATTTCGTCGCTTCGACATTTTGTTTAGTAGTGTGTTGCGAGAAACGAGTCCTGTTGTGTGTGGAGTGGAGGCACTTGTTTATTCTAACATTATCGGTCTATTCCAAAAACTGTCAGCTAATATGCTTATCGTCTAAGTTACCTAATGTAACATTTTGCTTAGTTCAATAATCGAATTCAGAATGGTATTAAATTTTCTAACTATTTCCCAAACTAAAAATGAATACTCCGGGTAAACATAAAACACTAAGTAATACAGGGCAAACAAAAGAAACAGTAACAAAAATGTCCGAAAAAATAAAATGTCATGGTCACCCTACTAAACCACAAATAGCGACACTCGTTGCATTTTTCCTTAAAAACGCAACCATTTTATTGTCACCCTTCTTTTTAGTGATACTAACGTTACTTGACACTATGGCCCTCTCTATTTCTAACATCTCCAACTTCGACATTAATTCCATTGAAAAACTGCCATACTGCATTCAGCACAAGGTCTGTTTTCCTTCAAAAATCTTTTTTTACATACAACTTTTTCTGATAAATTCAAGTAACATTGTAGACTGACGAGAAGTTAAACGAAAATGCACTTTGTCCTCTAAATTCTTGGGTTGCAAATCGTTCCTAAATAATAAATGGTTTCGTATTTTGATGTCAGGCCCGCGGTTCAGTACAATGCGAACCCTTTAATAAAGGATAATGACATAATGTGAAAAGTTTAGACTCGTTACATAGTGAACTTGGACAGCGCGGCGAGGGAACAATGTAACAGGGAGTGATTCAGCTAATAGACATGACATCATCGAAAATGTTAAAGTACCTTATAAACGCTATCTATTACATACACGCACGATGCCTTCATAAGCTTAACTGAAACTTAAAGAGCTACAGGAATGAGGAGCAAGGGACCAGGAAGTTGATTATATGTATGTGGATGGATGACTATAGAAGAAGAAGAGAGACTGGTCTATTTTAGTTTCATTCATAGTATTATGTCTTACGGTATTTTGCTTTGGGGGCGGGCTGCAGATATAGATTCTATCTTTATTTTGCAAAAGAGGGCTGTCAGAGCTATCTATAATCTTTGCCGTCGTGAGTCTCTAAGGGAATTGTTCAAAAAAATTAATATCATGACGGTTCCATGTCAATATATATATGAAAACATTATGCATGTTCGAAAAAATCTTCATCTTTTCAAAAAAATTGGAGATAGACATCATTTTAATACTAGAAATAGGAATAAATTAGATCAACCAAGTTTCAGATTGTCTAAAGTACACACTTCTTTTATGGGGTACTCTGTAAAATGTTATAATAAAATACCGCTCGATATTCTCGAACTAAATGAGAGAAAATTTTGATATATGGAACTTGCATCAAACGCACACTATGTAGTCAAGCATATTATAAGTTAGAAGATTATATTAATGACAAGAATGCTTGGCTTAATGCTGGTCCTGCTCCATAGTCACTCGGGTTCACAAATACAGGGGGATGTTTCTTGCCACCTTTTTACTTGTATTCTCATTGACCTTAATAACATGTACCGTTATTATTATTTCTATTTTCTTTTACATACTACAGGTAATCTGTCGAATAGATTCACTTAAAACCTCAGTTTTATATAATCTATCATCATTTATTTCAATTTTGTAAATGTGAGTACCATGGAGCCATTTATTTATTTCCATTTATTTATTTTATATACATATAATTTACATTTTTAAATATTAATATAAAAAATATAAAAACATTTAAAAATATAAAAAATAGTAGCCCACCGGTATCGGGAACAGGGTCCAAGCTACCGGTAGTCAGGGCTCCTGAGAAAGGAATCGCCTAACAATACGCGCCGTGTCTAGGAGTACCGCTTTCTGAATCAAGCCCTTGATCCAACTGCCCAACGAGAGCCTCCTCAGGTGATGGTCGAGGCTCTTGGCTATTACGCCATTAACCGTCACGACTATCGGCACAATGATTGCTGTACTCACATCCCACATATCGACAACCTCGCGAGCCAGGTCAAGATACTTAATTTGTTTATCTTTCTCAGCTTTCACGAGGTTCTCGTCATGTGGGACCGTAATATCAACAATCATTGCGCGACGCTCTAATCGATCTACCACCACTATGTCAGGCTTATTGGCAACAATAGTCCTGTCAGTGATGATAGATCGATCCCAATACAACGTGATATTGCCATTTTCAAGAACTGGGTCGGGCACATACCTATAGTACGGTACTTCTAATTCAACAAGACTGTATTTCAGAGCAAGTTGCTGGTGGATAATCCTGGCTACAAGGTTGTGTCTATGTAAATAGTCTCCGTTAGCCAGACGAGAACACCCAGATATAATGTGACGGATTGATTCCCCGGACGGTGGCATGCCCGACAGATGTCAACCGTGCCGTCCTTCACAATATACCTCCGGTAATTGTTCGTCATCATAACTTCGTCCATAATAGCACAGACAAAACCTTCGGTTTCCCCAAAGAGGTCACCATAGCGCAGCCAGGATACGGACGCCTTGAAGTCTACATCCGGCCCATGTAGGACCCGATAGTAGCGCCCGTGAAGCTCCTTGCTCTTCCATACCTCCCTGCGATCATTAGTATCTAATACTATAGGTTTGCGCCAGTTCTCATTCGCTAAAGAGAGCGGGGTGAGGCCCTTGTCCACAGAGACCACATCTCGGTGCATCCCCACATCAACTTCCAGGAAGTAGTCCCTGAGACTGCATATCTCACGGTTGTGTAGGGTTTTAGCATTTAAGAAGCCTCGACCTCCACACTTCCGCGGGATATACAGTCTCATTACTGATGACCGTGGGTGATGCATCCGATTTGCGGTCAATAATGAGCGGACCCTCCTATCCAGGGCGTCAAGTTCTGTCTGAGTCCATTTGAGTATGCCGAAAGAGTACATCAAAACTGGCATGACCCAACCGTTGAAGGCGCGCACCTTGTTGCCGCCTGATAAAAGACTATTTAAAACTTTATTAAGGCGACCAAAGAAGCGTTCCTTCAACAATTGCTTCATGTTGGTAGCATTGATGCCCAACTTGTAGGTTTCAGTTGAGGAAAGGGACCTAAGGTGTATGGAATCCGAGAGTTGGATTACCACAGATTCCATAATCTCCCCTCGCTTCACATGCATGACTGCACATTTGTCCACACCAAATTCCATCCTGATGGCACTACTGAAAGTTTTAGTTACCTTCAGTAGCTCCATCAGTTGCAAATTGTTGGGGGCAAAGAGTTTCAGATCATCCATGTAAAGGAGGTGAGATATGACCTGACCACCTCTTCTCAACCGATAGCCCAGCCCCGAACCCTCCAGCAGTGTACTTAGAGGGTTCAAGGCTAAACAAAACCACAGTGGACTCAGACTATCGCCCTGAAATATACCACGCTCGATCCTTATTGGTTCGCTGTTTTCTCGGATCTGCCGACATCCTGGATAGCGTAGGACCGTCCTCCATTGCCCCATACACGACATCAAGAAGGTGCGCAGAGTTGTATCCACTTTATACAATTCCAACACCCTCATGAGCCATGTATGTGGCACCGAGTCATAGGCCTTTTTATAGTCTATCCAACATGCCGATAGATCCCTGCGAGAACGACGAACTTGCTGGTTAATGGCCATATCAATGAGGAGTAGCTCCTTAGTACCACGGGACCCATTCTTACATCCATTTTGAGAGGCAGACATGATGGAATTATTATCAATATGTTCATTGATTTTAACTCTCAAGATAGATGTAAGAACTTTATAGACCGTCGGCAAACAGGTGATCGGTCTATAATTTTTGGGTTCCGTAGTATTACCCGATTTATGGAGCAGGTGGGTTATTCCAGTTGTTAAAAACTGGGGTAACGATCCAGACTCTAAGGCTGATTGGAACTGGGAAGCCAAGCGAACGTGCGATCTTTGCAGCCATTTAATCCAAAAATTGTGCAGTCCGTCCGGTCCTGGAGATTTCCAATTAGGCAACGGACGAACTGCACGAGCTACGTCTTGGGGGCTGATCGTAATTGCCCCCATTTGCGGTATGGGATCACACACTCGCTCAACCTCCCGTGTCCAATCGCCCTCAGTGTGGCTGACAGGCACCGACCAGATGCTGCGCCAAAACGAACACATGGCATCATCATCCGGCAGACGCGCATCAGTCACACCTTGGTCTGGCCGCTCCCAAGCCCTATAGACCCACCTCTCATCGCTCTGGAATGTGCGGTTCTGGGTGTATCGCTCCATTCGCCGCTTGTACCGACGAATACGGTTTGCCCATGCACATATCTTCTGCTTCAGGAAGTCAATACGTTCTGTGACGCAGGATAAATAATCTCGAGGATCAATATCAGTCCCCGAGAATGCCCGCCTCACAAAACGCATCACTCTAGGGCGAATATTGCCCTCCCTGAAGCAGATTAGCTTGCCGATGAGTGCTCTAGCCCTATCGATACGAAGCTCAATCCTGCACTGCCAAGCTGGTACGACTGGTTTTGGTCGTGCAGCTCCGCCACTGTTGGGAAATTTGACATGAGCTACACGACATGCCGCAACAGCCGCGCAATATAAGATTGAGTGGGTATCGACAAGGTCCTTGCTGCTGTCAAAACAGTTTGACAGCTGCGAATCTAGAGCACACACCAACGCTTTATTTTTGTTGTGCATCGGCAAACGTGGTAGTCGTGGTCTAAGCTCCGGTGGTGTGAAGCGATATTCCCGGAACGCATCCTCCAAAGCACTCCTCAACTGTTCATTGCATTGGGAACTCACGGAAATAGCCACGTCATCATCCACTTCATCAACGCGATCAGGTCGCGGCGACTGCATTGTACTAGACAAACTTTGCGGTTGGACCACAACCGTGTGCTGTGACAAAGCAGGTGTAATATGACTACTCCGTGATTCGAGCCGAAGTCGATCAAGTACAGTGTTATTCAACATATGATTACGTTGTATAGCCCGCACCTGATCCGATAGTCGCTGTGCCGACACGTTGACAGTTGGTTCAAGCACCTGAAACAGAGAGAGCATCCGACCACGGTACGCAGTCAGGTTACTTCCCCCCTCTGTAGCCCCAAAGTATGAGCGCATGACGTTCTCATTAACAGACTGTGTCCATCTCATGCGCTGCACACTTCCACCGGCAGCGGGGACCCTATCTTATTTATTTTATTATTATGTGTTGGACACTACGAGCATGGTTGTTGAGGGCTTTGTCATGCTCACTTAAATGTCTCGCTGATGGTGGCGCGTGGGTTGGATCATTTGGTTCCCTTCATGATGGTTGAGCTAAGTAATGCTGATCCTCGTGTCATGTTCGTGAACGGACGCTGTCAGTTGGGATTGGTCATCTCTAAACTGCCATGGCTTACATCTTTAGTACTATTATTATCATATTTTTTTTTTATTGTTTTATATTCAACTTCTTTGTTTTCACATGTAGAAGCAACAAGAATATTGTAACCAAGATTTTGTAAAAACCAATTTGAAAAGAGTGTCCATGGAGTTTCTTGCTCGTTCTTCTCCATAGAGACCTACGTTTTGGAACGAGCAACTAGCTTCAACTTTTTGTGTGAGTAACTTCTTGACAATTCAAAAGTGCCTGTAAATGGTCTAATTGAAATAAATGCTTTGACTTTTGACATTTGAAAGAAGAAGCTGTGGAAAAGATGATAGAAGAAAGTGTACATGGAAATGAAATGATCAATAAGATGGCGGCGAATTTATTTATTAAGAACATAAGTTGTACATTGTTATAACAAACTAACATTAACTTGGACTCTTAAATATTTATTAATTAATTTTACTTTAACATGAAACGACCATTAGCCAATTACATTAGCTAAAACACATTTTATTTTCCGAAATTCACAATAACTACAAATTGTAATAAGTGTAGGAAGACGATAATCTAGGTAGATCGGCAGTCAACCCTGACATGATTCTAGACAAACTAGGTATATACAATTTTACTTTTTTTTTTTTTTGGTGGGTGGGAAATCATCAAATAACTTCTCCCGCCCTGGGCGGGGCGGGAGGGAGTGTCAGACTTTTACTGACTAAAGCCCACCCATGTTCCTTCTTGTGCCCTTTGCGTTCCGGGGGCGCGGTATCTCTTGCGAACAACCCGCAGCCCCGGCAGGCATCGGCCCTCAGTGGCCCCTTCCTTTTGCTGACATCTCTTTGAGGCGCGCGTGGAACACGAACGCGCCGTCGACACGGCCTGTCGTTATGCAACGTAAGGACGGTGAGCTACCCATTGCTCACCGTCCACAGGCCAGTATCTACGGTGGCCGGGAGTCGTCTCGCGGCTCCCGACGTCCGGAGCGTCTACCGCGGCGGCTGGGACGGGAGAACCGCTGTCTCAACCGTCCCGCTGCCTCCTTCTCAAGCATTACTGCCTCGCAGAAGGAGGCGACTGCATCCCATTCCCTCTCGCTCCGAACCATGGCTCGAGAGTTCGCCGCCGCCGATGGCCGCCACGAGGACTCGGCGATGCTCCGCCCAAGCGGGGCATACCGCCACGGTGTGCTCCACCGTGTCCTCGGGGCGATCCACACAATGGTGACACCCGGACGTTTCCTCCCGCCCGATGAGGTGCAGGAACCTCCCGAAACACCCGTGTCCGGTGAGGACCTGCGTCAGGCGGTAGGTGAGGGCGCCGTGGCGCCTCTCCAGTCACTCCTCAATGAGGGGACTTACCGCCTCTATTAAGGCGTGCCCAATATACAATTATACTAAGTACATGCAAACTTATAAACTTGATAAACCTCCTACAAATATAATTCATTCTCGTTTTAGACGTCATGATCTTGATAAGTCAGGCTCCGTCGTGACTGTTCTGCGCCGAGGCCTGACGCCGCGACAGCCGAGCCTGAGTTATAACAGGGTTAGGCCTGCCCCGTCTGTCATGCTCACTGTTCATGTGACGGTTACTTGTGGCTAAGTGGCATGACGGTAATGTTGTGTGTGTTTGGAACAAAAATAACTTTGTAAATATAATATGTTGGTCCCAGTCAAAGTTACTTTCGTGATTGTTGTTCTGTAACTGTAGCGTCTAGCTATTGTCGTTTCTCAACGTTAAACCAAAGGATAATGACAAGCTAAAAAAATGAAATCGAAAGTAAATGGTTATCCGCCGCGCTGGGCACACAGTCCCGAATTCACTTTGCTTGCTGGCCAATATTGTTACTACGGAATGAGATATTCCTTTACATAAAAATCATGAAGAATTTCGTAAGAGAAGAAGGAGAAGAACTTCAGGTAAAATGTAGAATCCTGGTTGTGCGTACAATTCATCATCTGCTCCTTTCATAAAAAAGCTATAATTTCTTGCGCGAAGTGACGATTTCCTGAGCAACGCTTGTTTATTTATAGTAATTATATAATGCCTGTCTGTACGACATAGTTCGTGGTAAACTTACTGTGCTAACAGTTTGTTGTTCAACTAATTATGATACCTAAGTAAACCATAGCTATATACCGCGCGGTGTCACAAGCGTTCAGTTACGTCTTTGGTGACTGCTCCACTCCCGTTGGATGTAGCGCGATGTTTTATACGTATGAACCTTCTTCTAGAATCACTCTATTTATTGATGAGACCGCATTAAATCCGTGGCGGAGTTTTAAAGACCTAAGCGTACTTACACAGGGACGCCACTTTGTTTCACACTATGTAGAGATTTACCACAGATGGCCACAGTTTGGGCTTAGATGACACATACACATTAAAAAAATCTTAATCATCATCATCACACCATCACGCCTGTATTCCCTGAAGGGTTAGGCAGAGGTGTAACAATATACACCCATAGTTCGCCGGTACGTTTAGGTCCCATGTAATAGGGGGCCAGCCTATTGCCATTAACCGGGCACAAATCCTAACTCCGGGCTGCTACTGAGAATTTCATAGAAAAATCCAATAACACTTTTTGCTCGACCTGGGAATCGAACCCAAGACCTCTAGCGCAGCAGTCGCGCTTAGGACCACCAGGCTACCGAGAAAAAAAAAGAAAATCTTAATTTCGATTAAAAACTTTCCAATCCTTCTCACCTGACGTTCTTTCCTATCAGCGTAGAACTTGGCAGCGAACATTTCTTATGGTACATTCTATGAACTTGATAAGGTTGGTGAAATCCGTCGCGACAGTGAGTCGGGTCTGCCGACGCGCGCCGCGGTATCAGCTGGGTGTCGGCAGGGTAATGCCGAGGTATCGCCTATTGTTACGTGATAACGGATTTTTAACAGTTTATATTTAGTTTTTTTATTTACCTGAAATTAAAATATTAAAATGTAATCTATCTCCAGCTTTTGATAATTAACGTTATTTGTGTTCAATTCATGTTCAGAGGTTGGTGTTTGATAGCTCAATGATAATAACAGTAATGAAAGTTATTACTGACTGCTCAGAGATCGGCACGTCAGTCCACGTGCTGTCAGTTTTAATCCTATGGTAGCTATTCATTTTCAGTAGCCCTTCCTCCGCCGTCATTCACAACAACAGTGATAGTAATACCAGCACATTCACTGCAAGGCAAAGAACTCTTCCCAAACAGTGATAAAAAACCTTCTATCAAAAGTAGCTCGTCTCTCAATCGATGCTGCTGCATGGTCCACGCAAGAACTCGTGATTCCCATTGCACCATTGCTTTGAGACAAAGAATTAAATCCGGGTCAGAATGTTACTGCCCTGTTTCCTCTCACTCAGGGGAGTTAACATAAAAACCTGAATATATGGATACCTATACGTACACTAGGAAAGTTTCCCGCTCGTCCAGTAGTAGCGACGTGTTCCAGTTTATTCTTAGCTCCAGGTTTAAATCTTACTTTGTGCTTAAATTATACGGATTCTAATAGGCGATGTATGTTTAAATGTATGACATATTCTTAATCAGTTCGCTCGCAGGAGCTGTTTGTGGAAGCAGACGGGAACACTCTTCTACAAACTTTATCATTTTATGACAACCGACATTTATTTAAAACGACTTTTAATTAGTAAATTCCAATAATAAAACTACGGGTGCAAGGTACCTACATCGTCGAAGACTATTAGCAGGAAATTATTTTAATAATCGACTAATACTTGAATCGGTTGTGGGGGTACAATCAGATACTACATACTACATCGAGGCAACTCAATGCGTCCTGACACATCAACTGTCACTCTTCCGGACTGATTTACCCTATTTATTTACCTAGAATATTTTGAAGACATCACAGTCGAAGTTGGTAAACAAAACTATATTATGTATGTACACATAATAACATTACTGAGCCGACATATTGAAAAGCTGAAGTACAAATACACATCGTCTAACTCAAACCGGAACATTTCAATAATGCACAGAGTTCGTGCTTCTAAGTGAGCACGAGTGCAGAGCGGAGAGCTAAGCTACGCCCAACTTAGAACAAAGTTACGCGCATCCCGAAGTACGCGCTGCCGACGGTGAGTCTGCCTGTGTGTACATAACAGGTCGGTAATCACGCTACGACTTGTATTAAAAAGATTACAGAGACGGTTTAACGATGTAAAAATGAAAGGCGAACGTAAATGAACTCTGTCTTTGGGATGGTAATGAATCTGCGATGCCTTAGGAATAGAGCCCTATTTTTTTATCCGAGATTGGCCAGCTCTTGTCTCTAGCCTAAGTCAGAGGTGACAAAGACAAATTCGACAATGGAGTTAGCTTACCCAGAAGAAGCCTGTTCACTCTAACTTAAACTATTTGAACTTTCATAAATGCTGTAAGTACATCTGAACCCATGGGTGCTCTACTCAGATCGGCCTTAAATTACAGCTTCGCAGTGTACATTATAAAAACGTTTGGATATGCTCAGTGTGTATTGATTAAATGGCAACAAGGTGAGGTAAGCTTGGTACTAACCCCATTTTTTGAAATCAATAAGTTATTTATTTGTATTTACATGACTTGCACGCAGGGTAATAAATACAGAAATGTTCTATAAGTTTAACAATGTTGTCTTCTAAATTGGTAAAAAGAGTTGGTGCATAAACCGCGGAAATATTCATTGAAATTACATTATAGAGTTACTAATTAAATCATAAGTGTTTTATAAACATTATCAATACAATTCAATGTCCATACTTATTATTAATTGAGTCAACAACAAAATAATGAATTATAATAATTACACAGTGAAAATAACTACAATAAATAACAACATCATCATCACAAAAACGAGGAAAATTCCTCTTTTATAAACTCCAACAAAGTCCTTCATTTACTTTTTGTCCTTTTGAGTTATCCATTCTATTCCAACATCGTCATGTTATCATGTGAGCACATGAATATATGAGTAGTTGTGAACTACACGGTACGTACTCGTATTATCTGACGTTACCCTGGAGACGCGTGTAATGGATCACCTGCCGGAAGTGCGGGCTTATTGCCTCCTAGTTAAATAGAATAGCGACCGTGATGTATCATGTTTACAGGCTGTGCTCGCGGTGCTTCTTAATAGAGCAACTATTCCAGAACCAATATCCACCAAGCCAACGATACAGTTCAACTTTATGAGTAAACATTGCACAAATAAACGTACAGACAAGAATAAAATGAATACTCTTTGTAAGTCCAACGAGATCGATTCAAAAAACTCGCACAACAAAGTATTTTAAATTCATTTGGATTTTCAAACTAAACTTTTTTCATTCGCCCGCAGAGTCGCACCAATCATGAATCCGATTTCAAAATACGAACGCTAGACATTCCAAATTTGAAAAAACTTTCTCAAATTCAGAACTTGAGCGTGGCTGAATTGAAAACTACAACGTCTGCAGCTCCGCGCCCTGTACCACGACGCAATACCATTTGTAAATTTTTTGTAAGACTCCTTTTTTTTATGTACATTGCGTGCTTGTTTGCTGCTATCGTTATAAACTAGCTATGGAAGGTGAATGGATCAAGAATGTCTAAATCTGTTTATGTCGTAAGTAAGTTCTGATTAAAAAGAAAATAAATATGTATGAATGAAGATAATTCGTCCGTTCGGTATGATACTAAATCCAAATAATAAAAATTTGTAAATGAGTAGGTATGTACTTATGTAACATACAGTAGATGACTACACTGCAGTGGCTCGGTGAGGAGTATTGTCGTGAACCGGAAGGGGTCACGCACCAGATCAGGTCTAAACAACATAATAGAAAAACTGAACTGACTTTATAACTTCGTGTTATATTCAGATAATTTAATTATTTATTTGAAATTATAATTACGAAAGTGTTTATCTCATGATTAAAATATAAAGTAAAAAGAATATAAAATAATGCTGAACATAGTAACAGCAGGCATTATCACAGCGCCCACACTACAGAAGGTACACATTTGTTTTACTTAGGAAAACCTATTATTCTGAGATTACCTACCTAATATTTAAAAAATCTTGGTCCTTGGTTTTTATCGCGACTGAAGCCAGCTAATTTGATCTAGATTGTAAATTAACTTTATCTAAGAGTAGATCCAAGCGGTGGCGGAGGGGGAGCTGTCAGCTCCTCACAGAATAATGTTTCTATTACAACTTACGTTATGGAAGTCGCGACGTTATTAGCTTCAACATTCTACTGCTGCTACCGAGAAAATTGACTTTTTGATAAATCTGTTTGCTAGTGATTTTCTAGGAAAACTGTTTTCTCCAAACCGGTTTAATTCTCCATAGTTTTATTAATGTCATTTATTTTTAACAACTCTATCATGAAGGCTGTAAAAAGACATTTAACTAAATCGAAACTCACAATGTTCTTCTCATCAATGCGATATTTTTTGTTATAGGCCATACCGGAAAACCTTTTACGAAACGAAATTTTAAATTAAAATTAAATGTTTTAACTAAACTTTTAATATGACAACGCCTGTACTGTTGCATGCACTCGCCAGCACAATGTTTTGTGTGCATTGCATTGCACTGCCAGAAACAGTGATTTTTCACAACAAAAAAAAAGTCATTTCCTGTAAAAATGTTTGCTCACTGTTGCTTAGTTTGATGGGCAGCGTGCGTTGTTAACGGCTATGGTAAGTGTATTTTTACATCCTTTGTTATTGAGTGTTGTGAGGGGATGTACCTAGTGAGTGTGGAGAGAGAGCAATAACTTCAAAAAGCCGAACTATAAAAAGGTCAACTTTAACTCTTCACTGAGGGCATTTGCTTTTAGCTTAAAAATAACTGTTACACGGATGTGAGTGACGTCGGGAGCCGCGAGACGACTCCCGGCCACCGTAGATACTGGCCTGTGGACGGTGAGCAATGGGTAGCTCACCGTCCTTACGTTGCATAACGACAGGCCGTGTCGACGGCGCGTTCGTGTTCCACACGCGCCTCAAAGAGATGTCAGCAAAAGGGAGGGGCCACTGAGGGCCGATGCCTGCCGGGGCTGCGGGTTGTTCGCAAGAGATACCGAGCCCCCGGAACGCAAAGGGCACAAGAAGGAACATGGGTGGGTTTTAGTCAGTAAAAGTCTGACACTCCCTCCCGCCCCGCCCAGGGCGGGAGAAGTTATTTGATGATTTCCCACCCACCAAAAAAAAAAAAAAAAAACATGGTGAGAGTGACAAAGACAACGCTATGCAAAACGGAACTTTTACTGTACTTACCTACCTACCTACCGACGTTTTCGTATCAACTGACTTCCCCATCCAAAACATAAACAAGTTAAAGATAAACACGCCTCAAATTCGGTTCATTAAATTCCCCATCAGAACAAACAAATATGTAGTACTAAATCTAAATCTCAGTTATATGAAACGAGAACGCCTGATACAATTATAATAGCAATCGTACGTGTAATCAGATATGCGTGCTCGCGCGCGATCAATAGGCAATTTGCATTAATTATACGGCAACTATTATTAGACGTGCTCCTAATATTATTACAATAAACAATAAACTAGGTTTTGTTCGTGGTGTCGCTATCTGGTATTCAGTGTTTGTGTTATGTGCCACGCGATCGTATCTGACGGTATTTATGAAGCTTTCGTGTTTATCCACTTTCGAAATACCTTTTCATTATTTTGATAACATTATTAACACTCAACAATAATTTTAGCGGACTAACTATTACAGTCGTACCAAGTACATAAGCAAGACAGTGAAGAGACAGGTTAAGAGTTTACGTCTGCGGGTTTTCATACATACATACACAATAAAACATAATAAGAATCAATTCATAAGCATGGATCTATCGACCTGTCCGTAATAATACAATTGGACTATTATGTCACTGGATGGCGCTGTCGGTTCATGAGCAGAAACACCTTCAATAACGCCATAGAACAACCGGTTATCAAGATAGCTAATTAAATAATTGATACTAATATACTATTGGCATGCAGCGAGGGCAGAGGAGTGGGGAGCATTTAAAATGACCCATATTTTAGGGTTTATGTTACTAACACAAATCCAGAACTGCTTGAACTGTTAACTAACCATTTTATAATGGAAAAACCCAATTTTCCGATCGGTAACTGAACCCAGGTACCCACACCTCACAGACGCGCTTCACGATCACTAGACCGACGAGACAGTCTCGTATGGCGCGTAGTTGAGGAAAAACTATTGATTTAGAAAGGCATGGTATTTATGGTGACTCAGATTTGAAACTGTTATTTAATAACGCGTTGTGAGAACTGTGCAAGGTCTATGGAGTCATGGTGTAGGTATTAGCTGTGAAAGTAGTTCGCCGTTTAGGTAGAGAGTCGGTGTGGGTGTTAGTCATCGATTAGAACCCCTCTTCATCGTAAAAAGAGACACGTTTATAACCGAAATCCTAACGGGCTACTAGAATAAATCAAAAAGACAAACCTCAATTACCCAAATTGAGAACCGAACCCAAGATCTTACGCTCAGTAGTCGCACTAACGACCAACGAGACATAAGGACGTATTCACTTAATTACTAAACAATATTTCTCCTGTAATTTTATATGACACATTGTACCTGGACATGTCATTAACATGAGTAATCTCATACAAATCTCATAAGTGAGTCATACACTGACTCATGCATACAGGAGTATAGCTGCGGTATTTGAGGCTAAGTGATACGGTACCTAACTATGGGAGATGTGACATGATTGTACGAGCAAAGCGTGATATCATTTTATTAGGTACCTTTACCATTAGAGAAAATATCCTCATTTGGAAAATTTGTTAATTGTGTCGTACTTTGTAACTTACCGCTGATTAAATAAATGAAGATAAAAGTTTGCTGCAAGCACGACTGCTGGACTTGAGGGTCTCGGTTCAATCCCCAGGTAGGTCAGTGTTACTGTACTCAGGCGATGGCATTAGACTCACAGTCATTACAAGGATTAATTATGACGGCCCAAATATTGTGTTTATACGGGTACTTTGGAAAATTACGGAGTGATGTTTAGTATAGACAAGTTTCATTCTTATCGCTGTTATGTTTTCAATAAATTACCATGGTTCATCACTGCATGCAGACATAACGCAGTGTCTTACCGATTAATTTTCTACGCCACGACCTACGACTTGCAACTTCGATACCTTGGTGAAGTTAAATAGAATTATTCTTTATTCGCTCACTTCCAAAAAGAAAATGGTAATGACAGCTTTACCACTTTTGCGTACCTTTCAACTTTACCAAACATCTGGCGTCAGATCCCTTCAGAGACCCCCGGGGGGTTCACACATATCTGATGCATCCCTTTAAATAAATGGCCAGAGAAATGTGAGCAATAAATAATAGCCCGCGCTAGTAAAATATTGCCCGAACTATGCACGTGAATATAATAGGGCTGGGAATTTGTCTAGGATAAAAATTACTTTTTATATTGCCCGGGATTTGGGAAGGTGTGAGTATAAATTGAGAGAGGGCTCGTCGGCACTATTTTATTTGCTGTTCTGTTTTTCGGCGAGGAGTAACGTTGTATCGAGGCTTGTTTAGTAGGCGTCTGTTCTTTGTTAACGAAGCTTGGACATAAATTAATACCAAAGTATTCGTTTGTTTTACGGGTTGAGGGCGTAAGTTAGGTGCAGATGCTATAACTTGTTCTAAGCAGTTGTTTTTTTCATTCTTCCCGCCACACAAACAATAGGAATAGCTATGATCATGCCGAGTCCAAAAGATTATTCAGCCTAGTCGTATGTATAGACAGGAAAATTGGAATTTTGGGATATTGCCTCACTACGTATGTACGTATTAAGTTTAACTTACGACTAATAAAATGGCAGTTTATGATGTCAGTAGAGTAGGTAAAATAGGACACTGTATGTACATATTATATTGTAGGTAAGTTTTACAATGAGATGTTACAGATTATTGTTGAATCCTTGCACGTTCTGCCTGTAACTTGTAAGGCGTGCAAACTTTGTTGTTATTTATGTTTTAATGATTAGCATCAAATTCTACATTTTTTTTAGGTTAAATAAGTGTTATTAAACTTTTTTTTTTTTTTTGGTGGGTGGGAAATCATCAAATAACTTCTCCCGCCCTGGGCGGGGCGGGAGGGAGTGTCAGACTTTTACTGACTAAAACCCACCCATGTTCCTTCTTGTGCCCTTTGCGTTCCGGGGGCGCGGTATCTCTTGCGAACAACCCGCAGCCCCGGCAGGCATCGGCCCTCAGTGGCCCCTTCCTTTTGCTGACATCTCTTTGAGGCGCGCGTGGAACACGAACGCGCCGTCGACACGGCCTGTCGTTATGCAACGTAAGGACGGTGAGCTACCCATTGCTCACCGTCCACAGGCCAGTATCTACGGTGGCCGGGAGTCGTCTCGCGGCTCCCGACGTCCGGAGCGTCTACCGCGGCGGCTGGGCCGGGAGAACCGCTGTCTCAACCGTCCCGCCGCTTCCTTCTCAAGCATTACTGCCTCGCAGAAGGAGGCGACTGCATCCCATTCCCTCTCGCTCCGGACCATGGCTTGCACCAGGGCCGGACGCGAGAGTTCGCCGCCGCCGATGGCCGCCACGAGGACTCGGCGATGCTCCGCCCAAGCGGGGCATACCGCCACGGTGTGCTCCACCGTGTCCTCGGGGCGATCCACACAATGGTGACACCCGGACGTTTCCTCCCGCCCGATGAGGTGCAGGAACCTCCCGAAACACCCGTGTCCGGTGAGGACCTGCGTCAGGCGGTAGGTGAGGGCGCCGTGGCGCCTCTCCAGCCACTCCTCAAAGAGGGGACTTACCGCCTCTATTAAGGCGTGCCCAAAGTGTTATTAAACTTGAACTTTATTATTTGTTCATAATCCATTTTCGTCTCTACAGGTACTTACATTAAAGTATGGTAACTTGTTGCAGTTCTATGATTTTTTTTTCCATTCTTTAGTGAATTTAACAATAATAAACTCAATTAACAGAATATCTCCCCCTCTTTGCACTCAAATTAGCTAGATAGAAAGCAGTTTTTATTCTGTGCGAGTGTCTCCGGAGTGGTGAGGGCAGAGAGGGCAGTGAGGGTAGTGCGGGGCTGTATCGGAGCATCGCCGGCACATATCACATCCATACGTGATTAGTTCGGGCCAGTCAGCAAGACGTGTAATTACTGCGATCCTGGGTATTGGACACAGTGCGCATGCTACAGTAGCGCAACACAATTATGTAATATTGTTTTTCTAATATTTCAAGGTTTATTATTCTTTAATACAACAATATTAGAAGAATTTTCTTAATTTACAAGTTTCGTAAACAATCTGATTAATGAATTCAGAAAATCTTTTGTGAAAGTATAATAAATAATAATATCAAAATTAATCTTAATAGTTACGAGAACTGCCTCGTTAGCATAGAAGTCCTAAGCGTGACAGCTGCGCTCGAGGTCTTGGGTTCGATTCCCAGGCCGAGCAAAGTGTTATTGCGTTTTTCTATGAAATTGTCAGTAGCAGTTCGAAGTTAGGACTTGTGCCTAACCCTTCGAGAACTACAGTCGTGATGGTATGTTAGTTACGAGAACGAGAGTATTTTTTTCGGTGTATTGGTTTCCAATTAATAAAACAATTTGATTAAACGATCATTCATAACGGATAGTCCGCAAAAACGAATTTAAAAAGCCAATATTCAGCAAATGATGACGTCAATGCAAGCTCACTGGGAATACAAAACAGATAGATGCAGAAGGCCGACTCCATACAACAAGCGGAAGCGCACGCACACATAGGCTTCACGCCCAGCGAGCGCAAGCGTACTCGCGCCTGGTGTTCGTACGCACGAGGTGTACGCACATGCGTGTGTATGTGTGTGTGCCAACATTTGTATTGTTCTTCTGTATGCAAATATTTAGTGCAGACAATCTGCACAAACGCATGGAATTATTTAATTAATCCGATTCTGGGATATTGGTGTTTGTTTGTGGATTAACAGCAGCGCAGTGCTGTGGATATACATATATAATGTACGCAGTGGTATTTAATTATCGCGAGCTTTGGATATAAAACGCTTAAATTGATGTAGTCATTGATGATTTGACAAATATCCACGAGCATCAATTGTTTAGTTTGTGGAGGTCACACTGTGGAGTGCTATTAGTGAGTATCTACATACGTACCTAGCTACCTAGTACGAGCCGATATTTAATTAAGTCGGACCTCTTTTATGTAATGCGTAGTCACTTTGTGACAGATCTCCTTGTGGTAGATATAGTTAGCTAAAGCCCTAGATCTGCCCTACCAGTAGAGTAAGTTATTTATTAAATAACTAGCTTCTGCCCGCGACTTCGTCCGCGTCAAATTTGACGGATTATTCCACGGGAACCGTATACTTCACCAGGATAATAAGCATTCTTTCTGTTATTCCACACTACAAGCTATCACAGTGCCAAATTTCATCGAGATCCGTTCAGTTGTTTAAGCGTGAAAGAGTAACAAATATCCGCCCATCCATCCCCACAAACTTCCACAATTATAATATCAGTAGGATGTAGGGACACCTACATTATACACAGTATACTCATAAGTTTACCAGTGTATGAAACTATCTCATCAGAAGCTGTGTTAAGGACCAAGAAAAAAGCGTATTTAATAGCTGCCGCTGGTCTATTCATCAGTAGGTAACTCTAACATTTAACCCGTCAAACCTTTAGAATAAAAAGCTTAGCAAACAAGAAAGCGCCTTGATCTTCCTGTGGAAGCCCTTGGCCCAGTTCTGAAAACTCGCGCCTCACGAACTGACGCACTCAATAGTACTCATGCGAACCTGTTTAGAGTTTACAGTCACCTTGAGTATCGACATGCGACTCTTTGAGCTGAGACTGTGTTGTTTCAATGGAATATTGATCAGTGGATTTAAAATTAGCATGTCGAAATATACACAAACATTCGTTATATTACTAGGCATATAATATACTGTCTATTTTAACGCTATTTTTCTCAACGTAATTATTATTATTATATTCTATCACTACATAATAAAATATTATGTGTAATAATGTTTTAACAAAACAAATAGTGTTGTGTCTTGTATCACACGTTATTTGACAGATTCTATTGATCGATTTTTGATTGATTAATTAGTCAACATTACGTTGCTGTGATTATTTAGCAAACTATTACACCTTATCATATTTATATACGAAGAATAATAACCATACGAACGAGAGCAAAAGCAAATCCAACCTTCAGACTAATTCCGACTCAAAGGCTCACTATTATTAAGTTGTTTGTCAAACGGATTTAGAATAATCCCCGAGTGTCTCTCAACGAATGCCAAACGGCAGCATTTGAGGTTGTCTAAGAGATCCTATCTATTCACAGTAGAGCTCGTTTTGTTAGAATTTCCAGTTATAAGAAGTTCACAGAGAAGTACAACCATCACGCAGTAGCAGTTCAAATGTATCGAGTTTTTAAAAAATCTGTGCTTTATAGAGCATGTCTCTGCCATACACACAGATATGTGTGGCAGAGACGATGACAGTCAAATTATAAAGTTTCGCACGATAAACTAACTACCAGATACAGATACTGTTAGGTACCCTGATAATAGTACTTTCCAGACCGAATGCCGGTCACGGCGCGGCGGCCAATCTAAATGGTGACAAGCCATGTATATTTAGTGCACAAGTGTATGTGTAAACACAGCTGCACGCCCCGTCCCTCACTGGAGGAAAGTTCAGGCGCAGGCCCAACGGCGGTGTTACACCGTCAACTTGCAAACACCGGGCTACAATTGAGCATTCCTAACGTTACAACCCAATAACACTTTGCCCGACCTAGAAATCGAACTCAGGACCACACGTTCTGCAGCCACACGACATCAATGGGGCAGTTAACCTATTTTTGTGGGAAAGCATTGCATTGCAACTTGGTATGATAAAAGCCTGAGCACCGTACAACGGTATGTCTGTATCTAAAGGTGGCTTTCTTTCTTATTTCCAGATGTATAAAGACTTCACTATAGTCCCACACATCTGTCAACGTGGCGATCGCACGGTTGGCGCAGTGGCTGAGCGATTGGCTGCTGCGCTGCGTGTCGCTGGTTCGATTCTCGCACGGAACAATTATTTGTATGGCCTACAGATAGTTGTTCCGGGTCTGGCTTTTTGTGTATGTGAGTTTATTATATGTTTGTAAACGTACCCACGACACAGGAGAAATTCCTAGTGTGAAGAATATTAAATGTTGTCACAATTTAATATTCTTAAACGTTATTAACTAATAGAAAAATAAGTATTGAAACAAGTGTTTATGGAGAAGCCATCCAAACGCCGCGGCGCTGTGGCACGTGTGTGTCTGACGTACATTTACATATTGTATGTGATATTCGACAGTTTTACATACCTATCTACTCGCTTTGTATTCAGTGCTCAAGGTTTTTGTCGGCTATTTCCTAATTTTATAGGTATGTAAAGATATAAGCAGTAAATTAATAATATGTTATTTAATTGATCCTACTATTATTGTGAATGCGAAAGTTTGTGAGCATGGATGGACGACTGGACGGCTGCATGGGTCTGGATGAAATTTGCCACTGAAATAGATTGTAGTGAGAAATTACACATAGGATACATTTTATCCCGGAAAAGTCTACGATTCCCGCAGGATAATAATATAATAAATTTGCCGCGGACGAAGTCGCGAGAAGAAGCTAGTAAAGTTATAACCAAAAGATTATATTATTTCTACCATTATGATAAATATCTTATCGTCGTATGATTTGATTTTAATGAATCGCTCAATAAGAGAATTTAACGGAAATCAAGTTTATTTTACGAGTACCTCTATATTTTATTACTTTAGGATAAAATATGATATTGTTGTGTCACTGAGATGGCTGCACTGTGGCGCTGTCCCGCCGCGTCCCGCTAAATCACCGTCCCGGGACAGTTTATCAGTGGCACCACTAATGTGGCGCACGCATCGACCGGACTGACTCACACTATTTGTGACTTACCTACCTATTGTTTTACATAGAAGGTGCTTTAACAGAATAGAATTATCTCTAGGAATTACTTCCTAAGGTTAGCTTGGACATCACTGACATCGGTGTTGGAAAACATCGTAAGGAATCCTGGAATTATAATTAATATAAGTCTAAAATCGCCAAAACACTTTGACCGAGTACAGTAATCACTGATCCTGGCTTATGCTTTCTCTGTATGAAAAGAGGCCCATTCCCTGTCGTGGGAAAATAATAGGCTTTTTTTTTTTTGGGGTGGGAAATCATCAAATAACTTCTCCCGCCCTGGGCGGGGCGGGAGGGAGTGTCAGACTTTTACTGACTATAACCCACCCATGTTCCTTCTTGTGCCCTTTGCGTTCCGGGGGCGCGGTATCTTTTACGAACAACCCGCAGCCCCGGCAGGCATCGACCCTCAGTGGCCCCTTCCATATGCTGACATCTCTTTGAGGCGCGCGTGGAACACGAACGCGCCGTCGACACGGCCTGTCGTTATGAAACGTAAGGACGGTGAGCTACCCATTGCTCACCGTCCACAGGCCCGTATCTACGGTGGCCGGGAGTCGTCTCGCGGCTCCCGACGTCCGGAGCGTCTACCGCGGCGGCTGGGACGCGAGAACCTCTGTCTCAGCCGTCCCGCCGCCTCCTTCTCTAGCATTACTGCCTCGCAGAAGGCGGCGACTGCATCCCATTCCCTTTCGCCCCGGACCATGGCTTGCACCAGGGCCGGACGCGAGAGTTCGCCGCCGCCGATGGCCGCCACGAGGACTCGATGCTACGCCCAAGCGGGGCACACCGCCACGGTGTGCTCCACCGTATCCTCGGGGCGATCCACACAATGGTGGCACCCGGACGTTTCCTCCCGCCCGATGAGGTGCAGGAACTTCCCGAAACACCCGTGTCCGGTGAGGACCTGCGTCAGGCGGTAGGTGAGGGCGCCGTGGCACCTCTCCAGCCACTCCTCAAAGAGGGGACTTACTGCCTCTATTAAGGCGTGCCCAAAAATAATAGGCTGGTATTGTTTTTCTTTCTATTTTACGAAAATAAATTCCGTCTTCTCTTTTTATTTTCTGTGTCAGTAGTATCGCATGGGTCGCTCTTTACATAGATTGTCTTTATATTTTAGCGTGCGAGGGCATTTCTCTAAAGCTTTTCGATTGTTTAATGTGTTTAATATAAACGCGATTGTTACTTTATTTGTGAGACCATCAGCTCTGCTTGGAGTTGTTTCGCATAATTCAGCGCTATTGAAGTAATTTACTCATTAACTCTCGACCGATTGTGCCGGTTGTACCTATTTGAACGGAATAGGTGCAAAAATTATAGATACCGGTCTCTTAGACCATTGTAAAGTGTGTTGGTACAGGCGATCAGGAACCATTCCCCACCCCCCCCTACACACGTAAGGCTCTTCTTCCGCACTGAAATCCAAAGCTTTAACTCAAATCTCTTTAAGAAAAAAGAAAATCCGCGAGTCACAAACAAGAATCGTTTGCAATACATTATCTCAACGCCACAACACCGTAAAAACTCCCATAATTCCCTCCCCCTCCCCTCTACAAGTCCCATAACTTCCCTTCCCCTCCTTATCTGCATCGTTATCACAAATCTTTTTATCCGGGCGAGTAGTAACTCAACCGGGTGAACTACAAATCGTCCCCGGTACCTATTGTTTGGGGTAGTGAGGGGGTGGAAGTCGGAGACGGAAAAGTCGTTTGAGTCGAAGTCGGAAAAACGCAAAGCTTAGAATGTTGAAGGCAGCTTTAAAATCAAAAGAGGCTGATCATGATCATTGGGGATGATGTCAGAAAGACCCGCTGTGCGGGCGCGACGCAGACCGATACCTACTGAAGATATTTAACGCCATCGGACTTCAGAGCTAACTAATTGACTCTACAATCGAGTTTGTAAACTGGATAACATAAAGTAAGAAATTGTATTAATGGTTCAAACTTTTGCACCGAACAGTAAAAGTTCGATTAAACACGACAATAAAGACAAACAGCAACGCAGTTGGGTTACGTTTACGTACAAGGGGGAGGATGGCAAACAATTTAACCTCTGTGTGTCATCTTAACCTCAGCTAATGGGTACATTTATCTCCACGTCAACGCACAGACTTCTCCATTTTCTCAAATAACTTAAAAGTTAGATTAGGTATGAACGACGTTACATTTTCTAGACGAGTTTTTAAAATTGAATCTTTTAATCTACTTTAGGCAAATATTAGAAAAAAAGGGGCTTAGAAAAACTTAGTTTGACGAAATTACTTTCTTTTAAATCGGCTTCAAAAAGTAGAAGTACCACACGCGCTGGTAATGAAAAATAAAATAGAAATTGTCATTTGAATACTCATCTTAAGTCATTTGAATACTTTTTAGAAAATATCCAAAGAATTGAAAGAATGGTGTAGTTATTGTCTTTATTCCATTTTCCATGAAACTTCTCACATCCATTTCAATTTCGACAACAGATAAAAACAACGTCAGTTTGTTCTTTTATCGTGGTGTCCGGGTACCGTCCCATCACTAGGAATCTTTGGGCACAGACAGTGGAATGCAATTAAATGGTTCAGGCCGGATCGCACCCGTATTTTCCGGATACACGGAGGAGATAGCACATGGAGTGTTGATACAGAGAATGGTTTATTCGGAAGGAAATATTGTTAGGAATTTCCCAAACTTTATCACTCCATTCACTCACTACTCCCTTACCCGGGTATAACCAAACATTACTGCCTGCATCCGGTTCGAACCGGATTAAAAGTTTAATATACGTACGATCTTGTGTAGCTGCGTTTGTGCCAGTTTAATGTGAGTTATCTTGTTCCACATACAGTTACAATCAATACACGTGGGTAGGTATCGGCCATTGTTCGTGTTGTCGAGTTTTTTTAAACGTTTCATTCGGCTGTGGAAGCAGTACTAAATTTTTTGATTAGATTTTGTTATTTTAACAATCGCTGGATTGCTCTATTTGGTTGTACAGTACACTATTACCATTTTCCAGCAATCACAGTCATTGTGACACAGCGCAAGAATTACACAGTCTTTGTAATTTAAGCTATTTGTAATGAAAAATGATTCTAACTGTGCAATCGAAACCTCAAACACATATATTGTTCGTAAATATATATTGTTGGTCGACAAAGGTTACCAGACACAAGATTTAGGACTTGGCAGTGTAATAGTTGATCGCAGTATGTTGTTATTAGCTGACGGAAGAAACGCCTCACTAACACACAACCAACGCAGAATCCGCTATGGTTACAGTTTCATTTTTTCATGTCATGTTTCATGCATGTGCCAACATTGATGGCAGAACAATATTTCTTACCAGCTGCTCTTTTACTGCACAGTCTCAGCTACCACGCTTCGATCATTATACATTTTTCACGACCACCATGCACGACCCAATTATGTAATTGGTGAAACAAAATGAAAAGGTGCAATAAATCCATAGGGGGGAAAGAGATGGAACATTGAACAGATGCCAACGTCGCTTGGCAACAGTTCGGGGTAACTTGTGCTAGGGATGTGCAAGGAGAGGTTGTCTACTCGAATAAACATTGAACCTGTAGCAAATAAAATGATGTGTGCGGTAGTAAAGTGTGGCTTCCTTAATTGATCCTGAAAGGAACTTTACCCATCTGCCGTGGCAAGGGATTTCTGTTTTTCTTATACACTCATGCAATTAGATCTGTCATGATACTAACGTCTACCTACTCTGGAATAAAATATAGATGGAAATTATAACTAATACTAGTAAAGAAACTTCATAACCAAATAGAAATATTCTTCAGACCGAATTTCGCTTACGGCGGTCTATCTCAGAGTACACAAATAGGTACGCAGGAGATATTATGGTGCATAAGTGTGTGCCCAAACACAGGTGCACTCTCTCTACCTCCATTCTCTTAGTTCGATGGGAGAGCAATCCGCCCCGACCAAGGTGAGATCAGGCGCGGTACCAACGGCTTTACTTGCTTTTCGAAGCACAGGAGCCATCAACTTTGAAACTCCGGGCTGTTATTGAGATATTCCTAATGGAAAAGATACCACTGGCAACGCACGAATTTACAATAACATTTATTTAAAACCAGCATATTCGAAAGGTTACTCAAACATCACTAATCTTGTCCCATCCCTAATTAAGGCCCCGTTGAGTTAGGGGAAAGAAAATTAGCTATAATCTATGGAAATTGTACAATAACGTAAGTAAATTTGGAACAGAGCGCTTGTCTATGGATTACTGCGATAGAGATCTCCATGAGACATAATTTGCGTGAAGCACATCGCGAGGGGGCGAGCAGAAGATGGCGCAGTTCTAAAGTTTATCTCTTTGTGAGTAATTGGAAGTATTTGGAACGTACCCCATGTTTTGCTAAATTGCTTACCCCTCAATTTGGTCTCCAGTTTAATAATAGTACGTGATTGGTTTCTTTGTGTAGAGTATACGAGCTCTATAATTAACACTGGCTTCTAGAATGTATTATTTTAATCAAATGAGTGACTGTATATTGTGGAGTACTCGTACATCATTACTATATTCCGCCCGTGACTTCGTTCGCGGCAAAACAAAAGGTAGCCTAGGTGCTACTCCAGATTATAATCTATCTCTGTGGCTAATTTTGTTAAAATCCTGTCAGCCTGTCTGGCGTGATTGGGTAACAAACATCCATCCATCCTTTCAAACTATGGCATTTATAATATGAAGTAGGATAAATGTGTAAATGGCTGGACCAATGGAGTAGAGTTTTTTCTAACAAAATTCAATTATATAACAAAAAATTAACATACAAAAGTATTGTAACATAAAAAATAAATCATTTGAACACAAAACCCAGGAGATAAAAACCTAAATCGTTCACAATTTAAAACAACGGAGCCATGACACAGTCCTCACATGACACAGTCCTCACATGGAAACGTTACTGAAAATAAAAGTTAAAAGTTTTTAATGCCCGCTTTTCTAAAACCATAGAGGTTTAACTGCAGCGAACAGTTTACGTGCGCATAAAGTTGGATGGCTCGGCGGCACAACTGGCCCGATGACTGCCAAACCGATGGAAGATGTTAGTGCCCGGGTACACGGTCCCACATTTATGTACACTGGTTATGGCTATACAAATAAGTAGAATTTAAGTGTCTGTTTGTAATTTTACAATAATAGCTTCTTACTTTAATACAATATTATGAATGTTTACAAGGTACCTACAAAAAACAATTTAAATATCTTTGTCTGTCTGTTTGTTCCGTTTAATCTCCAAAATAGCCGGACCGACTTCGACCGGAATTTCAGTGGGACATAGCTGATGTTATAAGAAGCAACCCAGGCTACTGAGAAAAAGAACTAAGGAACCGCGTGAAAAACATTTAATGCTGCAGATGATCGACATTCACGCCGACGAAGTTACATAAGTTGGTTGCAAATAATTTTGCAATAACCAGTTTCTATTCAGGAAGGTCATTTTTGCGGGGTATATAAAATGTCAAAATAGATGCCTAAAAATAAAAGAATCCTAAGATGATGTCTGACTTTACATTCCTAACAGAGGTTGTCAAAATAAATAATAAAATCTAATTTTCTTTTCCACAAAGTAAAATTAGCTTTCCATAAGAGAGGGCTGTTAAACGAAAGCGGTTAGATAATGCGAACACAGAAGACGGTAATGTTGGAAAACAAGAAAACCGAATCCCTATAGAGTCTTATAAAAAGATACGATCGCGATGGCGTACCATTTTAGTAAACGATTTAGAGCTATCAAAATAAAGTTTATGTAATCCTAACGTTGAGATGATTTTGAGAAACTGCCCACTACGTGTAACGATAGGATACTACGATAAACACACTACTTTGTTACTACTGTACTAGAACTATAAACCACATGTATTTACTGTTTAATTCTATTTAGTAACAATATTCTGAATACAATAAAATTCCAATGAAAAAGCTGAACAATATATCTCGTCCAATAAAATCTCAGTGAGCTCTAATTGAAAACAGTTCATGAAACAAAATACAGTTTATTTTTCAAATTAACGTATTTTCAAGAAACAAAATAATAATTTGTTATGTTCAAAGCATTATTTCGCTAATGAAGTGGCCGACGTTATTCCAAGGAACAGTTAATTGTGTTAATCTGGATTTTCTTTTTCGTTCCCAAACTTTCTTTTGGTTTATTTTGCCCGTTTCTTTATTTTCGCCAGTCAAGTGGTTTCACTTGGATATTTTTTTGTCAAAGGACTTGTAATTTTATGGAGATCTGTGTCTATAGTAATAGGATTAATATAAGCTACTTACCTAATGCTATCATTTTACGGCAGTAAATTGTGAACTTACGAATATTTATTTTAGCGACACAATAATGTAAATAAAACATCTTCAATATTTTTGAATTAGTTTTGGAGTTTATTGTAAACTTCTTCTTTTGTAAGGAACAAAAATATCTCTTGAAAGCCCAATTTTCGTAATTTATAATTGATAAAAGTTCGCCAAGAACTTGGTCCTTTGCAACGTGTACAAGAAGTCGGTCAACCGAACTGGGTCACAGTCATTTGTATAGATATTATTAAAATTGGTGTTTGGCTCATGTTGGTTTGAATTTACGTGACTTGTGTTTAAATTTATTTTTGAAATTTGTTACTGATTTGTAATTAAACGCCACGCTTTGTCTGTCTTTACCATAAATATTTCACGCAGCTTGAGAACAGATTGCAAATTGAGAAAATATCACATGTATGAGTCAGCCGCAACCTTCATGTAAGTACATTTATAATAACGAAGGCAATGCGGCCCCCAGTTAATTCAAACAAACAAGTAATGTCCAACACAGTGTAATGTGCGACATGCACCGTGTGCAGGGTGCCTAACGTTACAGACTCCGTGCAGTTGACGCCGCGCGTCGGTGCGTGAACTGCGGGACCATAAGATGGCGCTCATTACTATAGCGATGATTATCTTCGGGATGCATGACAATAATAAAATCCTTCTGGTACCTGAAAACAGAAAACCTCTAGTGTTTGAAAGAGAGAATGATAGGCACATTTGTTGTTCATGTTGTTTAAATTGGTATAATTAATCAAGTTACAATATTCATTCATCATTATGTTAATTACAAATCGAATTACGCCTTCAAAAAACAACATTAATTGACAATCGGAAAATTATGAAAGACAACAAATTTTAAGATTAAAACAACTTATTTGTACTCGAAATGATTCAGAATGTTTGACCTACGTTTATTATTAAATGGTTTATTTCGTTTAACACTATTTTATGACTAACTCAAACAATGTTTTTCCGGCCTAAAAACTAGATAAGAACGTAGACAGGGACTCGTTTCTGAGTATTTGTAAAACCTCAAATGATTCAAACGCAGACAATTTGCCCGCGACCGAAAAAATTAAGATGTTCTGCCCTAAAAACGCAATTATCTTATACCCAATTCGGAAATATACCCCGGAGCCATCCGGGACGCTCTTACCGCGAAAGAGAGTCATTTTACTGCGAGCCAAACGATAGCATTGTTCTCACACCCTTCCTTTCATGTTACAATGAGGAAAAGAAACTTCCTCCTAACCTAAGTACAAGTATCTCGACAGTTTGTATAAAAACTAGGCAGAGTGCCAATGAGTTTTATAATAGATAATAGTGTCTTTTTGACCATCACGGAAAGTAGGCAACTACAGAAGTTCTATCTCGTTTAAAATAAGACAATTTTAAGAGGTAAGATAAGTTAGGATAAGATATATTTATTTCCATAAACATTTGTGTCATACATGCAAGAAAAGAGATACATGCAAGATGGAAGCAACATTATTAGGTACAGACATGGTTGCCGTATGATGTGACGTGCAAACTGCTAGAAAAATAAATATTAGTAATTATTAGGTACAGACATGGTTGCCGTATGATGTGACGTGCAAACTGCTAGAAAAATAAATATTAGTAATTATTAGGTACAGACATGGTTGCCGTATGATGTGACGTGCAAACTGCTAGAAAAATAAATATTAGTAATTAAAACATTGTCTTAAAATAACAATAAATAAAAAATAAAAATAATATATCCACATGCCAAGATTATACAAATATACGTGCAAATAAAACTAGCTAGCCTAGAGAAATCGAGTGACAATGATTTACAATCTTATAGTATTTAAAGAAATAACCATTCACTAGTAGGTCTTAATAACGACAGAAGGATTTAATTTTTCTCAGTCAAACAATCTAATAATTTAGTTTTTCTTTGTTAATATTTTGTTTTATGAGTTATCCTACTGTCAAGTACAATCTTGTGGTCTTGCCAATGCTGCCAGATATTGAATGTAATTGAGAAATTATTATTTAATGGTTTTTGTCCTAATGACTACGATAATAACGCGGTTTATACATTACAAGTGTTGTTTGACATATTTTAACATAAACTTTTCAACAGAAAAGAGGTTTTTTAACTCTTTGGTGTCGTTTCGAACCTCAGCTAAAGCTCCCTATTGTGCTTTTTCAAACCGGTCTTGCATACATTTCATTTACCTACTTGGTTTATCTCGCTAAAAGTATGTAAACATGGAAATATTATTTACTTCAATATCAAACGAAGGCAAGAAATCATATTCAAAATTATCATTACATTGTGTTCTCCCTGATCAGTGTAAGAATGCAAAGCAGCATTTTAGCGGCCCAAAGTGATAGCGATATGCGATATCCAAAAATTGGAAAAAAGCCGCGTGAATTTATGCTTTTAATATTCCTTTGTGCGAACACCAGAGCAACGAGCGGCAACAGAGAGCAATATAGTTGTGTTAGTAGTTCACGTCATACGGGAGGTACCGCCCCACTATGTATAGGTACCGAAGTAGGTACGCCACATGAAAACTCTTTCCACTTTATTACATTACATAATAGTAGACATGCGGAAAACCGCTGGATGCGGGCAGCGCAGGACCGGTCATTGTTGCTATCTCTAGGGCAGGCCTATGTCCAGCAATGGACGTCGATCGGCTGATGTGATGATGGTGGCGATAACGACGCGGGGTATGTTATAATATTTTTAACATCGATTCGAACGACAACATTTTCCAGCGGTTATTAAAAAAAGCTGCTGCACCATACAAAAGTGCAACACACATTTTTTATAGCCTATGAAAAATGTTATCCCCTGGGGATATAGAATTATGCACCTTGCACAACTCGCTGTATCACAGTTTTTAAAGATGAACGCATCCTTAAAAAAATATTTGGTAACTTGTGGTCCATGTATTACTAGATTACTTCACATAATTGAGGATCGGATGTCACTAGGTAAGTTAATCCGTTCCAATTAATGATTTACAGAATCAATTATAAAAGATTTTTACCCGCTATATAATATACTGTAGGTACTCTTACGATGATAATGTTTACTGGGTACTAGAATTATTCGATTTACCTATTTACAAATTCCCCGAAAATTAATTTCCGAGTTATGATACAACGACTAATTCAAATTAGCGCTGTATAGTGCGCACCAGACTAGCGCTGAATATAATTCGAATTTGTCGCTTGAAGCGCTTTATCGCGGTGTCGATAACAGACGCATTATTCACTGCTCTAATTATATGTGGAGTGTGTTGTACATAGATAATGTACAAAGTTAATTAGATATTAGTGACGATGTTCTATTAGTGTCAGCGCAGACGGCGGGGCAGTTGTAATTTGTTATCTGAAAATGAACTATAAATCATCTCCAATAGAGTTGAATTATATCTTGCACACTATTTTGAACTCAATTTGTGATACTTTTAAATTCATTGTTAATTAATAGATTGAAACTGCTGGAGCGCGGCCCTAAAGGTGGTTTCACACCGGCGTGGTTAAGAGTGGATCGGATGGGCGAGAATTAAAATTGGTAAAAGTAATATCTTTTACCCCCATGGTGGACAGACGACTTGATTAAGAACGCAAGAAAACGCTGCATGCAGGCCACTTCCAACTGGCCCTTTAGAAAATCTGTGGGGAGAGCTATGGCCAGCAGTGGACGGCTGATATGATGGAATATCTTTCGTGTGAGAGGCAGATTGTACAAGGTTAATAATCTTTTCTAAATATCTTAGTTCATGTACCCACAATCTATGCAAATAAACATTGTATTGTATTCTATTCGTGTCCTAGTTCTGTCTCCGTTCTCAGAACCCCACATCATAAACCCTTCGCCTTCTAAACTCCTCACTGCAGTAGAGAGTGCTCTCTACACTGTAATTAGGAGGACACAATGCTACAGTAACGTTATTTCATGGGAGCACGAAGGCTATTGGGTACAGTAGCGCGCGCAAGTTCGGGGACGACACAATGGACGAACTATGAGTGTCGTCACTGAGGGAGCGGCTGTACTTCCTGTGAAAACACTTGTAGTTGTTACGATATATGTGTTTGAGCTGGAACTTTATTATAAGCTAGTCTAGGCTCTGAGGTGGTGGAGACAGTGAGGAACTTCCGTAGACGTTACTGTGGATGGTTGTTGAATACGAACGTTCTTTGCGCAAACGTTCTTGTTGCAAGTGAGCGTCGCTCAATCGTACCACAATCGTTATCATTATGATTTACTGTATTCCATGTTGTTTACAAGATGTTACAGGTAGATAAGTTTCATACATAAACCCTGCCTTATTCACAATCTCAATACCTAGGTCTAGGATTTGTGTGATCCTGTGATCACAATAACTAAACAAACCACTAAACTAACACAATACATTTTTTTTACAATAATTTAATTATAAATACTTGCCATCACGACTGTATTCCCCGAAGGGTTAGGTAGAGATGTACCATTGCACACCCACAGTTCGCCGGTATGTTTAAGTCCCATGAAATAGGGGGCGAGCCTATTGCCATTAACCTGGCACACATCATAACTCCGAGCTGCTACTGAGAATTTCATAGAAAAACCCAATAACACTTTGCTCGACCTGGGCATTGAACTCAAGACCTCTAGTATAGTAGTCGCGCTTAGGACCACTAGGCCAACGAGGCAATTATATATTTATTAGTTTTTATTTAATCATATCGTACTAATACGTCTTGTTATTATAATTTGTATAGTAATTGCAATCATGAGTGGTCCCGCATAGCAGCTCGCCCACGAACACATCGGTATCTAGAATCACTAGACACCTTCTATCCGAGGGCTAACTTCTTAATTAGTAACCTAATGACAAAAATTCTTGTTCTATTTATAAATTAGCTGTAAGCTCACATGAGAACCACCAGATTAGCTGAAACAAACGAGTGGTTCAGTGATTTAATGTTTTTTTCTTTTATAAAAGCGTTTATATGTTTGTGATAAACTTACATCCACAATACAAGTATTTGTTCCGGGCGGGACTCGAACCCGCGACACGCAATGCAGCAGAGAATATCAACTATCACACTGCGCCATCAACCTTGTCGTCAAATTTTTAAAAGAATAATATTGAGATAGGTAGGTACCTCTGTTTTTCCCTACAGGGTGACCAGAGGTGTCTATACGATTTTTGGTCGCCTATCTACAGTCCACTACAAATCGCCAGTCATGATTATGTCCCATGTAAAGTCCGGGTAGCTACAGCTGTACTATTGTTACATAAAGTACATTCACTCACTGCATTAAGTAACTGCCCCGTTGATCTCGTGGTGGCAAGCTCGATCGTTGAGCGTGGGGTCAGTTTGATTCCCAGGTGGGGCAAAGTGTTATTGGGTTTTTCCATTAGGAATTTTTCAGTAACAGCCTGGAGCTTGGAAGTTGGTGGTGTGACATCCCCGTGCCTCGGAAAACACATAAAGCCGTTAGTCCTGCGCCTGATCTCTACCCGGTCGTGTCGGATTGCCTTCCCATCGGACTATGAGAGTTAGTGAAGAGGGAGTGCACCTGTGTTTGCGCACACACTTGTGCACTATAATATCTCCTGCGTACTTGACTAGTCTCCATTAAGATTAGGCGCCGCGGAATCGGTCTGGAGAATACATACATTACATTAAGTTATTCACATTGAATAAGACCTAGATTTCCTTTGACATAACCTCCCTCGAAACCAATAAGTAGGCAGGTGAGTAACAATATCCTGTCTCATGAAATATTTCGCACCACAGGTCTTATTGAAATGTTGACAAGTACGTGCTAAGAGTATGATTCATGTTCCTCAGTAGAACTAGACTTTGCCGCGGGTCCACTCGCCGAAATGTTTCTACAAAGGTTTGTCCGAGGAAGTACTGCCTAGAACCTTACCTCGTTATGCCGAGCAACTTTGCTGTGTTCCGATTTGAAGGGTAATGGTGTAATAACAGGTAATTGAGATGTTTAATGTTAATATTTCAACTGATGTAAGCAATAATTATGTGTATCTACAAACACATAAGACAACTTTACAGGACTAATGACTTTCAGCAGCTCTATTTTGTAAAAATCTCTCACAGTGAATGCGAGAAGTGAACTTGGTTTTTTTTACAGAACAACATTTTCACTGCTAATCCTTAATGATACACAAACAGACAAGCACACCAATTCAGCTACAGCAAACCATATTATTAGTCAACGTGTGTATTATACAGTTCTGTGCGTATGTGTACACAACATATTAGCGCAGGTATGCTTGAGATCACGTAGTTATGTATCACTGAACTAATACACTCATAATGATGCCTGTTCTAAGTTAGGAGTGCGGTTAGGACGAGCACGCAGTTTTAGGAATATACAGTCGGTATAGTAATCAATATTAGTTTTATGAATCCGTTGTGGGCTGTGGTTGAACAATTAGTTTGAATGAGAATTGATTTTGTTGTAGGTAAGTACTTATGTAAGTATTTACTTATTTGGTGACATTGACTAACCTCACTGACAGATTTGGCTTCTGCTGGACACTACGTCTGCATGACAGGTATACCACAGACATATCTATCCTATGACACTCAGCAATAGTGAATCATTTTATTAGTGAAAGATTTTTGTAATCAGACAAGCCCGTCATACTATTCCTAAACCACTGCAACTCCAGAAAGCCAAAATGAATGATGGCGACCACCAGAAAATTGCCAGGTAATGAAGCTTGATGATCCTGGAAGAAACGATTCAACTGTCATGGATCTCGCAACGAAATTATCGAAATTATGAGAAAAGATCAGCTGAGGTGTAAGGAAAATCATAATTTTCACTTCCCTTCAAACAAGCAGTACAAAGTAGTTACTAGTACACTATGTTGCCAGACTACTAATCCACACTAAATCCTGGTAGAAACAGCGTCCTCGTTGTCCCCCCCATACATCACAGTAGTCAACATAACAATTAACAGACTTACTAAGGGAAGCAAGCGGCAATTATTTATACCCAATCACAGACTACCCCACATTTGACCTCACATTATAAATATACCCCGACATAACAGACCAGAGCACCCCTCGCGGAAGCGATGCAATTCCGCAGATGCCATAAAGATTAGAGAGAGGGTAGTACACTAATTAAGATTGAAGTTTTATGTGCTATTCCGGGTTGCGGAATGTGGAGTCCGTATTGTTTTGTTGAAATATTTATCGAAAACAACGGCAGGATTTATTTAATTGATGTCGTTCCTGTCCTGTTAAATAGCTTTAAAGGCTTTCATTTGGCAATAGTAATCATTTTCCATGGGCTGCTCAAAATACAGAGGGTTAGAACGGAGGCCTTCGCCAGGGGCGCAACACAGGCCAAAAATAAAAGAAATAAATTGGACAGCGTGCGTCACCTTGAAAAAGAACTTCTTCTTAGCTGTTTAAAAATAAATAAATACACCACAAAGTAAAGTCACTGAAAGGATATTCTCAGTCAATGTCTGTCTCGACAATTGAATGTGTCTACTAATATTATGAAGACGAAAGATTTTTTGTTTGTATCGAATAAGCTCCGAAACTATTGAACCGATTCTAACCATTTTTACACCAATAGATTATTCATTATTCCTGAGTTTCATAGGCTATAATTATAACATCGCGGTACGACACACGGGAGAAATAAGGCACGCAGATGAAGTCGTGGGCGGATGCTAGTAAACATTAAAACATGTTCTTTGTCATCGTGTAAGCCGTTTGTCTACCATTGCCAACATTAGGTAGTAGTTATCAATTATACTGATTTCTCTTTAGGTGTACATAAATAGAGGCATGTACACACAAGTAAAGGCTGGTTTTTATAAATAACCGTATTTTTTTATCAATGACTTAAATAAAAACAAAATCTGAGATTGAATAGTATCTAACACAACTCAATCCCGACGCGCAATAAAAAGTGGTAAACAAGCAGTTTTAGTGCGCACTGGCCGCTTCGTGCGCGTCCGTAAATCAGAGGGGCTTGTTTATTGGAACAACTATTGCGTTCTTTTACTACTTCACTGTACAGCTTTCGAATTGTTACTGATTTTTGAGAAGAGGGTAGTTGTTTTGATTTAGGTTTCTTATCACTGAAACTGGTTGACTTTTGAGCACCAGTGTGACTAGCTGCAAGAATATGGGCGAACGAAGGAAATTTTGTCAAACCGGACCTCCTCCTTCTTGACGTTGGTTGAAAATTTTGGCAAAAATTACGATGAATTCTGTAACAAGATAATGACTCATAAAGAGTCACGGAAGAACAAAACAAGCCGCAGACAATAGATAGATGGGGATGAGGATAGAAGAATAATGTTACTAAAAATAGTTTTTTTTATTAGTGATTTCTATCGGTTAGCACCAATCAGATCAGTTTAACACACTCGGTAATCTGTCAATTAATTCTTTGACTCATAATATCAAACTTCTAAGTGTAAGCACTAATTCGTTTGCCAAGCATGGTGACACCAATTTCCTTAATAATGTTCTTTAAAGCAGTGATCACTGGCTACCAAATGGTGCTCTTTGTGAAAAATAATGGAAATCATTTAGAAGAACTTTCGCCATGATAAAGATAATAAAACCGTTGCAGAATTAAATGAAGTAAACTTAATTCCGTCCTGTTGTGTTGAGAACAAAAGCTCTGGGAAGTAAATATGAAGTGATTTACTAAAACACTGGAACGCAACGGTTTCCAGCTACAGACACTGTGTCTACTATTCAATTTGTGCAAGAGGAGCGACAAGAGGAAGGTGTGGGAGAGTAGGTTAGCTTAGAACGATGTTGAAATAACTTAGCAAAGTTAGGGTGAAGTGTAAACCTTTTTAAACGAGTGTATTTTGTCTTAAAATACCCCAAATAGCACGAGGTGATGTAGAGGTAATGAATCTCTGCTATCTAATTTGAACAAAACTACGAGCTAACGGTTGATTATCGTAGTAGTAATGCTTCGTTCGCCTAATGGTCCTCCTAAGCGCGATTGCTACGCTTGAGGTCTTGGGTTGAATTCTCAAGTCAAGCAAAGTGTATTGGGTTTTTCTATGAAATTCTCAGTATCAGCTTGGAGTTAGGATTTGTGCCCGGTTAATGGCAATAGGCTCGCCTCCTATTACATGGGTCTAAAACATTCCGGCGCACTATGGGTGTATATTGGTACACGAGTCATGTCAAATCAAGTCAAAGCATTTATTTAATTAGTCCATTCACAAGCACTTTTGAATTGTCAAGAAGTTACCTATACAGAAAGTTCAAGCTAGTTGCTCGTTCTAAAACGTATCGTAGGTATCTATGGAGAAGAATGAGCAAGAAACTCCACGGACACTCTTTTCAAATTGTTTTTTACAGAATTTTGATAACAGTATTCTTGTTGCTTAGAACTACTCAGTAGCTAATTAGTACTTATTCTACTTTGATATAATATCAACTATTGAACGTAGCTATTACTCACAGAGCCTTTTAAAGAGATGACCGCTTTCAAGTGTTTGAGGTACCGTTTCCGGAGTCGTCGTTAATCACAGGCTTTGACTGTCAAAAGGACCTACTTTACTGTATAAGATAAATGCTTTATGATTTAAAGTCCGCCCACACACGATACCATCACTCTATTCTATTCACAAGAGGTCAACGGTAGCCGCGCAGACGATAATTATATACTGATTGACAGTGACAGTTACATAGAGACGTAACTGTCACTGTCTATGTCAGTATATATAGTTACACAAAGGGTTTGGTTAAGTAAATGACTAACCACGGTTATGGAAACCTAGAATATAAATAGATTGATGTTTTTTGATTAAAATAAAATAAAACGGCCAAGTGCGAGTCGAATTAGCACACGAATGGCTCTATACAGCCGTATATAATATTAGCGAACTGTTAAGTTACGTCTTTGGTTACTGCCAGCTCCCGTGGGTCGTAGTGTGATGTTATATAGCCACGAATAATGTAGCTATATATTGGCGAAACATTTTTTAAATCGGTCCAGTTTCAACCTTCAGTACAAACAAACAAAAAAATCTTTCCTCTTTATAATATTAGTATAGAGTTTACTACATACAAAACAAATAGTTTCCTGTATGCAACCGCCTCTTATTTTTATTATTTGTAGTTTTAGTAACCGTAGAAATACATGCTCTGTGAAAATTTCAACTCTCTACCTATTACCGTTCATGAGATATAGGGTTAGTAGTAGGGGCTCGTTGGCACTCTTCGGCTATGGAACCATAGGAAGAGTTTTAAAGCGATCATTATGCCTAGGATAGGACGAAAGAAAAGTCGCGAGTAGTAGTACTTCTGCGTTTATCTGTGCAGTATTTTTGTTGGCAGTGAGTGTCGGCCAGAACTGTTTGTCACTTTTATTGCTGGTGTTTATCTCTTAAATTAGTTCTGCGTTCGCTGATTATGTTCAACTTTTTAATTAATCACGTTTTTTCCCCTTATCTCGCACTTTTTGATCATTTTAATGTTGTTTGTAGTTGTAAAGTTTTGGGCAATATTCTTGAAGTGGGAAAATATTTTCGTAGAGGCACATTTAGATGAGCGCCCACGGGAAATGTTTGAGTCGGTGCACTCTGAGCTGTCAGCTACCAGTCATGATGATTGAATGATCTTTAAGTTGCTAACTTACTCTTTTCGAGGTGTCGGCTATTTTCAATTTTAGTAACAGTAAAAAAAAATAAACTTTCAATTCAAATAGAAGAATAAGTTACAAGGCCGCTTAAGACTAGGACCATTATCCTACCGTTGATATTTAGCAACAATCTCGATTACAGTTCCTTATTAATTCCCCAACCCCAAAGAAAGGAGAAATCAATCATTTGCAACTTTTACAAAAGTATTGTGAGAACAATAATTTTCATCACAAAAGAAATGCAAAGGAAAATCCATAGACAATCACAATACCGCCGCCATTTTCATTATTGTCGTAAAAGATAAACCGTCACCAGACAAAGAAATTCGGAAGCGAAACTGTCGCTTTTAAAAATTTAAAGCTTCCCATCTCAAAGATTGTATCCGCGCCATCCACATCCAGTTGACATTACACTTCTAATAAAATATCCTCGACAAAATCCTAATAGAACCATAAAGGGGGAGACGAATCGAGTCTATGGTCGTTTCGCGCCAATTCTCGTCAAGATGGCCGCGAAGCAAAATGGTGGATTGACGCTTTGTTTTTAGAAGATGTTTTTGTGTTTATGGGGAGTTCAAGAAGTTTTCATGAAACGTTTATGAACTAAGATTATTTCAAAGTATACTGCAATCTGTGATTGCAGAAAATACCGAAGATTTACAGTGACGTTTTTTTCTCTATGTCATTGGATGGCATTCAAGCTGACGCTCTCACCTGATGTTCAGTGGTCACCGCTACCTATATACATCTGTAGTACCAGAGGCAAATGCGTTGCTATACCAGAGACAAAGTTGCAACGCCACATAATAATATGCCTGTAATTACACCGGTACCCATACCCTTCAAACTGCCGGAGCTGTGGGTTGTTCGAAAGAGATACCGCGCCCCCGGAACGCAAAGGGCACAATAGGGAACATGGATGGGTTTTAGTCAGTAAAAGTCTGACACCCTCCCGTCCCGCCAGGGCGGGGGAAGTCATTTGATGATTTCCCATCCGTAAAAAAAAAAGGCCCTTCAAACCGGAACAGCAATAGGTATGGTGGTGCTACTTTCCGGGATACTACTACCACTACTACAATCTGGAAAACTGAAATTTGCTTCCAAGCCACAATCTCATTATAAAAAGATATAGGACTGAGGACTTTTCCAATAAAATTATCTAAAATTCTCTTCTTATTAATAACTAGGCCAACAACATCATATTATTGGACTGACAATACTCACTTATTTTATTTGGGCAACTCAATGGGCTGACGGAGTTATTGCCATTGAAGCTCCATTCAATTTCGGTTCAATGGCGACCTCACTCTGGATGATTGTGGATGATACGTCACTGATGAGGGCGGCTTACATGTAGACGACCCGGGACGATCCGGCCGACATGTTTGGATGTGGAATATGTAGGGACGAATAAAATTTTGTTTTTTTAGATGACTTGTCCAAATAGCGTTAATAGTAAGTTGGGGCTAGCTCAGTCAAAAAGACCCAACTCATGTCAAAATGTTCCCCATTTCGTGAAAGTAATTATAGTGATTTTGGATATTTTCGATGATAAAATGAAAAAATATTCCGAGCATAAGTTTTAGGCGAACTTTGAACCGTCATTGCTGGTTAGCAATGTAACATATTAGACGCATTTAATTAAATAATTAATTATAATTATTTTTACGTTATTATTTGAGAGATTGTGGATTGGCTCTTACTAACTGAACTATGCATAAAAACTCAATTGATTATTGCACAAATCTTAAGAAGAAAATTATACGATAATGAAGTAATTACCACTCAACAAACAAAGCAATCTACTATTTCTTGACAATAACCTGTAGAAAAAACGTGAGAACATCTATTATGATACTACCGACCCTTTGCGCCATTTAAACGAAGAATGAGCAGCGCCACGACATTAGCATCACAATATGGAGTCGTTGCATCGCGTCGCATGCCTGACTCACAGAACGGAAAACCAATCATTAACACATGAAGTGAGAGAACAGAAAATCTACTTGGAGATCGTTAATGTGGACCATTTGAATTAGATTCGATTTGATTGATTGTCTTGTTAAGATAATTTTTAATATTTTATATCCTTGGTTTTGAAATAAGGTATCTATTTGTTGGGAATTGTGGACTGCAGCAGTCAAACTGCTCTCGTTCTAGGTTTATTTTAATTAACCTTCTTTTCCTGTTTACTCTGTAGCTATAACGTTCCATAAATATCTTATAGTCTTATAAGGATCATAAGCGCCATTATATTCCTTTACAGTAAACTTATTATGTGATGGTATATTAGTCAGCCCTTTAATATTTGCCTTTAATAGCTAATAACGGACTTTATGCTCGGCAAATAATAAAATAAATAACACCGAGTTAAAGCATCTAAGACATCCAAATCGTTATCCATCCAATCAGCAATGCCGAGTTAAAGCAATCCTGAATTTGTGACAAGATGATCGACAACTCTTCATAAGTAAGTATTGATTATTCAATTGTCCGTCAGAGGTAGAATTTTATCAATTTGATTCCAACTTCTTAAAGTTATAAGTGAAATTAAAGTTGTTTTACGTCTAAAATTCCTTAATTGTCAATCTTTGTGCGATGAAGGCCGTCACAAAGATAGCTCATGCGATGGTAAAAAAAATTACAACATACCATCACGACTCTATTCCCCGAAAGGTTAGGCAGAGGTGTACTAATGTACATCCACAGTGTAGTACGGAGATGACCTATCAGTCATTACCCTGGCGTGCTGAAAACGTTGAGAAACTCATAAGAGATGAGTTTCCATAGCAACACCCAAAGTAAGGCCTTCTGTGAAGAAATAATCTGAATCAATATTATAGTGCTGTGCGCTCGACAACTAAGTTCATCAAGTGAAGTACCAACACGTTTTCAACACCTCTTCCTTGGCGGCGAGCCTCCTTGCCGGATTGCCGCCGTGGGATCTGGAGGCGCTGGTCCTCGCGCGCCTGTACGAGTGGCGCGTGGAGGTACTAGGCCGGGGGGAGAGTCCGCCACCGCGGCAAATTGCCGCTCGGCGGGCCGACCTCCGGCTCGATCTCATGGCGACATGGAGACAGCGACTGTCGCAACCTCGTGCTGGGCACGCCTTAATAGAGGCGGTAAGTCCCCTCTTTGAGGAGTGGCTGGAGAGGCGCCACGGCGCCCTCACCTACCGCCTGACGCAGGTCCTCACCGGACACGGGTGTTTCGGGAGGTTCCTGCACCTCATCGGGCGGGAGGAAACGTCCGGATGTCACCATTGTGTGGATTGCCCCGAGGACACGGTGGAGCACACCGTGGCGGTATGCCCCGCTTGGGCGGAGCATCGCCGAGTCCTCGTGGCGGCCATCGGCGGCGGCGAACTCTCGCGTCCGGCCCTGGTGCGAGCCATGGTTCGGAGCGAGAGGGAATGGGATGCAGTCGCCTCCTTCTGCGAGGCAGTAATGCTTGAGAAGGAGGCGGCGGGAAGGTTGAGACAGCGGTTCTCCCGTCCCAGCCGCCGCGGTAGACGCTCCGGACGTCGGGAGCCGCGAGACGACTCCCGGCCACCGTAGATACTGGCCTGTGGACGGTGAGCAATGGGTAGCTCACCGTCCTTACGTTGCATAACGACAGGCCGTGTCGACGGCGCGTTCGTGTTCCACGCGCGCCTCAAAGAGATGTCAGCAAAAGGAAGGGGCCACTGAGGGCCGATGCCTGCCGGGGCTGCGGGTTGTTCGCAAGAGATACCGCGCCCCCGGAACGCAAAGGGCACAAGAAGGAACATGGGTGGGTTTTAGTCAGTAAAAGTCTGACACTCCCTCCCGCCCCGCCCAGGGCGGGAGAAGTTATTTGATGATTTCCCACCCACCAAAAAAAAAAAAAAAAAAACACCTCTTCCTTGCCCTCTCGGCCTCTGACACACGATGTATCACAACTGACAGTTTAATGAAGAACATTCTTTAGTAATACGTAATTTATTAGCCGGTGACGTAATTCTTTACTTTATTGTACTTACGTCACTTTACAAACATTTTATTTGGTTTTTAAACCGGTTTGTAAAAACTGTTGTCGAATATTGAGTATAGTGAAGCTTTTAAAATCGATGATGTCAATTAAAATTTTTCGTTACTTTTTTTACTGAATAAATTAGTTTTTGAGAAAACCTGTATAAGACGTGTATTTTGATTACAGTGGTAATAACTTTGTGGGGTCCTTGGGTCGATCCTCAAACTGTAGAAGTATTATTGAATCTTGCCATCCGATCCGGTCATCCATAAAATTCTCAGAAGCCGTTAGGAAATCGAATTGTTCTTTACGACATGGAACTCAGAACTGATGTGTAATGTGCGTTTAGTACCTCTGCCTGCCGTTTTAGAGAATATAGGGGTGATGATATGCAGTAAATACATATTTCAAAGACACAAACCCAAAGCCATGTAAACCAACCTTAGCGGAACGATAAATTGTAATACGTCACCGGCGGTTTTCTGCTAAGTCTGACTCTCCCTATCTACGTCGGAAATATCCTTCCAACACTTTATTTCATTTTGCATACATTGCTGGGCTTCCACGAATTTTATGAAAGAGTTAGAATAATAGGCAGCAATGTAAAAAACACTAAGCGATTGTGTCGTTTTATCAGCGTTGTCGTGTTAGACTATCTTTTTACGGGCAAATGCTCTAAAAGTTAATTTTATCTGTGTGTCTATTGTTGCTCTGTTGTTTACTACTAGTAATATATTGAGATTACGGGTCCGCACATGAAATATTACGAATGGAGGGTTACCCACACCACTTATTTTTTATCTCAGAGTGACGACTGTGACGATAGTTGCACGTCATGCTATTGTACAGTTGTCGCAATTGCGTTATTGGCGGGATCAGAACTTGTACCTTGTCAAATATCATGTTTCAATATCCGAGAAAAATAGATACAACGAACCAAAAGATAAGGCGGCTGGGTTAAATTAAAGTAAAATCCAAAAAGTTGTTTGAGATACCATCTAAGAGTCCTTAAGGATTTTTTGTTTGTGTAATCTACCAACAGGTTCACCTAGCACTATAAACATAAGGTTGTCATCGCTCCTGCCTTTCCCGGATTTGACCTCAAGTCCTTCGCCCGCAGAGAGTATAAAAAAGTGTTCATTACCTTTTTTGTGCCAGGGGAATCCCAATTAATTTAAAGACAAGCAATAAAATTATTAAAAAAAATGTAAACGATGTTTTAAGTGTAAAAATATTTTTCTCAGGGCGTCGGGGAATTAATCTCAATTTCACCAAAATGTCCGGGAATTTTAAAGCTTTTGTCCGGCATCGGCGACCCTGACTGCTCACTCAGTATGAAGACGGTTCAACATTGGCACTCCATTTCCTCTTACTCTGTGGTTGTTTCAAAGAAAAGAAGTAATGAAGTTGTGTGATCACGTTCCTTGGTTTATTTTCATTTATCTTTTTGTTTTTCTTTTGAAGCTAGAGTAGTCAGCGAGATTGTGTTGTTATCCGCGGAGATGAGCCTTAGACCTTGGCGAAGGTTTATGTAAAGATGGCGATGTTATATTACATTGATTAAAACGTATGCTACTAAAACATTTATTCTGTCACACGAGTGATACACTTTCATTTATAATAAGATCACGCTTGGATTTCTCGAAACGGATGGGCAGAGATGTATTGTTATAGTAAACTTTCCTTTTTACGGTTACTGAGATGTTAAAATTCATATACCGATCATATACGTGACTCGCAACAAGCCTATTGCCAAGTCTAAATACTTGGTAACAGAGCCAGTCTTCTGGTATCAACTGAAAAGGTTCATAGAAGAAAACACCAGAACACTTGGCCTTACTCAGGATTCTACGCCCAGCAGTCCAACTTGCAACCACGACGACCCTACGCACAACGAGGCAGCCGACATTTTTGAAACAAAACCGTTTAAAAAGTCATAAAATCCATAAAACAATTAACGGCCGATAAATTACCATAATGAGCTACGTTTTAATGAAAATAAACTCAAAAAGGTAATTAGCGAAGTATAAAGGTCAGCCGGGTATCGTGTTAATTAGGAAGCTTACGAGTCTCCTGCTCATTACCTACAGCCATTTGATAACGTTTGGATTGCAATAAAAAATATTAAGAGGGCGTGAAAAGTTTAAATTACAGTTTGAATTAATTATCGATAATCGATATTATTTTTCTGTCCTTTATACCATGAAAGTCAAGTTTTCTTAATATAATAATAAAGTCTTCTTCCATACTACATAATTATACTGATCTTGCATTTAGGAGCAACATGAAATATGTTACCAGCACTTGTTAATTAAATTGAAAAGAGCGTCTGTGGAGTTTCTTGCTCGGTGTTTTCCATAGAGGTCTACCTACGTTGTAGAACAAGCGACTAGCGTCAACTTTCTGACTAACCGAGCGACTCCTTGACAATTCAATAGTGGCTGTAAATGGTACATTGAAATAAAAGCTTTGACGTTGACTTTGATGCATATCTCAACCGTCATCTCAGTCACCCTCTTCCCTGCCATCTCATCTTTCACACAATCTACAACATTCTTAGGTGTCCTTGAAATCATTCTAATTTTTATCTTATTGCATTTATCTATATAGATAAAGTGAATGCCTAACTGTGTTTTTTTTTGGAAGATCCACCAGAATAGTCGGAAATAGGCACTTGAATGAATGGGGCTGTTCGCTAGATATATCTAATAATAAACGACAATTATGTTCAATCTGAATTCATTCGCTATTCTAAACAATTGGCACCTCCATATTGTCAAGTCCTATCTAATGAAAGCGTGGGTCGTAATCTAGTGGTAGACGACACACTGCCGGGGCCTAAATGCCTATTATTTTACACCAATTAAGATTCTTTGGTTCCACGCTGATTGGGAGTAAATAGAAAACAATGGATGTATTTAGCTTGCTTTTGCTTTCAGTACAACGTAGGGGGAATGGAGAAATGACTTACTATGGCTTGACGAAAGATTGCAAAGCAACAGAGACATTTTTCAAGAGAATTTTCTCTTCTTGTTTGATGCAAAAGGTATGAAATAAAGGTAAATAATAAGATATAAGATAAACTTCAGTGTTGTTGAACTATAGCGTTTGTGAATAATACTGAATATTGTTACCGGTACTAGTAAAATAAAGCCGGAAAGGTTTTTGTTTGTTTATCAGAATAATCTCTGGAAGTACCAGTCAGATTGGGAAAACTATTTTTGTATGTAAACGACAGCCAAAGTTACGAGAATATCACGCTACGACCGACGGGAGTGGTGCAGTGAAAAGACCATGCGGGCGAAGTCGCGGACAGGAGCTAGTATTTTATAAGATAGTACATGAAAATGTTCTGAAAATGAAACACAATAAAATGTAGATCTGATGAAACAGCTGTTTAATAATAAATAATAAAAATCTGTCGCCTTTCCGGTCCCCATTTCAATCGCAACTTCCGATGAAAAATATTTGATTGAAAACAAAAACCAAACATTGCTTCACAAAATAACGTTCGGTAATATACTCACAGCTCGAGTTCAGAGGGAAATGCTCAAATATTTCAGTTCCCAAACGACATTGTATCACAAAAAGAATCTAATCTTTCGGAATGCTCTGGCCAGCGTGAAAACGACTGACGCACTCAAAACGTCAAAATATACCAACATTTTTCATTCGTTTAAACCCTAACCAATGTATTATTCCAACCCAAGAAATATCACAACTCCTTATTCTCATCCCATGAAGGTCTATTGTAGCTTGTATTTGAGCTTAGCAACAGTAAACCAGTGTGTGAATGTGTGCACTAACCGTACCAACCAATCTCTTGTGTAGGGCCACACTGCGTTCGCTGCGACTTTTTGACGCATGTCGCTGGTCTAGCTCAGATTAATCTTAAAGCCTGGCGATTTTACGTCGACACTGCCACGCGATTGGATTTGAATTCCAAATGTCGATGCTTTATTATTCTTTGTTCTAGAAGGTTCGTTATTTCTTTTATGCGGGGGGGGGGGGAGAGAAATAAGTGGTGTTTGTACAAGAAGGAAGGGAAGGTTGTTGTTTACTGATTTTAATTCTGGAGTGGATTGCTTGTTCGAGATATGTACAAGCTTGTTGTCGAGTTCGTAAGCAGACATCTTATTCATTCTATGACAACACATTTGTCATAAATCAGTTTAGGAAAGTAGCATTCTTATGTTTGTTGTTCCTTGTTTGTACCAACTTTTATTAGCAGTAGATTTATACCCTGTCAGTTGGAAGGGCACCCAAAAAACGATTTTTATTTGCTTTTGAAATCAATAACTAGTTAGTGAATTGATATTACAAAAAACCGACTTCATAGTTTAGTATTGTCGTACAAAATCTATGAAAGTATCGCGATTTGACAGCTTATAAAAATAACGTCAATTGATTAGTGTCCTCCCTAATATTTTGTGCGCTATGCTTGGATGCTAAAAACAGGCAATAGTAACCACTACACTAAAACTGATTTTCGGAAAGTATGTAGAAGAAATATCGTCATACATGCAATACTTTTTCTCACCATCGACGTGCCATTTTGTAAGTTTTTTCCCAGAAATAAGCCATTACTTACAAAACGAAGTAGTTTTTCCGCGCCTTTGTGGAGTATTTATTATCCGTATATTATGTTTGTTGTGTTATTATATATTTATAACAGCAAATTACATTTTTTCTGTCAGCAAAAAGTTCCGAGGTCGCTACACTACCTACTGTTAGAACATTGACAATTTTTTTCTTAAGTTAACGGCTTTTTCTTGGCGTTTTGATACAGAACTAGACCAAGTCGGCGCAGTTGATAAGCGAATGGCTTCTCGTATTCATTAATTTCTGTCTGAATGGACCGATATGAAACTAGGTATGGTAGGTGGATGACATGTTTTTTAAGTTAATTTGATTCACAAACTAGGCTACTTAAACAATTTTTATAAACTCATACGGGACTATTTTGAAAGACATACAACTGCAACTGATTCTTTTAAGTCGGTTAAAAATATCGTATTCATGTTAGAAGTGTAGACCTTATAATAAATAGTATAGATAATAATAGTATAGAAAAAGTTTTCTTTTTTAGATACCCTAGTAATCCTACAAAACCTAGTCGGCTTGAAGTCCGTGCGCCGGCATTATTCGTTTGCTGTTCAAACACGTCGGAGTTCCGAGTCGGGATGTTTTGGTACGTGTCTTGTTTCTGTTATAGCATCCATACTAATCTTCAGACGTCTATAAAAGCTTTATAATATTCCAAACAGGTCGCACACGAGAGGGAGAGTACTACATAGACACATTGCGTAACAACACCAGACTACATTCATTTTTAACCAACTTTTGTTTATCAAAAGGATAATTAAAAATTTCATGGCTGCCAGCTATTTGAGGCGGAAGAGGCTTACCGTTTCAAATTCACAAAGTAATTAATAATTATGTTTAATTGTTATTTCCTTACTTCCTGCTGGTTTGTAGAAATACAGTACATTGTTTTATGCTTTGTGTGATCTTGGGATTTGAATAGCTAACTTTATCTTGTCCTAAGTTTTATATAAAACAAGATAAACAGTAGACATTATTGTCCTGTAATTAAATTGACTATGTAAACTATATGGTTTATTTGTTCAAAAAGAAAGCACTTAGAGGACGCTTTTGCCCAGCATCGGGACAGTGTAGACAAGAAAAAAAACATACTTAACCTATCGTGGAAGCACATAAAGAAACCCTGGCAAATAAACACAATAAAGAGCTCTCAATATTTTCGAAATAAAAAATTTCGGATGTATAAACCCTTGTGAGTTCTGCTAACAACAGTCATTACGATGACGCTAAACCGAACGCGCCTACACGATTTGTGACATTGACAGCTGCTGTCATTGCAACTGTCATGGCGGCGCGTTAGCTAATTGGCGGGAAAACGCAATTTGTGTGAATCCGACTGTCTTTGAACTGTACAACGTTAGTTAGCTCTACGTTTATAGATATTAATCCGTTTGTTGGCTTTTTAAATTATTATTCTGTAAGTAGTTTCCGAGCTTTGACGTGAGCGAAACAATTAAGACAAAATGTACACTGTTAAAGCGTAACAGCAGAACATAAAGTAGATTACAATGGCCAACCATGCAGCGAGCAAAGCTTATCGCGCTCTGAGGGATGGTGACCCATATTCTATGGGTTAATGTGCATGCAATGCAAAACACAATGGCGGTACTTCTAGGTAGATCTATATTTGTGTTCATAACTAAGCCTAAGTAGATTCTGTCATTAGACTTTTCGCTTCGTTGATCAAAAGTTTTAGGTTCATTCTGAAATTGTTCAAAGTAAAATAGATTTCTATTTTCTGTAACTTTCAGAAGTAAAATTTTGTGTCGGCAAAGACATTGTTTTTGTTACTTTACTTAAACTAAGTAGGTACTGAAGTAAATTGCTTGAAAAATCTGTCTTTATAATTGTCGGGGTATTTTAACGCAGGTAGTTACGAAAATTATAATTATTTCGCACATTTAGCAAAAACATAATTTGATGTACCTACCTCAATAAACAGTATGTACCTACTGGAACAACATTGTATAGAGATCAAAGATTGCGCAATACGTAGGTCGCATTACAAGAGCTTCTTATTTCCTTAAATAATACTGAAAATAAAAGAAAGGTTCTTTTTATTTTTCATTCTTTACTCAAGAAATATGGTGACCGTACTGAGGTATTGGCAAAGCCCCTCACAAACAACATCAGGCAAGAATACAATACATCATACCTACTGTTAAGAACATCATATAACATTTATTTCTGTACTAGCTTGTGCCCGCAAAATCCGCGTAAATGACGCTAATGGCAAACGCAGACGAAGTCGCGGTATGACAAGTAGCCTACGACCTTTCTTGGGATTCAATGCCCCCAAACCCACCTAATACCTACCCAACCTGGTCGCCTAGTGCCAAATTTCATCAAAATCGGTTGAGTGGTTTAGTCGTGACTGCGTATCAGGTAGACAGACTTACTTTATAATGTTAAGTAAGTAATTACTAGCTGCGCCCGCGGCTTCGCTCATGTAAACCTAAGTGACACTTCCGGAAATAATAATTAAATGATGCTATGTCCTAGTTATGATGGGGGGGGGGGGCTTTTCCAAAGGAATTTGTCTGTATTATATAGGAGAAAGTAGAAACTAATAATCGTTGTAAAGGAATTCATCACGTATAGTTCTGCCACCATTCCTTTTTCAGCCAAGCAGCACTGCTGTGTATCCGTTTGAAGGAAAATCCGACATTTCAACTAGGATTTTTCAACCTAGGATGGCAACGCATTTGCGATGCCTCTGATATTGCCAGTAACGCAGGCAGCAGTGACCACTTACCACAGTTAGCTTGACATCCAATTACTCAAAAATACAAAAGTTAGGTAGCACTGTAGCGACATAATAATTACACGCCTTTTTTCTACAAAGGAAACCAAATAATGGAGACAATGTGAGGAAATTCGCACGCTCAGTAATTCTAGACATGTATGGCCTAACATTGTTCAAAGATGAGCCCGAAGCAGCTGGGTGAGTGACCTTGAGATAGAGGCAACGACATCGAAGGTTAAATGTTAGTTAGGTCAACGAGTGCTTAATAGAATAACAATACTGAAGATAGGTACATAGATATAGGCAATACTAAGTAGAGATGCGCTGAAAATCTTTCGTCGGAGGAACTTTTTTTACCCGTAACCTTTTTTTAAGGCAAACCCGCTACGCTTTTCCTAACTACTGTAAGTCCTGAACGCCAAAATCAAAAGCTATGATCAGAAAACAGCCGAAAAAACGATGCTCGACGAATCCAAGTGAACCTATTCAACTGTCTTGGATCCTGCAACAAAATTAATCAGAAAAGAACAGCATTAGAGTAAGAAGAAACAGGTGCCCAATTGTCCATAAGCGACGTTGACCACTTACCATCAGGTAAGTGGCCAAAACTAATATGATATGGAGAAAAGATTTGTGTATTTGTTTGTAATGGATACACTCAAAAACTTAACTGAGTTGAAAAATTCGTTCTCTAATGGAAAGCTACATTATCAGCGAGTAAAATAAACTTGCAAAATAAATTTGCAAATAAACGTTTATTCTATTCTATTCTAAAAAATAGGCTTTATTATATATAAAAAAAATAGCAATCCGTACAAAAATGAACGCGGTCGAAGTCGCGGGCAAAAGCTATCTGAGGATTAAATACCTATGCCTGTGAAATTCATAAACAAAACCCTTGCTTTTTATTTTTAGAAATAAAGCTGCAAAACTTTTTCAACGTCCACCTTTATCATCGTCACGCGAACATGTAGGCTGACCAAGCCACTAAAACTTCTCTGAAAAAACACACCTACATTTAAAAAAGGGTTTGGCAACTACCCGTAGACAAAACGTTTACGACCCCTTTATGTACCCCTGACAACCCTTAAGTACCCAACGGGCCCCTCAGACCATTAGTATGCAGTCCAGGCCCTCACGGACTGAAGCACCTTCTAACTAAACTATTACATCTATTCTTAGTCTGATCAACATTTTAACTAAATCTGCCATATCTGGAGCGGTTAACGTTGGGTAAGGGTGTGGTGCCAGTGTACGCGATAAACAAAATATTATTTGATCTGAACACAAGACAGACTAATTTTAAATCTATCATGGCATCTATATATCACCATATTGGATTTTTTTAATATGTCTTGCTCTTGTCATTACTCCAATTTATTCACAGTCGTCACATCCTGTCTTTTTCTTTCATTTATCATCCATCCTCCAATTTATAATTATCCATTTTTCATTTTCCTTTCTTCCGTCATTGACAGTTCAAAAGTACATGGGTACTTCCCGTCACAAAAACAATTCATCCATCTTCTCTTTTGTTTTGCGGGTTTACTCATATCCATTCAAATGCATACACACCGCTATGTTTTGTCAAATTCAGTCTTTATTTCTTGAGATACAGCTACGAGTAGATAAGGATTGGTTCTTTAAGCCATAGGGCTGAAACTCTTTAATTCGTCGCAATTTTTAGCCCAATGAAATCTACTGCTGGAAATAAGCAACCCCAATGGCTACATCTGTGTAATAATAATACAAACACCTCACTAAAACTGTATTTAATACTGTCTAGAATAAATAATCGGTAGTATTAACTCGATGTACACTTCATTACAAAATTGCAAGCGTGGGAAAATGTCAGCCATTTTGCGGACTGGATGCTAGAATAGTAAAGTAGGATAACAATAGTATTATGAAGATAAGATGTAACGGGTTTATAGATTTGTAAATAATTTATTTTTATTAATAATGAATACTGCCTCGTTTATCTCGTGGTCGCAAGCGCGACTGATGAGCATGGGGTCCTGGGTTCGATGCCCAGGTCGAGCAAAGTGTTATTGGGATTTTCCATTAGGAATTTCTCAGTAGCAGCTCGGGGTTAGGATTTGTGCCCGGTTCATGGCAATAGGCTCGCCCCCTATTACACGGGACCGAAAACTTACCGGCGAACTGTGGGTGTACATTAATACACCTGTGTCTAACCCTTCGGGGAATACAGGCGTGATGGTATGTTGTGTTGTACAATGAATATGTTGAATGAAGACAGATTATTTTATTTAAGAGGCAGATGGCATTATTGAACCTACATAAAACAATTATGTTTTACATTAAACTGCAACACCTTGCAGGAGAGATTTTGTGAATTGATTTAATTGGCAACAATAACACAAAACAATAAAAAGAAAAACATTCGTGAAATCAATGCTAGAATACATGCCTATTAGAGGGAGGCAATAGAAGAGGCGTTGTCTGTGCTTAGTAGAACATTGTAGAATATTTTACTTAGTCTTATCTATTCTCTACGTACCCCTGCCTCGACTAGAACCACGCCACCACAAAGGTCACCTAAACACGGCTCCGACCGCAGACGAAGGACGCATACAAATGTTCCAGAACCTTCCACATAACATACCCTTCGCATCTTATGCACAGATTATACCACGCGCTACACTTACAGCACATATCCCTTAAAAATACACGCACACATACAGAACTCTGACACACACGAGGTGTTGCGGGGAAACAAGGAGTAGCCACTCAACATGTTGAAAAAAATCCACGTAAACGAAAATCATGAAGGTGTGAGTGCGTTTTCTAAGAATGTCAAGGAGTCAAATACTTGAGTCTATGTCCCGTTTAGCGTGATATCGCGCGTGTTCCCGATTTTTCAAGGATTACCTTAAATATAAAGAAATGTTCGTAATATGTGACACGAGTTTCTTCACAATTGGGTGGGATTTGAGCGCGGAAGGGTTCAGCGGAATTGACGCGAGAATTTGATGCCTTTTACGATATTGCGGCTTTGAGTGTACGTGGATGTATTTATGATGTTGTGAAGCATCAACATTTTAATACAAGTCAAGTGTACCTACTGAAAAGGAGGAACGGGAAACTAATTTTTTTCGTGAAAACGACGTAGGTACTTGGGCGTCTCCCATCAAGTACCTTGATAACGCTAACGATCGTGTCTCCACGCTCCTGGCAGTTTACCTATGCAATATGATTAATCGTTCACTTCAATACGTAATAAAAAGTCAAATCCCCCGTCCCGCTTACTCTGAGTTGGTACGGGCAGAGAAAGTACTGTACAGATTTTCATATGGTTTTCACCAAAAAAGGCAAGTAGGTAGTGAAGAAATATACTGATTTCTTATCACTGGTTTCCCTGCAGATTTATTCCATACGATTGATTCGGAGTGGTTTTAGGCAATCCTTGAGTGAACTCTGGTAAAACCCAAAGGTGAGCAGAAGGAAAAGAGTTCAAAATGACTAAGACACATACCAGCACACCGCGCGGAGTCTGAATAAGGAAACATAATGATGGCGCCTTGTTTTATAATAAAATAAGTGGAGATTGATTCATTGAAAAAAACTGTAGAACATGCAATTCTTTTTTTATTTTTTGATTGGATGGAAGTGATTCAGCCGGAGTAGCGTGATTTAGCATTATATAATTAAAGTCTCAGATTCAAGAGTCTCCACACCTACGTCATTTTATTATGGCTGAATTTTTGAGGATAGGCAGAGGAATAAGCTAGGCCTAGATAGAATTAAACAATGAACTCTATAGTCTGCCACAACAGCGGTCGCATGTATCATCTTTTAGAATTGTAACCCGTGGTGTTTGGCAATTTGGGCTTCTCACAGGTATAAACGTCTCTCTGTGTCTGTGTCTATTGGCTTAATTGTCTTGTTTAGAGAAAAGTGAAAATCATATTTCGTGCCCCTCAGCTGTTTTTTTTTTCTAATTAATTTCGTTGCAGGATCGAGTCAAACCGGCTCAGCACTTTTTTGCTAATTGCCTTTACTGATTCTGGCTTTCAGGAGTTGAAGTGGTTGGAAATAGTCCGGTGGGCTTGTCCCAAAAATTCTTTCTACTATCTAATTAAGTTGCTATGGTGAACCACAGAATAAAAAGCCTTTTATGAACGGTCCACTCTTTAATTCTACCGGGGCCTATCCAGAAGGTAGGCGTACTTCTTAGGGTATTATGAAAAACTTTTGGGACAACCTAACATTCCGTTTTTCCTTTCGCGGTCTCTTCCTAAAAGGAAATCAGTAAAATCCTTGTCCAAGTTAAATGAGATGGAACCCAATGCATAATAACTATACATCTATACTTATTATTGTTTGTTTGTTCGTAAGAGGTAATCTCTGGAGGTACGGATTCTATTACAAAAGATATTCCACTGACAGAAAACTACACTATTGGCGAGTGTCATAAGATACACATTTATACCATAACGCCAGAATTCCCCGAAGGTTTAGGCAGAGGTGTACCAATCTGTAACAATGAGCTGCCACTGAGAATTTCTTAGAAAAAACTCAATAACACTTTGTTCGACCTAGGAATCGAACCCAAGACCTCTAACAGTCACTCTTAGCACTACTAGGCTAACGAGGCAGTTAGTCATACGCCTAACATGGCATTTGACTTCGATGCGGCCGAAGTCACGGGTAGAAATTAGTATTTAATAACAAAGCACTTTGCAAAGTTTTAGAGTCTTAGGAACATTATTTGACGTCTTCAACAAAATTCCCACACTAATACAAAAGTATGAACAATTTGCTGCCTCTGCTTTGTTCCTATTGCGCAGTCCTTGAATATATAATCGTGTGACAGACGGACATACGTAACTTAATGACACCTACTTATTGTTATTGTTTACGCATAATTTTTGAGTTCTAAATACCTAAGGCCTTAGACCTAGTGCTCCTTGTATTAGAGCCTCTTTTGTTTTGAATCGGTGTGTTTTGTTTCGTTTATAATATTTTATTCTAAGGTCTTCGTCGTTTGTCAATAAGGTCGGCGGAAATTAATTTGAAGCCATGTTAGATGAAATATATTTCTATAGAATGAGTCAATTTCTGTTTCATATTAAAGAAAAGTTATATTTATTTTATATTCTATCTATTTTCGGTTCTTGTGAAAACAGCTGTTTTTAATAATATTTCAGAGTTGGTCCCGTAGTAACAGTTGAATATTTTCATTGAACATGTCCTGCTCTCACTTAAAGTTAGCACAGAACATTACCTGCTCTATGTCAAATGTATGTTTGCGTATGATTAATAAACATGTTAATTTATTTAAAAAATCTAGATTTTGCTCGCGACTTCGTCCGTCTGTATTTTATTTATATACCAAATCGATTGAAAATAAAATATATCACCTATATAAGTATCGCCTCTATTACTCGCTAATAATGTGGCTTTACACAGGTAGAAACATTTTTAAAATAGGTTCAGTAGTTTTTGAGTTTACCTGTTACAAACAAAAATACAAATATTTTCTCTTTAAAGTTAGGTTTGACAATAAACTAGACACCATTGTAAGCACTCCCCACACCTGCGCACGCATGTCTCTACATAGAATCAGTCACAGGCTCCATCTGCCTGCACTTAGCAGTCGGCAGTCAATATGATCGTCCTCTACTTCACTTGACAAGCCGCCATATTGCGACACCTTACAATGTTAACAAAGTAAGGTTTTGTAACTTACAATGTATATGTGATGTTACTTAAAAGATAATGAGTCCATCTGTATGTTATTGCATCTTTAAAAGATAAAGAAAGATGCTACTAGGGGATTTTGTTCTTGAGGGTACGAGTAAACGGTAAATGTAACCTAAGTGAAGAGTCAATAGAATATTGTAGATCAAGTTTGCACTTGTATGTGTAAGCTGTGCTTTTGTAAAAGCGCTTTTTATTAGCGCGTTAATAAGTAATTACTTTATGTTACTGGCTATATTTCGTAATCTATCTAAAGACTGTCTTCTTACTTTAAAAAAATCAAGGCTATACAGGTTTTAAGTGACCCAAACTCCAAGTCTTTATCTAAAAAAGCTCTCACTCTACGAGTATTAGTACTAATCTAGGTTAAACACAATTTAAATCAAGACTTATGTCCAAGTCCAATAGGTAGACTCTTCGTACACATTACGTAGATCAAAGGTACACACCATGGACCTGTCCTAAACACCACGTGCACACCTCGTAGACCCCTCGTACACATCACCTCGTCCCCCTCTTACGCTCTAGTACCAACACATTCATACATAGTCAACACACCGTTACATAATTGACTGCAACATTTTACCGCTTGCCACATCACTAGTGGAACAGTATCTACTGGCTTGTTCTGTATCGCTACTGCATCAGTACTGGCGGCGAGTAGCTAAACCTGTTTGAGACGCCAAGGCAACGCGCCTAGTATAGTGGAAAAATTTCAATGTTGTGTGTTTGTTTACACGTCGCGGTTTTGTTACATAATACTAGCTTCTGCCAATGACTTCGTATGCTTATATTTTAAGATTACGCCAATTTTCCTTTGGAAACACTAAACGGGATAACAAGTAGCGTATGTGCTATATCAGACCAATCTATCTCGGTGGCAAATTTCATTCAAATCCGTCCAGCCGCCCCGGCGTGATTACAAACTTCGTAGGACTGTGCCTAATAAACAATAAGGGAATCTGACCACAAACAACAAAAAATACTTGTATTTCCGGAATTACAACTCAAAATACCATAGATAATAGATGCTACTAAAATAACACAAATACCATCACCCACGAGTCTATTTCAGAATTATTGTAATTTACTGTAAACTCACAACACTAACACTTGTAACAGTTCCTAATTGCAAAGATAACCACAGTCAACTAAAACAAGCAAAGCCACGCTCAAAAGTACAGTTTACATAAAAATATTCGTACTACGATGTCGCAACGTGTGCTCCCCACTCGGGAACGAACCTTGACCCGCGCAGTGAAAGTGGCCCTTATTGCGTACGAGATAAGGTGGCGTATAAGGAGTAAAAACGAAAGTGGTAGATAGCTGACTTAGTGTGAGGAGTAGCGACTTATATAAATAGAAATTAGATTGTTTTCTTATTATGTTCCAACTGGCTCGTTGGTTTAGTGCAACTGAGGTTTGATTCCGAGGTTAACGAAAGTTTTAGTGTCACAAAGTTACCAGTAACATAACTGATTCCATCTTCTGTAATTTAACTAACACTTTGATCGACTCATCGAGCTGGAAGAAAAATGGTTATACCTTCGTGAAAGACCAAAAGGTTCTAGTATCATTAGGGTTTTATTGTCATTATAAGGTTATGAAAGTTATTAACAAAGGCTCTCTATCCATAGGCCATCTTCCAAAGTTTTGCTCCATCTAGCTTGAGCATGCATGCAGGTCAGTTCGCAATCAAAAATGGAATACCTACCTCTATGCCTGTTGACTATTAAACTACACCCATAGCCACTACTTCTGGGTAATTGTATAAAAGAAGCAATTTTCACTTAGGTATCTATTTCCTATTCTAAAAAGCAGAACAAATAACTCGTCGCCGCTGCCGCTCATCAGCGTATCCCCTCCGCCATATTAACAACAATGATTCAATTACCGCGGCCGCTTGTCGCCAGCTCCTGTAATTGACTAATTGAGAGTGGCCGCTCAGGAGCTTATTATGAGCGATCACTGTAGCGCCACACGAGTGGCTGTGCCATGTACTAGACGTTTATTGGACAGGAGAGATTAATTTGTTGAAGTTATGTTTATTTGTGACTACAATACTAACTTACAACAGGGTTTTAGGGCTAACTAAGTAATGATATGAGCCGTATCTGTTTACTTAAATTGGCAAAGTCTTAGTCAAAACATTTAGTTTAATTAGATCATTTAAAGATTTTTCTTTTGTAAGATGGTATATCATCGGATTTTTATGATTTTATCCGCTCTAGGTAGAGCAAAAGGGAGTGTCAGACTCATACTGACTAAAACCCATCTGTTCTTTCTAATGCGCTTTGCGTTCCAGGGCCGCGGTGACTATTTCGAACAAACTCCGCAAACTTGGGAGGCACTGGCCCTAGCGGGCCCCGTCTAATTAAAATACACTTGAATGTTTTGTACAAGAAAATTAATTGAATCTAGTTGCCCCTTTCACAGGGTAATAGTTATGCGTGGAGAAAATGGGTAAGAAACATCATACCTAAGTACCTAAAAAAATGAAGGAAATCTTTCAAGCAGCAGTTTTGTTCAACGTTGCCCCACTCTATGAATTATTCCTATATCGCGGGCTTACACACACTGGTCCCATACGGGTACACAAACAGTCTAAGTAGAAACTGCCTTTGAGATGTTGATTTGATTAAGTAAATATTCAATGAGATGCTTATTTAAACATACAATTTTAATATTGTGTAACGTATGAAATTGCCGTACTAATGCTTACATTATTGCTGTAGTTCCAGAATCTTCAATCCTGCTCCAGGGTAAAACAATCATGCTTCTTATTACTGCGAAAATTATTAATGCAAAAGTTTGGATGGATGTTTGTTACTTACTCAATCACGCGAAAACGGCTGAGCTGATCTAGATAAAATGTAGCACAGACATAGATTATAGTCTAAAATAGTATATAGGTGATTTTTTAATTTGCTATGATAACCGAGATTCACGCGGACGAACTCGCTGGCGAACGTTAGTTTTTCATTAATTCAGGCAGAACTTCAGCAAAATACGCCGGTAATAGTTAATTACTATTATAAGTAAAAATAAAACCGGAGAAGTGCGAGTCAGACTCGCCTACCGTGGTTTCCGTTTTTTTTTTAAAGATCATTATAATTTACAGAATTCAATAAATAGTATAAACTATCTATTGAATTCTGTAACTTATAATGATCTATATATATAATAAATAAAATATATTTTGCATTGTGCACATCAAGTCCTTTTAAATGTAAAACGTAACTAAAGCAAACCACTTACACTCTCGTCACCTTGTCAAATGAATTAAGAATAAAGATTATAATAATTTAGTGCTAAAAACTGACATTGGCATACCAGAGATAATCCAGCACCGCGAACAGACACACACACAGGTACGTGATATAGTGGAATATTGCGTTCCGACTACCTACGCCATGTACCTACACATACACGAGCAGGTACTTCCATGTGCATGTTATTATATATTATAGAATGACATTGATATTATGCAATAAAACTGGATTAGGCTTACAGAAATTTATATAATAGGGGGCGAGCCTATTGCCATTAACCGAGCACAAATCCTAACTCCGAACTGCTACTGAAAATTATATTTGCGCGACCTGGGAATCGAACCCAAGACCTATCCCACTCCCCTCTACGCTAAACCTAAACATAACGGCGAACTGTGGGTGTACATTGGTACACCTCTGCTTAACCCTTCGGGGAATACAGGCGTGATGGTATATTACTTAGTATTGATGTATATTTGCCATCAATACTCTACTAAGAAGATTGAGAGGCAGCGCGTACTTATTAAGTTCAAGAAGAAGGGTAAAAAATCTACCCAATAACAATAAATATGGAAAAAACTAACAACACAAATTGACTCGTCAATCGACTTAAAATTCAAGATCGTAAAAACTCTAGCAACATGATGACGTCACCGATTAATTACTTATACATAACACACACAGACATACATATCTATACATATAGTGTAAGTAGGTCACGGTAATATTGCAGGCAAGTAAACAAAGCTGCGAAGTTAGAAGTCGACATGAATCGAGCTGATCCCGCAGACGCAGTTTACGATAACTTAAGTTAGAGCCGAGTTCAAAACGCTTAGCATGTTACTTACTTAAAGTTTGTAGCTATGTTATGAGCTGTTAGCTACACTACATCATATACAAGAACAAATATACAGATACCAGCTATATATCCCGCGGAGTCCCCCGCGTTTTTGGTTACTACTCCGTTTCCGTTGGTCAAAGCGTAATACGTATAAACCTTCCTGTTGAATTACTCTGTCTTTTGATGTTCGATGTTTTCTTAAGATGAGTTCACACCGAGACGCGCCGCGACACGACACATTACTCAAAGTATAACTTTATTTACTACACGAAAACATAAGTACACATTTCATTGTGAGAATTTAGACTGTGTGACACCATGCAGCGCTGAATCCTTGCAATTAAATGTATATCTTTTCGTGTACTAAATAAAGTTATATTTTCTTTTATTTTTTCCATTAAAATGTGCGCGTCGCGTTATAATTACGGGTTCGATTCTACCGGAATGTTTATACTTGTGGAAGTAATTTGTATTTGTAAATAATTTGGCGTAATCAACTTCAACACAATTATTAAGTTCACGTGTAATCTTGATGTATAGCAGCGATGATATAATTATAATAATTTCATCATCATCATTATTATCTACTGTTCGAATGAGAGAGAAATTGGTGATTTGTTTGCCAGTATCCACAAAGGCGGATGCTACTTGCACTTCTAATTAAGAGTTTTATTTTTAACTGCCCGCGAATTCGTCCGCGTAATTTTATTTACCCGCGTTAAGTATTTGGTTGATGCTCCGCTCCCGTGTGTCGTAGTGTGATGTAGTATAAGTCTATACTTTTCTCACGAATCTGACTATTATTACACAAAAAGATTACCAGTCCGATTGGTAGTTACAGAGATTAGCGCGTTTAAACAAACTAAACAACAAAAATTTACCCCCGACGCAAAAACGCTGTTTGTGTGGGTGTGTGTGTGTGTACGCGTGTGCGTTTGCGTGTGTGTGTGTGTGTGTGTTTCTTTTTTTTAAAGTCATTCTATGGACACAATGACAGATAGTGTTTCCTCAGTATTTTCTTAAGTTGGTATTCCTATTTCATACCTGCTATCAAATTCGGTGGTAACTCATATCATATGAACGAGTTGTGTACATATTATGCTTATGTTCCACTTTGCATTCTTCGGTATGAAAAGTGAATTAGTCAGGAGTGTTCTTAGCTATGTTTGATGGAAATCGGTTCAGCGGTTTAAAACTTATCAGCTCTTTTGTTAGCTGCGGTAGGGATTTCTAATCCTCTGTGGAGGTTTACTTAAAATTTTTAATTTTGTGTTTTGAAATAACGATCGGTAAGTTACAGGAACCCGACCTACAAGACACTCGACACAACTAAATGATCCGATAGAGTGCGTCTATTGACTCAGGTACATTAGCTCGCTTGCATTACGTTGGGCAACTGCCGCCGGTGCGGCATGGGCTCGTCGAGTGCGCTGCATTCGTTTGGTGACTCAATCAAATCAGAGCTTGTGATTTACCTATTCGGAATAGAATTGTTTTGGAGTTAAGGTTTTCGTAATAAATATGTAGGTATGTCGAGATACTATGTGCGGTTTTGACTTCCGCACTTAGTCTCCAATGTGGACCATGGTACGTGTTTTTTTTTGAGATACTAATTGTAAAGCATTAATGCTTTTCAGATATATTTTTCACGAATATTGAATGAAGCAGGTACATTATCTATAGGTAGTAATATTATAAAGAGGAAACATTTTTTGGTTCGAAACTACTCTACCTATTTTAATCTTTTTTTGATCAATAGATAGACATTATTTCTTAGTAACATAGGCTCTACAACATCACACTACGACTCACGGCAGCGGAGCAGTAACCAAAGACGTAACTTAACGCGGGTGAAATAAGGCAGCTTTTCGTTTAATTGGCTAAACTCAGTTTTTTTCTGCACTCGCTTACTCACTCATTACGAGATTTTCTTTCAACATTTTCATTCAATGTGATTAAATGCTGTTTTTAGATTAAAGAAAACTATACTGTGTCAATTCCATTTAGAATTAGACCACTTAACTTATTAAGGAGGGCAAACACCTTTTGAACCGTCAAACAAAACTGTCAGTTCGCCATTTGTACTGTACGTTGTCCGAGCTCCATTCAAAATAATATTACAAGGCTCTCATAATACAATCTGACTAATATTAAAAATGCGAGAGTTTGTATGGATGGATGTTTGGTACTCAATCACGACAAAACGGCTGAACGGATTTGGATGAAATTTGACACAGAGCTAGACTAAAGTAGGGATAATTTATTTACGAAAAATGTACGGTTTCCATGAGATAATAGGCCAACTTTGACGCGAACGAAGTCGCTGGCAGAAGATAGTAGGTTTATAAATTCTTCAATAAATTATCTTCTACATACAGTTATAAGAATGTACGACTACCCAACTAAAAATAACTACATAACAAGACAAGTTCTCGTCAAACGGCCCAAGGCAAACCTACGTATTCAGATACATAATATTTTAGAAAATAATAGGTACCTATTTGCAAAATTGTACGAAACAAATTGTATTCAAGCGAGTTGAATACGATGAACTAGGTATGAAACAAGCTCGTGGTTAAATACCTATATAGCAGATTGCTGTACTTACCGCGGTCGGTCAGTGGATGGGGGACCATTAAGTGTACTTAAGGCGTTAAACTATCACATAGGTACGTGTGTACAGATGGTGACACGAAATATGTAATACTAATGACAGTCGATGTTTAAAAGAAGTCTAAGCAGTTGGATTGACTTTTTTTCGGAATTAGCTTCTGCATACATGAGATTATAAATATAACTCACAGTTAGTCTAAAACTTATCCAGTCGCCAATCATAGGCAAAACAGCAGGCTTGAGTCTACAGGGTAGAAGAAAATCGGACAAATACCTCTTTATACTAAAATAGTTTATTATAGATATTTAGTTTTGGTCTTTTCTTGGCTATTTGATTATTTGGGATGACTCAAAAATATCAGTCACTCGGTACAAAATTACGATATTCAGTACCACAGAAAAAAGCAGGTACCCGATGATGGTGTCGATCAACTATTTCCATGTGTGCAATCAAATCTACACACACAGACATAGCTGCTGACGTAATCCTAGGTTACGAAGATCACGGCTCACATACCTACCTGCCTATGTACTGCACTATGGCATTAGTGTGTAGCACGAAGTGTCCTTGCACCTACCATGTTTTATAATATGTCCTACAGTTATCCTTATAACAAATCTTATCGATTGTTCCTCGTGAGATTGGAACGCAAAAGTTGTGATATTTTCCTCTTGTCTTATGAAGTATCTTTTACAGTAAAAACCAAACTAATTTCATCATCATCACCATATCAACCGAACGATGTCCACTACCGGACATAGGCCTCCCCTAGAGATAGCCAAAATTACTAATAAACTAATTTCATAAGAGAAACTATTGAGAGAGGTTTTGTTGGCAGACGGAATGGTGATCGTAGTATGGGTACCCCAGTTCACACCGAGACGCGGCGCTGCACTATTCTCATTGCGACTGAATACCGCACTTATTTACTACATGATAAGGTACAATATTGCACCACGTTGTGCAGCGCAACGTAGCCTAGCGAACTTCCCACGGTTACATTTTCGGACGTGTAAACCGACCCTACGTCCTTAACTTATATACAACCTTGTTAACTTATTATGATTTTGTATACATATGTATGTTCATATTCTGTTCCCTTACAACTGAACTACTTATCATAACTCAACATATTATGAGGTATCGTTGGAAACGTCTTGATCGCCCGCTGGCCGTAGACTACGTGACGTCACGTTAAATAAACTCTACCTATGCCCCAAACCTTACGCGTGCTCACCTACTGATAGAATGTATTGTTGCGTTAGGGTAGCTGGCACACGACCGCGGCTATCCTCTGTACATCGGGATCAACAACAATTACAGATATTGTCTTGTTTCACACTTCATAGATCGCGATTTTTCAGTAATCGGGTTTTTGTTTTTAATCTTATTTTTTTTCTGATATAATATTATGTAGACAGAAAGCTGGGCTTTCCCGTTTTTGATAACGAAAGTCAGAAACTCTAAGTATCTAATTAGACTATCAGCCGACAGCAAAGTCATCACATCACTTTCCAACCATTAGTATCGTACCTTAAGAATGAAACTAATTAAGATAGTCTAACGACGCGGCTCATTACTGTAATATATTCAAACACATACTGAAGCAATTAGCGTTTGATTAGAATCTTGTTAATTAATACGTAATTAATAATACCTACCTACGTCACTTGAGGACCTACATGTCTATCAGAGACCGAGGGACGTCTAATTGTTTTGCTAAAGGTCCGTTCCTACATAGCATGGTTAAATTCGCTTCTGCATAAACTATGGCATATATGTAGATAAACAGATTATATCTGTGCCTGGTTATATCTGACCAACTAGAATCTAGTTGCTCCAAGCAACGATAATTATAATCTAGTTACTAGATCAACGAATGGACAAATCAAGATATCACGACGTGGACAAAGTCGTCAAAGAAGATAATTATGACTGTCCCATCATAATAGCAAATCCAAAGATTTTTTGAACTGAACCCAGTCAGTAGGTTCCATCGGTTTACTCAGATCTTGTATTTACAGGAACCCAATCCCAAACTTTGTTTCTTACGGGCATTGAATACACAGTCCACAAAACAGAATCGAATGGTTTAAGTTACTGAGGCAAACGTACCGTGCAGAGGTAGCGTGGCCATGGTCCCGTCTTAAAAAATATTAGACAATTATTTCTTCCCCAAAAATTAGTATTCTTGGCAAGTACTCTATTAGCAGTGACCTTTTAAAGGACCAAAAACATTTAAGAATGAATGCCCAGCCTTGACAGCTTAATGTTCGGTCATTATCGAGAATGTCCGGTCAATTAGCACAATGTCCGGAGATAATAGATAATTGTGTAATAATCACTTTTTGTGGTGTTTTCACACTATTGAGGTAAAGACTATCAGTTGGATAAAAACTGGTGGTTAGTTGTTTTCGTAAGAATAGATAAGTGTGAGGTGTTCCTGCGTGTGTAATTTATGTGCGATTGTGTTGAGTGTCGCACGGGTGGAGTATTCATGCTAATTACCTAGGTATACATGCAGGTACCCTTTCATTCAACCAATCGAAAACATTAGTTTGCCAACAGTGACTCTATTCATTAATAATAGCAATTCCACGCGGTTATACCCGCATTAAGGTATATCTTTGTTTCCTGCTCTGCTCCTGCCGTTATACATATAGCCTACTAGCGACTTGCCTACGACTTCGCCTTATTTCACTCGCGTTAAGTTACGTCTTCCGTACTGCTCCGCTCCCGTAGGTTGTAGTGTGATGTTAGCTATCTATTGGTGAAACAATGGTTAAAGTCGGTCCAGGAGTTTCGGAGCCTATTCCTTACAAACAAACAAAAATCTTTCCTCTTTATAAAATAAGTATAGATTTATAGAAGTGTAGATTAGTTTAGATAATCTTCTTCGATAAACGGGCTATAACACGAAGAGATTTTTCCAAATTGGACCATTAGTTTTCGAGATTCCAACAAGCGAACTCTTCAATTTTATACCATCATCACGCCTGTATTCCCCGAAGGGTTAGGCAGAGGTGTAACAATGTACACCCACAGTTCGCCGGTATATTTAGGTCCCATGTAATAAGGGGCGAGCCTATTGCCATTAACCGGGCACAAATCCTAACTCCGAGCTGATACTGAGAATTTCATAGAAAAACCCAATAACTCTTTTTGCTCGACCTGGAAATCGAACCCAAGACCTCTAGCGTAGCAGTCGCGCTTAGGACCACTAGGCTACCGAGGCAGTTAATAATTTTATAATTTTAGGATATAAATAAATCCACTGCAAAGAAACGGCTTTACTCAAGGCAGATAATTTAGGTTCATCAATATTATTTTAAAATCTAAACGATTGTTAGGTTTCTGATTAGACATGCAGGTATTCTGAATGTAAAAATACAAAACATTTATTTTAATTGCATACCGTACGTATGTAGGTACGTCCATTATAGTGAATCATAGTGAACGGTATCGCGACCCTGATAGCTAACTGTGGACTATGAGTAACAAGAGCTTTTTTGTTAAGGATTTGTATCAAAATATAACTGCCTGTTGCTTCATTAAATTGCTAAGAGCGAATTTCACCACACTTGAATGCCCAGAATACGTTTAAACCTGCGAATAAATTTAAAATTTTGACAGATATTCCATACCGCAACTTTCAGACGGATAAAAGAATAGCTAAGTATATACAGTTCCCCCTGACTCTAGAAAGAGAAGTAGGGCACATTTAAATACTGAAACAAAAAAAAATAACATAACATACCATCACGCCTGTATTCCCCGAAGGGTTAGGTAGAGGTGTACCAATGTACACCCACAGTTCACCGGTATGTTTAGCTCCCATGTAACAGGGGGCGACCCTATTGCCATTAACCGGGCACAAATTCGCACTCCGAGCTGCTACTGAGAATTTCATAGAAAAACCCAATAAAACTTTTTGCTCCACCTAGGAATCGAACCCAAGATTTCTAGCGTAGCAGTCGCACTTAGGACCACTAGGCTAACGAATCAGTAAAAGAATATAAATAAAATATAAATCTTTGGTTATATTTGCCCTAAGTCGTACAACGCACATGCCAGCGGTTTGGACTTGCCTGCGTCATTGCACAGCACTATCAACAAGAAATAAGTAGGAACTGGTTCTGGTGGTTCTGGTGTGTCCAATTGCTGCACCTTTTCAACTGGAAAATAGCATTGCTGATACCGGCGTACTTGTATGGCCAGGTGTATGAAAGTAGACGAGGCGAAAGAAGCATTGTAAGGATCGTAGCTGTCGTTTCTGCCCACCCCCATGGGAAAAAGCCGTGAGTTTATGTATGAATGCATGTATATGGCATTGCTCCTTTCACCAGAAATATGCAAAGTATGGTGGAAGCAATGAAGTCTCAGTTGAATTTCTTCTAGGTAACGTGACGTCACTGTATCATCAGGTGAAGCAGTCAGTGGTCAACCACGCAACTATAGAGATAAGCAAATGATTTTACAAGGACCCACTAAGTCGGCAATTGAAACTTCAAGGCAAACCAACTTTGCAAAAGTAGGTGCAAAACATAATAATTTATCACTATTGCACCAATGAGTCTTACGTACAGATGCAGTTAAGCCACTTTCGCCAAGGCCGGAATTCGGATGGGTGACCCATTAAGCAACCCGTGCATTCTGGCTCAGGTTTACGTTATATTACTATTAATCGATGTTGCAAGCGTTTGCCGATCAACTCTTTCGATTGTAAACAAGTTTTAAATACAATCAATTTTGAACCACATGCCTAAGCAAATACAGTTCAAATTTGAAGGAAACGATCTGAGATGTATTTTTCTCGTGTATTCGTTTATTTGCATATTGTAATTTTGAATCGTATCTCTTAGAAATATGATTTAAAATTGCTTGGGGAGTAGACTCATTATGCACATTGTTGATATCAATACTTTTAGTGTGTATTTCTATCATTGTTATTTGCTCTATAGAGTTCTTAATCACTTATTACTTAGTCAGGTGCACCAACGTAACGTGCAACATTTAATTTTGAACTTAAAACTGCTTCAAATAACATTAAAAATCGTTTGAGATGGTTTTAAATATAGATACAAGTTCTATTTTAGCTTAGGTCTTAATAAAAAGCGAAGACCTAGCCTTTGTTAAATGAGGATGGCAATGCTTTTAATTACAATGTATGCACGCTTAACAAATCCGGACTAAACTTTTTAAAAGGTGAATTTTCAAACGTCACTAGTAATACTGGGTGTAAAAGACACATCACATAGCCATTAACTACTGCGCATACCTATCAAAATAAGCAACATTGAACATTTGATGCTCGGAAATAACTTTTAGTTTTGGCGTGAAAAATCACTAGACATGATACGCCAAACAATGTGCAACCAACAGGGGTCATGGAGCCGGGGCTGCGGGTTGTTCGTAAGAGATACCGCGCCCCCGGAACGCAAAAGGCACAAGAAGAAACAAAACCTTGCTGGCTAAAACCCACCCATTTTAGTCAGTAAAAGTCTCTCGCTCCCTCCCGCCCCGCACAGGGCGGGGAAGTCATTTGATGATTTCCCGTCGGGAAAAAAATCAGTGGTCGTGGAGATATGTATTTAAAGTTTAGTTAAAACTTTTCAAACTTGTTTTCGCTAAAAAATCTTCGACCTTCATATCTCCGTAAGTAACCAAAAGGTTCTCAGGTATGCTCCAGAACAAAAAAATTATCGCAATGATGCGAGGAGCATGTAACCTTCAGCTTCGTTGCATGTATTCTTACATCCATTATAATAATGAAAACGTTCGAACCAACAAAATAATCCAATCAGCAAGGTGTATGATATGAGATGTATGTGTATGTAAGTACTGTCTGATGCAGCTCGCTGATTTGATAAGACTTTTCTAAGAATGTTCATGCCGATGGGTCATGACGAGAGATTATAAACCTTTTACAATGTTCTTAAAACACAATAATGATTAAAATCAAAGATATTTCTTCACGATGATTGCTAAAACGTTTAATTAAATGCCAGCGGAGATCTGCCGAGTGCCGAGTATAAAACTGTGCCAACATTCTCTATTTCATAACACAGTGTTGCTATTTGTCTATTTGGTCAAATATTGGCATTGGCAACACTACTTTCTATTGCAGCTTTAAAATATAGATTAAAACTGATGATATTGCGCTGTGAACTTGTGTATTTTGACCTGTCAAGAGAGGTGCTTCAGAATCTGGTAATCTATATTGGTGGATATTTATAAATATCCACAAACACTGCTCAAATGTATGACCAATTTTAATTAAGTTATTTGTAACAGTGACTTTGCAATAAATTAGAATATTTAACAATTGAGATCTTTTTATTCTTTGCTATTCTCCTATCGTATCGGTATAAAAGGGAAAATAAAAATGTCCGTCGGAAAGGTCAGAAAAGATAAGATTACTGTTACTATAATATAACAGCAGCCTGCGGTGTCCCCTGCGTTCAGGTACGTCTATGGTTACTGCTCCCGTTGGTCGTAGCGTAATTTTCTATACGTAAACGGTGAGGTTCTACAGAAAGGTCGAGCGCGCAGTACTCGTAACCGGCGTGCTTGTATGACCAGATGTATGCACGTGGACGAAGCGAAAGGAGTACGTAAGGATCGTAGCAGATGGCGTTCTGTGCTTTCTACCTGGGAAAGAGGCATGAGTTTATGTATGTATGTATTTATGTATACACCTTCTTCTAGAATCACTCTATCTATGAATAAAAATCGCATTTAAATCCATTGCTCGGCTTAAAGATCTAAGCGTCCAGAGGGACGGACGGCGGGAAGCGAGTATGTTTAATACTATGCAGAAGCTTTATTCAAATTGATGTGTGATGCTAATAAAATGGTGCTTGTCGTATCAAATGAAATCAAATGCTTTGGCATAGTGGTATTTGTACTAGTATTTACTACAGGTATCTAGGTGTAGATGTAAGTCTAGCCAGTGTCAGCAGACGGATCAGTAGCAGCCTCCCACACGAGGTGGAAATGATCTCGGAAGGATCCAACTAGATCGTGCACTTGAGACAGATTAACTGTGCCAGTGTGATGTCATGGGCACAAGCATACGGTGGGTAGGTGTCATCCTGGTCTACGTGTCTGATTAAGATGAGGTCAGTCAATTCTACCAACTTTTAGAAATAAACGCAAACTAATCTTAGTCTTAATCTGCCAAAAATCCCTCTAATTTGTTTCTTCTTTTTTTCTAGATTTTGAACGTTTTGTATTAGTTATTTCTTCTATTTATGACGCTATTTTTGTCTACTTAACAATAATTGATCTAGCTTTACATATTGGATTTTTTTTCTCACATTTTTGTGTTTCCGTAGGATCGTTTAAAACTATGGCTTAACTCTGAAGTCTAGTTCAAATAAAGTAGAGCTACTAATTAATTTAATAAACAACACTGCAACTAAATAGCTGTCAAGAATTTCTTAGCATTATCGGTTGAACTAATACTCTTGTATCTATATTGAAGTGAACCCTATGAACACTACACTACAAGATAAGCCGAGAGCTTAGCAGACCTTTTCAGCTTTCAGAAGCGTCGCTTTCAGACTGTTCTCAAAGAACTCCCACTACATAGGTACATATACCTATAATAGCTACCAGAGGTAATAGTAACGATCTGTTATACGACTGTAGCACCGAGCAATAGACGAATATTCTACTTTTTAAACTTCCAGATTTGCCCCAAAACAGGCATCATCTTAAAGTATAACCAGATGCAGTTTTATTAACATTATACTTGGAATAATTTCATCTGACCTCCACGTTTCAATGATTACGTCAATAAAATACATTATAACCTATACCTAACCAAGTTAAACAAAGAAACGTTAAAAACGTACCAATAACTAACGAACACAGTCATCACATTGATAAACTAATTAAAAGAATCATTAAAAATAAATTATTGAAGTCATCAGAATTCATTGAGTGCATTACTCACGTTTCATTCATAAAACATTTAGGTGCCTATTATAACAATTTTGTTATTTTAACGTTAATTTGCAACAAATACAGTGTTTATTTAATTTTATATTTTTTTATCTCCTAACCGCATTCTGCGCTGGTACGTGCGCGTGCGCAAACAATACGTAATTACGCGAACATTACGCGTAATGTTACGCGGAGTGATGGCGCTATTGTTGAAGAAACTATGTCGAGCTATGACCTCGGCATCTGCTGAGCCTTTTTGTTAGCTTTACCGTCCGGTGCTTGCGTCTTATTGGCTAGCATTAAGATGCATAAAAAAGAATGTTTTATCTATTGGTTACGAGTTACGTAACTTTGCATAATATATTTAAAATTTTTCGTTTTTGATAACATGAGGCCTCATTTACACCAAACACATACTTAGTCGCCGACTGTGCGCGTTAGTTTTAAAATGTATGGACAATCAGCTGACGACTGACTGCTGATTGTGACTGCTAACTGTTAGCAAACATTACATTTGGTGTGAATGCAGCCTAATAGCGAAAATGCTTTCAGAGATGGCTATTTCAAAAATCTATTACCGTTGATTAGGTACTGCAATTCCTATAATTGTATGTAAAAGAAAATACTGTCTTATTAGAACTGTTTTCCATTTACAGGTAATCTTCGGAGTATTTTCAAGAAACCTGTTTAGGTTACCAAAACCTACATTGTTTTAAGAAATTAATATACTATACCCATTCATTTAAAATGTGCCACAGTCGCTCTTGAAACGCCTCTTTTCATTTATTAACACTTGGCTGCCTGCTCACTGCCAAAGCCACTGTAATCCAAACTTCATAGTGGCCAGTCGTTGTTCCAAATGTTGGGGACAATGCGTGGAGAAGCTTTCAGCTTTTATATTACGGACTGGCAGTCATGAGCTCTTATGCCATACCCTATTTACTTAAGCAATATTTTTTTTGTTGTTAACCCTAAAAAAGTACTAATGAAACTATGTACTGAAGTCTGAAAATTAACTTTATTTATTTATTTACACCAGCAGGTGAATATGATTGACCTACCTAAGTAATTAGGACCTGTAGGTACTTACATACTTTGTTGCTCACGACATACAACATTACGTCACTGTTATACGTAGCCTCCACACCTTTGAGGAACTAGGCCGTATCGTGGCCTGTCCTTTGCCTTTTTTGTAAACTACGAAAAAAGAACAATAAGCAGGTAGATACGTGACGGTGAGTTTTTCCGCGGTTAAAGTAAAAAATGTGTTTCAAGTTCAAACCACCATAACGGTTATTTAAAGGGTATCAGTGCAGGTTAAGTGTAGTTTCTCGTACAAAAAAATACTGAATCACTCGTTTCTTTAAAAAAAAAGTTTTGAACTATCATCTTTGAACCTGACAACATATTGTTTATTTATTTATTTAAACTTTATGCAACATATAGTATATTAGTACAACCATTCTCTACCAGTAACTTTTGACGAAAAACAGATTTCTGGACGTAATTGACGACACGCCACGCTAATTGATTAAGTACAAAGTGCAATATATATTTGTTTCCCATCTTTGCACACGTGCTCAGTACCGGTACCGTGCCACACATCGCGATTCTGCAGATGTTTGAAGCTATGTCTGGCGCCCATCAAGAATGTCTTCTGCCTCAATACTACCTACAATCTTAACAGATTCAATGAGCCGGCCCTTAAGCTCCCACAAAGACGATCACTGTTACATTAATAACCTTCTACCTATCATATTGCAAGCCTGCCCACAAGGCGAGAGTTCAGCCGAGGTCAGGGCAAATATTATCGATAAGACTCCTGCAGTCGGTACTTAACATTTTTGTGCTCTAATCTTACAAGTAACCTCTCCAGTGGATGACCAGATAATCATATGTTATCGAAGCAATTACTGCTGTGTGCAAGATTCTAGATCGAGTTATGAGACTTCGACTGTGCAGTCAATGATGTTATTATTTACGTGAACTGAAGTGGGTGGCTGTTGGGGGGCTAGCGGCTCGGTGGCTGGTGGCTGCTGGTTGAGAACTACTCAGGATTGAGTTAGATGTCGTGAGATTGGAAAGACATGTAACGTTTTATTGTGCCTATTGGCCTAGTTCTGTTCTGTCTCCTGCTTGTATGGAGGGAAGTGGAAATAATGTTTTCTCTTGCTCCTCCGCTGTTCTTTTTTAATCAAAGTCAAAGTTAAAGTCAAATCATTTATTTTAATTAGACCGTTATAAGGCACTTTTTAATTTCATTGCGGGATCCAAGACACTTAAATCGTTTCTCTTAGACTCGTCTGGCTTCAGTGCTTACCTGATGATCGCCACTGCTGATTCTGGCTTTCAGGTTTTGTAAACACTACTTGTGTTTGGGAATAATGTGGCGGGTTCGGAGGGGCATATATATTTAGCAGTGTAATGTTGGCTGATGATGAAATAAGACACTGATAAACGGAAATGTTTAACATATTTTTAAATGACGTGATCACCGCAGAGGAAAAGTTATCCAAGTTTCTTTTTTTATCATAATTTTCGTTTCGTAAGACCAATATGATTTTTGGCGCGAAATATATCACGTGCTATCGACGACCAGTACCCAGTTGACCTTTAACAGATCGCGCCTTTAAAGTTCAGCCGTTGAACGATAAATATTAAACAGAGTATTACGGTCGAGCTATTAACGAAAACAAAAATTGGAAGATACAATAAAGTGTTTAATTGTCTGTTTAAGAATCAGCATTGCCATACAACGTGGCAAATCGCAAAGCTGCCAGCCCTTTGGGTACTCGTCCCATTGACAGCGATGCGGAAGAGTTTTTTATTGCCCTTTGAGCTTCCTTTTTTGTATTTTTTATATGTATATGTATATTTATTTTATATGTATTTTTTGTGTTTTTTATATGTATATAAACTGTAGATACTTTGTTATCTAATTATTATTTAAGTAAGTTTTTTGCTTGAAATAAATGATCTTCATGACGGTTAGAAAAAAAATTACTTATATTAATTGTTTAATTAATAAGATAAAAAGGTGGAAACTGCCACAAAAATCGAACAAAATCTCCGGAACACGACAGAATGATATTTTTCAACCAAAGATGTCACAGGTGACACATTCCTTTCTTAGAAGCGTGACTAAAGCACACCTGGATTTACTACTCCAACGATAAAATACATAACTTAAATAAACCGCTTTGGCACCACATGACCAGTATATCTTGACACTTAATAATAGCGCTAGCTGTGAAGATACACATAACATCAAGTGCCCATAAGAGTAAGCAAAGGGGTATATTCTCTCATATCTAGTATTAATTACGTTTTATAGAGGAAAGGTAATTTTATTTTTGGACGAGCGCGCCACACTGTACCCTACCACTGTAACTCCTGAGCCAAAATCGCCAATGACAACTACCAATAGCGCACTGACGCAATAAAATTTGACGAGCCTCGTAGAAACGATTTAACTGTCTTGGATCCCGCAATGAAATGAATCAGCAGCGGAGTAAGAAAAACTTAATTTCCTCTTCCCTCCTTATCAAGCATGAGACAGAACAGAGGTAGGTGAATTCGGAATAGACACAAAAAGACGTTTAAACTGAGAAGAAGCCTAGTTACCTAGCATCACAGATGACGGGGACGAGGCACGCCGAAGTGTCATGTCCGCCATTGTACTTTTTGTTGCATAAAGTTTAAATAAATAGGAAATATTGTCGACAATTTTCATGAGAATCTAATAACACTTCGATCAAGCCTTGCAACACTATACCAAACAAGAGCCAAATTATAAAACCAAGAAAATTGTATCGAATCTAGTACACACACACACACACACACACATATATTGAGCTTTACATGAAGACCAGCCAGTAACCATAGTATTCGTCCAATTCCTCATATATCTATTAATTCTGGTTCCTTTGTTTATTGCCAAATGTCTTCAATATGTGTACCTACGCTGTGGACTCAACTCCAAACCAGTTTTTTTATTATTGTGTGGCCCAAGGTTAAAAGAGCTTACAAATAAGTGTGCGTGGTACCTTCTGGGCCCTTTCACTTGAAGCTTGCGAAACCACCTCCTGAGGTACCGTGAGGTTTGTCGAAAGTAAAAGTGTGCAGCTTTTAAGAAGTTTTTCTAATAAATATTTATGTTTGCCGCGGCTACTCTGTGTTCACTAGACTACTCTGTTGATAGTAGAGTTATATCGGTTTAACGACTCTCAATACTCAATCATTTATTGCATTAAAAATGAGGATGCTTAGGTGGCAAGGAAACATTTTTAAATTGAATAATCGTGATCTCAGTTAGGCACACGCAAAGACAATTGGAAGGATTGGATGAGGATTTTAATTTAATAACATAAATAACAACAACAACATTAATTACAACTAACAACAACATTTACAACATTTATTTTTATGTGAGTTTTATCGTTTAAATAGTATATTTATATTGGCATAGTATTTTTTTTGTAAATATTAGAATCTTTCTTGGTGGACATGGCATAGAGAGGAAAATACCTCGATACGTGTGACTATAGAGGTTTTATACGTCTATCATCTGGGCTGCCGACCATAAAACTTAGCCCACTATGTAGGGTGTAATACAAAAGCTTCCATCTCTGATAGAATTAAGACTTCGTACAATACACGCCATCTATACAAATAAATTAAATTGAAGTGTTGTTTTTGACAATAAATATAAATACTTTTATTTTAGAAAAAGAATTAGGGTGCTGCGCAAAAACAAATCCCCTGATAACCGATATACACTCGAAGAAAACCGTAGGCATAAGCTAGTTTGGAGGGGCCAGTCAGGGCCGATGCCTGCCGGGGCTGTGGATTGTTTGAAAAAGCACAACGAACGCAAAGGGCACAAGAAGGAACATGGATGGGTTTTAGTCAGTAAAAGTCTGACACTCCCTCCCGCCCCGTCCAGGGCACGGATAGTCATTTGATAATTTCAAATCCTAAAAAAAGGCATAAGCTAGTTTCTCACACAGCTCGTGCCGACACGACAAAAGACGCTGAGCTGTCACCTCTGATCACATCAGCTCATCGTTGCAGCACGCGTGCCTATAGACACGTGCCTCTCGGCTTAGGTGACACAAACACCTTGCTGTGCGAATATCACCCGTAGTTGCTACGTGACTATTCAGTTTTTGTTACAAGTCTACGTGCAAATATGTACAAGTTGTGAGACGTAATTATTATGACACTGTACGACAATTAACAAAGGTTTTTCGTTGGTCTACTGGTCGCAGCTACCTGGACGTGTTGTGTCAGTATTTCTTAAAGGAATTTCTCTGTAATAACTAGTCCGGAGGCATGTTGTATTTGCCGCGTAATGCCAATAAAGGAATTATACATTACTGGGGAACTTAATGAGAGTTGACTCGCATCATTTCTTAGTTTGTAGCACTTGGGACCTATTGTAGTACTTAAAGTAATTTTTATTTGTGATACATCTATTTTAGGTACCAATTATTGAATTAAGTTGCCGGTAAAAGTGTTGTTAATAAAGTATTGTGAACAGAGTAATATGAAATTGTGGTCCCATTCTTCTTCACGTTATGGAAGACGCACCTAGAGTCAATATGTAGTTCTTTTTTGTAAATGACGGTGCCTTTAGGTCTAATTGAAATAAATTATTTGATTTTGACTTTAAATATGATCACATATCTGCTTACCCCTTTACAAATATTGTCGAGAATGAGAAGTTATTTCTAAAAATGATTTCTTAATGGTTCAGGCTGTGCGTCTTGTGAGTCAGTCTTTGTAGGTACATTAATGATATTAAATGACTCACATTCTTGGTAGTAATTATAATAAAGCTAAATTATTCCTTAGACTCAACTTTATAGTGAATAATATGAATTAGATAATTACCTAGCCCCTAACGCCACTTTCTACACTGTTTGTGAAGAAGCGCGTCCAGGGAAGTACTATATACATCGCCGACTAAAAAAATTGCGCTACGGTTATTAAAGTATAAATGTCGGTGAAATGTCAGGCACATGAGACATTTCAGCTTTGTCTCTGGAACAGCACCCCACTGGCGATGCCTCTGGTATCGCGGATGTCGGTGACACTTACACCACTTAATAAAAGGCATAATTGACGTTTATGGCTAAAATGATAAATCACACACATACTCTAACGCCTTGATTATGATTAAGTAAACGCTAAGATTTAATTGTAACAATGGCTGCTATTTAGAACTGATCTTTGGGAAAAAGTACTTACACATAATCAAAAGAAAAGGAGGGTCAACTTAGCAATTTATACTAACAGTAAACCGTTAGCTATGTTAAATTATAAATATTTAACATAACGACCACCATAGCTCTCGAACCACGTTTCTGTGAGGCAGTAATAGCCGCGAGACGACTCCCGGCCACCGTAGATACGGGCCTGTGGACGGTGAGCAATGGGTAGCTCACCGTCCTTACGTTGCATAAGGACAGGCCGTGTCGACGGCGCGTTCGTGTTCCACGCGCGCCTCAAAGAGATGTCAGCAAAGGGAAGGGGCCACTGAGGACCGATGCCTGCCGGGGCTGCGGGTTGTTCGTAAGAGATACCGCGCCCCCGGAACGCAAAGGACACAAGAAGGTACATGGGTGGGTTTTAGTCAGTAAAAGTCTGACACTCCCTCCCGCCCCGCCCAGCTCTCGAACCACGATTCACCATCGAGGGATAAGTATGGAAGGTTGTTGAGAAGTGCGAAGTAAAGTAAACAGTTGGCAAAAAAGCGAATTTCTATCAACAAAGTCGCTTCCCGCCGTCTGTGCCTCTATACGCCTACTTCTTTTAAAGTGCTTCGCTCCCGTTCGTCGTAGCGTGATGTTATATAACCTAAGTTACTCAAGAATAATGTGGCTATCTGTTGGTGAAACAATGGTTACAATCGGTCTAGTAGTTTCGGAGCCTATTCGTTACAAACAAACAATATTTCCTCTTTCGTCTTCTAGTATGGATTACGCTACAACCAACCACAGCAGTGCAGTAACCAAAAACGTCCCAGGACGCGGGCGACACCGCGGGGTATAATTATAGTATGTTACAAAAGACGCCATCGCTAAAGCCTTTTTTAATCGTCATGTTTTTAAAAATAATTTGATGAATATTCTGTCCTATTCCTTTCGTATAATGATTCAATTTCGTAGAAATAAAACCGGAACCTTGAGAAACCTGTTGTTCTAAGAACTACGCTTAATAGGATGGCGTTGGAATTAACTTCCATGAATTATTTCCGCTTTGTTTTTACTCGTAACGGCTTGTAACTGTCTCGTACACTTAGTCTTTCTTCAGATCCTAACTAACCTAACCCAACACATAATAATATGTGTTAATACTTCCCTGGACGAAATTACAAAAACATATCAATTAATATAAACATATTAACTGCCCCGTTGGTCTCGTGGTCGCACATGGGACCTAAAACATATCGGCGAACTGTGGGTGTACTTTGGTACACCTCTGCCTAACCCTTGGGGAATACAGGCGTGATGGTATGTTGTTGTTGTTGTATTAAATTACATTATCTTATTAAAAATAATAATACCAATCTATCACTGACCCAATGCAGGGCAAAACCTCTTTTCATACAGAGAAGACACGAGTATTGAGATCACATCCCTTGGTCAGTGCGGATTGGCGATTCTAGACTTATTCCAGGTTTCCTCGCGATGTTTTCTTTAACCAGTGTTTGCGATATCCAAAATAAACTTCAAAAGTAGATGTTATGAACTGAAATAGTCACATCACTTGCCCGGAATCGAATACGCAACCTCATGCACTATTACGACATTATTTAATTAAACAATATAAAAAAACCGCACAAAGCATAATAATTACTGCAAACTGTAGTTTTACCACGTCATCACTTGCTGCAGCCCATTGGTGCCTACTGATAATAATTTGAGTCTAACCGCAACTTTAACTCGTAGCAATAAGAGAGGTTTTCGCAGTTGAAAATGTTCCAACTGGCTGTAGTCAGCTGAATTCATTCAGCTGTGAATAGTAGGTCGATCTAGATAAAAACTACATCATCTAGTTTCAGTTATAACATAGTTGACATTGGCAGTGATGCTCACTGTTTAGACAACGGGGTTTTATGAATGACGGAGATAAGGAGTTGTGATAATGATGCTGAAAACAAAAATCCCAAGATTTGTATCTACGTATGGTTTATTTTGTTCACTAAAAAAATAATTGGAAATGTGTTTGTTAATGATACAGAACTAACAAAAAAAAATCCGCCCACATAGAAAACTTTAACCTAAATAAAACACCTAAAGTATACTTACTACGATAAAATGAAATACACCATAATATGAATCCTACTAATATTATAAATGCGAAAGATTGTGAGGATGTATGGGTGTTTGTTACTCGTTCACGCTTAAACGGCTAAACGGATCTGGATGCAATTTGGCAGTGAGATAGATTATAGTCTGGAATAACACACAGGCTACTTTTTATCCTGGACTAATGTACGGTTCCGTGGGATAATATATTACCTTTGACGCGAACAAAGTCACGGGCAGAAGCTTGTACAAAATTAAATTTCAGAGAAATTCACCCGAGACGGACAGACAAACACCAAAATGTCAAAAGAAAAAAAATGAAAAGCCCTATTAATTGATTATTTTCTTGCCTTATTTCAAGGCTATAATTGCAACATTACACAATTATTATCCCGTTTCTATAGGCCATATTTCCTGTATAGCCAAAGAATTCAAAACAAGCGCAGCCAGGTGTCGTAACGACTATACTAAAACACGTGGCGTCACTCACGTGGATCGGAAGGTATACATTACATTTTACTACACCGTAACTGTTTCACGCATGCGCGAGAAAGTGTGAGTCAACATTGTGACACATTACTACTACATACTTGAATTACTTCCCACGGGTTTCTAGGCTAAAGGCTTCGAAGGAAATTGATTTTTTGAAGTTTATTTTATGGCTAATAAATAGTTGGACCAAATGACGTCAAGTGGTCACCGCTGCCTATAGACATTTGCCATACCAGGGACCTTGTAAATGTATTGCTATCCCAGAGACTAAATTAAAATGCGCCTGTAATTTCACCGGCAGCCAAACCCTTCAAACGGGAACTCAGCAACGCTGCTTTGCGGCAGAAATAAGTATGGTGGTAGTACCTCCCCGGACGAGCTCCTTCACAAAGAGCTCTACTACTACTACTAAAAACTACTAATGATAAGTGGTCACTAATAGAGCACTAAATACGCAGGAAATATTATAGTGCTCAAACGTGTGCGCAAAAACAAAAGCACTTCCTATTCCTTCACTTGCATAGTCCGATGGGACAGCAGTCCACTCGACCGAGGGGAGATCAACCGCAGGACCAGTAGCTTTAAATAATACACAATAACTTACTAGTTTTTGCCCGCGACATCATTCGCGTAAATGTCAGTTTCATACACAGTACTATAATAAAAATTAGCCGATGTCCTTTCTTGGAGTTCAAATTTACCTCTTACCGAATTTCACTAATATCGGTTCAGTGGTTTTGACGTGAAAGGGTAACAGACAGACAGAATTGTAATATAAGTAAATAATAAATAAATGTTATCATTATCATCGTTTACTTAGGCTTTTCCCAACTATGTTGTAGTCCAGATACAGCTGAGTACCAGTGTTTTACATAGAGCGACTGCCTATCTGACCTCCACAACCCAGTTACTGGGCAACACGATACCTCTTGGTAAGACTGTAACGACTGGCAAAGATCTACGAATGACAGCCGGGACCAACGGCTTTACGTGCTTTCTGAGGCACGGGAGTGTCACACCATCAACTTCCAAACTCCGGGCTTCTACTCAGCAAATCCTAATGGAAAAACCCAATAACACTTTTTGCCCGACCTGGGAATCGAACCCGGGACCCCACGCTCATTGACATACTAGGAACGCCCATATTATATGCATATCAAATATAGTATTTTATGAAAGTATGGATTTAATTGATGCGAGTATTAATTGATAAACCTGAACTACTGCTCCCATCGGATGTGGCCTACATAATATCAGTATTTTACCGGCATTCAGAAGTTGTATATACTATGCTGACGTACATCCTGACCCTCCGTTGCGATAGCCTGGCGGTTAAGGCGCCACTCCTACATGAGGTTGAGGGTTCGATAACGGATAAGTACCGATGTGACTTTTTCAATTCATATGTACTTTCTAAGTTTATCTTGGATATCACTGACATCGATAAAGGAAAACATCGTGAGGAAACACGGACATATAAGTAATATATATCTGATATTGCCAAACTCTCTTTATATGCATAATCTTGGTGCTGCCTAGGACTATAATAGGCTAGTATTATTAAATCCTGACTCTTTGCAAACGGCTAAAGTATAGGTAATAGATACCTAGGTATTACTTTTGTGTTAAAACTGGTATCATTAGAACATAATTTTTAAAGATAATGATGTATGAACGTGGACAAGGCGAAAGAAATATGTAAGGATCGTAGCAGGTGGCGATCTGTGGTTTCTGCTTACTCCCATGGAAAAAAGTTCATGAGTGAGTTTATGTATGTATGTAATTTTGAAATAATTAAAAAGTAATAACACCTCCATACAGCAATATCAAGTGTTCTAATTTACACAGCTGTATTATTTTAAACATTAAATCAACAAAACTAAAATTTACTATAATTATATCAGAGCCCACGCCTCTTCAATTTAAAGAAGCCCAGCATTGCCCAGCTGTGGGCCACAGATCACGTAAGAAGCTCATGACATAACTAATGAAGAACGCATATTTTCTTAAAACTCGTTTGTCCATATAAAAGGGCGACCACTAGCGATGACGTAATATTGAAGTAAACAAACTAGTTTTCACTTCACTGTGCGGTGAGAAATATTTGGAAAATAGAAATCTATTTATTTAGTTATACGGCAAAACTGACTCATGCAAACAAGGCGGTTATATTATGGGTGTTTATATTTATGTACTTGGTCGGCGTGGTCATCAATGCTCGTGCCTCTTCTGTACGGTAAGAGGCTTTTGCCCTGCTAAGGGCAATATTAGGTTGGCATTATTAGGTATTAATGTTTACTTGGTACAGGTACTTTGTTTCCCGTGGCTGTCCTGTTGGATTTTGCAAAAAAAAGGGAAACGAAATTTTCCATAAAAATGAAAATGCTTAGAGATTATTTTTAAAACACTCGTTTTGTCTCGTCTCTAAACTAATATCATATTTATGTTTTTTAACATCCGAATATTTATTGAAATATAAGTAAATTAGATACAAATGGTTCTACGACACCAAATATAAAGTCAAGTGCTTGTTTGTGTGGGTTTTTCGCTTGAGTGTGTGTGTCTATAACTTTCTACATTATATAATGAGAAGAGGAAACTGTAATTATGTAGGTAGGTACTGTGACGGAAGTGACTCGTTGAAGTACTTACAAGGTCTTTGTGTTGCTCACACTATGAGACAATTTCTCTAAGCATGTGCTTAATAAATCAATTAGATAGTTGGGTTTTTCCTTTATTTAATCACTTTAGAAATTCTTAAAAATAATCATGTATGTTCGCAAATGTCAATAGTAGCAACTTCTCTGAATAATAATGATGAAACTAATAAAGCGGTATTTAATGTTAATTATCACAAGAATGAGGGAACAGATTAAAATACATTTCTGAGATATTTTAACATTTAATTTTTATTACAAAACGAAACGACTTAAGACTAGTTTCGACTTAATGACATTATTGTAAAGTATTGTATAAAAATAACTTATAATTATTAGCTAATAATGATTACGGTAATAATGGTAGTGGTTACTACACTTACTCTAATTACATGAATGTATAAATGTATTTTTTTTGCATGCAATTATATATTCTCTTTTTTCTTGAAAGTTTGTACCTATACTTTCTTTGGCAATTGGACACACACTATTACAAACACACATTTATTTATAATATATTAAATATGGCTCTTTATATAAAGGACGGAAATTCGCTCCAAAAACTTACAAAAACTATGTATAATTATAAAACTCGATACAAAAAAAATATACTCCTCTATAAATATTGTGATTAAGGTAAGAACACCAACACTTGGCACATCTTGTACTACGCTACGCGACGAACACGTTTGATAAAATTGTGAAACCTAAAATGTCGTAATCTACGAATTACCATAAGTTCTGCTGAGCATACTTGATACACACAATACCTCTTGCGTAACAATTAGCATATTTCGATGGACCGAGCTGAATAAACTCTACTACTCCGAGCGACAAATACAAGCGCAGCTATTATGCCACTCCTCACACAGGTAACGACTATTACACAATGCGGCCTCAAAACGAAGCCAGAATCTGGCACAAGTAGGTACCTACTCGCTAACTACTCGTCGCGAGCCCACTGCCCAAACTGAGGTCACATTTTTCTCATAGGCGACCTCCAATCGCTTCACAATCTCCATTCGTCCATGGACGCTTATTAACGCGAGATACAACTTACGAAACTTACATACCGAGCTATGTATACCTAACTACGTTAATCGTGTGTGTCAAAGACACTTGGTGGGGCGAGGCCGACAGATTCGCCATGTCTTAGGCACAATTGAGGTTTATGTGAGTCAGTGCAGGTACTCATTATTCAGCGAGTTAAGAAGGAAACCACTGATTAGGCCCACGCACTCGAATAATACCATCGTAACATACACTCTGACCTAAGGCGCGGCGGGCGGAGGCTAACGGATTACACTATGAGATGTTTAATTAAAGCGAATTAACACTAACCGACAATCAGATGGAATGTACAATAAATCAGATCTAAGAGAACAAAGGTTTCGAGGCTTTCCTTTGAACAAGGAAACGAACTTTATTCAGAAGAGAACAGACACCATGAAAGAAAGAAAACTTTGGAAGGGAAAGTTACTTCAGGCATAGAATCGGTATCGGAATCGTTTAGAGTCTCATTGAATACCGTAGCGGCATCGATCGGCGGTATCGATAATAATACTGTGGCACTTAGGACCTAGCACTCCGTTTCACCTTCCTTGCGCTCCGTGATGTAATGCTCCACTTCCCTCAACGAATGGAACAGTTTCCACGCTAGCACTATACCACAAATCTCCAACAAAGACATAAGTAAGGACGCGCCAGCTACCGACGAGCTGATGATCTTCGTGTAAACTGAAGCCACTTTAGCACAACCAAGACGTTCGTTCGCTTCCTTGTCGGTGAACTCACAAGTCGCTCTATAGTAACTGTCTAAACAACACGTGAGAGGCAGGTCGTTCCTCCAGCTCCTGTAGTCCCTGGCGTCGTTGGCGCCGCAGCACTTTAGCTTCCTCTCGATCCTTCCGAAAGACTTGAACACGTCGGGGTTGGACTGCGAGTTATAGTATCCATCGTAGACTGTATCCTTGATGAACCTGTCAGTGTCCTCGCCGTCCACGTACACAAAGATGAGCGTGGCTGCGATCAGTTGTCCGATGACGATGAGGATGAGGAACAGTCCGTATATCCCCAGCATTCCCCTGCTTTCTCTGTTGGCGCCGCACCAGCCACAGAAGGCGATCATAATGATGAACAGTCCGAGGAGGATAAACAGCCATGGCGCGACCTGAGGCCAGTAGATCCTGTAGTCCAGTAAGTAATGGTTGCTGTTCCTCAGGCTGACGAACTCGGTCAACTGTACGAAGAACCAGATCCCGGTCGCGGCGGTCACAAAACCGAACACCGCGTAGATAATGTTCATAACATAGAGAACGTTTTTGATAAGCTCGTCTTTCCCCATGATTAGGTCCGTGCGCGCGGGCAGTTGTCAACGGAATGAGAGGCGTGCTTGTGATGCAACTACTTTTATAAACTTTGGCCGCGCCTTGCCTTATGAGAGCGCTGGTGGTGGTTGCAAGCGATCAGTCGCACCTGTCAAGCATTACTGATCCAATCGCGATTATTCATCTTTTATTTGACCTGATTAATGTGTTGTGCATTATTATGAGATAATGACGAATTATTGTAATTATGTATTGTTTTGTGATTTGTATAGTATGTGTCATGCCTGGTAAAATATGGTAATGGACTCATTTAGGTGTTCTTGTGTTTAGGAATGCAAAGTTCTTGTGTTTTGAAAGGGTAAACAAAAATGTTTCATTGTGTGTTATAAATAGATTGAAGTTTTTAATACTTCAGTCATTCGTGGTATCATCGTCAGTGTGTTATGTTGTCTTGGGATATCAATATATCTAATGTTTAAAAAGGAAACGAAAAAGTTTATAAAACATCCAGTCTATTTTAATCTAAATGCAAATACACAAAGCACTTAAAAATAATAACATTACGTCAACATTCATTCTATGTGTATATCAATACTTATAACTATCAGGGGTATGTCAAGCTTGCCTGACAGCGCTTGACGGCGTGTAGCCAGCCTAATCTTTGGACCTCAACTCTCGCGCAACTCTGCAGGTACACGACATACTTATAAAGTTTCTATAATTCACGATGATGTGATAAACGGACAGAAAAATAAATATTACGTAAGAAGATTTTGCGTAACAAATTCGATCCTTAACGTGTGTCGTTAAGGTTCAAAATTATATGTTTTCAAATGTTGTTATTGCCATTTTTGCTGCTATAACGCAACTGAGGTACTGTGGCGGTGAACCGACGCTAACATCGTTGGAAAACTTTACATCTTTCTTCTTAAACGTATTTACAGGAATGTTTAAGCCTTTGACAAAGGTATCAGTAGAGTTCTAATTTATAACTTAGAAACTCACTTCTAACTGAGTCAGCTCCAGATAAACACTAAACGTCAACCCGCGCAGGGGTAGGCAGTAATATACTATGGACTATGTCTCACTATAACCAAACTTCGAGCTGCTATTTAGAATTTTTCCAAAAGAAAAAAACATCAAGACTATGCCCGACCCAGGAATCGAACCCGGGACCTCACCCTCGCTAGCTGCACTTTTATCTACTAGACTAATGAGGCAGTATGGCTATAATATATCTTAAGGTCATGTAACACATTGCTTGAGTTCAATTAAATCTATTTTCCTTTTAAACAAATACATACATACAGTGTGTTGTTACCTTAACGGCTACAATTAAATAGACGGACACACAAACATCTCGTAGTATACCTAACTTTAGATTCAAATACATACATACAACCACAATTCAAGGAAAAACTCGAGAAAAACATGAAACAGGTAACTAAACCAGTTTCACACGCAATTACAACGTAATTTGTATCACTACAATACAATACATTATTGTATCGATATTCGAGATTCGAAATCAGATCGGTAAAGTCAATTAACACTAATTATATTCCGATAACTGGTGTTATCACCCCACTATAGGGAACCAACACCAATTATCGTCCTACGGAATTAACACTTCACAAATATTTTAGCATACATTTTTGCGAATAAAAAGCATTAAAATATTACAAGTACTTACATCTTGGATGTAAGTTAAGAAATACAAAGGTCAGTCATTATTCGTAAAGTTCATACAATGAAGAGCGTTATTATATGACTAACAGCAGATTCAATTATCTTGCTGTTAAGGGTACTTAAATTGACTCATTCAATCTCTTTGTTCATGTACTGCACAAGACTGGACGATTCAATTTCAAGCATTAAGTCGCCGCTTCGACTAGAAGCTCAGGCGACTCCCGGTGGAAATTAATATTAAAGCTAAAAACCGGTCGTATGCAATAGTCTTACTTAAACCTAACCAAATAAATACTTCAACTAAGAAATACTGTCGCACCAAACTGTTTACTATTGCATTATCACACATACGTAACATATTGCTTAACGCCGATTTCTCTCTGCGAGAAACGAGTTAAGTCAATACTGGTCCCAAAACAGAACCACGCGGAACACAAATTTAAAATTAATTCTTAATTTACAACAAAACCTTTTTGCTCTCTGATTCTAGTTGCGTCGGCATCTGTCTCGGACCCCTCTTCATGCTCTTGGATAGTGTTACTGCTACAATAACATTCATTAATCCAATGAACGCCGTGAAGACGCACGCGCCAGACAACACCCTGATGACGATCCTCGTGTAGTTGGTCGCGACCTCGGTGCAGCCGTGCCTCTCATTGGCCAGCTTGTTAGTAAAGTCGCAGTCGATGGCGTAAGCGCCTATCCAGCCGTGGTAGTAAGTATCGCAACACGAGACGGGGAACTCACGGCGCCAGTTGATGTAGTCCCTCGGGCCGGAAGCCCCGCAGCACTGCATGCGCTTCTCCATGTTACTGAAGTCAGTTTCTAAGCTCTTGTCGTTCTTCATCGTAGTGTACACGTCCCAGATGGCGTCTTCAATGAATTTGTCAGTTGACTTAGTGTCGGCGAACGACAGGGCGACCACGGCGGCCGCGACGAGAGCCACTATCGCGGTGACCTCGAACGCGATGTACATTACTACCAAACCGTTGCTCTTCTTCTTGGCACCGACGAACCCACAGCACGACACACAGATTACGAAGACACCGACTAGGATGAACACCCAGGGGATGGCCTGGGGCCAGTACACGTTGTAGTCTAGCAGATAATGGTTGGCATTTCTTAAGCTGGTGATGCTGTGGACTTCCACGAAGAACCAGATGGCTGCGCAGGCGATCCCGAGTCCGAAGACCACGTGGAGGATGTTCAGGATGAACAGGAGCACGGAGGAGGCACTGGTAGTACTCATGGTTGTTTGTTTAATGTTTAATATTGTAGAAACTCGCGACACGTGCGGTGCGGTCGAACGATCACAATTAAATGGCGGGGTACAGCGGCCGGCGGGTTTTATAACGTCGTCGCAGATCAAGGATTCTTCGTAAAGCTAGTGATTCATTGAATCTATGGTTTAGGTATATCGGTGACGGTGCGCCGGTGCGTACTTCATGTGGTTTTACTACTGACGCGTACGTTTTCAGATAAACATGTTTTTGATGTGATTTAACGTCATATTGTATGTGTGTAACGTAGGTGTTCCTTTGAATCGTTTGCTCTGTATTTGTATAATTAATAATTCCTAATTAGTGTAGGCATTAGGAGCAGGGCGCCCTGTATTAATTTATATAATTAGTATTGTAGGTCTGAGTGTATTGCAGGAATATGGTCGAATTACTTAGGTAATTGATGGCAATTTTAGCAATTAAATTATATAGTACTGTAGGTACCTAGAATATTATCCTTTAATGACATAAAATGTTCTTGCCTGAGGATGTAAACTTAATTCGTAAGTTTTTCCTTTCTTCAACTTTAAGCTACTTTAAAAGGAAAATGTAAGAAAAGTAATGACATATTATAATGAGTTGTGTCATTTCCTGCTGTAATTAAAGTTTATGACTCAATCATAAAATCCCTTGTACGATCTATTCATCTTACAAAATAGGCTGTAATTCAATGTTACTATGGTAATTGTGGCACTTCTTCTAGTTTACGAAGTTTATCGACTAATATTTCAGACAAGACTGAATACTTCTTGATGCTAATATGGCTTTGCGAAAAATGTTTTTTAGAGAGGACTATGATGCCTCATAGTTTAGGGAAGAAAACGTACTGCCTCAGGGAGAGGAATATAAACTAATCTACTTATATTATATGTGGAAGTTTGTGAAGATGTTTGAATGTTTGTAACTCAATCATGCGTAAACCGTTGAACAGATTTGGATGAAAATTGGCACATAGATAGACCATTTCCTGGATATAACATATAGGATACTTTTTATGCCGGTAATATTGTGTTCCCTTGGGATAATAGTTACTTTTTACGTGGGCGAAGCCGCAGGTAGAAGCTAGTGGCTAATAAGAAAGCTTATAATTATCCTTACCATGGCTAGATAGACTAAATTGATAACAACAGGCTTTAGTTGCACACTGTTGCCTATATTTACAATAACCTCAATTTTGACGGAAAGATATCGATGCAAATCAATTAAAAACATTAAAATAAATTGGATAAAAACTTCCTACCCGAGGCATGTTACAGTTGACCAGTATAATGCCTAGCCTTGGGAAACGTTCAGCACGCCGCAGATCAGTACTCGGTTCATGTAGTTACGAGTACAGACACAATACGAGCTGAGTGTATTGTTGTTCACGAAAATAAATCTTGACTGCGATGATTGACAATGGAGTTTGTAAGATTATGTATGGTTTTTATCATCATGAATGTTCTAAGTTTTCATAAAGTGTTGGTGGAACATTGTGGACTAAGTTTATTTCATAATATTATGATATAACTATTGAATTATTTTTTTTTTTGACATCCCAAATTTAATTTGATGAAATCTTGTTTTTCACTTCGTAATTTAGAATATTAATTTTTATATGTAAGTTTTATTTTTTATGTGAATGTTGTGCACGTCTGTTATTGACACCAACACTAGAATAAGACCTATATAATGTAAAACAACCATGTTTGTGTTGTTGATGTGCCTTAAATAATAATAATAATAATAATTAATGTACGCTTATAGGAACTATTTTTTTAAGAGTAAATATGGAGTTCCTTACCCATTCTTCTCCGTACGAAACTATCTTTTGTAAGAGGCAACTAGATATAATTATACCTTTCTCTTGTAGATTACTTTCAAAAGCACTTTTTAATAGTCTAGTTGAAATAAATTATTTGTCTTTGACCAAATCTTTTTGAGTTTCTCCAAAATATTTTATGAAATGCCCAAAGTCAGTTGTATTATATATTTAAACGTTATTTTACGTTACCACGGATCCTATAAACAGAAAAAAATCCACCAACAAAAAACGGTTGTAAGTACAATGATTCAGATATTCAATGTCACCTAAGGTCGTCAAGAGGTTAACATCAGACTCAGGCATCTGCACGTTTATTAGCACCTGACACTCATGACATCACTCTAACGTCTTTAGATTCGCGAATGTAATTTAAAGCCTAAGTACTTACAAAGTCAGTCAAATTGAGAGCCTAAATACGTACAAAGATGAACACAAAAATGCACAGTACAAAAATGTGCAGGAGAAAAAATTATGGCTACACTTCTATATTAATACTGCCCGCGTCTGCGTGGTGTTTTCACTCTCTCGCTCCCGAGGGTCGCAGCGTGATGTTACACAGACTATACTATTCCTCGTGAAGCTGGTAATAGAAACAAATAAACTAGAAACTGTTAAAGTTTATTTTACATCACAAAAAGGTTTTGTTTGTTTTTCATTTGTTTGTTTGTAAACGCTAATCTCTGGAAGTACTGGTCACTGATAGAAAGCTACACTATTGCCGAGTGTGACATGGTATACTTGACTTTCACGCGTACAAAGTCGGGTGCAAAAGCTAATGTGTAACATGAGACATAACAAACTAGAGAATGGATTGACTTGGACACATTTTTCACGTTTGCCTGCAGTCAATGCTGATCAAAAAGTGGCCAGACTTTTGAAGCTCCACTAGTCATGATATTTCGTCAAGAGCAGTGTGCAGTGACTCAATGTAATGCACTCATGTGTACGACGCTAGGCTCGTTCGTTGCATGAAGTTGACACTGGGTTACCTTTTTTTATGTCAGACAAGCCGACGCCGACGGCACAACTCATGGTCACAGCCTATGGACGGCGTCTGCTATAGAATAGCAAATACATTGTCATTATACAAAGCTGAAATGTCTAATGTGCCTGAAATTACATATTGAAACAACACTGCTTGTCGGCTGAAAATAAAATAGTACTTAGTGTGGATAGTACTTCTCCGGGCGAAATGTTTCACAACGGACTTCAATACCACTAAGTGAAGTGAGCTTCAGTGAAAACGTTAGGGGTACTACCAGGTACTTAATTTGTTTTGAAGGACCTTTAACAATACCCTAATTGAATACCAAAAGGTAATTCCACTAACTTCTAAGAACGATTGCAATCTAATCTCAGTCTCGATCTGGCAAAAATGCCTCTAATTTACATTACATTCTTTTGACATTGATTGTCCCTGTAATGAGATTGATACTAGATTTTGTAGAATTGGTCTTCTTGTACGAACTTCACCAAAGAAGACGGTCAATATTTATTGCGTATTCTGCAAAGTGTAGCTCCAGTGAAATGAGGTCAGTTACATCGTCTACTGCGTTCGTATGACCAACAGATATTAATTGTTCCAAATCCGGATGTTTGTGGACGTGGTCCGTGTATTGATTGGCGCCATGACAAAGGATGTCTCACTAAGGAATAAAGAACAGGCAGTATATTTGCGCAGCTGCACAATTGATAAATTGGTCAAACTCAAACTTACATCATTTACGGACTCTTTTGAATTGTCAAAGAATTGTCTCTGCTCTTAGCTTGGAATAACGACATCTAGTCGACGTACTCATAAAATCATTTACTGTAAATTATAATTATGTTGATGGCTCGAGGGTGGCCAAACAACTGCCCCAAAAGTAAAACAACCTGTTGTTTGCTACTGAGTGTTTGGAATAAAACTATTTCAGCCTGGTTGTTGCGGTGTGCAACCATCACAGTTCCTACTGTAATCATGGAAATCACTGCCACGTGCACCACAAGCACGTGTTACAGATCACGTCACAATAAGCGCAAGCGCAGCCCTGCACTTATGCTGCCATCGTTACTAAATAACAGAGGACCATTACCACGATTCCTAGAACTTCCGTTGTTTACGGATGACTACGGAAAATCTACGGATTATCCCTGTTCAGTAAAAATTTTAGAATGAGGACATACTTTCTCTGTAGCGTAGTTTTCCTTACGCTACAGGATTACGAATTCTTTCTTTTTTAAAGTTGCCTCACACTAGGAAATTCTCCTGTATCGTGCGTTAGTGCATTAAAAACATGTTTATAAAAGAGCGATGATTATGATCGACGCTTCGATTTGAAAGCAACACACGCGCTGCCTTTATTATTGCAGGTATCCGGCGAACAAATTATCATCGGGTAGGCAATGTTTGAATGAAAAGGGTCCCAAAGAGCGAAAATATTTTTAACTATTAATCTCATAATACACTCAAACCGCATAAAAAATCTACTAAAATCGCTAACATGCAGTGAGCAAGCGTGTTGATATGTACCTTCCACAACAGTTTGACATTACTAAATCATTTCAACCTCACCATTTCCCAGCTACATTGGTCTCGGGTTCCAGTCTAACCGGTGGCAGCTGAATACCATTATTTCCCATGGAGCGCCTGTCTATCTGATCCCCATGTGTAAATATTATTGCTTCATAACATCAGACTCCCACCATTGCTCGGTAGGTAGGTATAAAACTGTTGTGAATGAATTTACTCATTGTTTACTAAAACCCTACGTTTTTCCCATTGATTCACTTGTACTATGTAGGTAGGTACAACGTGACACCTGTCTTGTTTAAGACTACATTTTTGTTACATAATGAGCTGAATACAGGTGCGGCGCGTAGTGTACGAGGTATTGCAAGTTCTGCGGTTACTGAACTTTTTGTTTTGATTAATGTAATGTGGAGTTTTTGTCAACTACGTTGTGTACATGCGGTCCCGCCAAGTTGTGGTAGCAAGCATTACTTCTGGGTTTTTCCAGTAAGGATTTCTCAGTAGCTCGGAGTTTGGAAGTTGGTGGTGTGACATCCCCGTGTCTCGCAAAGCTTGTAAACCGTTAGTCCCGGCTTTCGTTCGTAGATCTTTGATATTTGTAGTTAGGGGTAGTCAGAAACCCGAAAGTCTGGCAACCAGTCTCAAGAAGGGGTATCGTGTTTCCCAATAACTTGGTTGTAAAGGTCAGATAGGCAGTCGCTACATATAAAACACAGCAAACTATTCAGCTACATCTGAGACTGGAAGGTGATGTCAATATAATTGAGATAAGGTGTAAAAATAATAAAAACATACAGACGAATTGATAACCTCCTTGTTTTTGAAGTCGATTTAAAAGATACATCACATAGCAGTCAAGTTAATATACATTCTGCCCAAAAAACTAAGTGACATTGAGCAAAAATGACTGCTGGGAAATGACTTGAATTTTTGGTGTGAAATATCACTGTTGTACGGAAGCGAACAACGCAGACAAAACATTCTACGTACCTATGTGCGGGCAGTGCAGGGGCTTTAGAATATCCGAAGTTTAGTTATGTAACACTTCAACGTCTGAACATAGCTCGTCTGTTGTTGAGATGTTAGAACGCAAACGAGATGAAGTGACTTATTTGATACGCATACAATGCCTCGTTAAAATTAAATGGGTTTTCATAATTGGGCTTATAGAAGAGAAAGTGTGTAAAAAACGCGAATAGGAACAACAGTTTTAATCTTCAAACACGTACTTGCAACTTTTATTTTTAAAATAAGGCTATTTTAAATAAGTAGCATCTGTTTAAATACTTAAAAATGGGTCAGATGCTATCAATAGTAAGGTAGTAAAAAGTGTGGCCGTACAATAATATCATTTTAGGGATATGGTCACACAAAGATAATCAAGATCCTCGGCACAACAATGATGTATCTCGATGATCATACAATTTTTTTTTAATTTCCTTTGTATGTCATACAAGCCGACGGCCCACGGTCACCGCAGCCTATAGACATCTGCAATACCAGAGGCCTTACAAATGCGTTGCCATACCATTGACAAAGTTGAAATGTCTTAAGTGCCTGTAATTGTACCGGACCCCATTTCAAACCGGAACACTGCAACGCTGAAATAGGTATGGTGGTACCACTTCCCCGGACGAGCTCCATCACAAAGAGCTCTACTACTAACACACACTAATTCTACGTCATTGTATGCTGTTACCCATGGAGAGATAATATCCCAAATGACGTGGATTTAGTAAGAATGAACCGTCATGGTAGCCGGTAGGAATGAAAATAGCTGTAATAGAACTAATAGGTAACTGGAATGATACCACCATTGCGTGACGTCATGTGGCCACTTGCCTTAGAGACCTACTTACCTTAATGTGTGTGTGAAATGATAAGCTGCTAGTGTGGTTAAACTAAACCTGTTCACAATTTTTTTCTACCAACATGGTAGTAGGAGTGTATTTTTAAACAAGGGACATTCACTATGAAATTACATTTTAAAGTGCGAAAAGAAATCAGTTGTTCCTGTCACGTCGTCGAGTTATGCGAACATAAATGTATGGAGCAGTTGATATTTTCTTTTCTTGATGTTACGGTTCGTATTTTAGTAAAAGTTGTTGATTTTCATGAGTACTGCACTCCCTTAAAGCGAGTCCCTCGTTTACCCTAACGCCCTGTATACAAATCGATTTTTCCGAAATACCTACTGCCTAATTGTTATAACAATCGTGGACGTGTAATGCACAGTTGGCATGTTTAATTAGTTTAAAGTAAAATTGAAAAGAATATATATATTTTTTGATAGCTTATTAGGTATGGCATAAGATATTTAGAAAATGAATATCCTTCAATTTACCTTAAATTAAGTATGCAGTCATTAAATAAGTAATTAAGAAAAAGTAATTACGCAAGTATTAAGTAATAAGTTGAATTGTTCAGAGTTTAAGGTATGATGATTGTAGTTAATTATATAGAAACCTGATGATTTCTTTTTAAATTTCTTAATGGTATTTATTTGACATAAACTATACCAACCAGCATAGCTAAAACTTTTGTGAGAAATTATCCTCTTATAAACATAGATGCTATTTTATTAATATTATTATTGCATTATAGGCTTGCGAACACCTGAAGGAAAGCGGTAACCACTATTCATAGACAGCTACAATACCTTGTGGTTTACCCAGCACTACTGACTATAGATACCAAACAAAAATGTCTTATATGACTATCATTTGAACCGCTGAATCCTTTAAAACGAATAGCATTACTTGGCAGAAAAAACGGCAAGGTGGTAGGTACCGTAGAGGCTCTGGAAGGCTTAACAATATTTAACCTCAGTTTGATAATTTATTGCCCTCAGTTTTAATTTCATTAAATATATTCGAAATATAGAAAAATATGGGGTTCACAGTCAGTCCGCATGACTGATAGATAATTTTTTAATGTAAAAAATCAAAAATCCCGACTGAGTAGAACATGAAAAAAAAACAAGTCCAGTACCTAGTCTAGAATTCTATTAAGTAACAGTCGGAACCCATCATTAGGAATACCTGAGCCGGTCTAGATTTTAATGGGTCCCTTTCCATCGCGCAGGCGGAAAAAAGATGGAAATTGATCGAATGTGCTAAATACAACAAGAAAGAATAGGCCAATCGGTGTTTGTAGTTTAGTTTAATAGTTTGAACCCCAACCGGCGCCGTGGCTCTATCAGGGTCACGACTTAGTTCCCCAGACCAGGTACCATCAATATCATCAGCTCATATCGGTCAAGTAGACAAATGGACTTAGGCCTCTCTAGTCACGCAATCTAATTAGATTCTCGACATCTCAGGCGCTCTACTTCTACGCAACTGACTCATTCCAAAGACATCTTAGATACAAACCTTATCAATCTCTATCAAAGTTCATTAACCTCAACACCTCTTACTACAGAATCCGCTTCGTTTTCGGTAAAACAGTCACGGTTCCAAGTATCGAACCTGCGACCTTGACTTTGGTTGTTATGACTCACTGCGCCACTTACTCTGCACTGTTTATTAACAACCTGAGATGGTGGTGAGTCATGGAGGGGTGATGGCGCTTCCTTATTGTTTATGGTATAATTTGTAGTCAGAACGGAAGCTGAGAAAATTGACTCATTGAACTAAAGTCTTATTCATAAGATTTTTTTTTATTATTTGACATTTGTTGAGCTCACTGATTTAGTAAATGACTCTTGTTATACCATCAATTCATTACTGACTGCCTCGTTGGTATAATGGTCGCTAACGCTACTGCTGAGCATAAGTTTCTGAATTCGAGTAAAGAGTTGTGGGTTTATTTATTTGCAATTAAGTTTTTTTGTGGCCGTCTGTGGTTTCTGCCTACCCTCATGGGTAAAAGGCATGAGTTTATATAACTTATAATATGTATGTGATTGTTATATGTCTAACGCAATGGGTGGCCAGCTAATTGCATTTTTTACGCACCATTCAAAACCCTTGACAGCTTATGGCTGCGAAATCGCGATACATTTTCAACTGTGTAAAAAGTTACTATTGTTTTTATTTTTCTTCATGGACATAGAGTTGAAATTACATAGCATGATTACTATACATTACATAATTAACTCCCTATGTTTTGCACACACACAGCATTGCAAAATGCAACCTAATCGATAGTAGAACAAAACTTCCGCAACGAGTCACCGCTGCGCAGCCTCCCAAACGGTACCTCAGGTGTACGCGCGCAGTGTTTACGATCTGCGCACACGCACGATGACTCACACGTTATCCTTCTCAGAACCGAGCGCGCGCTAGCGAGAACACAATACATACAGTAGTTGATCTTGTATAGTGACACATTTGTCAATGAAATAATTTTACTATAGTAGTAAGGAAGGTGTGACGTCATGAGTTTGATTTGGTCATTAAATTAACGAGAAATTCAAATCTTTGACATCATCATCAGGGGACTCAGGAAGCCTACAACAATCTCAGAGCTCCGTAATATTTTGCAGTTTTACACTATTGGATTTTCAATTCTTAGCCCTTCGTAGAGCGTTGACAATCCAATGGTTGAGATTGGGAGTAAGCCACTTGGACGCTCGCTGGAGTCGAGAGAGTGGACAGGCACCACGCGACTCAGTGTGTGATGTGTGCAACAAAATGACCAGTGCCGTACGTTTTTTCTTCGATACGAAAATGTTGTACTAGCTTCTTCTTTACGCCTTGAGATACTGCTTAGCTCCCGCGTGGCGCAGCGTGATGTAATATAGCCTTTACTATTTCTCATGAATCTGGCTATGAGATTTAAAATCATTTTGGACACCAAGCCTGTGTTCGCGGACGAATGGAAGACGATCTTGTCAGTATGTGTGGAGTATTGTGAGATGTGAGTGTAAATGTCGTTAAATATGTATTAAATACTTTGTCTTTAGCTAATGTAATTGGCCAATAGACGTTTTATGTTAAAGTAAATTAAATATATATATTTTTTTTATAGAATCTAAGTTCCAGACATTAGCGCGCTTAAACAAACGCTTTTCAGTGTTATTGTATTGGTTCTGATTTAGTAATACCTAGAAATGCCAACAAATACCTAATTGCACTGCGGTACCTACTATGTAAGATGTTATTAATTAAGTATTGTGACGGTATTTTGTCATTCAATTTTCAAGAAATTGAACTAATATGATAATATTTAATATAAGTTTCATAGTGACGCATTTGGTCAATGAAATACCTAACTTTACTACAGTAGTCTGGTAGACATCTGAGACCGATAGATGTAACACCATGGCCATGGGGTCCAAGTGCTTATCTAGTTCTTCGAGACATCAACAAGCGATCGGTCGACACTTCACGTGATTCCTGGGCCATGCAAAGTGGCAATGCCACCATTTTTCTGGACACTTTTCCCACTGACAGCGACGCAGGTGATACTTTGTAGGTACATGTGTAGGCTGGTTTAGGTTATATATGTATTAAGTATACATTTGGTAAATTAATGATTTTTTTACCTACCGTCAAAAATTAAATATAATCACAACTTTAAATTGTTTTTTAAGGAAACAGTGTTGGATTTGTTACCTAATTATTTGTATTCAATTTAAAAAAATTACAATTTTTTTTAAAAACTCGGCCGTTTGTTTTATTAGGTAGACATTCTCTTTTAATTATTCGTATTCGATGTTTTTCTACGTGTAAAAAACTGGTCGCATACTTATTCATATTGTCACTATTATAAATAAATTGAATATATTATTAATTTACTATTTTGATATCGGTTAAATGTCACTCTCATACTTTTAAATTGCATATTAGCATAGAAACATGCTTATTATAATTTTGAATAAATTATATAACAATAATTTTCCTTTTGTTTACATAACTACAATATTGAATTTAACTCGAGTATAATTTAGGCGACTCGCCAAGAGTTCTGTAATACCTAAAAAGTAAAACTATTTTTTTTTTCTATCTTCCCTAGTCCCATGTATGTTACTTGGTGTCGACGCAACACACTTCTTCCATGCCGTCCTGTCAACCGTCATGATATCACTGACTCCCTTCTCTTTCATATCGTTCTTCCCACAATTCATCCATCTTTTCTTCGGCCTTCCTCTCTCTCTCCGTCCTTCCACATTTATATCCATACCTCTTTTATTCACATGCTTTCGATTTCTCAAAATTTTTGGTAATTTGGAATTCATTATTACTGCCTACTACTGTATTAATTGTTTTTTCTATAAAACCAGTAACATTGAAAATTTCCTTCCTTTTGTAGTCAATAAAAAGATCAACCGACATCGCCCAGATCTAACTGATGTAAGCCGCTCTCAAGTCAGAGGTTGCGATTACAATTACCGGTATTTTCCCTTCCTCGTAGCGGACGGAACTTTGTGCTTCATTCGAACGGAGTGCATCTGCACCTCAACAGCAATGACTGTGTCACTCTTAATCAGTCGGCACACTCAGATGTTACGCGTGCCGCAGTCAATGAATTACTAACACATAAGTATAGGAGACTGCCTCCTTAGCCTAGTGGTCCTAAGCGGGACTGGTACGCTAGAGGTCTTGGGTTCAATTCCCAGGTCGAGCATAGTGTTATTAGGTTTTTATATGAAATTTTCAGTACCAGTTCGGAGTTAGGATTTGTACCCGGTTTGTGGCAATAGGCTCGCCCCCTATCACATGGGATCTAAACACACCGGCGGACTGTGGGTGTACATTGGTACACCTCTGCCTAACCCTTCGGGGAATACAGGCGTGATGGTATGTACAATAATAAATAAACGTGGAAAAACGTTCATAAAGAAATTGATAGCTTGGTGCCAATCTGGTGCTTCATCCCTTACTTAAGCTTATCTTAAAGAGAAATATTCTCCTAAAACATTAGGAAACCTGGGGGACAATTCCCGTAGTTTAGTCTCAATCTGCCAAAAATACCTATAGTTTACTTATCCTACCTATTTTTGACAAGTTTTTAACATTGATCGTCGCTGAAATGAGATTAAGACTAGATTTTGATGCCACACGCTTTAGGAATTGATGGACGCTACTGAAGGCGCTAAACTCCTGGCTAAGTTCCGGGCCGACTGATTGTAGCCTGCCACCAACACGCTAAGAATAAAAAGAGGGAAAAATTAAGGCAATAATATTGAATGACGTGTAAGAGGGTCTAGGAGAGTCCGAGCAAGGGTTTTTTTTTTATTTTGGGGGGTGGGAAATCATCAAATAACTTCTCCCGCCCTGGGCGGGGCGGGAGAGAGTGTCAGACTTTTACTGACTAAAACCCACCCATGTTCCTTCTTGTGCCCTTTGCGTTCCGGGGGCGCGGTATCTCTTACGAACAACCCGCAGCCCCGGCAGGCATCGGCCCTCAGTGGCCCCTTCCTTTGCTGACATCTCTTTGAGGCGCGCGTGGAACACGAACGCGCCGTCGACACGGCCCGAGCAAGGGTTGACATCTCCGTACGAGGGGCGAGGGGGATCAGTTAAAAATATTTTTTCCGCATTCCCCATTATTTTAAGTGTAGATATGATAGTTGCACTTGCAGGGTCAGCCAATCCTAAATAAAATATGTCAACAAAGGAAAATCAGTTTTGCTTGAAAACAATAAAGAAGTATTTTGAGCAGCATCTGGGCAAACCTGGCACCTGCAGTGCGCATGTGCAAAGATAATGCAATTGAGGTTAACTGTACTGACTCATCTAGTGGTTAATATTATTTAAAAACAAATTCGTTTCGAAATAATATTATCGCGGTTGTGCTTTGTTTGTGCAATTATTGGAATTGTGCTCTTTATAATTATCATCCATTTCTTACTTTATTATGAACTAGCTTATGCTCGCGACATCGTCCGAGTCAAATTAATATTCGCCCATGAGAACCTTACATTTTGCCGGAATAAAAAGTATCATAAGTGTTCTATACTACAATCTATCTTAGTGCCAAATTTTATCCAGATCAGTTCAGTCATTTAACCATGAAAGATTAACAAACATCCATCCTTACAAGCTTTCGCATTTTTAGTATCAAGCAGTATAGTAGGATGTCAAATTGTCCGCGTTGTGCAGGTTACATTTTTATTCTTGTATTTAACTAGCTCTTACCCGCGCCTTCGTTTGTGTCAAAGTGAAACTTACGGTTAAATCCATTCTTAGCTGTCAACAAATAGGGATTATCAAACTGCTTGCCAGATTTTAGGTAGTTTTCGAGATGTCGATTTCTTTTTAGGTCATGGGGTTACTTCTTTGTTATCTGTCGGATAGTTTATTTGTTCATCGCATATGCAGATTAGAAGTTAAACCGTATTCCATGTTTTCTTAAAAAACAATTCTAAGATTTTTGAAACGATAAATTGTTTTTTTTTTTTAAATGCGATCGTTGAACTTCGCTCATTTCAATCAAGCAGCCATTTTTAACGATCTCATTCAATCCATTACCTATCATTTCGTTTACAAAGTCGAACGTCCAATTTTAGCTGAAATAGTTTCATTTATTAACGTTAATCAACAGTTAATGCTTCTAACTGCGATGTAATTGAGGCGTACTCCACCAGATCAATATGACCTTGTCGGAGCAGCTTCCGTCGATGACACCGACACATTACTAAATACTAACACTGTGTCTCTCGTGGAGGAGGCTAGAAGGAAGGGTGATGCGGCTGGGAGGTGCAGGACATAAGCAAATAAAGCAAAGTATACAATAGATAACTAGCTTCTGCCTGCGACTTCGTCCGCGTGGATACTATTACCCGTGCTAAGTAACGTCTTTAATTACTGCTCTGCTCCCGTGTGCTGTAGGTTGATGTTGTATAGCCTGTTGCAGTCAAAAAGAACGTGGCTTTCTATGGGTCACTCAATTTTCAAAATCACTTGACATGTCACTTGAGGACGAGAGAAAGAAAATGATCGCGCGCACTGCTCTCTCATGCTCCTACAGTAACATGCGTAACGTAACTCTTTGTCTTTATATCTTCATTACCATATATCTCCCTCTCAACTTCCGTTCACTCGATCACACTCATTTCCGTAACGCTCTCGTCATGCATTCACCAGCGTACTCCCCAAGCCACGCGTGCGTAAAGAAGGTTTACTTGAAAAATTGAAAAACTATTTACAATTTCAAAATTGTAGTTTCTCATCCAGAAAAGGCAGGAAAAAATATGTCCTCTCCTATTTTCTACGATCTCGCAAACTGCTCGTTTTTTTCATTTACAGACGGAGGATGCGAGAGTTAAGGCGCGCAATTTATCTTATTTACTGGGTCGCAGGCCAAAGCCGCTTCCGACATCTTTAGTTCATATTAAAAAATCTTCTTCTAAAAATACTTCACTTTTTGTGATCGTTTTCATTGATAGAAACGGTCAGACTTCGTTTATAATAGTACCGAGGTTAACTATGTTAAGCAGTTCGGCTCATTCGGTTCAGCACTTTTAGTACAACGTTATCAAAGGCTGTCAAAGCCGAACCGAATAGTGTATAGAGACCCTTTCTTTTAAGGATGCGTAGTCATCAAATGACTTCTTTCGCTCTGGGTGAAGCGGAGTATCAGACTCTTACAGGCTAAAACCCATCCGTGTTCCTTCTAATGCACTTTGCGTTCCAGGACCGCGGTGGCTCTTTCGAGCAAATTCCGCAACACTACCAGGAATAGCGACACTACGACTATAATGTGCGTGTTTGTGCTATACTGATGACCATTACTGGTCATCAGTATAGCACAAACACGCTTCTAGACCTTACGGTCTAGAAGCGTTCATGACGGGATACAGCTGAGAGTTTAGCTGAGATGACGATCTTCGCATGTTCGCTGTACCAGCTGTAATTAAGAAGGTCTTTGACTTCCACACAGATGAAATTACGGGCAAAAGCTGATTACATTGTAAATTGTTGGTAACCGACGTGCTTGTATGACCAGATGTATGAACGTGGGCGAGGCGAAAGAAGCATGTAATTATCGTAGCAGGTGACGTTCTGTGGTTTCTGCCTACCCCCATGGGAAAAAGGCGTTAATTTATGTATCCAACCCTATGTTTGCAATGACTAAGCAGTACCTAATAAAAATAGGTACCCAGTACCTTAGTCATCCATTCATGACATCCGCAGTGAGATAGTGACAGTGACGACTTCTGTGGAACTCAATGTTTAGCAGCGGACAATATACAGGCGGCTGATAATTAATTGAATCATGGTTTTGTGACCACAACAATACGCCTGTACATGGCTCTACCTACCGGACCCACGTATGTGCATATCTTTACACGCTGCGTCCTACTGTATCTGACCAGCATTCAATACGACCAGAGTTTTAGAAAAAAAGAACAGCTTGAAGGAGCGTCGTCTCCGACATCCTGTGTAAAAGACTTATAGTACCGGCACGAGTCGTGAGCACAAACTACAAGTTAATTTTTGGGTCTCTTTGGCGGAATGGAGGAGGGACACCGACGCTGCACGCGACGGCTTACAGTCTGACAAATCGTGTGCTGGTTACTATATCATTGGATGATTTATATTTCACAGTCATAGAAAATCAAAATGGCGGCTTACAGGGGACAAAAAAAAATACACAGTTCAAAAATATGGATAAACGCGACACTTGTTACACTATTTTTATTATTTTCTTTTTTTACCCTATGTAACTAGGGGTGGTCAATAAAACAATTTCAACTTTCAAACCATACAATTATTATTTTTATCAGTAGGCGGGCAATATTAGTTAATAAATAGGTAAATGAAGACAATAGGGTTTTCAATACCAAAGTTGCGGTATTCACATTCAAATACGGCATTGTCGGTAAAGCTGGGGTATTGACTTAGGTGCTTTATACGAGCACTGTTACCGTTTGGACAAAGGGAAATGATAAGTGCCTGTTGAAATCATTTTCATTAGAAATAGTCTTAAGGTATTTATGAAGTTAGATGTTGGCTATCGGTTCGTCCTTTATTATTAATATTTAATTTGTGTTGGCTGCTTTATTTATACACTAGCTTCTGCCCTCGACTTCGTCCGCGTTATATTTTTACCCTACTGACTGACTGACTGATAGTTTCAGGTATTAGCACCCTTAAACAAACAAACAGAAAAACTCTTCAGCTTTATTTTTATTTATTTTATAGAAACCTTTTTTGTTTTTTAAGGATAGTAAATCTTCAAAAGACTTCTTCCGCTCTAGGCGTAGCGGAAGGGAGTGTCAGAGATTTACTGACTAAAACCCATCCGTGATGCTCCTAATGCCCTTTACGTTCCTGGACCTAGGTGACTCTTACGAACTATTTCCGTAACTGGCAGTACTATATATATCTACATACCAATATTTATATGGTACCTGACGAATAGCACGTCGTGATTCAAGTATTTTAGGGACATGTGAGTGTGACGCCTGGTCTGGTATGTATGTCCCCGACACACTTCATGTGCGTATTATATTTATGAATGAAATCGGTCACAATATTCCCATTGTGCTTTAGGTATTTAAGTTTTAAAACTTTTTTAGTGTTATTTAAATAATTAACTCGTTATTTATAGTAATAAATTGTATTGCCGACATGTATTTATTTATTTTTCTTGACACCATTGCATACTTTTTTTTACAACCTTTCCCCACTCTAGGAATTTGTCCTGTACCGTGGGTGCATTTACTCATATAAACCGCCAGACCCGGAACAATGATCTGTAGGCTATTCAAATATTCGCAATAGGTTAATAGATTCTCCGTAGGGGAATCGAACCTGCGACACACAACGAAGCAGCCAATCCCTCAGCCACTGCGCCAACCATGTCGTCAATCGTCATTTAAAAACTATCTAGATAAGTACCTGCTGTAATATTATAATTATTTATATATTTTTGAGTAAATATATAAATAACCCGCAGACAGGATATCTGCGGGTTATCATCAGAAGACCTCCGCTACTAACTCCTGGTTTTAGAAACAAAAATAAACGCAAAATTAATGTGAGATCTTGTTAGGCGCCTGTAATCTGCTTTGATTGGTTGTTGATAATTCAGTCCACCAATCACAGCAGCTTAAGCGCGCTTCGCAATTTCTCACGTTAATTTTCTTTCGATAAACCAGGGGCCAGTAACTTTTTAAACAAAACCAAAACTTTAAAGAGTTTGTTTGTCTTCTGCAACATTGAAGCTAGTGGTAAAAATGCAAGCACATGAAACATCCAACTTTGCCGATAAGGTAAGCTTGTTAGTAAACCTCACTGGTGTTAAAATTAGTATAATAAAAAATTAAAGCGATATTACCACTTATTTGGAATATACATACATAAACTCACGCCTTTTTCCTATGGGGGTAGGCAGAAACTACAGAACGCCACCTGCTACGATCCTTACATACTTCTTTCGCTACGTCCACGTTCATACAATAGGAAAAAGTACTTAAAAATAAATCTTTGTACATAGGAATGTAGGTAGCTACGTGGTGTAACAAGAAACCCACTTAAACCAGGTTTAAGAAGCTCAAGATATAATCTCTCAATCCCAAAACGTACTAAAAATAGAATCGAGATCTATATTTCACGAGCCATGAAGATATCAAATTAATTTTGCTCAACTTTTTATTTTCAGCTTCCGACTCAACCCTTACAAAAATATTTGAACAATTCTTTCATCCCTCAAGGACTTTATTAAAGCTAGCTCAATTAAGTCGCGGACGGCTTAGCCGTAAGCCTGAGGGATAGTGATGTCGAATCCCGGGATTTTTTCCGGGATTAAAAGATTTTTGAAGGGATTTCTTTCATATTGCTTCAATGTCTGGTCACGATTTGTTTTTTTTTCTTTTTGTTGAGTATTTTTTTTCTTCTTTCTGGTTCAGATGTAAACTGTAATGTGAGTGGTCATTTTTATAACTATTATGTATGTTGTGTTAAGTGTTAAAGAACTATATAATAGCTATGTATGTATGAGTGGAGGTCGGAGCAAAGCCCATATGTTTAGGTGGGGATTTAATGATGGTAGCGAGTTGAGCTGTTTGTGCGGTGCAGCACATACGATGGCCTATCTTCTATCGTGTCCTGCGTGCCTATCAGCTGCACGCAGGAAGATTTAATGGCTACCACGGACAACGCAGTCAAAGTGGCCAAATTCTGGGCCGCAATAATATAATTTATTCTAATTAATAGTTTGTGATCGAAGAATCGAGAAAGGCGTATTATGGAGTACTATTGTTGTACTTATATTCTTCGTTTACGCCTTTCTAGTTTGGAATTTCAGCCGGTCTATTCTGTAAAAATCTTACTAGGTGAATTTAGGTGAGCTTAAGGTGAGCTGTTCCACCTAACACTAGGTATCGACAGCTTAATTTACTTAAAAAATACTTCTACAGAATAACACGGCAACAATTTTTGTTTTCAAAATTATTAATACCTCCTCAACACATTTACCTCCTAGCCTGGTAGTCTGTCTCCCCATATTTGGAGCACCTACCGCAATTAATAAGGTAAAGTTCGTAAATATTTAGTAATCTACGTCATACAACAAACCCACACTTTGATATACATATATGTACGTACGATCTTCAATGACACAATACGTGGCACTAGAGTCACGTCGCACAAAATCCTTGATCATTAAAAACAAAACAAAACAAAACTTAACATACTTAGAATTGAAACGCTTTTTAATACTTTAGTCCTATAATTAACACAACCCATCTAACAAAGGGGTAGTTGGGGCGAAGGGGGTAGGGGGTCACAGCGGGTCACTGCGTGTTGTATCTACCCTTTAATCGCGGGATTTACGATGATTTGTGTTCTAGTGATGGGACGCGCATTTTGGGAACATTCGATTCATATTATCGAGAATTGTACGATCAGTTTGACGGCATTTTGGTACAAAATGGATTAGAATATGTTTTATCTTTTTAATCTAATCAAGCATAAATATGAATTCATTTATATGGGTTTCATGCGGTTTTATAAATAATTATAAGTCTTAACCCGGCAATTCTCGTTCAGCAAGCGTGATGATCTATGCCCGTGCCTTCTCTATACGAGAAGCGATCTTTGCCTTGCAGAGGGACTATAATAGAGTGGCATTAATATTATTGCATCACTTGGATTGAAGGTTGAATGCTGCGGCATGGAAAGAAATACTCAAAAGCTTAATGCTTCTTAGCTTTATTTCAACTTAACGTCAATCAAATGACTACAAATTGACTACCCTCTTGATGTTATAACAATCCTTTAATCCCGTTATACAATGCCCAAGGGTAGAAAGGGACTTACATTGTCTTTTTTGGAAACTTTATATTTTGGTGGGGAGTTTATCCGGTGGCAGACTTCTAGTACCTACCTATGATTCAGTAACTGTGACAATGTACCCTGCTGGGATACAAGCCTCCTGTCTGTGTGAGGCAGTGGGTTGTAATCCACCTCGTGGACTCAGCGCGGGTTGGTGGTCACATATCACATCCTGAATTTTTGAACGTCTGTCGGTTTTCTCACTAAGCTTTTTGTATAGCTTTACTGTTAAGTTACTTGACTGTCCTGTTGGTCATGCTAAATACTGAGCGTAGGACCTTATGTTCAATTTGCTTTTGAGCTTTTTATTAAGAATTTGTTTGTCGGAATCGGAAGTCGGAAAGCAGTTAAAGCTGTTGATCTTGCGCCTGATCTCTCTCCGGTCGTGTCGGATTGCCGTCCCAGCGGACTGCGAGAGTGAGGGAAGCGGTAATGCGTTTGTGTGTGATTTCAAGCATAGATGGCTAGTTCCCATTGCAAGTGAATTTCAGTCAGGAGAATATTATTATAGTTACTTGCCTAATAATATAGTACCATGTTTTGCACTTTAATTTAAAAGGACACATCGACGTAATGATGCCATGTTTCCTTGTAAAGTAATGTTATTACATTTCCGCTTCCCTCGACCGCTCACACAATACATGCCGCAGTAGATACTGTCACAAGGCTTCACAGCGGTCAAATTAAACGTAATTAAGTAGAAATTATGAGCGCCTACCATCAGATGTAGGTTATGAGTTATGTCTGCATGTGCGGATGTTTTGTTTGAGCACAATGTGGGATCATGCGCCGTACCTTGTTTAATTATTGTTGTTTTAATGTTATTGCGTTTTGAGGTGTTTGTTTTTGTTTAAATATCAGTGTGTAACTACAGGAAACAGATGCCCTAAGGAATGAACAGAATAGAACACCTATTTGTTTGTCAGAAATATGATATTATTACGACGGTGTCAATAGTATTGTATAGTGCGAGCTTTGATAAATTTGATTGGTTCCTGCCTAAACATAAAATTATCAACAATAGATTTCTCGTTCAGCTGGCCGGCTGTGGGGCACACAATAATGTTGCATTTTTAGTCGAATACCGTTTTATTATTTTTGTGAAATGAATTTAAAAATTTTGAATACCAGTGTTTAACATAGAACGACTGCCTATCTGACCTTCACAACCCTGCATAACACGATACCTTATGGAAAGATTGGTTACCAGGACACCAAAAAAAAAGGGAAGGGGAGGGAAGTGTGGTTGGTTTTGTGTAATGGTTTGTGTCAGATAATATTTTTTTCTTTATTTTCTATTTCTTTCTTTAGATCAAGCCAAGTGTTTATAGGTTTAACCATTAGAAATTTCTCAGTAACAGCGCGACTATCAGATTCTTGCCCAGTTAATCGTCGATAGGATCGTCTCCAATTTCAATGCGAGGTACACAAAACTGGCGAAATATGGAGTACCTCTACGTGCTGCCAACACGCCTCTGTGCAACCCATCAAAGAATAATAGCGTGAAGTTATGTAATTGTTTTTGCTTGTAAGGCGTTACGGTGACAAGTTGCTGACACATCATGCTCTCGTAGGTAGGTTCCGTAAGACAAATACTTTGGTTTTCCTCGTATACTAGTACAACTAATACGAACCATGGAATTAATAAGACTTTATAATACCAACCAAGAGCATTTAAGTAATAAAAACTAAGTTTCTTTCCTCATTCATTCATTCATAAAGAGCGGCTTTTAAGAATGTTGGCATTCACAAGAAATACGATGCCTTTGTAATTGCATTACATAATATTATTACGACTGCATTTTCCACAAAGGGTGGAGCAGAAGTGACTTTGTAAATATTTTTAAGAGAACTGTATCAACGGCGCTGGCATAAACAACATAGATGGACATAATTTTGTTTAATTGAAAAACAAAACTTTTTCCATGGATTTAGTAAATGATTTACCGCATGAGAGCACAGCGAATATTTTACATACACATACCATCACGCCTATATTCCCCAAAGGGTTAGGCAGGGTGTACCAATGTACAACCACAGTTTGCCGGTATGTTTTTAAGTCCCATGTATTAGGGAGCGAGTCTATTGCCATTAACGGGGCACAAACCCTAACTCCAAGTTGCTACTGAGAATTTTATTACACCTAATAATCGAACCCAAGACCTCTAGCGTCACAGTAGCGCTTAGGACCGCTAGGCTAAAGAGGAAGTTTAGCGAATATTTCGTCGGTTATCGTAAAAAATCTGCTGTTCTATTCGAAACTGCAACTACAAACTACTTCCCTACACTATGGATGACCGCTATAGCCTCAGCTTGTGTATGACAATATAAGCATCATTATTATATTAGGGACTAGCTTTTGCCTGCGACTTCAGTCCCGTCTGCCCGTTTATTACACCCGCGTTAAGTTACTTCTTTAGTTTCTGCTCCGGTCTCCTTAATCTTAGCGTGATGTTATTCGTTATGAGTCTGGCTATCATATGCAAAAAGATTTTTTCCCATCTGTCTGGTAGTTCAAGAAATTAGCGCCTTTAAACAAACAAACAAAAATCTCTTCGGTTTCGGTTAGAATAGATGAACGTCACAAAATTATAACCTGTGCACATTTGCATGCAAACAATGCACGTCATGCAACATAAAAATAGCCCAGCACATAGAAATAATTGCTCAAAATGATAATCATTAAAGTAAACATAACTTGAATACTGTAGTTAGCTTGTACAGTTTAACCGACCTTCACGCAAAGGCGTTATGCCACGAAGCGTGAGAATACCTGACTGTGTACTTCCTCATTTTATTCGTGTATATTTGCACCTATGTACCTACACAATGTGATCGAAGGAATGTTACGGTTAAACTGACTATTCAGGTTATTCAATTAAATTACCAAATTATTTTTGTTCAAAAATAAAGGATTTGAGGAACACAAATAAAACATTTTAAAGGAAATTCGCTACTTCGTCGACTTCAGCATTAAGTCCTAGCCCTACGGAAATATTAAAATAAGAAAGTATTATAGAAAATAATCCTTTGTTCAGTTAGATCAATTATATACATATATGTATGTGTGCCAATTTATACATAGATCAATAACTATAGTGATTTTGAATTGCCAAAAATATCAGTTATTCTTCACAAAAAAAAAGGCACGTAATCCTACAATGTAGATACTCTTCATCATCATCATATCAGCTGCAGGGTGTTAACTGCTGGACATAGGCCTCCCCCGCATATTTCCAAAAGGACCGGTTGCCAACGTCCTGCATCCAGCGTCTTCCTGCGCTCTTAATCAAGTCGTCGGTCCACCTTGCGGGTGGACATCCTAGGTGGACTCTTATGTAATCTTATCTAAACGGAAAATGTACTATTACAAATGCAAAACTTATGTATGTTATTGAATCACGCTAGAACGGCTGAACGGATCTAGATGAAATTTTTGCACAGAGATAGATTAAAGTTTGGAATAGCACAAAGTATGTTTATCCTGGGAAATGTACGGTCCCCTTTTGGATAATATATTAACTTTGACGCGGAAAAACTCAAGTGCGACGCTACTACCAATGATAGGTAACCATCACAACTGACCGAATTATCAAGACAACTGTAACACATACAAAAGTAAGTGTATTCAATATCTTTGTGATAACATTACACTCACGAGGCTGACACCTGACATTTGTGATAACATTACACTCGCGAGGCTGACACCTGACATTTGTGATAACATTACTCTCACGAGGCTGACACCTGACATTTGTGAATCACCAGCCTGTGTGAAAATATCTTATTAGTTATTGTGAGTAATACGAAGTAATTGTTGATATTTTTCCTTGTAAATGGTTATAACTACGGTTTAATTTACCTTTATTACAAGTACATTATTTTAATTGTTTATTTGGTTCTGTATAATGCGTCATTGCTCCTAAAAGCTACTCCTGCGACGCACTATGCCTAATCTGCTTTACGTGCGGAATTATTATTGAAACCGCAACCTTGAGTGGAGGCGATTACTGTCGGTCGCTACTGGGCGCTTCGGGAAGAATCTACGTCACGGCACACACGGTTAACTTGTTAGGGAACACGAAGCACCTGCGGACGGTAAAAATAATATTGCCAAGGGTGCTGTGACCGCAGCTAAGACCTAGGTATAACAAGAATTGGAAGGGCTACGGAGAGGTTAGAGAAAGTGGTCGCTCGGTAGCAACAAAAGGTGGCAGCATTCTCGAGATTTTAAGCGGTGGCGACATACAGCATACCATCACACCATCACGCCTGTGTTCCCCAAAGGGTTTGGCGGCGGTGTACCAATGTACACCCACAGTTCGCCAGTGTGTTTTAGGTACCAGGTAATAGGGAGCGAGCCTATTTTCATTAACTGGGCACAAATCCTACCTCCGAGTTGCTACTGAGAATTTCATAGAAACCAAGACCTCCAGCGTAGTAGTTGCGCTTAGGACCACTAGGCTACCGAGACTGTTCAGCAGGTGACATACAGTTCCTCTCAATAAAATACAGGTGGCTGAAGTCAACAATGCGTGTGGCGTTAATTTATAAAAAATAAAGGTGCTGTAGCTCCAGTACTAGTTGTCTGTCTTTTGACACTTTATATACAGGCTAAACGATCATACAATCTGTCAATACTTATTTACAGGTAGGTAGAGACAGATGCGGTAATAAGTTACCTACTTTTAAGTATTTAATGCACGAATTCCTACCTAATTAACGCAGCGTGCGCAATTCACAACAAAAGAGTTAATTAACCAGTGTCATCAGATATGGTTGATGACTTCATAGGAACTGTTAATGTTTAGAAATGAATTTCATTAATAAAAATAAATAGGTCTTTAATTATATTAAGACGTACAGGTAGGTCCACACGCTCACATATTATCTGTTGTGTGCAGCTCTGCCTGCCTCTCCACAGAAGCAAGCGTGATTTTAATGTTCTGTATTGAAGTAAACTGATTGAAAAATACCTAGGTGTCATGGAACTATCCTTCCTTCCTTCAAAACCAAATACCTAAATATTTAAATAAAATATTCTTATTAGACCGACCGGAATCCCCTAACAAAGAAAGCTATCCTTATTTACAACTATTTAAAAAATCCCTAACTTTTACAATGATTACATTGTTACAGAGTAAAACAAAAGAACTGACGCATTTAATATTTTCCCCATCTGAGTGATCCAGGAGGTAAAATCAAACGTAAACACGTTACATTACCTGTAGGTAGTTGGTAGGTCCATATTGTTATGCAAAGTACTCGTATACCTACTAGGAAACTGGAAAATTCCCCGGATGAAATTGACAACTAACATTATTTTTAAACACAAAAAAATCCCATGATAGCTGTCATCACCGCAGAATGTCACGGTTTGAGATTCTTACCAAGACACTATTTTAATTTTGTGGTGGATTTGCTCTTGACTCTAGACTAGGTCAGGTAACAAAGACAAAGTCGACGATGGTATAAGCTTACCCAGAAGAAGCCTGTTCACTCTAACTTTAAAGAGATTAGGTTTGCATGACTCCGGAAGTGCAGACGCAGCGACGCATTCGTTTTGGCTTTTATCCATACCCCTTCTTTATCAAATCCATACCCAGAGGCCTTGCTGATACTTTGGCATCCTAAAGCTTTGTCGACGCGATTGGCTCATGCGCTACTTGTCACAGGTTCGACTCCAGCACGAAACAAATATATACAAATGTATAGCCTACAGTTAGTTGTTCCGGGTCAAATTGTTTGTGCATGTGAGTATTTATAAACGCAGTCACGATCAGGAGAAATTTCTAGTAGGGGGGACAACTTACGCTTTATTTAAAAAAAAAAATCCCAAATCACACTATGTTTTCATTTTATAATAGATCCCAGAAAACACAGGCTAACAGGAAAATCATGTTAACTCATAGCAGCCTCGCTGAAACTGTAAACACGAATAAAATACTATCATCTACGCACCATGGTGTTTAGAAGGAAACCACATCCTTCCTCCTACGTCATCCCATGGGATTGAAGATGGGGGCAGCTTCCATTACGTTGTACAGTAGCTTGTCGTGTGTCAGAGTCATATGTGTACCGACGTAGGTACTTAGGTACGTGTGATAATGTACCTACGCGACTGTTTACGCCAGTGAGTCGTTGAACTTTTAATTTAGTCTCAAATAATAACAGCCTTTTATGGGCCAGTTAAGGCCTCTTCTCATACAGAGACGGATTGACGAATTCAGATAGTTGCGTAGGTCATAGATGTAAACCATCACGCCTGTATTCCCCGAAGGGTTAGGAACAGGTGTACCAATGTACACCCACAGTTTTCCGGTATGTTTAGGTCCCAAGTAATAGGGGTGAGCTTATTGCCATTAACCGGGCACAAATCCGAACTCCGAGCTGCTACTGAGAATTTCATAGAAAAACCCAATAATAGTAGTGGTACTAGAGCTCTGTGTGAAGCAGCTCGTCCGGGGAGGTACTACCACCATACCTATTTCTGCCGCAAAGCAGCGTTGCTGTGTTCCGGTTCGATGGGTATGGGTGCCGGTGTAATTACAGGCACATGAGACATTTCAACCTTGTCTCTGGGATGGCAACGTATTTGCATGGCCTCTGGTGTTGCAGATGTCCATAAGCAGCAGTGGCCGACGGCATGTTTGATATTCAATAGTATTAAAAAAATTACAGCTGGTTTTTTTGCTATTATCGACACCTAAAGGGAAAATCGTTTAAATATGGTTAACTATACACTCCGCGTCATCAATGTCAAGTGTTAGTTTATTAGGACACAACACGAGATGTCCATGTTAATGTACTAACTTGTGAGTCATCAGTGAGTCAGTACCAATGATCGATACCACGATTGGCACGCGACTTGCTTTGCATATTATTGTTATTTGTAATGTAACGGCAGCTCATGATGGAATTTAGAAATTCTTGTTAGATATTTTGTTTTCACCTTCTTCTGGCAGCTTCGTCGTCTAGTGGTCGGAAAAAACAAGACTGCAGTCTTGTTTTTTGTTAGAGATCATCAAATGACTTCCCGTGCCCCGGGCGGGGCGGGAGGGAGGAATGTCAGACTTTTACTGACTAAAACCCATCTATGTTTCTTCTTGAGCATCTTGCGTTCCGAGGGCGCGGTATATATAGGGCGCGGACGGTGAGCTACCCATTGCTTACCGTCCACAGGCCCGCGTCTACGGTGGCTGCGAGTCGTCTCGCAGATTCCGACGCCCGCAGCGTCTACCGCGGCGGCTGGGACAGGAGACTCTCTGCCTCAACCGTCACGAAGACTGCAGTGAGTGTTAAGTTTGATTCCCAGGTCGAGTACATTTGGTTAGGTTTTTCCATTAATTAGAAATTTCCCAGTAGCAGCCTAAACTTTGGAAGTCGGTGGTGTGATAGCCTTGAACTTTGAAAAGCCGTTGGTCCTGCACCTGATCTCTTTTCAGTCACGTCCAATAAACTAAGGGAAAAGGTAGTGCAACTGATTGCGCACACACTTGTATACTACAGAATCTCCTGCGTATGTACTTGGCTAATCTCCGTTGAGGTCGAACGCCGTGAACAAAGTTCAGTTGAGAGGATATTTTTATAATGATCATGCTACCTGTTATTGCACCTGCCACGCTGACACGTGAGGACTACACGAAACTAAAAAGGTGTTTTTTATTGTTCACTCAAACTAAATATACGTCAGCATTACCACGAAGTTACTCACCCATTTTTAAGTAATCTACGCTTAAGATCGGGTTTCATACTTGTTGAGTGACCAACTCCTTAGCAAGTGTTTCTAATTTCATTATTGAAGAGGTTGAGATTTAGTATGTTTTTTTGGAGACAGCCCGAAAATTCACCCCCAGAAGAGCTCTCCCTAAATCAAGAAATACCTTTGTGTGATCCACGAAGACAGGATCTTCCAAGCCCGAGGGTTTAACAATGGGAGCAAACATCTACTTGAGGTAAGGTTCCTATACTTCTGCTGTCCCTCAAAAGGTAAATAAATGCAACGTGAATCACGATAAATGAGTCAAGTGTTAACGATCACCATAAACACCACGTCGCGCACAGTGGCGCACTATCTGTATTAAATTATATCGCGGTCACAGATGAAACATAACTGGATGAGCTTATGCAGATTGTAAAGCTGTGGTGGGGCTTTTGACCGGACTTTCATGAATATTGTTAATTTATTATTGACGATAGGATTTATAAGATTGTTGCCAATAAAAAAATATTTAAGCAGAAAATGTCGGCTCTTGAGAACTGTGCAGTTTGTCTGGAAGTATTGGACCGATTACGAAAAAATCTTTCATTAATAGAAAGCTGCACGATTGCCGACTGTTGTAGAATATGCTATAAAGTATTTTATCTTAAATACTTTATATTGGACAAACCACTACCTGTGTCAACTGCCTCATTGTAAACAACCAACAATGAAAAACCACAACAATTCACTACAATCTGTAAAAATCCCTACCGCAGCTAACAAAATAGTTAATAACTTTGAAACCGTTGAACCGATTTCCATCAAGCTTAGCTAAGAACACTCCCGAGTAATTCACATTTCAAACACAAAACTCTGAATCAAAATCAGTTCATGTGTTCGGGAGCTACGACGCCGCAGACACCCCGTCGTTTTTGCGTCGGGGTTTAAAACAAAGAGCGACCACGCTCCAACATTACCACATCCAGTAGCCAAACACTCACACTACCTAGTACGACCACAGAGTGACTCACGCGCAGCTCCGCACGTGACCGGGCGGCGCATGCGCGACAGAAACAATAACACTAGCTGCCGCATGCCAGCGACATAGCTGAGACAGGTGGAGGCGAGGGAAAGTTATCGACTGTGTAGCTTTTACCTTACAATGTTGATGTATGGTAAATATGTCATGTCTAGCTTTAGAAACGGACCTCCATGTATCTTTAAACATAATTTCCATGTCCTACTTTAGGGCAACAGAGAAGACAAGAGCTTTCAACACCACGCTTATTCAAGGCGGATTGGCGATTTCAGGGGTCCGGTTCGCCACATCGCCATCGAGTTATACATTGAACACGTTAAATCGATAGTTTATTATAACGATCCTTCCTCACATCAAAACTTTATAAGATCAATCGTTAATAACATCGAAAGCTTGTAAAATCGTAAGTTTGTGAAATCGAAGCGTTATCAAATCGACAGGTCGTGACATCGATACCTTTATCACAAATAGAAATTAGTTTGAAAAGAAACATTAAATATTAAAATATCAATCATAATTAATTATGCAACATAACTTTTCAAGGGGCACCTAGATTCAATTGATGTTCATAAATGGTCTAATTAAAATAAATATTTTATATTTAACATTGATTTTTAAATCATGAGCGACAACGTTGGCCGAAGCCGGGCTTTTTCTAAACCTCTATGTACTATGTTTAAGATAAGTAGATTAGTTTAATCGACGTTTAAAAATAATTACAGTAGCTCCCCACCTTCCTACTAAGTTTTTAAATAAACCTTCTAAGCTTAAAGTAAATCTCCAACTAAAACACCGAGGGCTTAACTAACTTCGCCGGAGAGTAAACATCTAGAATTAATTCTGTAAGTTTAAATAAACATTTAGCTTTTTCTTCATTTCTTTTAAGATTTGATTCGAATTGAAACGAGGTGGCGCTCGTTAACGTTAGTACTTTCTTTTACTTTTAAATGTACTCGTAGAATGCTGGGTAACATTTTTAACACTTATTTATCTTCGATATGTTATTTATCTGATTAAGGCCGAAGGAAGTTGCTGGACGCCTATTGGGAAGGCTTGTGTCCAGCAGTTGACGTCCTATGACTGATACTAAGATGATGCTCTTCGATATTACAAAAAAAAACTATACGTACACATATAGTTTTTTTTTACTGACTTTCAAACAAATGATTGTGTATAGATTTCTACATTTTCTAACCTGTACATTTCCCCAATAGCGTATAATGTGTAGGATAAACTGTCTGTAATACATTATCTAATGAGATGTAAGGAAATGCATCTTTATCTTTTTTTATTATCTAGACTAGAGCCAAGAGCAAACCCATCTCGAACCACCTCTGGGTGACAAGGACAAAGTCAACGATGAAGTGAGCTTCCCCAGAAGAAGCCTGTTCACTTTAACTTTGAAGAGATTAGGGTGGAATACGCTCGTAAATACAGGGAAAAAAATATCAACCATCAGAAAATAGATTACGAAAATAAAAGTAAACCAAATGGCAACCAACTCTGAAATATGCAAAAAAACGGTTTTTTACATTCTGTTCGTGCTGCATTGCATTTCTATAGGAAAAAGCCGTTTTCTTCTCACATTCCATAGTTGGTCCATTAAAATAGTTGTTTATATTCACTAATACTTTCGCTCCAGAAAGATCGATAGCTAAGTAATAACAATGAATACTAAGGTGAACTAAATAGAACAAACTAATTAGCTGCATTTCAAATCTAAAATATTTGGTTAATCTCTGTTATCTAGCAGATTAGCGCACGATTGTGCCGATTACTTGATTGTAACAAAACTGTATAAGTATGAAAACTATTTTTTCAGCAGATGTGCTTATAGAAACTTATCTAAATCCAGAAACATTTTATTATTGTTACACATACAAACATTCACAAGTACATAAACTTATATCAGCGACCGCAGAAGCATGACTTTTGATATTTCTTATTACAAAACAAACATTACTGTTTGTTTGTCATATGTAATAAGAAAAGTAAAATATTAGGGCGGAGGGTTCCCCACGATATAGGTTTCCGATAACATTTACATTTTCATATGAAATCAACCATTGGCTCTCATGGGCTTCGGTCATAAGGTCAGTTTTGCGAATCAGTTCAGTTGACAGTTCAATTACTGAACTGCCACTGACCTCGTGAACTCAGCATTGAACAGAATCGCAACCTGGCCTCGCGTCCGGGCCCATTGAGAATTTAAATGACTTGCTATCTCAAATCTGACTTTCGAAGTCGAAGTCTAGCAACGACATAAAGTTTCCTTTTTTATCATAGTTGGTCGGTTACACCTGTTTGCTTCTCAACAGAAGATTACAACATTTTAGCATATTAGGTATATCTGTATTATCTTTTATACATTATTGTGTTATCTAAAGATATTCGTATTAAGCGGGACAATATTATCGTAAGGCACGACCAATGACGCGCGTGTCGTTAGTTTTTATTGATTTGTGATATTATTCTAGTGTTAAAACAATGTGTGAGTTATGCATTTATTTATTTATTTATTATTTAGTCAGTAGAAGTCAACGGCGGCGCGTTATGTTCCACGCGCGTGTCCTTTTACAATAGTTACCAACAACTAATCGTGTAATAACCCCACGTTAATAACACAGGGGGGGGGGGAATTTTAGAAACGCCCTCTAATCTCAGTATCAATCTGTCAAAAATGGTACATGTTTTTTTCTTGTCACTGATATGGTATTTGGACTTGATTTTAAACATTTTTAATTAGTAGAATAAGGCCTTCAGAACTATTATTTACGCATAATTTTGACCTACTGACTGAAACACTATCAGTCAAGGTTGTTGCTTCATCTCTTGGATTGGCACTAGGCTAGTTAGTATGGTAGACCAACCCACCTACCACCGAGCAGGTGGAGAGCCTCAGACATACATTTAAGCATGGCCTAACAAGGACGTCAATCTTCAATGTAACATACATACCATCAAGCCTGTATTCCCGGAAGGGTTAGGCAGAGGTGTACCAGTGTACACCCACAGTTCGCCGGTATGTTTAGGTCCCATGTAATAGGTGGCGAACCTATTGCCATGAACCGGGCACAAATCCTAACTCCGAGCTGCTACTGAGATTTCATAGAAAAACCCAATAACACTTTTTGCTCGACCTGGGAATCAAACCCAAGACCTCTAGCGTAGCAGTCGCGCTTTTTCAAATTGCTTAGGTCTAAAAGGTGGCTACGGTAATCACGGACACTTGCTTCCTCAATTCTAGTGTTGGTTCTACTGCTCATAGCACCATGCCTGGCGGTGCACATGCATGAGCCCCCTCCCCCGACCCGCAGCTCCAGATTCAACCCTGTGGAGGGCTGGATCCAGGTCCGGGTCAACCACTTCATGGCCTATGATACTAGGACGTATCCTATGGTGAGTTGAACTGGTATCTTGTATGATATGAAACCTCCCTGGTGTATTTCTAAGAAGTTGACTTTAATGTTCAGTACCTACATTAAAATTTGGCCTGTTTTATGTACAGTCAACGAAAGAAATGAGTAACTAATGTCGTTAGATTTAGCTGAAGCATCTTTAGAAACCGATGAATGTTTCAGAATTAAATTTATTCTAATGAATGAACTGTTTAATTTATATGATTTAAATTTAATAAAATTTGAAAACACCCATCACTTTCTAAGAAAACTAAAACAATATTTAAGACCTTATCTCTTTTATTGACTGTACATCCTATGTACTCAGGGATGTGATTGGTATAAATTAAGCCTCCGACACTTTCTAGGAGATTAGCTGAATGTGTGCGCACCTCTCGCAAACGGTATACGCGTATGACCAGCCGGTCTATTTCATAAGATGAATTGTCGTCCTACCTGATGCTGGAGAGATTGAAAACTCACCTAAATCTTACTTTACTTAAATTCATCGAGGGAGACTGTTATAGAATAGCACTGCAGTACATGCATAGTAACAATAATACATAATTATATAAGGAGTGTGAAAATCGGCGTGCATTTTGTTGTTGATTTTATTTAGATACATATTTTAAGTAAATAATGGTATTTCTTTGTTCCAGCGTTACTACTATAACGATGAGTTCGCGCGTGGCGTTAGCAACAACATAGTGATCTTCGTGGGCGGCGAGTGGGCCATCAGCGAGGGCTGGACGCAGGCGGGGCTGGCGTACGAGATGGCGGAGCTGATGGGCGCCGGGCTGTTCTACACGGAGCACAGGTTTTACGGGAGCAGCAGGCCTTTCCCGTAAGTGGGCTCATAGTTTATCTTGTTTTCATCTAAGCACTTTTTGAACCACTCGAATTTCGCGTGTCAGAGTCAAGTCATGAGTGTCGGGGCCGATTGTCACAAGTGCCACGAGTGTCGGGGTCTAGTGTCACGAGTGTCAGAGTCAAGTATCACGAGTATCACGAGTGTCAGTCGTGTGTCACAATCGAGTGTCACGAGTGTCAGGAATATATAACAAGTGTCAAAGTTAAATTTAACTAATATCAGGGCTGAGTCTTTCACTTAGCCCTGACATTAGTTAAACTTAACTCTCTCAAGACACGCTTGGCGCAGTGGCTGACCGATTGGCTGCTGCGATGCGTGTCGCGGGTTCGATTCTCGCACGGAACAAATATTTGTATGACCCACAGATAGTTGTTTCGGGTCTGGCTGTTTAGGTATGTGAGTTTATATGTTTGTAAACACACACCGGAAAAGTTACTAGCAGGGGGCAAAGTTGGGGCCTATCTGACGGATAGGGCCGTGATTTACCCTGGTCGCACAGGAGAATGGAACCGGCGAGAGATGTCGTGCGGTGTCCCACAGGGGTCGGTTCTGGGGCCGCTCCTGTGGAACATCGGATACGACTGGGTGCTGCGAGCCGACCTCCCTGAGGGCGTCGGCGTAGTATGCTACGCCGACGACACGCTGGTCTGGGCGCAGGGAAGGTCGCACGAGGCGGCGGCCGACTTAATGACACGCGGGGTTGCGATAGTCGTTGAGAGGATCCGGCGGTTGGGTCTCGAGGTGGCCTTGCACAAATCTGAGGCCATGTGTTTTCATGGGCCTCGGAATAGGCCACCGTCGGGATCCCAACTAACGGTAGGAGGGGTTCACATCGGCGTCGGGTCGACGATGAAGTACCTGGGACTCGTCCTCGACAGCCGGTGGAACTTCGCGGAGCATTTCCGACGTTTGGCCCCCAAACTGGAACGGGCCGGGGCTGCCTTTAGGCGGCTCCTACCCAACCTGGGGGGACCAAACGCCTCCTGCCGGAGGCTCTACGCGGGAGTCGTGCGGTCGATGGCCCTTTACGGGGCCCCGGTGTGGGCGCAGGGGTTAAGGCGACTTGCCGCCCACTACCTCATTGCGTCCCAACGGGTGATCGCCATAAGGGTCATCCGAGGATACCGCACGATCTCGGGGGAGGCGGCGAGCCTCCTTGCCGGATTGCCGCCGTGGGATCTGGAGGCGCTGGTCCTCGCGCGCCTGTACGAGTGGCGCGTGGAGGTACTAGGCCGGGGGGAGAGTCCGCCACCGCGGCAAATTGCCGCTCGGCGGGCCGACCTCCGGCTCGATCTCATGGCGACATGGAGACAGCGACTGTCGCAACCTCGTGCTGGGCACGCCTTAATAGAGGCGGTAAGTCCCCTCTTTGAGGAGTGGCTGGAGAGGCGCCACGGCGCCCTCACCTACCGCCTGACGCAGGTCCTCACCGGACACGGGTGTTTCGGGAGGTTCCTGCACCTCATCGGGCGGGAGGAAACGTCCGGGTGTCACCATTGTGTGGATCGCCCCGAGGACACGGTGGAGCACACCGTGGCGGTATGCCCCGCTTGGGCGGAGCATCGCCGAGTCCTCGTGGCGGCCATCGGCGGCGGCGAACTCTCGCGTCCGGCCCTGGTGCAAGCCATGGTCCGGAGCGAGAGGGAATGGGATGCAGTCGCCTCCTTCTGCGAGGCAGTAATGCTTGAGAAGGAGGCGGCGGGACGGTTGAGACAGCGGTTCTCCCGTCCCAGCCGCCGCGGTAGACGCTCCGGACGTCGGGAGCCGCGAGACGACTCCCGGCCACCGTAGATACTGGCCTGTGGACGGTGAGCAATGGGTAGCTCACCGTCCTTACGTTGCATAACGACAGGCCGTGTCGACGGCGCGTTCGTGTTCCACGCGCGCCTCAAAGAGATGTCAGCAAAAGGAAGGGGCCACTGAGGGCCGATGCCTGCCGGGGCTGCGGGTTGTTCGCAAGAGATACCGCGCCCCCGGAACGCAAAGGGCACAAGAAGGAACATGGGTGGGTTTTAGTCAGTAAAAGTCTGACACTCCCTCCCGCCCCGCCCAGGGCGGGAGAAGTTATTTGATGATTTCCCACCCACCAAAAAAAAAAAAAAAAAAAGGGGGCAAAGTTTTTTTCTTAAAAAAAAAAAAAAGGTGTCACGATCGTGTGTCGCCAGTGTCAGTGTGTCGCCAGTGTCAGGGTCGAGTGTCAAGAACCAGCGACAGCAGCCAATCCCTCAGCCGTCTCTAATCTGACTAAGAAAAATAGTGATTTTTGACGCCAGCTTTAGTTACTTTTTTTATTATTATTGTTTCTTTTTATGTTACCAAGAAGAACAGTTAAAATTATTGGCCCACAAATCACATAAAATGGTCAAACCCTATTTACTGACCCCTATTATTCTCGTATATTTCCCAACAGTATTGGTGAACCCTTTTCTAATCGCTATAACTAATCTAATAGTTCACTGGCACATTGCTCTGACTGCGTTTATTCTTATCTACAGTGTCTATCTGTAATAACACCGTCGGCCGTTCAGATTTCGCGGGTATACTTATTGTAATTTTTAGCAAAAAAATCCCTTTTAAGTGACTGAATAAGGAACTAACTAATCAGCTGTGTACATTTTTCAACGCTATCTTTATTCAAATTAGGTTGAGAACCATTTTTTGTTTCTTTTAGCTAAAGGCGTTGCTAACAACGTAGGTATCGGTAAGTGACCTCAGATAACACTAACTCAAAGGTATTTTCTTTATAACTTTAATGTGAAAGAGTGAAAACATCCAAATCGATAAGGTGTATGTTATACGATTGTATAATAATATAACAGTTGTTGTACAGACCGTGAAGCGTTATGTCCTGGGTCTGTTATGTAAGCTGTGTCTACACTCTCAACTCTGAAGTGTACATAAACGTTTTAATCATTGTGTATATGGAATTTTCAAGTTAATCCATTAAAATCTTTTTTGAACCATTTTCAGCCTATTTTTATGAACCTTAAAACTGTAACCTTGTAAACTGCCTCGGTAGCCTAGCGGTCCTAAGCGCCACTGCCACACTAGAAATCTTGGGTTTCCATCCCCAGGTCGAGCAAATACCTAGTGAATGTTATTGAGTTATTCTATGAAATTCTCAGTGGCAGCTCGGAGTTAGGATCTGTGCCCGGTTCATGGCAATAGGATCGCCCTCTATTACATGGGACCTAAACATTCTGGCGAACTGTGAGTGTACATTGGTACACCTCTGCCTAACCCTTCCGGGAATATAGGCGTGAAGGTATGTTATGTGAACCTTAGAAGTTGTAACAACAAACATGGAATTCAAACAAGCCTATTTACTGCCCCTTTTTTCTACAATTCCATAACAAACTTACCAGGACTACAGACAGTTTAGAAGTTTTCAAACAACACTGGCTCATACATACATGCTCTATATGGTCATCGGCTGCACAATAGCGCAGTGATATATGAACGACAGCGGCACGTGGCCTGGCAGCCCGCCAGCCCACTGCATTACGTATGGAGCTATAAATCCATGGCTTTGACACCATATATTGAAGGTTAGTTAGTTATAAATCTGATGTAGAAACAATAACGGGCACAAAAATTCACTTAACGATGCCAAAGATTACATGACTCACTTTAGTAGTAGTAGAGCTCTTTGTGAAGGAGTTTGTCCGTGGAAGTACTACAACTATGCCTATTTCTTCCGCAAAGTTCCGGTTTGAACGGTATGGGTACCGGTGTAATTACAGGCACATGAGACATTTCAGCTATCTCTCTGGAATGGCCTCTGGCGTTGCGGATATCTACAGGCAGCGGCGACCACTTAACATCAGGTGGGCCGTCGTCTTGTTTGCCATCCATTTCAAGGAACCTTCAGTCAAAGTACCAACATTTAATTTACGAAAACAAGTTTTAAATTAACTAAACATTAAATACTCCCACGACCCCCTTATCTCCTGGTACCTAAGGCCAGGTTTCTTCGCAATGATTTCCTTCAGCAAAACTCGGTAACCAGCTGACGTATCTAATGTCCTAGTACTATGTCTAGGTCAAGTTAATCAGTAATTTAGGTTTTTCTATGTCAGTCGGTCAAAGAGGTCTGGGGTTTTTTTTATAAGAGACTACCCCAACGTGATTCAGGGTCGGGACATTTTTGTGGTTGAGCTACATTGTCGCGGTAATTTGTCAGTTGGGGTGACAGAAATCTTGTCATACCTCCTTCATAGGCGTAGCTTTTACCGTTTATGAATAGAAGAATTATACAATTTTCTTAGTAATCGTTTTTACGAATAAATCTGTCTTTAAATACCTAACTACTAAATTGTTCTACCTTAGAATACAGAGCAGAGTTTTCAAGGACCATAGCAATCAAAACCGAATCTTCCATTTAAAAACTTAATTTCTCCTCGCTAAAAGCTCCTCATAATTATTCCATTCAAGACGTCATCTTCCAAAAAAGCCTAACTTACATTTAATTAAAATGTTAATCACCGCGGCTGTTAATACTCCAAATGTAATCATTACAAACCTACTTACAAGAAGAAAATATGCTAAAAAGTTCACAATGTCTTATCCTTACTAATTATCTTTTTAATTCTTTACAAAAATATCCTCACTACTGTCCAATCTAAAATCACTCTTACGACTTTTGTTTAAAGTTCTCATAAAACGCAATGATATCTTGGTAATAAGGCTTTCAGTATGCATAGAGCGGGACTCACTCGTGTAATATTTTCCGGGAATTAAAGTCAGTTTTGCGTAAAAAGAAAATGGTCGGTTCCTCCTCAGAGGGCCAGAGGTTTAATATAGGAAAGTGCTGGTATTGGGACAATCTAAAGTGCTGTTATTAAGTTCTGAGTTAAAAAAATGTGAGTTTTACGTACTTACCTGATTTCATATCGATATTTTTAGGTCAGGCTATGAATAAGGATGTGGCAGTCCATATAAACAGTACCTAGTACTTTGTATTCGCACGGACACACAGCAACATGTCGTTTTCCTGAGTATTATTGCAGAGTTACAACTTTAGGAGCTCCGCGTCCAACATTAAATATAAATCCAAGACACAGCACACAACTATTACAAAAACCCAGTATAAATATCTGACGTTCTTCTTAAAATTTTGATCAATACCATCTTCATCTTCCTGTCCTTATCCCATGTTACTTGGGGTCAGCGCAACACGTTCTCTTCTTCCGTTCCGTACTGTCAACCGTCATGCTATTACTGACTCCTTCTCTTTAATATCATTCTTCACACAATCCATCCGTCTTTTCTGTGGCCTCCTTCTTTCTTTCTAACAAAACTCCTTGAAATTTTGACAAAGATAATGAACAATCATAATATTTTTATCAAACCAAGAATTACACAAAACTATTCAAAAATGCATACCATTACGCCTGTATTCCCCGAATGGTTAGGCAGAGGTATACTAATGTACACCCACCCACAGTTCGCCAGTATGTTTAGGTCCAATGTAATAGAGCCATTAACTGGGCACAAATCAAAACTCCGAGCTGCTACTGAGAATTTCTTAGAAAAACCCACAAACGAAAATGAGAAAACAAAGGAAATGCGTAATATATAACCAACATTAGTCAAACTCTTGTGTAACTAAATGTGTAATCAAACTGCTTCTGCCCATCCCCAAAAAGACAAACTCAATATTACCCAAACCTGTATTCTCACGGCCAATAAACTCAATTGACCACATTAAAGCAGATCCTCCGGAGCGCTGGCGCTGACGGGCTGAGCAATGTCTCGGGAGTCGGGGTCAATTGACCATTGCCCCACTGCCCTGGGGTCAGATATGAGCTGGCGGCCTGTGACGTTAGCCGTAGAGATTTGTGAGATACATAGCTCATTTATACGAAGATAGTAAAAGCTGAATAGGCGATTATCAAAAGCAGTTAAAATCAACTGCTCGATACATTTACGTTCGCATAACTCGACAATGTGTTAGGAACAGCTGTTTTTTTTGCAATTTTAGGTTTGATTTCACAGTGAAAGTGGTTTATTTTCATAAGCACTACCTATTTAATATTTAATATTACAATTAACTTAGCTTTCATTTCTAATTTGTGGCACTGAGTACGTATTGCAGTACTTTGAGTGACTTTTTTTAATAGATCGTTTTGACATCAGTATAATTTTATGGAATTGTACAACTTATTGTAATACATTTATTTTTATTTTTTTAAAAGAGTATGTATGGAGTTTCTTGCCCGTTCTTCTCCATACGAAACTACCTTTTGGAATGGGCAACTAGATTCAATATTTTTAATTTAACATGTGATTGACGTTCAAAAGTGCCTTTTAATGGTCTAATTGAAATAAATGATTTGACTTTGACTTTGACTTTATTTGTCCCATGTTAAAACTAACACCTTGTATAAGGGTTACCAATGTGACGTTTTTGAATTCCTATGTAGTTTCTAAATTTATCTTGGACATCACTGGCACTGAAGAAGGAAAAACATTCCAAAGAAATAATAAATATAAGTCTGAAATTACCAATCCGATACAAGCGTGGTGACCAATGCCCGTGCGTTCTCAGTGTGACATGTCTTTGCCCAGCATGTAGCAGTGGGACAATAATTGGCTGGTATTATTTGTATGTAGAAAGGCGAGCATCACCCCACCTACATTTAACGACAATTTTATTTCTAGATTTCAAATTACAATTCAAGTAAACGCCTGACCGTTTTTGTGTTTTTGTTTCGCGCTTTGTGCACACTCAATACATTGCTTAGCAAATTTCATAGGCGAAAAATCGCCTACTTAAAGTACTGATTCTAAGAGAAGTTAGACAGTTATTTTTGATATAAACATACATTGTTATGTTTGTGTTTATCTTTCATGAATATGCTATAAAAAATCCTGGTAACCCCACTAACCTTTATGTAGGCTCATCACCAGGTTCTCGGCTCCGGGGACTCTATGTAGAAGAACGAGAAACAAACTCCACGGACACTCTTTTTAATTAAGTTTTTACAAAATGCTGTCTAGCGAAATAGGTTTGAGGTTACAATTTCAATCAATCGACAGCCTAGCTTGAATAATTTAAATCACATTAATAGTTACCAGCTTAAATTAATTAAATCATTACTTCCAACAAACTCAATCTATGTTAATGCTAATTAATGTTATTTAGTACCTAACAATGAACTGCAATACTTTAATTAGTACAATGTATTGTAAAAGTGATTTTACTGAAAATTACTGAACATAATAATAGAACAGCTATTTAGCAGACCACAGACGGTTCTGTCCTCTCTGTGGCTAGAATGGGCAATAATGCGATACTATTTGGCACAAAGTTGCAACGGGTATTTTATATATTCTAGTTGGGAATATGAAAAACCCGCTATGCTTAAAGGATTTTGGTAATTTAAGTAGTAAGTACATCTAGATTGTAAAGGGATGGGCACAGGCTTTATATGGTTTGAGTTCTGGAACTATCTTAGGACGGCCCTGAGAGAGGTCTATTATTATTCTGATGATAACTACAGGTAGGGTTAGTGAGCCAGAAACCCACCGTCCTCGGTTTTTTCGCCAGAGGCGATATTTTCTACCGAAATAAATAAAGCTACATCTAGATATTGGTAATCGTAAGTTAAAATGAAAAAATCAATCGATGAAATCGTGAGCAAAACATCAGTTGTAGTTCGCATTATGTGGCGTGATAGATATCGCTACACTGGTTTTAAACCGCAACTCTCTAAAGGCCTCCGCCGACGTCCGACTTTTTGTAGGACTGATTATCGGACCGTTCAATAAATCTATAGTATCGTGCGAAAAACGTTTTGTAGGACGTGTGCGTTGGTATATCGAATGAATAATAATATAGAATTCAAGAATAATATGGAATCCATATGTTCCATTCTCTCTGACGAAAAAATCGGTCACCCTAAATGTAAATTTTGAAAAAAGTGCATTACTTACCGGGTGCTATCTAGTTGAGGAAGCTCCTAACAATCCGTGTCATGTCAAAAGACTGTCTTCTATATCTGGCCCTCGACCTAACCATCTTGATCTGCTCCATAATCAAAGAGATCCGCCTGAATGAGGCATGTGTCATCTCCACTTGCAATTTACAAGGAACAGCTGACGGAAGCAGGACGCTGTTGTGTTCGTTAATATTTAACTAACCACCTGTCTTAATGAACATGACATGCGACACGACACCACACTAAATATGATAAGCAATTATAAATATATCATTGCGCCTATATACCTCGAAGTGGTAGGCAGAACAATGTTTCTTGTCCGACACTTAAAAAAATTAAACTTATTTTTTTGTTTAGGAAAAGAAATGACAAAATAGATATAACCTTTACAGTTGTTATTTAGTTAACCATTGCCGTTATTTTTAAACAGACTTTTTAAAATACTCAATTTCTTTTTGTTATTCACAGTTCTAATTATTATTTCCAGTGACTCGGACCTGCCGAACCTTTCATTCCTATCCATAGACCAGGCCCTGGCGGACCTGGCGCAGTTCATCCAGTATGTCAAGAGTGATGCCTTCGAAGAAGGACGATACAAGTAAGGAAATATGTAAAGAACAATCCATACCGTTATAATAAAAGTAAAAATAAATAAGTAAATACACGATTTATTATATTATAGCCTGTACTGCCTGGCCGATGCCGGTCACGGTGGCTAATCTCATGGAGGATAGCCAACAGAAGATATTATAGTGCACAAGTGTGTGCGCAAACACAGGCTTAATAGCATAAGCATAAAGCAGTTGTGAGCCCTTTTCTATTTTGTTTTAACTGCACAATTTTATAATTTCCTCAATCACACTCTAATATTAAACAATATCTTCTACCCTCGTCTGCTGAGACATCAGAAAAGGAAAGCCAAAGTCCTAAATTACCTCTCACAAAAAATGTCCTATTTGTCAAGCGAGATCAATATCTGTAAATGTGCCAAGTATTAGCTAATTCCGTTCAACCGTTTAACCGTGAAAGAGTAACAAACATCCATCCATTGATCTTGCCAAGCTTCCGCGGTTATATAACTAACATTATAAAGCTGAAGAGAGTTTTTGTTTGTTAGTTTATGATGCAATTTAAGATCACGCTACGACACACGAGAGCGGAGCTGTAACCAAAACGTAACACGCGGGTAAAAAAAAAACACGCGGACGAAGTCACGAGCAGGAGCTAGTAATTGTATGTAATATGCTTGTTCTTACCAAATCAATCAAGCGATAATGCCAAAGAGTAATAAGTACAAATCAAGATCTTACAAGTGGGGTTTCAAAGGACTCCTGAATACAGATGTACAAGCAATGTTATCTGATATAGGTACAAAGATACCAACAATTTCAGTTCCACTGACTTCTATTTACTCTTCCCTGGAACTTGTTTTTCAGATTATCAATTATTATTTTTTTGAAAATTCGTTGAAGTATCTACTCGAAATAAATCATCGAAACGAAACAAGAAACTCGACGGGTGCTTACGTAAATCTTACCTTTAGTACTATATAAATGTGAAGGTGGATGGATGGATGTTTGTTACTCAATAACGCTAGAACGGCTGAACAGATCTGGATGAAATTTGGCACAGACATAGATAAGACTGGAATAGCCCATAGGCCCCCGGAAAATGTACAATTTCCGTAGGATATTAAATATTAACTTTGACGCGCACGATGTCGCGAGCAGTAGCTTGTATGACTTAACTGGAAGTTTTCAGAATGACCACAAATACATTGATAAACGAAAAGCTAAAGTTCATTTATTTTACTTAAGTAGACAGGTGATAAAAGGGCTGTTTCTTTGAATTTTAATCATCTGGATACTTGCACACTCATTGTTGATGAAGTGAGACAAATGACGGTGAGCTGTGACGCCATGAAACAAGACTGTATACAAATGTAGCTACTCTGTGGCATAGATTAGTTCGTGACGCTAATTGAGATAGGTTTATGTTGTTAGCTGAAGTTAACTGTAGACTATATTATGTATGAACACATTTGGTTTGTCCACAAAGCACAGATACGTACATTTTCCAAAAAAAAAGGAAATCGTAGTAATAGAGCTCTTTGTGAAGCAGCTCGTCCGGGGAAGTACTAGTATAATATTTCTGCTGCAAAGCAGCGTTGCTGTGTTCCGGTTTAAAGGGTATGGGTGCCGGTGAAATTACAGACAAATGAGATGTTTTAACTTGGTCTCTGGGATGGCAACGGATCTGAAAGGCCTCTGGTATCGCAGATATCTATATGCAGTGGTGACCAGTTACCTACCTAGGCCGTCGGCTTGTTTGCCATTCAATGTCATTAAAAATTTAAACAAATCGGTCGGCAAAATAGTTTGTGCAGGAGCTGCAAGAATTGTGAATGCGACAGTGCGACTAATATTAAAAATAGCACAAACATATAATTATATTATTACATTTATCATGTTTTAAATTGGCCTCAATACAATAAACAACATGGTTAGTAATATTATTATATCTCACTGTATGTGCTAAATAATAAAGTTGAAAACGTAAATAATAATTATGAACAGTGTAATAATGTTTATTTCCATAAACAAACGTTTCCACCGATACCTACCTAGTGTGTAAACATCTAGGTACCTAAAAACAGATCTAAAAATACACGTTTTTGAAATGTTCTAACTAAACTTTTACACGACCCTCCCTGTACCATTACATGTACCTACAACATGTACAGTGTTGTGCGCGGGTAACGTGGCGCGCTATCATGTGCCGACACTGATTGTCACACCAAAAATAAAAGTCATTTCCCAGCAATCATTATTGCTCAATGTGACTTAGTTTGATGAGCAGTATGCGTCTTTTTACACTCCGGGTGCAATTAACATTAACAAAATTATAAATTCGGAAAAAATGCCTACTGTACAATTATAAAATTAAAATTTTTCCCTACCGCAGCTAACAAAAGAGCTAATACCTAACCTTGAAACGGCTGAACCGACTTTGATAAAACATATCTAAGAATCACCGCTAGGAAACCTGATTTTAAATAACAAAAACGCAAAAACGCATTCAAATCGGTTAACACGTTTAAGAGCTACGGTGCCACACACCCCCTTTTTTTGAGTCGGGGGTTAAAAATTAACAAGATATTAAAGTAATAATCATGTACAACGAACTGAAATAAACATAGCTACCTACCTTTAAATAGCCATTAACATTTACACACGTTTATATTCAGTTTCATGATTTTATGAGATAATATTAATTGTTCTGTAACACATTATTAGAGCTGCCCCCGTAATGACCAAGACCCCAGTGCGGCTGTAATCCCCTTCCATAAATAATATAGACTGCTGTTGTCTGTTATACAATACCATATAATGGTCAATACTCACCGAGGGTAAATTTTACAGGACAGAGTTGCTAAGTGAGAGACCATCCGTAAAGCAAATATGCTAAATAAATATAGGATACCTAGATAAATCAAATTGATTCCTGACAAACACTATAAAAAACTGCATTTTAATTTTCAAGATTAAAACTCCAAGCTTGTCGATAGGCGATTGGGTTATAAATTCGTCATACTTCACAAAGCCACTAATTTTCTAGCTATTTCCAGGGATGCGAAGGTGGCTCTAGTGGGGTGTTCGTATGCCGGCACCATGGCCACTTGGATGAGGCTGGCGTACCCTCACGTCGTGGACGCCGCCTTCTCCGACAGCGGGCCGCTGCATGCTCAGGAAGACTTTCCAGGTAACATGAAGTCTCAGAACCGCCATCGTTGATAGTCTAGTACAGGCCTAGACTATGAAGCGTTTTGTGGAATTAATTCGCAAGAGTCACCGCGGCCCTAGAACGCAAAGGTCATAAGGAGGGACACATATGCGTCTTTAGGCAGTAAAAGTCTCACACTCCCTTCCGCTCCGCCCAAAGCGGCGAAAGTCATTTGATGATTTCCTATTCTTTAAAAAAAGTGTTAGAAAGGGACAGTCACACAAGTAACAGGAAAAAGCGGATCTTTTTATAAGGATCGTCATATTTACAGTCGGGTTCTGTACTGTACGGCTTACACCGCATTCTCTGCCAGTTACGGGACGAACTCCCATTATACGACAATGATATGACAAAAAAGAGCAGTCAAGCATTCTAACAACACAGTTGGCAACGGCTGAGCAATTGGCTACGTACAGCACTGTGTTGCGGTTCGGTTCTCAAACGAAAATAATATTTGTGTAGCCTACGAGTAGTCTGGTTGATTCTGTATGTGAATCCTAATCGCTTCCCGATACAGGAGACATTCTTAGAGGAGAGGCAATGTTTAAAATAAAGTGCAGCTACTTAAGAGTCAGTAAATACTATGAATAGATCCTGAAACTTTGATTCAGGCTTTCAAATTATCAGTAAAGCTTATGACAATCCAGTTGTAAGTTACTTCACCAATAGAGTACCTATAAAAATCACGTTCACAAATTCCGCAATAGTCGGATTAAGGAATCTTCTGAATATACTTTGCACAACGTAAGGAAAACCCAGTTCTTCCCACCTGAGGGACTAGTTATCCTAATCGAATGTAGTCGTTCACGCGATTAGCAAGTAATTTACTTTATCCTCTTCATCCCCTGAGGGTTAGCAGACAATCTACACTTTATCGATGAAACTATTTATTTGCTGTCGGTGTGCGCCCAACTTTTATTTGATAGGATGCTTGTGTTCGCTTTGGTTTAATATGGAAGCTATTACAGGCTATAGGGGTTAGGTAAAAGCTGTCTATCAACTTTGATTCACTATAAATACTGATTGTAATTTAGTGTACTTCGTTCGCAATAGGGGAAGAGTTTACTGCCCGCAACCGGGCACACATCTGGACTCCAACTGCTTCTGAGAAACTCCTAGAGCAAAAAATTTAAAAAACTTTGCCCAGCTTTGTACTAAACCTTAGACCCCATTAGACAAACTCATCATGTTCCTGTCCTTATCCGATGTAACTTAAAGTCGGCACAACACCTTTTTTTAAATCCATCTTCCATGCCGTCCTGTCAACGGTCGTAATATTACTATTTTTTATATCATTCTTCACGCCATCCATTTATCTTTTCCCGTTAGACAAACTAAATGATATATTTTATTTTCAGAATACTTGGAGGTGATAACAGAAGCGATCCGAGAGCAAGGCGGGGAGACCTGCGTGGAGAACATCGAACTAGCAATGACAGAGCTCGTGGAGATGCTGGCCGTCATGGTCGGAGGACCTGAACAGGTGTCCGAGATGTTCCAGTTAGTTCCTCTTAAAGTTTTTTAGGCTTTTTTTATTATAATGAGACGACAAACAAGCCGACGGCCTACTTGATGTTAAGTAGCCACTGCTGCCTATAGACATCCGCATTACCAATGGCCTTGCAAATACGTTGCCATGCCAGAGACAAAATTGAAATGCCTCATGTGTCTGTAATTACACCGGCACCCATACCCTTCAAACCGGAACACAGCAACGCTGCTTTGCGGCAAAGATAGGTACGGTGGTAGTACTTCCCCTTCACGCACACTACGCTACGCTACTTCATGCACAAAGAGCTCTACTGCTACCAACTACTTGGCTATCGGCAAGTACGTCTGTTAGATGCATTGACAATATTTAAAACGTGGCTAAGACAGACTAGACCCGAAGTGTAGAGAACCATATCTTGTGTGACAATTTAGAAGATACCCATGCCCATTAATGTCGGCGAAACGCTGAGTTGTTTGGTTATTGAGAAGTATCTCCAAGCGTATAGTTGGCTGCCGCATAACCTGCCTGGTTTGAAGTCATTATTAACATAACAGCCAAACGATACATTACATGGACATTATAGGCCTCCCATAAACATGACCGGTCCTGTACCGCACGCATCCAAATTTCTCGCAACCTTTACCAAATTATCAGTCCACCTCGTGTGGGGCATTCTCACACGGCGCCTTCCGGTGCACAACTAGTTCCGGTCGCAAGTGCAACTACATAACATTGGAACCTATGTTTTTGATATCCAAATTGTGCACCGTTATTGGGAGTTTATATTAGGAAATATGTAATGTAAGCAGTAATATGATTGAAATACAGACACCTTCTTGTAACATTCACTAATTTGTAACTTTCACCTCCAGCACCTGCACTCCAATACAGGCGGGGACTGCCCTGGACGTCGCCACGTTCTTCTGGTACGGCATCACTGAGACGTTCGCATACCTAGTGCAATACGCCACACCTGGAGATATCCCTGCAGCCTGCAGGCTCCTCAATGATACCAGTGTCGGTGAGTGTCTGCATCATGTCTTCATGGTTAACTCCATCAAGTGAAAGGTGTGAACTTACCACTTCTGTCACAACATTAGACAGTGAACTGTAAGCTAGTTCGCGTTCTTATCTCACTTCTTCTCTATAGCGACTTACCTACGTTTCCGAATGAACAACTAGCTTCAACTTTCTGACAAATTGACCGACTCCTTGACAATTTAAAAGTTCCTGTAAATGATTTCATTAAATTAAATGCTTTGCTACTTTATGCCCAATAATATTATATTTCCAGCGAGTCCCGTCCAACGTCTTGCCAACTTCGTCATGTCCAGCTCCTGGACGGAGCCGTGCATCGAGACCCGCTACTCGCAGGTGGTAGCCTACCATCGCAACACCAGCTTGGACGCCTACGAGTCTGCCAGTGAGTATTCTACCTTACCTAGGATTCACAATCCATTACTGACAATGTTTCTCCTGTTGTGTAACTAACAGTACCCGACGGGTTCACCTGCGTTTACGTATTTGATCGATAAACAGGCTATTTAATTTAAGGAAAAAAGATTTTTTCAAATCGGACAAGCAATTCCTAATACGAACACGTATTCATTATCAAACAAACCCTTCAGATAAAATAAGTATAGAAAGATGTACAGTATTTATAACTTCGCTAACTGGTCGTATTTTTTGTTTTAATAACATTAACATAACTGCCTCCGTAGTCTAGTGGTCCTAAGCGTGACTGTTACGCTAGAGGTCTTGGGTTCGATTCCCAAGTCGAGCAAAAAGTGTTATTGAGTTTTTCTATGAAATTCTCAGTAGCAGCTCGGAGTTAGGATTTGTGCCCGGTTAATGGCAATAGGCTCGCCCCCTATTACATGGGACCTAAATATACCGGCGAACTGTGGGTGTACATTGTTACACCTCTGCCTAACCCTTCGGGGACTATAGGCGTGATGGTATGTGTGTAACATTAACATTACCGTGGTCAGAAATTACTATCGTAGTTTTTTAAACACGCTTATATCTTTAATTGTAATTTGACCTATTTTTTCACTTAAACTTTTGCATTCATAATCATCCTCTTATCTGTAACTGTCAGGCGTCCATTAAAAATTATACAAAACAGCCAGCAACCAGCATTTTGTGCAGAATAAGTGAAATAAGTAGAATCAGATCCCGAGCAAGGAAATGGCAATTATCTGTGTCTGAGAGGAGTTCTCAGATTTACATAATAAGTAGATTTGTTCGTCGGCCGGTGGCCATTAAGCTTTAAAATCGACTAGTTAAACCCGCGACGTTGCTCACATACTAAGTTCAAGCTAGCGTTATCCCGCTTAGTTTCTTTATATCTTTTGTAAGTGCACCTCTACTCCTACACGTACGATCAAGTACGCGTACTTATAGCTCAACGATCATTTTAAGCTAAGTGTCACTCTAAGTACGCAAACTTCTAGAGGATAAAGTCCTAAAAGTAAAACGAGCTTCAAGCACGCGTATTTGGTCGTACGGCTATCGCCTACTTTACGAACATTAGTCTAACAGAAATTTTGTTATCCAATTCTTTTACATATGTCAAGTTGTTTTATATTTAGATAATTTTAACGGTTACCTTTTCTTGTTCTGATTTCTATTAGTCGACATCTTAGTATTCTATTTCCTTGGGAGTCTTTCCTATGCGGGTAGGCAGAACTTTTTAAATTCCATAAACAGGGTGCAAAAAGTCACATCATATAGCCTTTAACTCTTTATACATTCTACCTATCAAACAAAGAAACATCGAACAAAAATATTGCTGGAAAACGAGTTTACATTTTTTGTGTGAAAAAATATATTTTTATCTTGTGGTATCTAAATCGTAATTTAACGCACACCGTGTACAATACGTTATACTTACAGGTGCAAACCACTTTAAAGGGGTTGAGAAGGTATTTAAAATTAAACCATGTATAACATTAAAAATTAGATTCATATTTTTCTTTAAATAAATAGGAACTTTGACCTTCATCATCTCCGTAACAAGAAGGTCTCCAGACATGGTTCACAATAATAAAATGATCGCAATGATGTGAAGAGCATTAAACTTCTACCATCCATTATATAATATACTAGCTTCCGCCAGCAACTTCGTCCGCGTGGTTGATGTCCTCTTTGTTTGCTGCTCCACTCCCGTGTGTCGCAGCATAATGTTATATAGCCTATGTTCCTTAGGAATAATGTAGCTATTTATTAGTCAAAAATGGTTAAAATCGGTTCAGTAGTTTTGGAGTTTATTCGGTACAAACATACAAAAAAATCTTTTCTGTTTATGATAATGGTATAGATGACATTTTTCATACAACCCATATTTTTTCCCAGTTTTCAGTAGTAAATTTATGAGAAATAGCTGGAATAACTCGCCACTTTCGTAGCCGCCCTCTCTATGAATAGGTTATTGTTGTAAGGCGCCGCATCTGCATTGTAGATGTGATGCTAATTGTCAAGCACACAGATTATGCGCCAGACTGCAGGGACACACTGCTGGGAAGCCCGGGGAACTTGTTGGCTGACGTACAATAACCGTAAATGATTAAATAGAGGAGGATCACTGTTTAAGCATTCACAAAGATATAGATTTTTTGTTTTTAGGGACCGTACCTCAAAAGGAAAATACGGAATCTTATAAGATCACTTTTTGTCCGTCCGTCTGTCTGTCAAGACCCTTTATTTCGGAAATGCGTGGAGGTATCAAGTTGATATTTAAACCGTATACTCAGGTCAACGGTCCCATGAAGTTGTGAAAAATATCAAAGTTTACGTAAAAAAAAAGATACGATCGTTTATTCAGCAAAAACGCATATTTCGACACTCTCAAGGGAATCAAAACCCATAGGGTACTTCCCGTTAACCTAGAACTAGGAAATTTGGCTAGTAACATTGTTATAGACCACAAGTCTCATCACTATATATTTGTAACTAAATCATAAAAAATAGGGGGTCTATATTTTTAATAGGGGGTCGGATTATCAAATTAAAGTTACTAGTTCAAATGGGGTATCATATAAAAGGGCTTGATGTGCACATTGCAAAATATATTTTATTTATTTTTTCCGGTGCATTATTTCTTATTTATAATGAAAAATATAAAAAAATACCTTCTTTGTCTTCAAAGTTTGTGAAACTTAAAATTTATAAAATACATAGTAGATAAATAAATATACTATTTATTTATTTAATTTACTATTTATCTATTTTAATCATAAAACTTACCTAGATTACGAACTACGAGTATAGACAGTTAAAATCAAAAAACTCATCCGCATCGCTGTATTTTAATAAACTATTTATTTAATTTTGTAATTTATAATGTTCCTACGTACGGAACTCCCGGCAGGCGAGTCCGACTCGCACTTGTTTAAATTTTAATTGCGATACACATTGTGGCACTGTTCGCCATGGGCAATGTCGAAAATTCTACTAATGTCAGATGCGATATAGAAAACGTGAGCATCATTAAAATGAAGTAAAAAATAATAAGAAGTAAATGTTCACTTAAGAGTTTTGTTTTCTTCCATAGAATTAAAATTATGACATTTTTGAGCTTTTTGTACCTCGCACTGGTTTTTTTTCTTAGATTTGTTTATTGTTCCATCTCTGTATCATTTTGTTTTTATGATATAAAAGTTCCTGTGTGGGTCTAGAATGAATATTTTTCTTTCTTTTTTTCTTCTCATTTATCAGAAACATGCATTTTAAACCTATTTTTATTAAATTAAAATGTGCTGATGATAATAATAATATTAAGATAATGAAATACTGGTAGAACCAAGGCGGACCATTCTCTTTCAATTAGTGATTGAGTGTTCGCCGCACAGTCCGTCCGTGTGTCGCACGCTGGTCGTTGGCATGTCGTCTCCTCGTCGCTACTCTCGCCGTTTGATTTGCAGATGTCTGCGGCCTTGTCGCCGCCTGCATTATTTAGCAACTCATAACTACCCTCACGGAAATAAACGAATCTACCGTGTCTACCGTGCAATATCTTTAATTACTTACTATTTAGTTAATAATAAATTACAGCTAATATATAAATAAATATATAAAATAATTACCTAATGTATAATTTAGAAAATATCTATTAATAATAAATAAATAAATATATAAGTAAATAAATAAATAAATATAGAAATATTAATAATAAACAAAATTAATATAAATCTACTCATAAATAATATCTAGTTAAATATCTAAATATAAGATTTACTTCCTTAATTGCAATATTATTATGTTTTTAAACAAAAAGCGCTTCATCCTCTCCTCTTAAAAACTAACTTGCTGTGCCCGACAGGGTCCATAATTGTTTCTCTATAATTTACCTACCAGCCTTGTATACATTATGGAATGCAATAAAGTATTGAGTATTGTAATCGTTTCGGAACACTCGAAATATAAACAAAGAGCCATTATATTTGCACTTTGATGCTTTTTCAGTATATAATTTTATTATTCCAAGCTTTTTACGTATAACATACTCAGCGATGTTACCCGCGTGCGGTAACACCTTTGGTTACTGCCGCGCTCTCATTGGTCATAGCGTGATGTATACGCTTAAACCTTCTTCTTCATGATAACCAATTATAATCCGTTGTATATTTTAAAACATCGAACCGTACAGAGGTACCGACGGCGGGAAGCAATTTAAAGACGGCTAAAGAGAACTTTTGGTAATCAATGCAACAATATAAGTGAGACACATAAATTAAACGAGGGTAAGCACGTAACATGGCTAACTCTAGATAAAGAAGCAACTGGTATAGTTACGACTCTAAAAAATCAATCTGCCTAGCCTTTTCTGAACTGTATTGGGGTCGACTTCCAGTCTAACCGGATGCAGCTGAATATCAGGGTTTAACATAAAGCGACTGCCTATCTGACCTCCACAACCCAGCTACTGGGCAACATGATGCCTCTTGGTACGACTGGATGTCAGACTTCCCGGCTTCTGACTATACGAAACGACAGTCGAAGATGTAGATTGAGAGACGATTGAGAAATTCGTGATGAAAAAGTTCAAAAAGGTTTTTTTTTAAGTAAATCAAGATAGTATTTCATGTTCGAATCCGATGTAGGACTTCGACTACGAATGTTTCTTAACTGTAAGCTTAACTTGTACCTCCCCGGAGTACTGAACCGACGAGTAACATTTAAACTTATACCGCCTGAATACCTTCAGGGAATAATCTTTTTCCGTTCTTCTGTATTCACTTTTAAAATTTATTTTCTTTTTAAGGAATGGTGATGTTTTTTTAAGTATAAGAGAGGCAAGCCGAGCAGTGTGAGTGTCACTTCAGAGTAAGCTGTCATCGCAGCGAGATGTGATATTGAACCTATTAAATCCAAGATGGCGGTTCAGATAACCTGATACTTAAACCACATCATAATAATAATCTTAGAAAGGAGTAATCAAGTCAACTTGTACACCCTCGTTTTACAAATTAGGTTTTTTTCCAAGCGTTAGCCAATTACCAGCCCAGGAGAAATTCAGACTGTGGGCGTCAAAGACAAAATTCCTTATGAAAAAAACCACCGTCACAGCTTTCAGCAGACGCGCTTGCAATAGTTATCCTCCTATCCTTAAGTTAGATTAAGGTCCACGTGAGCGAAGCCGCGGGCACAGCTAGTGATACTTTTTTTTTTTTTTTGGTGGGTGGGAAATCATCAAATTACTTCTCCCGCCCTGGGCGGGGCGGGAGGGAGTGTCAGACTTTTACTGACTAAAACCCAACCATGTTCCTTCTTGTGCCCTTTGCGTTCCGGGGGCGCGGTATCTCTTGCGAACAACCCGCAGCCCCGGCAAGCTAGTGATACTTAAAGTAAAACTTTTAAACAACACTATTTTTCAAATTTTACCGTAATGTTTTATTAAACCATGGTATTTCCCTGAATACCACACAGACCAGATGTATCAAAATTATGTAATGGCCGAGAATCAAAGACGGGACTGCTGAAGATTGCCGGATTCACTGCCAGCATGTGGCAGAGGTCTGATGTGACGGTGCTTGGAGGAGGGCTGTGTCCGGTGGACTTGACGATGACGTCTTGTTACACATACTAAACGGGTACATTTCGTTTCCAGTGCGCCTCTGGACCTACCAGACTTGCGTCGAGTTCGGCTGGTACCAGTCTACCACCAGCTCGCGGCAGCCCTTCCTTCACGCCGTGCCCGTGGAGTACTTCCACCAGATGTGCAAGGACTTCTTCTCCACTTAGTAAGTACTTTTTTTTTCATTTAAAAAGACTTTGCTCCACACTAAGAATTACTCTTGTATCGTGGGTGCGTTCACAAACATATAAACTCACATACACAAACGGCCAGACCCGGAACAACTATGTGTAGGCCATACACATAGTTGCACACACGCAGCGCATCAGCAAATCACTCAGCGGTGCCATAAAAACATTTCTAAACTCTTATTACAAGACTCTATCTATCCTTGAATGTTTTCCAATTGTAGCAGTCGTAGCCCGTCCATTGTAAACGTAGACATGGATCTGGCGTAGCAAGCGTAGCCATCGCGTAACAGTCGTAGACCGCGCGTGAGAACGATAGACCGTACGTAGCGAATATTAAACCAAAAAATAACAATAGCAGTAGTCTATGATAATTGAGGATTTGTGTCCGGTTAATGGCAATAGGCTCGCCCCCTATTACATGGGACCTAAACATACCGGCGAACTGTGGGTGTACATTGTTACACCTCTGCCTAACCCTTCGGGGATTACAGGCGTGATGGTATGATGGTACAATAGTCTATATACCTATATAACATCCAGTGCAATCATTGCTAAAATTATAACCACCCCTCAAGCGCCGACAGGAAAACTCAACTAGCTGACATACCTAAACAAAGCAAGCCAGTTGTCTACGTCCGTGTGTGTTGTTATGTATGTGTGTGTACGTCTGTGGCTAGCTCATTCTGATTTGCTGTTTAATGCGCAGTGTAGATCAATTAATAACAATTCACTTCAATTTTTAATTGTTACGAACACTAACCGCACGGACGCATTTATTTCAAGCTTCTGTTTTAGTAATTTGAGGATAAGTCGGACAATATAAATAAACGTATTTATGATTATTATGTGACTAGCTTCTGTCCGCGAATTCGTCTGCTTGATTTCTCACTACAGCAAAGCCACAAGGAGTGTTATGGTTTGAGCAGTCTATGTATGTATGTATGTTCATCTATGTACACATATCTTCTACAATATTCGTCGTACACTAACGAATGATGTATGTTTACTATGTAATATAAATAAACCTATGTTCCATGATTTATTTAATTATTTTTCAGCCTTAATTAGAAATCCTTAATAAAAACAAAAAGAAACTAAAACTAAATGGCGTCAAAAAACTCCTCCGCAGCACCATCAACCGGAAAAGTGCCCAAAAGACTGGCGGCATTGCCACGTTGAATGGCAATGCTTAACCTCTGGCCAAGGTAAAAGCCAGCCTTTGAGTCGCGGGAAGTGTCAACTAACCGTTTAGATAAATCCCTAAAAAGGCTATGGGCACACGGACCGAGGGTTTCCACCCCAAACGGCTCGAAAATATAGTTACCAATAAGGGTACTATACTTACGCCGTTTGAGGTTTTCTGCAGCCGCAGCAGCAGCGCCAGCACAGCACGCTGAACTAGGAAGATGGGATGGCGCAAGAGTATCGATGCACGTAGCGTCCCACACTAAAGGCCTACCCAACTTCCAAGGAAATAAAGATATTCCGTCCGGTCTCTTGCCATCGTCGCGAGCCAAGCCGTTAGGTTCTAAAGCGGCTACATGACGTTTCAGAAAATCTAAAATGGCGGCTTGCAGATGATGTTAAACACGTAAAAAATAGTTAACAAATATTTAGTGTCTAATATAAGGTATCAATGAGCACATTTCAAGAATGTATATTGTACCGCAATATAATATATATATATATATATATATATAGGTATATATATACCATCACGCCTGTATTCCCCGAAGGGCTAGGCAGAGGTGTAACAATGTACACCCACAGTTCGCCGGTATATTTAGGTCCCATGTAATAGGGGGCGAGCCTATTGCCATTAACCGGACACAAATCCTAACTCCGAGCTGCTACTGAGAATTTCATAGAAAAACCCAATAACACATTTTGCTCGACCTGGGAATCGAACCCAAGACCTCTAGCGTAGCAGTCGCGCTTAGGACCACTAGGCTACCGAGGCAGTTCAATATAATTTTGTTTATAAATTAAGTTTAAAAGCTAAACCTCGACAACCACGTTTACCCAAAAGCTATCAACGACACTTTACACTGGTACATCTATAATAATGTTTAAATTGTATAAATCACAAACTTATAAAAATATTGTTAGACTTATTTCAAGTCGTAGTTACACTTAATTTGTATAATGTACCGGCCGTAATAATATTAATTAATAACGTGCGACTGCGGTTACCGCGGCTACAAACTCAAGAGATTTGAATAACAACATGGTTACCTGTTTGCAGTATTTTGGTAATGCGTTTATGAACTATGAAAACTTAATACTAATTGCTCTTGTAATTTAAATTCAATTTTTTAAACAGTTTCGATGAAGAAAGACTGCGCTCAGGCATCGAGCGGACCAACATATTCTTCGGGGGTCTCACTCACCTACCGGACCGCGTGGTGTCGGTGGCTGGGGGCCACGACCCCTGGTCCCCCATGGGGCCCAACGAGACGCACGCGCACCACAACGCGCCCGTTTACGTCGTGCCCGGAGTGTCACATTGTAGAGCTATTAGGTGAGCATCTAATGTTAAATACAGTCAGGAAATTAAATTGATTAATTGTTAATGAACTAAATCCAATAGAAATAGAATTGAAAATTGTGTGCAATACAAACATTCCGCATGCAATTCATATCTTAACCGCAGTTGCTCAAAAATACTGCTGCTCCGTCTGTTACCTATCTACTTATTACAATTTCATAACTTTAAAAAAATGTTCCTAACAATATTGCAAACATTCTTGACTTATGATTATACTAATCATCATCATCATCTTCCTGCCATTACCATATTACTTGGGCTCAGCGCAACACGTTTTCTTCTTCCATGCCGTCCTGTCAACCGTCATGATATCACTGACTCCCTTCTCCTTCATATCATTCTTCAAACAATCCATCCACATTTATATTCATAACTCTTTTGGTCTTAATATGCGTTGATTGTAAAAATACTAAAATACGTTCTTAATCAGACCGCTTCCAACCGGTACTTTTGGAAATCTATTATACAATTATGATGATAAATGATGAAGAACATTTATCATCATCAGGGCGACAGGCAACAGCGAGACTGAAGAACTAGAAGCAGTGAAGCAAGCAGTCCTCGACCACATGTACGAGTACATTATCGAGCCTATTGACAGAGAACCCAGTGACAGTGCCACCAACGTGGCAGCCAGCGTCGGGCTCCTACTAGCGGCTCTGTTCGCTGCGCTGTAGGGTCCTACAATAAATGAACTATGAAACCAATATGTTTGTTTCATTATTATAATTTATTTAGGATTTATCTAGGATGGGGCGGAAGGAAGTGGCAGTTTCTTGCTGGCTATAACCCAGCCGTATTCCTCCTAATGCCCTATGCGTTCCAGTGCCGTGGCAAAACCAGGAACAGCAACACGGATGTGATTTGCTATTGACTATAAGGATAGCGCTCAATACACTGCTCATCCAAGTAATCAACACCATCATATCAGCCGAACGACGTCCAATACAGGACATAGGCCTCTCCTAAAGATAGCCACAATGGCCGGCCCTGCGCTGCTCGCATCCAGCGATTCCCCGAGACCATTACTAGGCCGTGGTCCACGTCGTTTGAAGCCTTCCCACACTGAAGAGCCTTACGACCCCTACGGCCGTCCGCTCTACGAGCTACGTGCCCCGGCCAGGTAGGCCGCTGCAAACACACCCTAGCATAATGCTGGATTATACCTAGATCCCACCGATACCCAGTGCGAGTGCGGTGCTCCTGAACAGACGATGGCCCACTTACAACAGTACCCAAAGTGACTCTACACACGCACTTTGAAGAAAATTAGATGAAAAACATCTGGTTTTTTTAGGCTACCCCAACACGCCAAATCCAGATGATTTTGTTTCTTAAAACCTATCTTAAAGCCGTCTTCTGTCGACTCTGGGGCATCTTGAAACATAAGTATCTAGAACATTTATAGAGTTTGAAAACAGTCGTCTATTTCATTAATTTCTTGACTGGTTTTCCTGTTTTTGACAGAGTGGTATAATAAGGTGCAGCGCAGACGACAGACTATCCGTGACGTACTTTTTAGTCTGTGAAAATAGAACTTATGCAATTATATGCAGTAACGCACACAACGCGCAAAAAGTCCGGCGCACAAAAAATCCGTGTAATTCGGGCAGACCGCACCGCGCCACGCCGCGCCGCGCCGCTCGGCACAAAAAGTGTGTGAAAAAAATTGAACGTTTGCTTCAACGCGCGCTAACGCAGACGGCGCACACTTTAGTCGGCAATCTGGATTTGCTAGGGGTGGACGTAACGCACGCGATCTATTATCATGGCGCCAGAGGTCGATGTAACGATGTTAATTCAAGAAATACAAAACAGACCAGCAATTTATGATACTTCTAAGTATGGAACTGTCCCTTCAGTAATCTTTCCGAAAGTATATGATGTACCCAAAATTCTCTATTTCTTCTTCTTCTGTACTTCATGTACAAAATAATACTTCGCGATCTCTGCACGATTTCCATAGCGTCTATGTCCCTACGACTTTTTGCGCGTCATGCAGACTTTTTGTGCGCCGCAGACTCGATCGCACAAAAAGTGTGCCGTCTGCGCTGCACCTAACGTGACGTCATTGTACTTAGATAGCCTTGATATATATATAGTGTTGCAGCTTTACAGATCTTCAGTCTTTCAAATAAGTTAACCCTAGCATCCACGCACACCAAGATGCTGTCAAAGTTAGTCCTCGTATTGCTGTTAATCTGTTTTGTCGGACTGTCGTTGTCCAGAGCAGAGACTATCACGTTTGCTTGTCCCAGAAGCTACCAGTACTTCCACGGCCGTTGTATAAAGTAAGTACTTATTGGCATTCTCTGACATCTCCCATTTCAATGAATTATGTATAAAACTAGTGGACCCTACAGACTTTGTCCTTCCCGAACGTTGGCACCCACCAGGACTAATTGTAAATTAAAATCTGTCAGAGACTCACTCAAACACACAATTGTACATAGTTTGATATTTAATTATTTTGAATATTATTAGGTTTGGGTGATTTATAAAAATTATAGTTAAAAAATTTGTTTGACAAGTTTAGTAAACCGTTTTTTATTAAAAAAAAACACTTCATAAAATTCAGTCCAGCCATTTAGGAGGAGTTCAGTGAAATAACACACGTACAGTAGAATCTCATATATATTCAGATTTTCTAAACCTTTTCATGTAATTATAAAAAATAATCTACTTATTTTATTTTATTTTTCAGGTCTGATATATTGAAGTATATTATTGAAGAATTGGATAAGTAAAGAAATAATGAATACAGACACTTCTCATCGATCACCTGACTCATTACAATCTAAGGTTAATGATATTTAAATAAGAAATATGATTAATAAAATTTCTTCAATAAAACTTTTATTGGTATGTTATGGCATTTTGTTACTCATTCAATTTTGTTTCAGCTTTACCCTACTGACCTAAAGTTTATATTCTTTAAATAATGATATTTTTGTAAAATAAAATAATTATTATTATGTAATACGTATTTGTAATCAAAACAATATTTATTTAACGAATATTTCAAAATATAATTTGTGTTTGTATGAATTATAAGGAAATAATATATGTATTTGCAAAACACGGTACACAAAAGTATTAGAATAAGAGATCATACATATCTTGCTTATACTGAATGCATTGCATTTTGTTACTATATTTAATCATCAATACTTGTCTACATTTAAAAATTAAAATAATATTTAAAAGAAACATTTGTCATTATTTCCAATAGGAATTTGTTCCTTGTAATCAAACAACCCCTTTCACTCTCTCTGATCAGATGTGAAGGAAACCTGCACTGATAATCCTCAACATCGGGGAGCGATCAGCAACACAGTCATTAGCTCATCAGATCAAAACAAATATTCCGTCTAGACCGCCTAGCAAGATATTTTGTCAGAAAATAGTTTCGTGTGCTTATCTAAAAATGGTAAGTGCTATGGCGCACTCTTTAAATATGTCGACTACAACTAAAACGGCTACCAAATACCTATAAACGAGACTTCGAGTTGATACTTTTACAAATCACAAACCATCAAAAAATGATATTAGACTATACAAAGAATACCCTAACCAATATTATAGATGCGCAAGTAAGTTTGTTTTTTTCTTTGTTACCTTTTCACGCCTAAACCCCTAAGCTGATCATCCTAAAACTTTGCATAGATAATAGATGGCGCCACGTGTCTTTCGAATGATGATTGAATTATTTTTAAATTATATAAAAGGTAAAAACACGGACGAAGTCGCGGGCAGAAGCTAGTTGTAACTGAAGTCACACAAGTCTGGCAGGTGATACAAATGGCGTGCGACGGTGCACATACATGCATAAACTGCTGAAATGATAACAATCAGGTAAAAATAGGTTTAGGTAAAGTGGCAGGAAACTGACATACGCAATAACTCCTCGGGAAACTAAAGTGCGTCACAAAACTTGGAATAACACAATAAATACTTGACACGTTGTAAGTTCGCGTCAGTGTACTTGGAGGCTTAGTGAGTGAGCATGATGATGTTGTGGAAGCTGTTCTTGGTGCTGGTGCTGTGCGCGGCGGGGGCTCTCTCCTCGCTGCTGCGTGGCGACGGTGGCCGTGGGGTATGTCCCAAAGACCGCAAGTACAGCATGGAGCTACAAAGATGTGTTGAAATGTAAGTATGATCAACTATGGAAAAGAATGTAACACTTACTTTTATTTAACATCATCGCTTGCATCCATCTGTATACAGGGTGTGAGGGTAAACGAGGGAGTTTCTTTAAGGGAGTGCAGTACTCGTGAAAATAATCAATTTTTACTATAGTACAAACCGTAAAATCGAAAGAAAAATCAACTGCTCCATACAAATATGTTCGCTTTACTCGACAAAATGTAAGGAACAGCTGATTTATTTGCTATTTTAAGTTTGATTTCATTGTGAAAATGGTTTATTTTCATAAGGGCTACAATATAATCTACTCATGTTAAAAAAACAAAATGATTTATCTCATCTATTTTGAACCTCCGACGCAAAAACGACGGGATGTTATTAGTTTGACGTGTGTGTTTGTCTGTGGCATCGTAGCTCCCGAACGCATGAACCGATTTTGATTTTGTTTTTTTATTTGAAAGGTAAATTAGTCGGGAGTGTTCTCATGTTTGATGAAAATCGGTTCAGTGGTTTAAAAGTTATCAGCTCTTTTGTAAGCTGCAGTAGGGACTTTCAGCCTTCTGTCGGGGGTTGCTTATTTTTTTTATTTTGTGTGTTTTTTGTTACAATATTGAATGCTAACCTCTAAACGGTTAAGATTATCGTAAAGATAATATAATTATCATTAAATTAATTTAATTCAGCCGGTATTTATCAGAAAAACAAAAGAATAAAGTTGTTCAATTATAGGTAAGGAGTTACCAATATGGAACAGCGCACTCTTCCTCCCCTATTGCTCAACACAGTAACGAACTTCATGTCTATGAGTATAAGTAGCTACACAAAACATGTTGTACTACTCCAGCCACCTACAGAAACTATTGAATTGCTTAAAATATTAAAGTTAATCATTTAGGCATGCAAAAATGGTTGCTAGAGACATCATTGCACCATATTGAGCCACTAAATGAACATTAATAATACAGCACTGAAATAATAACCAATACATTGAAGTTTGCAGGATCAAATAAGATTAGTCCATTATTTACTGTAATAATTTCTGAAAAAGTTGTGCTTTTCGCAAAACTAATCAGTTTTAATTTGTTTTTCAGTGAGGACTCGATTGATTACAGCCTTTTATATTAATCATAGCTATGGAGACAGTATCAACATCGCGCAGGAACGACATCGTACTACATTCCTGAAGATATGAATATAATATAATAATAATCAACTAATTATAACCACCCACGTTAATCTCCTTTGTTTTTGTAAAATCCATATTATGTAGATATTAAATGTAGTCTTAGATATAGGTATAATGTATTCAGGACCTATCATCTAATTTTGCTACTACATTATTATGTTCTTATATAAAGCAAGCAATGTAAATTAACATCATTAACATCCACTTATAACATTAATGAATATTAAAAGAATATCTAAAAACAAAATATGTACCTATATTTATTGAATAACTTTTGACAATCTAAAATAAAAACGTCCTATAAAACAAGATTTGTTGGTAAAAAGGTTTGCACCTGTCTTCCGAGCTTATAATTATGCCGTTAATGGTAAGTGATGATACGCCGACAGCAACAATTAACTGTCTACCAAATATAAAGGAAACAGAGACTATAAAAACCAAAGTGATCCTATACGGGAACTCTAAAAATAGGGTTACTTCTACCACCATTAAAAAGTTTCAAACTTTCTGGATTTTGGATACTTAACACTTTAATCAGAAATCTATTCTTAACATAACTGTAGAAAGTACGTTGTACTGTTACCTATTGCCGGATTATAACGTATCATATTTGGCAGAATATTGAATTACTTTGACGTAATTAATTCGCGTTGCCAAACTCTAATGATGCGGTCTTATTTTCCTAACCCGACACTCCGCACCTATAAATAAATTAATGATGTATTTCTAATGGTGATACATATAGGTAGGTTCCTACTATTATCCTCATTGGTGGACGGTTAGTTTAAACATTTATTCACATGGATACACACATTAACAGTCCTTTAATATTTTTTGAACATAAAACTTACTTTTATAATAATTAGATTACAAACTATGCACAGTTTACATACAAAAAAAATAAAAAAGGAAGCTCGCGGGTCATCAGAAGACTCGTAAATGCCTTGGCAGTTGGGTAGACCTTTGATGTGGGATGCAACATTGGTCGACTCGCTTGCGCCATCCCACCTTCCTAGCACGACGTGTTGTGCTGGGGCGGCTGCTGCTGGTGCCGGAAACCTCAAACGGCGCAAATATAATAACCTTCTTAGAAGCTATATGTTTGAGCTGTATGGGGTTGAAACACTAGGGCCATGGGGTCCGAGCGCTTATCTAGTTTTTCATGACATCGCCAAGCTACTAGTCGACGTAACTAAAGGGCTGGCCTTTTCTTGGGCCAAAGAATCAATATTGCCATAAAACGTGGCAATGCTGCTGGCCTTTTGGGCACTTGTCCCATTGACAGCGATGCGGATGCGTTTTTTGATGCCCTATGAGTTCAAACATTGTGTTTGAAGTGTAGTTGGTGATCATTACAAGTACTTATAACGATGTTGTTGAAGCTTAGCGTGTAGTTGTTGTTGTTTGGGGGGGGCGCTCATGTTCATCGATAGAGGCTGGCTCGCGCAGTGGCCTACTTGAAGTGAAATGTGAAATTGAAGAAATGTGTTGAATTTATAGACAAGTAAGTGAAAGTAACTCTTTTAACAATATTTTTGTGGCATTTTTTTAAATCTCGTAAAGTGAGTGAACTGCTCAGCTCTAAGTACCCCTATTTTTTTGTTCATGACGGGAAATCATCAAATGATTTCCTCCGCCCTGGCGAGGCGAGAGGGAGTGTCAGACTTTTACTGATTAAAATCCACTCATGTTCCTTATTGTGCCCTTTGCGTTACGGAGGCGCGGTATCTCTTTTGAACAAACTGCAGCAGCGGCAGGCATCGGCCCTGAGTGGCCCCTCTAATTGCTGACATCTCTTTGAGGCGCGTTCGTGGAACACGAAGGCGTCGTCGACACGGCTCCTCTACCCCTATGGAAATGTTAGTGTGATGTTATGTTATGTTGCGTAATATAAATTGTTGCACGAACGAGAGACGCGTCACAGTATTTACGTGCTTATAATGAGTATGGGATGAGTTACACGCTGACTAGCTGCCTCCGGTGAGTCATTGTGAGACCTGGCCGTTTCTCCTGTAATATTCCTACACAATAGGTACGCGAGTCGGTCAATTAGAAAGTTGAAGCTCGTTCCAAATCATCGGAAAGGGGTCTCTATGAAGGAGACCGAGCAAGAAACCCCGCGGAAACTCTTTTTACAAAACTTTCTACAAAATCCTGGTTACATTATTCTTCTTGCTTCTATAAATATGTAGTACAGATCAATATTAAACAATTCAGAATTATATCAAAACGATGAAATATACTTTCATCATCGTGATGGCTTCGTGGTCAAGGGGAAAGCCGAAGTACCGACGTGACTTATTCAATTCATATGTATATTCATGCTTTCTAAGTTTATCTTGGACATCACTGACATCGCTGAAAGAAAACATCGTGACAAAACCTGGACGTCAATTTAATTCAAGACTGATATCGCCGATCTGCCCTGAGCAAGCGCCGTGAACAATGCTCGTGCCTTCTCTGTATGAAAAGAGTCCTTTGTCCTGCAGTAGGACAATAATAGGCAGATATTATTACTTAGATAGAACTTCTTCCAGTAACCGTATAAAATAACCAGTATATAAGTTTTATATTTAGAAATGTGTTCCATCTACGTGACTACACCAGAGAAACCGAATATATAAATACTAGCGAACTGCCCGCGACTTCGTCCGCGTGGCTTATTTCACCCGCGTTAAATTACGTATTTGGTTAGTGCTCCGCTCCCGTGTGTCGTAGCGTGATGTTATTTATGTAGCCTATATTACTCAGGAATAATATAGCTATCTATTGGTGAAAACACGGTTAAAATCAGACCTGGAGTTTCGGAGCCTATTCGGTACAAACAAACAATAAAACCTTTCCTGTTAGTAATAACTAGTTAACATATACATATATAGGTACCAATTTTATCCTTATTCGTCAGCGTGACTCAACCTCATGCAATATATAGTTGACACATTGTGACCGAAGTTTAGTGTTAGGACAAGTTGTACCTGTGAGTACTAGATTCAAATGATGTTGAAACTGTTCGTGTTGTTCGTGGGAGTGGTAGGAGTTGTATCGTCTCTCATAAGAACCGATAGAGGCTGGTTCAAAATATGTCCCATTGACCTCGAATACAATGCGGAATTAAAGAAGTGTGTTGAACCGGTAGATAAGTGAGTATTCCATCAATATTTTTCGTAACCTAGATATCTTCATTATCCCGTTAGCAGCCCGGAGCTTGAAAGGTGGTGGTGTAACACCCCCGTACCTCGGAAAGCACGTAGAACCGTTGGCCGCGGCTGTCACTCGTAGATCTTTGACAGTCGTTACAAATAATCAGAAGCCGGGAAGTCTGACAACCAGTCTTACCAAGAAGTATCGTGTTGCCCAGTAACTGAGTTGTGGAGGTCAGAGGCAGTCGCTCCATGAACAACACTGGTATTCACCTGCACTCGCTTAGACTGGACGCCGAACCTAACATGGTTGGGAAAGGATTAGGCAGATAGATTATTCGTAACCTTGATATAGTTAGAATACTCTATATTGTCCCGGGGTCCATACACCACTATGTATGGAGCAAAGTGTATGGACCACTGTCAATACAATTTGGTTGACTTGGGGAATCAAACCCTCCTGGGTTGGATATTTCTTTTAGAAATTTCTGAATAGGAGTCCGGACTTTGGAATTCGGTGTTGTGACACTCCCGTGCCTCAAAAAGCTTTTGGTCCTGCGTCTGATTTCTCCCAGGTCAAATCGGATTGCTATCCAATAGATCTGTGACAGTAAGGGAAGAGTGAGTGCACCTGTGTTTACGCACACACTTGTGCATTATTCTCTCAGTCTCCTGCGTACCTTGCTAGTCTTCCGAATTGAGAAGAGTGTCCGTGGAGTTTCTTGTTCATTCTTCTCCATAGAGACCTACGTTTTGAAACGAGCAACTAGCTTCAACTTTCCGTGTGACTTCTTGGCATGTAAAAGTGCCTGTAAATGAACTAATTCAAATTAAATGCTTTGACTTTGGCTCTGTTGAGATTGGCCGCAGTGGCTGAAACTCGATCGCGGGGATATTATTATTGTATAAATAAGACTGCCTCGGTAGCCTAGTGGTCCTAAGAGCGACTGCTACGCTAGATATCTTGGGTTCGATTCCCAGGTCGAGCAAAAAGTATTATTGGGTTTTTCTATGAAATTCTCAGTAGCAGCTCGGAGTTAGGATTTGTGCCCGGTTAATGGCAATAGGCTCGCCCCCCCTATTACATGATACCTAAACATACCGGCGAACTGTGGGTGTACATTGTTACACCTCTGCCTAACCCTTCGGGGAATACAGGCGTTATGGTATGTTATAAATAAGAAAGACGACCTTGACTGATGTAGAAGTCTTGACCTTAGACTTCTACATCAGTCAAGGTCGTCTTTTATTATTCCTCCGCTCCCGTGTGTCGTAGTGTGATGTGAATAGTCTATACTATTCCTCATGAATCTAACTCTCATATTATTTTCACGCTTTTTTTTCATCCGACAGAGATAAACCAACAAACAAACAAAAAACGACACGATACGTCCGTTCCGATCCGTTGACGACACGGTTGGCGCAGTGGCCGAGCGATCGACTGGTGCGCTGCGTGTCGCGGGTTCGATTCCCGCACGGAACAAATATTTGTTGTTTGTTGTTCCGGGTCTGGCTGTTTGTGTATGTGAGTTTATATGTTTGTAAACGCCACGACACAGGAGAAATTCCTAGTGTGGAGCAACGTTTATAAAAAAAACAAAAAAAAAAAAATCTAATTGTATTTTTTTTCTTTTTCAGTTACGGTCCAATTGACTACAGCTATCTTTATGATGATGTGACTGAACCACCCGTCGAAGCCACGTTTGTGAAGGAGGTACCATTTGACCTGAACGATTTCTTATACTAGGTATAATAAAACTGTTTAGCACAGTGTATTGTTGTACCTTACATAGGTATAATAATATAATTATGTTAATGTCATGTGTGCTGCCTGCTGCCTATAATTTAAAGCTATTGTTATAAATATGATGTTAAGTATATGCTGTTACTGTACATAGTAAATACATAAATAAATACGTAATGGAATTTAATGTTGGTTTTTATTTGTTATAATGATGCACATCACATGCTACTTCCTACTTCTTTTTTTTTTTTTTGGTGGGTGGGAAAACATCAAATAACTTCTCCCGCCCTGGGCGGGGCGGGAGGGAGTGTCAGACTTTTACTGACTAAAACCCACCCATGTTCCTTCTTGTGCCCTTTGTGTTCCGGAGGCGCGGTATCTCTTGCGAACAACCCGCAGCCCCGGCAGGCATCGGCCCTCAGTGGCCCCTTCCCTTTGCTGACATCTCTATGAGGCGCGCGTGGAACACGAACACGCCGTCGACACGGCCTGTCGTTACGTAACGTAAGGACGGTGAGCTACCCATTGCTCACCGTCCACAGGCCCGTATCTACGGTGGCCGGTAGTTGTCTCGCGGCTCCCGACGTCCGGAGTGTCTACCGCGGCGGCTGGGACGGGAGAACCGCTGTGTCAACCGTCCCGCCGCCTCCTTAAGCATTACTGCCTCGCAGAAGGAGGCGACTGCATCCCATTCCCTCTCGCTCCGGACCATAGCTTGCACCAGGGCCGGACGCGAGAGTTCGCCGCCGCCGATGGCTGCCACGAGGACTCGGCGACGCTCCGCCCAAGCGGGGCATACCGCCACGGTGTGCTCCACCGTGTCCTCGGGGCGATCCACACAATGGTGACACCCGGACGTTTCCTCCCGCCCGATGAGGTGCAGGAACCTCCCAAAACACCCGTGTCCGGTGAGGACCTGCGTCAGGCGGTAGGCGAGGGCGCCGTGGCGCCTCTCCAGCCACTCCTCAAAGAGGGGACTTACCGCCTCTATTAAGGCGTGCCCAATGCTACTTCCTACTAACATTATAAATGCGGAAGTTGGTGAGAGTGGGTGGGTGTTTGTTACTCTTTCACGTTTAAACGGCTGAACGGACCTACATGAAATTTGGCATAGGGAACCGAATAAGCTGCCAAACCACAGAACCAATTTTCAAAAAAACATTAACAAATAGTTTCATTATTCCTGAGTAACATAGGCTACATAACATCACGCTACGACCTATGAGGGCGGAGCTGTAACCAGAGACTTAACGCGGGTAAAATAAGCCACGCGGACGATGTCACGGGCATTTCGCTAGTACCCAATAAACTGCTTTGATGCAAAACATGCGAAGTAGGGAAATAAAATGATGTATTATCAAAAAAGAGATTAATTTCTTATTCTTCGTACTTACTCTGAACTGTTGCTTGAGTTCCCTTGCCTGACCCACGCTGTGCCACGAGGATGACGGTCAGGATTACGAGGACGATGATTACTACAATAACGATCATGATAATAATGATGATGATGATAATGATGACGATGATGATGATGATGACGATGATGACGATGATGATAATGATGACGATGATGATGATGATGATAATGATGACGATGATGATGATGATGACGATGATGACGATGATGATAATGATGACGATGATGATGATGATGATAATGATGACGATGATGATGATGATGACGATGATGACGATGATGATAATGATGACGATGATGACGATGATGATAATGATGACGATGATGACGATGATGACGATGATGATGACGACAATGATGATGATGACGATGATGACGATGATGATAATGATGACGATGATGATGATGATGATAATGATGACGATGATGATGATGATGACGATGATGACGATGATGATAATGATGACGATGATGACGATGATGACGATGATGATGACGACAATGATGATGATGACGATGATGATGATGATGATAATGATGACGATGATGATGATGATGATGATGATGACGATGATGATGATGATGACGATGATGACGATGATGATAATGATGACGATGATAATGATGACGATGATGATGATGATGACGATGATGATGATGATGACGATGATGACGATGATGATAATGATGACGATGATGATGATGATGATGATGATGATGATGATGATGATGATCATGATGAAGATGGCGATGATGATGATGATCATGATGACGATGATGATGACGATGATGATAATGATGATGATGACGATGTTGACGCTGACAAGGATGCTGACAATGATTATGACGATGATGATGATGATGATGATGAGAATGACGATGACGATGATGATAACGACAACAATGATGATAATGGTGTCCCCTTGTTTCGAAGACAGAAATTTCATAGAATTTAGTTTCACAGAAAGTGTTTCATATAATATTTGGTCCTTGTATTTTTATTACGAATACTATTGTTTCAAAGACTATTTATATTATTAGTTTTTTACTATTTACTTGAATGAAACATATTTCACAGAAACACAATTCAAGTAATTTATAATAACATTTTTTTGTTTGACAAACTTATCAAACAGTACAATTATTTTTTAGAAATAGGTATTGTTTTTGGGGGTATTATTTTAAAAGTCAATACAGGGTTATTTGTAAAACATAGACAACCTTGCAGGACTGTATTACTATCATCATAAACAACAACTTTTGTTCTATAATTTTTGACAGAATCAAGCAACGCAAGCGCATTGAAGTGAATAACCGACTGAAGGATTTCCGTAAAATTGTAAATAGGTCAAGTACAAACACCCCCGCCGCCGTAACTCCGCTCCCCTCGCTATTTTACTATCGCTTTCGTTTGCTTCGCATAGACTTCGTAACATTTAGAGCGTTCAATTTAAATGTTTTTTTTTTTGTATGAAAATCTGATGAACTTAAATATGAAAAATTTTTAAATGTCATAGTACAAAAGTTGTTAATTATGATGTTAGTAACATAGTCCTGAGAGGTTGTCTATGTTTTACAAATAACCCTTGTTGATTATTCTAAGAGTAACATTAAACTTTATGTGAAAAAAAAATATGATTATTTTGATGATTTTTTAATGATCATGGTAATTAAATAACCTCCATTTATCTATTAGCACAATTTCAGTAGCTTTTAATAACTTTGTCATCTACGTCTTGCGATGTAATAAATTCATGACGGATCAAGCCAACAGTGACGCGCCGTGACTAACATAGAGAACTGAGTCAGGCATACCTACTTACAAAGCTTTGCGTCACTCCTGAAGCTACAATAAGGTTGTATTCAGCGCAAGCTGTTGATGAATCATCCTAACACAATCTATTTCTATGCAACTTACTTAAATTACTTCAAGAGCTTAAGTTGATGAATAATGTGACTGAACCAGAAATCAGTACTCAAATTGTGTTGACCAAATGGCCTATTTTACAAAAAACAGAGCTTTTTAATGCTGTCAAACTCTAGTAAGACGAAGACAAAATAATAATATTTATTTTGTTTTGCTTAAAAGTTAACAATTCAATCTTATTACCTGTTGCGTTTTATTGTCGAAATGTATGACAGTAAAGTTATGAATGATCTACGCAATTGGGGTGCAGGCACGCAGGTAACGGCCTTCCTGCCAGGATTGCAGAATGTTTTCAAAGAGAGACCGCGGCGGCGCGGCTCTGGAACGCAAGGGGCATTAGGAGGAACACGGATGAGTTTTAGCCAGTAAGAGTCTGATACTCCCTTCCGCTCCGTCAGAGCGGAAGAATGAAAGCGATGTCTACCTATCATTAAAGATAGGTAATCATCGGTAACAGCTTACACACATCTGCAATAGAAGCATTCAGATGCGATGCTATTCTTGTAGTTTTTATGTGAAACATCTATAGTCGCACGTAAAACCGACTGCTGGCGTGGCGACGCATGTCGTGGCGACGCGTCGACACGCCGTAAACTCAATTCTACCTTCTATATGATTGTAGAATTCTACCGTCTATATGATGGTAGAATTGAGTTGTCACAATTTGTAATAAATTTTTGTTTTTCTTTTTAATTTTTGTATCTAATGAAAATAAATGTTTACTAAATAAACAGTCAGCACTTTCTAGAAAAAAACGTAATATTTAATATTTACATTGTGCCATATTTAGATCCCGTTGTAATCTGTTATTTTATGCATATTACTTGTACAAATAATTTCAATGTTTCACATCTTTCAGGCGTGCCGTGAAGGATCACAATTATTTATTTTACTAGTCCGACTAATGGAAATATCTATTGGCAAATACTGCACTGCTTACTCCTAAGTATTCATTTGCACTTAACTACTCCCCTCATGAGTGCCGTCTTCGTTGTGTTCAGTGATCTCGCAGCTTAGATAACCTTCTCTTTGTCTTACAACCTGCGTGCTTGGAACAGGCGTTGAAATGTTGTAAGACATAAGATTACGTTAAAGCGTATTATAAGAGTAGTATTTATTTATTTAGGATCTCCAACACAAGATATACACAAATCATGACTTAAGAACGATACTTAACAAAAGTTATGTTAGTGCACTCCTTCACTTACAGGAGACCACAGCATGCTCGTAAATTCATGCTATTAACTGCATCGTGGGGGCAGTGGTCGCAAGCTCGACAGCTCAGCTTTCCCACCGGGCGGGCACTGTTATTGGTCCTTGTGGCATCACAAAATCCAGTAGCAGCCTGGAGTGTATCAAAGTTGTAATCATTATTCCTCTTTTCAGTATGTGTCATCCTGATGCATGAGCCTACTCACCCTTCGGAGAATAATACAGGCGCAATGTTCGTTAACCACAAATTAATTTAAAATAGACTGTTATAACGAGGGTTCGTCTAAACGGGCAATACATCTACAGCAATATGTAGCTGCAACGTTCCCGAGTATGACTAGGCAATACTTAATTCATTGTTGCCAAGACACGTATATTGCAGCCACACAAAAATATGCCGGGAAAATATGGCCCGTGTAAAAGCGTTGAAAAAAATGCTGCAAGAAGTGATCTTGTAAAAAGTGGTGCAGTAATGCTAAAGTGGCCAGGCCACACTGAGTACGTCAGCAACATTATATTTTTGGCCCAGCCATACAAATGTTGCTGGCAATGTATTACAGCCATATACGTGCAGCCTCATATTCCCGGGAAACTACGAGATTTGAATACCACTAAAAGCTAAAGTAGGTACCTAAGGGATACTGGAAATAATTAAATACATAATGACTGGAACAGGATAATGCTCCACGTGCGTCACACAACGCAATATATAAATTGAACCACTCTTATCACAGTTTAGTAATATAATTGTAAGTGAGTGAGGAGACTGATTTGATTGCGATGTTGACGAAGCTAGTGCTGTTGTTGTTTTTACTAGGAGCGTCCTACGCAAGCGTTCTCGTGTCCTTCGAACCGGCGCCTGGCGCCATGGGCTGGATACCCAAGTGTGACAACACCGCCGTATTCAGTTTTTACTACAAGAAATGTATTACTAAAGAATATAAGTAAGTACCTACTTATTATAGGTATACTATACAACGCGTTAGTTTAAACAAGGGACTTAGTTTAAGGAAGTGTAATGCTTATGAAAATAGACTACTTTCACTATGAAATCAAACTTAAAATTGCAAAAAAATAAATAAGTTAATAGTAAATAAATTGCTCCATACATGTCGAGTTATGTGAACATATATGTATGGAGCAGTTGATTTTGTTTAGCGATTTTACGTTTCGTACTACAGCAAAAGTTGTTAATTTTCATGATTACTGCACTGCCATAAAGACGGTCCCTCGTTTACCGTAACACCCTGTTCATCTGTAGGTATCTCCTGGCCGATAGCTCGAGTCAGGATTTGTTCACATTTCGTCGAAAGAATTCGAACAAGCCACTGTTTGGGTCGCACATACGAGTATCTGTATAGAAATATTCTCTATTATGAGCCTAGGGCGATGTTCAGTCACAAACAATAATTAGGCTTGTCCTCACCACTTAGGTCGTATTTTTTGAAGAGTTAGGAAATAGGCAGTACGCGTGTGATTGCTTTCACACTTGTATGCTATAATATCTAGTAAGTGTATACTAGCCTCCATTTTAATTCGCCGAAAAGTCACCAATTATTAATTTTATCCCATTGGAAGAATGTTATAAAAGATGTAGCGACTACCTCGGTAATATACGTTATTTAGAAGGAATGTTCATGCAGTTCCACGCTAATTCTTCGCTACCTATCGTTTAGTACGAACTTCAACATTGTGACTGACCGATTTTCTGACAGTTTAAAGATTTTGAGTTCGAGTATAAACCTAGCGAATAAGATACCTTAGCCTATTTTTTTTTTTTCAGATAATGTTGGAGGACATCTTCCGACCAGTAATCTAAAGATTTGCTAACCTACCGTAGAAAATCATTTAGATATCGCTAACAACAACATTTCATAGCATGTTTTTTAATTTTCTCATTTTATATTGTTTTTTCTCTTTTTCAGTTTCCTACAACATTATTTCGACTACAATGATTACTAAGTATTAATAATTAATCAATACGGGAAGACTACAATCCCTCGACTTGATTCGATCTGACCTGACCGGACCAGTCAGTCCTGACTTAGTGTTCACCATCAACCAGACCTGATGACCTAATCGTTATTCTTTACAGATAGCCTTATACAAGCCTTAGCCTTATATAATATCATTTAAATACGATTATGTAAGTAAACACTGAATAAACATTTACGATACTCACATTTGTGAGCCCAAGCAATGTCTGCCTAATGAACATGTATGTTTGAGGCTCGCGTGCTCACGTTACTGTACCTGTATTTGAGTCATGTATTATTAATTGTTCGCACTCATTAAAACCATCTTATTAATAAAAACTGTTTTTAAGTTAAATATAACCAAAAGATTTAATAATGTTTAATTACTTTGCTAATTATCTACTAAGCATAGGCTTTGTATTTACGTCATAAAATACAAGTACTTAAATAAAATTTGTAATATAGGAGAAACACAAAATGTTTCTCACGGAAATGTGTCTTTTATTCCCTAGCTTTAGGAACCTATTTTCCTTAACGCTTAAATGAGGTCAAAGTTGTTACATTGCATTGCTCCTTTGAGACTGGGGTACAAATATCGATAACTTGCAGAATAGTCTCCCGTTTCTTAGAATCGAATGTCAAAGGACAGTTAAATTTTTTTTTATTCGGCTTAATAACTCTAAAACTGTTGCTATCAAAATCCAGTACATTGGTAAACGAGAGCTAGCCTTCCATTAAATATATTGTAGATGATCTGATTGTCTATTCCTATTATTATATTTATCTTTTGAATATATGTAATATTATTACATGAATACCTAATAATATTTATACTTTTATAAGTAGGAAAAATAACATATCCCTCGTTACCAGTAACAATCGTTCAGTATATAAATTCCATAATAAATAATGGTGGTTTGAAACCACAAGCATGAACTAACATAGTTAATGTTTATTTAAAGCTACAAACCAGGAAAGTTCCTCCCAACCTACTAGTCTACCTACTTACAAATTCAATGATGAAAATCAAGTAATTATGTTTGTATTATGAAACCAAATATACTCGTTTGACACTTGGCGCATTTATATAGCCTTCGAGTAACACCATTATTTGACACATCGAGCCCTAGAAAGACACGGGCTCATAGGTACCTAAGTGCGACAGAGATAGCAGAACATTTTCTAAAAATCAATGTGCCATGTTATCGACCTCGTACGCTAATTAAAAAAGGTAATACTTAAATACAAAACTATTTTTACATAATAATATTGTTTATTGCAATGAAATATACATAAAACTGGATAATAATAAGCATATCATACAATTGGCCTAAAAGCAGTTCGTCATATACGTCATGATATACATATAACATACATCGTAACGGTATTAACATACACATACAATAGTTGTCTGGATGGGATTCATTTGGTCTAAGCCTATTCTACAATATCAAATATATATTTTTCTTTTCAATATATAAAATTCTGTGTGTTTGGTAAAAAGTTTATAGCGGAAGAGAATTAATATCATATCCATAAAATGGAAATGGCAAAATATTTAAATCTGAAAGAAAAATAATTTGAAAAATAAATCGTGTATAGAAATTCTTCCCGTACAAAATTTACTAATTAAATAAATGTTGAAGAGATTTTTAGGTGACAAAAAAGCATGCGGAACCACTGATGGTAAATTCCCATTGCTGCCTCTCATTTGCAATACCAGTGGAATTGCATGCGTTGCCATCCCAGACACAAAATTGAAAAGTATAGAAGTACTGAGTAGTAGTAATTAACTAATCAATAGAGATAAAAATAAGATTTTCTTAGTGCCCAACACACAGGATTGATTGTAAATATATCTAAAATGCAGGCGACGCTAGATTATTATACATTAAAAGGTACATGGGACCGCTAAGTTATAAATACATTTTCAAAATTGGTGGACAATAATGTGTAATACTTTCACAATAACATTAGTAACAGTCATAGACAAGATGGTATAACTTTATAAATATTGTTTGAACATATCACAAAAATCTACAAAACTGGTAATATTTTTACTATGTTTTTGTGCAATGTTTATTGTTTTATTCGACAGACAAATCCGGGGCGGACATTAATAGCTTATGTGGCTACATTATATATCATTACTAATATGGCATTTATTACAAGGTAGGTAACGTTTATAGGGCACTTTTAGAGTTCCGTGTAAAAGTGAAGGAACTCTCACGGGGTACTGAGCCCGAAAAAATCAAGGTATAATCTAGTGTTGTGACTGTCCGATTTCTAAAACTAGGTAGTAAGATGGCTTAAAGAAAAGTTACATAATTTTCTTTCCATTATCTAGGTTCAATGAAAAAAGGTAAATGCTGATATTTAAATCGGCTGACAGAATATAGAATAAGACATGCAACTCCATACACAAACGAGGGACATCTAACGGACCAGAGGATAATGATCTACGTACTTATTCATATTTTTAAATATAATTTAATTAGATTTTTGTAAGAAGCAATAAATTATCCAACATTGTTATATTGTCATAGTGTAATATTTGTCGAATCGTGTGCTAATAATATACCGTCATGCTACAATTTCTTTTTTATTATTTCTCTACCATAGTTGTTTACCAATATTTTTTATTTATATCTTTTAGTGATTAATATCAAAACTACATTATTATGAAACCTATCAGTAATGAATTTGAAACGAGAGTTATTGTAAAGCTGGAAATACACAAGCCAGTGACTACACGAAGGAATACAAGTGGATTGCACGCCTTGGTGAGATACATTCCTACCTACGTTATCAACAATCAAAAGTACTCATGGCACAATACCATGCAAGAGGCCTGTATAATTTTGTGGAAGGTACTGGCAGATGTATTCCCGGTTTAAGAAATGTTAGTATGTTTTGGATCTATTACAGCAGACCTTCTCGCCTATTCATATTGACCTAAGCATGATAAATAATTATAATTGAGTTTAATTTTCTATGATGGATCTTTGGATTTTGTCGTGAAGATGAATTATTGGTTGTCACAGGATCCTAACTGCATTCGTTTGTGCACTTTCAATATACTGAGAAAAATAACTGTAGCTCGACAGATTGTATAGCATCATACACATAATAATATTCATAATCATGCAAATCCAGTATGTTTGTTTTTCTTATGTAAATATGGTAATATAGATGTTACGGGAGTTTAATAATTAAGTGTATATAAAAGACTGTAACAGTGCTTACGAACTGAACTATATTTGATATTGTGCCCGAATGAAATGTTCTACGTATCGAAAAGTTCCCTTCAAAATCAAATTATTATCTTGAATTGTATGTCTTTTAAAAAGCATATTATTATTATAGTAATGCAAGCTTCTACAGTAAGTAATATGACATGTATAACGTTTCAATTGTATAAGTAACCAGATACAATTTGAAAGAATAAAATAAAAACGAACCGATTGCTAACGTCAAAAGGAAAATTCTTGATGAAAAATAAAATAAAACATAAAATGTATACACAAAATCATATATAATAAGTCATACATTATTGTTGTCACTTATATACTACAACCACTAATATTATTTACATCGACATCTAACATAACTTAATCTTTGCGAAAAACATCGAAACGACAGACAAAAATAATATAACCACTTCATCAAGTCAATCACAATGTTTCTTACGTATGGAATAATCATCTCTTTAATACTAATTTAATGCAGTACTTACAATTGTAACAAAAAACAATATATAATAATTATTATTATTACAAAATATACAATGTTCGTCGTGCTGGGTTACAAACTGAGAAAGTTACAAAAATATTCAGTTGACTCATCCGAAACTGATGGACCGTTGTTTGTTAGGTGTTGCTGCGTACGGTAACGAAGTTAGTGGCGACTACGTCCGAGTTCGTTCGTGGGCCAGCCATAGAGTTAGTGTGAACCATATCACTACGCCAATACGTCTGGGATTCGCTTTGTATTCTTTACACGGTGCTGTGAGATCACCCGCCGTTGCTCGGTTGCTCCTGTCGATAAAATAGCACTTATAGTAATGTTTATAGGTTTCTATTTCGAGTTGATGATTGTAAGATAAGTGTTGGTTTGTCATATTGAAGTTTAACAGAATGGTAGTGAAGTGACGCTCACCTGTATAGACGGATCCAGTCCTGGCTTGGGGATAGAGATCTCTTCTGTCGTATGTTGATCTGTAAAGTTAATCAGTTTCGTTGTAATTTTTTTTTAATATAATAAAACAAAGTCACTTAGTTTTTTTAGCAAATTAATAGATACAGATGTGATGATTGAATAGTGATGATGCTTTTGTCTACGGGTTGTAGCAGTTGCCTCTGTACAATGATTAGACGTCGCTAATTCAAGTAGAAGGTAAGTCAAGTCACAGTACTTCAGCAAAGGGGGATATATTTGTCAGGTGTGGATAGTCGGACGTTTACAGTTTCTGAAGTGGAGGAGCGCACGTACCGTGCAGCGCGTGCGCGCGCAGCTTGTCGTTCTGCTCGCGCAGCAGCAGCAGCTCGCGGCGCGCGGCGCGGCCGGCGTGCGGCGGCAGCGCCCCCGCGGCGCGCGCCAGCGTCGCCTGCAGCCCGCACGACACGCGCAGCAGCCGCGCCGCCAGCTCCGCGGCGCTGCCCGACCACTCTGCGGGGAGCGCCAGGTTACTACCGTACTCAATTTTGGAACCTAATACTTAGACTTTCAATGTCATTCAATTAGTTTGGTTTAAAAGCAAACAATAACAGAATTATGACTGCCAACAGTTGTAACGTTATTTTATGAAAACAAGATTTAAATGTTCTAACTAAACTTTAAATACTGCGACTCCTATACTGTTACATACACCCCATAAGCACAATGTTCTACGTACATTACATCGCACTCCAAAATTAACAGTGTTTTTTTTACACCAAAACTAAAAATGACTCCCCAACAATATTTTATCCTGAATATTGCTACTTAGTTTGATAGGTAGTACCCGTAATCAACGGTTATGCGATGTATTTCTTTACTCCCTGTATTAAAAAGATACAGAAGTGTGAGTGCGACTCACCGAGAGCTTCGTCGGGCGCGTCGTGTAGCGCGGCGGGCTGGAGCTGGTCGTGGTGCAGCTCGGCGAGCGCCGCCGACACGTCGCGCTCCAGCGTGTCCGCGCTCGCCAGCTCCAGCAGCTCGTGTCCGCATGCTACTAGCTCGAACGACTCTTGCGGCTGCGACTGCGAGTTCTCGTGCTCGTGCGGCCGCCGGCACGAGTCGCAACGGCCGGAGCGAGCTCGTGCCGCCACCGTCTCCGCCTCGGTCACGTTGAGGGCGCGTTGTAGGGACCGGGTCAATTGTGTTGCTAAAACAAATTTTTATATAGTTAACGAAGACTTTGACTTGACACTAAAATTCATGAGACATGATTCGTATTGATCTTAATGTGTTCCTATTGCGTGTCACATGTCGTGTATCGCCACACGTTGTAAAAAGTCAATCATGAATGGAGTAACAGATGTATCAAAAAAAAGCTGGTACCTTGCGCATGCGCAGCTAGTAGCAGCTGGTGCAGGTCTGCGTGTGACGTGTCGTCGTCCTGACTGTTGCTGCGCGACAGTTGCGCGCCAGACGACCGCAACTCGCCGCATACATCTGCCAAATAACAATAATATCATTAAAATTGTTCTAACACAAAATTACTAAAATGTGAGATAGTGTGCAAAAACCATATTTTCATTCAAAAAAAAAAGAGCGGAAAGGGGTGGAGTTTAGTAGTAGACGTGTTTCAGATGAACAGCAGTGAGTACATACCGACTTCCCCCAAGGCGTCGGCGACGGCGAGGTCAGCGAAGTGCGCGTAGCTGTGCGGCGGCACGCCCAGCACTGTGCCCACTATGGACGACTTGGCGCGGAGGGCGCGCGAGATCACGTCGTCCAGCCGACGCAGGCGCTCTGCCCAAACACGGCACTTACTTAACACAAGCTTCTAGTGGTACACACGCCAATACTAATAGACACGATAGAGAGAGTGAGTGACTTTATAGTGTCTAATAACAGCTTATTTTTCCAAATATTACTGTAATTTTTAAAGCACGTCTGGCGTTGTGTCATTGGTGTTTATTAGAAAAAGTATCAAATCATGTTAAAAACATTAGTGGCATAATAGGTAGCTTTCCGTTCGATTTGTACAGAACGACCTTTCCTTTTTTAGAAAAGTCTAAAAAGTCAATATCGAAGCATTTATTTCAGTTAGACTAATTACATACACTTTTGAAGTTAGACTGAAAGTTGAAGCTAGTTGCTTCTTCTAAAAGGTAGGTCTCTTTGCAGAAGAACAAGCACGGAACTCCATGATCCTGTGGAGCTGTTATGAGCAAGTGGGTGTAGTGGCTAGTGTATTACCTTGGTCGGTGAAGGCGCGGTGCGCGAGGCGCGCGGCGGCGGGCGCGTGCACGTGCACGGCGTGCGGCGGCTCCAGCGCGCGCGGCGCCGCCTGCGTGCTGACGCGGCCCAGCGCCGCGCGCCGGCCCGCGCTACGCCGCGACAAACTACGTTACTCATACATAATCTTTACTGTGATTCAGCTTTGATGCGGCTCAGAACGCCGTGACAATGTATACATTTGAAATCGATCAACCACACTCTGATATCGCCTCACAACAATTAATGATGGAATTTTCTTTAATAAAATACAACAATTCAAATCATTTCAACAATAAAATAGCAACAATTTACCAAGCTTTAATAAAAACACGACAAGCTATCAAAAGGACTAAAAGTCGAAGCATTAAACCCTTATTTCTAAAAATCAGCAAATAGAACATCACTCACTTATGCTTATCCTCCTTATCGACGACCTCCCCCTCTTTATCAGCGGAGCTCCTGTCCTCTCTCTCCACACTCCTCTTCTCTTCCTCCACCCTCTTCTCGTCCGGCTCCACGGAGGTTCTATCCACGGAGATCCTCTCCTTCTCAGGTTCCACTGGTTCGTCACTCGGGGCCGTAGACGATGACTTCTCAGATGCGTCTGACGGGTTGCGGGAGACACCGAGGTTAACGCCTGATAGTGCAAAAGGGAGATTGAGCTTGGTAACAAGAATCTATTACCTATTTAGATTAAATACCTGTCTATGTAGATTTTTACGAAATAGAGATTGGGTACAAATAAAATGTATGAATTGTGTTATCACAAAAAAAATTGATGATGTTACTGCATAATATACATACTTGAATCATCAGCAGACCGGCTGTGCGCGTGCGCAGGTGTGATAGTAGACTTGAGTTCCGTCAGCTTGGCGAGCGGTGCTTCTTGAATGTGCTTCACCCATCTGATAAATAATCACATTTGTTTGAATTACTTCAGTGGTGTAATAAGATATGTTAACGTGACCATTAATAGATATAGTACTTACGAGGTATATTCCGGTGCGGTGTTGGCGGAGAGCTCATGCATCTGCACTCCGTTGATGTTCATCAGGAAGAACGTGTTGCGTACTGCCGCGTTCGGGCGGAACAGCACCTTGTCCCTGTTCAAATAAAGGTCACAGTTGAGTCTACGTCGGAATGATACTTTTATTTTGTTATCAAATCAGTACAGCTGTCATTTCTATTTCATTGATGACGTCTGTTCCGTTTCAGAAATTTACTATACTGAATTAACAGTTACAAATATTTTTAGAGATCATTTCTTTTATATTTCGTAATCATATTACCGCCATACTTATTTATTATTAAATAATCATTGGAAAGTCGTAATTGATTCAGTTTTGAATAGAGCGGGTTGGTTAAATCATCTTACCTACTAACAGATTGAGAGAGATTTGCTATACGAAAACATTCCTTACTGATAACAACAAAGAACGCTGTTATGGGCGTGCGGTGGGCTGGCAAATATCGTTGGTGACAAAAGGCAAGCTTGTAGTTACCATTTGATGAGTGGTGACAGCATGAGCGACTGGCTGGGCTGCGGGATGGGCTTCAGCACGAACTTGTCGCTCTCGCGCTGCAGGAGGACTAGGCTGTCTTCTAACATTAGGGCCTGGGGACAAGACACAGGTTACTTACATGAACTTGAAAGTTACAGCAACAAAACATTGGAAACAAAGAAAATATTAATGAATGAATAATATTGGTAATCTTTTTAATTTTTTTAGAAAAGCTACAGCTCAGACCAATTGAAAAAAGTATTAAAACAATTGCAATACACTCCCATACATATGGGAATTTCCCCTGGTTCCCGAACTAAACATTAATAAGACAAATTTTCAAGCGCGCCTAAACCGCCATGATTGATTGACTGAATTATCAACAACCAATCACAGCGTCTTTTACGCATGTTTGACAATTTGACAAATTGATTTTTGTTCAAGAAATTGGAAATAAAACTTGCGAAATAAGGTGTACTGTTTCAGACACCTCTGCTAACTCGCATCACAATGTGCAGTTTTCTGATACTCACAAGCACATTGATCCTCTTGGAGGAGTCGTTCCGCAGGGTGAGCTCGCCCTCGTTCCGCAGCGTGTGGTGCGTGAGGTCCAGTCTCCGCAGCTCCTCCCACTCCCCGGACGTGGGCACGCGCACCTCTAACTTGCTCTGGATTGTTTTTAGTCTGTGAAGATGATAACGTGATATTATATTTTCTATTGGCAGTAGAGGACAACTCTGATAAAAAAAGTTAAATTTTTTGATGAGTAATTTTGTTTTCAAATCTCACGTAACCTGTGATTGGTTCAGCAAAACAACATCGACCAATTATCAGCGGAGATTATCCTAAATGTATTATTTTTTCTTTATCTTTTTAGTTTAGATTTGTCAACTCATCATCCCTTCTACACATATTAATGTCGCTCCATGGCACCTGTGTTCATTCTCAGCAGTTCTGATGGCGGTGTCGACTCTGTGCAGCACATCCTTGGCGACGTCGTGAGCTCGCCTTAGCCGCGCCATGTCCTCTTCTGTCTCTTCTCCTTCCGTCACTGTCTTCATAATACCCTCAAGGAGTAACTGGTATTTTGTCAGTCTGTGGAAGAAAATATTGGTATAACAGAATAGTAAAGGTAGGTAGAATTTTATCCCAAGTTTTGATCAAAATTATTTCAGCCGTTTTAGTGTGATTAAATAACAAAAGCACCAAAATCAGTCGGGATATTTGTGAGTTTGAAATCTTGGAAGGAAAACTGATTGATATCGTATCGAGCAGAGGGTCGATAGTCAGCGTTGCAGTAAGGCGCTGGGCACGTACCGCTGCCACACGCAGGCGAGCATGTCCTTGAGCTGCAGCCGGCCGCACAGCGGCTGCTGCTCGCGCGCCGCCAGGAACTGGTGCAGCTCCTTGCTCTTGCGTCGGCGCTCGCGCAGCGCGTCCAGCGCCATGCGCTGTCCGCGGCAGAACTTCGACACGCACGACGAGTAGCCCGAGTCGCCCAGCTGCGGAACAAACGGGGTGGTTATTACGAGATAAGCATGACATTAAGTATTCCGAAGTTCCTGCGCATTCCAAATTTCAAAATTCATATGTCTCTCCCTAACTCATAGGCATAGTGTGATCAACTGCTCCCCATTTTAATATTTAATGATTTATCCGACCGCATCATCTTACCTATAAAATTATTTAAAAGACTTACCGTATTCAACAAAGCATCAGCCACCGGCCGGATCTGGACTACATGGTTCCCTGCTTCATTCCTCGCAGTTCTGAGATCAGAATATAGCCTGGAATGCCTCTCCCTGACTGCTGGCAGATTGGGGAACAAGGCTCTAAGCTCGTCGCCAGCCAGGAGGCTCGCATGTCGCTCCAGGGGACGCAGGAACACTCCACCGAGGACGCGCAGCCAGCGCACGTGTGAGCCTTCCGATACGATCAGTTCTGAAAAGAGAAAATGTTTAAATAGTACAGAAGTTTTTTTTGAGGCTTTCTCGACACCCTTACGTGGAGGAAGCTTTTAGAAAAGATTCTATAAGTAAACTCATTCACTCATATTGCCTTTCAAGATGGCCGAAACGTGATAAGACCGCTATCGTTCTTAAATTTTTATCCGTACCGCAATTTTACATTGATTTTTGAATACCTAAGATTTATGCTAGAAAAAATCGTACACACAGCACAAACTTGATTCATTTTTTTAAACTATCACAAAAATATTTACAATGAACAAGGAAGTAGCATGTTACATCATAATATGCAGTTGCTTCGTTACGCTTTCAGCTATTCTTGTAGTTTTGTCGAAAACTCGTCTGTTTTGCTTCTATAAATCATTGCAAGTTTAGTCTACTTCTCAACGTGTCTTAGTTATTTGTTGCACTCTCCTAACAAGATAGATGGATCGTGTGATACTGGCTAGAAGGGAATTGAAAGCGACGACGGTGACGGCAATCTACCTGGAGCCTACCACCAGCTCAAATAACAGTACCGTTTTATTACTACTTTGTAATTTTAGATGCTGGATGTTCAACTGTCGGCGCTGAGCCGTGCGTTGAAAATTCAACAGTGAGCAAGGTAAAGTAATATTAAAATAATAATAATAGTGAAGTGTGCGGGGAACATTTATACTATTAGGAATGGTCCATGTTCCACGTACCATGGATGACTTCCTGCCTCTTGCGCAGCGTAGCGGACAGGTCCAGGGAGTCAAGCGCATGTGGTGGGAGGCTGTCAGCCCATTGCGCAGCGAGGGGCTCCTCCTCCTCAGACCAGTCGGATTGAGATGCTGGAACAAAATGAGGGATTATTAACACAATATAACACAATCAAATATTGTGGCGACCACAGTTTTGCGTGCTGTAAAGGTATACTTTCACGTTGTATTTCACTACAGTAATTACGTTTAAGAGCCCTGTTTTCTTTTAAATATAATAAGCTTTGAGAATAGCCAGGTAGCATAGAAGCTGCCATCTTGGAAGCCTCCATGGTTTTCTAATAAAAAACTCTTCGAAAAGACTCACCCTGCTGTTCAGCAGCGACGGTGTTGCTCTCATTACTCCTGGACGAGAGGCTTGAACTGCTGGAACTGCCAGAAGGCGCTGTTGCTGCACCTGGCTCCAGGTCACTGTGGAACAGAACGAGGTACATGAATATTCCATCTTTACGAAGAAAGTCTGGACGGATATAGCTATAAAAGAATTAAGATTTAAACGTTTAAATGTATTCTAACTTCGGAATACAAATATTGATCTTATTTGGAGGTTACCGCTGGAATATTTACATGTGCATTCCACCTTTTTTAGTATTCTACATAAACAGTAGGTAGTGAGCTAGATCGGCAGACCACGCTCTCTCGATGCCCACACAAAAGATTTCACTTTCAACAGTATTGACTGATGGCGCTATAGGCACGTCCAAAATTTTTATTGAATTACGTTCCGTTTGACGTACATTCGGCATCAACAGCCGGATTCGTGTTGTGGATTTTGGCAGTCGCGGTTTATTTGCACCATCGATCAAGCAGAAATAGGTGTTACTTTAAAATAAACAATGGCTTTTTAAAAAGTAATATATATTTTTTTTTATTTTCGTTGGACGTATAAGTATTTGCAGTTTACGTAATAGTCCGGGGCTAATCTCCGGTAAACGCGCCAATTAGGTCCGAACAAAGGTCAGAAGGAAACGTAAGTCCAAACATCAGCCAGGAAGTTGTAAAAGCATTGCTAATTCTGTACGCGCCTTATTAAATACTGCGCCGACGCCGTTTGATTGCGACGCTGTGTGACCGGAGCCCGGAGATGAATAAGCTAATGATTTGTTCCAGTGTTACCTCATCCAATGGCTTAACGGCGGTCATTCTTTGTGTAGAAGACTGTCGCTCTCGGAGTCAAAGTCAAGGCGCTTGTTTAAATAAAAACATTTACAGGTGATTTTGAATTGTTAAAGAGTCGGTTAATTAGTCAGACAGTTGACGCTAGTTGCTTGTTCGAAAACATAGGAAGACTTCTAAGGAGAATAAGTATATCTTAATTAGAAATAACTCCTATTTAATAAGACTAACATACCTACTAGTTGTCGGGGAATTAGCACTTATTAGTATTCTCTAGCAAATCGTAGAGTGGACATGCCATCAGATAATAAACACACTCGAAGAATCATTGACTGCTGTTATATTAATAAAATGTACTGCTTTGATTTCTTTTGATGAATATTTTATGACGTACCTCGACTACTAACTATAACCATCACGCCTGTATTCCCCGAAGGGCTAGGCAGAGGTGTAACAATATACACCCACAGTTCGCCGGTATGTTTAGGTCTCATGTAGTAGGGGGCGAGCCTATTGCCATTAACCGGGCACAAATCCTAACTCCGAGCTGCTACTGAGAATTTCATAGAAAAACCCAATAAAACTTTTTGCTCGACCTGGGAATCGAACCCAAGACCTCTAGCGTAGCAGTCGCGCTTAGGACCACTAGGCCAACGAGGCAGTTTGCAACTAACTAAAACTTTCTTCGAATGATACTTTCCATCAAATGAATGTAAACTTTATCAGTCGTTGGCGGTGGCAGGGGATCCTACTGACAGTTTGACATGATTATACTGAACTGACAATATAATCGTAGTGACCTGACATACAGGCTTGACAGAAAATCTATGTAGAGTCATTTGGGAACAACATGTCATTTCGACGGAACGGGTGCTCTACTCACTATTTGACATAATTATTGTACTATCATATATAATTGACATACTTTTTATGAGCTGTCAAAACGCGATTCCCCTAAAGATTTTGTATAGCAGTGACGTCACTTATTTTTGGACTAACTATTTATTGATCTCAAAGCAGCTAAAAAACTAATATTACAGTTAATTTAATACACGTCGGGTTCTCAGTGCTAAAGTGCTTAAAAGATAAGTTGTGTCTCGTAATTAAATGTTGATAGTATCCACTATCCAATTTTGTTTTCAATACTCTCTTAAGCCATAGCCATATGATGTGGGTAGGTACATAGGCCATCTTCGTATAACAACTTCATCAATCCCTGAAATTGGTTTTCCATCCACGAATTAAATTATTCAGCGCGCGTCATATTAAGCTAATATCGACACATCATGGCGCCTATATTTTCCTCTACCAGACGTAATTATTCAAGACATACCTAATAATATTCCCGAGAGATTGAGTTTGACGTTTGCTCAAAGTTTTAGAAGTCAATTAAAATGTTTGAGCAAGTTTAAGTAATTTGAATTTATTTGATGTTGATTAGCGCAGGAGAATCCAATTTGGAATTGCGTGTTTGTATAAGAATACTAGTGGAACTGGCTCGATAGATGGTCAATAGTAATTTTGGAATAGGTATGTTTGGTCACTCTGGGGATACCTAGGTATGTTTAGTAGTTAATAGTCATTATCTTTAATGCGTTTCATAAATATATGCTCAGGTGTCAGATATATTAAAGATCATTACGCAGCCTGCCGGACGCAGCCATGACGCAATAAGGACGGAGGTTGTAGTCGCCTTGCAGTTGAATTGGGTATTAAACACCACAAACACACAACTTCTCTAAGAAAACACCATTAAAGCTGTGAAAACCCGATCGAAAAGTGACGTACATGTCATAAAAAGTCTGTGGGGGACGCTATTTGACAGCTCATACAAAATATGACAATTGATTGGTAGTGTTAAGCACCCTTTTAAGATATACCTCAACGCTGCAAATTAATTAATAAAATACATTGTAATCGTGAAGTCATCGAATAACACATAAAGGTCTCGTTGAGACGGCTATTTAGATAATCCAGATAAAATGCACTAACAAATATTCCCCTAACGTTATCTGCTCCAATAAAAACGTGTTCAAATCTGGGCAGCTTACCAGCAGGTAATAAAGACTCCATTGTAATTCAGTGCGGGTAACACAAGTTGCCCCTGAAACACTCGCGCTACACATTTACAGCGACGTGACTAGACTCGGGAGAGGCGGGATTGATTCGTTTACGAACTAATGGCCAACTGTGATGTATGTGTTACGGGAAAAGTACCAGTACGACGAATTATTTGTCGAGAGAAATTGATTTTGCGTGTTGTTTCAGATAGTGAAGAAGCTACAGTTTTATTTGTAGAGACTATTCGCTTTATTGCCATTCAATAGTGGCAATAAAATGAGGTAAGGTAGTCTACTAGATGGTAAGTGGTCACTGCCACCTCTGCAATCCTACCAGAGGCGTGGCCGGTCCACTGTCACCCAAGACTTAAACTTACTTATGACTTATTACCCACAGCCGGCAAGAAAAGTTATTAGACATAAACTGATTGAACAAATACCTACCAAGAAATCGTATGTATTAAACTCACTTTTCCTTGACCGAAACAGTAACCTCCCAAGAGAATCAATTTAATCAATATACGAACTACGTTTGCATACCACTATGGTCTAATAATCCTTTCCATTTAATATAGAAAACAATCCTAGTCGAAGCTTTATAATTATAACTTTCCTTCCAAAATGTATTAAAAAGGAATATTCCCGCGATTTCATGGAACAAACCGAACCCCATCATGTGAATTGTGGTAAAATTCCTATAATTATCGCACGCCCGCGCACTTTCATGTTGTTAATGGTTTACAGTTCTGACTTGTTGGAAACTTGGAATATTCCACCAATGGGTACTTACTAGAGTACAAAGTGGTACATTAAGCTAGGGCATTTGTTAATTAAAAAGTTCTGGGTATATAGCCCAGTGGTACTCAACCGTATACTGTTGAAAGACCTGTTAAGAAAATGTTTGTCTTGCCGTGGACCACCAACAGTTTGGCGAGGTTGATTTATAAATAAGACACGTGTAAATTAATTGAAACCAAGAGGATTGTGTTTTGGCCCTTAAGACGCGTGATGACCTCGTTATTCTGGACCACTGCTGGTGCTTTCAGGGACCACTAGAGGTCCATAGCAGCCACACGAGGCTGAATATCCAATAAACTAAGCTAATGTCTCACCAACTATTATAGCCCAGATTTTGTTATTATTTGTTTACAAAATTACCTTTTGGCTGGTCAGCCAAACGAAATACCAATTTGCAATTGAAATCAAACAGGAGAATTTTCCACCACGCGCTTGTACTGTGGGTACGAACAGATTACAGTACGTATAAATGTAGCTATTCTAGTAGTTTCATAGCAACAGCATTAGATACAAATACCAACGTCTTTTATTTAAAAACATCAATTTTAAATAATGTTGTGATGGCCCTGTGGTTAAAGCGCCCGCCTTTGAAACTTGAACTTGCAGGTTCGATAACGGTAAAGTACCAAAGTGACTATGTCAATTCTTATGTACCTTCTAAGTTTATGTTAGACATCATTGACATCGGTGAAGGAAAAGATCGTAATGAAAACTTGATCTTGTCTTGAGCTTGATTGTCTTGAGCGAGGGGACCAGCATTGATCACCACGCTTGCTCAAACAGAGAAGGCCAGCAGAGAAAACGTCTTCTCAAACAGAGTAGGTACGAGCATACCTTCACAGTTAGAGAAGAGGCTTTGGCCCTGAAGTGGGACAATAACAGGCTGGTATTATTGTTAATTTTTATCAATTTTATTTGAAATAACATTGAAAAACTCTTCCACCCATACTAATTTTAGAACGAGCGTGTAGGTTACAAGCCGATAGTAAGCGACGGCTCATTTATCATAATCGTCCGGTATGTCTGTCGATAACATTAGTCCTATCCTGCTACTGTTGCACCGGAATGTGTATTTTTATGAATCTCTGATTAGTTGAAATATTACGAAAAAGCTAATGATACAATACATCATATGTATATCCACCCATTTCCTTTTCCTACTTTATATGAAGGCATATGTAAAAATCACTACCAATTTAACCGAAGCCGTAGGTTCCGCAACAAGGTTGGTGGTTTTGATAGCAGTTTAATTTGTACGTATAAGTTCGCGAAAGGTCGAGCGATCATGACGAGATTCAACTTCAGGTAAACCTAAATAATCCGAATGGAAACAACGCTTATAATTAAGACATATAGCTACAATTGTATAACTTAAACATTATTAATCATTCATAATTTATTTATCATAACATTTACACATTATATTTTTTTTAAACGTAACTTTATATCGTTATTTAGTCATTGAATTTATTTAAAGCGTAGGGAAGTTGTTCCAAAGTAGATGTTACAGTTTACAGTTTGATTTATAACCACCAAATTATCCTCCAAATCTTTACCTTTCTGATAGCGTTCTCCTAGCCAGCATAGCGACTGTCGGGGGCTGTCTACCAGCAGGTAGAGACACATTCCTGGAGACACGCGGCGGCGCGGGCGCTGGCGTCGCCATGGCAACCGTCACTTATCACCACTTGTCACAATAATCACCAGTTGTCACTTTTATTGTTTTTTGTTGTCAGTTTATTAGCATTTTTGTGTACCAATGTTTTAGTAATATAGTTTCTTCGACTTTTGTTTATCACTGAATTGTATGATGTGTTCAAGCGATGTTAAAAATTCTGAAGTTGTCAAAAGAGGAATAAGTTTTAATTTTTGTTGTTAATAATAATTATGGTGGCTAGTTAAAGGAGTATCAGATGAAACCCTTAGCGAGTACCTATTAGTAATTACCGGCGGCTTTCAACCTGCATCATTCCACTGTCGGATAATGAATGCCCCTCCTTACACCTATTGAATGTAATTACATATCCTTAAACTGATAAAATGCCACGTGATACACTCCAATCGACCAAGAACATGCATGGTGACATACAGTCTAAGATAGACTCGATCCAAGTAATCGGAGTCCCTATATCCATAATTCTATATGTATTATTTACAAATACATGACCTATCGTTCTGTCCACACGTTAAGTAAACTGTGGGTCTGGTTGGAGTAAACAACAGCTAAATGTGTGTTCATGTGTGGTCGAGGGATTACTTACTAACATAATATGATCGACTCAAATTCTTACCCATTTTTTTTTTGTAATTTCCTGATTATGGGAAATTAGGGGAAGGAAATGACTGATATTGTTTTATATTTTTGGGGTAATTATAAAAAAAAAAATGATAGATTAGAACATATTTTATCTAGATTGAGCCTAAATTCACTGTTCGTAATTTATAACGTGGTATGGTCCGTTTACATATCTTAGACTTCTGGGGACAATTCTGGGCACGATCGCAACCTATCTATCCAAAATGCCATTTGTTGACATTGATTGTTGTTGACATGAGATTTTGAAAGGTTTCATTAGTACAATTAGTTCTCCTATTTCTGTGCCTTTTTTGATGAAATTGAAAATGCATTAAGTCCGCCTTTGTACAATGTATTATTTACATTATGTGCAAAAAGTTTTAATAAATAAATAAATAAAATGGCGTTTGTAATCGAAGAGCTAGAGTTGTCGGTAACTCGCTTAATAACCCAGGTAGGTGCCAGAAAAATCTTTGACCTAATCATCTTATCTCAGAATCTATAACTACCATTCTCTTTTAAACACCCACCTATAAACATAATTCATACGCCACAATTATGTGTGACGCTGATAGGCACAACTCAATGTCACCCAACATAATGGCAGATAATGGTGCATGGCTATACCTGGCGAACAGTGGCCGGTTAAAGACTAAAACCTATGTTAATATCACCGTAGCCGCCTAGAATAGAATTATGTTTTTAATACTTATAAGGGAATAAGGAAAGGATAGCTTCAATATTTTACTTGAAACGCGAAGATTTCTTTATGTTTTGTTTTTATTGTCTATCGCTAAGGATTGATTAGTGGTTTACATAGGCTATCTATCAGATAAATTAGTTTCTCCAAACAAATTATATTTTGGTGTAACATAATGTTGCTGGTTTTTTGTAGATTTAAAATGAAACAGATGGTTGGACACGATTCTTGCGGAATTTTAAAAGCCACTTTCTGACCTTAGTGCGGCTATAAAGTGATAATGTTTACAGTCTAAGCTTGTAACATTCCAGGTACAGATCTAGCCTGAGTCTAAACAACGTCACTACTATTATTATTAACGCTATATTTATCTTCTTTTTATGTTCGGCTTTAGAATCTATGGAAAACAAAGAAAAAATTCCATTGTTTTTCGATTGAAATTACATTAATGGAAGATTCATGGAATTTTGTTTTTCTTACAAAGAGGTGCTGTTAAAATAAATCGATCGAACTTTGCTAAAAATATTTCAGCAGTTTATATGTTTGGGCTTAACTCGAAAATAGCTGGATAGGATTCGATTCAATCACCAGTTAAGAATTTAAATAGAAAAATGTTTTGGTAACGTACAAGTTTATAGTTTTGTAGAAAACGACACACCTAATAGACACAACATTCACCTTAGTGTGAGCCATACTCATACTTATGATAGAACTTATAATCAGCCATTCTCACATGAAAAAGTACTTCAGGGAAATCATTTGCTAGACAAGCAATTTAAAACAATGTTAGGCATTACAGACAATTCAGTAGCCCACAAGCCATTACATCGTAACTGAACGCGTAGTAGCATTGCCACATCAACAGTTGAAAACCCGCGTTACCCGGCAACCGTAGATAAAAGTAAAAGTTATTCTAATCAACAATTAAAGCAAGAGAAATAAACGAAAGCGTGTCGGTTACCCAAACGTATGTTACATTAATTTGTTACTGGTGTACAAAACATCGTAATATTACGACTGGTTTCGCCTAACGAGGTGGGTAGTGGTGTTTCTGCCTATCCTATGAATATTATCGACTGGCTTGTGCCCTCGACTGCGTCAGCGGCGTCGGCCATAGGTTAAGCAGTTTTCGAAATTTCGCGTTTGAGCTGTGACTGAATGAGTCACCTTTCGCTTTAATACATGATAGATTGATGATACTTCAGTTTCAGTGTAGCTAGGGCAGACTGGTCCTGTACCAGACGAGCAGGCTGACTGATATTACGATCAACTAATAACTCAATTTCCACCTGAGTGCTAGCAGTAAGTAACCATCTTCCTATTTCCATCACAGAGTGAAGGTCACCTGCCAGACTAACTCAATATAAGAATTTCGCACCGAGCGACTACCTATCTGACCTTTGTCAATTAGAACCATTTGACGCTGATACAGACGCGGCCGGGACTCGAAGACAATTGAAACCCTATTTTGCACATCGAAAAATATATTATCCCGAATATCTACAAAAAGTATTTATGAATTTTAACGAAAAGCTCCTGGAATTGTTAAACTTCCCACATTATATTTTATGTCACTGTTAAATGTACGATACTCTGCTTCCGTTTTTGTACTTACAGTTTAAATATAAGCATTAGGTAAAACAATGGGTTTCAGAAATTTTATTCACCTGACGATCACTGCTAATCAATCATAATTCAGTTCTGAAATATTAATAGAATCATTTTGGCACTGATGTCATGCGTGCACGGATATTAAAAACCGCCTCCACCATTACAAAGATAACTAGGTATATATCCGAACAATATGTAAAGCTCCACCATTCTAGAGGAAACTGTAAAAACTACCAGTTGACCAATAAATATTAGCCAAGTGGTGATTGCATTTAAACATTATGAACTAACTGAGGCATGTCTTCTAAACGTTCTTTAGTCTCCACTTGCTCGTGACAAGCACAGGAATGCAAGCTGTTATTGTACAAGTTATTGTATCAGTTCATACAAAACAGATGGCCACACTATGAGTTATTCAATGTATCATCAATCTAATATCACTTCAAAGTCAATTTATGTAAGCTAATCTTGAAACTGACTGAGCTAAATCCGGTAAGGTATTCATTAATTAGCACAGGAGGATTTGAGTGCATCCAAATGTTTTTGTTATGGTTTAGCAGAGGTTTTGGTTTGGTCTGGTACTCCCAATCACTGTTATTTATTTAGAATTTAAAGATTCGAATTAACACATCATCTATCGCCACTAATTCGATTATATCTATGCCTTCTGCATTACTCAACAAACACAAAAAAAAACAATAAGTGAATTCCAAAATTCAAAACATCTCTCCCACAATAGACTTTAGAAAATTAAAACAGTAAATTACATAATACTAACACCTCCGTAGATTTAAAAGTAAACACTATTATCGAGAACAATTAGAAGACAATCGATTAACACCGCTGTCCACTCGATACGAGAATTGATTTGAAAGGGGCGCGGGAAGACGTGCGTTCATCGCGCTGTCCGCGGTACGACTGACAGTGCTCCATAGAATTAAAGCATTAGTCTTATATCACAACGCTATTTCAGAAAGGGAGCACAATAGACTGTGAGGGTCGCATGTGACGTTGGGATTGCTTCGATTGTGTGATGTTGACGTATTAACTAGTTCATACAATATTTAAAGAGATATTGAAAGTTGTCAATAGAAATGACGTGCTTCTAAATTAATCCATTGAATGAACCTTTTGTATAGCTGCCGTGGGGTTTGTGAAGGTGAGCGGGCTAAGTGCTTCACTGTGAGTTATCTGTAAACTAAGTAACGTTTTTGTAAAATCACCTTTTGGTAAAGCATCGGATTCTGAAAGTCAACAATTCAATATGTTATCAAATATTACGTCAAGTGATGTAATTGATTGTTATGTTCCAGTAAACGAATTACAATAACTATCGCGTAGTTTGAATGAAGTTTAGTAATAACAATTTGATAGGGATTTGGGAAACCATATGATTCGTTATCGGAATATTGTTGGTTGTAGGAGAGCTCTGCATTGTAAGCCAATGATTGTTTATATTGCGTGACACTAAGATGCCATAAGCCTGAAAAAACAATTCTTAAAATAATAATCCACTTAACTAATTTATTTTCACCAATAACTATTACCACGTAATCTTTAAACCCAATAAATAGGTATCATCAGACGTATTTCCACCAATCAGAGCACTGCCAAATCATAAAGTTACCACCCCAAGTAAGGAGTCGCGAAATGTGCTGCTGACGTCATGGGGTGCGCCATCACCTCGACCAAGTGGAGCACATAAAGACACACCATTGTTAACTCTGACTGTGTGCGTGAGGTGACCACGACGACAGGGAAAGTTGGGACAACGGGAGAAAGTGTCTTTGGGATTTGCCTAACAGTTAAGGTAACAAAATTATGTCAAACATTAATCTAGTGGAACACCAAGATGAATAAAAACTTTAAAAAGTAAGGACCGTGCAGGTAATTTGATATGCAACCTGTTCATATCGCGGGTCAATTCCGAAACATTCCAAGGAAAACCATATGAAGACGCGATAGTGAGATTCTTGGCCTAAGTCAGGACTCAATTTAAAGGCCAATTCGAAAAAAGAACAGTCTCAGAAAACTCCAGCAGCCAACACACCACAGTACCATTATAATACCAAGGTACATGTCATTCCATGTTATGGTGTTCTTACGGTGTTTGTCGCCGTATGTCATTGCCGTAGGTTCAGGTCAAGCTTATGTGGGCATAAATCGTCGGGTCAATATGGGCTCGGCCTGGGATGGGTGGCTGTTTGCACACATCAATTAGCTCGGGGGTTTAAACTGGTACGCGAGTGGATTTTTCCTTTAATAAGAACGAAATATGGCAAAACACGAACACTGCTTCAAAGAGATTAAGCGTGACCAAAACACATGGAATACACTCGTGTTTATTTAAGCATATTTGCATTCTGTAACCAGTCTTAGAAGTAATTAGACTTGTGACACAAAATCAGAAGCAAAAACATCAAGGTCCCGCAAACTGCAAATCTTTTCTTATCCTATTGCCCTTCGACATAGAACCTAACAATTAACAACTAGATAACTTACAATACCCAAGGAACTGATTACACAACTGCACGTACCCAACAAGGCATCCTACGTCACTAAGACGTAGTTACAATTATGATAGCTGCCATTGTATGGCTTCGGGAGTCGAGTGACTTCCGCGAGGGTCGCCCCACTTGACACCGATGGTAAACCTTCACAGATCACATGTAGCAGACATACTTGGCGGCTGGAAGAATTGAGCCAGATTTGCAAATTTAAGTAGGGAAGTGTAAAATTGAGTAAAGAAGATGATCAAAAAGGTCACGCTACGGTATTGAAAATAAAAAAATAAAAATCCAATATAACTGTCATCAGCAAAACTGGGATTTGGTTTTAATAAACAGGAAGAAAGGTTAGATTATGATTCTATTGAGAAACAGAGGTCGGCTTATAAATCTATCGCGAGGAAGATCAATGCCAACCATTAGTATTGCTAAAATTATTCTCAGCTCAGAATTATCGTATCAAATTCAGGGGAAGATTAATAGCAGTCATATAAACCTTTATCATACACTGAACTCTTGGAAAATTATATTCAAAAAGATGAATCATGTCGCTGCCCCTAATAAATAATATTTTTTTAATAAAATAACGCGTTGGGCTACGAGAATAGAATGCGGGAATGGGTCAATGATGTATTGCGGGCCGTATCGCGTCGAGTTCCGCGCAAATGCACGTCACTCTGACAACTTTCAAACATGGCTGTCATGAATTGATGGGAAACTAATCTGGCGCTGAAATTAAGCTGTTATTGGAAGATTCGTAAACAAAGTTGTTTTGAGTCATGCTGTTACGTAAGTGTATGAGTGGACAGGTGGGACGCGGGAGCAAAAACTAGAGATGAATGTGAATCAACAAAGCACTCGTGTCATTATGGTCATATCCTGGTTCGGCCGATTGTGGCCGAGGTCTACGGGGGAGGTCGATGGTCCGTAATGAACGCTAATCGGTTAAATCTCGAATGTTTATAACTGAACATTAAACGAACCATTGAAATACAGCACTAAATACTCCTGTTTGAAGTAACAAACGCGCTATTGTTGCACTAAGATTTATGCAGAAGATTTTCAAACGAGCCTGATTTTAAGGCACCTAAAATGTGTTTTATTTATAACTAACAAGAAATCATGAATGAAAACACGGCAGCCGGACACAGCTCCCACTGCTGAATTCCGGACGGCCGCAAATAACTTGTAGTAATAGCAGAACTAAAGTGCAAAGCAATTCGACATTTCAACTAATTGTGTTGGTCTAATACCTCACAGGTTAAAGACGACAAATAGCATCTGCTTCGTATCAAGGACGGAATAATTAAAACATGATTTTTCGTATATCAGTGCAGCGGCCATATTGGCAACCGATCAAAGGAACAAGTACACGCTCTTGGTTAGCAAATAATTTGACCGACGACCTTTCAGGTTTCAGTTTATATTCGAAGAACGTTTTCAATAATTCATCATCAAACAAAATTGGTTATATAATAAATATTATTACAATATCCAACGTCAGAGCGTTTCAAATCTGTTTTCTTCCTTTTCAGGGTTCGATACTGAAGCTAGGAGGATGTTTATCATTTTGATGATGCTTAGCAACATCCAGACATGTTGTGTTGACTCTAATGATTTTCGGAGCATGAAATCAATTTCGTGTTCCATTTTGGAAATCTAAATTAGCTTGAGCCTCTAAAATAGCAAAATTTCTAGGCCAGAAATTAAAATTAGTAACTAAAAATTACTATTAAAATTAGTAAATTAGTAACTATTTTCCTGCTTCTACTGATCGTGCAAAACTTTCATACATTTTGGTATCTAAATATCATGTTAATCTAAATGGTATCTTCCAGGTATGCGCTTGTACTAGGGGACCAGTCTAGTATTTGACCTAGCGACTATTTCCGTCGACTAGCTCGTGATGAAATAATTACCCGTACACAAGCACTCGTTCTGCGAATTGGTTCCGACTCTTGCGAAGACATTCGACATAGTCTAGATATTCGGAAACAAACTGTGAACATTTTACGACTTTTAGACGGTTATTGAAAAACAACATAGTAAACGAGGACGGAAATACAGGAATTCTGATTCACACACATTTCTCAATAGTAAACAAACTATTAAGAAAAAATAATTAATGTTTTTATTCTGTGGAAATTACTGAAAACTGTCATGTGTAAGAAATGAACACTAAGAAGCTTCCAACAGCCTTGAAGACTAGCGATGTGATCACGTTTTAAACTAGTAAACAAGTAAATTAAAAGGGGGAGGAAAATAATGAATGTCTTGATTTCCAAATGCAAATTAGTAATACCATGTCATGTGTGAGAAATGAAGATGAAGAGGTCAACCTTGTAGTGAACTCATCGGATATTAATACTCTGGATATATGCGAAATAAATTAAGAATGTAATCCATCAAGGTCTCATCTGCAGCTACTTGTTATTAATACTATAGCCGAGCAGAATTCCCCTAGAATCAATAAAGAGAAGAGAATGGAGGCTTAAACGTGGAAAGTGTCAATCAATATAGATTACATAGAATTTACTCGAGATGCGGCGAACGAAGATTAAGATAGACAAGCCGAGAAAGATCTTAACGAATTGCTACCGACGGAAGATTTATTGACGCCTAATTTGACACTTGAAGAGTTATACTCCCCTGGCGTCGTAGACACTCCATTCAAAATATTTCGGATAGCAAATGTAAATATATTAAAGAGAACACCTAACTACATCTACGTCAGAGATAAAAACTATTGTAAATCAATGAAACACTATAACTCACGTATGTACGTAGGTATAGTATTTTTCCATAAACATTGATGTCAATGTCAGTCAAAATCTCCCTTATCTCCCGTTATCAGTGACCGGGATAAGTGCACACTTTCCTACTAATCTTTTAAGTACATGTAGTAGATAGGGTTTGTTGATATGCGGGAATAGCAATGGAACAGATTCTAATGACCAACAAGATTTGATTTTCTTAATTTAGCCACGAGTTTGGAACCAACAAGGTAGCAGCTCATAAAGTACTCACAGGACACAATATCAGGATCTCTATTGTTTAAGGAGCAGCACTACATTTGATGACGTGAAGAGAAGATAAAGAGAGGTTAGCAACGGTAAGACCGAAGAGGGTGAAACGAACTCTCAATGCGTCCCAAGACACGAATAACTGTCCAAAACCACAACAAACTTATCAAGAGGTACAAATTGGATGTCAAGGAAAAAACAGAACAGTGAAGTTGGACAGAACAATTCCGAATTCCATAAAAGCTTAGCAGACAGCACAAGGATGAACAAGGATACATTTAAAACAACTTGAGTACTTAACTAATTAAAAACAACATCAATTGAGTTATTTTTATGTTTCAGAAAACAGATGGTATCCTTCGAAATAGGAGACGGACGTCTTCAGGACAATTTAGGGAGAATCCAGATGCTTTACGTTAATTAGGAATATCAGGGAAGGAAATCGATAAAGTTAAATATAGGAAACGCTGGAGTGATGAGTTAGGGTCGTTTTTGGAAGATTGGCCAGAGAAATCAATGTAAAGGGTATAGTGGAAGGCAATTGGGAAGACTTTTGCCCAGCGTTGGGACCATACAGGTTGAATAAAAAACGGTAGTTATAATAGAATTACAGAGACTTGAGTAGTACCAGCTTGATTCTTGGAAAGGATACAACCAGATTTAATATAAATTCCAATTGTACTATAGAAGACTGCCGTTGTATTTATTTTGTAACAAACGATTCGCATTACGAGAATATAAATTCCGATCGGATATAAAACGCACTGGCAGTGGTAATGTAAACAGAAAACTAATGAATGCGTGTACGCAGACGATATCATAGTGTGTAGTGGAAGATTTGCATTTCAGTAGATTATTGAAAAGGAAGCAAGTGAAGGTTGTGGATTCTAATATATTACGATTTGGTAAAAAAAAATGAAATAATTATGGACTACTTTATTATACTGTTACTTTTGGTGCGTATTCAAAAACGTTTGCTAAATGATGTATTTCAGTGCCGCATTCTTCAAACTGTCTTTGATGTCTATTCAAAGTTTGTGAACTAACAGATGTTGTGTTTTCATAAAACAGGACTGTAATTTTTTTAGTGTTTTTGCTCTTTATTTAAAAAAGTGTCTCAATAAAGAATGTGCCACAGTCTGAAGTAAATATTTACATTTTCACAGAAATTAGCTTTTATTGCTGCTCTAGTAAATATAATAACATCTTTTAGGTTTTACCCACGAATCATCAAAATCTAAAACATACTCAAAACCAACAACATTGGGAAAGCCTAATCATCAAAACATTACTATTATTATTACACTCGTTGAAAAACCAAATAAACCCCGAATAAAAAGTGAAAAACATACGAATGTTTATTTACGCGGAATATTTTGCTGCGAACTAGGCGATGCCGATGCAGACGTACCTACATTTTGTGAACGTCTACTAAATATAGGTGGAGGTGATAAAATATTATTTCGCACGCACAAGTGACATAATGTATCAATAAAATGTAACAAATTGCCGCAAGTGATGAGTTACGAGGACTTCAGCGGAAGTGATGGTCGACATGTAAAGCTCTAGGAAACATGTGAGTAACATCGTAAAAATATTATATGTTTGTAGGAGTAACCTCTAAAATGTTGTAATTAATTATCTAGAGTTCATATGAAACATCGCAACACTGTAATAAGATTTGGCGAGTCCCGAGAAAACAGCTGGATGGTAATGAATGCGGAAGACAAAACGATTCGTGTTGTAGCGCTCCGTAAGAAAAACTTGCAGACTGCAAGTGCATACAAACAATTATAAATTAGAGACAGGTTGACATAATTTTCGAACATTTGAACATGACAGTAAACAAGATACTGTAAAGAAGATACAAAAACTACAGAAAACACTAACAAGCTCATTAGAAGAGATAATCAATGAAAAGTAAACAATAAGACACGTTAAAAATCAGAACCCAAAGACCGATCCATTCAACAACATCCCAACTAACAATGACAAGGTTTATAATCAAGAAGCATGTACAGTCCAGTTCGATGTCTCCAAACTGTCGTCATTGACACCACGCGAGGTTGGCAGCGCGCCAGGACATCGACCGAGTATGCACCGCCGTGATCCAAACATTCGCAGACGGTAACTGTCACTCTAGACTTACTCGCATATTTGGTTCAACTAGTAAGTTTATATTACTGGATAGACCAGTTATGATGCCCTAGATTGCCCTAAAGCTGTGGATACAACGTGCGAAATACTATAGACATTTACATACACATACATTTACATAACATCACACCTGTTTTCCCCGAAGGGTCAGGCAGAGGTGTACCAATGTACACCCACATTTCGCCCGTATGTTTCAGATTCCATGTAAATGTAATAGGGGGCGAGCCTATTGCTATTAACCGAGCACAAATCCTAACTACGAGCCTCTACTGAGAATGTTATAGAAAAAACCCAATAACATTTTGCTCAACCTGGGAATGGACCCAATATCTCTAGCGTAGCAGTCGCGCTTAAAACCACTAGGCTAAAAAGGCAGTAATAAATTAGAAATTCGAAATCAAAGAACTATGCATGTAGAAGATTTCATTTTTGATCCACAGCTGGGCAAAGGGGTCCACAAGTTCTTCCAACGATGATTGATGATCGATATTACTGATGATTTTATTAAAGGCAAACGTGATGATACTGAAGAAAGGCATCAGACTTAAAGACACTTTGTAGAAAGTGCTAAAACAAATCAGAATCATCGTCCTATATTTCCTGAAGTAATTTCAGTCACACCCAAATCTCAACCAAGCAAGAACTTGTCAACGTTCACAGTTCATAACTCCCTTTAGAATGATTTGCTAGTGAGTGACACCACATGACGGGTGTTTACGTTCGCAACAATGAGACAATGCCCGGCTAAAGTAAACATCGCCCGGTAGCTGTCGACGCGGTTCCGACGTAGCAGATAAGGGTAGGGATACTCTAGACCGTTGTACGATTCTACTATTAAAAGGGTGTGTGTAGCTTTTGATACTGAATATGGGAATCTTACTGCAGGGAACTTTAGACGTTTGAATAGACATGTTTGATACAAATTAATAATAATGCCAGTAATTGAATTTTAGTAACAGTCCATACTAATATAATAAAGCTGAAGAGTACTTTCTTCTTGGTTCTAGAACTATCAGAAGAATAGAAAAAAATTTACGTTATAGCGACATACATGAGGAATACGATAGGCTACTTAACATCACGTTACGACACACGGGAGCGGAGCGGCAACCAAAGACGTAACTTAACGCGGTTACAAAAAAACACCCGCGGGGGAATCGCAATCAGAAGATAGACTACTATAAATTTTGTTTCTGTAGAAATTATCCATTTAGTTACCTACTAGATAGTGAGAGAAATTATACATTATATTTTAATGATTGCATCATGTAACATACAGAGTGGAAGGACGGACTATGTTGTCTATGAAAGAATAACTCAACTAATGTTATTAAATATGGCGGCTGTAACATAAGACGTGATTGTCTATTGTTAGCACGCTTTGCCTATCAGTACCTTACGCTCCTGTGTATCAGTGTGTTGAATACTTTGGAAACTGTCGTCTAGGCAACGGCCCTTGGTTCCAATGATATTTTTTAGAAAGATATTTGTAAGAACCCTCTTTCACGTCTTTTTACTGTTTTTGAAAGCTCTTGCTACTTACTCAATTTATTCTGTCGTGATTGACTAATTGTCATTATCAAATAATAACAGTAACTGGGGACATTGTTCAGTTGCCCCAACGCACTAGACATAGTCTAATCTAGTTATGCCTAATTGACTGCATCCTATCCATTTAAACCTTACGAAATTAGGTATAGTCCTGTCTAAAGTGCAATATGTTTCATTTATTGCAAATACAACGCAATAAATGGTTGAATATTTTGGTATGTATATTTATTGAAATCAAAATAATGTCATCATTAATTATAATCCTAAAATAACCTACCACATTAGGTCACACAGGAAAATTATTTAATTTTCGATTTGTATACCTAATATTTTGTGTGATCTTAACTTCTTACCTTTTATTTTTCGACTAATTATCTTTAAGTAGCTCACCAATAACAATACGTTTTGTTTTTTCTGTCAAGTATTCAAGAACACTTTTGCCAACTTCAGTTTACTTACAACCTACATATCCAATAAAAAAAAAATACACAAAATTCATTAAACTATGAGGTCAAACACGAAATGGTAATCTCACTTAAAAATCACATTTCATTCAATCAAAAAAGTCGCCGCGTTGTTAAAATATGTGCACTAAAACCCGCAATGCGCATTCGATCGCGGTTGGCTTCATACTGAAAACTGAAACCGTTCTACTACCACCCTGCATACTGCAGCCACCATCTTAAATCAGACCTCTTGTTACAAATGCTACAAACTAGTGCGTAGTCCAACGAATACTGGCGATAAGAATCAGACACCAAGATAACGTGGGTGTGAAGTTATACCATGGGACGAAAGATCAGTATAAACTGGACGATTTTGATCAGATACGGCCAACATAAAAGGATGTTTGAGAGTTGATAGTTAACAATCGGATACACATACCTACAAGTATTTCAGGTACCGAACTGAACTTGTTACAAAATAATTTAAGGCACTGCAATTTATTACTGATAAAAGTTTATAATAATAATGATATTATATATGTTTATATATAATAGATATCTACAGATATTAAACTGACAGCTTCATATGATAAACATAAGCACGCTACCTAACGCACACTATATACAAGTTGGACACGTTAACCTGTCAAATCTGCCTCTGGAATTATTAGATACACTTTAGTTGCAATAAAAATACCAATTTATAGAATGAAATTAAATAATCTTTATTTAGAACCTCTCTATCAATAGGGCACTACCCTATTAACAGGGTAGGCGCGGCGCGGCGTGGCAAATGCGGTCGGGAAGACCCGATCGACCTAGCAAGAGAGCCTATCTCTTTATCTACTTACTCTTACTACCCCACCGATTGTTTAGTCAGTGTAGGGTCATAAGCGCTGAGCAGGTGACAATCTTATTAGCAAACCTTAATATTTTATATTTTGAGACCATATTGTTTGAAATGTACAGACGAACTATTTGAAATATTGGCAAAATTATTCAACTTTCTTATTTTTTATTATATCTAGCCTATAATGTCCCTCTGCTCAGTACAGGCCTCCCCCATGTCTTTCTACTACACTGCGAATATTTATATTTATTGTATGTGTAATAATTTTTTAAGCTTATGACACACTTAAGAGAGTCATGTAAAACAATTGACTGTTCAGCACACACATTGTATAAAAGTAATTGTAAGTAAGCTGTCTGTATACCAAATAGTTTGTTTGACTGTACATCTCATAATAATATCAAAGTTATCGGTGAATCGTATCTTAGGTACAAACATCGTTAGTTTCAAAGGAAGATCAAAATAAACTAGACGATATTTTCACGGTCGATAAGAAACGCCGTTTAACTTTAATATGTAGCAAATTGATTTGGTTACTAGTAAAATGTCCCAAAGTAAACCATCCCGTCTATTCATAGATTATTACATTCTCTTACAACGAATTTACAACAGAAACAAAACAATAATCTTTAGAAAATAATGCATCCCAAACGGTGTTTATCGAACGAAAATAAACACAAAGCTACTATAAATAAGGTTTAAAATTATAATTAAATTAACACCATTCCAGATGCAAAGACGGTTTGTGCGAAATTCCACTTTAGACAGGTAACGATAGAGTTTATTTTAGAGTTGCATCGGTAGCAGTTAGGGCGTTCTACTGTCTGTAAGTGTCTGGTTCAGGAAATAAAAAGTATTGGCACGCCACGTCCCCGAGAAGATGACAACACTGTTTTGGGATGGTGTGTGAGGAATGTGTTCTTAATTTACTATTTCAGTCAATATTTTTCTTCAGATCAATATTTTATTAAAAATTGGGTAAGTACTTATGATAGGGCTCATGGCCGACGCGTAATGGAAATCGTAGTGTTTTTAAAAAGCTAGTCGTTAAGAGCCGAAATTATAATTATTTTTAACACAAAGCGTCTTTGGCTTCTATTTGACTCGTATTAAATAAATGCAATAGGCATACTTCTGATTGAATCGCCATTCAATATTAAACGTTATTTTTTACACTCGGTACCGAATTATAAGAGAGACGCGCATCCCTTTTAATTTTATATCACTACAAAACGTTGAATCCACGTTTTTAGAGGGTTGTCCGTCCTGAACTCTTTGACAGTTAAGCAGGTACCTACAGTTAGCCTTATTTTTGGTGTATTGCACATTTTAAACATTCCAGCCCACCCCTCCATGTAATCATAATATTAGAAAGGTGTACATACTGGTTATTGTGCGCGGTGAGGCGGTTGGGGTCGCTCGCGTTGCGGTGCTTGCCGCGTCTAGGCGCGTCTCGCTCGCGGCAACTCTCCGCGCGGTTCACGCCGCGCCCGCCCCCTGCCGCCGGAGAGCGCCAACTAGAGTGAAGAATTAAATTGTAACAAATTGCAGCAATAGTGGCCACGCGCACGGCGTTGGATGCGAATAAAATAATTCATACACGGCCAAAGAATTGAAAAGGTTACAAGCTACCGCCGTACCGCCATCTATCATACACAATAAGAAACAATAAACTTTCATATGTATTTTCTAACAATATTAACAATGCTGTTTAGAAGTCGAATCCAGAATCTTTCTTTGGACCGCGTATTAGACTAGTATAATAAATAATTAATCAACTAAATACAATAAAAATAGTTTTTTCTTCTTCTAAATATAAATAAACAACCATGTCGAAATTTAAAAAGAAAACAAATGTTATTACTCGCGGATGCCCAGAAAACAACTTCAACTTTACTCTTGCGCCATCTAGCGACGAACGGTCGAACTACAAACACTTTTAGTCTTGCTACGTCACGATAGGTGGCGCTACGAATATACCACTGCTAATCTTCTACATGTTTAAATATTGCTTACCACTCTTGTCTACTTATTTTAGTGGTAGCTAAGTTTGTTTTGACTTTTTACATAATATTCAAGGAGTTGCTAAAGACATAAATACGGCGCGTACAAAAGGAACCTTATTGGTTTTCACATAAAGTCTATAATTGTTCCAACTTCTTCAGTTCTTTCCTATGTCTAGCTATCCACTATAATAATTGTGCATATCTTACTTGTTATCCTTATCAGGTTCCTTGGTGTTGGCATCGCTGGTGTCGACGTCTGCGTCCGGCGCCGTCGGCTCATCCGTGGAGCCTTCGCGTCTGGACTCGCCTGGGGAACAGGAAGGGACAGCGTTAGATTGTGAGTAGCGACATCTGCCGGAAGGTTGTGGTACTACACAATGGGCGATAGATCAAACTTGATTCAATGGTAGGAGGCTTTTATACAAGGGTTAATTAACACCATTGAGAAACGTACTGTTTTTCTACAATTGTGTGAAATTTTGTAAGAAATATTTCTATACTTACGTGTTTCTTTTCGTAAGAAAAATGGATGAAATGGTACTCTAGTCATTGTATCAAATGGATTACAAAAATAAAATGGAACAACATACAAAACTGAACTATTTAATGTAAATTACACCTTAGGTAAGCAAAGTTCTTTGTACTTACGCCAAAATTGGCAAAACTTTAAGTTTTAGTAATTCACTTATGTTTTATAAAATAAATATATCTTTATCAAAAATAACTTCAATTAATAAATAAAACGTGCAAATAAAATTATTGTCTAACTTCGTAAAGCGCCAGGTACATACTAACTTAGAATTAATAAAATCCAAAGTTATGGTAAAGAAGACAAAAACGGATGAATCAGAATTTGCAGCGCACAGGAAAACTAGTACCAATATAATAATTTAGCATTTATGTGAGAGACATACAATTTTAGTCGGCCCCTATACCTACATCAATTTTGCCCGTTATTTATATTGCGCAGTATGCTAATTATTTCCCACGTATAATGACTTCACGTACAGATAAACACGGATTAGCAGCATTAGTAGTATTCCTTCAAAGAATAACAAAAATACAGGTAATTACTTAGGTCTTAAGATTTCTTGATGGAAATGTGTCAAAAGAAATTCTTTCTCAACGAGTCAACGCACATTTCGAGCACATTATAGAGCCACATTCAGTCAAACGAAAAAAATGTGTTGTGGAAATAATATCAAAAACTTACTAATTAAAATAAATCATGCAGAATTCAAGTGTTCTACTATATCTGTCTCTGTCAGGCAGTGTTGCCTCTCTCACGATCATCACTATTGGAAAGTAAAATAATCTCTTGAAATTGGTCTCCAGGCCTGATCGCCTGAACCATTTACACCCTGAAGAAATAGAATTCCCAAAATAGCTACAAATTGGGACTTATTTCTTAGTACATCCGACACGTCACGCGGCATATAAACATTGAATAGTAACTAAAAATCGCTACATAATAATACAAGTATTATAAAACAAGCGATCCCATATATAACATATACCTACTATTGCCGCAATGATAACCGTATGACACAATGCGGAAACCACATCTTCCTGCCATTAGGGATATGACTGCCCAGCTCCCTACTAAATGAGCTATAAAGGTACATGTAACAGAACTAATCATGCATGATACTATGCAAGTAAGCGGTAAGGAGTAGTAACTATATCAACGTATGACAAGAAGATTCATGAAGAGGAACAAACAATACAAAACGTAAGGTGGACCCAAAATGGTCTGTCAATTTACCCGATTTTTTTAAACTAGAGAGTCAAACGTAGATTAAGACTTCATTGTACACCAAAAACTAATCAAAGCAAAAAGAATAACACAAAAACCAATTACAGTTTTATTTAATTGCTTTAGGCAAGCGTATACTATAATAACGGTCCCAGTGAGTCCGTGCAAAATGAAAATTCTAAGGGAATGGCTACGTCAGAAAAGCCATACAAACTATTTTTGAAAAGCAATTATTATCACACATTGTTCTGTTCGGATTCTTACGACGCCCTTCCCTTTAGCTGTTAGCTAACATTCAATAACAAACAGCATCCCTATAAAAATCGTCGGTAACAAAACTTTTCAAATAAGCAAAACATTCATAAATTAATTTGAGACATCAAAGGGTGAAACTGAAAAGGTTACAACTCCCTACGTCACCCCCGATGCGTCGACCAATAAAAATGTTACATAAGATATACTAACGCTAAATATTGATTCTCTTCTGAAGCTGAAGCTTACATGTTCCTGACACATGAGTACCATATTAATGAATCATTCTATATTACCCACTTACTTAAAACATATTTTCTTAAATATTTCCTGCCAACCGGTTAACCACCCGATATAAAAATCTCCTAGTAATTATCTCCTTCTTTTAGAAAGACCTGCTCCTTGTCTTCGAGCATCAGATATCATACAAAGAACCGCACTCAGCTTTTCAAAATCCTTAAGCAATCATAAACTAATTTACAATCAACTCGTCCTTCATTACCAACACCACTTTCTTTCATTACCACTTATAGACCCACCACTTCCTTGCAAAATATGCCCACAGCGTGCTCTTGCGCAGCACATACAAATTAACTGCCACAATTAGCGGTGATCTAACCGATGACGTCACGCCGCCATGCTGCCAACCGTTAAGGATATTCTATGTGCACAGCCTAGCCTGTACATGTGTATGACACGTTTTTATTAAGTTTCATACAAAGAGTAGATTAATGGAAGAATTCTGTGCAGATCCTTTTGCAGTAAGGAAACGCGTAACTTCATAAAACGTTCAAATATGGTGTAACTGCGTCAGTAATGAAGCTTTTGTTTCTGACCTCGGCTTTGACTAAGTGAACTTGATTTTAAAAGTGTCAGAATGGGACTTTTAAATGTCAATAATATTTAAGGCTGATCCCATTTTCGATTAATATTTGAAAGAAGGATTCCAAACCATCACTTTTTGGTGGATGAGTAATAAGAGAAATATAAGCCTTTTCCAGTCCTTGAAGATGTTCATAAAGTTTTGCTTTTAGCTGTCAACAATGAAGTTGGCTAGTCATCAGCACTTACCATTTCTCTTAACCAAGTTTTCATTCCTTTCTCTTACCAACTTTTCTTTAATAATAAATATGTAATTTTTATTCTCAGTATTATTCAATGGAAACATCGTAATTGTTAAAGTATTCGTGTCAATAGATTGGCAGATTAATAGGTTCTCAAGCGAAGAGTGGATGGAACAATAGGTTTTGCAACCATTCATCCACTTCAATCAATTTTATCGAGTACCATCACTCCTGTATACTGCACAACTTTGCCCTTTATTTCCTAAGCATTAAAGTTATAATTCCTCTACATCATGGACAAGACTTATTGAGGATGAGCAATACATCCCCATCAGACAAAATAAAACTCTATCACACGAACACTAAAGTTGTTTTTTAGCGTCACAATTCCAAAATGGCCGAACTTACGTCATAGGCACCTCGATTGGTCATCGACCCGTTTCCAAAATTGCATCCTTTTATCAGGTGGGCGTTAGCAGTGGCTCGAAATATATTTGTAAATACGACTAAATCATTGTTTTACAAGCACGATATCCATTTTTTAAAGCTGCCAAAACAGTGCTGAAAGATTTAAAAGACACTACAATGCCTGCCACAGGTACTGAGCGAAGACCACATGTCACTCAATGAGTTAAAGATTTTTAGTATTTGAAAAAGAACATTTACCTGATGCTACAAGCTATGTGATTAATAGATCATGGACGCTGTTATTCCGACTACGTGAGAATTTGACTCATTGGTGCTTCGTAAGTGTTCTGAAATAAATCCACCATCTTGCGTACGTAGCATATGGCCTGGCGAATGTCACTTCTATCTGCCCAAAAAAACTTGGCTATTGCATTGCAATATAACCTTGCTAAAAAAGATGTTCGAAATCTTACAAAGTCTATTAATAGTTCCTTAATTTTATTTGCCATTTTGCTTCTGGTTTCATGAAAGTGGTTCTTTTTTCTAGCGTTCATAAAAAATATTATACGAAAAAGAGATGCAGAATATTCTACTTTAAAAACATTTCCATAACGTGTTTTTATTGAATTCTAATTTTATTTTATCATACGGAAGTCAGCCTATTAGCATTGTGACAAATTTCCATATGATGGGTCAATTGAAAGCTGTTTATTATTTCACCCCAGTGATGCATTTAGTACTCATTCACTTACAATCCACTATTTAAAAAAATACCGCTCTGTTGATCCACGGCGGAGGGTCCGCACAGATACACACACACATCCTTGGCGACCCTGACATCGATAAATAAAATTAATAGTTAATAAATTAATACATCTTGGTATAAGGAAAACAATATGCACTCGGTAAGTGAATTACTACTGACATTGAAATATTGTTGGAATCCGTTATTTGAATGATCAATTTGTGACCGTTTACAACTTTCATTGAATCGATGGGAATATTGATCGATTCATTAACCAACTACGGATCATTGTATTATCTTCTGAAGTTAAAACTAAAGAAAGCCATACACTTCATTTTGTACCTGTGTTCTTCCCTTCTTCCACATACAAACATATATTTATTTTCATTAATTCATTCATTCATACAGATCTCTCTAACCTTTGACACGAGACAGACATCATGATAGGTTCTGAACACAGTGCCCTATGCATAACATCAGAAACGGCATGCATCATCGATACTATTTAATAATACAACGAGCTGTTCCGTTAAGCGGAACGTAACATGACAATAGGCCGGGAAAACTCTACGATAAAGATATATGCGATAAGAATACTAATAGCCTATAACTTACTGGGCTTCTTGATTTTGTATGTTAGCAAAAGGTGTATCTATTTAATTATATTTCTTGAAGCTACAAATCATATAGGACATTTAGCTGTCATAAAGATCAACTTCAGATTTATGTCATCACATTATAAGTTTATTTAGCTTGTTGAAGCAGAACATAAAGTCAAGTATATTAAACAAAAAGACGACGAACTTAAATGACCCGGAAACGACCCGCAAATTGGCAGTTCAAAGAAAGCTAACAAAGTCAGAAGTCCCCTACTATTAGATATCCAGAATTAGCCTGGTCGTCTCCGAGACAATACGTTACATTTCGGTGAGCGTGACTCAATGCTCACACTATTTATATCCGTTTCCGGAGTTAGGACGCGCATGTCAATCGACTTAACGATGGTAGGGGAGGCGCTTCTTTTAAACCAATTTAATTAAATGATGGGAGACAGTAGGTGAAGTGAATGATTCAAATGATGGAGACGACATTTGATGGAGATCTGAGAATGTAAGGCATGTAGGACTTGATGTGTGGCGTGCAGCAAACAATAGAATAGAACAAATAATTATTAGTGCCTTGTTTGGAATGATTAAAGTTGAAACAAACGAAGCGACAAAATAACAAAGAGGAACTCATGATAAAATAATAAACAATTATCTTCTTCTGACATCATTCGGAACATTAAGGGAAGACAAGCAACAAAAACACCATAAATCCCTTTCAAACCCGACACCAAACATAAATCCACTGCAGACTAGATTGGTGTCACCCACTTCGCTCTGAACGAGGACTGACTGACTGCTTACAGACTTACTGTCAAGAGCTGGCCGAGTCGTCGATAAGCGAGCGCCGGCCGATTGACCGCGATACAGGCATGCAGCATAATCGACGATTAGTTCGCCATGACGGGTCATGGACATACGAGGAATGTGAGGTATGGAAGTGGTACATATTATAATGGTCAATGGACTATTGAGCTGTAATTGTAAACTGGTTTAGATTGATCTGTTCTGTCGAGCTAATATTTGTGCGAGCTAAATATCAAGGACGTCATCTATCATAGATAGTAAGTAGATCATTAAAATAAAAGTTGTAGCCGAACAGCAACGATCAGGCACAATGTCTAATAAATAAAAATATGACTTTTAAATGGGATATTTGCAAGTAAGAAATCATTGTATGTTCAGAACACTGAGTGAAACGGGTCACGAAAACCATTTACTAACGGATATAAATTGCTAGTAATATATTGTCGTGCAGTTATTTTGATTCTGAAATGGAAATGGAAGACAAACAATATGATTCAGATCCTGAGTTTAGGAGCATTACGAAGAAATCAAATATGGAAGAAAGGTAATGCTGTTTTCAATGCTGATGGACTCAAAGTTTGATAATTTACATATGTCACAGATTATTCAGAAGCAAACACATAAAACTACCTGCAGATCTAATATTTATATTATTTGGAAATATTTTTAGCCGAACTGTAAAAGAGCACAATATGTAACTACGTTACTATGTAGTTAGTGCCGGTGAAACAGATTTATGATGCTGTAAAACTATCAAAGGAAAAACCGCTGCATTAAATCATATCCGTATGTTCAATGCTGATGATAACACATTACAAGAATGTCCGGAGACATCGAACAATTGCTGTTCAGAAACACGTACCCGCCCGGTTTGTTTATTCAGAAAAAACGAAGATTTGAGAAAACATAAAAAGAGCGCATTTATGATAGAAAGCAGCTGATGTGGTCCCGCGATTCAGAATGATACTAGCCAAGTCTTGAATTTTTATTCCGAGGGACCATGATAAAAATGCTAAGGGAGAAACTATCACACAAACACTAAACAATCAAGGCAAACAATTGATTGACGTATGTTTCAGAGTTGTGTTTATTATACGTATATCATCAGGGCAAAACAACTAAACAGGGCATTATAATATGAACAGTTAAACAAAAGAGTGATGATCTAAGCAACAGCGATGGCCAACATGAACTGGCCAGTGAACACTTGGTACAATATTGAACATAGACGCGGTAAGGTCACGCGTTATCAATCAACTAAGATAACTGCAACTACCCATAATTGTAATTATTTATAGTTACTGAGAAGCGCAGCGGCTGATACATAAACTGCATTATCCGTACCAACTCTTTATTAAGAGAAAGATAAAGATGTTCAGTTAATTAACAATATAAGGAAAATATATTTAGAATATACCTACTCGGACTAAATTATAGGTATTGAGATATCAAAAATGAGAGAAGTATTCTGTAGGTATTATTAAACGTTATTGTAGGACGATATCAGAGTGACCTAGCTAAATTAGTAAAGATAATTTTTATGGTAATGACCCAGGCGATTATTTTTGGACACTAACGTCCGTGAGATATGGCATATTGGAGATATGCAAATTGTAATATAACACGCGAATGCCTGACAAAACTACACTAAACAGACAAAAAATTCTATTCATAGCATAATTTTTACACAAGTTTAATTTGCAAAATTATGACTGCCTTGGAACTTTTTTAGTATACCATATTTGATGAAAGCCTTAAAATAACAATATTTCTAAATATTAGATAACTCACCTCGAGATCCACTGAACAGCCACGAGTTTTGCTTTGTAGAATCTGTGTGTTTCTTCTTAGCGATGGGAGTCTGTTCTACAATGCTGGCTTGTCGGCTTCTTCCAGAAGATGGAGTCTTCACACTCTTCTTCTTGCCTTTCTTCATCGTTCCACTATGAGATTTTCTTAGTGTATTAACCTTTAGAGATTGACTTTTCCCTCTAGCTTTGCTTTTACTCCTAGATGTTTGTCTGCTCAGCCTCCTTCTGTGATCAGCAAGTTGTTTTGGCGTGGGAGGCTCATCTTCCGAGTCGGTCTCGACTGGTCTTATCGGCCTAGCTTCAGAGATTGAAGCAAAGCGTTTCTCACATTCCAAGAACAATTTGGTGTAGTTCATAATCTCATCTGTAGTGATGCGCTTGTCATCTTCAGCGACCGATTCTACTGGTTTAGTAGAAGTTGGAGTCTTTTTCCTTCTAAGAAAATTCAAAGCACTGACTGATGATGCTTTGCTCGTTTTCCTAGTTTTAGGAGCATCAATTGTACTGATTTTTCTAAGATTAGCCTGATTCTTGTCTTCTTTTTTGCTGTTCTTTCGAAGTTGATCGAGTTTCATCGTCGATCCATGAATAGAGTCTCGGTCTTCCTCGCTCCAGAGACTTTCTCTGGATTTTTTCTTGTCAGAATTCTTTTCTAACTCTCTCTTTGCTGACTCAAACCACTCATCTCCTAGGTTCCTAACAATTTCTAAAGGATTTGATAAGGACATAGTTTTTCTGTGTCCTTTCTTAGTTTTAGCGAAGTCTACTTCTTCGTCTGTGACAGCAAGTTTGAGAGATTCCTTGCTAATGGTGGGTGTCTTGCCGAGCCTGGGCAGGGCATCGTCGCTCGCCGATATGGCGTCGCTGTGCCCGTCCGCAGATTCGTACAAGGACTCGTCGCTCTCATCTCGTCTTTCTGTTAAAATTACATCACGTCATGAGATCGCAGTGTCGTCTTTATGCGAATTCCTTGCCATTAATGACTGAAACGTTTTACTTTTGTATTGTAATTGGAAAATTTTACGGCAATCACTTTGCAATCATCATCAATAACGCTAAAGACGTCTGTGTGGTATAAAAACTGAAACAATGACCCGGTTGGAAGGTAAAAAATGTCGTTTTCCGATCGATTGTATCCGACACAATGTCAAGATTGCTGTGACTCATACGGAGATGGTTGAGAGCGCGTTTTACACAGGTTTGCTCAATTAGTATAATTAGCATACAATGCGGCCTAAGTTTTACTGTTTTGACGTTAAGAAGGGAGGCACCACTTTCTATTGCATAATTTCGGTGTTAGAAGAAATTAGACACACGTAACGAAGTGATTATGTTGTTTTCTTTTGTTTTGTGAAGTGTTGCGAAAGTGTGTGTTACGCTCTCGAATTGTTATGATCTTCAGTTTACATTATATTCGGGTTTTTGTAAATGTTTTGTTTAACGGTGATTATAGATTTTGCAGTTACATGGAAAGTTGAATACTGAAAAGTTGTTATCATTTTGGTGAATTTCACTTACGATATTTTTATGGTTAACATATTACATTAAAATAGCGGAAGTTATCAAATAACAAATTGTTTTGACGGCAACATTGTATTTTATATTTTTTATAACTATTTTCTTGACCAACTATTTTTAAACCACATCTCTGATCAACGAGTTAACTAAACGAATTAAACCATTAGGTAATCTAACGAACTAAGATAAGTTATCAGTGTTGCTTAATCCTGATAACGGTGCATTATCCTAAGACGGCGGTATTTACGACGGAGTAAATCTTAGCAGTAATCTTGCATAAACTGTAAATATTGAACTAACGTTACATGATCGTGGGGACGGCGTGGCGCAATGTGGTGATGTTTATTTTTAATTTTAACCTAATTGCTAGCCTTGAATATTGAGTAATGGACAGAAGCTATTTAGACTATTGTGCCAATGCTGTACCGATATGAATTTTAAAATAAGATCTTCAACAATGTATATACAACACAGAAATCGGTTTCGAGATAGATTTAAATTTGGTGCTTCTCTTTTGCAGACTTTTGTGAATTTAACTTTTCAAAAACAAAACTGCAATATCTATTACAAACTACTGTTCATTATGAAGTGACGTTTAAGACTGCCTTTTAATGACCGAATTGAAATAAATGATTTGACTTTAACTTTGATTGAACCTACCTAATTAATTTTCCATCCGTAAATGGTTTTTTGATTTTAAATATTTCATTATACAAATGATTATCCTAAGCAAATTTCAAATAAAAACATGACAAGGAGAAATATACTTAAAATTTTTTTGTTTCCCGGGATTTATTCGACTCTCAACACCCGAGGTTGCCTGCCGAGGATTCTTAGTAAATTATTTCACGAGTTCTTTACATGTTTTCCTTCTGTATCAGGTGAGAGGGAGCGGAGGCGGGTGACGTCACCAGGGACGGTTGTTCACCGTCTGGCCGTCTTCGTGAACTTTACTTTATTTGTTTTGGTCCGTTTTTGTGCTAACCACAACATGGATGGTTTCCTAATGAAATGGTTGGTTAGATGGTAAGGTTTCTCACATTATTATAGCGTTATTCTATACTGAAATAGTTCGTATTTGTATAAGAGAAAAATTATATATTACAAGATTGCGTTTTATTTTATAATAACTGTCTAATAAAACACGAATAGCTTTTAAGATGTGCTTTAAAACGAGATGTGGGTTATAATTGTTACTTTTGAGACCGTAATTAAGTTTTTATGGTTCTAGCTAATCGTGTCATACAAATAGACAATTCCAAACAGGAAAGCCGACTTAATGAACATTATTCCTGTGTCACACGCAATAGAATTAAAAGCATTCCCATTTTATGTCCGAGACCCAATTTCAATACAAGTCACTTCATTAAATTATTGTACAACACGAATAGAGATGTATAATTATAATTTTACGAGCCCTCAATAGTTAAATAGGCCGTTACACCGAAAGGAGGCCACTGGGCCTGCACTAAATAGTGATCGCGTGCAAATTTGACACTTGTAGTACCTTTTATACTAATGAGCAAACGGAGACTACAAGGTGTAGCACAGCTTTGGGAAATAGCGAGTGATTTTGAAAATGGAATGTTATATTTCGCGCTTATTTTTTTTTTACTTTTCATGATTTAAAGGATTTGTTGCCGGCCGGTGTGTTTTGCGTTAAAGATCCTTTCCATCAATAAATAACGTTCGGGTTTTCATTTATTATGATTACACTCCATTGATCTCCGAGACTGACAGCGTAGGATCAGACAAGCGATAATTATATATTTTCATACAGAACACTTACAATAATGATACTATTTTCGCGTGTACCCCCTCGCGTCATTGTGCAGTTATTATTTATAACGTATTACATAATAATAACCTGTTCCAAATTCCAGACGCCTTACAGCTTTTCAACGCGACCCGACATGAAAAATGGCAAGAAATTCTTTGATTTATCCAACTGAGATGTTATTAATACAAACCTATAGACACGACATCAAGGATGTCGGAATACCGCCTTCTCTCTTTGTCACTCTCTGTCGAAGTTTCTCGCTCACTGGACTCCCTGGTCGTCTTCAGTATGACAGGCTTCTTCCTCCTCAGTTTGCCCACCACTCCGTTCTCATGTTTGTCCACAGCCGGCTTCGGCTCCCTCTTAAACCACATCATCTGTCCGACCATGTATTACACATCCACTAGGTGTAAGTTCTTCACCACTGGTATTTTAATTTACACTGGTAACATTCTACGTCACTGATTAGAGCACTGTTTCGCACTAAACTTGGTCAGTTCTTGGATCACCTCCAGCTTGAAAATGAAAATCGATCAATTATAATGACGTTCTTGGCAAACACGAAGGTGTTAAATTATTGTAATTATTAATAGATTGTCGCCAAATCCTTAGTGAGCGTGTAATTATAAAATGTATTATGGTATTCGCGCATTGTTACTCATATAGTCAAAGATAGTTTAGTCAACAACGCGCTTTGTTTGAATCGGTTAGACTTGTTTATCAATCCGAGTAACAATTTTTATCGATTATTTTTAAACAGTAGTGAGGTAACTACATTGTTTGGTCGACATGCCTACTGAAAAGTACACATATTAGAATGATACAGTTTTTGTTTAGAGGATTTCCTTAAGACTTTTCCTAACAATAAGCACAAGCGTATACCACAAAACCCATACCTTCAACACAATTCATAAAGGTTTTTCCTACTCAAAAGATTCCTAAAAGATTTGCTACTCATGTATGTGCAGCTTTTCTTGTTCCGTATTTCATCGAGAAACGTGCGTTGACTTGTTCATAGGTGTCAAAGAACTTGTGACGTGTTCCGAAGGTCCATCACTTCCGCAATGTTCCTTATTGGTAGTCAAATATATTTGGACGATGTGTCTTAACATTCCTTTGTGTAATAAAGAGTCTTAAGCATAAATGTCATGTACTGATGTGTAAAACATGACAGTTATTGTAATTCGGGAGTCGTTTTCGTAAATCTGTATTAATGTTGTTTATATCATTAATATGGACTGAGAAATGTAGCACCAGTGCAGTTTGTCTTACATTTGTTTAGGTAATTTGTCAGACTAATAATTTAATTTCATACATCTTCACTCACTTCATTGAAAGCATCCAAAGCTTAATTTTTGTTCCTATATTTATGTACAGTCGAACAAAGTATTTAGTATACAGGTAAAATTATTCGCCTTTTTACTACACTATCACCACTTACCAATATATATATTAATTGTATGCGTAATCAATTTTTAAGATTATGACACACTTATGAGAGTGATGTAAAACAATTGACTGCTCAGCATACTCACAACATTATTTAAAAGCAATTGTAAGTAAACTGCCTGTATACCAATTTGTTTGACTGTACATAGTTAGTGACAAGATGTTTGTGGAAGACTTTGTGACGGCAAGTAATTGATACCTTATCCTGGCGCGAAGCTTCGTTGTAATGTGTTGAACAAACGAATTAATGTATGATTTCTTTTCTTGTCGCGAAAAAAGTATTTGGTGATATTTCTTACATATGTAACATAATTTTAACTTGTCAACCGGCGTTCTTGTATGACCAGATGTATGAACGTGGACGAGGCAAAAGGAATATGTAAGGATCTTACCAGGGGGCGTTCTGTGGCTTCTACCCCATGGGGAAACGGCGTGAGTATTTTTATGCGTGTATGTCATTTCATTTGTAGACACTTTACCTTTAACAACTTAAAATGTACAATCATCAACAAAACATAAAGCGTTTTAAAACTTGGTCACGATTCCTCCATTACACCACACTTCCGTTCTCGTGCTACGTTTCTCAGAACAAAGAGCCTATTATTTATTTATCCTTTAAGCACATGAGTGTACAGAGGCTATGTATCACTAGCCACTGGCTAAATCTATACATCATCATCAATAGGTATCCGACGAGGAGACACTTCAATGTCATTGGCGTGGAGCTATCGAAGGAATTTGTGGCATAAATTGTAAGATGTAGCGAAAATTAATCTGAATGTATGAAATCTGTATAGAAAACAAGTTTGACAAGTGTAAATCTATTAAAGATCTACACGTAGAAAATATTACTCAAATACACTTAAACAGGTTATCTTAGTAATAAGAGAATGGATGTCTGCAATACTTGAATCGAACTGATTCAATACCTACATTTAAAAAATCTATGAAATGGTTGTTTGTGAGTCTTCTACACATCTCAATATTCAGTACAACTTTGCTCCTTAACTTAAAGTTCATTTAACTATCGATTCATATCTCCCGCGATTAGTTGCGCGGGCGCAGGCGGAAGTGTCGCGAGGATGCGGCCTCCGCTCTTCCGGCGAACCAGCCATGCGATTGGCTAATGTAGTGTAGTCACGTGCGAACAGGCAGCGAGTGGGAAGCTTATTGTGCGAATTATTATATTAGGACAAGTTATCAAATTGTTTGATTTTAATATCTATTTGTAACTAACACAGTTGTTAGTAATTGAACAACTTCTAATCAGGATAACTGTAACCCGCAATGACTGCTGTAGGGTCAAGTTAATAAATTATGAGAAACGGTAACTGTTATTATAATTCACTGTCAATACCTACAAAATACGGTCACTTTAAAAGTAGACATATTTTCATACCAGAATCCTGAAAGTGATCCAAAAAACACCACCCCTAGTATAAACAACAGCTTGCCTATCCCTAATCAAGAAACCATTAACATTTTAATCTAAAGGCTCCATTTCAACTCGACTGAGCAAAACACGTCTGAGCTACCCAAATTAAAATATGCTTTTTTTATGTTCCCGCCCCTTCTAACCGCTTTACTTTGTAAAAGCATCCCCCCCTCACAATTCCGTACGGCCAGACGAGGGGCAGGGGATGAGGTACAAACTGCATTTAGTGGGCAGACAGGGTGGAGGCAATGGGGATGGGTTAGGGCTGCCACGTGATCCAGAATTTATTAAAAGAACAAAGAATGCAATACTTTTGATTTTATGAAACGATTTTGTTTGTAAAGAAAAATTAAATACGTCTCAATAAAATAGTATACAAAAACTAATAAAAATACAACATAACAATGTGACTTTTTAGGTACTTACAAAAACCTGGCCTTGTCTCGTAGACTGTTTTTTTTTTTTATCCTCAACTCATTCGGGGGAGGCCTTAGCTCAGTTAACAAGAAAAAAAAAACCTCATTTCAATTGGGTTTTCCCGCTTACAAACAAAAAAGTATCTTACATCGTCGTAAGTTTTTTTTGTTTGACAACCCTAGATAGGGAGACTGAGACAGATCTGTTTACTGAGATATGACGACTCAAATGATTTGAGGGTAAACTAGGCAATCTTGCGACAAAATTAAATTTAATACGAGAATTAAAAGTAACCTTGTCTATAAGATTCATAACGAAATTTTCTCACTGTGAAAAACACAATATAGTGTGAAAGAAAGAGAATGAAAGTGGGTAAGATGGCGAAACTGATAATGCTGGATGAAAAAAAAAGCAACAAATAAATTGGAATAAGATGAGTATACTGATGACAACAGAACAACTCTACCAAACAGATAGACAAGACGAGATGATGTTGCTACTGTCAATAACAACATGTATTAAAAACGTGGTGACGGTTGAGTTAAAACAATTTATTGTCCGCGTTACAATGTTAAAGTATTCGTGATTCACACATCGTTAAAACATGCATCGTGAGAACGTTAGCTTGTCATCAATATCATGATGATATTAAAAAAACTTGGCTTTTGTAATGACAACTAATAATAGTAATTCCGTATTACTAAATTAAGAAGTTGTGTAGTGTAGATGGTGTGGTATTAGATACTTTTGAAACAAAACCTTAACTAATTAGTAAATGTACTAACATTGCATAAGAATCCGAAATATATAGTACTCGAGAAGAAATCAACAAAGATTCAGTAGTGATTTACAAAATAGCTTCTAATATTTCAATCAAAGCTGATAAAATCAAAGCAAGATGGTTTATCATTAAACAAAAAGAGCAAAATTAAAAACAATCTTTTTTTCCCATAGTAAATCAGTAAACCAGAATAGTTTAATTTACTACCGCAGACACTAGTATAAACTAAACGATTTACACGATATAACAAGAAATCGAACCAAAGCTACATTTATTGAATACACTGTTTACAATTACTTCACGAATTAATGGGAATTTAGAAAAAGAACCATGTTTTTGTGTTCGAATAAAAAAGAGAATGTTTCGTTAATGAACGATCCCAACACCACACAAGACACATCGCTCCAAAATCCAGATCACTGTCGTTATCTAGAAATCCGCAAAGCTGAAGTGGGGCTGGGGGCTGATAGAAAGCTTCGCGGTAGACTATGCAAAAGATGGCAGAACCAGTTACACAAAATTAATAAGTAATGGTCCACAGTCATGCTTGCCGTGGCTCGCAACAGCTAGAAGTCACGAGAAGAGGTCTCTCCACAGCAGTGGAATGATACAGGCTCATAGGAGCAATAAAAGAAATAGTTTCAACAGGAGTGCGTTAACAAAAGAATTCATACAATTTTACTACTAACGAAACGCATTGTCAATTATTTGGACAAAACGTGACTTTCTAGAAGACATGTTTCATAGAAATTCAATTGGTCGTAGATAATGAAAAGATAGAATTTGTTGCAGGAAACCTAAGGACTGACCAAATATATTGGCTGTATATATGCCACCTCTGTTCTACTTAAGGCAGATAATAAATTACTGATGCAAATCCATTCGTGTATATTTTTTAAGATTGTAAAGGATGGTATCCCTTTCTTAAGTATTCTAGGTTTTTTTTTATTCTAGCAACTTCCTGTCTTACCCACCCTAAAAGTATGTTGTTCGCAATTAACCAAATATGGAATTTGTGCGCTCTGTTCTTAATACCCGGCGCCTGCGCACGTCTGCGTGCTATATTTAACCACGCCGCCAAACGAGTGTTGCCTGCACCAAAATATCATGGCATTCCGTGAAGATCCGGGAGTAGTATGAAAACAGGGCTTCGCTAATGTTTAAACGTGCTAACTGATGGGTAAAATAGTTCGTTGAAAAACGTAACTAAGTATATGTAACACACAGTTACAAAGTAAATACTACATAATGTAAGAGAAGTTGAAAATATTGGATGCCCAAAAACCTACACACAAAAGTAACCAAATTCTAGAAGCCAATAACTTTATAAATAAAGAAGCAAAAACAACCACATAATCAACCCAAGTATCCAAATAAACCTTCTTTCTCGTTGGAATATCCGTCCACTTGTGAAGCTCACGACCCAGGTAATATCCGCAGAGCGTTCAACCCTATCGCATAGGGAGGGGACACGTCACGTCGGGTACCGGGAAGCATTTCCGTAGTTAATTTTGTGCAACGCAGACAGCGGTGACGAGTTTGTAGTTCTATCGATGTTGACGATGTCTGTAAGTGAACTTCAAAAGTGCAGATAGATGCTGAAGAAATAGATAGATATTAGAGTAGCTTTTAACGTTAAATTAAAGTATTGATAAGTATAAACTGAAGGCTAAAGCATCGGGAGGCAAAACTTGCATGTAACACATTATTTAATAATACCATACTTTATATAGATTATACCTATTAAGACAAATCAATTCGAAAGGAGACTAAGCGTGACATTAAGCACTACATAATTTATTGTAGTATACAACTTTCAGTACATACGGAAAGTTATTTATTAATTAACTCATAAGCATATTAATTGCATTCGATAGTTCCAAGTCACCTCAAAACCACAGATACCAAGTACTAATAATAAAACTTTTAAAGAAAATGATTCAATGAGTGCTAATTGCAGATTCAAGCGAAAACAAATACACAATGTTGGCACAAACAATTAGAGGACCATCTTTCCTTATTTGACCAGAATGATCCAGTGTTTAATATAAAAGTTTAACACTTAACTCCAAATACTTGAAGAAGCCACCACTGGGTATTGAATGAGTACGTTTACGTCATTGGAAGTCTAATAATTCTATGAAATGTAAGCAATGAAGGATAACTGTGGTGATAAAAGAAAGAGCATTTATTTAATATCAAGTAAAATTTCATCTTAAGCTTATAAACACCATAATGTAAATATATGACCGAATGGTAAAAAAAATAAAAACTAAAATTACAAAAATATCAAAACTATGAATTAAATTAAGACGTAAAATTCTCCCAAAATAAAGCCACATTTTAATAACCATAACCACATAGAACTAGCAGTAATCAAAGACGATAAACAGACACAACTTCCAAACATCAAAGCAAAAGTAATCTAATGACTGATACTTAAAATAGACCAACCTCACGTTTTTGAACCACCATAAAGTAACCGTACAATCTTAATTGAGCAGTCAATGGCACATTTAAATGGGCAGTAGTTATAACAGAAGAACGTGATAGAATGCTCTTCGGGCGAACGATTCTTAGGACTGAGCTAACGCTTGAGATGGCAGACGGTTTGGGTTGACTGTCCATAAAAGAAGGATATGATCCCTTCGAAGATGGATCGTCGTCAACTGTCTGGAGATGTTGTGCAATGGATTAAGGAGGGGTGAGTAAATGATTTAGTTTAGTGACTAGTCAATCTGGAAACTTCCATGATAGTTGTTTTAATTCGTCAATTAAATGTTGTGGTTCCTGGAATTGGTGACCTAATTATAAAACTTTTCCTTGAAACACAGGAGTAGTAAGGAAATACAATACATTTAGTTATGTTTACTGTCGAAGGCAAGGGAACAACGTGACGTATTTGTAGCAAAGTGTAAGTAAACAGAACAGTTCTAAATCAGACAGTAAATTAATTATTGTACAAGAATGATAATGACTGTTTATATTATTATTGAAAAAGAAAACGTAATTTAGGTCAAGAGACATCAAAAACATGTCATACGTGGGACATAGACACGGCTGTGTACCAAATCTTGTAACACGAGTATCAAAGTGATCAGTTACGCTTTCGAGACGTCTTAAATATGCTCATTAGCTGATGTCTTGGAAAGACAACATGTCACGACAAGTTGAACGGATGTGTCCGTAGATGATGGCGTAAACTTGTATTATGCTAAGTTTATTGTGTTCCAATATTAAATAACAATTAATTCTAATGCATGACAAAGCTGAAGACTCCTAGGTCCAATGCCGAGTACAGGTGACACGGTGTGAAACACAACAGTTGATTACAAATATTAATGTTGCGCATACGGTGGAAGTACCACTTCGCTTATCAATGAGAGTTTCGCCACAACACAATCAAAATTCAAGTCAATCAGTCAGTTTAGGTCCTACCTGTGACGACACAGATTGGAGCCTCGAATAAAGATACCAAATTTGGCTGTGGATGACAGGTACTCTATAATGTAATGTACCATTGCCTAAGACCGTCAAAGTAACCTATTAACCCCAATTGATATTATAGCTTGTGTGGGATTACGAACAGCTGATGTGTCGCGGTCTTTCACTCCTAGATTCTCTCGGTCTCAAATTTCATAAGAATCTTCTTTCTACAGTGAGTTCTTTGATGAACAGGTTAAGAATATTCAATGCCATATTTGTTGTTATAATTTCATTTTCAAGTGCTGCAGTAGCAGTTAGTATTATGACAAGAGTTCACACTAAAGTTTTCATATCAACCAGTTAGTATTGAGGTAGGTAGGTTCTTGGACATGCTGTCGCAAAGCAGGTGAGAGGTTATTGGTCAACAAGACTTCGACAGGTAATTGTGTGGTATCTGGGAATTGATTGACTCTTTATATTCCAGTTAATGCGTGCCGTAAGTGTTTGCAATGACAATATTGATGCTTGTTATAACTATGGCTAAACAAGCTTTTGGTGTTCCGATTCGATTGCTTTCAGGTAGAAATATCGCTATCCAAACATTGAATAAAATTTGCAATGCCGCTTTCATCAAGTAAATGTGCACTCAGTTTTAATATACGACAACTTCAGGTGACCGATGTTTCGAAACATTAACATTGACCGAAATATACGTTCGGTTCAAAACAAAACTACACATGAAACATGGTTTCCTGCTTCGTCCTCGTCGGTGAAGGACAAAGACTCTTTCCTGTTGATTTTCCAGAAATAATTTCAAATGGTTTTAGTGGAACTATACCTATAAGATCAAAAACTGTATTTGGTGAATATCTTTTTTCATATACGTCGCTGGAACGAATGGTATTACAAAAATGGCACGATGACCATCTTAGAAAGCGGATCAGTGATTTGATCGAATCACAGACCGATTGTGACAGAGGTTTTTGGTTTTGCAATCCTAATTATATTTTGAGTTTGCTAAACTTTTCATAAAAGGATTCCCCTACCTATCCCAGAACCAGTACAAACACTAAATATTACAATCCATAGAAACGTGACGGTTATCGTTGTACTATTTCTAGTGAACAAGTACTCAGGCAAGGTCGAAGCACTGTAAACAGCGTCTGTTTTGTGCGAACGATGTTACGCTATTGGTGATGAAGAATTGAGAGATATAGAAGGGTTAATGAGAACGGAGACCATAGCATCAGACATTGATCATCGCAGAGTAATGGAAATTACCTATCCATCATCTACGAAGTTTATTTCTGGACATGGTTTGGACGGTAGCGCAAGAAGAATGAGTTTACTTTACGCAGAAAAATCTAACAACCGTCACAGATTACAGCTAAATAACAAAATGTACACGAATAATCTAATAAAGAACATGCTGGTCTTATATTTGCCATATTGGATCAATATTGATAACCCCATAAAAATAAATAGGCGAACTATAGGAGTACGTATATTACTAGAGACCACTCCTACCTCACCCTTTTTGAAATAGGTTTTGTAAATAGAACGTGACAAAATTGTGTAGGTGTGTTGATCGCTAAAGATGAACGACCGAAAAGCCTGCCCACTACTTTTGACAGAATAGAATTAGAGTGATTCTGAAACCATTTGTACACCGTTTCCTACTAATGTACAATGCTGTATATTTTAGTATCGCCAACCAACCCGAAAGATAAGGCACTAACAGCTGTGCTGCCATATGATACGAGTACAGCTGCAATAGATGTAGAAGCATGTGAATCTGAAACAGGTCGCAGACACATATCTGATGCAGACGATCTAATTAAAAAGGAAACTTCAATCATTTTAATTAAACTTAAAATATAGATCCTAGACCGGAATTCAGGTTACGATTTTTAGAATTTTAAAATACTAGCTTAAACAACTCTTCCTGATTAATCAAATCTAATTGCTCTGACGTCGAAACCACATTTAAACATGGATCAAAACATCACACGTTAAATGAATCACATTTTATTATCAGATCCGACATAATTCAGTTTTATTGTAAAACCACAGTGCCACATCACACAGGGATTGGAAAACATAATGAAAATTAACATGTAAACATCTGTAGGTGAATTCAGTGAAATTGCGTGGTTTGAACAATAATACTAGTCTTTGAACTGCACAGATAAGTTTTGAAGAAGTATAAGATGTTCATAACGATGAAAATACAGAAATGGTATTGACAGGGCATTTGGAGCAATTACTGACGATAGATATAAAATGAGTTTCTACAACATAACAGTCATGATTATAAATCCCAAAGCCATAAAAAATATTCACATTAAATGCAGAAGTTACGCTTTTTATGTCTGCTATTGTAATAAACCCAAAGAACCTGAGCCAAAAACATTCTCCAAAGAATTTGGTTAGGAAATAACAAACATCAACACCAAAACATACTTTTTACGAAGTTAAACATAAACCTCGAAAAGAATTTACAAATAACAAAGCAGATACGTCAATAAAACTGAATACTGAGACACAACCGTATCTGGTTAGTCTGAAACCTGACGTCAAAGATACTGAAAGCTAGAATGACGATCACAAATAGGTCAGATTCAATACTACAGACGCAAGCGATGTAGTCCTAGTTCACAGATGTTAATAAACTATAAACAGGTCGAAATCACGCAGAGAACCAAATTAGCAACTAATATAACGAGAGGAAGAAAGGCGCAAACGGTACTAAAAATAAACAAACATGGTTTTTGAATAAAATGTGTGTTGAATTACGTCTACATGCAAATTGGCACGGGTAAGCTAACGTTACTGAAAGACAAACAAAAAAAAACTGTGAAATATGACTATAACGATGATGTAAGAAAAAGATAATACATTTAAACTAGGAACCAATGTAAAAGCAAATCGTAAACTGAAAGAAGATGAAAAAGAAGACATTTGACCTAGCATACGTGAAGACACAATAATAGTAGTAGCTATAGTCTCAGCTAATAGTTTTAATAGACTGGAAGCAATAACATCGTGATAACTTTGCAAATTACAATTTATAGACTATAAAGACCCCACGTGACATCGCCTGTATCAATGTTATGGCTACGACAATACAGACATAATTTTATAGACGGAGCACGTTGCTTGTGTAAAACGCTTAGAATAAAGTTTCAATCTTAGCTGGAGGTGGCACAAAAACCAAGGTCTACATTGAAAGATGAGAGTTAATAATTACGATTCGACCTGTATCTCATGTATACTATAGTTCTATAATAGCAAGATAAACAACAGTATTTTTAATATTTGTTCTTTCATTCCCGGAATGGTTTTCCTTTTCGTATAGTGAGTTCACTATACGAAAAGGAAAACCATATTGAAATGATTAGCGATGGGTGCGCTAGAGTCGATGATGACATCATTCTGTGTCACACAGGTTGTAGAACTAGACAGTGTTGGATAATTGCTCGATAATTTGACTAAAGCAGAATGCGGAAGATTTTGGTCACGGATGGTATAAGCATATTTTAAAGTGATGTAACCATAATTGTTATGGTAATTGATATCACCGTCACGGTAAAATCTTTGAGATAAGTGGTAGACTAACGCATTCTCAGTATCCATTGTCTCAGTCATCTCTATTTTTACACCGATCATTCGAAATCTTGCTATTTTCACCTTATTTTTTATCTCCATCCATTCTTGTTTCCAATTTAACATGTTTTTTTCGAACAATGACCTTTTTGAATATGGAAGGAATTTGGACTATTTTTGCTCCGGGTTTGGGTTCACAAATAGAAAATTCATCTGACTTTGACTCATTCATGCTCTTTTTACACACAAATTGTTTACTAATTTTTCAAATTTCCTAGAATGCAAGTAGGGGTTACGTCTAGACTTTCACTGATTTAAAATAAGTTGACGTAGGTGTTATTTTAAAAGTACATAATATTTATACAACCAAAAATGTTAGATTATTCATGTTTCGATATTTATTATGTTTCACGGCTATGAAGAAATATAAAGGTGCGTCGAATGTTTATTTAGTTTCTCCTACAAACGTAAGTACCTGTGTATGTAATGTACTTGAGTTTAATTCAAGTGTGGGTAACGTAATCTGTTTAGCAACTGTTTGTTAATTGCGTGATTTATTGGAATTGTAAATCAACTCGTTGCTGTTCGGGGAATCACTTGATTGAAGGTGAACATCCTTGGGTTCAACACTGTTAGATTTAAAGAAAATGGTGTCTTTATTATCTTCAATACGGAAAATTATAATGAGTTAAGGTTTTTGACCAAATATAAAATTTGTATTAAGATTTACGGCTGCCGAGTAGCATTGTTAAAATCACCTTCGTAAAAGGTACTTGAATATTGTACACCTAAAACCAAAAAACTTTAGAATACGCCAATCAAAACAACGACATCCACACCGCTACCTAAAACGATCACCAATGAACTCCCACCTGCGTAAGAACAATCAAAAAAAAAAAATTCGCGCCATGACTAAACAATTGTTTACGGGTCTCGTGAATCAGCTGGGATGAGAATATGTGGCCTTGCTGTCACTACCCTGCTAGTGACAACGACGTAATGTAATCATGTAATTGGCAATAGTATAGAATTGATAGATACAAGAGTTATTTATAAGCAGCTTCTTCTTTTATCGTAAAAACAGAATCGGTGAATGTAATAAAAAAGGATATGACATAGTTAGGCCTTATTGTATCTTAGGAATTATAAACTACTAGTAACCTGTGCCCGCGACTGCGTCCGCCTAAGTGTCGGTTATCGCGGACGGAGACAAAGTCGCAGAATAAAAAGTAGCCTGTGTCCTTTCTTGGGGTTGAAACTTATCCAGTACCAAATTTCATTTAAATCGGTTCAGTGGTTTAGTCGTCTAAACGTAATAGACATACTTTTGCATTTATAAAATTAGTATGGTTTAACACTCAATTGCTACTGAAAGTGCAAAACTAGAAAAACCAATCAGCAAAAAGTAGATAGACAAATTTTGGAGGCGAACATAAAAAGAAAATTAGCTAAGGAAGGAGAAAGCGTGCATCATGATTTCATGAAGTTTACCTTCATGAAATCGTGATGCACGCTTTCTCCTCTCTTATAAATCCCAGCTTTAGGCATACTCAAAAATAATAACAAGAAACGACACCCGCTGACAACAGCTGATCCAAAAACAAGTATGATTCAACAATGCGGCTAAGTACATGTCATCATCCAAGGGAATCGTTAAAAGTGTCTAAGGGACGTCAGGTAAATGGCCAGATCATTCAAGTCGATGACATCATGGTCGCTGCGGTCAGCGAGCGCTGAGCGTATGATATTATCCTTACAGGATGGATCATTGTAGATTTAAAGAGGAAGCCCGTGTCAGATCATTATGTGTAATGTTATGTTTTATGGTAACGTTTACATCTACTGTAATTGACACTAGGTTGCATGATAGAAGGCTCTCCGACCTCTGATACGTCCGGCGCGCCCTAGGCAATCGTCACCTGTCTATTGGCTAATTCTTTCACCGCTAAGGCAAATTTAAGACCTAATCGGCCCTTCTCAGTACCAAGCATTCCACTGACAAAATTATAGTATTTAATATCCATATTTGCCATCGATACTATAATAAGAAGAATACTGTAACTGGCTTCTACTTTTCTCAGACTTGAAAAAGTCAAAGTTAGACCATCGTTGAACATACATATTTTGAATCTATAGTCGAACATTAGCCTGAGCTAATAGGATGAATCCAACAAAAAGTGTGTTAACAAGAGGAGTACGAATTTTTGAACGGTAATCCATAAACTTACTGACAACAAGAATCAATAATAAACAACAAATATAAATGCAAGCAAACCACTGACCAAGAGACGACGCCTCACATTAGTTTGCCGTCAAAACATTGAAACGTTTCTATTTGCACCGACAGGTATTCTGTTAAAAGCATCATCAATAACCGGCATTCTTGTCCCAGTTGGAACAAATCGAGCTGATAAGGAGACAGAGAGCATTGTGGGAGGCTGTGACTAGTGGGTGGGACGATAGTGACACAGTAACCTTGTGGAATAAGATTACTGGGGTAACTTTGTTGTTCTGTAAAGGTGCACATTCCAAGTGCAAATGGAGCTATATTAAACTGTCGACATGAAAAACATTCTAGAGATACTGCTGTTTGTAACAAAGAAATGCATTCTGTGATGCTTAGCAGCTACCATATCGTCAACATACCTACCCGTCGTCTTTTTATTTTTTCTCCATTCATATTGTACTTTCGATTAACCTGTAGATTGTTAGCAAACCGTTTGACAGTTGCTTTAAACACATCGTCTACTCACAACAGCTTGTCTAGTTCATTAATTCTTCATTTCGTGTTCACATTTTTGGTTAAAAAAATACCGGCGAACTGTGGGTGTACATTGTTACACCGCTGCCTAACCCTTCGGGGAATACAGGCGTGATGGATGTATGGATGTATTTTTGGTTAAATCAATAATTTGACAATTGCGTGTGTAGTTGTACTAAATACTGCATTGTTTTGCTCAAAGACAAAAGTCTTGTCATAACAATAACTTGTATAGTCTCTAGGTATTTGGGCATTGTTACTGCTATTACTGTTAATTGTAGCAGCTATTCATCAAATAATGTTATTAAATTGATTATTAAGATCAAATTTTTGACATTCCCAGCTGCATAACACAGAAACTAATTTAAAAACTCGCAGTGACATTATTTAAATGCTCATTCAGAACACGTCATGCACTCGTAAAGCCACACCCAACAACTTAAAGGATACTAAAGACTGTCAAAAGTTCTATAAAATATAAAAAATATATATACCATCACGCCTGTATTCCCCGAAGGGTTAGGCAGAGGTGTAACAATGTACACCCACAGTTCGCCGGTATATTTAGGTCCCATGTAATAGGGGGCGAGCCTATTGCCATTAACCGGGCACACATCCTAACTCCGAGCTGCTACTGAGAATTTCATAGAAAAACCCAATAACACTTTTTGCTCGACCTGGGAATCGAACCCAAGACCTCTAGCGTAGCAGTCGCGCTTAGGACCACTAGGCTACCGAGGCAGTTAAGTTCTATAAAACCGCCTATAAAGCAGTGTTAAACACAAAACCAAGCAACCGACATTTTTTGAACTTTTATTTTCGTTCGGCACGCTCGGCTGAGAGGCTAAAGGAGAAAAAAAGACTAAATATGAAGAATCAGCACGCTGGAGCCGCATGCGCTTGTATCGGCTTTAACACAAATAAGTATGAGATCATAACGTTTTATATGACGCTATGAGGTACCAAGTTAAGTTGACCTTTCCTGCTTATAAATAAACAATTGTAACACAGAGGACTACAGAGGCATTGATGTCATTTTGCCATTACCATCCAACTTAGCTCGTTTGATAGACAGCACCACCATCAGGCCAAGAATACATCTGAGACCTTGCCAATACCAACACATGACTGACTGCCATAGGTTACGTAGATCAAAAATTTACATCTGGACGAAATTAATTTTATTAATAAAACTATCAGTGCAGTAGAACGTTTGGTAATTGAGCCACATTATGTTTTGTCTGCACTGAACGATAGATTTGTTGGAAGTTTACGGATCTAAGCAACGAAACACAGTGTTATATATTTAGGACTACCAAGTGCAGCCAATTTATCGTCAACTTCAAAAGGCTTGGAGGGTAGATCCCACCGATATACTCCCTTACCCGCCCAACTTGACACCGGTCTCGATACTCTGGTCTACTGGGTGGTCAGTGAATTATTAAGAACTAAGCTTGTGGTTTTGTTGTCGATGAGTCATGGAAACTTGTTTTTAAGTTTCAAGTGTATTCAGTTATGTTTTTGTGTGAACACCAGTTTGTTGCCCTCGACCATGGTTGATATTGTTGCTAAAATGTCAAGTACGAATATGATATTTTTATGTTTATTTTACGTGTTATTTCTAGCAGTTAACACATTATCGGGTTTCTAAATTGACATAATCAGATTTTGAAGTTTACATACTAATATGCTACAAAACAGCTTCCTCACTATCCACTACTACGCCTAATACAAAATTGATAGATAATACAATCACAAATTGATTTTATGGAAAAAGTCATTGGTTTTTATGACAAAAAAAAACCAAAACAAGAAGCTAATAAAATGAAGTCGTACTAATGTTAATTAGATAATGACAGACAGATTGCACTTTCACGTTACGGCACATAGCAGGTAAAGCGATTACCAGGAAACAGAACGGCTATTAAACGGATTAAGAGTCAATTAGGTAAGTCAAACGTGGGACCGACACAGGTGGTGGCAAACGGATACTTGTAATTACACTTCCGTGTATGTAAACATGACTTCTTGATTAGTTATATTTTGTTAAACCAATGTAATTTAACTGTATATTGACGAAAATTTACCACCCACTCCTAACTTTTCAATAGATTAATTAATCGCTTTGAGAAATCTTTTGTTTTGTCATTATCATCTTCCTGCCCTTATCCCACGTTACTTAGGGTCGGGGCAACACGTTTTCTTCTTCCATTTCGTCCTGTTAACCGTCATGCTATCACTGACTCCCGTCTCTTTCACATCATTGTTCCCACAAACCATCCATCTTTTTTTTGGCCTCCCTCTTCCTCTCCATCCAAATCATTGATTTGTATGTTTTTAAATATGGTAGAATTATATCATTGCATATTGTAAACATACTAGTGACAAAAAAAAGACAAGGTGATACAAAAAAAAAACAAGAAATAAGTAAAATGGGTGCGGCGAAATTGTTGTTCAATCTAAACTCGCTATGGTAAAAACCGTAAATAATCAAGAATTTCAATCACCATCATATTTATTTATGCTTATTAACTCACTTGCATATTCGACTACTACTTAAAATAAACATTAGTTACAATTGGTCATAGTTCAATTATGATTTGTGTTTTATTTTATTTTGCTCAGAGATTCCCAGTTATCCTACAATTACGTGTGTTAATTACTCATAAATAAACGTACTTCTTGTAACAAGGATATTTGTAATAATAATGACTAAGGTCACGATCTTGCGTGTCATGTCAACTCATTTCAACCATGATTCAATCATAATAGTGGGCTGTACGGAATATTACTTCTAGTCTCAAAATAGGAAATCCTTTAACTCATTCAGTTACTAGTTGTATAGAAACTAATGTCAAATTATCAGGTATTTCTAATCCATATTAAGATATACAACATTTTAACATGTATTTATTCCAGACATTAGCAATTATTATAACTTGCCCTGTTGGTCTCGTGGTCACAAGCGCGACTGATAAGCGGTCCCGGGTTCGATTCCCAGGTCGGGCAAAAAGTGTTATTGGGTTTTTCCATTAGGATTTGCTCAGTAGCAGCCCGGAGTTTGGAAGTTGGTGTTGTGACACCCTCGTGCCTCAGAAAGCAAGTAAAGCCGTTGGTCCCAGCTGTTATTAGTAGATCTTTGACAGTCGTTACGGATAGTCAGAAGGTAGGATGTCTGACAACCAGTCTAACCAAGAGATATCGTGTTGCCCAGTAACTGGCATGTGGAGGTCAGATAGGCAGTCGCTCCATGTAAAACACTGGTATTCAGCTGCATCCGGTTAGGCTGGAAGCCGATCCCAACATAGTTGGGAAAAGGCTAAGTAGAAGTAGATAACAATTATTATAATTTGATTTGGGAATTTTGGAAACAAAATGTCAAAAACCCAATCAATTACATTTTTCCCCAAATTAAACATGAACTCTCGGACTTCCAAATTTAAAAATTAATGGTTATAACACACGCAATATTTAGGACATAAGATCTAATGAATAATTTGTTTTGATAACAATTTGAACTTTGAAGCCAGTTCACCTTCAGAAACCTGTCTTACATCAAGTATTTATCAAAACGTGTAGATTTCGCAAAAGGATTGGATTCTTTGCAGCCATCTATGACATAACCTTCGGTACTTGTTATAATCCGGACAATGCGTGGCAGTAGATATCTAGTCACGCGACGCCCGAAGCTGTGTGGTTTTTGTTGGGGTTGGAATGGGCTTGTTTTGTAGTGACTGGGTGCTGAGCTTTTTAATTTGCTTTTTTCCTAGTTAGTAATAATCTCAACACATATAAATATGTATGATAATGTATACAAAATATTGTAAAACATTAGTTTAAAAAGAGAATAAATGTGGAGTTTCTTGACCATTATTCTCCAAACGAAACTACTTTTTTGAAGGAGCAACTAGATTCATTTCCTATATTTTTTGTATATGACTCATACATTTAACCACCTTCTGTACTTATTTTAATACTATGTAATATGTTAATTGTAACTGTTTATTTTCCCAAATAAATAAAATAAAATGACGTTCAAAAGTCAACTTTAATAGTCTAATAATCTAATTAAAATGAATAATTTGACTTTGGGCTCTGTTGCAGCCTAGCAGTTATTGATTTGTTGTTACAAGAAATAGAGTAACGACTTATTACTATTAGACTCGTTTTAAAGACGTATTATTGGATTACATGTTAAATTATATCTATTTTCAAAATGCCGAAGCTTTGTACTTAGACCTACCAAGAATTTGGATTCTTAGAAACAATATAAGAGATTACAGTAAACTTTATTCTCAGTTAAACCAATTTCTGAAAAAAGTACTTTTGTGGATAACATTAAAGTGAATTTTTAACTACCTTGTGGTGATCTTGAACTCTATCACAAACCTATACGATTACTCTCACGAACATAAATTACATGAGACATCAAGAAAGCCGAGTTCCCATGTGAATTGTGAAATAGTTTAGAGCAATCGACTGGTTTATAAACTAATGACTTCTCCGGACGAACGTGAAAATATTCTCAGGGCGGATCACGTGGTACTATGGATGGATAAGTGTGTATCTAAGTTCGTAGCGATATTACATATAGATGATCTTTTTATTACACAGTCACTCCAGCAGTGTGCAACATCAATACTTTATAGATACAAATTGTTGAAGACTTTTCTAAATAGATTTTTATTTGTACTAATATTATAAATGCGAAAGTAACTCTGTCTGTCTAAAAGCTAGTCATTCCATATTTATTGAGATAGCATATTGAGGGATCCCCCAGAGAGATACACGACACACGACGACCTGGGTAGTGCAGCTGGAATGAACTGGATGTAAAAGAACTTGTGCTAAAGAGGTTATGAAGCCATCACTTTGAAGTTACTTATTAAAAACATCTTGAGCTCATAAACGACCTAAATATTCTAACACCCAGAATTCAACTCACATCAGTCAAAAAGCGGAGTATGTTTATAATTTTACTAAAGCATTTAACCTAGATAGATATTTTGCTAAAAATCTAAATGCTATCCAGTGCAAACATTTGGTAGAAATTCCTCGCTGTATAGTGTCACAAGTTTAATATAAAAAGACCGGCCGTCTCTCATGTTGCGGCACATTTGTGTAAACACTGTGGAACAAGTAGGTATTACCGTGTTTCTACTGTATTGGTCTTTATGGCTTTTTAACATAATTGTATGATGTCACCGAGGAATCTTCGTAAACGGTATCCAAAGTGCGGGTACCTACTTAGAGCTAATTTAACATTAAAGTTTTGACTGTTTGTTCGAGTTCTCTAATCCTTTTTGGAAAGTACTTTTTAATGTTGTCATGTACAGTATTTATAATCATGACGTCAGATTACTGTTTCTGCGAAGTTAACTCAAGTTCAAGAACAAATGTACTTTGTAAAACTTTTGCTCTCTTATAAAACTATAAGTTAGTTTTTAAATTTATCAAAATACCGGATGAAATTATTTTGGTTACACAACTCATTGGCGACAATCTTTATTTAACAAACCGAGAGTTTAAAAAAAAAAACAACAAACCGTAGCATACGCTTACAAGCCGGACGCTCACGTTTCCGAACAAAAGGATATCCAAAAGGAAACAACGAAATGCCAAGAACGTCACTAGCACCTGATGCACAACACTACACTGGCATTAAGGCACGATGTCATTGCCATCACTGAATTTCTTTATTTAAAAAAACACCAACACATCCACCACAGGCACTTTCTAAAAAAAGCTAAGTTATACGCTTATAGCAGCACGTCAGTTCCACACCGATGCGATCGGGAGACTGACCCACGAGCGACCAGATATAAACAAGGGGAGTGAGCGAGACAGACGTATGATGCACCTGTGCACTTCAAACTGAATGGTACGCGAAACGAAAAGGCAATAAAACAAACGCACATTAGAACGAGACGCGATTATTCTCAACCATTCCTACTACTTAATTAACAAACGGCCTAACCCACGTTTCAGACAATTCAAAATTTTATTTTAAACTTATATGAATAGAGTACTTTTTGGAATTGCAGAGGAAAAATTATATGTGAGTGAGTACGTATATTCAGGGTCAACATATGGCGAAAAGGAGTTTGTGTCCGCCAAATTCCATGGTTTAAACATAATGGTGTTGGTATGATTGTTTCAAGTAAACCGGGGACCGCGCACTGTTTAGTTTGACTTTGTTACAACATAATACGTTTGGTGTCCCTTGATACATTTACTGTCGCAATAAAGCCAAAGTTATTAATAAAGTTGGCTTTATTTAACTCGTAGGTATTGTGAAAAGCTGACTTGTTGAAGGGAATTAGTTGAATGAAATAATTCTTAACACTGTACTTTAAATCGTGTAGGAAGCTAGTGTACTGAGGGGATCAATTTGGAGAGACTGATGAATTAAAAATAGCAGTTAAATAAATGCCTGAAGTTTGAAAGCACAACATGAAGACTAAATAACGATTGAGTGACAATGAGAAGTAGATAAAGCATACCAAAAAATAGTTCAGTTTCCTAAAATACAAACAGCAACAAAGAGACAAATATAAAAAAAACAAATCGTATAAACTTGCCTCTATAAATGCCAAATTCCAATCCATTAACGGTAAAACAATTAGTAACAGGTATTTGCACTGAACTGTTAATGAACCTTGGACTTGAACAGTGAACTACCTGTGGATGAGAGTGCGACGAATGTGTGACGGTGACTTTCCTTTGATGGTGTCATCGGTAAATGACGATGGGGTGTTGATTGACTTCATCTTTAAACAAGTCAAACGTTAATGTGAGGAAGTAAGTTATTAAGGAATATATAGTAAAAAACTAAGCAACATTAAAAGCTGCAACTATTTTTTTGAAGTTATACTAAAATCCATTGAATGAACACATCGATCAAATCAATTTACCGTATTGAAAGACAAAGGCTTAATGAAAATCATTTCTGATATAACTACACAAACTCGATTCAAAATAATTATTTGAAAAACTAATCGAGCAACTGAAAACCGTAGTGCATGTCGAAGGTCCAATTACTGTTTGGGGAATTTGAGAATGACGTCATGGCATGGTCGGTATTAACCTAACCCCACTGCTCTACATACATATGCATATAGAGTATACCGGTCCCCTTACCATAGGGGCAATGAAATGATGATCTGGCTGCAGTTATTGAGGTTATTGAGGGTAACATACATAATATGTACTAATATAATAAAACTAAAGACATTTTTGTTTGTTTAAACACGCTATTCTCTGTAACTGCCAGTGGGATTGGAAAAAATATTTGTACGTGATAGCCAAATTCAGGAAGAATAGTATAGGCTATATAACTTAACGCGTCGGCACACGGGAGCGGAGCAGTAACCAAAGACGTAACTTAACACGGGTGAAAAAAACCACGAGTCAGAAGTCACGGGCAGAAGCTAGTTATTATAGTAATAGACACACTCAGCCAAATCCAATATTGTAATTCAAAACCGATATCTAAAAGCAAGCTAAGACAATTGTCTTACAATTGTGAGAAATCGTTCCAATTTAAGGTAAACACCATTGAAATCAAGTCTGTAGTAGATAATGAACTACATAACTTTGACGTTCATGCTGTTTCCGATCTCTTTGATGTAACTGAAGAATTTCTTAAACAAGATATTGTAATAGCCATGCTATACAACTGTTCTAATTGACGTGTTACAATTTTTTACGACATCATAGCTTAGAGTAAAGCTATTAACATACGACATAAGAGCTTAGGACATCCCTTTCTGACGTACAAACGATGATGACTAAGTCTATGATATACATTAGCAGTGTTAGCATTAGAGTGATTGTTTATAGTAGATAAAGTTGATGTGATGCAGAATGATAAACTAACGTAATTAGCTTCTTCTTAATATAAAAACAATACATAAGCTCTACGACTACTGAGAGAATTCGTATTGTTAAAAACCATAACATTTTCTACTTATCAGCAAGCATCTATCTCAATTTAATGCTCCCATCGTGTCTGTTTTACAGCACTTTTCATATTTGTATCATCTTTAGCCGACCTTCAACAAAATGTCAAGTGAATAGAAAACTGCCAATTTTTTTTCATCCACTTCCGAAGCATGCACGTCGTCTTTCAACAACTAATCATCGATATTAATTTTGAGAATCACCACGAAGTTACTAACCGGTATAGCGTAAACATTGACATATATTCCGAAAATCTTGGCGTTTAACACAAACGTTAGTTTCCCATTAAATATAGTTCTAAGAACAAGTCTGCCCACTTCCTACGATTGAGCGAGAATGTAAGGAAAACACCGGGTGTGGGAACAATGTTTCTGAGTAAAGAGATTCAGCTCTTGAAAGATGTTTCAATTATCAAAAAAAATATAATGCAGGTTCGCTCGTGAAATTAGAACACAGAAAAAATGTACTTGTCATTAATTATTTTAGGATAGTCTCTTATCGCTGAAGAAAATGCCATCAGTAAGTATTAAATCTTTTCTATATTCGAAAACGTATATTCGCTTTGTTTATTTACTTTCAAACATAGTCATTGCTGTGTAATGTCGCGTCTCTCTAATAAATAACGATCTTGTTGATCGTAGCTTTCAACACAATTGGCATTTTTTTTTACTGAGAGAATCTCATTAGCCATTTCAATCTCTCTTAAAGCAGTATAAAGTCACGTTGGGTATCACTCGCAGCTCAAGCACGTCTGTAACAAATATCTCTTAACATTTATAGTTTTTACAAAACAAAAAGCATGGGTTCCTCATGCTATTTTCATACCTGAACATAAAACCATTACCAGACGATTCGCAACGAATGGTGTAGCGCCGCTCTTAAAAGCCGTGTTCGCTGCAACCATTACATTTGATGGTTTCGAAGCAATCGTAAACACAGCTGCCTAAGTTTCCGCGCCGAACAATGTTACTATGAAAACTTTAAAGATTGAGATATTACTGAATTGTTTCATGTTGAATATTGAAACGATAAATACGTATAAAGGATACTAGTGTGATGTTTGTGTTATTATTGAAGTTGCTACAAAAAAAAGCTTCCAAACCTGAAAAAGAGTATGTTATGTAAGCTCCTAGTTCTAGTATTCGTCTGGTATCGTTGAGATAGCAAACTATTTAAATTCTTCAATCGTATGCAAAGCTCTCTTTGTAAGTGCTTTATTTGGCTGTGTGATTCAGTATATTTTATTATATTTATTATAATTTCTAGCTTTAACATGACCAGCTGTAACTTATAGCTTCATCTTCAACTAGTGTCGTTCCAACTTCCCATTTGATATCAACTAGTGGCCTCTGTCATAATGCCCATCATAGCAGTGCCTTATCTTTAACAATACTATCCTCCTTGTTTAGGAAAACCCCGACCACGGCTAGCAATCTTCCAGTAAATTGAACCATCATAGCAGTGCCTTATCTTGGTCAATACAATCTTCCTTCTTTGGGAAAGCCCCATTTCCAACCAGCAATCATCCAATAAATGCATATTTACCAATAAATTATTGTTTGAAGCCTTTGACGATTCGGCAAACACAAACATTTCCTCTACAGGTATGTTCGTAGTATTTTGCTGTAAACAGTTGAGACTAATCCGGGATCGTATTGGATTTGTCATGGTACTCATGCGCGGCAATGCTATTACACATTCCATTCCTTTCTGTACAACATGTAAACACGATGAAATCTTACCTTTATGTTCGATTTTCAGTGTGTAGTCTTCTAATACTGTGGGTCTACTTACTACTATACTTCCAAGTCTATGTCATGTGGTTAAAGCGCCCGCCTCTCAAACATCGGGCTGTGGGTTTAAAACCGGACAAGTATCAATGTGGCTTTTTCAATTTGAATGTACTTCTTAAATTACTCTTTGATATCGCAGATATCGATGAAGGTAAACAACGTGTAAAAGTTTTAAATCGCCAATTAGCCGTGAGCAAGCATGGTGATTACTGCTCGTGCCTTCTCTATATGAGAAGAGTCATTGTCCAGGCGTGATTGTAATTATTTAATGCTACAGTCATTCTATAAAAAGTGCTATCTAAATACAAATTTGCGACAATTCAAAAGTTATTGGTTATATTGTAGACTTAGTAAAGAGTAGTCTCATACCATAATGCCTGTCTAGCCTTCGGGAATCACCCGCATGTTGCTCATTTATAATAGCATGATTCACTTTTTTCTCAGAAACTTAAGGTTACAGCTGGTCTGTTATTAAATATCCATAATTAATTCTAGCACCGTCATCCAGCTAATTTCTTCCGAAATATATCTAAAGAGCACTAGTTTTACAGTGTGTTCCTGCCCCACTTCCCAGATTCTTCCCCAGTTATAATTAATATTTCCCCGAACATGTACTTTTTATGCAACCTCTCTAGTACGGCGCCGGTTTTCCGGTGAAATTGACTGTGTTGCGCGTATTTACTGTATCAATGATTTATAGAAAATTTCTTGGAGGAACAGTTTCAGGAACGGCTAGATGATATAACTGTTTGAATTGTTATTGATTGCTATCGCTTCAGGGAGTGGAGGCTGATTTAGGTAGTTTGTGTGAGATTTGCCTGTATATTGTGTAAACTTACTTTTTATTAATACACTTCAAATAGCCACTTATATCAGATTTTTGATAAACACCATGGATGAAACCCATCACATGAATCACATGTAAACCTCTTTAGCGACATGGAGTTTTGCCAAATAATACTCTAACAACTTGAATTTCAAAGTATAATATTCTACGAAACATCAATTATATTAATAAAGGAAACCCGTTTTCCTGCTATTTACATGATTCATTTGTAAATCAGAGAGCAATCTTGTCAATAGGCGTGAATATTGTCACACAAGAATTCTCTTCACTCTTTATGTATAAGAATAACAAAAGTATATACAGTCAATCCAATGCACGAACACTTGAATCAAAAGCGAATAAAACTCAGTGATGATTTAATTAAAAAAGAGTGTAAAAGTGTTGTGTTCTTTTTAACTAACAAAATAATATCATTTAGCTCATAATTATCTACTTCAGTTAGAGCATGATCACCATCATCATCACAACATAGATATTTAAATAAAATATGATTGTTTATTTTGCCGTCTTCCTTCTTAGGTTATAAAATCTACCTACGTAGTTCATCGTACATCCATTGTGTGAAAATGAGACACTGTGTCAAATGGCTATGGTAACGACAAAAATGACGGCATATGTGACAACTGCCGAATCAACAATTGATTCATTCAAAATCAATAAACCTCTAAGTCACCGATGACTTAATCTAGCAGCTAAACATTGTCTATCTAGATGTTTATGATACTATGTATGTCAATATGTATGTGCACGGAACAATGTGTGTATTGTCATCGTTTGCACGATGACGAAGTCGCCCGAAGACCCGAGAGCCGAATTTTAATACAAAGAAAAAAATATAATGAAGATTTTAATAATGTAGCTTGTAAAATAACGCTCTTCACAGAGGAAACTATAAATTGTAACATCTTGCAAATGAACGATGCTGCAATCAGACAAACAAAGACTTTGTTTAATGGAAGGTGTTGTCAGAACGAATGATTGAATAGTAGACGAAGAATACAATCAGTAGAGATTTGATTCTGCAATAAGCGCCTTTGCCCTAGTCAACTTTTAAAGGAATTTGAAGTTGTTAACACAAACTTTTTGCCTAAGATTGTAGAATAATACGCTATCGGATCTAGAATACTATAATCCAAAACTTAACCTACAAATTCTAGAAAAATCTTTTCAAAAACTGTTAAAATAACCGAAATTCTTGGTCCATAACATCAGCCTTCGTAATAGCTTGTCATCCAAACAATATAAGACAAATGATCACACTAATCAGCTTACATACCTCCCATTATAATGTTAGACAGGCGCCTCATCTTGGATATCGTCACTTACATTTGTTGCTAATATTAGTTCACAATGCTGCTGTGTTTGTAAATCGCCTTTCTTTGTTCTCTTCTGATGTCATGGCTTTGTAGCTGCTGAATTGTGAGTCAATAGATTACATTAAATTATAGTATCGGAAGTATGGTCAAAAATGTCTAGAACAAGGTACGACGACTGTGCATTCTTATCCTCTCCACCGAATTTCGGTTACGTGAAGAATAACCAAGTAAGCAGAGGATATTATAGTGTACAAAAGGGATGGCTATCCGACATGACCGGGGAGAGATGAGGTGCGGCACAACCACTAACATCCTAACTCCGGGCTTCAACAAAAAAAATCCTAATCGATAAACTCGATTACACTTTCGTCCGACCTGGAAGCAGTCGCACTTGCTGCTACCAGACCAACGGGCAGTGACAGGGAAGTAGACAGGTAAATGAATAGATGCAGTGAGAACGTCATCGAACCTGGTTTTTACTGTTTGCTCTCGTCACTGTCCCATTTCTGAAGCTTAACAACAAATGCATTACGTGGATTAGGGAAGCCCATTACAGTCAAATGTATAATAGCGTTGGATAGAAGCTCACAGGTGTAATTTGAACACTTGTTTTTCTTTCTTTTAGAGTCGATTGTTTGTTTTTCTAAGATGTTTTGGGCCTAGTAGGTGACCACGTTTATCGCATCAGTGGAGTTTTTAATGTCTTCTAAAGTGTAGATGTAGGGGTATTTTTACACTTTCCAAATAATAGCTCAATAAACTACGTCCTAACAAAAGATACAAAGTGGTTTAGTCACGGATCTGGGCAACATTCTAAACCTATTTAGTACAACTCTTTGTAGAATCAGGTGGTGAAGAGATCGTCAACATCGGCGGCATTACAACATGCAATAAGTTGGCCACTATAAACGCCGCTTCGATGCATAATTGAGATGCCGCCAGACTACCTACGCTAAACCATAACTATTTTCCTGAATTGCCTTTCCTATCTTGAACAAGTATGTCGCAAATGTAATGCATATGCAAAGAAGAATAAGACATGTAAGCGAACAAAGAGTTTACAAGAGAATGGTGGGAGCTGCTTGCCTTAGAAGTTAATATAAAGTAACAAAGAACCGTGGATGGAAAATTAACATTGTGACACATAATTTTGCCAGTTTTCGAAAATCAAAAGTAAATAATATAGCTTTAATTCTAAAGGTTAGAAAGCAAAGATCAACAAAGTAAATCGTTATGGGGAATGTAATCCATGTATGTTTTCTCCAGACCGATTTCGGTCACGGTGGCCATCTCAATGGAGAGTAGACGCGCACGCAGGAGATATTACAGTGCACAAGTGTGTCTTTCCTAACTCTCATAGTCCAATGTGACGGCCATCCGACACAACCGCGGAGAGACCAGGCGCAAGACCAACAACGGCTTTACGTGCTTTCCGAGACACGGAAAACCAATCTACACTAATATTATAACTGAAGAGTGTTTGTTTAAACGCGCTAATCACCGGCATTACTGGTCCGATTTAGAAACTCCCCGCTAATAGGAAGCTATACGTTATCCCTATAGGAAGCTACGTTATCCCTGAGTGCTACAGGCTACATTTCATTATCAAAACATTTAGGAATGTGTTCGAAAATACATGCGGACGAAATCGCGGGCAATAGTTAGTCAAAAATAAAAGTATAAATGTTACACCTCACACATATTACTAAATTACTAGCTATTGGATAAAATGTCGTTCTATTTTCAGGTAAACACATGGTCAACACAAAATTGTGCGCAAGTTTTGTGGTTTTCCACTATTCAAATACGTGTTCACTGATTGAAAGTCCTCGCATAAAAACTTGTAACAAAAACTAACGACGCAGCAGCATATTTTTTGCTAATGCAACTTTAGAGCACAAGTTTTTATTACGTCTCGCATTCAGATGGAACGGTGTTATATAGATACCAGCCTGTTTAATAATATATGAATAGTTGAATGCCCCGTTGGTCACGTCATCGCAAGTCGTTGTCTTTGGATCCTGGGGTTCGGTTCCCAGGTCATACAAAAAACATTTTTTGGGTTATTCCATTAGGAATTTCTCAATATCACCCTGGAGTTTGGAGTTGGGTGGTGTGACACTCCTAGGTCCGTAAGTAAAGCCGTTAGTTCTGCGCCTGATCTCTCCCCGGTCGTGTCGAATTGCCGTCAGACTATGAGAGTGAGAGAAGGGGGAGTGCACCTGTAATTGCCCACACACTTGTCACTATATGTCCTGCGTACTGGACTAGTCCCGGGACCGAAATTCGGTCGGGACGAAATTTTTATGATTAGTAGCACTGAACAGTTACCCAACAATAGTGAGATAGAAAGCTATATTTTCAATGTATTTTTTTGCTTCTTTTAAATAATATTCTTTATTTGGAGCTTAAACATACACAATAACCATGTATATAAATAACGATGATACCTGCAGTAGGTAGAAACTGTGGCGCGGCTATCAAATCCAACCAGAAATTAGAAAAAATAAGTCCGAATTATAACTAACTAGCTTTTGCTCGCGACTATATCTGCGTAGATTTTCAAATGAATAAATAGAAAAAATTAAACTAGAATTTTTAAAGCTATATTATCATTTCTACATTTAGGTTACTGTATCACTCCTAATGAGGGCATTGTCAGATCATATAGGCGGACAAAAATGGTTTATTTAACCAAAATACGACTAGACTATGGCAATAGGCTCGCCCGCTATTACATGGGACCTAAACATACCGGCGAACTGTGGGTGTACATTGATACACCCCTGGCTAACCCTGCGGGGAAAACAGGCGTATTTTCTGCTTCCGCTATAACAACAAATGATAAAGAGGAAGAGGAGAAGAGGACATTTTGTATGTAGTGTTAAATATTGTACGGTGCTACGGAACCGTTAGTGTGCCAGTCCGACTCACACGTGGCCGGATCTTTTCACTAAGAATGCTTACAGACACTACACGTTCCTGTTTAGCCATCGTCTCGTTAACTTGCGCCTATAACCTTAACTTCAACAGAACTATAATGTTATTCAAACGTAAGCCAACATCAAACCAACAAACAGACCGTTTGATCTTGATCTAACTTTGCGAAACGAGATAATAATTTAGACCCAAACGTCTTTAATTCCCGCAAATTATTTTGTTTACCCCGTGCACAAGCGCCATTTTATATTTAGAAGATTTGTTTCATGTTTGTAAGTAAGACTTAGAATTTTTAATAATTAGGCAATAGCTTTTGTTCGTGGCTTCGTCCGCATGAATGTTGGTTATCGCGAATAAAGGCGATTAAAAAGTAGTCTATAGACTTTTCCTTGGTTTCAAGCTTAGTCTGTACCAAATTTTATAAAAATCGGTTCAGTACATAAAACATAAAATCGTGAGAAACAAACTTTTATCAGCATGAATTTTATTTTCAATTTCCTGTTAAAATTTTGATATTGTTTTAATTACAATTTAACAAATTGTTAGCATCAGAGCACCGCATCTGAGAAACTTGATAAGACTGAAAGTATACCACCAGATACCAAAACAAAAGGTTGGAAGGATGACGAAACACAGGTGACAAAGCAGGTCACTTCAATAAATACATCTGTCATTAGAGACAAGCCCACTAAATTCTATAGGAATATCCTACGTAATCGTCCATGCAATACCCAGATCACAGAAGCGAGGATGTGTTATTACAGCAAGAGACTTTTCCATTAAGCCATACATTTTGATCTTATATGCAAATAATCAGAATGGGGTATATCTGATTGAAGACTTAATAATAGGTAGACTAACTATGATGGTTGCATTGGTGGTGTTGAACTTCATAAAACCCTCTATCAGTCACTAGAATGGTATCCATAACGTGCAGAAGGTGGTGACTTAGTGAGCTATTCTTGCTTCTTTCCCCGTACACGGGTACCATCATCATATTCCTGCATTTATTACAGGCTATTATTTACTTTCACCTGTCCCGATGTCTGTGGCTAATCAAATCTTACAAGTTAAATTTCGCCCACTCGCCGGTGTTCGATTGACCTGAAATGTTTGTGAGTTAACTTGGCATTGATACTGACCTTTTCATTTAACATTCATCGCTATCAGCTATCTCGTAACTAAATCAGCTTCTACACGATCAGGTTTCCCTCTATACTTTGTTATCTGTTTTGGCATATCCTCGTTCTTTCTATATTCCATGTCGAATGATATCACGGCAGTCAGTACACGGGGCGTGGGTGCTCTAGGTCGCACACTTAGCATACAACGCTTATGCTAAGTGTTCGGGAAGACAGCATTGTTTAGACAGACATTGTGCGACTGTTATGGCCTGTGGCACATTTGTGGACTGCGTTTCCAACTCTTCAGTCTGTCTTATCGGCAGTGGAAGTTCCAATTTGTAATGTGTGATTAGTTCTCTTAGATCTGCAGTTAATTGTTTTACATTTTCCCGTAGGCATATGCGGTGCCAAATCTTGATAAGGCTTTTGATTCATCAGGTTTATTTATTAGGAAAGTTCAAATAACGCTTGCCATATAAAGAGACTTATTGGAACCTACGAATCAGATCTTATCATAGGAGGAAAGAAGTGCCAATATTGCAATCGAATGTGGAAAATACGAACTCAATGAATCAGCAGAAGGAAAGGCGGTTCCACGAGTAAAATTAAACAGTAGTATGGAATTCTAGAAGCCCTAATGTGTAAAATTTATAGTTTGGATAGTAAACTTAGCTTCGTATTACCGTGTCCGTAGTAAAGTGTAAACTACATTTGAACTTGCTCTGATACGTTTATGTGCGAGTAGTGAGTACTATTAGAGAATTAAATGGATCGTTTGCTATTTTCTGAGAATTGTGTCATTATTTCGTTTTGTAAGTGGATTTAAACACGAGTAACGGACAGGTCTCATGTCTAATATTTAGGAATACAGTTCCTACGATATGATAAATGAGATATTTTTATGAGATAATCTAGATAGATAACATGTTCCAATTAACCTGAGACATCGCTATAATGTATTATAAGTTGCTGGTTTCAACCAGCAACTTATTTCCTTATCCTTTTTTGTGTGAATTTTCTAAATTGATTTCAGTCAATTTAGAAAATTCACACGAAATAGGATGATAATGACCACATGGCAGACAAACTATTTAAGGGTACATTCTTAGGAAGAACAATACGAAACTCCATTGACGTTTTAAATAATAACAAATCCTTAAATTAACACAAGCCCTGGATAACAGTGTACCATTTGATTCCGAGAACGAAGCCAGAGACTATTGTGTAAAAATAAACATTTTCTTGGAAACGATAGCGATTGGCGATAGTTCCTGACCTCAGCCCGAAGGTGATCGGGTAGAAGTATTGTTGTGTATTGACTTGTTAGCTGTGAATGAATGATTATATTATACACGTTAGTTTAGTGGAACACCTAGTGTTGTGAGGATTGGGTGAGTCACAGAGGTCGAGATACCTTTTATTTAAAGAGTGTAACAGCGAGGCGAGATAATTGTGGTCTTGGGCTCGATTTCCAAGTCAGGCAAAATGTGGGTTTTTCTATAAGGAATTTCTTAGTCGGAGATCGGAAATTGGTAATAAATTGGTAGGAAAGCACGTAAAGTAGTTGGTACTGCCCCTGATCTTTCCCCGATCGTGTCGGATTGCCCTCCCTTCAAACTATAAGAGTGAAGGAAAGCTGAGTGTAGGTACCTGTACGGACACACTTACGCATGACACTGCTTACTTTACTTAGTCGCCATTAAGATTGTTGTTGTGATCAAAACTCGATCGAGAAAATATTATTATTTTATAGCCACCTAACATTCCTTTTACTACTATATCAAACCCAAGCTTGCGAGTTTTCTGAAGAAATGTTCTCGATCCGATTGAAGCACTTCTCGCCACCGATACTTTTTTATTTAGACTAGTAACTACAGCAGTAGTAGGAAGTGCAGACAAGCATGACTCACACAAAGGTCAAACGCTGTCACATTATTTTTATCAGCAGCGAGCCAAACATATTATGCTGTTACTATTCTCGCCTCGACACAACGCATTGTATTATGTTTTGATAATACCATTATTATTTTTGGAAATAAGATAAATGCAATCAGACAATACATTGGACGAATTATAAGAGTAGACGTGGAACATAGAATCGATTTAAAAAAATGCAAAATGAAAACGCCTAAGGCATTATTTCCGCCTTTGTACGGTGTATTTTTTTTTTAATTTGTGCATAAAGATTTAATTAATTAAATTAAATTAATATTTAAAAGATGATATTGCTAGAAAAGGTGTGATTTCTGAAATAATGACTAAAAGACACGTAAGAAGACTTGTCCCGCAGACCACAAATAAAAGAAAAGAAAGTGAGAGGAATGATGAAGTCGTTGATACCGATATCCAGTAAGCTAAAGTCGGCAATGTGGCTAACGATAAAACAAGCTTGAAGATTTGTTATACAGTCTTTAAGACTCGTATGAGTCAGGAAACATCGACCGCTTAGTTTTAGCTAATTATTAGATTGACCTATTTCCAAAAACCAGGCACAAATCCACAATAGTGAATGAGTCACAAACAACATGTTTGTCCAGCATCACTCACAGCTTCATGTCATCGCGAGATGTCTGTTTCTCGTACCCCCCACGTCGGTATCAACATCTACATATTTACAGAGCTGTCATTCTGTCAGTCTTCAATGGTCAGTGTTTTCTGACTAATTTTTCAGTTGGTTGTAGGAAAATAAATTGTTGAGTACTACAAAGAAAAACAGCATTTTGGCGAAGTGGGTGTACCGAGAAAATGTTGGGAACCAGTTTAGTGTAAGCTCAAAAACATCATATAACTTATAGGACCGTTTAGCTTTCGGTCCCAGATGTTCTGTAACGTTCCACCTCTTACGGAGTATGAGCTGAAAAGTCCTGAAGACTATCAAGGTAATGTTTAATGGCACTACAGCATCTCGGATGGCATTTGATTAATATAAGCTGTTATTGCAAAAGATGAATCATTCAACAAGCTCAGATTCCAGAGCAGACACAAGTCTAATTGATGATTGAAACCGTAGACTACCCCAGTTGATAGATGGAACTGTATTATTTACAAAATTAAAGCTTTAATTATTATGTACATTGTTGGCAACGTGTAAAAGAATCGTGTACGTCGTTCGCTTACGTCAAACCGCGAACAACAAACCGTAGTTTCAGATTTTTCCGTTTCAAATTCAAAATATTGATTTTAAAAGCTGTCTTCAAAGATATACAAGGTAGTTTCCATTCAGTTAATTCTAGATTCAAAGAGCAATTGTTTTCTGGCTAACAAAATGAAAAAGAAACTATGCTTGAAAACTTTAAGGAACAGATGCGATGCCCAACTGGTAGTCAGTGCAAACGGATCGACCGAGCACATAAAAATACGTACGTTTTTATTGTTCGTTTAAAACGAGCAGTCTTTGTGAAATGTTACAAGGACGTGTACCTACCCATAAACAATTTTAGCCTTTCAATATACGCAGGATCTTGATTATCATTATTGGAGCAAAAAATCAGATGAACAAAAGGATCCCAAGAAGCAGTCTTTGTTGTATTAAAAATGTCATCGAAATTATGTTGGTAGGCACTGTTCAAATGTCCTCTACAATAGCAATATGAACAAATATTTCGTACAAGATATTGTCATAATAATTAACATGCTTCGTTTGGATTGCTGTTCAGTGCAAATCCCAAAAGCCTGACAAAGAACATGTCATTCTGTCTTGGGTTGAGCACAAACTGATTAAACAGATTTTCTTCTTACTTATGTATCAAACTTAAACCTTCACCAAACTCCGGAGAGGTCTCGAAACCTAATATTCGCTTCTCGAAATCAATAAAACGTAAAACTTTACTCCCGATCAGCTAATAAACCTATATACATACGCTAATTAGTGAAAACAGTGCACAAAAACATGCCGCGGTTATATTTAGACAATACGACGCGTTGGCTGCGCGAGCCATTTTTATTATTACACGCCGAGCTACGGTAGTAGGCTATCACAACAATTGGGAACCTGTCATGATACGCTGTGCCAGTCAACCTTGATATTATACTGATCAGATCATCACGCTGGTAACAGGTGACGAGTTAATTGATGGAACAGAAAATAATACAAGTTGCTGATAATATACTGTAATTAATCGATATTGTTATTTATTTACTCAAGCGTAAAGAACTTAAGAACTTATCAATCAATTAACAAGTTGAACAGAAAGAAAATGTTGGTCACGTCAGCTAATCTCAGTAGAGACTAGCAGCTAAGTACGCAGGAAATATTACAGTGCACAAATGTGTATGCAAACACAGGTGCAATTGCTCTTCCCTCACTCTCATAGTATTACCTATATACTTATAGGCATATACACATATTTTCTGGATATGATTACTGGGAAATATCATGACCTGTTCAGTTATTCGCGACTGTGGTAAAAACAAGGAATTACAGGAACTCAGAGACAAACAGATAAACTGTCACCATGAAAAGCTAATTCCACCAAAAACCTTTACTGGATTCCCGAAATATATAAAATTATATCATAATTCCGATACCACATCGTCACTCCTTCGCACAAAAGAATTGTAAGTTCCACGTACAGAAATTTGTTGGCGCCCGCCCAAAAAACAACTCTTGCGCACTGCTGGAGGGAAATGATAAATTATATCAATTTCGTGGTTCATTCATGTGTTCGTCTTCTAGGGATTGTTTTGATTATAATAAATTAATGTTTTGCTTATATTAAGGTCAAGGTTGTTTGAAACATGTTATGTTATTGTAGGGCTGACTGAAGATATATTGAAAATGCAATGGAATTCTTTAGACATATTGCATTTGCTATTAAGACGTAATACGGATAACGGAGGAATTTTCCAAGTGCGGTATGGAAGGCTGACAACCAAGTATAAAAGTGTCACAAATCTAAGACCAATCCCAGTAACTGAAAATGTATATAATCTAGTCACAATCTCATCTCAGAGATAATCAATGCCAAATATGTGTCAAAAATTGAATAAAAATGTAAATTAAAGTATTTTTTGACAGATTCAGACTAAGATCAGAATGCGAAAGTTTAACATAAATACAAGAATTGCCCCTCCGCTTCGATAGTCGGGAAAGTCTAAGTTGTAACCTATATATAAACCGTAAAAGTAATAAGTTTAGACGAGTTTCAAAGCTTTATAATACTAATATCCGAAATGACTACAGTATGAAGTGGACGCGCCAATATATGTAAATGCGCCAGTGCCGTTGCCAAACCAGAAATAAAATCAATCATTGTGTCAATCAAGAGATTCTGATCATTTCTCACTAATCGCTTCGACAGATAGAATGATGGACCATTTATTATCAATTATACAATTTAAGCTGGACTTCCCTCAAGTATGCGCAGGTCGTCAAGCAGTTCGAGAGTTTGATGGTGCACAATCTACATATAGTCAAGCTAAAGAGTTGTTTTGTATGTTAGTTAAAACGCACTAAACTGTGGAACTATCATTCGCAGTGGCAAAGTGTTGTATATGATAGCATTTGACTTGCACAATTGCTATATAACATGATAATTGATGTAATTGGACCTGTGCCGTTTTAATTAACTACAAATAAATAATAAAATAAACAAAATGCTACGACACACGGGAGCGGAGCAGTGACCAAATAAAGTGACAAAATAGAGGCTGTAAGTCCCCTCTTTGAGGAGTGGCTGGAGAGGCGCCACGGCGCCCTCACCTACCGCCTGACGCAGGTCCTCACCGGACACGGGTGTTTCGGGAAGTTCCTGCACCTCATCGGGCGGGAGGAAACGTCCGGGTGTCACCATTGTGTGGATCGCCCCGAGGACACGGTGGAGCACACCGTGGCGGTATGCCCCGCTTGGGCGGAGCATCGACGAGTCCTCGTGGCGGCCATCGGCGGCGGCGAACTCTCGCGTCCGGTCCTGGTGCAAGCCATGGTCCGGAGCGAGAGGGAATGGGATGCAGTCGCCTCCTTCTGCGAGGCAGTAATGCTTGAGAAGTAGGCGGCGGGACGGTTGAGACAGCGGTTCTCCCGTCCCAGCCGCCGCGGTAGACGCTCCGGACGATGGGAGCCGCCAGACGACTCCCGACCACCGTAGATACGGGCCTGTGGACGGTGAGCAATGGGTAGCTCACCGTCCTTACGTTGCATAACGACAGGCCGTGTCGACGGCGCGTTCGTGTTCCACGCGCGCCTCAAAGAGATGTCAGCAAAAGGAAGGGGCCACTGAGGGCCGATGCCTGCCGGGGCTGCGGGTTGTTCGCAAGAGATACCGCGCCCCCGGAACGCAAAGGGCACAAGAAGGAACATGGGTGGGTTTTAGTCAGTAAAAGTCTGACACTCCCTCCCGCCTCGCCCAGGGCGGGAGAAGTTATTTGATGATTTCCCACCCACCAAAAAAAAAAAAAACACGGGTAATAAAAATCACGGGGTCGCATTTAGTGGTCAAATATTTCGGTTGCCCTAGCACATACGCAGGATACCTTTTGAAATGCTTTTGATATATTGAGTAATAATGTTACACTCCAAAATACAAAAACAAAACTTTCTACGTACTTGTTACAATGCCATTAAACGCAAAAGCGTCATAAGTCAGAACCGTGTGTTGTTTAAATTTATTGAGCCCAGCTGTGTGCACCTCCCAGCTGATACGATCCACAAATTTAAATCCTGCCCAACCCGGCCAAAAATAAAACAAACAAGATTCTTAGCAACGAGCTCCCAAAACTGAGCAAAAAATATGCTATCGATGTCTGTGCCCACCTGTCAGCTTACATGTACGACTTCACTACGTACATATGCCTGTTGTGCCACTTACGCACACTTGCACAAATCTTGCGTATCATGGTGCTTCTGCCTCCATCATGAGTTTATTTGTGGTCAGCTCAGTAAGTTCTTCAGCAGTTCTGCTTCTTTCATACATCAGCTGGCCCAGTATTTACCACATTCCCAATCTTTTGGATAAATATAAATCCATCCACCATTTATTTTTCAAGCATTTTAAGCACATTGTTTCGTCCAGAAGAGGTGGTGCGGGTAGTGCCAATGTGACATAATTGTACTAACTGACTGATAAATACGATGTCTAACAGACAAGTAACTGCCACCGCTTTGTCTGAACGGCGCTTTACGATGTAACTCTTTCGAAGTTCCAAGATCTTCTTATTAGTGTAAGCTTCCTACATGTGTGTGTGCCATAACAACGAAGATTGAAAGTAAGGAGTCTGTGTACTTTTGTAATCTGTGCACCTGTCCAACGCCATCTGCAGGCCGAATCTTACACTTAGCATAACACCTGTTTCCGCGTTTAATAAGCGATTGTTTGTCTTCGAGCAGCCTTGGTCAAGAAATAAATGCTGGATTTTATTGATTTGATGTTACATTATACGATCTATAATAAAAAATTCTTACAATTTCCAACACCACACATTTTAGCAGAAACTGAGATTATAATAATAATGTTTAAAAAGCTGTGTTATTTTTTATTTAAACAAAAGAAACTTACAGAGCTTTAGGTATCTACTGCTCGTATAGGTTGTTGAGATTGTATGTACTTGAATATATTTAATTTATTTAGATATATTCTTTTTTAATACCTATAAGCTTCCTAATTTATACTACTTAAGGTTTAAGTACTCACAAATGCAGTATCTTTTTTTATATGCAGACAAAACAAAATTAACACACAAATTTAACTCAAATCGTTTGTTTATGAAAATATCCAGGTGTGTGTCTACGGTAGGATACTAGATCCAGACAGACATCGCAAAAACCCATAACTACGCAGTAATGAAGTGACTCTAACATAACAGTGACATAAAGGTCAGTATATTCCCGCGCCCCGACCCCTGTCGCATGATAATGTAGTATGCAAGGTGCGCGTGACGTCACAGCGACATATGGCTGGCTTGCGCACGAGTTGGTGTACGTACGGTGGAGGATTCTGTTGGCAGATGGCGCGAGTAACGTAGTGTTATAAAAAAAAGAGTTTGTGGTACATTACAGATTAAAATAACGGTTGAATATTCGTAATTTCGGCACAGTGTGCGCCGCTGTACCGCGGGTTCGATTCCCACATGAAACAGATAGTTGATCCGGGACTGACAGTTTGTCTATGTGAATTTATGCGTTGGTCAACGCACCCACGAGACAGGAGAAATCTCTAATGAGGAACAACGTTTTAAAAAAACAGAAAAAAAAGGGGAAAGAAAGCTGTTACTTGTCCCCTATTGAGTAATGTCACAAAACGCGAAGAGATTGAGAGACACAAACGTAACAACAGACAAAAAAATGTTTCCTAGGTACTTACTTTTTAAGCCTACAACATAGAAATTCCTATCCAAAACTCATTAAGTTGAATGCAATGCGCATGCGACTACACGTAAGTACAACGCTAAGATTATGTCATTGGGTAATTTTCACTTTAGCCTCGTCCGCGTCATAATGTGTTCGACCTACTTAAAACAAATAATAAAAATCTTTATTGGCATAAACAATCTAATAGCAATTAGAAAACGTGTTGTGCCGACCCCCGAAGTAACACGGGATGAGGGAAGTTGATGATGATTGGCATAAAGAATCCTATCCTACTAATATTATAAATGCGAAACTTTGTGAGGATGGATAGCTGGAGGGTTTGTTACTCTTTGACGCATAAACGACTAAACAGATCTGGATGAAATCTGGCACTGAGATAGATTGTAGAGTGGAATAACACGTAGGATACTTTTTATCCCAAAAAAAATTACGGTTTCCGCGGGCTAATGGCAGAGGCTAGTCTTTTATAAAAATAGTGAATCCTAGTGCAAGAGGCATTAGGCATATGTCCTGTTAAAGGAGCCAGTGTCTTCTCCCAATTACATGAGTTGAGTTTTACCTTTAAGCTGCGCGTGCCCACGTCAACTACTCCCCCGTATGTTTCTGCACATCACCCGCACTAAATGGTTTCACCCTCGTGTTGTTCGCATAATAACGTATAAGGTAAATACTGATGTATATGTAATCACTTTTAACGAAGGCGGTACAGATGTCGTTGCTGATAATAATTACTCGTACAATAAAACAGTTCAAGCGTTCAGTTATTGACCTTCACAGGTTTTGCTTTATGAGGTTTACTTAAGCAAAGTGGTATTTTTTTCTTTGGCCCAGTACACCGTAGTATACCATGACCGTGCTATGAACGTATCAGACACGGACGCTCCGTGCATGGTACGCGAGGGCGTTGGTCGGTGACGGAACGGTCTAGTGGAGTTAGTCTCATATTTGTCAAGTGAGTAGACTCCTTAAATATCCTGCAGGGCTGCACTCATTGCCCTTGTTCCCCTCCCCTGCTCACTTCCATTGGGAGTGAAATTAATCTTTTTAATTCCACTACTCCTTTCCAATTTTATTTAAAATCAATTCGAATCGGCAATAGCTCAATGTCTGGGTCATCGGACTAACGAGCGAGTGATCGTAAGTTCGACACAGTGCGTTGCACTATTACCGTAAAACCATTTCAAACACAAGTATTTTGTACTTAGGTAAATGTACAGTCAACAAAAGAGATAAGTAACCAGGGTCTTAAATATTGTTTAAGTTTTTTTAGAAAAAGATGGATGTTTTCAAATTTAATTGAATTTAAATCATATCAATCAAACTGTTCATTAATAATAAATTTGATTCCGAAAATCCGAAAATGAATGAAATGAATGAAATGAATGAAATGAATGAAATGAATGAAATGAATGAAATGAATGAAATGAATGAAATGAATGAAATGAATGAAATGAATGAAATGAATGAAATGAATGAAATGAATGAAATGAATGAAATGAATGAAATGAATGAAATGAATGAAATGAATGAAATGAATGAAATGAATGAAATAAATGAACGGAATGAAATGAATGAAATGAATGAAATGAATGAAATGAATGAAATGAATGAAATGAATGAAATGAATGAAATGAATGAAATGAATGAAATGAATGAAATGAATGAAATGAATGAAATGAATGAAATGAATGAAATGAATGAAATGAATGAAATGAATGAAATGAATGAAATGAATGAAATGAATGAAATGAATGAAATGAATGAAATGAATTAAATGAATTAAATGAATGAAATGAATGAATGAGCATAATAAAATACCAAAAAAAATTAAAGATTGCTAACAGTACTGGTAGCATTATTACTGTTCATGTACACTCAACAAAAGAGATAAGTAACTACCAGGGTCGTTGGATTTAGTTGTAGTATAAAGATACTAAACTTCTCTGGTATAAACTAGCGTCGCGGTTTCACTCATCTTTGTATACTGGTCCCCACTCGTGTAACGTGATATTATATATAGCCTAAATCTTTCGGATTTTTTCAAATCCGACTAGCAATTCCTGGTTCCCGATTAGGGCTATCAAATTAACACAATTTATAATATTAGTACATTGAAATACATAAACCATTTTATCAAAGAAATAACAAGCAAAATATTGCTCTCATTCAGATCCATTAATACAAACGGACAGAACAACAGATCTAAACAAAGCCAACGTCCTATCACAGAAACATTTCTGGAAACTCACAATTAGCTGAAATACAAACATTTCAGTGTAACTGAGCGGAACTGGAGTGAATTCCAGGAATAATACCGAACGGAACTTAATAACAGGTTCAATGAGGGATTGTAATAATAATCATTTGAGTGCTTTGAGGAAGAGCTTGAATTATTAGTAATGGTGGGAGTATAAAAAGGAAAGAAAATACTCTCATCAATACATAACATACCACCACGCCTGTATTCCCCAGAGGGTTAGGCATAGGTGTACCAATGTACACCCACAGTTTGCCGGTATGTTTTTAGGTCCCATGTAATAGGGGGCGAGCCTATTGCCATTAACCGGGCACAAATCCTAACTCCGAGCTACTACTGAGAAAAACCCATAAAAAAAGAAAAACACTTTTTGCTCGATCTGGGAATCGAACCCAAGACGTCTAGCGTAGCAGTCGCGCTTAGGACCACTAGGCCAATAAGGCAGTTATCCCTCACCAAATTGTAATTATTGTTGTAGACTCTCAACAAAGTTATCGAACACATATTTCTAAAGCATATGACACCTTGTAACTAATGTAGACTTAATTGTGATAAAACATGAGTAAAAAATATTTAATAATGGTTATCACATCACGTAGTAGTTCCTCAATCATGTATACTTAATAGGTACTGTGAAAGTTTGCATACTACTGCAAATGGACAAAAATGTTTTCTATCCATTTCTCAGCCAAAGTGCATGAGAGATTCGAATTTTGAAAAATAATAAGCAATTGCGTGTTTTTTTTTTATTTTTTTTTATTCGGGCAGTTATTTGTCACCCCGCTCAGAATTTGAGCACAATGTTTCAATCAAAATACTTAAATATTTTAAATAGTTCTTCTTTCTATTCGAATAGAAAAGTTGGAACCTCGTACAGACTAAATGGCTACCCAGAGACACTATAAGTTAGAATGTTCTCATGAGAGGCGGGTCTACATCGATGGTGTATGATGTACGCTCTCCCTAGCAAATTCATAACCATGACTGAAACCACGTCACTGCGGTCAGTGTTCAACATTCTTAGAATTGTATTCCTGTTCCGTTCCAATATGACGTGATTGTTTACAGACCAACAACAATGTTCATAACCTTTAACAATATAAATAATATTTAAAAAAATATACCATATAATGTAATTTAATGTTTAACTTCCTTATTTAAACAAGGGTTAGTGATAATGAAGTAAGGAAACGGTTGACATAAAATTTATAAAATGTATAATTTAAAAATTTAGACGATAATAGTAACTAAAGGTACTAGTACTGTCACCTAGTGGCGAGTAGCGACACTAAAGCTACGGCAACTCGTAACTAATACCGTGGTGTTAAACTAGATGGCGCTGAACGAAGTTTTGTGAATATAGGAAATTACATGTAATTTATTTATCATTAAATAACTTAAGAATCCCTTTATTCATTACATTACTGTTTACATTAAAATTAGCTTTACTTACCCAGAATCTGCTATCGTTAAGGAAATATCCATGGAGAAAGCTGGACTTACCTGTAACAGAGAAAACAATGCTGATAAGTTACACATGAAAATACTTTTATACGCCTCATAAGAAAAGCGTCTTATTAATTAGTTTCAATAGGTAAATAATAAAACAAAATAAATACATACAGCAGTAATATTCATTGAACCATCAACAACACTAAAAATAAATTATTTCATCAGAAAAATATGAAATGAAAATATCCCGAATTCACGTGTCATTTTAAAAACAAAATACGTAGGAAAACATTTACCTTCCCCACACAACAACATACCATCACGCCCGTATTCCCCGAAGGGTTAGGCAGAGGTGTAACAATGTACACCCACAGTTCGCCAGTATGTTTAGGTCCCATGTAATAGGGGGCGAGCCTATTGCCATTAACCGGGCACAAATCCTAACTCCGAGCTGCTACTGAGAAATTCATAGAAAAACCCAACAACACTTTTTGCTCGACCTGGGAATCGAACCCAGGACCTCTAGCGTAGCAGTCGCGCTTAGGACCACTAGGCTACCGAGGCAGTTCCCCACACCTACACAAAATGCAATGACACGCAATATCATCTTAGCGAATGTCTAAAACTTGTTGGGAATTTAAGCCATATTGAGACTTTTTGGCAAATTGCGACCGTTGTTAAACATTTTGCCCCTCAGGAAATATCTGAAATGAAAGAAAATGAAGGAAAGTATCTGTATAAACTTATAACTGTAATTCCCTTACTGCTCGCGCACACCTTGAAGCGAACACATTATATAAAAATGTGGGGTGCAGCGCCCTTACGTTACGGTGGTGGTACATCGCTTTACTGCACAGTAAAGGGATGACGATGGGCCGCGCGGTAGACGAGCTGGCGTGACGTCTCCACATAGCATAAAACAAAGTCGCTTCTCGCCGTCTGTCTATTCAACTACGCAACGGATTTAAATGCGAATTGAGGTTCATCAATAACTAAAGTGATTCAAGCTACAACAAACGGGAGTGGAGCAGTAACCAACGCGTAATGAAGACGGGTGACACTGCGGGGTATACAGCTAGTAGACTATGAATGCGTGTACAACACATGCAACATATTTCTTAGGATGACGTTTAAGAAGATACGAGTACATTAAGTGACAAACATCTGAGATCACCATAGTACCGTCACTAGATCTCACACAATACCGCGGACGTTCAGACGGCAACAATGCGGTTAATTAAAACTCGGACTCCATTCTAAATGGAACACAAGCACACGTGGAGCCGCCGACGGTGATATATCTTGTTATACATAAATTAGATTAAGGCTTTATGAGATCTAGGGTTAAGGAATTATGGAAATGCATTAACTTAATCCATTATAAGAATGTTTTTTATAACATTGGATAGAAAAGAAGCACTTTTGTTGTCTGTGGAGGCATCGCCGGTACTATGAGCACAAACAGAAACAGACAGACAAACCTCTAGAGGCACAGTGTTTGATGAGCCTGTAACTAATTATTGACCTTCTATGTGCCACACCACAGCGTTAACTGTCTTCCTTTACTTAATAAGGATAAGAGAATAAGAATAATTTATTCAAGAGTACGAGTGAAATAGTATATCATCTTAGGCGTGTCCATGCCAGTACATATGAAGTTGGCCTAGATTAGCCATCATCATTAGCTAACTAGTTAGTACTAGGTAGTAAGTTGACAAATATAACAATGTTATAATCTCATCATGGTCTGCCAGGAGCCTGGTGTTTGTACAAGTTATTTGTAAAGAAAACAGATTCTGTAAAACATAAAAGGCGCATTTCATTGCCGAGTGTTCTAAGGGAAATCTATTGTGATTGCATTACGTGATCTGGCTGCAGTTCGTTTGTCCGTCTGATTGCCCGTTCGACCGAATGAGCATCGATTTTTTAAAACGCAATCAAGCCGTCAGGGGAGGTATGTTGTATTTTTACACCGACGTATGGAATTGGTTACAGTTTGGAAATTTAATAAACTGAATATCTAATCTGTGCATATAAAAATTTGTTAAATATATTATATGTAAAAATATTAATATCAACTAATATTTGGATTTGTGATAAACTGGAAATTACAAAGCATGGCGGAACCCGTGTATGAATCTTTAATTTAATAAGGAAAACGACCTATCCTTATAGAACCGAACCTATTACCTAATTCCGTGCCTTTCATCTTTGGTTTGATAATTTAACCATGAAAATGAGTCTCAACAGTATCTTACTTTGAGCAGGTTCACTGGTTGAAGCTTCCAACATACCAACTCAATTTTCTAAACAAATATTTAAGAAACAATCTGCTCCTTCCTCAGAGAAAACACAGCACAAATTCCGCAATATATTGTTCAATGTGTGCCGTAAATAGTCGTAAAAACAACGCCGGTTATGAATACGAAGCATTTTATTGAGCCGTGCCATTATACGGAAGGGCGCTATGAAAACATGGAAGACAAAATGTTGGCTCGTGTTTCAGGCAAAGGGGTATATCTTTTGGACTCGGTACGTCAACTTTAAAGTTCGGTAATATGATGTATTTTCGCTTATTGGTAGCATAAGAGAAGCCAAAAAAATTATTTCAAAGCGTTATTCACTACTTAAGGATATGCAACACCAGAAGCAAAACCGAGAATAGATTTATCATAAAGCCCTATTTTTAGGTAGGTGAAGAGCCGAAGTAGTTCAAGTATCGATTAGAAAGGTAGCTCGCAAAACTTTATGCAACAATCTGGTCAGAACTGCAGCCGCGGGACAGAAATAGAGTCCAGGCAAGAATGTCGTGGAAGTCAGATAGGCAGTCGCTCCGTGTAAAACACTAGTATTCAGCTGCATCCGGATAGACTGAAAGCCGACCCCGACATGGTTGATAGACAAGAATATTTCAATACAGCTAACAGTGGCGAACGGCCAATTTGCATAAAAGGGAGGCTGATAGCTACAATAAGGTATACAAACTTACTTTTTTGAATTTACCATCATCGTATAATTTTTAACGCACAATTTTGACGCTAGATGCTCGAAAATCACATGCTGAACACAAGGTAAAACTTTGTTTGTTTGTATCTTTTAAATACAGTATTCTACCATCAACTAATCATCACATTAATAAGAAATACAAATATTTTAATACAGAATGAACACGTGTTTCTTGAAGAATGAATGAAATGCGCCACGTGTCTACTATATTTAGTCGTAATGGTACAAACATTACTAGGGTTTTGGGTCAGGTGAGTTGGTGGAACGCTATTTATACTTACAGATTTGATAAAGGTAGTTTTATTGCCATTTAAAGCTCGGTATCTGAAAGGCAGGATCGTAATGTGCCGAAATTAGAGAAAGCATATTACAACTAAACGGCAAATAATTGGCCAATCAAGTTCAGTCTTTAATTCGAGTGCGTTAAAATATTTTTTATACTGACAAGGTAATGAAGGTGACGGCTCGCGGGCGGCGCGCTAACAGGTAACGGTTTGATTTTCTAGATGAAACCGGCCGGGCCGAAGCTGTATCGGAACGACGCTGCTATAGTGCGTGTTATATGTTATTTAAACTGTCATTATTCGAAATGGCCGTTTACAAAAAGCGGGAGTCAAAACCAACAGACCTCATCAGAAATCGAATCTAACAATTAAGAACATGTTAGGAAAAAGATGATTCAACGCGGAAGCTCTTACTTATAATTTTAGCATACAAAACAATTTACGATGAGTAAATATGTGGAAATAACATAATAAAATTATCTAAACAGGGTACTTGGCATTGGGAAACAAAGCCCAAACACGTGGGTGACGCGGGTTCCCGAGTGCGGACGGACGGAATTGTACTAGATAGCCGCCGCGTAAACACCGGCTGTGCGTAGTGTTACGCGCGCGTTGTTTGTAATTGAGAATATTATGTGTATACGTTTTACGGAACCCAGAATTTGGTATCCAACAAAAATAATGGTAAAACTAATATTTGGTAAGATTGAGTCACTTCTCGATGTTCAAGAAAAATTTCCAAACGATAAAAACATTATTTTAAAATTAAAATAATAACTAATTCATTTGTCTAATCTAGTTCTGCATTTGGACGGCGATACAAAACAAACCGACCCCTGGGAGTCAATTCTCGTAATTAAAAACGTTTAAAATGTAATCACAATCTCATCACAGCTAGAACCAATGACAAAAATGTAAGTAACATTATAATTTTTTGACAGATTGACAATGAGATGAAAATGCGATTTTAAAGTGAAGAAAATTGCCCCTGGTTTAGCATTGGTAACTATGGTAACCATCTCGTCGTTTACCTGTTTGCAGTTTATCAGCGGTGAGGCTGCGCAGGAGTCGTTTGATGCTGCGCCGCCGGCGGACGCCGCACCCGTCGTCCGGTGAACTCATTGGCATATGGACGGCGACACATCACGCACCGCCATTTTATTTAGCACTGGTTTAGGTGAACTCTTTTGGTTTTACGTGATCATATTTGGTTAACTTTAATTAACGCCAAGTTTTTAAGCACTTTTTTAATGATGAATCTTGAAGAGTAAAATTATTTTTTATAAAAAATACAGTTGGCTATTCCAGTGTGTTTTGAATACCACAAACATGTCACATTCTACTACCTGTACATCACATAAGGTACGTGCTAGTACGAATTTCAATCAAGGTAGCTTAGCCGTCACCTGTACCAGTAGCCAGGGTAATCCTGGAGGGACGCTCTAGCTAAACATACGAAATACTCTCTACATAAACTTACTTCAGAAAAGTCTAGATCAAAAAGAAAGCTGGTAAAAATCACTGAAAGGTCAAAGGATCACTTTCACGAAAATATATACCTACAACAAACAGGAATCTATTCAATATTCCGAACATACTCTAATTACCATTTCCAGTGAAGGGAATTTCCCAAAGAATCTCGTTGAGCGAATCGCGACGCGACAAAAATAAAATCCGTGTCAGATTTGATTGAGTACTAGAAAATAATTTTCAGTCGTAAATGTCACTTTAAAGGTTACAGGGCCAACGGGCGACGCCCTTTATAGAAATCGGGTCACTGCACTAAATGAGACGAAAATGTGATACCTACTCTATGTACCTGGTTACATTTACTACATGATACAACGTATTATAATAGCCGAAGACCTAGCATAAGCGCGGGAAATAAATGTAACGCAAAACTGATTAATTTTGAAATTGAAAAAAGCAGTTTCGTGCATAATATTGATTTAGTTGAAGACTTCATTCATACTCATCATAGATCATAACTAGATGGTATATACAGTTTAGAGTCTAAGCTGTATATGCCATAATAAGTGGCCTAAGCCTTAAACCAATAAAAACAAGAAACTAAAATTTTTGAATTCTAATTTGAATTCAAACAAAGAAAGGTTAATGAAGCTACCGTTCACAATTAAACCAAAAAGCTGTAGAATAGTCGTATTTCAAATTTGAAAATCGAATCCGTTTACGTGTGCCTGAAGGTCGTTAATATAGCATATCGAATTTAAATAAAGACTATATTATACAAATATCGATGGACACGACACTATAATATAAAGCCCTCGATTTGCCAGATATACCGCGCTCTGACTGTATTTCGTAGTTACGCTTTCGTGAACCAATTTAATGAAATAGCTTTCAAACAAGAGAAATGTGAGTCGTTTGCAGAAACGAAGAATGTTGAACAAAGCTTCCTGGAAATAAATGCTATTTGAAACTGCTGCCTCTCTCATTTGAATTTTAGTTTAACAAAAATATATTTGTTGGTTACTTTTGACCCGTGAACTTATGTAGGATAATCGGAAGAATTTACTGGTAGTACGTTATGGAGCATTCGCTTCAGCCAGGCTTGTGGCATTTGTTATTTGTCTTTACTTACTGAATACCAATATTGTACATGGAGCGACTGCCTCCACAACCCAGTTACTAATGAGTAACATGATAATCTTTGTTAACATTGTTTGTCAGATTTTCGGACTTCTGACTACTACCTATAACTACTGTCAAAGATCTACGAATGGCAACCGGGACCAAGGTTATATACTAAGTAAATGAAATATTAGCATTGAACTCTTTAATTTCCTTCAAAAAGAAAGGAACCCAGCTCAGTCCCACTCTGATACAGATATAAACGACAGCTCACAGCCCCGTCGAGGTCAAAATCAAAAATACCGTGCACTACAGACAAGTGTGACTCACTCCAAATTGACTCAAAACTCGTAATTCTTCGTTTCCACATTCCTCCAATATAATTAATGTGACTATAAATTCGTTGGATCGTGTTAAAGCGTTCGTTGCGCAATGTCAAGGCGTAAGGTCGGGCGAGAGACCACAGAGTAAAAAATAAATGGAGTGCTTATTTGGGCCGAGCGAGCGAAGCAGCTTTACATAATTTATATTAGTGATTCTGTTAAAAAACTTAGCGTTATATAAAAAGGCGTCGGTAAGTTTTTCTAAATGATAATTTTTATTCAACATACAGCAGATGAACGCTACTAAAAAGTTAGTAAGTAATGTAATCACAGGTATTTTTTTCCAGGACCACCAAAAATTCACGGTATTTCAGTATTCAATGTAAAAATATGCATCATGAATACTCCAATTTTAACCTACTCCACGATCACGATCGTAAACCGGTCCAGATATAAGTCCCACGCTGGGCGCCAATATAAACGATAAGTTCCTGTTTTTGTTGATAAACTGAAAATACAGTCGTTATAAAAACTATATTATGTATACATTGGTGGCGAATATCCGACGGACGGTGGCCAGATGTGACGGTGAGAGAAACGTTGTTCGTGTTGGCAAAAATAGATGGTTACTTTGGACCAATGCTACAAGTGGGCAGCAACCCCTTTTTTGAGGGGACAGAAAGGTTTGTCGGACTCTTACTGACAAAAAACCACCCCGGTGTTTCCTTCCCACGCTTACGCCGGGGATCCCGCGAACGTACGGGGTAATAACACCTGATAAAACTAGCCATACCGTACAAGTTCATTGCCCCCTAGGTGTGAGAACTCAGAATGTGGCGAGGGGTGTCGAGGCACGACTGAGATCAAAGCGCGTGTTCCGCCTCGCCGCCTCGCTGTCACTACATAACAAACTACACAATACGTGAGGGTTTCATATAAATGGATGCCGGGCTATGTAGCGGTCGGTAGGACGATGAGAGTTTATTAAAGTCTGATTGGGACTACAGAGGTGTATCTACAAATATAAATGTATGTACGAGCACCTTGACCTTGAATAATATATGATACAGCATGTATCTTATCCCTAAGTGATAAAAGCTATTTTTTTAACAACCTTCCTTCTGACGCAATCAGGTAAAAATGAAAGATTTCTGTAAGAAAAATCATGGTGTCGAAATCGCGGGCAAAAGTTGCTTCTTCAACACATAGCCGATAAACTATAAACTTTGCTAGAAGAGGCTTTGCCCATGAACCGCCAAGACTGCTACGACTAATGTTGCTACGCCGTAGCTAAGCGTAGATCGTAGAGGCACTGTCGTAGCCGCTACGACATTACTCTAGCCGCTTCGAATTTTTGGTGTAATTGTTTCCTCGTGACACTAAAATCATTTTTAATTACTCTAGCTATCCTACATACATTTGCAATCGGAGCACGCCTTACATAGACGCTATACACTTTAACTAAAGTCAAGTTTAAAAATAGTTCTTCAATATTTTATAAACATTACCTAAGTCAATTTTACTTACAGCCAATGCGCATTGTTCATTATTTAGATTCATATGCAGTCTGTTTTGGACATATTTAATGAGTCGTAACTCAAGGAAATGGATTTCTGAACGTTATTTGTATTGGTCTGTGTGGGTGCATCATTTGCAATGGGTAGTAAAATAAATATGTAGTACAAACATCATTGTGTTGAATTGCAAATATTTGCTTATTTGCCAAGCGTTAGGTGAGTGGGACAAATAGTTTGAGATATCTTGTAAAACATGACACTTTTATCATGGATTCAGTAGCAGATGGATGGATGATGATGTACACATAGTTGTTTGGTGTCTGGCTGTTTGTTCTATGTGAGTTAATATGTTTGTAGACGCACCCACGATAAGGGAGATGATCCCCCTTCCAACGATATAATTTTTCTGCTCCTTCTCTTTAGCTTTATATAATTTAGTATAGGACATAACATACTAACATTTGAATTTTCTACTGTCTATGTGAAGACTGGTTTTTTATAATACAAGGGGGCCGGGGCATAGTAACGAACAGTTCTACCATGGTTACAATAAATAATCAGCTGTTTCATGTAAAAGCGCAACACAAACACGGTCAAAATGTATAGAACGGATATTTTTGAATAACCTACTAAATACATTGTTCCTTGATGTTTTAAAACCATGTACTGACTCTACGGCATGGTTTTTTGGGTATGATGTCCCATCCAGCCCATATACGTCTCTGTACTCTCAAAATATTAGCCATGCTAAAATCACGCGCGTCTGGAGCTTCAGGGATCTCAGTTCATGGTTGTAGGGGCTGTGGTGGAGGGGGTTACCAACAACAACTCTACTAGCATAGACAAAACAATTCATTAGAGTAGTGACATTGTAAACATGTGTATATTCCGCAATGGAAAGTAAATAGGTCGTCCGTTACCTCATGACTATACACTAATACTTGTGTCTGTTAGACTTCGACAATGACGTGTTAGGGTTCTTTCTATGAACAGGGTTTTGATGCGGGACGGCTGCAGTATTAGATCAGTCCGTTTGTCGGATTATACAAGGACTGTAGTTTTCTATTTATACAGTTGATATGCCAAGAGAACCGAGCGCGTGTGCACAATAGCAGGACGACAAACATCACGTTTCAAGGCTATGGAGGATACTTTCAGTCAAAGCTGGTGGTCCACTGCTGAGCGAAGGTCTCTGTATTGTTTACAGGTTCAAAATAAATCACAATATGTATCATTTTGGCATCAAGTAATTCGTCAAAAAGTTACTGAGCAAAAGCCTAGATATCAGTTTTAATAACATAAATCTACAAAATTTCATTGAGTATAAACACTAACTGATCAAAATATGATTAGATTGCGTTTATACATTAACGTACCATCACGCCTATATTCCTCGAAGGGTTAGGCAGAGGTGTACCAATATATACCCACAGTCTGCCGGTATTTTTAGGTCCCATGTAATATGGGGCGAGCCTATTGCCATTAACGGGCACAAATCCTAACTCCAAGCTGCTACTGAGAATTTCATAGAAAAGCCCAATAACACTTTGCTCGACCTGGGAATCAAACCCAAAACTTGTAGCGTAGCAGTCGCGCTTAGGATCACTAGGCTAACGAGGCAGTCCTACGACGGTAGATAACGTTTATATGAAGCGCAATATCAATACAGTTCTCGAGTCGACCTTCAAGTCAGTTTAGCATTGCGAACTTTAGCTTTATTGGCCCTCAGGTGACATTGTACTTTCACCAGTCTTTTTTAGGCTGGAGCGCAGGACCTAACGGAGCGTGAATTATCTAGAACGCTGATATTTGGGACTGCGTCGTAAAGGTCACCATATTCAGTCTACATATTATTTTGGACTATTTTAAGGTGTTTAAAATTCCAAGTTTAATGTTCAGACAAAGTTTTATGTCTAGTTTAGTTCGTGGTTTCAACCTAATTTAAGTGTTCGTTGCGAAGTTATTTTTGTGCGAATGAACATAGAGACTATTTTAATTTAGTATCTAAACTATTATTTTTAACAACGTATGCAAATTACCTACCGTTTACATAATAGATAGAAAAATAAAAATGGATGACACAAAATCAATGGACGACACGGTTACCGCAGTGGCTAAGCGATTGACCGCTGCGCTGTGTGTCGCGGGTTCGATTCCCGCACGGAACAAATATTTGTATGGCCTACAGACGGTTGTTCTGGGTCTAGCTGTTTGTGTATGTACGTTAATACGTTTGCAAACGCACACACGTTACAGAAGAAAATCCTAGAGAGAGGCAAAGATTTTCTTTAAACAAAAAGTATAAGTTTACGTAATGATAGCTTACACTCGCGACTTCTTCCTAGCTCTCTGCCAAACAGGTTAAGTAGTTGTCGAGATTTCCCATCTATTCAGTGAGCGTATGAGTGACCTTTCGCTGTGTAGCAAAATTCCCTTCTCAAGAAATCGACGTCAGCACGTATTTCCTGAGCTCTAACAAGACCTAGATCCCGCCCGAAGTATAAAGCAGTTGGTATGTATGTCATGTCACATTACCTTGGTGTCCGCACCCCGTGTGCTGACGTCATGCCACCATAAGCTGGTTGTTTGCGGTTATATACCGAGAGTACACAGACCCTGGTACTATTGATATCTAATGACATTTGAAGTTAGAATAAAGCACCAAGCTTTGTGGATTTACGTAACGCTAAAGTGAATCTGTCGATTCTATCTGAATCTAGAAAGGAACCGCCCAAAGAACTGTCAAATGGTATATTGCTATATCCATCAGTCTTGACATTATTGTTCCTTTCAAAATGTCATTGCACTGAATTTAATTTTTTAATAAAATACGAAGGTATCATACACAATGCGTGTTTAGCGTTTAGCCACTCGAGGTCTTACCACTGAAGGTTAGGGCTTTAGAGACAGGACAATGGTTGTGAGTATTAAGTATTATAATCTATACTAAGCTGAAGAGATTTTCGTTTGTTTGTTTGTATGTATATTTAAACGCGCTAATCTTTGGAACTACCAGTCGGATTGGAAAAAATATGTCTGTATATGATAACCAGATTTATGAGGAACAGATTTATAACATCACGCTTCGACCGACATGAGCGGAGCAGTAACCAAACAATTTTGTGCGATAATATCTGCACCGGCTCACAAAAAGTCTTCGAAGCTATTCTTTTTTCATTGTAATATTTACGTCATTCGATTCTTAAGTATCGTTTTTACTGACAAGAAATATTACAGATTATAAGTCATCTGTCAGAGACCACAAACCCACTCCCACACCCACTACCAAATAAACAAATCTCTTTCACCAAACGCACCGGCTATCGCAATCTGTCTACACGGCAGTTCGTACATAACTATGAGAAACTAGCGCCCTCTGGCGTCGCGCCAAATAATTAGCACTAGCTCATATGTTTTATTGTCTTGTAGTGAATACCGCTTTGATGTGAAAACTAATGGTTGTTTCTACTGCTGCTCGTTTTGGCAAGGTATTTGTTTGTTTAGATTTGTGAGGTGCTTTTGGTTTAGCAGTTGGAAAAGTGGTAGGTAAGCATGAAGTCATAATTTCGGTACTCTGTTCGATACATTGGAATACGGATAGAATTTGTCAATAAGTATTGTAGCCAAGAAAATACATGCTATATTATAAAAGGTAAATATACAAAACTGCAGCATTTATCGATAAATACCGAAACATCTCATTACGCAACGTGTGTGCAAACAATCGTGCGAAAGCGTTCGATATTATGCATAAGTGCAGGATTAAATCAACATGGCGGCTGGCTCCCCGCCAGGCGGTCAAGGTCACTGACGCAGGCACAGTGTTACCATTGTAAATTATAGTGATTTACACCCGTTTGTTACTCCATCGGTGGTCGGATATATGGCCTATAAAGCCTGTGGAACTTCAATCATGTTGTAGTTCAGGAAGGCAATATATTGGTAAAGGTTTCGCGTCTGTTGATGTTGGCGTTAGTTGCACTCGAAATGTGTCTCGCTTTGAACTTTGCTTTTACCAGAATAAACTAAGTGCTTGTATTTCTTGAGCGTTATAATTAGAACTAGCTTCTTCCTGCGACTTGGTCCGCATTGTTTTATTTTTACCCGCGTTAAGTAACTTGTTTGGTCACTGCACCGCTCTCATAGGTGATAGCGTGATTTTATAAAGCCTATACCAATTCTCATGAATATGGCTATCATATGCAAAAATATGTTTTCTATCCCGACCAGTCAATTCCAGACATTAGCGCGTTTAAACAAATTATACAGAAAAATCTCATCAGCTTTATTATATTAGTATATATAACCAAAAAAATACCGAAGCCACATTTTTAAGCCCATTATGGAATTCTAAATCCATTTAGGGTAAGAATAGTAAAGAATATTATGACATAACATAGAATATTTTTATTTTGTAATGACTACAGTAAAAATACGAACAGTACGGAGAAATGCTTGTTACTCAATTACACCAGAACGGCTGCACGGGTCTAGAATTCGGCACAGAGATAGATTATAGTCTGAAATAGCATATAAGCTAGTTTTTACCGGAAATACATACAGTTCCCGTGCGATAATACATCCATTTTGACGCGGACAAAGTCGCGGGCTGAAGCTAGTAACTCAATATGTATAACTTTCCATTGACTGCATACTACACTAATACCATCGTCTACACAAGTGATATAAACAGCTGATTTCTGTACAATCTCCAACTATTGAGCGAGTTATTTCTCTATAACAACACACGCAGTACGACTACAGAATGACGGTAGCTGCTGATGTACATGAAGGCGGTTTCCTACCTATCACCATGTTTAAAATTAGGTTCTGCTATAATTTGAGCTTTAGCAGTTATCAATTGCTGTTTGCTTTGGCTTCGGATATCCTTTTGATATTTCGGTATTGGAATATATTTTAGTCCATGTGAACTAAATATAATTATTGGAGCAGTATTGATTTGTATCGATGATGAAAAAAATTGGAGCCAATGAACCGATTGATTTACAAAAAGAAGAGAGAATGTATTGTATGGATTAAACTTATCAAAAAGGTGGATGTTGCACTTAATCTAAAATGGACATCGAAAACTAGACCTAAAGACCAGTCATATGACAGTTCCACTCCCAGTGGACCTAAAGTTAAAAAAGAACAACAACTTTTCACAATCCTGACATATCCAGGCAAGTCTAGATGCGAAATAGACACCTAGTTTACGGATAGCCTTAAAGACGTGATAAAGATGCCAAGTTAGCTAAACCAGCGTTAAACCTGCACCATGGCCCAAGTATTCAAAGTTAATGGACAGTAAACAGTTCGTGGCAGTAAATCGCGGTCATTGTGCGAACCCTCGTCTAGACTGGAGGCCCCCCTGACAACATGCGCCTATGTGGCACTGTTTAGGAAGTGCTACAGTGGAAGCGAGCAGGGAGAAAATTGAAGAAGTTATCATTTCTAACTGCCTCGTTGTCCTAGTGGGTCTAAGCGCGACTGCTACGCTAGAGGTCTTGGGTTCGATTCCCAGGTCGAGCAAAGTGTTATTGAGTTTTTCTATGAAATTCTCAGTAGTAGCTCGGAGTTAGGATTTGTACCCAATTAATGGCAATAGGCTCGCCCCCCATTACATGGGACCTAAACATACCGGAAAACTGTGGATGTACATTGCTACACCTCTGCCTAACCCTTCGGGGAATATAGGTTTGATGGTATGTATGTGTCAATCATTTCTCGTCTATCCAATAGATTAGTCAGATCCCTGGCAGAAGATAAGTTCACCATTGTGAGTAGAACCTGGATCAAAATCAATGAAAGGTCTATACATAGCAGTGGGCGAAGTGAAAAGAACCCTATGTACGTTACTAGCACTATATTCTCTTCGTGACCAACTAGTCTACGTGACTAATGGTATGGTTATGGATACCATTTCTAATGTAACAACATAGGTATGTCATATTAGAGTAAGCAAATAAGCAGTAAAATATGATAAGAAAAAGCTTATTTTTCCAAGTACCTATGACTACTATAGACCTTGGAGTTACACTTGCTTTTAGATCAAAGTACTATTATCCTAGCAAAGATCTTTCCGACTAAATCTACTTAGCTCGGGCTTTTAGACAGACACCCCGCCAATTTTTGACGTTCGTAATACCTATAAAATTAGATAGCGGGCTGACGTTTAATATACCTACCAGCCATTTTAGAGGGGGTAAGACTACTCATAAACACAAATGACTTCGACTATGAGACCCAGAAACATTAGCTGGTGCAGAACAGATGTAAAAAACATCATTTCTTTTTTTTATACATACATACATACCATCACGCCTGTATTCCTCGAAGGGTTAGTTAGGCAGAGGTGTACCAATGTACACCCACAGTTCGCCGGTATGTTTAGGACCCATGTTGGGAGCAAAACTATTGCTATTAACCGGGCACAAATCCTAACTCTGAGCTGCTACTGATAATTTTATAGAAAACCTAGTAACACTTTGGGCCACATATTGGGCCTATAACCAACGTTATTTATTTTCATGGACACTGTCTTCTCAAAAATTACCAGTGTACAAGTATTAAAAGTCAGCCTGCATGGCGTCAACATGGCGTTTAAAGTCGGTCGCCTGTGGTGCGACCACACCTCAAGCAAACTCCCCTCGTTCACAGGTGACCAGCAAGCTTTAGATATTATACAATTGGATTAATGCAGTTCTCGTTTTGTTTTATAACATATGAATAACTTTTGAACGATAGGATATTTCTTTTGAATCGGTTACTACTGTTTCATATATTGTGAAGACTTCATTGTATCTTTTTTTAGAAATATTTTTTAGTGGAATGAGGAATAGGGTGTAAAGTTCCGCATCCTCCATTGAAAGGGAAGACCCTCCGACTACCACACGACGGTTGCTTTCGGAGTTTCGTATGTAATAATGTCACTTAGAACTTTGATATCGCAATCTAGAAAACGTCAGTTATAGTTCTTATGTGGTGCGATAGATGTCGCCACAAAGTCATTGACTATTAAGGACAAACGGTCAAATTGAATCAATTTTTTTTTTCAAGATTCTAAATCATCATATCTTAGTCACATAGATATCGGGAACTACAAAGTAGTTCAAACAATCAAAAGCACTAATACTCGGTAGCAATTAAAGGTTCAAATGGAATTCCATTTTAATATTCGCTGTATTACAGTCTCCACTACCCTCAAATGTCAGGTTAAACAACAACCACATCCAGTGTATTTCCACTGAAGATATTACGTTTGCTTTAAACAAACAGACGAGTGGGTTTTGGCACGTTCTTCTACGAACCCTAATGGACATTTCCTTACCTACCTTCATTTGTCATTTTGACAATTTCGTACAAATGAGTTGCATTAACTTATTTAAATTGACCGATGGCCCCATTATGGTGAGCAATAGATTTCCATTCAATATAACAACGGAAAAATAACGTTACAATGCTATTGTTATTTTAATGTTATCGTATATTAAGCTCCGTAGCGTTATTTCATGATAAATACAAAGCAGGGTAGACATTAAGCCGTTTACAAAATATCACAAAAATTCAATAATTTCAACAATATGCCAACAATAACTGCTGTAAGTTGGCTGTTATTTTTTATAATACTTGATATTGAGTTTAATATGCGCATGTTGGTATTCCTATTATTTTTTTTTCTAACGTTTGATATTCCTCGCATCCATACATCTATTGAATATGTTTTATGCTGCTTTGGTTCCACCAAAGTAATTACTAATCGTAGATTACAGTGGACTAGTAAAATACTCAAGTTGTAAAATGCTAACTAATATTATATGTAAGTAAATGCAAAAGTAAGTTTGTACTTACTTGCTAAACTATTGAACTGATAATACTGAAACTTTGCATAGACGTTGTCAGGTGTACAGAAACGGACATAAGGTACCTTACAGCCAAATATATTTTGATAATAGATGGCGCCACGTGTATTTCGAACCATGATTGAATTTTAAATATAAGCGACATTTACGCGGACAAAGTCGCGGGCGAAAGCATTGTGAGTATTTTCATAAAAGCTTTACTTTCAGACAAAAATTCTCAATGACGTTGTTCAGTAGGAGGTAAAAGCTTTTAAATATTTTAATTAAAAAATTAACCTGAAAACAGTTTTTAATTTAACCTCTTCAAGGGCCAGATTGTCAAGATCAAGGCTAAAGTCGATAAAATTAACATAAGACTGAGCTTTATTAAATCTGACACCTTAGTCTTTAAGATCCTACTGATAAAATAAACCGTTGCGAACAGGAAGATAAGACACGAGTTTTTCAAAGCGTTTGAAACTATGTTGAGGACAATGGACTATTTTATAACGTCTTCTACAGTCTTTGACAGAATAAAAAGGAGATTAAATAATTTAAAAACACAACAAAACTAATTAAAATGTATTATTTAACAAAAAAACAAAACTTGTAAAAAATACCTGGTCCCGCAACTTAGCTCTTCTATCGTAAATAGTTGTGAGATCCATGTAAAACTCAGTTCGTTAATTTATTCAGTCCTTACTTAAGGGACTTAACCTAACAACACCTTGTAGTGATCATATCAATATTAAAAATTGATTGACTTGGCCATCGCATGAAAACACAATGTACCTCACAAGTAGTACATATTATATTAAATTAGATTGTTTAGTGCGAACGCAAAGTCAATCTATCGGTAAAGTAAAATCTCATGTGGATACCATACCTAGACTTAAAATTAGTAAGTCCGGAGCAAGCGTGGTGAATAATGCCCGTGTTTTCTCTGCATGAGTAGAAGGCTGTGTCCTACAGTGGGAGAATAATAAGCTGGTATTATTTAATGTAATAGTAAATCGGATGGTTGCAAACGAATTAGTGCACGTAACTGTTCGAATACGAGTTGACATAAAATCTGTACTTTGTGCCAAAGCAGTCGGCTACGGATTGTTAACAAATGCGTGCAAAATAACCAATTAGCTGCTTATTATAAACGCGTAGGAGTTTCGTTTCTAAGAAAATCATTCTTCTAGAATGTTCTGCTCTCTGTCCTTAATCTTATAAACACAACTCAACCTGCCTAACCTTTTTTTAACTTTGTGGGGGTTGGCTTCTAACAAGATGCAGCTGAATTGTTCTCTTTCACTCTTTCTACAGATTTTCATATCTCCTACATAAAGTACATTCATCCATAAATCATTCACACATAGACCTTGCCAGACAGCACAGTTCCATTCTCCCAAATACTTACACCGGCTGTATATTGTTACAAGTTTTACGCAACGCTGTCACCGAGCTTCGGAGTGAACTTGAACTATATCTGTCCGGCGCTGAACTAGGTGTCAATGATGACTTGTTTCTCTAATGTGATTCAAACCACCCACACGTGAATAAAAATGTTCAGCGCAAGAAGATTCTTAATAAAAATTTAGTCAATTTCAGCCTATAAGGTTCTGTTGAAACTAAATGACGATTCAATAAATATCTCTTACATGTGGAGTATCTATTTAGTTCTCACAACTCTACTTCTCGTATCCACAATTGCTAAAATTCAATTGTGCTCGCTTCGAGACGTGCTCCACTTTGCATTCACTAAGACACTGACAATAGAATCAAAGCGCACTCTGTGCACAAGCCGTATTTCCTATTACTTCAATAGACGTGTGGAACACAGAAGCGGTAATAACAAACAGTATTGGACATCTCAGAAACTGTGCCCAAGAACCAAAAATTAAAAGACAGGTGACATCTAGCAACCCGCTCTGAGCCCATGTGGTGGATACTATCACAACAGAGATCTGTCCGTCGGTCTGACTGTAAACAGTGAACTTTGTGGCCTATATGCAAAGAGCTCATTAGACTGCTCACTCAAGTAGGCCGCTGCAAACATAACCTAGCAAAATGAGGGATTATAGATCCCACAGACACCTGGTCGTTCTAGACCAGACAATATCCCACTTGGTGCAGTGCCCAAGGTTTCCCTACACCTGCACTTTGGAGGACATTTTAAAACACCACTAATGCCGCGGCAATCTTGGCTACCTGCTAGGACCAAATACGAAAGAAAAAGGGCTTTGCTTTAGATTCGAAAAGAAGAAGTCCAAGCAGTGGGAACAGTAACATTGTGATAACATTTGTGTTTGAACACCTTTATAATCTAACCTTCGCATCTCATCTAGCATTCATATTTGCAGCAGCCGGTAATTTTTACGCAACGTTTGTCACTGACGGCGGCTTGTGAAATAAACTTGAACTATATAAGATGGAACAGTGCCAAGTGAGTCATCAGGGTTCCCCTCGATGAGTCACGCGAGTGACAAACTGTAACGGATGGCAGACTGATCTCGTGTTGTGATGCGTAATAAGGGATTGGGATTAATTTGATGATCTTTCTTTATGGCTATTATATAATGATTCCTTCTTTTACCGCTAGGCAGTAAAAATAAATAGATGCCTATACCATCACCGCCCGTACCGTCACCGTCCGTACCGTAGATACAAAGAAAAATGTGAGTGACGGAGATTGATTTCAAGTGAAACAGAGATTTCGATTACCATAATGGTGACGAAATTATCTATTTTTGACTTTGGTTCAATTAATCAACTTACTAGAGCCGTCTAGGAACTTGAATTAGGTCTGTACAACCTCAGCTGTATATTATGGCCTACATTCTAGATAATAGAAAACATAAAAATCTATTGTAATACCTACTTTATGAATGGGCTGAAAATTTTCCTTTCCATTATTGAGATTCTCATGAATAAATCCAAATGGAATTGGTTAACAACCGATTTGATTCCCCACACGTGTATGATCGTATGCATACAGCCGTACGCATGTCATGGAAGCATAGAAACCGAAATAGTAATGTTTGTGAATGCCGGTGATCCCGATCAGGCCCGGAAGTGAGCCGGCGCGGACCAACTCGTGCCGATTGGCGTGTACCGACAGCTCATACAATTGAATGATGATTTAGGTACACGTGAAATTAATAACCCCATTAGTGATTCAATGGCTAGCCTTGATTTAAATCAAGTTAAAACCACATAAAAGTGTCTAAACTGAATTCTAATCAATATGATCATAAATTTTAACCTCACACATCTGAGAAACCAGAGTAATATAATTTTAAATAAATACTAAAATGATCCGTGAAATTCAAGGGCAAGGATGAAAGACTGTGGACTAAGAAAGATAGAGATAGAGCTCTTTGTGCAGGAGCTCGACCGTTCGAAGTACTACGACCATACCTATTTCTGCCGCAAAGCAGTGTTCCTGGGTTCCGATTTGAAAGGTATGGGTGCCGGTGTAATTACAGAAACATGAGACATTTCAACTTTATCTTTGAGATGGCAACGCATCTGCAAGGCCTCTGGTATTGCAGAGGTTTATAAGCAGCGGTGACTACTTAACAACATGAGGGCCGTCGGCTTGTACGCAAAAAAAAGAGAGACTACTAAGAGATTTGTTTGAGCAAAAAAGTTGACCGTAGCATCTTCCAGATTACGAGTAACACATAACTGCTATCACCAATATCAGAGATTATAGCAATGCCTCACAATCAATAATTTACTAAAGCTGATATAAGGAAAACATATTAGGAACAAGCCTATTGGTGAGTTAATATATTCAACCGCTAGTACAATCGTTGGCCGGTCCGACGCGACACGTGTCGATTATTTACAACATAATAGCCTACATCAGGGCGGGTTCTATTTCGGATTTAACTGGGTTATTGTGATCGACGCAAATCAATCATAGGAAAGAAGAATGGATGGCTATTGTGAAAGATGAAAGGTTTTGTGTGGATTACGAATAGAAGAAAGTAGAAAAATGTAAAAGACATTGATATTTGATAACATTAACATAAAATAGAGCAAGTCATTGATATACTATCCATGTTAACAGAAACAAAAGAAGTGGATAAAAACTATTAGATAAAAACATAACCAATGGACATTCAGGTGAACATATTGAAGTCTACATTCCCGTAAGATTCGTTCCTGCCCTTAGACATAAAACAATCGGTGGATCATCAATCCAACTAATTGATTAAGCAAATAAAAGTGTTGAAGACGTTAAAAACATATTAAGCTTTTAACTACAAACTCGTGCAAGTTACCCTATTCCAATGTGCTAGGACAGTAGATAAGAAGTAGAGGTCAATGCTAATGGACATCGTATGTTTTTACTATACCATTTGTGTGGAACCACTGCATGAGAGAATTAATGACTAAGCTCCTCTTTTTCTAGAACTCTATAATGGGACATATTCCAAACACATCACGGTTTAAATTCCAATACAACTGCAAAAATTCTGTGAAGGTTTAATTTATGCGTTTCTTCATGAATATTAGTTATATATAAAAAAAAAGAAAAAAAAAGAAAAAAAAAGATATTTATAATTGTTATTAGTCTGTAAGCTCTCCTTAAAAATAAATAAATAAATAATAAATAAATGAACTTGGTGAAACTAGAGAACAGAAAAAAGAAAAAATCGTTAACTAAATTTTTTTTGAAATGGTCCAATTCTATACCTGTTTACAGACTCAATACATATTCAAATGATCATTGTACAACAACGGTGACTGGCATCGGTGACAGAAAACATAGTAAGGAATCCTGGACTAAAATTAATATTGGTCCTAATAGCTTCTTCTAAAGCTGGTTGTGTCATATTAACGGCAAAGTACTGAATTCCATTGAACGCCCTCCGGAAATGCGCCGGCGCATAAGACGTCCCATCAGTAACAGTCAAGAGGAACATCAACTACATTCTGGCGTAAAGCCCGGTATGTATGGTGGTACATTATAGTTCAATATTCATGTGGCTGCCTGTTGACTGAGGGTTTATATGTGGCTTATCTGTTCCTGAATTTACTAATGATGTCCGTTACGTGTTAAGTAAGATTCATCAAACATTTACCCCCACATTCAGCAATTGAGATTTCAGGTAGTTTCTGAATGCTGGGAAAAATCTCTGATTAATGAATCAACTGTTGACATTGAACAGTAATAGTTATTAATTAGGATACCCCTCTGTAATTGTTTAACCAAATAAATAATTCGTTGATAATAAATGACTGTATCTCTGTCTAATTAATTCAATTTTCTCAAACAAGACATTTATCAACAAACCGCAAATCCCTCTAGCCAATTAGTCTGCCGATGACTAATACTTTCCCATGATGCGACACCGTATATTTCTTCCAATGTCCAGCCAGAAAACACGCGAGTAATATTGTTAAATTCACGTTTTGGCACACGGCCCACAGAGTACCGCGTTGCTTTTATAGCAGTAAGCAGAGGCTCAAGTACAATGCACTCGGCGACAAGGTCCCCTGAAGAAAGATCAGGTTGCGACAGTTCTGGCAGGAGGCCCATATATTTGGTGCGTGTGTTTATGTTATCATTTGCGTGGCAGGTTGGATTTCCATTGCGTTCAATTTCATGATTAACAAAGCTTTTATATAAGCTCTTTGAAGTAAGAACTTTGAAGAGATTATATAAAATAACTCTCTTGTCTTTTGAATTATTTAATGTATTTAACTAAAGACAGTTCTCTTCATGAATCAGTTTTGCTTCACTGACCAGCAGCAGCTCGGAAGGTCCACTAAGAAGTACCTTGTTATTTCTCTTAAAACCTAAGATTGGATTTTGCCGCAGACACATGTTTACTAACTCAACTTTCTTTGAACCAAATCGGTTTTCGAGATCATTGCCCGATTACTTCCCATATACTAGGGTTCTTATCCTTCATCAAAAGTCTAAGTGTCCAGTATACGAAACAATAAAATAATTCGGTGTAATCCCGCGCGTACGCAGTAACTATAAACTGATGTTGCGCGAACGGCGTCTATTTGCGAACTTCCGGGAGCGTGCCATTGCCACTGCCTGTTAAGAAACATAGGCCAAAGTAGACAGATGTACGGGCAAAGTTGGAGGCAATACTAGTCAAACATATATCAGGAAGATAACTTTGTTGGTAAGACAGAACTCATAAAAATGGGTGATATAGATAATAAATAATCGCATTGAAGTTTTGAATAATAAACTTAACAGACACAAAACTATGATGTTCTGAAAAAAAAAAAACAAAAAAGAAAAGTGATGTAAAAAGACACGATTTAGAAGAAAATCTATACCAGAAATAGTCCGCCAAACAGAAATAATCATACTTAAAGATACGGAAGCTTCTAAACTCTTTTTTTGCCATTTCCTAACAAAGAAAAACCTCTTTGTCTAAGATTTCTTCCAACAACGACATACCTAGTCCTGAGTCAACTAACGTCTTTATTTACACACAAATCACGGAGCTGAGTAATCAGTGTATTCTCCAAAACATTTCCAGTCGAGTCACAGACCAGACCCTGTCTAAAATAGTCAGCTAGTTAAAATGAGATACGACTGCGTGGAATGACGGCCTGAGCTCGTTATAGAGAAAGATCATGCTGAAAGAATTCTAGACACGGCTGTCGTTGCTACAGTAAACAACACGGACAAGCATATCTTGTGATTAATGCTTCACTAACTGAAAACTCGAAATTTAATTTAATGAATTGCAATAAAATGCATTTGGAGAATATAAACCTAATCAAACGAGGAATTTTGTGAAACTTATTCAATTTATTGTTAATTCATTATAACGGAGCGAATTTTATTGTTATTTCACTCGAGTTTGATAGACTATATTTCATTCCAAAACAAGGATAGCTGACGTGGCTCAAAATTACGGACAACCTAGTAGCACAGAGTTGGTGCCCTGAGACAGAGAGATGGGGTAGCGACAGGCCACGGTAGGGATGGCAGGACAAACTGCACGAATTCCTGCAAAACTTCTCGAAATATGGACGGAGTGGAGGGCGGCCCTTGCCTAGGAGTGGGACAGAAAAAAATAAATAAAGGTAAAGTTTTGCTAACAGCTTCTGGTATGGAAAGCGAAAAGTAACAAGAAAGTTTTAAGCTTTAGTCGCACAAAGTAACGGTGGCACTCTCGGCATCGGGACAGAAATGTTTATAGACACAAGAATCCAGCATTTATAACGAAAACATTCTTTATCTCGTAAAGGATCTTGCATTTCACTTTAAATCGATTTTTTTTTCCCGAGAACACATCAACACTTTCTACAGTGAAATTGATTTCTTTGTGATGCTCATTTCCTGAAGATCGCGAACAATTACGTTGGCAATAGAAGCTTTTAGAGTGTTTACACAATTAAATGGAGAAATGTTAAAAAGTATGCCTGTACTCCAGGTCAAATGATTGTCTAACACTTATTTGTAACGAGGAAGTTTCGTAATAAGATTTCTTAGAATTGATTTATTGTTGTCTGTAATGAGGGTAAACCAAATTCTCGTTCCAATTCTTTTACAAATTCACTAAATGAAGGACGCGTGTATAGCTCTTGCGATGTACTTTTTGGCATGAGCTAATCTCTGACTTCTAAATCCTGATTTCAAAAGTTTATATTGACCACTATGCTCGTTGATTGTTAATTTGTTGATCACTGATTTGATTAGGACACATCGGTCTGTTAAAATCCGGTTAGGTAGACAGTAATTATAAATAAAATTATAAAAAAAAACTTTATTTTTCCTTACGTGGTGCGCCCAATTATCTTCAATCGTTTGCATAACTACAGTCAAAGTTCACAGTATCACGACTGGCCTGCGAGACTCTTCTATTTTGAGTATATCAGCATTACTATGCAGAATTTTCCAGCAAAATAAAAACAGTAGAACCAAGAATAGATCTACTACTATGCGTATTACAAGCTAGAGTGGGCATAAAACTGTAAAACATTTCATGACCTACACAAGGTTGGGTACAACGGTATCGCAAGAAACGTACCTAAACATATTTACTACTACTTGATCATCAAGAATTCTTTTAGGCACGCGAGGGAGTGATTGTCAACATTTTGGTATTTTTGGCTATATTTATTTTGTTACAGTTACATAAATTAACATGATCTTAGTCACAAATATTTCTAGAATTTTTAATCTCTGGCCTGGACATTCTTGAAGACTACACTTCAGTATGAATACGGGAAGCGGCGTCCAGTGCGGCGTAGTTATCATAATAAGCATAGTCAGCTGCCAAGCTTCAGCCCCAGACGATAAACTTTTTAAAAATCACCATCTCCCTCATCTACTCGTCTCGAACAATAACGTCATATAAAATTTCTGTCTTGAAAAGTTTAAGTAAAATGTCGGTAAAAATTATTCATTGTACCTTATTTAGAACTTGATTAAATGCATGTTATGTCATAGATATTTGTGTAAGTCTGTCAATAATGTCTTAAGAAAGATTGAGCACTCCTGATCCACAGATATGATAGTTACGTCACTGCGACTATAAAAACGTAGTAAAATGGGCGCTGTAACGTTAGTGGAGTGATTTGCCAAAACAGATGCTGTTATATGTGAACAAGGGTGAGGACTGCGAGCTTCTGGTTTATGGGCATCATGACGGAAAGTTTTGGTATGGCTATGAAGATTATAGACATTGTTGATATTTGGGCAAAGGAATGTGTTAGTAGTGGCCAAGTGATTAACTTCGGTGCTATGGTTCACGGGTACTATCTATACTTACACGTGAAATATACGTAGGATTTTTTGGACACTGTATAATATATTTATTTGCATAAACCAAGGAAGTAGTCACTTCAAACATTATTTATACTCGATTACCGTACATATTAGGCAGCCCAAAGCCCTTGAAAGTAAACAAAACCAATTTAATTACATCACCGTATCTCCGACGCCAATCATTCCGGAAATTACATCGTCCGGCATCAAACCCACGCGTTTTTTCACCCCCCAGTCTTGGACGAGTAGTTATTGGAAAACCTCGAGGACGTATCTGCCATATCTTAATTAGATTCGCTTAGGGGATGGGATGGAATGGGAGGCAAGAAGATGAAGGATGGTAAATTGCAATTTTTATAGACTTTCGAAGGCTCTTGTCGCATAGCCGCAGTATTTCTACATAGTATAAACCAAAATCGCTTCCCGCCGTCTGTCCCTGTGTACGCCCTGTACCTTTTAAACTGAGCAACTGATTTTGATGCACCTGTCATCAATAGTTGAGAGTGATTCAAGAGGAAGGTTTATACGTATAGAACGTCACGCTGCGACCAGCAGGGTCGGAGCAAAAACCAAAGATGTAAATGAACGCGGGTGACACCGCGGTGTATATAGCTAGTTACTAGACAACGGGGGAAAAAACTACATGAAGTACCCCCGTGTATGTTTTCCTGTTATTTGTTGTTCTGAGTGGTTTCATTTATAAAAGGCAAGTAAGGGATCTTGCTAAGAGGACCGGAAGCAGCTCTCATGTTAGCTTATCCTATTTTCGACTAACATATAAATGCGAATGTTTGTGAGGATAGATGGATGGATCACGCGTAAACGGCTGAATTTTCAACTGAAGATTAAATAAAAAACGCGTCAAATATTCAGAACAGATTCAGAGTATATTAATTACTCATCTTTTCAGGAAAATATAAATAATATAGAACTCTGAGAAACGGTGACAAGTGTTAATTACAAAACTAGAATATGTTAAACAAAGTGAGGCAATCTTAAAATATTCATAAGCTGAGAAATAAAAACAATTTCCTGGAGGCCTATAGAAGATGTCACACTGGCACTGAAGATGGAACACTAAATCGCGATAAAGAAAGAGTGGAAGGAGGCCTTTGCCCAGAAATGGGACAGCACCGGTGTCATCCTTTATTCGAGTCGATGATAATGTTTTAAATTTTTGGGTCCAGTAGGTGGCCATGTTTATCGCGGCGTCAGTAGCGTTGTTGGTGTCCTCTAGTCTCTTTGGCCAATGTAGCAAACAGAACAGGCTAATAAATAAATATAAAGGGAACTACATATATTTGTACGACCAATAAAATATTCTTTCTACTTAAGGAAAAACGACCTACATCCAGAAATTCACATCCTCAAATAAATAACGTAGGCGACAATCGTCCACAACTTCGTTGTCACTTACACAAACTTTACTTTTTACGTTCATCTAACAATACAAAGGTAAATATGATACATAACAAATTCCAGGCAGAAACGCGGAGCCGTCCAATTACGTAAGTCGTGTCTGCCTGTCCGAGGGTACCGGAGCTGAATAGTAAATGGAAGAAGGGCTGGTGTGTCACGTAGACACCGACCTTGGGGTGAAAGCTGTTGAATTTATATGGGCTTGAATTATAAGAGGCTTGAGAAAAGTTAAAGAGTACTTTTATCAGGAAACTGAGTTAATATATCATAAAAAATCTATAGGATTCAATTACGAAGTTCACAGGCCTTAGTATTCCCCAAAGGGTTAAGCAGAGGTGCACCAATGTATACCCACATTTCGCCGGTAGGTATGTTTTATTTCCTATGTAGTAAGGGACGAGCCTATTGCCATTAACCGGGCACAAATCCTAACTCCGAGCTGCTACTAAGAATTTCATAGAAAAACCCAATAACACTTTTTGCTCGACCTGGGATTCGAACCCAAGGCCACTAGCGAGTACCGAGTATGTAAGCAATAATAATATACTAGTGGATAATTCAGAAAATATTATAGTGCTCAAGTGTGTACGTCAACACAAGTGCACTCCCTCTTCCCTTGCTTTTATAGTCCAATAGGACAGCAATCCGACACGACCAGGGAGAGAACAGACGCAGGACTAATGCCGACACGGTCACGGGGATTTCACAGCACTAACTGATAAAATTAAAACTTCTCGATCCAGTTTCAGCAAACAAACAATACTATAATCAAAATACTAAAAATGCCACAATAATCATCAAGGACAATTATCAGAACGACAAAACATGCTATAACCAACCCCAAGCGGAATTCCGGAAGACAATACTGCCGACCTTTGGAAAGACAATCGTCACGTAGACACTGACCTTGGACCAGCTGGTGGCAATAAGGAAAGGGAGAGTCGCTGAAGGTCGAAGGTTGGGAGTAGAAATTAATATTAATAGGCTTTGTTGGGCTATAAATATTTAGAAGACCTCGAAATTGCATTAACGTGTCGCGCCTGAATTAGTTGCCCTTCAAGTGCCCAATACATAATAATTTTTCTCATGTAATGACGTTATAAATATGTACGAACAATTGAGGTTATCAAGTTACTGGGTCGTAACAAAAAAAACGGGTCGTTGATTTCGGAGAAATTCTCGAAAAGAACACATACGCTTTAGAAATTAAGTGGCTTAGAAAATCCCATTTGTATACCCTTTGTGAACATCACCGTTATTGCTTTCGACTCATTCCAATTTGAATCCGGATAAAATTATCATCTATACTAGTATTATTGTTTTATATTCAACTTCATTGTTTTCACATATAGAAGCAACAAGAATATTGTAACCAAGATTTTGTAAAAACCAATTTGAAAAGAGTGTTCATGGAGTTTCTTGCTCGTTGTTCTCCATAGAGACCTACGTTTTTGGAACGAGCAACTTCAACTTTTTGTATGAGTAACTTCTTGACAATTCAAAAGTGCCTGTAAATGGTCTAATTGAAATAAATGTTTTGACTTTGACTTTGACTTTATTATAAAGCAGAAGTGTTTATTTGAACACGCTAATCTCGGGAACTACTGGGCCAATGTGAAAAAGCCTTTTTGGGTTAAGCAGTCCGTTTATCAAGGAAGACTATATGCTATATAACATTACGTAAACTTCACGAGAGTGAAACCGAGGAATAGCTTACCAACACTTTATTTAAAATGAACAACACGTAAAACTGCAGCGAACTGATATTTATTTATTTGTGGTCTGCCAACAGTTGTTACAGTAACGTATGTATAAATAAGTGTGCAATCTAGTTATAAGTATCACTGCACAACCAATTACAGGCAAACACTGCATGCTTAGGATATTTGCCTTTACAGAAGGAGTAGAATATATAAAAGTGAAGAAAATCTTAAAATAAAATATTTTGAAATAAAACGCAGTTAATTTAAATATTTTGTGTACAAAAAAAATAAAAATAGTATAAACAGATAAGGCTATTTGACCGGTTAAATAAAATAAAATCGCATGCTGTAACTAAGGCACAATTAATTGGGTATAGCGTCTTCAAGCGGGACACGATTAGTACTCCAAGACACGTGAAAAATACTTGACATTGTCTGTGTGTATGTCACACAGGGCGCTGTGCTCGTTGACAAGCTTGCAGAGGCGTGGGTATCGGTGAGTTTGCGCCGAACTTTGTGTGTCGAAGTGCAGGGACCAGAGGTGTTATGGGTTTTCTTGACGGTTTACGCGGTACTCTAAAATTAAATTTGTGTAAGAGCTGTGGGCAATCAATTTTATTTGTAAAAATCTTGTGTACGAATCGAAGGTCCAGTGACTCCCTACGTTTATCGAGGGAGATCATGTTGAATAGCTTGAGTTTAGTTGATGATATGATATCAAAAATACACAACATAATAATATATCTAATCAAGGTTCTTCAGCACAGGTAGTATATTTATTGCCACTAAATTTAAACTTTAAAGTGCTATAGTCCAAATCGTTAATCGGTGGAATTAACTTCATCGACGTCATTAACTTTGATCTACTTTCCCAAGTATTTCGGACCTCCTAATGAGAGTTGTAGTTTATTTTCTGAAATGCTTTAGGACTTACGCACAGAATTTTGTGCCTTTACGACTGCGACGACCAGACGAACTGCTTTTAGCGCTACGTGTGTTGACACACACGTCATGACTGATGGCAGACATTTCGTGATGCAGTTTTTGAATTCTCAAAAAGGATAAATGATATAATAAGTGATAAATAATCACAAAAGAAGCACATTTCATCGTAGATCATAGTTACAGAGTCGTCACAGAAGTGTCGTCTAGATAAGCCCTTAGGTTCAAGCTTTAATTACCTAGACACCTCCACAGAGACCTGTAAATATCTATTACAAGTTTTACTAATTGGCTAAAGGATTACTAGTCATCTATTTCCATTTCGGTTTAGTTTAAGTACGTTGCCCGTTATTAATGAAGACGAACTTTATTCTTGATATTTAATCAATCAGGTAAAGTTAGCACTACTTTACCACAACTAGATAAAAAGAGGTGAAAAACAATCAAGGAGATATCTAGATCAAAATTCATATAGGTAAAGTTTCTACATACATACTATCACGCCTATATTCCCTGAAGGGTTAGGCAGAGGCCGAAAAGAGAAGAGAGAAAAAAAAATTGTAAAGAGAGAAGAAAGAGAGGTTGCCTATAAAGTTTCTGCCAGATAGATTAGTCGAAACTCAGTACAGTTTCTACCAGACCGATTAGCAGTAAGTAATAAAGAAGTAATGAAAAAGACTATTGATGTTTCAGAAGCAGTCACCCAAACAATCCATTTGTTTAACTAAGCTTAAATTCAGACATGCATCAACTTAGATAAAGCGACTTATCAACAAAACTGGCATTGAATTATTATGGCTTCCCTGAGTCACTGCATGCAACTGTACTGATAGTTGCCATGGGGACTGTGGGCTCATCATTATGTCATTTGATAAGATTAGAACCACTCCATGCATTTTGGAGAACGTTAGCTTTTTGTCACAACTATATAACTTTATAAATATGCAATTTGAATGTACACAATGTCACACGAGCCTAAGCAAATAATACTGGAAAGAAAACTCAGTAGTGATCCTTTTGCAATCTTACTATAATGGTCGCCACGAGTCGTGAGCACAGATGGGTAGTGGTGGGGGTAACCTCGCGCATGTGTACTCTCGACAAATTAATTCAATACCGATTTTACTAAAATTATTGTTAGGTACTTACACAAAGTATGTAAGTAAGGTACTTAAAACAGAAGTGGTACTTATAATTTTACTTTGATGCAGTAATGTTGTAGGTTTTCGTGACTGAAACATATCTCAATAAAATAATAAAATCTGGTTCGAAATGATGTTTTATTTTTATTTTTTACGTTTTGTTAATTTGAAGGTACAGGCATCATCTTTACCTTCTGTAAAAAAAACCATAAAACTATATGAAAACTAAAACCAAAAATAAATACGAAATAAAAAATAAACCATTTATAAATTCAAAACGTAAGTCATTAAAACTGCACAAAAGTGTACAGTAGCCGAATAACATGCGAGTGTCCAATAGACGACGAGTATCGGCTGCCGGACAGGGACGGGCCAATCGCGTGCGTCGACCCCCGCTGCGTCTTTCATTCCGCCAAAGAGACCTAAAAATGAACTTCTGTGCAGGTGAATTTTGTGCTCACGACTCGTGGCGAATACTGTACTAATATAAACGCTGTAGTTTGTTTGGCTGGGTGTCGTTTACTTCTTCACGCTTAAACGGCTGAATGACATGGGCAAAAATTGGCACACATATTATTAATGCAGCTTAAAACAGGACAAATGTGTTAAGCACAGGATAAAAATTTATCCTTAATTCTGAAACCTACGCGGACGAAGCCGTGGGCAAAAGCTAATAACTAAGATATTCGAGCATCGGAGCTTACATTTATTGACAAAGCTAGTGAGATAGTACAGATGCAATTCATTTTATTGGTAATCAAATGTTTAGTCTGGTCACAAGATCTGAATACCTGCCTACCCTACTAGTATTTCAAAGGTTAATTGATTTGAAACTTCGGATCACGCATTCAAAGTAAAAAGAATCAAGGAAGCTTCGGAAACAGTAAATTATATTTTGCTACCTAATGTTTCGCTGGAAAATAATTATCTTCCAAATCGTTATCTGTAAGTACTACCTTTGGTTTTACTACACATTTTGTATTACTGAAATTATGTTTCAGTTGAATACATATAAAATTCAACCTTGTTACAAAAGTCAATGTCAAGAGAAAAAACTAGCTTTTTACCGACTGATTTATCTTTAGCCATAATCGTAAATAGTAGGGATAATAACCGACCGTTATTTTAGTCGTATTCTGAACTAGACTGATCTTATTAATTGTAAAATCCCATGAGCTTGAGTCGAACTGCCGAGCAGAGCGGGTGTCGACTGTACTTGGACGCCTGTTTTTTTTTTTTTTTTTGTTTTTCATAAATTCAGCACTTGACGTTTTTCGTCCTACCATCGTGCGTGCATAATACGGGTGTCGCGCGGCGCCTTTGACGTGTCAACTGTATGAAAAAAGTCAACTGTCCGTGTGCAGTTCTAAATCCACACTGCTCGTGGAGCAGTCCGGCACCATACGCAGTAATGGTTAGAGCCCTAACGCCAATTTCAAAAATTCTTTTTACTAATTTTTAACCTGCATATAATTATCAGTGAAGGTCAAAAAGCTTCATTATTTTCGAGACTGCGGAAACTATTTCCCGGAAAAAAGAAAGCAAAAACAATTTCACAACAGCATTTATTTTCGTAGCTCAAAACACTGATATTGCAACTCTTGCCAAAATGGCTTCGTCTAATAATTGGAACAGTTTGTTTGAAAACTAAACGCATTTATTTGTTTCTTGGCTTATTTGAGACTGCTGACAGACTATTTTCATCTATTTTTCCAAGCTTTTATTAAACTTGCAATGTTTGTTAGTTTGTTTATATCTTCCAATCCAATATCTTCCGAATTACTGTTTCTCTACGCCCTCTTTTCCTAAGGAGTTTCTTTTTTGCTGTATCCTGAATACCGGACTCATAATCAACAAAACAAATCTATCTATATAATATGCAAAGAAGTATTGCATGTCTTTATTTAAACTTAACTTTAAACGTATGTACCTACAGTCTCATGAGGCATTTCAGAATCATCAACTCACTTCATCGTCATGTCCACAACAAACACAAATTTATTCTAGACTTTTGAGCAACAAAAGGCCCTTCCGATCAATACTTCCCCACACAAATACACGGTAGTACAAATTCCCTGTTTCATGGAATCATAAATATTAACGACCGAGGGCGGGCAGAGTACATCGAACATTCGACTACCCACTCCCACGAACTGGATGCAATGACATTGATCATGTCGTTTAGTTTGTATAGTGCGATTATTTTGGTAGCATTATGGCTCATAATAATTTCGATTATGACTATTCGATTCAGTATTTCAGATGAATTTATCGAGTATTGAAGTGTCTATATTTCTAGCACTCAAGATGGAAAATACATTGGTTACAAATGAGATTCTAGAAGTTTTAGTAGGAATATTATTTCTAGAAAAAAGAACTAAGAATCCAATGGACAATAGCCAAGTCATATTTCCTGTCCATTTCGTCCCCAACAAAACTTTTCCAGGACAACCAAACTACATTGTACCCTACAATCTATATTCTCGAATTGTATTCATAAACATCCCTTTATTAGGAAAACAGACCGGAATTGAGAAGCGAGGAAGCGGTAGAAAAACATCCTGAAGGGAATATTACCCGGGGACGGGATATATTGCAAGCCCGGGTAAAGACTTGACCTTGAACCGGTGACGCAAGGATCCCAGGACGACGCCTGTTTTATTGTGATTTAAAACATTGGTGTTATCTACTATCGCTACCATTGATTTCACAACTAGCTCGATAAGGGTGGTTTTTATTAAAGTGAAACTGTGCTTCTATCGCTTAATTACTATGTCTGTATGTACAGCCTTCTAAAAATGTAGTTGTTTGTCTAAACGCGCTAATCTATAAAACAACCAGTCGGATTGGAATATTTTATGTTTTTATATGATAGCCGGATTCATGAGGAATACTATATAGGCTATATAACATCACGCTACTACTGCTGGGAGCGGAGTATTGACCAAAGACGTAACTATACGGTGCGAAACCACGTGGTACAGAGAGTAAATAAATAGCCTGAAGCAATCCTATTTCTCGAGCATTGTCTCTATAGTCTAAGATCGTATCTCAAACTGTAAGCCTTATTAGGATGTCCACCAAAACCCAGATCAATACAGAGATTAATAAACTATCCGTAAAATCTCATACTATCGAAGTTATGTGACTAAAGTAACACAAGACAATCTAAACATGACTTAACTTTTCACATACAGCCGAACTAACATTATAAGCAAGTTCCAAAATAATAAAAACACCACGTCCCACATGATGACATCTCCGATTAAAGCAGGCGGAGCCGCGAGCGGCGATTAGTGGTGACCTTGACCGAATGCCGTCGTTAGTGACAGAGCGCTGTTTTCCGGCTATTTCAAGGCTATGTCCCTGAAGCTTTATTGCAGATTTGTGAATAGAAAAAGTTTTATACGACCATGCGAAGTGAGAATCTATTTGTGATCTTTTTTTCTTTTTTGAGGTTAAACTAAATGAAAGGAACGTGTTAAAACGTTTGCCTTTTAATTTGTACAAATTTCGGATGTTGACATTCTTATTTAATTAAATGTGCGACATTTTATTAGTTAAATTGGACTTATTATCGTTTTGTTATTATTTTCTATTGTTAACTATTATCCAAATTATAGCAATATTATAAAAATTTAAATGTTTATGTTTAATAATTTATTTATCGAGGAAGGTTTTAGGCTTTATAACGTCACGCTACGAAACACGGGAGAGAAGCAGTAACCAAAGACGTACCTTAATGCGGGTGCAAAAAACCACGCGAACCAGGCGCTGGCAGAAGCTGGTGTTTTAAATACAATCGTAGATTCTCTACACATATTGGTTGTAAGTGTAAAGAGTAATGGAAACAACAATAAATAAATAAGTCAATATTATTCTTCTTTCCACATAAAGTTGCAGCATGGAATCCTGGTCAAAAAATCTTTCCGAATAATTAAAATATTCTAACGTCGGAGTACGATTCGCGAGTGAAATGGACATTTATCTGCAGTGGATGTAGTTATCACATCCTGTAGATATTACGGACTGTTTTGCGGAGTTCTGCGTGTCTGTCCGACTGTCGGTGTGGGTCTACCACGCCAGATACAAAGAAACATGGATTGGACAGGGGCCTTTCTAGCCTTGATATGACTGCCGTAGTGACACGGCTTAGTTGAAAGACTAAAGATTGGGCTGAATTATTTAGGTCATATGAAGAAGCATCAGCATGACCTAAAAAAATTGCTAAGTATAGTTATGGTTAACCGGTCCTTTTGGAAATCTATGGGGGAGGCTTATGTCCAGCAGTGGACATCCAACAGCTGATATGACGATGATGATGATGGGTATGGTTAACATACAGGACAATTTTATTTACCGCTCTGTTAAAAAAGAATTAAATGTTCCCTACAAAAATGAACTACTCGATCTAAATGTACATATGAAACAGCAGTTTTTCTTTTTCTCATTTCAATATTGGTCCTATAGTAGAAGTTGATCAGTGATTTAAGTCAGCCTGTATTAAACCATCATCTTATCAAGTCACAAGTTTGCCTATTTCCGAAAACCCGAATACTAACTAACCTTGATTAAACCGAACAATACGTACTTATTTTATCAACATACGAGTACATCACCGACTTCTCAAATTTCTACATATCATCGTTGAAAAAGAAACCTAGTTAGTATATATGCAAAGCACATAGATGTCTAGTGTTGTCTCCAACTTTTCCACGTGTAACCTACTCTTCAAGACTCTTTGTACATTTCTCTAGATGTGTCCGCAGCTAGTACTTGACCTTTGTTGTATACACGAGGGTTACTACAGTCTCCTAGATGCTGTGATCTCGGCAATTAAAATAAATGAGACTACATGTAACACAAAGGTGAGTGGTCAAGACTTGTGAGAGATTTGTGAAGGAGTTGACTTGATTCAACTATTGTTTCTTTCGAGTTTTCGAGCGCCAAAGTTGAGTAATTCTGTTCTTATGTAGAACTTGGTGAACAAGACGCTGTACTTGAAATATAGAAAAAAAGATTTGAAGAACACTATGTACCGTCTGAAAACACTGTTCCAAAGGCCTCTCATCAGAAACGAGTATTAGGGACTAACTACACTTATTCAGCTCCATTCAGCTTTAGTCTATAGAAAACGTCGGTTTTGTATCGCACCCGTTCAGACGCGGAAAGTTGAACGCATGCGTACGCGTCGCCATACTAGAATAGTGGATTCTATGGACAAAAGGTAAATTAAGCTGAATAAATGTATTTAGTCCCTTACACACCACGCTTGCGCACTACGTATTTAATTTATAACAGTTTTCAACACGTTTTTCTCCAAAAATGGTTGAGATAACAACATCTCACCTATACACACCTGTCTACATGAATCAGGCGTAAAACTAGCAAGAATATGGCAACACAAACACTTTATGGACGATAAACAATCAGTCTGTTCATCACAACATAAAAATTTCATAAACATGACAGTAAAGTAGCTCGGCAAAGGGCGCCGGCCGCAGAATATAATATTGCAGAAGCTCTATTGAATGAAGTTTGAAGTAGATGTGGGTGGGACTTTTTTAATATCGTGCTTTGTCGATTGAGGTTACCGAACTGTGCAACAGTTTTATACAATTGCACATACGTTGTGAGTGTCCTACTAACCTAAACAGCTAGTTTGAGGAGGTAAATAACACTTATATCGTCTAAACGTTACCCGCATGTAACTGATAAAAAAGTAAATTAACTGTTTAACTTGGCTACATATCGAGAAACGTTACCAACAGTGCTGTTCTGTTAGTCTCGGTGAAGTGAGTTTGAGGTGAGCTGTCCCTAGTATGACGTTGTGTAACAGCTCACCTCAAACTTGCTTAACCTACATTTACCAAAGGAGATTTATACGGAATAGACCGAAGGGAACACTTTGAAGAAGTGGTCATTCTGTAATTTACTATTCCTTGGCTATTTTGTTGCATAGACGAAGTTGTCAAACTTCGGGTTATCTTTCGAGACATTAAAGGGGAAATTTATAATGAGGGAAGACTTTTTAATGGATACTTAAAAGTTGCGCAAATAATGAAGGTGCTGTTAAACGTTTATTATTATTGCAAGTACCAAAAGATAAGGAAATTTTAGGTATTCTGATATTTTGCTCATTCCGAAATTCTCTGAACAAACTGGAAGACATTGGTGATATTAACATATAATTAAGTATCCATTTGTCCTCCGTTTATATCTGAATATCCATTAAGGGCAACATTAAAAAAACTTATAATAAAAATAGAAGATTTGACATTTCCAAATGAAAAAGTTAATACTGAAAATTACGATTATTCAAAAATTATGTTCCTTTTTGTTGCCAATAAAACAATTGAAGGCAGGTCGTACTCCTAATAAAGTTAATTAACTAGGCAAATAAGAAAAAATGGTGCGAATAAGAGAGATTTGTTCACATAAAAGATAAACCTATCAACAAACTTGACCTTTAAAATGTTACAGATCGAAGAAGGCGAAAACAAAAAGCCTTACTAGAAAAATCTACATCGCCACACACATAAACAACCAGCAATAGATAAGATTACAATAATATTGACCGACACACCCACGAGTCAAGGCAAGCACCTGCTCCCATCACATTCTCAACACAAGAAGGCTATGCAAATGTTTTGCAATCGATCTGCTAAATATAGCGGGCAGTGTCGTAACAGGGCAAACAGATACAGTGGACGTAAAAAATGAAGTTGAATATGGAGCTGGAGAACACACGGAACCGTGACGTTAATGTGTATGACTTGGAATAAACTGGGAAGTCAATTCTTGACAATTCAAAAGTGCCTGCAAATGGTCTAATTGAAATAAATGCTTAGACTTTGGCGGAAATTTTATCTGGTGATTTAATGTGGTTTTAAATCTGATGGTATATACTTTGAAAACTACTATAAGGGGGCCCGGCGACGCCAGAGTAAGTTTGGCCCGCCTAATAAATCAGTTGGCCAGTCTTGATTTAAGCTATCAAGAGTGCAATTAGACAAAGATTTTATCAAAAACATTAATGTTGGCACTTTAAAAGCATGGCCAGGTATTGCCCGCGACTTCGCCGGCGTGGAAGTCAAATATACCATAAAAGATACGTCCTAGGAAACTCAGGAAGAGTCAGTAAGCGAAAGAATTTTTGTAATCGGACCAGTAATCCCAGAGATTACCTCTTACAAACAAAAAGAAATTAAAAAACTACCTTGTTATAATATTATTAGTATAAATATTACTATATTAGTATAGTATACATAGATTAAGAATAACTTTTCAATAATAAACATCACAATGGTAACGCCTAGAGAGAGTTACATTAGGCAATGAATTTTCAAGTCGTATAAAACCAAACGTAACTCCGAAATAATTTTAATTAACATTAACCAGAACCCAAAACCTGTAGATCATAACATAAATCGAGGACTTACAGCAATCCCTTATTAATGTAGTCCAAGGCCACACAGAAGAGCTCTCTGGTGGAAAAATGCAAATCACTCAGGTCCTTCACAAGGGTCGAGTTTTTAGCTTGAAGATAGGGATTTTACAAAACTTCCGTAGGTACTGAGTACTGAACCGTTTGATTTATTTATCGCTGAGGTAGACAAGGATAAAGAAAAGGAGGCTTCAACCTCCCCAAAGCTATTATTACGAAATTGAAAAGTCGTTTCGGTTCACGAACTTTGTGAAACTGCTAGGACGAATTTAGCGGTTGTCATGTCCGTGTCTTTGAGGCTTGTGACAAGAAAGATTAAAATTTGAATTGCTTGGAAGGTAGATTAAGATTTAAATAGGATTGATAGCGCAACGTTTAGAAGAAGATTTAAAGAAAAGTCTGCAAGGTATCTTAACTTACTACTATTATAAATGCGAAAGTTTGGATAAATGTTTGTTACTCAATCACGCCAGAACGGCTGAACGGATCTTGGTGTTTGGCTCAGAGATAGATTATACTCCGGAATAGCACATGGGCTAGCTTTTAAAAAAAAATACGGTTCACGCGCAGAAGATACATATCATCATCTGCTTAGCCTTTTCGCAACTATGTTCAGGACGGCTTATAAGAATAACTATTCTTATAGTTAGCAAAAGTGTACTTCCTTTAGGACCCGGACAGCGAGAGGAAAAGACTGCGTCTGCTAACAATAGCGCTAATAAATCAATATTGTTAACGACATCAAGTTTTCCATTACCCATTACGTTGTCTATGTATTGATAAACTCCTAAATACATTCGCTATTCTCTCGTGAAAATATTTCACAATAACAGGCTCGTAAAACAGCAACCGGCTTTACAGCGCTGTTTGGCTGCATCGGTATTAGCCGGCGCTTGTTTCAAATAACGTTAATGAATATAAACTTCAACAGACGATGCAGATACACTTAGATTGTTCGTATAGTCTAGCGGTACATGATGAGCCTAACTACCTACTAACTGAGGAAATATTTGTAAGAGATATTTACATAAATAAGTCTCCATGATTGATATTTTCCAGAAGTTCTCTTTGATACAGAGTGTGGGATAACTAAAGAAACATAGTAAATGGTGCTGAAATTATTTGAAAAGATTTTAAAGATTTTCTTTCAAACATCGAAAAATGGTAAATTTTTTGCTGAATTTTGAAACGGAATATGAAATATTTAACAACCGGCATTAAGCTCATCTATTCTAATATTATAAAGAGGTAAAATATTTATTTTTTGGTTGTAAGAGACAATCTGTAGAAGTACTGTTCTATTGCCTAGGTTATATTTTATAGTATACTTGACATCTACGCAGACGACGTCGAGGGCAAAACTTAGTTCAATATGAGACCAATTCTCTTCCTGTGGTGTAACGTAAAACTTATCAAACCGCAAAGAATCGCTGTCGCATATAGTCCCCGACTAATCCCATACTGTTTATACGCCTAAGGTTGGCTCGCCCAGGCCGCGCCTCGCCAAAATCTGCAGCGCCACCCCGTAACTAAAGAATATGGTGGGGTGAAGATATTATTACTAAATACGATAGCGCTGCGTCATCCACTTGGAAGTTCAGGGTTAAGTTACAGAACTTGCTAAGGCGGCGTATTATGTGCAATCTATACTAATATTATGAAGAGGTCTTTTTGTTCCCTTGTTATTTCTCTGTAAGCGCTGGTTCGATTACATAACATTTTACACTGTCAGAAAGTTACACTTCTGCCCCATGTCATAAGTAATCATTTATGGTATACATATTTGACTTCCACGTGAAACAAGTAACCCAGTAACTCGAATACGTACACAATATGACCTTATTTCTACGAACTGGCAGAGGTAGTGCTACTTTTCAACGGATTTTTTATTTCATACGAATTGATTACTTCTTTCTTGCTGTCGCCTGCAAATCAAGTCAGGGTATCAATCAGTCAAGCCTGTCTAACTCGACTAAATGCCTAGACTTCAAACAAATATTCTTTTATATAGTTAAATCATTTATTTCAATTAGACCATTAAAAGGCACTTTTGAAGGTTGTACACAAGACAAAATAAATGAATCTAGATGCCCCTTCCATAACGTTGTTTCGTATGGGGAAAAATGGACAAGAGAAACTTAAGCTTTTAAAATATTTTCATATGATAATCCGGGTTAATCAACACCTATCTACAATAGGTGCACAGCTGATGAACCACGGCATGTCCTAAGCTGTATTATACACGGATGAGGAGACAGCACGGATGGAAGCGCTCGGTAAGGTGCGACCGACCGGGTCCTTCTAGTTAGGTGTCGACATATCTATTGTAATATTATCAGGTTTTTATTTATTTACTCGCCTCTGTCTGCTACTTCGTCCGCGTGATTTTTTTCACCCGTATCATGTTACGTCTTTGGTTACTGCTCTTCTCCCGTGTGTCGTAGCGTGATGTTATAAATCCTATACTGTTCCTCATGAATCTGGCTATCATATCCAGCTTTTTCAATTCGACTGCTAGTCCAAGAGATTAAGTAAACAAACAAACTCTTCAGCTCCACATATTAGTATAAATTTGTGCGTATTTGTATTTAGGCTAAGCACAAAAATATACTGCAAAATACATAATGTATAGAAGTGACATTTATTTTATAGCAATGTCATAACCTGACACAAAAAACATGGTTCTTACAACCTACTTATCCCAAATTCAGAAGCAAAACAAGCCTGTAAAAATAAGACGACCACAAACAGCGCAGACTGTCTTTGTAAACATAAAATAAGTTTTGTGTATGAACCCCCACAGCAATGAGTTACGTAAGTAGCACAAAGATATATCTGTTTCAATGTCAAACAAACGCCCCATGGAGGGGACAGGCACGGCGGACTGGAACAGCATTGTTGTTTAGAACATGGAAGATCTATATTCATTATTATTTAATACTAGCTTCTGCCTGCGACTTTGTATAACTACTTTTTTATTCTCGCGATAAAAGGTAGCCTAGTAGGGGTTGGTTTTAAGTAGGTATGAAAATATTAGCCATTTTTGGATGTTGCAAGACAATGTGATAACTAATAGGAAATGGCCCTGTATCGAAAAGACTTCCTTTTGCCTCTAAAGATGATTTTGTCAAAAAAAGAAAGAAAGAAAAACCATTTATTCCCGCGAAGGTGACGCACATAACATGAAAATTAAAACTGAGCTCCGGAACCCGTTAGCCATATAATCATTTATATTAATATTATAAACAGGTAAACTTTGAGCGCTCTGAAAGCTCCAGCCCAATTTAAAAAAAAAAAATCTTTTACCTATAGACAACACAAACATAGGCAACGTTTGATGGTATACTTGATTTCCACCCGAACCAAGCCACAGGCAGAATCTAGTTGCAAAATCAAATACTGAAAAACATGACACTATCAAACTAGTTTTCCAAACTAATATCGGCTGATACCGAAGCAAAACTACTCCCATACAATTACACGCACGCTAGTGATGCCCAAACACATAAAGCCAGGCGACAATCACATAACAATGACAGAAACATTCTTTATCTTCATCCCCATTACTTTGTTTACTTGACATTTCGTCACGACCCGCGTCACTTTATAGTACCTACATTGCGTAGTTTGAGCCGTTCGACGTAATTTGAGTAGAGTAAATAAATAGTGTAATGTATACTGTGTTGACGAATTTTGTGACTATGTTTCTGTGTTATTGGAAAAGTTCCTGAAGATTTCGTGAAAATGTCTCGTAGGCGTTTATGCAAATATTTGATTTATGATAGCAAGCTTCCAGTGGAATTAAAATAATAACTAAGTTAACCGACGGACTGACCTAAATACAAAATGGTTGCAAGCCAAAATTAAAGTTGGCATTTTCAAGTTGACCTTATTTATGTAAAGGTTTTTAACTGAAAAGCAGCCAAATCACAAACATCTGAGAATAAAGCTCAAAGTAATTTTAGAGACCGTTCCTAATTAATATTATCGTCAATACAAAACAGAGAATTCATTTAAAGGCTAAAATTGGACTGTGTAATTTAAAAGTTCCAGATCTTGTCTCGAATTTGCGACAATTAAAATGTTGGTGGCATTTTTGACAGATTGACACTGGAATTATATTGCTCTCGTTCCTAAAAGTTACAATACCAGCTTATTGACTGTGCAAAAGGGCACCAGCATTCATCACCTCGCATGTTAAAGGCGGACTGGCGATGTCAAACTAATATTAATCAAAATTTCCTCGCGAAAAAGCACAAAACGCATTAAATGAGCAGCGGACGCCTTGACCACTGCGCCATCACGCCACCTTTCCCTAGCCTATTATAAACCCCATAATTATTCAGGTGAAGCTGCGTGCAATAATAGCTTATTGCAAATGTAGTTCCCGTTCTATTTGAAACCTTTTTATAGAGTTTACGTGATGCGGCAATTGTATGACAATTGAACTATCAATAAACGGACGCGCAAAATTAATATTTACGACATGCTCATAACTATTTCGTACGATAATTTAATGTTTGACAATTGGATGGATTTCTGTTTAGTTGGTTTGAGTATTCGGTTGGATTCTAGAAATAAAGGTTTGGTAAAAGTTCTTCTTGGCTAACTTCAAATTTAACATACCAGCCTGATATTGTCCTACTGCAGAGGTAAGGCCTCTTTACATGCAAAGAAGGCACGAGCAGTGATCACCATGCTTGCTGAAGACGGCTTAGCGATTTCAGACTCTTACTTATTATACACATGTCAGTGATGTTCAAAATAATATCAAAAACTACATAATGACATAGAAAAAGTCACATTTGTACTTGCATGTGCCCGGTTGCAAACCCACAACCTCGAGAATGAGAGGTGGGCGCCTTATTAGAGCAATGATTGACTAATGATGAACTTAATATCAACTAAATGATTTTCCAAGCTAACGGCTAAATTCTTAAAACCCACCCAATTTTGACTCATCTCCATCGCATGCTGTCACTGTCATTTTAAGGTGTAGTCGAGCGACAGACACACTTTTTAAAACATTTTAAACTAAGTGTCGTTCAAGAATTCGGCGGCTAATGATTGATTGATTGATCATGGCAGCGCGTTTGAGCATTCATTAAAAGGCCATGTCAATTTTTTTATATCTAGTATACTGCTCTTTAATTACATTATTATCACATACAGTAGCAACAAGAATAATGTAACCAGGATTTTAGTAAAACTTGATTGAAAATAACTTCTCCATAGAGACCTACCTATGTTATGTTACGAGCAACCGCTTCAACTTTCTGACTAACTAACCGACTCCTTGACAATTCAAACGCGCCTATAAATGGTTTAATTAAAATAACAACTTTGACTTTGCAAATGGTGGCCATCCTCAGCAAATGGGAAGAGACTAGGGAGGCTGTGGGGTGGAACGAGACACATTACATAGCTGTTAGCTGAGCATACTGCCCATCAAAGTACGTAACGACTTTTAGTTTTGGTGTGAAAAACAGTGTTCATGGTATAGTATAACGGGCTGGTGTGCGCAACTCCACTTCCTGCCGCGTATTTTGCGTACTGCGCAAAACGTTGTGATTATGGGTGTATGCAACAGTATAGTGGTCGTAGGGGTATTTAAAGTTTAGTTATAACATTTGAAGCTAGTTCTCGTAAAACGAAAATCTCAAAAAATAAGTTTTGGAACTTTGATCTTCAATATCCCTGTAACCAGAAGATTTTCCATGACAAAAAAAAATATAATAGGAATAGGTAACTGCCCGCGACTTCTTCTGCGTGGCTTATTTCACCCGCGTTTAGTCTTTGGTTACTGCTCCGCTCCCGTGGGTCGTAACGTGGTGTTATATAGCAGGAAACTGAAGTTATCTATTGGTGAAAAATAGTTAAAATCGGTCCAGTAGTTTCGGATTCCATTGATTGCAAACAAAGAAACAAAAAAATATTCCGTTTTATAATATTGGTATAGATAGTATAGCAGGACATGATAACTTTCGGCTTCATCAAGTGTCTTTGTATACCATTTACAATGTCGAATAAAAACATTACGAGAAATAATGTGGTGTACTTTATATGAAACCACGTGGATATTCTGTCTGATAACGCAAATTTTGTACGTTATTTACGTTTTTTAATTCTGTTAGGTTACCAGACCTGTTTCATGTCATCAAACCATCTGGCTGTCTAGAAGACAACATGATTTACTATGCGCTTGCTAAACAGAATAGAATGGATAGTTAGTTTTCGCGTATACTTAAACTCATGCTTCTCCTGTGAAGAGACAATGCGCAAGTACCACGATCCTTACATTCTTAAATTATTTTAACTAAATGTTGCTTTTAAAAATCCATACTAATATTATAACGCTCAAGGGTTTGTTTGTCTGTTAATTTAACCGCGCTAATCTCAGAAACTACTGGTCCATTAAAATAAAAATCATATTTTTGCATTGTATAGTGCGTTTAACGAGGAAGGTCATACTATCACGCTATGACCCATGGGAGCAGAACAGTAATCAAAGCGGTAAAAACCGTGGGGCATTGCTGTTCGTCTCTAAGACCGAATACTTGACGTCAAAACATTCAAGTAATTTTGAACCCTAGAAAGATTCGTTTGTACGGCTTGTTCGCGCCAATCTACGAAAGTGCCGTGACGGCTTTGATGTTATGTTATTTGCGTAGTTTTGAAGTTTAACACAGTGTGTCTAAATAACTAGGAATCAAATGTACAGTAACTAATGTAGAAAATCTATGTGCAATTTGAGTCAAATCGATTCCCGCCGGTGTGGAAAACTTTAGCTGTGTGCTGTGTGCTAACAATTACTTTACTGTAATTAGCGATAAAAGCGAAGTTTTGAAAATTAAAAATAATAGGATTATTTTTACTGAATCAGGTACGAGAATTTGCTTAGTTTTCGGTTGCAATTTTGATTATTCAATCACCTGACTTTACATAATATTAACCGCTAATAATCTTCGAGAATCTATAAATAACTTGTACATTAAAACAAGTTCACTATAAATACAAAAATCCACAAATTACAATCGACCATAATTGACCTTGTTATCAACAGCTGATAAACGTAATCAAAACGACTTTAGCGTCCAAACTGGTAGTCAAGATTACTTATCAACCTGTCTGGCGAATATTTGACTTTATCTTTGTACTCTTACCAAAACCAAATTATCCAAATATGACCACGAAAAAGAAAAAAAAACACCTCACTCAACAAAAAAAAAATAAAAAATAAACCACTTTCCACCAACAAAAAGAAACTAAATCACTGATTCCAAAATTAAAATTCAAACACCAATCACAGCCAATTCAAATTGCAAAAATTAAATTTTAAAAAAGTTCCGAAATGATACCCCCATATATTCGAAAAAGGAATCGAATTCCTTCTTTATTCCGAAATATGCGGCAATTTGAATGTTTATTTCGTCGTAATATGTTCAGACGTGGGTATCGGGACGCGTCCGGTCGGCGCGGCTCCGTCGGCTACACTCCAAAGCTTTCAGTTTCAGCCGAGGGGATGCAGCGCTTTTGTTTTATGAAGCGGCTGTGTTTGATGGCGCTTGCAAATTAGCTATCAGGATGGAATGGGGTGGAAAATTGAATATTAGAAATCCTGTAATTAGCTTGTTGACACTTTTTTTTAAATAAGCCTATGACTTCTTACTACTATGCATAGGTCTTTCCCAAATCTTTTCAGGTAGCTTCACTTTTCACACAGTGCACGTCCGGGGTATCTCGCAACTTCTTTCTGGTAGACCAAATAAACAGTTGTAATGTTTTATCTTAAAACTGAAAGCTAAAATTACCTCCTTCGTTATGGTAACAAACATGTGATGTATTACTTTCAATGAAGCTATTTTGAGATATGAGAGTAATTTTCACAAAGAACTAATTATGAGTATGTTTCTAACTTCCACAAACAAATTGCAAAGTGATATATTGTTATCAATCCAGAGGTCAAGGCGGTACGCATTGTATGTTATGATAAAAAATAATATATACAAACAGATAACATAAGTCGGTAATTTGAAAGAGCTATTCATTAAAATATACGGAAATACTCCCAAAAATAAACTTCTCGACCAAAAGTTATGTATTAATCAAATCTAGGTATTTGATATGAAACAAAATGTCTATATATAAACTTCTGATTGGAACGACCAACTTGCTTCAACTTTCAATTCAAAACTGCGTGTTTATGGTTTATTTGAAATAGATGATTTGAGTTTGAATACAACAAACAACTCAAAAATAGCCTCCATTTCTCATTAAAACGTAACAAACGTTAAGCTAACTGCTGAAGGCTGAAAATCTATTTTGAGAACTGTGATATAACGAGAAGTTGATGTAAAAGTAAATCAATTTCCTTTGACATTTTAACGTTTAAATGTCAGAGGAAACCGATTACTAGAAGTATACGGTGGGTTCTACTGCAATTTTGTATTGAATTAATAATGTGGGACCTAGATTCTATGGCAGGTGGACTGTGCCTAGAATAGCCTTGTATGCTACTAATCGATTCATGAAGGCTACTTATAAACGATGGATTTTCTAGGAATAGACCGATGTACGAAATAGGTTTCTATTCTTATGTGAAACATGATAACTGTTATTGCATGGCGGGTTTTTAATTTTTATCTTTTTTTATATCACAACAGCTATAGTAAGTTTGGTTTCAGATGAGCTGATACTCTGCAACTCCTTAATGCCTTTTCTCGCAACCACCAGAAAAGGTACCGAGGCAATGAAGCTCCCGGAGAAACGATTGAACTGTCTTGGATCCCGTAACGAAATTAATCAGAAAAGAAGAGCGGAGGAGTTAGAAAATCTATAGTTTCCAGTTCCTTCCATAGCAAGCATTAGACAGAATAGAACGGGTAGACTGTCCTCACGCACAACGCGGTCGCTACTACGACTGGTCGCGTCCATCTTGGCCATAGAAGCTCCGACTAAGAAGATAATTAGGCCGCTACTATTCAGACCACCAGTCGTATGTCAAGCTCTGTCGAAGCTGCTGCTAAGATTTACTCACGAAGCAACAACCTCACGCGACAATAATGACCTTCAAAAACCTCCGAAATCACCAGTTAACACAACTATCTCATGATAGATTGAAGTTGGTATTAACGCGTTAAGATATCGGTAACATATTCATGGTTACGCATTTACTATTCCTTTGTGGAACTCTTGGTTGTATCTGCACTGGGAACAAACGACGTTATTTGCTCCCCATACATATCAGCCTACTAATATTGTAATCTAGAAAATAACGTGAGATCTAAGAACTTATCGAAGTTGAAATTTACATGTCTTCCCATCACTGCGATATTTTTTTTGTTTTGGGCCATACGCAGGAGTCATTTGGTTATGCCCTCATAAAGGAGGGCCAATATTGTATTTTTTTTACTGAAACTGTGTTCGGACATACCACGGCTCCTGTACTGATTCACGCAGCTGTAAGCATGTTTTGCGTACTACCATTCACAGTGATTATTAACACCAAAAATAAAAGTTGTTTTGTTCAATTTAACTTAGCTTTATGCGCAGAATGAGTAATTAGGGGTTTGTGATAAGTGACTTTTCAAAGTTTTAAAGAAAGCACAGGTTGTAATAATATTCATAATTAGGTATACTGTTATTTATTCGCGCACAGCTTAAGCGATTTGAATAAGTATTGACGAACAAATAAACCAAGTCTTGCATTATGTTTATCCAGGTTTGTAAAGTAGTTTCCGTAGAAAGCGAGTGAAACAGTTGAAAAAAGAAAGAAAGGAAAAGTATTTATATCTTAAATAAGAAAACTAATGTTGGAGATTACAGAGGTCATCTTACAGTGGGTGGCATAGAAAGTAAAGTTCGCCTGTGTGTGTGTGTGTTTTGATTTGTATTGAATAATAAATGAAGAGGGTTGTGTTGTGGCCTTGTTATGAGATATCGAGTTGTGCGTAGAATTGTCTTTAGGGAACTCACACTAGGACGTTGCTGAGAGAGAACAATTTAATAACCAATAATGGAAGCGTGAAGTTTTCAACTATGTAGGTAACTATAAAGCAATATAATGATATATATCAAATATTACTACGAATCTAAAATAAAACGTGATGAACGAGTTGAAAGTGATCGTGAAGGAGATATGTTTTTTCAATTGAGGCTCGGAACCCCAAAAAGCGATAAAAGGCGCACAAGTAACTCACTACATTTTCATTTGTCCAATGGGATTTATGGTATGGATATTTAAAGCCCGCACCGGCTGCTTGTTACCCATTTGTACAATTCTAAAAAAGGTGGCGATACGAATTATTTTCATGAACGGCTATTTTTCTTCCTAATTGTACTAACTATTCCCATACACATTTCAGAATGTAACATCGAGTCCACCAAAAGTTATAGTACTGTATACTACTGAAAAAGGTTCATTGGAGCCTGAAATTGTGAAGTATTTAACTGCTCCATACAATTTGTCCATACATGTGAACAAGAAATATATGGAGCAGTTTTTTCTTTCCTTCGTGGTTGATCCCACAGCAAAAGTTGTTCACAATGTTGAGTCCAATGACTCATTTTCAGGTGTTGTTTGAACAGAAAATAAGTTGTACAACACGTTAATTTAAACCAAGTTACCACACAAGTTAACAGACGGGTGTCAATGAGGAACACGCAACGGTATGTGTTAGCAGTTACGCAGGAATACATACATATGAAGTGATTTATGGTCACTCTGTAGAGTGGAACACAAAATTACTGCACTCGTAAAAACGTCTATGACGGTGAGCCTACTGTTTGATAGATAAAGATATATTTATTGCATAACTGTATATGTTAAGTTAATAAACATTACATGTTTAGTTTCAGCAGTCTACCCAAGTCGGATATGAGACATTTTAACAATTACTAACAAATATTATTAAACATCTTAACATACCATCACGCCTGTTTTCCCTGAAGCGTTAGGCAGAGGTGTAACAATGTACACCCACAGTTCGCCGGTATGTTTAGATCCCATGTTATAGGGGGTGAGCCTATTGTCAATTACCGGGCACAGATCCTAACTTCGAGCTAGTACTGAGAATTTCATAGACATCTCAATAACACTTTGCTCGACCTGAGAATCAAACCCAAGACCGTTAGCGTAGCAGTTGCGCTTATGACCACTAGGCTAACGAGGCAGTTATTAAACATCTTAAATAATTAAATTCTGCATTTTTACTCAATGGGTGTCAATCGTAACTCTTAAGACTCCGTTGTCTGTCCGTCCGTCTGTATCTTTCAACCCGTAATAGGTAGACGCTTGAAATGACCAGGCTGTATTAGCCGCTTGAACAACCAATAAAAAAATTAAATCAATTTATAAATGAATTTCGGTCCCCATACTAAAACAAAAATTGAATGGTTAAATACTGCACGGTAGCACGGAACCCATCGCGTGCGAACCCGACTCGACTGTGCCGGTTTTTTATAAAATAAATCTTAACATCGACACTTACCTTTTATTCATTAAACGCTCCAAAAGACAGCTGTGTACTAAAAGCTTTAAAAAAATAATTGCAAAAACAATCAAATGTCTTCTCATACCCATCGTCCAAATTATCACGGAAAACTATATTACGTATATTCCTAAAATTTCATTTTTTTTTGACAACCGTTATCAAATAAATGGCAAACCAAATATCTTCAAAATCACGTACCTAACAAAAACACATACATAAATAGACACTAAATTACTTTTGTTGATGGTTCAATGAATAAAATATATAATCTCCATACGTTACTATACATTGTAATAACATTTTCTCCAAACATAGTGTGTATTAAAATAAAAGCTGACTCACCTATGACGGACGGCGATAGCGTCGGGTCCCAAGGCGGATCGTCCTCGGCTTTTCGAAAACTTCGCTCCACTGTTACAGAGAAATTAACAATGAATATACACATTATATTTTAAATGCGAAAATAACATGTTTGTATGTACGTACTGTTGAGAAAATGTGTGGTGCCCGACGCCTTCCTGAATTTCTTGTCATTTGAGTCTAGATCTGTAACAAATAGTTCGAGATAAGTGAACGTGTTTATATAGTTAAGCCATGTCGATTCAGCATCCGAAGGGCGGTGAAACTGCCAAACTATCTCAACAGATCTTGAAATGAAGTCTTAATATAAATAAAACATAAACGCATGTCGCGGTCAGCTTATTGTTAGACTAAAGCTGACTACTATTAGCCGGGTAAAAATGCAGATTCAATGCTTCTAATAAGTATATAGTAGTAAGTATATCTTGTTCGAAAACCCATTATATCTTTGCCTGACATAGGGATCGAACCACACGCTCAGCAGTGGCGCAGGGCTACTAGATTTACGAGGTAGTCCTTTCAGACTATTTTTATTCGTAAAATTAACTTCTAAAAAGTCGACATCACTGTGTCGTGTAGTTACTGTTGGGCTGGTTGTTGGCGTGGATGCGCTCCATGAAGCGCGAGATGCGGTTGTTGTGGTGCTCGCCGTCCAGGCAGCAGCCCTCCTCCACGTGGCGCGCGCAGGCGCGGTGCACGCGCAGCTTGCAGTCTGCCGGGGACACAAGGCTTGGCTTTTATCGTAAACTCTTGTGAAGTTTTCAACACGGTTCGTAAATAAAATACATTAGGCAAGATGTGATCAAACTTACGATGGACAGTTACAGAGTTGTCCTTGTGATTGTATATCTTGTTTGGGAACGGCAATAACTCAGTTATTCGAAAAAAATCAGAGACTCATTTATTTCATTTCTCTAAGTCCTAAGACCTATAATTTTCAGTTCTAACTTTTATTTTTTAGTAACAATTTAATAGATTAGTTAGTGACACGGAGATTTAACTCAACATATTCTTATAAATATAATGAATGGAAAATTTTGTTTTTTTTGCTTGTTCTTCTTTCATGGAGAAGTGAAGCAACGGATCAATGTGATCTCTTGCATAGAAATGGATTACAGGAAGGTGAGTGACACAATCTGCTTGCGGGTGTTACCTGTGCAGACGTAGGCTTGCGGCGCGAGCCCCCAGATGATGTTGTCGCAGTGGTGGCAGTGCGCCACCGACGTCAGCGCCTGCAGCTGCAGGTGGTGCCCGCGCACCACGAACTGCGGGGCCAGGGGATGTTCACTTTATACTGACACTACAAGGTGCGCAATTACAAAGCATAATTCTTTTACCATGGATGCAGTATATAATTTTTGACCCCTTTTTAAGGAAAAAATCAGGTATTCCATACAAAAGGGACAGCTTTTCTTTAAACCTACAACAAATATGTTCGCTGGGGTGTCCAGAATCATGTATTGAAGCTATGGTGAAAGCGTAACACATTCCTAAAGCATACCAAAGACAATCAGCTGGCCGTATATAAATAGGTTCTTTCTCAGTTATAAATCGACCTTAAGTAAAAGAAATAAGACGTATTGTCGCTCGCAGCAGCGGTGTGCGGCGTACTCACGGGCTGCGGCTGCTGCTTGGCGAGGAGCTTGAGGCGCTGCTTGTACAGCTTGTCGCGCTGCAGGAAGGCCGCGCGCGCGCCGCCCGCCGCCGCCGCCACGGCCGCCGCCCTGTAACCAGCACTGCGTACTGCGCCGGCTGCACCACACGCCGGGCGCAGGGGCTGAACGACTGGACGCTGCGCATCGCGGTTTCGATTCTCGCCCGGTACAAATATTTGTATGGCCTAGGCATTTCTATAGTCTGGTTGTATATATAATTATATATGTCATTTTATATGTTTGTAAACTGCTTCGGTAGCCTAGTGGTCCCAAGTGCTTGCCATTGACACTTGCCATTGATTTACTAAAGGCGAAAGTTTCATCCTGCCCTAAGGAATTTAAATTTAAACATATTAACCCTCAGGTTATTATAAAGACTTTCAATCAACTCAAGATCAAAGTAACCGAAGATCTGTGGGGCATGTCTACTAATGTATGTAAGTCTATTATTGAGACAGTAGCACCCTATTTAGCGTTAATATTTAATTTGTGTATAGACCAAGGGGTTTTTCCTACTTTAATGAAATACAGCAAGGTTATACCTCTATTTAAGTCCGGAGATATTAAAGACACCACCAGTTTCGGTTTTGCCGGTTTTCAGCAAGGTGTTCGAAAAAGTGATGCTCAATCAAATGCTCAATCATTTCAACTGCAACAACATCCTGCACGATCAACAGTATGGTTTCACCAGAGGGCGTTGTACTACTGACGCCGGTGTCACTTTAATTAAGCACATCTTTAATGCATGGGAGGACTCACAGGATGCCATTGGCATTTTTTGCGACCTCTCGAAAGCATTTGATTGCGTTAATCATGAAACTCTCCTCCTTAAGCTTGAGCATTACGGACTCGGTCAACTAGCGCGAGCCTTGATAGAATCGTACTTGAATGATAGATTGCAGCATGTTCAAATAAATGGTGTAAATTCAACAGGCCTAAAAGTAAAGATGGGGGTTCCGCAGGGTTCAATATTGGGTCCGTTTCTCTTTCTAGTATACATTAATGATTTACCTCATTTACTGAAAGACCAACCTCAAATGGTGTTATTTGCTGATGATACTTCACTGATTTTTAAAGTAAATAGGAAGGCTCAACACCTTGACGACGTAAATAACGCTATGCGTGAGGTTCATAATTGGTTTACTATAAATAACTTAGTATTAAATGAAAAGAAAACTAAATGCATAAGATTTGCTTTGCCGAATGTTAAAAGTTGTCCATGTCAAGTTATATTAAATAAGGATATACTGGAGTTCGTCGAAAAGACAGTTTTCCTGGGGATTACGCTAGACTCAAAGCTGCAGTGGGGTCCTCACTTAACATCTCTTGCAGGGCGGTTAAGTTCAGCCGCTTACGCTGTCAGAAAAATCCGACAATTAACAGACGTAGATACCGCGAGACTGGTCTATTTTAGTTACTTTCATAGTATTATGTCTTACGGTATTTTGCTTTGAGGGCGGGCTGCAGATATAGATTCTATCTTTATTTTGCAAAAGAGGGCTGTCAGAGCTATCTATAATCTTTGCCGTCGTGAGTCTCTAAGGGAATTGTTCAAAAAAATTAATATCATGACGGTTCCATGTCAATATATATATGAAAACATTATGCATGTTCGAAAAAATCTTCATCTTTTCAAAAAAATTGGAGATAGACATCATTTTAATACTAGAAATAGGAATAAATTAGATCAACCAAGTTTCAGATCGTCTAAAGTACACACTTCTTTTATGGGGTACTCTGTAAAATGTTATAATAAAATACCGCTCGATATTCTCGAACTAAATGAGAGAAAATTTAAAACTTGCATCAAACGCACACTATGTAGTCAAGCATATTATAAGTTAGAAGATTATATTAATGACAAGAATGCTTGGCTTAACGCTGGTCCTGCTCCATAGTCACTCGGGTTCACAAATTAATACTTACATATGTATATTAATACAGGGGGATGTTTCTTGCCACCTTTTTATTTGTATTCTCATTGACCTTAATAACGTGTACCGTTATTATTATTTCTATTTTTTTTACATACTACAGGTCATCTGTCGAATAGATTCACTTAAAACCTTAGTTTTATATAATCTATCATCATCTATTTCAATTTTGTAAATGTGAGTACCATGGAGCCATTTATTTATTTTATTATTATGTGTTGGACACTACGAGCATGGTGGTTGAGGGCTTTGTCATGCTCACTTAAATGTCTCGCTGATGGTGGCGCGTGGGTCGGATCATTTGGTTCCCTTCATGATGGTTGAGCTAAGTGGTGCTGATCCTCGCGTCATGTTCGTGAACGGGCGCTGTCAGTTGGGATTGGTCATCTATTAACTGCCATGGCTTACATCTTTAGTACTATTATTATCATATATATTTTTTTAATTGTTTTATAATTAACTTCATTGTTTTCACATGTAGAAGCAACAAGAATATTGTAACCAAGATTCTGTAAAAACCAATTTGAAAAGAGTGTCCATGGAGTTTCTTGCTCGTTCTTCTCCATAGAGACCTACGTTTTGGAACGAGCAACTAGCTTCAACTTTTTGTATGAGTAACTTCTTGACAATTCAAAAGTGCCTGTAAATGGTCTAATTGAAATAAATGTTTTGACTTTGACTTTGACTTTGTGCGACTGCTACGCTAGAGGTCTTGGGTTCGATTCCCAGGTCGAGCAAAACGTGTTATTGAGTTTTTCTATGAAATTCTCAGTACTAGCTCGAAGTTAGGATCTATGCCCGGTTAATGACAATAGGCTCACCCCCTATTACATGGGACCTAAACATACCTGCCAACTGTGGGTGTACATTGGTACACCTCTGCCTAACCTTTCGGGGAATACAGGCGTGATGGTATGTGTGTGTAAACGCACCCACGGTACAGAAGACATTCTTAGTGTGGGTAACGTTATTTTTATTCCTAAATTTTGACATTAATTGCCCTGGAAATAAAACCTAGTTTAGCACCGACTACGCGAGTCCTGATTTATAAGAAGCCAAACGTCTGCGATCCTCAAATAACCTATATCATCATATTTCACACACAACCAAGATCTTTCAAGTGATAACCAATAACTGCAAAGACATCCAGAAATTATATTAGAGCTTATTTAAAAACTATAATCACTCATATCCGTTGAGAATAACATGCTCAATGTTCTCGATATTATAATTGTATTATATTCGAGTAAAGACAAGCTCTTCTTATGTTTACAAGTGCACATTATACTACGAAATCAGTGCACCAAGACTTGGCCACTGCTTTCGTTGATTATTTAAACTTTGAACATGTTGGGAAGTCAGAAAATGTCAAAAATGTGAAAAACAGTTAACAAAACATGTAAGAACCAATATCAAATACTAAAGAAAGCTTTGAACATGAATATTATAAAACGCAACATCTGTCCATCTGTTGGTCCATTACTTATCCAATTTACGTATTATTTTGGTTGATGCAAATATTCCGTACGTGGTGACCGCGTAGGTGTTGCACTTTGATATAGAACATCAAGTTATTTTTTTATATCCTACGAACATTTTCTTAGCAGTCTAGAATCATGTGCTAAATCTTCTACCAGTTACAGATGTGTTTTTGGCTAGATTTAAGTTAAGCCCGGTTCTCAAATAATGTCACACGCCTGAATTGTTTTGTTTAATTTCTGTGAATACCCGGAATGTGAATGACACTTACTTATTATTAATCTTCAATTTCTTTTTATTCTTAGATTTAGGCGACTGCCACCACTTGCGCCTCACCTCCAGAGCTTCCACTTCACTAATATTAGACAGATCCCGAACCATTTTGTGCTCAAATATTAATAAACACTTCCTGATGTTTCAAGGGACAAACTAAAAATAAATAATGAACAGGAAAATGGACACTTTGCCTCATTCTGAGTCATGGAATTGTAGTAATTTGTTCATAATTTTATTATGCTTACATAATATAAATAGCGAGGTCTGTATGTCTATCCGTTTGTGCGTTCGTAACTCAAAAACGTCTTCTACGACTTGTAATTTTTTTCTGTATCAAATATACAAATAAGTTTTTAGGTTAGGTTTTAACGCGACCGGAGCGGTCATTACTGTTATTGATATTAAGCGTATGATAAGACGGTTTGTAAACGAATGTCAATAATATTTTTTCTTATCATTAAATGAATGATAAGTCGATGACGACGTGTAAGGATGTTTATTATGATTACATTTTCGCTATTGATGACGTATAGGTAATGTTTGAATCACTAGGATTTAATATTAAACATTTTTACGCATGTGATGGCAGGACATATTGATACACCATATTTATATTTACTTTATAAATAACTTTACCCATGTTTCATACAATTTCACGCTTTTTATCTTGTCTTATCGTTCAGCTGCACCTCAAGAATGTTTCCTGTGACTTTTTTATCATTGGCGTAAGGTTTAAATTGCTAAAGTCCTAGTCCATTACCTGCAGTGCAAACACAGTGCAGCAGCGATAAGCGCGGCCATGAGTGTGGCGTGCGTGTCGTGGTGCGGCGCCGCGTGCGGGCCCCCCGCGCCGCCGGGCCCCGTGCCGCCGGGCCCCGCGCCGCCGGGCCCCGCGCCGCCCGCCGGCCCCGCGCCGCACGCGGTTGCGCCCGTGCGACACGCCGCTCGCAGCTGCCCGCACATTACTTGTTCTACTACGATTAGCTCCTGTGAGAGATACATAGTTTACGTAAGTTACAATATAGCTACACGGCGAATATTCGACCCCAGACATAAATAGGCAAATAGAACAAAGCGATCAAATAATCCATAATCTCTATTTATTTTATTTTGTTTTACGAAAAATACTAGCTGTATTTTAAACCGGAATGGAAACCGTATTTTTTTTACTCGAGTGTAATTTGGAAATTCCAGTGTTTCCGAAACACCTAATATATAAATTTTATCACAGAACTCAATGTCTCTAGTCAAGTTACACGTTCTTTCACAGCACAAATGCCTTTTATCAACACTGAAAGTTACAAAATATTACCTGCGCCTTATCGACGTCACACTTATCGATAACGCTGTCCTCCGGGCCGTACAGCGTGCCGAGCCCGACCTGTCTCTTCACCTGGAACTCTGTGAGTTGTTGGCTGAGCTCGTCCTTCGCTTTTTGGCGAGCTTTGCGGAAGACATTGCGAAGAAGCTCTTCTTTGTCGAATTCTGTAAAAAAGTGACACTAAAATAGGAGTTTTCATCAAAATGTCTTGATCACAAATATTAAAGCTCCGTAATTCACTGGGAAACAAATTTGTGCAACAATTTTCAGCAACATGTTGTGTTGCAGAACATGTCGCTGACACGTGAAGTGTTGCAATGTTGCTGTGCTCTTGCCAAGGTTCTATATTTATGAAATTTACAAAAAAAAATAGCACCTGTTTCTCAACTATTTTTAAAAAACACTCTTCTTCAAAGCACTAAGACCTATTTTTAAAAAACACAAAATTACAAGAAGGTCAATAAAAATTACATTGTGACCAACTGATTGATTGGGACCACAAATTTGACATTAATGGGTGTTCCGACATTGTTCACACTCTTGCGCTATAGACTAATATAATTAATATTTACCATTAACTAAAACATGTTCGATTTCATTCGCCATGTTCTCATCTACACCACTCAACTGTAGAACCTGAGGAACAACAAAATAATGTGTGAAATTTACACGTTAAAAATATATTGTTCATTGTCTAATGGTCCGCTTAAACAGAGCAGCTTGACGTCCCAGTACTTCACACGTGAAGTCCAAAATTGTGTGCAATATTTAATTTCGGTAGGCATTTATTAGTTGAACGCAATTACGAAATTATCAACTCTATTTCTGTTAAATTTAAGTTCAATATAACGTACCGGCAGTTAGGGTACCAGAGGAAGGAACCTACCAACAAGTATGTTAGAATGTTTTGTAGATGGACTTTCGAGGATAAATGGTATGCCATACCGCGTTAGGAACTAAGAAGGTGGAGTGTATCTCGTAGGCCCAGCGCCGCAGCGTGTGCGTGTGCACGCCGCTCGCCGAGCGGTAGCCGTCCGTCAGCACCAGCAGCAGGCATGCGCACGCGCATCTACGACACATGACAAACGTACAACAATTAGGTACATTATATCCTATTTCAGATTGAAAGTAAATGTTTTTATTTTTATTTTCTTGTAAATGACGATTAAAAGTACCTTTTAATGATCTTTTGACTTTGACTTTACAATTTTAAACTAAATTAACATAACTTAGGAGCTACGAGCTACTAATATTTTTTTGCTGGACGTAAAGAATGCCTTTTTTGTTGGATACTCAGTTTCTAGGTTTACTTACATTTAACCTAGAAATTTACTCACATTTTTTATAACATTATTTATTGCAAATGTGCCCCTTTTTACAAATAAACTATTATTTTGACAGACTAAAAGTAAATGAAAACGCTGGATCCGGGCCGCTTCCAACTAGTCCTTTTGGAAATCTATGGGGGAGGTCTATGTCCAGCAGTGGAGGTCCTGCGGCTGATATGATAATGATGATGACGAAAAGTGGATGGTAGCCCACCTCCTCTCCCCGAGCAGCCAGTTGAGTAGCACGGCAGTGCGCGCCTTGGACTCGCGCACCGCCCGCAGCGTCGAGAACAGGCCGGAGTACGTCGACGTGTCCTGCAGAACGAGACGTGGCTATTACATAAGTCATCTGTACGGTAAAGGTTCCATATTTTTATTCTGCAAAGAGATAGTTGCTGATTTATATTTAAGAACAATAAGGTTGCATTTTGTTTGACATTGCCTTGGAATTTTTGGTATTTTGATTATTTATCTTTGCAACAATTTTAACATGTTTATTTTTTTTAGCACGTCTGCGTCTCAAGAAATTAAAAGTTCGTTTCTTTTAATTTCTTGAGACGCACAAAAGCACTAAAGTAAATAACAATCAAACTTACAGACGCGGGTGAATCATCTTCTTCCATTGATATGATGGCTCTTTGAGGATCTGCACAGGGCTGAAATTATACAAAGTATTCTTAGACTAATGCAATAACTGAACGTCGTATTAGGATCGTCGTACCGTACCGATACAGAACGTATTGGATATAAAATATCGGTTGACCCCTTTTCAATGTTATTGCTAAGGGCGTAAAGGTGAAAATTGTTCACAGCAATAGTATGTGATTGCACCTTGCAGCATAAAGTGTGTAGCACAGACCTGTGTGTTGGTGTGGTAGGGTGGCGGCGGCGTGCCGGGCGGCGGCGTGTGTCTGTCGCAGTCGCCCAGCTGCGGCGCGCACGCGCAGGCAGGTGCGCACGGCGCCGGGGGGGTGCCGAGCAAGGGGGATGGACCTATGCTTGCTGGAAACAGAAACGTTCACGTTATTCAACCTGAATCTACACAGATAACAAGTGAAACTATGATACTGCAGACTAATTTATTAAGGTGACGATGTTGACGATTGAACTATAACTTTACAGCCTTTGACATAAGATCGAAATTCGTATGCCAAAATAATCTAAGGGCGTATACTCACATCTATTCAAGTCATGGTCCAGCTGTTCGGGAGATGACCGACTCCTCATATGCAGGACAGGCACACCGGTTCGGTTGTCCGTCTGTACAGACATACAAACATTCATTTATTATACATGTAGAGTAAAAGTTAGGACTTTAAATGCAGACTTTTTGGATGTGAAACACATTTTTATTGTAAGAAGTTGCCAAATGTATCGACCGTTCTAAAACATTTTAAGGAACGCGGAGCGCGGCACTAGGTCTCATGCTTTCTCTGTCACTTTAAAACGTATTATTGCGACAGGAATACTTTTAAGTACGTCAAATGAAATTAATCTCAAGCTATCTAAAATTAGTGAAAAATTAGTGAGCTACTGTTTCTAAATTATCTAACGCTGTGGAATAAAAAAATATATAAAATTAGTACATTATGTTATTTTTGTGTTTCAGTTCCAAAATAATCTACCACACAAACATTTGCAGCCTTACTAATAAAAAAAAGGAATATTCAACAAATAATAACTATTAAAATCAGTAACACAGACAAGACATAGATTAATATTAGCGTTAAATTATTATCTTTAATGAGAATGAATAGGCAGTGTTACCCTGCCGAAATAAAGTAAGCATTTAGTATTGTTTTTTAATTTTAAGTTTTATTAGTAAGGCTTTATGAATTAATACGAAGTTATGTTAGTCACAATTCGGAGATGTTATAACATGAAATATAATGCTTATACGCATTTTTGACATAAACATACAAGTATTTTGACGTTGAATATTTACAAAGAGATATTGCCCTTTGAAGTTTTCCAATATACATACCCAAAAGTGGACTTATCATTATTTTTAATTTTTACCTGTTGAAATAATTATATTCAAAGAAAAACCTTGCAGGTTGAAATAATAAAATATTGTTCAAGCAGTAAAAAAGTAAAGTCAAAGCTGTAGCTATACAAATAAGGTTTAAAATATAATGCATAGTAAACAATCAGCCCGACGACATTGAAATATTTTATAATAAAAAATACATTCACCTAAATATAAATGACGAAACGAGTTTTTAGAACAATTTCGGACACTCTTTATACAATGCTATGTGTATCATTTTTATTTACAATTGGTAATGGGTAGACGCTTAAGATTTTTTCGTTTCAATTTATTTACAGATTTTAGTGCATCTCGGCTATCTGGTAGATAGCGCCTTCAATATAAAAAAAAAAAACTCGTTTCCAAGCTCTCCAATATCTTTTTTATTGTTCTAAAAACTCCCCCACAACTTTACCTGCAAAGGCGGCGGCGGCACATTAACCAGCGGGTAACTCATCTGCATAGCTATCGAGTTAGGCTGTGGCCCCTCGAGCTCCCCGTCCAGCGAATGCGACGACCTCCTGAACTGCTTCGGATCGTACGCCGGCATCGACTGATGCATCGGGAACTTGTCCGGGTAGTACCGTCCTTTGTAGTACTGTTTGTGCGACGGCGAGGCGGTGCTGTTGCTGGGCTTCGGTTTAGCCAACGGGTTTATCGGTGGTGGACTTAAGTTCGGGCTCAGAGGATTCCTTTTCGGTCTTTCGATCGATCTGGGCGGCAGAGGCGGCGGCGTGACGTTGTCCAGACAGGTCGTGGGCACCATCGGCACGGTATTGTTGTGTACGTGTCTCCTTTTATTGTTGGACTCGTCCGAGTTCTGGCGGACCAGCGGCGGCGTGTTCTCCTGCTGCAGCTTGTTGGTGCGCGCCTGGCGCAGGTTGCGCAGACTCTGGCCGGTGAGGTTGGACAGGGAGCGCGGCAGGGCGCTGAGGAAGCCGCTGTTGGGCGCGGCGGCGGGGCGCGCGCGCGGGGGCGCGGGCGCCGCCTCGGGGGGCTACAGCGTGTGGTAACAAGCGTGGTTTATGTCACAGTGCGTGGTGTGCTGAGATTTGGAATTCCCGAGTGAATTTCGATTCAACTATGTGTATTACTTTACAAGTAGATACTTTTTTAAGGTGTAAAGTTAACTTTACCATACTTTTCTAAGCTTTGAAGGAGACACAAGCTTTACCGGTGTAAATGAATACCGATAGTGTAGAATGTGGAACTGATCTAACACACAACACAATTTCAATCAAAATGTTAATTCATATACGAAATGGAGACTGGACAGCACGTACTATCCACTTTCCTTTTACATGTCCACAAAAAGTGACGCGCAAAAGTTTTTATCGATAAATATATATTCATGTACACACCGATGAGATTTAGATCACACTTGCACACTGTTTATTTGAAGGCAGTGTCTTTGGCAAAAAAAGTTATAAATGAAGTGTCATATTTCAATGTTGCCCACACATATGCAAAGCTTCTGTCTCTCTTTCTATGCTAAAAGTGTAAATTCTAACGAACATGTAAATACTTTATAACAAAAATCTCAACACAACCAAGCTGGATGGTGTTGCCAGTTCATAGTATAGAATTGCAATGTATAGTTACAACCATTCCCATTGAGGTGAGACGAAAGTTACGTTTGTTTAGCGTTCTGTCGATGTCTGGTTCTATGCATACTTCTGTATTATAACAACTCTCAAATGAGAGAGGTTTGTGAAGTCTTCGAGAAGTGGTTTTAAAATCTGTACCTTAGTTTGGTGATTTTTAGGGTCCCGTACTTCAAAAGGAAGTAACAGAACCGTTTTACGTCCGTCTGTCACTAAGATGTTTTTCTCAAGATCTATACAACGTAGGATTTTTGTTTCACTAATATGTATCCGCCATAAGTCACTATAACTAATAATAATTACAGTTCGCCAATACCAATGATTGCTTGCACCACGATTAATTTTAAAAAATCCTTACCGTTTACGTTCCGAACACAAAAAAAAACTCTTCCTGCAAACTCCATTTGATAAAATGTGCGCCTCCATACCAACAATATAATTAAAAAAAAAAGATAGCAATCCAAAAAGATACAAACATACACAAATAAATGGAATGGGACTCACAGTGACGTCACAGTTATAAACAGGCATGCACAGAAGCAGACACGGTACAAAACATGTTACTACCCGACTCGTCCCGTTAGCCTTGTTAGTTTACACTTTAGGCAGTCCTGGGTGGAGGTGTGTTAACTTTACCAGTACTGGTACTTTACGAGTATTCAAAATCAGCGTGTCCTTTTTTCACATTATCACTGCATCAATGGAGAAAGAGAGAGATTCTTCGCCCACAGGTTGACTGCCCACTCCTAGGCAAAGCTTCCCTACATTATTTCACTCTGTTTTATCAATAGATAAGAATTTAAAACGGACAAGTTATAAAACACATAACATAGCCGTTAACTACACAAACCTATTCTAGCCTATCAACGTAACATTAGACAAAAAACTGTTTTTGGGAAACGACTTTTTTTTTAAAGCGAAATATCTCTGTGTATGGTAACGGGCAATGCAATTTACTCAAAACATTGTGCTTCCAACAGTACATAGGTATTTCAAGTTTAGTTAAAATTTGATTTTTCCAAAAACCTTTAATTTATCTGGAACCAAAAGGTTCTCAGAAAATGATAATGCAATGCAATGACGGAAAGAATATGTAATTTTTGGTATCGTTAACTGTCTTTTTCCACCATTTATTCATAGACAACAGCTGATACTACTAGCAGTAAAATTAAAGCACCTCCGTTATTAAAAACTGTACCAATTCGATGTTACGTGGGACATAATCATGATGTTTTAATTAAAAAAAAAATACATAATACATTGACAGTTTTCACTTTCGCCTCCGTATGAGTTAGTTTTGCGGCCAGGTAATGTATGACGAACACGTCTTATGTAACTTTTGAACGACCAAAGAATGTAAAAAACTGCCGGCGGAAGGAAGGAATTGATCAAACATTACAAGAAGTAAACGTCATCTGTTCATTATTAGGAAACTTATTTGTTTGTGTGTAAGAAGAAATTCTTTCCCTGATGGAAAACCTGCTAAAGGGACGTAAGTATGTTCAGATGCTCGAATAAATAATTCGGGCCTTTGTGTTAATTTTACACACTTGAGTTTGAATCTCATGACAATAAAATTGTTGACTTGCCTAAAAAACTACATTTTACAAACCCTTGAATCGGAATTGTAACATCATCGACCATCAAATAAATAATATCAACAAAACAAAGATATACTGTTCATATCACAAAATCTTTACAACCTCTTTCGAAATCACTACACCAGGTGTGGCATTTCTGGGGCCAGAATTAATCACCCACGATTCCTTATATTACTAATTCACGACAGCCATCCAAAGTTATTTCTGTATTATAAGCAGGGAAACCATGTCCTTTGGCACTAGAATAATAATGAGTGTACCAATTTATTGGCCCTTCAGAGTACCGCCATGAATTCATGATGAACATATTTCAATCCGACTATTGGTTAGGCAAAACATGGCAATGTTATTATTATTTTGGAAATCATAGCAAACAGTTTTGTAATACGTGTAGTGTGATAGTCAATTGTTTTTGTTTACTACTCTCTGAAAGCCTAACGCGAGCGTGCGGAGTTAACGTAATGTAAACACGATCGATTTTTTCATTGGAATTATTCTTTTTGTACATTTTTACTTTTCATGAAGGCTTTATCAATAATCGTTGATATTAATTGCGTTTGTTAAAAAATGCGATTCTTCGCGAGGATTTTAGGGGAATCCCTAAATAAGATTAATATTTTTAAGACAGATTTATAAGAAATCATTCTCTACAATAACAAAATGTTGGCAGACTAACAACCAGATGGTATGACAGAAATTGTCTAGACCTTTTAAGGATCATTTAACAAAAATGTCAGAATGGCAGCAATGTTCTCCCAAAAAAATAAATAAACGTTACACATAGTCCTGGCCGCAAATATAACTACAGACACATAGAGATATAAAACGTACAAATAAATACAGTGATATTAAAAATAAGTAAAAAAAAATAGGCTGCAACATAGTTACAAATGCTATGTGTTGGTACTGTAACAGTGTATTGCAAAATAGACTTTAATGTAAGGGGGTCAGATCGTTACCTGGCCTGCCATGATGGTGTCGATCTCATGCTGTAACTTTGAGCAGCGTTGCTCTGCGGATTCCAGTTGAGTTTGCTTCCTTACGTCTGGTACTTTTAGGAGTTCATCTGAAATTAGTAGTTCAGTTGAAAATAACTGACAAATCTTACTTAACACATTCACTGCCGGGCCAAAAATGTTGAAGGTCAAACCTCCACTAGCGTCAGGCACAGGTGCTTGACGTGGCAGCTAACGGGTTAATATTTTATATCTGAAAGTTTGTATGTTTGTTACTCAATCACGCTTAAACGCCTGAACGGAATAAATTGAAATCTGATACACATAATATAAATAGTTATATGAGAACCAGATCTGGAACAACTACTAGGCCATACAAATACTTGTACCGTGCAGGAATCGAACACTGCGCCAACCTAGTTGTCGCCAGGTTGTTTCACGCATAGATCAACTTTAACCTTCTCGTAATCTTCTAAAGAAACGCGAGTCCATATGAGACTTGATCGAAAGTCGCTAGTCAAGTGTTATCAAAGTGTATCACTTACTGCGAAGGTCCCTGATGAACTTCTGTTCCTGTTCAAGCATCAGCCGCACGGTGTGCACTTTTGACACTTCCAACTGACGCTGTTTCTCCGACTGGAAATTAAAACAATTAAATTGTATCGGTTTTAATTGGAATTAAAATATACTGCATTTGACCATCATCAATATCTTTGGTAGTGGGACTAATAAGTGGGTCCCGTAACATAATAAAAATCTACGATATCAGTAGGGCAATTCATGTATCAAAGTTTGACAACGATCGCATTCAATTTTCAGTCTCACTCTGTCAAAAATAGCTCTAATTTGCCCATATTTTTGACAACGTCTGTCGCTGAGATGAGACTCTCAACTCTAGGCTCCCGTTAAATTACCATTTTTTAACGACACCTGGTGTCAGTTTTGCTTGTGACCAGCAATAGGAAAACAAGAGTATTAGTTTAAATTATCTTTTACCACGACATCGTTCGTAACGCCTAGAACATATTTATTTACAGTGTGTCATCTGAGTGACACAATGTGGCCGGTGTGATGCTTGATTGCTCAACATTATGAGCTGTTAGCTCATTATTTGTAATTACCGCGGTAATAATTTACCTAACTTGGCAGTTACAACTGGTGCGGGATTCCCAGATATCTTTGAGACCAGTTTTACATTACAGATGTTTTAAATAAACCTTTTAAAAATAAATATATATCATTCAGGTGGAACCCATATTCAATGATCAATAATATTAATTAAACACAATTAAATTAAATCAATGGCTGTGCATGATCAACTAGGTCGGAGGCTCCCCGCCCCCCCCCCCCCCCGCTCTGAGTTGTATGAAAACGCGTCCTCGCATCCAATGCGTCAATGAAATGACACCTATTATCGTTTTCCGCGCATGCTCAAGATATGTACCAGCTTTGATACAACCGGTGCCAATCTAAAATGTTGGTAACGCCAAAAACAACATACTGCGATCAATTCAAACAATCCCTTAGGAAAGCACACTGTAGCAGTTAGGTAAGATTGCTATGAGTAAGTGTACCTATGTTTGGCGGTTGCAAATGCCATCACCAATTCAGACGAGTATAGTAGCCGCCACGAGTCGCGAGCACACACGTCAAGTTCTTTTTTGGATGTTTGGGTTATAAAACCCAGATATAAACCCAAACATCCAAAAAGAACTTAGTGATAGTGCTCACGACTCGTGGCGGCTACTGTAACTCATTTTATCTAGGACCAGAATATCCAATTTTCATATGTCCAACAGTTGCAAAATGTCCATTTTGCAAAAACTCTTATTCTCAAAAATTTGTATTTCCCAAAATGTATTATTCCCCTAAATATTCAACTCCCAATATGGCCAATTACCAAAATATCCGCCTCTCATAAAAAATCTCAGCACAAACGCGTGGTTCAGAGTACTTCGCGCGGAAAATCTGCTCCTCGGTTTTCCACTACTACGTTGGTAGGAATCCTTCGACGCTGACGCACCTGTGCTAACAGCTGACGTTAAGGTCGCACACTAATATTACAAACAGCTACTGTGTTTTAGTTTCAAATGCCCTAACAAATATAAGCAGTAATGAGCAACCGTGTCTTTGATCTACGCCCGCCGGAATCTTTGCAAGAATGCTAGTTTCTAAAACTTCGTAGGCGAGAGATCACAACAACTATTACTGCTCCATTTTTGAGGTTTCCTATCAATTTTGTTTTTGCCAAACTATACCAGTAACAGGACAATTAAAACAAATTCTCCAGTAAAAGAAAAATTTCAAAGCTATGATGTTTTCTTATAAGTAATCATAGGGAACGATTAAGAAGACTTGATTCTTAGGACTCGATTGCAGTAAATGAAAAAGTCTATTGGAAAACTAATGTTGTAGAATAGTAGGTATTTAAATATTTCCAAAGCAAACACACGGATCAGCTGACCAGTGGCACTGTGGCAGTTCGTTTCACAACAGTTGTAAGCTGCGACCTTGCGCCGGCGCTCACGCCGTATGATTTTACAATACCTACTGTGACTATTGCATTTCTCGGACTGATAACACTCCAAGGTTAACGCTGTTATTTTAGTTCTGCATTCTGTTATTTTAGAGTTTATTCTTTAATTAGCAAGTATTTTGATTGTTTCCTCTATTTGAGGTAACGGATATGGTTGTAATTAATTTTTATTGCTACATGAGAATGGTCGGACAAGAGAATCTATTTGAAAAATCATTCCCTTTTGTAACGTGGTCGCACAGAGGGCGCTGGCATCGTGTTCGCTCTCTATGAACGTGGCGAATAGGAGAACTAAATGAATACAAGGATTTGAAGAGACTCACATTGACGGGCACCGGAGCTGTGATGGGCGTTTTGTGTCTCGAGGAGTTCTGCTGGACTGTCAACACGGTCGTTGGATTTGCTGAAATATCCAAAAACATGCATTAAATAAATAGTAGGTATATTTTTTTATGAGTTGCCTATCAGCTGTGCTATTCGGTCTTCCTCGGTGAATTTAGATGTAGTAAGCACGAGGCGAGCTCTCAATCCCTAGTATCAGGGTCCCCCTGGTGGCGCATCTCAAAGTCATTTCAACTAAATTCATCAAGGGAGATTCAATCGGCAAGACTGATGACAGGTCACTTTACAGACGGGAGTTTTTCCAAAATATACTAGTAGTTCTTCTCAGGAGGTTCCACGAGGGACGAGAAACCCATGAGTACCTGTACTGGTCCCAAAGAGTTACCGTAGTCTCCAACACCTTAACTATACATAATAATGGCTATGCCTCGGTGATACAGAACGAAGGCATTCGAGACATGCTCAGTAAAATTAACAGTTTAATAGGCACATAAAAACACCATTAAAATTCACGTGATGATTCGCTCCGAGAAATCTTTTTCGAGACTTAAGAATTCAAACGAAAAAATATTTTGATGTTCGTTAATTGTAATGAGTTATCATCTTGTTTTTGTTGCATGAATTCCTTATTTAGTGAGCCTTTCTCTAGGCATCAATCAAAGACTTTCTCGGAGCTCTGGAATCACTAACTAGCCAATAACCGATGTTAAGTGTGCAACCATTCCAATTACTTTCAATGTTCCATCGACATCGCTGATTGAAGTGAATGAAACTAGGATCAATTTCGTTCGGAAGTGATTTATTTTCAAGTGATTTGCATTAAAGCGTATACAGTTTGAAAAGTCTGCATAGAAAGCGGGATAAACAATGCGGTGGTAGAAGAGCTCCCTGTGAAAAAGAGTAAGTATAGAGTTTCTTGCCCATTCTTCCCCACGCCAAACTACCTTCTGAAAGGAGCAACTAGATTCAATTATACTTTTTCTTTCAAATGACATCAAAAGGTGCCTCTTAATGGTCAAATTGTAATAAATAATTTCATCTCATTGATTCCATACAAACTGAGTAGCTGATCTTTCAGTACTTTGCTCTTAATTATCTTGCTTTCCCCTATCAGCTCAAACATTTCGGAAGAGACCAAATCATAGAATATTTCCCTACCTCGGATCATGTGCACGACTTGCTGGTGCGTGTGATGATGCACAGGCACGGTGTCGACGCGCAGGATCCTGTCACCGGCGCGCAGACCAGCTCGCCACGCAGCGCCGTGCTCCTTTACCGATTGTACGTACACAGGATTGTCACCTGGAAGATGCAAGGGTTGAATGATAATAGTCATTAAATTGGTGGCATGTTCGGCTGATTCCGACTCATTTCTGAGGTAAGATTTTAGCTCAAAACTCCGAGAAGCGACTATCGCTTGTATCTAAGGAGTTATAGCGAATTGTGTCAGTTTTGCATTCAAAGCTGTATTACCGATTGAAAAATAAGAATTGCGAAACTAATTTGTTTAATGGCATAACAAACAATGTACGCAGGAATATATTCATTTAATCAGAAAGACTACTGAATAGGCGACCTCGTAAAATCGAGATAGAAGGTATTTACACAAAATCCCCAAAGGCCAGCATAACTAAGATAACAATGCAATCCAGTGGTAATTTGACAATGAAATTAAATGAAGTCATCATTACCCAACACAAATACGCCTAACCATCCACATCATTCATTCAATCACGCAGGAGAGATTCGGTAATGGAAATATCTACGCAACAATTCAAAGTATTTGTCCAAAAATTCGCTAACGATATTGCAGAAAACGTAGCTATTTATTTGTCTGATCTGTAATTATGTCACGCAACTGAAGATATATTAGGTGTATACTGGACTTTAAAGATATGCAGCAGTTTGTCTTTCTATATTAATTTTATGATAAACTTGCGGTTTGGCACAACGTGTAGAGCTCATAGACGCATTCTAAAGGTGTGTCTATATCTATGCACACACTTGTCTTTAACGATGGTGCTAACATAGATGAAGTCTTTATTCTTGCAGTGGCAGCATAGATAGTGGACGACGGTGTTCACACATCGAGTTACTGGATAGACAGTTAATAAATAAATTCGCATTGAGCTTTTCCCGGCAAGACAAAATTTCTACGTTCTGTTACATTGAAGATATCACCTTAACAAGTAGCAATGTCGAATAAATAGCTATTACGTAAAATTATCTGTGGAAGATCTCAGAAACTATGCTCGAATGCTCCAGAAACACAATTGTAATCCAAATATAACATCGCACCTAAATACAAAAATCGGTTGCTAGTTTGCTACAATGTTTAAGTTTAGACGTACCTTTAGCCATCAACACCTTGATAATGCATTCAAACCATGTGTAATGCCCAACAATGGTGTGGACAGCATGCGTAGGGTTTGGCATGGAGTAAAGCCACCGGTTGAATGCTGCTTTCACTATTGACAGTCGATTAGCCACTTTTCTTTGTCAGGTATAGCTTGATGGAATATATTTGCATTGCAATTTGGACGGTTTGGCAGTGGGATGTCTAATTAGGAAACTTCCTTGCCTTTACTTGACTTTTACTACTTGTACAGGATAGAAAGGAGTATGCAAGTAGTCAGAAAAATAAATATTTTTTGCAATCGAGTCAATGTGACATATGGTCAAGTTTGGAAGCAACATATCGATATTCTAGTAAATATCCGATACATCACATGTGCGTACCATTTTTCATTTTTCACAAGCAAATGTCTATAATAAGCTAAGTATGTGACTTTAAAACTGATCTTTATTTACTTTATTACTCAACAAGCTGTATTGTTGTGACCATGCATCCTGGCTGATTGGAGTCAATACGAGGGACTAAGAGCAATAAGTAAAGTGACACATACCAGACACTTTCATTCCATATCCATGCTCATCGCGGACGACGGTGACGGTGAGCAAGTCGTCGCCCCCCGGCGACCCCGTCCCGCCCAGCATCACCTGCAACAAAACAATACGTTTATTAGATACAGACAATAATAATGATCACTACTAAAGGCGATGAGGACAAAGGTATACAGACACCATCAAAGGCGACCAAGGTTGCTTGATAAACAACCACCCATAGTGTTTGAGATTGTGGCTGAACGTTCCACCATTCATGATCGTAAACACGTCACTCATCAGCCATGAGCATCGGATTTACAAGGAAAAATAACACTGGAAATATTGCTCACCTATCCATGTAACATCATGATATCATAAAAGAGAACTACTGGAACATTCACAAGATCCTAGCATTGACAAAAATGGGAAACTTCATAAACCTTTAAATTCAGTTGTTGCAGTTTGCACCTAGGAGTTGATTGATTTGCAGTGGCAAACTGTAGTTGGAAAACCCCATGCAACGTTAATAAATTAGGTAGTCATGGAAATTGTTGATGTGCCTACTGTGGAACGGGAACCTAAAATCAGACTAGCAAGCAACACTATCCTAATAATATTAGAGAAAACTTACCATGACATACAACATGACTGAAGACATAATACAAGAGACGAATGACAATTAAACATCTAACAATTACACTTCCTAATATAGAAAATCCCCGAAAACAGGTGTGATTAATGATGTATCACAAAACCAAGATAACGAAATATTACTCACGCCGGAAGACACCACAAAGGCTTGAACACACCGAGACCTTTCAACATGTGTGCTGACGAAATGTGGTGACCGGTCACAAAGGTTACATTAGCCCTGATTGGAAAAGGAAGGAGTGGATATGTTACATTATATGATACGTCATTGTACGGATTCTGTTACTATGAGTTAGATCAGCTCATCTATGTACGGGGTCTACGGGGACAGTGCGGTTGATACAGAAGTAGTAGTGAAATAAAAATCTCAAACTAGATTTAAAAAAAAGACGTGTAGCAAATGCCTAGATATCAGCACCCTTAACCAATTTGTAAAACATAGAGTTCAATAACTTATTCACCAAAATAATGACTATTCATTCAACATTAGAAAAATAACGTTTCAGCGCTATCGTTATTTCAATGTTAGCTTATTATAGCTCCGTTATTTCACGATAAATTTAAAGCGAATTAGACTATTAGCCATTTACTAAACAACAATATAGTGCAATAACTGCCGTTATTTTTCCAATGCTATATTAAATAGAATATAGACTACTTGTCCTTAAATGTCAACGGAGAATTTATTCGCCAGGATGAACGACTGTCATACAGGGATGCAATTTTTCAAAGCCAGAATCAATCTTTGCAATCGCAAATTCAAGATTCATTTTCATAGATATTTTTCAAGATCAAACCATTTACTACTATCGCCGTAAAATAGAACCATTTCGCAAACAAGTTACACGCGCAGACCATTACGTGTATTCTGTGAAAACACGTTTGCAAACGTAATTTCAGCGTACAAGCGTGTTTGTTTGTCAAGTCATCAATGAACATCCGATCATGTGTTCAATCAAGAATCAAGATACAGCGGGATCCCGCGCAACAAAACAACATTAAAGATCGTATCAAAGAAACTACCGTAAAATACAGTTTTCATGACGATAAAACGTGTGAATTAAGCTTCCCTAATACACGAAACAGTCCACGTAAACAGGAAACGTAAGAAATCTAATCCTGCAGTTAGAAAAGTTTAGATGCAGACGATAATGTACTGAAGTTTCTGGAATGTAGAGTTCAATTTTGTAAGTTGTTAGGATAGTGTTCCGCGCACGTTCTCAGTATAATAAACATATACTTTTATTCTTGTTTATTTGTACAATTAGGAGTTCATTGAAATATTTTTACGAACTGCTTGCACTATTGTCTGGAGAGAACGGGAATGAATGCCAATGAATCCGTTTTGAATGGTCATTCAATAGTACTGATTAGGTGCAGTAGGTGGCCAATGAATGTGATGTGCCGTGCGGTCCAAGGATGCTAATAGACCGACGGCGTCACTTCCTTATGAGTGAGAACTGACGAGTTGGCTCTTGATACAACTCAAGGATTCTTCCTCTAGCTTTACCTACTCATTCCACTCTTACTTTGAGGACATTATTTCTAATTTAGTCACCAAGAATAGTGTAGTCAAGACTTTGAGAGTCGGAATCCATAAAAAAGTTTTTACCGGCGTCCTAATAAAAGGTCCCGCTAGCTAGATTACAGTACTTAATTTTTTACTGTGAAACGACTTATATTTTTGCCGTGAAATTACTGTTTATGGTAGCGCGCAATGTAACGTATGCTAGGTGTTGTGCTTACAGGTCCATGCAACAGGGGTCAGTACAGGGGTGGTGGAAAGCTTAGTGTCCATTTTTAAATCTTGTTTTCATAAATCAAGTTGGAACTGCGTCCTTTAATATTGCCGTGACCCTGAACGATCGCAACGAACCATTACACTTATTATATCTTGTCATACACACACACACACTATACCTTTATCAAGAACATCACCACTACCATCAGTGTAAGTATATCCTTTTAGCATCCAATCGTTTTCACTAACATCCTACATTGCTCGTCAACTCTCCGCTTTGTCACTGACTTCCACTTTCCAATAAAACTACATTATAACTGATTTTAAAACCAACCACAACATAGAACTAACAGGTAAGCTTTGAAAGCCTGAAGCTCTTTAACACAATTGACTACGCATCGGCTGTGAAGTCTGAACTGGAGCATGAACAAGGGAGGCTAGGCATAGCCACCTGCTTCCCCCAGTAGACTTTTATTTTAGAACAGTCCTATCGCAACACCCGGGGGATTACGGGTCAGTTGACATTCTGGATAAAATAAACAGTCACCCTTTGTCGTATGCCTCATTTCAGTGTATTATTATTTTATTGCTATTGGTCGGGCGTGAATTATCTGTCTATCTGTCCATGCTTGCTTAGACCATACGCTCTACTTAATTGCAAAAAAAGGAAGAGGATCGTAAAATATTTTTTACTAGCAAATTAATCATGTGAGCTGAGCAAATAAAGAGTAATAAGCATCAGCAACCTGTTGGTTGTACAACAGAGGATTTAAAAACAGCGGCGAAGCTTTCAGAGATGCAAAGAACATCACCTCTGCGGTAAACTCCGAGCCACTAGCCTCATCTCATCATAACTGCGAATTGTAAAAATACCCACGTCAGATCTCTGCCGCCAAAACAAACGCACGTCAACATTTTGACTTTAAAACACCTATTTAAAACTCTTACACAACCAAAAAAAAACGTAACAAATTATTAAATTTACGCCGTCTAATGATCCGCGGACCGCGACGGTGCGCAAGCGCCGGCCACTGTTCTAGGAAAACGCGCGTTTTGGCAGCGCACGCGTCATGCACTGTCCACTGTGACAGGCGTGGACATTGCCAAAATATGCTGGAGACTAGTTATTGAAAAATGATAAGATGGTAATTGACAAGACTCGAAATAGAAGTTTCAAAATCTGTTGATGACATCCTGTGTTTTGAGGCCCCTGAATTTTAGACAGGCATGTGTAAATTGTTAGATGAATATTTTAAAGACTAGTCATAACCCGCGTTAAGTCCATGCCGCAGGTTGTTTGAAAGAGATACCGCGCCCCTGGAACGCAAAGAAGGAACATGGATGGGTCAGTAAAAGTCTGTCACTCCCTCCCGCCCCGCCCAAGGCGGGAAAGTAATTTTATAATTTCCCATCCGGAAAGAAAGCTAAGTCTATAGCTACTGTCCCACTCCCGTACGTCGCAGCGTGATGTTCGCTCCTCGAAAATCGGGTACTGGTATACCGTAAATACATTTTCCAAAACGAACCAGTAGTTCCTGAGATTAGCGTCTTCAAACAAACTATTCAGCTTTATTACAGCTAACAGATAATACCGAATTTTTAAGTCGTGCATGTGTGTATTTCTCGCATAGTTAAAAAGCAAATTTGGATGACCCGTAAGATAAAGAAGCTTCTGGAACATCACGCGACTTCTACTTAAAACGTAACCTTTGCTCACGTAAGCGGTACACCCTTTATGTCTATTAATATTATGGCGAAGGCTCTTTATTACGTTTACGTCATGTTACGTATAAATAATTTAGGATATTGATGTTTTCGTTGGCGTGTTGGCATAGTGCTACTTTTGGCAAAACCAATTACTTATTGGAATTTTACAAAGGTTAAATAGCCTTCAAGTAAAAAAAAACGCGTTGTTACCGAAGTATCGATTCAAGTCGATTTTAGAATTGGAAATGCTATATTTTAGAAATTTGGTTTTATTAATAACGGCAAATACAGTAAGTAACACCCAAAGCCTTTGAACGCAATAAATATTATGTGCGAAACGCGTATTTCCAGTTTAAAAATCGATAGAATTAACGTTCTGATTACTTCGCCCGCGCGTCTAGGCCCTCGGAAGGCCAATTCCACAAAGCTTTAAAAATTCTCGATCTCACCCCAGTGGCTATCAATGTCACAGTACATCAAAGTATACCTACATACATGTAATTTAGAAAAGTTTATATGACATATTGAAAATTACTAGATTGCGATCGTATCTACAATTTTATGGAATTTCCCTAGTTAGGACCTCAAGTAATTCAAAAATTCTTCACTACTACTAAACCTTCATACAATAATTTGCAAATTAACGTCGCATTTTAAAGTGAATCAACTGATATGGTTCAATTGATCTTTAAACGAACGGAACCACTTAGTATTAGTAAAGTGGTACAACTTAAAATAGAGAAGGTTCAGCAAGCATTACCGATGACCTTGACCCGGATAAGCAGTTTAACGAAAAAACAATAGTAAGCAGATAAGATAGACAGGCCAATTCATTATTGGATCGTTATTTATAAAATATCAAGGGTAACACAGCACTAAGCTCTTAATAAATGTTTTTAAAAGAACAATGCTGCAATAGAATGCAGAATCGAAAAGCTATCGGCGTGAACAATACAGGACAAAGCAACTGCTGCTTGGTAACACTCGGAATTAAACAAATCTATGTTTTGGAATTTCCTGGTGTGACCAAGTCGAATACGTCTTTTCCTATTTCAGGTTCAAGTAGTAGTTTTTTTTTTTTGGGTGGGTGGGAAATCATCAAATAACTTCTCCCGCCCTTCGTGTCAGACGTTTACTGACTAAAACCCACCCATGTTCCTTCTTGTACCCTTTGCGTTCCGGGGGCGCGGTATCTCTTACGAACAACTCGTAGCCCCGGCAGGCATCGGCCCTCAGTGGCCCTTCCCTATGCTGACATCTCTTTGAGACAAGACCGCTTGACAAACCGTCTCGACCTTCCTAAAATTCGAGAGGAATTGTTCACCAGTTTACCCTTACAAAATATTAGTAAACATGAGTATTTAACAAATGTTTTTTTTTTAATGAACCTAAGCCAACACTTGAAATTTGTCCTATATCGTGGGTGCATTTACAAACATAAACTAACACACACAAACAGCTAGGCCCGGAACCACTATCACTAGGCTATACAAATATTTGTTCCGTCTGGAAATCGAATCTGCGACACGCAGCGCAGCAGCCAATTGTTCAGCCACTGCGCCAACCGTGGCGACACCAATCGTGTTTACCAATCTATTAAAAGGTTTACAAATATGAAAACGAAAATTATTGTAAAAGTTGTTTACTTCCAATCGACATACGCCAAGAACAATAAGTTATTATACGTGGAGCAATGCAACGAACCACGTGGACGTTCCGGTCCAGACCTAGATGAGATCAAAGTAAATTAACGACTATAAATAATGGCACGAGCCATTGAAAGACAATAATTGCGTTCCATTCTCTTCTGACTTCGCAAGCAATGTTCCAAGAATGTTGGATTGGTTTTTTAATGCATTTACCTTAGAAGCTCTTCCAGTTAAGTGGATGACCTTATTTCATTTCTATTGTAATAAATATTTTTTCATGATGTGTCCGGATCCAGGACTTTTGGGGTTCATTATATTTTTATGATCGAATTAGGCCTCTTCTGTGTCTCAAAAGCCGTCAGATCGTCATAAAGCCGTCAGATCCAGCGCGATCTCTCCCCGGTCCTGTCGGATCGCTGTCACATCCTTCCATCCCACCCATCATCTACCACATCATATGGGAGAGAAGGACGAGGGAGTCTTCTTGTATCTGCACACACACTAGTACACTATAAATAATTATTTTCTGTGATTGGCCACCGTGACCGAAATTCGCTCTGAAGAATAGTATTATCAATGAAGGAAGCGACTCTATCATATCTTGCAATATGATATTTTCATCAAAAAATACTTTTGGAAACGTTTATTGTTAAATAATATTAGCGATATGATAACCAAGATAGTACAAATATAGTGATGTCGTAGGCAATGGGTGATTCAGTAGAATTACGTAACGAATTTGACATTTACCGATACGATTACCTTTATCGTGAATTTTGGGTTGCACGCGGCAATTTCAGTCTACTAAGTTTGAACAGCAAGCCGCAATTAATACTTTTAACAAATAAAAATAGAGGCTTTAATAATTTTACGAAAATTCAAAAATCCATGTCAGACTTAGTCAGCGTTAAAAATTAAATGTCAAAGGAATATTATTAAAAATCAACACAGACGAAAACCCAGTAAAACAATGGATGCTCACGTCAAGTGTTTCCTTAATAAAGATGAGTTTACTTGGTATGTGGTAGTTGTAATAAAAAAAAGTCCTTCCACAGCTCTCAATCAAATGTAAATAAACCAGCAAAACGGGCATGCTACGTGTGTACGCATGGATTCACAGCATTGTCGCAGACAACCCGACGCCGGCGTTAAATAAAGATTTTATCTGCCAACCGCTCCACCGCCCGGCGCCCGGCGGCCACCACTGTCCACGGTTGTAACTTCATAACGTGTTTATGCTACATTTTATGAGCACAACATGTGTGATACAATCAAAAATAGAAGTTTATCTATGGAATCTTACGAATTTATTTTCGAACACTAAGGCCGAACTTATTGAAGTGTTTTTAAAGCAGCTTAATTATGAACTAAGAAGAACATTTCATCACCACGTTCTGATTTAACGTGACATCAGTGTAATGTCAACACATCAATGACATCCTTGAACCTGACAACCTCACATCTATTTCAAATAGCAGAGGTTTCATCAAACAGAAAATAAACCCAAAACCTTGACCCATTATTACTGACAATCTTGCGCAAACGCATGTACACATTCAAATAGAGAAAACCGTAGCACCAACAACAAGAATAATTACAACAAATGAGTTTTTCGTTCGGCACTTTTACTCGAAAGTGGGTCCGTGCGCCATTGCATTATGTAGATGATGTTATAATAATCTCGTACTTTCATCAATGGCGTAATTCACCGGATTCGGTGGTCAGTTAACTGGATTACCTAGTGCATAATTAATGTCCCAGAAATACTTTAATTATTCGCTTTAGTTAGCGTATCGAATTGTAATAGTCCACTTGGAACATTATTAAAGAAATATTCTCGTATTTTGCCGCATGTATCTACCCTTAATAGGGACTTTATCGTTGCAAAGTAATTCTCTTCCATAACGAAAACTGCTGAATGCAAACACATTTTCCTGTAACAAACTACGTCTGGGAAACGCGACAAGTTGGCAAGCGGCGGTAACTTTCAGCAAGCCTTTTGTATTGCAAATACGAACAGGCGCTTAGTCGATGTCGGGATCGTCTACCGCAATGCAGTATTTAGTTCGGGACTGCAGCAATGCACGAGAATATTGTGCAACTAGTTTTATTAAAAACTGTACTGTTTTACATGGTAATTTAACTCTATTTCTCTTGGTCTTAACTTATGTATTCCAAAAGCAAATACGACGTGATTTTGCAGACTGCACAATACAGTCATATCCTTGCTTGCGAAATTTCAAATGGTTCCTCTGTTACACTCACAGCTTCAGAGGGTTAACAAGCTCTGGCAGGACCATCGGCACGTACGTAATTAATTCAAAGCGATGTCGTCATGATATCCAAATGGAATTACGAATCATGTCGCTCCACACACCCTGACGGTGAGTCACGAGAAATGCACTCTAAAACTAGAACATTATAACATCGCGAACATCACGTTCCCACGGACCGGTACAGGGCTGACGACGAGAATTTTGATGAACAATTGTAAAAACAAAAGTCTGGTACTTTATGGCTAACAGCCGCAGCGCAGAATTTTCTAGATCTCTCCCACGTGTTTTACGCTTAGCCAACTAAGATCTGAATAGTAAACACAGCTTGGATTTTTCTAGCATTGTTTTTAGAAACTTGATGGTTTCAAGCTGGCTTCTAGATTGGAACCAGATGCTTTATTTACGCGTAAGTGTTTGGAAAAATAAACACACGTAGGCGTAGGCCTGACACGCGCCAATGAATTCAGGCAACATACTACGCTAAGTACAAAACTTTCTTTTATTCTGACTCGGATGAAAAAGTATTCAGTTTGATGACCACTTTCTTTGCCATTATAAAATCTAACGCTGGCATGCGGAGCTTGTAGCCTCGATAGGAATAAAAACACAATCAACATACTGAATTATTTGTGAACTGTTCTTCCTTTTGCCAAAAGAGTTTTTGAATTTCAGCTGAATGCACGATTTATCCTAGTATCATCTTAACCTGGACTCAATACTCCTATGGTTTTTACACCTAAACTTTTTATTATGCAAGGAAAACCTTTGGTATTTAAAAGTAGTCCCTCGGATCCAGAGAAACTGGTTCGCTTGCCAGCCCTGATGTAACGCAACATTGCTAAGGGCTCGTTGTTTATGTAAAATAAAATTAACACAATGACTCATATCAATTTGCATTTTTTGCCTTCTGGCTTCTCAGTATCCCATCTCGCCACGAATGATATCACACAGCCAGCAATTCCAGACATCCCTGCTATGCCACAGCATTTGCAATATCAAAATATTTTACGGCCTTTTTATTACTAAAGCCATTATCTACTAAATAACTGACATAAGATATTCAATATTTTTAATAAGATAAGATAGAAGCGCAACATGTGGTCCTTTATTGATGCAGTACGCATGTACCCATGTCCATTACCCTCCTTGACCAGACAATTAACTTATCATTTGCTTACCTGTTTTGTCATTCAATTAACAACAGTCGGCGTTACAAAGCTGAGAAATAAAAACAAATCATTATCACAGCTAGCGATAACCCGGTAAAGTCGTCCATGTGGAACGCAGCAGCGGAGACGTCCGGCCGCGGTGACTCATCAGACTAGAATGACATCGAACGCGCGAATACTTTTTATAAATTCTCTTTTTTTGTCGCATTCGTAACGTTTGACAGCAAGGCCATACTGCCAACACGTTAAAATTTTGACGTAACCACACGAACTGAGCGATGTAATCATTGTAACCTCGGCGGGGTTACACAAACAAAATGTTTGTTTACGTGGACTTTATTGCGTTTCTAGTTTGTCAGATAATTGTTTTAATGCTTGTAGGTAGGGGGTCAGAGTGGCATTGCGCCTCGCGCGGCTGTGGGCAGCACGCCCTACTGGACACGTGCTTGCATTACAACATGTCACAATAGTCATGTACACACAATGCCGCCACTTTTCTACTTTTTACTTTTTTACAGTTTTCTGTACTTATCGTACGAGATGTGTGTCCTTTACAGAAACATAATCTCTCTTAGTTTAGCAAGTTATTTGTTAGTTTTGTGCGAAACAACTTTTGATAAACAGTTGCTATGGCACTTGATGCTAGCTGATAGCAGTAATCTTGATCAAGTGACCTAATAATCCAAGTCATCAGTTGCTTTCACGATAAATATGAAACATATTTTCTAAAGAACAGCTAGCTACATCACTATAAAATAGTACCGTAAAAGCGCAAAGTCCAAAAACCAGTTCCAACAACGCCAAAATATCTGTCATCACAAACGCTAAACGGTATATATCCAATCCGCTAACTAATAACTAGTTTGTTTACTACAACAAGTCAATAAAATATAATGTTAGTTACTCTTAAATAACAAGCCGGTATGCGATAACTGCTCGCATAGTTGCAAAAGGTCTTTACAGTACGAAATAGGTCAAACAAATTATAAGCTTTGCGAATACTAATGAGCCGACATTCAAATGGTACACTTATTTATTTTGTTCTCATCGAGGTTTTATCAGAAACTTTTGCACAGACGCTCAGTCAGACATATCATACCAAATTGGTGACGTTATTATGTCATCGCCTTAGGTAAATACGATAATGTAATTCGTGGTAACAGGCCGACTATCTAGAATTCTAAAGATAATGGTTGTAAGAGCAAATCGCTACTACTTATTACAGAGTAGCAGGTAAATAGTACTTGAAGTGACGGTCTGAAATCTGTGAAATCCCTAGTTATCTGCTCTACGTCTGACATCGGCTATCCCCCAATGAAAGCATGTATTTTTTTATCACTCTCCTAAACCTAGTGACGTATAATACTTAAGTTGCAAGTTACATCGAATCTAGGTTGCTTACGATAGTGTTTTAATAGCCCGAGATCTGCATTCCAACTTGTTCAATAAATCAACAGCTAAAATAGAAAGATTAATTAGTCAAATCATTGTATTATGTATATGAAGCCCGTAAAAACGTCAAGAACGCTCACGTAATGATTGATTTGGTAGCTCCAATTGAGATCATCAAAGACCTTACAGCTTTAGATCTTCAGATTGCATATTCCGAAAGTAAGCACTAAAGGCCAATTCTACTAATTACAAACGGCAATCAATATCAAAAAGGTCAGGCAAATTAGTGGCATTTTTGACAGAATGCGACTAAGAATAAATTGCGATCGTTCTTAAAAGTTAGTAGAATTGCCCCCTTGGTACTAGTCGGAATTAAATGCCATTTGAAACATAACAAGTGCTAATTCCGCTATGGAGTAAAAAGATCAACAGCACTTAAAAAAAATAGCGGTGTCCAAAACTGCAATAACTGGAAATGGCTAAAGACACGAACAGTGTAGTCGTAAAATCACAGAATTGGATGAGAACCAAAACTGATTTGAGATTAGGAGAACTCGTAACATGTTCAAATAATCATAATGCTGAAGTGATTATTGTGCTCCTCTTTATAGCGCCATATCTGTTTAAAATAGTCAACAGACACTCTCTGGGTACCTTACACTTCTTGGAAAGAATATTAATGCATCCTACATTGATGACTACTTTCCGAGAATAGATTGGATGCTCTTGAGGGGAACGATGTCAGCAAGTAGTCATATGTTTAAGAAACTTTGTAGTCGAAGCAAAAATGGAGCTCTCAAGTCAAATTCTTGTCGAAAGCCATATTTTTATTGATCCAATGGTAAAGTCTTAGAAACCACGGTGCCTACGCCTTCATAGCGACGTTTCAATATCCGTAAGAGGGAAGCAAAAATTGCTTAATTTGAATAGATACAATAGACAATTAATTAATACGTGCCAACTTTGAATGGCGGTTGTGGTAGTAAAGATGTTGTTCCCAAATTCCGAAAGTAAACCGGTAGGGATCGAGTTGTGTGGAGTTCTAGCCACTAAGTGCCCCTCATGTAACCCCACTTACTGCCATAATTTTGATGTCGACGACCCACCTGCCTGCATTTTTATCTGATATAGCCATTAACGTTGGCCACATTGTGTATTTGTTTGTTCTGGTAATGGAAATCAAAGAAACCTATATTTGAAATGGACCAAACTATTATATTGGGATATATTATCTGAAGTTCTGTAAACTAAATCTATTAAAGTAAGTACAATATTAAAACATGACAAGACAATAAGACGACTATAAATCCTTACAGTCTTTCTGTTGCTAACAGATGAGTTTTAGAGCTACAACGTCAAAGAGTACGTTAAATCATTTCTTACAACTTTGTTTCGACATGCTTGAGCACTTAACTATCTAGCTTATTGAATACATCTGGCTATATTTAAAATCTATTTTGGTTAGAATACTCAAATCGCATACAAATATAACATCAAAGTACCATGAATTTAGCTATCATATATACAAAAATATTTTTTACAAATCGGCTTTTTTAGCTCCAGAGATTAGTGCGTTTGAACAAATAAAAAATCTCTTTAGCTTCATTACATTATTACTAGCTCCTGCCCGTGACTGAGTCCGCGTAAATGCCGCTTATATTTAAAATTCAATCATGATTCAAAAGACACGAGGCGCCATCTACTATCATAAGAAAGTTATTTTTATTTTCCTCGGGAACAATACTTTTTTTCGGGATGAAAGGTACCCTATGTCCGTTTCTGTACACCTTACAACGTATAATGCAAGATTTAAGGATGATATGTTATGGTTGTGTGGTTGGGTGTGTTATGGTAACAAACAAACAAACTTACTTTCACATTTATAATATTAGTTAGGATAGGTACTTAATTTATTAAGCAAAACAGTCGACTATTTTCCTGATACAATTCCGAAATAAAATTGGTTTCATTCAACACCCACGGGAAGTTACGCGATAGAAAAACAACAAATAGACTATGAGCTTAGCAAAAAGCTGTTATAACGAAGGAATGTGACAAATTCGAGACATGTCTTTCAATGTATCATTTCAGAAGACCCACGACCTGAATTTTAAGCAATTTACTTTTTTAAATGTGGTCGCGAAATGGAACATAATAATTATCTACAATAACATAGATAGACGGGTGTTTGAAATCGCACTAACTAAAACAACATTAGAGTGAAAATAAAATTAGGGCAAAGCTGAGAATGTATGTAGGAACTCAGATTTAGGCTGGAGTTAATAGATTGCGCACAGATTGCTCTGCGACTTTTACTACTGCCAACATTTTATTTTTATTACTAATCTTCAATCGCTTATTTTGATCAAGAAAATAGGATAAATACTGTTAGTAGTTGATACTGCTAAACAAGAATTCGAAATTCATGGTATTTAAGAAATGCCATAATAGATAGCATTTAAAATAAGTGAATTAAATCATTCTAACCGAACATTAAATAAATCCAGTCATTTCGTTTCCGTAAAACCTATCTACTGTGTACCAACATCACCATTCCGGCCATACACTATTCGTTGCACCTTAACTAAGCAGTCCAGTACAGCTAATGACAGTCGCCCATACCCAGTATAAAAGCCAAATAAAGAACTCAAAACTGCATTTCATAATACCAAACGAAAAACGGCTACAAGTCTATATGATGATGCGAAAATCATGGCCAAGGCACTAAATCCCTTCTACAAGGCTCAGAAATTCAGATCATGTTAATTTTTTACTATCATTTATTCAAAGCCGGTCAGCCTTCGATCACTTACTTCATAGTCATAAAATAAAATAATATAGGTACTAAAGTTAGTGTGTCTAGATATCGAGAACGGTCTTGATTCTTGATAAATAACTTACGTCTGTTGAACGACCTCGGACCTACTTAGACGTTTTAACGGATTTTGAATAGTATTCACAGAGTTATGGATGTTTTTTATTTATAAATTATTTACAGCTACCATTACAGTCTCCCAATTTGGGGATTTTTTTTAATCATTCTGTCTGTTGTGACGTCTAAGAGAATGAGATAATTATATTATAATTCGGTTGAAGTTTAATGTTTGAAACAAAGGACGCACTGGTTTGATTCCGTTTGGTTTGTCCGTAATACCAGGATCCTAAAAACTCATCATCTAGTTAGGCTTTTCCCAACTATGTTGGGGTCGGCTTCCAGTCTAACCGGATGCAACTGAATATCAGTGTTTTACATGGAGCGATCGCCTATCTGATCTCCACAACCAAGTTACTGGGGAACACGATACCTCTTGGTAAGACTGTTTGTCAGACTTTCTGACTTCTGACTATCCATAACGACTGTCAAAGATCTACGAATGACAGCCGGGACCAACGGCGTTACGTGCTTTCCGAGGCACGGGGGTTTCACACCACCAACTTCCAAACTCCGGGTTGCTACTGAGAAATTTCTAAGGGAAAATCCCAATAACACTTTTAGCCCGACCCGGGAATCGAACCCAGGACCCCGTGCTCATCAGTCGCGCTTACGACCACGAGACCAACGGGGCAGGATCCTAATAACTAAAAGAAATAGAAACTTCAGAGGAAACAAGAGTACCTAATTAGTTACACTTTGTTCGAACGAATATCGGTTATCTGCGGGGTTTTAATGTATTTGGACCGAACCCTAATTGTTTTTCTAAAGCAAATCTTAAGCTACTCCTCATAATATCAGGTAACTGCCAGTGAAAGTCCCATCGAAATCGATCCAGTAAAACAAACAGACACTACAATCTACGAAAACTAAAAAAAAATATGCGAGGATACTTATCATAGTTATCGTTTAGTGCAAATTGTCGGGGCCAGCTGACGGGAACTGGTTAATTAATAGTGCACGTAGGCGGTATATCAACCTGCCAGTACCAGGTATTGCAATCTTTGTGCCAAATACGGTATAAATAAACATGACTGCTAGATGCCGACATGCGACACGCCAAATATTGGTGTCTGCTTAGCGAATTACAAAATCAAACATCAAGTTGAATTGCAAATTTTGAATGCGCATTGTTGTTGCTCATTAAGGTATTGTCGTGCATAGTTTAATTTGTTTTCAAAGTTATTAATATTTTTATTTAAATACTCATTTTAGAAACTTTTAGAACTGAACAAGCTTTGTCTGTATTAAATTTCATAAATTCAAACACTAACCATAGAATCGAATTTTGTTCACAAGTTCATTGGTTTTTTTTAAAGAAGCTTTAGTTAATGCTTAGAACATTAGCTAACTGCCAGTGAAAGTCCTTTGGAAATCGGACTTGCCGATGCCGTTTCGGAAATTAGCCAAACCAAAATTTTGAAATATCGTTTTTTAGTATTAAAATACTGTGGCAAACATAATATTTAGTAAAAAGCTGTTATTTTTACATTACAAACAGACACTTCAATTCTATTTATTTGTAGTAGATGAATAAAATCGCCTGGTAAATCGCGTGAGTGCGTATACTCCCATTATCATATAAGTTAGTACATTACAACTGACCGCCACCGCTTCCGAGTGAACGGCACTTTGAGCATCACTAGTACAACCACTAAACATTGTACCACTTAACACGAAACAGTAGGTACCCAGGCAGTCTATTACTCTGAATGTTTGCTAATATAATAAAAGCTGAAGAGCTTTTTGTTTATTTAAACGCGAAACTAATCTCTGGAACTACCAGTCGGATTTGAAAAAATCTTTTTGTATATGATAGCCTGATAATTGAGAAACAGTTTAGGCTATATGACATTACGCTACAACACACGGGAGCGAAGCAGTAATCCAAAAACGTAACAGTAAAAAAGACCATGCAAACGAAGTCGCCGGTAGTAGAAGCTAGTATTCAATTGACGTAATATTGTTATTTGAAATAACAAAACAAATGTCATAGGCGTTGTTTTTAATTTTTCTCGTAATCAGAAACATTCCTCAAGTCCATACTGCACAGCTGCAATAGCTGTTTGCGTTATTTATTTATGTGCTGTATTAAACGTTAAACAATGCGAATTGTTATGCTAAAACAGTTCATTAATAGAGAAAGAAATACGGGGAAGGCTTGAGAACAATAACTACAAGGATGGAAAATGGTCCACCACAAGGAAGTGGGAGGCCAAAGAAAATATAGATGTATTGTGTGAAGAACGATATGAAAGAGGAAGGAGTCAGTGATATCACGAATGTTGATAGGACAGAATAGAAGAAAACGTGTTTCGCCGACCCCAAGTAACATGGGATAAGGGCAGAAAGACGATGACGTGGAATAAAAGTTCAAACCCAAAAAACGATTGAAGTAACCACAACATAACAGACTCAAGAGTGTTACCAAAAAACCCATATGCAATTGGCAGGTAGAGAAGCCCATTAATAAAACGCAACCAACTTGTAACCCTATAATTTGGGAAAGCAGCGAGCGACCCAAATCGACAAAAAACATGTTAAAAGACAAACGCAACGCTTTCGGACGGTTCTCGGTATGTGTGTCAATTAAGTTGACCTTAACTGATACATTATTAAAATTTGCAAGCGAGCTGCCTTTTGCAGGTTTTAACTAACCTAATTGGAGAGGCGAGAGTCATAATTAACTGTGTGTTTTCATGGAAACTGCTGCACGTTCGATGGCGTGATGATTCTAATGATTTTAGACGGTTCGAGTGCCGGACGGGAACAATAAGCACCTGTCTCCACTTGATTTTTTCTCGACGGCTTTTTGCAACAAATGCATGTTCATCCAATAGGAAATGCGAATGTTAACAGAAAAAAGAGGAAAATGCAATAAAAAATATGGATTCCACTAAATAGTTTCACCCTTGCTTGCTATCGGGCGTTTGAAAACCTGTTAAACTTAAAAGGGTTACTATCGGAGAGCCGCCACGACACCTAACGTGTAAAACAATGCATTAGGCCCAGATTTAATCTAAAAGGGATTAAAGTTTTATCAGTGAAATGCAGAAGATTCCTTCTTGCTGCCATTGAACAACAAAAAATACACCGATTCCTAAAAAGCAGCGTCATTGCCAATTTAAGATCTTTACTAGACAAAACACAGCAATTTAAGATCATTTCTTTATTTATTCAATACAAAATCTAAACAAAACTAAATAATGTTTTCCGAATCAGCTCATAAAAACATGATAAATGCGACAACGCAGCCGAAGGTCGACTTTGGCAATACATCAGAGTATCAAACATCTCCTTGCGTCAGAATCTCAGTGCTTAGCTCATCGCGACCGGTTTGTGCATCACGACATTTGTTTACTATTCGTTACTACTTCTACCTGTTGGTTAAATATCATTATTATACTATAAATTACGTACGCCCCTGGCGTAGTAGTATCTATTGTGTTCATTTCTCCCGTAACTCAGATTTGAGTCATGCCTGAAATCATAACGATTAGGCATGCAGTCTTCCCATTATCATCTGCCTCCCCTATTCAGAGTTTCGACACAGCATGTCTTCTTTATCAATGCCTTCCTATCAGCCGTTATCTCAGTTTTCACTCCGTTTCTCGTTATCCATCTATGGCTTCTTTGGTCTTCCTCTACTCTTAAAACCGCCGTGGCAAATCACCTTTGGTTGACTGCTAGAGAATGTCTAACGCATTAAGTCCGCCTTAGTACTTTTTTGTTGCATAACGCTTAAATAATATATACCATGACGCCAGTATTCCCCGAAGAGCTAGGCAGAGGTGTACGTATGCACACCCACAGTCCGCCGGTATGTTTAGGTCCCATGTAATAGGGGGCGAGTCTATTTCCTTTAAATCATTCTTTTTAAACTACTTAGTAATGCTACTTGAACGTTTAGAATAAGTCAAAAGTAAGCAGTCGAGTTTTAAGTGATTATTTTCAAGATTTAACATAGCATACAGCCATAACTACAGTAATTTAACAAAAGTAGATATAAAAATGTATGTATTATTGAATAGCTATTAAAACTTAAATGTGTAGAAAAAAAGCTGTGATGTTTACAATGTACACTATAATTATGTAATACCAATCATGTACATTCGTAATAAGTATAATTTGATAATTGGGTACGCGGAATGTTATTAAACAATAACTAGTTGTTTGTTTATTTAATCGTGCTAATTTCAGGAACTATTGGTGCGCTTTGGAAAAATACTTTTGCGATAAACAAATAGCTTGGTTATCGAGGAAGATTATAGGCGATTAACATCACACTAAAACTAACGAGAGCGGAGCAGTACCCAAAGACGTAACTAAACGCGGGTGAAAACCCGAGGTTTAGCTAGAGGACTTAATATGTTTTCAACTTCGCTTTAATCCATCAATGTTCTCTGTTACACCTAGACCTACTAATTTAATAATAACGGTAAGGAAGAACGGCCTGATAGGAATTTTATTATCTGAATGTCAAGAGTGAAGAGATTCTCTAGTACTAACTCAATTTCAATTACTCTTCATTTACGGCTTTTGTGGAAGAGACCACAATTGACCAATATGCATCACCGCCAGTCTTGAGATTTTTTTAGTACGATATCCCAGACTTGCACCTTATAAACGCCTAGATGAAACAAACGTCGTAATTTAAAATTTTAACTTGAACCACTTAGTACTTATTTCTGAAATCAAAATGTTTACAAATCATATTATGAATGTAAACCTAACAAAGTTAGTATAAATATTACAAAGCGGAATTAAAGCTATCTCGGAAAAGTTCTATGAAAAAATTGTTTATAATTTAAAACCATGTAATCCGCGGAAGCGACTGTGCTGGACAGTTGATCCAGAACTCTCTAAAACGGAACTTCTTAATTAAAAACAAGTAATGTATCGCCTTGGATTTTTTGCAATAATTCAGCGAGGCTAACGACCTCTATGGACCACAAAAAATTACGTCATCCGTGCAATAAAAAGGTTAACGACATCGCGACATTATTGAGCCCTTTCTGATGATCTTCGGATACTAAAACTTTGAAGCAAAACCTGACATAAAACGTTCTTACATGCCTTATGCCTATACGATAGAACCCCTAAAGGCTTCGAAGTTCGACTCCTACAGCTTCGATACCGAATAATTGAGGTTTTGAACTGATTGAGTGCATCGTCCTCCAGTCCTTAACCCAATTTATAAGGTGTTCGCGCAGTGTGTCTTCTATCATACATTTTACCGCTTTTCTATCGGCATAATCTTCCACACAATTAATTCAACGTTTCTTTTTGTCTTCCCCTAATTTATTCATCGAGATTAATATAGAACTTTCCTCACATATCCCTCATTCTAGACATATTGAATTGTCCCTGGAAAATATAAACTAAAACTAAATGACATTTGAAACTGTACGATAGATATAAACACCCTTGGGCAATTCAGGCGTATCTTGTACGTTTGTAGCTAGTAGGTAATCATACAATTCCATGTTCAAACAGTTTGTAATACCTCGTCAAGGTATCAGAAGTGGGGTACGTCGCCAGCTGCCTCAAGCCATAAACCCGATAGGTCTCGAGCGATAATTAGTATGTTTGTGCAACACTTTACAACCGCACGACTACAAAGACCATCCACATGAATTTAACGACGAATCGATGTCTATTGAACGCTTTCAAGCATTTAACGCTGGTTACTGGAAATTTATTTAGTGAATGTGCCTTCCATTCTTCTTGCGCTTGCACAGATTTCTAGCAACGATACACAATTACGTATGCTGTAGTTTTGTAACCAATTTCAAAGGAGGTCGCGCTGACCTTTTATATCGTTCTCAATGATATATTTTCTCATTAAAAATCATAGAATGTTTTACTTCCCTTCCAAACATATTTAGGTGCCAACATCGTTTAATAATGTTGGAAGTATAAAAAATGTTCTGTTGACAACCGTGACGAAATATTAAATGGGAACGCATTAGGGTTAGATGTATTTTATTTTTAAACGCGAGAAATAACGCGTTTTGTGGACTCCGTTTTCGAAGTACATGATAACAAAGCATCAATAAACGTGGTATCACGGTGGCAGCCCTCACAATCCGACAATTATGTCCGAGTGCGTGCGCGCCGGCGCGAGTGTCCGATTTCATTCATCGGCGCTTGGGCACAAACAAACAACAATGAACGCTGCGTATAGAAGCGAGGGTGACTGTGAACTTGTTAACTGGCTGTGGGCATACTGTACTTCCTTCACGACCGTGGTAGACTCGTCTGTGGTAATACTTTAAACCAAACTTTTGGTTGAAAGCTTTTTAATGAACAGTTCATGAGAATAAGTGTGAATTCTCAAATATGCTTCAGTGCGGTCAATCGTTTGGCCTTCTGGGAATTGCTTTGTTTTTCTATCATCACCAACCTTAGCACAAATTATTTGAGGTCATCGCAGCATGTCCTCCTATTAGCTACGATTTCGTAAGAACTCCAATTTCTTAAATTTCCGATTTGCAATCCATCAGCCTTCCATAAAAATCCAAGAAACGTTATTGTTCGATTTTGTATCTTCGTAGTCTTTAAATTCTACAGTTTCCATGTAACCGCATATTAGACGCTGTACTTCGCCTTCTCAATTACCAGTCATTAATTTGATGACGTCAACTATTCACTAGATATTTGCCTTTACTGTTTCTAAGAGTCGATGGTGCTCTTTCGTCTTACTTTCGTAACCTTCCCAGAATGTTTTTAAAAAGAAAGAAGGCATTTCAATAATGCAAATCTCTGGACTGGACACTGAAGTATCAAGTGCCAATGAACTCTTGATTGAGGATGTCGAAAAGAGTTAAGTACACTTAATTGAGCCGGAAAGCGGACCTTGGCTGAGGCCGGAATAAAGCACAGAGGGAAGAGGTCTCTGATAGGATTGTAATAACAATTTAATGAGATTCAGTTAGGTAACAACAATAAAGACAATTTACACAATTAGGTTTGCTTAGGTAAGAATGCTGTTCCCCTATCCCACCATGTGAATTCTGCACCATGCCTCAATGAACTTACGTCACACATTTTTATTTCCATCGTTTAAAACTATAGTTTTAGTGCGCACTTTAGTATAATCTTTACACCATCGTTTTATGGTGCACGTGCGCCATAGGAGAATTGAGTACCCCTTTATTTCTTCCCATAGATATAAAGCCAAGAAAGGCGTAAAAGGGGCACTTTTATAAAAATATCAACATGCGTCAGCTAGCGCTGATTCATTAGTTTAAAAAAGTGTAAACATGATATGATACTATTTGTCGGATTAGTATTCCATGGAATATTGCTTATATTTAGGTTAAAAATGACAGTTGTCTGCATAGATTTAAATCTATGCTTGACTGTCTAGTGTTGCTTTAGATTCCACAACAGGCCTCCTGCCGAGTTTTCAATGCGGAAATAGTCAAGATATTTCGCAATTCCAATAACTTGCATACATCAATAATTTATTCCACAGTTACAGGATGTTTTCATAATAATAGAATAACTGCAAGACAGTTCAATTATTCTGGCAAGGGTTAGCATCTGACCAACTGTAGTCAGATGCCAGTTTCAGTTTCCAGGATCGATTTTTGGCAAAGTTTTGGCAACCGACAGCCACTGCCAACTATTGCATAATCGGTACGAGCGGTAGACAGGGAGTTAAGGATGGAGTTCAAAATATCTAAAATAAATCTTTTCGCAAATTGCTATTATCCTCATGAGAGGTATGCAAACAAATCCATCACAATTCGTCGTAACATCGTGTCGTCTTGTTTAGGGTATAACAGCGGCGCGTAGACTACTTACGTCCTAATTGAGTCCATAATTCACACAATCACAATGCAGTCTAAGGACTCTCGCGCACACAAGTGCGCGTGTGTATCAGCCGTGAAGGGCATATACCTACTGCGGAAACTGGTTTCTCTAAGAGTGGAGGCAGCTAACTGTTGTATTTATAACACATTAAATTTGTTACTATTGTTCGCTGTTCACGTGTGTAAACTTACGAACACCTACAATATTTCATTGCAGGACCATAGCTTTCCTTTTCGCCTTTCATCTATATCTCTATACCTATTTTTTCTGGCCTGAAACCTTTGCTTCATAAATGTGACGGCGGCCGACACACGTGTAATATTAACAATAACATATTTTATTATGAAAAGTCACATTCAAACAGAAAGTTACGGTGCAACAATTCAGATATAAATACGTAGATTAGGAAGATAGACAACTAGGTAGGTATTAAGTCAATAACCTACCTACTTTATTATCCTTTGTTTGATGTAGTCATATCTTTGTGTGCATATGATGCAGTCACTGGGCATTTTTATAGGGCAAATTGAGAATAACAAATGTACATGCAAATCATGGTATCTGTTGCCATATAAGAGGCTGTGCACTTAAGGGGTTTTGGAATGAGGATGTTTGTTTTTTATTTGTATTTCAAACATAATTTTATTTTAATTAAATGAAAGAACATTTTTCATTACTGTAAATAATACTACAGTGTGTTACTTGAGCTTGGCCACCCTAACTAAATGGTACATTTGTGGTGTCCAAACCTCAGGGCAGCCTTGTAGAAATATGGTTACTGCCCTTGAGGTTTGGGTGCTAGTTTGCAGCTTTATCAAAAAAAACTATTCTCCAACACTGGCCATAATAAATGCTGTTAAATATCTGCACTTTCCATAACTTATCTGTCAATCAAATATCAAAGGAAATTCTCACTTCTCGTGTGGTAACATATGGCAGCGATGCAGCTTGGTTTGTGTTTCTTCTCATACAAAATGACAGGTACATACAACTCCATAAATACATACACCACACCACAATTAGTGTGAAGGTTCTTAAGAGCATGAAATTGATCAATAACCAATGTTTTATTACTTGTTCCTATTTACCTGAAGGCAGTCATAATTGTACATTATTATGTGTTGTGTGATGCAACAGGCTGCTCATTCAACATCTGTTTAAATTCAATTGGTGTGGCTTTACTTCTTTGAGTTGTTAAGTTAAATGGGTGAGAGCAGGAGATGAGATTATGTTTTATAGCATTTGTCTAGAGCTAAGAATTACCTATATCTGATAGCTGCATTCCACAGAAAGTAGGTAGGACACAGTCTTGTAGTCTACCCACAATTTAATAGTATATTTTTAATAAGTAACTAGTTCTATTTCTATGTTTTAAAATCTATAATGACTAAGTTGAAGGGGATCCACATACAGTTTTTGCAAATTACAGCACAGTTTTAGTTTTGACCAACATGCAGTTGGTCAAAATTCATGAACTCAAAAATTACAAAAAAAAAAACATGTACTGCAATTAACCACAGAGGTTGGTAATTAAAGAAAATATTGAGAAATTACTAACTTTAAAAATAACTAAGTAGGTGCTTTCTAGTTAGTTAAATAGTCCCGGAATTCAATTAAATATTTGAAAGTCATCTAAATTAAAGTGTTAACAGATTTGTGTATTATCATGTATTAAAAAACAATGGAATCTTCAATAAGCTCTTCCTTTATTATTATGCAAACATCAAAGGAGTCTTGTTGGCACTTTGCCCAACCACATTCATATTATGGGTTTGCCACATTTTATTATTTATATTGCACATGCCGACACAAATTATGTTTTATTAACTCTTAGTCTCTGTCACAACTATTCCAGGGTGATGTCTATGAATTCAAGGACAAGTCTGATTGAATATAGATTACAGATTTTACAGATCTTTATAAATATCATATAATTAAAGTACTACAAAAGTAAATACTATTCTAGTACTTTAATTATAAGATATTTCAAATTTCCATGGTGGTAAACGTTTGAACAACAATACCTAATACTTCATGTACAGGTAGATAAGCATCTACAATTAATAATGACCATTCCGACTGGTGGTGATGCTAACATAGTTTGCTGAGAAATAGTTTCAAACTTTTTAATGTTTTAACTGCAATTCACTTCTATTAGCTGGTTAGTCAACTAATGACAGTTATTCAATCAAAAACGTGTTGTCATGCTGTTCACAACATTGGTGTAGTATCTACTTAGATAGTATCATGTTCTTTGATAACTATGCTCAGATGTATGAGGGTGGCCTGTGGGTGGCAGCCGGTGGCGCGAATCGTGACGTAGACTCTCTGAACACAGTGTAGACTTGTGATAGAAAAAATATCATATACCTATTAAATAATATTCTTAAAATACGTGAATATGATGTCACTGTCGCACTCTCGCCATGCGCTGCCTACGCACCTTATGTCACATTTAATCTTAGAGGGCCAGTTTCTAATTGCCATGTTCGACCTCCGCTACATCAAAGCCACTGAACGAACCACACACATTTCATAATAGGTCACCACCAAAACAATAATACGCGGCACACTTTCGAAGGGATAGGGAGTGACAACTTGAGCATACCATTACCACACTGTCTCTATCGCGCTTGCCAACTAAACTATAATAACAAAGGAGACAAAATACTGTCAAAACTTAATAAAATTAAAACTATTTACACTTAGGAACAGTTTAAAACTAAGTTTTATAGATCAATGTGTTTGCAGACAGTAAACTTACCGTATTCAAGTGAACATAAATCCAAAACAGATGTCAGGGTAAAATTATTGACGAAAACAAGGCACAAAACACAGACAAAACACCTTTTTAAATGGATGTTTCTAATCACAACGTGATCACTTGGTGTACACAGCATGCACTAACACTGAGCACTATAGGGAACGCGACACTTGAACATTAATGTTTATTTAGGAAGGAAAACACACGACATCACGCGAAATATCCAACACGTCTGTCGTATCAAAATGAGTTGCGGCCATTTTGCTTGCTGTCGAAAAAGAAAGAGATGCCACTCTATCTGCCAACCAATCAGACAGGTTGTCAATCAAACGTGCTCTTTCTATTGGTTCAGCTCAAGGACTTCAACATTACGTTTTGTTACAGCTCCAAGATGTTAACTTCCAGTTTTTTTGTAAATTAATTAAATACTTTTATTTAAAAGTAATTTTGAAAATGGCATCTAATAGAGAATTAGCGAACTTTTCAAATTTGTGATTAAGTTTTTGAAATATTGAATTCAATCAGACATTACATGTCGTTTCGATTAGTTATGTAGGTACCTGCAGGAAGACATGTTGGGGAGGAAAGCTGTAAAATTTTAGCGCGACTTTTTGACATATTTTGAAGTTTATAAAAGTCAAAGGGTTTTTTTACTTCAAAATTTTTTAATGATTTTTTTCTGTAAGTTTTAGTTTTAGATGTAATTTTACTCAAAAAAAATAAATAAGAATGGATTTTCGGTGCAAGTTTATAATACTTCTAGTAGTTATGTTCACGGTATGCAAACTTAACCTTTTATTTTGTATCTTAGCTAATCAGTAATCAGTACCTATGATGTACAAATGAATAGAGCATTTGATTTAATCTTTTATAGTTGATCACGGAGTTTGAATGCAGGAAGAATAGAACAAAAAGCAAGGGAAACAGAAAGTGGGCGAACGGTTAGCGCACATTATATTAAACTATTTATAAGTTAGGTAACCAGTAGTGTGCAACTATGCATGTAGTTTGGTATCCCATTATTTGCGTCACCAAGTAGATTAATAGAATTTTTACTCTGCATCTCTACTTGAACATACTAAGTTGAAATAAAATAATAAAAACAGTTTCACTAATACTATACTAAATGTTAATCGAAACTACCCTGGTTTCTTTTTATTTGAAGTTCGATCCACAACACGTTCTATGGATTATGGTTTATCGGCTGTGCTTAACAATGCAAGCTACGTGTTCAGGAAGCTAATCTCCAAAATGATTGCTAATAAGAAACTGGTAGGCTTTGAATCCGGCTGGTACTGGTGATACTTTATGTAAATAAATATGTTAATCCTTACAATAAGTTTACTGGTTTCAGTCTTTTCTAATTTACTTTCAGAGAGGGTTAATAAAACAAAATATTAATGATATAAGAAGGTCATTATTTTAAGTGTACTTTATACTCTTTTTAACATCCGAGAGCATACAAAATAGACTTAAATGGGCCATAACACTTGGATAAAAATGTTTTTATGATTAAAGAACTGATGCTGTAGGGTTCCAATATAATCTGCTTCTTGCATCAAAATGCTTTCTCCTGTGACGTGCATAACATGTATTACCCTTGAATTTTCCATGGCAAATGTCACATTCTAAGCTTGACTGTGTATGTTGTCGCTTGACATGTTCAGAGCGACGAGAAGCAGATAGGAATGTCATATCACAAAGCTCACATTTGTAAGGCTTCTCACCAGTATGCGTTCTTGTGTGATACAGCAATGATGTTTTTGTTACAAACCTTCCTCCACATTGTTCACATTCAAAATTCTTTTGTTTCGTATGTTTTACAATATGATCCTTTAACCGGCTCATAGAGCTAAGTTTCTTACCACACCAGTCACAAATCAAAGCTTTGCCATTTTCATGTTGTAAGCGTATGTGAACACTTAAAGCAGTTTTCTGTGCGTACCTCTTTCCACAATAATCGCATGAGAGCTTTGCTTCTGCATTTGACTTTCTCATCTTTTCACACAATTTTTGCTCGATGTGGTTTTTTAATGCCTGCTTTCCTTTATAAATCTTACCGCATGTTTGACAAACGAAGCGTAGCCTGTGGCCTTGTTCATGATGTCTTAGTGAGTAAAGGTTGGTGTATGTTTTGCCACATTGACTGCAAACAGCATTACAGTGACTGTCTTTTGTATGCTGTTTGAGCAGTAATGAAGACCCAAAACTTCTTGGACACTGTGAGCATTTAAAATCTTTAGGGGCATGCACTCGTTGGTAATGCTGTTTTAATTTAATGACTGTTGTGAACAATTTCAAGCATGTCTTACATTTAAGACTATTTACATTTTCTTTATCATGTAGTATGTCAGCGACGTCAATAGATTGTAATTTACTATTTTGTTTTGTTGTCTTCGCAGCATGCTTTTCCATGTCAGCAGTGTACTCTGTGTCCAATTCAATCTCAATATAGAACTGTTGGGAATCTTTCTGTATCTTTTGAAACCTCTTGTGCAATAAAGATTTGTTGTTGACATTTCGATATTTATCATAATATAATTTCACATTATAGTTAATAGTGTCCAAATCAACAAACAATGATTTGTAATCATGGGTATTATTACTTATACATTCAGTGTGTTTAAGTAATGAATGTATTGTATGTTGCAACTGTTCTATGTTATGCCTACATTGTTGAATGAACTTATAACTGCTTATAACTATTCCTGTACACTTTTGGCAAATAATGTTGTGTGCAGAAATGATGTCCAACACCTGAAACATACAGAGATCATAGTCAAAAATTTGATTGAAAATTTAATGATTTGCAAATAAATTAAAATGGTTTGAAAAAAGAAATAGCAACAATTGTTCTATTTTTTACTTATATTCAGCCATTAACATACTTCCCTTCGGGGAAAACAGGCGTGTTGGTATGTATGTATGTATTCAGCCCTTATATTTATCTAATTACAGTAGGTACTACTAGGGTCGCACAGAGGGTCTTCTAGTTATTTTTTAAATATAGTATGTATTAGGGAAAACAAACAATAGTATTTGGTAACGCACCTTATCTCCTAACACTGTGGATATCATTTTATACAACTGAACTTCAACAGTTTGGATGCCTATAACAACCTTGTCTTCAATATTATACGGAGTTTCAATTTCTCCTATTGTTTTAAAGCATAAACAACAACAGTCAGATATTTCAGATAAAACATCACGTAATATATTACTTAATAGTGCCATTTTATAGATTAAAATTTAAGCTCTAGCAAAACAAAACTACAATTAATATTTATTTTTATTTTTCGGTACTTTTGCTTTGATAAATGGTAAACAAAACTACATTCGATAGACAGAACTTTGAAGCTGTTACCGTCAAGTGTCACAGTATCACCTTAGCACATGATGTTGACGCATCATGTGACAGTCGACAGACGCTCTACATGTGTGGCGGACGGCGGCGGAGGCGGCGCGCGGCGGCGTGGCGGGCGGCTTGCCCAAAGAGGCTTGCCGAGTACACATTGTTAAGATGTCTCGCAATATTATTTCGTTTATACAAGATATATGATGTGGAAAAATATTAACTCCATTACTAGCCTAGGGTTTGCAAATCGCCAGGCTCTATTTGGTGAAGCGGAACTTACTCATACAGTTTTCGTCTTTTATTATATTTAATCAATGTAAAGCGGGGAATTCACTAGACGGACATGCCCGCGGGCAAGTGTGTAGACATGACCTCGCTACTATAGGTCTGTGCAATATTTGCTAGTGTAGGCAGTAGGACTGTCACAGTCAGTCTGGCAGACTTGCCCGTAACTCGTCCGCGCAATCTCATTTTGTCTACGCGGGCACATGTCCGTACGTGAGCGCCCATCGCGGGCCGCCTGCTCTCAGACCTGAGAGCGACAACAACCAGCGCAGGCGTTTTTTACCCGACTGCGCCAGAAGGAGGGTTATGTTTTTCGAGTGTATGTATGTGGGTATATTTCTTTGGCACGCTGTGCAGCCTAAACGGCTTGATGGATTTTAACTTGAGAGGTGTCGTTAGATTCATCTTAAACGTAACAGTGTCACTGGGTATATCAAAACAAAAAAAACAAAATGGCGTATTTTTGGCGCCAAATTCAAATGTTTGGCACGCACTGCGACCTGAACGACTCGATGGATTTTAACTTGAGCGATATTGTTACATTCGTATTTACTGTGAAAATGACACCGGGTATACCAAGATAAAAAAAAATGGCGGATCAAAACTAAAAAAATAAAAAAACGGTAATTTAAAAAACTAAAAAACCTGACTGCTTTTCTGAGTATTATTAAAAAAGCCCTAAAACAAGAAAGTCATTTTACCCGATTGCACTTAAGAATTACTAGTTAAGATATATTGTAGCAGTCGGGACCCATTCTAGAAATGGAGACTTAGTGAATTGAGAGCACACACCTATATTACATTGCAAATTACTCCAATCTGCTGGTTGACTTTCTAGAATGGGTCCCGACTATTATAATATATCTTAACTGGTAATTCTTCAGTTAAGTGCAATCGGGTAAAATGTTTTTCTTGTTTTAGGGCTTTTTTAATAATACTCAGAAAAGCAGTCAGGTTTTTTAGTTTTTTAAATTACCGTTTTTTATTTATGGTTTATGTAAGCAACCGGAGTAGGTATTAAAATAAAATAAGTTTTAATGAAAATAAATTATTCTGGGAAGAATTCATAACCGAATATAAAAAGTATCCATGTTTATAAAGATAAGAAGCAAAGAGTTTATGAACTCAGAATTACGCAATGCTGCCTACCAACATTTAATTATAAATTGTAAGGAAATATACCCCGAAGCAGATTTAGCTTTTGACGGTCTCATTTTAGTATTCTGTCTAGCAATTTTCGGCTTTGAGATTTCATAAAAAATCAAATGATTCTTGATCTATGCGCAAGTAATTGTACAGGTCTACTGATTCATCAATTTTTAATTCTTGGAGCAAATTAATATGGCTATACTGATTTCTTTATTTGTATCATTTTTTGCACCAAATTCTTTTCTTTTTCTTTTCATCTGAGAGTATTGTTGCGGCACTAGCAATTATTGTTTTTTACTTCGTCTCGTTGACATCGTAACAACTAGCCGGTGTAGACACTGACAATAAACTGACGAGTCTGTGTAGTCTATTTTGGCGACAGACATGCCCTTACAGACTGCCCGCGGGTATGTCCGTCTAGTGAATTCCCCGCTCAAAGAGTTAACCTAGGAGTATTTTTATGGTCAACACAACAGAACTGCATCAAAAGTTGTCTTCTTTAAAAAAACGTAAATGTAATAAAGTAAATTAATTTTTGGGTTTTTGGATTCCTTTCCGGGTTTGGCGGTTGTGGGGACTACTATAGTTAGGTATTTACAAAAAAAAGAAGAATAGTATTAAAATAGTTGCCTTGTAAATTCGTGAAACAAAAATTATCAATTAAATCAATTATCAAAATTTTTATGAAGTTGCTTTAAGTTTATTTAACACAGAGCATTTTTGTTAATTTGAGTTCAAAGTTAGAATTTCAGTTTAACTATCTAGGGTTGTAAGTGTTAACAATGAAGCCCTCTATTAGACAAAAATATTTCATCTGAACGTTTTTAATAAAATGGTTATTTTTTAAAACAAAATCAATAATGATTATCCCTTCAAATAAACCCAAATAGGTAAATCTTAAAAAAATCTGTGTAAGTAAAGCAGTATTTTTTCCCTGAAATCTCTTTGATGCCGCCATTTTGTTTCTTCATGGCAACGAAATCGAGTGTAGCGACCATTGTTGATCTAATCTACGTGGTGAATGCGAAGGAGATTCTTGAACGAAAAATTTTTAAGCGCGCTCTTTACTTTTGAATATAAGTTTCAATTAATAATTTGATGCTGTTGTTGTGAGTGGATTTGTTCGTGAAAATGATTGAGGAGTCAGAATTAAATATGCTTGTGTCTAACATACTGAGCGAGAATCGCTACAGCCATTGCAGGTTATGCCTAAAAGATATTCAAGAACATTACGTACGTTTTCATGATTCTGTGTCGTTGGACTCCAGTGGGACTTTTCTTGCGCTTTCCGAGATCCTATCGAAACTGTTAGGGGCAGAAGTAAGTTACGATAATACATAAAGTTCTTAATTGTAGTCGTCTTCACCATTTAGAGATTTCAGTTGCTTACCAATTCCACTGGAAATTTAGATTAATTTGACCATCATTACATGTTAATCACAATGTTTCTTTAATGTATCTTACATTAAATAGGCATATAAATTAACACCTAATTGGGATCATCAACCACCTAAACTGACCCTCTGGCTTGAATGAAACTATAAGTACCTAATCTTCTATTCTTACTTTGTACTTTCAGATCTGTGAAGAGATTGCTGGTATTGATGCAGTATGTATGCAGTGTGTAGACAAAGCACTTGACTCACTAAAATTCTTGCAGTCATGTGAAAGATCTACTGAAATGTTAAAAAATGCCATTAATAATCTGTCTAATGCACTGACTGATGATTTTAATTCTGCATGTGGAGATGATGCTCTATTCATAACCATCGGTGAACATGACTCTCAACTTATTTTGATTGACAACAAAGCAAAGAAGAAACCTCGATCAACAAGTATTTTTCAGTGCATTAAGTGCAATGAACAGTTTCAGGATATAGTGGAGCTCAGAGTACATAACATATCAACTCATGCTGTACTCACATGTGAGAAATGCTATGACAATTTAACTGATGAGAGCGAACTGGCTGCCCATGAAGACAGTCAGCATAGGTATGAATGTCCCGAATGCAATCAATTTAGATGCACAGAGGAAAGCTTGAAAAAACATCAGGATAGAGCCCATGGAGTATTTGTTTGCAAAGACTGTGGCAAGTCTTTTAAAAGTATAGATAAACTCCAAGTCCATGAACAAAAACACATCTCCAAAAGTGAATGTCCTAAGTGTGGCAAAAGTTACAACACTAAAGGATTCTTCTTGAAACATGTCAAGTTGTGTCTTGAAGACCTGTTGGACCCACATCCAATAAGGAGTAAAATTAAGAAGACATATTTTTGTGACAAGTGTGGAAAGGGCTACAGTACTCCTGGAGGTTTACGGGTCCACAATAGGTTTGTTCATGATAATGCTAAGCCACATACATGTAAGTACTGCAATAAGCAGTTCACTGCTCCAAGTTACTTAAAGGTTCACATGGTGAAGCACACTGGAGAAAAGAATTTCAAGTGTGACCTCTGCAGTAGACTGTTTGTTTCTAAAGAGGCATTGTTGTACCATACCCGGAGACACACAGGGGACAAGCCATACAGTTGCACATTGTGTGACGAGAAATTTGTGAATGCTTCAGCCAGGGCTGAGCATATAAAATTCAAACACGTTGGTCCAACACTTATGTGTGAGATATGCTCTCGCAAATTCTTCACTCCTAACTTCTTAAAGCAGCATATAAAGAAACATCATGATCCTTCTAATAAGCTTTATGCTGGCAGGAGTCTAATACCACCTAATGTACCAGCAGTAGAGAATATGAGAGTTAGGTTTATAGACTGAATTATGAATCAAGGATGGCTTGTAGGCTGTCAAAGGCAATCAATAAAAGCTTTGTCTTATTTAATACTGATTTGACAATTAAATAATACAATAATGTATTCCAGTATGAAGGTTGTTATGAAATCATAGTTACAGTTTTGATGCTTTTGTTCAATTTCTAAAGACCTGTGTCAGACCTATTTCTCTCTGCAAGCCTTTCTAGTTACTGATTTTCTCCTCAATCTTCCTATGATACCTCTGAAGAAGACTTATATGCAAAGCTTATGTGATGTCTATTTGATACAATCTTTTTTGAAGAGATAAGATCGGTTGAAATTATTGTGGTACCTATTAGTTCAGGAATATGCTTTAATATTAAACAAATGTATATACTTTGATGTTTTATTTGAAACATTTATTTCCTTAAACTTAATGATATAATATTACAATAATAATCTGTTTTAGTTGATCCTGCTCACCTTTGTCAGATTTACTAACACTAGTAACAATTACTAGTTAACTTTTTAAACAAAAACAATGTTATGTACCTACAAGTTGTGGGAAACCCATTCAACCCTGGCTCGTTTTTCAGTCAAGTGTAAGAGAAACAGGTGGCCGTCCTTATAGGTCGATAGATATTATTGAAATTACTTTACATTGATAATAACTTGGATATATTTGGGTACTGCTGTGCTTTAATGTTATTATTTAAACTTATACTCATATTTGGATATACTGCAAATGGTGCTTCTGCTTCAGGAACAAACAATTTGCTATGAGGATTGTAGTGTCTTTGAACATGTTTCCTCAACTGATGTCCTGTAACAAACTTAACATGGCAGACGTGACACTCTTTCGTAGGACCGAAATGTTTCCGCCTCTTGTGTTCCATTCTCCGGGATGCCGACAGAAAGCTTTCGTTGCACAAGTCGCAAGGAAAAGGTCGTTCGCCCGTGTGAAGACGAGTGTGGTAAACTAAAGCTGCCTGCGTCACAAAGTTCCCACCGCAATAACTACAATGGAAATTCCTTGCTTTTGTATGTTTTACAATATGATTGTTTAATCTACTTTTAGCGTCGAACTTTTTCCCACACCAGTTACAAGAGAGGACATTTCCAAAGCCATGATCTGTTTTCAAATGTGTCCGTAAACCATTCTTTGTAGCATAGCCTTTGTTACAAATATCACAAAAGAAACTTGGTTGCCGCTCCTCAATTTTGCCACAAATTCTTAGATGTAATTTAAAGGTGTGTTTGTTAAGGAAAGCTTTGCTACAGCGCGGACATGTATTGACTTCATGTTTGTTTAAATGGGCTCGTAAATCCTTCTTTGAGGGGAACTGAACAAAGCACAGTTTGCATATTGCAGCTACATGATGTAGTTTCTCATGTAATGTCAGCATTTTATTTGTGCTAAACATTTTAGAGCATTTTGGACATTTGATTTTTTTAGGGTAATGCACTCTTTCAGCATGCTCATCAAGTTGCAGTTGTGAAGCGAAAATCTTTGGGCACTGTGAACAAGGATGCTTGGAGTTGCTGTGGACCTTCATATGTTTGACCAGATGGCAATTTGAGCTGAATCTGTCCCCACATTCTTCACATATCACATTAGATTTTTTTTGCTTCTTCACCCTATAACGCTTATCTTTGAGAAGATCCCTTATTCTGCTAAGGGCAGTCTTTTTACTTCTGAGAGAGTGCCGTTTACGACTTGTGAACATGAGATGTTCTTTATCTTTCATTATCAAGTATACAGTTTGAACGCCTAGTTTGGGACCTATAGCAGAAGACTGGTCTAAACATATGTTTAGTCTATTAAGGATAGTGTTCCAGTTTTCACTGGAGGCTTGACACAATTTTTGAAACAGGTATGAGTTAATTGTCATAGTAGCACAGTTCATGCACAGAACTTGAGGCAAAGAAGGCTCTTGGGCAACCTGGAACAATAGGTAAATAATTCTGATTTATCACAGGCATTGTCTAGACTTGTACAAATAATGTCATTTACAAAACAGACAGCTATAAAACATATTAAAATTTTCGAGTACACAGTTATTGCAGAAAATTTCGAACAACCTCAAACCACGAGAATAAATCAATAATATTCCAATTTTCCCTGTTCTATCTTTGTTTACAAAGGTTTATTTAACTATTTAAGTTATCAAAAAAGAATTATTAGTAGATACCAAAGTAGTTTATAATTTATATTCCTAAAACTTCGTTTTTCTCTATAAATAAGGAACTACACTTACACTTAGTTCGCGGAACATATCTACAAAAGTGAGAGTTTCATCCAAATAGGATCTCTGAAGTCTTACGATGTCTTCAAATGATACTTCTTGCTGTTCCGTTGAAGACAAACATAACCTGCAAACATGTTCAGATTCACTCGTCAAGAATTTAAGAGCCGGTAAAGTTATGTTTGCTTCTGGTTCCATTTTGATTCAGGAATTTTAGCAGTTTTAACATAAAATTCAACTGAACTGTCAAGTTCCCTATTTTAAATTGTAAATAATTTGAAAACTCTTTTTTTACTCAGTTTGACATGTTTTTTTACTCAGTTTGACATGATGACACAATGACAGTTGACACTAGAGCCCAGCTATAGTGCTGCACTAGTGATTCCCAGTAACTGTCGTACATGCCACATGTTGTAGAGTAGGGCTAGATCGGTTTAGCGTGCGAAAACAAACTTTTCATCTTAATATTATCACAATAGTGGCAGTTCTGTTGTTATTGCTAAAAATGGTGAAAAATTAGAAAAAAGCCGGGCAAATGCGAGTCGGACTCGTGCACGAAGTGTTCCGTAACATTATCTATAAAAACTGCACAAATAAACACGTTTGTTGTATGGGAGCCACCCTTAAATATTTATTTTATTCTGTTATTTGTTGTTATGACGGTAACAGAAATACATCATCTGTGAAAATTTCTACTGTCTAATTATCACGGTTCATGAGGTACAGCCTGGTGACGGACGGACGGACAACGGAGTCTTAGTAATAGGGTACCGTTTTACCCTTTGGGTACGGAACCCTAAAAAGGAGCCAGGAAGCTCTCGGACACACAAGTAGTTTAAAACTTTGTTGTAAACACAGATTACTACTAGAGAAGGCTCCATGCCTCTAGTATAGTAGCCTCTAGTAATTGGTCCGGCGTGAATGCTGCACGATGAAGTCATTCAACCACAGATTATAACAAAAATAAAAGCAGAGTATTAAAAATAAGAAGAATAAAATCACATTATTTTCAATTTTCATTTATTTATTAAATAAAGTTATGTTTTGTAAAAAAAAATACAAAGGTAAACCTACTCATATGCTAGAATTCTTAAATAACCTACCGTATATTGGGGACAGGCATCGTTTCCAAAATAATATCAAGGTCAAATATTATGAGCAAAATTTTTATTTTTGTTACGTTTCTCCTGCAATGCAGCTGGAGGACTCGAACTATAATGTTTTGTCATTAATATTATCTGTTGTATTTTTGTACTACCTAATTCGGCGTTTTTGATTGGAAATCCTAAGAAGGTAGGTAGGTCTTTATCTGGTACCTAATCTAATTTACACAACAACTTAACTAATCTCTGTCTTCTTGTGGGTATACATCTTTAATTTTAATTCTTTCCTCACTAATGCCCGGTTTTAGAGATTTCCAGATAAACGTTTATAAGTAAATATTTATTAATTTGATAAAGTTAGTCAATTTAATGTTCGGTAACAAAAAATCGTATCAAAAAATACTAGAATCGATTAACTCTTTAAAACCTTAGGCACCGGGCATGTAATTATATCATTCTACAAGCTCTCCATTTTTGTAGGTAACCTAATCAAGCCATAGTATTACAATTATTTATCTTTGTAAACATTATAGGTATAATGTAGGCAGGTAGTTACTTCAAAGTCGTTCTTGTTCCACCGCAATCTGTAATTATTAAAAACAGAAATACCTATCTAAAATGTCTGCCTCCTACGCAGTGCTTTTAATAGCCAGGCTGACCTAGAAAAAGAAATCTAGAAAATTGTTTGGTCCCAAAGTAGGTGCCTTTTTATGTTTTATTTCTTTAGCCACTGTTTTTCGTTTATATTCATTATAGTTTATTTTTTGCCAAATTATTTTCAGATGGCGCCTTACACACCAATCGTATTGTCAGGAGACAACCTGGGCCAGCGGCACCGGCATCTCAACTCCTTAGTGCGTGAGGCTAAAGAGAGCGGAGCGTCTATCCAAGATGTCGAGGCCTTGCCTGAAGAGTCTCCTGCCGATCGTCTGTTCAAAATAGACCTCGCCATAGAACTCAAACATGTAGACTACATAATGCGTAATTTAAAAGACGATGACATGTTGTACGTAAGCAGAGCCCTGAAGTCAACATGGCTTACAGGCCACCGTGACATTATTAGCCCTAAATATTTAGAAGTCGTTCTCTTCCCAGAAATGATTACGCCAGCAGTTACCAAAATGAAACACTGGCTTTACATCAATGTACGAGACCCAGCTATGTGTCAGGAGTTCTATCAGCATTACAAAGAGAACACATTTGAGTTTGCCATCAAGTTTTTTAGTCACTGCAGTCCTGAGTTCATACTGGAAGAGGTTCCTAAGATATTATCTAAATTAACCACTCATTTCTTGAAGATACTGTGCGAAAAATGTCCTAAAGTCGCCAAAATATATTTTGACTCGTTGGCGACGGATGAAGATATAAGAACACGTTATCTCAAACAAGAAAAGTCTTACTTCAGCAGTGTGAAATGTGTGCTGAAGTCAGATGCAGACGTGTTCCTTGATATCGCGGAAAAATATTTCAATATGAACAACTTTAGTAGATTCAGCTCTTTAGCGACTGACTACATCCTACGTTGTCATAAATCTCGATTCACAAGTAAGATGGAGCTGTACGTTGCGTATCTCCTGCACATCCCGACTCTCGCTGCTCGGCTCAGTGTCGAGGAGTGTCAGGAAGTAGTGCTAAAGCTGGCACGAGCAAGCTACTTGCAGCATTGGTTCCAGTACAAAGCCGTGGAGCCGCTGATAAAGCGACTCAGGCCAGATAAAAGAGCGGCGTTCAAAAATCTAGTGTTTGTTGAGAAGGATGTCGGAGTACGCGTACACGAATGGCCATATCCGACGCCAGAGTCGCCTCCGTACCCTGACTCTGATCCGCATATATTCGACGACGACGATTATATGCCACTGCGTAAACAACATGGGGTCAAGCTGCGCATGGTGAGAAAAAAAAAAGGTGCGCGCTATGAGGATTGCATTATAATAGAGTCTTGTGAGGCAGTTAAAACGGACTTAGACCGGTTGTTCGATGAGTTTCGTTTTATTGGATTCGACCGAGCTCTACACGATTTAGGGCAACGGTTAGGAACTGTAGGTTCTGCAGACAGGCGGCGCGACATTTTTCTTGTTCTAGTAAGCAAGAGCGGCGGACGCACCGACGCGGTGTCAGCTCTGTTACGTCTCGCAGCGCGGCACAGCAACGAGCCACCGCACACACGCGCCTCCATACTACGCAGCCTCGTCAAGCGCGCTAACGTCTGGCGCTTACCTGCAGATGTCTGGCAACACTTTCTGGATTTCGGGCACGGACTCGGTCTGGACGGCGCACCATCCGAAGCCGCGTGCCGTGAGGGACTGCACGCCGTCGTGATTCGTCAGTTATTAGCTAACGAATGTGACCAAACCGTCCGCGCCGCTTTTCTTAATGACTTCTCTACACTGGCAGAGTATTGCCTGAAGGTTGACGAGCGAATGCGTATTGCTGACGGTCTTCAAAATATGTTGGCAGCGGCCGCCAAAGACGTGGAACCAGCTTTGGCCGCGGAACGGCTTTGTCAACTGCTCGATGTCATCGAAATATATCACATTCATGTCGAGGCAGCATCACCTACTATAGAAGCAGTGAAGAGCTTAGCTTTACGCGACGTAGAGGTCGCTCGCTACTTATTAGAACGGTTATACAAAGCGAGGATCGGACGTCGTGAGTTACTTCGTCTAAACTTAAATGTCCAATGTGATCCACCAGCACTCTTGAATGCATTGCGTCACGACCCACAGGCTCTCGAAACCGAGAAGGTTGCAGATGTAATAGCTACGGGTCAGTCAAAGTTCGATCAATTCATTTCGAAGCTAGTGATATATTTCAACGAGAAAGAAGATCTCCCAATACATCTCAGGAGCGCGTTGAACGAGAAGATGGCTCAACAAAAGAATGAAAATTGTAAGAATGTAAAATTGGCACGAGCGTTGACAAGTCTCTTGGACAAAGATTTTGAGAAAGAATTACATAAGTTAGACGCAGCAGGCGCAGAAAGCGTAAAGTTTGCAGCATCGCTGAGGGCCTGCGCACACCGAGCCCGACCTGTCGTCAACTTGGCGGAATGGGGCTGGCGCAAGGCTGGCGTCAAAGCTACCGCAACACGAGCAATGCGATGTCGGGAAATAGAAAAAGCTGGGTTAACCCGAGCGTTAGCAGCAGAGAGACGCACTGTAAGAGTAGCCTTAGCACTGAGTATGCGCTCTACAGATGAGTTACTTCTCGACACTTTCGCATCAGCAGCTAAGCTGCGACCTGTAGTAGCATTGCGTGTTGCGTTGCCGTATTTCCGCCGCCACGGCACTAGTTCTAACCCTAGAGTATGGAATATTATTAAACCCCTGTTTACCAGTGTCGACCTCTCATCCCGAATAAGGCTTCAGCAGCTACTCCGAAAAACCGAATGGATTCCGTCTAGTATCAAACCCGATTACTGCGGAACATTGTACTTCGTGCTTGACAAAATCTCCAAATCAGGTTCAGATTTCGTGCTTCGCGATTTGTGTGATATTCTCCCTGAGGTAAGAGTAAATACGATCGAAAATATTTTGCTTTGGATGTTCGAGAAGACTGATGAAGATGTACCGGCGATACCGTATCCTGCAATAATTATCAGATACCTATTGTTGTCTGACAATGACGAGGACTTAGAGAGGAGATTCAATATAGTTGGGAATCGGTTTTTGGAGGAATTAGAAAACCTGCGCTGTAAAGAGGAATCGTATTTCACTAAGAGACTTGATCAAATAATGAAGAGTCTCAAATATAATGCGGCATTTCTAGACGCTAAGTATACGTCGTGTATGTCAGTGATCGAGAAGATCCTAGCTTGGACGCAGACATTCATGCCGAAAGTGGAATATTTTGAAAAGCATGCACATGTACATTTAACAATGTTGTATCTCAAAGCTGTCAGGCAAAGTATGAAACACATGCCAGAAGTTTTTGCTGATCCGAAGAGGAGGAAGTCGGAGGGTGTAGAAGCTGTAGGCTTCGTCTTCGGAAGGTATATAGTGAAGGAGGTAGCTGAACTTGTGACCACATACTTTGACTCCATAACAGAACTGTATACAGGTGCTTTGGTTAATTACTTGGGTGACTACTTCCCGTTTGGAGTACCGAGGGCGATGTTTATTGCATCCCTTCTCAAAGGTATTCTTGGGGAAGCAGTTGGTCTCCAGCGTCGTATGGCAGTGTATGTTCTTGTAGCTCTTCGATACGATGTTACAGATGAGATGAGAAAAGGGATTGAACAACTAATGGCACAAGATAAATGTATTGAATTGTTTGTTAATGCCGAAATTTAGAATTAATTTATTCTATGAATTGTTTGTTTTATTTTTTTTTTACGTAGGTACTTACTTATATTGATTTGTTTTTATTTATTGGACAGCTATCTACTTGTTAAATTTTCTAACCCCAAATATACGTACACGTGTTGTTGTTTTTTTCTGTTTTTTTCAGTCGTAGTGTACGTAGTGTACATTACTGGAACGTCAACTACATGTGAGAGATGTGAGCTCTCACTGGGAACCTTGAGGTAGTATTACTGCCCAAATTAAACTTGGACAGCTATTAAAGACGAACTCATAAATAAAAACCGCCTGTTGCCAGGGACCGACTGTCAAGTGTCAACACTTATTCTTCTGTTTTAAAAACTGTGTTTATCTCAATTTTAAAATATCTCACTATTTGATAAGCAAGATATATTTACTCCTGACTACCTGCAAGCCTTCATATGTGTGATAATAGCTTATCATACTCTATATACAAACAGTTCCGCAACTACCGCTCGATATTCTCGAACTAAATGAGAAAAAATTTTAAACTTGCATCAAACGCACACTATGTAGTCAAGCATATTATAAGTTACAAGATTGTATTAATGACAAGAATGCTTGGCTTAATGCTGGTCCTGCTCCATAGTCACTCGGGTTCACAAATTTATACTTACAGATGTATATTAATACAGGGGGATGTTTTCTTGCCACCTTTTATTTGTATTCTCATTGACCTTAATTAATAACGTGTACCGTTATTATTATTTCTATTTACTTAAATACTATAGGTCATCTGTTGAATAGGTTCACTGAAAACCTTAGTTTTATATAATCTATCATAATTTATTTCAATTATGTAAATATGAGTACCATGGAGCTATTTATTTATTTAATTATTATGTGTTGGACACAACGAGCATGGTGGTTGAGGGCTTTGTCATGCCCACTTAAATGTCTCGCTGATGGTGACGCGTGGGTTGGATCATTTGGTTCCCTTCATGATGGTTGAGCTAAGTGGTGCTGATCCTCGCGTCATGTTCGTGAACGGGTGCTGTCAGTTGGGATTGGTCATCTCTTAACTGCCATGGCTTACATCTTTAGTACTTTTTTTTTTTGTTTATTGTCTTCATTGTTCTCACATTTAGAAGCAACAAGAATATTGTAACCAAGATTTTGTAAAAACCAAAGAAAAAAAAAACAGAGTGTCATGAAAAGTTGAAAAGAGTGTCCATGGAGTTTCTTGCTCGTTCTTCTCCATAGAGACCTACGTTTTGGAACGAGCAACTAGCTTCAACTTTTTGCACGGCTAACTTCTTGACAATTCAAAAGTGCCTGTAAATGGTCTAATTGAAATAAATGTTTTGACTTTGCCTTTGTTCAAACGGACAGTCTTAGATCGTTGATGATTGTACGGTTATTGCGATGGTACCTGCGTACTATTCAGTCAGTGGCGCTCTGTAGGGATCTACCAAAATAATATCAGTAGGTTAACCATTTTTATTTATTTACAAAACCATAATACACACACGTAGAAACACAATACCTTAAAACTTTGTGTTTTTTTTACATGCATTTTATAACTTCTAGGTACATGCATATGATGTTCCGGAACGAACACTATGATAAGCAAATGTTGTGCATATAATGTGATAGATGTAAACTATTTTTTTTCGGATGGGCAATCATCAAATGACTTGCCGCGCCCTGAGCGGGAGGGAGTGTCAGACTTTTACTGACTAAAACACATCCATGTTCCTTCTTGTGCCCTTTGCGTTCCGGGGGCGCGATATCTATTTCGAATAACCTGCGGCCCAGATGTAAATACTAGGCCTTATTCCATTACAATGTTATTGTCTTTGTTTGTGTTGTTGAAGCGACATTTTTAATAAATACAATAAATAAACATTGATTCAGTGCTCAAGCGTTTATTACACAAACCAATCGGTAGGGTCCCCTAGGTAGGGTGGCATTATAACAGATAGAGAGATTAGCAATAGAGGTTTCTATTGCTAGGTCCATCGGGTGTTCTCCAACCGCACTTTCAATCAATCTCTCACGTTACTGACAGGGCCCTACCGATTGGGTAAGGTGATAAACGCTTTAAGTACGCACTTTATTACCCTTATAGTTGAACTGTACCTACTTAAATAAATAAAACTGTTACTCTCAAGGGAGATAAAAGTAAACACAAAACAATCAAAACATTAAACAGAAAAAACAAGGCTTAAAATCGCAGCTCAGGTTTTTGATCACAAAATTATAAAGTATATGGAACAACTCTACCGAACAAATCAGCATGGGCAAAGAGTTTTAAAGCCTGGTCGTTCATTATCAGTTCAGTTATTTCTTTTCTCACAGAGTCCTCTATTGCAAAATGATGCTCTCTAAAGACATACACTGCCATACGACGCTGCATGCCAACTGCTTCTGTCAGTATACCTTTTAGAACCAAACCAATGAACTTTGTCTTCGACGTTCCATAGATTATTTTACAGTTCAAATAATCAACTAAAGCATCGGTATACAGCTCTATTATGGAGTCGAAGTATGTAGAGACAAGTTCAGCTACCTCCTTCACTATATACCTTCCGAAGATAAAGCCCACGGCCTCTACACCCTCCGACTTCCTTCTCTTCAGATCAGCGAAAAGTTCTGGCATCTGTTCCATACTCTGTCTAACTGCCTTGTAATACAACATCGTTAGATGTATCTCCACATACATCTTGAAGTGTTTTTCTTTCGGCATAAACTTCTGTAACCAACTCAAGAACCTTTCGATCACTAACAGACACGACGAGTACTTAGTGTCCAGGAATGCAGAATTATACAACAAGCTCTCCAATATTTCATTCAGTCTTCTCTGGAAATGGTAGTCATTTTTAGATCGTAGCGTATCTAAACGTTCTAAAAACCGGTTGCCGATATTCACGAATCTCCTTTCAACATCCTCCTCATTTCGAGACAGCAGCAGGTACCTGACGAAAATACAAGGGTACGGTATCGCTGGAATATCTTTATCAGTATCGTCAAGCATCTGAAGCAGTATGGTTTCAATGGATTCGTCGATTTCAGGAAGAAGTTTTGACAGGTCTCGAAGCACCATATGGGCATTAAAATTAGAAATTTTGTGAAAAGCAAGGTATAACGTGACGCAATAGTCAGGTTTAATGATCCGTGGGATCCAGTCGGTGTTTCCGAGTAATTGTCGGAGCCTATCGCGTGATAACAGGTCGACGTTAGAGAACAAGGGTTTTATGATATCCCATACACGAAGATTGGAACTAGCGCCGTGATTGCGGAAGTACGGCAACGCAACATTCAATGCTACTACAGGACGCAACTTTGCTGCTGATGCAAAGGTATCGAGTAGTAACCCGTCCGTACGGCGCATACTCAGTGCTAAGGCTACTCTTACAGTGCGTCGTTCAGACGCTAAACAACGAGTTAACTCAGCTCTTTCTATTTCTCGACAGCGCATCGCTCGCGTCGCAACAGCTCTCACACCAGCCTTGCGCCAGCCCCATTCCGCCAAGTTGATGACAGGCCGGGCTCGATGCCCGCAGGCCCTTAGCGCTGCCGAAAACTTTTTATTTTTCTTATCCGCTGAGTCTAACTTCTGCAATTCCTTCTCAAAATTATTTCCCAGAACACTAGCCAGCGGTCTAGCCAAATTTATGTTCTGTTCTTGAGCTATCTTCTCTTTTAAAGCGGTGCGGAAATGTGTTGTAAAATCTTGTTTCTGATCAAAATATACCACTAGCTTTGAAGTAAACCTGTCGTAGCCTTTCTGATTAGCAGCGAATTTTCGAAAGCGTGTCGGATGACAATTACCGAAGAGCGAAGGACGAGCACCAAAACTACTAAAGCCCGTAGGACGAGGAGCAATACTACCAAAGGGCTTAGGACGTGGAGCAATACTACTAAAGGGCGTAGGACGAGGACCAGTACTACTAAAGGGCGTAGGACGAGGACCGGTACTACCAAAGGGCGAAGGACGAGGACCGGTACTACCCAAGGGCGTAGGACGAGGACCAGTACCTCCAAAGGGCGTAAGACGAGGAACAATACTACCAAAAGGCGCAGGAGGAGGAGCGATACTAACAAAGCCCGGTCGACTACTGCAAACCTTTGATTGATCAACGGAACTAACGAAAACAGCCGGTTGATTAACCGGACTAACGATAACCGCCAATTGCTCTGTGGAACTATCGTGAACTGCCGACTGATCTGTGGAACCACTGAGAACTGCCGGCTGATCTATGGAACCACTGAGAACTGCCGGTGGTTCTATGGAACCACCGGAACCCGTCGGTTGATCTGTGGTACCACAGGGAACTTCCGGTTGATCTGTGGAACCATCGGCAACTGCCGGTTGATTTGTAGAACTAACGGAGCCCGTCGGTTGATCAGAAGAACCACCGTGATCTACCGGTTGTGTGGAGGAATTGCCAATGTCCGTCAGAGGAGCAGCTAAGCTACCGGACACCAACGTCTGAATTTTCGAACTATCGAAAACCGTCGATTGAGTAGTGCTGAAGATCGTCGTACGAGGAGGGAAACTACGAAAGCCTGTCTGCTCATCAGCTAATATTTCGACCACTCGTTTCGGGACTAGGGCAGACGGATCATGACGCAGTGCATTCAACAGAGCCGCTTCATCTTTTCGGAATTCCAAGTTCAGTTTCAGCAGCTCGCGGCGTGCAATCTTTGCATTATAAAGCCGCTCCAGTAAAGGGCGTGCGGCGTCAGCGTCTCGCAATGCCAAGGCCACCACTGCTTTTACAGTTGGTGAGGTTGGCTCAATTTGAATACGGTATATTTTAACAACGTCTAGTAATTGCCAAAGTCGTTGCGCGGCTACTGCTGTTTCAACGTCTAAAGCGGCCTCTGTTAATAGTTTTTGAAGACCGTTACCAACGCGTACACGCTCGTCCGCCTTTAGGGAATATTCCACTAGCGTTGAAAATTCCTTTATAAATGCAAGGCAAACAGCTTGTTCGCATTCGCCAGCTAATAACTGACGAATTACGACAGCATGCAATCCCTCACGGCACGCAGCTTCTGATTGTGTACCATCGAGCCCGAGTCCGTGGCCGTAATCCAGAAAGTGTTGCCAGACATCTGCAGGTAAGCGCCAGACGTTGGCGCGCTTGACGAGGCTGCGTAGTATGGAGGCGCGTGTGTGTGGTGGCTCGTTATTGTGCCGCGCTGCAAGACGTAACAGAGCTGACACTGCGTCAGTTCGTCCACCACTCTTGCTAACCAAAACAAGGAAAATGTCACGCCGTCTATCTGTGGAACCCGTGGCAACTAATCGCTGACCCAATTCATGCAGCGCGCGATCAAAACCAATAAATCGAAATTCATCGAACAGCCGTTCCAAATCTGTTTTCACTCTTATCATGTTCATATAACATGCTTGAGGTTGCATGGCGCATGGTTGGGCGCATGGTCGGGCGGAGGCGCCACACATCATTAACGGAGCTTGAGGATAGTACATTGGCGAGATATAGGACATGAACTCCCGATCATCGAAGATATCGAGACTAGTATCAGACAGTGTCGGGGGAGTAGGTATCGCGTACGGCCATTTATTTTCACATTCACCCACGTGCTTATCAACAAACACTTGCTTCTTAAACGCTGCTCTCTTGTCGGGGCTGAGACGCTTTATCAGCGGCTCCACGGCTTTGTACTGGAACCAATGCTGCAAGTAGCTTGCTCGTGCTAGCCTTAGCACTACGTCCTGACACTCCTCGACACTGAACCGAGACGCGAGAGTCGGGATGTGCAGGAGATACGCAACGTACAGCTCCATCTTACTTGTGAACCGAGTTTTATGACAACGTAGGATGTAGTCAGTCGCTAAAGGACTGAATCTGCTAAAGCTGTTCATATTGAAATATTTTTCCGTGATGTCAAGGAACACGTCTGCATCTGACTTTAGCACACATTTCACGCTGTTGTAATAGTTTTGTTCTTCTCTGAGGTAGCGGGTTTTTACCTCTTCAACCGTTGCCAACGAATCAAAGTAAATGTTGGCTACTTTAGGACATTTTTCGCACAGCATCTTCAATGAATGAGTGGTTAATTTAGATAATATCTTAGGAACCTCTTCCAGTATGAACTCAGGACTGCAGTGACTAAGAAACTTGATGGCAAACTCAAATGTGTTCTCTTTGTAGTGCTGATAGAACTCCTGACACATAGCTGGGTCTCGCAGATTGATGTAAAGCCAGTGTTTCATTTTGGTAACTGCTGGCGTAATCATTTCTGGGAAGAGAACGTCTTCTAAATATTTAGGGCTAATAATGTCACGGTGGCCTGTAAGCCATGTTGACTTCAGGGCTCTGCTCACGTACAACATGTCATCGTCTTTTAAATTACGTATTATGTAGTCTACATGTTTGAGTTCTATGGCGAGGTCTATTTTAAACAGGCGATCGACGATAGACTCCTCAGGCAATGTTTCGACATCCTGGATAGACGCTTCGCTCTCTTTAGCCTCACGCACTAAAGAGTTCAGGTGCCGGTGTCGTAGTCCCAGATTGTCACCCACCAACCTTATTGGTAGACACGACGCCATCTGTAAATGTAATAAAATCGAGTCAGTCGATTTTATGTCAAGCTGGCGAATTTTCCGAACGTATCTAAATAAACTAATGAAATTCCTATTGAATTTGTAGTTTTACCGGTCGTGAAAAGTTTTGTCATTATGAGTGCGAATTGTAATTTTACGGTGCGGTGAAATAAGACAGTTCAGCGAGTAGGTAGGTATTTATTAATATGTAGGTAGATAGAAATCTATAGAGGCCCTGGAATGCATTGGACATTTTTGGGGTAACTCCCTCGTTAATTTAGCGGTCCTAAGCGTGACTGCTACGCTAGGTCGTAGGTCTCGGGTTCGATTCCCAGGTCGAGCAAAGTGTTATTGGGTTTTTCTATGAAATTTCCAGTAGCAGCTCGGAGTTAGGATTTGTGCCCGGTTGATGGCAATATGTTCGCCCCCTATTACATGAGACCTAAACATACCGGCGAACTGTGGGTGTACATTGGTACACCTCTGCTTCTCTTCTGCTCTGCTTCTGCTAACCTAACCCTTCGGGGAATACAGGCGTAATGGTATCTATGTTGGAGGAACACGAATAGGGTTTAGTCATTAAGAGTCTGAAACTCCCTTCCGTTCCACCAAGAGCAGAAGAAGTCATTGGATGATTTCTCATCCTTGAAAAAAGGTAAGAATCTAATTTAAAGTAGTGAACTGCAAGATGTTGTTTGATTTAGTTAAGTTAATGAATGTGCAAAATGTAAAACACACAATTAAAAATTCAAAGTAACCCCCGACAGAAGAATAAAAAACCCTATTGCAGCTAACAAAAGAGCTGATAACTTTGTAACCGCTAAACCGATTTCTATCAAACATAGCTAAGAACACTCCCGACCAATTTACCTTTCAAACAAAAAAAATCGGTTCATGCGTTCGGGAGCTACAATGCCACAGACAGACACACACACACATACACACACAGACACGTCAAACTTATAACACCCCGTTATTTTTGCGTCGGGGTTTAAAAATAATAACTACCTATGAAAAATACAATTGCAACGCCAATTATTTTTTTACGAATGTCGCAACCTTACGTCTACCTCACCTCATCTACACGTGCAATATATATTTTAAAAATAACTAGCAGTATTCGCATTTCCATTTAATTATATAGTAGTTTATGCCTGGGAGGCCGGGACTACGTTTGGGTAAATTAAATATTGGTTTTCTGCGGAACTCTAATTATGAATCTATTCTATACATACAAATAAATAAAATTGAAGGGTCTGTTTATAATTTCAAATTACAAGCTTTTCACTAAATGCATTTGAAACTATATACGGTAATAACATAAAAAAAAACAATTTTTCAAATTTTTGTCTGTCTGTCTGTTTCGGCTTATCTCCGAAACCGCTGGACCGATTTTGACAGGACTTTCACTCGCAGATAGCTGATGTTATAAGAAGTAATCAAGTAACTTCGGCTATTTTTTTTTTTTAATTAAAGTTAAATTAAAAAAAAAGAGGGTTATGCGAAAAGAAAATTGAAACCAATAAAATAGTGAACGCGAACGAAGTCGCGGGCAACAGCTGGTCTAAAATAAATGATGTCTTACTTTTTGTAACATCAGCTATCTGACAGTGCAAGTCTCATCAAAATCGATCCAGCCGTTTCGAAATTGGCCGTAACAAACAAATAGACATGGTAGTTTGTCATAATCGCCTCTCAAACATTAATTTTATCTAGATATAAATATGCTTTTAATAAAAGGTTATTATTTTGGCATTACAAACAGGCACATACATTTTATTAATTTTTAGATTACTACCTGCATACCCCGCGGTGTCACTCGCGTTCTGTAGGGTCTTTGGTTACTTACTGCTCCGCTCACGTTGGTCGTAGCGTGATGTTTAGTATGTATAAACCTTAACCTTCCTCTTGAATCATTTTATCTATTGACTTCAAAATCAGGCAAATCGGTTGAGCCGTTCTCGAGTTTTTGTTAGATTTATATAATAGAAAAAAAAGTAAAAGGTGGTAAAGCACTTTTATTTATTTTATTAATCTTATCTTAATGAACTGTTTTAATCATAATTATTATTTGGAGTCAGAGTTGCGTTCGTCCTTACCATACTTGCCTATTATATTTACCGCGACACATCAAAGATAAATTATTACAAAATTACTAGCAAGAATTTTTTTTAGGAGGTGATCTCATTATCTGACTTGATACCATTTTGGATCTATTAGCAAATTAGTATGTACGAGTATAAATGGTTGGAAGCTCTGTTCCCCCATTTTTAAATATGCATACTTTAACCAATACTTACATTTTAACACATGAGACAGTGACTGGACGCAGCAACGGCAAAAGAAAAAATAATAATAATGATGGGTCTGTGCTGTTGTACAACAAACAAACCGTATGAATCACTTCAAAAGATCACAGGTTACTAATACCACAGTGTAGCATGGACATAACATGTACAGAATGCTACGCTAATTCATGTAACCACAGATTATAAAAAAGCGGAGTACAAACGCGAACGCAACGTGAAGCTTTTTAACACGTTTTTTTACGATTTTCATATTATAATTAAAAGATTTGATAAATTTTAATAAAAGTAAAAACTTTTATTTAATCAATAAAGTAAGTTAATCTACTCCTACGCAAAAAATATTAAATAAGAAACCGTATATTGAGGCCAGGCATTCTTTCTAAAATAATATCAAGGTCAAATCATATAAACATAATATTTATGTCACGTTTCCCGATGCAGCTGGAGGATTCGAACTACAGTGTAAGATATTTTGTTACTAATGTTATCTGTAAGTACTAAATTCACGATTTTGATTGGAAATCCAAAAAAGGTAGGTATCTATTTTGTACCTAATTGAATTTTCAAAACAACCTAACTAATCTGTCTTCTTGTGGGTATTCTAATTGTAGCTGTAATTTGAACTCGTTCCTCACTAATTATGTATTTTGAGATTTCCAGATACTTACTCTTATATTAGATAGGTAACTAATTCATTAATTCCAAAAAGTTAGCCTATTTAATATTCGAAAACAAGTTCCGAATCAATAAACACTAAAATCGATAAACTCGGATTTAAAACCTCAGACACCGCGCATAGAATGATATCATTCTACAAGCTCTCCATTTATATAGCTAACCTAATAAAGTCATGGATAATATACATTTGTACATATTTAGATAGTTTTAATGTAGGTACCAAGGTAGGTACTTCAAGTTTAAAGTCGTTCTTCTTACACTGCAATCCGTACTTATCAAATTTCTGAAATGTCTGCCTACTACGCTGTGCTTCTTATAACCACGCCGACCTAGAATAAGCAATCTAAAAAACTGTAGTAAAAGTAGGTACCTATTTAATGTACATGGGTATTTAATCTTTGATTGTACTATTTTTTATAATATTCGATAGAGTTTATTGTTTCCCATAATTATTTTCAGATGGCGCCTTACACACCAATTATTTTGTCAGGAGATAACCTGGGTCAGCGGCACCAGCATCTCAACTCCTTAGTGCGTGAGGCTAAAGAGAGTGGAGCGTCTATCCAGGATGTTGAGACATTTTCTGAAGAGTCTACCGTCGATCGCCTGTTCAAAATAGACCTCGCCATAGAACTCAGACATGTAGACTACATAATACGTAATTTAAAAGACGATGACATGTTGTACGTGAGCAGAGCCCTGAAGTCAACATGGCTTACAGGCCACCGTGATATTATTAGCCCTAAATATTTAGAAGACGTTCTCTTCCCAGAAATGATTACGCCAGCAGTTACTAAAATGAAACACTGGCTTTACATCAATGTACGAGACCCAGCTATGTGTCAGGAGTTCTATCAGCACTACAAAGAGAACACATTTGAGTTTGCGATCAAGTTTCTTAGTCACTGCAGTCCTGAGTTCATACTGGAAGAGGTTCCTAAGATATTATCTAAATTAACCACTCATTCATTGAAGATGCTGTGCGAAAAATGTCCTAAAGTCGCCAAAATATATTTTGACTCGTTGGCGATAGACGACGATCTGAAAACACGTTATCTCGAACAAGAAAAGTCTTACTTCAGCAGTGTGAAATGTGTGCTGAAGTCAGATGCAGACGTGTTCCTTGATATCGCGGAAAAATATTTCAATATGAACAGCTTTAGCAGATTCAGCTCTTTAGCTACTGACTACATCCTACGTTGCCATAAAACTCGGTTCACAAGTAAGATGGAGCTGTACGTTGCGTATCTCCTGCACATCCCGACTCTCGCTGCTCGGCTCAGTGTCGAGGAGTGTCAGGAAGTAGTGCTAAAGCTGGCACGAGCAAGCTACTTGCAGCATTGGTTTCAGTACAAAGCCGTGGAGCCGCTGATAAAGCGACTCAGGCCAGATAAGAGAGCGGCGTTTAAGAAACTAGTGTTTGTTGAGAAGGATGTTGGAGTGCACGTATCCGAATGGCCATATCCGACGCCAGAGTCACCTCCGTACCCCGACACTGACCCGCATATATTCGACGACGAGAATTATAGGCCGCTCTGTATAGATAATGACTTCAGGTACATGCTGAAAAAAAAAAAATATGCGCGCTATAAGGATTGCATTATATTAGAGTCTGCTAAATCAGTTAAATCGGACTTAGATCGGTTGTTCGATGAGTTTCGTTTTATTGGATTCGACCGAGCTCTACACGATTTAGGGCAACGGTTAGGAACTGTAGGTTCTGCAGACAGGCGGCGCGACATTTTTCTTGTTCTAGTAAGCAAGAGCGGCGGACGCACCGACGCTGTGTCAGCTCTGTTACGTCTCGCAGCGCGGCACAGGAACGAGCCACCGCACACACGCGCCTCCATACTACGCAGCCTCGTCAAGCGCGCTAACGTCTGGCGCTTACCTGCAGATGTCTGGCAACACTTTCTGGATTTCGGGCACGGACTCGGTCTGGACGGCGCACCATCCGAAGCCGCGTGCCGTGAGGGACTGCACGCCGTCGTGATTCGTCAGTTATTAGCTAACGAATGTGACCAAACTGTCCGCGTCGCTTTTCTTAATGACTTCTCTACACTGGCAGAGTATTGCCTGAAGGTTGACGAGCGAATGCGTATTGCTGACGGTCTTCAAAATATGTTGGTAGCGGCCGCCAAAGACGTGGAACCAGCTTTGGCCGCGGAACGGCTATGGCAACTGCTCGATGTCATCGAAATATATCACATTCATGTCGAGGCAGCATCACCTACTGTAGAAGCAATGAAGAGCTTAGCTTTACGTGACGTAGAAGTCGCTCGCTCCTTATTAGGACGGTTATACAAAGCGAGGATCGGACGTCGTGAGTTACTTCGTCTAAATTTAAATGTCCAATGTGATCCACCAGCACTGTTGAATGCATTGCGTCACGACCCACAGGCTCTCGAAACCGAGAAGGTTGCAGATGTAATAGCTACGGGTCAGTCAAAGTTCGATCAATTCATTTCGAAGCTAGTGATATATTTCAACGAGAAAGAAGATCTCCCAATACAACTCAGGAGCGCGTTGAACGAGAAGATGGCTCAACAAAAGAATGAAAATTGTAAGAATGTAAAATTGGCACGAGGGTTGACAAGTCTCTTGGACAAAGATTTTGAGAAAGAATTACATAAGTTAGACGCAGCAGGCGCAGAAAGCGTAAAGTTTGCAGCATCGCTGAGGGCCTGCGCACACCGAGCCCGACCTGTCGTCATCTTGGCGGAATGGGGCTGGCGCAAGGCTGGCGTCAAAGCTACCGCAACACGAGCAATGCGATGTCGGGAAATAGAAAGAGCTGGGTTAACCCGAGCGTTAGCCGCAGAGAGACGCACTGTAAGAGTAGCCTTAGCACTGAGTATGCGCTCTCCACATGGGTTACTTCTTGACGCTTTCGCATCAGCAGCTAAGCTGCGTCCTGTAGTAGCATTGCTTGTTGCGTTGCCGTACTTCCGCCGCCACGGCACTAGTTCTGACCCTAGAGTATGGGATATTATTAAACCCCTGTTTACCAGTGTCGACCTCTCATCCCGAATAAGGCTTCAGCAGCTACTCCGAAAAACCGAATGGATTCCGTCTAGTATCAAACCCGATTACTGCGGAACATTGTACTTCGTGCTTGACAAAATCTCCAAATCAGGTTCAGATTTCGTGCTTCGCGATTTGTGTGATATTCTCCCTGAGGTAAGAGTAAATACGATCGAAAATATTTTGCTTTGGATGTTCGAGAAGACTGATGAAGATGTACCGGCAATACCGTATCCTGCAATAATTATCAGATACCTATTGTTGTCTGATAATGATGAGGACTTAGAGAGGAGATTCAATATAGTTGGGAATCGGTTTTTGGAGGAATTAGAAAACCTGCGCTGTAAAGAGGAATCGTATTTCACTAAGAGACTTGATCAAATAATGAAGAGTCTCAAATATAATGCGGCATTTCTAGACGCTAAGTATACGTCGTGTATGTCAGTGATCGAGAAGATCCTAGCTTGGACGCAGACATTCATGCCGAAAGTGGAATATTTTGAAAAGCATGCACATGTACATTTAACAATGTTGTATCTCAAAGCTGTCAGGCAAAGTATGAAACACATGCCAGAAGTTTTTGCTGATCCGAAGAGGAGGAAGTCGGAGGGTGTAGAAGCTGTAGGCTTCGTCTTCGGAAGGTATATAGTGAAGGAGGTAGCTGAACTTGTGACCACATACTTTGACTCCATAATAGAACTGTATACAGGTGCTTTGGTTAATTACTTGGGTGACTACTTCCCGTTTGGAGTACCGAGGGCGATGTTTATTGCATCCCTTCTCAAAGGTATTCTTGGGGAAGCAGTTGGTCTCCAGCGTCGTATGGCAGTGTATGTCCTTGTAGGTCTTCGATGCGATGTTTCAGATGAGATGAGAAAAGAGATTGAACAACTAATGGCAAATGATAAGTATATTGAGTTGTTTGTTAATGCCGAAGTATTGAATTAATTTATTCTATGATTTTTTTCTCTTTATTTTTAAAGGACTTTAATGTCTATACATATGAGGCATGGCGTCAGCTCTATCATAGCCACTTTTTTGTTGCCCGGGTGGAAATTCCTTATGGATATCTACCGCCCTGGGGGGCGCAGAGAGGTATGTCAGATTCATACTGACTAAGAACCACCCCGGTGCTCCATTCCCATACTTATGCCGGGGATCCCGGGAACGTACGCACCCTCCGTGATCCCCGACTGGTGCCGACCCGCCACTGCGGGTCTCCTTAGGACAGGGAGGGAGTGAGGTACTGGACTCCCCCCGCGACGTCAAAGAGGTCGCGGGTCGCGGGACGCGCGTTTCACATTAAGCACCGCCCCCTTGGGTCCATTTGAATAGGGGTTGACTGAAGTCCCCAAGTCCGCCACCCCTAGACCCATTTAGTGGGGCCGGAAGATGACGTCATCCGCCCTTCACCGACGTCCGGTGCGCCTGAACCTAAGTTTAAACAACATTACAAATTTACAAAATTTTATTCTATGAATTGTACAATGCTTGGTTTTTATTTTGTGATTTTAAATGTATTTTCATGTAAATACTTTGATTGTTTAGATTTGTTCTACGTAGTTACTTGTTCAGTAAATAGGTCTGTATTAATTAATACATAGGTAGGCAGGAATCTAATGAAAAGTAGTCAACTACAAGATGTTTGTATTAGTAAAGTTAGTGAATGTGCGAAATAAACAAAAAATACATACATACATAAACTTACGCCTTTTTCCCATAGGGGTAGGCAGAAACCACAGAACGCCACCTGCTACGATCCTAACATACTTCTTCCGCCTCGTCCACGTTCATACATCTGTTTATACAAGCACGCCGGTTACGAGTACTGCGCACGCGACCTTTCTGAAGTAACCCACCACTAAGGTCAAGGTAGGTCTTTCTAGGGCGTCGTCTCCCGGCGTTGTCACTCACATCTGCCAAATACATCCCTTTTGCTAATCGCCTTTCACTCATCCTCTCAACATGACCGAACCATCTAAGCATACTCTTTTCTACCTTTGTCACTACATCTTCTTTTAATCCACAACGTTCTCGTATCGTTTCATTCCTCACTCTATCGTTCAAAGTTACACCACACATACTTCACAAGGAACGCATCTCCACAGCATTAATCCTGGGTATGGCAAACGAGGCATGAAATGCCTCGTTTGCCATACAACATTCACTTCAACAATAACTTCCACTACACTACACTTACATAAGTGTAGGTACCAACACACCATTGTGCACACCCAGTCGAGCCTTTTTGGACATCGACAGATTGGTTACAACCGTATTTATAGCACCATTCACTTTATTTCCCGCATTTACTCTCATTTCCACATCAGCATCAATCTTTCCATCTCTTGTAAACATACTGCCCAAGTATATAAACGCGTTCGTTTGCTCCACACTCACATCATTTATTTTCACATCACACACCGATACATCCTCTTCTCTTTCAAAAACCATTACTTTCGTCTTGCTTACATTTATGTTCATCCCTTTTCTCTTAAACGCTGCATTCATTAACGTTACCATGTCTTGCAACTGCTCCGCCGACGATGCAAGAAGAACTTGATCATCTGCGTATAAGAGGCATTTGACAGGCAACTTATTCATTCTTAATCCACACTCACTTTCTCTCAAATCCACCAAACAACTATCCATATATAGGTTGAACAGTCAAGGAGACGCTACACAGCCCTGTCTTACACCTCTTGCGATATAAAACCAGTCACTGTATGCCTCATTTATCCTAACACCAGCACTGGAATCTTTATATAAAGACTTCAGTGCTCGTATCAAGCGTCCGTGCACACCATACATGGCAAAAAAAAACACAAAATGGCCGTTTAAATACAAAAAACAATGCGATAAGGGACCCTAATATTTTTTTAACGACTGGTATATATAAAGGGCCATTTACGCGATGCCATTTTCTTATACCTACATACAAGAGCAATAAATGAAGTTTAATAATTGCCGTATTAGAATTGTAAGCAATTGTTTACACGTAAGTATAATTTGTCGCTTAACATCAAAAACAGAACATTACAAAATTACTAGTCAAGAACTTTTTTAGGCGGTGATCTCAACACCTAACTATATCAAAGTGGATCTACGTTTATAAGCTAGTTAGTACTTAGGTATACATTGTACGAAATTTTTAAGTATCCATACTTAACCAATACTTACATTTTAACACTTGAGTCAGTGATTGGGTAGTCAAAAACAACAATAATAATGTTGTGAGTATGTAATTATTATCATGTGCTGTACAACGAACTGAATTCATTTTCTTCTTTGCAATCATTGATTCATGGAAGGGATTAGGGTCCACTGCTTAGTTTACGGGTACAGAACTACAGACTTATAAACACATCATGGTATGGACATGATTTATCAAAAAATGATGACTATGAATCGTCTCGCCACAGATTATAAATTGCCGGCCGGCGACCGCGCTCGTAAATGACCTTGATTTGAACCAATTTGAACAGACAGTGATGTCATAGACACATTTGGGTGTTTCCCATTATTTCTGTGTGCGTGTATATGTTTATATTTGGCGTAGCTGTGAACAAGATTTTGCCGATAGAGTGTTATTTTTTTAACTAAATTAGTCAGCAAGAGAAAAGTGAATCTAATATAACATTATTGGATATCTGAACCAAAAGGTAGTGTACTGATTGTGTTTTGTAAGTTTACTTCAGTAACATTCGGTAGGTATTTATTATTTTTGTTCTTTACTAAACTACTCCTTTTTACAAACGGAATTGTATCAAAGTCAAATATAGTAGCGGCCACGAGTCGTGAGCACAAATGTCAAGTTAATTTTCAGGGTTTTGGGTTCCTTTCTGGGATTTTTGGGTCACCGATATTGCACGCGATTAGTCAGTCAGTCGGACCGATCGCGTTCAACGTCGGTGCCCCACGACTCGTGGCAGGTACTATACCTACCATAGATAGACCAATAAAATATCATTTCCATGGATGTAGTTGTTCACTTTCATTACCGTAACGACTTCTGCACTTATTAATTAATTGACACTTAGAAGTGGGTACACCTACCAAAACACTAATGATAGTCTTATGGCAGATAATTTGATACACAATCTGGTGGATTTTTAAAATAAATCACAAATGAAACTGGATTTAAAGATTTGGTACCTCGCTTGTCTGGCTCAAGAATTGATGACTTGAAAAAAAAACACTATGTATTGTATGGCACCGATGGGTAGGATCAAAATATTTTAAATATTTCGAATTTGTACAAGAAGCAAAATTTTTTTTAAATATCATAAGTCAAACTAATATCCAAGTAAATAAATCCTATTCTTACCATTGTATGTTTTAGGAACATCATGGAATCCACAAAATCTATCACCATTGCTTGATTAATATTAGCGAAACTAAATAAAATAACTATGGAATATTCTTTTTGTTATGAAATATGGTGCTGCTTGGCCTATGTATTTATACAAGAAGATTCATTTTATATAATTTTGATGTCATGATTCTGCTAAAATTTAACAGCACCAATGTTTATTCCTTTGATAAGGACACCTTAAACTTGCTGATAATAGGCATGTGATTGCAATCATCATCCGTATATGATTGATTCTTCCTTAATAATTTTTACATTCCCTGTATTAGAATTTGTAGGGAAAAATGAGAATAGGTACCACACAGACGTGTTGGTAGAAGTTGAGTGAAAAATGTACAATTTAAAAATTGCTGAATTTTAAGAAGCTAAGTTAACTGTTTTCTGTAATTTTCATTTATTGTTTACTTTGTTTATAGGTTTTTGTTTTTAGCCTAATTCATGATAGTAATAGTTTCTTAGCCTAATTCATGAATGCACACAAAGCTATTTCATGTGCTTTTATCAGTAAGAAAATTTAATAAACAAGAAAATATATATTTGTCATGAAAGGAAAACTGAGCCTCATTGCCTAATGTCAATTTAATGGATGGTTAATTGTTTTCTTTATTTAAATTAAATTTTATGCCATAGAGTATTTACTACAGAAGTGGGCGGCTCATTGTAATGGGAGCTGGCCCACCGCCTATGGACAAATATTCATTGCCCGATAGTGATCAATTTATCGTTTTTTTTTAAATATAAATATGAGTTAGTGTTAATGACAGCTTCCCCCGAAAAACTGAGATTGTTACGTAACTGCCCAAAAAAAGGTGTGTTATATCTTCTGTTGAACACTTGTGTAAATAGTTTATATACATATACGTATATTTTTAATTGTTTCCTGCAGATGGCACTGTTTCCACCGGTATCGTTGGTGGGTGATAACCTGGGCCAACGGCACCGACATCTCAACTCCCTAGTGCGTGAGGCTAAAGAGAGCGGAGCGTCTATTCAGCATGTCGAGGCATTGCCTGAAGAGTCTCCTGCCGATCGCCTGTTTAAAATAGACCTCGCCATAGAACTCAGACATGTAGACTACATAATACGTAATTTAAAAGATGATGACATGTTGTACGTGAGCAGAGCCCTGAAGTCAACATGGCTTACAGGCCACCGTGACATTATTAGCCCTAAATATTTAGAAGACGTTCTCTTCCCAGAAATGATTACGCCAGCAGTTACCAAAATGAGACACTGGCTTTACATCAATGTACGAGACCCAGTTATGTGTCAGGAGTTCTATCAGCACTACAAAGGGAACACATTTGAGTTTGCCATCAAGTTTCTTAGTCACTGCAGTCCTGAGTTCATACTGGAAGAGGTTCCTAAGATATTATCTAAATTATCCACTCATTCATTGAAGATGCTGTGCGAAAAATGTCCTAAAGTCGCCAAAATATATTTTGACTCGTTGGCGACAGACGACGATCTGAAAACACGTTATCTCGAACAAGAAAAGTCCTACTTCGGCAGTGTGAAATGTGTACTGAAGTCAGATGCAGACGTGTTCCTTGATATTGCGGAAAAATACTTTAATATGGACAGGTTTAGCAGATTCAGCTCTTTAGCGACTGACTACATCCTACGTTGTCATAAAACTCGGTTCACAAGTAAGATGGAGCTGTACGTTGCGTATCTCCTGCATATCCCAACTCTCGCTGCTCGGCTTAGTGTCGAGGAGTGTCAGGAAGTAGTGCTAAAGCTGGCACGAGCAAGCTACTTGGAGCATTGGTTTAATTACAAAGCCGTGGAGCCGCTGATAAAGCGTCTCAGCCCCGACAAGAGAGCAGCGTTTAAGAAACGAGTGTTTGTTGATAAGGACGTGGGTGAATGTGTAAATGAATGGCCGTACGCGATACCTGCTTCTCCGACAGAGTCCGTGAGCGGTCCATATGTTTTCGATGACCAGGATTTCGAGTCGCTCTACGAAAATAATGATTATGAAATGCGACTTGGGATGCAAGGAATGATGAGGTGTTGCGAGAAAAGATCTTATGGGGATGTGTTGTGTTGCATTGATGATCAAGAAGCCGATTGCTGGAGACCAATGAAAACAGATTTAGAGCGATTGTTCGATGAGTTTCGTTTTATTGGTTTCGATCGCGCGCTGCACGAGTTGGGTCAGCGATTGAGTTCTACAGGATCTGCGGACAGGCGGCGGGATATCTTTCTTGTTTTGGTGAGCAAGAGTGGTGGACGCATTGACGCGGTGTCAGCTCTGTTGCGTCTCGCTGTGCAGCACAGCAACGAGCCAGCGCATACTCGCGCCTCCATACTACGCAGCCTCGTCAAGCGCGCCAACGTCTGGCGTCTGCCTGCAGAAGATTGGCAACATTTGCTGGATTTCGGGCACGGACTCGGGCTCGACGGAGCGCCGTCTGAAGCTGCATGCCGTGAGGGATTACATTGTGTCGTGATTCGCCAGTTATTAGATGGCGAGTGCAAAGAAGCTGTCCGCGTTGCATATTTAAAAGACTTTTCAACGTTGGCAGAGTATTCTCTAAAGCCGGCCGAACGTCAACGTGTTGCTATCGGTCTCCAAAACATACTGACAGCCGCCGCTGTAGATGTGGAACCATCAGTCGCAGCGGAGCGCCTCGGCCAGTTGTTAGATGTTGTAAAATTATACCGCGTTCGAGTTGAAGCTACCTCACCAGCAGTAAAAGCAGTTGTGGCTTTAGCTTTACGAGACGCTGAGGTTGCGTGTCCTTTATTTGAGCAGCTTTATGATGAAAGAATAGCTCGCCGCGAGCTGCTGCAACATAACATGAGATTCAGAAAAGATGAAGCGGCATTGGTGAATGCCCTGCGGCATGATCCGTCGGCACTCAAACTCCAGCAAGTTGTCGATATATTTGCTACTCGTCAGACGAGCTTCGATAGGTTCACTTCGAAACTAATGGTATACTTCGACAAACAAGATTTGATAGGAAATCTTAAAAGTGCATTAAAGGAGAAGATTGCAGAAGAACAGAATGAAGATGCGAGTGTCAATAGTAAAAATGAGAAATTAGCACGACCGTTGGTAAGTCTCGTATGCCAAGATATCGAAAAAGAATTACGTGCCGTTGACGCAACGGGTAAAAAATCTGCGAAATTTGCGGCGGCGCTGAGGGCCTGCGCACACCGAGCCCGGCCCGTCGTCAATTTGACGGAATGGGGCTGGCGCAAGGCTGGCGTGAAAGCGATCGCGACGCAAGCGATGCGCTGTCGAGAAATAGAAAGAGCTAGGTTAACCCGTGCGCTAGCGACCGAGAGACGCACTGTAAGAGTAGCCTTAGCACTGAGTATGCGCTCTGCGGACGGGTTATTTCTGGACACCCTGGCAACAGCAGCGAAACTGCGTCCTGTGGTAGCTTTGCGTGTTGCGTTGCCATACTTCCGCCGTCACGGCGCTAGTTGTGATCACAGAGTATGGGATATCGTAAAACCCCTGTTCTCTAGTGTCGACTTGGAACCCCGTGAAAGGCTCCGTCGACTCCTTGGAAATACCGAGTGGGTGCCGTCCGCCATTAAACCTGACTATTGTGTCTCCTTGTACCTCGCTATCAACAAAATCGCCTCTACTAGTGCCGAGAGCGTACTTTGTGTTTTGTCGAAACTTCTTCCCGAAACTGATGAGTCTATCGAAGACGTATTGCTTCATATTCTTGACAATACTGATAAGGATACTCCAGCAATACCGCTCCCTTCTCTTTTCATCAGGTACTTGCTGCTCTCCAGGGATGAGGAGGATGTTGAAAGAAGATTCATGAGGATAGGGAATCGGTTCTTAGAACGCTTAGATACTCTGCGATGTGAGAAGGAATCTAATTCCAACAAAAGATTGGATCAAATGCTAGAGAGTTTATTGTACAATTCTGCATTTTTAGACACTAAATACTCGTCGTGTTTGTCAGTGATCGAGAAGATCTTAGCTTGGATACAGAAGTTTATGCCAAGAGAAGAATACTTCCAGAAGTACACGCATGTACATTTGACGATGTTGTATTTCAAAGCCGTCAGGCAAAGTTTGAAACAGATGCCAGAGGTTTTTGCTGATCCGAAGAGAAGGAGGTCGGAGGGTGTAGACGCTGTGGGCTTTGTCTTCGGAAAGTATATAGCGAAGGAGGTAGCTGAACTTGTCTCTACATACTTCGACTCCATAATAGAGCTGTATACCGATGCTTTAGTTGAGTACTTAAATAATAACTTTATGTACGGCAGTTCAAGAGCGAAGTTCATTGCATCAGTTGTCAAAGGTATTCTAGCAGAAGGAGTTGGTATTCAGCGGCGTGTGGCGGTGTATGTCTTTTTGGAGCGTCGGTACGATTTGGACGACAAAATAAGAATTGACCTTGAAGAACAAATGTCCAAAGACCAGGATATTAAGATCTTCGCACATGCCGGACTTTACACTTAATAGATAAGTCGAGTATTGTTACAAAGTAAAAACATATATACGTAAGTTTTGCATAAAAAAAAATGTTATGTTTATTATAATAAATGATTCTTTTTGTTTACTTCTTATAAGAGACTACACTACAGTGGCTCTTTAAAAAAACAATGAGAGCACGCAGAAGCGTGTGGAATAAAAGCGAAGTACTTTCACTTGTGACTTGCTTCTGATCAAGTTTGATTTGGAATCTCTTACATGACGCCATTTGCTAGTGATCTGCGACTAGTGCAATAAGTATCAAACCGTGGCCTATTGCGCGCGATGTGAATGTTTCGTTACATAAGTGTTATGTTAATTTTATTACGTCTTTTTTACCTACTCAGACACTAAAGTGATCACGTGCTTACGTAAACTTAGACACTCACGTGATTCTGGACACCGTAGATGTTTCATTGTTTTATTTGCCAACCTCGCCGCTGGACGGCCAGTATCTTTTCGATTCCTTGGACACCACTCTGCGACACCCTTAGTCGTACCTGTAATATCATTCTTTACTGGAAACAATAATATTTTTCATCACAATATACTCGTAAAGTTGTTCTTATACATCGCTTTCGGTCCTCAATGCAGCGTGTCTATTAAACACGCGGGCTTTTTAGTTTGTTTAGCTTTTAGGTATATCTAAAAATGTTTGTTGAAAGTATGAGATGTGTTAAAAATTAAACATATAGTCTTGTAATTATAAGAAACTTTGTATTGTAGATTTAATTACCTGTTTATTGACGGTTTAATAAATACTTAACACTAAAAAAATATTGTTTTTCTTAACGTTTTATAAAACATCACCAGGCAGTTACGCCGTAGTAATGTACAGTGCGAGTTTCGAGTTTCTAAAAAAAAGACTTCAGAAGTCCTAAAGTAAAGATAGTTGTTTTGGGTAGTCTGTGGCTTTGGCTCTGTTTTTGTTGTATTATAATGTCACCGACTTTTTATTTTTTCTTTTATATTTTTTGAAGTGTAAGGTTTTTTCGTTTACTTATGTAAAACAATTATTTTTTAAGATAAGGTATATTTTTTTGATACGGGTACATGACATGGTGAACTGGTGGCATAAAATGTAATTAGACACAACCATGTTTTATCAGATGGCATGCAAAGTCCATAATACATCATAGATGGTACATATGTATTAATATTTAATTATAAAAGTGTACTCTAACCTAAAATTACAATTTCATTACAAAATTCTTCAATATAATAAGTAGGTAAGTACTGTGAAGGTTGTTCAAATCTCACCCTAGGTGTCCAACTCTTAGGTTCAACGGGTAAGTTACTCATAACATGTTTAGTTGGCTTGCCAAAAAAATCGTTATTGTTTCTTAAAGCTCTGATTTTGACGAATGTACTTTAGTTGCTAACTTAGCTTTTAATTCGTTATTACTTTTAAGAACATTCTTATGAATATCTTATCATCTGTTATATTGGCGTTACGGCCTATTTCAGCTAGTCTGCAAAAATAAGCCCCTGCGTTCTCGTCCGGCTCTTGTTTTGTATTATAAAATCGTTACATCGATACAAAACGGGAACTCAGAATGCAAATGCTCACATATAGTTCTAAAATCCATATTATTTTTATAAATATATTTATAAAACGCAAGAGCATGACCCTTCAGATATGCTCCTAATATTAGCGTTAAGTTCGATTCTGGCCATTTATTCATAGCGGCAGAAATTCGGAATTGGCGTAAGACATCCTCTAATACTATAGGGCCAGACCCCGTGAAATACTAAATTTGCAACAATTTTATTATATTTAAAACCACTTAGCCGTATATGATGTCCAGACGTTGCCTCTTGACTTAGTCTTTATAACACTCCCGGCGCTGTCTTTGCGCCTTACTTTTCCTCTATCGACTCTCTTACACTTCTCTCCTTCAATATGGGAGGGTCTTCGCATTGTATGCTGCAATGTGCCTAAAGCAAAAACAAAACGGAGCGCGGAGCGCGGTCCCAGCCTCCACCAAATTGTGGTCACTCTTACGGTTAAACCACGGTACCGGGTCGTAATTTACTTCACTATAGGGCTCCAACTATATAAATTAAAGACACGAACGTTTTATAACTTTATTATATCTTTTCATTGATATGTCACTGACTCGAAGGTGGCCAAACAAGTCAAAAATTGTCTATTCTAATTCATTCGTATACAAAAAGGAATTCGACTGAGTGTTTGGATCCAAACTAATTCAGCCAGGTTGATGCAGTGAACAACCTTCTCAGTACCTACTTCAATTATTTTTAATTCTTCAGTAGTTGACTTTTATTATTGGATATAATAAAAAATGTTTTTAGTGTGTAAACCTTACTTATCTTTTTGCTAAATTTGTTAGATATCCTCGGTAGGTAGTTGTTAACTTTAATGAACATGTTATGGTGCGACTTTTAATTGCATACCGTGAGTACTTAGGTATAGTGTACTTGTACCTATTTTGCAATTTTAACAAACTTGTATACTCGACTGTGTTCAATTAGAAAAAAGTTACTTTTAATTAGACATTGGACATGTACACCAAAAGGTAGCGTGTATTTCTAGAGCGGAAAGTTGCTTGATTTTGCAATTCTTTATTTTCATTTTTTCTAATTTGTAAAACTCATTAGAATCTCTATCTAAATTGTTTTAATGTATCTCGACAGATGGCCCTGATCGCACTTGCATCGCTGGTGGGTGACAACCTGGGCCAACGGCACCGGCATCTCAACTCCCTAGTGCGTGAGGCTAAAGAGAGCGGAGCGTCTATCCAGGATGTTGAGACATTGCCTGAAGAGTCTCCTGCCGATCGTCTGTTCAAAATTGACCTCGCCATAGAACTCAAACATGTAGACTACATAATGCGTAATTTAAAAGACGATGACATGTTGTACGTGAGCAGAGCCCTGAAGTCAACATGGCTTACAGGCCACCGTGACATTATTAGCCCTAAATATTTAGAAGACGTTCTCTTCCCAGAAATGATTACGCCAGCAGTTACCAAAATGAAACACTGGCTTTACATCAATGTACGAGACCCAGCTATGTGTCAGGAGTTCTATCAGCACTACAAAGAGAACACATTTGAGTTTGCCATCAAGTTTCTTAGTCACTGCAGTCCTGAGTTCATACTGGAAGAGGTACCTAAGATATTATCTAAATTAACCACTCATTCATTGAAGATGCTGTGCGAAAAATGTCCTAAAGTCGCCAAAATATATTTTGACTCGTTGGCGACTGATGACAATGTGAAAACACGTTATCTCGAACAAGAAAAGTCCTACTTCGGCAGTGTGAAATGTGTGCTGAAGTCAGATGCAGACGTGTTCCTTGATATTGCGGAAAAATACTTTAATATGGACAGCTTTTGCAGATTCAGCTCTTTAGCGACTGACTACATCCTACGTTGTCATAAAACTCGGTTCACAAATAAGATGGAGCTGTACGTTGCGTATCTCCTGCACATCCCGACTCTCGCTGCTCGGCTTAGTGTCGAGGAGTGTCAGGAAGTAGTGCTAAAGGTGGCACGAGCAAGCTACTTGGAGCATTGGTTTAATTACAAAGCCGTGGAGCCGCTGATAAAGCGTCTCAGCCCCGACAAGAGAGCAGCGTTTAAGAAACTAGTGTTTGTTGATAAGGACGTGGGTGAATGTGTAAATGAATGGCCGTACGCAATACCTGCTTCTCCGACAGAGTCTGTGAGCGGTCCATATGTTTTCGATGACCAGGATTTCGAGTCGCTCTACGAAAATAAAGATTATGAAATGCGACTTGGGATGCAAGGAATGATGAGGTGTTGCGAGAAAAGATCTTATGGGGATGTGTTGTGTTGCATTGATGATCAAGAAGCCGATTGCTGGAGACCAATGAAAACAGATTTAGAGCGATTGTTCGATGAGTTTCGTTTTATTGGTTTCGATCGCGCGCTGCACGAGTTGGGTCAGCGATTGAGTTCTACAGGATCTGCGGACAGGCGGCGGGATATCTTTCTTGTTTTGGTGAGCAAGAGTGGTGGACGCATTGACGCGGTGTCAGCTCTGTTGCGTCTCGCTGTGCAGCACAGCAACGAGCCAGCGCACACACGCGCTTCCATACTACGCAGCCTCGTCAAGCGCGCCAACGTCTGGCGTCTGCCTGCAGAAGATTGGCAACATTTGCTGGATTTCGGGCACGGACTCGGGCTTGACGGAGCGCCGTCCGAAGCTGCATGCCGTGAGGGATTACATTGCGTGGTGATTCGCCAGTTATTAGATGGCGAGTGCAAAGAAGCTGTCCGCGTTGCATATTTAAAAGACTTTTCAACGTTGGCAGAGTATTCTCTAAAGCCGGCCGAACGTCAACGTGTTGCTATCGGTCTCCAAAACATACTGACAGCCGCCGCTGTAGATGTGGAACCATCAGTCGCAGCGGGGCGCCTCGGCCAGTTGTTAGATGTTGTAAAATTATACCGCGTTCGAGTTGAAGCTACTTCACCAGCAGTAAAAGCAGTTGTAGCTTTAGCTTTACGAGACGCTGAGGTTGCGCGTCCTTTATTTGAGCAGCTTTATGATGAAAGAATAGCACGCCGCGAGCTGCTGCAACATAACATGGGATTCAGAAAAGATGAAGCGGCATTGGTGAATGCCCTGCGGCATGATCCGTCGGCACTCAAACTCCAGCAAGTTGTCGATATATTGGCTACTCGTCAGACGAGCTTCGATAGGTTCACTTCGAAACTAATGGTATACTTCGACCATAAACAAGATTTGATAGGAAATCTTAAAAGGGCATTAAAGGAGAAGATTGCAGAAGAACAGAATGAAGATGCGAGTGTCAATAGTAAAAATGAGAATTTAGCACGACCGTTGGTAAGTCTCATGTGCCGAGATATCGAAAAAGAATTACGTGCCGTTGACGCAACGGGTAAAAAATCTGCGAAATTTGCGGCGGCGTTGAGGGCCTGCGCACACCGAGCCCGGCCCGTCGTCAATTTGACGGAATGGGGCTGGCGCAAGGCTGGCGTGAAAGCGATCGCGACGCAAGCGATGCGCTGTCGAGAAATTGAAAGAGCTAGGTTAACCCGTGCGCTAGCGACCGGGCGACGCACTGTAAGAGTAGCCTTAGCACTCAGCATGCGCTCTGCGGACGGGTTATTTCTGGACACCCTGGCAACAGCAGCGAAACTGCGTCCTGTGGTAGCTTTGCGTGTTGCGTTGCCATACTTCCGCCGTCACGGCGCTAGTTGTGATCACAGAGTATGGGATATCGTAAAACCCCTGTTCTCTAGTGTCGACTTGGAACCCCGTGAAAGGCTCCGTCGACTCCTTGGAAATACCGAGGGGGTGCCGTCCGCCATTAAACCTGACTATTGTGTCTCCTTGTACCTCGCTATCAACAAAATCGCCTCTACTAGTGCCGAGAGCGTACTTTGTGTTTTGTCGAAACTTCTTCCCGAAACTGATGAGTCTATCGAAGACGTATTGCTTCATATTCTTGACAATACTGATAAGGATACTCCAGCAATACCGCTCCCTTCTCTTTTCATCAGGTACTTGCTGCTCTCCAGGGATGAGGAGGATGTTGAAAGAAGATTCATGAGGATAGGGAATCGGTTCTTAGAACGCTTAGATACTCTGCGATGTGAGAAGGAATCTAATTCCAACAAAAGATTGGATCAAATGCTAGAGAGTTTATTGTACAATTCTGCATTTTTAGACACTAAATACTCGTCGTGTTTGTCAGTGATCGAGAAGATCTTAGCTTGGATACAGAAGTTTATGCCAAGAGAAGAATACTTCCAGAAGTACACGCATGTACATTTGACGATGTTGTATTTCAAAGCCGTCAGGCAAAGTTTGAAACAGATGCCAGAGGTTTTTGCTGATCCGAAGAGAAGGAGGTCGGAGGGTGTAGACGCTGTGGGCTTTGTCTTCGGAAAGTATATAGCGAAGGAGGTAGCTGAACTTGTCTCTACATACTTCGACTCCATAATAGAGCTGTATACCGATGCTTTAGTTGAGTACTTAAATAATAACTTTATGTACGGCAGTTCAAGAGCGAAGTTCATTGCATCAGTTGTCAAAGGTATTCTGGCAGAAGGAGTTGGTATTCAGCGGCGTGTGGCGGTGTATGTCTTTTTGGAGCGTCGGTACGATTTGGACGACAAAATAAGAATTGACCTTGAAGAACAAATGTCCAAAGACCAGGATATTAAGATCTTCGCACATGCCGGACTTTACACTATAGCAGGGGAGACCTAGAAGGGGTTTTGGGATTTACTGAAGTGCGGCAGATTAATATAAGGAGGGATAACTTGCACTCTATGGAGTACTTCCACAATATTCAACGTTGTATGACTAACACTACTCTACGACTTACGGGAGTGGTGCAGCAACCAGTCGCAAGTATTTAAATAAAAGGCAAGCCACTAATCAGAATGGAGTTTATAAATGAAACAAATTTCTACTTACACATTTCAAGACACTGTCCGTTCTCAAACACTGGCGTATAGGGACGGACACTCATGTGATCAGACTCGTGATCCATCACCCTAGAGACCGTCTGTTTGTATTATCTGCTGCACATCTTATAAATATTTAACGCCACCACATCAAGCTATTCCTTTCCCAATTGAACATGAACCTTAATTTTATGTAATAAAGTCGAAAAACTATCAAAGAAATTTGACAAATGGGTGTAGATGAGCGTGGCCTCTGTACTTACGAATAAACGTTTAACAAATAAAACTAGTTATTTTCTTAACGTTTTATTAAAAGGCAACTTAGATCAAGTAGTTAAATTAATAACGAAATAATACAACGTAGCAGGCCCGTCGCCAATGCAGATATACGCACGAGTTTCTATTGTGAAAATGTATCACTTCATTATTGAAGTATTGCCTTATGACCGGACTGTGGGTGTACAGACGTTATTATATATTAGATAGGTGATATTATTACAAGGCTTTTAGTACTGCATAAAGAAAAAAAAACGCAATATCATATCATAATGTTGTCAAAACAGAGACTCAAATATTAAAATTCTCATTTATTTCATGAACAGAGCATTTACGGGCTAAAATTAGTAAGATGACATCAAAATCATGAAAGTGGAATTGAAAACAAAACAGTCCATGAAAGTAAGAAGTAACTACAGAATATGAGAAAATTCATAGAAAATCAGATGATTACATGAATAATATTAGTAAATACAAAACATTTTGGTAACCTTACATTCAACAAGGAGCAGTTTTGTATCCTGGGTAAATTCAAGAAGGTAAGAATGCTAGTGATTGTCAACACGAATCGATAATAAATGAAAATTATGCTTTTTTCTTTTTTATTTGTTGATTTTCGAATGCGAACTAGCCATCTTGCTACCGGGTTAAAACAGGCGGGGCGATGAACCCGCACACAGCGATACAGTCGCACGACACTGCCCACCGCATACGCAACAGAGCGATTCTGTTCTTTGAACGAGATATATTGTGAAATACTTACTCTCAAACATAAATAAGGTTTTATGAATTATTGACGAGGTGGCGTCATTTTTTTTGAGTCTTTAATGACTACTTCCTAAAATTTTACGATGCAGAACTGCACCTTGCATAATGTGTAAAGAAAACCCTGTTCGACCCTAAGAGGGCTCACTGTACTCACAATTAATATCAAGTTTTACACTGGGAGGAACCATGATCTTGAAAAAAAATCAGCTGATCCCTACATTTATGTTCGTAAAACTATAGAATGTACGGGTCATCTAATATTTTATTTTAAACGATTTTAATGAACCCATTTCGAATCAGACAGAATTTTTTTTTGTATACATTGTTCACAACATGACTTCTAATTAGTCAGACATCTTTCAGGGAGTAAAAGTACTAATATTCTTTTCACGATTTCATAGTTCCGAAAGGTGTGTAAATTAAAAGTCATGTTGCAGATAGAGCTATGACCAATTTAAAAACATTTATCAGAATCTATATTATATATCAACAATATTAACATTACCACTAGGAACTTTTAGTACAGAATGCATGGCCTACTAAAGGCTTCATCCAACAAACATAATCATTTAACTGAAAAAAAGAAATACATTGGGAATGGTTGTAAACTCTCAACCTTACTTTGAAATAACAGATAATTATACCTTACTGACACTGTACAGTTTAGGACGTCATTTTACACAGGATACCAAAAAAAATATTACAAAATAAACCATTCGTACATTACTGAAGCCTCACTTGGTAAACTATTCCTTTCATTTTGAAAATTTAGCAACGTTCAGGCAGACTAATATTATAAATGCGAAAGTAACTTTGTCTGTCTGCTACACTCTCACGGCTAAACTACTGAACCGATTTTGATAAAATTTGGTATTGACTAAGCTTGAACACCCAAGAAAGGACATAAGTAGGATACTTTGTAATCCGCGACTTTGTTACGTGGACGAATTTAGCTAGTTGTATTATAAATGTACTAATCCTGCAGCAATGGTGTCCAAATGAACGGAATTCTCACACAAATATTTAGTAACTTGCATATCATAATGTGTTTAACAGGTTTTACATAAGGCTTAAGTCTAAAGTTCAGTTATGAACCCTGGCAGGGCGCAGCAACACAGTATTGTTACTGTAGTGAGAATTCTGAATCTATATTAATATAATAAAGCACAAGACATTTTTGCTAGCTTGTTTAAACGCGCTAATCTCTGGAACTACCAGTTGGATTGGAAAAAATCTTTTCGTGTATGATAGCCACATTTATGAGAAATAGTAAAGGCTATATAACACCACGCTACGACCTACGGGACCGGAGCAGTAACCAGAGATGTAACTTAACGCGGGTGAAAAAATCCACGCGGACGACGTCGTGGTAAAACGGTAGTACACAATAAAATGTTAAACACATTACCAAACATGTCGATCGGCTGTACAAAGCTAGAAATTAAGACTGATAACGATAGCTTTTGTAGGCTACGTTATAATAATTAGGACAACTGTATAAAGCGCTGCACATAAACATAATGAAGAGTAACATCGGACATTTTGTTTATGGTTCAAGCTGTACAGAAGCGATTAGTTTTGTTGTCAACAAAAAAAAATACTTAACATTTTGGTTGATCCCTTTAAAAAACAATTAATTAAAACTTTCATAAGTCGAAATATTTACAATACTTCATTTCAAAGTATGGGTGCTATCCCTGAACACACGTACAGGCTACTAGTAGCGAAACGGCCAAGACAGCAGACACTAAGAGGCAATTTTCATAATAGGGAAGCCCAAGCAAAAACTCTTTACTCCTATTAGGTACACACCCTTCTTTAATTTAACGCCATCTATAGTCAAACCTTTTTAAAATGTTTTAAGACGTTTTTTCTTTGATAGTATAATTAAATTACCTACAGTGTGGCTATATTATTTGGTAACAGACAGTGGTGAGTAGATAGACTATTAGCTACTACAGCAGCAGAGTTTAACACAATCAACCAATAATTCCAAGACATAACTACTTAAAAAAAAACATTATTTTAGCTCTAAAAACCTATTAAATTTTCAACTAACAGTAAAATTAGATTTATAGTTGCTTTGAAATTAGTAAATAGTTAATCAATTGAGTTGACAATATTAAAACATTGCCATACAAAATCTATGAGGGAATCGCGTTTTGACATCTCGTAAAAAAAGTATGTCAATTGATTAGTGATCTAAAGTACCCAATTGCGGTAGAGTAGTTTTTGTTTCAGACTTCTGAAGTGAAGCCAGTAGGAAGCGGTCGTATGGAGCCCTCGGCACTGCAACACAGCTCGACAAACCTGCCGAACCGAAAGATTTTTTGTTTGTACGGAATAAACTCCGAAACTACTAGACCGATTTTAACCACTTTTTCACCAAAATATAGCTACATTATCAGGTAGTAACATAAGCTGTATAACATTGCGCTACGACCCAGGGGAGCGGAGCAATAACCAAAGATGTAACTTAACGCAGGTGAAAAATGCCATACAGGCGAAGCTACTTTGTGAATAAAGCGGGTATATTAATTAATATTTAATTACAGAATAGTTCAACAACATTACAAGTACCCGCGCTGGCGACGCGTCCCGCCATGTAGACAATACATACATACATATCATAACTACAAATATACAACTAACGACTATTTCTCCTTGTTCAGCGCTTCTATGAACTCTTCTAATCTCTCTTGCACATGTCTTACTTTCTCTGTGAAAAGAAATATATAAGATAAGATCAGGTTAATTTTAAGAGCAAAGTTCAGCTTGTATTTTTAAGAAAATGGCAATAACTTACTCAGTTCTTCAGCTAATTCCACTCTTCTGCCAGATAACAGCTTTTTCTTTAGCTCAGGGTCCGCCGCCATCTTGAATTGTAACAAAGACAAAGGGTAATATAATAACTACATTGCTTCCTTTTTCTTTAAAAAAACAACGTTGCTCAACACTACATTTTTTCCTGTATCGTAGGTATGTTTACAAAAAAAAAACACTTAAACAAACAGCCAGATCCGGAACACCTGTAGGCCTTACAAACATTTATTCCGTGTGGGAATCGAACCCGCGACAAGCAGCGCAGCACCACCCGTGTCGGGGGTAGCAGCTCTTCGTTAATAAGGCTGAGTCCACACACACGTCGCGCTCACCTCGTCGAGCACTTCCCGCAGCTCGCGGTCCAGACGCGCAGCCTCCCTGTTCCCGATCTGCTGCCGCAGCGCGTTGGCTGTCGTGCGCAGAGTCTGTTGAACTCGCCAGAACATCACCACCTCACAGCATTCCTTCTGCAAACAGACTCGTATTCATAAATTTATGTTGGGATATTTTTTGGGAACCGACTAAAAACAATTAATTGTTTTTTTTTTAAACGGCTTTTTCTCATTCTTTTTCAGACTACAAAAATATATTCCTATACAATACCAAAAATTGTCCAAACGGTTCCAATAATCTTATCAAGAAATTAAAAAAAATTAAAAAAAATATTTTCGGAGATGCCTGACCATGAGGAATACATTTTTGTTTTAACTTCAGTATTTGAACCATTTTTTATCTACTTGTGGCAGAGCTAAGGGCAAGGCATAGCGTGGCAGAGCTAAGGGCAAGGCATAGCGTGGTACATGGTGGTACTGACCCCTTGTCCGTTCTGCTGGCTGTACAGGTAGAAGCTCTTCCGACAGTCGCGAGCCCTGGTCTGGGCGCGCTGGAGGAAGTTCCTGGAATTGAGATTCACGTGCATTGCAATACTAGTATTCCATATAAAATCTGACATTACTTTTAATACTTCTTTCATAATCTCAGACATAACGAACCCTGCAGTGTCCAAGCACGAGGTTGCAGGTTCGATACCAGGCAAGTACCAATATGACTTTTTCAACTCCTATGTATGCACTTTCTAAGTTTATCTAGGACATCGGTGACGGCAAACATCGTGAGGAAACTTGGACTTGTAATTAATATAAGTCTGAAATGGCCAAACCGCCTTAAGTAAGCGTAGTGATCAATGCTCATGTCTTCTCTGTATAAGAAGAGGGTTTTCCCTTGAAGTGGAACAATTATAGACAGGTATTATTGCTACTAACTTGAGAATAGTTATAAATATGAATGTGGATGGCGAGGAACTGAGGAAGAGGAAGGCCACAGAAAAGAAGGATGGACTGTGTGAAGAATGATATAAAAGAGAAGGGAGTTAGTGAAATCATGACGGTTGACAGGACTGCACGGAAGAAGAAAACGTGTTGCGCCGACCCCAATTGACATAAAGAGCAGGAAGATGATGGTGGTTGTTGTTACTAACTTGAGGTATACAGGTTTCCATGTCTCCCGGATGTAGTCGTTGTCCACCTCGATGCCTTTCCTCCTCAGGTTGTCCCTGACGGCGACCACCTCGTCGTAGGACAGCACGGGGCGGCCCACGCCCAGCTTCTCCAGCTCGTTGCGCACCTCACTGCGGCGGGACTGCTCTTCCGTGGTGTATTGCCAGTACAGCCAGCGATCTTTCAGACCTGGACCTGTGATGTTGACAACGACATGTTAGGACTATATCAATTCTGTACTAGAATCAACCAAACCAGTAGTCCTAGCGCACACACTTGTGCACTGTAAGTTTCTCCTGCGTACCTAAGCTAGTGTCTATTGAGGTTGGCTGCCGTGAACGAAATTCGATGAAAGGTATATTATCCAGCAGCTATATTAGATTAGATAGCATAGTATCATCCATTCAGTAAAGCCTTTAATGTAAATATTCAAATTGTGCGGAAATGTTATTTCCAAACCAAAAATTAACCGTCAAATTCTAATAATTGTCGTAATGGCCCAGTGGCTAACGCGCCTGCCTCTCGTGCATGAGGATACGGGTTCGATGCCGGGTAAGTATGAATGTAGATTTTTTCGATTCTAAATTTAGTTTGGACATCACTGACGTCGGTAAATGAAGAAATCGTAAGAAAACCTGGACTAATTAATCGCCCATCCGCCTGCAGCATGCAGATCATTGCTCGTGCCTTCTCTGTATGAATAAGATACCTTTGTTCTGGAGTAGGGCAATAGGGTCGCTAGGGTCCGATATAGAAGCGGTGAGTTACCAGTAAGTTGTTTGAGCTCTTTGGCGGTGAGCTCCAGCCGCTGCTTGACGGCAGTGTCCATGAGCGACACGGCGGCGTCCCAATCCTGGCGCGACGCCACGCAGCGGTCCTGCAGCGCGTTCAGCTGCAGCACGCGGAGCACCTGGGGGGAGGGGGGGGAGGGAGGGAGAGAACAAACTAATAAATTTACATACTTTTTCTGAGCTGCCAAACTGCTATTTGCCCCATAGGTTTTGTGTAGCAACAGCAGGCCTAAGGCAAGAAGTCCGCCTTTGTACCTATTATTGCCTCGGTAGCCTAGTGGTCCTAAGCGCGACTGCTACGCTAGGGGTCTTGGGTTCGATTCCCAGGTCGAGCAAAAAGTGCTATTGGGTTTTGCTATGAAATTCTCAGTAGCAGCTCGGAGTTAGGATTTGTGCCCGGCTAATGGCAATAGGCTCGCCCGTTATTACATGGGACCTAAATATACCGGCGAACTGTGGGTGTACATTGTTACACCTCTGCCTAACCCTTCGGGGAATACAGGCGTGATGGTTGCTGCGGGTTGTTTTTAAGAGATACCGCGCCCCCGGAACGCAAAGGGCACAAGAAGGAACATGGGTGGGTTTTAGTCCGTAAAAGTCTGACACTCCCTCCCGCCCCGCCCAGGGTGGGAGAAGTTATTTGATGGTTTCCAAGCACCAAAAAAAAAAAACAGGCGTGATGGTATATATATTGCATAAAGTTACAATTCATACTAATACAGGGCGTCAGGGTAACCGAGGGACTTGCTTTAAGGGAGCACTCGTAAAAATGCCTTTTACTATAGTACGAACCGTAAAGTCGGGAAAAAAAGTCAACTGCTCCATTTTTGCGTAACTCGACGACATGTAAGGAATAGGTGATTATTTTTCCCAATTTTAAATTCTACTTTATAGTGAAAGTGGTTTATTTTCATAAGTACTACACTCCCTCAAAGTACGTCTGTTGTTAAACTAACAACTTGTATAACATCACGGGAGTGAAGCAGTTCCCAAAGAAGTAACTGAGCGCGGGTGAAAGAAACACACAAAGTCGTGGACAAAAGTTAATCGAACCTATGACCTCCAGCGTAACAGTCGCGCTTAGGACCACTAGGCAAATGATTCAGTTTAAATATGTTAGTCAGTAAAGAAGCACACGGAGGCATGACTCACGTCCTGCGCGCGGTCCTCCCACTGGTGCCGGCGCAGCGCCTCGTCCACGGCCTCGCGCTTGACGGGCTCGTACACGGGGTCGGAGTCGCGCGCGCGCGTCATGAGCTCGGAGAACTCGTCGCGCAGAGCGTCGCGGCCGGCGCGGATGGACGCGTTGGGCAGCTCGGCCTCCGCCCACTCGCGCAACTTGATGTCCACCGACGTGTTGAACTTGTCTGCGCGGGGGTACTTAGCTCAATAATACTGATGACTCCATTTGGCTGTGAGCGCCTTCCACCTTTACACGCAACCCTCAGTTGCTAGTACTTAGTTATTTAGAGATATGAGGAAGAGAGTGTAAAATTCCTAATCCTCAATTATTTTTTTTGGAATGGCTCCGCACTGGTCCTCCTAGGAGTTTCACGAACCGGATTTTCCTGTGGTCCCTCAAGTCAAGGTTTACATCTAATAAATTTAGCGACTACACTCAGTGCTTATGGCGTCGCTGGGGGAGGACAGAAAAGGGAACAGGTTAGATCGGATCTTCCGACGTTTGTTGTCGGGTTTGTGTATCGTTATATGCTAACGTCACGGAGAACTTTGATATCGCGATGTAGGAAATGTGGGTTGTGGTTCGCGTATTGTGCGATAGATGTCGCCACAAATGCATACCTCTAAACGAGAACTTATTATAAGCAACCTCATATATTAAAAACGTATCGTAAGTACAATGCAATCTGCCGGACGCCGACTTCGATATTTTCAACACTAACCATATGAAATTAAGATACTCTCAGCTTCTTCTTCGAAAACCCTATCTATTCTGTCAAACATACATACATATTATGTTACTAACACAGTCTTCAATTTCCTTGTTTCTACCTATTTACTTATCTACCATGCTTTTTTCCCTAGCTGTAAGTTTTAAAGTGAAAAACTAAAATAAATAAATAACAAAATTTCCAGTTTGGTCACTCTTCAGAAGATTTTAACACAAACCAACTAAGATTTCTATAACTGACTGCATCTCAAACACTTATTTGGTACAACAAAAAATACTTTTTACTATCTATGAAATGAATTTTAAATGAGAAATCTATTGTAATAATGGAGAAATTATAGAAATAAGTACTTTACAATGGCTTCAATTTACAGCTATTATGAAGTGTCTGTTTGTAATGACAACATAACAGCTATTTGCTAAATGCATAGAAATGCATTTATATCAAAAAACAATATTTAAAATTCTTGTCACTCTAGCTAATCTCCGAAACGGCTAGACCGATATTGACGCAACTTCACTGCTGCTAATGGTGTAAGGAGTTGTTTAGGCTACTTTTCTTTTAGAATATGACTTTAGGTTCCGTGCAAAAAATTTAACCCCTCAGATAACCGACATTAATAAGATTTGAACTAGGTAATATGCAAGGTGCATTACGTAGTAAATACTAGTAAAACATTTTAGCTTTCTGTTTGTCCGACTACTGTTCGTAGGTACGAGTACATGAGAACAATGTGAACTACACAACCTACAAACATTAAGTGCTAATCTCACTAGATTCGTAACAGTAGGGGTCGAGTAGCCATACAGCAGACGCAGGCGGCTGCTGCGACACACATACCACGGGGGGGTTGTACTTAATCTGACGAGTCTTGGGTAACGTCACGTCTAGAAGGATACAGGAACAAGGTAATACAAAAAATATATACATAAGTCAGGTTCTCTGGTCCCCACACTAGGGTTCCCTGTGTCGTGGCCTCTTGGGGTCCAGTCTTCTAAGTCAAGTTGTATATCATTTTCTGTAAAACTTAAGTACATACCGAAGTAAGATGTAGTACAACTAATTAATCAGCTAGTATGTTCTGTAAAAATCTCCTATGATGAATTTAGGTGAATAGAGCTTTCAGAGTTATAAGGAATAGGGTGGAAAGTTCTTCATTCTCTATTGTAAATGGAGGATCCTGCGACCAGACGGGTGTCGTGTCTGGCGGGCTACTGCTCGACAGTTGCCGTCACAATTTTTTGTATATAGGGTTACGGGTTAAGTCGATCTAGATCCCTTAAGAGATTGTTGTTCCCATCATTCCTGGCTGATTTGACTATGAAACACCCGACCGCAAACTTAATCGTTTCAAGATATTGGAATTTGAAGTAATTTTTAATTTTTTTTACTGCTACCTGGTAATGTACAGTCCACCTACAACACAAATAAGCTACAGGTAAAAACCCCAAAAAAAACTACCAATTGACAATAAGTCTAATATCCTGAAACGGTTCAGTTTGGGGTCTGGTGTGACATAGTCAAATCAGTCAGGAATGGTGGGAACAACCAGCTTTTAAGTGATCTAGGTCGACTTAACGTGGCGACGTAGGAAGCGTCAGCAGCGGCAGGGGTGGCTCACCGACGTCGGCGTGCGCGCTGGCGGCGGCGGGCAGGTAGATGTTGAGGAACACGCGCTCGGCCGCGGCGCCCCACAGCGCCTGCGCCAGGCGCAGCTCCCACGCCGCCGCCGGCACCGCCGACAGCTCCGCCGACTGGTCCAGCAGCTCCGCGCGCGCGCGCTCGAACAGCTCGTCGCGGTCCAGCTCGCGCTGTCTGCGGGAGGCTTCACGTTATGTACGTGGCGCGGTAGATGGCGCCACGGGGCCCTTTCCATCACATGCCTTCCACAAGATAGTTCATTTAAATATTATAGTGTCCACGAACCCGTGCCTCAGAAAGCACGTAAAGCCGTTGATCCCGGCTGTCATTCGTAGATCTTTGACTATCGCTACGGATAGTCAGAAATCAGGAAGTCTGACAACCAGTCTAACCAAGACGTATGGTGTTGCCCAGTAACTGGGTTGTGGAGGTCAGATAGGCAGTCGCTCCATGTAAAACACTGGTGTTGAGCTGCATCCGGTTAGACCCGACATAGTTGAGAAAAGTCTAAGCAGATTATGGTGATAGTGACTGAAGACAAGAATGTTGAGTTAATTATGCGCTGAACACATTTGTAAATTAATTGTATATTACCATAAACTAACATGACTAGAAATGATGTTGGGCACAAAAGAATCGTATTTAACGGTTGATCTACCTAATATAATCCACCTAAATCGAATTAAAAAAAAACAAGTTATTACGTATGTTACGGTTATTTTTAAGCAATAATAATATTTCATGTTATTTCATTAATTTGTTTAAAAATAAACATACACAAATGCGCAAATAACTCGCCGCGAGGAAATTTTGCAAGACTGCGTCTTAAATGTAGACAATATGAATTATCCATTCTAATATTATGAATGCGGAAGTAACTGTGTCTGGTTACTACACTTTCACGACAAAAACCATTAAACCGATCTTTATGAAATTTGGTACAAGGTAGAACCCCAAAAAAGAACAAAAGCTACTTTTTATTCCACTACTTCTCCGTTTTATAACGCGGACGAAACCTAAATAATAATAATATTGAAAGCGGTACTCTTAGACACGTCGCGTATTGTTAGGAGATTCCTTTCTCAGGAGCCCTGACCACCGGTCGCTTGGACCCTGTTCCCAATACGGGTGGGCTACTACTTTTTATATTTTTAAATGTTTTTATCTTTTATATTAATATTTAAAAATGTAAATAAAAATAAATAGAATAATACTAATAAATTATTTGAACTAGGAAACTGCAGCAATTTGTGGCACAATTTGGAAAATGTCTATATCTCCAATAGTGGGCTATAAATAATATTGTCATACCTTGGGAAAGTGTTCTTCCACTCAGTCTCGAGGTTGAACCGCTTGGCCTTGAAGGCGTCAGCTTGTTGCTCCACGGAGGCGCGCACCATGCGCCAGAAGCAGTCCGCCACCGCCAGCGACAGGTTGCGCGTCGTCACCTGCGACGGAGTCACCAGCCCGTCTCTACACAACAACACGTTTTGTTCAAATTTTCAAGTTTTGTATTCCCCGAAGAGTTAGACAGAAGTGTAACAATGTACACCCACAGTTCGCCGGCATGTTTTAGGTCCCATGTAATAGGGGGCGAGCCTATTGTCATTAACCGGACACAAATCCTAACTCCGAGCTGCTACTGAGAATTTCATAGAAAAACCCAATAACACTCTTTCGCTCGACCTGGGAATCGAACCCAAGACCTCTAGCGTAGCACACGCGCTTAGGACCACTAGGCTGCCGAGGCAGTCAAGTACAAATAAAGAATAAAATAGCAAATATACCTAGTTATAATTATGAACTATAAATATCTAAATTCTTGCAAATCCATACCATAATTATAAAGCAGCTTGTATATCAGATGCACTCACTTGAACAGCTTCGAGGACCTGAAGAACCGCTCCTCGTACTCGCGTATGTTCTGTATGGAGTCGTCCTTGCGCGAGCGCCCCGTCACCACGGCGTAGTAGCCCAGCGCCTTCATCGGGAACAGCTTGCCTTCGAGGATGCGGCGGATCTGAGGAGAAGAAAACATTGACCTAATTGCCATAAGCCTAACAAAGATCGAATTCTAATCTACCATATCTTAACCCAAGTAGTAGTAGAGCTCTTTGTAAAGGAGCTTGTCCGGGGAAGTACTAGCACCATACCTATTTCTGCCGCAAAGCAGCGTTGCTGTGTTACGGTTTGAAGGGTATGGGTGCCGGTGTAATTTACAGGCACATGAGATATTTCAACTTTGTTTCTTGGATAGCAACGCATTTGCAAGACCTCTGGTATTGCAGATATCTATAGGCAGCGGTGATCACTTAATATTTGGTGGGCTGTCGGTTAGTTTACCGTCAAATAATGTAAATAAAAAACCTAGCTCCATCTGGCCGCTGCTTATTCACAAGCCACTCGACGCATACTCACTCTGTTAGGATTGGCGAGGTTCTCCTCAGCCAGGTCCACCTTGGTGAGCACGAAGATGGTGCGCTTGCCGGAGGGGTCGCACGAGGACACCAGGTCGGTCACGTTGCTGCGCTCTGCGTCCACGGAGCCGTCCTGCGAGGAGAGGAAACGTGAAGAATCTATAGAAACTTAGCTTTAGCCCGCGTAGAAGTCAAAGTTAAATCCGCTAGCCAAATTAAGCTCTGTCTGCTAAATTTTAGCTTCATTGGTCAAGTCCTTTTCGAGATTTCGTGTTTAGTCAATGTGTGGATGACCTTTTGTTTTTTATAATCTATAACATAACATACAACAACGCCTGTTAGGGTTAGGCAGAGTATACCCAGATTTCGCCAGTATATTTAGGTCCCATGTAATAGGGGGCGAGCCTATTGCCATTAACCGAGCACAAATCCTAACTCCGAGCTGCTACTGAGAATTTCATAGAAAAACGAAACAACACTTTTTGCTCGACCTGGGAATCAAACCCAAGACCTGTAGCGTAGCAGTCGCGCTTAAGACCACCAGGCTAACGAGGCAGTTATAATCTATACTAATATCATAAAGCTGAAGAGTTTGTTTGTTTGAACGTGTGAAGTAAAATCTTTCGCTAATAGAAAGCTACGGTATCCCTAAGTGTTTTATTCTATATTTTATTATTAAACAGATATGGGATCAAATCAAAAAGGTAGATAGTATGTAAGGATCGTAGTATGTTGTTCTGTGGTTTCTGACTACCCCCATGGCAAATACACGTGAGTTTATGTATGTATGCGTATACCTGTATACACAGAATGATAGCGTTAGGGTTGTCCATGTACTGCTTCGTCATCTGCTTGATAGCGTCTCTTGTATCGGCTGCCATGTCCACTGTTTGCGTCTGGAATCATTAAAGTTTTTAAATTAGACCATTAAAAGGCATTTTTAATTCTGCCGATATTAATTTCTCCCGCAAAGCAGCGTTGCTGTGTTCCGGTTTGAAGGGTGTGGGTACCGGTGTGATTACAGGCACATGAGATATTTGACTTTGTCTCTGAGATGGCAACGCATTTGCAAGGCCTCTGGTATTGCTGTCTATAGGCAGCAGTGACCACTTAAAATCAGGCGGGCCGTCGGATTGTTTGCCATCCAATAGTATATATAAAAAAATTCAACCTAAAAATGAATGTAGTTTCGTATGCAGCAGAATGGGCAAGAAACTCTATAGACACACAGTAAAAAAAAAAGATAGGCAGGCAGATAGGAAATTTACAAAAGGAAACATCACATTAGCATGTCGGTGACGCGAACCGATAATTTTTCTCCTACCAAAAATCTCTCAACGCGGCTAAAGAAGGTTTCACTTCAAAAATGTGGTATCAATACAGTATGCCTGTCGTATCTTGGCGATCCTGAAGTTAGCTATTTAGTTGCGCAATAGATCTTTTGGGAACAAAATTGTCTACTGCGCAGGTGCGGCTAACTTCAGGCCGGACAAGATACATCTGGCGTACTGTACCCAGCAGTATACTCACAGATATAACTCCGGGCAGGTCCACGAGCACCATGCGGTGTAGGCCGGGGCCCTTCACGGCCATGGAGATGACTTCCGACGACACCGTGCGCCCGCCGCGCACACTGTTGCGCATGCGCAGCTCTACTTCTCTGTGGAAATGAGATTATTTGTTAGAAAAGTTTATTTTGAACATTCTTGTTCATGGAAAAGTTTGCTTTAAAATTAGTTTATTTTTTTAAACGAATGGAATTTTGTTTAATGCAATGGCTTTTTAATGTGGAGTCATTAAAAATTATTATTTAAATTTTTTGTACATATTACATTATAGGTAGTTTAAAACTGATTAATAACTGGTTCCAGGTTTGCATTTCTGTAAAAAAATTCCTCGCATTTGATTCATCATAAGAGCTAATATTTTATTTTACAAAATTAAACTGACAAATAAATTGAACATCTTACTGACTTGCATTTAAGGTATAAAACGCTTAGAAGTCACTTACTTCCGTAAATCCGCTAAATCAGAATCCTTGTTGAGATCAAATTCTCTCGCCGAGTCCCTGAACTGCGCGACGTGGTAGGGCCCTTCAGACAGGGTCACTTTTACTGGAGCTCTAAAAAAAAACAAACATATTTGTTAAAACCAAGACAGACATCTTATAATTTAATGGTGGATAGAGAGCCTAGCACAAGCGCGCGTAGTACACGGAATGTAAATTCAATCGATTCTTAATTGCAAATATCCGTTTTGCACATTTATTTAGTTAGAATAAAGCCCTTATCTTTATTCATATCAATGAACGATACTAATAGTGCTTGTCTTATTAAATGCTACAAGATAGTCGTAATTCTAACTAAAGAATTGACTCGAATCAAAAACATTAACGTTAGCGCGCTGGTACTAACCCTACCAATTGACAGTTAATACACTAGTTACTTCATAATAATTGTTTTTTCCTTTCTAAAAAGTATCCGATTCGTAACCGGAGTGCTTGTATGACCAGATGTACTAACGTGGACGAGGCAAAAGGAGTATGTAAGGACCGTATCAGGTGGCGTATGCAGTTGTGGTTTCTGCCTACCCCCATGGGGAAAAGTCGTGAGTTTGTGTATGTGTATTTGATTCAATGTGAAGGATGCAATTTGTGGCCTAGTTTGATCTAGACACTGGTGTACATTACCTGGTGCACATTTCCCCGGCGCCTCTAGGGAAGATCCTCGCCTGCGCGATCATCTCCAGCACAGAGGTCTTCCCCGCGGACTGGTCGCCAACCACGACCACGCGCGGCAGGCGGTCCGTCTCGCCCGCGTCCCAGCCCGAGAGCTCGTCTAGTACTGAAGAGTACATGTCGATTAGAGAGCGCTGTGGACAATAAATAATGGAGGGTCAAACTATCTATTATCATCACCATACCCCATCATAGGCCTACGTTTATCAGTGGGCGGCTCTAGGCTACAAGGACCGCCAACCGTCCCTTTCTATACTAAAATAAGCTGAAGTTTTTGTGTTTGTTTAAACGCGCTAATGTCTGGAATTACTAGAAGGATTAAATTAGCCAGATTCATGCCGAATGGTATTGGCTATATAGCATCACGCTACGATGTACTAGAGTGGAGCAGTAACCAAAGACGTAAGCTAGTTATAATAATAATATCCTCCCGGCAGAATTTCGGTCATAGTGGCGACTAGAGTGGAGAAATCTCAGTGAAGACTAGCTAAGTACGCAGGAGATATTATAGTGAACAAATATGTGCGCAAACGCAGGTCCACTCGCTTTACACTCACTTTCATAAAGCATAACTCAAACTATTTATTTCAATTATACCAGGCGTTTTTGAAATGTCAAGGTTTCGGTCAGTTGGTCAGAACGTTGAAGTAAACCCATAGTCTGACAGGACAGCAATTGGGTAGATGACAACACTATTCAATTGCCGTACTTTTATGAGCTGCAATACTAAACTATGATGTCACTTATTGTCATCTCAAGTTGCTAACTATAGATTGATTTCAAAGCCACTAGAAATCGAATTGTATAGTTATTTAAAAATTCATCAGGTTTTCAGGGCTAAAATAAGCTGTTTTTTTGTGAAGTTGCGTCTTGGAATTATTTTTTAATAGTGTCATTTACCCAATCCGACAAGACCGGGATGCACGACCAATGACTTTTACATGGTTTCAGAAACACGGAATGTACGGCGTACCTTCATCTTCCTGGTGGAAGGCTGTCGTCCCTGGCGCAGCAGCATGTTCTGTTGGCGCAGCTCCCTGTTCTCCTGCTCCAGACGCTGCAGCTCGCGCTGGTAGCGAGCCTGCAGCGATAGGACTTCTTCTTGTAACGCGTGGACGCGCTTCTCTGTGGTAGGAAAAAATTACGCTAGTTGATAAACACCAGTTACGGGTTAAAGCTACGAAAAAAAACTAGCCGCCTTGAGACACAAAATGGCCGCCGTACAGTACCTGCTTTGACGCATTTCATGGTAGTCAAAATGGCGAACAAGCCATATTTTGACAGTTATTTTGTTAAAGACAATTTTAAACTATCAAGAGTATATTTAAGCATGTCGGTGACGCGGTCACGTTTTCATGTCGGTCACGCTGTCTCATTAGAATGTCGGTGACGCTGTCGCATAAACATGTAGGGGACGTGAATCCGTAAGCGTATTACCACACCAATCGATCAATGATAGAATGGAATAGTCGACGTCGATAGATAGTCGATCGGGGCCATCGACCGGAGGCATCGATAGATACTTGATCGTTTGGTGTGGTAGCACCATAAGTTTTGCTCCGACCAAAAATCGCTCAACGCGGCTAAGTTATCACTTCAAAAAAATCTGATTTAAGAGCAATAAGGTAAACTTACCGTAAGTACTTGTATCTTCGTAGCCCGCCCGGCTGGCTGAGGGCACCGGCCTGCTTTGTAGGTTGTTCACAATCTTCTGGGGCTGATCTGGGGAATCATTCAAAATGTATTAGAACAATTGATGTCAAAATATGCAGAACAAATGTATACGGAAATAAAGTATCAAGACTAAAGAATTCAAAGTTAATATTATAATCCTGTGTGACGGACAGAAAAAAAGTGAAACAGAAACTTTAAACCCTTAAAAAAATTATGAAAGCTAATATTGGACTAATGTGCATTCTACTAGTGTCAATATTATGCATTCAGAGGAGCAATACCTGTAAAAAAATTGGCGTAGTAATATGTCGCGATCTGTCAATAATGCCTTCATTTTGCAACATTTTGTTTTATAAGTTTGGACATTGATTGTCGCTAACAAGATTACGACTAGGTTTTAAACGCCTATAATTACGGGAATTGACCTTCTAAATAGAAAAAAAAAACCTATGCACCACTTATAAAATCACTTTGTTTGTATTCATAGCATTGTATGTAAAATACATAGATCACAAGCATGATCTACTGGATAGGTATACCTATTAAAACATATGTATAGTCAACACTTAACAGTAAGTTTAATTTAAAAATGGCATAAAAGTGTACGCCCATGAATCTAGTGATCCCAACCACCAACACATACTACACGTACGTACCGACACTGGCAGCATTACTGGCAGCAGCTGCAGCGACCGCGTCCTCGTACCGCTGCGCCAGCCACTCGCGCAGCTCGGAAGCGCGGGCCAGCCCAGCGTCGCGCAGTCTCGGATCTATGTGCACCGACAGCGTCAGTGGGACACCTAACAATATATTGTTCTCTCAGCTTATATTACTGCTGCCGTTTGTACAAAAAGGTCAACAACCCTGGTTCTTTTTGGGCTGAAGTTTGTCTTAAAAGTGGGGACGAAATCCAGCAAAAAAGATGGACGCGTCCAGACATATCAGGGTGGTTCCATAAGTTTGTTAACAATTATAAAGAAGTCCATTTTATAAATTATTTACCCCAAGTTTTTTATTTTATTTTAGATGGTAAGCTCTTGACTCTAGTCTAGGTCAGAGGTGACAGAGACAAAGTCGACGATACAGTGAGCTTACCCAGAAAAAGCCAATTCACTCTAACTTTGAAGAGGTTAGGGTTAAATGCTTTCGGAAATACAGACGCAAGTATTGTTTCACACCTTCACAATGCGTTTTTATATCAACATTCAAGAATTCTACTCACATTTTATGTTTGTGAACTATGAAGAACCTAAGGTAGGGACTGGAATCAGTATCTAAAAAAATCTAGTTCTAAACACCCATAGCAAAACACCAGTCACATAATGGAATCTAGCAATGTGGTGAAGATCTAATCATTTGAATTCCAACCTGCACATCAATACCTTAGGGCTCAAAGGTTGTAATGGACATTATTTACTGTGGCTTTAAGTATGAGGAACAGGGTGTAAAGTTTTTCATCTTCAATTGAAAAGGGAGCATCCGTTGATTAGACAGATGTTGTGTATTCTGGGCTACTGCCTGACAGCTGTTGTCGGGGAGCTTGGTTATTGCAATATAGGAAATGTCTGTTATAGTTCACATTTTGCGCGATAGATGTCGCTTCATGTCAATTTGAGCCCATAGGTATGGATATGGTAGCCAGTAAATAGTGAACAATATACAGGGTGTATAATGACCCTTCACCAAGCCAAAATTCACACACTCTGTACATTATACATTTCAGATAGGTTACCTATTTGGAAGCTGTCTCCGATCCTCTCCTTTGCATTTATGAGGGTAGTGGTGAACTGATCCCATTTCTCATTGTCCGGCAAGAGCTCATTCAGCCAGCCCATATCTGGTAGTCCATCCTTCCATTCTACATATTTCTGAAATATACAGAGACAATTATATTTTCTTTGTTATTTTTTGTCTGAATAAGAACTTTATTCATCAAATAAAGATGTTAGATATTTCATCATCATCATATCAGCCATACGGACATCCACTGCTGGACATAGGTCTCCTCCATAGACTTTCAAAAGGAACAATTTTAGTTAGAAACTTCAATTCAACTAACCTTATTCAAAGTCATGCCACCGCCCAGAGCGCCCCCCAGTACAAGGTACCTGATCTTTAGCACCCCCCTAACAGCTCGGCCTATCAGCGTCACATATTTCCTTCGTTGGATATGACTAGTGTCTATAGGCTTGTGGAGGAGTACCCTACGGCCCGTCCAGACAGAAAATGCAACTGCCCGCTTGTCTACAATTGTCCATTGAGGGGATTTCTTGAATGATCTAGAAAATGAAATTTATAATGAGTACAGTAACACAAATATAAAATAAAATAAGGTACAAATACCAGTACATCAAGCTATTCTAAACTGTAAAATTTTCCTAATTCAACATGAACCTTATTCTTTTGCAATAAAGTTGAACGACTATCAAAGAAATTTGACAAATGGGGGTAGCTTGAAATGTTGACCTCTGTGGACTTTAATAAAATTTAAATTGCTAAAACAATTTTGTGAGAACCTGGCAGAATAGTGTTCTATAGTGTGTTTAGAATACAACTAAAGGGATTTGTAGGTACCTAGGTAATAAGTCAATCTACATAACATGTTGTGGGTCAGACATTTGGTATATACCAATGTGACTTTTCAAAATGTGAAAACACCTAGACATACTTATAAGTTTGAAATTGCTAATTTGGTTTGAGCAAGCATGGTGATCAATGCTCGTACCTTTTTTCATGAGAATAATCCTTTGCCCTACGGTGGAACAATAATATGTTGGTATTATTACACTAAAGCATAATTATAGATTTAAATACAGGATCACATTTTTAAGTTGGTATAGTACTTAATAAAATAAATCAATTAAGTATTTCTTCAACATTTTTCAAGAACACAAGTCACTGTGGACTTTAAAAGGTGTAAATCAATAAACAAACCAGTAGATAGCTACTATTTGGCAGATAGGTATTAGGTCAGCAGATTGTCAAGGTCGAGTCTCATGACATGTTACATTACACACTGCAGACCTGGATATACAATTTAATGGTACTACACCAAATAAAGAATCAACATAGTATTTCATAAAGAGGCGATTTCTAAAGGAAAATTTCCAGAGCGACTTATACTGAAAGAAGTCATAGGTCAGGAATGAAGTTTAGACACCACTCACCTCATACGATTGTGAAGTATTCTGGACATGTTTACGTAATACTTTCGGATTGTTTAGTATTTCATAACCTTTCAATAGGGTTTCGGAAAAAAATAGCTATAAAGATGTTCTCATTTCATAACCTCCACCGGTACGATGAAAAAAATATATCACGTAATAACAAAACAGTTATATTATTGGTATATATGGTAGGATATATAATGATGAAACAATCAACTTGTAAATAGTTTTAAATTATTTCATATTTTGAATATTGACAAATTACTCATTTCAAAGGACTTTTTTTCGACTTCATTTTGATCTACGCATGTCGTTTAGTTAGTAGTTTGAACGTTTCCAAAACTAGGAATGCAGCGCTGTCATTATAATATTTTTAATGTATTTATTTAATTTTTATACCAGAAAAAGTTCATTAAAATTACATTACTAGTGTCAGTAGTAAATTTTATGTATTTTAGAATAATTATTACTTTTAAGAAACATATTATTTTGTAAAATTATAAATAAGCGTTTAGTTAGCTCTTTGCATTGTACAATTTTAGAGAATATTTCCTCTGTGAAATGTCGAATAAATAGGAAAATGCAATTACGTCACTTGTATGATGTCAATCAAAATTGTCAATGTCAAATGGCGAGATTGAGCATATTGAAAAATGGCGACTTGTTTTGCCAACTGGACAAAATCCTGTGACTTGTAAATTATTGTTTACATCTATTATTACCATTTATTTCAGTTTTAAATGCTCTAGTGTGATATGTGACTTTAGTTCTTCACTTTAAAAATGTCGTGGCTAAATTTAAACCACAGTTTACACAACTTAAAAGGCCAGATCACAAATTTTGCATCAGAAGTGTTGTCCGAGAGTCAGGATTATAATGAAAATGAAAATGATAGTTATCAAAGTGAGTCTCCTGGAACAGAACTAGAGGAAAGAAGTCGAACTCAAGAGCAGGAGGTGAGTTTACTCGATTATATTCTTTTAATGTTACGCTTGACAGCTGACTTTTTAGGTTATGTTTTTATATTTTTTTATTGTTATACAGAAACGAGTAACCATACGACCTGTAATCATTCTCTCTGTACTTTCGAGGTTGGTTGTTGGGTCATTGCGAAAAAAGTAGCGAAGTAATCTTGAAATTCATGCTGGGCTGCTTACTAAAAACAATTGTAATGTGATGTTTTGATATTGCTGTCTCTGTCCTGTTTAGTAAACATAGCACAATGGTTGCTTGATTTAAATTTTGTTGTTTTTTTTTTAATTGGCAAAGCCTATATGTTTATATCCATAATGGAGAATTGTACACCCACACACACTTCATAAACACTTATTTCATCCTTTTGGTATATAAATTGATATTGGCGGTGTCCTAGATCAGGTGTATTCTAGATCTGATAACAACATGCGCAAATTATGTAGATTAGTAAACCAAACATTAACTACTTATAAGGCATTGTAATGTTTGCTCCTCAATATCACTTGAATATTACTTAAAATAATGGTAATAGCAACAATCTGATTTTTATTACTTATTTAAAATAATTATAATTATTTCGGAAGTCACACCATTACATAACAATTTTAATGCAAAGTGCTGACAGTTACACTAATTTACAGCTAGATAGTTTATACTTTTTCTGCTTTAATATAAAAATATTTATCTCATCCGTGTTAATCCATGTTTGGGTAAATTATAGTTAGGTAATCAGTTAAGTATCTGTATTGGCCAACTCCTTGGCATTTCAAAAGTACTTTATTTAGACTTTTGCAATGAGAGGTCTGTCACATTTCCAATTGAGTTATTCAATTTAGTTTTACCAAGTCTTATACCATATTGTTTTGATTGTTAAGCTCACATTTATTTAATACCAGATCAACAAATAAACCACATTAATACTTAAAGGAGATTGGGCACATCAGTACCGAACACAGCCATAGTGGATATATCCTATATGGCTGGGAAAGGCAGGTTTTTCAAAATGTAATATACATTTTCAAAACCTGCTTTTCTTATACATATAGTATCTTTACTAGATAAAGAACTGCTAATCTCTTGTGTTAGGGTCTACATTAGAGCTAGAGGTCTTAAATATGACAATTTTATAAAGATAAATATTTTGTTCTTACTTTCCAAATTGATCAAGGCCTTACAAGAATACGAAATAATTATGTGCGTAAAAATTGTGTCGTAACATCTTCGTAATTTTTTTTCCGCGATGTTCGAGTTGACTTTCGCGGCAACTTAGAGCAGACGCGCGAGCGTGTTGTTCCAGGTTTTGCTTGGTTTAGTTTAGTTGGATAAGTTACAAGATTCACTTTTTCACTGATTCACTCCCAGTTTCTCAAACAAAAATTTTACGTGACAAATTGTCAAGCGCGCATCAGCTAATTTGATTGGTAAAGACCAATCAAATTAGCTGACAAATTTCAAAGAATGAATTTTCAAAGGAAAATTGAGTCGACCAATCACAGCAGTTTACGCGTGATGAATTTGCGCTTTAAGGATCAAGGTAGGTTAGCCTTCATCAGCGTCTTTATGTACCACTAGCTCGTCCAGGCGTTCTCGATATGATTATTGACAAGGTAAAAAGCGCGCAAAAGAACAATAGTTCTTGTTTGATATAAGAAAGAAGCAAGAACGAATAGTAGGTACATTACAAAAACAAAAGAGTCAAGTCTTTTGATGAACCATACTCATGAGATTCATTCCACAAAGTGTAAGCACGTAGCTGGGCTGGTAGGCTGATTTTTTCTGTGATACTGATTACGATAAAATTAGTATGGAGCTGTGACCATCTCACGCGAGCATAGTGAAAGAGCAAGCGATAATGGCAGATGAAGAGCAGATTAAGGCCGTATTGTAAATGAGAGAATGCAACATTCCCTGCTGAACATATCTAGTCTTGCAGTAGGGTGTACGCTAAAACTCGCGTGGGTGTTCGCTTGCGCGTCTGTATTGGAAAGTAGTATGGACAGCGCGAAAGAGCGCGGGCGCGCAGCACTTGTTTTCACACGACGCGACAACCGGAGCGGACACGCGTTCCGTGCACCCGCGCGAGTGTAGCGTACGTCTTAAGTGTCAGCGCAAACAACAGCATATGCTGAGCAGTTTTGCATTTATTTAATAGAATGAGTGCAAGATATAATTTCGTGCGGCTATTTCTATTGTTTTAAGAAATATACATTAATAAATGAAAACTTCTTGAGTATATGGGTGCTATCTGCGCTAGCCTTAAGTAAAAAGTAAGCCTTATTGAAGAGAAATGGCGGCAGATAGGAGATAAATAAAGTTACCACTGAGTAAAATATTTTTTATTTAAATAGTCAATTAAAGTTAAGAACACTATGTATTAGAGCACTTGTAAACGTCCGGTCATTGGAGCCACCTGTCATCTTCCCGCTGAACGTCGTGTTGGGTCCGGGTGATCCCCTAAAAAGCTAGATTCAAGGTTTTCCCGAGTTTACACAGGTCTACACAGGATATTTAGGTCTGCATCAGAAATCTGAGAAACAGTAATAATTTTATGAAATACAAGTTTCTGACTGTGACTTGGTACTCGTACAAAGCCAAGAATACCATAAAATAACGACAGTATAGCTTTAGTAAAACAATAATAGCACTTCCAGCTTACAACAGACAATATTTTACCTCATAACATTAATATTGAAAACATTTTGCCCACGGCAACATACCTACGAGCTGGAATTTATTCATTAGATACATTTGCAGTCGGGCTCCCTGGCCCTAGTCTTTTTACCATAAACAGGTCAAACAAAGCCCAAAAATGCTGTCATATTTTTGTGCCATTTGATATTTTCGTTACCTGCAGCAGCCGCTCCCAGCACAGCACGACGTGCTAGAAAGATGGGATTTCGCAAGGGTATCCACACATATTGCACCCATACCAATGGCCTAGCCAACTTCCAAGGCATTATGGCCACCCCATCTGCTCTCTTCCCGTCGTTGCATGCCAAAGTATTGGATTCTACAACAAAAGAAAATAAAGCATACGGTCAAGTATTATTATAAATTAAAAAAAATATTTCACACTAGCTCCTGCCAGCGACTTCGTTCGCGTGGTTTTTTCCACCCGCATCAAGTAAGGTCTTACTACCCCTCTTCCTCGATAAATGGACTATCCAACACAAACATATTTTTTCAATTCCAACCAGTAGTTCCTGAAATTAGCGCGTTCAACCAAACTAACAAATTCTCCAGCTTTATAATATTAGTATAGATAGATAATATTTCAAATAACAGTTCCAGTTCTAGCCCTAAATTCAGTGGTAACCTACCAGGCGTACCCCAAAACACGCGCGGGTGCACGGAGCGGCTGTCCACTCCGGACGCCGCGTGAACACCTGCGCGATACTATTTTCAATACAGACATGGAAGCGTTCATCCGCGCGAGTTTTAGCGTACGCTCTAATGCAAGGGTCTAGATATACTCAGCTGGGGAGCACAATAAGCAGAGTTTCATCCACTAAAATAGTCTAGTAGGAAGCAAGGGTTAACAAAACTTAAAAGAAATTAGGATGATGACGCAAATACTTCGATACTAGCTGCCTGATTGCATGTCAAACCCATATTATAAAAGCGAAAGGTCACTTACTGACCAAGCATTAGATCTTGAAATCTATTGACCCACAAACCTAAGAGATAGGAAGGTAGTTTATAGGTGGGAGACGTCAGCTAAAAATGGAGTTTTAGAGTCCATTAGGAAGGTATTTGACTTCGCGGCATTACTTGTTCAAGTACTAAGACCAACCTTGGATTTTAGAACCTGTGTAGATCTTCACTGTTGTTGTCTTTCATCTTGATAAGACTTGGCAAGTCTTGAATGCATCTGATGTGAGGTCAGGCGATGCTGCGAACAGCTTTGTTCTGTTTACGTCTTCTGCACGTTGCAAGCCGAAGTCATTCGATTTGCATTATATAGCACCACAGCACACGCATATAGCACCAGCACCTATACAACAGTTGATATGGCTCGATTAGTTTTAAGTAATTACATGTTGCATGAAATTAAAATAAAAGTGGAAATTTTAATTGCAGAAAAATAACTGTCAATGTTCATTTAGATAAAATAATTATGGTATTTTATAATATTTAATTTACAGACTTGTGTCAAACGCATTTTTCACAGATTTTAATTATATTTTCAATAATTGTTTGATATTTTATCTGAGTTCCGCTTTACATGGAAATAGTATGTACTATGCAGTTCTTGCCCGTGCCGTATTTTATCTTCTCTCCTTTTTTTATCCCTTTTTTTTTTCTTCGTACCTTTGACATTTACGGGAACAATAATTGCTGCCGGATCCGCCATTACGTTATCCTTACGTCCGTCATTAGTGTCGTTGATACAACCAATCACAAGTATTCAATAAAAAGAAATATTTATGCAGTACTCTGTGATTGGTTAAAGTCAATGGTCCAGCCTCTATTTAGTTCTCATATCACTTTTTAAAATTGGAATCGGCGCATTTTGTTTTTTGTAATTATTTTTGGTGAGGTCTCTTTATGTCAATATTTATAATTTATTGCCATGGAAGTAGTATATACTTTATCCTCACTGCAGTAACTTCGCAGTCTATGTGACGTTTGACAGATAATTTGGCTTAGCACAAGTATATTTAAAGCAGCAAGACTTGGTGAAAATTCAAAATGGTTCCGGTTACGAATTTTATCGTATCGTCAGAATAAACATTACCATACTCGCCGGGTATCTATACTTGTGACAAACGACATCTGCTCATATCTTCCGAATTAACAAGCGTTACACCACATAAACTACGTCGTATTAACAATTTAACATATTCAATCTATACTAGTTTTTCGTGACATGCTAAGCGACTGGTCGACTCTTTACGTGACCAAAGGGATGGCCTTTTTTTGGGCCAAAGAATCAGCATTGCCATACAACGTGGCAATGATGCCAGCCTTTTGGGCACTTGTCCCATTGACAACGATGCGGATGAGTTTTTTGATGCCCTATAAGCTTCCTTTTTTGCATTTTATAATAACTGTACATACTCGTAGTTTGTAATCTTATTATTATTTAAGTTTTATGTTTGAAGTAAATAAAAGCCATCTCTACAAATATTATAAAGCTGAAGAGTTTGTTTGTTTGGTTGAACGCGCTAATCTTAGGAACGTCTAGTTTAAATTAAAAAATCCTTTTTGTGTTAGATAGTTCATTTATCGAGCGAGGCTTTAGGCTATATAACAGCACGCTACGACCAAAAGGTGCGGAGCAGTAACCAAAGACGTGACCTAATGCGGGTGAAAAAACTATGCGGACGAAGTCGCGAGCAAAAGCTAGTATTACCTATACATATGTATATTTAGTTTCAGCTTCGCCCGTTATGTGCCTATCTACCTAAGTACCTATAGGTTACTAATTTATATCCCACTTTCGATTACTTTGAGTGGCTGATAAGCGTCACGGTCTGAAGAGTCAAGTTAAAGTTGGCTTATTTGGTTCGAAATGTCGCCTATTTATATACCTAGTACTATTATTCAGGGTGTAACAAGACGCACAGGGTTGCGGAATTTGTTAGAAAATGTTACCGCGGCCCTGGAACGGATGGGTTTTAGTCAGTAAGAGTCAGACACTACCGCTCCGCCTGAAACGGAAGATGTCATTTGATGATTTCTCATCCTCAAAAAGAGGAGTTGTAACTAGACACAGCACCTAGCTGACTACGGTTACTGACCAAACTAAGTAATATTGGGCGAAAATGGTCCTGGGAACGCAGCACTGTAATGTAACTTACGGAAAGATTGTGCTTACGCGTGTATGCAACAGTACAAGGTAGTTCAGAACATAATTTTTTTTCAACTTTGACCTTCAATATCTATAAGCAGAAGGTTCGCAGGCATGGTCTAAAATAATAGCAAGAACGGCAGTTTAAACGAATTTTATATAAAAATCTATCTAAATTAATATTTAATTTAAAAAATTGTTTGTTTGTGAAAGGTAATCTTTGGAATTCACCAAGAATATATAATCAATATAAAGAAAGATTATTGAAGAGTGGCCTAGGATACGTTGTAAGGTTAAACAACTTAAAGTGAAATCACTGTATCTTTAAATCTTGTCGAAGAAAAATAATCTGTTTGGCTACTTTATGGCTATTGATAATACGGTTGGAAACGTGAATTTTCGTCTAAGAAACTAGCCGATCTATTCTGTAAAAGTCGCTCTCGGTAAAACAAGGGGAGGTTTTTACCGCTGCCGACCCCTTGACATGAGTTTATTTTAAAACCGGGCGTAAATCGGATTGTTTGGTAATGAGACAGTTTCCAAGTCCGAGTTTAGTAGTAGTAGAGCTGTTTGTAAAGGAGCTCGTCTGGGGAAGTACTACCACAATACCTATTTCTGCCGCAAAAGAGCGTTGCTGTGTTCCGGTTTGAAGGAATGGGTGCCGGTCTCTAGGACGGCAACGCACCTACATAGCCTCTGGTGTTGCAGATGTTTATAGGCAGCGGTGACCACTTAACATCAGGTGGGCCGTCGCGGCGCATTGTTTGCCATTCAATTATATTTAAAAAAAAGTTAAGTTAGTTAAGTTCGGTGACAATACATAGAATTAGCACATATATTTCCGAGGCGAAGGTGTACGCTCTAGCATTGGCGGTCGAGTAGTAATGAAGACACAATCCCACTCCTAAATTCGTAATTCATCTTCTGAGCTATTACACCTACTGAATTTCAGACCTTTACAGAATTATGAATCTTGATTGTAATCAGAATACGTGTTCTTTTAGTTTAAAGTCTAGTCCAGGGAGTTTTATTAATATTACAGTGTATTTGTCTAACGTGTTAGGGGTGTATTCACATGGAAATTACTGGTACTCCAGTGCTATAGATTATTCTTTGGCTATAATGTATATTATTACCGTTATAAAAATAATATCGTACGTATGTATGTCGCGTCTCTTTCTAGCATATTATATTGGATAGAGATAAAGTTTCTAGGTACTACTGGCCCATAAACCAACCATGGCGTGGCTACTAAATCGGCTCGACTAATCGACTTTGTAAACTATTATTAATTTCATTACTTTTCGTGCCAATAACAGTTTCTTTATTTAATATTACACTAGCTATGTATCTACATATCCCGCGGTGTCACCCGCGTTCCGTTACATCTTGGTTACTGTTCCGCTCCCGTGTGTCGTAGCGTGATGTTCTATAAGTAGGTATATAGAACTTCCTCTTGAATCAGTCATCTGTTAATGAAAACAGCAATAAAATTCGTTTAGTAAGTACTTTTTGTTATCTAAATCCGTACAACAACCAAATCACAATACGTATATTTATTTGTAATTCAAGAGTTCCATTGTTAATCTTTGATGGTCTACATCAGATCTTCACGAAATTAATATGGGATCACCTCAGGAGTCATCCACCTTTTCAAGCAAAAAATTACGCAAATTGCCTCTGAAATGTTGGAGAAATCGGTGTTAGGTACATTTGAAGTATGTATGACAACCAGTCTAAACAAGAGGTATCGTGTCGCCCAGTAACTGGGCTGTGGATCTCAGATAGGCAGTCGCTCCATGTAAAACACTGGTATTCAGCTGCATCCGGATAGACTGGAAGCCGACCCTGACATAGTTAGGAAAAGGCTACGCAGATGGTGACGGTGTTAGGTACATATGACAAAAAAAACATACAGCCCGAATACATAAACTCCTCCTTATTTGAAGTCGGCTAACAATTCAAATCGCTGTTTCCATAGCCTGAACGAGCCACACGCTCCACACGAGGCCCGAATGGCCGTTGGTAGGGTAGATACGGTATCGCATGTTTGCTCTGCGATAAGTCTCGATAACGCACAGCTTTCGGGCGAAACCTGTGCCGCCAGCGAGCTTGGATTACTATGTTGGCTTTAACAAGTCATTTTGTTAGAAATTAAGTTGGTTTAAAGAGTACTAGCTGTACCCCTCGGTTTTACCTGTACGTCTTTGGTAACTGCTCTGCTCCTGTGGACCATGCCGTGATGTTATATATTTATTTACTTTTACAGAAGGCTTACGGACTAATTACAGTAAATACACAACATACATAGAAGACAAAGGTTGCCAATGACAAGCCTCCACAGATAATGTCTATCTATCGTACAATTAAACAGAATAATTAATTATAGACAAATAGTTTGGGTGCCGTGCTAGAAGGCATCCAACAGTCCAAAGAGCACACCGACAGCCCACCACACCAAGGACGACAATGGTGTGCTTTATGTAACGCGTATAAAGCAAACCATTCCCGAAACTGTCTATAGACTTCCTCGATAAATAGGCTGTACACCGCAAAAGGATATTTTCAAATTGGATCAGTATTTCCTGAGATAAACGCGCACAAACAAACAACGTTATAATATTTGTAAAGACTAGTTAGATACCCCGCTGTATCAGACGCGTTCAGTTACGTCTTTGGTTACTGCTTCACTCCCGTTGGTCGTAGCGTGTTGTTTTTATATGTATAAATTTTCCTCTGGTATCACTCTTTTGATGAAATCCGTTGCGTAGTTTAAAGATTTAAGCGTACAGAGGGATAGACGGCGGGAAGTCACTTTGTTATATGCTATGTAGAGATGTAAAGCCCTGCATTACTTCTTCTTTCTTCTTCTTTATCGTTTAGCAGGAAGCAAAATGATCATTCAAACTACGGCAGCACCACATTGAATTCAAATCGTCACAGAATAATTTATGAGCACGACAAATTCACAATTCAAATGAGATATTGCAAAGAAACAGACACAATTCATTCATCGATTGCAACATATCCGCTTGAGTTACATTTATATGGGTATACGGATCACATAAACTGGGCTTTATCGCATAGATAGCACTAAAATATCGTAGTTTCATGCGTCTAGAGTTCATGATTACCTATAAGTCACCTAGTTTCTGTAAGAAAGATGAATAACTTTATTAAACTTAGTACTGTGAAAAGGAGCCAAACCTCTCTCAATACCACATACCATCACGCCTGTATTGCCCGAAGGCTTAGGCAGAGGTCTACCAATGTACACCCTCAGTTCGCCGGTGTGTTTTTAGGTGCCATGTAATAGGGGGCGAGCCTATTGCCATTAACCGGGCACAAATCCTAACTCCGAACTGCTACTGAGACTTTCATAGAAAAACCCAATAACACTTTGTTCGACCTGGGAATCGAACCCAAGACCTCTAGCGTAGCAGTCGCGCTTAGGACCACTAGGCTAACGAGCAGTTAAATCAATCTCAATCAAGAATTAAGTAAATTTAATCAATCTACTCAAAATGCCATTATTACTAGCTTACTATCCCCCAATGACAGCTCCACGTGTAGTACGTAGTACGTCTCAATTTTGTGCGGTTAATTAAAATATTACAGTTACTTTGAAAGAAGTTTTGAAGTGGGATATATTTATAACAATTACTAATGGTTCCTTCAAGAAGTTGATTTACTTAAATTCTTATGCAACATTTAAGGGAAGACGTTATTAAGTCTTGATGGTCTGGCAAGACACCGTAACTTTGTAGCAACAGAATTCCAAGTAAAACTAAACAGTTATATTTATTTGAGTACCGTATTTGAGAGTGAGTAGTAGTAGTAGAGCTCTTAGTGAAGGAGCTCGTCCGGGGAAGTACTACTACCATACCTATTTCTGCCGCAAAGCAGCGTTGCTGTGTTCCGGTCTAAAGGGTATGGGTGCCGCTGTAGTTACAGGCACATGAGATATTTCAACTTTGCCTCTGGGATGGCAACGCATTTGCAAGGCCTCGGATATTGCTGATGTCTTTAGGTAGTGCTTTTTTTTTGTTCCGGATCATCATCAAATGCCTGAAACCCACCCATGTTCCTTCTTGTGCCCTTTGCGTTCCGGGGGCGCGGTATCTCTTTCAGGCAACCCGCAGCCCTAGATATCCGCCCTGAGTGGCCCTTCCAATTGCTGACAGCTCTAAGGCGCGCGTGGAACACGAACGCGCCGTCGACACGGCATTGGTAGCGGTGACTACTTAACATCAGGTGGCCCGTGGGCTTGTTTGCTATCCAATGACATAAAAAATAAAGTTATATTTGAAAATTTGGCCGTAAGTAGCTCGCGATTCTAGCGGGACCTGTAAAGACACGAGTAATATGCAGTGGCGTCCAAAAATAACCAACATTTTCGCAATTCCCATTCACAAAAATATGGAAATTCGACTTGACAAAAAACCTTTGACGTATTTCGGGTTCGTATCTGATTTTGTAGTCAAACTATAGTAGTTCCTTTGTAAGCTGGCGAATATATCAGACAATATCTTCAGATCTGAATCATTTGTCCCAGTCTTGTGTTCTTTTGAATATCCCAATATTACGCAACTTGGGGCCAAACACCTCCCTGAGATGTATCGGGACGAAATACAGGGAATTAATCACATATCTGTCATGGTTCCATCGATTTTAATTAAATAGAAAGAGAATTGTGTTGTTAAGGAAACTTTGAATGTAATCAAGTCGGGTTTAAGTAGTCGTTTGTTTGTACTCTACACAGGAGAGATGGGTCTTGTAATTGCAGAATAGTCTATGCCTCTATGGTCTCAAAACTGTCTATGGTATAAAGTAGTTAGTGTAGCCACGGTTACTCATTCAAGGTAAACGTGTGTCGAGAGATGGTTGTCCTGTGTATAAATGTGAATCTTTTATTAATTTGTAGGTGTAAAAACAAAAAGACTTTATTAAATAATCGTCCTGTCTGTCTGTTTGTTCCGGCTTATCTCCAAAACGACTGGACCGATTTTGACGGGACTTTAACTGGGAGATAGTTGATGTTATAAGAAGTAACTTAGACCTCATTTATTTTAGAAAAAGGATTGGGGTTCCGCGCAAACTAAAAGCAAAGCCCTGTGATAACTGACATTCCCGCGAAGTCGTGGGCATAAGCTAGTTAAGTACTAAACAAAACTCTCAAAATGGCCGTCCTTCTTTAAGCTAGTCCTCCATCCACGGTACCCTAAAAAAGTATTCAATTTGTCAATGACCGAATCTGCGATTATAATTTCTGTCCCAGTTCCTATGTTAATCTTCAGTTTACCATGCGCCATTACCATTGCTAAACATGCTCTGACGATTCTTGTTTTTGCCTCACACCTACCGGCCCTCACTACCTGTTGTTTTTTCTTCTCAAACACCACTATTGATTTGTTTGAAAAAGTTGATTTAGTTAAAAAATTGTGCGAGGGTGAGTTGTTAATTTATTCTTTTGTTTTTGCGTTTTGATGTTTTTTTTTTATATTGGTTTTGTTATAATCAGTCTTTTCTACTAAGGTAAACATAATACCAGCCTATTATTGTCCCATCCCTAGGATGGTTGGCGCTCCTTGGGGGAGGCCTACGTTCAGCAGTGGACGGCTGTAGACTGATATGGTGATGATGATGATGATTGTCCCACTGCTGGGCAAAGGCCTCTTGTTATACAGAGAAGGCACGAGCATTGATCACCAAGCGTGTGCGAGGCGAATTGGCGATTTCAGACTTAATTTATTAAAAGTCCAGGTTTCTTCACGATCTTAGTGATATCCAAGATAAACTTGTACGGTAATGGTTGTTGGAGTGGAAATTACGTTTTTTCTTACGTCTCCGCTCTTCTTTTCTGATTAATTGCGTTGTGAGATCCAAGACAGTTCAATTGTTTCTCTGGGACTCCTCGAGTTTTATTGGCTCGGCGCGTCTGGTAGTCGCTTCTGTTGATTCTGGCGTTCAGGAGATGCAGTGGTTGGCACGGAATGGCGAGCTAGCCCCTTTAAATTGTCTTTGTCAAAGAGTTTGGAAAAGGTATGGCTTTGTTTCTGGTGGATGATACTTAGGTTCTATCAGCGTTCAAAAGAGGAATTCCACAAAATAATCTGTTAAAATCTAATTAGAGGTTGGCTTATTCTCAATAGCAAAATTTTCTTTTATTTTATTAATTTTCACTCCCTAATATTAAAAACTATAATTATTTTCAACCGATCCTTTTGTAAATCTGTGGGGAAGGCCTATGTCCAGCAGTAGACGCCCTGTGGCTGATATGGCGATGATGATGATGATGATTAAAAAAAAACAAAGTTACGACTGATTAAATTTGAAATGCAAAAGTATCACGTGTGTCCGTAATACTAATAATAGAAGAATCAATTGGAATTGATTCAAATAAGGAAGCGTATATGGGACAAGCAAACCTTATAGTCAATAGAAAGATTCACGTGGAGTAGCAGTAACGGTTTTACATCTATTTATACAAATTCTACAGTTCTACGACCGATGACTGATCGATTGACAGACCATAATCTACAGCCGATTTCAATAAATGAAAAATCCGAAAAATAAAGTGGTTTAATGTTTTTTAAAGATTCGATAAAGGCATCCACTAAAATCGTCTTGAGGACAAAACAAAATTATTATCATTAATTTATTACTATAAATAGAAAATAGCACTTTGTATACGATGTTACATGCAGTACCTAAGTACTAAAAAACCTTGTCATCGATGTTCGAAAAAAAAAGACACGAACGCACCAATGGCGCGGCTGCGTTTTGAAATTCAAATTTGGAAGCGATTTAAATGCGCGCCACCAATAGGTCAGAGTGGAATGTATTGGCATCGCAAGTGGCTGTTTACGTACCACTGTCTTTATGTAAAACGAACGTATGTAACTGGTATTATGACGCTTTTCCTGTCTCTGGCACGGGAAACCAACACTCGAAAAAAAAATGAATTTTTAAAATTGTGTGTTTGGTCTATTCTGCAAATTATATACTACTAGGTTCTATACGCGTCTTCGTTCACGTGGCTTACTTCTCACGCGTTAAGTTACGTCTTTGGTTACAGCTCCGCTCCCATAACTTGTAGCGTGATGTTGTATTGCTTATGTTACTCAGGAATAATGTAACTATCTATTGGTGTAAAAATGGGTAAAAGCGGTTCAGTAGTTTTGAAGCCTATTAGTTACAAACAAACAAATAAATATTTCTTATTTGTATTATTAGTATAGCCTAGCTTCTGCCCGCGACTTCGTCCGCGTCAAAGTTGATAATATTATCTCGCGAGATCCGTACATTTTTTCGGGATAAAAAGTATCCTTTGTGTTTTTCCACATTACAATCTATTTCGGTACCGAATTTCATCCAGATCTGTTAAGCTGTTTAAGCGTTAAAGAGTAACAAACATCCATCCATCTATCCGTTCATCCTCACAAACTTTAGCATATTATTAGTAGGATTTTTTGACGTGATTTGTTATAAATGTTTAAATGCTACTATTTAATTTCATAGTTATTAAAACAAATTGAATCTATGATTTACTACCAAGAAAGTAACTAGAAATATGACTAGGTCTAGGACTGTATCTACCCAGCTTGGGTATAGAATGAATTTATGATGAGAATATTGTTTTTTGTTACAGATTGCATCTTTGAAAAAGTTAGTTGAAGAGTTGCAGGCTTCTTTGCAAGCTGAGGTAAGTCGACAAACAAATCTGTAGATCTATATACTAGTCGCCACGAGTCGTGAGCACAAACGTCAAGTTGACTTGACGTTAACTTGACATATATTATAAAGCTGAGAAAGTTTTATTTTTTTTTTGTTTGAGGGCACTAATCTCCGGAATTACTGGACCGATTTTGAAAATTCTTTCGCTAATAGAATGCTACGTTATTCCTGATTGCTATATATGATATTTAATTTACCATCATTCATATCATATCAGTAAGAAAAATCACTCGACTTGATTTAAAAACGTAATCATTATTTGCTAAATACAATTTGATTTTAACATAAAACATATGATATGGCATTTGTCAATAATGTAGCTTTCTATCAAAGAGAGTTTTTTTTAATAATCAGATCTGTACATTTGGCGGTTACTTACCTCTTACAAACAAACAGACAATTGTACTTTCTTATAATATTAGTTTAGAAGTTTAAATGACTACATAAATAAATATAAATTATTTTAAACACGTAATTCACTTACGCAGATAGTCCGATTAATATATTATGTATTGTTCTAATTAATTTAATTCACGCTGTGTTAACACGTTTTTAGTCTCGTAGCTTCGGTTAATCCTATATTTTAGCCAGTTATGTCCCACTCTTGGGAAAAGTCCTCACTCCACCCCTTTCATCTTTCGCGATTCTGTGCTTCATTCCTCCAGATTCGGATAAATCTATCCAGTTCGTCCCGCCTGCCATCTCCTTCGTGGCCTGCCGCGTCTTACTGTCTCAGGTCACCAGCTTTGTGCCACTCGGGCCCACAGTTCTGTGTCTGCGGCAGCCATGTCCTGACCAGTCCCATTTAAGTTGAACAGCCTTTTGTGCCACGTCAGCAACTTTTTTTAGGACCGATTTAATAGATCCATAGTTTCATGAAACCGACATTTTATTAGACGTTGCGTTGGTATATAAGAATTCATATATTATGTGCCATTCTCACCGACAAAAAAATCGGTCACCGATTGTTTGACGTGGGCGAACAGCCTATTTCGAATTCGATCCGTTAATTTTAAACCTAGTATACTGCGCTCCATAGCTCGGCAAAACTTTATATTCAGTTTGGTTAACCTTCCTTTCTTGCTGCATATGGGGGTATATATGTTACGTTCACTTTCGTCTTTGATTACTGCTCCGCTGCCGTTCGTCGTAGCGTGATTATTTATACGTATAAGGGACTAAATGAACTTATTCAACTTCATTCAGCTTTTGTTCATAGAAAACACCAGTTTAGTATGGAGACGCGTACGCATGCGTTCAATTTTCCGCGTCTGAACGGATGCGTTACAAAACTGACGTTATCTATAGACAAAAACTGAATTAAGCTAAATAAGTGTACTTAGTCCCATAACCTTCCTCATGAATCACTGTATCTATTGATGAAAACCGCGTTAAAATCCGTTGCGCAGTTTAAAAGATCTGAGCGTACTGAGGGAGAGACGGCGGGAAGCGACTTTGTTTTATATTATGTGGATGTTCCTTTAAAGTGAATCCCATCAAAACACATTTATTAAAACGTAAAAATAGTTTTTTTTTACATAAATAACATACAAAGTCCAGGAGCCAGAGACGGAAAAAAAATATTTTAAATAATTGGACGAAATCACAGCGGGTCACAGGAAATACTAAATATTTATGATTACTAACGAATGTTAATTTACTAAAAGTTTAGCTAAGTTGGAAGAATCTTTTGTTGATATCATCGGGTCACAGGGTTGGGTACGGGAAATGGGAAGTACATTTTTGAATACTACATAACATAACATACCATCACGCCTGTATTCTCCGAGGGTTAGGCAGAGGTGTAACAATATACACCCACAGTTCGCCGGTATGTTTTAGGTCCCATGTAATAGGGGGCGAGCCTATTGCCATTAACCGGGCACAAATCCTAACTCCGAGCTGCTACTGAGAATTTCATAGAAAATCCCAATAACTGATTTCCAATCGAACCCAAGACCTCTAGCGTAGTAGTCGCGCTTAGGACCACTAGGCTATCGAGGCAGTTTTAATACTATCATAATATATTAAGAATTATTTAGGTATGATTTGTCTGTACGTGATTAACTTTACCAAACTGCCCCGTTGGTCTCGTGGTCGCAAGCGCGGCTGCTGAGCGTGGGGTCCTGGGTTCGATTCCCAGGTCGGGCAAAAAGTGATATTGGCTTTACCCATTACGAATTTCTCAGTAACAGTCCGGAGTTTGGAAGTTGGTGGAGTGTAACCCCCGTGCCTCAGAAAGCACGTAAAGCCGTTGGTCCTGCGCTTGATCTCTCCCCGGTTGTGTCGGATTGTCGTCCCATCGGACTATGAGAGTGAGGGAAGAGTGAGTGCACCTGTGATTGCGCACACACTTGTGCACTATAATATCTCCTGCGTACTTGGCTAGTCTGCATTAAGATTAGCCGCCGGGACCGGAATCAGTCTGTAGAATACATCTTTTTTCAACTTTCCCAAAAAAAAAGTCGTTGTCCAACAATAATTATTGTTCAATGTTACTTAGTTCAAAATAGGCAGTGTGACTTTCTCGATTCATTATGTACCTTCTAAGTTTATCGTAGATTTCACTGACGACGACAAAGGAAAACATCGTGAGGACACCGGATCTTATATTAATATTACATGGCGATCAATGTTCTTTCCTTCTTTGTATGAAAAGAGGCCTTTGCCCTGAAGTGAAATAATAATAGGCTGGTATTGTTATAATATCTGGCAAGTCTCATTTTAATATCACCCCGCGTTACCCATATTTGTTAACTAATCCTGTTCCCAAAATCGGTTACTACCCCCAAAGATAACCGCATCAAATTGGCCGGTCCCCCTTGCTACATAAAAGGCAAAACATACATAATATGAATGTAAAACTAACCCGGCATTGAAGCCTCGAGATAAAAGTATTGATCGGTGAGCTAAAAAGGGTTGATAAGCGTCTATATAAAAGCTAAGATAAGCTTTTCACACCTTTGTTTTGTGGTAATAACGGGTGCAGACGGGTGTCAGAGGTATGTCTATTTTTTTAATAATTCTATATGGGTATTCATGTAAAGTTAGTTATGTTTAAACTGCCTCGATAGTCTAGTGGTCCTAAGCGCGACTGCTACGCTAGAGGTCTTGGGTTCGATTCCCAAGTCGAGCAAAAAGTGTTATTGGGTTTTTCTATGAAATTCTCAGTAGCAGCACGGAGTTAGGATTTGTGCCCGGTTAATGGCAATAGGCTCGCCCCCTATTACTTGGGACCTAAACATACCGGCGAACTGTGGGTGTACATTGTTACACCTCTGCCTAACCCTTCGGGGAATACAGGCGTGATGGTATGTTGTGGTGTTATTTCTGCCGCAAAGCAGCGTTGCTGTGTTCCAGTTTGAAGGGTGTGGGTGCCGGTGTAAATTATTGGCGCATAAGACATTTTACCTTTGTCTCTCTGTTGGCAACGCATCTGCAAGGCCTCTGGTATTGCAGGCTTGTTTGCCATTCAAAGGCAATTTTTTTTTTAATTTTCCGCGATGCTTACGAGATTATTCATGTATAGATTTGATTTTTTCGTTCTGGAAAGTATTTTTTTCTTCAGGTATTTATTCAGCATTCTTTTCAGTCTGGTTTAGGGTTATATACAAACAAAATTACTGCTCCACAAGTCAATATCTGATTCATAGTTTTCATCGATTTTACATTTAGCTTAATTTAACTGCAATATATTTTTTCTTTTTCTAGAGTAGTCCGAAAAACACACTTACAAATAACGTAACGTTAAAAGCAAAGGCTGAAAAAAAATCCTACACTTAAACCTCATGTCATGGTATTAAAATCAAATCATTACGTCATGTTTAAAAAAAATGTCTGTCTTTCTGTTTGGTCCGACTAATTTCCTTAACGCCTTAACTGATTTTGATAGGACTTTCACTGGCAGATAGCTTATGTTATAAGGAGAAACTTAGACTACTTATTTAAAAAAAAATATAAAAAGGATTCAGCATAAAAAAAATAAAACCCTGTGATTACCGACACTTATACCATATTATTATAAACTTATTTTGATTCTTTCTTTCTGAGATTCCGTCCTCATTTTTTGTCACACACGACCTACATATCTACTGATCCCCCAACACAAAAGCTTCATAATCACCAAGTGTAAGCACCGTCAAAGGTGCAGGTCGCCATCGATAGTAAACTATGCAAATGATTGCACAACGACGCCGTCCTGCTTGTAACGGCCTTCTAATGCATACGAGCTTGATTTTATTTAATTTAAAAGGCTACCCATTTGGGAAAAGGAAATAACCTTTCCCCTTTATTAAGGTCCCGAAAAATAAAAACTAAAATGTTTATTCTAGTGGTTTGGATGTATGTTTGTTACACAATGATGTCAGAACGGCTGGACGGATCTGGATGAATTTGGCACGTAGATAGATTATAGTCTGGAATAGTATGTATGCTACTATTTATCTCGAAAAAATGTACGGTTCACGGACGAAGTCGCGGACAGAAGCTGGCAGTATTATATTTCCTTACCTATTATATAATTTTTCCTCAAGCTTGGCGTAGTATTCCTGCTACCATTGCCTTGCGCTACAGTCATCATTTTGGGCGCTTTGGGCAGCTGCTCTTGGCCTCGACTCGTTCTGCAAGAACTTGACAAATTCGGCCAAACTAGCACGGACTATAATCTGACTCGGACTGCCTCGGTAGCCTAGTGGTCTTTAGCGCGACTGCTACGCTAGAGGTCTTGGGTTCGATTCCCAGGTCGAGCAAAAAGTGTTATTGGGTTTTTCTATGAATTTCTCAGTAGCAGCTCGGAGTTAGGATTTGTGCCCGGTTAATGGCAATAGGCTCGCCCCCTATTACATGGGACCTAAAAACATACCGGCGAACTGTGGGTGTACATTGGTACTCCTCTGCCTAACCCTCTGGGGAATACAGGCGTGATGGTACTATAATCTATTTCGATTATAGTCATCCAGACTCACACAGCACTCAGCTCTACTTTTTATGCCCGAAAAATGTACGCTTCCCGTGGGAAAATATATGTACTCGGATGCGGACAAGGACGCGGGAGGAAGCTAGTTTCTAAATATAAGGCTTGAAGAATTGAAAATAATGCAACTTTTTCTTTTAACTGCTTTCCTTTACTACAAATTTCTCCAATATCGTAGGTGCGTTTACAAGTATATAAACTAACCATACACAGACAACCAGACCTGGCACAACTACGTGTGGCTGTAGGCAATACAAATATTGGTTCCGTGAGGGAGTCGAACTCCGCCAGAGGCTTCTCAGCAGCCAATCGCTCGGCCACTGTGGCAATCGTATCGTGGTCATATCTCTTATCATGAACTAGTTTTTTCCGGTAAGCATATTACACGTCAGGCTGTCGGACGTCGTCGTTCTTGTGCCCGATCCTTCTCCGGCCGATTCAGATTACCGTCCTATAGGATTGTGAGAATGAGAGAATAGGTAACGTGGGCATTGTATTATCTCCAGTGTACTTTGCTAATTTCCGTTGAGATTGGTCGGTTGACAGAAATTTTGTTAGGAGGATAAGGGCTGACTTAATAAATAAATTCGATGCAAATAAAGACTATAGTTTATTTGTGCTAATCCAGATCCATACTTTTCTAGCGAAAAATGAACTTTAGGTAAATGTGCAAGAAACCCCAATTTATGTATAAGTTATTTGTGAGGTTCTTCAGAAAGGTCGGGTGAGCAGTACTCGTAACTGGCGTGCTTATATGACCAGATGTATGAATGTGGACGAGGCGAAAGGACTATGTAAGGATCGTAGCAGGTAGCATTCTGTGGTTTCTGTCTACCCCCATAGGAAAAAGGCATTTATATGCATGTAATAAATAAATCATCATAATTGGTGTACTTGAATTTCGATAAACATACAACGTAAAAAATCCCTAAAATTTTAAAAAAAATTAAGAAATTCTGAATGTCGCAGACCTCCTTGACGAATCCCCCTCAAAGTGCTTCCCGAAGTTGTCTCGATCCATGATCAACAGTTACGCAGCGCAGTTCATTCATTCATTTCTAGACAGTAGCTTAGTGTAATTAGTAGCTGATTGAGTGATTAAATTCTTTCGAGATGATTTTTAATTACCTATGCGACCATTAGTCATAATGTTTCTCTCAATGTAGGTAACCTAGAGTATATTATTTTCTATTTCTTTTTCCTATTCGCATAACTAATGATTTTATTTACTGTTGGAAATGATTTCTTGTCTTGATTCTTACCATTTTTTATCCTTTTCGTAGACAGTAAGGTCTTCATTAGCGGTCATCAGTGACGTCCAATAGAATCGTTTTGCTATTGACACATCGCGTATTAATTATAATTTAATGTCTAGGTCTTGCTAAAGATCTAATTATAGTCAAAGGCTAAAGGACCAAAACCATCAACTAAAGTACTAGGCTTGTCTTCGTTTCTAGAAGGAATGGTCCTTAGAGCCTTATTTTAAAATAAAACAAATGGTTTACAACGTTAGAATTACTTTCTACAACTTAATCACCTGGCTCATTTTTTGAAGGTTTTTGTGCTCTTATGGATTCCAAAACCTTCATTTCTTTTAATGCTTTACCGAGTTTATTCAGTAGATAACTAAGCCTAGAAAATACTCCAGACATTTCCTCTACCTATCTTCACATAGTCACTCATTACTTAATAATAAGCTACTTTTAGTATTTCCTTGACACACGGCTGGCTTCTTTGAACTATGAATATGTATAGTTATAGCGTCGTCTATAGCTGCCTTAACAATATTTACTGCACATTGTTTGTAATGGCCGTCCAGTGCATTGTGATGCATTCTCACAATAGCGTCTCAAAACTTGACTTTCATCTTCAGACTAGCCTTTTTGAAGATATGTTCAAGCGGTCTAATTGTTAGTCTTTCTCAAGGTTTGGTCCTTTAGTGTTACTATGTCTAATCAAAAGCATATTTAAATGTATCAGAAAGATTATGTTGTATTCATTTTTTATTTTACTTTAAAACTACATACCTACATAGAGTCTTTACTTAAGTCTTCCGAAAATTCAACTGTCGGTTTTAATAAACTGGTTATTTTGATTTCCTCACGATAGTAAGTTTGACTAATAATTGTATTTAATTTGTTTCATTATCAGCAATCGATATCCGTTGAGGAATGTATTGTTAATATTCCTTCTGCAATGACTTGTTCGGTGCGTTGAATTTCATTAGAATTTTGAACAGTTCAAAGGTCTGCTTCGACATAAACCCGAAATTAAAGCATCCGAAATAGCTTTAGTTACTAAGATTTAATTCATTTGAATTGTCGCACCTTATTTCGTAGAACACGGTGCATTTTTCATGCAGGCTTCGCTTTTACACATGTGTGTGTCCCGCCCCTCTTGTGTGAGTGAAGGCGTATCTCAAGCGTCGCAGGCGCCGCCTCGCAACTCAGTTACACTGTGGACGCCGTCGCGAGCGGACGTCCCGACCCGAAAACATTTTGATAGCGCACGTTCGAATTTTGAAAAATTCAAAAGTGACGGCGGAGTTCAAATAAGGTTATCGGTTTATGTTTGCGGGTAGGATATCCGCGTCTGCTCGAGGTAAGTTTTGTAATGTTTGCCTTTTTTGTCTATTGTTTATCCACTTTTTTGTTTGTCTTTGATTAGCGGTCCGCTGTACGGTTGCATAGGTCACAAGCGTAATTTTTTTAAATATTTTTTTCCTGACTGACATTTGTACAAGTGACATCATATTTGGCACTTCCTTTGTAATGTGTCAAATGTACAGCTCATTAACACAGTCAATGGATTTATTATCTCGCGGCAATGGTTTATAATATGATAAATAATGATTCATATTAATATTTACACATGGCGTGTGTAGACGGGGAAGATATCTTATTGATAAAGTGATAAAGCTTTCTTTATCAGAGGTGAGGTGAGTTATGAAGGCGAGACTTGTCACTACTTACGTATCGAGCTTGTATCTTGAAAGCATGAGGTACTTTTTCTTGCGATATGACGTATACTTCAGGACACACCTATAAACCTCGTTTGACTTCACCTGATAAGCGAGGAATGTTAAACTTCAAATACCAGGCCAAGACATGCCTGAATTTCAGTGAAACTAGAATTTAAAGTTTAGGTTCTACGAATTAACCGGATTCCAGAAAATATATTATTTTTTAATCCCTAAAATGCTTCAGGCACTTTTAGATAATATTATAAGTTTATAATAATTTAAACATAAGTGAAATCCAAAAACCTTTTTTGGAATATATATTACTTTGGGAACGCCAGTTAGGGATTAAACGATCTATTCATTTAAAAAAAAACTTCTGTTTATTTTCAATTCACTATTTTCATTTGCAGTAACGTTATAAAGGTCAATCTCGAAATTCTTAGATTTTCCCAAAATTAAATGTAATCATGGAGATATAACCAAAGCAGTACTGTCAGACACATTACGGCACAGATAATGATCGCGAGGTAATTAAATTGAAATACCAATAAATGCACGAGTAGGTTTAAAATAACTAATTATGTTTAAGTCCAGCCTTGGCACCGTTTGTGGGTATGCACCTCTTCGTGACTGCAAATACTAGTTTTTTGTAATAATTCTTACCCTGATAGGACTTGATGTATAGACTAAATCTATGGCTGTATTGTCTTCGTGCATTTTTACAACGAATTGTGTTACTTTCCTTAAAAAAGTGGCACTGAAATTATGGTTTAGGTACCTCGTAATGGAGTTGCGGGGTTTAGATCCTAAGATAGGCATTTAACATTGTTTATTACTTGATTTTCTTTTTAAATTACTAACATTTTGCTTTGATAAATCGATTATCGTTATAATTATCTCCCAAGGCTTACTCGGTGTAACACTCAATTTGTCCACAGCTTATTGAATAAAATAACCACAATGTTCTTTGCATAGTTAGCGTCCGGTGCAGGGATCCCCCAGGGGATGCTACTCGGTCCAATATTTTAATTGAGGATATATTTCTGGATATACCGTAATATATCTGTTAATTGATTTAAAACATAAACTGGTCGCCCGTATTACTCCCGGACTCGCCATCAACGTTTCAAACAACTTATTTCCATCAAACACAATTAAAGATGTATTTTTTTTTCAAAGCTGTTTTACGAACAATGGTTCTCCTCGCGTGTCGATGCAATGTGTAATTTTATTACAAGTACCCAACCAATGACAGATTACAATTGTAATACGTTGACGTTTACCTCATTCAATGTCATTTGGTACTCTCTGATGGCCTTTTATTGCTTAATTTCACAGTTATCTTATGGTTCGAGTTTGTTACGGGTTGTCGAGGGTTTTACGTTTGTCTTCTGTTTAAGAGTTTACATCTATGTAATAATGTACAGCGCGGTTATTATAGCTACCTGGATAACCTGGATTTGCTGACTGAAGACTTCTCGTGTTAAATATTTCAGTATTTGTAAGTAAGTTTGCACTATTTCATAGTCTGTGGTCAGGTATTCTACCAAATCCTGTTTTCTACCAAAGGCTTTGTAGATTACTCTATTAACGAAGTTTTCGTGACTTCACACGATTGTTGGTCATAAAAATCGTTGTTTAAAACCTCAACTTACAACTTTACGCACTTTTTTTCTGCCATTAAGACCAACTGTAAAATGTTACTAGCTTCTACTATTTTAAATTCTTTATTGAATTCTTTGGCTACCTCGTTTCAAAGTCAACGTTCGCTTGAACACGTAAGGTAAGGACAAGTCTTTATTAATTCAGTTACAAAAATTACTTATCTTTATCACCTTCAAGAACATTTTCATTATGTAAAGTAACGCTCGACGACAAATTGTACAGAATACAGCGCAAAGCATTTTGCAAACGTATAATACTCATACATAATTCATTACTAACAATTAGCGATTCAAAATTACTTATTTATCACTAAAAGACATTAATTCGTCCTCGTCGGGTTTTATATCGCGCAATTAAACCTCTTTAGTACATCACGCGTCACGAATTTCGAACGCAATTAGAAAAAGTAAATAGACCATAGAGGTTTTACTCTATAGATAATGGAACTACGAACGTGACAGTAAAAATGGCGGGAAACGACTTTCGACCGTTATTCTTGTTATCGGCCATGCAGTGTTATCTGTAGAACATCGCTAAGGCGTTACTAGTGAACGATAATTTTCTGATAATTTCTTTTGCTTACACACGTTTCAGTGTTCATAAAACGCTTCGATGATTATTCAGTTAGAACATTTTGTAGTACTAATATTATATCAAGTGAGAAGCAATCAAATTAGAGCTACACAGCGACTATGTCGTAAGAATGTATGTTAACCAAACGTATTCAAGTACAAATAATACAATTGCAAAATTTGTCTCGCATATTACGTAGAAAATCACGAGAGAACTATTTATTTAATATCGTACTCACTGATATATAATATGCAGACATAACTTTGTCATAAATTCGGTATTTAGTTTAAAATAATTGTTGGTCATAAAAACAGAATGACTTTAGTTGAAAACTTATTAATGTATTGTTTTAACAATGAAGACAAATGACTAAATACTAAGAAGGTTGCATAGTATTTATTGTTTTCTTGAATTCGAAATTTTTGGAAGTACCATTTTCTATGCTGATAATTTTTGGTCCTTTTGGGTATGGAGCAGCACAAGCTAATATGTCAATGGATGCCTGCTAAAGATGACTTATCCACGAGTATTGCTAATCGAGTTTGTTTATGAGATTTTTATTCGCAGTTACTCATTAATATCATTTTCACAAATAAAGTTTCTCCACTGTTTAAATTAAATTAATTAAATTAATTAAATTAAATTATTTTTAAGGAGTCTTCGGAGTGGCCAGACTCCTTTAAAATAATTGCCATACCATGACCGTGCTGTGACATGACACGGACTGCTATGCCGTTGACTCTCCGTGCATAGCACGCAACGATTTTGGTTGGTGACGGAACAGTCTAATGAGCATAGTTTTGTGCATGTGTAATTGCTTGATACGTTCCTCGTTGACCTAGTGGTCCTAAGCGCGACTGTTACACTAGAGGTCTTGGGTTCGATACCCAGGTCGAGCAAAAAGTGTTATTGGGTTTTTCTATTAATTTCTCAGTAGCAGCTCGGAGTTAGGATTTGTGCCCGGTTAATGGCAATAGGCTCGGCCCTATTACATGGGACCTAAAAACATACCGGCGAACTGTGGGTGTACATTGGTACACCTCTCTGGGGAATACAGGCGTGATGGTATGTTATGTTCCTAGTACGGCTATGGTATGATACAGTGGGCATACTTCCTAATGCACATTATATTATTTCAATAACGAAACCCGAACTAACACCTACTGAATCAGTTGCGTTGCTACCTCGATATCAGTGAATACTGTTAACAAAATTCTACTATTCTAAGTAATTCTAATTACTTTTCCATTGTTATCGGGTACCAACTTTTGTTCGTCATTAGCATATGTCACCTACGTATCTGCCGTCACGATTCACTTGAGGGGCTGATAATGCCGGATGTAGCCACGTGTAGTTTTAATGTGGAATATGTTTTAAAATTATAGTACTTGTGGCTTGTGAAAACCTGAAGAAACATATTGAGCCTAGGCACAGATCGTTGATTCGAAAAATATTTTATTCATTAACAAGGATTCGACATAAAGTTTGGTCCTTGTAGACGGAATGTTGACGGAATCTTAATATTTTCTTAACCATTTATACCGTCGTTAGTAATGTCATGATGGCCCAGCGATTAAGGCACCTGCCTCTCTCGCATGAGACTGCGGTTTCTATACCGGACAAATACCAATGTGACCTTTCAATTCAAAGGTACTTTTTAGATTTATCTTAACATCGGTGACGGAAAACATCGTGAGAAAACCTGGACTTATAATTAATATAAAAAATAAATCTCATTAACTAGAAATCGTCATTTCGTCTTGAGCAAGTGTTGTAGTCACTGCTCGTATTTTCTCTGTATGAAAAGAGCCCTGTAGTAGGACAGTAATAGGCTGGTTTTATTATTTATAAATACTATAACATCGAGACTATCTTTAATGACACCACCAATCAAACATATTCGGCCATAAACCGTGTTCCGTAACCGTTCCTATTCAACAAAGATATCGTATTCCTAATGTTTTACACATCTAGTCGATCACTGTTTTCACGCCAATAATAATTTGCTGCGTTCAAAGAAGAACCATTTTAGAAGCCGGCACTACAAGACGCTGACAGATGCGATATTTACTCATTTCTGCTACCATTGTAGTGGTTCCTTTTGTACGCGAGGACCAGTTCTGAGTTTGACATGACCAAAAACCAGTTTTACTTAAAAAATAAAAAAATAATAATGTAGTTCATTTATGACGTGTACAATAGATGCTTGTTTCCATGTTCATGTGGGAAAGATGGACGAAGCTTGTTCTGGTTGTAATTTTATGTTATTTATTCTTAAACGATGATGTATGATGGTTTGAAACTGTGATCCCAGTATGTTTTTCTGAGATAACGTGAGGTTTCGTCTCTTTATGATCAACGCAGTCAGACTGATAATATGCTCATGCATTTTTTATTTATCTATACTAATATTATAGAGCTAAAAAGTTTGTTTGTTTGAACGCGCTAATCTTTGAAACTACTGGTCCGATTCCGAAAATTAGTAATTATTAATAGGAAACTACCCCGAACTGCCCCGTTGGTCTCGTAGTCGCAAGCGCGACTGATGAGCTAGGGGTCCCGGGTTCGATTCCCAGGTCAGGCAAAAAGTGTTATTGGGTTTTTCCATTAGGATTTGCTCAGTAGCAGCCCGGAGTTTGGAAGTCGGTGGTGTGACACACCCGTGCCTCGGAAAGCACGTAAAGCCGTTGGTTCCGGCTGTCATTCGTAGATCTTTGACAGTCGTTACGGATAGTCAGAAGCCAGGAAGTCTGACAACCAGTCTAACCCAGAGGTATCGTGTTGCCTAGTAACTGGGTTGTGGAGGTCAGATAGGCAGTCGCTCCATGTAAAACACTGGTACTCAGCTGCATCTGGTTAGACTGGAAGCCGACCCCAACATAGTTGGGAAAAGGCTAAGCAGATGATGATGATGAGACTCTAAGCAACAAGGACCGCGTAAAATTGTCAATAAAAAGACATTGATGTGTTTCGGATGCAAGTCATGTGTGTGTTATGTAAGAAAAGAAAAACCATTTACACGAAGTTAAGTGATAAAGAAGATAGGTGTATTGTCATTGTTTAAAACATTTTAAAGTGCGTTTTCCTCGCTTTAAATCTGGGTCATATTATCTGATAACTTTAAGAGCTAAAGAAGATATCCTACTTGTACTACTCGACAATTCAATTATAGATACCGTGATATGACTTATTTCTAAGTAATCGATTTAATCTTTAACTTATCTTTTAACGTGTTTGTTAGAAGTTTTAGATTTGAAAATGTTAGTGTCTTTTCGTATCTAAAAAGCCTTGGATTTTATTATCTTTTTTCGTTATTTCTATTGATTGTCACACTCTTGAAGTACCGTAAATTAATTTTTATGTCGATTGTTAAAATTAACCTTTTGAAATGTGAACCTAAAACTTTAAATTAAATAAATGAATCAAATCTCAGATGTATCAGATCATTGTCTTGTTATTTATAATTTTATATGGTTGATACTGTGGCTAAGTACGATTGGCTACTGCGCTGCAAGTCGTGGTTGTAATTCCCGCACGTAACAAATATTTGTCTGGCTTACAGTTGGTTGTTTCAGATCCGGTTGTTTGTATATGTGTTTTTAAAATTGACGATATATGTATTTCAATAAAAAAATGCGTTGTTATAATCCCATCAACCAGAGTTTACAATCAGTCTTAATATCCATGCACACAAACAGCTAAGCAAGGTAAAGGGCTGTGAATGTGTTGAACAGCAAAAGGTGTGAGAACGGACCGCGATATGTTACACCCTGTAGTCAGCAGTATGCACAAACGTTGCCGCTTCGTTCCCAGAATGTCATTTATCGCAAGTTGTAATTGTTCGTGTTCTATCAATCTCAGGACGCTATGCCTACTACTGTTGTAATAGCTTTATCGCTCCACATTTGTAAAATGATATTAAAAGAAAATTTGTTGCTGAAGTATTGACTGAACTTCTGCCCGTAACCGCGTAGAAGTCATGTATACTATAAAATAGACTAAGGTAGACTGGTAGAAAATGCTTAAGGCATTAAGTCCGCCTTTATAAGGTGTATTTTATTTGACATTTGTGCACAAAGCTTTAATAAATAAATAAAATAGACCCTATGGCACCGTAATAGTGCAGCTTTCTACCAGTAAAATAATTTTTGTAATTGGCCCAGCACTTTCAGAAACAAATAAACTTTATAATATTAGTATAGAAGATACTCACTGTCCAGATTATCGTTATCTTTAGTGGTTTATGGTCACTAATTAAATTTTTCGAACATCCAACTCGGGCCCCGGCCTAAGGAATATTTTTTGATAACCTTAGGGCCAAAAATATTTTAATGTTTATCAAAGATAGCTAACATTTTTGGAATAAAACCTCATAAGCAGCCCCGCCACACCTTTATTCAAGTGACATTACGTACGTAATTTAATGACTTTAAATACACCTTATTAACCAGGGTCAGAGACCAGCGTCCATTCGACCTGTATTATATGCAAATCGATGTATTTATATCAGTTGAAAAATATCGATTACAATTACAAAGAGGTGTCACTACGAATTTCAAATCGATATTAAAATCGATTTGTGTATTCGTTGGCCAAGATATTTTTTCTTTGGATGTTGTAAGAGTATTTTGGTATTGTAATATTGTTTGTTCAATGACTTTCTGACATGTATTTTGGTTTGTAAAAGCTGAATTTGTGAATGGTGGTGTTTCGAAACGGTATGGTGTATAATTTACGCATATTTCCATACGAATACAGTCGTCATAACGTCAGGCTTCAAGCGTCTGCTTTTAACATGCTATAACGCGAAGACAGGGGCAGTGATCGCATAAGTCAACTGATTTAAATCATTTGATTTTTGAATCTTCTAAAAAGTACGTTGCGGCACCGATTCTCGCTTGTTTTTTTTAACTTTAAACGTAGTCTACACTCCAGATATACTTCCATATAGTGGCACAGTACATCTGTATGTCACAATTGAGCAGGACTGCATTCTGCATGTATTGACACAGTTGTGTTGACTCGTTGCGTGTGCTCATGGCACTACGTGTTATGTCGGTTTGTGGAAGGTCTTAGTTTTTGAGAACTTACCGCTAAGGTAGATTATACTGATGTTACCACGTACGTTACCCGGCGGTTTGTAGATCCGCTTTAAGCAACAGGTTTTTTTGCAAGTGTCAAGTGACTTCTTTTTTAACTTTATTTCTTTCTAAGTTTATCGAATCAATAATCAACAGTGCTATTTTGTAAAAAGCTCCCTCGGTTAATTACTTAGTAGCTTGGAAATACAATTAATAAATATAACACGTACTTATACAAAACTAGCTACCACCCGCGACTTGATCCGCGTCATATTTGATATAGTAAGTAAGTATCCTATGTGTTATTCCATTCTACAATCTATCTATGCGCCAAATTTCATCCAGATCCGTTCAGCCGTTTAAGCATGAAAGAGTAACAAACATACATTCGTCCTCACAAATTTTCGCATTTATAATATTAGTAGGATATATAATCAATACTTGTGAGAACGCGCGAATTTTTGGAACTACTGGTCCGCTTCTGAAAATTCTTTTAGTAATAGGAAGCTGCGTTAACGTTTACTATCAAAACATTAAGGGATCTGTACGAAAATTCACACGGACGAAATCGTGGATAAAGCCTAGTACTTACCTAATAAATATCAACAGAACTATCTTGATTATATCACCTATGCAGTTGTACAGGGAGTTGTATATACTCAAGAGTATATTTTCGAAGGTTGACGTGTAAGTTTATGTCGGAAACGTGCCTGTTGTCATTCGCAGATCGTGTCTACATTATAATTGTTAGCATATTAGTTTATTTGTAGCCTGTGGCCGACTTTTACCCATAGGCCATGTTGTATTTTGCTTAGCTGGACACGAATATGCCATTTTGATTTTATGTTTCAACTTGCGGATTGTTGGGTTAGGAAACTGATTTCCAGGAAAGGAGTCAATACGACTCGATTCCTATCGGCTTCCCTTCGGAAGTTTGAAATAACAGCTCCTCTACCGTCGTTGAAAATTATAAAATTACGCAGTTTCTGCTCCAGCTTCCAGGCTTCTTACGTATATATTGACTCTCCGCAACTGTTAGGAATTATGAGTATGTTTGGGTTAAATGTGGGTCCCACACTCACCCCGCCTTACTTTTTGAAGTTATGTTCATTACTTTAAAAAGCTTTTAAATAACTAGTTTTTCACATGCATGTCAAAATCTAGATAAAATAATTATAAAAAAATGGTCCTTCTCTCCGCAATTTTGCCCTTAGCCCAAAAACCTAAAGTCAGGACTTTAAACTTATAAACTAAGACTTTAGGTTATTATTTTTAAAGCATCACAAAAAAGTCCGGTTAAATTGCCGACAACATTTTAGGTCGACCCACAAAGATGCCATATCCATAAGATATCTATATTCTTCGTGAATATAGCAACAACCGCTGATAACCTCTGCGTTTATCACATTGTAGCAGGTTCGATACTTGTAACTTTTTCTGTGACACTTCCAAAAAATCCAGTTGGAACAAAACCAGTAGCTAGTTTGTACGGTGTTTATTTTCCACGTAGTGTGTGCAATTTAAATATAATCTAAGATCTTAATGATACCCGGTCTACGTCATCTGCATATGTGCCCGCATCTTCACCTGGTGCGGGCCAGCACACCGTTGTTAGACATTAGGTAATATACACAGTGGTGACGTGTTACCATGGATGCAGTACATAATTCTGCCCCGTCCAAAGCTGTAATGTAAAGCTGCTTTAAAAAAATCTTTTTCATTTCGACCTGGTACTTAGGTGCTTGATGCACTTTTGTAAAGAGCAGCTGTTTATTTTAGAATTAAAACTGGTTAGAAATTCTATCGTCACTGGATTTGGTCCTTAGACTTGCTGTAGTTCTTAACAAAATCAACTGGTTGCTAATTTAATTATATAAGTAAGTACTTTATTTTGATTAATTATTTTCTCTTCGACATTAATTCTATATTTGAGTATGCCTCACACACTGATTCCTTGTCTTTGAAATGTATAAATGTTTTTAATATTACAATTAATTTAGCTTTCATTTCTAATTTGTGGCATTGTGTACGTATTGCAGTACTCTGAGTAACTTTTATTTTTAATAGATCGTTTGACATCAGTATAGTTTTATGGAATTGTACAACTAATTGTTATAACTGTTTGTGCCGCTATGTCCGTGTGCATGTGTTCCACCGTGTATTCTCAACAAAGTTTACTTTTAAAATAATCGCTTTCGAAAGTAGCAAATGTCTCTCATATACCTTCTACTTGGTTTTAAATACTTGCTTCAAACAAAGGTACCTTTAAAAACTTGAGCAGTCGCAGTAGCGTCGTACAAAGGCTTACTTCGACACTTACAAATGAGTTTTACCGAACCAACATCACCGCACGGTTATGTGTCTTGTTTCAATATTATTATTATTATAATACGTATATATTATTTTAATATTTTTTATTCTTAGCCTCCAACAAATCAACAGATTGTTTTGGTCCTATTGTATTGTCTCCAGAATCGAAAATCTATAAAGAGGTTTGTTTGTAAGAGAATATAATCTCTGGAAGTACTGATTAGATTACTAAAAATCTTTTATTGGAAGAAAGCTACACGAACGACGTCGTGTGCAGTAACTAGTTAAGCATAAATTCGTTGTGTAAGCCTAATGTTTAACTTATTTTCTACGCTATCCCTAGTTTTTAAATGTAAAAGTATGAGTCAATAAGCTACTAAACACTCTGTATCATGTCACTAATCGTCGCCTATTTACACCGTATGTATGCCTTCATTCCGTCCGCGTACATATAATTTAAACTTGTGCTACAAGCACCAGTTTTACTTGATCCCTTATCTCAGTTCTAAAACACACGTTTTGTAAGCTTCACGGCTCAAGTTATTTTGGTTCTGTGTTGCTAGCGGAACGTGACAAGAATGAAGAACTCGCGATACATTTTTAAAAAGAGAATGCGGGTTTCGCGCCCAAACACCTGTCAAGTGTTTCAAGCGTTTGTCTTTTAATTGTCGAACAGCCAGTATTTGCATAGTAAGTAACTGAGGAGGTTTTATTGTAACTGTCCTGGTTGAATTTTATGTGTTATTGTGTCGAATAGTGTGGTTTACTTTTAGGTTAAAAGTTCCAAGGTTTGAGTCAATAATGGCCTCATTGTCATATAAATATTAGTGTAATGCATATAAACGATAAAACAGGTTTAGGTTAAACTATAAAACACTCACATCACAGCATTATGATAATTTTTTTTTTTCAGATTATTAGGCCTTAGTTATTTTCTTTTCTGAGCTTCCTGCCTGAAGCTTAGGGTTTAGGGCTGTGTCGCACTGTGTGGCATTGTATAGCTTAAGTGCCACAGAAGTAGGTCTGCCATCACCTAAATTCCCGTCGCCAGACGATACTTCTAACACCCCAAACATTTGGGTGAAATTGAGATTCTTCTGGACTCCAGTGAAAAATTGTTTTTGAAAACCCCCTCCGGACGACTCCCAGATGCTTTCAAAACTAAGACATAACATACCATATACAATAGGTGGCGAGCCTATTGCCACATGGCCAAAACTAAGACAAATCCGAGGAATCCCAGACGGATGGCAGCCCTACACAGGAGCGCAACACAGTTAAACATATTTCATGTTACAAATATACAGGGTTGTCAAAAGCATTCTTCGACGACAATTTCGTCTCATAACTCTTTGCGGTCATTCAAAGAGGCGCTCGTTCATATTTGTCTCTGTCTGACCCTATTGTGTTACCGCGTAAGTACAGTTAACTTTGTCGACCTCTACAACCATCCGTTTTACATTCTACACATACATATGTAGTGTCTAAATACGGTTAAACCTGTATTAGTTTTATACTTTGTTTTTTCCCCTGGTTGCATGTCCTTCAGCAACTAAGTCGTATCAATAACTTTATGATCAAAGAGCATCAAGATTAATTAAGATACCAAAGGAACTTATTGAAACCACGCGTAAATGTCGTAGGGAAAGTGTCGTCGATAAAATATTATAATATTTGAATTAGTAATATTTTCAAGAATTAATGTGACTAAACAAACATGATATCTTTGTTATAACATTCAATAATAATACAGTTACCAAAATGAAAATCTATGACAAAATAACAGATATTAAGCAGTAAACACACACACAAAACATTCAACATTCAAATTCAAAAAATACAATTCTAAAGCTGCCTTATTCTGTAACAGAAAAAAGAACGTCTCCGCTTTCACTGCCACAGATAACAAATCTACAAAGTCAACCTCACTAGCGCTACCGGCGACATTTCGTAACCTAACCCCTGTTAACCTCAGCCAACAATAAAGAAACATTACCAAGTAAATACATACTGTAGTCATTGTAATTTAAATAAATTCAAATTACCTATACCTACCGTGGTCGTCGGGTGTCGCAAGTGGACCTAATATTGTAAAGCTGAATGATGTAATCTTTCATCTTTTGTCTTTGCTATCTCTCGTTGATCTGTGGTTCAGTTTATTTTGGAATTGTGGTAGGTCGTTTATTGCGTTCGCGTACTACTGTGGATTTCTCGTCCATATTAAGATTTGCCAAATCAAACAAATATTTTGTCGACCAAGTAAAAGGCTTATGTTACCTGCCGGTTTAGAATGGTCCGGCAACGTATTAATGTCATTGTAAGAAACTCACAATTATTTAACAATAGCAACGTATGTTGTAATTCCGACAGGAAAAAAATGTTTACCGTTTGCTAGACAATACTTACGATTATTATGCGAATCGAGTGTCAAATGAGTGATCGTAAGGTTTTAATTCGGGGGCCTGCATTGAATTTTAATAAGAAATCGTCATTGTTTTAATGATATTCTTTCAACCGAATTTCGATCACAGCGGCCGACTTTCAATGGAGACTAGACGCGTGCGCAGGAGAAATTTTAGTGCAAAATAGAACTCCCTCTTCTTTTTACTCTCATAGTTCGATGGCCGTCAATCCTATACAACCAGGAAGGGATGAGACGCAGGATTATCGGCAACACGTGTTTTCCGAGTCATGGTGGTATCCCCCACCATCTTTCAAACTTCGAACTGCTACTAAGAAATTCCTACTAGATTTTTTTAATAACACTTCGACCGACTTGGATCGCCACCCGGATTCTACGTTCAGTAGCCGTGCTTGGGACAGTTATCACGTGAAGAAGTGTAGGTACACTTATCGCCTTTTTATCCACAATTGGGAAAACACATTATTCACCCTATCACAAATTAATATCTTGATAGTATTGTTCCGAGCCGGAACTGTAATGATAATGTTAAGAATATAATTATTTCGCTTAATGAAGTTATTCTTGGAACTTCTGAAATCTAGGTCCTGAAATGCGACCTTATTCACGACATAATAGCATAGAAGAAAATTGGTTGACAGTTTTCTTATTTCTGTTCCTGCTATTAAAAGTCAAAGTCAGCTTTTATTTCAAATAGGCCATTTACAGGCACTTTTGAAAGGTCAAGAAGTCGGTCAGTTGAAGCTAGTTGTTCATTCTAAAACGTAGGTAAGTCTCTATTTTCACAATTAGACTTCCTTTTTTTTCCGAATGGGAAATCATCTAATGACTACCCCCGCCCTGGGCGGGGCGCGAGGGAGTGTCAGACTTTTACCGACTAAAACTCACACGTGTTCCTTCTTGTGCCCTTTGCTTTGGGGGGGGGGGGGGGGGGGTATTCGAACAGCCCTGGCAGGCATCGGCTCTGAGCGGTCTCTCCAATTGCTGTCACCGTAGACACGGCCTGTCGTTATGCAACCTACGAACGGTGAGCTACCCATTACTCACCGTCCACAGACCTGATTACACTTCCGTACGGTACCCTTTACTAGGATCTACCTGGTGAGTTTGGTGTCTTCTTAGTGTATATTGTGGTTACTCATGTCAACCGGGAATCTTTACTGTTGCAGACTGCATAGTTTCCCCTCTCAGGATTTTCAAATGGTCCGGTGTCATTCGCATTCAGGTTCTTCCCGCGGTTCTCACTAGCTCATTGATCCATCTCGTGGGGGACCTGCCAACTTTTGTCATTGTGGTTACTACAACCTTCATTCTATACACGGCACGGTATTTTAAACTTAGAAGACTTCTCTGCTGATTTCAAGACCCGCTCTCATTCCAAATATCAGATCCCAAACAACAAAGGTAGACAGTTTCGCAACGGCCCTATTTGCACAGGATATATCTCGAAATCTTTCAAAAGTGAGAATGAGCGACTGCGGGTGGCCCAATGTTTGTGCCTTTAATTTTTTTACCCCTTTTTTGTAATGTTTGTCTTATTGCATCCCAGTGGTCGATGACTTTGGTTGTGAAAATATATCTGGTAATATTCGTTGAAAAATATTGGTCTTCTTGATCCGATTATGTGTTTTCTGGTCTTTTTGCGCTTCTGATAGCATTTATTGAGACGTTTATGAAATATGGATATATTTAAACGTAGGTGCAACGTATGAAAAAATGCAAGGGACAAGTTTAAGTAAAATCGTAACTTTATTATATTTTTACGACTACAACCCAGGAAGCGAACCGAGCCAGTTCATATAACAATTCCATATAATACAGGGAAGTAATAATTTCCCTAATAAAACTTCTCGTCAAATCTACCGTGAACTATGTGTTTGCAGGCTTTATCGTTCAACAAACCCTTTGTGTTTCCATCTCACTCGCACATGTGGACCTTCTATAAGTCTGTCTCTCTTGCTCTTGGGTCCGGCTAATATGGCGGCGGCGGTTGCTAAGCAACGCTTATTGTTTACACATGGCGCGAGCGCTGGTTGAACGATCGAATCTGTATGAGGCCTGAATCGGTTTAATGTTCAAATTATATCGATGTTATTTCATTTTTTGTTTGTTTTACTATTATGGTGGCCATTTTAGTTTCTTTTAATACGAAGATTGATGAATATCAGGACATTTAGCACATGTGAAAAGAATTATGATTTTTCGGGAAATATTATTAATTTTAATAGGACAAAAAAGGAGAGGGGGGCGTTTAATAGGAGACTGCCCCGTTGGTCTCGTCGTCGCAAGCGCAACTGATGAGTGTGGGGTCCCGGGTTCGATTCCCAGATCGGGTAAAAAGTGTTATTGGGTTTTTCCATTAGGATTTGCTCAGTACCACCCCGGAGTTTGGAAGTTCGTGGTGTGAAACCCCCATGCGTCGGAAAGCACGTAAAGCCGTCGTAGATCTTTGACAGTCGTTACGGATAGTCAGAAGCCAGGAAGTCTGACAACCAGTCTGATACACTGATATTCAGCTGCTTCCGGTTAGACTGGAAGCCGACCCCAACAACTATGTTGGGAAAAGGCTATGATGATGATTTGTAATTTTAATAGGAACATGATTTTGACAAGATTCATTTATCAATTTTAATTGAATAAAACGTTGCCCCACACTAGGAATTTCTTCTGTATCGTTTACACACTTATTAACTCACATATCCAAAAAACCAGATCCGGAACAAACTACCTGTTGGCCAAACAAATATTTGTTCTGTGCAGGAATCGAACTCGCGACACGCAGCGCAGCAGCCCTTCGTTTAACGATTGCGCCATATGTTATCACGTCTGTTAAAAATAGTAATAAGAAGAGCCCAATGTCAAATAATCCGTCTGACAGTAGTCTACGATTCTTAAATTCGTTTTAATGAATCCGGGGATATAGTCAAGGTCGGTCAAGTTATTTATTTCAATTAGACCATTAAAAAGCAACTTTTGAACGTCTTATACGCGAAAAAATAAATGAAACTAGATGCCCTTTCCAAAATGTAGTTTCATATGAAGAAGAATGGGCAAGAAACTCCATATACTCTTTAATCACAAATAAATACAATGAACCTTGCATAAAACCTACTTTATTAAAATATGTATAACAAAATAATAACCCTTTTGAGGCATTTTAAATCGTGACTATATTGTCAAAAGATTTATAATCAAAAGACCTAGTAAGTAAAAGATAGTTATCAGATCACGTACATATGGCACAGATGATCAGATTCATTCAGAATGGATCGCGTCGCTGTCTCGATAATTGTATGGTCAAACAACACCTTGAATTGACCTTGAGTGACGCACTTGTCTAGCTAACTATTTCTATACCATAATCTAGCTGTGTGTTTAGAAGAGGCGATTATTATCGTACGAGCATATCTAGGTGTAGAAATCTAGAATTTCAAGTAAGCGCGGAACTAAGGACTGAGAAATATGAAAGAGGTGCATTTTTCCTTACAGAAAGTTGAACGGAGAAATCCAAAAAGAGAAAAACTGGATATATTTATCAGATATGCAATTCTATATAGCCAATTCTAAAGGAACTCTATGTCCCACTGTTGGGCAAAGGCGTTCCCTCACGTCCTTCCAGGAACTCTATTCCCGCGCCACCTTGCATCAGCCCTCGCGGTTCTCATCTATGTCGCCCTCGGCCTCGCCCGCCACTTCTTCCTGGGCCGTTCCCGGCGACCCTCTGCATCTTCAGGCACTGATTACGGGCAGACTTTTGCCCAGCAGTACACTATGCATGTTGCACACGTGTCCTACTCAAACCCAGTTGAGCCTACTAGCCTTTTTGCCTTTTTTTCTTAACGTGACTATTTTAACACACATTTCAGGATAGCTAGACAGTAAGGGACAATTGCAAGAACCTTAGAACGATAGCTCAGGATCAGTGCAACGATACGAGCTTCATTTTCAAAAATAACCTCTATGTAATTAGACTTTGGAGAGTTTTTGCTAGATCAACGTATTTATATTTTACTTCGCCTCTTATGACGCGTTTTTAATTATATATGACATAATATTACTTTAGCCCAATTGTAAAAACAAAATAGCACGGTAATTGTGTGTTTAATATGCAAGTGGAAATACATTGTTTGGTGACAATATTGGTATAGTCTGCTCTGTCGGGCTATATTATATTTGGAGTTATGGACTGTCTGTCTGCTGTATTTTAAACGTAGTCTAAAATTAGTTTTGTATAGTTCACAGATACCAAATATTTCGACTCTAAAAATTCAGTTAGTTTAATTTTTAATTTATTATAAGCTGCTATTAGTTTCTCCTCCCTATGATGCCCATAAAATATCTCAAAATAAATTTGATACCACACTCGAGACTCTAAAAAGCACAGAACACAGCGTTGACAATCCATTAATTTTCAAATAATTAATACTGTTTTCTAACATCTCTGAACATCAGGACTGGCTCCCTAGAAACTTATTTTATTTCTTTATTGAAAGGCCAACAGTTACATCATAAGGGCTTACAACTAATTTAACAATCGATATAAACAGTAATGTGATAACGCTGTCCACAGGTAGACACAAAAGTTTAATAAGAAAAAAAAACAAAGTGTTATCGCTAGGAATTACCATATTAGGGAAGAAAAAATAGTCACAAACAGTTTTGCCTTCCCAATATTAAGTTGGAACGTACCTCTTAAAATACAAAGTAAACATGCGGTTTCTTTATAGCCAGGTCAGTGGCATTAAGTAACCCAAGATGCTGAGGTCGGAACTGTCACATCGATTGAACCAACAAACATTTGACACAAGGACCCTGCTTTGGGAACACACCCAGATTACAGAGACCGGTGATTTGCATTGAATTTCCAGAAAGTTTTGGATGACAAAAAAACGAGATGGGAAAGAAATATTTTATCGTAGAAATAATAATTGGTAGAAGGGACCATCGTACCTCCCAGCGTTAACATTTCTAATCGGTCGGTTATCAGCTGTTACATACATTGTGGCCACGTAGGTTTTGCACTTTTGTATGGAACAGCTGATCTTTTTATCAATAACCGATGTATAATTTTGTCGCTGGGGGATCTACAATCATGTACTGAATCCACGGTTGAAAATTTTCGTTACAATATGTCTTGTTCTTCGTTTTTGTTTCGATCTAAAAAGTCCGATGAAACCTCTGCATCAAAAAATACTGGTTGATGCGATTTTTCACGTAGGTGGAACTGTTTTCATAGGATCTGAACTCCACCTCTAAACCCTCAAACTCCAAATAATCATCTTTTAAAATGCATCAAAAAAACCAACAGTCATATTACGATTATGCCATGTCCCCAGCCTTTCTCAACGCAAACTAAACAAAATTCTGCCGGCGTATGACAGTCGGCCATTTAGCCGTGTCAATGCGGCAATACGCAAGAATGGGCAGTAACAGCCCGACGGTTGTCGCCGAACAATCGGTCGCAGTTGCCACAACGTCCCTTCGTTGTGAAATGACGTTTTACTTCTCGAACGTGACTTTTTCTGTGTCATAGTCTGCGGGTGTACCTACTGGGATTTTTTTGGGAAATAGCAGTGGTTTTGCCTTTTGATTTGGTTTTGTGAAGGATGAGAAAAGCGGTTATCTGACTATTGACTTGACTTTAGTAGATACGATACGAAACATGATTGTGTTGTTTCCTTCCTTATATTTATTAAACTTTGAACGAAAAACCTAGAATACAACTAGATACATATTTATTCGTGCGATTAAATACCATTGTTTTATATACCTTTCTGTAAATTTTCTGAATGCTTTTTTCGTAGCGTGTCGACGTCAGTCAATGTTTAGTGAACCCAGAACTTAGCTACGATATTCCATTAATTCCTGGAGCGTCCAGGCGTCTGACTGTTTTTAAAAGCACCCAATCAATTCCATCAATTCAATACAGGCTTTAAATATGCGACCTGTTACTTTATTTTGTACTGTTTAGGGTGAATTTCACCTAACTTTTACGTTTCGAATACATTTCGAAGTTTTGACAGTTATTCTATATAATAACTGTTAAACGACAATTTATCCCACAAAGACTTTATACCAGGTCAAGTTTGTTGAAATTCGCGCTTAGAGACAAAATACAAACCAATGTAGTCTTTGGCATAAGTACATAACCTGCCATAATGCAACTCACATGTCCCATGATAAGTCTAAACACTAAACAGAGTTACAAACTCGGCAGATGTGTCGTGTGGCACACAGCACGAGCGAGGCCTTGTGCCCGATGCTAGCCAGCGACTCTTTATTGACTATTATTTGCTAAACCTATATGTGTAAACGTATTGATGGATTTCTTGACAATTATTGTGGTAGAGATGAAAATGTAGGAGTCTATTGGAAGATGAAAAAATATGTAAAATTAAAATTTAGAAAACTTGTCATGTTAAAGAAAAATAGGTTCTTCTGGAAGTGATGAATAAGAAAATTATAAGCAATGTAAGTCTTTAATTATTAAGCTCATATTTAACGCATTTGGAGAAAGAGAATTTGATGAAATGCACAAGCTGAAATCAGCCGGTCTACTCTGTAAAAATATCTCTGTGAATCTGTGAATTCAGGCAAAGTGATCTTGACGTGAGCTGTCAATTCCTGCCACGCAGAATGACAAAATATATAAATCACAAACAGCAGATCAGAAACTGTAACAGATAAGGAAGTAATTACACAGATGCTAATCAGCACAGACGCACACTTGGGATCCCTCGAGAATAGTCATCTTAGAGAAGACGCAGATTTTATTAAAACTTTTACACAATTAAAAGCGAAGCCTGTAACTCATGCGCACGACAAATGTTGTACAACCAACCACATCCATGTAAACGATTTGACTGTCACATCACTTTTATTGGGCGGTAATAAGGGTGGTTATCGTAATTTAAGTGTTAGTATTGTCGTGCAGTTGACCATACCACAACGTTAACCGTAAAGCCACTATAATCATTATATTATTTAGTTTTAGTATCGATTGATGTGATGCCTGTCATACCTGTCATAAGGTTATGCGCACGCGCAGTTAAACTCGTTGACATTGCGGTTAAGTCGTAATCATCTTACTTTGTCATTTTGGTTTGTTTTGGTTGCGTCTGGGAGTTAGGAATATTTGTGGATGTGCGATGTGTATGAGGATTGCGGAATCATTACTAATATTATTTAGAGGTAATGTTTGTCTGTAAGAGGTATTCTCTAAAAGTACTGGTCCTGATGGTTTAAGATTTTTTTTGTCTCACCTGATGTTAAGTGGTCACCGCTTATCTGACATCTGCAATACTAGAGGCCTTGCAAATGCGTTGACATACCAGAGACAAAGTTGAAATGTCATGACATATCTTTCGAACTGGAACATAACAACGCTGCTTTGCGGCAGAAATAGGTATGGTGGTAGTACTACCCCGGACGAGCTCCTTCACAGAGAGTTCTACTACTGCTAACAGACTGAACCTCTTTTAGTTTTCAAGACTTTGGTCAGAAGATGAACTGTCCTATAAACATATTAATATTGATCATTAGTTCCTTTAAAAGGCTTTATGGACTTCAAAACTCCTCGTTTTCAGTCAACTGTCAAGGTCCTATGTAACCCGCATGTCAACTGCGCGCGCCATGACCGAGTTCCGGACGATTTCCCGCCAACTGCGCGCGCGCATGTTATGCTTTGACACTGGAAATTTATCGTTTATGTTGATTGTACGATCTATCAATGGTAGCTCAATTTGTTTGTTATAGAAATTGTGACATGTAGTGCGTAAAGGGCACACGTTTTATTTGAACGATCATCACGACATTTTTTTGCTAACTACTGCCCGCGATTTTACCTGCATATATTTCAGAATAAGGCCAAAGTCCTAAACTATACTACAGGAATGCATAAACGGGATAAAAATTATTAAATCAAATCGGTTAACTGCTTTATATAAATATCCCTTAGTGAATTTAGGTGAAGTAAACTTGAGGTGAGTTATCATCACAGTGGATGCTACGAATTGACAAATCAACTCAATCTCACTTTGTCTACACTCATTGAGGGAGATTTTTGCAGAATAGCACTACTGTTCTGTGAATGCGCCTGTCTTACTTTAAAGAGCTAAAGGCATGTAGTGTTTCCACCGCTACACAAACGTCTTCTCTGAGAAGCTGACACTAACTTTATCCAAATCATTGTACCGCCACTATTTTTATATATATATTCAGACAGCCATCTCAGCGTAACGCATAGGACTTCCGGCCTTTGACTTCCATTCCAAACCTTGGAATTTTACTAACAGTGGCAATTTCAATCCGATTTCCGTTTCTTGCGAAAATCATTTGACATCCAACCTAACCTTTGGCACTGGGTATAATTGCCCATTTTTCATAAAAACGTCACATCTACTTTGATACTGAGCTTAAGACTTGGGCTACCAAGGTCAATCAGCTCGCAAGACCCTCATTTTGAATGGCTACTAATAAGAATTCTCACAGCCTTCGTTGCTAGTCAATCATGCGGTGACATTGGCCTCTTACGGCGGAGAACAAAAAGACATAAATTAAAATTATCGCATGGAATTTGTTACTTTATTGTTTCAGCCGCAAAGTTAGAATTGCGCTGCCAGTGTCAATTAGTTTCTTTACTAAAGATGATTTATATATGGACTGGAAGAATAGATGCTGCAGGAATCAGTTCTTGTTCAAAATCATGTTGTGCCCACGGGACCCTATTACTAAAACTTCGCTGTCTGACCACACGCGACCGTCTGTTCCAGAGGTAGACACTTGAATTTCCATAGTGTGCTGCCGTATTATCAGTATGGCCGCTATACAACAAATAATAAACGTTTTTTTGTATGTAGTGTTAAACATTTACCGGTAATACGGCAGGTTTCGTGGGTGGAGTCCGGCATACACTTGGCCGGCTTTTTAGGGCTTTCAACCTAGAAACTATTTAGCTTCATGATAACTACAGTCACAGAATACTCAATTATTGAGTATTGAGTGTTGTATTATGTTAGAATCAGTAAAGTGTGCGTACAGTTAGAGTGAGCTTGACGTAAGCTATCATCCCACTAACGTTAGAGATTGACAGACCGCGAAAATAGTTTTTCCATTTTTTTTAGTTTCCAAGTTTAGCGCTTTTAAACACACAAACTTTTCAGTTTTATAATATTAGTATTTTTTTTTTTTTTTGGTGGGTGGGAAATCATCAAATAACTTCTCCCGCCCTGGGCGGGACGGGAGGGAGTGTCAGACTTTTACTGACTAAAACCCACCCATGTTCCTTCTTGTGCCCTTTGCGTTCCGGGGGCGCGGTATCTCTTGCGAACAACCCGCAGCCCCGGCATAATATTAGTATAGATTAAGAATTTGCTTTTTGGTTTTTACGACGGTTACTTTCGAAACTATTTGCATATTCTTTTCATTTTCATGAGTCAGTCTGTCAATGCTGTAACTATACCTATCATGAATAACTCCAGCTTCCGTCATCTCCGACATGCATGCCCGACCGATAATGACCTCTATTTCAAACGGTTTTAAGTAAAAAATTATATGCACACCATTCGTTACATAACATTCTAACTTGGCCGTACTTCATTAGAATTTCAACTTTAGTCCACCGACATAAATTAGACAATTACTTTGAAGCTCGTTAGAATCTATCGTTAAACAGAATAGAACTTTATATCTTTGTTGACAGTGTTGCTTGTCGTTTGAACACTGCGGCTACCGTTGCAGGCTTTTCCGTGAAGGAAATTGGACTTAATGACGTTAGATATAAGGTTGTATGTTATTGTTGCGTGGTGGGGAGGTCGTATGCGCACGCGACTCGTTCCGGCTGTGATTGCGTTTATGAAGGACGTTCAGTCATGTGAAATTGATTCCACTCGATTACTGATGTTTGAAGATATTGTTGGCGAGTTATCTGCTTTGCTAGTAGACACATAGAAATGGTAATTTCATATCCAAGGGAAAAATCTATATTTGGCAGTTCCCACTTCATTGAGAGATGATCAAAACCGACCTAACCAAAAAACCTAAACAAACTTGATAATTAAAGTAAAGAAGTTTAAAAAAAAAATAAAAATAAAATAACAGCATACCATCACGCCTGTATTCCCCAGAGAGTTAGGCAGAGGTGTACCAATGTATACCCACAGTTCGCGGGTATGTTTTTAGGTCCTATGTAATAGGTAGCGAGCCTATTGCCATTAACCGGGCACAAATTCAAACTCCGAGCTGCTACTGAAAAATAATAGAAAAACCCAATACCACTTTTTGCTCGACCTGGGAATCGAACCGCAGCATCGAATTGAATAGCAGTCGCGCTTAGGACCACTAGGCTAACGAGGCAGTTAAAAAAACAGCAGAAAACAGTAACACAGTTTTTTAACAGTTTAAAAAATAGTCACGTTGATATGGTTTTACTCGGAATATACCAAACATCTATTTACTAAACTTAGGTACGCAATGTAAGGAAGCTATCAAGGAAACCGCACATTTATTAAGCAATGCTAATGATATATGCTAAGCCCAATACCTACTTTGTCCTTTAGACATGACTCAAAGGACCAATAAATATTGATGTGCCTAGAAACTTGCATACGTGTGTTTGCTGGAAATAAAACTATTGCGTAAATATACGATGATATCCTGCAAATAAAGGGTGTTAAAAAAACAGACAACGAAGCTTAACGTTGTATGGTTATGCGTTGAAGGTTAAAGTTTTAACTCTTTCATATTTTTTTTTTACTTTATAATCACCTTTGACCCTTGTACTGCTGCATGCACTCATAAGCACAATGTTCTGCGTGCGTTAGATTACGCTCTACCGTGAACCTACCCAACTGAACCTCCCTTACTTACATTTCTATTTTAGGTGTGATAGTTCTCATCAAAACTAAAATTCGTTCAAGTAATAATTTGTGTCTAATGTTACGTAGGTTGACGCGCAGTTTGCTTAGTTAACGGCTATGTGATGTGTCTTATTTTTATACCTCGTATATGATAATTTGTTAAATATATCGTCATAATTACCGCATTGTGAGTTTTGATTTACATACAAAGCAAAACAGCGCTGCAATTTGTAAAAAATGTATTTAAAACAATTGCAATTCGTGGAATCACTTTAAATACTACTGCCAAGAATCATAGCTGTGTCCCGGATACAAGGACCCGTGAAATTACAGGTACTTAAGACCTAATTTGTTTGTTCTATAAATAAATAGAATGCTTACGTTAATAACCAGTTTTTTGTAAAAATCCCATAGCGAATGTAGCTGAAGTCAGCTACAGGTGAATTGTCATCGCACCTGATGTTAGAAATTTACAGCTTTGTTCTACAGCATGGCAGGTCTTATGATTAATATACAGTATCGAGGACTCAATACAACTCGATTCCTACCTACTTCTCGCTGAAATTTCGGAAAAAAGGTACTCTTTCGCCATAGAAAAAATGGCACAATGAATAGAGTCAATATGTCCAAATATTAAAACCGCTCGTTAGTTAAGGTCTGTTATATTAAATAGGTTAGTTTATGATTAACGGGAACTAAAAATATTTTGAAAAGGCCTATACTTTTTGCATGTAGTTGTAATCACACAATGTTTTTTTTTTTAATCTTTTGGCTTTCCCTTACAATGGTCGATTCATATTCTGTTACCTAAATCATAAAACTGCTTTCTTCCTTAAATCTTTTTAGTATCTTCTTCAAAACTTAAGTTCTACATATTTCAGACACAACCGTCATGCCTACTGGGAAGTACGATGACAGTACATTATCAGCTATAACCGCTTCACGTACTATGTAGGCTCTCGTCACTACAATCGCCGTGCGCGGACTACAGTCACCGCCCAGTAATAATTCACTGGATACTTGACAACGACTTGAGGCAAGAGAGATAAGAGTTACTTCCTTTTTATTGTCCCACTGTCTCCAATCTTTGTTCCCAGCCTTTGCTATCGCAAAGGCTTCTTCTCATACAAGCCAGGAGTATTGGTCACCACGCTTGCTCAAGGCGGATTGGCAAACTTATACTAATTTTAAGTTCAGGCTTCCTCACGTTGTTTTCCTTCACCGATGTCAGTGATGTCCAATAGAATGTGTTTCATTGAAAAAGTCATATTGGAACTTGTCGGTTGTGAACCCACAGCTTCATACATGACAGGCAGGCTTCGTAACCACCGGGTCATCTACAAGTGGAGGAATTAAAATTGGTGATTATATCAGGATCAAGTTAGTGAAGTTGCCAGAGTTTATCAAATGGTAGACACGTTTGTTCAGCATTATTATTTCCAGATTTCAAAGGAAGAGGTTTCTGTTTTCGTAAGTTTTGGAGACAATACATACTGGTTACGTTGATGTATTAAAGTTACACCTAGTTTACATTAGGTCAAGCCGGCTGTTTTACCGTTGGCCATCTATAAGATGGTTTGTGAAGAATTTCAGGTAACGAGTCCTATGAATATTTCTTCTTTCTTGCCTTTCAGCTCGATTTTAGTCGCAGTCAGGTTTCAGTTCGTATGTAGAGCAAATGATTTTAGGTAACTAGGTAGTGTTTATATAAACTTGGTCAGAGATTCGTCTGAATTGATGCGTACAGCAACAACTAACAATGACAAGACAAGTTAAAATGTTCACAGCCAAAGTTTACAAAGTATCATATTGAACCTCTATTGTCTGTATCTAGTAGTTTTAATTGGACGTATGGTAGTCTAGCTACAACACTTACAGGTGAACATGTTTTCAAAACAGCCCGTACGCAGCTCCGCCAGTCGTCGCATACAGCCTGCCATTGTTCGTCGTCGAATGTATTTGAAAAATAACGATGTTCTATTTTAAATATCGAATTTTAGTAACGGTCGCTTTCGGTTTTTGAATTTATTGATTTATTTTCGTGTGGGATTTCGGCGGGTGATGTTCTGTGTTCTGTGCGTGGCAGTGGACAAAGTTTTTTTTATAGTTTTAATGCTAACAACAAAGTTTTTCACAATGGTTCCTCATTGAGTAGTTCCAAACTATCTGGTACTGTTTCTTCTCTAATGATTTTCATACTTCTCTCTTTTATTATAACTGAAATGGTGCATTAGTCGATTTTTTTCTTCGGTAATCGAAGGCAATGTGGCAAAATAAAACGATCGTTTGCCTGTAAGTGTATAGGTACTGTATCGAACTTAATACAGTACCGTTTAAAACGTCATTGGTGATCAAAAAGCGTACTACCGTGTTGCAATAAAAGTAAATAATTACGAGCTATGCAGAGCGGAAAATAACCAAATATTTAACGTGGCTATGAGAGTTGTATTAATATTGTGTTTATTCCATTGTGGCCCTATATCCGCTTGGGCAGCTCTGCCACGGACTATGGTATCAAATAAATCTGGCACGCTTTAAAATCTGCACCGTACAAGATATTACACTTGTTTTTAAATGTCTTACAGCAATTTAATTGTATCTGTAACAATTCCACCCTTCGTATTCTACTTCCCTCAAACTCTCTTGTTACATCAAATCTTTGTGGTTTTTGCAGCGTACCTTCTTCCATTCTTCTCGCTGTTGTCATCCCTCTATTAATTCCTTTTCTAGCCACTACTACCTTCATTTAAAATCTGCATTTCACCTCTACAGTTTGTTATATCAGTAGTTCTATTCTGCGAAAATCTCCCTTGGCGTATTGAGGTGAAACGGGCTTGGTCTGAGTTGTCAATCCCAAGCATCGTTGCGATGACAGTTCACCCAAATTCGCCGGGGGAGAATTTTACAGAATAGACCTATTGGTGATCTGTTTAAAATATAATTTACCAATTAAATAAGATGATGGTGATAAGATGAGAAGACACGTACTATTGGTGGCCTTACAATATATATTTATCACTCACTCTGCTTTCATATCATATGTGAGCATTGATGATATTCATGTAAGTATTAATAGATCTATTTCAAGAAACTGGATTAGATGGATATACAATTCTCTTTAGCGATTCTAAATTCCAAGTCAAAGTCAAAGCATTTATTTCAATTAAACCATTTATAGGCACTTTTGAATTGCCAAGGACTTCATCAGTTAGTCATTCTATAGGGAAGCACAATCAAGAAACTCCACACAATCTTTTTAATAGAGATTTTCGGGCTTCTGACTACCCGTAGGGATAGTTAAAGTTGAACGAATGACACCTAGGACCAACGGCTGTACGTGCTTTTGAAGTCACGAGCCAAAGCTTTCTCTGACTAAGCAGTCTTATCTCTTCAAAATACCTTTAAAATATAATACGTCAAGTCTCTTGCTGAGCACCGAGTCGAATCGTCGTACGGTTGACAATGCTCCTTACGTAAGTCTAACTCGAACAATTATGGAAGTTTGACAAGACGGCGGGAACGCGGTCAAGGCAGTACCAAGTGATGCGCAATCTTCATTATTGTAGGAATTATTTAGCATTTTTAGTTGTTCTAGGCGCCTTGGGATTTCAGTCCAATACAATCGCCATCAAAAGGACCATTTTATTGTCGCCTTGGTTTCGTACCTAAAGACCAAGTATTGTTATCTTTTTACACGGTCATGTTACACAGAGAATATTAGTTGTAGTATGTATAATAACGTTGACAGATCTAAGCCATCACCCTTGCAATGCAGACTTAGATATTAATTTTAGCAGCAATTTCCAAGCAAAATTTTGTGTAAAAAAGTGAGGGTATTTGTAAAATATTACTAATGTATATAGTACTACTAGACTTGCAATTACAAGAAATTCTCTCTAACTAGGAATAGAAAACTAAATCTCTTTACAGACGAAGCCTTAAGTAAATGCTAGTGCAACATTTCCTGATCCGTACCCAGTCCTAGGTTCAGTGTCCGGTTGGTACAATAGCACATAAATGCTTTATAACCGTAGTAAAACCGAGTGATATCGGTAAACGCGGAAGTATTAACAAAGGTCTAAAGTGCTAAACTAAAACTATTGAGAAATGGCTTTTTTGAAATCGACGGTTTTCTTAAAGGTTCGTGGACCCTAAGGACCAGGACTCGTAGGATATTTATACTTTTCATTTGGTAAAAATTACAGACAGTCTGATAGACTCTTAGAGAAGTTGGCAGTATTTAGTAGCAGAGTTTACTCTACGATAACAGAAAAGACTGCCCATTAAGACTTAAGATTACCCTCCCAAGGAGACGCCCAGATCAAAATAAATAGCGCCCAGGATTTCCCGTGCTGTACAGTCATCTTAAATCAAACAGACTTGGCACAAATACCTGCAGATAATGCAAATATTTGCCATGATAGGAAACAGGAAATGAACTTTCGAGGTTTCCTTAAAGGGAGGGAAAATATAAAGGATGAACAAAGACTACCGTTACAAAGAGGATTCAATCTAGTCGACTCTTTTTAATAAAACTTGGAAGAGTTCTTAACAGATCAAAGGAAAAGTAGCACTTGTTCACATATGACACAAGGTCGAATTTTATTTAAATTTAGTTTTCATTGTAACTACAATATTTCCAAAATATTGTACTCTTGGTCGGTATAGTCTACAGATTAATGAGATAATGTTATTATCAGTGTGTTATCAAGGCGGACTGTAGAGAGAGAATTATAAAGATGTAAGTGTAGCAATCGTTTGTAGGGCAAAGGCGTAAAACAATTACTGTTGTCATTTTGTCACCAAAAGTGTCGCGTTATCTGGTGTCACGCACCACTTAGTAAATGAGGGTACCTGCGATACTGGTGGTACTTTAGCATCGCCTTTATTGCGAAGCTGTAGAGGTGGTTTCTGTAGTACATTATTGTGCGGCGGTGCGGTGCTCATACGAGTGTGGGTACAAGTGAGCTGCCTTTGTTTGTTGCAAGTACTGTACGATGTCTCGATAGGTTTAAAACAAAATAAAGATAATTGGTCAATATAGCACAGTAATCGTCTATCGATAGAAGATGAAATAGGTTAGGTGAAGTTGAAATTACAGGCACATGAGACATTTCACCTTTATTTCTGGGATGGCAACGTATTAGCAAGGCCTCTGGTGTTGCAGATGTCATGATGGCATGATTGCCATCCAACGATGTTTAAACAAAAGTATTTATCATTAGTAGCATACAAACCTCTATTATCAAGGAATGTCTATCGAAAGTCGGAATTTCGTTAATGGAAAATTCCAGTTACATTTTCCACATATGGAAATTAACAATAATATTTGAACAATAGAAATTCTTGTTGTGAGTTAAATTTATTTTTGTTTGACTGAAGATAACATTATTAAGGTTTGGTGCTATTTGCCCAAAAACATGGAAAAGGCACACTTACTTCGTACAAAAAGACCAAAAGTCTAACACTAACGGTTACAACATCGGCACCGCATTACTAATACCCAAGTCAGCACCAACTAAGCCAACATACGATGACTTATATCCTCAACTGTACTGCGTCTGACTCAGACCAGCCATAAAACGGCCAGATAGCGATATCGTGTGTTTGAACAGACGTACTCACATACTTGTGTGTGTACAATTGGTCTCGGGACGATACAGTCGATGTAGTTGTGAATTTTTGTTGAAAACTGTGAAATTTTAATGAGAAGTTGTTGCTAGGTTTTATTTTGGTAATAGTGGATATATTGGTGGTAATTGTACTTGTATGTAACAGTGAATAGACATGGTATATTGTATAAAAACAGTCACTGATCGTGTTCACTTGTATTTTTTCTTTTAAATGTTCAACACGTTTCATCGTATATACAATTACTTTCTGTTGTGATTTACAAAACTTTTTACAATGTGTGTGTCCTCAAAGTTTTACGTTGAAATTCACTCCAGGTCGCTAACCTTTTTGTAAATAGCAAACATGCTAACATTCTTATCAGTAACTGTGTTTGGAGAACAATTTGTGAATATTTCAAGTAGTGATAAATATATAACGTTACTTTTCTTTTTTTCCAGAAACTCAGCAAAAAGAATGGCATCAAAGAGGAGGAGTCCAGTTGGTACTGGGACCCGCCGGCCCAAACGTCGAAACCATCTGATAATGAAACCGAAACCCAATACAAATTACAGATACGAAATTTACAGGAAGAGCTTGCCTCCCTGACGGAGAGAGGCACAATTGATATAAGATCCGATGAAGAACTTTTAAAATTGAGAGAAGAAAACAGACATCTCTCGTCAAACTTAGAAGATTTAGACAACCAACATCAACAAGCTATGGAAAGACTTCTTGCACTAAAAAGCGAGTTGCAGTCCAATTTTGTAGTTTTAAAACAAGAGCATGAGGATCTCAAAACTACAAATGAAGAATATGCGTCAGAAATCAAGAAGTTACTTTCCAAAATTGGAGAGAGAGATAAAGAATTAGAAGATGTAAAGGGAAGTAAGTCTGATTACGATACTTTGTTTCATAAATATCAAAATCTGGAGAGGATACATAGTTTGCTAAGAGAGAACGCTGAAAAATTCCAGGAAGAAAACCAAGATTTACACGAAGAAGTATTTAAGCTGCAAGAAGAGGTAACGAAGTTAGAGCATGACATAGAAGTAGCACAAAAACATGCAGAGCTATCAGATATGGTTCCCAGAGATACCTATGAAGAGCTTCTGAAGGAAGTTAATGAATTGAAAGATAGAAGAAATTCAAGTCAAATACATTTAGACGAAATCAATATAGATGATAATGCTAAAGGTGTGATTGAAACCCTCAAACGTGATATAAATGAGCTTAAACATAAACTAGCTCAAAAAGAAAGTAACAGTCAAGACAATGTAGATAATAAAATAATCAAACCTGAAAAGGTTATGCAACTGTACAATAAGTATGTTAATTTTGAACTTCCTATTGATTACGTTGGAGAAATACCATCAGCTGGAGATAACATAGTTCTTTTTAAATTGGAGAGTGTTTTCAAAACAGTGCATTCATTTAAAAAAGAAATCGACATGTTAGACCTCAAGTTATCAGAGAAAAACCTCAACGCCAATCATCTGCAGACACAAATAGATGATCTGACCACGGAAAATGATTTCTTAACTACAGATATACAACATCTAGAGAGAGAATTAAGTGAGATGAAAAAGAACAATGATTTCCTCATATCTGAAATCACGGCCTTGAAAAACACGTCCAAGTTAGAGCCCATAATTGAAACACACGAAGACAATTTAGCGAAATTAGAGACGGAATTGGCTGACTCTAATAAAGTTAATAAGCTCTTTGAATCAGAAATCAAGAGAATACTCAAGGAGCTAGATGAAGTAAGAACTGAAAAAAATTCGCTTCGTAACAGTTTACATGAAATAAAACAAAAGTACTCAACGATGTTGGACGAATTTGAAATGTTAAGAAGTCAAAGTAAAGCTGTCGCAGAACTAGAACATAATGTCAATAGCCAAGATTATGAGAATCTTAAAAAGGCAGCCGATGAAATAGATGACTTAAAGAAACGTCTAAACTCTGCTAATTCTAAGAATGAACAGCTTTCTATAGATGTTCACATATTAGAAAACGACAAAGTGTTGCTAACAAAAAAAGTAGAGGATCTTAAGATAACATTAGATGAAAAGTGTTATGCCCACAAAGAATTGGAAAGCTTAAAATCAGCCTTGGACATTAAGCTGCAGGACTTTGAAAGCAAACTGGATGATGTCATTAAACATAAGCAGGATATGGAAAGCGATAAACACAGTTTACAAGAAGAAGTTGTTACACTAAAAGAACAATTGTCTACTGTTATTACCGCTGGTACGAAACTAGAAAATGTGACTACAGAAAAAAGTTTAATTGCTGAAAAAGTGCAACAGATGTCTGTGGCAAGCGAGACTCTTTTAGAAACCAACAAACAACTAAAAGCTGAGGTAGCCGAACTGCAGCGCAAATTAAAAGAGCTTTTAACAGAAAATAGCCAACTTAACAAAGATATTGAGACTCAAAAAGAATTAAAAGCACTTGCAGATACCAACGAAAAATTAAAAGCAAATCAGGTTTTACTTAGCAATGAACAAGTCACAAGTCTTCAAGCTGAAAATAAAAAACTGATGGAAAAGAAATTACAACTGGAAGCTGAATTATCTTCCACTGATAGTAAAATTCTACATCTGGAAGAAGAATTTGATAAGTTGGTATCAGACCTGAATGAAAAAGATATTTTGATTGATGATCTTAACAATACCGTAAGTCATAATAATTTGACAATAAAAACATTAAATGAAAATGTAGTTGACCTTGAAAAAACGATTACTATAAAAAATAATGAAATAGTGTCCCTCAGAGAGAGTGCTGTAAATGCTAACCAGAATCAAGAAGAATTAAATAAGCTTCATAATGAAAAAGAAGATCTTAGCAAACAAGTGTACCTCTTAAGCGATGAAGTTAATTCAAAGAATAGTCAGATATCAACACTTTCATGGCGTTTAGAAGAGTTGGAAGTACTACGTAAAGAATTTCAAGGAACAATAGCTGACAAAGAAAAAGAAATTAAAGAACTAAATCAATCAATAGTTGAACTAACTGATAAAATTAAGACTACAGAAAACCTTACTCATCATAATGATGATTATGCCAAGTTAGCAAAAGAAAAAGAAGCGGTAAAAGCTGAGCTCGATGAGCTAACAAATGTCTTAACATTAAGAGAAAATTATATCGAGGAACTGCAAGAAAAATACGCGAGTACTCAGAAAATGGCCACAGAATGCCAATCAATTATAAACGCTGCGTTGGCAGAAAAAACTGAATTGATAAACTTAATAAACTTGAAACATAATGAAAGCATTCAATATCATAATGAAATACAGAGGCTAAACCATGTTATCTTAGAACATACCAACGAATATAGAAAAGTAATTGAGGAAAAAGATAATTTGATACAAAGTACTGCTACTAATTGTACAAATTGTGAAAATCTAAGAGTAACGCTCAAAGAAAAGGATGGCATCATCGTATCTTTGAACCAGAATTTAACAGACTTTGAAAGGGTAAAGTCTGAACTAGTGACAGCCAACGAATCTGTGAAAAATTTGACAGAGAGGTGTGAGAACTTGGAAAAGAATTTGTCGGCTCAAGTGGAAATGGTTAAGAAAATGACAGCAGAAAACTTACAGGTAAATAACCAAACTAAAGAAGATTTTTCAAACTTTACATTCCTTAGTTCTTTTCCGTTTGTATATTATTATTATAACTAGCCCACACTGCCCCGGTGTTGGGCAAAAGCCAAACCCCCCTCCATTTCTTCCGTCTGTCTTTATTCTACGTCTTGCCAATTCTCAAAGAAGTCGTCCAAGTCGTCCTGCCATCTCCTTAGTAGTCATCTGTTCCCGTCTCGCCATTTCGGGACACCAATCTTGTGCTCTACGGGCCTTTAGATCGTTCGACATGCGGCAGACATGTCCAGTACCGTTCCATTTTAGCTGGGCAACCTTTTAAGCCACGACATTGATTTTGGAGCGCATTGGCATCGGTTGGTGATGTGGTCTTTCTGTGAGTTGAAAATAAAATCTATATCGGCTCCTCTAACCTCATTGGTATAGTGGCTCCGAGCGTGACGATTAAGCGTCGCATCTAAGGTTCGATCCCCGAGTTCGACAAAATGTAATTAGGTTTTTTCATCAGGAACTTCTCAGTAGCAGTCCATAGTCCAAATTCATGCCATGCCCGATTCATGTCAATAGGTTCGCCAATTCCATGGAATTGTAACAGTAGGACGAAAGGATAGGCAGGGGGCCTATCCTTTCGTTTTGTTATTTATACGTTATAAACAATACATTCGCCTTCCAGTTGTCGGATCAAGAACAAAACTCCGTAAAGGAGTTGGAACGTCTGCGGCGCCACCTGGTGGAAACTGAGGAGAACTACACTCAGGAGTTGATGGCTTCGGAGCAGAAGCTCACGGAGTGCCAAGCGAGGCTACACCAGGTCGAGGAGCGGGCTAAACAGACAAGTACTGTTTATACTAGCAACAGGTAATAAGAAGTTTACGGTAGATTAGCATTTGAATACGGATAGAGATTCATGGAAGGGGGAGGTTCGATGTAAATCAAATGGGATATGAGGATGGAGATAAATTAACATTTGAAGTAAGGTGAAGAAACAGCCGATTAATATGTTATATTCAATTATAAATATTTGCTGGAATAAATAAAATTTTCCACTCTTTTAAAAAGGCGCTTATTTGTCGAATTCAAGTTTATCAATTTGTTCAAATGTTTTTGATACTGGTTTTATCAAAGGGTTCGGGGGTCACAGAAGGGGTGTTGGAAGGGAATACCTGGGTGGTTTTTAGTCAGAAAGATTTATCACACCACCACAAAAAAATGTTACTAAAGGGTAACACAAAGACACAAGCTTCATAACAATATCTTTACTTTCAGCATCCGAGCAAACCAGGAAGTGGAGACCTACCGCAATCAGATCAAACTGCTGGAGAAGCAACGCGAGGACGTGCAGGCGCGGCTGAGCGAAGCGGAGGATGCTAGGGAAAAGAGCGAGGCGGCTCTTACCAACTTACAGGTGGTGTTGGAGCAATTCCAGTTAGGTAAGATACTTTAAACCTTCTGGTTTCCAGAAAAAAGTTGAAATTACTCTTGCAACCAGTTATTCTGCCGGTTTTTATAGTTATTGGTCTTTTCAAAAACCCAATCAAGTACAAATTGGACTCGCACACTCTGGGATCTGTACCATAAAATTTGTTGTAGTTATTTTCAGTGAGAAGTAGCAATACTTTCTTTTTGCTATAATAGCAGTCACAGTTATACGGATGTTGTAAAAATTTTAACTGTTAAGATTCCAAAGTTCAATGAAAACCTATGGGGTAGGCTTATGTCCAGCAGTGGACGTTCTACGGCCGATGAGATGATGATAAGTCCCGATCCCCAGACCGAACTACAGACAGTTAAAACCTTGTCATCGTCTTCCTCAGACAAAGAACGCGACATCCGCGCCGCAACAGAAAAGATCAGAAACAAGATGGAGGAACTCCGCCGCGAGAACCAAGGACTTCAAGCCGAGATCACAAGACTCAATGCCAAGCTAGAGGAGTCCTTGGCTGGTCTCCAAGCGGCTTCCAGGCTTGGTGATCAGGTGGAAACCAAGCGCGCGGAGATCAATGACCTGAAGGAGCAAGGTATGTCAGCTTCTGATGGGAACATGCAGCTGGTGATGTTCGATTTTCGAAATTCATTTGGATGTTCATAGTTTCTTACTTCTTTCTTTCTTTTTTTAAAAAACGTTGCCCCACACTGGGATATTCTCCTGTATCGTGGGTGCGTTTACAAACATATAAACTCACATACACAAACAGCCAGACCCGGAACAACTATCTGTAGGCCATACAAATATTTGTTCCGTGCGGGAATCGAACCCGCGACACGCAGCGCAGCAGCCAATCGCTCAGCCACTGCGCCAACCGTGCCGTCCGAGTTTTGATTTTCCTCGTCATATTCATGCAGATAATTGACTATTCTTATTTTGGTAAACCAATTACAAGTTTTGACAGCTAATTTTTATATTTAGGAATACGGTCTCGACCTGAACTTTGATACTCTGTGTTGCTTATGCAATGTATTGTCTGGATTCTGTTTTGTGTTCCTTAAATAAATATGGCATAAAGGATCTTCTCATGCTCTTGCGCCAGATGATTTTGATACTTTGAAATGTCTAATTCAAGATTTAGACGATTTCAAATAATTAACTAGATCTTTATTTTCAATCTTATACTATTTTTCTCAAAAAAGCTTGAATGCATTTTATCAATTGCCTTAATACAAAGTTTCACAATTTTATCTCCAATAATGACGCACTCCCATTTCAAACCCTTTTCTGGCGACAAAAGGTAGGCTATTTCCTTCTCCAAAGTCTAATCTATCTCTGTACCAAATTTCATCACAATTGGTTCAGCGATTAAGGCATGAAAGCGCAACAGACAGAGTTACTTTTACATTTATAATACTATATTAGTATGGATTATTGTTCTGAAAGGTTAAATAGATATCCAAATGCATTTCTACAATCGAATACGCACCAAATATAAACCCAAGTTTTCTATATAATAGATTTGAATGCTAAAATTAGTTTGAGTTTTGTGATAAACATATTGTATCGATCTTTTAGTGATATGAATGATAATATTAATTGAATAATCTTTCAATGCCAATGCAACCCTAGTGTAGTAATGTTTTTAATTGTTTCTGTAATATAGATTAGATCTGACTGATTTCATTGTAATACAATATATGGGTACTGATTTGTGATTTGAGCAAGTTTAACCTTGATTAAAAATATTTTGCGATATAAAAACACTTCTCGCTAATTCGACTGCCTCGTTGGTCATGGAGGTCCTAGGTTCTTTCTCAAGTCGAGCAAGGTGTTATTGGGTTTTTCTATAAAACAATCTTGGTAGTAGCCTAAATTCCTTTTTCATGGGATCTGGACGTAAGATGGCTAATTGTGGGTGTATTAAAAACATTTACTGCCTAACCCTTTGGGAAAATGCTGAGGTGTTATATTTTACTGGATTCTGCCCACGACTTGGTCCGCGTGGGACACTAGCATACCATAAAACATAGCTTACGGTATTCACCATTAAAAATTAAAAATCTTGTATTCAGACCAGTATTTTTAGAGATTACTTCTTACAAACTATTTTACCTCTTTATAATATTCAAAATTCTTGCATCATCACAAATCGGTGCCCTCAATAAATCCATAATAGCCATAAAGCCGTAGTAAAGACCAGCTAAACATCGGTTTCTGGCCAAATATCAGCTGGTAATTCTGGGGTGCTGTCGCCCAGACTACCAGTTGGTATGCGGCTAAGAACCGGCTCGCACATTACCACCCAGACACGTCATGTAAGTCAGTTAACAACTTTTGTTTTATGTGTCAGCTTACACGTGTGTCTTAATGTATGTTGTTTGCCAATTTTGTTTTTTTAAGCTATTTTTTTGGTAGGCAATAATTATATTTTTAGCAATGTTGCTTGGCGCCTAGTTGACAAACCACTTTGTTGAACAAAATAGATTTTTCTTATTGATGAAAGGCGCACCAACTTAGACCTATTGAATACATAATTAAGTGTCTCGTTCATGATAGAGGAAACATGTGGAACTGCTGTAGTCTATAATGATGTGACGTCTAAACTAAGGAGGTCAGTAGACTGCCATAATACAGTCACTCTACTTGGAACAATTTACTTAAAAGCAGTGGTAGATTAAATCAACCAGTTTTAAAATAACTTATATAAATAAAGACAAAAGCAGATTAGAAATAAAAACGAATCCATAAAGTGTGTACCATCGCTGTATGCTATAAATACAAGCAGCTTACCAAACAAGAATCAAGACCAGCGCTTCCGCCTACTTCGGTTTAATCTCATTTGGTAACTGTGAGGTTTTCGAACGCTGCGGCCGCCGTCACCTGTCACCATGACAGACGTCGTTCTGACAACTGTCTCTTTGACAGGCGGTTATGGCGGGCTCGCGATACTCAGATTACCATATGGGGTTTGACTGAGGGTATCGGCTTCACGTCGTGTCGTCTATGTGTTTTCACCATTTTATTTTGCGCTTTTTTTGAGATTTTTTTGTGTATGTTCTTTTTTTTGTGGTTGTGACTCTCAGTGTTGCCGTGTTTTGAGATGAATATTCTACTAAAATCTTTTATCTAGATAACAAAATAATGAGTGTGATATCCGTCTATTTTCCTTACGTGCAATCTTTAGTAATTAAAAATACCTAATTAGAGAGTCCCAACTTCAACCGCATTATATTTTTCTAAAGCACATGCAAGTTAATGTCTTGCAGCACCTTGTTGTATGAGTGTTCTGTGGTTGTTGTTGTTTTTGTTTATGTTCTAACTTGTTTTGGATAAACAAATAAAATCACGAATCCTTACTCGCCGCATCTTTTGTGAGCAATGATGAAATTTTCTAAAACGTAGGGTTGCCATCACCTAAATTGCCGTCGCGGGACGAAATCTTTAAAAATCCCAGACATTTTTGAGTATTTGAGATTTTGCGCAGACTCCAGAGAAAAATATTTTTAATATAAAAAAAAAACATCGTTTACATTTTCATGTTTTTTTTTGTAACTTAATTTATTGCTTATTTTCTACTAATCGGGATTCCCCTGGCGCTTTTTGTGTCAGGGTTTCATCCGGACATAATTGAGGACACTCTAAAACCTGGACAAATCCTGAAAATTCCTCACGGATGGCAGCCTTACGAATATAAATTGATAAGATTTCCCTATCACGTATAAATATTTATAGATATCCCCCTTTATTTCCGTAAAAGACAAGTTTATTCAAAGTTCCATCCAAAACAAGTTCCGTTTTCCTTTTATTTGAAATGCTCCGAGTTCCGTAGAAGAGTAGAAGGTAGAAGATCGCCACTATCGCCACATTGCCTCTGAGTATTACTTCAGGTACTGGTGGAATTAATAAAAGGGACAAGGGAGTAGCTCATACTTTATTTTTTCTAGCTAGTCTATTTATCTACGAGAGGTTCACTTAAATATTGGATCTAAGGAACCCTGTAAAGACTTATCAAGCAGCTTCAGGTGTCACTAATGGAACGACTGAATCATGCAATGTTAATGCAATTAGTTTATATTTGAAGTATTTTATTGTAATAGAAAATATACAAAAAAAACACTTCAAAGGTGATGATTGTACCTGTCATATATTTACAATGAATAATTGAAAATACATGACAGGAATACAAGTTAACAAATTGTAATCAACATTGATAAAATCAAGGCGCAAATTGTACGAGACAGATTTTCTTGATACTTTGCTAGTCTTCTATAGCAAGTTTTTAGTCTAGCTAAATGTATAAATCTTGATACATCGACTGTAGCGTTTGATAAGTCTTATGTAATAAAACTTGTATACTCGGAAGGCGTCTGAGCTATTTCCGGGGCCCTACCCAGTGGCTGAATAATACTTTGAGGTCGTGTGCGCACACGCAACGAAGCTTCCAACGAAGATGTGCTAGATGCATGGTAAGAGTAGTATAGTTTTTTTTATTACATTTATAATGAATGATACTTGATGACATTTTTTGTGTATTTGTATTATAGAAATGTGTATTTTATATTTTACTAGCTATACCCCGCGGTGTCACCCGCGTTTTGTAAGTGCTCCGCTCCCGTTGTTTGTAGAGTGATGTTTTACGATAAACCTTATTTTTGAATCGCTCTATCTATTGATGAAAACATTACAATTGTTGCATAGTTTAAAAGATCTAAGCGTACAAACGACGGGATGCGACTTTTTTTTATACTAAGTAGAGATGTTATGAGGTGACTTCCGTTCGACATCATTTCCTCAACACCTCAAGGTCAAAGGTGTCTAGATTTTTAATTGTAAATAATTTTGTGTAAAAGTAATGAAGTCTAGTAACTACTACATTTGTTCCTTCACGCTTCACCAGTTCGGACTCTCCAGACCTCTGTAGCGGCTGCAGAGGAACGGTACTACAACGCGATATCAAACCAGCAGGATAAGGTTGATAAGAACCTGGTGAAGAACCTCATCATCAACTATGTGATGACTGCTGGCGGGAACAGTACTAACAAGTAAGGCTTTCTTATGTCCTGGTTTTGCTTCTTCCTATGTTTTTGTTTTAGTGGTCCTAAATAAGGTTTCTGAATGTTATTGGGTGGCACACAAACCGACTGCCCACGAGATGACTAGTTAAATATGCACAGATTTCTTTGGATTTTGTACTTTTTAATATAGTGTCAGCTTCGCTGGTTTGGTTTTGGGGACGAACCCCGACCAGAGAAAAGTGTACTTTAGTGGCTTTACCACCCCGGAAAAGGGACTAAAACTTTTATGATATATATATATATTTTAATTTACTGCTTGGGATATAGGTAGGGCCAGGTAGGGCCGGCTTATCCATTAGGTAGTATACGCAATTACCTAAAGGCCCTGTTTAGGGTTTAGGGCGCTACACAGGCGAGGCGCCCTCTATGGGTCCTGAGTTTTTTTTTAAGTTGTAAAAGGGTAAATGAGTCCCGAGACGTGATTCGCTAAGAGCCCCGACATTGTTTACCGGGCCCTGGATATAAACCTATGTGTACCGTCTTGTTCTTACAAAGAAATTAACAAAAAACCTTTTCACTATCCCCAGAACACAAGTCCTGCGAGTCCTATCAACAGTCCTAGACTTCAACCAGCAAGAATGCGAACGTCTCGGACTGTCGCGCTCGGCGAACGCGCCGGACAGCTTGGCGGCTGAATTCGTCAAGTTCTTACAGAACGAGTCAAGGCCGAGAGCGGCGCTACCCAACATGATGACTCTGGCGCAGGGGAATGGTAGTCGGAGTACTACGCCAAGCTCGAGGAAGAATTCTACAATAGGTAAGGAAATAAAACAACCAGCTTCTGCTCGCGACTTCGTCCGCGTTAAAGTTGATACATTATCCCAAGGTACTTTTTACCGAGATAAAAAGTTGTCTATGTGCTATTTCTGACTATAATCTATCTCAGTGCCATATGTCATCCAGAACCGTTCAGCCGTTCTGGCGTGATTGAGCAAGAAACTTCCATAGATCCAAAGTTTCGCATTTTTAATAGAGTTGTAATATAAAAGATAGGCCTTCAAAAAACGTCCGTTTACATACACACAGTACGGTATCTCATACAACATTCAAGTCCAAAATCTTGAAAATTGATGACCTGAACTGAATTGAACTCGATTTGTATTTGCTAGGCACATAAATCTAACAGAGTCAGCTGATAACCAAACCTGGGTATCTTCTGGTTACGGTCGTAATAAAATATATCATCACGCCTGTATTCCCCGATGGGTTAGGCAGAGGTGTAACAATGTACACCCACAGTTCGCCGGTATATTTTGGTCCCATGTAATAAGGGGCGAGCCTATTGCCATTAACCGGGTACGGTTACGGTGGTAATGAAGGTCAAAATTCAGGCATCTTTTTACCTTATTAAGTTTTAAATATTAAATACCTCTAAGATGCCACTTAGTTTGGTAGGATAGTTAACAGCTTTGTGATGTGTATTTTCATCCCCCGACTCAAAAAGGGTGGTGCTTTAAGTTTTATGTGTCTGTGTGTCTGTCTGTGGCACCGGAGCTCTTAAACGGGTGAACCGATTTGAATGCGGTTTTTTTTAATTTGAAAGCTGGTTTCCTAGCGGTGGTTCTTAGATATGTTTTATCAAAGTCGATTCAGCCGTTTCAAGTTTATCAACTCTTTTGTTAGCTGCGGTAGGGATCTATATTCTTCTGTCGGGGGTTACTTAAAATTTTTATTTTTACTACTTGTTGTATTATCCTTCGACTTTTAAATATTATCCTTTTTTTTTCTTCAGGTCCATCACCAAACCTAACGAAAACGGGTCACAGTCGTAACCCGTCAAACAGTTCCAACAACCTTCTATTTCAAAACATAGACGCCATAGAAACCTCCTCCCAGCTCTCGCGAGACTCCGACAGGGAGCCGATAGTGCTCTCACCTAGTCTAGACACCGGTGTCAACCAGACGAGGAACACGGAAGGCGCCATATTGAAATCTGTATTAAAAGACATGTGATTTTTACAAGTTTTTAAGATTTACCTAAACGATTATTAGTCCTGGATAAAGGTTACTTACTACGTGATTTGGCTACGTATTATTTCTGTCTCACTCGCACTCCCACCAAAGGACTATTGCTAGATAGAGACGGGAATATAGCTAAGGCAAAATGCCTGGTAAGTAACATTTATGTCTAACGTGAAGTTTAAACTTTGATTAAAGTCCAAAATATGAAGAATTTTTGCTAGTTCGGATGTAAGAGTGAGATGGCGCTATACAACCAACAACGTGTAATAAAGAGAGCAATAGTCACCTTTCGTGAATTGTATATTTAAAGGCATTGTTTTTAAATAACAAAGTTACCGTTGCAGATTTTAACTGTCAAAGTATTATTCTGTTATATTTTGGACTCTTATTATAGTTTCTGCTTCAGTAGGTGTGTATTTGGCTCAATATTGTTGAGCAGAGCAAGTGCGCAAGTCAGTATCATAATATCATTAATTGATAATTTTGACACTGAGTTCCGTATAATATACTCATTGATTTATTTATTATTTTTATTCCGTCTAAATTAATGAATTTATAGCATTTTATTTAAATGTAATATGTATTTCAATTGGTTAGTAAAATGATGTAGTAGTCATGGATTTTGTTATGCATCACCGGATTTAAATTCCGTTGCACTTTTGTATGTAGATTAATAGCGGATGTGTCATAAAATGATCTGATGATTCCGTAGATCCGCCACGACATTCAAACGGATGTCGCGGATGTCTTTAATAAATTGGCGAAAAATTATTCATGTAGTTAATTAAACTATATTCAGGTTATAAGAGAACTGCCAAATTATATTATCCGGGAACGTTGTTTGTTGTAAGATACCTATTCTATACTATTTTGACGTTTTGATTGATTCCATTACTACAGATACCTGAATAAAAAAATTAGATAATGATGCAGACAGACAGAATACGTAGCCCATAGTTGATCAAGAGTACTTACTACAAAATAAAAATGTTCTTTTTGCTGTAAAGCACAAATTTTCTGTAAAATTATGTTTAGTTTCAAAGTCTTGTACTTTCAAATCTTATTTCCTAATTCCCAGGCGCTACTTATTCCCTGGAATCACAATTTCAATTCCCTTAAGTTCTAATTCTCGTACTAACCGATTCCTTTAATGTCCTAGTTCTGTAACACCCAAAATCATAATTTTGAAGAATTTCAGGAAATATTAATTCGGAACCCAAATAAAAGGAAATGGAAGTACTTAGACGACCAAATGCCTGTTTAAAACATCTCAGATATTATCCGTATTCTGTCTGTTTTAGGGCTGATTTTTATCTGTCAGATAACTTTTATCTGAAGAATGAATATGGCGGTTTTATATGCTCTATACAAATGTTACCAAACTGTCGTTTGTATTCTTTAAATATTACTTACCTGACGATTGATAAATAAAAGCATTATCTTACAGAACACAAACGCATTAATATTAGCATTTATACTTATGTATAACATATTTAAGCGTCATCATGTTGTTTTAATAAAAATTTTGTAGTGTTAGTAACTATATAGTTATTTTGGTGCCTTACTGTCGTTTGGCTGGTGACCAGGGATTGGAAGATACAGTTGATTTTGAAAAGTGCGAACATCGGTCTATATATTTTTTTTAAACCTGCAGTATTATTCTGTGAAAACTTCCCTTTGTGAATTTTCTCGTGAGGTGAGGTGTCAATTCCTTGCATCCTTGCATAGTGGGATGATACCTCGCCTCACTTCACCTAAATACATTAAGGGAGTTTTTAAAGAAAAATCCGTGTGTTGATATTTTGTTGTTATTACCTTAAAGAGTATTTTAGAGCGTCTTTCAGTGTGCATGACACAGAAAGACGTCTAAAATACTTTTTGATGCGAGCGTTATTGTTCATTCAACTTTACACTCTATGAGCTTAAATATAAAGTGAATTATTCAATGCCATCAGCAACTAGTTTTCTAACAAAGCCTAAATATCCGATCAGTAGATTATATACCATATTTTCAGTGAAAAACCAACAAATGACTAGTTTTGTCGTACGATGTCGTCTACTGCTAAGATTAGTTTAGCTTATATCTTTCAGCATTTCGAGCAGTTCACTTCAAATACTTTTATTTGAAATGAGGCGCCATTTGCAAGAAACCTGCAGGCAATGATGGACTATAGAGTAATTATTCTTGATTATAATTTTGGTTTGTTAGTGTGTTTTTTCTTTCGTTGACAATTAAGAAAGTAACTACGCGGGCAAACTCATTAGTATTGGAGCTTGAGGTGTAATGCTGGAATACTACGGCCATTTTTGTATCCTTTCCCCCCGAATTTTAAACGACACTTAACTTCTAAACGTTCTTAAATGTATCTCTGTCGCAACAATACACCCTAAAGTGACAGAGATAGCATATTATATTTGTTTATTACTTTGCCTTCCGCATTGTTCAATTCTCAAAGCTCGGCAGAACGCCGAGAGTTGAAAATCCAACAATTGAGATTTCGAAGTAATATTAGTTGCTTTTAAAAATTTGGCTGTAAGACTTAACAAAATAGTATTTACAGCCACTAATCTAGATTACTAATGAATTTGTGTGTGTATTTACGTACGTTCTGCCCCCTTTTTGGGAGATTATTGAGTCTGACCTCCCAGAGGTAATTTATTTTTGTTTATTTTCGATGTCCTTTGGTCATGCCAGCTATAAGCTTAAATATTAAGTTGTATAGAATTGTACATTGTGTAATTATGATAATTATAATATTATTTGTTTTCAGTTCAATTTTAATGTAGTCTAATATAAATATTGATTTATCAAATTATTGTATGAGTATTCTGTAGTTTTATAAGTTTGTCACAAAATTATTGGTGTCTAATTCGATTTTATTTTTTGTAGTATTTTGTGATTTCAATGAAATGCTTTTACATTTCTTTAAGTTTAATTTCTTTTCCTTATTTTCCAAATATCTTGTTGTTAGCTCAATATTGTAATGAATTATAAAACAAGGGAAGAGTGGGACAACTCCAACACAAGTATTGTTAACTACTTACTGGGGCTGTCGCGATGTTATATGTAATGCAATATTCGAGACAGTTTTATTTATTTAAAAATGAAATGTAATTTATGTTCAATTTATAATTTTATTCATGATAATTAAAATGGCCGCAGAATTTGAAACGAACTATTTTATTTATAATTAATTATTTTTGTAGCTGAATATATTTATATAAAGCAATAAAGACAAAGCAATATAAGACACCAATACTTTTGCAAATGTATAACAAAATTTTTAGTGTAAACTAAATTTGTAAATTTTAATTTGTGAATATAATACATACTTTGGCAAGTGTTCACCAACATTTAATCAAACGGTTACGTGTTTAAACGGGTGTTTATGGCCATGATCCTGGATTGAACACCTGTTTATATATTTGTGTAATAGTTTGTTTAAATGTTGGTGAATGATAGCCGTACACCACTACTACCGCAGTTTCTGGAGCGAAAATTATCGACGTGTCAAAATTAAACGCAGGTCAAATGATTCGATTGGCTGTTGGTTATTCACCTCTTGTTTTTCGAACGAAAAATTAATGTTACAGATTTTCAAACGCGTGGAACTTGCTGTGATTGGTTATTGATAATTCAGCCAACTAATCACTGCTTTTTACGCGCGCTTGACAATTTGTCAAATAAACTTTTCGGTCGAAAATCAAGGGGTTGGTTAACCAATCAAATTCTTCGCTGATTTTTGCTCCAGAAACCTTGCGACATTATTAACTAATATAGTAACTATGTACCTACAGTATCCGACCGTTAATTCGACACATCCAGCTTTGGAAGACGTTTCGCTTTGTAGAGCATTGTCTCTTTCTGTCCATACCGTTGTGACAGTCTCGTTCTATAGCGTGATGTGTGAGGTATTAGCGGCCGGGGGCTGTGCCATCGTCCTGCGCAGTAGCTAGCTGCCAACACATTATATTCCTTACATAACGAGGTATTAAATGAATGATTTAAATATAAAACCAGATATTTTATTTGTTCTGCCAAAACTAGCCAACCCGTCTATAATTATATTAAGCTCGTCAAATTAATTAAATATGTATAGATTGTGCCGGAACGTATTGGGTACGGAACGTAGAGTAACAAGGAGTACTACGCCTACTAGAACATAATATCATGTTGACGCTCCGTGCATGGCACGCGACGGTGTTGGTCGGTGACCGAACGGTCTTGCGGATATAGTCTCATACTTTTCCATACAATGAATATTTTACTTGGAATGTTCATAGCACGGTCATGGTACGGTTTAGTGGGTGGGGTGCTTAATATCCAAAAACAAACTATACGGAAAACGGGAGTCTTTTTACGTAGGTTAGTTCTTCAGAGACAGAGAGACCGAACTATAAAGTCAATGGGATATTCTCCTACAAACTCTCGTATCTTCAAAATATACTTACAACTTGTCGTAGGTACTAACCCAACAATGCGTTTAAGCCGCATTTTGGCGGCAAAATAAATACATAGCAAGTATTTCTTTGGAAATGCTCTTTTACAAAAATTTGAGACGTTAATTGCCCCTAACGTCATAACCGCCGAGTCTCGCGATAGCTGCACAGCGAACTGCATCGCGGGTGCGGTCGGCCCGACAGCGGGGCTCCGCGCATCGCACCTGTGTGTACGATACGAGGGCGATACGACTTGCCTCTTTTTTTTTGGGACAAGCCCGCCAACCTGTTCCATGCCACTGCAACTTCGGTAAGCCAGGATCAACAGTGGACACCGCCAGAAGACCGCTGAAGCAATGAAGCTCGACGAGTCCCGGAGAAACGATATAACTGTCTTGGATCCCGCAACGAAATTAATCAGAAAAGATTAGCAGAGGAGTAGGAAAAAATATAATTTCCACTTGCCTCCAAACAAGCAGGCGTTACGACTTGCTTCTTTTACACAAAGAAAATCAAGACTTGTGTTAAGGTGTAGAGCTAGCAATATCGAACATACACTACAATTCACGAGGTGACCCGACGTCCTGAGGTCGCTTGGAATCGCTGGATGCGGGCAGCGAAGGACCGGTCATTGTGGCAATCTCTAGGGGGGGCTATGTCTAGCAGTGGAGGTCGTTCGGCCGATATGATGATAATTTTATCGCAGAAATGCGACATGGATTCACATGACGACGCCTAAAGAAAAAAAACGCACTAAAAAGCCAATTCACAATCTTTCCTATTATTGTCCCAGTGCAGGGCAAAGGTGTCCTCTATAACGGAGAACGAACGAGAATTGATCGCCGCGTTTGCTAAAGGTGGATTGGCGATTTCAGACTTATCTATACTTATAATAAATCTGTAGAGAAGTCAATTCTGTACATGAAATATATTTCCAAAATAACTATCAGGGGGTGATTAGGGATTGATACTGATGCCAAAAATGCAATCAGTAAAATTTTTGTCTGTCTGTCTGTATAACCGTTATAGAAACAAAAACTACTCGACGGATTTTAACGAAACTTGGTTCAATTATTTTTCATACTCCTGAGTTGGTTATAGTATACTTTTCACCACGCTACAATCAATAGACCATAAAAAAGAATCATAGAAATAGATTGACATTATATATTTCCCTACTAAAATATGAAAGTTAATCTGTCTGTTACATCAAAACCACTGAACCGTGAGGAAGGACATAGGCTACTTTTTTTTACGAAAAACGACGGAAACGCGGATGAAGTCGTGGGCAACAGCTAGTAAATAAATAAATGAAATAGGAAAACCGGGTACCTATCCTAATCATGTCGCAAACTGTAAATATCCCTGGCATAGCAGAAACATTAAAGAAATTGGAAGTATTCTTTATTTCTTTGAGAGGCGCACCCAGCGCGGGTATTAACAGTCTGCTTAGATAATGTACCTAGATTGTAGGTAGACACAATATTTAATTAATTCATAGTCAATTGACCTATATTTTTTAACTCCCGACGCAAAAACGACGGGGTGTTATAAATTTGACGTGTCTGTGTGTGTGTGTGTGTGTCTGTGGCATCGTAGCTCCCGAACGCATGAACTGATTTTGATTTTGTTTTTTGTGTTTGAAAGATTAATTAGTTGGGAGTGTGTGTAGCTTTCTTTGATTGAAATCGATTCAGCGGTTTTAAAGTTATCAGCTCTTTTGTTAGCTACGGTACAGTTTTTTTTCTTCTGTCGGGGGTTACTTAAAATTTTTAATTTTGTGGTTTTTTTTCGAGTTGCTTATGTAGGTATATTACAAAGGTAAGCCTATCACGAACGTTCTGACGTAAACGTACTGTACTGTATTGGAGTCTGTATTCAAATTGAAAATACGACCAGCCTTTAGCAAGACCAAAGATCTCAATTGCCTTTATAATAAATCTATACAAATAAATAAACTAAATAAAATAAATAAAATACGTAAAATAAATAAAATAAATAAAATAAATAAAAAAAATAAAATAAATAAAATAAATAAAAAAAATAAAATAAATAAAATAAATAAAAAAAATAAAATAAATAAAATAAATAAAATAAATAAAATAAATAAAATAAATAAAATAAATAAAATAAATAAAATAAATAAAATAAATAAAATAAATAAAATAAATAAAATAAATAAAATAAATAAAATAAATAAAATAAATAAAATAAATAAAATAAATAAAATAAATAAAATAAATAAAATAAATAAAATACGTAAAATAAATAAAATAAATAAAAAAAATAAAATAAATAAAATCAAACGCCGCCTAGTAGGCTAGTGGTCCTAAGCGCGGCTGCTACGCTATAGGTCTTGGGTTTGATTCCCAGGTCAAGCAATGTGTTATTGGGTTTTTCTATAACATTCTCAGTAGCAGCTCGGAGTTAGAATTCGTGCCCTGTTAATGACATTAGGCTCGCCCCCTATTACATGGGATCTAAACATAGCGGCGAACTGTGGGTGTACACCTTTGCCTATCCCTTCGGGGAATACAGGCGTGATGATATGTGTAAATCAAATTAAAGGGTCTGTTCGTAAAGTGAAAATAACAACTTTTAATTCAACTAATGTTTACATTTTTATTTTTACTTTTGAATGTCTGTATGTTTAGTCCCGTTAATTTAATCTCCGAACCGACTGTACCGATTTTGAAGAGTCTTTCACAGGCAAATAACTGAAGTTATATGGAGCACTAGTATTAGGCTACTTTTATTTTAGAAAAAAAAACCAATTAATACATTTATTTGACAACATTGGTCCACTGGTTAGTACAACAATAACTTATCAACGTTAGTAATATTTAATCATCACTACCGCACGTGCAACCGGACAGCGTCTAAGTATTAGTGCATCATGTTTTCGGCTAGGGTTTTCAGTATACTGTTGGTGCTGGACCTCATTCTGCTTATTAGTGACCAATGCCAGAATCACAATGCAAAAAATTCACTCCAACGAATGCACAATGCTTATCAAAATCACATCCTTGTCCTCTAACACCCAGCAGACATCGGCAAATCTGCCTATAAAAAAATCGCCCATATTCTGAACCCTAGCTAACCAATAATTTACAAGTTACCACCAAAACATAGAAAAACATAATACCCACAGGTCGGCATCACATTAGTAAATCCTTCACCACAAGGTTCTATTTTATACCGCGGCCATGAAAACAACGTTATTAGATTACATTGCTTATGTTATACTTAATAAACTTGACTGGATTTCGACTTTTTTCTAACGAATGTGAATTATATTGTAGCTTGTTGTTACATAGTTGCGAGAGGCTAGCTCTTTGTGAAGCAGCCCGGGGAAGTACTACCACCATACCTATTTCTGCCACAAAACAGCGTTGCTGTGTTCAGGTTTTAAGGGTGGTGGCCGGTGTAATTACAGGCACTGGAGACAGTTCTACTAGTCTCTGGGATGGCAACGCATTTGCAAGGTTTCTGGTATTGCAGATATCTATAGGCAGCAGTGACCACTTTACATCAGGTGGCAGGTAAAAATAACGAAGAGCATACCAAGAGTTAGCTACAAGCTAGTTTAGTTAAAAGCTGTATCGTGTTTTGAAGACACGGTTGGCCCAGCGTCTCAGTGGTTGGCTACTGCGCTGCATGTCGCGGGTTCAATTTCCGCACGGAAAAAATATTTGTGGATGTAATTTAAATTTGACAAATGTGTTACATAATATATCCAGCAATAACTGTTCCATGTAGGTCATACAACTCAAACTAATACTTACAAGAATAGATTGAAAATTAATGAGAACTATATCCAATTATAGGGCAACATTAGGCGCTTTATTCTTACACTAGCTTCTAACCGCGGCTTTGTCCTCGCGGTTTTCTTCACTTCGTTAAATTGTGTCTTTTGATACTGCCTCGCCCTCATCGGTCATAGCGTGATGTTACATAGATTTACTATTCCTTATAAATTTAGCTATCATATACAAAAAATCCCAATTCGACTGTCAGTTTTAGAGCTTAGCGTGTTTAATCAAAAAAAGATTCAGCTCTATTGTATTCATATAGATAGACAAGTTAACACAACAAACTTCGTAGATATCTCACGTAGAATTCTACTCACCCCCTTATAATAAACTAGCGTGAACGTCCTACATGACAGATTGCAAATTAGCCACAAGTACAACGCGGCAGCTACGCACAGCAGTTCAACAATATGTTACGAACTCACTCGATGCAAAACTCTTAATTAATGAAATGATTGGAATTCCTCCATGTAGGTACAAGGTTCTTGGCTGTATTGAAATTAATCTAATTTAGAAACCAACTGTGTTTCTAATAAGTTGAAAATAGCCATAGGACATGCACTGGTTTTCGCCCTATTTTTATTTATAAGTGGCTAAATACGAAATTCCTTTGCCCTCATTTAGTTCAACTCCGGATAGTCATCACATATTACGTATTTTCCGAACATGACATCGTAACCTAAAATAGCGCCAATAACAGTAAAATCCGCTGCCGAACGCACCTTGGCGTAATTAAAAAACAAAATTATTCCACCCCATGTGATTAACAGCACACCCCCCGGCTGCCACCCAGTCGCCCCCCATTTCTTCACACAATGGTCAGTTGTAACACAACTGCCTTGCAAGACATAGCGTAGCCTTAGAAACTGGAAACAAAACAATAATAAACAATCCGTTTTTTAACAAAAAAATACTTAAAAACATGCCAACAACAGAATCAGTGAGTTTAATAACATAAAATATATAAATATTTGTGTTAAAAGTGTTAAAAATGCAAAATTTTCGCATCATGGCCGAGAAATTGAAATCTAACCTTCGTTCGTACTTTTTTCACAAGGAAACAATGTTTAATCTGTTACATTAACTTAATGCGTGTGTGTGAGTGGAATTAATATTCAAAAATGACAGCAACGATTTATTTTCGCGCCAGAAAAGTAAAAATGGTGGCATTTTACGTTTTATATTACGTGTTCAAAATAAAATTGAAATGATGACGTTTTAAATGAGTGTTTTTGTAAAATATTAGCAAAAATGTGAACTAGTGACTTGAAATAATTGTTTTGTAATTGAAAAATACTGCAATAGTGTGTGTTGTGTGATCATTAATTGGATTTTTAGTAATTATATAGTAAGTATTAAGTTGACGTTGATTTTCTTACAATTTTAACTGCACCTGAACGCAAATATAAGTCGTGTTATATTTTGATAAGCTCTTTATACAGCCTAGTTACAAAGCTGAAAATATAATATTTTATATGCTTTAGCTAAACTTAGCGGTTCCGTGCTCCACTTTACTAGGGGTCGTAGTTTATCAAAAGAATCTAAAAACATTCTTTTACTACGGAAACCTACGCGTATTTCTTAACATAAAATACTTTACTTAAACTAACTATTATAATAGTATCTTTTGTATTTTGCTTGAACTTTACATGTCAAATAGGAAGTTTAAAATTAGAGACTAGGAATGGATAGAGAGAATGGACTTTTATCAATAAGTAGATAATGTAGTACTGTCACGTATATCAAAGCTTTTCAGCCTTAAGCTACCATTAGAGTTTCTTCTTCATAATTCATTCAATTTTTCATTTAATCCTGTAAGATGTTGACGTAGATCAGTTTTTTTTCCATTAGGAGTTTCTCAGTAACAGTGCGGAGTTTGAAAGATGGTAGTGTGAAACCCCCGTTCTTCGGAAAGCACGTAAAGCCGTTGGTCCTGCGCCTGATCTCTCCCCGGTTGTGTCTGATTGCCGTCTCATCGGACTATGAGAGTTAGGGAAGAGGGAGTGCACCTGTGTTTACGCAAACACTTGTTCAATATAATATGTCCTAAGCACTTGGCTAGTCTGCCTTAAGATTAGCCGCCGTTACCAGAATTGGTCTGGAGAATACATACATATCTACTGTAATAATGATATTGATCAACATAATATCTGCTGCGATATCAAGTTTGTTGATCACCACATTCATCCCATCCAAAAACTTATGCTTAGAATAGATTTAATCTATTACATGGAATCTGAATATACTGGCGAACTGTGGGTGTACATTGGTATTGGTACACCTCTGCCTAACTCTTCGGGAAATACAGGCGTGATGGTATGTAGATTTAATCAGCGATAAATATTCAAAGTCTGGAGGAAGCAAAATTGGAGTAATTTTTACGTGGTTGTGGTGGCAAAACCACACCCAAATAACCTTGCACGACTCAATACTACTAAATAAAGTCTATACTTGCTGAAGCTCAAGTCGTTACGAAGACTTCCAGACTATTAACAGATACCCACAACGTATAATTATGTCCTTGGTGTACATTAACATGTGGCCTCTATGTAGTTACGACTTGCATACCATGGACAGTCCGTCTATCTGATTGGTTAATACCCCCCTTCTTCGGGCTCTCTGACCCGTTGGTCTACTGCCGACACTGGATTCGATTCACAGATCGGGCAAAGAGTTACTGGTTTTTTTTTCTATGAGGAATTTACCTGTACCAGGCTAGGTCTTTGAAGTTGGTGGTGTGATCTGTGCACGTAAAGCCTTTGGATCTGCGCCTGATCCCTCTCCGGTAATATGGCATTGCCGTCCCACCGGACTATGAGAGTGAGGGAATAGGAAGTGCACCCGTGTTTACGCACTTGGCTAGTCTCAATTAAGAATGGCCGTCGTAACCAAAATTCGTTGTTCGATTATTATCATCTTCGTACCCTTATCCCATGTAGCTTGGAGTCAGCGCAACACGTTTTCTTCTTTTATTCCGTCTTTAGATCCATCAAGGGTCGGCAACGCGTGTGTGATGCCCCTGGTGTTGCAGGCGTCCATACGCTACGGTAACCGCTCACCATCAGGCGAGCCGTATGCCTGCTTGTCACTACAGGGGTACAAAAAAAAGGCTTGTCAACCGTAATAATATCACTAACTTCCTTCTCTCTCATATTACCATCACGCCTACATTCCCCGAAGGGTTAGGCAGAGGTGTACCAATGTACACCCACAGTTCGCCGTTATGTTTAGATCCCCTGTAATAGGGAGCGAGCCTTTTGCCATTAACCGGACACAAACCCCAACCCCGACCTGCTACTGAGAATTTCATAGAAAACCCCAATAACACTTTGCTCGACCTGGGAATCAAACCCAAAAGCTCTAGCGTAGTAATTGCGCTTAGGACCACTACCGAGGCAGTTCATATTATTATCATGTTCTCATATAAACTACCCACAGAGAAGGGAAGAACAACATGTACAATTAATAACAAACAAGGTGAGAACAGTACAAGGTCTTGAAATCCAAGTCATTACAGAACACGTTATGATCGATTTTCGCCACCAGCTAATAATAATTTAGCATGTAGATTTACTGGATACCTACCTTAGTATAATTAGAGAAACGTTTCATTATGAGCAGCACAAATTACTGTTATTATTAAGCGTGGAACAGCGCTTTGTTTTATGTCTAAAATTCAAATTTAAGACGAAAACTAAAGATATTTGTACAGTACCAAATCTTTTTCGAAGTATGTACATTATTGCCGGGGCTGTGGGTTGTTCGAAAGAGATACCGCGTCCCCGGATCGCAAAGGGCACAAGAAGGTACACGAGGATGAGTTTTAATCAGTAAAAGTCCGACACTCCCTGCCGCCCCGCCAAGGGCGGGGGAAGTCATTTGATGATTTGCCATCAAAAAAAACAAAAGTATGTAGGTACATCATGTTTGAATTAGGTAGTTCCCATTCTCGTAGAAGTTAAAATATGTATAGGAACTTCATCGATTCGTTCTAAACGAATGCCAGAGACTCCACCCTACATTTGAAGATACAACAAATTGATTACTTATTCACAATGTATGTATTAATGTAATCTTAAAACCGGTCAATAATTGGCGGAGAAAATGTTGAACAAACATAAAAAAATACATATAGTCGAACATAGAACCTCCTTTCCTTTTTTTTAAGTCGGTTGAAAACCAATGACTATGCCTAGTTTCTAGAATGTCTTTTATGCTAAAAAGTCACTGTGTTGTGTCTCTAAAACTCCCATAAAATCGCTAAAGGCAAAGCCATTTATTTATTTAGTAAAAAACGAATAGTCTTAAAAATGAGAACTTAGCTACATGTCTTGCTACGCGGCGTAGCAATTCGTAGCCAAAGCGCTACGAGATCCTTTAAACTTTCCTAAAGCTATGATTTTTTTAATATTGGTTTAGTGTATCTCATATAAAACATCGATCTCAAGTAGATATTTGGAGATTATCGAACTCTTGTGATGACGTATTTGTGTAATAAATATCGTCGGTGGGCATAAAGATACTTCGTACCAGTACCTACCACGCCTGTCAGACTCTTACTGACTAAAACCCATCCGTTCCTTTCAATGCCCATTGCGTTCCAGGGTCGCGGTGACTCTTTCGAACAAATTCCGCAACCCTGATAGGACTATCCTTGGCAAACAATTTGGTGGTTCTAGTTTTTAGGATCCTTGTAACTTGATGACACGGTTGGCGACCATTTTGTATTTCAACACGAGGTTTAATTATAAAATATTATACATAATGAGTTCGTCTTAGCAACTCTGTTGACGACACGGTTAGCGCAGTGGCTGAGCGATTGGCTGCTACGCAGCGTGTCGCGGGTTCGATTTAAACAAATACTTGTATGGTCTACAGCCAGTTGTTTTGTGCCTGGTTGAATATGTATGTGAGTTTGTATGCTTGTAAACTCATCCTTGATACAGGAGAAATTTCTGATTAGGCATCGTGTTGTTTTTGACTACAATGTTTCATCTAATTATTATATTGCTAAAGGGATTTTTTTTGAGTTACTATAAAATATAGCTGCCTCGGTAGCCTAGTGGTCCTAAGCGCGACTGCTACGCTAGAGGTCTTGGGTTCGATTCCCAGGTCGAGCAAAAAATATTATTGAGTTTTCTATGAAATTCTCAATAGCAGCTCGGAGTTTGGATTTGTGCCCGCTTAATGGCAATAGGCTCGTCCCCTATTACATGGGACCTTAACATACCAGCGAACTGTGGGTGTACACTGGTACACTTCTGCCCGACCCTTCGGGGAATACAGGCGTGATGGTATGCATGCATGGAATGCTATAAAATATTTGAAGTCTCGTTATATCACCAACAAGCGCTCTTATAAATACTTTGATTTTGACTCAAAAAAGTACCTACATCACTCCCAAGAAACGTGTAGTTGTATGTCTGTAGTTAAACCTACAATAGGTACTAATTTACATCGCTCAAATGAGTAATATTTTAGACTGTATTTCTTCAGTAAACTATTAAAGTAAGGTGTGAGCTTAAAGTAATTAGATGGTGTACTGCGCCACTGCAGTTTGTCACAAACAGTGACCTTGCAGGCTACCTAGGGTACCTAGGAACCTATGTAGAAGTAGATTTCAGAAATATTACCAAGGTACCTACGCAATATTGCTAGAGGTACTGCTACTACTTAATAGGTGTTGGAGTTTATGGTTGAGCATAGCAAATGTAATGTATATTTTTAGACATCCTTGTTTTTTATATTAATTTGGATTTGTTTTACTAAACGAGTAGCATTCCCAACGCCCCAGACACTCCTAAACTGCAAGTCACGCTTGAGCCCCATCAGCCCCATGTATCGATAGGCTATCACGCTGAAAGGCTTGTGCTACATGCAGACAGCCCCTATCTGTAACACTATTAATCATTGACGCCTCTACTGGGGAATTTAATTATAATTACATTAGAAAATTGATGTATAGAAGCTCTTTTTGGATATGGTGAGATTAGGAGAAAATGATATATGGTGATAGTAATGGAGAAATGTACTTTAAGGTTTTTTAACCCCCTACGCAAAAACGACGGGGTGTTTACGGTGTGTGTGTGTATGTGTGTGTGCTCCCGAACGCGTGAACCGATTTTGATTTTGTTTTTTTTTGTTTGAAAGCTATATTACTTGGGAGCGTTCTTAGCTATGTTTGATGGAAATCGGTTCAGCGGTTTCAAAGTTATCAGCTCTTTTGTTAGCTGCGGTAGGGCATTTTATTTTTCTGTCAGGGGTTACTTAAAAAAAATTTTTTTTTATAATATGACTCGCGTCTTCGTCCATCTCAAATTTGATATACACTCAACGTTTTTACTGATATTTAATAGGTTCCTTAATAATGGCTTGAAACATAAATAAAAGAGGTTAGAAATAATACTTGCAACAAAACGTGCGATTTCTAAGACGCTGAGTGTAGTTAGTAAGGACACTAGTACCTACTTAGCTTATGACGCTCGACAATTCTGAAGCTTTTCTATTGACTGAAATATTTTTTGTAATCGGAATCTTCTAGAAATTGACTTACAAACATATGTACACAAACCATTTTACCTTTTAATTACTAGCTTCTACCTGCGACTTCGCTCTCGTGGCAATACTGTAGCCAAAAAAATGTGATCGGACTAGAACTACCAGAGATTACCTCTTACAAACATAAAATAAACAAATACTTCTTTAGGCTCTACACCCACGAGCGCTTTTTGACAGATTTCTTTGTCAAAAAGACAGGCTTATGCTCATTTTGTGTCGAGACAAGAAAATTATATTTATTTGTGCAGGTGATAGTTTAAAAGTTGTAGACTTAGATGAAATTTTAACAGCATTGCATGTACCATAATCCTAAAGCGTGACCCATAACTTTTCTGATGTACTTTTAATAAAAATAAGGCAATTATTTAAAGTTAATTTTATGCAGTCATATATTGCATACAACCGTCGCGGCCGTATGAAATATTTTGCCATAATTATTGCAAATTATATGCCCGTTAGCAAATTCCTTGGTAAAAATCTTTTATTTGGGTTTACGTTACCGTCGATCTACTTCAATATTTTTCCTATATTTGGGAGTAATTGTAAGGATTTTGGGTATGTAACGCTGATAATTTTTAATACTACGTGTTTTTTTTTAATATCCTGTAACTCGAGGGTAATATTCTTTAAGGAAAAGTAATACAAAAAGCCATAGAAGCCGTGGTTCAAAAATACATAGTTATGAAGATATCATCAATCATAATTAATTTAGGTGAAAAATTGTCTCACTTGTGACGAATTTTTACTTTTGTACGTAGCGGGATGGGACGGATTGTCATCTGTTAATCATTCAATTAAGCCATCAAGCTAAGAGAATGCGAAGTTGTCATATTTTAGGGTGTTTCACGTAAATAATCGTGACTTTATTGAATTAGTTTGTACGAACAATGAAAAAAAAAAGATGATTGAAAAATAATTCATATGCCAGTTGATTTTGATATGGCCTCAATCATACTAGAGTTATGGGATATAAAAATACAGGTTGTATATTCAAATTATAAGTTTATTGACCCCAATCGGGCAGTGTTATACAATTTTTCGATTAGGAATTTTCTTAGTAGCAGCTCAGAGATTGAAAGTCGCCAGTGTGTCACCTTCTGTGTCTCGGAAAGCATGTAAAGCCATTAAAGCCGATCTTTACCCGGTCGTGTCAGCTTACCGTCCCGTCGGACTACTAGAATAAGGGAAAAGGGAGTGCATTTATGTTTGCGCACACATTTGTGCACTATCAACTTCACTATCACTATCAACTGTGTACTTGACTAGGCTCCATTACAATTAGTCACCATGGCCGAAATTCAGTCAAAAGAATACTGTTACGTAAACAACCCGATTTCATGTACAATTTTTTTTTTCGTAAAAGCCATCATCCATCCAGCAATTACCTTGTTCAATATACAATTTTGAGCACCTATTCAACCCTCTAATAGGTAATAGTGTTATCGCCAGCTTGTACTGAGTCAGCTCTTGACTCAGTGAGTCACTGAACTTGATAGTGGCGCGTCATCGGTAGCGTCGGCAGAACAAGCGGGTGAATCAGAACGTTTGTAATATATGAATATTTTATTTCACGAATTTTGTAAGAGATTATTTTTTTTGATAAATGTAAGGTAATTGCTTGTATTTAAGGTTTGTTTATTTTCTCGAGGAAAATCCAGATGTAATATTTCAAAAAAATTGAATTTCAAATAATATATTGCGTGTAAAAAAATATTTTACGATGCCTAGATACGTAGATAGGAGGAGGATAGGATAATAGATAGCTAGATAGGATTCTCTCCATCACTGCGAATGTTTTTTTGCTCCGAATCATGATCGGGACCTTCTGGTTAAATCAAAATTCTAAGTATTTTATTTTTGTTTTTACGAAAACCAGTTTTTACATGGTATAAGTTGTGTCTGTTTGGTAAGTAAAACTGAATTTAAAAATAAATACTCCAACTCCTTGCATCTCCTTGAACTTGAACCGTCATTGATAACGTCAGCAAATTAGTTTCATGTTTGAGTGATTCATGTTTTTTGACATTTCGTAGATTATCTTATTGATCGATGGGGAGCAGTCTTATAATGAATAATGCTTTTCTTTTAGCTTTCAAACTGTAAAGATGTGGTAGAAGATCAAGATAAGAGAAATATTTAGTATGTTAGTCATATTCTATCACAAAATCCAAAATGAACAGGGTTTAACTGTCTAAATACCAAACAACTGTTTAAAATGAATCCACTTACAATTCTGTACTGCACATGAGTGATCTATATACCTGCCTAATTTGATTTCATTTAAAAAAATCCGGTCCTCATATTATTGTCCTATTGCAGGGCAAACGCCTTTTCTATACAGAGACAAGACACGAGCATTGATCACTGCGCTTGCTAAAGGTAGTTTAGCATTTTCAGATTTAAATTAAAAAACTGCAGTAATTTATATTTATACAGCTGTATACTCCGCGGTGTCACCCGCGTTTTGTTACTGCTCCGCTCCGATTGGTCTTAGCGTAATGTTCTATACCTGTAAATCGTTCTCTTGAATCTCCATTCATGAAAACCGCATTCAAAACCGGTGCTTAGTTTAAAAGGTCTAAGCGTACAGAGGGACAGACGGCGGGAAGCGACTTTGTTTTATACTATGTAGAAAAGTAAAAAAGGAACAGTTGGAAAAATCAAATTGCAACTTTGCCTGCTATCGGTACCGCATCTACTGCCGTAAAGAATCGATAGCACGTGCTCACACAACAGCACCATAAACAATGGCTTCCCACTACTGACCAATAACCAATCAAATGCTGCTCACTCGAACTTGCTTTACCGGGAATCGAATATGATTTCTTGTAACATTTCACTGAAGAAATAACGATTTAGCGCTGCATTCGATTTGAGTTTAGACTAAAATAGATAACTACCTATCGAGACTCATATTTGTAAGTCCATTTTTGTAAGTTTATTTTGGACGTCACTGACATTGATGAAGGAAAACATCGTGAGGAAACCTTTTTTTTGGGGGGGGGGGGGGGGTGGAAAATCATCAAATAATTTCTCCCGCCCTGGGCGGGGCGGGAGGGAGACTTTTACTGACTAAAACCCACCCTTGTTTCTTCCTGTGCCCTTTGCGTTCCGGGGGCGCGGTACCTCTTACGAACAACCGGCAGCATCGTGAGGAAACCTGGACTTACGATCTTGTACATAATTATGTAATAAAGCTAAAGATGTTTTTTGTTTGTTTGTTTAAACGCCGTAATCTTTGGAACTACCAGTTGGATTGGAAAATAATAATAATTATAATTTTTTTTTGTCCGTGACTCCAAGTCATCAAAGTCAAATAATATTTCTTACAAAAGTTGAAAGTCACAAGCAACGGAGTAGGTACTGAACTGAATTGATCTACATATTTTTTCTTTCCTTCTTCAGGATCAGGTTTTCAGTTTTCCTGCACTAAAAATCAGGGGCTTCGAACACTGTCGTACGTGAATAATTTTTTTTCGAAGCTACTAGAGCAAATGGCGTTTCATTCGTGTTAAATAGAAAATTTTGATACCAATCTTGAATTAAGCAGTGATTGTTCTTTTCAGCTGACGAACTTTGGCTGCATGCCAGAAAAATTGTGAAAATGTAGACTACTCCATACCACGGGGTGGTTTTACGTATGTACTTACAGACTGTATATATTAAATTACTTATATCTACTACCTTCTGCCAGCGACTTCATTCGCTTGGTTTTTTCAGCCGCATTAAGTTACATTTTTGGTTACTGCTCCTCTCCCGTATATCGTACCGTGATGCTATAAAGCCTATAACCTTCCTCGATAAATAAACTATCCAATACAAAAAGATTTTTTAAATTCACACCAGTAGTTCCTGAGATTAGCGCGTCCAACCAAACAAACAAACTCTTCAGCGTTATAATATTAGCATAGATTATTTATATGTATCTATGTTTAGCCTGACCTTATCTCAGACTGCTCCGTTGTTCTCCTATTCGTACACGTGACTGTTGAGCGTGGGGTCCTGGCTTCGATTACATGTCAAGCAAATTGCAAAAACTCATTTGGAATTTTGGACGCTATCAATTATCAATAAGTGAAGGTCATTCATGGTAAAATAGATGGAACCAAAGAAACTCCAAATCACAAATTGAAATTTCAAATTCGCAAAAAGTCGAGCTTAACAGAATCAAAACTAAATGTAAATTGGTTGAAGTTAACAAGGAGACTTGATTGATTACCATAATTAAATAACTTCCCTACCGCCATTAATTAACTTCATGTGACTAGTAGCGACATCTCTGGTTAAGGATTAGAAATTACTTTTAAATACTGCAAGATTGACTGTTGCTATGGACTAGCTTCTACCCGCGAATTCGTCTGCGTCAAATTTGATATATAATCCCACGGGAATTGTAATTTTTTCCGGTGTAAAAGTATCCTGGATGGATGAATAGAAGGGCGGATGGATGTTTGTTACTCTTTCACGCTTAAATGGCTGAACGGATCTGGATGAAATTTGGCACTGAAGTAGATTGTAGTGTGGAATAACACAAAGGAAACTTTTATCCCGGAAAAATATACTGTTCCCGTGGAATAAGATACCAAATTTGACGCGGACGAAGTCGCGGGTTGAAACTAGTTCGTAAATACTTTTCACTTGAATTTTAAGTCACATTGATGCTTGCCCAGCATCGAACCCACAACCTCATGAGAAGCGAGCGCTTTATACCTATTTTAAAAGACTAGGCTCCAAACCACTACTTTTATCACTTCTCAATCAAATTTAAGTTTTTTTTACGCATGGGTAATCATCAAATGACTTCCCCGCCCTGGGCGGGGCGGGAGGGAGTGTCAGACTTTTACTGGCTAAAACCCATCCATGTTCCTTCTCGTTCCCTTTGCGTTCCGGGGGCGCGGTATCTCTTACGAACAACCCGCAACCTCGGCAGGCATCCGACCTGAGTGGCCCCTTCAAAATTGCTGACATCTCTGTTAGGCGCGCGTGGAACACGAACGCGCCGTCGACACGGCCTGCCGTTATGCAACGTACGGACGATGAGCTATCTATTGCTCACCGTCCACAGGCCCGCGTATACGGTGGCCGGGAGTCGTCTCGCGGCTTCCGACGCCCGGAGCGTCTACCGAGGCGGATCAAATTAACTTAACATACCATCACGCCTGTGTTCCCCGAAGGGTTAACCAAAGGTGTACCAATGTATACCCACAATTCGCCGATATGTCTGTTTTTAAATCCCATGTACTAGGAGGCGAGCCTATTGCCATTAACCGGACACAAATCCCAACCCCGAGCTACTAGTGAGAATTTCATAGAAAAACCCAGTAATACTGCTCGACCTGGGAATCGAACCCAAGACCTGTAGCGTAGCAGTCGCGCTTTAGACCACCAGGCTAACGAAGCAGTGAAAAATTCTATAATAATTTGTACAGTTGTAACTCAAGCCTGCCCTATTTGATTGAACCGAGTTGTACCAAATGTTAATAACAGCAGTAGGTATGGCCATAGCGCCATATCTTTATGGGGACTTAGCATGAAACATTATTATAATGTCACCTTCGTACTAATGTCTATAATTATTATTGTGTTTTGCAAATCTGTTTTTGAGGTAGGCAGGGTTAGTGAACTTGTGTCTTCTGTTTATGTAACTTTTAGTTTGAACTAAGTTTTTTAATTGGACAAGCCATAACGCCTGACATAGATCTGTTAGAAAAAACCAGCCAACATCAAAATTTTCCCAGTTTTTTTAAACGAATTGTAATGATATTAAGATACTTAATGCTGATTAGTTTTTATTCCCTTCTGAGTATAAGTTTTGAATGTACATTAAGCTGTTATTGCTGCATAGTACCTGGTGTAATGGCAATAGGCTCGCCCCCTATTACATGGGACTTAAACATTGCATCGAACTGTGGGTGTTCATTGGCACACCCCTATCCAACCCCTCGGGGAATACAGGCGTGATGGTATGTGTTAGTACCTAATGTAACACATCTCATTATAGTATATTAAATAAGTTTGATGTACCTAATTCATTAAAAAGAAGAGATATCCTTTTTCTTGCAATTTTCAGAACTTCGTTTAACCCAATTTCCTTCCAATTAACAACCATTAAAATATCTTGAACAGTATTCTTTGATCTCTGAAATGTGATTACCAAACTATGCTGTATTTTTATTGCTTTATTTTTGTAATATCCGACAGTACTTTTCAGAAGTCCGGCAGAATATAAAAGTACCTGCCTAGTGTATAAGTAATCTGCTGCAGGTATTCCGTCAGAGAAACTTGTCCCTTGTTATTGCAAAACATAGTTTATCATCAGCCCAAGTTAAAACCATCGAGCCAGTTGTAGTATTTTGAACCTTATTCTGACTTAACTTGGGCACGCCTTAATAGAGGCGGTAAGTCCCCTCTTTGAGGAGTGGCTGGAGAGGCGCCATGACGCCCTCACCTACCGCCTGACGCAGGTCCTCACCGGACACGGGTGTTTCGGGAGGTTCCTGCACCTCATCGGGCGGGACGAAACGTCCGGGTGTCACCATCGTGTGGATCGCCCCGAGGATACGGTGGAGCACACCGTGGCGGTGTGCCTCGCTTGGGCGGAGCATCGCCGAGTCCTCGTGGCGGCCATCGGCGGCGGCGACCTCTCGCGTCCGGCCCTGGTGCAAGCCATGGTCCGGAGCGAGAGGGAATGGGATGCAGTCGCCTCCTTCTGTGAGGCAGTAATGCTGGAGAAGGAGGCGGCGGGACGGTTAAGACAAAGGTTCTCACGTCCCAGCCGCCGCGGTAAACGCTCTGGACGTCGTGAGCCGCGAGACGACTCCCGGCCACGGTAGATACGGGCCTGTGGACGGTGAGCATTGGGTAGCTCACCGTCCACACGTCCAAAAAGTCAGATTTTTTTACACAAAGAAAAATTACTCATTGGTTAGTAATAAAACAGAACCCATTTCGATCTACTATCTAAACACAAAATACGCAATTTTCTAGCACAAAGATCACCAGAACTACCACCTCCCACTCCACACGTTTGGCTGTACAACAATTATTACAGACCAAGTAATCGGCTCGGCCGCGAACTCGTGCGGTGTTGCCAAGGACGAGGCGAGTCCTTGGGTCAGTTTCCTCAAATACCACGGGTATCGCACCATCTCGACCTACTCGTGTCATGGACACTGCTACGCACTTTCCAACACTGGGCCAGTTTTGTATTATAATTAATAAGTGGCACACAAGTGTTGGTCCGGATGTTTGGGCCCGTTTTTCGGTGTAGTAACATTTATTGAGATCTCTAGACCTAAGTCTTATTCATATTGATATTATTTATTTATTTATTCATCCACTTTAACTATCATTACAGGCATTACCCTAATGCGACAGATAAAAAAATGTAATACTAACATATTTTATACCCTAATACTATATAACTAAATATAAATATAAACACATACACAAACACTTATTATCTACTAAATCTATAATATACAAAACTAGTATAGAACTTATTTATTATGTTTAAAACACTTATTTATTATGTTGGACTATATCAAAAACATCCACCAACAAGCTATACCTACACAAGACTTCAAGTCTTCAACATTTGTATGTTACACTACAAGTAAAGACAGATAAAGTAGAAAGTAGTGGTACAGCACTTTGTGAAGCAGCTCGTCCGAGGAAGTACTGCCACCATACCTATTTCTGCCGCAAAGCACCGTTGCTGTGTTCCAGTTTGAAGGGTATGGGTGCCGGTGTCATTTCAGAGACGCGAGACATTTCAACTTTGGTATTGCAGATGTCTATAGGTAGGGGTGATGACCACTTAGCATCAGGTAGGCCGTCGGATTATTTGCCTTCCAAAGATACTTAAAAAAAATAACTACTAGCTTTTTCCCACGACTTCGTTCGCGTGGTGTTTTGTAACCGCGTGAAATGAAAGCTCTGCTCCCGTGTGTCGTAGCGTTATGTTGTAAAGTCAACTATTCCTAGCTATAGTATACAAAAAGAATTTTTCCAATCCAACGTGACAGAGAGACGTGTCAGATGACAGAGACAAAGAAAAATAATATGATGATCGCAGTTATTGGGAGTACATGACATGTAACTTTTGGCTTTGTTAACTGTACACCTATATGTGAAAAAAAAAATACAGCTTTGCATTAGATTATAAGATAGCACAGACTTCTAGTTCCAGTGACCTTGGTGTGGTCTCCACCAAGCTTGGCTTGTTGCCAGGCCTCGCATGAACAAGCTGGTCGTGAACTCATTAGCCAACTTCCGGTTCTTTGATACCTAGTTACATGGCAATGATTGTGATATTATGTATTGTCTGTCTACTGTCGTTCTTTGGCTGAGACAGAGGTTCTCGCGTCCCAGCCGCCGCGGTAGACGCTCCGGACGTCGGGAGCCGCGAGACGACTCCCGGCCACCGTAGATACGGGCCTGTGGACGGTGAGCAATGGGTAGCTCACCGTCCTTACGTTTAAATAACGACAGGCCATTGGTGGGTTTTAGTACGTAAAAGTCTGGCACTCCCTCCCGCCCCGCCCAGGGCGGGAGAAGTTATTTGATGATTTCCCAACCCCCCAAAAAAAAAAAATGTCGTTCGTTTCGGATGTCAAACGTTTTTTTTAATGCGATATATGCGTTTGCCTATCAAATGAATAAAAAAAACACCAGCCTATACAGAGAAGCCACGAGCATTGATCACCACGCTTGCTCAAGGCAGATTAGCGATGTCAAACTCATGTTATAAGCCCAGGTTTGCTCGCGATGTTTTTCTCCAACGATACCAGAGATATCTAAGATAAACTTCAAAATTTCATATGAGTTGAAAAAGTCGCATTGGTACTTGCTCGGTATCGAACCCGCAACCTCATGCATGAGAGGCAGGTGTCTTAACCACTGGGCGTCCACGACACGGGCTTTTTGTATACAACATGTCAAAGGACAATGTTCATGAATGTATGGATTTCCGTCTTAAGTTGTTGCAAATCTTTATTTATTATAATCCTCGTTTTATATATGATTTAATAAAAGTGTTAATTTTCCCACAAATATCCGGGTTTTTATGTAATTAGACAAAAACGGGGATACCCTACAAACTATGTTTAACCTATTCGCAAGTTTTAAAATAACCACAGATCACTCATGTACAAAACTTAAAAACAATGTTTCAAAAGAAAAAAAAAGAAGAAGAAGTTTGTAAAAAGAAGTCACCAGCTTCTATTTGAAAAACGATTTTGATATAATATTTTTAAAACGTAGATGCAAAATATAGCTATATATTTAATTTCCGACATTCCTAGTCGCCACAGACGAGCGTGAGCGCCGGCTCGTCTGTCATCTGCCATCTGGCTTGACTGTTGCGTCTGCGTGAGACGGAACACAAAATCATCATCATCATACCATCACGCCTGTATTCTCCGAAGGGTTAGGCAGAGGTGTAACAATATACACCCACAGTTCGCCGGTATGTTTAGGTCCCATGTAATAGGGGGCGAGCCTATTGCCACTAACCGGGCACAAATCCTAACTCCGAGCTGCTACTGAGAATTAAATATAAAAACTCAATAACACTTTTTGCTCGACCTGGGAGTCGAATCCAAGACCTCTAGCAAAAATAATAATTATTATGATAAAACCATAAAATATTAATAAAATACATTGTAACATGCAGTGATATTACAAACGATTTAGCTATTTATACCTATATATGTACCTATCGTTTTTGTGCATTTATCTAAAAGCTCACACTTACCTAACTTGTACAAATGAAGAAAACAAATCGTCAATATAATGACTTTAAAAGGAAATAATCAATTGGTAATTTACTAATTTTCCTAAAATCATTATTCCGGATACGAAAATAAAATTCCTGAAGAAAAAGGTTGTAAAAAATAAGAAAATAATTTCTATATCATTTTGATTTTGTAACATGAAACGTTGCTAGACTACTTCTGCTCAATCTTCTTTGTATTTGGGGACTTCCTCGACCTTCAAAATAAATTACTTTAAAAATTATTTTTGATTGGGTGGTAATCAGAGTAAAAATGAATAATTTTGACTTTGATAGTTATATATTATCCTAAAGTCGGTAAGTTGTATGTACCCATGTACAGCTAACATAATATTACTTTGAAAGTCGCAAGTTGCTATTGACCTCATTTCTTTATTGTGCTTCTATTGAATTACGTAGAGCACTTACGGAATAGTTTCCACTCATTTACATACAAATAATATTATAATAGTTCGCCTTCCGTCATTACGAAAACTTGTATGAAACATATTTTTCTTGAAAATTACTTTATGTAATTGTAAAAGCTTCGTATTGTACTGCTTTTTATTAACTAAGGTATAGTTGTGCCAAAAAGTTAACCCAGAGTTAGTCAAACTACCTAGCTAACACGTGGTTAAAAGACTAGATGTCATACATAATAGGCTCGTGTTCTGTGTTGATGACACGGTGGGCGTAGTGGCTGCGTGTCGCGGGTTCGATTTCTGCACGCTACAAATATTTGCATCGCCCACAGGTAGTTGTTCCAACTTCTTTAAAAAAAAGCTGTAACTCGGGGTGTTAAAAGATAACCTTGCCTGGTGCAAGTGGGCCCCATAGAGGTAATTTTAAAACCTGTAAGTAGACGGAAAAAACTGCTGTAGGTATAGAAATATGTTTTTTGGTGGAAACCTTATCACACCTACGAATTTCAAGAAGCTAATAAAGACAAACCTACACAATTGCTAACCCTGCTAGTAAGGCACATTAATTTAATACTGCTCACAGTACATAATTTATGAATCTCAATCCTCGGGGATAAAGTCGTAAGAAATAGATCACTAAAAAGTAGTAGTAAAAGTAGACGGTCACGTATAAGTGGACAAAATTCAACCCATTTTTCAAAATAATTGTAATAATTTGGATATTTAACGCTAATTACTTTTAAATATCATTTAAAAATACGATTTGGATGTACACTGAACTATATTTGCTGCGTAGTAATGTAATTAATCAATTGATAATATGTTCCAAAAGTGACGTAATAATTTAATTATGAAGATGGCTGGAGGGTTGACTGACTGATTGTTTTCGGCAGAATTAAACCTACTTGTGCGAATTTAAATCATACCTCCTTCATTACGAAAGCAACAATTTTATTTACTCCAGAAAACGTTTAGGATTTACATTGATTCCTGCTCGTTATGTTTATTTTACTTTTATAAACATATTGAATAGTTGGAAGCAACGACCTCAACAAATAGGTCATTCAATTAATCCTGATTGCATATCAGAAACACGTTAGCCGTAAAGTAAAGCAAAGTAAAGTAAAAACAACGCGTGACCAGAAACTGGTCGGAATAACACCACTGGGTTATGTTTTAATAGTAAGGGTTGTTGTGTAGTGCGAGCGAGGCGAGTGCTATGTTTAAGAAATATTGTTCTTTGACAGTCTGACTAAGTAGTGGTTGCTAGATAAGATTGTTTTAGGAACAACTGAAGGAAAAAATAATGTAGTTTGACAGCATTTTGTTTTTATAAGCTGCAGTTAATACAACAAAATAATAGTGTTTATTTATTTTCTTGCTCTGCAGTTCAAGTCTGCTGCACGAAAGTATGATTAGCGTTCTCTGATCGATATGAGTACTATTAAATAAGTAAATATAGCAATGTGACTGGAATATGGAAAACTTTATCCATTACGAATTTCTCCGAAGCAACCCGGTGTTAAAAAGTTGGTGGTGTGTAACCTTCGTGCCTGCCCGTAAAGCTGTTGAACCTACTCATGATAGCTCAATGCTCGTATGAGAATGAGAATCCACTTTTCTCATTATCATATTCGGAAAATTCACCTAGGCAGATTTTTACAGCAAATACTGGAAAGTAATAGATTTCAAATCAAGACATCAATGCTATATTTTTTATAACTACATATTTTTTTTTTTTTTGGTGGGTGGGAAATCATCAAATAACTTCTCCCGCCCTGGGCGGGACGGGAGGGAGTGTCAGACTTTTACTGACTAAAACCCACCCATGTTCCTTCTTGTGCCCTTTGCGTTCCGGGGGCGCGGTATCTCTTGCGAACAACCCACAGCCATAACTACATATTATGGTATAGCTTTCAATGTACCCATGGTTAACTATAAAAGTATGCAAACTATTATGTGTAGAGTGTTCCACGTGAATATATATAGTAATAACTAGCGGGAGTAGTAGTATCGGCGTAATTGGACCAGACGGGTCATTGGTCAGCACTGATGCAGGAGGTAAGGGACATAAGACGCTGTACCTGATAGCGTAGATAGGGGAATGCAGATCGATTCTATTTCTGCCAGTGTTGCGGAGTTTGTTCGAAAGAGTTACCACAACCCTGGAACGCAAAACGCATTTAGAGAAACACGGATGGGCTTTGGTTAGTAAGAGTGTGACACTCCCTTCCGCTCCGCCCGGAGCGGAAGAAGTCATATGATGATATCCCAGCCCTAAAAGAAAACTCGATTCTTTTGGTATTTTGCTTTAAGGTTTTCTGTAAATGAGTAATCCATTTATAGACCAGTAGAGGAAGAGTGAGGTCACCTAGTACAGGCCTGTGACTGTACCTAAGTTAGTTCATAGAATTATTTATCCGGCTCGAAGGACCACTACGCATGTTCGGCCGGGGTAAGTTTTAACCCCAAGAAAGGACTTAGGCTACGTTTTATTCCCGGACGTCTGCGTCCACGAGAACCGAGATATACTCGGACGAATTCGCGAGCAAAAGCTAGTTTCCTATTAAGTCCAAATGGAATTAAACTTATTAAACAATAAGTAACGGATAATGAATGCAGTGTTCTCCACGCAAGGAAATTTAAAAGCTGTTGAAGTTTTTCAAAGCTTAATTTGCATTGTAACGCAATAAAAATAACTTATTTTTGTACAAGTCATGCTTAGCGTTTGTTATGTAACTGTTTGCAACTTGTGGTGTATTGTAATTAAGTCATTATAGTTTATAATATTAAATATGTAGTTACTTATTACCAATTTTTGTATTTATTATGTCGTTCCATTACAAACATTGATTCAGCCAGGGAATCGAATCCGAGATGACCTGCACCAGCCCTGCCGGCGTGTATAGAAGGCTTAAAACTAAAGAACAGTTCTGGACTATGTCAGGGCGCACATACATATGATGAAAATATCGCTGAATCAATATCTGTATATATTCTAAGTTTTACCAAATTTTGATCAGACATTTAGCAATAAAGAGTAATCAACATCCATCCATCCTAGCAAACCTTGGCGTTTATAATAGTAGTGTGAGTATACTAACCAAGCACGCGGGTTATATTATAGTGTACAAGTGTGTGAGTAAACAGAGGTGCACTCCCTCTTCCCTTACTCACATAATTCGATGGGATGGCACCGACACAACAGGGGAGAAATCAGACTTAACGGCTTTACGTGCTTTTCGAAGCTCGAAAGTGTCACAGAACTAACTTTTAAACTCTAGGCTACTAGTAATTGCCTATACATATTATTTTATTGGTATTGCCATAAAAGTTTACGCGATTTCCCAATTCCTAAAATCGAGCCATCTAAGTGGATAATTGTTTAAATGCAACAACAATATGGCTCCAAGGACACGTCTACACGCTATTTTGTAATACATGTAATTGACGGCGATTTACCAATCTATATTGACATAATAAGCCAAAGAGTTTTTGATTGTGTGTTTGTTTAAACGCGCTAATCTCTAAAACTAACCGTAATATTGGAAAAATTGTTTTCGAATATGATAGCTAGATTCATGAGGAATAGTATAGGCTATATAATACCACGCTACTACCTACGGGTGTGGTGTAGTAGCCAAAGACGTAACTTATCGCAGGTGAAAAAAAACATGCCGAGGAAGTCACGGGACGAAGTTAGTGAAGTCATAAAAGATAAACATTTGAGTAAAGTTAAACCCCACTTGTTGGCATCATTGGAATGTGGTATCAGAAACCAGAAACCATTTATTTGATAAACACAGGTATTCACATACAAAAATCTTGAGTAAAAGTACACAATGCGCTATGTTTTGCCAATCATTACAAACTAATAGAACATTTATTTAATACTACCTTTTTGCTTCTTTGTCTGCATCAAAGTTGATTACTATTTACTATCCCACGGGAGCCGTGTATTTTTCCAGACTACAATCTATCTCTGTGGCAAATTTCACCCAGATCTGTGCAATTCTGGACTGATTGATTGAGTTAAAAACACAATACATCCAAACTTTGGCATTTACAATCGCAGTAAGATTATTAATGATAGGATAATTTTAAAAATTATTACATAATAAATAAATAAAAAAAAATTAAAATCATTGATTTCAGACAACAAAGTCCATATAGGTACAAGGACATAGAATGTCTAATTTTAATTGTATGCTAGAAATCGTGGAAAAGAAGATATTTATGTTTAAAATTATAATTATATAAGTACCTATAGATAACAAGAAATGCTCAATTCCTATCCAAAGACAATTTGGTTTACCATCATCATAATAAAAAGCGTAGCTACTAACTGCCCCGTAGTCTCGTGGTCGCAAGCGCGGATTCTGACCTTGGGGTCCTGGGTTAGATTCTGAGATCGGTTACGTTTCTCATTAGGAATTTCTCAGTAGCAGCCCGGAGTTAGAAAGTTGGTGGTGTGACATCCATGTTCATTGAAAGGCGTTGGTCCTGCCTCTGATCTCTCTCCGGCCATTTCGGATTCCCGTACTATACTTTATTTTTTAATTGTACAAAGACTGGGTTGTGGAGGTCAGTCAGGCAGCTGGTTCATGTAAAACGCACTAACTTTTGAACTGCCTCGTTAGCCTAAGCGCGACTGCTACGCTAGAGGTCTTGGGTTCGATTCCCAGGTCAAGCAAAAAGTATTATTGGGTTTTTCTATGGAATTCTCAGTAGCTCGGAGTTAGGATTTGTGCCCGGTTAATGGCAATAGGCTAGCCCCCTATTACATGGGACCTAAACATACCGGCGAACAGTGGGTGCACATTGGTAAACCCCAGCGCAACCCTTCACAGGCGTGATGGTATGTGTGTTTGTGGATTAGCTCATTTTGGTAGAAATAAGATAAATTAAAACAACGTAACTTTTACGAAAGTATATTGCATGTTATTACTCATCAACCTCACAATCCCTTCGCGACCTTGACACCTACGAGATGAGATGCAGTATCAGTTGGCCTGTGTAGGCAGGGTGTTGCATTAAAACTATAGTACTAATGACTCATCATCACTTGATTACCTACTGAAATTGATTACACTAAAATAAATGAATATGGCCAAATGTGTTACATTACGAGTACTTTCCAGCTGTAACAGTATAATGTATATACATCCGAAACTTATGCTTAGAATAGCTTTCAAATTATTCAGTATGGAGTATTAAAACTTGTTCCATTTTTTTTTTCAAAAAAGGTGAGTTATTTTGATCTCCTTTGGTAAATTTTGGAAACACACATACCATCAAGCCTGAATTTCCCTAAGGGTTAGGCCGATGTGTGTCAATGTACACCCACAGTTCGCCAGAATGTTTAGGTCTTATGTAATAGGGGGCGAGCCTATTGCCATTAACCGGGCACAAATCCTAACTCCGAGCAGTTACTGAGAATTTTATAGAAAAACCAAATAACATTTTTTCCTCGGCCCTGGAATCGAGCTGGAGAGAGAAACTAAACAGTATTATTAGTTACATAATGTCATGCCTGTATTTCCGAAACGGGTAGGTAATATTGTCAATAGGGCGAGCCTATTTCTATGTACAAGACACAGATCCAGGCTTTTCAGGCTGATAGTTAAACCTAACAACGTTTTCCCCAACCCTAGAATCGAACACAGACCACATGCTTAGCAGTCACACTTGTTTGAATCAAAGTGGCAACTATTCTAAAGTGTTTTAAAATAGGCAGAGCCGCATTCTCAGTTAGTTAATTTATTCTTATTTATAAACTCAATCGTACTGGAAATAACCTTGATTATTATGTCAAACATTAAAACTATAAAATTGCTACCTGCACTATTTTTAGCTTACAGTACTTGAACTCGTTAATTATAATGTGAAATATTTAACCTTTTATTATACTTTATTTTAACGTAGTTAGATAAATACCTACTACCAGCGTCAGGCATAAGTGGTCTGGCATTTATACTGAACTGGGCCTGTTTGTCGCAGCCGTGAGGCACACAACAATGTTTTTTTTCTATTTTTTTGATTTGTGTGCACATGTTTTGTTACAATAAACTTTTTCTTTCTTTTCACGAAAACGTCAGGAGCCGTTTCTAAAGAAAACTAAATTTTTGAAAACCCTATAAAGATAAGCCCAGGTAAAAAGTTATTTAAAAAATTGACTGTAGCTACTGACTTACTTAGCCAATTTTTTTCATTGTCCCACTTTTGAGCAAATGTCTCCTCCATAGCCTTCCACTCATCGATATGTGTTACCTTCTCTAGCTGATGTCCTATAAACGTCTCTAACTCATCACACCAACTTACAAGAACTAAAGAAACAAGTAATTTTAAATAAAATATTTCTTATTTCAGACAAAAATGGCACCCTAACAACATGGCGCTGAAATTAAAATACAAAGACGAGCACGGCATCGTCCAGATCAACATGAGTCCGTCGACGAGTCCGAAGGAACCCGACAAAGACATCACGGACCCGAAATTCGACACAATCAACAACCGATTCGCACAATACGATCTTTTCGGCGGCAAGTACGATGTGGACTCTGGGGGGGAGACGCCGCGGTCGCTGTTCCGAAGCCGCTACAACTCGATAGAGGAGGAACTCGCCAACACTCCGTACGCCTTCACTACCGAGCGGTCTCTCCGACTGAACAGCGCGAACCAACTCGACATAACCATACAAGCGCGCGACGAGACATCTCCTTCCAAAGATATACAGGACGATCGATTTTTTAAACGAAAGTTGAGTTTGGAATACGATGAATCGTTATTCGGGCCGCAAATCGATTTTAAAGTGAGCGATTCTGGGACTCCCGCGTTTACGGTGACGCAGCTGATTCACGCGCAGGATCGATACTTCGACCTGTCGGGGCGGCAATCGGCGAGTTCTTGCGGAAAAGTGTGTGCTGACTGTACTGAAGTGAATGTGCCAAGTCCTGACAGTAATAATGAGGCGTTCAGGGTGCTGTCTGCGGATGTGAAGGGGCAGGAGTCCGTGCTGCCCGCTAAACTGTGAGTGTTTCATTATTTCATTTTAGGTAGATATTGTAATATTTTTGTCAGGCCAAATGGCACTATCTAACAATTTTTTTTTAAAGCTGCTTGTATATTCTTAAAAGCAAGACATAGATTGCTTTTAAGTACCAACTCTATTGATTTACTTTATTTTTTAATTAATTTAATTAAGTAATGTAATTATAACATTTTATACTGTCCTAATATCCCATGAAACACTGACCTTGTACAAGAACAGAGTAAATTCCCATAAAATACATACAAAAAACATGGTAGGCTCTATAATTACAAATACTTGAAAACAACAATGATACGTTGTTTTGCTACTAATCTCGACAACAGCGATAAGTAGCTGAAGTAGGCATTTATTGTTCTCACAAGGTACCTCCTGTATTTATTTTTGTTAGGTACATGAGTTGACAGAAACCTTATGTCAAAAAAGTACCTATAAACTAAATAACTGTTTCTGCCATTTTGATAATTTGTCATAATTATTTGTCGTAATTTTATCATTATCAGGCTATTCAAACTTATCTATAAGTCATTATCATCTTCCTGCTTTTATCTCATGTTACTTACGGTCGGCGCAACACGTTTTCTTCTTCCATGCCGTTCTGTTAACCGTCATGATATCACTGACTCTCTTCTCTTTCATATCATTCTTCACACAATCCATCTTTTCTTTGGCCTCCCACTTCCTCTCCATCCATCCACATTTATATTCGTAACTCTCTTGTTATTTAATTCAATATATGCCCAGGAATAGATTGTGTAAAGAATGATATGAAAGAAAACAGAGTCAGTGCTATCATGACGGTTGACAGGACGGAATGGAAGAAGAAAACGTGTTGCGCCGACCCCAAGTAACATGAGATAAGGGCAGGAAGATGATGATACGTTTTTAAATTTCGAGGGTCAATCACTTAGTTTACCATATCACGTAGTATACAATAAACTATAGGTACATCCATTCCAAATCTAAAAATGAATGTTTCTTATATGTATGTTTTGAATATTGTGTAACAAACAAATTGTATGACTCCTGATGCATCCTATATTATAATAAAAGTTATCATTAATTCGACTGCTACGCTAGAGGTCTTGGGTTCGATTCCCAAGTCGAACAAAAAAAAAGTGTTATTGGGTTTTTCTATGAAATTCTCAGTAGCAGCTCGGAGTTGGGACTTGTGCCCGGTTAATGGCAATTGGCTCGCCCCCTATTACATGGGACCTAAACATACCGGCGAACTGTGGGTGTACATTGGTACACCTCAGCCTAACCCTTCGGGGAATACAGGCGTGATGGTGGATACCTAAAAACACGTGCATAAAGTTTTTTTCTATCAGAATTCTAGTAAAAAAATTAAAATACTCAAAATCTATTTGTATGGGCAACAAACAAATCCTTCACTATACCAAACATTAGTCTACACAAGTCTATCCTGCTTAATTACGTCCATAAATAAACGCCCGTCGGAGATCAGACGTTCCCGAGAATAGACCAAAACAAACGAACCCACAACACAACAAAACTTTTTGTATATCACCCAAAATAGTCATCAATAGGCGACAACTGAATTTAAACTTTAACGACACTTATTTTGGTTTATTTTTAACTATCTCACGGGTTCGGTCGCATCCTTAAGAAACTAATTAATCAAAGTGAAAGTCAAAATATTTTTTTCATTTAGAACAGACAGGAACTTTTGGACGCCATATGTATCCAGATCGATTTCGTTCACGGCGGCTAATCTTAATCGAGGCTAGCCAAGTGCGCACGATATATTATACAAGTATGTTGTACAAATGTGTGCGCAAACGGAGGTGCACTCCCTATTTCCTCACTCTCATAGTCCGATGGGACGGCAATCAGACACGACCGGGGAGAGATCAAGCGCAAGACCAACAGCTTGACATGTTTTTAAGCCACGGGGGTGTCACATCACTAACTTCCAAACTCCGGGCTGTTACTGAGAAATTCCTAATGGAAAAACCAAAAAACACTTTTGCCCGACCGGGGAATCGAACCCAGGACCCCACGTTCAACAGTCGCCACCATGAGATCAACGGGGCAATACACAAGTACAAAATAGTACAGTTTTATATAAGTAGAAAGAACTGAATCTAGTTGCCTATTACATGGGACCTAAACATACCGGCAAACTGTGGGTGTACATTGGTACACCTCTGTCTTACCCTTCCGAGGAATACAGGCGTGATGGTATGTGTGTGTAGGTACGTCTAGTGGCACCATCCAAAAGTTACTTCCGTATGAAGAAAATGGGCAAACAATTTCATAGTTCAGTAGTCTTTTAAACAAATGTTTTGCAATATTTTGTATACAGGATTTTCACTAATTAATAACTAATTCACATCTATTTTCATACTACAATCGCTCACCACAAATCTTTTTAACTATCAAATTCGTTTTCATATTAATATTCATGAAAACGAGATCACAAGACGTTACCGCACTACATCGGAACACGCGTGTGAAAGCAACAGATGATTATCTTTTGTTATAAGCATAGGTATTATGACTAAGTTTATACAGAGAAAACAATGATTTTGTAGACACAGTATTGTTCTGTGTCGTGAGGACCCAATTTTAGAGGGAAAACTCGAACTTCATGTGTTATTTGTAATTTGTAGCTGAGTAACGTTGTTTTGTAATATAAATATTAGACGCGATAGCAGTATTTCTAGATAATTCTGTTGTTTATCGATAGTATTTTTATATAATTGTATTGTATCATAAAATCTATTTTCTATGGGCTTTGCTGCCTGATTTAAATAAATAAAAATAACGAATAGGTTTAACTTTACAAAACAATAAATTAAACATTTTAAGTAACCCCCGACAAAAGAATAAAAATCCCTACAGCAGCTAACAAAAGAGCTGATAACTTTGAAACCGTTGGACCGATTTCCATCAAACATAGCTAAGAACACTCTCGACTAATACACATATCAAACAAAAAAACTAAATTAAAATCGGTTCATGCGTTCGGGAGCTATAATGCCACAGACAGACACACACACACACACACACACACAGACAGACAGAGAGAGAGAGATACGTCAAACTTATGACAACTTTTTAACCCCCGTCGTTTCTGCGTCCGGGGTTAAAAATTAAAAACACTACAATCTATAATAAGATACAGACTAATTGATGACCCCCTTTTTCTGAAGTGGATTAAAAAAGCATAAGCTAGACGTCAATATAACTGTCTAAGTTATAATTGGCGGCAAACGTTATTATTTATTTAATTAATATGAATTTTATTCATTGAATAATCTTATTCTAAGTCTGTATAGTACATTTACAAGCCAATTACAAGTCTTCACTTATAAAATACAGAACAATATTTCTTTACATTCTATGGACCACCGTCAGTAGCCTACAGACTACTAATATGTCATATGTTGTCATTCAATAGGATCTTGTAGCGTGAATTGCTACCGACCGGGGTAAACTTTGGAACACGATATTTATACAACGAGACATAGCTACATTCTTACCCAACAAATATACACAAAATGATATTGTGAGTACTGTCAGTCATAATAATTAATGTTTACCAATACTTTAGTAGTAGTACCGCTCTTTGTGAAGGAACTCGTCGGAGGAAGTACTGCCACCAACCTATTTCTACCGCAAAGCAGCGTTGCTGTGTTCAGTTTTGAAGGGTATGGGTGCTGGTGTAATTACAGGCACATGAGACCTTTTGTCTAGAATGGTAACGCATCTATATATTAACAGTCCAGGTCGGGTTTTTCACGAAGTTTTCCTTCACCGATGATCAACAAAATAAAATAACTAGTACTTCCAAAACTTATAAGTACTAAGAATAGATTTAAAAATGAATCAGTATTAAATATCCAAGTGGCGTTCTGTAGTTACTGCCTACCCCCATGGGAAAAAGGCATGAGTTTAAGTATGTATACATCCAATATCATTATCGAAAAATATGTTTTTTTTTTTAATGTGGATTGGTTTGATTTGGCAAAACCGTATTTGGCAGGAGTTTTTAAGTCTTATTTACAACACACATAACACACCATCACGCCTGTATTCCCCGAAGGGTTAGGCAGAGGTGTACCAGTATACACCTACAGTTCGCCGGTATATTTAGGTCCCATGTAATATGGGGTGAGTCAATTGCCATTAATCGGGCACAAATCCTAACTCCGAGCTGCTACTGAGAATTTCATAGAAAAACCCAATAACACTTTTTGCTCGACCTGGGAATCGAACCCAAGACCTCTAGCGTAGCAGTAGCGCTTAGGACCACTAGGCTAACGGGGCAGTTTCGAGGTAGTCTTATTTATCGTGAACACAATCCAAAGATATTTCATCTGAAGATTCTATACAAGTGATTTTAAAGTTAGAGTGTGTATACAATGCTCAATTTTGTTCACGTAAGAGTTACACTGTTGTAATATCTTTATCAACATCCTGTATCTAACTTGTAATTAGCGCCAAAAAAGGGTAAGTATATATATATTAAATTGTGTAGCCTAGTGGTCCTAAGCGCGACTGCTACGCTAGAGGTCTTGGGTTCGATTCCCAGGTCGAGCAAAAAGTGTTATTGGGTTTTTCTATGAAATTCTCAGTAGCAGCTCGGAGTTAGGATTTGTGCCCGGTTAATGGCAATAGGCTCGCCCCCTATTACATGGGACCTAAAACATACCGGCGAACTGTGGGTGTACATTGTTACACCTCTGCCTAACCCTTCGGGGAATACAGGCGTGATGGTATATTTATATTTATATAAAAATTGTACAGTTCCTATTCCTCAAATATCTTAAACTTGCATCACTGTGATATTTTCAATTCATATGTAGATACTCTCTAAGTTTATCTAGCATTGACTAGTGTGTTAAGATATTACTATTAATTGAAATAAAATTAGATTTATTATTTATAGCCTTAAGATTAGATAAAAAAATCCTTAACAATAACAAAATACCTAAAACCAAATGGCATCAAAAAATTCCTCCGCATCGCCGTCAACCGTCCCACAGTTCCCAACCGGAACAAAAAAAGCTTTGGAAGTCGGCGACTTTGGTTCTGTTTGTTGTTTTGTATTCCCACCGACTTCCAAAGCTTTTTTTTGTTTCGGATGGGAAATCATCAAATGACTTCTCCCCTGAGCTCGTTGACTTCCAAAGCTAAAGTTATTTTTCACTTTTTAGTTTTTGAGGATTTTTAGATTTTGGTGAAAAAGTGTTTAGTATATTTTTCGCGTTTTTAGTATCTACTCTCTATCATCCAAATCCATGAATTGTAACACTGCGTAAATTAACAAGATACACACCACTGAAAAGTCACAAGAAAGCAAAAAAACCTAGAAATTTGCAACAAAGTAAACTTATTACATAACGTAGTATAATCATAGTACAAGAGTAACTTGCCGTCGGAAGTGACCAAACAAAGCGTTAGTTAACAAAAACGGATAGTAATTGTTCAATGACAATTACTAGTAACCATTCGTAATTTGTAATGGTACATGCGAATTGAGAAAAAACTACTTCCTTTGATTTTCTTAATTTTACGAATTGCTTTAGATTATTTTAGAGTTTTATATCGTTTGTGACGTGCTGAGGGTCTTAGGTTCAATATTATTCGATTTTCCATTAGCAATTTCTTCGTAACAACCCAGGATACGGAAATTGGTGGTGTAATACTCCCACGTCTCGAAAAGCACGTGTCGCCGTTAGTCCTGCACCTGATCTCTCCCCCTGTCGTGTCGTATTGCCGTCCCATCGGAATATGATAGTGAGAAAAGAGGGAGTGCACCTGTGTGCACATATTTATACACTGTAATATCTTCTGCGTAATTCGCTAGTCTCTATTGAGATTAGCCGCTGCGCTTTGTCCGAAATTCGGTCAAAGTCAACGTGAATGCATTAATTTCAATTAGACCATTTATAGGCACTCTTGAATTGTCATGGAGTTGGTCAGTTACTCAGACACTGGAAGCTAGTGGCTTGTTCCAAAACGTAGGTAGGCCTCTATGGAAAAGAACGAGCCAGAATCTCCAAGTCTCTTCGGTCAGGAAAATTTTAATTATTATAGGAGGAATTCAATAATACACCAACCTCAGTTAAAATGGCAGGACTATTATAATACAAGCAGATCTTAAAACCAAAGCATTAGCGTGTTACCCAGACCATATGATAGTTACAATATTAAATGCTCCTCAACAAAACTAGTATTACCAAATGAGTATAATGTCAGTGTCGCTGCCCATATACTGTCGGTAATAATATGCGACACATCGAAAGCAGTAGAGTCTATGCCATGTGTGTCAGTAGCAGTGTAGACAGCTTAGCGAAGTGAGTCATCGTGATGTTACAGCTATAACTTGGGAATAAAAACTAATAGACGGTGAACTTTTTTGTAAAGAGGTGCTTGTAAGCAGTCTTGATCTTAGCTCTAAGTCAGAGGCTCCCATACTGCCTGTCGGGGGAGCGGTGAATGCTTATGCGAATCCTGCACCCCCGACCATAGGCAGAGGTGGAACAGTGCAGCAGTGAGCATACTTCCATACTTACTTAATATTATAAATGCGAAAGTAACTTTGCCTGTCTGTCTGTTACTGAATCACTGAACCGATTTTGATGAAATTTGGTATGGGGAAGTTTGAACCCCAAAAAACGATATTTACGCGAACGAAGTCGAATGCAATAGCTTGTTTTCAAATAAATAATCGTTATAAAGTTTATAATCTTTGGAGTTTTCTTAAAATATTACTGAATAATATTAGGCTGACTACATTATAAGGTAACTACTGTTATAGTAGCCGCCATGAGTCGTGAGCACAAACGTCAAGTAAAGTTTCGGGTTTTTGGGTTCTTCCATGATGGAACCCAAAAACTCAAAAAATTACTTAACGTTTGTGCTCACGAATCGTGGCGCCTATATAACAATTAAATTATAATTTATTATTGGCTACACACAAATATCTTCTTTTAGAAGGGCAGCAGTATCCATGCTGTAAGTGATTGTGGCCTAGATTATATTACCACATACCATCACGCCTGTATTCCCCGAAGGGTTAGGCAGAGGTGTACCAATGTACACCCACAGTTCGCCGGTATGTTTAGGTCCCATGTAATAGGGGGCGAGCCTATTGCCATTAACCGGGCACAAATCCTAACTTCGAGTTGCTACTGAGAATTTTTTGCGTGAATGAGAATATTGAAAAAAACCCAATAACACTTTTTGCTCGACCTGGGAATCGAACCCAAGACCTCTAGCGTAGCAGTCGCGCTTAGGACCACTAGGCTAACGAGACAGATTATATTATTAGAAATAGCAAAAAAAAATCCTTCGCTCAAGATGTTTTTGTTGAGCTATACGTGATCGTCGATCCGTAGAATAATGTTAAATGTTTTGAATGAAGCTGTTTCCTGCTTTAAAACATTTCACAACAATGTTATGTATAAGAATATAATTATTCTTATTTTTTTTTAGTTTAATTTGTTTTGATTCTTTAAGGCCCACTAACGTAAAAAGAAATGTTGTAGTAAGTCTATGTATTTTAGCACTTTATTTATTTATATGCACATCTAAATCTGTTATTAATCAAAACACAAAACTGATAAATATAAAAATAAATAAAGGTAGGTTCAATTAAGTAGATGACACCATTAAACAATGATTCCAAGACACAACTTCACAAAATAATGATGAATTTTTAAATAACTACAAAATTACATTTTTGTTTGCTTTAAAATCAATAAATAGTTAGTGAATTGAGATGTCAAAAAAGTGAGGTCATAGTTTAGTATTGTCATACAAAATCTATGGGGGAATCGCGTTTTGACAGCTCATAAAAAGTACGTGTAATTGATTAGTAGTGTCATCTGCCCATTTTTTTGTCTAAAGTAAGTTGCTATTACGAAGTAAAATTAAAAATTGTCTTACATGACCGGCCTGTGTTAGGAACTAACTCGGAGTAAAAGGATGACTGGTGCAAGCTGGCTCCATTCAATTACTTCCTTTGAAATCCTACTGTAATCCTATGTAGGTACGATTAGATTATTTTTTTGACGGTCATTAGTATTCCGACTTTTTTCAGTAAGACATTATAATAATACAAGCCTATTAGTGTCCTACTGCAGAGCAAAGGCCTCTTCTCGCAGAGAGAAGGCACGAGTACTGAAAAACACGCTTGCTCAAGGCGGATCAGCAAGGTCAATGTTTTCCTTCATTCTTAAAGCCATCTTCCGAATCATAATCATAATCGTTTATTTGCATGCCATAATGTCAGGTAAGGTGTTACAAACATGCTTAAAGCTAAGGTACAATTATGGACCCTGTAAGGGCACAGCAACATAAGTAACGAGATGATCACCAGAATGATTGACAAAAACTTCGTAACAATAATCGATGGTTTTAAATATGATAAAATAAGTAAAAACATTGTATTATTAACATTAGTAGGAAATTGAGCGTAAAATAAGTAGATGGCCTTTCCATTGTTTATTTATTTCCTGAAATATTTCACAAAAACACTTTTCCTCAATGATGTTTTTTCATCTACAATTTAAAGTAGAAGTTAGTAATGCAATTAGGCCTTGAGAATGTAAGTCAAAGTCTCCATTTAAATTATCACTTTTAAACGTTATTTACGGGAAAAAACCAATTGAAACTAGCCGCTTCCAAAAGGTTCGTATGAAGAAGAATGGGATTCGGTTAGGTTAGGGTTATACGTATAGAACATCACACTACGACCTAGGGGAGCGGAGCAGTAACCAAACACGTAACTGAACGCGGGTGACACCGAGGGGTACATAGTTTACAATACAATGTTTTACATATTTCATATACGAATAACGTCAAACTTTTAACTATGTTGTTAGTGCGTGGTTCAAAACCAAAAGCGGTTTTAGTTTTGGTCGCTTAAAAATTACAGCTGTTGCATTCAACCTTAATTTAACAAGAAAAAACACACGAAATAAAAAAAAATAATGTAACCCCCGACAGAAGAATAAAAATCCGTACCGCAGCTGAACCGATTTCCATCAAACATAGCTAAGAAAACTCCCGACTAATTCACCTTTCAAACAAAAAAAAATAATAGTCAAAATCGGTTCAGGCGTTCGGGAGCTACAATGCCACAGACATACACGTCAAACTTACAACCCTGTCGTTTTTGCGTCGGGGGTTTAAAATGTCAGCCCTTGGGGGACTACAATTAAACAACGAATCTATGGTAACAGGTTGCGCAGTATAATTTTCACCTCAATCAAGTCAAAACTAATTATGTTACTCAAGGAAATAATCCAAAAATGCATTAAAAATTCTTGACGCAACGCATTTCGTTCCTAACGCCATAATGAATTACCATGTCATGTAATTATGTAATTTATTACATTCGCGAAGTGTTGAAATAGAATTAGGTATTGTGAATGTTGCATACTATTGCAATATTTGCTATCTGGCCAAACTCGCCGAATTCCATAAGGGATTCGAATTTTAAAATAATAAACTATAAACTAAATACCTTTGCTGTTATAGAACTGTTTATAGTTTGTCTAAATTACGGTTTTTGTTTTTATATATCTCAGGTGTTTGTAAAAGCAATTATTGTTATGAGTGTAATGCCAATTGTTATTAAAATTATATGTTCTAGTGATCAAGGTGGGTACCTACTCTTGTTGCCAGTGTTAAACAGGAGCTAGGTATGTTACTTTGTGAATGACAGCCAATCTCTTTGGAGACTAGTCAAGTACACAGGAGATATCATAGTGTACAAATATATGCGAGGGGTGCACAGGGAGTGCACCCCTCGCATATATTTGTCTTTCCTTCATTTTCATAGTCAGATGGGACGGCAATCCGACACAACCGGGGAGAGATCAGGCGTAGAACCAACTGCTTGACGTGCTACTGAGAAAATTCTAATGGAAAAAACCAATAGCACTTTTTGCCCGACCTGGGAATCAAACCCAGGATCCAACGATCAACCAAGAGACCAAGAAACACTATCGAAAACACTATCCAGCTGTGTAACAACATAGGACTCAATAACAAATAAAAATAATATTAATTTTAAGTAACCCCCGACAGGTGAATAAAAATCCCTATCGCAGCTAACAAAAGAGCTGATAACCTTAAAACGGCTGAACCGATTTTGATAAATCATATCTAAGAACCATCGCTAGGAAACCTGCTTTCAAATAAAAAAAATCTATTCAAATCGGCTTACCCGTTCAAGAGCTAAGGTGCACAGACATACAGACGCGTTAAATTTATAACACCCCTCTTTTTGAGTCGGAGTTTAAAAATGGCTAATTAATTCCTACATGGTAACTCAAAGGTAAATTCTGTAATGTTCCCAGCACATCCCTCAAGAAACAAGGCACAAAACAAAATACTCAACATAGAATTGCTTGAACACAGAAGCAATAACAATTGTTATCAAAATGAGTTTTAATAACCTTAATCATATGATGGCGTAAAAACCAAGGCTTTAGGTGCAAAAACCATTGACATAACAGCGGTGACTTGTGACATAATCAAGGTTGTAGTGTAAGAAATTTGTTTCATTGTTTTATGGCTTTAGTGGCTGTGTTCCGTGGCTTGGTCTTTTTTAAATTGTTTTTTTTACCGGTGGGAAATCATCAAATGACTTCCCCCGCCCTGCGTGGGGCGCCGAAGGAGTGTCAGACTTTTACGGACTAAAACCCATCCATGTTCCTTCTTGTGCCCATTGCGTTCCGGGGCACGGTATCTCTTACGAATAACCCGCAACCCCGGCAGGGATCGGGCCTGAGTGGCCCCTTCAAAAATTGCTGACATCTCTTTGAGGCGCGCGTGGAACACGAATGCGCCGTCGACGCGGCTTGTCGTTATGCAACGTAGGGACGGTGAGCTACCCATTGCTCGTCGTCCACAGAACCGCGTCTATGGTGGCCGGGAATCGTCTCGCGGATCCCGACACCCGGAGCGTCTACCGCGGCGGCTGGAACGGAAGACTCTCTGCCTTAACCATCCCGCCGATTCCTTCTCTAGCATAAATGCTTCACAGAAGGAGGCGGCTGCTTCCCATTCTCCCTCGCTCCTGACCATGGCTTGCACCAGTGCCGGACGCAAGAGTTCACTGCCACCGATGGCCGCCACGAGGACCCGGCGATGCTCCGCCCAAGCAAGGCACACCGCCGCAGTGTGCTCCACCGTGTCCTCGGGGCGATCCACGGAATTGGTAGCTTGGTCTACGTTTTAAGTAATTTTATTTTGCCTGCGTACCTCTCCAGATGGTGCAGCTGTGTTTTTATCAATTTTCATCGTAATTGATGCAGTAGTTCAAACGTTAAACATATCAAACACATACAGATACTCACTAGTGAGAAAATTGTTCGTAATAAGTAAAAAACTTAATTTGGAAATATATATTTTTTTGTAGATACAGTACAGTTTGTAAAATGTTTTTATTTATCCAACTATTTATCCGCTATTAATAGCAATTTAGATAATATTTTATGGTGCATTGTAAATATACCAGCATCTTATTGCCTCACTGCAGGGCAAGAGTCTTCTTGTACATAAAACATTTTTTTAAGCCAATTGTAGCAACTGATTTTGTGTACTAACTTTTTATATTCTATTCATACATTTTTCGTATGAAGTTCTCAGTCGATAAAATCCTCATGATATTATTTACGACTAATTACAATTTTAATTAATTGTCGGCAACAAAAACATCAGGCTCTACAACTAGTCCACCGAATTTGTGACAAAACCAAGGTTAAGACATAACTAATTACTTCGTTATTCCATGGAACATCCCAGAGTGTGGGGTATTTAAATACGAGATAGCCTTGATGATAGGGGAGGGCAGGTGTTGTACAAATGTGACTGAATTGAAGAAAGAACTGGGACATTATTTGCATATTAATATAGGTAACTGGCTTGTTAGCCTAGTGGTCCTAAGCGCGACTGCTACGCCAGAGGTCTTGGGTTCGATTACCAGATCGAGCAAAGTGTTATTAAGTTCGTCTACGGAATTGTCAGTAGTAAACTGTGGGCGTATTTTAGTACGCCTCTGCCTGACCCTTCGGGGAATACAGGCGTGATGGTATGTATGATCACATCAGGAGGTATCATATCATAACCTCCCAACATAATTAAATCCAAATTCAGAACTTGACTTATGGTGAGAATAAACTATTTTGTTTTTTTATCACCCCCACTCCTAGCGACCATTTTGATGTTTACCTATAACCGAAGCTAACTTATTATCCATATCTCAACCAGTTCAGTGTATTGTCAGTACTCTTAGTTACACAAACGGCTCGCCTCACAGCTTCCTACGGTCTACTGGCTTCACTTTTTACAATTACCTTGAAACACCTTGCTTTAAATGTTCAAGTAACAACAAGTACATGGTCTATTGTGTGTCTGAAGTATTTTGTTGATTGTGACTTTTATTTAGCAGTCTTATGATAGACTTTATTTAATTGATCTTTGTACAACGTTAAGTAAAGAATTATCGACTTTAAAAAGATCCGAATAGAGTCTAAAGTGTTTTTTTCTAATCTCAGAGACTAAATTGACAGTTTCATACGAACTGTTTTCATGTTGGGCACATAAACCTGTCAAATCTAGTCTCTGAGAATATTAGACACCCTTTAGATATATTTCTAGACTTGTGGTTAGTCAGTTTTATGTCACGTTAAGTATTAATAATATTCTCTAGACCGATTCCAGTCACGGCCAATATCAATGGAGACTAGCCAAGTACGCAGGAGATATTATAGTGTACAAGTGTGTGCTTAAACATAGATGCACTCCTTTTTCCGTCACTCTTATAATCCGATGGGACGGCAATCCGATATTATCGGGGAGAGATCAGGCGCAGGACCAACAGCTTTATGTACATTACAAGGCAGTAGAGTGTCACACCGCCAATTTCCAAACTCCGGACTGCTACTGAAAAATTCGTAATGGAATACCGCAATAATATTTTTTTCCCGACCTGAGAATGGAATCATATGACCAATGAGGCAATCAAAGCTTTCGCAAGTCACTCCACAATCGAAACAGAAACGCAATATTATTACAATAACTGTTCATTGTATACCATAATCTACATACATTACGTTTGACTACAATACCGATGCGCACGTTTCGCAAAGAATACGGAAATTAATGATGCAACCTGCCGACGACCGCGCGTCGGCGGCGTGAATATAAAAGGAGATCAGCGTTTTATTGTTTACTGTATAAAGCCTTTTATGATTAGAAGCCTAGAGATTTGAATATGGCTTTTTGATATTAGGTTTTTTTATTAGGATTTTCTTAGTAGCTGCCCGGAATTGGGAAGTTGGTGGTGTGACACCTCCGTGTCTCGGAAAGCACGTAAAGCCATGGCACCTGATCTCTTCCCGGTTGTGCCGGATTGCTGTTCCATCGGACTCTGAGAGTGAGTGCATCTGTGTTTGCGCACACTCTCGTCCACTATAATATCTTCTGCGTACTTGACTAGTCACCAATGAGATTGGCCACCGTGCCCGAAATCCGTCTGGAGAAGAAAATGTATTCTAAGTTACTTAAATTATATCTATAAAACTCTTCTCTACAGAGTCAAAACTAAGTCGCTTCCCGCCGTCTGTCTGTCTGTACGCTTAGATTTTTTACATTCCGCAACTAATTTGAATGCGGTTTTCATCGTCCATAGATAGAGTGATGCAATACGAAGGTTTATACATGTAAAACACCATGCTACGACCAAAGGAAGCGGAGCAGTAACTATAAACGTAACTGAACCCGGGTGACAATCCAGGTTATGCAGCTGGTACTAAATAAAGTGGCAACAGAAGACTTAATCAGATAAAAAGCTCTGATATTCAATTAAATAATAGAACATTGACTTTGACACAAACACCGGATCGTGTGCCATTAGTTTGTGGTAGTTCACGTAATTCAGGCATCGATTTAGTAATTGATGCGGAAGTCAGTTCAATTAAATGCTACAATAGATGTGGTCTATGTATAGAACATGGTGCGTTGTTGCTAATCACGTGACGGGTTTTACTTAACTCTGAAAGCTTAAGGGTGGTCGCCCACGGTGATGTTTCTAGAGATTTAGTAGTGTGCTACTTTTGGATATGTGTCGTACTTGCAACGCGCGACTGCATCGATACAAACACTCGACTGTATTTAACGTTGTGTCGACTGAGTCCATCTTGCAATTGCAATGCCAACAAGTAATCACCACTGTTTTACATTATGTCCGTCAAAATTCACATGCCCCTTTGCGTACCACGGATTGATTCTTCCGAAAACATTCCTCAATCTTGGTAGTGTGCGGCTTTTTATTTTAAACAAATAAGTATACAGGGTTATTTGTAAAACAATGACAACCTTGCAGGACTGTATTACTATCATCATAAACAACAACTTTTGTTCTATAATTTTTTACAGAATCAAGCAACGCAAGCGCATTGAAGTGAATGACCGACTGAAGGATTTCCGTAAAATTGTAAATAGGTCAAGTACAAACACCCCCACCGCCCTAATTCCGCTCCCCTCGCTATTTTACTATCGCTTTCGTTTGCTTCGCATAGACTTCGTAACATTTAGAGCGTTCAATTTAAATGTTTTTATTTTTGTATGAAAATCTGATGAAAAAAAAATATGATTTTTTTTTAAATATCCTAGAACAAAAGTTGTTGATTATGATGTTAGTAACATAGTCCTGAGAGGTTGTTTATGTTTTACAAATAACCCTGTATATCTTATTTGCAATACTTGTTGGGTAAGTAAGTATTTACTTGAATATTTACTCTTACGTGTTATTACAAAGACCCAGACGCAACATATCAAATCGTTTAACTTTTTACAAAACTATTGCAATCGTGAACAAACTATTGATTGGTTTTAAACAAAAAAACAGTCTACAGCGATTTACTTACATCACTCTTTTGTGTGTATTTCGTCAGTAACAGGGTTATTGTAAATACGTGATATGATATTGTACGATTAGATCACTAGCATTTAATAATGTTGCTAGTTAAAGAGGTTTTTAATAATGTAGAGTATGTATGTATGTATGTTGCCTCAATTACGAATAGAAATTTCAAAACATTAGACATTGTTTTTATTAAAGTTCTAATAAAAGCAACCCAAAAAGAAAATTTGGATTTAATGACGTTAGTTCCGCCAAAACGAACGAACCCACAATGTCTTAATAATTAAATTCCCAACCTCATGCTAATTCAATATGCTAAGTTTGTTATATTACTATCCAGCAATATCAGTTAATTGTATACATCTCAAGAATAAGCTTAAAATAGATTAATTAACAAATTATCATCGTCAAATATTCAGTACAATTATATACTTTAAAAATGGAGGTACTAAATCCAATGGCAGCAATTATCCTATTATTAGCAAACAAAACGATGCTACAATCTTTTCTTAATTTAAACTTTATACCGTGAAATGACTTTGAAAACCCTATGGATGTTATGGCGGGAAACTCACTCAGCCATTTTTTATTTTTCTGTGATTTTATTATCACCAGCATCAGGTAGATAACCTACCAGTGCTATACTCCATTGCTAGGCCAATGCCTCAACCACTAATAACTAGTCAAAACCTCACATATTAATTATAAGTCCTCATTATGACCGCCGTCCGCCATTTTTGTCTAACAACTGTCAATTTGCGCGGGAAACCAACTGTCACATGCTGTCATTACTATGATACAATTATACTATTATGCTCGTGATTGTACCTTGTTTGTGATGCTAAAGAAATCATCACGACTTCAATAATAGTCTTGGAATAACTGACTACTACTTTGTTTCGCCGTAGGGTTGTTTTGTTAAAAAACTTTTTTACAAAAAGCACAACCTCCTTCAAAAACTAAAAAGTGTAAAATAACTTTAGCTTTGGAAGTCAACGAGCTCAGGGGAGAAGTCATTTGATGATTTCCCATCCTTTGGTTCTGTATCCTTTGGTTCTGTTTGTTGTTTTGTATTGCCTCTTGTGAGTCAATGTATTGTTAGGTTTTTCAAAGTGTCAGTCAAAGTTTTATTCTGTTTCTCAACAGCAACCCGAATTTATCGTCTAGAAAAAATACTTTTGGGAAATACATATCAAATATGTCACAATACTTATACATTTTGGTATTGGTATATCGGGCTGGTGTTCGCAACTCGACGTCTGAGCGCGTATTACTTGTCCATATAACATTGTAATAAAACGAATGAATTAAAAAAAAAAAAGTAAAGCCTACCTATTCTTAATTCCCATGTTGTTGTGTAAGGGATCATCATCAACATGAACTTCGATAATTACTCACCCATCATTTGGATAACTCACCGAATACCGGTATAGTTGTAAACAAGCAATTATCTAGCTATAAAACTAGACACTAATATACTTACGAAATCATTATTACATTTTTTCCAAAGAAACAAGTAGTTTTAGTCGTGTAACACCTGTTACCCAGATTTTAGGGATCCGTAGAGTATTAATAAAAACAATTGGTTTTCATTTTCAAATAAGAATAAAATAAGCATCAGGTGATATTGTGATCGTAAGCACAGCTTCTAAACACTCCATATTCGGTTCCCAGATTGAGCAAAAATTAAATTTAAAATTGGGGACTTGAGAATTATCTGCTTAGCCTAATTTATGCCTAATTTGTATTATGTCCAAGTAATATGATTATAAGTAATAATATTAAAAAGCTGAAGAATTTGTAATGTTATTTGTATATGTATGTTTGTCCAAACGCACTAATCTACAGAACTATTGGTCCGATTCTGAAAATACCTACATAAAAACCCTATATTTAAAGTTCATGTTCCCAAAATCGTAACGGGCGTCTCCATCTTGACGGTTATCAACAATTCGTTCATATGTTTAGTTAATTAAGTAAATTACGCGTTGGTTAGAAAGCGGAATGTGAGCCACGACTCTGAGTGCACGTAACACGACCAGAATGTGCTCAAATATGCTTGTATCACGACTCTAATCTTGAGGGGTGGGCAGAGGTGTGAAACGAATACGTTTACAGTAATTTGATGTAGTTCTTGCAAAACTTCTTCACAAAATTTCTCCGATTTTTTCAAGGAATTGTTGTGATTGTAACACATTTTTTTTTGTCTGTATACCTATTTGACTCTGTTAAATTGATATTGTATTATTTATTATAAATTTGTAGAACGTCTCGTCTATCTAATTGAATGATTGACGCGATTTGTGTTCAATCAACTGTGACATACTGGCTGGACAGGTTCAATTCTATGTTAAATGAATGACTGGGACAGGGTTTGTTATGTAACTTGAAGTTTGTACCCGATTATGACACACAAAAGTGACAATTTGTCACTTTTTTTAATATTTTTAAAAACGTTGCCCTCATTACGTATGTCTCCTGCCTCGTAGGTGCATTTACAAACATAAAAACTCACATACACCAACAACTAGTCCCTGAACCAAGCGAGAGGCAACCTGGACCAATATAATAAAGTTCAAGAGTGTTTTTGTTTGTTTGTTTGTTATCGCTAACTTCTAGAACTTTCTAGTCAGATTGGAAAAAATCTTTTAGTAAATGAAAGCCAGATTCATAGGGAATAATATAGGCTATATACCATCACGCTACGATACACGAGAGCGGAGCAGTGACCAGAGACGTAACTTATTGCGGTGAAAACTAACGTTACGTGATGCGAACGAAGTGGCGAGTGGCGAATTAATCAAGTCTAAAATCGCCAATCCACCTTGAACAAGAGTGGCAATCAATGCTCGTACCTTCTCTTTATGAGAAGAGGCCTTTGCCCTGCAGTGAAGCAATAATAGGCTGGTATTAAAAACAGTAATTATAATATCTTACATCTCACAAAGATGGCGCATCTCTAACAGATTAACTGGTGCCACCTACAGTCACATCAGAATAGGCGTCAGTTCGACAGCGACCTTCCAGGAGATGCACATCAATAAGTAACACCTACATTGAGAAGTGAGTGTTGCAATGCAAATATAATTGGCCATGTGCTTGTTGAAGTGAATTTTAATCCTACGAATCCCACGTATATTATAAATGCGAAAGTTTGTGAGGATAGTTGGATGGATGTTTGTTACTCATTCACGCGTAAACGGCTGAACGGATCTGAATGAAATTTGGCACTGAGATAGATTGTAGTGTGGAATAACACATAGGATACTTTTTATCCCAGAAAAATGTACGGTTCCCGTTTTACGCGGGCGAAAACACGGGCAGAAGCTAGTATAAAAATAATAAACATATGCTGCATGGGCTCCTGAAACAAATAAGATAATAAAACAGCATCCTAAAGGACGTCCAGTGCTCCCTGAGTAGACTGCATTTATCTTTTGATTGAGTAGTACAGAACTAACTAACTACCAACTACTACTAACTAACTGCCTCGTTAGCCTAGTGGTCCTAAGCGCGACTGCTACGCTAGAGGTTTTGGGCTCGATTCCCAGATCGACCAAAAAGTATTATTGGGTTTTTCTTTGAAATTCTCAGTAGCAGCTCGGAGTTAGGTTTTGTGCCCGGTTAATGGCAATAGGCTCGCTCCCTATTACATGGGACCTAAAACATACCGGCGAATTGTGGGTGTACACTGGTACACCTCTGCCTAACCCTTCGGGGAATACAGGCGTGATGGTATGTTATGTTAGAAGGTATTTCAACTATAGTTTTACTTATTCTCGGGTCTCTTGTGGCCCTAAGCGGCAACATGGGCGTGCTATCACGGGTTAGAACCTGAATGACACTCGCGCCGGGGCATGGAGGTTGGCATAAACATAGAAGATTTTTCCGAGCAGTGGATGAAGTCCAGCTGTGGATAATAAGTTGAAGATGACTTCATCTTTATCTTGTATTTTATAGAGACTATACATACACATGCCTTACACTACTTTCCTCAATTTTTTCCACCACTACTATTCCTTGTCTTTGAAATGTATAGTGGTATTTAATTTTACAATTAATTTAACTTTCATTTCTAATTTGTAGCACTGAGTACGTATTGCAGTACTTTGAGTGACTTTTATTTTTGATAGATCGTTTTGACATCAGTATAGTTTTATGGAATTGTACAACTTATAGTAATACATTTTTTTTTTAAAGAGTATGTATGGAGTTTCTTGCCCGTTGTTCTCCATACGAAACTACCTCTTGGAATGGGCAACTAGATTCAATATTATTAATATTATAATACCATGTAATTGACGTTCAAAAGTGCCTTTTAGTGGTCTAATTGAAATAAATGATTTGACTTTGACTTTGATATGCAAAGTTTCTATAAAACACAAGATTAAATTAATTAATATGCGCCAAAGCAAATGTACAGTATAAAAATGTTTCCGGCCAATTACAATAGCCGTGGTCTTATTTCTTAGCCAATTATAGTGCATAATTGCTTATCCGATGTAGGTAGACCTAATGTACACAGATATGCAAATAATATATCTTTGCACACACAGGTGCACTTCCTTTGGAGGGGCCACTAAGGGCCTGCCGGAGCTGCGGGTTGTTCTAAAGACATACCGCGCCCTCGGAACGCAAAGGGGACAAGAAGGAACATGGATGGGTGTTAATCAGTAAAAGTCTGACACTAAGGGGGAAGTCATTTGATGATTTCTCATCTGAAAGAAAAGGTGCTCTTCCTCGTTCAATTTTCTGAGCCCATACGACCACGTTCCCCCCTACAGTTCACACAGTCGTTAGCACCAAGCACCAAACCACGATTGGGCAATTTCAAATTATCAATACTTAATATCTTACTTTACAAATAAGGTAGAAACTAATCAACAACAAAAACAAAAAATTAAAAAGCACTTCTATTCACGTTTCCACCCACACACAGACAATCCGACGCCCAAACAATGTCATCTACCTCTGTGACTCACGTATGCGTGCGCGCAGGTTGCGAAATTGTACGGAACCTCGCCGCGTCCCACTATTCACCTACGGAACTCTGATTCTATTGTTCTGTTCGCGTAAATTGCAGTTTCGTAAGTTGCATGTGATTATCTTCGGATGTCCCAACGTGGGTGATGTGGCCATTACTGATTAGTTGTTAGTTAAAGACTTCGATGTTTACCTTTTATTTATACCACCCATCACGCCTGTATTTACCGAAGGGTTAGGCAGAGGTGTACTAATGTACACCCACAGTTTGCCGGTATGTTTAGGTCCCATGTAATAGGGGGCGAGCCTATTGCCATTAACCGAGCACAGATCCTAACTCCGAGCTGCTACTGAGAATTTCATAGAAAAACTCAATAACGCTTTGCTCGACCTGAGAATTGAATCCAAGACCTCTAGCGTAGCAGTCGCGCTTAGGACCACTAGGCTAACGAGGCTGTTTTATTTATTTACTAGCTATAAACCGCGGTGTCGCGGTTGGTTACTGCTTCGCTCCCGTGAGTCATAGCGTGATGTTATATAACCTATACTAATCTTCATGAATCTGGCTATTGTATATAAACATATTTTTTCCAATACAAGTAGTAGTTTCAGAGATTAGCGTGTTTAAACAAACAAACAAAAACTTTTCAGCTTGAGCTTAAGGGTTATCGGTTATTTTTATGATTAATCAATCTCTAGTTATACAGTTCTTACTCCTCAGCTGTTCTTTTCTAATTAATTCCGTTGCGGAATCCAAGACACTTGAACAACTTCTTCGGGACTCGTCGAGCTTCATTGCCTCTGCGCTTTTTTTGCGGTCTCCACTAGTGATTTTGACTTTCAGGAGACGCAGTGGTAGAGAAAAGTGTGACAGACTTATCCCAAAACATAAAAAAAATAAGTAACCCCCGACAGAAAAATAAAAATCCCTAACGCAGGTAACAAAAGAGCTGATAAATTTAAAACCGCTGAACCGATTTCCATCAAACATAGCTAAGAACACTCCCGACTAATAGACCTTTTAAACATAAAAAAACTAAACCAAAATCGGTTCATGCGTTCGGGAGCTACGGCGCCACAGACAGCACACACACATACACACAGACACGTCAAACTTATAACACCCCGTCATTTTTGTGTCGGGGATTCGATTCCATCTTTGGTACTACCCAGAATCTGGGTTATTCCATAATATACTCAAATTCAAGATTAAGCAGAGCCGAAGTCAAATCATATATTTTAATTAGGCCATTAAAAGGCACTTTTGAACGTCACACATAAGTAAGAAAAAAGAAATTTGAATCTAGTCACAAAGAGAAGGTTTTAAACTATACAGTTAGGAGGTAAACATTTAAGTGGGTTGTTGTATTAAAAATTGTACTTTATTCATCTTACTTATTCCGTGGTAATGATAAAATTGTGGTAGAATTGGTAAAAAAGTAACTCCCTACCACCTACACAGCCGGCCACTGACCACAGCTATGGGCTTCTCCGAATATGGAGTCTTATGACATGGCCGGGTCACTGATCGGACTTATCGCAAAAAATAACCATACAGCTCATGTCGGATTTACCTACATACGACCAATTTTGTGACTAAATATGTATGTCAGTAAAGACACGCCTTAACTGACATGGGGTCCGAGCGCTCATCTAGTTTTTGACATCGCCAAGCTACTAGTCTACTCTTCACGTGACCAAAGGGCTGGCCTTTTCTTGGGCCAAAGAATCAGCATTGCCATACAACGTGGCAATGCTGCCAGCCTTTTGGGCACTTGTCCCATTGACAGCGATGCGGATCTGCGGGTTGTTCGTAAGAGATACCGCGCCCCCGGAACGCAAAGGGCACAAGAAGGAACATGGGTGGGTTTTAGTCAGTAAAAGTCTGACACTCCCTCCCGCCCCGCCCAGGGCGGGAGAAGTTATTTGATGATTTCCCACCCACCAAAAAAAAAAAAAAAAAGCGATGCGGATGAGTTTTTTGATGCCCTATAAGCTTCCTTTTTTGTTTTTTTTATTAACTGTACATACTCGTAGTTTGTAATCTAATTATTATTTAAGTAAGCCTTAACTGATGTTAAGTGGTCACCGCTGCCTATAGACATCTGCAATACTAAAGGCCTCGCAGAGATGCGTTTCCATGGCAAAAACAAAGCTGTCTCATGTGCCTGTAATTACACCGGCACCCATACCCTTCAAAGCGGAACGGTCAACGCTGCTTTGTGGCAGATAAACGTGTGTATGGTGGTCGTACTTCCCCGGACGAGGTACGGTACTAATGTAACGCTACTACGTTTGCCAACGTATGGTAAAATAAATGCCTTGAACAGTTTGTCAGACACATTTCGTACCCTTTGACTACACATACTGCCCATCACACTAAGTAATGTTGAGCAGAAATATTGCTGGGAAACGAGTTTTTTTTAACACATATCTCAGTTTATGGTAGTGCGGCAAAGATATGACACACGCAATATTTTGTACATCCAACAGTACGAGGATCGTTGGTAAATTATAGTCAGAACATTTAAAACATGTTTTCGTCGAAATAACAATAATACTTCCACTTTACTAACTACCTCGTTAGTCTAGTGGTCCTAAGCGCGATTGCTATGCTAGAGGTCTTGGGTTCGATTCCCAGGTCGAGCAAAAAGTGTTATTGGGTTTTTTATATGAAATTCTCAGTAGCAGCTCGGAGTTTGGATTTGTGCCCGGTTAATAGCAATAGGCTCGCCCCCTATTACATGGAACCTAAACATACGCGCGAACTGTGGGTATACATTGGTACACCTCTGCCTAACCCTCCGGGGAATACAGGCGTGATGGTATGTTATGTAAATTAAAAATGTTCACTTACCTACATGTGCACTAATCTATTTAAGCTGAAGAGTTATTTTGTTTGTGTGTTTGATGACGCGCTAATCTCAGGAACTACCTGGTTTGAATTGAAATAATCTTTTTGTGCTGGATAGTTCATTTATCGTGGATGGCTTTAGGCTTTAAAACATCACACTACGACACACGGGAGAGGAGCAGTAACCAAAGATGTAATTTGATGCGGGTGAAAAAAAAACGCTGGTAGAAGCTAGTTCTAATAAAACGTAATTAACTGTAACCAGAAAACAAAATCATGTAACTTTCAGCTTGAATTTATTTCGCTAGACCCGCCTTACACGGTCTTCCGTGTAAAAAACATTCGAAAAGCGTTGTTTTCCAGTACCTACATTAAAAGTTTCACTATCAATTGTACTTATAGTTGTTAATAGCGAGGTAAACCATCACGCCGGCGCTGTTTGTGGTCGGCAGACAATTTGCGGTGGAGGAAAGTTGGACAAGATGTAGCTGATGTGTAGGTGCGAGATGCTGAATGAAAGTTACATTGTTTATTGAGGACAGAGAGGGTAAACAAATATATGAAGTATTAGCTTTTACCCACGACTTTGTCCCCGTTAATGTCGGTTATTAGACGAAGTCGCGGAATAAAAAATAGCCTATGTCCTTTCTTGGGGTACAAACTTAATCCGCGATAAATTTCATCAAAAACGGTTCAGTGGTTTAGTCGTGAAAGCGTAACAAATAGACAGAGTTACTTTCGCATTAATAATATAAGTATGAATTTTTTATTTCAGGCAACAACAACCTATGGAAAAAAATATACACAATACTTATCTATTTACTAAAACAAAATAATACGTATTATTCACATTGACTGGGCAGACTACACAATACCTTGACATCTCTTAAGGTGACACTCCACTAAAGCGAAGCACAACTGTGGCAATGTTATTTATTTATTTATTCATAACAATTAATACAACATCTCTACATAGTATAAAACAAAGTCGCTTCCCGCCGTCTAGATACGCTTAGATCTTTTAAACTTCGCGACCGATTTTAATGCATAGACAGAGTGATTCAAGAGGAATGTTTATACATATAGAACATAACGCTACGACCAACGGGTGTGGAGCAGTAACCAAAGACGTAACATCAAAAACTCTATTGTAAAAAGTTCAACAAACTAAAATAATCACCCAATTTGTATCCCACAATAACCTCAGTTGTAAATTAACCAATATGACTGGGTCCCGCGTCCGTGAGGGCCTCAGTATTGGATTTAAAAACTGTCGTAAAAGCCAATGACTAAATCACCACAAGGTAGGTATTACCTTATAAAACATGCATGTTTCAGCCACACATTATAATTTTATTGTCACCCAATCCGGGCCGCACAGCGGGTACAACTCAAGGGTGTACAGTGCGTGAAACACGCCGCGCCGGCGCATACGCACCGTGTAATTACCCTGTATACCACTGTGTTTACACATTGTGCGTGTGGTGGGGGACGAGCGATGAGCTCACAGCGATCTGAGTTAGGTGGCAGAAATACTTTCTTACTGGAAAATGTTCCCGTAGTTAAGATACTATAATATTATTATGCATCTAAGCAAGAAACAAATAAAGTCAAATAAATGCACTTTTAAACGCCATCAAGCGACGTTAATTTTAAAATAGTAAGTATGGAAATTCATGCCCATTCTTTTCCCCAAAAAATCGTTGCCCCAAACTATGGTATCGTGGGTACGTTTATAAACATATAAATTTACATACACAAACAGCTAGACCCGGAACAACTATCTGTAGGTTATACAAGTTCTGTACGGAATTCGAACCCAGGACATGGAGCGCAGCATGTCAATCGCTAAACCACTGCGCCAGCCATGTCGTCAAAATTGCGTAACACAACATCTTACAGATTGCACCAAGACCATATCTATGAGCAGGAAGACCCCGCTCCCGCGACCTCTTATAACTGGACCCTTGCCTACCAAGCGATGCGTATCCGGGGAAAGTATAGTTGCGTACTAGAACAATACGCTCGTGTCACACTACTTTGTAACTCACGCCGACCGTGACGCGGCCAGCCTGGCCGGGGGATGCCGTGAAGATAAGCCATCGAAGACGAGATATCGCCTACCACTATCTGAAGGTTTAAAAAAGGCTTTGCATGTAATGAGCTGGTTAGCCTTTTCTTTTTAGTTTGGGAACTCATTAAATGGCTTCTTGCGTTCTGGGCGGAGCAACAGTGAGTGTCAGACTCTAATTGAATAAAACCCATCCGTGTTCCTCCTGGTGCGTTTTTCGTTCCAGGGCCGCGGTGACTCTTTCAAACAAATTCCGCAACCCTGCCTAACCTGGCTTTTAAAGTAAAGTAAAGTAAATTTTATTTGTTTGAACATGGTGTACATTACATGCAAGATAATAGTTAAAGACAAAAAAAAGTTCTAACATGTTCAGCCACATATCGTGGCGTACAAATTGGTAGGAAGAGATGGTGCATAAAGTGCTTTACTTATCTTAATATCAGCGATTTCATGATTGCCCCGACTTTTACTGACTAAAACCCACCCATATTCCTTCTTGTGCCCTTTGCGTTCCGGGGGCGCGGTATCTCTTACGAACAACCCGTAGCCCCGGCAGGCATCGGCCCTCAGTGGCCCCTTCCTTTTGCTAACATCTCTTTGAGGCCCGCGTGGAACACGAACGTGCCGTGGACACGGCCTGTCGTTATGCAACGTAAGGATGGTGAGCTACCCATTGCTCACCGTCCACAGGCCCGTATCTACTTCCGTCTTGGGTTCGATTCTCAGGTCGGGCAAAAAGCGTTATTAGGTTTTTTCTATTAGGAATTTCTAAAAAGCATCCCGGATATCGAAAGTTTATGGTGTAACACCCCCATGCCTCGGAATGCACGTAAAGCCGTTGGTCCCGGCCATCATTCGTAGAGCTTTGACAGTCGTTACGGATAGTCAGAAGCTAGCAGCTTATATCATTCTGCTCATGGTAAGGGATCCAGCTCTGAGATGTTCCGCTCTTAAGTCAGTTCAGTAAATTATTTCGTTTGTTTCGTATCAGTAAGAAACTCAGTCCTTTTATAACCTCCTCTGACACTTCCACACCTGCTCACTAATATATTCATACATTACAGTTCTGTAACGCCGATAAAGTGAACACACTGTATAATATCGTAGTTAATTCAACACATTAACTGGTTTTATTCGTTAATAACCAAACAGTTCTCAATAGACGGTTAAATCATCGAATTATGTGCCAGTTAATTAGTAACAAAAAATTGAGAAGTTGTAGTTTGATTCGCTGGTTTAGAGGTTCCGTATCATTCTTATTATCACACTAGCTACATCACTAGTTAAGTTATGTCTTTGGTTACTGTTCTGCTCCTGTGTGTCACAGCGTGATGTTTATAGCCTATAACCTTGCTCGATAAATGTGTTATATAATGCAATAGGACTTTGAAATCGGATCAGTGGGTTTTAATATTTATGGGTACAAATAATAATACCTTTATTATTTGGGCTCTGTTCTGTCTAAATGAGCCAACCCACAATCTGTCAATAATTCAATTAATTGCGTCAAATATATTACATTACTGTCCAGCAGCAATAAAAGTTCTAAAAATGTTGACGTGGATTAGTTTTTTTTAACTAATTTATGAAAGAAATTTACAGTGCTCCCAGGGTTTTACTGCCAGGGTTGTGGAATTTGTTCAAAAGACTTACCGCGGGGCTGGAACGCAAAGTGCACTGTGAGGAACACGGATAGATTTTAGTCAGCAAGAGTCTGACACTCCCTTCCGCTCAGAGCGGAAGAAGCTATCTGATTTCCCGTTCTTATTACTATTAAAATACTTTTTATTAAAGTACCTAGTGTTTCTCAGTACAGAATATTGGTTGTAGAGACTTGTCTTCGACTGTCCAGGGCGTGTCAAACGTGTCCAATTAAAAAAAGGGGTTTCAATAGCACTATTTTGTTGCAACGGAACCCTAATAAAGTAAAATTGCAAAAACCTCATTCTTGTCGGTCCAGTTGTGTTGACGTATGCGCAAGGTCGGCGTTACACAAATGTAGCTGTTTTCTTGATTTTCAGCATGTTTTTATAGCCTATGTCGTTTCAACATTGCCTATTGTAAGAATGAGCGGCGCCCCCTCTTTCTCTGGGTGCCTGCCTAAGAGATCATTGCAACAATTCAGTTAATTATTAGGTAACTCTTTCTGCAAGTAACAGTAATCTCGCAGAAGGAGGCTGCGAAAAGTTAGAGGGTAGTAACAACCTCTCTTCTGATCTGAGGAGGCCCGCTATGGTGGATCGTCACTAGTCAGCGATCGTGGAAGGCGCCTGCGCTTTTTAGATCCCTGGCGTAAGTGTGGAGAGGAAGCACCGGGGTCGTTTTTAGTCAGTATGAGTTTAGAAGACCCTCCGGCCTCCCCCAATTAATTCGCAGTTATGATATATGATTATTAGTTAATTACCTTTAATATTTATACATCGGCAACGATAATACAACCGAACAAAGTATTTGGTACACGTGCCAAATTTTTCGTCTTTCTACTACACTGCCAATATCCATTTTTAACCATCATACCATCACGCCTGTATTCCTCGAAGAGTTAGTATGTACACCCACTGTTCGCCGGTGTGTTTTAGGTCCCATGTAATAGGGGCGAGCCTATTGCCATTCACCGGGCACATATCCTAACTCCGAGCTGCTACTGAGAATTTCATAGAAAAACCCAATAACACTGCTCGACCTGGGAATCGAACCCAAGACCTCTAGCGTAGCAGTCGCGCTTTGTACCACTAGGCTAACGAGGCAGTCATATCCATTTTTATTGTATGCGTAATAACGTTTTAAGCTTATAACACACTTAAAAGAGTGATGTAAAACAATTGACTACAGGGCACACACACAACATTGTTTAAAATCAATTGCATGTGAGATGCCTGTGTACCAAATACTTTGTTTGGCTGTACAGTCATACATGTAATTGATTATATACTGTTTATATACAACTTACAAATAAATAATATTTAATCCTATTCTAATGTTGGTTGGCAATTGTCTCACAGGTGTTTTGGGAAAGAATACAGACAGAGCAATAATAATTGGTTCGGTTGTTACCATTGTGTAGTCGCCAAAGCATTGTACGATTTAATTGCAATAATAAAACATGCTACTCTTAGGAAACCTTAAGAGTCCTAACATATTCCCGAACCCAGAAGCACATTAAAAAAAAACCATTGAAAATATTTTTTTGTAGTACTAGAGCTCTTTGTGAAGGATCTCGTCCGGGGAAGATCCTATACCCATTTCTGCCGCGAAGCAGCGTTTCAACTTTGTTTCTGGGTTGGCAAAGCATTTGCAAGACCTCTGGTATTGCAGATGTCTATAGGCAGATGTGACCACTTAACATCAGGTGGGCCGTCGGCTTGTTTGCCATCCAACGAAAAACAAAAAATATATTTTACTTTCTTTAGAGTCCTAACCTGTTCCTGAACTGTAAAGTCCATCAAAAGGTCTTTAGATAAGAATAAACGCCTAGAATTCGGCAGATGGTTACATCACATCTTATCTTACTAATAAAATGTATCTCTTCCACAGCGCGGTGTCCACGTCCAAGAGGAAGAAGGAGTCATCGTTCGCGATCCTCGCGGAGACGCCGGTGTCGCGCCCCACCAGCCCCAGGTCCCTGCCTGTAGACATCAGGACTCGCAGGGTCTCGCCTTTTAGAGGTAAGTCACTTAAAACCATATTCTAAATCCTGATCATGTCCTTACTTGAAAAAGGGCACATTACATTTGCATGCTAGCAGCCCGAAGTTACGTATCAATTGAGTTACTCTTAGTTAATAACTGCAGTGTATTGCCATAGACATACCAAAGAAGTACACCTGCATTACTTGGGCCTGCTCATTCTTATAAGCATGGATGTTAAAGTTTTACAAAATAGCACTCTTAACAAAAAAAGTAATAAGCTAAAACAATTTTAATCTTACGATGTTTACTAAGTTAAAGAAAACATACTTATACCAAGTTTTTGTCTCCTCCAGGTCGTGGATTTCGCGAAGAGACTTCACGCCACAACACTCCACGGACTTCAGCAGCCAATTCCAGATCAAGTTCCCCTCCCAGAAGAAGAACCAACTCCTTATCCAGGATAGACAACATGGCTCAAACAGCCACATTACCTCTACCTATACATAATTTACCTAGACCATATTCACCTAGAAACTTCCTCAAAGAAAATATAGAAGAAGTAAGGGAACTCAGTGAGCTGAACAGAGAAAAACATGAAGCAGAAGCAGAGAGGAGAAGAATAGAAGAAGAAGAAGCTATCCTCAAAGAAATGGGAGTCTTAGATAAATCCAAATCTGGGTCTAGAAGCCTTGTTGGATCCAGGACAAATTCTAGAAGCAACTCGCCAAGTAAAATTATTTTAACGTCAAGAGACAACTCCCCTTCAGCGATAATACATTATGAGAATATTCCAGCTAACAGCAAAGAGTTCGTGAACCCTGATGATGGAATCAGACAACCTGTAACGCATAGATCCCGTCTCAGATCCATCTCAAAGTCTCAACCTCAGTCCAACAATGGATCGCCAAAACATTCGAAGATTCCTAAACGACAGAACTCTGTTTCCCCAACGAGGACCAGCAATAAACGAGAACCATCCATGTCTCGAAGACCTTTCGAGAACAACTTGAACAAAAATCAAAGATTCATTTCCAGTAGTACAAGCAGTATTCATGAAACCATCAGGATTGGAAGCCAAGTTCATGATAAAAGAGCTAGCAAAAGTACTCAACACTTAAATATTTCTCCGGCAATTATAAAAGGCAAACCTCCGATCTCTCCCGGAAGAGGGGGCCCACCTCCATCGAATAGGACTATCAACGCTAAAAGATTATCTCCTATTGTAGGTACTCCAAACAAAAGTCCTACAGACGACTTGAAACCAAGTTCAGCTAGAACGAACTCTAAACCTACACCATTGCCAAGAAAAACAGTTAAAACTGCTGGTAACACACCTGCTACATCTAGATTGAATTCTAGACAGCCTAGCAGGACTGTTAGCAGAGACCCCAGCCCCGATAAACGTAAAACCAAACCGTTAACAAAACCGGTAAGTAACGGCCTAAAAAAACCGGTAAGTAACGGTCTATCAAAACCGGTTAGTAGAACGCCAAGTACAAGAACTACTCAAAAACCTTCAGTAACAAGTAAGCCAGAACCTAAAAAGCCTGTGAGTCGTACAAACAGTATGAAAAGCCTAGTAAGGGCACCCAGTACAAAGAACTTAGCAGAAAAGCCACCTTTAAAGAAAACTAACAGCAGGAAGGACATCAGCGAAAAAGCTCAATCAACAAGTAAGATAAACGAAGTTGGTGCAAAGAAAGATTCGGCGAAAGACCATAAGAAAACTCCAAAAGGGAAAGAAGATACGGATAAAAGTAAAGTGAAAACTATGAGGAGCACAGATTCGATGACTGACAATGACAATGTAACGAAACAAGACAACGAAACGCAATACGATAAGATCACGAACGAGAAAGGTGAAATAGTTATAATGACAAAGAAAAACATTATTTCCATGACCACTGCTGCAATAACTTCTCAACCCTTGGAACTTGTATCTACAGTCACCAATCAACTACCAGCTGCTTTTGAAAAGGCTAGAGAGAAAGGTATTTTTGAAAGGCTGAGTTCCAAAGAATCTCTAGTTGGAAAAGAAGAAACTGAAAAGCCAGAAAAAGTGAATATTGAAAAAGAACCTCCGAAACCACCCAAACGCACAGAACATAAAGAACACAAAGAAGTTGTAGAAGAAAAAGAAAAAGTGGAGGAGAAAAGAGTACCACCGCCGAGGCTTAACAAAAGTAATCATGACATGAAGGCGTTAATTTCAGAAGATCAAATGAAACTAAGACTTTTACAACCACCGTACAACAATCCGCAAGTAGAAAGAGCAAAAAAGAAGATAGAGGCCATTTTGAAAGAGCCTGAAGTTTCAACAGAAAATATACTGACGGCTTCAGCGAAATCAAGAGAACTTAAAAATATCTTTAAAGAAGCAGTTGACAAAGCCAAAACTGAAGCAAAAGAAGTTAAAGAAGAAGCAGCTAACAAAGAAGCAGACATCAAAGACCAAGTTGTCAAACAAACAGAAAAGATGAACGAAGAGATACGCTCAGAAGTTACGAAAATCGTTGACAGTATAATAACACCAGTGGAACAGCCAAAAGAAATAATAATAGAGAAAAAAGATAAGATCATAGATATTCCAAAGAAGATAGAAGAAGTGAAAAAAGATATAGTGAAAAAAGATATTGAACCAATAGTGACAGTAGTGAATGAAAAAAAGAAAAATGGTGGACCTGGTATTGCTGAGAAAGTGAATGAGACGCTTGTGAAAGGCGAAGGTGAAGTGGAAGTGCAGAGTTCTAATGTGTCTACTCCGGGTGTTGACAAAATGACTGTGCACAGGAAGACTGCAGACGGGAACGGATCTGATAGATCCGCTCAGAGTAATGGCGGGTGAGTTTTTTTATTTATTTATTATTATCCGTACTGATATCATCACAGTATTTCGTAGTGATGAACGACATCCTATTATACAAAACTGAATGAATATCTTACTTAAATTACTAGAATTTCATAGTTTTTAACATCGCACTTGCCTACGTCGTTGCTCAAATTAGTTTTGGTCACTTGCGTGCAACTGCACGCTGATATTTAATTCACTGTATATCTTAGGGGGTGGTGGGGGTGGGGAATTTACCATCACCCTGAAATATGAAAACAGACAATGCTTTTCCAAACAGCAAATTTTTAGTAGTTCAATTTAGAAGGGAAGATCTGGTTCAGCATTGTTATAGAAGTGGCTGTATGGCTGAATATTTGGTTTAAAATAATTAATGAACATAATCATCATTGCTAAAACATTTTGTAATTAAATTAGCTAAGGATTTTGTCTGAACGTACCAACTTCCTGATCCACTGATTCGATTCTGAAAATGCTGAATTCTAAAATTGCTATATTATTAAAAATATAGGGATCCGAGAAAGAAACTTCACTCGAAAGACATCGTAGGCAAAAGTCAATCATAAATATGTAGTTTGTATTCTCTATGTATAAATAATTATAACAAAACTCATGTGTAAATGAAAGGTGAATCCCTCAGAGATTCAGCTTCCAATGTGCTTTCTCTAGAGTCCCTAATGATTGATACTAATATGAAACTCGAAGGAATAGCGCTCTGCATATCAATCAAGTCATTTTTATTACGCGCGCGGATATTACAAGCTGCACATGACAATATTGGACATCCGTTAGTGAAAGTTTCCTTAATCGGTGAGCCATTACGTCTCGTACCATCCTCTTGGGTTCAAAATAAAGAATAGGTAGCCATTGCATCCGTTTGTAAGTTTCATACTTGACGAAGTTCATTGTTATTTCCTCAATATTTATTTAGACTTTTCCTTTTAAATTTTTTTAACCCTCGACGCAATAACAACGGGGTGTTAGAAGTTTGACGTGTGTGTCTGTGGCATCGTAGCTCTCGAACGCATAAACCAATTTTAATTTGGTGTTTTTGTGTTTGAAAAGTGAATTAGTCGGCAGTGTTCTTAGTCATGTTTGATGGAAATCGGTTTAGCGGTTATCAGCTCTTTTATCAGCTGCGATAGGGATTTTTATTATTCTGTCTGGGGTTATTTCACCAATAGATAGCTAAATTATTCCTGAGTAACATAGGCTATGTAACATTACGCTTCGACACACGGGAGCGGAGCAGTAACCAAATGCGTTACTTAACGCGGGTGAAAATATCCGAGCGAAGGAAGTCGCAGGCAGATGCTAGTGTTGTACATTCTCAAACGCCATTCCTATAAACACTACTCATAATTATTAGTCCCACCCACGTGTAGGTTTCCCCAGCAGTGGTCTTACCACCGAGTGGTCATGCGGTAACGAGGGTAGTATCGACCGCGTGGCGTGACCACACAGCTGATTAGCATACGGGGCAGGCAGGGCTGCAGCCGCGGATACACAAATGTATTGCTTGCACTTACTTTTATTTATTTTGGAGAGATAAACTTTTTGGGGGTGAGATCGAAGGAATGGGGTCGAGTTTTGGGTTTAAAGCGGAAGAACTTGACATTGATGAGTTTCTTACAACGTTGGTACTAGGATATAAGATAACTTAAAAGATCCTGTATGTATGGTTGACTTTAAATTAATTCATGGGTACCTACATTATTTTTATGGCTCTGTACCCAAGGAGAGCCAACGGGACCCTATTACTAAACCTTCGCTGCCCGTCCGTCTGTCTGTCAGTGGAATGATCTCATGAACCGTAATAGGTAGTGAGTTGAAATTTTGGACTGGGGTTGAATTACCTATACCTAAATACTACAGACAATTCTGGAATCCCCCCCCCCCCGCGTCCCCACCTAAGATCATAACCTGCGTACACTAATAAGCTTCATAAAATTGTAAAGAACGTCAATCGATTTGATGGATAGAGGGATGACGGCCAAATGTATTTCAGAAACTTCTTGCCAATAACTATTATCTTACTGTCATAATTATCTTCCAATACTCATCTCCCTCCAACTGTGACCTAAGCGTCTGCCTACCCACACGTAGAACACCCCGACAACCAAGGTTGCCGCGTTCTCGATTACTACGAATTACTTTAACCTATATTAACTTAATTTCCGTTGCGTAAAAATTGGCCATATTAAATTTTGGCAGCCCTATTGATGTTGATGACGCGGCACAAAAATTTGGGCATATCATAGTGTGCTTGTACTAAATACGTCCTTCTTTTCTGAATTAAAATTGATCTTGTAAAATATTAAAGACTAATATACCGCCAGGGTTATTTTTTAAACACGAATACATACACTCAGTAATTTTTTTAATAAAATTACTTACTTTTTTAACCTCCGACGCAAAAACCACGGGGTGTTATAAGTTTGCCGTGTATGTGTGTGTGTGTCTGTCTGTGGCCTGTAGCTACCGAACGCATGAACCGATTTTGATTTTGTTTTTTTGGTTTGAAAGGTGAATTAGTCGGGAGTGTTCTTAGCTATGTTTCATAGAAATCGGTTCAGCGGTTTTAAAGTTATCAGCTCTTTTGTTAGCTGCGGTACGGATTTCTATTCTTTAGTCGGGAGTTACTTAAACTTTTTAATTTTGTGTTTTACTGTAATAAAATACGGCATAGGCGCCAAACGGTACAGTAAGACACTCCCATCGTTTTTTTATAATCTATAGACATACCTGAAACAAAACAAAAATCTTATATTATAAAAGCTGACATTTTCGGCAAGTAAATAATTTACGTTATTGTAAATTCATGAATAATAAATGATAATTCTTTGGTTTCTACCTACCCCATGGGAAAAACGCGTGAATTTATGTATGTATGAACGATAATAAAAAAAATTACAGTCATTCTAATATCAGTAAGTAGGTGATCTGTATATAGATTAAAATATACATTTTCATCATAATTTTAAGAAAATGGTAAACTGGTCAACGTTCCATAGATAAAAATATTTAAGTTTTTGTTTATACACACACAAACAAACATACAGAACCCTACAAGGTACTAAGTTCCACATTTCATGTACCGAGTCATACAACTTACGACCCCAAACCAAGGCATTGTTTTGATAATAAACTCGAGCTTTCCACATTGTACGTTATACAATGGCGTCTTTGTTCATTAATACCATAACCCTTTTCTTTGAAAACTAATCAATGATTACGAAACATTCATTAAATGTCATTCTGTTGTGGAATAGCTATATTCAAACCTCTTGAATAATTATTGCAGTAATAAGCTGATAGTGCGGCATTGTCTGCAACTGACTTCAAATCAAGAAGAACTTAAAGGGTACTTTATAGAGGTTTACATACATAAATTCACGCCGTTTTCCCATGGCGGTAGGCAGAAACCACAGAACGCCACCTGCTGCGATCTAGTCACACAAGCACGCCGGTTACGAGTACTGCGCACCCGACCCATCTGAAGGATTTCACCAATAAGCTCGGGTTTGATATTCAAAATGAAATAAAATACGTTCAAATAATGTTATTGTCTATGGCATAAAATTATATATTATTTTTTTTATTATATTTAACTGCCTCGGTAGCCTAGTGGACCTAAGCGCGACTGCTACGCTAGAGGTCTTGGGTTCGATTCCCTGGTCGAGCAAAAAGTGTTATTGGGTTTTTCTATGAAATTCTCAGTAGCAGCTCGGAGTTTGGATTTGTGCCCGGTTAATGGCAATAGGCTCGCCCCCTATTACATGGGACCTATACATACCGGCAAACTGTGGGTGTACATTGTTACATCCCTGCCTAACTCTTCTGGGAATACTGCTCCTCTCCCGTAGGTCGTAGCGTGATGTTATAAAGCCTAAAGCCTTCCTCGATAAATTAACTATCCAACAAAAAAATAATGTTTCAATCCAAACCAGTAGTTCCTGAGATTCGCGCGTTCAACTAAACAAACAGACTCTTCAGCTTTATAATATTAGGATAGATCATTTTAATTAGCTATCATTTTAGTATTTCCTACCTGTAAGACTACTAGATACCTACATAACAGTACACTATCTTTTATAACCTCAAAAATGTAATTATATCGTGAAGAAGGAAATGGTTATTGTATAAAATTTAAACAATTAACGAGGCGTGAAACTTTGTTTTATCAAAACAAACAGTGAAATGATCAGCAGTCTGTAAATATATTTGTGACGTCACTATGGGCGCTATGGCTGAGTAATTGGCTGCTGTGCTGCGTAGCGGTGGTTCTGTTCCCGCATGAAACGAAATATTTGTATTTTCTACAGTTAGTTCTACTATCTTCCAATCACCTTAACACACTAGCCTGTATTATCCGAAGGGTTAGGCAGAGGTGTACCAATGTACACCCACAGTTCGCCGGTATGTTTAGTCCCCATGTTGCGAGCCTATTGCCATTAACCGGGCACAAATCCTTACTCTGAGCTGCTACTGAGAATTTCGTAGAAAAACCCAATAACACTGCTCGACCGCGTAGCAGTCATGCTTAGGACCACTTAGGCTAACGAGGCAGTTACTCGACAATAGTGTAATAATAATTAGTCGTTTATTTAGAAAAAAAAAGCCACATTTAAAATATAAGTACATACTAACTTTTGGCTTAGAAAAAGTAGCCTATGACCTTTCTCGGGGTTCAAACTTACCCCGTACCTCTCATCAGAATCAGTTCAGCGGTTTAGGCGTGAAAGCCTAACAGATAGACAAAGATACTTTAGCATTAATAAATATTAGTAGGGATATCTTACTACATGAAACATAAAAATAAAAATTTTAAGTAACCCCCGACAGAAGAATAACAATATTCCTACTGCTGTTCACAAAAGAACTGATAACTTTTAAACCGCTTAACCGATCCATCAAGCTAAGAACACTCCCGACTAATTCACCTTTCATACAAAAAAAAACAAAATCAAAATCAGTTCATGCGATCGAGAGCTACGATGCCACAGACAGACAGACACACACACACACAGAAACGTCAAACTTTTTGAATATTTGCCTAAACTAGATGGTGTAGATATTTTTTTGTGCACGGGGTGTGAGTTATTGGCAGGCCGGACTGTACCGGCAAAAACCACACGGTGTTCCACCTCTGCCTATGGCCGGGGATAAACATTCTATCAAGCTATCTATCAGTGAAATAATTTTCTAATCGGACTATTAAGACTACCTCGGTAGCCTAGTGGTCCTAAGCGCGACTGCTACGCTAGAGATCTTGGGTTCGTTTCCCAGGTCGAGCAAAAAGTGTTATTGGGTTTTACTATGAAATTCTCAGTAGCAGCTCGGAGTTAGGATTTGTGCCCGGTTAATGGCAATAGGCTCGCCCCTTATTACATGGGACCTAAATATACCGGCGAACTGTGGGTGTACATTGTTATACCTCTGCCTAACCCTTCGGGGAATACAGGCGTGATGGTATATATATCTCTCTAAAGTACAGTTAAAGCTATCTATTTATAGATCAAAAGTATTGTAAGTTCAAAGCCTAATGATAGGTCTTAGTTTCTGACTTTCTGACTCACATCGAGGGAGAAGTGAATGAAAGTTACGTAGTTAAAGATAGCGTAAGACTACAGTATGTACATAGTTTACCCACGATCGCCACTCGAGATAATTTACGATAACACAACGAAATTGAAATTATGGGAAAAATCTCCCTTTTGTTGTAGGTTAAGTAGGCATATTACGGTCTATTGAACTCGTTACCCTTTTTGTATCTTGATCGTAATTGGTAGTTAACCCTATATAACATCACGCCTGTTTACCACGAAGAGGCCGGCTGAGGGTTGAGCAAAAAACACCTTATAACTTTTCTGTACTGAATATTTTCCTAAGCGAATTTAGGCATGTAAGGAGGCAGGTGACGTTCTGTGATTTCTGCCTAAAATGGCGTGAGTTTCTGTATGTATGAATGTATAAATTTAGGTGAATTAAGCTTGAGGAGAGCTGTCAAACCCATGCGTTTGGTTGACTGCTGCTGTGCTGAAGCAGGGTGGGTGTAGGACTGCACACGACTTTACGTGAATCTGCGGGACTTTACGTGTCCCACAGCGACATCTATGTCAACTGTATAAAAAAGAGAACTGTCAGTGTGCAATCCGACTTATCCTAACGCACTGCTCCAGCGCTGCCGAAATTGACCAAACGCTGTACCTAATAGGAGATAACTATGCATAAATATTTTTATTACCAACATATGAAAATACTGTACTAGAAATGGCAAAAAGTGAAATTAAAACTAAAATGGGCCAAGAAATACGGTCGATATAAGCATTTAAAACTATCAATTACGCCCCGATTGGACAGAGAGATCAGACATGGACTGTGACGGCCATGTATGTTCTATGTTAGCGTTTTGATTTCCGCACTTAGTCCACACTACGGCCATATAGACTCGGTGGTAAATTTCGGTGTTGACTCGGTGTTAACTGCCTCGGTGGCTTAGTGGTCCTAAGCGCGACTGCTACGCTAGAGGTCTTAGGTTCGATTCTCAGGTCGAGCAAAAAGTGTTATTGGGTTTTTCTATGAAATTCTCAGTAACAGCTCGGAGTTAGGATTTGTGCCCGGTTAATGGCAATAGGCTCGCCCCCTATTACATGGGACCTAAACATACCGGTGAACTGTGGGTGTACATTGTTACATCTCTGCCTAACCCTTCGGGGAATATAGGCGTGATGGTATGTGTGTGTTAAATTTTGTTTTGCTAGAAAGAGATGGAAACAAATCTTCGATGGCTTATCTTTGTTAATTTCATAATTATGAGAAAAAAAGTTTTTCTAAACTGTTTATTGCATGAATGAGGATTATTTTTTTAAATAAAAAACATCATGCATATTCACTATTGGAAGAGGTCCGGAGGCCCGGAGAGTCCGCAGGTCTAATTAGACCTGCGGACTCTCCGGACCTCCGGACTACTGACTGTGCCTTTTTGACAATTGTCAAAAAGGCACAGTCAGTAGTTCCCAGTAGTCCTTCTGCCTGCTACTTATCACTGGAATAGGTCAATTATGGCACCTTTTCCCTGGCATACTGCTTGCCTAGTACCCATATCAAACTCGTAAATTGCCGGGGCTGCGGGTTGTTCGTAAGAGATACCGCGCCCCCGGAACGCAAAGGGCACAGGAAGGAACATGGGTGGGTTTTAGTCAGTAAAAGTCTGACACTCCCTCCCACCCCACCCAGGGCGGGGGAAGTCATTTGATGATTTCCCATCCGTTAAAAAAAAACCCGTAAATTAAACAAGCCCCTTATCACCAGAATTAAAAACAGATTACAATATGCAGGTACATACCTAAACTACTTTCGAGAATTCCGTTTCAGTTCCACTGACCACCGTTTTAGTGACGTCATTTCTTGACCACTCGATGCGAAATAAATACTGACTCATGATATAATATAGGCACGTAGATGTAATAGGTAGCCTCAAGTAATATCATACTGCTAACGATAGTGGATAGAGCCTTCATCGATGTCTTGCGGACTTGTGGACACTTACCTACCTACCAACCAGCAAAATAGGTGATATATAATATGTATAATGTAGGTACACTTACGGGCCCCGGTAATGATAGATTATATTAACTAGTGGTTCCCTTAATACCTCCCTCTTTTGTACGCTTAGATCTTTTAAACTTTTCAACAGATTTTAATGCCGTTTTCATCAATAGATACAAGACCAAGAATAATAGATCAAGAGGAGGGTTTATACGTGTAGAACATCACGCTACGACCAACGGAGCAATAATCAAAGACGTAACTGAGCGCGGGTGACTGGCTAAAATAGCTAGTAAGCTTATAAAGAATACCAAATTTTCTTTTCACGTTTAAATGTATCTATCCTCTAAATAGGTTAAAAATAAAACTTGTAAAATATTTTTAAACTAGATAAATTGGTCTCAGTGTGTCGATATTAAGTCGAAGGCTCAGAACTCAGCCTCGAGTTTGGCACCATCATATAGTTGAAAGGGAACCGTTTGTCTCGGTATGGGCACGTGAAGAGGAGGGATGAAGCGCATATGATCAAAATAATTATAGTTAAACATAAATGTGGATGGATGTAGAGGAAGTGGAAAGCCAAAGAAAAAGATGGATGGATTATGTGAAGAGGGATATGAAAGACAAGGAAGTTAGTGATATCATGACGGTTGACAGGACGGCATGGAAGAAGAAAACGTGTTGCGCCAATCCCAAGTAACATGGCATAAGGGCAGGAAGATGATGATAGCGTTCAATCCCTGAAGCAGGCATGCATCAAGGCACATATGACACGTTAACAAGTGGCCCATAGTTTGAGGAAAAGCCTTTAATAGGCTCCAGGCCAGTTTAATGCTTTGATCAATATTAAACAACATTAGCATAATTACATTTGCTTCCACTTTTTCAATTAGGGATCAGCAGTTTATAAGCTTACATAAACGTTTTGAAAAATCGTTTCCTCCAGTTTAGAGCGGCGCAACCCTATTTAAATCTATTCTAGCTCCAAGTCTAGGCTTCTATCTATCCGCAACCTTCGCGTGAGGTCATCGACCTACACTACAAGTGCATTTAATACAGAAACTATTAAAACAAATTGAATAATATTTTTTCCAGTATAAAAGAACTCGTTACATTGTAAATTAAAGATACAAATCTCTTTTCTATTTGAACTGTATGTATTTGATGGCCGCCATCTTGGATCTTGCATGCTATGACGTTTAATGCAGTGATTCGGATTTGTTTTGGCTTTTGCATAGTTTGTAGACGGATTTCGTCTGTCACTAGTTCTGGTTTTCATCTAATATTATTACTAATATTATTAATAAGAAAGATGTTTTTGTTTGTAAGGAATAGGCTCCATAAGTACTGGACTGATTTTAACCATTTTTTCACCAATAGATAGCTATATTATTCCTGAGTAACAAGGCTATATACCATCACGCTACGGTCCACGGGAGCGGAGCAGTAACGAAAGACGTAGATGAAATAAGCTACGCGGACAAAGTCGCGGGCAGGTCGTCTAGTTTCATAATATATTCAGTGATAGAAAGAGAGAGGTGATAGATTTTCTTTCTTTTGAGAGTGAGTTAACTGTAATGCAGGTTTAAACTAGGTATTCTTTTCTCTTTTACACTAGTTTCTTGATCGACATTTGCAAACACCTATCCCGTGTGACCTATTTAAGTTTTTCTTCAAGACTGAGAACATAGTCACGTATATAAAGTTGAAAGTTAACCTGCTTAGCTGTTTTTAAAACTAAAAAACTCTGCGAGAAGTCACTAGTGACAGCAATGTACTGTATCCTGTCTTCGTTTACAGCTGAATACTGGCTCAAATGAAGTATTTTAAATATAAAATTTATAATTAAATTTTCTCTAAACGTAAATAAAATCTGTCACGTACAGAACCTACAGTTTACACAAAGGTCCACTTTCTAACATTCTTTCTGTCCAAGGCTCATTACGTCTGTACACGCTACGACCGACACGTAATTCTTGGCATTCGATACTAAACCAGCCCTTAAGAAATGGTTCAACCTCCTAGTTCGCCCTCGAGCGTTGAACGCCACACCCGCCCCCGAAACACAACAAATGGCGCGAAAATTATCATAAACAATAAAAAGATGTGGTACTAGATCTTCGTTGTCTTTGCCTCAAAACAATAACAGTGTCTGTGTTTAGTTTTGGCGCGAATTTTGAATAAAGAATGGTTGTGTGGAGTTTCTTTTTGACCGAATAAAGTAACAATGCTTCCATTTAAGTAGAAATGGGTCGATTTTCGGGTTTTTTTTTGTGTATTGGTAGTGTTTTGATCTTGTTTTAATAATGCTACATAACAGGACTGTGTATATTTTACCAAATGAGCTACTACCGAAGCGGTACAGCGATGAAAATAGGTAAAGATTATAATGTTTTGTTTGTAGGTAAATATTTGACTGTAATTTATACATTTGACATTTTATTCTCCGACCATTTTTAAACGTTTTAATTTTATTGCCAACATAAAAAAGGAAGTTATTTATTCCTTTTATGTATGTATTCTTTATTTTTTGTAAGATAATTTGAATGTAAAAGTAAAAAGCTGTTTATTTTTATTCTCATAAGTTACAAGTTCATTTTATTACTAGTGTAATGTGTCAAGTAGGCACATGGCCGTATTTACGCGTCGTACGCCGGAAATAGGCATATGAAACAAGGCCTTCGCTTCCGGTAGACTAAACCGTAATAACAGAGTTGTAAAAATTATAATCTCTATCTGATGGGAGCAGAAAGGGTTATTTATTCATATTGTTAAAGAATGTTCCCACCCCAATATATTTTCAACATTTATTTTTCTTTATGAAATTTCGTAATTGAGGTTATAAAATCAAAATCTATCGCCATAGGAGTAACTGATGCTAGCGTTATTTTGAAAAACAAATTGGAATATGTTTTTTTTATGACTATATAATATTTTGACCAGAGGTGGAATTGTCGTATTGAAATAAATAAAAAAAATAATCTCAGTCTCAATCTGTCAAAATTACTTCTAACCTAAAAACATTTTATGTAAATTTTTAGACATTAATAATAATTGCCGTTAAGGAACGATTGTAATAAGATTTTGAATATTTTTAATTACCGAAATTGGCTGATCTTAAACGATGCTCCCAGACATGTTTAATATAAAACGATTTTAATTAGCCTAACATTTTTCTAAATTCTAGACCTCTAATACCAGGCCTGCCAATGCTGCAAAGGTAATAAGCATGAGCATAAGCCTGCAAGAAGAATACAAACCATTATTAAGCACTGTGTTCGCTTTGACTGATAAAGCGACAAGATTGAGGTTAAGGCGTTGCATGCCCATTATAGACACCAAGCCAAAAATTAACTTATGCTTGTACTTAGTTACGCCACCTATCTACACTATTGTAATGAAGCTGAAGGGTTTTTGTTTGTGTGTATATTTAAACGCCCTAATCTCTAGAACTTCTAGTCGGATTGGAAAAAATATTTTTGCCTGTAAGTGTTATTGGGTTTTTCTGTGAAATTCTCAGTAGCAGCTCGGAGTTAGGATTTGTGCCCGGTTAATGGCAATAGGCTCGCCCCCTATTACATGGGACCTAAACATACCGGCGAACTGTGGGCGTACATTGGTACACCTCTGCCTAACCCTTTAGGGAATACAGGCGTGATGGTATGATGATTGCCTGATTCATGAGGAATAGTATAGGTTCTATAAAGTCACGCTACTATACACGGGAGTGGAGCAGTAACCAAAGACGTAAATTAACGCAGGTGACAAAAAAATAGAATAGCACTGCTGTTCTTTGTAACCGTAAAACAGGTGACCAAAAGTCATAAAAATATTAAGAATGTTACAATGTATGTATATTAAGAAGTAGTGTAGAAGCAGTGTGTTGTGAAGTAGTGTAGTGTGTGTATTAAGAATGTTATTGTTGTTGTTGTGTTGAATGTTACTGTTACTAATAATGTACATTTACCAAAGAACGAAAGACCACAGTTTAATGCCAACTTACAAAATAAATTATGCTTAGTAGACTGTACAAACTAGTTTCTGTAAAGACTAAAACTTAAAGTTACAAACTAATTTGTCTTTTAATAGCTTAGGCCCGCGACTTCGTCCTAGTGATTTTTCTTCGATCCGTATTTTTTTAATAATTATTTGTACGATCATAGCACTAGGGATAAAAGAGATTACTAATTGCGAAAGAATTTTTAGAATCAGACCAGGAGTAACGGAGATTTAGGTGTTCAAACAAACAAACTTTTTAAATTATTAGTGTAGATTTCAAGAAAATTAGTTTCTTTAAATGTCAAGGTCTAACACTGAAAACTGTGACAAAGTATTCTACAAGTATAGTTCTGTATTCGCATTGCTAAAAAAAAATTAATCAAGCAATATTTTAAACTAAACAGAATTCTTTTAGTTTAAGAACTATTTAGAACTGCCTCGTTAGCCTAGTAGTAGTCCTAAGCGCGACTGCTACGCTAGAGGTCTTGGGTTCCATCCCCAGGTCGAGCAAAGTGTTATCGTGTTGTCCACAAAATTCTCAGTAGTAGCTCGAAGTTAGGATTTGTGCCCGGTTATTGGCAATAGGGTCGCCCCCTATAACATGTGACCGAAACATACCGGCGAACTGTTGGTGTACACTAGTACACCTCTGCCTAACCCTTCGGGGAATACAGGCGTGATGGTGTATGTAAAATTCATCCCTATTATCAACCACGTAGGTACATAAGGGTAACCAACCCTATTAATATTGAGCTTCATAATAAAGATGCACTAGCATTATTTTTCCGTGGTAAATTCTCATGTATACCCTCCATTTGTGGATCACGAAAGATTATGTCGGACTTTTATTACTAAAACCCTAACGTTTCTCTACCACCAAGAGTCGCGAGCCCGGTATACACTTGATGCATAATCCACGTCTCCAAATCATAGGCAGCCCTAATATTCCTGGAAAAATGCAGAAGTTGTAAGCAATATAGCAGTAGAAAATCTACTACTCTAGCTCATCTTTAATCTTTAATTCCCAGGTTCCCTCAAAGCACAAGCACAACCCCTAAGCCTCCAGCGAGGACCAAGAAAGAAGCGAAAGAGTCTCCACCAGAAGAAGTGAGAGAAACTTCAGAACCAACTGAAACTAAGGAGGAGAAACCTAAAGAGCCGAACTTCTGCCAAAGGCTGATGAAAAAATGCAAGTCAAAGTGTTGTGCTTGCTGCACCAAAGGAGAAGACTCAGAAGAAGATGGAGATAAAGAGAGTGTGAAAAAAGAACAGGAAATGAAGGAAGGAAAGACAGGGATTATGAGTAAACTTAATTGTTGTAAAAATAAGGTGGATGAAGAAAAGGCTGAACAAGAGATTAGGGATATGGAAAGGGCTGCTGGCAAAGTAAGTAGAAACAAGTCATATTTTTCTTCTAACTATCAAATCTGTTACTAATATAACGGACACTCTTAGAACCAATTTTACTGTGTCCACTTTGTCACTTCATAACAGATAGATAAATTAAATGGAACAGTTAATTTGTATAATACCTGCTAGATAAGTTAACTGAATATTTTAAACAATAACAAAGCCATACCAAGTTACAAAATGGCTGATAAACGAGAATTTTTAATCTTAATTCAAAATTCTCTTATCCCCAGGCCTCAATAGAATACGAAAACGAAACGAAACCTAAACGTACGTTGCGCGACGTGTTCTGCGGCTGTTGCGGGCGACGGCGACGCGTTGCGGACACCGGTTCTATGCCCCGCAACGTTGCGGAGTCCATGTCTCCGGCTCCTGAAGAGGAGACCGGCTGCTGCGGCAGGAAAAAGAGACAGATTGAGAGAAGGGATAGCATATTGAGTGATAGACCTCCGACTAGGTGAGTTTCTTTGTTTATTCTCTTTTTCAAATAAACGTAGGCGCTCGCTAGGAATTTCTTCTGTTAACAAATATATAATCTTACATACCCAAACAATCAGGCTAGTTCATCAGTTTTGATATGCCTTTTTTGACTTGTGGTCAAGTGATTGATAACTTCCCTTACAGGGTCCATTATTTTTTATAATAATATAAATATTTGCTACTACAACTAACATCATGTTGGACTAAGTATATCTAGTATATCGTATGGTTGCATTATGACAGTTGCTGCAACAACCGCCTGTGTACGTGGTTGCGCGGCATGTGTCGGCGAAGCTCCGAGCAATCGTCCAGCAGCAGACGTACGAGCATGTTTTCTAAGAATAAGAGTATGTCACCTACACTGCCGCCTGAGGTAAGTTACCAGAAACAAAAACCGACCAAGTGCAAGTCGGACTCGCGCACGAAGAAAAAATGTCACGTTTGTTGTATGGGAGCCCCCTTAAATATTTATTTTATTCTGTTTTTTAGTATGTGTTGTTATAACGATAACATAAATAAAAATTCAGTGAAACTTTCAACTGTCTGACTATCACGGGTCATGAAATACAGCCTGGTGACAGACGGATGGACAGACAATGGAGTCTTAGTAATAGGCTCCCGTTTCACCCTTTGATTTCTACCAAAAAAAAAGATCTCTTTGTTACGTCATTTTAGACGTTTATATTCGAAAGTTCAAAGTTCTTTGTAAATCTATACACAAATGACCCAAAACTAAGCCACACACACCTAACAAGCCACGCACAGACCCAACAAGTCGCCGAAGCATATTGTACTCTGACCGTGTTGTAATCGCGTGGTCGTCACGCAACAACCACGCGTGTCTCGAGAATTATGACTCAAGGTCTGAACCTGGTCACTTTTATCAAAACTTTGTTTGTTCCTATAATTGTAGGTGTTTCATGAAAATTACTAAGTAATTTGAATGGGAAAGGATGTCGTATGGTGGTTTGTATGCAAATTAGACTGTTGTTACTCATTGCTAGTTTTTTCAGACTTGGAGTTATAATTTCACAACAAATGAATCACTGTACAAATTCACTGTAATTGAAATTATAAAACAATCACAATGATGTCTTCAAAATACATATTTTTATTTTCAAAATAAACTTACAAAAGTTTTCATGATTTACTTGACTATTATTTGCTTGTCGAGAAGTGAAAGATTTGATTCTATTGGGTGATTATAATTTAATTAAGTAGCAATACTTTTATCTTTACTAAACTTAATTACTATTAAATGTGAAAAATTAACATTAAACAACTTTGGACAAGACTGATACATTACGGAATAACCAAGATGAAGATCCCTTGTTGGGCGCCAACAACGTGTTACTGGCGCCCAACCTGGTACAACCTTAGTTCATAAATTAACAGTCTATTATTACTCAAGGAACTTTATGTCCCTCGTATATAGTAATAAAAAGCACATTTTTATTGCGTGCTTAGAAGTACAACAATATGTTAAAAAAATATATTTAATTCGTTCGCGTGTAGACTTTTCTTAGTTATGATTTTAATCAATTCGCCATATATAATTAAAAGTAATTAAGTAAGTAGGTCCTATAAATATGAAATAGGTTAGTGTAAACAAGGTCGGTTGTCTAACAATAGGGACGAATAATCGATGGCATTATTAAATGTATGATTCGCGTATTTTAATGGCAGTGTCTATTCGACTGTTAGCTGAAACGCATTCGTATTACGTGTTACTGAATATTTAATTTCATGTTTGCACCAAAAACTGTACTTATAAAAATAACTGTGGCACTCTGTTAAAACAAGTACTTATTTAAAGTTTAAAAACTTACGGTAAAAAGTTAAATATCGATAGTTTATCTAACCTACAAACATCCAGTGACAATGAGTGTTAAGAAGCATACTTTCAATGTATAATTTAAAAAACCGCTACGTCACTAGGGTAAACGCAAAAATAAGCAGTTTGAGACAAATGCCGAATCTTTACTTAACACCACGACTCCAAAATTACTTATACAGTTTACCGCGAGAGATCTATTCGAGGAATCCTAACTACCCTTTAACTATGGCTACCGGTAATAAACTAACAGTGACCCCAGTACCTTCACCCCGTCCTTCTATCCAAATTTCTCCTCGACCGACCCCTAATCCGTCGCCGATGCCCTCACGAAAGGCGTCTAAAATTATGATTACTAAGGACTTTATGAAGAAGGATATCGATATTGAGGAAGACGCTGAGGTATTTATGTTTTGACCAATTCAGGCCCGTTACGTATTCTTTATTTATAAGCATTAGTGTTAATGTATTTTGTACTTTTTTGTAAGACAGTAAGTCCTTATCTATATTTGATAAGGAATACGTTTAAAAAATGGCATTGAAATGCGACGGTCAGTGAGCTAGCGTCACTGTTGTGTCGTCATGTTCATGTCACCAACATGACGAGTCTGTTAACACACGCTTTAAATCTAAGCTGTGGAAGCCGAGCAAGGCCACCGCACGACACTTTCATTATTCACATACGAGTATATATTATTTTAAACGTGTAATATATTGTTCAACTGTCCAAACTAGCTTTTACCAAAATGAGTGAAAGTTAAATTTCTGATTTCGGTAGATATGAATTAAATTACAATTTTACTTAAAATTTCTGCTGCATGATCTCTGCAGTCCCACTAGAGTGTACCTACCCTGAAATGATTTTCGATATGTTCAATACGTACATATTTAACGACCTTAACGATATATATTTATTTACGCCCTAAGCTGAATATAGCTAAACGGAAATTAGTAGCTGGAAATCGAAGACTTATTCTAATAGTCTTCCTACTAATGTTATAAATCCTATACTTCCTACTAATAATATCAAAAATGCGGGTTTGTGAGGATGGATGTATAGATGGATGAATGTTAACTCTTTCCCGCTTAAACGACTGAACGGATCTGGATGAATATTTGGTGCATAAATAGATTATAGTCTGGAATAACATATGGGCTACTTTTTATCCCGAAAAAATGTTCTGTCCCTGTGGAATAACTATTATTATAAATATTAACTTTGACGTGGATGAAGTTGACGGCGGAAACTTGTCTATTATAAATGGCGTGTTGCATATTCGCAGGACACCCGCAAGAAGCTCGACACGTCACTTGTAGAACACACGAGTGTGATGCGCGGCGCTATACCCATTTTGCCTATCGTACTAGCGTACTTCTGTCTGCTATGCAACATTGTCGTGCCCGGACTTGGTGAGTTGAAGTTGACTTATGATGAGGTAAACGAAAACCTTGTGGACAACCTGGAATATAACAAATGGAAAGACTGTATACAATGTGAAAAGTATAGATGTTTTAATGAAATTATAATTGTAATTAACTTATAATAGGGCTTAAAGTTTTGATTATGACATTAATTAAAAATATTTATTGCAGGTAGCATATTGAGCGGCCTTTTCTGCCTTTGCTTCGGCATACCGAGATTTGGAGTCCACGACGGAGCCAAACATAGAATAGGTGAGTCTTATAATTTGTCTGCGGTTTTTTAACTAGTGTAAATATAATAGTAACTTTCTAAATGTTTAAATAGCAAGAAGCCACTCTGATTAATACAAACTTGTTATCTCATCGGTACAATATAAAAAAAAAACTCATTTAAATCGATAAATAATCTAAATAATTTTAAGAAGTCCTTCCTTTAGCAATGTCCCATCACCAAGTCCTATTCCCGCTTACTAAGTAATTATGTCGAAAGCGATATTATCACTAATTGTTTAATCGTCACAAATTGTTCAATACAGGCTCGTTCGTGATAAACTTGCTAGTCGGTGCTGGGCAGTTGTTCACGGTGCTGTTCTGTCTCGTCGGGTGGGGCTGGTCCATTTGGTGGGGCGTCATCATGGTCCAAACTTCACGTAAGTTAATATTTATAGTTTTTTTTTATTAAGCCTTATGTTGGGCGCCAAGAATAATATAAACGGTTTTGCGAAACTGTAGTCATTTCAAAAAATGTCAGCATATCGGGAGCAGCGTACTTCATTTAAAAATGTAAATGAAGAAATAGCATACAACAATTATACAATAATAAATTGGCACCCAAAACGGGACTAAATGCTTTATGAATTGGCGCCCAACATGGGTCCAAACTGGTAAATGCTATAAAAATTGGCGCCCAGCAGGGACTTATCTTCTACCTCACACTTTTATAACACTGGGTAAAATTATTATTACATAATTTCAAATCAACTGAAAACTTTCTTATTTGCATTTCAAGAAAGGATGAATTTAAATTTTGATTTATTAGTTATGCCACGTTATTATAATTTTATATCGTTTTAAAAATACATAATAATTATTTGTATTTCAGGTAAATACCGCAAGCTAAAAAGAGAAGCGGCCGCAGCAGAGGCAGAGGCAGCGCCCCCCGTGACCACTAACAATCATACTCGCGCGTAGCATTTCACGACATAAACCAGTTTAACAGGTTGGTTTACGTCGTCTTTACTATGAATGAAATATAATGTCAAAGGACACCACAGTTTCATAAAGAAATATTTAAATACATCTATTCAACGCATTAAGAGTGTCAGTACTGCCAACACGACGCTTCAAGCTGTCATTATAAAAAAACTTGTAAATAAAATACGATAAGTAGGTAGTCGATTCGTAATTTGGAAATATAAATAGAATTTGTCTTAAAAATTTGAAATACGTATCTAGTTTTAAAGCGAAAAATGTTCCAAAATATGTAATATATATTTAAAGCGAAAGAAAACATGTATGTATACATTTTAAAATTATCTGCTGGTCAGAATTTCAACCGTTACAATTAACGGTTTTTCTCCGAACAAACTTGACTTCCACACGAAGTTTTCCGACCGCATGGTCATTTTTAACTTTTACTCGTAGATTTAATATAACGTAATGTATATGATTATGGGCCCCAAGTGCTTCTATAAATAGTATTATTAATATTATACTTTAATTGAGCGACATGAAATGGAAGGAATTTATTCAGTGCAGCAAGAATCTTTTCATTCGCGTTATTAATTTATTCACCGTGTAATTATCAATCGTTGTTTCGATTGACAATACTATCCTAGTTACTGGACGTATTGAACGCACCTACAATTCAGTCTACATCCATCTACAAAATATGATATGTAAAAAAAGGTGTTTCTTCCATAAATTTCTTCTATATCAAGTCACTTTATGTAAATTCTAAGATCTAAGAAACTTTTGTATATGACCAAACTGAAATTTCTAATGTAGCTATCACAATTAACAAGATTTTTTAGCAAATAACCGCTAATAATGCGAAGAAGTGTAGTTTTTTGACATTTTTCCAAATAATGCTATTTAACTGTCATGTTATTTTGATATTAATATGAACGGTCTGGCGTGTTGAATTATGAGCATTTAGGCTGAATACGACAGAGCAACAGCGCCCGATTTTACCTGATAACGGGAGGTAAGTCAGCGAACAAATCTTAGATTCATCAAATCCTACTAATGTAAATTTTGAAGTGGACTTTGTGGTCTACGTCTGGCATTAATAGAAATACACTGTAAGTAAAGCAAGTAGGTACCTACTCAACTAAACATCGAATATTAACTCCTAGATATTTTGTACTTCGTAATTATGAGTCATCTGCCTATTTTCTTGACGATTTTCGGGTCAATTTACAGTCTAACCAGATGCCAGCTGAATACCACAGCTTTACATGGAGCGACTGCCTATCTAGCCTCCATAACCCAGTTACACGGTAGCACGATACTAATGAAAAAGCCCGATAATCTTTACCCGACCAGGGAATTGAACCTAGGACCCCACGCTCAGTAATTCCATTTATAAAAAAAAAAAAAAAAAAAGAAAAAAAATTATGACTTAGGTATAGTAAATCCCTGTTTTCTGTCGTCTTCAGTTGAAATGTTCAAAGTATCCACAAAAAGATGAAATTTCATTTGACTTCCATTAAGTTACACCTCGGCAAGGACATTAGTGTTGTGATTTTCTGTAAAGCGACTTTGATGTTTGACTTTTAGTTATATTCGTTGAAGAATAAATAGTGGGTCAAACTATATAGAAAAAAAAACAATGAGGGATACAGACAGACGTGTTATTATCTATTCTAGTTAAATAAGTAGTGTGGGCTTGAAATACTTTGAAATGCAACGAGATTTCCACACTAGCAATATTGATGCAGTCGCCATCTTTGATATTTCTGATAGAGGTTCAATTTGTCACGTGGGACTTCTAAATAATAATATCAAAAATATTCTAAGTTCCAAGTCATGAGCCTAGGGGCATGGGCGCCTGCAGCAGGGTGCTAGGGGGTGCACTTGGGGGTGCCGGGAATGAAAATACATAAAAGAATAAGGATTTTTTATGTTATATTTTGAATAAAAACTTAACGCGTCTAGGTTGCTGTCCAATTATAATTGACATAACATACAAGTATAATTTATCTATAAATTATGTTTTATTTGTTGATAGTAAAGTGTGTAGATACAGATGTAGCTCCCTGAAAGTAATCCTGGCGGGGTCCATGCCTAGAGGAATTGCTTTAATGTAACTTAGGGATTATAGTAATGGTATTTCACTGAGAAATATCTTTACAGAATAGATAGGCAGATGTACCCAATCTACCATTATTTCTTCAACGAAGTATACTAAAAAGAGGAATTAGAAATGTTGTCAAGATGAGAAACCGAAGTGATTTATTATGTAAGTAAGATATATTTATGGAAATGTTCTTCCAGTACAATTTATTTGTTATTAACAAATTATTAATTGTTATAAGTTCATTATATACAATGTTTATTAATTATAGTTGCTTGTACAACGAATAATCAATAAAGACGATTTTAATTTCAATGCGTTTTTCTCTTTTTTACTTTTCAATGATTGTTGATTAATAAAGTAGAAAGCAGTATTGTAATAAGGAATCCTACATACCTTTGTTCTGTGTACTTCCTTCTGGTTGCGCCGAACGATGAACCTTCACAGTAGGTATATTAGTCGCCAAGAGTCGTGAGCACAAATGTCAAGTAAATTTTTCGGTTTTTGGGTTCCGTTCGGGGTTTTTGAGGTGCCGACGTTGCACTTGATTGGTCCGTCAGTGGGACCGAACATTGATGGCCTAAAATACCTAATATACCCATACCTGAGATCATAATGTTTCAAAACGTAGTCAGCAGTCAGTCAGACTCACAATAGTACACAAAAACACACGAATTCTAATAAAACGAGATTTTAAGACACACCCTATTTAACAACACTAAGACGTTCGTAACAATACACCTTGAAACGACAGAGACAGCACAAGACCATAAGCAGATTCAAAATTGAGTTGCATTTGAGAATTTGGTCGTGTAAATAAATAACTAGAAGTATAAGGTAGATACGCAAAACGGAGTGTTAAGATGCAGAGCGGCGCAGAATAGGTAACTACCCCCATTTTTTTAAATTAAAAGGTAATATTCGCGCCCTTTTCAATTTGACAGATGAATTTTGCGCTTGATTTTCGTCCGAAAACACAGCGGAAATGTCTTCGTTCTTTTATTAGCTGTTAAATAAAAATCAGTTGCCGCTTGTAGAGTGGGAACGGCTCGACCAATTTGATCGTTTTCATTATGTTTACAATTGTCTGAACAAGGTTTGTATGAATGAAAATTGTTAGGAAGCAGGAAATGTACTAAAATCTCAATGAAAAAAAATGTGACATTTAGTAATTACACCCGGAGCATTTTGCTAGTATATACTTCTATAGGTACTTGACAAAATCAACTGGTTGCTAATTTAATTATATAAGTACTTTATTTTGATTGATTATTTTTTTCTTCGACATTAATTCTACATTTGACTATGCCTCACACACTGATTCCTTGTCTTTGAAATGTATATTGGTATTAAATATAACAATTAATTTAACTTTTTTTTCTAATTTGGAGCACTGAGTACGTATTACAGTACTTTGAGTGACTTTTATTTTTGATAGATCGTTTTCACATCACGTTTTGTGGAATTGTACAACTTATTGTACCTAATACATTTTTTTTAAAAGAGTATGTATAGAGTTTCTTGCTCGTTCTTCTCCATACGAAACTACCTCTTGGAATGGGCAACTAGATTCAATATTTTTAATTTTAACACGTAATTGACGTTCAAAAGTGCCTTTTAATGGTCTTATTAAAATAAATGATTTGACTTTGACATGTATTTTAAAGCAGAATAGTTCGTTTGTTAGAACGCTAATCCCTGAAACTACAAGTCCGATGTGAAAAAAATCATTTTGCGTTATGCAACCCCTATATCCAAGAACTTTATAGACTTTATAACATCACACTACGCCCCACAGGAGCGGCGCAGTAACCCAACACGTAACTTAAGTTTAAAAGTAAAACACGACTCCATTTTACAATATCACTTTATTTTATTACGGTCCATATTTATAATAGTAGCGTCATCATTGAATACAGACAATTATGGCGTGGCTTACAAATACTTGCACTGACTACCGTGTCACAGCTAGGTCACTACGTCGACAACAGAGACACACACATTTGACACAACTTTTAAATGGTAAAAATACTATTGGTCAAAAAATCACATTACTTATAGTAATCTTATAGTAAACGACAAGTTCATTTGTGGGTTTTTGGGTTCCTGTCTGGGTTTTTTGGGGTCACCGACGTCGCACGCGTTTGGTCCGTCAAATGAACTTGACGTTTGAGCTCACGACTCGTGGCGGGTATTCTGTTACATTTCCAAAGCTGCAGTCTTTCAAATCCGGCTTAATTCGATATTTAATTTTCATTGGGACAAGCCCGCCACGCCATTCCCGACCATTACAACTCCTGAAGGGCAAAATCAAGTGGAAACCGACGGAAAAGCGCCGAGGCAATGAAGCTCGACGAGTCCCGGAGAAACAATTCAGCTGTCTTGGATCCCGTAAAGAAATTAATTAAACCCGGTATTTAGGTATTGAACAAAATAACAATTTTAATACGAATATTTTGAATTGGAAATACGACGATCCTATAGTTATAATTCCGGCCTATTTGTCCTACTGCACGGCAAATCTCTCTTCTCGTACAGAGAAGGTACGAACAGGCATTACGCTTGCTCAAGGCGAATTGACGGATTTACCTAAATTCTATTACACATGTTATGGTATAGGTGTGGACGCGCCTTTAGATATGGAAGTAGCATTTTAGCATGTGTCAAATGTGTGTAATCCGGGCATTGAAATACAAAAACACACAATTATAATCTACCACGGTATATGTTGATTTTGCTTTCGTAATGGACTGGATTCATATATTATCTTTAGAAGGCCAATTCTACTAAAACGGTTTAACTAATCGAATCTCATGTGAGCGAAAATCCATGTCAAAAAATTTAAGTAAATTGGAGACATTTTTGACAGATTTAGACTGGGATCGCGACCGTTCCTAACAGTTAGAAGAATTACCCTTTAGATTTATTCTGCAAATTTTTCTAGAATATTCAAGCTCCAAAAATTTCAGAGTATTTAGCACAAGCGCGCGGTATATACGTAAAGTTCGACTGATTTTTGACTAGTTTCGCACATGATAATAATTTAACTTGAAAGCTCACCGAAGGAGATTTTAACAAAATAACACTTCAGACACATTCAAATCAGTAAAAAATACTGACTTACGATATTAGAATTTATTTTCACCACAATAGAGTTGCATTTTGGATATATATAAAAAGCCGATTATTCAATTACTTATTGCAATCAATCATAATATTAAAGATTTAGCTTGTAAAGCCCTAACATACAAATCCAGTCCAGCATATAAAGGTGACATCACACTAAAGATTCAGAATTTATACAAATTGTAATTTCTACGTAATATAGTGTACATACGTCATAACCTCGAAGCCTTATTTCGCAAATATCGTATAACTTACGTTTAAGAGTTTGTGATTGGATGTTCTTAAGTTCTATTAAAGGGTAGATAGAGAAAAAACCGAAATGTTCGAAAATTGTAGGTTTGCTAAGCGGTTCGGCCTATTCGGTTCGGCATATTCGGTTCGGCTTTCCCAAAATATCGTTAACGTAACTTTAAGGGCGTGTTCCCACCATGTCGTGATTATTAATTTATCGTTAGAAGGCAGTAGTCTCTAGCTGTTTCCATTTTGACAATCTGTAACCACTGCAAGAACAAGTCGTGGACGACAGTTAATCGTGTCGTCCCATATGTGAATACCTACATGTGAATACAAAAGCCACGACGCTTTAAACGACACGATAATCTGTCGACACGACATAGTATGAACACGCCCGTACTTTACATGAAAATGCCGAACCGATTGCGCCGAACCGTTTATGTATCTTGAGTTAATTAGAATGTATAAGTTCCAAAATGAATTCAGTCTTTAAGAATATACAGGATGCTGGCTGCCATTGACACTTTTTTAGTTTGGTTTCTCAAAGGAATTCTACTTATTGCTCATGTACTTTTAATTTGTATCAAATATTACTTTGCAATATTTTTGCCGTAAGTTTCAATAATAAGACGCACAGTCTTTTCAAGTTAATTAACTATAAATAAGCGCCAGTACCTTAAGGCTGCGGTTACAGTTGAGCTAAGCTACGTTGTTAAGGAAGTATCTGTTTTACACCAATAGGATTGCTTTCTTGTCAAAGTTTAAAATAATGAGTAAAATAAACACATCTTTAGTAACATAGTAAGCTATGTTACTAAAGATGTGTTTATTTTACTCACGAAGCTAAGGCTTAGCTCAAGTGGAACCGCAGCCTTACAGGACCATTATTCAAACAATCTCATAAAAACATTTATTCATTAAATAATTTAACAATTCTCGCGAATATAACTTCAGAACATCCAATGTTAAATATTTACATTATTTTATTTAATAATAAGACAAACGTACGTCGTTTAGTAAAAATTGCACAAATTGTGAAGTTTGATCACGTGGTTAAATTTAGCACCGGCCGATTAGGCTGGACACAACCGTGCGACAAATCGCAATTTCGACATCAAGTCAGGAATACATCCGGTAAGACTGGAAAAAGACCCATAATAAATTAAGGCTGGGATGATGACCGAATGTGTAATAATTAAAATTGCGACTTGTCGCAGTGTCAAGTCTAACCTTTAAACATTTTTGGAGTCACTTCCCAATTTAATAAAAATACTGAAAAATAATCAAGGCAAGATTTTATTGTAGTGTACAAATAAATATATCTTTTTAACTAACAAAAAGAACACTATTATATTTACATTAAATTAAAAAAAAAAATGATTGCTTCAAAAAAAATGTCTACTTAAAAAAATATAAAATGAACTTTTAACCATAGAGTTACAAGAATCCATTGACTATGGCAAATTGTACTTAAATATCACCATTCTATCTAAAAAAAGGGGGTATTTAGGATTTAAAAACAATCTTTGGTAAACCTATACCAAAATAAAATAAGACATATTTTAATACTAACCTAAGGTTTGGTTCCAAACGTGCGTTACATCGTAAGCCTCAACACACGCTGCGATTTTTTGTCGCAATGACATTAATTTGCGTTTGAAATCAGATTACCAGTTCAGGTATATTTATATTTAAATATAAATTGAAAGCAGTTCTTCGACCTAAAATCGTTGCGACACGACTTATTGCAGCGTATGTCAATCCGTCATCAGAAGGCCAATTCTACCAATTAAAAACGATAGAATCTATTCGCAATCTTATCCCAGCAACAATGCATGTATAGGTAAATCAGAGACATCTTTGACAGGCTAAGATTGTATTGGAAACATTCCTAAATTTTAGTAGAATTGCATCCCTATTCTAGTTTAGAACCAAAAAAAAACTATACATTGAGAAATGCTAAAATACTCGTAGATATAAAAAATATATAGGAAACAATATTTTGAGTATTATCCGTCCCACAACTAAGGCCAAAACATATCTTTATCAAGTCACGAGCGCATTAGCACCGACGACTATTCGCAGTAACATTTAAGTGTTTCAACAACCTCTACCATTTCTATCCTAGAGTTGAACATTACCTTTTAGAACCATTCAAGAATTCACACCAGAAACTGCGATTAATCGCCGTCGACTAATCGCAAGTGTGCACTCAACCTAACCAACTCAGCAATATAACCATAACATTATTATGCCAATGAAGCCTTTCAGAATTATAATAATTTTAATGCAATAATTTAATTATTATTATTTTATTGGAAATGTAAAATTGTAATTCCGCCATTTTTTTTTTTCATTCACAAAATTCCTTTTTCTTTAGTCTCGTTTCTTCCTTTGGACTGTCCAAATAAAAATAAACTATACTTCACTCGAAGTTCCAACTTGGTGTATTTGTGCAAATATTTGCGTTACATAGCTAAGTAAAAAAAACACTTTATTTCCATAGACATAGCGTGTATTTTCTATTACTCAAGTAACTTGAATATGTGGACAAATACGCCACGCGAAAGGCCGCCATTACGGAGTAGGACACAAATGTATGTCAAGTCACTGATTAAAAAATAAAATTTTACAATTAATAAATAAATAGTATTAATGATTTTTGTACTAGTGGACTGTGTTTTGATAAATTATTTTATTATCTATACTAAAATTATAAAGCTGAAGAGTTTATTTGTTTGGATGAACGCGCTAAACTCAGAAACTCCTAATTGGAATTGAACAATTATTTTTGTATTAGATAGTTCATTTATCGAGGAAGGCTATAAGCTAACATCACGCTACGACCAATAGGTGCGGAGCGATAACCAAAAACGTAACCTAATGCGAGTGAAAAATCTACGCGGACGCTGTCGCGTTATTAATAACAACAACCAATCATATGACGGATTGGTTGCTTTTATTGAGATCAACCAATAACAATATGTCATATAAATCACCGATTCTTTGAAAAAATACCGTTTCAAGCTATTTCAAAATACCTCTAAGAGTGTTAATATTGTAATTTTCGAACGTGGCCACCGAACTGGGCCCAAATATTATAAGATTATCGTCGACTCGAAAAGAAGAAGAATACTGACCGGAAACTCTTGAAAAAAAAAATCAATTTCAAAATGACGCCTGACAACGAACTGTCAAATAATAAACATCGTCTAAATTAACAACAAAACATCAGTCCACTGATATCAAACCACGAGTTAGTAATTGTGTACACCCTGTGCACGTATACAGCGTGTTCACTGTAGGATACAGTTGTTCTTTCTCTGGATCTCCACTTGGGATAGGTTTCTTTCTATTTCATCGTCATCTGCTATCCTGTTGGGGAAATGAATATTTGAAAAAAATATATAATTTATTTTTTATAGATTACGTAATCCGCCGGATATTAGTACAACGGTCGGTATCCGGCCGTAAATTGGCAACTCTATTATTTAGTATGCGATCGTTATCCTATAATGCAATATTCTGCCGGATATTGACTCTACTATTCAGTATCCGGCCACACACTAAAATTAGGGTTCAGATAACCTATGATGATGTACATTTGTGGCTAAGTGGAATAATTACCGGAGTCGACTCTCAAATCAAGTGACAGACCAAAATACACAGTAAGAATAGGACTTACGCTCTTTCCTGCTCATCCATTTCTTGTACTAATCTGTCTCTCTCGTTTACAGCTGATAACAGTTCCTGGAAGAAAAAATTACAATTAATACTCAAGCAATTATCACAAGAACTTACGCATTTGACTATCTAAAATTGAATATGACGCCTTATTATAAGACGAATTTTTTTTTATAACTTCGAGGAAATATATCATTTTATCTTCTTTCTTATCAGAACATAGCCAGATTCATGATGGGCCAGATAGCCAGATGCACGGGAGCGAAGCTTTAACCAAAGACGTAACTTGCGGGTAAAAACCACGCGGACGAAGTCGCGATCTGGAGTTAGTATGTCAATAAAGTATGGTGTACCTGTAATAGAAGCCTTTCCCTTCGCTTCTGGCCGGGTGTCTTGCGCCACTCGTCCACTCCTAGCGACAGTCTCAGCTCCCGCGCCAGCAGCTCGCAACGACGACTCAGATCCTCTTCTTGTTCTCTATAAAAAAATACCACATTATTATCTATTGAAATGTGAGGCGACATTTATTGTACCGTGTTTGTATGCGAACTACAGCTGACGTTTCTTTCTTTTTTTTCTTTCTTCATTCTTCACGCAATCCATCCATCTTTTCTTTGGCCTCCCTCTTCCCCTCCATCCATCCACATTCATATTCATAACTCTTTTGGTCACATGCGTCTCATCCCTCCTCTTCACATGCCCATACCAAGACAAACGGTTCCCTTTCTACTTTTCTGTCACTGGCGCTACTTTTAAACTTCCTCTAATACTTATACTCATTCCTTACCTTATCCATTCTAGTCACACCACACATCCACCTCAACATTCTCATCTCCGCTACATGCAATCTTTTTTCATCCAATTTTTTTTCTTTTTCCATCAGGGTATCAAAGATATACCGCATCATTAGCTTATGCGAAATCCTGACAACAACGGTCGGATAGTAGCCCACCAGAGGCAGCACTCGACTGGTCAGAAAATCGTCCCTATTTAATGGTAGAAGAGGAACTTTAGAATTATACCTTTTATTTCAGAAAATGATTATCATTAATAAAAACAAAATTGTAGTCCTTTACGATATTCCCGGGACGATTATAAATTGCCGGATATTTAGAATCAGATTTTTTTGTAATCTTACTATGTACATAGTTCTAGGACCATCAATGCAAACCCAGTTTGTACAGAACGATTGGACACATAAACGCTCATTGGCTAATTTAAGAGCCAATTTGAATATTTTCGTCAAAGTCAAATCATTCAATAGCGCCATTAAAACGCAGTTTTGATCGTCAATTACAAGAAAAAAAAATGTATTTAGTTGGTCTTTTCAAAAGATAGTTTCGTATGGAGAAGAATGGGCAAGAAATTCCATACTTACTGTACAGCTATATTTTGTGGTATACTTGACTTGCACGTGGACGAAGTCGCAGGCAGAAACTAGTTAATAAGGGGATATACTCACAGGATATTCAACTGCATCTGTCTTCTGAGGAGCGCGTTCTTCTTGTTGACGAGGTTGAACCATTGGGACATTAGTCTATCCTCCTCCTGTTAGTAACAAAAACAGTATTCAGATTCATTTTCACAATTTTAAAAAGGTGTTACAAAAGGCTTAAGAACAATATTATGGACCCTGTTAGGGCAAAGCAATATACATATTTAACTAAACGTCAATAGTCAATGTTAAGTTATTATTTCTAATTACAAATTACAATAGAATTATAGTTACATATTTAGTACAATTACACGATAAGAGTTATAGGACTAATAATAAGCTGTACGTCAGAAAGACTCCATCACGCCTGTATTCCCCGAAAGGTTAGGCAGAGGTGTACCTATGTACACCCACAGTTCGCCGGTATGTTTAGGTTCCATGTAATAGGGGGCGAGCCTATTGCCATTAACCGGGTATAAATCCTAACTCCGAGCTGCCACTGAGAATTTCATAGAAAAACCCAAATAACACTTTTTGCTCGACCTGGAAATCGAACCCAAGACCTCTAGCGTAGCAGTCGCGTCAGAAAGAGACGACCATTTTCTAATTCTAAGGGAATCTGCAACAATATGGTCTATATCAATCGTAAAATTATGAAAAATATGACTGATTCTTTGAAATTATTCTGAGGGGTATTTTCAGAATTAGGCATTTGTCCGAACCAAAAAGGAGAACCCCCCCTAGGCTTGCCCCTATTACATAGGACCTTAACAGACAGGCGAACTGTGGGTGTACATTGGCACACTTCTGCTCGACCCTACGGCGAATACAGGCGTGATGGTGTTATGTTAAAAAGGGACAGTTATGTCTTTTTCAGTTGATGGGTTTCAGAAAAAAATCACCCTCTAAAAACTATTAGAAAGAATTTTCTACACAAAGCTACAAAAACTACTGAACTAACTGCCAATAACAGAATTTAGTGAAGTTGACTCTGTTTAGGACAGTTTCTACTTATGCCAATGGTAGGATAGGATGAGGTTACCGGGCAGGGCGGAGCATGGATACAGGACAGGACTAGCCATCTTAACTTATGCTGCAAAATGGAAGACTGTTACGATCAGCACGCCTCCGACACAGCAAATAATTTGCCATTCAAGTTCGGACTTTAAATAGTGTGCGTTAAAATACTTTTTTTAATCACAAGAAATGAACAAAATCTAAACTTCCAAAATCCTGGTTACATTTTTCTTGTTGCGTCTATAGTGCTGTCATGAACCATACCGCACCGGTTTGAACTGCGGTTATGATCAATTTTTCCATATTATGTGGTGGCTGCCCCGTTGGTCTCTTGGTTGCAAGCGCGATTGAAGAGTATGGGCTCTACTCTACGACGTCTGGGGTATAGCAAATGCATTGGCCTTTTCCATTAGGAATTTCTCAGTAGTAGCCCGGAGTATAGAAGTTGGAGGAGTGAGGCAGCCGAGTTGAACTGCCGTCTCATAGTCTGCTATGAGAGGGAGGGAAGAGGGAATGTACTTGGCAGGTCTCCATTGAAATTAGGTCGGAAAAATTTATTACCATGTGGAGTGTAACGATGTGTGTTTGTGTGGTGTGCCCATACCTCAGTATTGTCAGCGGACTCCATGACTCTTCTGAGCTGCTTCTCGAGCGCGGCGGCTCTCTCGTCGATAGCGCATTGTTCCTTTTCTAAAGCTTCCAGCTCGCTCTGGATGTACGAGCCTGTCTCTCGACCCTGGGGGATGGAGAGAGGTTGCTACTTAGTCATTACAATATGAATTCCTTTCTTGGAGAGTGGAGATAAGACGTAAGTCGTAATATGGAATTTAGGGAGAAAGATTGATCTGATCATTACAAAGAAAATAAATAAAAAATAGTAAGTACTCTAGACAAGCCGGGACCCATAACGAGGAAGCCGGTCATTTTGTATGTCTTCTCAGAGTAATAAACACAGAACTCGTCCAGTTTGAAAAAAAAACGTATTTAACTTGAAATGTCATTTTTAACCTAAATATTGACAGCTGACATAAACCGTATGTCCATTGATTAGGGGTGTCAAGTGCCTAATTAGTGATATTTCTTCCTTGAAGGTCTAATTACCATCTTCCACTTTTCACTATGTATAAAAGATACGCACCTCTTCTGGAACAGCGTCGTTATCAGGCGACAACTTATCTACGAGCGCTGAGAATGAGTGCAGCGGAGACCGGCGGTCGATGCTGAGCGAGAGGGACTTCACGCTCTTTGTGTCCTCGCTGTGCCGGTCATCTGTTGAAAGTAATATGAGTTATGTTGGCTATACTCATATTATAAAATAATAAATATTTAATACCAGCCTATTATTGTCCTACTGTAGGGCAACCGCCTCTTCTCATACAAAAAGGCACGAGCATTGTTCACCTCGCTTGCCTAAGGCGGATAGGCGATTTAAGATTTATATTATTACATATAAGTTCAGTCAGTGTCCTACATTATTAGGGGTCAGGCAATTTAGGGAACTGACCGTACAAGTTCAGGTTAATATTATAAAAAGGGTAAAATTGTTTGTTTGTTTGTAAAATTTAATCACGTAAAAGTACTAGTTTAATTACAAAACTTCTTTCACTGATGAAAAGCAACATTTGCCTAGTGCCTACGCCATGTTTACGGTATACTTGACTTCCGTGCAGACAAAGTGGGAGACAAAAGCTAGTATTAAATGATGTTGCCACACTTACCAGATCTATCAGGGCTGATGGAGCTCTTCCTGGAGCCAGGACTTGATGGGAGGGAGTCAGTTCTGCCGAGCAACGCGTCTAGTTGCTCTACACCACCAGCTGTGCGACAAATACAATATTATTTATAAGAACCTTCAAAAAATACAGGGAAAAGGATTTCTCATATGTGAAGGATTTTCCAGACTACAGAATTACGAACTTCGTGATTATCACTCACAACAAAATCTGGCAAATGTCTAGATTTCCTTTGAGCTTCAATACAACCTGTTCTTGCAAAAAAGTGACGTCATACTTTATTTTTGCCGTACAAAATCTAAGGGGGAACCGCGTTTAAAAATGGTGTCGGTCACAAAAATGATGTCAATTGATAAGTGGTCTCAAGTACCCTATTGTGACACGTTATACAGCAATAACAGATTAAAGTAGGTTCTAAACTAATATAATATAGACTCGATTTGAAATTAATCGACATTGAATATCCAAAATCAATTACTCTGAAAAAGGGAGAAATTTTGATGTGGCTTGGTTCGTTTTAGCAGAAGTAGCCCAAATCTAATGAATAACTGACCTGCAACAATCTCATCCATAACAGATTGCTTGGAGATAATCTCGACGGTACCACCTCGCGAGTTGCGAGACGGTGACAACGGGGACGTCGGACTGAAGACAAACAATATTATAAGGCACAGATGCACCAGCCAGGATTATTCTTGAATTCCGAGTTAGTTGCTAACAAATAATTTAAAAGTTAACCTCATGTTCCCAACTAACCCTGAGTTAAGATATTGGCCCAAGTGGGCCTTACTGTAACAATTTATTTACCTAAAGAGAAACGGTTAATATTTTATTACAGATTTTTTTCTATCAAGGAATAAAGCATTTTTAAAAGGGACAACTGAATAATAAACATTTCTCGCGCCATAAAATAATTTAAAATAGCGGCCAAAAAAAGCATCTTAACGTGTCATTTCACTCGCACAGTATACCAAACGAGAGAGAGGAGACGACAAGAGTCGCCACTTTTAATACATTTGGAAATCAAAGCCAAATAATATTATGAAACCATCAAAAGGCCGCGTTTGTACTTTTTGTTGCATACAGTTTAAATAAAAGGGACTTTTGAATATTAATTGCCCGTTTTAAGAGTTAGAATCATATGGAGAAGATTGGATAATAATATGAATATTTGAGAATATGGATATTTTGTATATGTACCTAAATCAATTTCTTTCATGACACAGGTAGACCAAGTAACTCACCTAACGATACCAGCTCTCGCATCAGCAATAAGCTTTCTCGCTCTCTCCCGTAGCATCGCTTGTCTCTCTTCCTCTGTCATGGGCTAGAAAGAAAATTAATATTAATTATTTTCAATATAAAGGGAACACAAAAAGGCTTCTACATCAAGTGCATGCGCCAAAAGTATGTGCAATACAATAGTCATCTTTGTATATTATGAAACACAACGCCTCTAGTCAGTATGTCTGTCTGTTTACAAGAACAGCTTCTCTAATTTATGTGATACTGGCTTTTGCTCTCGACTTCATCCGCGTGGATGTAAAGGATTTTTTAATTTTATCCTGTGAGAAAAACAAATGTTCACAATTGGATTTTAGAATGTTTAAAACTTTTTTAATTTTGTTCAAAAAATATTAAAAGAGTCGATACATCGAACATATCGACCATTCCGTTCTGAGTGCTTGCTTTCCATCTCTAAATCTCGGTGAAATCCGATTTGACTTATCTCATTGTGATTGGCTGACAGCAAAAAGAAAACAGCCAATCAAAAGGAGATATTTATTTATTTCGTTCAATTATTCAATAGTCACAAATGGGCTAATCTGTTCTACCGACATTTTTTGTTTTATTTACACACGAGAACAATAAAAATAACTTTTACCACTTTAGAAACTTACTTCTCCATTCCTATGTCCATTCTCCTTCTCCTCTCTTTCCTTCTCGCTCTGCCGTAGCTTTCTATCCTTTTCCCTCGCTTCCCTTTTCGTAGCTTCGAGCAATTGTCTCGCCCTCTCTTTTAACTCGTCATGACGTGATAACAATTGCTGGCCAATGGGAATCGAGAGCGATGACGTGATCGACCAATCAGCGAAGCGGGGTTACATAGCGTCGTCCAATCAGAAGCGTCAAACACAGGCATTGTTGTAAGCGGTGTCGATGAGCAATGGAAAGAAATGACGGTTTTTTTATTTGTACGGTCGGCAAAATAAATATAGAAAATATATGGAGTTTGTTTTATCACATCTACTCGCTTTTATTAATACATATGGAAAATGAACATGTAAAAACATAATTATTAAGACAAACGAAATATATTTTTATTTGCATTGCTGACCGTACCATTACGATAATGGCGGTAATGAATTAACTGGCAGTTAATAAACTCTAGCAGGTATTGCACTAACATTTTTATTTGTTTTTTTTTCCTTTTTATCTGCGATCCTTATGTGCCAATGTTGAACGTACACAACAGTCATAATTTATCTAAATAACATGATAGCACATATTTTTTTGTAAAAACCAACCTATTTTCGTAGTAAAAACATAATAAAATTTAAATAATGATTTAATATTATATTAACTATAATGCTTTTGTCCCATAGGGGTTAGGAGGAACACGGATTATTTATGTTCTGTTCTGTTCTTGTTCTTTTAAAAAACGTTGCCCCACACTAGGAATTTCTCCTGTGTCGTGGGTGCGTTTACAAGCATATAAACTCACATACACAAACAGCCAAACCCGAAACAACTATCTGTAGGATATACAAATACTTGTTCCGTGCGGGAATCGAACACACGCAGCGCAGCAGCCAATCGATCAGGCACTGCGCCAACGGTGCCGTCAAAATGTCATGTCTTGAAATGGAAATTTTCTTGCGTAACATTTGCAGAGAATGCAGTTTTTATAATTTAAAAGAATTTGTGCGTAAGAAATGTTAACCCTTATTTTTTTTTTTTATTATATTTGCTTATAATCCTAACTTTTGTATTACAACTTAGCTACACATGCTTGTGGCCTGTTTTGCCATGTACCTTTGTATGTACCAAACTTGACAGAAGTAAATTATTTATTATTATTCTTATTTTATTTGCCAAACATAAAATCTTCTACGAATGAGCCAAATTTATAATATGTCTTTTTTTTCAAGAATTATCTATTATTTCATGACTCTCCTAAGATGTATGATTTTCGATACTGAGTTTAATTAGTATAACAAAGGAGGAACTCTAATTATGTTTCTATTCTATGATTAAAACTCATCTAAGTAATAATTCTAGTAGGTACATGTACTAGAAAATTCTAATGACAATGTATATGTAAGAGTTACAATCACACGTAATACATACGTACAGATAGTCTCTTGTATCTTTTGAAAATCTTGTATATTATGATAGAACGGAGCAGTAACCAGGGGGTGAGATTGTAGCCAGGAAAAGTGACATAATAGAACCCATATTACACCAATTGTAAAACTTACATGTCACAGAGCATTTTCAACTTTATATAAACATTTCTTTTCTTGTCCTTAAACTTTATTTTCTAGCGTAAAAATGTATAACGTCAGTAAAACCATGGACGAATTCGTCCTTGGTAAAATGTATCCTGTGAATAACGCAGTGGATTACATAATTATTATTTTTAAGTCTCATTGTTTGTATATTTTTATTATGTAATTGTTAGTTGTTCCAAATAAAATAAAATAAAAAATAAAAATAAAATATATTGTTATTTCTAGGGTCCAGTGGGTTGTGACTTCTTCTAATTCAAATATTGTACATTGGTGAAGAAAAACAGCGTGAGGAAACCTGGACTTCTATAATTAATGTAGGTCAGAAAGCGCCCACCCGCCATGAGTTAGGGCGCGCACATCGACTCAAAATATAACTTTATTTACTGCACGAAAGATACACATTTCATTGTGAGAATTCACTCGACGCAGCCTCATGCAGCGCTGAATCTTCACAATGAAATGTGTATCTTTCGTGCAGTAAATAAAGTTATATTTTGAGTGGATGCGCGCACTCGCGTCTCTGTGTGAACTGACCCTAAGCGTGGTGAACAATGCTCGTGGTTTCTCTGTATAAGAAGAAAGTTTTGCCCTGTATACCTTGGTACCGTAATTATATTTGATAATTTATGTCTTGTATGACAACGTTCTGCAAATATGACAAGGATGCAAAACTGTACCTTATAAATTCTGAACTCTTTTAACCCCCCCTACCCCCCTCTTCCTAGCTACAAATCTCACATAAGAACACTACACTCACACTACAAACTACAAATACAAGCCATTCTCTAAAACACAGCACTTCACTTACCGGCGTTGGTTTAGGCAGTTCCGGCGTCACTGGCTTCGGCTGCATAGTTGAGAACCGGTTGTCCGGTTCCGGTTGAGATAATGGGTCGAGGATCGGTTCCGTTGGTTTGTTGTCCGGTTGAGGTTTTACTGTAAATAATAAAATGGTCATTAATTTTAACAATAACAATAATATTCTCTACACCTATTTCGATCACGGCTAGCCGCGTGATCACAATGACGCCTAGCCAATTACGCGGGAGATATTACACTGCACCAGTTGTGCGCAAACACAGATGCGCTCCCTCTTCCTTCACTCTCATAGTCGGAGATGGGACGGCAATACGACACGAAAGAGTAAAGATCAGGCGCAGGCCCAACAGCTTTACGTGCTTTCCGTAGCACGGGTGTGTCACACCACCAACTTCCAAACTCCGAGCTGCTACTGAAAAATTCGTAAAAAAAGCCAATAGCACTTTTTGCCCGACCTGGAAATCGAACCCAAGACCTCACGCTTAACTAGTACAAATAAGCAAAACACTAATAACCTATATCATTGTTCAGGTTGTTCTGTACTGGCGCTGGCGGTTCCTGCTGTTCCTCTTCATCATCAGAGCCGAACGGGTCTGTTAGCTCCTTGCGGGTCATCAGCTTCTCCGGCCGCGCTGGTGGTGGCTGGGGAGCAGACAACATGCGTGAGTCATATAATCTTCCAAACTTTATTTATCTATACTAATAATATAAATTGTTTGTTTGGTTGAACGCGCTAATATCAGGAACTACTTACTGGTTTTAATTGAAATAATATTTTTGAGCTAGATAGTTCATTTATTGAGGAAGGCTTTAAAGCTTGTATATTATGTATTTATATATACAACATACCATCACGCCTGTATTCCCCGAAGGGTTAGGCAGAGGTGTACCAATTTACACCCACAGTTCGCCGGTATGTTAAGGTCCCATGTTATAGGAGGCGAGCCTATTGCCATTAACCGGGCACAAATTCTAACTCCGCGCTGCTACCCAATAATACTTTTTGCTCGACCTGGGAATCGAACCCAGGACCTCATGCTCATCAGTCGCGCTTGCGACCACGAGACCGACGGGGCAGTCAATATATGGTGTATTTATATATATTTTTTCTAATTAAATATCATACCTGTAACATTATTGTAGACGGGTCTCGACTGCCGAGTACATAGAGGTAACTGGTACAGATCACTATCAGTACCAGTTACATTTGATACGTTCAAGAATGGAACCCTGAACGATTGCTAGCCCGGAAATGGAAATTGCTAGCTTTTTCTCGCGACTTCGTTGATATGGAAGCCTTATAAACTACCAAGCTGCTAAATCAATTTTATAGAGTTTAAGTAGTAGTAGAAGAAGTTTTCGAGATTTCGTGTCAATCATCCACTCACTGGCTAACAGTGAGTGCAAGATTGAGCGACATTTCTGTTTTATATACGGGATGTGACAGGTAACATACCCGATAACTACGCTTCCGTCCATCAAAATAACTAACGTTGGTTAATCAGGTTTCGCCTCCGTGAAATGTTTCGCACGCAAATCACTGTGCTTATGAGTGCACGGAACAGCACAGGGGGCAAAGAGGTATTTAAAAATTAAGTTCCTCGGTAGCCTAGTGGTCCTAGGCGCGACTGCTACGCTAGAGGTCTTGGGCTCAATTCCCAGGTCGAGCAATAAGCGTTATTGGGTTTTTCTATGAAATTCTTGGTAGCAGCTCGGAGTTAGGATTTGTGCCCGGTTAATGGCAATAGGCTCGCCCCGATCACATGGGACCTAGGCATACCGGCGAACTGTGGGTGTACATTGGTACACATCTGTCTAACCCTTCGGGGAATACAGGCGTGATGGTATGTTACATAAGAAAAAAAGTCAAAAAGATCAAAAGGTTCAGATCGTACCTCATTAACCTTCAAGGGATCCGCGAACCACTTGGCGGTAGGCTTGTCGTGTCGCAGATCCCGCGCGGGGGACAGCATCTTGCCGAGGATGGTCTTGGACTGCTGCAGGAACATGTCGCGCACGTCCTTCATGGCGCCCGGCGACTGCGCCTTGTCCGGCGTCGAGCGCTCCTGCGACTGCCGCGACTCCTGCGACTCTTGCGACCTGGGGAATGGGCTTCTTATGTAATGTTGAACTTCTGCGGATTTATTGTAGACAGATACAAAAGCCAGGTGAATTACAGCAATGTTAGAGAGGGAAAGATAGACAGATGGAGAGAAAGAGACCTACCATGCGTGTCAAAGTCATTTATTTCAATAAGAACGTCAAAATTTACAGGAGAAAAAAGGAATTGAATTCAGGTTCGCCTTTCAAAAGATTTCCTATAAAGAATGAGCAAAAAGAACTCTATACTTACTCTTTTAATCATTTTAATTTTATTTTGTAAGTGCTTATTATTTTAATAATTAGGGGAAAAGCCAGCACTGGCCATAGTATTGGCGACGAAAGCTTCGCTAGCATGTTTTTTACGTAAAATTATTTTGAGCCGTATACTCAGGTACCAAAAGGCGATTATTGGTAAAATATTGACAAATAAAATGATTTTTCTAGCATCAAATACTATATTTAGACGATGGTCGTTCATCATTCAGCTTGCCCAAGATTAAGGAGCCATGTCCACAAGTTGACCAGTTTCAACTCACCCAGGCCTGGGCCTGTCCATCATGTTCCGCGACCTCCGAGTGCTGATCTCTCTGCTGAACAGCTCCTGAGGGATGGAGCCGTCCGTGTCGTGACGACCCACTAGGTACGAGGACTCAGTTTCATCGTTGCCTGTAAAAAACATAACAATTAACATCACGCTTTTACCCGGTGGAGTAAGCAGACATTACACAAGCACGCTAACGTCGAACGATACTACGATCTTTGGATACATAATTAATTACAGTTATCTATTTATTAACACTTTGAAGGACACTAAACGAGACACAATAGTAATTATTCTTGTTATGACGCCTATGGGCGTTGAGTGTGCTTCATAGTGGTAAGATATGTTATGATTGCATTATTATTATGAGATTATACATTTTTTTGGTTTAAATTTTATATGTAGTGTGTGTGTGTGTGTGTGTGTTCTATTTATATGTTATATATCTATACTTATATTAAAAAGCTGAAGAATTTGTTTGTTTGGTTGAACGCGCTAATCTCAGGAAATACTGGTTTGAATTGAGAAAATATTTTTGTGTTGGATAGTTCATCTATCGAGGAAGGCTATAGGCTATATAACACCACGCTACAACCCACGGGAGTGAGCGGTAACCAAAAGCGTAAATTAACGCGGGTGACAAAAACCACGCGAACGAAGCCGCTGGCAAAAGCTAATTAATTTATATGCAGGAACAAAATATGGTGGATAAGGTTAAAATCTATTGACCCATGATTTTTTTGTAGTGTTAAATTCAAAATATCGATCAAATGGATGACTTACCTAATTGTTCTACTTGTAACTCGTTGCCAGTGAAGTGTGCCCGCAATTGGAAGAGGTATGTCATTATCTGAAATAAAATAAAAAATATATATAAACAGTATGGCATTAGACGAATTCCCGGGGTGTGTTGACAAAAGTTCATGTGACAGTTTATTTGTATGTACTATAAACAACTTGAATTAACAGTTAAAACCCACACAAATAAGTTACTGGTCTGTAAAAAGATAACATATATATATTTTTTTAACCCATATCATCCCAGTGTTCCATTTTTGAAACGGTTACTTTTTTATTTTTTTATTATAATTTTTGAACGCATTTTTAAATTAGTGTTTTTCAAAAATGGAACACTGGGATGATATGGGTTAATCATATTAATTATAAACAAACACTTGAAAATTTATACAAAATGAAATAGGCCGGAACTATCACAGAAATTTTCAACAAATAATAAATCATAACCAGTCTAACCGGATACAGACGAGTACCAGTGTTTTACATGCAGCGACTGCCTATCTGACCTCCACAACCCAGGTACTGGGCAACGAGTTTACCTCTTGGTTAGACTGGTTGTCAGACTTCCCGGCTTCTGACTATGCGTAAAGATTGTCAAAAATCTACGACTGACAGCCGGAACCAACGGCTTTCCGTGCTTTCCGAGGCACGGGGGTGTCACACCACCAACATCCAAACTCTGGGCTGCTACTGAGCAAATCCTAATGGAAAAACCCAATAACACTTTTTGCACGACCTGGGAATCGAACCCGGGACCCCACGCTTATCAGTCGCGCTTGCGACCACGGGACAAACGGAGCATCAAAAAATAATAATTAAATAAAAAAAATTGTAGTGCGCGTAATCTGCTGTGATTGTTTCACTTAATTATCAATAGCCAATCACATAAAGTTTCCCGGGACACCGGGGGTATTTCGTCTAATATAGGCTAAATAGAATATAGGGTAATTTAATCTTCTTACCGCTAATCTATCAGGAATCTGCCGCGAGCAAACATCGGCGGCCGTGAGCACTTGTGAGATGCCCAGCTTAGAGCTCGCTTCCAGCGCCACGCGGAGGTTCTTCTCCGCCTCGTCGGGTTGCAGGCCGGAGAAGTCACTGTCAACGTGAAACATGTCTAAATTATTATCCTTAAATTATAACCTTTACATACCATCATTATGCCTGTATTCCCCGAAGGGTTAGGCAGAGGTGTACCAATTGTACACCCATAGTTCGCCGGTAAGTATGTTTTTAGGTCAAATGTAATAGGGGGCGAGCCTATTGCCATTAACCGGGCACAAATCTTAAATCCGAGCTGCTACTGAGATTTTAATAGAAAAACCCAACAGCACTTTTTGCTCGACCTGGGAATCGAACCCAAGACCTCCAGCGTAGCAGTCGCGCTTACGACCCCTAGGCCAACGCGGCAGTTATAACCTTTAAGTTTATAATTTTACTGGCTTCTGCTCGCGACTTCGTCCACGTTTATTTTCTCACTCTCATTAGGTTACGTCTTAGGTGACTACTCCGCACCTACCGGTCGTAGCGTGATGTTATATAGCCTATAGCCTTCCTCAATAAATGAACTATCCAACACAATAATATTTTTTCAATTCAAACCAGTAGTTCCTAAGTTTTTCAAACGCTCGCGTTCAACCAAACAAACAAACTCTTCAGTTTTATAATATTAGTATTGATTACACTCCTGTCCCTCAAAGGTTCAAACAGTGTACCTGCAACCTGCAATAATGAACCAAAACTCAATAGGAATAAGGTTAAATATTGTGCGCATATGCAAGACAAAATTCCGCGCGTCACATATTATTTCAATTGTGCAATTTTAAACTCATTTTGGATGTGGTGTGGTGAGTTGGATTTTAGTTAATTGATAATTAATCAATGGAAAATGTCTTTTGAACATCATCAGCCTTCAACAGTTCACTGCTGGACATAGGCCTCTTCAATCGCAAGCCACTTAGCTTGATTCTCTCTCTCTGTCTAGTTAAATATTTAAGTAATATATATAAGTTACAGAAATAATTAAATGGAGCCTGAATTATTATTGACTTGACTATGCCTACGCGAACCTGCATTCGCAGCTAATTCTGAGCCGCCATTAAGTTTGAATCGTAGTATACCAGCTACCCTGCGAAGATCGGTGCTCTACCGAGCCTGAGCTTGCCGATTACAATTGTTGTTGCCGGTTGACTGATTAGTAAATATGGTATACTCACATGAGATCAGGTCTGAACCGGTGTATGATGGCGCAGAAGGCGAGGCCTGAGCGGAAGCTGGTGGTGAGGTTGGTGACGCGGCACGACTTGTACTCGCGCGTCACAGACTGACACCATTCCAGGAGGTCTTGTACCTAGACAAATGATAACAAAGTCATTTATACAGATTTAGTAGTAGTAGAGCTCTTTGCGAAGGATCTCGTCCGGGGAAGTACTACCACCGTACCTATTTCTACAAAGTAGTGTTGCTGTGTTCCGGGTTAAAGGGTATGACTGCCGGTGTAATTACAGGCACATGAGACATTTCAACTTTGTCTCTAGGATTGCAAGGTCTCTGGTATTGCAGATGTCTATAGGCAGCGGTGGGCACTTAACATCAGATGGACCGTCAGCCTGTTTACCGGTAGTTGAAAGTGCTGATGAATTAGAACAGGCATTCAGGAAGAAAAATAATGTTTAGACTTCACTTACCGGAGTCTTATCCTTATCAAACTTGCCCGGAAACAGTTTCTCCATATCCGCCGCCGTGGGCGTCTTGTCACTGTCCTCATCCTTCTCATTCTCATTCCGATCCAAGTTTATGCTATTCAAATTAGTCTTCAACTCCAACGGCTTCAAATTCCTCATCGCCACCATCTTTGGTTTAAAAACGACCCCCTTCAGTTCCCCCTTAGCTTCCACTGCAGTGCTATTCGCTTTAGGAGTCGAAAAATATTTAGGTTCAGATTTCAAAGCCTTGGTCAAATTACTTAGCATTTCTGGCCTTGATTTTGTCATAGGTTCGAATATGGAGTCATTGTCGTTGGGCTGTGTGTCGTGGGGGACGGGGGTGGAAAGCTCGGGGGGCGCGGGGGGGCCGGGCGAGGGGGTTAGGGGGGCGGTGGGGGTCCGTGAGTTGTCGAAGTTGAGACTCTGCACGCTGTTGGGGGTGGCGGCCATGTCGCTGTTGGTGAGGCTCTGCGTCATCTCCTCCATTTGCTGGCGTAGGTCTAGCATCTGTTAGAGAAAGGAGCTTCAGATTGTGGTAGTAGCTATGAGATTATATTTTCATAAAATACAAGAGCCGAAAAAGAGTCTGGACAGTGAATCATTTTTTATGAAGAAAAGTATATTATAGAAAGAAAAGAATTGCCATTCAAGTAAGGCTTTTACATACTGTGCGTTAAAGTTACATTTCATAATGACAAGATAAAAAGGTGGCGGCTCGCGGGCGGCGTGCTGGCAGCTAACGTTTGGATTTTTTGAGGTGATGTCTGCCGGACCGTTCCATTATCGGAGCGATGCTGTAATGATGAATAATGATGAAAACTCTCACCTGTCTAGTAGAGTTATCAGACAGCGTGTAGTCATCCTCGTCCAAATCTTCCAGCACAGCAATATCAGAGTTATTGTTCACTGATAATAAAGAAGCTAGGGACTGCATGTCATCATCTCTGTAAATAGAAAAAATCTGATAAAGTCAAAATCTAATTATTACTTTTGCCTGCGTAATTATCAGTGCACGCGGACGCAGATGGCGTCACGGGAATAAAAGGTAGCTTGTGTGCTTTCTTAGGGTTTAAAATTACTCCATTACAAATTTACTGCCTCGGTGGCCTAGTGGTCCTAAGAGCGACTGCTACGCTAGAGGTCTTGGGTTCGATTCTCAGGTCGAGCAAAAAGTGTTATTGGGTTTTTCTATGAAATTCTCAGTAACAGCTCGGAGTTAGGATTTGTGCCCGTTTAATGGCAATAGGTTCGCCCCCTATTACATGGGACCAGAACATACCGGCGAACTGTGGGTGTACATTGTTACACCTCTGCCTAACCCTTCGAGGAATACAGGCGTGATGGTATGTTATGTACAATATCGGTTCAGTAGTTAGTAGTGAAAGCGTAACAGACAGACAGAGTTCAATTCGCATTTTTTATTTTAAATATGTGTATGGAAGTTTGTATAAATATTGAATCTAATTACCCCTTCTAATATAACATAACACACCATTACGCCTGTATTCCCCAAAGGGTAAGGCAGAGGTGTACCAATATACACCTACAGTTCGCCGGTATGTTTAGGTCCCATGTAGTAGAGGGTTTGCCTATTGCCATTAACCGAGCACAAATTATATAACACCGAACTGCTATTGAGAATTTCATAGAAAACCCCAATAACACTTTTTGCTCGACTTGGGAATCGAACCCTAGACCTCAACGTACCAGCCGCGCTTAGGACAACTAGGCTAACGAGGTAGTAGTTTCGTATGGAGAAGAATAGGCAAGAAACTCTATTCTAACTTAATAGGCAGTCACTACGGACCCAAGTAAAACCTAGATAGATCAGCTACTCACGTGGCTTGTCCCTCCCTCAACAGTACTGTGTGCAGGGTGAGCTGGATGGAGGCGGCTACTATCTTCTGGGTGACAGGATCCAGGGTCAAGACCAGGGTCCGTTGGGAAGGCTCTAAGCTGGCGTATTTGCGCATGTTGATGGAACAGACCGCGAGGCGGCGGCGTTTACCGGTCACTGATACCTGGAGAAAGGAACGCAAAGACTTAATATTTAAAAAATAATATTGATGTAGGTCAAATCAATCAGCCTAGCCTTTCCCCAATCATGTCGGGGTCGGCTTCCAGTATAACCGGATGCAGCTGAATACCAGTGTTTTACATGGAGCGACTGCCTATCTGACCTCCACAACCCAGTTACTGGGCAACACGATACCTCTTGGTTAGACTGGTTGTCAGACTTCCTGGCTTCTGACTATCCGTAACGACTGCCAAAGATCTACGAATGACAGCCGGGACCAACGGCTTTACGTGCTTTCCGAGGCACGGGGTTCTCACACCACCAACTTCCAAACTCCGCGCTGCTACTGAGAAATTCCTGATGGAAAAATCCAATAACACTTTTTGACCCGACCTGGGATTCGAACCCAGGACCCCACGCACATCAGTCGCGCTTGAGACCGACGTGGTAGTTGAAACATGCATACTTGATAGGGTAATACCATCAAAGAAGGATGAGAGTGTTAGGGTCCGTATCCATAAGGTGCCGAGCGGAATCCAATTTGGTTTTCTAAGCTGCCTCACGGTCACCTTGTATAGACTGTCTACTCACATCCTCAAGCACGAAGGTCCAGTCTTTGTCCTCCAGCTCGTTGGTGCGCGAGTCCTTGAACAGCGTCACAGCCACCGTGCGGTTTTCTGGCACCGTGTATATCACTGATCCTCTGAAAGTTTATACATTTACAGAAGCGTTAATACAAAATGTATCAGGGTTTTATTTTTATTTTTGGATGGCAAACAAGCCGAAGACTCACTTGATGTTAGGTGGACCGCTTTAGCTATCTGCAATACCAGTGGCCTTACAAATGCGTTGCCATCCCAGAGACAACCGGGGCTGCGGGTTGTTCGCAAGAGATACCGCGCCCCCGGAACGCAAAGGGCACAAGAAGGAACATGGGTGGGTTTTAGTCAGTAAAAGTCTGACACTCCCTCCCGCCCCGCCCAGGGCGGGAAATGTTATTTGATGATTTCCCACCCACAAAAAAAAAAAAAAAACCCAGAGACAAAGTTGAAATGTCTCACCAAAAAATGCTAAAAGCTTTTTTTTTAAACGATTAAGTGATTGATTGATTGATTGTGTGATTTCCTACTTATTAGTTTTCCCGTACAAAATGTGTAGGAAAAGTTTTTGGCAATTTCTGTAATTTATAGTACTCCGAAATAGGATCGATTGGTATAAAATTTTGCATTTTTACGCTGACTGTACATTTATTCCAAAATTTGTGAAAGAAGTTCAAAATATCTCAAAAAGCTATGAATGGTCTCCTAGAAACATTTTCCTGTAACCATAACGGTGAAGGTACTAAACTGAAAAACCTCTTTTCGTACAATTTTTTATGCAAGAGGGTAACCAATTGATGTCGCTGTCTGTACCTGCCCTTAGTGACTCGTCTCAAAAATCCACCCTGTATAATGTGAACTTACTTGAGCGGGTCTTTCAGCGAGGGCTCCCATTCCAGCGGGTCTGTGATCACTCGCCGCGACCGCCTCGTCCACACCACACTTAATTTGTTGGGTTTCCTGGAAACAAAGACAATTTATAAATAACATACCATCACGCCTGTATTCCCCTAAGGGTTAGGCAGAGGTGTAACAATGCACACCCACAATTCGCCGGTATGCTTAGGTCCCATGTAATAGGAGGCGAGCCTATTGCCATGAACCGTGCGTAAATCCTAGCTCCGAGCTGCTACTGAGAATTTCACAGAAAATCCCAATAACACTTTTTGCGCGACCTGGGAATCGAACCCAAGACCTCTAGCGTAGCAGTCGCGCTTAGGACCAATAGGCTACCGAGGCAGTTTGACACCCTAATATGCTTTTAAAATAAAAACCAAATAACCTTTTCTTGTCGAGAACAATAAATAACTCCAGCAAGCAATAAAAGATCATCCGCAAACAAATATCAAATCGTTCTTCTTACACGTTTTGGTGTAAAATCTAAGTTTAAACCAGTACTGTGGAGTTACGAGGTAACGACGCGAATAGCAGGGATCGATACCAAGCGAACTTGCAACCGCCATTTGCATCGATTGCATGCAGACAAGGCCGGTAGAAATGTTTTGTGTTTTATAGAGAATATATTTACTAGCTTCTGTCTGAAATTCGACGGAATTCTCAGTAGCAGCTTGGAGTTAGGATTTGTGCCCGGTTATAGGCTCGCCCCTTATTACATGGGACCTAAACATACAGGCGAACAGTGGGTGTACATATGTACACCTCTGCCTAACCCTTCCGAGTATACAGGCCTGATGGTATGATGAAATATTCATAAACCGGCATTTTTTGTGGCTTCATTCGGTTGGAAGTCAAATCCGGTATTATCTAACGTCTAAGCTACCTGCCTATCATAATTTAGCTTGTCGTGCTTAGGACCACTAGCCTAACGAGGCACTTTTAAGTAGCTGCTCGAGGTAGTTTTAAGAATAATTATTAAACCAAATCAGGATAGGAGAAGGTGGGGTTGCATAACCGTTGTTCCCTTACCATTTGGGCGAGGTCTCCAGATCAACACGATGGTACGACGCAGTATACTGAAACTTTGCCGCACGCTTGTTGACGCGCTGCAAGCGTTTCCACACCGACGCCATATTAACACCTGGAAATTATTGAAAAACAAAATTAAAAATTTTAAGTAGCCCCCGACAGAAAAATAGAAATCCCTACCGCAGCCAACAAAAGAGCTGATAACTTTGAAACCGCTGAACCGATTTTCATCAAACATAGCTACGAACACCTCCGACTAATTCACCTTTCAAACAAAAAAAAACAAAATCAAAATCGGTTCATGTGTTCGGGAGATACGATGCCACAGACAGACACGTCAAACTTATAACACCCCGTCGTTTTTGCGTCGGGGGTTGAAAATTGACTGAAAATGAATAGGTAAGTAGTTGTTTTGTATCAGTTTGAAGGAAGGAGCTGGTTGAAGCCAACCCAAGGGGGTCGCAATTTTTTCAGGCAGTAAAACATCGGACGTTGCGGAAGGCGCGTACGCTCTCGGAATCCCTGGCATAAGTTTGGGAAGGGAACACCAGGCTGGCTTTTGCCAATAAGAGTCTAAAACTGAATAGACTCCTCCTTCTGCCAGAGTAGAGGACATCGATAAGGATTTTTCACATCGGAAAAATAAGCAGAATATCTACACATTTCAAGTGTTACCTCGGAACAGTGTTGCTTCAGTTACTTGAATACCGCTTTATTAAAAACACAATATTTTACGTGTGTTTATACTATGCACTATAATAATAAAAGGAAAATAAAGTAAACCATATTAATTGGTATAATGCGTAGTGTGATGTGTTTTTTACGCCTCGTATGGATGAGCTAGCCAAATTAACTCAAGTTTTTCAAAGAATTTCAGAAGAATAAAACTGTTTAGTATTATTTTCTGAAAATTTCACAGATGTGCTACAAAAATAACATACGTTGCGTACGATATTAACCAAGCAGTTAAAGTAATAACAAACTTACGGTAGTCAGAGCAATGTCGGGGGCGTTGTCTATTATCTGCGCTCGCGCATTATCGCGACGCACCGCTCCTGCGGAAGCAAACATTGATATTGAGCAAATATAAAGACGTTTTTTGATGAATGACTGTTTATTTTGTAGTCGTCTGGGTTTAAATACCGGCTTCCCAAAATAAGGATCAGTAAAAATTTAGCAGTTATATGGTTGAGGAGTTTTAATTGATAATCAACTTAGATGATTCAGAAATAGAGTTGAAAATTCTGTGCAAAATATAATTTTACGCAGTATTTATCTTACACGCAATTACGCAATTTTCAACACTATTACTGTTGCGTTTTTGCTCTTTACCAATTAATCACTAAAAATCGTTATACCGCAGAAGATAATTTGGTCAGTAACAGTCTGACAGACTCCTCTGCCCTCCCCAGGGTTGGGGCATAACCAGGGCAATTTCCACTCCAAAACAAAAAATCTGTCAAATCATTTATTTCAATTAGACCATTATTACACGACTTGATTAAGACCGCAGGAAAACGCTGGATCCAGGCCGCTTTCAACCGGTTCTGCTTTTGGAAATCTATGGGGGAGGCCCATGTCCAGCAGTGGACGCCGTGCAGCTGATATGATGATGTTGATGATGATTAAAATGCACATTTGAACGTCATTTACAAAAAATAATAAAATGCATATTGAAGTTAGTTGCCCATTGCAAAATGCAATTTCGTATGAGGAAGAATGGGCAAGAAGCTCTATACATACTCTATTAAACATTAATTTAACAATAAGCTGTACAGGTACATTAATTCAAAAAATTACTAATAATATAAAGAGGATAGATTTTTTGTTTGTTTTTCACGAATAGGCTCCGAAACTACTGGACCGATTATAACATTTTTTTTACTAATAGATAGCTACATTATTCCTGAGTAACATAGGCTATATACCATCTCGCTATGACCCACGGGAGCGGAACAGTAACGAAAGACGTACCTAAACGCGGCTGAAATAACCAACGCGGACGAAGTCGCGGGCAGGTCCTAAATTATACAAAAGAAAGGTCGGGTGCGTAGTACTCGTAACCGGCGTGCTTGTATGACCAGATGTATAAACGTGGAAGAGGCGAAAGGAGTATACAAGGATCGTAGCAGGTGTACTATGATTTCTGCCAACCCCCACGGGAAAACGGCGTGAGTAAATTAAACGAATGTAAAGACGATGTACCAAAAATAAAAGTCACGCAGTCATTATGAGTGACCAACCAGCGCTTCTCCGGAAGCTTATAATGATACAGGGCCTTGTTATATTGGTAGGTATTTGTGCTTATCTAATTTATAATCCGGCTGGGAGCAGCCGAACTGACCTGTGTAATTGTATGTTTATGTTGTGGTCATTTACAGTAATAAACTTGATGTTATTTCTATATTAATGAAGTACTGCAGACTGGGGAATAAACTATCGTTTACTCCCCAGTCTGCAGTACTTGTACAGTTGCTATTATTCCATTTTATTCGTGTTACTGTTACTTCAATTAAATATAATACATACCATCACGCCTCATCCCCGATGGGTTAGGCAGAGGTGTACTTAGGACCACTAGGCTAACGAGGCAGTTAAAATATAATATAATCCTATATGTATATAATCGGCCAACATCTATTTTTTATACCCCTAAAAAAATGGCAAAACAACGTTTGCTGGGTATACTAGTAATATTATAAAGAGGAATGTTTTTTTTGTTTGTTTGTTTGTAACGAGTAGGCTCCTAAACTAGCAAACCGAGACAACCGAAAAGAGATCAGGCGCAGGACCAACAGCTTTACGTGCTTACGAGCCACGAGGGTGTCACACCACCAAATCCCAAATTCCGGACTGCAACTGACAAATTTCTAAAGGAGAACCCAATGACGATTTGATGCACCTTGTGATATAACCCTGTTTAAGTTAAACAAAAGTTTTGAACGTTACATTTTCAGTTTTTATTTAGTTTTTAGATATTTTCTCATTTTTCACTCAAGAACAACACTTGCTTTTTCAAATGAAGTTTAGAAGAGGAAGCTGGTAGCAGTGCTGCCAACTTACATACCAACACGCCTGTATTTCTCGAAGGGTTAGGCAGAGATGTACCAATGTACACCCACAGTTCGCCGGTATGTATAGGTCCCATGTAATAGGGGGCGAGGCTATTGCCATTAACCGGGCACAAATTCTAACTCCGAGCTGCTACTAAGAATTTCATAGAAAATACCAATAACAGTTTTTGCTCGACCTGGGTATCGAATCCAAGACCTCTAGCGTAGCGATCGCGCTTAGGACCACAGCTAGGCTGCCGAGGCAGTGCTGCCAACTTATGGTGCAATTATATACTATAATATTGCTAACGGTAATAATTTTAAAATACTTAGTAAAATGTTGTAAAGAATCCTGAACAGTCAAATTGCGGATACGAGACCAAGCATTCAATTGAAAGGTCCCATCGAAAAATTTGTGATATGTAATTGATCTACATTTTATATTTTCAAGACTATGTAATCCTATTAACGTAACCTCATTGAGGCCTATAATTTGTCTATAGATAAGGCGGATTGTAGGCGTAAACACACATCTTCACCTTGAGATGTAAACAAGCTACAGACAATCTGCAACAACATGGCTACCATGTCTATCAGGACGTTTGTTCATTTGTACATCCTATTTCCAAATATGTTTAGGCTGGATTAATTTGACCTACAAGTGTATTACCTATTGCTATAAATCTAGCCTTATTTTCAAGCTGTGGCGTAAGCATGTAGCTGGTTGGATCTTTATTTATTTATTAAAACTTTTTGCGCATAATGTAAATAATACATTGTACAAAGGCGGACTTAATGCCTTTGGCATTTTCTACCAGTCAACCTTAGGGTGATGCAGAGACAAAACATAGTAGGTGCAAGAAACAGAAAGTTTCCATTAATAAAATATAATAAATACATGTATACATACATACAAACAAAATATACGGAGTAGAGAAAGTCAAAAAATACATAGGTGGAGAAATATAAGAAACTAATTGTGAGACGAGTCTGCCAACTTCATAAGCAAGTGTTCGCGAGCTTTTACTTCGAATATGAAACGACTTACTTACTTTATCTTTTTAACCGACTTCCAAAAGGAGATTGTCAATTCGTCTGTATGTATATATATTTTTTTGTATGTGTGTTACGCGATAACTCCGCCAATTATGAATAGATTTTGATGATTTTTTTTTTGTTTGATAGGTGGTAGTTCAAACGTGGTCCCATAATGTTTTTCGGAATTGGTTCAGTAGTTCGGTAAAAAAAAAAATAATTACTGAAAAAAATATGTCATCCAAGTAAACGAATGAGCGTATTCTGCTTTCATGTGACTTTTAAGTGGTGTATTGTTAATTTACGTAGTTTAACTGTGCACCCTTATTATATGACCCTTATGGATTTGGATGACAGGAAATTGATGCTCAAAACGAAATATAAAAACTTTTTTACAAAAACTCAAAAGTGAAAAATAACTTTTAATTTGGAAGTCGGCGGTAATACAAAACAATAAACAGAACCAAAGCCGCCGACTTCCAAAATTAAAGTTATTTTTCACTTTGAGTTTTTGAAGGCGGTTTTTTTTTTTTTTACTTTTTTCTGTCGATAGACTCTTATCAAATTGTGTGCAACCAGTATTGAGGAACCTGCACAGCTCTATCATTGCCCTCGTTTAAATCTTGAATGGTGCCGGTGGTTGTGGACGACGGGCGACTGACGCATGTCCTGTAATGGTTGGATACAAAAAAGAGATACTTTCTACAAAACAAGCGTTCTCTTCTCGTCTGCCTTCTAATCGCAACCACGACTGCTGGTGTGGGTGTTTGGGATCGATTGCCAAGTCAAGTAAAGTGTTATTTGATTTTTCCCGGAATATAAAAATTTATGGTGTGACAAACTCCGTGTCTCGGAAAGCACGTAAAGTCGTTGGTGGATTCGTAAATCTTTAACTGTACCAAATTTCATTAAAATCGGTTCAATAGTTTAGCCGTAAAATCTTAAAAAAAACACACATTTAAAATATTATATGGATAGCCCATTACTTTACATCTTATTCGTTGATGTAATCCTACGCAAATATTGATGACAGAATGTATTTAAGTTTTTATCACAGCTTCATGGATACTATAAATAGCAATATCGGAAACCGCAGCGCAAGGTTTTCATAAGGACAAATAAATATCAACTTTGTCCTTTTATATGTAAAGTTCAAGTTACTTTAGATAAAAATATTTAATTATTTTACCGAAATACAGGCTACGTTTTATTTTACTGGAAAACTTTTAGGGGGTAAAGCTACTCTAGTAGTAGTAGGGCTCTTAACTCGTCCGGGGAAGTACTACCACCATACCTATTTCTGCCGCAAAGCACCGTTGCTGTGATCCGGTTTGAAGGGAATGGGTGCGGATATCATTACAGGCACATGAGACATTTTAACCTTGTCTCTGGAATGGCAACGCATTTGCAAGGCCTCTGGTACTGCTGATGTGTATAGGTAGCGATGCCCACTTAATGAATGATTATGCATAAAAGAAGAAAAAAATATCTGTTATTAATGTTTCCATCTCAACTAAATTCTACTGCAATCCCAAGAAACAGTTACTAATGTACCTACACCTTTGAAATGGTAATGACTGTTGACCGAGCGTAACCTCTGCCTCATCTCACAACAGTGGCGAATAAAGAGATGAGAGACGCAAGCGGCTCTTTGTAAATAAAACTTGCGGCAAAGGGGCCATGCGCCACAAAATGCATACGGACGCAATCGGGGGCACGTTTGCTGAAGGATTCTGTCAAACATGGTCATTCGAAATGAAAAACGGTAAGAGGAACCTCAAGATGGTTATCAAACACATATTCAATGATTTAACTTATCATAGTTCGTTGATTTTAACTTTTTCTTTTTCACAATATGGCGTCAGGTTCACCATATACACACATTATATTACACAAAAAAAGAATTGAATTTAAAATACGTCGTTTAGGTAAACAAAAATTATTATTATTCATTACAATTTCAGTTAAATAAACACAATCTTACATTAAACTGCCTCGTTGGCCTAGTGGTCCTAAGCGCGACTGCTACGCTAGAGGTTTCGATTCCCAGGTCGAGTAAAAAGTGTTATTGGGTTTTTCTATGAATTTCTCAGTAGCAGCTCGGAGTTAGGATTTGTGCCCGGTTAATGGCAATAGGCTCGCCCCCTATTACATGGAACCTTAAAATATACCGGCGAACTGTGGGTGTGCATTAGTACACCTCTGCCTAAACCTCTGGGGAATACGGGCGTGATGGTATGTTAATCTTACTTTATCAATAAAAAAAACCATAAGGGTTTAATTAGCAAAGAGGAATCGTACCTCTGTTTATCAGTAGTAAACTCAGAGATGGAGTAGTCTACATCTATCTAATCAAATCGAATATTCGCGCATTTTTATTTCCGCAATGCGGACTTACGTTCAAGCATTTTTTTGCGGACGTTGCTTATCGATAGCTGCACAAATTTTAATTACAAGACAATTAAAAATAGGTACAGATATGATATTAATTGTTTATTGGAAATAGATGCACCATCATATCATTGTCGTCAAGTCATATTTATCTTCGTGATAATTCTTCGAGCAGATAAAGTGTCTATTACTAGTAATTAGTTAATAATATCAATTGATATGACATCAATTAACTATTAATTTAATCTGTGAAGAACCGGAACCCGGATATTTAGCTGTTTAACACTTATAATGGGTAAAAGGGTTCATACCATGGATTTAGTAAGAACCATCATACCAACATCACTTCCATATTCCCGAAAGGGTTACACAAAGGTGTACCAATGTACACCCACAGTTCGCCGGTATGTTTCCACGAATAGGGGGCGAGCCTATTGCCATGTACCGAACACAAATCCTAACTCCGAGCTGCTACAGAGAATTTGATAGAAAACCCCAATAACACTTTTCTCCACCTGGGAATAAAACCCAAGACCTCTAGCGTAGCAGTCGCGCTTAGGACCACTAGGCTAAAGAGGCAGTTATCTTTTCCTGATATCTATCTGATACTGTGTATAATTTTAGGGGAGGGGGTGGGCTGTCAGTCTAATTAATTAAGCCTGCCTAGAAAATCAGTTGGCCTGTCTTGCATTAGGTCTAGAATCATGTACTGAATCCATGGTGAACTTTTCGTTACAATTTACGTTGAATTACAAATTAAGTCATTCATAGTGTTACATAGACAAACACAAACAAATCTCCAAAATGTACAGCAAGTAACCTAGGTTATCTCAAAGTTATTTAAACTACACAGGGCAAAACCAACTTAAAACACCTACAAATAAGATTCATTTCACAAAAACATGATCAAAAATTACCAAGACGTTTTAGTAGACCTTATAAGCTGTAACATAAGGTCTATTTTCAGACATGACTCATAGTGATGATATCATCAGGATGGAAGGTGTAGGTGTTGAATAGATACTGCATTCTTGCGTTTAGTTTGTTTGACTACACGTGGTTATCAAAACCTATTCTGTAAAAATCTGCCTCGGTAGCCTAGTGGTCCAAAGCGCGACTGCTAGGCTAGAGGTCATGGGTTCGATTCCCAGGTCGAGCCAAATGTTATTGGGTTTTTCTATGAATTTATCAATAGCAGCTCGGAGTTAGCATTCGTGCCCGGTTAAAGGCAATAGGCTCGCCCCCTATTACATGGGACCTTAACATACCGGCGAACTGTGGGTGTACATTGGTACACCTCTGCGTAACCCTTCGGGGAATACAGGCGTGATGGTATGTTACGTTATCTTATATTACTTTTTTTGTAACTTTTCCGCTTTGAGACAGTTTCCCTACTAAAGTAACCAGCATTTGCGGTAAAAAATAAAGATTACTTCAAAACCAAGCAACGAAAGAAACGAATACGCTGCAGGCCCTTGCTGGGTGACCCCATAGTTAACTAGGGGGGAAATGGGTCACGCACGACCTTATAACCTCGACGGCGATTAGTAGTGTCTACGAAAGAAACTGTCGGTTATATTGACTGTCCGTTATACCTACGAGCGACGTGGGGTTAATTAAGATTAAGTATTTTGATATTGTCTTAGGGAACGGTCATTCTTATTCCTACCTATATTATCTATACAAATAAATAAAATTGAAGGGTCTGTTTGTAATTTCAAATTACAAGCTTTTCACTAAATGTATAAGAAAAGTGTATACGGTACTAACATAAAAAAAAATATTCAAAATTTTTGTCTGTTTGTTCCAGCTTATCTCCGAAACGGCTGGACCGATTTTGACGTAACTTTCACTCGCAGATAGCCGATGTTATAAGAAGTAACTTAGGCTATTTTTATTTACTTAAATTAAAAAAAAAAAGGTTTATATGCGAAAACGAAATTGAAACCAATAAAATAGTGAACGCGAACGAAGTCGCGGGCAACAGCTAGTAATAAATAAGTCCTTTTGGAAATCTATGTGGAAGGCCTATGTCCAGCAGTGGACGGTAAGGCTGATATCATGATGATCATAATATTATAAAATACTAACTTCTACCTTGATATATTATCCCACGGGAATCGTGCATTTTTACGGAATAAAAAGTTCTGTTAGTATTCCAGACTATAATCTATCTCTGCCAAATTTCATCCAGATCTGTTCAGCCTTCCTGGCATGATTGAGCAGCAGACATCCATCCATCCATATAGTTACATAACTAAAGTGTTTACAGTAAGCTTACTATAATAATCAATATTTTTTTTATAAGTTATTATACCATCACGCCTTTATTCCCCGAAGGGTTAGGCAGAGGTGTACCAATGGTACACCCACAATCCGCCGGCATGTTTAGGTCCCATGTAATAGGGGGCGAGCCTATTGCCATTAACCGGGCACAAATCCTAACTCCGAGCTGCTACTGATAATTTCGTAGAAAAACCCAATAACACTTTTTGCTCGATCTGGGAATCGAACCTAAGACCTCTAGCGTAGCAGTCGCGCTTAGGACCACTAGGCTAACGAGGCAGTTAAGTTATTATATTTTGTTTTTATAGCAATGGACCAATAAATTATTTTTATTATCCTTATCATTCAAGCGCGCTGCCGCTGGAACACAACGCATCTGACCTTTTTGAAAGCTATCAACAATAAGGTCAGCGCATGTCCTCCCAATTGGCATTTTCGCTCACGTTCGTGCTAAATAAATATGCCTTTTATCACTTTTGCGCACATAACCATATAAAAAAACCCGCAGACTTCAATGTTCCACATGAGGAACCATCGATGCCAAACACAATACTAACTGGCTGCCATCCTTGTCCAGAGCGGGCGTTCACTCGGCAGAGGACTAAATAACCAGCAATAGATGGTGAAAAGAGGACTTAACTAATAGTGCAGTTAAATACCGTTTGATATTATATCCTACCAGAGTGGTCTTGGGTCCGATTCCCAGTCGAGCAAAGTGTTATTGGGTTTTTCTTTGAAATTCTCAGTAGCAGCTCGGAGTTAGGATTTGTGCCCGGTTAATGGCATTAGGCTCGCCCCCTATTACATGGGACATAATCATAACAGCGAACTGTTGGTGTACATTGGTACAAACCTCTGCCTAATCCTTCGGGGAATACAGGCGTGATATTATTGACGATTAAAAAAATCTATGTTAAGATGTTCCTCCCAGTATGTATCGCGAGCTTTTACCTTCATTATACGTGGGCACTCCGACCATCAAAGACTCAAGTTGTACCGCTAATCAACATAGTTACCAATTACCATATATCGTGATAATAACCTCCAAGTAGAATGAACGACTTCACCTATGCACTGGTAGTTGGAATTCTGTTCTATTGTATAATGAATATTACAAAGCTAAAGAGTTTGTTTGTTTGGTTGGTTGAACGCAGGAACTACTGGTTTAAATTGAAAAAATATTTTTGTGTTGAATAGTAAATTTATCGAGGAACGCTATAGGATAACATGATGCTACGATCAATAGGTGCGGAGCAGTAACCAAAAACGTAACTTAATGCGGGTGATAAACTACGCGGACGAAGTCGCGAGCAGAGCTAGTGTACTAATATTAAGAGGAAAGATTATTGGGATACTTCTTTTTGCACAACATTCTAAGGCATAATATTGTATGGCATAACGTTTTCGCATAACTTTTAGTGGCATAATATTTTTTTGGCATAATGCAAAGGTTAGCATAACTATCATTTGGTCTTCTTTAGATTTGCATAAATTTTCTTGGCTAGGCAAGTAGCAGAACATAGGGCACAGGGAGCTTACGGCACCTGGACACGGTTTTTTTTTTTTTTGGTGGGTGGGAAATCATCAAATAACATCTCCCGCCCTGGGCGGGGCGGGAGGGAGTGTCAGACTTTTACTGACTAAAACCCACCTATGTTCCTTCTTGTGCCCTTTGCGTTCCGGGGGCGCGGTATCTGTTACGAACAACCCGCAGCCCCGGCAGGCATCGGCCCTCAGTGGCCCCTTCCCTTTGCTGACATCTCTTTGCGGCGCGCGTGGAACACGAACGCGCCGTCGACACGGCCTGTCGTTATGCAACGTAAGGACGGTGAGCTACCCATTGCTCACCGTCCACAGGCCCGTATCTACGGTGGCCGGGAGTCGTCTCGCGGCTCCCGACGTCCGGAGCGTCTACCGCGGCGGCTAGAACGCGAGAACCTCTGTTTCAGCCGTCCCGCCGCCTCCTTCTCTAGCATTATTGCCTCGCAGAAGGAGGCGACTGCATCCCATTCCCTCTCGCTCCGGACCATGGCTTGCACCAGGGCCGGACGCGAGAGTTCACCGCCGACCTGGACACGGATAGGTTAGGCTCGATTGATGTGACGTCGTACCGAAATGTATGCCAAAAACGATTATGCCTAATAATATTATGCGTAACAACGGTTATGTCTAATAATGCATAATGATCATTGCGTTAAATTTCGTTATGCCAATGTAAATTATGACAATATATTTTATGCTTACGGATAGGGAACCACTTTCGGTAACCGAACCGCCAATAGCCGAACCGAAAGCGTCGATCCGCTTTTATGAGTCGTGTTTCTAACTGAAATTCCAAGATCATCTTCCATTGACACATCATACTTCAGTCTAGCGTTGATGACTTGAATGAGATCACCAGTTAACTTTGATTAATCTAGTCTAGACAATACCGATGCCATTAACAAATAAACAGCCTATGATGTCCAGACGTCAGTGATTAAGGTCGAAGTAAACATTAAGCTGAATTTGTATGGCCCTAACTTTTAGGAGCACAGCACCAGGCGAAATTAGAATGTGCCAAATAGTCCAGGGACGAAAAAATACAAGGGATTATTTGGGGATCCCCAATTAATCTGCTGAATTAATTTACGAAGTCCTACTTAATCCTACTATATATAATATAAATGCTAAAGTTTGTGAGGATAGATGGATGTTTGTTGCGCGGTGTCCTGCGTGAGCAACGAATGCGACGCGACGCGACGCTGCGAACGACATACCCTACATGCGGCCTATGTGGCAGTCTGCGGCGAGACGCAATGTAACGCGTATTTGTTGTGAAGCGACCAGAGGCGACACGGTCTATTCACGGTTAATTCTTATTAACCACGATTCTCCCGATTCTTGATATTCTTTGTGGCGCGGCCAAAAAGTACCACGCCACGAACTACAAGCAAAATTGTACTGTACTTCTCCATGATTCGAGAAGTTATGACCAAAATCACGTAGGACACTTGTCGTGTGTAGCATCGCATCAGATCGTGCCGCGTTGCGTCGAATTAGTCGCTCACGAAGGAAAATGCTATGGCTATGCAAAGCTATTTCATTGATTAATTGATAATACAATCTAATTTCAGAGAGGTAGAGTTGAAAATTGCCTGTGATGATAAACGCCGCGCGTAATTATATCGTGCACACAATTTTAAATCTATTTGTGATGCATTTAAGTTTATTATCAATTAATGAAATAAAATGATCAGCAAATAATATTTAAAAGCAGTGCACTTTGACAGGAGATCCTCTAAAGAGAGTCTAAACGTTTGAAATTGTTTTATTTATTCGAGATGGGTAAGCTTTTGACTCTAGTCTAGGTCAGAGGTGACAAAGTCGACGATGGAGTGAGCTTACCCAAAAGAAGCCTGTTCACTCTAACTTTAAAGAGATTAGGGATGAATGCCTTCGGAAATAGAGATGCAGGACTTCAGACGCAGGTAGAGAGGCAGGTAAAATATCATACATTGTGTAGGAAACCGTTAAGTACACAATACTTATCGCAGCGTCAATTATATAAATACATTCAAGGAGACTGAGTAATGGCGGATCATTGAACCTATCTAAATACCTTGTGAGGAAAACTGTAATTTAAAGCACAGTTGACTGAAACTTTTGAGTTCCGGCTAAGAGGCTTTTGATCCGGAAGCATTCGAACGCTTCCGGATATGCTGCGGAAGTTCCGGTCTGGAATTACCGATGTCTCGGTCTAAAACTGCTCGATCTGTAGAGTAACTGTTGTTCCGAACTTCCAAAGTTAGACCAGTAAGAAACGAGTTATATGGAGTCCTCTTCGCTGATAGGCAAATATCTAGAGTTTAGACAATCTCAACGCCAACTGTTCAGTACTTCTTGTTAGCGTTTTGATGAGAAACTATTATCTATACTAATATTGTAAAGCTGAAGAGTTTATTTGTTTGGTTGAACGCGCTGATCTCAGGAACTTCTAGTTTAAATTAAAAAATCCTTTTGGTGTTGTCCTGTACCGCACAAACAGCTCAAGTCCCTACCATCACTGAATCCCCACCTAAACACGTTGGCTTTGCTCCGACCGACCTGATTACACTACAATACATGGTAAACGCGGGAATTTGGACTGCATTAATTAACGTATGTATGACTAAAGAATTTCCAGACGAGTCTGCGGTTCCGTCTCCAACAAAAATGGTAGCGGAAACCAAAATTAACGGTAAACAAACAATTATTTATGGTTATTAAGGCCAAACAGTGCCCTGAGAGTGTTAATTGACTTGGCTCCGGCAATTACACGTGAAATATATAGACTAGCAGCACTTATTCATATCCTCTTTCTGACTTTTAAGAATATACAAGATGCACTATTATTCACATAACATAACATACCACCACGCCTGTATTCCACGAGGGGTTAGCCAGAGGTGTACCAATGTACACCCACAGTTCGCCGGTATGTAAGGTCCTAACTGGACACAAATCCTAACTGCGAGCTGCACCTGAGCATGTCATAGAAAAACCCAATAACATTTTGCTCGATCTGGGAATCGAACCCAAGAACTCTAGCGTAGCAGTCGCGCTTGGGACCAAGAGGCTAACGAGACAGTTATCGTTATATTTATTTAAATCTGGCATCAAGGCCCATAGAGAACACATATTTCAATACAATACAGTTTTGCATCCTCATCAAATACAAGGGGTAACTACGCTAGTGAGTCATCTTGCCGCTGGGTTTCGGTAGGCGGGGCGATGAACCTGCATGCACTCAGAGAGCGAATCGTGCGGCCTTTTTACCTCATACGCAACGGGGCGATTCTGTTCTTTGACTCTTTCAAAGAACAGAATCACCCAGTTGCGTATGCGTTTGTATTGTATGTTATGTTTATTTTGAAATAGTTTCAAAACATAAACAACTAATTAAAAAAGATTTTATTGGATTACTGGCTTCTGCCCCCGAATTGATATTATTATTACATGGAAACTTTTAATTATCCCACGGATACCGTGATTTTTTCAGGTATAAAAACTAGCCTATGTGCTATTCCGGACTATAATCTATCTCAGTGCCGAATTTCATCCAGATCCGTTCAGCCGTTCTGGCGTGATTGAGTAACAAACATCCCAGCCATCCTCACAAACTTTCACATATTTTAAATATTGGTAGGATTTAGTATTTTATCCTTAAACACAGTTCTAGATATGACTTTCCTTATCCTATTTGCAAAATTGCATCGAGTTTAATTATTTATTGACCAAAATAGGACTACACTACGTTCTTTATGCGCGCGCGCAGTTCTTGTCCATTAATGTTACAGTTTTGAGGATTTTTAATTGGGTGAGTCAGATTTTGACCTGAACATTTATTGTTACAAATGCATCACGTATTCATCGCCACTGGACTGTTTTGTTTCCTTGATATTATTCAAGTATGTCAGTATGTCTGTTTGTTTGTAACAATTGACTCGGAAATTGCTGAACCGATTTTTTTTTGTTCGTAATGTTAGCATAGAGGTTTATTTAAATGTACTTTCATTTTTAATGTGTAGTGGGCACCCTTAAACAAAGTTTTTATTTTCTAGTCCTACCAGCAGTGGTTGGTACAACACTATTTGACTTTCACCTATTGTTACATACCCTGCACAAGTAAATTAAAATAAGTAGGAAGTCTCTGAACTCTTCCATTGCTAAATTCGTCACACTTGCATAGATTAAGATAACAATACATTTGTATTGTCTATGGCACAGCAATGAATGCATAAATAATAACGAGTTGAAGATAAAACCTCATTACACTTGTTAATAATACAATGACATTGTATTTATTGCTTAAAGTTAATAAACTTAATGTAATAATAATTGCAATGAGGAAAATAATAGTTAATAATATTACACAGAGGTCAAATATTTCCATTATGGCGATTATTATCAAAACTTTTTTGATGATGATTCATTTAAATACTATATATAGCTTCTGCTCGCGATTTCGTCCGCATTCAATTTGATATATTACGCCATGGGAACCATACATTTTTCCGGGATAAAAACTATCTTGTGTTATTCCACAATCTATCTTGATGCCAAATTTAATTATGATCCGTTCAGCTGTTTTTATGTGTGAAGGAGTAACAAACATTCATCCATCCACACAAACTTTCGGATACATAATATTAGTAGCAAGTAGAACTGTAGGAAGTATGATAGTAAGATTGTAGATAATAACGATTGTAATATAACTAGGTATTCATAGATTTCTTCCTTATAAGAATTTTGGACACTAAAAGATAGAGAAACTAAGTTTTCCTAGAATTTTACGAATATTCAAAACTTTAACATCAAATACAAGTTATTTTAATTCTTGATTATCTAAAAAATAGTCTTAGTCATGCTAAAAGAGGAAACATGAGACATAAATTTATAAAGAAATTTAGAGAATTTTATGGTTGGTTTAATACTAACAAATTGCAATTATTAATTTGTCCATAATTAATCACTGTAATTAAAATACCTTTGGTTCGGTCATGTTGATACGATCAATGCAAAGAGATTAACAAAAAGGATTTATATGACAGATGTGAGCGGCAACGCCGGAAGGGGACGCTCTAGCTAGAAAGACCTACTCTGACTTTATTGGTGAGGTTCTTCAGAAAGGTCGGGTGCACAGTACTCGTAAACGGCGTGATTTCTTCTCGACTGTATGACCAGATGTATGAATGCAGATGAGGTGAGAGGAGTTTGTAAGGATCGCAGCAGATGGCGTTCTGTGGTTTCTGCCTACCCCCATGGGATTTATGTATTATGTAAAATGCCTCATTTGTCACTACAAATGTTTTTTTACAGGCCCAATCCTGATTTAAATAACCAATAATTAACGTCTTTTAGATTGCTCATTTTTTTTACTAATTATTAAGGTTTTTATTGTTCCGGATGGGAAATCATCAAATGACTTTCCCCGACCCCTTAGTGTCACACTTTTACTGACTAAAATATACCCATGAACCTTCTTGTGCCCTTTGCGTACCGGAGGCGCTGTATCTCTTACGAACAACCTGCAGCAATTATATAAAACCAGGCAATTATTTAGGATTGCCAACAGCTTCTCTATACACATTTATATATGTATGTTTAAAGATAAGATAATACATGGAAAAATAAACAGAACTATGAAGTTTAGAGAATAACAATATTTCATTAATATTCAATATTTTTTTCCTTAAGGATTGGGTGGTTTGGGAAAAAAATTATAGGTACTACGGCCACCAAAACAAAAAAAGAAATTTTTCGAATGGGTAACTATTGTTGAGTTTTTGCAAGAGTAACGCATGGCAATTATTTTATATAATATATGATATGTAAACTACGAGCCATTTACAGAAAAAAAAAACACCAAAATGCTGTCATTTTATTATTTGACTGTTATATTTCTTACACTATAATAAATGGAGTAAACAGAGATAAAAAGCCTAGTGTTTGTTGTGTGTATATATTTATATATGGTCAGCAGATGTTTACTTATACGCTTTGTTCACAAAGTGCCACCATAAAGGCATGTGGTGTCAGCTATTTTTAGATGTGTTGTTTGTTTTATGGCCATACCATAGTAACATAGATAATGGCATGATGAATAATATTGAATGAAATTAAAATTATTCTATTTGTATAATAAATTCTAACTAATATTATGAATGCAAAAGTGAATTTGTAAATTTTTTGTTTTTTCACCTTTCTTACTGAACCAATCATCATGAAATTTGCATCATGTACATATATGATTTGTGCATTGTTTGTATGTTTGTTTGTATTTTCAAGGGAGAAAAGGATATAATAAGGAAATTTCATTCACAAAATACACACTTTTATTCACAAGTGATAGCACAGGAAATAGCTTAGTGGTTAGATATTTCCAAATAAAATTAAATAGGAGTTTTTGTTTATTATAAGACTTTGAAAAGACCATGGTAAAAAAAAATTGGTTACAAATGTAACTGGCAACAAAAGTAATATTAGAAAAGGTTGGGCAGGATAAAATAAATTAGATAGGTAATGCAAAAGTGAAACAGAGGCATCACTATTTTATAGTATTCTTGGCAAGGAATACATAGTGTTGGTCTATGTTATTGACTCAAAATATAAGTTAATTTTTATTATATTTTCAGACTAAAAATACGTATAACATTGAGAAAAAAATGCTTACAAGTTTTAAAATGAATCAACAGGAAGTAAACTTTACTACCACTTCACCCACCAATCAAACAGTATCCTTAGAGCGTTCCAAATTTAAATGACCACACTTCTAAACACTACACAAACAAACCCAGCTGTAATTGCGTACTCTAACATCTAAAAATAACTTTTTAACTCAAAGGAATAATTATTCTTTCAAAATTTACACATTACATCACGAATTAAGTTCAAAGAACTAATCATGATATCATCCAAACAGATAATTAATAATTAAGTTACGAGATCTAGCCTTGACGAAGTCTCAGCTTTTTTATACTCACTGTGATACGACTGTCGATGCCTTAAGCCTTGCACCCTAAATAAAAACAGGTCATGTCGGTCCACACTGACTAACACTGAACACGAAAACAGTTCTTCTAACACAAGATTTCAATCGCACAAAGATAACGAAACTAGATTTTTTTGTGAATGACTATTTTATTTTACAGGAAAAATATATTAGATGGAGCAGAAAATTTTTATGACCATTTTTGACGTTTGTGTAAATTGGTATTGCGGTGAGGGCGTGTTAATATTCTACCATCTATTTCTACTCAAGATTTTATGGTTTTTTATTTCTACCACGTTTTGTCAACAAAACTAAATGTAGATTTGGGAGGATTTCAAAATAAAAAATTACTGCGTAGAATGTATTTCCTCACTCAAACTCAATTTGTTTTAAATACTTATTTTGTTTAAAAAATATATTTAATGCGTCGACATAAATACATCCATAAAATAAAATGGAACAAACATTTAACATTATGATTCACGCAGATGTCTACTGGCAGATAATCTATTCATTTGATAAATAAACCTAAATAAATAATACTATTATCGTATTATGTAGTTTGTATTATTATGCTATGCAATGAAATGTATTATGAAATGAAGGCTACTATATTACGTGGTTAAAAGTGTAGGGTGGCCATACACGATACTGCCTATCGTTCAATCGGTAATCGGCATGTCGATGTCGCTGCAGACTTGATCCAATTTGGAAACGGTGGAGCACATCGTGGCGGTGTGCCTCACTTAGGTGGAGCATCGCCGCGCCGGGACCTTGTGGCGGCCATCGGCCGTGGCAAACTCTCGCGTCCGGCCCTGGTGCAAGCCATGATCCGTAGAGAGGGGGAATAGAAGCAGTCGCCTCCGTCTGCGAAGCAGTTATGCTAGAGAAGGAGGCGGCGGGATGGTTGAGGTAGAGAGTCGCTCGTCCCAGCCGCCGCGGTAGATCCTCCGGGCCACAGTACGTTGCATAACGACAGGCCGTGTCGACGGCGCGTTCGGGTTCAACGCGCGCCTTAAAGAGATGTCAGCAAGCGGAGAGGCCACACAGGGCCGATGCCTGCCGGGGCTGCGGGTTGTTCGTAAGAGATACCGCTAACCGGAAGGCAAAGAGCACAAGAAGGAACATGTGTGCGTTTTAGTCAGTAAAAGTCTGACACTCCCTCCCGCCCCGCCCGGGGTGGGGAAGTCATTTAATGATTTCCCATCCTAAAAAAATTCTTGATCCAGTTCATCCGTAAACACCACTGACGATCAATTTAAACTCTTACCGTCACCAGTGACGGACAATAATGTTTGAGACAATTTGTATGTTATACTCTTGACAAAGAATCAAAAATAAAAGAAAAGAGAGTAGGCAGTGGTGCAAATAGTGATTAATGAACAGGAATCAGTTATCTCATACTAATTCTCATCATTCATGGCGAGCTCATCGTTTATTACCTACAAGAATCTTGGCTCAACTGAATTGAAAATCGCAACCGCCATATTTGGTTCAATTGGCTTGATTAAGCCAAGAGAATTGTATTTTGATTTTTTCGTCAAGTATAACTGTTCTACTAATTGACGCCAACCCATGATCAGTTTTATTTGATCCAATCGGTAACGTCGTCATGCAGTATCATGTCATTTAAGGATGCGTAAAAAGTATAGACTTCATCGGACATGACATGTTCAAAATCTGACATTTGAAATTGACATCGACGTCGACGCTTCTCTTTCCGCCATTTTCGTAGGTACTTGCTTTGGGTTGTCATCGAAATATTAATTATTCACATTCGATCTGTTAAATAAGTTTTCGGAATTACAGAACAACCACAAGCTGTTTAATTAGCCGCGCTTGAAATATGTAGAAGAGTCCTACAACTTCTCATAAAATCAATTATCACTTAACCTGAATAATGGATGAAGATGATTTTCCGGTGTTATGTCCCAAGAAAACGTATTCGAAACCGTCTAAGAAGGTGACACACACATCATCAGAATCTAATAATGTGGAAAAGAGCTTCAGACCACCGGTAAAGTCGTATGATCTTGGGGTTCCCTTGACTACTAAAGCTGCTATAGAGTATTTGTTAAATGGGGAGCTAAAGACGAGTGTATGTCGTTACTGTCTGAAAGTAACGATTGGGTTGTCTGAACTGGACCAGATAATGCAAATAGCTGGCACAGGAGCCATATATAAAGTGACAATAAGGGAAATGATAGCCTGCTTCTATCCATTCAAGGTACTTTTTTGACTGATGACCCAATTATTTTCATACATTATTTGGTTGATGTAAATAATTGGGGGTTGAGTAATGATTTACGTTTGATCAAGCTATAATCTTTTGGCATCCTTATGTTGATCAATGTCATGTTTCAGGCGAGACAAGAGGAAGATTTCCCAGAAAAAATATGCCAGATATGCTTGGACAGAGCTATCAATGCGTACCTCTTCACGCAGCAGTGCGAGCAAGCTGAACGAGCTTTACACAACTGTTTTGATGACATGAATGAAAAATTTAATAAATTAGATCCCATAGATAGACCAAAAAAGAGAGGTAGACAAAAACTAAACCCGAATTATAACATATTGTACACTGAACATCATAAGGTATTAGATTACGCTGAACCTATACGAAACATCATCAATTTACAATCAGAACCTTTGAGTAACGAACCAGATTGGAACGAATTTGAATGCAAAAAGTGCTGGCAAGTGTTCTCCGACTTAGGGTCATTGCTGAACCATGAGCAAGCACATCCTAAATACATGTGGTATCATTGCCGATTATGTGGTAAATCTTTTGTGAAACAAAACCAATTAAAGAAACACTTTAACCAAGTCCATGTAAAATGTAAAGAAGCTAATGCAGAAGTAGAGAAGACATTCAGATGCCAAGAGTGTGGAAATATTACAGAGAATTATATCCAACATCTGCAGCATATAGAAAAGCATAAGTTCAAATGCATAATGAAGCATTTAATTGAGAGGAAAACGGACCAACTATGCTTGGTTTGTCTGAAGAAAAGTATGGATCTGGTGGAGTTGGACAAAATGGTTAGCATACATGGAAGTTGCCCAGAGTTGGTGGGAGATAAAACACTGTATACAGTGCTAGCGTCAACTTTGCCTGATGTGAGTATTACTTTAATTATTTATCCTTGTCTAAGATAATATTTTACTCCCCGAGCAACGCTGATCAAAAACCGTACTGCAATTCAAAACGTCCGGTGCACCCTGGACAGCTAGCACATGATAATGCAGTCTAGCTGACCAATCCTTTCACACTGATGATAATTGACTGTCTTCAAATGTTGGTGGGCCAATATTAATTACTGTCAATATTAATACCCTGCAATTTCATCTGTGCTATTTTACGTCTTGGTATGTAATGCAAAAGCATTTAAAAAAAATCACTAATGCGATAATCTTATAGTAGTTATAGCATTAACTAGTAAACATCAGTATAGTAACCGCCATGAGTCGTGAGCACATACGTCAAATTAATTTTTGGGTCACCGACTATGCATGCAATCTGTCTGATAGACGGACCAATCGCGTGCAGCGGTGGCGCCCTAAAAATCCCAAAAATTTACTTGACAATTGTGCTCACGACTCGTGGCGGGTATTATAAACAGTTGTATGTTAAAGGTCACTCCAGTAAATGTTGGCCAACAAATGTTTACAGACGTGAGATTTATCTGAAACATAACAAAAGCTTCCATAACATAATTGTGATGTCACATATATTTACAAAAACTCCAAGTAGTTGGCATTTATTCTATATCACATTTACTCTCCATTCCAGTTATGTACCCACGTTTTCATAAATTTCTATCTGTAAGAAGTGATTCCTTTTCTAGCGTAAATCATACAAATACCAAGAGTTACATGTACCTTGTGAAGCCAACATAATGACTATAACTAAAAGAAAGAGAAAACACGAGGAATCCCAGAATTTACCTGTCATTTTCCCAGAAATAGGGTTCATACTGTCCTTGCCGCAAATAGTTACAATAGAAAAATTTTATACTGATGACTTTTACTATTATGTATTCTGTGATCCCCAAGCAGATAACTATTTGACTAACACGATTGATTGTAATATTGCTACTCTGAACATGACAGGTCTAAGAAATTTAGAAATTACTGATAAAAAAACAATGGATTGTAATTTTGATGATAAGGTGATTAATAGTAGCGAAGAAATTAGTTTTGGAAACTTTAGCTTTGGAGATAAAATACGAGGTATTGATAAGAAATCAGCTATTGTGACTGAAAATTGTTATCCCGAGATGGAAATGTTAACTGATGAGGCAATTGATAGTAACATAAACAATGAAATCCAAGTTAAAGATAGAACAAAAACCGATTTGCCTGATCCTGATGAGAATGGATTGAATTTAGTAAAAAAATGTTATCCTGTTGATAAAATTGTACATGCAGATGCCAAAGAAACCATGGCTCTAACTGGTAATTGTGATGTCAAAGCCAATGTCACAAAAGTTAATGAACCAATGAATGTACTTGGTTATTGTGTTCCAGAAAATATACTATTCAAAGAAATTAGAAAAGCTGGTAATTCAGCTGATACAATTCTTTTTCATGAGAAATGTCCAACTGATTTTATTGCACATAATAGCTTTTTGGACAAAATATACAAGCCAATAGGCTCCAAGACCACCACATTTCATTTCTCTAATCCTAAAGCTTTGGAAGTAACTGATAGCACAACTAACAATAATATTATATTAGATGCAGACAACTCATATATATTTAATTTTTCAAATCCTATCTCTGGTGATAAAACCAGTGACCAGGAATTACACACTACTAAATTGGTAACAGGAAGTAATGTTACCGAATATGATAAAGAACCAATCAGGAAAAAGTCTGATTTGTATTGTATATTTACTAAAACTACTAACAAATACAGCCTATTTATGAATAATGAACTAACTGATAATATAACTGAAGTTATTGCCAAGCCTAAAACAAATGAAAATGATTGCAAATTCTGCTGGTTTTTCAAAAAATTGGAAAAGTGTGAATATTGTAAGAAACCAATTGACAAAAGTTTTAAAATTACTGATGATGGTAACCAGAATATTAAAATTGCCATTGATAATAATTTAACTAAGAATACTATTGTAAAGCAGACAGACACTGCTCTGTTCATTCAAGAAAGAAAATTAAAGAGGACATGGCAATGCAATATTTGTCTAACTGTCAATAACCAAGACAGATCCACCTGTCATTGCTGTGAATTTATGAAGTACATTGAAAATGGTAACTGCAAAGTCTCATTAGGGAAGAACAAAACCTTCTTTACTGCAACAGATAAAAAAGAAAATAAAGAAGAGTCTAATATTGAGACAGTAGTTTGTATATCTGAAGATACTACACCATTTGTACATGATGAAGTGGCTATTGTGGAAACAAAAAATAATACAATTCAAGAAAATATTGAAATACAAATGGACAGCATCAAAGACACACATAGCATGGATATGGAAACTGATTCAGTTAACTACTTTATGAATACAGATGTTACAGTAAATGAAGATATGGAAGTGGAAGAGCCTTCCATACCCAATACTGTTCAAAAGTTTGATCCAACACCAACACACACATTGGCCGCAAACTTCATGCCATTTGTTGGAGCAAACATTAATTTTCATATTGGCTCTAATCCAATAACTACGGAACATGAGCCAAGGAGGATTAAAAGAGCTGTTAGAAGAATGCCTAAAGCTTTTCATAAGTAATTTAGTTTATAGGTTTTGGAATTATAAACATAGGTAATGAATTGGGTAGATGACACTTCTAGTCAACTGACGTACCTTTTATGAGCTGTCAAAACGCGATTCCCCCATAGATTTTGTATGACAATACTAAACTATGATGTCACTTTTTTGACATCTCAATTCACTAACTATTTATTGAGAGGAAAGCAACAAAAATCTAATTTTATAGTTATTTAAAAATTCATTGGGTTTCCAGGGGTAAAATAAACTGGTTTTTTTTGTGGAGTTATTTTTGAATGGTCTCATCTACCCAATTATGAACAGAAATTGAAAAGGGTAACCGGGTATCTCTTTTCTATTACCCTAGTTGACTATTAATTGTTTTTTTTATTTCTATTCGAGATGGGTAAGCTGTTGATTCTAGTCTAGGTCAGAGGTGACAAAGACAAAGTCGGCAATGGAGTGAGCTTACCCAGGACTGATGTAGACCTTGACCCTTACTGATGTAGTTTTAGTGTGTTTAATGTAATAAATAATTTGGTAATAAGAAGTATACGAAGACACTTAACGAAGCCGGCAGCTAAATCTTCATCCCATTATATTTTTTTTTGTTTTGGATTTTTCTCACTGGAAATAAAAGTAGTTTTCCAGCAATCATGTTTGCTCTATGTTACTTAGTTTGATGGGCAGTAGGTCTAGTTAACGGCTATGCTACGTGTCTTTCCCAGCCTATTGTCTAAAATAATTATTATACTATACCATTTACGAATAATTTCTAAAAGATAGTTTGTTCGAAAATATTTTGCTGATCTCAATTTTTTTACTGTTTAGAGACATTGCAGTAATTACATAATAGTTTAGGCAAATGAAATTAATCTCAATATTAATTTAAAAAACCAGTATTAATTCTTGATCTCATTTTAAATCTTATATCTTAGGCTTTTTTTTTACGGATGGGAAATCATCAAATGACTTCCCCCGCCGTGGGCGGGGCGGGAGGGAGTGTCAGACTTTCACTGACTAAAACCCATCCATGTTCCTCCTTGTGCCCTTTGCGTCCCGGAGGCGCGGTATCTCTTTCGAACAACCCGTAGCCCCGGCAGGAATCGGCCCTGAGTGGCCCCTTCTAAAATTGCTGACATCTCTTTGAGGCGCGCGTGGCACACGAACGCGCCGTTGACACGCCCTATCGTTTTGCAACGTACGGACAGTGTGCTACCCATTCATCACTGTCCACAGGCCCGCGTCTACGATGGCCGGGAGTCATCTCCCGGCTCCCGGCGCCCGGGGCGTCTACCGCGGCGGCTGGGATGGGAGACTCTGCCTCAACCGTCCCGCCGCCTCCATTGGTTAAATATTTATTACAATACACTATTAGGATGGTAGTTTATAATATCTGATGTTTTTAGAAAATCTTCAAAAGAAGTGCATTAACTAATATTGTAGCAAAATTTTGGGCCAACAAAAAAATAAATTACAAAATATACTACATATTTCGTATTTATATTGCCCATCAATATGCTAAGAAGAAGAAGAACCAATCAATATGAATGAATATCATATTGATAGAATATGTATGAAACTTAGATAATAATAATAATAATATTTATTTATTTAAATAACATGACTCATTCGTTTTAGTAACAATATTTCTTACCTCTATGTATGAATAAGTTCTGATCTAAAATACTATACAAATTGTTGATGAATTCAACTATTTTTGTTCACCAATAAATAAATATTGCCCGAACATAGCTACTTTGTTTGCTCTGACCTTTAGCATCCCCTCAAATAAGGAAACTTTTAGATAGATGGCAAACCACCAATACAACATAATCTTCGTCTGTTCTTGTCCCTGAATCATAGGTTTGTTCCAAATTCATCACACATCCGCCCCTCAGAAGCCCAAAATTTATTTTTCATTCCTAACATTGAATCTTTTTGTTGCAGATGAACTACCTACAGAACTTTATTGGGACAAAAATATGCGAAAAATGCCTTAACCACGCAATCACGTCATATATATTCATACATCAGTTCAATTTTACTAGGAAACGTTTAGATCTATGTGTCAGTCTTATGCTAGAAAACCTAAGTGCTATCACACCTCACGCTAACGTGTTCGTTCAAGTGTCCCCGCCAGCTATCATGGCCCCCCCTGAAGACACAGACGACACTATACTAGACGATACTGACTTTATAGACGAAAGTAAACTCAAAATAGATGTACTAGAGGATGAATTTAGACTGAAATCTGATAGCGAGAGTGAAGAGGAACATAGGATTAAAACGCCAACAACAGAACAGGTTGAATTAGATTTAAAATCAACTCCAGAAATTGAGAATTTAGCTAGGAGCGCAACTAAAACGTATATGAACAGGAAGTTGGTTAACGGCTTACAGAATTCAAAGTACAATGATGTTTGCAGTGAATTTTTAACGTTCAATAAAAGGCCAAAAGTTGATAAGGTACCGTTGAAATTCACTTGTCCTGTCTGTAGTAAACATTTCATATCAGAATATTTCTTGAAAAGACATATTTTGAAACATGTCAACAAAAAAGTTAAGTGCAATGTTTGTCAAGCAATATTTAAATCTAAATTCTATTTGTATGAACATACTAAAATGGTACATTTGTTAAAAGAGAGCTTTTATATGTCATGTAAGGAATGTGGTAGGACTTTTACTGATACAGATAAGTTGCAAACTCATGAACAAAACCATAGAATCAAACCTTGTCAATTTTGTAATAAAACTTATGTGACGCAAACTCATTACGACAACCACATCCGAAGACATGCCGTCAAACTAAGATTTTTGAAAGAAAAACGCATTCAAACTTGCAGCTTCTGCGAGAAAGAATGTTCAAACGATAACGAACTCTCTGTCCACGTCAATAAAATACATTTACAAATAAAACCGTATAGTTGTGACATGTGCGACAGACAATTTTACACTGAAAGTAATTTAAGGAATCATAAAAAGGTGCACAGTATGCCTTCGAAAGAAACTTGCGAATTTTGTGGTAAGACTCTTAAAAGTAGAAAACAGTTGGTTATCCATGTTCGGAAACATATTGGAGCCAAACCTTTCTGCTGTCAGGTTTGCGGCCAAGCATTCTATTCAGCCTTCAAAGTTAGAGAACACATGAAACTATATCATGGCGGCCGATTCTGCTGTAGAATTTGTAAATCCACGTTCGCAACCAAATATCAACTTAAAGATCATGTGAATAGAAATCACAATATCATTTAGCAAAAATTTAAGCCATTTATTGGCTTGGAATTTTAGTTGGAATGAAATTTGATAATGACGTACCAATTTTTTTTTATAGAAATGTTAATTATTACTGATTTTTTTGCCGGAAGGCAACGTTTTGAAGTTATTTTTCGGTTAAGTTAAATGTTTTAGTTAAGTCGTTATGGACGTGAAATAATTTATCAGATAGATTTTTTTATCGCAATATATTGTGTGAAATTCACGGACCGCAATTTGACGGCTAAGCATTACATACAAATATAAACATTGTTTGTATGGAATTCATTCTTGTTTATACGAATATGAACATTATATGTATCAATAAGATTGATATTCGTACAATAAATTTAGTAAGGTACTAGTGTTAATGCGGTTTGCGAATTTCGCCCTAAGTCTCACGAGTTTATGATTGTTATTGGTAAATAAGGCCAGAATAATAATAAATAATAATAATATCAGCTTATTACTGTTCCACTGCAGGGCAAAGGCCTCTTCTCATACAAAGAAGCTACGAGCATTGATCACCACGCTCAAGGTGGATTGCGATTACAGACATACTAATTACTAGCTTCTGCTCGCGACTTCGTCCGCATAGTTTTATCACCCGCATTAAGTTACGTGTTTGGTTACTGCTCCGCGCCTATTGGTCGTAGCGTAATGTTGTTCAGCCTTTAGCGTTTCTCTATTAATTGACTATCCAACACCACAATACATTCTGGGTTATCTATACTAGATAATATTATACATTTATAAAGCTGAAGAGTTTGTTTGTTTGATTGAACGCGCTAATCTCAGGAACTACTGGTTTGAATTGAAAAATTATTTTTGTGTTGGATAGTTTATTTATCGAGGAAGGCTATAGCCTATATAACATCACGCTACGAAACACGGGGGAAGAGCAGAAGCCAAAGAAGTAACTTAACGCGGACGAAGTCGCGGTTAGGACCTAGTCAGATAATAATATATTACCTGTTATGTATACCGTACACATGGCTACATATCAAGCTATACATTTCCAATTTATGCTGATCTCTCATTTTATAGTATTTCCATACAATGAGCGGTCAGCTTATACCGGAAATGTATAGTTTGATATGTAGCCGTGTGTACATAAGTAATTAATTTGTAATATTTCCAAGAAATCACACACTAGATATACCCTACAGTTTCACCCACGTTCAGATACATCTTGAAATTTCGTTCGTCGTACTTGGAAATAATGTCTGTGGAGTTTCTTGTTCATTCTGCTCCATAGAGACCTACCTACCTTTTGGAACGAACAACTAGCTTCAACTTTTTAGGCATACCATAAAGTTGAAGCATCTTCATAGCAGTTGCAACCATCTTCATAGTTCAAAAGTGCCTGTAAATGGTCTAATTTAAATAAATGCTTTGACTTTGAATTTCTTTGGTTACTGCTTCGCTCCTGTGTGTCGCAGCGTGATCTTATGTAGCCTATATTGTTATAAATTCGTGAAAACTTTCTAATCCGTCTGATAGTTCAGGAGATTAGCGCGTTTCAACAAACGAACTTTTCAGCTTGATATACAGGGTGTCAGTTTAATCAAGGGACATACTTTAAGGGAGTGTAGTGCTTATGAAAATAAACCACTTTCACTATGAAATAAAACTTAAAATTGCAAAACAAAAATCAGATGTTCCTTACATTTTGTCGAGTTAAGCGAACTTAAATGTGGGGCAGTAGATAATTTTTTTCGATTTTACGGTTCGTGCATTGGTAAAAGTTGTTCATTTTCATGAGTACTGCACGAGGTACTTTCTTCAAGGGAGTGCCCTTAAAGAAAGTCCTTCGTTTATCCTAACTCCCTGTATTAACATCTTTTTTCACGGTCTGTCTATAGGCAATCATAGGCATAATAATAATCTGTTTATTTCTACAGACATCAACACATCAAGCTATCCCAAACTGTCAATTTTCCTAATTGAATATGAACCTAATTCTTTTGTATTTAAGTTGAAAAACTATCAAAGAAGATTGACAGATTGGGGTATAGCTTGATGTGAAGTGGTAGCCCCCCGTGCACACAATACAATATGCAATATTTTGCATCGCGTGTATTATTTAAAAGTACTATTTACAAGTTTCTGTCTAGTTGTTGATTGTTCACCATGATTAATCAAGTTATAATAGACAGGAAAAGATTTTTATTAGGCTTTAAACCTATTGGCCTCGTCTTTGTCCGCCATTTTGTTTTTTTTTTCAATTGACAGTTTAGGACTTAGCAAATTATTTTTTTTGTTTGTTGGGCCCTTTATCTTTAGGTATTATCGTGAGACGCCATTTTGAGAAATACGAGGTCATTCTTCATACAAAAATAATTAGGTCCCCTTTGGCTTGGTTCCTGCGCCGACGCGGGTTACTGACCGCTAATTTAATCAGCTACGAAACAAACATTTGTAATTTCAGTTGGATAATTAATTGGAAATGTGTTCCATTACTGATCCTGAAGTACTGAAAAAAAAATCACATTAACTTTTCCTGTATTCATGAAACTATATAATGATCGTCAAAATATAATACCGGATGTCTTTTTATTAGTTATAGATTTTTAAGGAGGGATTAATAAATTTTGTTGAGGGACCATATTTGACATCAATTTATAATGAACTTAACTGCATGACAAAAAGATTTAAAATTGCGTCCTGCTCGCAATTTTAACTCTTTTTTTCATGCAGTATAATTCCGCACAGCATTTTTATGTTTTCTTAGAGTTGTGGATTAATTAACTAATGAAAATTATTGGAGCATATTGCTGATGTCTATGAGAACCGCGGTCGGTACAAGTGACGTCACTGAACGAATTGAGGTGTTAATGTAACACTTAGCATTGTGCAATAGCTAGCTCTGATTTTAGCGCCATTAGTGGCACCACTAGCATAAATAATGTTTTCTTACACATCCTACAAGAATATAGGTTTAGAATAGATTTTAAATTAATCAGCGTTAAATGGCCAAAATGCATTACCTACAATCATTTCGAAAAATACCAGAAAATTTGACGTGGGCTAGTTCGTTTTAGCAGAATTAAACTTATTTGATTACATGCAATATATGTATATGTAAAATATTGTACTAGATTTAAGATATTATGTAAAATAAATTTGATTACCTATTTACATTGAACAAGATTTTTATTAAGTACCTACTTGTTTACTGTTTCATCAACCTCATGATTAGAAAGGGTTGGTAAGATGATAAATAATAACACTAGCATAATTTACACACAGTCAACTATATTGTAAAACATCAACAAGGCATGTAAAAATCGACATCTTCTTCAGCAACTTTAACTCTCCGACCATCATGAAACAAATGATAATGCTCCTTATCTAAACCTTTCAGCTCTCGAGGGTCAAACCTCTTATTCTTCTGTTTCCAATGTACTTTAATCACATGCCTTCTCAAATCCCTAACAGTATGAAACTTATTCGAACATAACGGACAAATATTATTCTTGTCGGAATGTTTTTTTAACTTGTGTACGTTCATAATACTTGAGGAACGGAATCTATCGCCACATATTTCACAAGTGAATGGCTTCTCGCCTGTGTGTAAACGGAGATGCATTTTCAAGCACGTAGAGTTTGCGAAGCTTTTAAGACATACCATGCAGACAACGGTTTTCATGCCATGCGTCTCAATATGCTTTTTCAGCAAATGTTTGCCTATAAAGTCTTTACTGCAAATATGGCAAACGTATGGCTTTATTTTTAAATGGTGGCGGTTCATATGACATTCTAAGAGCGTGTTGTTCCATGTCTTGTACTCGCATAGTTCGCACTTCAAGTTCGGCTGTTGTTTTTTAATACCTTTTTGAGCGGGATTCTCTACCATTAGATGCCCTCTCCAGTGCCTCCGTAGTCTTGCTGGATTGATCATCTTCTTACATTTAGGACATGGGACACTTTCTAAGTGAACTTTCTGGTGGTATTTTAATAGAGTGATATTTTGAAATGATCGCCCGCACGTTTCACAGGTTTCTACAGATTCTGAGTGGGTAGTCAGATGTTTCTTTAAAAGGACTTCTCGCATTTGTTTGCCGCAAACATGGCACGTGGCAAATGGTCCGTTGTGTTTGCGATTATGTGCCCTAAACTGTCTTAAAGTCTGATACTCTGTATTGCATATTCTGCATGGATATGTAGCATTAGGACCGTGAAATTTCATATGCTGCACCAATTCTCCTTTACTTTCAAACTTTTCTTGACAAACGACACATTCTACATTCAAAGATTTATTCTTATGGAGATCGCTATGCACTTTGGCCATATGCTCTTTCCTTTTTGAACCTTTGAGAAACTTTTTATTACAAAGACCACATGGGAACATATCTGTGCTATGCCTGCGTTTCACATGGTTCGTCAAACTATCAGAAAAATCAAAGGAAGCCGGACAATCGTCACAAGCATACTTTCTTTTGACATCCTCACAGGATTTAACATGACTTTCGTAACTGATAATATTACTGTATTCTGAATCACAATACTGGCACACAAAACAGTTTTCATGGAACCTAAGAATATGAGATTTTAAAATGATTTTAGAATAAAATTGTTTTCCGCATTTATCACAAGTATATGGATTATTGTTCAAATGGTCCCGATTCACATGTCCGAGTAAGACTTCTTTTCTTGTACAAACATAGTCGCAGTCAACACACTTGGTCTTGGCTGCATGGTTTGAAATCTGTTCCCAATAAGACTTCAAATACTTATAATGCACACAAGGTATTACGGTACATTCAGGGCATTTGTATCTGCAAATATGGAACTTAAATTCTTTCTCAGTAAAAGTTTTTAAACACATCAAGCATTGAGGATTATCTTCTTTCGTTTGTTGGCAGATTTTAGAATGTGTTTCAAATGTATTCAAGGAATAAAATAATTCACAATTCGGACACTTGAGTAATGAATCTCCGTGATTTGTCTTAAGATGGTCCAGTAATTCTTTTTTATGAATTATCTCGTGACAAACCTTGCATTTTACTTTTGAATGCATCTCGTAATGTACATTTAAATGCTGTTTATTTTTTAATATCTTAAAACAGAGTCTGCATCGTAAAATCTTCTTTTCACATTTCATTCTATGTACTTTCAAAGCTCTGTGCGAGGGAAGCATTTTCAGACATTTTGTACATTTGAATTTGGAGAACTTTCTTTTTATTCTGAATTCTTTTTTAACTTTCAAGATTTCATTCTTTTCTTCCTCCATTTTGATAAACTCATCTTTTACTTCTCTGTTTTCAGGTAACTCGTGCATATTATTTTCTAATACAATTACAACATTGCTACTTTCAATGCTAGAGTCAGGTAAATGATTGAAAATATCATTTGATTTGTTAAACAAATCATTAACATAGCTGTCTAAAATCTTGGATGTTTCTTTAGCATTTTCTATGAAAATATATGACTGCATAAGTTTTTCTGTACAGCCGTTACATATTAGAGAACTTGCTAGTTGTATGTTAGCCTGAAATAAAAAAAAATAGTGACACCTTCGTTATCTCTAGGGAAGTAAAAATAAATTTTTGATGTTAACATACAAAAATGTCATAATACAAGCCTGGCCACCAGCATTATGTGCCATAAGCCATTATATTATTTAGGGCAAAACATGAATCAAGACAATAAAAATTTTAACTAATTAATTAATTAATTTAATTTTAACTTTCTTAACCTAACCATTAGTGTGTAACGAGATGCAGCCGACAACCAGTAGTCATAAATTAGGCACTTTTGCCATAACATACCATCACACCTGTGTTCCCCGAAGGGTTAGGCAGAGGCGTACCAATATATACCCACAGTTCGTCGGTATATTTAGGTCTCGAATGTACTATGGGGCGAGCTTATTGCCATTACATATAAATCCTAAGTCCGAGGTGTTACTGAGAATTTCAATGAAATAAAATGAACAGACCTCTAGCGTAGCGTACCTAACGACCGAAAATGAGAATGAGTGATATAAATACACAAACCTCTTTAAACACCAATTCAATAACAGTATTTAAAGATTTCGAGAGGGCCTGTTCGTTTACAATGAGCTCGACATGTTCATCAACAGTGCTCATATTATCATCACTTTCCAAGCATATCCCACAATACTTCGTGCTGAGAAGGACATTTTTAAGCTTCAACTTCAAATTATTCATCTTTTCAAGACCTAAAAATTAGAAAATTATACAGCAGTTCATTGTTTTCTTCATTTTATTGGTTAAACAATTTTGGCTTTGATTTATTGACAAACTTCTTGTCAGTGATATTATTTTTTGAATGATGACAGGTGTAATTATTTGTTTTTGGGAATTACATGTACTGGCTACTGAGGCTTTTAAGTCCTCTTTTTTATGGCGGGTATTAATGTGTACCAAACTGTGGCAAGCGGCCGTGAGTCCGAAGAGTAGATTACTTAATTTCTCATAACAGTGCAGGGTAGAATCGTATTTGGAAGTAACATTATTTTATTGAGTCACATATAGTGTGATGGGATCAGTCACAGCACAATGCAGTTTTTTGTTGAAAAACCGACTCTCGGCCGGAACTGTGACAAAATTCTTTAAGCTCATGCATGCCAAGCTAAAGTAATGCTTGCCAAGGCTTGGCAAACATTAATTGAATTTGCTTGGACGCCGACATCCCCTTTAAAAATAAAGACATTTATTCTGGTCATGATTTATTGTTATAACAATAGCACCAAAAACAAATTGAAAGCAATATCCTGATATAAAAGAAAATAAACATTACGCCGACCCCGTAAGATGAACAGGGTAAGCAGATTATCGATTATATAAATAATCGACAATTATTAACAGCTTCTGGTCCAATATATTATTTTACCATACAAACAAATTATTATTAATAAAAATTACACAGAATTTACACAAAGATATTTTCAATATCACCTTATACCTTTCTATCTTAACTATTAAAAGAAACATTAATCTTGAGTTAGTTTTGGCAATCTACCATCTTCAAAAAGGTAATACAAGTCCTCCGGTAACTCTTTAATATCCCTAGGATTGAATGGTCTTCCATCCTTGAACTTCCAATGTGCTTTCTTGAAGTGATGTCGCATATCTCGAGCCATAAAGAACATACTATCACACATAGGACAACAGACTGTTTTTTCTAAATGTTTCTTCAAGCGATGAGTCTTCATCATACTTGAAGATCTGAATTTTTGTCCGCAAAGGTCACAGGAGTAAGGGGCTTCTCCTGTATGCATTCTCATGTGCATTTTAAGACACACGCGGTTAGCAAATTTCTTCCCACAAATGGAACAAAAACAACTGTTTTCAGTTGTGTGCGTCGACATGTGCTCTTTGAGCCGAACTTTACCGCAGAAATCTTTGTTACATATATGACAGATATATGGTTTAATTTTCAAATGATATCGGTTCATATGAGCTTCTAAATCGCATTTCTTTCTCACTGCATGCCCACATAAATCACATTCAATCGATGGCTTACTTGTTCCACCTCCACCAACACCTCTTTTCTTTGGTTTCAGGTCTACAGTGATCATATCTTTATCTTGTTCGGTACCAGTTGCATGGAGTTCCATATGTTTTTTTAAACTTGTAGGTTTGATTACTTTGTTGCATCGAGGACATGGCTGTGGCTCCAAGTGTATTCTTTGATGGAAACGTAACAATGATTCCAGATGGAAAGACTTGCCGCATACTTCACAGATATGGCTCAAAGTTGTATCTCTTTTATACGGACACCTCACCGCATGCTGGGGGTAGAATGATGCAGCTACCCTTTTATTACACCCTGAGCATTTTATTCTTGTGGTATAGTGCCTTTGATTGTGTATGTACAATTTAATCAACGATTTGAACTGTTTGGAGCAGACTTTGCATGGGTAAACCTCATCTGTATTGTGAAATTTTTCATGTTGAAGCATTTCTTTTATATTTTTAAACATTATATCACATATAGAGCATTCAATATGTTTTCTCCTTTTCTTGCACTGTATACCGCCATGAACCCTCGCATGATGCTCTTGTAGTTCTATGTCAGTAAGGAATCTGCTTTTACAAAGAGTGCAAGCGTAAACTCCTTCACTATGCTGCAAGTTCTCATGCCGGGTCAACTCCTCAGCGACATCAAAGGACGCGACACAATGGGTACATTGGAATGACCGTATGACAAGTTTACAGGCATTCCTGTGTGTTACTAAAGTTCTGCTATCCTTGAATTCAAAGTCACAGTACGGACAGAAGAGATCTTCATGGAATTGCATGATGTGTGTTTTTAAACTCAACTTAGTGTAGAACTGTTGGCCACAATCGGCACAAGTAAACGGATGATGGTCTAAATGCTCTCTATTAGCATGTCCAATCAGATGTTCTTTACGCCGAGTCACATAATCACAGTCTAAACATTTAATTTTATTTACATGGCTCAAGACTTGCTCTCTATAAGAATTTAAATACTTGAAGTGAATACATGGCATGACAAAACATTCAGAGCATGAGAACTTGCACTTATGCTTCTTCATCTCAGCATCCATAAAGTTCCGTAGACACATCACGCATTGAGACTTAGCTCTTGTATCATTCACTAAATGGCTTATTTTGAAATGTGTGTCCATAGACTCTTGCGTGTAGTACACTAGATCACAGAACTTGCAAGGGTACACTAAATTAGGATGAAGTGTCCGCAAATGGTCCATTAAATCCCCTTCTGGGAGTATAACTTGACATAACTTGCACCTAGCTCTACAATGAGTCTTGTAATGTATATTTAAATACTGCTGAGTGTTATACGTTTTGTCACATAACTTGCAGAGGTAAACGGACTTTTTGTGTTTGGCTTTTTCATGTTCCTTCAATGATCTATAAGTGGTGAATATATCCGGACAGCCAGGGCATTGATAAGTGTTGTACCGTGGCGCCGAGGTTCTGACGGAGCTCAAAGGTTTTATAACAATGTGCCCTTCTTTCAAACTTATATTCGGAGTTCCATCAGCTTTTATAACTTTCCTTGCTTTCAATTGTCGCACTTCTTTCGGTGTATCAATTTCCCTTTTAATTACTACGGGGTTTACAGGTATGTTAACTTCTACTTTTGGTTGTGGCGGTTCAATAATTGAAGGTTCTTTCATTGCTATGGGTTTAGCTGTTGGCACTATTTCGGTAACAGTCTTGACGTCAATGATAGTCTTGTAAAATTCCGTATCATTCTCTAAGACGATCATTACGTTGGCAGTATCATATGTTATAGATTCATCAAGTTGTGCGCTGATGTCAATTATTTTGGAATCAAGGTCCGAGATGCAGTTGTTTAGGATCTTATTTAATTGTTTAGTGTTGTGTATGAAGAGGTAGGATTGAATTGTCTTCTCCGTACAACTGTCACACAAGTGCGGACTTGACATGGAGTTTTCAATCTGGAAATAAAGCAAACATAATTATGTTATGTTTATTGGTTAAAAGAATTAATTGACCCCAAACCATCAATGAAACATTTTATAATCCACCTAAAAAATTTAACTGATAATATAAATTCATTAATAATAATCTTAAAAAAAAAGGTATTTACGTAAAAATATTATGACAATCTAACAGCTACTTTTAGTTTTGTTCAGCTACTTTCAATTTTGCAGACACACAAACATAATGGAAGCTGAATTTTTATATGTAATATTTGTATTAAATACTCACATCCTCACCAAACACGTAGTTCAGTATATCCTGCAAGCATTTAGAGAATGTCTGATGGCTGATAACAAGCTCCATATCAACGGAACAAAAGTTGCCGTTGCTTTCCAAACATAGTCCGCAGAACTTGGGAGATGTCCACACCGTCTTCAATTTCTGTTTTATCCATTCTAAATGTTTTGGATTGGGGCGATTTAACTCATCTTCTTCATCCATCTTGAATTCGCTGAGGATTAAAAAAAAAACAGTATTTAATGTAAAAGATGTCTTCATTCTTTGATTGACCTTTAGCACTATTTTTCTTTTTTTTTACACATATAAAATAGATATGTAACAAACTGGTTACCATTGTGGTACAAGTAATTTTTCACCAAGTTTTTAATTTATTTATAGGGAACCAACTCCACCCCTAAGATGACCCACTGATCGAACTAGCCTGTGCCTTCTTTAAAAGGGATTATCCCATGGAAACCATCCATTTTTCCAGGATAAAAAGTAGCCCATGTGATATTCCAGACTAAAAATCTATCTCTGTGTCGAATAATTATCATCTTAATTCGTTCAGCCGTTCCGGCGTGATCAAGAGTAATAACCATCCATCCAAACCTTCGCATTTCTACGTAATAAGATAATTAAAATGTCTAGCCTATAGCTTGTCAAAATGGTTTATGGAAATAAGATTATTTTTTAATCAATTTACTGTGAGTATAAATTTGACCTGCTTCTTGAAAAAATTTATCAGAGTGGCTAGGTACCTAAATTCTTCCAAAATTGTGCAATAGGTGCAAGTTTGGTGCTTGGCGTTGGCATTGCTTGAACAGCCTTGAAATGCAAATAAACTATTGTTGAATGCCTTGCTACTTTCATTGTATCTTCCATTGCATTTATTTGTGGCATCTATTGTAATAGGTACCTACTCTATTAAATAATGACCCTCTATTGTGTTGTCAATGTCAATAAAATTAAATAGTCACCTCAGTGTCATCATTTAATGAAGTCGGGGTCCGGGGTCTCCCAGTATCTTAGGCATAATGAAACGCATACGAAACTTTGGATGATGCTAAGAATAGTTTAAATATTGTGCTAAAAATGTTAACATTTCAATAAAGTACCCTGAATATAATTATTTGTTTTGATGAAATGGAATTTCTTTTCAAACAAGAATGTCTAGGTTATGTTACGTAGATACGAAATTGGTATAACAAAATGGCGTATTTTCTCTATACTATATAGATAAGCATTCAGAAAATAAGATAAACACCGCTGCATATAATCATTTAAACCCAATCAATGGAAGAAGTTGACTTACCTTCCACCTTCTATCGCTGTAATGCTCTTCCCTTTCCACGTCCACGTTCCAGTTTCTCTGTCTTTCTCGTTTAAGCGATCGATGTAATGTTTCTATGTTCAATGGCGCCTGGCTATAATCTGTCGTTGCGTTACGTAGGCAATAAGAAACGAACCAAACTAATTATCAGACCTTCGGAACTAAATAATAAATTTTAATAGGAATAATTTTGATATTAAACAATAAATCATAGAATAAAGAATTATAAATAAGGATGGTTTTTATTATAATAATATTTAAAATATTTAACCATAAGTATTGCATTAGTATGACATACATGACATGACAGCATGATAGTGACATGGTCATGGATGAACAAGGACCTGCATGGCGCTTTTTTTGAACAATGCGACCCTGCAAACAAAGCAAAACATTAATATCTAATTTAATTGAATTCATTGATCTCCATTGATTAGGTAGGAATTGATTCGAGTCCGACCGTGTAACGAATCTATCAAAAAAAATTAAATTACTCCTAAATTCTTTTAAGAAACGTTTTGATATCGATTGAAACAATTGATTTAGGTTGGACAGTTGGTTGGCAGGACAACCAAACTTTCCAATCGAAATAATTTTAGTCGATTATTGATGTTTGATAGAATAGCAATGAAGATTGTGTCGTTTGTCACCAAAATTAAAAAAACAAAATTGACAAGACATAAAAGTGACATTTTTGTTTAATTTAAAAACTTGTCAAACGTCAAAGTTTCTTCAAATTTAAATAAAACAACATTAGGTAGTAATTAATTGCGTATTTATTTTCATTTTATTCGTAATTCAAACAAAATGGACATGTTAAATATACTGGTAAACCCAAAGTATATGAAAAGTGTTTGTTTTTTATGTTATAAACAAAGCGATAAAACCACAAATTTACACGAAAACATAGAAATTCATGACGAGTACTTTAGTTTGAATTTAACTTTATGGAATATTATGAAAAAGTTATTTCCGTCTCACGTAAGTCGATTAAATTAATTAACTTAGTTGTTATAAAAACCAGATATAACAATTTCTAAGGGACAAGTTCTATTGTGTAGGTGTTTAGCTAGGGCAGCTAGCCAAGAAGCCAGGGCCAGGGCCAGGGCCAACCAGGCTAGGCACGACGGCAAGAGGAACTACTTACAGCAGTTTTTAAATTTTAGATTACTTATTATCATTTTCTTATTGCCAATCAGCTTACTAATCAGGGTGACCTATGCTCTTGCATTCTCAGTATGAGAAGAGGTTTATGTTCTGCAGTGGGAAATAACGGCCAGTATTATTATTATACTTCTCATTTTCTTAACCTTATCGACTCTCTCTAGATCTGGCCTAAATTATCTATTTTTATTTTATTTACTAATGTCTTACCTTTTCAGGATTTGCTCCTACACCAAGCCTGTGAAGACTGTTCAAGTTTATTAATCAAGATATTCGGTCTGTTACGAAGAAACTACTTCAAAACTGAAATGTTTAGCCTTCTAGTAGACAATATAAATGAAGAAGTTGACAATAAAATAGAATTCGGAAGACAAGCTAAGAAGTATAAACTGAAATTGAACTTACCTACCTTTGACAGTATTATACCTAGTTCTAAGATGCACTCAAATAGTGTAGAATGCAAGAAGTGTGATATGAAATTTAAAACTAAAGTATTACTGCAAAGACATTTTAAGATTATGCATAAGAACACCAACGCAGCTAACATTTGTGATGTTTGTGGAAAAGTATTTAAGAAAAATTCATCTTTAAAAGTGCATTTAAGCAGTCATATAGGAAAGCAATGTCCGCACTGTTTTAAAGTCTTGAAATCTCACTCACATTTCAACCTACATTTGAGAAACCATAACGCTTTAACAAAAAGAAAGAGGGGGTACAAATATTATTGTTGTGGTAACTGTGAATATAGGAGCTTGAATAAGAGTACCCTCGAAGCCCACATCAACAAGGTACACTTAAACATACGGCCATTTGTATGTGAAATATGCCAAAAAGGTTTCTATAAAAAGAGCAACTTGACACAACATTCTGTGGTTCATGAAAAAATAAAGGACAAAACTTGTGAGATCTGTGGTAACACATTTGTGAGTGAAAAAACATTGTTAGAGCATTTAATGCAGCACACTGGCCAAAAGCCGTTCAAATGTGAGATATGCCATGCCGACTTTATCACATCTGGTCGTAGACTGGAGCATATGAAGAGGAAACATATGGAGAAGTGTGAATGCTGTGTGGTCTGTGACAAGAAATTCAGCTTGAAAAAAGACTTGAAAGCCCATTTAAAACATGTGCATAAAGCTGAAAATTATATTTTGAAACTTGAAAATGAGCAAACTGAATTACAGGTGATCCGATTAATAAATGATGCTAAAGTGATGCGGGTGCCCTCCCATGGTCCATAGGGACTAGTAGACTAAACTGCATGTTTGTGCATCACAGCATCACAGTTTCAGCTGGGTCTATGACCTTGCAACAGAAACCTATTTTATTATGATAACTTACAAGTAAATTGCATTTTTTTTTCTAACCAGCAGCATTTGCAGCAAAATTACCATATATGATGAAAATTTATGCTATTTCCCGCTAGATGTCAGTAGTTGTATTACGTCATAAATTGCTAGTGGTGAGACACATTGTTTTAATAGACAATAAAAATCAGCATGTATAACTGTAGCTTATATTTATTTTTATAAAAAAATAAGGTACAAAAGGACACTTTATACGTTTAACAAAGATTTGTCAATTTACTCCTCTATCCTATACAATAAATATACAAAATACGGCAGTGTAATGAGTATTATTAATTAAAAACTATTACAAGCAATTTTGTCTTTTTGTTGCATCACAATATGGTTTCTAGCTTCCTTTAGTTGGATTTAAAAGGTATAATAATTTGTATTAATCTATTTAACACTAAAAAGAGGTTATAATTATGCAGATATAGACTGTGTATACATGTAGGTATACGTCATCTCATAGATTGCGTGTATTGTATTAATTCTAGATCTTTCCACAATAAGTTATGACATAGTTTGTAGGAAAAAGGAGGAAATAAGGGTCTTTTGTCAGCCCAGTTCAGCGTTCATTATCTAGCTAGCGAAGTACATTATATAAAATGTTTATAACAATTGGTAACTATGTTAATATAATACTAGCTTATACTATAGTGTATTATAATTAAAAACAATTATTCTGCTCGAGAATCTGTATAGCGGACGAGATTTGAATTAGCCATTTTATGATTTTAGTCGACTTTTTTGATCTTGTTTACATTTTCTGTGTCTAAATGTTTGTTTCAAATCTTGTCCGTTATATAGAATATTGGCAGTTACAAAGGCAATTTATTAACAAACGTGTTTGTTACACTTTTGATATTTCACACTAATACTACGCGAATTATGTTTATTTTGTCATGTTTGTAGTGCTCCCTTTGTCTGGACTTTATTATGGCTGGTCCATCTATCAGTAAAATCTATTTGTAGTAAAGTAACATATTTTATTTTTGATAACAGCTGTCACGAACGTCACATTGACAGATCTAGCGGGGAGCTCGTCGTATTATAATAATCGACTATTTAATAAAATTATTTTCGCGTAATCCTAGCAAGAAATATAACCTCAGTACATTGTAAACCTGCGTTGTCGTTGGGGACGTGTCTAGTATTGGTAGCCGCCTCCTTGGCTGGGTGGTACGTAAGCTTGGCCACCGCCGGCACCGCCTGACCCGCTGCCGAAACTGTTGCCGGATGCACCGCCACCGCCATAACCACCGCTGGTGGCGGGTCCACTGCCGTAGCCGCCAGCAGGCGCGTCGGGATACCTTGCTTCACCTTCATATGTCACCTGAAATTTAGGTACAAGTATGTTTATGTCAGATGTTAGGTACCTATTGGTTATATTGGTATATCGGTTTACGAAGTAAAGTACAGAATTCCCTGAACATACCTTTTTACTTAAAATAGAAACAATAAGAGACTCGACGACAAATTAAGAACCTCCTTTTTTGAAAAATAAAAGTTCAAGAAATTACAACCAATTAGATTCTGTAAGGTGATGTCTGAAATAAATCAAGGCAGCGCCATCTATTACTGAGTATCGGTACTGCCAACAAACTTACTTCCGCGTTGAATCCGTTCTTCCAGTCAGCGGTATACTTGACAATCTGCGTGCGACCATCAGGCAAGGCCACTCTGTACTCTCCCCTCGTGATATCGCCGTCGGATATCGCGTTGTGGCTGTAGTCATTGCCGTCTTCAGCCACCTGGCGGATAAGAGGAGAATTAATTTAGAGTCTTGTCCCTCCTCAGCTTTTTCGTCGTTTTGATAATCTATATTGTATAGAATCAATTGTTGTGCATTAGACTCGCAAAAAGTGGAAATTAGCTCAACGATTTAAATGATGTCTTGTTTTTGTTTTATTCGCCTCAATATTTAAAAACTTAGAAAAAAAGAAATTCTTTGTAGTACGATGTTCACATGACCATCTAACCCTTATTTAAAGTCAAAGCATTTATTTCAATGAATCCATTGACAGGTATTTTTAAATTGTCAAGAAGTTACAGTTTACAGTCAAAGCTAGTTGCTAGTTCTAAAACGTAAGTCTATGGAGAAGAACGAGCAAGTTATTTGTCACACAAAAACTAGCTAAAACCGACCTGGTATGAGAAGTCGAAGGGCATGCCGGGCTCGTGGTGGTGGTGGTCGCCGTGGTCGTGATGGTCATGATGATCGTGATGATCATGATGCTGGAAAGGGAGAACAAAATATTAAGTATTTTTGTTTTTGGCAAGAAGTTTTGGGAAGACTTGATTTGGTCCGCCTCGAAGTTAATACATTTGAACCGTTTCGTGAACCGTACATTCGTGTTTAAGGGTACCTACCCTTAAACACGAATGTACCTACACAACATACCCTTTTAGAACCAAAGTCTTTGAATGTAAGTATTTACGGTCGATTACCACTTCATCTGGTTAGATCAAAGTTATTGAATCATATATTTGAACAAAGAATTAAGACGTAGCTTTCAAATGAATGAATTGCATTGATTGTTTTGCATTGAGTTATTTTTTTTAGTATACAATTTTGTTGTTTTACTCTGGTTCAATAATAATTTGCACCTGCCATGTTATCTGTTCTCCACCTTTGGTTGGCTGGCAGAGAATGTCTGAGGCATTAAGTCCGCCTTTGTACTTTATGTTGCTTAAGGTTTTAATTAATAAATTAATAATGTTTAGGTGCCTACTACATAATATTATGTATTAAATAATTTCAAATGAGTAAAGTCAACTTTACTACCTGACCGTAGGTAAGGCTCGGACGGTGCACGCGATCGGTCCAACTGACGGATCAATCGCGTGCAGCGTCGGCGGCCCAAAAAACCTCGAACGGAGCCAAAAACCCAAAAAATAACTTGACATTTGTGCTCACCACTCGTGGCAACTGATGTAGCTGAATTTTGGTTACGCGTCGCCATAAAGTGCTGTTATTACAATCGGATACTAAGAATTATTTATATTTCGAATTCAATTACATTTTATGTGAAACGAGTAATAAATCATAAAAGTTTCATCAATAGTTAGGTAGGTAGGTGTAACACCAGCCTGAAAAGAGTCTACAACATATTTTTTTAATATTTATATAGTTTACAGTATTACAATAAAATGGAGTTAAGGATATTTAAACGTCAAATTTCCTATATTATGGTACGTATTTTTCTATCGGTATGATTTTTAATCCGTTTCTTACGTAGGCAGTTGCTATTTTTACTTATACGGAAATATCTGGTAGATTCTTGTAGGCTTAATGGACATAATTGCGTCATAACATGTTTCCATGTTATTAGCCATACAATAGTAAACCTAATACACCATTTTGAAACGTCTAATGCCTGCGATTTCGTCCGTGATAATGTCAGTTATCAGGAACGCACGACGACTCAGTATAAAAAATAACCTATGTCCTTTCTTTGGGTTTAAACTTACCCCGCACAGAATTTCATTCAAATCGATTCAGTGGTTATGTGGTGAAAGCGTAACAGACAGACAGAGTTACTTTTGCAAAGGGGTTGATGATGATGACACCATTAAACAATAATTCCAAGGCAAGTACACACAAAAAAACCGTTTTTTTTTGCCCTGAAAACCCTATGAATTTTTTAAATAAGTATAAAATTCGATTTTTAGTTGCTTTGAAATCAATAAAATTGTGTATTGAGATGTCAAAAAGTGACGTCATAATCTAGTATTGTCGTACAAAATCTATGGGGGAATCGCGTTTTGACAGCTCATAAAAGTACGTCAGTTAATTAGTGGTGTCATTTACCCAATTATTATATAAGTATATAATTCCTGATTACCAATCTATTTTTCAGGTGTTCGCAATTATTCCGTTATGTAAAGCAAGCTACGACGCGCCTTTGGGTTAGTATCGAAGTCATTTTATCAATACAAGCTTCTCCACGCGTTTTCGTTCGCGTTATAGTCCAATATACCATAAAACATAGCCGATAATACTGTAGGTTAATCAGTGAAATATTTTTTTTAAATCTGAACAGTATTTCTAGAAATTATCTAACAGACATACCTATTTTTTATTCTTTTGCTTTTTAGCGTATCGATAATGTACATTTCTATAATATTAGAATAGAATAGACTAAAGGTAGTTAAAACATTTTTCAAACTTCAGCGTTGACTATGAAAGAAATGGACATGGGTAAATAAAGACTTTGGTTAACAATTATTTTAATTTTTAAACCTAATAATGACGTATTGATAATCTTTAGAATACGGCGAGAAGTTAACAAGTGAGTTTACTTATTTTATTTATGTGTGAAGACGTTTATTTAAAACTAGCTGTTGCCCGCGACTTTGCTCGCGTTCACTATTTTATTGGTTTCAATTTTGTTTTTGCATATAAACCTTTTTATTTTTGTTTAATTTAAGCAAATATCAAATTTAAAATAGAAATAGCCTAAGTTACTTCTTATAACATCAGCTATCTGCGAGTGAAAATCCCGTCAAAATCGGTCCAGCCATTTCGGAGATAAGCCGGAACAAACAGACAGACAGACAGAAAAAAAATTATAAATTGTTTCTTTATGTTAGTATCGTATATACTTTCATATGTATTTATTGAAAAGTTTGTAATTTGAAATTACAAACAGACCCTTAAATTTTATTTATTTGTGATTTTTTATGATCTGTGAAACGCGATGACCCAATAGGTTTTGGACGGAAATAGCAAGCTGTGGCATCACTTATTTGCCAAGTCAATTGAGAAACTATTTATTAATTTCAAAGCAACTTATTTAACAACAACATACCATCACGCCTGTATTCCCCAAAGGGTTAGGCAGAGGTGGCAGATCGCCGGTATGTTTTAGGTCCCATGTAATAGGGGGCGAGCCTATTGCCATTAACCGGGCACAAATCCTAACTCCGAGCTGCTACTGAGAATTTCATAGAAAAACCCAATAACACTTTTTGCTCGACCTGGGAATCGAACCCAAGACCTCTAGCGTAGCAGTCGCACTTAGCACCACTAGGCTACCGAGGCAGTTTTAACAACTAACTAGTAGTAGTTTTAACTTATTTAGTTTTATAGTTAATCAAAAATGTATAGAGTTTTAGGGCTAAAATAAAAAATCTCACGAATTGTTTAGTAATTTTGACAATTTTTTTTTATTTTATTCCATAAAGTTACTTTTGTTTTAGGTCTCGAAGATGGTCAGTTGAGAACCACGAAAGGAAGTACATTCATCTTTTTGTCTAATCTGCTAGTGTAGTTAATGTGTCGGATACCCGAATTCGGGTAAAGTTCTTCGGATGCCCGAATGCGGGTTTACGAACGACTATTATTTAGACCCGACTGTTCCGTAAGGAGGGTTATGTTTTTCGAGTGGTTGTATGTATGTATGTATATTTCTTTGGCATGCTCTGTAGCCTATCAAATTCAAATTCAAAATTCAAATTCAAATATTCACGTATAAATAGAGTAAATACAATCGGTGGTTTCCATGTTACATTATTTGGTCTTATAATTCTATTTAGCCTGTGGTATGGCATGTGAATCGTTTTCTTAGAAGTAAAAAGGAATAAAGAAATATAAATAATGGTTAGTCTTAGCCCGAGGTCTTAGCCAATACGTGTCTCCGAAATTCATAGTCTTATATAATGTCAATAAAATAATTATGTGCCTGGTAAAATACAATGTCAAATGCCAATAAAACTCAGTCATTTCTACGTTGAATTAATAATACACAACACACATTATTTAAAAAAAAAAAAAAAAAAAAAAAATATAGAATATTTCCCTTATTCCTGTAGCCATTCATTTCTTAATTGTGAATGTCACTGGGTATAGTAGCCGCAACGAGTCGTGAGCACAAACGTCAAGTAAATTTCTGGGTTGTTTAGGGCGCCGACGCTGCGCGATTGGTCAGTCAGTGGAATCGATCGCGTGTATTGTCGGCGCCCCAAAAAACCCAGGATTGACCAAAAATGTTCAAAAATTTACTTGACGTTTCCCGACTCATGGCGGGTACTATACTTACTTGTTTTTTTTTTTTTTTTAGTTTTTAATTTTCGTTTTTAATTTTGTCGGACTGCCCCGTTGGTATCGTGGTCGCAAGCGCGACTGATGAGCGTGGGGTCCCGGGTTCGATTCCCAGGTCGGGCAAAAAATGTTATTTGGTTTTTCCATTAGAATTTGCTCAGTAGCAGCCCGGAGTTTGGAAGTTGGTGGTGTGACACCCCCGTGCCTCGGAAGCCGTTGGTCCTGGCTGTTATTTGTAGATCTTTGAGCGTCGTTACGGATAGTCAGAAGCCGGGAAGTCTGATACCCAGTCTAACCAAGAGGTATCGTGTTGCCCAGTAACTGGATTGTGGAGGTCAGATAGGCAATCGCTCCATGTAAAACACTGGTATTCAGCTGCATCCGGTTAGACTGGAAGCCGACCCCAACATAGTTGGGAAAAAGGCTAAGTAGATGATGAGTTTTTAATTTTGCTTTATTTTTATTTTTAATAGTAGATAATATTAATACGCCGTATTTATTGGTAGCAGGTCTGATGAATAAATTTGAGGCCAAATCATTTGATAACAACGCACTGGCAAATACAATAAATAGTCAACGTTACACGTCGAGTAAAATTATCGAGCTCAAGTCACCAAGTCTTATGATGAAAGCTTTCACTCATCTTCGCCTCACGGGGTCAAGTCAGGCTGAAAAACTGAATGGACTTCATGGTGACACCACACAAGTCATGTCGCCAGTGTCGCCAGTGTCGCCATCCACAAGATGTACGACGTCAAAACCTTTACCAAAATGTAAGTACACAAATACCTTTAAAACCGACCAAGTGCGAGTCGGACCCGCGGAAAAAGGGGTTCTTAACATTAAAAAAAATCGAGTAAAAAAAAAACACGTTTTTTGTATGGGAGCCCCCTTAAATATGTATTTTATTCTGTTTTTAGTATTTGTTGGTATAGCGGCAATAGAAATACGTCATCTGTGAAAATTTCAACTGTCTGACTATCACGGTGCATGGGATATAGCCTGGTGACAGACGGACTGACGGACAGCGTGGTCTTAGTAATAGGGTCCTGTTGTTCCCTTTTAGTACGGAACCCTAAAAACAATCTTCAATACAAATTCGTCGACACAGTCGGCAGACAGATTGGCTGAGCGATTGGCTGCTGGGCTGCGTGCAGCGGGTTCGTTTCCTGCTCGGCACATATATTTATATGACCTAATAGTTGCTCCTGGTCTGACTGTTTGTGTATGTGAGTTTATATGTTTGTAAACACACCCACAATAAATATCCTAGTGTGGGGCTACGTTTAAAACAAATAAATTAAAAATAAATTGGGTTTGGTTCTATCAAAACAAAATCCAATATTCAAAGTTAAAGAAATTTTGACGTGAGACGTTTTTTTTTTTTTGGGGGTGGGAAATCATCAAATAACTTCTCCCGCCTTGGGCGGGGCGGGAGGGAGTGTCAGACTTTTACTGACTAAAACCCACCCCTCTTTGCGTTCCGGGGGCGCGGTATCTCTTACGAACAACCCGCAGCCCCGGCATGCATCGGCCCTCAGTGGCCCCTTCCCTATGCTGACATCTCTTTGAGGCGCGCGTGGAACACGAACGCGACGTCGACACGGCCTGTCGTTATGTTAAACGTAAGGACGGTGAGCTACCCATTGCTCACCGTCCATAGGCCCGTGAGACGTTACCATGACAGTCTTTTATTATCTGAGACGTGTAACCCAGAAAGGGACCGAAAAATTACCTTTACGTTTGTGCTCACGACTCGTGGCCACTATACCTGTTTAATTGCTGTTATATTATTTATTTCAGTAAGCCCATGGTTTTTACCGAGTAAGTTTAAACCTACTCAGTTCTAAAATTAAAATTTGCCTTTTTCTTTACATTTTTTTAAATTTTTTAGCGAGCGGTTTGTAGTCCTATTTAATCATGTTAAAACACAATCGTTTTGTAAAACATCAATATTTGCTTGCTTTAGTTTTTTTGTAGAAAAATTAACAAATTACATGAATACTACACACCAGTATTCCCCGAAGGGTTAGGCAGAGGTGTACCAATGTACACCCACAGTAATCTTATAAATACCTATGTAGTACAATTTACCCCTTTCAGCCCGTATGTACGTAATTGTTACCAACTGTTCAGTTCATTATTCTAGACCCATATCCCTATGGGTCTAGAATAATGATTTCATAATGTTCATTATTCTAAACATCTTTCGTCGGTTATAAGAAGAAATAAAATTAAAAATTTTTAACCCCGTCAGAAGAATAATGATTCCTACCGCACCTAACAACTGAACCAGCTGAACCGATTTTGATAAAATGTATCTAAGAACCATCGCTAGGAACCGCATTCAATTCGGTTAATCTGTTTAAGAGCAACGGTACCACAGACAGACACACACATCCAACTTATAAGACATCTATTTTTGAGTGGGGGGGGGGGGGGGGGGGTTAAAAAAACCAACAGAAAACTATATACTGAATCCATGGTAAACACAAAAAGCTTTTGTTACAATATTCTTAGTACTTATCCGTTATTTTGTAGTTTATGGCCCGTTTTTTTTTTTAAATGACCAGTTATGTCATAAGAACACATAGGCCGTTACATAGTTTTTGTATAGAATTTAAGTCAAAAAGTCATTTATTGAATTTTCAGATAAAAGTTATTGTTGTGTGATTTAAAAAATATCGTTAATTAGGTCTATAATTTTCTTTGGTATTGATAGCGACTGCTACGCTAGAGGTCTTGGGTTAGATTCCCACGTCGAGCAAGAAGTGTTACTCGGTTTTTCTGTGAAATTCTCAGAATCAGCTCGGAGTTAGGATTTGTGCCCGGTTAATGGCAATAGGCTCGCCCCCTATTACATGGGATCTAAACATACCGGCGAACTGTGCGTGTACAGTGGTACACCTCTGCCTAACCCTTCGGGGAATAGAGGCGTGATGGTGTGTTATATCATACACATTTGTTTTCAGATGAAGACGATGGAAATGACATAAGTAAACATGGGAAAAGTAAGTAATGAAAAATGAGCAACCAAAAAAATTTACACAAAAATGAGCAAGTAAGGAACACAAGAATGTGTGGTGGCCAGGCACCGGATGACGCAGTGTGGGAAGGCTCCTTACGAAGTGGACTGACGACCTGGTAAAGGTCGCGGGAAACCGCTAGATGCGGGCAGCGCAGGACCAGTCTTTGCTACTATCTTAACGGGAGGCCTAAGTCCAGCTGTGGACGTCGTTCTGCTGATATGATAATGATGGTGAAGCTAATAAGCAGTCTGTCAAACTACTATCAAGAGATTTGATTGGCTTGTTAATTCGGCCAATCACAGAAGTGTGATAGTTAATTTGTAATTTTTTTGCGTTCAATTGTTTTTCAATTATAATTTGATAGACTGCAGGAACAAGATTCTATCAATAATTTAAATAAATATTTTATTTAAACAAATAATCGTATAAAAAGAAAATCCGTCTCAACCATAGACCTCTTCTCTCCATAATCCGTTCGTCTTTTCACTCATTCTCTTCTCCCTTTCATTCATTATTTAACAATCATTTTGATCAGAAACTTTAATTTTTTTTTTTTAATAAAATCCTAAATGGTTTTGTATATTTTCAGTATTACAAGAACCAAATAAAAATACATATTTAGCGCCTATCGAAGCCGGTGAACCGAAGCATTACATTGACGACGAATAATTATAAACTTGTATAAAATAGTCTTGTATTTAATTCTACATTGTCAGATTAACTCGCGTCAAAATGCCCCCCATTTTTCGTTATAATTTTAATGATTTTGTATATTTAACGCTGATTCATTTTATTTTTATCTACATATTATAAAATGCCGAAATAATGCTGGTCGAAAATGCCAAAGGCATTAGGTCCGCCTTTGTACAGTGTATTATTTACATTATGTGCAAAAAGTTTTAATAAATAATAAATAAATATTATAAAACAAAGTCCTCCTACGCGCTTGTGTCTGTCTGTTCGCAATAAACTCAAAAACTTCTGCACCGATTTTCATGCGATTTTCACCAATGGATAGAGTGGTTCGCAAGGAAGGTTTTAGTGTATAATTTGTCAAGTTTTTGTATACATTAACATAACGCGGGTGAAATAAGCCACGCGGACGAAGTCACGGGCAGGTTGCTCGTCTATTCTAAGCGTAAGTTTTGGATGCATGTTGAACTATTATTGCTAAATAGTAGCTGGCAGTATATTGTATTAGTTTGACATAATTATTTTATATTAATAATTATTGAGAGATTGTGGGTTGGCAGAACTATTGTCGCGGCCTTACTGCGTTGTAAATTATACCCTATCTGTTTCTTACAGAGGGTATAATTTTACGCAGTAAGTTGGTTAAAGATTTTGTTTACGAGATCACGAAATATTATTTAACATGTAAACAAAAAATAGACGATAGCACTTACCTCATCAAAAGAGATTTGTAACCATTAATTTATTCATAAACTAGCTATATTCCCCGCGGTGTCACCCACGTCTTTGGTTACTGCCCCGCTCCCGTTAGTCGTAGCGTGATGTTATATAAGTATAAAGTTTCCTCTTGTATCACTCTATCTATTGATGTGTGGCGTCGCACATCCCTAGCGTGATCCTAATCGGCCGGCGCTAGCAAGAGGGCATTTCAATTTCAAACCACAATTGAAGTTTCTAGTTTCTCATCCTCGCGGCTGCGCTAAATAAGTCACTGATGACTTTTCCTGACGGCTGCGCTACTATTAACGTTTTTCTTTGCTTGCAATTATAAATTGTTTATTAAAATATTGTAAATCGAATTTAATTACCCAAAGATAAACATAATAAATCCATTTTAAAGTGACACACGGCGGGAAGCGAGTTTGTTTTATACTATGTAGAGATTCTTAAACTTAAATACTCACCCCAGGTGTTGGTGAAGGTCCAGGTCCTGGAGTGGGCTGCACAGGAGGTAGGTACGGCCTCTGGGGCGTGGGGACCGGCCTGTTGGTCGGTGGGGTCGGTTGCTGAAATTTTACGAAGAGGGGGCTTTAGTCCCACTATTATAAATGCGAAAGTTTGTGAGGATGGATGGTCGGATGTTTGTTACTCTGTCACGCTTAAATGGCTGAACAGATCTCCCTGAGATAGATTGTAGTGTGGAATAACACAGGATACTTTTTATCCCGGAGAAATGTACGGGTCCCGTGGGTTACTATATCAAATTTGACGCGGACGGCTTCTCGAGCAGAAGCTAGCCTTTACTAACTCTTAGTAGAATGTATTCTTCTACTTAATCATGGTCTGGTTCGTAACGGCTGGACCGATTTTGACGGGATATTCACTGGCAGATAGTTGATGATATAGGGAGTAAGTTAGGCTTATAGGTAGTACTTTTATTGAAAACAAAAAGGTTTCGAGTAAAAAAACTACCAGAGATAATTAACATTCTCGCGAGAGAAGCTGCGGGAATATACTGGTGTAACCTAAATTTGTAATATTTTATTGATATCAAAAGTGTTCATTGAGATTCTTGCTCGTTCTTCTCTATAGAAACCTACTATTAGGAATAGAATGTATTCTCCAAAATTAGCACATAGACAGACCGTTTGTTGGATTAACACATAGGATACTTTTTAACCCGGTAATATGTTCTCTAGGGATAATAGTATACTTTAACTCGGACGAAGTCGCGTGCAGAAGCTAGTTAGAAATAAATAATATTTTTTTTATGGTTTTGAATGACATACCTAAGGTTGACAGACAACCTGATTAAGATCGCAGGAAGACGCTGGATGCAGGCCGCTTCCAACCGGTCCTTTTGGAAATCTATGGGTGAAGGTTATATCCAGAAGTGGACGTTCTACGGCTGATCTGATGAAGAGTGACATAAAAAGAAAAATGTGTTGGCATCTTTTCCTACCTTATTTCCATTGTTATTGGTGGGGAATGGTATCGAAGGTGGTTCGTAATTGTAGCCCTTGTTGGGGGGGAGGTACTCGTTTCCTGCTGACATCGCCATCACGAAGAGTGTTGCAGACACTATGCTGGAGAGCCACATCTGGAAAGAAAAAAGAGATTTTGTTAATCCCACATTGGTCTTGTAAGTTAAAGTCATTGCTCTCCTGACCAGCATCATTTCTTCCATCATCATCCCTTAAAAAACTCAACGGTTATCTGCCAGCGCGCCGCCCGCGTGCCGTCAGCTTTTTGCCTTGACATGATAAAAAATATTTTAAAGCTTTCGACTAAGTCCTAATTTGAATGGTATAGCCGGGGAACGGGTGTAAGTGGCCCCACGTTGGGCGCCACTTATAGCCGGGGAAAGGGTGTAGTGAAACGCTGGTGCTATGAGGTAGTGGTTTATTCTCCAATTACACAGGTCACAAACTTAGAAAAACTTCACAAAGATTCACTCGCGCGTCAAACATTCGCGGGTAGCTCGGACTCTCTACTTGGCAACTGCCAGATCTCTCTCGAACTCCCGCGGGCGCCCTCTTACGGGCGGCCGGGTAACCACTTTGGGTTGCCAGTAAATATTTATAGTCTGCCGCACGCTATAATGGCAAATTATTTGCTGTGTCGGCGCTGTGCTGTTGTAGTGAGCTATGACGATTAGAGTGAACTGGCTTCTTTTGGGTAAGCTTACGATATCGTCGGCTTTGTCTCTGCCACCTCTGACCTAGACTAGAGTCAAGAGCGAACCCATCTCAAGTCAAATAAAAAAACAGGTGAGTGAGGGTCGGACTCGCGCACGAAGCCCCCTTAAATATTTATTTCTTTATTTTAGTATTTTTTGTTATAGCGACAACAGAAATACGTTTGTCTAACTATCATGGTTCATGAGATACAGTCTGGTGACAGGCGGACGGACAACGGAGGGTCCCGTTTTACCCTTTGGGTACGGAACCCTAAAAATCATCGTGATGGCTTAGTGGTTAAGGCGCGCTCTTCTCCTGCACGACTGGCTAATGTATCTTTCTTTATTGCATATGTTCTGCACTTTCCAAGTTTATTTTAGACATCATTGACATCGGTGAGGAAAACATCGTTATTTTTTATACCAGAGTGATGGCAAACCGGCATACGACACGGCCCGCCTGCTGGGGAGCGGTTACCGCAGCCTATGAACGCCTGCAACCCCAGGGACATCACACGCGAGTTGCTGACCCTTAAAAAACCCATTCAGTCCCATCTTGAAGAACCCCATACTGTCGTCCCTGTATCGTGAGGAAATCTAGATTTATAGTTAATACAGGCTGCTGCCCGCGACTTCGTCCGCGTCAAATTTCATATAGTATCCTACGGGAACCGTGTATTTTTTCGGGGTTAAGAAGTGGCCTATGTGTTATTCCAGACTATAATCTATGTCAGTGCCAAATTTCATCCAGATTCGTTTAGCCGTTTAAGCGTAAAAGAGTAACAAACATTCGCATTTATAATATTAGCAGGATTACATTGTCGTTGTTACTAATTATAACATTCTATCACGCCTTCATTAGCCTAGTGGTCCTAAGTGCGCGTGAAAGAGTATTAAACATTCATCCATCGTCATAAACTTTCGCATTTATAATATTAAGTAGGAAGTAGGAAAATGAAAGGTTCCCGTGGGAGAATATAAACTTCGGCGCGGACAAAGTCACGGACAGAAGCTAGTACAGTTAGTTAATTTAGTCGTGTTTGTGTGACAGACAGTAGCACTGGTTACTTGAAACAAAACACACAGGTTTTGCATACAATGCTCCTTATGGGAAATCTGTACAGACAGCAGGCCAATGGTCAATGTTTCGATACTTAGTGTGACTCATTTGGGCACACATAAATCTATACTAAAATAGTAAAGCTGAAGAGTTTATTGTTAGTTTGTTTAAATCTCTGGAATTACTAGTCGAATTTCTTTCTTTTTTTTGTGCCCGGTTAATGGCAATACGCTCGCCCCCTATTACATGGGACCTAAACACACCGGCGAACTGTGGGTGTACATTGGTACACCTCTGCCTAACCCTTCGGGGAATACAGGCGTGATGATATGTTATATTATAAAGATAGTTTCTAGCTATTTAAAATCACACAACAATCATAAGAATTGAAATAAAATACAATAACATTCAAAGCAACACAAAAAATGCAAAATTCCTAAACCGCATGTTTCTGCCGACCGTACATAAATGCATTTGATTGCTGGCGACGCGGCGATGTACTCAGGCGCACATTTACATACAAATATGTACACATAAATATAGATTATAGATCGAGGCCGGTCCCTGTTCTATGCCACCTCTTATGTCAGGTACCACGACATTTGGCTGTATTGCCAAGTGGAGGAAGTCGATTTTTTTAAAACTCGTTGGATAGCAAACAAGCCGACGGCCCACCCGATGTTAAGTAGTCACCGCTGCCTATAGACATCTGCAATACCAGAGGTCTTTCAAATGCGTTGCCATCCCAGAGAAAAAGTTGAAATGTCTCATGTGCCTGTAATTTTTTGTGTTGAATTCCTGCCCTATCCGGTCTATGAGAGTGTGCGTGCTATCTTTTAATTGGTTGGTCGCGTTTGGGATGGGCCGCCTTAACCGAAATTCTGTCAAGATTTATTTTTAAGAAGTATTTTATTTTGCAACTGCCTCGTTAGCCTAGTGGTCCTAAGCGCGACTGCAACGCTAGAGATTTTGGCTTCGATTCCCAGGTTGAGCAAAAAGTGCTATTGGGTTTTTCTGTGAAATTTTCAGTAGCAGCTCGGAGTTACGATTTGTGCTCGGTTAATGGCAATAAGCTCGCCCCCTATTACATGGCACCTAAACATACCAACGAACTGTGGGTGTATTAATGTACATCTCTGCCTAACCCTTCAAGGAATACAGGCGTGATGGTATGTTAAGTATGTATTTTTAAATTATCAAGAAGATGACGACAAGAGCATGTTTGGAAGTATAATTAAATCGCGAACCGAACCCATAAGGTATTCGTGCAGCTTCAAATAATATGCAGCAGATATGCAAAAGCTAAATCTCCTAAACACACAGACTCCTTCGTGTTGGCACGACTTGTGCTGCACTGATTGACGATGCCCTAACTGCAGATAAACGCATCCATTTGTCACGCTTCGAGTAAATGGCGAAGAAACGTGAACAAGTGTACATGTGCAAGTTGTTTACCAACTTTCAAAGCTTCGCTCACGTGAGGTCGTTCACCGGCAAATTATTTGCTGAAGTTTTAATTGTGTGATGTGGGTGGCAAGTGTGAGATTTTTCGACTCACGTTCCTTTTCGAGCGCGTGTAGATTTTGTATGAGAAATTAGGTTTCTCCGAGTAACCACCAGGTGGCGCTACAACTTTTTCCCATATAAAATTCTAACGCGCGACTGCTACACTCGAGGTCTTGGGTTCGATTCCCAGGTCGAGCAAAAAGTGTTATTGGGTTTTTCTATGAAATTCTCAGTAGCAGCTCTGAGTTAGGATTTGTGCCCGGTTAATGGCAATAGGCTCGCCCACTATTACATGGGACCTAAAACATACCGGCGAACTGTGGGTGTACACTGGTATACCTCTGCCTAGTTAGGCAGAGGTGTATCAATGCCTGTATTGACGCCTATATTCCCCGAATTCCCATTCGGGGAATACAGGCGTGATGGTAGGTGTGTGTGTGTAATATTGAGTATAGATTGTTGTGAACTGAATTTTGTACAAGTCAGGTCAGGGGACAATATGAATTGTCATTGAATACAACCGGATAATACAGTCTGACTTTATTGCACTATTGTAAGATCAAAACGAAAGGAACAGCGGATGTTTTTTTTTGATTTCAGGGTTGGTCCAATAATGAAAGTTGTTCGTATTTATGATTATTTTTAAACCCCTGAAATATTCACAGAAAATTAAAACCTGAATGCATTTTGGAGTTGGAATAAGGATTGCAGTTCCATTTCTGAAATGCTATGTTCCAATGTTTGATGTGTACACTGTTGGTATAGTTTATTTAAAAAATAAATGGTTTTCGGTTGCAAAATATTAGGTAACAAAAACTTAAGTTGTAAAATAAATAAAATACAGGCCTAAGAAAAAGCTTACGGTGTGGCTAAACTTCAGTATTTATCTAGCCAAAAACTTAAAAACTCCTGCACTCTAACCGATATAATTCCATCATTAGATCGCTGATCAAGTTCCACATTCAATTAAACCATAATGACGAAGCCAATCAGCGAAGATATTCATCAGCAACTCCAAGGGTATCCGAAAGTACTAAATTCTGTCAAGTAATAATTTGTTGCATATTCTACAAGTGGAACAATGGCTGCTGTCGCAACATCTTTCCGCGTCGATGGAAACTTGGAGAGTCTCTCATTAGGTGCTGGTGAGGGCTGGTGAGGTTGGGAGCGAGTGTTAGCGATTGTTACAGCGATTTGAAGAATTTTTAAACTAATATTATGAAGCGAAGAGTTTTTTCTTGGTTAAACGCGCTAAACTCTGGAACTTCCGGTCAAATTGTTTTTTTTTTGTATATGATAGCCAGATTCTTAAGGAACTGTGTAGGCTATATAAACTCACGTTACTATCAACGGAGGCAGAGCAGTTACCAAAGATATAAGAAATGCGGATGAAACCGGATACAGCTAGGTAAAGCAAGTCAGTGATAGGTGGCAAAACTTTGGAGCTTACAAGTGATGGATTAGGATTTTATGTAGATGTTAAGATTTTACTAAGTATTATCGAATCCTGAGTCAGAAACAAACATGGAGGTGTTTTTCTAAAGATCTCTGCCAGAACGAGTAATACCCTTCCCGCTATTACAGGGACCACGCCTTACTAGACTGTTACAATAGATAATAGTGTTCATTAAGTCACAAATTATGTTCAATCTTAAGATAAAGCGTTCATTGTAGTCCTCAGACTGTGAAGCGACGTGATCTATTGTTTTAAGGGATTTTAGCCTACACACGTCTGGCCAAAGGGCAAGTATTTCTAGATTGCCAATATGTCACTAATTGATTTTGTGAGAAAGCAACGCCCGGTTTCTCGAACGAAAAATTTATGTGACAAACTGTCAAGCCCGCTTATGATGCTGTGATTGGTTGAGTGAATTATCGATGACCAATCATAGCACGCCCCCTGGTTAATTTGTAACATGCTTGTCACAATTTGTCAGTTTTTGACAGAAAGATTTGGGGAACCAGTATTTCGCAGTTGTAAAGCTCTTTGTGAAGGAGCTTGTCCGGGGAAGTACTAACACTAACCTATTTCTGCGGCAAAGTAGCGTTGCTGTGTTCCGGTTTGAAAGATATGTGTGGGTGCCGCTGTAATTACAGGCACATAAGACATTTCAACTCTGTCTCTGGGTTGGCAATGCATTTGTAAGGCCTCTGGTGTTACAGATGTCTATAGGCAGCAGTGACCACTTAATATCAGGTGGTCCGTCGGCTTGGTTGCCATCCAACGAAGTTTAAGAAAAAAAAATGATGATGATGTTAAAGGCAATTCCAGTTTGGTAGTATTGCTCAATATTGCCAACCCCCCGGCGTCAATTCTCGAGTACATTGAATTAAACTGCAGCACGCGAGCGACCTATCGCGTACTTGACGATGACATTTCAATACAAATTTCTGCAGGGTTGTGACACGGAAATTAGCTGGTGTGGTATGAATGTAACACCTTTAAAAACAATGGAAGAATGGTGGCTGTGTTTCGACATGATAGCTGGTATGATTGGCTATGCTGCACTAAGCACAAAAAGTTTCGAAAAGTTTAGCTTCATTCAAGCATGTTCCATCACTGGCCAAGTTATAGGGAAGTAGGAGTAAACAAGTCACATGATAGGTGGAAGATCGGAGAGTTAAAAAAGTGCTAGAAGTATTTGTGGGAATTGGCCATACGCGACGTAGACCGACGAGCAGTTGATATAATCTGTCAAACGGTCCCGGTATTCTAAGGGATATTCGCAGCTAAAACTACTTTTACAGGTAGCAAGAAAGAGTTGGTAAGTGGCGGACTTGGGGACGTCCGTCACCCCCTATTCAACTGGACCCGAGGCGGCGGCGCGTAGTGTTCCACGCGCGCCACTCTTTGACGTCACGGGGAGAGTCCAACAACTCACCCCCTGACTTGAGGAGGCCCGCGGTGACCAGTCGGGGACCGCGGAAGGTGCGTAAGTTCCCGGTATCCTCGGCGTAAGTGTGGGAATGGAACACCGGGGTGGTTTTTAGTCAGTAAGAGTCTGACAGACCCCTCCGCCCGCCCAGAGCGGTGGATATCAATGAGGATATATATATATCCCGCGATTTATCTTCCAATAATTGTGTATAATGGAGGAAAAGAAATAGTTTTTCTGTAGACATTGACCCACGTTCACATCGTGTTTGCAAAGTACTAGGCATTGTTAAAACCAGAAAATTCGGATAGAGCAATGATGTACAATTGTGGATAAGTAACTTGGAAGTAGGGGAGGCTTATGTCCAGCAGTGGACATCCTCCGGCTGATATGTTGATGACGATGTTGAAACTAGAAGTTGTTTGTAGAAATATGCTGCAGTAGTTTACATAGGTATAATTGTTTACCTATCTATCTAGATATGATTATTCTGTCGATAGATAGAGCCAAAGTCAATAAGTAAAAAGTTAACAATACTAATATTATAAGAGGAAAGATTTGTTTATTTGTTTGTAACGAATACGCTCCGAAACTGCTGGACCGATTTTAACGATTTTGTCACCAATGGATAGCAACATTATTCCTGAGTAACATAGGCTATATAACATCAAGTCGCGGGCAGGTCCTTAGTGGTCAATTAAATACTTCAGAAGGTATAAACCGTTTATTGTCGTGGTTATTCCACGAGTTATCGACTTTGTTAGATATGGATTGCATTTGTTTTATTTAAAAAGAAATAAAACAAAAGGTTCCGTATCATCGTAAATTATTAAGATCGACTAAAAACTAGCGATTAGTTGTCAGATGTATTGCTACTGGTCATGTGAAGGGTCGACAGGCGCTTGGCGATTTCCCGTAAATATTTCTTACCTTTTATTCAGGACTTACCTAGTTGGAATTCTAGTTTATTTGTGTGTTTATCTGTAGCAGCCCTACCCTGATACCGACGTTAGTATCGCATTGCAACCTTTTAACGCCGACAGTGGGACGCTCAGTTTCAATTAAGATGAGTATCTGAAGTCAAAAATTAACTATTGTCTTACCACTTTGATAGTTACTTTATGTATATCCTTGAGATGAGTTGCACGTGTTGTTAAGTTTAGGATATAACCAGGCTAATAGATCATAAAGTAGTACAGTCAGAGGGCCTCTGACACAAACGAATATATGTAACACAAAAATATACCAATTTTTTTTAACCCTCACTCTCATAGTCTGATGGGACGGCAATCTGACACGACCGGGAAGGGATCAGCTTAACGTGCTTTCTGTAGCACGGGGGTGTAATACCACTAACTTCCAACGCGCGATCTGATGTTTTCTATATCGCGCAATCCAAGTACTCCACCACGTTAGCTTATAAACAAAAAGCCTGAAAAACAAATGCCGGCCAGTAGCCCACCAGGCAATCCCGTGTGGTCTCGAGGATTCTCTCTTTTTATTAGAGCATGAGAAACTTTACAGCCTGTTCCTCATACCTCCACATTATAAAAAGTGCTACTGGGTTTTTCCATTAGGAATTTCTCAGTAACAGCTCTGAGTTAACAAGTCAGTGGTGTGACACCTCCGTACCGTTAGTCCTGCGCTTGATCTCACCCCGGTCGTGTCGGATTGTTGTCATATCGGTCTATGAGAGTGAGGGAAGAGGCAGTGCACCTGTGTTTGAGCACACATTTGTGCTCTATAATATCTCCTGCGCACTTGGCTAGTCTGTATTAAGATTAGCCGCCGTAACCGGAATAGTCGGAAGAATACATGTTTACATTAAAAATTTTATGTTAATTAGGTTCATAATACTTTCTGTAAATTAGCAACCACCATCTACTAATCAAACTAAATTTCGTGCTGCATTCCTAACCTAACCTCTGTTCCTGGCATCAGTTGCTTAACTCGAGTCACGACGCGGGTGACATGAGTTTCTGATGCCAGTACGAACTAGGGCACTATCATTAACTTTCTAAATGCTTAGAACACAACACTTTGATTCCAATGTTTAGAATAAATGCATGTTTTTGTTTCCTGGAAGACGAACTGTTTCATCATTTGTAAAGATGTGGCATTTTACCCGACTGCGCGGCACGAAGGAGGGTAATGTGCTTGTTAGCCTATGTATGTTTGTGTGGTCCGTTGTAGCGCTCTAGAGCCGAAAGCCCTTAGGCCGATTTTAATGATTCTTCCGACTATTAATTTTGGTTTGTTTCAATAAAGACATGATGGGAATCACAATTCAATATGGCGACAATCAGATGCAATATTGTGAAAAGTAAAAAAATCTATCATTGTAAACTTATTTGAAAATCTTCTGTATGTTTCTCTTATCATTTTTCATTTCGAATGATGCTTTATTGGACTGTGGACTTGCTGGGTCTAATTGTAAATTCATTCGAGAAACCGGGTGTCAATCTATTAACAAAAATTCTGCCAAAAGTTCCTAATCTGGTCATTACGCCAAAGTTGAACAATTTAGAGACTTACATAGTTATTATTGGTGATTATCGCACAATTACAAGGTAGGCAGTAATTAAAGTATAAATTACAAGCACGCATGTATGCATGTAGTCGTAAATTGTGTGAAATAATTTAACGCTTTTAACCTAAATATTGTTTTCAATTGTTTTTGTGGGAACGGTCACATTGTTGACTAAGACATGCGATTTTAACACTTATTTTTGAAGTGTTAGAGTTTCATTTTATAGTTTAAAGTCAAAGCGTTACTCTGATAAGTGATTTTAAAGTTTGTGTGGGTGAGGTTAGGGTCTAAAATTGAGATGAAAAAAAAATGTTCAGTTGCAATACAGGCATATTTTTGTAGTGAGATTTAATAAATCTGTGAGATTTATCCGCTAATACATATTTATCGTTACGGCACAATCGTTGGAGACCAGGCAGAGATCGCTGTGATACGCTGCGACTTGTGAGAATCAAAAGGAAACATTGATTTTTATCTATTTTCGTATTCTTAAGTGTTGTTCAAGATTTTAGTGAGGGTCGTAGTAGGCAATCTGTTTATTTTTTTTTGTTTAAAACTTGTTAAAATGTATTTTTAGGCATTATCACTGCAGTTTAAAACCTTGGATTCTGTAAGTACCCTTCAGTTTATATTAATTTGTTTAAGTTATCATAATATACAATCACGCCTGTATTCCCGAGAGTTTAGGCAGAGGTGTGCCAATGTACACCCACAGTTCGCCGGTATGTTTTTAGGTCCCATGTAATAGGGAGCGAGCCTATTGCCATTAACCGGACACAAATCCTTACTCCGAGTTGCTAATGAGAATTTCACAGAAAAATCCAATAACACTTTTTGTTCGACCTGGGATTAGAACCCAAGACCTCTAGCGTAGGAGTCGCGCTAAGGTCCAGTAGGCTAACGAGGCAGATCAATCAAGGCAAGAAAATTTTGATTCTATGTAAAATATTAAGTATTAGCTTTATTTTTAGCCAAGCATGTAAAGCCGTTGGTCCTGGCTGTCATTTATAGATCTTTTAAAGTCAAAGCATAGATTAAATTTAGACCATTTATGGGCACTTTTAAATAACTAAGAAGAGACACAAAATTGAAGCTAGTTGCTCCTTCCGAAACGTACCGGCGAACTGTGGGTGGTACATTGGTACACCTCTGCATTACCCTTCGGGGATACAGGCGTGATGGTATGTTATGTTATGTAAAATTTCCTTAACCTTAGACCAAATGATGTTCAAACAGGCAGTAATTACAACAAAAAATGAACACGCGAACCCAATCTAAGGTCACATGTCAAACATAACATAAGTCTTACATAACGCATTATTAATATATAATGTGTAAGTTCAAGCAAAACGCATAAATCAAATTAGTTGATGTGTATTTTGACAGGAAAATTGATGCGGTTCGCACTTGACGCAAGATGGAGTAAATACTTTTTTGATGTAGACCTATCGCGTGTCGAGTGTTGCCAGTTTAGAAAAATGATTTGTTTTTGCCTGTAGGGGACTGGGACTCGAAATTTAAGTGTTGTTTACTACAAATTAGACGTTAACGTGATGGGTTAAATATAATAACTTAGCCTCGTTAGTCTCATGTTCACAAGCGCGGCTGTTGAGCGTGGTGTCCTGGGTTCGATTCTCAGGTCGGGCAAAAAGTGTGATTGGGTTTTTCAATTACAAATTTGCCCGGAGTTTGGAAGTCGGTCGTTTGATACCTAGGGGGTATCACATAACCAATTGTTTGATTGTTGTTTATTGTTTGATAGGTCATACTTCAAAGGTGGTCCTATATAAATTGGTTTTGTAGTCTGGTCAAAAATATTAAATAACTGAAAAAAATGTGTCATCCAAGTAAACGAATTAGCGTAGTCTGCTTTCTTGTGACTTTTAAGTGGTGTCTTGTTAATTTAAGTAGTATGACTGTTTCTTCATGGATTTAAGTGGTAGGAAGTTGATACTAAAGTTAACTTATTCTTCACATTTTACTTCTTGGAGGCGGTTATCTTTTTTGTAAAAAGTTTTCTATGGGCTGATTAATGTTCCTTATATGTACAGGTGTATAAAGATGTTAATGATTATTATTGACCATAAATAATAATATAAAACATGGCACTTAACAACATTTTTCTAATAGGTACATATTTACTTTAGGACTCATAATAACTTATTTCCTTTTTGCTAACTATGTATGCAATGTATATGCACCACGATTAAGTTAGTTTACAAAGAGTAAGTAAACCATCTCTATGTAAAACACCACCATTTTTCTTCGTAGAAAGAAGAAGAAGAAGGTCGTTATTTTTATTATTAATTATTAATATCAGGAAATTATGCTAAAAACATGGCAACACAGATTGGCGCTCGATTTGACAGATTAAACTTTTACACCGCTAGGCGGCGGTACACGCCATGCAGCCTATAATTATAACCTCATTTGTCAAATGCTCTCAATTTCTCACGGTGTGTAGATGTAAGCGATTGCCTTCACTATCTAAAATTGCTAAATAACGCATTGCACTGATATGGGAAGGCAAAAACTATGGAAGAAAATTGATTGAAAGGAAAATAGTTTTCCGTTTTGCGGGAATTTGCGCAAGAAATTGTGCTGTTGCAGTAATGAGATTTGAGATAAGATAGTTTTTTTGATTGCTTCCGTGGTTGTGTGAAAATAAAAGGGGTTTTTGGTAGAAAACACACCGAAAAATCTGTTTCCTTATCTCGAAAGTAATAAAGTAAATATTTATAATGAAACTAGCTTTATACCCCGCGTTACGTCTTTGATTACTACTCCACTCCCGTTGGCTGTAGCGTGATGTTCTATTCGTAGAATCCTTCCTCTTGAATCATTCTATCTGTTGATGAAAATCGCGACCTGACTACTGAAAAACCACGCTCTAAAAATGTTATTCAAAGTGATGTTCAGAGGATGGCCGTGGTCGTACACCACTTACCCTAACAGAACCAAATATTCTAATTGTAGTAAGTGATTAAATGCATTCGGGCAAAGTAAAAAAAAAAAACGGAATTTCTCGGCCATATATGCGATTGTTAAGCGCAGCTCTACTTACCCCATCAAACAATACAAACAAAATTATGATATAATACACGTAACAGTATAATAATATAAATCTTGACAATAGCCCGCCAAAACTTATACCATAATGTCCCGTGACCTTACTCATTCAATAACTGTCAAAACTCTACAATAGACAACAACAAATGTTTTTTTAATATGACATAACTGACAGCTGATATTGTCAGTGTTGCCATATTAGGCGTCACGGTCAAGGGGCAACCCTGAGTGAATGAATGGTTTGTTAGATGATTAGTGCATTATTCATCATTGATTGTCGAGTCAGGAGAAAAGTATTTGCGTGGTTATGCTCGCCTGGTTTGGAAGCATGGCGATTCATATAGTTAACTAGCTTATGCCTGCGTCTTCGTTCGCTGGGTCGTCAAATTAGTCTACGTATAACTCCATAAAATATCAGGTACCGCCCAGTGAAACTCCCGTCAAAATCGGTTCAGCCGTTTCATAGACAAGCTGTAACAAACAGATTGGTTGTTCCGGCGAATAAAGTTTTCTTTAAAAGGCAATTTTTGTCTGTCTGTCTCAATAAAAAAAAAGTCATCTAAGTACCGTGTACATACTCATTTTAACCCCCGACGTAAAAACGACGGGCTGTTATAAGTTTGACGTGTCTGTGTGTGTGTGTGCGGTGTGTGTGTGTGTCTGTCTGTGGCATCGTAGCTCCCGAAAGCATGAACCGATTTTGATTTTGTTTCTTGTGTTTGAAAGGTTAATTAGTCGGGAGTGTTCTTAGCGACGTTTGATGGAACTCGGTTCAACGGTTTACGGTAGGGATTTTTATTCTTCTGTCGGGGGTTGCTTATTGTTTTTTTTTTAATTCGGTTACCTTGACGTAACAAACAGCCATTTCAGTTTTATATTTTATTTCTTGTATAAATATGAATGGTAAATTAGTACCTACTACTCGAGCTACTTCTCATAGTTTATCAGGAGTAGACTTTCCGAGTGTCAAAACTCCATAACATAATTCCTACTTCACCACAAATCAATGATGTCGTAGCTACTTTCAATTTCTCTACCATTTAAGTCGACAATAGCCAAATTATCGAAGCCTGTCACCTAATGCCATGTTATTATTATGTTATTTACATTAAACACATTGATGAAAATGTTAGTTTTCTATTGTGTGATGGTGTAGCGAAAGTCTTGTTGAATATACATGTTAGTGTCAATATTACTAGGTCATGATTCCACCCATGACGAAGAGCTGTTATTAATTACTAGCTTAGAACGTGAGTTCGTCCGCTGAAGACGCAGTGGTTGAGCGACTGGCTGCGGCACAAATATTTGTATGACATACACGTTACGGGTCTGGTTGTTGTGTCAGTTTTTATGTTTGTAAGGAGAGAGAAGAAATTCCGAGTATGGGGGAAGCTTTTTTTAAAAGAAAACAAAATAATTTATAGTTTAAATGTTGTAGATAGCTTAAGGGCACAACATAATATCTAGTCTTGTGGTTCACTTAACATCTCATACTAGTTTTTAAATTACGCATCATATTTTTGAAATTAAGTTATTTGCCGGAAAAGTTGTCAACCACAAGCTTAGACATTAATGCCCTTATCATATCTTAATAGAAAATACCTAATTTGATTATTTATTGAGCTAAATACGACAAAACAATTGCACTGCGAATGGTCGGTAAAAACCACAGGACTCTATACAGCTATACATCCTAACCCACATTTTAAAATAGGATTAAAACTTTAATTCGTTAACCCACGATTACCGTAAGGCAACCGGTAATTACCTGTAACCGTTACTGTATTATGTAAATAGAACTAACAATCGGTTGTCAGTTGCCAGTGCAGTCGCTGGATTGACGTTGACGTCTTGATAATGGCAAGATGGCCGCGCTTGAGAGTGAAGGTATTATAATTATTATTGTTTTAATATTGTTTATTTATTTGTTACAAATATATTTTAAATTATAATAAAAATCCCCTCAACCGAATAAGCAAGCGAATGCGTAGCTAAGTTTTATAGTGTACAAGTGTGTGCTCAAACACTGGAGCACTCCCTCTTCCCTCTCTCTCTTACTCGAATGGGACAGTAATCATATACGACCGGACAGAGATACGGACTTTTAATGCTTACGAGATACGGGGGTGTTGTGACACCCCCATGCCTTGAAAGGTACCGGGGTCTGCTACTGAGAAACTAATGGAAAATTCTATAACCTAGAATCGAACCCGAGAGCTATAGGACCCACAAATTATAAACATAAAAGAAAGAACTAACAGATGAAACTAAATACTAAACGTCAGTTACACAAGATTAATTTAATAATAACACAACTTTTAATTTAAAATTAAAATCATTACTTAAAAAGATTATTTCGCAATATAATTAAGTAATCTGTTAACATAACAGTATAATATCATTACAATATTTGTAATTGAAGCGTTTTTTATTAAAATTAACCCACTTGCTAATTACTATTTGCTAAAGATTTGAGATTTGCATGTAAATCATTGTAAAGTGTCGAATTTGGGGCGTAAAGTGGTGTAATAATGTCTGAAAAATGTTCTTGTAAGCAAAATATTACGACAAGAATTTTAATGAAATTACTTTATGTAGCTTCGGAGCTAATTCGGTACAAACAAAAAAAACAACACACATATACCAACACGCCTGTATTCCCCGAAGGGTTAGGCAGAGGTGTAACAATACACCCACAGTTCGCCGGTATGTTTAAGTCCCATGTAATAGGGGGCGAGCCTATTGCCATTAACCGGGCACAAATCTAACTCCGAGCTGCTACTAAGAATTCCATAGAAAAACCCAATAACACTTTTTGCTCGACGTGGGAATCGAACCCAAGACCTCTAGCATAGCATTTGCGCTTGGGACCACTAGGCTAACGAGGCAGTATTTATTTTTGTAAATAGTTTTTGTATGTAGTGGTAGAGCTCTTTGTGAAGAAGCTCGTCTGGGGAAGTACTACCACCAGACCTATTTCTGTCGCAAAGCAGCGTTGCTGTGTTTCGGCTTGAAGGGTATGGGTGACGGTGTAATTACAAGCACATGGGACATTTCAATTTTGTCTCTGGGATGGCAACGTATTTGCAAGGCGTCTGGTATTGCAGATGTCTATAGGCAGCGGTGACCACTGAACATTAGGTGGACCGTCGGCTTGTTTGCCATCCAACTCTTGGGTTGTAACGTTATTTTTTTGATGTTATCAAATGGAATATAAAAACTATATTAGCGGAATTGGAAATGGCGGTGTCAGTACCTACTCTTCTTTTATTTTGAAGGATGGCAAATGATTATATGACTTCTTTCGCTTTGGGAAGAAAGCGTCAGACTCTTACTGATTGAAACCCATCCGTGTTCCTCCTAATGCTCATTGCGTCCCAGTGCCGTGGTGACTCTTTCGGATAAATTCCTCTATAGTTTTGGAATGTACAAATACTTTTAACTATAATTATACCAGGTGCAATAAAGGTAATAATATAAATTATACATAAAATGTAATGAGAGATGTATAAATATTTAAATATGACCCTGTTTTTGCTCATAAATTCGACCACAGACTAAAAATATAACATCAAACGTGTTGCCGTTTTAAAAGTGGTTGCGTAATTATATGTAATGTAGAAATGAAAAGTATTAATGTTTATGTTCTATAAACATGTTCAAACTCCCTGCGTTCCTCGTCATGTTTTATATTTATTGTTGTTTTTATGTTGCATCTTCATGGTTTAACACTTATAGTGTCAGTAGAGCTCGTGATTAAGTTGTTACGAACAGATCTTACTTTGTTTATTTTTATAGGCTTATTTTTTAATGGATTTTATATGTATTGTGTGTAATGTGCATTGCTTCATTCAAATAGTTGCAAGTAAAAATGATTCTGAGGGTGTCGTCACTCATGATTTATTTACAGAAAAAGGGCATTTTTAAAAATAATGTAAATCGGTTGATTAAAAAAATCAAACTACTTCAGGTACAGTCAACAAAAGACATGAGTAACAAGGGTCAACAGATATGGTTAAAATTTTCTGAAAAAGCAAAGGATTATAAAAAGAAAAATATATACAGTTACTGAAAATTACCACGACGACACTGGTTACAAATCCCTTTTGCTGACTGTATCTACTCTGATACCTTTTAAGACTGAATTTCTATGTCCTTCACGTGTAAAGGATCCAATCCAATTTTATCATAAATCTTAACATACAAACAGACAAAAAACATCGTTATGTTTATAAAATTAAAGTTGACATTCTTCGTCTATAGATTGTCCTCCTAACAACGTGTGTTGATGTATAGAGCTAAGCCTTATTCCTAATGGACAATATACAAGTGAACATTACACCTGCAAGAGCCACAAGAGTCAAGGCGTGAAGATACAAACAAGCGTGCCTAGTGTCACCTAGAAACTGGTTGCAGACCGGTTCCGATGACCAGCCGCCGACCCAGTGGGCAATGTTCCTGCATGCTACGCCGTAGGGACCAGAGTAAATAGTCACCAGAGACTAAACTTCATTCAATAGTGGACCTAAGAGCGTTTCTATATAGTATTATTATCAAGTCCTAAATTTTGCACTTTGTATCTGTACCGTTGTAATTGTAAGGTGAAAATGCTTGTTATGTGGAATAAAATGTGCTTGGAAATTATTTACCTCCATATTGTTTGTTCAAGCACAGTATTATGCTGAGAGGTAGCATGCTAGAAACAGGTACGACATGCAAATCCATTACGATTTTTTTTTTATGTTTATGTTTCTGTGACTAAACCTTTTTTTGTTCGTTTTCTGTGTCTTTAAATTAGTTTGGACATAATTTGCAATTGCCTTACTTATCCACACATTTTTGACATATCTTTATTTTTTTTACATATTGTATTACTGAAATTATTGAACGATAAGTATAAAATACGTAGTTATTATGAGAATAAATATAATATATACACTCACGCCTGTATTCCCCGAAGGGTTAGGCAGAGGTGTAACAATGTACACCCACAGTTCGCCGGTATATTTAGGTCCCATGTAATAAGGGGCGAGCCTATTGCCATTAACCGGGCACAAATCCTAACTCCGAGCTGCTACTGAGAATTTCATAGAAAAACCCAATAACACTTTTTGCTCGACCTGGGAATCGAACCCAAGACTAATTATTATGAGAATTTCACCTGAAAATAACTTAATATCGATTTTATTGTAAATAAACACTTCCAAATCCGGATACAGCATACAGTGTGAACATTCTCATTCAGATATAACCGTGCTATGAAGCGGCGGCTACTGTATGAAGTTTGGCCTCTGTTCGCTATCTACTCCAGTGCAGTGCGGCCGAGGACCTTTGCTTCTATTCGCAATGTTAATTAGTAAGTACAACTTTACTGCCGACGCGATATAATTGTAATAGTGAAGTATTTAGTATTAGCGCTTTTGATGGTAAACATAAATTATAATGAGCCATCAAAAATGTCACATGAACATTATATAGTTTTACGTACGATAGTAATGGCTCATGCACTATACATTCATTGGTAATGATGAAATAGTTTGTCTTATTGCTTTGTGGTTAAAATAGATTCTTTGTTTTTGAGATCACTGATAGTAAAAGCTTGTATACCATATACATATTAGGTGAACTAAAACTACGCTTTGTTAGACCAAGCAAAAAAAGTATTCGATTATAGACTGTGCGGTTAATAAAGCTTAGAAATAAAGAATCTGTAATTGTAGAACGGATATTGTCAATTTAAAAATCGAACGAATTTTTCGCGCGCTCTTTGCTAGGACTTAATTTGAAATTGCATGCAAAGAGTATTAGTATTATTGTCTCTATTATCTATGGTTATTCTTACACTGTATTAAAACACTTCATACCTTTATGCTCGGTCAGAGATAAAAGTCAAATTATCGTCATTTGTTTTAATAAGACCGTTGAAATGCACTTTTGAACGTCTTATCAATGGACAAATAATTGAAACTAGTTAATTAGTACTCCTTCCAAAAAGAGACAGAATATTATCAAAGCAAAGTCGTGTTCATAACATTTGCACTTATGTTCCACAATCTGTAAAGAGTTCGAGCCGGCAGTATTACAAACATAACTTTACGACATTTTAACATTACCTCAAACATCGGTAACCATTCAGCAATATCGTCTCTAAGCGGCGCGGCGGTAACAAATGGACTTAGTTCTGCTTAAAAGAACCAACCTACATAAAAAATAAACCATTTTTTGCAGTAATTGCAATGATTTTGGATAATTAAAAATCTATTCTAAACAATTGTGTCAGTGTTATTACAAGACGGTGAAGTAACACATATAAAATAATATTAATGAATATAATGAAACTTAGCTAACTACCTAGCTACTATGCGCGACTACTACGCTAGAGGTCGTGGGTTCGATTCCCAGGTCAAGCAAAAAGTGTTATTGGGTTTTTCTATGAAATTATCAGTAGCAGCTCGTAGTTAGGATTTGTGCCCGGTTAATGGCAATAGGCTCGCCCCCTATTACATGGGACCTTAACATACAGGCGAACTGTGGGTGGACACTGGTGCATTTCTGCCTAACCCTTCGGGGAATTCGGGCGTGATGGTATGTTATGTGTTACAATAAAACTGTAGTTTTTTTGTTCGTTTAAACGCGCCAATCTCGGAAACTACCAACCACCTACTTTTCTGAATTGGAGAAAAGACTGTTGTATATAATAGCCAGATTCATAAATAAGGGACTAAACATTTACTTATTCAGCTGTATTCAGCTTTTATCCATAGAAAACACCATTCAAATATTTAGTACGCGTAAGTATTACATATTAACTTTTATTTTGTCTTGGGCTTGAGGGAGCTACATTTTTATGTTATGTGTGCGTCAGCTTCCCAAAAATAAATAGATTTTCTTTCTTGATGCATGCAGATGCGATACAAAACTAGCGTTTTCTATAGACAAAAGCTGAATAAATGTATTTAGTACCTAACATTACAGGCTGTATAACATCATGCTACGACACACGGGAGCAGAGCAGTAACCAAAGACGTAACACGGGCGCAACCGCAAGATACAGCTAGTCGATAACTAAATCCTAAAGTTAATGACAGTGCTGTCAATTAGCAGTGCCAAGCACACACATAATAGTGACATGTAAGTAGGTAGTGCGGAGTGTCGCGACACATTTCAACATGGCGACCGAACAGAATCGCGAAGTTTGCAAGTAATATGTAAATCCTTATACTTACATAATTGATGTAAATGTCTAAGTTAGCTTAGCCCTCATACAAATGGTGGTGAAGGATATAATTACTGCTCATAGGATTAATCGTAGAGGCTTGAATGGTCAATAAATTCAAATAGTTTCGATTTTACACAAATATAGAGACAGCAATTCAATTACATTTTTCTTGAAAACTGTTTATTCGATTTTGTTAAAAAGTATTTTATGAATATATAATTGCCTTGTTAGTCTAGTGGTCTTAAGTGCGACTGCTACGATAGATAGATCTTGGGTTCGATTCAAAGGTTGAGCAAAAAGTGTTATTGGGTTTTTTAAATTACATTCTCAGTAGCAGCTCGGAGTCAGTATTTATGCCTTGTTAATAGCAATATGCTCGCCCCCTATTATATGGGACCTAAACATAACGGGGAACTGTGGGTCTACATTGGTACAGCTCTGCCTAAACCTTCGTGGAATACAGGCGTGATGGTATGTTATTTTTTGAATATCGAGGAATGCTCAAAAAAGAATATGTCATAGAAAAATTTCTTGCTGTTTACTGGTTATGTGCCCAAATTGCTTAAATTCAAAATTAACTGATCATCATAAATATTGTGCATAGGTCTTTATGTCCAACACTCAAATTCATTAATTAAAGTTTATTGTTTATTATGTCACTCACTAAATATCGGTTCGTCGAAAGAGAATTTAATGCGACAATTTGTCAACTGCGCATAAGCTACTATTTTAGACTCTGTATTTCTTTTGTATCGTGAGTGCATTTACAAACATTATAAACTCACATATACAAACAGCCAGACAGGGAACAACTATCCGGAACAGCCATTAAATATTGGTTCCGTGCAAGAGTCGAACTCGCGACACGCAGCGCAGCAGCCACTGCGCTAACCGTGCTGTTAAACTATGATTGGTTGACAAAATTATGAATAACCAATCACAACACCTTACGATACGATTCATTCGATTTCATTTCTCGTTCGAAAAACCGTTAAGGTCGTTTCAAATAAATTTCAAATTCAAACGACTAAAATGACGTCATAATTTGGCAGCCATTCTTGTATCGTCCTACAAATCAATTTTATCAGAGTTATATTAATTCTAGCTTAACTTTGAACAAAGACCGGAATCCACACAGAATGCATCAGAATCACGTGGGAAGGTTTACGAACATCAATAACATTGTGCTAATGTGACCATGTATCTGCATTAACACGGATTAGTCTCGATCGTTTGGTAAGTATACAAAATTAGGATCTTATTCTCAGTTGTATAAATGAGTTTTTGATTGATGTGTGGAGATTGGTCACAGGTGTTACTGATAGTTCTCATTAGGGCTTTAGTCATAAATAAGGGTTCTCGAATTTTTCATATTTCAAAAGCCAGAAAAAAAATACGATTCTAGTTTTTGTTTTTTATAATACGCTTATTAAAACAGCGTGTCAATATTTATTACACACCAATATTTTATTTTTTGGTAACTACTATATTTTGGCAAGAACGTGCGACAATTTAGACCGTTTCGTTAAGACTGAGACATATTCACAAACAATAAGTTATAATCCAGGCTGTTCCCTTGCTGTCCTCCCCTTAGCGCCGCCCTAAGCCGAGGTCCGTACCCAACGGGGATACCCTTAGTGTGCAGTCGCTTAGTTTATAATTTTTAAGCCCTGACTTCTTCCTGAGGTCTTCATTTTTAAGTCACCATAGGAAAGTCTTTCAACGGTTTTATCGAAGCAATTATAGATGGACTAATCGTTCTGTTTCAGATCATGGAAGCGGAGAAATTCGTTCAGTATAAAACAAATTATGTCAATGTAACTAAGAAATAAACTTTCCAGTTTTACCAAATTACCAACACTTAAGACTAATAATGATTCTTACCTATTTTCCGAAATTCCAATTCCAATAAGTACTTAGCTTGGTGACCCTAACACTTAAGTTGCGCACTCGAGGTCACAGCCGCAATTTGGCACGATTCTGTGTCAATTTATATGTAATAATATCGTGTGAGTGCACTGCTATTCGGTATTCTGTGGCGAATGCTTTGTATAGCAAGCGACCAATACAACTTGGCATGTGGATGTGGCGAGATGTTGTTAGATTAAATGTGGATGTTTTTAAAATTATATTTAAGCTTTTAAAGTTGGATTATTCGGCAGTTTCGCACGAACTTTGGTATAAGTAAAAAATAATTAATTTTGGGTATCTGCTGACATCGTAGGAGAACTTGGACTTAATTGGAAACCGCCAATTTATAAATTGCATAAGAAAAACGATACATGTACGTGTGGTCATATAAAAAGCTGAAGAGTTTCTTTGATTAAGTTAATCATTGGAAGTACTGGACCGCTTCAGAGAACTCTTTGAACTAGCCTACATACAGCACGGCCATACATTATTCAAAGAAAACAGCATTTCTAAGAAGACTGTAGCAGACGAAGTCGCTTACAAACGCTAGTATTTTATAAAGTATCAAATCTCGCTCATGTAAGCACAACAATCGCGAATGTTAAGATGCAATTTAAAATAACATACCATCACGCCTGTATTCCTCAGAGGGTTAGGCAGAGGTGTACCAATGTACACCCACAGTTCGCCGGTATGTTTTTAGGTCCCATGTAATAGGGGGCGAGCCTATTGCCATTAACCGGGCACAAATCCTAACTCCGAGCTGCTACTGACAAATTCATAGAAAAATTCAATAACACTTTTTGCTCGACCTGGGAATCGAACCCAAGACCTCTAGCGTAGTAGTCGCGCTTAGGACCACTATCCAACGAGGCAATTTACAACAATAAACTTAAATACTTTAGAAGAACTGAGATTTTGACGTTACATCTTAACATTCATCAGTTTACTCCCCAGTCAAGCGTGCGTAAAGAAGTTTTACTTCAACAACGAACACTTATCAAGTATCTAGATATGATGGTCGCAGTATACGTGCAGTAACCGACCGTGCAAGTTTACAAATAAAGTGTGGGTATACCTAGCCCTTTGATAACTTGCCCTTAATCGTTCTACGTTGATCAACTCTATGCTATAACTAACTGTATCCATAACTATGGATTACGATTGTCTGTGGGTTTTTGAGGAGAATTTTAAGATAGCAACATCTCAGTTAGACTTTATTTAAATCAGGGCTAATTTTTAAAAATAAGGAGGTTATCAATTCTTCTGAATGTCTTTTTTGTATGATTCCGTAAACTATAAATCGGTTTTGATGATTCTTTTTTTGTTTGATAGGTCATACTTCAAAGATGGCCCCGTATAAATTATATCGAAACTTGACCAGCAGCTTGGTAAAAAAAAAATACTAAAGAAAATATGTCATCCAAGTAAATAAGTAAGATAAGAGCTTCCTTAAAAATATGATTATACATTCTCAAGATGGCCTCTACCGGTCAAAACATTATATTACACAAGGGGTGGCTATTATTATAATAAGATAGTGCTCACTGTTTATATAACGCTGTTATGAGTATTATTATTCTGTTTCGTAAAAACCCATAGACAATGTTATGTTAGTAGAATATTGATATGACCATAGATAGGCGGTTTAGCGTGCTGATAGCGGTCGTTAGTCTTTCCCTAAAAGCTCTTCGAAGGAACCAGGTCAAGTCAACAAAAACTCTTAATAAACATAATATTGTATCCCTCATCTCATGTACAGTTACCCACCTGCTGAGCATTTAGTTTCTGGTGAACAATTCTCTACAGCTATCCTCTTACTACCAAAGCTACGACATTTCTAATGTTATTAGTCATAGTACCGACCAACTACGCCAATCGGCTTGAATAATTTTTAAGTTATAATATTGTATTTTGCTCTGTAAGTGATTGTGTAAATCTTTTGGGAAAATAAATGTCTAAAACCGTAAACCGTAATATTAGCGACAATTAATGTCAAAAAGTGTAGATAAATAATATAAACTTTTGACAGATTGAGATTGATCAATGATTACAAGTAGATTGCAATCGTTCGTAAAAGTAAATAGAATCACTCTGGTATTTTAAATGATGTTTTTTTGATAAATATGTGGAAATAACTGTAAGTTTATCAGTCCCGAGATTGTCAGATTGCCCATCCATTGGATTGGGAGTGTACCAGTGTTTGCTCACACACTTGTGCACTAATAATGTCCCCTTCATACTTGACCACCGTGATCGAAATTCGGTCAGGAGAATATTAATTATTATTACCTCATTACAAATTCTCTGAATGACTCCAATGCCATCTTCTAACAATCTTGCCCGATAAGTATTCATACAAAATTATGTGCAATCGCCATAACTCTTACTATGCACAAATAGAGGCGATTTTCGAATGATTTACTGGTGTTATACAGTTGTTATAAAGTGCATGTCGCCATGCGATTAGGAGTTGCATGATAGTGCTACTTTAGGGTTGCCACGTTGTGATTTTTTTTCGGATATTTTTGGGCGAATATTTAACTAAAATATTGAAAAATAATTAGATCTCCTAGTTTAAATTTAATTTTAGTTATATTAACTTTATTTTAATTTAGTTTTATTGATGTTACATGTATCAAGTTCTTCAGTAATACTTTTTTATTATGAAAAGAATCATCAGAATATGGATGAATTACCAAATTCCAATAAACAATCGTAATATTTTTTCAGTGGGGATTCCATCAAAAAAATTCTTTTATCTTCTAAATACAAATCAGTTGTCAGAACAAAAAAAAAATGGTGTCAATTTGTTTTTTGTTTTACAAAATTTGATTCCGATTCCAAAATCTGATTGTTTACAAAATCGATTTCAAATATATTCGATAAATTCCCTCGAATTTCCAGTAACTGCAGACACTAACAGAAAGTCATTGATGAGGTATTAATAGCTTACAAGACTCATATAAAAGCTGGCCTCAAGTAGTTTCTCTTGTACGCTTTATGGACAATGTAATTTGATACTGCGCTGTAACTACATTTGTATTGCATTAAGCTTCTTAGGATAAATCTGTCGGACCTTCTGTGTAACCAAACCTTTAGAAAGTAATAAATGAAAATATTTATTAGTTAATGTTTATTTTTTAATCAACAATATTGTTGTTTTATTCTCGTACCTACAATAATTTGCACCTGGCATTTACTTCACCACCTTCGGTAGATTAGTAGAGAATTCCTTAGATGTTAAGTCCGCCTTTGTACTTTTTTATTACATAAAGTTTGAAAAGATGACAAACAAAACTTGGATTGTTTTAAGTGTTAGGCATTATTATTTTTACTATAGGTCAAGCACGACAAGACTTTTCTTAAGTCAAGACAAAAAAAATACATAATTATATTTTTATATTGACTATTTTTTTTATCTATGTATTTACTTCCAAAAGAATAAATCAAAATACCTTTGATACTTATCCACTTTTACTATGACAGTTAAATTATCGGATAAATTCCAAAATTCGGATATTTCATCGCCACGCGACTACTTGACATCCTTGGATGATGTATGAAGTCTAAAATTACCAGTTCCTTGCTATTTACGAGAAAGTGCAATGTTTGTAACAGTGATACGGACAACTTAGGGTCACAAGTCACCCAGGTTTATCGATGTCTAAGATATTATAGAAATTAGAAATTAGTATTAGTAGAGAATTTAGTAGTAGTAGAGCTTTTTGTGAATGTGCTCGGCCGGGGAAGTACTACACCATACCTATTTTGGCCGCAAAGCAGCGTTACTGTGTTCCGGTTTGAAAGGTTTGGATGCCGGTGTAATTACAGACACATGACACATTTCAACTTTGTCTCTGGGATGGCAACGCATCTGCAAGGCCAGTGGTAGTGCAGATGTCTATAGGAAGAGGTGACCACTTAACATTAGGTGGACCTTCAGCTTGTTTGCCATCCAAGAAATTACCAACTAGATTTAATTCTTTGTTAATAATTTGACTTAGAATCCGTCGTTAAAAATCTAAACGTGATCGCATATCAGAGACAATCAATGTCAAAAACTTTGACAGATTGCGACTGAGATGAATTTGCAATCGTTTTTAAGTAGAATTTCCCCCACTCTGATTTGTCAAAAAAAGTTTTAGCTTATTATCAGAACTATTGACAAGTCTTTACATCACTGTCGAATTGACCAATCAACAAACAATCTAATTATTAAACAGACAGATTTACAATAACTGTCTCCATAAATTCCCTCCAGCAATTATTACATAAATAGATAATGCATTAATATTCATTCATATCGATTTATTTTGATTGCGAATAATCGTCAAAAAGTAATTGAAATCAATTTTCCAATTAATTTAAAACCAATTTACGTCAAATCCATTGAAATTGATTTCTCAAATATATATTACGTAGTATGAAATCCAATTTCTAGATTTTAACAAGATTAATGAACATTGTAGCATAATTTATATAAATAGCTAACTGATTTATTGTTTTTAAAGGTCTTTCTAAATTAGAACAATATTGATTGAATGTTGCGTATGCGCAAATTAGATTGCTATTCATTTAATAACGAAAAGGTCTTCATATTTTTCCTTTTTAAAAGATCATGGGCAATATTGTATGAAAGGCCCACTTTTCAATATTGCCCAGCAGTGATGAAACCCTTGTCTTATTAAAGCTCTCTCTCTAAGATTGTACTAAGCTAAGTTCAAATGTAGCGCGAAAATAAAAATTTTGTATGAACCAGCTTGGGCCCACTTTTCAACATTGTCCTACTGTGTTGAGATCCACTTCGCTTTAATATGCATACATGGGGCTCATTACTGTTAGACAATGTTGAAAAGTGGGCCCAAAAACTCGCTTTATTCTTTAGAATACTAACTAATACAGGGTTTATATTAAATCGGAATAAATGGTATATTTAGCGAGAGTACTATGTTATGCAGGAAAACAGCGTTCTTCCCAACCCACAAATAAAATGGTTTTTTTTTAAACAACACAGCTCATGACACTCATTTGAATTGATAACTTTTATACAAGTGAAAGAATTTTCGTAATAGGATCAGTATTTACACAGATCACCTCTCATAAACCAACGAACAATTTTACCTCTTTATAATATTAATTTAGATTTATCTTCAAAGTTGAAATGAACTTTTTCTACTGCCATTTACCGTCCTTTCACAAAACCTGTAACCCAATAAGATATTTAATTCATTTTAGAATGTTAGAGGACATCCACTGACATTTAGGAAGAGACTAGAATCCATAGACAAGTAAAAAATAAGACTTAAAAGGGCCGAGCGATTGGTATGCCATCTTTTGGCCGATTACGAAAATTGCGTTCAATTTGGAGTATTTAGCCTAAATTACTTTTATATTTGGTTAGATGTTAGTCATATGTAGATTACAGTTTTGGTAATGAATGCGATTGATAAATGAAGATGCTGATTAAACAAACATAACATAACATACCACCACGCCTGTAGTCCCCGCAGGGTTATGCAGAGGTGTACCAATGTATACCCACAGTTCGCCAGTATGTTTAAGGTTCCACGTAATAGGGGGCGAGCCTTTTGTAATTAACCGGGCACAAATCCGAAGTCCGAGTTGCTACTGAGAATTTCATAGAAAAACCCAATAACACTTTACTCGACCTGGGAATCGAACCCAAGACCTCTAGCGTAACAGTCGCGCTTATCGGCGGCGGCGAACTCTCGCGTCCGGCCCTGGTGCGAGCCATGGTTCGGAGCGAGAGGGAATGGGATGCAGTCGCCTCCTTCTGCGAGGCAGTAATGCTTGAGAAGGAGGCGGCGGGACGGTTGAGACAGCGGTTCTCCCGTCCCAGCCGCCGCGGTAGACGCTCCGGGCGTCGGGAGCCGCGAGACGACTCCCGGCCACCGTAGATACTGGCCTGTGGACGGTGAGCAATGGGTAGCTCACCGTCCTTACGTTGCATAACGACAGGCCGTGTCGACGGCGCGTTCGTGTTCCACGCGCGCCTCAAAGAGATGTCAGCAAAAGGAAGGGGCCACTGAGGGCCGATGCCTGCCGGGGCTGCGGGTTGTTCGCAAGAGATACCGCGCCCCCGGAACGCAAAGGGCACAAGAAGGAACATGGGTGGGTTTTAGTCAGTAAAAGTCTGACACTCCCTCCCGCCCCGCCCAGGGCGGGAGAAGTTATTTGATGATTTCCCACCCACCAAAAAAAAAAAAAAAAAAAACAGTCGCGCTTAGGACCACTAGGCCAACGAGGCAGTTAATAGATGCAAACTAATTGAACTATATTAAGGACAATCTAAGCCCGCGACTCCGTCCGCATGGATTTCAATTTCACAAACTCAATGCCATTTCATAGTATTCGCGGCGCAGGCAAATTTTTGGTACCTTGGGTTAAATTATTGCAATTTTCGAAAAAATCTCAATTTTATTTGAAAATACATTGTTACTCGCTGATAAAGCTTTCTATATTTCTTAAAACTTTTTGCACATAATGTAAAAAAATTAACTGTACAAGGGCAGACTTAATGCCTTGGGCATTTTCTACCAGTCTACCTTAGGGTGATGCAGAGACAAAACTGTCTCTCTCTTCTATATGTGATAGAATTTTTAAAATCGATCAAGTAGTTTTGGTGTTTATAATATTGGTTTAGATTACTTTTCCGGTGGGTATCAGAACAGGCATCTATGAAAGTTGACTTAAAACTGTTTAATAATTCTGTAGTTTCTGCCTATATATGTAATTGAAGATTCCTTTTTTGAGATACCTAAAGAATAAGAAGCCATTTCTAAAAGTCCTTTTATAGGAACAATCGCAATCGATTGTTCCTATAGAAGGACTTTGAGAGGCATTTTTGACAGATTGATTAATCTGTCAAAAATGCCTCTAATTTACCAACATTTATCAACATTAATATTGTTACTGATGCTATCCAAGATTTTGAAATCCAGTAAATCATTTTTCGGCATTGAAAATTTATTGGTCCATTGCAAAATCGCCATTCAATTTACTACCACAAAACTTATATTACAAATAAATTAACCAAACAAAAAAACGACCAATTACAAATATGTACTATACCAAAATAAGTTGCATGCAAAAACAGATTCTATTTGTAATTGGTTACAGTTTACAATAGGAATATGTTTGCAATAACCGTGTCCGATGACAACACAGATATTCGAATTAAACTCACTAATTCGCAAAGTGTGGCAATTACTGCATTACAGGTAGATACACCTTTACTTAATAGTACACCTTTAGCATTGATTGCTATTTAATGCTTAATTTCATAAACACAACTCACATTTAAAAGTTCCTTATTACCAAACGTAATCACAGACCAATCAATCAAGAATACAGACATCATTATAACGCCAGCAATTTAGAGATATCAGACACACATACATACAAACGTGCAAAAACTAAACAGAATTGATACACTTTCACAATTAAATTAAATAAAACTCGCAATAAACAACTTTCAATTAAAATAAATAAAAAAAATGTAATATATCAATATGTTTTTTATGAGTATATTATTCAGATACTTGTTTTTTAGCATTTCAATCGACGTCTAATCGATTTAAAATACTAGTGTCGATATATCGATGTGAAAACGATTGCTTATGTAGAAGTTGGCGCCAAATAGTAAGTTATTATTGAAATTGTATCGGTTTAAGTAAGAGGGTTGGTACGATTAAATCTATACTAACAAAATGCCTCGTTGCCCTAGTGGTCCTATGCGCGACTGCTACGCTAGAGGTCTTGGGTGCGATTCCTAGGTCGAGGAAAAAGTGTTATTGGGTTTTTCTATGAAATTCTCAGTAGCAGCTCGGAGTTAGGATTTGTGGCCGGTTAATGGCAATAGGCTCGCCCCCTATTACATGGGACCTAAACATACCGGCGAACTGTGGGTGTACATTGTTACACCTCTGCCTAACCCTTCGGCGAGCACAGGCGTGATGGTATGTATTTATGTAATAAAATAAAGCTGAAGAGTTTTCTCTGCTTGTTTGTTTAAACACGCTAACCTCCGAAACTGCCAGTCGGTTTTGAATAAATATTTTTGTATATGATAGCTATATTCATGGCGAATAGTAGAGTATATATAACATCATGCTACGACTGACGGCAGTAGCCTGAGCAGTAACCAAATACGTAACTTAAAACATAAACTAGTATATAATATTATAAATGCGAGAGCAACTTTGTCTGTCTGTCTGTAACGCTTTCACGACTAAACTACTGAAGCGATTTTAATGAAATTTGGTATGGGGTAAGTTCGAATCCCAGGAAAGGATATAGGCTATTTTTATTCTGCAAATTTGTCATTTTAACATTTATATGAACGAAATAGCGGGCAAAGGGTAGTTGTTGAATAAATTCGATTGTTTAGACCAAACGTCTAGTATTAACATGATCAATGGATCCGTAGTTTGACAACACAATGAAGTTTTCGTGTGAAAATATTTTTTTACTTAATTTTTAGCCTTCCACTCGTATTGTGTTTAGTAACTTTATTAATTTGACTATATTCAAACTTAATTAAAAAATTGTGATTGTTTCAATGAATCAATGATTGATTGAGGTTGCATTGTTACTGATACTGTCTCTCTAGCCTAGCGGTCCTAAGTGCGACTGCTACGCTAGAGGTATTGGGTTCGATTCCTAGGTCGAGCAAAGTATTATTGGGTTTTTCTATGAAATTCTCAGTAGCAGCTCGGAGTTACGATTTGTGCCCTTATTACATGGGACCTAAACATACTGGCGAACAGTGGGTGTACATTGGTACACCTCTGTCTAACCCTTCGGGGAATACAGGCGTGATGGTATGTCATACTATGGTCGTGCTAGGAGTGTGTCGAGACTATGTGTACTAGACAGTTCCGTAACCGACTGTCACCGTCGCGTGCCATGCACGGAGCGTCAACAATTGTCGGTTGATATATTCTAGTGGGCATAGCAGTCCGAGGCGCGTTTTGATCCGTGCCTGATACGTTCATGGGACGGTCATGATATGGTACGAGGTAATAAGCTATAGGTCGCTCGAGTGCTGCAATATGCTTCTTTGATTAATCGATAATGAACTTAAAACACGTTACTGGTAGAGTTGAAAATTGTGTGCAAAGTTGATCAAAATTTTAAATTGCATTCTCCGAAGGATAGGTCGCTGGATAAAAATAAATACAATACCTTTAATTTATAATTAATAAAAACTCACCCTTCTGACTGAGGGAAACATTTTTGATGCTAAGATGATTGTACCTGCAAAATAAAGACTATAATAAGAAAAAAATATATATTTGTATACGTATATTCTTTGCACCCTAAAAAACAAATGGAATTAGGAAGAATTTTTTTAAGTGCTTGTAATGTTTTTTTTTCCAAGTAACAGAATACATCTGTTTATTAAAATCTATTTGTTATAATGAATAGTATAGACCATGTAACATCACGCTACGCCTCACGGGAGCGGAGCATTCGAAGACGTAACTTAACGAGTGAGAAAAGAACCAAGTGGACGAAGTCACAAGTCAAAAGCTAATTTATTATATTTAAGAACAAAATGTAGATATTTTGTAGAATTACCTAGCATGATGAAAATATAATTATTTAACAATCAATTTTAAATATAACCTTTATTGTATGGGAGCACCCTTAAATATTTATTTTATTCTGTTTTTTTAGTATTTGTTGTTATAGCGGCAACAGGAATACATCATCTGTGAAAATTTCAACTGTCTAACTATCACCGTTCATGAGATAAAGCCGGGTGACAGACGGACAGACGGACAGCGCAGTCTTAGTAATAGGGTCCAGTTTTACCCTTCGGGTACGAAACCCAGAAAGATAAAGAAAGAAATAAAATGTTCTATTCCATTCTTAAACACACATACTTTGCCGATTAACCAAAAAAATTACCGTTCGTCAAACTTACGTGTAACGATTCGTTATGTACAAGTTCTTCATGCTTCATGCGTCACCTTGACCTCAACACACAGCCGGTACATTATGCAAATGTTTTTTGGTTAAAATACTCATATTTTTTCGAAGTTTTGTAATGAATGACGCTGATATTAATTTTAAGTTTATGCTAAAAAAAATTTTTTGAAGTGCATCTGTCTATTAAGGTTTACAACTTTTGTGAGATTATATAGTTTATTGTTATACTTATGACATATAATAATCATGTGGCTGACTGTACAATATTTTTTTTATCAAGAATTTTGCATGCGTTTCGTGAAGATACCACATACCATAACGCCTGTATTCCCTGAAGGGTTAGGCAGAGGGGTACCACGGTACACCCACAGTTCGCCGGTATGTTTAATTGTTTAGGTCCCATGTAATAGGGGGCTAGCCTATCGCCATTAACCGGGCACAAATCCTGACTCCGAGCTGCTACTGAGAATTTCATAGAAAAACCCAATAACACTTTTTGCTCGACCTGGGAATCGAACCCAAGACCTCTAGCGTAGCAGTCGCGCTTGGGACCACTAGGCTAAAGAGGCAGTTACCAAGCAACATTAACATTTTCATATCTATGCATTCAAAAGTTCATTGCCATCCAGCGTGGCAATCCCGCCAGTCTTATGGACACATTTCCAGATTACGGCGATGCGGAGAATTTTTTGATGCCATTAAATTTTTGTTTTTTTTTAACTTTTTGCTCGACATGGGAATCGCACCCAGGCTCAATAGTCACGCTTGCAACCACAACACCCACGGGGCAGTGAATCAGAGAATGCCTAAAAAGCGCCTTTGTAGTTGTTTTTCCTTGCATAAAGTTTAAAGCGTTTGGCTGCTGCGCTGCGTGTCGCGGGTTCGATTCCCGCACGGAACAAATATTTGTATGGCCTACAGATAGTTGTTCCGGGTCTGGCTGTTTGTGTATGTGAGTTTATATGTTTGTGAACGCACCCACGACACCGGAGAAATTCCTAGTGTGGGGCAACGTTTAAAAAAAAAAAGCAAGTTAAAACGATTTTTTTTAGTAATAGTAGAGGTTTGTGAAGTTGCTCGTCCAGGGAAGTACCTGCCATACCTATTTCTACCGCAAAGCAGCGTTGCTGTGTTCCGGTTTAGAGGGTAGGGGTGCCGGTGACATTACATGCACATGAGACATTTCAACTTTGTCTTTGGGAATGTAACGCATTTGCAAGGCCATATTGCAGATGTTTATAGGCAGCGATGATCACTTAATATCAGGTGGGGCCGTCGGCTTGTTTTCCATCAAACGATGTTTAAAAAACCTTAAAAACTAAATAGCTATTTAACAACACAGCATAGCTGTTACGTTCCGTTTCTGTTCACAGAGCCTTCATAGACAACACGCAAAGAATTGCGAAACGTGTTTTGATCATTTTACAATGGATTTCCATCAAATGCCAGGTTGGGTTGTAAAAATTGATCACTTCGTTCTGAGGCCGTCTAACTGAATCTAGTCGTAATGTTTCCGTTCGGTACAAGGTTTGTATCGATGTTCGCTTGTTTTATATCAGAGACTCACGATGCATAGTATGTCATACAAATTTTTGAGTCCAAAATCTTAGAATGTAATTGTTAATGATTTTATTCACTATTTTGATTTTGTTATGTTTGTTTGAAAGGTGAATTAGTCAGGAGTGTTCGTAGCTGTTTGATGGAAATCGGTGCAGCGGTATCAAAGTTATCAGCTCTTTTGTTAGCTGCGATAGGGATTTCTATTCTTTTGTCGGGGGTTACTGAAAATTTTTAATTTTGTGTTTTTAAGAAATTCAGCCAATTGAGAACTTGTGTACATGGATAACGTTTCAAAGTTTAATTAAATTGGTTCCCAAGATTTCCAAGATTTTGAAATTAAAAGCTTATAAGTATGAAATATCGCAAACATTCTATACAAAGAAGCTAAAATCAGACAGAGACCCACTAAGTGCAAAAACTATTAAATTTCAACTTAAAATTAAATTATATGACCATAATTATTGATAAGGCTGGTATTATACATGAATTAAATCAGTAATTCGATTAGTAATGAATGTTGTAATGAATGCAAAAAGTTTTACGATACAAATGAATGTAGATTGGTTTTAAATATAAGTGTTACGAGTAGTTGAGCAACATACCATACCATCACGCCTGTATTCCCCGAATGGTTAGGCAGAGGTGTAACAATGTACACCCACAGTTCGCCGGTATGTTTAGGTACCATGTAATAGGGGGCGAGCCTATTGCCATTAACCGGGCACAAATCCTAGCTCCGAGCTGCTACTGAGAATTTCATAGAAAAACCCGAATAACACTTTTTGCTCGACCTGGGAATCGAACCCAAGACCTTTAGCGTGGCAGTCGCGCTTTGGACCACTAGGCTACCGAGGCTGTTAGTGAGTTGTTGAGGCTTCTCATATTCGAGTTTGTAGGTTCGCAACCGAGCGACAACCATTGTAGCTATTTTATTTGTACTTTCTTAGTTATCTTGGACATCACCGACATTGGTGAAGCAAAACATCGTCAGGAAACCTGAACTTTTAATTAAAGTAAGTCTGAAATCGCCTATCCGCCTTGAGCAAGCGTGGAGATCAATGCTCATGCCTTCTCTGTATGAGAAGAGGCCCTTTTTGTGCAGTGGAACGGTAATAGACTGGTATTTATAAAGGTGAAGTGTCGTGTAAATATTACGTGGCGTATAACGCTCCCGAACTAGACAAATCGACACCCTTAAAAAGGTGGCCAGGACAGACTGGACGCAGAAGGCGGAGAACCGGCTGTTATGACCAAACTTGGAAGAGGCCTATGATAGTAGTGGACTCGTATAGCCCGAGTTTATTGAATGTGCTTATTAAGAATGACTCAGACCGGGAAATAGACATAGCGTAGATATTCCGGATGTGAACGATTTACTGTTAAATGTACATACTATCGTTGATAGACAATACGATAAAGCCGGCAAGGAAACCGTACCATAAGGTTTAATTCACACCACCGCCAGAATTGGTCGGAATAAAATTTTATGCACATTGCATAATAAACTTTATGCCCATTATTATAACGTACAAACGCATAAAACTGGTTCCGTACCACGGCAGTGTGAATTGAGCTTAACGTTGAAACATTAATGAAATAACAAAATAATCTTCTCATAAAATCAGTTAGATCAGTCGGTATTTTAGTGCCTGTGTTTCGTAAATTGTAATGGGACTGAGATTGCTGGCCGTGCCTGAATACCTACCTACCTTAATACGTTTGGGTCTCATTTTATGACGCAATTACTCGACTTTAATTACTGTATCAGCTATAAATCACACCTTCACGATTGAAAGCCCGTCTTCATCGACGTGACGACTCGGTTGGCATCGCGCCTCTCTTTAACGTCGCGGGGGGGGTCAAATACCTCACTCTCCCCTCTGACCTCAGGAAACCGTCCCGGCATGCCTGCACCCGCACACGCGTTCTCGGGATCCCCGGCGTAAGTGTGGGTAGGGTATCCCGGGGTGGTTTTTGGTCAGTCAGAGTCTGACAGATCCCTCCACCCGCCTCACTGCGGTAGACATCCATGAGAATATTCCACTGATTCCAATAAAAATGGCTGAGCGATTGGCTACTGCGCTGCGTGGCGCAGTTTCGATTCCCGCACAGAACAAATATTTGTATGGCAGGAAATTGTTCCGGGTCTGGCTGTTTGTGTATGTGAGTTTATATGTTTGTAAACGCATCCACGATACAAGAGAAATTCCTAGTGTGGGGCAATTCTGACAATTTTTTTTTTTTTTAAATCAATCTTTTACTAAGGTTTGAAATATAGAATTGTTTTAATATTATTATGTAACATTAGTATGTTGCAAGAACGTTGATGGCACCACGGTACAATCATCAACACAGTACATATGATCTCTAAGTAATATTTGATGGAAAACGTCAAATTTTTATAAAATTATTCTTATATATTTGCCATTAATTGTAACTTAAGACTGGTATACCATGAATTTAATGATGGTTAAATAATAATACATTTACAATACTAGTTTCTGCACGCGAATTCGTCCGCGTTTTTTTATCCGTGTTATGTCACGTTTTTGTTTACCGCCCCGCTCAAATCGATCGTAGCGTGATGTTATATAACCTAAGTATACTGCTCCTTATAAATCTGGCTATTATATACAACTTAAATACTCCGAAACAAACAAACAAGAAGCTTTATTATATTAGTGTAGATTGGCGTGGTTCGTATCTTGATCAACATAATACTTAAACTGTAATTTGTAAAAATCATGCTTATTTCTACCATAATGAGCCAACCCACAATAGTTGGCGCCTTTATGTTTCAATTATCTCACAAATTAAATATGTCATTACTATGTAACAACAACAGTTCTATGAAAACTGAAAAGAATAGATTAAACAACAACATAACATACCATCACGCCTGTATTCCCCCGAAGGGTTAGGCAGAGGTGTAACAATGTACACCCACAGCCTGCCGGTTTCTTTAGGTCCCTTGTAATAGGGGCCTATTGCCATTGACCGGGCACAAATCTTAACTCCGAGCTGGTACTGAGATTTCATAGAAAAACCAAATAACACTTTGATCGACCTTGGAATCGAATCCAAGGAATCTGGCGTAGCAGTTGCGCCTGGGACCACTAGGCTAACGAAGCAGTCAGATTTAAAAAAATCTGCGTATTAAATATCCTGAATGATTACAATGACTCCGAAAAGGAAAGATATTTTTTTATAATTGGGCAGATGACACCACTAATCAATTGACATACTTTTTATAAGCTGTCAAACCGCGATTCCCCCATAGATTTTGTATGGCAATGCTAAACTATGACGTCACTTTTTTGACATCTCAATTCACTAACTATTTATTGATTTCAAAGCAAATAAAAATCGAATTTTATACTTATTTAAAAATCAATCGGGTTTTCAGGGGTAAAATAAAGTGTTTTTTCAGCGAAGTTTTGTCTTGGAATTCTTGTTTAATGGTGTCGTCTACCCAATTATCTTGGTTAGTGTAATCGTGTTACCAGAATACGAATATCGCGCGCTGTTTGAGAGCATCAACCTCAGGTTAAGTACTTAACTTAAGTCCCACGATAAACCTCAACTTAACATAGAAATAACTTAGAAAATTACCAATCTCACTGACTTAGTCGTCGGTTGATATGTCAAAGTCGTGAACTGAGCGGTTAGCCGAAGGTTGCCGGTTGACGGTAACCGCACACAGTTAACTATAACTAAACTGTGAGTTTATCTGATGGCTGTGTGAATATTAACTCGATTTGACAGGATTGTGAAGGCTGATGGCCTGAAGTTTGACCTACATTTTGGAGATTTCAAACTTTGAGCTAAATTGCATTAAGTACAAGTAGGGCTGTCAGTCTCAACTATTTACTACTTCCTATCAGACATAACAATATTATAAATGTGAAAGTTTGTGAGGATGGATGTCTGGATGACAATGAGATAAATTGAGCTGTGGAATAACACGTAGGATACTTTTTATCTCAGAAAAATGTACTGTTCCCGTGGGATAACATATCGACGTGAAAGAAGTCGTGGGCAGATGCTAGTACTAATTTAATAAAGTTGAAGAGTATTAATTCTATTATACGTTCTAGAAATGTCGGCACGGTTGGTGCAGTGGTGTTACTTGTAGTGGGTTTGATTCCCGTACGGAACAATGTTATTCCGGGTCTGGCTACTTGTGTAGGTAAAAATTCGAAGTAAAAAAAATATATCTATGGATTGGTGTTTGCCTATAGCTGATCGATGGCCGAGCGATTGATTGCAGATAGATATCGATCTACAGATTCATCTAGAGATACGTTATTAATTTATCTTACTACTATTATAAATGGGTTATCTATACAAATATATAAAATTGAAGGGTCTGATTGTAAATTCAAATTACAAGCTTTTCACTAAATGCATATGAAAGTATATACGGTACTAACGTAAAAAAATCTACGTTGAAAATTTTTGTCTGTCTGTCTATCTCTTTGTTCCGGCTTATCTCCGAAACGGCTGGACCGATTTCGACGGGACTTTCACTCGCAGATAGCTAATGTTATGAGAAGTAACTTAGGCTTATTTTTTATTTTACTTTAAGTAAAAAAGGAGGGTTATGCGAAAATAAAATGGAAACCAATAAAATAGTGAACGCGAGCGAAGTCGCGGGCAACAACTAGTATATTATAAAGGTTTGGAAGGATGGATGTTTGTTACTCAAGCACGTCAGAACGGCTGAACGGATCTGGATGAAATTTGGCACAGAAATTGATTATAGTCTGGAATAGCAAATAGGATACTTTGTATCCCGGTACAATGTACGGATCCCGTGGAATAATATATTAAGTTTGACGCGTCCGAAGTCGCGGGCGGAAACTAGTAAAATATAGATATATAGATATGGTTATTTTAACTGCTTCGTCAGCCTAGTGGTCCTAAGCGTGACTGCTACGCTAGAGGTCTTGGTTTCGATTCCCAGGTCGAGCAAAAAGCGTTATTGGGTTTTTCTATGGATTTCTCAGTAGCAGCTCGGAGTTACAATTTGTGCCCGGTTAATGGCAATAGGCTCGCCCCCTATTACATGGGACTTCAAAACATGCCAGCGAACTGTGGGTGTGCATTGGTACACCTCTGCCTAACCCTCTGGGGAATATAGGCGTGAAGGTATGTATGTGTGGTTATAAATTTAAGGCTAAAGACAATGCTTGCTAGGTACTATCCTTAGACTCTTGTAATTTCTCCTGTATCGTGGGTGCATTTACAAACATATAAACTCACATACTCAAACAGCCAGACCCGGAGCAACTATCTTTAGGTCATATGAATATTTGTTCCGTGCGGGAATCGAACCCGCGGCACGCAGTGAAGCAGTCAATCGTAGTAGCAGTAATAATCAATACTAAAGTCCTAGTCCTATCTAAAACAGGCACGCGTTATAGTAGTCGCCACGAGACGTGAGCACAAATGTCAAGTTAATTTTTAATTTTTTGGGCCAACGACGCTGCACGCGATTGATCCGTCAGTTGAACCGATCGCGTGCAGCGTCCGCGCTCCAAAAAACCCCGAAAGGAACCCAGAAAAGCAAAAATTTACTTGACATTTGTGCTCACGACTCCTGGCGACAAATATACCATGATAACTTGTAAAATTTCACACTCAACTACGTCGGACAATAATAGTCCTTATTTTTATCTAATGGCTTGGGTGACGATTTTGCATTCGTTTGCGGCGTCTCTAGTACTAATCGTGTTTTGGACAGAGGTACTATTTTGTGTCGGGGGTATTCGCAATTTGAGTTTTTGATAATATTTGATTCGATTCAAAATGGAATGTAACTGCCTCGTCAGCCCAATGGCCCAATGCCCGACTGCTACGCTAGATGTCTTGGGTTTGATTACCAGATCGAGCGAAGTGTTATTGGGATTTTCCATCTTACTATAAAAGTGAGGGAGGAAGGAGTGCATTTGCGTTTGCGCACACACTTGTGCACTATAATATTAAGATAGCTGCCGTAACTAAAATTGGGCTGGAGTATACTAAGGTACATATTTTTATGCCTGACTCAACTTGAACTCAAGTTTTGAGAATAGATAGAAGAATCTCCGCCTACATACATACATACATAAACTCACGCCTTTTTCCATGGGGGTAGGCAGAAATAATAGAACGCCACCTGCTACGATCCTAATATACTCCTTTCACCTAGTCCCTTCCTTTCTGAAGAACCTATTCATATTCCATTCTATTTTCCAAATGAACACGTTTACATTCTCCAAGACCGAATGACGTAGATCTGTCGATTCCTAGTATCTTGGACTATAACTTTTAATGATGGGAAATTAAATGAATGACAAAGTTTACCACATCGGATTCAATGCCCCTCTCATGTTTAAGCCTGCTCATCATAATTTGCTTCAACCATCACTATTATGTGTGTAAAAAGGTCGCCTAACCGTCCGTCTGTCGTTGCCGTGTCGAATGGTTAATCTCTACATTTCCTACTTCACTTTACCTTCGTTGGGTAATAGTCTCACGCGGCGCCATTGTCTGTCGGTGCCAATGAAGAGGTCGCACACGATGTGTTTTAGAAAATTCTGTTGTTTTAGTTATGTTTTCTCGAATATTTCTGTTAGTTTTTTATGACGATAGTATTAGGGGGCAATAGGCTCGCCCCCTATTACATAGCACCTAATCCTTTAGGCGGACTATGGGTGTACATCGGTACACCTCGGCCGAACCCTTCGGGGAATACAGGCGTGATGGTAAGTGTGAAGTTAGTATTGCAGGAGTTTGTAGAATTATTAAATTGCCTCGGTAGCCTAGTGGTCCTTAGCGCGACTGCTACGCTAGAGGTCTTGGGTTCGATTCCCAGGTCGAGCAATAAGTGTTATTGAGTTTTCTATGAAATTCTCAGTAGCAGCTCGGAGTTAGGATTTGTGCTCGGTTAATGGCAATAGGCTCGCCCCCTATTACATGGGACCTAAACATACCGGCGAACCGTGGGTGTACATTGTTACACCTCTGCGTAACCCTTCGGGAAATACAGACGTGATGGTATGTTATGTTATAAAAAACCAGCAATCGCAATATTAAATCAAGCAGTAAAACAGTAAACAGTAACCTAAATTATAATAATTTTCCAAGATTTCCTTTGTGCCATCCCTAACTTAAACAAATTAAGCATGTTATTCACTATGAAACATGTCGGCTTCGCTACGTGCTCATCAATGCTCGTGCCTTCTTTGTGTGAGAAGAGGCCTTTGCCTTGCAGTGGACAAAAATAGGCTGCTATTACTTTAAAATGTTGCCTAAGAAATTATAATGAATAATTTCTTAAACTAGGCATTATAATAGGTCAATCGAATTGCGTAATACTGCATCGCAGCTAATGGTACATACAGGAGTAATTAATATATTCAATATACAAACAAAACAATATTCTACACGTGTTTCGTTGTGGCCTTCCATAGATGTTAGGAATTTACAAACGAGGCGTTACGACGATTAACCAATAGTAAATTATAGAAATCCGAAAAATTGCTAATAGTTAATTATAAGTGTATAAAATTTACCTTATGTCCCCCGACTTCGTCTGCCTGAATTTTATTGGGGATCTCTAATTTTTCATCATTAAATATAGCTCGTAGCACTCAGGGATATCGTAGCATACTATTAGCGAAGGAATTTTCAGAATTGCACCAGCGGTTGCAAACATTATCGCGTTCAAATGACCTCTTTAGTTTTTTAGGACCCTGTTGTAAGGAAATGTTTAGGTAATTGACAATAACGCATCGCGGCAACCAATAAGGTTCAAAATAGCGATACGTTTGATGTTAGTTGAATCGGATAACCACAAAAATAACAGTAATTTTAAAGTTATCTTTACATTGTGAAAAAAATACACGGCTCAGTAGAATTATTTATAGGTATGTCTTTAGTTACCGGCGAACTGTGGGTGTACATTGGTACACCTCTGCCTAACCCTCCGAGAAATACAGGCGTGATGGTGGTATGTCTTTAGTTCATGAAATTCCCTATATTGTCATTACATAAAATTATATAGTTTACGCTCAAAATTCTGAGTCCTATGCGACGAAACAATTTTTTTATGCTCTCCTTTACGATATTTTTCCATGATACATTCATGATTTATTTATAAATGTCTTTTCTTTGCACCCTTGACAATACACTCAATTTTAATATGTGCCAATACGCTAGACTACGCGACAAAACATGTGTGTTTTACGGTGTCCTGTGTTCGGATAGCCCCTTTAACTTTAAGGGAGTGTAGTGCTTATGAAAATAAACCACTTTCACTACGAAATCAAACTTAAAATTGCAAAAAAAATCAGCTGTTCCTTACATGTTGTCGAGTTATGCGAACATAAATGTATGGAGCAGTTGTTCTTTTTTTCGATTTTACGGTTCGTACTATAGTACAAGCTGTTCATTTTCATGAGTACTGCACTCTCTTAAAGTAAGTCCCTCGTTTATCCTAACACGCTGTATAGAAACCCAAAGAAGTAACCAATGGTATAGACGGTTCGACGGTTCGACAGACGGACCAACCGCGTGCAGCGTTGTTGACCCAAAAAATCCAGAAAGAAAGCCAAAAACACAGAAATAAACTTGACGTTTGTGCTCACGACTCGTGGCGGCTTCTATAACTGATAGGAACCCGAAATAATACTGATAGGAAGATATAGGAACCTTACTAGTAAGACTTCTGCAATACACCGAGCATTACAAACATTTTGTAGTCTTCTCATTACCAATTAAAACGCTACGCTTCTCTCAAATTGAGGACTCACGAAGTTAATAAGACTTTGGAGCGAAGCCGACATGTTTAATAGTGAATAACATGCTTAATTTGTTTAAGTTAGGGATGGCACGAAGAAAATTTTGGGTTAGGCGGAGGTGTAACAATGTACACCCACAGTTCGCCGGTATGTTTAGGTCCCATGTAATAGGGGGTTTAGCCGGGCACAAATCCTAACTCCGAGCTGCTACTGAGAATTTCATAGAAAAACCCAATAACACTTTTTGTTCGACCTGGGAATCGAACCCAAGACCTCTAGCGTATCAGTCGCTATTAGGTCCACTCAGCCAACGAGGCAGTTGGTTTTTTATGATTCACCTCTTTTACATTTTTGAAGAATTACTTTAGTATTCAAACATTGACAAAATTATGTTCTAAGGGCACAAATTCGCGGATTAAGGTGACTTAAATTCGTTCGTTTCGCACATAATTTTTATTTAGTTTGTAGGCTTTATTCATATTAATAAGTAAAACTAATTGCGCTTGTCATATGATATATAAAATTAAATTTAAATGCTTCATACTTCTACAGGGTTATTTGTAAAACAATGACAACCTTTCAGGACTATGTTACTAACATCATAATCAACAACTTTTGTTCTACGACATTTAAAAAAATTTCATATTTTAGTTCATCAGATTTTCATACAAAAATAAAAATATTTAAATTGAACGCTCTAAATGTTACGAAGTCTATGCGAAGCAAACGAAAGCGATAGTAAAATAGCGAGGGGAGCGGGATAGGGCGGCGGGTGTGTTTGTACGTGACCTATTTACAATTTTACGGAAATCCTTCAGTCGGTCATTCACTTCGATGCGCTTGCGTTGCTTGATTCTGTAAAAATTTATAGAACAAAAGTTGTTGTTTATGATGATAGTAATACAGTCCTGTCGTTGTTTTACAAATAACCCTGTATAAGAAAATCACCTCAATGCGAATACTTTTTTTTTTATTACAAACAACACATTCTAGTACTTTATGTTGAGTACTAAAAAAATATAAAAAATGTGAACCACACGCGAGATCAAATTAATTTCTATTAAAAAAATATACAGGGTGTTACTTTAAACAAGGGACATACTTTGAGGGAGTGTAGTGCTTATGAAAATAAACCACTTTCACTATGAAGTAGAATTTAAAATTGCGACAAAAATCAGCTGTTCCTTACACGTTGTCGAGTTATACGAACGTAAATGTATGGAGCAGTTGATTTTTTTCTCAATTTTACATTTCGTACTATAGTAAAAGTTGTTCATTTGCATGAGTACTGCATTCCTTAAAAATAAATCCCTCATTTTCCCTAACACCCTCTATTATTGTCATACTCTATCATATAATTTTCAACATTACTATTTTCAATTTTCGCGCCTTTGACAGCCCTACAGATTCCTATTCATTACTTATGGTAGCATAACGTATTGACTACATGATTGAGTTCGTTACTCGGATTTGTGAATTAAAGTGCTTTTAACTACCGCCATTTGCAAATAGGGACTTTTGTTAGTTCATAGAAATACACGCATATTAATGATAGTAATGATTTAATATTGTACATTCTGTAAATCGTAAAGATATGTAGTAAATAAACATACTGCATTTATCAGGTATATATTGTGTGTTTTATATTTACACAGAATGGCCCAGTTACGGACGTCCAAAAGACCAAATGCAAATGAAGCTGGAACGAATTTAATCGAGAAAAAAAGTCCCTTTTGAACTAAGTTTTAGTTACTTTGGGAGATGATTAGACAGTCGGCTTTTGTGTCGATCATGGACCACAGTCACAGAAATAATTATAAAAAAAAACCGGAAAGGGCAACAGAAAAAGTAAAAACATTAGCAAAATTTGAAGTCAGGTAATAACATAACATACCATCACGCCTGTATTCACCGAAGGGTTAGGCAGAGGTGTAACAATGTACACCCACAGTTCGCCGGTATGTTTAGGTCCCATGTAATAGGGGGCGAGCCTATTGCCATTAACCAGGCACAAATCCTAACTCCGAGCTGCTACTGAGAATTTCATAGAAAAACCCAATAACATTTTTGCTCGACCTGGGAATCGAACCCAAGACTTCTGGCGTAGCAGTCGCTCTTAGGTCCACTAGACCACCGGCACCGAGGCAGTTAATAACTTTTCAATTTTGATTGCCATTCGGAAGTCCACCTGTATATAAGTATTTATGTTTTAAATTTCAACACACTGTTTCGGCTCCTATTACGATGAGAAAATATTTTTTTTTTAAATTATACATTAACATAATTTCTTACTCTCCTACTAATATTATAAATGCGAAAGTTTGTGAGGATGGATGGATGTTTGTTACTCTTTCTTCAGGTTTAAACGGATCTGGATGAAATTTGACAAATAGATATAAAAATTATAATCTGGAAAAGCACATAGGCTACTTTTCATCCCGGAAAAATGAAACGGTGTAACGGTTCCCGTAAGATAGTGCAATAATTTTGACGCGGGAAAAGTCGCGGGGGGGAACTAGTAAAACGATAATATAAGAAGTTGAAACAAACTTTTTTGACGTTTTTGATTTCTTTCATTTTTTTATACCAAGTGAGAACGGAGCCTAAAACAATTATTTAAATGTATAGAGCTCAGCTTACACCATCAGGCCTTAATACCTACCTTATTTAAATGCTAAACTCCACAAGTCCTGTCTTGCTATTACAACAAAATTACGTATTGACAGACAAGGCTCTAAAGCAAATATGGAAGGTACTTGACACATCCGAACCTTGGCTTAAACTTAAACCTTGTGGATAAGTCCCTTCTTGCTGTGAAGTGTTTTAACATCTTTGTTTTAATACATTTAACCTTCCATATTGAACTTTTCATTGTTGTACGTTTATTTGGTTTTGTTAATTAATTAACCAAAACAAATGAATAGATAAGTACTAATTTTATAAAGGACTACCTCGTTAGCCTAGTGGTCCTAAGCGCGACTGCTACGCTAGATGACTTGGCTTCGATTCCCAGGTCGAGCAAAAAGTGCTATTGGGTTTTTTTATGAAATTTTCAGTAGCAGCTCGGAGTTAGGATTTTTGCCCGGTTAATGGCAATAGGGTCGCTCGCCTCCTATTATATGGGACCCAAACATACCAGCGAACTGTGGGTGTACATTGGTACACCTCTGCCTAACCCTTCGGGGAATACAGGCGTGATGGTATGATGGTAATTTTATAAAGGCGAAAAGTTTGTTTGTTTATTTAAAATCTCCGGAACTGCAAGTCTACTTCTGATGAATCATGTCAGCCGCAGGACGCCCCATGCTGGACCTAGGCCTCCCCCATAGATTTCCAAAAGGACCAGTGACTTATTTCTGATATTTTTGTTTGTAAATATAAATATATGTTAATATATTCCTAAGTTCCTAAGTGGATTCGAAAAAAAATGCTTGCTAAAGCTAGTGTTTGATAACGCAAGTTCATGTTATAAAATATTTTATCTGCTAGATTAAGTATTTATTTTTAATAGCTTCCTTCCAGTTTAAACTCTATAAATAGAAAATTTAAGGAACAGGCAGTTAGGGAGTTCTAAAATGGCGTTTGACGTTAAGAAAATGCTAATGCACAGCCTAATTAAAATAAAGGATTTTGAATGACTTGTTTCTTTAAAAAAAGTTGCACCTCACTAGGAATTTCTTCTGTATCCTGGGTACGTTTACAAACATATAAACTCACATACAATCAGACTCGGAAAAATTATTCAATCCGTGCGGGAATGTAACCCGCGACACGCACCCACGCTCAGCTACGGCGCCAATGGCGATGTTAGAACATTGTTGTTTATTTCCTTTACATATTATCGTATTCCTATTGATTCGAAAAACATATGAACCTAGCTCAGATTTAATCTTAGAAAATCTATTCAAGCGCCCGATTCCGCTACTGGTAGTAATCGATTTACTCCACATTTACGTTCTAATGCCGCAATAGGATGTAACCAGTACTGCGACGTATGTATTTGAATCCGATGTGAAATTATTTCGACAGCCACCATCAATTTAAACTACGTAAATGCTCAGGTATTCTTACATATTATGGTCAGGAAGATATTACGACTGTGAAATATTTTGATTTGATAACCATGGGCGACGGGGCCTGTTGGGGACGTAACGCTCTGGAGTCGCGACCACGCGCTGACTGGTGGACCGACGACCTGGTAAAGGTCGCGGGAAATCGCTGGAATCGGGCAGCCCAGGACGGCACTGTGGCTGTCTTTAGGGGAGGCCCATACACGGTATAAACGATGAAGTTCAATGTACAATCGCGGAAGATTGTGGTGAACCACTTTTCACCCTTACGCTTTTAGTAATAAGGTTAATCACCCTTGTCCTTCGTTGTACATCGTAAACCTATGCTGGGAATTGATTTAAAATTATTTTCACGTTAAATATCCAAAATGAGGCAACGGTACATAACCAAAATCGGTGTGTTGGTTCTTTTTAGCAGTACTAAACCCATTTAGATACCGACATAGTTATAAAAACTATTCAAATACTTAATTATGAAACTGAAATAGCGTAATTGAACATACATAGTTTGTTTTGATGTTTCGTTTGTATACTTCTGACATGCTCATTACACAAGTTAATTCTATTATTGCTTGAGTACAGTCGTAAAGATATTAAAGTATTGTAATTAACTGCTTCTATTGACATCTTAGAGGCGTACAAAAACTTGAAAAGGAAGGAATTTCTGGTATTTTATTGACCGTTGACTTGGTTTAGTGGTCACAAGCGCAACTAAATTATCATACCATCACGCCTGTGTTCCCCGAAGGGATAGGCAGAGGTGTACCAAGGCACACCCACAGTTCGCCGATATGTTTAGATCCCATGTAATAGGGGGCGAGCCTATTGCCATTAACCGGGCACAAATCCTAACTCCGAGCTGCTACTGAGAATTTCACAGAAAAACCCAATAACACTCTGCTCGACTAAATTACGTCAACTGATACAAGTAACCGATTCTAATGGAGTTTCGAATCAGAAGTCCGACTGTCCTATGGCATTATGGTAACCTATATAACATTATAAATGCAAAAGTTTGTTAGGATTTTTGGTGGGTGGGAAATCATCAAATGACTTCTCCCGCCCTGGGCGGGGCGGGAGGGAGTGTCAGACTTTCACTGACTAAAACCCACCCATGTTCCTTCTTGTGCCCTTTGCGTTCCGGGGGCGCGGTATCTCTTATGAACAACCCGCAGCCCTGTTAGGATGAATGGGTGTTAGTTACTCTTTCACGCTTAAACGGCTGAACGGATCTGAATGTAATTTGGCACTGATATAGATTGTAGTGTGAAATAGCACATTGGATACTTTTTATCCCGAAAAAAATACCGGTTTCCGTGTACTAATATATCAAATTTGAGAAGACGAAAAATTAATTTCAACATGAATTTTTAATTCACAACTCTTATTTATGGTGCTAACTCTGAAATGTAAACACATTGTCTGTTCCATACATTTTGATAGTGTTAGGTACTCGTATAGTGCATTTTTGTATCATACAGGTGTTTGTTTTTCCTGAGCATTACCAGCAATAAATCTCCTGAAAGACCGATAACGAATTAAAAGTAATTTTGTATAATAGCTGTAAATTGTGTCAGTTGTGCAGTTAATGTAATATTATCAAGCACATAAAACAATTCGCCTACCTATCTAAAAAAAAATAAACTCAATTTTAAGCCGCTTTCAAGTCTAATGCTACCTCTATTATTTTAAGGTGTATGTGTAAGCGACATTTAAGAACGTCTTAAAGTTAAGTGTCGTTTGAGAATTCTGGGGTAAGACTTTGAATAGTTTGGTTCCTTCCATATTGGATAATTAACTGATACACGAAAGGCATCTACAATAAAATGAAACCTTCAAACTAAATAAACATCTATTATGTGCATAGCGGGTATTTCCAAATAAAAAATTGACCGAATTTACGTTATACAAGGTGGGTAGAAATCGTGGATCAAACGAAACAGGACGATAGTTGAGGTTATTTGAAGTGAAAAATATCTGTGGCAGAGCTCTCATTTGATCTCCTTAAAAGTTGTGACTATTTGAGTGTTCTTCGAGGAAAATACCAAAATTTTTAATATGGCGATTTTAAAACAATAAATGGTGTTTTTATTGCTTCTAGGAAATGTATTATCACTATAAAAGTGCATTTATGATAGTTTATACCATTATTTAGAATATTGGCACTTTTTTCAATATCTTTTAGGTCTCATGATAATTATTTGTAACTTTATATTTACTGCAAATAACCCTCACCAACGCCCTGTTTCGTTTGATACACGATTTTTTACCCAACCTGTATATTAAATCCGCACGCTCGTGCGATGTTCTCAGCAACCATAATGTTCAAGTTAACAATTTTATAGCACTTAATTTAACAATTAATATTATATTCAAATTAGTTGGCTTCCTTAGTTATATGTTGATAAGTTTATGAATAACTATCCACACATTGTTGTAATCGTGAGGAAGTAGATATTTTGAGTTTGTAGGTTATGGTTATTGATGATTTTGTTACTGTGTAGTCAATTTTGATTCGTTATGGCTGCAATTTTGTTGTTGTAATTTTAGAAAATAATAATTTGTTTTTTATTTAATGTTTTTAGTGATGACCTATTTCGGTAATGATTTAGTGCTGATTTGAAAAAGAATGCATGTAATTTTAAACAATATTTTCGAATTAGAAAAAGCACTTCCCATTTTAATTTTCTTAATAAGTTATAATAAGATTTCTCTAAGAATAAATTCAAAACGTTAAATTTTCAATATAATAATTGAAATGCAACTGCAGACATGATTTCCAAAAACATGCAAAATCTTCTTGCTCCACATACTTCTCGTCTAATCTCTGTTCAGGAAAAAACTTCCACAGACGTTAGAAAAAAAATTGTAAAATAGAAAAACAGAACTAACTTTTTGAACCGGCTTCGTTCCTGACACTTCACTGCACAATCACAAACACTAAATGCCTGGTAACGTATTCACGCGACTACAGCAGATGGTCGACTGACAGTTGCATGGGTGAAGTACTTCTTATATACTTGCTCTGAATTCTATGTTAGTTGAGAAACCAAGGATGCGTTGGGGGGGTAACTTCCGGGTATTTTCAGATTGAAAATGGAGTAAATTTCTTCGTTAAAAAAGTGATGTAGATTAGAAATTAATGGCTTAATCCTAATTTATTCAGAGCTGAGAACGTTTATTTAGATGTAATACCACAAAACTTATAAATGACAAATAAATTAAAAATTATGTAGAAATTGTATAAAAATAATTGCTTAGGTAATCTATATTTTATAATTACAAAGAGGCAAAGTTTAATTCTCTGTCTTAGTCTATCTTGGACATCACTGACATCGATAAAAATCTTAAGGGAACCTTTAGTTATAATGTATAGTGTAAGTCGCCAATCCGCCTTGAGCAAGAGTGGTGATCAATGCTCTTGCCTTCTCTGTATGGGAAGAGGCCGCTGCCCTGCAGTGGGACAATAATAGGCTGGTATTATGGGAGACTGGCTAGAGAAGGCAGCACATAGGGAAGAGTGTAAGGCTTTAGCGGAGACTTTTGCCCAGCAGTGGGACAAAACATGTCTATGTCAGCAAGTTGCTGCTACTGTTAAAGATTGAAACCTATGTGTTTAGGCTATCTTTGGAAGTATTTACTGGTTTAATTATAAAAAATATTTTACTGATAGAAAACTACTTTATCGGCGAGTACCATACGTGGGCGAATTCGCGGGCAAAAACTAGTTACAAAAATTCTTCGATAAAGTCTCAATTAATTGTTGATTTATTTCGATTTTATGTTTGTAAATTTGTCATATTGATTTATTATTTAGTCTGACAACCAGTCTTACTAAGAGGTATCTTGTTGCCCAGTAACTGGGTTGTGGAGGTCAGAGGCAGTCGCTCCATGTAAAACACTGGTATTCAGCTGCATCCGGTTAGACTGGAAGCTGATCCCGACATACTTGGATAAAGGCTAAGCAGCTTTTTTTTATGGGTGGGAAATCATTAAATGTCTTCCCCCGCCCCAGTGTCACACATTTTCTGATTGAAACCCATCCATGATCCTTCTTGTGACCTTTGCGCTCCAGAGGCGCGGTATCTCTTACGGACAACCCGCAGCGGAAGGCATCGGCCTTGAGAGGCTCCTTTAAAAAATTGCTGACATCTATTTGAGGCGCGCGTGGAACACGAACGCCCCTTCGACACGGCCTGTCGTTATGCAATGTACGGACGGTAAGCTACCCATTGCTCGCAGTTCACAGACCCGCGTCGACGGTGGCCGGGAGTCGTCTCGCGGTTCCCGACGCCCGGAGCGTCTACCGCGGCTGCTGGGACGGGAGACTCTGCCTCAACCGTCCTAGGCTAAGCAGATGATTATATTTATTTATATACACATAAGCTAAAATAAATCTGACTTGTGAAAATACATAAAAAGCATCTATAGAAATTAGTGGTATTTACGAAAGTTCATGAAAGCATAATTAATTGAATTAGGTCAAAAAAATGTGTTTCTCCTACTAATATTATAAATGCGAAAGTTAGTGAGGATGGATGGATGTTTGTTACTCTATCATGCTTAAACGGCTGCACAGATCTGGATGAAATTTGGCATTGGAATAGATTGCAGTGTCGAATAACACATAGAATACTTTTATACTGCCCCGGTGGTCTCGTGGTTGCAAGCGCGTCTGATGAGCACGGGGTCCTGGGTTCTATTCTCAGGTCGAGCAAAGTGTTATTGGGTTTTTCCATTATTAATTTCTCAGTAGCAGTTCGGAGTTAGGATTTGTGCCCGGTTAATGGCAATATTCTCGCCACCTACTACATGGGACTTCAAAAATACCGGCGAACTCTGGGTGTATATTGGTACACCTCTGCCTAACCCTCCGGGGAATACAGGCGTATATATTTAGGTCCCATGTAATAGGGGGCGAGCCTGTTGCTATTAACCGGGCACAAATCCTGACTCCGAACTGCTACTGATAATTTCATAGAAAAACCCAATAACACTTTTTGCTCGACCTGGGAATCGAACCCAAGACCTCTAGCGTAGCAGTCGCACTTAGGACCACTAGGCTACCGAGGCAGTTCCTAGGCTTACCCAATAATTAATCTATTAATTGAAAATTACCCTGAAGGTATCTATACCAATCGTGATTTAACCAAATGATGATGATTGTATTGATGAATTATCAATTGACCTGTGATCGTGATGAGGTAGGTACATCGTGTTTGATGTAACTAGGTCAAAAGTTTGTTCGGCGTTAATTTTTATAACTCTTGTTTTTAGTAAATCAATTTCCTTATTCCATTCTGTACTTCTTTGTTAATTGACTAGCTTTTTCCCGCGATTTCACACGTGAATATCGGTTATCCCGGAAGCCGACCAAGTCCTGGATTATAAAGTAGCCTATACAGTTATGTAACGGTCAGCCAGGGATTTTTTTAACTGCTTCGTTAGCCTAGTGGTCCTAAGCGCGACTGCTACTCTAGAGGTCCTGGGTTTGGTTCCCAGGTCGAGCAAAAAGTGTTAAATTATTGGAGTTTTCTATAAAAGTATGTTATGTTATGTGTTCTCAGTAGCAGCTCGAAGTTAGGATCCGGTTACCGGTAATAGGCTCGCCCCCTAGTACATGGGACCTAAACATACCGGCGAACTGTGGGTGTACATTGGTACCTCTGCCTAACCCTTCGGGGAATACAGGCGTGATGGTGTGTGTGTGTTAACAATAAAGTGATTCACATAGACGTGCTCCAACACAGCGCCACCCGATTTTTTAAATGGCAACACAGGTTCAGACCTTGCACAATAAAATGATAAGTATACAAATTGTAGCAATACTAATTCCCTCTCCTATGTAGTACGCATCTTAAATTGTTGTGACGTAACGTTAAATTGGTGGTGAGCTAACTGACCCTACAGGTAGGTACAGTCACGTGCCAAAAGCCCACGAATCTCTACATAGTATAAAGCGAAGTCGCTTCCGCCGTCTGTACGCTCACCTTTTGGAATGGGCAACTAGATTCAATATTATTAATTTTGACATGTAATTGACGTTCAAAAGTGTATTATTGAAATAAGTGATTTGACTTTGACTTAGATGTTACTAGCTTTTGTCCGCGACTTTGTCCTTGTCACATTTGATATATTATCACACGGGAACCATAAATTATTTCGGTATAAAAAGTATCCTATGTATTATTCCACACTACAATCTATCTCAGTGCCAAATTTCATCCAAATCCATTCAGCCGTTTAAGCGTAAAAGAGTAACAAACATCCATCCATCAATTCATCCTCACAAACTTTTGCATTAATAAGTAAGAAGTAAGGTAAAATACGCAATGGATTGTAATGCGATTTTTATCAATGGATAGACTGATCAAGAGGCAGGTTTATACGTATAGAATATCATCGACCAACGGGAGCGGAGCAGTAACCAAAGATGAAACTGAACGCGGGTGACGCCGCGGGGATAGCTAGTTAGTTCAATAACAATTTAAAAGTGTTGATTGTAAACTATAAGTGTTCAGTACCTTACAATATAAAAACCAAAAGAAAATTGTTTTGAATTGTGCTAAGTTGTTTTTTTTTTTAGGTCATACATTTGCGTTTCGTTGCTGAGCAAAGGGTTTTGTTCTTCCAAACTTTCATATCTTGTCCCATTAGACCCTTGCACCCCTCAAACAGAAACACAGCAACGCTGCTTTAATAAGCCGGTCGGTCGGGTGGTTGGTTAGCTGATCGACAGACTAATTCAAGCAACCAATCCGTCAAACAAACAACCAACTAACCTACTAACCATCTCACTTCTGATGCACGCGTTATGTTCGTGAACGGGTGATGTCGGTTGGGGTTGGTCATTTAACTGCCGTGGCTTACATCTTTATTACTACTATTTTTTTTTGCTTTATATTGACTTTCATTGATTTCACAATTATAGAAGCAACAAGAATATTGAAACCATGATTTTGTAGAGACCAAATTGAAGGAATAGAGTGTCCATGGAGGATCTCCACAGAGACCTACATTTTTTAACGAGCAACTAGCTTCAACTTTAAACTGGTACTTCTTAACAATTCAAAAGTGCCTGTAAATGGTCTAATTGAAATAAATGCTTTGACTTTGATTTTGACTAACCGACCCAACAATTGATCGGTTGGTCGTACGAGAATCTTCACAAAAAGCTCTCCTAAAAAAAAATTTCTTAGCTCTGTGTGCACTTAACTGTACGGTTCACTTTGACCCAATGCGTTTAACACACGTAATTGGTTCAGATAAGTGAATGGAGCGGAAACGAGATGCGTCTCACGGACGTATACTAATACAATTATTATTAATAATTACATTTTAAAATATTATTACAAAAGAAAAGTAGCCCACCGGCATTGGGATCAGGGTCTAAGCTACCGCTGGTCAGGGCTCCTGAGAAATTAATCTCCTAACCATGCGCACCGTGTCTAGGAGTACTGCCTTCTGAATCAAGCCCTTCATCCAGCTACGAACGACATGGTTGGCGTGCTGTTGCGCTGCGTGCCGCGTTTTCAATTCCCACATGAGACAAATATTTGTATGACCTACAAATAGTTGGTACAGGTCTGACTGTTTGTGTGTGTTTATGTTTGTAAACGCACCAACGACCCTGGAGACATTCCTAGAGAGGAACACGTTTTTTGTTTAGGTAAAACACCATTAATTACTTTTTTAATTAATAAATTTACTTCTAACTAATAAAATAAACTTGCTTACTTCTTAAATTGTAATTATAATAAACAGTAGCGTTTAAATTAATTACAAAATATTAGTTGTAATGATCTTTGATCCGCACGTTACTTCATCTAATTTTTTAGCGATAGGATTGCATTTGATTATAATTTTCTTTTAGATTAGTTGGTAATTATGATAGATTAACTCGTTAACTTGAAGTTCACTGTTTGGTCAAGTCTTACTAATTGTGTAATTTCATCATATTGGCCATTAATAGTAACGATTATTTATTTACATTAGTTGGTACATTCTGTTTAAGATATACTCTGGACTTCACACTGGGATACCCGGTGTCGAGATGTAAAGACTTTCCACCGCATTATAGGAATCATCAACACCTTCCACTGCTGTACGTAGGCCTCCCCCAAAGAGCGCCAACCATCGCAATCCTGGGCAGCCCGCAAACATCCGCTCAATAAGAATATTTTTACTATATTGTTGTATGAAATACTTATATATATGTTTATAATTTTTAATAAAATAACTAGTGGAACATCTAGATCCCAGCGATAAAACATTTCTTCGACAAAAAGTGGTAATCCTGGACGTTCTAGAATTATGTATGAATCAATGGTTAAAGTTTTATTTATGTTCCTTCCACACCGTATAGCGTCAAACAAAAAAGCGACATGGGCCCGTGGTAGACCCCGAAGAAGTTGGAAAGACGACCTGGACTTTTTTTTTGGGGATTGACAAAAAGAAACGGAGAATGGAGACTGACGAAAAGGAATACGTAACAAAAATAAAAATGGAGTGCAGCTTTTGTCCAGCGTAGACCTGGCCCTACTGAGGGGCCAAATCCTCCAGAAAACCGAATCATTGATTAGAACAATTCGCCTATTTTCTCAGGAAATATTCTAAAAAATAAATCAACATTATTGCTATTTAAAATGTAATTAAAGTCATAAAATTTACTGCAGTTTTCCCATAGACTCGAAAGCCTAGTTGTACGAGTACTATTAACAAACTTCAATTACCCCACTTATATGTACAAAGCCATCATATTTGTTTGATAAATGCGTCTTGTATGAGCACATCTCCTAAGGAGACGTAATTTATGGTCTATTAATTTGATTTGTGGCAACAGCCTATTGGAAATTGTCCACTTAGACTGCTGTCTTGTTAGCCAATGTTAGCGTGAAGATTCGCATTAATGTCGTTTGGTTGTGTGGAAACCGGGTCGTTCCTCATACAACTGGACTCAACGTGGCGGCGGCGGGCGGTGCGTAGTGTTTCAAGCGTCTCTTTGACGTCATGGGGGAGTTATACATCTCCCTTCCCCGCTTAACCTGAGGAGGTCCTCGAAGGCAGGCCGGGGATCGTGTAAGGCGCGTACGCCCCCTTCGCTTCCTAGGGCGGAGGACATCTATGAGATTTGTCCAAACAGGAACAAAAAAATAACATGCCAGTTGTATGGGGATATTTGTTTTATTTTAATCATATATTTTTAAAGTGAATATATAGCTAAATATTTTGTGAATATTTGAAGCGTCTACCTGTTGCCGAGATCAATATCGAGCGCAAACGAGCGAATAAAATCTCGTTTGTTTTACGGGGCCCCCTTAAATATTTATTTTATTTTTAGTATTTGTTGTTATAGCGGCAACAGAAATACATCATAATGTTGAAATTTCAACTGTCTAACTATTACCGTTCATGTGATACTGCCTGGTGACCGACGGACAGACGGATCGATAGACATAGTGACGGACGGACAGCAAAGTCTTAGTAATAGGGTTCGGTTTTACCCTTTGGGTACAGAACCCTGAAAAGAAGGGGCGGCGGCTTATGACCAACTCCCACAGAAGATCCCACATATTCCTATGGACCTAGAAAGCTGCTTCCTAAGTTGCTGCACCTTGCTAAAAAGCTCTACTTAGAGAGGTATCATTTTCAGTCCGACTTCACACACCTGTAATAGAGTTCCTTTTGGTTGAAGAAGAAAGGGAAGCTTACCAACAAACTGCCGTCACATACAGATCTCATATTTTTATTATATTACTAGTTGTTGCCCGCGACTTCGTTCGCGTTCTTTATTTTATTGGTTTCTATTTTGTTTTCGCATAACCTTCTTTTTTAATTTAATTAAATTAAAAAAAATAGCCTAAGTTACTTCTTATAACATTAGCTATCTGCGATTGAAAGTCCCGTCAAAATAGGTCCAGCCGGTTCGGAGATAAGCTGGAAAAAATAGACAGACAGATACAATTTTTTTTTTTAATTTTAAAAATGTTTTTTTTTTAATTGTTAGTAGCGTATATACTTTCATACGCATTTAGTGAAAAGCTTGTAATTTGAAATTACAAGCAGACCCTTCAATTTTATTTATTTGTACAGATTTCAGTTCAGTTAGGTCTGTGGTTACTGCTCAGACCCCGTTGGTCGTAGTGTGATGTTCTATACAAATATATGTATATACCTTCCTGTTGACTCACTCTATCTATTGATGAAAACGCATTAAAATCAGATGGCGGGCAGCGACTATGTTTTATACTAAGGAGAGATACATATTGTGTATTTGTGTGTATGTGTGTGTGTAGTTTAAGAACTTTTGATAGTGATCTGAGACTGAAGCATGAATGTAGATCATAAGGTCCTGGGTTAGGTTCCAAGGTTGAGTAATGTTTGTACATTTTTTCTCGGAAATTCTCACAGCCTTCGATTGTAAGTGTTTGAAGATAATGGCTGCGGTTTCGTCAATACTTGAAAGTTAATAACATCATTAGTGCATTGTAATTTAACATACGACATAGATATGTAATGTTGTGAATACGCGGCCGAAATAACGCGGCTGAAATTACGCGTGTCATGTTTTGTCTATGAAAATGTGACGTCATTTTCGGGAGGTGTGTGTTCCTGTCAATAGAGCTTAGTTCTGACAAGATGAGCTAATCCTCTGTCAATAATTTAAACAATTACGTCAAACCAATTCGAAAAGTTTTACATTACTATTCAGCAAAAACGAATCAATGTGCAATTTACATGTACAACTTGCCTAGAATAGATATAACCAAATCGTTACAATTACTTCGTTTGCGAACTTTATGTCGCATAATTTCGGCAGATTAAGAAGATAAAATAAACACGTTTACTATACGTTTCACCATACCATCACGCCTGTATTCCCCGAAGGGTTAGGCAGAGGTGTAACAATGTACACCCACAGTCCGCCGGTATGTTTAGGTCCCATGTAATAGGGGGCGAGCCTATTGCCGTTAACCGGGCACAAATCCTAACTCCGAGCTGCTACTGAGAATTTCATAGAAAAACCCCATAACATTTTTGCTCGACCTGGGAATCGAACCCAAGACCTAAAGCGTAGCAGTCGCGCTTAGGACCACTAGGCTAACGAGGCAGTCAGTGGCTAATGATGAATGATATGAAAGAGAAGAGAGTCAGTGATAGCATGACGGTTGACAGGACGGAATGGAAGAAGAAAACGTGTTACGCCGACCCCAAGTAACACTAGATGAGGGCAGGAAGTTGTCTAGATAGCGGTGAACACTTAACATCAGGTGGGCCGTCGGCGGGTTTGCCATCCAATGACATAAAAAAAAGAATCCCACTACAGGTGACGATCATTGTCCCTCACATTAAAAAAACATATCTACGGGTCTCTAACACCATCCCACGACTCACGCTTGCCATCATATTGTTACCCCATCATAGTGTTGAGTAGCAAAACAAGCATGTACAAAAAATCATCAGCTAAATGAAATAATGTGTTACCTGATGAATGAATGCAATGTGTTTCACATTTGCATGAGCTCGCCACGAAGAGTTAGGACTTGGCTTTTTTTATTGGACATGTCCGCCACACTATTCTGTTTCAATGCAAGTCCTGAAAGCCAGAATCAACAGTGCGAATCAAAAGCGCCGAGGAAATGAAGCTTGACGAGTCTCGGAGTCACGATTCAACTGTCTTAGATCCCGCAACGAAACTAATCAGAAAAAGTTAGCGGAGGAGTAAAACAAATCAGAATGTCCACTTTAGATTTTTTCTTCCGTGGGGGGTTATCAATTAAGTTTTTTCGAAATCCATTCTTGTTGCTTTAAAAGCAATGTGGGTGAGGAGACATATAAAATAACAACAAGCACAACTACAATGGCCCATGAATAGCTTAAAGCCTTCAAACTAAATAAATATTATGTGCGAAACAAGTATTACCAGTAAAAAAATCGATTCAATTTACGATAATGTTTACTCCGTGCGCACACGCAAGGCCCTTAGAAGAACTTAAAAAGCTTTTATGTATGTAGATATTGAAAAAAAAATGCCTCGCAATGGTTGGCTTAATTTGCTAAGCGCCATTATACGTTTTGCATTTTTTTCCGGATTCAAAGGCCTCAGTAAACACGAGGCCAGTCTTGTAAAGCATTGCAAACGTACAAAGAAAATCATAAAAATAACGACCAAGCGCCACTGGAAGGGTTCCAATATTACAATACTTTAATATTTATAATTCTGTCATGTCCCACTGCTGGAGAAAGGGGGCGTATTGGGCTTATCTATAAAATTCTCAGTAGCAGCTCGGAGTTAGGATTTGTGCCTGGTTAATGGCAATAGGCTCGCCCCCTATTACATGGGACATAAACATACCGGCGGACTGTGGGTGTACATTAATACACCTCTGCCTAACCCTTCCGGAAATATAGGCGTGATGGTATGCCTATGATACTAAAAATTACGTGGCGTTCTATGGGTAAAAGAATTTTCAAAATCGGTTCAGTAGTTCCAGAGATTACCCCCTACAACCTTACAAACTTCCTCTTTAAAATATTAGTATAGACATCTGTTTCCATGGATACGCTAACAAGATGAATGCCATGTTTAAGGCAAACAATGTCTTATCTAATGGAACAATTAGCCCCGATAATAAATAAAATACAAATTGTTATTGGTCAACGGTGGAATCACTTCCGTTAGTAGAGAGGCTGCAATGGCTTCTGTTGTCGGGTCGTGTAGCAACATTAAAACTGTTTACGAAGAGAAATTATGAAATTAATATAAGTGCTGGGGTACACGAGCATATTGTTGGTAAAGCTACATTGTTAAATAGAGAAAGAATACACAACATACAAATGGAAAACTGTCTGTTAATGTTTAAGGAATATAACAATTTTATAAGGATCATAAGGATCACAGCAGCAAACACAACAATTGTGAAATTATAAAATCATTAAGTATTTTTTATAAGTACTTTAATGTTAAAGAATGAGAAAAGCTCTTGAAAAAAGTTTAAGAAAATTTATGTAACAAAACTAACACTACTAACAGATTTGATAAAATAACATTTTAAAATAGCGATCATGTTACAAAATAATATTGGTACTTATTATTGTATGTACCTACATACATACGTGTGTCATCTATAAAGCAAATTATAAAATATATAATTAGCAAAACATCAAAACTAGGGAATTATGATTGTTTTAATTTATTTAACTAATAACGTTATTATGTTTTACAAAAATACTTTGACTTTGACTTTCAATGAAACAGTATCGTGTACCCTACCTCTTATAATCTTCTTTATGTCAAAGATAGATAGATATGTATGTTAAAAGTTAAATCATTGGACCGTGTATGATTTTTAATAGTCGTATACGACGGTCAATTTGCATGGTGTCATACATTTTTGGCGACTTTTATTTGTGAAATGTTAGCAATAATTGCTTTGTAGGTTTGCAATCGGATAGTTCTGGCAATACTGCGGAAGTATCCATTGTTTTTTAAGCCAGTAGGTTGGTATTTGTAGAAACCCGTGGTTTAGCCATATTCAACGTTATTTGATAAGTTTATATCTATGAGTAAAGCTCTGTTCTAAGTTTGAAAAATACTTGATAAAGGCCCTAAGTCTTGTTACGTTAAGTACTTGATAAAGGGTAAAGTCTCATACTTTTCAATGTCAAAGTCAAAGTCAAACTATTTATTTTAAATAGATCATTAAAAGACACTTTTAAACATCATGTACGAGAAAAAGAAAATCTAGTTACCCATTCTTAAAGGTACAAGAAACTTTGTGGAGAAGAATGGTCCAGGAACTCAATACATACTCTTAAAAAAAAATACATTTAACACTCACGCCTGTATTCCCCGAAGGGTTAGGCAGAGGTGTAACAATGTACACCCACAGTTCGCCGGTATATTTAGGTCCCATGTAATAAGGGGCGAGCCTATTGCCATTAACCGGGCACAAATCCTAACTCCGAGCTGCTACTGAGAATTTCATAGAAAAACCCAATAACACTTTTTACTCGACCTGGGAATCGAACCCAAGACCTCTAGCGTAACAGTCGCGCTTAGGACCACTAGGCTACCGAGGTAGTTAAATAAAAATACATTTATTTCATAACTATACGATTGTAAAGCCTAGAATAAAAATCATTTTAAGTACTACAAATAAATAGTAGTAGTAAATAGGTACCAAGTGCGACAAATGAAGAAATTCAATATAAAGCGTCAGATTTTTAACCGACTTCAAAAAGATTGAGGGTTCAATGAATTCCTTTCTTTTTTTATTTGTGTTACGCTTTTTGTTTGATAGGTCATACTTCATAGGTGGTCCTGTAGAAATTTTATCGAAATTGGTATAGTTGTCCGTTAAAAAAATGTAAATTACTGAAAAAAAATATGTCATCCAAGTAAACGAATTAGCGTATTCTGCTTTCTTGTTACTTTTAAGTGGATGACAGGAAATTGATACTAAAAAGCGAAAAATAATAACGCTTTTTACAAAAACCACAACCTCGTTCAAAAACTAAAAGTGTTTTTTTTCCCGGATGGGAAATCATCAAATAATGACTTCTCCCTGAGCTCGTTGACTTCCAAAGCTTAAGTTATTTTTCACTTTTCCAGCACGACTAAACTAGCTTAAGTTCAAAGTTTACCGTCACACAGAACTGATTTACACGGGAAAATGTATACAATAGTACAATGTTTAGACGCGCGGGTTACACAACCGTTCGGATGTAGTTACTAGCTATAGTTATGACTATATTTTTTTAGGAGACTGATAGAATAGCTTCAGCTTTGTAGGGAATAAATTGATAAGTTTTTTTTTATAATCTTGTGTGTAAAACCCCCGGTACCTACCAGGAGTCACTTGAGAAAGACCAAAACTTCCCACATTCCCCTAAAGGGGAGGAATTCCTGAGTAGTTTGAGGGTATTAACCCAGAAAAAGTTAATAGCAGAAATCATAATCCTCCATTTTGCTTCAAAGTGGTCGCGTAATAAACAGTACTAGCAGCTAATATTGTGATATTTGGGCCTTGGTTTAAAAAAAAACGGCTATGTGCGAAGGAAAGATGGAAGGGGTGATGGGAAGCTTGTTCACAGGAGTTGAACAGAACAGGTTAACAAAAAAATGCACAAACGACAGGTTCCGCACCACAGCATAATCTTGAAGACTAGGAGAAAACCAAGTTAAAAAAAAATTGTTCCAACAACCATATTTATACACATCTTCTGTAAACTTTTCAAGTATCTACCTAACACGGTTACAAAGATACAGCCCTGTGACAGACGGACAAACAGATAGTGGAGACTTAGTAATAGAGCCCCGTTTAGCACCCTCTGGGTACACAACCCTAAAAATGGTCACCCATTCCCGCACCAAGTGCAGCTTAACCTTGCGTAAAGTCGCGTGGTCGTGATTATGTCAGAGTTTTTCAAACGTCTAATAACGTAGGTATATTCATGTATGTGTATTCGTAACCTCAATAGAGTATATCAAATAATAAGCCGTTTTTGCCAAAGATGCGAGGTCGGGGCCTCCGGTCAGTGGGCAAGTATTACAGAATGGTACAATGAGAGAGTGAGACAGGATAGGCAAAAGCATCAGCTTAAACATACATTTTTAGAGTTTAGCACAAATAAATTTATAGATTAGCTGATTTCAGGTCATTGTCATGGTCCGACGGGACGGCAATCCGACACGGCCGGGGAGAGATTTACCTGCGAGGGGTCCATGCAAATTTATTAATTATTTCAACATACATAAACTCACGCCTTTTTCCCATAGGGGTAGGCAGAAACCACAGAACGCCACCTGCTACGATCCTTACATACTCCTTTCGCCTCGTCCACGTTCATACAAGCACGCCGGTTACGAGTGCTAATTATTTAATAAAATTGAATGGTAGTATATTATTTTATTTATGTTTTTTGGGTTAAAAAACTACTGTACTTTTAAAACGGCTATTTTCAAATGTAAGGTTTTCGTATTTGTAGGTATAAAGTTATTTAATTAAAAAACGAAAATAAAACACAAAAACCCCTTTCCAGGTTTATTTCAAACAAAAACTAGATATGCCTGTCTATCTGGATAGACATTACAGCTTAACAAATAGCACGTAGAAGCCACGTTTCTTAAGGTTTAAGCCATGAAAACGTAATTTTGTTAGATGTGAGTCGCGTAATGTAATATAATGTAACATTCTACTGAAACTGATAACTTATTTTGCGTCGCACATCATGTGGTACGAACAGGACTTTTATACGAAAAGTAGTACAGTGTAAACTACTCACTGCAACTGCTCACATAAATGTCTCGCTGATGGTGGCGCGTGGGTTGGATCATTTGGTTCCCTTCATGATGGTTGAGCTAAGTGGTGCTGATCCTCGCGTCAGGTTCGTGAACGGACGCTGTCAGTTGGGATTGGTCATCTCTTAACTGCCATGGCTTACATCTTTAGTACTATTATTATCATTATTTTTTTATTGTTTTATGTTCAACTTCATTGTTTTCACATATAGAAGCAACTAGAATATTGTAACCAAGATTTTATAAAAACCAATTTGAAAAGAGTGTCCATGGAGTTTCTAGCTCGTTCTTCTCCATAGAGACCTACGTTTTGGAACGAGCAACTAGCTTCAACTTTTTGTATGAGTAACTTCTTGACAATTCAAAAGTGCCTGTAAATGGTCTAATTGAAATAAATGTTTTGACTTTGACTTTGACTACGCTACTTACAACTCACCACATGCATTCGTTGCACCTGAACTCAAGTCATGAAAAAATATATTGATGGTCGGAACTTCCGACATCATTCCCAGCAAATTCCTCATTTAACTCTGGAACTGTCTCTCTATGGCATGAAGCTTTCCAAATCTCGTCGTCATGACATAATACCTAATTAAATATCAATTTGTCTTACTACTACTGTACACTAAGTATCATATCGACATCTTAGTACTGAAATTGATGACACCATATTATGATTATTTTTTGGACCGCCCCGTTGGTCTTGTTGACGCAAGAGCGACCGTTGAGCGTGTGTGGGTATTCCGATTAGAAAATATTCAGGAGCAGCCTGGAGTGTGACACCCTCGTGCCTCGGAAAGCAAGTAAAGATGTTGGTCCTTCCCGGTCGTGTAGGATTGCCATTCCATCCGAATGTGAGAAGGAAGAGAGAGTGCACCTATATTTGCGCACACACTTGTGCACTATAATATCTCCTGCGTACTTGGCTAGTCTCCGATACTGAAATTTGGCTGGAAAGGTTGGTACTTATATTATTTTGATATTTTCATCCTTGTCTTTAACAAAAGTGGTGTAAGTAGATATATAGATAATAATGCTTGTTAGACATGCTTGAAGTACATTGACAAACATTTATCAATTGTTTTTTTGGTATCGTGGGTGGCCCCGTTGGTTTCGTGGTCGCAAGTGCGACTGATGAGCGTGGGGTCCCGGGTTCGATTCCCAGGTCGGGCAAAAAGTGTTATTGGGTTTTTCCATTAGGATTTGCTCAGTAGCAGCCCGGAGTTTGGAAGTTGGTGGTGTGCCATCCCCGTGCACGTAAAAAAAGCACGTAGAGCCGTTGGTCCCGGCTGTCATTCGTAGATCTTTGACAGTCGTTACGGATAGTCAGAAGCCAGGAAGTTTGACAACCAGTCTAACCAAGAGTTATCGTGTTGCCCAGTAACTGGGTTGTGGAGATCAGGTAGGCAGTCGTTCCATGTAAAACACCGGTACTCAGCTGTATCCGGTTGGATTGGAAGCCGACCCCAACACAGTTGGGAAAAGGCTAAGCAGATGACGATGACAAGGATGTGTCGTATAAACATTCATAATGCATTTAGTAAACTAGATTCAACATTTTTAATTTTTACATGTAATTGACGTTCAAAAGTGCCTTTTAATGGTCTAATTGAAATAAATGTTTTGACTTTAACTTTGAGTAAAAAGCAGTTTTTTTTACACTGAATTTCAGGAAAGCTAATGAAATTCTGAAGGAACGTATTATTATCGATTATGTTATAAACAATGTTGTAACTGCCTCGTTGGCCTTAGTGCGACTGCTACCCTAGAGGTATTTCTATAAAATTCTCAGTAGCAGCTTGGAGTTAGGATTTGTGCCCGGTTAATGGCAATAGGCTCGCCGCCTATTACATGGGACCTAAACATACCGGCGAACTGCGGGTGTACATTTGTACACCTCTGCCTAACCCTTCGGGGAATACAGGCGTGATGGTGTGTGTGTTTATGTTGTTAGTACTTACCCGGATGAAATATTTAACTTTAAAAAATACTGCACTTTTAAAAACTCGTGATTTTAATATTATAAATAAAAATAAATACAACCCACACCCCGAATGTCCCCGTCTGCTTACCTTCGTAGATGTAAGCGTGAATATTTAACGTGAGAAAGGGACTTATCGATCGCAGCACTGACCTTGCCCAAGAATGCAACACTCAGAACCGAACCGACGACCTTTGTAGATTAAGAGCTAGAGTAATTATACATTGTATGAAAATTCAAAATTAACTCAAGGGAACGGCAACGACAGCAATCCGATACAAAAGTAGTGAACAATATTAAAATTGTTGAAATATTTAAATTTTGTAAACCATACTCAAAATGTTTAATTTTAATTATTTTTATATATCCCAAGTTATTAGATTTACTTCAAAAAATGTATAGCAAATTTTGATATAGCAACATTTATTTATTTTTATTATTTTTATTTTTTTAGGAAAACGTTGCCCCACACTAGGAATTTCTCCTGTGTCGTGGGTGCGTTTACAAACATATAAACTCACATACACAAACAGCCAGATCCGAAACAACTATCTGTAGGCCATACAAATATTTATTCCGTGCGGGAATCGAACCCGCGACAAGCAGCGCAGCAGCCAATCGCTCAGCCATTGCGCCAAACGTGCCGTCAAACATATAAACATATAACATATTAATTAACACTTGATTAATTTTATATTGTATTTTTTTTTCTTATAAGATAATAAGTCTGTATATATTGTCTAGATAAATAGGTTCAATTTATTGAACTTTAATAAATTTAAAATTTTACGTAATTAATTTAATAATTGATAGATTGCGGTACCAACCCTTTTATTTCACAACATAACATGAACTCAAAATCCCCTGTCTCCTGACCTACAATCCGACCTTTAACTCATTGAGCTGTCAATTACTCATCGTACACTGACGTTCATTGTTCACCTGAGGCTTGGCTATAAGGCTAGGCTATTTGTCAGGTCATCATTAGCTTGCTTGTCTAACACATTACTGGTGTGCCCTTATTCAAAACTTTGACGTTTTTGACATTTATCTCGTGGTAATCTAGTGTTTTGAATAGAGGCAGAAGAATGGGTCCAGATTAGACGGGTATTGAAGACTAGGTTTTGCCCGTGCCTTTGTCTGCGTGGAGCTTTTACCTGCGTAAGTTTTTGGTTTCTGCATGATGTTTTTGCTATTCCTCGTGAATTTGGCTGTTATACATAAAAAAATTGTTTCCAATCCGACTAGGATTACCAGAGATGAGCGCGTTTGGACACACAAAAAATCTCTATGTTAATATAGATCAGTAGTAGTAGAGCTCTTTGTGAAGGAGCTCGTCCGGGGAACTACTACCACCATAACTATTTCTGCTGCAAAGCAGCGTATCTGTGTTCCAGTTTGAAGGGTTTGGATCGCTGTAAAATGACAGGCACATGGTACATTTCAACTTTGTCTATGGGATGGCAACGCATTTGCAAAGCCCTTGGTATTGCATGTCTAGAGGCAGAGGTGACCACTTAACATCAGGTGACGAGACCGAAGTTGGTGGTGTGACACCCCTGTGCCTCGGAAAGCATGTATAGCCGTTGTTCCTGCGTCTGATCTTTCACCGGTCGCATCGGATTGACGTCTCATCAGACTATGAGAGTGAGTGCACCATAGTTTACATGGCTAGTCTCCATTGAGACACAACATGTTCGGCAGAATGTTACCAATACAATGTCAGCAATATCATGGGAATTAAACACCTTTATTCCTTCTTATCTAACATTATAGACCAATTAGGAACTTAAGACATTAATTGCAGTAACATTACTCGACAAAATGGTTCATTTAAAACAATAACAGAAGATTTATTGCGCGTACACAAGTTACAGACCGACTTTCACTTTTATATAGACGTGGAGAACTTATTATTGCTAATTTTAATTGTTGGTTGTGTCATTTATATGTATTTTTTTATATCTGTGTCTATTAATGGGATCATCTGGGTCACTTAGGTCTTAAAATCAGTTGTTCGTGCTCTGTTTGTTATTAATGTGAGTTACAGCCGTATTTTTAGACGCTTGTTAAGTTTTATTGTCCTTTGGTCGTTATGTTCTTGTTGTAATAGCTTAGTGGTCAAGGTGCCTCTCTTATGTAAAATTGTGGGTTCGATACTGGGTAAGTATCAATGTGGGTTTTTCATTTTTATATGTACAACAAGTACAAGTAGCGGTAAATACTTATAACTACATATAAGTACCTACCATCATCACGCCTATATTCCCCGAAGGGTTAGGCAGAGGTGTAACAATGTACACCCACAGTTCGCCGGTATGTATAGGTCCCATGTAATAGGGGGCGAGCCTATTGCCACTATCCGGGCACAAATCCTAACTCCGAGCTGCTACTGAGAATTTCATAGAAAAACCCAATAACACTTTTTGCTCGATCTGGGAATCGAACCCAAGACCTCTAGCGTAGCAGTCGCGCTTAGGACCACTAGGCCAACGAGGCAGTTATCATGTCATTTTCATATGTATTTTGTTAAATTTATCTTCGACATCAGTCATATCGACGAGGGAAACATTTTCAGGAAACCTGGACTTCTAATGAATATAATCTATCCGCCTTGAGCAAGCGTGGTAATCTTGTCTTTATGAGAAGAGGTGTTTGCATTTTGATTTGATTATCAAAATGCAAATTGCGAATGTAATTTATAAAATAAAAAAATAAATTTATTAGCTCTCCGGCTGAGTGAGTCAACCTCTTTTTTAATTCGGATGGGAAATCAATATCAATTCGCTTCCTACGCCTTGGGCAAGGCAGGAGGGAGTGTTGGACTTTTACTGACTAAAACCCATCTATGTTACTTCTTGTACCCTGTGCGTTTTGCGCGGTATCACTTCCAAAAATACCGTGGCTCCGGCTGGCATCGGCCCTGACTGGCCCCTCCGAGAGTCAACCTCTACTGTACCAAGTGCTACAAATTAGCGAAAAAATCTATCGAATTTGTTCTAAACTCTCTCTCTGCCTATAATATCAAAACAGTTACTCTGTCAAATTACAAACACATTAGGAATTACCACCTCCTCTTAACCTGGATTATGAAGACACACAAATCACGTAAGGAGTCAGCAAATTGCTCGGTCATTACATTCATTGCAATGTGAAGATATCACATGAATAGCTGGGAAATACCAATTGATGGTAAAATTACCATGACTTGTAAAGGTTACGCGAAGGAGTCAGAACATCTTCTTAGTGTTTTAAGTAATGTGTGAAGAACTAGCTTCTGATCGCGGTTTTGTCTGTGTGGAGGTCAAGTATACCACAGAAAATCAAGTATAGTCTATGGACCCTAAGGTTTTGTATCAGCAAAAGATTTTTTTAAATCGGGTTATTACCGTTTTAGAGATTACTGCTTACAAACAAAGCAAGGAAAAGAAACGAACTTTACTTATTTATAATTGTATACTTATCTTTTTTAAGCGCCTCCCGCTCTGACAGAGCGGAAGGGAGTGTCAGACTCTTACTGACTAAAACCTATAACTACTACCCTTATTTTACAGACACAAACATACGGAAGCTCAATCTATATTGATATTATAAAGCTGAAGAGTTTGTTTGTTTGGTTGAACGCGCTATCTCAGGCTATCTCAGGAACTACTGGTTTAAATTGAAAAATTCTGTTTGTATTCATTAATCGAGGAAGGCTATGCTATGTAACATCACGCTACGACCAATAGGTGCGGAGCAGTAGCTAAAGACGTAACGTAATGCGGGTGAAAAACTTAAATAAATTCGCATCAAAAAAGTTCTCTGTATCGCTGTCAATTGCAAATGACCCCAAGAAATTGTCGCCATTGCCCCGTTCACTGACAATAATCAAATTTTGAATTTTATCTTTTTGAAATTAAGTTATCTGACGGGAAACTAGCCTAGATATTAGAGTCTTTATCGTACCTATAAAATTTCATCGAATTATAATGCTTATTGACGAAAATATGAATAGACTACATTTTTATGGAACTTGCTGTCAGGAAAGATCTTTTAAGGCCTTGTCTACACAACGGTATTTTTGCTACTATTTTTGCACAGTACTAGTAACCGGCGTGCTTGTATGACCAGATGTATGAACGTGGACGAGGTGAATGGAGCATCCATTTTTCAGAACCATATTTTGCAACTTACGATCACAGCAGTGAGCACAAAGCCTTAGCAGTCTCGATTACTGCATATAATTCTCTGCCAAATTCCCAAACACTTTGGCCCATTTGAATGGTTCAAAACCACAAATGTATCAGCGACTGACATTTGACTAGCATACCAAATGGTTCAAGGTTCGATGCCACGTAATTAGAGTGTTCAATTTTATTTATCGCTCAGTCTTTTGTCGGTGGTAATTGCTGCAGTATATTATATGCAAGATGGCGCTATTGACACGGTCGAAGAACATTTTGTAATGTTTATTGGAGACTATATCTTCTGCTTGCGACTTTGTTCGTGCGGATATCAAGTAGTCCATGAAACAAACCCTTAAAAATGGCAATAGTGTCGCTTTTTATCAGTGAAACATATTTTTTGGAAATTGATTAGTACTTCCAGAAATTGGAACTTAGAAACAAACAAACTTTATCTCTTTAAAATCTTATACTTCCTACTATCTAAAACTATCTAGTAAAAACAAAGTCGCTTCGCGGCGTCTGTCCCTCTGTATGCTTAGAATTTTTAAACGGCGCAACTGATTTTAATGCGGTTTTCATAAATAGATAAAGTGATTCTAAAGGAAGGTTTAAGGTATAGGACATCACGCTACGACCAAGGGGAGCGGAACAGTAACTAAAGACGTAACTGAACGCGGGTGACACCGCGGGCTACGTAGCTAGTATTATTACTAACGGATGGATGTTCCTCACTCTTTCACGCTTAAACGGCTGAACGAAATCGTATATTTTTTTAATACTTTTGTACGTTTTGAAGGCTACAGACGAAGTCGCGAGAAAAACCTAGTAATCTAGATATACTGGGTTATTTGTAGAACAATGACAACCTTGCAGGACTGTATTACTATGATCATAAACAACAACTTTTGTTCTATAAATTTTTACAGAATCAAGCAACGCAAGCGCATTGAAGCGAATGACCGACTGAAGGATTTCTGTAAAATTGTAAATAGGTCAAGTACAAACACCCCCGCCGCCCTAACCCCGCTCCCCTCGCTATTTTACTATCGCTTTCGTTTGCTTCGCATAGACTTCGTAACATTTAGAGCGTTCAATTTAAATGTTTTTATTTTTGTATGAAAATCTGATGAAAAAAAATATGAAAAATTTTTAAATGTCATAGAACGAAAGTTGTTGATTATGATGTTAGTAACATAGTCCTGAGAGGTTGTCTATGTTTTACAAATAACCCTGTATGTAGATTAAGCGAAGCTGTAAAGCGAGGTAACACATTTGACAAATTGAATTGGTTTGATATAATTCATTAAATTTTAATTATAGAGGGATTGTGAGTTGGATTGTTTTGGCAGAATTAAGTTAAAAATTATGAAACTGTAGTAACATAACGTACCATCACGCCTGTATTCCCCTAAAGGGTAGGCAGAGCAATGTACACCCACAGTTCGCCGGTATGTTTAAGTCCTATGTAATAGGGGGCGAGCATATTGCCATTAACCGGGCACAAATCCTAACTCCGAGCTGCCACTGAGAATTTCATAGAAAAATCCAATAACACTTTTTGCTCGACCCAAGACCACAAGATGCACAGGATGCACAGGAGTCGCGCATAGGACCACTAGGCTAACGAGGCAGTTACAGAAACTGTAGTGAGTATTGTACTCGTAAAAATTAAACACTACAGTAAGAAATAGGCTCGCCCCCTATTACATGGGACCTAAACATATCGGCGAACTGTGGGTGTATATTGTTACACCTCTGCCTAACCCTTCGGGGAATACATAATGTTATGTTACAGTAAGAAATAATAACAAAATTAAACTTATCTAGGTTATTCTGAAATAAGGAGTTCGTTTGTCGGGCACTTAGCCAAGGTCCATTGCATCTATAAAGATTATAATTCTCTGTTTTGATCAAATGTTTTAATTGACGTCATCGGTAGGTACCTAAAGATCAAGGTACATATTTATTTGATTGTTATAATTAAATACTTAATATTTGGTACCATTACTGATAGGTTCTACATAAATATTTACATACATAAACTTACGCCTTTTTCCTGTGGGGGTAGGCAGAAACCACAGAACGCCACCTGCTACGATCCTTACATACTTCTTTCGCCTCGTTCAAGTTCATCTGGTCATACAAGCACGCCGGTTAAGAGTACTGCGCACCCGACCTTTCTGAAGAACCCCACCAATAAAGTCAGGGTAGGTTCTTCTAGGGCGTCCTCTCCCGGCGTTGCCACTCACATCTGCCATATAAATCCCTTTCGTTAGTCGCCTTTCACTCATCCTCTCAACATGTCCGAACCACCTAAGCATACTCTTTTCTTCTTTTTACTTTTGATAGGGTTTGTTACAAAATATTAGTTAATAACTGCCTCGGTGGCCTAGTGGTCCTAAGCGCGACTGCTACGCTAGAGGTCTTGGGTTCGATTCCCAGGTCGAGCAAAAAGTGTTATTGGATTTTTCTATGTAATTCTCAGTAACAACTCGGAGTTAGGATTTGTGCCCGGTTAATGGCAATAGGCTCGCCCCCTATTACATGGGACCTAAACATACCGGCGAACTGTGGGTGTACATTATTACACCTCTGCCTAACCCTTCGGGGAATATAGGCGTGATGGTATGTTATGTGTGTGTTATTAGTTAATTTCTTTTTCAATCCTGTTTTTTTCAACCGACTTCAATGAAAGTAGAAGGTTCTCAATTCGGTGACTATTTTTCTATAAACATAACTAAAGGTGGACAGACGACCTGATTAAGGACACAGCCAGACGCTGGATGCAGACGCCTTCCAACCGGTCCCTTTGGAAATCTATGGAGGGGTCTATGGTTAAGCAAATTCAATAGTGTATGTTAACGGTCTAATGGACTTTGAATTTATGTCCAGCAGTGGACGTCCTGTGGCTGATGTGATAATGATGATGAAACGTATTTTTGAAAATTATTGATTTATCGAAAAGGATATCTCCGTATTGATTCCGTTTTCAGTTTCAGTTCTGATGATGGCAGCTATAAGAAATTGAGAGAACTCCTCCAATATTATAAGAATACATTTAGCGGTTTTGGAATTATTAGGAACAAGTTATTAAATGATTAATTCAAACATAAAACTTACTTAAATAATAATAAGATTACAAACTACGAGTATGTACAGTTAATATAAAATGCAAAAAAGGAAGCTTATAGGGCATCAAAAAACTCATCCGCATCGCTGTCAATGGGACAAGTGCCCAAAAGGCTGGCAGCATTGCTACGTTGCATGGCAATGCCCCGCGGTTTAAATCCGCGGCCTCGTGTGCAACAGCGGTAACAGCGAACGAAGTCGTCGGCAAACGCTAGTCTAACTAATATAATCGGAATGCGTGAACGATTAACACCTACTTCCAAATATGTAGTTTTCATTATATTGCGTGTATTGTACAATATTCATACTATTACAATAATACGAGTATTACACACAATCATTATAATTACGAACACTATTATGTATCGCCCACGCTTTAGGGTTCTGTAGAATAGAATAAAAACAGATTGCATGTTATGGAGATGAGAATGTTGAGATGAATGTGTGGTGTAGCCAGAATGACTAAGGTAAGGAATAAGGATATTAGAGGAAGTTTGAAAGTAGCGCCAGTGACAGAAAAGTAGAAAGGGAACCGCAAACGGTTCCCTTTCTACTTTTCTGTCACTGCCCATACCAAGACAAGGTCTTGGTATGGGCATGTGAAGAGGCGGGATGAGGCGCATGTGACCAAAAGAGTTATGAATATGAGTGTGGATGGATGAAGAGGAAGAGGGAGGCCAAAGAAAAGATGTGAAGAATGATACGAAAGAGAAGGGAGTCAGTGATAGCATGACGGTTGACAGGTCGGAATGGAAGAAGAAAACGTGTTGACCCTAAGTAATATTGGATCAGGGCAGAAGGATGATGAGAATTAGTTGATTCACAACAAATTTTTTTTTAAATTTAAATTAGCTTTTGCACTTTAAATAAAAATACCATAGAAGACAACAAATCATTTAATAATTTATTGGTATTAATTTTTGACAATATACACACAATGTAAATTGTTTCCGAATAAATAAATAAATAAACCTAGTTATTTGAAATCATTAAATAAATAAATAAATTTTGTACAGAACACAACAACTTATTTTCACATTTAACCTTGCCTTGCCTAATGATAATCGGAAGTAGGAGCAACAAAAAAGGTTTCTAACACCATATATGACTTAGTAATAACCCAAAAATAACAAATAATAAATTCTGTTGTCATATTGAGGGTCAAAAATAAACGATCAATAATTACAAGTACATATTGAATTTATTTACTTTAGAGCACCTACAGACTTGCAATTTCAAGATGGCCGACTAAATTTCATAGTATACAATTAGTATAGTAGCCGCCACGACTCGTGAGCACAACAATTACTGATATCGGTGAAGGAAAACATCGTGAGGAAAACTGGACTTGTAATTTATAAGTTGTATTAGTCTGAAATCTTCAATCCGTCCTGAGCAGGCGTGGTGATCAATGTTCGTGCCTTCTTTGTATGAGAAGAGGCTTTTGCCCTGTAGAGACAGTACATACACATACATACACTGAGAGACAGTATCATTTATGAGACCATCAAAAGGCATTTTTGAACGTCATTCATAACAAAGAAAAATAATACTAACTTTGAATCTAGTTGCCCATTCCAAAAGCTAGGTATCGGCTTACTATTTATAACCATTGTATGCAAGCTGGAGCCGCGAGACGACTCCCGGCTACCGTAGACGGTGAGCAATGGGTAGCTCACCGTCCGTACGTTGCATAACGATAGGCCGTGTCGACGGCGCGTTCGTGTTCCACGCGCGCCTCAAAGAGATGTCAGCAAATCGGAGGGGCCATTCATGGCCGCAGCAGCTGAGGCTGCGGGTTTTTCGAAAGAGTAACCGCGCCCCCGGAACGCAAAGGGCACAAGAAGGAACATTGATAGATTTTAGTCAGTGAAGGTCAATCCCTCCCGCTCCGCCGAGGACAGGGGAAGTCATTTGATGTATCCTATCCGAAAAAAAAACTATGCAAGCTCGCGAACTATCAATCTATAGTCGCAGCAGAATAAAGTTGGCCGATTATTTATCGGTATAAGTTTGGTAATCGGCCAACCGAAAACTGTACGTCTGCTAGGACTCTTAAATTACAAAAACAGTTGTATTTTGTTATTCTTTCATTATGAAGCTACCGTGTTTTTGTATTACTACAATACGTGCAATTTGTATAAAATATCTTTTGCTTAGTTATCGGAGGTGTTAACTTAATTATGTTCAGTTTGTTTGCGATGTTATAACTATGATTATTATGACTGAGGGTCGATATTTTAAGATGTTTACTGTTGAGTTTTTGATCAGTTTCAATTGATTGTTTAGCTGTTAATACTTCCGTAATTTGCTTTGAATTTGGTTTTTTCTCGACTACGGTAAAGCATAAAGCAGGGTTTTAGGTGCTCGTTCCAAAGCGTAGGTCTCTATGGAGAAGAACGAGCAAGAAACTCCACGGACACTCTTTTCCTTCAACTTGGTTTTTACAAAAATCTTGGTTACAATATTCTTGTTGCTTCTGTATGTGTAAACAATGAAGGTGAATATAAAACAAGAAAAAATTATAAAGATGTAAGCCATGGCCAATCCCGACAGACAGCACCCGTTCATGAACATGACACGTGCATCAGCACCATTCAGCTCAACCATCTTGAAGACAACTGAACGTTCCCAAACACGCGCCACCATCAGCGAGACATTTAACTGAGCATGACAAAGCTCTCAACGTTGGAAGGCAAACAAGCCGACAGCTCACCTATGTTAAGTGGTCACTTCTGCCTATATACATCTACAATACCAGAGGCCTTGCAAATACGTTGCCATCCCTGAGACAAAGTTAAAATGTCTTATGTGCCTGTAATTACACCGGCCCCCCTTAAACCGGAATACAGCAACGCTGCTTTGCGGCAGAAATAGGTATGGTGGTAGTACTTCCCCGGACGATCTCCTTCACAAAGAGCTCTCCTACTCCTTCACTAGCACTGCCATTCTTGAATGAACACCGAAGTCGCGGGGAGAAGCTATAGGCTCCAATAAACATTAAAAAATGTTCTTCGACCATATCAATGGCGCCATCTTGCAAATATGATAGCTACAATTTAAAATGAAGATCTTAATAGTCAAGCTCGTAAGCCGAACAGTAAAACAAACTTTTCAACAGGTCACGATAAGCATTTATTTAGAAAGAGTGTGGCAACATTAATCAAGGAAAGTCATTTGAGGCTGGCAATTTGTGCTAACTCATTTATTTCTCATTTATCCTCAGCAACCACAGTTAGTTTTGTAATACATTCACTTGCTTTTAGTTTGTGTGGCGCCATCTTTCGGTGTTGGACAATAATAAAAGTGTACCTAAGGATATTTTACGAACCTAGGCGTAAATATAATAGCATTTGAATACCACAAAGTAGATGAATGAAAGCTTATAGGCATAAACCACAGAACGCCACCTGCTACGATCCTTACATACTTCTTTCGCCTCGTCCACGTTCAAACATCTGTTCATACAAGCACGCCGGTTACGAGTACTGCGCAAGTGCGCCCCCGACCTTTCTGAAGAACCTCACCCATAAGGTTGGCGTGTATATTTTTTTCAGATAAATAAAACATCTCGTGTTTTCCAATGGTTAAGGAACGCTTGCCTGAAAATGTAGGTAAGATAATTAAACAAAAAAAAATTAGTGTTTATTAATTATTATTGGTGTCGTAATTTTGATTACTAGCCAGCTAATCTGCGGCTTTATCCGCGTAAATATAAAACATTATTCCACGGAAACCGTACATTTTTCTAGGATCGAAAGAAGCCGAAGTGCTATCCCAGGCTGAAATCTGTCCCTGCACCAAATTGAATCGAGATCCATTCAACCGCTTTTACGTGATTGAGCAACAAACATCCGTCCATCCTCACAAACTTTCGCATTTATGATATTAGAAGAAAGTAGGATTTATGAATATCTTCTGAAATTTGACAAGGATGCAAACACAGCTACTGCATCTTATGTAGTTATTCTCTAATCACTCAATTATAGCTTGAGAACTAGGTACACTTTAAAAGCTCCTTAAAAACCACACTTCACGCTTCTAATCGCTAACCATCCTAAGATCGGCGCAAGCGCACGCCGTAGTAATTCTCTCACATTTGCACCAAATATGGTAAGGTATGAGCGATTACTTGCGTCCGTGAGAACCGAAGGTGGCGTAATAATTATATTATTATTATAATTATAGATCATTATAATTATGATTATTGATTGGTTTTATAGGTCAGATCGTTTGTACGTTTGTAATCTTTAGTGATGAGTGGTCGTAAGGTGATTGGAGAATGTTGGTTGGTTTGTGTGCCTATTGTCATAAGTATAGTGGGTTTGGTGGATGGATGGAGACGAACAGGGAGGCCAAAGAAAGAAGGACATTAAGATGATTACGGATTGGTTTTAGTCAGTAGTAGTCTGACACTCCCTTCCGGTCCGCCTAGAGCGGAAGTAGTCATTTAATGTCATGCCATTTAAAAAAAAAAAACAAAACGCTTAGATCATCTGTAAATCTAACTACCTCTCAGGATTTCCTTGCTTCAATCAACTATCAGCCATGGCATAAGGAGTGTTGGAATTACTCACCACACAAGTGTCCTACGGAATGTGCCATTTTATAATTAAATGCTATAAACGCAGTTGAGCACACTCCACAAGCTGACGAGCCTGCGTAGGACTCTTCGCATTCGAGTGGGATGCCAGCATTAATTATTGGAGGATAGCACTTGATGGCATCGGGTTTAGAGAGACGTAATTGCAGATGTTTGGAAAAAAAGACTTAATAGAGTGTACCTAATATCTTAAAGGCTCAAACTGCATCTTTAGCCTATAGGTCCTAAGCGCGACAGCTACGCTAGAGGTCTTGGGTTCGATTCCCAGTTCAGGCAAAAAGTGTTACTGGGTTTTTCTATGAAATTCTCAGTAGCAGCTCGAAGTTAGGATTTGTGCCCGATTAATGGCAATAGACTCGCTCCTTATTACTTGGAACCTAAAAACATTCCGGCGAACTGTGGGTGTACATTGGTACACCTCTGCCTAACCCTCTGGGAATACAGGCGTGATAGTATGTTATGTTATAACAGTAAGATATACACCTCTGCTGAGTCTACGGAATGATTGTTGTACAAATAAGCGTCAAGCATCGCCCACTGCTCGCCTCCTTAATACAATATACGATGTTATTATTGTAATTCCCTTTGTGTGCATAGTTTAAGTAGTGATAATTAATGAGTAATATTGTGTATTGTCAGGAAACCTACGTAGTTTTATCTTGTTATAATTGGTAACCTCGGGATCCATGAATCACTCTTGTATTCTTCAAAGGGTTTTACATTTGGTAAGTTTAAAAAAAACGTTGCCCCGCTCTAGGAATTTCTGCTGTTTCGTGGGTGCGTTTACAAACACATAAACTTCAACATTCAGGGATTTTTTTATGACTTTCCCCATCCTGGGCGGGGCGGGAGAGTGTCAGACTTTTACTGACTAAAACCCACCCATGTTCCTTCTTGTGCCCTTTGCGTTCCGGGGGCACGGTATCTCTTACGAACAACCCGCAGCCTCTACAGGCATTGACCCTGAGTGGCTTCTTCAAAAATTGCTGTCATCTCTTTGAGGCGCGAGTGGAACATGAACCGGTGGACACGGCATCACACTGGGATAACGTAGCTTCCAATTAGCAAATAAAAAACATTTTGAGTCGGACCAGTTGTTTTGGAGATTAACGCATTTAAAATAAAGAACACAAACAAACTCTATACAAACAACCTTTAAACAAACTTTATAATATTGGTATACATTTTGTACTAATGTCGTGATGGCCCAGTGGTTAAGGCGCTCGTCTCTCATGCACGAGGCTGTGGGTTCGTATCTTGTTGTGTACTTTTTAAGTTTATCTTGGACATCACTGACATCGGTGATGGAAAACATCGTGAGGAAACCTGGACTTGTAATTAATATAAGTCTGAATTCGTCAATCCGAATTGAGCGAGTGTGGTGATTAATACTCGTGCCTTCTCTGTATGAGAAGAGGCCGTTTGTTCTACTCTACAGTGGGACAATAATAGGCTAGAATTATTTTAGTATTATTACTCGTAAATACGCAATTATTACAATAATCTACATATAATTTTTGTATTGCTTCACTAAACAAATATCATAAAATAAATATTACGACCCTAGTACAAACATAGAATACGGCAACAAAGTAATTAATGAAGTTATTTAGGTACTTATTACTTTAATAAAAACCATTTTCCTGTATCAACTATAGTAATACTAAAGGAGCATATACACAGTCCTGGGCGGAGAACATCCATAACATTTTCCACCCCGGAATAAAGAAGCTCATGGCTATTATGTCATTGGCCTTCACAACTATCGGCACAATGCTGTGCTCCCTGCCGGGGCTGCGGGTTGTTCGTAAGAGAAACCGCGCCCCCAGAACGCAAAGGGCACAAGAAGGAACATGGGTGGGTTTTAGTCACTAAAAGTCTGACACTCCCTCCCGCCCCGCCCAGGGCGGGAGAAGTTACTTGATGATTTCCAAACCCCCAAAAAAAAAAAATGCTGTACTCACATCATACAGTTATGTCGACAACCCAGCAAGACAAATCAAGATAAAAAAATTAAACTCACGCCTTCTTCCCATGGGGGTAGGCAGACCCCACGATTTGTTTATCTTTTTAAGCTATCACGAGGTTGAGGGGATATTATTATTAAACGTAAAGTAAGTGCTAGGTAAGGAATGGAGAACGCTTGCTTTGGGTCTCACTGCTATTTTTAGAAGTGAGGAGATTCTTGATAGCTCTTAGCATAGCAATTAAGTGGTTTGCCACTACGACTCTACCGACCCTACATGCTCTTTGGGGCATGGCACATAGCTTGTAGAGCAGTTGTTAGGGTCGTAAGCATCTCGTGGCAAGCACGTACCGGAAGACGCCCCTTAGAGATGGACCGACTATCTGGATGCGGGCAGCGCAGGACCGCTCATTGTGGCTATCTCTATGGGAGGCCTAAGTAAAGCGGTGGACGTCGTTCGGCTAAATTGATGATGATGGAAGAAGGTAATTATTTTCCATACACATAATCATTCAGTTCACTGCGGAAATGCGTTGTGTAGTAATAAATAAGTAGTAAATGAGGATAAATATCGCTACATGGTTGCGCCGGCGCATCTGTTATTAATGAAGGTATTAACAGCTGTTGAAGTTACCGCGTCTTTTAATATAATATTAAACTGCTGATAGAAAGAACATGTACATGTGTTGTGTACATGATTAGGAATTTGTAATTTTTAATTCCCGACGGAAAATCGACGGGGTGTTATAAGTTTGACGTGTGTGTGTGTGTCTGGCGGTGGCATTGTAACTAACGAACGCATGAATCGATTTTGATTTTGTTTATTTTTGTTTGAAAGATGAATTAGTCGGGAATGCTCTTTAGCTACTCGACTGACTCGACTGCCTCGTTGGCCTAGTGGTCCTAAGCGCGACTACTACGCTAGAGGTCTCGGGTTCGATTCCCAGGTCGAGCAAAAAGTGTTATTGGGGTTTTCTATGAAATTCTCAGTAGCACCTCGGAGTTAGGACTTATGCCCAATAGGCTCGCCCCCTATAACATGGGACCTTAACATACTGGCGAACAGTGGGTGTACTCTGGTACACCTCTGCCTAACCCTTCGGGGAATACAAGCGTGATGGTATGTGTGTGTGTGTTTTTATGTTTAGGCACATTTTGATGCTCCTTAACCACAGTATATCGAAGTTAGATAGTTATATATCTAGTGATGACGTTACCTTACATTGGGACCCTACGAGTGTACCACGCATCGTATTACGACATCGCTCAGGAATTCCTATGGCTATAAGGATATGATCTTCAATGCCTAACAAGAAAACATCGTAAATTGTCATCTGACATTAATCTGCCTAGAATTATTTCTGTATACAGAGATAGGTTCCACATTACGTCTGCGTTCATATGGTGATGATGTCAAACTTCTCATACATACATAGGCAGAAACCACTGGGTTTTTCTATGAAATTCTCAGAAGCAGCATAATATGGGACCTAAACATACCGGCGAACTGTACACCTCTGCCTAACCCTTCGGGGAATACAGGCGTGATGGTATGTGTGTGTGAGTTTGTTTGAAAGATGTGTTGATTAAAATAGTGATTTTTACAAAGTAGCCCTGCTGGTAAACCAGCCTGATAGTGTTTTGAAAACTGACTGGACTAAGACATGCGAGCGGTCTTATTAACGAAAGTTTCCCTAAACCTGCACTTAATAGGAAATAAGGACAAAAAGTACGACACTGATTACATGATTAGGGCCTTCTCCGACATCCGACTCTTTGTAGGACCGATTATCGGACCGTTCAAAAGATCCATAGTTTCGTAGGACCGACTTTTTGGACAACGTGCGCATTGGTATATTAGAATTGATTATGTTCTATTCTCTCCAACAGAAAAATAGGTCACCGATTGCCTGATTTGGGCCTAAATGTGGTCACGTACTGGGCCCAAATGTGGTCACGTACTGGGCCCAAGAAAGATTTTTAAAAAGGTTTTTTTACTGTACTACAATTAAGTCTTAAAGAAGACCAACCTTCTTCTGGGGCTTATTATCTTCTTTCACAGAAGTACCTCGTACAGCTGCTTGTACAGTAGGCGCCTACTGCGCTGTCTATGTACCTATACAGCTGCATGCGTCTGTCTGGTGACGGGGCGCTTCATCGACCTTACGTACAGGGCGCGTAAGTAGGTACGGTCAGGATAAAAATCACTACACAAAAAGACATACAAAAAATAAAACCGGTTTAATTTTTTTACTTAAAAAGTTTTGTTTTTAAATTGTTTGAGGCTATAATCTGCTAATTACTACATACTTAATTTTTGATTACTTTTGTTGTAGTACACAACTCAGCATTGAAATCTGTGAGTGAACAATAAATCACCCCTTTTTCCCACCCTTAGCCTACCCTAAGGGTATATATTTTTCCCAAGTTTATATGGGACCCCTACCAATTAAAACACAAAATTAAAAACTTTGAACGACACGAACCTGACAGAAAAATAAAAATCCCTACCGCAGCTAACAAAAGAGCTGATAACTTTGAAACCGCTGAACTGATTTCCATAAAACATAGCTAAGAACACTCCCGATCAATTCACCTTTCAAACAAAAAAACTAAATCAAAACCGGTTCATACGTTCGAGAGCTACGATGCCACAGACAGACAGACACACGCACACACACACACACAGACACGTCAAACTTATAACACGCCGTCGTTTTTGCGTCGGGGGTTGAAAAAAGAATTATCAAAATCGGATTACTTTGTATAGAAGTCGCCCCGAATCGTGAGCATAAGCGTCAAGTTAATTTTTGGAATTTTGTATTCATTGCTGGGTTTTTTGGGGCGCCGACAGTAAGGAACCCAGAAACCCAAAATTTGCTTGACGTTTGTGCTCACGACTCGTGGCGACTACTTTAAAAAGTTATGCGTAGACATACCTACATAAAAAAAAAAATATATATATAATACGCATCGACTTGAGAACTTCCCCCGTTTTTTCGTCGGTTAACAAGCTACTTAGATAATTAGTTAGTATTAAAAAAATAAATAAAGAAAAGATTTAAAACATGACTTTTAACCAAAAACAAATGAACACATACCACATAACATACCATCACGCCTGTATTCCCCGGAGGGTTAGGCAGAGGTGTACCAATGTACACCCACAGATCGCCGCCATGTTTTAGGTCCCATGTAATAGGGGGCGAGCCTATTGCCATTAACCGGGCACAAATTCTAACTCCGAGCTGCTAGTGAGAATTTCATAGAAAAACCCAGTAACACTTTTTGCTCGACCTGGGAATCGAACCCAAGACCTCTAGCGTAGCAGTCGCACTTAGCACCACTAGGCTACCGAGGCAGTTAAAAAACATATGAAATATAAGAAAAAATAAAAAAAAAAGATTAATAACCTAACCTAACGTAAAATCATCGACAAGAAAAAAATTACTATCACAAATACAAAGTAAATGTTACAATAGTAATAAAGAATATATAAACGACAAAAACAAAACCATAAACTCAATTTAAAACTAAAAAATATTAATTATACTTACAATAAGTTACATTATAATTTTACGCATACGTAATACATTACATTATGGCCCCAATAGCGGTGCAGTAAGACCCACTTTACGACCGAGTGTGTTGAAAAATAATAAGCATATAAATAAGTATGTAATATAATGAGGAAAACAATAGAACATAAGCGTTTAGCACTTACATAAACATAATATACCAATCGCAGAGACATTGGCAATTATTATTTACTATCTTCCGCGCGCGGTTTCAGCCGCATCAGAGGTGGTATACTTGAAAGACACTATTATCATAAGAAACTTCCTCGTGCTGGGCACGCCTTAATAGAGGCGGTAAGTCCCCTCTTTGAGGAGTGGCTGGAGAGGCGCCACGGCGCCCTCACCTACCGCCTGACGCAGGTCCTCACCGGACACGGGTGTTTCGGGAGGTTCCTGCACCTCATCGGGCGGGAGGAAACGTCCGGGTGTCACCATTGTGGGGATCGCCCCGAGGACGCGGTGGAGCACACCGTGGCGGTGTGCCCCGCTTGGGCGGAGCATCGCTGAGTCCTCGTGGCGGCCATCGGCGGCGGCGAACTCTCGCGTCCGGCCCTGGTGCAAGCCATGGTCCGGAGCGAGAGGGAATGGGATGCAGTCGCCTCCTTCTGTGAGGCAGTAATGCTGAAAAAGGAGGCGGCGGGACAGCTGAGACAAAGGTCGTCACGTCCCAGCCGCCGCGGTAGACGATCCGGACGTCGGGAGCTGCGAGACGACTTCCGGCCACCGTAGATACGGGCCTGTGGACGGTGAGCAATGGGTAGCTCACCGTCCTTACGTTGCATAACGACAGGCCGTGTCGACGGCGCGGTCGTGTTCCACGCGCGCCTCAAAGAGATGTCAGCAAAAGGAAGGGGCCACTGAGGGCCGATGCCTGCCGGGGTTGCGGGTTGTTCGTAAGAGATACTGCGCCCCCGGAACGCAAAGGGCACAAGAAGGAACATGGGTGGGTTTTAGTCAGTAAAAGTCTGACACTCCCACCCGCCCCGCCCAGGGTGGGAGAAGTTATTTGAAGATTTCCCGCCGCCAAAAAAAAAAAAATCATATCATAACAAACTTATTGTTGTTTTCCTCCTCCTTGTATAGTAGTCGCCACGAGTCGTGAGCACAAATGTCAAGTTAATTTTTGTGGTTTTAAGTTCCCTTCCGGGGTTTTTGGGCCGCCGACGTTGCACGCGATTGGCCCGTCAGGCGGACCGATAGCGTGCAGCGTAGGCGACTACTATATCTTATGTCCGTTTCTGTACACCTGACAACATGATCGGGTCTGTGGTTTAGGCATGAAAATATAACAAACAAAATTACTTTCGCAATTATCGTATTAGTTAGAATTACTTGCTTACTCGTATTTCCGCGACTTCGTTCGCGTGATTATCGCATATCACGGGCTTTTATTGTTACCGCGGAACCCTAATTGGTTTTCTGAAATAAAAGTAGCCTAAGTTACTCCTCATAACAAGCTATCTGCCAGCTAAACTCCCGTCAAAATCCGTCCAGCCATTTAGGAGATAAATCGGAACAAATAGAGGGACAGATCATTTATTTTTAGCTCCGAAACTACTGGATCGATTTAAACAATTTTTCCACCAATCGATAGCCACATTATTCCCAAGTAACATAGGCGATATAACATCACTCTACGACTCACGGGAGCGTAGCAGAAACCAAAGACATAACTTAACGCGGGTGAAATAAGCCACGCGGACAAAGTAGCAGACAATTCGCTAGTATATTTACATAGATGTTCGACTACAAAATTATCAAAATGTCAGACATTAAGCGTCTTACATCAGTGACGAACATACACATTAAATTAAACAAACAATAGTCGTGAAGGCTTCTAATTTGTCATTTCAAACAATCAGCTTCTATTAACTTTCTCATAATTAAAGTTGACATTTGTGTTATATCGTTTGTTATTATTATATTTAGCATTTATTCCTACGTTTGACAGATTATCATTTCAGTAAGTCACTTTTCTATTTTATTTCAGATAGCTGTTGCCCGCGACTTTGTTCGTGTTCACCATTTTATTGGTTCAATTTTGTTTTCGCATAACCCTCTTTTTTTTAAATTAAAGTGAATACAAAAATTAAAATTAAAATAGCCTAAGTTACTTCTTATAACATTAGCTATCTGTAAGTAAAGATCCGTCAAAATCGGTCTAGCCGTTTCGGAGATAAGCCGGAACGAACAGACAGACAAAAATTTTAAAAATTGTTTTTTTTTTTATATATATTTATCGTAAATTCTTTCATATGCATTTAGTGAAAAGCTTGTGATTAGAAGTTACAAACAGACCCTACAATTTTATTTATTTGTATAGGTGGGTAAGCTCTTGACTTTCGTCTAGGTCAGAGACGGCCGATGCCTGCTAGGGCTGCGAGTTCTTCGTAAGAGAAACCCAGCCCCTGGAACGCAAAAGGCACAAGAAGGAACATAAATGGGTTAAAACCCATTTATGTTCCTTCTTGTGCCTTTTGCACAAAAAATTTTTTTTTTTGATTTGTGCTTTTTTTTTGGGACTAAAGTCAGTAAAACTCTGAACCTAATTGCGGGGGAAGTCATTTCATGATTTCCCATCGGTAAAAAAAAGGTCAGAGGTGACAGAGACAAAGACAACGATACAGTGAGCTTACCCAGAATATTCGTCATGGCCGGGGAGAGATCAGGCCCAGGACCAACGGGTTTACGTGTTTCGGAGACACGAGGTTGCTACAAAAAAAATCCTAATGGAAAAACTCAATCAAATTTTTTGTCAGACCTGAGACACGAATCCAGACCAGAACCCCAGTTTTCGTGCGCCATAACTTCAGAAAGACGCTATATAGTTCTAACAGATCACGTTAATCTCACTTCACCTTGTTACATCGAGATATAGAGAGATTTTTACAGTAATAAAAGTGTGTTCGAAATTATTAATTGTTGATCAAATATGTTTGTTCATCATTACCATATCGACCGAAAGACGCAGTGCTGGATATAGCTCTCCTTTAAGGTTTTCCACAAGACCTGGTCTTATGCCGTTCACTTTCAGCGACTGCCCGAGACTCTCACCAGGTCATCGGTCCACCTTGCAGGAGGCCCGTCAACCCTGCATCTTTCAGTGTACGGCCTCCTCTCTAGGATAATTTCGCCCCGTTTCGTCCGTTATCTTTTCGACCACTTTGTTAGGCTCATAAAAGGTAATCGTAATTCTAATAGGTACCTAATTTCAGTAGCCTTGCCGTGCAACATGATATTAGCAACAGCATATGTTGCAATACAAATCATAATTTAATAATACACTTCATTAGGTGGCCATCTCTGCTGACGGTACATGCGTACTTGACGACCGCACGGCATCTCGCATTCTGCGCCAAGTGTCATAAACCATTACGTACAGAAGCTAATGATTATGTAGACTGTACAGATGCGACATGTAAAACGTTTTTTTTTGCTAGCCTGGTTGTCCGTCTCCAGAGCAAAGGCCTCCCTCCATCTGAGACATCCCGCCATCTTCTCCTTGGCTTACCGCGACTCTGTCTTTATCAGGGCTTCGGTATCTGTGGCTGCCTTAATCTTAAAACATTTGTTTTAAAGAAAACGCGAAAAGTAACAACAGGTAACAACTAATATAATTTTTAATGTTATTTATTAAAGTATATTTGTGTATGTTTTTGTAATTTAATAGTTTTAATAGTCTTAATAGTTTATTAATTTAGGAATGTTGTAAATATATATTATATACTTAGTTTAGATTATTAGTTACTAAGTTCTTAACTGTCGCATTAGGGTAAACCCTGTAATGATAGTTTAAGTTGTAATAAATAAATAAATAAATAAATAAATAAAATATTGTTTTAAAATAAGATCCTGTAAACATATAAAAAATTTAAACTAAACATTTGGACGTCAGTCAGTAAGGAAATAATTTTAATGACAGCTAATGACAATTAATTTTATAGTTGTCTGTATTGTTATTCTAAATTTCAAATGTTAATGTTACTTATTATAAATTTCAAATTTTAATGTTACTTATTCTAAATTCCAAATGTTCTTGTTATTTATTCTAAATTTAAAAACTTCATGTTCCTTATTCTAAATTTTAAATGTTCATGTTACTTATTCTAAATTTCAAATGTTCATGTTACTTATTCTAAATTTCAAATGTTCATGTTTTTTATTCTAAAAAGTTCATGTTCCTTATTATACATTTTAAATGTTCATGTTACTTTTTTTAAATTTCAAACGTTAATATTCCTTATTTAAAATTTCAAATGTTAATCGATCGTTGTTTGTTGCCCTTACACGCTTAAACGGCTAACCGGGACACGGGTATGTACATAAATCTGGCTTGTTAAGCCAAATCTTAGGATATGTTTAATCCCGTTTTTATGTACCCGTGGGAAAATTTAAGACTTTGGGCTAAATTCTGAAGTCTTCTCAGACGGAGTCGCGGGTAGAAGCTAGCAATTAATAAAATTATTTGGTATCGCAAAACTGCTTCAGCTGCTATGGCTGAAGTCTTTTGTTTTCATCAATAAATAGAGTGATTCAAGAGGAAGGTCAATATTTTGTTACGACTAACGGGAGCGGAGCAGCGACCAAAGACGTAACTGAGCGCGGGTGACACCTCGGGGTATATAGCTAGTCTATACTATTATAAAGAGGAAAGATTTGTATGTATGTAACAAATAAATTCTAAAACTATTGGACTGATTTCAAAAAAATATTCACCATTAGAATGCTACTTTATTCCTGATTAACATAGGCTATTTAACATCACACTACGACACACGGGAGCGGAGCAGTAACCAAATACGTAAGTTGTGTGAAATTAGCCACGTGGGCGAAGTCGCGGGCAGTTCGCTAGACCAATCGTCTCATCTCCGCACATAATCTTTGGCTTCTATCTGTGCGTGCGATGCATCGTATAGGTTGAGTATAGCGTGATCGGAATCTGCGAATGTGTTATTATGACCTTTGACTAGCGGCTTAATGAACAGCACGAGCACTTGAAACTGAATTACATTAAACTAGCTTCAACAAATTGAACTGCCTCGCTAGCCTAGTGGTCCTAAGCGCGACTGCTACACTAGAGGTCTTGAATTCGATTCCCAGGTCGAGCAAAAAGTGTTATTGGGTTTTTATATGAAATTCTCAGTAGCAGCTCGGAGTTAGGATTTGTGCGCGGTTAATGGTAATAGGCTCGCCCCCTATAACATGGGACCTAAACATACCGGCAAACTATGGGTACATTGTGTACCAATGTACCCATAGTTTGCCGGTATGTTTAGGTGCAGAGGTGTACCTCTGCCTAACCCTTCAGGGAATACAGGCGTGATGGTGTGTAGGTATGTATAGCTTCAAGAAACAAGACACATTTTCCTAACATACAAGCATAGCTAGGTACTTGTTAGGTTAGTAGTAGTAGAGCTCTTTGTGAAGGAACTCATCCGGGGAAGTAAGTACTACCACCATACCTATTCCTGCCGCAAAGCAGCGTCGCTGTGTTCCGGTTTGAAGGGTATGGATGCCGCTGTAATTACAGGCACATGAGACATTTAGACTTTGTCTCTGGGATGGCAACGCATCTATAAAGCGTCTGGTATTGCAGTTGTCTATAGGCAGCGGTGACCACTTAACATTAGGTGGGTTGTCGGCTTGTATGCAATTGTTCGCCAATACGTCTTGAGCAAGCGTGGTGATCAATCCTCCTGCCTTATCTGTAAGAATGGTTGGCCATGCAGTGGGACAATAAAAAGCTGCTATTATGTAGATGTATGTACAGTTGATACGTATTTGTAAATGCATTTGATTATAGACATCCAAACGCATTAAATAATGTATCATCTACGATTTTGAAGACCTTCACAGTCATAAAGACTGCTTTGCATCCATCATTCATTCATGAACCAATTCGATTGGCTCGTTCTAGTTCACTTTGTATTGTAAACATCCTATAATATAATACGTATTCCCAATGTCACATTTATCACGATTTCGATTATATAAAACATGACGCGATGAAAATCATCAGGAAACTATAGGGTGTTCCAAAATTCAAATAAAATAGAAAACCCTGTTTTTTTAATTAAATTGAACTGTCAGTTTTTAGTTATTATTTTATTGAATCACTAGGTTCTGCCCGTGATTTCGTCCACTTCAAATTTGATATATTATCCCACGGGAACCGTACATTTTTCCAGGATAAAAATTATCCTATGTGTTATTTCACCTTACAATCTATTTCAGATCTCAAATTCACCATCATTCGTCCATCCTCACAAACTTTCGCATTTATAATATTATTAGTAGGATAAAGAACATGATTGTCCTGTGTTGACCTCGTGGTCGCAAGCGTGGGGTCCAGTGTTTGATTCTCAGGTCGGGCAAAAAGTGTTATTAGGTTTTTACACTACGAATTGCTCAGTAGCAGTTCGGATTTTGGAAGTTCGTGGTGTAATACCCCCGTGTCTCGGAAAGCACGTAAGCCGTTGGTTCTGGCTAACATTCGTTGATCTTTGATAGTCGTTACTCGATAGTCAGAAGCCTGACAACCAGTCTTATTAAGAGGTGTCGTGCTGCCCAGTAACTGGGTTGTGTAGGCCAGAGAGGTAGTCGCTCCATGTAAAACACTGGTATTCAGCTGCATCCGGTTAGACTGGAAGCCGATCCCGACATCGTTAGGAAAAGGCTAAGCAGATTTGAATTGAGAACACGTTGGTGTATCGTGTAACGTTCCGTTTTTACTAACCTTAAACCCTCAGCTTTTGGGACAGGCCCGCCACACTATTCCAAACCACTGCAACTCCTGAACGCCAGAATAAAAACCAGAAAAGCGCCGAGGCAATGAAGCTCGATGAGCCTCGAAGAAACGATACAACTGTCTTGAAACCCGCAATAGAATTAATCAGAGAAGATTAGCGGGACTAAACTCTTCCCTGTCAAAAGGTTTACATTTTCAGCGTTGCCAACAATTTACTGAACATCATACCATCACGCCTGTATTCCCCGAAGGGTAAGGCAGAGGTGTACCAATGTCCACCCATAGTGCGCCGGTATGTTTAGGTTCGATGTAGTAGGGGGCTAATAATGTTGTGCTAATTTTGATACAGCCTGTATTGTGATTGGCTGCAAGATGATACCAATTGCGTACGGCGTATTAATGTTGCTATTTGCGGTTTAGAACTGGATGTTCTTATAAGAACCATGAAATTAATGTAGTTGATATAGCTTCATAACACTTATCTGCTCGTTAGTCTCGTGGTCATAATTGTGACTACTGAGGGTAGTAAGCAGGTCGCAAAGTGTTATTGGGTTTTTCCATTAGGGATTTCTTAGTAACAGTTGGCGGTGTGGCACCCCCGTGTCTCGGAAAGCACGTAAAGCCGTTGGTCGTTGGTAGGCTGATTTCTCCCCAGTTGTGTCTGATTACCGTCCTATCGCACTATGAGAGTTAGTGAAGAGGGAGTGCTCCTGTGTTTGCGCACACACTTGTGCACTATAATATCCCCTGCGTACTTGGTTAGCCTATAGGTATTAAGATTAGCCGCCGGGGCCGAAATCTGTCTGGAGAATACTATACTTTGGGTTTTTCTGTGAAATTCTCAGTAGCAGCTCAGAGTTAGGATTTGTACCCGGTTTATGACAATAGGCTCGCCCTCTATTACATAGGTCCATCTCTGCCTTAACCGTTCCGGAAATGCAGGCGTGACGGTATAAATCAAAGAGTAATTGCAATAGTCCTAAATCAGAATATATTGCAAATGCTGCTACTGTTCATCAATTCAGAGTTCTATTAATATTTTACCACTACATCAGGTAGTCCACGTATTAACCCAGTGATCCTCACGGCATCCAATAACGGCCGGAGTTGAGTTATGACTGCATCGAGAATACTTTACATATACCAATAGAAGTCTGGTCCGGTTGTCAGTTAGTACGTTTGGTTATGCTTGGATCTGCCAGGGTAGCGGAATACGTTCGAAAGCGTCACCATGAGTCTGGAATGGAAAAGGCATTAGGGGGAACATGGATAGGATTTAGACAGGAGTCGGACCCTCCCTTCCGCTTCGCCCAGAGGAAGAATTCATTTGATGACATCCCATTCTTATCATATTTTTTTTTTCTTTCTAATTTCTTTTGAAGGCTAACAAGCCGAGGACGGCCCAACTGATGTTAAGTGGTCACCTCTTCCTATAGACATCTGCAATACCAGAGGCCTTGCAAAAGCATTGCCATCCTAGAGACAAAGTTGCAATGTCTCATGTGCCTGTAATTATACCTTTCAACCCGGAACACAACAACGCTGCTTCGCGGCAGAAATAGGTGTCATGGTAGGGTAGCGTGGACTTCCGTCACCCAGTAATAAATAAATAGTGTAAAGGAAACTAAATTCCCACGAGAAACGAGCAACGCCGCGGGGCAAAACTGTAAGTTAGATAAGACTTGTTACATTAAACTATCCTTAATTAAAAGCAGAACACGACCTCTTTAAGGAGACCTCTCTCACGTGCGCATTGCCAGCAATATTCGACCTTATGTCAATAGCATAAAGTTCAATTTAGAATGGACAGTGATGGTTGAATATATCTTAATGACTGGTTATGCGTAGACGCAGGTTTCTAAGAAGATTGAAGTGACCGATGTTTATCGGGTCAACTGAATTAAAGTTGTAATGTTGTACAAGTTTTGTGCAACATGTGTTGCTGGCAGACATTTTTATTTAATAATTTCCTTTCCTAAACATTTCTTGCGAGGTATTTATAGATTTACAAAAGTGGATCGTTATCTACACATCCCAATGTGTAAGTTAACGATCCATTTTTACAGATGCAGATTTACTTTTTCCATTAAAAAGCCGACGTACGACTGTCGACTGATCGACTTTTTACATACATACCATCACGACTGTATTCACCGCAGGGTTAGGCAGAGGTGTACCAATGTACACCCACAGTTCGCGGGTATGTTCAGATCCTATGTAATAGGGAGCGAGCCTATTGTCAATAGCCGGACACAAATCCTAACCCCGAGCTGCTACTAGGAATTTCACAGAAAAACCCAATAACACTTTTTGCTCGACCTGGTAATCGAACCCAAGACCTCTAGCGTAGCAGTCGCGCTTAAGACCATTAGGCTACTGAGGCAGTTCGACTTTGAATTCGACTTTTTAATTGACAATAAATGCTCTTTTTTTGCTAGCCAATACTGTTCCAGTCCTGGGCAAAAACCTCCCTCATTCCGACCCCTTTCCTCTGTGTTGTGCTTCCTCTCTCCGGTTCTCGAGGAAACCATCCAATCCATCACGCCTGTATTCCCCGAAGGGTTAGGCAGAGGTGTAACAATGTACACCCACAGTTCGCCAGTATATTTAGGTCCCACGTAATAAGGGGCGAGCCTATTGCCATTAACCGGATACAAATCCTAACTCCAACCTGCTACTGAGAATTTCATAGAAAAACCCAATAACACTTTTTGCTCGACCTGGGAATCGAACCCAAGACCTCTAGCGTAGCAGTCGCGCTTAGGACCACTAGGCTACCGAGACAGTTAGACCATCCAATCCATATTTAAAATAAATAAAAATTGATAATAAATTCATATTTTAAAATGCTACACAGTTGGTGCATCTCTTCAAAGGAGCGACGCGACGCCTCAGTAGTTCTCTTTGCCCTAAATAAAATCTAGTCCACTCCTAATAGCCTCAATTTAATATAACCTACCCTTTCCACCGAGACATAGAGTATAAATTCAAAAAGTTGGGTAAACACGTTATATCTGTAACAATCCAACCGTTTTGTCTGCGTCCATTGTTCGATGGGACTTTGGCGAAACAATGCACTCCTTTCTCCGCCGACCTTGGCATAGTTTGGCGAGATTTGAGGTAATTTACGAGATGTTCCTTTGTTTTCGGAGTATTGATTGTTCTAATTGTTTTTTTTTTATTTAACACACACCATCACGCCTGTATTCCCCGAAGGGTTAGGCAGAGGTGTACCAATGTACACCCACATTTCGTCGGTATGTTTAGGTCCCATGTAATAGGGGGCGAGCCTATTGCCAATAACGGGGCACAAATCCTAATTCCGAGCTGCTACTGAGAATTTCATAGAAAAACCCAATAACAATTTTTGCTCGACCTGGGAATCGAACCCAAGACCTCTAGTGTAGCAGTCGCGCTTGGGACCACTAGGCCAACGAGGCAGTCAGTTTTTTTATTTAATACAAGAAATAATAATCTTCTTCTTCTATCTTTGACTGTCTCGTTAGCCTAACTAGTGGTCCTAAGCGCGACTGCTACGCTGGAGGTCTTGGGTTCGGTTCCCAGGTCGAGCAGTGTTATTAGATTTTTTTATGAAATTCTCAGTAACAGCACGGAGTTAGGATTTGTGCCAGCTTAAAGTCAAGTAAGGTTGCCACCTATTTATTACGTGGGACCTAAACATACCGGCGGAATGTGGGTGTACATTGGTACAGCTCTGCCTAACCCTTCGGGGAATACAGGCGTGATGGTATGTAATAATCTTCTTCTTTTCGTGTCGATTGACTCTTATCAAATGGTGTCCGACCAGTATTGAGGAACCTGTACAGCTCTATCATTGGCCTCGTTTAGATCTTGAATGGTGCCGGTGGTTGTGGACGACGGGTGACTAAGGAGCCGACGCATATCCTGTGATGGTGCTCCACACTGGCACTGCGTTTGTGATGGGTGAAGATACCCCATGTCGCCGATTTAGTTTTACAGCGGCCAACCTGGGTCCGCAATTAGTTAAGAGATTTCCAGATTGGACATTGCAGGTCAAATCTAGTTGGTCGGATGTTCTGCCGGGGTGATGGAGTGTGGAGGGGATGGGTGTGTGTGCCTCCATAATGCATATTTCTGGAAATATTAATACCATCAGCCTGTTATTGTCCCAGAGTAGAGCAAAAGCCTCTTCTCATACAGAGTTGGCATAGGCATTGATCACCACGCTTGCTAAAGCCAGATAGTTGTTCCAGGTCGAACTGTTTGTGTATGTGAGTTTATATGTTTGTAAACGCGCCCACGGGACAGGAGAAATTCCTGGACCTTTTTTGGTAAATACTACTTAAAAAGAAAAGATTACCAATATCCGATGTTTGTATTTTCATGTTTTCACAATCTTAATTTATTGCTTAACTTCCAATTCATCGGGATTCCTCTGACGAAAAAAGTGCCCGTGTTTCATCAGGACATTTTTGAAAAGCCCTCACGGACGACTCCCGGAAACCCTCTAAACTAGGACAAATCTGAGAAATCCGATGGCAGTTTTACACAGAATGCATGGTTAACGGCTTCATGATCTCTCTTTTTTACGCCACATATATTCCTGGCTATGCCACATATTGCCGGGGCAATATGGCTTGTTCAGGAGCGCCACAAAATTAACAGTTTACGATCACTTTGCCTACCAGCCATGCATAGTCGTGTAAACGGAAATGAGCTTAATTAATATCTTAATATAGCTCTTTTAACCTTTAATAAATACAATTCATTATTTTGAAGTTAACTTAAATACAAATAAAATAAATTAGTTATACGATTTAACTGTAAAATCATTTATTATATAAACATAACATAACACACCATAACATACCATCACGCCTGTATTCCAGAAGCGTTAGGTGGAGGAGTACCAAAGTACACGCACAGTTTGTCGGTACGTTTAATTCCCATGTAATAGGGGGCGAGCCTATTGCCATTAATCGGGCATAAAATCCTTACTCCGAGCTGCTACTAAGCAATTCATAAAAAAACCTAGTAACACTTTGCTCGACCTGGGAATTGGACCCAAGACCTCTAGCGTAGCAGTCGCGCTTAGGACCACTAGGCTGACGAGGCAGTTATTATTTAAAAGAGTAATTCATTAATAAATAATTCCAAACTTACTATTATAGATACATTAACAATTGTTACATTTTTACGACTAAATCACTGAAGGAAATTTGGTACGGGGTATGTTGAACTCCTAGAAGGGACATTAGCTACTTTTTATTTCACAACTTGGTCTGCATCCGCGGTAACCGACATTCACCCGGACTCAGTAGCGGGCAAAATTATTATACATAAAATAAAAGTTTGTAATTCAAAAAGAGTTTCATCCTAATAGCTATTTTTTTATTTTTTTTTGGTGGGTGGGAAATCATCAAATAACTTCTCCCGCCCTGGGCGGGGCTGGAGGGAGTGTCAGACTTTTACTGACTAAAACCCACCCATGTTCCTTCTTGTGCCCTTTGCGTTCCGGGGGCGCGGTATCTCTTACGAACAACCCGCAGCCCCGGCAGGCATCGGCCCTCAGTGGCCCCTTCCTTTTGCTGACATCTCTTGGAGGCGCGCGTGGAACACGAACGCGCCGTCGACACGGCCTGTCGTTATGCAACGTAAGGACGGTGAGCTACCCATTGCTCACCGTCCACAGGCCCGTATCTACGGTGGCCGGGAGTCGTCTCGCGGCTCCCGACGTCATCCTAATAGCTATGGGGCGTTCATTTTCCATTTTTAACCCCTGACGCAAAAACGTGTGTTATAAGGTTGACGTGCTTGTGTGTGTGCGCGTGTGTGTGTGTCTGTCTGTGGCATCGTAGCTCCCGAACGCATGAACCGATTTTGATTTCGTTTTTTTTTTGTGTGAAAAAAAACTAAATGGTTTGGGTGATAAAACTACGCGTACGAAGTCGCGAGCAGGCTGCTAGTTTGAAATATTTTGTTCCATGTCAGCGTCTTAAGATAGTATCTAAATTACAATAGCAAGTGTTGCACGCAATACGATCATGACCTATAGTGTGAACGACTTTGACGAACATTCCGAATCATCCGAGTCACTCGGAGGCGTCCTCGCATAACTTAGATAAGTGCTTTTAGTGCGAGTTGTACTTGCAAGCTCTTTCCCATAGTATGGGCGTGTGCACACGTGCGCGAGGTTTTTGAATGCGCGTCGCTCGTTTGCAGTAAATAACTTAATTTTAAAATGATATAAATTATGTAATTTAAAATTTACGGGAAGGGAGAACAAAAATTTCAAAACTTATTTTTTCTCATCTGTAAAAATAATATACTTTTTCAGCCTCATTATGTACTGAGGCTAAAAAACCAAGAGGTTTAAACCTGTTAAAAAGAAAGATCTTTTTAAGATCTTTACCATAATATCGTATATTTTGTCTAAAAGTCAGATAAAAAAGCTATATATTACTGATCAACATTGTGTTGACAAAATTAATAAATTATAAGTGTCTATATAGTTCCGTATTCTTTATTTTAAAATTTATTTTTTTACATATCGTTAAAAAAAGGAAAAACAAAAAATATATCTTCTTCTTCTTCTTTCGGCCTTAACCCATCTTAATTTGTTGTCGATTCTCATAAAAGTTCTTCTCCAAAGCTGTCTTTTCTGAAAAAATACATATGTATTTATAACAAAAACAAAAAAAAATGAGATGTAATAAATAAAAAAGCCCGACTGCGTAAAACGTGAACTTTAAATAAAAACTGATAAGAAAAAAACAAGTCCAGTAGTCTGGAATTCTGTTAAGTAACAGTCGAGACCCATTATTAAGACGATTTGAGCCGGTCTAGATTTTTAATGGGTCCCGACTGTTGCGCCAAATATCGGCCATGTTTTTAATGGGTCCCGACTGTTGCGCCAAATATCGGCCATGTTTTTAATGGGTCCCGACTGTTGCGCCAAATATCGGCCATGTTTTTAATGGGTCCCGACTGTTGCGCCAAATATCGGCCATGTTTTTAATGGGTCCCGACTGTTGCGCCAAATATCGGCCATGTTTTTAATGGGTCCCGACTGTTGCGCCAAATATCGGCCATGTTTTTAATGGGTCCCGACTGTTGCGCCAAATATCGGCCATGTTTTTAGTATGTCACTCTCACAGTCAATATAAATCTAACGACACCTCATATATGTCAAAATCCACCATGCCGTTTGGGCTGTAGGGCGTGCCAAAGAAATAGACATACATACACTCGAAAAACATAACCCTCCTTCTGACTCAGTCGGGTAAATAGTGCTCCATCCACAAATGTTCGACCAAAGCTGACGGTGATTCGAGATCCAGAGTGACTTAAAACTTCCTCTGAATGCGTAATGGCGACTTTTGACCTAGCTGTTGAGCGATAGATTTTCTATGCTACACCATAAACGTACCTCACTTTTCCAACCATAAAACCACAGAGGCCAGTTGCCATTTATAACAGATTACTTCAGGACATGTAGATGTAAAATTTAATTAATCTAACCGTTAATTACATGTTCCAAGCAGCCATGATAACTTGTTGATCGCAGTGGAAGCATGTCACTTCGTCGATAATAAACAGGTAGTATTAATTATTAATGACTATTAATTATATTTTATCGTGATGAGCATTCGTTTAAGCTTTAAACATAGACAAGAAGGCTTTAAAACTTTTTCATATTTGGTGAGATTATAGTTTGACTTTGTCTGACAGCTGTCAAAAGTTATATTGTCTATGGCTTGTCAAATGTCAAACCTTGCTCAACTATCAAAATGTGTGTTATTTTATCTCACATAATAAATTGACGGTTTCATACGTCAAGCTTGAAAATAGTGTGACGTGTAAACTGTCAATTCTAGTATGTGAGATTAAAAAATACACTTTATTAGGAGCGACCATTCATTATGGAATTTTGAATTTAAAGTAAAACTATGCTATAGCATTTTGGTTTAGTTTTCTATGAGAAGCGCAATTAGTATCACCCAGGGATATGAATATCATCATCATCTGCTTAGCCTTTTCCCAACTATGTTGGGACCGGCTTCCAGTCCAACCGGATGCAGCTGAATACCAGTGTTTTACATGGAGCGACTGCCTATCTGATCTCCACAACCCAGTTACTGGGCAACACGATACCTCTTGGTAAGACTGGTTGTCAGACTTCCTGGCTTCTGACTATCCGTAACGACTGTCAAAGATCTACGAATGACAGTCGGGACCAACGGCTGTATATGCTTTCCGGGGCACGGGGGTGTCACACCACCAACTTCCAAACTCCGGGCTGCTACTGAGCAAATCCTAATGGAAAAACCCAATAACACTTTTTGCCCGACCTGGGAATCGAACCCGGGACCCAACCCTCATCAGTCGCGCTTGTGACCACGAGACCAACGGGGCCGTTACCCAGGGAAATTAATAATTCAAATTAAAAAAAATATCAACATTTATCGTGTTAGGCTCTCGGTATCTTTTCATTAATTTTCATATTAGGAATGCGATAGCGTGTAAAATAGTTTTTTTCTAAGACTTAAATTTTAATGCGTCAGGTATGAATTAAATTAAGACAAGTTGATGAAATCTACGGGATTTGAATTTAGAAATATGGATATTTTAAGTCGAACCTAAAGGGGCGGTTACACTACAATTGGTATCTATAAAATTATAACAAAATGCTCGGTATTGCAAATAAGATCACTATAGCCGAAAATTCCACAATGTAACATAACATACCATCACGCCTGTATTTCCCGAAGGGTTAGGCAGAGGTGTAACAATGTACACCCACAGTTCGCCGGTATGTTTAGGTCCCATGTAATAGGGGGCGAGCCTATTGCCATTAACCGGGCACAAATCCTAACTCTGAGCTGCTACTGAGAATTTCATAGAAAAACCCAATAACACTTTATGCTCGACCTGGGAATCGAACCCAAAACCTCTAGCGTAGCAGTCGCTCTTAGGACCACTAGCCCACCGAGGCAGTTCCCCAATGTATATTATTTAAAAGTGTAAACGCATATAAATATAATAAGGAAAATTATTTAACAAAATATTTATTTACTTGTTACACAAAATATCGTGTTTAAAATTACATAACCTGCGAATCGAACCTTGAACAAACGCAATTAACTAACGATGTACTGTAACGTGTAATTTGGCTTACATGAGGTCATGTAACAAATTATTTTCTATTTTTTTAGGCAACAGGTCACGGATATGTCCGTATTTGCTTATTCTTGTAAACAATCTTCGATATTTACATGATATTACACCAGCCTATTATTGAACTGGTATTAAGGGACGTCTTTGGTTACTGCTCTGCTCCTGCAGGTCGTAGCGTGATGTTGTGTAGCCTATGTTACTCAGGAATAATGTAGCTATCTACTGGTGGTTTTTTTTTGAATCGGTCCAGAAGTTTCGGAGCCTATCCATTACAAATAAACGAACAAAAATAATCCTCTTTATAATATTAGTACAGAGTATTGATGCATTAAAATATTATTTTACATTTATTTCTTTGTTTCGATAGCCTAGTGGCCCTAAGCGCTACTGCTGCGTTAGAGGTCTTGGGTTAGATTCCCAAGTCGAGCAAAAAGTGTTATTTGGTTTTTCTTTGAAATTCTCAGTAGCAGCACGGAGTTAGGATTTGTACCCGGTTAATGGCAATAGGCTCGCCTCCTATTACATGGGATCTAAACATACCGGCGAACTGTGGGTGTACATTGGGGCACCTCTGCCTAACCCTTCGGGGAATACAGGCGTGATGACATGGTATGTTTTGTTATTGTTTTATCATTTAAATGTCATAGAAGGAAACCAATGGATGACAGGTATTAAAATTATTATTTCACATTTATTTCTTTAGAATTACGATGTTGATTATACTCTGTCCTTTATAACTCCTAGGAAGATTTCAAACCAAGATGCGCTATGATTAACATCATACATTTTAATACGATGTTCTTGCAATAAATCCCTAATATCAACCGATAAATTAATCTTAATTTAATTCAGTAATTAATTACTTACCAGTTGATAGAGTACGCCTCCCTATCGATAAGCCTTATGTCGATGATATGTGTCATTAAGTGCAAATTGCTAATGATATATTGAGGTAAGTTTATCGATAAGTGGTCATCTCTCGTGAGCATGATGACGTGTTGGTATTTATAATTATCGATAGTGTCGCCTCTAGCTTGTAGTTCATTATAACATTACGCTACGACACTCGGAGGAGAGCAGTACCCAAAGACGTAAATTAACGCGGGTAAAAAAAACCACGCGAAGTGCTATGTACGTGTCATAATTACTAAATATTTGATTCGAGGCACTCTGTGACCGAGTAAAAGCATTTCAGTGTTAGATAGTTTTTTAGTTTTCTGTTAAATTTAGTGAAGCGTACTTCTTCTATTTATTCCGTAAGATATTGTTTCGAAAAAATTAAAAATTTTAAGTGACCCTCGCCCGAAAATTAAAAATCCCTACCGTAGCTAACAAAAATGCTGATTGCTTTGAAACCGCTGAACCAATTTCCATCAAACATAGCCAAGAACTCTCCCGAATAATATAAAGGGGGTTAAAAAGAAGATAAAATTTGAACTAACTCCAATTCTTTTCGTGTAGTGACAGGTCACCCGTCTGAAGACTGACCGCAAACGAGTGATGCTTCCGGGTGTCACCATTGTGTGGATTGCCCCGAGGACACGGTGGAGCACACCGTGGCGGTATGCCCCGCTTGGGCGGAGCATCGCCGAGTCCTCGTGGCGGCCATCGGCGGCGGCGAACTCTCGCGTCCGGCCCTGGTGCGAGCCATGGTTCGGAGCGAGAGGGAATGGGATGCAGTCGCCTCCTTCTGCGAGGCAGTAATGCTTGAGAAGGAGGCGGCGGGACGGTTGAGACAGCGGTTCTCCCGTCCCAGCCGCCGCGGTAGACGCTCCGGGCGTCGGGAGCCGCGAGACGACTCCCGGCCACCGTAGATACTGGCCTGTGGACGGTGAGCAATGGGTAGCTCACCGTCCTTACGTTGCATAACGACAGGCCGTGTCGACGGCGCGTTCGTGTTCCACGCGCGCCTCAAAGAGATGTCAGCAAAAGGAAGGGGCCACTGAGGGCCGATGCCTGCCGGGGCTGCGGGTTGTTCGCAAGAGATACCGCGCCCCCGGAACGCAAAGGGCACAAGAAGGAACATGGGTGGGTTTTAGTCAGTAAAAGTCTGACACTCCCTCCCGCCCCGCCCAGGGCGGGAGAAGTTATTTGATGATTTCCCACCCACCAAAAAAAAAAAAAAAAAAAAAAAAAAAAAAAAAAAAAAAAAAAAAAAAAAAACGAGTGATGCTTAGCCTTGCAGATCAATTCCTAAACAGAACATTTTCTTTAAGCGTTGCAATATCCTATTAGGGATCCGCAAAACGTCGTGTTGATAGAAACCTTGTCAATATTCGTGGTAATCTTTGAAAAATATCTCTTTGTGTGTCGTGTTTCGATTTCGATGAAAATAATTTGAGCAACGGTAACTGGTGCCTTTTGTGAAACCATTCTAGGAATATACCAAGGATATTCCGTCACAATGATTTAGGGAGATAAGCATATATCGGCGATGATGAATAAATACTTCGGTGAGTCGAAATTTTACAGGAGGCAAAAATACTGACTGCTTCGTTAGCCTAGTGGCCCTAAACGCGTCTGCTACGCTAGAGGTCTTGGGTTCGATTCCCAGGTCGAGCAAAGTGTTACTGGGTTTTTCTATGAAATGCTCAGTAGCAGCTCGGAGTTAGGATTTGTGCCCGGTTAATGGCAATAGGCTCGCCCCATATTACATGGGACCTTAACATACCGGCGAACTGTGGGTGTACAGTGGTACACCTCTGCCTAACCCTTTGGGGAATACAGAACCTATAAAAGCAGTAAGATGTAAAACTGTTTTTTTTTTTAATTTCTTTGGATCTCAAACGAGCCGACGGCCCCCCTGTTGTAAAGTGGTCACTGCTGCCTATGGACATCTGCAATACCAGAGGCCTTGCAAATACCTTGCCATCCCAGAGACAAAGTTGAAATGTCTCATGTGCCTGTAACTAATTACACCGGCACCCATACCCTACAAACCGGAACACAGTAACGCTGCTTTGTGGCAGAAATAGGTATGGTGGTAGTAAGTACTACCGGAGGTCGTCCGGGGAAGTCCCCGGACGACCTCCTTCACAAAGAACTCCACTACTGCTACTACTTCTGTAAGACATAATCTCTAGGGTTCAATTAAAATAATCCTTTCACTGGTATAGTAACCGCCACGAGTCGTGAGCACTTCGACTGACGGACCAATCACGTGCAGCGTCGGCAACCCAAAAAACCCAGAAAGGAATCCAAAACCTCAAAGATGAACTTGAAGTTTGTGCTCACGACTCGTGGTGGCTTCCATAAAAAGTTACACTATGTATAGTGTCATATTCTTTGACACTCGGTCTTCTAAATCTATCAGTAATGGCGCCATATTGAGACAAACCGTGTCACGCATAGTACCTTAGTTGTAACACGTTCTTGAACTAAGCATGCTTAACCTTACATCAAAAATATCAGCACAAATTGAATAGTTTGTGCGCTTGAATAGGGTGCGATGTTTATTTGTATGTAGGTAAATTGTCCCCACGAGGTGGACCTTCCATTGTGGCTATCTTTTGGGAAAGCGTATGTCCAGGAGAGGACGTCATTCGGTTGACATGGTAATAAATGATGATCATGTTAATATCATGATAAAATGAAAAGTGTAGGTAATAGTGTATTTTTTATCAGACAAGCCCGCTACTCTTCCCTGCCACTGCAACTCCTGAAAACCAGAAACTCACTTTTGATTCTGGTTTTCAGGAGAAGACACGACCAAGCACTTAGTTTACTACAAAATCTTCTAACAATGAAGCTTGACGAGTCCCGGAGAACATAAATACATAAACTCACGCCTTTTTCTCATGGAGGTAGGCAGAAACTACAGAACGCCACCTGCTACGATCCTTACATACTGCTATCGCCTCGTCCACGTTCGTACATCTGGTCATACAAGCCCGCCGGTTACGAGTAGGTACTGCGCATCTGACCTTTCTGAGGAACTCACCAATAAGGTCAGGGTAAGTTTTTCTAGGGCTTCCCCTCCTGGCGTTGCCAGTTGCTATTCACATCTAATTATGTTTGCGAGTGAGTAAATAGTAAATACATTATCATGTCACCTAGATATTTATTACGTAAGTACATAACAACAATTTTAGGCACATAAGTAGGTATTTGATGTCAAACGATTTTATACTTTAAAATGAATTTTATCAACAAAAAACAAACAAAGTAAATACAACTTTTTGATGTAAAACTTCTTTACGCACGCTTGACTTGGGCAGTAAGCTGGTGAATGCGTGACGAAAGCGTTACGGAAATGAGTGTGATTGGGCGAACGGAAGTTGAGAGGGAGATATAAGTTAGTGAAGATAGAAAGAGAGAGAGTTATGTTTTGTATATTACGAAGAAATCTTACTTCAGTTGTGTGGTGTAAAGCACACGTTTTTTTTTCATTATGCTCTTAACTTTTTTTATTTAAGAAAGTACGATGACGCCCCTTTCTTTAAATAACATCTAACCGATTACAACTTTCAAACGTCGCACTCTAACCGGTCGCTCGTCCTATAACACCCCAGCTCAGCTGATCTGAATTCAGCAAATCATCGCGAAGCATTGCCCTATCACGATTATTATGAATGATGTTATTAATAATAATGCAGTCGCCTGTATTATTACTCTATAAATAATGCTATCGTCTCACGCGAACAGAAAGTCAGATAATAAAATGTTTTTGAAGTCGTCGTGAAGTCTGAGCTAATAGGTAACGGTGGAGTCAGGTGGGTCGCAAGATTACCGAAAGCTTTTTAAAAGTTGAATGTTAGTGGAAACACCTTAGAATCCAAACTAATAAATGTGAAAGTTACTCTGTCTGTCTGTTACGCTTTCACGACTCAACCACTGAACCGATTCTGATGGTCCTTTTTTTTTAGGGATGAGTATCTCTTACGAACAACCCGCAGCCCCGGCAGGTATCGGCCCTGAGTGGGCCCTTCAAAATTTGATGACATCCCTATGAGGCGCCAGTGGATAGCCTGAATATGAAAGAAAGAATGAATGAAATCAGAAGTATGAGAAGGATAGTAAAGAAGACGATTATTAGTAGAACGCAGACTCCTAGCATGACTAGAACAGAGATATTGAAACTGAGAAATAAGATAAGAAGGAGAATGAAGAAGGGAAAAAAGCGTGGTTAACGCACGTAAACTTCTTCTGTGGCGAATAGGCAACCACTTAAGCTTCGTCCTTAAGTTTGAGACGTGGTCATATTTCCGTAAGTTGAAAATCTACCGAATGCAATTATTTAGGACCCTAACCAGCTTGTCCAACAGCATCGCATTCAAGAAGTTATGACTTTTGTCTAGTACCCAATTTAATTGTTGTGCTGATCCGTTTGGGGTTGATACACAATGGCCATAGGAAGGGGGAGTTTTTCGGGATATCATTTAGTGACTCAACTTTTCACGTGACCAGAGGGCTGGCCTTTTCTTAGGCTAAAGAATCAGTATTGCCATACAACGTGGCAATGAACTATTTATTGATTTATAGCTGCCAGCCTTTTGGACACTTGCCAATTTTTTTATGGCCTATGTACTTCCTCGATCACATAGGGGACTGCCCCGTTGGTCTCGTGGTCGCTAGCGCGACTGACGAGGGTGGGGTGCCAGATTCAATTCCCAGATCGAGCAAAAAGTGTTATTGGGTTTTTCCATTAGGATTTGTTCAGTAGCAGTCCGGAGTTTGGAAGTTGGTGGTGTGACACCCCGTGCCTCGGAAAGCACGTAAAGCCGTTGGTCCCGGCCGTCATTAGTAGATCTTTGACAGTCGTTACGGATAGTCAAAAGTCTGACAACCAGTCTAACCAAGAGGTATGGTGTTGTCCAGTAACTGGGTTGTGGAGGTCAGATAGGCAGTCGCTCCATGTAAAACACTGGTGTTCAGCTGCATCCGGTTAGGCTGGAAGCCGACTCCAAGTTAGTTGGGAAAAGGCTAAGCAGATGATAATGTGCTTCCTCGATCCTTCTTTATGAATTGTACATATTTTGTTATTATTTTACGTAATTGCCTATGACATTGTACAAGCTAATCGCTGTCAGTTTAAATAGTATGGCGATGAATCTAACTCCTACAATATTGATGAACTGTAGGTGGTATAAATACTTACACATTCGCCTACTGCTTGTCAAATTATATTAAAACAACATTAATGTTTTAAAGATGGAAGGTGATGTGTTATCGACAATAGTTCACCCACACCTCTTGTATAGTAGCCGCCACGAGACGTGAGCACAACTTTAAGTTAATTTTCAGGTTATTTTTTGGATATTTTGGGCCGCCGACCCTGCACTAGATTGGTCTGTCAGTTGGACCGATCGCGTGCAGCGTCGGTGCCCCAAAAAACCTCGAAAGGAACCCAAAAACCGAAAAATAAACTTGTGCTCACGATTCGTGGCGACTGATATAGGCATCATTTGTTTTGGTGCACGGTCTACTCATAATGATCATTGCTCATTACTTCCTAAGCTCAAGTGTTGATATATGATCATACTAGCTTTGTTCGTGGTGATCATGGACGCAGACGGAATAAAAAGTAGCCTTTGCTTGTATGACCAGATGTATGAACATGGACGAGGCGAAAGGAGTATGTAATGATCGTAGCAAGTGGCGGTCTGTGGTTTCCCAAGCGTGACTGCTACGCTAGAGGTCTTGGGTTCGATTCCCAGGTCGAGCAAAAAGTCTTATTGGCTTTTTCTATGAATTTCTCAGTAGTTGCTCGGAGTTAGGATTTGTGCTCGGTTAATAGCAATAGGTTCGCCCCCTATGACATGGGACCTAAAAACATACCGGCGAACTGTGGGTGTACATTGGTACACCTCTGCCTATCCCTCTGGGAAATACAGGCGTGATGGTATGTTATGTTATGAAATAATTATAATGATTTTGGATATATTCCTTAATTGGGGTTCAACTTTAACCTGTTCCAAATTTCATCAAAATTTGTTCAGTGGATTAGCTGCCAGAAAACAAACTCACTTTTGCATTTATAATTCTACTGTCCTGCTTATATTATAAATGCGAAAGTTTGTGAGGATGGATGGCTGGATGTTTGTTACTCTTTCACGCTTAAACGGCTCAACGGATCTGGATGAAATTTGGCACTGAGATAGATGTGTGTGTGTGGAATAACACATAGGATACTTTTTATCCTGAAAAAATGTACGGGTCCCGTGGGATAATATATTAACTTTGACGCGGACGAGGTCGCGGGCAGAAGCTAGTATTACTATAATACACATCTGCAGTAATATTTAAATGAGAAAGTAACTCTGTCTGTCTGTTAGATCATCGCAACAAAATCACTGAACCGATTGTAGTGAAATTTGACAAAGCAATCGTCTTTGTTCGTGATCACCGACATTCACGCGAGGGACGTTGCGGGCAAAAACTAGTAAGTTATCATTATTACATCTTTATAGAGCTGTCTGTCAGTCTGTCAGTAGCACTATATTTGTATGTTCATGTGTGTCAATCACTTTTAAAATCATATCCGTAATGATATGTGATGTTTTTATAGCACTATTTACAAATTCGTTTAATTTTTATTATGCGCTTATAAATATAGAATAGTTTTTTTTGTAATTCTAATATTTAAAAAAAGTAATTAAATAATGAGGGTAATTATAATGAATGAGAACAAGTATACAATAACTGTGAACATTATGTATCTTTAAACATAATTAATTTAAATTAATTAATTTTTGAAATAAATATAAGTCTGAAATCGCCAATCCGGCTTGAGCAAGCGTGGTGATCAATACTCTTGCATTCTCTGTATGAGAAGAGGCTTTTGCCTCACAATAATAGGCTGGTATTACTAGACTGAGTAATTGCCTGCCATTTCGTCAAAATAGGTCACTTATGTAGTTTAAATACTTATTTATTTATGGTCAATAACCTTACAAGTTAATGGTTGTAGGTCTGTAGTATTAGTAAATGTCACAGTTAAAATATTCACCGCTGAATATATCTGCTAGAACGTGGGAACTAAATTATAGTTAACTTTATTATGAGATTGTAAGTTCTGGTTCTGAGTTGTAACTTAGAAGAATTAGAACTTAGATTCCTTTTGAACCCAGGTTATATCGTCATCTGCTTACCCTTTTCCCAACTGTGTTGGGGTCGGTTCCAGTCTAACCGGACGCAGCTGAATACCAGTGTTTTACATGGAGCGACTGCCTATCTGACCTCCACAACCCAGTTACTGGGCAACACGATACCTCTTGGTAAGACTGATTAAACTCAGGTTATAGCTTACGGCAAGTACCCCAGACGCTTGCTCGAGCCAACCCGAATTGCAAGGCTTTTTTTTTTAGGGATGGGAAATCATCTAATGAATTCCTCCGCCCTGGGCGGGGTGGGAGGGTGTCTCTGACTTTTACTGACTAAAACCCATCCATGTTCCTCCTTGTGCCCTTTGCGTTCCGGGGGCGCACACAACCCCCATAACTGCCTCGCAGAAGGAGGCCACTGCTTCCCATTCCCCCTCGCTCCAGACCAGGGCTTGCACCAGGGCCTCCACGAGGACCCGGCGATGCTCCACCCAAGCGGGGCACACCGCCACGGTGTGCTCCACCGTGTCTTCGAGGCGATCCACGCAATGGTGACACCCGGATGTTTCCTCCCGTCCGATGAGTGCAGGAACCTCCCGAAGCACCCATGTCCGGTGAGGACCTGCGTCAGGCGGTAGGTGATGACGCCGTGGCGCCTCTCTAGCCACTTCTCAAAGAGGGGACTTACCGCCTCTATTAAGGTGAGCCCTGAGTTGCTAGCCTTGTAACTTTTCGTTCCTAAATAATGGAGATCTGATCGTGGTCCTGCTGTCCTCTCCCAGTGACGTCCCAAGCCGGTGTCCGTACTCCACAGAAGGTGTTAGCGTGTCGTCGCTTAATTTAGAACTTTTGAGCCCTGGTTGGAAGCCTCAAATTAAAATGAAGTATCTAAGAGCTTTCATATGACATGGGTCTCGTCACTGCTGGATAATGTGGAAATCTTTGTCCAGGATTTAGACAAAAATGTCAAAATATACCAAAACATTTTCGCGCTGGCTTTCAACTTAAGAAGTATACTTACTATAAGAGCTTTCGTATGACATGTGGCTCATCTCTGTTGATCAATGTTGAAAAGAGGACACAAATTGTCACATTTTCCTTTTGCGCATATTTATGTAAATAATGCGGTTTTTATGTTTACACGACATACCATCAGGCCTGTTTTCCCCGAAGGGTTTGGCAGAGATATACCAACGTACACCTACTGCTCGCCGGTATGTTTTCGTCCCATGCAATAGGGGCGAGTCTATTGCCATTAACGGGGCACAAATCCTAACTCCGAGCTGCTGCTGACAATTGCATAGAAAAACCCAATAACACTTTGCTCGGTTTTTATGTTCCCGCGGGATAATTAGGTATTTCTAAAGTCCACTTGAAGTCCAGGCAGAAGCTTATCATTAACAATTCCTTCTACCCTTCTCTGTATAAGAAGTTCTTCATTTATAAAAAACACGCAGCAATAAGCTCGATACTAAAACCACAGTTAGATTTCCAAAGCTAACTATTACCTCCATTAACCTCGTAACACGCAATTCGTCAATAAGTTAAACATGCAGATAAGTTAACTGCAGTTATGTGTTCGTTCGGTTAAACTTAGCCTTTGTCAAATGTTACCCGGTCAGGCTACGCGTTTGGCGAACAAGAGGGGAATGGAGACGACTCGTTTAATTAAAATTATCTATTCTTTAATATACATAAATGCGATAGTAACTCTGTCTATCTGTTACGCTTTCACGACAAAACTACTGCACCGATTTTGATGAAATTTTTGTACGGGGTAAGTTTGAACCCCCTTTTTTTTCTCCTGGGGAAATCCTCGTGGACTGCCTCCGCCTCGGAGAAGGCGGAGGGGTGTGTCGGACTCCTGCCGACTAAAACCCCACGGTGTTCCTCCAACTACCATTGGCCGGGGCACGGGTATCACTTCGAGCATTCTTCCGCACCCCGGCAGGTAAGTTTGAACCCCTAAGGACTATTTTTTAACCGACATTTACTCGGACGATATCGCGGGAGCAAGTTAGTTAAGAAATAAAAGTCGGAAGTATTTTATTTTTTGCTTTTCATTGACGAAATTGTTATGCTAATAATTATGATAAATATGATAAGAAGTCTCTTAATGATAAGTGGACTAAAAGTCAGTTAGTAAAGGTTCCGTTTTTTATTTTGATGTACGGAATACTAAACACTTTTGTAACACAAAGGACAAATTGACTAGGCTGAAATCCTACTGCCGCCAGGACACGGCTGTATAAGATAAAGGATTTTTAAATAACCGGCAAAAAATGGGGCGCAATGGCGTCTAACTTTTGAGGATTATACATTATTGTGCTAGCTTTTATATCAGCGTTCTTGCTTCTAGGTTGAATACAGCTAGAACCCTTTTTAATAATACCATTAAATGTAAAAGGTGATGAGAAAGCGTATTGATCAAAGCTCGTGCCTTCTCTGTATGAGAAGAGGCCTTTGTTCTCCTGTGGGATAATACCTAATAGGCTGGTATTATTATATTTTTACTAGCTGACCCGGAAAACGTTGTTTTGCCAATCAGACAGCGCAGGGCGGTAAGGGCTTTGTTCTCTCTTCTAGACAAACCTAGTTCTCCTTCTTATCTGACTTCTTACTTTCAATACTTGTGCTCTGCGCACAGTAAAAATCTTCGCTCCTCCAATAATCGTCTTCTACGATGTCCTTCTCACCGCCCTGGTTTTCTTAAATCTTCTTTTCCTGTCCAGGCGGTTTTCCTTTGGAATGCGCTTCCTCAGAATATCAGGATAGCTACCAGTCGTTTCGCATTGAAAGTAAAAGCTCGCGAACACTTGCTTATGAAGTTGGCAGACTCGTCTCACAATTAGTTTGTTATATTTCTCCACCTATGTATTTTTATCTTTCTCTACTCTGTATATTTTGTTTGTATGTATGTATACATGTATTTATTATATTTTATTCCTGGAAACTTTCTGTTTCTTGCACCTACTATGTTTTGTCTCTGCATCACCCTTAGGTTGACTGGTAGAAAATGCCTAAGGCATTAAGTCCGCCTTTGTACAGTGCATTATGTGCAAAAAGTTTTAATAAATAAATAAATTATTACTTGGGGTAATTTTTTATGTATATTTTATTTCATTTTTTCAATTGCATAAAAATCGGTCTAGCCGTTTCGGAGGAGTATAGCAACAAACGTTGTGACACGAACATTTTACATATAAGGTAGTTATGTTATGTTTATGTCAATTTAAGTAGGGGTTTTTTTAGCACGCGGTCGGTCCAACTGATGGATCAATCGCATGCAGCGTCAGCGGCCAAAAAAACCAGAAAGGAATCCAAAAACCCAAAAACTAACTTGACATTTGTGTTCACGACTCGTGGCGACTACCGTATCAGGGTGAAGTTTTCTTTACAGAACCCCGTAAATAAATAAAGAATTTAACAAACACATTTAAATCCATTAATAATATGATAATTAATACCCATTGCACTGTTCTTACTTACATAATCTTTGTTTGCATGTCTGAAAAAGAAAGTTCGGATAATTAAAATGATTATCTTGTTATCTCGTTACTTACTTAGATATTGTAACATAGGTTACAAATAAACATTAAATTATCATTTGTCTAAAGGTCAAATAAGCTGTTTGTAAAATATGTCTAGGATGTAAACACCTTTTCATATTGTAAACAAATCTGTATCTAAACTTTCCCGTTACTTATTTTGGTGTTTTGTTTCATCTAGTGGACATCATTGATCAAATGAGAATTAGGTATGTTCTTTCTTACTCCTTCGCTAGTCTCTCGTTTGACGCCTGTTTTCCCCGAAGGGTTAGGCAGAGGTGTACCAATGTATACCCACAGTTCGCCGGTATGTTTAGGTCCCATATAACAGAGGGCAAGCCTATTGCCATTAACCGGACACAAATCCTAACTCCGAGCTGCTACTGAGAATTTCATAGAAAAAACCCAATAACACTTTGCTCGGCCTGGGAATCGAACACAAGACCTCTAGCGTAGCAGTCGAGTTTAGGACCACTAGACTAATGAGGCAGTTCAAGACAAAACAGACAACAGATAGATTCAAGACAGTTGTGGTAAAAAACCTTTACATTCAACTACAAATTTTACGTACGTTAAATATTATAATCATAGCACCTATTATGGCAACATTCGGGAGCGGAGCTAGTGTAACATGAACAAAAGTAACAGAAGACAAGAAACGTTACCTGTCTCGTTGGCGTAGTGGTCCTAAGCGTGACTGCTACGCTAGAGGTCTTGGGTTCGATTCCCAGGTCGAGCAGTGTTATTGGGTTTTTCTATGAAATTCTCAGTAGCAGCTCGGAGTTAGGATTTTGTGCCCGGTTAGTGGCAATAGGCTCGTCCCCTATTACATGGGACCTAAACATACCGGCGAACTGTGGTTGTACATTGTTACACCTCTGCCTAACCCTTCGGGGAATATAGGAGTGATGGTATGATGAAGAAACGTTACGAGTCATTGAAGGTAGTAAAAGATACGTGGAAAACAAATACTGTTGAGTCGTTTCTCCGAGACGCGCCGAGCTTCATTGCTTCGGCGCTTTTTTGTTGTCCCCACTATTGATTCTGGCTTTCAGAAGTTACAGTGGTGATAGGTTTTTAGCCCGCAATAGTGGGGCGGACTAAAAACCCCACACGTGGGGTATCAATTCTAATAACCGTCTCCATGACTCCCAATATTCTGTGCTTGTAAGTTTGTCTGCGTTTGTGTTACCTTGGCTCGCTACCGGCGCAGGCGCGGCTTTCTTCGTCCGCACGAACTGCTAGCTACTCGTACTGAATACCTCACACTTGAAGAACTGGGGAGTCGGCAAGGTTGTTGTCTGTTCTGATAAGAATGTCAGGCATTTGTTGGATAATGGTATTGAATTGCTATATGGTAGATATTTGGATACTAATGTTTTGTTATTGTTAGTGAACACATGCTCATGGAATTACCTATATACCATCACGCCTGTATTTCCCGACGGGTTAGGCAGAGGTGTATTTTATTTTTTGGACCTCGGTGGAAATCCTCGTGGACTTCCTCTGTCGTGGGGATGACGGAGAGGCATGCCGGACTATTACCGGCTAAAACCACCGCGGTGTTCCACCTTTGCCTTTGGCCGGGAGTTCGGGATTTGCTTAAACATTCACCGCTCCCCCGACAGGCCTCGACCCGCTGTTCCTCAGCAGATCCCTCCACCCAGGGCAGAGGTGTACTACCACCATACCTATTTCTGCCGCAAAACAGCGTTGCTGTGTTCCGGTATGTAGGGTATGGGTGCCGGTGTAATTACAGACACATGAGACATATCAACTTTGTCTTTGGGGTGGCAAGGCACCTGCAAGGCCTCTGGTATGGCAGATTTCTGTAGGCCGCGCTGACCAATTAACATCAGGTGGACCGTCGGCTTGTTTGCCATTCAAAGACATAAAAAGTTCTGTGTCTATTACGTTCGTTTGTTCATTCATTCGTTCGTCCGGTTGTTTGGTTCTAAGTTTCTCGGAAGGACTGGTCACATTTTGAAAATTCCTTTATTAATAGGAAACTACACTATTACCAAATGCTATAGGATATGTATTGTACCTGTACTTGACGTCCACGTGGACGAAGTTGCGAGCAGAAGCTAGTTTTCTAAAAGCTTCGTGAAGGTAGATAAAGAGAAAGAGCTGTTTCAACTAGAACTGATAATATTTAGATTACCGAGATGTAGATTGGTTCACAATATTACAATTTTCATAAACCACAAACCACAATATATCGTAGAAACCATTTTGAACTCCACATAACATAATGAAGTAAGGTAGAGGTACTTATTAAGTAACCACACAATCACAGCCGCTCACTGAGCTCACAGGACCATCACTTATTAGAAAGGTGAGGCGAGAATTGGTGCAGTCACCTCGCTAACCTTCGGGTAAACGAATGCAATATGGCGACATCACATTATTAGGTACTTACATATAATAATCCTACATAATACCTTACCTTGTTAATATTGGGTTCCGTGTTAAATTATTATCTAGGTCAATTGGTTTGTGACTTCACTGTCGCAACATCCATCCATGCATTCTCATACATTTTCGCGTTTAAATATTATACACGTACCACCACACCTGTATTCCCCGAAGGGTTACACATAGATGTAACTATGTTCATCCTCAGTTCGCCGGTATGTTTAGGTCCCATGTAACAGAGGGCGAGCCTATTACCATTAACCGGGCACAAAGCCTCTCCGAGCTGCTACTGAGAATTGCATAGACAAACCCAATAACACTTTTTGCTGGACCTTGGAATCGAACCCAAGACCTCTAGCGTAGCAGTCGCGCTTAAGACCGCTAGGCTACAGAGGTAGTTAAATATTATAGTAGGATTCTTTGGTGACAGCGACTGCACAATATCCCACTCTTATAGCCCGATGGGACGGCAATTCGACACAGAAATAACGCACGCCACGCTTACGAAATATCTAAGAGTAGACAAGGGTAGGGTAGGGTAAGGTAAGGGTATGGCTATGTATAATTGTTAAGAGTTCCTCACTCCAGATTTTTTATCACGGTCAGCTTGGTTAACCACCTTGCTCCAAACCAAATTACTCCAATCGGCTGACTAGACGGCTGACTTTCTAGAATGGGTCCCGACTGCTACAATATATCTTAACTAGTAATTCTTAAGTGCAATCGGGTAAAATGACTTTCTTGTTTTAGGGCTTTTTCAATAATACTCAGAAAAGCAGTCGGGTTTTTTAGTTTTTTAAATTACCGTTTTTTATTTTTTTAGTTTTAATCCGCCATTTTATTTTTTCTATTTTGATATACCCAGTGTCATTCTCACAGTAAATACGAATCTAACAATATCTCTCAAGCTAAAATCCATCGAGCCGTTCAGGCCGCAGAGCGTGCTAAACATTTGAATTTGGCGCCAAAAATCCGCCATTTTTGTTTTTTTGTTTTGATATACCCAGTGTCATTCTCACAGTAAATACGAATCTAACGACACTTCTCAAGCTTAAATCCATCGAAACCTTCAGGCTACAGAGCGTGCCAAACAATTATACATACATACATACTCTCGAAAAACATAACCCTCCTTCTGGCGTAGTCGGGTAATAACTATGATTTTCAAAATTTTCCCTTTTAAATTGGGTGGCAGAAAATAAAGAATACCATTAATAGTGTAATAATAAAACATTTATTTCAAAAATCACAGAGATCGTATGTATTCACATCAAGTTTATATTCTAAGTACAGTCAACAAAACAGAAATGGAATTTATAAAACAAGAATGTGTTAAGAAAAAGCTGAATTAGGCTAAAGAGTATGTTTCTAGCAATTTTTTTTTGTTAGGACGGAAGTCCAGATTTTTTTTAATAATTAAATTCTGGTTGAAGAAATAGAGTTTTAAATTATGACCATATTCACAGATTTACATTCAGACAAACTGACCCCCAAATGTTGCCAACTGTACAACATATTTCTAATTACCATTTCTACTTATGTACAAAAAAAGCCTTAAAAAATAAAATCACAAAATAACTTAACGCTTAAAAATCCAGTCGCAAAATCAGACAAAAATACAAATTAATAAAAAAATATTGGCCTTTTTTGTTCTGGCAAGTTTACTAACAGTTTCCCAAAACGTAAACTGCTATGATTGGCTGACTTAACGATCAACAGCCAATCACAGCAAATAACGTGAGCTTGACAATTTGTCATATTATTTTTTCAACAGCTTAGTGTTCAATGTTTGTTACAGAATATCTCAAAAACTGCTAATCCAATTTTTATAAAACATTCACTATTGTTTATTTAGATTTTCATATCACTGTTTTTTTTTAAGTCGTCTTCAAGACGCGTCTGAATGTCATTACAGAATACAAATAACGATTTTTTTATTTAAATATATTAAGTACTTATATTACTTTGTTGTATACATTATAACTTAGGCTAGCAATAAGTTAAGTTATACTTAAACGTCACTTAATAATAGGAACATCGAGATTAAATCGGCGGGTAACATTTCTCGTCAAACAGTTGATGTTTTTGCGCTGTAACAAAAAAAAATAATGTTCATAACTCTGATTTAAATTCATTAAAAAGGTGGTGTACTTTAGTGCATCCACGTCAATTGGGTGCCTAGATAGTTTAGTTTATTCTACACCTGAAAATCCGATGAATTTCTAAATAACTATAAAGTTAGATTTTTAGTTGCTTTGAAATCAATAAATAGTGAATTGAGATGTCAAAAAAGTGATGTCATGGTTTAGTATTGTCATACTAAATCTATGGGGGAATCGCATTTGACAGCTCAAAAAAGCACGTCAATTGATTAGTAGTGTTGTTTCATCCACTAGATTATCACGCACTAGCATCTATACGAATAAATAGAATTACAGTGTCTGTTTGTAATGTCAAAGTTAGAGCTTTTTAGTAAATGTGTATGAATGTGTAATTTTTTTATCCTGTTTGTTTGTTCCGGCTAATCTCCGAAACGTCTAGATCGATTTTGACGGGACTTTCACTGGCAGATAGCTGATGTTATTACGAGTAACTTTTGCTTTATGTAAAACTAGCTTCTACCAGCGACTTCGCTTGCGTGGTTTTCTTCACACGCATAAAGTCTTTGGTTACTGCACCACTACCGAGTGCCTTTAAAGCCTAAAAATAATTTTTCAATTCAAACCAGTAGTATGTAGGATTAGCGCGTTCAACCAAACAAACAAACTCTTCAGCTTTATAATATTAGTATAAATATATAAAATCCCGTGATTACCGACATTTTCGAGGACGATGTCACAGGCATGAGCTATTGATTAATAAAAATTAAAACTCACCATTATACTTTGGCACTGGAAGGTTGAAGAGGATAAACGAAAGTCGTCATCATATCTTTGCCGTACATGTTCTTGGCTATACAAGTAAAGTTGCCCATATCCGACCATAGCAGGGGATTGATTAAAAGATCACCAGAGGGCAGCACCTGTCGAAAAAGAAAAACAATTGAAATTGAAAAATTTGAAAAAGAAAAATATTTCACTGTTAAAATTAATATTACGTCAGTATTTAGTAATTAATACAACATACTTTCAACGTAATGTTATTATTTTTTGGGGAAAGGATAAGTGATTATTGTAACAAGCAGCGCCATCTAGGTTGCTCAAGCGTAACTACTGCTTTTAAAAACTCAAAATTGATTAAGTATTTAGAAATATGAAATTATCTTCTTACCCGCATCCTAGAGTTTCCAAACACGAGTTCGTTATTGTTATCTTGCCAGAACACCTGGGAATTGCTGATGCTATCCACCCGGCAAGGAAGAACAACGTCAGAACCGATGTTTTGGAAAATGCTTGTGTAATAAGTTGTGATCACTGGTTTCGATGGCATACGGAATAGTTTCTGTAGGGTTAAGAGGTTCTCTTCTTCATTTCCTGGGAAGAAATATACAACGTTTTATAAATAATTAAATACTTGTGTGTACGTAAATATTAAAATACATAAGTAATTTATAAATGGTAGCATTCCTAAACATACATTCAGCGCCATCTGGTGTCAAGTAGTAAAACCAGAAGTGCTGTTAATACTCACTAGATGGCGTTTACTCCAACTAGTTTGAAAAATCATAGCATTAATGAAATAGCAATGCTGACAATGAGTTTTAACTTCAATAATGATTAAATATTCATATTTTAGTATTAAATCTTACCTTCATCAGTAAAAACAGTGGTCGAAGCAGTTTTTTGATTTAGCGCAGAGCTCGCCACACACGTGAATACATCACCGTTGTTCGATGACGTCACGATAAGTTTGCTCATCAGCTGAGCGAAGCTTGAGGGGTCAGCAGGCAGGATGTCGTTACTTTCCACTTCGTACTGGAAAAATAAGGTTATTCATAAATTACTATGTAATCAAAACATTCATGTAGCAGAATACTGCACCAAAATAAACTCTTTGGTTTTACGATAACTGCCTCGTTAGCCTAGTGGTCTTAAGCGTGACTGCTACGCCAGAGGCCTTGGGTTCCATTCCCAGATCTAGCAAAGTGTTATTGGGTTTTTCTATGAAATGCTCGGTAGCAGCTCGGAGTTAGGATTTGTGCCCGGTTAATGTAAATAGGCTCGCCCCCTATTACATGGGACCTAACCATACCGGCAAACTGTGGGTGTACATTGATACACATTTGCCTAATCCTTCGGGGAATGCCGGGATGGTGATGTTAAAACCTAAAAGCTATTTTGAACTCTCAAGAAATGCTACAAAACTAATTTTTCAACAGTTTAAGTAGATTCTCCCGTTGTATACTCACATCAGCAATAAGTTCTCCGTTCTTCATCCACTGTGCGGTCGGTGCTGGTTTGCCCACCACCTCACATTCAAGCACCAGTCGCGTCCCCGGCTCGAACTGCACCGTCTCCGGGGGCGCGGTCCTGATGCGTACCATGTCTCGCAGGTGACGCCTTCTAGGAGTTACGACTGAAAAAAAGGAAGATATAATGAGGAGATTGTTACGATTAATCTAGAAATAATGTAATTGGGGTTTCGGCATAAACAAGTACAAACCGTGTAACAAGTAAAAAGTGATACCTTTTTCTACCGCAAAGTAGAGAGTTGCTGTGTTCCGGTTTTGAGGGTATGGGCACTATGCTATGGGTGTAATTACAGGCTCATGAGACATTTCAAATTTGTCTCTGGGATGGCAAAGCATTTGCAAGGCCTCTGTTGGCTTGTTTGCCATGACATGATATAAAAAAATTACATATTAAGTATTTTTAACAGACTTTGAAAAAGGAGAAGGTTTTTAAAAATAGCGTCGGCTATTGTTTTACTGTATGTTACCCTATGGCGTGGCGACAGCTACGCTAAAGGCATGATGATGTCTATGACAATACTGCATGCTTGGATAGACATTACCTATTCATTCGGGACTTTTATTAAATAATTCTTCATTATTTGGGGGAGGCCTACATTCAGCAGTGGACGGCTTTTGGCTGAGATGATAATGATGATATTATAAGAATTAGAAATCATGGGAAGTTTAAACGCAAGACCTCAAAATTCAAAGAAAGCAAGATAAAATCATGATTGATTATCACTTGGTTCAAAAAACGACCGTCATTACTTACGAATGTGTAAATTTTGACATAGTTTTATGGAATCATAGTAGTTTCGTTACCAAAAATAACTTTAGGTACTTAAGTCTTCGAACAACTGGCTTCGAAGTATCACAAAGGATAATGTCTTACAAAAATCTGATCATAGAATAATCGTGTCACATTTTCGGTCAGACCAAATAATTTGACATTCAAATAATATGAAGAATAATGCCCAGATGTAGGTATATATTCTACATAAATTATATCGTACGGTTGTCCTGAAACCGATAAATCGATTGACTTGCAAACTCCGCCAGTCTGCAGCCAGACATTACCAAGTAAAATCCATCATTTCAAAGAATATTTAACATTTCGTATATTTCTTGCCAAGCTATGAATAAAACAGTTTTTTTTTTATTTTAGCATATTTTGTAGGTATTTGTGATATATCCATTTTGATTTTAGTTATGAACTGCCATTTTAATGCGAGGCCATTTTGGATGAATAGTTTTTTGGTATATAATATAAAATATACTTTTGGACTAGTAAAATTGGTTAGTAACTATTTTTTCTGTTTGAAATGACGGAATCATTGCTTTGTAAGACCTTGGTGGTATGAAGCAATTTGTGAATAATGGTGAATTAAAGAGAAGACAAATCAAAATTCCAGGTGCTATTTATTTCACTGTCGCTTAAACTTGATAATGAATAATTTTGACCTAAATAATTTTCCTCTGACTAAAAGTGACTAACTGCCTCGTTGGCCTAGTGGTCCTAAGCGCGACTGCTACGCTAGAGGTCTTGGGTTCGATTCCCAGGTCGAGCAAAGTATTATTGGGTTTTTCTATGAATTCTCATTAGCAGCTCGGAGTTAGGTTTTGTGCCCGGTTAATGGCAATAGGCTCGCCCCCTATTACATGGGACCTAAACATACCGGCGAACTGTGGGTGTACATTGTTACATCTCTGCCTAACCCTTCGGGGAATATAGGCGTGATGATATGTATGTTAAAAGTGACTAACATAAATTCTAGTTCATTTATATTAGTCTGCATTACTACCGTTTACTTCTGATACTGCAACTGAATTCAATGTAAAACACTGGTATTCAGCTGGTTCCGGTTAGACTCGAAGCCGACCTCGACATAGTTGGGAAAAGGCTAAGTAGATGATGATGATGATTACTACTGGTTCACATCTAGCCCTATAAACCGCAGTCGCAATGAACAAAATCCCAAAGAGCTTGCCACGCAACATGGCGACAAGGAAATCATGAAAGTCAAAATCATTCAGAATAAATAAATACGAATTATTTCTGAAATTGGCGATGATTTCATGCAGGCGCCGTCTTGATGCAATTTTAATGTTTTGACCCCTTTTTGACTTTGGCTTTTGTCATTTTCATTACCCTATTAAAGACAGATGGGTAGTGAAATAATTACTTTTTAAATCTGACATTGCAAGGTATTTAGATAAATAGATTTCTTAAAAAAAAAAGTTGCCTAACACTAGAAATTTCTCCAGTATCGTGCGTTAACAAACATATAAACTTATACACAAATAGGCAGAACTGGAACAACTATCTCTAGGCCATACAAATATTGTTCAGTGCGGGAGTCCAACCCGCTACACGCAGCACATTAGCCAATGGCTTAGCCCCTACGCCCACCGTGCCTTCAAAAATGAGAAATAAGGAAGAAAACTGATATTTTTTATTTTGATATTTTACTTTTATGAGCTTTGAAAGCAGCAAAAAATTACTAGTAGGAAAAAGTTCGTCAAGCAAGCGGATCAAAGAAATTTGTCTCATGATATAAAAAAATAATCTTGTATTTCATGGAATTCTAAGTGTTATTTATCCTTCAAAACATAAATTTATAATCATGTTAGTCTTTAGATACCACGAAAACTACTAACTCAAATTAGACTTTTGTATTTTTTCCGGTTCCTGTTAAAATGATAAAAATAATGTGACTTACCATTAGGTTGAATATTGTTGTCCAATCCTTTTCTGCTGTCAGCAACATGGGCACTCGCGAAAGTGCACAGCAGCGACACTAACAGAGCGGCGAGTAGCGAAAGTGAGTTCATCATTCTTGCTATTCGATAATAGATGTCGCTAGTTGAGTATTTAGAAGCAGCCTGCAAAAGAAAATGTTTGATTGTTAAATCACTTTACGTAATAAAAATTAAGATTAATATTTATTTAATTAAACTAAAAGCTGTTAGTTTTTGTAAACGTAGAAATAAAATTAGAATTATTTTTAGAATTTTAATAATTACGATTTTTGATACTTTATTAAAATTAATTATTTGAGCTTTGAAGCATAAAGTTTAAAAATGACCTTGCCCACGCTCCTATTCGATTTGACCCATACTTCCAGTGAGACCCTGCGTAATATATTAACGCTTATGCCACGTTCCAAAGTGTTTGTTGTGGTAAAGGACAACTGCCTCATTGGTCCTGGTAGATGATTCAATGCCCAGGATGGAAAAATCGAAATTACGAGTTTTTATCAATCTTTACATACATACAACAAAGTCCCTCCTGCACGCATAGATCTTTTAAACTACCCATAGGATTTTAATGCACTTTTCAGCAATAGATAGAGTGATTCAAGGGGAAGGTTTATACGTATAGAATATCACGCTACGACCAACGGGAGCGGAGCAGTGGTTTAAAGCTAGTTACTTATTTACTTATAATTAATAAAAACCCCTAATTACGATATTTCTAACCTGGGTATTGAATCGACCACCAGACCATTCAGTTTGTTGTCTTTTACCACTTCAATAACTTCAGGATGTAATACAAGATTTGATTTAAACTTCTCGATGTCATCGAAACGCCACTTCAAAGCTTAAATATAATTTTAATTAGGTATTAATGATCGATCTATTTAGCGTTGCCAGATCCAAGCCTACCCACCAGCCAGTAAACCCGGACTTTATGATAACATTTGGTACAAATAATTTTACGTCAGAATTCTTAAATATAAATTGTAATTGTGTTAAATTTTTTCGATAAGAATTTATCAACTTAACTTCTAATGAATTTAATCTAAAACCTAGCAAAAGCCGGACACTGAGTAATTTTTGCCGGACACATATCCAAAAAACCTGACTATGTCCGGATTTACCCGGACGCCTGGCAATCTATCTATTCTTGAAGTTATAACCATGCTTACATGACATAGGGCCGGCGACTATGCGAACTTAGATTAGTCTATTTCTTGGGAGATTATAGCATCTTACTTTGTACCTATGTGGTACATGGATGATTAAAAACCTAACCAAATGTAGTGCAATCGATTTACACAAGTTTGCTATCTGCCTTCCTTATTAGAAACATGTGTAATCTTACGATGAGATTCAATGATTTCTCATAAAGATTAGAATCTTCTCGGTTATTTTAACTTGTGTTTAGTAATTACAGATACCTAGATTAGTTTTAGATCAAATACACCACCACGCCTGTATTCCCCGAAGGGTTAGGCAGAGGTGTACCAATGTACACGCACAGTTCGCCGGTATGTTTAGGTCCGATGTAATAGGGGGCGAGCCTATTGCCATTAACCGGGCACAAATCCTAACTCCGAGCTGCTGCTGAGAAATTCCAAATGGAAAAACCCAATAATACTTTTTGCTCGACCAGGGAATCGAACCCAGGACCCCATGCTCATCAGTCGCGCTTGCGACTACGAGACCAACGGGACAGAACGGGGCGGGAGAACGGGGCAACGGGGGTTTCAGATAAAACACAAAATCAAAATCGGCTCATGCGTTCGGAAGCTACGGTGCCACAGACAGACACACAGACACGTTCGTTTTTGCGGGGGTTAAAAACTATAGACAGTCAAATTGAGTCCGTTTTCTTTTTTTAAGGTCGGTTAAAAACATTGTTAAATTTTTTTATAGAAATAATTTAAAGTGTATGCGTGACATGTTTTGTGGAATTTGCTTGAACTACATTCGATTGAATGGATGGCCCAGTATCTGAATGTCTTTTTCTGTAAGGGTCGTGGGTTCAATTTTCGCAATAGGAACGCGCTTTTGTATAGAGTTATAAATATTTTGACTTTGTATTATGTATATTCAAGATTTGTATCAGTTAACGCACCAAAAATATATTAGGAAAATGCTGTTCGTCACATATAAGAAAAAAAAAAATAATATTGAATCTAGAATACATAAGTTTTAAATCAAACGTAGCTAAGAACACTCCCGACTAATTCACCTTTTAAACAAAAATAAATTAAATCTAAATCGGTTCATGCGTTCGGGAGATACGATGCCACAGCAGACACACACATAGACACGTCAAACTTAAAACACTCCGTCGTTTTTGCGTCGGAGGTTAAAAATAGGGGCATTTTTGACAAAATGGCACCGAGATAAATTTTTTTATCGTTCCTAAAAGTCACTAGAACTACCCCCTAGAGACAAATATAGGTACCTTATTTTTGAGGTAGCAGAGGTTACTACCATTTTTCAGTACAAATACTATACTTATTAATACAGATATGGATATAACTAGACGTAAAATTTGTTATCAAATTGAAATTGAAATCGATATCACTCTGACAGTGATAAAATTGATAATAAATTTTAGGTACATAATATGCCATAGAATGACGTGAAGTTCGAATATAGTATTGATAAGCTTAACACGAGTAGCGAGTGATTAGGGATCCTTTTTTTCAAGGATGGGAAATTTATCAAATTAATGACTTTTTCCGCTCTTTGGGTGGTGCGTGTCAGACTCTTACTGACTAAATAAAACACATCCGTGTACCTCCTAATGCTCTGTGCATTCCAGGGCCGCGGTTAATCTTACGAACAAATACCGCAACCTTGGCCGTGATGAGGGGTTGTGGGTTCGATATCCAGGTCGGGTAAATTGTTTTTGAGTTTGGAATTATTAAGCCGAGTTATGTGCTTTAACGACAATATAATCATGGTCGTATAATGAGGTAGAATTCGTTAGTTTTATGTTTGAGGTAATCTCTGAAAGTGCTGGACCGATTATAAAAAATATATATACCATCATCACGCCTGTATTCCCCGAAGGGTTAGGCAGAGGTATACCAATGTACACCCACATTTCGCCGGTATGTTTTAGGTTCCATGTAATAGGGGGCGAGCCTATAGCCATTAACCAAACACAAGTCCTAACTCTGAGCTGCTACTGAGAATTTCATAGAAAAACCCAATAACACTAAGCTCGACCCGGGAATCGAACCCAAGACCTGTAACGTAGTAATCGCGCTTAGGACCACTAGGCTAATGATGCATTGTTAGTAGACCAATTATTATATTATCAAAAGGCTTGTTAGACGGTTCTATGATTGTCACAATAATATTAACACTTGTCTAGTCAACCCTTTACGTAAAGATTCAGTTAGTCATATTTCATGACAACTGCGGTGTGAGACAAAATCTATTTTTACCAAAAAATACCAATGATTTTCCGGGAAAAGTTGAGTCAATTGAGGAAAATTGATAACTGTAAAAATTACTGTACATTTTCTTAAAATTTTCATCATTTACAGTTCAAAACTTTTTATAGAATTTTGTGTGTATGCGGTGAATTTAAGTGAAGTGAGAATGAGGTGAGTTGTCAAGTTATAGTATCAGTCGGTTTGTCTCTGCGTAGCCTTTTCCCAACTGTGTTGGGGTCGGCTTGCAGACTAATTGGATGCAGCTGAATACCAGTGTTTTACACGGGGCGACTGCCTGCCTAGTTACCGGGCAACACGATCAGTTGGTTTATTCTTTATAAATCTCGGTGAGAAATAGGTGAGGTGAGATGTTGATGATGCTTGAGATGAGCTATCATCCTATTGAATGGGTTATTTTTACGGAATACCAATGTGGTTCAGGGCTAACGATACTCGTGGTATTTAGAAGTAGAAACCTCATTCTATTTATTTTTTGTAACTTTGATTATAAAGGTTACTGTTAAAACTAATTTCAATAATACTTAAAGTAAAAGTCACAAAAATAAAAATACAAAAATACCTTTTCTTTTTAATAGTACTTTTTGTAATTTCATTATTATTTATAAATTTTTTCAAAACTACTTACAAAACTACTTAACTACTAGACTATATTTTTAAAACTATCTACATAAGTACCTACTATACTAATTTATAGTAGGTACTTATGTAGATAGTTTTCAATATTTTTTTTCTAACATAGCATAGTTAGGTAGGTACTCGACAGTTTCCTCAATTCTTCTCACAGTAATTCTAACATATTATTAAAATCTTCGACCTTTCATTCACAAATAGATCGTTTGTTGGATTAGTATCCAAGAAATTGGTTTCTATACCAAACCCTTGATAAAATAGCTGCCTAATTCAGTTCCTACAGGGCGTCCATCTAGATTATTAGTCTGAATTACAAATTAACTAGTTAAAAGACAGACTGCTGCTTATTGTGCACAATTGCAATCTCGCAATATCAAAAGATATTGATTGGCATCAACTGATATCACATACCTACCTATATTAATGTACCTATAGCTATTTAGTGATTTATCTATAGTGGGAGTCCACATTTAACAATATAATTATTATTACTAAGTTTTTAGCATCGAGGAGAAAGTTTAATTAAATAATTGATTATCTATTAACAATTTGTGAAATCTAAAAATTTATTTTAATAAGATCACTTGTTAAAATAAAAAGGACAATAAATTAAAAATTAAAAAAAAAAATACGACGACTTTTTCACTTTAATTGTTATTTATTTAAAATTCTATAGATGCTTTTAAGGAATTTTATGGTCAAATCAATTTTTTTTTTTACTTTTTATTCTGCACGATTTAAAGACTAGGAATTAGCCAGTAATAGGCTAGGCAGACAGGTATGTGCCGCGGGACACTTTGTCGTACTCATAATTTAGTCACCACGAGAACGTGCCAGTTGTAAGCGCTTTGGGTCCGCACTCCTTACAGACTGACAGCGCGTGTTACTATGTGTCAAATGATTTTTATTAGATAACAATTTGTGAAGAGATTTTTTTATAATATTTTTTTTTGTGACACGTACACCGGTAATTATAGTGATAGGAGATTAAGTGACAGTTATCTATTAATTCTTTAATAAGTTATTTTTTCGATTATTTTATTTTTGTAATTGAAAAATAATGGTTATATTTTAATAAAAGTGTTCAATGTAAGTAATCGATCGATCGACATAGTTTAACAACACAATCTCTCAATTGATCACACAATTTAAGTAACAGTAAAAATTAAAGAAACAAAAAATATTTCCTCAAAAAATAATCGATAAAAATATTTAAAAAAAATTAATTGTTAAAAACGTTACAAAATTAATTACAAAAAAACTAACCTTATTAATCTCGATCGCACAAAACACACGATTTAATATAAAAATACAAAATTCCTTGAGCTCTTATCCGTTTGGGAGTAGTAATAGGAGTATGGACAATTCCTTTTTGCCACCCTTTATATATCGCTCGGATCGGTTAACTGGATCGAGTACACTGTGGTCTCGAGAGAATTTTCTTGTGGTAAGCTATGCTTGTGTGTTACGATGAGTGATTGGAAAAGTCATTGCTATTTTTTTTGCTTTTTTAGTTTGACTTTTTGTAAAAAGAACTTAGTTTTATTGAGAATTAAGAATGACAAAGTCATTTTGCGATATTTTATTGTTTTGTAATTTTAATTATTCTTTAAATAATATATATTTCGTTTTTCTTTTTTTTTAAGATTATCGATTTGGTTGTATTATATTCTTTGTGTTTGTTATCATAGAAGTCCGTAACTTTTTAACGGATTTGGAAAAAACCTTTTTTATTTGTAAGAATGTACTTTCAGATAGGTCCCATACCTTTTTAAATTCGATGACTTGTTATCTGATAAGAATGTTGTCGTCATTGGATATAATTTTTATGGCTTTTTCCTTATCAGTTTAATATGTTATCTTTCAGATTACGTAAGCTCACCTATTCCTCTATATTATGTATTAATACCGAATATGTTTTTTTTTTAAATTATCGACTTTTTATCCTTTTTTTGTAACTTCACTCTTATTAAGGAGTCTAAGAAATTATAGGGGTTTCCTTTCGTGAAGGATTACTTTTTCCCCCTTGATTTTCCTCTTAGATACCAAGTAAGTACTGAAAAAATTGTGATAGGGATCTTTTCAAATTGATTTAATTAATGCCGTACCGAGAATTTAATGTATGTCTGGCAGACGGGAATCCCACACATGTGCGTCTATCTTTTATCTTTCTGATTATTTTACGTTATGTTTCAGGGGCTATGACGTCTGTAAATTTTACAAACGTATTGTAATTAAATGGAAACAAACGCCTTGTTGGTGTAGTTATTGTGCGTTCGGTCCAGGGTTCGATTCTCGGATGGGGGCAGTTTTAGAAGGATTTCCCTTGGGTCATTTTGAGTAGGCTAACTTTCTGTTAGTCACATTCTTATTCTTTTTAAATAGATGGTTTAGGATCGTTTATTTGGCCAAGTCTATCGCGGCATGTGGCGTTTTTAAAATGAATTATGTACCTTTATACCGTCACGCCAAAGAATCAGCGTTGCCATGAAACGTGGCAATACTGCTAGCCTTTTGGGCAGTCGTTCCATTGAAAGCGATGCCCCTTGAGCACCCTACCTCTCTCTTTTATATATACCATCACGCCTGTATTCCCCGAAGGGTTAGGCAGAGATGTACCAATGTACACTCACAGTTTGCCGATATGTTTAGGTCCCATGTAATAGGAGGCGAGCCTATTGCCATTAACCGGGCACAAACCCTAACTCTGAGTTGCTACTGAGAATTTCATAGAAAAACCCAATAACACTTTCCTTTAACTGGGAATCTAAACCAAGACCTCTAGCGTAGCAGTCACCGCTTAGGACCACTAGGCCACTAGGCTCTTTTATAATCCAAACTAATATGTATTATAAATGCGAAAGTAACTTCATCTGTCTGTTATGTTTTTACAACTTAACTACGAAATCGATTTTGATAAAATCAGGTACGGAGTATTACTCATCCCCAAGAAAGGACTGCAACCCACAGTAGAGGAGCAGTAATCAAGGACATAAAGCGAGTAAAACCGTAGGGTATTACTATAGGCAGTCTTACAAACGTTGGCAATTAGCTACAAGTTGGCAAGTAGCCTATGGCACGTAGAGTCTTATGCCGACGTGACTACCGAGGTGTTGCACTCATGATTACTGCCGCTTAAGATCAGGTCGATTAATAGCCAGTTTAAAACACCATGTATTTATATAATCACGAACTAATTCGTCCGCGTGGCTTATTTCACGCGCGTTAAATTATGTCTTTGGTTACTGCTCCGCTCCCGTGTGGCGCAGCGTGATGTTATATTGACATTGTTATATGACACTATATAATAACGTGGTTTTGTATGGGTTAAAAAATTTTCTAAATCGGTTCTGTAGATCCAGAGATTACCCCCTACAACCTCACAAACTTCACCTCTTTATTATATACTAACTCCTACCCGCAAAGTTGATATATTATCTCACGGGAATCATACCTTTAAGTGCTAAATTTCATCCAGTTTCGTTCAGCCGTTTAAGCGTGAAAGAGTAACAAACATACATTCATCCTCACAAACTGTCGCATTTATACTGGTAGTAGGGTAGGATTAGAATAGATGGATTCATATATTTTAAAATGTAATTTTACACATGTCTAAATAATGAGTCAACGAAAAATAAAGATACTAGGTATATAGATATAGAACATTTTCTAACACATACTACAAAAAAAAATCGATAATCCAATCGCGCCATCGGAAGTTTGGCGCCTCGTGGCATATCTCTATTTAAATCAAGCAAGTTACGACAATGTAGTCATCCACAACTACTGTTGTGCAATCGTCCTACGTCACATGATTGGCTCGGCCGCCTACGCGACCGGCGCACGCGCATGCCGTCGGGACGAGCCCCCAGCGTATCAAGATAATAGTCTTGATAAACTGTTTGGTTTACATTCCAAAGGTCGGAATGGGCTATTCTTTTTCACCGAATTAAAATAAGTTTTGTATGTTGAACCGTTTTGCGTTGTACGTCCGGGAATTTCTCAAAAACGACAGTTGACTATTTGAAAAAGTTGGAGAACAAACATCTATTTTAAAACGGTATTAAAATCCGTTGTGCTGTCCAAAAAATCTAAGCGTGCAGATGGCGGGAAGCGACTTTGTTTTATATCATGTAGAGATATGAAAGTAACTCCGTCTGCATGTTTGTTACTTCATCACGTCAAAACTACGGAACCGATCGTAATGAAATTTAACGTATAGGTGGCTTGGGATCTGGAGAAGAATATAAGCTACTTTTTACGTGGATTTACGCAGTCGAAGACGTACGCAAATCAAGTTTCTTGATAAAAGTCATACAATCTTGACTGCCAGCCTCACAATGATGACTGATTATCTTCATATTATCTGTTATCTAAACTGGGTACTTATATGCCCCAACCTTCAGCTGTATCCTATTCCTCATTCCTGATGATTCTGAGTAATATTTTCAAGGTGCCGTTGTGGTACACGATCCCAGAGTCACCATAACCACGTCATTTTAGCATGTTGTGTTGTTTGTAGTCCAAGAGTTGTAAGACCTACTACTTACTCAATGTGTGTCAGTTTAAAACGATACTACTTTCTTCGATTCTGGAAAATCTTTCGCTAATAGAAAGCTGCTTTATGCTCGTGTAGCATAGGCTATATTGTCATTATCTTCTGCTTAGCCTTTTCCCAACTGTGTTGGGGTCGGCTTCCAGTCTAACCGGATTTAGCTGAATACCAGTGTTTTACATGGAACGACTGCCTCTCTGACCTCCACAACCCAGTTACTGGGCAACACGATGCCTCTTGGTTATACTGGTTGTCAGACTTCCTGGCTTCTGACTATCCGTAACGACTATCAAAGATCTACAAATGTCAGCCGGGACCAACGGCTTTACGTGCTTTCCGTGGCACGGGGGTGTCACACCACCAACTTCTAAACACCGGGCTGCTGCTGAGCAAATCCTAATGGAAAACCCCATTAACAATTTTTGCTCGACCTGGGAATCGATCCCGGGACCCCTACGCTTATCAATCGCGCTTGCAACCACGAGACCAACGGGGCAGCGGGCGGTGGCGGGGGAGCGGGGGCTATAGGCTATATTGTATTATCAAAAAATTTGGTAACCTGGAATTATCTATACAAATAAATAAAATTGAAGGGTATGTTTGTAATTTCAAATTACAAGCTTTTCACTAAATGCATATGAAAGTATATACGGTACTAACATAAAAAAACATTTTTTTAAATGTTTCTCTGTCTGTTTGTTCCGGCTTATCTCCGAAATGGCTGGACCGATTTTGACGGGACTTTCACTCGCAGATAGCTAATGTTATAAGAAGTAACTTAAATTTTATTTACTTTAATTTAAAAAAAGAGGAACAAAATTGAAACCAATAAAATAGTGAACGCGAACGAAATCGCGGGCAACAGCTAGTAATTAACATAAGTCTGATATGAGCAAGCGTGGTTATCAATGCTCGTGCCTTCTCTGTGAGAAGCGGTCTTCGCCCTGGACAATAATAGGCTAGTATTATGGTATATGGAGCGAGTTTATTGTCATTCATTGGGCAAGAAAGGACAGCTTCTAAAAAAAATCTATTGTAAGGAAGTAGGTACCTACATACTTCAGGTTTTTTTTCAGTAGCAATATTATCTCTCTCCTTCCTAGAATCGAAAATACGTCAATGGAGCAGTTACTAACCAACAAAAAATACAATAGCTAGCTATCTTTTGCCCGCGAATTTGTACGCGTGACATTAGGAATTCCTCTTACGTCGAGATTTTATTTGTCAGACTTCCAACTAAACGCACTTTGATTAATATCAGTTTAGCCGTTCTGTGGTTTAGCACGACAAATGACAAATACAGATATAAACTTCTGCATATTTTTAAATAGCTTCAACCCCGCGATGTCACCGGCGGCGTTCAGTTACTCCTTTCATTACTGCTCCGCTCCCATTGGTCGTAGAGTGATATTCTATAGACAGTAGTAGACACCTTCTTCTAGACTCACTCTATCTATTGATGAAAACCGCATTAAAATCCGTTACGGAGCTGAAAAAATCTATGCGTACAGACAGACGGCGATATTTTATAATGGGATTGAACCAAGGATACTATACGATATAAAAAGTTCTTCTAATATTGCGTCATATTAATTAATCAGCTAAGAATTCCATGACACCTATTATAATTATATTATTACGACGCAAGAATGACTCATTCATAGTTCCCTGTAATTTATAAAAAGGCGTAAAAAAAAACTGTGAACGCATTTTTACGAGTCCCAACAGTTCTGACAGCAGCAGACATGACTATTTCAAAATGGCCGCTGACAGCGGCGCCACTCGTAAAGGAAAAGTGACACTAATGTGTCAAATCCCATACATTTCAATTTAGTTCCATATTTTGCCACGTGTTAAAAGATAATGGTAAAGTTGTAGGTTTTAAGGTTGTGAATCGCATGGCATGTTTTTTTCTAAATATGCTGATCTTTCGACTCGTGTCAGTTATCACGTAGGGAAAAAATTTGATTACGATCGTCGGAATGAATGGCAATGTGCCTCCGCGTAATAAAAATACCTGTGTTTGTGTGATATCAGGAAATAATCGTAGTTTTACGAAGAAACTTTTGTGTTGGTTGTAATCTAGGAATTTGTTTTAAAAGTGCAATGTCATGCATTTTTTTGAGGTTAGGTTTTACGTAATAGGTCACACGTGTTAGCTTAAAATATTTTTATGTATTAGAAGATTTACTTATATAAAGCTTATTTATGATAAATGATTATTCTCCAATTTTCTATTTAACCATAAATTAATTTAATCTTTCGCCAATAATCATTAGTTAAAAAAAATATTTCCCGCCAATTTAAAACCACCTGTCAAAAAGTTTTTTTTTTAACAAATCGTTGGTTAAAGTATTAACAGCCAGTGTTCGTAAGCCTTTTTTCTATGAAGATGGCCACAAAAAAGAAGTATTTGAATAGTGTAACAAAAAAAGTTAAAACAGATAAAGGTTTTAAGTTGCGTACGTGACTTTGGAAGCGTATCATAACGCTGACTCGGTAGGGAAGTGAGCCAGTAGAGTTTACGGCAGGAGTAACGTTTCCTATTAAGTTCTAAATGGATTAACGGAAAGATTTATGATTGACTAGCATTTGATCGCGACTTAGTGCGCATAAATGCTTATTATCGCGGATGTAAAGTTGCATAATAAAAAGTAGCCTATGTTTTTTCTTGGGGTTCAACCTTACCCTGTACCTAATTTCATTGAAATCGGTTCAGTGGTAAACCACTAAAGTCACAACACTACACTAAACTACACTACACTAAAGTCGTAAAACTATATTACGTGCTTACTATATGCGATACCCATAGTAACTACTCCACACGAACGAATAGTTACTTTTGTTTTTTATATTTTCAAGTATTTTTTTATTTTTACTGTTTCTTCCTAAGCTGCTACGCTAGAGGTCTTAGATTCGATTCTCTGGTCGAGCAGTGTTATTGTATGTAGCAGTGTATTTTTCTATGAAATTCTGAGTAGCAGCTCGGAGTTAGGATTTGTGCCCGGTTAATGGCAATAGGCTCGCCACCTATTACATGGGACCTAAACATACCGGCGAACTATGGGCGTACATTGGTATCTGTCTGTCTCACCCTTTGGCGAAAACAGGCGTGATGGTATGTGTTAAAAAATGGAATATCAACTAATTAAAAAAAATAAAATAAAATTGATTTTTATCAAAACTTTTTATCAAAACCTGTTCGTCAGGAACTGTCGATATATTAAGTTGGGAACTTGACAAGTTCAGTCCAAACTCTTGAATAAAAACTCCTTCATCCATTTCCCCTGGCTGGTTGCCAGGTGACTCTTCCTATATCCGACATGACACGTCTCTGAGTTTTGCACTTACTTTAATGAAAACTCCAGGAAAATTGTAAACACGATAATGTCAATGCTTTTAACCGACTTCCAACAAGGAGAAGGTTATTAATTCGACTGTAAGTGTCTTATTTTTTTGTATGTGTGTTACGCGATGTCTCCGCCAATTATGAATCGATTTTGATGATTCTTTGTTTGTTTGATAGGTCATAGTCACGATGATTGATGAGTTAAAGGTGGACCCAAATACATTTTATCAAAATTGGTTCAGTAAAAAAATTATAATAACTAAAAAAATATGTATTCTGCTTTCTTGTAACTTTTTCTTGTGAAAATTGGGTTAGGTAATGCCGAAACGAGCCAAACCACGGTTAAAAAAGAATCGTTGCCCCAAACTAGGAATTTCTCCTGTATCGTGAGTACGTTTATCGTACTTCCTACTAATATTATAAATGCGAAAATTTGTGAGGATGGATGGATGGATGTTTGTTATTCTTTAACGGCTGAACGGATCTGGAGGAAATTTGGCACTAGATAGATTGTAGTGTCGAACAACACATAGGATACTTTTTATCCCGGAAAAATGTACGCTGCCCGTGCGATAATATATCAAATTTGACGCGGAATTTGGCGCGAGAAGAAGATAGCTAACATATAAACCCACATACACAAACAGCCAGACCACAACTATCGGTAGGTTATACAAATTTTTGTTCCGTGCGGGAATCGAACCCGCGAAACGCAGCACAGCAACCAAAGCTGAAGCTAGTTGCTCGTGCCAAAAGCAGGTCCCTATGGAGAAGAACGAGCAAGAAACTCCATGGACACTCTTTTCTTCCAATTTGGTTTTTACAAAATCTTGGTTACAATATTCTTGTTGCTTCTACATGTGAAAACAATGAAGATGAATATAAAACAATAAAAAAATAGTACTAAAGATGTAAGCCATAGCAGTTAAGAGATGACCAATTCTCACTGACAGCGCCCGTTCACGAACATGACGCGTGCATCAGCACTATTATCTCGACCATCTTGAAGGGAGCCGAACGATCCAACGCACGCGCCACCGTCAGCGAGATATTTAAGTGAGCATTACAAAGCTCTCAACCACTATGCTTAGAGCGGAGCTGTAACCAAAGACGTAACTTAACGCGAGTGAAATAAGCCACGCGGACAAAGTCGCGTATATTTCGCTAGTGTTAAATAAATAAATAAATGTATACTAAAATTTAAAAATTCAGAGATTTAGTGAAACTCTCAGTAGCAACTCGGAATTAGGATTTGTGCCAAGATAATGGCAATACGCTCGCCCCCTATTACATGGGAATTAAACATACCGGTGAACTGTGGGTGTACACTGGTACACCTCTGCCTAACCCTTCGGGGATTACAGGCGTGATGATATGTATAAATGTTTACTAAAATGTCAAAAGATTTGTATCCAAATACCTACTTATCAGTTTTTCAGTAAAACTCATGTGTTTTCCATCGACGTAAATAAAGCAGATGTTCAAAATGTTTTTTTCATTTGTCTATCGAACTGTGAGATATAAATGATTTGTGTCAGACTTCAAAATGGCCGTAATACGTCTGATATTAATTTTGGACATCTGTAGTAATGGTAAAGCATTTGTTGTGTGTTGAAGATTTAGCGTAGTCTTTTGATTTTTGAGTAAGTTTGGTTCCGTACATTTTTAACCCCAGACGTAGTGTCTGTGTGTGTGTGTCTGTCTGTGGCATCGTAGAGCTCGAACGCATGAATCGATTTTGATTTTGGTTTCTTTGTTGAAAGTTGAATTGGTCGGGAGTGCTCTTAGCTATGTTTGATAGAAATCGGTTCAGCGGTTTCAAAGTTATCAGCTCTTTTGTAAGCTGCGGTAGGGATTTCTATTCTTATGTCGGGTTACTAAAAATTTTTGAATTTTGTGTTTTGTTTTATTGAAGAGTTTTGAGATGTATTAATTTATCTAGCTCTTTGCAACATAACCGCGCCGACGCGGTAACGTCTCAGCCGGAATCGCTTGAAAAATCCAACCATTACCTGACAGCACGCCGCCCGCGTGCCGTCAACTTTTTTGTCTTGTCATGGTAAAAAATATTTTAACGCACATGTTTCAGAGTCCTAACTTGAATGGCAGATTATTTAGTGGGCTATGAACTTTAAGCATCCACCTCTCATGAACTAGGTAGGTAGTGGGTTTGCAATCAACCACGGGCAAATACCAATGTGGCTTTTCCAATTTCGTATTTAGGTACTTTGTAAGTCTATCTTGGACATCATTAACATAGATTTTTTTTTGTTTTTTTTTTTTGGGGCTGGGAAATCATCAAATAACTTCTCCCGCCCTGGGTGGGGCGGGGGAGGGAGTGTCAGACTTTTACTGACTAAAACCCACCCATGTTCCTTCTTGTGCCCTTTGCGTTCCGGGGACGCGGTATCTCTTACGAACAACCCGCAGCCCCGGATCATTAACATAGATGAAGAAAAACCTTGATGCATAATAAATAATATAAGCCTGGAATCACCTCGTATAACAGCCTCGTTAGCCTAGTGGTGATATGCACGACCGTTACGCTTGCGGTCTTGGGTTCGATTCACAGATCGAGAATTTTATAGAAAAACCCAATAACACTTTTTGCTCGACCTGGTAATCGAACCTAAGACCTTTAACGTAGCAGTCGCGCTTAGGACCAATGGGCTAAAGAGGAAGTCAAAAAATAATGATAATAATAAAAAAAATAACAATAAAAAAAAAAGGCAATGAAGGCCTAAGCGACTACACAATAAGCACCCACTGAGGGGTATGAGGCTCGGCTTAAGGCATCCCTCGGGGAGGGCAGCAAAAGGAGGTGAGGACTCAAAAAAAAATAATTGATGAACTGAAACTTACATTTAAGACAAGTAAATTTTACGGGGATGAGGCTAATGATTAGGAAGCTACAATAACTTGAAACATACCCCTAATTTTACCCACAGAGTCTGTCCCTGTGTGCCTGCTGAGCCCTTCTAAACTACACAACTAATTTTGAGGTGGATTTCATGGATTTTTTTGTTAAAAAAAGGTTTAACATCTTCCACATCTCCACAAAATTAGCACGGTTGGGAAGAAAATAAATAGCAATGATGGAAAAAAATATAACCTAAACCGTTTCTCTTTATTTTTACTTCCGTAAAAATCACTTCCGTAGCTAAAAAAGAACTGATGACTTTGAAACCGCTGAACCGATTTCCATCAAACATAGCTAAGAAAACTCCCGACTAATTACCCTTTCAAACAAAAAAAAAACTTAATCAAAATCGGTTCATACGTTCGGGAGCTACGATGCCACAGACACACACACAGACACGTCAAACTTATAACACCACGTCGTTTTTGCGTTGGGGGTTAAAAAGAGGGATGTTATATTAGTTTGTCGTGTCTGTGTGTCTGTCTGTGGCACCGTAGCTCTTAAACGGGTGAACCGATCCAAATGCAGTATTTTTTTTATTTGAAAGCAGATTTACTAGCGATGGTTCTTAGACATGTTTTATCAAAATCGGTTCAGTAGTTTCATAGTTAGTAGTAACTGCCTCGGTAGCCTAGTGGTCCTCAGTGCTACTGCTATGCTAGAAGTCTTGGGTTCAATTCCCAGGTCGAACAAAAAGTGTTATTGGGCTTCTCCATTAGGATTTGCTCAGTAGCAGCTCGAAGTCAGGATTTGTGCCCGGTTAATGGCAATAGGCTCGCCCCCTATTACATGGGACCTAAACATACCGGCGAACTGTGGGTGTACATTGTTACACCTCTGCCTAACCCTGCGGGGAATACAGGCGTGATAATATATATATATAGTTTCATAGTTATCAGGTCTTTTATTCTTCTGTCGGGGATTACAATTTTTTTTAATTTTATAACTTGTTAACCTAAAAATATGTTACAAAAGAAACTACTCCTACAATATTCACAGTTCAGCTACATATGACCTAAATATATTCAGTTTCAACGTAAAGTACAGTTCAAAGCTCTCAAGTACTCTGAACCTAGTTCGGTGTCCTGAAGTCCTTGTGTCAGTAAACAAGATGAAATGAGGATAGGAATAATTCTAAGTTTTAGAATAAAAATGTTATGTATTTTTAGCTGAGGTACTGAAATGGGATGGGTGCGCGAGTACCCACTTGAAATGGTTTCAAGTCGAGGTATTGTGAAGGCAAATAACCTGGAACTATTTTTGTAGGCTACTGGGGATGGTTCTGTTTAAACGAATAACGCCACTAAATGTCTGCTTTTTTCGAAGGAATGGGGTCTTAGCGTGATGTTACATTATTCTTCATATTTCTGGCTATTTTATACCGAAGCATTTTTCCCAATCCTTATGCTAATTCCAGAGTTTAGCGCATTTTAACAAACAGACCAAAAAATCTTCAGCTTTATTACGAACCTAACTACATCAAAATATCTTCCTTTTCCGAAGCAATGACTAACCAAGTACGCAGGACATACTTTAGTGCACAATTATGTGCGCAAACAGGTCCATTTCTTCTTGTCTCTTTTGAACGGCGATCATAGACGAACTGGAGTAGATGGACCTGGACTGAAGGCACACCACAAACTTTCAAACTCCCAAAGTAAAAAAATCTTAGAAACATTATGCCCAACCTGACAATGGAACTTAGGCCCCCATACCCAGCAGTACCTACTGAAATCTCCACATCACAAGACCAATGGGCCAGTCATCATCCTCGTGCTCTTATCCCATGTTACTTGGGGTCGGCGCAACACGTTTTCTTCTCCCATTCCGTCCTGTCAACCGTCATGTTATCACTGACTCTCTTCTCTTTCATATCATTCTTCACACAATCCATCCATCTTTTCTTTGACCTCCTTCTTCCTCTCCATACATCCAGTCAATCTATTTCTAAATAGGCAAAAAAAGGAACGCTAAAAGGTGTGATATGTTAACATTATAATACAGCAGAATACGACAATAATATATTATACTAGCGTCTGCCCGCGACTTTGCCCGCGTGGTTTCTTTCACCCACATTAAGTTACGTCTTTAGTTACTGCTCCGCTACCGTAGGTCGTAGCGTACTGTTATATAGCTTACACTATTCCTCATGAGTCTAGCTATCATATACAACAATTATTTCATCATCATCTGCTTAGCCTTTTCCCAACTATGTTGAGGTCGGCTTCCAGTCTAACCGGGTACAGCTGAGTACCAGTGTTTTACATGGAGCGACTGCCTATCTGACCTCCATAACCCAGTTACTGGGCAACACGATACCTCTTGGTTAGACTGGTTGTCAGACTTCCTGGCTTCTGACTATCCGCAACGACTATCAAAGATCTACGAATGATAGTCGGAACAGACGGCTTTACGTGCTTTCCGAGGCACGGGTGTGTCACACCACCAACGGGGCAGTAAACAAGTACTTAATATAATTGAAAAAATTAAGTAACCTCCGACAGAAGAATAAAGATCCCTACCGCATCTAACAAAAGAACTGATAACCTTGAAACGGCTAAACCGATTTTGATAAAACATATCTAACACATTCACTGCCGGGCCAAAAATGTTGAAGGTCAAACCTCCGCTAGCGTCAGGCACTGGTGCCCGACATGGCAGCCAACGGGCTAAGAACCATCGCTAGGAAATCTGCTTTCAAATAAAAAAACACGCATTCAAATCGGATCACCCGTTTAAGAGCTACGGTGCCACAGACACGTCAAACTTATAACACCCCTCTTTTTGAGTTGGGGGTTAAAAATATTTTTTCAAATTCGTATGTTGCTGTTGCAGAGATTATCACGGTTTAACAAACAAACAAGTTTTCAGCTTTATTGTATAGATCATATATTTCAGTAAGTATATCAGTATTTTTCAGAAATGATTTAACTTTTAAATATTTTTGCGCTTAGTATCGACGCGTCAGATTTTTTCTTTTGCATTGAATTTTCAAGTTTTCCTTGTAAAATGTGATTGTAGTTAATCAGGCGTTAAATTTCAAAAAAATACTTCATAGTGCTCACCCACATAATAAAAGGAAATTGGGTACAAAATCAAACCACGCCTGTATTCCCCGAAGGGTTAGGCAGAGGTGAACCAATGTACACCCACAGTTCGCCGGTATGTTTAGGTCCCATGTAATAGGGGCGAGCCTATTGCCATTAATCGGGCACAAATCCTAACTCCGAGCTGCTTGTGAGAATTTCATAGAAAAACCCAATAACACTGTTTGCTCGACCTGGGAATCGAACCCAAGACCTCTAGCATAGCAGTCGCGCTTAAGACCACTAGGCCAACGAGGCAGTTACAAAATCAAAGTCAAAGCATTTATTTCAATTAGACCATTTACTGGCACATTTAAATTGTCAAGAAGTTACAGTTAAAAGTTAAAGCTAGTTGCTCGTGCCAAAGCGTAAGTCTCTATGGAGAAGAACGAGCAAGAAACTCCATGGACACTCTTTTCTTCCAATTTGGTTTTTACAAAATCTTGGTTACAATATTCTTGTTGCTTCTATATGTGAAAACAATGAAGATGAATATAAAATAATAAAAAATAAATAGTAATAAAGATGTAAGCCATGGCCGTTAAGATATTATCTATCCCCATTGACAGCGCCGGTTCATGAAAATGACGCGTACATCAGCACCATTTAGCTAAACCATCTTGAAGGGAGCCGAACAATCCAACGCACGCGCCACCATCAGCGAGACATTTAAGTGAGCATGACAAAGCACAACCACCATGCTTATAGTATCCAAAACATAGTAACTCAACATGTAAATGGCTGCATGGTACTCACATTTACAAAATTGAACTAAATTATGTTACAAAACTTCATGTTCCCAATTATAATAGTTTTGGATGTGCGTGGATACGTCAATCAGTCACTCTGGTTTTGTTTTTTCAATAATTATAAAGATTAATTAAGTAATTGGTTGTCTCTCAAAGAATATAATAAAATAGAAGCTGAGAAAGTCACAGGGGGCAATTAATCCCTAACAACTTGTTTACCGACTTTTCTTTCTAACTCCAAAACCAACATGGCGCCGGAATATTATAAAGCTATCAATAATATCAATCTTCTAGGCCGCGCAGATTAATTATATTGGACATAGACAATTGTTTCTCAGCGTGAGATAATGGAGACTTGACAAAACATCTATATTAGGAGATCATGACGCGAAAGCCTTGAGATAGACTAATAATATAATCTATTTTTTAGGGTTCCGTGACTAAAATGTGCTAAACAGAACCCTATTACCAAGCCTCTGTTGTTTCCGGCCGTCTGCCAGAAACAGGGCTGTATTGTATCATCTAGATTTAATGACTGACAAATTCCAAATTCTTGGCGGCAATAGTTTGTCATCGACGCGCTGAGAAGAAAAAGGGCTCATCATCTACTTAGCCTTTTCCAAACTAGGTTGGGGTCGACTTCCCGTCTAACCGGATACAGCTGAGTACCAGTGTTTTACATGGAGCGACTGCCTATCTGACCTCCACAACCCAGTTACTGGGCAACACGATACCTCTTGGTAATACTGTAAGCCCTTTTTCTTCCCCTTCCTTTTTCTTGACTGCCCCGTTGGTCTCGTGGTCGCAAGCGCGCCTGATGAGCACAGGGCAAAAAGTGTTATTGGGTTTTTCTGTGAAACTCTCAGTAGCAGCTTGGAGTTAGGATATGTGCCCGGTTAATGGCAATAGGCTCGCCCCCTATTACATGGGACCTGAAATATACCGGCGAATTGTGGGTGTACATTGGTACACCTCTGCCTAACCCTTCGGGGAATACAGGAGTGATGGTATGCTTAATATTTTACGGTGATACGGAACCCGTTTGTGCGAATGCAAGACGCCCTTAGCTTGTTTTTTTTTATTTTTAGATTATATCTAGCTGTGAGGTTAAGTTTATTCTGATTCTGGCATAGCAACAAAGTAAACAAGTAGGAATGAAACGTGTCGTGGTAGCTCAGTGGTTAAGGCGTCCGCCTCTCATACATGAGGTAACGGGTTCGAGTACCAATGTGGCTTTTTCAGATCATATATACTTTCGAAGTTTATTTTGGGCTGACTAATTATATGTAATCGCCGAATCATCTTCAGCAAGTATGAGAAGAGGCATTTGCCCTGCAGTGGAACAATAAGCTGGTGTCACTATTATTTAAAAAAAGTACAGAATCATGGTCATCCCTCATTACCACCACCAGCAGTGCGCCGCCCGCAAGCCGTCACTTTTATCTTGACATTATACACGGTATTTCATTTTACACGATTGAAAGTTGAAACTTGAAACCTTGACCGATGGCCAGCAAGATGAAGTAGCAAGTCCAATATTCAGTAACTAAAGGGTATTTTAACCCTACTTTCCACCAAATTAATCCCTATTGAACCCCCAAATAAAATATAATTAACAAAGTGAGTAATTATAGGAGAGTTGTTATTCAGACTTATACACAGGGGGCGGTTTTCTCGGAAGCACTTTAATTATACTAAATAATTGATAACGCTGTGATTGCTGAGTTAGTAACAACGGACTATATTTAGGGTAGAAACGAGGGGATGTATAGATACTGGATGGTGCTATGTCCTTGGTATTTGTGTGTATTTCACTCCAATTTTTTTTACTACTACTACAGTCTCGTAGTTTTTAACCGACTGCCAAAGCCGCCGACTTCCAAAGCTTTTAAGTTTTTGTCTCAGTAACAGCCCGGAGTTTGGAAGTTGGTGGTGTGACACCCCCGTGCCTCGGAAAGCACGTAAAGCCGTTGGTCCTGCGACTGATCTCTTCCTAATCGTGTCGGAATTCTGTGACTTGGATTATGAGAGTAAGGGAGTACACCTGTATGCCATCATCATCACACCATCAGCCTGTATTCCCCGAAGGGTTAGACCGAGGTGTACAAATGTACACCCACAGTTTGCCGGCATGTCTAGGTTCCTTTTAATAGGGGGCGAGATTTTTGCCGTTAACCGGGCACAATTATTAACTCCGAGCTGCTACTGAGAATTTCATATAAAAACCGAATAACACTTTTTGCTTGACCTGGAAATCAAACCCAAGGCCTGTAGCGTAGTAGTCGCGTTTAGGACCACTAGGCTACCGAGGCATTTACACTTGTATGTCAACTGTAATATCTCTTGTCTACTTAGCTCTTCATTGAAATTGCCGGGACCTGACTGACTAAATTATGAACTGACTTTGTTTGCGTTTTCGTGTTTCTAAGCTCTTCAAATTTCCTTGTTTACCTATCATTCACTCACTCTTCATACACGCAAAATAATATCAACCCTTATCTTTAATGATCGCTTGCATGTTATCCCCTCCCAAAGACAGACAACCAAGGCAAACGGCTTTTTGGGCTTTCTATCTATCTAAATCTTTGGCAAATAATTATAATTATCTTTAGGAGCTGTGACGAAGCGTGTCGAGTTATTTCCAAAACTAATTATTATCTTGTGAACAATCTAGAAATATAGTATTAGCTCTGTTTTTATCTAGAATGTACGATCAATTTCTAATTGTGTAATTGGCGCAAAATTGGAATAACTCCCACTTCCTATAGTACTAATATTTTGTGTGTGAACGTTCATAAGTTTAAATGTTTATAAAATAATGCTAGAGGTCTTGGGTTCGATTCCCAGGTCGAGCAAAAAGTGTTATTGGGTTTTTCTATGAAATTCTCAGTAGCAGCTCGGAGTTAGGATTTGTGCCCGGTTAATGGCAATAGGCTCGCCCCCTATTACATGGGACTTAGACATACTGGCGAACTGTGGGTGTACATTGTTACACCTCTGCCTAACCCTTCGGGGAATACAGGCGTGATGGTATGGTATGTAATGTGGTGATAAGATAGTGGTTTTTTTTACCGAAGGGAAATCATCAAATGACTTCCCCCGCCCTGGACGGAGCGGGAGGGAGTGTCAGACTTTTACTGACTAAAACCTATCCATGTTCTTTTTTGCGCCCTTTGCGTTCCGGGGGCGCGGTATCTCTTACGAACAACATGCAGAACCCATTGGTTAAGACGCGTTTCTCAAGCATGAGGTTGCCGGTTTGACACCAAGCAAGTACCAATGTGACTTTTTCAAACCATTAATTTTCTAAGTTTATATTGGATATCTCTAACTGAAGCCTGGACATATTATGATTAAAAGTCTGAAATCATCTTTCCACCTTGAGCAAGCTTGATGAACAATGCTCATGCCTTCTCTGTATGCGACACTTGTGCCCTGAAAAGAGACAATTATAGGCTGGTATTAATATTATAAATTAATAACGCATAAAGTGTTATTGGGTTTGTAAGCTCGTAGTCAGGCAATAGGCTCGTCCCCTATTACATGGGACCTAAACATACAAGCGAACTGTGGGTGTACATTGGCACACCTCTGCCTAACCCTTCGAGGAATACAGGCGTGATGATATATATTAATAACGCTTCAACGGCTACTACAAAAGTACGCTTTCACGACTAAACCACTGAACTGATTTTGATAAAATTTGGTACGGGGTTTGTTTGTACCCTAAGAAAGGTCATACGATACTTTTCATTTCAGGGCTTCGCCTGCTTTTGCGATAACCGACATTTACGCGGACAAACTCGGGAGCCAAAGCAAGTATCAGATATTTCGTTCTCATCCTATTACGTGACAAAAAAAACTGTTACAATATCCATCCATATGCGCCGCTACGATACCAAAAACTAATGAAAAAGGCATATAAGCTAAATTAATTCTCATATACCGGCTAATAATATTTATCAATAAAGCAAAATTAACTTTATTATTTTATAATTAGCATGTGTGTGTATTGAACAAATATCCGTATGTATGGTTGTAATGTATCTTTAGACTTGAGGTGGTTTTATCCGGGCGGCGAGGCGAGGCTAGGAGAGAATTGAGATCACGCTCGCCCGTTTTACCGGACTTAAAAACATACCGGCAAACTGTGGGTGTACGTTGGTACACCTCTGTCTAACCCTTCGGGGAATATAGGCGTGATGGTATGCATGTGTGTTGAATGTATGTAGGTACCTATATAGGTACTATTATGTACCCACTTATAATATTTGACGGGAAATATCTTGAAAATAGCCATAATTAGCGTTAGAAAAAACTGTAAACACTTATGGATGTAGCAATCATACATATCTTAGCAACATCATATTTAAATCTACTACTAATAATAAGTAAATCTGTCTATCTATTTGTTAGTATGTTTGCTTTTTGTTTTAATTGACACTGACAATTTTTAGTAAAGATCTTATTAACTTTAAGTAAGGGACGACACGTTGGCGCAGTGGATGAGCAATGGGCTCATACGCGGCGCGTAGCGGGTTCGATTCTCGCACGGTACAAATATTTTTATGACTTACAGATAGTTGTTCCAAGTCTGGCTGTTTGTGTATATGAGTTTAAATGTTTGTAAACGCACCCACGATACAGGAGAAATTCCTAGTGAGGAGCAACGACAGAAGAAAAAAATCACAACCGTTCTTTGAAAGTGCTGAACCGATTTTCATCAAACAAAGCTAAGAACACTCCCGACAAATTAAACTTTCAAACACAAAAAAAAAAACAACATGAAAATCGGTTCATGCGTTCGGGAGCTACGATGCCACAGACATTCACACACAAACACGTCAAACTTATAACACCCCGTCTTTTTTGCGTCGGGGGTTTGAAAAAAGAAACGAAATAATGAACTAAGTTTCTCATACTTTGGCTTTTAAACGTTTTAGTTTAGGAGATAAAGCTTATCACAGAGAGACAAACTATAAGTTAGTGAAAATTATTATTGATACTAGAATCGAATTGAACGTTCAGATGAGTAAATTATTACATAAAAATAAAAATAAGAATTTGCAAGTTGAACAAAGCCAGGAAAAAACGGTAGTTTACAAATAATCCATATAAAATCGTCTACTTCCTGCGATCATTAGCGGAGTGTAAGAAAAAAAAATATTAACGGAAGTAATGCGACCTGTCATTATTTAGAAATGTCCAATTTTTTCCATTTACAGTAACATAATTGGATGCAACGTATTTTTTTACTTTCTTTATATATATAGAGGTAAAGGAGATGTTTAATAATATCTATATAAACTCACGCCTTTCTCCAACGGGGGTAGGCTGAAACCACATAACGCCACCTGCTACGATCCTTACATACTTCTTTCGCCTTGTCTACGTTCATACATCTGGTCATAAAAGCACGCCGGTTACGAGTACTGCGCACCCGACCTTTCTGAAGAACCTCACCAATAAGGTCAGGGTAGGTCTTTCTAGGGCGTCCCCTCCCGGCGTTGCCACTCACATCTGCCATTATATAAATTCCTTAAATAATGATAAGTATATAGAGAATTAAGAATATATCATTAATTAACTGCCTCGTTAGCCTAGTGGTCCTAAGCGCGACTGCTACGCTGGAGGTCTTGGGTTCGATTTCCGGGTCGAGCTTAGTGTTATTGGGTTTTTCTATGAAATTCTCAGTAGCAGCTCGGAGTTAGGATTTGTGCCCGGTTAATGGCAAAAGGCTCGCCCACTATTACATGGGACCTAAACATACCGGCGAACTGTGGGTGTACATTGTTAAAGCTCTGCCTAACCCTACGGGGAATACAGGCGTGATAGTATGGTACTCTGTAGCTTGCACAAAATCGTGCTAGTGGATTAAACAGCTTAGTATTTTTTTTTTTATAAATTTAGCGTGCCTATTTCCAGGCAGAATGTACATGGCTCACTCGGTATCTATTCCACCTGTATTTTTATGTTACTTAGGTTCCTAGCAAATAAATGATTGACTTGATTTGATTTGCAAGGCCTCTGGTATTACAGATATCGATAGGTGGTGGTGACCACTTAACATCAAGTGGCCTGTGGGATCGTTTGCAAATCAAAGTAATGAAAACAATTTTTTTTTATGAGTGTCTCTGGTCCCGTATTCGCAAGCTCGACTGCTGAGCGTGGGGTCCATACTTCAATTCCCAGATCAGGCAAAGTAATATTGGGTTTTTCAATTAGGAATTTCACAGTAGTAATCCAAAGTTAGTGGAAAGTACGTATAGCTGTCCTGCGTCTGATCTCGACCCAGTCGTGTTGAATTGCATTTGCGCATACACTTTTGCACTTCAATATCTCCGGAAGAATATTACTATCTATTAATAACTGTAACTGTACCAAGTACTCGCCAATAGTAGGTACCTAACAACATCAGCTCAAACGTGCGCAAATAATATGTAAGAAATATTTTTAATATAAAAATGGACGCACCAGACTATTAACGATTGCTCAGTGGAGTGAGATATCATATCATATAAGATTTAACCGAACTCTCTCCAACATAAAATTTTTATATATTACGTTACTAAGGGAGTGTGAATGTGTGTTGTTGTGTGGGTGTGTGTGTAGAAAAACCTCACGTGTGTGAGTTAGTGGTTTTTCTACAAAATTCTCAGTATATTAGTCGCCATGAGTCGTGAGCATAAATGTCAACTTGATTTTCAGGATTTCGCGTTCCTTTCTGGGTCTTTAGGTCGCCGGATCGCGTACAGCGTGCGACTCGTGGCGGCTACAATCGCAGCTCGGAGTTAGGATTTGTGCCCGGTTAATGGCAATAGGCTCGCCCCCTATTACATGGGACCTTTAAAGATTCCAGCGAACTGTGGGTGTACATTTATACACCTCTGCCTAACTCTTCGGGAATATAGGCGTGATGGTATTGTTTGTGATGTTATGTTACTATGTGAAAATAAGTATTTTATAGTATGGAGACTATTGCTTCTTCACCTACTGCTACTTGACTATTGCTTTATGTTACGTTTTAAGATACTGCTCCGCTCCTGTAGGTCATACCGTAGCTATAGGCAATATGTATTTGTTTTATCAGAGATGCGTTTGCTCTTGACGCTAGTAAAGACAAAGTCGACGATGGAGTGCGCCTACCTAGAAGAAAAGATAAAATATATCTTTTTCAAATCGCATTTGTAGTTCTAAAGATTAGCACGTTTAAAAACAAAAAATCACTTCAACTTTGTAATATTACTAGTTTCTGCCGGCGACTTCGTCCGCATCAAAGTTGATATTATTATCCAATGAATGGGACTGGAACATGAATGGGTTTTAGTCAGCAAAAGACTGACACTCCCTCCCGCACCGCCCAGGGCGGGGGAAGTTATTTGATGATTTCCCTTCCGTAAAAAAAAATGGGTACCGTACATTTTGCTCCTCACTCATTTATTTATTTTGTACATTTACTGCCCCGTTGGTCTCGTGGTCGCAAGCGTGACTAATGAGTGTGGGGTCCCGGGTTCGATTTCCAGATCGGACAAAAGTGTTATTGGGTTTTTCCATTAGGATTTGCTCAGTAGCAGTCCGGAGTTTGGAAATTTTTTGTGTGACACCCCTGTGCCTCGGAAAGCACGTACAGCTGTTAGTCCCAACTGTCATTCGTAGATTTTTGACAGTCGTTACGGATAGTCAGAAGTCAGGAAGTCTGACAACCAGTCTTACCAAGAGGTATCGTGTTGCCCAGTAACTGGGTTGTGGAGGTCAGATAGGTAGTCGCTCCATGTAAAACACTGATATTCTGTTTTATCCGGCTAGACTGGAAGCCGCCCAACTATGTTGGGGTACCATCATCATCTACTTATAGATGATGATGGTACCGTACATTTTATCGGGATAAGAATTATATACTATTATCTATAACTGTGCCAAATTTCATTCAAATCCGTTCAGCCATTCTGGCGTGATTAAGTAACACACATCCATCCATCCAAACTTTCGTGTTTATGATATTCATACGATACATTTTAAAATCAATAACTAGCTTCTGCTCGCGACTTCGTCCGCGTACTTTTCTCACTCGTATGAGGTTACGTTTTTGGTTACTGCTCCGCACCTATTGGTCGTAGCGTGATGTTATATAGCCTATAGCCTTCCTTGATAAATAACCTATCCAACACCAAAATATTTTTACAATTCAAACCAGTACTTCCTGAGATTAGCGCGTTCAACCAAATAGAAGAACAAACAAACAAACTCTTCAGCTTTATAATATTTGAATAGATGGGTGTACTGAGTCATTACAGAAAATGCAAAATTAAATACAGACACAGCCGCGGGCACAGCTTGTCTATAAACCTTTAATGTAAGTTTGTCTCTACACATTTCTCAGAAATTATTGAATAGATTTTAATGGGACTTTCTCTTTACTATCAAGGGCTTAATTTTGTGAACAGTAATGGCGGTTAAAAAGAATGAAAGTAACATTTGAGAGAAAGAAAGTAAGTAACTATACAACATGTATGTTGGTACTTATTTGGGTATGAGCAGAATTTAATGACGGCTATTTTTAGAGACGAAGAAACGACCTTATTGGTGAGGTTCTTCAGAACGGTCGGGTGCGCAGTACTCGTAACCGGCCCTTTGTATGATCAGATGTATGAACGTGGACGAGGCGAAAGGAGTAGGTAAGGATCGTAGCAGATAGCGTTTTGTGGTTTCTGCCAACCCCTATGGGAAAAAGGCGTGAGTTTATTTATCATAGTATGTGACCAAAAATTCGAACTGTTCTTTACCACCGTACCATATTAAAAACTTCATTTTTAAAAATCCTACTTGAATGGGGATCTTTTTTATTTTTAACTGGCTTCTGCCCGAGACTTCGTCCGCGTCAAATATGATATATTATCCCACGGGAACCGGACATTTTTCCGGGATAAAAGGTATCCTATGTGTTATTCCACACTACAATCTTTCTTAGTGCCAAATTTCATCTAGATCCGTTCAGCCGTTTAAGCGTGAAAGAGTAACGAACATTCATCCTCACTAACTTTCGCATTTATAATATTAGTAGGATAAGCAAGATTCTTTGTTGTTTAGTGGCCACAGTAATAGACGCTCTGTGCAAATTTCAACTCTCTTCCTATTTATTACTGTTCATGAGATACAGCCCACTGACAAACAGACGGACAGCGGTAGTTCAGTAATAGGGTCCCGTTGGCACCTTTCTGGTAGGGAACTCTAGCCGTAATTGGGTAGTGACACTTAAACTACGAAAACCACTCTTAATGCAACGTAATAAAGGCTTTGATAACGTCAAATTGATTACCATACAGATGCTTATCACTGGTTACTATATTTTGTTTACTGTTTCCTATTTTATTTAGTTATAAACAAAACTCGATCTAACTGCCTCGGTAGCCTAGTGGTTCTAAGCGCGACTGCTACGCTAGAGGTCTTGGGTTCGATTCCCAGGTCAAGCAAAAAGTGTTATTGGGTTTTTCTATGAAATTCTCAGTAGCAGCTCGAAGTTAGGATTTGTGCCCGGTTAATGGCAATAGGCTCGCCCCCCTATTACATGGGACCTAAACATACCGGCGAACTGTGGGTGTACATTGTTACACCTCTGCCTAACCCTTCGGGGAATACAGGCGTGATGGTATGTATGTATGTATGTCTATCTACATAATCTTATAAAATAATAAACAAAAGGAAATTCTAATGTAATGAACACAGCAGTTTTTGGGAAAGTCCCTGATAACAAACGTATCTACATTTCTTTTTACAATCATCTATACCTACTAATATTACAAAGACACACACATACCATCACGCCTGTATTCCCCGAAGGGTTAGGCAGAGGTGTAACAATGTACACCCACAGTTCGCCGGTATGTTTAGGTCCCATGTAGCAGGGGGCGAGCCTATTGCCATTAACCGGGCACAAATCCTAACTCCGAGCTGCTACTGAGAATTTCATAGAAAAACCCAATAACACTTTTTGCAATATAGTGATATATGATATTATAAAGAGTATAGTTTTTTTTGTTCGTTTGTACTGAATAGGCTCCAAAACTACTGGAACGATTTGAACTATTTTGTCGTAAGTAGACGCTTCGATTTCAATTTACTTTGTGAGATTGTAGGGGGTAATGTCTGGATCTACTGAACCGATTTTAAAAATTATTTTACCCATAGAAAGTCACGCTATTTGTGAGTATCATAGGCTATATAACATCACGCTACGACACACAGGAGCGGAACAGTAACCAAAGACGTTATTTAACACGGGTCAAAATATCCACGAGGGCGAAGTGCTTGCAGAAGCTAGTAGGTATAGAATACGCTCCGAAAGTTCTCGACGAATTGGAACCATTTTTCACCAATAGATAGCTACATTATTCCTGAGTCATATAGGCTATATAACATCACGCTACGGCCCACGGGAGCGGAGCAGTAACCAATGACGTAACTTAACGTGGGTGAAATAAGCCACGCGGATGAAATTGCGGGCAGTTCGCTAGTATCAGAGGCGGCGTTAGGCGTAGGCGACGTGGACCACCGCCTACGGCCTCGCGGTCTGAGGGGTCTCGCGCCTCAGTGGTTTCTTTATGATTTGGACACACTATCCTGCGAATGGGTGAAAGTAGTGATTCCCAACCTTACAAACTGTATTAAGAACTAGCGACATGCCCGCGAATTCGTGTCTTATTCCACCCGCATTAACTTACGTCTTTCGTTACTGCTCCGCTCCCGTGAGTCGTAGCGTGATGTTGTATAGCCTATGTTACTCAGGAATAATGTAGCTATCTAATGGTGACAAAATTGTTAAAATCGGTCCAGTAGTTTCTGAGCTTATTCGCTACAAATAAACAAAAAATCTTTCCTTTTTATAATATTAGTGTGTAACTATGATCTTAAGTATCAGACTTAATTAATAAAGATGTGAAAGAACTATTTAAATACATTACTGATAACAACTTGAAAGAGATTTACCCAAAGAATATAGGTAGTTTAGTTTACTTTGTCTATACTACACATACATACCATCACACCTGTAATTCTCAAAGAGTTAGGCAGAGGTGTACCAATGTATACACACAGCCCGCCGGTATGTTTAGGTCCCATGTAATAGTGGCGAGCCTATTGCTATTAACCGGGTACAAATCCTGACTCCGACTTGCTACTGAGAATTTTATAGAAAAATCCAATAACACTTTGCTCGAACTGGGAATTACAGGACCTCTAGCGTAGCGCGCTTAAGACCACTAGGCACTAGTGGCCTGTAAACATCTGCAATACCAGGAGCCTTGCAAATTCGTTGCCATCCCAGAGACAAAGATGAAATGTCTCATGTGCCTGTAATTACCCCGGCACCTATACCCTTCAAACTGGAACACAGCAACGCTGCTTTGCGACAGAAATAGGTACGGTGGTAGTACTTCCCCGGACGAGCTCCTTTACGAAGAGCTGTACTATTACTAGGCGGAAATAAGTACCAAAAACCAAATTACTTTCCGATTTACATTCTGAATACACAACGAAGTACCAAAAATAAGGATGGTAATTATTCATTGATTAAATTATCGATAAAAGAGTCGATACTGAATTTATCATTCGATTTTTTGGTTACATGTGTACAAGGTTGTTATTGAGAATTGAAATAATTGTTTTCAGAATAAATTTGAAACGCTTTTAAGGTATGCGGAAGTCAGAATACATAAATAGGCCCAGGATCACATAATATTGTATCCGATCTGATCTGATGTACAATCAACACAATATTAATTTTATAATAATCAATAGTGATGTGTTATAGTTATGGGATAATTCAGTTTAGTTCTGCCAAAATGAGCCAATCTACGTCAAAAATTTTAAAACACGTTTCGGTGAATCTCCCCCCCCCCCCCCACTCCTCATTTTTATTAAGATTTTTTAAAATGGAAAACGTAGAAAATACACGTAAATACATTTTAAACATGACTTAGATTAGGTTACGTACCTACTTACGCGTATCTTTCAAAAAAAACATCATCACGCCACGCCTATTGCCATTAACCGGCCACAAATCTTAACTCCGAGCTGCTACTGAAAAAATTCAAATGGAAAAACCCAATAACACTTTGCTCGACCTGGGAATCCAACCCAGGACCCCATGCTCATCAGTCGCCCTTGTGACCACGAAACCAACGGGGGGGAAGTTACGGGGGATGTTTCAAGAAAATGACTGAAAATTCCGTTTTCATTCGAATTTTTATAAATCTTGATACGTTATCTGGCATAAAAGTTGGATTATCCAACTTTAGTACAAATAGTTTATTTTTAAGTACAAACTTCTTACATATTTTTTTTATTACAATTTTAAAACATTTTAGGAGAGTCATACGTTAATGATGAAGATAAGCTGATTATAATTGATGTGTCGTTTTGGGCTTTTCCCACTCCGTGAGTAAGTGCCTACATTCATGAGTACCTTCGTCACCATATAATCACTATCAAAGTCAAAGTGTCAATCGAAGCATTTATTTCAATTAGACCATTTACAGGCACTTTTGAACTGTCAAGAAGTTACCCATACAAAAAGTTGAAGCTAGTTGCTCGTTCCAAAATGTAGGAAGGAGAAGAACGAGAAAGAAACTCCATGGACACCCTTTTAAAATTGGTTTTTACAAAATCTTCGTTACAATATTATTATTGCTTTTATATGTGAAAACAATGAAAGCGAATAATAATAAAAAAACAATAGAAGTATGATAGTAATAAATTACTTAAGACATGGCAGTCAAGAGATGACCAATCTCAACTGACAGCGCCCGTTCACTAACATGACGCGTGGATCAGCATCACTTAGCTCAACCATTATAAGGGGAACCAAATGATCCAACACACGCGCCACCATAAATTTTTATTTTATTTTATTTTAGGAAAGCTTACAGACTAATAACATTATAATAACAATAACATGTAACCAAGTTGCTAATAACAAGCCTCCACAAATAAATACAACATAAAGATGACTTACAGTATAACGTATGTTATTCCTCAATATTGTTAATTTTCGTTAATCCAGAACAAAAAACGGCTGTGCCAAGAGTTTCCTTACTGTGCTCGCATTAGTGCAGAAAAGATCAATGCCATATAAGTCTTTCCATGTGTCTGTATGTACAAGTTAACTAATATTATAAGTCTTTTTATGACAAATTAAATTTAATAAGAAGCGAAACTGCACCTACTATGACTTTCTTTAAGGATGGGAAATCATCAAACGACTTCCTACGCTCTGGTCGGACCGAAAGAGAGTATCAAACTCCTAATTACTCAAACACCTCCTAATGCCCTTTGCCTTGACTCTGTCGAACAAATTCCACAACCCTGGACCTTATACCTATGTCTAGCTGCTATAAGTCATGCGTTCCAATGATACGTAGGTTGAGTAAACCAAGGGAAACGAGTCGTTACTGTATGTAAGTGATAGATTAGTTAACTGCTGAAGTCTGTCACTATTTTTACACTATGATGAGTTATTCGTCGATTTGTTGCCGAGACAGGCTGAGATGGACCTATGTGGCGTAATGGCTGACTACCGCACTGGAAACGTGCGTCTGGGAACTTGCCGTTATTAAAGACGGCACGTTGGCGCAGTGACTGGGCGATTGGCTGCTGGGCTGCGTGTCGTGGATTCGATTCCCGCACGTAATAAATATTTGTATGAGCTCTGATAGTTGTTCCGGGTCTGGCTGAGTTTATATGTTTGTAAATGCACCTACGATACAGGAGAAATTCCAAGTGTGGGGCAAAGATTTTTTTCTTAAACTAAACTATACTAAAAATACCAGCCTATTATGGTCCCATTGTAGGACAAAGGCCTCTTCTCATACAGAGAAGATACGGATTGATTATCACGCTTGCTCAAGGTGGACTGACGATTCCAGACTTATGTTATATATGTTTAGATGGATGAATGTTTGTTACTCAATCACGCCAGAACGGCTGAACGGATCTGGATGAAATTTGGCACAAAAATAGATCATAGTCTGGTATAGCACATAGGTTTCTATTTATCTCAGAAAAATTACGGTTTCCGTAGGATAATGTATTTCCTTTGACGGAATTTCCTTTCCTAGCAGAAGCTAGTTAACATAAGTCCAGGTTTTCTCAAGATGTTTTGCTTTACCGATGCCAGTAATGTCTAAGAGAAACTCAGAAATTACTAATGAATTAAATAAGTCACATAAGTACTTGATGCTATTAGGTAACTACTAGTTTTTAAAATTACAACTTTGTAAAATGTAGAAAATGTAGATATGGGTCGCAGCAAATAAAAATCACGTGCTAGAAGAACCAACGGTGTTTTATTTTACTTTTAAGCACTTTAAACAAGATAGCACTACTAGTTTTTAGAATTACAACTTTAACTCGTCTTTTCGTCTTCCTATATCTATAAATTGAAAAATGGAACATTTAACTAATTGTGGTGCCAGAAAGATGTCAAAAAGTTCACCCTGGATGAAAATGCTGCCATCTATTTCTACCATCAATCAGAACTACTTTGTTGCGATAGTATAAAATTTGATAAAATTGATAAGCTTACAGATCTTTCGCCTTTTCCCTATGAGATCAGAATCACATCTCGATTAAATCGGTTTAACTTATCTACTTAACCTTTTAGTGCAAAAGTTAATAATAACAAAACAATAATAAGTATTATTATATATTCACTCACCTTAACTATCTTGAGGACAAACTCACACAAATAATAATATCGATGTTATAAAAAATAATTAACTGCACAACACTAAGTACTATTTTGGAGAAAAGATAATAATATCGATAAAATGCACACCACTACACGCACTTTTTTTAAAATATATATTATTTTTATTTCTAATAGTTTTTTCCACATGTAAGTCTTTCGCTAAATAACGTAATACTAAACCAATTTGCAAAACTAGTACTTCGCTGATTATGCTAACATTATTTATTGCTTATTCCTAATATAGTGATACTAACCTTTATTTGCTAAATAAGACTAACACAACCTTTACAAATTTTACATTAGGTACAGTCAACAAAGCTATGTGGTATGCAGGCAAAATTATTCGTCTTTCAAGTACACTGCCAATATTCATTTTAATTGTATGCGTAATAAGTTTTAAACCTTTTTTTTTTGGGGGGAGGGGAAATCATCAAATAACTTCTCCCGCCCTGGGCGGGGCGGGAGGGAGTGTCAGACTTTTACTGACTAAAACCCACCCATGTTCCTTCTTGTGCCCTTTGCGTTCCGGGGGCGCGGTATCTCTTACGAACAACCCGCAGACCCGGCAGGCATCGGCCCTCAGTGGCCCCTTCCTTTGCTGACATCTCTTTGAGGCGTGCGTGGAAAACGAACGCGCCGTTGACACGGCCTGTCGTTATGCAACGTAAGGACGGTGAGCTACCCATTGCTCACCGTCCACAGGCCCGTGAAGTTTTTAAGCTTATGACACACTTATGAGAGTGATGTAAAAGAATTGTCTGCACAGCACACTCACAACATTGTTTAAAAGTAATTGCAAGTATGCTGCCTGTATACCTAATAGTTTTGTTGAGTGTACCTTTTTAAATAAGGATTGGTTTTATTCTGAAGAATACGCAGATTCATTCGAAGGCAAAATTTAGTAATATAATAAATTGTCATGATATTACGTTCGAAAGAGGTTTTAAATATATATTCCGCCAAAATTGCCATGGCCTAGTGGTCCTGAGAGGTCTTGGGTTGGATTCCCACGTCGAGCAAAGTGTTTTTGGGTTTTACTATGAAATTCTCAGTAGCAACTCGGACTTAGGATTTGAACCCGGTTAATGGCAATAGACTCGCCCTTTTTTACATGGGATCTTGAACATAGCGGCGAACAGTGGGTGTACATCGGTACACCTTTGCGTAACACTTCGGGGAACACAGGCGTGATGGTATGTATGTATGTGTGTTCGTGGTACATAGATGCAGTGCTGATCTGTTAGGTTAGCTTGATGTGAACTGTCATAATATTAAAGCCGTCCAGAAATTGACACTGCTGGTATTATATAATGATAATATCAGCCTATTATTATCCCATTGCAGGCCAAAGGCCTCTTCTCCTACAGAGACGGCACGAGCATTGATCACCACGCCTGCTCAAGGCAGATTGGCGATTTCAGACTTATATAAATCTATACTATCAATGCTAATTTTATAAAAAGGTAAAGTTTGTGAGGATGTAGGAGATAATCTCTGGATCTACTGAACGGATTTTTAAAATTCCTTTACCCATAGAAAGCTACGTTATTTGTGCGTGTCATAGGCTATATAACATCACGCTACGACACACGGGAGCGGAGCAGTAACCAAAAACGTTACTTAACACGGTAATTAATAGTCCAGGTTTCCTCATCACGATGTTTTCTTTCACCGATGTCGATGATGTTTAAGATCAACTTAAAAGTAAGTACACATTAATTGAAAAAGTTAATTTTTTTACTTGCCTGGTATCGAACCACTGGGCCTTCACGATGCTATACTGGTATACTTATCAATATTAAAACGTCATGCGTTTTGTAAAACCATCGCTGTAATTAAGTCATATCGCGTCGTATTCGGTTATAACCGGTTCATGAGACCTACATAAGCGAGTGTCGACCAAATCGTAATATTATTTAGTATATAATAAAGATAATTATGACGAAAAATTTGGCTGACATCATACCATTTATATGTATATGAGAATGTGAAATCATCGAATTACTTTTGCCGCTCTAGGCAGAGCGGAAGGGAGTGTCAGACTCTTACTGACTAAAAGCCATCCGTATTCCTCCTAATGATTTTTGCGTTCCAGGGCCGCGATGACTTTCGTACAAATTACGCAACCCTGGATTTAACAAACCCTACAAAGCGGAGTCCCTTTTAGCTTCAATTCTTCGTTATTGGCTTTTGTGGGAGATACACCACAATTTGACCAATCGCTCGTGGGTGGTATGACAGACCATCAAATGTTCTAAAAGGCATAAGAAAAACTATACTGCAGTAACTAGTGCGATCAAGTTTCATGACTATGTAAATATCTATGACCATTCATGTTGCTATGAAAATCAACACCATAAAAATACCGGCCAAGTGCGACACTCGCACACTGTCTAAGGGTTCCGTATACTACCTTATAATATTTGAAACTACACACAAAAAAGACATGTTTATTAAATTTTTTACTTCATATTTTATCCGTAAAGCACCGTAGCTGCCGGGGCTGCGGGTTGTTCGCAAGAGATACCGCGCCCCCGGAACGCAAAGGGCACAAGAAGGAACATGGGTGGGTTTTAGTCAACAAAAGTCTGACACTCCCTCCCGCCCCGCCAAGGGCGGGAGAAGTTATTTGATGATTTCCCACCCACCAAAAAAAAATAGCACCGTAGCTGTGTTCAGGTTTGAAGGATATGGGTGACGGTGTAATTACAGGCACATGGGACATTTCAACTTTGTCTCTGGAATGGCAACGCATTTGCAAGGCCGCTGATATTACAGTTGTTTATAGGCAGTGGTGACCACTTAATGTTGGGCTGTTGGCTTGTTTGCCATCCTATCATAAAAAGGAACATACTCTATGAAAATTTCAACTCTCTTACCTATTATGGTTTATGAGGTCCGCTGACAGACGGGCAGACGGACTGACAGCGGAAGCTTAATAATCTAGGGTCCCGTTGGCACCTTTTGGATACGGGACCCAAAAAATAATAAATTGGCTCGAATTCATGGGGATTCGTTTAATGTAAACTTAAATATATATTCATATTTCAGCTGTTTTGTGGTGCAAATACCTAAAATCAGGTTACAGTCCGATATCTGAGCGAATTGTTACATACTTTAACTTATTAATATTAATTACGTCGAATTGGCAATAAGTGTGAGTTTTACTTAGAATTTGCGCGTTGACCCAATTCTATTAATAATGCTTGTTGAATCAAAGGCTTCAAGTTGTTGGGATAGGTCGGGAATCGGATAGCAAGTCCTTCTGTGTAAAATCTTGCGTCATTCTCAAGTAATGAGTTATTGTAGGGAACATATAGGCATTATGTACGTGTGTATTTCGTTACTAAATGAGTTCTAAGTTGAACTAGGAATCTGGTTATTTGTATTTTGAATTTTATTTTGTCTGTTGTAAAGTTGCTACCACAAAAAGTGATTTATAAACCTCGGCTACGTCGGCCATTTTGGAAAAGAAAAAAATTTATAAAGGTCGGAATAAGGGCCTCCGCAACCGTCCGATTTTTTTTTTGTAGGCCTGATTATCGAACATTTCAATGGATCTATAGTTACGTAGGACTGATTTTTTGTAGGACGTGTGTGTTGGTATATTGGAGTTCATATGTTCCATTCTCTCCGACAAAAAAATCGGTCGTCGATTAAAGTCAAAGTCAAACAGTCAGATCAAAGTAACCTTGACGTTTGCGCTCACGACTCGTGGCGGCTGCTATACCTGATTTAAAGGTTCAAACTTGAACTAAAGTTAGAACTCGGTTTGTAACAAGACGGATTGTGATAAATACAGAATGTTGCCATCATTGCTTTGTATAAATATAATGAAATATAAATTATACATAATAGATGGTTCGGTCATGTTGAGAGGATGAGTCAAAGGCCACTAACAAAAGGTTATATGGCAGATGTGAGTGGCAACGCCGGGAGAGGACGCCCTAGAAAGACCTACCATGATCTAATTGGTGGGGTTTTTCAAAAAAGGTCGCGTGCGCAGTACTCGTAACCGGCGTGCTTGTATGAGCAGATGTATGAACGCGGACGAGGCGAAAGAAGTATGTAAGGATCGTAGCAGGTGGCGTTATGTGCTTTCGCCTACCCCCATAGGAAAAAGGCGTGTGTTTATGTATGTATGTAAGTATACATAATATATAATTATATTTTCTACAAATAGGTACCTACTAAGTCATAAATCACACGCACATAAATATCTATATAAATATTATAAAAAGGAACAATTTGGGAGGTTGTAGGGGATAATCTGTAGATCTATTGAATCGATTTAAAAAATCTTTTACCCATAGGAAGCCACGTTATTTGTGAGTGTCATAGGCTATATAACATCACGCTATGATCCACGGGAGCGGAGCAGTAACCAACGACGTAACTGAACGCGGGATTCACAGCGGAGTACACAGCTAGTAAGGAAGGAATTATGATTTCCTGTAATCTGCTATTTGATCCTCCTAATTGGCTTTTAATCTTTATTGTACTTGCTTATCTTCATCAGGTCTATATAATTTTTCTTATCTAAAAGTCATATCTAATCTCAAAGAAAATAAACTGTCATTTATGTTTTTTTTTTCTATTCTTGTAGATATAGGTGCCTTATATCAAGATACGATCAGTATGAACAGGTGAACGGACTTAAATAAATTATTAAAAAATAACAATAAATTCATCTATAACAATCGACGAGTGTTGTTTCAACCGATTCCCACGTTGTCACCCGATTTCTCGCAATGCGTAATCATCGAAAATCGATATAACTTCACAACTGCGCAATCTTTTACTGACAATGTTGATATTACAGTCTTAAGTCACTGATAAGTCGCCAGCGCAACACTAGTTCCTCACTCTGTACTTCGCACTCGAACGAAAAACACGTATCGATATAATACGATAAAACTTTCGGTGTTGGACAGCACTATTTTGTGATTTGAACGTCACATGTGGTTTTTTAATCTGTGCTCAATTATTAAAGTAACTTTTTAATATTTTTTTATTTTTCGTCGCGTTCGCTGTGTGTTCTATTTTTAAATTAAACTGTACAAAGATGTTAAATGGTTATAGAATACAATATTTCTTATATTTTGCAATTAAGTAGTTTCGTGTTTTGATATATTAATTTGTAGATCGTACTGTTGTTCGTGGTGTTTCATCATTCGTGGCTCCGGTGAGTACCTACTTATTTTTTTTTAATACTATTAGTTATGGCTGTGCGAGTGTGTGCAATCTATGTATATCAATCCGTGAAATTAATTTCAAATAGAAACGAGCGCAGTTTTACCGCATTTTGTGTTTTATTCTAGATATTTTAAGACTGGATTTGCAGACGGATTTTTAAGTACGTTTGTCAAAAAAGTCATGCTTTTTAGCCACGTTCATAAGTGAATGTGAACATTATAGAAAAAAGAAATCTTTTATTTATTATTGTTATCAAAACTATTTAGTAGAGCCAATATTGATTGCAGATTAAACACTTAAAATCTATCTTTAAGATTATGGGTACTTACATTTAAAATATTGACGCAGTACAACTTATACTTATCAACTAAAATATACCTAATCTGAAGACAAGACAAATAGTTACTCAATAGGATAAGGACAGATAGACAGACAAACATCGATATATAATTATCACTTCTAGAAATTATTATAAGTTCATGAAATTCATCCGATGCCACTTCCGTTCCAAGTCCAAAATATTTTCGAATCTGGAATTTGAATTTCAAATTCCGTTTAAAAAATGGAACCGTAACGTATTACACTCGACCTTGTAGGAAGACGTTGAGAGGATTGTGACGTCATTTGTTACATCATTGCGACTTCCGGGGTCAATGATCCTTGCGGAGTCTGAAGTCGTCTACTACGCATAGGCAGCGCTACTCAACCACATTGTCTGGTCTTGCGGTATCCGCATGCGGGTAAGGTTCAGCTTGTTTAGGGCGAACGGTATACCTCTCTCTCTCGGTCACCTCTTTCTAGTACAGTATCGACAGCGTGCTCCATAGCAAACGTAGTCATTCACATTCACACAGCCAGACGGGATTGCGGTAGACTAAGGAGAAGACGGCGGGACGCCTTAGCTGGCTTCCTCAGAAACTGGTGAAAGGAGACCCAACACAGAGGAGAGTGGAAGGAATGAGGGAAAGCCTTTGCCCTGGAGAACGACAGTTATGGCCAGAAAAAAAAATTTTTGGTCAATAAGTAATTGGACGACATGAAATTTTGTAACCAGGATAATAAGGGCACTTATTTTTACTCGTAATGGAAAAAACGTTTTTTTTTAATTACCGGGTATTATTCTAAAAATTAATTATGTGACAAACCACAAGCCTAGTTATTAGTGCCCTTCATCATTATCATATCAACCGACTGATGTCCACTGCTGGACATACACCTCCCCTATGACAATACCGCCACAATGACCGGTCCTGCGCTGCCCGCATCCAGTGATTTCCCTGGCCCTTTAACAGGTCTGCCGTGTAATCCGTTTTGACTGTTTAGGATTTGCGCTTTTGTAAGAAACAGCTGAATTTTACATTTATTATCCGACAAAAGGTGTTATCGCTTGGAGGCCTAGAATCATGTGTTCTGCTTAGAGGTCTTTGTGAAGGAGCTCGTCCGGGGAAGTAGAACCACCATACCTATTTCTGCCGCAAATCAGTGTTGTCAGTTCCGGTTTGAAGGGTAGAAATGGTTGCTGGTGTAATTACAAGCACATGAGACATTTCAACTTCCTCTCTGGGATAGCAACGCATTTGCGAGGCCTCTGGTATTGCACATGTCTATATGCAGCGGTAAACACTTAACATCAGGTGGCCCGTCGGCTTGTTTGCCACCCAATGATATAAATGAAAACCATCATCAAATGACTTCTTCTGCTCTGAGCGGAGTGAAGGGAGTGCCAGACTCTTACTGACTAAAACCCATCCGTGTTCCTAATACCCTTCGCGTTCCTAGGCCGCGGTGACTCAGGGCAACGCATTTCCAAGGCCTCTGGTATTGCAGATGTCTACAGGCAGCGGTGACCACTTAACATCAGGTCAACTAGGTCTTTGGCAAAACGTATCAGTACATTGTCCCATCCAGCCGTTACAGATTGCTGTCACATACATATTTTTGTATGGCTATATAGTCTTTCTTTGTAGACGGATGTATGTCTAACAATTATCGCTCATAAGATATTAAATCCATGTATGGCTTTGGCATACAGGTCGGAATTTTAGCTATATCAATTTTAAGAATTGTTACACGATAGCTAAAGTTGTGGGTACACTTAAGCATTTATTAGTAACAGGACATCGAACCGATCTAATGTGTCACTTGAGACCTAAAAAAAGGCCTAACATTGACATACCTGCATACAAACCATCACGCCTGTATTCCCCAAAGGGTTAGACATAATTGTATCAACGTACACCCACAGCTCGCCGGTATGTTTAGGCCCCATGTAATAGGGGGCGAGCCTATTACCATTAACCGGGCACAAATCCTAACTCCGAGCTGCTACTGAGAATTTCATAAAAAACCCAATAGCACTTTTTGCTCGACCTGGGAATCGAACCCAAGACCTCTAGCGTAGCAGTCGCGCTTAAGACCACCAGGCTAACGAGACAGGTGTAATCTATGCTAATATCATAAAGCTGAAGAGTTTTTTGTTTGTTTGTTTAAACGCGCTAATCTCTGGAACTGCCAGTCGGATTGCAACAAATCTTTTTGTATTTCAAAGCCAGATTCATATGGAATAGTATAATATATAACATTGTACTACGATCTATGGGAACGGAGCAGTAAACAAAGATGTTTCATGGTTTCGGGGTTAAGTTTTTCGTGGTAACGAATATTCGTTGTCGATTGACCTTCCGTCCGCTTAGTTTTTTTCAACCTGCGTTAAGTAAGGTGTTTCTTTTTTATCTTCTTTATTTGAGATGGGTAAGCTCTTGACCCTAGTCTAGGACAGAGGTGGCAAAGGTAAAGTCGACGATGGAGCGAGCTTACCCAGAGGAAGACTATTCAAGTATTCACTCTAACTTTGAAGAGATTAGGGCTGGTTTTCAATTGGGACAAGCCCGCCACACTATTCCCAACCACTGCAACTTCTGTAATCCAGAATCAAAAGTGGAGACCGCCAGAAGAGCGCCGAGGCAATGAAGCTCGACGAGTCCCGGAGAAACGATATAACTGTCTTGGATCCCGCAACGAAATTAATCAGAAAAGATTAGCGGAGGAGTAAGAAAAAAAAATAAAAAAATTTAGGGCTGGTTACTGATCCAATCCCGAGTTTCGTAGTCTGGTGTTAAACAGTTTATATTTCTCATGAATATCGCTATCCTATACAAAAATAATTATTCCAATCAGACTGAAACTTCCCGAGATTAACGTGTTCAAACAAACATACAAAAATCTTCTTTTACTTTATTATATTATTACTTATAGATAGTAAACATACCGGGCACGATATTCCGTGTTACACTTTTCATAGTCACGTATAGTAGTCGCCATGAGTCGTGAGCACAAATGACAAATTAATTTTTGGGTTTTTCGGTTCCTTTCGCGGTTTTTTGGGGCGCGGACGCTGCACACGATCGGTCCAACTGATGGATCAATCGCGTGCAGCGTCGGCGGCCAAAAAAGTTATCCAAAAATTTTTTAAGAATAAAACGTTGCCCCACACTAGGAATTTCTCCTGTGTCGTGGGTGCGTTTACAAACACATAAACTCACATACACAAACAGCCAGACCCGAAACAACTATCTGTACGCCATACAAATATTTGTTCCGTGCTGGAATCGAACCCGCGACACGCAGCGCAGCAGCCGATCGCTCAGCAACTGCACCAACCATGCCGACAAAACTAAACTTAAACTTAAATTGACTTGACAGTTGTGCTCACGACTCGTGGCGACTGATATAACACACTCATCACGTTACGATACGGTGTAGTGGGGAAACACGTTAATCCTTAATTTACAACCAACCTAAAATAATGCAGTTTGAAATAAATGTAATTGAACAGTGTATTTTTAGCAAAAGTAAAATTAAAATGTAGTTTACTGCTGCATACAACGGTTTAACCGGGATTCGTGTAATCTGAGATTCGGAGTTTTGTTAAAGAGAAAGTCAGATTGAAAGTGGACCATGCCGAAAGGAGTGTTAAGCATACAATCGAATTAAAGTAAAGGGAATATGGACACACTATCACGCCTGTATTCCCCGCAGGGTTAGGCAGAGGTGTAACAATGTACACCCACAGTTCGCCGGTATATTTAGGTACCATGTAATAGGGTGCGAGCCTATTGCCATTAACCGGGCACAAATCCTAACTCCGAGCTGCTACTGAGCAAATCCTAACGGAAAAACCCAATAACACTTTTTGCTCGACCTGGGAATTGAACCCAAGACCTCTAGCATAGCAGTCGCGTTTAGGACCACTAGGCTACCGAGGCAGTTCCACGGCGGCCACTGTGGCTGAATGATTGGCTACTGCACATTGTGTCGAGGGTCCTCGCATGAAAAAAATATTTAAAAGAAGCAGCAGAGCTCTTTGTGAAGAAGCTCGTTCCTGGAAGTGCTACCATCATACCTATTTCTGTCGCAAATTTGTCTGAGTTCCGGTTTGAAGGGTATGGGTGCCGGTGTAATTATAGGCACATAAGACATTTCAACTTTGTCTATGTGATGGTAACGCATTAGCAAGGCCTCTGGTATTGCAGATGTCTGTAGGCAGCGATGACCACTTAACATCAGGTGGGCTGTGGGATGTAGGAGGAGATTACACGGGGACATTTCTAGATTGGAGCATTAAAATGTAATAAAAGGTCCTAGCCTAGCCTAGGTAGGTAACTGCCTCGGTAGCCTAGTGGTCCTAAGCGCGACTGCTACGCTAGAGGTCTTGGGTTCGATTCCCAGGTCGAGCAAAAAGTGTTAATGGCTTTTTCTATGAAATTCTCAGTAGCAGCTCAGAGTTAGGATTTGTGCCCGGTTAATGGCAATAGGCTCGCCCCCTATTACATGGGACCTAAATATACCGGCGAACTGTGGGTGTACGTTGTTACTTCTCTGCCTAACCCTTCGGGGAATACAGGCGTGATGGTCCTAGGCCCACAATTACAAAATGATCACAATAATATGAATGTACCTACTTTTCAATTTTGTTAAGGAAGGATCTTTTTACACTCGTTGTACAGTGAAGAAAAGAGATAAGTAACCAGAGTCGTTAGATTTAGTTGAAGTGTTTTTAGAAACCGATGAATATTTCGGAATTAAATTTAATCTAATGAATGAACCGTTTAATTTATATAATTTAAATTCAATTAGGTACATGTGAAAACATCCATCACTTTCTAAGAAAATTTGGACAATATTTAAGACCCCGGATATTTATCTCTTTTTTTGACTACAAATTTGTAAAAGCACTCACGATACATGAGAAATTCATAGCGTGACGCAACTTTTTTTTTAAGTAACAAAATACATCAGCTCTGCCTACCTCTTCGTGGAATACATACATCACGCCTGTATTCCCTAAAGAATTAGCCATAGGTGTACCAATGTATACTCACAGTCCGCCGGTAAGTTTAGGACCCATGTACAAATCCTAACTCCGAGCTATTATGCGAATTTCATAGAAAAACCTAAAAACACTTTGCTCGACCTGGGAATCAAACCCACCTAGGACAACTAGGCTAACGAGGCAGGTAATAGTTCTAAAACATAACGCTGAAGATCACTGATTGACTTGTATTTTTACTACGACACTACAATACCTACATGATAACACAAAAATGGAAAATTTCAATTTTTTACAACAAATTGTTTACATTAATTATTTAAACACAATATCTTTATCAAATGTACCGGTCCCAAAACAATAAGAAACTCCATAATAATATAAAGTGATTATATGATATCCATACTTTATATTATTGAGCCCGCCTCTCATTTATTAGGTTCTAGTTTTTAGGGTACCGTACCCAAAGGGTACAACGGGACCCAATTACTACGACTCTGCTGTAGGTTCGTCTGTCACTAGGCTGTATATTATGAACCGTGATAGTTAAACAGTTGAAATTGTCACAGGTATTTCTGTTGCTGCTGTAGTAATAAATACTAAAAAATTTAATAAAATAAATATTTAAGGGGGCTCCCATACAACAAACGTGATTTTCTTGCCGTACGAAACCCTGCGTGCGCGAGTCCGACTCGCACTTGGCTGGTTTTTCTAGCTACTTTGCATTAAAGTCGCACTAAAGCGAGCAGAAGGCTTTCCGACCACGACACATTTCTGAAAGATTACTTCTCGCCGACAAATAAATCTGTCAAAAATCGGTCAAAAAATCAGTCGTCGGCGGAGAGCTTTCTGCTCGCTTACTTAATGTATTGATTTGTAAGGGTAGGTGGCACACGACCACGGCCGTCCTCTTAGGGCCTCCGCCTTTTTTATGATTTGGAATTGATCAAATGACTTTTTCCGCTGGAAAAAGGCGGAGCGGAAGGGAGTGTCACACTTTTACTGACCCATCTATGTTCCTCCTGATGCCCTTTGCGTTCCAGGACCACGGTAACTGATATAGGGCCTCCGCCTACGTCCGATTTTTTGTAGGATCGATTATCAGAGCGTTCAATAGATCCATAGTGTTGTGAACTGTTGTGAGGCCGACTTTTTGTAGGACGTGTGCGTTGGTATATTAGTATTCATATTATATGTACCATTCCCTCCGACAAAAAAATCGGTCACCATTTGTCTGACGTGGACGAACAGCCTTAACATCAGTTACAAAACAATTTCAGAAAAGGTTTTAAATTTATTTTTTTATTTTGGGGTATAAAATACATAATCTATACTTCTATACATATATCTATACTAATATTACGAAGAGGAAAGATTTTTTTGTTTGTTTGTATCGAATAGGCTCCGAAACCACTCGACCGTTTTTAACCATTTTTTCACCAATAGATTTTTTCACCCTATATATCATCGCACTACGACACACGGGAGCGGAGCAGTAACCAAAGACGTAACTTAGCGCGGATAATAAAAGTGGTTCTATTTTTTAAATCTGCTTGGGACCTTTTCTTATACACCAAACATGAAATAATAACTTTAATTTTATTTTCTGATAACATCTTTTATCTTCGCTCTAACTGCCATTTTGAATGTAATGTGACGTCACATAACCAGTGAACGATTAAGACACTTACATCGATACGTCTCTTGTCGAATTATAATAAGGGGGGTTATGAGGGAACAGATGGGAAATTTGCAGTCGGGTAATAAATCCATGAGAATCCTCAGCCTTCTCAACCATATACAGGGTTATTAGTAAAACAATGACAACCTTGCAGGACTGTATTACTATCATCATAAACAACAACTTTTGTTCTATAAATTTTTACAGAATCAAGCAACGCAAGAATTTTTAAATGTCATAGATCAAAAGTTGTTCATTATGATGTTAGTAACATAGTCCTGAGAGGTGATGCCCTATAAGCTTCCTTTTTTGCATTTTATTATTATTTAAGTAAGTTTTATACTAGTGATTCATGTTGTGCTTGTTGTATTAATTAAATAAAGTCCTGAGAGGTTGTCTATGTTTTACAAATAACCCTGTATATTAGTCGCCGCGAGTCGTCACAAATGTCAAGTAATGTTTTCGGTTTTTGTGTTCCTTTCGGAGTTTTTTGGGGCGCCGAAACTGCACGCGATCGATCCGACTGACGGACCAATCGCGAGTAGCGTCAGCGCCCACCCAGAAAGGGACCTGAAATCCCGAAAATCAACTTGACACTTATGCTCATGAGTCGTGGCGACTACTATATTTTTTTTTTTTAAACGGTGCCCTTCACTAGGAATTTCTCCTGTATCGTGGGTGCGTTTACAAACATATAACCTCACATACACAAACAGCCAGACCCGGAACAACTATCTGTAGGCCATACAAATATTTGTTCCGTGCGGGAATCGAACTCGCGACACTGCGCCAACCGTACCGTCAATCTATATCTATCGTCGTGTATCTATCTATTGTCGTCAATATCTATTTTATCCACATCATAAGTCCACAAACGAGATCATAACTTCGCAAACCGATCATCTCCTCGCCTCATCGCTTGCTGGCTCTATTGTATAATCAAAAATTGCACTACCTATGTATATGTAGGTTAATAATTTCGGCCATTCACAGCGCGCAATCAGTTAAGTGTTCTATTGAGCTCGAATAACAAGGTCGGCTGCATTCGGTGGCCGGGGCAATGACCGCCACTAACCAGATCAAGGCTACTTCTACGTTCCTCTTCTCTTAAGTTACATAATACTACGCCTTTGTTCATCATAGGGTAGGCAGAGGTGTACACACAGTTTGTTAACCGGTCAGTTACTATGCAGTTCCCGATTGGGGTAAAAGAGCGACTGTCATAATTATGCCAGCTTATTATTGTCCCACTGTATGGCAAAGACGTCTTCTCATAGAGAGAAGGCAAGAGCATTGATCACTACTCTTGCTAAGGGCAGCTTGGCGATTTCAAACCTGTATTAATTACAAGTTCAGTTTCCTCATGATGTTTTCTTTTGCTGATGTCAATGATGTTAAAAAAAATTATATTCTTCAGATCGATATCGGTAAGGGGGCTAATTTTAAGGGAGATTAGGCAAGTCCGCAGGAGATATTACAGTGTACAAGTGTGTGCGCAAACATCGGTGGTCTCTCTCTCTTCCCTAACTCCCATAGTCCGATGTGGTGGCAATCCGACATAACCGGGGAGAGAATTGACGTAGGATCAACTGCTTTTCAAGACACGGGGGCGTCACACCACCAGCTTCCAATCTCTGGGTTGCTACTAAGAAATTTCCTGATGGAAAAACTCAGTAATACTTTGCTCAACCTGAGAATCGAAAACAAAACTTTATGCTCTCTCTATTTTTAACCCGACACAAAAACGACGGGGTGTTATAAGTTTGACGTGTCTGTGTGTGTGTGTGTGTCTGTGGCTGTGGCATCGTAGCTTCCGAACGCATAAACCGATTTTGATTTTGATATTTTTGTCTGAAAAGTGTATTAGTTGCGAGTGTTCTTAGCTATGTTTGATCGAAATCGGTACAGCGGTTTCAAAGTTATAAGCTCTTTTGTTAGCTGCGGTAAGGATTTCTATTCTTCTTTCGAGGGTTACTTGAATTTTTAAATTTTTTGTTTTTTATCCGGTAATGCACGGTTCCCGTGGGATATTACAAAAACTTTGACGCAGACCAAAACCCGGGTAAAGAAGCAAGTATTTTAATTAAGTTGCTTGCTTTATTTTCTCCAATTTATCGTCGACAATTTCCAACACACCACACGCTAGATTATTTAACAAATTAATAATAAAACCGAGTAATCAGCGTGGTCTAGTTTACCTAATTACAAAACCGTCTTCTAGGAAACCATTTCATGAAGTCTGATTACCTATATCAGGCACATTGAAGCGTTTAGTAATTTTAATTTGTATTTTCACACCTGTTTTAGTGCAAGATAAGGTTGATTTAAATGAAATGAACACAGAAGCTGCAGCGGTATTCAGGCAGTTCAATAATTAATATAATTAAATAAATAATTAATTAATAGCTATAATTAAATAAATAACTAATGAATAATTATTAAATATCATTAAATAAAAAAATAGTAGATAAATAGAAATATAAAATAAATGTAGCCTTTAATAAAGCTCTCTTCCTCTCTCTGCTTATTTAAAATTTGCTATGCCCAACAGGGTCCATAATTGTTTCTATATTTTTTATTATTTACCACCTGTAAGTGTACATTATGGATTGCAATAAACGATTTGATTTGACGATACCTGCTGGGATTTTTAAATTCCTTTTTGATCTGCAATCGATTGGAAGAACACCGTGAGGTTTTCGAGCCTTATGCAGCAAACTAGGTAACTAACCTTTGTTTAGCATTAGCTATACTATATAGCCCGCGTTCAGTTACGTCTTTGGATACTGCTCCGCTGCCGTTGTTCATAGCGCGATGATAAAACATTCCTGACGTCTCTCATCTATAGGTATAAATTCTTCCTCTTGAATCACTCTATCTATTGATGAGACTGCATTAAAATCCTTTGCATAGTTTAAATGGTCTAATCGACTTTGTTTTATGCAGATTATTCTAGAGATTTTATAGATTATACTTAAATAGGCTTATTTTTTATTATTTGAAACACACCATCGCGTGATCTGCAGTGACCTCGATGTTTTACTAGAAATAGTACTACTTACATACGCACAATACGATATAATGTTACGAAACACGATCAAAGCAATTGTTTATTTAATACAAAAATTCATTCATTATTACCAAGTATTTGGTTGCTGACTCGGAAACCAACGTAATATTGTGTAACTTTGATCTATAAAATGCAGTGTTCAAATCAGCAAATTCAAGCTTAGTTTATAGATGTTTACAGAGTTCGTTCGAAAGAGTCACCGCGGTCCTGAAACGCGAAGGGCATTAGGAACACGGATGGGTTTTAGTCAGTAAGAGTCTGGCACTCCCTTCACTCCGCTCAGAGCAGAAGAAGTCATTTGATGATGGGTTTTTTTATATCATTGTGTGGCAAACAATCCGACGGGGCACCTGATGTTAAGTGGTCACCGCTACCAAATAAATACCAAACAAATACCAACGCAATACCAGCGGCCTTGCAGATGCGTTGCCATCCCAGAGACAAAGTGTAAATGTCTCATGTGCCAGAAATTACACCGGTACCCATATCCTTCAAACCGGAACACACCAACGCTGCCTTGCGGCAGAAATAGGTATTGTGTTAGTACTTCCCCGGACGAGATCCTTCACAGAGAACTCTATTTCTACTAATAAATTGAAGCTTAGCACCGCGGCCCTGGAACGTAAAGGGCATTAGAAGAAACACGGATGGGTTTTAGTCAGTAAGAGTCTGGCACTCCCTTCCTCTAGAGCAAAATAAGTCAATTGATGATTTCCCATCCTTTAAAAAAGCTTATAGATATAATGTCGTGATTGTTCAGTAGTTAAGGCGCCTGCCTTTCATGTATGAGGCTGCGGGTTCAATACCGGACGAGTATCAATGTGAATTTTTCAGTTCATATTGTGTACTTTCTAAGTTTAACACAAACTTATCTGTCCTACCACAGAGCAAAGGCCTTTTCGGATACAGAGAAGACACGAGCATTGATCACCACGCTTACTCAAGGCGGATTGGCGATTTAAGACTTACTTATATATTTATTATAAGCCCAGGTTTCCTCACGATGTTTTCCTTCACCGATGTCAGTGGTGTCCAAGATAAACTAAGAAAGTATGTATGTATCCTCCAGATCGATTCCGGCCACGGCGGCTTATCTTTATTCAGACTAGCCAAGTACGCAGGAGATATTATAGTGAACAAGTGTGTGCGCAAACACAAGTGCACTTCCTCTTCCCTAATTCTCATTGATTGATGGGACGGCAATTCGACACAACCGGGGAGAGATCAGGCGCAGGAACAACGGCTTTACGTGCTTTCCGAAGCATGGGAGTATCACGCCACCAACATTCAAACTCCGGGCTGTTACTGAGAAATTCCTAATGAAAAAATCCAATAACACTTTTTGGCCGACCTGGGAATCGAACCCAGGACCCCACACTCAACAGTCGTGCTCGCCACTACGAGACGTACGGGGCAGTCGTCGGGTACTTAAAAAGTATACATGAATTAGAAAAAGTCAGGTTGATTAATTTTACCCAAAATGATACATCATGGGCTCGCACGGGTAAATGACCGCCAAAGGTACCTTCTGTTCATCTTAAAGATCTCTGTAGATGACGGAACACCAGCAACCGTATAGAAAAAAAAACATTTATCATCCATAAAGTACCTACCTAATAATCAAATAATCATCAGAGATACGGATGTACAAAAAATGTTAACCATTTTTTTCCTCCACAAACCAGGCAATGGAATTTTATAATCGTTATTTAAAAATAGAAAAAAGTGCGAGTCGGACTTGCCCACCGAGGGTTCCGTACAAATTTGTAAGTATATATTTTACATACTTAGTTCGGGAATCGAGTCTCGCAGTTTTTTCGGAGCTTTATATATTTAAGATTTAATTACAAATGCATAGATTTTTTAACACTGCACGAGATCGGTCCGACTGACCGACCAATCGCGTGCAGCTTCGGCGCCCCAAAAGACCCAAAAATTAACCCAAAAAATTAACTTGACGTTTGTGCTCACGACTCGTGGCGGCTATTAGCCGACGATATTACTTGCCAAATTTCATAGTTCTAGATCAACGGATAGTCTTGAGAGTGTCGAAATATACGTGTTTTGCGACATGAACGCTATATTTTTTATTAACGTTAACTTAGAAGTTTGATTTCTGCACAGCTTCAAAGGTCTAGACCTGAGTGTATGGTTTTAATTTCAACTCGATAACTCCACGCGTTCACGAGATAAACAGCCTTGACAGACAGGCAACAAAGTGAACCTATAAGGGTTCCATTTTTCCTTTTGAGGTACGGAACTCTAAATATAACCGTTAGTGTTGCTATGATGAAACGATTATTTTTAATCGTGAACGGCAATTATATCGATATACCGAGAATCGTAATCGGTGTTAAATCGATTTATGTAAAATTGGAATGCGGACAGATGGCAGCCGATTTGGCGTGAAAGTTTGGTTTATTCTATGCTGCATTTAAAAATAGATTTAATGAGTAGTATGCACTGATGACCTTACGAGATCTACACACAAATGATTGTAATTCAAACATCCACAATAATTTTGTTTGCTTATGCAGAATATTATATAGAAAACCTCAAAAACACTTTGCTCGACTTGGGAATCGAACCCAAGACCTCTACAAATAAATAAAACGCACTAGGTCAACAACTGCGACTTATGTTTATCGTCAAATCAACATCCTGTTATCAATTGCTGATATGTATTGCGCAGACGCGCAGTCCGCGGAAGGAAATACTAATCTTAGATTTAACACTTGCCAAGCGATCGACGTCTTTTAGACCATTGACAGATATGTGTCATAGCCGGTCTGCTGTTCTGTAAAAAACTACCTCGTTGAACACCTGTTCATAGAGGCAGTTTTTCACAGAACTGGTTAGACAGTCATTATGTCACATTTTGTGTGCAAAAGCTATCAAACCAATATGTTTATTGTTCGGTTTTATCCGCTATCAATGACCTAAACTGAAACTTGTGAAAGTTTATTACAGAAGCAAACTTAATTTACGAATTAAAACAATGGTGTAACCTAAAAATCCGCCTAAGTCAGACAATCGGTGACCGATTCTTTTGTCGGAGATAAGGGAACATATGAATTCTAATATACCAACGCACACGTCCTACAAAAAGTCGGTCCTCGAAACTATGGATTTATTGAAAGGTCCGATAATCGGTCCTACAAAAAATATTTTTTATAGCTTGTGTTAGTTTGAACCCCAAGAAAGGACTTAGCTACTTCTTATTCCACGACTTCGTCAGCGCCCGCGATAACCGACATTTACGCGGACGAAATCAGGAGCAAAAGCTAGTATAAAATTAAACCTGATTTTGTAGCTGGCAACACGTCGGGAAAACCATGGTAGAAAAAGATATAAAAAAAAAATTGTATAATAATGACCATAGGCCCAGCTCCTCATCCAACTTTGAGCAGTGAACGGGTTAAATAATTTAGTTCGGACTACTACGTTCTAGCATTCCGATGGCCGAAAGATGAGTCATACGGAAGCTGTACAATGGACCGCTTGGGTCAGGATGACCGTGGGAAGAACGGGGGTCATTGAGGATGGACCGCGTGTACCTTCCGTGGTAGGTCTACACATGGGCTGATGTAAGGAATACTTCCAAGTAAGTAGTAAGAATCTGAAAAAACGAAAGAAAGAAAGAAAAAAAAAAGATCAAAAAGGCTAGATTTGAAATGATAAAATTTTACGGAAAAATTTAAAAGACAGTTCTAGGTCTTTTTGTAAATTTTAAAATACAATTTTAGGTCGTCTTATTAATGTATTTCCCTATAATCTTAAAAAAAATCAATAACACTTTTATTTTAAAAAATAAACCTTCGATAAGTTATCTAAAGTAATATTATAGATTTAAAAGGATACAATTTTACGGAAAATTTTGGAAAGATAATTCTAGGTCTTCTTGTTAATTTTAAAAGTCAATTCTACGTCCTCTTGTAAGTTTTAAAAGATCATTTTAAATTGTCTTATTTAATCTCTTTCCCTTTATTCTTAATTAATCGATGACATTTTAATTTAAAAAAAACAACCGTCTTTAAAATCTCTTGCTTTTATTATGAGGAATCAAAATGGTTTATTTGTTGAAGATAATCTCTATAAGTACTGGACCAATAACAATACACACAATTAGCTACCCTATTGCCGAATGTCATAGGCTATGATTTACGGTAAACTTGACTTCCTCGCATACGAAGCCAGGGACAGAAGCTAGTATCCAATAAAACCCGGAATAACAGAGACAAATCTGTTCTCCATCTAAGATCACGCGACATGAGTCATTATTCCATTAAAAAAAATTTTAAACACACGTGGTATGCGATAACGTATCCCGACGCTTGACACAAATAGCTATACACAATTGAATCTGCAATAAAAATGTCATATAGCCGCTATTTGGTGGGGCCACGCAGCGAGCGAGTTTGTGGTGATTTCAGTAAATCACTCGCTCGGCTAATCACTGAGACTTTAATTTAAGAGGAGTCTTGTTTCCTTATTTCGCCACTAATTTCTGCCCGCGTCTTCGTCCGCGTCAAATTTGGTATACTATCCCACGGGAACCGTACATTTTTCCGGGATAAAAGTATCCTATGTGTTATTCAATACTACAATCTATCTTAGTGCCAAATTTCAAACAAATTCAGCCGTTTAAGCGTAAAAGAGTGACAAACATCCATCCTCACAAACTTTCGCATTTATTATATTAAAAATGGATATATAAATAAGGTAAAAAGTACGGTAATAAGGTAAGGTAAAATAAATACAAGTAAGGTAAAATATTTATCATTTACAAAAAAAAAAAACACCAAAATATTTGGTTATATTTATTAGGGAGGATATGGTTATTTTAATGTAGTAATAAGTTATTGTGGCTATATTAATATTGTTAATTGCAACATTGTAGTTTTTTTTTTTTTATCTATACTAATATAATAAAGAGGATTTTTTTTTTGTTTGTAATGAATAGGCTTCAAAACTATTGAACTGATTTTAACCATTGTTTCACCAATAGATAGCTACAGTTTTTCTGAGTAACATAGACTATATAACATCATGCTACGACTCACGGGAGCGCAGCAGTGACGAAAGACGTAACTTAACGCGGGTGAAATAAGCCACGCAGTATAGGACACGGGCAGTTCGCCATGTTTTATAACCACAACGCGAACGAAGTCGCTGGCAACAGATAGACCTATAATAAATTGAGTATAAGTACTATGACTAAATCGATAAGTTGGTTGAAATTGTTTCTAAAATGGCTTGGCTTCAAAAGTGGGCCCTCTGTTATCTTATAATCATTTATACGGCACCTTCCAATACATTACTTAAGGGGTTCCAAAACTGTGCGTCGCGATACCCTGGGGTATCGTGGAGCTATCCTGACGGCTTCACACGACGATGCTAGTCACCGGTAGCCTTCATTGAGTGACATACAATCATGATACTGTTATATTTTTTAGTAAAAGTATCTAATAATTAAGTTTTCTTTAATTAAATACAAAATATAAATTAATTAATTAAAGTCAATTAACGCTACTCACAAATATTTCCTTTCACAAGGCAGTCACAGTATTAAAAAGATTGGGAAGCCCACACTTAAGCAATCGCTGTCAGTGTGGCCACACCCTTGCCTAGGTGCCGGATGAGGAAGAAATTTCAATGTCTACATACCTTTACAATTGTCGCTATTACGTATATTATATTGGCAACGGTAGTTCTACGGTATTGCTGGCTGATACTTTATTTAATAGTAGTTACAAATTGAGAATCATCGAGAAGAAACCTGGAAATATCTATGCTTACATTATATTAAAAAGGTAAAGTTTGTAGGGGGTAATCTCTGGATCTTCTAAACCGATTTTATAAATTCTTTCACCCATAGAAAGCCACATTATTTATGAGCGTCACAGACTATAAAACATCACGCTATAACACACAGGAGTTGAGCAGTAACCAAAGACGTTACTTAACACGGGTGAAAAAATCTAAATGTGAAAATATCTTAATTTTTTTTTGTTATGGATAAACTTAAAAACTTAAGAACCGATTTTAAAAATTCTTCAACCTATGGAAAGCTACATTATCAACAAGTAACATAGACAATACTCTAATTTTAAAAACAATTGGTATCAGTAAAAAAACGCAAATGAAGTCACTGGCAAGAGCTAGTTATTACACATACATACCACCACGCTTGTATTCCCCGAAGGGTTAGGCAGAGGTGTACCAATTTTCACCCACAGTTCGCCGCTATATTTAGGTCCCATGTAATAGGGGGCGAGCTTATTGCCATCAACCGGGCACAAATCCTAACTCCGAGCTGCTACTGAGAATTTCGTAGAAAAACCCAATAACACTTTGCTCCACTTTAAGTTATGTCTTTGTTTGCTGCTCCGCTCCCATGAGACGCAGCGTAGTATTACATAGCTTATACTATTCCTCATGAATCAGGCTATGAAAAACAAAAAGATTTTTTTAATAAGACTGGTAGTCCCAGAGATAAGCAGGTTTAAACAAACATACAAAAAATGTTTCAGCTTTATTTTATTATGCATCTATCTTCCGTCATTTATTACCATTCCAAGTATGTTTCCTACTATGTAGGCTATTATTTACTACCCAGTAACAATCAGTACCTACTAATGCCAGCGGAAGTAACCTTCCCTCAGAGAAAGTACGACAAGTGAAGGAGTTACCAAGGTGACCTATAGACCTTTCAATTATCAGATCATTTAACATAATTACTTCGTACTTAAGTTTTTTTCCGTTGGTGGAGAAAATATAAAAATGGTGCATAATAGAAGTTCATATTTCGAACTGTGTAAATTATTTTTTAATAACCCTAATCTCTTCAAAGTCAGAGTGAACAGGCATCTTCTTTAAGCTCACTCCATCGTCGACTTTGTCTTTCTCACCTTTGACCTAGACTAGAGTCAAGAGCTTACCAATCTCATATGAAATAATAAGAATAATTAACTTGGACCCTGTTCCTGATACCGGTGGGCTACTAAAATACACTCACGCCTGTATTCCCCGAAGGGTTAGGCAGAGGTGTACCTGTACACCCACAGTTCGCCGGTATGTTTAGGTCCCATGTAATAGGGGGCGAGCCTATTGTCATTAACCGGGCACAAATCCTAACTCCGAGCTGCTACTTAGAATTTCATAGAAAAACCCAATAACACTTTTTGCTCGACTTGGGAATCGAACCCAAGACCTCTAGCGTAGCAGTCGCGCTTAGGACCATTAGGCTACCGAGGCAGTTTAAATGAGGTATTTTAAATGTTTTTATTTTTATATGAATATTTAAAAATGTATTTAATATGTATTAGAAATAAATGAATGTGAACAATAATTAATAACGTTACAACGGCATTGTTATTTCAATATTCGCGTATAAGCTCCGTTATTTCACAGTCTTATAAATAAATAATACCAGCCTATTATTGTCCCATTGTAGGGCAAAGGCCTCTTCTCATACAGAGAAGGCACGTGAATTGATCACTGTCTAGATTTTTTTTTTCGGGTTGAAAAACCCTCATCGATGTCCACCGCCCTGGGATAGACGGAGGGGTCAGTTAGACTTACTGACTAAAACCCACACTGGCATTCCGTTCCCACACTTACATCCTGGAAACGCATGCGCCTTCTGCGATCTCCGCGGGTCTCTTCTGAATAGCAGTGGCTGGACGGAGATAGGCCTCCCCCATAGATTGCCAAGAGGTCCGGTTGAAAGTTACGGCAATGAAATTTCCAAAATAACTAACAGTGATAAGCGATGCAGGCATGTAGATTATTTGATTTGGGAAATGCCGACACGGAAGTAGATAACTGCAGTGCTTACTGATTATGTCTATCAATATGTATTTTTATTTTAAGATAGCTGACATGGCATGACTTTTCAGTTGACAGCGATGCGGAGGAAATTTTTGGGTGCCATTTTTGTTTTGTTTTTCAAATAAAACTTCTTTACGCAAGCTTGACTTGGGGAGTAAACTGGTGCATGCTTGACGAGAGCGTTACGGAAATGAATGTGATCGGGCGAACGGAAGTAGAGAGGGAGATATAAGGTAGAGAAGATAGAAAGTTCCTCAAGTGACATGTCAGGTGACACGATTAAGATTCTTTTTACCGGTTGTTTATAAGATTGCAAATATTGTACATATTTAGTGTGTATCTGTAAGTCTCTGGGACTGTTAGCCCGATTCTGAAAATTCGTTCTAAAAAATGGAATCGAACAATACATTATTCTTACTGTTATTTTTATCCCCCGACACAAAAACGATGGGGTGTTATAAGTTTGACCTGTCTGTCTGTCTATCTGTGTGTGTGTGTGTGTGTCTGTCTGTCTATCTATGTGTGTGTGTATGTATGTCTGTATAGTGTATGTATGTATGTATGTAGTCATAGCTTCCAAACGCATGAACCGATTTTGATTTAGTTTTTTGTTTGAAAGGTGAATTATTAGTCGGGAGTGTTCTTAGCTATGTTTGATGGAAATCGGATCAGCCGTTTCAAGGTTTTCAGCTCTTTTATTAGTTACGGAAGGGATCTTAGACGCTAATCGGGTATTTACATTTAAGAAACATGTAATTTAACAAGTTATCTATCGGAATTAGGGTCCACGAGTAATTTAAAAAGAACGAAAAAAAATATTCATAATCCCGGCACAAAAAAGTCTAAAACGTAAAAAAATGTTTTTTCTCTCGGCATTTTTACTTCATTAAAAGAACATATTAATACTTTTAAGATATGCATCACGCGTCGAGAACAAAGAAAAAGATATTTACTTAAACTATCGATTCGAACAGAAGATCCCTCCTGTGATAATATCACACCTTTGTGGAGAGGCCCCAGTATAAAACACACCTTCTTATCATCAAGTCGTGGCCTCTCAGTGACAATCACACGATGACACTAACTTATCTTTTAACAAGCACGGCGCGGCGGCGACGGACAAAGATAGGTACCTCTTATCTTTCAACTAATTGTTCTATTGTCACCAATATCTTGTATTTACGTTTAATCTTTTTACATTTTTATGATAACAGGGAACACTGCCCCGTCAGTCCGCCTAATTTCCGAAACGGCTAAACCAATTTTGACGGGACTTCACTGATGTTATAAGGCTACTTTTACTTGGTTTTTTTGTTTTGTTACTTGGCTACTTTTATTTTGGAAAAAAAATTAAACTTCCACGCATAAAAAAATAAAGCCAGCATTTACGCGAACGAAGCCGCGGGCACAGCTAGTCAACAATAAGGCATTAAAACGTGTATCACAGAATTTGAACAGCACGTTTTTATGTGTGTCGAGGACGGAATATTCGTCACCGTGACGCATGCTCGAGTAATCGCAATCGAATCTATGCGCGGGAGTCGATTCAGTCACTGTTCTCGAGTTTATCGACTTTTGACTGTGTGATTTGAATACTTTATTGTTTAACTTTGTGAGGTTATTGGTTCAGGATTATCAGTAATCTATACTATCTATACCAATATTATAAACTAGCTGCTGCCAGCGACTTCGTTCGCGTGGATTTTTCCACCCGCATTAAGTTAGGTCTTACTGCTCCTCTCCCGTGTGCCGTAGCGTGATGTTATATAGCTTATAGCCTACCTCGATAAATGAACTATCCAACACAAAAATAATTTTACAATTCCAACCAGTAGTTCTTTGAGATTAGCACGTTCAGCCAAACAAACAAACAAACTCTTCAGCTCTGTAATATGAGTACAGATAGGTAAAGTGAGTTTGTAAGGTTGTAGAGGGTAATCTCTGGATCTACTGAACCGATTTTGAAAATTCTTTTGCCCGTAGATAGTAATATTATTTGTGAATGACATAGGCTATACAAACTGTTAGTGTAAACAAGAGACTTACTTTAAGGGAGTGTAGTGCTTCTGAAAATAAACCTCTTTCACTATGAAGTCAACTTTAAAATTGCGAAAAGTCTTTATTTACTGCTCCGCTCCGTGATGTCATTAGCCTGCACTATTCTTCATGAATCCGGCTATCACATACAAATATATTAGATCCAATAATAATTCCCTTACACACACACGCACTTACCCTCACAGGCACACACACACCCTCACACTCATACAATTTGATCGTGTCTTTTTTCCTTTTCTTTATGATTTTGTTTTTTTTTTTGTATACATATGTACATGTCATCACGCCTGTATTCCCCGAAGGGTTAGGCAGAGGTGTACCAACGTACACCCACAGTCCGCCGGTATGTTTGAGTCCCATATAACTAACCTTGCTTGAGCAAGCGTGGTGGTCAATGCTCTTGAGTTCTCTGTATGAGGAAAGGTCTTGTCCTTCTTTTTTCACTCTTCTAAAGTAAAATCTCGTTGTTTTTTCTTCAGAAAGCGCTCGTATTTTCCACAGTTTATGTCTGTATTTTTTCCGAACCTCTAGAAAGCAATTTTATCGTAAATTCCTGTCTATTTTAAACCTAATCCCACGCCATTTTGTTATTTTCCTAGCTTTTAATAGTGCTGCTTTAATTATTTTCGTTCTGTTTAGTTGTGGAAAGGTCGAAAACACGTCACGTACGAGGCTTTAAAGCGATTCAGCGATTGATTAAGATCGCTTCATTCTCTTTCCCAGTGGTTAAGGCAACCGTCTCTTATGCATCAGGTTGCGGCTTCGATACCGGGCAAGTAACAATGTGATGTGTCGTTTTAACCCCCAACTCAAAAAGAGGGGTGTTATAAGTTTGACGTGTCTATGTGTTTGTCTGTGGCACCGTAGCTCTTAAACGGGTGAACCGATTTGAATGCGGTTTTTTTTTATTTGGTGATGGTTCTTAGATATGTTTTATCAAAATCAGTTTAGCCGTTTCAAGGTTATCAGCTATTTTGTTAGCTGCGGTAGGGATCTTTATTCTTCTGTCGGGGGTCACTGATTACACTACGTTTTACTTTTGTACTTTTGGTGTCCTAAACTTCTGATGGAAAGCCGGTAGAAATTGAGTTGTTTGGAATCCTCGCCAAGGCTACCAAATACAAATTCCTTCTTACCTACATATCTGTACGGACCACCTGATGTTAAGTGGTCACCGCTGCCTTTAACCATCCGCAATACCAGAGTCCTTGCTAATGCGTAGTTAACCCAGAAACAAAATTGAAATGTCTCATGTGCCTGTAAATACACCGGCAACCACACCTTTCAAACCGGAACACAGCGACACTGCTTTGCGGCAGAAAAAGGTATGGTGGTAGTACTTCCCCGGACGAGCTCCTTCACAAAGAGCTCTACTACTACTGATCTGACGGGTCTTGGCTCTTGGACTATTAGCAAAAGCATTTCAATACTACTTTTTATACTTAAAGATACCGTCATAAACTTAAGTGCACCACATACGTGACTCTAGTATATAAAACAGATGAGTTATATAAGCTGTGTCCTCTCATTGTCTCGGGAATATTGGCTGTCGTCCTCCCTGTTGCCGGGCGGGCTGGTTAGGCGGGCTACACACTCCCAACTAAAAAAAAAATAACAGCTTTCTTATTGTAATTCCTTTTTTGTATGAGTATGTATGTACATCACATCACAGATACATAGAATATTTAACACATACCATCACGCCTGTATTCCCTGAAGGGTTAGGCAGAGGTGTACCAATGTACACCCACAATTCGGCGTCATGTTTAGGTTCCATGTAATAGGGGGCAAGCTTGTTGCCATTAACCGGGCACAAATCCTAACTCCGAGCTGCTACTGAGAATTTCATAGAAAAACCCAGTAACAATTTTGCTCGACCTGGGAATCGAACCCAAGACCTCTAGCGCAGCAGTCGCGCTTAGGACCGCTAGACTAACGAGATTTTAATACATTCTTTTATTATAATTATTTATTGATATGGGCACACTTTGTGTTTTCAAGTGTCTAAGTACCTGTTACTGTTCAAAAGATACAGTCCTGTAATAGTTGGACGGATGGAGTAATGGGGCTCCGTTGGCAACCTCTGAGGAACCATTAGTTAATCTGTGGTTTGGGTACGGAACACTAAAAAGTCACGTTGGCACGTGCCCGACTGCGAACCTACCACCTCGTTGCTATTTTAATAGGCCTAATAAATATTGTACAACGTTATCAGTCAGAATGTTATCATTATCTGTGAGATGTCTATGTCGCTAGATTAACTTGTAGGTTATTTGCTAATTACGTGTTCAAAATGTACAGGTGCGTAGAACTGATGGAGATCTTTTATGGAATTGCTAATTTTATTAGGGTATATCATTGATGAAAATCGCATTAAAATCCGTCGCGTAGTTTAAAAGATCTAAGCGTACAGACTGCGGGAAGCGACTTTGTTTTATACTATGTAAAGATCGGATCGGATGAGAGTTCACCTCAAGCTTATTTCACTTCACTTTTATGTAATACGACTTCACCTGAATTCACTGAGAAAGATTTTTAGTTGAGCCTGTGCCAAAAAAATCGCACGACAAATCGCACATCCACAACCTGCCTACCAAAGATACAAAGTCCACAAATTGATTGCTAACTCGCAACTCAGTTCAGTAGTAGTCGCCATGCAGTCTGAAATGCAGTCGCAATTGACTTCTGACACCATGCGCAGAGCTGATTAGTCGCATGACGCGATGTGGCTCGCCTGACGAAACTTGTCGGCCTTGTTACGCTAGATTATTAAGGAGGAAGGGAGGAAAAAGTATTAAAACTTAAAAATATGAGACCAACTTGGAGGTATATACAACGTGTCAGTTTAAACAAGGGACTTACTTTATGGGAGTGTAGTGCTTATGAAAACAAACCACTTTCACTTTGAAATCAAACGAAAAAAAATCACTTGTTCCTTACATCAAAATCAAAGTCAAATTTGACCATTTACAGGCACTTTTGAATTGACAAGAAGTTACATTTCAAAGTTGAAGCTAGTTGCTTGTTCCAAAGCGTAGGTCTCTATGGAGAAGAACGTGCAAGGAACTCTATGGACACTCCTTTCTTCCAATATGGTTTTTACAAAATCTTGGTTACAATATTCTTGTTGCTTCTATATGTGAAAACAATGAAGAATATTATTTCTTAGTGACAGCCCGAAGTTTGGAAGTCGGTGGTGTGACACCCCTGTGACTCAGAAAGCACGTAAAGCCGTTGGTTCTTCGCCTGATCTCTCTCCGGTTGTGTCGTATTGCCGTCCCATCGGACTATGGGAGTGAGGGAAGAGGAAGTGTGTTTGCGCACACACTTGTGCACTATAGAATCTCCAGTGTACTTGGCTAGTCTACATTAAGATTAGCCGCCGTGACCGGAATCGGTCTGGAGATGGAATACATTTCAGATGTCTATAGGCAGCGGTGGGCCGTCAACTTGCTTACCATCTAATAATATTTAAAAAAAGGATTTCTAAAATATCTTCAACGAAACGGTCTCCAAAGCCACATGGTCAGAGACTAAAATCTTTAATTCATATTTTTTTTATTCATGAAAGGCCGTGACAGCAATTGCGTCATGTCTCCGCGTTGTCACGTTGTAAGCCACCTGGGTTGCTGCCTACCGTAATTGTCACGTGAATATACAAGGTTTGGATTGAAGGTTGAGGTGGTTTCTCAATTTGGGGTTTTTCGGTTTGAAGGTTCATCCATGGTTATTTCTTTTCTCGTTCTTAGATATTACTTATCCTAATATATCCTAATATCGAAAAATCGTCTCAACTTCACCACTAGAAGACTAGTGGTGAAGTTGAGACGATTTTTCGTTTTAAGAACGAACTTCCCTACAGAGCTAAAAAAACTCAGTAGGTTTATTGAGTCTTGGGCCACAGAAAAATAATAATAATAACAGCCTATTATTGTTCCACTGCAGGGCAACTAAAAAAACAAAGACAAGAACTCATACAGATAAGACATGAGTATTAACCACCGTGCTTGCTTAAGACGGATTGTCGATTTCAGACTTACAATATTTATATAACTACGGGTTTTGCCTCAAACTACCTCAGAACTGCCTCATTAGCCTAGTGGTCCTAAGTGCGACTGCTACGCTAGAAGTGTTGGGTTCGGTTCGAAAGTGTGTTTTTCTATAAAATTCTTAATAGCAGCCCGGAGTTAGGATTTGTGTCCGATTAATGGCTTGCCCCATTACATGGGCCCTAAACATACTGGCGAACTGTGGGTGTACATCGGTACACCTCTGCCTAAACCTTCGGGGAATACAGGCATGTATGAATAACTAATGGTTTTCACACGATGTTTTCTTCCACCTATGTCAGTGATGTCCAAAGTAACCTGAAAATACAAATAAATTATAACAGTAAGGTTTCGAACCCACAACTTCTGGCTGGTGCCATAACCACTGAGCCATCACGACGGCAACATATGAGATATGAAATATTAATTCGACACAAAACAAAAGAAGAGATGACGTAGAAAATAATGAATGACAAACATTAATTTAATGAAACATTTCCTTTTATATGTAAACAATACGGTAATAACTGGGCTCTTTATAATTGTTACTTAGTAGCAGAACCTATTAATACCCACGTCATCCATTGTAAAACAATTGGTCCATTCTGAAAAAAATAAAGAGAAGTGTGTTTGACAGCTGTCATCCAGATGATCCAGGGAATCCAGGGATTGACAGCTCTTTTTGGATGCCGACGACGAATATTCTGAGTGACCCTCGTGCCCCAGCCAAAGGTAGTTGGAAGAACACCGTGGGGTTTTATTGTAACCCCCGAATCAAAAGAGGGGTGTTATAAGTTTTACGTGTCTGTGTGTCTCTCTGTGGCATCGTAGCTCTTAAACAGGCGAACCGATTTATATGCGGTTTTTTTTATTCTAAAGCAGGTTTCCTAGTTAATAGTTTTATTACCATTAGCAAATTTTCTTTAAAAGGCAAAAAAAAAATTGTTCTTGTTGAGCGTGGGATTCTGGGTTCGACTTCCAACTCGGACCAAAAATGATAATGGGTTTTGCCATTAGGAATACGCCAGGAGTTTTGAAATTGGTGGTGTGAGAGCCGCGAGTCTCGAAACTTCTCTCCCCGGTTGTGTCGGATTGCCGTCCCATCGAAATATTTGAGTTAAAGAAGAGGGAATGCACCTACGATTGCACATACGCTTGTCTACTGCTTAGCCTTTTCCCAACTATGTTGTGGTCGGCTTCCAGTCTAACCGGATGCAGCTGAATACCAGTGTTTTACATGGAGCGACTGCCTATATGACTTCCACAACCCAGATACTGGGCAACACGATGCCTCTTGGTTTGATTGGTTGTCAGACTTCCTGGCTTCTGACTATCCGTAACGACTGCCGTAGATCTAAGAGTGTCATCCGGGAGCAACGGCGAAATTAGGAGTTGTGCCTGGTGAATGGCAATAGGCTCACCCCCTATTACAGGGACCTAAACATGCCGGCGAGCTGTGAATGCACATTGGTGCACCTCTGCCTGACCTTTCAGGGAATGCAGGCGTGATGGTATGTGTAGAATTTACCAAAATTAGCTCTAATGCCTTGCGAGAGGTGCTTCGAACAACCAATCACTTTGTTTGAATTTACTGAACAAAGGTGACGACCTAATGCACGCGTGGCTATACAAACGGCCATATGTATGTATTACGTGGTGTATAATTGTCATTCATTAATACTCTGCTCGTGTAGTATCAATTGGTCACTAATGGTCCACGTGTAAGAACGTACGGTGGGGAATCGCGCTAATGATGGCGCGGGTAGATAGGTCGCTATACGACAGGGGTGGTAAAGCATGGTGACATTCCGTGCCATTGTTGGCAATTGAAATCGGGCACGCTAATATTTAACAAACTTATTTATTTAATCGAATCTAATCTGCTGCAGCAGAAATTATACTAACCTAAACGATTTTTAGAAAAAGTCAAAAACGTCCGTCATTTTGTTTTAAATATCATTAGATGGTAAACAAGCCGACGGCCCACCTGATGTTAAGTGGTCACCGCTGAAATGGACATACTTCAATACCAGACTGTCCGTCTGTCACCAGCCTGTATCTCATGAACTGTAATAGTGAGACAGTTGAAATTTTCACAGATGATGTATTTCTATTGACGCTATAACAAAAAATACTAAAAACAGAATAAAATACATAATTAAGGGGGGTTCCCATACAAAAAACGTGTTATTTTTATAATTCTATGGAACCCTTAAGTCCGACTCGCACTCGGCCGGTTTTTAGTTTTAGAAGTCGGTTGTCTGTTTTGTAAAAAACTTTTTAATTTTTTTATAAAAAAATGGCACGTTTACTAAAGGTTTGCAATCCCTGGTATAGTACGAGTACATGTAGAAGTTATTGAAAGGACATGCGCATAGCAACAGCTGATGAACCTTTGCAAGCGTACACGTTCCGCTGTGGTTTGATTGACCTTGTATCGTGGGTGTGTATAGACTGACTGTCTCAGAATACATTGATTTATTTTCAAGGGATGATCTTTTTTTTGTACCCGATAGTGGAGTTAGGATTTGGGCACGGTTAACGGCAATAGGCTCGTCCCCTATTAAATGGGACCTAAAAATACCGGCAGACTGTGGGTGTACATTACTACACCTCTGCCTCACCCTTTGGGGAATACAGGCGTGATGGTATGGTATGTGGTTGGTAAGAAACTCGTCCAGTATTTAATGGAAACACATACCATCACGCCTGTATTCCGCGAAGGATTTATTTATTTAAACAATTTGCAACAAAAGGAACAAAGGCGGACTTAAAGCCTCAGGCATTCTCTACCAGTCAACCAAAGGAGGTGACGAGATAACATGTCAGGTGCAGATTAATGTACGAGAGAAAAATGACTAATTTCGAGATTTAAAAAAAACTGCCTCGTTGGCCTAGTGGTCCTAAGCGCGACTGCTACGCTAGAGGTCTTGGGTTCGATTCCCAGGTCGAGCAAAGTGTTATTGGGTTTTTCTATGAAATTCTCAGTAGCAGCTCGGAGTTAGGATTTGTGCCCGGTTAGTGGCAATAGGCTCGCCCCCTATTACATGGGACCTAAACATACTGGCGAACTGTGGGTGTACATTGTTACACCTCTGCCTAACCCTTCCGGGAATATAGGCGTGATGGTATGTGTTGTGTAAAAAAAAAAATCAAACCAATGTAAATAAGGGCTAGGCAAGTGTACCTAAGTTCACCCACAGCCTGCCGGTATGTTTAGGTCCCATGATAGAGGGCGAGCCTATTGCCATTAACGGAGCACAAATCCTAACTCCGAGCTGCTACCGAAACTTTTATAGAGAAACTCAATAACACTTTATGCTTGACCTGGAAATCGACCCAAAAGCCTCTAGCGTAGCAGTCGCGCTATGGGACCACTAGGCTACCGAGGTAGTCCATCAGTCAGTCAATCTTTAGTTCATATTTTTTTTATTCATATTCTTTTTTTTATTATAGTTCATAATATCCTAGCTTTTACAAAACTATGACGATTCAGAATAGGATTACTAGGTATAACAGTAAATATAATTTAGGTATGTAGACCTGCTAACTGTTCAATAAATAAGTCAAAAATTATAATGTGCCCTTATCATATGGTGATAGATTCAATGACCATTTACTCAAGGGGTTAGAGCACTGTGTGTTAGAACTTCATACTTTAAAGATGACATACATACCATCACGCCTGTATTCCCTGAAGGGCTAGGCAAAGGTACCAATGTACGCCCACATCTTGCCGGTATGTTTAGGTCCCATGTAATAGGGGGCGAGCCTATTGCCATTAACCGGACACAAATCCTAATTCCGAGCTGTCACTGACAATTTCATAGAAAAACCCGATAACACTTTGTTCGAGCTGGAAATCAAACCCATGACCACTAAGGAAGCCGTAGCGCTTTGGACGACTAGGCTAACGAGACAGGTAAATAGTTTTACCAGTTTAAGAACTACGGTGCCACAGACAGACACTGCTTGTGAAGGGGTGTTATAACACCCCTTTTTTTTAAATCGGGTTTTAAAAAGAAGCAATACTGTGGGCCAAATAACATAGCGGGTGCGCCCCCACAGGGAGACTGAGTCGTGGCGAGATGAACTGAACTATCTTCGACCAAACTGGTAGGAAAACGACAAATGCAGTAATAAAAACCGAGCGAAATGGACTCGCGTACGAAGGGTTCCCTACCTTTATCTATAAAAGAAAAATAAACAAACAGACGAATTGAGAACCACCTTCTTTTTAAAGTCGATTAAAAAGGCAAAAAAGGGCACGTTTGGGAGCCCCCTTAAATATTTATTTAATGCCGTTCTTTAGTATTTGTTGTTATAGCGGCAACAGAAATACATCATGTGTGAACATTTCAACTGTCTAACCATCATGGTTAACAAGAAGCCTGGTGACAGACGGACGGACTGCGGAGTCTTAGTAATAGGGTCCTGTTTTACCCTTTGGGTACAGAACCCTAAAAAATAAAATTCCGAATCTTGGTCACAGCGCCCAATCTTAATAGAGACTAGTCAAGGACACAGAAGATTATAATAGTGCACTCCTTCTTCCTTAACTCTCTTAGTCTGATATGGTATTGTAATCCGACCGAGAAAGATCAGATGAAAGACCAATGCAAGGCTTTTTTTGTGGATGTGAAATCATCAAAAAAAAAATGACTTCCCCCGCCAGGGAGTGTCAGACTTTTACTGACTAAAATCCATCCATGTTCCTTCTTGTGCCCTTTGCTTTCCGGGAGCGCGGTATCTCTTTCGAACAACCCGCGGCCCCTCCGATTTGCTGACATCTCTTTGAGGCGCGCGTGGAACACGAACGTGCCGTCGACACGGCCTGTCGTTATGCAACGTCCACGTCCGGGATTCATCTAGTGGCTCCCGACACCCAAAGGGTCTCCCGCGGCGGCAGGGAGCTCTCTGCCTCAACCGTCCCACCACGTCCTTCTCTAGCATAACTGTTTCGCAGAAGGAGGTGAATGCTTCCTGTTTCCTCTCGGAGGACCCGTGCTCCACCCAAGCGCCGTGTCCTCGGGGCGATCCACGCAATTGTGACACCCGGGCGTTTTCTTCCGCCCGATGATGTGCAGACCAATGCAGGGCTGCTATTGAGAAATTCCTTAACGAAAATCTCAATACCACAGCCCGACCTGGGAATCGACCCCAGGACCTCAGCAGTCGCTTGCGACCAAGAGATCAACCGAGGCAGTCGTGATTAAAATATCCAGTCAGCAAAATAGAAGTATTTTTTATTATTATTCATGTTTAAACTTTTCTAATTCTAACTATAATCCGTAAGTGTATTCCTCCACTGACGTAAATGCAAAGCGGAGTACCGATCAGATGCAACTATCTGACCTATTTGTTGCATACACGTCAGTGTTTAATATACATCACTTACTTTACTTACCTTCTGGGATTTGAAGAGGCTGCATTATATACTTCTAGCATGTACTGTATCCATACTAATAAATAAAAACCTTCTTGCAAAAAAGACTACCGCTTTCAATAACTGAAAAGTGAAAAATAACTTTAATTTTTGAAGTCGGCGACTTTGAATCTGTTTGTAGTTTCGTAAAGTTATTTTTCAGTTATTAGTTTTCGAAGGTTTTTTATGGTTTAAGACATATTTATTTTCTGAAAAGATTAACCACAGAGAAAATACAACAGTAAGTAAACAAATTAACCGATTAGCGCTTTTAGTAGGGTAGTTGTTAAACATGTTAGTGGAGATTGTGCGTGCGGAAGTAAACTGCGGCGCAAACAAAAAAAAAGATTTTTATTTTTGGCTTTTGTAGTATCTAGTTCCTGTCATCCAAATCCATGAAGGAACGGTAATGGAAAACCATTAAATTTTACTACAGAAATTACATTTGGTCGCAATAGTACACCTTTTTGTGGGACATCTTTTCTGCATTGTTCAGCCACCAACTGTCATTACTTATCATCATCACATCAGCCGAACGATGTCCACTGTTGGACATAGGCCTCCCCTAAAATAGCCACATTGCATAAGCTTATGTAAAAATCCCGTTTCTCAATTTGAGTGTTTTAAAATAACCACTACATAATAACAGTTAGCAAACATCTTGGACAATTTTGGCTTCCACTGCGCAGGTCCCCCTTTCTGGCTTGTTTGATAACGCGCCCCTACTCTCCATACGTTTCTCAAATGATAGCGTTTTATCATGCACTCTTTTCAATTTAGGTTCTACAATATTCTTGTTGCTTCCATCATTACGTAAAAATAATGGAGGTGAATCTCTCCAAAGACTTCTTCTGGGTAAGCTCACTTCATCGTCGACTTTATCTCTGTCATCACAGACCTAGACTAGAGTCAAGAGCAAACCAAACTCGAATAAAAAATAAAGAATAATAAACAATTTAAAAAGATGTAATCCAAAGCAGTTAAAAGGTGAGCAATTCCAACTATCAGTGCACGTTCACGAACATCTTTTTTTAATTTCGTTGGATGGCAAATAAGCCTACGGCCCACCAGATATTAGGTGGTCACCGCTGCCTACATCTGCAATACCAGACGCCTTACAAATGCCAACCCAGAGACAAAGTTGAAATGTCTTATGTGGCTGTAATTTCACCGGCGCCCATACCCTTCACAACGGAACACAACAACGCTGCTTTGCAGCTGAAATAGGTATAGTGGTAGTACTTCCCCAGACGACCTCTACTACTACTACATGACGCGTGGATTAACCATTTAGCTCAAACATCTTGAAGTTACCGGATACTGAAAATATACGTCATAAATGGAAGCTACCCATACAAAAATTGACCACAAACATCTCCGAAGCCTTATCCATCCAAGGTTATTGCTCAAAACCGATACATACACAAACATACAAACAAAAACCCAAAGAAAGTTTTTGCATAACAACTTAATGCGCGTCTGGCTTTCTAGAGCTTTATTTTTTACTTCACGGGTTTCAAGTTGCTGACAAAAAATAAAACAGGTCAAGATCAAGGTTTTAACACTAGCTTACGTTCCTGGGTTTGCTTGCTAATGTGTCATAAATTGTGGAGGGATTTTATGCAATAAATTTTCATGGTATTATAAAGGTGAATCCTTCATTGTTTTCACAAATAGAAGCAACATAATTCCGTTGCGGGATCCAAGACTGTTGATTCTGGCTTTCAGGAGTTGCTGTGGTTAGGAATAACGTGGCGGGCTTGCCCATAAAAAATAATATAGAAGCAACATGAATATTGGAACCATTTTGTAAAAACCTAACTAAAAAGTGTCCGTGGAGTTTCATGTTCTTGTTACACCATAGAGGCCTACCTATGTTTTGGAACGATTAATTAGCTTCAACTTTCTACCTAACTTCTTGAAAATTCTAAAGTGCATGTAAATGGTCTAATTGAAATAAATGCTTTGGCTTTGACGTAGAATGTTGAATTTTTGACATTGGCTTACCTTGTGTTATTCAAGCTAAAAGATTTGACATGAAGATGAATCAACAAATCATTATAGGTAACATAGTAATCTTTACATTGGTTATAGTTAAATACTATACAAATGCAAACACCACTCCCAGTAACAGATAATAAATTGAGTTTTTGCAACACAATTAATTATCTGCGTTTGTAAGAAAGTTCCAATTGCATAAGTGGTCTGAAACTTTCAATTAAATGTTTTCTCTCTCTGTCATTATCTTTAGAGAAGCAAATTAAGAATACGAATAAATTTATTTCACATACATACCATCACGCCTGTATTCCCTGAAGAGTCAGGCAGAGGTGTACAATATACACCAACAGTAATTATGGGATATCATCAAATGACATCCCCCGCCCTAGGCTGAGCGGGAGGAAGTGTCAGACATTTACTGACTAAAACCCATCCATGTTCCTTCTTGCGCCCTTTGCGTTCCGGGGGCGCGGTATCTCTTACGAGCAACCCGCAGCGTCTACAGGCATCGGCCCTGAGTGGCCCTTCAAAATTTGCTGACATCTCTTTGAGGCGCGCGTGGAACACGAACGCGCCGTCGACACGGCCGGTCGTTATGCAACGTACGGACGGTGAGCTACCCATTGCTCACTGTCCAGAGGCCCGCGAACATGTTCCATAGTGGACTTCGCTTATATGTAACTTATTAAATTGAAATAAATCAATTGAAAAGGCGGATAAACACCCCAACTGCTTGGATATCTGTATCTTGGTGATTAGCTGTAATAGTTACTTATGTTTTTACGAACACTTGTAGGTATCAACTGGTTATTCTTTTCCTAAGTTATTCGTATGCCTGCACAGTAACAATGGAATTGCACATTAGTAGCCTGGAGTCTAGAAGTTAGTGGTGTGACACCTCCGTACCTCGGAAAGCACGTAAAAGCTTTTGTTCTTGCGCCTGATCTGTCCATTAGGATGTATTTAAATATTCTGACATGCATGTACCTATGTCCACACACATTTCACATTCAATAATAATTCCTCTAAGTATAACTACTAGGGTCAATTTTTACAGTGACGAAAAAACAGACAGTCGTGCCTCCTTGTGTATAGTAAGGTCAGCAACAAACCAGTTCTGTAAGCTTACGTCATATTACATCGCTAAAGCTTTTTTACTCGACTTTTTTTTTAAAAAAAAAACGCTACTGCGCAGTGGAGAAATGCTTTGTATAGTAACGTTAAGAGTATAATTGGCAGTGGTTCCGTAGATAGTTTGAATAGAAATTATTTTTTTAAAATACATACATAAACTCACGTCTTTTTCCCATGGGGGTGGGCAGCCGTGTCGACGGCGCGTTCGTGTTCCACGCGCGCCGAAAACAGATGTCAGCAAAAGGAAGGGGCCACTGAGGGCCGATGCCTGCCGGGGCTGCGGGTTGTTCGTAAGAGATACTGCGCCCCCGGAACGCAAAGGGCACAAGAAGGAACATGGGTGGGTTTTAGTCAGTAAAAGTCTGACACTCCCTCCCGCCCCGCCCAGGGCGGGAGAAGTTATTTGATGATTTCCCACAAAAAAAAAAAATGGGGGTGAGCAGAAAAAACAGAACGCCACCTGCTACAATCCTTACATATTCCTTTCATCGAGTCCTCGTTCATCCATCTGATCATACAAGAACGCAGGTTACGAGTACTATGCACGCGACCTTTCTGAAGAACCTCACCAATAAGGCCAGGGTAGGTCTTTCTAGGGCGTCCCCTTCCGGTGTACATTAATTAATATCATTTGGAATTAATGAAGGTATATACTGAGATGGCGGCTGATGAAGATGTCGTTAGCCAAAATAATGATAAAATATAAATAATAAAAAAATAATGATATTAGTATTCCTGAACTTTTCAAAGGTTCCTACATACGTTAGCATGTTTGTTTAGGATAATATTAATCCCATAACATGCACAAAAATAATTCTAAATCTACTAGCTACTGCTCTCGACTTTGTCCGCGTAAATCTCGGTTATCGCGGAATGAAAAATTGCCTTTGTCCTTTCTTGCATAGGGTTCAAACTCGGTCCATACCAAATTGCATCAAAATCGGTTCAGTGGTTAAGTTGCTCTCGTATTTCTTATATTTGTGGAAGTATGGATAATATTGCAAAAAAAACCGTTTTGTTTTTCGTATATTTAATCTTTTCTATTCAATATCTATTAGCAACACACTGCATTCACCAAAATTGGACACAATTTTGCTAAAATTTCTTCAGAAAACCTTCCTTGTAGCGGTCTTGATGGATTTAATGATTGATCATTACACGGTTTCACCTATTACCGTCTATATTACGTGGCATGTAACAAAATATTCCCCAACGCGGAAGGAAAGTTTATCCCAAAAAATGTTATATTAAAAATAAACGCGTAATTTATGATCTCTAATACGGTTAAAGACGCACTTTCACGTCCTTCGACGCTTCCTTCACACCTGCCAGTTACATGTTTTTTCGCGCGCCTTTTTGTCGGCCATGCTTTTTTTCCTTCTTTTTTTAAACGTCTTCGCACTGACTCACTCTTGTAATGCCAAGCTTTCTTGACAGTGACGTTGCGTAATCAAAAAGTTTTTATTTCGTAATAATTGACAAGTGTGTTTATTTTTTGTTTGATTTCGTCTTGTTTTTTTTTTTCGGTGAGTGTGCTTTTTTGTATTTCTTTTATTGTTTGCGGTATACTAAGTTTTTTTGTTGAAGGTTTTTCAGTAAATGACGTAATTAATTATTATGGCAATAGGCTCGCCCCCTATTACATGGGACCTAAACATACCGGCGAACTGTGGGTGTATATGTTACACCTCTGCCTAGCCCTTAGGGGAATACAGGCGTTATGGTATGTTATGTTATGTTTGTTATGTAATTATCGTCATTTTGCTTTTCTTTTTCAGGTTTTTACTTATTAAGATGTTTCTAAGACGCTATTTAAGGCTTCAAATCTATATAAGAAATGGTCCGTTATTTTAATGACTTTTCCGTCATCTTGTTGTAAGCCATTTTTAATAGTTCCTTTATTTCCTAATTAAAATGAATCCTAATTATTAGAATCCTGCCTTTTAAATTTACGTGACTTGAAGATATTATAACGACAAGGATATTGTAGACCGAAGTCAGTTACCTAAAAAAATAACTTCGACAGAAGATAACGAATAATTCATAATTAACAGGATTATACGTCACTTTCATTAACACGAACTTACGTTCATAAATTGGACAAAACAATAAAATCGGGTAAAATTAACACTTCGATAATTAAATAATAACAAGGAAATCCTTCGCTAAGGATGTGCAACAGCTGTAATGTTAAAACTGTAATGTTTTTAATTTTAATACTTTTGCACTTTTGCATTGGTCATGAACTTTTTTGTTGACGATGGGAAATCATCAATGACTTCTTTCGCTCTGGGCGAAACAGAAGGGAGTATCAGACTCTTACTGACTAAAACCCATCCGTGTTCCTCCCAATGTCCTTTGCGTTCCAGGTCCGCGGTGACTCTATCGAACAAATGCCGTAACCCTGGCTTGTTCAAGGGCTATACAATGTCACTGTCTGGATATTTGAATAGTTTTACAAACAATTTGAATAGTTAATTAACATGTATAAGTCCTTTAGACGATAGATTAGCAAAACAACTATCTAGAAATCTAGACCATGTCTCATTATCGTGTCTGTGTCAAAATTTAACTAGGTTTGTATACTGATGCTCTATTGGTTGTTGCTACCCAAACTTTACGATAGAAAAAAAACCGTTACCATCGACAACCATCAAACTACAATTTAAAAATGGAATTACAAGAACATTATACTTTAGTTTCAATACATAATTCCAGCGATCATTACTTGCTCTAAGAATTATCGTCACGAAACTGCAGACTGTAAAGTAAACCTTAGATTTGAACTCACAAGGTTCAAAATCTCTTGTGAATACAGATCGTAAATTACATTATCTTTGTATAAAAGATATTTTTATTACTTTAATGACAGGTCCTCAAGTTTTCAAGTGATTTAAGACGAGTTTTTATACTGAATGTGTCCGAAGGTGATCGGATGACCACGTGCTCTTAAATTTAATTTTTGAACTAAGTTTGTCAAAGTTTTGTTAAATATTTTAATTGAAAGATTGCAAGTAGCCATTTCCATTTCAAAAAAATTTAAAAGCTTTTTTGAAATTTAAAAAGCTGTTAGTTGTCATTTTTTGACCTAAGCGCTGGTTTCATCCTTAGCTAGAGTTCAGCTGAACGGTGCCATCCAACATGGCAGCGTGCGAAGATTTTTTTTTGTCTTTTAATTTTATTCTTATAGGATATTATTTTATCTAAATAATAGGTTCGAAAATACTGTTTATAATTATTATATCTGATCTCAGAAAAAATAATAAAATTAATTATTAATATGTTTGCCTTGTTAGCCTAATTGCCCTAAGCGCTCTACGCTAGAGATTTTGTATAGTATTGGGTTTTTCTATGAAATTTTCAGTAGCAGCTCGGAGTTAAGATTTGTGCCCGGTTAATGGCAATAGGCTCACCCCCTATTACTTGGAACTTAAACATACGGGCGGACTGTAAACATTGGTACACATCTGCCTAACCCTTCGGGGAATACAGGCGTGATGGTATGTATGTTAATAACTAGGATTAAAAAAAAATACGATATATCAGAATCTAACTTAGCTTGTCAATGCTGCACCATAATATTTATTTATTTATTTCTCCATCTTACGACTATCATTACAGGGTGACCTAATGCGATAGTGGTGACAATAACAATGAACACTGATTAATATTAAATTTTGTAAGTTATACAATCAATGCATGTTTTGTGAACTCACTCAAAGAACAATAGAATATGTCAACATCACTGGCTATGAGGTTGAGAGTGCGGAGCGCACGAGTCAGCGGCGCCTCCCGTAACAGATTGGTCCGCGCGCGCGGCACCGCCAGCAAGCGTGGCTATCGACGCCGTCACACGTACCTGTCCGGAACACACAAACCAATCTGCCCTAAAATGTCCGCATAATGCACCTTCCCTCTAATCACCCTGAATATGTACGAGGTGAGTGTGAGATCCCTCCTGACCCTCAGCTCATTATACCCAACCATACCAAAAATAAATAAAGTTGGGTACATAAGCGGATAAAATGGGTATACCCCATACAATTTCACTTCAATTTCAATTTTTATAATATAATTAAGTAAGTAATTAAACTAATAACTAATTAAGTAGGTAATTAAAACTTGAATGTTTGATCGTCTTCTCATTTCTCGTAAAGCTGTTAATTAAGTTGATTTTTATTTATTTAAACTTTATTCAACAAAAAGGAAAAAGGCGGACTTAATGCCTTTATTATTAATATAAGTTTTTTCTGCCAAATTTACGATATTATGGTGTTGTAATAATATCTCTATTAATTTGTTTAAAATACACACATATAAATAACATTGTTAAATATTTCATAAAAAATAATATATTCTTATCAAAACGACTTGACTAAGAATATAATTAACAGTTTGACTTTAGAAATATATGATTTTCAATAATCAGCTAAATGCCGCAGTAAAACTCATCCAGCAATTACCAAATTAATCCAGAACCAAACACAATGACCTCCCATTTAACAAAGACCAGATAAATATCACAATATCCTTATTAGGAAAATTAACAAGGACTCGGCACTCAGTCGGAAACCAAGTTCCATTAACCCTAGTTTTGCATTCCAGAGACAAGACAACCAACCAATCATGGCTGATCTTGAACTCAGCAGAGGTCAAGGTTACCCTTGACATTTCTCGCCGTCACTCATTGGGTCAATCCAAGATGGCGGCAAAGGGATATGGGCAATATCCTGTGAGTTACGTAACGGGACTAATTTTAATGTTCCTTTTATGATTTGGTGTTTCTGTGGGATGTCATCTGTTGTAGGTTTAATTTTTTAAGTACTTAGCAGTTATTTCTTTTTAAATGAGAAACACACGCAGGATTCCGTATAAAAATAGACACAACAATCAGATTTCTTGCATTGACCTCCTTTAATATTAACAATATCTATTGTTGTCCTACCCTTTACCCAAACAGAGAAGGTACGACGATTAATCACCACGCTTGATTAAAGCGGATTGGCGATTTCGGAGTTATATTAACTAAAAGTCCAGGTTTCCTTTCGATGTCAGCGATGTCCAAGATAAACTTAAAAAGTACAGAATTGAAAAAGTTACATTGGTACTTACCAATAATCTGGTAATTTTTCCTTTATTGCAGAGCAATTCGTTTTGCGATGATCTTTATCCCGTATATAGTAACGGGCACAAATCGAACTCAAATTCATTTTTGGGTCTCTGTGGCGGAATGAATAAATTTTTGGTAGACGACATTTGAAAGAAACGACAATTTTTGAAAGAAACCCAAAAATGTACTTGAAATTTATGTTCACGACTCGTACTGATTATTATACTTACTGACACTGCTAAACAGAGTCTTATTAACTTATAACTAATTTTATATACAATGAGAATACTTGAAATATACTAATTTAATGCTTCCAGTCAATAAATTACAATTTATTAGTGTATTAACAATGAAACTGATATTATCTCTTTGTCATAACTAGAATAAATTATTAATAGGGGTTTACATATTACATCCTTAATTTTAATATTCCTTACCATGACAATCTTTTGTTGTTAAAACTTTACTCAGTACTTAAAACAAGTACTTGTAACCTTGCCTTGCTTGTAACCTTGCCTAGTTCGGTTACAGACGCTAATCTCAAAACTTTCTTTGATACTGTTGCCATATTACCATCGTAAAGTAGTACTAAGTTTTTGGAAATAAAACATTTATTATTTATTATTATTATTACTTATAGGATTTTTTTTTACTTTTTAGGATTTGTGCCCGGTTAATGGCAATAGGCTCGCCCCTATTACACGGGACTTAAACATACCAGCGAAATGTGGGTGTACATTTGGTACACCTCTGCTTACCCTTTGGGTAGAACAGGCGTGATGGTATGCTACTTAAACAAAACCAATACAATCAAGTTATTTGTAAAAAAAAGACAAATACATTTTTTAAATAAAAAGTAACTTTGACTGCCACAGTCCAATGAGTCACACCTTCGCTCAATCATATAAAAGAAATGATTTGTACTAATCGCGATTCCAGTACGATTTACACGATTGCTATGAGTGTGTACGGAGCCTTATCGTGCAGTGTGGTCGTGGCTTTAGAGTTAGTGATAAAATATTATATTAGAAATATTTTGTGAGTGGATTTTATCACCTGCATCTTTGTTCTTGGATAGCGGGTAAGTGGAAATAGAAATAATGATAAAAGTAATAATAAAGAAGTATTACTTAACCATAGAGTTTCCATGCATTTTTTATAGTTTATGCTTTCGAACTGGCTCATTTTTTGAAGTATCGTTTGACAGCTGTCACTTTCATACTTTGAAGTTATGGTGAGTGTGCACATTTTATTTCCATAGATATGTGTCAAAAGGTACAACAACAGACTGTCAAATAATATTTCTGGGACAACTATAAGTAGGAAAGTAGGAGAAATAAGTTCGTTCGTTATTCGTTGTAGAAAGGCCCAGTGAATTTGTCAATTCATAATTATGTACTTTCTAAAATCTTAAACATTACTGACATCGGTGCACAAAAACATCGTGAAGAAATCTGGACTTAAAGTAAATATAAGTCTGAAATCGCCAATGCGCCTTGAGCAGGTGTCATGATCAATGCTCGTGCCTTCTCTGTATGAGAAGAGGCCTTTCAAATATCAAATTTTAATACTTGTTAAAAATTTAGGTATAAAATCGAGGTAGTTTTTGACAGATGAAGACTGAAACAAGAAATTTAGCGTTCTTAATAGTAACTAGAATTTATTAAAAAATAATCTGACAATCGTAAAATTACCCTTAAAAGCGCAAATATGTAAAGAAAGATATAGGTATGTTAAAATATTGTTAAATAGAAAAAGTCTATGGGACTCCATTTAAAATTATTTGAACTATCCATCAGTAATTTAATTAAAAATTTTTTTTTCTTTCAAAACGGTTTTAAAGCTTTTATTAAATAACTTTGTTCGTTATTAAAAATCGATTAAAACTTAAATATATTTCGCGATACGGACTTCCCGTCTTAGCGTGTCAATGGCAATCAAATCTGTCATCTAACGGGACAAAAAGTTGTATCAATTTACATGTTAGGTACCTATCAAAACTTGCTATTAATTATCAATCGCTACTGGACTTACCGCTATTTCATATTCACGTATTTTATTGCCTCGTTAGCCTAGTGGTCCTAAGCGCCACTGCTACGCTAGAGATCTTGAGTTCGATTCACAAGTCGCGCAAAGTGTTATTGGGTTTTTCTATCAAATTTGCAGTAGCAGCTCGGAGTTAGGATTTGTGCTCGGTTAATGGCAATAGGCTCGCCCCCTGTTACATGGGACTTAAACACATCTCTTCTCTAGTAGATGCAAAATCAAATCGCTTGTATTTAAGGTACTTTGATCCAGAGAATGACATGCAATGCACGCATTCGCGAGATCAAAGCACCTTACATTTAATTTAATCCTTCATTAATAACATTACGCAGTCAGCCGCCGACAGTCGTTTTCGACCTAAAAGTGAACTTTATTAAGGAGAATCTTAACACCGACTTCTACGACGTCAACGCCATCTAGTTAGACAATGTACAACTTTAACAATATTTTGTAATAAGAACTTGGTTCTCAAAAATGTCCCTTCTAACCGTCACAATATGCCTTTTTGCATTCTTATTTATTTATTAAAAAAAGGTTTGCCAACAGCTTCTATGTATAAAATAGTTATTTTAGATATTAGTTGTTATTAGTTTATTATTAGTTTCTACATTTCTGGATTTACATAGTTGCCAATAGTAATTGGCAACTATGGCCAGTAGGCCAATCAACATTCACAAACAAAAAGTGATAACATACATAGCTTGAGAGTCAGATTAAAACTTATATTAAATAAAAAAGGCAAAGACAAAAAGAAAAACAAACATACTACATATACCATCACGCCTGCATTCCCCGAAGGGTTAGGCAGAGGTGTGCCAAAACACACCACACAACCCACATCGGATACACATCCTAACTCCGAGCTGCTTCTTAGAATTTCAAAGAAAACCCAATAACACTTTTTGCTGGAAATCGAACCCAAGACTTCCATCGTAACAGTCGCACTAAGGACCACCAGGCTAACGAGGCAGTTAAAAAATCCAAAAACATTCTGTATCTCACATCACCCCCGTCGGCTCCGTCACCCCAATACATACCTCATCTACCCCTTGTCGTAAAAGCCCCTATTCAAGCTGATGCAATACTTAAAGGTGCAAGGATCATTTTTTTGACGGAACTGTTTTTTTCTATTGTTATTTTAGGGTTGTCGAACATTTCTTCGTTTTCCAGAATAAGCTATAAATAAATATAATGTGGGTTTTTCTGTGAAATTGTCAGTAGCCGCTCGGAGTTAGAATTTGTGCCCGGTTAATGGCACCTAAAACTTATCGGCTGACTGTGGCTGTTGTTACACCTCTGACTAACCCTTCGGGGAATACAGGCGTGATGGTATGTAAATATAATTCATAGCCAGAATAAAAAAATAGACAAACATTTTATAAAACAATTTTTTTTTTTTTACGGTTAAGGATTTTTTTTTTCTAGGTTTTAAAATGAAGATTCATCCATCCAACTAAATATACATAGTATTTTTACGTAATAAGATTTTTTCTACAACAGTATTTAGACCCCAAAATACGTTACAATACCTAATACAAAATATTACTAATTATATTTTTTTTACTGCCTCGTTAGCCTAGTGGTCCTAAGCGGGACTACTACGCTAGAGGTCTTTGGTTCGATTCCCAGGTCGAGCAAAGTGTTATTGGGGTTTTCTATAAAATACTCAGTTGCAGCTCATAGTTAGGATTTGTGCCCAGTTAGTGGCAATAGGTTCACCCTCGCCCCCTGTTACATGGGACTTAAACATTCCAGCGAACTGTGGGTATACATAGGTACACCTCTGCCTAACCCTTCGGTGAATACGAGCGTGATGATGATATATGTTAAAAAACATTTTAACCTTGTGAAATTAATTTAATTGTCCGGAGATAATAATAATCTTAAAGTGTTTTAATATTATTTTTTATTGTTATTACAAATATTGTATGGTGTAGTTTCAATACATTACTTATGCATCGCTTTGGTTTTTACTGTGTGTGAGTGTAATTAAATAATAATAAATAAATTATAGTACGGTTGACAGCCCTATATTACGTCAACGTCACACAAGACGTACGACAGTTCACACATACATACACACAAATAAATAGCTCGACTGTCTGTCGTAACGTCCTTCATTGATAGCTGATGCAATCGACCAGGTGTATGTATAAGCTTCTAGTTGAAATTATAGAAAAATAATATGGCACAGACACAGACAGTGCAGGTAAAAAATGTAGGTCAACACTGTTACTTTTGCATCTATTCTCATATTATATGTATAAATAGAGAATTTGTTTATATGTTTTAATAAATGCTAATATCCGGAACTACTTTTTTTTTAGGGATGTGAAATCGTCAAATGGCTTCCCCCCGCCCTGGGCGGGGCGGGAGAGAGTGTCAGACTTTTACTGACTTAAACCCATCCATGTTCCTTCTTATGCCCTTTGTGTTCCGGGGGCACGCGTGGAACACGAACGAATTACTAAAGATTAATTTTATTAATTTTTATTACTAACAAATTCGCTCATAACACAACCAGTCTAACCAAGAGGTAGCGTGTTGCCTACTCACTGGGTTGTGGAGGTCAGATAGGCAGTCACTCTATGTAAAACACTGGTATTCAGCTGCATCCGGTTAGACTGGAAGCCGGCCCCAACATAGATGGAAAAAGGCTAAGCAGATGATGATGATGAAATTCGCCCATGGCACTACCTCCAAACAAAAGTACCCTATAAAGGGTGTTAGGGTGAACGAGGAACTTACTTTATGGGAGTGCAGTACTCATGACAATGAACAACTTTTACTAAAATACGAACCGTGAAATCGAGAAAAAATAATCAACTGCTCCATACATTTATGTTCGCATAACTCGACAACATGTAAGGAACAGCTGATTTTTTATCGCAATTTTAAGTTTCATTTCTTAGTGAAAGAGGTTTATTTTCATAAGCACTACACTTCCTTAAAGCACGTCTCTTGTTTAAACTAACACCCTGTATATTACATTACTTTACACCATTCTCGGAACGTTGGCTGAAAGGTGGGACTCTCCGATCTTGGGGCGGTGGATACGACTGCATGCAGTCAAGTAGACATTCCCAGGGTCGGCGAGCCTCACGCTTGTATAATAAATAAAGTTACTAACACTAGTTTATAAGTTCGTACTGTTATTAACAATAATGTAGTTACTAACACTAGTTTATAAGTTTGCACTGTTACTAACAAATATGGAATTTATTCTGATATAAATGTTTATTATTATTATTATTTTAAATATATTTTGAAATCCAAAAAACTAGGGCAACAGATGACCAGTAAAAACGCGTCATTTATCCGTCACGCCACATCATACGAGAGTCCCCACACTACACTAACACACATGTCTTTCTGTCTGTTGTAACATCCTCCATTCATAGCTGATGCAACAGTAAAGGTGCGTGAATCAGTTTTTGTGTCGCAGCTAGAGAGATTAATCAGACATTTCTGGGTGTGACTATTTGTGTACGTGAGTTTATATGTTTTTTCGCCATAACTTTTTAGTTCAGGTTTATAATATAGATAATTTTTCACTAAACTTCTTTTGAGCGAAATGTTCACTCTACCACACGCACACGTTTTTAAACGGGTCCACGACACAAAAGTTTCTAGAGAGGGGCAATGATTTTTGAAAAAAAAAACCTACTAAGAATTATTATAAGTGTCGTAATGGCCCAGTTGTTAAAGCGCCTGGCTCTCATGTATGAGGCTGCGGGTTCGATATCGGCAAGTATTAATGTGAATTTTACAATTCTTACATATTATCTAAGTTTATCTTGAATATTACAGACGGAAAACATTGCGAGGTCACTTGGACTTATAACTAATGTTAGTGTGAAATCGCCAGTCCGCCTTGAGCAAAAGTAGTGAACAATGCTCGAGCCGTTTCTGTATGAAAAGAGGAAATACGTAATAACACTTTGCCTGACTCGGGAATCGAACCTAATACCGTACGCTCAGCAATTATCCCTGTGTCTACAAGACCAACGGGACAGTCAGTAAACGATGATTTAAATATATTTAACGCTAAATGTAATTACTTTGAGAATTATGATATGATATAAATACGAGTACCTATATATATTGCGAGCAGTGGGGGATTACTATTTTTTTTTTTTATAACTTTATACAATGTGCTTTCTGCCTACCCCCACGAAAAAGTCGTGAGTTTATGTATGAATGTATTAAAACAATTTCTTTAACAAAAACTCTTTTGTTAAAACAATATTCGGAAAACTTTTTTAATTAACTTCCAAGGTTACTTGCCTACGTAACAATCTTTTGTTCCTAAAATAATATGACAAATTGACTATTTAAATAGAATAACATTTCCGTCTTAATTACCTAAGAAGGTCCCCTTTTTTTCATAAAATGTTGACACTTAAGATAATAAAGTCTTTAAGATAAGTTATCTCTAAGGGTTTAAAGGAATTTTTAAGTGGGGGTAGCTAATGATCCAGCTTCCGGTTTGTATAACACCTCTAGATCTTGCGTAGTCCCCGCGTAGCGGGCAACGATTCAAGGTTGCGGAACCACCGCGATGTTACACCTCTGCCTATGACGGGGAGTGCGGGATTCATAAACATTCACAGTTCCCCCGACAAGCATATAAGCCCCAATAAGCTTGCTTTGAAGATTACCAGAATAATGACTTGTAGAAACTGAATAGACCGTTTTTGGAACCGCGCAGGGAGGAAATCTTAAGCGAATCCCACGCCCCCTACCATAGCCCGAGGTGAAACGCCGTAAGAGTAGGTAAGAGTCCGGTATGGTCCTCTGTCACCCTCACGACTGAAGAAGTCCAAGAGAATACCCACAGTTTGCCGAATTGTGCAGGTTTCATGTAATCCGCGAGGGTAATGCCATTAACCAGGCATAAATCCCAACGCCGAGCTGCTACTGAAAATTTCATTGAAAATCTCAATAACAATTTGCCTGACCTGGGAATCGAGCCAAAGACCTATAGCGTGCCGTGTCGGACCGGCGCAGGCCCCTCCTATATCCTGTATGACGCTACCTGTAGGACCCTCGACACAGCTATGAAATAATATCATGTCATTATTGAACTAAATGATTGTGATAAAGTGTGTTTAATTAAAGTAATCTTGAGCTTATACGTGTTATGGAGTGCCTGCGCCGGCGCCTGTTATCACTAAGGATAATAGTATCATTCTATTGATATATGAATTTATAAAATCTGCTAATAAAATTATTGTTGGTATTTTCTTTTAAATCAACTCAACTGCCTCGTTAGCCTAGTGATCCTAAGCGCGACTGCTATGCTAGAGATCTTGGGTTCGATTCCCAGGTCGAGCAAAAAGTGTTATTGGGTTTTTCTATGAAATTCTCAGCAGCAGCTCGGAGTTAGAATTTATGCCCGGTTAATGGCATTAATCTCGCGAAGTACATGAGACCTCAAGATTTCAGCAAACTGTGGGTGTACAGTCGTACACCTCTGCCTAACCCTTTGGGGAATACAGGCGTGATGGCATGTATGTATACTTAAAATTTCAGCGTTACTTAGATGACGTAGGGCTGTTGACTGTGTGATCTTGAACCATTAACGAAACAATGACAAATTCTATATTTACAGGATAAATCCTGCCTCCCTTAACACCTACTTAGCAAAGCCGAACTAACACAATGAGATCCATGTCACTCCCACGCATAGTAGGTATGTAATACTAGTTTCTGCCCGCGACTTCGTCCGCGTAGTCTTTTTTCATCAAGTTACGTCTTTAGGTTGCAGCTTCGCTCCCGAGAGCCGTAGCGTGATTTTTTTAATATTTTTTAGCAAGGGCCTCCTCATGTTAAGTGGTCACCTCTGTCTATAGATATCAGCAATACCAGAGGCCTTACAATTGAGTTGCCATCCCAGAGACAAAGTTGAAATGTCTCATGTACACCGGCACCCATACCCTTCACACCGGAACACAGCAACCCTGCTTTGCGATAGAAATAGGTATGGTGGTAGTACTTCCCCTGACGAGCTCCTTCACAAAGAGCTCTAGTACGACGAATGTTATAAAACTTAGAACATTTTAAACGCTCACCCTAAAAGTAGGTTGCTCAAAATCGGCTACAAAATCAATTTCAGCTATTCCTAAAATAGGTAATTTTTTATCCTAAAATAATTTAAACTACGTAAATGAAATAGTCACCTCCCCGTTGAACAGTGATTAAACCTAAGTCAAGGCTTTAATGCTTTTTAAAATACATTTGTAAATAGGATAAAATTAGGATAACTATTTTAATAAAAACAATATTTAAGTAATTCAGTTTTCATGTTATTGTATTGTAACGTAATTTACTAAATGGGGTGTTCGTTATTCCAATTACATGTTCTACAACCTATACTACCACAAACCATCACGCCAATGTTCCCCGAAGTGTTAGGCAAAGGTGTACCAATGTACACCCACAGTTCGCCGGTATGTTTAGGTCCCATGTAATAAGGGGCGAGCCTATTGCCATTCACCGGGCACAGATCCTAACTCCGAGCTGCTGCTGAGAATTTCATAGAAAAACCCAATTACACTTTTTGCTATACCTGGGAATTGGACCCAAGACCACTACACTAGGCTAACGAGGCAGTTACAGAAAGCCTATACTATTCCTCATTAATCTAGCTATCATATACAAAAAGATTTTTTCCAATCAGACTGGTAGTTCCGAAGATTAACGCGTTTAAACAAACAAAAAGACTCTCCAGCTTATTGGTATATATGTAGGTTAATTAATTATCATTCTATCTAGAATGTGTCATACTTCAGTCTTGAATGTCTGGTGGATTAGTAGCTCATAAACAATAGGGTTATAATTAACTCTTGATGTGATTGTTCTATATGACATGTAACTTAACATCACGCCTTTATTCCTTAAAAGCGTAGGCAGAATTGTATACTACACCCACATTTTGCGAATGTAATTGGGGTGGTTAAATGTCTATATTTTTTGCATTTATGTATGGAATCAGTATATTAGAGGGAATTTGAAAGTAGCGCCAGTGACAGAAAACTTAAAAGGGAACAGGTTGTCTTGGTATGGGCATGAGAAGAGGAGGGATGAGACGCATGTGACCAAAAGAATTATGAATATAAATGTGGATGGATGGAGAGGAAGGCCAAAGAAAAGATGGATAAATTGTGTGAAGAATGATATGAAAGAGAAGGGAGTCAGTGATAACATGACGGTTGACAGGACGGCATTGAAGAAGAAAACGTGTTGCGCCGACCCCAAGTAACATGGGATAATGAATATGGGATGATGGGATAGGAAGATGATGATAATGAAGCGCACGTATGTTTGCGTCTCACTTGTGCGCTATAATATCTCCTACGTACTTAGCTAGTCTGAATAAACATTAGCCGCCGTGGCCGTAATGGGTCTGGAGAATACTTTTTTTTTTAAAGATTGAAAGAATAAAGCAGAATATTACTGACTGTAGTAACATTACAAACAGCCTCTCCCGAGTGTACGATACTCTTATCTAAATACTACAATAAATAATTTAAACTCCATTTTACAGATAAATTAAATAAATAAGATTGTACAATTCATTCACACTTCACGCTTGTGACATTCTGCTTGTCATTCACCCATGTATATTATAGCCACGTGGACAGAATTTAACTATAAATGTTACCACATTTGGACACATATTTATGGAACCAATAGGCAATAGGCTCGCCCCCTGTTATACAGGACCTAAACATAATTATCCACCGGCGAACTGTGGCTGTACGCCTTGGTACGTGTTGGTACGCCTCTGCCTAACCCTTCGGGGGATACAGGCGTGATGGTATGTGGTATATGTGGTTAGTTTTATTTAGTATAACTCTTAGTTAAAGTAAAATAACAATTTCGGCCTATTAGTGTCCCACTGTAGGGCAAAGGGCCTTTTCTCATACAGAGAAGGCACGAGCATTGATCACCACGCTTGCTCAAGGCGGATTGTTGATTCCAGACTTATATTAACTGTTAGTCCAGATTACCTCACGATGTTTTCGTTCACCGATGTCAGTGATGCTGAAGATAAACTTAGAAAGTACATATGTATTAAAAAGTCTCATTGGAACTTGCCGGATTTGAACGCACAACTTCGTGTATGAGAGACGGGTGCCTTAGCAGCTGTGCTGTCACTAATTATAAGAAACTATTGTAACAACTGACTTGTTAGCCTAGTGGTTCTTAGCACAACTGCTACGCTAGAGGCCTTGTGTTCGATTCTTAGGTAAAGCAAAGTGTTATTGAGTTTTTCTATGAAATTCTCAGTAGCAGCTCGGAGTTAGGATTCGTGCCCGGTTAATGGCAGTAGGCTCGCCCACTATTACATAGGACCTAAAACATACCGGCGAACTGTGGGTGTACGTTGATACACCTCTGCCTAACCCTTCGAGGAATACAGGCGTGATGGTATGTTAATAATGTATTGTAATAACGGTTAATAAACTTTATTCTATTATATTACTAACTAGCTATATACCGCGCGATGTTACCTTGCTTTCAGGTACGTTTTTGGTTACTGCACCGCCCCTGTTGGTCGTAGCGTGATGTTCTACACTTATAAACCTTTCTCTTGAATCACACAATCTATTGATGAAAAAAGCATTAAAATCTCGTTGCGCAGTGTAAATGTACAAACTAAACGTACAAACGCAACGGCGGGAAGCGACTTTGTTTTATACTATGTAAAGATAGCATTTTTTCATCAGCCGATTCAATTTTTTTTACTCCTATTAACCGGAGATAAATCAAAGGGACCCTGAACTGTTTGATAAGAGATAACAAGGCGCGTGCTGGCTCCGTTATCACTAAGTAAATATGACACTTACGGCCGCTTGTGCCAAAAACTTCATTCTGAGTTATTTGCTAACACGCTATTTTTATTTTTTTAATAAGATGAATGGATGTTTGTTACTCAATCACGCCAAAACGGCTGAACGGATCGGGATGAAATTTGGCACAGGGAAAGATTATAGTTTGGAATAGCATATAGTCTTCTTTTTTATTTTTTTTAACTGCCCCGTTGCTCCCGTGGTGGCGAGCACGACTGTTGAGCGTGGGGTCCTGGGTTCGATTCCCAAGTGGGACATAAAGTATTATTCGATTTTTCCATTAGGAAGTTCTCAGTATCAGCCAGGAGTTTGGAAGTAATTGGTGTGACACCCCTTTGCCTCAGAAAGCACGTAAATCGGTTGGTCTTACGTCTAATCTCTCCCCGGTTGTGTCGAATTGCCGTCCCATCGGACAATGAGAATTAGGGAAGAGGGAGTGCACCTGTGTACTTGGCTAGCCTAAATAAAGATGAGCCACGGTGGTCGGAATCGGTCTAGAAAATACGTATACATAGGCTACTTTATATCCCGGAAAAATGTACGGTTTCCCGTGAGACGATATGTACATTTTTAATCGGACGAAGTAGCGGGAAGAAGCTTCAATATTAAATTAATAAGTTTGCCAAGTTCCAAGCCCCGTCAATGAAGTCATATTGTACAAAAAATAAGTCAATATGAGATGTAGGTACATTCACACAAAAAATAAAAATACCTTTACTGTACAAATAATTAATTACATAATATGGCGAAAAAAAATCCTCACTGTTTACCATTCAATGTCAAGTCATACTTGAACTTTTTGAACTCCTTTATTAAGATTTGATTGATCATTTTTAGCTTTTAAGTACATACTTCCTATCATACAAATTCATTACACATAATAAACACCACTGAAGAAAACGAAATACGGAATTACGTTTATTTGGATAACATATTTTTTTCACTAACTTTTTTTTTTTTTTAATTTTTAACTGCCTCGGTAGCCTAGTGGTCCTAAGCGCGACTGCTACGCTAGAGGTCTTGGGTTCGATTCCCAGGTCGAGCAAAAAGTGTTATTGGGTTTTTCTATGAAATTCTCAGTAGCAGCTCGGAGTTAGGATTTGTGCCCGGTTAATGGCAATAGGCTCGCCCCTTATTACATGGGACCTAAATATACCGGCGAACTGTGGGTGTACATTGTTACACCTCTGCCTAACCCTTCGGGGAATACAGGCGTGAGTGTATTTTTTTCACTTATACCATCACACGCCTGTATTCCCCGAAGGGTTAGGCAGAGGTGTACCAATATACACCCAGAGTTCGCTGGTATGTTTAGGTCCCATGTAATAGGGGGCGAGCCTATTGGCATTAACCGGGCACAAATCCTAAGTCCGAGCTGCTATTGATCCGATTTTAATATAATTTAAATAGGACCGATCTGAAAGTATATGCTTTCAAGGGAAAAAAGAATTATCCAAATAGCTTGATAAATGACGGAGTCTTGATATAACAAACATATACATGCAAGTATAAAATTAAATTTGAGCAATATTTTGGAAATGAAAAAGCCAAATATAAAAATGATACCAAACACGGCGTATTTATCATTTTTAACACATTACTTTTCGTCCGCTAGAGGGCGCCACATTGAGTTTTGTGACACGTCACGTGGCCATGTTTAGCGGACGATAAAGACGGTTCTAACTATACCTCATTTGTCGAGTTCCGGACAGTAGTTTAGGAGCTATGAGGGAACAGATGAACATACACACACACACACATACATACATAGTCTGTCAAAATCATAACCCTCCTTTGGCTTTGCCGTAGTCTGGTAATAAAGTTGCTTCCCGCCGTCTGTCCTGTACCTTATAGATCTTTTAAACTACGCAACGGATTTTAATCCTGTTTTCATCAATAGATAGAGTGATTCAAGAGGAAGTTTTTTACGTATAGAACATCACGGTCCGACCAATAGGAGCGGACCAGTAACCAAAGATAGAACACGAATGACACTACGGGGTATATAGCTAATTAATTTCAAATTAGGCTCCTACCTAAGTACAATCATTGTTAACAAAAAGACACGGATCCTTGGATGTTTTTTTACACCTGACTTTGTATCGCTCAATGTAATATTTTCTAAAAATAGAACCAATTTTGAATAAATTACGATTGACAGACAGACAGACCTTTTGTTTATATAATAAAACCTTGACAATACACGAAGGTGCAACTACTAGAGCACCTGGCTTCGCTCGCATGAAAGACAACTAGCTTATGCTCGCGACTGCTACGCTAGAGGTCTTGAGTTCGATTCCCAGGTCGAGCAAAGTGTTATTGGGTTTTTCTGTGAAATTCTCAGTAGCAGCTCGGAGTTAGGATGTGTGCTCGGTTAATGGCAATAGGCTCGCCCTCTATTACATGGGTCCTAAACATACCGGCGAACTGTGGGTGTACATTAGTACACCTCTGCTTAACCCTTCGGGGAATACAGGCGTGATGGTATGTTATGTATGTGTTTAACAGCTCATAAAAAGTATGTCAATTGATTAGTGGTGTCATCTACCCAATTGCTCCTGTAACGTGGGATTCTTAGGTGTGTCTATAAACATAAAAACTCACGTACACAAACAAAACTGGAATCAACTAAATGTATGCCATGTATATAAATTTGTTCCTTGTGAAAAATCGAACCCGCGACACGCAGCGCAGCAGCCGATCGCTCAACCACTGCGCCAACTGTGTTATCAATATGCATGGTTATCGGTTAATGTCCGCAAGTTAAGTAAGTATCCATTTTAGTAGTAGTGGAGCTGTTTGTGTAGGAGCTCGTCCGGGGAAGTACTACCGCCATACTTATTTCTGCCGCAAAGCAGCGTTGCTGTGTTCCGGTTTGAAGGGTATGGGTGCCGGTGTAATTACAGGCACGTGACGCATTTCAACTTTGTCTCTGGGATGGCAACGCGTTTGCAAGGCCTTTAATGCTGCAGATGTCTATAGCAGCGTTGACCACTCAACATCAGGTGGGCCGTCGGCTTGTTTGCCATGAAAATGTATAAAAAAAAATATGTGAGAAGAGAAATCGGTCACATAGGCGACTCGTGCGCAGATAAGGAATGGCGTGATTCGGGGCACGGCAGGAAATGAGCGCCTCGGATTGTTAATAGCTATAGTTATATCATCCCTTTATCGTCATATTAGTCAGGAAAAGTGTGGCGGGCTAGTCCCATAAAAAAATAGACGTCATCCCAAACGAGTTCCTTCTGTAAGGCAGTTATGCTAGAGAAGGAGGCGGCGGGACGGTTGAGGCAGAGAGTCTCCCCTCGCAGTCGCCGCTGTAGACGCTCCGGGCGTCGGGAGCCGTTAGACGACTCCCGGCCACCGTAGACCCGCGCCTGTGGACGGTGAGCAATCGGTAGCTCACCGTCCGTACGTCGCATTACGACAGGCCGTGTGGACGGCGCGTTCTTGTACCACGCGCGCCTCAACGAGATGTCAGCAAATTTAGAAAGGGCCACTCAGGGCCGATGCCTGCCGGGGCTGCGGGTTGTTCGTAAAGGATACCGCGCCCCGGAACGCAAAGGGCACAAGAAGGAACATGGATAAGTTATAGTCAGTAAAAGTGCGTCAGTACTTTGCGTACTTGGCTAAGCTAGATTAGCAGCCGTGACCGAAAGCGGTCTGAAGAATGTTATTATTTTATTTCGTCCTTTTTTTGAATCAAATTTTTAATACCATCACGCCTGTATTCCCCGAAGGGTTAGGCAGTGGTGTACCAGTGTACACCCACAGTTCGCTAGTATGTTTAGGTCCCATGTAATAGGGGGCGAGCCTATTGCCATTAGCCAGGCACAAAACCTAACTCCGAACTGCTACTGAGAATTTCATAGAAAAACCGAATAACACTTTTTGCTCGATCTCGAAATCGAACCCAAGACCTCTAGCGTAGCAGTCGTGCTTAGGACCACTAGGCTAACGAGGCAGTTTTAATGTTTATTTAAAAACTCCTTTTGCATTTAAAAATGATGAAAAATAAAAAACAGTCCAGCGTAGGTAGTTTATTATCATAATTTTCAACTAAAAAGGTTTCATTGTATTTTCAAATTATTGAATTCATGAAAGTAAATAGACTCATAATTTTAACATAGGTTAAAAATTCGTGTCCGGTTGTATTTCGTCTGTTAAAATGAAATCTGATGCTGTAACCTTTTTTCTTTTTGATCAAGTTCTTAAATCCAATAAATATTTGCTTACCAATGTGACATTTTCAATGTCATTAGTACTGCCTGAGTTTATCTTGGAAATCACTGACATCGGTGAAGGACACCAATATACTACCACTGGACTTATCCATACTAAAGATTAGTATAAATAAAGGTAGACTGGTAGAAAATGCCTAAGGCCTTAAGTCCGTCTTTGTACGATGTATTTTATTTTACATTGTGCATAAAGCTTTAATAAATAAATAAAATAAATAAATGCAAATGTATATCTCTCTGTTTGTTACGACTAAACCACTGAACCGATTTTGATGAAATTTGGTACGAGGTTTGTTTAAACCCCAAGAAAGGACGTAGGCTACTTTTTAACCCCCGACGTAAAAACGACGGGGTGTTATAAGTATGACGTGTCTATGTGTGTTAGTGTGTATGTCTATGGCATCGTAGCTCCCGAACGCATGAACCGATTTTAATTTACTTTGTTTTTGTTTGAAAGGTGAATTAGTCGGGAGTGCTCGTAGCTATGTTTGATGAAAATCGGTTTAGCGGTTTCAAAGTTAACAGCTCTTTTGTTAGCTGCGGTAGGGATATTTATTTGTCCGTCGGGGGTTACTTAAAATTTTTAACTATGTGTTTTTATACCGTGATTTTATCTGCGTCAGCGGTAACACACATTCACGCAGATGTAGTCACGGAAAAAGCTAGTAAATTATATAAGTTTGAAATCACCAATCCGCCTTGAGCACGCGTGGTGATCAATGCTCGTGCCTTCTCTGTATAAGAAGAGGCCTTTGCCCAGCAGTGAGACAATAATAGACTAGTATTATTATTTTTAGTTAAGTTTATATCTGAACAGTGACGTATCACTCACAAAACTATTGTTCTTTTTATTAACAATATCGTTATCATTTTCCTGTTAAGGGTCATAATTTGTATATTTTAATAGTGATTTCGTCATTTCGGTCGGTAAGCGACTCTGCGGCAGACTCACTATCAACTTGCTGAATATTGACTAGCTTATCATTATACTGGCTAAAATTCTCCTAAACCGGATAATCTATTTATTCTAATATTATAAAACTGAAGAGTTTGTTTGGTTGGTTCAACGTGCTAATCTCAGGAAGTGCTGGTTTTAATTGAAAAATTCTTTTTGTGTTGGATAGTCCATTTATCGAGGAAGGCTATGGGCTATATAACATCACGCTACGATACACGGGAGAGGAGCAGTAACCAAAGACCTTACTAAATGCGGGTGGAAAAAACCACGCGAACGAAGTCGCTGGCAGCAGCTAGTTCTTAATAAAGCCGAAGAGCTTTTTTGTTTGTTTGAACGCTCTAATCTCTGGAACTAACAATCGGATTGGAATAAAGATGCATATATGATAGCTAGATTTATCAGGAATAGCATAGGCTATAAAACATTACGAAACGACACAAGGGAGCGGAGCAGTATGCAAAGACGTAACTTAACGCTGGTAAAAATAATAACGATGCAGTTGCGGGTAGAAGTTATCAACATATTCAAATATTATAAAGCTAAGTATGTTATTTTGTTTAAACATGTCAATCTCCGAAACTACTGGTCCGAAAATTTTTAGTTAGGACTCTGAGTAAGGGACAAGATAACGAAAAATTTTACTACTGATTTAGTTCTGATTAGTTCGGACTCTGGACACCAAGTTTGATATACACATACCATCACGAGAGGTGTACTGATAGTCCGCCAGTGTGTTTTGAGTCTCATGTAGGCCTATTGCCATTAACCGGGCCCAAATCCTAACTCCGAACTGCTACTGAGAATTTACCCAATAACACTTTGCTCGACCTGGGAATCAAAGTCAAAGTCAAATCATTTATTTCCATTAGACCATTAATAGGCACTTTTGAACGTCAATTACATGTTAAAATTAAAAATATTGAATCTAGTTGCCCATTCCAAAAGGCAGTTTCGTATGGAGAAGAACAGGCAAGAAACTCCATACATACTCTTTTAAAAAAAAATGTATTACAATAAGTTGTACAATTCCATAATACTATAATGATGTCAAAATGATCTATTAAAAAAAAAGTCACTCAAAGTACTGCAATACGTACTCAGTGCCACAAATTAGAAATGAAAGCTAAGTTAATTGTAATATTAAATACATTTATACATTTAAAAAACAAGGAATCAGTGTGTGAGGCATACTCAAATGTAGAATTAATGTCGAAGAGAAAAATAATTAATCAAAATAAAGTACTTAAATAGTTAAATTAGACACCAGTTGATTTTGACAAGACTTTAAATGGTCCTATAGAGCAGAACCAGCATGTTCCCAAGCATTGTTATCTTGAATATAATCTTCGAACCCCTCAAAGCCTCTAGAATTTTCTGTTGATTGAACCTCTGGCTGTTTACGTACAATGAACACCCTACGCCTGTTTCTCCCCCCCTGTTTCTTTTTCCTACTCCTCCGCTAATCTTTTCTGATTAATTTCGTTGCGGGATCCAAGACAGTTGAATTGTTACTCTTGGACTTGTCTAACTTCATTTGTTCTCTAGTGGTCACCACTGTTGATTCCCGCTTTCAGGAGTTACAGTGGAAGGGGAAAACGTGGCGGGTTTGTCCCAAAAAAAAGGTACATTTTTCCCCTATAATTTTGGACTCTGCATTGGATTTCTTTACAGAATTTTTCAAAATTGAATTCTCATGTTAGTATAAACCAACTAAGGTCATACGCATTAAATATGTATGAAGTTCTGTAACCTTCAATTTTTCTTTGTAACTTTTAGAATTTTATCCTCAAGAACAGTTCTAAAGAAGAATTATTTTTCATTTACGCACGCAGAGGTACACCCACAGTTTGCCGATATGTATAGGTCCTATGTAATAGAGGGCGAGCCTATTGCCATTAACCGGGCACAAATCCTAACTCCGAGCTGCTACTGAGAATTTTATAGAAAAACCCAAGCGTAGCAGTCGCGCTTAGGACCACTACGTTAACGAGGCAGTGAAAAAAAAACGTTGCTAAGAATACTAAGAGTTTCTCTTTTATCGTGGGTACGTTTACAAACATATAAACTCACATACACAAACAGCCAATCCCGGAACAACTATCAGTAGGTCATACAATTATTTGTTCCGTGCGGGAATCGATTCCCGACACTCAGCGCAGCAGCCATCCGCTCAGCCACTGGGCCTACCGTGTTTTCTGTTTTTGCTTCTAAAATACATTATGACATTAGTACATTTTAGAGCTCTTTGTGAGGAGCTCGTCCGAGAAAGTACTACCATCATACTTATTTCTGTCGCAAAGCAGCGTTGCTGTGTTCCGGTTTGAAGGGTATGGGTGCCGGTGTAATGACAGGCAGTTGAGACATCTCAGCTGTCTCTGGGATGGCAACGTATTAACAAGGCCTCTGGTATTGCAGATGTCTATAGGCAACGTTGACCACTTAACATCAGGTGGGCAGTCGACTTGTTTGCCATCCAATTATCACCATTCACATTTCTACATAGTATAAAACCAAGTCGCTTCCCGCCGCCAGTCCCTCTGTCTTAGATCTTTTAAACTTCGCAACGCATTCACATAATTAAATAGAGTGATTCAAGAAGAAGGTTTATACGTATAGAACATCACGCTACGACCGATGGGAGCGAAGCAATAACCAAAGACGTAACGCGGGTGACACCAACGGTTATATATCAAGTACTTCCATATAAGCCAACACTTCAGCTTACCCACTAATTGGCACTATACTTAGATGTTTAGTAACGCACAAACCATTCAGAATACTAAAAATGGAAGCCAGAATTTAGAATCTCAATCTATCGCGGTATTATGAAAACATTCACTAATTTTACATCAGGAATGCGAGATCAGGCATTTCGCTATTTCAGAAAGCGTTTTGATTCCGCGAATGGTTTATTAAGAGATGCAAGTGGGAGGATGACGACCTGAGCTCGTGGCGTGTGGGTGACCAGACCGGGGTTGGCAGAGGAACAGTAGCCTGGCTCTGAAGACCAATTCCTGTAATTAATAATAATATGACTGCTACGGTTCGATTCCCAGGTCGAGCAAAGAGTGTTATTGGGAATTTCATCTCATGGCAGAGGCTTACAACACGAAGACAAAAAACGAATTGATAACACTTTGTCCGACCGGGAAATCGAACCTACAAGCGCCATCGCCATGACCAATTATTATCTTATTTGCTTCTACCTTGCCTTGCTACGCTAGAGGTCTTGGGTTCGATTCCCAGGTCGAGCTATGTATTATTGGGTTTTTCTATGAAATTCTCAGTAGCAGCTCGGAGTTAGGATTCGTGCCCGGTTAATGGCAATAGGCTCGCCTCCTAATAATTAGGTACATGGAACCTGAACATACCGGTGAACTGTGGGTGTTCATTGCTACACCTCTGCCTAACCCTTCAGGGAATACTGGCGTGATGATACGTTATCTTCTTTTACCTGCACTAGTGTTTCTCCTGTAGCGTGGGTGCGATTACAAACAAACAAACACATACACAAACAGCCAGACCCGGAATTATCAGTAGGTCAGACAAATATTTGTTTCGTGCGGGAATCGAACCTGCGACACGAAACGCACCTGCTAATCGCTCAGGCACCTATGGCACCTGCAAGTAGAGGTCGGTGACCTTCTGTTATCGTTAACTAGTGATACGAAACTATACTGATAGATAACTATAATTAGTTAGTAGACTTAATGTTTCAGACTGCTTGAATTGTTTTTATTACCATCATACCATCACGCCTGTAATCCCCAAAAGATTAGGCAGAGGTGTACCAATGTACACCCACAGGTTCGCCGGTATGTTAAGGTCCCATGTAATAGGGGGCGAGCCTATTGCCATTAACCGGGCACAGATCCTAACTCCGAGCTGCTACTGAGAATTTCATAGTGCATCCCAAATAAAACTGCTCCACCTGGGAATCGCACTCAAGACATCTAGCGCAGCAGTCGCGTGTAGGACCACTAGGCTAATGAGGCAGTTCGTAATAGTACTTCTAATATTTTTTTACTTAAATTAATACGGTCATTTTTTGGCGCAGTCATATCTTGAGCTTAATTATAATATTCTGTATTGATCTCGTTGACTTTTTTAATAAAAGTCATCTGGGCGCATGTTTAAAATTTAATGATAAATTAACCACGCGCCTATTTTGGGCCATTTCATTATGTTCCCGAGTCTCCATCTAGCGTAGCAGTTGCGCTTAATACGATTAGGCTTATGAGGCAGTAAAAAAAAATATTCTTTGAAGATAGGTACTTTGCAAATCAGTAAAAAATATTCGATGGTACATGGTAGCGTGAGTAGTGTGCAATATAATGTACGCAATCTAACAGTACAGGGGTCATGGGGTGTTTTAAAGTTTAGTTAGAACTTATATGTCCTGTCGTAAGCACATGTTAAGGTAACTGACGCATCGCGACAACAAATAAGGCTCAAAATAGCGATACGTTTCATGTTAGGTAAATCGGATAAATATCGGAAAAATACACGGCTCAGTGGAAAAATTTATAAGTATGTCTTTAGTTCATGAAATTCCCTATAATGTCATTACATAAAATTATATACTTTACGCTCAAATGTGTACTTTACGATTTTTTTTCTGTGTTACTATTATACTTTCATGAAATATTTATAGGTAAGTCTTTTTTTTTGAACAATTGACTTTAAACTCAATTTAGGCTTGTAATATGTAACAATACGCCAGACTATGAGACAAAAAATGTATTGACCTTCAACATCTCCATAAATAAAAGATTCCCAAACAAAAAAAATTATCGCAATGACAAGAATTACATAAAAACTGTTAGCTTTGTTTACAGTCTCCGGGCTCTTACTGAAAAATTCCTAATGTCAAAAAGCCAAACGCTTTTTGCCCGAGCTGAGAATCGAAGCCAGGACCCTACACACAACAGTCGCGCTTGCCACCACGAGACCAACGAAAAAATAGAAAAATAAGCTGACACATAAAAAATAACTCACTTATTCCATTCTAGACCACGAGGAACACTCCATTTAACTAAACAGGTTCACCGCACTTCAACACCATAATAGATGAGAAAAATACAAATAAATATCTGCAAGATAAGAGCCAGATAGCTTTCAACGGCTTTTACCTATCAAGACTTAGGAAAACAAACATTGTTTTTAATATAAATGTTTGGTAAATTAATGGTTTAACTTCTGGTTAATGCGCAAGCGGCGTTGAAAGATATATGTAAACATGCCTGCCATTTTGTTTTGAAGTTGGAGTGATTGATTTTTGGTAATTTGTGTTAGTGGGCGCGTTGGAGTATAAATAAGACAATGTATATGTCAAGTTTACCCACCGGAAGGTGCAGTGTGGGAAGGTCAATACATACAGTCAACCGTCGACCTGGTAAAGGTCGCAGATGCGGGCAGTGCAGGACCGGTCATTGTGGCTATCTTTAGGGGAGGCCTATGTCCAGCAGTGGAAGTCGTTCAGCTAACTTATCATCAACATCATATTTGATGATAAGTTATGTTTAGAAGGAATGCGTAATAAAATCGAGTGGTGGTGTGTCGGGGTACACGGCCGTTGGTTTAATATGAAATATCTGTTACGAACAACCCGCAGCTCCGGCAGGCATCGGCCCTGAGTGGCCCCTTCAAAATTTACTGATATCTCTTTGAGGCGTGGAACACGAACGCGCCGTCGACACGGCCTGTCGTTATGCAACGTACGGACGGTGAGCTAGCCATTGCTCACCGTCCACAGGCCCGCGCCTTTTGTTAGCTTGGGTCTTACCTGTTAAAACAAATGTGTTAATGAATATAAATAAATAAAACGTCTTGTAAATCTTAGCTGTACCTTTCAGGCAAACACCGAAAGCTTTGGAGACTGTAATGAAATGTACTCTATGACTAATTCATACTCTAACCCCCAGACTGTTGGCAGACGAAATTTTCATGTTAACTTTTCAGCGGAACTTTCTGATAGTATATTTTGGATTTTATTATCATGATCATCCTAACTTTTCTCAGGTATCTATATTCAGTCACAACAGTTCCTTACATGTTGTCGAGTTATGCGAACGTAAATGTTTGGAGCAGTTGACTTTTTTCTCGATTTTACTTTTCGTACTATAGTAAAAGTTGCTTATTTTCATGAGTACTGCACTCCCTTAAAGCAAGACCCTCGTTTACCCTAATACGCTGTAGAATACCTACTACTTGGCAGCCATGACGACGAAGACACAAGCCGAAGATGGTAGTTACTAGAATCCACACAGAGTATCCGTCGAGTTTCTTGCTCGTTCTTCTCCATAGAGACCTACCTACCTTTTGGAACGAGCAACTAGCTTCAACATTCTAACTGCACGACTCCTTGACAGTTCAAAAGTACCTGTAAATGGTCTAGTTGGAATAAATGCTTTGACTTTGACTTTGGCTTTGGCCACACACGTTACATAATAATTACTAAAGCTACTTTAACTCGGAATGCGTGTCAGTCGCCTCGTGCCTACAAATTAGCAGCCGGTCGCCGCAGACTGACAGGGATGGCAAACCTTTTTGCATTGGTGTGCTCAGAAAACTTTTGTGAAACTAGAATTACCTCAAAAAATCCTTTACCAATATTAGTATAGATAGCTATACTCAAATATAATTATATCAATTTAAAAAATGTATCAAAAGTACACTTTGTAAACAAGCTTATTACAAATTAGAAGATTATATTCAAGATAACAATGCTTGGGAACATGCTGGTCCTGCTCCATAGGACAATTTAAAGTCTTGACAAAATCAACTGGTTGCTAATTTAATTATATAAGTACTTTGTTTTGATTAATTATTTTTCTCTTCGACATTAATTCTACATTTGAGTATGCCTCACACACTGATTCCTTGTCTTTGAAATGTATAAATGTATTTAATATTACAATTAACTTAGCTTTCATTTCTAAATTATGGCACTGAGTACGTATTGCAGTACTCTGAGAGACTTTTTTTAATAGATCGTGTTGACATCAGTATAATTTTATTTTATGGAATTGTACAACTTATTGTAATACATTTTTTTTTTAAAGAGTATGTATGGAGTTTCTTGCCCGTTCTTCTGCATACGAAACTACCTTTTGGAATGGGCAACTAGATTCAATATTTTTAATTTAACATGTAATTGACGTTTAAAAGTGCCTTTTAATGGTCTAATTAAAATAAATGATTTGACTTTGACTTTATTATAAAGAGGAAAGATATCAAATAAGCTCCGAAACTACTGGACTGATTATAATTGTTTTCACCAATAGATGGCTACGTTATTCTTGAAACATAATATATAACATACCATCACGCCTGTATTCCCCGATGGGTTAGGCAGAGGTGTAACAATGTCGACCACAGTTATTGCATGTTATGTTTATTAATTCAATATGGCAAATGTTGCATTACCATCCAGCAATTTAAAGAATATCCCAAACTTATAATAGATTTTAATACATGAAACTATTTGTAAAAGGTAGATTTTAAAAAACTGAGAATAAAAATTATTTTGTCAAAAGAAACTTGGTTTAAAGTTTCAAATTAAAATGATCTCCCCTAAATTGATAAACTCGCAAGTGGGTTATTAAATCTTCGTTTAATATCCAACTATCTACAATCGACTCCCCATGACCGACGACCTCGTGAAGGTCGCGGAAAACCGCTGGATGCAGACAGCGTAGGATCGTTCATTGTTGCTATCTATGGTGGAGGCCTATGTCCAGCAGTAGACTTGTTGGTTGAAATAATGATAAGGATGGTAAAATAGCCAAAATCATTGCAATTACTTTGAAAAATGAGACAAACTTTGTTGTGTGTTAGATTATTTTGACAGAAATAGAGAAAAAAAAAAGAAAAATTATTTCGTAAAGTAGCCGCCACGATTCGTGAGCACAAAGGTTAAGTTTATTTTTGGGTTCCTGCCTGGGTTTTTTGGGTCACCGACTCTGCTCGCGATTAGCCCGTCTGCCAGACAGACGAACCCAAAAACGGCGTCTGCTATATTAAAATTGATGCAGTTGGCCTGAATTTCCAGTCCCGGGCCGCGTATGCCAAAGGTTCGCCATCCCTGTAATAGAGCGTGGTCTATGGACCTACGCGTGTGTCGTCACGTACGCAGACCCAACCGTTTTCCTTGTACCTTTCCACGTTTAAGATAAGTACTGTCAACAAATGTGTTTTGTGTGTACGCACGCGTGAACTTTCATTTTTATGTATACTTCATTCATTTACATTAGACAAATATCGTTATTTTAATTGGGTAGAGGACATTATCAATTATTCCAAGACACAACTTCACAAAAAAAACAAATTATTTTACCCCTGAAAACCAGATGTATTTTTAAATAACTATAAAATTCGATTTTTAGTTGCTTTGAAATCAATAAATAGTTAGTGAATTGAGATGTCAAAAAAAGTGACGTCATACTTTGGTATTCCGAGGACACGGTGGAGCACACCGTGGCGGTGTGCCCCGCTTGGGCGGAGCATCGCCGAGTCCTCGTGGCGGCCATCGGCGGCGGCGAACTCTCGCGTCCTGCCCTGGTGCAAGCCATGGTCCGGAGCGAGAGGGAATGGGATGCAGTCGCCTCCTTCTGTGAGGCAGTAATGCTTGAGAAGGAGACGGCTGAGATAGAGGTTCTCGCGTCCCAGCCGCCGCGGTAGACGTTCCGGACGTCGGGAGCCGCGAGACGACTCCCGGCCACCGTAGATACGGGCCTGTGGACGGTGAGCAATGGGTAGCTCACCGTCCTTACGTTTATCAAAACGACAGGCCGTGTCGACGGCGCGTTCGTGTTCCACGCGCGCCTCAAAGAGATGTCAGCATAGGGAAGGGGCCACTGAGGGCCGATGCCTGCCGGGGCTACGGGTTGTTCATAAGAGATACCGCGCCCCCGGAACGCAAAGGGCACAAGAAGGAACATGGGTGGGTTTTAGTCAGTAAAAGTCTGACACTCCCTCCCGCCCCGCCCAGGGCGGGGGAAGTTATTTGATGATTTCCCACCCACCAAAAAAAACCATACTTATTTCAGCCACAAAGCAGCGTAATTGCCGTGTTCCGGTTTTGAAGGGTATAGGTGCCGGTGTAATTACAGGCACATGAGACATTTCAACTTTGTCTCTCGAAATGGCAACAAGGCCTCTGGTATTACAGGTGTCTATAGGAAGCGGTAACCACATGACATCAGGTGAGCTGTTAGCTTGTTTCCCATCAAAACATATTTATAAAAAAATTCCCCGCCGTGGCCAAAATTAAGTCCGGAGGATAGTATTAATACGAAGAAAATAATTAATTTAATACCAAGTAAAGTTTGTTATATTATGACCTGCTTTTCAATAGAGACATTTTCCAACATTTTTACAGATGATTTTATCAATGAAGAAACCAAAAAAATATTCATATTTATAATTTTAAAACACAAATATTTTTTCTTCTTTTTTAATAAGATTGTAAACCTACTTCACAAATAAGGCTGGGTTTCGTTCAAAAATAAAACAGAGCTTTCCAGAACCAATCGAACATTCGAAATTCAAATTAACGTCTACCTCTTTGGTTTGATGCGCAATTTGGAATCCTTTTTTTTTCCACAGACATTCTGGATATTACTTTTAAATGGGAAACACGGTCAAGGCAAAGGAGCCTACTGTCAACATGTTTATCCTTGGTTATTTCGCCGTGTTCCTATGCGACTCGTAAATAAACTACGTAAATTATTCTGTAGTAATATTCTGTAAAAGCTCCTTGGGTAAAATAAGCTAGCAAGTCCGGAGTTTTGAAGTTAGTGGTGAAATATCGAAACACCATTTTCGCGCTGGATTTGAAGCTAGCTGCCATGTAATGAAATGGAATATACCTTAAGAGCTTTCATTTGATATGAGGTTTGTCACTGTTGGGCAATGTGGGAATCTTTGCCCATTATTTACATGAAAATGACAAAATGTACCAAAGCACCATTTTCGCGTTGAATTTTGAAGTTAGCTGCCATAGAATGAAATGGAGTACTCTTGAAGAGCTTTCATATGACATTGGTCTCATCACTGTTAAAAAGTCGGCCCAAAAATCATACAACGGTGCCCATGGTCGTATTACATGCAATCATGCATACATACCATCACGCCTGTATTCCCCGAAGGGTTAGGCAGAGGTGTACCAAAGTACACCCACATTTCGCCGGTACGTTTAGGTCCCATGTAATAGGGGGCGAGCCTATTGCCATTAAACGGGCACCAATCCTAACTCCGAGCTGCTACTGAGAATTTCATAGAAAAACCCAATAGCACTTTTTGCTCGACCTGGGAATCGAACCCAAGACCTCTAGCGTAGCAGTCGCGCTTAGGACCACTAGGCCAACGAGGCAGTCTAGGCAATTATACATGTGGGCTATATTTTGTTTATTATTTTCAATACTTTTTATTTGTTTTAACATTTACATGCCAGCACCAATTTGTCGATATATCTTTGCGCTTAATTGTTAAATTTAAATTATTTTGATGTAATTTAAAAAAGAATACACGTGCTGTACATTTTTTATTTGATTTACACGTGTATCCCTCCTTAAATATTCAGTTTCATTTTATATAAATGAATTTTTTTCATGTTTTGGATTTCGATTGACACAATAACATTTAAAAAAATGGACGGCAAACGAAAAAAATGGACACGAAATTGCGCAACACAGTTTCTAGAATAATTTCATTTAAAATGTAAAAAGTCGGCTTCTATACATATGTGTGGTGCTATTACGGAACAAAATGGCCTTAGATGGAACATTGAAAAAGTAGTTCATATTTTATCTATGGATAGGGTGGCCATACGTCCCGTGTATACGAGACTGTACTCATAATTGTCCCGTCCCATCCTACTAATATTATAAATGCGAAAGGTTGTGATAATGGATAGGTATTTGTTACTCAATGGTCTAAATAGGCACATAGATAGATTATAGTCTGAAAAAGCACATGGGCTACTTTCTATCCCGAATAAATTACCGGCTCCCGTGGGATAATATCAACTTTGACACGGACAAAGTCGGGGACAAAATTATAGTCGATTTGTCATTATAATTTTAAACATGCGCCCAGTTCTATGACTTTTATTAAAAAAAAAAACGAGATCAATACAGAATATTATAATTAAGCGCAAGATATGACTGGGCCAAAAGATGAATGTGTTAATTTAAGTAAAAAAAAATTAGAAGTACTATTTTGAACTACCTCGTTAGCCTAGTGGTCCTAAGCGCGACTGCTACGCTAGAGGTCTTGGGTTCGATTCAAAGTTTGAGCAAAGCATTATTGGGTTTTTCTATGAGATTTGTGCCCGGGTGGGTGCTTTTCCTTCAATGGCAATAGACTCGCCCCCTATTACATGGGACCTAAATATACCAGCGAACTGTGGGTGTACATTGGTACACCTCTGCCTAAGCCATTGGGGAATACAAGCGTGATGGTATGTGTTATTCGCAAAATACTTTGATTTCGACTTGTTTATTGGAGTTGTTTGAAGTGTCCTGTATTTGGTCCCTGAGAGCTATGGCAAGCCTACTTATAGATATTTTTGGATGCTGAAATATTCATGAGATTACTGTAAAAATATGTCCATTTTAAAACGAAGCGTTTCCAAAGATAGTGAATTAGTATTTTTAGTTCTGATGAAACATGAAACCTTCATGCACGAGCATTAATCACCACGCTCAAGGCGCCTTGGCGATTTGATTTCAGACTTACTATTATTTATCGATTCGTAGCAGGTGGCGTCCTGTGGTTTCTGCCTACCCCCATTGAAAAAAGGCGTGACTTTATGTATGTGTATATTAATTGTGAGTCCAGGTTTCTGGTTTCTCACGACGTTTTCCTTCACCGATGTCAGTGATGTCCAAGCTAAGCTTAAAAAGTACATATGACATGGAAAAAGTCATATCGGTACTTTTCCCTTAACCCAAGCGACGTCCCCATTATCAACGTCATATCAGCTGCAGGACGTCCACAGCTGGACATCGGCCTCCCCCGTAGATTTTCAAAAGGACTTTTTTATACCACAGAAGGTTGGAACCAAGCTAGCGGCCCGCCTGAAGATAAGCGGTTACCGCTGCCCATGGATACTTGCAACACCAGAGGCACCACTCGTGCATTGCCGATCCCATAAAAAAAGATAGGAATCTAAAAAAAGAAACGGTTTTCCAACGTGTTATTTCAATATCATTTTTAGTATGGTACCATTTCGCACAAATGCGACCCACACTTTACCCCTTACACTTTTTAACCATTGGCCATTGTAATACAATCGCCATTGAAAGTTATACAAACATTTATTCCATTACGCTAGAATGAAAGTAAAAATTATGTTAATTTGTAAGAAAAATCTTGTTCGTCATGTTTTTCATAATGGAGTTACTGCCACGTGTTCTAAAGTCACATTTTTAAAAGGATTCATGTGATAATGTAACATACTTGAAACTGTAGAATAGTTCTTTCTTTCGTAAAGAACAAAGTAAGGAAAAGCTACCTTTCTGCTTTCAATTTAAGGTGTGATTTTCTAGTTTTTGTTTTTTTTTTCTTTGCCCCACACTAGGAATTTCTCCTGTATCGTGGGTGCGTTTACAAACATATAAACTCACATACACAAACAGCCAGACCCCAAACAACTATCTGTAGGTCATACAAATATTTGTTCCGTGCGGGAATCGAACCCGCGACACGCAGCGCAGCAGTCGATCGCTCGGCCACTGCGCCAACCGTGTCGAGTTTAGGTTATAACTTTGTGCTTGAACATTTTTAAGTTCAAGAAATAAGAAGAGAGTATCTTCTTCTTGTCTCCTCTTCCCCTCAGCCTGTAACAGTCCACTGCTGGACATAAATAAGTCAAAAGTGCCTGTTAATGGTCTAATTAAAATAAATGTTTTGACTTTGACTTTGATCTTGTCAAAGATAGATTCAGTTAAATTAAAATTCAGTTGTATGGTAAATTATAGGAATCAGTCGTGAATTTACAAACACTTTTTACAAGAAAAATTCTGCAAGCCGGATACTGTACGGAATTCATTTTAATAATTATTCGAAGGAATTGAGTTTTTGTATGATAGGAGTTCATTCTTCCATGTTTAATAGATTTTCTAACGAAAAAAATTACCTTTCAGTAGAGTTTTTGAATTTGGAGTACTTACCTACTTAGTATTAATCTTATTGTAATTTTAAGAAGTTTGTTGCGAACCACGTTCGCGTATAATAAATAAAAAACCGGCCATTTGCGAGTCGGACTCGCCACTAAGGTTTCCGTCGCGAGACGACTCCCGGCTCGCGAGACGACTCCCGGCCACCGTAGATACGGGCCTGTGGACGGTGAGCAATGGGTAGCTCAGCGTACAGTCCTTACGTTGCATAACGACAGGCCGTGTCGACGGCGCGTTCGTGTTCCACGCGCGCCTCAAAGAGATGTCAGCAAAGGGAAGGGTCCACTGAGGGCCGATGCCTGCCGGGGCTGCGGGTTGTTCGTAAGAGATAGCGCGCCCCCGGAACGCAAAGGGCACAAGAAGGAACATGGGTGGGTTTTAGTCACACAGAAATGGGCGGACTCACAGGCGAACAGCGAAGTCTTAGTAATAGGGTCCTGTTTTACCCTTTGGGTACGGAACCCTTAAAAATATAACTGTGTGTGTGTGAGATTGATATTTTATAAAGGAAACCTCCTGTCAGACTATATTCAACAATCTATTCTTATTTAATAAAAATAAATGGCTGAATGTGTTGCTGTGCGCAAAACTCGAGAACGGCTGGACCGATTTGCTGATTCTTTCTCTACTTTGTTCGTAATTTATTTGGAAAATCCACCGGAAATTTTGAAACTTTGCACCCGTATTTCATCTTTGAAAGACGGAGGCAGTCCAGAGGATTTCCACAGGAAAAAACATAAAGAAAATGCTCGGCGCTTTTGACACGCGCGTCCCAGAATATCGAAACTTTTTCCTCAAAAACTTATAATATCTAAAAGCAAAATATATTCCTCGTGTATTTCTATTAAGAAGGTCGATGATATTCGTATATATTTTCTTTGTAACGGTCAGTTGTCAATCTTGTAACGATAAACCGGAATGTATTATAATATTAGCCTTTAGTTTTTAGAACGCATTTATGAGACAAATTGTCAAGCTCGTCTCGACTCTTACGGACTAAAAAACCACCATGGAGTTCCCTTCCCACGTTTACGCCGGGGATCCCGGGAACATATCGCGCATGGGACAAGGGCAATCTACACTAAGGTGGAAAATCAACAAGGGACTACCGTATGGGATTCTTCAAGATAGCAGTGAGGGTTTTTTTAGGGTCGGCAACGCTCATGTGATAACACACCATCACGCCTGTATTCCCCGAAGGGTTAGGCAGAGGTGTACCAATATACACCTACAGTTTGCCAGTATGTTTAGGTCCCTTGTAATAGGGGGCGAGCCTATTGCCATTAACCGGGCACAAATCTTAACTCCGAGCTGCTACTGAGAATTTCATAGAAAAACCCAGTAATACTTTTTGCTCGACCTGGGAAACGAATCCAAGCCCTCTAGCGTAGCTGTCGCGCTTAGGACCATTAGGCTACTGAGGCAGTCTATCATTGTATATGTAAAGCAAGATCTAAAATTAGCTGAAATTTAGCACACTTAAGACCTTTAGCTTAGCCGTCGCGCTTAGGACCACTAGGCTACCGAGATGGCTGGGGCCGTTATGCCACTGGTGTTGCACTTTTTCATAGGCTACGGTAACCGCTCACCATCAGGAGGACCATATACCTGTTTGCAATATAAAAAAAGTATCTATTATGTACGGTTCCGCCTTTCTGCCATGTTTATCAGCAAAATTGCCAGCCACAACGGAAACTGAACCAGAATGTATATACCTACACCGATTTTAAAATTTAAAAACTTTGGCTCCTCACAGCCGGCCATTTTAATATGTAACCGATTATCATCTGTGGTTGTTTTGTAAGTCAATCGATTGACATTTTGAAATCGACGCGCGCCTCCAAACAAGCTTGGCGAACATCACTGAGAAATGATTTTAACCCTGCTATGATGAGTATTTCTTTATCTAATTTTTTTTTTTTATCATTGTTGGATGACAAACAAACCGTTAGCCCTCTTGATGTTAAGTGGTCACCGCTGGATACAAAGTTGAAACGTCTCATGTGCCTGTAATTACATCGGCACCCATACCCTTTAAACCGGCCACAGCAACGCTGATATGCGGCAGAAATAGGTATGGTGGTGAAGCTCTGCCATTACTAAAAGTAAATCCTACTAACACGAAATTTGTACGCATGCATGGATAGACGGATGTATACGTGTTACTCTTTCTGACTGAAATTAGCTGAAATTTGGCACACTTAAAGATCTTGCTTAGCATATAAGATTTATACACTGCCTCGTTAGCCTAATGGTCCTAAGCACGACTACTACGCTAGAGGTCTTGGGTCCAATTCCCAGGTCGAGCAAAAAGTGTAATTGGGTTTTTCTATGAAATTCTCAGTCGTAGCTCGGAGCTCGTGCCGGGTCCGTGCCCGGTTAATGGCAATAGGCTCGCCCCCTAATACATGGGACCTAAACATACCGGCGAACTGTGGGTGTACATTGTTACACCTCTGCCTAACCTTTCGAGGAATACAGGCGTGATGGTATGTTGGATTTAGTTTTTTTTTATATTTGATTTTAACTTTGACCTTGACAGATTACACTTCTTTTTTCTTCGGATGGGCAATCATGAAATGACTTCCCCCGCCCTGGGCGGGGCGGGAAGGAGTGTCAGACTTTTCCTGACTAAAACCCATACATGTTCCTTCTTGTGGCCTTTGCGTTCTAGGGGCGCGTTATCTCTTTCCAACAACCGATCTAAATCCGTAGCTCTCAATTAAAAGTTGCCACTTAAAATTTAATATAATCACGGTTAATAAGCTTAAGGTACTGAAGATCCGTGGCGGTTTCTATTTTAAGATTTAAAACCATTTCATATTAAACTTATCTTAGAAGTAACTTCGCTTTTATGATTAGGACCCTAAAATAACTGTAGCCAAGAATTAATGTAGTAGGTAACTTCAAATTTAAACTTTATATGTAACTAGCTTCTGTTCACGACTTCGTCCGGGTTATGTTACATCTTTTGTTATTGCTCTGCTCCTGTGTGTCGTAGCGTAATGCCACTTCCTGATATCTATCTATTGGTGAAAAGATGGCAAAATCAGTCCAGTAGCTTCGGAGCTTATTCGGTACAAACAACTCATCCACACTCACTCTGCCTGCCTGTCTGGTTACTTTGACGACCTGGAATAATATACCCTTTCAGCATTAACGGGTTGTAACTTCGATATCTTCATTATCATAAAAAAAATATGTGAGTTCAGATGTTCTAGAACAGAATAATCATTCTACAGATGGGATGCCTCCAAGGACATTGGCAGTCTTCGTCAACCTATATAGGCCTCCAGAAGCCATCTCAATGCTGGCGCAGTGGCTGTGCGAATGGCTGTTGCGCTGTGTGTCGCGGGTTGGATTTCCGCGATTATCTGTATGGCCTACATTGTTGCCGGTTTGTTTTTTGTGAGGTTGTGAAATACGAGGATTTGGATGATAGATGTCTGTTATTCAATCACACCGGGACGGCTGAACGGATCTGCATGAATGTTCGCACTGAGGTAGAGTGTAGTCAGAAACAGCACATAGGCTAGTTTTTATCCCGAAAAAAAGTCTCCGTAAGATTGGGGTTCAATGCTAGGGATTGACAGCTCACCTCAAGTTTTTGATGTAAAACCGATTGCTGGCGTGACGACGCATGCCGTGGCGACCCGTCGCCATGCTACATGATGCTATGTATATTTACAGTCTATATGCAGTAGTGTGGACAGTGTCGCGATGCGTCGCCATGCGCAAGTGACTGTGCGATTCTCATGTTTTACATCTGATGTATTTTTTATAGAATAGATCAGCCACAGGGGGCTTTTGGGGATTCAACACCCCCCCCCCCCCCCAAATATTACTCCGAGTAATTAATTCTCCTACATGCTAGGGTATTGAGATGACAGCTCACCTTTTCTTTAAGGACCGGAAATTATAAAATTACTTCTTCAGCTCTGGGAGGAGCGGAAGGGAGTGTCAGACTATTACTGACTAAAACCCATCCGTGCTCCTCCTAATGTCCTTTGCGTTTCAAGGCCGCGGTTACTCTTTTGAACAAATTCCTCAACCCTGGCAGGCACTGGTCCTAGTAGGCCGTCTACTATGATAGCCCACCAGAAGCAACAAGAATATTGTAACCAAGATTTTGTAAAAACCAAATTGTAAGAAAAGAGTGTCCATGGAGTTTCTTGCTCGTTCTTCTCCATAGAGACCTACGCTTTGGAACGAGCAACTAGCTTCAACTTTTAAATGTGACTTCTTGACAATTCAAAAGTGCCTGTAAATGGTCTAATTGAAATAAATGCTTTGACTTTGACTTTGACTTTGACCACCCTATGCTTACTTCCACCAATGACGATCTATTCTAAGTTCAACTTATTTGCTTTACCAACCAGGCCCCTAGCAACAGGCCCTATAGGCACCTACTTGATATACTTAAAAGATGCTGATTCATCTGCATCATTGCAACTGACGGCTTCAATGAACGATTGTTGCCATAATCAAATTTGCATCAGAGGCAATTTAGCAAGCATCGAGCACAGGCAATGGTGTGCATTCAATCAATTGGTTATGTTCACGACTGTGTTTGCAATGAGGGTTAAGCAGGTTTAACAGTTTATATCATTGATTTCTTTTTTAATTTCTTTATTTTCAGCTCTGACTTCTTTATTTCTATACTTTCCGCGAGAAGGTGAGCAGAGGTCTTTAATAAAGGGTTTTTACTAGTAGTAGAGCTCTTTGTGAAGGAGCTCGTCCGGAGAAGTACTACCACCAGAACTACTTCTGCCACAAAGCAGCTTTGCTGTGTTCCGGTTTGAAGGGTATGGATGCCGGTGTAATTACAGGCATTCAACTTTGTCTCTGGGATGGCAACGCATTTGCAAGACCTCTGGTATTGCAGATGTCTGTAGGTAGCGATGACCACTTAACATCAGGTGGCCTGTGGGCTTGTTTGCCCTCCAATGACATAAAAAAGGTGAATAATGCACCGACATTATCAGTTAAAAATATCAATCTCAACTAATATGAAGGAAGAATATATGTATGGATTTTAAAATTACCTGTAAATGGTTCAATTGGATTGATTTACCTTTGAGACACAAAAAATAATTTGTAACGAAACTCCTTCAATTTCTGGCCTCTATTCATCACTTGGAACAGCTCGGACAAGAACCAATGTGACTTTTTCTATTTCATACTTTCTAAGTTTATCTTGGACAAATTCTTAGTAGCAGGCTCTCCCCCTAAGTCCCATGTAATCATGGGACTTAAAACATACCGGCGGACCGTGGGTGTACATTGGTGGTACACCTTGGCCTAACCCTTCGGGGAATACAGGCGTGATAGTATATTATGTTATCACTGACACCGGTAAACGAAACGAACGTGAGGCAACCCGGACTTAAAATAAATCTAAGTCTGAAATCGTCAATCCGCCATGAGCAAGCGTGGTGATCTCGTGCCTTCTCTGTATGGTAAGAGGCTTTGGTCCTGCAGATTGACAATAATAGGCTCGTATTATTAGTAGGGTAATTACGGACTAGTTTCATTTGACCGTCAAAACCGACCGATTATTGAGAATGATTAGAATGTTTTATCGCTACATTCCACATTAGTTACGTGTAAGAAATCAATTGTAATTTATAGGTAAGCATTGCATTCCTTGATATTAAAATATCTTCAGAATAAAACGGAAAAAAAGAATGAAAGGGCTACTCCATACATTTCGGACATTTTTATTTGAAGTCCGTTTTCTAAATTAGAATATTATCATTTAAAAATTATTGGTATGTAACGGCAGTTCTTGGGTTATATTGTTGGAATGGCTGCATTTTTCTATTTAAATAGATTACATTGCTTACTATTTATCGTAAAATAATTCAGATCAATACACGCTTATATTGTAACTAGCGAACTGCCCGCGACTTCGTCCGCGTGGCTTATTTCACCCGCGTTAAGTGACGTCTTTGGTAACTGCTCCACTCCCGTGCGTTGTAGCGTGATGTTATATAGCCTATCTTACCCAGGAATAATGTAGCTATCTATTGGAGCCTATTCATTACAAACAAACAAACAAAAACATCTTTCCGCTTTATAATACTCGTGCTAGTACAGATATGTATCTTTCTGTATCGTACGTATCTTTCTAACTTCATCTTTAATGGACTGTTATCTTAAAAATCAATCAATACAAAAGGTTATTCCACAACTTTTTTCTGAGTGATAGTATATCGTGTAGTTATTTCTTAAAAAAATAGCTTTTGCCCGCAACTCCGTGTAAATATCAGTTATCGCGGAGGTAGGCGAAGACGCGGAATAAAAACTAGCCTATGTCCTTTATTAGGATTCAAACTTACCCCGTGCCAAATTTCACCAAAAACGGTCCAGTGGTCTGTCGTAAAATCGTAACAGACGGACGGACTTACTTTCGCAATTAAAATATTAGTGTGTAGGATGCCAATGAAATTGCATTTCAAATCCTGCAGAAAAAGAACGAGGGCAAAAGGAAATGCTATGTAAATCCTGTAAAGGTACTTGGTGTCGAACTTTCTTTGTTCATTACAAAGTCAATGTGAGTGCGATTTACAATTTTCATGGCGCCGCTCAATTGAGCTGCCGCAAACGCCTATATAAGTTTCTGTTCACTAATAACAGTTTTCATTCACCGATCATATCGACCGATGGTCTCATGTGAAAAGACGTTTAGGCTCGTGGAACATTGTGATTCAAATTCAAAATTAGAACTGATTTTTTTATTTTTTATCTCGGCTGTGATTCGTGGTTTACCCTACTTAAATTTTTTATATTCTATTTTTAAAAAGTGAGAGATTTTTGACGGATACGCGTGGCGGGAGTTTTGACAGGTAACTTTTATTTGTTTTTATTTGTTTAAAAATTACAGAGTAATAATTAAATATTAAATTACGGTATTGAGATTTCTTTTTTTTTTGGAATTATGTATCTATGTGTTTACGCAATAATGAATACGATTTCTGTAACGATTAAATCAATTTGAATAAAATGCAGAAGTGTTAAAAATAATTGGCAGACATTTTTATTTTTAGAGATTGCTTATAAAAACTTGGCCTTAATTCAACTTTTAGGTATAAAAGGTATCTTATTTATTTACTTAATTTAGCCAGACACTTTTAAGTTTTAAAACGTCAGGCAAAAGCTATGGCCTACAGAAAGTGTAGTAATAATGTAAGTTTGATTTTTAAGAATATTCTGTAAAACATATTTTTTTTAATAAAAAAGCTAATTTTTTTGGAAATAAGGGATGAATAATTTCATCTTCAGACTTATATTAACTATAAGTCTAGGTTTCCTCATATTTTCCTTCACCAATGTCCATGATGTCCAAGATAAACTTAGAAAGATTATACATGAATTGTAAAAGTCACATTGCTTGGTATCGAATCCGCAACCTCAAGCATGAGAGGCGGCCACCTTAACCATTGAGCTATCACGGCATTAAAATATGACACCCAGTTGTATAAAGGAACTGGAATTACGTAACATAATTATGTCAATTTAATGAAACACTCATGACTCACAATGCACTCAAAAATCTATAATTAAGTATGAATTAATTATAAAAGTGTTACAACTATTTTGTAATACCAACTCATCGGTGTTTTATCAGCTTTACGTGTTTCTGGAGCCGGCACCGTCACACATTCCATTCATTAAATACTTACTCATATAACTTGAACTCAATTCTCTTAACAATTAGAAATGTTCGCGTTCTTCCTTCAATCTGTCAAAAATAGCTCTAATTTTTAGCAAGTTTTTGACTTTGGCTGTCGCCTGTACTTCGGGAAACACGTAAAGCCGTCGGTCCTGGCTAACATTCTTGGATATTTTACAGTCGTTACGGGTAGTCAGAAGCCGAGAAGCTTGACAACCAGTAACTGAGTTGTGGAAGTCAGTTAGGCAGTCGCTCCGTGTAACATTCAGCTGCATCTGGTTAGACTAGAACCCCAACATTGTTGGGAAAAGGCTAAGCAGATATTTTCGACGTTGATTGTCGCTGAAAAGAGATTATGACTTAATTTTTAACGGTTTTAAATTAATAGATTTGGCCTTCAGACTGTCAAAACCATCTAACCCATAGTCTCTTAATAACAAAGCTAATTACGCAATAGCAGATCAATTGCTAACCTTACCGCAAGATAGGTAATGACTTGATATACACTAACTTTTTCCCTAGATTTAATAATTAATTGTTTTAATTAATTAATTTGTTATAAACCTAATTGTTTTGTAATAAAATATAACCTATAACATTTAGGACTAACGTAGCTTTCTATCAACGAAAGAATTTTCAAAATCGCACCAGTAGTTTCGGAGATTATCACGTTCGAACTAACAAACTCTTCAATAAATAGAGAAATAAATTCAAGTTACGGTTACCGTAGATGTTAAACCGTACCGAACTTATCTTTAACTATTCGGATCTTTACTTCCTGTGCCGCTCCCACCACGTGCAGATTGTGATAAAGAAGTATTCAATGTGGTACAAAGGTGAACTCACCAATTATCGTCCGTGCTTGTTTAATAAAATTTATCTTAGATCTTTAAATAAAACAAAATAAAGTATTTTGACCGCGTCTGTTTGTGTATTTCGTATTTTTTTAAATGCTGTTTTCTCCAAATCATTTCTAAAAGATTTTTAGAGTTATATAATACCAGCTAAAAATTATCCCACTGCAAGTCAAAGGCGTCTTCACATACAGAGAAGGCACGAGAATTGATCAACACGCTTGCTCAAGGCGGATTGGCGATTTCAGACTTATATTAATACAAGTTTAGATTTCATAAAAAGATAAACAAAATGATAAAACCTGGATCCGTCTAAAATATTTCATATACACGTACAGAAATTCACGTCTTTTTCCCGTGTCAGAAATCACAGAACGCCACCTAATACGATCCTTACATACTCCTTTCGCCTCGTCCACGTTCATCAACATCATATCAGCAGCAGGACGTCCGCAGCTGGACATAGGCCCCCCTCATAGATTTACAAAAGGACCGGTTGGAAGTGGCCTGCATCCACGGTTTTCCTGCGGACTTAATCAGGGTACACAAGCACGCCGGTTACGAGTACAGCGCAGCCGACCTTTCTGAAGAACCTCACCAATAAGGTCAGGGTAGATCCTTCTAGGGCGTTAACTCCCGGCGTTGTCTCTCACATCTGCCATATAAATTCCTTTTGTTAGTCGCCTTTCACTCATCCTCTCAACATGACCGGATCATCATCCAAAATATTTCGTGCACTAACAAATCTTTTTCCCAATTTATCGTGTCACCAGAAGCTTGACGTTTATGGGCAAACAAAGTCGCAGGCGCCGCTAGTTTATCAACAAGGGAACTCCGTGTGACGTCATAAGCTTCATTGATAAATTTGATCATGTACTTAGATTGTGTAAACTCATATGCAAACAATAGTATCGTTTTAACAACGTCATAGTGCTCATTAGTATTCTTGTAAGTGCTATGAGTAATGCTTAAACCTATTTCTATAGTTTTTTGGTTTACACGGACAATAAACATCACATCTGCTTAGCCTTTTTCCAACTATGTTGGGGTCAGCATCCAGTCTAACCGGATGCAGCTGAGTACAGTGTTTTACATTGGAGCGATTGCCTACCTTATCTCCAGAACCCAGTTACTGGGTAACACTATACTTTTTGGTTAGACTGGTTGTCAAACTTCCCGGCTTACTTACTACCCGGCCGGACAGCCAGGACCAACAGCTTTACGTGCTTTCCGAGGCCCAAGGATGTCACACCAACTTCCAAACTCCGGGCTGCTACTGGGCAAATCCTAATGGAAAAACCCATTAAAACTCTTTGCCCGACCTGGGAAACGAACTCGGGACACCACGCTCATCAGTCGCGCTTGCGACCACGAGACGAGGCCAACGGGCAGTTCCAAGGACAAGAAAACAGACTTTTACTGGACATAGGCCTCCCCCATTGATTTCCAAAAGGACCGTTTGGAAGAGACCTGCATCCAGCGTCTTCCTGCGGTCTAAATCAGGTCGTCTGTCCACCTTGTGGGTCCTTGTCTTACGCTGCGCTTGCCATTGCGTGGTCTTCATTCGAGAATTTTGCGGCCTTATCGGTCATCAGTTCTACGTGCTATGTGCCTTGCCCACTGCCACTTCAACTTGCGAAATCGCTGGGCTATTTGTTAATTAAATAAAAGTATTTAATTATAATATAATACCAGCCTATTACTGTCCCACTACTGGGCAAAGGCCTCTACTTTTACTGACACGGCAATGATCACCACCGTTGCTTAAGGTGGATTGGCGATTTCAGACTTATATTAATAGTTCCCTAAAAATGTTTTTAGACCGATGTCAGTGACGTCCAAGAATAACTTATAAATTACATATGAAATGAAAATGCCACATTGGTAAAAATGCCACTGAACCATCACGCCATTAATAAAAGTGGAAAATAATAGCATTTGAACATAAATAAAATATAAAAACTTTTCAACAGGAAAAGAATTGTTATTTTCTGTTGAAATGTAAATAAATAAAACCAAGATTTTTAACAAAGTTTATACGCAATTATAATTATACGAGAACTACTTGTTTAAGCATAACTTCGTTACAATATTATTTACTTACATTATTCAACAACACAGTCAATATTTGACAGTGCGAGTTCACAATTTACCTACAGTGTAGCACAAACAATGATTCAAGGCAAAACAAACGTCTTAAAGACTTCGCAAAAAATATTTCGTGGACATCAATTCGTGCATCCCACCCTAATTTGAAACTCAAAAACGGTTGCTAGCCGGAAGAACATAAAAATCCTTTTAAAAAGGACTTTTTATAGTCTTTAACGTGTAAAAATGTTTGTAGTATGACTCACAGTCATTTGGAAGACCTTTTTTTATACTTACACGCCTCCAAAAATCCCACGTGCTTTCGTCGGTATCTCCGTAACTGCTGGACCGATTTCTGTGAAATTTGTAGTACAGATAAGATAAATGAGCTCGCTTTTGAAAGATAGATTTTATTTTGTTTAGCAATTTACCTTGCAACTTGTATTTTTAACCTCCGACGCAAAAACGTGTTATAAGTTTGACGTGTCTGTGTGCGTCTGTGTGTGTCTGTCTGTCTGTGGCATCGTAGCTCCCAAACGCATGAACTGATTTTGATTGTTTTTGTTTCTGTTTGAAAGGTGAATTAGTAGGGAGTGTTCTTAGCTATGTTTGATGGAAATCGGTTAAGCCATTTCAAAGTTATCAGCTCTTTTGTTAGCTGCGGTAGGGATTTTTATTATTCTTCTGTCGAAGTAGCTTCAAGTTTTAAAAGGTAGTAATCTGGTTCCTTTGGTAGTCTCTTGGTCACAAACGCTATTGCTGGAAATGGGGTTCTGAATTCGATACCCGAATCGACAAAAGTACTGAGGACTGCCATCGCACATTGATTTCCAACTGAATTGCATAATAACTGTCATTTTGGCAATCAATTTAAAACTTATTAATTGCATTATTTATGTTGTCAAGTAGACGAAGTTTTTAAACATAATGAAGGATTACTAATTCCCTTCAAAATCCTTCGGATTGTGATTGGGATACTGTTTGTAGATCATGCTCAGCGTATTTTTTTTTGTCAAAGATCTACTAATTTAACAGCGTTGCAAATAGATTCAGTAAAATTATGTTTTTTGTTCACTCCTACGCTTTCTTTTCGGATTAATTTCGTTGCGGGATCCAAGACAGTTGAATCGTTTTTCTAGGACTCCACACTGTTGATTCTAGCTTTCAGATGTTGCAATGGCTGGGAAAGGAGCCCCTTATAGTGTGTATGAGTTATTCTGTTATAATTAATATGTTTTCTCTATTGTTTCAGATAAATCCTCTACTTGAATCTCTGCAGTATTATATAGTAATTTATTGATGATGTATCTTGTACTTCTGTTCGCAACGACTGCGCTGCTCGGCTCCGGGCGATCGGCGAATGTCAACAAACACATGAGACTTTTGTCTGATTTAGATAATAGTATTGAACATAATGGTGAGTTCTTTAAATAGTTATTTTTAACTTAATGTACTAGGACACGTTTTAAAAAAAAACAAAACATTTAAAAGCAAAGTCCAAATGTTTTTAAAAGAAAACCTATTTTGTTAATTGAACACATAACGCCATCTTTTGTCGAGTAACAATAACTTTTAAATTCATTTTTTTTTTATTATAATCAACAAGCCATTTATTTCAGTTGCCCCATCAAAACAGCAAACCGGAGCGCGTCGCTTCCTCACGATAACAAAGCGCCCTCTCGCGACATACGCACACAACAACGGCGAAGTGCTTGAACTAACCTGTGACGCGGTCGGTGCACCAGCGCCATCTATACACTGGTTTAAAAACGATGCACCAGTTTATGAGGTAAGAAAGAAATTCATTCTTTGGTCTTGTAGTCACAAACTCATCAGCTGAAATCTTAGCTTCGATTCCAAATTGTTACTTTATTGAACGTTTCAATAATAGTTTATCAGCCTAGAGTGTAGATTTAATTTTTTTACTTCTAAATAACGTTCAAAACAATGTTATAAAGGTCAAATTGAAATAAAGATTTGACTTTGACACCCAATTTATAGTCAAATCCTAGCCTCTGTTAAGAATAGTTACTTTTAGAATTTTAAACACCTCTACCTAAAACCCTTCGAGAAATAACAAGCTGTAATGTACTGTTACGTTACTTTCCCTACTCACTACTAGATGGCAGCGCAAGCAACACAACCAAACGTATTATTATTCCTTGACTAAGTTACAATTTTGTTTCAGTATGATGTGGAATCAAATGAATTAATAGACAGTAACCCAAGTTCTCTAGCGCGGGTCTCGTCGACTCTGCTGGTTACGAGGACGCTGGGCCATGATGTGTACACGTGTCTGGTCAGTGCTGGCGCAAAGACGGCCAGGGCGACCACTGTTGTTTATAGTACAGGTGAGAAAAACTGTTATTACAGAATAGTGGGTAATGCCGGCTTATTATTGTCTAACTGCAGGACAAAGGCTTCTCATAAACAAGCTGTACCCCGCGGTTACATTCGCGTTACTGCTGAGTTATAGGCATGATATTATATAGCCTATGACCTTCCTTAATAAACGGGCTATTTAACGCGCAAAATGATTTTTTCAATTCGGGCCAATAGTTCTTGAGATTAACGCGTATCAACAGATAGACCAACCTTTCAGCTTTATGTTATTTGTATGGATGGAAGGAATTGATTACCCGTCACCACTCTTGCTCAAGGCGGATTGGCGATTGCAAGGTATGAAACTGTTTTTAAACAAAAAAAAAAACCAATGAAATGAAAGTCTGCCTCGTTACCCTAAGTGCTCCGGAACTCAACTACTATGCTAGAGGTCTTGGGTTCGATTCCCAGGAGGAGCAAAGTCTTAACTATTGGGTTTTTCTATGAAATTCTCAATAACAGCTCGGAGTTAGGATTTGTGCTCGGTTAATGGCAATAAGCTCACTCCTATAACATGGGACCTAAACATACCGTCGAACTGTCGGTGTACATTGGTACACCTCTGCCTAACCTTTCGGAGAATACAGGCGTGATTGTATGTTATCTTAAAATGAAGAAAAAAATATATCTAAAATTTCATGAACAAGATTTTTAATTCCGCTACTCCCCCACAGATGACAGCACGTTACTATCGGAGCGCGCAAAGCTGTATCCCCTAGAGCCACGCATCGTAGTGTCTTACGAGATGTACGTAGACACGATAGGAAACAACATAGTGCTGCCCTGCAGGGTCAAAGGGCACCCCAAACCCCTTGTCTCGTGGAGAGACAATAAAGGCGAAGTTATCAAAAAGGATAGCAGGATGAAGGTGAGACAAAGAAATATTTTAAAATGATGATAGAAGGGACGCACGACGTGTTACCATTTTTTTTTTTTTGGTGGTTGCGGAATCATCAAATAACTTCTCCCGCCCTTAGTGTCAAAGTTTTACTGACTAAAACCCACCCATGTTCCTTCTTGTGCCCTTTGCGTTCCGGAGGCGCGGTATCTCTTGCGAACAACCCGCAGCCCCGGCAGACCTGTTACCATTGACTTAGTACTTAATTTTGAAAAATTAAAGCGCCGCGTGTCGTGGGTTTGCTTCCCGCAGGGAACAAATATTTGTATGGCCTACATATTATAGTTGTTCCGGGTCTGGCTGTCGTGTATGTGAATTTATATGTTTGTAAACGCTCCCACGATACAGGAAAAATTCATTGTCAGATCATTTAAGACATCTGCAATATCAGAGGCCTTGCAAATGCATTGCCATTCCAGAGACCAAAGTTGAAATGTCTCACGTGCGTGTAATTACACCGGCACCCATACCCTTCAAACCGGAACACAGCAACGCTGCTTTGCGGCAGTAATAGGTATGGTGGTAGTACTTCCCCGGACGAGCTTCTTCACAAAGAGCTCTACTATTATTAAATTGAATGATAATCGCCATTTTGTGTCCCCAGGTGCTCCGTTCAGGTGAGCTGGTGATATCTTCTCTCCGTTGGAGTGATATGGGAGAGTTCACTTGCAAAGCCACCAACGTGTTCGGATCACAACTCGCCAAAACATTTGTGTATCCAGCCAAAGTAAGTTAACAAATGAAACCTGATATAGTAGCCGCCACGAGTCGTGAGTACAAACATCAAGTTATTTTTGGGTTTTTGGATTCCATTCTGGGTTTTTTGGGGCGCTGACGTTTGTGCTCACGACTCGTGGCGGCTGCACTATAATAACATGGTGATCATACAAACTGGTCTTAAAATTGGACATTAATGTCCAATTCGAATATCGACTTGAATCATCATCATCATCATCGTATCAATCTCAGGACGTCCACTGCTGGACATAAGCGTCCCCCATAGATTTCCAAAAGGGCCGGTTGGAAGCGGCCTACATCCAGGCGTCTTCTTCTTCGACTTGAATAAACTTCTATAAATAATTAGTGAATTTTCTTACGGATATCTCATTTTTTTTATAACAAAATGTAACCCACGAATTACGTAGCTTTACATTAGAGAAAGAAGTTTTAGAATTAGACCAGTAGTTTTAGAGATTAGCACGTTTAGACAAACAAACTTATTAGCTTTATAATATTAGTATAGAAATATATTTTTATAATTGTTTCAGGCTGGATAAACGAACAAACAAACCCACAAAGCGTCGAGTATACTTAACTGGATGTTCCTGATAATAATTAAGTTTTTAATAAGGGCTGTTCCCCACTGCACCGTCGAACGCTGCGGTTGTCCAACGTTTTTACGTTCCTAACCTACAGATGAATGTAGAAATGGTTTTAGCCCGGTTCCTTTAAAAATGATAAACAAATATATTTTATTTATATCATAATAATTATGTTTGCTGTTTTTTTATCCCAAAGTGGGGCTTTAAATAGACTTTTAAGTTTATTATACTTGTGAAACTTAAAAGGTTAATTTTTTTTTGTTAGTTGCCTCAACCAGTAACTGTTGGTTAATTATAGGAATTGATCGAATTTGTTAATTATATTATGTTTACAGATAATATATCTACATAAAAAAAATAGATGTGGTCTGACGATCTGTCAATGTCATAATGACTTTCCTATTTTTTTTTTTAATAAAGCAATTTCAATATAAGCTTTGTTACTTCAATTGTATCGCTTTTAATCTTTTTAAAGTAATTGTACTTACCCATAATTTTATAATCAATGTATTTATGATCTTTTAAATAGATCATGGTTACCAAAATGGTACGTATTTCAATTTCTTTGCAAATTATTAAACAAGTATTACCGAAAGCCGGCGGCTGGACCGCCGAGCGGTTAAAACGCAGCGTTGCACCGCTCGTGTGTAAACCCCTTTAAAAATCGAGTCTGCCTATTATAATTTTTATATTTTTCGTTTAATAAATGTTGTTATTTTAATAAAATAAAACACCGAAGTGTTATAAATCCGAATAAAATGTATTATTATGAATTATTTAAAATAATGTAATTTTAGTCGTTGGGTATTTGACTTTTTTTTTTACTTCTTCATTTTTTTTTATAATAAGTAAGTAGTTTACTATAATTTTTTCGAGTTATTTTTGCCAGACTTCAAAAAAATTATGTGTAAGGAAGTACCCAATATTGGGCGAAAATTGGTACAAATATGTTTTCTTAAAAAAAAAAACAAAAAAATCGGAAAAAAATGTTTGCAAAATTAGCTTTTGTTGCCCATACATTTGGAACATTCACAAACATACCTACCAAAATTTTAAAAATATTTTTGTTCTTATTTTATTTTGAACGTTTAGATATTTTTTAAGCCAATCAAGTGATAAAGTTAATTTAAATAAAGTCAAGCATGCGACTAACGATCGATTTTATGATGTATACCTACTTATTGTTTCTGTAGACTGTGATTCAACATACAATAAACGAAGCGACGAATTAACTTAATCTTTTATTTGTCCATACTTACATAACATACCATCACACCTTTATTCCCCGAAGGGTTAGGCAGAGGTGTACCAATGTACACCCACAGTTCGCCGGTATGTTTAGGTCCAATGTAATAGTGGGCGAGCCTATTGCCATTAACCGGGCACAAATCCAAACTCCGAGCTGCTACTTAGAATTTCATAGAAAAACTCAATAACACTTTTTGCTCGAACTGGGAATCGAACCCAAGACCTCCAGCGTAGCAGTCGCGCTTGGAACCACTAGGCTTTTTTTTTTTGGTGGGTGGGAAATCATCAAATAACTTCTCCCGCCCTGGGCGGGGCTGGAGGGAGTGTCAGACTTTTACTGACTAAAACCCACCCATGTTCCTTCTTGTGCCCTTTGCGTTCCGGGGGCGCGGTATCTCTTACGAACAACCCGCAGCCCCGGCAGGCATCGGCCCTCAGGGGCCCCTTCCTTTTGCTGACATCTCTTTGAGGCGCACGTGGAACACGAACACGCCGTCGACACGGCCTGTCGTTATTTAAACGTAAGGACGGTGAGCTACCCATTGCTCACCGTCCACAGGCCCATATCTACGGTGGCCGGGAGTCGTCTCGCGGCTCTCGACGTCCGGAGCGTCTACCGCGGCGGCTGGGACGTGAGAACCTTTGTCTCAGCCGTTCCAATATCTCTAACAATACGAGTTCGGGGCCCCCGTAGCTGGGGCCCCGTATCTCTGATACGGTAGTAGCTACCTCCCTGCCTTCGAATACAGTTCGAATCTAAGTTGACAAAATTGCGCCATAAAATACCTGAGCTGCTCTATATTTATTGCTCCAGCCTAGACTTGTAAATAGCCCTAGGTACTGTGACCTAGTATGAAGTGACTATCACCTGAACTGAGACGTGATGCGCGTGCGCATTACGCAAGATGGCGGCGTGTGACGGCGCGTCTGTGAACTGTGAGAGCTACAATTATTTTGTATTTATTATGCTCCGGTGTGGGCAATAGTACTGGTTTATATTTAACTAGCGACCTGCCCGCGACTTCGCCCGCGTGGCTCATTTCACCCGAGTTAAGTTTCGTCTTTCGTTACTGCTCCGCTCCCGTGTGTCATAGCGTGACGTTAAATAAAAAACTTATGTTACTCAGGAATAATGTAGCTATCTAATGGTTAAAGAATTTTTTAAATCGGTTCAGTAGTTTCGGAGCTTATACGTTACAAACATAAAAAGAACAAAAAAAAAATTCCTCTTCGTAATATTGATATTAATTTTATTGTAATATTAGTGTAGACTGGAACTAGAAGAAAACCTAGCGCAAAAAAAAAAACAATTATAAAAAGCTGTTTTTTTTTCATCTTCACACACACACACATACCATCACGCCTATATTCCCCGAAGGGTTAGGCAGAGGTGTAACAATGTACACCCACAGTTCGCCAGGATGTTTAGGTCCCATGTAATAGGGGGCGAGCCTATTGCCATTAACCGGGCACAAATCCAAACTCCGAGCTGCAACTGAGAATTTCATAGAAAAACCCAATAACACTTTTTGCTCGACCTGGGAATCGAACTCAAGACCTCTAGCGTAGCAGTCGCGCTTAGGACCACTAAGCCAACGGGGCATTTTTTTTTATCGTGTAGGTGTTTTAACCGGTCAGTCGGTCGGGGGCGCGGATCACGCGTCAAGTGTACACCGGGCTTTCAACTCATGGTGGTAGTAGAAACTGGGGTGTTAATCGGAAAGAGTCTAACATCCTTCCGATTTTCGCAGTTGGAGGGTATAGTAGCTTTAAATCCCCATTGTGGAGTAATTACCCACCGTCTAGAAATTTAGTAATGACTTAGCACTATGGCTGAGGATCTCGTCTACAGTATTAAAATAGCCGCCATGAAAAAAAAAAAAAATAACTTCATACAATGGCCGGGAACTCGTTTTCAGCAGTAGGTGCTCACGTTCTGGAAGCAATAAATAAGTCAGATATAATACGGAGTAAAGGCTCAGGTACACGATGCCGCCACCGCGCCGGCACCGCACCTCCGCCGCATCTTTGCGCTGTGTATACGAGACATGTCCGCGCTGCCGGCATCGTTCACTTGAGCCCTTAGGTAGGTTGGCACCTCCGTAACATGCCCTCATACGTAAATACGTAATTCTGTTCTGACTGTTCCGATGGTCTCGTGACCGCAAGCGTATAGAACGTGAGGTCCTTGGTTCAATTCCCAGGTGGAGCAAAAAGTATTATTATAAAGTAGTAGTCCGGAGTTCGGAAGTTGGTGGTGTGACACCCACGTGTCTAGAAAAGCACCTAAAGCCGTTGGTCCTGCGCCTGATCGCTCCCCGGTCGTGTCTTTTTGCCGTCCCATTGGACTATGAGAGTGAGAAAACAGGGAGTGCACCTGTGTTTGTGCACACACTTGTGCAATATAATATCTCTTGGGTACTTGGCTAGTCTGCATTAAGATTAGGCCCCGTGACCGGAATCGGTCAGGAGAATACATACATACCTTTGTACCAATCTAACTAAGTCCGTACCCGCCTACCAAACTCACGATCACAACATTCGAGCAACATCAGTCAAAATTATCCACTAATCAGGTATGTCGTCATAAAAGCTATAGTCCTCCGGTGACAATAACTTGCAAACTTATGGAGTAATTGACATACCAGCCACAGTCGTGATGATACGGGTATAAGCAGAGATGTAGGTGACAGTCGTGCATCTACAATTTATATTTGCACGAGAACCATTCACTTGTGGACCAGTGAACGAAAATGCAGGAATTTGGAATTAAGTAATCAGTATCAACTGTAGGGTTTGGTCAGACTGCAAGCGCGGATCAAGGTGGGCTTTAGAGATTCCGCAGATCCGGCTCTGCCGAAACGGATCCAGGATTCATGTTCGCCGGACCTGTATTTGTCATGTGCAAACTGCGTAACTGCCGGTCTTGTTTAACCTGGGACAGCTCCTCTGCTTAAAGAAACTTCATAACGAATACATGTTCGCGCAAAATCTCTTTGAATCACTCTATAGTTCGGAAACGAGCGGTTTTTTTTACACAACTCCATCTGAAGTTGGATATGCATCACGCAAAAACTCAATGAAAAACGATCCGAGGAACCGTATCCATTCGGACCTACACATAGACGGCATGTCAACAGCCCTAAAGAAACCACCTATACATGATAATGTAAAAACATAGCAAAGAACACTCACGACTAGTTCACCTTTCAAACGAAAAAAACTAAATCAAAATCGGTTCATGCGTTCGGGAGCTACGATGCCACAGACAGACACACACACAGACACGTCAAACTTATAACACCCCGTCGTTTGTGCGTCGGGGGTCAAAAATGTATGTAAGTATTCCCCAGACTGATTTGGGTCACGGCACGTGATCTTAATGGAATCTCCATTAAGATTATATTGCACAAGTGTGTGCGTAAACACAGGTGCAGTCCCTCTTCTCTAACTCTCATAGTCCGATGGGACGGCAAATCGGCAATAATTATTCAATCCATCAATATTGGGCTGCGGGTTGTTCGTAAGAGATACCGCGCCCCCGGAACGCAAAGGGCACAAGAAGGAACATGGGTGGGTTTTAGTCAGTAAAAGTCTGACACTCCCTCCCGCCCCGCCCAGGACGGGAGAAGTTATTTGATGATTTCCCAACCCAGAAAAAAAAATAAAAAAAATCCATAAATATTACGACATGTGAAGACATTATTAAGGCTAATTATATAGTCATACAAGAAAACGTTTCCGTATTCTAGTGTTTTACAATATTGTAACTCTAGGTTCTTAGGATTCAGTAGATAAGTGATTTTAGACCGCCTGTTATTAAAATAAAAAATCTGCTGTGTGAACATTGGGATCGTGTAGCGTGAGGTCCTGGTGACGATTCTCAGGTCGGGCAAAAAGTGTTTTTGGGTTTTACCATTAAGAATTTCTCAGTAGCAGCCCGGAGTTTGGAAGTTGGTGGTGTGACACCTCCATGACACGTAAAGCCGTTGGTCCTGCGCCTGATCTCTCCCCCGGTAGTGTCGGATTGCCGTCCCATCGCACTTTCGGACTATGAGAGTTACTGAAGAGGGAGTGCACCTGTGTTTGCGCACACACTTGTGCACTATAATGTCCACCGTGACCGAAAATCGGTCGGGATGATATTATTATTGCGTATAAAATCAACTTTACCAGGATACTTTCACAAACCAATTAGTAAAAGTTACAAGCTGTTGTTTATTTACAAATACGAGAATTATAAATAAGCAAGTTATTAGTTTAAGGAAAGATGAATAGGATGATAGTTATGTCGTGACAGAAGAAAATTGCAAGTTTTTGTTTGTTGTGGTCCAAGTTACGAGAGAGTAGCAACCCTACTACTTTTAGAAATAACTTTACTAATAATAATATTATAAAGTCGCAGCTCGGAGTTAGGATTTGTGCCCGATTAATGGCAATAGGCTCGCCCCCTATTACATGGGACTGAAACATACCGGCGAACTGTGGGTGTACATTGTTACACCTCTGCCTAACCCTTCAGGGAATACAGGCGTGATGGTGTAATATTATAAAGTGGAAAGATTTTTTTGTTTGTTTGTTTGCAACGAATAGGTTCCGAAATTACTGAACCAATTTTAACGGTTTTTTCACCTATAGGTAGCTACATTATTCCTAAGTAACATAGACTAAATACAATCATGCTACGGCCCACGGGAGCGGAGCAGTAACGTAAGATGTAACTTGACGCTTGTGAAATAAGCCACGAGGAAGAAGTCGCGGGCTCGCCAGTAAATTATAAAAGAAATCTGCGGCAAAGCAGCGTTGCTGTATTCCGGTTTGAACGATATGGGTGCCGTTGCAAAACAGGCACATGAGACATTGGACCTTTATCTCTGGGACGGTAACGCATTTGTAAGGTCCCTGGTATTGCAGATGTCTATAGGAAGCGGTGCCCACTTAACATCAGGTGACCCGTCGGATCGTTTGCCATGCAATGACATTAAAAAAAAAGTCGTCACTAAAATTAAGCCTACATTCTCCGCTAATCGCTTCCTCCTCTAACCTACACCAAAACCGTGCCTAACTGATCGATATTCAAACCGGCGCCCGCGCACGATCCTACCTTACACAACACACGCTTGACGCTAAATATACTGAACATGCCAATTATAGTGAGGGAAACATCAAACTATCATCAAATATGACGTCACTGACTTACTGACCTACTTTACGAGTAGGACTGCCTCCTGCAGATTATGGAGCACTGGGTTCGATTACCAAGTCGAGTAAAGCGTTTTTTACCCAACTGCATGACGCAAAGGGTTGGGTTTATCCAATTGTTCCCAACTGTCACCCTGCTTCGTCGGCGACAACCAGGCGCCATATTGGGAAAAAGAAAAAAATAAAAATAATAAAAATATAACAATATACCATCACGCCTGTATTCCCCGAAGGGTTAGGCAGAGGTGTAACAATGTACACCCACAGTTCTTCGGTATATTTAGTTCCAATGTAATAAGGGGCGAGCCTATTGCCATTAACCGGGCACAAATCCTAACTCCGAGCTGCTACTGAGAATTTCATAGAAAAACCCAATAACACTTTTTGCTCGACCTGGGAATCGAACCCAAGACCTCCAGCGTAGCAGTCGCACTTAAGACCACTAGGCTACCGAGGCAGTTTAAAAAAAAATAAAGTTAACAAAATATGTTAAGGCATCATTGAACACGGGGAGTCTGTGAGCTAACTACACGCAATGGGCGTACAGTACTCTGCGGGTCCAATTTAATAATGCGTTTGGGGCGCTGTTGCGGCTTCCACGTTCCTGTAGCGCATCAGCAATGTTTGGTGATGCACACAGATGGCTTTGCAGCTTAATGGCGCAAAAATACCGCGTCTTTCATTGATCGGTTGCGTGGAAGTCGCCACAGCATCTTAAGTGCCATTGCTGCTAGACATGATTGTCCCTTGACATTGATGTTAGTGCAGCGGACCAACTCCCTGTTACTAATTTGTACTAGTCTCTATCTCATGTATGGATCAAAGTTGTCTGTATAAATAGATTGTATTATTATTGAATAGGTATTTGAGAAATCCGTTCTTTATCACCATTTAAGATCTGTAGCGACTTAAAGTTGGCTAACAACCATTCTGAGTAAAAAGTGTAAAATAAAAGTGTATTTTATTTATAAAATACTTTATTATTTTACACTTTTTAAAGAGGAAAACTTTTTTTTACTGAAAAAGACCGGTTTTTTTATTTTTTTATCAAAAAAACACGGACTTCCTCTATTCCTTTTCAGTATTTATTTAAAGTTCATGATTTACGCAGTCGGGTATTTTATTTTTTTTAATTGACTTTTTGTTACCAGAACAACGTGACACTCACAACACTCAAGTCTGACACTCGTGACACTCGAGATTGATACGAATAGTGTCGCTTCAGCTTTTGTCGTAGGTAACTACAAAAACGTGTCTTTGATAAACATCTAGGTATACAGATTCTTGGTCGCGACCAACACTGCTTTTTCTCTGTGTCGCTGGTGCTTGCGTTGGAAGTCAAAGTCAAAGTCAAAAGGCACTTTTGAACAACACATTTTTTTATAGGACAAGCTCGCTACACTTCTCCTTACCACTGCAATATCTGAAAACCAGAATCAACAGTGGAGACCGACGGAAAAGCGCAGAGGCAATGAAGCTCGACGAGTCCCGGAGAAACGATACAACTGTCTTGGATCCCGCAAGGAAATTAATCAGAAACACATACAAGAAATAATAACTAAATCCAATTTCCAAAAACTTTTTTCTCTTTAAATTATTAATTATTATTAACCTCAAAATAAGATAACAAAAAAAACATTAATAAAAATAACTAAAACAATATAGCATCAAAAAATAGAATAAAAATAGTTTATCTTTCACAATATTTTGTACACAGGATTACACGTGAATGTACAGTTAACAAAAGAGATAAGTAGGCATGCCGTCACGCCTGTATTCCCCGAAGGGTTAGGCAGAGGTGTACCAATGTACACCCACAGTTCGCCGGTGTGTTTAGGTCCCATGTAATAGAGGGCGAGCCTATTGCCATTAACCGGGCACAAGTCCTAACTCCGAGCTGCTACTGAGAAATTCATAGAAAAACCCAATAACACTTTTTGCTCGACCTAGGAATCGAACCCAAGACCTCTAGCGTAGCAGTGGCGCTTAGGACCATTAGGCTACCGAGGCAGTTCTACCACCCTGGTTACTTTTCTCTTTTGCGGACCGTATCTTGTTTAAAAACTATATTATACTATAGTACAGAGTGATCAAGCGGTGATGCAGCGGGCGAAGCCAGTGCATGAACCAGTACAATATAATGCAAATCATTTTATTAATTCACGGAGAATATCATCTAATTACGACAAGGTTGTTTTGTGCTATCAAAATTTGAATGGTAACTTATGGTTTGCTGTGCCCATATCCAATTAAAGAATATCGATAGAATTAAATTTATTGACAGCGAGATGTCGGCGAGTTTTTAAAGCCCTATGAGGTTTTACCTCATTTTAAGTATACAATAAGCTTAAGCTTGAGCTCTATAATATTAATATAATAATTATTAAGCTTTGTACATATTTAATTTTGATTTTAAAGTAAAATAATTATGAAAATCCATAAACGTTTATAGATATGATAAATTGAAACATACACGTTGGTCTCGTGGTAGCAAGCGGGACTGATGAGCACGGGGTCCTGGGTTCGAAAAAGTGATATTGGGTTTTTTCATTACGAATTTCTCAGTAGCAGCCCGGAGTTTGGAAGTTAGTGGTGTGACCCCCCCCCCCCCCCCCCCCGCCTCGGAAAGCACGTAAAGCCATTGGTCCCGGCTGTCATTCGTAGATCTTTGACAATTGTTACGGATAGCCAGAAGCCAGGAAGTCTGACAACCAGTCTTACTAAGAGATATCGTTTTGCCTAAAACCTGGGTTGTGGAGGTCAGATAGGCAGTCGCTCCATGTAAAACACTGGTATGCAGCTGCGTCCGGTTAGACTGGAAGCCGACCCCGACATAGTTGGGAAAACCCTAAGTAGTTGATGATGACAATCTTAAATTTACAATAAAAGAAAAACAAACATTCAATCGAATATATAATCCCTATCGACAAATCCCACAACACTATCCCTCCATCAGATTTCACAACCGGCGCACGAGTCGCTATTATGACAATCGATTCGATAGCAAACCGTAATCGATACATCGGTATCCAACTAATCGAGAGCAAGGTCTCCATTGAATGAGTTTATTCATTGAAATTGTACATCCTTTCCTTTGGCAGCCCATGTTTTATTACTGCAGTTAATTTTAACTGGTCTTTAGTTTATGGTGTAACTAGCTATACGCCGCGGTTTTGGCCGCGATAAATAACGTCTTTGGTAATTTTTGTGGCTCGATAAACTGTTTAGTTACTGCTCCGCTCCCGTGGATCGTAGCATGATAGCCTTATAATCGAATCAAATTTCGAACACGGTGGCCAATCTCATTGGAAACTGGTCAAGTACGTAGGAGATATTATAGTGTACAAGTGTGTGCTTAAACACAGGTGCACTCCCTCTTCCCTAACTCTCATAGTCCGATAGAACGGCTATTCGACACAACCGGGGGAGATTAGGCGCAGGACCAACGGTTTTAGGTGCTTTCCGAAGCAGGAGGGTGTCGCACCACCAACTTCCAAACTCAGAGCTGCTACTGAGCAATTGCTAATGGAATAACCCAATAACAACCCGACATAGGAATTCAACCCGGGACCGCACGCTTAGCCATCGCACTTGCGGCCACGGTCCAACGGAGCAGTTAATTAGCATAGTAGAAGGATTTTATCAAATCGGATCAGTTCCTGAGATGATCACACACTTTATCTTTATAATACTCGTTGTATGGTATAGAACACAGTACAACCTAAAATAAGATAAATACATACATACTATCACGCCTGTATTCACCGAAGGGTTAGGCAGAGGTGTACCAATGTACACCCACAGTTCGCCGGTATGTTTTTAGGTCCCATGTAATAGGCGGCGAGCTTATTGCCATTAACCGGGCACAAATCCTAACTCCGAGCTGCTGAATTTCTTAGAAAAAACCCAATAACGCTTTGCTTGACCTCGGAATCGAACCCATTTCCTCTAGCGTAACAGTCGCACTTAGGACCACTAGGGTAACGAGGCAGTAAAATAAAATGTTTGTAAAATTATTATGGGAGCAGCTTGTTAAAATTCCAGTAATTAAACTTGCAAAAATCTTTTGTAGGATGAGGCTATAACGGAACGTAATGATGGTGTGTAAAATGAAACGTTAAGGTATGAGTGAGAGAGAAGAGGGTTAAAAAGGGTTGGTTCAGCTGGTTGGTTTGTTAGAGATTTTAGGTTCATATTAGCGCAGCAGTAATATTATATGCGACAGTAACTGTCTGACTGTCTGTTACACTTTCCAGACTGAACCACTAAACCGATTTTGATAAAAGGTACGGGGTAAAGTAACTCAAGAAAGGAAATGATTTTTTTTTTAGTCTTGGATGGCACAAGACTCCACAAGTTAAGTGGTCACCGCTGCCTATAGACATCTGCAGTACCAGAGTCCTTGCAAATGCGTTGCTATCCCAGAGACAGAGTTGTAATGTTTCATGTGCCTGTAATTACACCGGCACACATACCCTTCAAACCGGAACACAGCAACGCTGCTTTGCAGATATAGGTATGGTGGTAGTACTTCCCCGGACGAGATCCTTCGCAAAGAGCTCTACTACTACTAAAGTCGCAAGAAAAATCTAGTAAATAAGAAATAATAGACTTTATTTATTTATTTAAAGTCTGTATGAGATGAAACACAGCGTGGCAGCTTAACCGCTCTTAAATCGAAATGCGTGCTTGATTCAGTTACAAATAGATGCACCGATCACTCTGTCTATCCAGTAATGGCACGAGCGTGCTAATATGCAACGATTTAATGGACATCACGATGCACCGCATCTGTCTGTACCTACATTATGCGAAATTATTCGATTATTGCAATCGAATCGCAATCGGTATGCGTTTTACCGATTCATTACTTTTACGTGGATTAGGAACGATTTAATTAATAAGTTGTTTTGAAATTCTAGGTTTGTGTGGTAATTTTTAGGGTTCTGTATGCATAGGGTTCACGGAGCTCTATTGCTCCGTAGTGACGCTGCACACTGAGCCAACAATAGCGGCCACATAAAGCCACTAGTGGCCGTTACAAGTTGTAAACGAAATTTTTAATACATTTTCTGTAGCATAAATCTCATGCATCGATTGCAGCCAATTCGGACTAGCTTAAGCTAGGCACAGACTAGTTTTAAGTTACGTTTAAACTAGTTTCAGGGTACTTTCCAGCTAGCTTCTGATTAGTCAGGCTAATTTAGATTTAATTTCGGGCTGGTTTCGACCTAGATGAATCTAAGTTTACTGGCTGGCTTTGGGCTTTTTAACTAGTTTTAGGCTACCTACGAACTAGTTTATCGCAAGTTTCAGGGTCGGACTAATATTGACTATTGTCAGGGTATTTTCGGACAAATTTCAGGCAAATGTCGAAGTATAAATAGACTAATTTCGGTCTAATTTAGACCTAGCCTCTGGTTAATTTCGTCGTAATTGCCTACGTACTGATTTCGAACGTCATTCTAGTTTTCTGCTAATCAATGACCTATGTGTAGCTATCGCAACATAACCTTACACTAGGTCATCAAGTTTAAATAAAACAAGTAAAAAATTCAATTAAAACTCTATAGATCGCGGTAGCAGTCACGATTTAGATCAGCACGATCCGTTGCGTACGCGCATGTCTATAAATCATACGATGCAAAGCTGTAACGTTGAGCAATAGCGGTCGAGTATTTAGACTGTGTGCTCCTGGTTTTAGGCTGTACCATAATTAAATGGTGCAATTTTAGACGGGGAGCCTGTGGCGCATGCGCTTACGTACAGTTTTAAACCATAACGAAGGATTTTGAGTTAATTCATACATACATACTTTTACGCCTGTATTCCCTGAAGGGTTAGGCAGAGGTGTAACAATGTACACCCATGTAATAGGGGGCGAGCCTATTGCCATTATCCGAGCACAAATCCTAACTCCGAGCTGCTACTGAGAATTTCATAGAAAAACCCAATATCACTTTTTGCTCGACCTGAGAATCGAACCCAAGACCTCTGGCGTAGCAGTTGCGCTAAGGACCACTAGGCTACCGAGGCACTTGGGTACTTGAAGTATAGACTAAAGGACATAGGTTGTACATTGTAGTGGTGTAACACGGTTAATATGGGGAACGAAGTAAACAAAAAATTGGCGCGCGGCGCCTGGCTCTGCCATACACAAGCCTACATTTTTTAGCATAAAACGCCTTAAATCTCGCTTTTGTAAGATGTACTATCACAGTCTAGACACATGTAAGTCTGCTTTAACACCTTAGATCTTAAATCAGCATAGCCGGAAGAGAAAATTGCTAGTTGGGTTGGGTGTAGATATGCTTTTTTTTTCGTGGGGACGTCCTCTTGGACTGCCTCCGCCTCGGGGAAGGACCCACGATACAGAATAAATACACAGTGTGGGTAAAGTTAAAATTAAAACGTCGCCCCCGTCCTGAATCGTGGTGCAATTTCAGAAACAAAACTCTGTGATAACATATCATCACGCCTGTATTCCCCTAAGGGTTAAGCAGAGGTGTAACAATGGACGCCCACTGTTCGCCGGTATGTTTAGGTCCCATGTAACAGGGGGCGAGCCTATTGCCATTAACCGGGCACATATCCTAACTTCGAGCTGCTACTGAGAAATTCATAGAAAAACCTAATAACACTTTTTGCTCGACCTGGGAATCGAACCCAAGACCTCTAGCGTAGCAATCGCACTTAGGACCACTAGGCCAACGAAGCAGTTAGTATTTATATGTTTTAAGCATGTATATCTGAAAGCGAGAAATCCGCCTTGAGCAAACGTGGTGATTTAATTCTCTATATGAGAGAAGGACTTTTCCCAGTTGTGGGACAGTAATAGGTATGTATATTTTTAATATATATATAAAAATTCAAGGTGTCATTTCTCGTGTTCAATGTCATAAGATGGCGGCTCAAGTTTAACCGGAACTTATCCGGACGCTGTGAAACAGTTCACGATAATATTTAATTTATGTAAATTAGTCTGATAGTTGCAATAAAAAAAAATGTCTAGGTACTTCTAATTCTGTGCAATTTTGTTTTAATTACTACATGGTCATTGACCATGGTTTGGTTTTATACCAACAATTATATATTGCGTTTATGGACCATTAACGCACTCACTCAAACATCATAAATGGTCATATACTTAATGATTTCAGTTAGGGCTATCATTTTCATACACTAGGAATTCAACACAGTTGGCGCAATAGCTGAGCGATTGGCTGCTGTACTACTTATCGCGGGTTCGAATCCCGCACGGAACAAATATTTGTATGGCCTACGGATAGTTGTTCCAGGTCTGACTGTTTGTGTATGTGAGTTTATATATTAGTAAACGCACCCACGATACAGGAGAAGTTCCGTAGGAAGTGGATTATGGACTTTTAATGAATTAGTATCATCTTCATATCAAACTTTCATGTAGCTTTCCATACATTTGAGTTTCTCAATACTTTGCAAACTTATGATGGTTCGTACCAACACGCCTGTATTCCCCGAAGGGTTAGGCAGAGGTATACCAATGTACACCCACAGTTCGGCAGTATGTTTAGGTCCCATGTAATAGAGGGACGAGCCTATTGCCATCAACCGGGCACAAATCCTAACTCCGAGCTGCTACTGAGAATTTCATAGAAAAACCCAGTAACACTTTGCTCGACCTGGAAATCTAACCCAAAACCGATCGATTTTTCAGTGGAGTAAAAAACTAAATTTTACCAAAATTTCCGGGTTTTTTTTGAGTTTTCGTCTTATATCGGCAATTTAGTTGCTGGCAACCCTAGTTTCAGTGTTACAACGCGATCTAGATCTTGATCATCATGCTTGCTCAAGGCGGATTAGTGATTTCAGACTTATAATCTAAACTAATATTATAAAGCTGAAGAGTTTGTTTGTTTAGTTGGTGGAACGCGCTAATCCCAGGAACTACTGGTTGGAATAGAAAAAATATTTTTGGTTTGGACAGTTCATTTATCGAGGAAGGCTCTAGGTTTTATAACTTCACGCTACGACACACGTGAGAGGAGCAGTTAGACCTAACTTTATGCGGGTGGATAAAACCACGCGAACGAAGTCACTGGCAGCAGCTAGTATGTATATAAGTCCAGGTTTCCTTCACCGATGTCAGTGATATCCAAAATAAATAAAAATACATAAGAAATTAAAAAGCCACATTGTATTTTTTTAATATCGTTGGATGGTAAACAAGCTGACGGCCCACCTGATTTTAAGTGGTCACCGCTATCTACAGACATCTGCAATACCAGAGATCTTGAAAATGCGTTGCCATCCTAGAGACAAACTTGAAATGTCTTACGTGCCTGTAATTACACCGAAACCCATACAAGAACATTTGCGGCAGAAATAGGTATGGTAGTAGTACTTCCCGGACGAGGTCCTTCACAAAGAGCTCTACTGCTACTAAATACACCCGCTACTACTTAGTATCGAAGCCGCAACCTCATTCATGAGCCGTGGCGACGGCGCGTTCGTGTTCCACACGCGCCTCAAAGAGATGTCAGCAAAGGAAGGGGCCACTGAGGGCCGATGCCTGCCGGGGCTGCGGGTTGTTCGTAAGAGATACCGCGCCCCCGGAACGCCAAGGACACAAGAAGGAACATGGGTGGGTTTTAGTCAGTAAAAATCTGACACTCCCTCCCGCCCCGCCCAGGGCGGGGGAAGTTATTTGATGATTTCCCACCCCCCAAAAAAAACGTGTGGAATAACGCATAGGACAGTCAACAATTTAGAAAATATTTTCTATATTATTTATTTTGAGAACTGACTGCCCCGTTGGTCCCCGTTGCCTCGGAAAGCACGAAAAACCTTTGATCCTGGCTGTCATTCGTAAATCTTTGACAGTCGTTACGGATAGTCAGAAGCCAAGAAGTCTGACAACCAGTCTAACCAAGAGGTAGCGTGTTGCCCAGTAACTGGGTTGTGGAGGTCAGATACGCAGTCGCTCCATGTAAAACACTGGTATTCAGCTGCATCTGGTTAGACTGGAAGCCGACCCCAACATAGTTGGGAAAGGGCTAAGCAGATGATGATAACTGGTTCATTGGTTAAGGCGTGCGCCTCTCATGCTTGAGGCTGTGGGTTCGCAACCGGACAGGGGCAAGTACCAATGAGACTTTTTCTATGTCATAATAAGTTTTTTAGTTTATCTTGGATAACACTGACATCTATAACGGAAAACATAGCTGAAGGAATCTGCACTTTTATAATTAATATAAGTTTGAAATCACCAATCGGCCTTGGGCAAGCGTGGTGATCAATGCTCGTGCCTTCTCTGTATGAGAAGAGGCCTTTGCCCTTCAATTGGATAACATTTTGACGAAACGGTTGGCGCAGTGGCCGGGCGATCGACTGCTGCGCTGCGTGTCGCGGGTTCGATTCCCGCACGGAACAAATATTTGTATGACCTACAGATAGTTGTTCCGGGTCTGGCTGTTTGTGTATGTGAGTTTATATATTTGTAAACGCACCCACGATACAGGAGAAATTCCTAGTGTGGGGCAACGTTTTTTTAAAAAGAAAGAAAGAAAGAAGATAGCTAGCATTATTATCAAGCTTAATTTTTTTACAGCGTGTAATAAGGTATTCAGGGCAATTTGAAAGCGGAAAATGAAGCTTCAAGAGCGAGATAGGTAAATCTGGTATGCTTTGTTAATGTTGGAAGCTTGTAAACATGAGTGATTTAGTTCTAGCTCAGTTCGAAATAGAGCACACCTTCGTCTACAGCTTTTAGGTGAGTGCAACTAGAATGGACAGTAAGATACTCTACCTTGATATCGTTTGCAGTATATGATCGCTTATAGCTACTTTCAGAATATTTGTTCATTAGGATAGGTTGCAAAGCACCCTCTAGCACTAGCTACTAGACTACTACTAGATTACCAGCCCCGTTTACCTAGTCATCCTGAGCGCGACTGCTACCCTAGAGGTCTTGGGTTCGATTCCCAGGTCGAGCAAAAAATGTTATTGGGTATAGGTATGAAATTCTCAGTAGCAGCTCGGAATTAGGATTTATGCCCGGTAAATGGCAATAGGCTCGCCTTACATGGGACCTAAAAACATACCGGCGAACTGTGGGTGTACATTGGTGCACCTCTGCTTAACCCTTCGGGGAAAACAGGCGTGATAAGGACTCGCTTTTTTTAAGTGTTAAAGATTGAAACCTATTTCTTTATAGTTCACTTTTCTGACTTGGTACCTGTATGTGATTTTAAAGGCATTTCATGTCAAAGAAGCACTCGTAATAAATATTACTAAGGAGAGCTTTGAATATCAACTAGTTCAGTGAAAAATATATTTACAGAATTTAACTTAATCTTGACGAAAACAAAGGAATGGGGTCTCTCTACTTGCGCCTTTAATCGTGATTCGATTAATAAATCAGGAAGAGATACTCAATATTGTGAATTAAAATTATTTCGATATCGATTAATTAGTTCGTTTTAGTATGTTTCATTATTTTGTTAGGGACACAACCATCACGATTTTAATACAAAAGTCTTATTGTCATTATCGAACGACAAAACAATTGTACACAAATACGAAATGACCTTAAGGGTTCTCTCGACATTGACCCTAAACTTCTTCTCAACAAAAGTAGAGCAACATGCATACCATCTCGCTAAGCAGATGCGCCAATCTCTAAACGCACACATACACAAAACAGCTATGTACGTAAGTAAGGATGTACGTACATTACATGTAATAAGTAATCACTCACATTATGGTATATAAGCGAATGGGAATCAATACAGATCATCATTCGGGCAACATCGGCCGTTCTCGTGCGGTGTTCCAAAATTTCGAATTTTTGAATTTAAAACCGTTGAGTGAAGTGTTTTTGTGAAGGTTTGGGTTTGTTTTTTTTTTTAATACATAGATACATACCATCACGCCTGTATTCCCCGAAGGTTTAGGCAGAGGTGTACTTATGAACATCCACAGCTCGCCGGTATACTTAGGTCCCATGTAATAAGAGGCGAGCCTATTGCCATTACCCGGGCTCCTACCCTAACTCCGAGCTGCTACTGAGAATTTTATAGAAAAACCCAATAACACTTTTTGCTCGATCTGGGAATCGAACCCAAGACCTCTAGCGTAGCAGTCGCGCTTAGGACCACTAGGCTCCCGAGGCATTTAAATCAATAGTTTAAAAAACACTATAAAAACACGCTTTTATAAATGCACGTAAAATTAACTTTAATGGACGGTATGTCGGCTTCATCATCAGACCTTGAAACCTAATCGTGATCAAAGTTCATTACAAGACTTTTCTAAGAAATTCAAATCAGCTGTCATACGATTTTCCATCATGAAGTTCCAGTTCATATCTTCCAGCTCTATCATCAGATCAGTTCGACAGTACCATATTATTGTATTGTCATCAGAACTACATACAGGTGCCAATTTTCATTACGCTACGCCCGTGGGAGATGGTTAAATTAGTTACCTTAGATTGAATTACATAGTTAGTTACATACAGGTCCACCTAATAAAAGCGTGTTAAAAACGAGAACATGAGTACTACGAAGCGTTCACTAAAAACAATATGCTTTACGAGCCAGCAATCCGACGCGACTGGAGAGAGATCAGTCGAAGGACCAACGGCTTTACGTGCTTTCCAAGACACGAGGGTTTCACCTCATCAACTTCCAAACTAACTCCGGGCTGCTACTGAGAAATTTCTAATGATGAAACCGAATAACAGTTTGCCCAATTCAGGAATCGAACCCAGGACGCTCAGTAGTCGCGCATGCTACTACGAGACCAAAAGGGCAGTCAGGACAACGTACACACGGCTACATATCAAGCTATACATTTAAAGTGCAAACTGACCTCTCCATACCATCACGCCTGTATGCCCCGAAAGGTTAGGCAGAGGTGTAACAATGTACACCCACAGTTCGCCGGTACGTTTAGGTCCCATGTAACAGTGGGCGAGCCTATTGCCATTAACCGGGCACAAATCCTAACTCCTCCTAGCTGACCTCTCTTTGTATAGAAATCAGTGATGTATAGCTTGATTTATAGCCGTGTGTACATGCTAATTGCAAAGTAACGTTTGTTTTTCTCGACCTAAGTCAGTCCATAAAGGGTGATAAAGGATCGTTGTTTTCCAAGATCGGATCTGTTAGAAATATGTAGTTATTTTCTTCCACTTCATGACAAATTTAAAACTCCTATTTATTCTAGGTAAGCGTTTACGAGTAAGAAAAACTCAGAAAATACCTCAAGTAACTAGCAACCATGAAGGTAAGTAAAACAATAGATTTTATTTAATCATAAGAATATGTAAAATTGAAAATTTACCAGAACTTGGTTACCACGAAATTTTTAACGGTACGGTTAACAAAACAGATAAGTAACCAGATTGTCTAATAATAACTGAAGTTTTTTTTTAAACCGGTGGTCGTTTTAAGTGAAATTTAATTTAATCAATAAACTGTTCTTTTTCTGTTAATAAAAATAAATTTCGTTCAAAAATATCTCGGTCTTAAAAAACGGTGTCGGTTTTTAAAAAACAACATAACATACCATCACGCCTGTACTCCCCGAAGGGTTAGACAGAGGTGTAACTATGTACACCCACAGTTCGCCAGTATGTTTAGGTCCCATGTAATAGGGGGCGAGCTTATTGCCATCAACCGGGCACAAATCCTAACTCTGAGCTGCTACTGAAAATTTCATAGAAAAACCCAATAACACTTTTTGCTATTTTTTATCGAGTGGTATCTTTACATATTATAAAACGAAGTCACTTCCCGCCGTCTGTACACTTAAATCTTTAAAAATACGCTACGGATTGTAATGCGTTTTCATCAATAGATAAAGCGATTTAAGATATTTACACGTATAGAACATCATGGTACAGACAGCGTCATCAACTGGCAGCCCTCTTTTCGAACAAATTTTAATGAAAGAGGGGTTACCAATTAATGACGCTGTTTGTACAACAAACGGGAGCGGAGCAGTAACCAAGGACGTTACTAAATGCGAGTGGTACCGCGGGGTTCTCGCGTCCCAGCCGCCGCGGTAGACGCTCCGGACGACGGGAGCGGCGAGACAACTCCCGGCCACCGTAGATACGGGCCTGTGGACGGTGAGCAATACGTAGCTCACCGTCCTTACGTTGCATAACGACAGGCCGTGTCGACGGCGCGTTCGTGTTCCACGCGCGCCTCAAAGAGATGTCAGCATAGGGAAGGGGCCTCTGAGGGCCGATGCCTGCCGGGGCTGCGGGTTGTTCGCAAGAGATACCGCGCCCCCGGAACGCAAAGGGCACAAGAAGGAACATGGGTGGGTTTTAGTCAGTAAAAGTCTGACACTCCCTCCCGCCCCGCCCAGGGCGGGAGAAGTTATTTGATGATTTACCACCCACCAAAAAAAAAAAAACCGCGGGGTATATCGCTAATTATTTGTAATTTCAAATACCTAAGCTTGTTCCGTCAAAGGAAGAAAACGTTACAATCAAAACGGAAGGCTCAATATCAATTCGAAAATGCAAAATTAAAAATTTTAAATAACCCCCGACAGAAGAAAAAAAATCGCTACCGTGGCTAACAAAAGAGCTGGTAACTTTGAAATCGCTGAACCGATTTTCATCAAACAAAGCTAAAAACACTCCCGACTAATTACCCTTTCAAACACAAAAACAAAATCGTCCATGCGTTCATGCATTGCATGCATTTTCATGCGTTCAGTAGCTACGATGCCACAGACAGACACACACACAGACACGTCAAACTTATAACACCTTGTCGTTTTTGCGTTGGGGGTTAAAAAACAAAAGAAGTAAGTACCTAGAAACAAAATGGTAATCAATTTTCAGATCCTCTTACTCAGCGCCCTAGCAGTGGTGTGCCTAGCAGAGCCTCCCGTGGACAACAGGTACCTTCCTCCCCAATCGGGGGGCGGAGCACCCTCGCAGCTGTACGGCACCCCGGGAGCGCCAGGCCTTCAGAGGCAGACTGACGCATTGTTCAGGTACTTTGAGACACGTTTATTTAAGAAGACAATCTTAAGGTTTCTCGAATCTCGAAAATTGATCGTATTTGATTGATTGTTGATTTAATACTCGACTCATGAAATATTTAAAAATAATATGAGAAATATTGGATAGTAAATTAATAATAACAAATTGCCAACCGAACCTCATGGTGACTAATTTTATCGTAGACTGACCAGCGGTCTAAGTACACAAGAAATATTGTATTGAACAAGTGTGTGCGCCATCACAAGTGTACTCCTCCTTCCTTCTTTCTCGTATTCCAGTGGTACGGCAATCTGACACGACCGGGTAGAGATCAGGCGCGTGATCAACGGGTTCATTTATTTTCTGAGATTTGGGGGCAAAAATAAGGGATAGCAAATTATAACCACACTATCAGCTAAATCTGACAAAAAGGCGTTATGTTCCCAGAAGTCGTGGACCCTCTCGCGGTGGTTCTCGTCGTCCATCAACACAGTACGGTGCTCCTCAGTCCTCTCAAGGACAGTTCAACGCCCCATCTTCTCAATACGGTGTTCCTGGACAAGGCAGCCAGCCCTCTTCACAGTATGGAGCTCCCTCATCCCAGTACGGTGCGCCTTCTGGCCAGTTTGGATCCCAATCTTCGCAGTTCGGGGCCCCCTCGTCACAATATGGAGCCCCCTCGTCACAATATGGAGCCCCCTCGTCTCAATATGGAGCCCCATCAGCTAATACTCCTTCACAACAGTATGGTGCGCCTGGATTCGGAAATGGTGGTGGTAAGTTTCTTAATTTGATTGTTTTTCTTTCTTGGTTCCCTTAATTTTCGCAAGAAGTCGTCCTGGGTTCGAGAGCCTTAAGGCCTAGCACAAACGCGTGGAGTAAAAGTAGTATTAATTCGATCGATTTTTTTATTTGAAATATTGTTTTGCACATAATATACTCATATTTAGTTAGAAGGCTCTATTCATGTAAATAACATTATTTACATCAGACCGCTTATGCTAGGGTCTCTGCTCTCCCAATACCTGCCGGGGTGCGAAAGAATGCTTAGAGCGATACATGTGCCCCGGTCAATGGTAGATGGAAAACACCGTGGGTTTTAGTCGGTAGGAGACCGACACACACTGCTATCCCCGAAGCAAAGAAAATCCATTCAAAAACGACGTTCCCACGAAATAATAATGATCCGGGCCTCTGCTCTATTGACGGCAGGGAATTCTCAAGTTACAAGGCTGAATTAAAAACGAAATTTGAGACTAGATTAGAAAGAAATCATTCGTTCTTACTTTACATAACATAGTTTAATTAGGGCTTCTATTCCACTAACTTTTATAAAAAAAATGCAATCTTATCTCAGTCTAACTCTATCAATAATGACTAACTTACCTACCTTCATTTATTGATATTAAAAATATTTTTATCTATAACCTACATTTCACAGGTCACTCTCAGGGAGGTTCTTTCGGAGGTCAGTCTTTTAGAGGCCAAGAACAGAGCCGTCAATACTTGCCTCCTGGTGCCGGAGGATACGGTGGTGATGATGGAAGCAACGGGGTGAGTGTTCCACCCCGCACAGTTTTCAAATAATTATGATATTTCTCGAAACTATTGCTTAGAATATCGTGATGGCCCAGTGGTTAGGGCGCCCACCTCTCATGTATGTGGTTACGGGTTCAATACCGGGCAAGTACCAATGTGACTTTTTCAATTAAAATAAGCTTTCCGAGTTTATCTTGGACATCACTGACATCGGTGAAGGAAAATATTGTGAGGAAACCTTGGACGTATATTAAATATTAGTCTGAAATCACCAATCCGCTGCAAACAAGCGTGGTGATTAATGCCCGTGCCTTCTCTGTATGAGAAGAGGCCTTTGCCTTGCAGAGGGACAAATGATAGGCTAGTACCTAATATTATTTTATTATTAATGCTGTAAAAAGTTGGTAGGTGGTAATTTGGCGTGGGTTGGTCCACTTTAGCAAAACATCACAAAAGTGGCAAATGCTATGAAAATCTACGTGGCTATTTTATTTCCAGGAGCCCGCTAACTACAACTTTGAGTATATGGTAAAAGATGAGCAGTCTGGCAATGACTTCGGTCATCGCGAGTCGAGGCAAGGCGACAGGGCCAAGGGACTGTACTACGTGCTACTTCCTGATGGCAGGAAGCAGGTAAGTACTTGAACATAACATACCATCACGCCTGCATTCCCCGAAGGGTTAGGCAGATTTGTACCAATGTACACCCACAGTTCGCCGGTATGTTTAGGTCCCATGTAATAGGGAGCGAGCCCGAACTCCGAGCTGCTACTGAGAATTTCATAGAAAAACCCAATAACACTTTTTGCTCGACCTGGGAATCGAACCCAAGACCTCTAGCGTAGCAGTCGCGCTTAGGAAAACTAGGCTACCGAGGCACTTGGGTACTTGAAGTATAGACTAAAGGACATAGGTTGTACAATGTAGTGGTGTGCCTTTGCAATGTATTTCGTCAGGGGCTGTAGAAATTGCTAACATACCTACCGTCAAACGGTCTCGGTGTTGCTATAGTTACAATTCGTTTTATTTTAGCTCTAAATTATTTTTGATTGGGTTCAATTTTAGATTTGGAAACAGACTTTTGATTTTTACACAAGCATACCCAAACATATATTGATAAACCCTTGAAAATAAAATAAACAATTATGTGCGAATCGTATGTCGATTTAAAAATCGATCGATTATTAGTTGCGTTTCCTCTATGCGCATGGTGTTACGCAATTAATCATCTTCCTGTCCTTATTTCACATTACTTAGGGTCGGCGCAACACGTTTTGTACTTCCATTCCGTCCTGTTAACAGTCATGTAATCAATGACTCCCTTCTTTATCATATCATTCGTCAAACAATCCATCCATTTTTTCTATGGCTTTCTACTTCCTCTCCATCCATCTGTTTACGCCATATTTCCCTAATTGTTTCGCAAAAAAATTAATGAATCCAAAATGATTTAGGAATGTATTATTAATTAATATTCCAACTAATAACTAAACCATACAAAGGCGCTATTTTTCTTAATATCAACTAGACTCAGAATTCTCAGAATTCTTCGGATATTAAAATAAACATTTTTCAAATTTTGACAGACCGTACAATACGAAGCTGATCAGGATGGCTACAAACCCAAGATCTCATATGAAGACACCGGTCTTGGTCAGGGAGGCTATGACAGAAATAGCCAGTCCGGCTACAACGGATATCAAGGGGGACAGGGCCAGGGTTACTAAAACCAACCTACTTCTTTGGAATGAGGTCCAGGTTTAAAAATTATGAAAGATTTTGTTGAAAAAGTTTCTCATATTTTTTAGACTGGTAACTTTGACAATTATTTTTTGCATTTTCATGTTTAAGTGATTGTACGGAAAATTTAGAGGTGAGGAAAATCTAGCGGGAGGAAAAAATAATTGTTAATTTCATGCCTGGGACCAGATAAAATATAAAAATTGTGAATTACTTTTATATTTAACAATTTTTGTGTTTTGTCCACGATTGTGTTTTAGCGGGAATATTTTTGAGGTTATGTGAAAAACGAAAATGTTATTTTCCATTGTTGTGCCGTATTTTTATAGGAAAAATCTATTTCTCGTTAGTTTTGTACATTATAAAAGAATCCACGCTATTGTTTTAAGTAGCGCGGAAATGGGAAAGTAATATTTTCGGTTTTGACAATGTTTTTGATTAATGGATTATAATATTATAGACGACGACCTACGCTGTATTTAAAGGATACGAGTCATTAAAAGACTATTGTACAAAACGCTTATTTAGTAGTAGTTTTTAGGAAAACAAAATGGCGAAATACCTATACTTTTTTTTCCAACTTTTCCTTGATATTTTGTCTATTGTTTTCCTATATTTTTTGTTTTTTCTAAACAGATCAGAAATAAATAATCATAAATAAGAATATTATAATTAATAGAAATCATATTATTATATTTCTGGTCAGATTTGCATATTATATAGAAGAAAGGCCAGTAATTTTAATGAAACAAATAATAGGTACATCTATTTACTTTTCTGCCTTATAATAATCTAGAAATAACAATGGACGAATACCAGAAAACGATATAATATTTTTGTTTGAAAAACTCTTGCTATGTACTTATATATTATTATTTATGTACTTATTCATTTTATTATTTACTAGTACAAGTAGATCGCGTAATTCATTATTTTGTAAATAAATGATTTTATTAAAAATAACTTTGTCTCTTTTATTGATTGCGACTAAAAACCGTTTCATCATAGACACAAAGTAAATTTTCCTTTGTAAGCAGAACTTAACAATACTTCGTGTCATTCTGAACCTAGTTGCCATGTAGGTTAGGTTGATATTTGAGGAAGTTAATTTATTAAGAGATGGACGAGAGTCTGGATGAGATACTCACCCAGACCCTAGACCATCTCTCCAATGTAATTATATAAATTTAATAACTCTTTTTAAGAAAAAGATGAAAGGATAATGTATAAAAATCTTGGGTGTTACCTCGGAAAAAATAAAACGCAATGAATGAGAGAAAACAAAATATATCTATGTAAATATTTAACAAGTAATAAAATTATTTTACGATTTTTTTTCTATTTAATTGATTTAAATGTTCCTTAGTGCATAAATTTGGTAAAAATTTTTGATTATTGAAAGCCAAAACGACAAAAAATGAGTTCAATCCACATCTGTAAAGGAAGAAAACGCAGTATTAATATCACAATTAACATTATTTCAATACTCACACATACTATTTACTCTGATTATAATTGGGAAGATGACACCACTAATCAATTGATATACTTTTTAAGAGCTGTCAAAACGCGATTCCACCTTAGATTTTGTACGACAATACTAAACCATGACGTCACTTTTTTGACATCTCAATCCGCTAAATGGTTAGTCACACCACCATTAAACAATAATTCCAAGACACTCGGTAGCCTGGTGGTCCTAAGCGCGACTGCTACGCTAGAGGTCTTGGGTTCTATTCCCAGGTCAAGCAAAAAGTGTTTTTGGGTTTTTCTATGAGATTCTCAGTGGCAGCTCGGGGTTAGGATTAGTGCCCGGTTAATGGCAATAGGCTTGCCTCTTATTACATGGCACCTAAACATACCGGCGAACTGTGGGTGTGCATTGGTACATCTCTACCTAACCCTTCGGGGAATACAGGCGTGATGGTATGTTAAGTACTACTTCTCGAAAAAACACTTTATTTTACCCTCGAACACCCGATTCATTTTTAAATAACTATAAAATTCGATTTTTATTTGCTTTGAAATCAATAAATAGTTAGTGAATTGAGATGACAAAAAAGTGACGTCATAGTTTAGTATTCTCATACAAAATCTATGGGGCAATCGAGTTTTGACAGCTCATAAAAAGTATGTCAATTGATTGATGGTGTCATCTACCCAATTTTGAGAGCTGACGTTTACCTTAGTTATTCTTTCTTTTTAGTTAGTCTCAACTTACCCAGTTACAAATCGTTGTGTTCGGGACAAATAATTCCAAAACATGTACTGCAGTAGTCCACACATGGACGATCAGAGACCTTGAGAGTTTCTGCCTTGGGACAGTACTGTATCATACTGCAAAGTAAATAAAGACTATATTACAGTTGCCAAAGTATAGCATTTATCCAAGAGTGGAACAGAACAGGCTAACAAACAAGTAATAAAATTAAAAACTTAAGCATCCCCCCGACAGAAGAATAAACATCCCTACCGCAGCTAACAAAAGAGCTGATAGCCTTGCAACGGGTGAACCGATTTTGATAAAACTTAACCAAGTAACATTGCTAGGAAATCTGCTTTCAATTAAAAAAAACCGCATCCAAATCGGTTCACCCGTTTAAGAGCTACGGTGCCACAGACAGACACACAAACGCATAGACATGTAGGCCTAAGTAATAAAAAAAATTGCAGTTACATACAAAAGCGCTCTCCTCCTTCAGTAAAAAGCTCCCCTCAACCCTCAATAAGAATGCCTCATGTGTCTGTAATTACACCGGCACCCATTCCAGGGTTCTGACTATCCGTACTTTTCAATACAAGGATTTTTAAATAAATGTGAGTGACGCACCCATAGTCACCGGACTGCATCCACTTCTCGTCATAGTTCTGAATAGCATCAAACTTGTTCTTGGCGACGCCACAGATGGTCTCAGACTTCACCGTTCGTACCGCTATGATGGGTGCCGGGATGAATCCTGGACCATAACAACATAAGAATAAAACATAAAAATACAATACAGGACTGCTACGCTAGAGGTCTTGGGTTCGATTCCGAGGTCGTGCGAAAAGCGTTAGTTTTTCTATAGAATTCTCAGTAACAGCTCAGAGTTAGGATCTGTGCCCGGTTAATGGCAATAGGCTCGCGCCCTATTACACGGGACCTAAACATACCGGCGATGTGTACATTGGTACAACAGTGGGTTTAATTCCCAGGTTAGGCGAATTGGATTTTTCCATTAAGAATTTCTCAGCAGCAGCCCGACCCGGGAACCGAACCCCACGCTGGGTAATTACCGACACAACTTACCTTGCAAAGCAGGTAAAAACGCAATAGAAGGGTTACATTTCACATCGCCCATCAGCTTGCGATAATTTAGGTCGCCTTTGAACATTATGGCAACAGCTGTTTGTAGTTTTCTGTATAAATTGGGTTCAAGCCTCTTCAAGTCCTTATAACAATGGGGGTAGGTCCAGTAATCTTCAGCCTGTAATCGGGAAGAAATGGGTTTTTAGACATGTTTGGTTGGGGCCAAGTGCGTGGAACCAGCGAACAGGGCAGCCAACATAAACAATACATTATGAAGATTTAAAAACGCCAGATAAACTATAATATTGACTTTGACTTTGACTTTGATTGACATATATATATATTTGTCTTTGTAAATTATAATTTACTAGATTTTATGTTATATTTAAAATTCAATCATGACTCTAAATACACGTGGCGTCATCTATTGTAATAAGAACGTTATTGAAGTTTTCCTCGGGGACAGCACTCCGCTTCGGGATGAAAGGTACCCTATGTCCGTTTGTGTACACCAGACCACGTGTATGCAAAGGTAAAAGGTGTATGCATGCGTGTGTGCGAAGGGCACAAGAAGGAACAATTTGATGATTTCCCACCCCCCCAAAAAAAAAAAAAAGACCACGTGTATGTAAAATTTCAGGATGATCGGTTTAGTGGTTTAGGCGTGAAAAGGTACGTACAAACAAACTTTCGCATTTACAATATTAGTTAGAATTTGTGATTTATATTATTTCTAATTTAAGTTTTTTAAATTATTTCTATAGAAAAAGTTGATGGCGAAAATATGTAGAACTATGGACTTTTGTCTGGAAATAAATTATTTGAGTTTGAATTATACCTACTACTTGTGTTTCAAGTCAAAGACAAGCATTTATTTTAATTAAAACATTTATAGACACTTTTGAATTGGGTAGACAACACCATTAAACAATAATTCCAAGACACAACTTGAAAAGAAACACCAGTTTATCTTAGCCCTGAAAACTCAATGAATTTTTAAATAACAATAAAATTCGTTGCTTTGAATTCAATAAATACACTAACCGCTCTGGTTTTCTTAAATCTTCTTTTCTTGTCCAGGCGGTTTTCCTTTGGAATGCACTTCCTCAGAAAATCAGGATGGCTACCAGTCGTTTCGCATTCAAAGTAAAAGCTCGTGAACACTTGCTTATGAATTTGGCAGACTCGTTTCACAATTAGTTTCTTATATTTCTACACCTATGTATTTTTTGGCTTTCTCTACTCTGTATATTTTGTTTGTATGTATGTATTTATATATTTATTATATTTTATTCCTGGAAACTTTCTATTCCTTGCACCTACTATGTTTTGTCTCTGCATCACCCTAAGGTTGACTGGTAGGAAATGCCAAAGGAATTAAGTCCGTGTAATTTGTACAATGTATTATTTACCTTAATTTAACTGCCTCGGTAGCCTAGTGGTCCTAAGCGCGACTGCTACGCTAGAGGTCTTGGGTTCGATTCCCAGGTCGAGCAAAAAAGTGTTATTGGGTTTTTCTATGAAATTCTCAGTAGCAGCTCGGAGTTAGGATTTGTGCCCGGTTAATGGCAATAGGCTCGCCCCCTATTACATGGGACATAAAAAAATACCGGCGAACTGTGGGTGTACATTGTTACACCTCTGCCTAACCCTTCGGGGAATACAGGCGTGATGGTATTATTTACATTATGTGCAAAAAGTTTTAATAAATAAATAAACGTCAAAAAAATCTCACCTACCAAAAATGTTGCGTAGTCTCTAAGTATACATTAATTTGAATTTTAATTAGTATGAATTGGATAGTCATTTAACTAGCGGAAATAAACTACGATTTCATGTTAAAAATAATAATGATCGCTCGAAATAGTGACGTTGAAAACAAATTGTCCCGAGGTCCACTTTTCCGCTAGCGAAAAGAGGTATAAAATAATGTAGATTTTGAGGCATTTTCAAACATAACTTTACAAATTTATCGTTTTATAAATCTTTTTAAAAATTAGGGTTAATAATCTGTATTTTTTTCTTACACCAGTACCTAAACAAAATTAAAATTACGATCAACAATAGTTTATTTCATAACCTTTCCGACTGAAACCCTAATAGATATCTTATTAATGGTTTGAAACATAAATAAAAGATGATGAAGCCAAGAGTAGTTAGTGAATTCAGATGTCAAAAAAGTGACGTCATAGTTTAGTATTGCCATACAAAATCTATGGGCGAATCGAGGTTTTGACAGCTCATAAAAAGTACGTCAATTGATTAGTGGTGTCATCTACACAATTGTCAAGAAGTTACATGACGTTATGGTTAAGGGCTAGTGTTCAAGATGTTTGCCAGTTATTACAAAACTTGTATGTACAAGAAATTACAAACCAAAACGATGAAAACGCCAGTGTCGTAAAACTCTTTCCATTGCTGACCAAGAGCTCTTAAGTTTTCCGCCGTCGTCAGTTTGGGCGGACCTCCCTCCTCGTCTGTCGCACCTGGGGGGGAAACGATTTATTAGGCTGCCTATCCACGGAAGCGGAGCGAGGCTGCGGAGCGGAGGAACGGAGAAATACTAACCAATAGGATTGCATAACTGGGTCAGTGGGTCGTCTTAGGGGCTCCGCTCCGCAGCCTCGCTCCGCTTCTTTGGACAGGCAGCCTTAAGTGTATGTGTACAGGGTGTTAGGGTAAACGAGGGACTTACTATAAGGCACTAAACTCCCGTAAAGTATGTCCCTTGTTTAAACTAACACCTTGTATATTCTCCAGACCGATTTCATTCACGGCGGCTAATAGAACCTTAATGGAGTACTGGCCAAGCACGCAGGAAACATTATAGCGCACAATATGAGGCCCATAAAGGTGGGTCCTAACCGGTGTTACGGGCCGTAATGTACCATTCGCAGCAAACAAACCACCCTTCCTTGCTCATTGCGAGCGCCTATTTTCCCCATACTGACTGCACGAACATTCGCTGTGCCACACATTACATTACGCCCCGTAACGCCGGTCAGTATCCGCCTTTAGGTATGATGTCAGACATATTATTTATGACTTACCTGTCGACGATGGTGCACTGAACTGACTGTTGGCGCAAGCATTTATCACAAATCTGGAAGACAAAAATATTTACTATTAAATATTAAATGGATATTTTTCCTTCGCAGAACCCTGTTGCTTGTAATTTCAGTTGTTGGAAATTGAACAACTGAAATTACGAACATACATACCACAACGCCTGTATTAACCGAAGGGTTAGGCAGAGGCTAACCCTTCGAGGAACACAGACGTGGGCCCCATATAGACAAACATATTAAAAGTTGTTTTTATTTTACTTGTACTGCGTCATTTATGTTTATTTTGGTAAAAGCTGTTATTTTTGACATTCAGACACTTCAATTGTATTTAATTTTATAGAAGAGATACATGGCCCTACACGAGTTCGGGAATTATTTTTTCTAGAATAAAATGAAAGTACTTTATAACTTACTCAAAATCTTTGAGCGTAACATCGGACACGAACCATGGCATATTCTTAACGTGGAATCGAACCTGAAACATTAAAAAAACAGACTGTAGTAGGTTAACTATTAATTTATATAATCTATACACCATCACATACCATCACGCCTGTATTTCTCGAAGGGTTAGGCAGAGGTGTACCAATGTACACGCAAAGTTCGCCGATATGTTTAGGTCCCATGTAATAGGGGGTGAGCCTATTGCCATTCACCGGGCACAAATCCGAGCTGCTACTGAGAATTTCATAGAAAAACCCAATAACAATTTGCTCGTCCTGAGAATCGAACCCAAGACCTCTAGCGTAGCAGTCGCGCTTAGGACCACTAGGCTAACGAGGCAGTCTATAATCTATTTCTATCTAATAATCTCTCGGGCTCGCAACCGGACACGGACAAGTACCAATGAGACTTTTTCTATTTCATATATACTTTCTAAGTTTATCTTGGACATCACTGACATCGGTGAAGGAAAACATCGTGAGGAAATCTGGACGTTTACAATTAATTTAAGTCTGCAATCACCAATCCGCCTAAAGCAAGCGCGGTGATCAATGCTCGTGCCTTCTCTGTATGGGAAGCTTGTGGGGAGCGGGTAGATAGTGCGGGTAGTAATATGAGTCTTGACTGCCCCGTTGGTCTCGTGGTGACAAGCACAACTGTTGAGTGTGGGATCGATTCCCAGGTCGAGCCAAAAGTGTTATTGTGTTTTTCCATTAGGAACTTCTCAGTAATAGCCCGGAGTTTGGAAGTTGGTGGTGCGACACCCCCGTGTCTCGGAAAGCACGTGTCGCCTGGTCCTGCGCCTGATCTCTCCCCGGTTGTGTCGGATTGCCGAGCCATCGGACTATGAGAGTTAAGTAAGAGGGAGTGCACACACTCGTGCACTGTAACATCTCCTGCGTACTTGACTAGTCTGCGTTAAGATTAACCGAGCCGTGACCGGAATAGGTGTGGAGAAAACTACATTTTTTTTAATACCTTTGAGTCTTACCTTTACTACGATTTTTTGCGCAATTAGGAAGTGAGCGAAGCAAAGATCCGCGAACAGTTCATACCCAGCGTTGTCACAGACGATATCTGTCGACAATTTACATAATATAATTTTTTAGAGTTTCGTGTATATAAATTTTTTTTTGACATAAGTTAGACAGTGGTGACATGCAGGTGTCATGAAATAATTGGAAAGAAACTTTTATTTATTTTGATTTCCTTGATTGACTTTTAAGAAATGAAGGTTTTTAAGTGTTTTTTTCTTATGTTTTACAGACAAACACAATATTGAGTCTTTGTTCCATTTGATGAAAACCTTATTATACAGGGTATTAGGGTAAACGACCCCGGAACGGAAAGGGCACAAGAAGGAACATGGATGGGTTTTAGTCAGTAAAAGTCTGACACTCCCTCCCGCCCCGCCCAGGGCAGGGGAAATCACATGATGATGTCCCATCCGAAAAAAAACGGGTACACGAGGAACTTTCTTTAAGAGAGTGCAGTACTCATGAAAATGAACCACTTTTCTATAGTACAAAACGTAAAATCGAAAAAAAAATCAACTGCTCCACACATTTACGTTCGCATAACTCGACAACATGTAAGGAACAGCTGATTTTTTATCGCAATTTTAAGTTTGATTTCATAGTGAAATGAAACGATACGAGAACGTTGCGGATTAAAAGAGGATGTAGTAACAAAAATAGAAAAGAGTATGCTTAGATGGTTCGGTCATGTTGAGAGGATGAGTGAAAGGCGACTAACGAAAGGGATTTATATGGCAGATGTGAGTGGCAACGCCGGAAGAGAACGCCCTAGAAAGACCTACCCTGACCTTATTGATGGGGTTCTTCAGAAAGGTCGTGTGCGCAGTACTCGTAACCGGCATGCTTGAATGAACAGATGTATGAACGTGGTCGAGGCGAAAGAAGTATGTAAGGATCGTAGCAGGTGGCGTTCTGTGGTTTCTGCCTACCCCCATGGGAAAAAGGCGTTAGTTTATGTATGTATGTGTATGTATGTTCATCGTGAAAGTGGTTTATTTTCATAAACACATACACTCCCCTAAAGTATGTCCCTTGTTTAAACTAACACGTTGTATGTGTTGAATCTGTTCTTACCAAACATGACAGTTTGAGGCACGCTCATCTTGGCGGGGCACGGTATCTGCTTAGAAGCTTTCTCCTCAGCACTCTGCTCTGGTTTGGTTTCTTCACCTTCAGGTACCTGCAAGCCATACGACACGATGAATATGATTTATACTTACACACATACACTAGCGAACTGCCCGCGACTTGGTCTGCGTCGCAAGTTACGTCTTGGGCTACTGCTCCGATCTATTGGTGAAAAAATGGTTAAAATCGGTCCAGTAGTTACGGAGCCTACACGTTACAAACAAACAAAAAAATCTTTTCTCTTTATAATATTTGTACATACATTAAGTCGCGCCTTGTTCCCATGGGGATAGGCAGAAACCACAGAAGGCCACCTGCTACGGTCCTTACATACTCCATTCGCCTCGTCCACGTTCATACATCTGTTCATACAAGCACGCCGGTTCCGAGTACTGCGCACCCGACCTTTCTGAAGAACCTCACCAATAAGGTCAGGGTAGGTCTTTCTAGGGCGTCCCCTCTTTGTGGTGCCAGGAACTTTGTGTCAATTAATAAAGAATTCTACTCACCGGTTCATTACAAATGGGTAAGCCTGCTTTCTTCGCCAATCGGTGACAACTGCACTTGGCCTTGAACGGCCCAGCCTGGGACTGTAACACATACAGACACACATCTATACCACTATGTACATAAAAGTGTTTATGAATGTACCCGTGTTAACATTTTTTTTTTTTTTTCAGATAAAAAATCATCAAAAACTTCTCCCGCTCTGGGCGGGACGGGACGGAGTGTCAGACTTTTACTGACTAAAACCCATCCATGTTTCTTTTTGTGCCCTTTGCGTTCCGGGGGCGTGGTATCTCTTATGAACAACCCGCAGCCCTGGCAGGCATCGGCCCTGAGCGACCCCTCTAATTGCTGACATCTCTTTGAGGCGCGCGTGGTGAGCTACCCATTGCTCACCGTCCATAGCTAAAAATACTTGACAACAGGCAATGAAACAGAAGTCGGCAGAAATCAAATGACAAGTCTTCGCGTTAAAACTAATTATTGAATTTTGTGTTGTGAACATAGAAACAGTAACATTGTTGTAACTATTTTAATAACCATGTGGTTTGCAATAAAACATTTTTTTTTTACATTTTTTGTAAACTTTGGGAAACAACTGGGAAAACCTCCCTACCCAGGATACAAGAGATATTCCCAGTTGTGTCCCAGCACACCCATACCAGCCAACTATCTGTAGGTAATACGAATATTTGTTCGACACTCGAACCCGCGACGCGCAGTGAAGCATCGCTCAGCCATAGCACCAACCATAACGTCATAAATCTATATTTATTTTGTGAAAATCTATTACTTAGGGATTACAAATAAACACTTCAATTGGGTAGATTAAACAATTCAAAGACACAACTTCTCGAAAAAAGAAACAGTTTATTTTACCCCTGAAAACCCGATTAATTTTTAATAGCTATAAAATTCGATTTTTAATTGCTTTGAAATCAATAAATAGTTAGTGAATTGAGATGACAAAAAGTGACGTCATAGTTTAGTATTGTCATACAAAGTCTATGGGAGAATCGCGTTTTGACAGCTCATGAAAAGTACCATCAGGCCTGTATTCCCCGAAGGGCTAGGCAGAGGTGTACCAGTGTACACCCACAGTTCGCCAGTATGTTAAGGTCCCATTGGGGGCGGCCCTTTTGCCATTAACCGGGCACAAATCCTAACTCCGAACTGCTACTGAGAACTTCATAGAAAATCCCAATAACACTTTTTTCTCGACCTGAGAATCAAACCCAAGACCTCTAGCGTAGCAGTCGCGCTTAGGACCACTAGGCTAACGAGGCAGTTCATGGAAAGTAGTGGCTCATGAAAAGTATATCAATTGATTAGTGGTGTCATCTACCGAGTTTTAGTTATTTGTATAGATGGATTGAATCAGATGGGAGATGGGTGTTTATTTTAGAATTATAATTAGAATATTTGTACGCCGCTGACGGGAAGACATATCGTTCATTTTTAGAAGCACTAACATCTGTACCTATATATTTTGTTCACCTATGATCTCATATATATATGATGAAATTCTCAGTAGTAGCTCGGAGTTAGGATTTGTGCCCGGTTAATGGCAATAGGCTCGCCCCTTATTACATGGGACCTAAATATACCGGCGAACTGTGGGTGTACATTGTTACACCTCTGCCTAACCCTTCGGGGAATACAGGCGTGATGGTATATTTTTTTTTTTTTTTTTTTACCTATGATCTACAAATAAATTAATTTGATTTGATCTGGGTTCAAGAGTAATACGTACATTTTTTATTTTCTGCAACAGCGCATCAGCTTTGGTCACCACCTGATCAGCTATTTTATTGCAGTCATCCACCACCACCTGAAAATAAAATAAGATAAATCAGTACACTATTATTTTTACAAACACATCCGATGTGTTTTTTTTTATTTCCTATAACTCGAGTATGAATGAGACCATATCAAAAAATCAACTGGCATATAAATTATTTTTTTCTTACAAAATAATTCACAAAACAATAACACTTTTTGCTCGACCTGGGAATCGAACCCAAGACCTCTAGCGTAGCAGTCGCGCTTAGGACCACTAGGCTAACGAGGCAGTTCAGTCTTTTTTTTTTAAAAACCTCCCCTACCCTAGGAATTTCTCCTGTATCGTGGGTGCTTTTACAAACATATAAACTCACATACACCAACAGCCCAACACGGAACAACTATCAGTAGGTCATACAAATATTTGCTCCGTGCGGGAATCGAAGCCGTGACACGCAGCGCAGCAGCCAATCCCTCTGCCACTTCCCCGTCCGTGTCATTAAATGAAATATTAATAAATTAAAATATACACAAGTTCAAAATAATTAAAAACAATACCTTATCTTTCAAATCCAGTATCATCTGGAAGGGATCAGGGCTTATTGAGATGGGGGGTGGCGGGGGGCCAGGTTTCTTCTTCCCCTTAGGAGGAGGTAGGGGAGGCGGGTTCGCACGTATCTTAGCTTGGAGATCACTAGCCATTTGTATTATATTCGTTTGAGAGCCCATTGAGAGGGACATGTCGCATTTGTTGGCCCATAAACAGATCTGAAAAATGGAAACAACAGATAATATCCTCAAGAATGGACTTTTAATTTTATTACTTGGGAATGTCAATTACAAGATAAAAAAAAATTCAATATTTAATCTCGTTGCCCATTCCAAAACGAAATTTCATAAACACATTTATTTTTTATTTATTTCATGACATGTACACAATCTATACATAGACATACATACATTAACTCGACGCCTTCTTCCCATGGGGATAGGCAGAAACCACAAATCGCCACCTGCTACGATCCTTACATACTCCTTTCGCCTCGTCCACGTTCATATATCTGGTCATACAAGCACGCCGGTTCTGAGTACTGCGCACCCGACCTTTTTGAAGAACCTCACCAATAACTGCCTCGTTAGACTAGTACTCCTAAAAGCGACTGCTACGCTAGAGGTCTTGGGTTCTATTCCCAGGTCGAGCAAAAAGTGTTATTAGGTTTTTCTATGAAATTCTCAGTAGCAGCACGGAGTTAGTGCCCGGTTATTGCCAATAGGCTCGCCCCCTATTACATGGGACCTTAACATACAGGCAAACTGTGGGTGTACACCTCTGCCTAACCCTTCGGGGAATACAGGCGTGATGGTATGCTCACCAATAAGGTCAGGGTAGGTCTTTCTAGGGCGTTCCCTCCCGGCATTGCCACTTAAATCTGTCATATAAATAAATCCCTTTTGTTAGTCGCCTTTCATTCATCCTTCCTAATAAAATGGGCAAAAACCTCCATCCATACATCATTTTAATTTAAATCAAATGTAAACCCTTTCATTTGTTACAAATAACAATAAAGTTTACCTTCAATAGAGTAACAAAGTCGGCTTTACGTTTGTCTTTTTCAGACTTCTTTATCATAGTCACCATCTTATCAGCGACTAAACACATTATTTCCACATTGTTGTCAAATGACTTGTTCTTTTGATGCTCAAAGTAATCGAAGTTCTTCAAATTCTTACTGAAAATTAAAACGAGAAAAATGTAACACAACGCCATCTGGCGGCGACGTTGACAACTCTTTGCACATTGCAAAGGGTTACTAATGTTGCCACTAGATGGCGACTTTAATTTGTTTCAAGAAATATCTCATAAATTCTTCAATATATTTGTAAAATTTTAAAGTAATTATTAAATTATAATAGAATTATTATTATGAACTTTATAAATTACCGTCATTAATATCTGTTCAATTTAGCGCAGCCTACTGTGTACAGTTGAAAATTCTACCAGCAGTTTTCTATAAGAGATACTAGATGGCGCTGATAATTTAAACAACTATTTTCTGCTTACTCACGTTATTTCACAGCCGTCCCTAAGCTTCCTATAAATATAGCACTCCGTGAACATCCAGGCGTTCAAGAAGTAACACTTTGGGTCCTGACCTTCTATCCACTTATTCCATTTCTTAGCATCAGGGGTATCCATCTCTAAGGGATCATATTCTTTATTGGTAACTAAATCATTTTTCAACTTAATTACCGTTTGCATAAAACGGTTAACATCTTCGTCAGTCTATAAAACAAATTAAACATTATATTGTAAGCAAGCTATATACCCCGCGGCTTCGCCCGACATTCAGTTACATATTTGGTTACTGCTCCGCTCCCGTTGTCCTATAGCGCTATAGCCTATATCCTGCTTCCCACAATAATATTATAAATATGAAAGTTTGTGAGGAAGGATGGATGTTTGTTACTCGTTCACGCTTAAACGGCTGAACGGATCTGGATGAAATTTGGCACTGACATAGATTGTAGTGTGGAATAACACATAGGATACTTGTTTTCCCGGAAAAATCATCTTTTATCAACTTTGACGCGGACGAAGTCGCGGGCAGAAGCAGGTTTTATATTAAAATTATAAAGAAAGATGTCTGTAATTTAATTGGTTACCGTATTATCTCTACATAGTATAAAACAAAGTCCCTTCCTGCCGTCTGTCCCTCTGTGAGCTTACATCTTTTAAACTACGGTAAGAATTTGAATGCGGTTGTCATCAATACTTTTTCTTTTTTCCATTTTTAAAAGCAATTGCTATGATTTTTAGTTCTTAACGCTGATTAATTTTGAATCTATTTTATTTATACATAATGTTTGTTGGTTGGGGTAGAGTAATTTAAGAGGATATATGTTCGTATAGAGCATCACGCTGCGGACCACAAGAGCGGAGCAGTAACCAAAAACGTGAGCGGGTGAAGAAAAAACACGCGAAAGACGCTTTTACTAATAGCTATCATAAAAAGTACATAAATGGCAATGTAAGTTACATACCGCTGAGTTAGCACTTTTAACTTTAAGCCCCTCCCTCGACAAGTAATCAATGATTTTGGTTAAAATCACAGGCATTCTGTCCTTCAGCGAAAAGTATGCGAAACTCCTGCAATAGAAAAAAATAAGGGTATTCACTTAAACAAAGAAAAATACCGAAAAAATTTAGTAATCGATTTAAAAATTTTAATTATGCAATAGTTTTTCTGCAAATTTTAACAAAAAAAACAATGTCAAAAATACATTTTAAAATCGTAAACATTAACAAAAACAAAAAAGAAACGCAAAAAGATACCGCCCGAACAGGGACTTGAACCCTGGACCCTTGGATTAAAAGTCCAATGCTCTACCGACTGAGCTATCCGGGCTCTGACTTACGTCTTGAAATTATCAACTACCTTCTACAAACACGACAGAACGGATATCACAATTTCATTCCAACCGATAATTAACTTTATTTCTTTGCATTAAAGTTATAAAATTAAACATTGAATGAACATGAACAAGATTTACACATTCGGGAGTTCAAATACATCGTACGATTTGGAATCTTATCAGTTTGATTTAAAGCAGAAAATCGCATAACATGTTAAAGGGTTTAGAAAAAAAATTAGTACAGCTGAAAAAAAAGAAGCTAGAAAAGATGGAAAAGTATAATCTGTTACATAATAATTATGGCCTCCATAAACACCAGTATTTTCTGAACAATAAGTACCTATTCTAGTCGCCACGAGCCGTGAGTACAAACGTCAAGTAATTTTTTTGGGTTTAACATACCGGCGCGGCGAACTGTGGGTGTACACTGGTACACCTCTGCCTAACCCTTCGGGGAATACAGGCGTGATGGTATGATGGAATTTTTGACGACGCTGCACGCGATCCGTTCGTCTGACGGAGCAATCGCGTGCAGCGCCGGCGGCCCAAAAAACCCCGAAAGGAACCCAAAAATTAATTTGAAGTTTGTGCTCACGACTCGTGGCATCTACTATAGTTAAGTCTCTATCTAATTATAATCTCTTTACATTCACAAATTATGACAAATATTTATCTGACATAATTACTGCAATGATTATTATTTCACTAGCGACCCGCCCCGGCTTCGCACGCGTGCAATGCTGATGTTATTATAAATATAAACCTTCCTCTTCAAGCACTCTATCTATTAAAAAAACTGCATCAAAATCCGTTGCGTAGTTTTAAAGATTTAAGCATACATAGGGATATAGGGACAGAGAAAGCGACTTTGTACTTTTGTCTTGTCTCGTGATGATATTAATAATTGTCTCCAATGTTTATAATTAAATATTATGAGAGATTGAGTTAATTAATTCAGCAATAAAGATAATACTGCACAATATAATTAGGTTATTCTTAATTAAATATTGGCATATTTATTCTATTATATTTATCATTTATTATTATTATAATATAATAAACTGCCTCGTTAGCCTAGTGGTCCTAAGCGTGACTGCTATGCTAAAGGTCTTGTGTTCGATTCTCAGGTCGAGCAAAAAGTGTTATTGGGTATTTCTATGGAATTCTCAGTAGCAGCTCGGAGTTAGGATTTGTGCCCGATTAATGGCAGTAGGCTTGCCCCCTATTACATGGGACCTAAATACATACCGGTGAACTGTGGGTGTACATTGTTACACCTCCGCCTAACCCTTCAGGGAATACTGGCGTGATGGTATGTTATGTTATGTAATATAATAATAAATAAATTCAGACAACAATCAAATGTTCTCAATGAAACTGGCCGTCCAATTGTCTATTGGAGGTTTTCATTGTTTTTTTTTTTAATTACTTCTGGGCAAAGCCGTAAGCAAATGCTAGTTATGTATAGACAAGCAGAAAACACCATAAAACACTAACATAGTAATAGTAGTAGTAATAGTCTTGGGTTTGATTCCCAGGTCGATCAAAAAGTGTTATTGAGTTTTTCTCCGAAATTCTCAGTAGCAGCTCGGGGTTAGGATTTGTGTGTGGTTTTTGGCAATAGGCTCGCCCCCCATTACATGGGACCTAAACATACCGGCGATCTGTGGGTGTACATATGATACACCTCTGCCTAACCCTTCGGAGAGTGCAGGTGTGATGGTGTGTGTGTGTAGGTAATATTACTACAGATGAGCCATAGGAATATATCCTACTGTAGAACACCTTTCTATCATATTACTACCACTTATTAAAACATTTTTTTACACTATCCGAAAATAGGAATGAAGCAGGTTTCTCGCTTGCTATTTAGATTTCAACAAATTCACCTATGTATGAAAACGAATATCCTATTTTTAGATTTTTTTTATTAATTAAATAGGCGTAAGGATTTGGAAGTCTATGGGGGAGGCCTATGTCCAGCAGTGGACGTCCTGTGGCTGATATGATGATGCTGATGATGAAGGATTGAGGGATAGGACTCTGAAAAGTTATGTACGTACTTTCTAAATGTCCCCTGTAGAGGGACATTCATCGGCGACCCAAGATCCAAAAACGGAGAAGGTAATTTCATTGGTATAAATGGGCCCCCGTAAATAAAATCGGGTTTCGTATAATATTCTTCATCATGAACTGCAGATTGAGGTAGCCCACCTTGAGAGGCAGCTGTTATTATTGCTGATGACTTTGGTCCAGCCGCCGTAGTATCGCTTCGCTTAGCCGTCGGCGACTCGCCTGATTTAGGTGATGACGCGGCTGTATTTGGCGAACTCATTTTTTGTTGAAATTTTATGCCATGGATGTTATTTATTTTGAGAAAACACAAACGTATGTTGTGACTGAAATTTAATATGAATGTGATGACAATGACATTGCCTTGACATTGACATTTGACACTGACAGGTCAGTCAGCCCAGAGTCCCAGACAAAAACAGTGGAACGCTGTGGAGCGTTTGTGAAGAAAATTATGGCAAGGAAGGATTCAAGGACATAAATAGGTAATAAAAAAGAAAATATTTATTTTAAAAAAGAAAAACTTTAACGTAATGCGAAACACTTGATAAATGGAAGCGAATTGAGCTAGAATTTATTTTGAAATGAATAGGAATAAATATGAAATACATACAAATGTATTGTTTATGTCTCTTGCATTGCACGACAATTCCACTAACCTGCCATATATTCCACAACATTCCGCATTATATGGAGTTAAAAGTCGCATCACCGGTAAATTTTCCGTATCTATTAAAACACCGTTGTTATAGTTTTCATCCTCTTCGTCCCATTCATCTTCTGAAGCCGAAGCCATTTTAATTTATTTCCCGATAATCCTGAACAAAAAATCGATAGGCTGATCACATGCACTCACTTGCCGAGTTGGCAACAATAGATGTAAATATATACAAAATAACGTCGGTCTAAAAATACTCTTGGCACTGTTCTTAACAAAATTTCCTAAACACGCGTCTGGTTATTTTCACCTCTGTTAGAGGACTGGATTTAGAATTGAACTTACTGATTAAACTATCATTGAAGACTTGAAGTAAAGTTACCATGACGTCGTTCAACCTTGTATGATAATCATTAGAAGTTCCATGCTTACATACTAGATGGCGTTAAAAGAAAGGAAACTTGGGAAAAACTCATAAGCTTATGTTCAACTGTGAAATATCTTCTCTCCGCTTTTGAAATTACGGAGTTATAGTAGCCGCCACGAGTCGTGAGAACAAACGTCAAAACCCAGAAAGGAACCCAAAAATTAACTTGATTTTTGTGCTCACGACTTGTGGCGGCTAGTCGGCTACTGTACCCATGTGAGATTGCTCCAAATTTTGATACCGACATGACGCATGACACGTCGCTGAAGATAAGTCGAGCGTAGGAAATGTTGGGGCCGGCGGTTATACCGCCACACCGTTTTAAACCTTATTTCAACCAGTTAGCCGTCATACTCCTGTGTGACCTGTGTCTCACGGGACGCCTTGGTAAGGTTTAAAACCGATGCGGCGATGTTTTCAGCGAATGGGGCGCGGCGTCATACCAAAGCATCCTTCGGGCTGCCCAAATATGCCCTTTCGTGACGTGCCGTCAAGCATAGTAAGGCCCGGACTCCACCAAAGCGGAGGAGAGTAGATATCACTAAACAAGCAATAGGATACTTGTGTGGAAACTAAGCGGTGTGATGTGAAAATAACGCAAGCCGATCGGTTGTAAGGACACTTCTCTCCTCTCCGCTCTGATGGGGGTGGGGGGAATTTGTGGACAATAAATAAAAACAAAATAAAGTTTAAAAAGGTAATTATATTACAAAACGTGCGAATAAGTTCGTACTTCCATGGTAACAAACTTACAAATACATAAAATCAGTACTTATTGTACGTTACAAAATAATCTTACACAGAATAATAGTAATTTTTTTATTTGAATACAAAACACAATTGCATAAATGTCCAAATGGTAATAGACAAGTTTTTTGAAATAAAAGCATTGCCTATTGGAAAAAATATTAATAATCAGAATTAAAAAAAAAACATTAAAAATTATTCATAGGGTATAACAACATATTCATGCAAAAATGAAATAAAGGTCGTTCCACTCAGACGCGACGCGAAGCTACGCTCAATTTTTAAGTACAATACAATATCATACTTATAAGGTAAACTGCGTACTGTTATAACCCTTATTGCAAGTTAATAAAGCCGACATTTGCACTCTACAGTTAGTCTAATTTTTCATTGTAAAATTTGGTAAAATTATCTTGAGATATACAAAAGAGATAAGTCATAATTTTAGGTTTGTGTATTATTTACAATCAGAGTAGTTGTAGTGAATAAATAAGTGGTTCGGAAAAAAAAGTGTTTTTTCAAAAGACTAACGCGGTCAATTTTCTAACAAAGAGAGAGAGAGATGCATTATCTCATCGCATCTCGGCGAACTTCAGCGTGCTAAATTATACCGTATTACAAAGTGAATAAGATCAATATTGTGTTACTATGTTTAAAAAATCAACAGCAGCGAGTAGCGTTCAAGTGTGAGCAAGCATTTAAACAAAAAATAAATCTAAATAACAAAAAAACATTCTTAACTTTTGATAAACTCATTTGTACCATAATCAGCCTTAAAAACTAGGAACTATAAAATTGGTTCAAAACCATTATCAAACAAATGCTGCGCAAAAATCAACCTTATTACAAAAAACGTAAGGTCTACACAAAGACCTTTGGTAACAATAAAGTTCATAACCAAAATCATATTTCTTACATTTCATAAAACACGTCAGAGAATCAAACATCTTAAATACTAAGTAATGGGAGGCACTATTTCAGACATACGCATTGGTACTAGGTTTCATTTAGTTAAAACACAGAGTATGTTATCAATGGAGTGCCAACATACACGTCTTACAGGCACCAAAATAAAGGCCATTCAAGAAAAAAGAACTGAACAACTACATTCAATAACTCAGTGGAATTAATTTTGAACATTACTTATATACAGTAATATTATAAAGAGAAAATATTTGTATTTTTGTGTGTGTGTTTCTAATGAATAAACGCAAAAACTACTGCGCTGATTTCAAAAATTCTTACACCATTAGAAAGCTAGATAAACCCTGAGTAACATATGCTATATAACATCACGCTACGACGCACGGGAGCGGAGCAGTAACGAAATATATAATGCGTGTGAAATTAGCCGCGCGGACGAAGTCGCGGGCAGGACGTCTAGTCTTTATAAATCTCGATAAAATTAACAGTCAAACATCACTGCAGACATAAAAAGCATTACACCTTTCATTACATTACAAATTAGCAGTGTAGTTCAGTGACCTTTCCATCTAACAAGTTTGTTTATTTATGTAAACAAAATGTGTTCTCATTTCCTGAAAAACTCAGATGTTAAGATCAATCGACGGAATAGTATTGACTATGAAACCCATAAAACGTAGGTGGAATATTAATATAGTAACCGCCACCAGTCATGAGCTGCGACCCGTGGCGGCTACTATGACAAGTATTCAAAAGCCAGGTCAATCATAACGGTCATCAAAATGTAAATCAAAAGATGTCATGATTTTGTACATTGTTATTGAAATATTAGTATTTTTTTTATACTTATCAGTCATAAAATGCGATAGCAAGAAAATATTGTCGTCAGAACACTTATGCATAATTATAATTATCCTTATAATTGACACAGTCAAAAAATAAACAAAAGTCAAAGTCAAAAATGATACATAATAGTCATTTGTTATAGTTCAGTCAAAATACTTAATTCCTATGTTCCTCTAGTCGTTATTTTAATCTATACTAGTATAAAAAACTGAATGGTTTGTTTTTCCGCTTCATTTCTGAAAATTCTTTCACTACTAGGGTGCTACGTCCTCCGAAAATGCGCTAAGCTATATTTTACTGCCAAAAGAGTTCGCCGCGAGACAGAGTCTGGGAGAAAATGGTTTGTTTAAAATAAAATATGTATAAAAGAGACTGCCTCGGTAGCCTAGTGGTCCTAAAGTGCGACTGCTACGCTAGAGGTCTTGGGTTCGATTCCCAGGTCGAGCAAAGTGTTATTGGGTTTTTCTATGAAATTCTCAGTAGCAGTTTGGAGTTAGGATTTGAGCCCGGTTAATGGCAATAGGCTCGACCCATATTACATAGGACCTAAACATACCGGCAAACTGTGGGTGTACATTGATACACCTCTGCCCAACCCTTCGGGGAATACAGGCGTGATGGTATGTATGTATAAAAGAGAAACGCTGATAAAATGTGTGTCTGTGTGTGTTACAATGTGATTGAAAATGCCTATAGCTGTCAAAAGATACAATAAAAAAGTTTGATTATATAAGCACAGAATCAGTCACATTCATGATTGTAAGAGCACAAAATTAGTCATATAAAAGAAATAACAAAATAATTGGGTTGATGACACCACTAATCAATTGACATACTTCTTATGAGCTGTCGAAACTTGATTCCCCCATAGATTTTGTACGACAATAAATGACGATGACGTCACTTTTTTGACAGTCAATTCAGTAACTATTTATTGATTTTAAAGCAAATAAAACTACAATACCCTTCGGGGAATACAGGCGTGATGGTATGTATGTTTAAAAATAGAATTTAATAGTTATTTAAAAATTCGTAAGGTTTTCAGGGCTAAAATTAACTGATATTTTTGTGAAGTTATGCCTTGTAATTATTGTTAATGGTGTCATCTACCCAACAGTGACATGAAAGTGATAATTCACAGAATTTTTAAACAATAATTGTTAAAAATACAGAAAAATAATTAAGAAGTTTTTTTAGAAGTTACATTCGGAAGAAAATTCACGCAGACGAAGTCATGGTCAAAAGCTAGTCTTAAGATAATATATGTATAAAAGAGAAACAATGATATTGTTAAAATGTGATTAAAAATGCGTATAGCTGTCAAAGTTTACAATAAAAAAGATATATAATCATGATTGTATGAGCACAAAATTAGTCATTCAAGAAAGCAATAAGTGATCATTCATAAAAACTTTAAATATTTTGTTAAAAATACGGAAAAATTTAAGATATATATAAATTGAAAACACATAAAGTAGAAAATGATCGATTGCTCTCCATAGAATAATGTTGACAACACTCTAGTACTCTTTTTAACTAGTTATAGAAACCGGGACGAGTCGCGAGCACGCGCTTGGTCCGTCAGTCGGACCAACGCGTGCAGCGTCGGTGCCCCCCGCCCCCTTCATTCCGAAAAAGAGACCCAACAATGAACTTGTAGTTTGTGCTCACGACTCGTGCCGGTTACCAAATTCTATGTTTAAAGGCAGCACAGATAAACAAAATAATCATTAGTCCTCGATTGTTGTCATTTTACTTTAGTCAAAACAATTGTCCAGATTTAAAAGCTTTTTGTCATAATTAAAATATAAAATTATCATTTTCAAATAAATGATACAACACAAAAAATGCAGTAAAATTATGTTAGAAAAAATTATATACCATTTTAGAAATGATATACGGAAGTCAGTTCAAAACATCAAAATGGGTAAAGGAACCGGCACGAGTCCGCTGCACGCTTGGTCCCACTGTCGGACCAATCGCGTGCTGAGTCGGTGCCCCCTCTTCTTTCATTCGGACAAAAAGACCCAAAAATAAACTTGGTGTTAATCGGTTTTTTGTTCTTTTACATAATTGTTATTAAGAGAACTATTATTTAATCATAATTAATATAATATTTAAGTATCAAACCATAATTACTACAAGTACTATTTATTCTGTGAAAACCTCAGTGAATTTAGGAAAAGTGTTTTCAGTGCCCTAGCATATTCAAACAATAGCTGACCTCGAGTTTACTTCACTTAAATTCACTAAGATATATTTTTACAGAATAGACCACCAGGTCAGGTCACAATAGAGATCTTATCATTATCAAATAAATAATCTTTTATGAGATCATCAGTCGTATTATACTTTGTTAAAAATTACTAAGTCTAGATCAAAAGTTTTACAAGCAGGAAATTCTAGATAATATTTTTAATTAACTGTTTTGGCCACCTAGAATCCTAGATAATATAATTATCATAAAATAATCAAGCTCATTCAGCCGAAATAAGCCAATCCCTCAATAGCTAAGTTAATTACAATAAACTAATTCTATATGCCAAATGTGTTACTTAGATTAAATTTTAAATTAATCAGTATTACATATACAAAACCAGAATTACTACTAAAGTCAGAAACATTAATATGGGTTGGTTTGTTTTGGTGGAACTTCACTTAATTAACTTATAGTCAAACTCATCAACGTATGCCATTGGCAGTTGCTATTACAGTCAGCCAATCACAGGATTTGACATAAGTTCAGGTCCAGACCTGGTGTCTGAGGTAATTTTAAAATCTTTTTTGCCTGATACTGGTTATTAGAGATGGGATATTTAATAAATTATAATTAAAATCGTCTCCGACCATTGCTTTTAATTCGAGTATTTTTCAACGTAATTGTTGTTGACTGGAGTGGTCGCCCATTGTTGCTGCTTCGAAGTACTGGGCAATAGGTACTGAAAATATTAAAAAGATATATTTTTCTATTATCAGCTTAGGAGAAGATTTACAACTATGCACTCCATTTTGTACACTACTCTGTGACCTAAAAGAATGATAAATATTTATCAATATTGTTACTATACCAACTTCCTAGGGATTGTTTTCTTAGTGTCGAATCACACGGAGACGTGACTCAACGTGGTTATTACTCTAAATATAACTTTATTTACTACCTAAAAAGATACATATTTCATTTTGAGAATTCAGAATATGTTACACCATGCGCTGAATTCTCACAGTGAAATGTGTATCTTTTCGTGTAGTAAATAATGTTACATTTTGTGGCGCTCTATTGAAATGTGCGCAATGTCGCGTCGCGTCGCGTCTCGGTGTGAAGTGACCCCTAGAATACATTTTTTTTTACTGAATTTGGTCATGGTAGCCAATCTCTGTGCAGACTAGCCAGTAATGCTGGTCAACAGGAGTTGAACACTGTAACATAATATCAATACTCTAAAAATTGATCCATTAAATGTGCAACACTTCTCAGCCTATAAGCTATGAAAAAAATTGGTCCATCTGTGTAGTACTAGGTATTAAGCCCAAGTTAGGTCTTAGAAAGAGAGTAAATACTTACATGGTATGAGCATTGTCCCCAGAAGCTCCACACGTTGAGCACACATGAGACCTCAATATTGGACATGTCACAATATTCTGGTTTCCAACATTCTCCCTTACTGAATGCGTCATATACACCAATGGAGTCTCTCCATTCTTACGGCAAAACGTGCACATTTTTGCGGGCCTTATTTCTTGATGTTTAGAAGAACTTGGCCCGTAGTTGGGCCGGTGTGGAAGCCTGAAAGGTGATGTCGGCATACGAGGGGGCGCTACTCTCGCCGGCGTAGTTGGCAGCGTCGGCGAAACAGGCGTGTAGTTTGATACAGGAGACAATGTGGGAACTGGTGGTTTGAACTCGAATTCTCTCTTTTCTGTAGGAAATAGTTCGTAGAAAACATTCTGTTTGAACTTCTTCTGTTCAATGGGAACACTGGGCGGTGTTGGTGGGAATAAATGGTGTTCTGTATCTGGTTGCCAGATTGTGTTAGAAAATTCAATATCATGTTCAAAGGGTTTGAATGTTGTCTCCAATGTTGGTGGCATGCGGTCAAGATGGTCAAAGATCTTCCGTCCAATGATTGGCCGTTGGCGTCTGGCGGTGAATGGACTGTCATAGGCTGGTCTTTCTGTGTCTGAGCGGTGTGACATGTCAGGGAAGGAGTCTGGAGATGTTGAATCAGTTGAGCTTGATGATCGGTTGGCCGGTGTCGACTGCCTGAACGGTGAGTACACATGCGGGTTGGGTATTGCATTTGGAGACCGGAAGACATCTGGAAATTATACATTTTGGTCATTGATGGTGGGATATGTGTAACTATGTATTATTTTTATCAAATTATAGTTAATTTTGTGACAATGGTGTTAACAATAACATTATTCATAGACTCATAGCATAGCACCTCTTTTCTGTCTCAAAAATTAACACAATAATTAAGTAATTATAATTTACGTCAGCACATAAAAACATAAGAAGTTCATTTGTTTTTATGCTTCACATTTGTTTACGCTTTCCGAAGACGAGGCTGGCTTTTTTATTAGTCACTTCAAGATTACAACACTAAAGAAATCAAAGAACCGAAAATTAATGGCTGTTGAGAAACGCTTGCTACCACGTAAACTTTTTGTACACAATTTTGGTAAACAAAGCTTATTAGATTTTAAAAAAGCTTACCATTTTCAGTAGTCCGAGGAAACAAGCGGTTGATTTCAGTCATGTAATCATACGTACTCTTCGTAGGATACATTTTTGGATCTGAAATATAACCAAAACAATAATAAATAAACAAAAAAAAACAGTATTTACATTTTTACGTAAAGAAAAAAATCATCAACCATTTTGAAAGTTTGACGGAAGTGACGTCGTAAAATTTTATCAAGATGGTCGAATTAGGTTCTTATTAGATTCTTTTGTGAGATACAAACCACACAGATTCGATTATAATAAGCTACGATTTATACGTAATTTTTAAAAGATATCATGTTATTTTGTTTAATTAAAGAAAAAAAATATTGAAGTGTTAGGTAGGTACCTAATGTTCGTACATCTAGATTACTTAATAAAAACAAAAGCAATTTCCTATGGGTACATTTTTAGAAATACAAGAGCAGAAAAAATTATAACAACAAGCTTGCGAGGGTCTAGTTAGTTTAATTGAATTAGTGTTGTTTTGTTTTAAAATAATATCGGTAATGACGGTCCGACACATTCCAGCTTATTTATTGGAAATAAACGAGTTAATAAGTACATAATGAGGTATTAGGTTAGCAAAACAAAAAAAACTAAATTAAGTATAATTGGATTGCAGGCCTCGTATTTACCCATTTGTAGTGCGTAAAATACCCAGAAAATGCGCAAAGAAAAGAAATTTCCAACACTTACATTATTCTAACAGTACCTATATTAATAGAACACACAAAAACAATGAAAATGACGTATAAATTATCAAATATTATGACCAATTAAACTTACCGATGATGGAGCACATCAAAATAAACAGACGCTCGTGTTCACAGTGCGAGACTCGTCAAGGAAATGAAAAATAAATTAAAATAATTTTGGCCTTTCGGCACCGCACAAAGGATGCCGACAACCATAGATGTTCAGTGGTTAGAAATAGCGTTAGAAGCGGGTTCGATTTCTGGTCATGCGCATAAAGTCTGTTTTTATTTTAAGTGGTAAATTACTTTTTGGTCTTATATTATTTTTATTATAAAAAATAAACAATTTATTACAAAAAAAATGCAATTTATATTTGTGACGTATTTTAGGAATTAAAATAAAAGCCATAAAGACATTTTCTTGTAAAGATTATTAAATTTGATAAGAAAATGACGACGGTTGATAACATTTTAGAGTTTATGGTTGCAAAAATGTTCAATATACATACGATCAATGCATACCTAGTCAATTTATGATAGTGAAGCTACATTTTTGTCAAAAGAAAGCCGACACGTGCGCGGCTCGCGCGGCTTGACATCAGAGACGTGCCGATGAATAGCTCAGTTATTTCTACTCGATACTAGATGGCGCTGATTTAAGTTAAGTATTTTAAAATAAAGTATTGACTTTATTAGTTTTTATGAATATTGAAATTGTGTATTAGCTTAAAAGAATATTTCGGCTTAAAAACATTATCTTAAAGAATTTATTTTTGAAATATTTAATTGCACATATAGTGTTGGATTCTATAGTTCTATTTGTACAAGACAGAGGGCGTTCAATTTTATATTTAAAATGGGAATATTGGTTGAGGTTGGTAAATTATGGGCCGAGCGTTCCCAGAAAGTTAAACAGAACTATCGTGCTTCTTTCCCAGGTAACAAATGAACTAAGTACTTACTGCATGGCAATGTCTAGCACCTGACAGCCTTTGGATGGACGGCAAGATAATAGTGCTGTATTCCAGTAAGGTAGAAACCTCTAGAACAAGCTTTGGCCCGCGACTTTGTCCTCGTAAATTTCCTTAAGAATTTTAAACCACACAGGTATAACGTAGCTTCATTAATGAATTTTCAGGTTCGGACTAATGTCAGGAAGTACAGATCCGATTTTAACAAATCTTTTTGAGTTATACCGCCTGGTTCATCGAGCAAGGTATAGGCTATTTGTGACACGCAAAAACCTACAGGAGCGGAGCAGTAACAAAAGCCGTACCTAATTTGAAACAATAATTCATTCTTAGTCATTACCCAGCAATAATTTTTACCCAAAATTACTTAGTTTGTTGGTCAGTATACGCAGTTAACGGCTTAATGATGTCTTTTTACACCCGGTATACACCTCTGCCTATCCATTCGGAAAATAATAAGCGTAAAGTTTCACTTGACCACCAATATTAATGAAGCAACAATACTCCTTGCATAGAAACCTTCGACCTTCCTAAGTTCAAGATGGCGGCCTTTAAGATGGCGGCTATTAAAAACAAAATAAGAACAATATGGCTACATTTACGTTGCAACATGGCGTCGCAATTACAAAAGCTCGACCACCCACAAACGAAGTGATCCAGATCAAAAAACACCATGCGTTTTATTATTATTGTGTGCTTTGGACAAAGATTTTACTAAGACAGATGGGACAGAAGATTTTTGCCTATTGTAATTTGTGATATGTGATGGGACATTATTCACTTCGTAAGTAAGGCAACCACGCACCGAAAGATGCAGGTGTGCCCCCACGAGGTGGACCGACAACCGGATGAAAGTCGCGGGAAATCGCGGGAACGGGCAGTGCTATCTCTAGGGGAGGCCTAGGTCCAGCAGTGGTCGTCGTTCGGCTAAAATGATGATGATAATCATGATTATTACTTTGATACCTTTTGCCTGTATCCGAATGAGTTATATTATATGTTTTATGTAAGTACTCGTAAGTATAGTAACCGGCACGAGTCGTGACCCAAACTTCAAGTTCAGTTTTGGATCTGCCCTAGAAATACCTACCCTGACCTTATTGGTGAGGTTCTTCAGAACCCTGGTGCGCAATATTCATAACCGGCGTGCTTGTATGACCAGATGTATGAACTTGAACGAGGCGAAAGAAGTATGTAAGGATCGTAACAGGTGGCGTTCTAACTTCCATGGGATAAAGGCGCGAGGTTATGTATGTCGAAAATATTTTGAATAGTTTTATACCTACTAGCACATCTGTAGCCAGTCTAATCAATCAAAGTAACAAATACGCTACGGGATTTAGAGCAAGGTCAATGGATCGCAATTATGGTCTGATTGTGTGTCCGGTGTCTTCCATAGACAATGCGTATAATACGCCGGTAGCGGTAGACTGAATGTGACTATGTGTGTCATAATGTAGGTTCTGGCTGCGGGCAGCGCAGGACCGGTCATTGTGGCTAGCTCTTGGAGAGGCCTATGTCCAACAGTAGACATCACTCGGCTGAAGATTATGATGTAGGTTCTAAGTTTACCATGGACATCACTGACATCGGTGAATGAAAACATTGTGAGGAAACCTTTTATTTTAAAGGTGGAAAATCATCAAATGACTTTTTCCGCTCTGGGCGGAGCGGAAGGGAGTGTCAGACGCTTACTGACTAAAACCCATCCGTGTTCCTAATGCTCATTGCGATCTGCAACCCTGGCAGGCATTGGCGTAGGGGCCCGTCTGTCGTGAGGAGACGTGGACTTACAATTAAAAGTCTGAAATCGCCAATCCGCCTTGAGTAAGCGTGGTGATCAATGCTCATGCCTTCTCAAGAGGCCTTTGTCTTACAGTGGGACAATAATAGACTGATGTAATAACTCTCTTCGCTTGTACCTTGTACTGCTACTAAAGACAATGATCGTTTTGTTTGTTGTATTTACATACATTTGATGAGATTGACGTTATAAGATGTATCAGCTTAGCTGCTTATTATTGAGAAGAAAGCAAGGTCGTGTCTGTAGCGATTTGATCGCTCTATGGCGTTCTATGGTTTGTGATGTAAGTAGGCTATTATTATTTTATGTGTTAATAATGTGTTCTGATGATATGAGAACATTCAGAAGTCGTAGTGTGTTTCCTTTGGAATGCGCTTCCTCTGAATATCAGGATGGCCACCAGCCGGTTCACATTCAAGATAAAAGCTCGCGAACACTTGCATAAGAAGTTGGCAGACTCGTCCCACAATGATTTTTTTATATTTTTCCACCTATGTATTTTGATCTCTCTCTACTTTGTATATTTTGTTTGTATGTATGTATATATGTATTTATTATTATATTTTATTCTTGAAAATTTTCAGTTCCTCTTCCTTGCACGTACTATGTTTTGTCTCTGCGTCACCCTACGGTAGACTGGAAGAAAATGCTTAAGGCATTAAGTCCGCCTTTGTACGGTGTAGGTATTTCTTTTTACATTTGTGCATAAAGTTGAAGTAAATAAATAAATAAAATTTTTTTCAGACTAGGTATCTATCTACAGTTTTATTGTAAAGTTGTATGGATTAACTAAGATCTAAGTTAAGTAAAGTGACTTATACCATACCTATTTACGTGACCGCGACTCGCTGGAAGACAAGCTGCTAATCTACCGGTTTTTTCTTCGCAGGATCTTGCAGGTCAACTTAGGAGATAGTCGGCATAGTCGGGGATCGCAGGAGATGCGTACATTTCCGGAATCCCCTCCGTAAGTGTGAGAAAGGAACACCGGGGTGGTTTTTAGTCAGTAAGAGTCTGCCAGACCCCTCTTCCCATACTATAGAGAGCTTTCTTTTTTGTGTAAACGCGCTGATCTCTGTCACTACCTCGTTAGTCTAGTAGTCCTAAGCGCGACTGCTATGCTCGTGGTTTTGGGTTTGATTCCCAGGTCGAGCTAAAAGTGTCATTGGATTTTTCTACAAAATTCTCAATGGCAGCTCGGAGTTAGGATTTGTGCCCGGTTAATGGCAATAGGCTCGCCCCTAATACATGGCACTTGAACATACCGGCGAATTGTGGGTGTACATTGATACACCTGTGCCTAACCCTTCGGGGAATACAAGCATGATAGTATGTTATGTGTAATGTTATTATCTCTGGAACTTTCAGCCGTTTAAGCGTGAAAGAGTAACAAACATCCATCCATCTTCACAAACTTTCGCATTTACTAATAGGATATATTAGTAGGATATTCACAACCAAATATCAGTAGGATAAATAACATTGAATTACTGTATCTATAAAAAAGGACCTTCTATGTCATGTCTGGCGCCAATGAGATCACACTACAACCAAGGCGATACTTCTGATATCATTTACCTGTAGGTATTATTTAACGTTTGTATTAACATGTAACCTGTCACTTGTCACTGTCAAATAAATCTGAAGTGCAGAGCATTGGTCATGTATGATTATGGTTTGAGGGCGTTTCTGCTTACCACTCCATCACGCCTCGACTGCCTTCTTTAAATATAATGGGCGTGGGAATAATAAACAATCAACAATATTTAGGAGTAGTACTTAGTAGAGCTCTTTGTGAAGCAGCTCGTCCGGGGAAGTACTGAAAACCCTATTAATTTCCAATTTACTGTAAAAAATTATTTTGTTTTGCCATCCATACCATCACGCTTATATTCCCCGAAAGGTTAGGTAGAGGTGTACCAATGTACACCCACAGTTCGCCGGTATGTTTAGGTCGAGCCTATTGCCATTAACCGGGCACAAATCCTAACTCCGAGCTGCTACTGAGAATTTCATAGAAAAACCCAACAACACTTTTTGCTCGACCCGGGAATCGAACCCAAAATCTCTAGTGTAGCAGTCGCGCTTAGGACCACTTGGCTAACGAGGTAGCTTGCAGCTTTTGATTTGCTTTGACACCAATAATAGACGTTAGAGGGCCAAGCTACGTCCATGGTGTGTGGTGCTTAGAATCCAATGCAATATTTTGTTATACAGGGATTTTTACTACCAAACTCGATGTTTCTTTGTTCGCGAGTCAAATTCGGTCGAAAAAATTGGGTAATTCAGAGTTTTTGTGACTGAGACACGTTTATGGCAATCATAATGTCATGGCGGCCTCTTTTGAGATTTTAAAGAGGACACGCTCGAGTTATGTGGACTGCATCGCTAAGTGCTACCTTAGATTAAGTTATTTCTTATCTTAGAGCGCTAACTATTAGGTTGACGTTCTAAATCCTGCTTTTTCAAGGTTTCTGTAAAAGAGGGTAAACACATACCATCACGCCTGTATTCCCCGAAGTGTTAGGCAGAGGTGTACCAATGTACACCTACAGTACGCCAGCACGTTTAGGTCTAATGTCATAGGGGGCGAGCCTAATGCCATTATTAAAATGGCACAAATCCTAACTCCTAACTGAGAATTTCATAGAATAATCCATAGAATAATTCCATTGACACTTTTTGCTCGACCCGGGAATTTAACCCAAGACATATCTAGCCTAGTAGTGGCGCGTAGGACTACTAGGCTAGTTGGGGAAGGGTAAATAATAATAACATTACCAGCCTTTTATTGTCCCACTGCATGGCACCACGCTTGCTCAAGACGGTTTGACGATTTCAGACTTTTATTATAAGCCTAGTTCCAGCTGGCTTCCAGGTATAAAAGAGGATTACTTAAACAATATATTATGCTATTTACCATAAACAAGACTGCCCTGGCACAAAGGAGAAAGGATACAATCTATTTTACAATAGAAAACGAAAGTAATAAGTAGTACGACTGCCCCGTTGCGTTGGTCTCGTGGTCGCAAGCGCGACTGATGAGCATGGGGTCCTGGGTTCGATTCCCAGGTCGAGCAAAAAGTATTATTGGGTTTTTCCATTTGGGATTTCTCAGTAGCAGCTCGGAGTTAGGATTTGTGCCCGGTTAATGGCAATAGGCTCGCCCCCTATTACATGGGACCTAAACATACCGGCGAACTGTGGGTGTAAATTGGTACACCTCTGCCTAACCCTTCGGGGAATACAGGCGTGATGGTATGTTGTTGTCGGTAACACGAAAGTAATTAAATAAAAAAAAAACTGCATTGTCTTTTTTTTATTTTAATTGAATAAAAATTAATATAGACAGGAAAAGGAAACAAAAAAATGGGCATCAATTACGAGTAGGTACCATTGTTGCATTAAATATACTTAATTAGTTAATATGAAGTCTTTGTTTATCATCTATTGAGTTTATTCACAAGTTAGCATAAAAACTTATGCCAGGGTTGCGAAATTTGTTCGAAAGAGTCATCGCGGCCGTGGAATGCAAAGATCATTAGGAGGAACACGGATGGGTTTAAGTCAGTAAAAGTCTGACACATCTTTTCGCTCCGCCCAGAGCGAAAAAGCATAAAGACTTGTACTAGATCTCATGCCTTAATTGCAAACTAGGTATAACAGACATACACCGCGGTGTCACCCGCGTTTAGTTACGTCTTTGGTTGCTGCTCCGCTCCCGTTGTTCGTAGCGCAATGTTCTATACGTAAAAACGTTCCTCTTGAATCAGTCTATCTATTAATAAACACCGCATTAAAATCATTGCGCTGCGACTTTATTTTTATATTATGTAATAAAGACATAAGGCGGGTTATAGTACACAGGCCACAAAAATCCAATAATTTTACTCCTAAAATATTTTAGAGAAACATTACAAATGGTTATTTATTAGCTCCATAACAAGTTATCAGGCATCTTTAAAAAAAAACATTATTCACTATGACGAAATTGTGTTGGCGCGCTTTGTAGTTTGAAATTCGAACGTGGTCTATGGGTCCTTGGAGGAGAGATGTCCGCCATGATTGCGCTTTTATCGAGTATAGACAACGATTTTTTATGTGGATCTACATGGTGTATGGAAGATAAAACAAAGTTATTTATGGATCGGTCTTAGTATTTTCAATATATTTATTAAAATCGCATGTTGCCGTTAGCCACTTCTTGCATTACCTACAGTTACGTCATCATGATCTACTTAGCCTTTTCCCAACCATGTTGGGGTCGGCTTCCAGTCTAACCGGATACAGCAGAGTACCAGTGTTTTACATGGAGCGACTGCCTATCTGACCTCCACAACCCAGTTACTAGGCAACACGATACCTCTTGGTTAGACTGGTTGTCAGACATCCTACTTTCTGACTATCCATAACGACTGTCAAAGATCTACGAATGACAGTCGGGACCAACGGCTTTACGTGCTTTCCGAGGCACGGGTGTGATTACCTACCGTTACGTGAATTCATCAAGAAAATTTAAACACAGAATTGATCGGCTGAAATAAAATACTATGGATACTATGAGACCGACATTGAAATTCCGTACAAATAAAAGAATTATCATCATCACCAGCCATCATATAGCCGTCCACGGCTGAACAAAATAACGTTAACGTTTTTTATTAATTAAAACGATAAACGATTTAATTAACAGGTGCTTTTAGCTTAAGATTTCACGGCTGAGCATTAATCACCACGCTTGCTCAAAGCGGTTTGGCGATTTCAGACTTATATTAATTGCAAGTCCAGTTTTCCTTACGATGTTTTCCTTCACCGTTGTCAGCGATGTCCAAGATAAACTTAGAACGTCCCGGGTAAAGTACCAAGTATATTAATCGCCACGAGTCGTGAGCACAAGTTAATTTTTCGGCTTTTTGGTTCCTTTCGGGGTTTTTTGGAGCGCCGACGTTACACGCGACCGGTCCGACTGAGGGACCAATGGTTTGTTTATTATGTCGTTGGATGACAAACAGGCCGACAGCCCACCTGATGTTAAGCGGTCACCGCTGCCTATAGACATCTGCAACACCAGAGGCCTTGCTAATGCGTTGCCATTCCAGAGACAAAGTTGAAATGTCTCATACCCTTTAAACCGGAACACAGCAACGCCCGGTATGCCCGGTATCGAACCCCATGCATCAGAAGATTACTAAGACTTATATAAACAATAATAACAATCTAACACACGAATATTATTATTGCAGAAAAATTAATAGTGGTAATAATGCGTGCGTGAGTGCATTATTACCAATTGCAATAAGAAGATTTTTTTTTATTCCACTTACGAAATCTATTGCGTGGCAATCGTCATGTGGAGTTGATTTGGGTAATTAGGTAGGTACTACTAGCAATGATAGAGAAGAAATTATATGTTCCAGTCGTTACAGACTGAGGTCGTTAGGTATAACGAAACTTCATCATCATCTGCTTAGCCTTTTCCCAACTATGTTGGGGTCGGCTTCCAGTCTAACCGGATGCAGCTGAATACCAGTGTTTTACATGGAGCGACTGCCTATCTGACCTTCACAACCCAGTTACTGGGCAACACGATACCTCTTGGTTAGACTGGTTGTCAGACTTCTGACTATCCGTAACGACTGTCAAAGATCTACCAATGACAACCGGGACCAACGGCTTTACGTGCTTTCCGAGGCACGGGGGTGTCACACCACCAACTTCCAAACTCCGGGCCGCTACTGAGCAAATCCTAATGACCTTATTGGTAAGGTTCTTCAAAAAGCTCGAGTGCGCAGTAGTCGTAACCGGCAGGCTTGTATGACCAGATCTATGAACGTCGGCGAGGCGAAAGGAGTATATAAAGATCGTAACAGGTGGCGTTCTGTGGTTACTGACTACCCCCATGGGAAAAAGGCGTGAGTGTATGTATGTGTCTAAACGGTTGGTTGACACTTCTCGTGACCCAAAGGCTGGCTTTTACCTTGGCCAGGGGTTAAGCATTGTCATCCAACGAGGCAATGCCGCCAGTCTTTTGGGGATTTTTCCGGTTGACGGCGATATGGAGGAGTTTTAGGAGTTAAGTTTTCTGTTATTATTAAGATATTTTTCTTACTGCTCCTAGAATAAACTTCCGGGTGTATAATATTGAAAAGACACACCTTACTACTTACTTACTAGCTTCGACAAGCACAGAAAACATCACCCAAAAAGTGAGTTTATTCATTACAAAGATACACACACAAAAATACAAATCTTTTAATATTAGTGTAGATAGGTCCTCCGAATCGAAGGAACTCGCGTAATAATCTCCCAATCTCTCAATTTAGCTCTAATTGTAGCAACGCTATTGTATTTATGTATTAATTCTTTATACACCATTGTATCATGTGAAAATCGGTTTCTTTTCCATGTAATAGAACTCTTAATGGGGTAAACGTTTAGTTAAGCAAGATATTACTTAATCTAACGCTCACGGTTTAAAAAGGCGTCAGTTTATGTATAAGAATAAATTTATTCTTATACATAAACTGACGCCTTTTTCCCATAGTAACCACAGAATGCCACCTGCTACGATCCTTCCATACTTCTTTCGCCTCGACCACGTTCATACAAGCCGGTTACGAGTACTGCGCACCCGACCTTTCTGAAGAACCTCACCAATAAGGTCAGGGTAGGTCTTTCTAGGGTGTCCTCCTAAATATATCCTTAAAAAGGCTATGGGCACACGGACCCCTCGGCCCGAGGGTTTCCACCCCAAACAGCTTGAAAATATAGTTACCAATAAAAGGTACTATATTTTTGTTTAGTTTTAACTAATTTTAAGGTTATAAATATTTAATCAAAGATCGGAGTAGTAAGAGAAGTAGGATGGGTGTTTGATCCGGAATGCCTCCCTCATTCACATTCATTGCATTGCACGGGGTTCACATTGGCGTGTACACGCTTTACTTTTTAATAACTTAGTACATTGCTTTATAATTTGATGTAAAACCAGTATACATCCGCACGTCACTCCCCAAGGTCCAGTTGAAACCCAGCGTCATGCCCAAGTGTCACTACATCCTCTTTTAATCCGCAACGTTCTCGCATAATTTCATTCCTCACTCTATCGTTCAAAGTTACACCACACATACTTCGCAAGAGACGCATCTCTACAGAAAAACTAGTCTCTCTGTTTTTAGAGCCTCATTTTGTGACAATAAATGATTTTTCTTTGTTTTCCTTCTTTCTTATCTCATTCAGCATTCCGGATCACTTGCTAGCACAACTAAACTAAATGAATTAATAAAAAAATTGGTACCAATTCTGTGCAGAGATAGTAATCGCTATCAGCTATCGAGAGCAATTACTCACGACCTTGGATCATAACGAGCGCGAGGTGGGTGCGCGCAACATTTTGATGGGTGGCTATTTCAATTAGAAAGTAGATGTGGGTGTTATAGAGGCAGGTAGATAGGTACGTCGTAGAAAGGAAATGCAGGCCGCTTCCAACCAGCCGTTTTGGAAATCCATGCTATGGGGGAGGCCTATGTCAAGCAGTGGAAATAGCATAGCAGCAGTGGATTTCCTCTTTACTTTGGCTTTAACATAACATACCACCATCACGCCCCGTAGGGTTAGGCAGAGGTGTAACAATGTACACCCACAGTTCGCCAGTATGATTAGGTCCCATGTAATAGGGGGCGAGCCTATTGCCATTAACCGGGCACAATTCCTAACTCCGAGCTACTACTGAAAATTTAATAGAAAAACCCAATAACACTTTTTGCTCGACTTGAGAATCGAACCCAAGATCTCTAACGTACCAGTCGCGCTTGGGACCACTAGGCTACCGAGGCAGTAAAAAAATTATCATTAATCATTTGTGTGTTTAACAAACAGTTGAGGACTCCTACATGTTCCCGCAATAAATCAAAGTTTGATAGGTAGGTACTTGAAGATTAAGCAAGAGTTCATACCTCTGTGGAGTTACCGATCATTGCCATAGTTTTCTATTGTAACACATTAATTAGGAGTCACGGTTAACATTTGGAGGTACCTTTAACTGCGCCGTTTAACTGAATTGGGTGAGCAGAGACCAAGCTGTGTTGTTAAGTTACTCAATTGGGTAGACACCATAAAACAATAATTCCAAGACACAACTTCACTAAAAAAACATTTAATTTTACCCCTGAAAACCCGATTTATTTTTAAATAACTACTTATAAAATTAGATTTTTAGTTGAGATGACAAAAAGTGACGTCATAGTTTAGTATTGTCGATGGGGACATCGTGTTTTGACAGCTCATAAAAAGTACGTCAATTGATTAGTGGTGTCATCTACCCAATGCGAGCTTCGATATTTAAAAATCAGTTAATCAAATCAGCAACTAAGTATATCGTTCGGTCAGTTAGTATACAGGGTGATTGGTTAGTTAATATATTTTTATGGAGAATAATGGAGAATATTATAAAGTCAAAGTTAACTCATTTATTTAAATATCATTTCAATATAAACTAGCTATACCCCGTGGTGTCATCCGCGTTCAGTTACGTCTTGGTTACTGCTCCGTTCCCGTTGGTCCAATTTTAATCAGGTACCAGTTTTACCATAAGCCCACAGATGATATTATAGGCACTACATACCTATTAAACATTCCGCAGGAAACTAACAATTATCCATCAAAACTTCGACAAAGCCATGATTCATTGTTTCTGCTGATGCCAATCAGGGACCTTCCAGAAATATGACCTTACTACGTGGTCTTGTGAACGTGATAGTTTGAATGTCATCTCTGAAATAGGAAACACGTATGGTGAGTGGGATCGCAGATCAGATTTCTCCGAGATCCAAGCGCACTCGTACCGTGGATCATTGAACGACAAAGTTAAATCATTTATTTTATTTAGAGCACCAATAGGCAGTTTTGAACATCATTTACAAGAAAACAAATCATCATCATTAAAAATCATCATTAAAACCTAGTTGCCTAATCCAAAAGGTAGCTTTGTATGGAGAAGAATGAGCAAGAAACTCCATTGTTAATCTTTAAAAAAAAGATTTTATTTAGTTTTTTAGAAACGTTGCTACACTCTAGGAATATCTCCTGTCCTATCGTGGGTGTGTTTACAAACATATAAACTCACGTACACACCCCGCCAGACCCGGAACAACTACCTGTAGGCCATATGAATCTTTGTTCCGTACGAGAATCGAACCCGCGACACGCAGCGCAGCAGCCATTTATATGAATATGAAGACGATGAATCTAAAATAAAAATCTAGTTAAAACTTCTCAGTCTACTTTAAATAGTTTAAGCGGAATGAGATGTTGTAGGATAAAATATCAAATTTGACCCGGACCAAGTTGCGGGCAGAAGCTAGTTTTTAATATTGGTAGGATTTATAATGCTTCAAATACATCCTGAGACAGACCCTGAGGTGTGATTGTCAAGTGGCTAGAATCTAGACTTCGAGCGTCTACTGAAAAATTTCCTATGGAAAATCTAATGGATCTGGAAAGTGATCAAAGATGATTAAAATCATTCATAGGTTTGGTTTTCTTTGTTCTATTCGTGAAAGACAGAGACGCGAGCTTTTTTGACCGAAAGCTGCTGATGTCAATTGAAAAAGAAAAAAAAAATATGACTTAGAGAAAATAATTGGTATCATTTTAACGATATCTTAAGAAGATGTCTTTATTACAATGGAGTCCTGCTTTTGTTCAATATTGGACTTAGATTAGAAGTTGTTGAACTTGCTCCAGAAATCTAAGTATTGATTTACCGGCTATTAGGTACAGTAGCTCAAAAATAATAAACAAATCTTACATGTCTATCAAATAGAGCAATCGATATCTTAATATCGACATAAAAAAACAAGGTCGTTTTTTTTACAATAGGCTGTATGAAGATGCGCTCTCAACATAGCAGTATATAAAAACAACCTGGCGCATAAACTGTATCAGTGCGTTTACAGAACTGGGGCAGTGCGTTCCATTCTAATTTCAAATTCGCGCGCCATTTCTATTGCGTATCAAAATCAAAACAGTGACTTTTTATTTTATTGTTTGTTCAAAGTGTGTGCAATTGGATTAAAGGTAAATAATTTGTTTTAGTTTTGTTTTGTATTTACTTAACAATTGTTGTTTCTTATAGTCATCTTTTTCGATCTTATTTATGTAAGTATAATATTTAATACATAAAAGTATGTAATTAAGACATCAAGACAAATAATTACATAATTATTATAAAATATTTAAAAAATTAAACCAAAGACTTTTTACAAATACTTTTCGTTCCGGAAAATTAAACAAAGGCGTAGTAAAATTCAGGATATTGGCCGCACACTGATGATGGGACCTATTTTGGGCCTTTAAAATTTTTTCACGAAAAAAATAATAACGCCGTATATTTGCAAGCATTTTGCTTACAAAGCAGCGCTTTTAGCAATTATGGGATACATACAATGACGCTACTTTACTTTACCAGTAATAAATATATAACCAGTTTAAGTAGTTTATTATAAATATAACAAACTGCCTCGTTAGCCTAGTGGTCCTAAGCGCGACTGCTACGCTAGAGGACTTGAATTCGATTCCCAGGTCGAGTAAAAAATGTTATTGGGTTTTTCTATGAAATTCTCAGTAGCAGCTCGGAGTTAGGATTTGTGCCCGGTTAATGGCAATAGGCTTGCCCCCTATTACATGGGACCTAAACATACCGGCGAACTGTGGGTGTACATTGGTACACCTCTGCATAACCCTTCGGGGAATACAGGCGTGATGGTATGTATCCATGAAAAGGCCCTGGCGTACGTACCTAAAAGCATTTTGGTTTAATTTTATCTGACGAGAACATTTACTACTCTACTTTTCTACCTATTGATATGAATTAAGGGCTTCAAACAAAAAAAAACGTTATTTTTAAACGGGTACTTCCAGTTTTAAAATTCTAACGATTTTAAAGCCCTCAGTAATGTGTTAACTTTGACACAATAATAACACGAAGTTTTATGAATGAAGTTACGACATTTTTGTAATGTTATAATTATGAATAAGTACGTGTGTGAAGGCATCGTCAATGGAAACTACAAAAATCGCCCTTATTGCAACGAAATAAACGCGCAGCTACTATTAAATTATCATCATGGACGATCTCACGTACGGGTTTGATTGTTTTGCAGTGCGATTTTCTAAAAATCTCTTGTGTGGCAATACAAAACAACAAACAGAACCAAAGCAGCCGCATTCCAAACCTTTTTGTTTTTTTTTCCGCATCATCAAATCGCTTCTCCCCTGAGCTCGTAGTGGCGAGCTGTCGTCCCACTTGATACTACGGTTGACAGCTCACCGTATGTGACAACCAATGAATTGACATACTTTTTAAGACCTGTCAAAACGTGATTCCCCCATAGATTTTTTAATCAAAAGCTAAATTGTGACATCACATTTTGCGAAATCAATAGATTAAGTGTTTATTGATTTTAACGCAACTCAAAATCAATTTATACTGCTAATTGAAAATGGATCGGGTAAAAGTGGTTTTTATTTTGTCTTGGGATTATTGGATAATGGTGACAAGTACCCAATGGGTACACCAAAAAGATTTACAGACTGGACCGACTACTCAATAAAACCCATTATAAATTTGCATTTAGAAAATTTGACGTTGATTAAAGCTTGATGTTGTAGATACATACATAAAAATAATTATATGTCACATACACATGCATGTATTCCCAAACGGGTTAGGCAGGTGTACCAATGTACACACACAATTCGCCGGTATGTTTAGGTCCCATGTAATAGGGGGCGAGCCTATTGTTATTAACCGGGCACAAATCCTAACTCCGAGCTGCTAAGACTGAGAATTTCATAGAAAAACCCAACAACATTTGCTTGACCTGGGAATCGAACCTAAGACCTCTAGCGTAGCAGTCGCGCTTAGGACCACTAGGCCAACGAGGCAGTTACGAGGCGAGATGAGCCGTGCATTTTTTTGCAAATTACTTCTATTTTTGGTGGCATCGTTATTTTAAACCTGGTTGCCGTAATGCGTCATTACCTAATTACAAAAAATTGTTTCAAACAGCGCCTTAACAATGTTTACCACCATAAATAAATAGCAATTACAACATAATTAACAGTTTCAGTTAACGCCGTTAAAATGTTACCTACAAAACAATGGGAAAACCATAATCTGATCTCCATAAATCTTCTCCTAAACTTTTATGTAATTGTTTTAATGTGAACGCATTTTCTAACAGTTGACTTACATAAGAGATAAGATCGTCATCTTGCGTGGGAGTGGGCCATTGTAAGCCATTGTGTAGATGAGATGGTAGATGGCTGAGGATTAGATCTTAGGAGGTGTGGAGATACTGGTTTCTGGTTTTCAGTTGCGAATGTAGTATTCATATTCATTAACTAGTTGCTGCGTTCCGGTTTCAAGGGTATGGGTGCTAGTGTGACAAACACATGAGACATTTCAACTTTGTTACTGAGATGGCAACGCATCTGCAAGGCCTCTGGTATTGCAGATGTCTATAGGCAGCGGTGACCACTTCACATCAGGTGGGCTGTCGGCCTGTTTGTCATCCAACGACATAATAAACAAACCATTGGTCCGTCAGTCGGACCGGTCGCGTATAACATCAGGTGGGCCGTAGGCTTGTTTGCCACCCAATGATATAAAAAAACTAATGATCTACGTTGAGTTACGTCTTCAGTTACTGCTCCGCTCCCATGTGTCATAGCCTAAATTTTTCCTTGATAAACGAGCTATAAAACGCAGAAAGATTTTTTTAAATCCGCCCAGAAGTTCCTAAGCTTAGCGCATTCAAATAAACCAACAATCTCTTCAGTTATACTGTATACATAATATACATTAGTAAAGACTTGCATATAATAAGTAATATGCATAAAAGATGTTGATGATATTCTTATTGGAATTGTATATAATGTATATGTATACAAACATTATCTACAATTCCAACTAGCTTCTGGCCGCGACTTCGTCCGCGTGGATTATTTTAACCGCGTTAAGATACGTCTTTGGTTACTGCTTCGCTCTCGTGGGTCATAGCGAGATGTTATATAGCCTATGTTACTCAGGAATAATGTAGCTATCTATTGGTCAAAAACTTTTTGAAAAAGGGATTTTTGTTCGATTTTTAGTATCAATTTCCTGTCATCCAAATTCATGAAGGAACAGTTTACCACGTAAATTAACTAGACACCACCTAAAACTCACAAGAAAGCAAACTACGCTAATTCGTTTACTTGGATGACATATTTTATTCAGTTTTTTTTTTACTAAACTACTAAACCAATTTCGATATAATTACACGAGACCACCTTTGAAGTATGACATATCAAACAAAAAAGGATCATCAAAATCGATTCATAATTGGCGGAGATATCGAGTAGCACACATACAAAAGAAAAACATACAGACGAATTGATAATCTCCTTCTTTTTGAAGTTGGCTAAGGCGATTAACACACGGTACCGCGCACCGCCGCGGAGGGCGGTGGCGGTGAAGCGGATTACCTAGCGGTGCCCCGCGCGGTTAGGCGGTTCGCGCGCCTGTCCGCGCGGATGGATAAAACGCGGTTTTAACCAGTTTTATCACAGACACCGGCAAGAATGGACGCTGAATTGGTGGCAGCAATCTGGCTTTTATGGCGTAGAAAGAAAAGAATAAAAATATATTGGGTTCATCCATTTTTACAAAGCAGAACTCTAAATGGGACTTATAAGTATATGACTTATAATACTCAGATCGCAAAGCGACTTTCAATCTCCGAAATAAACTTTTTGATATCGAATTTCATTTTACAAGCTTTTATTTAACTTGCTATGTTTGTCAGTATGTATGTTTGTCTTTCACCTACGATGATCCGCGCGGTTATGCGGCGCCTTATATATGAGGCGCCGCCCCACCGCGCGGACGTCACCACGGAGGAGCGATGGCGGCAAGCGCACCGCTCGACCGCGCGGTGGCGCGGTGTACATCTGTTAGGCATCAACGGATTTATTAGAGGCTAATGCGACATGAGATCCGCTTCACCGCCAACCGAGGCGGTGCGCGGTGCCGTGTGTTAATCGCCTAAGAAATGGTTAAAATCGGTCCAGTAGCTTCGGAGCCCATTCGTTACAAACAAATAAAAAAATCTTTCCTGTTTATATTGTTAGTATAGATATAATACATTACGTAATGCTTGCAGGGATCAATTTAATTATGTGCATATTTTAAATAATTAATATTTAATTTTTTTGCAATTATTTATAATTGCTAAAATTATAGAAATATTAGGGTTCTTATAATTATGATTTCTTTTTTTTTGTAATCATAGTTTATCATTCATTCATCTATTTCATAGTAGTTTTTTCTTACTAAAAATAGTTTTTATTTACCAACGAAACTTATTCACTTATAATTATGCGTAATTTGTTCCGGTAGCTTATTGTATAATATTATTGACATTACATAAGTTACTTGAGGAATGTATTTTTAGTTGTAATGTTGGTATATTTAGTCTGTTTTTGTGTCTTGGTAGACACATGGGGTGTAGTAAGGGAGATCTATCCCTAAACTTCGCCAGTGCACTCAGAAAATTGGAATTTCTTGCAGGAAAATTTTGAAAAATTGACCCGTTGCTTTTTTAGTTCTTCCTAATGGCAATAACGATGTTTGTTGACCTAAGTCAAGGGCAAAAGTAATTTTTACCAGCCGCTTAGGACGATACAGAAGAAATAAGAGCGAACGAAGACCCCATCGTTTTTGCGTCGGGGGTTAAAAAGTTTAATTATTGTAAACATACATACATACATAAACTCATGAATTTTTCCCATGGGGGTAGGCAAAAACCACAGAACACCACCTGCTACGATCCTTACATACTTCCTTCGCCTAGTCCTCGTCAATTATTGTAAAGATAAGATAAGATTGCAAATATGGGTACAGTACATGGTGTAAAAAAAAAATATAATTAAACGGGTTCAGCCACATTTTACCACTAGGCATGCGAAAGGTCCAAGACCAACAACAAACAGAAAGATTACAGGCACACACATTAAATTAAAAAAATTTCTTCATTCCAACATAGATAGGCATACTCATAACAAAACAATTAAACAAATGCATTTACTTTTTCTGCTAAAAACTCTGAAATATTGTAGTAGGCTTTATTCACTAGAAATGTTCGTAGCTTTTTTTTTTTTAAGTCTTACATTTTTTTTTTCTAATTTTACAGATGTCGCAAAATCTCTCCACAATGGTGCATTGTAAGGTAAGAATGATTCAAACTATATCCAATTAACTGACATCGATGAAGGGACACATCTTGAAGAAACTTGGACTTATCTCTACATAGTATAAAACAAAGTCGCTTCCCGCGGTCTGTCAGTACGCTTAGATCTTTTAAACTGCGCAACGGATTTTAATGCGGTTTTCATCAATAGATAGAGTGATTCAGGAAGAAGGTTTATACGTATAGAACATCAAGTTACGTCTAACGGGAGCGGAGTAGTAACCAAAGATGTCGTTATTTAGATTATAAAATAGTTCTAAATCGCCAATCTACCTTCAACAAGCGTAGTCATCAAAGCTCGTGCCTTCTCTCTATGAGAAGAGAGCTTTGCTCTACAGTGGAACAGTAATTGACTGGTATTACCTTTTATCTATACTAATATCATAAAGCTGAAGAGTGTGTTTAGTAGAACGCGCTAATCTCAGGAACTGCTGGTTCGATTTGGAAAATTCTTTTTGTTTTAAATAGTCCATTTATTGAAGAAGGCTATAGGCTATATAACATCACGCTACGACATATAGGAGAGGAGCAGTAACCAAAGACGTAACTTAAAGCGGGTGAAAAATACCACTACGCGAACGAAGACGCTGGCAGAAGCTAATTTCCAAATAAAACTGGCTACTAATACTAGGAACACATAAAAGTATGTATGACAAACGTACAAATAAATGTAACTCTATATACACTGCCTCGTTAGCCTAGTGGTCCTAAGCGCGACTGCTACGCTAGAGGTCTTGGGTTCGATTCCCAGGTCGAGCAAAGTGTTATTGAGTTTTTGTTTGAAATTCTCAGTAGCAGCTCGGAGTTAGGATTTGTGCCCGGTTAATGGCAATAGGCTCGCCCCCTATTACATAGGACCTAAACATACCGGCGAACTGTGGGTGTACATTGTTACACCTCTGCCTAACCCTTCGGGGAATACACCCGTGATGGTATATATGTCTTCCTTGCCTTCCAGAAGCGTTCCTAAGTAGATTTAGTAACTTTATTTATACTTTAGTAATTTTATCATCAACCAGTGAAATGCTCTATGGTTGGCTGGTCCCAATAATAATAATGACATAATGATGATAACCCATAGACGTATGGGCAAATAACGCACGGGTCTTATGTAAAAGCTAGCTTCTGCCCCGCGACATTGTTCGCCTCAAAGTACAGGAACCGTAGATTTCTCTGGAATAAATAGTAGGCTATGTGCTATTACTAACTATAATCTATCTATCTATGTAAAACTTCATTCATATTCGTTCAGTAGTTATTGAGGAACAATTATCTAAACTTTCGCATTTATGCCTACACATACCATCACGCCTGTATTCCCCGAAGGGTTAGGCAGAGGTGTACCAATGTACACCCACAGTTCGCCGGTATGTTTAGGTCCCATGTAATAGGGGGCGAGCCTATTGCAATCAACCGGGCACAAATGCTAACGCCGAGCTACCACTAAGAATTTCATAGTAAATCCCAATAACACTTTGCTTGATCTGAGAATCGAACACAGGGCCTCTAGCGTAGCACTACTAGGTCAACGAGGCAGTTCACATACACACACACATGGTACCTACATAGTTAGGCACTATTTTTTTAAAAGCTAAATAGGCCTACTTTTCGAACAAAGTCGCGGGGAAAAGCAAGTTTATTATATTTGCTAAATCCCTCTCGATTTCCACAAAACTTGGTGTGCTGCCATGACGCCATATATTATATGAAATCACAGCAATATGCAATTACGAGTAATAACACACAATTATTAATCATAAAATACTAGCTGCAGCCCGGGACTTGTTCGCGTAGTTATTTTCATTCGCATCGCGAGCAACTAGCTTCAACTTTTTGTATGAGTAACTTCTTGACAATTCAAAAGTGCCTGTAAATGGTCTAATTGAAATAAATGCTTTGACTTTGACATCAAGTTACGTTTTTTATTTCTGCTTCACTCCCGTGTGTCGTAGCGTAATGTTATAAAGCCTGTACTATTCCTCATGAATCTGGCTACCAAATACAAAAATAATTTTTGAAATTCGACTGGTAGTTCCAGAGGTTAGCGTGTTGAAAAAAAACAAACACAAAGCACTTCAGCTTTGTAATACAAATTAGTATAGATTTCACAATAGGCAGCACGCTCACTTATTTGACATATAATAATATAGTTTGATGTGTGTAACTGTTTGTGTCGACTGCCCCCTTGGTCTCGTGGTCGCAAGCGTGACTGATGAGCGTGGGGTCCCGGGTTCGATTCCCAGGTCAGGCAAAAAGTATTATGGGGTTTTTCCATTAGGATTTGCTCAGTAGCAGCCCGGAGTTTAGAAGTTGGTGGTGTGACACCCCCGTGCCCTGAAAAGCACATAAAACCGTTGGTCCCGGCTGTCATTCATAGATCTTTAACTGTCGTTTCGGATAGTCAGAAGCACGGAAGTCTGACAACCAGTCTAACCAAGAGGTATCGTGTTGCCCAGTAACTGGGTTGTGTAGGTCAGATAGGCAGTCGCTCCATACAAAACACTGGTATTCAGCTGCATCCGGTTACACTGGAAGTTGACCCGAACATAGTTGGGAAACGGCTAAGTAGATGATGATCTGTGTAACTGTTGGTCTAGTATGAATGAGCTCAATCGGGGATCGCGGGAAAGGAACACCGGGGTGTTTTTAGTCAGTCAGAGTCTGACAGACCCTCTTCGCCTCCCTATTATTAGGGCGGGGGATATCCATGAGGAATTTCTACACCGGAAAAAGGCACACGTAAAAATTTAAAGTACTCGATATTTTTTTTGTGAAACTGCTATGACACAGTTCAAATGTTCGGTGCTGAGGCGACCGTGACGTGACGTCATTTTTTGTGGTAATTTCTGTTTTTACATATATCAGTTTTAGGCCTAAATAAAAAGTTAACCAATATCCGTATTTTGTTCTTGATTCAAGAAGAAATCGCACAATTATTACAATTTCTTCTTTCAAATTCTAAAAAAATACGTTTCGGTCCATCTGTCTGACTACGGCGTGCAGCGTTGGCGACCCAATAAATCCAGAAAGGAGCCCAAAACCCAAAAATTATTTTGACTTCTTGGCTACTATAATATCCTACTACTAGGATTACTAGGTTTGGGCTAGGTGTAGGTCTGACCTACACCTAATCTACCACCTATGCATCACCATCTGCCTAGCCTTTGCCCGTACGTCGGGGTCAGCTCTAGTCTAACCAAATGCAGCTGAATACCAGTATTCTACATAGACTGAACGCATTCTGACCTCCACATCCCAGTTACTAGGTAACACAAAACCACATGGCAGCCCTCTGAGCAGAGCATGCATGGGGGCACATGTGCTCCTCGAGTGCACCGGTGCCGCCCAGATCAGCGGGAAAACCGTTGGAACACCAAGTTCCCTTGCAGACGCCCTGAGAAGACCAGGAAGACTAATCTGCTTCTGGATGGAGGTGGGCTGGTTGGAATAATTCCCGCCGCGGCTCACGTACAATGGTCCACGTTAGGACTAAGTGCGGAAACCACACCCCTAACTTAGAACATAGACTGGTTGTCAGACTTCCCGTTCAGACACCCGTAATGACTGTCAATAATATACGAATGATAGCCGGGACCAACGGCTTTACATGGCTTTCGAGGCATAGCAAATCTAACATCAATCATTTATCTAAACGGTTTGTTGACACTTCCCGCGACCCAAAGGCTGGCTTTTACCTAGGCCAGAGGTTAAGCATTGCCATCCAACGTGGCAATGCCGCCAGTCTTTTGGGCTCTTTTCCGGTTGACGGTGATGCGGAGGAGTTTTTTGATGCCATTTAGTTTTAGTTTCTTTTTGGTTTTATTAAGGATTTCTAATTATAAGGCTGTAAATATTATTATTTAAGTAAGTTTTATGATTGAAATAAATGACATCAATCAACTAAGGAATCGCTTGGTATATTTTTTATAGTGACATAATTCTTGTTGTAACCTCTTCAAGAGGTCTATCATTGTCGCAGTAGGTTTACATGGAGGCGTAAATAATCAACAGCATTAAAAAAATTAACATTTAATTTTTCTTGGAGCATAATATTTTTTGACTGCCTCGGTAGCCTAGTGGTCCTTAGCGCGACTGCTACGCTAGAGGTCTTGGGTTCGATTCCCAGGTCGAGCAAAAAGTGTTATTGGGTATTTCTATGAATTTCTCAGTAGCAGCTCGGAGTTAGGATTTGTGCCTGGTTAATGGCAATAGGCTCGCCCCCTATTACATGGGACCTAAAAACATACCGGCGAACTGTGGGTGTACATTGGTACACCTCTGCCTAGCCCTCTGGGGAATACAGGCGTGATGGTATGTTGATGTTGTTGTAATATTTTTTTTGTAATGTACTGTCAACAAAAGAATTAAGTACCATCTAAGTGGTCAGATGTAGTTAAAATTTACTTAAAAAGTTATGAATATCTTTTAATGGTATTGTACTTTCTATTCTTCTATACTTATAAACGCAAAAGTTTGTGAGGATTTAGGGATGTTTGTTATTCTTTTACACTTAAATGGCTGAACGGAATAAGCTAAAATCTGGCACACATAGAAATTGATGTAGCTGCACACAGGCTAACTTTTATTCCGTATTTTGTTTTGTGGGATAGTTCAGGACTTTACGTCTACACAGACCAAGTCGAAGGCCGAAGCTAGTTTATTTAAAATAATAAATTGTTTATTTTTTATTAATTAAATTAAATATAACATAAGAAAACTTTAACCTATACATTACCTGGTCACTTATCTCTTTTGTTGGCTGTACATGAGACGAGACATTTTTTTTCTTTGTCTCCATGATTAGCTATGCATCGGTGATCACTTTGATTGTACTCAATTACTTTCCACTTACCTCCAGTATTTTCTTCTGGTGCCACTGGCAAAGAATTTATAGTCTACATGACTTCGCAAAGAAGCGACACTCATACCTCACAGATTATTGGTCCGTTAGTAGGGGACTAACGTAGCAGTAACGCTGGCAGTACTACTGTGCTTGATTGGCTCAGCACACACAATGATTACTCCCACCCACGACACGTATACGGACACGTCTAAATATTTAATTTGCTTAATACTAGCTTTTGCCCGTGACTTTGCCCTCGTGGAATTAAATATATTTTTTTCGAAAACGCATGAAATATAGTTATTCATTTTTTATCAAGTTCCTAAATACAAAGTTTCATGGTTTGATCTCCAATAATGACGGACATCCATACAAACTTTCACCCCCTATTTCAACCCTTTAAAGTCCTTTTCTTGAGTCAAAAAGTCTATGTCCATTTTCAAAGTCTAATCTATCTCAGTACCACATCAAAAATGGTTTAGCGGTTTGGGTTTGGTTACTTTCGCATTTATAATATTATTACGGATTAAATCAAGCTTTTGAAAGAGACAGACAGATATGAGTGAGAAGGACAATACAATGAGCTATGAAGCACACTCCATGTAATCCTATATTTTTAATTTAGAACAACAAAGAAAATGTTCCGTGGTCAGTGTTGCATAGGAATAGCTATTGTCTTCGATGTAAACTATATGTACATAGTTTATACTGTGGCGTCGCTCTGTTTTTGTTTCAAACTGCCCCATTATTTTTGACTGCTTCGTTAGTCTCATGGTCGAAACCGCGAATGCTGAGTTCTGGGTTCGATTCCCAGGTCCGGCAAGTGGTCTTGGGTTTTACGGAGATTGGAAGTTGGTAGTATAATAAAATGGCTCAGAAAGCACGGAAAGCCGTTGGTACTGCACCAGATCTCTCCTCGGTCATGTCAGATTGACGTTCCATCGGACTATGAGAATGAGCGTTTGGATAATAGAAAGTAGATATTAAAAAGCGACAAATAAAAAGCTTTTTTATCATACCATCACGCCTGTATTCCTCGAAGGGTTAGGCAGAGGTATACCAGTGTACACCCACAGTTCGTTGGTATGTTAAGGTCCCATGTAATAGGGGGCGAGTCCATTGACATTAACCGGGCACAAATCCTAACTCCGAGCTACTACTGAGAAATTCATAGAAAAAGTCAATAACACTTTTTGCTCGAACTGGGAATCGAACCCAAGACCTCAAGCGTAGCAGTCGCGATTAGGACCACTAGGCTAACGAGGCAGTTTATCATACAACTAGTATAATTATAATTCTCGCGAGTGAATTTCGTCACGGCGCCAATTACGCATGAGATGTCATAGTGCACAAGTGTGTGCACGAACACAGATGCACACCCTTTTCCCTAACTCTCATAGTCCGATGGGACGGCAATCCCACACAACAGGGGAGAGGAGCTGTTGGTCCTGCGCTTGTGTAACATTATTCAGGAATCAACAAAACTGCACCGGCTTGCCATATCTTTCACATCCATTCTTTCCATGCAATTTGATTAAAAGATACATAAGTTAATATTGCATAATACGAGACCGTTGGGCAACCACAGCTGCATGGGAGTATAGGAGTGTCTCCTTATTCATTACGTGGGAATTAGCTGCAAGAGTACATAAGTAATTATGCATGTCGGTGAAAGGGCTTGTCGGTCACTTTGTTCCCTAGCACTGACTTATACTGGGAGTTAGGCTCAACGAACCGGCCGCGTTCGTGTTCCACGCACGCCTCAAAGAGATGTCAGCAAATAGGAGGGGCCACTCAGGGCCGATGCCTGCCGGGGCTGCGAGTTGTTCTTAAGAGATACCGCGCCCTCGGAATGCAAAGGGCACAAGAAGGAACATGCATGGGTTTTAGTCAGTAAAAGACTGATACTCCCTCCCGCCCCGCTCAGGGCGAGGGAAGTCATTTGATGATTTCCCATTCGAAAAAAGGACGCTTCTGCGCGATCTATTCAACACGTTAGTCTAGTTAGATTTTGGTCAAAGTCAAAGTCAAATCATAACATACCATCACGCCTGTTTTCCCCGAAAGATTAGGCAGCGGAGTACCAATGTATACCCACAGTTCGCCGGTATGTTTAGGACCCATGTTATAGGGGGCGAGCCTATTGCCATAAACCGAGCATTGACCTAACTCCGAGATGGTAATAAGAATTTCATGGAAGAACCCAATGAAACTTTGCTCGACCTGGGAATTTAACCCAAGACTTCTAGCGCAGCAGTCGCGCTTTGGACCGCTAGTTCCATACTTCCATCCATACTAATTTTATAAATGCAAAAGTAACTATGTCTGTCTGTCTGTTACACTTTCAAGTCTAAACCACTGAGCCGATTTTGATGAAATTTTATAGTAGCCGCCACGAGTCGTGAGCACAAAGTTTCAAGTTCATTTTTGTGTTTTTGGATTCCTTTCTGGGTTTTTTTGGGTCGCCGACACTGCACGCGATCGGCCGGACCGATGGACCAATCGCGTACTACTATATCATCCACGATAACCGACATTTACGTGGATAAATGAATTTAAATTTTATTTATTTCTTTATTTCAGACCATGGTGTTCATTTTGTTAGTAACAATGTTCTTATTGACAGGTGTTAGTAAAACTTAAGCTACCTACAACAACACATAAAAAGGATGTAAACACAACAATCACTGTTATGCCATCCCTTGACAAATACAGCAGCAGTGATTGATGTAACTGCAGTCTAGCCGACTAGCGATCATGCTAAGGATGCTGGTGGCGCTGTCACGTAATCTACGTACCAGGGCGATAATGTCGCGAGCGAAACCTTTTCACTTATATTTCTTCTGTCTTCAGGTATTCATGGTGACTCTTCTAGCAGCAGTGGCTACCAGCGAGCCTCCCGTGTCTGGTTACAACTATCAGCAGCCTGCCAGCCACAATAGCCATAACTCTCCTACCAATAGCTATATACCACCTTCTGCAGGTCAGTATTCTCATACCTTGAGGTCCCAAAAAATCATTCATCCTTAACATACTTTTCTTATTGACTACCCCGTTGATCTCGTAAGATCAAGCGGTAATGCTGAGCGGGGGATCCTAGGTTCGATTCACAGGTCGGGCAAAAGTGTTTTTAGGTTTTTCTAATAGGAATTTCACAGTAGCAGTTTGAAAGTTGGCGGTGTGACACCACCCTGTCTTGGAAAACATTATGACCATGGCTATCCTCTGAACATAACTATGAATGTGTATTAAATGCATTAAAATACATTACAACTACCACGAGTCGTGAGCACAAACTTCAAGTTGATTTTTGGGTCTCTTTGGCAGAATGAAGGAAGCGGGGGGCGCTGAATGAACTTGATGATTGTGCTCCCGACAGTGCCGGTTACTTTACAAATATTTGTTCCGGAATCAAACCCATCCAAATCAAAATCAAAAACGTCCAGCCACTGTGCCAACTGTCAAAGTAATAGCAAATAATAATGTATAATAATAGTAAATTGTTTATTTTAGGTACAGGTTTCACCTCGCCAGGCAATAACTACCTGCCCCCTACCTTCGGGTCTGGATCGCAGAACTATGACCACGGGAGTGGACACCATCATGGGCATGGCCATGACAACGAAGTGGTGAGTATATTAAAAAGCAGAAGAGTTATGCAGGGTGTTAAAGTGTTACTAGCTTTATCCATTAGGAATTTCTCAGTAACAGCCCGAAGTTTGGAATTTGTTGGTGTGACACTCCGTGCCACTTCCGTGCCTCGGAAAGCACGTAAAGCCATGTCCTGCGCCTGATCTCTTCTCGGTGGTGTTATATTGCCGTCTCAATAGGGTATAAGAGTGAGGGAAGAGGGAGTGTATCTGCATTTGCGCACACAGTCGTGCACTATAATATCCCTTGTGTACTTGGCCAGTCTCCATTAAGATTGGCCGTCAGGAGCGCAATCAGTCGCCGCTTCGCCCAGATCCCTACTCTAAACAGCTAGCGACGTTGTGCCTGTAGTTTCATATACGTCCCCAAAGGCAATTTTAAGGCATCACTGGAATGTCCGATTTAGCAGCCGAAAACTTCCGGAATTTTGTGAGAAGGATATTTAAATGAACTGTGGGCACCAAATACAGACGCTTTCTTAATAGAAAAAAAGAGAGAAATATAAAAAAATTATAATAAATTCTAAATAGAGGCGTTTTCTTCTTGAGTTGATGATAATCTTAAAATGTCTGGCCCCAGTAGGTGGCCAAGTTTACCGCGGCAACAGAAGCGTTGTTAATGTCCTCTAAAGTGCAGGTGTAGGGACACTTCGGCACTGTAGTAAGTGGGCCATCGTCTCTTCAGGAGCACCGCACTCGCACTGGGTATCAGTGGGATCTGTAATTCCCCATTTTGCTAGGTTATGTTTGGAACGGCCTACTTTGATGTGCAGTCTATTGAGCGCTTCCCATTGAATTGGAAAGATATGAGTTCATCTTAACTCCAAAATCCAGTTCAAACCGGTCCATGTTAATATGACTAAAACACAATGACATAATTTGAAAATTTAGCATGTGTTAGTTAATGCCGCTAATTAGAAAGTCAATTAACACTTATGAGACTTACTTAAGCCGACTTAAAGTAGATAGGTCTTGAGGAAATGTTTCAGAAAATCCAAGAACTCCCCGTTTTTCTGCAGTCGGTTTCTAATAACGAATAAGTAGTTAGAGTTGTAGGTATACCTCTGTTAACCATTCCAAGAAAATTGGGTGTAAAGTTTGTTATAATTACTATCACCAACCAATTAAACATTTTCAAAGAATAAGTTAATTAAAATCCGCAAGTCATCAATACTAATCATCGATTTTGGCAAAAACACGCTTTTAAACCCTATTTCTAAACTATACTAACCGTTATTGGTTTCATTAACAGTCAGTCAGTTACAGGAATTGGATTAACCATTCAGCTTTTATTCCCCGAAGGGTTAGGCAGAGGTGTACCAATGTACTATTGCCATTAACCGGGCATAAATCCTAACTCCGAGCTGCTACTGAAAATTTCATTTAAAAACTCAATAACAATTTGCTCGACCTAGGAATCAAACCCAGGACCTCTAGCGTAGCAGTCGTAAACGGACCATTATTAACGTCAATAAGATAAGAAATCAGTAAACTTATTTATAAAAGCAATAATAAAAGTCTCAATAAGAAAACAAAAGTTTAATAAACAATTAATTAGTCTTTGTACGTATATTGTAGATATGATAAGAATTGATTGGCCTTAACCTATAAATATAGTTATCAATGCTATAAAATATATCCCCGTAATCGCCAAAGACCATGCTGTTAGGAAAGAAATCTAAGTTAGCCACCTTTGTAGCTGTCCCATTGTAACAATCAATTTCATGAATCCCATTTTCGGACAGACCAAAAGTCTTCTCACCTTCAACGAAGAAATGATACACTACACGCAAATCCTTATTTTTAATAACCTCTTGGCCATTATAAGCACAAAAAACACCACACATAGTCACCATATGTATATTTTTTTCATTGTCCACATCAAATTCCATGACAGTTTTTACATCACCAATTTTAACGGCAGTTTGTCCTTCATTAAAAATCTTGTATATCATGTGATCGTTCGCGTCAATTAAGTACATTTCATTATTTCTTATTACTATTTTGAAAACGTTCATATTATATAAGCCAATGTTTCTTGCTAGGTTATATAGAGGATCATACTTGTATAAACCATCGTCAGATCCAAAATAAACTTCACTGGTATCGGGATCGACGGCAGTAGCTTTGTTCCTTTGTATGCCTTCGATTTTCATTGCTTGTTTTGTCACTACATTTACGTATGCTCGTCTAGAATTCAGTGCCAAGTCATCCATGTACATGAAAAATAAATTTCTGCTCGAAGAGTCGTAGGCAAGTTCTTTAGGGCTCTGAAAACTGTTCGTCAGGAGTTCCTTTCTGTATATTCTTGTTCCTATTCTCTCAATAGGCGTATCAGTTAGGTAAATCCTCAATTTCGCGTCCACACACATTAGTATCGCGATAAATAAAACTGTGCTGGTCATTTTTGAGCGTGCAACACAAACTGAATCAGCTTCACCACTGGTATTGTTAATGTTTTGATTAGTTATCTTAGTTTTACCAACTCTGTTTTTGCTGTCGGCTGCTTTATTATCATTCAAATTTAGTTCTTCTGCTTTGACATTAAATGCTTTAGTTTATTTTATTGTTGTTTGTTGTAAGGTTGTTTGTCTGCACGCTCAGCTGAGTTCTCGCAAATGAGTAAATTGTTGTAAACAAGTTTAGAGGTCGTCTGTTTCATGTGTAGGGATTTACACAACGCATCAATGGTCCCTAATTGAGCTTGTTAAGCTGTGTCATGAATTAGTGGAATCTCTTGACTGATGAACTGGTCTGGAACTTTTATTTGTAGCATTCTTTCCTCGGTTATTGTAGCTCTTATTCTTCGGCAAATGGAAATATGTGTACTTGTGATAAGTTAGTAGTTATTAGTATACAAATCATGATGGCTCTGTGGTAAATGCGCACGCCACACATGCATGAGGTTGCGATTTCGATACCAAGCAAGTACCAATGTGGCTTTTTCAATTATAACTTTATGTTCATTACTGCCATCAGTGAAGGAAAGCATTTTGAGAAAACGGACTTACATAACATACCATCACACCTGTATTTCCCGAAGGGTTAGGCAGAGGTGTACATACAATCATAGTTCGCCGGTATGTTTAGGTCCCATATAATAGGGGGCGAGGCTATTACCATTAACCGGTTATAAATCCTAACTCCGATTTGCTACTGAGAAATTCATAGAAAAGCCCAATAACAATTTTTGATCGTGATCAATGCTCGCGACTTCTCTTATGAGAATAGGCCTTTGCCCTGCAGTGGGACAATAATAGGCTGGTATTCTTTATAGAGATACTAAGGAGTATTTTCTCTTTTCAGCCCAAGTCCTATGAGTTCGGTTACTCCGTGAAGGATGCACAATCTGGTAATGATTACAATCGCAAGGAGAGCTCCGATGGCAATGTTGTACGTGGAGAGTACCGAGTTCACCTACCTGACGGACGTACACAGATCGGTAAGTGTCGACTTGTATCTTTAAATTTAACTAGCGACCTGCCCGCGACTTCGTCCGCGTAGCTTATTTTACCCGTGTTTTTTTAATTCGGTCCAGTGATTTCGGAGCCTATTCGTTACAAACAAACAAACAAAAAAAAATCCACATCCATATATGAGTATAATAAAAACTAAGACTTCTGTAACCTTCAAAGTGGTACAGGGAGGTGTATACCGGTATATACTCGAAATATATTTTTAAAACGTATTGATATGATGTCACTTCCACTAGATATAGATATGTCTAAAATCGCCAACCCTATCAACACAAATAACAATCAAAATAACTATCAACACAAATACTAATCTATCGCTCACCATGCGATCAACTACGACAAACTGACGTTGCCTAGATCGCGCTATCAAAGCTCGCCGCGACGTTTAGCATATATATATGAAATCCCGACAACAACCGTCGGGCAGTAGCCCGCCAGACATAACACCCGTCTGGTCGGAGGATCCTCCCTTTTATATGGAGGATGAGAGACTTTACACCCTGTTTTCCATACTTCCAAATACATATGTTCATAATAGAGTACATTTTTCAATATTAATACAAAAATAATTACATGTAAAAATAGTAAACCTACCGGTCAGGCCTCCTGAGAAAGAAATCTCCTTATTAGACGCGCCGTGTCTGGAGTACCGCTTTCAGAATCAACCCTTAATCCAACCGCCCATCGAGAACCACCTCAGGTGTTGGTCGAGCCTCATGGCTATTATGCCATTAGTTGCCACAACTATCGGAGCAATGACTGCTGTACTTACCTTCCGCACGTCGACAACCATTGTATTTTGAATGAACAAAGTCAAAGTCAAAGCATTCATTTCAATTAAACCATTTACAGGCACTTTTGAATTGTCAAGAAGTTATAATGAAAAATTGAAGCTAGCTGCTCGTTCTAAAACGTAGGTCTCTATGGAGAAGAACGAGCAAGAAACTTCATGGAAACTCTTTTCTTTTAGTTTGGTTTTTACAAAATCTTGGTTATAATATCCTTGTTGCTTCTATCGTTGAACGATATCTACTGTTGGACATAGGGCTCCCCTAAAGATAGCCGCAATGACCGGTCCTGCGCTGCCGCAACTTACACCAGGTCGTCGATCCACCTCGTGGGACATTCCCATGCGTGGTCGCCACACGAGAGGCCTACGACCCCAACGATATTCTGATTATTATAATTTAATTACAGTGACATACCATGCTGACTGGCAGACGGGATTTCACGCAGATGTCAGGTATGAGGGACAGGCCAAATACCCGGAACCGACATACAACAATAACAGACAAGGTAAGTCATTTGAAGTAAATAGCACACCACATTAACAACGTTATTAACGCTAAGCATAAGGTTCATAATTATTGTTAAAATCGTCCGTGATAAGATCAATGATGATCAAGTCCGTGATAAGACCTGTCGTATTGTATGGATCGGAATGTTGGGCCGCGAAGAAGATGGATGAAAAAAGATTGCATGTAGCGGAGATGAGAATGTTGAGGTGGATGTGTGGTGTGACTAGAATGGATCAGGTAAGGAATGAGTATAAGTATTAGAGGAAGTTTGAAAGTAGCGCCAGTGACAGAAAAGTAGAAAGGGAACCGTTTGTCTTGGTATGGGCATGTGAGGAGGAGGGATGAGACGCATGTGACCAAAAGAGTTATGAATATGAATGTGGATGGATGGAGGGGAAGAGGGAGGCCAAAGAAACGATGGATGGATTGCGTGAAGAATGATATGAAAGAGAAAGGAGTCAACGATAGCATGACGGTCGACAGGACGGCATGGAAGAAGAAAACGTGTTGCGCCGACCCCAAGTAACATGGCATAAGGGCAGGAAGATGATGATACGTTTCATAATTGATTTACTATAAATAACTTAGTCTTAAATGAGAAGAAAACTAAATGCATAAGATTCGCTTTACTGAACGTTAAAAGTAGTGCATGTAACGTTATATTGAATAAGGACATTCTAGAAATCGTCGAAAAGACAGTTTTGGAGATTATGCTTGACTCAAAGTTACAATGGGGTCCGCACTTAACGTCTCTTGCAGGGCGGTTAAGGGGCTATCCGAACACAGGACAACGTAAAACTCACATTTTTTGTCGCATAGTCTGGCGTATTGATACATATTACAAGCCTGAAAAAACTTCGTGTATTTTCAAGGGTTCAAAGATAAGACTCACTTATAAATATTTTATATAAGTATAATAGTATTATGGTAAAAAAATCGTAAAGGAGAGCATAACATTTTTTCGTCGCATAGATCTCAGAATTTTGAGCGTAAACTATATAATTTTATGCAATACCATTATCGGTATTTTTAAGAACTAAAGACATACCTATAAATTATTCCACTGAGTCGTGTATTTTTTTTTACAATTTAAAGAAAACTTCAAAATTACTGTTATTTTTGTAGTTATCCGATTCAACTATCTTCAAACGCATCGCTATTTTGAACCTTATTTGTTGCCCCGATGCGTTATTGTCAATTACCTAAACATATGCTCACGACAGGGCCTTAAGTTTAGCCGCTTACGCTGTCAGAAATATCCGACAATAAACAGACGTGGATACTACGAGTCCTAGTTTTGGAGCGCAATCAGATGATTATATAATCATCATTATAATTAATTTACTTTATATATTTCAGGAGGGTACAATTACAACGCCCCCGCTCCGAATGACTTCAGCGGTTCGCTAACCGGTTTCCACGGCAACCAAGGTTACAAGCAACCGTCAACCGTATACGGACCCTCCGGTTACCATTGAGCTAGCTAAACGTTAACCAAATGGTTACCACAACCAACGACTGTTGTTTATAATTTTGATACCTTTTGTTACCATTTGTACAGTTACCCCGTATTAAACTCGGAGTAAAGTTAGGCCAAACTTAAGCCTTGGACAATGTAAAGTAAAACCGAGTTTAATACTGGTGTAACTTTACTTCTAGAAATATAGATAGATTTGTTTAGATTTCATTTATTTCGAGAAAAAAAACAAAGAAAAACTATAGAAATTACGAAGATTAAACTTTAATTCTGTGGAATAAGGTTCATTTTTAATTGTTGTACAAGTAAACAGTATTTTTTTTTTTATTAATTCTCCGTCAAAATGTTTGTTTGTATTTGATGCACAATCATTTTATACATATATCTATGAGAGAAGCGACTATTTCAACGAATTTAGTTGTACGAACTTTGGTTTTAAGTCTTTTGTACCAGTATTTTTTTTAGTAAATAATTGAATTAAAAATATATTTTGGTATTTTTTTAAACCATGCATACTGTACACTTACGCCATTTTACCATTGAGGTAAAGCAGAAACCACTTACTCTTTTTTAACCCATATCATCCCAGTGTTCCATTTTTGAAAAACACTAATTTAAAAATGCGTTGTAAAATTATAATAAAAAAATAAAAAAGTAACCGTTTCAAAAATGGAACACTGGGATGATATGGGTTAACCAATTTTTTGTTTATTTGAAGGACTGCATTGTGAACCAATTAAATCATAAGGAATACTTCGACTTATATGAAGTGGCGCAAACCTACAAATTGCTGCATCCTCGTCCAATTCACGGAAGTAATTGTGCTAGTCATTCTCAACTATTAATGTTTTTAAGCTCAAGACAGGCATGACCTATAAGTATATAGCTAGAAATATGGAGATGATCAGCGCGCTGCAGAAACGATCCCTACTCCAACAGGCGCCGTTGTGCGGACAATCCTCTGAGCACCTGATGACGTCACACATTTCCCCAGAATAACCGGCATTACATCTGAAATAACAAAAATATTTAAAAAAAATATTAACTGTCCGCCTCGTTAGCCTGGAAGTCTTTCGCGCCTGGGACGATAGAGATCTTACGTTCGATTCCCCGGTCGACCACAAAGTGTTATTGAGTGTTTGTATGAAATTCTCAGTAGCAGCTTGGCATAAGGATTTGTGCCCGGTTAATGGCAATAGCCTCGCCCCTTATTACATGAGACCTAAACAAACCGGTGAACTGTGGTTGTACATTGGTACACCTCTGCCTAACCCTCCGAGGAATACAGGCGTGATTGTTATAAATTTATACAGAGTGACTTTTTATTCACCTGTCATCTTTCAGAGGATGAAACAACAATAAGTCTGAAATATGAAAGGAAAAATCAGCTGTTCCCTACAAAAATGCAGTGCAACACTATCTAAATATTTTAAGGAACAGTTGACCTTATTTTTCATATACCGGTTTTTCATATATTGGTCCTTCGGCAAAAGGAAGTCTTTGACCCAAGAAATGGCCAGCCCTCTGAGCACCTGAAGAGTCGATTAGTCGCTTGGCGATGTCTCGAAAAAGATTCTAGAGCTCGAACACCATGGCCCTATTGTTTTAACCCCAATAGACAAAGCATCCCAATGGTAAATGGACCAAAGCTTCCAAGAAGTTTTTACATTTACGTCGTTTGAGGTTTTCGGCACCAGCAGCACCCGCCCTAGCACAGCACATTTTGGTTTCGGCAAGACAAGTTTACGACCACCGCTCATCGGCTAAAACTACTCAGTAACAAAATAAAAATGTTTTACCTGCATTTAGGTGGTCCCTCAGCACTGACACTGCAGTCTCCTCGGACACAATAGTTCTGACAGACTGAAACATTGCATCTCTCGCCGGTGTAACCCTGAGTGCATTCACAAACAGACTCCCCGCTCACTTTTGTACCGTGGACACACAGCAGGCTTGCTTCTGTAGAAACATCGAGGGAGTCATTGCTGCTCTTTAGTGCTTCGCAGTCCTGAATTCCCTTAGTTTGATCTTCAGTTGCATAGTTGGCAACTATAGTCATGTAGCTATAAGCCGTCGTTGCTATTTCTTTAGGGCTCACTTCTACGTCGCCCGGTGGATTCTTTTCTAATTGCCAATAGGACTTTTTATCTTTACTCGTACGCTTACTCCCCCAGTAGATAAAATCATTTGATACGGCCAACAAACAAAAGTCATTCTTTGTTTTAATTTCATATACTGTTGTTATATTCTTTCCATTTAAATCTGCACATTTAAGCGAAAACGTATAATTTCTAAGATTAGTATCAAAATCTTTAGCAATCCAGTACAGCTTCCGTGTCTGTTGGTCAATGGTTAAGCCACATAGAAAAATATTTACGTTGTGGTGGCCGCTTATTATTAGTTCTTTATCGTCGCCATTAAGTCGAGATCTCTTTATTGATGTATATAGGTAGATCCAGTAAATAAATCTGTAATAATTTGTAAATAGCTATACTACAATACCCGCTTATGTAGGTATTTTGTTGCGAGTCCCTCTGCGAAGTCAAATCTATTAAGGCGATTATCACACTGCATTGCGCCCGGCGCGTAGCGCGGATTTTAACATCGCATCGTACACAAGTATTTCGATTTAGTACGTAGTACTTTCCCGGACGAGCTTCTTCAGAAATAGGTATTTCTGAAGAAGCTCGTCCGGGAAAGTACTACCACCATACCTATTTCTGCCGCATAGCAGCGTTGCTGTGTTCCGGTTTGACGGGTATAGGTGCCGGAGTAAAAGTACATATGACATTTCAACTTTGTCTCTGGGATGGTAATGCATATACAGGGTGTTAGTTTAGATAAGAGACATCCTTTAATGGAGTGAAGTGCTTATGAAAATAAACCACTTTCACTATGAAATCAAACTTAAAATTGCAACAAAAGCTATTCCCCTCATGTTGTCGAGTTATGCGAACATAAATGTATGGAGCAGTTGATTTCTTTTTTTTTATTTTACGGTTCGTACAATAGTAAAGTCGTTAATTTTTAAGAGTACTGCGATTCCTTAAAAAAGGTCCCTCGTTTACCCTAACACCCTGTATATGCAAAGCATCTTGTTACAGATGTGTATAGGCAGCGGTGACCACTTATTATCAGGTAGACTATGGATTTGTATGCCATCCAACGGTCTAAAATAAAATAAAATAAAAGAGTTCAAATGATACTCGACAATAGTGTAGCTTTCTAGTAAATGACTTTTGTAAACGGAGAAGTACCTACTTTAAATTAACATACCGTCACGCTTGTATTCCCCGACAGGTTAGGCAGAGGTGGAACATGGATGGGTTATAGTCAGTAAAACTCTGACACTCCCTCCCGCCCCGCCCGAGGCGGGAGAAGTTATTTGATGATTTCCCACCCCCCAAAAAAAAAAAGAGGTGTACCATTGTTCACCCACAGTTGGCCGGTATGTTTAGATCCCATGTAATAGGAGGCGAGCCTATTGCCACTAACCGGGCACAAACCCTAACTTCGAGCTGCTACTGAGAATTTCTTAGAAAACCCAATAAAACTTTTTGCTCGATCTGGGAATCGAACCCAAGACCACTAGCATAGCAGTCGCGCTTAGGACCACTAGGCTAACAAGGCAGTATCTACTTAAATTGAAATCTTACAAACAAAATATATTAGTTACGTACCCTCGACAGCTGTCGACAACAAATTCTCGAGGCCAAGTACCATCTAACTTAGTCAAAAAATTCCCGTTAACTGCGTTAATAGATCCAGGTTTTAATGAAAATGAGTATATGCTTTTGCCTTGAAGCCAGAACAGTGTATCAGTGGCCAGGTCGTAAGTCAAAGTGTCAATGTATCCATCTGAACTGGTAGTCAAATGTTGCAGTTTCCTGGTTGTTATGTCAAAACTGTATACAAAAGTGACGTAATTGTGTTGGGTGGTGGTGAAAAGCACCCTGTTCTGTCCTGGGTCGTAAGTTATTAAGGAGATACGATTCTGTGTAAAGTTTTGTTCCGAATGCGTTAATGTTTCGTTGTCATAAAATTCTAGTCCATTTTTTTGGCTTATAAGGACAATGTCTGAAACAAAACAAAAAAAATAATATTACTGGCTATTTCATTTTATGACATACCATCACACCTATATTCTACGAAAGGTTAGGCAGAGGTGTAACAATGTACACCCACAGTTCGCCGGTATGTTTAGGTCCCATGAAATAGGGGGCGAGCCTATTGCCATTAACCGGGCTCAAATCCTAACTCCGAGCAGCTACTGAGAAATTAAGAAAAACCCAATAACTCTTTTTGCTCGACCTGGGAATCGAACCCATGACCTCTAGCGTAGCAGTCGCGCTTAGGACCACTAGGCCAGCGAGGCAGTTTCCATATTTCATTTTATTGCCAATCATAATATACGTGTAACATATATTAAACGCACACCCTGAAAGTACTTTAATCAAAATCAGCTTCGGAATCGCTTCAGCTATTTTGACATCTATGTAACAACATACAAACTACTACTAGCGACATCTATGTCATAACATCTGAACTACACTAATAGCGACATCAGTCTCATAGCCTGCTAACAGTAACTGACGTTTGTTTCATCGCGATCTCAAAAGTTCTTCGCGAAGCGACGTTACTTATACAATATCCGGACAGCGCCCGTCCGGTCGAAGGCTCCTCCCTTTTCAATGGAGAATGAGGAACTTTCCACCTTGTTCCTCATGCTTTTAAAGATTAGTTACACTGTTGCTGAAGGCTGTTTGAGGGTTCAGGTTGGTTATTAAAAAAAAAACTTTATTTCTGACCATGTCCATAATAATTATAAAAGATTTAAAAATTTGTGCACGAATAAATGTTTTCAGAAAATAAAATAAAAAAATTTAAATTTTATGTCAGTCTTCATATAGAGATTTTTATTACCCAATTCACTGAATTTAAAGAAGAACCAGCCACGTGTCAGTCGGACTCACGTTCTATTGTTTGAAACGTTTAAAATACTTAGAGATTTAGTTTCATTTTGGTTATGAAACCCTAAAGAAAACTATTTATTTATTTAAACTTAAAATTAGATTAAAAGATCTTAATAATAACAAAAAGAAAAAGAAACTAAAATGAAATCAACAAAAAATACCTTCGCACCGCCGTCAACCGTGAAAACTGCCCCAAAGACTGGCGACATTGCCACGTTGGGTGGCAATGCTTTATTTTTGGCCAAAAAAAGGTACAGAGGAAGACTAAACGCCTTTTATTCTAGTCTATTAATTTGTGCATTCTCTACCAGTCAACCAAAAGTCGCGGTGGTGGTGGGTAGGAGTCTACTTACCCCAGTAGAAGGAGTGCACCAGCCCCATGACCAGCGCTAACAACATCAACACACACTGCGTTTTACACATTTTACACTTCAGATGACGTGCCTGCTACAGAGGTAGCGTCCAAGTCTGGTGATCGCTCGTGGAATATTTACAAAACGTATTACGGCCGGGGACGGATACAGATTGATGAATCTATAAATAGCCGTCAAATAAGCGGTGTTCCAGTGATATAATGGCAAAATAATCATCCATAGGAAGTTCGCTTAAGTTGATACACTACATATAAATTGCATAGTGACGAATTGACGCTTAAAATAATTTCTTGTTTCTTACTTTTAGGGATATTTCAACTGGCTTCTGTCCGCGACTTCGTCGGCGTTATTCCACACTACAATCTATTTCGTCCAATCTGTATTTCATCTAGAACCGAACCAACATTTTATTTATTTAAAAGACTGTGCATTATGAACCAATTAAATCATTTAGAATACTTGGAGTTATATGAAGTGGCGCTAACCTACAAAGTGCTGCATCCTCGTCAAATTCAGGGAAGTAACTGTGCTAGTCCTTCTCAACTAATGTTTTTTAAACTGAAAACATATTTATATATTATTAATATATATTCATATTATATATATCTATAATATAATAATGTAAAACGTTTATTTTCTCTCAATAAAACTTACTTAGTCCTATACCATCCGGAACAAAAAAAGCTTTGGAAATCGACAGCTTTGGTTCTGTTGGTTGTTTTGTATTGCCATCGACTTCCAAAGCTTTTTTTCTTGTTCCGGATTGGAAATCATCAAATGATTCCTTCCCTGAGGTCGTTGACCTCCAACGGTAAAGTTATTTTTCACTTTTTAGTTTTTATTGAAGGTTGTCTCTTTTGTAAAAAAGTTTTTTATTTTTCGCTTTTAAGTATCAATTTCCTGTCATTAAAATCGATAAGGGAACAGTTATACTACCTAAATTAACAAAACACCACTTAAAAGTCACAAGAAATCAGAATATGCTAATTGGTTTACTTGGATGACAATTTTTTTGCAGTAATTTAATTTTGTTTTACCAAATTACTGAACCAATTTCGATAAAATTTATACGGACCACCTTTAAAGTATTACCTACCACACAAAAAAGAATCATCAAAATCGATTCATAATTGGCGGAGTTATCGCGTAACACACATACAAAAAATAAACATAAACACAGACGAATTGAAAATTTCCTTCCTTCTCTTTGAATTAGGTTAACAACTGGCGCTCGACGCCCGGCTTTGCCTCACGCACACATACACAAGCGCATAGAATACCTTAAAACAAGTAGTGCCAAAAGCTCGGGGCGCCCTTAAACGTTAGCCGGACCTAAAAAAACCTGTCACCAGGACCCTCTCTCGGTTAGGAGCCCGCTTTGACCTCGAAATGGTTAAGAGCTAAAGCGCAATAAAGCAAAACTACAGTAGATATAAAAAAAGGAATATTAAAATAAATATTGCGGAATTAGCAGTGCGTGTATTTCAGAAAAAAATAAATTGTGTAGGTGTTTGTTTAAGAGTGAGATTTACATAAGTGGCTTAGATAAAAATATGGAGATTATAAATATAAATATTAAATATGGAGATGATCAGCACGCTGCTGGAAAGACTATTCCTACTCCAACAGGCGCCGTTGTTCGAACAATCCCCCGGACACTTGGCGACATCACATATTTCTCCAGTATAACCGGCATTACATCTGAAATAACAAATCATCTTTGAAAGAATGAAACCAACTCTGAAACATTAAAGAAAAAATCAGCTGGTCCTTACAAAAATGCACTGCAACACGTTGTAAATGCATGGAACAGTTGACTTTGTTTTTCATATTTCGGGGTTAGTCATTCAGCAAAAGTCTTTGTCCCAAGAAATGGCCAGTCCTCTGGGCACGTGAAGAGTCATCCCGCTCGACGATCTCTCGAAAAACTAGATGAGCGCTCGGACCTCATGGCCCTATTGTTTCAACCCCAATAGACAAAACATCCTAATGGTCAATGGACCAAAGCTACATACATACATAAACTCACGCCTTTTTCCCATGGCGGTAGGCAGAAACCACAGAACGCCACCTGCTACGATCCTTACATACTTCTTTCGCCTCGACCACGTTCATACATCTGTTCATATAAGCACGCCGGTTACGAGTAATGCGCACACGACCAAAGCCACCAAAGCTTCCAAGAAGTTCTTATATTTGCGCCGTTTAAGGTTTTCGGCACCAGCAGCACCCGCCCTAGCACAGCATAGTTTGGTTTCGACAAGAAAACTGTACGACCACCGCTCATCGGCTAAAACTACTCAGTAACAAAATTAAAATGTTTTACCTGCATTTAGGTTGTCCCTCAGCACTGACACTGCAGTCTCCTCGGACACAATAGTTCTGACAGACTGAAACATTGCATCTCTCGCCGGTGTAACCCTGAGTGCATTCACAAACAGACTCCCCGCTCACTTTTGTACCGTGGACACACAGCAGGCTTGCTTCTGTAGAAACATCGAGGGAGTCATTGCTGCTCTTTAGTGCTTCGCAGTCTTGAATTCCCTTAGTTTGATCTTCAGTTGCATAGTTGGCAACTATAGTCATGTAGTTATAAGCCGTCGTTGCTATTTCTTTAGGGCTCACTTCTACGTTGCCCGGTGGATTCTTTTCTAATTTCCAATAGGACTTTTTATCTTCACTCGTCCGCTTACTCCCCCAGTAGATAAAATCATTAGATACGGCCAACAAACAAAAGACATTGTTTGTTTTTATTTTGTATAATGTTGTAACATTCTTTCCATTTAAATCTGCATATTTAAGCCAAAATGTGTAACTGCTGGGATTAGTTTCAATTTCGTTAGCAATCCAGTACAGTTTCCGTGTCTGTTGGTCTATGGTTAAGCCACATAGATAAGTATTTGCGTGGGGATTAAAGTTTATAATACATTCTTTATCGTCGCCATTAAGTCGAGATCTCTTTATTGAAGTATTTAGGTAGATCCAGTAAATAAACCTGTAATATTTTATAACTAACTATAAATGTTCACTAAGTATAATACCCACATATGTAGGTAATTCGATGCTTCGGCCCACGACTTGTTCTGCCCGGAAATCAATAAATATCAATATAGGTAATAATCAATATAGGTATGCTATAAACAGAGCTTTTTGTGAAGGAGCTCGTCCGGGGAAGTATTACCAACTACCACCATACCTATTTCGGCTGCAAAGCAGCGTTACTGTCTTCCGATTTAGAGGGTATGGGTGCCAGTGTAATTAAGGCACATGATGACATGAGTCATTTCAATTTTGTCTATGTGATGGCAACGCATATGCTAGGCATCTGGTATTGCAGATGTCTATAGGCAGCGGTAACCACTCAACATCAGGTAGACTATGAGTTTGTATGCCATCCAACGACCTAAGAAAATAGTACAAAACAGGTTCAATTACACTTAGCAATAGTGTAGCTTTCTAGTGAAGATTTTTGTATATGGATCAGTACCTACTTTACATTAACATTAACATACCATCACGCCTGTATTCGGGTGTGGTAACCCAAGGGTTAGGCAGAGGTGTACCATGTACACCCACGGTTCGCCGGTATGTTTAGGTCCCATGTAATGGGGGGCGAGCCTAATGCTATCCTAACTTCGAGCTGCTACTGAGAATTTCATAGAAAAACCCAATGGGTAATACTATTTTCTCGACCTGAGAATTGAACCCAAGACCTCTAGCGTAGCAGTCGCGCTTAGCACCACTTTTTTATCATGGGGATATCCTCTTGGACTATCCCCTGTCCGGGGAAGGCGGGGGGGTGTGCCGGACTCTTACTGGCTAAAACCACCACGGTGTTAATTGACAGACCTTTGGGCGGGGGTACGGGATTCGCTCGCGCATTCTACCGAGCTCCCGCCAGGCTTCGACTCGCCAGTGGGCAGGCGGGTCCCGTCAGCGTGTGTGCTCTAAGCGACGCCGAACCCTCTAGTGCGGCGCGCGCGAAACACGTGTGCCGCCTACACGGGCCTTCATCTAATCGGGTAGTGGACTGCCCCTAAGTCGACCACCCGCAGGCCGGCAATTCATGGACGCCGGAGGTGATTCAGCGCCCTCCGGTGCCCGATGCGTTTTCTCCTGGAGGGAAGCGAGGCAGTTGCTTCCCTCTCCCTCTCTGCTGTCTCTTTTTCGGAAAAAGAGGCGACAGCCTCCCACGCGCCCTCGCTCCGGACCATCGAGAGAACGATTTTGGGTAGCGTGAAGTCACCAACTCCTGCAGAGAGTTCACGGCGTTGCTCTGCCCAAGCTGGGCTATCCACCAGCGTGTGGTGCGCCATGTCCTCCTGACAATCTTCGCAGTGGTGACAACCGGCCGATTGTTCGCGAACTTTGCGACACAGTTACTTTCCGAAACAGCCATGTCTGGTCAGTATCCAGACATGTCAGGTCAGTAACCGATCCTCTATGACGGGTCCTACCATCGGTATTACGGCGCGGCGTAACCCACCCTGGGGCGCCCAAGTCGTCCATTCCACTCCGCCGTTAGGACCACTAGGCTAACAAGGTAGTACCTACTTTCAGAGATTAAATCTTACAAACAAAATAGATTACTTACGTACCCTTTACAACTGTCGACGACAAATTCAAGAGGCCAACCATCTAACTTTGTTAAAAAATTCCCGTAAACTTTGTTGATAGATCCAGGTTTTAATGAAAATGAGTATATGCTTTGGTCTCGAAGCCAGAAGAGTGTATCAGTGGCCAGGTCGTAAGTCAAAGTGTCAATGAATCTATCTGAACTGGTAGTTAAATGTTGTAGTTTCCTGGTTGTTATGTCAAAACTATATACAAAGGCGTTCAAATTGGGTTCGGTGGTTGTAAAAAGCACCCTGTTGTGTCCTGGGTCGTAAGTTATTAAAGGGATACGATTCTGTGTAAAGTTTTGTTCCAAATGCGTTAATGTTTCGTTGTCATAAAATTCTAGTGTATTTCTTGGGCTTATAAGAACAATGTCTGAAACAAAATAAAAACAAAATATTACTGATTATTTCATTTTATTGTCAATTATGATATACTTGTAACATATATTAAACGCACACCCTGAAAATAATTTGCTCAAAATCAGCTTCGGAATCGCTTCAGCTATTTTGACATCTATGTAACAACATACAAACTACTACTAGCGACATCTATCTCATAACATCTGAACTACAATAATAGCGACATCTGTCTCATAGCCTGCTAACAGTAACTGACGTTTGTTTCATCGCGATCTCAAAAGTTCTTCGCGACGCGACGCGACGTTACTTATACAATATCCGGACAGCGCCCGTCCGGTCGAAGGCTCCTCCCTTTTTAATGGAGAATGAGGAACTTTCCACCTTGTTCCTCATGCTTTTAAAGATTAGTTACACTGTTGCTGAAGGCTGTTTGAGGGTTCAGGTTGGTTATTAAAAAAAAACTTTATTTCTGACCATGTCCATAATAATTATAAAAGATTTAAAAATTTGTGCACGAATAAATGTTTTCAGGATATTTGAGTCCTGTTTGTCCGCAATGACCTGTAGGATGTGTATTAAACGTTGTATGATCAACCATTTTCCCTCACAAAGCAGTGCCATGGGACGCCTTAGTAAAATATTTCTTTTTGATTCGAAATTTTATGTCAGTCTTCATATAAAGATTTTTATTACGCAATTCACTGAATTTAAAGAAGAACCAGCCACGTGTCAGTCGGACTCACGTTCTATTGTTTGAAACGTTTAAAATACTTAGAGATTTAGTTTCATTTTGGTTATGAAACCCTAAATAAAACTATTTATTTATTTAAACTTAAAATTAGATTAAAAGATTTTAATAATAACAAAAAGAAAAAGAAACTATAATGAAATCAACAAAAAATACCTTCGCACCGCCGTCAACCGTGAAAACTGCCCCAAAGACTGGCGACATTGTCACGTTGGGTGGCGATGCTTTATTTTTGGCCAAAAAAAGGTACAGAGGAAGACTAAACGCCTTTTATTCTAGTCTATTCTTTTGTGCATTCTCTACCAGTCGACCAAAAGCGGTGGTGGTAGGTGGGACTCTACTTACCCCAGGAGAAGGAGTGCGCCAGCCCCATGACCAGCGCTAACAACACCAGCACACACAGCTTTTTACACATTTTACACTTCAGATGACGTGACTGCAGCAGAAGTAGCGTCCACGTCTGGTGATCGCTCGTGGAATATTTACAAAACGTATTACGGCCGGGAACGGATACAGATTTTGCCAACATGAATTTATAAATAGCCGTCAGATAAGCGGTGTTCCAGTGATATAATGGCAAAATAATCATCCATAGGAAGTCCGCTTAAGTTGATACACTACATATAAATTGCATAGTGACGAATTGACGCTTAAAATAATTTCTTGTTTCTTACTTTTTGGGATATTTTCAACTGGCTTCTGCCCGCGACTTCGTCCGCGTTATTCCACACTACAATCTATCTCGTCCAATCTATATTTCATCCAGAACCGAACCAACATTTTATTTATTTAAAAGACTGTGCATTAGGAACCAATTAAATCATTTAGAAAACTTGGAGTTATATGAAGTGGCACTAACCTACAAAGTGCCGGCTGTTTAGGGAAGTAACTGTGCTAGTCCTTCTCAACTAATGTTTTAACTGAAAACATATTTATAATATATATATATAAATATATATTTAATTATTTTCATATAAATATATATATATCTATACAATATATATTTATAATATAATAATGTAAAACGTTTATTTTCTCTCAATGAAAGTTATTTATGCTATACCTCTAAATTACGTTAAAAATTGGCGCTCGACGCCCGGCTCTGCCTCACGCACACATACACAAGCGCATAGAATACCTTAAAACAAGTAGTGCCAAAAGCTCGGGGCGCCCTTAAACGTTAGCCGGACCTAAAAAAACCTGTCACCAGGACCCTCTCTCGGTTAGGAGCCCGCTTTGACCTCGAAATGGTTAAGAGCTAAAGCGCAATAAAGCAAAACTACAGTAGATATAAAAAAAGGAATATTAAAATAAATATTGCGGAATTAGCAGTGCAGGTCTTCTGCCTGAAAGTCAAGTATAGTATAAGCAGAGCTCTTTGTGAAGGAGCTCGTCCGGGGAAGTATTACCAACTACCACCATACCTATTTCGGATGCAAAGCAGCGTTGCTGTGTTCCGGTTTAGAGGGTATGGGTGCCAGTGTAATTACAGGCACATGAATCATTTCAATTTTGTCTCTGTGATGGCAACGCATATGCAAGGCATCTGGTATTGCAGATGTCTATAGGCAGCGGTAACCACTCAACATCAGGTGGACTATGAATTTGTATGCCATCCAACGACCTAAGAAAATAGTATAAAATAGTGTAGCTTTCTAGTGAAGTTTTCTGTATATGGACCAGTACCTACTTTACATTAACATTAACATACCATCACGCCTGTATTCCCCGAAGGGTTAGGCAGAGGTGTACCAGGTACACCCACAGTTCGGCGATATGTTTAGGTCCCATGTAATAGGGGTCGAGTCTATTGCTATCTTAACTTCGAGCTGCTACTGAGAATTTCATAGAAAAACCCAATAGGTCTATTTTCTCGACTTGGGAATTGAACCCTAGACCTCCAGCGTAGTCTAGTCGCGCTTAAAACCACTTTTTTTTATCGTGGGGAAATACTCTTGGACTATCTCCTGTCCGAGGAAGGCGGGGGGGGGGGGGGGGGGGGGGGGGGTGTGCCGGACTCTTACCGGCTAAAACCACCACTGTGTTTATTGACAGACCTTTGGCTAGCGCTGCCGTACCCTCTGGTGCGGCGCGCGCGGATTACGTGTGCCGCCTACACGGGCCTTCATCTAATCGGGTGGTGGACTGCCCCTAAGTCGACTACCCGCAGGCCGGCAATTCATGGACGCCGGAGATGATTCAGCGCCCTTTGGCGCCCGGTGCGTTTTCTCCTGGAGGGAAGCGAGGCAGTTGCTTCCCTCTCCCTCTCTGCTGTCTCTTTTTCGAAAAAAGAGGCAACAGCCTCCCACGCGCCCTCGCTCCGGACCATCGAGAGAACGATTTTGGGAGGTGAAAGGTCACCAAACTCCTGCAGAGAGTTCACGGCGTTGCTCTACCCAAGCTGGGCTATCCACCAGCGTGTGGTGCGCCATGTCCTCTTGACAATCTTCGCAGTGGTGACAACCGGCCGATTGTTCGCGAACTATGCGACACAGTTACTTTCCGAAACAGCCATGTCTGGTCAGTATCCAGCCATGTCAGGTCAATAACCGATCCTGTATGACGGGTCTTACCATCGGTATCACGGCGCGGCGTAACCCACCCTGGGGCGCCCAAGTCGTCCATTCCACTCCGCCGTTAGGACCACTAGGCTAACAAGGTAGTACCTACTTTCAGAGATTAAATCTTACAAACAAAATAGATTACTTACGTACCCTTTACAACTGTCGACGACAAATTCACGAGGCCAAGAACCATCTAACTTAGTCAAATAATTCATGTAAACTTCGTTGATAGATCCAGGTTTTAATGAAAATGAGTATATCCTTTTGTCTCGAAGCCAGAAGAGCGTCTCAGTGGCCAGATCGTAAATCAAAGTATCAATGTATCCATCTGAACTGGTAGTTAAATGTTGTAGTTTCCTGGTTGTTATGTCAAAACTGTATACAAAGGCGATGAAATTGTGTTCGGTGGTTGTAAAAAGCACCCTGTTCTGTCCTGGGTCGTAAGTCATTAAGGATTCGAAATTGAACGATTCTGTGTAAAGTTTTGTTCCGAATGCGTTAATGTTTCGTTGTCATAAAATTCTAGTCCATTTTTTTGCCTTATAAGGATAATGTCTGAAACAAAACAAAAACAAAATATTACTGATTATTTCATTTTATTGTCAATCATGATTTACTTGTAACATATTAAACGCACACCCCGAAATTAGTTTACTCAAAATCAGCTTCTAAATCGATTTCGGCTATTTTGACATCTATCCAACAATATGCAAACTACAATTATAGCGACATCTATCCAACAACATGCAAACTACACCTTTAACAACATTTACCGCACAACATACGAACTATATTTAATTATTTATCTATATTTAACCCCCGACACAAAAACAACGGGGTGTTATAAGTTTGTCGTGTCTGTGTATGTGTCTGTGGCGTCGTAGCTTCTGAATGAATGAACCGATTTTGATTTTCTTTTATTTGTTTTAAAGTTGAACTTGTCAGGAGTGTTTTTAGCTATGTTTGATGGAAATCGGTTCAGCGGTTTCTAAGTTATCAGCTTATTTGTTAGCTGCGGTAGGGATTCCTATTCTTCTGTTGGGGGTTACATAAAATATATTTTTTTTAATATCTATGTCTAGCCTGTCTCCTGGAGTCTGCGAGTTTCAAGCAATTTGTGATACTTTTTCAACGTTGGAGTCGAAACAGCAATGTTATTATTTATTACATGATATCATAACATGCTAATAAAAAAATACATTTGTTTTATCACGATTTAAAAAGTTCCCGCGTGACGCTACATTAGCATATACAACATCCGGACAACACCGGTCAAGGGCCCCTCCCTTTCCAATGGAGGATAAGGAACTTTCCACTCTGTTCCTCATGCTTTTAAAAGTTAGTAACACAGTTGGCACTGTTGCTGAAGAGGGAATGAGGGTTCAGGTTGGCCTAACAACGACTCAATGACTTGGACGATCAACCACTTGCCCTCAAAGAGTATTGCCATCCATGGGAAAGCCTTCGTAGATTTTTTTTTTTAATTCGAAGCCTTTTATCAGTCTTTGTATGACATCATGCTAAGTAAATATTAATTACTGAATTTAAAGAAGAACCAGCCAAGTGTTAATCGGATTCTCGTTCTATTGTTCCAAACGACGAATACATCATCATCATACCATCACGCCTGTATTCCCCGAAGGGTTAGGCAGAGGTGTACCAATTTACACCTACAGGATCGTAGCAGGTGGCGTTCTGTGGTATGTATGTATGAGCTTCCTTTTATGTACATAGTTTGTAATTTAATTATTATTTAAAAGTAAGTGTTATGTGTGAAAAATAAATAACCTATTCCTTGAGCATGAAACCCTCTATTTACTTATTTTTAACTTCATGCAACAAAAGGAATATCAGGATGGCTACCAGTCGTTTCGCATTCAAAGTAAAAGCTGGCGAACACTTGCTTATGAAGTTGGCAGACTCGTCTCACAATTAGCTTCTTATATTTCTCCACCTATGTTTTTTTTTTGGCTTTCTCTACTCTGTATATTTTGGTTGTATGTATGTATATATGTATTTATTATATTTTATTCGTAGAAACTTTCTGTTCCTTGCACCTACTATGTTTTGTCTCTGCATCACCCTAAGGTTGACTGGTAGAAAATGCCAAAGGCATTAAGTCCGCCCTTGTACAGTGTATTATTTACATTATGTTCAAAAGTTTTAATAAATAATAAATAAATAAAAGGTACAGAGGCGAACTAAACGCCTTTTATTCTATTCTATTCTTTTGTGCATTCTCTACCAGTCTACCAAAGGTGGCGTTGGTGGTGGGTGGTTGGTGGTCGGTGGGACTCTACTTACCCCAGGAGAAGGAGTGCGCCAGCCCTATGACCAGCGCTAACAGCCCCAACACACACTGCGTTCTACACATTTTACACTTCAAACGACGTGAATGCAGCAGAGGTGACCTCCGCGCCTGGTGATCGCTCGTGGAATATTTGCAAAACGGATTACAGAACTGAACGAATATGGATTTTGCCAACACAAATTTATAAATAGCCTTCAGATAAGCGGTGTCCTAGTGATAATAAATAATCCATAGGAAGTCGGCTTCAGTTGATACACTATAAGTAAATTGTATATTGACAAAGTGACCCTTAAAATACTTGCTCGTTCCTTACTTTTTAGGGACAGTCCATACCGAGACGGGACGCTCAAAATATACATTTTTTTACCACACGAAAAAATACACATTTGATTGTGAGAATTCAGGGCTGCACGGTGTAACGAATTCTGAATTCTCACAATTAAAAGTATATCTTTCCGTACATACACACATACATAAACTCACGCCTTTTTCTCATGGGCGTAGGCAGAAAACACAAAACGCCACCTGCTGCGATCCTTACCAAATCCTTCTGGCTCGTCCACGGTCATACATCTGGTCATACAAGCACGCCGGTAACGAGTACTGCGAACCTCACTAATAAGCTCCCCTGTTACAGGGGATCTAAACATACCGGCGAAATGTGGGTATATATTGATACACCTCTGCCTAACCCTTCGGGGAATACATAGTGGATCGATTAGAGCGTCTCGTAGTGATTGTAGGTAGGTACTAGAATCTAGCGAATGCTGAGAAAGATAAACAATGCTTGTATGGTAAGCACGCCACTGACCTCAGTAGGTACCGACTATTAGGGAAGACCTTAGGTACGATAACAGTTATCAGCGTTTTATATAACAGGGGTTTTTTTATTTTTTTGGGATGCGAAATCATCAAATGACGTACCCCGCCCTGGGCGGGGCGGGAGGGAGTGTCAGACTTTTACTGACTTAAACCCATCCATGTTCCTTCATGTGCCCTGTGCGTTCCGAGGGCGTGGTATCTCTTACGTACAACCCGCAGCCCCGACAGGCCCTGAGTGGCCCCTTCAAGATTTGCTGACATCTCTATGAGGCGCGTGTCCTCCTGTCGTTATGCAGCGTACGTACGGTAAGCTACCCATTGCTCACCGTCCACAGGCCCGAATTTAAGGTGGCCGGGAGTCGTCTCGGGCTCCCGACGCCCGGAGCGTCTACCGCGGCGACTCTCTGCCTCAACCGTTCAGCATATAAATGGGGATTGTATATCATAAATTCACATTTAAATTGTTGGAAGCTGAATGAAATTACCTTGTGTTTAATTCACTGTTGCGTATAACATTTGTAACTAGCTCCTGCCCGAGACTTCGTCCGCGTCAAATTTGATATATTATCCCACGGGAAACGTACATTTTCCGGAATAAAAAGTATCCTATGTGTTATTCCACACCACAATCACAATACAATCTATCTCAGTGCCAATTTTCATCCAGATCCATTTAAGCGTGAAAGAGTAACAGTCATCCATCCATTCATCCTCACAAACTTTCGCATTTATAATATTAGTTGGATTATTATTTTATTAAGTAGGATGATGAACTGCCTCGGTAGCCTAGTGATCCTAAGCGCGACTGCTACGGTAGAGGTTTTGGGTTCGATTCCCAGGTCGAGAAAAAGTGTTATTGGGTTTTTCTATGAACTTCTCAGTAGCAGCTCAGAGTTTGGATTTGTGCCCGGTCTGCCAACTGTGGGTGTACATTGTTACACTTCTACCTAACCCTTCGGGGAATACAGGCGTGATGGTATGTTTTGTGTTAGGATGATAATATTAGTAGGATCAACTAAAGCCGACTTCCTGTGGATGAAACTTGAAAATAGCTATTATCACATTCAAACGGCGTTTATCTGACGGCTATTTATAGATTCATGTTGGCGAAATCCCCCGCGTTTTGTTGTTATATTCCTCGAGCGATCACCAGGCGGGGACGTTAGCTTTGCTGCAGTTACGTCGCCTGAGGAGTAAAATGTGCAGAACGCAATGTGTGCTGGCGCTGGTAGCGCTGGTCATGGGGGTGGTGCACTCCTTTTCCTGGGGTGAGTATTTAATTACTTACTTTACTATTAATATACCCCATGTAATAACACAAACTCCCAAACACTCGAATTAGAAAATTCTGTTAAAATTTGTCACGTCATTGGGCCGTCTGTCGGACCGATCGCTTGCAGCGACGGCCCCCTAAAAACCAAGAACGGAACCCAAAATCTCAAAAATTTATTTGACGTTTGTGCTCACGACTCGTGGCGGCTATATAGGAAGACAGTTAATTACTTTTATGTGCTTAAATATTGTTAACGCTAGTCGCCCACGACCGAACATTTTGTTCATTAAGTGACCGACTTGTCATTGCAAATATACAGGGTGTTAGGTTAAACGAGGGACTTTCTTTAAGGGAGTGCAGTACTCATGAAAATAAACAACTTTTACTATAGTACGAACCGTAAAATCGGAAAAAAAAACTGCTCCATACATTTATATTCGCATAACTCGACAACAGCTGTTTTTTTTTTTTCGCAATAATTTAAGTTTGATTTTATAGCGAAATAAAACACCTAAACATACCGGCGAACTGTGGGTGTACATTGTTACACCTCTGCCTAACCCTTCGGGGAATACAGGCGTAATTGTATTTTTTTTTTTTCATACTGAAAGTCGTTTATTTTCATCAGCATTACACTCCCTTAAAATACATTTCTTATTTAAACTAACAACTTGGTCGGTTTGCAGCTGAATTTTACATGGAGCGACTGCCTATCTGACCTCCACAACCCAGTTACTGGGCAACACGATACCTCTTTGACAACTCAAATGATTTGACATCGACTTTGACACATTTCAGACGTCGCCGTGAGCAGAAACAATTACCTAAAGTTTTATGAAAACGGGACTCTAACGCACTCAGAAGACATCCCTTCGGCTTACATCCCTCTTATAACTAACGACCCAGTTCACCACAGGATTCTTTTCATCGATCAACGTAACGAGAGCACGGCGTTACGTAGTTTCAACACAGAAACCAAGGAAGTAAAAACCCTTTTTTTTAGGAAACCATTTCAGTATATCAACAATATTGCTTACGACCCAGTTACAGATGTACTTTTTTGGATTGACGGCAGAGACATATACACGCTTTCATTACAACCTGGGTCTAAGGAAAAGGGTTTTGGAACACGTTTAGTTAAGATGGATTATTCATGGACTCGTGATATTGTTGTGGACAGTTGCAGAGGGTACTGTATCCAAGTAAATTTATGTTTTACTTGCTAATTTGCCTCATATATCATTGAATAGCAAACAAGCCGACTGCCCACCTGATGTTGAGTAATCTTCTCTACCTGTAGACATCTGCGGTACCAGAGGCCTTGTAAATGCGTTACCATCCAAAGTTGAAATATCTCATGTGCCTGTAATTGGCACTCATACCCTTCAAACCGGAACACAGCAACGCTGTTTTGTGGCAGAAATAGGTAAGTTTAATTGGTGGTGATTACCCTGTTAGTCTCGTGGGTAGCAAGTGCTGTGTTCGATTCCCAAGTCGGGCAAAAAGTGTTAATTTTTCCATTAGTTAAATTTCTCAATAGCAGCACTAGGTTGGAAGTTGGTAGAGCGACACCCCCGTGCCTCGGAAAGCACATAAAGACTTTGGTCCTGCGCCTGACCTCTCCCTAGTTGTGTCGGATTGCCGTCCCATCGGACCATGAAAGTTAGGAAAGAGGGAGTGCACCTGTGTTTGCGCATACACTTGTGCACTATAATATCTCCTGCGTACTTTGCTAGTCTGCATAAAGATTAGCCGCCGTGTCCGGAATCGGTCTGGGGAATCCATTTTTACTTCCCCGGACAACAATCGGCGTAAATGTCGGTTATCGCGGACACATACGATTTCGCAGAATAAGAAGTAGCCTATGTCCGTTCTTGGGGTTCAAAGTTACCCCGTACCATATTTCATCAAAATCGGTTTAGTGGTTTAGTCGTTAAAGCGTAACAGACAGACAAAGTTACTTTTAGCTATATACCCCGCGGTGTCACTCGAGTTCAGTTACGTCTTTGGTTATTGCTCCGCTCCCGTTGGTCGTAGCGTGATATTATATAGCCTATACTATCTCTCATGAATCTGGCTATCATATTATATACAAAAAGATTTTTCCAAACCGACTTGTAGGTATTTGCAGAGATTAAAAGTCCCAATAATTTTAATATTTTTTTTGCTCATTTACTTAGTTTCATGGTAGTAGTATATATGCTAACTGCCTCGTTAGCCTAGTGGTCCTAAGCGGGACTGCTACGCTATAGGTCTTGGGTTCGATTCCCAGGTCAAGCAAAAAGTGACATTGAGTTTTTTTATGAAATTCTCAATAGCTACTCGGAGTTAGGATTTGTGCCCGGTTAATGGCAATAGACTCGCCCCTATTACATGAGATCTAAACATACCGGCGAACTGTGGGTGTACATTGGTGCACCTCTGCCTAACCCTTCGGGGAAAACAGGCGTGATGGTATGGTATGGTAGTATATATATGTATTTAACGCCAATTTTTATCGGTTTAGAAATCAATGAGCCAACTTAAAAAAATGTTTAGCACAACAATATGTACTTACACATAAATCTATACTAGTAGTAGTATTATAAAGAGGAAAGATTTGTTTGTTTGTTTGTAATGAATAGGCTCCAATAGATAGCTAGATTATTCCTGGGTAAGATAGGCTATATAACATCACGCTATTACCCACAGAAGCGGAGCAGTAATCAAAGACGTAACTAAACGCGGGTAAAATAAGCCACGCGGACGAGGTCGCAGGCAGTTCACTTATTTCCTATAAAGACAACTACTAACGACTTCTCCTACTTAAAGAACTTTGGAATTTATGGTTATTGACATTAATTTATTACAGGTTTTTATACTGGATCTCACAAAAAACAAAAATAAGGAGAGCTCGATTGAATGGCACGGAAATAGAAGTGGTGGTAGACGACAAAATAAATTGGCTATATGGCTTAACCATCGACCAACAGACACAGAAGTTGTACTGGATTGCTAACGACTTAAAATCCGATATTTACACATTATCCATTGAATGCTCAGACTTGAATGGTCAGAATATAAAAAAATTGTATGAAACCAAAGAACATTGGTTATTTACTATGTTGACTGTATCAAAAGATTATATCTACTGGGGAAGCTGGCCTACCGATGACCTCAGGCAAATACCAAAGGATCCACCGCACGACGTAGAGCCTATACAAATATCCAATAAATATTATTTGGAGATTACCACTAACTACAAAATCGAAGATCAAATTCAGGGAATTCAGGACTGCGGAGCGCTGAAGGGGCTGCTTCCAAGTAACTCCTCGTTCGACCCCCTCAATGTTACTGCAGAAGCAAGCCTGCTGTGTGTCCACGGTACGAAAGTGAGCGGGGAGTCTGTTTGTGAATGCACTCAGGGTTACACCGGCGAGAGATGCGATGTTTCAGTCTGCCAGAACTATTGTGTCCAAGGAGACTGCAGTGTTAGTGCCGAGGGACAACCTAAATGCAGGTAAAATTATTTGTTTTGCTATGGACTTAATAGGTGGACTGATCGACCCACTTCGCGGGAGTCATGTTTCAAAATTTGGAACTTATCTATAAAATTTATTTATCGCGTATACATGATCTTTTTGTAAAATAGTCAGTAGAGCTATCAGTTTGTAATTATGAACAAGCTTCTTATTAATTTTTTTAAACCGAACGCAAAAACGACGGGGTGTTATAAGTTTAACGTGTCTGTCTGTGTGTGTGTGGGTGTTTGTCTGTCTGCCTTTGGCATCGTAGCTCTCGAACGCATTAACCGATTTTGATTTTGTTTTTATACATACATACATACATAAACTCACGCCTTTTTCCTATGGGGGTAGGCAGAAACCACAGAACGCCACTTGCTACGATCCTTACATACTTCTTTCGCCTCGACCACGTTCATACATCTGTTCATACAAGCACGCCGGTTACGAGTACTGCACACCCGACCTTTCTGAAGAACCTCACCAATAAGGTCAGGGTAGGTCTTTCTAGGGCGTCCTCTCCCGGCGTTGCCACTCACATCTGCCATATAAATCCCTTTCGTTAGTCGCCTCTCACTTATCCTCTCAACATGACCGAACCATCTAAGCATACTCTTTTCTATTTTTGTTACTACATCCTCTTTTAATCCGCAACGTTCTCGTATCGTTTCATTCCTCACTCTATCGTTCAAAGTTACACCACACATACTTCGCAAGGAACGCATCTCCACAGCATTTATCCTACTTTCATGCCTCGTTTGCCATACCCAACATTCACTTCCATACATAAGTGTAGGCACCAACACACCATTGTGCACAGCCAGTCGAGCCTCTTTGGACATCGACTGATTGGTCACAACCGCATGTATAGCACCATTCACTTTATTTCCCGCATTTACTTTCCTTTCCACATCAGCATCAATCTTTCCATCTCTTGTAAACATACTGCCCAAGTATAAAAACTCGTTCGTTTGCTCCACACTCCCATCATTTATTTTCACATCACACACCGATACATCCTCTTCTCTTTCAAAAACCATTACTTTCGTCTTGCTTACATTTATGTTCATCCCTTTTCTCTTCAACGCTGCATTCATTTTTTTTCTGTATTTGTTTATTAGCTTTGATTTTGGAAACATACTTCATCAGAAAACACTCTCGTGAATAATTAAATTAATTACACCACCACCACGCCTGTATTCCCCGAAGGGTTAGGTGTACCAATGTACACCCACAGTTCGCCGGTATGTTTAGGTCCCATGTAATAGGGGGCGAGCAATGTGGGGGGGGGGGGGGGGGGGGAATTTCATAGAAAAACCCAATAATACTTTTTGTTCGACATTGTAATTGAACCCAAGACCTCTAGCTTAGCAGTCGCGCTTAGGACCACTAGGCTAACGAGGCAGTTCAAAAATAAAATAAAATTAATATATATTAGTTTAATTGAATTAATATTCATTTATTTCGGACTACGGTGACCAATATGTTTTTAGTATTACATACAGCTTATATTGTAGTGTTAGGAAGTAGATAATAACAATGATATTAAAATATTTAAATCGGAGCATGACCAGGCAGGGAAATACGTACGTTTCCTATCTAATCAACGTCCGCACAAAATGCCTGATATTTGGAGTGTAGCTCGCCGCCACAGCTCTCAGGATATATTGCGACTACTCCGCTTTCTGTACAGTAATGAAGCAGGTTTCTTGCGTATTAACTTAAGGTTTAAATTGTATGCTTCGATGGTTCGGTCATGTTGAAAGGATCAGTGAACGACGACTAACAAAAGGAATGTATATGGCAGATGTGAGTGACAACGCCGGGAGGGGACGCCCTAGAGAGACCTACCCTGACCTTATTGGTGAGGTTCTTCAGAAAGGTCGGGTGTGCAGTACTCGTAACCGGCGGGCTTGTATGACCAGATGTATGAACGTGGACGAGGCGAAAGGAGTATGTAAGGATCGTAGTAGGTGGCGTTTCTGCCTACCACCATGGGAAAAAGGCGTGAGTTTGTTTATATGTATGTATAGCTTGAAAGCCGTATGAGTGGGCCTCGGCAAACATTTATTTTCATGGCTATCTCAATGTATGAATAATAATAAGTGAATTAGATGTACTAGTACTGGAGTAACTGGGTATTTTATATATTTTTTTGGTAACATAACATCAAGCCTGTATTCCCCAAAGAGTTACGCAGAGGTGTACCAATGTAAACCCACAATTCGCCGGTATGTTATAGGTTCTATGTAATAGGGGGCGAGCCTATTGCCATTAACCGGGCACAAATCCTAACTCGAGCTGCTACTGAGAATTTCATAGAAAAACCCAATAACAATTTTTGCTCGGCCTGGGAATCGAACCCAAAACCTCTAGCGTAGCAGTCACACTTAAGGCCACTAGGTTAACGAGGCGGTTGATTTTTGTAGGTATTTGATCATAACCCGTAGAATTTGTATCTCTGAGTGATTAATGATTAATTTTTGTATTTCAACATCATTAGTGGCCATTAAAAACATGTAACCAGAATTAATAGGATCAATGTCATAATTATTAGTGTAAATGTCGAAACTGTTGTTCGTCAAATTGATATAATAATCATTAGCAATGTCCTTGGGGCTTGTCAGAGGTCCGGTTTTAGTTCTCCTTTATGTCCTGGTAAAGGTCACGGGGACGCCACGCACAATGGCCCAATCAAGAAGCTAAGTGCGGAGACAGCCCTGCCAAACAAACTGACTAGACTAAGGTTGAGGCTACAGAAGGCAGCGATTTGCGACTGAAAGAGCGTAACGAGATAAACATGTTATGATCAAAATCCGGCGTCTTTACATATAAGTGAGAAGTTTTCTAATAACTGCCTCGGTAGCCTAGTGGTCCTAAGCGTAGTACTAGTATTAAAAAGAGGAAAGATTTTTTTGTTTGTTTGTATCGAATAGGCTCCAAAACTACTGGACAGATTTCAACCATTGTTTCACCAATAGATAGCTACATTATTCCTGAGTAACGTAGGCTATATAACATCACGCTACGGCACACGGAACCGGAGCAGTAACCAAAGATATCACTTAACGCGAGTGAAATAAGCCACGCGGACTAAGTCGCAGGTAGTTCGCTAGTATATTATTACTCTCAAAATGGTCATTATTTTTTACTGAATGTGCTCTCCTGTAAAATATCGATTATGTAGGTGTCTGTATACACTATGCTGCCATCGATATGTTAATTGCCGCTTTAATTGAGTTACCCTCTTTCAAATGTTCGTTATTTCAGTTGTAATGCCGGTTATTCTGGGGAAAGGTGTGAAGTTAATTTGTGTCAAGGGTATTGCTTGAACAATGGTTTATGTTCCCTGAATAAAACCGGTGAGCCAGTCTGTCAATGCTCAGAAGGATACGAAGGTGACAGATGTGATGTTTCCGTCTGTCAGAACTATTGTTTCCAAGGGGATTGCAGTGTCAGTGCTGAGGGGAAACCGAAATGCAGGTAAGGCGATTATCACACGGCACCGCGCCCGCCGCGTAGCGCGGGGCTGCAGATTTTAACATTGTATGTATCTTAATTTATATAGGAAACACCCCTAGAACACTTTACTTTCTTCACTGTACTTTCTGTGTCTTTTAAACTTGTTTCTCTGTTCGTTCAAACTAAGTAGCTAGTTTTAGCATCAGCAAACGTCCATCTTTGTCTATTTTTTGACAAACTCACCGATCGCTACAGTTATACGCAGTTAGTCTGTTTTGAGGGTCAAAACATACTAACTATGGTCAAACCGGGTGAATAGGAACACACAGTGTGAATCGGAACAAGTTTTTAACATTAGAATAATTATTATAAATCGGAAATCCAGCGGGAAGCAATGGCGAACCACCTGACATTTTGTCATCAGACTTCGTAAGTTCTTAATTCGATGGTAACGCGGTGAGTTCATCACCACGAATGTGGCACCGAAGATGGCTAACGTCTATTTAAAAATAACAATCCATGTCACATTCATAGTGGCGACCACACCCAAGCAAACCTGCTTGACGTTGCAACAATACCTTATTCAACTTTAACTATTTTATTACATTTCGATATACAGGGTTATTTGTAAAACATAGTCAACCTCTCAGGACTATTTTACTAACATCATAATCAACCACTTTTGTTCTATGACATTTAAAATTGTTTCATATTTTAGTTCATCAGATTTTCATACAAAAATAAAAACATTTAAATTGAACGCTCTAAATGTTACGAAGTCTATGCGAAGCAAACGAAAGCGATAGTAAAATAGCGAGGGGAGCGGGGTTAGGGCGGCGGGGGTGTTTGTATTTGACCTATTTACAAATTTACGGAAATCCTTCAGTCGGTCATTCACTTCAATGCGCTTGCGTTGCCTGATTCTGTAAAAAATTATAGAACAAAAGTTGTTGTTTATGATGATAGTAATACAGTCCTGCAAGGTTGTCATTGTTTTACAAATAACCCTGTATAGTTTAGTTGCTAAAAAGGACACTAAATCGTTAATTATAATGCAATAAAAAATATTAAGTGCTTTTTGGCAACAAACCATGTACATTGTACATATATTATTTTGACAGTGAAATCCCGCTTAAAGTTTCGTTTTCATTCACTCCGTTTTACGGATGCACACTATAATTTCTTGGTTGCCAACTAAAAAATTATAGTGTGCCCATAAGGGTAGCGCATCGTTCACGTGTGTTTGTATGCGCTCTACGGATGTTGCTTGTACAAAAATTCTTAAACTTTAGAGCTAGCTAGAGCGCTCAAAACGCAACGAACTAGACGCGCGTCTTGTACGCCTGTTAAAAAATATTTAGTGAGTCACCTTGTTTCGTTATTATTTCAGATGTAATGTCGGTTATTCTGGGGAAAGGTGTGAATACAAAGGTTGTCAGAGCTATTGTTTAAACAACGGCCTCTGTTCCATGAATGAGGAGAGTAAACCAGTCTGTCAGTGTACAGGAGACTATGAGGGTGACAGATGCGATGTTCCAGTATTTCTTATCAAATGTTTCCGAACAGTGTCAATGTTGAAAGATATCCTAGATACGGGTAAGAGTGCTTTTTTTTCTTACACCTCCTCTAATCTTTTTTTTTACGGGATCCAATACAGTTGTATCGTTTCTCCGGGACTCGTCGAGCTTCATTGCCTCGGCGCTCTTCTGGCGGTCTCCACTGTTGATTCTGGCTTTCAGGAGTTGCAGTGGTTGGGAATAGAGTGGCGGGCTTGTCCCATAAAAAATTAAATGGGTAAGAATGTTTGTTATCTGTCTAACGGCAGATTACTTCAAATTCCACCTTCACATCTCTCTTATCTGACCTCTTCACTCCGAAATGATAGTTACAAAGTTAAGGCCAACGATGCCCACGACGTTGACGACAGAAATTATTCTATTAGATTATTTATTCAACTGCTCCTTTGGCCTCGTGGTTGGATCCTGGATTCGGTTCCCAGGTCGGGTAAAAAGTGTTATCGGGTTTTTCCATTAGGAATTTCTCAGTAGCAGCCCGGAGTTTGGAAGTTAATGGTGTGGCACCCCCGTGTCTCGGAAAGCACGTAAAGCCGTTGGCTCTGCATCTGGTCTCTCCCCGGTTGTGTCGGATTGCCGTCCCATCGGACTATGAGAGTGAGGAAGAGGGAGTGCACCTAAGTTTGCGTGCACATTTGTAAGCTATAATATCTCCCGCGTACTTAGCTAGTCTCCATTGAGTTTGGCCGCTGTGACTAGAAGGACTTTGGAGGATATGCTAGTTGCATTCATTGCACAACTTCTTCTTCACATTTTGTTTCAAAGTATAAAAAAAGCATTTATTTCAATTAGACCATTTACAAGCACTTTTGAATTATCAAGAAGCCTGAGTTTAAAGTTAAAGCTAATTGTTCATTCCAAAATGTAGGTCTCTACGGAGAAGAACGAGCAAGAAACTCCACGGACACTCTTTTCCTTCAAGTTAGTTTTTACAAAAAACTAGGTTATAATATTCTTGTTGTTTCCTTTGCAGATGTCACACGGATTGCTCTGGATAAAGAACTGAATCCGACGTGTGCTTCAACTGTTGTCTAAATATACCTTGCTTGTTGTGAATAAACAGGGCCGGACTAGGTCTGCAAGGGGCCTAAAAAACTATATATATGTTTGTATTTTAATAATAATTTTATAAACACAACTCAGTTTTGTACAAGTCGTTTTGTATTTGTTTTTGTGGAGCCTTCAACCAACTCCCGACAGTCTCTTAACCCTAATCAAGATAACTTCTCGTAATTTGGGGGCCCGTTCTGCCAGTGTTAATGAATAAATAAAAATCTGTACTATAAATATTTTTTTATTTCAGAATTACAGCTAATATACTAACTTTCTTTACATGATATATTGCACAGACAGGACAGTAACGTGAGGGGGCTAAAGTCAATACTTGCAGTCCACTCCTATATCGCCAAATTGAACCAACCCACGTCAAAGTTTCTCTCATTTATCGAAGTAATTGTTTAAAGCTGATTAATATTTGATCTTTTCTATGCATTCGTTTTGAACTGTTATTGCTTTAATAGTATTAGTTAATACATAACATACCATCACGCCTGTAGTCCCCGAAGGTTTAGGCAGAGGTGAACCAATGTACCCCACAGTTCGCCGGAATGTTTAGGTCCCATGTTAGGACCGAGCCTATTGCCATTAACCGGGCACAAATCCTAACTCCGAGCTGCTACTGAGAATTTCATAAAAAAACCCAATAACACTTTGCTCGACCTAGGAATCGAACCCAAGACCTCTACCGTAGCAGTCGCACTTGGGACCACTAGGCTAACGAGGCAATTTCTCATTTGAGCTAGAAAATAAGTGACCTTACAGTTTTAAAGTCTATGGGCGAAGTGCATTCTGACAGCTCATAAAAAGTGTGTCAATTAATTCATGGTAACAGCACGGGCTATTACTGTTGAATTGTTCAGTCTGTCATTGCAATAGCAGTATTTCATTAAATGTGGATGCGTGGTACTGACGCACTTAGCTTCGTCATCGTATCTGGAAAGAAACCATTTATTTATTAAACACTAACAATATATACCCTTTTCATTTTTATGGGAAATGACTTATTCCACCCTGAGCGGAGCGGAAGGGAGCCCACCCACAGATAAAGTTAAAATGTCTCATGTGCCTGTAATTACACCGGCAGCCATACACTTCAAACCGGAACACAGCAACGCTGCTTTGCGGCAGGAATAGGTATGAAATGATGGTAGTACTTCCCCGGACAAGCTCCTTCACAAAGAGCTTTACTACTACTAAAACTAGAAGTGTCGTGTCTACGGTCAAGTGCGCACATAAAGGGACTACTTACGGGTTAACTCGAGATATATCTCTCTGGGTAACCATACAGTAGTCACTAGCTGTACTGTATATCATCGTACCTTCAAACGCACTGTTCCCAGGACTCATAATTATCTGAAACATAACATACCATCACGCCTGTATTCCCCGAAGAGTTAGGCAGAGGTGTAACATTGCACACCCACAGTTCGCCGGTACGTTTAGGTCCCATGTAATAGGGGACGAGCCTATTTCCATTAACCAGGCACAAATCCTAACTCCGAGCTGCTACTGAGTATTTCATAGAAAAACCCAATAACACTTTGCTCGTCCTGGAAATCGAACCCAAAACCTCTAGCGTAGCAGTCGCGCTTAGGACCACTAGGCTAACGAGGCAGCTGATACATAATTATTCTTCACTAATTACGGCGACACATAATTAACTGTCCCCGTAAGCATCGTGGTCGCAAGCGCGACTGATGAGTGGGGTCCTGGGTTCGATTCCCAGGTCGGACCAAAAGTGGTATTGTGCTTTATCATTAGGAATTTCTTAGTAGCAACCCGGAGTTTGGAAGTTAGTGGTGTGACATCCCCGTGTCTCAAAACCATGTAAAGCCCTTGGTCCCGGCTGTCATTCGTAGATCTTTCACAGTCGTTACGGATAGTCAGAAGCCGAGGAGTGTGACAACCAGTCTAACCAAGAGGTATCGTGTTGCCCAGTAACAGGGTAGTGGAGGTCAGATAGCCAGTCACTCCATGTAAGACACTGGTACTTAGCTGCATCCGGTTAGACTAGAAGCCGACCCCATCGTAGTTGGGACAAGTAATAAAGTTACAAATTTTAAGGAACCCCTGACAGAAGAATAACGTTTCCTACCGCAGCTAACAAAAGATCTGATAACCTTGAAACGGCTGAACCGATTTTGATACAACATATCTAACAACCATCACTAGCTAAATACCCGCTTTCAATTTAAAAAAAACGCATGGAAATCGGTTCACCCGTTTTAGAGCTACGCTGCCACAGACAGACACACAAGCACGTCAAATTTATAATACCCCTCTTTTTGAGTTGGGGGTTAAAAAGGCTAGGCAATAAGTAATAAGATTATTAAAATCACCTTGGCTTGATAATATGAATCAAGACCCATCAAAGTGTCACTGATAGGATGAATGAACAAACGGCTAAACTCTTTAATATTAAAGTAATTAACTTTTGAAAGATGATCTGTTGCATCTTGATGTATCACCCATTCTGTGGTCAGGAGATGTCTTCTCGCACATTTAGACCTGTAAATCTTAGGTCAATTTAATGTTTTCTATTTTTGTTTAAACACCATTGGATTACAAACAAGTCTGCGGCCCACCTGATGTTAAGTAGTCACCGCTACCTATAGACATCTGCAATACCAGATGCCTTGCAAATGCGGTGCCATCCCATGTCTCATGATGTGCCTGTAATTACACCGGTATCCATACCCCGCAAACAAGAACACAGCAATGCTGCTTTGCGGTAGAAATACTGTATAGTGGTAGTACCCCGGACGAGTTTCTTCACAAAGAGCTCTACTACTACTAAAATTATTGGTGGGAAGTACCCAATTGACTTTGTCTCCGACTCACCGCTGCTCTTTGCTGATGCTGTCAATATACTCTGCGAGTACATTTGCCACTTTTAGGTAAATAGGATCGGATTCAGAGATATTTGTCCACTGAGAGCAGGCACACCAGTGCGGCATAACTCCGGCGTCACCACATGTACGAGTTTTAGGAATCTGGAAAATATGACGCTGTCAAAAAACACAAAATTCATTTATTTACATTCAGAAGAATAGTAATCCCTACCGCAGCAAGCAAAAGAGCTGATAACTTGGAAACCGCTGAACCGATTTACATGAAACAAAGTTAAGAACACTCCAGACTAATTCACCTTTTAAACAAAAAAACAAAATCAAAATCAATTCATGTGTTCGGGAGGTACGTTGCCACAGACAGACACACACACAGGGACAGATCAAACTTATAACATCCTGTCGTTTTTGCGTCGGGGTAACTTCTCCGCTCCTTGAAGCCTACTTGAAGCCCCAAAAACACCTTTTTTTTTGGTGCGTGGTGAAAATCCTGATGGACTTCTTCTGCCCTGGGGGTGACAGAGGGGCATGCTGGACTCTTATCCGCTAAAACCACCGCGCTGTTCCACCTCTGCCTATGGTCGGGCGTGCGGGATTCGCATAAGCATTCGCCGCTCCTCCGACCTGCCTCGCTATCGCGAACTACAGTAGTCTATCTGGAAGGTACTCAATCGATTGTGCACCCACGTAGGCCGCTGCAAACATAATCTAGCGAAATGAGGCATTATCGCACGCATTTGCATTTGCACGTCCGGTGCAAATGCAGAGCTCCTGATGAAACAATGTCCCATATGCTGGAGTGTCGCAATCATCCGTTCACCTGCACCTGAACAGCAGCTCTGACGGAGAAGTAGAATGTATCATCGTTAAGAAATGACGAAGAAGAAGCTCCGCTCAGCAATGACCGGCAGACCGGTCCTGCGTTGACTGGTCGCCACTCAAGAGCCTTATGACTCCAACGGCATCCCCTCTACGAGCTTTGTGCCCTTTTTTTTACATACCATCACGCCTGTATTCCCCTAAGGGTTAGGCAGAGGTGTAACAATGTACACCCACAGTTCGCCGGTATGTTTAGGTCCCATGTAATAGGGGGCGAGCCTATTGCTATTAATCGGGTACAAATCCTAACTCCGAGCTGCTACTGAGAATTTCATAGAAAAACCCAATAATACTTTTTGCTCGACCTGGGAATCGAACCCAAGACCTCTAGCGTAGCAGTCGCGCTTAGGACCACTAGGCTAACGAGGCAGTTTTTGTAGTAGGAGACCCTTTTTTTCGTTCTTCCTAATACCCTTTGCGTTCCAAGGCCGCGGTGACTCTTTTAAACAAACTGCCTGGAGCTATGTGCCCTGCGCATAGAAATTAATATTTTACCGGTTCCAACAGACTCATTGCTTTCGGGAGATCAGATCCTGGTATTTTATGCGTCTTGCTTTTGTTTCTGAGATCCAATACGTCTAAAATTGTCTCATGAATGTCAAAAGGAGTCGTTAGGACATCCATGTTATTTTGCAGCGTCTTCAAAGCTGCTGGTCTTCGCTGTTTTAGATTTTCTGGTAAGAGAACAGCCATTAATGGCAGACGTTCTTCCAACTTGCTTTGTAAACTAGCCTTGATTGAAGAGTATCTGAAATATTAATACATGTTGGAAGGAATTCTTACAATGGATTTAATTTATTATTTTTGTTATAAAAACGTTCCCCACACTAGGAATGTCTCTTGTATCGTGGGTGTGTTTACAAACATATATAAACTCACATTCACAAATAGCTAAACCCGGAACAACTATCTGTAGTCCATGCAGATATTTGTTCCGTGCGGGAATTGAGCTCGCGCCTCAAAGCGCAGCAGCCAATCGATCAACTACTCCACCAACCGTGTCGTCAAACTCCATGGTAACGTGGATTTATACGACAACAGTCCGAACAACATCGCCTCAAAAAATCAAACAAACAGACAAACAAAGTTACATGCTGCATTTATAATATTAGTGTAGATTGTTACTGCCCGATGGCCCGTGGTCGCAAGTGCGACTGATGAACGTGAGGTCCTGGGTTTGAATACCAGATCGAGCAAAAAAGTGATATTGGGTTTTTCCATTAGGAATTTCTCAGTTGCAGCCCTAAGTTTAGAAGATGGTGGTATGACATCTCCGTGTCTCGGAAAGCACGTAAAGCTGTTGGTCCCGGCTGTCATTCGTAGATCTTTGACAATTGTTACGGATAGTCAGAAGTCTAACTACTACTCTTATTAAGAGGTATCGTGTTGCTCAGTCCCCGGGTTGTGGGGTTCAGATAGGCAGTCGCTCCATGTAAAACACTGGTATTCAGCTGCATTTGGTTAGAACGCAAGCCAACCTAAACATAGTTGGAAAAAGATAGATAGGTATATAGTGTGGATTGTTACTTATATCCGTGGTCTCCCATGATCAGAACGAGGGTGTCTTCAAGAGTTCTTCTTGAAGACAAGGTCTGAAGGAATGAGAGAAGAGTGTCGTCTACAGTGGGAAGCACAGTAAAGTTGGCATACTCCATGTCTACTATTATTGTAAAACAGAACTTCTTGCCATTTAGTTGAAGGAACTGAAAGAAAAAGAAGAAGAGTAAGAAGAATTGTATTACAATTTATCCTTAAACGGCGTAGAACCACTTTATTTATGAAATAAACAAAATATATGTATTTGGCACTTAGCTTATGCCCGCGACTTTACCCGCGTTGAATGACGGTTATCTGTGGTGTTTTTAGGGTTCCGTACCTCAAAAAGAAAAAAACGGATCCCTTTTAGGATCACTTCCATTTTTGTCCGTCGGTCTGTCAAGATCCTTTATCTCGGGAACGCGTGGAGGTATCGAGGTGAAATTAAAACCATATACTCAGATCTACAGTCCCTTGAAGATCCGCCTGCCCTGTCGGCTGACCCCGCGGGGTCCTGGGTTTGGTTCCAAGGTCGGGCAAAAAGTGTTGTTGGGTTTTCCATTAGGAATTTCATAGTAACAGCCCGGAATTTCGAAGTTGGTAGTGTGACACCCCGCGCCACGGAAAGCACGTAAAGCCATCGGTACTGCGCCTGATCTCTCCCCAGTTGTGTCGGATTGCCGTCCCATTGGACAATCAGAGTTAGAGAAGAGGGAGTGCACTCACTAAGAGGGAATGCACTCACTAGTTGTGCACTGTAATATCTCCTGCGAACTTGGCTAGTCTGCTAAAGATTAGCCGCCATGGCCAGAATCAGTCCGGAGAACACATACATACCTCATCAGCTAGATTCATCACAAATTGGTACTGTGGTTTGTCTCCAATGCAGTGCTTTACTGGAAGTCCTTGGTGCCAGGTGTCGCCGTGGACATCACTCAATAGCAGAGTCCGAAGGTAATGGTCAGCTGGCTGACTTTTGAACCAATTAAACTTGTATTGAGTGGAACCTGTCCAGGGCATATCTTCGAAATACGCTGTCCGGTACCTGTGCAACAAATTATTTATTTATTTATTTATTAAAACTTTTTGCACATAATGTAAATAATACATTGTACAAAGGCGGACTTAATGCCTTTGGCATTTTCTACCAGTCAACCTTAGGGTGATGCAGAGACAAAACATAGTAGGTGCAAGAAACAGAAAGTTTCCAGGAATAAAATAAAATAAATACATATATACATACATACAAACAAAATATACAGAGTAGAGAAAGCCAAAAAAAAAAAATACATAGGTGAAGAAATATAAGAAACTAATTGTGAGACGAGTCTGCCAACTTCATAAGCAAGTGTTCACGAGCTTTTACTTTGAATATGAAACGACTGGTAGCCATCCTGATATTCTGAGGAAGCGCATTCCAAAGGAAAACCGCCTGGACAAGAAAAGAAGATTTAAGAAAACCAGTGCGGTGAAAAGGACATCGTAGAAGACGATTATTGGAGGAGCGAAGATGCTTACTGTGCGCAGAGCACAAGTATTGGAAGTGAGAAGTCAGATAGGAAGGAGAACTAGGTTTGTCTAGAAGAGAGAACAAAGTAGTCAAGGCCCTTAACGCCCTGCGCTGTCTGATGGGCAACCATTTTAAGAGAGACCGATGTGCGGACACATGGTCATATTTACGGAGATTAAATACGAATCGAATGCAGTTATTAAGAAGTCGGTCAAGTTTATTGAGAAGATCTGCATTCAGGTCATAGCAACACACATCGCCATAATCAATTATGGGGAGGATACAATGCATAATTAATTATCACGCCTGTAGGTACGTAACACGAGGGGTTAGGCAGTGATGTAATGTTTAAGTCAGAGGATGAGCCCAACGCATTTTTTTACTGATGGGAAATCATCAAAAGACTTTCCGCGCCCCGGGTGGGGCGGGAGGGAGTGTCAGACTTTTACTGACTAAAACCCATCCATGTTCCTTCTTGTGCCCTTTGCGTTCCGGAAGCGCGGTATCTCTTTCTAACAACTCACAGCCGGATCCTCATATCAGTCTATAGCTTTCCACTGCTGAACGTAGGCCTCCCTGAAGTCAATCATGGATTGGATGAGCGAAAGTTTAAGGCGATTTCTGTCATTGCTAGTAGTCATTTCTTAAATGGTCCCATAGAGACTTTTGATTCCTACATGGAATAGGATCGATTGGTATATTTTTTTTTCGTATTTCAGCATACTTTTCGCTGACTGTACGTTTTTTACAAAATCAGTGCAGTTTAGAGTATCTCAAAAAGTTACGGAGCGTTTCCCTGTAACTATAACGGTTAAGGTACCTGTTCTTAGTGACCCGTCTCAAAAATCCACTCTGTATATGAAAGCCGCCACGAGTCGTAAATACAAGTTCATTTTTGGGTTAGTTTCTAAGTTTTGACTGCCTCGGTAGCCTAGTGGTCCTAAGCGCGACTGCTACGCTAGAGGTCTTGGGTTCGATTCCCAGGTCGAGCAAAAAGTGTTATTGGGTTTTTCTATGAAATTCTCAGTAGCAGCTCGGAGTTAGAATTTGTGCCCGGTTAATGGCAATAGGCTCGCCCCCTATTACATGGGACCTAAAAACATACCGGCGAACTGTGGGTGTACATTGTTACACCTCTGCCTAACCCTTCGGGGAATACAGGCGTGATGGTATGTTATGTTTCTAAGTTTTTTGGGGCACCGACGCTGCACGCGATTGATCCGACAGAGGGATCAATCGCGTGCAGCTTCGGTGACCCCAAAAACCCAGAAAGTAACCCGTAAATTAACCTAACGTTTCTGCTCACGACTCGTGGCGGTTACATACATAAATTCAAAACTCAATCTTCACTATGTTTCACGTACACTTACCCATACTTCTTCAACATATGGAAAATAAACTTCTTAGGGTCAATAAACTTCTTCCTTGACGCCCGCTTTTTGTGATAGATGAGATCCTCTTCAGGTTTCCCTGTGAGTAAAGGATACAGCGCTCCAGTGCTCCCGTCACCAACGACATTGTAACTGGAATGTGCGAGAAGTAAAAATCTTAATGATAACGATAGAATGGAAAAACGGTCTGAATTTTTAGTGGACTGTATTTTAAAATAACATAACATACTATCGCGCTTGTATTTTCCGAAGGGTTAAGCAGAGTGTACCAATCAATGTACACCCAGAGTTCGCCGGTATGTTTTTAGGTCCCATGTACCACGAGGCGAGCCTATTGCTATTAACCGGAAACAAATCCTAACTCCGACCTGCTATTGGGAATTTCATAGAAAAACCCAATAAAACTTTACCGACCTGGGAATCGAACCCAGACCTCTAGCGTAGCAGTCGCGTTTAGACCACTAGGCTAACGTGTGATAATCTAAAATGTATGTACAACTATGTATAAACCTTCCTCTCAAATCATTCTATCTATTGATGAAGACCGCATTAAAATCTGTTGAGTAGTTTAAAAGATCTAAGCATACCGGAGAACGGACGGCGGGAAGCGACTTTGTTTTTATACTATGTAAAGATAAATTGGTTGGATGGATCTGGTAAAGGTCGCGGGAATACGATGGATGCGGGCAGCGCAGGTCTGGTCATTGTGGCTATCTTTAGGAGAGGCCTATGTTCTGCAGTGGACATCAGTCGGCTGATATGATGATGAGAAAAGTTAAATGATTCGAATGATTTCTACAGACAGCGTCATCAATTGGTGACCCCTCTTGCATTAAAATTTGTTCGAAAAGAGGGGGAATAGTTGATGACTCTGTCTGTGCCTACAGCATTAAAATGGTTATCGACCATATAGTGCAGATCAACAACGAGCTAAGCTAACTGTACTGGTTTAATTCTCACGTACCTATTCAATATAACAGCGTTCAACTGATTCGTCAAGTATTTGTAACTATTTTGCATTTTTCTTATAAATCCTACACGGGATACGGAGTCCAAACATAGGATCATAACGTTATATGAACCCTCACGATCAGGTGGATCTCGCTCGATTTCGATTGGTCGAAAACCAGCCTTGGACCCTGACCAACAGGTTTGTGCATCTGGTCTGAAAATTAAGCAAGTGAAATTATACAGGGTGTTAGGGTAAACACGGGACTTACTTTCAGGAATACCTTGGGAATACCTTGTGATGTATTAAAATTAAATGAAAATCAATTTAAAAAATGTATCAAAAGTACACTTTGTAAACAAGCTTATTACAAATTAGAAGATTATATTCAAGATAACAATGCTTGGGAACATGCTGGTCCTGCTCCATAGGACAATTTAAATTCTTGACAAAATCAATTGGTTGCTAATTTAATTATATAAGTACTTTGTTTTGATTAATTATTTTTCTCTTCGACATTAATTCTACATTTGAGTATTCCTCACACACTGATTCTTTGTCTTTGAAATGTATAAATGTATTTAATATTACAATTAACTTAGCTTTCATTTCTAATTTGTGGCACTGAGTACGTATTGATACTTTGAGTGACTTTTTTTAATAGATCGTTTTGACATCAGTATAATTTTATGGAATTGTACAACTTATTGTAATACATTTTTTTTTTTAAAAGAGTATGTATGGAGTTTCTTGCCCGTTCTTCTCCATACGAAACTACCTTTTGGAATGGGCAACTAGATTCAATATTTTTAATTTAACATGTAATTGACGTTCAAAAGTGCCTTTTAATGGTCTAATTGAAATAAATGATTTGACTTTGACTTTGGAAGTGTAGTGCAGAAAATAAACCATTTTCACTATGAAATGAAATTTAAAATTGCAAAAAAAAAATCAGCTGTTCCTTACATGTTGTCGAGTTATTAAATGCAAACATAGATATATGAAGCAGTTGTATTTTTTTTCGATTTTACGGTTCGTACTACAGTAAAAGTTGTTCATTTTCATGAGTACTGCACTCCCTTATATGCATGCTGCATTTATAATATTAGTAGGAAGAATGTTCCAACCTATTCACTTCTTTTCCAGTACAATCTATTTTAACATGGTCGCTTTGATTTAACAAGAACTTCTCGTTCCCAGGAACTTTTGTGGGGTAACCAATGTAAAAATTCCTGTCATCCACGTAAATAATATCTCTGTAAAAGCAGTCTATATCTTTTACAGTTTTCAGGATTTCCTTCGAGACGCTGCATTCAGATTTCTGTAATAAAAAAAAAATCGTATTGCTTTATAGCATTGGATGGCAAACAAGCCGACGGCCCACCTTATGTTCTGCGGTCATAAGAAACAAGGACATAATTACACGACCAACGTAGCAATCGATTTCCGACTGTAAATTATTATTTCTTAAGGTCGGAAATCGGTTACTTCATGTTGTGTCATCGTAGATTTCTGCAATACCAGAGGCCTTGCAAATGCGTTGCCATCCCAGAGACAAAGTTGAAATGTCTCATGTGCCTGTCATTACATCGGCACCTATGCCCTTCAAACCGGAACACAGTAACGCTGCTTTGCGGCAGAAATAGGTATGGTGCTGTAGTAGTTCCCCGGACGATTTTTCATAATTCTTTTAAACACATTGGGAGACACTAGGAATTATTCCTGTATTATGGGAAGGTTTACAAACATAGACTTACGTGCCCAAACAACTACATGTAGGCCATATTAATATTTGTTTCGAGCAGGAATCGAATCTGTGACAAGCAACGCAGCACCCAATCGCTCATTGCGCTAACCATGACGCTAATAGAGTACTTTCTTTAGGTCACTTTAGGAAGTTTTCACTTATAGAAGCAACAAGAATATAGTAACCAGGATTTTGTAAAAACCAAATTAATAAAAAAAGTGTCCGTGGAGTTGCTTTCTCGTTCTTCTCCATAGAGACCTACGTTTTGGAACGAGCATCTAGAGTTAGCTTTCCGTCTAACTTCTTGACAATTCAAAAGTGCCTGTAAATCTTCTAATTGGACAAAATGCTTTGACTTATATACAAGGTGTTACTTTAAACAAGAGACGCACTTTAAGGGAGTGTAGTGCTTATGAAAATAAACCACTTTCACTATTAAATCAAGTTTAACATTCCGAAGAAAAAATCAGCTGTTCCTCACATGTTGTCGAGTTACGCGAACGTAAATATATGGAGCAGTTGATTGTTTTTTCGCGATTTTACGTTTCGTACTATAGGACAAGTTGTTCATTTTCATGAGTAGTAAGTCCCTCGTTTACCCTAAAACTCTGCACATAAGCAGGTCAGTACATTCAGTTCGGCATTTTCAAAACAACGTTATCAAAATCTGTTTCTTTCTTTACTTACATAGCAATTGACCCAGTCTGTCCCCTTGCAGTTTATGGTCGGCAAACTGTCGCTAAGCTTCGTGTTGTCTACGGCAAATGGATCCAAGAAGGGCATTTTGCAGCCTACACGTTTTTCATGTTTTCCATACATGTTCAGCGTCTTCTGGACTAGTCTAGAAGTAAGTTATGATAATCATGCATGCATACATGATAGGCATGCATGAATCTCGTCGAAAAATCTTCGCGCACGCCGCCCGCAATCCTTCACCTTTTTATCTTGTTATTATAAAACTAGCTGTTGCCTACGACTTCGTCCGCATTTCCGTCGTTTTTCGTAAAAAAAAGTAGCCTATGTCCTCCCGTATTTCATGTATAACTTTGGTGTTTCTATACCGATTTCTATGATTCTTTTTTATGGAATAGGTAATAATGTTAACTTTAGTAATTAGGGATGACTGAGAGTGTTATAAACGTAAGAGTAAACAAATATAATCAGAAAGTTTCGAACTGCTAAGCTATCGGGAGTTACACGTGATATTGTGAGTCAACCATAAAAGATAGACATATGCTGTCGTGGGATATTTTTTATATAATTTTAAGGAGAACATTTCCGTCATACATCATTTCTGTGTAGCTTTAACCATTAAGGTTGCACACGCGATGGAAGCTTAAAAAATGGAGTAACTTCTCCCGTTTTCCCAACATTTCCCTTCACTGCTCTGCTCCTATTGATTGTAACGTGATGAAAAGTATACTATAATCAACTCAGGAGTATGAAAAATAATTGTACCAAGTTTCATTACAATCCGTCGAGTAGTTTTTGTTTCTATAATGGTTATACAGACAGACAGACAAAAATTTTACTGATTGCATTTTTGGCATCAGTATCGATCCCTAATCACCCCCTGATAGTTATTTTGGAAATATATTTCATGTACAGAATTGACCTCTCTACAGATTTATTATAAGTATAGATGTATTATTTGAAGTCCTAATTCAAATGGCACATTATTTGCCATGCCATTGATCACCATGCTTGCTCTAGGTAGGAATATCTCTACATAGTTTAAAAACAAACTCGCTTCCCGCCGTCTGCACGCTTAGATTTATCAAACTACGCAACGGTTTTTAATGGGGTTGTCAATCAATAAATAGAATGATTCAAGAGGGAGATTGATCTGTATAGAAAAACAGTCTACGAGTAACGGGAGAGGAGCAGGGGTATAAATGTATAGCTAGTTTATTATACACTAGCGAACTGCCCGCGACTTTGTCCGCGTGGATACTTTCACCCGTGTTAAGTAATAGTTCTCCACACTCGTGTATCGTACCGTGTTATATAGCCTATGACATTGTTAAATAATGTGGCTTTCTATGGGTAAAAACATTTTCAAAATCGGTTCAGCAGATCCAGAGATTACCCCCTACAGCCTTATAAACTTTACCTCTTTATAATATTAGTTTAGATATGTCCTTAGTTACCGTTTGGTATTATTCAAATCCAAAATAATTGATTTCGCTTGTTCCATTATGAATAAGATTATTGGGCTGAGAAGCAGCACCAAAAATACGGCAAGGAAAGGCTTCCTTAAACGCCAAAGCATCTTCGAAAAAGGTAACTTCTGGAATAAAGAAAGTCTAACATCAAAATACATACATTACACACCATCACGCCTGTATTCCCAGATGGGTTACGCAGAGGTGAGCCCACAGTTCGCCGATATACTTAGGTCCCATGTAATGATGGGCGAGCCTATTGCCATTAACCGGACAAAAATCCTAACTCCGAGCTGCTATTGAGAATTTCATGGAAAAGCCCAATAACACTTTTTGCTCGACCTGGCAATCGAACCCAATACCTCTAGCATAGCAGTCGCGCTTAGGACCACTAGACTGATGAGGCAGCTTCATGAAAATAATTATAATAATAATTGTTGACAAAGCAGTCCGACATGGCATGACGTGAATCTCGTTAAGATATGCAGATCAAGTATAGTAACTGGAATGAGTCGTGAGCAAACTTTAAGTTATTTTTGGGTTGCCGACGGTGAACGCGATTCTTCCATCAGTCGGACTTATCGCATGCACAGTCGGCGCCTCCTTCCGTCCGCCAAAGAGATCCAAAAATTAACTTGATCTGTGCTCACGACTCGTGCCGGTTACCATATTGTCGACATGTGGGATGTAGACTCAGCGATCATTGTGCCGATTTTTGATACAGCCAATGGCTTAATTGCCAAGACCCTCGATCAATATCTAAGGAACCTCTCGTTGGGTGATTGGATCAAGGGTTTATTTCAGCGATACTTCTAGATTTGACGTGTGGAGGGGAGTGAGTAGGACGAACGACTCGAGCTGACAAATTCCTGATGGAAAAACCCAATAACACATTATCCTTCGTGGGAATCGAACCCAACAGTGCAGTGAACTAATTACAATATCAATAAATAGTCTAAAACGAAGTTGTTCTTCGTGTCTGTCTGTTTGTCCTCTTAGTACTTTTAAACTACACAATGAATTTAGATTTAGTTTTCACAATCAGTCAACATTTTAGTCTGTTGTTCCTTACATTTTGCATCTTAGCATTTCGATGTAATGTTACGTTTCTGCGAATGCTCGACGTTGTGTTAGACTAGTGTTTGCGCACACATTTGTGCACTAAAATAACCTGCGTACTTGGCTAGTCTGTATTGAAATTGGCGGTTGTGACCGAAATTCGATCAAGCGGATATTATTGTTAAGGGTAAGACCAAACACACGTAATTTGGTTACATGGATGTTGTGTGCGAGCCGCGTAATTTACGCGGACAACTCATTTTGCGTCGGCATATTGTGGTGGAAACAGAAGTTTTGTATAAAAATGAATGTGGCGTAAATTACGCGGCTCAAAAAACGTAATAAAAAATAAAGCAATATAAATTAAAGTAAATATGATTGTACCTTAGTCATAGTCATTTTCTTGTAAAATATTTGTTACTCTTGTTATAAATTCATTCAAATCTTGTAAAATGTCAAAGAAATTACCGTCCACAGATAAAAACGATTTATGTAGATATCTATTCTTTTAATAGAGAATGGAATGTGTCTTTTTTCTGCTGTAATATATTATATATTATTATTATAAAGAGGAAAGATTTGTTTGTTTGTTTGTAACGAATACGCTCCGAAACTACTGAACAGATTTTAGTGATTTCTTCACCAATAGATAGTTACATTATTCCTGAGTAACATAGGCTATATAACATTACGCTACGGCCCACGGCAGCGGAGCAGTAACCAAAGACGTCACTCAACGCAGGTGGAATAATCCACGAGGACGAAGTCGCGGGCAGTTTGCTAGTATATGATAAAAAGGTAAGGATAGTAATTTGCAGAGCGTCTAAATGTCCGATCGTGGAAGGGAGCCGGAGGTTCTTGGCTGGGAGGTTCTTGGCTGAACTCAAATGAATAACTATTTATTAATATCAAAGCAACTAAAATATACATACCATCACGCCTGTATTCACCGAAGGGTTAGGCAGAGGTGTACTACTGTACACCCACAGTTCGCTGGTATGTTTAGGTCCCATGTAATAGGGGCCGAGTCTATTGCCATCAACCGGGCACAAATTCTAACTCCGAGCTGCTACTGAGAATTTGATAGAAAAACCCAATAACACTTTTTGCTCGACCTGGGAATCAAACCCAAGACCTATAGGGCAGCTAACGAGGCAGTTAAAATATCTAATTTAAAAATAATAATCAATTGAAAAATTATCGGATTTTCCGTGCCACAATAAAATGTTGTTACGTCTTGAAATGATTGGTTAATTGTCAACTACACAATTACAAAAGGTCAATAGGCATGACGTAATAAAACAAGTTTGTTTATAAATAAATAAATTACTAGGTATTATTGTTCATAAAGTTATCACTACTTATCATTCTCTTATATACGGTGCAGGATTATTTAACTTAACTAAATTATCTAGAACTACGTATATAGGATCCCCTTGTCTATTAAACACTAATTCTTTCAAATTAACAATATTAGAAACTTTATCTAACGCATATTTATACTTATTATATACAAAAACTCCATTTGTAGTAGTTATGTAGGGTTTGTAATTAAAATCAGTTGCAATGGCATCAACTGTGAACCGTTCATGTGTATTCACGGCCCTAGTTCCTAATTTGACTCTAGATAACTTTCTATTTTGTATAAAAAACATGTTGTACTCATCATCTACTATTAGTTTATCGACTGCTATTCCATTTACTTCTTGTAGGGGACTAACAAACCCGTTGTCGAACCTGTACGCTTCTCTTCTTCTGTTAATAAAGAAGATTAAGTCTTTGAAGAACAGGTATTGAATGTTTTCCTGTACTGGTAACTTCTCTGGGACTTTATTGTCGTTTATGAAAAATAGGCCATCAGCACCGCCGACATAGATTCTGTTTCTTCTCTGATCAATGGCGACTCCTGTAGCGTTTCTTACACCTTCGATAATGCCCGTCGCTTGCGTGTTCAAGTTGAAGAATCCCAAACCTCTCATTGGTATTTTGGCGATTTGGTCGAAAGTGAAGTACAGAGTATTATCATTGTCGTTCAAAGCCATCTGGTGGATGTTGTTGACTCCTTCTTTTAAGATTTCCACGTCATAGCATCGGTTGCTGAAGATTATTCCGTAACATTTCTCTGTGGAGGCCGTTGATAGTAAGGCTGCTAGAAGTAGCAGGATCATGTTCTGTGAAAAAAGAGATATTATCGTTTGAGAAAGTGAAGTCAAAATCAAAGCATTACAATTAGGCAATTTTTTTTTTATGGTGGGTGGGAAATCATCAAATAACTTCTCCCGCCCTGGGCGGGGCGGGAGGGAGTGTCAGACTTTTACTGACTAAAACCCACCCATGTTCCTTCTTGTGCCCTTTGCGTTCCGGGGGCGCGGTATCTCTTGCGAACAACCCGCAGCCCCGGCAGGCATCGGCCCTCAGTGGCCCCTTCCATATGCTGAATTCTCTTTGAGACGCACGTGGAACACGAACGCGCCGTCGACACGGCCTGTCGTTCTGTTAAATGTAAGGACGGAGAACTACCCATTGCTCACCGTCCACAGGCCCGTATCTACGGTGGCCGGGAGTCGTCTCGCGGCTCCCGACGTCACAATTAGGCCATTTAGAGAAACTTTTGAATAGTCAAGAAGTCGGTCAAGTAGTCAAAAAATTGAAGCTCATTGCTCGTTATGAAGAAGAACGAGCAAGAAACTACACGGACACTCTTATCAGATTGGTTGTTACAATACCCTGGTTACAATATTCTTGTTGTTTCTATGTGAAAATAATAAAGGTGAATATAAAACATGGTAAAGATATAATATCATAGTAAAGATGTTAACCATGGCCGTTAAGAGATGACCAATCCCAACTGACAGCGCCTGTTCACGAACATGACATCATTTATGTAGTTCAATCATCTTGAAGGGATCATCTTTATTGGTGGTGCGTTTTGCTATTCGAGTGAGAGTCCTAAGTTCGATACCCTAATAGTTCTAGCTCTAGGTGATAATTTAGTAGTGGCCTATTTAGAGAGCGCTCCATAGACTACGCACCGAGCAGGTCGGCTTTCCGCTGTCTGTACTCTTAGATCTTTTTAACTACGCAACGGGATTTTAATTTTTTTTTTTCAATAGATAAGTAGAGTGATGCAAGAGGATTGTTTATACGTATAGAACATCATGCTACGACCAATGGGAGCGGAGCAGTAACCAATGACGTAACTGAACGCGGGTGACACCGCGAGGTATTTTATATTGTAAAGCAGTAAAAGTCAAAAGTAGTCAGAAGTAAAAAAAAAAAAAAAGGCGGAAAGTTGAAACTAGTTGCTCATACAAAACGTAGATCTCTATGAAGAAGATCGAGCAAGAAACTCCATTGCCAGTCTTTTTAATTTGATAGTAATCAGTAGCAGCCAGGAACCTCGTTGATGGGAAATAGGCTTGTCCTCTATTACGTGGAACTTGGAACATAAATGACGAGCATGTACGTATATCAGCATGATTGTGTGTAATATTCAGTGATGCGTGATCTTATTCAGATATCGGACAATAGCTCTGTGGCACGTTTACTATCATTGCAAGGCTATTGGTGGAAATTTAAATGAAGAATATAAATGCCACAGAACATATATATATATATCTATGATAAAAAGAGATATGAATGTAAAAAACAGCTAATAACATGGCTCCATAATTTAAATTATCATGACACGGAGTTACTTTTGCAACGAGAGACGTAAAAAAATAAAATAAAATAATATATAGAGGTGTTTTTACCTATTTAGCCTCACATATACACTTATAATCTCTCTCTGTCACACAAACACACGCTCTTGCTATCACACTCACACAATACACACTCTCTCTCACACCCTAACACACACACGCACTTACCCTCACAGGCACACACACACCCTCACACTCATACAATTTGATCGTGTCTTTTTTCCGTTTCTTTATAATTTTGTATTTTTTTGTATACATATTTGCACGTCTATAATATTACGTCAGAAAAGAGTGGAGGCTTCAACTACAGGCATTTTCTATGCCTAAATGGAGACTCCTCGTGATGCAATGTAAGCCAAATATGATATGAAATAAACTTATTTTATTTTATTTTTATATATTTTGATTTTGGCATTCCATGTGTCATTGCAGCAATGACACCAATCCTAACTGTCCTACAAATATTATAAATACGAAAGTTTGTGAGGACTGATGGATGGATGAATGGATGTTAATTACACTTTCACGTTTACATGACTGAACGGATCTGGATGAAATGTGTCACTGAGCTAGATTGTAGTGTGGAATAACACATAGGCTAGGATACTTATTATCCCGGAAAAATTTACGGTTCCCGTGGGATAATATATCAAATTTGGCGCGGACGAAGTCATAGGTAGAAGCTAGTAATATTATAAATGCGAAAGTAAGTTTGTTTGTTACCTTTTTACTTCTAAACCACTGAACACATAGATAATATCACGCCCGTATTCCCCGAAGGGTTAGGCAGAGGTGTAACAATGTACACTCACAGTTCGCCGGTATGTTTAAGTCCCATGTAATAGGGGGCGAGCCTATTGCCATTAACCGGGCACTAATCCTAACTCCGAGCTGCTAGTGAGAATTCTATAGAAAAACCCAATAACACTTTTTGCTCGACCTGGGAATCGAACCCAAGACCTCTAGTGTAGCAGTCGCGCTTAAGACCACTAGGTTACCGAGGCAGTCACACTGAGTTTTTTACATATACGTTGTCAGGTGTACAGAAACGGACATAGTGTATCCTTTCAACCCGAAAAAAGTACTGTTCCTAAAGGAAAACAACAATAACCCGGTTCTTATGATACCAGATGGCGCCACGTGTCTTTTGAATCATGATTTATTTTTAAATACCGACATTTACGCGGACTAAGTCGAGTTCAAAAGCTAGTCATGTATACTATCTGTACTAATATAATAAATCTGAAAAGATTTTTCTTTGTTTGTTTTTAACGCGGTAATCTCTGTCACTACCGGTTGAATTGGAAAATATATTACAATAAATAAAAAAAATGATTGCCCGCTTTATGAGGAATAGTATAGGCTATATAACATTCCGCGGTGTCACCCGCGGTCCATTACATCTTTGGTTACTGGTTGGTAGCGTGATGTTCTATACACCTCCCTTTTGAATCAGTCATTCTTTTGCTGAAAATCGCATTAAAATCCCTTGCGTAATTTAAAAGCGTACAGACGGCGGGAAGCGACTTTGTTTTATAAGCATGTACTATTTAAAGGATACCAAGAAAGGCTTTTTTAAGGATCACTGCCTCGGTGGCCTAGTGGTCCTAAGAGCGACTGCTTCGCTAGAGGTCTTGGGTCCGATTCCCAGGTCGAGCAAAGTGTTATTGGGTTTTTTTATGAAATTCTTAGTAGCAGCTCGGAGTTAGGATTTGTGCCCGGTTAATCGCAATAGGCTCGCCCCTATTACATGGGACCTAAACATACCGGCGAACTGTGGGTGTGCATTGTTACACCTCTGCCTAACCCTTCGGGGAATACAGGCGTGATGGTATTTAAAGAATTTTTTTTTTTACTTTTACTTTGATAATTTATGTTAAAGGCGCATCAGCAAAGCGAAGGTCACATAATAGTATTACCTACTTCCGTAATTTTATTTACTTTTTATACCAAACAGCTGATAACAGACTGGTTTTGGAGATATTGAAGGTCAATGTGTGTTTTTTTGGCGGGAAAACACAGTTCAATATTAAACCCCGTACAATCGAACACCACTTAACTAGGGTAACAAGTATGCTGGAAAAATGTTAATCAATTTTAAAACATTAAAATTTTAAAGAAAAAAAATAATAATATCGGTTCATATCCGTTCGGGAGCTATAATGCCACACACACACACACACAGATACGTCAAACTTATAACACCCCGCCGTTATTGCGTCAGGGGTTAAAAACTGCTATTAATCAACATGGCAACATTCTCACAAAAAGTTGCATTCAAATCCGTCCATTCGTTTCTGAGTAAGCGTACAAGTATACGTTACATAACACACATACATACATAACAAACTTAAAATTTACTAAGAACTTAAGTTACTAAAGCCAACCAATTTATTAATTAAACACACAGAAATATATTGTGTCACCAAAGGCGTAAGGTTAAACGAAATACTTACGTTAAGCATTGTGTTGTATCCAAATTACAGCACACGCGTTATGTCATCACGAAGGTTCAAAACACACTGGCTTCATTATCGTATGTAAGGCCATTGGGGGCGTGACATTGTTTGTATTGAGACCTCATAGAACTGTTTTGTTGTGGAAAATTATATAAGCAATATAATCGGATGCGGAAGATAATTATTAAACTATGATTATCTGTAGAATAGGTACTGTGGAAAGTCAAAAGTCAAAGTCAAATCATTTAATTCAATTAGACCATTAAAAGGCACTTTTGAACGTCAATTACATGTTAAAATTAAAAATATTTAATCTAGTACTGGACAATCTTGGAGGTATTGGCCAATTAGATTATATTCAACTGTGGATTTGAATGTCGGCTATCAAGGACGCAGACAAAGCCGTGGATTAAAACGTAGCCTATGCCCTTTTTTGGGGTTTAATTGTAGTCTGTAAGTACCAAATTTCATCTTAATCTGTTAAGAGGCTTAGCAGTGAAAGTGTAACAGATATATAGTCAGTGTTACTTTCGCATCCATAATATTAAATTTAATTATGGATATTTCATAGACTATTACGAGTGGGGATCGGTTATTCGGATGTAAAACTTAAAGTCTATTTTTCACTATGAAAAAATGGATACGATTTCTAAAAATTCGATTCGATTTGAAGAAAAAATTCCTAGTTTCCGGGATCAACAAATAAAAAAAAACTAATTAAATGTATCTATACTTAATATGTACATAATAAATAGTTACCAAGATACATAAAATAAAATTATAGATACTTTATATTATTTAAATTTGTAATCATTTTATTCGTCGTGAATTTTCTTCAAAATCCTTCGGATTGCCATTGTGATTGTGAGTCATACGATTTTGTACCCTATGTGATGTAAGTAATTGATAACGGACACCTTGACCCACTCTGTCAAGTCAATAACTGATGCTAGATGGTAAACAAGCCATCGGTAATTTGATGGTAGGTGGTCATCGCTGGGTGTTGAAGACTACTCTGAACGATACCCGTGTTCCCGTCAAAGGTAGTTGGACTAACGACAAATGTTTTTGGCTTGTTTGTTAATACGAGCTTATCTCTGGAACTACGACTCGGATTAAAAACGTTATTTATGTGTCTATATGATGTCCAGATTCATGAGGAAATATAGGTATTATAGGATAGGCTAAAAACATCACGATATGTGACTGCTTAACTACTGCTTAACTGCTGCTTAACTTAATACTGCGTAATTCAACGCAGATGAAAAAACAAACGCGGACGTCGCTGGCAGAAGCAAGTATTAAATGGGGATATAAATTGGTACAGTCGGTGGTGTCAAACGCCTTGATGAAAATTTAATCTTGCCCTTACTTAATAAATAGTCAACCCATAGACTACCAATTTAAGTATACTAGAGCGTCGATTGCTCGTTCAAAAGTAACCATATTTATTTTGATTATGTATCTAAATAAAATAGTTATGTAGTAGTACTACTTTTGGCACCTTTCGCTCTTGTAACTTCAACGTCGCCGTCGTCGTCGGTATAAAGCATCAATTAAACCAACTATCATGCGCCTGACACGACAGAGAAAGCTGTTTAACAATACCAGTAGACAGTGTTACATAAGTATTCATGCATTCATTTTTGTAATATAGTTATAGATACAACAATAGATTCGTGAATTTCATCCAATATATTATCTGTGCCCTCGGTCAAAAGCCGAGAGCAATTCCACCGGAAACAGTTGCAAAACGCCCCCTAGCAGTAAAAAGTTGAACCATAAATATTAAAAACGTAATGGTGGCTGCTTGCGGTCCATTGCTGACAACATTATTAATTGTGAAAACCTTCAGAAACTAATAAAATATACGAAGATTATTAGGAATTTTGGCCAGGTATGTGGAATTTAGTGGGTTTTATCGTGTTTTTTCGCTGTAAATAAGATTATTTTATTTTTGGAGTAACAATATGGCTGCCATTTTATGCGAAATACCAAAGGATACGATTTTTCAGTGGCCAAACTTGAATTTTTCGTTTATGGTGGTAGTAATTTTGAATTTATCGGCAACTGATAGTGTGATAACGATGTAAACATTGAAAAATCTTCGTGTTATCTAAAATAAAATGCATTTTTAGGTCATTGCAATTACATAAGACAAATTTAGTAACGAGTGTTCCATTTACCAAAGCCTAATCTACATTTTTGCATCCAAAACAAACATATTAATTGAGATTTGTAAACTTTTGTTTGACAGAGATAAAAATGTTATCGTAATCAACAAGTCTTTGTAAAATAGAATAAAGGTGAGCCCACAAGTTTGAGATAACATTCCTCAAGTACGTAAATTGAGTAAAAAATAAAATGGTACATAAGTAAGACCATAATATTTATCAACGAAAGTTCAATGGAGCAAAACAATAACAATAACCTACTTACTGAAATCTCAACTCTGCATTATAATAACACTCATAAAAGTTCAACGATTGATTTTATTTTAATAATATGTACAATATTTACAGACTTTAAATAAAATAACTTAAGAGAAAACAATAATATTAAAAAAAAATTAGGAGACTTCTCTCTCAGGAGCCCTGACCACCGGTAGCTTGAACCCTGTTCCCGATACCGGTGGGCTACAATATTTTCATATCAATATTAAAAAACGTATTAAATATGTGAATGTACATTAAAAATACTAAAACCAAATGGCAATAATAATTTCCTCCGCATCACTATCAACATCAACGGAAATATGTCTAAAAAAAGGACCCCAATTTTTTTAAATTGTGGGGCGTTTTGTACGATTAAAAATTTTGCTGGAGCATTGCATAGTAAAATAGGATTTTTTGTTTTACTGTGCTAATATTTGGAACTACCAGTCGGGTTGGAAAAATTTGTTATTGTATATAATATGATTGCTAGACCATAAGGAATATGCTATATGAGGTATAGGCTATATAACATCACGCTATGACCCACAGGAGTGAAGTAGTAGCCAAAGACATTACCTGCAGATGCTAGTCATTAATATAATTATTTACTTACTGTTGACTTGATTCATTTGAAAATATCAAATTTGTGCAGAATTAACAATTTTTTTTTTCTTTCCGCTTTTTTAACTGCCTCGTTAGCCTAGTGGTCTTAAGCGCAACTGCTACGCTAGAGGTTTTGGGTTCGATTCCCAGGTCGAGCAAAAAGTGTTATTGGGTTTTTCTATGAAATTCTCAGTAGCAGCTTGGAGTTAGGATTTGTGCCCGGTTAATGGCAATAGGCTCGCCCCCTATTACATGGGACCTAAACATACCGGCGAACTGTGAGTGTACATTGTTACACCTCTGCCTAATCCTTCGGGGAATACAGGCGTGATGGTATGTTTATGTTTCTTTCTTTCAATTTTAATGTTGGAATCTGTAACATTTTCAGTATGGACCAATGCTGTTTTATGTGCAATAATAGAGTCGGTCTCTCGCTTAGAAATGTCACCAGTCTGTTTGGAGAACAAGTAAGTATTTCATACTATTGAACAAACAAAATGTGTTTCTAACCCAATTTTTTTTTAACAAATGCATTTTGCTTAATTTTGCCTCTCATGCATAGGGTTGCAGTTTCGATACCGGGCATGTACCAATGTGACGTTTTCAATTCATATGTACTTTCTAAGTTTATCTTGGATATCTCTGACATCAGTAAAGAAACATTGTGAGGAAACCTAGAATTATAAAAGTCTGAAATTGCCAATCTTTCTCGGACAAATGTGGTGATCAAAGCTTGTGCCTTCTCTGTATGAAAAGAGGCCTTTGCCCTGCAGTGGGACAATAATAGGCTGGTATTAATATAGCTAATACTAGTATTGTTTATTGATTTGATTATTATTATATTTTCAGAATACATTGCAATCAGGCAAAAAGATATCGGAGGTTGTGGGTGAGATCATAGGCAAACCAGTGCTAGAGAACAAGGTACATACCAGTATACTATGTAAGAAGTGCTACAAGACATGTTCAGAATATGATAGCATTCAAGTCAGGTAAGTCCCTTCAATATGTTACACATAATGTTTTCTTAAGGTCTGTGAGAAATTGGGTGAGCAACTGGCTGATGCGCTGCGTGTCGTGGCTGTAATTCCCGCACGGATCAAATATTTGTATGTCCTATAGATAGTTGTTCCGGGTCGGACTGCTTGTGTATGTAAGTTTATATGTTTATAAACGCACCCACAATACAGTAAAAAATCCTAGTGTGTCGCTCAGCTGCCGAAGCGCGATTCACCCATAGATTTTGTACATCAATAAGAAATGCGATGTCGTCGCTATTTTGCTCACTATGTATGTTGATTTCAAAGAAACTAAAAACTTTTTTAATCAAGAAAATTGCATTCAAATTATTGGTATCTAACCTCGCTTGACTAAACCAGTAGTGGAACCCACTCGAAAGACTTATATATAAATATTCAGTACCATATGCAATAATTATTTGATATTTGAGTTTGTTTTAATCCTGACTCAGGCAACTAAGAAAATTATTGTTATGATATATTAAAATGCAAGTCAATTGATCTGATTTGCTGTTGATAATTGGATCAACCTTTCACAGCTTATTAATTGACAATTAGATAACTTTTGTGTTGAATTTTATTCCAGAAATGGTGTATGTAAGTAAATTAAAACAATGTTCTGTCTATTATTTCAGGTCACAAACAATAAAAACGGATTTATTAGAACAATTCAAACAATCGTTGACTGACCATAAATTAGATTATGAAAATTATGAAAACAATGTCTATGAGAAGGATGACACCAGTTCACCGGCGAAGCCCAAACCTGTATTGGGGAAGAAACTAGTATTGCCAGCATCGAAATTACAACCAATCCCACAGGATTGGTTGCTAAAAGTGGGGAAATTAGCATCGTTTTCTAAACCCAACGTGATTTTACCACAAATTACGGTAATTATTTGTTACTTTTATAATCAACTAGCTTCTGTCAATGTATAAAGCAGTGGTACCCAACTGGTATTGCTCCAAAGGCGATTTTGAAAATTCCGCCACACCACTCGGGCTCCGCCGATTTAATATAGGAACCTAAGTGAGATACAAGAAATTCATCATCTACTTAGCCTTTTCTCAACTATGTTGGGGTCGGCTTCCAGTCTAACCGGATGCAGCTGAATATCAGTGTTTTACATGAAGCGACTGCCTATCTGAACCGCACAACCCAGTTACTGGGCAACACGATACCTTAGTAAGACTGGTTGTCAGACTTTCTGGCTTCTGACTATCCATAACGACTGTCAAAGATCTACGAATGACAGCCGAGACCAACGGATTTACGTGCTTTCCGATAAAGGAAATTATATTATTTAAATGCACCATGACATACGCGAGAGGAGCAGAAACCAAAGGCGTAACCTAATGCTGTTAAAAACTACGCGAACGAAGTCGCGAGCAGAAGCTAGTCTAATATAAACTAGCTTCTGCCCGCTACTTGTTGTTTTCACCCGCATTAAGTTACGTCTATGGTTACAGCCTAGCTCCCATGGATAGTAGCGTGATTTTATATAGCCTATCCTATTCCTCTTGAATTTGACTATCATATACTTAACATATTTTTTATTTTGACTAGTAGTTCCAGAGATTAGCGCGCTTAAACAAATAAACAAGAAACACCTTTTCTTAGTATATGTATAGCTTTATAATTTTGACTGTACCTAATTTTTTTCCATTTCAGCCAACCACAACGTCCACTGTTAACCTCAAAGTAACCGTCGGATCATCAGTTCTAACTCAAACCATAAAAACGTCAACAAGCAAATCAATAGACAAACCTTCTCTAGATTCCAATGCTATCCTAACTTCGCTTACAAACTCTTTGAAAGATGACATAAATAATATGTTGGCAACACAAAGCACGAACCAGAAAAATTCAATATTGAGTTTCAACGTGAACTCTTTGCCCAAAGAGTTCCTTTCTGGAGCAGTGTTGAGGAAGATTGATGGAAAGGGTGATGTTGAGAAGGAGGATGAGAATAATGATGACCATCCTATGGAGATTGATGAAGGTATTCAATATTTATTTCCTAACTAGCTTTTGCGCGCGACTCTGTCCGCGTAAGTATCGGTTATCGCGGAATAAAAAGTAGCCTATGCCCTATCTTCGGGTTCGAACATGCCTTGTATAAAATTTTAGTAAAATCGGTTCAATGGTTTATGAACATTGGTCTATGGGGGTATGTGACTGCCTTGTTAACCTAGTGGTCCTAAGCGCGTCTGCTACTCTAGAGGTCTTGGGTTCGATTCCCAGGTCGAAATCGAATGAAATTCTCAGTAGCAGCTCGGAGTTAGGATTTGTGCCCGGTTAATGGCAATAGGCTTGCCCCCTATTACAGTGGACCTAAACATACCGGCGAACTGTGGGAGTACATTGGTACACTTCTGCCTAAACCTTCGGGGAATACAGGCGTGATGGTATGGTTTATGGGCCCGCTAACGATTAAGTCCACTCGACAAGCCTACATGATTGAAGCGAATATTACTGCGTACACTGCGTACACATTTCATTGTGAGATCACACACCGCAGCATCATGCAGCGCTTTCTCACAAGGAAATGTGTTTCTTTTCGTGTAGTAAATAAAGTAATATTTCGAGTCGTTGTGCGCGAAGCGTCGCGACGCTTCTCGGTGTGAACTGACCCTTAGATGACATCTTCTACTTAAAAACTACATAACAAAATTCAACGTCATAATGTAGATGTGATCTTATACATATGCATTGTATTCTTTCAGATTGTCTGTCTGTGGTGCCTGTAACGTCTTCCGAAGGTGGAAACTTGGTGTTGCAAGTTGAAGGATTACAGGTAACCTAATAATACCAGTCTATAATGGTCCCATTGCAAAACTAATGTGTCTATGTGAATATTCCCTTCAATCACGTAGACTTGTCAAGTGGATTTGACCGTCTCACGGACCCATAAGGCCTCTTAGGGAAGGCATGAGCATTGATCACCAATAATTTCAACATTATTTTGTTTCTGCTTTGTTGGTCTACTAGTCGTAAGCGCTACTGCTGAGCATGAGGTCCTGGGTTCTATTCCCATGTTGGTTGTTTTGGGGTTTTTCTAAAATTTCTAAGTAGCGGCCCAGAGTCTAGATGTGTTCACGGTTGGTGGCAATAGGGTTGCTTTAGTTCCGGGGCAATCCCATTGCCTATATGGATTTTTGTTTTTTGGTATGGAGGGAATGTCAGACTTTTACTGACTAAAACCCATCCATGTTCCTTCTTGTCCCCTTTGCGTTCCGGGGTCGCGGTATCTCTTACGAACAACCCGCAGCTCCGGCATATATGGGGCTGAAAAAGAAATGGCGAAATATAGGCGAATACGAATACTGGTGCGGGTGTGGTTTTATGATCTACCAAAAAACAGGGATGTTATAAGTTTATCTGTATGTCTGTCTGTGGTATCAAAGCTCTGAAACTACAGACTATACTACTACGGACTATAGGTTATTTTTTTTCTCTGTTTCTAGACAAAATCTGAAACGTCGCCTGAAGTGAGCGAGTACCTGAACTTACCGTCGCTAGATGATGGTGACGGGGAAGAGACAGACGCACAGAAGTACATCCTGGGGAAACTGGAGATACTCAACGAGGGCGATGAAGACGACGACGATGATGAGGAAGGACGTAAGTAACATCCACAATATAATATAATAAGCAAAGGTTAGGCAGAGGTGTACCAATTTACACTCACAGTTCGCCGGTATGTTTAGGTCCCATGTAATAGGGGGCGAGCCTATTGCCATTAACCGGGCACAAATCCTGACTCCGAGCTGCTACTGAGAATTTAATAGAAAAAGCCAGTAACACATTTTGCTCGACCTAGGAATCGAACCCAATACCTCTAGCGTAGCAATCGCACTTAGGATCACTAGGCTAATGAGGCTAGGTGTATAGGCGTGATGGTATGCTATAATAAGTAACAACGACAGTGTTATCCTCCTAATATTGTAAATGCGAACGTTTGTGAGGATGGATGGATGGATGCTTGCTTCTCTTTCACGCTTTAACTCCTGAACGGATCTGAAAGAAATCTGGCACTGAGATAGACTGTAGTATGGAGTAATACATAGGACTTTCTAGAATGTACGGTTCCCGTGGGATAATATATCAAATTTGAGGCAGACGAAGTCGCGGGCTGAAGCTAGTATAACATAAAAAGGCTGAAGATTTGTTTTGTTTCTTTATTTGCTTGAACACGCTAATTTACTTTACTAGTAGTAGAGCCGTTTTGTGAAGGAGCTCGTCCGGGGAAATACTACCACCAGACTCATTTCTGCCGTAAAGCAGCGTTGCTGTGTTCCGGTTTGAAGGGTATGGATGCCAGTGTAGTTACAGGCACATGACTTCAACTTTGTCTCTGGGATGGCAACTCATTTGCAAGGCCTCTGGTATTGCAGGATTGTCTATAGGCAGCGGTGAGCATGTGTGATGTTGAGGATCAGGTGGGCCGTCGGCTTGTTTGCCAACCAAATGATATCCTAAAAATAAAATTTTTGAATATAACTGCCTTGTTTGTGTTAACCCTCAGTTTATTCAATTCCAGATACAATTGTAGTGGATAGCGAGAATGGCTCCATACTCCGTATGGTGGCCGGGCAGAAGTTCATATACGAAGGTGGCGAGATTTCGCTCGTGATGCCCGACGAGGATGAGCAGCAGGACGGAGATGCTGATCAACAGGATAACGGCGATAGTCAAGGTTGGTGATTAGTATTCAATCCTTTTTTTTTATCATGGGAACCCTAACTGTAATGTCTTTTTTTTTCAAAATTGTTGTCCCACACTATCATTGTATTGTAACATATTAAATGCATGCCCTGAATGTGGTTTGCTCAGAATCAGCGACTGAATCTATTTCAGATAAGTCAGCATACAATCACGCCTGTATTCTCCGAAGGGCTAGGCAGAGGTGTAACAATGTACACCCACAGTTCGCCGGTATGTTTAGGTCCCTTGTAATAGGGGGCTAGCCTATTGCCATTAACCGGGCACAAATCCTAACTCCGAGCTACTACTGAAAACTACATAGAAAAACCCAATAACACTTTTTGCTCGACCTGGGAGTCGAACCCAAGACCTCTAGCGTAGCAGTCGCGCTTAGGACCACTAGGCTAACGGGGCAGTTAAAATATACAACACGCAACATAAAACAATATAAAATATTTACAAATAACAATAATTGGGCTCCTAAGAAGTATTAACAATATTGCAGCCTACTACATTATCCGCACGTAATTATGTTACACGTTGTATAAATTTACATACACAGATAACCTGAACTTAATCAACTATCTAGAATTAAACTTGCTACAGCCGAAGCCTGTGCCTGTTATCAAATAAATCAAATATAATTTTATTTGTTACAGATTCCAATGATGAATCTCAAATTGAGTTACAAGTGTCTGGCGACGAGGAAACTGCGAACGCCATCATGGCGGCCGCTCAGGAACGAGGTACTACTTTATTTTAGTCTTGTTTCACCGTCTCAATATACACTCTAGCTCTTTGTGAAGCTAGTCCAGGGAAGTACTACCACCATACCTGTTACTGCCGTAAAACAGCGTTGCTGTGTTCCGGTTTGAAGGGAATGAGTGCCGGTGTACACAACGGTGACCACTTAGATCAGGTGGGCCGTAGACTCGTTTACCCAACACTGTTGACCTCATACATCTCAGGGTGTATAAATACAGTTCACAAAGCCGTTAACAAATACTACCTATCAAACTAAGAAATGTTTATTTATTTATTGGATCTCCAACAGAGGCTACACAATAACATGTAATTTCCATTTAAACAGTGGACAATACAAGTGTGCGCCTCCAATTATAGGACACCACATCATTCACTTATAATCTAGGTACATTAAATGTGACAAGCTAAAATAATCAAATTAATCGAAATAAATCATAAAACACTAAAATAATATAATCCAATTGAATTAAATAATAGTAATAAAAGGAAGAAATAGTAATACGAATGAACAATACAAATAACATAACAAATAACAACAATCATACAAGAATGACAAGACAAAATATTATTACAAAATGACTTACGCGTTATGGCATGTAGGTCTTTTTTAAACTTTGTCAATTTGCATGTGATATCCAATTCATTACGCTTCGATACTTCGTTATACTGAAAAAATTATGCTAAAAAGAAAGCTCATTTGCCTCATTGGCCTAGTGGTCCTAAGTGCGACTGCTACGCTAGAGGTCTTGGGTTCGATTCCCAGGTCGAGCAAAAAGTGTTGCTTCTAGATAGTTGATTAAGTTCAGGTTATCTGTGTATGTAAATTTATACAATGTGTAACATAATTACGTGCGGATAATGTAGTAGGCTGCAATATTGTTAATACTTCTTAGGAGCCCAATTATTGTTATTTGTAAATATTTTAACTGCCCTGTTAGCCTAGTGGTCCTAAGCGCGACTGCTACGCTAGAGGTCTTGGGTTCGATTCCCAGGTCGAGCAAATAGTGTTGCTGGGTTTTTCTATGAAATTCTCAGTAGCAGCTCGGAGTTAGGATTGGTGCCCGGTTAATGGCAATAGGCTCGCCCGCTATTACATAGGACCTAAACATACCGGCGAACTGTGGGTGTACAATGTTACACCTCTGCCTAACCCTCCGGGGAATACAGGCGTGATGGTATGCTATGCTAGAAAGCTCATAGGGCATTAAAAAAAAACGCATCTGCATCTCTGTCAAAGGGGCAAGTGCCTAAAAGGCTGGCAGCATTGTCACGTTATATGGCGTTGCTGATTGTTTGGCCCAAGAAAAGGCCACACACGTGAAAAGTCGACCAGACGCTTGGCGATGTCCCGAAAAACTAGATGAGTGGTCCGCCTCCAAGCCCCTGTATTTCAAACCGAAACGGCTCAAGCATGTAGCTTCCAGGAAGGTTATTACAAGACTGACTTGAATTAAATGGCTTTTGTATTTTTTTCAGGCGGTGCCTTCATAAAGGTGGAGTCAGGCGAGATGTTCCGCGTGAAGTCGGTGTCCAGCGCCAACGCCTCCGCCGACAAAGCGGACACGCCGCTGCAGATCGTAGCGCAAGAAGAAAACAACTTCAAATGTTTATTATGCGAGAAGAATGGTTTGTAACAATCCAAATCATTTATCCCTACATAGTATAAAAGGAAAGGAGAGGAAGGTTTATACGAAAAGAACGTTACGCTATAACAGTTGGGAGCGGAGCAGTAACCAAAAACGTAACTGAACGCGGGTGACACCGCGGAGTAGTATATATAGTGTATAGCTAGTTAGAAAAACATAACATACCATCACGCCTGTATTCCCCGAAGGGTTAGGCAGAGGTGTAACAATGTACACCCACAGTTCGCCGGTATGTTTAGGTCCCATGTAATAGGGGGCGAGCCTATTGCCATTAACCGGGCACAAATCCTAACTCCGAGCTGCTACTGAGAATTTCATAGAAAAACCCAATAACATTTTTTGCTCGACCTGGGAATCGAACCCAAGACCTCTAGCGTAGCAGTCGCTCTTAGGATCACTAGGCCACCGAGGCAGTTAGAAAAAAAAACCATTTAATGGCTTACGACCACTTTTGAATGGTCAAGGAGTCATTCAGTCAGAATTTTTTTTTACCTGCGTTAAGCTACGTCTTTGGCTCCTGCTCTGCTCGCGTGTGTCGTAGCGTGATGTTATATAGTCTATACTATTCCTCATGAGCCTGGCTGTCATACCCAAAAATAACTTTTCCAATCCGACTTCCAGAGACTAGCGCGTTTAAACAAACAATCTCTTGAGCTTTATTATGTTAGCATAGATAAATAATTTGATTTTGAACTTAATAAATCTTACTGTCTTACTAATATTATAAATGCGACAGTTTGTGAGGATGGATGGATGTTTGTTACTTTTTCACGCTTAAACGGCTGACGGAGTTAGGTGAAATTTGGCACTGAGATAGATTGGAATAACATATAGGATACTTTTTATCCCGGAAAAATGTACTGATCCCGTGGAATATATCAACTCCGAATATATCAAATTTGACGAGGACGAAGTCGCGGGGAGAAGCTTGCTAGCTAAATACTAAGTCAATCTGTACAATAATTTTGTATTTATTTCCTCAGATGGCACTCCGCCGAGTGTAGAGGACGCAGAGACTATGATGCGTCATCTGAAGACTGCTCATGACGCCAGGATATACCTGTGCCGGTTCTGCGGAGCCGTCATGAGGAAGCGGACGGAATATGCCTCACATATAGGTAACTAACTAGCTTCTCCCTTTCGCGTGGAATAGTTTCTTTTGGGTGGGCTGTTTTATTTTTAACATACACATTTTCTTGCTCGTTCTTCTCCATAGAGACCTACGCTTTGGAACGAGCAACTAGCTTCAACTTTAAACCGTAACTTCTTGACAATTCAATAGTGCCTGTAAATGGTCTAATATATACAAATAAATAAAATTGAAGGGTCTGTTTGTAATTTTAAATTACAAGCTTTTCACTAAATGCATATGAAAGTATATACGGTACAAACATAAAAAATAAACAATATTTAAAATATTTGTCTGTCTGTTTGTTCCGGCTTATCTCTGAAACGGCTGGACCGATTTTGACGGGACTTTCACTCGCAGATAGCTGAAGAATAAGAAGTAACTGAGAAGAAGTAACTTAGGCTATTTTAATTTCAATTTTTTTTTATTTACTTTAATTTAAAAAAAGGGTTATGCGAAAACCATAATTGAATTCAATAAAATAGTGAACGCGAACGAAGGCGCGGGCAATAGTTAGTTGAAATATAGAAATGTTTTGACTGTGACTTTAAACGCTTGAACTAACTGTTTATTTATTTCATATCATGTGCTTTTATACCAAGTTTTATAGTTTAGCTTCAGTATTGACGGACTCCCATTAAAAAATGTACCCCCTGTTTCAACCGATTTCAGATCCAATTTATGTTTGTACCAAATTGCATTAAAATTCGTTTAGTGGTTTAGGTGTGAAAGCGCAACAAATTGACAGACATTATTTTAGCATTTACATACATACTTACGTCTTTTTTCAATGGGGGTAGGCAGAAACCACAGAACGCCACTTGTTATGATCCTTATATACTCCTTTCGCCTCGTCCACGTTCATATATCTGGTCATACAAGCACGCCGGTTTCGAGTACTTGACCTTTCTGAAGAACCTTACAAAAAAGGTCATGGTAGGTCTTTTTAGGGTGTCCTCTCCTGGCGTTGCTATCCACATCTGTCATATACAGGGTTATTTGTAAAACATAGACAACCTCTCAGGACTATGTTACTAACATCATAATCGACAGCTTTTGTTCTATGACATTAAAAATTTTTCATATTTTAGTTCATCAGATTTTCATACAAAAATAAAAACATTTAAATTGAACGCTCTAAATGTTACGAAGTCTATGCGAAGCAAACGAAAGCGATAGTAAAATAGCGAGGGGAGCGGAGTTAGGGCGGCGGGGGTGTTTGTACTTGACCTATTTACAAATTTACGGAAACCCTTCAGTCGGTCATTCACTTCGATGCGCTTGCGTTGCTTGATTCTGCAAAAATGTATAGAACAAAAGTTGTTGTTTATGGTGATAGCAATACAGTCCTGCCGGGTTGTGATTGTTTTGCCAACAAGCCTGTAGATCCGTAGCACAGTAGTAACGCGTGGTGCCTGCCGCAGCGTCGCACGCGGCGGGCGCGCGGCGCGGCGCGCACGGCTGCGGCGCGTGCGGCAAGAGCTTCACGTCGCGCGCGCTGCTGGCCGAGCACCACAACGTGCACGCCGGCACGCGGCCCTACGTGTGCGACGCCTGCGGGAAGGCCTTCGCCTCCAAGTACACGCACCAGGCGCACCTCAAGACGCACGCGGTCACTGCTACACTACTTTACCATTATCAACATCATCGTCATTTTCATCGTGAACATTTTTGTCATTTTTAATTTTTCAATTTTTCATTTTTTGTCATTGTCATTTTAATCATCATCATTTTCGTCATGTTTATCATCATCGTCATTTTAATCATCATAATTTTCGTCATATTTGTCATCATTATCATTTTAGTCATCATCATTTTCGTCATCTGCTTCAACATCGTCATTATAATAATGATTTCCTTCACGTCATCAGGTACGGCCGCGCCCCTTTAAATGCAGTCAGTGTGGCAAATCGTTCCTCACACAACAGAATCTAAATCAACATGAAAAAACACATTCAGGGGTCAAGGATTTCGTCTGCAATATATGTAGTAAGTACTTTTTCTATCTTAACTAGCGTCCCGCCCCTACTTCGTTTGTAGTAGGTGAAACGTCTTTTTGTGTCTCAATGTTTCATACTCACTTTACTGTATTATAGCCTTGTCATCCTCCCTCCATAATCAGCTAATTTCGTGACCTTTTTTGTTGTATTTTTGTTAATGTTAAGCTAATTATTTCTAAAATTAAACGTCTTATCTCCACTAACTGTACTCCAAATTCGATTCTAAAATAAATGTTTTCTAATATTGTAGACAAGGCCTTCAGCACGCAGCACAACCTGGAGGTGCACGGCGTGGTCCACTCCGGGAACAAGGCCTTCGTGTGCGGCGTGTGCAGCAAGGCCTTCGCCAGGAGGGCCGAGCTGCGGGACCACATGCGCATACACACGGGTGAGCACGCCGCGTACACACAGGCCAAAGAGAAACGGACCCAAAAAATTCATTCAAAGGTCTACTCTCTTGGGGTACTACTATTACCGAATTATTCCGATCTGTCACCCTACTTTGTAACTTTGTTTACTCCTATCAGTGATAGGGGGACAGATCAAACTTGTTTTCGATGTCCCCCCTTAAGGGGACAAAGTAGCGTGACAGATCGGATTAATTACTACTAGCATCTGTTAAACAGTATTATTTCAATATTACTTTGCCTTGTACACTGTTGATTTTCCACGCTCGGCTCAGCGCCGAGAGTTGGAAATCCAACAACTGAAACTACAAAGTAATTTTGAAAAGGTACTGGATTAAGAGTTAATGGTTTAGGCCCTACTTTTTGTTTTTTATTGCCACCAATAATTTTCTGTCTGTATAAATAAAAATGAATGTCTAAATGTGTTATGCGCAAACCTCGAGAATGGCTGCACCGATTTAGCTTATTTCTTTTCTGTTGTCTTCGTAATTTTCCTGACAAGGTATTTATGAAAAGTTTTTGAAAATCCTACGGTAACGTCAAAAATTTGTTCCCGCTGCGGACGGTTCGCTAGTAGAAAATAACCCCGTCCCGACTACCCTGATTATCCCCTTCACCGAAAGCGAAGCAGCGCGCAGCGGCTAGTTATCTATCTTCTATCTACATTATAAAAGAAGCACCTTACTGACAGACTGACATATTGATCAGCTCAACCGAAACTACAGGAAATTAGGAACGAGACTTTGCGGAGGTTTTTAAACAAAATCCACACGAGAAAAGGCGCGGGCCAAGTGTAAATAATAAATAATTGAGTCATTATTATTCGCACTTAGGCGAGCGTCCATTCTCGTGCGATATCTGTGGCTCCCGCTTCACTCAGCGCTCCAACCTGCACTCACATCGCCGGGCGACGCACTTTGATGATAAGCGCTATCACTGCGAGCTGTGTCCTAAGAGGTTTAAGCGAAGAAGGTACGTATCATCATTATATATCGTAGTAGTAGAGTTCGAAGTACTACCACCATACCTATTTCTGCCACAAAGCAGCGTTGCTGTGTTCCGATTTGGAGTGTAACAGGTGAGACATTTCAACTTTGTCTCTGGGATGGCAACGCATTAGCAAGGCTTCTGGTATTACAGATGTGTATAGGCAGCGGTGACCACTTAACTTCAGGTGGGCCGTCGGCTTGTTTGCCATGTAATGACATAAAAAGAATGTACTGGGTATAAATATACATATTACATAGCGGTTAACTTCACATACCTGCCCATCATATTAAATAATTTCACCAAAAATGATTTCTGGAAAACGACTATTATTATTGGTGTGAAATATCACTGTTTTTAATAGTACGTAATAAAACGCACGCAAAACATTGTGCTTTCGAATGCGTGCAATAGTAGGGGGGGCGGGGTGGGTATTTAACATTTAGATATAACATTTGAAACTTGTTTTCATGAAAAAAAAATTACAAAAAGGAGTTGGAACTTAGACCTCCCTCAGATTTTTTTTTTATCTGGAGCACACCCGAGCCCCCCAGGAATAGAGGAAATATCGCAATGATGGGAATGGGAACACCATGTAAATTTTACCATCGTTATGTGTTTTTTTACACCTGTCATACAAAATATTGTAAAACATTTTAAAGAGTAATAGAGTATTTAATATTATAATAGTTATTTTACATACATACCATCACGCCTGTATTCCCCGAAGGGTTAGGCAGAGGTGTAACAATGTACACCCACGGTTCGCCGGTATGTTTAGGTCCCATGTAATAGGGAGCGAGCCTATTGCCATTAACCGGGCACAAATCCTAACTCCGAGCTGCTACTGAGAATTTCATAGAAAAACCCAATAACACTTTTTGCTCGACCTGGGAATCGAACCCAAGACCTCTAGCGTAGCAGTCGCTTTTAGGACTAGTAGGCCACCGAGGCAGTTATATAGTTATTTTAGGATATTAATATTAATTTTTTGCATAAAACATGGTATAGTTATAATTATAGAGTTAATTATACAAGATTGGATTCTTGTCCAGACGAAACTTTGTTTTGGAAGGAGCAACTGAATTCAATTTCTTTGTACTTGCAAATTACTTCTAATTGAAAATAATAATGTGATTGTGACTTTGAACAGATTATTGGAATACCACATAAAGGCGACACACACGGGCGAACGACCTCTGAAGTGTAACATCTGTCACTTATCCTTCGTGTACCCCGAGCATTACAAGAAGCATGTCAGGATACACAGCGGGGAGCGGCCTTATGTTTGTGAGGTAAATATTATCTTGTTACTAGATACTTGAAAAAAAATGTGTAAAAGTGTAGTCACAGAGATTGAAAAGAATATGCTTAGATGGTTGGATGGTTTGTTGGGGTGACCATTTAACAGCAGATGGGCCGTCGGATTGTTTGCCATAAACATACATACCACCACGCCTATATTCCCTGGAAGGTTAGGCAGAGGTGCACCAATGTACACTCACAGTTCGCCGGTATGTTTAGGTCCCATGTAATAGGGAGCGAGCCTATTGCCATTAACCGGACACAAATTAGGATTTGTGCTCGCTGCTATAAAATTTGCCATAAAATTATATATCCCCCCCTCCCCCCAGATCTGCGGCAAGTCGTTCAACTCGCGCGACAACCGCAACACGCATCGCTTCGTGCACTCGGACAAGAAGCCGTACGAGTGCGTGGCGTGCGGCGCCGGCTACATGCGCAAGCAGCTGCTCTACGCGCACATGAACACCAGCGTAACTACACGCTTTATTTAGTTTTTCTTACGATGGCAAATTATCTTATAGCGAACCCCGCACCCCTGGCAACAGGCACAGGTGGAATACCGCGGTGGTTCTATTTGTAATTTCAAATTAGAAGGTTTTCACTAAATGCATATAAAAGTATATACGGTACTAACATAAAAAAAACAATTTTTAAAATTTTTGTCTGTCTGTCTGTTTGTTCCGGCTTATCTCCGGAGCGGCTGGACCGATTTTGACGGGACTTTCACTCGCAGATCGCTAATGTTATAAGAAGTAACTTAGGCTATTTTTTTTTACTTTAATTTCAAAAAAAGAGGGTTATGCAAAAACAAAATTTAAACTAATAAAATAGTGAACGCGAACGAAGTCACGGGCATCAGCTAGTTATATCTATTTTGCTTTGATACTTGTAATAATAATATTACTTACAATAGTACGATTGCTCATGATCAGCTGTAAGTTTTCCAATAATTACTAAAATACATTAAATCCTGCGACCCTGGCAGGCATTGGTCCTAGCGGTCCCCGGCTACTAAGCATGCGTACCACACAGCATACATCTTGATACTTGAATTCATATAAAATTTAATATTTTTTTCATTACAGGGTCATCTAGCTGAGTCCATAGTAGTCAATCAACCTAGAGTTATCAAAGTTACTGAAAACGTGAGTACCTATTATTATATAAACTAGCTACTTGCCTCGATGAAAAGAGAAGAAGAGTTGTGTTTGTTTGAATGCGCTTATCTCAGAAAAGACTGGTCCAATAAAAACATACTTTGAGTTATAAAGTCCATATACATAGGAAGATTAAAAGCTATATAATATCACGGTACGACACACAAGACCGGAGCAGTAATTAGTAACGTAACTTTACGCGGGTGAAACCGCAGAGTTTTGCTAGTCTAATATACAAGTTAATTAGCAAATGCACATGTATCTAATACTGCCGCAACTGCCCCGTTGGTCTCATGGTGACAAGCGCGCCTGATGAACGAAGGGTCCTGGGTTCAATTCCCGGGTCGGGCAAAAGTGTTATTGCATTAAGAATTTCTCAGTAGCAGCCCGGAGTTTGGAAGTTGGTGGTGTGACACCCCCGTGTCTCGGAAAGCACGTAAAGCCGTTGGTCCCGGCTGTTATTCGTAGATCTTTGACAGTCGTTACGGATAGTCAGAAGCCAGAAAGTCTGACAACCAGTCTAACTAAGGAGTATCGTGTTGCACAGTTATTGGGTTGTGGAGACCAGATAGGCAGTCGCTCCATGTAAAACACTGATATTCAGCTGCATCCGGATAGACTTGAAGCCGACCCTAACATAGTTGGGAAAAAGGCTAAGCAGATGATGATGACATGTATGTAATATATTCTTGTACATTCAACTGCTTTTAATTTGAAAACTATCTACATAAGTACCTACTGTAATAATTAAATTTAACATTACTTATTACTAATAATTATTATTATATATTAAATAACTAATTAGCGAATGTTTTCTATTTTCAGGGCACGGGTGAACAAACTGAAGTTACCGACTTGGATTCAAAATCGAATAAATTTGACGCGGTAAGCCCCTTGACGAATCTAGTTTTTTTTTTGAGAAGTTATTCTCGACAGCGCACTACCGCGCACTCTACACAAACGTAGTCTAGTCATATTTTGGTTTATAATTAATTAGAATATTATACAACCGATCTCAATAACTCTTAATACGCAATTTAGAACCTATATTTATTGTTTCATTTTATTTTTTAGGTTCATACTATGCTGCTGTCCCCTATACCAAAGTCTTTATCTGTACTTTAGCTTTAAGCCTTTTGTAACATCGTTTATTTGGTATTATTATTCGGTACAAACAAACAAAAAATCTTTACTATTTATAATATTAGAATAAATAACTGCCTCGTTAGCCTAGTAGTCCTAAGCGCAACTGCTACGCTAGAGGACTTGAGTTCGATTCCCAGGTCGAGAGTGTTATTGGGTTTTTCTATGAAATTCTCAGTACCAGCTCGGAGTTTGGATTTGTGCCCGTTTAATGGCAATAGGTTCGCCCCCTATTACATGGGACCTAAACATACCTGCGAACTTTGGGTGTACATTGATACACCTCTCCCGAGTAGTCTCCGGAGTAGTTTATTACGCGGACCTCGTAGAAACTAGAACTAATTTCCGTGCGTTCAGGCGTTTTTGCCATACCTATTACTGGAATCAAATGTAACAGCTCACATTAGGACCCATTAAGTTAATAACAATTGCAAACCGTGGTGCTTGGCAATCTGGGCTTCTCCCAGTTGTAAATATCCCCTTGTGCCTATTGGCCTAGTTCTGTTCTGTCTCCTGCTTGTTTGGAGGGAAGTGGAAATTATATTTTTTCCTACTCCTCCGCTAATCTTTTCTGATTAATTTCGTTGCGGGATCCAAGACAGTTTTATCGTTTCTCCGGGACTCGTCGAGCTTCATTGCCTCGGCGCTCTTCTGGCGGTCTCCACTGTTGATTCTGGCTTACAGAAGTTGCAGTGGTTGGGAATAGTGTGGCGGGCTTTGATACACCTCTGCCTAACCCTTTGGGAAATACAGGCGTGTTGGTATGATAATATCTAAGCGTGTGGTTAGTTAGTTTTCAGTCAAATAACTTAAATTCAAATTTATACACGAATTAATATTTTTGTTAGACAATTACTGACTAACTAACAAGTCTAGATAATTTTTTTCTATCTGCAAAATTTCATCTAAGTAAGAGAAAGAGTTAGCACACTTATTGACCGAAATATGACTAGACTACTTTTTGTATGGCTTACTGACGGCATAAATTAATTATAATCTCTGGTATCACCTATATTTACTGCAAATAAATACTACTCCTAAATAAATACAACAATCTAAATAAAAAATCTGATTTTCAAATCAGATATCGATTTATTTTACTTAAGGCCTTTTATTTGAAGAATATGTTTGACGTTTTGACAGCTGTTGTTCAGAAAATATATCAAACCGCCATATTTATTCCTCAGATACAAGTTATTTCTGATGATTGAAAAATTAGCCCTTAGTTTATTAATCGATTGAGGGTTTAATTGACGCAAAATAATAGTGAACCAACACAATTTCTTATTACGTGACAATTTATTTTTAATTACTTTTTCTCATTTCTAGATATTTGAAGACAGTGAACTGGAGGCGAGCGTAAAATCTGTCGGTATGTCTTTGTTATTTAACTAGCGAACCGCGGCTTCGCACGGGTGCAAATATCCGACATGCCGGTGGATTTAAAAAAAAAATCTGTCATAATAACCTTGTCCGGGAAATTACGAACACAACAAAAAAAGAATTAGCCAAATCGGTCCAGCCGTTCTCGAGTTTTGCGCTTAGCTACTCATTTAGCTTTTTATTCATTTTTATTTTTTGAGCGCAGCTTTTTTTTGGTTTCTGATATCATTAAATATTTTCTTTAATATTGTTTAAATATCGTGTGTTATTATTTATTGATCCATACTTGCTTTAGGCTTCCTGTGCACAGAAGCGGAGTGAGGCTGCGGAGCGGACAATCGGAGAAATATTAACCAATACGATTGCATAAAGTTTTCGCTCCGCTCCAGTTATGCAATCATAATGGTTAATATTTCTCCGCTTCTCAGACTCGCTCTGCTTCTGCTTCAGCCTTAGAGTCTATTGTAAAGGACAAAGGAAGGCCTTTGACATACTCTGTGGACAATTGCAGCCCATTTTTTGGATATTCAATGTTGATGAATTTTAAATCTATTCTAAGCATAAGCTTGGGATGTACATTGAACTTTAAATAATATTACACATGATGTATTTTTTGACGGCACAGTTAGCGCAGTGGCTGATCGATTGGCTGCTGCGTAGCGTAACGCGCGATCGATTCCCGCACGGAACAAATATTTGTATAGCCTACAGGTATATGTTCCGGGTCTGGTTGTTTGTGTATGTGACTTTATTATGTTTGTAAACATTTCCATGATACAGGATAAATTCCTAGTGTGGAACAAAGTTTTAATAACCAAAATGAATGGATTAAAATATTTTGGGGTTGGTTTGTTTTGACAGAATAAAGCTCAATTAAGAATTATTCTTACAGTGAAAGCGGAAAATGAAGTGAATCTAGAAGATGCCAAATTCTACATAACAGAAGATAAAAAGTTAATACTACAAGACAGTGGTCAGTATTTACTATTTATTTTATTTAACACTAGCGGCAGTGCCACCTACTGGCTCCAGTTGTGATCTAAGCCGCCTAGGGAGCGCTTCCGTTTTCTTAAAAGGGTAAAAAAGGGTCCATTCCTTTTATTAGCCATCAATGTCCCACAGCGGAGCAGACGCCTCCTCCAGATGATTTCAGGCACTTTGACAGTAGTGCCACCTCAAACCCAAACTATCTTCTTTAAAATTAAAAGTATATGTAATTTCTAATTTCCTTGTAATTTCTAAGGTTTTGTAGGTGCCAAATGGGACCCTGTCACTAAGACTCAGCTGTCTGTCTGTCCGTCTGTCCCTGTATCTTTTGAACCGTAATAGATAGACATTTGAAATATTCACAGAGTGCTTATTACTGTAGCCTATATAACAAGAAATAATAACGTGGCATAGGGAACTGCACGACCATCAGATATAAGGAATACTACGCGAGGGGGAATAACGTCGCGTAACGTACACTCAACAAAAGAGATAAGTAACCAGAGTCGCCTAAAAAATTCAAAGTTTTTTAAAAACCGATAGAAAATGAACAGTTTATTAATTAGATTAAATATAATTTTAAAATGACCACCAGTTCAAAAAACCTTCAACTATATTAGACGATATGGTTACTTTTGCCTTTTGTTGACCGTACATACGTAGTGTTATTAGGTTTTTCTATGAAATTCTCCGAGCGATATGCTCGCCCCCTAAACATACCGACGAAATGTGGGTGTACATTGGTACATCTCTGCCTAACCCTTCGGGGAAAACAGGCGTGATGGTATAATATGATAATAACGTAAAAATTAAAAGAGTCTCAGTACGACGAACGTATTTTTTGTTTGTTGTGTCCGACCCAAACTTGGCCTGTTTTATTTTTGGCAATTGCTTTATTCAGGATATCGTTCCTTTTTTTTTTCAGATAAAACAACATTAAATCTAATACAAGAGGGCGACGAGTCAACGTTACTTACTATACGTAAGTTCAAATAATACATATATAAACTCACGCCTTTTTCCCATGGGGGTAGGCAGAAACCACAGACCAACATTTCTAACTTGAATTACTTATAACAAACTTTAGCATCGTACGTGTACGGGATATTCTTTAAAAGGGGTAAAAAAATGTGTCATCACATATTTTTTTAACCTCCGACTCAAAAAGATGGGTGTTATAAGTTTGACGTGTCTGCGTGTCTGTCTGTGGTACCGTAGCTCTTAAACGGGTTAACCGAATCGAATGCGTTTTTTTTTATTTGAAAGCAGTGTCCTAGCGATGGTTCTTAGATATGTTTTATCAAAATCGGTTCAGCCGTTTCAAGGTTATCAGCTCTTTTGTCAGCTGCGGTAGGGATTTTGTATTCTTCTGTCGAGGGTTACTTAAAATGTTTAATTTTATTACTTGTATACAGCGTGTTACCTCAACAGAGAATCAACTGGTGTAGGAATTTTTTGTCGAAGTAATTATAATTTTACTGTTTTTTTTTTCATTTTTCATACAAAATAATTCAACAAAGTCGGCTTTAAATTATGAAATAAATAACAGATGGCAATCTGCAGTACCCCGCTACGTACGCAAAAGTAAAGGATCGTTATACTGCTGTCAATTTTCCACCTAAATTAATTATGATTGATGATATCTCCAAAACAATGCTTTTTGGGACCACATATTCTAGGACGATTTGTATTATTTTTACTTATAGAATGTAATCCTAGAGTTATGGGATATCAAAATAAGACGTAGTATATAATGAGTTTATATCCACAGATAACATAGGACAAAGAGCCGAGGGCACGATTCTTGAAGCAGTAGACGCCGATCAACTTGGAGAACAGACTGAGGTACTGATAAACTAGTGTTTGCCCGCGAATTTGTCCGCATAAGTCAAAGACGAATGCCGCAAAATTCTTTCTTAGGTGACCTATAAACTATTACCAGCCAATTATTACCTTCATAGGTGTAGTTGCTTTCAAGATTTCGTAGTAACCTTTCGCTTTTATAATAGACTAGCTGTTGCCCGCGACTTCGTCCGCGTAGCTTATTTCACCCGTTTTGGTTACTTCGCTCCCGTGCGTCGTAGCGTGACGTTATATAGCCTATACACTTACAAATAACGTGGCTTTCTAAGGGTAAAGCAAGTCAAAACCGGTTTAGTAGTTTCAGAGATTACCCCCTACAACCTCTCAAACTTTACCTTTTTATAACATTAGCATAGATTTGTTTCTGTCCGCGAAATTCCGGCCATAAACAAGTTATTTGTCTGTTTATATTGATATATTTCAAAATGTAAAACCTGCCCCGTTAGGCTCGTGGTCGCAAGTGCGCCTATTTCGCCTAGTTCGATTCTCAGGTCGGGCAAAAAGTGTTATTGAGTTTGTTCATTAGGAATTTCTTAGTAGCAGCCCGGAGCTTGCTTAAAACACTGGTATTCAGCTGCATCCTTCATCTGCATTAATCTGGTTAGACTGGAAGCTGACCCCGACATAATTGGGAAAAGGCTAAGCAGATATGTTTGAAAATGTAGATAAGTAACGAAAAAAAAAAAATAATAATGTTTTACATTTCAGATTGTAGCAAACGACGAAAATGGCGGTATGGTGCGTCTCATACAAATCAAGTTGCCGGACGGAAACAACGGATGGGTGGCCATCAACCGCTGACATTAACATAAAATAGTACTATTTACCCTTAATAACTTGTAAAGACTGGCGGACGGGAGGGCCGAGGAGTTTAAATTTATCATTTGAATTTTATAGTCATCCAATCGAATCAAGGTTTATATTTCAATGCTCGGTTATATAATATAATTTCTCTGTCATCCGGTCCGCTAGTCTGTGCAGGCCTTATCATAGCGATATAGTAATCACAATCACACATAAACGTACAATTAGACGATCGTACCGTCCGCCGTACAGAGAGAGACAGCTCGAAACTGCCTCGTTGGCCTAGTCCTAAGCGCGACTGCTACGCTAGAGGTCTTGGGTTCGATTCCCAGGTCGAGCAAAGTGTTATTGGGTTTTTCTATGAAATTCTCAGTAGCAGCTCGGAGTTAGGATTTGTGCCCGGTTAGTGGCAATAGGCTAGCCCCCTATTACATAGGACCTAAACATACCGGCGAACACCGGTGTACATTGTTACACCTCTGCCTAACCCTTCGGGGAATATAGGCGTGATGGTATGTTAGAGACAGCGCTATATCTGTACTCCTATATACTTCTAGTATATGATGCTGTCTCTCTCTGTCGGGGGACGATTAGAGCATCTATTTGAATTTTAAACTCGGCACTTTTAAGGGGGATTGTAACTCCAGCGTGCTTCATACAAAAGTAGCCTGGTCATATTTGGGTCAATCAGTAATTGATATTAATGAAGTTTTGTAGATAGGATGAGGGTACTAATAGTTGGCCTGTTTTACGTCAAATAAAATAACATAACACCACGCCTGTATTCCCCGAAGGGTTAGGCAGAGGTGCACCAATGTACACCCACAGTTTGCCGGTATGTTTAGGTCCCATGTAATAGGGGGCGAGCCTATTGCCATTAAGCGGGCACAAATCCTAGTAGACCTCTGCCTAACCCTTCGGGGAATATAGGCGTGATGGTATGTTATGTTATGTTAAATCCTAGTAGAATTTCACAGAAAAACCCAATAATGCGTTGCTCGACCTGGAAATCGAACCCAAGGCCTCTAGCGTAGTTGTCGCGTTTAGGACCACTAGACTAACGAGGCAGATAAACTGACTAACTAGTAGTTAGTCAGTTTACCTGCCTCGTTAGTCTTGTAGTTAGTAACTACAAGCCTAGATATTAATGCCCTTAACTTATCTATAAAACTCTATTAATTTTAATGACTTCTTGATAAAAATATGACTAAGACTATTTTTGTATGAACCGCGCTGACGGGTTACCCTTAAGGTACGGCCATATCAACGTGTTCAATGTGCGTGATAGCACGCACGGTGGGGCTTAGTAGCTTAATATTAACTAGCCTCTGCCCTCGACGTTGTCCGCATACAAATCAATCAGTATCACTAGGTGGATTTTTGAGACGGGTCACTAAGGGCAGGTACCTTAACCGTTATGGTTACGGGAAAACGTTCCTAGGAGACCATCTATAACTTTTTGAGATATTCTAAACTGCATTCACAGATTCTGAAAAAAGTGTACAAAAATACCAGAAATATTTTTTTAAGCTAGTCGATCCTATTTCATGTAGAGATCAAAAGACTATGACACAATTTGAGGTATGATAGAAATGGGCAAAATCTTTTTCTATATGTACATTTTGTACTGAAAAACGATAAATCAACTCAAAATATTCATTGTTCCCAAACGATCCCATTTCTTACTGTGATCAAAGCTTTTTTCTGTAATTATGTTCAATTCCCGCACGGAACAAATATTTATATGGCCCACAGGTAGTTGTTCAGGATCTGGCTGTTTGTGTATGTGAGTTTATGTGTTTGTAAACGCACCCACGATACAGGAGAAAATCCTAGTGTGGGGCAACGTTTTTTGATACCGATATTTTTTTATGACGGTTAAGGTACCTGCCCTTAGTGGCCCGTCTCAAAAATCCAAGCTGTATATGAAATTTGAATAAAACTCAATAATTAATATTTAATACTATTTAACAAAATAATGTTTAATTATAATGTACCTACAGCATTTATATTTAGCATAAATATTTATACAATGTTAGAATTAATAGTAGAATCATAATTATTTTATTGGTTTTATAAAAGACTGAAATAAAATGGTAATTTATTGTTAATCTGGCAAGAAATTTATTAGTTAACATTTCTTAGGGCTTCAAAAACACTATAAAAGAAACATGTGGATAAGCCGTTAGTTGTTCTTATCCATTTGAAGTTTGTAGTTCCTATATTGTTGATTTTGTATTTGTCAAAGTCAAAACATTTATTTCAATTAGACCATTTACAGGTACTTTTGAATTGTCAAGAAGTTAGTCATACAAAAAGTTGAAGCTAGTTGTCCACTTCACAATCGCAATTTGGATATACAGGATGTTAGGGTAAACGAGGGACTTTCTTTAAGGGAGTGCAGTACTCATGAAAATGAACAACTTTTACTAAAATACGAACCGTAAAAACTTCAACTGCTCCATACATTTATGTTCGCATAACTCGACAACATGTAAGGAACAGCGAATAGTTGTTTTTTTTTGTAATTTTAAGTTTGATTTCATACTGAATGTAGTTTATTTTCATAAGCACTACACTCCCTTTAAAGTATGTCCCTTGTTTAAACTAACACCTTGTATTGGTCTAATACATTTAATTTAATTTTAATTATTTGTACGCTGAAAACAGCAGAATATTATGGACGTCTCATTATATACAAAACCGTTGTAACAACAATATTCTAAGAAATTAATACATTATTATTATTGACTAAGAGATGCTAGCGTTTTATTACATTACGCTTCTGATCGCTACTTCGTCTTTAGTTACTGCTCCGCTCCCGTGAGTCGAAGAGTGATGTTACATCAAAGTAGTGTGAATCTATACTATGTTGATAGATATTTTTCCATTTTTTTGTGTCAAATATTCTCAAAGAAGTCGAATTATTAGACAAATATACTAGCTTGTGTAATCTTTAAAATTATGTATAGTAATTACCGCACAGCGGACTGGCCCTCATACTTGTTTTTATTGAGTATAATAAAATATATATTATACACCACTAATTTTTGATTTGTACAAATACTTAAAGAGCTTATTATAGAAGGTCTTGTTATCATATATGTGAAGTGTCAATAAATAATATTCATAAACAGCAAAGTTATTAGCGTTTGTTTATATCCCAAAATGTCACTCAATTTATGGAAATATTTTTTAAAAAGCGTGCGTGCGCTTCCGCTTGTAAATGAGCACTGCGCTTAGTATTTTGTACTAGCAATGGTTATGAATGATTGATTTAATTATGAATTTATCAATTATGACAAAATTTCGTGGACAATTTTGGGATTTTGTTTTTTTTTTTAGTTTTACTAAACAAATATGATCAGTAACGGGTACAGATAGAGCCCTTTTATTTTTACTAATTAAAAAATTGTGGTGTATGCATAACGTTATAAACAGTTTTAAATATAATATTATGTAAGTACAGTCAACAAAAGAGATAAGTAACCAGAGTCGTAAATATTGTTCAAGTTTTCTTAGAAAGTGATGGATGTTTTCGAATGTAATCGAATTTAAATCATATAAATTAAACAGTTCATTCATTAGATTCAATTTAATTCCGAAATATTCATCGGTTTTTAAAGAGACTTCAACTAAGTCTAGTGATCCTGGTGTATCTCTTTTGTTACCTGTACAAATAAAAGGGAAGAGCATCTGAAGATTCGTCCTCATCGCTGTCAATGGGACGGGTAGGCAAAAGAATTGTAGGTAATCCTAAGGCAAATAATGTTATATACAACTTGTATAAATACGATGTTATATTGTAAATAGTTTGCAGTGAATTTGTTTGTGAAATATAACTGTTTTATATGGATTAACAATGATTTCTTTTCCTTGCTGGTTAAAAAGAGTATGCTTAGATGAATCGGTCATGTTGAGAGGATGAGTGAAAGGCGAAAAACTAAAGTAAACTAAAGGCGAAAAATGACAGATGTGAGTGACAACGCCGGGAGGGGATGCTCTAGAAAGACCTACCCTGACCTTATTGGTGAGGTTCTTCAGAAAGGTCGGGTGCGCAGTACTCGTAACCGGCGTGCTTGTATGACCAGATGAACGTGAACGAGGCGAAAGAAGTATGTAAGGATCGTAGCAGGTGGCGTTCTGTGGTTTCTGCCTACCCTAAAAAGGCGTGACTTTATGTATGCATGTCTTTTCCTTGCTCCTCTAATAATATACTTTTCTTACTTGACATAGGTAGGTGAAATCTAAAAAAAGATATCTAATATTCCTAATTCACATTACTTGACTGTCATGAAATCAAGATTTTTATTTACTTTTCCACGATGCATAAATAACGGGGTTTCTAGCTATGGACGAGTGTACTGCTGTTTGCACCGCTAGAGGCGCTAGCAGCAGAGATGGTAAACGTGACGTTTTCTAAGAGGTCCAAAAATTCGATTTTTTTCTCAATTGAATATGACTATCTGAAAATTATTACGTGAATGCTGCACCTTTAACCTCTCGAGTGCCGGAACGTAGATCAACGCTCAAAATAAGCCAGTGTTTGTCTGCCGGAGCGTTTATCTGTAATAATGTGACATTAAAAAATGAATTTTGTACGTGTTCGCCCGGCATACGAGGGGTTAAATGCACAAATTAGGCGCACAAATATTAATAGACATTTCATTGTGAGAATTCAGCGCATGTGTATCTTTTCGTGTAGTAGGTAAATAAAGGTATATTTTGAGTAGATGTACGCGCAGCGTCGCCGTGTGAACTGACCATAAGTTAGTTACTTCATATACGCTTTAAGCCAATAAGTCCCGTAAAAATCGCACGTTATGTTAACACAACCTCAAGCACTAAAAACAATAATATTTCGGCAAAGGTCGAGGTGAAGGTCATTCGAAATGACCCGTAAATCAGCGGACATCACCACTGGGGGTGTTGTACAAGGGGGTAATGAAAATTTCGTTATTTTTGACCTCAGACGTCTAGTTTTTGAGATATTTAAGAAAAACTCAAAAACGGGATTTGAACTTCATCTATTTTAGGATGCATTTTAAATAGACTCTCCACAACTCTCCAGGGTCCCAATATAAGAGTTTTATGTGTGTTTGTCAGACTACACAAAAAAAGGTATTTTTAATAAATAAAACACATAATTTTACTATCGATCTTTTCTTATAATTAAAAACGAAATATACAATTTACATGGTATTCATATTTGGATGTTCAGACAAATTCCTATTACTTCATGCATGCGACAAAGGAAGTTACCCCTTGGTAAATATGGCACATCAAGTTTTCGGCTTTGTAGAGTGCCGCTCTCCCCTCTCTCTCCTTTCCACTCTCTCTCTCTCTCCTCACCTCTATCTTTCTCTCTTTCTAAAGCTCGAAGTGTCACATTCAAGTCCGGGAATTTTAAACTACATTACAAAACTCAAATGCAATAAAAAAAGTCTAGATTTTCTAAATAGAACTTTAACATTTGAACGGCAAACTAACGGTCATTAAAAATAACATGAAGCCGTATATTGCCAACATTAGATTTTTGTACAATACAATCATATTATACAGCCGTATTGAACGTAATAATATAAGTTAAGTTGCTTAAAGCTCAGCTCGAAGAAAGCAGAAAATACAAAAAACTACTTGAGTATATATCAAAGAGATTTCATCGATAAATTGATTATGAACTTAAAAGCTTACGTTAATAGGGTTGAAATTATGTGCAGGATTTAATTTCGAGTGGCATTTATTTATCTACAATTTTCAACTCTATTAATGATGCTATTTAGTTCATTATCGATGCTTGCTACTTTCGTTGTTGGTCATAAAACAGTACCATACATGGATATATTAAAAAAAAAATAATAATAATTTTCAGACAAATAAATAAAAGAAAATGAGGCGAGCACACTTTTTGAGTTACAACTTACAAAAATAATTCATTTAATACAAAAAATAAAGTTGAAATTGGCAATTCTAAAGCTAGACGCGCACTGATGCGGTCACGACCGCTACACTACGTGCGTACGCGGAGCCGACATGAACATAAAAAAAATTCAAGTTTTATACAGTGTGATTGGTCAGTCGTGACGCCCTGGGGGGGCCTCGTAGGGATAGCCCCACGAGTCCCTCTCAGTATTCCCCTTTCAAGAAATGCACCGAATCACTAATCACACTGTTATGAGAAATAAAGGCTTCAATAATAAAATGTAAATAGTTATCAAACACCGTTCATAATTTAAGCTAAAAATGGCTTAAACTTACACTAAATTAGATCACAAACTTAAAATTTAAAAAATATAAAAACAATATAATTAAAATATCAATAAGCAGGTAGGTAATACACTAAGGGTGAATTTCATCAAAATGTTAAACTGGGTGTAACTTTTAAACCTGCGAATTAATTTTGATTATTTTGACAAAAACTGTTGGCTACACCCATCTTACTCCACAGTTATAAAACTTATACTAGTTTGGTAAAACTCGGTCTAAATATTATAATAATTCTCGAGAAATTTGTGAGTATTTATATTATTTTATTTATTGAGTACATTAATTTGAGAATGTAATTTTATTTGGAACGAAGTTCCTTGACGCTGTGTGAACTGGCAAAAAACGTCACTTAAGGCAAAAGCGTTATGCCCCCTCCAGGCGACCTTCCCTCCCCGTCTCTTTCTATTATCTATAACATTATGAGGTAGACTAACGACCTGGTAAAAGTCGCGGGAAATCGCTAGATGCAGGCAGCGCAGGACCGGTCATTGTGGCTATCTTTAGAGGAGGCCTATGTCCAGCAGTGGACGTCGTTCAGCTGATTTGATGCTTACGTCATTTTCTCCCACCCACGTTAATGCGCGTGCGCACACTAGTTAGAAGATCTCTCATCACAAAAGTTACAAGCCAACATTGTACATTTTTAGAGTGTAAGCATATAAACATAGCAGGTAGCAGTATTTTGTGGCATTAATATAAAAAAAATATATGTAAAAAGAATAAAAAATAAATTAAATTATTTACAATGAGAAAATATTTTTAACAAATTAGTTATTTCATAATTTGCCGAATTCATAAGTGTGCTTATCTCTTAAAACACCTATTTCATTAATTAGTTATATTGCATTTTTATTTCCAATTTATTTTGTTTTGACATTATTTAAAAAAATATACAGGCAAAGATTTTTATCAGTGCGTAAATTATGACTAACTAAACTTAAAAGAGTTCTAAATAAACACGTATTATTTACTTTGACATGGTTTTGTATTTAAAGTAAAGTAATTGTTTACGAAAGATGTCTTGAAACTTATTTCATGGGCATTCGCCGCCGCCGGCGAGCGACAGTGGCGTGATTGGTAGGTATTAAATGTACGCTTGATCCCTGCGACCGCTAATTTCATCAGCTACAAACTAAACAGTTGTAGTTTCAGTTCCAAAAAGGAAAACAAAAAGTATTGAAAAATCTATGGAAATGTATTCTATTACTGATAATGAACTAACAAAAAACTTACCGCACATTTTAAAAACTTTCCCTGTATTGTAGTTTTTTTTTTAAACATGCTTGCATTATTAACCGACTTCAAAAAGAAGGAATTATCAATTCGTCTGTATGTCTTTTTTATTGGTGGTATGGTTGCTACCACGAGTCGTGAGCACAACCGTCAAGTTATTTTTGGGTGTTATAGGGTTTCTTACTGGGTTTTTTGGTGTGCCGACGCTGCACGCGATTGGATCATCAGCCGGACCGATCGCGTGCAGCGTCTGCGGCCCAAAAAACCCAGTAAGAAACCCAAAAATTTACTTGACGGCTGTGCTCACGATTCGTGGCGGCTACTTTAGGTACCATATGCAAACGCACTTACGATTTTTAATTCAAAATTGCATAAGCTTTACATTTTCTATTTCAACAACTTTCTACAAGACTAGATATAGTTTATTTACTTTAAATACAGTGTGGTTATTAAAGGTGAGATAGCAAAAGGCAAAATAACGATTGTGCGTTAGATATTGTATCCTACAGGGTGGAATTTTTGAACCTCTTAGAGGGAAAGTACTCTTTGTTTTAAACATCGTGATGTTCAGCGGTCACCACTGCCTATAGACATCTGCAATACCAGAGGCCTTGCAAATGCGTTGCCATCCCAGTGATAAAGTTGAAATGTCTTATGTGCCTGTAATTACACCGGCACCTATATCTTTTAAACCGGAACACAGCAACGCTGCTTTGCGGCAGAAATATGTATAGTGGTAGTACTTCCCCGGACGAGCTCCTTCACAAAGACCTCCAATACTACTACTCTAAGTAATGGAGATAGCAAATTTTACTAAAAGGAAACATTACTTTAAAAAAAAAACAACCATCCGGTTCGATTCCCGAGTGTGACAAGCAAATTCTTCAAAAATATTTGTATGCAAATTTAATTCTTTAAAAAAAAAAGAAATATTTTCTTTGATTTAAACTTGATATTTTTTTTTATTCGAGATGGGTAAGCTCTTTTCTCTAGGCTGGGTCAGAGGTGAGAAGGACAGAGTCGACGGTAAGGTGAGCTTACCCAGAAAAACACCCAGTAATTAGAGTACTTTCCCTCCAGGCGAGGTAAACATTTCCACGCTGTATAATAATTTAAAAATCAACACTTCACACTATATTAGAAACAAAATGAAACATTATCTACAAAGCAGTCCTAATAAATTGAAAGTCTTTAGATATAAACTTTCAGTTTAAATCATAAACACAGGACATAGGTTTTAATTTCAATGATACACTTGTGAAATGAAACGACATACAACACCTACCTACATAACATTTTACACATAATTTTCTAATTCATATTAATGAATGCAATAGCCATTTTTTTGATGATGAAATGTTTCTAAACAAGCCTACATGGAAATGAAAATAATACTGAATTATTATTATGGATTCCAATATGATTGAATTGTTGTAATTTTAAATAAACAAATATTTAAAAAAAAACCCGACCGAATTTTGGTGACCAGGACCAACGGCTATACGTGCTTTCTGAGACACGGGGGTGTCACACCACCAACTTCCAAATTCCGGACTGCTACTGAGAGACTTCTAATGGAAAAACCCAATAACGCTTTATGCCCGATCTGGGAATCGAACACAGGACTCCACGTTCAACAGTCGCGCTTGCGACCACGAGGTAAACGGGACAGTACGTATCAATTGAAAAGGTCACATATTTGCCCGGAATCGAAGCTGCATGACAGGTGGGCATAGAAACCACTGATTCATCATGACATGAATGAAAACTATTTGCGCCTATTACTGCTCTAACCCCCGAATTCTCAAACGGCACTTAACTTTGAGACGTTCTTAAATGTATGTCTGTTGCTACAACACTCCTTAAAATGACAGAGATAGCAAAAGACTTGAATGGGACTTAAAATATACAAATACATAAAATACCAAACATACCATCACGCCTGTATTCCCTGAAGGTATAGGCAGAGCTGTAACAAAGTACACCCACAGTCCGCCGGTATGTTTAGGTCCTATGTAATAGGGGGCGAGTCTATAGCCATTAACCGGGCACAATTCCTAACTCCGATCTGCTACTGAGGATTTTGAAAAACCCAATAAGAATTTTTTCTCGACCTGGGAATCGAACCCAAGACCTCTAGCGTAGCAGTCGCGCTAGGACTACTAGGCTAACGAGGCAGTCAAATACATATGATATATATATCAAGGGTTTCGGTCAGGATAATGTTGAAAACAACAATATACTGGCTTTGCATTACTTAAATTTTAACTAACAATAAAATCATTTCGAAACATTATCAAAATATAAAATAATACAAAGTAAATCTTTGGACAATAAATATTTGAGATATTTTTCGAGACAAAAAATAGTAGTTACAAGTCGATGCGACTATAACTAGATTACTATAAAGGGGACTAGCGTGTTCCGTACAAACGCCTATTCAAGTCTATACAACAATATCAAATTATAACCTATTTGATTGATGTTATGATTTAAGTTTCCATTTCAATACAATATTGTGGATTGGCTTTTATTGACAGAACTAAATTCAGTGATTTTTGAATTACAAAAAATTTAGTTATATGAGAAAAATAATAGTGGAATTTTGAACCTACGCAGATTGGACGGTAGACTAGCATCACAACGCAGCTCCAAGGCCAATCAAAGAGTATTTAAATATATACCTTATTACCATTGGATAACTGTTAAATTCAACATCTTCTGCCGTGTCTTCCGCCAGTCTGCACAGACCTTAAGACTTGAGGTAAAATGAGTAAAGATTAATTCTATATTATATTAATTTTGGTATGTGCAAAATAAGGCTATATTGTCTACGTTCCATCCGTTACTCGGTAGCCTTGGACTCTGCTTACCCCATATTGCTATGCAGCTTGAGGGACATAGTCTTTGCAATAGCAAAACGGATTTAAATGTGGAAACTTTGCACTTATACAGCTTGGCTCATTCCCGTACCTAAAAAAAAAACCATTAAAATCAGAAGTCTAATTAAGCCAACATCTCGACATAGTACAAAACAAAATCGGTTCCCGCTGTTTGTACTTCTAGATCTTTTAAACTATGCAACGGATTTTAATGCAGTTTCCATCAATAGATAGAGTGATTCAATAGGAAGGTTTATGCGTACAGAACATCACGCTACGACCAACAGGAGCGGAACAGTAACTCAAGACGTAACTGAACGGGAGTGACACCGAGGGGTATATGGCTAGTTAACCAAAAATTCTAAGACACAAGTTCAATAAAAATAACACTTTAAACCGAATGATTTTCAAGAGCTGCAAAATAAAAAGAAATTTTACTTTGAAATCAATAAATAGTTATTCAATAGGGTTGTCAAATAAGTGACTACACAGTTTACAATTCCCATAAGTACGCAATCTATAGGGATACCCCCATTTTTAATGATGGGAAATCATCAAATGTCTTGTTTCGCTCTGAGCGGAGCGGAAGGGAGTGTCAGACTCTTAGTAACTAAATCCCATCCGTGGTCCTCCCAATGCTCTTTGCGTGGTGACTCTTTCGGACAAATAGAGCAACCCTGGTGCTTGGTAGCCCCTCGCTCCAGGACGTTGTTCTGTCCATGGTCGGGAGCGAGAGTGCTTGGGACGCCATCGCCTCCTGTGAAGAGGTGACAGCCCCGGCCCATGGTAACTGGAGGAACACCGTGGAGTCCCGCACACCCCTCCGCCTTCTCCGAGGCGCAGGCAGTCCATGAGGACTTCCACACGACAAAAAAGCAGGGTCATAGTATGCGGAGGTCATCATACTTACGCGTTCGTTCTGGAAATGTCTCTCGTGTTGATCAGGAATCGATCTTCCGTTTTGAGATAAGTCACTGAAGCTTCGTATATGCCGTGGCCAGGACCGAGCACCACCTGTAAAAATTAACCAAAACGATTAAATAAACAAAGAAAAGAATCAGCAGCCTGTAGTTGACCTAACTTAACTTAACATTTACATGAGCACGCCTGAACCACCTACCTTTATCTGATAGTTCTCTTTAGGAATCTTGATACTTGCTCCAAATTTGCCGATGTAGCCATCTTGGTCCTTGTTGGACACGAAGGAGAGCACTTTGCTGTTGGGTCGCTGGGTCATCACCCACTGGACTGTGATGAGCGTGCGAGGAGCGCACAAGGACCTGGAACAGACCAACTAGACAGTTCCAAGAATTCTTTGGAGTATGTGTGTAGAGTAGTTGTATTATTAGGAATGCCAATTGGGTAGTTGACGGCATTAAACAATAATTCCAAGACACAACTTTACAAAAAGTTTTTAAATAGATATAAAATTAGATTTTTAGTTGCGTTGATATCAATAAATACTTAGTGAATTGAGATGGCAAAAAAGTGACCCCTTAGTTCAGTATTGTCATACAAAATCTATGGGGGAATCTCGTTTTGACAGCTCATCAAAAGTACGTCAATTGATTAGTGGTGTCATCACCTGGTGACCGTGGTGATTTACCCAACTGCCAAAATAATCATCCTCGTCGCCAAAGTTATGTACGCGGGTACGAGATTCACAAATAAAACGCTCGCGAGCTAGCAACGCACTGATTTATTGGTGAGTAAAGCTGCCTGTTCACAGAAACGGAGCGAAGCTGCGGAGCAGAGAAACGGAGAAATATTAACCAATAGGATTGCATAACTGGAGCGGAAGGAAGATTTGATGTAATCCTATTGGCTAGTATTTCTCCGTATTTCCGCTCCGCAGCCTCGCTCCGCTTCTGTGGACAGGCAGCCTTAGTCTCGCTGTTACGGGAGCGAGGAGCGGATACTGTTGCATTAGTAGCTGTTTATTTATTGTAACTGAATAGTCTAATCTGAGAGCCCCATTTCGCTATAGAACTGGAACTATCGGTGAAGCGTATTCCAAAAATTCTACGGATTCAAGAATACCTATCTCGACCAATCTGTCGATTTTATCTCTACATAGTATAAAACAAAGTCGCTTCCCGCCGTCTGTACGCTCATATCTTTTAAACTTCGCAACCGATTTTAATGCTGTTCTCATCAAGTGATAGAGTAATTCAAAAGGAAGGTTTTAACGTATAGAACATCACGCTACGACGGACGGGAGCGGAGCAGTAACCAAAAACAGCAGTAACTGAACGAGAGGTATTTAGCTAGTACATAATAAAACGAAAAAGTTTAAAAAATGAACCAAATTATTTATAAAACAGCAAAACCCGACTGCAAAGAAATTTATCTGAAAAAAAAAACAACAAAAGAAAATTAATTATAGTCTGACAAATTAAATAAGTTATTTTTCAAGATTTTTTGACATATAGTTACCAAGTGAAAAACCGGACTGTAACCAAATAGGTTTCAATGTTTACCACTAAAAGCGACTCGTCGACATTGACGTTTCACGTAAAGGCTGCCTGTACACAGAAGCAGAGCGAGGCTGCGAAGCGGAGAAACGGAGAAATATTAACCAATACGATTGCATTACTAAAGCGGAGCGCAGATTTTATAAAATTTATACTTTTATATAAAATATATAAAATCCTTACTCCGCCGGAGTTATACAATCCTATTGATTAATATTTCTCCGTTTCGCCGCTCCGCAGCCTCGCTCCGCTTCTGTAGACAAGCAGCCTAAACCACACCTAACCATACCACCAAACCTAAGCCCCAACACAGCCTCACCTAATATTTTCTTACTTAGCTAAGGTATTTTTAAAATGGGAGAAAATATTTTTTTTCTTCATGTACGCCCAGTTAAAGTCCCTTAGTGTTCTAAGCGCGACTGCTACGCTAGAGGTCTTGGGTTCGATTCCCAGGTCGAGCAAAGTGTTATTGGGTTTTTCTATGAAACTTTCAGTAGCAGCACGAAGTTAGGATTCGTGCCTGGTTAATGGCAATAGGCTCGCCCCCTTGTACATTGGTATAACTCTGCCCAACCCTTTGGGGAATACAAGCGTGATGGTATGTGTATGTGTGATACTTAGTTTGATGGGCAGTATATGTAGTTAATGGGTAGGTATGTGATGTGTTTAGTTACACCCTGTATAAACGTCCCACGTCATTCGATCGATCCCAGCTCCATAACGTACGATTTAGAAGCGATCGCAAAGCGTTACGACAACTCCCAAAAACAACAAACACTCGATACTCATTAGGCGCTTTGCAGACGACGAGGCGAGGCAGTCTTTTAGATCGCGAAGCAATAAATTGCTCACCGGGGGCGCGGTCTTTTTGCCCTCTGTGTGCGTCAGTATAGTAGCCGCCACGAGTCGTGAGCACAGACATCAACCCAAAAAAGGAAAGGAATGGAACCCAAAAATTAACTTGACGGTCGTACTCACGACTCCTGGCGGCTACTGTAGTATAGGATTCAGCGTGCGCATATATATATATATATATATATATATATATATATACGCATACCATTCGCAGTCAAATTGACCGGCCCGGCCCGCCCCGTCGTGTCTTTCGCGCCTAAAGTGGCCTATGTGACCACGTGTATGGACGGTGGAGTTCGGTGCGGTGCGGCGCGAAGCGAAACGAACGCGATCAGAAGACTTGATATTTCCGCGTGAACTGGATGCGGTGCTGCTTAGGGCGGCGGATCGCGCGCAACGTGGACTAACGCGAGGTCCTGCGTGAGCGACGAATACGACGCGACCAACGCGATCAACTCAACGGCATGCCCTGCTTGCAATCTGGGCTTCTCCCAGTTGTGAACATCCCCTTGTGCCTATTGGCCTAGTTCTGTTCTGTCTCCTGCTTGTTTGGAGGGAAGTGGAAATTATATTTTTTTCCTACTCCTCCGCTAATCTTTTCTGATTAATTTCTTTGCGGGATCCAAGACAGTTATATCGTTTCTCCGGGACTCGTCGAGCTTCATTCCTTCGGCGCTCTTCTGGCGTCCTCCACTGTTGGAAATAATTCTATTTCCAACCACTGCAACTTCTGTAAGCTAGTCCCAAAAAAAAATATGCACTGCTTGCGTCCTATATGGCAGTCTGCGGCGAGACGCGACGTAACGCGTATTTGTTTTTCGGCTAGACGCGACACGGTCTATTCACGGTTTATTCTTATTAACCCCGATTCAAAATGCAGCTGAGGCGCGGCCAGAAAGTATCACGTCACGAACTACAAGCAAAACAGTACTGTACTTCTACATGATTCTAGAAGTAATGACCAAAATCACGTAGGACATTTTACGCAAGACACCGCGTAAGCTGCCGCTCCACACCGCATCGCACTAAACTCGAGTATCACCGCATCGAATCGCCTACGTGAAACGCTGCTTAAGGAAGGTCAGCGATTTCTTAGAGGCTGTAAGCAGCCCTAAAATTATCACAATATAATTACCGCTGATTTTCCGATAGCCCATTAATGTACTTGATGAGCGCATCTGCAGTTTTGTTAATCATTTTGCTATCTGTAACATTCGTCCACTTGACGCATGCGCACCAATGAGGTTCTATTCCTGCTTCGCTGCAGGATCTGTTTGGAGGGATCTGGAAAAAATAAAAAGTAAGGGGATATAGGGAGTAGTAGATAGTAGAAGTAGCTATGGCATATTCTTCATCAACATCAGCGTCATCATGTCAGTCGATCGACGTCCACTGCTGGGCATAGACCTAAGGCTTATTATGATGATGATGAGGAAATGAATTAATGAATGATAATGATAATAAATTCATCATCATCTGCTTAGCCTTTTCCCAAATATGTTGGGGTCGGCTTCCAGTCTAACCGGATGCACCTGAATACCAGTGTTTTACATGGAGCGACTGCCTGTTTAACCTCCACAACCCAATAACTGGGCAACACGATACTCCTTAGTTACGACTGGTTGTCAGACTTCCTGGCTTCTGACTATCCGTAACGACTGTCAAAGATCTACGAATGTCAGCCGGGACCAACGGCTTTACGTGCTTTCCGAATCACGGGGGTGTCACCAACTTCCTAACTCCGGGCCGCTACTGAGCAAATCCTAATGTAAAAATCCAATGACACTTTTTGCCCGACTTGGGAATCGAACCGGGGACCCCACGCTCATCAGTCGAGACCAACAGGGCAGTCTCCAGATAATGATAATAAATAATGCCTACATAATACTTGAATGGCTTATAGTACGTTATGTTCAACATTATATTTATTTATTATAATTTATTTATAGTGAAGGCTGTTTTTTTTAATTTTTTAATTAACCAAAAGAAAAATGCGAGGCAATACTTACCGGTTCCAACAGTGTCATTGCTCTCGGTAGATCTGCACCGTTGACTCGAAAATGGTTCATATATATTGACCAATCGAGAACGTCAAGTATAGTGGCGTGAATATCGTGTGGCGTGGTCAAGACTAAAGCGTTCGCTTCTAAATGCGCCTGCGCATCCGGCCGCAAGTGTTTGAATTTCTCCGGCAAACGTATACTCATTAGCGGTAGACGCTCCTCCAACTTGCCTTGAAGCGTATCTCGAACCTTCGTGAACCTGTTGAAAGGAAACGAAGCTTTTTTATATGCAACGTGTAACAATTAGTGTGGAGGAATGAGAAACCGGGTGTAAAGTCTCTCATCCTCCATATAAAAGGGCAGATCCTCCGACCAGACGGGTGTTGTGTCTGGCGGGCTACTGCCCGACAGTTGTTGTCGGAATTTTGTATACAGGGTTATTTGTAAAACAATGACAACCTTACAGGACTGTATTACTATCATCTTAAATAACAACTTTTGTTCTATATTTTTTTACAGAATCAAGCAACGCAAGCGCATTGAAGTGAATGACCGACTGAAGGATTTCCGTAAAATTGTAAATAGGTCAAGTACAAACACCCCCGCCGCCCTAACCCCGCTCCCCTCGCTATTTTACTATCGCTTTCGTTTGCTTCGCATAGACTTCGTAACATTTAGAGCGTTCAATTTAAATGTTTTTATTTTTGTATGAAAATCTGATGAACTAAAATATGAAAATTTTTTAAATGTCATAGAACAAAAGTTGTTGATTATGATGTTAGTAACATAGTCCTGGGAGGTTGTCATTGTTTTACAAATAACCCTGTATATGCAAAACGTCGCAGTGACTTTGATAGCGCGATCTAAGCAACGTCAGTTTGTCGTAGTAATTCGCATCCTAAGCGATGGAGGTCGCTACAAAACCCACACTCTGAAAGTACTTATTGGTGCCGCAAAGCAGCGTTGCTGCGTTCCGGTTTGAAGGATTTGGGTACAGGTGTAATTAGAGGCACATGGGACATTTCAACTTTGTGTCTGGGATAGCAACGCATTTGCAAGGCCTCTGGTATTGCAGATGTCTATAGGCAGCGGTGACCACTTAACATCAGGTGGGCCATCGGCTTGTTTGCCATCCAACAATGTTTAAAAAAAAGCTTATTGCTGAGAATCTAATTTTTTTTCTCAAGTGATGAAAACTACGTAAATTAGTCACATTTCTGTTGATCAGTGGAGTACAACGAGAGTTACACTTAGGTCAAGGCAATAAGGCCTTTTAAAACGCAGTTGTAAATAAAATCTATTGATAGACATATAATTGCGTGTATTCCTATAGTTTCGCTTAAAATAAGGATTGGTGTGAGATAACATTATTCTCATAAGAATACATTTATTCACTTACATGAGAATCTCAAAACTATACATAAGTAATTAATACCATCACGCCTGTTTTCCCCGAAGGGTTAGGCAGAGGTGTAACAATGTACACCCACAGTTCGCCGGTATATTTAGGTCCCATGTAATAAGGGGCGAGCCTATTGCCATTAACCGGGCACAAATCCTAACTCCGAGCTGCTACTGAGAATTTCATAGAAAAACCCACTAAAACTTTTTGCTCGACCTGGGAATCGAACCCAAGACCTCTAGCGTAGCTGTCGCGCTTAGGACCACTAGGCTACCGAGGTAATTAATTTTTTTGGGCGTAATGTAAAAAATAAGCAAAAGTAGTTAAATAAAAACAATTATAGGGTAGTCGTAGAAAAACAAGCGTGCAATGTTGGTTCTAAGTCCGACACAAAGCAAAAATACGTTCCAGTACAACACAGATAAGCGTGGCTTGTATTTTTTTTTTGGGGGATGGGAAATCATCAAATAACTTCTCCCGCCCTGGGCGGGGCGGGAGGGAGTATCAGACTTTTACTGACTAAAACCCACCCATGTTCCTTCTTGTGCCCTTTGCGTTCCGGGAGCGTGGTATCTCTTACGAACAACCCGCAGCCCCGGCAGGCATCAGCCCTCAATGGCCCCTTCCCTATGCTGACATCTCTTTGAGGCGCGCGTGGAACACGAACGCGCCGTCGACACGGCCTGTCGTTATGTTAAACATAAGGACGGTGAGCTATTCATTGCTCACCGTCCACAGGCCCGTATCTACGGTGGCCGGGAGTCGTCTCGCGGCTCCCGACGTCCGGAGCGTCTACCGCGGCGGCTGGGACGCGAGAACCTCTATTTCAGCCGTCCCGCCGCCTCCTTCTCTAGCATTACTGCCTCACAGAAGGAGGCGACTGCATCCCATTCCCTCTCGCTCCGGACCATGGCTTGCACCAGGGCCGGACGCGAGAGTTCGCCGCCGCCGATGGCCGCCACGAGGACTCGGCGATGCTCCGCCCAAGCGGGGCACAACGCCACGGTGTGCTCCACCGTATCCTCGGGGCGATCCACACAATGGTGACACCCGGACGTTTCCTCCCGCCCGATGAGGTGCAGGAACCTCCCGAAACACCCGTGTCCGGTGAGGACCTGCATCTGGCAGTAGGTGAGGGCGCCGTGGCGCCTCTCCAGCCAGTCCTCAAGGAGGGGACTTACCGCCTCTATTAAGGCGAGCCCAAGATTTTTGTAAGCTACGGTAGTGATATTTTTCCTTCTGTCGGGGGTTACATAAAATTGTTAATTTTGTGTTTTTGTTTGTTTGTCACGCGATTACTCCGCCAATTATGAATTTTGTTTGATAGGTGTTTTGCTTCAAAGGTCCCATATACATTTTATCGAAATTAGTTGAGTAGTTTGGTAAAAAAATAATTTACGTACCTAATATTACTGTACTTTTATGAATTTGGAACTAATTTTTACAAAAAAAGTCAACCGCCTTCAATAAGTGAAAAATAACTTTAGCTTTGGAAGTTGGTGGCTGTGCAAAATAACAACGAAACTAGAACATAACAAAATAGAACCAAAGCCGCCGACTTCCAAAGCTAGGGTTATTTTTCACTTTTTAGTTTTTGACCGATGATTTACAAGACGATTTTGATATGTTGGCGCGCAGATTCCCCCGGTGTACAGACGCAATTAAAATTACTTTATTTAATGCGTAATGCACTTCACTGTACACGGGGAGTCTGTGGGCTAACTACACGCAACGGGCGTACAGTGCTCTGCGGGTCCAATTTAATAATGCGTTTGGGGCGCTGTTGCGGCTTCCACGTTTCTGTAGCGCATCAGCAATGTTTGCTAATGCACACACAGATGGCTTTGCAGCTTAATGGCGCAAACAGACCGCGTCTTTCATTAGTCGGTTGCGTGGAAGTCGCCACAGCATCTTGACTGCCATTGCTGCTAGGCATGACTGTCCCCTGACATTGATGTTAGTGCAGCGGACCAAGTCCCTGCTTACTATTTTGTACTAGTTTTCTATCTCATGTATGGATCAAAGTTATCTGAATAAATAGATTTTATTATTATTATATAACATCACGCTACGACACACGGGAGAGGAGCAGTAAGACCTAACTTAATGCGGGTGGAAAAAACCACGCGAACGAATTCGCTGGCAGCAGCTAGTTCGTTATAAAATTGAGAGTCTTCATACATAATACTTTTTCTTCCATAATTTGTGCGCGGCGGATAGAAGTCTTGTTCTCGTCTTAATTTCATTCTGTTTCTTTTTGTTTTTTGTGATGATAACCTTTGTATGTGTGATTTTATTTAGCACCAGCGACTTTCTCCGCGTGGCTTATTTCACCCGCGTTAAGTTACGTCTTTCGCTACTGCTCCGCTCCCTCGGGCCGTAGCGTGATAGTATATAGCCTATGTTACTCAGGAATAATGTAGCTTTCTAATGGTGAAATAATTTTCGAAATCGGCGCAGTAGTTTTTGAGTTTATTCATTACAAACATACACACACACAAAAATACAAGTCTTTCCTCTTTTTAATGTTAGTATAGATATTTCTAATCAGGATACATGTATTATAAATGCATGTTTGTGTAATGTTCATTAGCTTTGTTTATTTATAAAGTGTTTCCATTGAAGTGAGCTAGTCATAATGAAATGGTGTTTTGAGCAATTTGCAGTAGATGTATTTAATAGCCCCGTAGGACTCGTGGCGGCGAGCACTATAATTTTTTTTGGGACAAGCCCGCCACTCTATTCCCAACCACTGCAACTCCTGAAAGCCAGAATCAACAGTGGAGACCGCCAGAAGAGCGCCGAGGCAATGAAGCTCGACGAGTCCCGGAGAAACGATATAACTGTTTTGGATCCCGCAACGAAATTAATCAGAAAAGAGTAGCGGAGGAGTAGGAAAAAATATAATTTCCACTTCCCTCCAAACAAGCAGGAGACAGAACAGAACTACATCAATAGGCACAAGGGGACGTTTGTTACATTTGATTCCAGTAATAGGCATGGCATAAACGCTTGAACGCGTGGAAATTAGTTCTAGTTTCTACGAGGTCCGCGTAATAAACTACTCTGGATGTAACCAGTATACTGTCTAACATAATATTTCGTTCATTCTGCCAAAGATTACACTCCCACAAGATGTGATGAGCAGATTGTTCATATTTACAGTCAGATGTAGAACATTGACATAAGGGAGAAGCAACAAGCTTGAAAGAAAACAATTTACTCTCATAGTTGCCATGACCTGTAAAAGATTGGGCAACACAGTGGCCCACCTCCAGCCATGTTCTGGCCAGCCGTTCACGAACTGAAGGCCGTGGGTGTACATTAGTACACCTCTGCGTAACCCTTCGGGGAATACAGGCGTGATGGTTGAATATACTCTTTACCTTTATTATATTAATATATTTAGAAGGATAGATAACAAAGATTTGGCATCGAGTCAGATTGATCAACTAAGTAAGAAGCTATGATGTACAGTTAGTAGGAACACCGGGACAATCCCGAATTGTCTATGTCATGCTACAGGCATGGTGTGAATTTGTATTTTTTTTTACTAACTAACTGTTTCTAAGATAAGAAAAAGATGCATTGTAAAACCGGGACAATCCCGATTTATCGATGCGATGCTGCAGGCATGTCGTGAATCAGTACTAATTTTGAATCAACTAGTTGTTTCGTTTTATTAACGGATCCACTTCGAAACAGTATACTGCGCTCTGTATCAGGGATAGCTAACGTGGCTCAGAGATTACCCAACTTAAATGGGACTGGGCAGGACACACTGTGGGCCCGAGTGACACAACCCTGAGACAGTGAGTCGGGGTCGTGTCAGGTCACGAAGGAGATGGCGGGAAGAACTCGAGGGGTTCCTACAAAAGTGGAGAGATGAGGCACGGAAACGTGAAAGATGGAAGGAGTGGAGAGAGGCCTTTGCCCAGCAGCGGGACAGAAGAGGCTGATAAAAAAACGTGTGCTTTCGATCACGCGACTGAAGTAAAACTTCAACAAATAAGTACAATTTTATGTATTGTATCCTATGTCTAGCAGTGGACATCCTGCGACGGAAATGATGAAATAAAATTGAAGTGTCTGACTTCTATGTCAAAGTAACAGCTGTTACAAAGTACATATACCAAAAACCATTTTTTTAAATATCTGTCTGTCTATTCCGACTAATCTGCAAAACAGCTGGCACAATTTTGCTCGAGCTTTCACTAGCAGATAGCTGATGTAAAATAAGGAGTAACTTATGCCACTTTTATCTTAGAAAAAGGATTAGGGACGAAGTCGCGGGCGGAAGCTAGTCTATATCTATAGTAATATTATAAAGAGGAAAGATTTTTGTTTGTTTGTTTGTAACGAATAGGGTCCGAAACTACTGGACCGATTTTAACTATTTTTTCACCAATAGATAGGTACATTATTCCTGAGTAACATAGGCTATATAACATCACACTAGGACGCACGGGAGCGGAGCAGTAACAAAGACGTAACTTAACGCGGGTGAAATAAGCAACGCGGACGAAGTCGCGGGCAATTCGCGAGTTATTCTATAATTGCAAACTTATAATCTGTCTTAATCGTTTTGACTGCCTCGGTAGCCTAGTGGTCCTAAGCGCGACTGCTACGCTAGAGGTCTTGGGTTCGATTCCCAGGTCGAGCAAAAAGTGTTGTTGGGTTTTTCTATGAAATTCTCAGTAGCAGTTTGGAGTTAGGATTTGTGTCCGGTCAATGGCAATAGGCTCGCCCCCTATTAAATGGGACCTAAACATACCGGCGAGCTGTGGGTGTACCAACATTAGTACACCTCTGCTTAACCCTTCGGAGAACGCAGGTGTGATGGTTTGTGTATGTGTTTGAACGTCAGTTACATGAAAGAAAAAAAAAATAATCTAGCTGCACATTCCAAAAGTGTATTTCGTACATAAAATAATGGACAAGAAACTAATTAGCTTTAAGGTTCCGTAATAAAATAAAATAAAAAATCTTACTCATTTACCGTCACCTAAAAAAAAACATAGATTTGGCATCGAGTCAAATTGAACAACTTAGTAAGAAGCTACAACGTACTAGTTGGATAAGCGGGACAATCCCGAATTACCAATTTGCTGCTGCATGATATTATGCTGCAGACATGTTGCGAATTAGTACATTTTTAAAATTGACTAATTGTTTCGTTAGTCTAATCAACGCCAGCATATCTGTTATGGGTTTGATTCCGAAGACAAAGGTGTTTTTTACCCGACTGCGCCAGAAGGAGGGTTATGTTTTTTGAGTGTATGTATATGTGTATATTTCTTTTTTTTTAATTATCTTTGAAACTCAGATTTTTTACTATATTGGGGGTGCGTTAACGGTAGATACACATGCACAAAAAAACAATAAATACTAAATAGTTATTATTTTATTTAATTTAAATTTATTCTTATTAAATACTAGCTTCTCCTCGCGATTTCGTCACTCGTATTAAAGTTGCCACAATTTATGCCAATGTTGGCAAAAAAAAAAGTTATATTCCACATACGATCATCACGCCTGTATTCTCCGAAGGGTTAGGCACAGGTGTAACAATGTACACCCACAGTTTGCCGGTATGTTTAGGGCCCATGTAATAGGGGGCGAGCCTATTGCCATTAATCGGGCACAAATCCTAACTCCGAGCTGCTACTGAGAATTTCTTGGAAAAACCCAATAACACTTTTTGCTCGACCTGGGAATCGAACAAAAGACCTCTAGCGTAGCAGTCGCGCTTAGGTCCACTAGGTTACCGAGGCAGTTATATTCCGTTACGCGAAAACGGATTTCACTGAAACTTTAATGGCTGTAAGTCCTTTTCTATCAAATCCTACTACTAATATAAACGTGAATGTTTGTAAGGATAGATGGATGGATGTTTACTACATTTTCACGAGCTTGAAGAATATTCAGACCAAGTCGCGAGCAGTACTTAACTCTTACGATTACTTGAAAAAAAAAAACAGAAGATTTTTTTCAAATCTATTTTTTATCCAATAAGAAAAATCTCTCTTAATAGGAAAAGTTACAATGTCCTAATTTATTATTTGACTGCGACAATCGCGGCGAATGATTATTATAAAAGTAGGTACTTAAGTTCATACCTACTCATGAGTGATTGAGCGATAAGGTTTGCATTCGATTTAGTTCATCGAGGGCTTTGTGAGTTGTCTTGGGTTTAACGTCCAGTTCAGTAAAGAAAAATATATTTTCTGTAAGTACTATCATGTTATCTTAATATTATTTAATTTATTGACTTGTTGAGATTTATTTTATTATTTTCATTAAAAACATACTAATATTTTTTTAAATATTTATTTAAAATTAAAAATATTGTTTAAAATTATTATTATCTCCTTTATTAATTATACACCATCAATAAAAACCATATTACAAAATATTTTTTTATTAATAATTAAAAAATCAGCTCTTTGAAATTTGAAATAATTATCGACGATTTTTTTATTTATTATTTTGTGTATGTTTAAATATTTTTATGTTCATAGTAAAATTTAAAAAAATAAAATTTATATATGCGTATTAAATTAATAAAGAAGATAGTGGTCATAAATAAATCTCGATATTTTTTTAATGTAGAAAATCCGCGTCTTTTATTTTATTTGACAGAAACTTTGAGAGCAACTAACTGATATAATTAAGCCACGTAATTCCATTGTCACTGACTAGTAATTATTAATAATTATTAATCTATACTAATATTATAAAGTTGAAGATTTTGTTTGTTTGTTTGGTTGAACGCGCTAATCTCGGGAACTACGGGTTTGAATTGAAAAAATATTTTTGTTTTGGGTAGTTCATTTATTGACGAAGGCTATATAACATCTCGCTACGACCAATAGGTGCGAAGCAGTAACCAAAGATGTAACCTAATGCGAGTGAAAAAACTACGCGGACGAAGTCGCTAGTAAAAGCAAGTGTCAAATACATAGGTTTAGTTCCACTGTAATAGGGGGCGAGCCTATTGCCATTAACCGGGCACAAATCCTAACTTCGAGCTGCTACTGAGAATTTCATAGAAAAATGTAATAACACTTTGCTCGACCTGGGAATCGAACCCAAGACCTCTAGCGTAGCAGTCGCGCTTAGGACCACTAGGCTACCGAGGCAGTTACATTATCTACGTTTAGTTTTATATTTTTATTTATGACTGTTAATGTGGAGAGTAATTTTTTTTTCTCTGGCGTTACGATGTGTTAATTTTGTGTTACATTTATTGTTACAACCACTGCTGGACACAAATGTCAATTGGTTAAATTAATAAATTAATTAATTAATTTAGTTGGTTAATTAGTAAATAACCTTCCCTCTTTAAGTTTAACATGCCTGGTCTGCGTATTTGGCGTTTTTCGATTAAAATGCTAAGCTTTAATTGAAATGTTTGCATTTACACTAATATAATAAAGAGGAAAGATTTGTATTTTTGTGTGTGTGTATGTTTGTAATGAATAAACTCAAAAACTACTGCGACGATTAAAAAAAAAAACTCCTGAGTAACATAGGCTATATACCATCACGCTACGGCTCACGGGAGCGGAGCTGGTGAAATAAGCCACGCGGACGAAGCCGCGGGCAGGTCGTCCAGTAGGTTTTTAAATTTGTAACGCGCCGACGAAGCTACATCATCAAAAAACAAAGGGTACCGTTCAGCGGACGACAGTCGTTGTTTCCGGTCGTAAACTTATATAATTTATGACACTAATAATTAGAACTAAACAAAAGACTGCGAAGGATTTCCGAGAATATCGCAACGTATTACAAAATTGCTGACAAGACCAGAACATACATACCATCACGCCTGTATTCCCCGAAGGGTTAGGCAGAGGTGTACCAATGTACACCCACAGTCGCAGTCACAGTGTTTAGATCCCATGTAATAGGGGGCGAGCCTATTGCCATTAACCGGGCACAAATCCTAACTCCGAGCTGCTGCTGAGAATTTCATAGAAAATCCCAATAACACTTTTTGCTTGACCTGGGAATAGAACCCAAGACCTCTAGCATAGCAGTCGCGCTTAGGACCAAAATACTAACGAGGCAGTTACAAGACAAAAAATTATAAATAGGTCTTTTTCAAAAGGAATTGAGCCAAATCTTTTGATTTGGATGCTGAGAAAAAAATATACTTGGTATAATAAAATATAACATAATATACCATCACGCCTGTATTCCCCGGAGGGTTAGGCAGAGGTGTAACAATATTTACACCCACAGTTCGCCGGTATGTTTTAGGTCCCATGTAATAGGGGGCGAGCCTATTGCCATTAACCGGGCACAAATCCTAACTCCGAGCTGCTACTGAGAATTTCATAGAAAAACCCAATAACACTTTTTGCTCGATCTGGGAATCGAACCCAAGACCTCTAGCGTGGCAGTCGCACTTAGCACCACTAGGCTACCGAGGCAAAAAGGAAATATGAAACTAAGTAACATTGAACAAAATTTGTTTATTTATTTATAATTGATGGGCAAGCTCTTGACTCTAGTCTAGGTCAGAGGTGACAAAATAGAAAGTCAACGATGGAGTGAGCTTACCCAAAAGAAGCCTGTTAATTTTAACTTTGAAGTGATTAAAGTTGAATGCGCTCGGAAATGCAGAAAAAAAAGACACGGTTTAGACCACACGACCGAAGTAAAACTTCAGTTGTGTCACTTGACAAGTTGACATGTCACTTGAGGAAGAGAGAAAGAAAATAAGCGCGCGCACTGCTCTCTCTTGCACCTACAGTAATATACAAAACGTAACTCTTTCTCTTTCTATCGTCACTAACTTATATCTCCCTCTCAACTTCCGATCGCCCGATCACACTCATTTCCGTAACGCCCTCGTCAAGCATTTACCCAAGTTAAGGGTAGGTAAAGAAGTTTTACGTCAAAAAAAAAAAACAAAGCTAGTGTTGATTCGTGTTCATTCTGTTTCAGATATCAATATGAGGATCTGGGACTTTCCAAAGTTGGTAGTCAGGGAGGAGACACAACAACATACTCTCAGGAACTGTTCTGTAGTTATTGACGGACAGAATTACTTACATAACATCTATGCAGAGAGCAAGATCCCCTATGTGTTTGGCTGTGAAACCGATAAATACGCTGAACATTTGAAAGAACAATTTAAAATGTTCGAGCAGGCTAACGTTAAATGCTACATCGTGTTCAAAGGCGGCGACACAGATGTACAGAAGAAAATGCAAAGATTTGAACTTTTAATCTTCGATGTCAATACAACATATGAATTCATACCACCTGAGCTACTGAAAGATGCCAATGTGCAAGTGATCGATGAGATGGGCATAGATTACGCTTTCTGCCTTACAGAGAGTAAAGATGAATGTGTTTCTTTAGCTCAAATACTACAATGCCCTATCATTAGCTATGATATAGAATTCTGCTTCAGGAAAGCACCTTATATTCCATCTGTAACATTGAAATTTGACAGCGAAAATAAATCAATCCAATGTGGCCAGTTCACACTTCAGAATTTTCTTAAAAAAAATTCTCTGACGTTAACGAAAGCTGCCATTTTTGTCACGTTAACCGACACAACAGTATTTCCGGCGAACTATTTCGATACACTGTTCAAAACTTGGCGAGTTTTACATAGCAGAGAGAGCACAAAGTTGAGAAATCTGATCCGGTGGCTGAGTAAGCACAGCGAACGAGACGCCTGGAATGGAATTTCAGAAGCTCTGTTAAACGACCAAGCCCTTAACAAATTCAAACTAAATTATCGTAATTTATTGACAACCATGGAGAAAGAAGAAGGAGGACATGTCACCGAGTATCTTCTCAATTCGAATGTCCAAATAGGGAAGCAAGATCCTGAATGGTTCGAAAAAGGAGTAGTTTGCAAGCACGTACCGCCAATATACATTAATCTATACAAATCCAAAGTTATTCAAGGATCTTGGATAACACTACACGCACGGTCTGAAGAGAGTTTGCTACCATCGATTGACATAATTAAATATGCTTGCAACTTACTAACGAATTACACGGTAGATACCTTTAAGGTACAAAAGGATGCCAACAAATATGTCGAGATAGACACTTATGATACAAATGTTCGCAAGCCCAGTTACAACTGCAACGAGGCCGTGTTTGAAAACGGTTGGGACGAAATAAAAGATTTGAAGCTCTTCGAACATTTTTTAACTGAGAATGCATCGGTAGCCTAGTGGTCCTAAGCGCGACTGCTACGCTAGAGGTCTTGGGTTCGATTCCCAGGTCGAGCAAAAAGTGTTATTGGGTTTTTCTATGAAATTCTCAGTAGCAGCTCGGAGTTAGGATTTGTGCCCGGTTAATGGCAATAGGCTCGCCCCTTATTACATGGGACCTAAATATACCGGCGAACTGTGGGTGTACATTGTTACACCTCTGCCTAACCCTTCGGGGAATACAGGCGTGAGTGTATATTTTTTTTTTTTTTGATATAAACGTTGAAGTTTTAACTAAAGCTGGACTACCAGAAGATTGTCTTGTACTCTTGATTGCACTAGTATACTTTACACGCAATAAGCAGTTGAAAGGGGAGGATGTAACTAGAGAAGTTTACACAGTTTTCATGTCGTATATCGCGCTTAGCTCAGCGTCCAATGCAGATCTAAATTTAAGAGTACAACGTATTGCTGATAAGTATAACAAATACGATGAGATCGAAGCCAAAAGTATTTTCGACGGAGTAGTGTTGGAAAGGTACATCGAACTTCAAAATTGCATTCAACATATGAATTATTTGAATACTTTGTGCGGGTCGCCGTTCAAATCTTCACAGTACAGCAGGATTTACAATGGCACGTTTGTATTTAAGATGTATTGTGATATGAGAGGCAATGATTGTGATGATTTCGTAAATGGCTTACTTCAGTCGGTTCCGTCAGTTTTAACAATGTTCAAAAGATTGATTCAAGTTTACCGTGAACTTTTGGGTTAGTTATTAATTTGCATTGAGGTCATACATGTATTTCTTAAGCACTAAACCCCGGGGGCTTTTAAGTTTTTTATTCGATTACCTGGGGATCTCGATGGCCGTTAAGTAATTTTTATTTTTTATATATTTTCTGATAATTGTTTAAAATTTTGTAGATTCTGATTTAATCATATTATACAGGGTCATTTGTAAAACAATGACAACCTCTCAGGACTATGTTACTAACATCATAATCAACAACTTTTGTTCTATGACATTTAAAAATTTATCATATTTTTTTTCATCAGATTTTTATACAAAAATAAAAACATTTAAATTGAACGCTCTAAATGTTACGAAGTCTATGCGAAGCAAACGAAAGCAATAGTAAAATAGCGAGGGGAGCGGGGTTAGGGCGGCAGGGGTGTTTGTACTTGTCTTATTTACAATTTACGGAAATCCTTCAGTCGGTCATTCGCTTCGATGCGCTTGCGTTGCTTGATTCTGTAAAAACTTATAGAACAAAAGTTGTTGTTTATGATGATAGTAATACAGTCCTGCAAGGTTGTCACTGTTTTACAAATAACCATGTATATAGCAACCCTAGTTGTCTATGCTCAAAAGCGAGAAACTTGTGCACAGATGATAAATACCTGAAAAGATTAAAAAATGTATATCATAATAATATATATGTTCCATTCTCACAGACGAAAAATCTGTCGAAAAGTCAGCCGACCCATATAACAATGTAATAGATATTCAATGCAATGTAATAGATATTCAAATAACGTTTATTATGAATCTATTTTTTTTTTATAATTAAACATTTTAATTAAAATATCAGCCTATTATTGTCCCACTTCAGGGCAAAATCCTGTTATCGAACAGAGAGACGGCGATTATTGATCACCGCGCTTGCTCGATGCAGATTAGCGATTTTAAAATTATATATTTATTCATAACTGCCTCATTAGCCTAGTGGTCCTAAGCGCGACTGCTACGCTAAAGGTCTTGCGTTCGATTCCCAATTCGAGCAAAAAAGGTGTTATTGGGTTTTTCTATGAAATTCTCCGTAGCAGCTCGGAGTTAGGATTTGTGCCCGATTAATGGCGATAGGCTCGCCCCCTATTACATGAACTGAAACATACCGGCGAACTGTGGCTGTACATTGGTACACCTCTGCCTAACCCTTCGGTGATGGTATGTATGTATGTATGTACTTATACATTTGAAATATTTTTTCATAAGCGATAGTATAGTAGTCCCCACGAGTCGTGAGCACAAATGTTAAGTTAATTTGTGGGTTATTGGGTGCTTTTCTTGGTTCTTTGGGCTGCCGACGCTGCACGCGATTGGTCTGCCTGTCCGACCGATTGCGTGCAGCGGCGGCGCCCCAAAAAATCCCAAAAGGAACACAAATATTTGGAATGCGCTTCCTCAGAGTATCAGGATGGCCTCCAGTCGGTTCACATTCAAGGTAAAAGTTCGCGAGCATTTACATAAGAAGTTGGCAGACTCGTCCCACAACTAGTTTGCCATTATCCGGGCACAAATCCAAACTCCGAGCTGCTACTGAGAATTTCATAGAAAAACCCAATAACACTTTTTGCTCGACCTGGGAATCGAACCCAAGACCTCTAGCGTAGCAGTCGCACTTAGCACCACTAGGCTACCGAGGCAGTTACCAAGAGGCAGTGTGTTTATGGGACCTAAAACATACCGGCAAACTGTGGGTGTACAATGGTACACCTCTGCCTAACCCTCCGGGAAATACAGGCGTGATGGTATGCTATGTATTTTTATCTCTCTCTACTTTGTATATTTTGTTTGTATGTATTTATTATTATATTTTATTCTTGGAAATTTTTCAGTTCGTCTTCCTTGCACCTACTATGTGTTATCTCTGCATCACCCTAAGGTAGACTGGTAGAAAATGCCTAAGGCATTAAGTCCGCCTTTGTACGGTGTATTTTTTTTGCATTTGTGCATAAAGTTTTAATAAATAAGTAAAAATCCAAAAATTTACTTGACATTTATGCTCACGAGTCGTGGCGACTGCTATGCCTGCACGGTCGTTCGGAAAGCCTAACTTCAGAGCGGTTATTTGACGTAAACTATAGTTAATTAATACAGCATCTTGTGCAGTATGGTACCCTTGACTTATTTCTACCATACCTTGGTCCATGGTCTCCCATAACGATGAGAAGTGTGTCATCGAAGGTGTTCCTCTGTTGCAGAGTCTGCAGTAGGTCCAACATCGCATCATCAGCAACGGATAACATGGTACCATCGTGGGTGATGTCAGCGATGAACGTGAAACAGAATTTCTTGCCATCCAAACGCATGAACTGTTGAAAAAGTAGTCAACGTTTCAAACAAACTTATCGAGGAAATTATCGACTCCATACAATAGTAGTCTAGTTGCATTTTGGTAAATAACATACAAATCATAACCCCTTTATTCCCCAAAGGGGTAAGACAGAGGTGTACCAATGTACACCCACAGTTCGCAGGTATGTTTAGGTCACGTGTAATAGGGGGCGAGGTCTATTAACATTAACGGGGTATTTTTTATTTTTTTATGTCGCTAGAAATTTCTCCTGTTTCGTGGTTGTATTTACAAACATATAAACTCACATACACAAACAGCCAGACCCGGAAAAACTATCTGTAGGCCATTCAATTATTTGTTTCGTGCGGGAATCGAACCCGCGACACGCAAGCAGCAGCCAATCGCTCAGCCAGGAATACAGGCGTGATGGTAGGTGTTACATTACCTGATCAGTTATATTCATCATTAATTGAAACTGGGGTGTGTCTCCCACGCAATATTTTGACGACTCTTTATTCCATTTCCTTCCGTGCTTCGACTCCTCGAGGTAAAACGAGCGAAGGTAATGATCGGCTGGCTGGCGACGGAACCCTTTGAACCGGTACTGAAAGGTACCTATCCACGGCATATCTTCGAAGTAGGCGGTCCGGTAGCTGAAATTTTATCGTACACAATCAAACCTCAAGTAGGTTTATTCCAAACATCTTTAAAAAACTTTTTTTGGGAAATATATTTCGGAATTATTGATTAATGGTGTCTTAGAAATTCATGGTCGGAAGCTAAAATGCGGGTGATGCCGTTGCCTCTTTTTACGGGCCCGCCTTGTGGTGGTGGCGGGCCAATATCGTAGTTGGAGGAACACGGTGGGATTTTAATCCGTAGGAGTACGACACACCCTTCCGCCTTCCCCGAAGCGAAGGCAGTCCATGAGAACTTCCCCACGAAAAAACAAAGGTCACCGCATTATGACAGCTAAAGAAATTGAAATAAGGTTTAGAACAGGTGTGGCGGTGTGTTGATGCCGCGAAGTCAGTGGGCGCCGGCCCCCAAATCTCAAATCCTTATAGCAATCCATAATATGAACATGCAGGCAGGTGTATATAAATAGGAACAATTATGGACCCTGTTGGGCACAGTCAAATCTTACTAATCCTCCTTCCTATCCTATAGTAATATTACCATCACGCCTGTATTGCCCAGAGGGTTAGGCAGAGGTGTACCAATGTACACCCACAGTTCGCCGGTATGTTTTTAAGTCCCATGTAATAGGGGGCGAGCCTATTGCCATTAACCGGGCACAAATCCTAACTCCGAGCTGCTACTGAGAAATTCATAGAAAAATCCACTAACACTTTTTGCTCGACCTGGGAATCGAACCCAAGACCTCTAGCGTAGCAGTCGCGCTAAGGACCACTAGACTACCGAGGCAGTAATATTATAAATGCAAAAGTTTGTGAGAATGGATGGATAGGTGGATGGATGTATGTTTGTTACTTTTACGTTTAAACGGCTGAACGGATCTGGATGAAATTTAGCATAGAGATAGATTGTAGTGTGGCATAACACATAGGATACTTTACATCCCAAAAATAATTATGACTCTCGTGGGATACCGAATAAAAAGTCAAAGTATTTATTGCAATTAGACAATTTACAGCCACTTTTGAATTGTCAAGAAGTTACCCATGCAAAAAGTTGAAGCTTGATGCTCGTTCCAAAACGTAGGTCTCTACGGAAAAGATCGAGCAAGAAACTCTACGGACACTCTTTACATAATAATATATGGAATTTGACGCGGACTGAGTCGCAGGCAGAAACTAGTAATAAATAAGGAGAGAGGAAGAACGCTATTATAATTTCCTTAAAACTCATATTGTTAACTCACCCATCTTTGGTGAGTTTATAGAATATAAAAGGCATGGAGTCTATAGTGCCGTTGCCTTTCGTTGCTTTCCTAACATCTGGCAACTCCAGTTCAGTCTTCCCCGTCAGTATCGGGAACAGAGCCGCCGGCGTACCATCACCGACAATATTGTATCTGTAATCATCAAAATTATATTTTTATAGTAAAACTTCTTTACGCACGCTTGGGAGGTAAGCTGGTGAATGCTTTACGAGAGCGTTACGGAAATGAGTGTGATCGGCCGAACGGAAGTTGAGAGGAAGATATAAAATAGTGCAGATAGAAAGAGAGATTCACGTTTCGCATATTACTGTAGAAGCAAGAGAGAGCAGTGCGCGCGCTCATTTTCTTTATCTCTTCCTCAAGTGACATGTCAAGTGACACAACTGAACTTAATTCAGTTGTGTGGTCTAAAGCACACGTGTCTTTTTTATTTTTGTCTGTTGGTGACATACATACATACTATCACGCCTGTATTTCCCGAAGGGATAGACAGAGGTGTACCAATGTACACCAACAGTCCGCCGGTATGTTTTAGGTCCCATGTAATAGAGGGCGAGCCTATTGCCATTACCCGGGCACAAATCCTAACTCCGAGCTGCTACTGAGAATTTCATAGAAAAACCCAATAACACTTTGCTCGACCTGGGAATCGAACCCAAGACCTCCAGGGTAGCATTCGACCACAGTTGAAAATGTGATATTGGTACTTGGCCGGTATCGGAGCAGTGATATAGGTTATATAACATCACGCTATGACCCATGGGAGCGGAGCAGTTACCAAAAACGTAACTTAACGCGAGTGAAAAGTAGTACTGTATATACGAACCCATTTAGTATCGTTGCCTTCACATTATTTCTGAGATATTTGTAACTCTTCGGCATTTTGCGAATAAAACCATTTTTGGAAGTGGAATCGAAGCCAAATATGAGAACATTGAAGGTGTCATGACGCGCCGGTCGTGATGGAACCCGTTTCACAGAGCTACGGAACCCTAAAGAATAGCCTGTCCAAGATGAGCTGAGAACGCTGCAACAAAAAAAAAATCTCATGAAAATCTCATAAAGTCAAATCATTTATTTCAATTAATCTACATTAATATTATAAAGAAGAAAGATTTTTTTGTTTGTTTGTTCCAAACGAAAAGGCTCCGAAAGTACTGGACCGATTTTGACCATTTATTCACCAATAGCTAGCTACATTATTTCTGAATACCATAGGCTATATAACATCACGCTACGACCTAAGAGAGCCGAGCAGTAACGTAAAACGTCACTTAACACGGGTGAAATAACCCTAAGTTAAACCCTAAGCTACCTTCTGCGAGGCAGTAATGCTTGAGAAGGAGGCGGCGGGACGGTTGAGACAGCGGTTCTCCCGTCCCAGCCGCCGCGGTAGACGCTCCGGACGTCGGGAGCCGCGAGACGACTCCCGGCCACCGTAGATACTGGCCTGTGGACGGTGAGCAATGGGTAGCTCACCGTCCTTACGTTGCATAACGACAGGCCGTGTCGACGGCGCGTTCGTGTTCCACGCGCGCCTCAAAGAGATGTCAGCAAAAGGAAGGGGCCACTGAGGGCCGATGCCTGCCGGGGCTGCGGGTTGTTCGCAAGAGATACCGCGCCCCCGGAACGCAAAGGGCACAAGAAGGAACATGGGTGGGTTTTAGTCAGTAAAAGTCTGACACTCCCTCCCGCCCCGCCCAGGGCGGGAAATGTTATTTGATGATTTCCCACCCACCAAAAAAAAAAAAAAAACCCTAAGCTAAGTAGAATTGGCGTAATTACCTGTTGTGGTGGGTCCCGGAACATCTTATTTTGACATGATCACTTAAATCCAGTTTGTAAGAGTCACCACCCATCACTTCTGTAGGCTCCCCCAAGTGGTAAGAGTCGTCGCTCACGTGTATAATGTCCCAGTAGGTACACACAACATTTCTAGTCGTACTTAATATTTCACGTAGCACCTTACATTCGGAATGCTGAAAAAATAAAATCAAACTTGTGGTTACAAAAAAACAAAATTGAAAATTTTAAGTAACCTCCGACAGAAGAATAAATATCCCTTCCGCTGCTAACAAAAGAGGTGATAACTTTGAAACCGCCGCACAGATTTCCATCAAACATAGCTAAGAAAATTCCCGACTAATACCTATATAACCTATAATAACCTTTAAAAAAATACTAAATCAAAATCGGTTCATGCGTTTGGGAGCTACGATGCCACAGACAGACACACACACAGACACGTCAAACTTATAACACCCCGTCGTTTTTGTGTCGGGGGTTAAAAATGAAATGTTTTTTTAATTTTTTTTGTAAATATTTGTGACGTGTGTGAAAGCAAGTAAAGCCGTTGGTCCCGGCTGTCATTCGTAGATCTTTAACAGTCGTTATAGATAGTCAGAAGCCAGGAAGTCTGACAAACAGTCTAGCAAAGAGGTATCGTGTTGCCCACTAACTGGGTTGTGGAGGTCAGATAAGCAGTCTCTCCATGTAAAACACTGGTATTTCACTACATCCGGTTAGACTGGCAGCCGACCCAAAAACAGTGGTGAAATTGGGGTTGTCAGACTTCTTGGCTTCTGACTATCCGTAACGACTTACAAATATCTATAAATTACAGCCGGGACCAACGACTTTACGTGAGTTTCGAGACACGGGGGTGTCACACCATCAACTTCCAAACTCCGAGCTGCTACTGAGGAATTCCTAATGGAAAACCCAATAACACTTTGCCCGACCTCGGAATCGAACCCAAGACACGCTCATCAGACCGCGAGACCAACGGGGCAGTCACGTGATAATCATGTGTATAAATATAATACAAGTCATTAATAAGATGCCGTGTCGACGGCGCGTTCGTGTTCCACGCTCGCCTCAAAGAGATGTCAGCAAAAGGAAGGGGCCACTGAGGGCCGATGCCTGCCGGGGCTGCGGGTTGTTCGCAAGAGATACCGCGCCCCCGGAACGCAAAGGGCACAAGAAGGAACATGGGTGGGTTTTAGTCAGTAAAAGTCTGACACTCCCTCCCGCCCCGCCCAGGGCGGGAGAAGTTATTTGATGAATCCCACCCACAAAAAAAAAAAAAAAAGTAATTAATAACATAACATAAAGAACTTACATAGCATTTCACCCAATCCTTTCCTTGGCAATTGATAGAAGGGAACGCCTTGTCGAATTGCATCACCTCCCTTGCAAAAGGGTCTAGGTGAGGGATCTCACATCCAGTCCCTTTATCTTCCCTCAGGGCTTCCTCGATCCTGTTTTCTATATATCTGGTAGACAGAGACTTGAATATAGTGTTTGATTTTGTTACTATTTTCCTTTATTTCCACCATTTTGCAGAGCACAATGCTGTTATAGGGGATACGCTAAGGTTGTCCGCGAAATTCAAAACTTCCTGCGATTTTTTACACGACTACCCCAAAAAAGACAGTTATGTTTTCAGGGTTACTGTATGTATGTATGTATTAATGTAATTTGTAATTTAGCCAAGTATAGGGTTGTAAGGTAAAAAAATTGTTGCGACATTACCAATAGTTTAATAAAATTAAACATTTTAAGTAACCCCCGACAGAAGATTAAAGGTCCCTACCGCAGCTAAAAAAGGAGCTGATAACCTTGAAATGACTGAACAGATTTTGATAAAACATATCTAAGAATCATCGCTAGGAAACCTGCTTTCAAATAAAGAAAACCGCATCCAAATCGGTGCACCCGTTTAAGAGCCACAGTGCCACAGACAGACACACAGACTCTTCAAACTTATAACACACCTCTTTTTTAGTCGGGGGTTAAAAATCAATTCTAGTAAATAAAATGGAAGTGTCTGTTTGTATTTGTATGACCTACAGCTAGTTGTTCCGGATCTGGCTGTTTGTGTATGTGAGTTTATGTCTGTAAACGCACACACGATACAGGAGAAATTCCTAGTGTGTTGACAGTGCTTGTATATAAAAAAAAAATTAGAATTTTTGTCTGTCTGTTCCGGCTATACTCCGAAACAGCTGGAGCGATACTGAGCTGCAAATTGAAAAAAAAAACGAAAGTGATTTTGAATTTCGCGGGCAACCTAGGCGTATTCCTCTTAAGGCAGAGTTAGACACACCGATCCGATACCAATTGTAATCAATCTCACCGATACCGATACCAGCCGACATTTTGATGGTTCTGCCAAAACAAAATAATTCACGTCTTTAATTCTATTTGACTACCAAAAGGGGGACAGGGGGGGGGACCTGGATGGTATTACGTCAGTATTTTTTTTTTTTAATAAATCTACTTACATGTTCAGATTTTTTTGCTAAAAGTAGATTCTGATTTGACCACAAGTACTTATCTTTAGTACTTATTAGTACTACTTACTACTTTAGTGGATATTTATCTTTGCTCGAAAACGAAAAGCATGGTCAGGGATGAGGAAAGCGTGAACAGATTACAATAAATATATGTATAGTATACCAATGTAACTGCCTTGTTGGCCTAGTGGTCCAAAGCGCGACTGCTACGCTAGAGGTCTTGGGTTCGATTCCGAGGTCGAGCAAAAAGTGTTATTGGGTTTTTCTGGAAATTCTCAGTAGCAGCTCGGAGTTAGGATTTGTGCCCGGTCAATGGCAACAGGCTCGCCCCTTATTACATGGGGCCCAAACATACCGGCGAACTGTAGGCGTACATTGATGCACCTCTGCCTTACCCTTCAGGGAATACAGGCGTGATGGTATGTTATACTAATGTTTACGTAAGCATGGGGTGGGGAGGGGTATGAGCTTTGCTTACTTGCTGACTAGAGGGAGAGAGGGGGTGATCTAATGATTCAGGTATACATTGTCACAACAGATAACACTGTAGGTTTCACATTTGGTCACATGATTTTGGCAGAACAAACTTCTAGGTTAGGCCCAACATAACGCCTAGCTACCACAGCGCATTTTATCACAAAACTCTTCGCACTGCAAGCCAGACTACGGCATCTCTAACCAGTCCCCACGAACGCTCCACCACGTGTCTGATCACGCCGCCTTGAGACACTATTCTGACGCCGCAAACGTAGGGTGAAGAGATGTTTGTTGATAAAAGCATTTTTTATGTAACGCACGGGTAAAGAAGTACTGGCTCCCAAGATACAGGTTTTTCACCTAGTTTGGTAGAGTGCTGTCCCTGATTTTTAGTTCATAATATGCCTTACCTTGCCTTACTATTATGTACCTTTGCCATTGTATTTTGTACGAATAAATTATTATTATTATCTTCTCATTTAAGAGGAATTCATGATATCATGCGCCGTATGAAGCTAGCATAAGAACTGCATTGGCTCGGTATATGATACTGCACCTCGATCTATGTTGTTACTGGTATCGGAAGCAATTGTCACTGTTGGTATTGGTATCGGAAACGGAAATAACAGTTTTTGAGTGTTAGATAGTAATTATATGATGATCTTTTTTTGGAGTCGCGCTGGTACATTTTGTAAAAATCTCACTCAGTGGATTTGGGTTAAACGTCCCCATGTCCGACTTTTTGTAGGACCGATTATTTATCGGACCATTCAATAGATTCATAGTTTCGTGGGACAGAATTTTTGTAGGACGTGTGCGTGTGCGAATTCTACTATGTTCCATTCTCTCCGACAAAAAATCGGCCACCGATTGTCTAACATGGGTGGGCAGCCTGATGATGATGGTGTGATTGACAGCTCATCTCAAAACTAATTCACTTAAATTCACGGAAGGAGATTTTTACAGAATACCCTGTTGGACACCAGAATAATGATGAATTATGTTAAATTGCTGCTGTATGAAGGTATTAAGCACCCGCTAGCAATTTTGTTACAATATTATTGTTAATTGGCACTTAAATAAACCTAACATAGTTTTTTTTATTAGAAAGTGGCTTTCCAAAGAGTTCGAATAGTGGCGTATTTATATTTGACATATTTATTTATTATTCTTTAACAAATTTACATTCGTGTCGAATAGTGGTTTTAACAATAAATGTAACACGAAATTTGCCGCGAGACGACTCCCGGCCACCGTAGATACGGGCCTGTGGACGGTGAGCATTGGGTAGTTCACCGTCCTTACGTTGCATAACGACAGGCCGTGACGACGGCGCGTTCGTGTTCCACGCGCGCCTCAAACAGATGTCAGCAAAAGGAAGAGGCCACTGAGGGCCGATGCCTGGCGGGTTGCGGGTTGTTCGTAAGAGATACCGCGCCCCCGGAACGCAATGGGCGCAAGAAGGAACATGGGTGGGTTTTAGTCAGTAAAAGTCTGACACTCCCTCCCGCCCCGACTTGATGATTTCCCACCCACCAAAAAAAAAAAAACACTAATCCAAAAAAGAAAATATATCACATTACACAGCCACTAGTCCGCCATTTTGTTTCTTTTTTAAGTCGCGGCTCTCTGTGTTGTCAGTCATATGGCGGGTAGGTTATGGTAACATTAAAATTTCATCTTCTTTTCGTGTCGATAGACTCTTATCAAATTATCTCCGACCAGTATTGCGCAATCTGTACAGCTCTATCATTGCCCTCGTTTAGATCTTGAATGGTGTTAGGTGGTTGTGCACGACGGGCGACTAAGGAGATGCCGCATGTCCTGTGATGGTGCTCCAAGCTGGCTATACGTTTAGGATGCGATACCCGTGCCCCGCCCAATGGCAGTTGGAGGAACACCGTGGGGTTTAGTCGGTAGAAGTCCGACATACCCCTCCGCCTTACCAATGCGGAGGCAGTCCATGCGGATATCCTCACGAAAAATAAATCGTGGGCCGCAACTTAAAAAAACAAAAACAAAATGGCGATAGGCAATGCTAGCTTTTATACAAAAAAGTTCGAACCCCTTTGTAATAAACCTTAAATTGTGTATTAGTTTATAGATGAGTATTGTTTATATTCATGGGCCCTTGGAGATAGAATTTTTATTTATTTATCAATAAATTAGAATGTTGTGCTCATACACAAAGCGAGTATAGACACCACCAAACAATCGCCATATTTTTTATGAGCTGTCAAAACGCGAATACTCCATAGATTTTGAACGGCAATGGCGAATCGTGAATTAGAGGAAGTTTGAAAGTAGCGCCAGTGACAGAAAAGTTGAAAGGGAACCGTTTGTCTTGGTATGGGCATGTGAAGAAAAGAGATGAGGCGCATATGGCCAAAAGAGTTATGAATATTAGTATGGATGGATGAGACAAAGAGTGAAGCCAAACAAGATAGATGGATTGTGTGAAGAGCAGGGAGTCAGTGATATCATGACGGTTGACAGGACGGCATGGAAGATGATGATTCGATGAATGGCGAATCGTGACGTCACATATTCGCCAATTCAATAAATTATTTATTGATTTGAAAGCAATTAAAAAAACACAGTCAATTGGAAAAATAATTGGATAAAATAAAGTGGTTTTTTTAATAAAACTTCTTTAGGCACGCTTGACTGAGGGAGTAAGCTGGTGAATACGTTACAAGAGCGTTACGGAAATGGGTGTGATCGGGCGAACGGAAGTTGAGAGGGAGATGTAAGTTAGTGAAGATAGAAAGCGAGAGATACACGTTTCGTATATTACTGTAGAAGCAAGAGAGAGCAGTGCGCGCGCTCATTTTCTTTCTCTCTTCCTCAAGTGACATGTCAAGTGGCACGACTGAAATTTTACTTCACTCGTGTGGTCTAAAGCACACGTGTCATTTTTATAGAAAAGTTGATGCTTGGAATTATTGATAAATGGTGTCTGCAAGCGTTTTAAATATGACACATTCCATAAACTTACCGTGAACCTTAAAAAGATATTAAATAAACGCACGAAATAATTGTTTATGTAAGTAGTTGGTTACGCCATTTTATGTTCAACCCGTCATTATATTATCACTCATTCATTAATTCAGTGCCGTGATAGGTTTTAATAGGCAACACCGCGAAATATTCAACTGACACAATTACAATCCAATTACGATTCAATTGAAACCACATTTAAGTTTTAGCAGAATACGCATTTTCTCACAATGATAATTGACTTATAATTGACTCTCGATTGAATCGTAATAGTGGGACTTGTCATTGAAATTAGCAGACTTGGGGCCCAGACAGATTGGCGATTTTGAGAGATTGTTGAGATTGGCTGCTGCGTTGCTTGTCATGGGTTCAATTCCCGCACGAAACAAATATTTTTATGGCTGTTTGTGTATGTATAGTTTTATGTAAAAATATGCAGTTACTTGGTAATTTGTGAGTTTATGTTTGTAAACGCACCCATGGAATAGTAACCGGCACGACTCGTGAGTACAAAATCCAAGTTAATTTTTAGGTTCATTCTTGGATTTCTTTTCTTGAATCAACTCGTGCCAGTTACTATACCTATAGGAAAACATCCTAGGGCAACGTTATTTAAAAAAAAATGTCTAAACCAAAAGGCCGCCATACAATTTTGAATGCGTCTTATTAAAGGAGTTTTTTTTTGCGTGTGTATAATATTAACGTTTGATTTCTAAGGTTCCGTACCTAAAGGGTGCTTTCAAATCGGGACCCTACTCCGCTGCCTCACAGGACTGTATTTTTTCAACATACGGCCCGCCAGATGGTGAGCGGTTGTTAACCTTTAAAAGTAGGTACCTAATCACTCCCATCTTGAAGAACCGTTTACCATCGCACCTCTCGCCATCGGCAGGGGGCCCACCCTCACACCTTAGAACCCAAATGGTCCCGTACGGTACGGTTTCAGAGAAACCTCCCTCCGCGTACGCTTAGGTTGTAGAATGAGCTCCCTGCTAAGATTTTCCCAAGATAATACAGCATAGGGTTCTTCGAGAAAGGAGTTTTAAGGTTCGTACGGGGTCGGCAACCCACGAGGGATGCCTCTGGTGTTGCAAGTGTTCATAGGCAGCGGTAACCGCTTATCATCAGGCGGGCCGCTAGCTTGTTTGCTCCCTTCTGTGTTATAAAAAAAAAGTTCCCAGACTGTAGTCCCTTGGGAAAACCTTGGCAGGGAGCTCATTCCACAACCGAAGCGTTAGCGCGAGGAATTCCTTTAAAACCGCACAGTGCGCGACCATTTAGCCTCTAATGTGTGTAGATCAGCTTCCTGACAATGGCGTGCGGTGCGTTGATAGAAGGAATACACTAGATACTTGGAATTTTCATAGTTTGTATTACTATGGCCACTAAACCAGCAACTAATAATAATAAAATAAAATTAATACCTAAAGGGGATCCTTACAAGAAACGTGCTATGCGATCTTGATATTGTACGATGGCGCGGAACCATTCCTGTGCGAGGCCGACTCGCACTTTGAGGATTTTTTGTACAAATAAGCTAGGTGTTAATTACAATACCATCACCATGCAACATGCAGCATGCAAATTGTCATGCAAAGTTAACTTACTTACTATGAAATCTACTTACTCAATCACAGAGTCTCTGAAAAGACAAAACAAAAGTGAGGGAAAGATAAAAACAAACTATAGGGAAAGAAACATGAGATACCATGCTTCAAGCACACATGCGCAAGCGCAAACTAAACATCAATCTTCTCCAGAAAGGACTATAGGCACCTTTGTATGAACTTTGGGCCCACTTTTCAACACTGTTTATCAGTAATGAGAACCATGTCGTAATGAAAGCTCTGAAGGGATACTTCATTTTATTGTATGGCAGCTAAGTTCAAATCCAGCGCTAAAATGGTGTTTCGGTAAATTTTGTCATGGTCTCGTCACTGTTGTACGATGTGGAAATCTTTATCCATGATTTACACGAAAATGACAAAATGTACCAAAATAGGATTTTCGCGCTGGATTTGAAGTGAGCTGCCGTTGAATGTAATTAAGTACTCTTTAAAGTAAGACTCTTGTTTAAACTAACATCTTGTATAACATTGGAAACCTTATGCGGTCTAGGTTCAAAGCTGGCCTAGTCAGTCACTGCAGCTATCTACTCGCAACGTGTGACCGCATCATACGAGTAAACCGCACTGGCGTTTTATGAGCGTTGGCGTTACTCTAAGGGCGTTATCACACTGGCGATTTTTGAGCGAATTCAAAGCAAGACGAGAACGCAGCGGTTTCGCCGCGAATAGCGCCGAAGCCATTTTGTAGAGTCACATTCGACAGCCCGCTCCGCCACACGCAGGCGGCGAAAACGTTGCCCGCCCGCCGCGTGCTGCACGCGGCGGGGGAAAAACGCCAGTGTGATAAGGGCCTAACGTCTGCGCTACGACAACGCTGCGTATACGCGATTGACGTCGCGAGTCTCTAGTGGCAACCGTTCGCGCTGCCACTGCTTAACGTCAACGCGACGTTAACGTTGCATTTTTTGACAACAGATACAATCACGCCGTCCCGCTCTATATCCGTGCCTACCCAGTAGTATGTGCGTGACGTTAACGTTGTGTTCAGCGGAAGCGCAACGTTAACGCTTACCACTAGAGACTCGCGACGTCAGCGTTCTCGTTGCGCAGACGTTGGAAAAACCCCTATTCTATTTTTCATCCCGAGATCCCGGAAATAGTTTTATTACCGCATCCCCGAGAAAATAACTAAAAATAATGATTACCTCAGCTTACGGAAGGCTTCCTGCTGAAAATTACGAGAGACATCCCAACGTAATATTCTGATTTTCTTTTTTTTGATTTTAATCTTATTAACAACCACAACCGGACTGCTTGACAAACATACAAAATAAAAATAAACAGAAAGAGAAGAAGCATGCATGAAAGAGAAGGAGTGAATGAGACAAGACACAATGATGACATAGAGGCCATTCAGATATTACATAAGCACAAAAGAGGGTCGTTAATTCTCACTAGCAGCTCGGAGTTAGGATTTGTGCCCGGTTAATGGCAATAGGCTCGCCCCCTATTACATAGGACCTAAAACATACTGGCGGACTGTGGGTTTGCATTGGTATATCTTTGCCTAACCCTTCAGGAATACAGGCGTGATGATATGTGAGTGTATTCCTTATTTCTAAACTCTATAACTATACTATTACTTCCAAAGTCCGGGCTGCTACTGAGCAAATCCTAACGAAAAAAAACCCAATAACACTTTTTGCCCGACCTGGGAATCGAACCCGGGACCCCACCCTCGTCAGTCGCGCTTGCAACCACGAGACCAACGGGGCAGTTAATATCGCCGGTGAGAAGTTAATACTAATGGAAAAACCCAATACCAGTTTTTGCCCGACTTGGGAATCAAACCCAGAACCCTACGTGTATATAGTACCTACTACCAATGTTTACGTAAGAATGGGACTTGGGGGGAGGGGTAAGAACTTTGCTTACTTAGGCTTGCGAAAAATGTGTCTCAGTAAAACTTGAACGGCAACATATATAAAGAATTTATGTCATCTTTGTTTGGGGAGCTAGATTCATGAGTACGATGTCCCTTACACTCGTTATAATCTTTCTGCAATCCATTGCCAATATTTAGAGCCATCTATGAAAATGTTCGCGAGACGACTCCCGGCCACCGAAGATACGGGCCTATGGACGGTGAGCAATGGGTAGCTCACCGTCCTTACGTTTAATTAACGACAGGCCGTGTCGACGGCGCGTTCGTGTTCCACGCGCACCTCAAAGAGATGTCAGCAAAGGGAAGAGGCCACTGAGGGCCGATGCCTGCCGGGGCTGAGGGTTGTTCGTAAAAGATACCGCGCCCCCGGAACGCAAAGTGCACAAGAAGGAACATGGGCGGGTTTTAGTCAGTAAAAGTCTGACACTTCCTCCCGCCCCGCCCAGGGCGGGAGAAGTTATTTGATGATTTCCCACCCCCAAAAAAAAAAATGAAAATGTTGCAACAATGTATTGCAGTAAAATTATTATTTCCCGTTTACCTTTGGCCATTGATACCAATTCAGATATTTTAAAAATTAAAATTGAAATCAATTAACGGTCTAAATTCTTATTAAATTAAATTAACTGTTCCATTTTTAATTGATTCGATTCTCTTTCAAATAATGAATGGTCTTAATTCTCTAAAAATGGAATCAACTATTCCATTTTTAAATAGTTCAATTATCTTTTTTAATGATCTGAATTATTTTAAAATGACCGAGTAAGTCAAAAACAGTTTATTTTTCCTTCCAATTGGCATCAACGGCTATCTTCATTTTTGTTATTTAATGAAAAATACCCTTACCTGCTTTTGTCAATGTGTAATCTCCTTGTAACCTTATTTTTGATTTTAGTCTTATTAACCACAACCGGACTGCCAAGCAAACACAGAAAATAAAAATAAACACAAAACAGAAAAAGAAGAAGCATGCGTGAAGGAGAAAGAGTGTGAATAAGACAAGCTATTATTGAGGTCAAATTTTTTTTTTTAATTTTGTGATTGATTGGTTTGCTCTTGACTCTAGTCTAGTTTAGAGGTAACATAGACCAAGTTGACGATGAAGTGAGCTTACCAAGAAGAAGCCTGAATACTCTAACCTTAAAGACTACTCTCTTTTTAAACATCAGTAAAAGTCGAAGGTACGAGAAAAAAATGCCCGTAACAAGGATGATTTTGAATCGGCATTTTTTGTTGATTGTTTCCCAATTAGAACAAGCAGTATTTTAAAACTTAACACTTTATTTCATTGCTATCTATGCGTTAAGTTTTTAAAAGAGGTGTCATAAAAGCGACAATCGGATTTCTATTATTGTGACATATTAAAAATACACTTTGCAAACAAGCATTATGCATCAAATTTATGCATCAAAAAAGTACAAAGACGGACTTAATGCCTTAGGCATTCTCTACTAGTCAACCAAAGGTGGTCAAGAGATAACATGATAGGTGCAGATTATATCCAATATAAGAATGCTTGGAAACATGCTGGTCCTGCTCCATAGGACAACTCTATATTCTAGATAAAATCAAACTGGTTACTATATTAACCTCCATTTAGTGATAATTTTTTTTCACACACCATTTCAATGTTTGTTGAAATGTTAAGAGTGGTCGCGTACTGTTCTAATATTTGTAAACACGAGAGCACTGCATCTTTGAGCATAATCATCCGCTGTAGCTTGTCTCTTTCATACTCTTAGGTTAGCAACAAAAAGACCGCTTCACTTTTAACAAACGATTTAAAATGACCATTTTTTTTTAATTCCGAATTATTTGACTTTAGAACACATTTGAAGTTCAACATTTTTTGTTTTAAATATAACGTTTGTAAAAAGTGTAGCTCTATAGGTCGCAAAAGAAAAAAAAAACAGAAATCAAAACCAGTATGTTAGGGTGAGTTTTAAAACCAAACACGTGTTTGTACCGACTGACTTTGAAATAATTAGATTCAATAATGATAAAAAATTCATATGCATATATCTCTTATCTTTATGCATATGCGACGCCGCTATTGCAGTTATGAGCGCTTATCAAGTGGGCCGTTGGCCTATTTATTATCTAATAATATTGATACGGGAACTGCCATACCCTGGAGCGATGCTAATGAAGGCAAAGTCAGTTGGTATATTCTAAGGGCTCGTCAAAGGTGTTGTAAAGGCTACCATACATGGAGATCTGAACAGACAAGAGCTATCCTTTAATTTGGGTTAAACAAAAATAAAGGTGAATTCCATTACATTGTGTTACTCTCTTCAGCTTTACCCCACTACGGAGGGTTATAATTATGGAAGACTATGCCCAAACACTCCAAATGCCTTAAAATATTACTTAAAACAGGTATGAGTTAATGATTTTTCGAACTAATGAAACTGGGCGATAAATGAGGCATGATCAAAATTTAAGAGAAAAACGCATTCCAGCGCAAACCTGTATATGTATTATATAATATGTTATTTGTTCGGCACTTTCGTATTCAGCCCGAAAACGTACGGAAGCCGAATATTAATGTATTCTATTATTAATAAAAAAAACAGGAAGCTTTAGTTTTAACTATTTGTTATTAATAGTAATAGTACCGGTCGTCAGCGATCCGATCTTGAGGCAGTTAGGCCCGGTCTCCACCGCAGCGAAGAGGAGAGGAGATGTCTTCTACAACCAATCGGCTTGCGTTATTTCACATCTCACAGCTTCAATACAACACACTATCATATTCGTTTTTTATGGGACATTTCTCCTCCTCTCCGCTTTAGTCTGGGCCTAAAAGCCTCACACGATACGAATTTTCGTCGGACCAATCTGAAGATAGAACTGACCATGAACGGTAGCCTTTACGAAGCATTCAGTGAACATCTGTGAATTAGCCAACCAACAAGACAGCAACAAATAATTATTAACCAAGCATTCTACTCTCATTAAAAGTACAATCACAAACTCATTTGATTTTATGACTAAATAAGTAAAAGTAACGAGTTTTTTTAATAATTCCGGACATGATTAGTTTATTGCCACGAGAAAATGCAAGTTGACAGTTAAAATATTTAAAAGATAATTATTATGATAAAATGAATGTCGAATTTAAAGTTAAGCCCACAGTTATTTAAGTGTAAGTATTAGTTATTTAGAAATGACGTTCACGAACCCTTAAACAAAGATTAACGTGGTATAGCAAAGTTTTAAACCAAGACTATTGTTAAACCATGTTTAGTTATAAGAAGGACAGAGTGTATAATTGCGTTTAATTACTTCGAAATATAAAATGATCAAGATTGAATGAACTAATCGTGCGAACGTTTTTCAAAATAATGATCATTTTTCGTCGCTATTAAAAATAATTTAGAAATAATAGCAAATTAAAATGGTGTACTCTATATCTATGCATACCCCGTCGTCAATACAGGGATGACGTCATATCTAGACTAACAATATAAATTTAAAGAGTTTGTTTTTTGTTTGAACGTGTTAATCTCCGTAACTACTGATCCGACAAAAAAAATCAAGTAGTCGAAGCGACTTTATCAGCGTGTATTTTTCGTTGAAACAAAAGTACTAAGGCCCGGCGCCCATTGGCGGCACGCCATGGCAAAGTATTTTTTTAAAACTTAAATGTATCGATTGGTTGAAATTTCAATGTTAACGGTCATAAGTACAAAAACTATACCGCGGTATGCTAACGACCGTTTACATTGAAATTGGAACTTTATACCCGCACTTTCAAGTTATAATTTTATATCTCGCCAAAAAATAACTTGCCATGCCGTGCCGCCAATGGGTGCCGGGCCTTACTCTTGAATGTTGTAATATTGGTATGGATATTATTATGTCTGCAATCTGCACTGCTCGGGTCCGGAGTATTATCTATCAGTATTTTTTTTCTGCTTTCCGTTACCACGGTCTGAGATATGCCGATAAGACTGATAATAACCGCCCCTCTGTATATAAATGTTCAAACTATTGCTGTCAACATTCATTAGTCAGGACATACATTCCATGAACATACACGCCTACTTTTTATTAATTTATTGATAATGAGCTAAAAAGATAACAAACATAGAGTTCAAAATTGCGTAATTGCGTGCAAAATAGAATAGCGCAAGGATTTTTGTTTTGCAATTTCCAATTCTATTTGTATTATATTTTAGTTTATTATCAAATAATTAATGAAAATATTGCTGCCGTATTGAGCTGACACTAAAAAAATGGCGGTTGCCTTGAACGACTTTTTTTACAAATTAAGGGCTCCGGAGACAAGGCCAGTTTCTAAAATTTGTAGACTAAAAAAAATACAATAAATTACTTAATACAAAATGTTGTAGTAAGACGTACCTTCTCGTAATATCCAGATCAGGTTCTCGTTGCAAATTAAAATTTAAACTAACGTAATATACAATACAAACTATACATGTTGTAAGTAAAAGCAACTGATTTCTTCGCGAACGATACCATCGCTTCACCATCACTGAAATCTGAAAAAAGAGGAAAAATAATCTTAGAAAACATGAGGTGGGATCGTGTCGGGGCACACTAACGTGAAACGTCTATGGCAGCCAGTCGCCTTTAGTGTTACGGAGAGTTGCCATTTGAAAAATCAGCGATAACATGTCATTGTATTGCTATCGCGCTACCCCCGTATAAGATATACCGTGCGCAAAAGAGACAAGCGTGGGCTACAACACATTCAAACCGATGTTTTGTAATCCCGATTTCTCTACACAAAATCTTAACCGATTTCAATTTTTTTCACTCACGTCGACGTCACGGAAACAGACTATTCCAGACCGTTTCGTTTTTTTAGATCCATACCATCACGCCTGTATTCCCCGAAGGGTTAAGCAGAGGTGTAACAATGTACACCCACAGTTCGCCGTTATGTTTAGGTCGCATGTAATAGGGGGTGAGCCTATTGCCATTAACCGGGCACAAATCCTAACTCCGAGCTGCTACTGAGAATATCATAGAAAAACCCAATAACACTTTTTGCTCGACCTGGGAATCGGACCACTAGCCTAACGAGGCAGTTTTTTAGATTCATGCCGTCAGATTTGTTTACCAGACGTTTATTTGGGGCTATTTCAAATGGACGTTTTGATTAAAATTTTGTTGGGTCATCCTAACGAATATTATAAATGCGAAAATAAGTTTGATACCCTTTCACGCCCAAACCAATCAACCGATCATCCTAAAATTTTGCATATACGTTGTCAGGTGTACAGTAACGGACATAGAGTATCTTTCATCGCGAAAAAAGTATTGTTCCCGAGGAAAACTGCAATAACGTTCTTACGATAGTAGATGGCGCCACGTGTCTTTCGAATCATCTTGAATTTTAATTATAACCGACTTTTACGCGGACAAAGTGGCGGGCCAAAGCGAGTAAATTCTATAAAAATCAGTTTATCCAAAAAACGGTCCGTCATGTCTGCAACTGATATCAATATCAGGTTTAGATATTATTGTTCTAGGCTTAAAATCCAGAGAGAAAAATCGGGAATAGGTTTGTATGGAAAAATGGTCACTAGGAAATGTTAAAGATTGAAACTTATTTCGTTATTTTCCACTTTTGTGACTTGGTACCCCTACCTATGTGATTTTAAAGACGTTTCACGTCGAAAAGTGCAAATCTTTTTTTACCACAAATCTTATACATGCTTGCGTAACTCGACAAAATATATGGATCAGCTGTAGTTTTTTTTCGATATCAAGCTTGGTCCAATTGTAAAAGATTTTCATATCTTCTGGTTTCTGGTACTTAAACAAAGAATAAGTTTATATTTATCTACATATTATTACCTTAGGGGCTTCGCCCACGTCCGACTTTTCGTAGGAGCGATTATCGGTCCATTCAATACATCATAGTTTTGTGGGACCGACTTATTGTAGGACCTCTGTGCGTTGGTATATTAGAATTCATATGTTACATTTTCCATTATCACTCCGACAAAAAATCGGCCACTGATTGTCTGACGTTAGCGGAGACCGTAAAACAAAGTCTTTTTAACTACGCAACGGATTTTAATACGGTTTTCAACAGTAGATAGAGTGATTCAAGATGAAGGTTTATACGTATATAACATCACGCAACGACAAACGGGAGCGGAGCAGTAACCAACGTCGTAAATGAACGTGGGTGACCCCGTGGGGTGATATAGGAAGCATAAAAAATACATAGAGTACTATTATGATTTCATTTAATACTATTATTACTATTTATTTATTTTATATTGTATTTTTTTATAATACTTTAGGAGCTCGTATAAGCACGCAGAGAATGATCCAACGGATTTTGTCCAACAGTGAAAGAAATAAATTTCTTTCACTGTTGGACAAAATCCGTTCCGCATGCATTATTCAGCAATCATACCTCTCTAGGTATGATTGCTGAATAAGCAGCTGTCATGTTCGTGAACGGGCGCTGTCAGTTGGGATTGGTCTCCCCTTGATTTACTTTATTATTATCATTATTTATTTCTATTGTTTTTTTATTGTTTATTATACACTTTCATTGTTTTCATATATAGAAGCAACAATAATATTGTAACCAAGATTTTGTAAAAACCAATTTGAAAAGGGTGTCCATGGAGTTTCTTGCTCGTTCTTCTCCATAGACACTTACGTTTTGGAATGAGCAACTAGCTTAACTTTTTGTATGGGTAACTTCTTGACAATTCAAAAGTGCCTGGTCTGATTGAAATAAATGCTTTGAATAAAAGATAGTGGGCAAGAATGTGTAGGAATTGGTCCAAGAGTCGCCAAAGATGAATGATATATACGAAATACACAAGAAAGGGTACAATGGAGGCTTCAAACATGCAGAAGGGCATAAAAATCTATCCGAAAGCTTTCCAGTAATGATGCCCTTTTTTGTCAGGGTGGGAAATGATATCGAAGAAAGTCATAGGGACTAACTACACGTATTCAGCTCAATTCAGCGTTTGTCTATAGAACGCGCTAGTTTAGTATCGCATCCGTTCAGACGCAGGAAGGCCTGCGTACGCGTCTCCATACTAGACTGGTGTTTTCTATGGAAAAAGCTAAATGGAGATAAATATCTGTATTTAGTTCATTTATCATCTGCCTCTCTGAGCGAAGCGGAAGGGAGTGTCAGACTCTTACTGACTAAAACCCATCCGTGTTTGTCCTAATGCCCTTTGCATTCCAGATCCGCGGTGACATTTTCGAACAAATTCCGCAAACCTTTTTTTTGGGCGCGTGGTGGATATCCTCTTAGATTTTCTCCGTCATGGGGGTGACGGAGGGGTAGACCGGACTCTTACCGGCTAAAACCACCGCGGTGTTCCACCTGTGCCTGTTGCTGGGGGTGCGGGATTCGCATAAGCGTTCACCGCTCCCCCACAACAGGCCCTGCTGTACCACAGCAGGTCCCTCCTTCCCGTGCATCCATTCCCATAATGGCCGCACCCACACTCGAGTGGCGTGGGTGGAACACTGCGCCGCTCACTTGCGCCTTTCTGGTGGACGACAGACGACTTCGCAACGCTGGATTTTGATGCCCTTAGAGACTACATTGAACACTGCCGTATCATATACCAAATGATTTATCGTTGGCGGCGCTTAAACCATATTTGTCCACTAACATTTTTAAGGTTCCGTACCCAAAGGGTAAAACGCGACCGTTTTACACAGACTCTGCTGTCCGTCCGTCCGTCTGACACTAGTGTAAGCTTTTGCTACTTATTTCATCTAAAAATATTTAAAATAAATTAATTAGCAAGATCTAAACTAATTGTTTTTTAAAAATAATATACTAACACTTATTTGTGGAATAGTAGTTTGTGTTTTGACTTCCATCCGAGGCTACTTACTGCGGTCGGCCGTATTGAAGATGATTATTCGTGTTGTGATACCGACCGGTGAGAAAAGTGAAGAGATATTGAAGTTAAGAAATTTAGGAAAGTGTACATAAAAACGGTTCGTGAAATCTGTTGTTAACTGTGTCTTAAGAATCAATAAATATTTGATTTGATATTGAGTGTTAATTGTTTCATTGGTACACTTCTGACTATCGTTTATTTTACTAGGCTATGTCTCATGAATCGTGATAGTTAGACAGTTGAAATTTTCACTGATGGTGTATTTCTGTTGCCGCTATAACAATAAATACTAAAAAACAGAACAAAATAAATATTTAAGGGGTTCCCATACAACAGGTATGTTTTTATAGATAATGGTAAGGAACCCTTCGTGCGCGAGACTGACTCGCAAATGGTCGGTTTTTTTTTTTGTTTAAAAACACAAAATTTTAAGTAACCCTCGACAGAAAAATAAACATCCTTACCGCAGCTAACTTTGACCCGATTTCCATCAAACATAGCTAAGAACACTCCCGACTAACATACCTTTCATACAAAAAAAACTAAATCAAAATCGGTTCATCAAAATCGGAGCTACGATGCCATAGACACACACACACACACATACATACACACACACACATAGACACGTCAAACTTATAACACCCCGTCGTTTTTGCGTCGGGGGTTCAAAATGATAAAAATGGAAGCTGAAAAATATTCCTTTGACCTACCATTTTGGCTTCTGCTTACAATATTGTTTGACGTTTTTCTTTCTACTCCAGTCCATAATATTTTTAAAAACACTGTGTAAGAAGCAGTCAACAATAAATATATATTTTTACTCTCGATAAGGTCTATAGTACAAACATTATGCTCGTAAACTATCGCAGATTACATTTTATTATTTTATACTTTTATTTATCAATATTTTATTAGTGTACTCGATTCTATACGCGGCTTGGCTCAAGTGAAAGTCAAGTAGGTATACCATAAAACAATTACCTACTTATTTGTTTCAACTTTATGCAACGAACAAGTACAAAGGCGGACTTAATGCATTCTCTACGCCGTGTGGACGGCGCGTTCGTGCGCCTCAAAGAGATGTCAGCAAATCGGAGGGGCCACCCAGGGCCGATGCCTGCCGGGGCTGCGAGTTGTTCGTAAGAGATACCGCGCCCTCGAAACGCAAAGGGCACAAGAAGGAGCATGGATGGGTTTTAGTCAGTAAAAGTCTGATACTAAGGGCGGGGAAGACATAGGATGATTTCCCATACGACATAAAAAAAACAGGGCATTCTCTACCAGTAAACCAAAGGTGGTGAAGGGTTAAAATGCCAGGTGCAAATTATTATACGAGAGTACAATAACAAAATTTGTAATCTAACAAGTAATAAATTATTTTTTTTAAGTAACCCCTCGCAAGTAGAGTAGACATCCCTACCGCAGCTAACAAAAGAGCTGATAACCTTGAAACGGCTGAACCGATTTTGATAAAACATATCTAAGAACCATCGCTAAGAAACCTGCTTTTACATATAAAAAACCGCATTCAAATCGGTACGCCCGTTCAAGAGGTACGGTGCCACAGACAGACACACCGATACACACAACTTTTAACACCCCTCTTTTTAAGTCGGGGGTTAATTAATATCCTATGACACTCGGAAATTGTGCCTCGGAAAGGACGTAAAGCCGTTGGTCCCAGCTGTCATTGGTAGATCTTTGACAGTCGTTACGGATAGTCAGAAGCTAAGAAGTCTGACAAACAGTCTAACCAAGAGGTAACGTGTTGCCCAGTAGCTGGGTTGTGGAGGTCAGATAGGTACTCGCTGCATGTAAAACACTAGTATTCAGCTGCATCCGGTTAGACTTTCCAGTCTAACCAGATGCAGCTGAATAAGCCAATCCCAACATAGTTGGGAAAAAGCTAAGCAGATGATGACACTCGGAAATTGTCTAGCCTTCTATCAGTGAAAGATACTTTTAAATAGGTCCAGTAGTACTTCTAGAGATAACCTCTTTAATATATTCTAGCTTCTCGCCGCGACTGCATCCACGTCAAATTTGATATATTATCCCACGAAAACCGTAAATTTTTCCGGGATAAACAGTATCCTATGTGTTATTTCACACTACAATCTATCTTAGTGCCAATTTTCATCTAGATCCGTTCAGCAGTTTAAGCGTGAAAGAGTAACAAACGTCCATCCATCCTCTTAAAGTTTCGCATTTATAATATTTGTAGGAAGTAGGATATTCGAGAATCTCCTACTAAGACACAAATACACAAAACTCGATACGGTAGACATTTTGTATTTGCATATGTGCATGATAAACATGCCGCTCAGATTTATATCTTGCAAGCAATTGTCAACTCTATTACTGTGAAGTTCAAGTTCATTTTCAATGAAAACTGCTCGAGCCTTTAGCTGCTCGTATGTACCCATACCAGGTAATTTTTGACATAAAACATTATTTTATTATCGTTGTTTGTTATCTATACTTATATTATAAAGAGTAAGAGATTTTTTGTTAGTTTGTTTGTACCGAATAAGCTCCTAAACTACTGGACCAATTTAAACTTTGTTTTCTGCAATAGATAGCTACATTATTCCTGAGTAACATAGGCTACAGAACATCTTGCTATGACTCATGGGAGCGGAGCAGTAACCAAAGACGTAACTTAACGCGGGGGAAAAAAACACGCGGACAAACTCGCGGGTAAAAGCCAGTTTATTATACAATACGCTATTAAATAAAACAATGGCTGTAAAAACCTTAAGTTGCTGGCTTTGAAAGAGTGGAAATAATGAATGTGCAATTAAAAGCCTCAAGACCAACTCTTAATAAACGTGCAAAATGTATTTGGAATTTTATGGCAAGCAAACCGACGGCCCACCTTATGTTAAGTGGTCACCACTGCCTATACACATCTGCAATACCAGAGGCCTTGCAAATGCGTTGGCATCCCTGCTAGAAAACCTGCTTTAAAATAAAAAAAACACATTTAAATCGGTTCACCCGTTTAAGAGCTTGGGTTCCACAGACAGACAGACACGTCAAACTTATAACACCCCCTCCTATTGGGTCGGGGGTTAGAAATGGTGAATTTTGTTGCAATTTATAATTTAAGTTTTTGAGTTACTAAGTATCACAATCGTTATCGTTATTTGACGGGAAACTGGTACTACGCCTAGATATTAGTGCCCCGTATCCTATCTATTAACATCCCGAGTTTAATTACGTAAGTACTAATTGGCCCCAGTATGACTACGCTATGTTCTGTATGGGCAATTAATAATGCCTTTTAGAACAGCAGTTTTTAAATTTTCCGTGTTCTTCTTAATGCCCTTTGCTTTAAAGAGTCGCGGTGACTCTTTCGAAAGAAAAACCGGCCAAGTGCGAGTCGGACTCGTGCATGAAGGGTTCCGTGCCATTGTTGTTGTATGGGAGCCTCCTTAAATATTATTTTTTTCTGTTTTTTAGTATTTGTTGCTATAGCGGCAACAGAAATACTTACATCTGAGAAAATTTCAACAGTCTAACTATCACGGTTCATGAGATACAGCCTGGTGACAGACAGACGCATAGCGGAGTCTTAGTAACAGGGTCCCGTTTTACTGTTTGGGTACGGAACCCTAAAAAAGGCTTAATAGAAGAGTAGAAGTCGCAGGTTTTTTTATTATAAAGAGTATTCTCGAAGAGCCCCCGCAGAAGCGTTGGAGCCATAGGGCTCCCTGGAGCACACTTTGAGTATGGTAGTTATGACTTATGACATCGAACATCGCGTGTGAAAAAAAAGGGGACAAGACAGGCTATGTCTGCCGGCTAAGCAATGGACCTGCATACCTCAAGAGTGAAGTCCACCGTTAAATGATGCCTTGGATGGCTTCCTCGGCAACTGGAGAGAGGAAGCCCAACACAGAGGAAAGTGGAACTAATGGGGGGAGGCCTTCGCCCAGAAGGACAGTAAGGGCTAACAAAACAAAGCAAGAACACATAACATACCATCATTTAGGTCCCATGCAATAGGGAGCGAGCTTATTGCCATTAACCGGGCACAAATCCTAACTCTGAGCTGCTACTGAGAATTTCATAGATTAACCCAATAACACTGTTCGACCTGCGAAGTGAACCCAAGACCTCAAGCGTAGCAGTCGCGCTTAGGATCACTGGGCTAAGGAGGCAGTTAAAAAAAAGAACATTGCATGAATTGCTTTGACAAATGGACTTTTTAGTATTCCGTACCAAAGGGTGGCATTGGAACCCTATTACTAAGTCTACCTGTCAGCGGGCTGTATCTCATAAACCGTAATAAGTAGATACACAGACAGTGTATTTCTATTGCCACTATCATCATCATCACCATATCAGCCATAGGACATCCACCACTGGACACAGGCCTCCCCCATGAATTTCCAAAAGGACCATTTGGAAGTGGCCTGCATCCAGCATATAATAACAAGAACATTAAAAAAATACGAAAAATACGTTTAAAATTAAAAGGGGTCACTATACAAAAAATGCATTGTAATAGATTATGTAAGTATGGTACTTAGCCAAACAAAAATTTGTTTTGGGTAATATTTTAATTGCACACCAAAATAAACACATTTAAAATCTATATAACTAATTAAAAATACTATTACATTAGATCTAAGTGCGGAAAACCAAAACTCTAACATAAATGCCATAAATACCCGAATTCTCTATCAACATGAATAAGGAAATTGAACATACATTATTTTTACATCATTTGTTTATTCATTTTTCATAATTTTACATCAGAAATCTGAATTATCAACCAGCAACTTTAATTTTACCATCAAAAATCGATGAATTGATTGTTTTTCAAAATTGCTGTGCCATACCAGAGTGCATCTATAAAACATATCTTCCTGTAGTATCTTGTAAACAGCATGAAAATGCAATAGATTATGATTTTGAATTAAATAACCAAAGTCCAAGAGCAAACTTGGGTAACTTTGGGCAGCTCGATATGAAATAAAAGCTCAAATTCACATTCAAAGTAAAAGCTCGTCAACACTTCCTTATGAGGTTGGCAGACTCGTCTCACAATTAATTAGTTTATTATTTCTCCAACTATGTATTTTTATCTCTCTCTTCTTTGTATATTTTGTTTGTATGTATGTATTTATTATTAAAATATATTCTATTCCTGAATATTTTCTGTTCTTTGCACATACTATGTTTTGTCTCTGCATCACCCTAAGGTAGACTGGTAGAACATGCCAAAGGCATAAAGTCCACCTTTGTACAGTGTATTTTTTTACATTATGTGCATAAAGTTTAATCAATAAATAAATAAAAGCAACAAATCCCCCCTCATCAACTTCATTTTAAGTTCTTTAAACCCCTGCGGACACGAATCATTGTGATCATCATCATATCAGTTATAGGATGTCCGCTGCTGGACATAGGCCTCCCCCAAAGATTACCAAAACGACCAGTTGGAAGCGGTCTGCAACCAGCGTCTTCCTGCAGTCTTAATCAATGATTTTTGCAGACACAAATAGAAGCATCATAAAGCTCCATTGACTTCGCTGATTAAATATGAACAAAATTACAGTCGATTATGTGCATTAAAATAAATTTTATATGTTATTTCAGACGCACTTTAACAAAACAAATGAAATGCATAAAATACATGCCTAATTCGATTTCTTTGGTCTATTTGTTTGATTTGATATGCGACTAGTATTTTTTATTATATTTTGAAGATTTTGTGTTTATAGTTAGGTATTTTTGATAGAAAACTTGTTAAGGAAGGTACCTCTCATTTTGTTGAAATAAAAAAAAACAAGGTTATTCTGGTGTGTGCATAAATACTGCCCTTTTTTTACTCACCTGTTTTTAGTTATAAGAAGACTGGCTTCCTACCCCTCAGCCTTGAGTATTACTGATTAAATTCACTAAGTGATGAATTGACGATGTATATAATTTTTTACGACAAAATCAACGGATGTTTTATTGCTAAACATAAACATTTAATGAATTTGAAGCCTTAAACTGTTTACGTTTTAATTACTAATTTACAATTATCGATAACAAAACGTTTATTTAGGGAAAGAGATAGCAAACGAATCAATCTTTCTTGTTGACAGTTTTTTGACAACTTTGACATGTGACTCGGAAGGTTTACGGAGATAGCTATAAGTTAAACGTTAGTTTTTATATAGGTTTTCAGATTCATATTCGTAATAAAACACATCACGTAATTGTTAATTATGCGTACAAAATAGCAATAATTTAATCATTTTTAATCAGTTGTTTTAGTGAACTAATTAACAAGTTATAATAACGGTGGTCCCCAAACTAGGCAGCGCCTGTACCTTGGGGGCCAGAGTTGCGTTTATATAAGTTTAAGTAAAAAAACAGTGAAAAAGAATAATACAAAAGAAAATAAAAGTTGTTTTAGACAATGTGGAGGTGTTAACGTGTATGTGCCTATCCCTTCAGGGAATACAGGCGAGAACAATAAGCAAAAACTATGCTGGAACGCGACTTATATTTTAGGTTTCAAAAAATACTGTAGCATATTGTAACGCACGTCAAACATTATGCTTTCGGGTGCATCCAACAGCATTAGGGTCATGGGTTTATCGATAGTTTATTTTGAACATTTAGAACTTGTTTTTATAAAAGACGTAAACAAAGTTGAAACTTTGATCTTTAATATCTTCCTATAATCAAGGTACACGTAGGTATACTCAAAAAAACAATGCCAATAATGTATGTTTCAGCCTCATGTTTTTTACACCCGGTATAAAAAGTGATCACACATTGCGTTTTACGCAATAATATAATTTGCTTCATGCTTAATCTTAGATCTGCCAAAATAAGCCAACCCACAATATCTAAATAATTAAAAAGTTTGATGTATATTACATCAAACTATTCAATATGAGAAATGTCTCCCTTTTATCAGTTCATGCAGAATATGTATGGAGTTTCTTGCCCGTTCTTCTCCCTACGAAACTACCTTTTGGAATGGGCAACTAGATTCAATATTTTTAATTTTAACATGTAATTGACGTTCAAAAGTGCCTTTTAATGGTTTCATTGAAATAAATGACTTGACTTTGACTTTTTGACCCAAACGATAAGAGTATATTTAAAATTAATTAGCGCTAAATATCTAAACTCTTTGCGATCATAATATTAGGTATTATTTTAAAAATGGGACGAATTTTGATGAGGATTTGGTTCGTTTTGGCAGAACTAAATCCAAATAAATACATTTTCATTATTTTTTCATTTCAATAATAGTAGGTAGTCGGTCAGCCCCTATCGAATAGCCTAATCAATACCAAGATGGCGACCTGCGTCAATATCATTTGTGATTACATTGGCGCTTCAGTTTAATGAGAGGCATTATTTTCTAAAGTTTTCAGCCTAAAACGCGTTCTAAGTAAATGTCCTAAATATTTTATAACTTCTAAAGTTCCAAGACATACTTAATACGTGGGACCAACTGGCCTTGTTTGCGGCAAAATTAAGATATAGAAGCCGCCAAGAGTCGTGAGCACAAACGTAAAGTTCATTTTTGGACTCCTATCTAGATTTTTTGGGTCACCGATGCTGCACGCGATTCGTCCGTCTGTCGGGCCGATCGCGTGCAGCGTCGGCGCACCATGAAACCCAGAAAGGGACCCAAAAATTAACTTGACGTTTGTGGTCTGGCGGTTACTGCACGTACTTATTAGAAATGCCCATGGAAATCTTTACGCACGATAAAGATTTCAGAAATTCATCATCTTCTTGGCCTTATCCCGTGTCACTTGGGGTCGACGCAACACGTTTCTTCTTCCATTCAGTCCTGTCAACCGTCATGATTTCTCCTGAGATATTTTTTTTTTCCTCATTTGATTGCTTTTCGTGCTATTTAACCGGTTAGGGGTTGCCTTAGATGATTCGACTCCATTACTGATTATTTTTTTAAAGACTGGCCAAATGAAAGCTAACCAAATAAAAAGGCGGCAAATTAAAGAAAATAACGTTACATTCTATATTTATATTAGGAATAATAACACAGACACTGAATGACACTATAGCAGCTTAGTCCTCACTAAGCTCATATGTTTATTTGAATTTTAAAACCAGTCGCAGTGTTGCAAGCACTCGATTTTATTACTTAAACTTGTCCGGGGAAGTACTACCACCATACCCATTTCTGCTGCAAAGCAGCGTTGTTGTGTTCCGGTTTGAAGGGAATGGGTGCCGGTGTAATTATAGGTAAATGAGACATTTTAACTTTGTCTCTGGGATGGCAGGCATGTAGTATTGCGGTCTAAAGTTGCAATTTTTAGGTGCATTTTTTTTTTAATACCGCGATTTATTTTGGACAGTTTTTATTGGTCAGACGAGTTTTCCATGTGGGGATCGAACCCAGGGTCTTAAGCTCAGCAGAATATTCCATTTTTCTTTAAAATAAGTAACACAATGTTTTAATCAAAAACATTATTTATTTTTTCTATACAATTTTACAATTTCTTGCGTCTCGAGTGCAGCTCTCTATAATAATAATAATTAATCTTTTGATAATAATTCTAAAAATTTACAATAAAAACTAATGTTTTTGAAATTTAAAATAATATACTTACTATTTACATATCAACATATTTTTCTCGCCATTATTTTATACAATTTAATTAGGTATATTTTTGTGTTGTGCAAAAATTTTGAAATGCATTTTGTGACGTATTAGGATAGTAATGTTAGATACTGCATCAGTTCTATTGGTGACTTTGTTTTCGTAATTAAAAGGACTCATAATTACACCCTTTTACGTAGGCACATCCTTTTAATTTATGGGTACTATCAAATGGTATCTACTTTCTTTTTTACAATAAATTAATCATCAGTCGTTCTATTTTGTGAAAGCCTCCCTCGCAAACTTTTGACGTAGTGGGCTTCAGGTGATCTGTCAAACCCTAATGTTTGGTAGGGTGACAGATAACCTAAAATTCGCTCCTAAAATCGCCGAGGGAGATTTTTACAGAATATTACTGCAGAACCAGAATTAAGTCATTATGTATTATTCTAATTCTTTTTTTTAAGTGAATTTATGCATGGTTTATCTATCTTTAATTAGGGCAAAATGAACCAAATTTTTATGCCTAGTTTTTTTAACCAGTGATGCCAGGAAATAAAATTGACATTGACAGTTTTTGTATAAAAAAAAAGCTGTCAAAAATTCCAGATTTCAATAATAGGTAAAAAGCTTGATGAAATTCACCCTACTCTCCTAATCGTTTTCGGTGCTATTGAATACTTAGCGTATTCATATAATTTGATTGCTATGTTAATGTTCCTATATCCCCTTCTAGATAGTACCTTTACACTGTGAACTTAATTTTTTTGACTATTTGACAATTTAAAAATAAATGCATCGATTTGGAATAAGTAGTATTTTTAGTAATATTTATAAAAAAATACCAGCCTATTATTGCGCCACTGCAAGGCAAAGGCCTCTTCTCATAGAGAGGAGGCACGAACATCACCACTTTTGCTCAAGGCAGATTGGCAATTTTATACTAAATGAACCACTAGGTTTCCTCACGATATTTTCCTTCACCGATATTAGTAGTCTAAAATAAACTTAGATAATACCTACATTGAATTAAAAAGTCATATTGGTACTTGCCCGGTTGTTTTAAGGCCGGTATACACATACGCAGTTCTACAAATTCGGTTCGGCATCTTTAATAAACCGTAATTGCCGAACCGAATAAGTGGGCGCCTAATTATAAAACTGATGCAGTAATTAGATTGTAACTCCCTACGTGTCATAGCAAGCTAAGCTTGAATCAAGCTGCGTCAATAAAATGTGTGATTTTTTTGAGTTTAATTTCGAAAATAGTGAAATTGAGCAATCTCATGTATTTGACAGCAAATGTTGGTAAATCAATATTATGTTTTATTTGACTAGGTATAAAAAAAAAATAGGACTCAAGTGCAAAAAAAACTCCTTAAATATTAGGAAGATAACAGTATGTACCTAGGTAGGTAATCAGTGGAATTCGTAGCCATTTAATATTTTAAATATTTAATTAAGTAGTTTAATTGACAAGAGTTTAGAGAAATAGCTCGTTTAATAGTAGAAATAATAAATAAATGTCTTCTCATAAGAAAATAAAAAGCATGGTTTTGACAGGCATGTAGGTAAGTAGGATGTACAGTCGCCAACACCAGTTTTACAAACCAATTTAAAAAAGTCATTTAGTCGGTTTGAAAAGCTGTGTTGCCATGTTTCCTGCAGTGGTAGTGTTTGAAATGAAAGAATTTGTTGTGTTGACATGTATTTTAATGTTTATCATGTAACTACAAGACCTAATTCCAATAAAATGTAGGCTAAAAATGAAAAGAAAATACAATATAATATTCACTATGTGCCACCGTGCTGTTTCTTGTGTTCTGTTGAAAGCATCGTTTAGCGAAATTACGCGAATAGACAGTAAAACTGACCAAGGTTATCACTATCTGTTAAAACACTTCCATTATAATATTACTTGGTAATTTCAATTGTTGGATTGTCAATTGTCAGCGCTGAGCCGAGCGTTGAAAATCCAACAGTGCTCAAGATAAAGTAATAACAAAATAATACTGTTTTTAGAGATGGTGGTGGGTAAGACAGTATAAATATTTTTTCATTATTTAATTGAGTATTTTTGATCAGTTTTAATGTCCACAACGTGTGTACTTTGATGATTGCGTTCATCTGAGTAGAATAGTGTCATTTTGTCAGTAATACAATAAATGTTTTAAAATTATCATTGACAATATTAGAAAAGAAAAGACAATATTTTTTTTATATATTTTCTGTACATTCAACACAAAAGATAGAAGTAAGCTATCACGACATCAAGGTCCTAATACTAGAACATTTAGTATTTTTCCATTTCGAAAATATTCCTAGAGAAAAGGATATGCATCTATTTACCTGATAACATTTATTTAATTCAGCTATATTTAGGACTAGCAGAACGCTGGCTATAACACTGTTTATGTAGGTAATTTGACATTAGTAGTTCACTAGGAAGGTTTGCAAAGTAATTGAAAGTAATAGAGTCTAAATTTTTCTATCCATAAACAGTAATATAGACGAGCTACCATAAGGTCACACCATACAAACATCTAATACCTAGACACATTAATAAAAAAAAAAATTTTTTTTTTTCATACAGCGCGCTTATGGTGTCTCCAGAATTTCCTGACCTTATTATTCTAAATCCTTGTGCAAGGCTTATTACTCAAATATTAAGTCGAATCATCGCTATATTTAGAAAAAGAAATTTTTTAGAAAACTTTACCGTTTTATTTTTCCCACTAATCGAATATAATTGACATTGCAATGACACTTACTACTAACCTAAAAAGTGCTAAACTATTTCTTACATTTAGATACTTTTGGTTCTTAAAACATTTTTAAAATGGTCGATAGATCGCCACTACGAAACTGGTGCAAATTTAAGAAACAAGCACATAAGCGTGGTCTAATAAAAACAAAAAATTAAACAATTATTTCTTTCTATAATATACCTCAGTTACTTTATTTCTTGTACATTTCACAACTGTCACGTTTTACAAAACAACCAAGTTTTTTTTTTTAGATAAATTACAAACGCGCACGGATATTTCTTTCCTTGTCCGCATTTGCGCGCATAAGATAAAGGTACAAGAAAGAAACCTAAGTACTTTAAACATTACTCACAAACTAATATCATTTTTTTACTAAAAATCCTCACTAAAACGGGAAACAGTGCCATCTTCATTACTCGTCATTATTACTTCTATGTCCATTTTTTGAGGATGAAAACAGCACTGGTAAAATAATAAGTAACTAAACGCTAATTAATCAAATTAAACAGGAATATTACTTAATCGATACCTAAACCGCTAAGTCCACAAGCGAAATGCAGACGCATTCAACGGAGCATCGCTCCACACTCAACAAAAAACAAAAAGAAAACGAAGAAAAAAAATAATGGAAATGTAATAATGTGTAATAATATGAAAAAAAAAACAATGTTACTGTATCTAAATTATAATAAAAAAACTAACTGTTAATGTCTTTATAAGAGTGATCTAGATCACAAATTGTAAAAATAAGGAATTATTCAAAAAACTGCCGTTTGACAAATTCGTCCGCCTCCCATTTTGTGTGGTAACTTGTCGAATTTATATGGGTTTGTGGTGAAAGCGGGTGAATTTATCGTGTATTTTTTTTTTATAACGGCAATCCCCCATTGTTCCCCCATCGCACTCGTAGTGGTGTGCCTGTGTATGTGTGTGCCGTCCGTCTTGATATGTGTGTATGTGTGCGCCACCTCATCGCCGTTAGCTAGAAGCAAATAGTTTTTAGTGAGTAATGAATGTTTCGAAGTTGCAGCTCTGACCGTAAAAGACTTGGGAACGTTTTTTTTTGTTTCTTTCAGGAATTGGAGGGGACAATATGTACCTATGAAAGTACACGCAGCGGTCACGTCGAGTTTACGAAAAAATTGGATTTGTAAAGCGTTGTCTCCCTTACTCAACACGTGTATCTCTTTCTAAAACTCGACGTGTCAACATTAACTTTCCGGTACTATTTGAAATGTGTAATAAAATATTTAAGAAATCTATCACAAAAGAATAATGTCTTGTTTCTTTTCAACTAAGAACTATCTTTTAAGGCCGAACTGTGAGATGTTAAGTACCTAACAGAATGTTTCGTCAACCAATGAGTAGAAAAAGTATAATATAAAATGAAATTAATAGAAGAATAACCAAAAATCTGAAAAAATTGAGCAAAAACTGTAACTAAGTGAAAAAGACATGCAGTATAAGTGTTTTTTTTCAATACATTTCTCTAGTTTAATTATTTGTCACTGTGATATGTTGTTTCGAAGCATATTAAACACACACGGACGTCCTCTAGAACGCAACCTAAAAGAAATTGACATTTCCGATCGGACAAGCGACTGTACAATCGGGCACAACAGGCTTAATCTTACAATAATATTTTATTTTTATTCTACAAATCTAAATCAGCGTATTTTAAGTACAAATCTATTATTATTAAGCTTAAAAGCATTGTGTTGTCACACAAAAAATATAAGATGTTGTGCACGAGTGTACATGAGATATACACTTAATACACGTCTACATGTATATATATAGCTGTTTATAAATTGACATAGCACATAATACGCTCTTATTATCCACTTAAGATATGTCATTCCTCTCAATAGATACATTTATTAACTATTTTTATGAATTGCCGGCGCGAGATTTAAATACAGGCTTCAAAAAGGATTCCCAATTAAAAAAAAATCATACAATTGATTGTACTTTCTCTGCTTATCCCACAAGAAAAGACGTTATAATAATATTTAAAGCTCAGGGCCCTGCTACCATACTTAAGAACATTATTATTATAATAGTACTTTGCCTTGCGCACTGTTCAATTTTCAACTCTGTGCTAACCGCCTAAAGTTAAAAGTCCAGCAGTGGAATTTACAAAGTTATATTAAAATAATATTGTTTTAAGAGTTTGTAGTAGGCTCCTTGAATGGTGGACAGTATAAGTCAGTTCGACAACTCTCACTGATTTATTTGTATATGCATTGTACTTTAAGCTTCATGCTTAATACTAATATGAACCATTAATTAAGTGTTCGCTGTTTATTATTATTTATATTTAATTTTAATTAGTATTACGCACGTCATTTATTCCAAGAAAAGTAGAGCGTTTAATTGTACTAAAATAATTTATGTAATTGACATCGTAATTTAAATAAAAACGAACCAGAACTTTTTAAATTGCAGTCAAAATTAAATCTCGCGCAAACAATTAAAATGGAAATAAACTAATTAAATTTCTTAAACATTTAACACTGCCATCTGATATTCACTCATTTAATAATATTATTATTATATTTTTTTTATTGAACATGACACTTTAGTACCTGATTGTACTTTTATAACAACTAATCTGCTGGACTAATTTTGGAGTGATTTTTGTGGAAAAACACGAAATATATATTTAAATTTAACTAACGATTTTTAAAATTAATTAGAATATTAGTGCCATCTAGTGGACAAAAGACAACTTTTCCCCAATACTAAGCCCAGCAGTGGACTGAGGCAAAATATGTTTTACAGCACTCATAATTATGTACACACGATAGTATTTTTATACATATATGTTTATATATTAAAGTTCTAACTTTTTCAATAGACTTTGGCTTAATTTTTGGCTTAGATAAGTCAAGGAACGAAAGCAGATGTTATTTTGAAAAAAAAAAGAAGGATTTTTTTTTTTGAAAAATGTCAATTTTTTGTCATAGATTTTTTACTAAGTAGAAAGTTTGGTTTCTTTAAAAAATCTTTAAAATTATCTTTTAGGAAATTATGTGTACAATCTTTTACTATAAGAATAGAGAATATTTTTTCATTAAAATAATTTGCAGGTTTGAATATAGCAACGTATTCAATTGGAAAATCCGCCATAGCAAAAGTTCGATAGTTAAAATATTCAAATCAAATATATTTATTGGATTCAAAATGTTATTATTTATCATCATCCATTATATCAATATATAAAACCAAAACCGTAAATATATTTAACGATATAAAATTATATATTTATAAAAAGTAATGTCAAAAATATGAGTGTGAACATTTATTTAATTTTAAGGTCATACAATTTATAATGCGCGTTCTTAAGTTTATCAATCGTATATGTTGCTATATTTTAACCTTCGAAGACTGTATAAAAGCTGACATCTCTATATTTTTGCTTTAAAAAATAATAATAACGTTAAATTTTTACGAATTTTAGTAAAGCATTTATCGAAAAAATTGCTGTGTGTTCAGATAGGCTAAATATATTTTTTAATACAGAGGAAGAAATATATTAAAATCATCTGTAATATTCTCTCATCTGGCATCTTAACCCTGGTATTGTACTTAGATACCAATATTGGATAAAAAAAAAAACTGTTTTGGTTGTCCTGGCTAGGCGTTCTAAATTTCATATAGCTCTTGGGTAGTTTTAAATATATCTTTTAAATTAATTTAGTTAATTAGTCAGATTTTTAGTGTTGATATCTTCATTGTGAAAAAACTTTGCAGAAATTCCACCTATCAGAACACACATTCATTTGAAATACAAGCAAATATAGAGATGATCAATATTAAAATCTATGGTCCCTACTATCGAAGAATGAGAAACATTGACATTTCGATAGGAAATTATTTTCAAAAACCTCTCAACGCCGGGTCAGTCTGACACATTATGCGATAGAATTTTGACTAGAACAAGAAAAAAGTAGCCTATTTTCAACTAGGCCGATTTTCTGGACAAAATCAATCGAAAATTCCGAAAAAATACACAATAAAAGAAAATGGCAGGATAACGTGAGATTGAGAATCAACATTGACTATAATATTTGCCCCTAACTACTTTGTGCAGACAAATACTCAGCAAAAAACTACAAATAACCGAAAAACTTAACATAACTTTTTTCACGCTGGTAACACTTAATCTTTGGCTTGCCAACAACGAAAACTAATGCACGATACGACAACTCCAGGGTTGCCAGTTAAAATATCAATCCGATACAACATTGGTCCGTCACCTTTAAAAAAAATGTACATGTCTTTTTAAACACTTGATTTAATAATCTTTTCTTACTATACATTAGTGAATTTATTTCTTACTAGTAGTCGTGTTCAGCCATTCCGTTGTTTTGACCTTGTCTCTGGTTATTTTGTTCCTGGTTGTTCTGATTTTGACTCTTATTAGGATTTTGACCTTTTCCCTGGCCGATTTGTCGCGATGATGAAAAGCAGAGCTTCATTACGAACGGGAATTTTGCACCTGTAATTTTTGAATGAATTATTTAATATATATATTTTTTTATGAATAGACAAACATACACTACGATCACGCACATAGCATCACGCCTGTATTCCCCGAATGGTTAGGCAAGTTCGCCGGTATGTTCTAGGTCCCACGTAATAGGGGGCGAGCCAAGGCACAAAACCTAACTCCGAGCTGCTACTGAGAATTTCATAGAAAAACACAATAACACTTTGCTCGACCTGGGAATCGAACCCAAGACCTCTAGCGTAGCAGTCGCGCTTAGGACCACTAGGCTAACGAGGCAGTTACACTACGATCATACATTTAAATTATTACATACACCCCAACACGGCAAACGATGGTCTCATTCTGCTTGTTCCAACTCTTTTGGGAGACATACATACTTCAGTGAGTTTTTTAACGATAGGAAATCGTTTAATGACTTCTTCCCGCCCTGGGCGGAGCGAAAGGGAGTGTCAGACTCTTACTGACTAAAACCCATTCGTGTTCCTCTTGATGCCCTTTGCGTTCCAGGGCCGCGGTGACTCTTTCGAACCAATTCTGCGACTCTAGCGGACCCCGTCTACTAGTCTGGGGGACATCTAACGATGTAAATATTTGTTTACGACTTCTCTGTTGGAAAATGGTTACCACCACCACGACTGATAGCATGGGGTTCACCTTCCTAACTAAGAAGTTAATATAACAAAGTCGAGAGTAATTGGAGCATCTAAAAGTCGAACGCAAGTAGAACAACAAATTAGGGTTTAAAGAAATTAACCTCTGTCAAAAATATCATCACATTGTAGGTTGACATCATCATCATCATCTACTTAGCCTTTTTCCAACTATGTTGGGGTCGGCTTCCGGTCTAACTGGATGCAGCTGAGTGCCAATGTTTTACATGGAGCGACTGCCTATCTGACCTCCACAACCCAGCTACTAGGCAACACGATACCTCTTGGTTAGACTGGTTGTCAGACTTCCTGGCTTCTGACTATCCGTAACGACTGTCAAAGATCTACGAATGACAGCCGGGACCAACTTTACGTGCTTTCCGAGGCACGGGGGTGTCACACCACCAACTTCCAAACTCCGGGCTGCTACTGAGCAAATCCTAATGGAAAAACCCAATAACATACTTGACATTTAAAAGTATGTTGCCAGGACAGAATAAAAATAGTTCCATTTCTAAATTTTTACACCAAGCTATTGGATCAAATACACATTATTATTAAAAAAATATGACAAGATCCCTCTGCCAATCTGTAGAGAAATTGGGCAAGACATTTCTGATGATGGCATCCGGAAAGTTAGACCAGAGACTTCACAAATAGGTGCCTGGAGACAGCATCCTCATTAAGGCAGTTGGGCCTCGGCAGTGAAAACCATCTCCATAAGTACATCAACTATACTCAAACATATAAATACATGACAATAATACCTGTCACAACTTGGCGTGTCCGCCATTTTGGGTCTCATATAAAAATGGAAGATCGAAGACATCCAGCGTAGCAGCTAATTTCTCAAGCACTGCGTCAACATCGCCTCTTGCGCTCACAGTATGATTGTATGAGATATATATTTACCTGGATGTTGTATAGTCGCGTGGTTGCACGCCATTATCGCCATGACGGACTGGGAAATATTCTGGAACTCCATAAGGCCTGATGACGATCTGAAATACAATAAACGTGAAAGTCAAAACTTATACTTAAAACATACTTCCGATTTGTCAATGAGTCGGTCGGTTGGTCAGAAGTAATTTTTAGAAAGGGACCACTCTTCAGCTTTATAAGATTAGTTTAGATATTTGGGGCCAGCAGGTGGCCTCTTTTATTGCTGCGGCAGAGGCGTTGTTCAGTTTGCCAGGGCTGCAGGTAACATTTGGGACACTATCAGAGTATCCCTAGAGCTATGGAGCTCAGAATATGACCATGACAAAGTGAAGTAGGTAAGTAGTGTAAGGTGATAGGTAGGCGATCTCACCTCTCACTCTTGAGTGGAAACTTGGAAATGGTGTGAGGAGGCGTGACGCCGTAGTCCTTGAACACCTGCAGGAGCTGGTCGTCCGACACGTCGGGGGGCGTGTTGAAGAAGTGGAGCACCTGGAACATGTACAACCATTTATGTTCAATACTTTACACTAGTGACTAGCTAGTTTTGTGAGCGGTTAACGTAGCCTATGGACGCCTGTAACACCAGGGGAATCACACGCGCGTTGCGTCCTTTATAGCAGTCTGCGGCGAGACACGACGTAACGTAACGTTTTGAGGGCGACCAGACGCGACACGGTCTATTCACGGTTTATTCGTATTAACCCCGATTCTCCCGATTCTTGATATTCTTTGTAGCGCAGCCAGAAAGTACCACGCCACGTACTACAAGTAAAATTGTACTTTACTTCTCCATGATTCGAGAAGTTATGACTTAAATCACGTAGGACAGTTGTCGCGCGTCGCGTCGCAATTGTCGCTTACCGCGTAAAGAATTCTCTTTTTTCTTACCTTAGAGGGCGGCTGTATTCTGTTCTTGTGTATGGAGGCAGGAGTTAAGAACCTGTTGTTCTTGTTGCCGACGTAGTCTTTGAACGAGGGACTCTTGTCCGGCAGTGGGTAAGGGTTCATCACCTCTGATAGGTACGCTTGTTTTGAGAAACTGGAATTTGAGAATTTGAATATTTAAAATTGGAAATTTGTTTGCTTGAATATGGAGGCATATATATGGGAATGATACATACAGGGTGAAATTGTAAGGTTAAATTTTACCATGGATTTAGCACATCAAGGCTGGCCAACACTGTGGCCCGCCAAGGCAATTAAATTTGCAACGCAACGCAGTACACAATTGCTCAGCCACTGAGTCAACCGTGCCGCCAAAATTACAATTTTACCATTTACAAATGAATTAAATATCATTATCTTTTTCTGTGTACAAGGGGAACAAGGCGCCGCCAGAATCTAAAAATGTTAGTCCGCCTAGAAAATTATCATTGCCATTATACGTCGGTTATTTAAAAAAAAAAACATCAGTTACGTACATAATGACTGTGTAGATGTTGCACTAGTGTTTCTAGTCAAAGTCAAAATGTGACTTTGACATTCAAAAAGTCAAGGTGAGACTTTGACTTTCAAAAAGTCAAACATTGACTCTGACTTTCAAAAAATCTGGGTTTGACGTGGGCTGACTTCAACTATAACGATTCGGTACAGCAATCTTAAAATACTCACGCGAGTGTCAACGTGTAGTCTCCAACGGTCACATTGTTCAGGTTCTGCACACACCTCTCCACCGACACGCCATCACCCATTTGTACCATCGCCGTGCCTTCTTTAGTCTTCAGGAATTTTATCTGAAATTATTACAAAACCGATCGAATCTTATAATTATAGAAACGAGAGGTCATTCATTCGCTGACTAAACACGAAACCTCGAAAACTCCTTCATCTAAGTAGCTGAATTTTGGGTAGGTAGTTAATAGTAGGAGACCCCAGTTAAGAAAAGATGTGACTTTGACTTTTATACGGACAAAGTCTAGGGCAAAAACAAGTTGGAAATAATATTCAGCGTATTCAATGATTTTTATTTTTTAAATAAGTCTTAAAAAAACTGGATATTACCATGTTTCGAGCAACAAACTTATGATTATTTGCTTTATTTTATTTAAATACATTTGTAAATATTCAAAAACAAAAATTGTTTTAATTTTGTATGAAATTACTTTACAAAAAAGCCTTTTTATAGACAAAAACTATAATAAAACTTGACAATAAAATTTTAAACTTTGTTAAATTCAGTTAAACTCAACACTAAACTTCACAGCCAGATGTACTTACTCTAACCACATTTCCGTAGAGACAGCATAAATTGAACAGTCTGTCTGCGTTCACAGTCTGAGGGTCCAGTCCGTACACCATCATCACTGCTCCTTGCTGAGGGGGACCGCCCTGCGGCAGCAGGGGACACTTTAGCGGCATCAGACAAGACAGGGGGCATGTTTAAAATGAAGCCAAATATTGGCATATTATGTGACGCTGGCACCTTACTTGGCGTATCTATGCAAGCGTTATACTGCTAATTGAATAACAACTTTAACACTATAGAAGTAGGGTACATTTTGTATTACTCAAGTAACCTGAATATTTGGACAAATATGCCAAGTTAAGTCCCACCTTAAAGCATTCTCTGTGTGAGGAAGTGTGCTATAATTAGGTGGTAGAGACAAATAAACAATATTTCCAAAACACAAGTTTTCTAAATAAACATTTTATTGTAACCCTGATAATCCGATATATATTTTTAATTTACCTACAGTAAAATTTAATATTTTTGTCTAGGTACAAAAAATAAAAACTGGCCAAGTGCGAGTCCGACACACACGCGAAGGGGTATCACCGTGTAATATTTAACATTACATACAAAAAAACATGATATACGAACAGTAGCGCTTGTAACAGAAAAGTTGAAAGGGAACCGTTTGTCTTGGTATGGCATGTTAAGAGGAGGGATGAGACGCATGTGACCAAAAGAGTTTTTTTTTTTTTTTTTTTTTTTAAAAACGTTGCCCCACACTAGGAATTTCTCCTGTGTCGTGGGTGCGTTTACAAACATATAAACTCACATACACAAACAGCCAGACCCGAAACAACTATCTGTAGGCCATACAAATATTTGTTCCGTGCGGGAATCGAACCCGCGACACGCAGCGCAGCAGCCAATCGCTCAGCCATTGCGACAAACGTGCCGTCAGTTATGAATATAAATGTGGATAAATGGAGAGGAATAGGGAAGCCAAAGATAACATGGATGGATTGTGTGAAGAATGATATGAAAGAGAAGGGGGTCAGTGATAGCATGACGAATAGGATGGTATTGAAGTAGAAAACGTGTTGCGCGGACCCCAAGTAGCGTGGGATATGGGCAGGAAGGTGTTGAGTTGCTTTGTAATTAATAAATCGTTAATCAACCGTTAATCAATTGAGATATTTTTTACCACCTGTCAAAACGAGATTCCCCCATAGACTTTTTATGGAATTACCAAACTGTGACGTCACTTTTTGCCAATTTAACTGGTTCTAAGTCATCTAAAAATTAACTGGGTTTTCAAGGCTTAAATAAAATGTTTCTTCACAGAAGCTATGTCTTGGAATGATTGATTAGGTAATGTTGTCTCCCCAATTAATGAAATGGAATAATGAAACATACAAGGGTAATTAAAATGTCCCCTGTATATTTCAATCTCCACCCCTTAGAGGGTTGTATTTACCTGGTTCTGTGGCGGCATGTTGGGGTGATGCATAGGTGGGGGTGGCACGAACCCCTCGCCGCCATAACCTTCAGGTCCATACCCACGCCCGTCACGCTGGAAGAAGGAAGATTATCATCAAATTGCCGAAATCATTTATTTCAATAAGAGACAATTGGACGATGGTTTTCTCTCTTGTAAATGAGAGAAAAAAATCTTGACAATCAAATCTTTACAATCAGACATAAAATCCGGTTTTATTTTACCCGGTTTTACCCAATTAACCGGCTTTGGCTTCCTAGGTTTAGGATCTCAAAACACTCGTGGATTAACGAGACAGTCAAAGTCGGTATTTATTTTTATAAAATTGTTATTCTGCGAATCATTTTACGCAGCACAATGTTCGCCAGGTAAGAATACTTCATTTTTGAATTTCAATACCATCAATTAAGGAAATTGAAACAGGCGTGTTGATACCAATAAATTGATTCGCATTCAATACCGATATCAACTAAAAAGAAGCAATTCCGATTCGATAAATAATAATTACTTTCAATTTGCCTCCATTTTAAATTATTACAATTTCGGAAAACAGAGTGAGGACCAATTTTATTTATTTGTTTACACACACATATTTGCAACATCATGAAAACGATCGTGATACTTTATGTAAAAAACTAGCACATAGACTAGATATCTCACTTCGCCAGCGTGTTTAGGGGACCTAAACATATCGGCGAACTGTGGGTGTACATAAGTACACCGCATGATGAGGCGTGATGGTATGTATGTATTAGCTATCTACCGGATGAAGATTGGGAGGAAAGCTAGTCTCATTCATACTGAAAAAAGAATCTGTCTTATACAGAGGCTGTAGTACATATATACATACATACCATCACGCCTGTACTCCCCGAAGGGTTAAGCAGAGGTGTACTAATGTACACCCACAGTTCGCCGGTATGTTTAGGTCCCATGTAATAGGGGGCGAGCCTATTGCCATTAATTGGGCACATATCCTAACTCCGAGCTGCTACTGAGAATTTTATGGAAAAACCCGGTAACACTTTGCTCGACCTGGGAATCGAACCCAAGACCTCTAGCGTAGCAGTCGCGCTAGGGACCACTAGGCTAACGAGGCTGTAGTATGTTTTTTTTCAGGATGGGAAATCATCAATTAACTTTTTTCGCTCTGGGCCTCTGTCAGACCCTTACTGACTAAAATCCATCCGTGTTCCTCCTAATGCCCTTTGCGCTCCAGGGCTATGTTGGCTCTTTTGAACAAATTCCGCAACCCTGGGTATGTTAATTTTTTGTTTTTTTTTGTCAGCTTGTTCTGTACCACTCCTGGGCAAACACTTCCCTCTATTCCATCCGTTTGTTAACTTATTATTTTTATTATACAATTTTATACCTTGTAGTTCTGCTACGTTACTTACTTAGCATCGCTTTGGTTTAATTGGTATGATGTGATAATTGTAAAGCCAGCATTAGATAGGCAATAGACAAGAGAATGGTAATTACCGGATGGTGTGGCGGTGGAGGTCCGTGTCTATCCTTCATCATCCCCGGTGGCGGGGGTCCTCCGCTTCCGTAGTCCATATCTGCGAAAAATGTAAAAATTCCCGTTAGTATATATACATTTGGTAAAATCTCAGGAATATTTGAAGTGAAGGCTAGTTCTACTAACTAAAAACGTTGAAAATCTAGTCACAACCTCATCTCAGCAACAATCAACAATGTAGATAATTTAGAGGCATTTTTGTCACATTAGGATTGTAGAAGTTAATAGAAATGCCTTCCTAGTGTTGTCGTAGATACAAAAAGATTTCTTAGTCCTAGTCTGGAAGGCAAACAAGCCGACGTGACGGCCCACCTGATGTTAAGTGGTCACCGCCGCCTATAGTATCTTGATTAACCAAACAAGTCTAAAACAACCAAACGAAACTGGTCCTTATGGTACCATTTTTAGGAGGAAAGTACAGTTCACAATTTCATTGTTGATTTCATCATCAACCAAGGTTCCAAGACACATCTACTTAAAACAAAATACACTTTATTTTGGCCCTGAAATATTTGTTTTAATTTCATCTTTCTGTACCCCATCAAACATCAATCATCACCAAAGAAGGAGTACAACGATTTCTCTTTCCTTATTAATATTCAGAAGAAACCAATAAACATTATTCTCCTTTTCTCTTTATATGCAAGCAACCTGTCAGCAACCCTGGTTGTCAGACTTCCCGGCTTCTGACTACCCGTAACGACTGTCAAAGATCTACGAATGACAGCCGGGATCACCGGCTATTACATACTTTCCGAGACGGTAGTGTGTCACATAACCAATTTCCAAGCTCCGGGCTGCTACTGAGAAATTTCTAAAGGAAAAGCCCAGTAGCACTTCGCCGGACTTGGGAATCGAATCAAGGAACTCAGCACCGTGGTAGTCACATATCTTCCGAATGTTGATCTTCTCGTTCTTCTCGAATCAGAAGTAAATCAGTTATTATTTTGGCTAAAATAAAAAAAATGTTGCTCTAAAACATAATCTTCTTAAATCTAAGAAGGAACACAAATCTTCTTCAGAAGGGTGCGGCCAAGATGCTGTGCCATTCATCTATTAAACACACAAGTGCTATCATCATGCAGGGTAGGTTACAAATGAAAGTCATGTGTTGGAAAACAATGTATTTTATTGTATATTATGTTTGACAATAATTTGTATAGATCTGTATGTAAGTACTATGTTTATCATGTAGCTAAGAAAAAAAATGACTGAAAAAAATTGTAAAGAAGATATTTTTAAAATGAATTTGCCTATAAGCTTTTTTTATGTCACTTGCATGGCAAACAAGCCGACGGCCCACCTGATGTTAAGTGGACACCGTTGCCTACAGACATCTGCAATACCAGAGGCCTTGCAAATGCGTTGCCATCGCAGAGACAAAATTGAAATGTGTCATGTGTCTGTAATTACACCGGCACCCATACCCTTCAACCCAGAACACAGTAACGCTGTTTTGCGGCTGAAACAGGTATGGTGGTACTAGTTTCCTGGACGAGCTTCTTCACAAAGAGCTCTACTACTACTAGATTGGCTTCACGTTAAAATACTGCCTCACTGACTAAGAAGCATTCGCTTGTAATGTTCCAATCCAAGAATCGATTTTGGGCTCAAATCTGAACTGTAACACGGCACAAACATTTCACAGGTAGTTGTTCAGGATCTGGCTGTTTGTGTATGCGAGTTTATATGTTTGTAAACGCACCCACGACACAGGAGAAATCTTAGTGTGACGCAACTATTTTTTGAAGAAAAACTGTTAGTTACTGGCGAATGCTTTCGGTAAGAGATAGTTTTAAGAGAAAAATCTTCGTGACTGTTTGTGTGGTTGAACGATCAAATAAGTAATACTGAAGTAAATATAATTTTAACAATTCGAAATCTAAATAACTTCACTGCCATCGCGAATGACAACATCTAATGTTTTCTTAGCTACACAATTATTTGTAGTAAAAATATGTCTTATCACGAGTAAATAAGTATCTAAGTATAGATTTTATTTTTGAACTGTAAAACTTAAATATATTATAATAAGTAATAAATATATGTCGTAAAACTTACAAATGTAATTTTTTATAATGTAAATGTATAATGTTGGCAACACTTTTAGAATATGTTTGTGCAATGAAGATATTTTCGAAAATAAATCTCGCTTTTTTTTTTTATCCAACACAGAAACTAAAAAGGGTGACCAGACTAGTAATTAGTGAGCGATACTTAGGGCCTGTGCAGACCACATTTTTTAAACACGCCGTTGACGCTCGTTTTGGGAACGTACGTCGACAACGCGATTTTTTCCCACATTGCAGTTTGTTTTTGTCCGACTCGCGTGCGTATCGCGTCTGTATCGCTACAAACGCGCGTAAACTGCGCGTTTAAAAAACCTGGTGTGCTCAGGCCCTTATACACCATGATAGTACTCATAATAACAATCCATTTCCCAAAGAAAACGAATTTTTAATTTGCAAATCGCGTGACCTCGACTCAATCGCCTCAATTGAAGTAACTGGACGACTTATTTTAATACACTTTAAAAAAGAGTATGTATGGAGTTTCTTACCCATTCTTCTCCATGCCAATCTGACTATTGGAATTTGCAACTAGATTCATATTTTAATTTTCTTTCTTTCTTGTAAATGACGTTCAAAAGTGCCTTTGAATGGTCTAATTGAAATTAATTATTTGTCTTGAATTGACACTTCAAAAGAATATAGAGTAACAAAAAAAAATCAGCTGTAATTTTAATTAGTTACTTATCCCTTTGCAAATTAAAGTATTCAACTTTTTAATTGACTTCAGAAATGGTCAGAGCTTCTCAATTTCTTCTTAATTCTCAGTGCTCCGTCATTTGTCAATCGATTTGGAAATCTATAATATATTTGACAGGGTATACTTTCCGATTGCTCCCGTACAAATTTTGTCTAAATCATTTTAGTTTAACCTATTAACTGTAAGGAACTCGCGCATGCGCACACCTTTGGGGTGATTGGGGCCATGCGCTTTGCAATTAAAAAAAAAAACATAATTTTTCTTTGGGAAAGTAGTTTGTTATCAGTACAATCTTGTGTTTAAATCATCATCATCATTTGCTGGACATAAGCCTCCCCTAAAGACCGGTCCTGCGCTGCCCGCATTAAGCGATTTCCCGCAACCTTTTACCAGGTCATCGGTTCAACTCGTGTGGGGCCTTCCCACACTGCGTCTACCGGTGCGTGGTCGCCACTTGGAAGCCTTACAACCCCGCCGTTCATTAAGTATTGGTCACTAATTACCAGTCATTTTATAGAAAAATATCTTCATTAAAAGTAAGATTGAAATTCAGAATATTTCCTGAATCAATATCGTGACGGTTACAGATAATTCTCAAGTACAGTGTATCTGTTAACATATTATGTGAACACACAAAAATATTATTATTGGGATAACAACATTAGTACTAACACCACATTTTAGTAGCTAACAGACAGACAAACAAACAAACATACTTACTTGAAGATAAGGGCGCGGGTTAATCTTATCTTAAACAACGTGTACCCTATTAAACACACACCCTGATAGTAGAACCGGCAACTAAATCGATTTCATCTATTTCTAAAATAGGTAATTTTTTATCCTAAATGAAAACTACGTAAATTATAGTCACCAAACCAAAGAAAGTTAAATTCAAGTCAAGGCAATAAGGCTTTTTAAAACACAGTTACAAATAAACATATATACTATCACGCCTGTATTCCCCGAAAGGTTAGGCAGAGGTGTACAAATTTACACCCACAGTTCGCCGGTATGTTTAGGTCCCATGTAATAGGAGGCGAGCTTATTGCCTTTACCGAGCACACATCCTTACTCCGAGCTGCTACTGAGAATTTCAAAGAAAAACCCAATAACACTTTGCTCGACCTGGGTACGAACCCAACACCTCTGGCGTAGTACTCGCTTAGGATCACTAGGCAGACGAAAAAATATTAACAAAAAAATCTATCGATAAATATAAAATACTGCGTCTATGTAGGCATAAACAGTTTATGCATAAAATTAATTATCCTAAATTAGGCGATAGCATAGGTACTATTGGTCAATTTAGGATAACTAATTTCATGTATAAACTATTTTTCAGCATATAAAACCAAAACTTCAGAGCTCCTAATATAATTGTCCACCCACAAGGTAGATGGGCGTCCTGATTAGGCCCGCAGGAAGATGCTGGATGCATGCCGCTTCCAACCGGTCCTTTTGGAAATCTATGGAGGAGGCCTATATCCAGCGGTGGACTTCCTACGGTTGATATGATGATGGTGATGATTATAATTGTAATATAATTTTCTAATTGGGTTGTTCGAGGGTGTGCGTTATTTCAGTTACATGTTGTATAAAAAAAAACTCTTTTTTATTGTCTTCAAATAAGTCATTCATATAAGACTTCTATGCGGCAAGGTTTATTAACAGCAAAGTCATTCACTGAGAAACAATCTTGATATAAATGCGAAAGATTGGATACATTGATGTTTGTTACTCAATCTCGCCAGAACTGCTGAACGGATCTGGATGAAATTTGGCACAGAGATAGATTATAGTCTGGTTTTTATCTCGGAAAAATTGCACGGTTTCCGTAGGATAATATTATATTAACTAACGAGAACGAAGTCGCGAGCAGAAGCTAGTTGTCTATAAACACTAGCATTACAGTGAATTCATTGTTTAAACATGCTTTTAATAAAATCTCCGCGCAAGTTTGCCCTACATATCATGCGGTCGTCAGACAGACTGAATAACGTCTAAAAGTCATCGCTCATCATAACAGCACAGCTCACACACCACAAACAATATGCCATTCAAATGAAGGCTTAAAATCGTGCGCCTTAAAATATTTTTCAATAACAAAATCTAAATAAAGGTGACGGCTGGCGGGCGGCGTTATTACAGCTAAGGGTTGGAATTTTGGAGGCAATATTGGCCGGGTTGTTGTCGGATGATACCACCCAGGTGAACATAGTAAAGTACTCCGGTATTATTATTTCACCTCAGAAACAATTCACCCAGGTGATATCACCTAGGTGAATTAATTCGACATAATTATTAAGTGGTCACCGCTGCCTATAGACATCTGCAATACTAGAGGCCTTATAAATACGTTGCGTCCAAACCGGAACACAGCAACGCTGCTTTGCGGCAGAAATATGTGTACAATATGGTACCTACACTTTGTTCACCTTAGAATTATATCACCCAGTTAGGATCGACTTATTCTTGTATATTTGCGGACTTTGATCATGCTATTATAATGAGCGAGCAAAATTAACATTCGTGTACGTTCGACAACACAAGTTAACAGTTTCATACATTTCAAACTGGTTTTTAGTTTCAATCAGGATCTATACACACCGTTCTGCGATTGTTCGCAGGAATGCTGACTATGTTGGCTGCAGGAGTCCTCGCTGCAAGACCTGGTGGTAGGCGGGGCGGTAGTCGAGGCATCTGTCGACGAGCCAGGTTATCAATCCAAGTCTCTCGTGGTTTATTCCGAGTGTAATTTTGTTCTTGAGACTTTTGTGAAGTTTTATTAATGTAAAGTGGGTACTTGCTTTTGAAGTAAGTGACTGGAGAAAAACCGCGTAATTTTGTTGTAGTTTTAAAATGTTAATGTTTTGTTATGTGTTTAAAAAAGACCGGCCAAGTACGTATCGGACTTGCACGCGAAGGTTTCCGTATGATACATGTAAAAAAAAAATGCAGTTTAGTTAAGCAAAACAGTTAATTTGTAACTTTATTTTGTTAATCAAATATCTACCTATTACAATTCAAAACTTACAGCCCTGTCTGTTTGTCTGTCTGTCCGATTGTGACAGGCAGACAGAAAACCAGATAGCGGAGTCCTTTGTACAAGGGGTCCTATTTGGCACCATAATTTGATCATGGCACTTGTATCTCCTCTACATAGTATAAAACAAAGTCGCTTCCCGCCGTCTGTACGCTTAGATCTTTTAAACTACGCAACGGATTTGAAATCAGTTTTCATCAATAGTGAGTGATCATTACGCTACGACAAACGGGAGCAGAGCAGTAACCAGAGACGTAACTGAACGCGGGTGACACCGCGGGGTATACATAATATAGTTAGTACCAAAAAAAAACCACATCAAATTATTGCCTTTTTTTTTTTTTGGTGGGTGGGAAATCATCAAATAACTTCTCCCGCCCTGGGCGGGGCGGGAGGGAGTGTCAGACTTTTACTGACTAAAACCCACCCATGTTCCTTCTTGTGCCCTTTGCGTTCCGGTATCTCTTGCGAACAACCCGCAGCCCCGGCAGGCATCGGCCCTCAGTGGCCCCTTCCTTTTGCTGACATCTCTTTGAGGCGCGCGTGGAACACGAACGCGCCGTCGACACGGCCTGTCGTTATGCAACGTAAGGACGGTGAGCTACCCATTGCTCACCGTCCACAGGCCAGTAAAAGTATTACCTTGGCACTTCACTTGGCGTATTAGAGCAAATATTGCCGTTATATCGCTTATTAAAAAATTACTTTATACTAAAACAATTAGGGTATATTTTGTATTACACAACTAACCTGAATAATATAACATATCATCACGCCTGTATTCCCCGAAGGATTAGGCAGAGGTGTACCAATGTACACCCACAGTTCGCCGGTATGTTTAGATCCCATGTAATAGGGAGCAAGCCTTTTGCCATTAACCGGGCACAAATCCTAACTCCGAGCTGCTACTGACAATTTCATAGAAAAACCCAATAACACTTTTTGCTCGACCTGAGAATCAAACCCGACACCTCTATCGTAGCAGTCGCGTTAAGGACCACTAGGCTAACGAGGCAGTTACCTAAAAAACCTGAATATTTGGACAAACTACGCAACTATTATTTTGGAGCATATTGTCACAAAATAAATTAAAAAAAAACACTGCCGATATTCGAAGCGCTGGATATATTTAAAATCCACATTATTGCCTTTTATATTTCACATTAACCCCATTAGCGGATATCAATAAACATTTTAAGGGGCGCCATTACAACGTAATTGTTTAAAAGCGTTCGTTTTACGCGTGGTTTGGCGCGTTTGACTGAAATGTTATAAAAACAACAATATGTATTTTTATGTTCTTGCTAATGTCAATTTGATGTACACTGTTTATGTTGTTGAGATTTTGTTTTGAGTAACAGAATAAAGATGTAAAATATTTTTAACCCCCGGCTTAAAAAGAGGGGTGTTATAAGTTGACGTGTCTGTCTGTGGCACTGTAGCTCCTAAACGGGTGAACCGATTTTAATGCGGTTTTTTTTATTTGAAAACCGGTTTCCTAGCGATGGTTCTTAGATATGTTTTATCAAAATCGGTGCAGTCGTTTCAAAGGTAGCTCTTTGTGAGCTGCGGTAGGGATAATTATTTTACTGTCGGGGATTACTTGTTGAATTATATTGACGATATTTTATATGTTATTATCCCACTGTTGGGCAAAGGCCTCTTCTCATACAGAGAAGGCACGAGCATTGATCAGCACGCTTGCTCAAAGCGGATTGGCGATATCAGACTTATATTTAGTATAAATCTAAGTTTCCTCACAATGATTTCTTTCACCGATGTCAGAGATGTCCAAGATTAACTTAGAAATTCTATATGAATTGAAAAAGCCACATTAAAAACTTGCCCGGTTTTAAACCCAGTCTCATTTATGAGAGGTGGGCACCTAAACCGCTGGGCCATCACGATCCGAATAAGAAAAGATACTGATATTTATTTGGCTTGTAATTTATAAATCATCAGATTTAAAACTAATGGCGAGCAAATTTAAATGCCTTGGCAGGCCACACCGTGACCCACGGTCCTCGCTGCTTTAAAACATGCAACAATTAATAAGTCAATGATCGCAACATCCAAACAAATGTTTACCGCCCCAGTTGGATGAGAAAGGGTTGAGAGCGACGTCTCCATTCATTTTTAAACGGTACACAAGCAGGTGTGAGCGAAGGCGCTGCATCTATCCTTTATTTTAGTAGGGTTGTATTAAACGAGGATCGGATGGACAGGGCTACCGACATTTCTGTCTCAATGACAGCGAAAGAACAAGACGAGATGAGGAGTTGAATTTTTTAGTAGGTACAACTGTGATTTATTTTTGTTCTGTTGTTTTTTGTGGACTGAGATCTCAGGGTCGGGAGGACTGCGTCATTTTAGCATGGCTTAATTTTCATGGATTTCTCTTGTATCGTGGGTACGTTTACAAACATATTATAAGTAAAACACACATTGTATCCTGAGCAAGAATGATAATACATAAAACTATCTGTAGGTGGCAGCACTTACAGTACAAAGTTTTGATATCGTAGACGACATAGATAATACATATAAACTCACATACACAAACAGCCAGACCCGGAACAACAATCTGTAGGCCATACAAATATTTGTTTCGTGCGGGAATCGAACCCGCGACATGCAGCGCAGCGGCCAACCGCTCAGTCACATCGTCAACTGTGTCGTCATTCCGTGGGCCATTCTAAAATGACGTAGGCATCGCACCCTAGGATTTTGGATCAATTGTTTTGTTATCTAAAGAGGTTGAAAAAACAAATCAAATCTACCTTTATTATGCCATTATGGTGCGGATCCATATAGATAAAATATTCTATGAATAAACTGTATTATCTTTAGGTACATTCCATTTTCGTCGAGTCAGAACCAAAATGATTCTGCTAGGAGTCTTTCCTTATAAAAGAAAGCTGAAGAGTTTTTTATTTGTATGTTTAAACACGCTAATCTCTGGAACTACCAGACGGATTGAAAAAAATATTTTTGTATATGATAGCCAGATTAATGAAGGATATTTAACATCACGCTACGATAGATGGGAGCGGAGCAGTAACCAAAGACGTAACTAAACGCGGGTGACAAAACCGCGCGGACGAAGTCGTGAGCAGAAGTTAGTAAGAAATAAATGAAAAGATTAATTCTAATTAGGTTTACATTTACAATATAGATTCACAAACGTCAACAATTCCTCTATTTTCAAAGTAATTGTAACGTCATCTACTTAGCCTTTTCCCAACTGTGTTGGGGTCGGTTTCCAATCTAACCGGACGCAGCTGAATATCAGTGTCTTACATGGAACGACTGCCTATCTGACCTCTACAACCCAGTTACTGGGCAACACGATACCTCTTGGTAAGACTGGTTGTCAGACTTTCCGGCTTCTGACTATCTGTAACGACTGTCTAAGATCTACGAATGACAGCCGGGACCAACGGCTCTACGTGCTTTCCGAGTCACGGGGGTGTCATACCACCGACTTCTAAACTCCGGGCTGCTACTGAGAAATTCGTAATGGAAAAACTCAATAACACTTTTTGCCCGACCCGGGAATTAACCCAGGACCCCGTGCTCATCAGTCGCGCTTGCGACCACGAGACCAACGGGGCAGTTTTCTCGAAGTAACTGTAACGATTCTTTTTATTTTAAACCTTAACAAAAATACATTCTTAGCAAATAAAGAAAAATGTGCAACTCGATATAAAATGTAACACATTTAGAATTAAATTATAGTCAATAACTTAATTATTAAGAGTCAGAAAAGGGTCTGCCAAAATGAGCCAATCCACAATGGGTTGGCTCATTTTGGCAGAACCAAGATCAATATCTCTAGAAAACAACCCCTTACACCTTCTTCCCGCTACCTATATTTCTAAACTCTAGGAACGGAAGCTTAAAGTATATGACGCAAGAATATCATTGAGGGCACGCTGCGAGCGGGGCTGGCAGTTTATGAATTATTTAGAGCTAGCAACACTGTTGTACGTCAGTCCATGCCAGGGTTGCCACGGTATCGACTCGGTGTGCATTTTGTACGCGTATGGTGTGCTGTGCAATTTTATTTCTAATTGAGATTGAACTGCCTCGTTGGCCCAGTGGTCCTAAGCGTGATTGCTACTGTAGAGGTCTTGGGTTCGATGCCCAGGTCGAGGAAAGTGTTATTGGGTTTTTCTGCGAAATTCTCAGTTGCAGCTCGGAGTTAGGATTTGTGCCCGGTTAATGGCAATAGACACGATTCCTATTACATAGGTCCTCAATATACCGGCGAACTGTGGGTGTTTATTGGTTTAGTAACCGGCACGAGTCGTGAGCACAAAGAAGTTCATTGTTGGGTTCCTTTCTGGGTTTTTTGGGGCGCCGATGCTACACGCGATCGGTCCGACTGACAGACCAATCGCGTGCAGCGTCGGCGACCCACCTCTGCTTAAGCCTTCCGGGAATACAGGTGTGATGGTTGGCAACCCACAATCTCTCAATAATTAAATGGATGATGATGTTGTCAGTATGTCTGGAGTATTGTGCGATGCGCATATGAGAATGTCTTTAATCTGTACTAATATTATAAAGCTGAAGAGTTTGTTTGTTTGTTTGGTTGAACGCGCTAATCTCAGGAACTACTGGTACGAATTGAAAAATTGTTTTTGTGTTGAATTGTCTATTTATCGAGGAAAATTATAGGCTATATAGCATCACGCTATGACTCATGGGAACGGAGCAGTAACCAAAGACGTAACTTAAGGCGGGTGAAATAAGCCAGTTCGCTAGTTATTTTATATTTCTAAATAATGTGTTTGGACAATGGCCATTTTATGGTAATGTAAAACAAATGAATATTAGCAAAATCGTTCTAATAAATAGATTAATTAATAATAGAAAATTAACTGCCTCGGTAGCCTAGTGGTCCTAAGCGCGACTGCTACGCTAGAGGTCTTGGGTTCGATTCCCAGGTCGAGCAAAAAGTGTTATTGGGTTTTTCTATGAAATTCTCAGTAACAGCTCGGAGTTAGGATTTGTGCCCGGTTAATGGCAATAGGCTCGCCCCTTATTACATGGGACCTAAATATACCGGCGAACTGTGGGTGTACATTGTTACACCTTTGCCTAATCCTTCGGGGAATACAGGCGTGATGGTATATATATATATTTTTTTAGAAAATACACTACAAACTGTCCAGTTAGCAAACAATGTAATTCCCGCCAAAACATAATGCAATTTCATATACACCAGTTACAGTCAACGGTATTGCGAGCAACACTGCGGCATTTAAATTTTATCGTCTTGCAACCCTGGGCGTTATTTCAATTCCCGACGGCACGCGGAGTATCTTTCCCATTCCGCGGCCGGATTTCAACTGAGACGGACGCCTTTCACTCCCTCGCTTTTAAACGATGATGTTTTTTTTATCTTCGCTCGTTTTGAAGGCTTTCAGTTAAGTTTTTTTTTACAGCTTTCCTTCGTGCAAAGGTGAGAATTTGTGGGGTTTGAGATGTTTCAATTTGTTTATTTCATTCAAAACTAAAATTTATATATTTTTTCCAGATATTATAATAAATTCCTGGGTTCTTGGGTTAGACCTGCAATGATAGACGGTAGAAAAAAAACGCTTTTTGGAAAACTAAAACTCAAACCATCACTCCCGTATTCCCCAAAGGGTTAGGCAGAGGTGTACCAATGTAAACCCAGAGTTCGCCGGTATGTTTGAGTCCCATGTAATAGGGGGCGAGTCTATTGCCATTAACCGAGCACAAATCCTAACTCCGAGCTGCTAGTGATTAATTCCATAGAAAAACCCACTAACACTTTTAGCTCGACCTGAGATCGAACCCAAGACCTCTGGCGTAGCAGTCGCGCTTAAGACCGCTACGCTACCGAGACAGGTAACTAAAACTCCAAATACAATAAAATAACCTCGCAAATGTGAAAAGAGACCCCACGCTAATATTATCATACAAAATTAACTCTGTTTGTTACTTCATCACATAAAAACCACTGAACTGATTGTAAAGTTTGGTAGCGTAGTAGTATGGGATCTATATAAAAATACCTGACGACGCAGATGGTGGAGGTGTCCTGAACAACTAGTTCTTAAAAAAACGATAAAATCATTATAAGATGTTTTACATCTGTAATATAACAAAGCTTAGGAACATTTTTGTTTGTTTAAAAGATAATATTTGGAACTACCAGTTGGATTAAAAAATAAGTTTATATAAAATATGATAGCCAGATTCTCGAGCAATAATATAGGCTTTTGAACATCACGCCTTGACACACAGGAACAGAGCAATAACCGAAAAAGTAACGTAGACTACGTACGTAAAAAACGTTGTATATTCAATACTACTTATACATTTTAATTCTCCATATTAAAACATCTTGAACCATTCCATACCTTTTGAATCCCAACAAGTACGGTTTTAAATTCAATTTCCTAGTCGAGGTGAGATTGAGCGTCGTTTGTGAATCGTTTAATACAAATTTTGCTTTTATTCAAACAGAAAGCCTCATTTGGTAACGTGTGATCTTCGCCATCTTGAATGCATGAAAATTTACAATTCTGTGCAAATTTTTATGTGACGCTGGCGTTTACGATGTTTTCATTGCGATGCAGAATGATTTTGTTTTTGGTTCTTCTTGTAAGTTTTATTAGGAATTGTTGCATATTTAATTTAAAAATTAGGTAGATATTTACCATCACGCCTGTATTCCCTGAAGGGTTAGGCAGAGGTGTAACAATGTACAAACCCACAGTTCGCCGGTATGTTTAGGTCCCATGAAATAGGGGGCCAGTCTATTCCCATTAACCGGGCACAAATCCTAACTCCGAGCTGCTACTGAGAATTTCGTAGAAAAACCCAATAACACTTTTTGCTCGACCTTGGAATCGAACCCAAGACCACTAGCGTAGCAGTTGGGCTTAGGACCACTAGGCTAATGAGACAAAAAAGTTCTGCGGAAAGCACAAAACATCTGTACAAAATATCACGGCGAATGTTCAAAGCATAAGTTATAAACGCGAAAATTTGCAAGCAAAGAGATGAATATATTAAGATACGTATGCAAAACTCGTGAATTTCACTATTTTAGCACTTTCGTTGCATGAGGACGGACCTTCACAGATATCATGTTTACATATTTTCAGGAATTTTTAGTGACACCGTGTGGTTTTGCACTAACACAATACGGTTTTTTCCTAAAATGATGTGATGGCCAAGTGGTTAAGGCGAGGGCGAATTGCGAGTTCGATACCGGGCAAGTACCGATGTGCCTTTTCAATTCATATGCACTTTCTAAGTTTATCTTAGACATCACTGACGTCGGTGAAGGAAAGTCTGAAATCGCCAATCCTCCTTGAGCAAGCGTGGTGATCAATGCTCGTGCCTTCTCTGTATGAGAAGAGGCCTTAGCCTTGCAGTGTGACAATAATTGCTTTTTTAAGGGATGGTAATTCATCAAATGAGTTCCCCCGCCCTGGTCAGGGATGTCAGACGTTTACTGACTAAAACCCATCCATGTTCCTTCTTGTGCCCTTTGCGTTCTGGGGGCGCGGTATCCCTTTAAAACAACCCGCAGCCGGTATATAATAAGCTGGTATAATAGGCTGGTATTATTACTATTAATACGGTTTGTAGGTACTGAAGCTGGAATGGCTTATGGTTAGTTTCCTGTCAAAGACCTGTCATCATGGCTATATGCTAAGGGGATCCCCTGTGAGTTTTGAATCTCGCTTAGAGCTGACGATCTCAAAGCTAAACCAGGTGCAGCTACAATCGGTACTAATATAATTTTTGTTTGTTTAAACACGCTAATCTCTTGATCTTCCTGTCGGACTGGGAAATTCTTTTTTTATATCATAGGCAGATTCATGAGGAATAGTATAGGCTTTATAACATAACGCTACGACCCACAGGAGCGGAGCAGTAGCAAAAAATGTAACACAATGAGGGTTAAAAAAAAACCAAGCGAACAAATTCGCGGGCGGAAGCCAGTTTATTTATACGTCTTGAAAGGTTTCAATTCAAAATGGAACACACCAGAATGAACCCGTTCTAAGTTGAGCCTTCGAATGAAGCCGTGACGCAGAAAGCTTAAACTCGGAGTAAGCCGGGAGCATCGACGGGTTCGGACACTTTCCGAACGGTTGGATTACTAAACGTGGATATTTGGGATTGGGGTCGCGCTACACACGAAGCGATAGCGGTGGAGGAAGCGATTATTTAAGTACTAGATGCCCTTTAAATACTACCTGGCTGGACAGATATTATTCTGCCTATATTCTCAAGTGCATACAAATATCGTACAGAAAAAAAACGCACAGATTATGAGATTTTTTCGGGCAACTCTTCCTATTTTTCTCTTCATAAGAACTAACCTTGTCGATCAATAACGAATATTTTAGGAAAAAAAACTGAATTGATCCAGTCGTTTTCGAGTTTTGCGCTTAGCAACACATTTGGCTATTCATGTTTATTTATATAGATATATAGAAGATAAACGCAAAAGTTGGTGAGGATGGATGGATGGATGGATGTTTGTTGGGTTTTTCTATGAAATTCTCAGTAGCAGCTCGGAGTTAGGATATGTGCCCGGTTAATGGCAATATGCTCGCCCCCTATTACATGGGACCTAAACATACTGGCGAACTGTGGGTGGACATTATTACACCTCTGTCTAACCCTTCGGGGAATACAGGCGTAATACAGGTATGTTTTGTTATGTTATGAAAAACTCAATAACACTTTCGGATTTCATATGTCCTGTTAAGACTATTAGACCAAGCAAAAATATCACATCAATGGGAAGACGCCCATGGTTTTTCAAATGAACCGATGCTGCACCTTTCGTACCTATCCAGCGACTTCCCGCTACCTACTCATCTTAGATTACCCAGGTTGTAACTAACTAGGATTTAGTAAAAACTTGATTAAAAAGAGTGGCCATGGAGTTTCTTGCTCGTTCTTCTCCATAGAGATCTACCTACGTTTTAGAACGAACAAATAGCTTCAACTTTCTGACCGACTCCTTGACAATCCAAAATATCTACAAATGGTTTAAATAAAATAAATGCTTTGACCTTAAATTTGTTATCGGTCCACCTTGTAAAGAAAATATCGTTTCTGGAAATTCGCTTTCAGTGTGACGCGACCTCACTCGCTGAAATAGAACTAAGTTTGATTGCTCAATGTTCAGGATTCATTGTTCGATGTTTGACGACAAAATGGCGCATGCAAAAGATCGATCCTTCGCCCGGTCAGGGTTAATCTATAGGTAACAAGGTTTAAGTCATGGACCCTTAGGTGCTGTCATTTACAAACAACGCGAACTTAAGACATTTCAGGTTAGTCTCCGGGATGGCAACGCATCTGCAAGGCCTATTGTATTGTAGATGTTTGTATGCAGTGGTGACCACTTATCATCAGGTGGGCCGTCGGCTTGTTTGGCATCCAACTGCATAAGAAAAAAATACCAGGACCGTATAAATGATACCAGCCTATTATTTGTCCCACTGCAAGGCTTAAGACCTTTTCTCATAGAGAGAATAAGGCGCTGTAATCAGTCACAGTGTGCCTAGGAATTGGAAAGATAGATAGTTGACCAATATATTTAAGACACAACTTCTATAAGAAAATATTTTATTTATTTACGCCCTAAAAACCTAATAAATTTTTAATAAAAGAAAAAAAAAAAACATTTATTTTGAAACGTTACGTTGCTATTTCCATATAAAATGTACGAAGTAATCGAGGTTTGACAGCTCATAAAAAGTAGGTATGTCAATTGATTGGTGGTGTCAACTACCTAATTTGGACAGGTTGGATATATTAAACGTAAAAAAACAGTAAACCTCTCCGTCTAATACCGACTTTATGACCGATTTTTGACAGTTCTTTTTGTCGGCGAGCATACAACATAAATGAATTCTAATACACTAACGCACACGGCCGACAAAAAATCGGTCAAAAACACAAAATTAAAAATTTAAGTAACCCCCGACAGAAGAATAAAAATCCCTACAGCAGCTAACAAAAGAGCTGATAACTTTGAAACCGCTGAACCGATTTCCATCAAACATAGCTAAGAACACTCCCGACTACTTCACCTTTCAAAAAAAAAACTAAATCTAAATCGGTTCATGCGTTCGACAGCTACGATGCCACTGACACGTCAAACTAATAACACCCCGTCGTTTTTGAGTCGGGGGTTAAAAATCGGTCGGTCGTAGAAGAGCGACGAGGTGAGACAAGCAGGAGCCTACCAGACACAACACCCATCTTAGGGGAGGACTCTCCCATTTCAATAGACGACACTTTACACCCTGTTTCTCAAACCTCCATAATAGTTTGGACCCCAACCGGTACAAAGACCCCATCATCAACACAACAGTACCCACCTAGCAAAACTAGTAACCGTTAAACTCTCTCCTGTTCATTTCGCCGAACATTCTGGAAACTGTGACATTCTAGTCAGAAGTTAGACGATTTGTGAAACTTTTCAGTACTTTTCACAGCTCAGTTGAACTCGGTTCTCGGTAATAGTTGGGGAACTTGTGCTTCATGCGCTTTTTGGGATATGTTAATATGAGAAATGAAGACGTACTATGTTTCTGTGTTTTAAAAGAATTTGGGATTTCGAATTTTATCAAACTTTTAACTTTAGAAAAAAAATTAAAAATTAAATGTCGAAATGAGTTTCTTTTTACAAAATAAATATTAATGTTTTTTAATTAACTTAAAAATTGATTTTTTCTTATGTGTATGAATTACATATATGAAAAAATCATTTTTAAAATTTTTAGTCTGTCTGTTGCGACTAATCTTCGAAACGGATAGACAGATTTCGAAGGGACTTTAACTGGCGGATAAATTATATTATAAGAAGTAACTTCAGGTATTTTTTGTTTGGAAAAAAATTAGGGTTCAAATAAAAAAAGCTCTGGTCGCGCGCATAAGCTGGTACTTAGTATAAATCTTTTATCCGTGGAATAAAATTGACATCTGACAATATTTGTAATTTTTTCATACAAATATTGACAAATTTCTAATTATATTCGCAGGTATAGACTTAGGTATACAAAGAGGAAACAGAACCCCTCTCTATACGTTGAGAGATACGTTGCTATATTTTACTACAAAAAAAAATAAGGTTCTGTAAGAAAACTCACGCGGACGAAGTCGCGTGCCAAAGCTTGTATGTAATTGATATCACGGTACCTACGTATGTAAGGCTCCGTGCACACATAACTATCAGAGATTATTTCGGCAGTTCGTCGTGTGAATAGCTCTTAATTACGACCACGGTTAAGTTCGAAACTAGTTGGGAATCCCCTAAAGTTGTACGTGAGTAATTACATATACCTACATAATTATAGGGCTGCCATCTGTCCGGGATTCCCCGGATTTGTCTAAGTTAAAGCCGCGTTTTCACTAAGGGACATTCGTGCCGCGACTCTGTTGGTCGACTAGAAATATACGTGCCCCGCGCGATGTCGTCTGACGTCTCTTGTGACGCCTTGGGTCGCTTGGGTCGCCGGGACTTGCCGCAAGTCGACGCTCGAGTCAAGCTTTGAATAGTGAGGACGTGTGTCTTAAAATTCTTCGTTCACTACTTGGTAGTGTGAACAAGACAAATGTCGAGCGGCATTGTTCCACAAAGTCGCCAAGACCTACCACGTGAATGTTGGGTGATATGTTTCCGTAACATGTCCCCCTAGTGAAAACGCGGCTTTTCAGTGCGTTCGGGGTCATCCGGAAAGATTTTACGAAAAATTCCGGATAAAACCCGGACACTTTTTGTGTCAGGGGGAATCCCGATTAATTGAAAGACCACCAATGTATTAAGATTATAAAAACATGAACATGTAAACGATATTTTAAGAAAACTTTTCTGGAGTCTTCTCTGAATATTATGACACATTGGCATAGTAATATCACGTGTTCGATTCCCGCACGGTAAAAAAATTGTATGGTCTACAGGTAGTTGTCGAGTGTCTGGTTGTTTGTGTATATAAGTTTATATATATATTTGTAATCGCAACCACTATACGTATAGGAAAATGTTTAGTGTAGAGCAATTAAAAAATTAATGTGGAGTTTTCCTAGGTTCAATTTTTTTTTCAAGTTAACCCATATCATCCCAGTGTTCCAATTTTGAAAAACACTAATTTAAGAATGCGTTCAAAAATTATAATAAAAAAATAAAAAAGTAACCGTTTTAAAAATGGAACACTAGGATGATATGGGTTAAGAATGCTGATGTAATAGTTGAAAAAAATTAAATTGGTTTTGTAAAATTTTATTGTGTATTCGTCTCAAAATTAGTAGTAATAAATGAGTTGCTTTTGTTAGATTTATTCTTCATACCTTGAAGATCTTCTATGAAAACAAAGCAATTCATAATATAAAAGTGTTATTTGTTTGAACGCAATCACAATTTCTGTCAACGTTACAGTTGTCAATAATCAATCGATAATAAACTAAAACACAACAGAAATAGAGTCGAAAATTGCATAGTTGCATGCAAGACAATAAATGCCGGGCGGAATTATATCATGCACACGATTTTCAACTCTATTTCCATTCAGTATGGTATGAAAATTGCAGGAACATAATGCTCCTCTTTAATCGACAAAATTGCTAGAGAGTACTCACCTTTCAACCTACCGTCATAACAGAAGTCACAGAGTACAAAAATGTTTAAAGGTAGTTCCGAACCACCGTTCAACTGGAGTCAATATAGGGTACAAAATACTTCGTTCTTCAATGGGTATACTGGTGATATCTACTTACTGTAAGGCTGTGGCCTTCCACCGGTGTACTGTGGGGACTGAAGAAGAGGCGCGCTTCTCTGTACGGGCGGCACGTCATCTGATACTGGGGACAACGAAGAACGAACGATAAATATAATTTGTTACCATTAATACACAGTAGCGGGTACAGGAGCACAGGATCAGACAGAGCAGGGGGGCGCGTGCATGCGCACCGACACGCTGCACACGTTCACTTGGCTATGTAGGAAAATCTATGCGATAACATTCACTGCTACCGCTATACACGCGTTCTATTGTTGCGCACGCAGAGGCTACACACGTTAGAAAGGTGGGTCCACTTCTCCTTTACCATCATAGAAGGCCAAGCGTGTTTTGGTGACGGCATCAAACTACGCATCAGTACGTAGCGAGGCCGTGTGTCGTTGTACTACTATCGTGGATGACCACGAATGTTCGTGCATACAATATCAGTGGAAACAATAGACACACGTGATCCGAATCACGGACCAATGCAGCAGACGTGAAAGCTGAAAAGTTTGTTTGTTTGAACTCGCTAATCTCAAAAACCACTGGTCCGATTTGGAAAAATCTTTTTGCATTTTACAGCCTGTTTATTAAGGAATGTTATAAGCTATACCACTTCACGCTAAGACCCACGGGAGCGGAGCAGTGACCAAAGACATAACAAACTGCAGGTTCTTGCTAACAACTCACATATAATATGAGACACTTCGATATCCTATCTGACACTAAAAGGTGATATCCAAACGTATTGAACCAATTTCCAAATTGTTACGTAACTTGATCGCTTGTAATACATGTCGTGGAACACTGATTGGACTGCGATCGCGGGTCGGAGCGGCCGTCGCTCCATTAGGCAAGCAGCTAGTACAGTGGTCGTAATAACTAATTCAATCGACCAGCAATCAATACTGTCTATGTTTGGACGAGGCCTTCGGTGGTGTGAGTGGCAGATATGGCGGCAGAAGGTGAAACAACTAGATTCCAAAATACAAGCTGGATACAATTCAAAAGTGTCTGATTTCGGTTTAAGTAAGTCTAACCTTTGACTTATTATTTATTTAACACATACCATCACGCCTGTATTCCCCGAAGGGTTAGGCCGAGGTGTGCCTATGTACACCCACAGTTTGCCGGTGTGTTTAGATCCCATGTAATAGGGGGCGAGCCTATTGCCATTGACCGGGCACAAATCCTAACTCCGAGCTGCTACTGAGAATTTCATAGAAAAATCTAATAACACTTTTTGCTCGACCTGGGAATCGAACCAATCGGTCATGTTGGAATACAGTACTGATTTTATGTAATCTCATTTTACAACCGCACGGTTGAAATACACAAAAAAAAATTACATTCAAATTGGAGCTTTAAAACGAGAGCATTACAATATGTTTTACAATGACAAGGTTAAAAGGTGACGGCTTACGGGCGGCGCTTTGGCAGCTAATGGTTGGAGATTTATTAAGGGGAATCGGGGCGTTGCCGTGTCGAGGCGATGCTGTCTCAATATGCGATAAGAAATAATCGTGGATCACACGCTTTATCAGTGAAACTGCCGCATATACTTGAACAGTGGCATTTCAAACTGTGTTCTATGCATCGGATCCATGCATATTGTAAGTAAACTATCACGTGTCTGTCTGTATGTCACGACATAGACCGTTATTACTGTATTGACTTTTAATGTGATTTAGACGTCGATACAAAATGATTTTTCAAGTCAGTTTAATATTTATGCGAAAGGGCCAGGTGTGTCTTTTCCTGAAAAGGCTGCAACAATATTTCACTGCATCGTCGGTCTTGTGGTTCAAAGCGAGACCGGTGAGCGTAGGAACCTGGGTTCGATTGCCAGGCAGGCAGTGTTATCGGGTGTTACCATTAGAAGTTTTTGAACCTGCTGGCTGGAGTTTTTAAATTGGTAATGTTACACCCCCTGTGCCTCAGAAAGCTTCGCCAAATTGAAAAATGGCGCAAATACTTGCGATAGACTATTTTATAACTTAGATATATAGCGAACTAATCTAGAACAATGCGTAGTTATGAATTGTAATTTAAATAAAAAAGCAATACTTACAAAAAAAAAAAAACTAAAGCTAGGACTCACCGTGGTAATGGGACGTGTCTGCAGTCACCCATCGACAACCCACACCAGTGCCTTCCCTGCACATATAAAAGACGAACACACTCTTTATTTTTCTCTCAAAAAACTCAACAAAACGTTATCTATGGTCACCACGCGTAGCGTTAACGGTGCATGCCAATTTTATTACAGAAAAAAAAAGCTACAAAAAAATAAACATAAAAAAAAAAAGATTCTTTTTTCGAAAGTTTGAAAAATCGCTTTGTATATCGTGGTTGAGACAAATGTGTCTGTGTCTTTTGATTTCTCTGTCTGTTTGTTCGGTGATCAAAACGATATACAAAATGTAAAATTTAAATAAATCATATATTTTTTTCAGAGTGTGTTTGTCATTAGTTTTATATGTGCATGAAAGATATTATTAATATAATAACATTAATATCATAAGCTGAGGTAGTACAGTCGAAGTTGGAAGCTGACCGCTAATCGCCGGCGACTTATAGTCGCGCAACTTTTAAACGCGGTCGCGATCATTTGACTGCGACGCGCGGCTCTGTCAAGCAGGTCGATACAGTTGCTCATGTTAGATTAAAACATAGTTTAATAGCAGATTCGTGCTTATAATGTATCTAAATGAATAGTCTGAAAGCTGAAAGAAGTAGCTGAAAGGAAATAGAAGTGTGACGACATCAAATCTGCAATTGAACTTTAAAAAAATATTAGAAAAATCGCGGGTAAAAAAACGTCATGCTGTTTTTTGTCTCTCTCCCGCGAAAATATAGCGGTCAACTTAGAATTTTCAGAAAGTGTACTTATGTATGTTAGCAGTATATAGAACGGTATAGTGGATGCTTTAGATATATTTTGTATAACTTAACATATCGTAATTATTTTACTGATAAAGTTAAATTTAATATGATATCAAGTTTGCGAAAATATTTTATTCCAGGCAGCGGCGATGAATTTCCTAGAAATACATATATATTTGTCTTTTCGAAACACGTGAACAATTAAAAAGAAAGAAAGTGGTTGAGCGAACACAGTCGTCAACTTTAAATCGCCTGTCTGCACTTAGCTTTATAGTAATTTCTGCGAAAGCATTTAGCGTCAAAGTTTCATTTCATTTAAAAATGTATGAGTTTTCAGGATACTCTTCATATTTTTCATTATTATAAACAATTCAGATATTTTATTGTTTTTCCAAAAAAAAAATATGGCATTATTTTGAGTCATCTTTGAAACCAGTTTGCGATAAAATTTTCGCATTTTTGAACTATTTTATTGAATTTCGCACAAGTGAAAAGATGGCGTCTTTTCTGAAACATTTTGATAATTTATTTGAAACTGTGATACTAATAATGTTAATGTAAGCGGTACGTACCAATGTTTTGCGAAGTCCATGTTTCGTGCCCTGTTGAATATTATTGTTTGTTCCGTGTTGTACGGAACCTTATCAGAAAAAACTTTTTTTTTTCTAATAAATTTCCTCAATCATCATAAACTGTGACAGTGATGTCTTGTTGTGTACCTATTTATTAAATAAAGTTGCAAAAACATGCACAAAGCCAAACATAAATAAAAAATTGCATTTTTGAGCAAAAAATTAAAGAAAAAAAGTGATCAATGCTTTAAAAAAAAAACTGATAGATTCAATCACCAGGTACCAAAACGTGTCTATCTATTTACGTACACGAAGTCGTTTTAACCCTCTCCATGGGCTAACAAGAGCTCTCAACCCGTCGAACGCTGGGCTATTTCCTACCGCCACTTGAGTTAACGCCGGGCTATTTGTTGCCTAACCCTTCATGTTCTATCAATCGGTTTCGGTTGAGATAACATTGTAGTGAGGTCTGTTAGATCGGAGTTAATTTATATTCAAGCTTTATGTTTGATGGAGGGTAGATAGGTATGTTTATGTTAAGAGGGTTTGCTAGTGGCCATTTTTCCATAGAAACCTATTCCTAGTTTTCCTTCTTAGATTTTGAACCTATTTTGGAATAATATTTTATTCTGATTACATATCAGTATCAGCAAGGACGGAGCAGTCCTTTCTTTTCTAGATTAAAATGCATTTTATAGAAGTTTTGACCTTATGAAAGATAGTTAAGATAGATTATTTAATAACCAATGTAATATTTGATATATTAGGCATACAATTTTACTTTTAAGACATGATTGGCGCAGTGGTGGAGCGAAGAATAAAAACGAGCTGAAGAATTTGTTTGTACGCACTAAACTCAGGAACTACTGGTCCGATTTGAAAATATCCTTTTGCGTTATATAGCCTGTCTATCTGGAAAGAATATATATTTATGTAATGTAACATCACGCTACGACACATGAGACGGAGCAGTACCCAAAGACGTGAATTAACGTGGATGAAACCGAGAGATACAATTAGACAGTATAATGAAATAGATCTTAATTAATAAGTAAATTAAAATACCAAAAACATTTTTTTTTAAATTATCTAAGAACAAAAGAAAAGTAAGGGAAAGAAATAACTGACAGCTGTCAAAAACTTTTAAAGTCCACAAAGTCGCTTCCCGCCGTCTGTCCCTCTGTACGCTTACATCTTTAAAACTACGCAACGGATTTTAATGTCGTCTTCTATAATAGATAGAGTGATTCAAGAGGCAGGTTTATAAGTATGGAACATCAAGCTACGATCAACGGGAGCGGAGCAGTAACCAAAGACGTAACTGAACGCGGGTGACACCGCTGGTTGTATAGCTAGTAACATAAGAAAACAAACAAAATAGTTAGGTATTAACAAAATATGTCTGCTTAGCCTTTTCCCAACTACGTTACGGTCGGCTTCATGTTAAACCGGATGCTGCTGAATACCAGCGTTTTACATGGAGCGACTGCCTATCTGACCTCCACAGCCCAGGCACTGGGCAACTATAGTACCATCATACCATCACGCCTTTATTCCCCGAAGGGTTAGGCAGAGGTGTACCAATGTATACCCACAGTTCGCCGGTATGCTTTAGGTCCCATGGAATAGGAGGCGAGCCTTTTGCCATTAACCGGGCACAAATCCTAACTCCGAGCTGCTACTGAGAATTTCATAGAAAAACCCAATAACACTTTTTGCTAGACCTGGGAATCGAATCCAAGACCTCTAGCGTAGCAGTCGCGTTTAGGGCCACTAGTCTAACGAGGCAGTTCAACACTAGGTGACACTAGGTACTAACAAATATCAAATATCAAAAAGATTGCGCATAGAAAGCATAAAATATCAGTTTAAGGAATATGAGACGCCATTTTTTTGCTGTCAATACTACTGACCCCATTTCTATTATCGATACCGTAAGTGTAACTCGACGCTTAGTAGGTACAGTCAACAAAAAAGATAAGTAACCAGATCGATTGTAGTTTTCTTTGAAGCCGGTGGTCGTTTTTAAATGAAATTTACTTTACTTAAAATAATGTTCATTTTCTATTCATAAAAATAAATTTAATAAAACAAATTTAAGTAACGGTTTTAAAAATCTTTAAATCTATTAGGCGTCTCCGGTTACTTATCTGTTTTGCTGACTGTACATTGATGTATGACGAATTTGAGTAGAGAGACAAAAAATATAGTATAACGGTCCTCAAGAGAGTAGAGGTAGGAAATATAGTAATGCGCAAATATAAAGTGGGTTATTCTGAACAAGATTTGTTATGACACCAATGCCAATAGGGAATATGGATGATTTTTTTAAATTAAAAAATCCTTATTCATGTAATAAACAGTTTAGTAAAACTATTTTTCAAATATCTTTGAAATAAATAAAAAAAGATATAAGTCATCAAAAATTTGCTTCTATCTCTTTCTAGCAAAACGAAATTTAACACGCAGTTTATATGGCCGTAGTGACATGTGACGTCACACACCGTGTCGGATCTCTCTGTCTAATCGGTGCGTAATTAATAGTTTGAAATGCTTTTTCTTGACCGCTTTTAATTTTAATTCCACTTTTTGTCATCTCTACTACAGTATTTTCATATTTTGTTAATAAATGCGATAAAAAAAATCATGCATAAGTAAGGTATATGAAGGGTTGATATTAAAAAACTATAGGTATATATATAAAATGTGTAGTTTTATATCCTCGACAAATTCAAGGTACCTAACTACCTAACTATACTTGTGATTCTTAACAAAAATCCATAATAAAATAAATAGGTTTGTATTTACACCCCTTCAACCCATATTTCAAACCTCTTACAAATTTTGATACTATATACTTGATAATCGGACAAATGTCTTAAACAGAAGCAGTACATCATTCAAGACCCTAAAGAGTAAAACACTCTCAACAACACCGGACACTTGGACAGTGAACACAGGGGGATTACTTTGAGAGGGGACACCTCAAATACTCATCCGATATTGAGGTATACTTTGACCGGGATAACAGGACTCCATTGTTGTATAGTACGACCAATATAACTTGATATACGGACAAATAAAAAAATTGATATGACACCAGTTTTTTAACCAACGCCGTCATGAAATACCAAAATATTCTGGCTACAATTTATATACAAGATGTTTTTGATGACCGTACATTTGTCTATAGCCAAACCACTTTCTATACAATCGATCGACAAAGACGCATGTTTGTGACATTCGACACAATCTTATCGAAGCATATCGCATGTACTGGTAGACTAAAAAGCTTTAGGTACTTTGTCTAACGTTGAAAGTCATATGTAGGGCGTAGAAAGTAAAATTCCACTAATACAGATGTATTTACACCCCTTACACCGATATTTCAACCCCCTTACAAATCTTAATAAATTACACTTGATGATCAGACAAATATCCTACGCAGTATGTTCAACATCATCTACTTAGCCTTTTCCCAACTATGTTAGGGTCGGCTTCCAGTCTAACCGGATGCAGCTGAATACCAATGTTTTACATGGAGCGACTGCCTATCTGACCTCCACAACCCAGTTACTGGGCAACACCATACCTCTTGGTAAGACTGGTTGACAGACTTTCTGGCTTCTGACTATCCGTAACGACTGTCAAAGATCTACGAATGACAGCCGGGACCAACGGCTTTACGTGCTTTCCGAGACACGGGGGTGTGACACCACCAACTTCTAAACTCCGGGCTGCTACTGAGAAATTCGCAATGGAAAAACCCAATTACACTTTTTGCCCGACCCAGGAATCGAACCCAGGACCCCGTGCTCATCAGTCGCGCTTCCGACTACGAGACCAACGGGGCTGTCCTACACAGTATGTTCAATTACTAAAATAAATAATAACCAAGCAATTACTGTACCACAGCTGGGCAAAGCCTCTTCTCATTCTCAGAAGGCACCAGTATTCATCATTACGCTCGCTCAAGGCGGATTGGCGAATTCAGACTTATAAACGGTGATTTATTTCACCGATGTCAGTGATGTGAAAGATAAACTTAGAAAGTATATACATATGATTTTAAAAAGCTACATTAGTATTTGTGCGGAATAGAACCTGCAAACTCGAGCATGAGAGGCGGGCGTCTTACGTAACTGAACAGAATGGCACTATAATAGTATGTATTATCAATTTAATACATTCACAACACATCAATTGGCAACTGCTACTAATTGTTCACAGATGACTTTCAACGAATCTGAAATTACGAATCTTTTTGAGATTGGTAATATTAAAATGGACTTTTTTTGCCCACTGTACCTATACATCAACTGGTAATACAAATCAATCGTCACTTGTTTTTCATGTGACGTTTCAGGTGATGGAAGGTACTTCGCACATTCTACTTAGCTAGGGTTGTCAAACGAACGTTTTTAATCAGTTGGCGGCGCGAGTGACAGGGGTTTGAATTACAATTCAGGTTTTTTATTTTTTTATTCGATATGGGTAAGCTCTTGACTCTAGTCTAGGTCAGAGGTGACAAAGACAAAGTCGACAGTAGAGTGAGCTTACCCTAAAAAAAGTCTATTTACTCTAACTTTGAAGAGATTAGGGTTGAATGCGGTCGGAAATAGATACATCGTTAGATAGATTTATTGATTGATAACTGAATTGATGACCTACTTGATTTAGGAAAGCCCAGGAAACACGGGCGTAATGGTTTAAAAAGGTTTATAGGAGATTGCCAAGAGAATACAAGACACAAGGAATAGTGGAAGGATATGGGGGAGACCTTTGACCTTTACAGTGGAACTATAGATATTTACAAAAAAATATATAGAACCGAATTTTTTGCCATTGTAGGAAAAAATACATTCAGTTCTGATAGAAAATCTATTTGATAAAACTGATCATGAAGACTTTTATTCAAGGCTGATGACATTACAACCCACTAACTCGTCCCTGTCACCGACGGCAAGCCACACAAAAATAAACCCTCCAAATACTGACAACCCTGTATTTATCACTTGTCACCATTCACTCCCCGAGGGCGAGTGTTTCCGTTTTCTACCCCTATATATTACGTGACCTTGAGGACTGCTTGAGATTGACTTCAGATACGATTTTCCAAGCAGCATCGTGTATGCAGCTTGAATATATTCCCTTGGTAGTTGAAACCAGCTGTTTCGTAACTAAAATAAGCTGGAAGCTATCAAAGAATTTAATTTGATTTTTTTATATTTTATACATAACATACCATCACGCCTGTATTCCCCGAAGGGTTAGGCAGAGGTGTAATTCTCAGTAGCAGCTCGGATTTAGGATTTGTGCCCGGTTAATGGCAATAGACTCGCCCCCTATTACATGGGACCTACACATACCGGCGAACTGTGGGTGTACATCGTTACACTTCTGCCTAACCCTTTGGGGAACACAAGGGTGATGGTATGTTATGTAACTTCAAAAAGTAGGGGATAAATTGATGTGTTGTTCTTCATTTTGCTGAATTAATCTCAGTTGTACTTCTCTGGACGAACTCAAACACAAATAGACAGATCTACAACTACAGGTTATAAAAATACGCTTTAATTTGACTTTACATTACCACATAAATGACAAAATCAACCCCTAAGGAATTCTCAACCCCCAAAGAACACTGGTCGAAGATCCTAAGAAAACAATAATTCGGTACGGTTAACCCTAAAAAAGTGACGAAGGGTCGAGTTACTACGTCGCATAGGGTTGACCTCAAATAAATAATACCATTAGGAAATGAGGTAACGCACCCTTAGGGATGGATCGTAATGAATATAAATTGAGTGTGTTATCGGTACGGTTTCAATTCGGAGAAACCTGTGCGGTTTTTTATGGGTAACTAAAAAAAAATGTTGGATGTAAAATAAGCGTTAACTGTTGTAGCGTTACGCTAGAGGTCTTGGGTTGGATTCCCAGGTTGAGCAAAATGTTATTGGGATTTTCTATGAAATTCTCAGAAGCAGCTCGGAGTGTGTGCCCAGTTAATGACAATAGGCTCGCCCTCTATTACATGGGATCTGAACATACCGGCCAATTATGGATATACATTGGTACACCTCTGCCTAACCCTTCGGGAAATACATACGTGATGGTATGTTATGTTATGTTAAAACAAATGATTTAACTTTGATTTTAACCAAAAAATAAATACGAGACTACTATACACTTCCCAACCCCTTGGGGGTTGAGTTGCATATATTTACCACGTCCCCTACTCAATATGCTTACACTAGGATTGGAGGCAGTACAATTGGCCAGGATTCGATTCCTATCCTTGGGGAAATCATGATATTGCAGCACAATAGTAGAGATCTACATTTGAATGTTCTGTTTCTATTTATTAGCAATTACTAGGAAAAAATTGGCCTAAACATTTATTAGGTAAGTGGATAATCGTCATATAATTAATTCGTAGGCTAATTTTTTAACTAGTGAAGTGCCCGCGACTTCGTCCGCATGGTTGGTTACTGCTAACGGCTAATGGCAATAAGTTCGCCACCTATCACATGGAACCTAAACATACCGGCGAACTATGGGTGTACATTGGTACACTTCTGGCTAACCCTTCGGGGAATACAGGTGTGATGTTGTTGAGTATAGTTTCATGAAACATGTGTTGCAAGTACAAAAAATCTTTTTTTAATAGGCCTTTAGAGCTGAAGAACCTCCTAACTTCTTCTATTTATTTCACAAGCAGGAAAACTGCGTTGATTTATTTTTAACTTTCCATTTAAAGTTTTCTTGTGAAAAAAACGCGTAGATTCACGACGTTGTTTCATTATAAGTTTTAATAAGGCTGCCTTGGTTCATTATTGAAGTGCTGTTCCTTAAAGATGGCCGCTGATGGGGTTTTTATTAAAATTATAAGATAAAAAAACTTAAAAGTTTTAACGCCATATTTTATGTGCGGGAAGTATAGACAAAACGAGTACGAATCCCAAGTTAAGAGGGTTCAAACCGCAGTTTTAAATTTAAAATGGGGTTTGAAGATCCCACCAGCACCCAGTGCAAGTGCGGTGCTCCTGACCAGACAATGGCCCACTTACTACTTTTTATACAAAATCAAAGTCAAGTCAAAGCATTTATTTCAACCTATTGAATTGTCAAGAAATTACCCATTCAAAAAGTTGAAGGTAGTTGCTAGTTCCAAAACGTAGATCTCTATATGGAGAAGAACGAGCAAAAACTCCATGGACACTCTTTTCAAATTGGTTTTTACAAAATCTTGGTTACAATATTATTGTTGCTTCTATATGTGAGAACAATGAAGGAGAAATAAAAAAGTTCTTAAACCATGGCAGTCAAGAGATGACCAATCCCAACTGACAGCGCCCGTTCACGAACATGACGCGTGGATCAGCACCACTTAGCTCAACCATCATGAAGGAAACCTAACGATCCAACACACGCGCCACCATCAGCGAGTCATTTATGTGAGCATGACAAAAGTACAGTACAGTACCCAAAAGTGAGCATACGTGGCTTAAAATATCGTGTTTCCGTCTTATATAGTCTTTAACGTACGTCATCTCTCTCGCTCCCACCTTAGCATCTAGCTCTTTCACACAGTCATGCTTTCATCAATGTTCCATTCAACTAACCTATTTTTACAATGGTGTCCTTGACACCAGCAATCAGTTGACATACTTTTTATGAGCTGTCAAAATGCGATGTTCCCAAAGATTTTGTATGACAATACTCTAAACTGTGACGTCACTTATTTGCTGACTCAATTGAGTAACTATTTATTAATTTGAAAGCAACTAAAAATCTATTTAGTTAGTTTTCAGGGATAGAATAAAATTGTGTATTGGAATTATTGGTCAATACAATCTACTAGCCTATTATCACCGCCATTCAGAAACACTTAAAATTTTGTTAAACAAAGGAAAGGTCCCATCCTGGGCGCCAATATGTTTCTGTTTGACCAATTTCTTTTTATCGTGTTGTTCGCAGAAATATTTAATTTTAATTAGAAGGGTAAGGCTCCAAAACCCTTGTTCGTTACTCGTCATATGTATGTGTTAATTACTATGCTTCTGAGAAAACAAGTCCGGTCCGGTAGGTAACTGGGCTTAGTTCGTTTTTGATGTTACAGCAGTTGAATATTTTATTTTTACGCGCTAATGAGTATCTTAATTGGATTCTTTTTCGCAGAATTATTTGTCAATGATAGCAATTTCGATATTTAGAGAGTCTAGCAGTGGACAAAGAGATTCCAATCAGCGAGTACAATTTTATTTTGTATCAAAAATGTTCAAATGGAAACATTTTTTTTTAGGCTGAGAATCAGCAGTTTTCTGACAACAAAACGTGTAATTTATGTTAAGAACATGTTCCAAGGTATAATTTTTTCAAGAAAATTCCATTGCACTGGCCGAGCGATTAGCTATATTTTGGAGTGTCGCGGGTTCGATTTCCGCACGGAACAAATATTTGTATGGCCTACAGATAGTTGCGGGTCTGCCTATTTGTGTATGTGAGTTTTATGTAATTGTAAACGCAAGAGAAATTCCCAGAGTGGGGTAATGCTTTATTTAAAAGAAAAAAATAAAAATAAACCTAAGTATTTCCTAACATCCAAGTTTCTCCAACAACAACCTTACTTAGTGAGAATAGAAGTATTCTCGTTCTCTCCACCTCTAAGAGATCAAGACCATTAATTAATTAAAGTTCTATTTACAGAACAAATCTCAACTGTTGGTACAAAAAACAACAGAGAAGGGTTTTTTTATATAATTGAATAAAATATTGAGGATAGTGGAAGTCAATATCGACCACCGACGGTTGCGCCATGAATACTAACGGAGGGGACACACGGGTGGGAGGGAAAGCGAGCTGAATGAGCAATTTACATTAATAAAGCTTGGTACCTGGATGAGGGACCGTAGCTAGAAAAAAAACTGGGTAAATGCAAGTCTGTATCGCACACGAAGAGTACCTACATACATACATACCATAAGCAGAGGTATGTTTTAGGTCCCATGTAATAAGGGGCGTGCTTATTGCCATTAACTGGGCACAAATCCTAACTCCGAGCTGCTCCTGACCATTTCATAGAAAAACCCAATAACACTTTGCTCGACCTGGGACTCGAACCCAAGACCATTAGCGTAGCAGTCGCGCTTAGGACCACTAGGCTAACGAGGCATTTCGATGAAAATTTGAAGTGTCTACTTATTACGAATCAAAAGACACAGTCTTGTAACATACAAACCGACGGACAGACAGCGTTGGCTTAGTGATAGGGTCCGTTTGGCACCCTTTAGCCACGGAACTCTAAAACAGCTGTGTAGTTCGGTTAAGGGTTAAGCTACGCTTGCCGAGAATGGCCCGCTGATGGGTGACCATCCATTAAACACTGAAAAATCTGCTGTTAATCAAATTTTCATGTACGTGTTTATTAATTAGGATATGTAACAAATCTAACTTCCAACTTCTCACTTTCAATACTTGTGCTCTGCGCACAGTAAGAATCTTCGTTCCTCCAATAATCGCCTTTTACGATGTCCTTCTCACCGCTCCGGTTTTCTTAAATCTTCTTTTCTTGTCCAGGCGGTTTTCCTTTAGAATGCGCTTCCTCAGAATGTCAGAATGGTCACCAGTCGGTTCACATTCAAAGTAAAAGCTCATGAATCGTCTCACCTTTAATTTGTTTATTATTTCTTTAACTATGTATTTTTATCTCTCTCTTCTTTGTATGTTTTGTTTGTATGTATTTATTTATTATTAAAATATATTCTATTCCTGAATATTTTCTGTTCTTTGCACCTACTATGTTTTGTCTCTGCATCACCCTAAGGTTGACTGGTAGAAAATGCCTAAGGCACTAAGTCCGCCTTTGTACAGTGTATTTTTTAACATTATGTCCATAAAGTTAAATAAATAAATAAATCATGACGTGCAAACAATAGTCAACAAAACTTATTAGATAAGTAGGTGTATTTTTGTTTAAAACGTGGAGGGTTGATATGCGTGCGAGCGATCCCACGGCTGTGATGGCTCCTCTGGTGAAGGGACGGCGAGGCGCTCGTCCCGTGGTGTGATGTTCGCAGCGCGCGGGGTTCGCATTGAACGGGGTTCACATTGGCGTGTTCACACTTTTACTTTGTAATAAATAAGTACATCGCATTATAATTTGATGTAAAACTATACATCCGGACGTCACTCCCAAGGTTCAGTTAAAAACCAACGTCAGGCCCAAGTGGTCTGGTATTATTAAACAGGGCCTGTTTGGCGCAGCAGTGGGGCACACATCTCTATTACCTATTTCTTATGTTATTTTTGATAAGCTGTTTTTTATATAACTTTTTTTTTAGGTATGTATCTCAAGTTGTTCCAATAAATGGGTTTTCTTTCTTTTCCCTTCTAGAATACTATTATTATTCTTGAAAAACTGAATAAAATTTTTTACTCTAGAATAATAAATTGGATCCATGGAAAAAGTTTGCGTCACTATGTTCCTTCCACCGTATATTTTTAAGTCAGGACAGTAAAAATATTACCGCCTTTGGCAACTTCAGCATGTGATTTGAGAAAATGAAATTATCTCCATAACTAATTAAAGAAAATGTTCAGTATCGAAGATTTGGCACAAACACGAATTGATTTATCTTATGTTTGTTAAAAGCTGGTAAGTTTCGCTGGCTTTTGTCCAGTAACAAAGAGTCAAGACAAAGGACGTTCAAATTGGTTTAAAATAAAGGAAAATCATTATTTGTTAAAAGAATTAATTTTTTTTTCTAAGATGATTGGCTAGATAGTGCTTTGCACCGGGCTCCTGACCAGAAAACCTTGTATTGAACTAAAGATTGATTTTAAAGAGTATTCTCCATGAGAGTTCTCCTTGTTCGTTCCTTCATAGAAACCTACTGTTTGGAATGATCAACTAGCTCTTAACTTTTTGAACTAATCTCCTAAACGGCTAGGCCGTTTTCGATGGAACCTTCACTGGGAGAGAACTGATGTTATAAGGAATAACTAAACTATACTATGCTATACTTTTACTTTACTTGTAGAAAATGAATTACGAATCCGTGAAAAATACACACCGACGATAATCTTCATGTGGACAAAAGTCGCAGGCATAACCTAGTTTGAAATAAATGATTTGAGAAACCTTCCAAATCTATCTCCCTGCATCTTCAAGTAATCCATAATACCCAGTGCACACGACCCAGATACACGCATATTACGCACACAAAACAACAGCAACCCTTTTACATAAAAACAAAATGGCAGTTCCGACGCTCGCCCCCTCATGACGTCACGGCCGCCATTAAACCGTTTGGCGGGAACTATACAATAAGGTTAGGATGGTCAGGCAATTTCCTTGGTCACCCGACGTAGCACGTCGCAATCGACGTATTATATACGATCTCTTTGAATTGGAACCTATTCATTAAAGTTTCTGTACTAAATGAATGAACGTTCGGTCTTTGAAGTTTTTGAATAGTTGTTGTTCATTCATTAGTGAACGATTGACTTGGGAAGTTTTGGCGGGAATGTGACGTTGGTACGATGAGTCGTTTATCAAAATGTATTGCTAGGTTGTACTTCTTAATTAACTTATCTATAGGTAATTACACAAAAACAGCTGTTATGAGTAAGTAGCCAAGATATGTAATCCAAAATTTAAACACAAGCAATCAATTGATGAATTGACGTACTTTTTATGAGCTGTCGTATTTATACTCGATAATTTTTTATTCACCTCACCATCTTCCAGGGATCAAAAGTACTAATGAATACGAAAAACTTTCGGTACGGGACCACTCACAAAATATTATAAAAAAAAAACAGCTGTTCAATATATTTTAATCGTGTTACAGTGCATTTTTGTAGGTAACAGCTGTTTTTGTTTCATATTTTAGAGTTGATTTCATTATAAAACTTGTTCATATTCACGCTCTGAAACATGGCAGGTGAATGAAAAGAATAACAAAGAATTTAAATCGCAGGAACTGAACGAACTACTGTAACAATTTTTTCAAACATCGTAGTACTGGGCGCTTAAAAGTTAGGCGAACTTTTTAGCTGAACCAGATAGATGGGGAAAGCTGTATATGGAAGGTCTCAGGTCAAGTTTTAAGTGTCACGATAGCAACTTTGAGTAAACAGCCAGAGCGTAGAAGTAGCTCTTTATGAAGGAGCTCATCCGGAGAAGTACTACCATCATGCCTATTTCTGCCGCAAAGCAGCGTTGCTGTGTTCCGGTTTGAAGGGTGCGGGTGCCGCTGTAATTAGAACCACATGACACATTTCACCTTTGTCTCTGGGATGGCAATGCATTTGCAAGAACTATGGTATCGCTAATGTCTATAGGCAGCTGTGAACACTTAACTTCAGGTGGGCCCCGTCGATCGGCTTGTTTGCCATCCAACGAGGTTTAAAAAAAAAGCACCAAAGCCACTGTTCCAAATTTGAATTCCAGACCGTTTAAAAAGTCATAAGTAGACATTTACACAAAAAAATACAGTCGAAGTAATAACCACCTCCTTCGCCGGTATGTTTAGGTCCCATGCAATGGGGGCGAGCCTATTGCCATTAACCGGGCACAAATCCTAACTCCGAGCTGCTACTGGGAGTTTCATTGAAAAACCCAATAACACTTTTTGCTCGACCTGGGAATCGAACCCAAGACCTCTAACGTAGCAGTCGCGCTTAGGACCTCTAGCCCAACGAGGCAGTTACACACAGAAATAGACTGATATTATTACTCCTAGACTCAAAAGCACCTAATTTACTGCGAGAGGTTAAAACAATTTAAATATTCAACGCAGCGCATAAATTCCACTAACTACCCACTTGTAATTAATCATTTCGTAGTACAATATCACTTGCGTCTTAAAGAAGAAAAGGAATTTTTAATTATGTTAAATTAATGAGCGCATGGCCCTTCCTTATCTTTAGGATTACTGTTTTCGTGGAGTTGGACGAGTACTCTAGACGCCTGATACAATTTTGTATGAATATAGTTCTTTCATCTAAAGTGGTGACTGGTGTAACATATACTTACAGGTAGGGTTATCAGCACCTAAATCCGGAAAGCTGTATCATCAATTAGTTGAAGCCGGACGTTTGGGTAAAAAAAAAGCCGGATTATATAAAGATACCATTATTATATTAAACGAATATATAAAGCTGAAGAGTTTGTTTGTTTGGTTAAACGCGCTAATCTCAGGAACTACTGGTTTGAATTAAAAACAGTGAAAAAACTACGCGGACGAAGTCGCGAGCAGCAGCTAGTATTAAATATTTTCGCTTTAAGAAAACCATGAAACATACCGGCGAACAGTGGGATACATTGGTACATCTCTGCCTAACCCTTCGGGGAATACAGGCGTGATGGTGATGGTGTGTATGAAATCAATCGACTTCTTATGAATTAAATGTAAAATACCGCGAATAATTTGGCCGGACACGCATTTCAAAATTCTGACTATGTTCGGCTTTATCCGGATGTCTGGCAGCCCTACTTTGCAGGTTGAGAGGCAGGCGCCTCTTGTGGACGAGGTTGCGGGTTTAGTCCCTGGTAGGTACCAATGTGCCTTATTTCATTCATATGTATTTTCTAAGTTTATCTTGAACCTAACTGACATTGCATTGAATTTAACTGCCTCGGTAGCCTAGTGGTCTTAAACGCGACTGCTACGCTAGAGGTCTTGGGTTCGATTCCCAGGTCGAGCAAAGTGTTATTGGATTTTTCTATGAAATTCTCAGTAGCAGCTCGGAGTTAGGATTTGTGCCCGGTTAATGGCAATAGGCTCGCCCCTTATTACATGGGACCTAAATATACCGGCGAACTGTGGGTGTACATTTGTTACACCTCTGCCTAACCCTTCGGGGAATACAGGCGTGATGATGGTATAACTGACATTGGTACAGGAGAACATCGTGGGAAAACCTAGACTTATAATTAATACTAGCTTCTGCTCGTGTGTTCGTCCGCGTAATTTTTTCACTTGCATTAGGTTACGTCTTTGGTTACTGCTCCGCACCAGTTGGACGCAACGTGATGTTATATAGCCTATAGCCTTCCTCTATAAATTGACTATCCAAAACACAATTAATTTGTAAATTCGTACCAGTTGTTTTTGAGATTAGCGCGTTCAATCAAACAAACAAACTCTTTAGCTTTATAATATTAGGATAGATAAGTTTTAAATCGCCTTGAGCAAGTGTGGTTATCAATGCACGTTCTTTCTCTGTATGAGAAGAGGCGTTAGCCTTCAGTGGGACAATAATAGGCTAGTATTATTTATTTTAGCATAGCAGAACATGAAACGGTTACTATATCTCCAGCCCAAATAAATTTCCTAGGCCAGAACATAGGTAAAATCATAACTAGCACACTTGGCAAGCTCTCTTGTTTACAGAACATCGTAGCTTTGGATGCACGATCAAAATATTTGTTCAGCACTCGGCACTGCCTGGATTTGTTGTGCTATTATATATTTGTTTCGTAAATACTACGTGTATTGAAAATATTTGGCTCTGGATCGCGTGCAGATATTAAATAAAGGGTTTAGTAAGGATTTGATGCAGATTTTCTGAAATTCCTGATTGTAAAAGCTGACTTTAAAATACAATACTAGATTAGTTGATGCCTCGTTAGCCTAGTGGTCCCAAGCGCGACTGCTACGCTAGAGGTCTTGGGTTCGAGCAAAAAGTGTTATTGGGTTTTTCTGTGAAATTCTCAGTAGCAGCTCGGAGTTAGGATCTGTGTCCGGTTAATGGCAATAGGCTCGCCCCCTATTACATGGGACTTAAAACATACCGGCGAACTGTGGGTGTACATTGGTACACATTTGCCTTACTCTTCGGGGAATACAGGCGTGATGGTATGATGGTTATTAGTTCTTATGTAATCCTACAACTATTATAAGAATTTAACCTTTTTTTTTTAAATGAATGGATCTTTTATACTCTTTCATGCTTAAACGGTTACACGAAATTAGCAAAAAATTGGTACGTATATAGATATTGGGAGGATTTTTTTTGGGCCATTTTTGTTATTTTAGTTTAGTTCTGAAGTATATGCAGAATCTAATAGATTATCATTTTGAACCTCGGATTTGATAACAGAAAATATAATAGGAAAAGTGACTAAAATTTCTTTCCAATTCATTCCAAGATTTGGCGCAGTGGCTGAGCGATTGGCTGCTGCGCTGCGTATCGCGGGTTCGATTCCCGCACGGAACAAATATTTGTATGGCCTACAGATAGTTGTTCCGGGTCTGGCCGTTTGTGTATGTGAGTTTATATGTTTGTAAACGCACCCACGATACAGGAGAAATTCCTAGTGTGGGGCAACGTTTTTTTAAAAAAGAGAAAGTAAGTAGATTGGCCTTAAATCAGTCTTGAAAATCATTGCACAGACTTATTTTAAATTAGCATAAAGAAGAACCATGTCTAATAACAAATTCTTTGAAGAAGCTTGAATAAAAGAAAGTAGGAAGTTATAATTCAAGTAGAATTAAATTAATAATGCAGTTCCTTTGAAACGTTAAAGAATTTTCCAGTTATTTTATCTCTGCGTTTTTTTTTTTTTTTTGAGGGTTGAGAATCATCTAATAACTTCTCCCGCCCTGGGCGGGGCGGGAGGGAGTGTCAGACTTTTACTGACTAAAACCCACCCATGTTCCTTCTTGTGCCCTTTGCGTTCCGGGGGCGCGGTATCTCTTACGAACAACCCGCAGCCCCGGCAGGCATCGGCCCTCAGTGGCCCCTTCCCTATGCTGACATCTTTTTGAGGCGCGCGTAGAACACGAACGCGCCGTCGACACGGCCTGTCGTTATGCAACGTACGGACGGTGAGCTACCCATTCCTTACCGTCCACAGGCCCGGTTCATAACTGTTACCATGCGTATCCGTTTTAAATGAATCTAATTCACATCGGTTTATTAATGTTCAGGATCTCTGCGTTGGAACTTACCTACCTACAGCTATTAAAGTCGTGTCGGTCTCTACGACAAGTTTCAACTTTTTAAATGTCATAACCAAACTGAAGACCTTCAAGACCCCTGCAGATGCACCCAAAAGAATATTTTTTAGCGAAGTTCATTTATTTCAGTATGGAAGACTGACAGCTAAAAAAACTTGACAAAAAATCCTGACTATATAATAAATGCGACAGTAAGTTTGTTTGTTACCTTTTCACGCCTAAACCATTGAACCAATCATCCTGAAATTTTGAATACACGTTGTCAGGTGTACAGAAACGGACATAGGGTACCTTTCATTCCGAAAAAAAGTAGTGTCTCAAAGGAAACAACAATAACGTTCTTATGTTAATAGATGGCGCCACGTGTCTTTCGACTACTTATATAAACTTTGACGCGGACGAATTCGCGGGCAGAAGCTAACTAGCTTAATACACACATTACGCATTAGAATAAACAGTAATTTTTCACACCAAGAACATAAGTCGTTCACCAGCAATTAATATTGCTCAATATTACTAAGTTTGATAGGCAGTACGTGCACTTAACAGCTTTGTGATATATCTCGCTACCAGCTTGTCGCCCTGCATAAATTTGATCTTCAGTTAAGGTTCAAAATCATAGAAAAAGGATCTCTAAAAGCCAACGCAACTCAATTTTTTATTCGCCTTTAAGTCTTACTGCCACGCCACTGCCTCGTTACTCGTTACTCGTGACTGCCTCGTTAGCCTAGTGGTCCAAAGCGCGACCGCTACGCTAGAGGTCTTGGGTTCGAATCCCAGGTCGAGCAAAAAGTGTTTATGGGTTTTTCTATGAAATTCTTTGGAGTTAGGATTTGTGCCCGGTTAATGGCAATAGGCTAGCCTCCTATTACATGGGACCTAAACATACCGGCGAACTGTAAGTGTACATTGGTACACCTCTGATTAACCTTTCGGGGAATACAGGCGCGATGATACTTTAAGTCTTAAACTATTACCGTCACTTTTAGGTGTATTAATTTAACATAATTTATTTAATTTTGTAAATGTGAGTACCATGGAGCCATTTACTTGTTTAGTTACTATGTTTTGGACACTATAAGCATGGTGGTTGAGAGCTTTGTCATGCTCACATAAATGTCTCGCTGATGGTGGCGCGTGTGCTGGATCGTTCGGGTCACACGCTCGGCTTCAAGTTGGTTGAGTTAAATGGTGCTGATGCACGCGTCATGTTTGTGAACGGCTGTCAGTTGGGATTGGTCATCTCTTAACTGCCATGGCTTACATCTTAAGTACCTACAATTTTTTTTTATTGTTTTATATTCATCTTCATTGTTTTCACATATAGAAGCAACAAGAATATTGTAACCAAGATTGTGAAAACTAAATTGGAAGAAAAGAGTGTCCATGGAGTTTCTTGCTCGTTCTTCTCCATAGAGACCTACGCTTTGGAACGAGCAACTAGCTTCAACTTTTAAATGTAACTTCTTGACAATTAAAAAGTGCCTGAAAATGGTCTAATTGAAATAAATGCTCTGACTTTGATTTATTGTCGTGACAAAGATAAATTTAAGAACGTCGTAAAGTTATATATATTTTTTAACATCATTGGATGGCAAACAAGCTGACGGGCCCACCTGAGGTTAAGTGGTCACTGCTGCCTATAGACATCTGCAATACCAGAGACCTTTCAAAAGTAAAAAAAAAAGTCTTAACATTTAATTCAATTAGACCATTTACAGGCACTTTTGAATTGTCAAGAAGTTACTCATACAAAAAGTTGCTCGTTCCAAAACGTAGGTCTCTATGGAAAAGAACGAGCAAGAAACTCCATGGACACTCTTTTCAAATTGGTTTTTACAGAATCTTGGTTACAATATTCTTGTTGCTTCTACATGTGAAAACAATGAAGTTGAATATAAAACAATTAAAAAAAATATATATGATAATAATAGTACTAAAGATGTAAGCCATGGCAGTTAAAAGATGACCAATCCCAACTGACAGCGCCCGTTCACGAACATGACGCGAGGATCAGCACCAAATGCGTTGCCATCCCAGAGACAAAGTTGAAATGTATCATGAGCCTGTAATTACACCGGCACTCATACCCTTCAAACTGGAACACAGCAGCGCTGCTTTGCTGCAGAAATAGGTATGGTGGTAGTACTTCCCGGACTAGCACATTCACAAAGAACTCTACTACTACTAAAGTAAAATTTAAGTGTTAACTAAAGAGTCATTTGAGAATCCTGGGTTTAGACACTAAACAGTTCTGTTTCTAATTTCCAAAGATATACAATAACATTTTTTTTACACAACCTTTCCACCAAATTAGCCTAAAAGCTTCATCGGAACCGTTATCCACCGTTAATTACGAATATTACAACGCTGCCCTGTATTCTTCTTTATCTTATTAATCCGTTAATTAATATCTTTCATCCGACGTTTCGGTATAGTAGAAACAATTAATGATAATTATTTGTAAGTGTTGTTTGTAGCTGTGACATTATTAGATTATTCCATTAGGAGCTTCTCAGAGAGAACCCAGTGACAGTGCATTGCTATAGGCTGATTCTACAGTAGTCTAGTGCTGGAAATATGCCTCTCCAATCGCACACCATTCTTCTCAAATTTTCTTACAGATCCTAATTTTTTAATTACTAAAATATAGCTTATAGGTACTCAAGGATTACGTCAAACAAACAAACACATTGCTGCTTTATAATGTTAGTAGAGAAGCAGAGACATATGTAATACGGAAACAAACCAAAACCAACGATGCAATTTCAAAATAGGAACAAAATTTCTAGTCCCACGTTGGGCGCCAAGATTCTAGATCAAGAAGAAAAAAAATTCATGCATTTTATTTGTTGGAGCGCGGGTAGTTTCTGCGAACTAGGGATACATATAACAATGTATTACTGAAATGACTGGTCTAACGACCCGTGTGGGGCTTCCTCCATCCGCCGTGCGTCGAGCCAAGCCCGACTTAGGGGATGTGCACACAGAGATAAGACACGGGTTTTATTTTACTTATCTGCGTCCTCTAATGTGAAGGTACATTAGAGAATTGGCTTTTTAGCTACAGTTGGATGAGTCTTGTTGAATGGAAAGTAGGACGTGATTTCCTTGGAGGGAAAGGAAACGGAACCTTTTCAAGATTCCTAGCTATATACCGTCGTGCACAACCACCTGCACCAGCCAAGATCAAAACGAAGGCAATGATAGAGCTATTATTATTACTGACTAGCTGTTGCCCGCGACTTCGTTCGCGTTTACTATTTTATTGGTTTCAATTTTGTTTTCGCAAATAAACCTCTTTTTTTTTTAATTTTAGTAAATATTATTTTTTTAATAAAAATAGCCTCAGTTACTTCTTTATAACATCAGCTATCTGCGAGTGAAAGTCCCGTCAAAATTGGTCCAGCCGATTCGGAGATAAGCTGGAACAAACAGACAGACAGACAAAAATTTAAAAAATTGTATTTTTTATTTTAGTACCGTATAATATACTTTCACATGCATTTAGTGAAAAGCTTGTAATTTGAAATTACAAACAGACACTTCAATTTTATTTATTTGTATAGATAGAGTATTAAGCAACCAGTACAGATCTATCAATCGACACGAAAAGACGAAGAAGCTGCATGTTTAGCTACTGCTTCGCTTTCGTTGAACATGTCATAACGTCCTATATCATTCTTCATTAATCTAGCTATAATTTACTAAAATAAGTTTAACAATCTCGCTGACAGTTCCAGAGATAAGCATTATTTTTTTTTTTGTTTTTTTTTTGTTGGTGGTTGGGAAAGCAACAAATAACTTCTCCCGCCCTGGGCGGGGCGGGAGGGAGTGTCAGACTTTTACTGACTAAAACCCACCCATGTTCCTTCTTGTGCCCTTTGCGTTCCGGGGGCGCGGTATCTCTTGCGAACAACCCGCAGCCCCGGCAGGGGGGATAAGCATATTTAAACAAACAAATAATCTTTCAGCTTTATTATATTAGTGTAGTAGATCCAGATAGATGTTGTCTTTTAAAATATAAAGTAGAAAATCGTAGCAGAGTGGACACTTGAATCAAATAGACACTTAATTCGAGTAGACACTTGATTCAATGACACAGATTGTGTCCAAAAATGTGTCCTCAATACAAAATAATGAGAAATGGCGCGGCTTTATTTGACTGCCCTGTTGGTCCCATGGTCGCCAGCGCGACTGATGAGCGTGGAGTCCCGGGTTCGATTCTCAGGTCGGGCAAAAAGTGTTACTGGGTTTTCCATTAGGATTTGCTCAGTAGCAGCCCAGAGTTTGGCAGTTGGTGGTGTGACACCCCCGTGTCTCGGAAAGCACGTAAAGCCGTTGGTCCCGGCTGTCATTCGTAGATCTTTAACATTCGTTACGGATAGTCAGAAGCCAGGAAGTCTGACAAATAGTCTAACCAAGAGGTATCGTGTTGCCCAGTAACTGGGTTGTGGAGGTCAGATAGGCAGTCGCTCCATGTAAAACATTGGTATTCAGCTGCATCCGCTTAGACTGGAAGCCGACCCCTACATAGTTGGGAAAGTGCTAAGCAGATGATGATGATGGCGCGGCTTTATTTGCCCTTCCAGGGACAGCGCGGAAATAATCTACTAACAGCTACAGCGTTTTTTAAATTAATCTTCACATGCAAAAGCTTATCCTACTAATTCCTATTCCTACTATCCTACATACATACCATCACGGTTACAGCCGTTTCGGGAATACATTCCCCGAAGGGTTACGTAGAGGTGTAACAATGTACACCCACAGTTCGCCGGTATGTTTAGGTCCCATGTAATAGGAGGCGAGCCTATTGCCATCACTCCTACTATCCTAAACTACTAATATTATAAATGCGAAACTTTGTGAGTTACTCTTTCACGCTTAAGCGGCTGGACGGATCTGGATGAAATTTGGCACTGGGATAGATTGTAGTGTGGAATAACACATGGGCTACTTTTTATCCCGGAAAAATGTACGGTTCCCGTGGGATAACATATCAAATTTGACGCGGACGAAGTCGCGGGCAGAAGCTAGGATGTATATAAATATTCGCCAGTTGGCATCTCTACCACACACTCACAGTTTCCAGAAAGTTTATTAGCCTTTAAAACCAAGTCAGGTATATTGCCTTCAAGCAGATTTTATTGCAATGGAAATAACTTTTCATTTCGATAACATAAAATCTTCATGAAATATCTTTTGATAAACTTTTCGTTTGATTCTGAAATTGGCAGTTTCCATTTAAATAGGAGTGCATTAAAACTTCGGTTTTTTAAAAGTCTCTGAATTGATGAATTTGCTTTGCGATGGTATTAATTGAGACGGTATTGATTTCTATGAAATTTTCAGTAGTTAGGATTTGTGCCCGGTTAATGGCAATAGGCTCGCCCCCTATTACATGGAACTTAAAAACATATCGGCGAACGGTCGGTGTACGTAGGTACACTTCTGCCTAACCCTTTCCGCTAACAGGACAGCAGAAATTAACAAAATAAAAAAGAATCTCCATACACATTGAAACAGATTCATCGAAGCTGATAATAAAATCAGTGCACACGGAGTTCCTAACGCAATTCCGTGCAACTAACACGATTCCTTTTGTACGGAGAAACGGGCTCATGAGGGAATTAGATGAAGCAGCTCTCTGTGTGAGGAGTGCAGGAGCTTCTCCTGTAATTTTGTTCTCGTTTTATTTTGTATGAAGTCTTGATTAACGGGAGTGGTTTAACGGTGTAAGCTAATCTATTTCTATACTAATACTAATTATTATCTAGACTGCCTCGGTAGCCTAGTGGTCCTAAGCGCGACAGCTACGCTAGAAGTCTTGAGTTCGATTCTTAGGTCGAGTAAAAAACTGTTATTGGGTTTTTCTTTAAAATTCTCAGTAGCAGCTGGGAGTTAGGATTTGTGCCCGGTTAATGGCAATAGGCTTGTCTCCTATTACATGAGACCTAAACATACCGGCGAACTGTGGGTGTACATTCGTACACCTCTGCCTAACCCTTCGGGGAATACAGGCGTGATGGTATATTATGTTATGTTACTTATATTATAAAGCTGAAGAGTTTGGGTTTTTACTTGTTTGAATGCGCTAATCTCTGAAACTGACAGTCGGATTGGGAACATTATTTTTGTACATGATTGCCAGATTCATTAGGGACAGTACAAGATATATAACGTCACGCTACGATTGATAGGAGCGGATCAGTAACCATAAACGTAAACTTAACGCGGGCGGACAACGTCACGGGGAAAAATTAGAAAGGTATCTGAAGGTTAAGTGTATTTCCACATGAAATGTAATATATTCCTTATCTAGTGAACCCAACTGCTAGCATTTAAAACGTACCCAATCTGGTCCAGATTCCATCCATTCAATAATTCCATTAATCATAGGGAAAAATACGATTACCATAGTCCGAAGGGAGCCCGTCGTCCGATAAGTGATTTAAAATTCACGTCGAGTGAAAATTTATGCAAAATGCATCAACATTTGGCACTCCCCACTGAGATTTTTAGGGTTCCGCGTACTAGAGAATAGTTAAAAGCCTTCTGTTTTATGTATTAGGATGAAAGTTTTCAATGGGTTGATTGAAAAAGTTGATTTTTGATTGCAGTGTCTGCAATCATATCTGATTCCATTTCTAGGTTTTTTTTTTTTTTTTGGTGGGTGGGTCATCATCAAATAACTTCTCCCGCCCTGGGCGGGGCGGGAGGGAGTGTCAGACTTTTACTGACTAAAACCCACCCATGTTCCTTCTTGTGCCCTTTGCGTTCCGGGGGCGCGGTATCTCTTGCGAACAACCCGCAGCCCCGGCAGGCATCGGCCCTCAGTGGCCCCTTCCTTTTGCTGACATCTCTTTGAGGCGCGCGTGGAACACGGACGCGCCGTCGACACGGCTCCATTTCTAGGTTGGACTAAAAGTTATGTGGCTATTCGACCGCTGAACTTATTTATTTGAAAATGATTTAGTTAAAAGTTTTGGTTACTGTTTTCGGAAAAGGTTCTAAAGTACAGCTTTTTTTTTAGGATGGAGTATCATTAAATGACTTATTCCGCTCTGAGCGGAGCGGAAAGGAGTGTCAGACTCTCGCTGAATAAAACCCATCCGTGTTTCTCCAAATGCCCTTTGCGTTTCGGGACCGTGGTAACTCTTTCGATCAAATTCCGCAATTTTACGCGTTTACCAACATATAAACTCTCATACACAAAACACAAACAGGCCGACCCGGAACAACTATCTGTAGGTCATACAAACATTTGTGTGCGAGAATCGAATCCACGACACGCAGCGTAGCAGTCAATCGTTTACCCACTGCGCCAAAAGTGGCTTTGGCATAGAACTGATAGCTGACCGACATATCTGTCCTAAACAACACATTTGTTTTTTTAATCATTGTTGGACGGCAAACTAGCCCATAGCCTAAGAGGTCTGCCTATAGACTTCTGCGGTACCAGTGGCCTTGCAAATTCGTTGATCCTAGAGACAAAGTTGCACCGGCACCCATACCCTCCACACCAGAACAGAGCAAAACTGCTTTGCGGCAGAGATAGGTAATGTGGTAGTACTTCCGAGCGATCTCCTTCACAAAGAGCTCTGCTACTATTTTGATTCGCAATTTTAGTTACAGAACTCATTTCTGAAGCGAAAATTCATCTTTAGTAATTTTTGCACTCGAAGCTTTCTAGTCATTATGAAAAGCTGAAGCTATTAAGTTTCGAGTCCATCCCAATGATTAATAGCAAAAACGGAGTATTTGTGAACGATTTTCTGCATTATATAGACATGATTAATTAACTTGTTTTCCAAAACTTTTGCTAGGAGCTCTTGCCTGTGCGATAGTTATTATTATATAACTTTGATTGGGTACTCAAGATGGTGATAATTGTGTGGGTTTAAGTAATTAGTTCGAATAAAGTAGACAATTTCGTAGTTTAATAAGAAAATCTTATGTTTTATTGACGTAAACTTTGTTTTAAGAGTCTGAATGATCTCTGAAAGTACAGATCCAATTATAAAAATCTTCCACTGCTACATTATTGCCGAATACCATAGATTATGTTTCATGGCTTCCTTCACTTCTATGCAAACGGAGTCGCGGGCAGTAGTTAGTCTCATATGAAATGAATACAATCTACAATAGGTACCCGATCGTTAGAACCAGATGTAAATGAATATGTGTCATTGCAGGGTAAAGGCCTCTTCTCATTCAAAGAAGGCATGAGCACCACTACGCTTGCTTTCAGACCTGTCTATCCAAATATTATAAAGCTGAAGAGTTTGTTTGTTTGGTTGAACGCGCTTATCTCAAGAACGGCTGGTTTTAATTTAAAAAATCTTTATGTGTTGGATAGTTCGTTTACACTGCCTCGTTGGCCTAGTGGTGTTAAGAGCGACTGCTACGCTAGAGGTCTTGGGTTCGATTCCCAGGTCAAGCAAAAAGTGTTATTGGGTTTTTCTATGAAAATCTCAGTAGCAGCTCGGAGTTAGGATTTGTACCCGGTTAATGGCAATAGGCTCGCCCCCAATTACATGGGACCTAAACATACCAGCGAACTGTGGGTGTACATTTCTACACCTCAGCCTAACCCTTTGGGGAAAGTAGGCGTGATCGTATGTAGTTAATTTATCAAGGAAGGCTATGGGCTATATAACATAACGCTACGTCCAATAGGTGCGAAGCAGTAACCAAAGACGTAACCTAATGCGAGTGAAAAAACTATGCAGACAAAGTCGCGACCAAAAGCTAGTACGTAGATATAATGATTTATTTCTTTCGCCAATGTCAGTGATGTCCAAGATAAACTTAACAAAGTAGGTACATTATGAAAAATAGTGCCAAAAAATGTATGTACTTACTGTATCTTTTATAACAATGAGTGCCTACGTCACCTAATAAATCACAAAAAGAACTGAGTATTTCCCCACAGTGCTAATGTGAATAATGTGTTCACCACCGCCAGCCTTTCTCTATTTAGCATCCGACTGTAAGCAGCCAATCCTCACGTTTCTAAAGATGTGCACATGATTAGAAGAAAGCAGAAGACCAACTCTTCAAGAACCTTAAAGTCCATTATATCATCCAGTCTATTCTGAGCTTTAAAATAGCTTTTAATATATAATACCAGCCTATTTTTGTGCCACTGCAGGGCAAGTCTCTATTCATACAGAGAAGCTACGAGCATTTATCACTACGCTCAAGGCGGATTGGCGATTTCAGCCTTATATTCATTATAAGTCCAGGTTTCCTCACGATGTTTTATTCACTTATGTCAGTACTAATGGAGTTTCTTGCACGTCCTTCTCCATACGAAACTACCTTTTGGAATGGGCAACTAGACTCAATATTTTTATTTTTTTTTACCTTTTAATTGTCGTTCAAAAGTGCCTTTTACTGGTCTAATTGAAATAAATGATTTGACTTTGACTTTGAATTGAAAAAGTCAATTTGGTACTTGCCCGGAGTCGAACCGGAAAACTTATTACAAAAAAATCAACAGTTGATGTTTTATTTATAAGCTACAAAAAAGTAAGGGACCTATATGCAGAAGTAAGAAGCCAAGAGGTATCGTATTGCCCAGTAATTGGGTTGTGGAGGTCAGATAGGCAGTCGCCCCATGTAAAACACTGGTACTCAGCTGCATCCGGATAGACTGGAAGCCGACCGCAACATAGTTGGGAAAAGGCTAAGTAGATGTTGATGAGCTACATACTGTAGTCCTTCTGTTCATATATTTCATGGTGCCCAAGTCGTGCGACAGAGGTCGCTGCGGGCGACTTTCACTAAACGACGCGGTGATCGCAATTTCCCTAGAACACGCTTCTCCTTGTTGAGAAAGGAAATTAATTGTGTATACGTTATTGCTCATTTAATTTTGATCGTACATGTTCAATTTGGGCCCATAGTTATTTTTTGTAATAAATTAGGTACCTGTAAGGTCTTACTGTAATGGTGAATGACCAGGACCGTAAAGAAGGAGCCTTTGCCAAAGCGCATACACCGTCTCCGTTCCGTATAGTTCCGTCATAAAATTAGAAAAACATTTACATACATGGTTTCTTTTTCAGAACTTGTATGTATTCTGCAGACCGATTTCGGTCACGGCGGCTAATCTCAATGCAGACTAGCCAAGTACGTAGGAGATATTCTAGTGACAAGTGTGTGCGCAAACACAGGTGCTCTCTCTCTCTCTCTTCCCTACCTCTCATAGTCAGATGGGACGGCAATCCGACACAACCGGGGAGAGCTCAGGCGCAGGAGTTTACGCACTTTCCGAAGCACGGGGGTGTCACACCACTAACTTCCAAACTCCGGGTTACTACTGAGGAATTCGTAAAGGAAAAACCCAATAACACTTTTTGCCCGTCCTGGGAATCGAACCCAGGACCCCACGCTCTACAGTCGCGCTTGCGACCACGAGACCAACAGGGCAGTTGCAAGCACTTACCAAGATATTAAAGATCAAAGTAAACACTTATTTTCGCAGTTTTTTTTTCACCAAACCAACATTAAAAGGAGGACCTCTATACTATAAGATACACTTGTCATCACAATATTTTGAGTGCGCTACATTGTGCCCTATCATAAATAAAATAAAAGTCGTTTTCCAGCAAACATTTTTGTCCAAAGTTAAATTAATTTCATGGGCAGTAATGCTTCCTTAAGGCGCTGTCGTAAGCAAATGTTTAGGTAACTAACAATAACGCATCGCGGCAACGAATAAGGTTCAAAATAGCGCTACGTTTGATATTAGTTGAATTGGATAACAACAAAAACAACAATAATTTTGAAGTTTTCTTTGAATTGTGAAAAAAAAATACGCGGCTCAGTAGAATAATTTATAGGTATGTCTTTAGTTCATGAAATGGTCTATAATGTCATTACATAAAATTATATACTTTACGCTCAAAATTCTGAGATCTATGCGACGAAAAAAAATGTAGGCTCTCCTTTACGATTTTTTTACCATGATACAATAGTATCATGTAAATGTAAATATTTCATGATAGTGTAATAACACTATCATGAAATATTTATAACTAAGTCTTTTCTATGAACCCTTGATAATACACTCAATTTTTTTTAGGCTTGTAATATTTACCAATGCGCCAGACTATGAGACAAAAAATGTGTTCGGATAGCCCCTTAACGGCTAGGTAATGTGTATTTTTACACCTCGTATTATTCTTCACTGAATAAGTGAAGAATAACACGAGGTCCGAGTCCACTCTACATTCAAAATTGCATTTCTTCTTTCGACAGAATATAAATTAAGCATTAGCAATATATTGATCTCTTACTAATGTGGATTCTAACTGCATTGGATTTCCGATAGTTCATGTATATTAATGCCCTAGCGCTAACGAGGTGATCAGAGTTTACCTGTAGATGTTATGACAATTTGATTGGATGTCTGATATGTATGGATTCTTTAATAGAACTTCCTCGTTAGCCTAGTGGTCCTAAGCGCGACTGCTACACTGAAAGTCTTGGGTCGAGCAAAGTGTTATTGGGTTTTTCTATGAATTTCTCAGTGGCAGCTCCGAGTTAGGATTTGTGCCCGGTTAATGGCAATAGGCTCGCCCCCTATTACTTGAGACTTTAGGTACATACCGGCGAACTGTGGGTGTAACCAATGTACACCTACAGTTCACACCCCGGCCTGACCCTTCGGAGAATACAGGCGTGATGGTGTGTGTGTCTTTAATATACATTATTGTTTATTAAATACAAGGTGAAGGAAGACATCGTGAGGAAACTTAGACTTGTAATAGTGGAAGAGGTCTATGCGTCATTCGATGGCAAACAAGCCGACGGCGACGGCCCACCTGATGTTAAATGGTCACCGCTGCCTATATACATCTGCAATACTAGAGGCCTTACAAATGCGTTGCCATCCCAGAGACAAAGTTGAAATGTCTCATGTGCCTGAACTAACTCTGTACAACAGATAACCTAGCTTTCTAATACTTTAAAATCTTAGGCAATCTTCATAATACAATTTGAATCCTTCCTTCCTCACATTCATAAACCCCGTTCCCCTAAATTTAACGTCCACCAGCTGTCGGCAAAACCCTTTTCCCCCATTTCCAAACTGTCAAATCACCATAAGAAATAATAAGAAAAAAAAAACTTCCCTGAAATGTCAAATTTAAATTAAGAACGCAACAACGAACCAAGCTGGCGTCTTTTGTAATAAAAAAATAAACTTTAAATTCAAACTTTACAATTCTAAAATGGCGTCTTGCTATTCAAGATCCTTACTTGTTGTTACTCAGAGCTGGCTGTAACCGGATAAATCCGGTTCTTTTGCATATGAAAAGGCGTCTTTTAGACGTGCTAACCGCCCTTTGTGAGAGTTTTAAGTTGGTTTCGTTTAATATTTAAATGAAACATGCTTCCATTGTAATAGAGAAAATAATTTTTCGCACGAGTAATTTTTATCGTGGAATTAAAATTCTGATTTTGAAGTATTGGAACCGTGTATCAGTTCTAGGGGTTTATAACTGAAAAATATAAAAAAAAAAAATCTTTTCTTTTTCCGTTAAATTTTTACCTAGCTCAATAGTACCTAATTTATTTTGAATGTTACACTAATTATGATGTTGTTCTTCTAATGACACTTTTGATTATTATTATTTAAATCTGAGAATAATGTAGAGGGCAACATTATTAAAGGGACTTTAATACTGTTGCTAACCCTATGACTTATGTACTATAATTTCGTAACTAAAAGAAATGCCTTAAAAAAACATGAAAAAAAAAATAGAAGCAGTATTCAAAAATATTCAAAAAAAGAATGAAAAAGTTTGTTACCTGTACCTTCTCGTTTACCTACGCAAAAGAAAATAATTATGAAGATAATTTGTGTATTGACAACTAAAATCTACATTTTCCAAATAAAGTATTGGAATTCAATTATTGTCTCTCATTGTGTATGTCTGTCTTAGTGTTTAAACATCGATAACATGCAATACCAATGTTCACATGCCTTAAGAAGAATTAAATAGTAAAATGTCTAAAAAGTACCACAATTAAATTAGGGTTCCATAATTCAAACTAAATATATTAGAATCCTTTGTTTTTCAATCTATGTATCTACTTATCTTTTAGAAAGTTAATCATTATAATGAAAGAAGATTTTAGTTTGGTACGGAACCCTAATAGTGTGAGTACGACTCGTCACATCCTATTTTATGCTTTATGCTGCTGCTATAATAATTTTCTACCAAATTCGAGCTTTTTTTCGGTAAAAATATTGTTAACCGAATTCTGTTTTATTTTTAAATGGAATTTTGTAAAATGTAGTTTTCAATTAAAACATATCCTACGAACTTACAGGAGTGCGTCATTCGCCTGCAACGCGTCGCCATACAATTCCATAGATCATCCATAGTACCCAGACTAATGTGCCGAGCTTTTGGCAAAGCTCTAGTTATAATAACTCGGGAGATATGGATCTAATGGGTTGTTAAAAGATGTGATAACGCATGTTCATTGTCATATTTTGGCTGTAATTTTGGTGTATTTTTGGCTTGACACGCCTAGCGTGCTCAAGAGGATATGTCTATCAGCGCGCTCCATTCAGACGTTGTCTAGTCATATAAAAAATTGTAAATAGGATACTGGCAGTCATATCTAGATTTGTGGTTAGTCGGTTCCTTGTCAAATAACTTAAATTCTAAATCTCGAACAAGATATAAACATCACTATGATATTGTCACCACATCACCACAGACAAATAATTATTAGTGCCTTTATCCTATCTACAAAATTGAACATAACTAGATTACGCTAGGATGAAGCGTGCAGTTGATAAAGTCTACATAAAAGACGCGAATGTCATTTCCTTTAACGCATTGTTCCTTTGAAGTGCAGCTAGAAATGTGCTTTTGTTTGAGAACACACACCTTTAATAATGCAATGGGGTTTTTTTAAACAAGCTAGATGTGTTCTTGCGTTAAACATACGTGGTGCGTCCCATTACTAAAACATTGTGATGTTAGGACACGCTAGGCGTGTTTTTAGAAAATGTATTTATCTCTTCGCTCAACGTTACTAGCCAGTTTTTAATTTAGTTTGACTTTAAATAATCTTTCACTGACGGAAAGTTACACGATGAAGTGCCGTAGGATATGTTTTATGGTATACTTGATTTCCACGCGGACGAAGTCGCGGGCAAACGGGTAGTTATGTATTCATATTTTCATTAGGTATGTCAACTTTCTTACAGTAAAAGGATTTATGCTTTAAAATCCTTAAATTAGCCTATTTGTATTATATTTTTATGTAATAAGCAAATTCTTTGGCAACGGGTAGAATTTTTAAAATTTGACATTTTAATTAACCTTTAAAAGTTTAAAAATACAGCACACTGACATTGATTATTATCATGTACAGACAGCGTCATCAAGTGGTTACCACTTTTTGAGGTATTTTAATGCGAGAAGAGTTCCATATTGGTGGAATTTCTTACCCATTTTTCTCCATAAGAAATCACAATTTGGAAGGGATAACTAGCTTCAATTCTTGTCTTGTAAACTTTGACATTAATGAATTGCCTTTTAATAGTTTTGAAAAAGTTAATTTGACTTTGATGCAGTTGTCTGTACATACAATTTACACTACAGTACCAATTTCACTCTTCTATTTCTTTTTACCATCATCCATCACGCCTGTATTCCCTGAAGGGTTAGGCAGAGGTGTACCAATGTACACCCTTCTATTTTTTTTAATGACCATTATTCCTGGCACTTCAGTTAGAACATTAAAAGTGTATCTACGAGAGGTGCTCTAATTAATTTACCATGTAATTAGAATAGTGATATTGGAGTTATAGTCTAATTAATATTTTTTAAATAATGAACTTACGTGTGTAATCCCAACTATCCTGGTCATTTTTGAACACGTTCAATCTTTCAGGCTGCAACAAAAGAGGGCTCAGTTTAATAAAAATTAAAAAAAAAAAACACATTTGGAAACACAGCTTTTATGAAAAAATCTCAAAAAAACTCTACGTGCTTACGATACTAGTTACCGTAAAGGAGTCTGCTAATTTACCGTATCATACTATAACCATGGAATGAACGTATCAAGCAGAGAAAGAAAGCATGAGATGGACTTTTAAGCCCACTAGAACGTATCAACCGATAATTGTTGACGCTCCGTACAGTGCACGCGACGGGTGTTGTTCGATAACGCTACGATCTAGGAGGCATAGTCGCATACTTTACAATACAAATAATATATTTTGTGGCTGACACGTTCCTAGCACGGTCATGGTATGGTACGGTGTACTGGGGAGATTCTTTTAAGGTTAGTATAGTTTTTTTTTAAGACAATAATAAAATTGTAGTCTCCGATCTAAACGATCGATTCGGTCATGTCGAGAGGATGAGTGAAAGGCGACTAACAAAAGGGATTTCAATGGCAGATGTAAGTGACAATGCCAGAAGGGTAGACGCCCTAGAAAAACCTACCCTGACCTTATTGGTGAAGTTCTTCAGAACGGTCGGGTGCGCAGTACTCGAAGTATGTAAGGATCGTAGAAGGTAGCGTTTTGTGGTTCCTTCCTACCCCCATGGGAAAAAGGCGTGAATATACTCACGCCACGCACTTATGTATGTATCCGATATAACGCTCCCCAAATGAGAATATGTTATTGGCCGCTGCCGCCTCCGCTTATGTAAACTCGCTTATTCCGTAGCCCCAAACACAAAAAGGGTTGGTGCCAGTAAACACCGCAAGACGCAATATATATTGAAATAACTTGCATTGCGATACAAAACTACCCCACATTTGCTTTTGTATAAATACTACGGGACTATAATATAGGGTTCCGTTTCGAAGTAATAAAAACGGTTGCCAATGTTTAAATTGGGTTTGAGTATTTTTTGAACCACTGGTTTTATTAAATCATTTTTATCTGTTGTGAAAGATTTTACGATTAGAACCCGGATTAAGTTTTAAGATTTCTTTCAGAATATTTCCATGACGCCTTATGACGGCTGTCATCCCAAAGGTTCTATCGACTTCATAAAGAAAGGTAATGTATTAAGCGATTTAAAAAAAAACCTACTTACTTAAGGAGACGTCTTTAAAAGTAATGGGAGTCAAAGTCAAAGTCAAGCCATTTATTTCAATTAGAGCATTTTTGTTTTGTTGTAAAACTGAAAACGAAAACGAGTTTATATCATTTTACCTAAATCAACTTCGATATAATTAGGGGGCGTATTAAGGCCCTATCGTAAGCAAATGTTTAGGTAATTGACAATAACGCATCGCGGCAACAAATAAGGTCCAAAATAGCGATACGATTTGATGTTAGTTGAATCGTATAACTACAAAAATAACAGAAAAGAAGTTTTCTTCAAATTGTGGAAAAATACACGGCTCAGTGGAATAATTTATAGTTATGTCTTTAGTTCATGAAATTCCCTATAATGTCATTACTTAAAATTATACAGCTTACGCTTAAAATTCTGAAATCCATGCGACGAAAATTTTTTTTATGCTGTCCTTTACAATTTTTTTACCATGATACTGTTATACTTTCATGAAATATTTATGGGTAAGTCTCTTCTTTGAACCCTTGACAATACACTACATTTTTTTCAGGTTTGTAATATATACCAATACGCCAGACTGTGAGACAAAAAATGTGCGTTTTACGGTGTTCTGTGTTTGGAGAGCCCCTTAAGAAAACCTCCACAAGATCTTTTATCGCAATCTAGCCCCGCGGATTTGCTTTGGTTTTGAACCATGCTGATTTGCTTACATTTATTGAATACCAGCTGACCAGTCAGAATTGATACGACAGATAAATAAAAGACCTAGTCTTTTGTATAAAATAATCATAAAACAAACAAAACAAATCCGTATTTAATAAAAAAGCATTTTTTGAATGAAGCATGAAGTTTTATTATTATTTTTGACACATCATGTTGATTACTTACAAAACAGAGTGTTCTGAAATACTAATTTAATATAAACTTTACTGAATGGCAATAAAGTTCAAATTTACTCTACATTTTATACACGTTTATATGGGAAAAATTAAAGGACTGTTTTTAGGGTTTTCCCGGCAATTATTCGTTCTTTTCTCACCTTTTAAACCGTCCCTAGACCTCGAGAGATTTCAAGACTAAGATAAGATAAATCCGTTTAGCCGTTCTCGACTTTTAGCGAGACTAACGAACAGCAATTGATATTTATATGTCGGAGACGGTCAATAGTATGGACACGAAACGAATCGCCCGCTAGTTCCGAGAGATGGCAGCACCGTCGCGATGACGTGTCATACTCGGCTAACTTCGTGTGATGTCGAAGCCTAGCTGGTAGAAGAGCGCTGGGACGAGAGCGCACTTATCTTTCTGCCGCCGTGAAGATCACTACCTCCAATATAGGAACTGTATCTCGTTTAGATCAGTATCCGTTACTTTTTAAATTTGTTTGTGAAGCTAAATAAAAACGTAATTAAAGTTTAACCGCTGTTTCTCTTGCTCGATTACCCGTTAAAACGCCCGCACGATTGCTGATGATAGTGCCAATAATAACGACGTTCCGACATATATATATATAGATAATGGTATAAGTTATTGTCATACAGTATGCGTCCAAACAAAAGATCGCGAAGCAAGGCAGTGTAATCGAGCCAAGAAATTGCGAACCCTTCTCATATTTACTCGTAATTTCTTGTCAAGAAATACAGGGTGGTACATCCACACACAGCCTGTTACCTATGCAGTACATGATTCTAGACTAACCCAGGGTTAAATTTTTCGTCGCTTATTAGAAAGAACAAGTCAAGTGCAGCTGGACGCGCACGCGATGGATGCCACCGTACTACAATATTTAATACTACATACCAAAAAACACATATCTTTCATGGAGTACAACCAATTTAATTTGTTTAATCCTAACTAATCGATACTAGTATTATAAAGCGTTTGTTTGTTTGTTTGGTTGAACGCGCTTATCTCAAGAACTAAAATTAAAATTATTTTTGTGTTCGATAGTCCATGTATCGAGGAAGGCTATATAACATCACGCTACGACCAATAGGTGCGGAGCAGCAATCAAAAACGTAACTTAACGCAGGTGAAATAAGCCACCCTCGTATAAAATAAAAAAACGTCCCAGTACCACGTCTGCCGCATCCCTGCATCCGATTGCCTGACAAAGGCTGAGACAATCTAGCGTTTAAAGCGAAGGGTACTTTGCACTGCAGCGCTTAAGAGGGGAAATGGCTCGCTCTACGTACTGCGTATCGTTTCTCAGTGGAATGGAATCTTTGTTATGTTGGTACATGTTTCCGGTTTATGGTAAGTAGGTAAGCTGTGTGTTGGGTACTATTATTGTTGTTCTGTTTTTGAATTTTTATAAAACCTATATCAAGGCTTCTTGTGATTGGACGGTTAATGGAAAGCGCTAGGCTAGCTCGCGACATTCAAATTTCCTTTGGTTTTTAGAACGGAATTTCTAAACGCAACTTGCGGAAGGAGTTAACTTGCTGAAAACGTCACGCAAGGGAAAAGCGTCAGGCGACCTTCAACTTCACTTACCAAATCAGTGTTATCCTTAAATGTGCCCTAATGAAAACATGATGTTTTTTATCTTATTGTATGGCAAACAAGCCGACGGCACACCTGATGTTAAGTGGTCACCGCTGCCTATAGACATCTGCAATACGAGAAGCCTTGCAAATGCGTTGCCATCCCAGAGACAAAGTTGAAATGTGTCATGTGTCTGTAACTACACCGCCACGCATACCCTTCAAACCGGAACACAGCAACGCTGCTTTGCGGTAGAAATAAGCATGGTGGTAGTACGAACTCCTTCACAAAGAGCTCTACTACTACTAACTTAGAGAGTTTTAATGACGATTATAATTATGTAAATAATGTCTCTTACGATTCTGTAGTTAGGTATTTGTTACTGAGACATTTATTATGGTAATTTATTAAACAAAGCTTTGAAATGTTTTCAGTTACAATTTTGAATATTCCTATATTATTAAGGTCTATTCATTTGATACTTTTTCATTTTAATGATGAAATATCGGCTTTTCAAAAAAAAAGGTACAAAAAAAGAATATTCTATTTTATTTCAATGTAGGACCATTTTTAATCCTAACGGAATCATATGTAATAACGTAATGTATTCTCTGGATCGATTCCGGTCACGGCGGCTAATCTTAATGCAGAACAGCCAAGTACGCAGGAGATATTATAGTGCACAAGTATGTGCGCAAACACAGGTGCCTCTTCCCTAACTTTCATAGTCCGATGGGACGGTAATCCGACATGACCGGGGAGAGATCAGGCGCAGGATCAACGGCTCTACATGCTTTCTGAGACACGGCGGTGCCACACCACCGACTTCCTAACTCCGGGCTGTTACTGAGAAATTCCTAATAGAAAAACCCAAAACTTTTTGCCCGACCTGGGAATCAAACCTACGAAACTATCTGTTAAACGGTCCGATGACCCGTTCTACAAAAACTCAGACGTGGGCGGAGGCCATAATGCCGTGGTCCGTGCACGAAGGCCAGAAACCACGGCGCTGGTTACCAGCATGAACCGCTGAAAGCCATTAGCTGTTCTTACATTCACCAGTTACACAATAACTGTAAAAACAGCACAAATCTGTTCCCATTTAAGTCACGTAGTTCAGTATAATCATAGACTACTGAAAAACGACGAAGAAAATGCTAAAAATACGTTTTTCGTATGCAGAGGTCGGCAACATTTTGGCTTTATTTAAAATTTTAACGTGTAACTCTTGCATGCCCCATTAGTGTCGAAAGAAATAAAATTACGAAACTTCGAGATGGTTCCGTATACAGGATAGTACATCTTTGGTTACTGCTCAACTGCCGTTGGTCGTAGCGTGATGTTATATACGTATAAACTTTCCTCTTGAATCACTCTATCTATTGATGAAAATTTAAAATGTGTAGCATAGTTTACAAGATCTAAGCGTACAGACGGACAGACGGCGGGAAGGGAGTTTGTTTTATACTATGTACAGGTGCTTAACTTAATTAAAATTAAAAGTTAATTATAACCTTGTTAATTAGTTCTATGAATTCGTAATAACATTCAGGTGAGCTCGGTTCGGATTAACTCATTATGTAGAGAGACTGAGAGAATATGAAATGTTTGCTAATTAGTTAACCATAGGAAGGGAATAGCTACACATTTTTATTTTAGGTTTCATATTGTTTTGTACAAAAATACATTTTATTTTTGGTATGCTTATAAAAATAAGCTTGAAATGTTTGGTAATCGTCAAGTTTCTCCGTTTTTCTGATAGTATACTATTTTGGCTATAAAATCTTAGTATTTTTAATGCCAAAGGATAAAAAAAATAATTATGCCATTTGATGGCAAACAAGCCGACGACCCACCTGATGTTAAGTGGTCACCGCTACCTATTCCTAACCAAATTCTCGTTTTATAAAAACAACAACACGTTATTTCATCACAGAACCCTAAGAAATCCCCCGACGAGGTTACGTGTCCGCGAACCGAAGCAGACTGACTCTTTCTTTTTTAACTTAATCGATGTTAAATGCAGGAGAATTTAGTTCTACCCGCTTTTCATGTGTTAAATGTTATCCGTTTATCGTTTTATTTCATTTGCAAGGTTAATTTTTAGCTCTATTATAGACTTGCATAGTTACCTCTTTGGTTGCTGTTCTGCCCCCGTATGTCGAAGCGTAATGTTATAATATAGCCTATATACTTCCTCGATAAACGGGGTACATACCGCAAAACATTTTTTCAAATTGGACCAGTACTTTCTGAGATTATCGCCTACAAACAAACCAACAAACTCTTCAGCTATTGTTTAATAAGTTGCAGTATATTAAACCTGTAGGGATAATTATTTACGGGTACGTCGTGTTTAGGGGTAGAAATATGGGCCACCTGGGCCATCATGGGGGGTCGTAAAGGATATTGAGAGCGTTACAAAGGGGTTGTGTAGTATTCTCGGGTTTAATGGTGATTACAGCTATCTTCCAGCCACGTATCTCCAGAACTACATAAGAAATGCTCATATTTATCATACATTTTTCCAGGTGTGAGGAACACGCATTAACCTATTGACCGCCGCAGTCATGTATAGATGACAAACGAAAATGTGCCTAGCACGCCACGGTCACGATCACAGGACAGATTTTTAAATATTAATAAAACTCGTAAAACAACATCGATATAATTCCGAACTTGCTACTATTTTGTAGGTGTTAAAGGATGAATTCGTAGCTTGGCGCTGAGGGCACGTTTTTGCTTTTTTGACGCGGCGGTCAAAAGGTTAAAGGGAATGCGCTAATGTAACCAGCATCCATTTTATTTAACTATTTTTTTTTTTAATTCTTATTTCTGTTTCACGACTCGACTGCCTCGGTAGCCTAGTGGTCTTAAGCGCGACTGTTGCGCTAGAGGTCTTGGGTTCGATGCCCACGTCGAACAAAAAGTGTTATTGGGTTTTTCTATGAACTTCTCAGTAGCAGCTCGGAGTTAGGAGTCTAGCCCGGTTAATGGCAATAAGCTCGCCCTCTATTACAAAGGACCTAAACATACCGGCGAAATGTGGGTGTACCTTGGTACACCTCTGCCTAACGCTTCGGGGAATACAGGCGTGATGGTATGTATGTATGTATTTCTATTTCACCACCTTCTAAACTTCTTTTTAATCGACTTTAAAAAGAAGGACGTTATCAATTCGTCTGCTGTTGTTTTTTTTTTTGTATACGTGTTACGCGATAACTCCGCCAATTATGAATCGATTTTGATGATTCTTTTTTTGTTTGATAACTTATAAATTTTACCGAAATTAGTTCAGAAGTTTGGTGATAAAATTTTAACAACTGAAAAAAATATGACTTTCATGTGACTTTTAAGTTGCGTCTTGTTAATTTACGTAGTATAACTTCATGGATTTGGATGAACGGAAATTGATACTAAAAAGGGTAAAATAAAAACATTTTTACAAAAAACACAACTTGCTTCGAAAACTAAAAGAAGTCGGTGGCAATACGAAACAACAAACAGAACCAAAGCCGCCGACTTCCAAAGTTTTTTTTTGATATTTTTTTTTTTCATTTTCTAGTTTTTCTTCATCGTTTTGTTTGTTTGCGTGTATCTTTAAACACGCTAATCTCGGGAATTAACGGTCGGATTGGAAAAAAAGCTATGTTTATGAAAGATAGATTCATGAGGAATAGTACAGGCTGTATAACATCACGCTACGACACACTGGAGCAGAGAAGTAACATAACGCGGTTGAAATAAAACACGCGAACGAAGTCGCGGACAGAAGCTAGTCTCACTATAAAAAGCATTACAATTTATTATAATAAAAGGATATTTGTATAAGAACCATCTCTCACCTTTACGAATACAATTACACAACATTTTTTGACCCCATCTGACTTACATTGTAAATCTCTATAAAATATTATACATCCCTTAAGAATATCCCATTAGTGTCCCATAGACGAGGGGTGTCACAATAATGGAACGTTTAGCGGTCCATTGTGAACCCTATTATGTTGTGTGCGGAACCGAGGATCGATTGTATAAGGGTCGAATTGTTAGGGCTGCCTCGTGCCAGAAAGTTACATTATGTATTCTTTGTTGTACACTGAAAGGCGTTAAATCGTAAAGCGTTGTTAAGATCTCTTATCAAAACTGTGTTGTCACGGATATCGTGTCGCAAAATGGATATTCACCATCAACATACCATCACGCCTGTATTCCCCGAAGGGTTAGGCAGAGGTGTAACAATGTTCACCCACAGTTCGCCGGGTATATTTAGGTCCCATGTAAGGGGGCGAGCATTTTGCCATTAACCGGGCACAAATCCTAACTCCGAGCTGCTACTGAGAATTTCATAGAAAAACCCAATAACACTTTTTGCTCTGCTTTTTTTTTAATTAATACAATTTATTAAAAACAATTTAAGTTATTTTTATAAATGCTGTGTGAGTGTGTGGTAGCCCTATTACAGCACAGGAACGGCCTTCGTGACCACTTGAAACATAAGAGCTTTTAGCGACTCGTTACAACAGGTTACACGACACGAAAGCCTGCAACTTGTCCAACATAGTGACTTAGACCGTTTATGCTGTACAGCATCCCATATAGACTTTCAAGTCCAAAATCCTGAACATTAATGAACCGATGTGAATTAGATTCATTTAAAACGGATACGCATGGTAACAGTTATGAACGAGCGGATATTGTCGGATATTCATCCGAATTTTTATATCTTTCGCCCACATTTCTAATTTCTCCTGTATCGTGGGTGCGTTTACAAATATATAAACACACCTACACAAACATTCAGTCCCGGAACAACTACCTGTAGGCCATACAAATATTTTGTCCCTTTCATCAATCGAACCTGCGATACGTAGCGCAGCAAGCAATCACTAAGCCACTGAGCCAACCATGTCGTCAAAATAGATAAAAACACAAAATTGAAAATTTTAAGAAAAAAATCAATACCGCAGCTAACAAAAGAGCTGATAACTTTGAAACCGCTGAACCGATTTCAACCAAACATAGCTTAGAACTCTCCCGACTAATAAACCTTTCAAACGCAAAGAAACAAAATCAAAATCGGTTCATGCGTTCGGGAGCTACGATGCCACAAACACACACAGACACGTCAAACTTATAACACCCCGTCGTTTTTGCGTCGGGGGTTAAAAATGTTTGTTGGCATAAAAAGCCGAATTGATACGATTGGTTGAAAACATTTTTAAATGGATATCTGTGTGTCTGTGACATCATAGCTCCCGAACGCATGACCGATTTTGATTTAGTTTTTTTTGTTTAAAAGGTGTATTTATTAGTCGGGAGTGTTCTTAGCTATGTTTGACAGAAATCGGTTCAGCGGTTACGAAAGTTATCAGCTCTTTTGTTAGCTACGGTAGTGATTTCTTTCTTCTGTCGGGGGTTACTTAAAATTTTTAATTTTGTGTTTTTTAAAGTTAATACTATTAATGTAAAAGAAATGTGGGTGCACCCACCCTAAAGACGTTTTTAAGTGCCAACGATTATGGTTAGATATCTTTCAGTTTGGACGGGGGTGAATTTTAGGGGGTTGTGATTTCACCCCTTTTGTTTGAATTCAATCTTTTGGAAAAGCGATGTTATTTAAGGCATTTTATTAATAGTCGCATTATTTATTTTGTTTGAAAACAGAACACATTTTGCATTGTTTTTTTAGCTGACAGTATGTTTTTAAGAACAAAATAATTCCTCTTCCATAACATAACATAAACATAACATATTATCACGCCTGTATTCCCCGCAGGGTTAGGCAGAGGTGTAACAATGTACACCCGCAGTTCGCCGGTATGTTTAGGTCCCATGTAATAGGGGGCGAGCCTATTGCCATTAACCGGGCACAAATCCTAACTCCGAGCTGCTACTGAGCAAATCCTAATGGAAAAACCCAATAACACTATTTGCTCGACCTGGGAATTGAACCCAAGACCTCTAGCATAGCAGTCGCGCTTAGGACCACTAGGCTACCGAGGCAGTTCCTCTTCCATAACAATGTATTTTAATTTGACAAAGTTCCAACTACCCGCCACCTCACAGTAAAAAGGTCATACATGGTAAAATACCACGTGGACATTTTGTCAAAGAAATATTAATATTTTATGACGTCACAAAGCTGTAAGCAGGTCCTACCTTTCATTGTGACTTGTGAAAGGATACGCGAATACAAAAGAGTATTTTGTGAATCGCGTTCCTTCTTCAATAGAGGGTGAATGAATCTGAATTTTACTATATGATTTTTGTTTAAGAAATATTATTATTAAATGTAAAATAGTCCAAGGTATGTAAAATAAATAGAGTGATAGTAGTAGAGATCTTGGGCCTGTGGACGGTGAGCAATGGGTAGCTCACCGTCCTTACGTTTAACAAAACGACAGGCCGTATCGACGGCGCGTTCGTGTTCCACGCGCGCCTCAAAGAGATGTCAGCAAAGGGAAGGGGCCACTGAGGGCCGATGCCTGCCGGGGCTGCGGGTTGTTTGCAAGAGATACCGCGCCCCCGGAACGCAAAGGGCACAAGAAGGAACATGGGTGGGTTTTAGTCAGTAAAAGTCTGACACTCCCTCCCGCCTCGCCCAGGGCGGGAGAAGTTATTTGATGATTTCCCAACCACCAAAAAAAAAAAAAAAAGTAGTAGAGATCTTTGCGAAGAAGCTCGTCCGGGGAAGTACTACCACCATACCTATTTCTGGCACAAAGCGGCGTTGCTGTGTCCCGGTTTGAAGGGTATGAGTTTAATCTTTGTCTCTGGGATGGCAATACATTTGCAAGGCCTCTATGTCTATAGGCAGCGGTGACCACTTAACATCAGGTAGGCCGTCAGATTGTTAGCCATGCAAACGTTTTAAAAAAATCTTCGAAGTAAAATAATGTGCGCGTGCTTTTTCCTACTTAAACAAAATCCTAACCAACTCTTAAACTCAATAAAGAATACAAATACAATTTTAAATGTAAATACAAAATTTAACGGAAAATTCCAATTCTTGCGATCGCGACACACGTCCAAACAGTGTGACGGTTGTCAAGCAAATAGCTCGCATTCGAAATTCGAATTGGAACGATTGTTTTTTATTGGATCTCCGATTGTGGCGCGTGTCGGTAAACTGGCAGAGATCTTCATTTTTTTGAATTGCTAAATAGAACTGTAGTGTGACCACGTTGTGACACATTTTCGAGTAACTGTGGTTTTCTACTGTTTTCAAATCAAATTCTTGATGTACGAATGTGATAGCTAGCTCGTCTATTTACTAAACCATAAAAGATCGGTCGAACAGAAGAAAAGAGGAAAAAAAATTACATACACACATGAACTCACGCCTTTTTCCCATAGGGGTAGGCAGAAACCACAGAACGCCGAAATTTAGTAGACTCTATTCGCCACTCGTTATAATATTAGATATCGTTAAAACGTTTTCGTTATTTTAAGGTTAGCATGTTATTTCACAATATAATACAAAGCAACATAAACTATTTGCCATTTACGTCATGAAAATATCACTAAAATAAAGTTATTTCGGGATTATGAAAAAAATTTCTCAGACCAACTCAATATACACTGCAATCAACACGCTAAAAGATGAATAAAGACTGACAGTCAGAATATTAGCTTCTAAAAACACGCACATATCGCGTATCAACTAATTCAATTTGTAATCAAACAATGGCCCCTCTAACTGGACAAACTCACCCTCAAATTTCAACCCTCAACAAAATGTATCTCACCGCTAACATAATTACCGCCTCGACCATTGTTAAAACCAAAAAGGAGTGTCATTATAACGAATGTAAAAACTTCATCGTATCCTTCCGTTCCTATGAGAATGTAAATCGAATAAAAAGAAAAGCCATTTCGAACAATACTGTCAAATGAAGCCCCTACCTAACGGCTGGGTAGGTTGACTATGAGGTTGTAGATTATTTGGGACATTCCTGATAGTCCTAGGTGTTCAAGCTTAAATTATTTCCTTGTTGGTAAGGCGATTCACTCACTGGCGAAGTGTACCGCAGGGCGCCGTGCGCGGTACAAAAAGCCCGCGCGTAGACGCGTCGGCAGCGTATTGTGCACTGCGTGTTTTTTATATGCCTAAATTGAAACTCTTTTATAAGATATTTTAATCTGTCGCCCCGCACTATGCGTCGGGGCGCGGTCCAGTGTGTTACCGCCTAAGATGTCAACTCTGGAAGTACTAATCCGATTCCAAAAAAGGCGTTCACTGATACAAAAGTTACAGTATGGCCAAATGTATATGCTTGATTTGAATGTGAACAAAGTCACGGATAGAAACTAGTGCAGAATATGAAATTATGAAACGTACAGTTTTTAAAAACAAAAACAAATAAATCAAGTATGAATATATTATTTTAAGTAATTATTAGGGGGCTATTATCCTAAGTATCGTAGAACAGGACTATCCTATTAAATACTTGGTCACCTCAACAACCATATCATACCGATCCACCGCTACACGGACACGGGACGTAGCAGCGGCCATGCTTTTTTATTTCCTGGGCAAAATTCCCTCTCGCCGTAAAAAGGGGCGAATAAGCAAAATTCGCAGGAACACGTTTACATTGAACTGTTCCGATTGGTATTGATTGTAATAGGGAGTGAGTCTAGTTAAAGAATTTCTTTCGAAAGTTGCATCAAGTTAGTGGGGTTATTGAACTCCCAATAAGAAAATCAAGAAAAAATACCACGCCTGTATTCCCCGAAGGGTTAGGCAGAGGTGTAACAATGTACACCCACAGTTCGCCGGTATATTTAGGTCCAAGAAAAAATATTATTTACATATCGTTAGATGGCAAACAAGTTGACAGCCCACCTGATGTTAAGTGGTCACCACTGCCTATAGACGTCTGCAATATCGGAGTCCTTGCTAATGTGTTGCCATCCCAGAGACAAAGTTGAAATGTCTTATGTGGGTGTAATTACACCGATATTCATACCCTTTAGCCCGGAATACAGCAACGCTACTTTGCGGCAGAAATAGGTATGGTGGTAGTACTTCCCCGGACGAGCTCCTTCACAAACAGCTCTACTGTTACTCTAAATACTTGTTATTTGTTAAATATGGAGTAATTTATTGTGTTTAAACTTACGATCATTCAGTGGTTATCGAAAGGGCCGTTTTCACCCAAAGGTGTTAATGACTTAATATGATCGTTCCAAATAAACAAAATAATTTATGCAAACATTAAGAAAATGCTTTAAAAGGGATGCTTTTCCAAAAGATTGAATTTAAACCAAGGGGTGAAATCACAACCCCCTAAAATTCACCCCTAACCAAACCAAAAGCAATCTAAACATAATCGTTGTCACTTAAAAACGTCTTTAGGGTGAGAGCACCAAAAACTGCTCGTACTTATGAGTGACGGTAACTGAACACTTGTGTAAACATTTTGTTGTTGAGAGCTCACTTAACGCCCCCTGGTGGATAGAGTTACTGACCGATGGACGACCATTGTGTAGCTACCTCTATTATGTCTAGACATGCGTGCTTTAGAAGTAAGCTTCTAGAATTTGATAAGATATTAAGTCGATACCAATTAGGGGTAGTTCTGTCAAAACCAATGAACCCCTGACAACCCCTTCGCTCATTTTTCAAAATAATTATAATAATTTTGGATATTTTAACTTAATCTTAAGCGTAGGTTTTGAGCAGTTATTGCTGGATACTCTGGATAGTAATGTAACATAATTATTGAAAGAGTATGGGTTGGCTCGTTTTTAGCAAAACTGAGATCATTTAAGAAATTCAAACAATGGATAGGAAATGATGTAGGTATTGAAGAACCGTTGAGAAAGTAATTCTACATTTCTTAAGAATTATATACATTTGGATAATAGACATCACCAACAAATTATCACACTTTACACTACACTTCGTGAACTGTCAAGACGCGATTGGGACAATCGTGACGTCACTAATACGCCAACTCGAGTAACTTGATTTCAAAGCAAATAAAATTAATCGGGTATCCGATGGTATTCAAACTAATGATTGATGGTGTCAACTACCCAATTTGTAGGTTTTTAAAGATTTCCGATAAAAAAGTAAAAAAATAAAGGGTAAGACTCACCTTTGCGAACTCTATTTTGAGTGTGCAACATCCGGAGTATATGTCGCAGCCGTGTAGCGCTTCTTTAGCTCTCGTCGCCGATTCCACACTTTCAAACTTGTGACCAGGAGTTAAGAAAATGTACGGATAACATATGAAATTAATTACATCAGAAAAGTACGAGAAAATAAAAAATAAATCGAGTGGGGCCGTGTCGGAGCACACGGCCGTTGGTTTAACGTGAAACGTCTATGACAGCGAGTCGCTTTTAGTGTTTAACATTGAAACCTATTTAATTACAGTCCGCTTTTCTGGCTTGGTATATTAGTGGCCAGTTAATTTTTGGGTTCCGCCGACGCTGCACGCGATTGATCCATCACCTGGACCGATCGCGCGCAGCGTCCGCGCCCCAAAAAACCCCGAAAGGAACCCAAAAACTAACTTGACATTTGTGCTCACGTCTCGTGACGACTAATATACCCGTATGTGATTTTAAAGACATTTCACGTCAAAAAATAAAACACAAAGCAAGATGTCAAATATTTAAGTAAAGGACAGTTTTTGGGGTATCTACCCTTACGAGTAATACCGTCTAAAAATCAACAGTGTTATTCCGTTCTCTTAAATCTCCGTCGGTATAGCGAGTTTGAGGTGACTTGTTATGACACCCGAAAGCTAGGGATTGCACTTCAAGTTTACTTCATGTAAATTCTTCAACTGAAGCGAGTTTTTTTACAGAATAGAACTGCAGACGCCTCTTAAAATAAAGAGTTTTGGCTAACTCATTCCACATTAACGAATTAATTTAAAACCAGCATCAATCATAATATGTTTATGTACTTAGTTAAATTCAATTAAAATTATTAACTGCTTAATATTTAACGTTCAAACCTGTGGCAACCGTAGTCTTATGAGTATATGGGCATGATTTAGATACAGGACTCTTTTGGAAATATGAAAAAAGAAAACAAATCAGCTATTCCATACATTTCAATAGTTTTGTAGTGCATTTTTTGTAGGAACTACCTCGTTAACCTAGTGGTTCTAAGCGCGACTGCTACTCTTGAGGTCATGCGTTCGATTCCCAGGTCGATCAAAAAGTGTTACTGGGTTTTTCTATGAAATTTTCAGTAGCAGCTCGGAGTTGGGCTCTATGCCTGGTTAATGGCAAAGGCTCGCCCCCCATTACATGGAATCTAAAATATACCGGCTGTGGGTGTACATTGGTACACCTTTGCCTAGCCCTTCAGGGAATATAGGCGTGATGGTATGGAAGAGTAGATCCCGTCAAAGTTGTTCATATTCATGAGTACTTTCACCCTACGAAAGATGTATAACGAATTAAGTCATGTTGTATAGACAGATATACATAGATCGTTTTGTGGCCCATTAGACTTCTGTCTACCCCTTTAAAGATAAAAGTTTGATGATACTGAAATCGGATTACATTTCCCCATAATGTTATTGAACGATTAAGTCAGGGGGACATCGGTATTATTCAAATATCTTTAGAACGAAAGTCATTTCATGTAATAAAGATAAGGGTGGGACCATTGCGATAGGAGGAAACGGAAACAGTTTTGCTTGTCTGCCTTTTTTGCGACTGTCTCATTGGCTTAGTAACGTGGGGACTTGAATTCGATGCCAAATCGGGTAGAATTAATATAAGTAATTATTTTTGAGACAAATAATTTGAAGTAGCTCTTGGGTTCCCTTCTGGCTTTTTGTGATTGGTCCGACAGACGGACCAATCGCATGCAACGTGCAGCAGCCAAAAATACCCAGAAACGAACCTAAAAATGAACTTGAAATTCCTGCTCACGACTGGTGCCGGTTACTATACCAAATGGCGAAATTTATACTTCACAATTGTATTAGATTTATTATCAGTAACTGTAAGAGATTTTTTCTGTAACGAAATTTTACCAATTTTTATTATTATTACTTTGTTAGCTACTTGTTATTGTTAACTTTATTGTGCATGCTGTGGTTTGCTATATCATAGTATGAATAAATGGAGATGGCAAATAAGCCGACGGTCCACCTGATGTTGAGTGGTCACCGCTACCTATAGACATCTGCAATACCTTGCAAATGCGTTGCCATTCCAGAGACAAAGTTGAAATGTCTCAAATCACACCGGCACCCATCCCCTTGCCGGGGCTGCGGGTTGCTCGAAAAAGATACCGCGCCCCGGGAACGCAGAGGGCACAATAAGGAATACGGATGGGTTTTAGTCAGTAAAAGTCTGACACTCCTTTCCGCCCCGCCCAGGGCGGGGGAAGTCGCTTGATGATTTCCCATCCGAAAAACAACCCATACCCTTCAAGCTGGAACACAGCGACGCTGCTTTACTTCAGAAACAGGTATGGTGGTAGTACTTCCTCGGACGAGCTCCTTCGCAAAGAGTACTATTACTGCAATATCACTTACTAGTGATGAGCTTAACATCATTATGATTAGGCTTCAAATCGATTTAAACATTAGTTATTTACCTCTAAACACTAACCAAGGCTCTAACTAAACCAATTTATCAATTAATTCGATAGCCACAGCGCTGTCTGATTAACCCAGTATGTGCAGGAAATTTAATTACTGATATCTAAACGTGTAAAGCGAAGATTGCATCATGTCACCTACGTAGCGCTTGAAGGGTCATTTTGACCCTTAGTGGAGAAAAAGTTAAATATAGAAATGGATGTCGTTCTAGATAAATGTTTGTATCATCTACAAAGAGTTTAAATGTGGGTCTTTTTGACCTTTTGCAAATATAGATTCTATAAATGTTGACATGGATTTTTTCTAGCTAAATGGTCGTATTATTTACAGCACGTTTAAATGTTACTCGTTGATCTTCGCAAAGACCCCTTGTGAAAATTTACCAGTAATTAAAATAAAAGGAAACTTTGTCAACAGATCGTCCACTATACACACTATTGATAATTTTTGTTATGAAAACCTTCACTTTTAGTAGTAGAATCTATTTTTCAAATCGCAATCCTCTCAATACTTGCACCGGTCCATGGAATCACAGAAGTTGCTACTTATATTCCAATTTGGGTGAAAACTTCCAACTGATTTGAATAAAAGTCCCTTTAGAAAAAAAAATTATGGAGAAAGTGTAATTAAACAAAGATTTTATAACTAATGCCACTCCGTAGATTCGTTGTTCGAATTCAACATTAGGGAGGATTATATCTGTCAAGTTTTTTATTAAGACATTTAGATTTTATGATTATGAATGCAATGCAATATGAACTTTCAGATCATTATATTAATGTTCAAAATTTTGTTATTTTTGTAGCTATTGATATGAGAAAGAAATACTCAGTTGTCACCAAATTGATTGCCAACCGTAATTTTGGCTATTGTCCAGTTCAATTTTTTTTTTGTGGATGGGAAATCATCAAATCACTTCTTCCGCTCTGGGTGGAGCAGAAGGCAATGCCAGACTCTTACTGTCTAAAACCTATCCGTGTTCCTCCTAATGCCCTTTGCGTTCCAGGACCGCGGTAGCTCTTTCGAACAAATTCCGCAACCCTGGCAGGCACTGGCGCTAGCAAGCCCCATCTAAGTCCTAGCTTATCTACAGGTTTGTGTGATCGTTCCTTAGATACCTATAACAGCCATTTACCAATTATAAAAGGTATGTAAAAAAAAACCGCTCAATTGAGAGTCGGACTAGCACACCAAGGGGTAACACTTCCCTTTTAATTTTGAACTAAATTTATTTTTTTTTACATGTTGTTATTGCGACCTTAGTACTACACGCTCTGTGAAAATTTCAACCCTCTACCTATTACGGTTCAAAAGATACAGCCCTTTGACAGACAGATACCTACCCTACGGAACACTATAACTAAGACTGTCTAGACAGACGACGGAGTCTTAGCAAAAGGGTTCCGTTTATCACACTCGGAGTGCCAAACAGATCCTTTCTATCTGCTTAGCCTTTTACCAACTATGTTAGAGTCGGCTTCCAGCCTAACCGGATGCAGCTGAATACCAGCGTTTGACATGGAGCGACTGCCTATCTGACCTCCACAATCTAGTTACTCGGCAACACGATGCCTCATGGTAACACTTGTTAACATTTCCCGGCTTCTGACTGTCCGTAGCGACTGTCAGAGATCTACGAATGATAGCCGGGACCAACGGCTTTTTGAGGCTTGCTACTGAGAAGTTCCTTATGGAAAAATTCAATAACACTTATTGCCCCAACCAAACCTAAGCCCGGAAACAAACTTGTAAACCCTACTCTCTACCATTATTATAAATGCGAAAGTTATAGATGAATGGATGTTTGTTACTCTTTCACGCTTAAACGGCTGAACGTACCTGGATGAATTTTGGCACTGAGATAGATTGGAGTGTGGCAAAACACATAGAACACTTTTTATCCCGAAAAAATGTACCGTTTCCGTGGAATATATATATCAAATTTAACGCGGACGAAAAAAAAATATTTTAAGAAAAATTACCAAAAATCTATCACAAACAGCGAAAAGAAACCACACACATTTTATTAATGAGAGCTATTAAAAATATGATTTTAATGTAAGTGTCGCGTGGGTCGATGCGCCGGCCGGTCTTGTGTCATTCTATTATACACCTTGTATCACACTAATGCGTAACATAGCTGTACAAACGTAACGACGTTGTTATTAATGAATACATGTGTCATTAATCACACGTTTAGCTCCGAACTCGTGTTTAATAAATGTGTGTGCTTTACGACTTAATGGCACCTACTTGAATAGAAATATAACGAAAAATGTTGAACAAATATTGAGGTAAGTATTAGATGCTTGTTTAGCAAAGTCGACCGTTTTTATGGACCGATTTCATAATAAAACTGGCAAGACATTAAAGGCATCGTTAGCCTAGTGTTCCTAAGCGCGACTGCTACACCAGAGGTTTGATTCCCAGGTCGAGCAAAAAGTGTATATTGGGTTTTTCTATAAAATTCTCAGTAGCAGCTCGGAGTTAGGATTTGTGCCCGGTTAATGGCAATAGGCTCGCCCCTATTACATGGGACTTAACCTTACCGACGAACTGTGGGTGTACATGTTACACCTCTGCCTAACCCTTCGGGGAATACAGGCGTGATAGTATGTATGTAAGAGATTAAGGGTCCTATTATTTCACCACCTTTTTTATTTGCGATGGGTTTGCTCTCGAATCTAGTCTAGATTAGAGGTAACAAAAACAAAGTGGACACCTTCGAACGCGTTACCATTAAATTACTTGGCAGATTTTGGCTATTTCATACAAGTTCCGTTTCATTTTGTATATAATTATATCCTATTGTGTTTATTTAGAGGTGATGAAATAGTCCTTATGAGTCCTTACAGTCCTTACATTTGATGCTGGACTGCTGCGAAAACGGAGCCCGGACCGTTGTTTTTCATACAGACATCACGTGTCAAATGTATGATAAGCTAGCTATATACCCCGCAGCGTCTCTCGCGTTCAGTTACGTATTAAGTTACTGCTCCGCTCCCTTTGATCGTCACGTGATTTTTTATTGTTATCATTTATTGTTTAACAGATCTAAGCGTACAGAGGGACAGACTACGGGTAGCAACTTGTTTCATACAATGAAGAAAACACAACAAAGTTGAGTACCAGACGCATATATTGAGAGAGCGGTTGAGCGCCAAGATTTTGGGAGAAACCTATTGTAACACACATTTGCACTGAAAAACTGCAGCTATCCTACATTTCAGTAAACTATTCTGTATTTACACGATCGTTAAAATTCCTAAAAACAATACACACTCTGTCAATTTATTTATTACTGTTACACGACGGTGTGATACGCGCCCTGTCAGAATGCCACGTGTTTCCAATAACTCTAGCAAATATTTTTTCAGGCACGTAACAATTTAAATCGTAAATCATAGTTTATTTATATTCGTACTTTTCTTTATATTATTAATAGCATAAATACTTGGTAGCCATTTTATTATAGAGTTGGGAGAATCTTTTAAATAAATGGTAATGGTTAGTATTATCGCTGTATATTGATGAATGCGATTTCTGAACAGATTTACTGATATTAATCTTTAAAGAAAGAAGGAGAAGCTCTCATTCAGCATAAGAATTTAATCTATCTATCTTCTATTATAAACACAAATCTCGAGAACGGCTGGACCGATTTGGCTGATTCTTTTTTTTGTTGTGTTCGTAATTTCCCGGACTGTTTATGCATGATTTTTTTGGAAAATCCACCGGACATGTCGGAAATTTTCACCCGTATAAAACAAGTCGCATCCCGCCGTCTGTACACTTAGATCTCTTAAACTCCGCAACGGATTTTAATGCGGTTTTCATCAATAGATAGAGTGATTTAAGAGGAAGGTTTATACGTATAGAATATCACGCTACGACGTAACCAAAGATGTACGAGTGACACCGCGGGATATATAGGTAGTTGCTAATAAAACCCACAATATTTTTACCGCATAATATGTCGTAAAATGCCATGTATGTACATAAAGCAAGTAATTATGATCGTCATAAACGATACATAACATAACATACCATCACGCCTATATTCCCCGAAGGGTTAGGCAGAGGTGTAACAATGTACACCCACAGTTCACCGGTATGTTTAGGTCCCATGTAATAGGGGGCGAGCCTATTGCCATTAACCGGCGACAAATCCTAACTCCGAGTTGTTACTGAGAATTTCATAGAAAAACCCAATAACACTTTTTGCTCGACCTAGGAATCGAACCCAAGACCTCTAGCGAAGCAGTCGCGCTTAGGACCACTAGGCCAACGAGGCAGTTTAAACGATACATGTTACACAATATTATAATTAAGGCTTCATTCAGATTAGATTCCGTCGTAAGAGGTGATTATTGCTCTGATTAATTATCTTTACTTTGATAATCAGTTAAACATAACATCGCCTGTATTCACAGAGGGTATAGGCAGGGGTGTAAAAGGCACTCATATTTCACCAAAAGATTTGTTGTCTTCTTACCTCTTAAACTAACATGTTGTTTAATAGTCACCTTTATTTAGGATTCCGTACAAAGGAGCTGCCCGTCTGTCTGTCAGCGGACTGTATCTCATAAACCTTAATAGGTAGAGAGTTGAAATTTTCACAGAGCGTGTATTTCTGTTGCCGCTATAAAAACATACTAAAAATTAAAAGGGGCCACACAAGAAATGGGTTTTTGTGTAGTGTTAAAATAATGTGCGACTCGCACTTGGCCGATTTATACTTTTGCCGCGAACCACATAAAGAATACAAAAATAATCGTAAAACTTACTCAGCTAAACATAAAGTTTGTATTACTAAAACATCTTTTGAATGTTTGTTTTGCTATCAGTCGTAATGTCGGAAACTGCTGAACTGTTTTTAATGATGTTAAGAGTGATTGAGCTGTCAAATAAGTTGTTGGAAAGATTTATGATGATGACTGTGCCTACAGTGCTATTCTGTAAAACATCACTCGAATAATTTTGGTGAAGTGAGCTTGAGGGGGGGGGCTGTCAATTCCTAGGCACCAGCCGGACTATTCTGTGAAAATCTCCCTTCAGTGAAGTGATTTTGAGGAGAGCTGTCACCTCACTGATGCTAGAGAAAGCCCAGCAGGTAAAATTACAGCTTTTTTTTTCGTGGGAATATCCTCACGGACTGCCTCCGCGTCGGGAAAGGCGGAAGGGTGTGTCGGACTTCTACCGACTAAAACTCCACAGTGTTCCTCAAACCACCATTAGCTGGGGCACGGGTATCGCTCTGAACATTGTTCCGCAGGTGTAACAGCTTACCTCAAACTCACTTCAACTCACTATAGGTCAAATATTACTAGAATATTTAAATGATTGACGCTGATTTTTCATCTTATTACCGACTCGGAACCCAGTCTTGGAACAACTACCTGTAGACCATACAAATATTTGTTCCGTGCAGAAATCGAACACGCGACACGCAGCGCAGTAGCTGGCTCAGGCACTGCGCCAGTCGTGCCGTCATTTGTTGGAAAATTTCTATGAAAATGTGAATATTTTCTGGCTTTTTCATCATCATCTGCTTAGCACTTTCTGAACTATGTTGGAGTGGGCTTCCAGTCTTAGGGTACATAGTAGTTCGGGTTGCCCGACTGCAAGGCCGGGCTGTAGTGCCGGCGGCATAGTGTATAAAGAGCCTTTCCGGATGCAGCTGAGTACCAGTGTTCTACATGGAGCGACTGCCTATCTGACCTCCACAACCCAGTTACTGGGCAACACGATACCTTAAATATTTCCTAGCTTTTCCAACTAGTTTTATTACTAATTAACAACTTTATAAATTAAGTACTATTGTAAAGGATATTCAACCATTGCTTGGACGCCATTTTTCTTAAATACGACGATCCTCTGTACTTGTCCGTGTGGTGTGCTGATTGTGTGTATTACATCCTGAAACAAACAGACAAACAATATTAGTAAGTAATTAGCTAATTGTAACTAAACTTTAGTTGAAATTCGGATTTGTAAAAGCCGGTTTTTTTCATGTTATTATATATTTTTCCCCGAAGGCTTAGGCAGAGGTGTAACAATGTACACCCACAGTTCGCCGGTATAATTAGATCCCATGTAATAAGGGGCGAGCGTATTGCCATTAATCGGGCACAAATCCTAACTCCGAGCTGCTACTGAGAATTTCATAGAAAAACCCAATAACACTTTTTGCTCCACCGAATCGAACCCAAGACCTCTAGCTAGCGCTTAAGACCACTAGGCTAACGAGACAAAAAAGTTTTGCGGCTACCGAGGCAGTTGGCAATATGTTATGTTATGTCAAGTAATATTAATTATAATAATCTAATATACACTCCTCAGTTATATATATATATAACTGCCTCGGTAGCCTAGTGGTGCTAAGTGCGACTGCTACGCTAGAGGTCTTGGGTTCGATTCCCAGGTCGAGCAAAAAGTGTTATTGGGTTTTACTATGACATTCTCAGTAGCAGCTCGGAGTTAGGATTTGTGCCCGGTTAATGGCAATAGGCTCGCCCCCTATTACACGGGACCTAAACATACCGGCGAACTGTGGGTGTACATTGGTACTCCTCTGCCTAACCCTCCGGGGAAAACAGGCGTGATGGTATGTGTGTGTATGTGTAATCTAATATACACGTCTAAATCGAGCTTATGTTACCACCTAATAAACATTCAAACACCAGTAATTCAGTCATAAATTCACGTCAACGAAGGGTAGTAATAAAATTATTATCATTGATTTAACGTTAAGACAAGCGTAAGTAATGAATTTAATTAACAACTCCTTAATTGCAACGTCTAATGAAAGCAATTAAATGGAAATGTCAATCTATTCTTGCTTTCGTTTTGAAATATTGAGCCCGACAATTATATATTGTTTTTGTCTGTATGTCAGACATGAAATTTAGATTATAATGCCAACAATAGCGTGACTGTACTGTTGGTATTCTGGTTAAAAACGCAGTTGCAAAATAATCCTTAGTTCTATTCCTAGGTCGGGCAAACTGTCATTGGGTTTGCTCATTAGAAACTTCTTAGTAGCGATCCATAGGTGATCACCAACCCTCGGAAAGCACGAAAATAAATAAAAAGAAGTCAACAAAATAATCAACAAACAAAATGTTTAAGAAAACAAATCAAATTATTCTAAACGATATTAAAAGAAAAAAACCAGATAAACTATTCAGCAAAACCAATATAAAATCTATCACCACTTTACAATGCACGGCAGTGTACATACAGTGGGGGCGCAATATCGCTACCCACTTGTTGAAATTGAAATCGTCGTACACTGGCGGCCGTAATAACATTTTGCATTTGACATTAGACGACGGGGTAGTTTTTATAAAAAAAATATTCGTTGCGGGGGTACTTGGGGGTGTGTTCTTGTTGATATTGCTAGGGTTTATTTTTCTACCCCTTTTGTGGCAACCCAAGTGGATATATGGCACGGATAAGGAAACAAATAATAAGTATGAACGAATGCTGTAATAATATAAAATGTAACGCAATGTGCGAATTGCTTTTATAGCCGTGAAAATCGTAAAGCTTGATTGGGAGAGAGGAGATTGCCGTTTTGTTACTGAGAATGGTCTAACAAAACGCAAAGTAAAGGTCTCTTATTAGGTACAAATGGCCACGTGCTAGGCCCAAAATTATAAGATTATCATCGACTCGAAAAGAAGAAAAACATACAAATAAATATAACTTCTTAATTAATGATAAAAAAAACGGAGAATATACAAGGTGTTAGTTTAAGTAAGGGACATATTTTAATGGAGTGTAGTGCATATGAAAATAAACCACTTTCACTATGAAATCAAACTTAAAATTTCAAAAAAAAATTACCAGCTATTCCTTACATGTTGTCGAGTTATTCTAACATAAATGTATCAAACAGTTGATTTTCTTTTTCGATTTTACGATTCTCGTACTATATAGTAAAAGTTGTCGATTTTCATGAGTACTGCACTTCCTTAAAGAAACTCCCTCGTTAACCCTAACACCCTGTATCAAGATGACACTCAATCTCACTCACTTATTCTTGTGTATTGAGTCTAGGTGAATAAGTCAAACAGGTATTAGATTGGTTTCAAAGTATAGCTACACTTTTTTTAATGACAATTTATAAAAAACTATAGGCAACAAGATAATGAACAAGCATTGGTTGCATGAACTTTACAATATTTTACGGACATTCTTATTGAAATATAGACAGCGCTGACGCGCGAAATTTTAAATATCGAAAAAAAATATAACGCGTGTGAGTCCATAATTTTGGCCGCAATACCATCGGTAACCTTTCTAAGCTATTGACTTGCCAAAATTCAATCAATCTCTGTTTATCCGTTTGAAAAAAAAATGTTGTCGGCGCGGCGTTTAAAATATTTGCCTTCACAAATAAATTAGGTTTTGAAGTAGATACTTGGAGAAGGATCCGTAATATTGACATCTTTTGAAAGGCAATCCCTTCAATGCTTAAGTAAAGTCGTCTATCTCATAGTATCAACTTCAAAAATATAATTATTTGTTTGGAAAAATGTTATCCAACATGTTGAGATGTGAATAAAAGATTGGTTTTTGTATAACACGTAAAATATAATCAGCTGTTTTCTAGCCCTAGTTACCACACTTGTTTACAAAAAGTGACAAGACCGTCTTTACTTATAAAAGAGTATATTAGTATCAAAAGAGTTTATGCCTTCGGATTAAATTCTCATCCAACACAACACTAGGAATTTCTCCTGCATCGTGGGTGCGTTTACAAACATTATGAACTCACACAAACAACTAATGCTAAATGTTTTCCTGCAATATAATTCTGTAAACAACTGTGGACAACTTATTTCAAGCTGTGCCATGCACAAAAAAGCAATCTTTTGTTCCGGCTAATCTCCGAAACGGCTGGACCGATTTTGACGGGATTTTCAGTGACAGCTAATATTATAAGAAGGCTCACTTTATTTAAGATTAGGTACTGAGATTCAACTCTTTACACGCAAATGAATACGCAGACAGAGGTTCAATTCAAATAAAATTTTAGCTTGCTGATTTAATAAAAATCTTCTTCAATAAAATGCAGTAAAGTTACTGGTTTTCTTACATCCCTTGAAAAAATAATAAGGTAGCTTTTTGTGGAAATGACCAGTAGTAGGTAATCCAAATGATCATCATATCAGCCTCACGACGTCCACTGCTGGACATAGGCCTCCCCTAAAGATAGCCAGAATGTCCGGTCCTGCGCTGCCCGCATCAAGCGATTTCCCGCGACCTTTACCAGGTCGTCGGTCCACCTCCAAATAATCCAAAAATAAATAAAGAAAAAGCAATTTATTTACACACAATTTTTCTAAAATCTTACATGATACTAAAACCCAAATTTAAAATGAAAATTCACTCCAAAGAGCCTTAAAGTTTTAAGACTACAAGTGTCCGAAACAATTTTGTCTCGATGCGGTGCAACGGAGCAAGATTGCTCGTACACAATACAGCCAGAATAAATATGGCCTGGAGTACATTTGCTAGACACATTCAAGCTTTACTTACTATGCTGAAGTTTTAAATATGAATGTGGATGGCTTGAAGAATAAAGCTACACTAAGACGATGGTTGAATTGTGTGAAAGATGGTCGGGGTAGAAAGGGGGCGAGTATTGAAATTATGATTGATATAAGTGAAATAACTAGATAGACCTGCGTTTTGGAACGAGCAATTAACTTCAACTTTCTGTATAGGTAACTTCTTGACAATTCAAGTGATTGTAATTAATGGCAATAGGCTCGCCCCCTATTACATGGAACCTAAACGTACTGGCGAACGGTGGGTGTACATTGTTGCACCTATGCCTAACCCTTCGGGGAAAACAGACGTGATGGTTTGTTATGTTATGTAATTGAAATAAATGCTTTGACTTTGTACGGTGTAAGAAAGTGGAAAACATGCAATAATTAGGGGGGACAGGAGGATGATTTAATTTTAAATACAGGCGTACTTAAATAATCCGACCTGGAACAACTACCTCTAGGCCATTCAAATATTTATTCCATGTGAGAATCTCACCCACGACTCGCAGCGCAGCAGCCAATCCCTCTGCCACAACTGTAGCCGCGCCGTCGTGATGACGGTAATAATAATCACACGCCTTGATCTTTTAGTTCCATGCAAATTTTAGTTCCCCCCGACTAAAGTATCTAAAACTACCCTCCAAAACGAGTAACACAATATAAACATACAATTCCTCCCCGAAAAATAACATATAACAAAGCTTATTTTAATAATTAATTTTCACCCCTCGACTCGGGGGTTGTAATAATTAAAACCCCCAACGGGATGTTCCGACCGTATTTTTTAGCTAGCCGGTATTAATTTTTAATTCCCTATCTTACACACAAAAAATATTTATGGGAATTCCGAAGAACAAACGGTTTTCGGGAATCCGGACTTCGATGTTTGGTGAGAATAAAGTACCTAGGAGTCTACGTGGTACCTCAAAAGGAAAAAACGAAACCCTTATAAGATCGCTTTGTTGTCCGTGTCTGTCTGTACGTCTCTCTGTCTGTCAAACCCCTTTATTTCGAGAATGCGTGGAGGTATCAAGTTGAATTTAAACCGCATACTCAGGTAGACGGTCCCATGAAGTTGTAAAAAATCAAACTTCTGTTTTTACTTTAAAAAAATATTATTCGTTTATTTAGCAAAAACGCACATTTCGACACTATCAAGGGAATTAAAACTCATAGGGTAGTTCCCGTTGACCTAGAACTATGGAATTTTAAAAGTAGCATCGTTAAAAACCACAAGTACAAGAAAAAGTCTGAAAACTATACATTTTAAGTTAAATCTTAAAAAATAGGGAGTCTTATCTTTTATAGGGGCCGAAATTGTAAATTGAGGCTCCTAGTACAAATGGGGTATCAATTAAAAGGGCTTGATGTGCACATTGCAAAACTTATTTTATTATTTTTTTCCGACGCATAATTTCTTATTTATAATGAAAAATATAAAAAAATACTGTTTCCCTTTGTCTCCGAAGTTTGTAAATAGTTTTTTTTTAATTTAATTTACTATGTATTTATTTCAATAAACTATTTATTTAATTCTATAAATTATAATGATCTTACGTACGGAACCCTCGGTGGGCGAATCGGAGTCGCACTTGTCCGGTTTTTTAAAATTAATTGAACATTTGTGAAGAATTTATTTTATTAGTTTGGTAGTTACGTGGTTATCGTAGGAGGTAATTCCCAGGTGGGGCTAAGTGTTATTGGAATTTTCAATTAGGATTGTTTTTATAGCAGCCTGGAGTTTGGAAGTCGGTGGTGTGACGGTGTGACACCCTCATGCCTTGGAAAGCATGTAAAGCCTCTCATTTGTAGACCTTTCGCAGTCTACGTCACGCCACGTCATGTTGGCTTATGCGAAAATCGTGATTAGCTGACAACGTTTGTATATAGTCCGAAGCCCTTGTAAGCTGACGAAGTCGATTATTCTTTGTACAATTTCTATTTACAAGTAAGTTGTAAACAACACTAACAACATTCTAGACAACACTGTAAGTTGACCTTGTAAGCTGACGAAGTCGATTATTCTTTGTACAATTTCTATTTACAAGTAAGTTGTAAACAACACTAACAACATTCTAGACAACACTGTAAGTGGACAGTTTATGAGGATGGAAGGATGGATGTATGAATGGATGTATAGATGGAGGGATAGATATTATGTTACAAAAAATAACAAACACGCTTAAACGTTTGAACAGAAACCTGTCTGATATCCTGTCCGATCTAACTGTCAAAGTTCTGCGAATGATAGCCAGGACCAACGGATTCACGTGCTTTCCGAGACACGCACGAGGGTGTAACTTTACCACCTTCCAAAACGTCTGAGAAATTCGTAATGGAAAAACCCAATAACACTTTTTGCCCGACCTGGGAATCGAACCGAAGACCCCAGCACTTATCAGTGGCGACCAGAAGACTAACCGGGCACTAAAGGCACAAAACAACTAACTACCCATCCTTACCACAGTACAAACTACCCACTAGCTAGACCAAATTAACCACACGTTGGTAAACTCTATGTCAATTACACGTTGCATCGGGAATGAACCCTCACCTTTGAGGATACCGGTAACTTTGAACTCGGCGACTGTTGGTTAATTGTGTGACTAACTGACACCCACTCGGGAGTCGAATTGAGGACTTCACGGTGTGGTGATCTTGACAAAATCGTAGTTCGGTTTTGGAGTTTAGGATGGGCTAGTTTACACCTTTACTATACATAAACTCACGCCTTTTTCCCATAGGGGTAGGCAGAAACCACAGAACGTCACCTGCTACGAGTTTTACATATCTACTCCCTTCGCCTCGTCCACATTATACATCTGGTTCTACAAGAACACCGGTTACGAGTACTGCGTACTCGACCTTTTTGAAGAACTTGTATGTAAACTTGAATCTAAAAATTAAAGGAATTTACCAGGTTGTATTTTTAGTACATTGTTTTAATAAAATGTCTAATGAATGAGTTAATTGGTCCGTGTATTTTAACACGACTGAAACCAAAAAAGGAGTGTAATGGTTTCAGGGTTCGTGTGTATGTATGTAAGCGTGGAGTGTATTTAATGTATCTGTTATGGACCAATTGAGAAATTGGACATTATACATAATGCCCGGCCATTATGAAAAATGCCCAATATAAGAGTGCAATTTGATAAGAATAATTCAAATAATCAAATTGACCGGGCATTATACATATTATCCATCACCTTTTGGGCAGAATAATACAAACATATTTAAAATTTATTTATTTATATTTTATTTTTATTTTTTGTTTATATTTCCAGGTTGGGCAAAAAGTGTTATTGGGTTTTTCCATTACGATGTGCTCAGTAGCGACCCGGAGTTTGGAAGTTGGTGGTGTGACACTCCCGTGCCTCGTAAAGCACGTAAAGCCGTTGGCTGTCATTCGTAGATCTTTGACAGTCGTAACGCCTACGAAGCCTGGCAGTCTGACAACCAGTCTAAGTAAGGGGTATCGTGTTGCCCAGTTACTGGCTTGTGGAGGTCAGATAGGCAGTCGCTCCATGTATAACATTGGTATTCAGCTGCATCCGTTTAGACTGGAAGCCGACTCCAACATAGTTGGGAAAAGGCTAAGCAGATGATGAGTCTCGTGAAATAAACGTTATTTAAAAAAATACAGCAATGCGATACAAATTATAATTTTGTTACAACATTGAATACAATGCTTTCAACAACACAATACAATTTGAAACCATACGTTTTTTTAAAAACAAAACAACAAAAACTCGTTAAATACACATTTTAAAAAAATGAAAACAAAATAAAAGTCTGACTCACTCACTAGTTACTTTTTTCACAAACAAAAGTCCTAACTAATATTAAAAATGCGAAAGTAAGTTTGTTTGTTACCTTTTCACGCCTAAACCACTGTGCCGATCATACTGAAATTTTGCATACACGTTGTCAGGTGTACAGAAACGGTCATAGGGTAGGTTTCCATCCCGAAAAAAAGTACAGTTCCCGAGGAAAACAACAATAACGTTCTTACGACAATAGATGGCGCCACGTGTCTTTCGAGTCATGATTGAATTTCAAACAAAACCCACATGTACGCGGACGAATTCGCCGGTAAAAGCTAGTAATATAAAGTATATGTATAGGAACATTTTTTTGTACATATTCGACTGACAAACCGCACATACATATCAAATTGAAATAGACCTCGCTTCTATTTCGAAGCAGTAAGGGTGGTTTTCGTAGGCCCAGTGTTACTGTTAGTACAATCAGCAAATAAAATTCAATTGGTGTAGCACTTAAGTTAATTTGCTGTCGGTACACAGGCTCCACAGGTTAGCTGTGTCTGTGCCAATTTCATTCACTTGTATAAACTTTTTTTGTATTTTTTTTGTATGGCTTCGGTTCAACAATATGATGGTAGGGAGTATTCATATTAGTGTTAGTTTGTAAAAGACCTTTCGAAGGGTTCCGTACCATAGTACAATAGTAATATCCGTTGAAAAAACGGGCTTATTTTTTTTTAACTTCTTTGAATGGCAAACAAGTCGACGATCCACTTGATGTCAAAAGGCCATCTTTGCCTATACCTAGACATCTGCAATAACAGAGGCTTTAAATGCGTTGCCATCCCAGAGACAAAGGTATAACACATCCGTGTTCCACCTAATGCCCTTTGCATTCCAGGGTCGCGGTAACTCTTTCGAACAAACTTCGCAGCCCTGGATTCTTGGCTTCACCCTACGGATTTCTTCTGTATCGTGGCTGCGTTTACAAACATATAAACTCACATGCACAAACAGCTATACCCGGAACCACTACATAGGCAATAAAAATATTTGTTCCATGCGGGAATTGAACCCGCAACACGCAGCACAGCAGCCAATCGCTCAATCACTACGCCAACCATGCCGTCATTCATTGATTTATTCGTCATTCATTAACCCCAACCAAATGGTGTTACCCTGACTACAATAACAGAAACAAAAGCGTATCCACATCACATCCATTTAGAAAGAAACACACTCCAATTACACACAAAACCCATTTCCGTATCAATTAATTAAATTTTAAAAAGTCCATTACTACCAACCCTAATCCGACAGGGCTGGCAAAAGGGAGTTGGTTACTAATTGATGTGTTGTTAACCCCGGCCAATAGACATTGGTTCTAATATGCAAACACTTACAATTCAAGCCTGGCAAGGACCTACTTGAGCATGCATAATAAGCATCTACTCACGGCTTCGTTTGCGTAGACTACGGAATACATACATAAACTCACGCCTTTTTTCCATTAGGGTAGGCAGAAACAACAGCACGCCACCTGCTACGATCCTTACATACTCCTTTCGCGTCGTCCACGTTCATACATCTGGTCATACAAGCACGCCGGTTACGAGTACTGCACACCCGACCTTTCTGAAGAACCTCACCAATAAGGTCAGGGTAGGTCTACGGAATAATTAAGCTTAAGTCTTATGTTCTCCCGTGGAAACATAAAAACAAAATTACAATTTTCCCATATATGTAAAGCTAGATTAAAATGTATGGCCAGCTAATCCCTTTCAGCCGTTTAAACGTGAAAGAGTAACAAACATCCATCCATCCTTACAAACCTTAAATTGCATATTTGCCTAGCCTTTCCCCACTATGTTGGGGTCGACTTCCAGTATAATCGGATGCAGCTGAATACCAGTGTTCTACATGGAGCGACTGCCTATCTGACCTCCACAACCCAGTTACTGGGCAACACGATACCTCTTGGTAAGATTAGTTGTCAGACTGACTATCTGTAACGACTGTCAAAACAAATTGCCCGGAGTGTCGAGTGTGACATGCATTTAAATCTACCTATTCGTGTGAACTTTTTTAATGCGCCGCTAAAAAAATGCGATTCTGATGTCTTGACAACCCTACGTTTCAGCTAATAGGGCTGTCACAAAGGGGTAAAAATGTAATTGATGCGCTAATAATTCCCATGTCTTTGTCTTTTTTTCTGTTCGTAATAGATATTAGGGTCACGGATGATATATGAGGGTCATTCGTTTTTTTTACCCCCGATGCAGACATTATTTCAATTGTTTTTTCATCCTCTTTCTTTTGTGGTTTGATGCCATTTACATACCATTACGCCTGTATTCCCCGCAGGTTTAGGCAGACGTGTACCTATGTACACCTACAGTCTGCCGATATGTTTTAGGTCCCATGTAATAGGGGGCGAGCCTGTCGGCATTAACCGGGCAGTCGGGCACAATTCCAAACTCCAAACGGCTACGGAGAATTTCATGGAAAAAACCCAATAACACTTTTTGCTCGACCTTGGAATCGAGCCCAAGACCTCTAGCGTAGCAGTCGCGCTTAGGACCACTAGGCTACCGAGGCAGTAAAAAGGTGCCATTAAAAAGGTAGAAAATGACAAAGTCAAAGTCACCACGGTAATGGCGACGGTTGTCCGCAACAACTTGGCTTAAATAATTTTATTCCAAACACTCAGTCGAATTCCTTTTTGAAATCAGAATATAAAAAAAAACAATGAGGTTTTTTTTGGCACCTGTTTGGCCACACCCGAGTCGTGTACCCACAAAGTGTTAAATTTCTACTCAGCCATGAGAATGTGACAAATATACATCTAATAATCCGTCCATCCACACAAAGTTTCGTGTTTATAATTAGTAGCACGATGGTAGATCGCTATGATGTAAACTGACATGGAACAAAAATGCAATTTACACCGCATTTTGGAATTTCAGGTTCGCAGAAATAAATAAAAAATTGACGGGAATTACCTCATTTCGTTTCCTACCTATTTTCGCATTCGCGGTAACACGAGACTTGATTACAGTGAATTACCACCCCTAATGTTAGGGTCATCGCTTGGCATTTAAGCGGGAGTCCTAATTTGTATTTTAATTATTAACATGTTCCGTTTTGTTGCTCATTCGCTTTCGTGTTTTCTGCGCTACGTGAAAAATGTATGAGGATTTTTTTTTTTTTTTTTTTGCTAGGGTTGTCCCGTATTCTCGTTATTAATTTTTATGATCGTGTGTTTATTAAAGTTATAAATTTTCGACGTTCGTTTGTTTGTTTGTAAGCGCTTATCTCCTGACCTGCTAGAACGATCCTGAAAATTGTCCCGCTTATAGGAAGCTACGTTATTCCTGCTATATAATTTATAGGTTAAAGCTGTTATATTTCTACAGTAGAAACATTAGTATGCCGGACAATATTATATCGCCTTCTAAATTTTTAAAAGGAATTTTCCAATTATTCTATCACTGGCCGTGTCTAAAAAAAGAAAAAAAAACTGACAAAAATAATATTTTTTTTTACAAGATTGTACTCTATCTCTACATTGAAAGAGATCATTTTATATAGCATCAATTCCCCAAAAAAAAAAATAACAACAAATACCTATAAACTATGAAAAGAAAACCAGAAACAGGTACAGTTACAGCCAAAACTCTTTTAACAAAATATTTTTCCAAATACACAGTCTCTCTTAGTTTAAGGAAAGGTTACCGTTAGGTATTTCTCAAATTAACTAAGATATATTTTGGGTAATCTGTGATGTTACTCAAGATAATGATATCATTTTGTACCTTTGAAGTGGGTTTTATGTGTTATGTCATCTTTAACCTTTCATTTATCAAAGCTGTTTAAAGAAATTACGCTTTTAAACAGCAAAAGATGTCGTTTCATTAGTTAGGTAAAAGACAGACATACATCAAAATATTATGTAAGAATATATTTTTTGTGAAAACATTTTTTTTTTCGCTTTTTCCTTGTTGATTTGCTACATTATCGGGTATAAAGCAAATCAATGTGACGTGTGGTGACTTTTATAATATTTTTATTATTTACATATTATTACTTACTAAATAATTATGTTTGCTGTTAACTACTCAAGTACCTACCGTACTTTGGTAACTAATACATTTACTTTTCTGAAAAAAGAAACTATCTCACTAACTACGAAAAAAAGTACAGACAAAAACAAAACACAAAGACGCAGCACGTTATCCTATTCCTTCGCAATCAGAGAACAATTTCGGAATCGGTGGTAGCTTATGAATTTTTCACACAGTTTCGGAGGGCCAGCCAGTTTCGTTCTCACAGTACCATTGTTTCATTTCGTCGCGATTAAAAAATTCACGCACTACGCCCGCCCGGAGCCCGATAAAGTGTGATAAATAAATAATATGTTGCGTTTAAATATTTTGTCGGTGATTGTACTTTTCGTGTGGATTGGAGTGACGATGGAATTAGGTTTTAGTACCTACTTATTCTAGATTTTGTGTTCATTCTTAAAGGATTTTTTGTTACTGGTAATTTTTTAAAGGCTTTTTCAGGTGTCAAGTTAAATGTAGTGTTTTTTCATCATATAGTAGTGATTTGTTAGCCTAGTGGTCCTAAGCGCGACTGCTACGCTAGAGGTCTTGGGTTCGATTCCCTGGTCGAGCAAAAAGTGTTATTGGGTTTTTCTACAAAATTCTCAGTAGCAGCTCGGAGTTAGGATTGTGCCCGGTTAATGGCAATAGGCTCGCCCCCTATTACATGGGACCTTAACATACCGGCGAACTGTGTGGAACTGGTGCACTACTACATACACTACTCTGCCTAACCCTGCGGGGCACACAGGCGTGATGGTATGTGTACAGTAGTGACAAAGATTGAAAAGAGTATGTTTATTTTATTTGTTGAAATTAAACGTTGCCCCACACTAGGAATTTCTCCTGTATCGTGGGTGCGTTTACAAACATATAAACTCACATACACAAACAGCCAGACCCGAAACAACTATCTGTAGGTCATACAAATATTTGTTCCGTGCGGGAATCGAACCCGCGACACGCAAAAGGTTGAGTGAAAGGCTACTAAACCGGTTTTAACTATTTTTTCACCAATACATAGCTACATTATTCCTGACTATTATAGGCTATGTAACATCACGCTACGACCCACGGGAGAGAAGCAGTAGCCAAAAACGTTACTTAATGCGGGTGAAATAAGTCACGCTGACGAAGTCGCGGGCTGAAGCTAGTTTATTAGGGTTCCGTACTCAAAGGGTAAAACGGGACCCTATTACTAAGTCTCCGCCGTCCGTCCGTCCGTCTGTCACTAGGCTGTATCTAATGAACCGTGATAGTTAGACAGTTGAAATTTTCACTGATGATGTATTTCTGTTGCCGCTATAACAACAAATACTACAAAACAGAATAAAATAAATATTTAAGGGGGGCTCCCGTACAACAGACATGATTTTTTTGGCGTTTTTATAGATAATGGGTACGGAACCCTTCGTGCGCGAGTTCGACTCGCACTTGGCCGGTTTTCATATAAAACAATCACATTTTTCATCTTACTAAACTAGGTACTCTGATCCCCAGAGGGTAGGTTAGGTAGGTAAGCTATGAGCGGATTTCTGCATATTCCTGAACGACACGTAATGTACCGTAAAATTGTGTTTATATGATACAAGCTTCTGCTAGCGACTCCGTTCGCGTGGTTTTTTTCACCCGCGTTATGTCTTTCGTTACTGTTCCCCTCCCGTGTGTCATAGCGTAATATTATATAGCCTATAATCTTCCTATATAAATTGACTATACCACACAAAAAATATTATATAGCCTATAATCTTCCTATATAAATTGACTATACCACACAAAAATAATTTTAAAATTCAAACCAGTAGTTCCTGAGATTAGCGCGTTTAACCAAACAAACAAACAAACTCTTCAGCTTTATAATATTAGTATAGATGATGCTGAAACTGCTTTACCTGTGTCGAAACTAATTTGGGTCGAATATGGAAAGGGTGGTATGATGGAAGTCACTGTGGAAGGGAGATGAGTTTCCTTGATGGTGCTTGTATGAAGACGCAGATAGAGCACGCCTGTGTACAGTACGCTTATAAACAGACTATAAGGAAGTATGTTCGGGTTTTATGGCAAAAAAAAATGGCAACACTGTTCTCTAATGTCACTTGTCAATGTCATGTCTTCGTATTTATTTATTTATTTGGTTTACATACAAAAATAAAATGTATCTATTTGATGGAGGTGCAAGAACACAATATTTGGAAGGACTTAGGGGAAGCCCTTGCCCAGAAGAGGGAACTTGCAGGCAAGATAAAAAAAAATACCTTTTGTACGGAGCGTTCTTTCAAAAGTAAAGTAAGCACCATTATTAGGAAACGCGGCTGTTAAAACGTTGTTCAAGATAAGCCCTAAAATGGTGGAATTGCATATTTTAATTACATCCGAGTCGTGCTGAGAAATAGCTTTATACAGAAATTAAAAGTCTTTGCCGTAAAATCATTAAATGAGAAAACTACCTCACAATTAACAAACCATAAACGTGACAACTCATTTATAGGTAATAACAAAAAACCGCAAAATATATGGCAATGTCAATTTTCAAAAAAAAAGTTTCAGACATACATACATGCACTCCCGCCTTTTTACCATGGGGGTAGAGAGAAATCACAGAGCGCCACCTGCTACGAGCCTTACATAGTCCTTTCGCGTCGTCCACATTCATACATCTGGTCATATAAGCAGGCCGGTTACGAGTACTGCGCACCCGACATTTCTGAAGAACCTCACCAATAAGGTCAGGGTAAGTCTCTTTAGGGCGTCCCCTCCCTGCGTTGCCACTCACATCAGTCATATAATTTCCTTTTGTTAGTCGCCTTTCACTCATCTTCAAATGTTTCATGTAACATTTTAATAATAAAACGCTTTATTATGAAGAGATTTTTTTTTTTTGGGGGGTGGGAAATCATCAAATAACTTCTCCCGCCCTGGGCGGGGCGGGAGGGAGTGTCGGACTTTTACTGACTAAAACCCACCCATGGTCCTTCTTGTGCCCTTTGCGTTCCGGGGGCGCGGTATCTCTTACGAACAACCCGCAGCCCCGGCAATTATGAAGGGCTGAGGAAAAGAATTGTACTTTGTATTTTTTTTTAATTATCTTAGCATATTTTATTCCAAATTACAAGTAAACATACACGTTGCATAATTTTTTGCAAGCTATTTATGGAAACCCTTTATTTTGAACGCCACTCAATAGGTTTCAAGGAGAAAAAAAAATTTTTTTGTGCCCCTCATTCTTGCGCAGTCGGGTAATATAGCCTATGTCACTCCCACAGTCAACACAAATCTAAAGACACCTCATATGTTAAAATCCACCATGCCATTTAGGCTGTAGGGCGTGCCAAAGAAATAGACATACATACATAGATACACTCGAAAAGCATACCCCTCCTTCTGACGCAATCGGGTAAAAATATTTCCATTGTAACAGCTGTTGGTATGGCACTTCGAAAAAAAATCTTGTTAACCCATATTTCACAAGCAACGCGAAGATTAAGGATTTCAAGCTTATCGCGTCTATTAGGACTTATGACTACTTAACATTTTGCAAAGGACTCATTTATCTTTCTTATTACAAAAAATCCTTCAACACGGTAACAAAAAAAAAGTACACCAAAATAATTTTTCAACCCCAAAGTATCTTATCCTTAAAGCGATAAGGCTCAAAATCGTTTGGCAAAAAGATACGTGAGCTTGTAACAGTAAATTACAATCGGCTGACGCATAGCTAGCTTCGTGAACGTCAAAACATAGGTCACAGATGTGTAAATCAAAAGATTCCATGAAATGTGACAATTTTAACAATTTTGACACTCTACACGTTATATTCTTACGCATAAGATTCATATTTAAATAACATTAGAATTTCAAGTGATTTAATAAAATTGGTGGCTGCAACATCAGTTGACGGGATAATTATTAAATGCGTTTACGAAGCAAGCGTCGCGTGGATTAGTGTGACACAATGTTACATATGTTTTTGTCGCGTGTCTTGTCTGTCTGTATGTTTGTGTCCTCATTTGCGGTGATTAGGGAACGCGAGTGTGGTTTTAATTTGGGTGAGTAAACTATTTCTGATTTCGTACAATAAAAGGGTGGGTACTGGGTAGCAGTTCGGGAGTAAGGATTTGTGCCCGGTTAATGGCAATATTTATTTATTTATTTATTAAAGCTTTATGCACAATGTAAAATAAAATACACCGTACAAAGGCGGACTTAATGCCTTAGGCATTTTCTACCTGTCTACCTTAGGGTGATGCAGAGACAAAATATAGTAGGTGCAAGGAAGACGAACTGAAAATTTCCATAAATAAAATATAATAATAAATACATATATATATATACATACATACAAACAAACAATAATACACAACAACATACAGCAATAGGCTCGCCCTCTATTACATGGGATTCAAAACATACCGGCGAACTGTGGGTGTACATTGGTACACCTCCGCCTAACCCTTCGGGAAATACAGGCGTGCATATTAGGCAAAACTAGCTACGAAAATATCTGTCTCGTTACACAAAGTCATCAGCAGAATGTCTTCAATTAAAAATGCATAATTAGCGCCGAGTCAGTCTTTTAAAACTAAAATGAATTACTTCAAACAGAATTGTTGAGAAAACGGTCACCAAACTGCAGTTGTCTTCTCTAGTTAATTTTATTTACGACTCTTCGTTTATGCTCGTTAGGATAAAATGGACGCAATTTCTTTATTGTTTTTAGGGTTCTGTATCTGAAGGTTGCCAACGGAACCCTTTTATTAAGCCTTCGCTGTCCGTCCGTCTGTCTGTCAGCGGTATGTATCGTATAAACGGAAATAGGTACCAGTTTTTATATGATGTTTTTTGAACAAGCCATTTTTCCGAGTAATTTTTAAATTTGTGTATGTAACTGTCTCGATAGCCTAGTGGTCCTCAGCGCGCCTGGCGCGTGTGAGGAACACGCATTAAAGGGGAATGCGCTAATGTAACCAGCAGCCATTTTAGTTAACTATTTTTTTGAATTTCTTATTTCTGTTTCACGACTCGACTGCCTCGATTGCCTAGTGGTCCTAAGCGAGACTGTTACGCTAGAGATTTTAGGTTTAATTCCCAGGTCGAGCAAAAAGTGTTATTGAATTTTTCAAATTCTCAGTAGCAGCTCAGAGTTAGGACTTGTGCCCGGTTAATGGGAATAGGCTCGCCTCCTATGACATGGGACCTAAACATACCGGGCGAACTGTGGGTGTACATTGGTACACCTCTGCCTAACCCTTCGGGGAATACAGGCGTGGTGGTATGTTAACTGTTTTTGCTTCATAGTAATGTTATATGGTATTTACATCTAGCATATTTAATTAGCAAAAGTCAACACACTTTTAGAAATTACGTTCAAATTAAGTAAAAAGCCATTAAATAAATTACCATTAAAATCTAATAAAAGATCAACCAGCACTCTTCAAAAACGCCTTAACAAACTTGAAAAACTTTTAGAATCAACAACAATCAAAAATCAAACTTAACTTAATAACCTAAAGTCTAAAACCTCTTAAACAAAGTCCAAGTTTGTACACTTATTACCGTACAATTCTACTCTTTCATTCAGAAACCAACCCTAAGTCTACACTCTAAGAGCTAAATCCGAAAATAAAGTTAAGGATTGGTTCTGAAACAATATCAAAAAATAATCCAGACCCTTTAGAACAGGGGTGGTCAACCGGTCGTCCGCGGGTATTAGTCCAGGTCGAGTCGAGTCGCAATGCTCAATACTTACAAGTACTGACTAAGAATAAAAAAAAAACAATTATGTTGTGTTTCTGCTAACAAAAAAATACTACTCATACCTGTATTGTTTTTTGCTCAGTAAAAAATTCATGTACCTACCTACGGTTTTTTTAAGTGACGTCATCAAAAAATAGGTTCCTCGTCCCCAGAGGTATTCGAAGATACCCCATGAATATTTCGCGACTCTTTACAGCCATAGTTAGGAAGATATTTTCAAATTTCTTGAAAAATTTATGGGAACTGCTTTAAATAACTTGAAAACTGTAATGTTGGATGCCTTCGTAAGTACAATATTTTGCGTGCGATAAATTGCGCGTTACCATAAACAATGATTTTTCCGACCAAAAATAAAAGTAGTTTCAAAGCAATATTTTTTGCTCAAACTTGCTTAGTTTGAGGAATAGTTTGCGGATGTAACGGCTATGCAATGTGTGTTATTACAAAACATAATATATTAATTATATTTAACACAATTTTAGCGAATAAGTACACATTATTTAAATTGGTAGATCTCATAAAGTCTATGCAGTAAACTGTAGAACTTGGTACTAATAGTATTCAAGTTGACCACCCCTGCTTTAGAGTTTTGTCTCAATGCCGAGTGTTGTTAACGACAGATCTGAATCGTCGGAGGGTGTCGAAGCTAAGTTCCGAAGTTACAGATAACTTTACACCCTTAATCCCTCATTTCAACCCTTGATTTCGAAATAAAAGGGATATTTTATGGGAATTAGAAAATTATACAAGGAATTGTCGGAATGGCTGAGTGGTTAAGGCGCCCGGTTTTACTATCAAAAACAGTGATTTTTCATACCAAAAGTTACCCTCGTTTTGCAGACATAAACTTTCTCAATATTGGTAAGTTTGATAGGCAGTATGTGTAGTGGTATGTCTGTATTCTCCAGACTGATTCCGGCCACGGCGGCTAATCTTAATGCAGACTAGCCAAGTACGCAGGAGATATTATAGAGCACAAGTGTGTGCGCAAACACAGGTGCACTGCCCCTTCCCTAACTCTCATAGTCCGATGGGACGGCAATCCGACACGACCGGGGTGAGTACAGGCGCAGGACTAACGGCTTTACTTTTTTCGAGCCACGAGGGTGTCACACCACCAACTCCCAAACTCCGGGTTGTTACTGAGAAATTCTGAAACGGGAATCGAGCCCAGGACCCCACGTTCAACAGTCGGGCCTGCCACCACGAGACCAACGGAGCAGTTAACGGCTATGTTATGTCTCTTTATATTCCGCAAATAATTTTGTGAGAAAATCATAAATCATTCGAACGAGTTGTAGAAAAAATAAGAATACGAAATCTTAAATTGAACGTTCCAATACACCTTAAAGATGAATCATACAAACGAAATCTTCAATTCCCTTGCGGTTCCAACATATTGAATACTCGGACGTCCGGTAACGTCCGGATCCGTCCGACTATAAACGATAAAACCCGATCTGTAATAAAAATCCAGTGGCTCCCGAAATGGTCCAGCCATTTAGTATTTGATGGTCGGTTGGGTAGAAAAATTTTAAAATTCCCAGTTGGATATTTCGGATTCATCCCTTTCATGGTTTTTGAGGTGGAATTGTTTGGCTTCGAAACTAGAAATAGAGGCGAATGGTAGATGAAAAGCGTGTTTTAGACAAAACTGACTTTTTGAGAAAGCATTTTAAGAGGTCAAAATAATAATAATGTCCAAACCCGGCGTGCTTGTATGACCAGATGTGGATGAGGCGAAAGAAGTAGTACGATCGTAGCAGGTGTCGTTCTGTGGTTTCTGCCTACCCCCATGGGAAAAAGGCGTGAGTTTACGTATGTATATATGTGGCCAATATTAATGGAGATTAGCCAAGTACGCAGGATGTTATAGTGCACGAGTGTTTACGCAAACACAGGTGCACTCCTTCCCTCTCATAGTCCGATGGGACGGCAATCCGCCACAACCGGAAAGAGATCAGGTCCAACGGCTTTATGTGTTTTCCGAGACACGGGGGTGTCGCACTACCAATTTCCAAACTACAGGCTGCTACTGAGAAATGCCTAATTGAAAATTTCAATAAAACTTTTCGCTCGACCTGAGTATTGAAACCAAGACCTTGCGTTCAGGAGACCATCGAGGCAGTTACAAAAATATATATATTGCCTGTTCCAAAAACGGTTAAATATTTTCAGATTAACTGTGTATATTTTTATAGAAAAATAGTTCAATAGGATAAATGGAATGGCTAGGAAGCGAACACTATCATTTTCATTTTCATAGAAATGTATTGTTCGTTCGAAAACCGTTATTTTAAATATTGTTTGGAAAAACAATCGGTTTTTATCTTTTACTGTTGTTTACTGCTATCCGGATTACCTACACGATTTTACTGTGTTTCGCTTTAATTATTTTTTACATAACATACCATCACGCCTGTATTCCCCAAAGGGTTAGGTAGAGGTGTACCAATGTACACCCACAGTTCGCCGGTATGTTTTAGGTCCCATGTAATAGGGGGCGAGCCTTTTGCCATTAACCGGGCACAGATCCTAACTCCGAGCTGCTACTGCGAAATTCCTATTGGAAAAGCCCAATAACATTTTGCTCGGCCTAGAAATCGAACCCAGGACCCCATGTAAGAGTGTTTGCTAGGTAGGTTTACATTAGGGGAGTAATTCTAGGTACTAAATGTTAGGAACTATGACAATCTCATCACATAGTCGAATCTGCCCAAAGTGCTTATAATCCTATTTCTATAAATATGAAAGTGAGTGTGTTTGTTTGTTACGCTTTCCCGGCTGAACCACTGGACCGATTTTAATGAAATTTGGATATTCAACTTAGTTACTATTTAGGATTTGTGGCCGGTTAATGGCAATAGGCTCGCCCCTTATTACATGGGACCTAAACATACTGGCGCGGCGGATTGTAGGAGTGTGGGATGTACATTGGTACACCTCTGCCAAGCCCTTCGGGGAGTACAGGCGTGATGATTTCAACTACCTGATTACATATATTGTGTATTTTGGAACGAGCAACTAGCTTCAACTTTTTGACTAACTGTCCAACGTCTTCACAATTCATTAGTGCCTGTAAATGGTCTAATTGAAATAAATGCTTTGACTTTACTTTGACTTAATAGCAAAACAAAACAAATTAGTATATGTACGACCGTATTCACCATCTGCGACCACGCGACCATGAACAAACAATAACTTCAAGTCAACACATCAAACCCCATGCTTTGTTTCTAGTATAGAACGTAAACTAGTGTGGAACTACGGCTTGTGTTGCGGATACCGCGTCCGGAGTCCGGACTCCGTACTTGTTTCCCGGCAAACTTGGTTAGTGGAAAATGGTAGTTTGTCAGGTTATATGACTGCACTAGCTTCTGCTCGCGACTTCGTTCGCGTGCACCGCAATTTCAGTTCAATCAGTCGAAAATCTAAAAAGATTTATACAAACTTTAATCCCCTATTTTATCCCCTTAGGGGTGGAATTAATCAAAATCCTTTCTTAGGGGATGCCTACGTCATAGTAGCTATATGCATGCAAAGTCTCAGCCCGATCGGTTCAAAATTGACAAAGTTTCATACAAACTTTCATCCCCTATTTTATCCCCTTGGGGGTAGAATTGATCAAAATCCTTTCTTAGCGGATGCCTTCGTCATAACATCTACCTGCATGCCAAATTTCAGCCCGATCCGTCCAGTGGTTTGGACTGTGCGTTGATAGATCACTATGTCAGTCAGTCAGTCACCTTTGAGTTATATATATTTAGATTGGTGAGCCAACACGGGAGTTTATAGCTAGGTGTATTTTATACTACCTACTAGGACCTAGAAACTTATACACGTCTACTTTGGCTCTTAATAATAATATTTTCAGGACAGATTTTCGGGTAAGACTAACAAATTTCCGTGTGTCACCCGCGTTAAGTTACGCTTTTGATCACTGCTCCGCTCCCGTTAGTTGTAGCGTAATGTTGAAGCCTATTACTTTCCTCGATAAACATACTATGTAGGGCAAAAAGATTTTTTCAAATCGGAGTAGTAGTTCTCGAGATAAACGCGCTAAAACAAACAAACTCTTCAGCTTTATAATATTAAAAGTGTTGCTAAGCTCAAATCTCGAGAACGGCTGATTCTTTTGTGTTCGTAATTTCCTGGACAAGGTTTAAATATAACAAAAAAATATTTTTTGAATTACCGGAAAAGTCGGAAATTTGCACCCATGCGAAGCCGGGGGTGCCGGTTAGTGTAACAATAAACTGTGGTGTGGACTTGACTAACATCGGATGTCATGTCCGGCCGGACGCGCTCGCAAACTTACACATTGGAAAATTGTAGTTTGTGCTTGCGGTAACAGCTTTAAGATTGTTGTTTAACATAAATATGTAGTAAATACTATTATCTGCACGCGACTTCGTTCGCGTCAAATTTGATATACTATCGAAACCGAACATTTTTTCGGGATAAAAAGTACCCTATGTGGTTTTTCAGACTATGATCTATGTCTGACCTAAATTTCATCTAGAACCGTTCAGCCGTTTAAGCGTGAAAAAGTAACAAACATCCATCCATCTATCCAAACTATCGCATTTATAATATTAACTAGCGAACTGCCCGCGACTTCGTCCGCGTGGCTTAGTTCACCCACGTTAAGTGACGTCTCGATTACTGCTCCGCTCCCGTGGGTCGTAGCGTGATGTTATATAGCCTATGTTATACAGGAATAATGTAGCAATTTATTGGTAAAAAGATGGTTAAAATCGGTCCAGTACTTTCGAAGCCTATTCATTACAAACAAATAAACATGAAAATCTTTTTTCTATATAATATTAATATAGATATTTTTTTATACTTATTATAGACCAATTAACATCAAGTGAACCGTAGGCTTGTTTGCCAACCAATAATATAAAAAAAAAAATAGGTATATCTAAAACTTTCCGCCTTCAGCCAGCGTTTCTCAATTTTCCCGTTAAATTACTTACGGTTTCTTAAAGTTGCAAGTAAAGTGTCTAGGATGATGTATCGTCGGTAGCTTAAGTATTAATCTGCTGATAACTTGGCTCCGGGGAAAAGTGCTGGAATAACGCGAGGAACGTTGAGATAGCTTTATGAAGTGTCTTACTTGACTTTTCAAGTTAGTTATAATCACGCCTGTATTCCCCGAAGGGTTAGGCAGAGGTGTACCAGTGTACACCCACAGTTCGCCAGTATGTTAAGGTCCCATGTAATAGGAGGTGAGCCTATTGCTATTAACCGGGCACAAATCCTAACTCCGAGCTGTTACAGAGAATTCCATAGAAAAACCCAATAACACTTCTCTTGACCTGTGAATTGAACCAAAGACCTCTAGCGTAGCAGTCGCACTTAGGACCACTAGGTTAACAAGGCAGTTTAAAAAACTATCATTTGTCAATGATAACCATATTCATGAGAAACACTATAGGCTTTATAACACCACGCTACAACACAGGGTAGCAGAGCAGTAACCAAAGACGTAACTGAACAACTAACTAACTAAATGCATAACTGGTGCTTTTTCTTAAAAAGGACCCTCACAATACCGTTTGTTTAAAGTCCTCCCCAAAATAAAGTAATAAACAAAACTACAGTACACTAGAAACGCAAGCACTTACCTTTTACACTCCCACCTTTTGTTGTTACTGAAGTTAAGAAAACCGCTTTGTTTAAACCCAGCTTTACTTGGTTACCGTACTATGTCACAGAGTAACAAAATACAAACTACAGAAGTGCAACTTTGTAACTATACCTACCTTTTTTTTCAGGATGTGAAATCGTCAAATGACTTCCCCCGCCCCGTCCGGGGCGGGGGGGAGTGTCAGACTTTTACTGTGCCCATTGCGTTCCGGTGGCGCAGTATCTCTTACGAACAACCCGCAGCCCCGGCAGGCATCGGCCCTTAGTGGCCCCTTATATAATTGCTGACATCTGTTTGAGGCACGCGTGGAACACGAACGCGCCATCGACACGGTCTGACGTTATAAAACGTACGGACAGTGAGCTCATTGCTCACCGTCCAAAGGCCCGCGAACTATACCTACGTAACATCTGAAAATACTTGAAGTAAAACTTCTTTACGCACGCTTGACTTGAGGAGTAAGCTAATGAATGTGTGACAAGAGCGTTACGGAAATAAGTGTGATCGGACGAACGGAAGTCGAGAGTGGTTTTTTTTTTTTTGGTGGGTGGGAAATCATCAAATAACTTCTCCCGCCCTGGGTGGGGCGGGAGGGAGTGTCAGACTTTTACTGACTAAAACCCACCCATGTTCCTTCTTGTGCCCTTTGCGTTGCGGGGGCGCGGTATCTCTTGCTAACAACCCGCAGGTCGAGAGGGGATAAGTTAGTGAAGATAGAAAGAGAGAGAGTATATTGCTGTAGGAGCAAGAGACAGCAGTGCGCGCGCACTTTTTCTTTCTCTCTTCCTCTCATAGCCAATATACAATTATATATATCTCAGTCAGTGATTGGACGGATGGATGGATGAATGGATGGATGGACACATTTTTTTTCTCTCATATCCAGTTACGTTTCATATATCTAATACACAGTGCAGGCCTATATTTTTCCTAATTTCATTTTGTCCTTGAACAATTTTATATATATATATATATATTTATGTCACAGTGGTGGCAAACAGGCACACAGACCGCCTGATGGTAGGCAGTTATCGTAGCCTATAGACGCCTGCAACACCAGAGGCCTTGCAAATGGGTTGCCATCCCAGAAAAATAATTTAAAAGCCTCATGTTTAATTTGTTCTAAGATTTGCTTGGAGTAAACCTTTTGTTATTTTCTAAATGCATCCTGGTATACAAACTGAACAATCTCAAGATGGCTGCTAACGACTCAAGTAAGAACGGTTCTTCTAAACTTTTGCAGGGATGACCATTTAAATGAGAGCGGTGTTGGAAATTTACTATTGACCTACTTCTTCGGGCAAGTCTAGTCTTAAGGCGAGTATACATATACACTAGAGCATTTACTTGTAATATTAAATTGACCAACTCTCACACGAACCGAACATTGAGGACGACACTTCACGCTTTGTTACAACTTGATTTTAGAGAATCAACAAGAGAATTTGTGTAAAATATTATCGAGTAAAGACCGGAGCACACGTGACATGCAGATCTGATATTTCAACGAAGAGTATTATGCAAAATAGGAAGTTAAGTCACAGGTAAATGATTACACGCCTTGAGCATTAGGTCGAACGATTCGAGCTATTTAAATGTACCATTCGTAAGAACATTGCGCCGAAATGCTCAGGTGTGTATTCAGCTTTAGACCTGCAATACTATTCTGCCTCGTTAACCTTGTGGTCCTACGCGCAACTGCTATGCTAGAGGTCTTGGGTTCGATTCCCAGGTCGAGCGTTATTGGGTTTTTCTATGACATTCTCAGTAGCAGCTCGGAGTTTGGATTTGTGCCCGGTTAATGGCAATAGGCTCGCCCCCTATTACATGGGACCTAAAACATACCGGCGAACTGTGGGTGTACATTGGTATACCTCTGCCTAACCTTTCGGGGAACACAGGCGCGTTTTTTGCTCGACCTGGGAATCGAACCCAAGACCTCTAGCGTAACAGTCGCGCTTAGGACGACTAGGCAAAATAAAAGTCATCATTCATAAAGACAAAATTGGCTTACCTACCCGTACCCTACCTGTTATCAAGACAAATATAGAACCGGTTGCCTGCTAGAATCGATTGCAGCTAAAATAGGAAGTCTAGACTGCACGGCTTGAAGTGTGGGTCACGAGTTCCAAAATTAGCATTTTAAGGAATTGTTTGATTGGAACTGAACTGGGTTTTGCGGAATTGTGGAACTGCCTCGTCAGCCTAGTGATCTTGAGCGCGACTGCTACACTAGAGGTCCTTGGGTCCGATACCCAGGTCGATCAAAATGATATTGGGTTGGATGATGATAACGATAAATGTCAAGTAACTGAGAGCTTCCCGAGTGAGAATTAATATTTCCCAGTATCCATTCTACGCGGGCGAAATTGAAGACAGCAGCTAGTATTGAAAAAAAGAAACGGTTCCGACGAATAGGGAACCTTCTCTTTTTGAAGTTGGTTAAAAAGAGCTTCTACAAGTGAATCATCTTAGTTTTCAGAAGGAAAAAGTCAAGTAAACGCAAATCCTTTCACATAGGTCAGAACAAAACCAGTACAATTTATTTCCGTACTACAAATACTACGTGGCCTGAAACTGTCAAAGACATTCTATACAGAACAAAAACATCATAAAATACATAGAAGAATGGCACCATTAACGTGCGTATAATTTTATAGCGTAATGAAAAAAAGCATGGCAACATTAAAAATACACAAAATTGGTAGAATTCCGAGCGAGACTGCGTGTCCAACGTTTGAAGTTGACATTCTAAAGATGTGTATGCGTGTGTGCGGTGCGGGGTTGCCAGAGTTGTAATTGGTAAAAGTACAATTTTTTTTATACGTTCACGTTTTTGATATTGGCCACCCCGGGTTAGATTCCCAAGTTGGGCAAAAAGTGTTATTAGATTTTTCCATTAGGAATTTCTCAGTAACAGCCCGAAGTTTGGAAGTTGCTAATGTGACACCCTCGTGATACGGAAACACGTAAAGCCGTTGGTCCTGTGCCTGATCTCTCCCCGGTTGTGTCGGATTGCCGTCCCATCGGACTATGAGAGTTAGGGAAGAGGTAGTGCACCTGTGTTTGCGCACACATTTGTGCACTCTAATATCTGTTGCGTACTTGGCTACTCTGAATAAAGATTAGCCGCTGTGGCCGGAATTGGTCTGATGAATTAGATCTTACATACATACATACATAAGTCATATGTGTTTGTAAATGGTTTCTGGTGGTATTGCTTACACTTTGAGTAACCCCCTTTTATTTACTACTAGCTTTTGCTCGCCACTTCATCAGCGTGAATTTACATACGGAACCCTATTTCTTTTTTATAAACTATAGCCTACGTTTCCCTCAAATAATGTAGCTTTCAATAGATAAAAGATTATTTTTGATTGGTTCAGTAGTTTTTGACTGCATCCAATACAAACAAATACACATATTTTTTTTCTCTTTATAAAATAATGGTTTAGATTTAAGTCTAATAAAAGTATCATCCACCCACTCCTACGCAATAAAAATAATCATTACTGCCCATGAGTATTGTTTGTGGTAATTACGGACACCAAATAGAGACATAAAAGAAGGAAGTATCCATTACGTAGCCATTACTGAACGCTCTAACAAGAAATCAAATGTATTTCACATGTAGACTACAACATTTTATGGACAATCAACATTAATATTTGAGAAAACTATACAGCATGTAATAATAGAACGTAGTTTGCTCAGAATCGGTTCCTGAACCGATTTCAGTTATTTCTTAAATAGGTAATTTTTTTGCCATTAACTGGGCACTGATCCTAACTCCGACTGCTACTGAGAATTTCATCGAAAAACCCAATCACACTTTTTGCTCGACCTGGGAATCTAACCCAAGACCTCTAGCGCAGCAGTCGCGCTTAGGACCATCCCCCAGTAATAGGCCCATGTAATAAGCTCGCCACCTGTTACCTGGGACCTAAACATACCAGCGAACAGTGGGTGTACATTGGTACACGTCTGCCTAACTCTTCGGGGAATATAGACGTGATGGTATGTTATGTTCCGTAAATTTTTCCCCTCCCTCGCATTGTCATGTTGCGATACGTCAGTAAATATGCCACGAAGAAAATTATAATATTCTCCAGACTAATTTCGGTTACAACGGCTAATCTCAATAGAGACTAGCCAAGTACGCAAGAAATAATAAGTGCACGAGTGTGTGTGCAAACACAAATGCACTCCCTCTTCCCTGAATCTCATAATCCGACACAACCGGGAGGCCAATCAGGCTCAGAACCAATGGCTTTATGTACTTTCCGATACACCCCCTCGTATCGGAAAGTACATCTCACCACCAAAGAAATTCTTAATGGAAAATCCAAATAACACTTTATGCCCGACTCTGGGCTTCAAATCCAGGACTCCATGGTCACCAGTCGAGTCGAAGTATAAAAGAAACATTTGGATGATCAGGCATAATTTATGCAATATTAGCTATTGGGTTATTAAGATTTAGGTGAGATTCTTCAGAAAGGTCGGGTGCGCAGTACTCGTAACCGGCGTGCTTGTATGACCAGATGTATGAACGTGGACGAGGCGAAAGGAGTATGTAAGGCTCGTAGCAGGTGGCGTTCTGTGGTTTCTGCCTACCCCCATGGGCAAAAGGCGTAAGTTTATATATGTATGTATGTATGTTATTAAGATTTATTGGACGAGCTCATCGTGTACTTACTGTTGGAATAGATATTGATACTTGTGCATATTTTACATCAGCAACTATTATTATTGCAGTACCAACTGGAATAAAAATTTTCAGACTACTGCGAACGAGAGACCAATTAAATTATTGATACATCAAAGCTAACTAACTAATAAACTATGTAGCATGGCTATAATAATTCAATATATTGACTTGTTCATATTAATTTCCGTAATTTTTTTTAATATTTTTGACATTTTCAAATTTTTTTTTTTTTAATGGTAACTGAACCTAAAACTTTATCGATTTGAACCTATTATAAATTTGCATACCTCAATAGGTTATAATACAGTGTACCTCCTATTCTTTTATAACAGCTTATTTACATGTATTACGCAAATAAATGATTCGATTTGAAAAATATTGATCAAAACTTAAAAAGTGACAATTATTTGAAATCCGTACAAAACCCAACAATAGTTTTAACGTGGCAACACCAATGAGTCACAGCACACCCGTCGCGTGCGACAAGTCACAACGCTTCGCGACAAATGACACGTGTTCCACTATTCCTGTCGCGTCATCGTTCGGCTATTTCCGTCACTCGCCCGACCGTTGACGGACAGCGATGCGTAGACGCATCTTATTTTAGTACCGTTTCTATTGCAATAAATACTTGTGCTGTGTATTTTGGCAGGTCAGATGGTTGCAATTTGTCATTTGGGTTTTATTTATATTCCGTCGCATATTTGTATAATTTCGTTGTAAGCTTTTTTTTTAAAAAGGATGTTAAAAGGTCGTGTACTGATTCCTATGGCGACAGATGATTGGTATTTTAAAAGTCTATTCAAATTTCTTCTCAATGCCGACGATGGATTTGTAGTTGGGGAACGCGCAACTTACGAAAAACAGCGTTTAGTAGTGTTTGGTAACTGGATACATACCTGAAAAGATAGAAAATATCCTCATTAATACTCATCATCATCTACTTAGCCTGTTCCCAACTATGTTGGGGTCGGCTTCCGGTCTAACCCGATACAGCTGAGTACCAGTGTTTTACATGGAGCGACTGCCTATCTGACCTCCACAACCCAGTTACTAGGCAACACGACACGTCTTGGTTAGACTGGTTGTCAGACTTTCTGGCTTTTGACTATCCGTAACGACTGTCAAGGATCTACGAATGACAGCCGGGACTAACGGCTTTACGTGCTTTCCGAGGCACGGGGGTGTCACACCACCAACTTCCAAACTCCGGGCTGCTACTGAGCAAATCTTAATGGAAAACCCCAATAACACTTTTTGGCCGACCTGGGAATCGAACCCGGGATCCTCATTAATACTAAATATGAATATAAAAGAAGACAGGCCATGAGCTAGTACAGCTCGCTAAATTAGGTTTAAAAATTATACAACTTACACTAGAAATACCTCGCGGTTTTACCCACGTTAAGTTACATTTTTAATTACTGCTCTGCTCCAGTGACTCGTAGCGGAAAAAAAAAAAATCCAATCCGACCGGCAGTTCCAGAGATTAGCGCAGTAAAACAAACACACATACAAAAAAATACTCTATAGATTTAATGTTTATTTATTTATTGACAGACCAACGACTTATTCACTACATCATTGCATTAAATACGTTCTATTTCTACAGCTTTGCGGCGAATTCATCACTTATAGGTGTGCACAGCACTTGTATAATCAATAATAAGAATTAAAATGGAAATATATGATAATAACAAAATTTAAATTTAAAAGTATACATTGAATTTAAAATTATATTAGTGATTAATACTTTATTTATTTATTTATTAAAACTTTTTGCACGTAATGTAAATAATACACTGTACAAAGGCGGACTTAATGCTCGAAATCCTCGTAAGTAAGCATCAACTTTTGCAGACTTGTTCTATTGTTTTGCAAGCCGACTAATTCTGAAATATGAAAATTCACGCGAAAAGTACTTCAACTATTCGAACACACTTTGTAAATCAACATATTCCCAAATTAGCTTACACAAAAACCCATCGCCTTCCACTCGATTGATCTGAAACAAAGTTTAACTCACGTCCTCTCTTCCTAAGCAAAAAACTAGACAGACTGAAAGGCGTCTAAAACCAGCGATTTATTCCAATCTCAGGGAGGATTAACCTGGCGTTTAGCTGCGATACGAGGACAAAAAAGGGGGTAAAAGACGAGAACGCAAGGCTATCAAGCTAGTAAGCCGGAGTGGGGGAAATGCAGGCGCAATTAGTGATGTGCCAACAAGGAAAAAAGTTGACTCGATTTAACTCGAGTTGAAATTTATGTAACTCGAGTTGGCAGGACAAAGTTGCAAAGAATGATTTGTTGCAAATCTATTTTAAATACTAACATTACTAAGCTGAAGCTCTTTGTTTGTTTAAACGATATCAAAAACCACTAGGCCTATTTGAAAAAATCTTTTAGCTCTCTTTATTTCAGGAAGGTATAAAACATAACGCTACGACACACAGGAGCGTAACTAAACGCAGGGGGAAAATTTTACTCCAGTTTACATTACTGCCTCGGTAGCCTAATGGTCCTAAGCGCGACTGCTACGCTAGAGATCTTGGGTTCGATTCCCAGGTCGAGCAAAAAGTGTTATTGTATTTTTCTATGAAATTCTCAGTGCTCGGAGTTAGGATTTGTGCCCGGTTAATGGCAATAGGCTCGCCCCCTATTAAATGGGACTTAAAACATACCAGCGAACTGTGGGTGTACACTGGTACACCTCTGCCTAACCCTTCGGATAATACAGGCGTGATGGCATGTTATGTGTTTTTATTATCTTGCCCTCTTCCCCCTACGAAACAACTTTTTGGAAAGGGCATCTAGAATCAATTCCGTTTTTCTTGTACGTGACCGTCAAAAGTCCCTGTTAATGGTCTAATTAAAACAAATGACTTAAATTTGACTTTGGCTTAACTCGAATTAGTAAGTCGTGTTGACCCATCACTATAAATACAAGCTCTTTTGTTTTTATTTCTAGGATTACCCTCGTACGGTACGGACGTGTGGGAGGTAAAAGATTTACGATGTTCAAATAAGTGACGTCACCTGTTACGTCGGCTACTTCCTTTTTGTTTATTTATTTAGGAGAAAAGCGTCGGATTTTATAGAGTTATTTTATATTTTACTACCTAATTATAATAAACTAGAGTGTTACTTGTATAAATTATGAATTTTATGCGTTTTTACAGAGAGGCGAGCTTCAGTGACACATGCAGATGCAAAAACGATATTTATTCGAGGTATAATTATTTACTGCCTCGTTAGCCAAGTGATTCTAAGCGCGACTGCTGCGCTAGAGGTCTTAGGTTCGATTCCCAGGTCGAGCCCAAAGTGTTATTGGGATTTTCTATGAAATTCTCAGTAGCAGCTCGGAGTTAGGATTTGTGCCCGGTTAATGGCAATAAGCTCGCCCCCAATTACATGGGACCTAAACATACCGGCGAACTGTGGGTGTATATTAACCTCTGCCTAACCCTTCGGGGAATACAGGCGTGATGGTTTGTTATGTTAAAGTTTAAACTCTTTTTACGTTGTTTACGAAACCAAGTTATAAATGTTTTAACTTTCAATAGATCCTCATAACCCCTATGGTGCACCTGATCAAGAAAATATTTAATAAAAAGAAGTCAAAGTTCCTGTAGAAAGAGAAGAAAAAGATCCTAAAAAACTCCAGAAAGAAATAAATATCGCCGCTCCATAATTACTGAAGAAACCACAAGGAACAGCTTTAACAACACATAAATCTCCCATCAAACGAAGCACGTGTAAGACTAGTAAAAACTTCTATAAACACAGAAACAAAAGTAGTTTCTGTTGGTAGTTAACTTGAAGACTTCGCGTTACATAATAAAACGCACACGCAATCTCGTACGGAACCACGCGCTTGTGTTAAGGGACGCCCCTGGAGGGTTAAGGGCGGGGTGATACTGACAGCGGGTTGCTATATCGATTTTAATGAGACCAGGTTTTACGAGTACGTTAATTCCCACGCCGCGCCGTAGTGAGGCTATTACGTAAGCGAGGCTTATCCACTAGAAATGTGCTAAGCTGCTTAGGAATATATGAATGTGCATGATATCAACCAGTGGTATCGTTTGCTTGTAATAACACCGGCACCCATACCCTTTAAACCAGAACACAGCAGCGCTGGTTTGCGGCAAACCATGAAACCACTATACAACTAAATAGGTAATTGAATATATAAAATTATACTTTATTTATAAGCATTGCTTAATTTTATCAGCATTAGAGAAATAACGACCAAATAACGGCAGTTATTGCGTTACAATGATAGCATTTTGGTGATAACATTGTATTCGTTTTTGGAGGGGACAGTGAGTCAGGGCACAGGTCAGGGCTGAGGCAGGTCACAACGGAGATTGTTGGGACGAGCTGGATGGATTCCTTCTAAACTGTAGAATTGAGGTACGGAAACGTGAAGGATGGAAGGAATAGAGAGATGCCTTTACCCAGGAGTGGAACAGAACAGAATAACAAAAAAAATTGGTTAGTAGTTATTTTTGTAATGTTTTCAAAATTGCTTTTTATTTATTTATTTATTTATTTATTTTATTTTATTTGGAACAACTAACAATTACATAATAAAAATATACAAACAATGAGACTTAAAAATAATAATTATGTAATCCACTGCGTTATTCACAGGATACATTTTACCAAGGACGAATTCGTCCATGGTTTTACTGACGTTATACATTTTTACGCTAGAAAATAAAGGTTAAGGACAAGAAAAGAAATGTTTATATAAAGTTGAAAATTATTTAAATTTAATTATTTAAATTATTGAATATTTTTATATAGTTGATAATTATCGCGAAATGACGGAGCTTATTATACGTTAACATCAAAATAACGATATCGTTATAACATTATCCTTTTAATATTATATTGAATAGAGTATAGTACCGATAGAAACCAAACTTTGATTAATTTCATAGCTTATTCTGAATCTGCGGTAACAGCTGTCAGTCTCTGCCTTCAAGCAAGAGGTGGCTTATTAATTTATTTATCAGAACCCTTACAATTTATTCGCTTTGCATAACGTATTACCTATCCAGTTTGTGGTTGGAGGTCTTCAGGGTAACAGGGTGCTGTTAGTTGTTACGGTTTTCAGTTCATTAAAATTTTATTAGCCGGGAATAGAGAGAGGGATTTGTTTTATGTAAAGAGCTGTGGGCGATTGGTGCAAGTCTTTTATAGAGACAATTGGTTAAACTTACGTGCAAAATGTTGTAAGACATTTATTTTAAAAGATCAAGAGACTTGTTCCCGAAATCTTGCCTATTCTTCTCCATATGAAACTACCTTTTCGAAAAGCCAACTAGAATCTATTCTTTTATTCTTGCCTTTGTTAATGATGTTCAAAATGTATTTTAATAGTCAAATTGCAATAAAAATATTTAAACTTTGCAAAAATAAGAAGTCTTCACATCCAATCACACTAAAACCCGATATATATTTAAATAAAAATGACTATATAAAATTCACACAAACTCGCCGACACTGGCACCCGACCCTACTCATTTTAACAATCCCATAGGCTCCGGAATTAATGTTTGATGAGGACGCCAGATCTTAAGTCACGTGATTAATTCCAGAATCAAGTTATGTGTAAATAAGGGTACGTTTCGACTGTCATACCAAGTTGCGAAAGTAAAACCAATAAATCTGCAAGCTGATATTTGTAGTAATAAAACTAGCTTCTGCCCGCGACTTTGTCTGCAGTCTTCAGAACTAAGACCTGTCAGTTGGGATTGGTCATCTCTTATCAGCCATGGCTTACATCTTTATTGTTATGTTTTTTTGATTGTTTTATTTTTACCCTTATTGTGTTAACATATAGCAGCAACAAGAATATTGTAATCAAGATGTTTGTAAAAACCAAATTGAAGAAAAAGAGTGTCCGTGGAGTTTCTTGCTCGTTCTTCTCCATAGAGACCCACGTTTTGGAACGAGCAACAAGCTTCAACTTTCTATCTAACTTCTTGACAATTTAAAAGTAAATGGTCTAATTCAAATAAATGCTTTAGCTTTGATTTTAAAATTCAAGATCTGTCTCCAAGATTCCCAACATCCTTAATTGTATTATTGTTCCGTCCATTTCAGCTGTACTACAATATTTACACCAACCACGAACGATCCACATGTTACTCCGTCTTGTTCACAACAAAAGAAAGAATACCTACTAAATATTACCACGCACATAAATACTATACAGGGTGTTACAAATAGCTCATGTTGTATTATTCGCTGGGCTCAAGCTGCGGCCGGCTAACGAATCGGAATAAAGCATCCTTTTCTATTATTTAGGGGTAATCCGCGGTCTGGAGGAATGGAGGGGTTTAGAAGTGACGATATGGTGGCGATACGATGTGCGTTATCGCCGTAACGGTCATGTCAGGTAAGGCTTGGAGGCCTCTTATTTGTGCGATAAAAAATCTTAATTGTGAGTTCCGTACACAAATGGAACCGTATTACTGAGACTCCGCTGTCTGTCTGTCCACACATCTGTCACAGGGCTGTATCTTTTGAACCGTATCTATTGAAACTATAACAACAACAAAAAATGTTTTTTTCTGTGCGAGTGCGACTCGTATTCGGCCGGTTATTTTTGTAACAAATTTTAGAGCAATTAGAGGAAAATGATCTAAAATTTAGTAACAAGATGTGACCATATACCTACTAACATACCAAATTAAACAAAAGCCTTGAAAAAACAGGGAGATGGTGCTGTTTAACCTGTATAAATTCATCTCTTTTTCGCACTGCAAAAACAATGACTACTATTCATAGTATTGCTCCAGAACTTTTAAAAGTACCACACGACTAATCGTATCAATAAAATCGTCCGCTATAAAACGACTCGTCGTAACCACACGGCTGAACAAATTATTATTAAACACACAATACACACTTTTCTCGGGCGCGGTTGGTCATTAAATAAATTAGGCACCACCCTGAAGCGTAGCCACCGGTACACCGGTGGGTGCTTGTGAATTTTTTAGTACTAAACAAGTTTTGAGGCAGGAAATGTGTGTACTCGTTGAAGACACAATAGAGTCAGGTGTAAAACGGTTAGTGGGAGGCTTAACCTACGTAATTTTAAAAGCCAACCGCCTTCAAAAATTACAAAGTGATAAAATAACATTAGTTTTGGAAGCCGGCGGTTTTGTATTGCTACTGACTTCCAAAAAGAGAAAGGGGGATGCCAAAGAAAAGATGGAAGGATTGTGTGAAAAATGACTCCCTTCTCTTTCTACCTGATTACTGTCATGGAAGAAGAAAACGTGTTGCGCCGACCCCAAGTAATATGAGACCAGGAAGATGATGAGTATTTAAAGGCGATTGATTTTATTTATTTTTCAGTTTTTAGTATCGTAGTGTTACCGTTCCTATTTGTATATGAAGTAGATATACAAATAGGAACGGTAACACTACGTAGATTAACAACACAAACACCACAACAAAGTCACAAGAAAACAAGGAAATAAGCAACTTAGTTTACTAGGATGTTTTTTTTTCCGATAATTTGATTTTAAACCAAATTCGATAAAATTCTAAAAAAATATTAATAATTTTCCACATCGGTTCATAAATTACGGAGTTCTGAGATAACAAACATACATTTCTCAATCCGATTCTTCTTCCAAAAATCAAAGAAATCCACACAAAATATTCTTCAAGAAATTAATTACGATCTTGATCAATAGATCCCGGACTGATTGTTCGGACAACGTCGGGAGACCTATTGTCGAGAGCCCCTTAATGTCGTACTGTAATATATCACACGTAACTGTTCGATAATGGGCACACGGCTCAATGGGCCGGACGCATATACATAATATATGATACACTACCCTTTGCCCGTGTCTTCGTCTGCGTAGAAGACATGTGTGCCATAAATCATGGCAATGTGCAAGCTTACTTCACCGAGAGAGATTTTACAGATTAGCCCAGCCTTTCTTTTTTAAATATCTGATGTAGATGGTTCGGCCATGTTGAGAGGACGAGTGAAACGCGGCTAACAAAAGGGATTTATATGGCAGATGTGAGTGGCAACGCCGGGAGGGGACGCCCTAGAGAGACCTTATTGGTGAGGTTCTTCAGAAAGGTCGGGTGCGCAGTGCTTTGTATGACCAGATGTATGAACATGGACGAGGCGAAAGAAGTATGTAAGGATCGTAGCAGGTGGCGTTCTGTGGTTACTGCCTACTCCCATGGGAAAAAGGCGTGAGTTTATGTATGTATGTATATCTGATATTAAGTGGTCACAGTTGCACAGAGTTACAGAAACTAAGTTGAAATGTCTCATGTGCCTGTGATTACACCGGCACCCATGCCCTTCAAACCGGAACACAGCAATGCTGCTTTGCGGCAGAAATAGGTATGGTGGTAGTACTTCCCTGGACAAGCTTCTTCACAAAGAGCTCTACTACTACAAAAACTGCTTCCAAATTTCTTTACACCCAATTGATGTGTCTTTTTACACCAATTATGTAAGTATTGGGTTATTCAGAAAATACGGACCTTGTACTGAAAGATAAGGTAAATTAGATACCCAGTATTCAGCAGAAAAGTCACTGACACACAAAATAGACAGTAGAAAATTGAAAAGTGTCACGTGCCTGTAATTTCCTTAAGACCCCCTACATCCCTTCAATAAGGAAAACTGTGATGATAGCAAAAGAAATATTATGAAGTTGGCAAGTTCCCCGGATAAACGTTTGTCATTTACAAGAAGCTCACTTAAACATATTGTAAGAGTGAAGCGTCGCGAGTGTCAGAATCGAATGTCGTGAGTGTGACAGTCGAGTGTCACGAGTGTCAGAGTGGATGGACCACTCGCGCCCATTAACTCTGACGGTCGTGACACAACTCAAGGTAGAGTAAGTAGTACTCAAGGTAGGGTGTTGCGAGTGTCACGACTGTCAGACTCGATGGACGCGAGTGTCAAGGTAGAGTGATGCGAGTGTCGTGAGTGTCAGAGCCGAGTGTCGTGCGTCACGAGGGTCAAACACTATATTGACTTTTGATTGTTTTACCTAATAAATGCAACTAGATACCTCCATGCGTTTCTGATAACCAATCAAATCTTGACAGACAGATGGACATGAAAGTAAGAGGTCCCTATTTTCCTTACATGGTGCAGAACCCTAAAAAATGCGCCAATTCAATTGGATGAACTAAAGAATGGTAACGCAAGCGATCGACACCAGGAAACGAGTTCGTTTTACTAGTGATTGATTGTTGGCGCACGATACTCGCTCGGCGTTTGTCTCGGGCATCCAATGAACGCAATCGGTTTGGGTGTGGTGCAAGTTAGGTGAGAGGAGCGGTTTGTTTATTGAAAGGTGTGAAGTGTCTTGTATTTTCTTAAGTGTTTTGGTTGAAGACACACCTAAATATTCTATGAGAGCAGTTTTCTGGACATCCAGCTTAAAATAATTAAGTAATAATACCAGCCTACTATTATCCCACTGCAAAGCACAAGCCTCTTCTCATACAGAGAACGCATGAGAATTGATCACCACGCTTGCAGAAATCGTAACTTAAAAAATCTATATTATTTAAAAATGTGTTACTTAAATTCGTTTGGGAGCTTCATTTGACTAAAAAGGTATATTCTATTTTTGCTTTTTAGTATTTTTTTTAGAAGTTTATGTTCAGACTTTTACTAAGGTTAATGATTCTTGACTTCCAAGTACACATTTTATTTGTCGACTATTAAAAAAAACACGCTGTTCCAATAAATTGCAACACCTGGTCAAAATGTATGAAACGGCATTTAAAATCGTCGCAAATTGTTACCGCTTTGGGGACTAGAATCTTGAACTGAACCATGGTAAAACTTTAGGTCACGATGTCCCTGCTACCTCAGAAAATATATCTTTATCTGAAGTCTGCAAGGTCAGCGTCTATAACTTGTACCACACATACCAACGGGCTGGTTCTCGTCGTTGTCAAAAATAGCAGTTGGTTTAATTGTGAACTATTTTCGTCCAAGCCCGTTTGATACGCACTCGATACGCACATCGAACGCTCTTACTTTTATTGACGTCCTATTCACAAACAGCTTTCAGTTTAATTATTGTGACTAACCTCTGCCCTACGCGTGATTTTTTTCAGCCATGTTAACTTACGTTTTTGATTACTGCTCCGCTCCCATGTGTCGTAGCGTGATGTTATATAACCTATACTATTCCTTGTGAATCTGGCTATCATATACAAAAAGATATTTTCGAATCCGACTAGTAGTTTCTGAGATTAGCGCGTTTAAACAAACAAACAAGAACCTCTTCAGCTTATTATATTAGTATTGTTCTGGTAAGTTATAAAAGCAAATCATTTCTTTTCCTTACAAAAAGAACAGCTGTTTCCATTCCCATACCACACAACTGCTTAAAAATACCACAACACAATTTGTCGTTGCGACTTTAAATCGAATAGAACAACTTTTTTTTTCTCTACCACAATGCGTGCTGGCTGACGACAAATATAAATGTCTTTTTAAATGTCCCCCCGCTCTACGTGGGTTGATGTAGTGGGGACACGAAAGAACACGGATTAGTTTCTGTTATTACAAGATTTTAGGGTGACGTGCGCGTTTAATTATGTCAGTGTGAGAGTGGTCGGGATGGATGTGACGGTGTCAACGTGGACTGTCGTGAGTTAGGTTCGGTTCGTGTATGTTGAAATAGTTGAAGGTTAATTGCGACTGTAGTGCATTTACTATCCACGATTTTTTTGGCAAGTCTTTGTAGTTTTATTTTTGTTTTTGACTAGTTAATCGCTGTGCTATTAGAAAGGTAAATACTAGCTTTTTGTCCGCGTCTTTGCCTGCTAAAAAGTTTAAAACCCCTTAATGAAGCCCTGTAGCAATATCCGTTCATCCATCTTCTATCTACCAGTCAATTTCAGCTTCCAAGGTCGAGTAGTTTTCGAGATTTTGTGTTTGGTCAGTGAGTGAATAAGTGACCTTTCGTTTCTGTATACAAGCTTATTCGTAATTTTGTTGACCAGAAACCTAAAAAGAGGTCATTATGAACATCTTTTACTATGGAACCAACCCTGAAATCCCGAAAAATTAATCAGCTGAACCATACAATTTGTCGAGTTATGTGAACTTACATAATTAAGGAACACAGTCTAGCAAAAGTTGTTCATAATAATACTTATTATTATGAACAACTTTTGCTAGACTGAATAGGGGTCATTGTACTTACAATGACCCCTATTCAGGTTTGTAGAACACAAAAATAAACTTTTTATAAATAGAAGATAGAACTTCCTACAAAATAATAACTGTATTATTTTAAAAACCCGCTGAGCTTTTATAACATTCCCGGAACAGCCAAATTGTGCAAAAACTGCAGCTAGTAGATCACAATACACGTACTTGCGAGAAGCCAGGCGAGCGTCGCCCCGTGACATTAGCGGACGCTCTCAAGTCTCAATGCGGTGCAAGCTACGAGCGGAGGCGGTGTCGTGAGAAAGATAGGAGAGATTGCAATTCACGTACGGATTTACCAGTAACCATACATACATACCATCACGCCTGTATTCCCCAAAGAATTAGGCAGAGGTGTACCAACGTAGACCCACAGTTCGCCGGTATGTTTTAACCGGGCACAAATCCTAACTCCGAGCTGCTACTGAGGATTTTATAGAAAAACTCAATAACACTTTGCTCAACCTGGGAATCGAACCCAAGACCTCTAACGTAGCAGTCGCGCTTAGGACTACTAGGCTAACGAGGCAGTTGTTGTTGGCAGTAACCATATTTTTTTTGCATACCGAGCTCTGGTAATAATGGCATAGGTGTCTACAATAAAAGAGAATAGGCCCAATTTAAAGCCCTCCAGCCGATATTAATTTATAAAAAAATAAAATGGCAGTCACTCAAGTCTATGAGGTATGAGGCTATGAGGTATAACAGCATTGTGGTGTAGTACGAAAAGCGGCAAGAGCAGTACAATTTTGTAATTCATCTATTTATTGTAAGACCGTAGTGTACCATATACCTACTCAGATTTTTTTTTTACTCATTAATTAATTACACACACATACATCACGCCTGTATTCCCCGAAGGGTTAGGCAGAGATGAACCAATGTACACCCACAGTTCGCCGGTATGTTTAGGTCCCATGTAATAGGGGGCGAGCCTATTGCCATTAACGGGGCACAAATCCTAACTCCGAGCTGCTGCTACTGAGAATTTCATAGAAAAACCCACTAACAGTGCTCGACCTGGGAATCGAACCCAAGATCTCTAGCGTAGCAGTCACGCTTAGGACCACTAGGCTACCGAGGCCGTTAAATAAATTACATTTTATTATTTTGTATATAATAGCGAGAAATATTTAAAATCGCTATCGCCTATAGATTAAACCTCCACAACCATAAGCTTCACGTTTATTGTGCTTCAAGACAGGGTTCGGATGGGATTTCAAGATTCACGCCGCATCGCCTCCTTTTATAAAAACATATACCTACTATATTATGCACTCGAGACACGCTGCATCGCTTCTACAGCTACGCGTACACGGGCAACTTTTCAGCAACTATTTCTTAGCAACAGTTGTTTTCTTCAAGAAAACATGTCGCGCCACCCCTAGTAACATGGGATAAGGGCAGGAAGATGATGATGATGATGAGTTGCCGGAGGCAGTCTGTTTTTTTAGTTTTTTTTAGGCTGATCTGCTCTATTCTCTGGAAGAGGCTAGATTAATTCCTAAATATCAATATTACTTTCATAATATTTACCGAAATCAGTGCGATGAAATAAATTACACAAAGTATAGCTGTCTGGGTTGTAATCTGCAACTCCTAAGTCGGGACCGTTAGTACTGGGCCACTCACAGCTTACTTAAATATTTATTTATTAAAGCATATGAAAATATAAATTATAGTATCCCGCCGGCACGGGTCAGGTCAGGGCTCCAGAGAAAGGTACTACCTAATATAACGAGACACGTGCAGAAATACAACTTTTTGAATTAAGCCCTCGATCCAACTGCCAAACGAGAGTTTCCTCATTAATATTTTTGTTTAACAAAAGTGGCCCAGAATTGTTGCCCGTATAAACTCACCTTTATTTAGGCGCTACTGCATACAGTGTGGCATACAGTAGTTCCCTTTAGGAAATGTTATTTTGGCTTTATATTTATAACATTTTCATTTGATTTCCATTTCTATGTTGAATTATTCTGTGAAAAATTTTATATAACTCCGAAGCTACACACAAGTGTCGTGTCATCGTGTGGCGGAACGCAAATAAATGATGCATCGCGGGTTTCTACGTTATACAATATTATGCCGGCGGCAAAACCGCGTGGCTAAACCGTGCCACTGGCATGTGTGTTCTAACGGTCGGATTTCCTACTGCTATTTCTTTTTTATAGACCTATGTGCATGCTGCTCTCATAAAAGGCTAATGATGATAGCATCATCATCATCTTCCTGCCCTTATCCCATGTTACTTGGGGTCGGCGCAACACGTTTTCTTTTTCCACGCTGTCCTGTCAACCGTCATGCATCCATTCATATTTTCTTTGGCCTCCCTCTTCCCCTCCATCCATCAGGCTAATGATGATAGCGCAAAGTAAAAATTATTATCATAAAAGGTCTTTAAGTCAATCTACAATCACAAGTACAATCGACTTTAATCAGTCATTTGTAATTTCCCAAGTAATAACTAAGCTATCTAATCACTCATTTACGCATCATTGGTACACAATGTATTTCTGTTTACGTTGGCAAAATTACGACAAAATAAAATCCCGACCGCAGTCTTAAAAACGCAAAATAATACGCAAATAACAATGATCGTAACCGTAACGTATCATTAATCTGAAATACGGCGAATCATTACAGTCGGATTAATTCGAGCGTTTTATACCGCGGAGGAGCTAATAAATGGAGTGCTTACATTTAGAGATGAATGGGAAAATGCACGTCGACTACATAGAGAGAAAACAGGCAAAGCAATCATTGATCTGTTGATGACTTCACCATAAGTTTTAACCGTTGCTTAGAGGTCGGATACGTTTAAATGTAAAAAAATAATAGTTAATTAGATGTTAACCAATACTTAATTTTGATTAACTGTTATTAGCAAGAGGGATGTGCATCATCTTTGTTAAACATATTAGTGATTGTAGTTTTTGTAACAAACTAAAAGTAAGTTAGACAGATACTGCAGAGGCTTCGGCTGGTAAACCATATGTTTACAACATTTTAACAGTCTATGATTTGTAATTATTATTATGAGATGAACATTGGTCTAAAATAGAAAGATAGGTCTCGACATAAAATCCGTGTGACTAACAGGCGGGTTGTTAATAAAAGTTGAAATTAACTAGCTAACTATTAATTATCTCAATACAAGCAGTAATAAAACAGTCACCGGCACCCTCTTCACATCAAAATGGTTGCAATACTACAACACAATTCTCTCAACATTTCAGCCAATTGATCACTCCATTCATACACTACTCCGCGTTTTCATCCAACATATCGTAAAAGCAATTGAGTCGTATTGGCAACTTTCCGAATACGCGACCGAAGTGATAATTTGTCGTTTGTTCCATATAAATAACATTTCGCGAACGCTACTGACTGTGCAACTGCAGCCTTGTAAATACGTGTTACTTGTTTGAAAGCTATTGCGATACTGAATGAAAAGTTTAGTGTGAGTGAATTTTCTTTTTCTTTTTGGTTTCGTTCGGCGGAGTTATTGTAAGCGACACGAGTCGTGAGAACTAACTTCCAGTTAATTTTTGGGTTTTTGGGTCCGCCAGTCGGACCAATCGCATGCAGCGTCGGTGCCCCCCGCGTCCTTCATTCCGCCAAAGAGACCCAAAAATGGACTTGAAGTTTGTGATCACGATTCGTGCCGGTTACTACACTTTGTTCTGAGAAGTGAGTCAAAATATGTGAACAGTTCCTTTAAAAATGATTTGTTCGGAATTTTTTAAATTTACTAACTGAGACGGAGTGGGTGGAAAGCAGCGGTGCTGGAGCAGGGCGAGTGTCGGACTGTACACGGACGGACATCTTTTTTCATAAAATTTTTCAGAACCAAACATTAATCTACCAATCACAGCGGTTTATGTAACCTTGACAATTAACATACCATCACGCCCGTATTTCCAGAAGGGTTAGGCAGACGTGTACCAATGTAAACCCACAGTTCGCCGGTATGTTTAGGTCCCATGTAACAGGGGGCAAGCCTATTGCCATTAACGGGGCACAAATCCTAACTCCGAGCTGCTGCTACTGACTTCACAGAAAAACCCAATAACAGTACTCGACCTGGGAATCAAACTCTCGAATTTGTGGTTTACATTTAGGTTGGTTTATATTTAGGGAAAAGTTCGATGAAAATAGGATCACGGCTGAACACAGTCATGCCTGAACTTGTACCTAACCCAGATATATAGATCCCATCAAAAACATAAATGTGAAATGAGAGCCAAGTTCAATATGATATATGCGTTGCTTGTTGATTTCAACGAAAAAAGAAGTGAGATGTAAATGGTGCCAAGTTCAATGGTCAGTCCTGAAATTTATTTATAACTAGCGAATTGCCCGCGATTACGTCCGCGTGGCCGTCGTTTAGTGACGTCTTGACGTCTTTGGTTATTGCTCCGCTCCTGTGTGTCGTAGCGTGATGTTATATAGTCTATGTTATTCAGGAACAATGTAGCTATCTATTGGTGTAAAAATGGTTAAAATCGGTCCAGTAGTTTCGGAGCCTATTCGTTACAAACAAACAAACAAATCTTTCCTCTTTATAGTAATGGTATAGACAACATAAAATATTTTGTAGCAACTTAAAATATCAATTCTTTATAGGATAATACAATTACTTTGGATGTTATTTATGAAGCCTGGCTCATGGCTGTATACAATACTAGCGACCTGCGAACGACTTCGTCCGCGTGTCTTATTACACCCGCGTTTAGTTACGTGTTCCGTTACTGCTTCGCTCTCGTGTGTCGTAGCGTGATGTCATATAGCCTATGTTACTCAGGATCAATGTAGCTATCTATTGATGAAAAAAATTTTAAAATCGGTCTACTAGTTTCGGAGCCTATTTACAAACAAACAAATAAAAAATATTTATATAGATTTATTTAAAAAAGCCAATTTTGAAAAATACAAAGGTTGTCACAATGACCGGTCTTATCGCTTTTACACACCTGAAGCGTTCCAATCGTTAAGAGCAGACGGCAGTAAATTTCATCAATTTTTAAATTGGAAATATCCATTTCGCACATAATGTTTATTTAGTTTGTAGGCTTTATTCATATCAATGGGTGATGCAAGTTGTGCTTGTGGTATAAAATTAAACCAAAATGCTATGGAACAGTTATATTTTCAACTAGCTGTTGCCCGCGGCTTCGTTCGCGTTCACTATTTGTTTTTTGCATATAAACCTCTTTTTTTTTAATTTAAGTACCTAAATAAAAAATTAAAATAACAATCGCCTAAATTACTTCTTATAACATCAGCTATCTGGGAGTGAAAGTCTCGTCGAAATCGGTCCAGCCGTTTCGGAGATAAGCCGGAACAAACAGACAGACAGACAAAAATGTTAATAATTGTTTTTTTTTATGTTAGTACCGTATATACTTTCATATGCATTTAGTGAAAAGCTTGTAATTTGAAATTACAAACAGACCCTTCAATTTTATTTATTTGTATGTATGGATTCGGTAATCAACTGGTTTCCAATACTTTTCCAATACTTTTACTTTTTTCGATGTGTGTTTGTTTTGTTTATTTGTGTGCCCTTGACTCTACTCTAGGTCAGAGGTGACAGAGACAAAGTCGACGATGGAGTGAGATTACCCAGAAGAAGCCTGTTCACTCTAACTTTGAAGAGATTATGGATCAATACGTTTGGAAATACAGACGCAGGTAGAGAATTCCTTTGTGCATGATAAAAAACGTTTCGAAACGCTTAGTGCGAATTGATGAAATGGCAACAAGGTTAGTAAGGTAATTTGCAGTGGGTCTAAATGTGCGTCTCAGCACACAAGAGCGGCAACACCGCAACAAATAATTAGCAAACGCTAAACACGCACTTTTTACTCACTTAACAAAAACTGCACATTTTCACCCACACAATGATTGAAAACAATCGCTCTCAACATCAACGTCGATCAATCGAACTGATTGATGGAACTCAATCAATCACAATTGAGCTGAGCAAGCCATTTTGTACGAACTAGTGTAAAAAGTCGTGTCAGTCATTCGTCTAAAAGCGGCGACAAGATGAGTCGACGATTTGAGAAACATCTAGGTACTTTAGGGAGAGATTAAGATGTCTACTTCGTTAAGTTTCTAAAAGCTGGTTTTAAAGTACTACTACTATTACAAACACGAAAGTTTAAAAGGAAGGATGGATGGATGGATGAATGATTGGTAATTTGGTGAAATTTTATTGATCTAGCTTATCACGTAAAAATTCTAGGTCGTTTTTATGCTCCCATGATAATTTTTGTCTTTGGATAATTCTGAAGTTACAAAAATGGACTACAACACGCTCAAAGCGAACGAAGCAGCTGAATTTTTTTTTACATAGTTCAGTGTCTGACCCTCTGGAAGCTGCCCAGTGAAGTAAAATTCAACCTATAACCTGGTCGTAAGAGATCAGAAACATGGGTGGGTTTTAGTCAGTAAAAGTTTGACGCTTCCAGTCCAGCCCGCCCAGGGCGGGGGAAGTCATTTGATGATTTCCCATCCGTAAAAAAAAACACATCAAAAAACCAATAGTCCTGTCATATAGATAGACTCCTGTCAAGAATACAAATTAAAGAAAAAATCGCACCATTTTTTTAGATTACCAAAAAATATTTCAATAAAATCACCCACAATAAATCGCCAATCAATTTCAAACTCATTACCATACCTAATAAGTGTATTTCAGAAAAATATTCCGTAAAGAAAATCTAATAAGAGGGTAGAATTATAAGAATATTAAAACGCAGCATTCGGAATCTGGTGTGATAAATACCTTTTAATATTCAGAATATATTGGCGCCATTGGCGAGGAAATTAGATCGCCAGGGCTTTTTTAATGTATGAGGCTGTGATTCTCAAAGTGGGGCATTAATTTTAGGGTATTGGAAAAGAAGGTATAGATTTGGTAATGTTATTGGATAATATATTTCAATGCTTATTGGCCCATACTCTGAGGTTTGACATTTGTAGACCTTTGACTAACGTATAAGTATTTAATTCGAATTAATTTTTGAATTGGATATACAAATATCTTATAGTATTTTGGTGCAATATTTTCCAATAGCTTCGTTAGCCTAGTGGTCCTACTACTGCTACGCTAGAGGTTTGGCTTCGATGTCCAGGTCGAGCAAAGTGTTATTGGGTATTTCTATAAAATTCTCAGTAGCAGCTCGAAATGCGGATTTGTGCCCGGTAAATAGCAATCGGCTCGCCCCCTATTACATGGGACTTAAACATACCATTAACCGGGCACAAATCCAACTCCGAGCTGCTACTGAAAATGTCATAGAAAAACCCAATAACACATTCAAGATATAAATATATCTTAAATAATATTTCTTTAGAAATCAGCATTATCTTTGTACACAATTCTCCTGTTGCTTCTTGTCAGTTTATAAAAAATATTTTTAAAAACATGCTTTCGTTAATAACAAACTCTGTCTATTTACGTCTATTTATGTCTAGTTACGCTTTTACGACTAAACCACTGAACCAATTTTGATAAAATTTGGTGTGGGGTAAGTTTGAACCCCAAGAAAAGAAATAGGCTACTTTTTATTCCGCGACTTTGTCTGCACCCGCGATAATTGACATTTACGGGGACGGAGTCGCGGGGAAAAGCTTGCTTCTACATATGTCTCCGAGGTCACCATGTCAGTCGCCTACAGAGGTGAGCAGAGGTGACTCCAAACAATACAATGTCACACAACACATTTTGTTTCCAAAACACAAACAAAATGCCCCCTAACATACGCACGGCCAATTTAACATCAAATTGGTGATAATAAATATTAAATGACGACGGGAGCCATGTTGTGACGCCACGGGGGCACACATGTGACGTCATCGGGGGCGATGCGTCGGAAAGTTTGAGAACGACTGGGAATTACAATGTTGTGATTAACCATGGAGGGAAATTGTGACAAAATTAATTGTATTGGTAGGTATTTTTTGTGAGGAAAATTTCAAAAGATATTTCGCACTGTGCGATCCACACAACACCTAAGTCTAGTCGTATTTTGGTTAATAAATAATTAAGTTAATGAAATTTAGTATATACCAAAAAAAATGTCATTGAGTTGTGTCCATATACGTCCCAACGGGGTAGGCAGAAACCACTGAACGCCACCTGCTACGGTCCTTACATACTCCTTTCGCCTCGTCCACGTTCATACATCTGGTCATACATGCACGCCGGTTACGAGTGTTGCGCGCCCGACCTTTCTGAAGAACCTCACCAATAAGGTCAGGGTAGGTTTTATTGAGTCCTACTTTTTTTTTTATTACATGGGACTTAAAACATACCGGCGAATTGTGGGTGTACAATAGTACACTTCTGCCTAACTCTCCAGGGAATACAGGCGTGATGATGGTACTTTTTTTTTTACCTTTATCCTATATTTTTTAACAGTTTCGACAGTTTTCCACTGTCGCGTGGTCAATTTATGTATGGGCTGGTCTGTTCTGAGAGTGCACACGCGTTGCCTGCGGGGAGTCCCGTCTGGTGTGAGGATTTCGACCTGTTATTCGCCAGGGAATATAAAACAGTTTCCATATTAATTTGTTAGCTCCTATAAATGTTCAGTTTTCGACAAAAAACCATACTAATATCGCAAAAATTACTCTGTCCGCCAGTTACGCTTTCAGGAACACACACACAGAACAGATTTTGATAAAATTTGGTAGAGACTAAGCTTGAACTCCAAGAAAAGGCCACTTTCCATGAATCAATGTCTGCGTGGGGAAAGTTGCGAGCTAAAGCTAGTACAAAAATATCCAACCTAACAATATTATATTCCAGGCATATCATTCTCAATTCTACATACATTATATTTGGACAAACAGACAGACTGACATCTAATCTATTAGCTTCTGCTAACGAAGAGCTGTATTAATAAACAATCCGTCTACATTATGAGAGAGGAACGTTAAATAGGACTTTGAAATAGTCTATAATCTAGATTTGTGTTTATTTATTCACTAGCTTCTGCCAGCGACTTCGTTCGCGTGGTTCTTTCGTTAGTTACGTCTTTGGTTCTTACTCCCCTCCCGTGTGTCGTAGCGTGATGTTATAAAGCCTAAAGCCTACCACGATAAATGAACTATCCAGCACAAAAATATTTTTTCAATTCAAACCAGTTACTTTGGTTGAACACGCTAATCATAGTTTATTTATCGAGGAAGGCCTCAGGCTTAATAACATCATGCTAAGACACACGGCAGAGGAGCAGTAACCAAAGACGAGTAACAATATAACGCGCTTGGAAAAAACGACAGGAACGAAATAGCTGACAGAAGCTAGTCTGTAGATTTTGAAGATAAAAGTCTGTATAAATTAGCGTGCCCCGTAAAAGCTCTTAAAACCTCCAACAGAATTCCTGCAAAAATTTTCCCCTACAAATCGGCACATCATCGCAAAATTTTATACATTCACGCAAGTCATGCGAAGGGATCGTTTGACCTCTCACCGCGTTGTATTAATATCGCGGGATGTGATTCTATATTGCCACACCACCAGATAATGCTTCGTCATACCTTTCATGTTAACGGTTGCTATTCTTTTAGAAAAATTATAATACATAACATAACATAACATCACGCCTGTATTCCCCAAAGGGTTAGGCAGAGGTGTAACAATGTACACCCACAGTTCGCCGGTATGTTTTTGGGTCCCATGTAATAGGGGGCGAGCCTATTGACATTAACCGGGCGCAAATCCTAACTCCGAGCTGCTACTGAGAATTTCATGGAACTACCCAATAACACTTTTGCTCGACCTGAGAATCGAACACAAGACCTCTAGCGTAGCAGTCGCTCTTAGGACCACTAGGCTAATGAGGCAGCAACAAGCCACGTTCAGTTACGTCTCTGGTTAGTGCTCCGCTCTCGTTTGTCCATAGCGTAATGTTCTATACGTATAAACCTTCTTCTTGAATCACTCTATTTATTGATGCCGCACTAAAATCCGTTGCTTAGTTTAAAAGATCTAAGCGTACTGAGGGACAGACGGCGGGAAGCGTCTTAGTTTTTATTTTAGAGGAGGTTATCAATTCGAATGTTTTTGTTTTATTGTGTTCGGGCAGAACTCCGTCGTATATAGATTTGCAAAATTCTTTATTGTTCCAAAGGGGTTTATTAAAAAAATGTAATGTTAATTTCATATAGATCTGATGATGGATTCCGGAGACAGACAACGGAACTCTTCAAAAAATTACAGCAAATCAACCGCGATTGCTGCTATCCCATAAATATGAATTGTTGTTTGATGGGTCATCATTCTTCAGAGGTGGTCCCTTATAAATTTTCTCGAAATTGGTTAAGTAGTTTGGTAAAAAAATTTAAATAACTGACAAAAATATGTCATCCAAGTAAACGAATTAGCCTATTCCGCTTTCTTGTGACTATTAAGTGGTGTCTTGTTATGTTACATACAATTACTGTTCCATCATGGATTTGGATGACAGGAGGTTGATACTAAAAAGCGAAAAATAAAAACTTTTTTACAAAAATTCAAAAGTGAAAAATAACTTTAGCTTTGGAAGTCGGTGGCAATACAAAACAATAAACAGAACCAAAGCCGCCGACTTCCAAAGCTAGTTATTTTTCACTTTTGAATTTTTGAAGGCGGTTGTCTTTTTGATTAAAAAGTTCTATGCTATGTAGAGATACGAAAATTACACGGGGTGGAAGCAATGTCGTAAAGAAAACTTAAATTGTAGATTTAGTACATGATTCTGCCTGATCCCTCCCCGGTCGTGACGGAGTGCCGTCCCATCGGACTATGAGAGTGAGGGGAAAAAGGGAGTGTACCTCTATTTGCACAATATGTGCATTGTAATATTTATTGAGTACATGGCTAGTCTCTATTGAGATTTGCCGCCGTGAACGAAATTCGGTCGAGAGGTTAATTATCTTTGACACCCTGAAGTTAAAAAAATGTGTAGTTTTTGTTTTAAAGAGCTCCATTTAATTGCACTTTTGAGTTACGAAGGTAAGTTTATATTTTTTGTTGAATTCTTCAGAAAGGTCGGGTGCGCAGTACTCGTAACTGGCGTGCTGGTATGACCAGATGTATGAACGTGGACGAGGCGAAAGGATCGTAGTCGCGTAAGGGTCGTAGCAGGTGACGTTCTGTGTTTTCTGCATACCCTCACAGGATTTTTTTAAAGGAAGAACAAAATGCACGTCACAGAACAATTCCATTTCCATTCACAGCATCCGGGTGGTAAAACTTAATCCGATCCATAAATCCGAACATAAAGCTAATCGCTATCTGCCGATAAGTGTACGCTGTAATGCGCATTATAGCTACGACAATAAAGTTGATTTTATTATGGCACAGCCGTAAAAAGATTGCCATCTCGGGAAAACTGATTTGTGATCGGTGACATCATAGAGGTGATAAAAATATATATGTTTAGTGTGTGTAGTTATAATATCTACATTAATATTACAAAGAGGAAAGATTTTTTAGTTTGTTTGTACCGAATAAGCTCCGAAACTACTGGACCGATTTTAACCATTTTCCCACAAATAAATAGCTATATTATTTCTGAAGAACATAGTCTATACTTACTACTTCCACTACTTAGCTCACGTTGGTCGTAGCGTGATGTTCTATGCGTCTAAACCTTCCTCTTGAATCACGATGTCTTTGATGAGTACCGTATTCAAATCCATTGCGTAGTTTAGAAGATCTAAGCGTACAGAGAGACAGACGGCGGAAAGCGACTTTGTTTTAAACTATGTAGATATTTATATAGGCCCTAGCGGACTCGGTCATCGACTACGGCCTGAGTAGTTACGGAGGAACCTACCATACATATTTGACAGAAATATATAAGTTAACTGCCTCGTCGGCCTAGTGGTCCTAAGCGCGACTGCTACGCTAGAGGTCTTGGGTCCGATTCCCAGGTCGAGCAAAAAGTGTTATTGGGTATTTCTATGAAATTCTCAGTAGCAGCTCGGAGTTAGGATTTGTGCCCGGTTAATGGCAATAGGCTCGCCCCCTATTACATGGGACCTAAAAAAACATACCGGCGAACTGTGGGTGTACATTGTTACACCTCTGCTTAACCCCTCGGGGAATATAGGCGTGATGGTATGGGTGCTAACTGAAATAACAAGACCTGTATTTTCACCTAAAAATAAAAAAAAACATACCATCACGCCTGTATTCCCCAAAGGGTTAGGCAGAGGTGTACCAATGTACACCCACAGATCGCCGGTATGTTTAGGTCCTTTGTAATAGGGGGCGAGCCTATTGCCATTAACCGGGCACAAATCCTAATTCTGAGCTACTACTGAGACTTTCATAGAAACAATAATAACAATTGAAATGTATTAAATAAAGCAGCATGTACCTAAATGTAATTAAGTAAACAAGACCGACTCGCCGGCACACAGATAAGCCCTGAGAGGTTTGCGTGTATGGCAAAAACAATAATGAATTTGGAATATAATATTTTGGAAACTGCCTCATTGGCGTAGTGGTCCTAAGCGCGACTGCTACGCTAGAGGCCTTGGGTTCGATTCCCAGGTCGAGCAAAAAAGTGTTATTAGGTTTTTCTATGAAATTCTCAGTAGCAGCTCGGAGTTAGGATTTGTACCCGATTAACGGCAATAGGTTCGCCCCATATTACATGGGACCTAAAAAAACATACCGGCGAACTGTGGGTGTACATTGTTACACCTCTGCCTAACCCCTCGAGGAATACAGGCGTGATGGGATGTGTGTGGAAATAATAATAATTAATTTGGCATTTGAGAAACTAAAAAAAAAACCCTAACCTTCTAGGACGAAGGTAAACGACGGGCATTAAAAAAAAAGTTTTTATTAAAATCGTAGATCTCGCGAATGTTGAAGGCAGATGTGATTAATTATCTGTTCTCGGCGGGAAAAAAGGGGATGATCGCTAGTGAGATATTAAAAAAAAAGTTTGTAAATTTTTGTTAAAGAATTTTCATAGAGTATTTGCATTGCAAATGCCTGATCAACTTATTTTTAAGGGAAAAATATCTATGAAAGACGTTTCAGAAAACGAAAATAAAATATTACGAGCATTTTTGATAAACAAAATTACGTACCACACTAGGAATTTCTCCTTTTTTACATATTTCTTTATGTCATTGGTTGGCAAACAAGCCGACGGCCCACCTGATGTTAGGTGGTCACAGCTACCTATAACCATCTGCAATACCAGAGGCCTTGCAAATGCGTTGCCATCCCAGAGACTAAGTTGAAATGTCTCATATGCCTGTAATTACACGCGCACCCATACCCTTCCACAGCATCGTTGCTTTGCGGTAGAAATACGTATGGTGGTAATACTTCCCCGGACGAGCTCCTTCACAAAGAGCTCTCTAATACTAGCGATCTCGCAACACGCAGCGTGGCAGCCAATTTCTCAGCTACTGCGCCAAACGTATTGTCATATTGTATGCCTATGATAGGATGTCCACCATGATTCATGTTTTCCATTTCAGAAACAACAAATCCATAATATTACAAATGCGAAAGTAACTTTGCATGTCTGTTACGTTTTCACGACTAAACCACTGAACCGATTTTGATGAAATCTGGTACGGACCCCAAGAAAGGACATAGGCTACTTTTTATTCCGCGATTTTGTTTGCGACGGGGATAACCGACACTTACGCGGACAAAGTGCCTCATTGGGCTAGTGGTCCTAAGCGCGACTGCTACGCTAGAGGTCTTAGGTTCGATTCCCACGTCGAGCAAAAAGTATTATTGGGTTTTTCTACGAAATTTCCAGTAGCAGGTCGGAGTTAAGATTTATGCCCGGTTAATGGCAATAGGCTCGCCCCCTATTGCAGGGGACCTAACTGTGGGTGTACATTGTTACACTTCTGTCTAATCCTTCGAGGAATACAGTCGTGATGGTATGTTTATGTTATGAAGCCGCGAGCAAAAGCTAGTAACTTTATGGCAACGGTATCATAAGTACAACAGAAGACCACAATAATAATAACACCATTAAATGGAACAATACGACAATTTTAAAGTCGGACTACATGAAAAGTGAGACCAGAAGTCCACAGAGCATTCGGCATCCCTCGTTGTAATCTATACAATAAACTAAAGCTACATTCCTGTTTGTACTGGGCACAGAATGTTATGTTAGGTCTTAGTTCTAATGACACACATAAGTTTAAACTGAAGTCTAGATCAGTTAGGTATAAAGGCTGCAACAAGACATCTATACAAATATACCAAAGCTAAAGGGCTCTTTTCTTTGTTTGTTTGAACGCGCTTATCTCCGGAACTGACAGTCGGATTGAAAAAAATCTTTTTGTATACGGTAGCCAGATTCATAAGGAATAGTACACTATGTAACATCACGCTAAGATACAAAGGAGCAGAGCAGTAACCAGAAACTTAATATAAAGCGGATGACAATGCCACGTGGAGTAAGTGGAGGGCAGGAGTTAGTTGTCAATATACTCGTACACAACGTTATTCTCTGTTTACCAGAAAAAAAGGAAAACGTGCTCAAGATCGTACTCATCTATATTAATATTATAAAGCAGAAGAGTTTGTTTGTTTGAACGCGTTAATCTCAGGAACTACTGGTTAGAATTGAAAAAATATTTTTGTGTTGGATAGTCCATTTATCGAGGAAGGCTATAAGCTATATAACATCACGCTACGACACATGGGAGTAGAGCAGTAACCAAAGACGTAACTTAATGCGGGTGAAAAAAACGCGATCGAAGTCGCTGGCAGAAGCTTACTGTACTTTAGCAATAAGCCTTTTATAACATATTTTACACAAATTATGGTATTCATATACATGAATATCACTATGAATCTGAACTTGTACTATGAGCCCACAGGCAAATCGCGAAAAAAAATTTGTTGATCCATAATATTTTTTCGAGTTATACTTACTACATGCGAACATTTGTATATTTGCAAGCGAAGACTAATCAGCTGATTCCTTTGGGCGTGAAACGCGTTTAAACTGTTTACGAAAAGTCAGACTTTTCAAAGTATCCGGGTACCTATTGTCCATTATTCGAGCCAATAAACTAAGCTCCCTGTGGCAGGATGCGACCACGGCTGTAGCTACTATCATCTGATATTAAATCGCTAGGGTGACCAGAATGACAAGAAAAACTACCACGTGATCAAATATCTGAATCGAGCTTAGTTCTTAGTTCGTCCTAAAGTTACGTTACCAAAAAAGGTTTTTAATTAATCAGCGATAAATATACCAAAAATAAATGGGAGACATGTTTACCTACGTGTGTTGGTTCGTTTTGATAAAACTAACCCCAATTTTCAATGAGGAATAATTTCACTTGCGTTATTTTTCGGGGTTCAATTTAATTTCAATAACGAACTAAGTTCAAATATAACTCTAAATAAATACCACGATTTAATTTGTTGTAGAAACCATCTAACAAATAAATAAACATAATTTAATATCGAAACTAATAATATGAGCTATCTAACATAATTCTAACTGCCCCGTTGGTCTTGTGGTCGCAAGCGCGACTGATGAGCGTGGGGTCCCAGGATCGATTCCCAGGTTGGGCAAAAATTATTGTTTTTTTCCATTAGGATTTGCTCAGTAGCAGCCCAGAATTTGGACGTTGGTGGTGTGACACCCCTGTGCCTCAGAACGCACGTAAAGCCGATCTTTGACAGTTGTTACGGATAGTCAGAAGCCAGGTAGTTAGACAACCAGTCTAACTAAGGGATGTCGTGTTACCCACTAACTGGGTTGTAGAGGTCAGATAGGCAGTTGCTTCATGTAAAACACTGGTATTCAGCTGTATCCGGTTAGACTGGAAGCCGACCCCATCATAGTTGGAAAAAGGCTAAGTAGATGATAACTATCGAACGTAAATTAAAGCAAACCAGCTTTAAAAAAATATATTACATTAACAAACCACTTTTGATGTCCTAAGAGCTTTCTATCTTAACCCCCGACTCAAAAAGAGGGGTCTGTGGCACCATAGCTCTTAAACGGCCGTTTCAAAGTTGCCAGCTCTTTTGTTGGCTTCGGTAGGGATATTTATTTTTCTGTCAGGAGTTACTTAATTTTTTTATTTGTTCATAAACTTAAATAACTACTCATCCAGAAGCGTTGAAACATACCATTCATGTTAAAAAGGTAAGGTTGTTGTAAATAAATAAATCGTTAATCGTTACCCTAGTGGTCCTAAGCGTGACTGCTACGCTAGAGGTCTTGGGTTCGATTCCCAGATCAAGCAAAGTGTTATTGGGATTTTCTATGAAATTCTTAGTAGCAGCTCGGAGTTAGGATTTGTTCCCGGTTAATGGCAATAGGCTCGCCCCCTATTACATACCGGCGAACTGTGGGTGTACATAGGTGCACCCCTGCGTAACCCTTCGGGAATACAGGCGCGATGGTGTTGTAATAATAAATAAATAAAAATTACGATACACATGTGTGTGTTACATTAATGTGTGAATCTCTGGAGTATTGTTATACTTGACTTGATTAATATTTTTGTGACATTCTATATCAATTATTGACCATATTTTTTGTGACATTGTATAACAATTTACTGATGATGATGATAATAATTATTTTGCATGCAATTGATACATATTCTGTATAGCTAAACATGTGGCCTTTAGAACTGACTGTAACATCTTTATACCATGTTTAAGGCAAATAAAGATTTATCTTATCTTACCTCATGGTAGGTAAATATTCCTAGTATTTCCCGATCCACGAAATTCATGGTTACTGTAAAAGCCGGACTAGATAGGTACGCTCACTAAAGTTGGTAGCGTAGGACCATTTGTTTTAATTTGGTCGTCGGCAACACCCGCTGTAGCGCGCCATTGCAAAATGGACGTTATGGTATGGGTTTACACGTTATGATCTTTGGATTTGGTATTTATTTCATAAGCAATTTTTACATAGTTTCGAAAACAGACTATATTCTCCAAATAGAGGGTCTCTTCTCATACACAGAAGGGACAATCATTGATCACCACGGATTGGCGATTTCAGACGTACGGTCAACAAAACAGATAAGTAACCAGATCGCCTAATATAGTTGGAGTATTTTTAAACCGGTGTTCGTTTTTAAATAAAATTTAATTTAATTAATAAACTATGCATTTTATAATAATAAAAATAAATTTCATTCAAAAACATCCATCGGTTTAAAAAAAACTTTTAATTTATTAGACGAACCTGGTTATTTATCTCTTTTGCTGACTCTACATTAGTCCATATTTCCTCACGATGTTTTAATTCACCGATGTCAGTGATGTTCAAGATAAACATATGAATTGAAAAAGTGAAAGTCTGTGACCTTTATTTTCTGACCCCTTTTTACAAAGATAATGAGGAGAATAGGGGTCAGGCAATTCAGGGAACTGACCGTACTTGCCCGGTAACGAACCCGCAACCTCATGCATGAGAGGCAGGCATCTTAAATACTGGGCCATCACGAGTTCACGACGTAATAAAGTAGCAATGAAGTTAAAACAATGTTTTTTCCCCACTAGTGTGTTGAAAGACGTCGTATTCAACGCGTGAGTATTTTATCATTACAGTCTCCACTCCATTACTGCAATTGAAACATAGAGGCTATATACCCCAGCATTGAATGACCGCAACCTGTACAAATTAGGAAGGCCAACATTCTTGGGCAAAAGCAATGAAATACAATGTAGATACACTGTACGTTTCAATTTGGTAGCATTGGAAAATGTGGGCGAGCTGCTGGGTGCGTCTTGGGTGCTTTTCTACTGAATGTTATGGTCAATTTAATACGGATTCCACTTTATACGGTAACTGTCTAGTCTTAGATGCCAAGAGCAGTATCGGCCTATAGTTCTGCGGCTGATAGACAAATTAGAAGGGATGAAGGATAGAGAAGATATTGCAAGCGGTTTTACTTTTTCTAAAATAAAAGTAGCTTTCGTTGCCCCTTATAACATCAGTCATCTGCCAGTGAACGTCCCGTCAGAAGCAGTCAAGCCGTTTCAGAAATCACCTGGAACCAACAGACAGACAGACAGAAAAAAAATAAAAAAGACAATATGTGTTTTTTTTCGTTTAAGTTCCCTGTAAACATTCATATTATTTCACTATCACGCCTGCTTTTCCTGAATGGTTAAGCAGAGGTGCACTAGTAGACACCCACAGTCCGCCGGTATATTTTAAGTAAGTACTATGTAATGGGGCGAGCCTATTGCCATTTAACCGGGCACAAATCCTAACTCCGAGCTGCTACTGAAAATTTCATAGAAAATCCAAATAACATTTGCTCGACCTGGGAAACGAACCCAAGACCTCTAGCGTAGCAGCCACACTTAGAACTACTACCATCAACACCATCATATTATTTATTTTGTAAAAAATTGATATATGAAACCGACACTTACATTTGTTTTTTAATGCTGATATAAATGGAGTATTACAAACAATCTCATCTAAAACAAATCTTAGCACAAGGCGCACATAACACGCATCAAAATCCTCAATCAACTCAAGATCTAATCCTCTAACACACACAAACAAACCAAATTAATTATAAACACAAACACACATACAAGATTAATTACCATCTAGACACATTTCCTTCGAAACTCATTATAATGAGGACTCTTGAATAATTTCAGAATTACCCTGAAATAGTTCACAAATGTGCAACTAAGCAAATGCACAGTATCCCTTGTCATCGCTCTAGTGACGTCTCGAGAACTTAAATCAAGTAAAATAAACTACATAAACTAAGTTAGATCCGCTATCTTTGATAAGGTGGGGTCGCAGTATAAGCGGAGGCGGAAAAAGATTTTGGTTTTGGATGGAGCAATCCCGCTTGACTATTCCCAACGCTAATAAACCATTTGACGATATTAATAAGAATAACAATGTTTATTTTCACATTTATTTAAAATTAGCTAAATCAACAGACGTTGTGTTTAAATTGATACAAAATCCCATGAAATAACACTTTTAATTTTTCCTTTTCCACTTTTTTTTGTCTTTTATCAACCAAAATGAAAATAGCCAAATCGTGCAGCCTTACCCAGGTAATGTGCTTACCGACAAACAACTAAATAACAGCATTATTTCATTATTATCTCATGTAGAACAAGTAGAATCAAGATGATACAGCGAAGGTAGGGCTTTGGTTTGCAATACCAGATTAGAAACTGGAAAATTACATTACATGGCAGCTTAGCAAGCTTTAAACCAGGAATCCTCTAATTTCCTCAACCAAGAAACCAATTACAAAAATTAACTCATTTAACTCTAAATCCGCTTAAATATTAATAAATTAATTCCGCCATAGCACAATGCGACCCCACCCTAACACCGCTACACGACACCAAGGGGACGCAGCAAAACAATAGAAAAAGAGCTCTATTGTAGATCAAATAAGATCCAACGTGACTGCATCAGATATGCATCGAGATAACAGGATGATGTAAATTTAATTAGAAACTTAAGACACTACAGATAGGGTGTCTTATCTGTTTTAGTTTTCTGTTGAAACGGGTGGGGTCTGAATGTTCGTTGAGGGGAAATTGCTTTCATGAAAATTTCATACAGGGTTCTTGTATCGGGGAGGTGTCGGGTTGAAATGGGAAGCGAGGATTTTGGCATACTATTGTGCTTTTGTTTTATAAGAGGACAGCATCTGACTTTAGTGCTGTAATTAGTGGTCATTCTCGTGTTTTCTGCTAAATAAAAATCCGGCAAAGTGTGAGTCGTTCCTTGTATGTGGTCCCCTTTGAATTGTACCTTTGTTTTATTTTTATTATTGTTACAGCGGCCGTAAAAATACCGTCACTGTGAACATTTCAACTGCCTTTTATGGTTTTATTATCGGTATGGTCGCTTTATTAGATGAAAGAATAACTTAACAAGCTATATCTATTCTATATTCTACTCACAATCGAAGATTTTCATAAAACGGCATTAAACATACCTGGAATGAAAAAAATTAAACATTACTACCGTAACGCGAATATACAGGGTTATTTGTAAAACAGTGACAACCTTGCAGGACTGTATTAGTATCATCATAAACAACAACTTTTGTTCTATAATTTTTACAGAATCAAGCAACGCAAGCGCATCGAAGTGAATGACCGACTGCAGGATTTCCGTAAAATTGTAAATAGGTCAAGTACAAACACCCCCGCCGCCCTAACCCCGCTCCCCTCGCTATTTTACTATCGCTTTCGTTTGCTTCGCATAGACTTCGTTACATTTAGAGCGTTCAATTTAAATGTTTTTATTTTTGTATGAAAATCTGATGAACTAAAATATGAAAAATTTTTAAATGAACAAAAGTTGTGAACAAATTTGTTGATTATGATGTTAGGAACATAGTCCTGAGAGGTTGTCTATGTTTTACAAATAACCCTGTATTCTTTCTAAGTTTATCTTGGACATCACTGACATCAGTAAAAGAAAAGAAATGTGAGAATACCTGGACTTACATATCTAGGTATACTAAAATTATATAGCTGAAAAGTTTGTTTGGTTGTTTGAACGCGGTTATCTCAGGAACTGCTGGTTTGAATTGAAAAATTCTTTTTGTGTTGGATAGTTCATTTATCGAGGAAGGCTTTAGGCTTAACATCACGCTACGACCCACGGGGAAGGACCAGTAGCCAAAGATGTAACTTGGTGAAAAAAACCACGCGAACGAAGTCGCTGGCAGAAGCTTATCTATACTTATAATAAATCTGTAGAGAGGTCAATTCTGTACATTCAATATATTTCCAAAATAACTATCAGGGGGTGATTAGGGATCGATACTGATGCCAAAAATGCAATCAGTAAATTTTTTGTCTGTCTGTCTGTATAACCGTTACAGAAACAAAAACTACTCGACGGATTTTAACGAAACTTGGTACCATTATTTTTCATACTCCTGAGTTGGTTATAGTATACTTTTCATCACGCTACAATCAATAGGAGCAGAGCAGTGAAGGGAAATGTTGGGAAAACGGGAGAAGTTACTCCATTTTTTAAGCTTCCGTCGCGTGTGCAACCTTTATGGTTAAAGCTACACAAAAATCATGTATGACGGAAATGTTCTCCTTAAAATTATATAAAAAATATCCCACGACAGCATATGTCTATCTTTTATGGTTGACTCACAATATCACGTGTAACTCCCGATAGCTTAGCAGTTCGAAGCTTTTTGATTATATTTGTCTACTCTTACTACACGCTGACGGAGTCGCGGGCACAGCTATTAACAATAATATTGTGCGGTTCCGTATTGCGATATTTTTCAGTATTGTAGATTGACATATTATATTTCCTTACTAAAATATGAAAGTTAATCTGTCTGTTACATCAAAACCACTGAACCGTGAGGAAGGACATAGGCTACTTTTTTTTACGAAAAACGACGGAAACGCGGACGAAGTCGCAGGCAACAGCTAGTAATTAATATAAGCCTGAAATCACCAAACCGCCTTGAGCAAGCGTGCCGAACAATACTCGTGTCTTCTCTGTATGAAAAGAGGCCTTTGCCCACCAGTGGGATAATAATAGAAACGTATTATTATTTAAAGCCTAATAATAAAGAGAAAAATAAAGTTTAATAGGAACAAGATAAGTAATACAATAACTATGTCAGACAATGGAATTAAGACAAAAGAATGAAAAAGATAAGGCTGAAATCAATGCTAATTAAATCTTTACCCCAGATACCTACATTGGACTGGGAGCCCAGTGTTGTCAGATCTACGTCATTTCAGCAAAGCTGAAAATTTTAACATAGATAGTGAAATATGTACGTACATAACAACCATCACGCCTGTATTCACCGGAGGGTTAGGCAGAGGTGTATCAAGGTACACCGACAGTTCGCCGGTATGTTTTAGGTCCCATGTAATAGGGGGCGAGCGATTTTGTATGACAATAGTAAACTATGACATCACTTTTTTGACATCTCAATTCACTAAGTATTTATTGATTTTAAAGCAACGAAAAATCGAATTTTATAGTTATTTATAAATTCATCGGGTTTTCAGGGGTAAAATAAAGTGTTTTTTAGTATATTTGTGTTTTGGAATTATTGTTTAATGATTCCTACTACCCAATAAATTTGTCTCAGCGTATCCTGTCATATATAAGTACAGCGTGCAAATATATTTTACTGTTAGTTACATATTTCTAATTGACTCGTTAGCCTAGTGTTCCTTAGCGCGAGTACTACGCTAGAGGTCTTGGGTTCGATTCCCAGGTCGAGCAGAAAGTGTAATTGGCCCTTTTTCCATTAAATTCTCAGTAGCAGCTCGGAATTAGGATTTGTGCCCGGTTAATGGCAATAGGCTCGCTTCCTGTTACATAGGACCTAAACATACCGGCGAACTGTGGGTATACATTGGTACCCCTCTGCCTAACCCTTCGGGGAATACAGGCGTGATAGTATGTATGTATGCATAATAAAGCTGAAGTGTTTACACTTTACAATATGCGGCATGTGTGATTTCCATCAGAATATAGTTAAAGCCGTCAATCTGTTATGAGACCGTACAGTTAACGGCCTAACTTCACATTCCTCTATCTATGCTCCTAATTTCATTTACAATACTAAGGTGACGTATGTCTAGCGACTGTGGGATCCTGGACTATTAGTAACGTATGTAGGTAGTCGCAAAACGCGGCTAATCCGATTAAGCCTGAGAGAATGGTCCGGTGTGAGCTATCGGGCATGTTTTATAACTTAAGACTTCCATTTTAAAATCCCTCTTTAGACTGTGTAGTCTTGCAAGATTATTAATAATATAACAATGTAAGCACTATACAGTAGTGCACTAACTGCCCCGTTGGTCACGTGGGCGCAAGTGCGACTAATAAACGTGGGTCCCGGATTCGATTTCCAAGTTTTTCCATTAAGATTTGCTCAGTAGCAGCCCGGAGTTTGGGAGATGGTGGTGTGACTCCCCCGTGCCTCGGATAGCACGTAAAGCCGTTGGTTCCGGCTGTCATTCGTAGATCTTCGATAGTCGTTACGAATAGTCAGGAGCCAGGAATTTTGAGAACCAGTCTCACCAAGAGGTATCGTGTTGCCCAGTAACTGGGTTGTGGAGGTCAGATAGGCGATCGCTCCATTATTCATATCAAGGTATTCAGCTGCATCCGGTTGGACTAGAAGTCGACCCCAACACAGTTGGGAAAAGGCTAAGCAGATGATGATGAAGGTATATACAGTAGGATAGACTGTAGGTTATTGGGTGTTTCTATGGAATTCTTAGTAGTAGCTCAGAGTTAGGATTTGTGCTCGGTTAATGGCAAACGGCTCGCCCCCTATTATACGGGACCTATAAACATACCGGTCGACTGTGGGTGTTTGCTGGTACTTACACCTTTGCCGAAACCCATCGGCGAGCACAGGCGTGATGGTACGCATATTAAGTCAGTAGTCAAATATTTAGTGCTAAAGTACAGAGTTCACTTCCATAGCATAAACAGTACATAAACCCGTCCGATGTCCAGCAAAAGGAATAGGAAGTAAACAATCCTTGTCCCGATACAAGAGCAGTAGAATGTGGGTAGTCTGCTAATCGGATTGCAAGTCTCCGGGAGGCGAGCGTCCGTCTCCCACATGTTTTATGTATGCTAGTCTTGTTTGAGCAGGAAGTCCGCTTTTACTTTTATTTTCCTGAGTTTTACATATCTGCCTTGGTTTTTGTGCCGACCAGTTTGTAGCAGTTTTGGTGGGAATGTGGTAAAGTTCACTAAATTTTGTTTTTTAGCGATGATGACCCTCCAATAGTCGTGTTTTCTGCAGGATTCGATTCCCAGGTCTCATCTGACGGTAAGTGGTCACCGCTGGCGATAGACACAGATCTGTATTGCATTTGCAAGGCTTCTGGTATTGCAGAATTACCAGAGGCCTTGCAAATGCGTTGCCATCCAAGAGACAAAGTTGAAATGTCTCATGTGCTTGTAATTACCCATACCCCTCAAACCGAAACACAACCACACTGCTTTGCGACAGACATAGGAATAGTGGTAGCACTTCCCCGGACGAGCTCCTTCACAAAGAGCTCTACTACTAAATATAGTTGCAAAAAAAAACTAGGCAGACGAGGAACAGACTCACGAAACTAGACAAAATTTAAACATTTCTTACTATTGTACAAGCAAGAGCCGTCAGCCATGAATGCACTTTTTTTTTTTTTTGGGGGGTGGGAAATCATCAAATAACTTCTCCCGTCCTGGGCGGAGCGGGAGGGAGTGTCAGACTTTTACTGACTAAAACCCACCCATGTTCCTTCTTGTGCCCTTTGCGTTCCGGGGGCGCGGTGTCTCTTACGAACAACCCGCAGCCCCGGATGAATGCACTTGAAGTGGCTAGTTCCCTTGTAAGACTAACTTCAGGCAATGTCAGAAATGTTGCCAAAGTAAAGAAGATTACAGTTGCTAAGACAGATTTATCCTCAAGAATCAGCAGTGAGTGCATTCCTAACCTAAATATAAGTGGCGCTGAAAGTGGGTAGTCGACCTTACAGTAAATTGAATTTAAATCCTCTCGAGATCTGCTGTTTTATGTATATACGTTTGTGTTGTTTCAACTCGAGAATCTCGGGTAGCAAAGGATTTTCAGTTACATTATTGAATTATGTGAATGTAAAATGTTTGTGAATTTGTAGCGTGTTGTATGGAAATAAGCTTTTAAATCTTTTACATGTAAATAAATAAAGTTAAAGTGTCCGTTTGTCCTTTGAATTAGTATTAAAGTGGAAATAGTATTTAAAAATCCGTATTTTTTTTAATTTTCGTCAGTTCGTTTATCCCGGCTAATCTCGGAAAAGACTGGACCGATTTTGAAAGGACTTTCATTGGCAGATAGATATTGTTCGTTGGAGGAACTTGGGGTATTTGTGAAAAAAAAAAAATACGATCCGGCATAAAATAATTAAAACCCCGCTGTTAACTGGCATTCAAGCGGACAAAGTCGTGGGCATGAACTACTATTAGTAAAGAAACTTGATACCTTGATAAAATTAGAATGTAATCTAAGTGTGTCAGAAGAAATACTAATTGAACTTTTTATGTAAGCACATTGCTTAATGAAAATCTTAAGACTTGAAGAATTCACGATTTATCAATCTCCAAGAATCCAATTATTAAGATTTTATTGGAATTAGTAATTTTGTTTTGATTTTGAAACGACAGGCCGTGTCGACGGCGCGTTCGTGTTCCACGCGCGCCTCATAGAGATGTCAGCAAAGGAAGGGGCCACTGAGGGCCGACGCCTGCCGGGGCTGCGGGTTGTTCGTAAGAGATACCGCGCCCCCGGAACGCAAAGGGCACAAGAAGGAACATGGGTGGGTTTTAGTCAGTAAAAGTCTGACACTTCCTCCCGCCCCACGCAGGGCGGGAGAAGTTATTTGATGATTTCCCATCCCCCAAAAAAAAAAAGCCCGATTCAAATTGTCTTATGTTGATTTTGCATTTCCAGCGCAGTTGCAGGTTAAAATAATAATTCCAGCCTTTTATTGTCCCACTCCAGGGCTAAGGCCTCTTCTTACACAAAGAAGTCACGAGCATTGATCACCACGCTTGCTCAAGGCGGATTGGCGATTTCAGATTTATATTTTTTAAGTTCAGGTTACCGCGCAATGTATTCTTGTTGTTAACTGCCTCGTTAGCCTAGTGGTCCTAAGCGCGACTGCTACGCTAGAGGTCTTGGGTTCGATTCCTAGGTCAAGCAAAAAGTGTTATTGGGTTTTTCTAAGAAATTCTCAGTAGCAGCTCGGAGGTAAGATTTGTGCCCGGTTAATGGCAATAGGCTCGCCCCCTATTATTACACGGGACTTAAACATACCGGCGAATTATGGATGGTCCATTGTTACACCTCTGCCTAACCCTTGAGGGATACAGGCGTGATGGTATGTTGTTGTTATTTTGCTCCACCGAAGTCAGAGATGTCCAAGATATATTTAGAAAGTACATTTGAATTAACACCAACGATTGTCAAATCCATGGATCCGTTTCATTACTACAATAGTTAAGAATCGATACCAGTTGCATAAAAAGCTTAGTTTTAATCGGATCTAGAGCTTTTATCTCTCGACAGCGATTTTCCCGATAAGATATCCTACTTAGGATTTACTCGTTTGTTTTGTTGGTATTTACAAATGGGTTTCAATCTATAGGTACCTACGTCAATACTAATATCGCCGATTTGACTAGTTTTTCCGAGAATAGAACTAAGTGGCGTGCAAGTGGAGAGGGCCTAAGTCCAGCGGTGGACTGTTTTAGGCTGATGATGATACTAATATTACAAGGAGTTTAAGTATGTTTACATACATACATACCATCACGCCTGTATTCCCCGTAGGGTTAGGCAGTGGACAAGGGACCTAAAACATACCGGCGAACTGGTCATACGGGGGTGAGCCTATTACCATTAACCGGGCACACACTTTCCTCGACTTGGGAATCGAACCCAGGACCCTATGCCCATCAGTCGCGCTTGCGGCCAAGAGACCAATGGGGCAGTTTTAAGTATATTTGTTTTCATATTTTTTTTTATCAAGAGGAATTCCTGGTTCGAACACAAACATTTTTTCAAGGACAGAAACTACCCTATTGCTGAGTGTCTCAGGATATGTTCTATGGTATACTTAACTTCTAGGAGGACGAAGTCACGTGCAGTAGCTAGTTTCGTATTCGTTTTGATTGTGTAATAAGTTTAGAATCTTTATTTTGCTCCTTGAAGAACCTATAAATATATATTAAGAGTTATTGTGCTGCCAACGACAAACTATTTCGAAAAAACTGATTACAATTTCTATTCCCGCCAAAACATAGCATCGGTCCCGGGTTGGGCGCCAATTCATCTTGCGTGTTGCAATAATTAAACGTCAAACTGGTTCCAATCGACATAAAATAGATTCCCTATTTGATGGCTTTCCCGATTCTATTATTAACGGTTGATTTAACGAAGCTCGTACTCCGTGAAATACTAAGCTCGATTTGGCTTTTGTGATTAGCCAGAGTATAAATAGAAATGCGTAGAATTGTCGAAATACTAGTCGTAACTAATTTATCTCATCCATTAATTGCCATCTCAGAAACAAAGATGATTGTGCCTGTAAATACACTGGCACCCATACCCTTGAAATCAGGACACAGCAACACTGCTTTGCGGCAGAAATACGTATGATCTCCATTGAAATATGTAAAGAATAACAACTTAAAAGCAATGATCTTAACAACAAGCTATGTTCTCTACACCAAAATTAAAAATACACAACACACGTTCACATCCAAGCATCGTCAAATGGAGACAAACGAAAAAAAAGTATTATGCACAATTTTGCCGGTCCCGCGTTGGGCGCCAATTCATCTTACCCCGTTGCAATAAACGAATGTCAAGCCGACACGCATCGACGGACAAATTGTTTCGCCTTCACAACTGGTCGTTGGCTTCTGACATCCGCTATATTAATTACCTGCCACATATGGTGTGAAAACTATGCTCTTTACGCGGTTCTCCGTTAATTAACTTTTAATTTATTGGTGTAAGCCTCACGGATGTGGTAGGTCGACGGTTTTGAGGAAAGCTGTTTTCACAGTTTTATGAAACGGGATGGGCGACTGCTTTGCTAGAGGTCTTGGCTTCGATTCCCCGGTCGGGCAAAATGTGTATTAGGTTTTTGCATTAGGAATTTCTCATTAGCAGGCTGGAGTTCGAAACATGGTGGCGTTACACCCACGTGCCTCAGAAAGCACATAAAGCCGTTAATCCCGGCTGTCATTCGCTCCTTGTAAAACACTGGTATTCAGCTGCATCCGGTTAGGCTGGAAGACCTTAACATACTTGGGAAAAGACTAGGCAGATTTAGATATTAGTATAATATCTAGTCATTACGACAGCAAAACTTGACAAGCTAAAAAAATCTCATTGTAACCATGTCACAGTATCGATTTCATATTAATAATGGAAGTCAATGTAGCATTAAGTCTAGCAAGTCTTGTCGGCATGGTTGGCGCAGTGGCTGAGCGATTGACTGCTGCGCTGCGTGTCGCGGGTTCGATTCAGTCACGGAACAAATATTTGTATGACCTACAGATAGTTTTTCCGGTTCTGGCTGTTTGTGTATGTGTTTGTAAACGCACCCACGATACAGGAGAAATTCCTAGTGTGGGGCAACGTTTTTTTTATAAACACAAAAAAAACAAAAATACAAGTATTTGTAGCAAAAATAGAACGCTAGCATTTCTGTGAACTGCCACAATAAAGGTGGGTGGTGCAATACAATATTATAAATGTATTCTATTTTTGCATTTGAGTGGGAGTCGATCGATCAGATAACAGCACGTGGAACTCAGGTTTATTATATTATACTAGTTTCTGGGCATTCTTGTTTCACCTGCGTTAAGTTACGTATTTAGTTACTGCTCCGCTCCCGTGTGTCGTAGCGCGATGCAATATAGCCTATGTTACTCAGAAATAACGTAGCCATCTTTTGGTGAAAGAATGGTTAAAAAAAATGGTCATATTTGGTGCAGTACTTTCGGAGCATATTCGGTACAAATTTTTGATCTTTATAATATTAGTATAGACTAACTTCTGCCCGCGACTTCGTCTGCATGGAAGGCTAGTGTGTGGAGACTGTATGAGGTAATCTCCGGAACTACTGGGCTGATAACAAACAGTCTTTCGCTGAGAAAAAAGCTACACTAAACTGCTAAGTGTTATATGCCATGTTTTATGGTATATTTGACTTACACGCGAACGAAGTCGCGAGCGGAAGCTAGTTTATAATGTCAGTATTATTATTATTGAATACAAGCTTATACCCGCGACTTCATTCGCGGAAATGTCGGTTATCACAAGGGCTTTCATTTTGAGCGGAACCCGTTTTAATTTTATAAAACAAAGTAGCCTTTTTTAAGGATGGTAAGTCATCAAATGACTTCTTCCACCATGGGCGGAGTGGAAGGAAGTGTCAGACTCTTACTGACTATAAATCCATCCGTGATCCTCCTAACGCCCTTTGCGTTCCAGTGTCGCTGTAATTCTTTCGAACAAACTCCGCAAACAATAAAGTTGCCTATGTTACTCTTTTTAACATCAGCTATCTGCCTGTGAAGTCCCATTAAAATAGGTCCTGCCATTTCGGAGATTAGCCGGAACCAACAGATCACAAACAAACCGCGAAACAGACCTAATTACCTAATTACCTTGTAAACATTCATTTATATTCTTTAATAACTAATAAAACATATAAAGAGGAAAGATTTTTTTGTTTGCTTGTTTGTAGGCTCTGAAACTACTGGACCGAATTTAACCATTTTGTCACCAGTAGATAGCTACATTATTCCTGAAAAACATAAGTTATTTAACATCACGCTACGACGCACGGGAGCGGAGCAGTAACAAAAGACGTAACTTAACGCTGGTAAGATAAGCCACGCTGACGAAGTCGCGAACAGTAGCTAGTTCTTTCATAAAAAGCTGTTGTTTAGAAATTACAAACAGACACATTAATTTAATTTATTAGTATAGATAGTTATTCTCATTACCGTTGCCGACACGTCCGATCTCCAATAAAACAAAACTATCACTAGTCTCAACATGTCGCAGTCACTAACAAACTAATCCATACTCCCGGATGACCCCAATTTATAATCGGCATGTCATGTCCAAACGTCTAACCCTACAATGCTTCCTCTAAGTTAATGTACAACAAACCGTCGCGACGTTATTTAGAATGCATTAGGGTTAATGCATGCGCTATCGGATGGCGATGCATTATGATTCCCGGGGGATTTCCGGGTGTAGATCATTTTGAATATCTCTGGAATATATTACAGTAGTGTGGTTACTTGATTAAGATGATACGTTTTATTTTTAGGTCGAAAAACGTGCCTGTGTGTCTGTCTGTGGCACCGTAGCTCTTAAACGAGTGAACCGATTTAAATGCGGTTTTTATTATTTGAAAACAGGTTCTCTAACGATGGTTCTTAGCTATGTTCTATCAATAGTTTTGCCGTTTCAAGGCATCAGTATCAGCTCTTTTGTTAGATGCGGTAGGGATGTAAGGGATCCAACTTACATGATAAATAATCATTTATCAGGAAGAGAAAGAAACCGCAAGCAAGAAGTTGTCTAAATCACTGAGTCTCCGCGTTGACCGTTTCCTTCAATTATCTATGAATAATAGCCGTCTGTTAGCTCATCCTTTGAAAATTGTTTCACAATAAATTATAAATATGTCAGCCTATTCATACATAAATAACTCGAGAACACGACAATCCATTTGTACGTCACAATATTCAAACGCGTTTCATGAAAAGTATAATATATCAAACGATTACATTTACAATCAGAAAATGGTTTGCTGTCAGTCAAAACTGACGTGAACATCAAACGGTGACTGAAGCAGTTTCACTTGACAATACAACTATGGAATTTGAAACAGGGTTGACGAACTTTTGGTTTTGTGAGACACTAGACAGATTTCTGTCTATGACTACGTCCGCGTGTTTTTTTCAACCGGGTTACGTCTATGGTTTCTACTCTGCTCCTGTGTGTCTCTCATGAAACTAGCTATGATATACTATAGAGATTTACACGTTTAAACAAACACATATGCAAAGAATCTCTCTATTATATTAATCTCTCGAGTCGCGATCACACACCAGAAAGCGCAGTGTGGGAAAGCCCCACACGAGGTAGACCTACCAGCAGTTAACGTCGTTCGGCTATGCTAAGGCTGTCCGCCCATGTCAGACGATCGGTGACCGATTTTTTTGTGAATGGAACATAATTATAAATTCTAATATACGCACACATCCAAGAAAACGTCGGTCCCACGAAACTACGGATTTATTGAACGGTCCGATAATAGGTCCTACAAAAAGTTGGACGTGGACGGAGGCCGTGACGATGGTAGATAGCAACGCATCTACGATAACCTGGCTCGTGCAAAATGCCGTAATTATGTTAGACTGTCCACATTAAATTGTTTGACAACCCTAATAGATAACACTATGTCCATTGTGCATTAGCGTAGGGACTCACATCACGTGAAAGACACGTCAAACGTTAACGAGTTACAATACGCCCGAGAATTTATCATTTATTAATCAATAATGATCTAATTGATATCAAAAATAGAATTGAAAATTATCTACAAGATATAATTCCGCGTGGAGTTCATTACCTTGGACGCTGTTATGCAATTTTCAATTCTATTTCTGTTGCATTTTAATTGTCAATAAACCAAAGAAAAAAAATAGTGGCTTATGTGTGATACTGGAATAAGGCGTTGTTTAGGCAGTAACTGCCTCATTAGCCTAGTGCTCCTAAGGGCGACTGGTACGCTAGAGGTCTTGGGTTCGATTCCAAGATCGAGCAAAAAATTGTATTGGGATTCTCTATAAAATTCTCAGTAGCAGTTCGGAGTTAGGATTTGTGCCCAGTTAATAACAATAGGCTCGCCTCCTATTACATGGGACCTAACATATCGGCGAACTGTGGGTGTACATTGGTACACCTCTGGCTAACCCTTCAAGGAATACATGCGTGATGGTATTTTTAGGGATCGGTGATGGCAGTGGGGGTTAGTTTTGAATTTGACGTCATTTTTACGCGACCACGACGACACAAAGAGGTTATGATGTTGACCGGTATGTATGTTCATCTGTTCAAACTTCTAAACTCTATCATAATTCGACAAATATATCATTGGAAGTGTGTTGATCATCCATTGTTTACGGACGGCGTCACGACCACGGCTATCCTCTGAACATCATTAACAATTTTAATTTTATTTCAAACTTTTTAAAGCGTAAATTTTCAATAGTCGGGTTTCTGCTTTTAAACTTAAGTACTTATTTTCCTATCTGAAATGTGTCACATCACAATCATTACGACAAACAGACAACTGTACTGACGGCAACCGCTATTGACTCTCTCTTAAACATGAGTTGCCCCAAACTAGGAATTTCTCCTGTATCTTACAAGCATAAACTCACATATACAAACAGCCAGACCCAAAACAACTATCTGTAGGCCATACAAATGTGTTCCATGCGGGAATCGAACCCAAGACACGCAGCGCAGCAGCCACTCACCAACCGTATCATCGAGAGCTTAAAGGGAAACTTTTACAACATTTTCAAGCACGGCACTATTGTCAGGAATAAAAGAAAATAACAAAGTAAACGTTCCAACTTCGAAAAATACCGTTAAACCAAGGGCTTTGTAACATCGCACACACGCAGCGTAGCTACACGATTGGTCGTCCATAATCCAATAGGATGTCCCGATTTGAATTTCGATCGGATTCGTGTTCTAAATTTAAATCTCGTTCGGATCACGTACGGTACGCGGGGGCGCAACAGACTTTCTGGTGTAAGTTTACGAGTACTTGTTTGTTTACACCCCGTTGTCTGGAGGGTAGTTACGACATTTTATGTATAACAATATTTTAGTTGAAACTTGTTGCTGAATATTATCATGGTGGAATTAAACAAGGCGGTTATCAAGATGGCCGGGTGCTATGTCACGTTTTGTGCGAACAATATCAACAAAGTTAAGGGTCGAAAGTTGGATACCCCTCTTTGAGCAGATGTTAAAATTATATCTATAGTTCCTACAATTATTAGTAATATCGTGGAGTTTTATGTGAGTTTGCGGGTTTTGTAGCAAATCTAACGAAAAAAGCAATTGTCGCGTGCCAGAGAGCGCCCGCTAATGATTCTGTTCAGGCGCCTCCTCATTGGTGGCATTCGCCTTTACTTGATTTTCAATCGTATTTTGGAAAAACATAACTAATGGAGCGAATGGGTGAAATTTTGAAAAAAATAATAGTAATGTAAGTACTGCAATTATTACGTTGGTGTTATGTTGAAGTGATTTTATAATAATTGTAGAAAAGGAAATAAATAATTAAGTTTGTTATTTTCCAAAATTAGAGTAAAATAAAGCTTAAGAGTAGTCCACGATAGTAATCCACTCTCTCAATATTTGACCAAAAGAAAACACTCACCAAAACGCATCACAAATCAAGCCAATCTATCAAACACTATTCCTCACTCACTCGACCCTTTAAAAAACAAAATAAACCCCATTTAACACACTGCCTAACTGGAAGTCGGTGTATTACCCGGCTTATAACGACTTACGAAGACTTAAAAGTTCGCGTTGACCGCGCCGGCGCCCGACAACTTTAGCCAAATGCCGGTTGAAAACTTTTGGGAAAGTTTGAATTAACTTTTTAAAATGAACATAATGAGTCGCTCGACAAGGTTGCGATGTGAATTCGAAGTTGGTAGTGTTGAGAAGTAATCATTTTAAAATAAAGTCCCTTAATTTATTACCAATCTAGATTATGCTTGTGGCTTTGAATGCGTAAACTTTAAAATTCGGCCCAAAGTCCTACATTATTTCTTGGAAATATAAAAATGAGACAAATTTTTATATTATTCTTTGCTAGATTTACACGTATATTTGTGCTAAATTTAACTAATTCTGTTCAGACATTTAAACGTACCTAAAAATGTAACAAACATCCATCCATCACCACAAACTTTCGCGTTTATAATCTTTGTAAATAAAAATTCAGCTTCCGTGTGTTTGTGCCCCGCAACACTTGGAAATTAGTCCTTGGATTAACTGTACACAACATTGTATTTTATCCTGTTAGATGCCACAGCGATGCGTGACTAGCTGTTAAGCTAAATACTAACTGTATGTATATAAACTGCCTCCTTAGCCTAGTGGTCCTAAGCGCGACTGTTACGCTAGAGGTCTTGGGTTCGATTCCCAGGTCGAGCAAAGTGTTATTGGGTTTTTCTATGAAATTGTCAGTGGCAGCTCGGAGTTAGGATTTGTGCCCGGTTAATGGCAATGGGCTCGCCCCCTATTACATAGGACATTAACATACCGACGAACTGTGGGTGTACACTGGTACACCTCTGCCTAACCCTTCGGGGAATACAGGCGTGATGGTATGTTATGTATATAAAATAAGAAGTAAAATAAGATAACTCCTGCAAGTCTCATTCTTTAACAATCTTCCTTGGCGAATTTCAATGACAACTCACTATCATCTCACTTCACCTATCCTTACTAAGGGAATGTCATACAATGTAACACTGCAGGCGAGATGATGACTCACTTCATCTAAATTCACTGAATAGGCCGGCAGAACCAAAACCGTCCGTCCACACCACAAAAGGATTGGGGCGGGGATATTCAACTTTAAGTAGTTCAAATCCCCAGCACTTAACGGATCTACCTAATCCGGTGTATTTAACTGGTGTACGGTTGCAGTTAACCGATACTTTAGTCTTTCGGTAATCCGAATTAATCCGGTTTAGGATTCCATAGGTATTTAGGTTAATCTACATACATAAAAATGAAACTACATTTTGATCTTGAATAAGAACATTGTCCCACAATAGGAATGTTTCCTGTATCATGGGTGCATTTACAAACATATAAACTCACATATACAAACAGCCAGACTCGATTAACTATCTGTAGGTCATACAAATGTTTGTTCCGTGTGGATATCGAAACCGTGACACGCAGCGCAGCAGCCAATCGCTCTGCTACTGCGCCAACCGCGTCGTCAACTCATTGTTTAAGATTGCATCTCGGAAACTGCTTGACCTATGAATCTGAAGCTTTGGCAGGTAAGTAGTTTACAGCTAAGAAAGGATTACGTGGCAGGGTTGAATAAAGGGAGACTTTGTTTTCCGCGGACAAAGTCACCTCAACTCGCCATAACTGTTTCTGTCTGACGTTTGTTTTTTTTTTTTGATATTGTTTCTTTATCATCAGCACATGTATATTCGTTATTATATAATTTACTTTGCCTGCAACGTTCTAACTTGCGCTAGCAGAACAAAACAAAATGTATGTTTGAATATTCTATATTCTGGGTCACCAAGATACAGGCTGTGCCTAGTTTAGGACCCGCTGCTACACCTGCTGAATTGTCCCGTGTCTGTTTATTTATCAATGTGTATCATTAGTTTGCATAATATGATCTTTGTGTAAGGTAAATAAACATTTTTTTTTATTTATTTAAGTCGTGCTTAGAAGATAATTCCTGTTAATCTAGAAATACTTAAAGAAGACCGGTTTTACGTGCTACCCGAGAGACGGGGGTGTCACACCACCAATTTAAAAACTCCGGTCTAAATTCCTAATCGATAACCTCAATAACACTTTTCCCAACCTGAGTACCGAACTCCCAACGCTCAGCAGTAGCGCTTGCAACCACTTTGCATACTGATTTTCCTGTTATACTATTGAAACTACCTAAGGTACAAGTAAATTAACTAACAAACAAAATGAACCTTTAATTAATTAACAGAAGTCAGAACTAACTTAATACTCCACTTGGCACATGTAAACGCCCAAAAACCAGTCTTCACTTGCCTAAACCTAAGCAGGTCCAACAGGTAAGCACTCGTGCCAAGACGAAACTATCAGTCTGTTCACTCTGGCCGCTGAAAGACGAGAGCCTGCCAAATGTATAAAGTAACTAGTTATTACGTTATCTAGGTATTGTGGGCGAAGATACTGTAGCTCGAACTACTATGTCATTTTAGCATGGTTGAAATTTTGAAAGTGCTCGTAGATAGAGGAATATGGTATGTAGTTAAGAAGGTTATTTGCTAGTTTCAATGCTGGGTACCTTACTCAAGTTAAGTGTGAAGGCTGGTTTGTATGTATGTTTTACAAGATAGCACAGACAGCGTCATCGACTGGTAACCTAATTTTCGAAAAAAACTTTATGCATGCAATTGATGATGCTGTCTGTACTATCAACTAGTATTCATTATTGTCAGACACTTTATGCGAGCCATAACAGCCAGACGGTTTTGAGTTTTGATCTTTAAAATATTTATCAAAATAATGCTAAAACACTGCAAATATAGAATTTATTGTTTTGGGATAAATTTAACTAAGAAATCAATAAAAATCAAACGCTTCCATTGCTACAAATCCCAGTATCCGGGATTATAGTCTCAAAAATCGAAATATCCGTCCAGCAGCTCAATACTGGACGGATATTTAGATTAGACACTGTAGGGCAGAGTTAAAGTTCCATTTCCCCGACATCGTAGTTCATCGCTGTACATTGTAATATATTATTATATTTCTTTATGACCACATAAATTGTGGTGGTGTGTTCATTAAAGAGCTGTGGACGGCTAACTACCTGTTACAGCAACATTGTTGCTTTTAATTAAGCAGATATCTTGTTTATGCGATGGGAGAGCTAAATTATCAGTGCTAAATATTATGTTCAGTTTTGAAGTAGACAAGATAAGAATTTAAAACAAGACTTTGTTTAGTAACTCTATTCTGTAAAAATCTAATAGAATTTGAGGTGAATTGTCATCTTACCTTATTTACTCACCTCAAGCTCAATCCACTTTCACCGAGGGGTTTTTTACAGAAGAGCATTGCAATTTACTAACTTTTAATTTTTTAACTGCCTCGTTAGCCTAGTGGTCCTAAGCACGACTGCTACGCTAGATGTCTTGGGTTCGATTCCCAGGTCGAGCAAAAAGTGTTATAGGGTTTGTAGCAGCTCGGAGCTAGAATTTATGCCCGGTTAATGGCAATAGGCTCACCCTCTATTACATGGGACCTTATCATACCCGCGAACTGTGGGTTGTACATTGGTACACCTCTGCCTAACCCTTCAGGGAATACAGGTGTGATGGTATATTAGCATTGCAATTTAGATTCTTTTGTTTTTTATCATAGGCTGGCAAACAAATCGACGGCCCACCTGATGGTTAATGATCACAGCGGCCTATAGACATCTGCAATACCAGAGGCCTTGCAAATGCGTTGCCATCCCAGAGACAAGGTTTAACTGTCTCATGTGCCTGTAATCACATTTGCACCCATATCCTGTACACTGAAACACAGCAACGCTGCTTTATAGTACTTCCCCGGATAAGATCCTACACACATCATATAGACCTTTACTACTGCTAACTCGACTAAGTGTGTCCTAAAGTCAGTTTTTGTATTAAGACTTCTATCGTCATGTATACTCAAGACTCGTTTTGCAATAAGACGGATACTAATCTTTGAAATTTTACAGAAAACTCTAAGCCGAGTTTCGAATGGAACGAAATGTTTACACAATTAAAATAAGAGACAACCGTGACAATTACGTTTTCCATAATTAAGATTCTTCATTGTGTGGAAGTTTCATGCTTTACTCACTCTCAAATTACATGCCCTGTTACGGCGTAATTACAAAGATAACAATGCCATCCGGAATTATATCTTGGACACCATTTTCAACTCTATTTGTAATGTGTTTTACTTCAAACTGCTCTGACCGTAAATTGTTTGCGTTGACCCTCAGCATACTAGTGACAATAAACTTGGGACTTACCTGAAACAAAACAAAAGATAGATTAGTAACGTAAAAGTACCCAACACAGAAAACATTCCAAAATTACCCCACAGCAAACAATCGGTGACAAACTACTCCTCCGCACAAAACTCTTCATTCACTCCGTTCCCATTGGTCATCTATCAATTCATACGCGTTCTAAATTCAAAACAAAAAGGTGTGCGCCACCTAACGGCAGGAAATTGCAACATCGATCTGTCACCGACACTATAGAGGCGTGATGAATTGCCGCCGGTCGACGTCATAGAGGAAATGTATTGCATTGTAGGGTGCGCAGAGAACGTGGAATTGTTGCTAGGTGTAGGTGATATGAGGTATCGAGTTCGTTCCGTACCCAAGGGAGGTTAATGGCACTTAATTACTAAGCATCCGCTGTTCGTCAGTCTGTCTGTCAGCGGGTTGTATCTCATAAACCGTAATAGGTAGGGAGTCTTGTATCTCATCATACCAGCCAAATGACGTCCACTGCAGGACATAGGCCTCCCCTAAAGATAGCCACGATGATCGGTCCTGCGCTGCCTGCATCCAGCGATTTCACGCGACCTTCACCAGGTCATCGGTCCAGCTCTTGGGAGCCTGCCACTAAGGGTGTCCGACTCGCATTTGGCCGGTTCTTATCTCTTAAAACCGTATTATTATAATATTACTTTTCCGTGCGCACTGGTGAACTTTTAAATCTCAGCCTAAAGTTAAAAATCCAATAGTAGAATTTTCAAAGTACTGTTTTACAAGATTATAGCTGGCCCCCGGATACAAAGCTGCGAATTGCAGAAAAAACGAAAGCAATTTTGAACCTTAGCTTATCTCTCATAAAACAAGATTTAAAAGGATATTCCTCTTTGTTCTCTCAAACATGTTGGTAACATATGCAATGAAATATTGGTACATTCCGTCAGAATAATATATTTTATGTTACTCGAAGATATCGTATGAACGTTACAAAAGACTACGGTTGTATTGAAAATCTCCCAATTGTAAAATGGATTTAAAAAAGGAAGAATCAAATATCTTTGGACAAAGATGAATATTTTCCATATTTTCATATATTTTTAAGTTAATGTATTAGGTTGTTTTGCCAGATCTGCACAAGCACCAGCGCGTTTCATACAAAAGTATTCATATTTTGGCCAAAAAGTAACTAAACTAGATACAATTTTGTATAGAGCCATCTCTGCAAAAATAAAACAAAGTCGCTTCCCACCGTCTGTACGCTAAGATCTCACGAACTTCGCAACGGATTTTAATGCGATTTTCTTCAATAGATAGAGTGATTCAAGAGAAAGGTTTTAAAGTATAAAAGATCCAAACATCATACTAAGTCTGAAATCACCAATCTGCCTTAAGAAAGCGTGGTGATCAATGCTAGCGCCTTCTCTGTATGAGAAGAAGCCTTTAAACTGGAATTGGACAATAAAGAAAGATAAAACATTTATTGACATAACTAGAGGCACATAAAAAAAGTAATCTAAAAACAGCTTAATGAAAAATAAGAAATAAAATAAAACAAAACATACCATAACGCCTGTATTCCCTAAAAGGTTAAGCAGAGATGTAACAATGTACCACCACAGTTCGCCGGTATGTTTAGGTCTCATGTAATAGGGGGCGAGCCTATTGCCATTAACCGGGCACAAATCCTAACTCCGAGGTGCTACTGAGAATTTCATTTAAAAACCCAATAACACTTTTTGCTCGACCTGGGAATCGAGCCCAAGACCTTTAGTGTAGTGTTGTGTTTAGTGCGCTTAGGACCACAAAGCTACCGAGGCAGTTCAAAAAATAAAAACAAAATAAATAGGTTATATAGATGTGCTAGTAATTATGGACTGATCATTGCCTCAGTGCCAAGATTAGCATAATAGGGAGGTGTACAATCTCAGAGAGTACTTCCTACTCCCTTAATAGTTTGGGTATGCCGTATGCATCAAGATGTCGTGATGGCTGATAAGGACCTTTGGTATTGGTATAAAGGGGCTGGTATCCGCAACTCCACGTCTTATGCGTACTGATAAGGACCTTACACCGTTATCCTTAGCAAACGAGAAATGAAGGAAAACCTTTGGTATCAAGCATTTCGGACCGTAGAGACATAATAAGACAAGTATGGAGTTCCATGGGAGGTTTTATTGGTCCTGATGTTGCCCCGATAACTTCTGTGGCCTATTATTAGAATCAACTCGCACAGATTCCGTCAATCCGACGCAAAAACGTCGTACAAAAACTTGAATCACTTCGCAAAGTGCTTACCACACTAATTATACAACCACAACGTATAATTAAGCCAGCAAATCGCGTGTGACTCGTAAATTATCCGCGGGACGTACATTAGCCGGCCGTCCGTCTATCCGCTCCGGAAGCGCCGTGACGCGCGACAAACGCATAAATTTCGCGCGGTCTGAACACGCACTTAGGTTTGGTGCATAATGACGTCATGAGGGTGTGACGTCATGACATAAAATTCAAACAGGGTGTGTTTGAATATTTTACTTTGTGAAATCTTTTAACTAGCTTATGTCCTTGATTTCACCCGCTTTAATATAGGTTGCCTGCGGGATTTTATTTCTTTTGTGCGGAACCCTAATTCTATAAGTAGCCTAAGTTACTCCATAGAACATAGTACACCAGCAGGTATCGTATTATTGGGTTTTTCTATGAAATTCTCAGTAGCAGCTAGGAGTTAGAGATTTGTGCCCGGTTAATGACAATATGCTCGCCCCCTGTTGTTGGTACACCTCTGCCTAACTCTTTTGGGCAATACAGGCATGATGGTATATCATGTGTATAAGATTAAAAACAAAACACAATCGGCAGCCATGATTGTGAATATGTGACCACGAGGTCTATTATTGTGGTTGACGCGCAAGCACTATTGCTAAATACGAGTACAACACTGAATTAAAGCAACCAATGCGACATACCGCAAATATATTGCATTTACAATGTTGAACGTCACCACTTTTGATTGAACATAATTAATGTGACACTAGCATTTTTTTCACCCGCGCTTTAAGTTACGTCGTTGGTTACTGCTCTGCTCCCGTGACTCGTAGCCTGATGGCCGATCCTTTTTTGGCTACCATAAACAATTTTTTGTCCGATTCCTCTGGTAGTACCTACCAGAGATTACATGCATACATAAACTCACGCCTTCTTCCCATGGGGGTTTGCAGAAATCAGAGATTAGCGCGTTTATATTAAACAAACGAACAAAAAATCTCTTTGGTATAATTATTATTAGTAAAAATAGAACTGCCTCGTTAGCCTGGTGGTACTAAGTGTGACTGCTACGCTAGAGGTCTTGGGTTCGATTATCAGGTCGACCAAAAAGTGTTATTGGTTTTTCTATGAAATTCTCAGTTGCAGCTTGGAGTTAAGATTTGTTCCCGGTTAATGGCAATAGGCTCGCCCCCTACTACATGGGACCAAAAACATTCGCGGACTGTGGGTGTACATTGATACACCTCTGCCTAAACCTGCAGCAAATACAGGCGTGATGATGTGTTAGTATATATAGAAATATTACTACAGAAAAGTAATCCATTGTCTCCTTACGCCTTTGCTTTGGAAATTTAAAATCAGTCGAGCACTTTTGTACGGAACACGCAGCCGTACAGCGTACTCCATACAAAAGTAACCGGGTCGTCTTAATTCCTCGCACATTTTTAATCTCCCTGTAAGAGGAAACGTAATGAATTATCATTGGATCCGAGTGCGCCCTTACCGCACGTCCCCCGCACCCCGCAGCGCGCACCCCGCAGCCCGCACATGCTTGCGGAGAAGATTTATTGCTGCAGTAATCTATGTAACAATGTTTTATGTGGAATTTATACATTATGTGTGTATTTAAAAGGTTTCGAGATAGGAAGGTCGGTATGTAGGTTGATATTCTTCTGCAATATACTTGGACAATGTTCAAAGGACACCAGACCTACGTAATCCTAGAACGGTTGAAATCTCCACACATGTACGTAGTATAAAACAAGGTTGCTTCTGTGTTTCGATCTTTAAACAACTACGTAATGAATTAATGCGGATTCCATCAAAATATAGAGCGATCCAAGATGAAGGTTTATGCGTATAAAACATCACGCTGCGACCAACAGGAGCGGAGAAATTAACAAAGACGTAACTGAATGCGTGTGGCACCGCGGGGTATAAAGAATATAAAAATATGGTCATCTCACGTAGCACGGCGACGCAACACTCTTATGTATGTGTTGGCTCTTATCTATCAGCCAAATGGTTCCCTATCCTTACGCATAAAATATACTGTCATAATTTACATTGGCATAACGAAATTAATAATTATTATTAATTTAACTTTTTATTGTTAATTTAACTCTCTCGGTACTCGTACTCGTAACTCGGTAGCCTAGTGGTCCAAAGCGCGACTGTTACTCTAGAGGTCTTGGATTCGATTCCTAGGTCGAGCAAAAAGTGTTATTGGGTTTTTCTATGAAATTCTCAGTAGCAGCTCGGAGTTAGGATTTGTGCCCGGTTAATGGCAATAGGCTCGCGCCCTATTACATGGGACCTAAACATACCGGCGAACTGTGGGTGTACATTGGTACACCTCTGCCTAACCCTCTGGGGAATACAGGTATGATAGTATGTATGTATGCATAACAAAATTTAGCATTATCATTATGCATAATCGTTTTTTGGCATACACTTCGAAGGTATATAGGAGCATTGACGTCAGAGCCCTGTTGCGCGGTGCTCCTGTTTCTGTCAGCAGGGTTTAAGGTAACCTTACATGAATGGCCCACCATTCGAACCTAACCTATCCGTGTCGGGGTGGCCGAACAGTATTATTATGCCACAGTGTTATTATGTTAATAAAAGTTAATATTATTATGCCTTATAATTTTCTGCGAAAAGAAGGGTTCCTTTGATGCTATTGTCAAAGCCTTTCATGTTTTATAAAACTTTTTTCCACATTGAATACTTCGTCAAAATTCACAAGAGCTATAACAAACCTCAAGTGCTATTTTTGGCAAAATACTCTACTTCTACCAAGATCCCTTATAAGGAATAGCTTGTTAATTGCCTCATATATCAACTTTTACAATAGACCACTAATTGGCTCTTGTACAATTCTTCGCTACAGGTATTTTCTTTAGAGAAATAATGATGCTAGTACCTAATTCAGGTTAAAAATGTTCGACGGTCCACCTGATGTTACGTGGTCACCGCTGACAATAGACATCTGCAATACAGGAGGCCTTGCAGATGCGTTGCCATCTCAGTGAAAGTTGAAATGCCCCATGTGCCTGTAATTACATCGGCACCTACATAGGTGCACCTACATAATTACATAGGTGTCGATGTAATTACTAGCAGCGTTACTGTATACGAAACACAGTAACGCTGCTTTGCGGCAGAAATTGGTGTGGTGGCAGTACTTTCCCGGACGAGCACCTTCACAAAGAGCTTTAAAAAAGCTGTTGCAGTACCTTCTCCAGTTGCTGTATTTCCACAAATTTCATTAGAATCGCCTCAGCAGTTTAAGCGAAAAAAGTCACGAACACACATACTCCCTTCCTATAAGTTTTGAAACTTTGACCTAATTCAAACCCCCCCTTCTATTGCTACCCTTCTTTCGGGAGATTGTACTAACTACTCCCAAAGAGTCCTCAGTGTCTCAAAGTACCTAAAAGAGAAGCAAAGTGGTGTTGCGTGGAGCATCAAAGAGTGAGGAAAAACGTGCTCCGAGCGAAACGAGCCCTAAATGTTTTGCAACGAGTGTCAGTGACTCAGTGTGTCACCAACTTGTGTAGAAAGAAATGTCGGACACCAAAATGGTTTGCTTTAAAATATAAAGATATATCATAACAATACGACGTTACATTTTTGATTACTGCTCCACTCTCGTGTGTCGTAGCGTTATTTTATCCTTCTCTGATAAACTGGCTATTTGAAGCAAACACATTTTTCCAAATCGGACCAGTAGTTCTTGAGATTAGAGCGTTCAAGCAAATAAACTCTTCAGCTTGTTAATATTGAGTATTGATCGGAAAATTATACATACATTTTTGCTAATATTTATCGAGAAATAACGCAGCTAACAATACGCTTTATTGAAATGATATCGTTGTAACGTTATTTTTAAATTGTTATATTGAATGGAGTATTCTTATTAAAGTAGTCTGCAAGGTTTGTTTAAATAAACATGGTCAAGTTAAGTGTTTTAATTTAGAGACCATTATTTCTGCAAATTTTATCGAGTTCCCAGGTCAAGCAAAAAGTTCCATTGGGTATTTCTATGAAATTCTCAGTAGCAGCTCGGAGTTAGGATTTGTGCCCGGTTAATGGCAATAGGGTCGCCCCCTATTACATGGGACCTAAACATACCGGCGAACTGTGGGTGTACATTATTACACCTGTGCCTAACCCTTCGGGGAAAACGGGCGTGATAGTATAAGTGTTTTATCGAGACTTTCCATTTATATTTTAACTAACTTCTGCCCGCTACTTTGTCCTTTTAAATGTCGGTTACATTTAAAAGTCAATCATGACTCAAAACACACGTAGCGCCAAATATTATCATAAGCACGTTATTGTTGTTTTCCTCGGGAACAGTACTTTTTCTCGGGATGAAAACTACTCTATGCCCGTTTCTGCACACCTGACAACGTATATGCAAAATTTCGGGATGATCGGTTCAGTGTTGTAGGCGTGACAAACAAACAAACTTACTTTCCCATTTATAACAGTGGTAAGATACAAGGCTCCTTTCAATAAAAGAGTCCTTTTCCCTGGAAAAGGACTCTTCTCAGACAGAGAAGACACGAACATTGATCATCACGTTTGCTTAAGGCCGGTTATAGTCATCCATCCAATCAAGATAAAACATCTAGAAGTAATCATTACATTTATTCATCTGTCGTTCTTGATATAGACAAAAGGAATTGTAATCGATTCTATCAGTTTGAAACCCTTTCACGTTTTCACTTAACTCTGAAGGACTAAAGTGGAAGATTTTAGGTACATCAATTCGAACTTGAATATTTCATTGAGCACGCTACGATTGGGTGTATTATTTATCAACGCCTTAATTTTGAAAAATTCAAAAGTATTTCCAAGGTAAAATATAATTGAATCTAAAAATTGTATGTTTAACCTAGAAAAAAGAAGGACTGTCCTACAAGCCCCCTTTTACTTGTCACCCGTCCTCTTTTGATCTTAGAAGCGCTAAATCGCAGCCGCGTCCCATGTTTGCCGTGGAACCTCAGCGAAAGAGCTGAATGTGCAAGATTTTAGTTTGTTTAGCCAACAGCTGAATGAAGCGGTGATTTTAAAGCATTCAAGCTGCTTGAAGGGTAGAGAATAGATGTTTGTGGAAGCTCGGTTTTTTTTTTAGATTTGAAGAAGTAGTGAAGTTTAAAGGTTTTTTAATAATACTGTGATTAAAATTAAACAAGATTTTGTTTTTTTTATTACAAAATAGGCCTTGTTTGAATTTGGAACCGATTTTTTTATTGTAAGGCAAGAATAATGCCGCTCGCCCACGTCAAAATATCGACGACTGATTTTTTTGTCGGTGGGAATGGAACATACATTCTCATATATCAAGACACCCGTCCGAGATTTTTTTTATAAAGTCAGTATGTGACGTTAAAATGACTTCTTAATACATTTCGATCCTACTCTCATGTTCGCGATTGACCCATACAACACAGAAATAATTTACGAAACCATTCACCTGAATTCCAACAATTAATAATAGCCTGTACAATATAATAATTAATATGAAAACTTTAATCCGTGAAAGCTAAGAATCTAAATCACTCGAAAATATTCCCATTAACATTGTGGATATTAACGGAACAACTATTTTAGATGAAGGTAGGTAGGTACAAGTACGTTTTACTACTTACAGCCTTGTCGACCTACCCTCAATAAATATCAAACAAATATAAATTACAGACTTCGCTGTAATTAGTTGTAAAACGTACTTGAATTCCTTCTATTGTTGGGTTCAGTATAAATCAGTAGTCGCTAGTGATGGGACATGGTCGACTGATTAGTCGATTTTTGTAGTTCCTATTTTTTTAAGTAGTATATTGGAGTTTCAGTCTAGTAAGTAATTGATACATTCCCTTCTATTTGTTGAATGTTTTGGTTTCGTTAGCAATTTGTGTGTTTGTTTTGACAAAGTAAAAACATTTTGAAAGATGGTGTTCTTCGTAATGTTCTGAAGTTTCTGGCAGCCTCGTAGAGCCAAATGTTTTAACACCTATGGTGATTCTGTTATTCGTTCGTTTGATTATGTCAAAACAAACCAACCCACGTAGAATTCCTCTTATTTTACGAAGTAATTGCAATGATTTTAGATGATCAACGCTGATTAATTTTAAATCTATTCTAAGCATACGTTTAGGATTGCATTGAACTCTTATAGCTGGATTATTACAACACGTATGGCCACAAATTCTTAAATGACACTTTTTTATATCATTCGATGGCAAAGAAGTCAACGGCCCACTTGCTGTTAAGTAGTCGCTGCCGCCCATAGACATTGCAATTGGCCTTGAAAATGCGTTGCCATCCTAAAGACAAAGCTGAAATGTCTCATCTGCATTGTAACACCTAACTTTAAGGCGTTCTTACATGCATATCTATCGCTACAATACAGCTTAACATGACAGAGACAGCATAAGACTTAAAGGCGACTTGAAAATGAGTTTGGCCGCTAAGCTCATTTGTTACACAGCATATGTATCAAAACTATCCTTTATTTACACTAGGACTCTTAAACTCACAATATCCTCATCGTCAGTCGCCACACGTCGTACACCACAAGTGGCTTTTACTAGCTTTAATGGCAAGATTTTTAGTATGGCTCCATTTGGAATTCTGCTCACCAATACGAGATTACGAGCTTGAAGATAACCGAGAGTCTACTTAAGATCGTTTATGTCATGTCTCGGTAGAATAACAATTGTTTGTAGACACTGAAGGGATGAATATGCAAATAATTGCCATTGCATGTTAATTGGTACTTGGCAGTTAAGATGGAGGATATCTTTCCCCAGGATTGAGGCAGAACAGGCAAAGAAAAAGTTATTACAAGGAATGACTATGATGCTCCATGAGCTCCCCCCCTTCTTATTATACACAAAAGTGTTGTATTTAACATGCTTTGTGGAAGAGACAATGTTGTCTCTGGGGGTCTAATACAAAATCCAAGGTAATAGTTTGCATTGCGACGTTCCTTTAATGCAAAGGTATTTTTGTAGCATGTTATGATGTCCTTCTGCTGAGCAAAGGCCTCCTCCAAATCTTTTCACTTTCCCTGTACCTTCGAACCAGTCCTTGCCGTATGCATCTAGGTCATCTCACCAGCTGTTTCTAGGCCAGTCTCGGCGGTAAAGGCAGTTCATAATGTTCGCCAAGTATATTCTAAAGATTACTCTCCCATTTCAGCGCCCAAATCGCATACATTCGGAGTTAAAACACTTTCCGATAAAGAGCTGAGACCCAATTCAAACATAAAGTGAGAAAAAAGAAGTCTTTAAAAGAAGTATTATATAAGAGACATAACTTCAGTCTTAGGACGGAAAAGTTACAAATAGGACCTATTTTTGAAACTTCACGACCCTAGATTTCTAGTTTTTCAACTTTGCCAATGTCGGCTTACCATTGAATCAGACGCAAATAAATATATCTATGATTTACTTATTTTAGTATATCCGACTCTCCTACCAGAACTGAAAATTTTTAGATCTGTATGTTTGTTCCATTATCACGCTAAAACGACTGAACGAATTTAAATATAATCTTGCACATAGATAAATGATATCCTAGATTAAAACATAGGATAATTTTTATTTCTCAAGGGTGCGAGCAAAACCGCGGGCGACATCAAGTGCTACATAAAGACGTAAACAAACGCGTCTAAGTAGCTCCACATCTCGCACGATTACACAACTACCCTATGAGAGCTAAACATGATAATCACAGGGGGCAATTTCACGAGCCCTCAAAGAGTTGGAACGGTAAACTTTTTGCCCTTCCTCGCAACTAAATTGCCCTGTTTAAGAATAGGGTTTGAAACTACGTTATATAGGAGAAACAAACCTATAAAGGTGTAGTTCTGTATTTATTTTTCCGAAATTTAATGCTATTCTGCCACTGAAAGTATCTTTTCCTTCCCTTCAAGTGACTAGTTTATACAGTTGGTGTGCTGTCCTTTGTTTTTACATAAGACTTGCTGCCGAACTGCCCGCGGCCTCGCCCGCGTGACTTATTTCACCCGCGTTAAGTTACGTCTTTGGTTACTGCTCCGCTCCCGTGGGTCGTAGCGTAATGTTATATAGCCTATGCCACTCACAAATAACGTAGCTTTCTATGGGTAAAATAATTTTCAAAATCGGTTCTGTAGATCCACTGATTACCCCCTACAACCACACACACTTTACCTGTTTATAATATTAGTATACATTATGATCAGTTAACATCACTAGGAGAATAGAGTTGTCAAAGTAAAATTGGACCATGAAAAGATTAGTTTAAACGTCAATATTGACAAGAAAAAATAAAGAAATTGAATTTGGTTGTCCCTTGCAAAAAATGTGGTCTGGTATGGAAAAGAAAGGGTAAGGAATTCTTAACTTATTATGAAAAAGTGTTAAACAATATCTCATATGGGTACATTATTTTAATGATCATAAATGTATTTAGTAGTAGAATGTGAATAGGTTTTAAAAAGTATTTTAAAAAAACACTATAGGAAAAAAAAAACACTACCGTAGCTAACAAAAGAGCTGATAACTTTGAAACCGCTGAACCAATTTCCATCAAACAAAACACAGAACACTCCCGAGTAATTCTCCTTTCAAACACAAAATCAACATCGGTTCATACGTTCGGGAGCTACGATGCCACATACACAAACAGACACGTCAAACTTATAACACCCCGTCGTTTTTGCGTCGGGGGTTAAAAATTATCTCAAGTAATCAACTGGAAAGTTTAAAAAAAAAAAATTGCCAGAAATGTCATTGTCAATGTCAAACGAACGAGTTATTTCCTAAATAACTGGAATTTATGACATTATTTAACGGAGAAGTAATGAACGTTAAACAAGAATAACAAAATTAAGAAGTTTGTCATTCCCGAGTTTTGTATGAAATTTGCAAAGTTTAATTTATTTGTGAACTTCGTCACTAATAATAATGTTTTAAACGAATTAACATTAGAAAGGAGTGGGGAGGAAAATGGGGGGTGTTAAGAAAACTGTTATTAGATAAATTACCTTTTGACCTACATTCTGGTTTCAAATAATTAGAGCAGCTACGTTGATTTTTGAATTTATTTATGATGAGTTACGCCCCGTGGCGTTTCTTGAGTCATATTTCAGTGTTTACATTGTACTAGCGAAGTCAAGTATACCATAAACTAGCAAGAAATAGCATATGACACTTGGTAAAGAATTTTCGTAATCGGAAAGGATAGTGCTTCCAGAGATTATAGTTAATGCCACGAGTCGTGAGCACAAACGTCAAGGGCGCCGACGCTGCACGCGATTGGTCCGACTGATGGACCAATCGCGTACAGCGTCGGCGACCCAAAAAACCCAGAAAGAAGCCCAAAAACCTAAAATTAACTTGACGTTTGTGCTCAAGAGTCTTGGCGGCTACTGTAGCTCCTTTGTTTTTTAAGGATGGGGAATCATCAAGTGGCTATAGGCTCGCCCCCTGTTACATGGGACCTTAAAAACATACTGGAGAACTGTGGGTGTACATTGGCACACCTCTGCCTAACCCTCCGGGGAATACAGGCGTGATGGTGATGGATGGAATCATCAAGTGACTTCGTCCGCTTTGGATGGAGCGCAAGGGAGTCAGACTCTTACTGACTAAAACCCATACGTGTTCCTCCTAATGGCCTTTGCGTTCCAGTGCCGCGGTGACTCTTTCAACCAAATTTCGCAACCCTGGCAGAGATAACTAATAAACCTATTTCGCTACAGTCCGCTTTTCTGACTTGGTGCCCGTATGTGAATTTAATGACGTTTTATGTCAAAACAAAAAAAAGTACTTTTTATCGACTAATCTCGCGTCCCATCCCTAGCGGGAAGAAAATTAAGTGCCCCCGGGGTAACAATTCAAAACAATTAATACATAATGGGGGTTATATTAAATAATCGGGTCGTTTGTTCCGAATAAAATATGTAGGAAGGAGCTATTTTCGGATGAAAGAATGTGAAGGAGTTAATAAATCGATTAGGTGAAGATTTTGAAGGAAATGGGTCGATAAATTAAAATAAAGGGAGATAAATTAATATATAAATTAGGTATTTTGACCACTATCACGCCTGTATTCCCCGAAGGGTTAGGCAGAGGTGTACCAATGTACACTCACAGTTCGCCGGTATGTTTAGATCCCATGTAATAGGGGGCGAGCCTATTGCCATTAACCGGGCACAAATCCTAACTCCGAGCTGCTACTGAGAATTCCATAGAAAAATCCAATAACACCAGGTATTTTGAACCTGTAAAAAATTGTAAATGGTTAAATACTCGAATGTACGTTCGAATAAATGCGATTTTTTATTATGTGTGCGCACATAAATAATAATACCAGCCCATTATTATCCCACTGCAGGGCAAAGGCCTCTTCTTATACGGAGAAGGCACGAGTATTGAACACCACGCTTGCTCAAGGCGGATTGGCGATTTCAGACTTATATTAATTATAACTCCACATTTTCTCACGATGTTATCCTGAACCGAAGTCAGTGATGTCCAAGAGTGGTGGGTGCTTGTCCGGTTAAGAGCCTGCAACGTCAAGCATAGGAGGCGACGTCTAAATTACTAAGCCATCACTACACTGTTACATACTTAGCTCATTTTTTTCTAAATATAGACTCTGCTATCCCAGGGAAATCTATACTAATAATATAAAGCTGAAGAATTTGTTTGTTTGGTTCAACGCGCTAATCTCAGGAACTCTACTGGTTAGAATTGAAAAAAATATTTTTGTGTTAGATAGTTCATTCATCGAGGAAGGGTTTAGGCCTCATAACATTACGCTACGGCACACGGGAGAGGAGCAGAAACCAAAGACGAACTTAACGCGGGTGAAAAAAACCACAAGAACAAAGTCGCTGGCAGAGGCTATAAAAAATAGAATAAAAATAATTTACTTTTAAAGTAAGCACCACTAAATACAGCCCCACTGTTAAGACCAAGAGAAAAAATGTTTTTTTTAACTTCTCTACAATAAAACTTCATCGTCAACTCTTTGTCACAAAGTATTCGCGGGTAAATGAGCGCGAAGCACAAAATGGCCGCCAGTCGCGTACCTTTTTCTATCGTTCGCTTGATGAATTTTGATTATGAGCACGTAGATACAGAAGGCCTGGTACGAGCGCGCGGCGTAAACGTAACGTAAATGCGATCGATTTTTAAATTAGTTTACTTTTCGTACATACATAAACTCACGCCTTTTTCCCATGGGCGTAGGTAGAAACCACAGAACGCCACATGCTACAATCCTCACATACTCGTTTCGCCTCGTCCACGTTCATACATGTGGTGATATGGTCATACAAGCACGCCGGTTACGAGTACTGCGAACCCGACCTTTCGACCTTTAAGCCTTTATTCATATCAATAGTCAAAGTCAAAGTCAAATCATTTATTTGAATCAGACCCTTAAAAGGTACTCTTGAACGTTATTTACAAGAAATTGAATTAATGCGCCCATTCCATAGGTAGAGTACCGTATGCAGAAGAACACTAAACATCAGGAAGATTTAGTAGTAGTAGATAGAGCTCTTTGTGAAGGGAGCTCGTCCTGGAAAGTTCCACCACCATATCTATTTCTGCCGCAAAGCAGCGTTGCTGTGTTCCGGTTTGAGAGTATGTGTGCCGGTGTAACTACAGGCACATGATAAATTGCAACTTTTTCTCGGATAGCAACGCATTTATAAGGCCTCTGGTATTGCAGATGTCTATAAGCAGCGGTGACCACTTAAGATCAGGTGGGCCGTCGGCTTGTTTGCCATTCAATGACATGAAAATGAGCGTGCTTGTTCGAACGCACAACTATAAAGAAACAAGTCGTAACGAATTGAAGAGTGCTTGTAAACAATTTTCGACATCATCAACACAAATCAAAAGTCCTTCAATCAAAAATTTTTATGTAACAAAGTTACAACTTGTTATTACGGTCGCTTTTTGTGCCAACATAATTTAATGCAAAGTCGAGTAATTAATGAACCTTATTATCATAATTGCAGCAGCTGTGACTAACAAAATGGCGGCCACTTTTTTTTTAATTCCCGCTTCCCAAACTTCACAGTTTTGTATTACGTAATTTCGCAAAAATATTGTATTTTTTTAGGGTCCCGCACCCAACGGGTATACGGGACCCTATTACTAAGACTCCGTTGTACGTTCGTCCGTCCGTCTGTCAACAGGCTGTATTTCTTAAACCGTGATAGTTAGACAGTTGACATTTTTACAGATATGATATATTTTTCTGTTGCCGCTTTAACAACAGATACTAAAAAACAAAATAAAATTTATATTTAAGGAGGCTCCCATACAACAAACCTGATTTATTTGCTGGTTTTTATAGATAATGATTCGGAACCCCTAGAGCGCGACTCGCACTTGGCCGGTTTTTTTCCTACATTTGTGTTTTATTTCGGTGACGGAAATGGCTCAGGGTCACAGTAATTTTGTATTTTCATGTCCGCTTGTCACTCTAAGGTGACAAGTTCCATATGTGCGAGTAATTACGGGCACTCATATTTTTATTGCTGTCATATTATTTTGGGGGCGAGAGAGGGCAAATGCCGCTTAATAGGTGGCAGTGACCACTACCCAGCTGACCCACCATTGGCTTGTTTGCCAACCAGTTCTACAGGGTTATTTGTAAAACATAGACAACCTCTCAGGACTATGTTACTAACATCATAATCAACAACTTTTGTTCTATGACATTTAAAAATATTTCATATTTTAGTACATCAGATTTTCATACAAAAATAAAAACATTTAAATTGAACGCTCTAAATGTTACGAAGTCTATGCGAAGCAAACGAAAGCGATAGTAAAATAGCGAGGGGAGCGGGGTTAGGGCGGCGGGGGTGTTTGTACTTGACCTATTTACAATTTTACGGAAATCCTTCAGTCGGTCATTCACTTCGATGCGCTTGCGTTGCTTGATTCTGTAAAAGTTTATAGAACAAAAGTTGTTGTTTATGATGATAGTAATACAGTCCTGCAAGGTTGTCATTGTTTTACAAATAACCCTGTATATCACCGTCCACTATTAAGATTACGTAAGTACGTTGTAGGAGAACCCTTCAATTTTTGCGGTCATTATGAAAACCGCTGTTTGTTAGTGATAGTACTCGGATCAGCTACTCAGGACTGCATGGGGTCCTGGGTTCGATTCCTAGGTCGGGCAAAAAGTGTTATTGGGTTTTTCCATTAGGATTTGCTCAGTAGCAGCCCGGAGTTTGGCAGTTGGTGGTGTGGTTGGTTCCGGCTGTCATTCGTAGATCTTTGACCATCGTTGCGGATAGTCAGAAGCCAGGAAGTCTGACAACCAGTCTAACCAAGAGGTATCGTGTTGCCCAGTAACTGAGTTGTTGAGGTCAGATAGGCAGTCGCTCCATGTAAAACAGTGGTATTCAGCTGCATCTGGTTAGACTGGAAGCCGACCCCAACATAGTTGGGGAAAGGCTAACCAGATGATGAGTACTCGGATCAGCTACTTCCAATATCTCCACTGCATACTAATATATCTAACTAGCTTCTGCTCTCGACTTCGTCCACATAACTCCACAGCTTCCTAATAGTAAAAAAAACATTTGGATCACTTTTAGAGATTACAAAACATAACATGTCATCACGCCTGTATTCCCCGTAGGGTTAGGCAGAGGTGTACCAATGTACACCCACACTTCGCCGGTATGTTTAAGTCCCATGTAATAGGGGTCGAGCCTATTGCCATTAACCGGGCATAAATCCTAACTTTGAGCTGCTACTGAGAATTTCATAGTAAAACTCAATAACACTTTGCTTGACCTGTAAATCGAACTCAGGACTTCTAGCGTAGCAGTCGTGCTTAGGACCACTAGGCTAACGAGGCGATCAGAGATTACCTCTTACGAATAAACTTTACCTCTTGCAATGAAATTCAAACAAAATACAAAATTCATTCAGTCAGCTCGATTCTAAATAAATATTCCTACTCCACAATGTACCTACAGGAACCCCAAAGTACGAAAATAGTCACTAAACATTAAGCCAAAGCTCCGTAATGGCCGACTTTCGGCCTCACATCGGCTCCGCTGAACAACGGGGCAAGTGCAAACTTTGCGGTTACAGGCCGCAACGGGAAACGGATGTGATTCGGGAATGTCGCGTGCAGTTTGATGATGTTGTTGTGTCGGCCCTTTCGTCGGTCCATTGTTTGGACGAGATGTTGTTATCATGTTAGTTCGTTTCGTAAGTTGATGCTGTAATTTCTGACAGAGATTTGCATTTTTGTTTCTCAGAACGCTGTTAGTATGAATTTCCATTCCATTGCTTTTAAAATTCGATCATGTTGGGATTCAAATAATAATACCAGTCGATTGTCCCACTGCAGGGCAAAGGCCTCTTCTCATACAGAGAAAGCACGAACATTGATCACCATGCTTGCTCAAGGTGTATTGGCGATCTAAAACTTATATTAATTTCACGTTCAGGTTTCCTTCACTGTATTTTTCCTTTCTGATATCAGAGATCTAATTTCCCGCCGAAACGGTCCTCAACTCCACCCTATGGCTCATAGCTCATGGCTGCCTCGTTAGGCTAGTAATCCTAAGCGCGACTGCTACGCTAGAGGTTTTGGGTTCGATTCCCAGGTCGAGCAAAGTTTTATTGAGGTTTTCCCGCCCCGCCCTGGGCGAGGGAAGTCATTTGATGATTTCGCATCCCTAAAAAAATAAATAAAAAATGAGACTGCAAGACATCCTATACATTTTCCAAACAGATTAATTTCAACCAATAACAGTAAAAACTAAACTACCCGTCAATACGAAAGCCATAAATTCCCTGTCGATTTAGAATTACGTCACAATGCGCGAGCTCAGCAATACATGCTGATTTATGAGTGGGCGACTGCTATTGGTAGATAAAATACGGAACTGCAGTTGTAGGGTTTAATTTAAAAAGCATTCGATTCTATGGTTTTAATCATGGATTTGGTTTTGTTAATTTAGAGCAAAGCATGCCACATTTTCTCTTTGCTAGAGCTGAATTTTGAAAGGTAACAGTAGATTATGTTGAAATCTATTTCGAGCATAAGTGTTGGTTGTAACTGCCTCGCTGGTCTCGTGGTCGCAAGCGCGACTGATGAGCATGGGGTCGTGAGTTTTTTTCAATAGGAATTTCTCAGTAGCAACTCGGAGTTAGGATCTGTGCCCGGTTAATGGCAACAGGCTCGCCCCTTATTACATGGGACCTAAATATACCGGCAAACTGTGGGTATACATTTGTACACCTCTGCCTAACCCTTCGCGAAATAAAGCCGTGATGGTATGTTATAATATATACCTGGATTCGAATCCACAAAACCATGGAAAAGCGCCTTAACCACCAGGCGATCACGATAGCAGAGTAAAAATAAAAGCTATAATTAAAATCAAATGAAAAACCACATTACAAACTTTAATAACAGATGGTAGAGTCCAAACTCGTATAATTTGGGATACAGACTTGAATCATGATGACTGGCAGGTTGTTGTGTTATTAACTCACGTCGAGGTGAAGGACGTACCGACGTCACTAACATGGATTCCGAGCTCAGGTGTTGTCTAATCGAGCTGCGGTTCTCAAACTTTAAAGAAAAACCACGAGTAAGAAAAACTTCTTAACCATAAAATGAATGAAGGGGCCACTCAGGGCCGATGGCTGCCGGGGCTGCGGGTTGTTGGCAAGAGAAGGAACATGGATCCACAGCCACTCGGGCTCACAGATTAGTATACATATTTTTGTGATTTTTTCTTTTGTAAAGGGAATGATGTTTCTTTTTTTTTAGCTCCTTTTTTAGTGACCTTAATAACGTATACCGTTATTATTATTATTTCTAATTCCCACAAACTTCAGTTTATCTGTCGAATAGGTTCACTGAAAACCTTAGTTTTGTATAATTTAGCATAATTTATTTCAGTTTTGTAAATGTGAGTACCGTGGAGCCATTTACTTGTTAAGTTACTATGTTTTGGACACTATAAGCATGGTGGTTGAGAGCTTTGTCATGCTCACATAAATGTCTCGCTGACGGTGGCGCGTGCGTTGGATCGTTCGGCTCCCTTTAAGATGGTTGAGCTAAATGGTGCTAATGCGCGCGTCATGTTCGTGAACGGGCGCTGTCAGTTGGGATTGGTCATCTCTTAACTGCTATGGCTTACATCTTTAGTAGGTACTATTTATTATTATTATTTTTTTTGTTGTATTGTTTTAATACATCTTCATTGTTTTCACATATAGAAGCAACAAGAATATTGTAACCAAGATTTTGTAAAAACCAAATTGAAAGAAAAGAGTGTCCATGGAGTTTCTTGCTCGTTCTTCTCCATAGAGACCTACGCTTTGGAACGAGCAAATAGCTTCAACTTTTAAATGTAACTTCTTGACAATTCAAAAGTGCCTGTAAATGGTCTAATTGAAATAAATGCTTTGACTTTGACTTTGACTTTGGATGGGACTTAGTCAGTAAAAGTCTGACACTCCCTCCTACCCCGCCCAGCGCGGGGGAAGGTATTTGATGCTTTCCCATCGGTAAAAAAAAAAACCATAAAATGAAAAGGCTGTTTTCTTTTTGTAAGTGGTAATAAAGTAATGAAGATATGGGTAACACTAACAGCATACTCTTCTTACTCATTGACGCTAAGATTGCCGATCAATTGCTAAGATAATGACTGTGATCGCTATTACGAAAGCCAAAAGTAGTAATAAAAAAAAATGTCTTAATTTGTAAAATATTTATCTAGACACTGTACCTCATTGTTACAACAAACGGTCCCCAATGAAAGATTTAATTAACATAACATCACGGCTATATTCCCCGTAGGGTTAGGCAAAGGAGTACCAATGTACACCCAAAGTCCGCCGGTATGTTTAGGACCCATGTAATAGAGGGCGAGCCTATTGCCATTAACCGGGCACAGATCCTAACTCCGAGCAGCTACTGAGAATTTCATAGAAAAACCTAATAACACTTTTTGCTCGACCTGGGAATCGAACCAAAGACCAAAAACAAAAAAATAACAGCATTATAAAATACTAGTATAAATGAGAGTGAAAGTAATAATCAGGGCAATAAAAAAGTAAAAGAAAAAAATGGTAAAGAGGGCCAATGGATCATTTAGTTACTAAGCCAGACCACGAACCATCGCCACTGATAACATTTTCAGTAGGGTTTAGCCAATAATTTGTAGATATAGTGCAACAACTTTATCCGACGGTGCCTGAAAATTGAACTAACGATCTCAACAGAAAAGTGACAAGACCTATACCCCTACCGAGAGCAGTACTCCTAACCAGCGTGCTTGTATTACCAGATGTTGAAACGTGGACAAAGCGAACGAAGTATGTGAGGATCACAGCAGGTGGCATTCTGCGGTTACTGCTTATCCCAATAAGAAAAAGGCGCCAGTTTATGTATGTATGTGTGTCAACAATGCAGTCTACATTCTGAACGAAACCCAGCTGTTAATTCACATGCAGTTTTACACAATTTCAGTATGTTTAACTGGGTTCGAGAACTTTCCAGTGTCTGCTACCAGAAGTTGGAAAACACTAACAGTGTGGAAACTACGGAAAGCTATAATGGCGTAGATGTGAGTTTTAGACTGGGTAATAGTATTTTTAAACTACGATTTTTAAGCAATAGTTTGGGAGATGCCGGGACAAACTGGACGAGCTTCTACAAAACTAGAAGGATGAGACACGAATGCGTGAAGGATGGAAGGAGTAGAGGATGGCCTTTGCCCAGGGATGAGACAGAACAGGCAAACAAAAGTAATTAGCAAAATCTTTACCAGGCCGAGCCCGGACTAATAGAAGGAGGCGGGATGATCTAGACACGAGAGGACTGGTTCGAGGTGATGCAAGAACAGAATATTTGGAAGGACTAGTGTTCACCACTGTTGATTCTGGCTGTCAAGAGCATGTGGTGGGCTTGCTATTTAACCATGTTCGCTGCCATTAAAAAAAAAAAATTTTTGACAGTCCTTCCATTTGGAAACTGTCAGATATCAATTTTATTCCACGGATAAAACAGATAGTATTAAATTTTAGTGAAATTTGTCATAAGTATCAAAAGCAGAAAAGAAACAGATAATTTATATTTCTTCATGTAATGTTACAAGTCAAATTGAATTATGTCAACCATTACGAAAAAGTTCTGTACCTATATTGAAATTAAGTATGCAGATTGACTGAATCCTTTATTTAAATGTTAATTTCTCTGGGTTTAAGCCTTTAGCATTTAATTTTACAGTGTTCCCGAATCGAATTAATCCGAAAACGAAATGGTTTCAATGTAAAAACTTGTTCTAATAAGAAATAGCTTGAATAATAAAATAAATTCTATCCTGTTAATATTATAAACGGGCGACCTGCCCACGACTTCGTCCGCGTGCTTCAATCGCTTTAATTTACGTTTTTCATAACTGCTCCGCTGTGCCGTGTGTTGTAGCGTGATGTTAAATAGCATATGTTACTCAGGAATAATGTAGCTATCGATTAGTGAAAAAAATATTAAAATCGGTCCAGTAGTATCGGAGCCTATTCGTTACAAACAAACAAAAAAATCTTTTCTCTTTACAATATTATATTATATAGATATAGATGTGAAAGTTTGTGAGGATGGATGGATGTTTGTTACTCAATCACGTGTAAACCGTTGAACAGATTTGGATGACAATTAGCACAAAGATAGACCATTTCTGGGATTAACATATAGGATACTTTTTATCCCGGAAAAATGTACGGTTCCCGTGGGATAATCTATTAACTGTGACGCGGACGAAGTCGCGAGCAGAAGCTAGTATTTGCACACAACCTTCCATATTCACAATGACTCGGTAAAACATACACGCACAAAACCCACAAAAAAGAAAACTAGTAAAAAAAATGTATCTCTCGATGAATTATAAAAAACTTTGAGAACACAAATCTATATCAACAGAACAAACCAGTTTGCTAATATTCGAAACCTGAACGACACACGACGACAGTCACCCGGCGGCCACCATCACAAACGGTACCGTGGAATGGATTTTACCGGCAAAATTGCAATCGTAACCGGTGCCAGTTCCGGCATCGGAGCAGCAACAGCCAAACTGTTTTCACAACACGGAGCGACGCTAGCGCTAGTTGGACGAAATGAAACAAGATTACACGCAGTTGCAACTCAGTGTGAAGCCGCGAAAGGAATACGACCCTTATGTCTGCTCTACGACTTGACAATCGATGAAAATTGCGATGAAGTAGTCAGAAAAACAGTGCAGACGTTCAAAAGGATTGATATTCTTGTGAATTGTGCTGGGAAAGCAAGTGTTACTTCGCTTTTTGATACAAATATGGATGTGTTCGATGATTTAGTGGCTTTAAATCTACGAGTGCCTTACAAATTGACTCAGTTGTGTACACCACATTTAAGAAGAACTAAAGGCAACATTGTAAACGTTTTTGGTGCCCCTGGCAGAGTGAGGCCAGGTTTCCTGCATTTCGCAATGGTCAAAGATGCAATGCAGAGGTTCACGAAGGCTGGCGCTCTAGAATTAGTGGTCGAAGGTATAAGAATGAATGCTGTTCGCCCAGGACTGACAAGAACGAACATTTTGTCGAATTTAAATGTGCAAGAAGATGATATGGATCACGCGTATGAGAAACTTGCTCAAACAGTGCCCAATAATGTGATTATTGAGCCTGAAGAAGTGGCTAGAATGATAGTTTTTGCCGCTAGTAATGTGAGCCCTAACCTAACTGGCGCTAATTTGGTTATAGACGGAGCAGCATCTGGGAGTGTTTAGTGATAATGTGACAAAGACACGAACAGAAATATTATTGTCAATAACATGACTTTAATAAGTGATATATAATGTGTAAGTTAAATAGTACGGGTATTGGTAATTATTTAAGTTAAGATAAAATTAAACGATAAAGCAGAAAGTAATATATTCTTCTCGATATTGTGTTTAGGGACCAGCCCCCCCCCCCCCCCCGGTTACGGAGATAGTAAAGGTCAAAGTTCCATTTATTTTTCTAACATTTTTTTACGAAGAGTAAAGTTTGTACTCCCATGACCCCTGCATTGTTAAATACCCCCAGAAGCACAATATTCAATATTAATATTTTGTGTGCATTACATTGCGCACTATCATAAGCAATCACTCACAACACTCACAACAAAAAATTAAAAACAACGAAAAATAAGAAATATTTTTCACTTTTTGGTACCATTTTCCTTCCATCAAAATCCATGAAGGAACAGTTATACTACGTAAATTAACAAGACACCACTTAAAAGTCACAATAAAGCAAAACGCGAATTCGTTTACTTGGAATATCTTTTTCAGTTTTTTTTTATCAAACTACTGAACCAATTTCGATAAAATTTATATGGGGCCACCTTTGAAGTATCACCTATCGAACAAAAAAGAATCATCAAAATCGATTTATAATTGGCGAAGATATCGCGTAACACACATACAAAAAATTCTTTTTGAAGTCTGTTCAAAATAATTGTTGCTTAACGTTCCTTAGTTTGATGAGCCAATATACGTAGTTAACGGGCATGTGAAGAGTCTTATCACACCCTTGTATATTGTAAACAACAGTGGATTTTATCTAGAATCGTAAATAATATAGATTGGTAAGTAACTGCCTCGTTGGCCTAGTGGTCCTAAGCGCGACTGCTACGCTAAATGTCTTGGGTTCAATTGTCAGGTCTATGAAATTCTCAGTAGCAGCTCGGAGTTAGGATTTGTGCCCGGTTAATGGCAATAGGCTCGCCCCCTATTACATGGGACCTAAACATACCGGCGAACTGTGGGTGTACATTGTTACACCTCTACCTAACCCTTCGGGGAATATGGGCGTGATGGTATGTGGTAAGTAACTGGATGACATTACGATAAAAGTGACATTTTGAAACTAATTTCCAAACAAATGTCCAAATGTCAAAACTTTGTCATCGTGACCATAAGGACAGGTTTCGTTCACAACGCTGTTTCGGATGTGGACGATTAAGTATCAAAATATAAATACCTCATCGCAATATCTTGACATACATTTTATAAATACTAGCTTCTACCAGCGACTCTGTCTAGACTTCAGAATTAAGCCGAAGTCCTAAATAATTTAACGAGAACACATGAACAGGAGAAAATTCTTTGTGTTTCTCTAAATCAATATCTACATAGGTGACAAATTTTTGAAAATCCTGTTGAGTCGTTTAAATGTGAATGAGTTAGAAACATCTCATCCATCCATCTATCCTCACAAACTTTCAAATTATTATACTTGTAAAAAATATGATAAATATAAATAAATGTACATATGATATAAGTAATAAAATTAAAATATTTAAGTAACCCGTGACAGAAGAATAAAAGTCCCTACCGCAGCTAACACAAGAGCTGATAACCTTGAAACCACTGAACCGATTTTGATAAAACATATCTAAGACTCATCGCTAGGAAATCTGCTCTCATATAAATGAAAACGCATTCAAGCCGGTTCACCTGTTTTAGAGCAACGGTGCCACAGACAGACACGTCAAACTTAACTTCAAACAACCCTCCTTTTGAGTCGGGGGTACTAAATACAACGGCCGTCCGCTCTACGAGCTATGTGCCCTGCCCATTGCCACTTGAGTTTCGCAATTTTGGGAGCTAAACATAATGTAAACACATGTATACTTCAATCATTATGTAAGCGCGCGCGCATATAATTCACATCAACACATATTTAAAAACAGGTTTATAAAAATAGATCTCAAACAGGTTAAGTAGGTAAGTGTCTCTGAATAAGGAAAAATCTAACAATAATATTGTGATGGCGGCAAACTGTTATGACGTAACTAACATCGAGTTGTGTGAGCAACTAATGTACTTGTGTATGTTATTTGATTGGACATTCATAAACATGTGATTTTTGTAGTTAACATACCACATGTTATGAAAAGATTACCGATGAAGGTTATTACAGGAAGATTTTTCTAATCCGACTGTTATTGCCAGAATGTGGCGCTTTCAAACAAACAAACAAACATACTATAAGACTCTTCAGTCTTATTATACAAGGTGTTAGTTTAAACAAGCTAACTGCCCCGTTGGTCTCGTGGTCGCAAACGCGACTGATGAGCGTGGGGTCCCGGGTTCGATTCCCAGGTAGGGCCAAAAGTGTTAATGGTTTTTTCCATTAGGATTTGCTCAGTAACAGCCCGGAGTTTGGAAATAGGTGGTGTGACACACCCATATCTCGGAAAGCACGTAAAGCCGTTGGTCCCGGCTGTCATTCGTAGGTCTTCGAAGGTCGTTACGGATAGTCAGAAGGCAGGAAATCTGACAACCAGTCTAACCAAGAGGTATCGTGTTGCCCAGTAACTGGGTTGTGGAGGTCAGATAGGCAGCCGCTCCATGTAAAACACTGGTAAACAGCTGGATCCGGTTAGACTGGAAGCCGACCCCAACATAGTTGGGAAAAGGCTAAGCAGATGATGATGTTAGTTTACACAAGAGACGCACTTTAAGAGAGTGTAGTGCTTATGAAAACAAACCACTTTCACTATTAAATCAAATTTAAAATTCCGAAAAAGAATACAGCTGTTCCTTACATGTTGTCGAGTTATACGAACGTAAATGTATGGAGCAGTTGATTTCTTTTTTCTCGATTTTACGTTTCGTACTATAAGACAAGTTGTTCATTTTCATGAGTACTGCACTTTCTTAAAGTAAGTCCCTTGTTTGCCCTAACACCCTTTTGCACTAGCAGGTGGTCCTAAGCGTGACTGCTACGCTAGAGGTCTCGGGGTCGATTCCCACGTCGAGCAAAAAGTGTTATTGGGTTTTTCTGTGAAATTCTCAGTAGCAGCTCGGAGTTAAGATTTGTGCCCGGTTAATGGCAATAGGCTCGCCTCCTATCACATGGGACCTAAAAATATACCGGCGAACAGTGGATGTACATTGGTACACCTCTGCCTAACCCTCTGGGGAATACAGGCATGATGGTATGTCTGCCCGACGTGTAATTAATCACTGTAAGTATATAAATTCCGTCAATATAAAAGCACCTACGTTCCCAAACAATACGAGCACTATATTTACTTCTTGCAACAAAAATGTTCGCGTATGTAGCTGATGAGAACCCCAGCATTGTTTGCAAGCCCCTACAGTTCGCGGTTGTGTAGTTTCAAGTTATTTTCAGGCAAAAAAACTTGGCCTTCGCAAAATGTTGGAATCATACCTCACATTTTGAATGATACGAAATAGGGCTTTCAATCTGTTTGTATGGAAAAGGTCATGGAAAGGTTTAGGTAGGATGTATCTAGAGACTATTTGAGAGGAATATTGTAGGATTTCGAATTGAAATCTTTATCAATAAAAAATGTATTCTTCAGACCGATACCGGCCACGGCGGCTCATCTTAATGCAGACTAGCCAAGTAGGTACGCAGGAGATATTATAGTGCACAAGTGTGTGCGAAAACACAGGTGCTTCCCTAACTCTTCGGACCATTAGGCTACCGAGGCAGTTGTAAGTACTACGAAATTCCTAATGGAAAAACCAAATAACACTTTTTGCTCGACCTGGGAATCGAACCCAGGACCCCACGCTCATCAGTCATGTGCTTGCCACCACGAGACCAACGAGGCTATTTTCGGGGTTGTTGGTGTCAATAATGAAGATGTGAAGTTAGGTGAAGTAACAATCTATGGAATATAAACCAATTAAATTTTATCGTGACTTCGTGTGAATTTCGAAAATATGTACGGCCCCCGTGGGATAATATATCAATTTTGACACGGACAACAGACGGACAGAAGTTAATAAAACATGACACTCGGCCGAAAAGCAGTTTTCTATCGGTGAAGGACTTTTTGCAATCAGATCAGTACATCAAGAGATTAGCCCGGCAAACCAAATTTATACGTAGGAATTTGCTAACCAAATGAAAGAAATGAATGAGTGAGAGAGAAATGAATGAAAATTTATTACATATATCAAAATAAAGAATATGCACGGTCGCGATTTCCGTTGTGGATTAAGATAATCACACAATGACTTAACACTGACTATATCAAAATCGCGTGAACACACACTAAGATAACAAATACAAAATTACATACACTTTTGTCAAGGTTATAAAAATACATAAAACTCGGCCGCAAGTAAACAAAGTAAGCAACAGACTGATAACCGTTGATAACGTTATCAGTATTCATTCAAACACCGTTATACGCAGACGTGCGACTGATAATAAATAAAATATTAAACTCGATAAATTTAACAAAGAAGAATAAGAAATAAATTCAAATACAGCTAAAAATTTTAAAAAGTTTGAAGAGAAACATATTGAAATGGACAATATAAACTTGACCGGAAAAGTAGCTATAATAACAGGAGCCAGTTCAGGAATTGGAGCAGAAACAGCTATAGCATTTGCAAGGTTTGGAGCCACGTTATCCCTAGTGGGACGGGACGAAGTCAGACTTCTGGAGACAGTCAACAAATGTGTCGAAGTCAACAACGTAACTCCTCTATTTGTACCACTAGACTTGGCCAATGAAGGTGCTTGCGAAACAGTGGTCAACAAAACAGTAGAAACATATGGAAGAATAGACATACTAGTGAACAGTGCCGGGAAAATGGCGATATCGTTACTCTCAGACAGTACCATGGAAAAAATCGATGCCCTGATGAACGTAAACTTTCGAGTACCATATCATTTATCCCAACTAGTGTTACCGTATTTAGTGCAGACGAAGGGGAATATAGTAAATATAGGATCTTCTATGTCTAAACGATCGACGCCAGGAATGCTGGGTTACACCGTCTCGAAGGCAGCTTTACAAATGTTTTCAAGACAAGCTGCACTTGAGCTAGCTCCTAAAGGCGTGAGAATCAACTGCATCAGTCCTGGACCTTCGAAAACGAATATTTTGGCTAAAGTGATTGTTCATCATCCGGAGTTAAGAGAGCAAATTAATAATAACATACATGAATCTGCGTTTGACGGCAAAATGTTGGATCCTAAAGAAGTGGCGCTGTTGATTTGTTTGACGGCTAGTGATATATTCCCTAGTTTGAATGGTTCTGATATGTTACTGGATGGTGCGGCTTGCAACGCGTGATATTAAGTGAGTGATCAAAAGATGTTTAGATGTGATAATGACTTTGTAGGGCATCTCTGTAAAAATCTCCCCCAGTGATTTTTATTAAAGAACTTGACGTGAGCTGTCCATCTCATCATATCTCCTTAACGACGTCCACTGCTGGGTATAGGCCTCCCCTAAAGCTAGCCACAATGACCGGTTCTCCGCTGCCTGCATCCAGCGATTTCCCGCGACCTTCATCAGGTCGTCGGTTCACTTCGTAGGGCGGACACCTTCATCTCAAGCTCACTTTACCGAAATTCACCGAAGATTTATAGAATGGATTGCCTGGAAATAATTTTGGTTGTTTGTCATTCATTTTTTATGATCTTTGCTGATAATTATGTTATGCTTATCATTACGTCACTGATAAAGAATGAGTCAACTTTGTTTTTATCATATTTTTTATTCAATCAATAAAGTCATGTTTCTTTACTGTTTTAAAATAAACAGCTTTTGAGTTTTGCGATTTTCATGTTATTATAATAATACTACGTCTTGCCCTTCGGCTTCGTCCGCGGGGAATAGTTACTTTGGGCAGTAAATATAGTAAGCATTTGTTTGAACTTTCATACGAACTTTCATCCCCTATTTCAACCCCTTCAAGCCTTTTCTCTCACCAAAAGTAGCCTATGTCCTTCTTCAAGGTCTTTTCTATCTCCGTGCTAAATTTCAGGTTTAATCGTGAAAGCATAACAAACAGACATACTTTCACATTAATAATACCAGTAAGGATTGAAATCCATAATTGGAAATGTTTCATTTCTTTTTCTGTACCGTATCGGATATTGTGTAAACATTTAATATTAGCACAAGCCGTAGTCTCCGCTGTTTACCGTAAATATTTATCAACAACCAACAGATCTGGATTGAAAAATTCCTAATCTGCTTCAACTTTAATAGAAATATCCCAGTATTTATATTCAATAGCTCTAATACAAACTGTCTTCATAACTCCTTATTTCATTATCTACAAAGTAAAAATTATTTACAGAACTGAATTGAACGCTATTTTGAAAGCGATAGAGGCTATAATCGTATGTTAAAGTGGCAGATTTGAAGATACTTTGTAGGCAAAGCTGAACTGAATTAGATTATTTATTCATTTGTTTCTGATTATTTAGTCTCAATTTCGGTGATAGTGTTTTTGTTCGTGACCTTGGGATAAATATAGTACCAAAAATGTATGTCTTATTTGCTATGTATACTGATATAATCAAGCTAAATAGTATGTTTGTTAAAACGCGCTAATCTTTGGAATTAACAGTCGGATTGGAAAAAATATTTTTGTCATCACGCTACGACACATGGGAGCAGAGCAGTAACCAAAGACATAACTGAACGCGGGTGAAACCGCGGCGTTATAATAGTATTAGGGTAATAATAGACTACCTGCCGGATTGCGGAAGAATGCTCAGAGCGATACCCGTGCCCCGGCCAATGGTAGTTGGAGGAACACCGTGGGGTTTTAGTCGGTAGGAGTCAGACATACCCCTTCGCCTTCCCCGAGGCGGAGGCAGTCCATGAGGATTTCCATATGAGAAAAAAATAAAAATGGGTAATAATAGACTGATATTAACAGGGTTTAATTCTGCCAAAACGAATCAGCCAATGTCAAAATATCTCCCAGTTTTAAATGTAATCGTAATGATATTTAACACCGATTCATTTTAAATCTATTCTCAACACAAGTTTTGATCGTATATATTTGGCACATTGAATTAATATGACTTAATTGATTCAATTATTGAGACATTGTGTTTTAAAGAGATTAAACCATTTAATGACCCGTGCATTACAATCTTTAATTAAGAAACGCGAACTTTAAGATAACCCTATACCTATTAAAAGAATTTGTAATCTAATTGACATACCTATGTATTTGTGGACTGCCCCGTTGGTCTCGTGGTCGTAAGCGCGCTTGATGCGCGTGAGTGGGGTCCCGGGTTCGATTACCAGGTCGGGCAAAAAGTGTTATTGGGTTTTTACATTAGGATTTGCTCAGTAGCAGCCCGGAGTTTGGAAGTTAGTCGTGTGACACCCCCGTGACTCGGAAAGCACGTAAAGCCGTTGGCCCCGGCTGTCATTCGTAGATCTTTGACAGTCGTTACGGATAGTCAAAAGCCAGGAAGTCTGACAACCAGTCCAACCAAAAGGTATCGTATTGCCCCGTAACTGGGTCGTGGAGGTCAGATAGGCAGTCGCTCCATAAAACACTGGTATTCAGCTGCATCCGGTTAGACTGGAAGCCGACCCCAACATAGTTGGGTAAAGGCTAAGCAGATGATGATGTATTTATGGATCAGCATACATAATTTACTAGTTAGATCCCGCAGTTTAGTTTAACCCGCGTTAAGTTACGTCTTTAATTACTGCTCCGTTTCCGCGTGTCGTAGCGAAATTTATATAGCCTATAATCTTCCTTGACAAACTGTTTATATGTTAAACGCAAAAGATTTGTTTTTTAACTGGAAAAATGGTTCCTGATATTAGAGCGTTTAAACGAACACACACTTTTCACCTTTGTAATATTAGTGTAAATAACACATACATAATGTTAACTGGCCCGTTGCGAGTTCGCTCGTAGTCCCAAGCGCGACAGCTGAGCGTGAGGTCCTAAGCTCGATTCCCAGGTCGAGCAGAATGTTTTTGGTATTTAGAACCATGATCCATCACGCCTGTATTCCCCGAAGGGTTAGGCAAAGCTGTACCAGTGTACACCCACAGTTCGCCGGTATGTTAAGGTCCCCACGTAATACGGGGCGAGCCTTTTGCCATTAACCGGGCGCAAATCCTAACTCCAAACTGCTACGGAGAATTTCATAGAAAAACCCAATAACATATTTTGCTTGATCTGGGAATCGAACCCAAGACCTCTAGCGTAGCAGTCGCGCTTAGGACCACTAGGCTAACAAGGCAGTCCTGAGAGGAGGTATTAAGAACTTCTCAGTAAAACAATCATAACAAAGTAAGCGTCACGACAATGTTTAAAAATATCAAAATGTATCATGGTTCTGCAGTGAATGCAGCGTCAGGATGAAATGCTAAGATTTACAGCGGCGACGCCCGTCTCAAGGGAAAAAGAGCCAAGGAAGATAAAACAGAAGGTAAAAAAACTTACGTGTTTGGAATTTTAGAATATTTTTGTTTTTTGTAGGTAGCTTTAACGTTAGCAGAGGGGCTCACTTAATAGACTGCCTACCCAAGTAGACCGCTGCAAACATAACCCAGCAAAATGGGAGATTATAGATCCCTTCGGCACTCAAACTAAACCTTCTGCTCTACCTGGCTGTTGCCATCTCGGGAACACCCCAACTTGCATATTTCCTTACCTGTAACAATAAGATATACAGTGTTATTTTCATGAAAACTCAATTTATCAAGTCAGATATAAAAACTCATAAAATATACTGTAATTTAATAACTGCTAAGTTTTCATCGCTTGGCTTTTATTAAAAGATTTTTGTTAAACCTGGTTCGAGGATTTTTTGTGTCACCATATTTGTGGGTGGTGGGTTTGGGATCAATCGCTTGCGATAAAAGGGTGTATGAATGGAAGATTTTGCTGGTAATGTTAAAAACTTGAAGCGTAAACGTATAAAAAGGAGCCTATGTCCTTTCTTTGGGTTCAAGCGTACCTCGTACAAAATTTCATCAAAATCGGTTCAGTGGTTTAGTCATGAAAGCGTGACAGACAAACAGACAGAGTTTCTTTCGATATTAAGAGGATTTGATACAAAATGACAGTGTTCTGATGTCCCAAGTGTCCCAGTGTAGGACAAGTACCAATGTCACTTTAACATGTCATGTACATTGAAGTTTATCTTGGACATTACTGACATCGGTGAAAGAAAACATCGCGAGGAAACCTGGATTTACAATTAATATAAGTCAGAAATCGTGAATCCGCTTTGAGCTAGAGTGGTAATGGTAATTATGAATTTTTATTTATGCATTACTTAGAGTTTTTGAGTAGAGGCCTATACCCTTTTTTTTTTTTTTTTTTTTTTTTTTTTTTTGGTGGGTGGGAAATCATCAAATAACTTCTCCCGCCCTGGGCGGGGCGGGAGGGAGTGTCAGACTTTTACTGACTAAAACCCACCCATGTTCCTTCTTGTGCCCTTTGCGTTCCGGGGGCGCGGTATCTCTTGCGAACAACCCGCAGCCCCGGCAGGCATCGGCCCTCAGTGGCCCCTTCCTTTTGCTGACATCTCTTTGAGGCGCGCGTGGAACACGAACGCGCCGTCGACACGGCCTGTCGTTATGCAACGTAAGGACGGTGAGCTACCCATTGCTCACCGTCCACAGGCCAGGCCTATACCCTGCGGTGTAGAATAATTAAGGATTGAAAGTTAGAAGTTAGTTTAGACAACAAATCATTATCATCATCGTCATCACATCAGCGAAATGACGTCCACTGCTGAACATAAGCCTCCCTCAGAAGATGGTCACAATAACCGGTCGCGTCGAGCAAAAAATAACCGCAAATGAGGCCCCATCAGACCGTGTCGACGGCGCGTTCGTGTTCCACGCGCGCCTCAAAGAGATGTCAGCAAACATCAGAAGGGGCCACTCAGGGCCATGCCTGCCGAGGCTGCGGGTTGTTCGAAAGAGATACCGCGCCCCCGGAACGCAAAGAGCACAGGAAGGAACATGGATGGGTTTTAGTCAGTAAAAGTCTGACACTCCCTCCCGCCCCGCCCAGGGCAGGAGAAGTCATTGGATGATTCCCCATCGGTAAAAAAAAAAAATGAGGCCCCATAAAATAATTACTGAACTATGTAGGAACAATTATTAGTTATTTAAATTCCCCTATATCTTTCAATTCCTCGCTCTAAATACTAATTTGGCAGTAGACGCATGCATTATATCAGTGACGGAACATTATAATCAAAATAATGCGACAGAGACAATGCAATTAAACAAAACAATGTGCCTATACATTGTGGTGGGTGACATAAGAGGATGCGTGTGCGCATAGCACATGTAGAGCAAAGCAGTTACTATGTTTAAAGTGGTTCTCTTTTAAATAAATGCGCCGTCTTTAAAGAAAAAATATAACACCATCATCACGCATGTATTCCCCAGATGGTTAGGCAGAGGTGTACCTATTGTACACCCACAGTTCGCCGGTATGTTTTTAGGTCCCATGTAATAGGGGGCGAGCCTATTGCCATTAACCGGGTAACCTAATTACGAGCTGCTATTGAGAAATTCACAGAAAAACCCAATAACACTTTTTGCTCGACCTGGGAATCGAACCCAAGATCTCTAGCGTAGCAGTCGCGCTTAGAACCACTAGGCTACCGAGGCAGTTAAGAAAAAATATATCAAGTGTTTATTTTAAGTGTAAAATAAAAAAACTTTTGATACATTGGGTGTTGGCTTGTTTTCGCAGAATTAAGCTCAAATCTCTCCTATTTATTTCTAATCCAACTAATTCTACTAATATTATAAACTAATTTCCGCTCGCGACTTCGTCCGCGTCAAAGTTGGCATAACATCCCAAGGGAACCGTACATTTTACACACTACAATATATCTCCGTGCCAAATTCCATCCAGATCCGTTCAGTAGTTTAAGCGTGAAAGAGTATCAAACATCCATACATCCTCACAAACTTTCGTATTTACAATATTATTAGGTAGAATCATATAAGTATAGTAAGTAAAAGTTTGGGTAGACGGATGTTTGTTACTTAATCACGCTAGAACGGCTGAACGGATCTGGATGAAATTTGGGCACAGGGAAAGATTATAGTCTGGAATAGCACATATGCTACTTTTTATCCCGAAAAAATGTACAGTTCCTGTGAAAAAGTATGAAGAAACTAATATTTCAAACTTATTTCCCAAATTCTTCGTTGAAGCTCCTCCTCTAGTCGCCTCGTCCCTTACTCCGCTAGCGCTCATCCCCCGGCCCACTCACCTCCCGAAGACCAACATTCCGCTCCACTTAGTTTGGCACACTCTAAATATCGCTACTAAATAAAACCAGCGCCATTGTCTCGACACATGCCAACAGATCAGCGCACTTTCATATCCTGTACTTTGATTTATCAGCATTTATTTTTAGCTCGTTAGCCTAGTGGTCCTAAGCGCGACTGCTACGCTAGAGATCTTGGGTTCGACTCCCAGGTCGAGCAAAGTGTTATTGGGTTTTTCTATGAATTTCACAGTAGCAGCTCGGAGTTAGGATTTGTACCCGGTTAATGGCAATAGGCTCGCCCCCTATTACATGGGACCTAAACATACCGACGAACTGTGTGTGTGCATTGGTACACCTCTGCCTGGCCCTTAGAGGAATACAGGCGTAATGTTATATTTATATAGCTCTTGTATTGAAAAGAATTACGTTTAAGATGAATTTGCCTTCTCCGTAATGTTTTTACAGGATAAGCTTTACCGAGCGTTAGAAGTAGTACATGCCATGTTATTTATTGAATAGGGATGTTCTAGAATTCGTCGAAAATACAATTTTCCTAGGCATTGCGCATGACTCAAAGCTGCAGTGGGGTCCTCACTTAACACCTCTTACAGGGCGGTTAAGTTCAGACGCTGTCAGAGAAGTCCAACAATTCAAAAGTGCCTGTAAATGTTCTAATTGACATAAATGCTTTGATCTAGACTTTGATAGACCCGCTGGTCGATTTACATGACTAGGCTTTATGGTAGTCGCCACGAGTCGTGAGCACAAATGTCAAGTTTAATTGGGGGTTTTTGGGTTCCCTTCTGGGTTTTTTGGGTCGCCGACACAGCACGCGATCGGTTGGACTGATGGACCAATCAGCGTGCAGCATCGGCGACCAAAAAAAAATAAGAAAAGAACCTAAAAATAAAAAATAAAATACTTGACATTTGTGCTCACGACTCCTGACGGGTACCATACCCGCGACTTCACGTGAAAGTCGAAGTCCAACACGTTCTCAGCTAACATCTCCTACCTATAAACTATCTACATGCCAAATGTCAACTCCATAGGTCAAGTATCTCCTGCCGGGGCTGCGGGTTGTTCGTGAGAGATACCGCGCCCCCGGAACGCAAAGGGCACACGAAGGAACATGGGTGGATTTTAGTCAGTAAAAGTCTGACACTCCCTCCCGCCCCGCCCAGGGCGGGAGAAGTTATTTGATGATGTCCCACCTCCCGAAAAAAAAAAAAAAATAGGTCAAGTATCTGTCGAGATTTAGTCAGGGAGTGACCTTATGCTTTTATAATAAAAGATTAACAATGACCGATATTGATATTATAATAGGTTTTGCTTGCCATACGAGCCGCATTAAGATATCGAGATTAATGTGAGTATTGCAGCCGACCGTCAATGATAAATTGCATATATAGATACTTCAATCAAACAGCTGCTTTAAATTCCGATTCGGAAATCAGGAATTTCATGTTTGTTAAGCTACGTAGGTACCTCTATACTTAATATTATAAAGAGGAATTGTTGTTTGTTTGTAACGAATAGGCTCTGAAACTTCTAGCCCGATTTCAACTATTTTTACACCAATAGATCGCTACATTATTCCTGAGTAACATAGGCTATATAACATCACGCTACGACACACGGGAGCGTAGCAGTGATGAACGACGTAACTGAACGCGGGTAAAATAAGCCACGCGGACGAAGTCACGGGCAGTGCGCTATGTTTTATAACCACAACGCGAACGAAGTCGCGGGAAACAGCTAGTTAATATATGAAATCTCCAGACCGATTTCGATCACGGTGGCTAATCTCAATGGAGACTAGCCAAGTACGCAGGAGATATTATAAGTGCACGAGTATGTGCGCAAACACAGATCCACTCTATCTTCCCTCACTCTCATAGTCCGATAGGACAGCAATCAGACACCACCTAGGAGTGATCAGACGCAGGGCCAACGGCTTTACGTACATTCCGACGCACCGTCGTTTCGTAATGGAAAAATCAATAACACTTTTTGCACGACCTGGAAATTAAATCCAGGACCCAACGCTCAGCAGACACACTTGCGGCCACGAGACCATCGGAGCAGTCATACGTAGGTACATTCAGGGCATGTTACACAGGTGGTAAATACCGGTACCGAAATCTTAATCGGAGATCCTCTAATATCATAAATGACAAAACCGAATAAAACTTTTCCGTAACAAACTTTAATATTAAAATATTCATGAAATCATTAATCCAAATACATTTTCTGAATAAGTATCTACAACTTCAAAGTTGAAAACATTAGAAATTACAAATAAACAGATCCTGACAAATATAATAAGTGTGCAAGTAAGTTTGTTTGTTTATCTCTCTGTTACGCTACGGTTCAGTAGTTTTTATGAAATTGGTACAAAGCTTGATCCCCAAGAAAGGACATAGAGTATATTTTTATTTCCCGACTGCCTCTGCGTTTGCGATAACCGACATTCACGCGGACGAAGGCGCGAGCATAAGCTAGTCTAAAATAATATTGTTAAGAGAAAATATTTGTAATTCTGTCTGTAATAGATGAACTCAAAAACTACTAAACCGATTTTAAAAATACTTTCACTTATATAACGGCCTCGGTAGTCTAGTGGTCCTAAGCGCGACTGCTACGCCAGAGGTCTTGGGTTCCATTCCCAGGCCGAGCAAAGTGTTATTGGGTTTTTCTATGAAATTCTCAGTAGCAGCTCGGAGTAAGGATTTGTGCCCGGTTAATGGCAATAGGCTCGCCCCCTATTACATAGGACCAAAACGTACCGGCAAACTGTGGGTGTACATTGGTGCACCTCTGCCTAACCCTTCGGGGAATACAGGCGTGATGGTATGTTTATGTTTCACATATAAAAAGCTAAAGAAAAGAAGGTGGATGCAAGGCCGCTTCCAACCGGTCCTTTTGGAAATCTATGGGGGAGGCCTATGTCCAGCAGTGTACGTACTGCGGCTAATATCATGATGATAAGGAAAGCTTCATTATCAGCGAGTAAGATAAGCTATAATTTATTTTAGCAAACTTAGGGATCCGTCCGTCTCTCCCAGGGTTGTGGGCCTCCAAAGAGTCACCGCGGCACTGGAACGCAAAGGACATTAGAAGGAACACGGATGGGTTTTAGTCAGTAAAAGCCTGACACTCTCTTCTCCTCCGCCCAGATCGAGACAAGTCATTCGATGTTTTTTTTTATCTCATTAGATGGTAAACTAGCCCACGGGCCACATGATGTTTGTGGTCACCGCTACCTATAGACATCTGCAATACCAGAGGCCTTGCAAATGCATTGCCAGAGACAAAGTTGAAATGTGTTGGAAATGATGATTTCCCATGCTTTAAAAAAAAAGGTGATCCTTAAGAGAATTTATTCGGACGAAGTGGCAGGCAAATACTTATTCATAAAACAGAAAAAAAGAACTGAAAGAGGAACCTTCATAGAAGTTTAATGGAGCTCCCCCTTTATTTCGCTCTCAGTGAGTCGCGAGCTATTTCTTTCTTTAAAAAAAAAAGTTATTCTTTAGAGATGTCAAGGTGAAAAGTATTTGAAATGGCATGAAAGAGTCTTATTTGGAAGCTCGTTAGTTAAGTTTTGTGAGGAAAAGTTTTTTGTTGTAGAAAACTGAACTTTATGACGTCGATAATTAAAGGTTAAATGTCAGTTGACAACAGTATCTCACGACGAATGATAATGATAACAGATCTTAGTTACCAAATTAAACTTAACATTGGTATTACATTAAGTGAAATGCCTAGACTTCAATCAATATATTTCGTCATTTCACGATAAGCCTCTCCATGACCGACTTTTTGTAGGACCGATTATCGGAACCGATTCAATAAATCCATAGTTTTGTGGGACCGAATTTTTGTCGGCCGTGTGTGTTAGTATTTTAGAATTCATATGTTCCATTCTCGCCGATAAAAAAATCGGTCGAGAAGTCGGTCGTGGGCACAGAAGCTTAATATAAAGCGATGTAAACTGTCGGCCATTTTAAGATACCAGCTTATTATCAAAAGCTTCTTCTCATACAGAGAAGGCACGAGCACTGATCACCACGCTTGCTCAAGACAGATTGGTGATTTTAGACTTGTATTAATTTTAAGTCCAGGCTCCCCTCAAGATGTTTTCTTCCACCAATGTCCCGTGATGTCCAAGATAACTACATACATACATACCATCACGCCTGTATTCCCCGAAGGGTTAGGCAGAGGTGTACCAATGTACACCCACAGTTCGCCAGTATGTTTAGGTCCCATGTAATAGAGGGCGAGCCTATTGCCATTAACCGGGCACAGATCCTAACACCGAGCTGCTAGTGAGAATTCCACAGAAAAACCCAATAACACTTTTTGCTCGACCTGGGAATCAAACCCAAGACCTCAAGCATAGCAGTCGCGCTTAAGACCACTAGGCTACCGAGGCAGTTGGTCGTAAATCATAAAAATGTGTAGTACAGTGAAATAAACCGTTATTTTTACTCCCTCCATTTCAAGCAAGAGACAGAACAGAGCTTGGTCAAGAAGCACAAAGTGATGTGTACAAATGGGAAAAGCCCAGTTGTAAGTTGCCAATGGAAGCCGAAAAGTTGTAAAAGTCTATTTAGCAATAAAAACCAACCAATAATAGGACAAAACCGAGTGAAATGGTGGAAACATAATCCACAGCGAGTCCTGGCACAATGCCGGGAACACAGCTAAATTATTCTAACGTAAAGCAAAATTCTGCCCTGAATCATTACATCTATACAAATAAATATAAGTGAAGGGTCTGTTTGTAATTTCAAATTACCAGCTTTTCACTAAATGCATATGAAAGTTTATACGGTACTAACATAAAAAAAATGAATTCTTAAAATTTTTGTCTGTCTGTCTGATGGTTCTAGCTTATCTCTGAAACGGCTGGACCAATTTTGACGGGACTTTCACTCGCAGATATCTAATGTTATAAGTAGTAACTTAGGCTATTTTTACTTTTTTATTTACTTTAATTAAAAAAAAAGAGGGTTATGCGAAAACCAAATTAAAACCAATAAAATAGTGAACGTGAACGAAGTCGCGGACACCAGCTAGTCTATAATAAATTCGCAATTAAAAGACGATTCACTTGTTCATCGGCGTACACTGCAATTTCAACTTTAATTAATTTACCAAATATGTGACATTTTAACAGTAAGCAAATAATTCTGCACTGATTTGTATACTGCCGAGATGGTGACAATTTATGTTTGATTGCAGGAATAATTAAAAAAGTGTGTGGAGTAAATAATTTTGCACCGATTTGTATGATACTGGAGAAGTGTTAATTATTTTTTTGTGAGTTAAATACATATAATAAAATAGTAGGTATATCTATATAAATTTAATAAAGCTGAAGTGTTTGTTTGTTTGTTTACTCGCGCGAATTTCTGAAACTACCAGTCGGATTGGAAAAAAATGTTGCTAAATATTCAGCCAGATTCATGAGGAATAAATTGTGTAAGGTGTATAACACCACGCTACAACACACAGAAGCGGAGCAGTAAATAAAACAAAAAAAAATAGGAATGTAGTAGGTCTATGCATATGTCTTCATCAAACTTTCACCAAGTACCCTGGCAGAAAGCCAGCCAAAGAAAATAAGCACGTAACATATCCAAACAAAATTGGTGTTTGATTGAGCGAATCGCTCAATCTTGGAATTTATTTCTCTTTTGTGAAAGCGAAAATGTAAAGAAACTATAGAACCGCTTCTGCCTGACACTTTAGGGAATATTAGCGTGATGTAACGACTATGATAGAAGTATAAGTATCAGTAGATCTAGGTATACGGGCGCTGACATAAACGTGTTCGATTCCAATCGATTATCGAATTGGAAATCGATCTGTGTCTGTCCAACACTTGGTAGGTGCCCGGACCCGGCTGCGAACCTACAACCCGCGTGAGCGGCGAGCGCCTTCACCACTGGGACATCACGGTATTTATAAAACACTAGCGACCTGCCCGTGACTTCGTCCGCGTAGCTTATTTCACCCGCGTTAAGTTACGTCTTTTGTTACTGCAGGCTCCGCTCCCGTGAGTCGTAGCGTGATGTTATATAGCCTATGTTACTCAGGAATAATGTAGCTATCTATTGGTAAAAGAATGGTTAAAATCGGTCCTGTAGTTTTGGAGCCTATTCGTTACAAACAAACAAACAAATCTTTCCTCTTTATAATATTAGTATAGACTAGCTTCTGCCCGCGACTTCGCCCGCGTTATTTTCACCCATATTAAGTAACGTCTTTGGTTACTGCTTCACTCCCTTGTGTCGTAGCGTGATGTCATATAGCCTATGACACTCACAAATAACGTGACTCTCTATCGGTAAATGAATTTTCAAAATCGGTTCAGTAGATCCAGATATTACCCCCTACAACCTCACAAACTCACAAACTTTACCTCTTTATAATATTACAGTACATATACACCAAAAAATATATTTACTTAAATTTAATAAATGTCAGTTCTCACTTGATTTTTTCAAACTATTTTTCACACGACAGTAACAAATATCAACAGAACATTAATTAAAAAATGAAAATAAAAGTGAAACACAGATATCTGCCTTGTCCCCCGTAATAACATAGATTATATAGCTGTCAAAATGATAATACCGGTGTGGCGGGCATTAACAACGCTAATTTATTATCGTTACATAAATAAGACTTTGTTTTGAAACTCAAATTTAATGCAAATTGCAAAAAAGACGGGGTGTTATATTTAAGTTTGACGTGTCTGTGTGTGGGTGTGTGTGTGTCTGTCTGTGGCATCGTAGCTCCCAAACGCATGAACCAATTTTGATTTCGTTTTTTTTTTGTTTGACTGGAATATGAGTCGGGAGTGTGGAAATCGGTTGGGGGTTTCAAAGTTATCAGCTCTATTGTTAGCAGCGGTAGGGATTTTTATTCTTCTGTCGGGGATTACTTAAAAATTTTAATATTGTGTTTTTTCTGAATGAAACAGTTCAGCGTCTCCGCACACGACCGATTTCTTGACCGATTATCGGGTCGATTTTTGACAGATTTCTTTTCGCCGGCGAAGAAATCTTTCAAAAATCGGCTTACATAACTGAAGCGTAGAGAATATTTTATGCAATACTATTGGTTAATATTTCTCCGTTTCTCCGCTCCGCAGCCTCGCTCCGTTCCGGTGGACAGGCGGCCTTACGAGGACCACGGGTGAATTTTAGTCAGCAAAATCTTGACACTGCCTTCCGCTCCGCCCTAAGCGGAAGAATTTATTTGACGATTCATTACCAATGGTACTCGTAAGTACTTTATAAATGTCATTGTGTTATGCCACTTATAGTGTTATTCGTGAAAGAAAACTCGCTTTCTAACACGGGTTAATCTGACAACGAGTAAATTGTACTAGAATTGGATACGCAGTGGTTACGTGCGCGAGTGAGAGTACCATTGACCTTATATGAAGTGGAGAAGCAAGCTTTTACCGTGGAATCTATAGGTATAGTAACCGGCACAAGTCGTGAGCACAAACTTCAAGTTAATTCTTGAGGTTTTCGAGCTGTTGGGTCGCCGACGCTGAACGCGATTGGTCCGCCACAATAGCATCCCAGAGAAAAAGTTGAAATGTCTCATGTGCCTGTAATAACATCGGCACCCATACCCTTCAAACGGAAACATAGCAACGCTGCTTTGCGGCAAAAGTAGTGGTGATAGTTCCCTGGATGAGCTCCTTCACAAAGAGCTGCTACTACGTTACATCTATGAATGACTCATTAACAAGAAAATCCAATTCAAAACAAACGGTTGTCATTGCTCGCTTGCAGTATCGAGATCCAATTGGCCCGATAGTGTATTGAAAACCATATTATTTATTCCACTATCGCGCCAATCTGATACCCGGGAACGTTAAAGTTAATTTCCGCGACACGTCCTACTGGCCCGCGTGTCGATCACGGAATGACGCCCGCGAGCTAGTTCGTCCGGAAATTTAAACTTTTCGCCGAGTACCCGCGCGATTTTACTTTTTTATTTTTTCATATCAATGTGTTCAATCTGTCTGATTCAATTTATAGCGTTCCATTCTGTGCAGTTTATTTTCATTTTTGAAGTGAAATTTGAGTGGCGGAGTGTCAATTTTTGTAAGAGAAGAACTGAAATAAAAATTGTTTAATTCGGTTAGGTATCGTAACTAATATTATAACTGCGTAAGTAAGTATGTTTGTTTGTTTTTTACCTTTTCAGTCCTAAACGACTGAACCGGTCATCCAGGAAATTTTGCATATACGTTGTCAAGTATACAGAAACGGGCTAAGGGTAGGTAACCTAGGTACCTCACATCCCGAAAATAAAAGTACTGTTACCGAGGAAAACAACAATAACGTTCGTATGATAATAGATGGCGCCACGTGTTTATCACATAATGATTGACTTTCAAATATAACCTAATTCATTTTGTAAATCTAGAGTATCGATTTTGATTGTAAAATTCTAAATTAACGCTTCACGGCTTCACGTGCTTTCCGAGGCATGGGGGTGTCACACCACCAACCTCCAAACTGCGGGCTGCTACTGAGCAACTCCTAATGGAAAAACCCAATAACACTTTTTGCCCGACCTGGGAATCGAAGCGACCACGAGACCAACGGAGCAGTCAGCGGGCGAAAGCTAGTAGTATATAATAACCCATGCCGACATCTGCTATGGTGACTGTTTCATAGGCTATGTTTTGACTTGACTCGGGCGAAGACGCGGGCAGCAGCTTGTATGTGATAAATTTACTGTCTAAGCAAATATGTACAGTCACGAGCATAAATATGTATTTATACACTAGGCAAAATTTAAAAGCGATTTTCTCGTGAATTAACGATTTCATAGTAGTATGGGATCCATAATATGATATTCGTAACACTACTGCATTTTAATCAATCCTTTGGGTGAAAATTGCTTTAAAGCAATTTTCTCCATAAACATGTGTACACATGTTTTGGTTCGTGACTGTACTTTGGTAGGTATAATGTCATATTTATTGTTAGTATTGTTAAGATTCCAAGTACCTATTATTTCATCTGATACCAATGAAACCTAGTGTTTATTACCAACTAATCCTTATTTACTGCAGCTTTCAGATCTATAGTGAACGTTTATTGTTCTGTGCTGTTGTTTATTGTTTTGATTACAAGATGTATTTAGTGCGCAGTGCAATAATCTTGTGTTATTTTTACTACTAGTTATATACCGCCCCGCGGTGTCACCCGCATCCAGTTACGTTTTTGGTTACTGCTCCTCTCCTGTTGGTCGTAGTATGATGTTCTATTCGTAGAAACCGTTCTCTTGAATCACTCTGTCTATTGATGAAAACAATTACTTCATTGCGTAGTTTTAAAGGTCTAAGCGTACAGAGGGACAGACGGCGGGAAGCGACTTTGTTGTATGCCACGTAAGGTTGTCACTGGCATGTCGAAACTATTGTGGCCTATGTTGAAGATATTACAGATGTCTGTATGCTGTCAGAGTCTGTCATGCATAGCGTTGCCACCACCCAATATAGTTGAGAAAAGGATCAGCAGATGATGAATCTATACAAATAAATAAAATTGAAGGGTCTGTTTGTATTTTCAAATTAAAAGCTTTTCACTAAATGCATATTTTTAAAATTATTGACCTTCACTTACAGATAGCTAATGTTATAAGAAGTAACTTAGGCTATTTCAATTTTAGTTTTTTATTTACTTTAATTTAAGAAAGAGGGGTATGCGAAAACAAATTTGAAACCAATAAAATAGTGAACGCGAACGAAGTCGCGGGCAACAGCTAATACTATAATAAGTTTTAGAAACAATTTCTTCCACAGTTAGAATGAGATATTTTTTAATACACTAACACATTAACGTAAATGGATGGAGAGGAAGGGGAAGGTCAAAGAATAGATGGATGGATATGGAAAGAATGATATGAAAGAGAAGAGAGTCAGTGATATTAAGACAGTTAACAGGACGGAGTGGAAGAAGAAAACGTGTTGCGCCGACCCAAGTAACATGGTACAAGGGCAGGAAGATGAATTAATGACATAAATAGCAAACAGCAATCTCCCGTGATTAACCGCAAATGAGAAACAACACCACAAACCGACAAAACGAATGCCAATGCAATTAATAAAATTAAACTAAATACTACACAACACAATTAATCAGTATGAAAAAACCGAGCAAAAGAATAAAAAGAACAAGGAATGCTTGAATTTTACAAAGCGATATAATCATTACTAATAAATTACACAGACTATTACGAATAGCATATTTTTAACTAGCTAAGAAGCCAACCAAACCTGACCCCTGAATTGAAACGGATCAAAGACCTAAAATACCGTTCACAACGAAATGCACATTGGCTAAAGTGTCTTACTAAAGTGGTACCCAGTTTTTGGCATCAGTCCAAGTTAGCAGACATGGTTCAGCCATTGTACACGCTTGCCGTTCAATATTACACCGTTTGATGAATGCGATATGGTTGTAAATCGATCCGTGTCTGACAGACCGCTAAAGTTATTGGGTTTTGATAGGTTTGCCGGACTAAGGATGTCGGTAAACGATTTCAGAACGATAATAAAACGGTTTGGAAATGAGTTATAGCGAAATGTTCAGTAATTGTTTTGATATTAAGATCTGTGCCTAATTTCTAAATAACTTTGTTTGATGTAAATCATTTATCATAATAATTTGTGATTTTTAAAGAATCGAGGCGAATCAGCTCCTCTGGTCAGGAAACACAAGCCAAACTATACAAGAATAAGAATTTATGTCAATAAATTAATTCCCATGCAGTAAGCACGTAAAACCATTACTCCCGGCTGTCATTCGTAGATGTATGACAGTTGTTACGGGTAGCCAGTCGCCCGAAAGACTAACAACCAGTCTTACCAAGAGGTATCGTGTTGCCTAGTAACTGGGTTGTGGAGGTCAGATAGGCAGTCGCTCCATGTAAAACACTGATATTCAGCTGCATCTGTTTAGACTAGACGCTGACCCCAATATAGTTGGAAAAAAGGTAGGATTTTGCTGATAACAAAAGGTCCATTTATATAGCTCTTTTATCGGAACAACTTGATCTTTAACTTCATCATTAATTTAGATAAAATTGTAAGTCTCCAATCTATTAATTTAAAACAAATAAACAAATTCTCTAATCTATACTAATACAATACAGCTGAAGAGTTTCTTTGTTAAGACGCGCTAATTCTAAAATTATCAGTCGGATTGGTAAAATTCTTTTTGTATTTTTACCACATTAATGAAGAACAGTATAGGCTTAATAACATTACGTTACGACGTACGGAAGCGGAGCAGTAACGAAAGACGAGAGTAGGTTATCTTAACTAAAGTGAAAATATCCACGCGGCCGAATTCGCGAGATGATACAAGTTTAATTTAATATATCTCAGAAGTAAATTTATTACTTCCAGATATTGGAAGCTTGGAAAACTAAAATGAACTATTATTGCTACCACTACTAGGCAAAACGTGCATAAAAACGAAAACAACAATGTTGCTATGATTGAGACCGTGAAGCGTTTCGAAGAATCTGATAGGCAGGATCACGAGATTAATATTTCTTGTGATTTTAACATTACAATTAGACACCGGTTTAAAATAGCAAAACAAATCTCTTTTTCAGATGAAAAGCACATTACACACATACACCAACACGTCTGTATTCATCGAAGAGTCAGATAAAAAGATTGTATTAATAATAAGATTTCTTACTCAAGGCGGATTATCCATTTGAGTTTCTTTACCTAGTAGAAAACAAAGTCGCATCCCGCCGTCTGCACGTAGGTGATACGTACACATAGATCTTTTAAGCAACGCAAAATACTTTAATGCATCATCAGTAGACAGAGTGATTCAAGAGGATGGTTTGTACGTGTGGAACATTACGATCCACAGAAGCGGAGCAGTAACCATCGACGTAACTGAACGCGGGGTATATAGCTAGTTAGTTTATTGTGCCCGGTTAATGGCAATAGGCTCGCCCCCTATTACATGGGGTTTTAAACATACCGGTGAACTGTGGGTGGACGTTAGTACTTCTGCCTAACCCTTCGAGGAATACAGGCGTGATGGTATGTTATGTGTTAATTGTAAGTTCAGGTTTCCATCAAATCTTGAATGTATTTGTGTTCCTCGATCAGTGCATGGGGTGCATTTGTACTCATGTAATCGCACTCGTCAATCAAAATCTATCAGTAAATACAGCTCACTGCAGTCGCCTGATAACAATTTGACATAATGTCTTTCTGATCCTATATCTCATTTAACACACCTTGATGATAAATTACATTAATTAGATTGGCAACGGGTTACAAACAGACATATTGTAATTTGAATTTGCAGATAAAGAAACCAAGTTGCTTGATAAGAGGCCCGGTACAGGCAGCGTCATCAATTAGTCACCCCTCTTGCATTCAATTTTGAAAAGAGGGTTAGCAGTTGATGACCCTGTCTGTACAAGAGTAGAATCGACACCAACATGCAATCTTTTTCTTAGAGTTTCGATGACAAACTATATATATATTATACTGTTGCGGCCCAGAATTTGGCCACTTTGACTGCGTTGTTGGTGGTAGCCATTAAATCTCCTTGCGTGTATCTGTTAGGGCACGCAGGGCACGATGTGAGGTGGGCCAGTATTTGCTGTACCGCACAAACAGCTCAAGTTGCTATCAGCACCGAATCCCCATATGAAACAAATTATCTTTGCTTCAACCGAACTGAGTTCAGAGTCTATTTAATGACTTCCAGAAAGGTCATAGCAATTCATGTCCAGGCGGAGGACTGTCCGCAGGTGTTATAAAAGGCTTTGGTTGGGAGACACCTTCTCTCTAGAGGTTGCACTTCGCTTTTGAAGGCTCCGAGGCGAGAGGTTCCACACTCTTATAGATTTTTTGAAGCATAAGCATTGAAAAGTCTGAATAACAGCCGCCAGTGTTTGGCCACACATTTGTCAAGATATTAAAATCTACTCAACACACAATGGGGTCTGGTGAAACGCCGGGAGCATATCTAAAGAAAAATCTCGTTAAATTCTCGTCTACCCACATAGATCTGCCGTTCAAATAGTACGTAACATAACTCGGTGCAAAGTTTTCCTACATATGAATAAGGAACTACAGAAATGATTGATTTTGAATATTTTGGCACTTGATGCGATGCAACAGATTGCTGATAAACTTTTATGGACCATATCATTGATATGGTCCTCATTATTCTGATATTTATTCGTTTTCTATCATAGCTTTGGTGGCTACGTTCAGATTTACTGTAACCTGGCTGATCTTGTATGTACTACACCGAAGATGTATATACATTTTTGTTCTTCTTTCTGTCGAGTCGATGATAATGTTTAAAATTTTCTGGCCCCAGAAGATGGCCATGTTTATAGCGGCATCAGTAGCGTTGTTAGTGTCCTCTACCATACCACCATCCACTACACACCACTACTGTCATCCTGCATACCATTGCAGACAGGTGGGACAGTCCCATACTGGGGCATTGGATACGCCTACATGCCACTGTGGCGTAAAATCATTGTTTCCTTTTAGATGTAAGTACTAACACTAGTTTCTAAGTTTTGTGTTGTACTAACCAAATGGACTTTCTGTCTGAAATAAAAGCATTTTATTTATTTATTTATTTAAAGTGCAGGTGTAGGGACACTTCGGCACTGTAGTAAGTAGGCCATTGTCTGATCGGGAGCACCGCATTCGCACTGGGTATCAGTGGGATATACAATCCCCCATTTTTAACCCAAAAACGATGGGGTGTTATAAGTTTGACGGGTGTGTGTGTGTCTGTCTGTGGCATTGTAGCTCCCGAACGCATGAAACGATTTTGATTTTGTTGTTTTTTTGTTTGAAAGGTGAATTAGTCCGGAGTGTTCATAGCTACGTTTGATGGAAATCGGTTCAGCGGTTTTAAAGTTATCAGCTCTTTTGTTAGTTGCGGTAGGGATTTTTATTCTTCTGTCAGGGGTTACTTAAAAAAATATTTTTTTATAATTATGCTAGGTTATATTTGCAATGGCCTACTTGAATGCGCAGTCTATTATGCGCTGTCTATATATTTCTTGTTGTATATTTAGGTCCCATGTAATCCTCTATTACGAGACTATTGCCATTAACCGGGCAGAAATACTACTTCCGAGCTGCTACTGAGAATTTCATAGAAAAACCCAATAACACTTTGCTCGACCTGGGAATTTAACCCAAGACCTCTAGCGTAGCAGTCGCGCTTAGGACCACTGGGGTAACGAGGCAGTTCAGTTCATTATACCATCAAACAATTGGATAATTCCTCTTCTACGTCTCTGAACCTCGTCTTGGAATAATCTCGTGTATCTCTTAAAGGCTGTGGTGTTCCCAAGTTGATTAAAAGTTTAAACTTCAGAGATAAGGGCAGCTCATTTAAAGTTTTGCTTATTTGATTGCGAGACGTTATTTTGTTAATAGAAACCGGCGTGGTGGTCGAAGATTGATGAAGGGAACTTGTATGATGAGATTTCCACATTTTTTTAAGTTATTGTTGGAGTGTGAAGATTTAAGAGTGTGTTGGATTGTTTAAAACAAACTGTAACTAAAAAGAAATCCAATAGATATTGTTAACCATAGCCCAGATACGAAGTTAACAATATCTAATGACTGCATCTGCCGATGGTATTGTCGAAGCTGCATTCTGGACCAAACAAAAGATTTAACAAAATTATTCAATTAAAATTATATTTATTTTTATTTGTGGAGGGAGGGAGGTCTTTGCCCAGGAGTGGGACAGAATGGGCTGACAAAAAATTATTCTATATTTGCCATTGATCTGCTAAACCGAAGAAGTTCCGGGGGGTTCAATCTACAAAATTGAAACATACTTTTAATTTCGATTTGTATTTTGAGCTATTTACATATTTCTAAATATAAAAAAGCTGAAGAGTCTTTTTTTTGATAATAGATGGCGCCACCTGTTTTTCGAATCAATATTCAGTTTTAAATAAAACCGACATTACGCGGATGAAAACGCGACAGAAGCTGGAGTCAATATAAAATAAGATAAGATAATAGATATGGCTTCGCAAAAAAAAAAAATGCAGTGGCGTTATTTTTCTCTTATTTTTTATAGCAAAACATAATCTAGATTTATTCAAAAGAAAACAGTTAACTCTCTAGACTGCGAATAGAATTACCGGAATTATGATCGTAGCAATCTCCGGCATTTCCAACCCCTCAAAGCATTTCTTTTCAAACTCCGCTGTAATCAGTTTCTTATCAAATATTAATAAACTATGTTTTGAAAAATATCCACAGGACGCTTCAGAAGAGAAATCGTAGATATGGACAATAAGTCTGCAAGGCTTTTTATTTTTTCGGATGGGAAATCATCAAATGACTTCTCCCGCCCTGGACGGGGCGGAAGAGAGTGTCAGACTTTTGCTGACAAAAACCCATCTATGTTCCTTCTTGTGTTTTTTGCGTTCCGAGAGCGCGGTAACCCTTTCAAAGAATCCGCATCGCCGGCAGGCGTCGGCTCTATGTGGCCCCTCCGATTTGTTGACATCTCTGTGAGGAAGTCTGCAAAGTTAAAGTGGGATTTGTGAAGCCATGTATGGACAATACATAATGACAGATGTGCCGAGGTCGTCAAGCAGTGGGTGCCGGAAGACGGGTGTCGTCGCCTAGGGAGGCCGAGGAAACGCTGGCGTGATGTCTTAGACACGTTTAAGGGAGATTGGACCGTGAAAACAGGCCATAGAGAAGAGTAGAAGGTTATAGGGGAGGAATTTACTCAGCAGTAAGACAATAAAGATTGAAATTCAAAATCAAATTCATTTATTTCAATTAGACCATTAAAAGGTTCTTTTGGAAATCTTACAAGGATGATAATATGATGAACCTACTTGCTCTTACGAAAATGTGGTTTCTGAACCTGAGGTTTCTGTGGTTTATGAAGAAGAATGGGCAAAGAAAACACCACGTTTAAATAACAAAAAAACCGGTCAAATGCGAGTCGGACGCGCGCACGATGGTTTCCATATTATTAATTTATTAAAACTGTTTGCACATAATGTAAATAATACATTGTACAAAGGCGGACTTAATGCCTTTGGCATTTTCTACCAGTCAACCTTAGGGTGATGTAGAGAGAAAACATAGTAGGTGCAAGGAACAGAAAGTTTCCAGGAATAAAATATAATAAATACATATATACATACATACAAACAAAATATACAGAGTAGAGAAAGCCAAAAAATACATAGGTAGAGAAATATAAAAACTAATTGTGAGACGAGTCTGCCAACTTCATAAGCAAGTGTTCACGAGCTTTTACTTTGAATATGAAACGACTGGTAGCCATTCTGATATTCTGAGGAAGCGCATTCCAAAGGAAAACCGCCTGGACAAGAAAAGAAGATTTAAGAAAACCAGAGCGGTGAGAAGGACATCGTAGAAGACGATTATTGGAGGAGCGAAGATGCTATTGCTGCTGAGATGATGCTATATTATTATTATCTATGAAACGGAAAAAAATGTATGTCCGTTATACGGGAGCCCCCTTAAATATTTGTTTTATTTTGTTTTTTAGTATTTGTTTTTCATTGCGGCAACAGAAATACATTATGTGTTAAAAAGTCAACTGTCTAACGATCACGGTTCATGAGATACAGCCTGGTGACAGACGGACGGACAGCGTAGTCATAGTAATAGGGTCCCGTTTTAACCTTTGGGTACGGAACCCTAAAACGGAGTATCCTCTTATCCCTAGCTTTAATGAGCACACCCAAAACAAAGTACCTATAGATGCATAGCTAGCAAAAATGTTATGCAATACAGTAATCAGCTGATACGGCATTATAATTAATTTTAGTTCATGATAAGCCGACTGATAACAAACGTGTTTTAAAATAAACATGACTACCAGGTGTTTAAATAATCCACCGCTTTTATTGTTGAGATAAAGGATTTTAAAAGAAATTGCAATCTGTTTACTTAATTCAAATCTATCTAAGCTAATCTAAACTAATATTATAAAGCTGAAGAGTTTGTTTGTTTGGTTGAACGCGCTAATCTCAGGAACTACTGGTACCAATAGAAAAAAGCTTTCTGTGTTGGATAGTTCATTTATCGAGGAAGGCTATAGGCGATGTAACATCACGCTACGAAGCATGGGACTGGTGCAATAACTAAAGACGTTACATAACGCAGGTAAAAAAAAGACGCGAACGAAATCGCGCGCAGAGTTTAGTAACTCAATATGTGACAAGTGACTGCCTCGTTAGCCTAGTAGTCCTAAGTGCGACTGCTATGGTAGAGGTCTTGGGATCGATTCACAGGTTGAGCAAAAAGCGTTATTGGGTTTTTCTATGAAACTCTCAGTGGCAGCTAGGAGTTGGATTTCTGCCCGGTTAATGGCAATAGGCTCGCCCCCTATTACATGGAACCTAAACATACCGGCGGACTGTGGGTGTACACCTCTGCCTAACCTTCTGGGCAATACAGGCGTGACCGTGTTATATGTGCCAAGTAATATTCCATGTTTACATATTCACAAAATACACGCCAAAAATTAAATAAACTTGCCTAATTGAACTCCACAGGGATATAAAACCGTTGAAGCCTTGTGTTTCGAGCCTAAGTAGGTACCGGACATGTTGAGTGACGTCACAGAACCCCCCACGGTATTACACTGAATTTTTACGTAATTTGTATTTTGTAACATGTATTAAATCTAAAGAGTTTTTTTATATCTTTAAACGCGTTAATCTTTAGAACTACCATTCGGATAGGCTGATGGCCAGATTCATACAGACCATATAACAGCACGCTACGACCCACAGGAGCGAAGCAGTAACGACAGGCTTAACTTTATGAAAGTGACAAAAATCACGCAGACGAAATCGCGGGCCGAAGCTAGTCAAGCAATTAACCAAATCACCCAGCTAATTCAAACATGTTCTGGTCAATTTCGACATTAACCAGATAGGTAAGCCTGTAATCCTATTAGACGCGGTGGCTCTCGATAAGGTAATGCAATCTGCGTCTATAATCGGGTTTGTGTCAATCATTGTGTATCTGTCAATGTCGATCAAGCGCTGCATTTCAATGATGTTCGTTCGAGCATCAGATTTTCTAAAAATGGTCAATTCGTTTTAGAGAAATTCCAACTCTAGTTAGTGAGAATTCAACACGAGTCGGGAGAATCCAATTTGAGTAAATCCATCACTAGAATTTAAGGAGATGTCCGTACACAGGACACCGTAAAACCCACATTTTTTGTCGCATAGTCTGGCGTTTTGGTACATATTACAAGCCCGAAAAACAATGAGTGTATTGACAAGCGTTCTAAGAAGAGACTTACCTATAAACATTTCATAAAAGTATCATGGTAAAAAATCGTAAAGGAGGGCATACAAATTTTCTCATATAATACATACATACATAAACTCACGCCTTTTTCCCATGGGGGTAGGCAGAAACCACAGAACCCCGCCTGCTACGATCCTTACATAATTCCTTCGCCTCGTCCACGTTCATGCATCTGTTCATACAAGCACGCCGGTTACGAGTACTGCGCACCCGACCTTTCTGAAGAACCTCACCAATTAGGTCATGGCTTATCTAATAGATCTTAAAATTTTGAGCGTAAATTATATTATTTTATGTAATCACATTATAGGGAATTTTATGGACTAAAGACATACCTGTAAAGTATTCCACAGTATTTTTTTTACAATTTAAAGAAAACTTCAAAATTACTGTTATTTTCCGGTTATTCGACTGAACTAACATCAAACGCAACGCTATTTTGAACCTTATTTGTTGCTGCGATGCGCTATTGTCAATTATCTTAACATATGCTTACGACAGGGGCTTAATGCTCGCGAGACGACTCCCGGTCACCGTAGATACGGTGAGCAATGGGTAGCTCACCGTCCTTACGTTTAACATAACGACAGGCCGTGTCGACGGCGCGTTCGTGTTCCACGCGCGCCTCAAAGAGATGTCAGCAAAGGGAAGGGGCTACTGAGGGCCGATGCCTGCCGGGGCTGTCAGTAAAAGTCTGACACTTCCTTCCGCCCCGACCAGGGCGGGAGAAGTTATGTGATGGTTTCCCACCCCCCAAAAAAAACGTTAAAACAAAAAACGTTAAACGTTACAAACACATAAACTCACATATACAAACAGTTAGACCTGGAACAACTATTTGTAGGTCATACAAATATTTGTTCCTTGCGGAAATCGAACCCGAAAGACGCAGCACAGCAGCCAATCGCTCAGCTACTGCGCCAACCGTGCCATTTAGCTGCGATACGACCATTGATAAAATATTATGTTACAAGTGATTTAACGTGCCATAACACGATTTGGAGATAAACATTTTTGCATCAATTTTGCTGAGTAGAAAATAAATTAATTCTAAATTATCTATACTTTAAAATTTTAAAAACACCGTACTGCGTTCTAATTTATTGCCGGCATTAGGGGATAAATTCACCAGTTTTTTAATACATAAAGTAAGTTTTAATCGACGAATATATTTGAATTATTGACAGATTTTCCATACAATAACTAGCCAGATAGTAATGTCCACATAATTCTGTGTTGTTTTCATATTTCAGAGTAGGTCGCGTTACGAAAGTTGTTAATTTTCATAAATAATGTCATCTCTTAAAAGATGGAAGATTGGTAGTTTCATATCCTTGAAGACAATTAGTATATTAAGAACGTGGACGAGGCGAAATGAGTATGTAAGGATCGTAGCAGGTGGCGTTCTGTGGTTTCTGCCTAACCCCATGAGAAAAAGGCGTGAGTTTATGTATGTAAGTACGTATGGATAACACTTTTTACAAATTAAAAAGACAAAAAAATATCATCAACTTGCTTGTTTTTATTTTAGACTTAAATTTAATCATAACATCGCTATCATTACAATTACAGATAGCCCTTATCTACCACATGGCACGAGTAGAGATAAAAAGCATATATTAAAAATCACCATGACTTTATTGGAAAACAAAAAAAAACATCAGCCAATTGCGAATGGACTTGCCCAATGAGCACCTATAAACATTAACAACCCTTATTTCCAACCCATTGAAGTCGGTAAAAAAGGCACAAGATTAATAATAATTTTTTCCAAACATGGACTTAAATAGTATCAAAATCTTTTTAAAGATTTTCAAAATCTTTTTAAATGCAAAAACTTTATGGCTCTTCTTCATATCAGCCGAGAGACGTCCAATGTAAGCCTCCCCATAATGACCACTAGGCAACCATAATGACCGGTACTATGCTGCCCGCATCCAGCGATTTGTCTTTTCTTACATTTACATAAAAAAAATATCTAAAAATCCTATTTTACAAATACACTTTCATTACGATATTAAAAATTCATCACACGTCTGGTCAAATTAACAAAACAACTTCAGTCAATCATATACTTATATATTACTTCGAGTAAATCACTCTCTTCCGCCCAATACCTTCACTTCATCACATAAAAGAAGATGCTGCAGTCAGTCCAATATCCGAACCATTCAGATTAGGACACACTTCACTAGCAACAAACACTACCATCTTAGCCACCTCCTCAGGATCCAAGATCTTCATTTTATCAGACAGGCGATCATAAACCAACTGCATCTCTTCTTCACCCATTGCTAGATTCTTCAAAATATTGGTCCTTGTTAAACCGGGTTGTACAGCATTAACTCTTACTCCTTCAGAAGCCAGTTCTACAGCAGCTGTTCTCGTAAACCTTTCTAAGCCGGCTTTTGTCATAGTGTAAGGTAAAAATCCATGTACAACTTTCGTGTATTTCGTTGCGTGCAAGTTCACTATGTTTCCTTTTGATTTTACTAGATATGGTAAAGCTAGATGCGTCAATTTGTACGGTACGCGAAGGTTGATGTCTATCATTTCATCAAACGTATCTATGCTGTCGTCAAATAAAGATCCCATCAGCATTTTGGCAGCACAGTTCACTAAGACATCAATCCTTTGATACGTAGCAACTGTTTTGGTTATCACTGTTGCACAGCTTCCAGTTGCTGTGAGGTCTAATCTAAGGGTTAACGGAGGCATCCCATTGGCTGCTTGGCACTTATCTGCAACGTTTTTGAGTCTTTGTTCATCTCTGCCGATTAGAGTGAGTTTGGCGCCGTGTTTAGCGAAGAGGATGGCTGATGCTGCTCCAATTCCTGAGCTGGCTCCTGTTACTATTACTACTTTATTTGTAAAATCCATTTTGAGACTTATCTCTTCCTCTTCTTCTATTATTTCCTTGATTGTCTCAAACCTCTTGCTGTAGTATGATTTCTTATGTAGTTGTTTTCTTTTATCGTGAAATTACTTTACACTAATTAATTCGCGTGTCACATGTATTAAATACCGTGGTCGGTATGATACTGTGACTACAAAATTTTGCTAGCGATGTGACGAGATACCGTTATCTCAGCCTGCAATACATTCGAGAAACTTGTAAACATTTGGTTAGTGATAAGAGCGGTGATATGAGCGATATGTAATGCTTATCTCTGTAATTATCGTAAGGTTAGGTTTTTGATAATGTAACGATGAGATAATTTAAATAAATAGTGTTATGTGTGGTGCCTATGTATTGCACAATACGTTCAGAAATTCTAGGGAAGTTTTACAAGGTTTTAAAGGGTTTTAACTGCCTCGTTAGCCTGGTACGCTAGAAGTCTTGGGTTCTATTCCCAGTTCGAGCAAAGTGTTGTGTGTAGCCGCTCGGAGTTAAGACTTGTATCCGGTTAATGGCAATAGGGTCGCCCCCTATTATATGGGACCTAAACATACCGGCGAACTGTGGTTGTACATTGATACATCACTGCCTAACCCTTCTGGGAATACAGGCATGATGGTATGTATGTGAAAAATTTCAGCCCTCAGGGGTCTAGAATGTGTCACAATGTCCCCTTCCACCGTGTATATTATTGTGATGACACATCAGCTGCCTTAAATGCTTTATTGTTATATTTTTTTTATTCCAAGTTCTCCGGAATACTTCAGTCATCGCCACTAATTTGAGATGGCAGTGTTCCAAGATGTTTTATGTACAATAGAGAACGTTTTCCTTGTAAACGTCGTTCTTACATTAGCTACACGACAGCTTGCTTATAAAGTACCTAGCTACTGTCTCTACTTTGATGCTATGACATAACTTAAGACATTATTGTCTCACTATAAGAAAGGGGGATATTTCAAGGTTGCCCAAGAAATTCACAATTACTTCAATACTACTGCCTTGACTGCCTTGTTAGACTAGTGGTCCTAAGCGCGACTGCTACGCTAGAGGTCTTGGGTTCTATTTGATGGAATTAAGGCTATGTTTCAAAAATATGACGACTAAAAAGCGTAAGAACTTTTGAATATCGTAGGCTACATTGAACAAATCATCTTTATCTTCATCACAAAAGCTTTGAAACTCCCAAAACAAAAATACTACCCTATTCCAACGATGCGTTTAATGCATAATTCGACGCACCCTAATCGCTCGTTGGTAACAGATTCCGTACAAATGCAAAGCACGTTCACACGCTTTGAGTGCCGGATCCGACTGACGTGATTCGTGAATCGTACGCTGAATGTTGCGTGCGGGTAGATAGAGATATTAGATCTGCTTTGTTGTGGTCGGTTAACGCGTTTCAGAGATTACTGCTGTTTGAAAATTTTGTCAGATTACACGGGATTGTGATGGCCCAGTGGTTGAGGCGCCCGCCTCTGAAGCATGAGGTTCGATATCGGGCATATTAAACGTCAAACGTTAAGTTCATTTTTGGGTTTTGAAATGAACTTGAGGTTTGTGCTCACGACTCGTGGCGGTAACTATACCAAAGTGACTCTTTTATATTCACATGTACTTTCTTTATATGTCCATATATATTGGACATACCTGACATCGGTGAAAGAAAACATCGTGAGGAACCAAGCCTGAAAATGAATATAATCCTGGAATCGCTCATCCGCCTTGAGCAAGCGTAGTGATCAATGCTTGTGCCTTCTCTATATGACAAGAGGCCTTTGCAAACCACAGAAGGCCACCTGCTACAACCCTTATATACTCCTTTTGCCTCGTCCACGTTCACACATCTGGTCATACAAGTAGGGATCAAAATCATGTACTGAATCTATACTTATAATAAATCTGTAGCGAGGTCAATTCTGTACATGAAACATATTTCCAAAATAACTATCAGGGGGTGATTAGGGATCGATACTGATGCCAAAAATGCAATCAGTAAAATTTTTGTCTGTCTGTCTGTCTGTATAACCGTTATAGAAACAAAAACTACTCGACGGATTTTAACGAAACTTGGTACAATTATTTTTTATACTCCTGAGGTGGTTATAGTATACTTTTCATCACGCTACAATCAATAGGAGCAGAGCAGTGAAGGGAAATGTTGGGAAAACGGGAGAAGTTACTCCATTTTTTAAGCTTCCGTCGCGTGTGCAACCTTAATGGTTAAAGCTACACAGAAATCATGTATGACGGAAATGTTATCCTTAAAATTATATAAAAAATATCCCAAGACAGCATATGTCCATCTTTTATGGTTGACTCACAATATCACGTGTAACTCCCGATAGCTTAGCAGTTCGAAGCTTTCTGATTATATTTGTCTACTCTTACTACAAGCTGACGGAGTCGCGGGCACAGCTATTAACAATAATATTGTGCGGTTCCGTATTGCGATATTTTTCAACAGTATTGTAGATTGAAATATTATATTTCCCTACTAAAATGAAAGTTAATCTGTCTGTTACATCAAAACCACTGAACCGTGAGGTAGGACATAGGCTACTTTTTTTTACGAGAAACGACGGAAACGCGGACGAAGTCGCGGGCAACAGCTAGTTCATAATAAAAGTCTGTTTCGCAATATCTTTTCCACCCTGTGGCTAACTTTTAATTCCCTACCGATACTCCAGGGGATGAAAATACCCATGTATACGAACAACTTTCATTATGGGACCAACTCTGTAATATGTAAAAACAACACCTGTTCCATACATTGCTGATCATGTTATATTTTTGTACGGACTTTTATTATTTGCCAGCTTTTCCCCACGGTGTAACCCACTGCGCGGCTCCTAAAGGTCGTAGTGTGGTCGGAAATGGAGCATGTAACACAAAAATATTTTTTGAATTCGAACCAGTAGTTCCTGAGATTAGCGCTTTCAACTAACCAAACAAACAAACTCTTCAGTTTTATAATATTAGTATAGATTGTCACCGGTCCCCGACGTCAGTGGCTAATCAAATCTTACAAGTTAAATTTGATCTACTTCCCGGTGTTCGATTGAGCTGAATTTTACCTAAAAGTTCATTTTGCACCACAATGCAATTATAAAGCTTAAAAAATAAGGAAATTATTAATAACTAATCCTAAAAACACTTTTATTCCAACCTTAAATTACTGCTTTACAGTGTCGGCAAAAAAATGTCTTTTCTAAATCCTATCAAATGCGGGCATCTTTTCTCCCTAAACAACACACAATTCCGTACACTTGCGTGCATTATCATACCTAGAGCACACACTCCGGCCTAAAGAGTACGCTGGAGCGGAACTGTAATGCGAGGGAGCTTATCTCCCTCCATTAGTCGAATTGAACTGGGCACTTTTGTTTGCAACACAGTGTACCGGGCGGATTGTTGGGATGCATCGCGGACGGGGCTGTGGTGCAAGCGATGAGTCGAAGCGATATTTTGTGAGCAAAGAAGTAAATTATAACAATCTTTTATTACATTTTTTTTACTGTATTCTGCGTGCATTTATAGACATATCAACTCATATACACATACAAACAAACCCGGAACAATTAGCACTCCATGCAAAAGTAGTCTTGATTTTAATATAATAAGCACTAATTCAAAATCGCGTAAAGGATTTAAATAACAAATTGAAATTAAGTTCATTTACAAAAAAAACATCGAATTGAATTACCTATTGACTAAAATATGTACGTGTGAGTGTGTTGTGTCGCAACACGGTCACCATAGATAATATTTTAACATTTTTCATTCCCGCTACCGCTTATACCATGACCACCTATTTAGCAAACACGTCAGTAAATACAAAATACAAAGCAATCTGATTAATAAGAATAACCGAGCATTGATAAGTATTATTATAATAATAAATTATTAAATAGGTACACACTTATGACCTGAGGGTACGACCTGATAAAGACACGTAGATGAAATGCCTACGCAGCTATTTTGCTAGCTGCCAAGTAAGCCTGGACAAGAAATACCTTATTCGACAATACTTCTAGTTACCACAATACAAGACTTTTGTAATCTGGACTATTAACGCTCTAACAAAGTACCTATTTGGAATACTGCCCACGCTCAAAAAAAAACATAAGATACATAACACACTCGAACAAGTAAGCATCCAGCTAAACAGTATTGCAGAAATAATAAAAGCAAATAAGGAAACAGAATGTATCAGCCTGGAAGAGGAACCGACGCTCTGTTGTTATGGAGGGGTGTGGCAGTAATAAACATAGGGAAAATATTATCTTATTTCCATTGACGAGCATTTCGACTGTTAAATAGACAGTATTTATTAATAAGGCGTTGTTTAGAATGTAAGCGGGGACTGTTGGCGTATCTATACTCTATACAAATAAATAAAATTGAAGGGTCTGTTTGTAATTTCAAATTACAAGCTTTTCACTAAATGCATATGAAAGTATATACGGTACTAACATAAAAAAAAATATTTTCAAAATTTTTGTCTGTCTGTCTGTTTGTTCCGGCTTATCTCCGAATCGGCTGGACTGATTTTGACCGGACTTTCACTCGCAGATAGCTAATATAATAAGAAGTAACTTAGGCTATTATTATTTGAATTTTTTTTATTTACTTTAATTTAAAAAGAGAGTTTGGCGAAAACAAAATTGAAACCAATGAAACATTGAACGCGAACGAAGTCGCGGGCAATAGCTAGTTTTTCATAAATACGAAGACAAATTATAATTTGATGCTCAAGCTTAACGAGATTCTAAGATTGTAATAGTCCGTCCGTTAGGTAGTTAGTTAGTCAACCAATCACAACAGCTCTTGGGAATTTGTTAACCTATTTCAAAAAAGGAGGAGGAAAATAACTTCAATTTTAGAAGTCGGTGGCAATACAGAACCAAAATTAAAGTTATTTTACACTTTGTAGTCATAAGTCAATGGAGAGCGAAGTCATTAATAAACCCACGTCGTCAAATCGCGATCGCTCTCAATCAGACCAATACCTTATGACTCCTTAAAGAGACGCTAAATTTAGGAAGTTGATGGAATCCAGTAATAAAAAATCATTCATAAAAGACCAACTAATGATTCTCACTTACTTATATTACTAATAATATAAACGTGAATGTTTGGATGGATGTTTATTTGTTACTAAATCACGCCTGAACGGCTGAATGAATCTTGATGAAATTTGAACAGAGATATGAATATTATATTTTGAAATAGCTCATTGGAAGTTGCGGTAGAAGCTAGTTACTAAAAATTATTGCAACCCTATATTGTCCCAGTGCAGGGCAAAGGCCTCTTCTCATACAGAGAAGGCACGGACATTGATCACCACCCTTACTCAAGGAGGATTGGCAATTTCAGAGGTACATTAATTAGTCCAGATGTCTTGATGATATTTTCCTTTACCGATATAGTATAATATTAGTATAGATATCAGTGATATCTATACTAATTATAATTATTATAAAGCTGAAGAGTTTGTTTGTTTGGTTGAACGCGCTAATCTCAGGAACTACTGGTGGGAATTGAAAAAATATTTTTGTGTTGGATAGTTCATTTATCGAGGAAGGCTATAATAGGCTATATAACATCACGCTACGACCTACAGGTGTGGAGCAGTAACCAAAGAGGTAACCTAATGCGAGTGAAAAAACTACGCGGACGAAGTCGGGAGCAGAAGCTAGTCAAAGATAAACTTAGAAAGTAGAGGCAGGCGCTTTAACCAACACTTAACTATTAAAACTAGGTTTAAGTATAAGCTTAGTTAATATTACGAAGTTAACAAGCACTTTTTATAACACTAAGCAAAGCTTTGAGCATTAATTCTTCTTCGCTGTCTCGCAGACGATAAGGTAAGGTAAATTAATCTCTGTCTGTCAAGGTTTAGAAGCTAGTTTTGTTTGTACAGGTTATGCAAAGCTGTAGATTGTGTTTTTGGTAAGTCAGTCTTGGATTAAGTTTAACTTTTTTTTTTGTAAAAGCAAAGATAGGTAGGTAGATCGTTCTCAGAAAGCACGTGATGCATAAGCACTTTTTTTTTGCTTACTGGAATTTCCATGTTAGCCTAGTGGTCACAAGCGCGACTGATGAGCGTGGGGCTGGTAATCGATCCCCACATCGAGTGAAAAGTGTTATTAGGTTTTTCCATTAGGAAATTCTAAGTAGCAGTTAAACCCAATAACACTTTTTGCTTGACCTGGGAATCGAACCCAGGACGTCTAGCGCAGCAGTCGCGCTTCATACCACTAGGCTAACGAGGCAGTTTAGTCTTTCTGTAGAACCTCACCAATCAGGTCGGTGTAGGTCTTTCCAGGGCGTCCCCTGTCTGTGTAAAAATCTTCTAAAAATATTGATATACGCCTAACCGCTTCTATAACAGACCTAAACGCTTCCACCAATACGATTCACTCTCGGAATCGTTCGTAATAGCGATTGCAGTGAGGGCGACCATCCTGCCAATAAGGCTTGATGCACACCGGTGGAAAAACTTAATTAAGAAAAAGTAATTATAGCCGAGTGTTTTTCGGTTGAAGTCTGATGTTTTTCGTTCGACTGTGTAAATTGTAAATGGGAGTGATGGGGGCAATTCGTTTGGACGATTTTATCTGAAAACGTTTACTGGTATTGTTGATTTTTGGTTGTATATTTTGATGCGGCCATTTAATAAAATAATTGTGAAGGTGATATAATTTGCAGATACGACTTAATCCATTGTTTCTTCAAAGCATTTTTTATTCAAAACAATTTATTTCTACAGGTACTTTTCTATTTATAAGAAGGCGGTTAATTAGAAAATTTTCAGGCAGGAATTCAAGAAAATAATTTTACTTGGGTTAAGTTTTTTTTGTCAATGTATCGATGTGGTCTTATCGACTGCAAACATGTGACATAAGACTAAATAGTTTGGGGCTGTGAGTTGTTCGTAAGAGATACCGCGCCCCCGGAACGCAAAGGTCACAAGAAGGAATATGGGTGGGTTTTAGTCAGTAAAAGTTTGACATTCCCTCCCGCCCCGCCCAGGGCGGAAGAAGTTATTTGATGATTCCCACACCCAAAAAAAAAAAAGACTAAATAGTTTTAAATCACTCCAGTTTCTGTGCCAACCGAAAGAGAACCTTAATCAACTAAACTGAGACCTTTTATTAAAATTGTATCAATTAAAAATACGACCTTATTAAACCGCTGTGTACATGAACTACATAACCGACATTATCAACCCCATAACTTCAAGTTATAACATCACAATCCCACACCCGTGACATTTCCCCTCTACTAACCGACCGCACGCCATTATCTCAAGAGCCGGTGTACCCCCACCCTATTTATCCGGTTGTAACCGCTTCAAACCGCTCCGGAGCGGTTCGGTCCGGAATTGAACGGCTTAATTTACCGCCACTAGTTCGGTACGGCTGATTAACGGGCTGCCTTCTAGTAGTACCGCTAGCAGGATGAATATTGATGACACGGCGCGACCGGGAAGACGGGGGGAGGGAGGAGTCGTTAGATAGAGTATGTTTTAGGATTGATTATTATGATGAAAGTACATATGAAATGGAAAAAGAGAACATGGAGTAAGTTTATCTTGGATATCACTGACAGCGGTCAAGGAAAACATCGTGAGGAAACCTGGACTTATCTAAACTAATATTAATAAGTGAAAAGATTTGTATGTCTTACTTAACTTAGTGTTATTGAGTTTTTCTATGAAATTCTCAGTAGCAGCTCGGAGTTAGGACTTGTGCCCGGTTATCGGCAATAGGCTCGCCCCCTATTACATGGGACCTAAACATACCGGCGAACTGTGGGTCTACATTTGTACACCTCTTCCCATCCCTTCGGTGAACACAGGCGTGATGATAAGTATGTAAGAAATAACTGATTCCTATGGCCTTATCTAAATAACTTTTACTATCATCATGTACTTACCTTACCTAATGAAAAACTCACCAATAAACCGCAAATTGCACATAATCATATGAAATCACCGAGTCTTACGTCACCAACAATTCCTTTGAACCCAAACAAGTTAATAGAAAAGAAAAAAATAACTAATCAGCATAATCATCCGCAAATGTCTTCCGTGTAATCACACACCTTAAAAAAAAACAATTCAACTCTAATCTTATAAAAATAAGATCCATATTTCCTTGGAGAAATTTTAAGTAGATAGAGAATAGTGCAAAGAAAATTTAGCGGTGGTTATAGGTTTTATGGTAAAGGTGTTAAGGTTGATATTGGTTTGGTGAGGGAAGGAGTATGTTTGTTAGGTGCAATGAAACTCGGGAAGACGTGCGGTGAAAGTTTTCGCGCTGACTGTCGGAAAAACCGTGTGTTTGACGTGTGGGGCAAGTTAGAAGCGAATATATTATGTCGTACAAACCGGTACAAACAGTAATTGTATGACCCGTATTGAAGGGTATGGGTGCCAGTGTAACTACAAGCACATAAGACATTTCCACTTTGTCTCTGGGATGGCAACGCATTAGCAAGGCCTCTGGTATTGCAGATGTTTAGAGGCAGCGGTGGCCACCTAAACATCAGGTAGCCCGTCGGCTTGTTTGCCACCCGATAATTTAAAAAAATACTACCAGAAATAATATATCAGATATGATAAGTGACCGCCATCGCTTAAGCCAGAACAGCGGTTGAAAATTTCAGATTTGTTGGTATTATGTATGTAGGTGACAATTGAAATTAAATCTATAATGTAATAAGTAATAAAATTAAAAAATTTTAGTAACCCCCGACAGAAGAATAAATATTCCTACCGCAGCTAACAAAAGAGCTGATATCCTTGAAACGACTGAACTGATTTTGATAAAACATATCTAAGAACCATCGCTAGGAAACCTACTTTCAATTTTAAAAAAACCAATCGCTTCACCCGTTTAAGAACTACCACAGACAGACAGACACAAACACAGATACCTCAAACTTATAACTATAAGGCTATATAGCTTAAAAGGTATTCATAATTCTTTTTATCCATGCCAACGTGCAGATTTAAAATTTTTCAGTTTTTTAATACATATAATAATTCTATTCCAGGATTTTTATCGCTTCCTCCTGTACATTGGGACCACTGCTCTTACTTAACGATCAAACGCGTGTGAATCCAGTTTTTTTTTTTTTGTAAAATATTACGCGATCCTATTGTAGCGAAAACGAAGATGTCTATTACCATTATTATTTATTGCCGTAATAAGAGAAAACGCGGGTAATTTTGTACAAGAAATTGCTGTTCGATATCAGAAACACTTTCAATGCGCGATATTATTGTTTGTCGCAGTTATATCGTGAAACTAGACTTATGACGAAATGTTTAGATTTGGTACGTTTTAAAATCATAATTACATTGGGCGGTAAACTGCGATAGTGTTATTACAACCGAATTTCCGAACTAGAGAAGGAAAAAGTGGCAATTCGATTTTTGCCAAAACGTCGTCATGTTCTCGCCCCGTAACATGGCATAGAAAACGAACACGTAGCGGGAACACCATTCTAGCCCTCAAGAGACAAGCCAACGACTTTCTGGTAACGTCAGCACAAAAAAGACATAACGGTAAAAACCGATTCCAGTACAGTGAGCTTCACAAAACGCCTGGAGCCCTGCCCACCACCACAAAGAGCAAAGAGCATTTTTTTAATTACTCCGTGCACAAACAATTGTTTGTGAAGTTGAGCGGGAGGGAGGTAAACAGAGGCTCGTTTCCTCTCTCATGGGGAGGAAACGAGGTAAAAAATGCCCCTCCCTGACATTAATGAGGCGTTATTAAGTAGAGGAAAACGGAAATAAGTCTAGGGTTGAAGGGGTGAATTGTACTTATCGCTGTTTTTTTAATGGCAAATCAAACAATTTTCTTTTTAATGTTTATAGGTTTGTTAAATGCCGATGGCAATTCTGAGGTGCTGTGATTTTAACCGCATTTGTTATCATGGGGGTTTTTGTGAACGTATAATTTTGGAAACCAAGTAAAATTAACCTTCCCCCTTATGTATTAGAACGTAAAATTTGTTTACAGGGTAAGATTTTAATTTATTTACTATTATTACAAACCTTTTGTGTTCGACGGCAGGGCAAAACCCTCCCTTTCTTCTTTGCATTTTTGTGCCCAATGTCTTACACAAAGAACAATCCCTTCGAACTCCCGATTTCTAAGAACCCATTTCACAATTTTCCATGGAATATGCTCTCTATTACAAAATAACAATTGTAACTATGTACAGCCCAAATCCAATTGTTGAAGAACGCTAAACATTCAGACGTTTAAGCAATAACGAGAATTCCGGCGAAACAAAAACGCTACACAGTGTCCTTGTAACAGGGCACACGCACAGAATATTGATACGGAAAAATACGTTTTATTTTTGCTGTCGCATTTATAAGGTCATTCGCTGTGAGATTCGGCCTTTTAAGGATAACGATGGCATTAAAATCTGAGACCCTCATAATTAGCTCGGAAAGTGTCACGTTATTTCGTGCGATCCTTAATGGTGCTTATTTGTTCCTTGTCTTTTATTATTTCGATCAAAAAACAATACTGCTAGGTTTCGTTTACCAGTCTATAATTATCTCATTGCAAAGCGAGGGTCTCTCTTTTCTCTTACAGAAACGGCACGACTATAGATCAGTATGCTCTCTCAAGGCGGATTAGCGATTTTCGACTTTTATTAATGATAAGTTCAAATTTCCTCACGATGTTTTCCTTCACCGATGTCAGTGATGTCCAAGATAAACTTAAAAAGTGTATATGAATCGCAAGCGCGTGTTTATAAGGCGAGCGATTTAACCATTGGGCTATCATGTCAACACGAGGTTTAGTTTATAAACAGAGTAAAAACTGCAAGTGGTAATATTGTAAGAGAGTCCAGTTACAAAAAAAACAAAAAGTCTTTAAATCTTTGCTCTTATGGTATACTAACAAGCGATTGGTCGACTACGCTATGAAATAAAAGCACTTTAGCAAAAAATACAAAACATAAAGTTCATACTAAGCTTCTGGCTCCCTTCCTTTCGCAAGTACATGTCTTTTTTGGACATGATTGATTGGCTGGAGGCACTCAATCTTTCGCCACTACCCTACTTTTGGATGTATCTTATTATGAACTTTTTCTGTACTAAAACGAATTTTGTCCAATCATCGCCGCTAGAAAACTTCAAAAGATATTTTGGAAGTTTCAAAAATTTTAAGAAAAAAACTGCATTCAAAGCTTTCACAAACCATACAGATTTCGAATCAAAAAATCAAAATATACTATCACGCCTGTATTCCCCGAAGTGTTAGGCAGAAGTATACTAATGTACACCCACAGTTTACCGGTATGTTGTAGGTCTCATGTAATAGGGGCGAGCCTATTGCCATTAACCGGACACAAATTGTAACTCCGAGCTGCTACTGAGAAATTCCTAATGGAAAAACCCAATAACACTATGCTTGACCTGGGAATCGAACCCAGGACCCCACGCTCTATACCAATCAAGGTCGAAATTATATTACCAAGACAATAAAGCAAAGTAATCTTCAACAGATCATCACATAACCCGATTAGAAACATTCTAAATAAAAGTCCGTCCAACAATACCGACGCACCAACACAATGCAAGCTGTCATCATAAATATAAAATATAGAATTAATATCTCCCGCTCTGTAAGCGAGAGGAAAAATCTATTTTGTGATGTCAAAGGGGCACATCTACCCCCAATCATTATCTCACGAAGTTACCCCCGCCAAGCCCCCAGAGAAACCGGAAAAACCGGATATTTCTGGTTTTCAGTACACTTGCTGTGGGGTAAGGGGTACGGGGGGGGTGTACGCCAATAATATAATATATATTCTGTGTTACAAGGTAAAATACTAAATGTGAATATTGAGTGGTTGACAATATTGTTATAGCAATGAAATCATGTTTTTGCCGTATCAATTCTGGTTTGGAAGGGAGTAAAGAAATATTTTTGATGCTTGTAAAAATAAGTCTTTTGATAAAAGAACAAGTACTCCTCACGTAAGATTAAAAAAAAAATGGAAAATCATCAATTGACTTCTTCCGCTCTGAGCGGAGCGCAAGGGAGTCAGACTCTTACTGACTGAAACCCATCCGCGTTAATCCTATTACACTTTGCGTTCCAGAGCCGCAGCGAACTCCCAATATAAATACGATCTACAAGGTAAGTAACTATTTCACACAATAAAAACTTAAATACTTAAGAAAATTTTTAATTCAAACATAACCACTGTTGTTTAGCAATATAATTTAAAGATTTAATCAGAACAGAATAAAGTCAAAAAAGAACTATGTGTGATACATTATTTCTGACATGTAGGTAGTTTTTGCTACCGGAGTCCAGTGTTTTATTTCTCCCGGGGGATAACCGTCGCCGACGAGGCTAGACATTAACCAAAATGTCCGATATTGATATATTGTCTGCTACTTGCGAGTTTGTTTGTATTGAGCTGTATTTGAATTCGGTATTGTTTCGAGTTTTGAACTTTGGTTTGCTTCAATGTATTATATCTTCGAATAAATAAAATAAATACGTATTATTGACTTGTTATATTGTGATATTATAATTTTAAGCGGCATGGTTCGAAAATAAAACTCGTATTTTTTTTAAATGCATTAATATTCTAATGATTTTAAACTTTTGTTTATCTATTCTCTTACTGATTATTCTGCCTACGTATCTTATCTACTTAAATCTTCAAACAACAATAACTTTTCCATAATTAGCTCCTGCCCACGACTTCGTCTGACAACTTCAAAATTAGCGTAATTACTAAATTGTTCTACGGGAAAACACAAATTTAATAGTAAACTGCCTAAAACATCCATCTGCTTAGCCTTTTCCCAACTATGTATGTTGGGGTCAGCTTCCAATCCAATCAGATGCAGCTGAATGCCAGTATTATACATGGAGCAAATGCCTATCTGACCTCCACAAACTAGTTACTGGGTAACACGCTACCTCTTGGTTCCGTAAAGACTGTCGAAGATCTACGAATGACAGTGGGGACCAACGGGTTTACGTGCTTTCCGAGTCATGGAGGTGTCACACCACCATCTTCCAAACTCCGGGCTGCTACTGAGCAAATCTTTATGGAAAACCCAATAACACTTTTTGCCCGACCTGGGAATCGAACCCGGAACCCCACGTTTATCAGTCGCGCTTACGACCACGAGACTAATGGGGCCAAGCAGCCTAAAACAAAAAAATAAAAAAAGCACGCAACGAAATGAATTCCTACAAAACTTACATCCCCGCTTACACATATTTGCTGACGGGGTAACTACAGCGCGGCTACACCCCCGGGGGACCGTATGTACGGAACTAGACGTTAAGCGAAACGTCCGATGTTGATTCATTGTCTGCGACTTGCGTATTCGTTTATATTGTGTTTCACAGCACCTGGAACGCTTCCCGACTATTTGTATTGGAATTTGTATGTATTCCTATATTTCCTTTTTCAGTGTGGAAAATTTCAACGTTTAGCGAAAATGCGGCGCTGAGGTGTACTCCTTTCTGGATGCAAATGGCCGCGTGTGGATTGTGATTGCATCAGTTTAAGGCCTTTATTTTGAAATTGTGGTGTTTAGAAATTGATACTGTTTATTTTATACGTGCTTATTCTTCGTGTAAAGTTGATTGTATTGTTCAGGGGGCCAATCACCATCTCTAAAAAAAAGTATTATTTTAATATCACTTTGTCCTGCGCACTGCTGAATTTTCAACACTCGGCTTAGGCGCTGAGAGTTGAAAATCCTACAACTGAAACTACTAAGTAATATTAAAATGGTTCTGTGGTAGGCTCCAAGATATTCTAATTTGAAGTCATTTTTGGGGTCGCTCCTTATGTTAGCCTTTTACCTCTACTTTCTTTACAAAAACACACACACAAATCCTGACTCCGAGCTGCTACTGAGAATTTCATAGAAAATCTCAATAACACTGTGCTCGACCTGGGAATGGAACCCAAGACCTCTAACGTAGCAGTCGCCTTTAGGACCACTAGGCTAAAGAGGCAGTATATACATATTCAAATATATTTTTTAAGTATTATTTCAGAAACGTGCTGCAACAACTCCCTTTTCCGTTTCCCATTACTAAGTAATATGAATACGAAAGTTTGTGGTGATGGGTGGTTAGTCTGTAACGCTTAAAAAGCTAAACAGAATTTGCTGAAATTTGACATACTTATAGTTGGTTAGTTGCAATAGGCTCGCCCCCTATTACATGAGACGTAAACATACCGGCGAACTGTGGGTGTAGATTGATACACCTCTGCCTAACCCTTCGGGGAATACAGGCGTGATGATAAGTATGTATATGTTACATACACATTCATCACATTCTTCATTAGTTTTAAATATTTGAGTTTATTAAGCTGAGATTTATCTACGTACGTCCTACGTGCACACGTCTAATGTTAAGCGGTAACTTATTTTGATTGATGAACATTTCCAAGCCACACTCACTTTTAAAACAAGATTAACCTTAACGAAGCTATTAAATTCACTTAACTCCTTCAAATTACTTAAACAACTCTAGTTAACTCTTCGTCTACTTTTAACTTTTATACTTAACTAACTTATAACTGCAATTTTGTCGGCGTAGACTACAGGATTAAGCCAAATTCCTAAACTGGCAACACGGTCGGTTGGTGCACTGCGTATTACAGGTTCGATTCCCGCACGCAACAAATACACATATGTCCTACGTCTATTCGTTCCGAGTCTAGTGTATGTGAGTTTATATCTATGTTTGTAGGCGCACTCAAATTTTCAGTGCGGGACAGGATTAAGGTTTAAATATCAGATGGGGACACAAAAACGATAAAAAACATGTGTGCTAAATTTCAGCTAATTCCTTTCAGCTGTTCTCGAGAAAGAGCAACAAACATCCATACATACATCCTCATAAAGTTTCGCCTTTAATATAGTACAAGAAAATATACACATTTCATTGTAAGAATGCACACGACGTCGCACCGTCCAGCACCGAATTCTCACAATGAAATGTGTATCTTTTCGTGTAGTAAATAAAGTTATATTTTGAGTCGATGTGCGCGAATCGGACTACCTCGTTGGCCTAGTGGTCCTAAGGGCGACTGCCACGCTGGAGGTCTTTGGTTCGATTCCCAGGTCGAGCAAAAAGTGCAGTTGGGTTTTTCTATGAAATTCTCAGTAGCAGCTAGGAGTTAGGATTTGTGCCCGTTTAATAGCAATAGGCTCGGCCCCTATTACATGGGACCTAAAGACATACCGGCGAACTGTGGGTGTACATTAGTGCACCTCTGCCTAACTCTTCGGGGAATACAGGCGTGATAGTATGTATGTACAAGTAGTAGAAGGATTTTATTTGATTTACAAACTGTATACTTTGTAATTTAAATAGCGGGATGCTATAAATTAAAATCGACAGCATTAATATTCCACTAGCAGAGCTCCTCTAGTAGTATCGTAAAACGCTGAACTGCTAAGTACCTATGTATTGGGAAACTGTTGCAATTCTAGCAAATTTTATGCAGTAAGATAGCCCATTTGATGAATGATATCGACACTGTTTCATTATATTATTACGACAAGTTTTTGCCTGCGACTTGGTCCGCGTGGAAATCAAGTATACCCAAAACATAGCCAGGGGGATAACGTAACGAATGAACGTCCTATTAGCGGAAGAGTTTTCAGAAGCGGATCAGTAGTTCCAGGGATTCAAAAAAAAACCAATGAACTTTTCAGCTTTATTAAATTACTTTGTTCGTGTCAAATTTGATAAATTATCCCACGGGAACCGAACATTTTACCGGGATAAAAAGTATCGTATGTATTATTCCACACTACAACCTATCTTATTGCCAAATTTCATCCAAATCCGTTTAACCACTTAAGCGTGAAAGAGTAACAAACATCCATCCATCGTCACAAACTTTCGCATTTAACATACCATCGCGCCTGTTTTACCGAAGGGTTAGGCAGAGGTGTACCAGTGTAAACCCACAATTCGCCGGTATATTTAGGTCCCATGTAATAGGAGGCAAGCCTATTGCCTTTAGCCGGGCACAAATCTTAACTCCGAGCTGATACTGAGAATTTCATAGAAAAACCCAATAACACTGTGCTCGACCTGGGAATCGAACCTAAGAACTCTAGCGTAGCAGTCGCGCTTAGGACCACTGGGCGAACGAGGCAGTTCGCGTTACTTTTGCATTTAATTAAAATATTAGCAGGATAGGATAGTTGTAATAGTACATGTATAGTATTGATAGAAGATAGTAAGGGCTTTATTCGAATATTTGGTAGTAAATCGATCACGAATGACATTGTACAAACACTCATTTTTCTAGAGTGGCTTTCAACACTAGCTTTAATAGCTAGCTTTTTTTGACACTAGCTACTGCCCGCAACTTGCTCTGCGTGGGGATTTTTTATTCAATTACGTCTTTGGTTACAGCTCCCGTAGATTGTAGCGTGATGTTATAAAGCCTATACTATTTCTCATGAATCTGGATGTAATGTTCAAGAGATTTATTCTAATCCGACAGGTAGTTCCAGAGATTAGCCCGTTTAAACAAACAAACCGAAAGTCCTCAGCTCACTTCACACCAATGAAATGACACACCAAAAAGAAAATTATGAAAAAAGCATTGACAGTCAATTTCAATAACCCGTAAAACTAATAACTTAACTACATTTATCTAACAACAGCTACAACTAAATACAGATAACTAACTAATTTCAGTTGCAGCTTCCAAAGTTCCCATTAAACGCAAACGCCCGAGGGAATTAAGGATTTAACTTGATAACAGGATTAGTAAAGTGAAATGCACGTTAGATTTCCAGTTAACGTATAGTCCACCACCTCTGTGTTTAAAGGAATTTTGGATCTTTAAGCTGACAAGTTGATGAGCGGAGGCATGAAGCTTCATGTCTGGGATTGACTGCCTGTCTTGTGGTCGTTTTGAGATTTTAGACGTACTGGGATTTTGCATAAGAAATTTCTCAGTAGTATTCCAGAGTTTGGAAGTTGGTGGTGTGACACCCCCGTGTCTCGGGAAGCACGCAATGTTTTTGCGTGGTTGGTCCAGCGACTGACTTCTTTTTGGTCGTGTCGGATTGTCGAACTTTCTAACTATGACAGTGAGAGACGAGCAAGAAGCACGAATACTTTCTTATTACTTCTCTAAGAAGTATGCAAGATAATATTTGTGTAAGCCTATACTGCTATCGTATTTAAGAAATTGATATATTTTGCACGAGTGCGTTAAGTATCAGAAAAATCTTGAGTAAGGAATATCTACTTGAATAAGAATCAGTTTATCATGGCATACCTACCTATTTCCATCTTTTTTCTTTCTTTCTCCCCTTTTCTGTTTGATCTTCTTTTGTTTAATTTTATTATTTAAATATGGAAGCTTGTAATTAGCAACTGTCAAGTGTTTATTTTTTTTTTACCATTTATGTGTATTACTCTGTAAGCTTTCTTAAAATTGCAAAAATAAATAGCGAACTGTGGGTGTACATTGTTACACCTCTGCGTAACCCTTCGGGGAATACAGACGTGATGGTATATTTATAGTAAATAAATAAAAAAATAATAAATAATAAGAATACAGACGAAGGAATCCTACTCCTATATGGTGTGTATGTGAGATGCATATTTAATGAACTACAACTACCAAATGTTTGCAAAGAAAAAAGCTAGTTTTATTTTGAAATTACATTCTAAAATTAAAGTTCATTTAATAATAATAAAGAAACAACTTCTTACAACCGCTAATGAAAAGTCAGTACTCACGTTTCACGGGATCATAAAAAAAGAAACATTCAAAAAATGTGGCCACACATTTTTCTAACCCACAGTTATGTTACAACACATATTTCCTTTTGTACATTGCTAAAACACATAATAAGTTCTAACATCGCATTATCTTTAACTCGCAACTCCGTAAGAGCGTTACGACGGATAGGCATTACGCAAAATGTCCAATATTGCTTTAGTGACTGCCACATACGCTTGTTTATCGCTATACGTTTTGACGGGCTCTTGGTTTTGAGAGCCTATAATATTCTATGGGCCATTCTAAATTCCATAAGAGTTTGAACTGTTTTTGCTTTGTTGTTTTTTGGTTGAGATAATTTTTATGCTGATTTGAATTTTTCTCGCCCCTTATTACATGGGACCTAAATATACCGGCGAACTGTGGGTGTACATTGTTACACCTCTGCCTAACCCTTCGGGGAATACAGGCGTGAGTGTATATTTTTGAATTTGTGTTTAGTTGTGCCAATTTTTGTATACATTACTGTTGATTAATATTAAATCTATTTTGAGCATGAGTTTTAGAGCTGCATTGAACTGTTATTGCTGGATAGTACACATTTGGGATTTTAAATTAGTTTCATTATTGAGAATTTTTCAAAATTAAGTTATATGAGACAAACAATTGAATAATGTTTTATTTCAGCTTGTTAGGTTCGCTATGCATGTATGCCGGTCGAAATTATGATATCAAGAATAATTCAATGATATCAAAGGTTTTGTATTGCATATGCCGAACCGAATTATCCGAACCGCTTAAGTGTATACGGATTAGTATACACTTAAGCCTAAATAATACAGTCTATCAGATAGTTTTCAGGCTGTTAACTTAGTGACTAGATTTTGTTTGCAAGATATTTATGTATATTGGTATGAATTGAAACATATCCGACAGATTTGATCAAATGGAAAGAAATTTGTTTTTATTCCCCGTTCTACGTGAACGGTAGAATAACGTCGCGTACACGTGACGTCATACGACGGACGTCAGAACAGGTGGGCGGGAACTGGACATACAGTGTATTGAAGCGAATGGAAAATATTGTGTTGCTTTGTATAAATGCTGTCAAATGTATCGTTTTAACGGTTCCGTACATATACGTATAACATACCATAACGCCTGTATTCCCCGAAGGGTTAGGCAGAGGTGTAACAATGTACACCCACAGTTCGACGGTATGTTTAGGTCCCATGAAATAGGGGGCGAGCCTATTGCCATTAACCGGGCACAAATCCTAATTCCGAGCTGCTACTGAGAATTTCATAGAAAAACCCAATAATACTTTTTGCTCGACCTGGGAATCGAACCCAAGACCTCTAGGGTTGCAGTCGCGCTTAGGACCACTAGGCTACCGAGGCAGTTACAATATTAAATGCAGCAAAAGCACGTGGCTTGTGTGTGAGAGTGTGTATAAATTTAAAAACTATACTTAATACTAGCTTCTTCCCGCGACTTCACCCACTTCAAAGTTGATATATTATTACGCGAGAACCGCACGTTTTTCGAGCTAAAAGTAGCCTATATGTTATTTAAGACTGAAATCTATCTCTGTGCCAAATGTCATCCAGACCCGCTCCGGCTGAGCAGGCCTGGATGAAATTATGGCGTCTGGTGTGATGGAGTAACAAACATCCATCCAAAGTATCGCAACCTTGTCTCTTGGACGGCAACGCATTTGCATTGCCTCTGGTATTGCAGATGTCTACAGGCAGCGGTGACCACTTAACATCAGGTGGACCGATGGCTTGTTTGCCATCAAAAAAAAAAATGTATTTTACATGAACACTTCAAAGCTAAGTAGGTCCTACCTATTATGGTTTAAAAGATAGAACCCAGTGATAGCCTGACGGACAGTCAGACAGCAGAGTCCCAGTAATAGGGTCCCATTTGGCACCCTTTGGGTACGGAACCTTAGAAATGGTTATATACATAAAAACAGGTGATAGGCTGGCGGCAGCACGGTCGCGTGACACGATATGATCAATTGCGAACCACCAGCCGCGGAGTGCGGACGTCTCATTTGCATAATTGTTTATCGTCTATTTGATGTCAAATATCTTGGATATTTTATTGTTTCTGTCGTTTTGAGGAATTCATAGGTTATTAATCAAAATCTTCTAGGGCAATCAAGTTTTATGTACACTTGCTTTTGCCCGCGATTTCGTCATCGTCAAATTTGATATATTATCCCCCGGGAACCGTACATTTATTATGCCACTGTACAATCTATCTCAGTGCCAAATTTCATCCAGATACGTTCACCCGTTTAAGCGTGAAAAAGTAACAAACATCCATCCATCCTCACAACCTTCCGCATTGATAATATTAGTAGAAAGTAGGATAGTTAGATTAGTAGGATTTATTATAATTTTGAAATTAAGTCACAAATCGCAAATAGAAATATGAATACGACTTTATTATATTCGATTCCACATTAATTAAGGTATTCAAATGCATATTCCAGTCTATATAAAACTTCCTTATTCGATTACGTATTTTGAGAGCTACAGTATCCATAACACACGTTCCTCCCACACACACCCAGAGTGACACGACGTCGTCCCAAGAATGATAATAAGGAACCCTAATAAGAATATATTTCCACGTGACATCATACGGAACCCATCGCACGCAATCAACCCTTCAAAATCTCGTTGGGGTCGCTCTGACCCTGTATTTATTATGTTCAGATGTTTGTTATTAAAAATATGACATGTTTGGATGTCAAAATATGTATTTGTTGAAGGAGAAAGGCGCTTGTCCGGTTTCTGTATTCTGTGACGAACCGTCTTGTGTGGGAACAGAAATCTATTCTAATATTTTGGGGGAATATTAGTATAGATTATTATGGGGGAAAGATTTTTTGGTAGGTTTGTTTGTTTGTACCGAATAAGCACCAAAACTATTGGACCGATTTTAACCATTTTTCGTCAACAGATACCTAAACTATTAAGAAGTAACATAGCTATATAACATCACGCTACGATACACGGGAGCGGAGTAGTAACAAAAAACGTAACTTAACTCGGGTGAAATTAGTGTTATTAATATAAGTTTGAAATCGCCAATCCGCTTTGAGAAAGCGCGGTGATCAATGCTCGTGCCTTCTCTGTATGAGAAGAGGCCTTTGCCTTGTAGTATGACAATAATGTTTATTTGTCGTAAAGTAACTGCCTCGGTAGCCTAGTGGTCCTAAGCGCGACTGCTACGCTAGAGGTCTTGGGTTCGATTCCCAGGTCGAGCAAAAGTGTAATTGGGTTTTTCTATGAAATTCTCAGTAGCAGCTCGGAGTTAGGATTTGTGCCCGGTTAATGGCAATAGGCTCGCCCCCTATTACATGGGACCTAAATATACCGGCGAACTGTGGGTGTACATTGTTACACCTCTGCCTAACCCTTTGGGGAATACAGGCGTGATGGTATATTTATTTTATTTATTTGTCGTAAAGTCAATACAAGTTACACAAAGTGACCGGCTAGATACAATTTCTTGAAAATAATAAACAAGAACAGAAATCCTGGAATTATCTTGGTGTAGCTACAACTTTCCATTTGTTAGAAATTCGCTCCTTTATTTAATTTTTCACAGCAATGTTCAATATTACTGACAGCTGGTACAATACCTAGATAATATTTTATTTACAAATCGACGAAGAAATATATTGGGAAAAATCGAGATGGATATCTTGATCAATGCTCTCTGAGATACCATCATTTTTGTACATTAGGTTGGCAATTTTTTAGAGATAGACTTAGGAATTTTAAGATTAAGTAGTTTTTAAACCCCAAATCAAAATGAGAAGTGTTATAAGTTTGACGTGCCAGTGTGTCTGTCTGTGACAACGTAGCTCTTGAACGAGCGTGTTATTGACCATGTTAATTACAACAATAAAAAACACAAAACATTTTTAAATAACCACCGATAGAAGAATAAAAATCCCTACCGCAGCTAACAAAAACGCTGATAACTTTGAAACCGCCGAACAGGTTTCCATCAAACAAAGCTAAGAACACTGCCGACTAATTGACCTTTCAAACAAAAAGAACTAAATCACAATCGGTTCATGCTTTCGGGAGCTACGATGCCACAGACAGACACACACACAGACACATCAAACTTGTAACACCCTGTCGTTTATCCGTCGGGGGTTAAAAATGAAGCAAATTTAGTACTGGGCACATAGGTACGTTGAGGCTGTCACATGTCCCTTGAAAATCCGTACCTAGATAAACACCTAACAAACTGAATCCAGAGCTTGGTAGCTGCCAGCAGTATTGGCTATTGGACGCGCAAATCCTTGCAGAACCAACTAGGATCTGTTTGACCAATCAGACGTGTCTACGGCACGTCGAACTGCATCGAAGCGAATTTCAATAATAGAGCCGCTATTGTTTGAATTTGGTTAAATTTGTGGTTATACGAAATACGGTTATGGAATATATCGAATGCTTAAATGATCCAATAGTCTTTGGATGCTGATCATCAGATATTAAAGGGGCCCGTTAAATTGACAATTACAAATTGACAATTCGGTATCCAGTTTGTGTGGTAATAAAAACTCTCATACACGAACAGCCAGACATGGAACAACTGTCTATAGGTCGTACAAATATTTATTCCGTGCGGGAATCGAACTCGCGACATGCAGCGTAGCAGCCAATCGCATGGGCCACTATGCGGCGGCGCATGCCGTCGTAATATATCAATCTTTTTTACATAGATTAGAACAAAGTCGCTTACGTATTTCATTGCGGTTTTCATCAATAAATGGTGTTTCAAGACGAAGTTTTTAGATATAGAAAATTACGCTGCGACCAACGGGAGCGGAGCAGTAACGCGGGGTATATACTCATAGCTAGTTATAAATAAACCAGCTTATACTACCCGCTATCAAAATACACCATCATTTTCATTATCTGCTTAACCCTTTCCCAACTATGTTGGAGTCGGCTTCCAGTCTAACCGGATGCCGCTGAATACCAGTGTTTTACATGGAGCGACTGCCTATCTGACCTCCACAACCCAGTTACTGGGCAACACGATACCTCTCTATCAACATACACCATCACACCTTCAATAACACAAAACAGTTGATCATGACATATCTCGAAAACGTTCATTTCTCACATCCACACAGTAATAAAACAAAAAGGGCACGTTATATCAATATCCTCAACATCAAAGGCCGTCATCCCCGTTGCCCGCTATACTATTTGGCAATCCATCCCCCCCTCCATCCTCCGAAGCGATCCATCCCAGTTCGAAACTAAACCTCACGGTATCACGCACGAAGCCTCGTTCAAACTGAATAATACAACAGAGACACACGTGTCAACGGGGCTTTAGAACTGGGGCGAGTCACTTGACAATAAAATGTAGTTTATATTCATACACTTTCCTATGATTTTTGTAGTGTTCGAGTTGGGAAAGTGAAACGGAATGGGTGATCGGGGGGTTTGTAAATACGTGTTAGAAAGAACCTACTTAAGTTTGCCCCTTTGTCAAGAACCGTATGTATTATGAACTAGCATCTGCTTGCGACTTCGTTCACGTGGTTTTTTTCATCAGCGTTAAGTTACGTCTTTGGTTCGCGTTTCGCTTCCGTGTTTCGTAGCGTGATGTTATTACGTATAACCTTTCATGCTAAACGGGCTACTTAATACAACGGGGCTTTTTTGAATCGGATGAGTAGTTCTCGAGATTTGCGCGTTTAAACAAACTCCTCAGCTTTTTAATATTACTAGCTACAGCCCACGACTTCGTCCATGTCAAAGTTGATATATTATCCCACGGGAACCGTACATTTTTCCGAGATAAAAAGTAGCCCATGTGTTAATCCACACTTCAATCTATCTCAGTGCCAAATTTCATCCAGATCCGTACAGCCGTTTTAACCTGAAAGAGTAACAAACATACATCTATCCATCCTCACAAATTTTTGTTAGAAGAATTAAGTAGGATAGTATAGATAATAAAATTGAAAATGTTGTATTATAACTGGCCAGGTTCAAACCACGTTTTAATTACAATGCGGGTCTAATGCCTTATTTTTTTAGGGTACTCTTTAAAAACATAATTATGTAAACGGTAACTAATCTGCTTTGGTATTCCGTAAAAATCTCTTTCTGTGAATTTAGATAAACTGAGCTTAGTTTGGCCATGTCATTAAATCTCCCTCACTGACTAAGATTAAAAAATAATAGCACTATTTTTTGGTTCCAACTCTGCCTATCGCCGGAGTTGCAGGATTCGCATAAGCATTCACCGCTCCCTTGGAAGATTAAACTAAGATATTAATATTCTGGAAGCAATTACGACTATTCCAATTCCAGTCTTTTTAAACGGGTTTGATTCCCGTACGGAACTAATATTGATTTAACCTTCTGGGTCTGGCTGTTGGTGTATAATTATGACTTCACTAGCTTATACCCGCAACTTCGTCCGCGTCAAATTTGGTAAATTATCCCACGGGAATCGTACATTTTTCCGGCATAAAAAGTATCCTATGTGTTACTCTACAGTACAATCCATCTCAGTGCCAAATTTCATCCAGATCAGTTCAGCCGTTTTAGCGTGACAAAGTAACAAACATCCATTCATACATCTATCCATCCATCCATCCTTACAAACTTTCGCATTTTTTAGAGGTAAGAGGTATTGTAGTAGGATATGTTTGTAAACGGACACACGATACAGAAGAAATTCCTAGTGAGGGGCAACGTTACTAAGAAAAACAGAACATACCCAAATATTATTACTATCCTAACACACTTGCTCCAGTAACTAGCTTATTAATATCTACCGACCGTAAACGTCCTGTTTAGTTAGCCTGTAATTAAAACTTGGTTGCAACTATTTATTAAATGATAAAATACACGAGCGTCCGGCCACGATGCCGGGCCATCCCGGGACGGTCCCGGTGTGTCCGGGATGCCGGGATACATCTCAATTATGAGCCCCGCCGGACTCACTATCGATGTAACCGCTAAACGTGGACTGCAAAGTTTTGATCGGAGAATGAGATTTTTCGAACTTTTATTTTAGTTCGTACTAATACTTTGAGTTTATTCTATCATATAAGATGACATGGCATCGATTGATTTAAATGAATAAAGTTTTGGTTTTGGTGATTACAACCCAATATAATTCGGGAATTGCTTCGTTAGCCTAGCGGTCCTAAGCGCGACTGCTACGCTAGAGATCTTGGGTTCGATTCCCAGGTCGAGCAAAGTGTTATTGGGTTTTTTTCTATGAAATTCTCAGTAGCAGCTCGGAGTTAGCGTTTGAGCCCAGTTAATGGCAATAGGCTCGCTCGCTATTACACGGGGCCTACACGTGCCGGCGGACTGTGGGTGTACATTGCTAAACCTCTGCCTAATCCTTCGGCGAATAAAAGCGTGATGGTATGTTATTTGTAATACCTATGTTTTATTACAATCTCCTGTTTGAAAAAGATGCAAAATTGCAACTTGTATAGTGTAAGATTATTGCTATCCACCAAGACCAACCCTGCAACAAAATTTAATAAATTACCTTGTTGCCACTCCAACAATGCGTACTATTCTACGTTTCCAAACGTCTTTTATAATGCTCACAGCAAAGGAGTGGAACTCTCTACCCGCGTCTGTATTTCCGAACGCATTCAACCCCAATCACTTAAAAGTTAGAGTGAATAGGCTCCTTCTGGGTAAGCTCACTCCATCGTCGACTTTGTCTTTGTCACCTGTGACCTAGACTAGAGTCAAGAGCTTATCCATCTCAAATAAAAACTTGGTAAAAACACAAAATTAAAAATTTTAAGTAACCCCCTGCCGTAGCTTACAAAAGAGCTGATAACTTTGGAACCGCTGAACCGATTTCCATCAAACAAAGCTAAGAACACTCCCGACTAATTAATCTTTAAAACACAAAAAACTAAATCAAAATACGTTCATGCGTTCGGAAGCTACGATGCCACAGACAGACACACAGATACGCCAAACTTATAACACCACATCATTTTTGCGTCGGGGGATAATAAAGAAAAAAAAAACAATTTTTTTTAGCGACCTGTCATATTTCATTATATTTTAATTTCACTACTTTTCAAATTATGTTGTTAAACTCTAGTGTAATACCGTGGGGTGGTCTGTGACGTCACTCTTCATGTCCGGTACCTACTTGGGCTCGAAACACAAGCTTCAACGGTTTTATATCCCTGTGGAGTTCAATTAGGCAAGTTTACTTAATTTTTTGGCGTGTATTTTGTGAATATGTAAACGTGTAAGTATTACTTGGCACATATTGAGTTACTAAACTATGCCCGCGACTTCGTCCGCATCGTTTTTTTTCGCCTGCGTTATGTTACATCTTTGGTTTCCTGCTCCACTCCCGTTCGCCGTAGCGTGATGTTATTTACTATTCCTCATGAATACAAAAATAATTGCGATCCGCCTGGTAGTTCTAAAGATTAGACAGGGAGGTTCTTGCCCAGTTGTTGGACAAAAAAATAAAGGTATTACTGGATTTCCCAATTTCCCAGTAGCTGCCCGGAGTTTGAAAGCTGGTGGTGTGACACCACCAAGCCTCGGAAAGTACGTAAATCTCTACGCCTGGTCTTTCCCCGAACGCATCGGATTACCCATCCGCCTATGAGAGTGAGGGGACAAGGACTGCATTTCCATTTGCGCACAGACTTGTGCAATATAATATATTTTACATACTTGGCCACTCTCCATTGAAATTGACAGCTGTGTTCAAGATTCGATCAGAACAATATCACATGGAATGACTGCCTATCTGACCTCCACAACAGTTGCTAAATAACACGATACTTCTAGATAAGACTGCTCGTGCGGTCCTCAGTCTCGGACTACTGATTAAACATCCATACCATCTATCCACACTATCACTGCCTGTGTTCCCCGAAGGGTTAGGCAGAGGTGTACCAATGTACACCCACAGTTCGCCGGTATGTTTAGGTCCCATGTAATAGGGGGCGAACCTATTGCCATTAACCGGGCACAAATGCTAACTCCAAGCTGCTACTGAAAATTTCATAGAAAAACCCAATAACACTTTTGCTCGACCTGGGAATCAAACCCAAGACCTCTAGCACAACAGTGGTGCTTGGACCACTAGGCTAACGAGGCAGTTACACACACACTGTCTGACTGTTAGACTGATTATATCTACTTAATAATTACGTCACAATTTGGTAATATTGTTAAGGAAAATGGCGGCGTAAAGTGTAACGCAGTGGAGATTATAGCTGGCCAAGTGACGGCTCCTGAATAACAATAGTCCTGGCTGTTACCAATTTGAATATTGTGTTTTTTTGAGTTTAAGTGCGTTTCCGTCAAGGCTGTTCGTGATTATAATGGGAATGAAGCCCTAATTAAATACCTAGCACAAAGGCGGGAAATTAGAATTGTTAATTTTCATAAAATACAAGCTCGACATAGTAGGCTACTTATATTAAAAATAAAACTATTAGCTACAGAACTACACTTCACTTTAGTTGTGTATTTATTCACTCATCATCATCTGCTTAGCCTTTTCCCAACTATATTGGGGTCGGCTTACAGTCTAACCAGATGCAGCTGAGTACCAGTGTTTTACATGGAGCGACTGCCTATCTGACCTCCACAACCCAATTAGTGGGCAACACGATACCTCTTGGTTAGACTGGTTGTCAGACTTCCTGGCTGTCCGTAACGACTGTTAAAGATCTACGAATGACAGCCAGGACCAACGGCTTTACGTGCTTTCCGAGACACGGGGATGTCATACCACCAACCTCAAAACTCCGGGCTGCTACTGAGCAAATGCTAATGGAAGATATGTAAGATATATTACTACAAATAAGTTAAATGTTTATTTATTTGCAAGAATATAGCTAACTTAAGTCTATGGGTTTCACTTTATTCATGGGATCAAACAGACAGACGGACAAATTATTTCAAAAATATTTATAAATTCGCAAGTAATATTTTAGAAATGCGAAAGTAATTTTGTTTGTCACCTGGTCACGTCAATACTTCCAGACCCTAAATAATAACAAATAAGCATCTTAGGAGCTGGATAAGGATTACTTTTTAACCAACTTCAAAAAAATGAGGAGGTTCCCAATTCGTTCTTCAGAGGTTATTTATATATTTTTTAAATTGGTTTAGTAGTTTGGTAAAAAAATTAAAATAACTGAAAAAAAAAGTCATCCAAGTAACGAATTAGCGTATTCTGATTTCTTCTGTGCTTGACTTTTAAGTGGTGTCTTGTTAATTTACGGAGTATAACTGTTCCTTCATGGATTTGGATGACAGGAAGTTAATACTAAAAAGCGAAAAATAAAAACCTTTTTTACAAAAAATACAACTGAAAATAACTTTAGAAGAAGACGTCGGCTTGGAAGTCGGCTTTGGTTCTGTTAGTTGTTTTGAATTACCACCGACCTCCAAAGCTTAAGTAATTTTTCACTTTTTAGTCTTTGAAGGCGGTTGTATATTTTGTAAAAATATTTTTTAATCCACAACTACGTCATACGAAGTCACACGGCAAAGCTAGTCAAACTACACAATCTACTACACCCTGCAAAACGAACCCCTACAACACGGACAAAGTTTCCATCATCTCCACTAACTATGACGTCACGGGTGACATGACGCGGTGACGTCACGCACCTATTTGCATGTAAATTAATGGCAACACTGGATTAATGAAAGTGTAACACTTGTCAGCCAAGTTTCAGAGATTAACTCAAGATTTAGTTTGCTGTACATGCTGACAAAGTTGATTAAGATGGTTAACGTTTTATGACGTTTAAATTGACTGTAGTAGTAATCTTTTTCATGAGGAATATTATCCTACTAATCTAGTATATACTAATATTATAAACCTGACGAGTTTGTTTGTTAGGTTGAACGCGCTAATCTCAGGAACTACCGGTTTGAATAGAAAAAATATGTTTGTGTTGGATAATTCATTTATCGGGGAAGGCTTTAGGATTTATAACATCACGCTACGATAGACGGGAGAGGAGCAGTAACCAAAGACGTAACTTAACGCGGGTGAAAAAAGCTACGCGGACGAAATCGCTGGCAGAAGCTAGTAATATTATAAATGCGAAAGATTGTGAAGATGTTTGTATGTTTGTTACTTAATCACGCGTAATCCGGTGGACATATTTGGATAAAAATTTGCACATAGATAGACCATTTCCTGGATTAACACACAGGATACTTTTAATCCCGGAAAAATGTATGATTCTCGTGGGATAATATATTAACTATGACGTGGACGAAGTCGCGGGCAGACGCTAGTAGACTCTATAACATCACGGAAGCGGATCAGTAACCACTCGTAACGCAAAGGGTAAAAATAAAAATAAAAAGTAACCCCCTATGAAAAATAAAAATCCCCACCGCAGCTAACAAAAGAGCTGATAACTTTGAAACAGCTGAACCGATTTCCATCAAACATAGCCAAGAACACTCCCTATTAAAATACGTTTCAAACAAAAAAAACTAAATTAAAATCGGTTTACACACACACACACACAGACACGTCAAACTTACAACACCCCGTCGTTTATTTTGCGTCGGGGTTAAAAAAGAACGCGGTCGAAGGCGCGTGCAGAAGCTAGTCTATAATTTTCCACCTTAACAACAATACAATTTTTTTTTTTTTTTTTTTTTTTTTATTAAAAATGATGAAAGGGAGAAGGGGGATGTAGGGTCGGAGTCTGACTCTGCTCCCAGCGTGGTGAGCGTGGGAAGCTCAGTGAGCTCCCGCCGCGCAGAGTTCCTGCGCAAGCGCTCCAGACCGGTCGACGACCAGGGGTCGTCGACTGAGGGCGAGCTGGCCTCGGCTCGTAAGATCCCCACCAGCAAGCGCGGTGGGGTTCAGGAGCGAGGCCCCGGCAGGGTGACGGCCCGGAGTAGGGTTGCCGGGCGACCGGCGACGCCTGTCGCGGGGGGGCAGCCCCCCCTTGGCGAGTCCGGCGACGAGGTGGGTGCAGCTGGCGGCTCCGAATTGGAGCGTAAGGCCAGGCTTGCGGAGGCCGTGGAGGCCGCCGTCTTACGTGTGGCTCGGCAGAGGGCGAAAACGTCCAAAGACCGGGCCATATCGGAGGCGGCGGCCACCATAGTGGCGGCGGCAGAGGCCGCATACGCGACGCCGCAGACCGACGAGGTCAGTCGGCTTCGGACGGAGGTGGCTCGCCTGACGGCCGCCATGGGGCCCCTGGTTGAGAGCAACAGGAGGCTCCAGGCGGAACTAGCCGAGCTTCGCGGGGCGGGTGGGGGCCAGCAGCCAGCCAGCCGGCAGCCCGTGCCGGTAGAGAACCAGGTTCTCAACCTGGTTCGGAAAGAGCTGGCCGCCTTCCAGCAACGGTTCTCCGTTCTGGAGGGCATCGTGCTGCGCCCCCCCCTGGCGGCTGGTGGCGCCAAGAGGGCCTCGTACGCGGCAGCCGCCTCTGGACCGGGGCCGGTCAGGCAGCCCCCCAGCAGGGCTGCTCCGGCGCCCGCCGCCAAACCGGTCCCACCAAAGCCGGCACCGGCCAAGCCGGCTCCGACAAAGTCGGCTCCGGTGAAGCCGGCACCGGTGAGTGGTGCGGCGCCCCGGAGGAGGAGGGGTAGGGTGGCGGTGGCGGCGGTTATGCCTGAGCCGCCCCAAAGCTCTCCCGCGGCCGAGGCCGAGTGGCAGGTGGCCGGGGAGAAGGAGAGGGGCCAGAAGGCTGCCCGAAAGGCCAGGGCGGCCACAAGAAAGGCGGAGGAGCGGCGGCGGCGCAGAGCGCGCAAAGCCGCGGCGAGACTACGCGCCCCTAAATCCGCGGCTGTAGTGATTTCATTACAGCCGGAGGCGGAGAAGAGGGGCGTCACCTACGGCGAGGTGCTCGCCAAGGCGAAAGCGGCGGTGAGCTTGGCGGAGCTCGGGATCGCTGGGGGCCTCCGGCTAAGGGTCACCGCAACGGGGGCCCGGATGCTGGAGATCCCCGGCGCCACTAGTGGCTCGTCCGCTGACGCCTTGGCTGAAAAGCTCAGGGCGTCCCTAGATGCGGATGAGGCCCGAGTGTCCAGGCCGGTCAAGTGCGCAGATTTGCGCATTTTGGGCCTGGACGACTCCGTCACCGCCGCGGAGGTGGTGGCCGCCGTCGCCAGGACGGGTGGATGCCCTGCCGATCAGGTGAGGGCAGGCACCATCCGTCCGGACCGCGTGGGCATGCAGACCATAACGGTCAGCTGCCCCGTGACGGCGGCCAGAGCCATAGTGGAGGGCCGAAGGCTCCTGGTGGGATGGGTATCGGCGCAGGTCAAACTGCTCGAGCCCAGACCCCTGAGGTGCTTCCGCTGCCATGTGGGCAACCACGTGGCATGCCGATGCGCCTCGGAGGTAGACCGCAGCGCATTGTGTTTCCGCTGCGGTCAGCCCGGTCACAAGGCCGCGGCTTGTGATGCTCCGCCGCACTGCGACGCATGTGCGGTGGCCAGCAAGCCGGCCGACCACCGGGCTGGGAGCAGGGCCTGCGCTCCGCCGGCCAGGGCCGGGGGACGGCCCTCCACCGCCGTGATCCTCGCCACCGCCGCCACCGCCGCCACCGCCGCCGCCGCCGCGGTCGCCGCCGCCGAGGCGGCCACACCAGGACCCTCAAGGGGGATTCAGGAGGGGGTTGTGATGGATTGCCAATAACGGCTCCATTACGCCTCCTCCAGGCGAACATCAACCACTGCGCCTGCGCTCAGGATCTGTTGCTCCAGAGCATGGCGCAGTGGTCGATACACATCGCCGTGGTCGCTGAGCCGTACTTTGTCCCGCCCAGGGATGCCTGGGTGGAGGACCTTAGCGGCTCAGTGACCATAATTGCGTCGGCCGCCGCCGGCACCCCGTCCCTGGAGAGTGTCAGGAGGGGACAGGGGTGCGTAGCAGCACGGTTCGGGGACATTGTCGTGGTAGGAGTCTACTTCTCCCCGAACCGAACTCTCGCCGAGTTCCACAACTCCCTTGCGGAGTTGAGTGTCGTCGTCGGAAGCCATTCCCTTCCCGTGCTAGTGCTCGGGGACTTCAATGCCAAGAACTTGGCTTGGGGTTCTCGTTGCACGGACGTGCGAGGAAGGATGGTGGAGGACTGGGCTCTGGAGAAGGGCCTAGTCGTCCTAAATCGGGGTTCTGTCGCCACGTGCGTGCGGATGCGGGGCGAGTCTGTTGTGGACATATCGTTCGCCAGCCCCGCTCTGTCACCGCGGGTCCACGACTGGCGCGTTATGGAGGGGGTGGAGACCTACTCCGATCACCGGTATATCCGGTTCGACGTCTCCGCCCAGGACTCCAGCGCGCCGGTCATACAGGCCCCGAGTGGTCCGCGGTGGGCGCTGAAGCAGCTGAACCGGGAGCTTCTCCTGGAAGCCTCGATCGTGCAGGCCTGGGTGTCATCACCGGACAGGCCTGCCGACATCGACAACGAGGTGGGGTGGTTCCAGGAGGCCATGTCCGAGATTTGTGACGTGGCAATGCCCCGAGTTCGGCCAGGTAGCGCCCGCCGGCAGGTATACTGGTGGTCGCGCGAGCTGACGCCTCTGCGAGAGGCGTGCGTCGCTGCGCGGCACCCATATGCCAGGCATCGCAGACTCCGCGTTCGGCCTCCGAATGCGGCAGTCATCGAGGCGGAGTTGTACGAGAGGTACAGAGCGGCGAAGACCGCCCTCAACGAGGCTGTCATGCGGGCCAAGGCTCAGGCCCGCGAGGAGCTGCTGGGGACTCTGAACGGAGATCCGTGGGGGCGCCCTTACAAGACGGTGCGGGGTAAGCTCCGCACCTGGGCCCCCCCGCTGACGCAGAGTCTCCGGCCGGAGCTCGTTGAGGACGTGGTGAGCGCTCTGTTCCCTTCGCGGGGGGAACACCCTCCCCCGCCCATGGCTCCGCCTCTTGCGATGCCGGAAACGGACCACGACGACGACGACACCCCTGAAGAGACTGGGGTGGACCTGAGGATGGCGGTACGAAGGCTGAAAGCCAAGAATACCGCCCCGGGACCCGATGGCTTACCTGGCAAAGCCTGGGTCCTGGCCTCAGAGGCCCTTGGGCCTCGACTGGAGGGGCTCCTAAGCGCATGCTTGGAGAGGGGCCAGTTCCCACGTCGCTGGAAGACGGGGAAGCTGGTCCTCATACGGAAGCCGGGGCGCCCTGCGGACTCGCCGTCCGCATACCGGCCCATCGTGTTGCTCGACGAGGTGGCAAAGCTCTTTGAGAGAGTGATTGCGGGCCGCCTCGTCGGGCACCTGGTGGGGATGGGGCCGGACCTTGCGGACAACCAATTTGGTTTCCGCAGGGGGCGCTCTACGGTGGACGCCATCATGCGCGTGAGAGCCCTATCGACGGGGGATGCAGTGGCCCGGGGCGGGGTCGTCTTGGCGGTGTCTCTTGACATCGCCAATGCCTTCAACACCCTGCCCTGGAGTTGCATTAGGGAGGCACTCCGGTACCACCGGATGCCGACCTACCTCCGTCGAGTTGTCGGGGCCTATCTGACGGATAGGGCCGTGATTTACCCTGGTCGCACAGGAGAATGGAACCGGCGAGAGATGTCGTGCGGTGTCCCACAGGGTTCGGTACTGGGGCCGCTCCTGTGGAACATCGGATACGACTGGGTGCTGCGAGCCGACCTCCCTGAGGGCGTCGGCGTAGTATGCTACGCCGACGACACGCTGGTCTGGGCGCAGGGAAGGTCGCACGAGGCGGCGGCCGACTTAATGACACGCGGGGTTGCGATAGTCGTTGAGAGGATCCGGCGGTTGGGTCTCGAGGTGGCCTTGCACAAATCTGAGGCCATGTGTTTTCATGGGCCTCGGAATAGGCCACCGTCGGGATCCCAACTAACGGTAGGAGGGGTTCACATCGGCGTCGGGTCGACGATGAAGTACCTGGGACTCGTCCTCGACAGCCGGTGGAACTTCGCGGAGCATTTCCGACGTTTGGCCCCCAAACTGGAACGGGCCGGGGCTGCCTTTAGGCGGCTCCTACCCAACCTGGGGGGACCAAACGCCTCCTGCCGGAGGCTCTACGCGGGAGTCGTGCGGTCGATGGCCCTTTACGGGGCCCCGGTGTGGGCGCAGGGGTTAAGGCGACTTGCCGCCCACTACCTCATTGCGTCCCAACGGGTGATCGCCATAAGGGTCATCCGAGGATACCGCACGATCTCGGGGGAGGCGGCGAGCCTCCTTGCCGGATTGCCGCCGTGGGATCTGGAGGCGCTGGTCCTCGCGCGCCTGTACGAGTGGCGCGTGGAGGTACTAGGCCGGGGGGAGAGTCCGCCACCGCGGCAAATTGCCGCTCGGCGGGCCGACCTCCGGCTCGATCTCATGGCGACATGGAGACAGCGACTGTCGCAACCTCGTGCTGGGCACGCCTTAATAGAGGCGGTAAGTCCCCTCTTTGAGGAGTGGCTGGAGAGGCGCCACGGCGCCCTCACCTACCGCCTGACGCAGGTCCTCACCGGACACGGGTGTTTCGGGAGGTTCCTGCACCTCATCGGGCGGGAGGAAACGTCCGGGTGTCACCATTGTGTGGATTGCCCCGAGGACACGGTGGAGCACACCGTGGCGGTATGCCCCGCTTGGGCGGAGCATCGCCGAGTCCTCGTGGCGGCCATCGGCGGCGGCGAACTCTCGCGTCCGGCCCTGGTGCGAGCCATGGTTCGGAGCGAGAGGGAATGGGATGCAGTCGCCTCCTTCTGCGAGGCAGTAATGCTTGAGAAGGAGGCGGCGGGACGGTTGAGACAGCGGTTCTCCCGTCCCAGCCGCCGCGGTAGACGCTCCGGGCGTCGGGAGCCGCGAGACGACTCCCGGCCACCGTAGATACTGGCCTGTGGACGGTGAGCAATGGGTAGCTCACCGTCCTTACGTTGCATAACGACAGGCCGTGTCGACGGCGCGTTCGTGTTCCACGCGCGCCTCAAAGAGATGTCAGCAAAAGGAAGGGGCCACTGAGGGCCGATGCCTGCCGGGGCTGCGGGTTGTTCGCAAGAGATACCGCGCCCCCGGAACGCAAAGGGCACAAGAAGGAACATGGGTGGGTTTTAGTCAGTAAAAGTCTGACACTCCCTCCCGCCCCGCCCAGGGCGGGAGAAGTTATTTGATGATTTCCCACCCACCAAAAAAAAAAAAAAAAAAACAACAATACAATGTTGCAATCAAATTCTACATCACGTCAAAACTATCATACAACATCAACAAAGTGTACACTTCACACCAAAATAAACTACACAGCGAAAATTATGATTAAAACAAAACATTATCCCGGCTGGCCGGCTCATTAAAAGCCAGATAGTTATCTTAACGAATTCCTTCCTTCCCCTCTAGTTTTTTCGTCACCTAATCTCTTGTACTGTTAATTGCGGGAGATGGCCCGATAACCCTAACGGGGCGATTTGACGCTACAGTTTTTTTGGCCGATGGTGGACGGACTTTTTTCATGTAATTAAGTAACTATGATAATTTTATTTTGTTACATTTTAAATTGTTCTTTTTGTATTTTAATTTTATGTTAATAAGCTTTTAAAGTGCTATAAAATTAACCCCGGTTAATGGCAATAGGCTCGCCCCCTATTACATGGGACCTAAATCATACTGGCTAACTGTGGGCGTACATTGGTACACCTCTGCCTAACCCTCTGGGGGATACAGGCGTGATAGTATAAAATTAAGGTTTTTTTAAACATAATGAATACTAGTTTTGACTTTGACCGCGTATTTTCGTACAGATCCCTATCAAAAAAGAAGAATAAAATATTGCACTCAGGAATGAGGTAGCTTCCTAGTAACAATATAATAATTTTCAGATTCGGACCAGTGGTTCTGGAGATTGAAACATTCAAACAAACTTCAACTTTATAATATTAATATACTTAGACTTAATTTTACATACCGAGTCTTCTTTCATATACCATTTTTTTCTTATTTACCGCATTGAAAAAAACCTCGTACATACCTGTAACAAAAAAGAAAAACCAAATAAGTACTAAAATTAACATTTCTTTTTTCAAGACAATAAAGTTCTCAATATATAATCTGACTTTAGAACCGAGTCTAAGTTGTCAATTTCGTATAAAGAACTTTGCACAGGTCGTAATTGAGTTTAAAATTCAATAACTGGCTTGGACGTTGGGACAAAACTTAGAACGCTTTTTGTAATAAGACTCTGAGAGATTTTCTCGTTGTACGACAAACACAAGTTGTAACATTAGTTTTATTTTGAAAATAAGTTATAATCACAACCTTCCACACGGAGAAGGCATGAGCATTGATCACCACGCTTGCTGAAGGCAGACTGGCGATTTCAGACTTACATCTTTACATGTTATAAAACAAAATCGCTCCCGCTGTATGTACGCTTAGATTTTTTAAACTACGCAACGGATTTTAATGCAGTTTTCAGCAATAGATGGAGTCATTGAAGAGGAAGGTTTACACGTATGAGACATCACGGTACGACTAACGGGAGCGGAGCAGTACCCAAAGACGTTAACGAACGCGGGTGATGTCGCGGGGTATGTAGCTAGTTAATTATAAGTCCAGTTTCTTCATGATATTTTCTTTCACCGATTTCAGAGATGTCCATGATAAACTTAGAAAGTACATACGAATTAAAAAAGTCACATTAGTACTTCACCTGTAAGGAACCTATGAGTTTGTGGGCGCCTTATCCACTGAGACATTACTTACATACATAACAAACCATCATGCCTGTATTCCTCGAAGGGTTAGGCAGAGGTGTACCAATGTACACCCACAGTTCGCCGGTATGTTTAAGTCCCATGTAATAGGGTGCGGGCCTATTGCCATTAACCGGGCGAAAATCCTCTGAGAATTTCATAGAAAAACCCAATAATACTTTGCTCGACCTGGGAATTGCACCCAAGACCTCTAGCGTTGTAGTCGCGCTTAGGGCCATTAAGGAGGTATACACATAAATCTGTCAAATGAGTTTCTGAGATTATTAGATGCCATTCATGTAGAAAGTATCACATCATACTTTATTTTAGTAATTTAGGTTTGGACCTCTCGGGCCATTGCTTGTTTGCTGGGTTACATAAAGCCCACATCTTATTGGTCCTGGGGTTACGGAGTGAGCCTAAGTAAACATCACGATTAGATAATCCGTTTTTCTTTATATAGGTTTAAGCGATATTAGGCCATGAATTTCGGTTTTCATTTAGGCCGAGAAGTCTCCATATTATTAAGGTTTTATTAAATAATAAAAAGCCTTGACAGGCCGTCACTACGGCAGACTGGCTCGACAATTAATTAGATAATAAGTTAATTGATTTAATATACGTAAATAATAATACAAAAACACAAAATTAAAAATTTTAAGTAACCCCCGACAGAAGAATAAAATTCCCAGCCGCAGCTAACAAAACAGCTGATAACTTTAAAACCGCTGAACCGATTTCCATCAAACATAGCTAAGGCACTCCCGACTAATTCACCTTTCAAAATCAAAATCGGTTCATGCGTTCGGGAGCTACAATGCCACAGACAGACAGACACACAGGCTTATAACACCCCGTCGTTTTTGCGTTAAAGTCTCTTAATTATAACTATTGATTATCCCGCTTCCAGGAGGTACTACGAAAACGGTCACCGCTACGCGATCGCTACGCCGTAGCGGCGTCGTAATAAGGCTACGCGGTGCTACGGTTTCTCGTAGCTCGTTGATTTTAGCCTTTAAGGTCATCGCTCATTATAACAGCGCGGCTCCGACACAGCAAATAATTTGTCATTGAAGTTAGGATTTTAAATCGTGTGCGTTAACTTCTTGTTTATAATGACAAGATCATACACATTTATTTTATTCTGTTTACATTAGAAAGGTGGCACTTTCTTACTGCTATACGCTCACACGTACAAACGGCAGAGTCAAAGCAACTTCAATATACATACATGACCGCGTGCCAGTTGTGACTAAAGGTGGGGTGCTTGTGCAAGCGGAGCGGATGAACTACTTCATAGAATCGCTTCCTCTTGTGGAATTGTGTGATGTGGATAACAGTAGCATAATAGACATAGCTCACCGCTACGACACGGCAATGGCCAAGCCACTCGATGGCTGCCAGGTGACGTCCGCGATTCGTCACCTTTTTGATTATGTCATTATAAAAATGTATTAGAAAAGCAAATTATTTGCTGTGTCTGTTATAATTAGCGATGACTTTGAGGGTCCGAGAGCAAACAGAGTAGCAATATACTGGAGCAGTTTTCATTTATTAATTGACAACTAACCAAAACACCACAGAAATAGAGTTGAAAATTGTGTGCAAGATTCCTCGTGGCTTTTATTATCTGCAACGGCAAAGCATACCATAACTTTTTTTATTCCTCAAGTGTATTACAGTTGTTTTTTTTTCATATTTTAACGCTACACTGAGGCCCAACCTCAACCATTTACGCGGTCTCAAAAGCGGTCGGCACAGCTAAGATTGAGCCTCCAAGACACTGCCTCCAGCTATGAATCCAAATGAACGTTTGTCCAAACGTTGGGGCGACCACCAACGTTGGGTCAAACTTTTATGCAACGTTGGCTTTAGTTCCTAACAGTTTAGTGCCTTGGTGGCAGTTGGAATCACGGTTTGATTGGTTAACTTTGAGGTTAGTGAATTGATTTGATCTTTACTAGTTTTAGTTAATGTTGTGATGGCTCAGTGGTGAAGGTGTCCGACTCTCATAGATAAGATTGCAGGTTCAATATTGGACAAGTAGCAATGTGACTTTTTAATATATGTATACTGCTTGTTTGGAGAGAAGTGAAAGTTATGGTTTTTCCTACTCCTCCGGTAATCTTTTCTGATTAATTTCGTTGCAGGATCCAAGGCAGTTGTATCGTTTCTCCGGGTCTCGTCGAGCTTCATTGTCTCAGCGCTATTCTGGCGGTCTCCTCTGTTGATTCTGGCCTTCAGGAGTTGGAAATAAAGCGGCGACCTTGTCTCATTAAAAACAAATGCAGCGGTGCCCACTTAACATCAGGTGGGCAGTCAGTTTGTTTGACATCCAAGGACATAAAAAAAATTTTAGTCCATTTTCTGCAGCTTTTTAAAATCACTTCGACAGTAACGAAGTCTTATTTCTCGTCGAATGCAAGTTCAAGGCGAAGACTGGCGGTTTTATAAGCACATTAACCCAGTTTACTCCGTTGACTGTTACACGGAGATGACGTGATGTTTACTTGCTGTGTTGTGAAGAATTCTGTTTTACGATTTACGATGTTTTAAATTTGAACAAAAATAACCGACTTCATAAAAGGTCATCAATTCATTTGTTTTTTTAATCTTTTGTTACCTTAGAACTTCTACAATCAACTGATTTGGAAAATTACTTTTTTTTTTCAATCGATATACTTTCTCATTAGTCTCATAGAAATTTCACCAAAATCAGTTTACTAGTTTGGTTTTTAAAGAAAACTAACAAAAAAAAACAACAAGTCATTTAAGTAAACGAGATTCTTCTTAGTCTACGTAGTTTTATTGTTTTTTCAAAGATTTGGATGATAGGAAGTAGGTAAAGTATGAGAAAATATATGATAAGATTCCAAATTGAATTATGTAAGTGTTATTGGGTTTTTCTATGAAATTCTCAGTAGCAGCTCGGAGTTAGGATTTGTGCCCAGTTAATGGCAATAGGCTCGCCCTCTATTACATGGGACTTAAACGTATCGGCGAACTGTGGGTGTACATATACGTATCGGCGAACTGTGGGTGTACATATACCCTTTAGGGATTACAAAATAAACTGAAGCCACATGACCAGTTCTTAATTGAAAATAAAATAAACATACACATAAAGTTAATAACTAAAGCCATAACCATACAATGTTATCTACAATATAAACATATGTTTAACCGCATATTTGAAATCCAAATATTTGTACCATAAAATCCCGGCATTTCAGTTCATTGCAAAATTTATTATTCCATTTCCATTACCGAGTGCAGTTCTAAAATTACAACTGTCATAATAAATCCAAATGACTGTTCAGTTAAAACAATAGGTGCCTAAATGAATACTAAAAACGAACTTTTATTCCCAGCACTCGAAATAATCATCAAAGAACGGTTTTATTGAAAACCGTAACTGCTGCCACATACTGTTACAATAACACCTTTTTTCCCTTTAATCCTGAACGAAATTAACATAATTTATTTCTAGACGAACTCCCTGATCCGAACACAAAAGAGGGACTATTAAAACGCTAATTTCGGAACGCATTTATAAACGTCGTCGGTTACCGTGAACGTTCTAAATTCAAATTTGAACTGCGCGGCAATTTTCTTTCGACGCTCAACTTTGACAGTGTAAACACGTGTCTTCAACAAATATGTTCAAGTTTTAAATGTTGGAAAATTAATTAAATACAGTACGTGGCGCCGGTTGGGTCGGATATCGTATGAGTATACGCGTATCTGTTTGCCTACTGAGATTGAATTGTATGTTAAAATGGGGACCGCTTAGCAGTTAATATTGATACCAAAAATCCTGCCTCTAAGTGATTTATCTGACTTAATTTTTGTAAGTTTATTCTCTTGTTGACTCCTGTCTAACATATGTAGCGTATATTTAGTTTTTAATTCACATAAGAAAAAGGAGGTAGTTCTTAATTCGTTTGTATTTATTGTTTGTTACGTCAGAACTTCGTCATTTATCAACCGATTTGGAAAATTCTTTCTGATTTGGATAATGGGAAGTAAATATTAAAAAAACAAAGCTTTTTCACAAAAAAGACAACCTCTTCAAAACCTACAAACTATTAAGTTATTTTTCACTTAGTAGTTCTTTTTACATACCATCACGCTAGTATTCCCCGAAGGGTTAGGCAGAGGTGTACCAATGTACACCCATAGTTCGCCGCTATGTTTAGGTCCCATGTAATAGGGGGCGAGCCTATAGCCATTAACCAGGCACAAATCCTAACTCCGAGCTGCTCTGAGAATTTCATAGAAAAACCCAATAACACTTTTTGCTCGACCTGGGAACCGAACCCAAGACCTCTCAAAGTCAAAGTCAAATCATTTATTTCAATTAGACCATTAAAAGGCACTTTTGAACGTCAATCACATGTTAAATTAAAAATATTGAATCTAGTTGCCCATTCCAAAAGGTAGTTTCGTATGGAGAAGAACGGGCAAGAAACTCCATACATATTCTTTAAAAAAAAAAAAAAAAAATGTATTACAATAAGTTGTACAATTCCATAAAATTATACTGATGTCAAAACGATCTATTAAAAAAAGTCACTCAAAGTACTGCAATACGTACTCAGTGCCACAAATTAGAAATGAAAGCTAAGTTAATTGTAATATTAAATACATTTATACATTTCAAAGACAAAGAATCAGTGTGTGAGGAATACTCAAATGTAGAATTAATGTCGAAGAGAAAAATAATTAATCAAAACAAAGTACTTATATAATTAAATTAGCAACCAATTGATTTTGTCAAGAATTTAAATTGTCCTATGGAGCAGGACCAGCATGTTCCCAAGCATTGTTATCTTGAATATAATCTTCTAATTTGTAATAAGCTTGTTTACAAAGTGTACTTTTGATACATTTTTTAAATTGATTTTCATTTAATTTTAATATATCACAAGGTATTTTGTTGTAACATTTAACACAGTACCCCATGAAAGATGTGTGCACTTTAGATAATCTAAAAAATGGCTGCGCTATTTTGTCCTTATTTCTAGTATTAAAATTATGTCTATCACTTATTTTATCAAAAAGATGTACATTTTTTCTTACAAACATAATATTTTCATAAATGTATTGACAAGCCACTGTCATAATATTAATATTTTTTAAAAGTTCTCTAAGAGATTCGCAGCGACGGAGATTATAAATGGCTCTGACAGCTCGCTTTTGTAAAATAAAAATGGATTCAATGTCAGCAGCCCGACCCCATAGTAGGATGCCATACGACATAATGCTGTGAAAGTAGCTAAAATAGACCAAACGCGCAGTATCGACATCTGTTAATTGTCTAATCTTCCTAACAGCAAAAGCTGCGGAGCTTAGCCGCCCTGCAAGAGATGTTATATGTGGTCCCCATTGTAATTTCTCGTCAAGCGTGATTCCTAAGAAAACCGTTTGATTAACAAAAGCCAGTTTTTCGCCATTCAATACAAGGTCACATGCGCAACTTTTAACATTAGGTAAAGAAAATCTAATACATTTGGTTTTCTTTTCATTTAGTACTAAATTGTTTACCGTTAACCAATTTTGGACCTGAAGAATTGCGTTATTTACGTCATCCAGATTTTTAGAACGTCTGTCTATGTTAAAAATCAATGACGTATCATCTGCGAATAACACCATCTTAGGTTGATGTTGAAGTAATTGTGGCAAATCATTTATATAAACTAAAAAGAGGAAAGGACCCAAAATCGACCCTTGTGGAACGCCCATTGTCATTTCAGACCCCAATGAGTTTACGCAGTTTATCTGAACTTTAACCTCTAGCGTAGCAGTCGCGCTTAGGACCACTGGGCTACCGAGACAGTAGTTCCTTTTATAACATGTTAATGTCTCCTCCGTAAATCAACAAGTAACAGCAATAAAAATGGCGTAAGAGAACGAACATAAATAACGTCTAAGGATTGAATAAGTCAATAAAATCTTCGATTTCAACGTCACAAATCTTCTGAATCAGATTGCCTGTGAAAGTAATAAAAAAAAAAAAACCGAGAAACTCCGATGTCTATTTTATCGGCTTTTATTTTTTTCTAGAAAGTCGTATTTTGTTTTGTTTTTTATCTCCTCTAGCTGCGCTGATTTACTTGTGATAAGAGTAAATGAGCGGGGCCGTTCATGTGGCTATCTTTAGGGAGGTCTATGTCCAGCAGTGGACGTCGTTCTGTTGATATAGTGATGATTATGATGATGGGTATAAAGGAGTGGTTGCACACTGTCAGGGTATGGAGTGAATTGGATGGGCGAGAATTATCTATAGACTACAACTAGATTCAAAATTTTTAATTTTAACATGTGATTGAAGTTCAAAAGTGCCTTTTAATGGTCTCATTGAAATAAATGATTTGACTTTGGCTTTATACTAATATTACAAACCTAAAGAGTTCGTTTGTTTGGTTGAACGCGCTAATCTCAGGAACTTCTGGTTTGAACAGAAAAAAAAAATTGTGTTGGATCTTATTGAGGAAGGCTTTAGGCTTTATAAAATCACGCTACGACACACGTGAGAGGAGCAGTAACCAAAAACGTAACTTAACACGGGGAAAAAAAACCACGCGAACGAAGTCGCTGGCAGAAGCTAGTCATTTACATAAAGGAACTTTGAATTTGTGTCCCATATGCAGGCTCCAGCCTTCCAGACAAGAACCCTTCTCGGTTTAGAGACACAAGGATGTTAAACATCTCTGCCAACTCAAACGGACGAGAAAGCGTAATTATACAAGTAAATGTCATCTTAATACTACTAAAGTTAGACCAGCAGATTTGTTGTTTTTAGCAATATTCCTGGAAGAAACAATGAAACAAGACCAAAAACAAAGTTTCAAGACTCAATTTCCAATTAAAACATAGTAATTTGACAGAAAGTTATTTGACAGAAAATAGATTAACCACAGGCCTTGATATTAGTACCCTTATTCTATCTACAAAACATCGAGTTTAATTACTTTTCGACTTTAATATAACTAGGTTACATTTGTATAGAAACTGCTGTCGATACAATTTTCCTAACACCATTTACATGTCACTTAATACCAAAGACCTTCGCCCATCCCACCACAACTAAAAGACTGAAGTGGGGCCCCATTCATCCAGCACCCACCTACCTCATAAAAGTGGGCCCCACTCAAACCGTTTACACTCCATCCTGTATGAAAGGGGCCATTAAATTATGAGAGGCACCCAGTGTCATAACACACGCACGAAATTTTAAACTCGACGCCTTTTACAGACTATCTTTAAATGACGTGATAAATATTGTTGATGAGGTACATACTGTAGTGTTATTCTGTAAATGTGAGTGAGTGAGTTTGTGGTGAGCTGTCATCCTACCTATCAGTGTATTCTGTAAAAATCTGCTTTGGCTGAATTTTGGTTAAGTGAGCTTTTAATCGATAACATTAGGTGAGGCGACAGCTCACCTTAATCGTATCAGTTTTTTAGATTTGTTGTTATTCTACTTACGGTTCAACCCAGAACTAAACAAAATATTGCAGTTTTTGGAAACCTATTACAGACATTATTAGTACTCGCAAAGTTCTTATATTTTTTCGCCTTTTTAATTTCAAACTCGTCAGAGGAAGAACTACCACCATACCTATTCCTGCCACAAAGCAGCGTTGCTGTGTTTCAGTTTCAAGAGTATGAGTACTAATGTAATTACAGGCACAACAGACATTTCAACGTTGTGTCTGGTTTTGCAGATATCTGTAGGCAGCGGTGACACGCTATACATTGATATAAAAAGAGAAACCAACAGGGAAGGTAACTAGGTACTCCGTCTATATCCCTGTTACATAGAGAGTATGGTTAAAAGTGTTTAAAAGCTCTCCTTCCACACGCAAGTCGGCCGCGGGTTAATATTTCACGGCGTGACACCCTCTCCTTGTATTCAACAAGTTGGCGATATAAATGTGTTTTTATACAAGTTTGGAATTGGTATTTTTCTTGTTCAAATATTAAAAGGAACTTGCTCTGGTGCCATTTTGTGCGGAGTTTCTTTGAGTGCTTGGAGAGTATGCATTACCATATACCTGTATTATCAATTTGTTTGCAAAGGGAATCTATGCCGTGTGCTCGTGTCTCGGAAGGCACGTAAAGCCGTTGATCCCGGCTGTCATTCGTAGATATTTGACAGTCGTTACAAATAGTCAGGAGCCGGGAAGTCGGACAAACAGTCTCAGCAAGAGGTATCGTGGTGCCTACTAACTGGGTTGTGGAGGTCAGATAGGCAGTCGCTGCATGTAAAACACTGGTATTCAGCTGCATCTGCTTAAACTGGAAGCCGACATCAATATAGTTTAGAAAAGGTTGGGCAGATAAATATTTTTGATGAATTTATTTTATTATGCATATCCTGTGTACACACGTGAACGTTTCTGAAGAATAAATGAATAAAGATTATTATTATTATATTTGCGTAGTGAATCTAACTTCTGTTCTGGAAAAACGCTAAAATTCTGTTGTACAAAAAGGCGAAAAAAGTTATTGAAAAAGGTCAGTTTCAAAGCCTACCTTATGCACAAGAACCTTCCCTTGAATTAAAAATAATAATAATAAGTCGAAAGTCCTTCCAACAATGTTCTAGCTAGAACAGATGAAGCCAATAATAAGCAAACGTTCAAACAACTTTATAAAAGTCGTACTAAGTTTAAACTTACCGTTAACAGTTACTAAGTAAGGTTGAACTTAATTATAACTATGTAGTAGTAAAGTCCGGGGAAGTACTACCACCATACCAATCTCTGTAGCGAATCAGCGTTGCTGTGTTCCGGTTTTAATGGTATGGGTGCCGGTGTAATTACAGGCACATGAGACATTTTAACTTTGTCTCTGGGATGGCAACGCACTCTGAAGGCCTCTAGTATTGCAGATGTCTATAGACAGCGGTAACCACTTACAACTTATTTTATGTCCTTATTACTATCTATAAAATTATATCTATAAACTGCCTCGTTAGCCTAGTGGTCCTACATTCCATGGGATTATTACATGGGACCTAAACATACCGGCGAACTGTGGGTGTACATTGTTACACCTCTGCCTAACCCTTCGGGGAATACAGGCGTGATGGCATGTTATGTTACTATCTATATATATTCATAGAGTTTAATTATTGACCAAAATACGGCAAGACGACTTTTCAAAGTCAAAATATTTTTTTTTTCAATTAGACCATTTACAGGCACTATTGAATTTTCTAAGAGTCTGTCAGTCAGTCAGAAAGTTGAAGCCAGTTGCGCGTTCCAAAACGTAGGTAGTCCCACTTCTCTTGAAAGCCTTCATAAAGTAAACCAGCTTACAACACCTTAAAAGGAATAAAAATAATCTAATCTCCAAGTAATAATTTAGTAAAAAATTCCGACGTCACTCCCATGAGTATATTATTATAGCGGCAGACATTTTTCTCATTTTTTACGTGACGCCAAATTGCCTACACTTATAGGTGCCTACTTACTGATGCTATAAATACAAGAGGCATGCGAACACGGACTTATCCAGTTATGTACTTTCTTCTGTACAAGAGACATTATTTATTCAATACTAGCAAACTGCCCGCGACTTCGCGAAAATATTTTCTAAGTCTTAAGTAACATCTTTGGTTACTGCTCCACCCCCGTGTGTCGCAGCGTGATGTTATATAGCCTATGGCACTCACAAATAACGTGGCTTTTTATGGGTAAAAGGATTTTCAAATACGGTTCAGAGATTACCCCCTACAACTTCACAAACTCACTAAGTTTACCACTTTATAATATTACTGTAGATTTTCAAACTTATGTACAACAAAAATTCTCCGGTGTCAACTAGTTATGTCCCTAAGACAGTGGCGGTATTATCATGTTCCATTGTTGTGCTTCCTCAGGCCAAGGTAAAAGCCAAGCCCTATGATGACGGGAAGTGTCAAGTAAACGTTTAGACATTTCTTTAAAAGCCGTCCTACCTGGCCTTCGTTTTCATATTATCGCTACACGAGAAAACGCGATTGTTTCAATATAATAAAAAAGTATGAATTTTGTTTAACCCTCAAAAACAAGCGGTGCTTATTTCGAACAAATCTGTTCTTTCGAGGATTCGATGGGAATTCTCAATTCCCATAGCAGACGTTACCTGTTCAGATTGGGAACACGTTGAGAAGTACATAGATGTTGTTTTTGTATTATTTCTTTGGCGAAAGAAGTATGTAAGGATCGTAGCAGGTGGCGTTCTGTGGTTTCTGCATACCCCCATGGGAAAAAGGCGTGAGTTTATGTATGTATGTATGTATGAAAGTTTCTTGTATCAGCATTTTTCTTCAAGAGTTTTTTTAAACCCACATTTTCGATTAAGAGTATGCTTTTTTTTGTTTAAAATGGGAAATCGTCAAATGACTTCCCCCGTCCTGGGAGGTCCGGGGAGTGTCAGACTTTTACTGACTAAAACCCACCCATGTTCCTTTGCGTTCCAGGGGCGCGGTATCTCTTACGAACAACCCGCAGCCCCGACAGACATCGGCCCTGAGTGGCCCCTCCGCAAGTGTATGCCTAAGTTGATGATTTTTGACAGCAGCCGATTTGTTAATCTTAAATTTAATAAATTTTCCAAGCAACATCGTCCGCGTGAATTTTCTTAAGGATCCCATTTGTTCCACTAAATATAGCCAATAGCACTGATAGATAACTGACTAACAGCAAAGAAGTGATTTAACTTTTACGCGGACAAACTTGCGGGAAAAGGTCAGCTTAAACTCAATTTAATTTTTCATGGCGGGAGCTACAGAATGTCGCGTTCACATATAAATATATATATCAATGTTGTTTTAGAAGGCCGAACTAGGCCCAAGCCACATCATTCACAAATTAATAAAAATTTAAACATAGTCAACAACATAGTAACTGCCTCGGTAGCCTAGTGGTCCTAAGCGCGACTGCTACGCTAGAGATCTTGGGTTCGATTCCCAGGTCGAGCAAAAAGTGTTATTGGGATTTTTCTATGAAATTCTCAGTAGCAGCTCGGAGTTAGGATTTGTGCCCGGTTAAAAGCAATAGGCTCGCCCCCTATTACATGGGACCTAAACACACCGGCGAACTGTGAGTGTACATTGTTACACCTCTGCCTAACCCTTCGGGGAATACAGGCGTGATGGTATGTCAAGCTAAAACCAAATCTAGCATTACCCATTACCGTACTACTATTATACATCCCAAAGTTTAGATGGATGGATTTTTGTTTGCACAGAGATAGATAGATTTTAGTCTGAAATAACACATACGGTACTTTTTATCCCGAAAGAATCACAATTCCTGCAGGATAAATATTAACTCAGCAAATAAAAACCGCCCTAATAGCCCAATCAAACTAAACAAAACGATCAATTACACTGCGAAAATAAACAGGTGACCAAATACAAATGCCAACTCACCAAAAAAACATAATAAACAAAAGACAGTCATCAATCAAAAAGCGCGAACGCGCGACGCAATAAAAAAAAATACAAAAAGAAGAAAGAAAGAAAAGTAAAACAGGCACAGACAAATGGCGGCCTCCACAAGAGTTTATCCCTTTAGCGAGGACGGGGTCAAACAACTGAATAATTCAAAACGAATATAAGTTCAACAAGTCTGCAGGGTGAGGGTTATGTGGGGAGTATTCGGTTACGATTTATCGATAGTTATCGATGTTACGTTCAGAATGGAGTTTAGTACATATTTCATATCTATTTAACTGCCTCCTTAGCCTAGTGGTCCTAAGCGCGATTGCTACGCTAGAGGTCTTGGGTTCGATTCCCAGGTCGAGCCAATAGTGTTATTAGGTTTATCTATGAAATTCTCAGTAGCTGCTCGGAGTTAGGAGTTGTGCCCGGTTAATGGCAACAGGCTTGTCAACTATTACATGGGACCTTAACATACCGGCGAACTGTGGGTGTATATTGGTACACCTCTGCCTAACCCTTCGGGGAATACAGGCGTGTTGGTATGTCATATCTATTTCTATTACATAGCAGCGTTGCTGTGTTCCGGTTTGAAAGGTGTGTGCCGGTGTAATTACATGCACACGTGACATTTGAACTTTGTCTGACCACTTAACATTAGATGGGCCGTCTACTTGTTTGTTACCCAGGAACGTGAAAATAAGTATCGATTGTAGATTTTTTTGACATAAAACATTTTTAAAGTCACAAACAGGTACCAAGTCAGTAAGTCAGACTTCAACGAATTAGATTTCAATCATTAACCCAAAAAGCGACTCGCTGATGGCCGTGTGCCCCGACAGCCACACCCGATTTTTCGATCGATTTTTTTCCACTGGACATAGGTTTCACAATTTGCAGAATAACATAAAAGATATTATCATCATAGGATCTTAGTTAATTATATTATAAAGAGGTAATGGTGTATTTTGTTTGTATGAAGTACCTAAACTCTAGAAGTACTCGTACGATTACGAAAAATTACTTACATTACTTACATTGATAGAAAGCTAATTTGTCATCAAGTAGATACCTTATACTGTATGCTGATATACTTAAGAGTACACTTGGAAGAACTCGCGGGAAGAAACTAGTGTATTATATTTTATTTTAGTTATTTTCCAATCGGTCATTTTGGAAATCTATGGGGGAGACTTGTGACCAGCAGTGGACGTCCTGAGACTGACACGATGATGATGATGACTTTACATTCATATATACGTATTTTAGAAACACTAGTTCATGTAAATTTAAAATAAATTCAAGTACTTTTGATAAAAGAATAAACAAAAATCAAAGTATCTAAAACCATTTAAATCAGACGGATGTAGTAAGATAATGTTTTATGGATTTTCTCATAAAATTCTAGCAGAATCGATTAGGGTAATCGGAGTGTGATCGGTTCAATTTTATTCGATTTTGTATTATTCTTTACTATTCGACTGTTGGTTGATAACGATATTGATCTCTAAAGCATTGGTTTAGTGAATTAGATACTTTAATTAAAATTAAAGAATTAATTGAATTGAATTTTCTTAATCTGCAAGTGGTATTTTTTTTGTAAATCGAAATAGAATCGGGTTCAAGTAATTTCATTATGTTACAGCTGGCTATCTTGGTTCTTATACCAATGAGTGGTGGTAAGCATGATTAGGCACCCACCAAAAAAAAAAAAAGCATGATTAGGCTCGCCGCACACGTCAGACAATCGGTTAATTTTTTGTGGGGGAGAATGGAACATATGAATTCTAATATTCCAACGCACACGTCCTACAAAAAGTCGGTCCCACGAAACTACGGATCTATTGAACGGTCCAATAATCGGTCCTACAAGAAGTAGGACGTGGGCGAAGGCCGTTAAGAGTACTTTGACCAACAGGAACAAAAACGTTAGACGCTATAGAGCTTAGTTTATCAAGACATACGACATAGAATATGAAAGCATCAATTATTTGTCATTAGCGAACGTAGTTATTTTAATAGTCTACGTGGAAAAGCACTAAGCAATAGTTATGATTTTTAATACTGTTCACTAAAAACTTACGTACCATACTGCTCCGTAAGAGTTAGTTAATTAATTAATGAGACAATTAAAAAGAACCAGCAGCAAAACTCGTAATGTCGTAATGGTTCATTGGTTAAGGCGCCCGCCTCTTATTCATAAGGTTGTGACTTCTATACCGGGCAAGTACCAATGTGACTTTTACAATTTCATGGTTTATTTTAGACATTGGTACAGGAAAACATTGTTAAACAAGCTAAACTTGTCTACACTTATTAATAAAGTGTGTATTTCTTTGTTTGAATGCATTAATCTCCGGAATTACTTGTCTGTTTCTGAAATATTCTGTCGCTAATACGGAGTTGCAATATCCCTGAGTCCTATAGGCTAGATTTTATCGAAAATAAAATAGGGATCCATAAGAAATTAGGGTATTTTACTTCATATGAGAATAAATCTAAAAGTATATTATTTTATTATTTAGTATAGTAATTATTTTAAGTCTAAAATCGCCACCCCTCAAGCTCACCCCCTAGCGTTTTGATCAATGCCCGTGCCTTCTATGTATGAGAAGAAGCAATAAAAGGCTGGCATTATTTTTGTTACTATCTCACCGAATCCTGACAAAAAATCCAACAATCGATACCTATCCTACTATCCCATCCCTATATTCAAACACCTCACTGAAACACATCTTTCGGTACATCAGCATAGTTTTACAAGCAAAGTGACGAATACATAACACAAACGTGGAATTTATTGCCCGCCATGTTGTCTTACTTGGTTACATACGAATATAAACTGAAAATGTACTGAGACCTTGAAGTTTTAGGAAAATTTTCACATAAAAAGTTGTTTTGATTTATTTTCGTTGCCGGACATTGTCTTGCCCTTTATTGTGTCTTGTAGCGACATCTACTGGCTCTTATTGAACCAGTAGATGGAACCAACTTAAATACACAAAAAAATACAATTTAAATTACAATTACAATTAAAAATCGGTCCAGTTGTTTAGGAGAAATTCAGTGTCATACACATACAGTCACGAGCATCAACATTCCCAAACAATTTCTTCCCAAAGGATTGATTAAAATGGTGTTACGAATATCATATTCTGGATCGCATACTACTATGAAATCTGTCTTATCTCAACGTTGCAATCGTCCATTCACGAGAAATTCGTTCTTTTAAATTGGTCCAAGTGTATACATGTTTATGCTCGTGACTGTACATCGTACTAATATTATAAATGCGAAAGTTTGTAAGGTTGGATGGATGTTTGTTACTTAAACGCGCTAAAACGGCTGAACGGATCTAGATAAAAATTTAGGGACAGAGGGCACATAGGCTCTTATCCCGGAAGAATGTACGGATAATGCATTAACTTTGACGCGGACAAAGTCGTGATCAGAAGCTAGTCATTTTATAAGATAACGTGTCAAGTTCATGACACAATTATCAAAGGTGTGACAGCTTGACTTATTTTATCATTGTGTGGCTGACAATAGTCGCTCCGACCGAATTCCGGCCCTGGTAGTGTCGAAAAAAACCTTAATGGAAAACCCCAATAACACATTAACCGACCTGGGAATCAGACCGCTTCGAATAAAGCCACTTTAAGTTGGCCATTCAATCAGTAAGAAAAGCATAACGAAGCGAAAATAAAGAAACTCACTTTACGAAAGTTACAAAGTTAACACTTTACAAAATAAATTATGAAATCTAAAAGTGGGTCGGCATCACCACTATACCAGATTGTAACTACAGTAGAAACTTCCAGAGCACCTGTGTGCTTAATGAACTGAACAGTGAAGTGATTTTCAGTTTCATTTATAATAATCGTAAACTTTACACTTACATACATACCACCACGCCTGTATTCCCCAAAGGGTTAGGCAGAGGAGTACCAATGTACACCCACAGTGGCCGCCGGTATGTTTTAAACTCCCATGTAATAGGGTGCGAGCCTATTGCCATTAACCGAGCACAAATCCTAACTCTGAGCTAATACCGAGAATTTCACTGAAAAACCCAATAATACTTTTTGCTCGACGTGGGAATCGAACCCAAGAGCTCTAGCGCAGCAGTCGTGCTTAGGACCACTAGGCTAACGAGGCAGTATAAAATAGCCTATGGTACACGGTAATAATCACACCTCCTTCTGTTGCCACAGAAGCCTTTTCTCAATACAGAAAAAGTAAGTTTCGCATTTAAAATAATGTACTTATATATGAAATTCTTAATACAATAACTGACTTTAGAATCGATACCCAGTTGACAATAAAAAATGTATTAAAAACTTTATATTTTAAATATTATTGTATGGCAAACAAGCCGACGGCCCTGATGTTAGGCCGCCTATAGACACCAGCAATGCCAGAGGCCTTACAGATGATTTGCTATCCCAAACACAAAGTTGAAATGTCTCATGTGCTTGTAATTACACCGGCGCCCATTCCCTTCAAACCGGAACACAGCAACGCTACTTTGCGGCAGAAATAGGCATGGTAAAGTACAAAATACAAACACGAGACGGCTACCTATAGTTCATACCGATACGAGAATATATGTCCTTGAAGATGCATATTGTCACTTGAAACTCAAAACACAAGCTCCTTCACCTCCCAATGAACGGTTATATAAAAGCCGTCCCGCATTCTCCGCCGCTTGCAGTTCCCAACTTGTTAGGAGCATCTCAAACTTGTCCCAACTTTAAAGATTTAGAACTTAGACCGGCCTGCACTTGACTGAGCAGTGGCCGGATTGTTACCTACTGATATTATATTCAGTTCTACCTACGCAAATAAATCAAATTGGAAGTGTCTGTTTGTTATATCAAAATAACAGCTTTTTACGTTTTAATAAAAATGTGGACACGGAATTTCTAAAAAAAAAAATTGAACTTTTGTCTATGTATTTGTTTGAAACAGCTAATCTCCAAAACGGCTGTATTGATTTCGACGGGACTACCACGGGCAGATAAGTAGCCCATGTTATAAGGAGTAACTTAGGCTAGGTTTGCTTTGGGGCCCGCCTTGTGGTGGTAGCGGGGCAATACCTGCCGGGGTGCGAAATAATGCTCAGAGCAATACCCTTGCCTCGGCCAATGATAATTGGAGAAACTCCGTGGGGTTTTAGTCGGTAGGAGCCCGACACAGTCCTCCGTCTTCCCAGAGGCGGAGGCAGTCCACGAAGATTACCCGACGAAAAAAAAAGGCTACTTTTACTAAGTTTAATGGGCAGTATTGGTCTTCTCGCACTTGTGCACTATAATATCTCCTGCGTACTTGGCTAGCCTCCATTGAGATAGATCGGGGTGACCGAAATCGTTCACGAAAATATTATTCCAATTACATAAGTCTACCCCCAGTTTTAGAGTACAAAGGAGCCATATAAATGTCCTATCTATTAGAACATACTGTTCCAATGTTAAGTACCGCTTGGGTACTAAACGGTACCAATGAGCACTTGGTACCATGTCAGTCACGTAACGCCGTATCTTATTAAGTCTACTGTTCAGAGGATACATTTGGAATGTTTAAACATTTACAAATTATATGTCTTTTACGAGTTTCGTAAATTCATGTTATCTTTTAGAGCCTCGTTTTGAACGTTAGGTAGGTTTTAGTTCTAAGGTTTTGCCCGTAAATTAGTCTGTGAGAACTGATACACGCGGACTAAGACGCGTGCATAAGCTTAGACTACAATCAGATGAACAGAATGCAGATGTAGAATAAGGAAACTGCATCCTTTCTTGTGGTTCAAACTTAGTCTGTACCGGATTTTACCAAAATAGTACATACCATCATCACGCCTGTATTCCCCGAAGGGTTAGGCAGACGTGTACCAGTGTACACCCACAGTTCGTCGATATGTTTAGGTCCCATGTAATAGAGGGCGAGCCTATTGCCATGAACCGGGCACAAATTCTAACTCCGAGCTGCTACTGAGAATTCCATAGAAAATGCCAATAACACTGCTCGACCTGGGTATCGAACCCAAGAGCTCTAGCGTAGCATTCGTGCTTAGGACCACTAGGTTAACGAGGCGTACCAAAATAGTATGTGTTATAAAGACTTAAAGTTCATTTTTACTTTTTTGGAGAGGTGGCAGCGCAGTATGCGTACTTAATGGGTATGTGATGAGTCTATTTTATACCAATACCTATATAATTTTTAAACTGAGCCATATTTCAATGGCGATAAAGTAGCTATTGTTACGTACGAACTTCACAAGGGAAACCACTAGGAATCAAGTTATATGGAGTCCTCACTACTGCCTATTAAATTTGGCCAGCCTTTTACTAGCCCTAAAAGAATTTCAACCACTTATCTCTAAAAACAACATTCTCCCTATCTGAACCACCACTAAATCCTATTACAAGTTATCCCCTCCATCCCCCCAGCCTATATGTCACAAGGTCACATAACCGAGCGCGGTCGGAGGTAAATCTTTAACTAATTAAAGTTCCACCGCTAATCTGTATCGATGTGCGGAGATGTGGAGGCCATAACAGTTTTGCACCTTCGATTATGTAGGCAGATTAGTTAGTTAATTAGAAATATTGTACTTGTAGCCCACAACAGTGTTCGCCCAGTACGCGTTTCCAAGTCTTTTATAAATCGCACTGCAAAAGAGTGGAACTCTCTACCTGCGTTTGTATTTCCGAACGCATTCAACCCTAATCACTTCAAAGTTAGAGTGAACAGGCTCCTTCTGGGTAAGCTCACTCCTTAGCCGACTTTATCTTTGTTACCTCTTACCTAGACTGGAGTCAAGAGCTTACCCATCTTGAATATGAAAAAAAAAGCGGATAAATAATATTAGTCTGAGATCGCTAATCAGCTTTGAGCAAGCGGGTTGTTCGCAAGAGATACCGCGCCCCCGTAACGCAAAGGGCACAAGAAGGAACATGAGTGGGTTTTAGTCAGTAAAAGTCTGACACTCCCTCCCGCCTCGCCCAGGGCGGGAGAAGTTATTTGATGATTTCCCACCTCCCAAAAAAAAAACCCATCTTGAATATGAAAAAAAAAAGCGGATAAATAATATTAGTCTGAAATCACTAATCAGCCTTTAGCAAGCATGGTCAATTCTCGTGCTATCTCAATTTGAGAAGAGGATTTTGCCCTTTCGTGGGTGAACAATAGGCTGGTATTACTTCTAAGATATTCCTTTACCAAAAAACGAAACAGCAATATTACAGAGACTCTTCGGCTCCTAACACATGACGTCACCACATTGCCTCTACACTCGCGACCCTTCTCACGCGTCACGAGTCACGTGTCCTGCCCGTCACGACGACTACACGTTCACGCCAGCCATAGTTGTTGTCATGAGATGTTATATCATCGCTGATATTGTGATAAATGTTCTGATTTTAGATGACATGTTTTTTTTTGTCAATAGTGACAGACAAGTTGAAAGGGAACCGTTTCTCTTGGTATGGGCATGTGAAGAGGAGGGATGAGACGCATGTGACCAAAAGAGTTATGAATATAAATGTGGATGGATAGAGAAGAAGAGATATGAAAGAGAAGGGAGTCCGTGATGTTATGACGGTTGACAGGACCTAAATGGAAGAAGAGAACGTGTTTCGTCGACCTCAAGTAACATGGAATAAGGGCAGGAAGATGACAGTGGAACAAAACCCTACGTGTGCGATTCCAACTGGAACATGGCCGTATTTTTTTAAGTTACCATCACGCCTGAATTCCCCAAAGGGTTAGGCAGAGGTGTACTAAAGAACACTCCTAGTTCACCGGTATTTTCTTGAAATTAAATTATAATTAATGACAAGAGTGCGCCGATGATTTAAAGAAAGTGGCGGGCAGCGGATGCATGCGGGCGGCACCGGAATGGTTGGCACTCCTTGGGGGAGGCCTACGTACAGCAGGGGACAGCTACAGGCTGTTATGATGATGATGATGACTAGAGTCAAGAGCTTACCCACCCAGAATAACAAAATTCAAAAAGATCAAGAAAATGCTAAGCATAGGTATCCGAATGAAAAAACTCAGCCCACTACACAAACAAACAACTCGTCGTAACTAATAACAGGAGCACTAAACTTTCAACCCTAAAATTCTAGATCCAGACACAAACTGTCCCCCGGTACATAAATACCTACACGAAATGTTTCAGCGTTCACTGCCAAACTTCCACTGTGGCTATTTTAATGAGGGGTGACAAACCCCTGTCGTTGAACAGGTAAGCTGTAGAAAGTAAACTATGAAGATCGAAGAAATAAAGATCAATTTATTTGTTTAACATTAACTAGATTACAATACAAATGATTACATGTACACACATACCATCACGCCTGTATTCCCCGAAGGATTAAGTAGAGGTGTACCAACGTACACCCACAGTCCGAAGGACGTTTCGCACCAAAAATGAAAGTCGATACCCAGCAAAACAGCTATGTGATATTTGTTTTTACACCCTGTATAGACACTTTATACTTTCCGTGACATTCTGTATAATCGTCTGGGTTTTCTGCAACTATTTTGCGTTGCCTAATCCCCAGTCCATGCGCACGTCGCACTTTTATTGTATCCTCGAGTTTTAACAAGTTGTTATGAAAAGGTAACAAAGGCAAATATTACATACAAGGTTCTCCAAGTGACTTCGTCCGCATGTAATTTAGACATACCTCAAACATAAGTCAAAGTCAAAACAATTATTTCAATTACACCATTTACAGGCACTTGTGAAATGTCAAGAAGTTACCCATACAAAAAGTTGAAGCTAGTTACTCGTTCCAAAACGTAGGTCTCTATGGAGAAGAACAAGCAAGAAACTAAATGGACATTCTTTTCAAATTGGTTTCTACAAAATCTTGGTTACAATATTCTTGTTGGTTCTTTATGTGAAAATAGCTGCGACACTCGGCAAAAGTGTAGCTCTCTATCAGCGTAAGAATTTTTGAAATCAGACTAGTGCTTCAATTGATTACCTCTTACGAGCAAACAATTTTACCTCTTTATATATGACTATAGTTTCTGCCCGCGACATCGTCCGTGTATCCCACGGGAACCGTAAATTTTTCCGGGATAAAAGTATCCTATGTGTTATTCCACACCACAATCTGTTTCAGTGACTAATTTCACCCAGATCCGTTTAGCCGTTTGAGCGTGAAAGAGTAACAAACATCCATCCATGCTCACAAACTTTTATGTTTATAATATTAGTAGGATAACACCAGATTCGGCCCTGATACTCCGTTGGTGTAGACATCAGAAGCCTGAGCCCGAGTTATCTCACGAAACCAAAAAAACGGGTTAAGGCATCCACCACTTACTTATGCATGAGGCTGTGGGTTCGAAACCAGACACGGGCAAGTATCAATGTGACTTTTTCTATGTCAATTGTGCTTTCTAAGTTTATCTTGGACATCCCTGACATCGGTGAAGGAAAACCTAGCCTTATCTATACAAATATTATAAAGAGGTAAAGTTTGTGACATTGTAGGGGGAAATCTCTGGATCTACTGAACCGATTTAGAAAATTCATTAACCCATAGAAAGCCACATTATTTGCGAGTGTCATAGGATATATAACGTCACGCTACGACACACAGAAGCGGAGCAGTAACCAAAGATGTTACTTAAAACGGGTGAAAATATCCACGCGGCAGAAGCTAGTAATTAATGTAATTCTAAATTCCTGTGGTGATCAACACTCGTGCCTTTTCTGTATAAGAAGAGGCCTTTGCCCTGCTGTGGGACAATAATAGGCTGGTCATATCTTCACCCTAAACCTTATCTAACCCAGCAGAAGCACAAGCTTGTAATAAAGTATAAAAGTAGCAGTTCAACCGACACTATTACATAGATTTCAATCACTTGTGTAAACCCTCGCGCGTGACTTTTGAACAAACTGCTGTAGTTTATTGGAAATCTTTATTATATCAATATGTTTTATGAGAAAGCGTTTCATATAATACTAGCGAACTGCCCGCGAATTCGTCCGCGTGGCTCATTTCACCCTTAAGTTAGGTACGTCTTTGGTCACTGCCCCGCTTCCGTGGGTCGTAGCGTGATGTTATATAGCCTATGTTAGTCAGGTATAATGTAGCTGTCATCATTATCATCTTCCTGCCCTTATCCCATATTACATGGGGTTGGCGCAACACCTTGTCTTCTTTCATGCCGTCCTGTCAACCGTCATGCTATCACTGACTCCCTTCTCTTTCATATCATTCTTCACGTAATCCACCCATCTTATCTTTGGCTTCCCTCTTCCTCTCTATACATCCACATTTATATTCATAACTCTTTTGGTCACATGCGTCTCAACTCTCATTTTCACATGCCCATACCAAGACAACCGGTATAAGCTTTACTTCTACCTGTCTATTGTAAAAAGGAAATATTATTTTGTTTGTTTGTTTCGAAAAGGCTCCGAAACTATTAGATCGATTTTAACCATTTTTTCACCAATACATAGCTACATTATTCCTGAGTAACATAAGCTATATACCATCACGCTACAGCCCACGGGGGCGGGGCAGTAACGAAAGACGTAACTTAACGCTGGTGAAATAAGCCACGCGGAGTCGCAGGCAGATCGTGTAGCTATATATTTGTAAAAAAAATCATTCATCGTGGAAGTGTGTGTAAGTAAATGAGCTGCAAAATAATGAAAACGAAAATTTCTTTCACACAATGAAAAGTCTGATCGAGCGTTTACAAAAAAACACCAAAAAGTCACGACACAGCCAACAGAGCCTCCTAAACAAGTCCTTTAACACAATAACCAACATCAAAAGCTCCGTACAAAGTAAACGAACAAAACTTTCATATTTATTTTCATCCGTTTTGCGCCCCCCAAAAAGTGCCAAAAACCACATTCACAAAGTGGGAGACGAGGGGGTTGTAAAAAATTCAACAAAAACGCACACCCTGTTCACCTGGGGAGGTTCGGGTAACGTCATAATTTAAAAAAAAAACAGGTTAACGTGAAATATTCTTGTTTTTTTTTTTTGTTTTAGGGAACTCTAGAAGCTTTTATGTTGGTGATTATGAATGTACTGAGCTACACGGAACTGGAAGAGCTTAAAATAGATTCAACAGTACGTAGTGTAAAGATGCCTTACACTAGGAATTTTTCCTGTATAGTGGGTGCGTTTACAAACATATAAACTCACATACACAAACAGCCAGACCCGGAACAACCACTTGTAAGTTATACAAATATTTGTTTCGTGCGGGAATCGAACCCACGACGCGCATGGCTACAGCCCTCGTGGTGGCTCGCCACAGCGCCAAGCGTGTCGTCAAATTGTTATGCGGTCGATGCAGATTGATTGGATTGATTTGATTGGAAGAGGCTACACACCACACGTCCACACAAGGTGACATCACGCCAAGGCTACTAAACCGATCGTAATGAAATTTGACAAGATGTAGATCCCCATCTGGATAGAGAAAAAATTTAAAATTTGAAGTAACCCCCGACAGAAGAATAAAAATCCCTACCGCAGCTAACAAAAGAGCTGATAATTTTAAAACCGCTGAACCGATTTCCATCAAACTTAGCTAAGAATACTCCCGACTAATTCAACTTTCAAACAAAATCAAAACCGGTTCGTGCGGTTGGGAGCTACGATGCCACACACACACACACACAGACACGTCAAACTTATAACACCCCGTCGTTTTTGCGTCGGGGTTTAAAAAAAATACATAAATAAGAAAATTATTGTGTGCAAGAGCGCTGCTATTGTCAACTAAAATAGCTCGACTACCTCCGGCAACTGGGGCCGGCAACGACTGCAGAAAAAGTTGCCCGTATAGGCACAATTCTACACGTGGCGCTAACATTACCACGGAACCGCGGAACCCTAACGGCAGAACAATACTACGGACGTATGACGTAGTTCGAATGCGAGTGTAGTAAAATATTTTTATGATCCGCACGTGGGTGAAGCGTGAAGAGACTTTTTATTCACTGGCTCGGTTATAAAGGGTGATTCTTTTTAAACGTGTTATCTGAAGATCTATTCTGTATAAATCTACTTCGGTGAATTTATTTTTAGAGCTCATGAAGAGAGCTTAGAAACTGAATTTGGGATTTAAGGGACATCGCTCCTTATTACAGCACATCTTCGATTTATGAGTTGATTTGCTGTTCAAGTAAGGTTAGGTTAAAATATTTTTATAGTGACAAGATAAAAAGGTGACAGCTTGCGGGGGGCGTGCTGGCAATGGTGATTCCGGCTAAGCCATGGTCGTGTCAAAACAGTGCTTCCATAATTATAGGAAACCAAGTCGGTAAGAGTTCGACTCGATTCGGATCCAAGACAATTGAATCGTTTCTCCTGGACTCGTCGAGCTGCGTTGCCTCGGCGCTCTTCTGGCGGTATCCACTGTTGATTCTGGCTTTCAGGAGTTGCAGTGGCTGGGAATAGTGTGGCGGGCCAGTCCCATAAAGAAGCATCACTCCATTCATCCCTTTACTGGAGAGTAAAGGTATGTAGGTAGGTACCCTGCATTCTCACCAGATGAAAAAAGAAAATTGGGTAATCCGGGATCACTTTTTTCCTTAAACCTATCAATTAAGGTAAAAGTGACATCTCCCGAAAATATTTTTCTTTAAAGAGATCTGATAAACGCGCACAGCATCCTCTTAAAACACTGATGGAAAGAGATTTGGTACTCTTAAAACGTCTCTCGATCAGACATCAATCGCGATCTCAATGTTTGCTAAGCAGATTCCTATCTACCCTCCCTTAATAACGCGCTGAACATCGTTTATTATCCGTCTGTAAGAAGTATGTGTGCGCTTAATATACTTTTAACTGTGATGGGAATCGTTTTCAAGTCTGAAGAAAATTGGATTTTTATTTTCCGGAAATGAAAAAATCTTGAATTAGATCAATATGCGAAAGTTTTTAGAGTTCTGTACTTAAATGGGAGCCTATTATGAAGACTACGCTGTCCATCCGTCTGTCACAGGGCTGTATTAGGGATATTGAAGGTCAATGTTTAAACTTTAGATTAGATATATTGAAAAAAAAATAATTATAGGATCTCCAACAAAAGGTATTATGTAGATGTAATTCAATTGTATAACGACACTTGTACTGCTGCATGCTCCCGTGAGCACAATGTTATGTGCATTGCGCGCTATCATAAACAGTGATTGTCATACCAAATTTGTGATCCAACGGAAATAATTTTGGAATTCTCTTGATTTTTGTATATTTGGGATCCAACGGAAATCCTTAGTAATGTTTTGTGGGATCCAACAGAAATAAATCAAAATAAGTAGTTTTCTAACAATAATTTGCTCAGTGTTACTTAGTTTGTTGGTCAATGTGCGTAGTGAACAGCTACGTGATGTTCTTTTGACACCCTGTAAGTAATACAGCATACAATTAAAAAGTTATATACAATTTGTCCAAGAAAAAAAAAATACAAATTGTTTCCACATGTTTTTAGGGTTCCGTACCCAAAGGGTAAAACGGGACCCTATTACTAAGAATCCACTGTCCGTCCATCCGTCTGTCACCAGGCTGTATCTCATAAACCGACCGATAGACAGTTATTATTTTACAAATTATGTATTTCTGTTGCCGCTATAACAACAAATACTAAAAAACAGAGTAAAATGAATATTTAAGGGGGCTCCCATACAACAAACGTGTTTTTTTGGCCGTTTTTAAAGATAATGGCACGGAACCCTTCGTGCGCGAGTCAGACTCGCACTTGGCCGGTTTCTTTTTGATCTGGCCTGTAATGTCCCACTGCTGGACAAAGGCCTCACCGAAGACTTTCCAAATATTCGTTCCTTGCCATCTCGAACCATCTTCCACACGTCTGTCTTATCTAAAACCATTTTTTGACATTGGATGGCAAACAAGCCTTCGGACCACCTGATCTTAAGTGGTCACCGCTACCTATAGGCATCTGCAATATAAGAGGCGTTTCAAATGCGTTGCCATCCCAGAGACAAAGTTGAAATGTGTCATGTGTCTGTAATTACACCGGCACCAAATATCCTTCAAACCGGAACACAGTAACGCTGCTTTGTGGCAGAAATAGGTATGGTGGTAGAACTTCCCCAGACGAGCTCCATCTACTACTACAGAAAATACACAAACATTTTTGCCAGGATTTACAGTAACCAACCAAAATCTCCGAGATATCCTCAAGCAACGTATTCCGTCACGAAACCGATTCCATAAAAATATTTACCGATAAAAAAATAAATCGGAACGAGCGGAACAAACTAACATTTAACTCGTAATCTTCTACTTGGAGGACATTAATCTAGCATTGAGAATAAGGATGCCACTTACTGACAGATCTAGCTAAATCTATCGACAGGTCTGACTGGATTTTTCTCGCATTTTTAGCTACAGCTAAGCTTTCACTATTACAGTGCACAAGTGTGTGCGCAAACACAGGTGCACTCCCTCTTCCCTAACTCTCATAGTCCTATGGGACGGCAATCAGACACAACCGGGGAGAGTTCAGGAGCAGGACCAACGGCTTTACGTGCTTTTTGAGACACGGGAGTGTCACACCACCATCTTACAAACTCCGGGCTGTTATTAAGAATTTTCTAATGGAAAAACTCGATAACACTTTACCCGACCTAGGAATCGAACCCAGGAGGGGACGCTCAACAGTCGTGCTTGGCACCACGAGACCAATGGGGCATCTATCATTTCTAAACACTATAAAGTTTAAAAGTTTGGATATTTGTTTGTACGAATTAATTGCATTCGATTAGTTCGATTTGAAAAATCTCTCTGCTTTATTTAGCACATTTATCGAGCTACGACACACGGCACAGCAGTAATCAAACACGTAATTGAACGCGGATGAAACCGCGGGGTATAGCTAGTTATGTATTAAAGCAGCATCTGAATAAACAGTTTTCAGTTACGGCCTTCCATAAAATTCATTTGTTTTATTAATTTAAGGGCTTACTCAAAAGAAAATTAGGGAATTCAAATAAACTGACCCAATTATGAACTACTTATTTTCGTTTTATATTCATACCATCACGCCTGTATTCCCCGAAGGGTTAGGCAGAGGTGTACCAATGTACACCCATAGTTCGCCGGTATGTTTAGGTCCCATGTAATAGGTGGCGAGCCTATTGCCATTAACCGGGCACAAATCCCAACTCCGAGCTGCTACTGAAAACTTCATAGAAAAACCCAATAAACACTTTGCTCGACCTGGGAATCGAACCCAAGACCTCTAGCGTAGCAGTCGCGTTTAGGACCACTAGGCTAACGAGGCAGTTTCGTTTTATATTCCCAGTTTAATACCGGGCTTAGGTTTCTAGTTTTGGAATATGATCGAGTTTATGACGCCATTACTATTGTATTATCAAGTTACGACCAGCAATCTGCCATCGCCATCTTTTAGTTCAAGATATTGCTGAACGTGGAATTCATATAAATGTTATTTTAATTTCCTTTGATATGACTCTTTTAATCGGATATTGTTATATGATTAGTACTAGCTGTTGACAGCGACTTTGTCCGCGTGAATGACAGTTTTTTGAGGGATTTCAATTATCTTGCGTGGTACCCTAATTCTTTTTCTATACTAATATTATAAAGAGGAAAGATTTTTTTGTTTGTTTGTAATGAACAGGCTCTGAAACTATTGGACAAATTTTAACCATTTTTACCAGTAGACAGCTACATTATTCATGAATAACATAGGCTATATAACATCACGCTACGACTTACGGGAGTTGAGCAGTAACCAAAGATGTCGCGGGCAGTCCGCTAGTCTAAAATAAAAGCCTAAGTTAAAACCAATCATCGAAACCAGTCCAGCCGTTTCGTTTTCTGCGTCTTCCATTTTAGGTGGTAAAATATGAATTGTAAATCGGACATTTTACCAAATAAACGATTTATAAATATCAATTTATTTTACTAACTAGTTCTAAGGATTAAAGTTGAGCGAAGCTTAGAAATTCGTTTTGTAATAAGACAAGTAAGAAGGTTACATACTTAAAATCTCAAATCAATATGTCAAGACCCCATTTCAAGAATATCGAATCTTAAAACCTAAATCAAATCCCGGAGCTATCCCTGAGCCCGTCACGATCGCAATGTTTGGCGACTGACGATTGAAATCTACCCTCCATTTAATAAGCTGTGGAGAGAATCCGTTCACGTACGATAAACATGCTGTCTCGCTCGCACGGCCCTCAAATGTGGCTTGTTACATCGATCGTATCGGTGAAACTCTTTTTAGAGTACCGTGACCAAAGGGTGCTAACGATCATATCTATTGGTCCGTCCCTGTGTCACAATGCTGCATCTTTTGAATAGGTATGTTAGTCGCCACGAGTCGTGAGCACAAACGTCAAGTTAATTTTTCGGTTTTTGAGTTCTCTTCTGGGTTTTTTGGGTCGCCGACGCTGCAAGCGATTGGTCCGTCAGTCGGATCGCTCGCATGCAGCGTAAGCGCCCCAAAAAGTCCAGAGAGGAACCCAACAATCCAAAAATTAACTTGACGGTTGTGCTCACGACTCGTGGCGACTACTATAGGGACTTGATATTTTTATAACTGTCTCGTTAGCTTAGTGGTCCTAAGCGCGACTGCTACGCTAGAGGTCTTGGGTTCGATTCCCAGGTCGAGCAAAGTGTTATTGGGTTTTCCTATGAAATTCTCAGTAGCAGCTCGGAGTTAGAATTTGTGCCCGGTTAATGGAAATAGGCTCGCTCCCTATTAAGTGAGACGTAAATATACCGACGAACTGTGGGTGTACATTGGCACACCTCTGCCTAACCCTTCGGGGAATACGGGCGTGATGGTATGTGATGTGTGTATTACTGTGGCCGCTATAATAATAAACATATTTAAAACATTCAACTATAACTACTGGAAATATAAAAGCAGTCGTTAGCATGAAAGCATCCATTTGTTGACTGTATAGTCAATGTCACTTTTTAATACATACATAAACTAACGCCTTTATCCTACAGTGCATAAACTCACGCCTTTTTCCTATAAGGGTAGGCAGAAACTACAGGACGCCACCTGTTACGGTCCTTACTTACACCTTTCGCCTCGTCCATGTTCATACATCACTTTTTCCTTGAATAATATTTAAACAATAAACTGTAGTCATCGTAACGCTCCATCTTTTTAGTTGCAGTCTCTAGTTTAAATCTGGTAAATATTATCTAATTAGTTTTTATTATTAACCATACAAGAATCATGTTTCTTTTATTTATAGTGTCACGGCGCTACGGAACCCCTCGTGTGAGTGTTTAACTCCCACTTTACCGGTTTTTTAGGAATGATGAGATTGATTTAATATAAGAGTTGTGTATTTAAGTCCTGGTTTGGAAAGTACATGATTTGATCTGGTGAATTCGGGGATAAGAGTTTGAAGTTCCCGGTAAAAAAGTGTGTTTGGCTGTCAATAGAATTGAATTTGCCTCAGCAGACTTTGTTTCGACATGATATTTAAAGGCTTGGACACGCGGGAGCGGCTCATTAGCGGGTGCGGCCACCCGTTCATACAAATAATACTGCAGTGTCTAACCGCGCCGCAACGGTATGAATTTGGGAACCTTATCTCGACTGGCATAGTTCTCAAAATTGCAAGACTCAAATAGCAATAGGCAGACGGTGGTTAGTATCGTAAGGCTCTTGATTGCCGACCACATACCGGAATGTGCAGTGTGGGATGTCCCCCCACGAGGTGGACCGACAACCTGATAAAAGTCGCGGGAAATAGCTGGATGCGGGCAGCGCAGGACCAGTCATTGTGGCCATTTCTAGGGGAGGCCTATGAAGTCATTCGGTTGATATGACGATGTTGATAATAATAAATTGGACACATATTTTGTTATTCCGAAACCATTAACATCAGAGTGTAGGTACATACCACACCTATTTCTGCCGAAAAGTGTTGCTGTGTTCCGGTTTGATTACAGACACTTGAGACAATTCAACTTTGTCTCTGGGATGGCAACGCATTGGCAAGGCCTCTGGTATTGCAGATGTCTATAGATAGCGGTGACCACTTAACATCAAGTGGCTTGTTTGCCATTCAATGACATAAAAAAGTGTACTAATGGAAAGATGTACATTGAGAGACTCTCAATTAAAAGTAGGTCAGCATAACCAAGATCCTGCCGATCCTGCCGGCCGATCCTAGGACACGAAGCACAACAACTAACCAACAGAACAAAAGACCTCACAAAAGCAAAAATATAAGAGGAACATAAACTAGGTAATGAAACTTCTCGTTACCTTCACTGGAAGGAAACTCCAAGCCTCACCGAGATTAATTACGTTACCACGTGCAGCGAGAATGTTTAAAGGTCACATAGAAACTAGTTCGAAGAAATAAGGTTCTTAAAATAGCTGCAGCTGTGTTGTTCGACGTCTTAAATGCTGCACAAATGTAGGCAGTTCTAAGGGTTCTGTATCCGAAAGGACCCTATTACTAACCCTCTGCTGTCCGTCTGTCTGTCTGTCAGCGGGTTTTACCTTATACAGTAATAGGTGGAGTATTGAAATTTTTTAAAGAGTGTGTATGAAGGTGCAACCCCATATAAGAAACCTGTTTTGTATATGATAGCTAGATTTATAAGGAATAGTATAGGCTACTGCCCCGTTGGTCTCGTGGTTGCAGGCGCGACTGATGAGCGTGGGGTCCTGGGTTCGATTCCCAGGTCGAGCAAAGTGTCATTCTGTTTTTCCATTTGAAATTTCTCAGTAGCAGCTCGGAGTTAGGATTTGTGCCCGGTTAATGGCAATATGCTCGCTCTCTATTACATGGGACCTAAAACACACCGGCGAACTGTGAGTGTACATTGTTACACGTCTGCCTAACCTTTCGAGGAATACAGGCGTGATAGTATAAATAGTATAGGCTATATAACATGACGCTACGACACACGGGAGCGGAGCAGTTACCAAAGATGTAATTTAGCGCGAGTGAAAAAAGCCACGCGGACGAACTCCTGGGTAAAAGCTAGTATTATATAATGCAGGGAGCGGAGCAGGACATGCTAGACCCCTTGCACAAGACATAATTAAACTGAACATGTTAAAACAAATCTCAAATTACCCGACATTCAACACCGGATACACCCACAGTTAGCGCATGCGCACGACACATCCATATATTATAGAATCGGCTCACTTTCGCCGCGACCGCTGAAGCGTGCGGACGCGTCGGCGCGTTGCATCATTCACTCACGCGATTTCCTGATTAAAAAACAATCACACATAACTTGTAATGATTTTTAATCGGAAAAGATTGCATGTCGAGTTTGGGTGTGCGGAAATGTAGGAAACAAGAATGTAACAAGTGGTTGTCGGTTCAAATTATATCGTGTGAACTATGTTAGTCCAGTCAGCCGCCTTGAGCAAGCGTGGTTAATGCCTCGTGCCTTCCCTGTATAAGAAAAGGCCGATTGCAGGCCTATTCTCTTCCATACGAAATTACCTTCAGAAAGAAGCAATTCGATTCAATAATTTTTTCTTGTAAATGACGTTCTAAAGTGCCTTTTAATGGTCCAATTTTAATAAATAATTTGGGTTTTTATGACTTTTATGACTTTTCTTCGAGACGAGGCTCTCCTACAAAGACTTATCATTGAAATGTAGAAATGTACATCACACATTTAGGTACTTACATGCCCATAACGATGCTATCTACTTGTCTTGGTTGTTAGTGAAACTTAGTACATACCTGTAACAAAACAAAACAATAAATTAATTCAATTAAACGTAAAATTACACGAACGTATTACAACTAATAAATATTCTCCAAACTGATTTCGGTCACTGCGGCTATTCTCAATGGAGACTAGCCAAGTACGCAGGTAGATGTATGCGCGAACACAGGTGTACTCCACTCCCTCTTCTCAAACTCTCACAGTCCGATAGGACGGCAATTCGACACGATCGGGTAGAGGTCTAGCGGACAAACGGCTTTACATGCTTTCCGAAGCACGGGGGTGTTACACTACCAACTTCCAAACTCCGGACTGCTACCGAGAAATTCCTAATGGAAAAACCCAATAGCACTCTTTGCCCGACCTGGGAATCGAACCCATGGCCCCACGCTTAGCAGTCGCGCTGACAACTACAAGACCAACGGGGCATTTAATAAGTCGTGATCTATGCTAATAAAATAAGCTAAAGAGTGATTTTTGTGTGTATGTTTAAACGTGCGAATCTCTAAAACTAACATTCATATTGGAAAACATCTTTTGTATATGATAGCCAGATTCATGACAAATAGTACAGGCTACATAACATCATGCTACGACCAACGAGAGCCGAGCAATAACCAAAGATGTAATTTAATGTGGATGAAAACAACCACGCGTCCGGAGTCGCAGGCAAAGAAGCCACAAGATTTTTTTAATAACTACTAACAATAACCCATTAAATAAATAAATGTTAATAACAAAAGTGAGTAATTAATCATTTACGCTGACTCCGCTAATCAAAATATTCATTTAACTTGAACCAAACATCATTATCGGTGAGCACTAAATTAATTGGAAAAACCGCAAAACGATGTTGAATTTATACATTGATTGATATTATTGGTATATCAATTAATTAGATTTGGCATGGAAACTGCATGAAACAAATTACTTTTTTAACTATATTCTTTTGTTTCTTTTTCTGAGGGTAAATAGATGCTCATTTTATTGTGTAATGGTACAGCTGTATGTAGAATTACATGCTGCATTGCACAAGTGTTAATATGCAGTTGATCATTAACGATCTGATTTTGATATTTGCGTTTCATCTAATATGCACCACAGCTTTTTGTTTTAATATCATTGGATGGGAAACAAGCCGACGACGGCCCACCTGATGTTAAGTGACCACCGCTGCTTATAGATATCTGCAATACCTGAGGCCTTGCCATCCCAGAGACAAAGTTCAAATGTCTCATGTGCTTGTTTTACACCGCGAACCCATACCCTTCAAACCGGAACACAGCAACGCTTCTTAGCAGCATAATTAGGTATGGTGGATGTACTTCCCCAGATGAGCTACTTCACAAAACGCTGTTTGCCACAATCGAACTAAAGACAATTTCCGACCACAGTATAGCAACGATTTGCTGTCAGTACAGTCAACGGGATTGTGCGCTAGTAAAAGTTAAAATTGCTAACTGTCTATATACCGATATTTATATATATCTGTATATATGGCGATTTATCTTGCCGTATTCTTACACGGTAAGATAAATCGCCATACAACTGAGGAAAAAAAGGAAGGAGATCGCGATAGTAAAAAAAAACCTAGATTCAATAAACTTATTCTTTTTCTCAATAGAATTTTAACATTTTGGTTTTCATAGAAAACAACCTGTTGCATTTATGGTTTAGTTTTTACAAATTGTAGGGGTAGATCTATTTACATATTTTTTTGAAATTATTTGGCAGGGCGTATATTTTGTTCCACAGCACTTTTACACTACACAAATTCTAGACGTGAAGACTTGTAACTGGCTGTCAGATAATCATACTATTATTTATCACCAATGTATTTAGCTGTAAGTCTTCCAAAGTTCTTAAATAAATAAATTACAAAAAGAAGCAGCCTTTTATCAATCCGAAACTTTATATTCAATGACTTTGCCTACACCGATATAACAGACAAAAGTATTCGTTTCATCCACATCGCGCGCCGTTAATATTTCCATAGTAAGGCAACGAGTGCATTAAACAGTTTATTTTAAAACTAGGTCGCCACTGAATGTCTGATAGGGTGCTGTGAATATGTTTTATTGTAACACTGGTACGGTTTGTTAGTCTGTGGTTACAATTTTATTTTTTATATTTTTATGGCTTGTATCTGTCAGAATGGCTCACTCGTACAGAAAAGGATCGAACACTTGGGAAGCTTGGCGATTTCAAACCAAGATTTCTCTCAATTTTCTGTCTCGATCATTTATTGAACTTCAAGATAACTTATAACTAACGAAAATTTTAATTTAAAAAGAAATCGTACTTCTGCTTTAATATGGTAGGAGTATGTAAGGATCGCAGCAGGTGGCGTTCTCTGGTTTCTGCCTACCCCCATGGGAAAAAGGTGTGAGTTTATGTATGAACTGTCTCGGTAACCTAGTGGTCCTAAGCGCGACTGCTACGCTAAAGGTCTTGGGTTCGATTCCCAGGTCGAGCAAACAGTGTTATCGGGTTTTTCTATGAAATTCTCAGTAGCAGCTCGGAGTTAGGATTTGTGCCCGGTTAATAGCAATAGGCTCGCCCCCTAATACATAGGACCTAAACATACCAGCAAACTGTGGGTGTACATTGTTACATCACTGTCTAACCCTTCGGGGAATACAGGCGTGATGGTATGTTATGTTTATGTATGTATGTATGTATGTATAGAAAAGGTAAAGTTCAGCAAAATATTTTTTTAATCCGTTACATTTGCAAAAGGATGTCACAGAGTATAAATATCAGTGAGACAAGCTCCCGTAGGTGTCGACATCAAAAATCGATAACAGAGAGAAAATGTCAACGTGTGGGCGGCAGCAACTCGCCATGTGTAAACCTCTTCAAGCAAGCGAAGGGCAAAACGAAATAGAAAAAAAAACACAAATTTAAGTAACTCCGGACAGAATATTAAAAATCCCTAACTCAGCTAACAAGAGAGCTGATAACTTTAAAACCGCTGAATCGATTTCCATCAAACATAGCTAAGAACACTCCCGACTAATAAACCTTTCTCCAAATCAAAATCGGTTCATGCGTTCGGGAGCTACGATGCGACAGACAGACACACTCACACACAGACACGTCAAACTTATAACACCCCGTCGTTTTTGCGTTAGGGGTTAATTACTATTCTCAACGTGATTAAGCAGCGTACCTTACTGATGTTTAAATATAGGTAGGTACTGTAGAGGTGGAGGGATCTACTAGTATTGAACCACGCAATGTTTTGTATATTATATTTTACTTACGCCCGCGACTTCGTTCGCGTTCACTATGTCATTGATTTAAATTTTGCTTTGTCGTTACTCCCTTTATTTTATTAAAATAAATAGAATTTCTATAATAAAAGCCTAAGTTAGTCCTTATAACATTAGCTATCTGCCAGTGAGTCCCGTCAAAATCGGTCCAGCCGTTTCAGAGATTAGCTGGAATAAACAGAGAGACAGACAAATTTTTAACAATAGATTTTTTGATATAAGTACCGTATATACTTCTATATGCATTTAGTGAAACGCTTGTAATTTAAAACTACAACCAGACCGTCCAATTTTATTTATTTGTATAGATATATAGATAACGTGTTCAAGTTCTGTCTCTTCTTATGAATAAATCTAGCATCTATCTCATAGTAGTATATTCAACCTCTTTAGTAACCACATACAAACTATAAATTAAAAAAAAAGAAGAAGTAAAAATAGAATTATGATTACATTTTTTTTATCAAACAAATTCCTAATTCAAATTACAGCAAATTTCTTTATACCACGCAAAATTATAACCACAGAATAAAAATTTACGTTTAACATATTATGACAACAGTAGCGCTTGGCGATCTGTCATAACTTCAGCACTTTTATTATCTGCGATATGATTCCAGCGCACCAAGACGGTGCAGAATGGAGCATTTTATTACATTTTTAACGAAGCAATACATATTCCGAGCTTGATAAATTAAAATGAATCTTCTTACGCGTAATTCTTTGAGACATAATTTTAAAATTAAATTATATACGCATAGTACTTACTTAACATCAGTAAAGTATTATGCGTAGATCACATTTATCTATACGTTGACTTATGATCTAACCAAACAACTTTTCAGAAAAAAATACTTAATTTTAGCCATGAAAATCAGGTTAATTTTGAACATAACATACCATCCCGCCTGTATTTTCCGGAGGGTTAGGCAGAGGTGTACCAATGTACACCCACAGTTCGCCGGTATGTTTTAGGTCTCATGTAATAGGGGGCGAGCCTATTGCCATTAACCGGGCACAAATCCTAACTCCGAGCTGCTACTGAGAATTTCATAGAAAAACCCAATAACACTTTTTGCTCGACCTGGGAATCGAACCCAAGACCTCTAGCGTGGCAGTCGCACTTAGCACCATTAGGCTACCGAGGCAGTTAATTTTGAATTAATGTTGAATTAGAATATTAAATCCTTTGGTATCAATATAGTTAGTCAATTGTTAGTAAAAATGTGACGTCATTGTTTGTTGTACAAAAATGTGTCGTCATACAAAATCTATGTATAGTATAAAATGATTGGTGGGTATTTGACAAATGGAACTAACCGAAAGTTATATTATGAGTTATGACTGTACCCTCATTACATTAGGGAATATGTGTGATTGGTTAAAACCATCATAAGGCCCAGCACGAGCGCGTTTGCATAAAAGAATTCGAATCGGGGCGATTTTTTTATTGGAAATACGACTTATGGAATAACATTATGATTAAATTGTATACTACACTTTATTAACGTGAATTTCGAATTCAGACTAAATAAACAAATGCTATTTGTTTTTCTTTATACGTTACGTTTTCCTCAGAGCAATAGCGCAAGGCCTTATCTACATTTCCTAAAACACATCTCGATTATTAAAACAAATGACAGATAAAAAAACTCACATAACAACATTGTACTGCAGTAATCTGTCATCACATTATTGTACTCTGTGGCATGATTAAGCGTGATTTTAGCGCTCCCAAGACTCTCGTTGCGTTACAAAGCGCGATTTTATTATTTTGTAATATAATTTATTACATTTTATTCCGTTAATGAATATTAATTTACAATTAACTCTCTGTAATTTTACTGTAGTGAATAGAAATTGGCGAAGTTTAACAAAATTATGAGACTGTTTATTTTCCCGCTGCGATACAAATGCCGCTTATCATTAATTTTGATAATGGAACGAGTATTGTCCACCAGATTTGTTGATTCAACGAAATATTTTCTTTTAAAGGCGAGATCGGTAAGGTAACCCTCGGGATTCAATTTGCAACTCAGTATTAGATTGTAAGGAAAAAAAAGGGAAATATCGTGAGAATACCTGGACTCATAATTTATGGTCTGATATCATCAATCCGCCTTGAGCAAGCGTGGTTATCAATGCTCGTGCCTTCTCTGTATGAGAAGGGTCCTTGCCCTGCAGTGGGACGATAACAGGCTGGTACTATTTAATTAATTAAATTCGATGAAATTTTGTAGACGGGATAAGGACAAACATATTTAAGCCTATCATGAGTAAATTTCCCGTCAAATAAATTAGGTTCAAAATGGTAATGATTTTTTAAATCAACAATATTCTCATAGATATTTGCAATGCAACATAACTCATTGAAACACAATTTTAAAAAACAAACAAACAAAATTGAACCCTATACACATTAATCTCAGCACTTTATCACTCGACCAATTCAGTTGGAGTCCTCGAGTGCTTGTCGTAAAATATTCCGCTTGTCGGGACCACGACAAGCCGGGCAGATGTCTGACAAAATAAACAGCTAGGTAGTGCTATTGATTGCGGCACTGCCATCGGATACACTCAAGTGGACGCGGTGCAGTTACGTGGAAAAGTGCTAATGGAGTTTTTTTTGTTAATTTATTTGTTTAAAGAACCCAAAGAGAATATAGTGGTTTACCACTAGCCTGTGCCCGCGATCTCGTCCGCGTTCTCATCATATCAAGCCAAATTTAATGCAGATCCGCTCAGCCGTTTAAGTGTGAAAAAGTAACATGAATTACTACCACCATACCTAGTTCTGCCGCAAAGCAGAGTTGCTGTGTTCCGGTTTGAAGGGTATGGTTGCTGGTGTAATTACAGGCACATGAGACATTTCAACTTCGTCTCTGGGATGGGAACGCATTTGCAAGGCCACTGGTATTGCAGATGTCTATAGGTAGCAGTGACCACTTTACATAAGGTGGCCCGTGGGCTGGTCTGTCATCCATTCATCCTTACAAAATTTCGCAGGAACAATATCGATAACAATAGATCATTTACTGGTCGCAGTGATGCCACAGCCGCACTATATTAATTAATAATAACAGTAGGAAGTAGGATTAGTAGGGATTTCATGTATTTAAATTACAAACTAGCATCTAAATTCTGAACTATAAGTTATTTACCACAAGGAAGGAAGCCATAACTCCGCATTGAGATGTTCAAATGTTTATTTAGTTTAGACGTATAAATGTTAACGGTACAGCTATTGAAATATCATGGGAGAACAGTATGATTTACTGTGGCTTCGTTTGATTTAGGACGAGCGAATAACAGTTAGCATTGCTATTGCATAACCCAGTACATTGTAGTTGGGGCGAAGGAATTTGGTTGGTAAACTAGGTACTGCCCGCGACTTCGTCCGCAGTTTTTGTAAACGTAGATGTAGAAAATGGAGCCTTTGTCCTTTTTTGGGATTCAAGCTTAATCTGTACCAAATTCAGAGCAATATTTCAGTCGTAAAAGCGGAACAAACAAACAAACTCACACTCGCACTTTTAATTTTAGAATGAATAGAATCAACCACTTTTATTCGCGTAGAAAAAAATTGAACATTGAGTACGCGACTGTACTTTCTGATGAGGTCCTGCTTGCTTGAGTGTAGGTTGAATTGAGTAACGAGATTGATCAACCTTCCATTTCTTTTTTTCATTCTAGGATAGGCATAAAGCCAGAAAATTCATGAATGGACACGTCAGTGTCAGTCACGTGGGTGCAGGAAGACGGGCGTCGCCGGGTAGCATAACAATGTAATGTAAGCCTAATTAGTACAACGTACGTCTGATTACCATTATTTTCTATATCCTGGAATTATTAGACCTCTAATAAATGTTGTATTGACTGTTTTAAGTACCAACAGGTAGGCGGATGTTAAAGTTCAAACATTTTTAATTTACAGTGAAATATATTACATTTTGAGTTTAAAAGATAATAATTAAATGTATTATTAATGATCAACCAATTGTAGATGAATAATTGTTTGTTAATAGCCATTATATTAATTAAGGATAGTTTTCTTTTGGGGGGGGGGGGAATTATCAAATAACTTCTCCCGCCCTGGGCGGGGCGGGAGGGAATGTCAGACTTTTACTGACTAAAACCCACCCATGTTCCTTCTTGTGCCCTTTGCGTTCCGGGGGCGCGTTATCTCTTAGTGTATCCCACGACTGTCAGTTATGACATTCTTCAATTATGAATACAATTAAGGATAGTGTATTCATAATCGAAGAATGTCATAACTGACAGTCGTGGCAATAGGCGATCATCGCGCAACCGTTGCACAAAAAGAGTGAATTTGTGATTAAATTGCTGTGAAAATACTACTGGATTTTATTTCTGCAATACTTCTGAGGCTTTCCCGATAGTAAGGAATTTCGTTCGTGACGGGGGTACTCCAATTGCACGATTATTTTGTCTGTCTGTTAGTCTTGGTTTAGTCCCGATTTTTACGAGACTTTTACTAGCCGATCGCTGATGTTACAAAGGATATAATATTTAAGTTACTTTTTATTTTAGAAAAAGATATAGAGTAATGGACGAAAAAAATACTGAAATTTAAGCGGACGAAAAGACGCGGGCTAGAGCTGTAAAAATGTCGAAAAAAAAGACGCCACTTATCTGTTAACATCTTAAGCAGTTTATGCAAAAAAGATTTCGTGAGAATCATTCAAGATTTTCCTTTTATGTTTCTCGAATATGAGACACGGGAATAAAAGGCAGAATCGTGTACTTACTTATCCAGTTCCCGTTCATCCCCCCTATCTCCATGATATAAAGCAGGGGTAGCCAACCAGTCGATCGCGGCTTAGTCGAATCGAGCCCAGATGCAACAGTCACAGTAATAGCAGTTCTGCACTAAAAATAATCTTCAATTTTGTTTTTTCCCCTCTTAATAAAATAAACGTCCTAAGCGCGACTGCTACGCTGGAGGTCTTGGGTTCGATTCCCAGCTTGAGCAAAGTGTTATTGGGTTTTTCTATGAAATTCTCAGTAGCAGTTGGGATTTAGGATTTGTGCCTGGTTAATGGCAATAGGCTCGCTCCCTATTACATGGAACCTAAACATACTGGCGAACTGTGGGTGTACATTGGTGCACCTCGGCCTAACCCTTCGGGGAATACAGGCGTGATGGTATGTGTGTAATAAAATAAAACAGCTACTCTGAAGTAATTATAATGTGTCAAAGAAAAAGATAAAAATGTTTAATTTTCTAAGTTAAAATGTAATTTAAATAGGTATATTTAAGTTAACTAGCTTCTGCTCGCGACTTCGTCGGAGTCAAGTTTGATAATATTATGCTATGGGAACTGTAAAGTTTTCCGGGATAACAAGTATCCTTTGTCCACACTACAGTCCATCTCAGTGCTAAATTTCATCCAGATCCGTTCAGCCGTTATAGCATAAAAGAGTAAAAAACATACATCAAAAAACATCCATCCATCCTTACAAACTTTCGCATTTATAATATTAGTAGGATAGCAGCAAGTAATAAGGATAGTAGGATTTTGGGAAATACGATACTATGTTGAGGTTTATAAGAAGTACTGGTTATTTAACTGGTAGATAGCAAAGAGTCTAGTCTTGGGTCTAATCAACTTGGCCACCCCTGACATAAAGCATGTAATCCATTCAGTGCTCACTATACGAAAATATAAAAGAGTTACATCAAAGACTGTCAATTTCACAGCTATTAGCGTCGTATCACACTCGTCCGTGTCGGAGGGTTTAAAAATAGTATACATTTGAAATACTAGTTTCTACCTGCGACGTCATCCGTGTGATTGTTTTTATTTTTTTCAGCCGCATTACGTTAGCAATGTCATCATCATCTACTTAGCCTTTTCCCAACTGTGTCGGGGTCGGTTTCCAGTCCAACCGGATACAGCTGAGTACCAGTGTTTTACATGGAGCGACTGCCTATCTGACCTCCACAACCTAGTTACTGGGCAACACGATACCTCTTCGTTAGACTGGTTGTCAGACTTCCTGGCTTCTGACTATCCGTAACGACGGTCAAAGATCAATGAATGACAGCCGGGACCAACGGCTTTACGTACTTTCCGAGGCACGGGTGTGTCACACCACCAACTTCCAAACTCCGGGCTACTGAGCAAATCCTAATGGAAAAACCCAACAACGCTTTTTGCCCGACCTGGAAATCGAACCCGGGACCCCACGCTCATCGGTCGCGCTTGCGACCACGAGACCAACGGGGCATTACGTTAGCAATGTGACTGTTTCTATTTCATACGTTAGTACTTTCTAAGTTTTTTTTTTGACATCACTGACATCGGTGAAGGAAAACATCGGGAGAAAACCTGGTGTTATCCTAACTAACATTATAAATGCAAAAGTAAGTTTGTTTGTTACCTCTTCACGCGTAAACCACTAAACCGATCATCCAGAATTTTTGCATATACGTTGTCAGGTGTACAGAAACGGACATAGGGTACCTTTCGTTCAAAAAAGTACTGTTTCCGAGTAAAACAGCAATAACGTTCTTATGATAATAGATGGCGCTTAGTGTCTTTTGAATCATGATTGAATTTTAAATATTATCGAAATTGAAGAAGTCGCTGGCAAAATCTATTATTCTACCTTGAACAAGCGTGGTGATCAAAGTTCTTCTCTCAATGTATGAGAGGAGGCCTTTGCCCTACAGTGGGACAATAATAGACTGGTATTCTTGTTAAGTTACGTCTTTGGTTACTGCTCCACTCCCGTGTGTTATAGCGTACACTATTTCTCATGAATCTGGCTGTAGCGTGTATGAGAAGCAGCCGCCTTAACCGCTGGGCCATCACGACATTGAATTAGTATAGGTACTTACAAAAAATTCTCCTTCACCAAAATATCCAATTTAATTTAGCTTTTCTGTTGTATGATGCGGAAAATAAGATGCTGTGCTTAAGAGGCCTATGATGGCTCCAATTGTTTTTAGAGTTCCGTACATAAAGGGAGGGATACGGGACCCTGATCCTGTTACTCAAACTCCGCTGTGTCTGTCTGACTGTCACAAGGCTGTATATTATGAACCGTATTATGAAGACATATGAAATTCCTATAACAGAGTGGAATATTACTATAACAACAAATAATAAAAAAAACTTAAGGTAAAAATTTAAGGGGGTACCCCGTACAAAAAAAGATTTTTTTTACTGAACTATAAAAAAAAATTGTATTAAATATTGTACGGTGGTACGGAACCCTTCGTATGCGAATGCGACTCGCACTTGACCGGTTTTTATTTTACAAATTACCTACTAAAGAAAATTGGCAAAAAAATTGTGTTTTTTTATAAACAAGGTTTTTTGCGCAAGTAAATAATAACAGCATTAACAATTTGATAGCTGACGAAAACTGCTAGATTTTTCCAAACGAGGTAAAATTAAAACCGTAATATGAGTTTTCTGTGAAATCGAGCTCGTGGATCGTTTGATCTCTTCCCTATTTCTCATCGCTCGGATTTTAATTATATTTTTACTCTTCCTTGCTTATAGTTAGGTACAGGACTTCACTTACATTACTTCCTTTCAAAACGGTTGAGGAAAATGTTTTTGATCCACGCGTCAAGTTCGTGAACGGGAGCTGTAAGTTGAGATTGGCCTTAACTACCATTGCTAATCTCTTTATTTTTTTACTGTTTTATATTCCTCTTCACCTGCCTTGTTTTTACATGTATTTCTATACAACAAAATATGGAACTAGAAATATATGATCAGAATTTAGTAAAAAGTTGATTGAAAAGAGTATCGGTGGAGTTTCTTGCTCGTTCTTCTCCATAGAGACCTACCTTCCTTTTTTGAACGAACAACTAGTGTCAACTTTCTGACAATCCAAAAGTGCCTGTAAATAGTTTAATGGAAATAATTGCTTACGTAAATCACCGGTTTCCATAGAACATTATATTCCAAATGTATTTTAAAAACTAACAAAACTAAACCACAGAGCTCCAAACCAATCTATAATTAACCAGTTTCGCATAACAACATCCGACGCCCTCGCATGACACGTGTCAAATTTGACACTTGACAGCTGTCAAAATTGACAAGCCGCACCGGACCTCGGTGGTATTTTAGGAAGCCATTGTTTTAAAATGCTTTTAAGAAATACAAGACGAAATAGCAACATCCTCTCGGATTCTTAGAATGTTTTGATCGATTGCTTTGTGGAGCATTGCAACTGGAATTTTTGAAGGTGACATATTTAAACAACTACAATATTAGTATAAGTAATATGAATGTGAAGGTTAGTATGTTTGTTACTCAATCACGCTGTAACGGCTAGACGGAATCTGCTGAAATTTGGCACACATATTGATTTACCTTTTCGCATGGGATTCTCTATCCGTGTTTCCGCTCCCGTGGATCGTAGCGTGATGTTTTATAGCCTATCAATTTACTTATCTAGCAAAAATATTTTTTCCTATCAGACTGGTAGTTCCTGAGAATAGCGCGTTTTAACAGTTCAGTGTTTAGTCGTGAAAGCGTTACATACAGACAGAACGAGTTACTCATACATTTTTAATATTAGTATGAATGAGCTTTACAGGTATGTACGTGTGGGTTTAGCGGTTAATTTTCTAAGGCAAATGCCTCTTTGCATACATAGAAGGCACGAGCATAAATAACCACGCTCGCTCAAGGCGGATTGGCAATTGAGGACTCATTATATTTGTTACAAGTACAGACTTATTCAAAGCTTATTCCAATTTGCCTACAGAGATACACCTGGTCTCCGAACCAATAGATCGATGAAAAAGTAAATTATTCCAACTTCGTATCTCCAATCAGACACAAACTTGGAGCAGCTAAGTTTTAACAAGCTGCCGTTATCAAGAGAAGTAAGGGCCTGTTCTCACTGAACTGTAATGATTAACCGGTTATTTTACAAGCTTTTATTTAACTTGCTAGGTATCTCAGTATCTTAGTATGTATGTTAGTTGGGTTGACTGCCTCGTTAGCCTAGTGGTCCAAAGCGCGACTGTTCCGCTAGAGGTCCTGGGTTCGATCCCCAGGTCAAGCAGTGTTATTGGGTTTCCCTATGAAATTCTCAGTAGCAGCTCGGAGTTAGGATGTGTGCCCGGTTAATGGCAATAGGCTCGCCCCCTATTATATGGGACCTAAATATAAGCATACCGGCGAACTGTGGTTGTACATAGGTACACCTCAGCCATAGCCCTTCGGGGAATACAGACATGGTGGTCTCTTTATTGCGAGGTAATCTTGGAACTCATTTTTTAAGCAGATATCTACAACTGATTGAGCTGAAATTTTACATACATATGTAAGTCGGATGACAATGCAACTTATTGATATCATGGAGCTGATCTGATGATGGAGCCTGAAGATGGTCATAGGAACTCGGTAATGAAACGACGCAACCCCATCGAGTTTGGGCTCGATTGGTTCGTCAAGACGAGTACTTTATTGCTAGGTGGTAATTCATAGGCAAACTCACTTTAGATAACAATAACAACGCAATTAAGATTATCATCGACTCGGAAAAAAGAAGGTAGACAAACTAGCTTCCGCCCGCGACATTGTCCGTTTGACGTTCACTGTAAAACTCAGCCGGAAGTAGTGTGGCTTTTCGTCGGAGTAAGAATTTCTACAATGGAACCAGTACTTACAAAAAATAACTTACATAAAAATAAACAAAAGTTTGTATGTTTGAACGCGCTAATCTCAGGAAACTAAGTATTACTCCCATTTGAAAAAAAACATTACACGCTAAATAACATCACGCTACGCCCCAAGGAAGCGGAGCAGTAACCAAAGACGTAACTTGAGTGTATAAAACAGCAGGATACAGCTTGTAATTCGTATAATTATCAGTTGTCTCCATCCAGAAGCGTCGCCTTCACGAAATTACGACACCATAAAACTAAAGTCTAAAATAAACAAGAAACAACATAATATTAACAGAATTAAAGTGTACCTATCCAGTCGGACGGGAGACACGCCCACATAATTTATTGGTAGCTAGTAATTAAAATATCGCCAGGCGAGGCGCGTCGAGTATTTTAAATGAAACACCTTCTAAGTAATCGAGGAACGAGACTCGCGGGAGCCATGGCTGTGGGACAAGGTTGATGGTTGTTCGTGGGATATTTACTTGTGTAATAAGGTAATAACTGCCTCGTTAGCCTAGTGGTCCTAAGCGCGACTGTTACGCTAGAGGTCTTGGGTTCGATGCCCAGGTCGAGCAAAAGTGTTGTTGGGTTTTTCTATGAAATTCTCAGTAGCAGCTCGGAGTTAGGATTTGTGCACGGTTAATGGCAATAGGCTCGCCCTCTATTACGTGGGACCTAAACATACCGGCTAACTGTGGGTGTACATTGGTACACCTCTGCCTAACCCTTCTTGTGCTGCTTATACAAAGTGATGATGGATTTTTGTTTTTTCTTTAACAACTATACGGGATTAGCTGAAATTTGACTTTATATCCCGTTTTTATTTTTCAGTTGGATAATTTAAAACTTCGGCTTAATTTTGTAGTCTACACAGACAAATTGGCTTCAGGTATTATCCCACTCCAGGGCACAGACTTCTTCTAACACAAAGACGAGCATTGATCAACTGATTTCAAATCACACATTTTCCTAACTTGAATTTGGAATTATGTTCTTTAGAATTTAAACTTTCAATGATACCAGCCAGATACAAATAGTATAGCCAAAGAGTTTTTATTACAAGTTCATACGTACTATAATGCGAAAAGAGTTGTTCCCCAACCCATTTTACTAATAATACAAAGCAGAAGAGTTTGCTTGTTTGGTTGAACGCGCTAATCTCAGGAACTACGTACGTACTGAACTACTGGTTTGAATTGACAAAATCTTTTTGTGTATGCATAGTTTATTTATCGAGGAAGGCTATAGGCTATATAACAACACGCTACGACCAATAAGTGCGGAGCAGTAACCAAAGACGTAACCTAATGCGAGTGAAAAAACTACGCGGACGGAGTCGCGAGCAAAAGCTAGTCTTAATAATAAGACCAGGTTTTGCTCACGATGCTGATGATATCCTAGATAAACTTAGAAAGTGGATATGAAATAGAAAAGTCATATTAGTATTTGCCCGTATCCGGACGCAAACCCACGTCCTCGTGAATGACAGACGGGCGCCTTAGCCACTGGTCCACCACATTGTTTTCTAACTAGTTGTAAAATACCAGTAGTAAAGTTAATCTAATATGTAAGAAAAATGGCCGTGAAGCAAGTACCGTCGCCGCCAAAAAGCTTTCCCCACCCTCTGTGTGTACAGTCGTGTCTAGTACGAGTTCCACACTCGCACGCAGCTCCTACGATGCGAAAACTTTAGCGTTTTATTAGTTCCCGTGTAACATACTTCGCGGGTTTCCTTGATTTATAAGCTTAACATATTTCATATTAAAACTTGAAGCAATTTGTTACACGGTGTGTATTGAAGTATATTTTTAGAATACGCGAATATAGAATATCTTGAGTTTATATTTAAAGGTGAGTACACTTGAGCATTTATTTACAACAAAACATCGAACTCTCACGAACCGAATATGTAACTCGAACCGGGACGCTTTATTACAACTTGATGTTACAAACCAACAATTAAAATTATTTATTTTACGTACATGATTTTACCATGAGGCTTGAAAAATTAAGCAGAAACTTACCTGAAACAAAGAGAAACAAATCATATATTTTTTTTTGTGTTGGTTTTTTTTTTTAAATTAAACGCTGCCTCACACTAGGAATATCTCCTGTATCGTGGGTGCGTTTACAAACATATAAACTCACATACACAAACAGCCAGACCCGAAACAACTATCTATGGGCTACACAAATATTTGTTCCGTGACTGAATCGAACCCGCGACACGCAGCGCAGCAGCCAATCGCTTAGCCACTGCGCCAACCGCGCCGTCATGTTGGGAATGCTCATCAAGGCTTTTAAGGACATGTAAAACCATACCAACTCTCTGTATACAACAATGCTCAATAATCTATACTAATATTATAAAGCTAAAGAGTTTGTTTGTTTGATTGAACGCGCTAACCTCAGGATACACATTTCATTGTCAGAATTCAGTACTGCACGGTGCTGCGTCAAAGTCAAAGCATTTATTTCAATTAGACCATTTACAGGCACTTTTGAATTGTCAAGAAGTTACATTTAAAAGTTGAAGCTAGTTGCTCGTTCCAAAACGTAGGTCTCTATGGAGAAGAACGAGCAAGAAACTCCATGGACACTCTTTTCTTTCAATTTGGTTTTTACAAAATCTTGGTTACAATATTCTTGTTGCTTCTATATGTGAAAACAATGAAGATGTATTAAAACAATACAACAAAAAAAAAATCGTCGTGTGAATTCTCACAATGAAATGTGTATCTTTTCGTGTAGTAAATAAAGTTATATTTTGAGTCGATGTGCGCGCAGCGTCGCGTCGCGTTTCGGTGTAAACTGAGCCTAGCTCTATCATCACACCACACGTTAAATCGTCGAACAACAAGCCATCTCGGCATTATCGACGTATATTTCATACTTACTTGTGCTACCGTTAATGGGTCACTGTAATAGCTTGTAAACGATAAATCTTTATTACGCTACTATTTATACGTACTATCGAGTGTTACGATCTAATTGGTTGTGAAAATACTTCCGTTTTGTAGCTTACAAGTCATCAAACTGCCTCGTTAGCCTTGTGGTCCTAAGCGCGAGTGCTACGCTAGAGCTCTTGGGTTCGATTCCCAGGTCAAGGAAAAAGTGTTTTCTGGTTTTTCTGTGAAATGCTGAGTAGCGGCTCGGAGTTAGGATTTGTGTCCGGTTAATGGTAACAGGCTCGTCACATGGGATCTAAACATACCGGCGAACTGTGGGTGTACATTGATACACCTCTGCATAACACTTCGGGGAAAACAGGCGTGATGGTATGTTATATTAAGTCATCAAACTTGACTTACGATCGTTTCTAACTAACCCATTAAATTCGAGTTAGTTGGTAACACGGGCCCTTATTATGTACTAGTTTTTATCTAAGGTTTTATTTGGTAGGCGCGAAACCTTAATTCATTTTCAAAAATTAGAGCCTAAGTTACTTCTTATAACATTAGCTATCTATCAGTAAAAGTCTCGTCAAAATTGGTCCAGCCGTATTAGAGACTAACCGGGACAAACAAACAGACACAAAACATTAAATATACATTTAGTAAAAAGCCGTTATAAGGAAAACTAACTGCTTATGTGTGCATGTTGGCGCAGTTGCTGGGCGATTGATTACTGCGCTGCGTGTCGCAGGTTGTATTCCCGCGTGCAACAAATATTTTTATGACCTACAGAGGGTTGTTCCGGGTCTGGTTGTTTGTGTATATGAGTTTGTATGTTTGTTTGTCATTGCACCGACGGTACAGGAGAAATAACAAGTGTTGCTCCACGTTCTCAAAAAAAAAGTATACGCATAGCACTCCAATACACTAAACAACCAACACACATGGATGCACTTACAAAAGCCCACCCTCGACTTCCAACCATCTTCCTTACACTTTCCACTCCATCTTCCCAACTTCCCTTTTCCTTTAATGCTATTAAAATGTTTTTGTGAAGAGCAGCCAGGAGCCACCTCATCATTAAACAGGTAGGTATCGTCAGGTGAGTGTCTGGTACCCCCCACCTTCCCCCCATATCCTTGCCTACAGGCATGTGATAACGATGAACGTTGTTAGGAATTTCTACTTGCGACCGTGTGGGGCTAGAGAACTAGCGGTTGAATTTGAAAGTTTAAAATCTGGTTAGGATTTGTAGATTTTGAAAAAAAAAACATATCTAACAATGTGTAGACTTAATAACTTAACTTTAGCGATAATTTTGTCGATAGTCGTTACAGCCAATCGCTGATGGCTTAATAGTCATGAGCATCGACCAACATCTGAATAGGCTCTCGTAAGACGGCTGAATCAAAGGCTTGATTCGGTAGGCAGTACTTCTAGATACTTGGCGAATGAATAATTTAACTACACACATACCATCACGCATGTATTCCCCGAAGGGTTAGGCAGAGGTCAACCAATGAACACCCACAGTTCGCCGGTGTGTTTAGACCCCATGAAATAGGGGGCGAGCCTATTGCCATTAACCGGGCACAAATCCTCACTCCGAGTTGCTACTGAGAATTTTACAGAAAAACCCAATAACACTTTTTGCTCGACCTAGGAATCGAACCCAAGACCTCTAGCGTAGCAGTCGCGCTAAGGACCACTAGGCCAATGAGACAGTTCTTTCATAAATTTCATCATAATCGGTTACTTTCGCGTTTGTAATATTAATAGAAAAGTAGAGATTGATCCAAACAGCTAGTTGCGATCTGCCGATTGCCTCCACTCTGAGATCAAAGTTGATCCGTCTGCTTAGTGCCGTACCCGCTAATCTCGTGGCCGTATATCAAAAATCCTGTGTATAGGGAAGAGACGCCCCGCTAATGGTAATGATACTTCATAGTATCGTTACTGGCGTTAATAACAACAAAGTTGTTCTGCTGACTACATAATTATCGTATTTTACGAGATAACTTGAGATAATAATGGTGCAATAACATATTGTATTAGTAAGATCTTGATGATCCAGTTCCATCTCTGTTTATGAGGTGGCGGGTTTGATTCCAGGCAAGTACCAATGTAGACACATTAGTATTTTAAGTATATATGTACTTCTAGATTGTTTGTTTAAACGGATCAGTTAAATTCTCTTTGTATACGATAGGCTTTTTTTAACATAAACATACCATTACGCCTGTATTCCCCGAAGGGTTAGGCAGAGGTGTAACAATGTACACCCACGGTTCGCCGGTATGTTTAAGTCCCATGTAATAGGGGGAGAGCCTATTGCCATTAGCGGGCACAAATCCTAACTCCGAGCTGCTACTGAGAATTTCATAGAGAAACCCGATAACACTTTTTGCTCGACCTGCGAATCGAGTTTTTTTAATAAACGTAAAAAGGTTAACATTACAAACGTCACCGATGCCGCAATAAACGCGGCCACCTACAGCAGCCAAGTGCGAGCCAGGCTAGCACACGAAGGATTCCGTATCACCGTACAACATTTCACATTACCTACAACAAAATACGTTTCTTGTATGGTAATCTTCTTTATTTTAATTATTTGTTGTTACTGCGGCCATAGCACACACCCATAATTTATTTAACTCTCAACATATGACGGTTCATGAGATACAGCCCGCTGACAGACAGAATACGAATATTAAAATGAATAATTTAAGTTATGTTGTACTTTTGTGCAATTTTTTTGTTTTTTAAATATAATTGCATGGAATTCTTTTTTTCTTAGTATCAAATTTTGTTTTACATTGATTTTATAATTTACACCTGGCATGTTATCTCTTCACCTCCTTTGGTTGACTGGTAGAGAATGCCTAAGGCATTAAGTCCGCCTTTGTACTTTTTCTTGTATAAAGTTTAAATAAATAAATAAATACGCTTAGTAACAGGATCCCGATGACACCCTTCAAGTATAAAACCCTAAAAAGGGATTTACATAAACTATCGAAATTCGAAGGAACAAGTTGAACTCAACGTATTAGTGTAACAAGTTCTAACTAAAGACAAGAACTAATACAATGTAAACGGCACTCGCACAGTATTTGTCGAGAGTACAAACAAAAGCAGGTTGTTAGTTACTTTGTCCATATTTACGTAAACGTAGCTACAATGTTATTAGTCGAAAAGTCTCAGTTATTTGCCGCGTTGTCTCTAACTAATTGCTTTTTTACTATTTCCTTGATAATGGTTTAGTTGTGGTGCAAGTAATGAGGTTTTAGCGATTTTTATCCGCTTTTCATTTTTTTTTTGCCACAACTGCCTCGGTAGCTTAGTGGTCCTAAGCGCGACTGCTACGCTAGAGGTCTTGGGTTCGATTCCCAGGTCGAGCAATGTGTTATTGGGTTTTTCTATGAAATTCTCAGTAGCAGCTCGGAGTTAGGATTTGTGCCCGGTTAATGGCAATAGGCTCGCCCCCTATTACATGGGACCTAACCATACCGGTGAACTGTGGGTGTACATCGTAACACCTCTGCCTAAACCTTCGGGAAATACAGGCGTGATGGTATGTCATTTTTTTAACAAAATTATGTAACCCCAAACGAGGAATTTCTCGTGTAGCGTGGGTGTGTTTTACAAACACATAAAAATACACAAACAGCCAGACCTGGAACAAATAAAGGTAGGCCACAAAAATATTTGTCTCATGCAGAATTCGAACTCGCGACACGCAGCAACCAATCGCTCAGCTTCTGGGCCAAATGGAAATATTGGAAAATTATGGAACTTTGAGAATGGACCGTCTCATCTTACCGTAGCATGAATGACGTAATCCAACATAATATATATGAAGCAGTGACTAAGAATGAATAGGCAGAGAAATTAACTAAATTATTTATTACTAGCGACCCGCCCCGGCTTCGCACGGGTGCAATGCTGATGTTATTATAAATATAAACCTTCCTCTTCAATCACTCTATCTATTAAAAAAAACCGCATCAAAATCCGTTGCGTAGTTTTAAAGTTTTAAGCATACATAGAGATATAGGGACAGAGAAAGCGACTTTGTTTTATACTATGTAGTGATTATTAAAAATTGCAATCAAAGCTTAATAACATCAATAAAAACGTCATTAAAATCATTTATATTTTCAAGTGACAATATTTAATTGACCGTGAATGATGCTCATCACTTAACACAATTTCAAATGAAATCCAACAATATACAATTTCATACGACCACAGCACCATTCAATTTTATTAACAAAAGCACTCGTTATTTGTTTAAATAGCAATTAATTATACAATAATTCTACTGGATGGCGAATTTCGGAACTAATGTCGCCACTAGCGCGAATTGAAATGCATTCTCATTGGTTAATTGTTTGACATTATTTCTAATGTCAAATTAAATTTGTTGAAAACTACACATATGAAAATATAAATGTAAATAACTTGGCAAGTTTATAGTGTGCTGTGTGATTATTAATCTATATTACTAAATTTAATAAAGCCGAAGAGTTTTTTTGTATGTTTGTAAGTTTGTTTAAACGCGCTGATCTCTGAAATGAACAGCCAGATTGAAAAAAAACATTGTTTGCCAGATACGTAAGAATAGTAACATAACATACCAGCACGCCTGTGCCCCACGAAGGGTTAGGCAGAGGTGTACCAATGTACACCCACAGTTCACCGGTATGTTTAGGTCCCATGTAATAGGGGGCGAACCTATTGCCATTAACCGGGCACAAATCCTAACTCCGAGCTGCTACTGAGGATTTTATAGAAAAACCCAATAACACTTTTTGCTCGACTTGAGAATCGAACCCAAGACCTCTAGCCTAGCAGTCGTGCTCAGGACCACTAGGCTAACGAGGTAGTTATAAGAATAGTATACTTAGGCAATATAACATCACGCTACAATACACTTCCTATCCTTGTACCAATCTTCGTTTCTGCCCTGTAAACCGCTTTCATTTATATGTACATTTGACTAGCATTTGCCTGCGATTTCGTTCGTGTAAATATCGCGGACTTAAGTCGCGGAATACAAATCAGCCTGTTCCGTATTTTTTTTTTTTTTTTTTTGGTGGGTGCTGTTCCGTATTTGGGGTTCAAATTTTATCAAAATTGATTCAGTGGTGTAGTAGCAAAAGTGTAACAGATAAACAGAGAGACAAAGTTATGTTCGCATTTTTGATATTAGTGATTATTCAACGCAAATGTCTTGTAGCATCCTTATCCCATTGCACACTACCCCATATACGAACGATCTGTGTCCCTAGCTTCCCATAAAGCCTGGCAAGCCGTACAACAAAGCCTAGGTTAGTCCCATGAAGATATTCGGTCACAGGATTTAGTATTGAAGGCTGCAGCAATCAATTTGAGGGGACCATGGCGGCTTAGTAACTTGTGGTTAGATTGTCCGTCAACTTGCTGTCGCTATGTCGCTTGTTTGAGTCTAACGATAGGCTTTTCTAGCGAAATCATTGTCATTTAAAATGTATTCCCTAACTATGTAGATTTGTTCTTCACCTAGACTCAGTTAAACACTTTTTTATGTTAATCTTTAACTTTTCACCAGACTTATTAAAGAGTAATGGTAATCGCTCATTACAATGATATTGCTCTGACTCAGCAACAACCCGGCCGCCAATGCTTCGAATAATACAAACGTTAGATACCAGCGCGCTGTCCGCGAGCTCTCACCTTTTTTACCTTGTCATCACACCTGTATTTCCTAAAGGGTTAGGCAGAGGTGTAACAGTGTACACCCATAGTGCGCCGGTACGTTTTGGTCCCAATGTAATAAGGAGCGAGCCTGTTGCCATTAACCGGGCACAAATCCTAACTCCGAGCTGCTACTGAGAATTTTATAGAAAAACCCAATAACACTTTTTACTCCATCTGGGAATTACCTGCTTTTTTACCTTGTCATTATAAAAAATACCTTAACACACAATATAAAGCCCTAATTTGAATGGCAAATCATTTGTTTTTAACAACCGTCCAATGAACACATCGAAAGAAGGAAATATTGATTACTATCACAAATCACGTATACGAAAAATCTTAGACACAGAACAGAAATCAGTTGGCAGTCGCTTCATGTAAAACAATGGTATTCAGCTGCATCCGGTTAAACTGGAAGCCGTACGAAAAGGCTAGGCAGATTGACGGCCCCGTCATAACACACACATGCACACTTCTGCACCCGCTGTCGCTCCCGCCTCTGCTTATACCTTCAGCCCTCTCATCACAACAAGTCTTGAAGCCACAACGATCCTCCCTCCGTTAATACCGGTAGGTTTAATGAAACACATTTCTTTGTTGTCACGTTCCTGCGATGTTTTTCTTACACAATTTACAGTTCAGATAAACAAATTAGGTAGCAGGATTAATGTTTTCAGAAGGGTTACAAGTGGCAATCTAGGAGTGGGAGTTGTGTAATCAGTTTATTGGAAGGCTTTGGATGTATTTCAATGTTCGTTATGGAAATGGTATCTTATTCCATGTCATTGTGTAATGTTTTACTCCACGCATATATCTTGCAACTGGCTCGTTAGCCTAGTGGTCCTAAGCGCGACTGCTACACTAGAGGTCTTGGGTTCAATTCCCAGGTCGAGCAAAAAGTGTTATTGGGTTTTTCTATGAAATTCTCAGTAGCAGCTCGGAGTTAGGATTTGTGCCAGGTAAATGGCAATATGCTCGTCCCCTATTACATGGGACCTAAACATACCGGCGAACTGTGGGTGTACATTGGTACACATATGCCTAACCCTTCGGGGAATGCAGGCGTGATGGTATGATGGATGACACATTTTTTAATATACTAGCGTGGTCCTATGTGGTAGTGTTTCGTGGGAAAATCCTTATTGAGAGAAGGATGGTTTATGTCGGACTCTTCTGACTATAACCCCATGTTTCATCTTAATACTATCATTCTGGACCTGGTATTCGCTTGACGCATGATCTCTGGCCTGATCGTCATCATATCAGCCGAACGACTTCCACTGCTGGATATAGGCCTCCCCTAAAGATAGCCACAATGACCGGTCCTGTGCTGCCTGCGTCCAGATCAATTACCTCGCTGCCCAACAACTGCCTAAAGGCCATAATCTAAGGGGCCAACCCCTAACCCACAGTTTAGCTCATATTTCAAATAAATAAAGTTATTTTCAACTACTTTGAAGGATATTACCAGTTTTAATACATTAATAGCTTAATCGCACACCCCAATTACAAAGGGTGTTCGCGTTTAGGAGCAATTAACTATCTGAATAAACTCAGCTTAGCAATGAGTTATGCGCGAATTGTGAACACGCTTTATTTACGGTAATGTAGTTTATTAAGCTATTGGGGGCGATAATTTTAATAGGATTTTGGTTTATCAATGATTTGGCGGAATTCATGCTACTATGTACACTATGCACTATATCTTTTTTACTTTATTAAAGACCAGCTTCTGCCAGCGACTTCGTTCGCGTGGTTTTTTCACCCGCTTTAAGTTACGTCTTTGGTTACTGCTCCTCTCCCGTGTGTCGTAGCGTGATGTTATATAGCCTATAGTCTTCTTCAAAAGATGGACTATCCAACACAAAATAAAATAATAATTTTCCAATTCAAACCAACAGTTCCTGAGATTACCGCGTTCAACCAAACAAACAAACAAACTCTTCAGCTTTAAAATTCTTATTTCAGAAATGTTTGATAAAATGAAAAAAATAAATATTTAATAGTTGTTCCGTGTCGGGCTGTTTGTGTATGTGAGTTTATATGTTTGTAAACGCACCCACGATACAGGAGAAATTCCTAGTCATCATCTTCCTGCCCTTATCCCATGTTACTTGGGGTCGGCGCAACACGTTTTCTTCTTCCACGCTGTCCTGTCAACCGTCATGCTATCGCTGACTCCCTTCTCTTTCATATCATTCTTCACGCAATCCATCCATCTTTTCTTTGGCCTCCCTCTTCCCCTCCATCCATCCACATTCATTTTGAAAATTCCTAGTGAGGGGTAATATATAAAAAAAAAACTGTTTTAATTACTGTATTATTGTTTAGCAAGTATTAAAAAAATCAATAGTCGGTCAGAGTGGTTACACAATGAACTTTTCATACCTGTTTAACATGTAATATGCATAAAAAATTTTCAATTCGATTTGAGTGTCAGCGTAAAAAGGAATAAAGTAACGGTGACTCTTTGAAAAATTAAAACTGCATAAATTCCTAAACGACCGGTCGTTAATAGAAACACACTTTTATTTTTTTATGACATCCGATTATTATCTTTGACAAGTACATAAAAACTGTCTGCATTTTACGACTCTTCGAAAGAATTAACCTACTGAACGAAACATATTTTTTTCTTACCTAGTGCGTACTTGTGAACAATATTTTTATGATTTTTTTTATAGTTACGTATTACATACATAAACTCACGCCTTTTTCCCATGGGGGTAGGCAGAAACCACAGAACGCCACCTGCTACGATCCTTACATACTTCTTTCGCCTCGACCACGTTCATACATCTGTTCATAAAAGCACGCCGGTTACGAGTACTGCGCACACGTCCTTTCTGAAGAACACCACCAATAAGGTCAGGGTAGGACTTTCTAGGGCGTCCTCTCCCGGCGTTGCCACTCACATCTGCCATATAAATCCCTTTCGTTAGTCGCCTTTCACTCATCCTCTCAACATGACCGAACCATCTAAGCATACTCTTTTCTATTTTTGTTACTACATCCTCTTTTAATCCGCAACGTTCTCGTATCGTTTCATTCCTTAGTTACGTATTGATATTGTAATGACAGAAAAATTGTCTATTTTATTTACATAACATACTATCACGCTTGTAATTCCAGACGGATTGCCCAACCCGTACACCTCTGCCCAGAGGTGTACTAGTGTACACCCACAGGTCGCCGGTATGTTAAGGTCCCATGTAATATGGGGCGAGCCTATTGCCATCAACCGAGCACAAATCGTAACTCCAAGTTGCTACTTAGAATTTTATAGAAAAACCCAATAAAACTTGTTGCTCGACTTGGGAATCGAACCCAACACCTCTAACGTAGCAGTCGCGCTTAGGACCACTAGGCTAACGAGGTAGATCCTATTTTATTTACAGTGTAGTGGAAATCACACAAAAAAATGTTAAACAAAGCAACCTATCATCAATGTCTTGTCTGTATGGGAGAGGTTTTTGCACTGCAGTGGGTCAATAATATTATTATTAAATTAGTAGTATTGTTTTTTTTAAAAACGTTGCCGCACATCAGGAATTTCTTCTGTATCGTGAGGGCATTTAACAAACGTATCAAAACATTTAACTAACGTCATTCAAATCCATGAAGGAACGGTAATACTGCGTAAATTAACAACACACTGCTTAAAAGTCACAAGACAGCAGAATAATTATGCAATTTCGTTTACTAAAAAAAAAAAATATACCATCACGCCTGTATGGGTTCACGCCGAAGGGTTAGGCAGATGTGTAACAATGTACACCCACAGTTCCCCGGTATATTTAGGTCCCATGTAATAGGGGGCGAGCCTATTGCCGTTAACCGGCCACAAATCCTAACTCCGAGCTGCTACTGCGAATTTTATAGAAAAACCCAATAACACTTTGCTCGACCTGGGAATCAAACCCAAGACCTCTAGCGTAGCCGTCGGGCTTAGAACCACTAGGCTACCGAGGCAGTTAAATTGGTAAATGTTTTAGTTACAAAGTCCCTTTCACCCCGTACCACAATTTATAGCTACAGACAAGAATACCAAAAGCCCTAACAACCTACTAATTGAACATTCCGTACCTAATCACGTAATTACTAGCCTAAATCATTTTCCTAACGGTATCGATACTCGGTAATGAGGATTAGTGTAGCGGCATCGGGCTATAAAATTTTATGCTCACTGCTTACGGAGTTCCGTACAGCTCCATCCATTTATTGTCTCTTAGAACTAACGCATGTTAGGAGTAATCCTTTAATTAGAGTTCGCAATATGTACTAACTGTACAGAGTAACCGACAAGAGCCGTGAGCACAAACTTGAAGTTCATTTTTTGGGTTTATCCTGGGGTTTTTGTTTTTTGAATTGCCGACGCTACATGCCATTAGTTCAACTGACGGACCAATCGCGTTAAACCAAATTTGTGCTTTGTGCCGGTTACTATAAACTGCGGTATCACCAGCGTTCAGTTACGCCTTTGGTTACTGCTCCGCTCCCGTTGGTCACAGTGTGATGTTCTATATACGTATAAACCATCCTCTTGCGCGAACGATGTCGCGGGCAAAGCTAGTAACTACATATTTAGACGAAGAAGAGCCAGCAGCTTACACTACAAGTACACTACTAATGTAATTACAGTTCTAACAACCATTATTACACTATAGATCGCCATTTATTTTACTGTTATAGCTTAGTAGAAAACATTGAAATCGTCAGTCAGGAACATGTGGAAAAACTTACCCAAGAGCAAGTCAAACTCGTACAATTAAGGTTCCGAAACAATTTTAACTGAGCAGTCAATCGAGTTGTAATCAACTGATGTACTTTTTATGCAATGAAACGCAATTTTCCCATAGATTTTAAACGGCAATAGCTTTCTGCGCCCTCACTCATTTGCCACCTCAATTGTAAAATAAAGTGTTAATTTCAATACAACATAACGCACCGAACGCACGACAACACGCTAACCACGAACGACGACGAACGGAATCACGCTTTTTAAAGCATATTGTCAATCTTTTTACTCGAGTAGCTTGTGGGTAAGGTATACACGGCGATCCTCTGACGCCCTGCGAGTCCAGTACAATAATGCTTTCAGGATGCTGTTGCGGCTACCGTGGCGCTCTAGCGCTTCAGATATGTTTGCTGAAGCACACACGGATGGCTTCAAAGCGATAATCCGTAATAAAACAACTTCTCTGTTACAGCGTCTGCGCAACGCCAGCAACAGCATTCTGAAAGTAATTGCTGCTAGGTATGACTGCCCTTTCCAAATACATTGGATAGGGGTAGTAAATGGAACTTTATAGGGGTGCAAATAATAAATAATAAATAATTAGATACTAACACTACTAACATAAATTGTGAGTTAATATTGTTACTAACTCACTAACCAAATATGGACATTTATCTGAAATAAAAGTTTTTGTATTCTATTCTATTCAAGACATGTCTAGGAATTATTGCTTTATGGTGCATTATTAATTTAAAAATAATTAGAAATTAACAACAAACAAAACAACGCAACTGTAAGTATTTATTAAAACATTACTTAACTGTGAGACAATTCTATTGTGATAAATTATAACATTTTAGACCAGAATGAAGTTAATCATAAAAGAGCCCTTGTGATGTGAGTCATTTTAAACTTTAAGATACGGAACCTTATGTCTAGGCTGCAGTATTTAAAATACTATTGAATTTAGTAAAGATTTAAGCACAAAAACATAGCCTTCCTTTTACAGCAGTCGGGTAAAAACAATGAGCTTATTTTTCCCATTCATTACGTTTCCTAAAACACAAAAATATGCATAAAGTCGTAAACACACTGCAGAAAACTATCACGTAGCCCCTATAAAGCCCCGTTCGCATTCAAAGACTAACTTTATCAGACAGTTAGTAACGTTCCGAAAACGTGCCTCAGTTTCGAATAAAAACATAAAACACAAACTAACAGAATTGCCTCGAGTATTTCTCCGTTTATCTACTGAAACGAACGATGTTGTTAAAATCTATTACACGGAAAAAAATTAAAGGCAAAAAGAAAAATTGTACGAAGAAAATACAGGGTGAGTAAACAATCGTGGATCAAACGAAACAGGGCGATAGTTAAGATTATTTGCAGTAAAAAATATATCTGTGGCAGAGCTCTCACTTGATCTCCTTAAAAGTTATGACTATTTGAGTGTTTGTTGAATAAAATACCAAAAATTTGTAACAAGTAAGGCAATTAGAGTAAAATGGGTTCCCATTTTAAAACAATAAATGGTGTTTAGTTGCTTCTAGGAAATGTATCGTCATTACAAAACTGCTTTTATGATAGAAGGTACCATGGTTTATGAGTATTGGCACTTTCTTTATTAAGTATCGTGAAAAAATATTTGTAATTTTATATTTACTGCAAACAACCCCAACTATCGCTCTGTTTTTACACATATTTCATCATTAACTAAGTCTATTCAAAGTCAATTCGCCCCAACTAACAAAACAACATTGAGTTTCGAGATTCTCCACGCAGCTTACGTGACCCTAAATAAGTGGCTCTAGTGTCGCAGTATCATGCTAGAACTTCATCCTTCCTTTTACCGACTTCTCCGAGACATAACAGTCTCCTTAAACTGGACCCATATCGCACAAGTGGCTATAAGTACCTAATGACAACCACCACGATATTTTGGTGGCACAAATTGTACACCCTGTATGAAATTCCTAGTTGTAGGTACCTACTAAATGTATTAGCAAGATGTCGCCTTATGTGCATTAGGCTCGGTCCAGTTAGGGTAATAGTACATTATGATACAAGTGTGGAATGTTTGTCTTTAAGGTCGAGGCTGTATTGCAGAGAGCGAAATAATCATTTTTCAAGACACTCGTGACGAAAATTATATAAAATTTCATAAGCTTTGCGTTTTGGACAAAGACTTGTGAAAAACGGCCAGAGTCAAAACCAGAGTCAGAATTCATTTTATTCGAAGATTTCAATAAATAATCCGCGTTACTTAATTAAATATTCGAATCAAATGAATTCTGACTCTGTTATTACTATAAAATAAGTAAAACATATTTTGTCATACTTAATTTATGGTCGTCATTAATTTGAGTACTGAAAGATTGTCGATGGTTCAGTTTGGAAAAACTAAACTGAATAATGTACAAATACAAAAGTGAATTAAGTAGTAATCGCGTCACCTCACCTGTACCTTTAAACACACAAGTTTATATACACATAAGATCAGACCAGTTGTACCTATAGTACAGTCGCAAACAATAGCGGTTAACCACTTTTCACACTTACACCCTTAGTAATAAGGTTGAAAAGCGGCCAACCACCATTGACCTCGATTGTACATACAGGTACAAGGTGCAGCTGATCTCGATTGTACGCAATCGCTGTACTAACTGTCGTACGCTGTGACGCTCACTGCCGCCATTGTAAGTGGACAGTGGTGCTCAAACTATTCGGAAGCTAAATGCCAATTCTAATTATATGGCGTTCAAATTCAAATTGGAATCTAATGTCAGTGTCAAAAAGGTCAATTTTCCAAACTAAAGACGTTAAAAATCTAGACGCAATCTCACCTCAGCGATACTTAATGTCAAAATACTGTAAAAAATGCAAGGTTGTAGGTATTTTTGACAGATTTAGACTGGAATTAGAATGCTATCATTTTTTTATTTGCAGATATTAAGTTGTTAAATTACGGGATTACCTTCCTGCTGTAGGTTATAACGCCAAGATAGTTCTTCCTCCTGTGGGGTTAATGATTAAAAATGAACTACTAACAGTAAAAAAATAAACATTAAAATCAGTCCAGCCGTTTAAAACGAGTTCAGTGACACAGGTACAGTTGAATTATACACACCACACACCATCACGTCTGTGTACCCCGAAGGGTAAGGCAAGGGTGTACCAATGTACACCCACAGTTCACCGGTATGTTTCGGTCCCATGTAATAGGGTGCGAGCCTATTGCCATTAACCGGGCAAAAATCCCAACTCCGAGCTGCCACTAAGAATTCCGTAGAAAAACCCAATAACAGTTTGCTTGACCTGGGAATCAAACCCTCGACCTGTAGTGTCGAGCTTACGGCCACTAGGGTAACGACGCAGTTACGGATTATACAATAAAAATATATGCAAAACACAAGGTACTCCATTAATTTTAAAATTACACAACATTTAACTGAAGCGTACGTTACGTGAAGGTAACAAGTTTAACTAAACTTTACAGTTCAAAGTTAAATTGAACGACAAGACACAGGAGCGCGACACTTTAACATAATGTCACTGAACGGAGTCACTGAGTCACTAAGTTCGTATGTGATGGTTTAAGTTGAGTAGTAGTGCTCTTTGTGAAGGAGCTCGTCCGGGGAAGTACTACCACCATAACTATTTCTGCCGCAAAGCAGCGTTGATGTGTTCCGGTTTGAAGGGTATGGGTGCCGGCGTAACTACAGGCACATGAGACATTTCAACTTTGTTTGTGTTGGCAACGCATCTGCAAGGCCTCTGGTATTGCAGATGTGTATAGACAGAGGTGATCACTTAACACCCAGTGAGGCCATCGGGTTGTTTGCCATCCAACGAGATGCGAAACGCACGCTTTCACGCGTGCTTTTAAGTGCATGATGATGTGATCCGACCGATTTTGGCCAAGGCTATAAGTACCCAGGGGTCATGGCGGTTTTTAAAGCTTAGTTTTAATATTTTACACTGGTTAGCGTGACGAAACCTGTCCCGTTCCGTTGGTCTCGTGGTCGCAAGCGCGACTGATGAGCGTGGGGCCCAGGTTCGATTCCCAGGTCGGGCAAAAAGTGTTATTGGGTTTTTCCATAAGGATTTTGCTCAATAGCAGCCCGGAGTTTGGAAGTTGGTGGTGTGGCACCCCTGTGCCTCGGTCAGCACGTAAAGCCGTTGGTCCCGGGTGACATTCGTAGATCTTTGACCGTCGTTATGGATAGTCAGAAACCAGAAAATCTAACAACCAGTCTAACCAAGAGGTATCGTGTTGCCCAGTAACTGGGTTGTGGAGGTCAGATAGGCAGTCACTCCATGTAAAACACTGGTATTCAGCTGCATCCGGTTAGGCTGGAAGCCGACCCCGACATAGTTGGGAAAAGGATAAGCAGATGATGATCGTACCCAAACCTGACAGTTCCTGGGTATGGTACAACACAAAACAAATGATGGGGTGAATATGTAACCTTCGGTTTCGCTAAGTTACTTTCTACAGTCGTTACACAACAAAATCAAATCGTACCTAACATTTGAGCACCACTGACGTCTGCTATCTGGTCCGTATAATCCAGTATTGTGTGATCGTCGGAATATACATAATGGCCGTCTGTACCAACTAGATACACCGTATGACGTCCATACTAATTTAATAATACAAGGGACGGTATTGGTTTCATCTTCACGGCTTGGGGGGGTTCGAGGAGTCGGTGGTATTTCAAGAAATGCTATTTCATGAAGTAAGATTTGAATTTGCTAAAATTTGGCAGGTAGAAACAAATTAGTAATTCAACTCTCATGCATGAAATTGTGGGTTCAATATGTAATTTCTAAGTTTACCTTGACATGTCTTATAATTACTATAAGTCTAAAATTGCCAAACCGCCTTGAGCAAGCGTGGTGATCAATACTCGTGGCCTTCTCTGAGAAAAGGCTGGTATTATTATTGTATAAAACAAAATTACACAAGAAGGTGCAGTGTGGGAAGGGCCCCCACGAGATGGACAAAGTGGCAAAGCTTGCGGAAAATCGCTGGATATGCAGGCAGCGCAGGACCGCTCAATGTGGCCATCTTTAGGAGAGGCCTATGTCCAGCAGTGGACGTCGTTCGGCTGACACGATGATGACGATGAAAATAAGTTCGCTTTTCATCGACCGAAAACTAAACTACAGAATACTTTGACATCCACAGTCTTGACTATCTCTTACCCACAACCTACCATTGTCCGCACATAATAGTGTCTGTCGGTACAGATAGCCAGCTACACGCCGCACTAATTATGAGACAGGGCCATTATTAGTGAGAGCTGTATGCTTACACCTGTTGATGTAACAGCTTAGGTTGATGTCATCGTGTTGATGTGAACGATCATTGATGATCATGGTTATTTCAGAAATAGGAAAAACAAAAAGTAGAAAAATGTTCTTTTTGAACCTTACAAAATGTATTTAAAAAAACTGGCTTTTTGACAGACGGCGATGTAATTGCGGTTAAAAAAGTACGCTAGGTCCTTTGCAACTACCTTCAACTTTCTGTATAACTCATTGACAATTCAAAAGTGTCTGCAAATGGTCTAATTGAAATAAATGTTTTGACTATGATATATTCAGACAACTTCCCCGTTGGTCTCGTGGTCGCAAGCGTGACGGATGAGGTCATCATGCGTTCGATTCCCAGTTCGCGCAAAGTGTTATTGGGTTTTTCAATCAGGAATTTCTCAGTAGCAGCTTGATGGTAGGATTTGTGACCGGTTAATTGCAATAGGCTCGCCCCCTATTACACGGAACCTAAACATACCGGCGAACAGTGGGTGTACATTGGTACACCTCTGCCTAACCCTTCGGGGAATACAGGCGTGATGGTATGTATGTATGTATATATATTCAGATTTCTTATTTTTATTGTTCATTACGATCGGTGCAGTAGTTCTATCATGATAAAGTCGCAAACTGAAAAACAGACTGAGTCACTTTCGCATTTATAATACATACTTATATACATATTATTCTACAGATTGAAGTAAACAGGCGTAACCTATAAAACCTGACTCGAGCATATGTAAGGCTTCTTTCAAACTTGTATGTCTTCCATATTTATACATAATATATTATTTATCTTGGACATCAATGACATCGGTGAAGGAAAACATCGTGAGGAAACCTAAACAATTATTTACACTGTTTAAGTGTACAAATGATTGCTAGCTGAGTAACCGAAAGAATTCACATAAATCTAAAATCTCCAATCCGTCTTGAGCAAGCGTGGACATCAAAGCTCGTGCCTTCTCTGTATTAGAAGAGGCCTTAGCCCTGCAGCGGGACAATAATAGGCTGACAATAATATCGATTTGTGAAACCGCTGGATGCGGGCAGCGTATGACCTGGTCATTGTGGCTATGTTTAAGGGACGCGTAATAATAGCGTTGGACGTCGTTCAGTTGAAATGATGGTGTTGATTTGTGATAGACGAGACAAAAGAATCATCGTATTGTTTTAACTTTTTAACCACTACTGGGTATTCACATTTTAACTTGTCAATAAATAACGACTAAAAGAAAATATTACTACAGGGTTATTGAGAAAGTACTCGAGGTAATTTACCGTATCGAGATGCAAAATCTATACTGAACAATACAATAAAGCTGAAGAGACTTGTTGTTTGGTTTGTTTATGCGCGCTAATCTCTGGAACTAACAGTCGGATTGGAAAAAAATATTTTGTATATCATAGACAGATTCATAGGGAATAAAGTATAGGCTATTTTTTGTTTTGGGGGATGGGAAATCATCAAATAACTTCTCCCGCCCTGGGCGGGGCGGGAGGGAGTGTCAGACTTTTACTGACTAAAACTCACCCATGTTCCTTCTTGTGCCCTTTGCGTTCCGGGGGCGCGGTATCTCTTGCGAACAACCCGCAGCCCCGGAAGCATAGGCTACTAACATCACGCTGGGACCTGCGAGATCAGAACAGCAACTGAAGACGCAACATAACCCGGGTGTAAAAATCCCCTGTGGATCATAGAAATCTAGTACTCAAAATAATTGATTTTGCATCGAACTCAAAATTAAAAAAAAAGCATGGAAGCTTTAGCCCGTAACGAGATAACTTCACAACTATGTATGATAACTAAGTGAATTAGCCGAGGGTGAGTCGGGTAGAATTAAGGGGGTGAGAAGGGTTGAAAGGGGGTGAAACGACATAAAGTTTTGCTATCACCGTATCGTGGTAATAGAGTCAGATTATGGTAATAGTTTGATACTAATGTTTGGTTAAGCTTATGGTTTTTGATTGTATGTCAGTGAGGTGATGCGAGGGTTGAAATTTGCAATTAAAATTGTTCACAAAAGTAACTAAAATAAAATGAAAATGAAGAGAATTATATTTCATAATATACATCTAGTGTATTTATTTTGACATAACATCACGCCTGTATTCCCCGAAGGGTTAGGCAGAGGTGTAACATTGTACACCCACAGTACGCCGGTATGTTTAAGTCCCATGTAATAGGGGGCGAGCCTATTGCCATTAACCGGGCACAAATCCTAACTCCGAGCTGTTACTGAGAATTTTATAGAAAAACCCACTAACTCTTTTTGCTCGACCTGGGAATCGAACCCAAGACCTCTAGCGTAGCAGTCGCACTTAGGACCACTAGGCCAACGAGGCAGTTATTGTATTGGCAGTTGTTGTTGTATTTATTTTAAACACTAATAACACAAATGGTAAAAAAAATGAACTTGCTTGGGTTGAATTTAAATCATAATTTCAACCCTAAAGCATGTAATTATTTTATGTTAATATTTCATTGTATTTTTATGTTTTGTTCAGCCTCTGTTCACTCAAAAGAAATTATAAAAGCAATTTTACTTGGACACCTTGGCTTGGGTCGGATGAAATTTCAGGTTTTTTCAGCCAATATTTTAATAAAGACGTACGAAGGCCTAGATAGGTTTTACCTGTCACTTTTTAGATCTAGAAAATGTTATCTAGACCTAAAAAATGTAATAAGGAGATCCGAGTTAGTGCTTGTCATCCCAATTCAGGTGATTTCCAGTGGAGAATATTGGATAACCGTGAGGGGTGAAATTCAGACGGGGTTGAAAAAGGTTCGGGTGCTTTTTAGGTTATTATGAAATAGAAATGAAATATCTGCCTTTGCTTGTCAGTAAGTAGATATTTGTGAGAATCTAGATTTACAGTCTAGACATTAAAAGCGTAATAATATTTTATTTATGACATTCCTCCATGGCTACATGGCCATGGCTACATGGCCTCGTTGGCCTAGTGGTCCTAAGCGCGACTGCTACGCTAGAGGTTTTGGGTTCGATTCCCAGGTCGAGCAAAAAGTGTTATTGGGTTTTTCTATGAAATTCTCAGTAGCAGCTCGGAGTTTGGATTTGTGCCCGGTTAATGGCAATAGGCTCGCCCCCTATTACATGGGACCTAAACATACCGGCGAACTGTGGGTGTACATTGTTACACCTCTGCCTAACCCTTCGGGGAATACAGGCGTGATGGTATGTTGTTGTTGTTGTTGTATTTATAACATTCTGTAGTACATACATTGTTTTGTCAGCTACTTGGAGGAAAGTTGTAAATAAGTTTTCTTTTTTTTCAATCCCGATGAGTTTGCTCTTGACTCTAGTCTAGGCCGGAGGTGACAGAGACAAAGTCGACGATGGAGTGAGCTTACCCAGAAGAAGCCTGTTCACTGTAACTTTAACCCATATCATCCCAGTGTTCCATTTTTTAAACGGTTACTTTTTTATTTTTTTATTATAATTTTTTAACGCATTTTTAAATTAGTGTTTTTCGAAAATGGAACACTGGGATGATATGGGTTAAAGAGATTAGGGTTAAATGCGTTCGGAAATACAGACGCATGTAGAGAGTTCCACTCCTTTGCAGTGCACATTAAAATACGTTTGGAAACGCTTAGTAATTTTCCGATTAATTTCGTCGCGGGATCCAAGACAGTTGAATCGTTTCTCCTGGACTCGTCGAACTTCATTGCCTCGGCATTTTTTAATCGTCAACTAGCTTATTTCCGCGACTTCGTCCGCGTGGATTTTAAATACCATAGTAATGTAGCTTCTTATCAGTGAAAGTATTTTTGTAATCGGGCCAGTACTTCTAGAGATTAACCTATTACAAACCAACAAACTTTTTATAATATTTGTATAGATATAACAAAGAATCAGAGCTTGCATTATTAAGATAAAAATAATATACCATCACGCCTGTATTCCCCGAAGGGTTAGGCAGAGGTGTAACAATGTACACCCACAGTTCGCCGGTATATTTAGGTCCCATGTAATAGGGGGCGAGCCTATTGCCATTAACCGGGCACAAATCCTAACTCCGAGCTGCTACTGAGAATTTCATAGAAAAACCCAATAACACTTTTTGCTCGACCTGGGAATCGAACCCAAGACCTCTAGCGTAGCAGTCGCGCTTAGGACCACTAGGCTACCGAGGCAGTTAAAAATAAAAATAGCAGATAAAAATAGTATTCAACAAACGGAGACATATCTCAAAAGACAGCTACTCCAGTGTAGGGTGAAAGACCCAACTATCCTCCTCAAGTAATATTTTCTCACAATTTGTCATTCGCAACATCCAGGATGGCTTTAATCAAATTAAGCTTATTTTCTTGCTTGAGTGATGATTTATTTTTGAAGAGAAAGAAAATATGAAACAGTGAAGTTACGAGTTTACTTCTAGACTATGTAAATTACCTAAAGCAATTTAACAAATGCTAAATAGAGCCTCTTTGTTTATCTCGTCGAAATCTTGGTATTATTTTAAGCTTACTTATACTGAGAGTGACTGATTCAAAAGTGCCTGTAAATTGTCTAATTGAAATAAACGCTTTGAGTGAGTTTCATACAAAAGTAGATTTAGTCATTTTTGTTGTTAAGCGCGCTTATGTAAGGAGCTATTGGCCCGATTTGAAAACATTACCTACGCTACGACCCACGGGAGCGAAGCAATAACCAAAGATGTAACTAAACGCAGGCAAAACCGTAGGGTGCAGATAGTAAGTAATAAAAAGACGAAATTTTGTAAATACAATAAATATACACACCATCACGCCTGTATTCCTCGAAGGGTTAGGCAGAGGTGTAACAATGTACACCCACAGTTCGCCGGTATGTTCAGGTCCCTTGTAATAAGGCGAGCCTATTGCTATTAACCGGGTCCAAATCCTAACTCCGAGCTGCTACTGAGAATTTCATAGAAAAACTCAATAACACTTTTTGCTCGACCTGGGAATCGAACCCAAGACCTCTAGCGTAGCAGTCGCGCTTAGGACCACTAGGCTACAGAAGCAGTTAAATACAATAAGAGCACTAATGAACCACTTAATTTCAAAATGATAATTATTTTAAAATCTCATACGGCATTTTGTATTACCCTCTTATAATAAAAATAGATAAGTAAATAAATAGCACAAAAAAGACTTGCTGACAGGTTCCCCGGTTTAATTAAAAGGCACACATTCACCTTTAACATCACCGGCACCCATATCAATCCAGTATAGTAGTCGCCACGAGTCGTGAGCACAAATTTCAAGGTAATTTTTAGGTTTTTGACTTTCGTTCTTGGTTTTTTTGGCCGCTGACGCTGCACGCGATTAATCAATCAGTTGGACCAATCGCGTATAGCGTCCGCGCCCCAAAAAAAGCCCGAAACGAACCCAAAAATTCATAAATTAACTTGACATTTATGATTATGACTTGTAGCGTCCAATATACAAAGCAATCTGTACTAAGAAATGTAATCTCTATATAGAAACTACATACACACACAATGACACATTATCTTCTCATACAAACAGCATGAATAACATACATGATTACTTGAAGCCTTCGTCAGATAAGCAACCGGACGTCACCCGGGATAAGCCGCCAGCGCTAACGTCAATAGTGCTGGGGATATTGGATATCCCGGGATTCTTCCCGGACAATATTTCGGGAGGCAATAAATCTCGATGGCGATAAACCAATCGAAAAAAAAAATAGTTCTAAATCAACTTCATAACAATTGTGTAGTGTAGTGGAATAGTGTCACATATCCGTAAATAATTTAAGTATTAGAATAATGATGACAATGAAAGTTTAAATAAGCAACAAGGCATTGATAAGAACAGGTATTTTATATTTGCAAAAGCGTTGCCATCTAGAGATAAAGTTAAAATGTCTCATGTGCCTGTAATTACACCGGCACCCATATCTTTCAAATCGGAACACAACAACGTTACTTTGCGGCAGAAATAAGTATGGTGGTAGTACTTCCTCCACAAAGAGCTCCACTACTACTATCAAAACATATTGCTACCACTACGACTCTGCTACTTATTTACTCTAAGAACCACCGTTATCAGCATATTCATAAAATCGTGGAACCCACAAAGTGTTACCATCATAATCTCATTACCGATAACCGACGCATCAAAGTATGAACATAATAATTTACCTCTCGCTTACTACAAGCTCTAACAGATACGTCGCGAGCCGGACGTCCGGCGTCCGGGATAAGCACACAGATAGTGTTGGGAAACGACTACATCCCCGGGAACTTTTATTTTTAAGTTCAACAACTTACAAGTTGACTTGGAGATTCAAAGTGGGTGTCAGAAGTTTTGTTATTTGTTACCGTTTGTATGTGCAGTGATACTGAAGAAGTTGGGATTGCTACAATCGTCACAATTTATCTGCGAGTAATATTCACTAGAACTGGATCAATGGTACGAGGTGTCATGATGGCCTCTCATTCGCGAGGTTGTGGGTTCGTACCTTGCACGGGCAAGTACCAATGTGACCTTTTTTCTATTGCATATATGTAGTTCCTAAGTTTATCTTGGACATTACTGATATTGGATCCGCCTTGAATAAGTGTGGTGATTAATGCTCACTGTGGTGATCAATGCCTTAACTTTGTAGTGGGTCAATAATGGGCTGATATTTTTTGTTAGCCTGTTCTGGCTCTCTTTAGGGCAAAAGCCTCCCTACACTGCTTTTCATGCTGGTAATATTGTGATTTAATATAGTACTGGAAATGCGCTAGTAGAAATACTGGTTGGCTTACTATTGGAGGAGTTACCCTGAACAGAGATCCGTATTAATTAATCAAGCTCAAAAAACGTCTGTAAGCAAATCTAATGAAGAAAATGACAAAACGAAAATGTTATCTCATAAAATGTATAAATCATTCCACCCCGCCAAAAAAGGGTTGTATTTTGTTACTAGCTTTTGCCTGTGACTTCGTTATTGTGGATTTTGTCATGAACCTTTAATTTTATGGACAGTAAAATTAGCCTAAATCATTTAACAAGGTGGACGGACGACCTGATAATGACGCTGGATGCAGGCCGCTTCCAAGCGGTCCCTTCCAAAATCTATGGAGGAGGCTTATGTCCAGCAGTGGACGTCCTGTGGCTGATATGGTGATGCTGATGATTCAGGAATAACATAGCATTCTATTGGTGAAATAATTTTCAGAATCTGACTAGTAGTTACGGTGATTAGCGAGTTCAACTTTATAATATTATAATATGGATTTAATTTGTCATACCGAGAGTCTTCTTTTAAATACCAAATTAGAATCTTGGTAAAAACCGGTACATACCTGTAACAAAAACAAAAATATTAAGTACTAAAATTCACAACAAGGGCAACTACACTCGAGAGCAATGAATTCGGGTCAACAATTATATGTAATATTTAATCAATATTTGTTAAAAAAAAAGGATTTTAAAAATATGGTATGGTAGTATGGAGTGAAGAGTAATTACCCGGCTGCGTTTTTCTTATATAAACGGGAAGTTTAGCCGGTCTTTAAAATACGTATATTCTTTAGTTTGCGAAAGTTTATGTTGGTGACCCAGATTAATTGCTCCCGAGTGTAGATTACTATTAAATTTTTTCTTTCTTGTAAATGACGTTCAAAAATGCCTTTTAATGGTCTAATTGAAATAAATGACTTGACTCCGAAACATTACTTTAAATATTACACTGACATTTTTAGCGCGTTCAAAGAAAAAACCTAACACTTTCGCTTTATAATATTAGTTAGATTTATTTCACTGCCTGAGGAGTTCCTTAGGGGAAAGCGCTTACATCAAAGTTTAGCAATACACACTTATCAAAACAAACAGAAATCAAGCACAACCGCCGCGGAATCCCGTTCCCCAAATCCCGGGGAGTTATCCCATCACTAGTAAAGTATCGAATCTCAATCTCAGCTTACGTTAAGTACAAGCGTGCTTAATATTTAAGATGTTTGCTTATCTTTACCGCTGTGTTATCGGGAACTCGTTTTAGCTATAAAATGGATATTTTCGGTAATGTGGCTTAGTTCAAAGCTATCGAGTGCTTTGAGCATATTTTGGGGGCTATTTGGGTGAATACACTTTTTTGGTAGGGTAGGTGTACACTTTGATAGCGGGGTAGGTAGGCAGATGATAGATAAGACATTTTGTGTCATCATCGTCGGCAAATAACGTCTACAGCTATTTCTAGCAGTAGCCGTTATGAGCGACGTTATGAGAGTGATGAGCATGGGGTCCTGGGTTCGATTCCCAGGTCGAGAAAAGTGTTATTGGGTTTTTCCATTAGGAATTTCTCAGTAGCAAGCTCGGAGTTAGGATTTGTGCCTGGTACGTGGCAATAGGCTCGCCCCCTATTACATGGGACCTAAAACATACCGGCGAACTGTGGGTGTAGGTACATTGGTATACCTCTGCCTAACCCTTCGGGGAATACAGGCGTGATGGTATGTTGTTGTTGCTAGAAATAGGCCACTCCTAAATATAGTCACAAAGATCGGTCCTGCGCTGTATCTTTGTTTATACTAAAGTACTCATGTTTCTTATTCGTTCTTCTCCATAGAGACCTACTTACGTTTTGGAACGAGTAACTAGCTTCAACATTCTAACTAACTGAACAACTACTTGACAATTCAAAAGTGCCTGTAAATGGTTTAATGTAAATAAATGCTTCAACTTTGACGTGTACGAGCAGTTCTCATTTATAAATTGATAATGAACCTAAACAAAACTAAAATAGAGATGAAAATTGCATGATTACGTATGAGATAAACAAATGCCACGCAGGATTGCATCTAGAACACTATAGAAACAAAACATAACATACCATCACGCCTATATTCTCCGAAGGGTTAAGCAGAAGTGTACCAATGTACACCCATAGTTCGCCGGTATGTTTAGGCCCCATGTAATAGGGGGCGAGCCTACTGGCATTAACCGGGCACAAATCCTAATTCCGAGCTGCTACTGAAAATTGCATTGGAAAACCCAATAACACTTTTTGCTCGACCTGGGAAACGAACCCAAGACCTTTAGCGGGGTGAGAAATTACTAATGAATAATATGAACAACTTATATTACGGGACCTACTCTGAAATATGAAAATAAAACACCTATTACGTGTTGTATTGCATCTTTGTAGGGAACAGCAGATTTTTTTTTTTCAGCTTGTCATTATTCCCTTCCTTTCATAACAGTAAAAACAACAAAATCTATTTTAAAACCGACTGAAACTATTCATGTTAAAACAAAAAGGAATCTCATCAGTCAAATGCATTTGTACTACTAAATGTTGTCGATCGTAACGCGAATAGGAGCCAGCGAGATGAGTGTCTGTGGTCGAGCGGAAACAATGAGTACGAGAGTAGGGAATAAATGGATTGACAATACGCGTTAAAATATGAATGGATTTTTTGCCATCACATACCATCACGCCTGTATTCCCCGAAGGGTTAGGCAGAGGTGTACCAATATACACCCACAGTTCGTCGGTATGTTTAGGTCTCATGTAATAGGGGGCGAGCCTATTGCCATTAACCGGGCACAAATCGTAACTCCGAGTTGCTACTGAGATTTTCGTAGAGAAACCCAATAACACTTTGCTCGACCTGGGTATCCAACCCAAGACCTCTAGCGTAGCAGTCGCACTTAGGACCACTAGGCGACCGAGGCCGTGGCAGGCGGTGGATATTTTGGTGTGTTTAATTGTTGCTTTGGGTTCCGTACCCAAAGAGCGCCTAACGGGACCTTATTAATAAGACTTCACCGTCTGTAAGTCCTTGTGTCAGTGTGGCCCAGGGCTGTATGTTTTGAACCGTAATAGGTAACGCTTAAAAAATCACACAACGTGCATTCTATGGCCGCTAGAATGGAAAATAATAGCAGAATACGAAAAATGCGTTTTTTTTCTATGTAATGTTAAATAATGTAAGAGAACCCTTCATGTGCGAATCCGACCCGAATTTTTCGAATTTAATTCAAACAGGTAAATATGAAATACTATGAAGAAATATTGACTCCTTTCATTTTCTATTTATTACCACATATAAAATAACCACTCTACTTTTTTTAAAGCGGCTACAGTAAGTAGAGGGATGAAGAACTTTTAGAAGGTGGACAGTACCTATATTCTCTTAATTTTTTTTAGAATAATTGTTAACAACTTTGTTGGTCCAGGGTGGTGTTTACATTCATATTCACTACTGTTAAATATCAAAACGTCCAAGTTCATCAGTGTCCAAAGAAACGTAGTGGGGATGACACAACAAAGAATAGTGTTATATCACTCCATTCACTTATTATTCCGTGAACGGAAACAATGAACGGAACGCAACGGTCCGCAACGGATCGCAACAAAAGGCGATAAATAGCGGGACGTTTGATTACTTAACACTACCACTACTACTGGGCCGGAAACCGATACTATTCTCTAGTTTATGGTATATTTAAAGTTGTCGTGTGTTCAGGTTTAGTGCCTAAAAAGTGGCAAAATTGTTTTCTAATTGTCAAAGTCAAAGTCAAATCATTTATTTCAATTAGACCATTAAAAGGCACTTTTGAACGTCAATTAACTGTCAACTGTCAATGTTATGTCATCGTACTGCTATGTCATTGTCTGTATGACGCCGTCCATAGCTGGACAAAGGACCTGGGGAGGTCTTCAGTCCTACCAGGATTTTTTATCCAGCGTTACCGCGAACCAGTTCTCTTGGTATAAATGTCAATGTTAGCGTATTTTTATCCCGCCATTCGGCTTTTCACACAGCACCTCAAACTTCCGGTTCTACGAAAAATATTATAGACTAATAATTATTTTATTTCTTAAAAATACTTTAGGTTACAGATACAGAAATACAATATATTTTAGAAAAAGAGTTACGAGTTTCAAACAAGAAGAACCTGGCAAGGTAATCTATATTCACGTGGAAGAAGTTGCGGGCAGAAGCTAGTATCTATACTAATAATAAAAAGCTAAAGAGTTTGTTTGTTTGTTGAACGCGCTAATCTTAGGAACTACTGGTTTGAATTGAAAAAATCTTTTTGTGCTGGATAGTTCATTTATCGAGGAAGGCTACGACACACTGGAGAGGAGCAGTAACCAAAGACGTAACGCGACACACTCTTAGCGCAGGACCAACATTCTATCCTAAAAAAAAGTACAAAGAAGCAAGAATCACAAAATATACTTCTAAATATCTGACAAAAAACACGGAAAAATCACATCAGCTCCCGAGTCCCGACTTTCATGAAAAACAATCTATCCATAGAACTACTACCGTCCGTCCAAAAAAGGCGCGAAGCAACCAAATTGATATAAAACAGAACGGTGAGAAAGCTGATAATAATTACTGAAGCCGGAAAAATCTGTATCAAAAACACGTCATAAACATTTTGTTTATGGTAATTCCGTGGACAAGAGTCGATTATATTTGAAGCTTAAATTTTTCTCCAAGAAAAATTGAGGGTATACGACTAGAAACAAAGTTGCACCACATGTTTTGGGATTGGAAAAACATGTTTCAGCAGTAAAAGACCTTTTTATGAAGGACTAGCTTCTGTTAAGCGCTTACAAAAGTGCGGCTGTTAAGCGAGGGGTTCTGGGTTCGATTCCCAGTACAGACAACAAGTATTATTGGATTTTTCCATTACGAATTTGCCCGGTTTTTTGAAGTTGGCGGTGTGACACCCCCGTCGCTCGGAAAGCATGAAAAGCCGTTGGTCCTGCGCCTGATTTCTCCCCGGTAGCGTCAGATTGCCGTCCCATAGGACTATGAGAGTTAGGAAAGAGAGAGTGCCACTGTGTTTGTGTAGACACTTGTTCACTATAATATCCTCTGTGTATAAATGCCGCCACGAGTCGTGAGCATAAACGTCAAGTTAATTCTAGAATCTTCAGCGTCGGCGCCCCAAAAAACCTAGAAAGGCACCCAAAGATCGAAAAACTATACTTGGCTAGTCTCCATTGAAATGAGCAGCCGTGACTGAAATCGGTCTGGAGAATATACGGCAGGCAGACTCCTTAAAAAGATCAAAATAAAAGGGGGGATAACTTTGGATCTTTTATTATCTTATGTTTTTAAGAAGTTCATCTTATTATGAATTAAGTGTTGTTTGTAAGAAACATGGGGTTGTTGCGTTTGGCAGTTATTGTTCTACAAACGACTTTATTGCTTTTAATATTGTGAGAGTTTTCGAATATTTTCTTTTTCTTTGAAATTTCTTTTTGGTGGGCTTCGTTGCAACTTTCACGTTTTGGGGAGTATGAATACAGACAGCTTTTTGGAGTTATTAGGGCTTCGTTTGTTCGATTTTTGGATATTAATTCGTGCATCCTATATGTGAGAAGAGGCCTTTGCCCTCCGGGGGGACAATAATAGGCTGGTATTATTTTAGTACTAAAAGAAAAACTACAACGTGAAATTTGTAAGTATGGATCAATGTTTGATACTCATTCACGCTTAAACGGCTAAACCGATTTGGCTGTAATTTGGCACACTTATGGATATTGATCTAGCTTCACACATAAAATATATTAAACATGTATATTTTAAACCGTTCTTTTTAATTCTGAAGATTACACAGACGAAGTCGCGGGCAGAAGCTTGTTTTTACATAAACATATGCTAATATAATAAATCTAAAAAGACTTTTATTTCTTTAAAAGCTGTTATCTCAGGAACTCCTAATCGGATTAGAAAAATATTTTTATATATGACAGGCAGATTCATTAAGAATAGCATAGTACTTAAAACATCACGCTAAAACACACGGGGGCGGAGCAGTAACCAAAGGCGTAACGGGTGAAAAAATCCACGCGGGCGAGGTACAAGCAGAAGTTAGTCCAGCACTAAAACACGATGAAGTAAGGTCTAATAAACTCACAGGCATGAGTACAATGGCTGAGCTGGACACACATTGTTGCTTTACGGTAATCGAAGCTGAATGAACACATTTGTCGATACCGACGGGCAACGGCCCTTTGTCCACTTGCAATTTCTGAAGCCTCGTGTTGTATGCAACGTTGTGTTGAGGAACAATGTTGTTTAAGAGTTAAACACTTGAGTTCATTTTGCTTGAACGGTCTTTGGTAACGGTAATTTAAGTAGTTTTCTGATTGGTTGATGTTTACAAAGATAGGAGATAATTTTGTGTAGTTTGTGGAGATGTAGAATCGGAATACCTTTATGGACTAGCTATTTAGCTCTTTTGATCACAATAGATCACTTATTGGTCGCAGTAACACCACAGCCGCAACTCGAAATAATAAAAAAATAACTATTTAGCTTAATTCAGGTTTTATCTGTAGAAAATACTAGATTTCGTTCAGACGTGGAAAGCTGAACGGATACTGTACGCATTTTCATATTAAACTGATGTTTTGTATGGACAAAAACTGAATTCAGTTGAATATTAATCTTTTGAAATAATATATAGGATGACTGGCTGAGAACTTAAAAAAGGGTTTCTGTACTCATCATTACGCACTTACTTTTACTATCGAACCAATTCTGAAATCTTGAAAAATAAAAATCAGTTATTAAATACATTATGATCGTGTTGTAAAAAATGTTTGTTAATTAACGTATCAATCAGCGATAGTTGACGCCCCGAGCATGCCACGTGACGGTGTTGGTCGGTAATGGAACGGTCTAGTGAGAATAGTCTGATACTTAACAAAATAAGAAATATTGTTTTTACCTAACACATTTCTAGCACAATCATGGTACGGTCTTCTTCTGTTGGTATCGATACTAATATTATAAAGAGGTGAAGTTTGTGAGTTTGTGATGTTGTAGGGGGTAACCCTGGATCTACAGAACCGATTTAAAAAATTATTTTACCCGTAGAAAGCCACGTTACTTGTGAGTATTATAGGTTATATAACATCACGCTACGACACACAGAACCGGAGCAGTAACCAAGGACGTTACTTAATACGGATGAAAATATCCACGCCGACAAAGTTGCAGGCAGAAACTAGTCGATGATACATTTAAATTATTTACCAGTAGGTAGCTACGTTCATAGCTGCATTAGCAACGCTATTCAGATCATCAAGGGCGCAGGTGAACGGACAATTGGGACACACAAGCATATAGTATGATGTAATAGGCTCCTTATAATAAAAAGTCCTCCTTCCTCTTTCCCTTTCAGTCGGAGCCAATGGCATCTCGACATGAAAACGAATAAAACTTTTCGTACAACTTGTGGCGCGCTCCATCGAGAGGAAATCTCATAAAAATAACACAATCATGTTAACAAACTCTTTCATCCCGGTACCAGTGTATTTCCAACTTTTTTATTCGGTTCCTATATTGTACGAGTGGTTGGTTTTTGCTGATAACTGTTGATTGTAATTTTTTTTCTTACGTAGGCTGGTCGGTTTTATTTGGGTTAGATGACACCACTAATCATTTGACGTACTTTTTATGAGCTGTCAAAACGCGATTTCCCCATAGATTTTGTACGACAATACGAGATTATGACGTCACTTTTCTGACATCTCAATTCACTAACTGTATATTGATTTCATAGCAACTAAAAATTGAATTTTATAGGTATTTAATTCATCAGGTTTTCAGGGGTAAAATAAACTGTTCTTTTTGTGAAGTTGTGTCTTGGAATTAATGTTTAATGGTGTCATCTCCCCAATTGTGTTAGCATGTACATGATGTTTCTGTGTGCGTGAGACGGCTCGGCCAATGCTGAGCGCTTCTAGGCTTGCACACACAGAACAATGTGCACGTACATCATACACACACAAGATCACGCACTCGCCTTCGTAAAATGAATCAATTATACTTTAGTGTACGTTTCTAGGGAGGAGATTTTTAAAAAGTTTCGAAGAGGGTTTGTCAAATAGTTGAATTTTATAGAGTCATTATGGTGATAACGCCACTTTAGCAGCGAACATTTTTCTTTAGTAACCTCAAAAATAAAGTAACGTAGAGTAATGGCTGCAAAGGGCGACTGAGGGCTATTTAGCCGCAAATGAATGTAACAAACAAGGTTAATTTGCTAATTATAGCCTCATAAAGACCTGTTACACTGGAGCAGACAACCTGTGCACGTGGTCACGGTCTTATAATGCATAATTTCCGTACCCAATGTTAATGTCATTAGCATTTCACTCTCAGTTTAATGTCAAAGTTAAAATCAAATCATTTATTTTAATTAGACCATTAAAAGGCGCGTCTTAAATAAGAAATATTTAATCTAATTGCCCCTTCCAAAAGAAAGTTTCAATAAGGAAAGAAACTCCTATACATAACATACCAACACGCCTGTATTCCCCAAAGGTTAGGCAGAGGTGTAACAATGTACACCCACAGTTCGCCGGTATGTTTAGGTCCCATGTAATAGGGGGCGAGCCTATTGCCATTAACCGGGCACAAATCCTAACTCCGAGCTCGAGCTTTTTGCTCGACCTAGGAATCAAACCCAACACCTCTAGCATAGCAGTCGCGCTTAGGACCACTAGGCTAACGAGGCAGTTACACATACATACTCTTTTAAATACAGAATCACAGCAAATTACACCTGTTAATTACATTAGAAAAGAAAAGCTAAACACACACACACACCACAACGATCCTATCAACATTACCTGAAAACCGTACAGACGAAGACACAAATAATCAAAATACTAACCTACCTGAAGTTGAAAAGCAACAATAAAGTAAAGACACGTAATAGAAGCATTAGTAGTAAAACAAACTCAGTTATAGCACATTGTACAAGCTAATAAAATGTGGGCCAACATTTCATACAAGTTTGTCTCCACCGTCGCTAAGTTTTATTGGTCGGGCTATTGTGGACTGGTGGACGGTGATAGTTTGATGGCTGTTCCGAAACTTTGATAGACAGAGGATGCTGAGATTTGGTGGATGGCGTCTGCGTGTTGTGGTTTTATTACAGTTGTATTGAAGTGAAGAATGTCGAAGTCGAGAAAGTAGTTTGGGTACTTGAATTGGGTATGTTTTTGTGACTTTTCCAATTTTATATGGAGTGGGAAAACTTTATTTTTGATGATGAGTTACGAAGACCACAGCAAATTTCTTAACATCGATTGAATTGAATTGCGTGATTTTCTAAAAGATCCCTTAATTAAAAAAATATATATATTTACCCTATGGCACTCTGGGATAAAGTAGCTACCGATTTGCGAAATAAATTTCAGAATAGGACCAGTTATTCCGGAGATTAGATCTTTTAAACGAACAAACTACTTCTAAAACCAATAATCTATAATAATATTATAAAGCTGAAGAGTTTGTTAGTTAGGCTGAACGCGCTAATCTCAAGAATTGCAAGTTCGAATTGAATTTTTTTTTTATGTTCGGCAGTCCATCTATCGAGGAGGCTTATAGGCTATATAATATGACGCTACGATCCACACGAGTGGAGCAGTAACTAAAGACCAAACGTAACACGGGAAAAAAACCACGCGGACGAAGACGCGAGCTGAAGCTAGTATTAGTTTAAAAGTATAGATAACAACATAGCATACCATCACGCCTGTAAACAATGTACACCCACAGTTCGCCGGTATGTTTAGGTCCCATGTAATAGGGGGCGAGCCTATTGCCATTAACCGGCCCCAAAACCTAACTCTAACTACTGAGAATTTTATATAAAATCCCAATAACACTTTTTGCTCATCCTGGGAATCGAACCCAAGACCTCTAGTCCTTAGGACCACTAGGCTACCGAGGCAGTTAGTAATAAAAACAATTTTTTTTTAAATATTTCTAATCTAAACTAATTAAGCTAAATTCTTATCAGATAAAACACAGAATTAAAGCAATCTAAAACAATAGAACTAAATTACATTTCATGAATAAAATGATTACATTTTATGTGCTACAAAAGATGTTAAGATAGTGAACAGACATCTTAAAACACTCCCGGGTGGATGCTGTGTCCCCCAAATTGTCCTCAAGGTAGGCCGTTAGATAAATATAAAGATTACAAAGCTTATAAAAAGGACGATTCTAACGGTCCAAGTAACAAGAAAGCCTTACTTTACGAAATAAGGGACGCTAAAAATGTTCAGGTAAGTCTGTCCTCGTCTGCCGGGGCTACGGGTTGTTCATAAGAGATACCGCGCCCTCGGAACGCAAAGGGCACAAGAAGGGACATGGATGGGTTTTAGTCAGTAAAAGTCTGACACTCCCTCCCGCCTCGCCCAGGGCGGGGGAAGTCATTTAACGATTTCCCATCACTAAAAAATAAAATCTGTCCTCGTTCGAGAACATGCACACGGTGTCCTCGTACGAGGATATAATGGTGGGCAGAAATAATAAGCTCGTCAGTATTCTAAAGCGCACTAGAATAAAACAAACGGTGGGGAAGTAGGTACATATTCTTTTTGCATATAAGCCTGAGTAATTGCAAACCGTGGTGCTTGGCAATCTGGGCTTCTCCCAGTTGTAAACATCCCCTTGTGCCTATTGGCCTCGTTCTGTTCTGTCTGCTGCTTGTTTGGAGGGAAGTGGAAACTATATTTTTTCCTACTCCTCCGCTAAACTTTTCTGATTAATTTCGTTGCGGGAACCAAGACAGTTATATCGTTTCTCCGGGACTCGTCGAGCTTCATTACCTCGGCGCTCTTCAGGCGGTCTCCACTGTTGATTCTGGCTTACAGAAGTTGCAGTGGTTGGGAATAGTGTGGCGGGCTTGTCCCATTAAAAAGAAGAAAAAAAAAAGCAAGAGTAATGGTGCGTCCACAGGATTTAAGACTTGGTAAAAAACTGACTTCAAGAAGGAGGTGGCTGTCAATTCGTTTTTTTTTGTGTCCTCAGAATGCGGTCGATTTTCAACCGATTTGGAAAATTATTTTAATTTAAATAGACAATTTCAAATTGGTCCCACAGAAATTTTATCAAAATCTGTTAAGTAGCTTGGTTTTTAAATCAAAATAAGTGAAAAATTGCTGTAGTATTGCAAGTCGGCTACTTCCAAAACTAAAGTTATTTTACACTTTGCAGTTTTTGAAGGCAGTTTTCATTTATTAGGAATACGTCGACATCCGTCCTTATGTACGCACCTTTACCAAACCAACAAGACATATACTTCCTCAATGAAAACAACCAACACAAATAAAACATGGCGAATATCTCAATCTAAATCATTCAATCTCATATTGTATTCAGGACAATAACATTGCTCAGAGCTTAGATAATAAAACAGCGAGCGAAATAAATTCCTTCAAGCGAGGTTTAATATACAAAAACTTGGAATTTTATTGAGAAAAGTTAGTCTTGTGTGTGACAAGTATTTTTGTGCCTCAAGTGTTACTAGCATCTGTTTGCGACTTTGTCCGCGTAGAAGTCGAAAAATATATACAAAAACCGATAAAGCAGATAATCAATTTAATTTTTATCGACATCACGCCTGTATTCCCCGAAGGATTAGGCAGAAGTGTATCAATGTACACCCACAGTTCGCCAGTATGTTAAGGTCCCATGTAATAGGGGGCGAGCCTATTGCCGTTAACCGGGCACAAATCCTAACTCCGAGCTGCTACTGAGAATTTCATAGAAAAGTCCATGAACACTTTGCTCGACCTGGGGATCGAACCCAAGACCTCTAGCGTAGCAGTTCGCGCTTAAGACCACTAGGTTACCGAGGCAGTCGCAGATTTTCATTGGCTTGATTTTAAATACATATGTATATGGCGACACAATAAATTGATTATCCAAATTTCAGATATGTTAAAAAATGTTACGATAATCTCACCGAAGACCCTATGGTTACCCCCAAAGGGTTTTTTTTTAGGAATGGGAAATCATCCTTTTACTGATTAAACCCATCTATGTTCCTTCTTGTGCCCTGTGCGTTCCGGGGGCGCGGTATCTCTTACGAACAACCCCAAAAGTGTTGAAAACGTGTTAATCCACATTCACGACTTTGCTAAAGCAATACAGCTCAATCGATTTGTTCACTCGATTGCGGGGCAATATTGCTAATGTGAATAGCCCTATTTACATAAACAGGATCGACATATGAGCGTAAGTGTTATGCTTAATCGTGCGACTAAAGTATCCATTTAAAACATGTCGAAGGCTTATTTACCCGATGGTGTGAGTTGACGTTATCAGCGACATTATGCCGTGGCTTTAAGATTGATTTTCGTATATCAATGTAACGTCAACACTGTGATTGATTGTTCGTTCCACAAACTGTTCATTGTTTTAATGTCCCGATGGCCTGGCGGTTAAGGCGATACTGGGCAAGTAACAATTTCACTTTTTTAATTTATATGTACGCTATAAGTTGAACTGAACTTGAACTGCCCCGTTGGTCTCGTGGTCGCAAGCGCGACTGATGAGCGTGGGGTCCCGGGTTCGATTCCCAGGTCGGGCAAAAAGTGTTGTTCGGTTTTTTCATTAGGATTTGCTCAGTAGCAGCCCGGAGTTTGGAAGTTGGTGGTGTGACACTCTCGTGCCTCGGAAAGCACGTAAAGCCATTGGTCCCGGCTGTCATTCGTACATCTTTGACAGTCGTTACGGATAGTCAGAAGCTAGGAAGTCTGATAACCAGTCTAACCAAGAGGTATCGTATTACCCACTAACTGGGTTGTGGAGGTCAGATAGGCAGTCGCTCCATGTAAAACACTGGTATTCAGCTGCATCGTGTTAGACTGGAAGCCGACCCCAACATAGTTGAGATAAGGCTATGGGACAAGTCCACCACACTATTTCCAACCACTGCAACTTCTGTAAGCCAGAATCAACAGTGGAGACCGCCAGAAGACCGCCGAGGCAATGAAGCTTGACGAGTCCCGGAGAAACAATACAACTGTCTTGAATCCCGCAACGAAATTAATCAGAAAAGATTAGCGGAGGAGTAGGAAAAAAACATAATTTCCACTTCCCTACAAACAAGCAGGAGACAGATCAGAACAAGGCCAATAGGCACATGGGGGATGTTTACAACTGGGAGAAGCCCTGATTGCAAAGCACCACGGATTGCTATTATTATTAACTTAATGGGTCCTAATGTGAGCTGTTACATTTGATTTCAGTAATAGGAGTTGAGATAAGGCTAGGCAGATGATGACTAAAATATGACTAGATATTTTTTCTATGACACTAGGGAACTGCCTGCGACTTCTCTGGCGTGGCTTACTTCACCCGCGATAAGTTACGTCTTTGCTTACTGCTCCGCTCCCGTGTGTCGTAGTTTGATGTTACATAGCTTATGTTACTCAAGAATAATGTAGCTATCTATTGTTGACAAAATAGTTATAATCGGTCCAGTAATTTGGAGCCTGTTCGATACAAACGAACAAACAATATTTATAATATTAGTACAGACGATGTAAGTACTCTCCTCTTATCGCTACACGTATCACATAGGCACTCTACTAATTAATACATCTATCATAAATAAAGCCTACAAAATCCACCCTTAAAAGCAAAACAACTGAACGCCAAGACATCCCTATCTATATTCACGAGCGAGCATCGAACCCATGATCGATTAGTTGCTACATTAGTATACGGCGCTTGTCTCCATAACTTCACGCCGTGACAAATTGTCGACAGCAGCCATGTATGGGTAATGTTTTACTGTAAAATTGTAATTATGGGAAGTGGGTTGTATAAGAGATTGATGAGGTTGGAAAAGTGGTTATAGTGGTTGAAAATTAAGTGCTATTTTTGATTGCTTTCCCTGAAAGCTTATACGATTTAAACCTTATGTTTTTATTGTTTGTTGATTGTTAATAATTTTTGCTTTTGCCCGGCGATTTCATGGCCTAAGTGTTTGTAGCCCGTATAAAACCCACCATACCTATTTCTGCTGCAACGTAGCAATGTTGTGTTCCGGTTTGAAAAGTATGGGTGCCGGCGTAATTACAGGCACATGAGACATTTCAACTTTGTCTCTGGGATGGCAACGCATTTGCAAGGACTCCGGTATTGCAAATGTCTATAGGCAGCGGTGGCTTGTTTGCTATCCAATGATTTAAAAAAAGTTGAGTATACCTGATCTAGATCATTTTCTACTCATTGAACACTTGTATCATTTTCCCAGGCATTTTTATCAGGCTAACTGCCTCGTTACCCTAGTGGTCGTAAGCGCGACTGCTACGCTAGAGGTCTTGGGTTCGATTCCCAGGTCGAACAAAAATTGTTATTGGGTTTTTCTTTGAAATTCTCAGTAGCAGCTCGGAGTTAGGATTTGTGCCCGGTTAATGGCAATAGGCTCACCCCCTATTACATGGGACCTAGACATACCGGCAAACTGAGGGTGTACACTTGCCCTCTTCTGCCTAAACTTTCGGGGAGTACAGGCGTGATGGTATGTTTGTTATCATTTTCCCGCTATCCCGAAAGCAACTTTTCTCAAGCACCAGCAATTCCACGCGCTCATTTTCAAAGAAAACGATACTCAAACGACTTACTATTTTTCAAATCCAAATAGTTTTTCTTTTATTTCTTTCTTTCAATTGCTCAACTCGACGACTTAATTTATCGCCGACGCTAAAATTGTGCAGCCAAGTATTCAGCAAAATAAAGTTTTTGAAATGGCATGTTGTAGATGGAGCAAATAGTAGATTGGTAATTAAATAAATATACAAGGTGTTTTGTAAAAAAAATATACAGTTTATAAAGGTCCGAGGTAAAATATAAACACAACATATATTTAAAAAAAAGATTCTACAGACAAGTATTACTATAATATTAATGACTTCTTGACGTATAATTTTTGACATGTTTTTAACATATAATTAACATACCATCACGCTTGTATTCCTAAAAAGTGTTAGGCAGAGGCGTACTTAGGTACACCCACAGTTCGCTGGTATGTTTAGGTCTGATGTAATAGCGGGCGAGCCTATTGCCATTAACCGGGCACGGATGTTTTTAATTTCTAATAAAGGGTATGTTAATGGAATTAAATATTGTAATTTTAAATATGTAATATAAATGAATTAATTAAAAAAAATGACTACTTTACATTTATATTTTGTCCTGTTATGTAAAATGAAATTAAAATTTGTACGCCTTGACAGGTAAAACATGTTCGGACTTCAGATACCCTCGTTTGTAAGATCTTGCATGCTTTAATATGTGTAAACGCATATTTTGACAAATAAAAATATACCGGCGAACAGTGGGTGTACATTGGTACACCTCTGCTTAACCCTTCGGGGAATACAGGTGTGATGGTATATTATTTAAATTATTTGTTTTATCTTAACAACCTGTATACACAAAACACGCGAAAATTCCAACCCTCCCCTGCTTTAGCATACGCGGGGTCGAAAGTACCAAAGTTCAAAAACTATTCCATTTCGTTGATAGTCGGTGTAATGGCGCGGATGAACGCATAGCTGTAACGCAACAGGTCGGAGCGTTGCTCTGTGTACCATTGAGAATCAAATTAATGTACAGTATTGTTAGTTTTGTTGTAGTTATGTGCTTTTGTTGTGAACTGCCCCGTTGGCCTTGTGGTCCCAAATGCGACGGGCAAACCGGAATTAGGAATTTCTCAGTAGCAGCCCGGAGTTTGGAAGTTGGTTGTGTGACTTCCCCGTGTCTCAGAAAACACGTAAAGCCATTGGCACCGGCTGTCATTCGTAGATCTTTGACAGTCGTTACATATAGTCGGAAGCCCGGAAGTTTGACAACCAGTCCTATCAAGAGGTATCATGTTGATACCAAAGATGTTATTCTACGAATGTATCTATCCTGTGAGATTATCGTTACTGCCTTTTTCGACAATACAATCATCGATCCATCTAAACCCAATACTTTTACAATAAAAAACTCCTTCAATTTCCATTACAGTCACTTTAAAACCTTTTCAAACATCTAGATAGATATGTGTCGTCTAACAATTCTACTAACAATTGTATGAAACGACCAGCACTTGTTAAGGATCCATAAAAAACTGTAACTACTTAAACTTTGGTAGCACTATGAAAGTGTAGAGCACGGTCGATAGAATTCTAAGGGTCGTTCGAAAAGGTCTTATAGCGTAAAAGTATTGTCTACTATCATCTGCCCGCGACTTTGTCTGTATGGTCAAAAAAAGTCAAAGTTAAAAAACCATTTCAATTAGTTCATTTATTGGCACTTTTGAAATGTCAAGGAGTCGGTCAGTTACAAAGTTGAAGCTAGCTGCTGGTTTCAAAACGTAGGTAGATCTCTATGGAGATGAACGAGCATCAAACTTCATAGACACTCATTGAATTGGGCTTTTATCAAAATGGAAGTCAAGACTACCATGAAAGTATCCTATGGCACTCGGCAATAGTGTAGCTTCCTTATAAAACTAAACCATTTTATCTCTCTTAGCGAAACACCGGTTGGGTGCAATTATCCATCGTTTCAAATTGCCGTCCCATCGGACTTAGAGAGTACACCTGTGGACTGAAACCCGGAGACACCACTGGAGTTCGATCAGGAGAACTATAATTTTTATTTATTTGAGGTGGGTTTGCTCTAGGCTCTAGTCTCACGTTAAATGCTAATAAAAGCTAAATCAAAAAACCAACTTCTTCTTCTTCTGTGTGGACCTCCTAAGTTATCAACTTGACGTATGGTTATGCCACTTGTTCCAGTTTTATAGGCTCGCGTCTCAAAATTGAGGCTTACAGATAAGAAGTATGGCGCGAACTTGGCAGGTTGAGAGAGATTGCTTTGTGTTTATATAACGTTGGTTAAAACATCTTGTAAGTTAACAAACAAATCGAGATAAAATTAAGAGGAAGTTGAACTTTCTTTAACTTCTATGTATTTATAACTCTTGCTTTTATATTGTCACAGATAAATCAGTTTAGTAGAAATATGTTTGTAATTTTTAAATTACTTAAAAATTAAGCTCATTGTGGCTATCTTTTCAAGAGGCGTATGTCCATGGACATAGTTAGACATAGTGGACATGGTTCAGCTGATATGATGATAAAACAAGATCATTATCTCATATGCTAGCTTTTATCGAAGTGAGATTTTTTCGGTGGCTGTTTTCAGATTTTCTATTCTTCTTGTATTCCTTATACGAAACCTTCTCATACAGCAAAAGGTACGAGTATTGATCACCACGCTTGCTCAAGGCGGATTGGCGATTTCCAGACTTTTAAATCAGGTTTCCTCACGATATCAGTGATTTTCGAAACAAACTTGACAAGTAAATATTAATTTAAAAAGGCTTAGAGGCGGCCCTTTTCACCTCTGGTCCATGACGACGTGTCATTATGAACATGAGTTAGCATTCACCCAAAAGAAAAAAGTCTAACCCTCAATATTCCGACCGACTTCTTAATAACTGCATTCGATTCGTATTTAATCTCCGTAAATATGACCATGTGTCCGCACATCGGTCGCTCTTAAAATGGTTGCCCATCAGACAGCGCAGGGCGTTAAGGGCCTTGACTACTTTGTTCTCTCTTCTAGACAAACCTAGTTCTCTTTCCTATCTGACTTCTCGCTTCCAATACTTGTGCTCTGCGCACAGTAAGCATCTTAGCTCCTCCAATAATCGTCTTCTACGATGTCCTTCTCACCGCTCTGGTTTTCTTAAATCTTCTTTTCTTGTCCAGGCAGTTTTCCTTTGGAATGCGCTTCCTCAGAATATCAGGATGGCTACCAGTCGTTTCATATTCAAAGTAAAAGCTCGTGAACACTTGCTTATGAAGTTGGCAGACTCTTCTCACAATTAGTTCTTATATTTCTCCACCTATGTATTTTTTGGCTTTCTCTACTCTGTATATTTTGTTTGTATGTATGTATATATGTATTTATTATATGTTATTCCTGGAAACTTTCTGTTTCTTGCACCTACTATGTTTTGTCTCTGCATCACCCTAAGGTTGACTGGTAGGAAATGCCAAAGGCATTAGGTCCGCCTTTGTAGAGTGTATTATTTACATTATGTGCAAAAAGTTTTACTAAATAAATAAATAAATAATATTACAATCCCAAATCTCTCTAAACACTAACATAAGTTTAGACTAACCACGCATCAGGTCAAAACTAAAAGTTTTAACAGCCTTCGTAAAGTTTCACACAGACTGTAATTCTGAAATTCAAGCGACAACTTCGAATAGTTCCGGCGTGGCAAGTTCTGCCAAGCTACCATGCTGATAGCGTGAAGGTGTAAGTTTGGAGACAAATAAAATCAAGACCTAAACGGTGAAATACTTGACTTGCAACCTGCTAGTAGAATTCCATTCGTGATTCTAGACCACAGAGAGTCAGAAGTTTCCGTCGATCATTAAAATAAGAAACAGCTGTTCTTTAGGGGTATTGTAAGGTGGAAAGTTCCTCCCCTCTACCCTTTTTGTAATGGAGGACGAGGAACTTTCCACCCCGTGTCTCATACCTCAAAAGGTTCATACATTTTGACTTTGTATTGTTTTTATAATAAAGTGATTATTATTTATTAACTGCCTCGGTAGCCTAGTGGTCCTAAGCGTGACAGCTACGCTAGAACTCTTGGGTTCGATTTCTAGGTCGAGCAAAAAGTATTATTGGGTTTTTCTATGAAATTCTCAGTAGCATCTCGGAATTGGGATTTGTGCTCGGGTAATGTCAATAGGGTCGCCCCCTATTACATGGGACATAAACATACCGGCGAACTGTGGGTGTACATAGATACACCTCTGTCTAACCCTTCGGGGAATGCAGGAGTGATGGTATGTTTATGATAGCAGTTTTTTTTAAGATATTATATAACTTAGAACATTTGTTTTTAAATAGCCCCATTAACTGCAGTAAGAATGTTGAAAGTTACATAGAATTGTGTAGTCATTTGTTTTGGCTTATGTATGACATGGCGAATTCCGTAATTTCAGTGCACTAACACAATTGTTTGACGGCACAGTTGGCGCAGTAGCTGAGGGATTGGCTGCTGCGCTGTGTGTCGCGGGTTCGATTCCCGCACGGAACAAATATTTGTATGACCTACAGATAGTTGTTCCGGGTCTGGCTGTTTGTGTATGTGAGTTTATATGTTTGTAAACGCACCCACGACACAGGAGAAATTCCTAGTGTGGGGCAACGTTTTTTAAAAACGAAAACGAAACAATTCAAATATATTTTGTTCTCAACAATAATAAGCGAGCAAACAAAGTGGGTTAAAACTTTAGAAGCAGCATATCTTTACAGGTCCACAACAAGTGGCCAGCACAAAGAGTCACCATAAACGTATTATATTTTTAATAGCAAGAAAATTAAAACTTATAAACATTTAAACTAGAGTGAAACTTGAAGAATGTGGTTAGTTACGACAAAATTAGATTAAAAATATTTAATCTAAAACTTGGGACAAGAACATTGCGATGGCTAAGATTGTTTTAGAAAATTACTGCTCCTTTGGTCTCGTGGCCGCAAGCTAGACTACTTTGCCTTGGGTTTGATTCCCAGGTTTGTTATTGGGGTTTTCCATTAGTAATTTCTCAGTAGCAGCACTAGAGATTTGTGGTGTAACACCCCGTGTCTTGGAAAGTACGTAATCCCATCCGACTATAAGAGTGAGGGAATAGGTATTGCAGCTGTGTTTGTGCACACGTTTGTGCACTTTGATATACTAAGACGATGGCCGACTTCCAATGAATTCTAATAACGGCCTTCGCCCACGTCCAACTTTTTATAGGACCGATTATCAGATCGTTTCATAGATCCATAGTTTCGTAGGACCAAATTTTTGTAGGACGTGTGCGTTGGTTTATATTACAATTCGTATGTTCCATTCTCTCCGACAAAAAAATCGGTCGCCGATTGTCAGACGTGGGCGCACAGCCTAAGGAAGTACAATGATGAACCCTGATGCACTACAATCCTTCAAAAAAAAACTTGCTGAGCTTGCCAACTAACCGTCCAAAGTTCACGGTTCGTCTTAAGAAAGTAATCGTTCCCTTGCGAATGACGTCGCCACCTTATAGTTGTCTATTGATCTTAATTTGTAAGTAGGTACTCATCTGGCTGATCAAACATTAAAGGCATCGGGACCCCATCAAAGTTATCAAACTCATTCCTACGTTTAACGGGTAAATGACTATGTACAGGACCCCAATCGACGAAGTTTACCGATCATGTACGATCATTTACGGAGATTAGAAACCGATTAATGTCGACTATCGCTCGGTACAATTTCTTCTTTGGAGTTATTTTGTTTTTCTTGGTCTAAATTGTAGGTCGTTTTAATTGGTTTCTGGTTAAGGTGAAATTGAATATTGATCGTTGTGAAGATAGATATGAACCTGTTGGGGTTTATTGACACTTACAAATATTTAAAGAGGTAAATCGGTTTGCGATGGTATGGTTTCTTTCGGCCGTATACAAGTAGATATTTTTGTTGCCACATCTAGCTTCAATCTTTTTCTCTTCTATTTTTATTTTTCTTATTTTTATCTTTGTTAACTGCCTCGGTAGCCTAGTGGTCCTAGGCGCGACTGCTACGCTAGCGGTCTTGGGTTCGATTCCCAGGTCGAGCAAAAAGTGTTATTGGGTTTTTCTATGAAATTCTCAGTAGCAGCTCGGAGTTAGGATGTGTGCCCAGTTAATGGCAATAGGCTCGCCCCCTATTACATGGGACCTAAACATACCGGCGGAATGTGGGTGTACATTAGTTACACCTCTGCCTAACCCTTCGGGGAATACACGCGTGATGGTATGTTATGTTATTTTTATTTTCTCATTTGTAAACTTCTCTTTGTAGCGATTGTCCTAGCTCTCTTCTGTCTTCATCTTAAGTTGGAGGAAATTAAAATTATATTTTTACTTACTTATCCACTGTTCTTTCGTAATTAATTTCATTGTGGAATTAAAGAAAGCTGAATCGTTTCTCCGGGACAAATGATTCTGGCCTTCAAGAGTTGCAGTTGTTTAAAAATATTGTGGCGGGCCTGTTTTATTAAAATTGAGTTAATTTCGAGTAACGTGGCCACTCAGTGGACGCCTGAAAGAGGACAAAATAGGGAAGATTGGCTGAAGAAAGGGCAGGCTTTTGACTACCAATGAGACACAAGACAGGCTATCAGAAGCACCATAATGTAAGTACTTACCACAGTGATAGGATAGGCCGGGTTAATGATGGTGTAGAGCAGAATGTGGTTGGGTCGCGCGGGCGGCTCGCGTTTGCGACGCGGCTCGCCCGCCATGTAATTGTTGCCATTACTCTGGAAATAAAGAAATACATCTATTAGGAAAATTATTTTTAAACACCACCATCACAGTTGACAAATGTCTTAGGAACAAAGAGCTTCACAATTATAATATTTTAACCACACAATGTTTTTATGATTACTTAAACCGTTTGTCAGGATGGATTAATGTTTGTTACTCTTTCACGCTGAAACAGCTAAACCGAATTAGCTGAAACTTGATGTACATATAGAATAGAATAATATGGATATTGATCTTATAGCTTCCCCTGGGGCAATTTAGGACTTTGGCTGAATCTTAAACTCTACATAGACAAAGTTGCGGACAGAAGTTACTTCGTTTGTAAATACGATCATGAGGTAAACACTCAAATAGTCATTACTTTTAAGGAGATCAAGTGAGAGCTCTGCCGCAGAGACATTTTTTACTGCAAATAACCCCAACTATCGTCCTATTTCGTTTGATCCTCGTTTTTTTACCCATCTTGTATAAATAGATTTTGTACTAGTTCTTATCCCAATTTTGTTCCCGTTAGATAATTTGACACTAAATTTTAAAACCTACACAGATAAATTCGCAAGCAGAAGCTAGTCTGTCATTCTCTGCGTCGACTACAAACCGTCATCTGAGCATCACGTCCCGTTGCTTGCTAAGCGCAACTAATGATTTACACCCGTAAGACGGTCGGCCATTTAATTACGCTGCACGTCCCTTCTATGATGTATGGCTCGACGATAGTCTAATGTCATCGTATTTGTGAACTCATTACTAGACAGAAATAGACGGAGTTATGTGTCCGTAATCCGCGATTTGCATAGCTGTCAGTGTTGATTGTTGAATGTGTTGTGTTTTGTTTCTAGCAGTAGTAGATCTCTTTGTGAAGTACTACCACCATACCTATTTCTGCCGTAAAGCAGCTCCGCTGTGTTCCGGTTTGAAGGGTACGGGTGCTGGTGTATTTACAGGCACATGAGACGTCTCACCTTTGTCTATGGGATGGCAACGCAAGGTCTCTGGTGTGGCAGATGTCTATAAGCAACGGTGACCACTTATCATCAGGCGGGCCGTTGGCTTGTTTGTCTTCCAATGACATAAAAGTGCCGTGCTGTCAACCGGGAATTTGAGGGCAAACTGACTAACGACAAGCCTAGATATTAGTGCCCTTATCCTATCTCGAATTCATCGCGTTTAATTATTTATTGGTATGACTACACTACGTCTGTATGGAACACGCTGTCGCTTCTCTAAAAGCCGCAGAGCTCCTAAACATTGGAAGATCACAGAAGTGGCAAGATACATGAGTAATAAACCGAAACGTGGGGAACGGGTCATTTAGTGAGCGTGAACGATAGATTTATGACCAGCGCTCATAAAGATTTACATTTGAAACACCTTCGTTTATGTAGAATTTATATTATTCAGGTATTTTCACACTCACTAGTATCTATGGATGAGTTCTAATTACGAGAAGAAGGTGCTGTCATGAAACACAAAATGGCCGTCGCTTCGACGCGTTTCTTAGGATTATTTCTAAAGTTATTCGAATCAATATCACGCCACGTTCTGACAAGTATTTTAATCATATTTTGGAAGTTCAAGGGATATCCATATATGCGTTTTATAGAGAAACTAGCTCGTGCCCGCGACTCCGATTAAGATCGATATTAGAATGAGCTGTTTAAAAAAAATCGGGAATTGTCACTTTGGTTTGGTAGCGTGACTAAAGAGAGCACTTTGTTCAGTAAACTTGGAAACCGAATTGGTTTTTTTTTTTATTAGGGTTCTGTAACTGAAAATAAAAACGCTGAACCTTTTTATCTGACTGTGATAAAGCGGTTTCTTTTTAATATTTTAGTAAGATGTTTTTCCGTAAACCAGAGACGTTTATTTAGTTTTTTGAATGTTCGAATTTTGTATTTCTACTTACAAGTAAATACTATACACTGTCAAAATCTCAACCCTTCTGTCCGATTTCTTAACGAAAACAAAATGGCGCCAGTCGCTCGCGATATTAATTGCTACAAACAACTTACTGTTACGCTAAACAAACGTAATAACGCTCTGTATGAATATTCATCATCGCGACTCGACGGAGGAGGGTTAAGTGGGGGGGCGAAACATGAACTTTAGCGGGTAGTTGACAAATTGGTTGATTATATACTAGATTTATGTTTACTGTATTTATTGGGATAATTTGAATTTTAGGGCTATGCAAACAGCTAGTTTTATATGTATAGTGAAGGGGTTGAAATACAAAATGGCGGGGTTTAAACTGAACGAGACTTATTTTTGGTAATTAATTTCTTAAAATAGGGTTTTCTGGGATTCTTTCGGATCTCAGGTTTTTTTTATCTTCAAATTCTAACCTAAAAACTCATTTGAACAACAACAACGACTACGTACTAATGTAAATTATTCGCTATCTCTCATCTCCCAGGGCTGGCACACCAGCTTACAACCCCGATACGATCTGTAGGTAAAACACAGTCGCCGATGTAATTTAGTTAAACCCCTAATTTCACAGCAACCCGCTCGGAATCCGAAGTGGATCCCACGTATTAAGTTTGAATCGAGAATAGATTAGATAATAGTCTGTATTTAAATAGGTACGTTATTTGAATGCTAATAAAAACTAGTATTGTTTGTAATTAATTTTGCTGTTTCACAAACAATTGTATTTGGGAAAGATTTAAATTGTTAGATGTGCTCTCAAATGAATGCAATACGCCAAATGTGTTACTACATTCAAAACCTATGCTTAGAGAAAATATTTAAAATTAATGAGCATTGTATATCAAAAATCAATAAAATTTCTTCAAAATATAAAATATCTTTCAAAGCGGGTTGATTCGCCTTGACAGAACTAAACCCCAATTAATTTAAATACCATAACAATGACTACATAACGTTAAACCAATAGTTTCAAAAGGCTATACAGATTAGTCTTGTGTAGTTCGTGAACGATGAACGAATAGGAATCGCATCTCCATACTGTACTAGAAGAAACGTTTCCGAACGTTGATTTGTAATCGGTCTAATATGTCTAATAACTCTTTTCGGACTCGAACATTTGCAAGCTGCCAAAGCGGCCAGGATCGCAATGTGTGAACGTGAACTAGGAATATTCTACCAGTACATAATCTATGGAGAGAAGACTGTGCCTAATTAGACTGACATTATACGATTTCATTCGATGTCTGTGAGTGAGAATGAGAGAGAATAGCCGGCGAACGAATGACGATGCTACCCGCTCTGACGATGCTCTTTTCATCTTTTGAGAATATAGCTAATAGAATGAACTAGTTCACTGTCCGAAACGAACTATTGAGGAACGATCTTTAAAATGACCGAGCAGGCACAAGACTAATACAGATCTTTGGTTGAAACAACCCCAAAAGTTGAGCGGATACCCCCCCCCCCCCCCCCCCCTACCCCTTGTATCAAAATGGGCGAGAAGCTAAACGACCATCAATCTAAGAGAAGTAACGAAATGGTACAATTTGGGGGCCATGAATAATGCATGCGATTATTTTACGAAACACAATATTATGAACAGTTTCGGTAAACGACATTAAAACAGATCACTTGTTATTTATGATAAACGGTAGCTACTTAGGATTAGAATATTAAATTAGTGATTTGAGATTCCAATCGTTTTATTCATGGTGGTACTTAGGAACTTGATGATTTCCGGGTTTCTTTGATAGGGAAAAGTTGTGATAGGTATGGTATAGCGAATTTTTTAGTCAAAATAAGTCAGGGCTAAGAGTTAGACTCACAGATGAACGATTCCGTAACACACATACACATGTACAAAATGTAACAACAAAAACAAAAACTTTTTTACCTCCTTCAAAAACTAAAAAGTGAAAAATAACTTTAGCTTTGGAAGTCAATAAGCTGAGGGGAGAAGTCATTTGATGATTTTCCATCCGGAGCAAAAAAAAAACTTTGGAAGTCGGCGATTTCGGTTCTGTTTGTTGTTTTGTATTGCCACCGACTTCCAAATCTTTTTTTGTTCCGATAACTGATGATAACTTCCTTTTTGAAGTCGGTTAAAAAACACGTGGTAACCCAGTGACAGAGGAACAGATAAACGGACTTTTGCATGGAGCGCGCTGTTGACGAAGTTCACTAAATACTGGGACACAGCAATGCTTAGCGCAGATGGTAATAGTCTAGTGGTATGGTAATAGTCCATCCCCAAAAAAGCACCCTCACAAAAATCTCGACCACTAACTCAACCCCCTATAAAACTAGCCAATTGTCCAATTTTCGGGTTCATCTTCCATAATCGCAATTGGCAAGGAGGTTAATGACCTTGAGCGGATGACTCATAGAGAAACTTACGAAGCTAAATCCTTCTTCTCTATTATCCCACAGAAATATTCACATACCGTTGAATTTATTCATATTTGCACTCAAAAAGTAAACAGCTGATTTCTTATTGCAAGCTTTCTATTTATCCATTTGATATCTGGTTGCACAAATAAAACATATAAGTTGGTCAATAAATATGAATTACAAAATAGAATTTAAACCAATAAATTGTCTATAGATTCATCCTCAAAGTCAACAAGTCACAAATAGAACAGGCACATAGACATTTGAATTTAAATCGCCCCCCGTATTAGAACACAGAATTTACTCCGAAACTATTCGAAGTACCGCAAAACTTTGCCTTAACGAGGACTCCTTAGTTCCTTATTTGAATTTCGCGCTTCGGTGGAGTTTGCCGCCAATCGGACAATACGGTTACAGCTTTGAAGAATTTCCAACCTTATAACTGTGATCATAAAATTGATTCTTCTTTGCATCAGAGATGTTTGTACATCCATATTACATTACTTGATAATCTACTGTATCATGTTTGCAATAAGGTTTAATTTCAAATATATGTTTGTGCTTAGCCAACTATCGTCTACTAGGAAATTTTCTACTTTCCACAGCTTTTAATAAGGTTTAATTTTGATGTTACTGTGTTGAATAATGCTTCGCCTGTTGGAGGGATTACATGATGGAATATTAAGTGCGTTTTCAGTTTTATTTGGATTTAATTTTAGCGTTAATATTTTGTATCTGTATTTATGATTGTGGTTTAAGCTTGACGTAGTGTATAAAGACTTTTTTTGCGAGGATTTACAAATGAATCGGAATATTGAAATGTAGCTAGGTAAAGACATTTTAATGGTTTTGTCGGACATTTATGTTGAGTGCTACAAATGGCGTGGAATTCATTTTGAGATAATATTTACTGTATTCACATGTCATGTTTATTATGACTAGCATCAGCATTTGCCTGCCAGGGTTGCGAAATTTGATCGAAAGAGAAACCGCGGCTCTGGAACGCAAAGGGCATTAGGAGAAACATGTATAGGTTTTAGTCAGAGTCTGACAATCAACTCCGCTCCACATAGAGCGGAAGATACCAATTGATGACTTCCCATATTAAAAAAAAGCATCAACATTTTTGAATGAAAGAGACGACGCTCCACAAATTTCAAACTTTTACTAAAACTTGATTTTGTGCCATATCTACACCAGTGTAACGTAGGAAATTGATTAATTGCTACCTCGTTAATAGCTACACGAAAACAAAGACATCACACGTCCAATCATTTGTTCTACACACAACAATATTTATGATAAAACCAAATCGCTCCATTTAAACCCTCAAAAAAATAAAAAATAAACACAATCTACCCGCAAAAACACACACTCATTAATTACCATTTCTGACAGGCCATTTTACAGAAAAAAAAACGTGAATAAATATAAAGGCTGGAAAAAACCCTGTTGTCATTTCATACAGTCGTACAAATTATCACAAACGAACCGTTAATTTAACACTGAGGGGTTGAAATCATATGACACCTCACCCCCTTTCACCCCCTTGTTGTATATTGTGCGTGATGAATAGCGGGTAGTACCGTCAGTAACAAAAATGTAAAGACCAACAGGCGGTTCAAAATGATTAGAACAATTAACAGTATAAACTTTAAGTCAATTGGATTTTTTGTCTGAATTAATGACAGTGTGTTGGGACGTGTGTTGCGTTTATTCTACAAAACACACAGTCTTATTTAGAGGTAACTTTTTTTATCGTTCTTATAATTTTAAGCTGTTCACTCGGTCTTATATTTTTAACGCCGACTGTACATTTTTTGAGGTTAGAATTTTTTATTAATGATTCTGGTAAAAAACATAGTTGTAAAAACTGAATAAAGCTTTGTTTGCGTAACATAAATAATATACTTGTTCAGCGTACCTATGCATAAACAACAGACACCTTCCTTAAGTGGGATTGAAATAACCTTCTCCTTTTTTGAAGTCGGTTAAAAAACTGCGGAACTCCACGTGCTCATTCTTTTTACACACTCGTTCTGCTCGTTTTTTTTTTGTTTATATAAACGCTTTAATCTCTGGAACTAGTAGTCGTATTGGAAAAAATATTTTTGTATTTGATAGGCAGATCATGAGGAGTCGTATAGGTTATATAACTTTACGCTATGAGTCACGGGAGCGGAGTAGTAAGCAAAGGCGTAATTTAATCATCATCATATCAGCCGAAGGACGTCCACTGGTGGACATAGGCGTTCTGGGGGGCCTTCCAGCATTGCGTGGCGCAAGACGTAACTTAACGAGGGCGGACGAAGCCGCGAGCATAAGCTAGATAACCAATAGAAACAAAAAATATTGGTGCTTCGTATGAAATTACTTGTACAGCGCAAAACTAAATTAGAACTTCACAAAACTCTTTAATTTATTCAGAAGATAAATAAATTAAATTCTAAATTACTACACGAGTGTTCCACACTTATGTTTCAGAATAAATCTTAATTAAGTCAACTTTCACGCTCAGCCGGAGTTGTACAAAGGAAACGCAATACGAAGTTGAACACAACAAAACGTATTTATAATAGATACTAGCTTTCGTTTTCTCCACGTTCTGTTACGCCTTGTGTCACTGCTCCGCTCCCGTGTGACGTAGCGTGATGTTATATAGTTTATACTCTTCCTCATGAATGTAGCGATCATAGACAAAAATAATTTATCCAGTCCGACTATGAATTCCAGAGATTAGCTCGTTTAAATAAACACACAACCAAACAATAAAACTCTTAAGCTTTATCATCTATGCTAATATTATAAAGCTGAAGAGCTTGTTTGTTTGGTTGAACGCGTTTATCTCAGGAATTACTGGTTTGAATTGAAAAATTATATTTGTGTTAGATAGTTCATTTATCGAGTAAGGCTATAGGCTATATAAAATCACGCTACGACAAATAGGTGCGGAGCAGTAACCAAAGCCGTAAACTAATGTGGGTGAAAAACCTACGGGAAAAGTATAAATAGTGTAGATTATACATAGATACGAGCTTTTGTCCATAACTTCAGTAGTTTAGATAAGGAAAGCGTAACAAACAAACTCATTATCGCATTTTAAATATTAGTTAGCATTATCTCTATTAACATTACAAAGCTGAATAGCTTTTTTATTTTTTTGTTACAACGCGCTTATCTCGGGTACTTCTAGTCCGATTCTATTTAATCAACAGTTTTTCCTGAAGCGCCCCCTAAAATGTACATTCCCGATTGCCGATATTTCGTCAATTGAAGCGATTGAAGCGCTTCAGTCGCTTTGGCAAACGACCAATATTCGCATCAATGAGTGTTATTAACATAAACATTGACAATAGAAAATGATCGTTTCGCTACGATTCAACGAACTTGTGCGCTCTAAGGATTCTTTTGAGCAGATATGATCGGTAATGATCTGACTATCTCGTGTCTGCAAGCGCGGCTGCTGAGCGTTCCCTGAGTTCGATTCCCAGGTCGGGCAAAAAGTGTTATTGGATATTTCCATTAGGGATTTCTCAGTAACAGCCCGGTGTTTGGAACTTGGCGGTGTGACGCCCCCGTGCCTCAGAAAGCACGCAAAACCGTTGGTCCTGCTCCTGATCTCTCCCCGGTTGTGTCGGATTGCCGTCCCATCGGACTATGAGAGATAGGGAAGAGGGAGTGCACCTGTGCGCACACACTTCTCACTATAATATCTCCTGCGTACTTGGCTAGTCCGCATTGAGATTAGCCGCCGTGGCCGGAATTGGTCTGGAGAATACAAATACATAAGTGGGACTCGTCGAGCTTCATTGCCTTAGCGCTTTTCAGCCACTGCTGATTCTCATCATCATACCATCACGCCTGTATTCCACGAAGGGTTAGGCAGAGGTGTACCAATGTATACCCACAGTTCGCCGGTATTGAACCTAGGTTACCTAGGTTGGGACCTAACAGGGGTGTAATAGGGGACGAGCCTATTGCCATTAACGGGGCACAAATCCTAACTCCGAGCTGCTAATAAGAGTCTCATAGAAAAACCCAAGAGCACTTTTTTGCTCGACCTGGGATCCAAGACTTTTAGCGTAGCAGTCGCGCTTAGGACCACTAGGCCAACGAGCCAACTGCTGATTCTGGCTAGATAAAAAAAATATTATCCTTTTGAAATCGAGTTTTTGATAGTTTGACTACCCACAAGTCTAGATATTAGATTCCTTATCCTATCTGCAACATTTAATCGATTTTAATTACTTATAGACGAAAATATGACCTTTTTTTTTTAACGGCGCTCTCGCTACAATCCCCTTAACGCAACACTTAGACATCAAGCACATGTCACACAGGATTACTTACGACAAATATGAAATTTTCAAGTACTTGCCACACAAGAAATTACTTTAAAAGTACCCACGCAGACTCGTTAACTCACAATGGCATAGGAAAATGGGTTGACGGGTTGTGTTTATCGTCCCTTGTGAGTTTTTAATTACAAAGGGGGCGAAATTTGGATCGGATGAGTGTGTGTTGGAAGCCCTATGGGGTTGAGTTCGTTATACAGTCTTGAAAAAGTTGTTTTTTTTTTTAATTCCTCGGCAATTAGCCTGACGCTGAAAAGGCTATGTGGGAACTGTAGAGGTTTCTATGAATAGAACAGAGGAGCTACAACCCAGGTTCTCATTCGTGGTCTAGTCCGACCAATATAGATAGGCGCTGAGGGACCTAACTAGGACCTATGAACCTAAATTCATACTAATATTACAAATGCGATAGTAACTCTGTCAGTTACGCTTTCACGACTAAACCACTGAACAGATTTTGATGAAATTTGGTGTGGGTTAAGCTTGAACTTCAAAAAAGAACATAGCTTACTATTTATTCCGCGACTTTGTCTGCATCCGCGCGTTTGGGGGCAAAGCTAGTGTGTAATATTTTATTCATTTCAAAAAAATGTTCATGGAGTTTCTTGCCAAATCTTCTCCATACGAAACCTACTGTTGCATAAGAATGATTTTCTATCAGTTCCTCCGTCCTGTTTTATACTACAGCTTTGAAATTAGGACGCACATACACATAGTAGTTTTTTATTTTTGGGGGGGTGGGAAATCATCAAATAACTTCTCCCGCCCTGGGCGGGGCGGGAGGGAGTGTCAGACTTTTGCTGACTAAAACCCACCCATGTTCCTTCTTGCGCCCTTTGCGTTCCGGGGGCCCGGTATCTCTTACGAACAACCCGCAGCCCCGGCAGGCATACACATAGTGGTAGTAGAACTCTTTGTGAAGGAGCTCGTCCGGGGAAGTACTACCGCCATACCTATTTCTGCCGCAAAGCAGGGTCGCTGTGTTCCGGTTTGAAGGTTAAGGGTGCCGGTGTAATTACAGGCACATGAGACATTTCAACTTTGTCTCTGGGTTGGCAACGCATCTGAAAGGCCTTTTTTTTTTTTTTTTTTTTTTTTTGGTGGGTGGGAAATCATCAAATAACTTCTCCCGCCCTGGGCGGGGCGGGAGGGAGTGTCAGACTTTTACTGACTAAAACCCACCCATGTTCCTTCTTGTGCCCTTTGCGTTCCGGGGGCGCGGTATCTCTTGCGAACAACCCGCAGCCCCGGCAGGCATCGGCCCTCAGTGGCCCCTTCCTTTTGCTGACATCTCTTTGAGGCGCGCGTGGAACACGAACGCGCCGTCGACACGGCCTGTCGTTATGCAACGTAAGGACGGTGAGCTACCCATTGCTCACCGTCCACAGGCCAGTATCTACGGTGGCCGGGAGTCGTCTCGCGGCTCCCGACGTCCGGAGCGTCTACCGCGGCGGCTGGGACGGGAGAACCGCTGTCTCAACCGTCCCGCCGCCTCCTTCTCAAGCATTACTGCCTCGCAGAAGGAGGCGACTGCATCCCATTCCCTCTCGCTCCGGACCATGGCTTGCACCAGGGCCGGACGCGAGAGTTCGCCGCCGCCGATGGCCGCCACGAGGACTCGGCGATGCTCCGCCCAAGCGGGGCATACCGCCACGGTATGCTCCACCGTGTCCTCGGGGCGATCCACACAATGGTGACACCCGGACGTTTCCTCCCGCCCGATGAGGTGCAGGAACCTCCCGAAACACCCGTGTCCGGTGAGGACCTGCGTCAGGCGGTAGGTGAGGGCGCCGTGGCGCCTCTCCAGCCACTCCTCAAAGAGGGGACTTACCGCCTCTATTAAGGCGTGCCCAGCACGAGGTTGCGACAGTCGCTGTCTCCATGTCGCCATGAGATCGAGCCGGAGGTCGGCCCGCCGAGCGGCAATTTGCCGCGGTGGCGGACTCTCCCCCCGGCCTAGTACCTCCACGCGCCACTCGTACAGGCGCGCGAGGACCAGCGCCTCCAGATCCCACGGCGGCAATCCGGCAAGGAGGCTCGCCGCCTCCCCCGAGATCGTGCGGTATCCTCGGATGGCCCTTATGGCGATCACCCGTTGGGACGCAATGAGGTAGTGGGCGGCAAGTCGCCTTAACCCCTGCGCCCACACCGGGGCCCCGTAAAGGGCCATCGACCGCACGACTCCCGCGTAGAGCCTCCGGCAGGAGGCGTTTGGTCCCCCCAGGTTGGGTAGAAGCCGCCTAAAGGCAGCCCCGGCCCGTTCCAGTTTGGGGGCCAAACGTCGGAAATGCTCCGCGAAGTTCCACCGACTGTCGAGGACGAGTCCCAGGTACTTCATCGTCGACCCGACGCCGATGTGAACCCCTCCTACCGTTAGTTGGGATCCCGACGGTGGCCTATTCCGAGGCCCATGAAAACACATGGCCTCAGATTTGTGCAAGGCCACCTCGAGACCCAACCGCCGGATCCTCTCAACGACTATCGCAACCCCGCGTGTCATTAAGTCGGCCGCCGCCTCGTGCGACCTTCCCTGCGCCCAGACCAGCGTGTCGTCGGCGTAGCATACTACGCCGACGCCCTCAGGGAGGTCGGCTCGCAGCACCCAGTCGTATCCGATGTTCCACAGGAGCGGCCCCAGAACCGAACCCTGTGGGACACCGCACGACATCTCTCGCCGGTTCCATTCTCCTGTGCGACCAGGGTAGGTCACGGCCCTATCCGTCAGATAGGCCCCGACAACTCGACGGAGGTAGGTCGGCATCCGGTGGTACCGGAGTGCCTCCCTAATGCAACTCCAGGGCAGGGTGTTGAAGGCATTGGCGATGTCAAGAGACACCGCCAAGACGACCCCGCCCCGGGCCACTGCATCCCCCGTCGATAGGGCTCTCACGCGCATGATGGCGTCCACCGTAGAGCGCCCCCTGCGGAAACCAAATTGGTTTTCCGCAAGGTCCGGCCCCATCCCCACCAGGTGCCCGACGAGGCGGCCCGCAATCACTCTCTCAAAGAGCTTTGCCACCTCGTCGAGCAACACGATGGGCCGGTATGCGGACGGCGAGTCCGCAGGGCGCCCCGGCTTCCGTATGAGGACCAGCTTCCCCGTCTTCACGCGACGTGGGAACTGGCCCCTCTCCAAGCATGCGCTTAGGAGCCCCTCCAGTCGAGGCCCGAGGGCCTCTGAGGCCAGGACCCAGGCTTTGCCAGGTAAGCCATCGGGTCCCGGGGCGGTATTCTTGGCTTTCAGCCTTCGTACCGCCATCCTCAGGTCTACCCCAGTCTCTTCAGGGGTGTCGTCGTCGTCGTGGTCCGTTTCCGGCATCGCAAGAGGCGGAGCCATGGGCGGGGGAGGATGTTCCTCCCGCGAAGGGAACAGAGCGCTCACCACGTCCTCAACGAGCTCCGGCCGGAGACTCTGCGTCAGCGGGGGGGCCCAGGTGCGGAGCTTACCCCGCACCGTCTTGTAAGGGCGCCCCCACGGATCTCCGTTCAGAGTCCCCAGCAGCTCCTCGCGGGCCTGAGCCTTGGCCCGCATGACAGCCTCGTTGAGGGCGGTCTTCGCCGCTCTGTACCTCTCGTACAACTCCGCCTCGATGACTGCCGCATTCGGAGGCCGAACGCGAAGCCTGCGATGCCTGGCATATGGGTGCCGCGCAGCGACGCACGCCTCTCGCAGAGGCGTCAGCTCGCGCGACCACCAGTATACCTGCCGGCGGGCGCTACCTGGCCGAACTCGGGGCATTGCCACGTCACAAATCTCGGACATGGCCTCCTGGAACCACCCCACCTCGTTGTCGATGTCGGCAGGCCTGTCCGGTGATGACACCCAGGCCTGCACGATCGAGGCTTCCAGGAGAAGCTCCCGGTTCAGCTGCTTCAGCGCCCACCGCGGACCACTCGGGGCCTGTATGACCGGCGCGCTGGAGTCCTGGGCGGAGACGTCGAACCGGATATACCGGTGATCGGAGTAGGTCTCCACCCCCTCCATAACGCGCCAGTCGAGGACCCGTGGTGACAGAGCGGGGCTGGCGAACGATATGTCCACAACAGACTCGCCCCGCATCCGCACGCACGTGGCGACAGAACCCCGATTTAGGACGACTAGGCCCTTCTCCAGAGCCCAGTCCTCCACCATCCTTCCTCGCACGTCCGTGCAACGAGAACCCCAAGCCAAGTTCTTGGCATTGAAGTCCCCGAGCACTAGCACGGGAAGGGAATGGCTTCCGACGACGACACTCAACTCCGCAAGGGAGTTGTGGAACTCGGCGAGAGTTCGGTTCGGGGAGAAGTAGACTCCTACCACGACAATGTCCCCGAACCGTGCTGCTACGCACCCCTGTCCCCTCCTGACACTCTCCAGGGACGGGGTGCCGGCGGCGGCCGACGCAATTATGGTCACTGAGCCGCTAAGGTCCTCCACCCAGGCATCCCTGGGCGGGACAAAGTACGGCTCAGCGACCACGGCGATGTGTATCGACCACTGCGCCATGCTCTGGAGCAACAGATCCTGAGCGCAGGCGCAGTGGTTGATGTTCGCCTGGAGGAGGCGTAATGGAGCCGTTATTGGCAATCCATCACAACCCCCTCCTGAATCACCCGTGAGGGTCCTGGTGTGGCCGCCGCGGCGGCGGCGGCGGTGGCGGCGGCGGCGGCGGTGGCGAGGACCACGGCGGTGGAGGGCCGTCCCCCGGCCTTGGCCGGCGGAGCGCAGGCCCTGCTCCCAGCCCGGTGGTCGGCCGGCTTGCTGGCCACCGCACATGCGTCGCAGTGCGGCGGAGCATCACAAGCCGCGGCCTTGTGACCGGGCTGACCGCAGCGGAAACACAATGCGCTGCGGTCTACCTCCGAGGCGCATCGGCATGCCACGTGGTTGCCCACATGGCAGCGGAAACACCTCAGGGGTCTGGGCTCGAGCAGTTTGACCTGCGCCGATACCCATCCCACCAGGAGCCTTCGGCCCTCCACTATGGCTCTGGCCGCCGTCACGGGGCAGCTGACCGTTATGGTCTGCATGCCCACGCGGTCCGGACGGATGGTGCCTGCCCTCACCTGATCGGCAGGGCATCCACCCGTCCTGGCGACAGCGGCCACCACCTCCGCGGCGGTGACGGAGTCGTCCAGGCCCAAAATGCGCAAATCAGCGCACTTGACCGGCCTGGACACTCGGGCCTCATCCGCGTCTAGGGACGCCCTGAGCTTTTCAGCCAGGGCGTCAGCGGACGAGCCACTAGTGGCGCCGGGGATCTCCAGCATCCGGGCCCCCGTAGCGGTGACCCTTAGCCGGAGGCCCCCAGCGATCCCGAGCTCCGCCTCTGAAAGGCCTCTGTTATTGCAGATGTCTATAGGTAGCGGTGAGCACTCAACATCAGGTGGACCGTCGGCTTGTTTGCCATCCAATGAAGTAAAAAAAATATATACAAAAATGTAAAAATAAAACATATCTTCTCTTCCACCGTCATAATTGCGAAAAGCAGAATAATTAAAATCCGTGTACCTATTTTGGAACATGTACACGTGAACAAATTGGAAGCATGAGTTTCAACAGGATAACCCTACACGGCCTTGTGGTAAAAATGTAACAAATGTTACAAGTCGCGCCTCATTTTTGTATTTTGTTACACACCCGCGTTTTAGGGTTGACTGTCAAGAGATAATTAATGTTCAATGTTTTTGTTTGTTATTTTTCTTTTTTACTATTGTTTCCGTTTTTTGTATTGGTGAAGAATTGTGTTCTATGGTCATAAATAACAGGTTTTATTCAAATGAACAGGTAAAATAAGAACTGTTGTAATTTGCAAATCAGATTGTATGCAGTACAATATTATTTTGTATGTCTCTTTATGTATATGATTGCCCCGTTGGTCTCGTCGTCGCAAACGCGACTGATAAGCGTGGGGTCGCTAGGCAACACGATACCTCTTGGTAAGACTGGTTGTCAGACTTTCTGGCTTCTGACTATACGTAACGACTGTCAAAGATCTACGAGTGACAGCCGGGACCAACGGCTTTTCGTGCTTTCTGAGGCACGGGGGTGTCACACCACCAACTTCCAAACTCCGGGCTGCTACTAAGAAATTCGTAATGGAAAAACCCAATAACACTTTTTGCCCGGGAATCAAACCCAGGATCCCGTGCTCATCAGTCGCGCTTGCGACCACGAGACCAACGGGGCAGTTAAATCTAGTAAAATTATGACACAGAAGAAACCCTAACATTCAGTTGGAATTAATCTAAGAAACATTTCTTACGAAAAAATATCGGATAGAAATCCAAAACCGCTGATTAATCCAGGACGCCGGTCCCTCGGAATGCCTCGAATACAGCAACGAAGCTAATAAACATCGACCAATCAATTAAAATTGAACTTAATAATAAACAAAATCGAAAATTCAAAACAAAAACAACATTAATCTTAATCGTTCGACAAAGATCATGTAAAAGTGTTGAGATTATGTTAAGATTAAAAATAAAAGAGATTTGTTTAAAGCATTTTTAATTATTATAATCTTTAAATCGTAAATCTCGCGGCTAAACCATTTTTTCCACCCACGTTTAGTTACGTTTTTGGTTACTACTCGGCTCCTGTGGTTCGTAGCGTGATGTTATGTAGCCTAAACTATTCCTTGTGAACCTGGCTATCACATACACGAATAACTTTTTTCAATCCAACTGTTAGTTTCAAAGATTAGAGCGTTTAAACAAACAAACAAAAAAAAATACTGTTCAGCTTTTTTTATATTAGTATCATATAGATATTAGATAATATTAGGATAGAAAAGGAAGCGCATTCATAAACTAACAAGTACAATAATAACTAAGCCATTGAAATAATTACGCACGACAAAATGGCGTCGTCGACAAATAAACGGCTAAATGAACAACACAATACGACTCGAGCGGATTAATAAATTGTATGTAAACGACTACTTTACGATGTCATAAACAAATATGAAAAAGAAAATTATCAGCTGTCAAAAATAAAAAAAGAAGTGCAAAGTGACAGTTGTCACATTATCACTTTAGAATTACAAATTAAACTGTTTTGCTATTTAAAAAATGGTAGTGTACAGAACAAACAAAGGAGGAGATTCCATGTAACGATATATTTGTCAATTTTGGACAGATTCAAAAGTATGTCTATACTATATATACTGTATCTATACTAATATTATAAAGAGGAAAAATTTGTTTGAAGCTAGTCTATACTAATATTATAAAGAGGAAAGATTTGTTTGTTTGTAACGAATAGGCTCCAAAACTACAGGACCGATTTCAACCATTCTTTTACCAATAGATAGCTACATTATTCCTGAGTAACATATAGGCTATATAATATCACGCTACGACTCACGGGAGCGGAGCCTGCAGTGACAAAAGACGTAACTTAACGCGGGTAAAATAAGCTGCGCGGACGAAGTCGCGGGCGGGTCGCTAGTAATATTATAAAGAGGAAAGATTGGTTTGTTTGTTTATAACGAATAGGCTCCGAAAGTACTGGACCGATTTTAACCATTGTTTCACCAGCTACATTATTCCTGAGTAACATAGGCTATATAACATCACGCTAAGACCAACGGGAGCGGAGCAGTAACGGAAGACGTAACTTAACGCGGTTGAAATTAGACACGCGAATAAAGTCGCAGGCAGGTCGCTAGTTGTTAATAAAGTAACTGACTGTATAGGAAATCATCAAACGAATTCTTCAGCTCCTTCAGCTGTAGACGGAGCGGAAGGGAGTTTCAGACTCTTACTGACTAAAACCCATCCGTGTTCCTGCTGTGTCCTTTGCGTTCCGGGGCCGCGGAGACTGTTTCGAACCAATTTCGCAACCCTGGCAGAAAGTAACTGATGCCGCAATAAAACTAAGAGCCTAAAAATTATAAGATTTTTGAAAATCATCGACCCGAAAAGAAGAAGTCAAATAAAATATAACAAATAAGCAGTACAAAACCATAATACGAATGAATTAACATTAATTAACTCATTTAATCAACGACATACCGCACTCTCTCAGAAACCGCATTATTTATCTCCATTCTCTGAACTCAAGCGGTAAGTATGTCGTCTCAACAATCAGAAATCTCTGCGTCGACAAATTAACGAGAAAACGTACAACGCGACACGGCTTCCAAATGGCGATAACTATTTGTTAAATATAGTTTGATTATTCGTATAACTAACTGCCTCGTTGGCCTAGTGGTCCTAAGCGCGACTGCTACGCTAGAGGTGTCGGGTTCGATTCCCAGGTCGAGCAAAAAGTGCTGTTGGGTTTTTCTCTGAAAATCTCAATGGCAGCTCGGAGTTAGGATTCGTGCCCGGTTAATGGCAATAGTCTCGCCCCCTATTGCAGGGGACTTAAACATGCCGGCGAACTGTGGGTGTACATTGGTATACCTCTGCCTAACACTTCGGGAAATACAGGCGTGACGGTATGTATGTTCAAATTCTAATAAAAAAAAAAATAGAAAATAATTATTTAATAACACTTTGTACTATTGTCCCGTTGCAGGGCAAAGGCCTCTTCTCATACAGAGAAGGCACGAGCATTGATCACCACGCTTGCTAAAAGAAGATTGGAGATTTTAGACTTATATTCATTATAAGTCCAGGTTACCTTACTATGTCCAAGATAAACTTAAAAAGTACGAATTGAAAAAGTCACGTTGGTACATGTCCAGTATCGAGCGTGTAACCTCAAGCATGAGAGGCCTCAAATACTGGACCAACAAAAAAAAAAATTGACAGTTGTCAATAAGTACCAAGAAAATGTAATAGACAAATAAAAAACAATCGATAAAACAAATTCTTAGTTGCACATGGAATGCCCACCATATTTATCTTCAAATTCCAACTAAATATGAATATTTGGGTTTTATTTCTGCGCATTTTGGGGCGCCGACGCTCCCCGCGATCGTTTCGGCAGGCGGACCAATCGCATGCAGTGTTGGTGACCAAAGAAATCCAGGAAGGAATCCAGTAACGCAAAATTAAACTTGACGTTTCAGCTCACGACTCGTGGCGGCTGCTATACCTATTTGTGTGTCACCGGAGCGATCAAGGATGGCTCTGTTGACATATTAACGACAAAACGTACAACCCGACATAGTTTCCAAGTGGGGCAAACGATTTGTAAATGATTAGTTATGGACGTAAGTTGTTGTCGATACTGCTAACTAGCAATTGGCGACAAGTGCGCTTTGATTAGATGTATTTCGAGTGATAGCAAAACTTGTATTTTGTGCCTAAAGTTTCTCGCAAAATTAGGCTGGTTTTATAAATTTTACCTTTTTATAGGTTACCTTCGATTTCACTACTTCAGATAGTTGTTCTGGGTCTGCTTGTTTGCGTATGTGAGTTTATATGTTTGAAAACGCATGCGAGTAATTCCCAGTATGGGGCAACGTCTTTATAAAAAAAAAACTTTCCTTAGCCTAAGCTGACCCACTGCTGGGCACAGGCCTCCGCCAAGCCTTCTAGGGCTTCATGTGTATACACACATGAATTAAAAAAAAATCCTTTAACAAAAATAATGTCACTTACTTAAACTCTTTGAATTTTTCAATTTCAATAACACGTACAGAACAAAACAAGACAAATAGAACACAATTACTTTTTAAATAAATCAAAGCTACACAAAACTTCTGAAGGGAATCCAGAAAACTTAACCAACAACATTTATTTATGTATGAATTGAAAGAGACAAGTAATACTGACAAGTACAAATTGTTGAACATAGGATTAGTTTTTTTATTTTATATGCCTTACGAAGTTTTACAACCCTAATAACTGTCACGCAGCGCAAAATTAAGGGCAAAAGAAAGGGTGCAAATTAGTTTTATTACACTATTACCCTACTGCGTCAGAAGGAGGGTTATGTTTTTCGGGTGAATGCATGTATGTATGTCTACTTCTGGTTTACATGTAATTTGGAATGAAAATTGGTAAAAAAAATAAAAATAGATAAATACCTACGATTTTAAATTACATTAATAAACAAATAAAAAAAAACCATTTATTCTTCTACCCAATAAAATTACTCTTCTTTTGCAAAATGTTTAAAGCATTACACATGAATAAAAAATAAAATAAAAAATAATTATGATTCCAATCTTTAACATGCAAAATGATTATATACATTTTTGGTTATTTATTTATTTATTTTCTATTTCCTATGCTAAATTGAATTATAATTGTATTAGTTTTGTTTTGTATTAGATTAGATACGGTCTATTTAATTATATATAACTTATGATGTATTTATTTATTTATCATACTATACGTATAATTTATTATTTTATTTGTAATTAATATTAATTTATTAAATTAGAAGTAGTAGTCGCCTCCTTGGCGTAGGCATCTCCCATGTTTTTCCAGTAGTGTCTGTGTCTGGCTTCAGTCATCCAGTTTGGTCCTAGTATTTGTATAAATAGGTCTGCTCTTAAACCTAGCACATAATATTAGACTTATCCATTAATCCTCAAATTGTCGAACAATTTTCAGCGACAAAAACTAACATTCGATATTTCAAACTACACGTATTCAGCACTGTATGAGAAATCGAGTTAGAGTGTCCATAATAACATAAAAATGTTTAGACTCAAGACGGATTACAAGGTCCCGGCCGAGTAGGGTCACCACGACAGACACACGAGACCGGACAGTGTTATTTTTAAAAGCGTCTTAAAATTTTCCGGGGATTTGTTGGCGGGATATTCTTTTGTATCCGGACGGTCCGCATTATGTCCGGTTGACGCACCTGGGTATGGAGGTAAATCCCTGAGGTTTTTCCATGTCTTCCCTTTGTGTTTTTCATTTTAAAGTGGGTTAATATTTGAGCGTTCTTTCGTGTAATGTAGTTGTTCGTTGTTGACATTTTCCATGTTATGAGATCGTGTTATGCTTGGGTTGGGAGGATTAACTTGATTGCAGCCTGGTTTAGGACAAGCTTATGCCTTTGACTTCGTTCGCGTGAATTTCGGTTTTATTTATGCGCGGAACACTAATTATTTTTCTAAAATATGAATGCGTGAATTTCGGTCTATTCGTTTCGGAGATAAGCCGGAACAAACAGACAAGACAGACAAAAGTTTTTCAAATAGTTTTTTTTGAGTGATTACCGTGTAAGCATTCATATTTATTTAGCAAAATCTGTTACTTTGACATTACAAACAGACATTACAATTCTATTTATTTGTATAGATTGTTCTGGAATAATCCCGTAGAGAATGTTGTTTGTGTGTATAAACATTACTCAGTCAACATGGTTATTTTTAACACTATAAGCTTTTGTTGGGTTATTATCAAAACTCCGTGTTTGTAGCTAAATTTTGATTGCCTCTCAAGGGAAATATGTCCTAGTTATACAAAAACCAAGACTGTAAACATATACGAGGGAATAAATATGTCGTATGGGTATCTACAGACATAAAGCTTTACGTCAATTTTATTCATACTTCGCATTATTTTGAAGAACAAAGATATTTGTAATCATTGCTGTTGACGAAGAGACCGCGCTTACTTTATACATTTTATGGTGTTATAAAATATCAAAGACAATCGTTTTCATAAAACTAAGCAATGACACCGTTTTACAGAACTAGCTATACCGGGCCAGGGTTTTTTTTTTTTTTTGGTTGGTGGGAAATCATCAAATAACTTCTCCCGCCCTGGGCGGGGCGGGAGGGAGTGTCAGACTTTTACTGACTAAAACCCACCCATGAACCCATGTTCCTTCTTGTGCCCTTTGCGTTCCGGGGGCGCGGTATCTCTTACGAACAACCCGCAGCCCCGGCAGGCATCGGCCCTCAGTGGCCCCTTCCTTTTGCTGACATCTCTTTGAGGCGCGCGTGGAACAATGAACGCGCCGTCGACACGGCCTGCCGTTATGCAACGTAAGGCCTTAATAGATGGGCCAGGGTTGCGGAATTTGTTCGAAAGAGTCACCGCGGCCCTGGAACGCAAAGGGCATTAGTAAGAACAGGAAAGGATTTTAGTCAATAATAGTCTGACACTTACCTCCGTTCCGCCCAAAGCGGAAGAAGATATTTGATGATTTCTAAAAAGCTTAAAATGAAAGCTATATACCCCATGATTACACCCGCGTTATGTTACGTCTTTGGTTACTGCTTGTAACGTTACGTGTCGTAGCGTGATGTTATATAATGTACTAGCTTCTGCCCGTGGCTTCGTCCGCGTCAAATTTGATACATCATCCCACGAGAACCGGAAACTTTTCCACCATCACGCCTGTATTCCCCGAAGGGTTAGGCAGAGGTGTAACAATGTACACCCACAGTTCGCCGGTACGTTTAGGTCCCATGTATTAGGGGGCGAGCCTATTGCCATTAACCGGGCACAAATCCTAACTCCGAGCCGCTACTGAGAATTTCATAGAAAAACCCAATAACACTTTTTGCTCGACCTGAGAATCGATCCCAAGACCTCTAGCGTAGCAGTCGTACTTAGGACCAGTAGGTTCCCGAGGCAGTTTAATTTATCCGGGAAAAAAAGTATCCTATATGTTATTCCACACTACAATCTATCTCAGTGCCAATTTCATCCAGATCCGTTCAGCCGTTTAAGCGAGTAGCAAATATTCCTCCATTCCATCTATCCTCACAAACTTGCGCATTTGTAATACTAGTAGGATTGTAGGAAGGGTGGAACACAAATTTCGTACCTCCTGAATATGAGCCATCTCATGGTCACACTACAGTAGTTCATTTAGTATTTCGTATGTATCCCCTAGAGGGATGGTCACTTGGAAACTCGTGTCGACTTGACCCTCGCCTCCCCTGGTACCCTTATTGTATTTTTGACCCTTTCATTGGGTCAATTTGGTTTAGACTTTTTCGTGGGGGTAAGTTTTATTAAATTCCTCTTATGTGGAGCACGTCCTTTGATTTGTTTGGTTATTAGTACACGTGTATCGATTTCTGTATTGGACGTAAATAATAAGTACTTTCTGATTTCAGAATTAAGTCAAAATTATAAGTTATCCTTCGGGAACATAAAAATGGGTAAAAAAATTAGCCTACATTAAAGTTAGATCAATATACTATATATATATATATTATACTAGCTTTTACCAGCGACTTCGTCCGCATGGTATTTTTCACGCGCGTTAAGCTACGTCTTTGGTTACTTCTCCTCTCCCGTGTGTCGTAGCGTAATGTTATAAAGCCTCCCTCGATAAATAAACTATCTAACACAAAAATATTTTTTCAATTCAAACCAGTCGTTTCTGAGGTTAGCACGTTTAACCAAACAAACTCTTCAGCTTTATAATAGTGCAGATACGTGTGCTACATTTCAGCCTATTGCATTCAGTCGTTTAAGCTTAAAATAATAACAAACTTCCATCCATCCATCTCTCCTCACTAACTTCTCGAGTTTTTTTTTTTTTTATGGGACAAGCCCGCCACATTATTCTCAACCACTGCAACTTCTGTAAGCCAGAATCAACAGTGGAGACCGCCAGAAGAGCGCCGAGGCAATGAAGCTCGACGAGTCCCGGAGAAACGATAAAACTGTCTTGGATCCCGCAACGAAATTAATCAGAAAAGATTAGCGGAGGAGTAGGAAAACTAGTAGGGTAACTTCTCGCGTTTATAATAGAAATAAGATAGGAAGTAAAAATATAAGCCTGAGATCGCCAATCCGCCGGGATCAATACTCGTAGACACGAGTATTGATCCCAGTGGATTGGCGATCTCAGGCTTATACTATAAGACACACAAGAGAACACTCTCTGTATGAGAAGAGACCTTTGCCCAGCACTGGGGCGGCTGGTGTCACTATGACTGTACCGTCTTGTGTGTTGTGTTTATGTCCACGGCCTATGTTTGACTAACCTTTTTAAGAAGTCTATTTATTAGAGTCTTACAGGCTAGTCAAGGCAACTCATGAACAGGAAATAAGCTAATATTTTTTTAAAGCTGAACGTAGAATAACCCCTTTTACAACAAGGTGGTATGTGATCATACGTCTGTATTCCCCGAAGGGTTAGGCAGGAGAGTACCAGTGTACACCCACAGTTCACCGCTATCTTTAGGTCCCATGTTATAGGGGGCGAGTCTTTTGCCAATAACCGGGCACAAAACCTAACTCTGAGCTGCTACTGAGAATTACATAGAAAAACGCAATAACACTTTTGCTCGACCAGGGAATCGAACCCAAGACCTCTAGCTGCTGCGTTTCCAGTGAATATTATTTCTAAGAAAAGCAATTAGGCATTACGAACGGCGAACGCTAATTTTAATTTTAATAAAATAATTTTGTGTAACAATTATTTCAAACAAAACTAACAAATGAGTTATAAATTGATTTCACACTTATTTCATTTCCCGCTTTCTAAACAACTTATTATGAGAATACATGCTTTTAATTTAAGGTTATAGTTGTTAATTAAAATTCCAATTAACATGGTAATTTTATCACCGTAAAATAATTATTAAAGATTCAAAGTTGATAAAGGCTTGGTATTTATAAGATGTCTCGAAATTAATTTGAAAATAACAGTTTTCAGGGTTTAGTATAATTATTTTCATAAATTTCTTTACTAGGCATTTTGTTTGTTGCAAAAATATTTTGATTATTTGATTATAGGTATTCGCCGAACGGTTGGGCAGAGGTGTACCAATGCACACTCACAGTTCGCCGTTATGTTTAGGTCCTATGTAATAGGGGGCGAGCCTATTGCCATTAACCGGGCACAGATTCTAACTCCAAGCTGCTACCGAGTTTCATAGAAAAACCCAATAACACTTTGCTCGACCTGGGAATCGAACCCAAGACCTCTAGCGTAGCAGTCGCACTTAGGACCACTAGGCTAACGAGGCAGTCCAATACAGACATAATATTATTAATATTTTACTTTTATAAACTTACGATAAAAAATCGTTTACTTTTATCTAAACTATTATTACAAAGAGATTTGTATGTTTGTTTGTAATAAACACAAAAAATGCTTAACCAATTTAAAAAAATATTTCATCTGTGGAAAGCTACATTATCATCTAGTAACATCACGCTATGACACATGGGAGCGTAGCAGTAATTAAAGACGAAACTAAAATGTTATCAAAAAAAACTTAGCGATGAAAGTCGCCCGCAGAATGTAGTACAAGCATAAACTAAAGTGACATTTACTACATTAACTTAAAGTTTAAAATCAAATGTCGAACCACCCAAACGATTTCGGTGCCAATTTGTCGTTTCCAAGCGACAATTACACAGAGGTTTTAAAAACAAAACTTGTAAAGGAGCATGCGATAATTTGGACCCACTTTTCTCAACATTGCTTAACACTGATGACACCCATGACATATGGAACCTCTTAAGGAGTACTTCGTTTCAGTTTATCGCAGCTAAGTTCAAATCCAGCGCGAACATGGTCTTTCGGTGCATTTTGTCATTTTCGTGTTAATCCTGGGCAAAGATTCCCACACTGTCCAGCAGTGACAAGCACCAAAACACCCATTTTCAGAACATAGCTGCCATAGAATGAAATGAAGTACTCATTAAGAGCTTTCATATGACATGGCTCAAAGTGAAAGTCAAATCATTTATTTCAATGAGACCATTAAAAGGCACTTTTGAACGTCAATTACATGTTAAAATTAAAAATATTGAATCTAGTTGCCCATTCCAAAAGGTAGTTTCGTATGGAGAAGAACGGGCAAGAAACTCCATACATACTCTTTTAAAAAAAATGTATTACAATAAGTTGTACAATTCCATAAAATTATACTGATGTCAATACGATCTATTAAAAAAAGTCACTCAAAGTACTGCAATACGTACTCAGTGCCACAAATTAGAAATGAAAGCTAAGTTAATTGTAATATTAAATACATTTACACATTTCAAAGACAAAGAATCAGTGTGTGAGGAATACTCAAATGTAGAATTAATGTCGAAGAGAAAAATAATTAATCAAAACAAAGTACTTATATAATTAAATTAGCAACCAATTGATTTTGTCAAGAATTTAAATTGTCCTATGGAGCAGGACCAGCATGTTCCCAAGCATTGTTATCTTGAATATAATTTTCTAATTTGTAATAAGCTTGTTTACAAAGTGTACTTGTGTACTTACTGTGCTCTCCTCACTGTTAAGCAATGTTGAAAAGTGGGCCCAATAATCATGCAACGTTGCCCATGATGGGTCCTTTAAACATAAAACTACACAAAAACACTCACTTTCAATTAAAAACCAAATACCAATAAAAAAAAATTTAACACGATTGCTTCAAGAAATTAGACGTTGCGTTTTTTCATCTACACTTTATGGTCCATAAAAATATAAAACATTAGCAAATTGCCCGCGACTTCGTCCGCGTGGCTTATTTCACCCGCATTAAATTACATCTGTGGTTACTACTCCGCTCCCGTGTGTCGTATCGTGATGTGATACAGCCTATGTTACTCAAGAATAATGTAGCTTTCTATTGGTGAAAAAATTGTTGAAATCGGTCGAGTAGTTTCAGAGCCTATTCCGTACAAACAAACAAACAAAAAAATCTTTGCTCTTTATGATATTATAGTAATTTAGTATACACAATTTTACAGCTCGCTCGCGAAAGACTAGGGCTGCCAACAATTTTTTTTCGTTCAAATTCACCGAAGAAATATTTTTGAGAGAAATGAATAATTAATGGCGATTGTGGATGACTTTTATAGTATCACCAAAGTAAACCTACGCAGTTGGCGTGGGGGTAAAGCTTTGAAGAAATATTTGGAACAACTGTTTTAGCCCTTTGTTGTAATGGAGATTTTTTGTCGAATTTGTTTTTTACATAGCATGTACTTTATTGCATGGATAATTTTTATTGTGATCCGAATGTTAGTGTTCAGAAATATTTTTACGTTTCGGAGATTAGCCAGAACAAACAGACAGACAGACAAAATTGTGAATACTTAATTTTTGGTATAAGTACTGTGTAAACATTCTTGTATTTAGCAAAAAGCTGTCATATTGACATCACAAGCAGACACTTCTATTAATTTGTATAGACAAGCAAAAGGAAACAAAAAACTAAAGATTTCAAAACACTCGACAACCCTATAACTAAGGCTCGCTACACACTGAATACGTTCATTACAGTGCACCGATGTCAAAAGGCGACAATTTGTCGTCAGCCAATATCTATCCGTATAAAACACCAAATAAAATGTACTTGAAAAATAAAATACAGAGTGTAGTGAAACATAGTTACCAAAGAATTGTTTCTGAAGACATCGTTAGTTTTGTCTGATGTTTAAGAGTAAAGTATGTGCAAGATTGGACTATTGTTTTAATTTGTGATTGTTGTTAGATTTAAGAAATGGTACATACAGAGGCATTCGAGAGTATTGCAACCACATTCTTGGCCTCCTACGTGTAGTACCCTAAATAAGCCAAGCAAAAAAAAACCTAATTATAAAGGGCACTAAGCAAAATTTATATATTTATGGCTCCTGGTAGATATCAAATTTGACAATATCCCAATTGTCAATTTTTCGAAAATCTCTGCGTAGTGTCCTTTATTTAATTTAAATATCGGTGTAAAAATTGTATTTCAAAAAAGAATACCTTTCCAATCAGTCCGGTGTCAAAAAACAAAAGAAAACTCCATTAACTATCTCATCAAGCCTCCAACAAGAAAGCGAAAAGTTCTATCATCCACAAAATAATTTGGCCAAAAATTTAATGATCCTCATAATGGAGGTAACGATGTGATTCGACCTAAAGCTACTGAGTTAGGGCCAGTTTTCACTGCCGCGAACATTCTTTTTAAAAACGTAGGCGTGGTTGGTCACGACAAAAAATAATGAGAAGAATGCTAAATCACATTGCAAAATGACACAGTTCGCGTAGCGCGAATCTTGAGTTCGATTCTCCTGCTAGCTAAGTTGTTTTGAGTCTATATATTTAACTAAATGCACCAACGTAACAGGGGAAAGTCCTAATGCGGGGTAAAATTTAATTTAGAAGCAAGAGACAAGACCTTATACTCTGCAGTCTAAAGCATCAAAAACCTCAACATTTTGGACAAGACGACTAGCAGTTATTACGCCACAGTGGAAACAGGCTTTTAGCCGGGTGGTGTAGAGAAAAAAAAGTAAAAAAACAAACGGCCATTATTCTTTTTCATCCGCTCTAGGGTTGAATACAAAGATGGGGGAGAAAATATCGTTTCATTAGTTCGCGATGTTGATTTGGAAATTGTAGTCACGTCTTCGGTAAGTTTATTGGTTAACGGATCAGCATCGGGAAGTATGCGTCTGTTCTTGTACTTATGTCGAGATGGCACGATATACCGAAAACAGTTGTGTGGATAAAAAGTGGCCAATGTCCTTTGTTTTGCATACTTCATGGTAGGGACATCGTAATGAAAACTTTCACCATGGATTCAGTACATGATTGTGGACCTCTTTTTTTTTAAGATGGGAAATCATCAAATAACTAACTACTAACTAATAACTGCCTCGTTAGCCTAGTGGTTCTAAGCGCGACTGCTACGTTAGAGGTCTTGGGTTCGATTCCCAGGTCGAGCAAAAAGTGTTATTGGGTTTTTCTATGAAATTCTCAGTAGCAGCTCGGAGTTAGGATTTGTGCCCGGTCAATGGCAATAGGCTCGCCCCCTATTACACGGGACCTTAACATACCGGCGAACTGTGGGTGTACTTTGTTACACCTCTGCCTAACCCTTCCGGGAATACAGGCGTGATGGTATGTTATGTTTGGTGTTAAATCATCAAATATCTTCTTTCGCTCTGGGCGGAGCTGAAGGGAAAGTCAGACTCTTGCTGATTAGAAGCTATCCGTGTACCTCTTAATGTATTTTGCGTTCCGCTGCCGCGGTGACTCTTTCGAACTAATTCCGCAACCCTGGATTGTTGACCTCTAGCGTCAACATTCTTAGCCAGTTATTATATAGTACAAAACAAAGTCGCTTCCCGCCGCCTGTCCCTCTATACGCTTATATCTTTTAAACTTCGCAACGGATTTTAATGCGGTTTTCATTAAAATATAGACTGATTCAAGAGAATAGTATATACGTATAAAACTTCACGCTACGACCGACGGAAGCCGAGCACCAAAGACGAAACCGAACGCGAGTGACACCGCGGAGTACATAGCTCGTTAAAAATAAAATCTGCTGTTCCATACGTCTAGGTCAAGTAGTTGTTACAACTTTGTATGGAACTGCTGATTTTTGAACGGAGGAAAAATTTCATTCGTCTTTTTTTTTTTTTTTTTGGTGGGTGGGAAATCATCAAACAACTTCTCCCGCCCTAAGTGTCAGACTTTTACTGACTAAAACCCACCTATGTTCCTTCTTGTGCCCTTTGCGTTCCGGGGGCGCGGTATCTCTTACGACAACCCGCAGCCCCGGTAGGCATCGGCCCTCAGTGGCCCCTTCCTCGCTTTGGGAACCATTATACTGAATCCACTGTAACAGGTTGTGCATCGAAGTGTAATTATTACATACGGAACTCCAATCGCTTGCAGCTATGTCAAAATAAAATGCACATGTCCACGTTCATTTAAAAAAAAGAACGTATTTACTAAAACAAAAACCGACCAATCAGCGCACAGTTCACACCTGCGCGTCGCTTTGTAAAGAGTGAGTCCATTAGGGTTGTCATGTGTTTCCGTAATATTTATTATGTTAGTTTATTTATTCTTTTACTGCGTAAATAGGACTTGTGGGTTGGAGTGAATTGTATATGGGGGTAAGGGGTCGTATAAATAAGCAGTATTTGCAAGCTTTTAGGAGAAAATTTTTGGTCGGGGCGAAATGGAGTTGAGACAGAGAATATCAATGACAAATGGGGGACATCACCATTTGTCACATTTCTGTCTATTTATGTCTTGCATACAAATTTCAACTTAGTTCGTAAAGAGTTTCGGTTTATAATCAATTAAATTTATGAAAACTACTACTCTCTTTTACGTCATTTAAATTCACCCAGTATCTTTTCATCTATACTTAAATAATAAAGCTGAAGAGTTTGTATGTTTGGTTGAACGCGCTAATCTCAGGAATTACTGGCTGGAATTGAACAATTCTTTTTGTATTGGATAGTCCATTTATCGAGAAAGGCTATACGCTATACACTATCACGCTACGACCAATACGGGCGGGGCAGTAACCAAAGACGTAACCTAATGCGAGCGAAAAAACTACGCGGACCAAGCCGCGAGCAGAAGCTTGTTTCAAATAAACGACAAGATGTAGTGATTCTAATCCGTTAAATCTACAACAAATATGTAGAGACAAGGTGTTAATTTTTTACCCAACTTCGGCAAAGACAAAAGGAGTATTATGATTAATTGATAAATACTTAAAAAAGAGAGAGATAGTGAGAGTGAGAGAAGAGGGAGTCTACCAGTGCTTGTGCACTTTAATGTCTCTTGCGTACTTAGTTAGTCTTTCATGAAATTGGCTGCTGTTACTAAATTCGATTGAGAGAGAGAGAGACTAATATTATAAAGCTAAAAAGTTTTGTTTGTCTAAACGCACCTATCTCAAACCTTGCCAGATGGGTTAGAAAAAAAATATTGTTGTATATGATAGCCGGATTCATGAAGAATAAGCTATACAACATCACGCTACGACACACGGGAGCGGAGCAGTAAACAACGACGTAAAAGAACGCGGGATCTTACGATGTATGTCACAACCCATTGGAATCGCGAGACGACTCCCGGCCGCGCGAGACGACTCCCGGCCACCGTAGATACGGGCCTGTGGACGGTGAGCAATGGGTAGCTCACCGTCCTTACGTTGCATAACGACAGGCCGTGTCGACGGCGCGTTCGTGTTCCACGCGCGCCTCAAAGAGATGTCAGCATAGGGAAGGGGCCACTGAGGGCCGATGCCTGCCGGGGCTGCGGGTTGTCGTAAGAGATACCGCGCCCCCGGAACGCAAAGGGCACAAGAAGGAACATGGGTGGGTTTTAGTTAGTAAAAGTCTGACACTCCCTCCCGCCCCGCCCAGGGCGGGAGAAATTATTTGATGATTTACCAGCCCCCAAAAAAAAAAAAAAAACCTATTGGAATACCTACCCACTTACATAAAATTCTAACTAATATTATAAATGAGAAAGTAAGTTTGTCTGTTACCATTTCACGCCTAAACTGCCTAATCATTATAAAATTTTGCATATACGTTGTCAGGTGTACAGAAACGGACATAGGGTACTTGTCATCCCAAAAAAAAAGCACTATTCCCGGGGAAAACAACAATAACGTTCTTATGATAATAGATGGCGCCACGTGACTTTTGAATCAACAGCCAACAACAAGCAGAGTACAACACGAATTGAATGTCAAATTCTAATTTAACACAAGCGAAGCCGCGGGCAAAAGCTAGTAAAACATAAACAGCGACTGTCAGCCCTGTCAGCCATTATCGCCAACGTCAAAATGGCGGCGAAACTTTATTATGCCGTTTTAATTAACGTACGAGAACAGCGATACGTGTGACGTCAGTCACTTGATAATAATTGTAACTCGGAACATAATAGTTTTATTGATAAATTGTGAAAATTTTATAGGAAACTGTAGTAGCTATTACAGTAGTTTCTTTGGAGTTTATTCCTTAAGAATCTATTTTCATATTTATGCCCGAGGTATGGAAATTTATGGGAGTAAAATCGAATGTTACGCGTTATGCGCTACGCATTACAAGCCACATTTTGCCCATTCCACACCATCGAGTTTGCACGACTGCATGCACTAAATATACAGGATGTTAAAGTAAACGAAGGATTTACTTTAAGGAAGAGCAGTACTCGTAAAAATGAACAACTTTTACTATAATGCGAACCGTAAAAGAAAAAAAAATCAACTGATCCATACATTTATGTTCGCAAAACTCGACTACATTTGTAAGGCCTCGTATTATCACGGTCCTGTCACGGTCACCCTGTACGGATGAGCGATATTGATGAGTAAATGACAGAAGAATGCTGATACAATACTGCACTTTAATACATAAGAACACAAGTTTATATGGTTACATTGACATCTCCCTCTCAACTAGGAATTTATCCTGTATCATTGAAGCGTTTAAGAATATAAAACTCATATACACAAACAGCCAGACCCGGAACAATTATCCGTAGGATGGCCTACAGAATATTTGTTCCGTGCTGGAATTGAACCGGCGATACGCACCGCAGCAGCCAATCGCCCTACCATACCTAACCGTGCTGTCAGCTGTATGTATGTATTGGCGTAAGATTGTATGATATTTGTGTATGTATGATACAACTGAATTATTTTTTACGTCAAAAATATCTAATACAAGCGAACAATCAGACAGACATGACATATTTCTATACATCATGTTTTTAAACAGGCTCGTTAGCCTAGTGATACTAAGCGCGACTGCTACGCTATAGGTCTTGGGTTAGATTCCCAGTTCGAGCAAAAAGTGTTATTGGGTTTTTCTATGAAATTCTCAGCAGCAACTCGGAGTTAGTATTTGTGCCCGGTTAATGGCAATAGGCTCGCCTCCTATTACATGGGACCTAAACATACCGGCGAACTGTAGGTGTATACACCTCTGCCTGACCCTTCGGTGAATACAGGCGTGATGGTACGTTACGACATGTTCCATACATGTTATGTCATGTCGTGTCTACCAAATAAATTCCGTAAATAAAAGGCTTCGCTCTATCGCTCTATGAATACATAACAGCTCATACATTTATTCAGGACTTTACGCATTAATGTTCAATTCCTGAATCCCTGAAGGCGGCGTCAATAAAACTCGGCTTGGTAAAAAAAAAATGCTTCAAAATATCAACAAGTAAATCTAAGTGAGAGGCTAAACGAAGAGCCTTTCGTGGTGGAGCTCGTCCGGGGAAGTACTACCACCATGCCTATTTCTGCCGCAAAGCAGCGTTGCTGTATTCCAGTTTGATAGGTATAGGTGCCCGTGTAACTACAGGGCATTTGCAAGGCCTGTGGTATTGCAGATGTCTATAGGCAGCGATGATCACTTAACATTAGGTGGACCGTTATCGGCTTGTTTGCCATCCAATGTTATTAAAAGCTCCCGTATTCTGAGTAGCGTAATTTACGCCGGATTTCATTTTAATACAAAATACCAGTTTGTGACAGACAGCGAAGCAAAATGAGTCAACAGCAAAAAATTAATCGGTCTACATTCGACAAAAATATCGATCAACTTACTTAGGACCTTCTCCTTCTTTGAAGTCGATTAGGAAACGCGACTTAAAACTCAGATATAAATAAATAATTTTTATTCAAGAATTAAGTCAAAATAAAAGTTTACATATTTACCATTTTTTTTTTTCGGGGGTGGAAAATCATCAAATAACTTCTCCCGCCCTAGGTGGGGCGGGAGGGAGTGTCAGACTTTTACTGACTAAAACCCACCCATGTTTCTTCTTGTGCCCTTTGCGTTCCGGGGGCGCGGTATCTCTTACGAACAACCCGCAGTACATATTTACCATAGAGGTACAATTTCGTCTTAATGTAGTGTTTCTTCTGCCTGATCTAGGTTTAATTAAAACTTGTGTTTCAGGTCAATTTTTGTGTCAATTGTTGATTATATGGAAAGAAAAGGAACGCCTTCAAAGCCTACGCCGTAGCTAACTTCATTGGTGCTACGACGTAGCTGAAGCGTCGTAGCTGATAACCGATCCGCTACGCGACACGTCTCCTCGTAATAAACACTTCAACAAATATTGTTCAGAAACAGGAGATTTAATTTTCAAAGTACATATTATCACGTTTATCTCTTCCGTATGAGTTCCGGTTAAGTTATCTGTCAGATAAACGCCCGTATTCATTTTCATTTTATCTGATACTTGTTATACCCCGCGGTTTCACCCAGGTTAAGTCTTTGGATACTGCTCCGGTTCCGTTAGACTAAATCTGACCAGCAGTTCCTAAGAATAAATTGTAGGACGACTAAAAACAATTTAAATTGTACTTGAATCTACCAAAACGAGCTTACCCAAAACTCTCAATAATAAATTAATTACGTCAAACCGCTATCCAGCAGTTACAGTTGAATGTACGTCCCAAACTTAACCTTCAGATATATTTAAAACTAACAGCGCTAACCATTTTAATTACTTACATACTTTGAAAAAATGTAAGTAATTTGGTTCAATATAGCTGAACTACCCTAAATTGTAGAAATATCATAAACTTCAATTAGTCTCAGACATTTTCCATGGAATTGGATCACATACGGCACACACACACATACCAGCCTATTATTGTCTATGTCCAGGGCAAAGTCTCTTCACATACAGAGAAAGCACGAGCATTGATCACCACACTAGCTAAGGCCGGATTGGCGATTTCAGCCCAATTATCAGTCCATCAGCGATGTCAGTGATGTCCTAGACAGACTTAGAAAGTGCATATGAATTGAAAAAGTCACATAGGCATTGTTTATATTTTTAACCCCCGACGCTAAAACGACAGGATGTTATAAGTTTGACATGTCTGTGTGTGTGTGTGTGTGTCTGTGGCACCGTAGCTCCCTAACGCAAGAACCGATTTTGGTTTCGTTTTTTGTGTTTGAAAGGGTGTTCCTTAGCTTGATGGAAATCGGTTCAGCGGTTTTAAAGTTATCAGCTCTTTTGTTAGCTATGGTAGTGATTTTTTTCCTGTCGGTACTTAATTTTTTTTGGTGGTTTCGTAGATCTTTGACAGTCGTTACGGATAGTCAGAAACCGGGAAGTCTGACAACCAGTCTAACCAAGAGGTATCGTGTTGCCCAGTAACTGGGTTGCGGGGGTCAGATAGACAGTCGCTCCATGTAAAACACTGGTACTCAGCTGCATTCGGTTAGACTGGAACTCGACCCCAACATAGTTAAGAAAAGGCTAGGCAGATGATGATGATGAATGAAATAAATGTAAGTTTTGACTATCTAAACATATTGGATTGGTTGGTATCGAGCCAACAAACTCTAATATACGACACGGGCGTTTTAACCACTGCGCAATCACGACACACATGTCCCTGAAAAACATTGTTTTCGAAAGCACCACTTTCAACAGCCACAATCAAATTAAAACCCCAACTATATTGTTCTAAAACCAAAAAGTGAAACCGGTATGAACCCATTACGTCCGGCCCGAACCGCTTTTTCCGGACAAAATGTCATTACGGACGTATTGTGGTGACTACAACCCGCGGCTTCGCCTGTTATAATTTGATTTAAAATTTGCGTATGACCGAAAGCTATGGCCCTTTTATCGCGGTTTTGTTTGAGGTGAAAACTATTTGGCTTTATGAAGCTTAATTATGTTCCTTCCAGTAATTTAATAGGATATTAAGTCCGGTTATAATTTTAATTGCGTGAGTATTTTGCACAGGTTTTAATTGGTAGTAGCGTTTATGAAGTGCTTGTTGTGGTTAACTGCCTCGTTAGCCTAGTGGTCCTAAGTGCGACTGCTTCAGAGGTCTTAGGTTCGATTCCCAGGTCGAGCAAAAAGTGTTATTGGGTTTTTCTATGAAATTCTCAGTAGCAGCTCGAAGTTAGGATTTGTGCCCAGCTAATGGCAATAGGCTCGCCCCCTATTACATCGGACCTAAACATACCGGTGATATGTGGGTGCACATTGGTACACCTCTGCGTAACCCTTCGGGGAATACAGGCGTGATGGTGTGTATTTATGTATGTATGTTGTGGTTAAGTATTGCGACTGAAATTGGTTTATCGATTTATTGACCGGTTACAATTTATAGAGTATGTATTTTGTTGTACTATACAGGGTGGTTGGAAAAATCGTGACGAAGACTTTCACCAAGGATTCAGTTTGATTCTAAAAACCACAGCATGAAATTTTTCGTCCGTTTTAAAAAGAAAACACACAGTTTGTTTTTTTTTTTTCGAATTTCGGAGTCAGTCCCATAATAAAAGTTGTTAACATGAATGTATAAGAAACGATAAAAACGGACTTTTGCCAGCGACTTCGTTCGCATAGTTTATTTCCACCGCATTAAGTAACATCTTTGGTTACTGCTACTTTCCCGTGTGTCGTAGCATGACGTTATAAAGCCTTAAGCCTTCCTCGATAGATTAACTATCTAACACAAAAATAATTTTTCAATTCAAACCAGTAGTTCCTGAGATTAGCGCGTTCAACTAAACAAACAAACTCTTCAGCTTTATAATGTTAGTATACTTTATAGAAAGTCTTCAAAGTTTCTAAAAAAGAACTTCAAATCTAACATTTCAAAATCCATAACACCTGTCATAAATAATATTTATATCCCTTCAAAACTACCCTTAAAACAACGAAAAACTAAACTTTAGTTAAATAAACACGGGCCTTCTTTCCGGCCCACCCCCTAGGGACAAGGCGAGAAGATAACGAAAAATACAATGTAGGGAAAAGTTGGAATTTAATATTATTCAAGAATGGCAACCCTTTGGTGCGGCGTGAATCGCGTGTGCGTTCAAACCTTTACTTACTGATAAGACTAGGGTTATGTTTTGGTATTTATATTAGACGATTCTTTGAAATTATACAAGGTGAGTTCTATATAGGGTGTTAGGGTAAATGAGGGACTTTCTCTAAGGGAGTGCAGTACTCATGAAAATGAACAACTTTAACTATAGTACTAACCGCAAAAACGAAAATAAATTCAACTGCTCCATACAGTTATGTTCGCATAACTCGACAACATATAAGGAACTGCTGTTTTATTTTGCAATCTTAAGTTTGAATTCATAGTGAAAGTGGTAACTTTCATATGCACTACACCACCTTAAAGTATGTGCCTTGTTTAAACTAACACTTTGTATAAGGATATTTTTCGTTGTTACTAAAAAACTATCAGCCGTTCCAACCTACAAGGTCAAAATGTATGGAACAGATGATTTTGCGCCATTCGATTTGCGCGGTTTGGCGCCATCATCAGCCTGCACGAATTCCTGAAGCGTGCATTTTACAAATTAAAGATTAGAAGAAACTATGAAAGACAAAGACTCTGCACACAAAAAAAAATCGGATATATCGGGGCACACGGCCGTTGGTTCAACGTGAAACGTGTATGTCAGCGAGTCGCTTTTAGTTTTGACTGAGACCTCTTTCGTTACAATCCTTATTTTTGACTTAGTATCCGTATGTGAGTTTAAAGACATTTCACTACGAAAGGTTATTCATAAAAATACAAAAAATAAAAAGAAACAATAGTGTGTGCCCCATAACTGCGCAAAATAGGCACAGTTGACCAAAAAATATCAGACCACTGGATTACTGTTCATAAAACCGGGAAGTATTCATATCACATCGTATCGTAGACGTCTCGTCCCGTCTAAAGCGCTCCACGTTATCGTTTATTTCAGGGTTGAAGACCTCGGTCCCAATAAAACGTTTACTGAAGATTTTCATCGTCAAACTTTACTGTCAGTTTTTATTGAACTGAGGAAAATTATTTAGATAAAGATGTATGTACGTTGGAGATTGGTGCAATCAGATTAGTTAGATAAAATGGATAATGCGAATGGTGTTCAGATGTTGGGAAAGATTTTAAGTTTTACCATCCAAATACCTCATCAATCCAACTGCCCCTCTTGTGGTGGCGAGCATGACTGTTGAGTGTGGGGTCCTGGGTTCGATTTCCAGGTCGGGCAAAAAGTGTTATTAGATTTTTCCAGTTTCTCAGTAACAGCCCGGAGTTTGAAAGGTGGTGGTGTGACACCCCTGTGCTTCTGCTTAAAGCCGTTGGTCCTGCGCCTGAGCTCTCCCCGGATGTGTCGGATTGCCGTTTCATCGGACTATGAGAGTTAGGGATGAGGGAGTGCACCTGTATTTGCGCACACACTTATGCACTATAATATCTCCTGCGTACTTGGCTAGTCTGAATCAAGATTCGGACGGGAAGGCCGGAATCGATCAGGAGAATACATATACATACATACCTCATCAATTTAATCTGTTAGCAATCACCATGTCAGTCGTCGTTGATATTTTGATCATAACATTATTTGCAGAATACGCCTTCTGGCCCTGTGCTTCCCGCATTATATACTGGTTAACCAATCAGAAAACCTAATATAATATATACATAATCAGGCTTTCTGAAATCAAGTGTAGTTATTTTTTTATTTAGGATCTCCAACAAAAGTTATTCACAAATTATACACATACATACCATCACGCCTGTATTCCCCGAAGGGTTAGGCAGAGGTGTAACAATGTAAACCCACATTTCGCCAGTATATTTAGGTTCTATGTAATAGGGGGCGAGCCTATTGCAATTAACCGGACACAAATCCTAATTCCGAGCTGCTACTGAGAATTTCATAGAAAAACCCAATAACACTTTTTGCTCGACCTGGGAATCGAACACAAGACCTCTAGCGTAGCAGTCGCGCTTAGGACCACTAGGCTACCGAGGCAGTTCATACAAGTACATATGAACTGTAGAAATTCTAAACGTCACATTGGTACTTGCCCAAATGGGACCCACAACCTCATATTGTACAACAAACAGGCCAACTATAACAAAACCGATTCACAAATAACCGTAACTCCAACCCAAGTAAATACCATTTTCTTGTGAATACGGTTTTCTATTAAAACCGGTATTACGGTTATCTTCTGTCTCAAGATTGTGATTAAACGTTTTTGAACGGTTACGATGTTTGGTCGTAAGCTCTTATGGTCTTAAGAAAATACGGTTATTACAATAATGTTTGTTAGGGATACAGTTCACACATGCTAGTTATACAGGGGGATTATAAAATTATCATGTTGCGTGATAAAGGGTGATTTGAAAGTGTTTGTATATGGTAGTGTAAACTTTAGAGACAGAGAGAGTACCAATATTCTCGAGCTGTTTCTTTTGAGTAATTGATAATGAACTGAAAGACAACTGCAATACAGTTGAAAGTAGCGTAAATAAACGCCCCGGTTAAATTATCTAATATTATACAGCTGAAGAGTTTGTTTGTTTGGTTGAACGCGCTAATCTCAGGAACTGCTGGTTGGAATTGAAAAAATATTTTTGTGTTAGATAGTTCATTTATCGACGAAGGCTATATAACATCACGCTACGACCAATAAGTGCGGAGCAGTAACCAAAGACGTAACCTAATGCGGGTGAAAAAACTACAAGTCAAAGTACAAAAAAATTTTTAAATGTCTTAGAACAAAAGTTGTTGTTTATGATGATAGTAATACAGTCCTGCAAGGTTGTCATTGTTTTACAAATAACCCTGTATAGGGTTACTTAAAAGACGCAGAAATATATTCTCCTATATTTTAAAATTCTATAACTAACTCCTTTTAAACTACCCCGTTGGTCTCGTGGGCGCAAGCGCGACTGAAAAGCGTGGGGTCCCGGGTTCTATTTCCAGGTCGGGCAAAAAATTGTTATTGGGTTTTTCCATTAGGATTTGCTCAGTAGCAGCCCGGAGTTTGGAAGTTGGTGGTGTTTCACCCCCGTGTCTCGGAAAGCAAGTAAAGCCGTTGGTCCCGACTGTTATTCGCAGATCGTTGACAGTCGTTGCGGTTAGTCAGAAGCCAGGAAGTCTGACAACCAGTCAAACCAAGAGGTATTGTGTTGCCCAGTAACTGGGTTGGAGGTCAGATAGGCAGTCGCTCCATGTAAAACACTGGTACTCTGCTGTATCCGGTTAGACTGGACGCCGACCCCAACATAGTTGGGAAAAGGCTAAGTGATGATATTTTAAAACTCTATTTGATTTTTTTAGACAAATATTCTTTCACTCATAGAGAGCTAAACTATTACTAAATGCTATAGGATAAATGTTTTTTGATTTTCACGCAAACGAAATCGCAGGTAGAAACTAGTGTTTCATGTTCAAACAAAACTTACATTTCATTCTACTTCTTCTCACACACTCAAAGACACTGCCTCGAACTGCCTCGGTAGCCTAGTGGTGCTAGGTGCGACTGCTACGTTAGAGGTCTTGGGGTCGATTCCCAGGTCGAGCAAAAAGTGTTATTGGGTTTTTATATGAAATTCTCAGTGGCAGCTCGGAGTTAGGATTTGTGCCCTGTCAATGGCAATAGGTTCGCCCCCTATTACATGGGACCTAAAACATACCGGCGAACTGTGGGTGTACATTGGTACACCTCTGCCTAACCCACCGGGGAATACAGGCGTGATGGTATGTGTATGTGTAAAAGACAACTCGACACGTCACAATCGCGAGTTCTGACGATTTTTATAAAATTTTGACATCCAAAACATAAGGGGAGTAACTGACAACACTTTTAAGGACGCCCGAAGAATTTCTCCCATATAACAAGTACAAGGTTTCGCAAAACGGATCTGTTTCGACTAGCGGACGCGTAACTCAATCGTGCCACGTAAAAGTGGGATGGACAGAAGAACCGTTTGAATATTGAGTGGAATAAAGTCACTCAAGGTTTGAAGAGGATTATCGTCGATAGAAAAAACCGGCCAAGTGCAAGCCGGGCTGGCACGCGAGGGGTTAAGTGTCACCGTACAATATTTAACACTACATACAAAAATAGGCGTTTCTTATATGGATAATTCTCCCTTTAATTTTCAACTTTATTTTACATACATACCATCACGCCTGTATTCCCTGAAGGGTTCGGCAGAGGTGTACCAATGTACACCCACAGTTCGCCGGTATGTTTTGTTTTCCCATGTAATAGGGGGCGAGCCTATTGCGATTTACCGAAAACAATTCCTAACTCCGAGCAACTACTGAGAATTTAAAAGAAAAATCCAATAAAACTTTTTGCTCGACCTGGGAATCGAACCCAAGACCTCTAGCGTAGCAGTCGCGCTTAGGATACCACTAGGCTAACGAGGCAGTTATTAATTCTTTCAAAATTTCAACTCTCTACCTTTTACGGTTCATGACAGGCCTGCTGACAGACGCGACGAACAGCGGAGACTTAATTATAGGGTTCCGTTGGCACCCATCTGGTGCGAAACCCTAAAAAAACATGTATAGTGAACGAGAATACTGATAAAAGTTTGAGTTCATCACCGTGGACAAGCAACAGCAACAGGCGATAGACAACGGACACTACCGGTTGTTATAGCAAGGTATATATTTTTTTAAGTTGACTACCCCGTTGGTCTCGTGGTCACAAGCGCGAGTGATGAGCACGGGGTCCTGGGTTCGATTCCCGGATCGGGAAAAAAGTGTTATTGGGTTTTTCCATTACGAATTTCTCAGTAGCAGCCCGGAGTTTGGAAGTTTGGTGGTGTAACAACCCCGTGCCTCGGAAAGCACGTAAAGCCGTTGGTCCCGGTTGTTATTCGTAGATCTTTGACAGTCGTTACGGATAGTCAGAAGTCAGAAAGTCTGACAACCGGTCTTACCATCAGGTATTGTGTTGCCCAGTAACTGGGTTGTGGAGGTCAGATAGGCGGTCGCTCCATGTAAAATACTGGTATTCGGCTGCATCCGGTTAGACTGGAAGCCGACCCCAACATAGTTGGGAAAAGGCTAAGTAGATGATGATGATATTTTTTTAAGTTGAAGATTTAATCCTATAGGTACATGCACTGTCGCGGCTTTAGTTAAAACAATATCGTAGAAGAAATATAGGTTCCTATAGCAGTAGATTACTGCGTAGTCAGTAAACGAAACTTCTGTCTCTTTTCCATTATGTACGCGTGTCGGGATAGCTGATACAGCTTGTGCTGAACGGATCTCATTCAGCGAACAAAAAAAAAATAAGATTATCCAATAGTCCGTTTTGGAGGCCTTTGTGTGCGCCATCTTTTATGTGGCTGATCACAAGTGATGAGCCTTTTGTCATCAGGGATTACTCTTATTATTTTTTTCCTTTTTAAAAATGTTGCTTCATATTAGGTATTTCTCCTTTATCGTGGGCACAAATACATATCGGGGTGTAACAAAATAGTTAAAGTTGAAAAAAGTTTTGTTAATATGGCAATGTCAAGCAAGTTTCCTCGGGTGTGGTCGCTACTATGGATGTGACGTGGATTGTCATTTTTCGTAAGAAGAGGCGTTAGCCATCTTGGGTGTACATTCATGGTGATGAATTAGAAACCTACGATGTCTGATGGCAAGATGTCAGGTGGTTCACGAGACGACTCCCGGCCACCGAAGATACGGGCCCGTGGACGGTGAGCAATGGGTAGCTCACCGTCCTTACGTTGTATAACGACAGGCCGTGTCGACGGCGCGTTCGTGTTCCACGCGCGCCTCAAAGAGATGTCAGCAAAGGAAGGGGCCACTGAGGGCCGATGCCTGCCGGGGCTGCGGGTTGTTCGTAAGAGATACCGCGCCCCCAGAACGCAAAGGGCACAAGAAGGAACATGAGTGGGTTTTAGTCAGTAAAAGTCTGACACTCCCTCCCGCCCCGCCCAGGGCGGGAGAAGTTATTTGATGATTTCCCACCCCCCCAAAAAAAAACAAAAGGTGGTTCGCTATTGCTGCCTGGTGGATTTCCGATATATGTATATATAAATTCACATACACAAAAAGTACCTAAAACTGCCTGATAGCCATATATATACAGTATTTTCTGCGCGGAAATCAAACCATCCGTATACATACATACATTCGTAAACTCACGCCTTTTTTCAATAGGAGTAGGCAGAAACCACAGAACGCCACTCGATACAATCCTTATAAATTCCTTGCGCCTCGTCCACGTTCATACATCTGGTTATACAAGCACGCCGGTTCGGAGTATTGCGCACCCGATCTTTCTGAAGAACCTCACCAATAAGGTCAGTATAGGTCTTCCCATACTACTTACTACCTTCTTATACTTAAGTAGTAATAGCAGTTTTGTCGGTCTAACGGACCCATGCGCGTTTACAGGAGGGTTAAATAGAAACCCCTTGTCATCGAGTAAAATTAACAGATTTAACTCAAAGTAGTCCATAACCGTTATTCACTCAAAAACACACGTTTTGTACATAAACATCAGAAGATTCTCAGAAACCCTAACAATTTACGAGACAGTTAAATTATCAAAACAACTAACGTAACGAGGTTATAAATAATACGATATTATTGTAACTATGGCGATAACGAACGTTTAATTTGCGACAATTGTAATATTATATCACCTTAATGGCCGCGGCTGTTAAGGGCCTGGTTAGGGTTGGTTTTCATTGTCGTATGGCAACACTTCACAATTCTAAAGATGGTTACACACCTGTGAGGCGAGGAGTGGATAGGGTAAGTGAGAAATAAAAATTGTTTCGATTTCTATCCTACTTCCTACTAATACTTATAATGTTTTAGATGCGAAACTATTTAAGGATGGGTGAATGGACATTTGTTACTCTTTCACGTTGAAACGGCTGAACGGATCTGGATGAAATTTGACACAGAAATAAATTATAAACTAGAATAAAAATATTCGGTTCCTGTGGGATAATATATCAACTTTAATGCGGACGAAGTCACCGGCAGAAGTTAGTAAAATAATAATAAAGTCAAGTCAAAGTCAAAGGATTTACTTAACATCGATTCGAAAAGAAAGTATTTTCTACTTCGCAAAATTGATACACAAATCTCTCTGCCAGCGCTGGTCGCCGCAATACATCTTTCAGTGTAATAGGGTCAACGTGATTACAATTCTCTCCCACCTAGTCCACTGTACGCCTCACCGGTGTGAAATCACCTTAAAGCCGTGTAGGTACGTAAGTGAACAAATATTCAACGTCAAACCGCAACAACTTGAACGAAAATGTTCGTGCAATTCAATTTACGTACGGACAGTGTTCGGGGATCACCGGTGTTGATTTAGCTGCTGATCTACGCATCATGTTTGTGAACGAACCGATTATTCAATTTAAAAAGAAACTACAAACATTCCTAATAAATAAATGTTATTATGATGTTAAAGATTACTTGGGTGACAAAAATATTGTATTTTAATGATAATATGTATATTGGACATAATTTATTGTAAATTTGACATAATATTTGACATAAATAATTTTGATAAAATATAATTTCTGGACTGTATTACATTTGCACACCTTATTGGTTATTACCAGTGTACCGTTCGACCTTTTGTAACATCTTCTCAACCTGTTTTATGCAAATAAATGATTTGTAACGGACATTGTTTTTCGGCTACATCGGGATTTTGAAATATTTTAATAAAAATGTGTGTGTGTCAGCTCCGACGCACGACTGGAATTTACTCCTTAGTATATATATTTAGTCCATGCAGTCGTGCAAGCTCTGTGGTGGGGAATGGGCAAAATGTAGCTTGTAAAGTATTACGCGTAACATTTGATTTTACTCCCATACATTTTCATACTCCGGGCATAAATATGAAAATCGATACTTAAGTAGTAAACTTCAAAAAATCGGGAATCATTCTATAAAAGTTGAACATAAATACAGCTTTTGAAGATTTCTTCCTCTATTGTATAACACAAAATCTATTAATTTCAAAATCGGGACAGCACTTGTCCCGTCAATTTCAAGTTGAAAAATAAATACTTTGACTACAACACCATTCACATTTACCTGAATAAATAGCACTGTCTTAAAACACCCACACCCCTAATACTCGTACAACTCAATTCATGCAATACCCCAGTTATGTCAAAATTGTATCTCACAGGAATAACGTCAGGTGAATTCGTAATAAAAATATTAAATAATAAAGTGAACGAACAAAATATAAAGGGAACACAATTTTAGAATCCCCCTGTGTAATTGTCGCTTGGAAACGACAAATTGGCACCGAAATCGTTTGGATGGTTCGACATTTGCTTTTAAACTTTAAGGTAATGTGGTAAATGTCATTTTAGTTTATGCTTGTGGTAGCTTCTACCCGTGGTATATTTTTTAGGGTTCCGTACGCAAAGGGTAAAACGGGACCCTATTACTAAGACTTCGCTGTCCGTCCGTCCGTCTGTCACCAGGCTGTATCTCATGAACCGTGATAGTTAAACAATTGAAATTTTCACTGATGATGAATTTCTGTTGCCGCTGTAACAACAAGTACTAAAGGTTTTTAATAGATAATGGTACGGAGCCCTTCGTGCGCGAGTCCGAGTCGCACTCGGCCGGTATTTTTTTTTGGATAGCAAACTAGCCGACGGCCCACCTGATGTTAAGTAGTCACCGCTGCCTATCGTTGCCATCCCAGAGACAAAGTTGAAACATCTCATGTGCCTGTAATTACACCGGCACCCATATATTTATACTACAACCACAATTATTATTGACTAAAGCCTTGAAGGTTTTAGTAAACAAGCATTACGTGCGAAACGGGTATTCTGAATAAAAAAATCGACAGAATTTACGTAACATTTCCTCTACGCGCTCGCACGCACTAGACCCTCTGATGTTACGAACTACCACTCGTAATTAATAACGATCCGTTTGTTATGTAAACGTACCTGTCGACCCTTAATCATACCGTTGATTTAAAGGTACTTGCTCACTAGACAAGCACCGTTCTTACACGATAACGATCCCGCTAGAACTGCCACAAATCACCCAACCGTCAGTTGCCTACGAGCCGGCGACTGTTTTAAATATCACTATAAAATTCACATTACAGCACACGATTTAAACCTCAAACTGAACCGCCTTGAAAAACCCAACCGCTAGCCGCCAGCGAGCCGTCAACTTTCTCACTTGTCATTGTAAAATTTACCTTACTGCACACGTTTTGAAGTTCAAATTTAAATGGCAAATTGTTGGCCGTGTTGAAGCGGTGTTTTCATAGTAAGCTATGAAATTAAGGATAAAAGGATTTATTAAGGATTATTTGAAGTTAAACTGTACCAGTTTATTCTCATTGTTAAAATAAAGGTAAGTTCCTTACTTGAGATAATATTAATTTATCACCTGCCGAGATAAGTTCGGGGGTGTAGTTATGGTTTTGTGTATTTAGGGCTGAGGGCTTAGTTTTTGGGCAGTATTGTTTAGGACTGGCATCGTTTAACACGTGACTAGATTATTAATACTGATAAAATAAAGCTGTAGGGCTTTTTTGTTTGTATGTTTGTTTAAGCGCATTTAACTCCATTACTACTAGTCAGATTGGGGAAATTCTTTGTGTATATGATAGCAAGATTCATGAGGAATTGTATAGGCTATATATAATTACGCTGCGACACACGGGAGCGGAGCAGTAATCAAAGACGTAACATAACGCAGGTGAAAAAACCACGAAGGCAAAAGCCAGCTTGATATATAACTATATGTATTTCTGTTTTACTCTAAATACATACAATCCTATCAGTAAAAACCCGTGGAGCTCAACGTAAAACATTAAAACAGCATAGAAGGTTAAAAAAAAAATACAAATACCATCGAACTAAAAGCATTTGGTTATTACAATGAGCGAAAAAAGCATTTCCCACCACGACTATACCAGTATTTTCCGTAGCCGTAAGTACTTACTATCCTTGGAAAAATCCTTTTTTAAATGAAGCCAGTACGTACCTGAAAAAGAGGAAAAAAAAATTAGGAACGTTCTAGAATACATACAAACATACCATTACGCATGTATTCCTCGAAGGGATAAGCAGAGGTGTACCAATGTACACCCACAGTTCGCCAGTAAGGGGCGAGGCTGTTGCCATTAACCGGGCACAAATCCTAACTCCGAGCTGCTGCTGAGAATTTCATAGAAAACGCAATAACATTTTGCACGACCTGGGAATCAAACCAAACCAAATCTAGCGTAGCAGTCGCGCTTAGGACCACTAGGCTAACGAAGCCATTCTAGAATACAGAACGTTTATTTTGATAGCGTTTTTTACGCAAGGGTCTGGAATATTTTTGAGTAAAAGCGTCGTATTTTTAGGAGGTCGTAAGTATTATTTTTTTATAACGCTTGGACACGATAGCTCTTAGACCGAAGTTTGCTTTGGCCTACCACAGCAAACTCAGCAAAAACACTATTCAGCCTGCCTCGGTAGCCAAGTGGTCCTAAGCGCGACTGCTACGCTAGAGGTCTTTGGTTCGATTCCTAGGTCGAGCAAAAAATGTTATTGGGGTTTTCTATGAAATTCTCAGTAGCAGCTCGGAGTTAGGATTTGTGCCCGGTTAATAACAATAGGCTCGCCCTCTATTATAGGGACCTTAACATACCGGCGATCTGTGGGTGTACATTGTTACACCTCTGCCTAACCCTTCGGGGAATACAGGCGTGACGGTACGTTTACTATTCAGCAAATAGTAATAATATAGGTATTATTGTTGTTCTATTTGCTGAATAGTTTTTTTGTTTCTTTAGTACATACAAGCAGTAATTGTGGCTGTATTTTGGGGACGCGTATATCGAACAGCGGTTGTCGTGGGGCTGATATGATGATAATAAATACAACTTTGTCAAACCAAAAACAGTCGCTCATCGATAGTTACACTTCAGTCAAGTATCACGCTACCGATGCCGCCAAACGAGGCCACCTAATTTTATTTTTTTTAGGGTTGGAAATCATCAAATGACTTGCCTCGCCCTGGGCGGGGCGGGAGGGAGTGTCAGACTTTAACTGACTAAAACCTATCCATGTTCCTTATTGTGCCCTTTGCGTTCCGGGGGCGCGGTAACTCTCACGAACAACCCGCAGCAGGCCAACTACGGGGCCTAACAATTGTAAGTTTATCGTTCACAGACTCAAAAAAATGAAGAAGTCAACTTCTGTCAATTGTGTATAGACACCATCAATTAACTGATATACTTTTATGAGCTGTCAAAACGCGAATTACCCCCTAAGACTTTGTATGTCAATAGTAAAGAGTAATGTCGATTCTTTTGCTACTTACTTACTTACTTTGCAACTTAATTGATTAAGTATGTATTTATACTGTGATTTACGTAATTTAAGAAACTGAACACAAAAATTAAAAATTTTAAGTAACCCCCGACAGAAGAATAAAAATCCCTACCGCAGCTAACAAAAGAGCTGATAACTTTGAAACCGCTGAACCGATTTCCATCAAACATAGCTAAGAACACTGATGACTAAAACACCTTTCAAACAAAAAAACTACATCAAAATCCGTTCATGCGTTCGGGAGCTACAATGCCACAGACATTCACACACACACACACACGTGAATCTTATAATACCAAGTCGTTTTTGCGTCGGGGGTTAAAAACTAAACAAAACGGAACAAAAATAACACTAAAATAAATATAGCGTAGTTCTTCTCCATCTAGGTTCATTCTAAATTATCAAAGTCAAACATTTATTTCAATTAAACCATTTACAGGCACTTTTGAATGGTCAAGAAGTCGGTCAGTTGGAGAGATGAAAGTAATCGCTAGTTCTAAAACATTGGTAGGTCTCTATAAAGAAGAACGAGCAAGAAACTCCACGGGCACTCTTCTCAATTAAGTTTTTAAAAAACCCTGGTTACCATTACCATTTCTATGAGTCCTACGCTTAAACATAAGTACAACTAAGCCACATCTGTCCCTTAGCCCAGTGTACACAGACGAGTCCCTGTGAAGTTAATAAGCAACAAAACAGTTACATAGTTCAAACATAACGATGCCGAGGTTTGGGACCCGCTTAATTAAACGGACCTCTTGCATATAGAGTTGCTGGAAGTGACATCTGTAGCGGACTAGATTTAGAAAGAAAAATCGCAAAAATAACCTTTTACCCTAAACGCATATACTTTGTCCGTTAATTTGTCAATAAAAACTACCAAGGAATCTTTATTTCGAATTTGTTATGATGGATAAGTCGATTAAAAATTATGACTTGTAATTATTTTATCAATAAATGTGTTTATCTATTCACTAGAAATGGATTAACAAAATGGTTGCCAACAGTTGGGTTGCGGTTGAAGTGGGAGTAAGATAGCCATTCGTATGGAAAGTTTGTGTTCTTACTCATACTGTGAATCAACAAATATAACGTGGAAAGCCAGAGGGCTAGATGATCACACATTTTTTTTTTAAGTTAGTTCCGACAATTTCTTTCTTGGAAATGGTTATTTTTGAAATACTAATCCAATTGACGGCATGGTCGACGCAGTGGCTAAGCAATTGGTTGCTGCGTGTCGCGGGTTCGATTCCCGCACGGAACAAATATTTGTATGGCCTACAGATAGTTGTTACGGGTCTGGCTGTTTGTGTATGTGAGTAAACGCACCCACGATACAGAAGAAATTCCTAGTGTGAGGCAACGTTATTTTTTTTAATAAAATAAATTACAAATATTATCTTAGTGATAGAAAGCACGTCAGTGCTTTCGTGACTCCGTCAAGTATAAATTAATACAAGTATTTATATTAAGTATGTTAATGTGTGTTGACGAAATCGCTGGCAGAAGCTACTCAAGAATAACGAGGAGAAGAGCAATATTTAGAAGAAGATTCCAAATCATCGATCGTAGCGCAGCCAATACGTACACCGTATTTTCAATCACCATTATCATCCTCAACACATCACCACTTCCATTACATCTAAATCCTTGTAAATAGTTGGGCCAGGATTGCAATTTGCATCGACTGAAGTACGACAAAAGGGTTGGCTGACGTGGGGGCGAACCCAGTCAATTTAATACAAACAGTGCTTCAGGGCGTTAGTAATTATTATTGAGCTGGTGAGTCATAATCATGGCTGAGGTAAATCTATTTGACATTTATGGACAGGCTTACACTAATGTATGTGTTATTATCTCTCGACGTCATCTAAACAGATATTTTGGGACAACTTGACTGCCCCATAAGTCTATTGAGTCTGAGGTTCTGCATTCGATTCCTATGTCAGGCATTGTAAACGCCCGGAGTTTGGGTAGTGTGACACCTCCGTGTCTCGAAAAGCATGTACAGCCGTTGGTCCTGTGCCTAATCTCTCCCTGGTTGTGTCGGATTGCCGTCCTATCGGACTATAAAAGTTTAGGAAGAGGGAGTGCACCTGTGTTTGCGCACATACTTGTGAATATATATCCTGCGTTCTAAGCTGGTTTCCATTGAGACTGACCGGCGCGCCTGGATAGAAATCGGTCTGGAGAATACTATTGTAACATTTGAAAGATTGATCAATCCGGAACAAATTAGTGACGGGTCAACACGAATTATCTCGAGTTCATGTATGGACCATACATTTTTATAAAACTCAAGTTACTTAGACCTAACCCTAGAACAAAATTTAAAACGCAACCGAGGTGCCAAAACTCCCAAACGCACAAACGCACACACACACAACACAACGAAAAAACTTAAACCGATCAATCTCAATTTATTTTACAAACGGCTTTACAAAAATAACTCCATTCACTTCCATTTGTAATATAGCGTAGTACAAACCGACGGACCGACGGACTAATAAACATATCAGAGAAATAAACGGCGGCCATTGCTTTTTGTCTAAATATAAATATCTAAGTGTTACTCTGAATAAAGACGGGTCGTGGCCGGGTAATAGGTTTCTTTAACACGGCACTCCTTTGTTTTCTTAGTTTTTTGTCAAAGTCACTTTTTTTTAAGATTCCTTAACCTGTGAATGCTAACAGAACCCTATTATTAAGCCTCTGCTCCGTCCGTACGTCTGTCGTGAAGTGTAGTAGGAAGAGAGTTGAAATTTTCGCTAAGTGTGTATTTTTATTGCCGCTATAATAACAAAGTGGACAGACGACCTGATTAAGACCGCAGGAAAACGCTGGATGCAGGCCGCTTCCAACCGGTCCTTTTGGAAATCTATGGGAGGCCTATGTACAGCAGTGGACGTCCTACGGCTGATATGATGATAATTAACAAATAATAAACAAAATATTCAAGGCCCCATACCAGACAATTGTTTTTTTTTTTTAATGTAATGTTAAAATGTATACGGTGTTAAGCACCCTTTGTGTGCGAGCCCCACTCGCACTTGGCCGGTTGTTTGGTGACAGCATTTCTCCTTCCAGGGTTACCCTTTAATGAAAAATTCAATTGAACTGCGGGTAATTATTATATGGGGGTAAAAAACAAGTCATTTTACAAAAATACTCAAGGGACATTACGACTGTTGCACATAATTAAAAATTTTAATTATAGACTAAATGGTATCAGCATAGGCCTAAAAGGTTTATTACAATGATAATATTGAAATAAATGATAACATCAAATCTCAGATAGATCGATTAGCAAACGAACTGATAAACCGAATAGTAACTGATATGAAATATCAGATTGATATTTCTGATTATCATATCAATAAATTATTACGAAAAGTATAAACAAGTCTATTCAATCATTCATGATTTTATTGACATTCATTTACAAAACAAACTGACTCGTTGGCCTCGTGGTCGCAAGCGTGACTGATGAGCATGGGGTCTTGGGTTCGATTCCCAGGTCGAGCGAAGCGTTATTGGGTTTTTCCATTAGAAATTTCTCAGTAGCAGCTCGGAGTTAGAGTTTGTGCCCAGTTAATGGCAATAGGTCCCATGTAATAGGGGTATTACATGGGACCTAAACATACCGGCGGACTGGGTGTACATCGGTACACCTCTGTCTTACCCTTCGGAGAATACAGGTGTGAGGGCATGTTACAAAACAATGAGTATTATTGCAACCATAAACAAAAGAGCCCATGTGCCAATGCAAATGGGTTCTTTAAAAAAAGATATATCAATATATATCTTTTAAAAAAAGTGCAAGTACCAATAGGACGCGAGACGACTCCCGGCCACCGTAGATACGGGCCTGTGGACGGTGAGCAATGGGTAGCTCACCGTCCTTACGTTGCATAACGACAGGCCGTGTCGACGGCGCGTTCGTGTTCCACGCGCGCCTCAAAGAGATGTCAGCAAAGGGAAGGGGCCACTGAGGGCCGATGCCTGCCGGGGCTGAGGGTTGTTCGTAAGAGATACCGCGCCCCCGGAACGCAAAGGGCACAAGAAGGAACATGGGTGGGTTTTAGTCAGTAAAAGTCTGACACTCCCTCCCGCCCCGCCCAGGGCGGGAGAAGTTATTTGATGATTTCCCACTCCCCCCAAAAAAAAATAAGTACCAATAGGAGACAGTTTTTGATTAATTAATATGTCTTAAATTATATTTTTTAATATCTCTTGAACATCACTATCTCATCTATATCTGAAAATCCTAATTCCCAGCTGTTACTAAGAATTTCAAAGAAAAATTCAATAACACTTTTTTCTTGACCTGGGAATCGAACCCAAAACCTCTAGCGTAACAGTCGCGCTTAGGACCTCTAGGCTAACGAGGCAGCCCTGCAGTGGGACAATAATTGTATTTTTATCATTAGAAAAAAAAAATTATAAAAAATACGCGCAAATAATTTTAGAAAAATCTAGCCACAAATCCAGCCCTTATTTCCACCCAAACAAGTCATACGTGCCCCTTACTGTATCGTCGCGACCTCAATCAGGGGAGGTGATGAAAGGGTGCTCTCATTAGTGACCCTGTTTTCTGCCGTTGCAATTAACAGCCGTGGCCACAGAATAAGGCTGTAAAAGTTTTCTTTATCATTGAGAAGAAGATGGGGTTTATAATGGAATTAATTAATATTATATATTTTTATGGATGGCAGTACTCGTAACCGGCGTGCTTGTATGAACAGATGTATTAACGTGGACGAGGCGAAGGAAGTATGTAAGGATCTTAGCAGGTGGCGTTCTGTGGTTTCTTCCTACACCCATGGGAAAAAGGCGTGAGTTTATGTATGTATGTTATCTATATCCTTCGGTTTTATCCGAGTTACGTCTTTGATTACTGCTCCGCTCCTGTAAGTCGTAACGTAATATTAAATCTATACTAATATTGTAAAGAGGAGAGATTTTTTATTTGTTTGTTTGTACCGAATCGACACCGAAAACACTAGATCGATTTAAACCAATTTTTTCACTAATAATTAGCTACATTATGCCTGAGCAACATATGCTATATAACATCACGCTACAACGCACGGGATCAGAGCAGTAATAAGTCACGCGGACAAAGTAGCGGTCAGTTTGCTAGTTAGCTTTAAATAATCATCCTTGATAAACGTGGTACATAACGTATCAAGATTTTTTTTAATTAGACCAATAGTTTTCAGATTAGTGTGTTTTAACAAACGAACTCTTCAAGTTTACAATATTACACTTTAGATAGGAAAATCGATTTCACGATTCTCTGTTTGTCTGAAGTTGGTCAAATTTGCATATTTCTATTAAAGTTAATGACTGGTTAGCTTTTAGGTTTAATTCTATTGAGTTATAAACCTGAAGAAGTCGGTAATAAATTTTTATGGTTGGTAGTGTTGCTGCTTTGAAGTACCATACCATCACGCCTGTATTCCCCGAAGGGTTAGGTAGAGGTGTAACAATGTACACCCACAATTCGCCAGTACGTTTAGGTCCCATGTAATAGGGGGCGAGCCTATTGCCTTTAACCGGGCACAAATCCTAACTCCGAGCTGTTACTGAGAATTTCATAGAAAAACCCAGTAACACTTTTGGCTCGACCTGGGAATCGCACCCAAGACCTTTAGCGTAGCAGTCGCACTTAGGACCACCTTAGGGCTAACGAGGCAGCTTTGAAGTGTTTTTGGTTTTTTTTCTTACCATCATTATACACAGTACTATATAATAAAGCTACTAATGAATGAAGCTTTTGAATGTTAAGACTTTTTTATGTATGATGAATTACCTAATTATCGGTTACCACAAATAAAAAAAAATTGTACACCACTAAAATAAATTTAATACCTTATTTACTCATACTTTACAAGTTAAAAATATAATAATCTTCAGTCTCGACATAACTAAATAACTATTTAAAACATTTACGAAAACCAACTTATTTTAAACCCAATTATATCAGACTTAAAACGTAATTTAATTAACCACACCACAGTCCTCTGAAGCCGTCCCGTAAATTCACAGGACGTAAAACAAATTGCCCTATATGACGTCACAGGCCCTAACTCAGCTGGGAATAGTGACAATTATTTCAAATGCGGCGGGCGTAGCTTTTACTTGAATACTTTAATTAAATATCTTTGGATGTTACATTTCGATTTTGGCATTTGTAACTTTTTAGTAAACTTTTCTGTTTTGAATTTAATTAACGAAAGGATCTTTTGACATTACAACTGACATATAACTTTAGTGGTAAGTTGTAAGTTTAGCTTATAAGGCATCTGTCTCACTGCTGACGATAAGCGGGAAGCGAGTAGGAGTTAGATTTTAGAAATGATTTGGTTTTGTACCTTTAAGCTCGCATGAAGTAAGACCACCTTTGTACCTTTAGTTGCATAAAGTTTAAATAAATAAGCCTGTTGGTAAGCAGCGAGTCACTAAGCTATGAGCGAGTGTGCGAGGGCGACAGAGCAAGCATGACTCGCTCCGCTATCACCGCTGGTGTGTACAAATAGCGTCATCAGGTGATGACGCTACCCCCCTTGCATTAAAATTTGTTCGAAAAGAGGGTTATCAGGTGATAATTCCTCTTTTCGAACAAATTTTAATGAAAGAGGGGTTACCAATTGATGACGCCGTCTGTACCAAAAGCATGTATAGCTGAGCGAGATTTTTTTATTGACAGCTCTTGTCGCTGCAACAAACTAGTTAAGCGAGAAGTCTTGCAGGCTGTCTAAACAGTAAGCAATCAAGTATAATGTTTCTAATAGCTTCTGCTCGCGACTTCGTCCTCGTCAAAGTGATATATCCACAGAAATCGTACTTTTTTTTTTCGAGATAAAAAGTAGCCTGTGTGCTATTCCAAACTATAATCTATCTCTGTGCCAAATTTCATTCAGATCCGTTCAGCGTTACAGGCGTGTTGGAGTAACAAACATCCATCTAAACTTTCGCATTTATAATAATTACGTTGTAAGTAAAACTTTATTGACACTTTATCTACATCTATAGAACGTTTTCTGAGGGAGAAAATATTCGATAGCTAGTCGCTTTCTGTGGGACAGGTGCCTTACGGTCTTGTCCAAGGTCAGTCCTATTATTGTTCATAGTAAACTTACTACAGCAGTAAAGTTACAAAGGTATTATCATTTTAATGACGTAGGAGGGACGTACATCTCAAGGCCAATTTGACTAATTAAAAACGTTTAAAATATAGTCGTAGTCTCATCTCAGCGACAGCTAAAGTCAAAAAATTTATGACATGACATATTGAGGCTGAGATGTGCTTGCAATCGTTCCTAAGCCAGTAGAATTGCTCCTGAGATGCTCATGGGAGCATATCGGTTAGAATACACGGATTTTTAGGGCTCTTACACACTAACCGGCCTTTGCCAATGGTTTTTACTACACGGTATATTGTGATAGAAGTATAATGAGAACTTCTCATCGAAGTACAGTACATTTTCAGTGAAGAGCTAAAGACAAGACCGTTTCTTAATGGATTTATATGATAAGAAGTAGGTACGTAGATACTGAAAAGCAAAAAAGAGAAAAATATACTAAAAAGTAACCCACAAAGTCAAAAATAACTTTACTTTCTACAGTCATATAAATGTAAAATGCGCTAGCCCACTTTTCTTAGTACTGCCACATTTTCGCGCGACATAAGACCATCAAGATCCTCCTTTAATCCAACCTTTATTATCTAACGCAAGACCCCAACCCCGCACAGAAACTTTACATCAATTCCAGCATTTAATAGCTTGAAGTACACCCCCATAACCACCCCACATATCCCATATTTAAACCCATAAATCCTAACAAACAAGAACACAGCAGTTCCTTCTTGTACGCTAGTGAATGCATGTGATATTAAATTCTTGAGCATTATCCGACGTTATGGGTGCATGTTATATAGAAGGATGATATGAGACTTCAAGGATGGAACTGTGGCCTACTTTTAAAGAAGAATATTATGGCTTAGAAGGGGGATTAACATTGACCTAGATTTTTAAAAGGAATTTTGTTCAATGTTCAATATTGATGGTATCTAATATTATTAGTTATTGTTATTTTAGTACTAATATAATAAAGAAAAAGATTCTTATTTTTGTTGGTAATGGATTCATTTGAAAAACTTCTAAATCGATATTAAAAATTCTTAGACCTATGAAAAGCTACGTGCAAATATTACTTGCCAATACGAGTAATATTTGCAAAAAAAAAAAAAAAAAATAAGAATCTGTAAAAAAATTCACGTTGACAAGCGGAGGACACACGAACAGGCAACAGCTAGTCCATTATAATTAAATAATTTAACGATAGATTTGTTAATCAACGGCTTGAAGACATTCAAGCCAAAAAAAATGAAAACTAAATAGTTTTTATATTGACTTTGATCACTATAACATCATCTATACTAATTTGTCAAAGATATAAAATTGTATGTTTGTTAGAGGTAGGTAATATCTGGAAGTACTGATCCAATTTTAACAATTATTTCACTCGCATAGAAACTTACATATTGCCAAATGTCGCAGGATATTTTTAGACTTCCATGACGTTAAGGTGGTGGGCAGAAGCTAGTGTAAGATATTATACTATCTATATGCCTAATGCCTAGTTCATTAAAACCTTTGTTTCGCTACAGAACCTCATCCACCACCAACCTCTCAAATCTTTGTTTAAAATTGAAATACTTTTGAACATGGCCACATACTCAAATACCAACAAACACACACATACATTCCTTAAAACCACTTCAGAGGCATCTTACAACATTATTTATTTACGTAAACTTGACACACTAAGTCCAACGTCGATTTAAAGTTACAACTTAAAGTTAGAAGCTTTGAAAGTAGCTTTGGAAGTGAACTTTACTATTAAGGGGGACTGTAGAGAGAGCACACTCCATACAATATATTTATTTATCTATTTATTATTATTTATACTAAAAATATTATAAAGAGGAAAGATTTGTTTGTTTGTTTGTAACGAATAGTCTCCGAAACTACTAAATTGATTTTGATATTTTTTTTACCTACATTATTCCTGAGTAACATAGGCTATATAACATCACGCTACGACTCACGGGAGCGGAGTAGTAACGAAGACGTCGTGGGCAGGTCGCTAGTTTATATTAAAAGAGGATTTTCTTTTTGTTTGTACCGCATTAACTCCGAAACTACTGTACTGATTTTAACCATTTCATCATCAATAGATAGCTACATTATTCCTGAGTAACATAAGCTATATAACATCACGCTACGACCCACGGAAGTCGAGCGGCAACCAAAGATGTAACTTAACGCGGGTGAAATAAGCCACGCGGACAAAGTCGCTGGCTGAAGCTAGTAGTTCATTAAAAAGAGGCAACACCAACACAGAAACAGGTAACATGGAGTGAAAAACCAAGTATCTAAATGTTGGCTATCTCTGTAGCAAATTTCATACAGATACGTTCAGCCGTACTAGCGTGAATAAGTAACAAACATCCATCCAAGGTTGAAAACATTGTCTTAAATAAAAATTATTATTATTACTAGATACTAGTGCCCTTATCGTATCAACCAAAGTTTAATTACTTATTGAACCAAAATATGACTAACTAACTTTTGTATGGAGCTCGCTGTAGTGAAAGTCCCGTTAAGTAAGGGTTACTTAACTTTAAGCTAGGCAGTGAGTGAGGTCAAAGTTATAATTGAGGTTTTTGGCGACGGCACAGCCTAGAATGTGTAAAGTGATTACTTAGGTCATAAAGGGAATCTAATTCTGTATTGTTTTGTTTAGGTACCTATTGCCCTTATATTTCATTATAGAGCAGTTGTAAGTATTTACTTAAAATAATTAATAATCGTGAAGACAATATTTTTATGAAGAAAAGTTATTTTTCTGCTTTTATCATGTTTACCGAATACTTCATTATTATTGTCGCAAGCCAGGGCAAAAGCCTCTTCTTATACAGAGAAGGCACTAGCATTGATCACCAGCACCACGCTTGCTCAAGCCGGATTGGCAATTTCACACTTATATTAATTTAAAAAAAAACTATTACAAACACACTTTAAAAAAAAATATTGGGTTTTGCTATGAAATCATCAGTAGCAGCTCGGAGTTAGGATTTGTGGCCGGTTAATGGCAATAGGCTCGCCCCCTATTACATGGGATCTAAACATACCGGCGAACTGTGGGTGTACATTGGGAGACCTCTGCCTAACCCTTCGGGGAATACAGGCGTGATGGTATGTGTTATTAATTGTAAGTCCAGGTTTCCCCACGATGTTTTCCATCACCGATGTCGTTGTGAAGTGATACCTCGATTACATTACCAACGCTTTGTTTATTTTCACACATATTTTCGAAGATAATTAACAAAACACATCAAATCGACCGACAACACGGAAAAACACGCTTCAAATATAAAATTTACGGCTCGATATTTATTCACCAATGTTTCCATGAACTCGTTCATTACCAACTTCGACTGATGGGGGCACTTGTCGGCTTCAAGCATTCTCCATTTTGGAAGTCAGGTACTTGAAGGTACTTCATAAAGAAAGGTATTGTTCAGTTTTCAATAGGTAGCTTTATGTACTTGAGTTTACTGAATAAGGGGTTTGGGATTGTGAAAGAATAAAGGGTTTAATGGGCCTGATACGGTTAGTGCAGTGGCTGACTTATTGGCTGCGATGGTGTGTGTTGCGAGTTCGATTTCCCCACGTAACAAAAATTTGTTCCGGGTCTGAATGCTTCCCATTTCGTCTTCATCTATAATTTTTTTTAAAACGGTGACCCACACTAGGATTTTCTCCTGTATCGTGAGTGCGTTTTCAAACACACAAACTCACATACACAAACAACAAGTCCCGGAACAACTATCTATAGGCCATACAATTTTTTGTTCCGTGCGGGAATGCACCCCGCGCAAACCGTGCCGTCAATGTTTGTATTTGTAAGTTTATAAGTTTGTACAAAGCACCAACGATAGAGGAAAAATGTCTAGTGCGAGGCAACATAACATCTATAACACTCAATTGAGAATCATTAGCATAATTACCTTGCGGAATTGACGAGGATGTGAAACTGTAGGTACGGTCAGCAAAAGAGATAAGTAACCAGATCGTCTAAAAAAAATGGAAGTTTTCTTTGAAACCGGTGGTCGTTTTTTAATGAAATTTAATTTATATAATAAACTATTCATTATCTATGCATAAAAACAAATTTCATTCAAAAATAACTATTAGGCGACTCTGGTTACTTATCTCGCATACCAATATGGCATTTCACAATTTACACAAAAAGCAGTCGAATTAACTCGTAATTAATGATGTGTTATTAATACAATTAAACTTGAATTGCAATGAGTTGTGAACCTTTTAAATCTGTAAGTATAATAATGTTGGTTAAAATTACATTTTCAGTATTTCGATGTGGAATTTTCAGTGAAATTAATAATGTGAATCGTGTATTGTAAATATTGTGTCAATTTATTTGGCCTCATCAATGTAATTATGAAAGCTTTTGAGGACTACCGACAGCGTGTTATATACAAAAGTAGTTATATTTTGGTCAGTAAATAATTAAACTGGATTACATTTTGTAGATAGGATAAGGGAATTGATATCTGGGCTTGTATTTTCGTCAAAGAACTTAATTTCAAAAGAGCGTAGGTAGGAAATATAAACATTTGCAATCAGTTTCAACTTTCAACGTACATAATGGCAAGAAGGTGGGAAACAAGCTAGCCAAAGTCTGGTGGTAAAGTCAAGTATACCGTTAAAAAAAAATGAAATGTATGAAACTATTTTATTTATTTATTTATTAAACTTTATGCACGTAATGTAAAAAAATACACTGTACAAAGGCGGACTTAATGCCTTAGGCATTATCTACCAGTCAACCTCAGGCTGATGCAGAGACAAAACAGAGTGAGTAGGTGCAAGGAACAGAAAGTTTCCAGGAATAAAATATAATACACATATACATACATACAAGCAAAGTATACAGAGTAGAGAAAGATAAAAATACATAGGTGGAGAAATATAACGAAGTAGTATTTTAGTAGTAGTAGAGCTCTTTGTGAAGGAGCTCGTCCGGGGGAGTACTACCACCATACCTTTTCCTGCAGCAAATCACCGTTGCTATGTTACGGTGTACCGAGTACACCGTACACCTTACCGCTCCGGTGTACCACGTTTATAAGATTAACAAAACAATCGACTATCAACATTATTCTGGTTCAATTTAATCTTTCACTCACCAGTATGTTGGTTTTAAAATATGTTAACCATCTCTCACCGGGGTGTCTGATGTGGTTTGGTTTACAGCTTAATTTTATCCGATTGCTATTATTTTTTTTAACCCACCATTCGCGTGGGATTTTCCTGGGATAGTTTCGTAATGTATTTCAACTGGTTGTCATATTATATTTATAGTCTTTTCTAACTATTTGTTGTTACTTTCAACACTTGACGTGCGTTTGGCTTTTCGCGAGTGGAACGTAAATATTTTTCGAATTAGTTTACATTGTGAGGCAACCTTTGGAATGACTAAGTACACTTGGATTTATTTAAAACTAGCGAACTGCCCAAGAATTCGTCTGCGTCGCTTATTTCACCCGCGTTAAGTTACGTCTTTGTCTATTGCTCCGCTCTCGTGTGTCGTAGCGTAATGTTATGCAGCCTATGTTACTCAGGAATAATGTACCTATCTATTGGTGAAAAAATTGTTACAATCGGTCCAGTAGTTTCGGAGCCTATTCGTTACAAACAAACAAAAAAAATATTCGTCTTATAACTAGCGACCCACCCCGATTTCATGCGGGTAGAGAAGTATATTAAGATAAAATTTTACAGGGATATTTTTTAACCCTTACACTATTGCAATTTTCGAAAGGATCTCAAATCGACAAACAAAATACAGAAGAAACATTTTCGCAGAAGTCAGAATAGAGATCCAATCAACTGCCTCGTTGGCTTAGTGGTCCTAAGCGCGACTGCTACGCTAGAGGTCTTGGTTTGGATTCCCAGGTCGAGCAAAAAGTGTTATTGGGTTTTTCTATGAAATTCTCAGTAGCAGCTCGGAGTTTGGATTTATGCCCGGTTAATGGCAATAGGCTCGCCCCCTATTACATGGGACCTAAACATACTGGCGAACTGTGGGTGTACATTGTTACACCTCTGCCTAACCTTTCGATGAATATAGGCGTGATGGTATGTGTGAGATCCAATCGATACGCAAACAAAAAATTAAGGCACGCTACACACGCAACGATATACTTGCACAAATATTTACTTGTACAAGTATGCACATTAACGTTTGTTGGTTGAATTAGCGCAAGGATCTTACCTATTTGTGGGCACAAGGCCGTCACGTTGTCTTGTGCAAGTATTATTAAGTGACCAATCACAGCAGCTAAGGTGCGCTTGATTTGTCAAGCGCACGTTGATAATTTGTTATCACATAATTTTTTCGTTCGAGAAACGAGGGTTGCTCTTCGGCTCGTGTCGCCATCAGCAATCTTGTGGCATGAAAATAGCTCAAGCTCAAAAGAATCTAACAATTGTTTATTTAACACATTTGGAATGCTTACGCGTAGCTAATTGATGTTTTGTCAAACAATACGGATGTTTCCGAGTATTTTGTACGCAAACAAACATCGGGTAAGATGTTTATTGGTTAATTAGTGTTCTTATTACAGGGTATCGGATGACAAAAGACGCTTTTAATAAGGGGTATTCAATTCTCGGAAAAAAACCTTTGTTGTGAGCTCGGCAGCAGTCGAGCAAAAGAAATGAAAATGTTTATTAGTATCTCAAAAAAGCATGAAGAAATGTCACACGAATTCAAAGTGGGATCTGCAAAATTATTCTGGAAAAATGTCCCTTAAGTCTAGATGAAGTGAGCTTGATATAAGCTTTCAAACCCTGGCATCAGCAATGTTACTTTGTAAATATCATCCTCGGTGAATTTGAGTGAAGTGAGCTTACCTCAAGAGCTGTAACGGAATTTGTTTGAAAGAGTTCCCGCGGCCCTGGAACGCAAAGGGCATTAAGAGGGAAACGGGTGGGTTTTAGTCAGTAAGAGCCTGACACTCCCTTCCGGTTTACCCAGGGCCGAAAATACCATTTGATGATTTCTCATCATTAAAAAAAAATCCTCAAGAGCTTGTTGGGTGGTAAGTTCGGAGAGATGATAGAAACGCACGTATGGCTCAAGACTAAAATATACAATAATAATACAATATACAATACAATAATATAATATATTATTACTGACTAAAATACAGAGGATCGATGAGTACACAAACATATAGATATTATCATACCCACTACAAGGTGTTGGGACACGCTTTCGCGTGGATGCCTTAACACGTAGTAAATAAATTCGATAATGCATCACCAAGTTACAAAGTGTGCGCAGTATTACAACGCGGCACGTCTCAATGTGTAACAATATTTAAAAGGAAATTCTAAAATGTTTCATAAACACAAAGCAGCTGTTCCCAGCAACATAACTCGCAGTATGTTACGCCACGGCTGTGACGTCATATTATACGTCATAGCGTCATTAGAGCTGAACCGAGCAGAACGGCTCGCTTGCAACACGTGTTTGAACATATTGCTTGAAATTGAATGAAAATAATCCTGTCTCATTTGAAATATCTATGTTGCTAACAGCAAATAGATGAAAACGGATTAAATAAATAATTTCTGCACGCTACACACGTAGCGATATACTTGTGCAAATTTTTACTTGTACAAATATGCATTACCGGGTATGTGATGAAATAAAGCAAGGATCTGAGCCATTTGTAGTTTTTTTTTTCTTTTTTTGGGGGGTGGGAAATCATCAAATAATTTCTGGGAGGGAGTGTCAGACTTTTACTGACTGAAACCCACCCATGTTCCTTCCTGTGCCCTTTGCGTTCCGGGGGCGCGGTATCTCTTACGAACAACCCGCAGCCCCGGCGCCATTTGTAGATAAGTGCGTTATTTTGACTTGTGCAAGTATGAAATAAACAAATTATAATATTATGATCGCGTGTGGCTTGCAGAATATGGACAGGTTTTTGTGGACACCTAAAAGGTGCAAACGGGCTGGACCCTTTTCCTAAGACTGACTGTATGTGTGTCCGTCTGTCACAGGGCTGTATAGTAACCGTTACAGGTAGACACTTGAACTTTTGAACAGAGCGTATTTTAATTACTATGACCGCTGTAACGAAACGAAAAGAAGTTACAGTTTAAAAAGGGTTCTCATACCGGAAACGTGTTTTATTTTTCTAAACTTTAAAAAAACTGTTATATATTGTAGGGTTGCATGGAACCCGTCGTGTGCGAGTCTGAATTGCACTTGGCCGGTTTCATTTTGTATTCAAAAAGACGAATTCACAAAGTCATGTTGAATTCAAACATCTTCATAACTAAATTATAACACTCTAGCGTCCTGCCTGCGACTTCGTCCGCGCGGCTTATTGCACCCGCTTTATATTACGTCTTTTGTTACTGCTCCGCTACCGTGGGTCGATGCGTGATGTTATATAGCCTATGTTACTCAGGAATAATGTAGCTATCTATTGGTGAAAAATTGGTTAAAATTGGTCCAGTAGTTTCGGAGCCTATTCGTTACAAACAAACAAACAAATCCATCCTCTTTATAATATTAGTATAGATTAACATCATAAAGCAAAAAAACAACGCGCAAAAAATTAATTTGCGAAACGTGACTTGGAACCAAGCCAATAACCCTTTTTTGCACAACCCTAAGAGAAACCACTCCCCGTACATTTTAATAAGTCCGTCTAGAAATGACAAGGAAGCCCAAAGTCAAGGTATAACAAAACACCTATTCACCTCACTAAACCTGGCCACAAAAAAACGAATAGGTACATTTTAGTACCTCGAATAGTACATTTTGGTGCCTCTAGAAAGGTGCCGTTACCTGAACTGTTAAGGTCACGTCTCATTCGCCCTAGTCCTAAGTAAATATAGACACAATAGGTAAAACATTCTTTAGAAGGGGCTTGCTTGTTCTCCTTAGATGAGGTAAGGTTTTGTTCAGACAGATGGATAATTTTGTGCGACATTTTGGGAATATACTTATAATTTAGGGTTTTCCTCGCAGACGATGGAGTTTTGTGTCATTAATTAAACCTGTGGCGACTTAACAACCCTTTTTTTTTACCAAAATCGATAAGAATAATAATCTCTACATAGTATAAAACAAAGCCGTTTCCCTAGTCTGTCGCTTTGTAAGCTTAGATCTTTTAAACTACGCAAGGGATTTTAATGCGGTGATAGAGTGATTCAAAAGAAACGTTTATACGTATAGAACATCACGCTGCGGCCGACGGGAGCTAAGCAATAGCCAAAGACGTAAGTAACTGAACGTGGGTGACACCGCGGGGAATATATCTAGTAAATTTTAACATAACGTACCATCACGCCTGTAGTCCCCGCAGGGTTAGGCAGAGGTGTACCAATGTACACTCACAGTTCGCCGGTATGTTTAGGTCCCATGTGATAGGGGGCGAGTCTATTGCCATTAACAGGGCACAAATCCTAACTCCAACAACATTTTGCTCGACCTGGGAATCGAATCCAAGACCTCTAGCGTACCAGTCGCGCTTAGGACCACTAGACCAACGAGGCAGTTTAAATTTTGAATTAGAGAAAAAAAGCAGATTTGACCATTGATTGTTACAGAAACCACAAAGAATGTCGTGTCTCAGTGGCACATAAAGTCTGCCGTCCGCACCTAGTTTAGAAGGTGTAAACATATACATTATTTCACTGTCTACAAAGGCACAGACACAATAGTTACACGACCACTGTATATCATGTGTAATTCATCGTAAATAAGGGTCCACCCTGCTTTACCTCGTAAATTGTTTTTATTTTATTAGTAAGTGTTATTATTCCAGAAACATTATCTCCTGTAACTGCTAAGAGCACACGGGAGCGTTTATCAAAGCGCGTTAAAAATGCGCCTCGTTAGCCTAGTGGTCCTAAGCGCGACTGCTTTGCTAGAGGTCTTGGGTTCGATTCCCAGGTCGAGCAAAAGTGTTATTGGGTTTTTCTATAAAATTCTCAGTAGCAGCTCGGAGTTAGGATTTGTGCCCGGTTAATGGGAATAGGCTCGCCCCCTAGTACATGGGATCTAAACATACCGGCGAACTGTGGGTGTACACTGGTACACTTCTGCCTAACCCTTCGCGGAATACAGGCGTGATGGTATGTTTTATGTTAAACAAGCGCTTAAACCAAAGAAATAGTAATTAATGTAAGTCTCTCATCCGGAAAAAATTGCTAAACTTAGAAATGATTTCTAGCTTTACATGTATAGAAATTATGATTAACATTACATTTGTTTTTATACAAGGTGTTAGTTTACACAAGGGACATACTTTAAGGGACTGTAGTCGGCCCTGTGGACGGTGAGCAATGGGTAGCTCACCGTCCTTACGTTGCATAACGAACGACAGGCTGTGTCGACGGCGCGTTCGTGTTCCACGCGCGCCTCAAAGAGATGTCAGCGAAAGGAAGGGGCCACTGAGGGCCGATGCCTGCCGGGGCTGCGGGTTGTTCGCAAGAGATACCGCGCCCCCGGAACGCAAAGGGCACAAGAAGGAACATAGGTGGGTTTTAGTCAGTAAAAGTCTGACACTCCCTCCCGCCCCGCCCAGGGCGGGAGAAGTTATTTGATGATTTCCCAACCACCAAAAAAAAAAAAAAAATAGGGATTATAGAGTTTCTTGTTCGTTCTTCTCCATAGAGACATACGTTTTGGAACGAGCAACTAGCTTCAACTTTGTGTATGGGTAACTTCTTGACAATTCAAAAGTGCCTGTAAATGGTCTAATTGAAATAAATGTTTTGACTTTAACTTATGAAAATAAACCACTTTCACTATGAATCAAACTTAAAATTGCCAAAAAAAAAAACAGCTGTTCCTTACATGTCGAGTTATGCGAACATAAATGTATGGAGCAGTTGATTTCTTTTCTCGATTTAGCTCGTACTATAGTAAAAATTGTACGTTTTCATGAGTACTGCGCCCCCTAAAGCAAGTCCCTCGTTTACCGTAACAGCCTGTATAGTTTGAACCCTTACCTTGTAAGCACATCAAACATTTATTTTAGGAATTATTTGTTATAATTAGGCCAGTTTAACATTTTTGCGAAAACGTCAATGTTGCTTCGAATAAGCGAAGTGTTTGCACAGAGGCGTTTATTACCGCCATGTTTATTATTATGCACTTTTTAGATTTAAAAATCCAACACTCGAAACCTACAGCGTATTTCTAACGCGCGTGGAAAAAAGCCCGTACGAATATGGGCTAATAATCTCTATCCTAATCCGTGGGAAGTTAAAATCTCTCCCAATTCTAATACCTTTGAGTATGATCATTGAATGTCAATACACTTTTCATCAAAGGCGCTGATACGGACAGAGTATTTGCGACCAGGATCTGTAAATATACGGGTCCAATGAATCGGATGGACATTCAAAGTGAGGGCACAAGATAGATAAAGGTGCAGAAGGTTTGTAGTTACAAGAAATAAAAAAATTAAGTAACCGCCGACAGAAGAATAAAAATACCTACCGAAGCCAACAAAAGAGCCGATAACTATGAAACCGCTAAACCGATTTCCATCAAACATAGCTAAGAACACTTCAAACTAATTGACCTATCAAACACAAAAAGTCGAAATCAAAATCGGTTCATGCGTTCGGGAGCTACAATGCCACAGGCACACACACACACACACGTCAAACTTATAACACCCCGTCGTTTTTGCGTCAGGGGTTAAAAATGTTTACACGCGTAACGGAAATCCCAAACAAATGCCAGTCGGACATTTTCTTTGCTAGTCTTACTATACCACCTCTTTTTCATTTGTGCGCGGTGTAAATCCTCATGAATTTCCCCCATCGTGGGGGTGACGGAGGGGCATGCCGGACTCTTTCAAAACCACCGCAGTGTTCCATCGATACCCATGGCCGTGGGTGCAGATTTCACATAAGCATTCACATCCGTGATGTGCCTCATCTCGCTTATTCCTGAGGAGCCCACCTAAGGCGGTTCACCCACTGACGAAGCGTAGACGCGTCGGCAGTGTGTGGTCCTAGACATATTTTCTGTACAAATTGAAACTCTTGTATACGATAATAAAATCTGCCGCCCCGCGCTACGCGTCAGGGTGCGGTGCAGTGGGTTAACCGCCTAAGGCATCTATCTTCTTTTCGGACGGTCCGACACAGGCGGACATAGTTCTGCACAGTTGCTTACAAAATACTACAATAAAATTGTCGGGTACAGTACAAAGGAACCAATTAACAAATTTAAATTTATTTTTCGACCTTACACCCTCAGCATAAGCCATTTTTTTAAATGTTTTATAAAAATGACCACACATTTTCTAATTGTGTTCCATTTCTTTAAGAACTTTTTAAATCGCTTAGCTTGTTGTTTGGTTTTATTTTGTATATGAATGCAGTCGGTATCGTTCTCACACATATGCTGTACGTGTAACGTGTTCTATGTATGCGGGCGCATTGTATGGACCAGATCTTCTGTTTATATCTATTTTATAGTAAAAGCAAGAATGTCATGTAATTAGGGCGACAAACTTGTGGTCAATGACAAGGTTTGCAAACTTTATAACGAGGATGCGAGGCATTCAGTCTTTGAGAACTTCTGGTATATTAATAAAGTTTGTGGCAGCGAACTCTGAGGTCTGCTTGCAGAATCTTAATCTGGGCAGGAATACGGAAATCTGACGTTACTGGTGAGATTTCAGGTGCAGAACTAACGGCTTTATATGTTTTTCGAGTCACGGGATTTTCGAGGCGGATCATCATCTTCCCAACTGTATCTTGCTACTGAGAAATTCCTAGTTAAAAAACTTAATTTTACTTTTCCGACTTGGGAATTGAACAGAGGATCCCACGTTCTGCAGTCAACACAGTAGCTGTACTGTAACACTCAAAATGTCTTTGGTAAAAATTGAATTCAACAAACGAATCGTTTAACTATAAGCCTATCTATAGATACTTTACCAATACTAATGTTATACAGCTGTAGGGTTTGTTTGAGAACACTAATCTCAGGAACTACTGGTCCGATTTGAAAAAATCTTATTGCGTCATGTAGCCCATTTATCAAGAAAGATTACTTCAAAGTCAAAGTCAAATCATTTATTTCAGTTAGACCATTTACACGCACTTTTGAATTGTCAAGAAGTTACCCATACAAAAAGTTGAAGTTAGTTGCTCGTTCCAATACGTAGGTCTCTATGGAGAAGAACGAGCAAGAAACTATGGAGTTTCTAAAGAGTGTCCATGGGGACACTCTTTCCAAATTGGTTTTTACAAAATCTTGGTAACAATATTCTTGTTGCTTCTATATGTGAAAACAATGAAGATGAATATAAAACAATAAAAACAAATAGGCATATAACATTACGCTACGACACTCGGGAGCAGAACAGTAATCAAAGAGGTATCTTATCGCAGGTCGCACTGGCTGATGTCTTAATGAACCCTTTTGAATGCCAAATAGTAAAGAGCAAATATTGTCGCCCATTCAACATCTCGCCCCCACCTCCACACCTTATCCCAACTACCTAGCCAGCTCAATAATCACGATGGAATGAGATAAGCGGATTGGTGTCCAAACTATAATACTATTAGTCTTCAGGTGAATTATGCCAGCTATTCTCTGGGTATAATCCCTTGATCGGTTCTTATGACACCCGCCTCGGTTCTGTAGATGGAGTTATGGGAGTTGGATAGATGTTAGAGTGAAATGTAGGTGTAATTCAATAATACGTCATTATTATTTTCTAATAAAAATTCGGGTAAACATGGGTGTTCGTACATAGATTTTGTCATAAGTATAACTCCTCCATATTTTGCTGTTAGATGGGCATGTAAAACATATTTACTGATTATGAAAAAATGATTCGAAACTTGGCTGACGCGCTGCCGTGTGTTTAGATAGTAACTACACATACCATCACGCTTGTATTCCCTTAAGGGTTAGGCAGAGGTGTAACAATGTTTGTACATTGTTACACCTCTGCCTAACCCTTACCATACCGGCGAACTGTGGTTGTCCACAGTTCGCCGTTATGGTAAGGTCCGATGTAATAGGAGGCGAGCCTATTGCCATTAACCGGGCACAAATCCTAACTCCGAGCTGCTACTGAGAATTTTATAGAAAAACCCAATAACACTTTGCTCGACCTGGGAATCGAACCCAAGACCTCTAGCGTAGCAGTCGCGCTTAGAACCGCTAGGCTACCGAGGCAGTTAGATAGTAACTATTATCTTGATAATATAATAAATGCGATATTGTGGATGGATGGAAGGATGTTTGTTGCTCAATCACGCCAAAAGAGTTAAACGGATCTGACTGAAATTTCACACAGAAATAGATTATAATCTGGAATCGGACATAGGCTACTTGTCAACCTGAAAATATGTACGGTTCCCGTGGCATAACATATTAACTTTGACACGGAGAAAGTCGCTAGTAAATAAAAAAAGACTGTAGGTTTGGTGACTCTAGGATCATCGAATACTTTACTTTTTTAACAATGGGCACATAATAAAAAGTCCATTACATTCTGGACGTTTTATAAGTCCCAAATCAAGTATCCCCCCAGGTTTGTAAATAAGAAATTAAAAGAAAATTCGCGAGCATCTTGAAAATCTTGAACACTAATGAAAGTCGGAAAGGATCTTTGAGGGTAGATTTTTAATTGTCATGTTTATTAATATTAATGAAGTACATTTTGTCCTTTCATTTACATATTTTAATAATAAGACCAGCCCATTATTGTCGTAGTGCGGGGCAAAAGTCTCTTGTACAGAGAAGGCACGAGCGTTGATCAACACGCTAGCTCAAGGAGGATTGGCCATTTCAGACTTACATTAATTATAAGTTCAGGTTTCCTCTAAATATTTTCCTTCACCGATATCAGTGTCATCCAAGATTTTAGAAAATACATTGCAATAAAACAAATTGCGTTGGTATTTACCATGAACAAGGGTGGTGGTCAATACTCGTGCCTACTCTGTATGAGGAGAGCCTTTGCCCTAAGTCAAAGTGAAATCAATGATTTTAATAAGACCTTTAAAAGGCACGATCAACGTAATTTACAAGAAACAAAAAATCAAATTGAATCTAATTGCCTTGAATTGGAACCATAAGAAGCTGGGATTATTATTTTGTATCCCAAAACACATTACCAACATGCCGCTATAAAGCAAGGCTCCAATCACTACATAGGCGTTATAAACATACATAAACAAACACATAATCAAGCCATACATAACAGTCTAGAAGAATCACTATCAATCCCCGGAGAATGAGAAGGTTCCTTTATTTATGCATAAGGGTAGGGCTGCTACCAGTTTTGGAAATTTTTGCAAGAGAAAAAATATGATGACATTTTGTTGACAGAAAGGTGATAAATTACTGAAGTATACAAAAAGTGCGTGAATCGGGAATGAAATGAGATCTTCCTCAGACTGGTAATTAAGTCCACGGCCCACCTGATGTTAAATGGTCACCGCTGCCTATAGACATCTGCAATACCAGAGGCCTTGTGGATGCATTGTCATCCCGGAGACAAATTTGAAATGTCTCATGTGCCTGTAATTACACCGGCACCCATACCCTTCACTGTAACTTGGTTGAAATATTGAGAATAGATAGAGGAATATAATATAAAGAAATGTATACCGAAATGCTAGATCCTTACAGGTATCTGAATGGCTATTATGCTTACTTTAAGGAACGATCGCAATCAAATCAGAATCCCTGTTTATAAAAATGATTCCAGGATGCTTTGGGGTACCTTCGGGGGTACCTTATTCGTCGTATTCTCGGCTAAATACTAGGAAGTAAATAAACAGCGACAGTTAGGACTGCTGCTAGTCACATCATAGCAAACGTAAGCCTCATAAACCCGACATGTTTATCAACAGTTCAAGAGCCGTCTAAACAATACAAACTGACATCAAAAACTGACGAGACTTCAGAGTCGAGAGAGAGGGACAGAGAGAGAGAGATAGATACGAAACTTAATTTAAAAAAATGTTACCTACATTAAAATTATTGAAAGATTCAATTTTTTTTTATAAAACCAATATATTTAGATTTTCAAAACCTTTTTTTTAAATTATCATTTGTCGCGAAGTCTCTTTTTAAAGAATTTATTATGAATTTCTCAAGTCCTTCCTAACTTTGTGTACCTATTTGTTTCTTGAAGAGATAAACAGCAATAATTTATAATCTATACAAATAAATAAAATTGAATTGTCTGTCTTGTAATGTCAAAATAACAGCTTTACTTATATTAACAACATATTAACAATTAAAAAAAACTGTTTTTTGAATTTCCGTCTATCAGTCTGTTTACCGGCTAATCACTGAAACGGCTGGACCGATTTTGACGGGACTTTCACTGGCAAACAGCTAACGTTATAAGGTAACAAACGCTACTTTTATTTAAGAAAAAGAATTACGGTCCCGCGCAAAACAATCAAAACCCCGCTGTAAACCGACATTCACGCGGACACATACCATATTCACTTAGGTACCTATTAATCTAATTGGATAGATGACACCATTAAATAATAATTCCAAGACACAACTTTACAAAAAAAAACAGTTTTTTTTACACCTGAAAACCAGATGAGTTTAAAAAAAAAATGGATTTTTAGTTGCTTTGAAATCAATAAATAGTTAGTGAATTGAGTTGACAAAAAGTGACGTCATAGTTTAGTATTGCCATACAAAATCTATGGGGGAATTGAGTTTTGAAATAAAAAAGTACGTCAATTGATAAGTGGTGGCATCTAACCGATTACAAACCAAAAAAAAAAGCGCTCATTTGCGTCATGGGTAATAAATATATTCGCGTGCCAGCCCTGCGTATCACGTCTCGATTTATAAGTCCTCTGATATTTCTACTATATGCTAGTCACAAAGATTCAATGATACAGCGCTAAATAAAACTCGGGAGACGTGACCGGGATGCTGAAACTACTGAAGCACTATGAAATAAATGAGATAAGATACATATTACGTAGCAATGATATTACTTTACGTAAATGATCTTTGTTGTGATAGATAAATTAGTGAAGGAAGCGATTCCGGAATTAAGATAACGAGAACCAATCTTAATGTACGGCCACAAGCCGACGGCCCACCTGATGTTAAGCGGTCACCACTTCCTATAGACATCTGCAATACCAGAGGCCTTGCAAATGCGTTGCCATCTCAGAGACTACGTTAAAAAGTCTCATGTGCCTGTAATTACTCCGGCAACCATACCCTTCGAACCGGAACACAGCAACGCTGCTTTGCGGCACATTGGTAGTACTCGCTCGACTACTACGTTACGTGTTAGCAAGGAATTCTGAGTTTAGAGATTACCCAGTCTGTTGCATGTAGGCTTAATAAACTGGAATATCTGTTAGTTCTCATTGTCGATGTCCATCAAGATTAAACAGATGAGGATTCTAAGATTTATTTGCGTTTCAATTGCTCGTTCAGTTTAATCTCAGACTTCGACCTTTCAACTTTTGAAATGTTAGGAGTGATCGTCTATGATCAAAATATTGTAAACACGTGAGCACCATATATCTATAAACTAGCTTCTGCCAGTGACTTCGTTCGCGAATTTTTTTCACTCTAGGTTACGTCTTTGGTTACTACTCCTTACCTATTAGTCATAGCGTGATGTTATATAGCCTATAGCCTTCCTCGATAAATGGACTATCCAACACAAACACATTTTTTCAATTTTAACCAGTAGTTCCTGAGATTAGCAAGTTCAACCAAACAAACAAACTCTTCAGCTTTATAATATTAGTATAGATTATAAATCAATTTTAAGAGGGTAAAAAAGAAAGCCGGAAACGGGCTGGCGAGGTCATCTGAACCACGAAGATTGGTTCAAGTTGGTGCGGTAAAAGGACTTGGAGGAGGCCTTTGCCCAGCACTGAGATAGAATAAGCTAAGGAAAAAAGTATGGAGTTTCTTGCCCATTCTTCTCAATAAGAAAATATCTTCAATTTATTATTTTTATTAAAAGAAACGTTGTCCCGCTTTAGGAATTTCTCCTGTATCGTGGGTGCATTTACTCACATACACAAACAGCCAGACCCGGTCCGACTATTTGTAGGCCATACAAAAATTTGTTCCGTACGGGCCATCAAAATCGCGACACGCAGCGCAGCACCCAATTGCTCAGCCACTGCGTCAACCGTGTGCTCAATAATATTTTGTTCTTGTAAATGACATTTAGTGTCTTTTAATGGTCTTATTGAAACAAATGATTTGACTTTTACCTTGAACCGTAGAACGCACAGATCCAAAGTTTTGTAGCCCTAGAAATATATCTTACGTTTTTTACGAAAAATAGAAAAAGTAGCCAAAGTTTATTGCAAATTAAACAATATGAGATAAGTTCTGAACAGATTATTAGAACGAAGAATTTTAATAAAGACGTTGAATTCAGTTGAAATAAATGGTTCATAACGCTGTCTATGCGAAACGATTTAACGTTTCATAGGATTTTATATTATTCGCAATTTTGTGGTTATTTAGAATTTATGATATTTAATTTAGATTTTCTATTTAAGCCATATAATATATTATATATATACCCTGTATATTGCTATAGCAATATACAGGGTGTTTGGTAGGAGGACACCGATACTATATTTTCAATTTTCAATTTCAGAATTCATAAAAAAAAAAGTAACACAGTTTTGATATTGCAAATATTTGGCAATCCGCCTTGAACGAGCGTGATGAATGCTTGTGCCTTCTCTGTATGAGAAGAAGCCTTTGCCCAGCAGTGGGACAATACTAGGCTATTGTTATCTATACTAATATTATAAAGCTGAAGAGTTTGTTCGTTTTAACACGCTAATCGCAGAAACTGCTGGTTTTAATGGGATTTTTTTTTTGTATTGGATAGTTCATTTATCGAGGAAGACTATATAACATCACGCTACGACACACGGGAGCGCAGCAGTAGCCCAAGACTTAAAGCGGGTAACAAAATCACTCGAATGAAGTTGGCAGAGGGTAATATTACATAATTGTAAAGTCTTGTAAAAAAAAATGCGACACTACCATTTGTCTAAAATTTGCATCCTAAAAGCTTTCCTTTTGCAAAAAAAAAACCCTGGATAAAATGTCTTCCACACTTTTGCTAAGGACTGTCATTTCGCCATTTTAAAAATGCTAATTGTCTTTTTAAAAGCCCCGCCGTTATGAAGACTTTTACGACGTTTGTGAACTTCAGCGGGCAGATTAACATTTATGGAGATTTTTTAACGGGTCCTCAAACATAGTTCGTCCTTGAAGTCGGGGTCGGTTTATGTACTAGTGTACTTTTGGGGTATTAGTGACTAGACCTCATAGCGATTTTTAATTGTAAGCCCTTTGTCTACGCCACCAGACTTAAAAACATTTATTTCAACATGCATTTTTGAATAAGTCAACCAACTTGAAGCTGCTCTTTTCTAACAGTGGGTTCATATCATCACGCCTGTATTCTACAAAGGGTTAGGCAGAGGTGTACAAATTAATTTTCATTTATTTATTAAAAACAAAATTTGCAGAAACATCTAAACTTATATGCCCCAAATGTACACTCACAGTTCGCCGGTATGTTTAGGTCGGTGTTGTACGGTGAAAAAAAATGGCGTATACAACCGGCCTAACAAGTGCACATAAAAAGAGGTCTAAAACAACTTTGACTGACTAAATGAAACTCCGCTACAACTCCGCAAAAATTTGACAGATGCGGAAGTTCCGTTACAACCCTACATCAGCGTCATCGTAAAGCTTGACGTTCACTGTACCTACATTTAAGTACAGTCATAACTATTATTGTTTGTGCCAAACTTCCCGCTTACTTCTGCCTTTTAGTAATAGTTCCACTAACAACACCAGAACTTGTTCAGTAATAAGGGGTTGTGTTGGTAATTGTTATAAATGACCTGTTAAAAGTGTTTGAGAACCATTAACAGTACTAATATGTATGATCATGGTGTATTAGTGGTTGGAAAACCATTAACTATACCTGTAGGAACAAAAAAAGAATTCTATACTAATATTATAAAGCTGAAGAGTTTGTTCGTTTGGTTGAATGCGCTAATCTCAGGAACTATTGGTATAAGATTATTTTTGTGTTGGATAGTTCATTTATCGAGGAAGGCTATAGGCTATATACCATCACGCTACGACCAATAGGTGAGGAGCAGTAACCAAAAACGTAAGCTAATGCGGGTGAAAAAACTACGCGGACGAAGTCGCGAACCGAAGCTATTTTTGGATAAACAAAGCTGAGAAACAAACAAGGATATATATTTAAACAAATATAATAAAGATATAAAATGTGTTATATGTGTGTAGTAAAATAATACTAACAAATATAATAACTAAAATATAAATATAGTAACTGCCTCGGTAGCCTAGTGGTCCTAAGCGCGACTGCTACGCTAGAGGTCTTGGGTTCGATTCCCAGGTCGAGCAAAAAGTGTTATTGGGTTTTTCTATGAAATCCTCAGTAGCAGCTCGGAGTTAGGATTTGTGCCCGGTTAATGGCAATAGGCTCGCCCCCTATTACATGGGACCTAAATATACCGGCGAACTGTGGGTGTACATTGTTACACCTCTGCCTAACCCTTCGGGGAATACAGGCGTGATGGTATATTTTTTATTTTTAAAATAATATATGATAAAAAATATATAAAAATCGTTTTGTGTATGATAGCCGGATACATCAGGATTATAGGAGTATAGGCCAGGGGACGGCAACCTTTTGAGACGGAAAAGCCAAAAGTTTAAATTTACAAAATGTCATCGTTTTTAAAGAGCCACTAAAAAAAATTGTTTCAATATTATAGTTTTTAGTACCTTCTCAATTAAGGGGCTATCCGAACACACGACACCGTAAAACTCTTTTTTTTTTCTCATAGTCTGGCGTATTGGTACATATTACAAGCTTGAAAATTGAGTGTATTGTCAAGGGTATAAAGAAGACTTAGGTACCTATAAATATTTCATGAAAGTATAATAGTATCATGGTAAAAATTCGTAAAGAGCATACATTTTTTTTTATCGTCGCATAGATCTTAGAATTTTGAGCGTAAACTATATAATTTTATGTAATGACATTATAGGCAATTTCAAGAACTAAAGACATACCCATAAATTATTCCACTGAGCCGTGTATTTTTTTCACAATTTAAAAAATACTTCAAAATTATTGTTATTTTATTTTTGTAGTAATGCGATTCAACTAACTTCAATCGTATCGCTATTTTGAACCTTATGTGTTGCCGCGATGGGTTACTGTCAATTACCTAAACATTGGATTATGACAGGGCCTTAAGGATAGATTGTAAGATTTTAAGGGTTTTGATAATAAAATCATTTATTATGGAATTGGAGAGCCGCTACTTTACATCGAAAGAGCCGTATAGGGCTCGGGAGCCGCAGTTTGCCCCTCCTGGTATAGGTTATAGAACATCACGCTACAACCCACAGGAGCGGATCAGTAAACAAAGACGTAGAAAGACGCGGGTGAAAAAAAATCACACGGTCAAAGTTGCGGGCAGTATTATTATATTTACCCTAAACATGCGCACATAGGATACCGTATAATTATCTAATATTGTACTTTGGTGCATACTATCACGACATTTAAAATTAAATTTGTTAATTGAAAGAACTCGCTCCTTTTTTTACGCGGACGTTGTCAATCGTATGTTAGTCATAAAATAAAAGCAGAAAGTGTTATTGGGTGTTTTTATGAGATTCTCAGTAGCTGCTCGGAGTTAGGATTTGTGCCCGGTTAATGGCAATAAGCGCGCTCCCTATTACATAGGACCTAAACATACCGGCGAACTGTGGGTGTACATTGGTACACCTCTGATTAACCCTGGGAGGACTACAGGCGTGATGGTATGTTATGTTACGTTAAAATTTAATTTGTTAATTGAAGGAACTCAGTGTTTTTTTTACGCCGACGTTATCTCGGGCAAATATGAGTCATCAAGTTTTAATAATATTTTATGTAAAGTAACACTGAATATGAAATCACATTGCATCTCTACTATAAACTATTTCCAATAACATATTTATAATAGAAACTATTTTGTTACAAATCGACAAATTGCATGTTCAAAAATAATATTTCAATTTATTTGTAAAAGCCATACTGCCATAGCCAAAATAAAAACAGCAAATCAACTCCCGAAAACCATTACGCAAAATAAAATTGTAACCGGTACCCATAAAAAAAAATACTGTCCATCGCTCTTCTACTATCAATTTTTAAACATCATTCAGTATCAGGACTGCCCCGTTGGTCTCGTGGTCGCAAGCGAGACTGATGAGCATGGGGTCCTGGGTTCAATTCCCAGGTCGAGCAAAAAGTATTATTGAGTTTTTCCATTTGGAATTTCTCAGTAGCAGCTCGGAGTTAGGATTTGTGCCCGGTTAATGGCAATAGGCTCGCCCCCTATTACATGGGACCTAAACATACCGGCGAACTGTGGGTGTAAATTGGTACACCTTTGCCTAACCCTTCGGGGAATACAGGCGTGATGGTATGTGGTATGTGTGATCATTCAGTATGAAATCAGTAATGGATACAAACACTTAGTTTTTATCAAAACTGTATTAAAACAAACATCAATATTTTAATTCTATCCATCCATATCAAAGTAAGCCAACTGAGCAATGTGAAATGATAAATTCATGTGAACAGTACAAATGAACACAGAGTAATAAAATAGATTAGAGTAGGCTATACTTGGCACAGAGTAGTGAGACGTTAAAAAAATATTTGCGTAATTTACTATTCGGTTTATAGCTAGTTTTTGCCAAATTATCTATAGTTACAGACGTCTATGGTTTTGTGCGGGATTTTTAGAGCAAATTGTAATACTTTTAACGCGTCTGAATAAAAATGAATCCAAATCCAAATAGTTTTAGAGCATACTCGCCTAGCCCGCGACTTCGTTCATGTCAATGTCGGTTACCTGTGAAGATACCACATACCATCACGCCTGTATTCCCCGGAGGGTTAGGCAGAGGTGTACCAATTACCAATGTACATTCACCCACAGTTTGCCGGTATATTTAGGTCCCATGTAATAGGGAGCGAGCTTATTGCCATTAACTGGGCACAAATCCCGCCATAATACCTGTGAACATTTCTAAATAAAAGTAACCGTAGTTACTTCTTATAATATCAGCTATCAACCAGTAAAAGTCGTGTCAAAATCGATTCAGCCGTTTTGGAAATTAGTTGGAACAACCATACAGACATCCAAATAAAATAAAATAAAAGATTTTTGTTTATACAAGGAATATACTTTAAGAGGGTGTAGTGCTTTAAAAAATAAACCACTTTCACTTACTAACATAAAATTGCAAAAAAATATCAGCTGTTCCATACAAACATATTGTCGAGTTATGCTAACATAAATGTATGGAGCCGTCGATTTTTTTTGCGATTTTGCGATTCGTACTATACCAAAAGTTCATTTTCAAGAGTACTCTACTCCCATAAAGAAAGTCTGTCATTTACCCTAACACTCTGTATAATATATCGTGTACACATACATATCACAAAAAGCTGATATTTTAACACCATAAAAAGATACTTAAATTTTATTTTAATTAAGGTGCTGCGCAATAATAATAAAGCACCGTTGTTATAAGCGACGAACATGTGAACGAAGTCGCGGGCACAAGCTATGAGCTAGTCGTAAATAAAACGTTTTCTAAATAAAATCCAATGCCATCGTCCATAACCTACAGCAATAAAAACGCTGAACAATTATATTTAAAATTAGCTAGCCCGCGGTGTCACCCGCGTTTAGTTACGTATTTGGCTACTGCTCCACTCCCGTTGGCAGTAGCGTGATGTTATCTATACTAATATTATAAAGCTGAAGAGTTTATTAGTTTGTTTGGTGGAACGCGCTTATCTCAGGAACTACTGTTTTGATAAAAAAAATATTTTTGTGTTGGATAGTTTATTTATAAAGGAAGGTTTAATTCTTATAACATTAAGCTATGAGACGCGGGAGATGAGCAGTAACCAAAAACGTAACTTAAAGCGGGTGAAAAAAACCACGCGAACGAAGTCGCTGGCAGAAACTAGTATACGTACAAACCTTCCTCTTGAATCACTCTATCTATTAATGAAATCAGTCTAACAGGATGCAGCGGAGTACCAGTGTTTTACATGGAGCGACTGCCTATCTGACCTCCACAACCCAGTTACTGGGCAACACGACACCTCCTGGTTAGACTGGTTGTCAGACTTCCTGGCTTGACTATCCGTAACGACTGTCAAAGATCTACGAATGACAGCCGGGACCAGCGGCTGTACGTGCTTTCCGAGACACGGGGGCGTCACACCACCAAAGTGCAAGCTCTGGGCTGGTACTGAGCAAATCTTAATGGAAAAACCCAACAACACTTTTTGACCGACCTGGGAATCGAAACCGGGACCACGCTCATCAGTCCAACGGGGCAGTCGGGGCAGTATCTATTGATGAAAACCGCATTAAAATCCGTTGCGTAGTTTAAAAGATGTGAGCTTACAGAGTGACAGACGGCTGGTAGCGACTTTGTTTTACATTATGTAGAGAAGAGATGAATTGTCACGATATATATAAACGCGGTATCGGGAACGCGACTTACAGACAATAGCTTTGCAAATAGGTTAATTATAAATGTATTAAAATCAGCTTTTAACGTATCGGGCGGCCTAGCAACCATTTTAATTTGAGCAAAAAAAAATTGGATTCTTGGGTATTACAAAGGAATTTTGAGCTAAAGATTATTGTGGCCTATAAAATATCAGCTTCTCAGTTTTCTTTTATAGAAAAAAATGGGAGATTTTCTTTATTTTCGGTAATAGCTTATGCCTGCGGCTTCGTTTGGGTGTGCCGGCAATCACGAGGTTTAATTTATTTCGTGCGGAATCCTAATTCTTATTATTTTTCTAAAATAATAGTAGCCTACATTACTCCTTATAACATCAGCTAGAGCTAGTTAAATTCCCGTCAAAATCGGTCCAGACGTTTCGAAATTTTGCCGAAACCAGCATACAGACATACTGACACTTTTTTTTTAATAAGCCTTTTTTTGTAAATTAAGTACTGTATAAGGTCCTCCGTATCACGACCAACTTTTTGTTGGACCGATTTTCGGACCGATTCAATAGATCCATAGTTACGTAGGACCGACGTTTTGTAGGACGTGTGCTTTGGTATATAGAGAGATAGAATTCGTAAATATGTTACATATTCTCCGAAAAAGAAACAACGGTCATCGATCGTCGGACGTGGCGGGCAAGTTTAACATTAATATTTATTTCTAATTAAAAATCTATTACTTTGACATCACAAACAGACACTTAAATTTTATTTTATTGTATAGAGATTATTAAATTGTGTAGCTAAGCGGTCGACATTATTGGAAAAAATATTAAAAAATAATCTTTACAAGGAATTATTTAATATCCAAGAATGGAATAAAAATCATGGAAATTTTGTAATCATAGTCTCGACAAGCTTATTATGGAAAACGAATCGATGGTCGATATAAACTCAATTACCTACCTACCTACTTTCCTACAATATTATGACCGCACGTACGTTGTATGGCAACATAGTTTAATACTATTCCACTTGTGTTGATTCACTACATTTACGGTAAATTATATTTCCACAAATCAGTTATAAATCATCACGCCTGCAATCCCCTAGGGTTTAGGCAGAGATGTACCAATGTACACCCACAGTTCGCCGGTATATTTAGGTCTCATGTAATAGGGGGCGAGCCTATTGCCAATAACCGAGCACAAATCCAAACTCCGAGAGAATTTCACAGAAAAACCCAATAACACTCTTTGCTCGACCTGGGAATCGAACCCAAGACATCTAACGTAGCAGTCGCACTTAGGACCACTAGGCTGACGAGGCAGTTCTAAATAAAGATAAGTTTTTTTTTACTAATGGCAAACAACTCGGCCGCCCACCAGATGTTAGGTGGTCACCGCTGCCTATAGACATCTGCAATACCAGAGGCCTTTCAAATGCGTTGCCATCCAAGAGATAAAGTTGAAATGTGTCATGCGCCTGTAATAACACCGGCACCCATACCCGTCCAACCGTAACAAAACAACGCTGCTTTGCGGCAGAAATAGGTATGGTGGTAGTACTACTTCGGTCGAGCTCCTTCACAAAAAGTACTACTACTTACATTTCTCAGAAAACCCCGTAATTTCCACTAAAAGAAGTAATAAATAAAAACATTTGGAACGCTAAAACTACCAAAAGTATAAAAATAAAAGTGATAACATTAATAACAGCTAATAAAATAAAAGTTTATAAATCAAATTGTAAATTAGTTTTATAAATGATTTAAATCATTTACACAAGTGGGTGTTACAGATTAAAAGATACAAGATATTCACTTTAGAGAAAATATTGGTATGTACGTAGGTATTAATGAATGTTTTTTTTGGATGGGGAATCATCAAGTAACAGTTCCCGCCCTGGGCGGGACAAGAGAGAGAGTCAGACTTTTACTGACTAAAACTCATCCATGTTCCTTCTTGCGCCCTTTGTGTTCCGGGGGCGCGGTATCTCTTTCAAACAACCCGCAGCTGCGGCAGGCATCGGATGATGAGCTACCCATTTCTCACTGTCCACAGATCCACGTCTACGGTGGCCGAGAGTCGTCTCGCGGCTCCCGACGCCCGGAGCGTCGTCTCGCGGCTCTAGACGCCCGGAGCGTCTCCCGCGGCGTCTAGGACGAGAGGCTATTTGCGTCAACCATCCCGCCACCTCCTCTATCAAAACTGCTTCGCACAAGTATGTGACTGCTTACCATTCCTCTCGCTCCGGACAATGGCTTGCACCAAGATCGGACGCGAGAGTTCGCCGCCGCCGACGTTCTAATGATGGAACAAATATTTATAAGTGCAATAGCTATAGTGTGTATGGAAACAGGACAGTAGATTTGGCAAAAAAAAAATGTTGTGTGCACCTCAGAGACCATTGGTAACGAAGGCTTATTTAACGAGACCCAAAACTAGGAACCTGAAAACTGAAAAAATACAAACATAATAAAGCTGAATAGTTTTTTTTATTTGTTTGTGTAAACGGTTTTTTTTATGTTGTATATGATAACCAGATTTATGAGGAATAGTATAGGCTAGATACCACCACGCTACGATGCACAAGAGCGGAGCAGTAACCAAAGACGTAATTTGAAAAAAAAAAACACCCGGACAAAGTCACGGTTAGAAGCTCGTAATTGATAAAGAACAACTGAAATTTTTGAAATAGTACAACTAGAGCCAATTTGTACGATTTGCTCTATAAATCACGGAGGCAACGGCCTCGTGATTCATCATCACGCTTACAAAGAGAGTGGGAGCTACAGAGAAGCTATTCTTTATTCTAGTCTCAGTGCAATAAAACATTTAATTTCCACAAGGTCGGAAAAAATGCGATGTTGGTTTACGAAGACAAAACATGGGATTTGATGAGATTTGTGAACTCAAACTCAAAACCATTTAACATATCCGGTGTCATCTCAGTTAAGTCTTTAGTCTCAGCCCCCCCCCCCCCCCCCCCCGGCCTCAGAAAGCACCTAAAGCCGTTGGTCCTGTGCCTGATCTCTCCCCGGTCGTGTCGGATTGCCGACCCATAGGATTACGGAAGTTAGAGAAGAGGGAGTGCACCTGTGTTTGCGCACACACTTGTGCACTACGTGCACTATAGTATCTCCTGTGTACTTGGCTAGTCTCCATTTAAATTTGCCGCCGTGACCGGAATCGTTCTTACGATTTCTTGTTTTTTTAGTTACTGCTCCGTTCTCGTTAGTTGTAGCGTGATATTCTATTACTAATGAAAACTGCATTAAAATGCATTGCGTAGTTTAAAACTATACATTGAGGCCTTTTGTTACACGTGTGATCTTATCACAGGGGGGGACAGACTATCCTTTACGTCGCCCCCTATTGAACTGGACCCGAGGCGGCGGCGCGTAGTGTAATCAAACACCACACTCCCCCCTTTACCTGAGGATCGCGAAAGGCGCGTAAGTTCCTGGGATCCCCGGCGTAAGTGTGGGAATGACAGATGACAGACCACTCCGCCCCCCCAGGGCGGTGGACATCCATGAGAACTGTCCACCCTGGCAACAAAAAAAAGGGGGACATACTATCCCCAGGTAGCGTACGTTACCTATGTTTGAAGGGCCGAGCGAAATATGATGAGAGACTTTTTCAGGCTCTTCAAGACTTTGGTTAAGATAGAAAGAATATGTGACGTGATGAATGCTAGGCTTTGTACACACAGCGGGTAAGCATTAACAATATATTATTAACAATACAATAGTTGCTACCTATAGGTACCCAGACATCTATATCAATAAACACCAGTATTTACGCAGCTGATAAAAAAAACCTGACACGTGCGACTTGTACTCGTGCAGGAAGGGCTCTGTACTACCGTACGATATTTAACACAATATACAAAAAATGACATGATTATTTGATACCCCCTTAAAATGTTTACTTTTAGAAGGTTAGGCAGTGGTGTACCAATGTACAACCACAGTTCGCCGGTATGTTTTTGGGTCCCATGTAATAGGGGGCGAGCCTATTGCCATTAACCGGGCACTAATCCTAACTCCGAGCTGCTACTAAGAAATTCATAGAAAAACCCAATAACACTTTTTGCTCGACCTGGGAATAGAACCCAAGACCTCTAGCCTAGCAATCGCGCTTAGGACCACTAGGCTACAGAGGCAGTTCTATAATTATGTGTCTTGGTATCACGGTTAAAATAATACATCCCTGTGTCAGACGAACGGACAGACAGCAGTTTTAGTAATAGGGTTCCGTTTGGCAATCTATACGAAACCCTAAAAATTAAAAACCTTTATAGTTTTAATGAATACAGTTAGGTACCTTTATAGTAGGTACGTAAATACTAAATACTATCGTGTGTCTCTACAAGGTCAAACAATGATAAATTTAGTTAGAATTATTTGATCTATGTACTTCAATTAGCGGACAGTTATCATTTATTAATTGATCTATACTATCTATTATTAATGGCAATAGGCTCGCCCCCTATTACATGGGACCGAAACATACCGGCGAACTGTGGGTGTATATTGGTACACCTCTACCTCACCCTTCGGGGAATAAAGGCGTGATAGTATGTGTGGTATCTAATATTATAAAACTGAAAAGTTCGTTCGTTTGTTTGCATGCGCTAATCTTCGGAATTACTAGTCCGGTGTCAGAAATTCTTTTATCAATATAAAGCTACGTTATCCGTCTGTGCTATAGGCATTATTTTAATACCAAATACATTTGGGACACGTTAGAAAATTCACACGAACGAAACTGTGAGCAAAAGCTAGTCAATAATTAAAAACAACAATTGAAATAGTGTTGAAAATTGTATGGAAGATAAAAATGCCGCTTGGAATAATTTCCGCCTCCTAAATACTGACCGCGTAACAACGGAATAGTAAATTAAAAACAAAAACAATTTCAATTTTTTCGGGAAAGATAATTATTTTGCGGGATTCAGCGAACCACTGATCTATGATCAGGACACCGTGGCCAGGGGCGGACTAAGCCCGTCAGGGGCCCGGGGCGCAAAACTAAAAGACGTTGTTTAAGTAGATATCATAAAGATATTTGTATTTTGATTAAAATTTTATAAATAACTCAGTTTAGGTTGTTTAGTTTTTGTATTTGCTGTATGGGGCCTCCAAACAGCCTGTTAGCCTTGATTAAGAGAACTTCTCGTAATTTGGGGACCCACCAGGACCGGGGGCCCGGCCCCACCCGTCTTAGTCCGTCAGTGACCGTGGGAATACTCGCTAAGTGTTCGATATCTATAGGCATTGATACATAACTGCTATCCATCAGATCATCACGTGAATTACTCAACCATTTCCCCGACCGATAATATGAAAAAAAAAGCTTACATACAATAGTACAGTGCAAACACTAGTCGTTTGGCCGAAATCCAATTTATTTTCTAGTGATGGACATCATAAAAAGTGTCAGGCTCGCCTCTGGGGGCATGTAAACATGTGAGGCACGATGTGTCCCATCGACTCGTTAAATATAGTATCAAGTTTATTATGTGGCCTCATTTTGGAGAATTTGGAGAACTATTGTTATAATGTAGTGTCTTTCAAAAGATTATCGTGCTTTCAGTATACACCTACAAGCACCTAAACTTATTTTATATAATGATATACCTACTAAGGTGTAATTGCATTAAGTAAAACCAGAGACAAATTTAGGGATCAGTTGATTTCTTTGTAATTACTTTGTATCTATTAAATTATTATCGTTAAAACAGCTCTCGAAATTGTATTTGATGGAAATAAGGCTATTTTGCAAAGTATGACGACTCATCATCTGCTTAGCCTTTTCCCAACTATGTTGGGATCGGCTTCCAGTCTAACTGAATGCAGCTGAGGACCAGTGTTTGACATGGAGCAACTGCCTATCTGACCTCCACAACCAAGTTACTGGAAAACACGATATTTCTTGATAACACTAATTGTCAGACTTCCTGGCTTCTGACTATCCGTAACGACTGTCCAAATTCTACGGATGACAGCCGGGACCAAAGCCGAAGGTCCCGGCTATCCGAGCTTCCCGAGAGACAAGGGTATCACACCACCAACTTCCAAACTCCGGGCTGCTATTGACAAATTCCTAATGGAAAAACCCAATAACGCTTTTTGTCCGACCTGGGAATCAAAGCCGAGACCCCACGCTTATCAGGTGCAGTTGCAACCACGAGCGAACGGGCCAGTTTAAGTGCCTCCATTTGCAATGGCTTCTCGTAGGTCAACCTAGAAGGTTATCGCCTGCTTAACCGGACTTGATATTTTCAAGTCATACACCATGTTACAGAACCCATCATATGCGAGATTGAAATGCCAGTTTTTTAACTCCGGCAACTATTCGCAGCACTTCAGACAATAAGCCAAGTTTAAAATAAACAGCAAACCTCTAAATACTGTAGCTGTAAATTAAGAAATAAAGTAAAGACCTCCGCCAGGGGGCGCGCGCGTCCCTAATTTAATTAGTTAACAAAGTTTTAGTTAAACAAACAATGGTTCGGTTTTATATTTTTAGGTAAGATTACGAATTCGGGTCTTTGTCCTGGCCTATCTTTGGATGGGACGGATTTGAACTTTTGTTTTTATAACCGTTTTGTTTGGAAGTCAAAGTCAAAGCATTTATTTCAATTAGACCATTTATAGGCACGTTTGAATTGTCAACAAGTTACATTTTAAAGTTGAAGCTAGTTGCTCGTTGCAAAGCGTAGGTCTCTATGGAGAAGAACGAGCGAGAAACTCCACGGACCTTTTCCTTCAATTTGGATTTTACAAAAATCATAGTTACAAAAAAAGAGTAGTAGTCCAGTCATTTCGTAGTTTTTTTCACCTGGAAAGTTTTCCGGGAGTTTTTAAAATGGGTGATTTTACAGATGTAGATGTATTCTCTTTCCGAATTTCAACGTAGCCGCCTCGTATCATTGCCGTTCGCGCCGCCATGTTGGAAATTTAGCGCCTAATAGCAGTTTTCTGACAATATCTCCTTTCCGAATCATTTTACGATAACAACATAAAACACAAAATGAAACTAGATTGTTTTTTAATTTTCAATGTCCAAGATAAACTAAGAAAGTGAGTACATATTATGAATTGAAAACGTCAGATTGTTACTGGTGGGTAACGAACCCGCAACTTCATGTATGAGAAGTATCTTCCATCACATTTGTGTTTGGGCGGAGCATCGCCGAGTCCTCGTGGCGGCCATCGGCGGCGGCGAACTCTCGCGTCCGGCCCTGGTGCAAGCCATGGTCCGGAGCGAGAGGGAATGGGATGCAGTCGCCTCCTTCTGCGAGGCAGTAATGCTTGAGAAGGAGGCGGCGGGACGGTTGAGACAGCGGTTCTCCCGTCCCAGCCGCCGCGGTAGACGCTCCGGACGTCGGGAGCCGCGAGACGACTCCCGGCCACCGTAGATACTGGCCTGTGGACGGTGAGCAATGGGTAGCTCACCGTCCTTACGTTGCATAACGACAGGCCGTGTCGACGGCGCGTTCGTGTTCCACGCGCGCCTCAAAGAGATGTCAGCAAAAGGAAGGGGCCACTGAGGGCCGATGCCTGCCGGGGCTGCGGGTTGTTCGCAAGAGATACCGCGCCCCCGGAACGCAAAGGGCACAAGAAGGAACATGGGTGGGTTTTAGTCAGTAAAAGTCTGACACTCCCTCCCGCCCCGCCCAGGGCGGGAGAAGTTATTTGATGATTTCCCACCCAACAAAAAAAAAAAAAAAAATCACATTTGTGTCCACAAACGGAACAGTAAAACACGTGCCCATTGTCTCTAAACCAAGACTGCCAAGATTACAACCACGTGCACGTCGGGACAAGAAAAAAGACACGCCATTTTATAAGCCAAGTATCTAGGCCAACTAAACCGGATATCGGGGACATAATTTGATCACAATACCGGCGCACTTTATTCTGCACGTAAGTGCAAGTCGATACAAGGACGTTCAGAAGGGCTGGCGCGAGCGTGCGGAATAAACGCAGCGTATATTCGATAGAGGATTTGAAGATTTCGTGCTTTATTCCTATTGAGGTAAAGTTGTTAATGCAAATTTTATTGATAACTAGCTTATGCCCGCAACTTCGTGTTAATGTCAGGTATCTCCAGATTTTTTTTTTGCGGTACCCTAATTTATTCTATCATAAGCCTAGGTTACCTGCTCCTTATTACATCAGCTATCTGTCAGTGAAAGTTTCGTTAAAATCGGTCCAGGCTCATCAAAGATCAGACATTTCGAATTTATTTATTTGTTTAGATTTATTTCGAAGGCTGTATTCTTATCAATAGGTGATACTAATTATACTTGTCTTGATAAATTAAACGAGAGACAGTTACAGAATAGTCGTATTTCCAATTTGAAAGGCACGCTTGCGCTAGTCCTGCTAGAGATGCTGGGGGTGCTGATAGATTCAATTTATTATGTTAAAGTTGAGTTATTGGTTTATAGATAACACATTATTCTCGAGATAACTGGATACATGCAAAGATGTGAATTGTGAAGCCTTTGTGATAAATTGACTGCTGCACCGCGTGTCGCGTGTTCATTTTCGGGACGGAACAAAAAAATTGTATTGCCTACAAATCGTTGTTCCGGGTTTTACTGTTTGTGAATGTGAGTTTGTATGTTTGCAAACACAAAGGACCAAAACGTGTTAAGTGGCAACAGTTAGATACAAAAAATGCTTCCTGGACGAGTTCTTTCACTAAAGGCTCAATCGAGGTTCTAATGCTAAACAGTATTAGAGTATTTAATAAAATAAAAAAGTAATGGTCAGCAGTGGACTACTACAAATTCATACAGGGATACACAAATTGAGGATTTATTTACAAGTAAACATAGCTGGTATAAATGGATACTTTTTAAAAGTGCCTTAATTTAACATAACATACCATCACGCCTATATTCCCCGAAGGGTTAGGCAGAGGTGTAACAATGTACACCCACAGTTCGCCGGTATGTTTAGGTCCCATGTAATAGGGGGCGAGCCTATTGCCATTAACCGGGCACAAATCCAAACTCCGAGATGCTACTGAGAATTTCATAGAAAAACCCAATAACACTTTTTGCTCGACCTGGGAATCAAACTCAAGACCTCTAGCGTAGCAGTCGCGCTTAGGACCACTAGGCCAACGAGGCAGTTAGGCCTTAATTTATACACCATTTAAAAAAATAACAAGGTCGCTACTAAAAACAGCATTAATCTAAAGTGCTAACAAATATTATAGCGATGCGGTGTCGCCACGCAACGCGCCGCTGAGCGTTGCGTGGCGACGTTTTACTGCAGTAGCGTAAGGAGACCAATTTACCCTACGATCGTAAACGTTGCTGGACATGTGTGACGTCACAACGCCGAAATACGCGGTAAATTACACGTCGCTAATTCTAGCGTTGTATTGTGCGGCATGGCGCTAAATGTATAAAATAATGGTCATTCTCTTGACTGGAATTATCTGGAAAAAATTATTTAAGGATATCAAAATACAGGCAATACATTGCATTAGTCACACACAATATTAAAGTACAGGTCGATATTATCATTACTATAAAAAAAAAACTTTTAACGCTCACGATTTAAGGCCCAAACTTGAATAGCAAATTATTTGCCGTATTTTAACCGTGCTGTTGTAATGAGCGACGACCTTTAAACCGCGTCTCCGCTACAACATAACCCGGTTATCGGAACGTGCACGTGTGTACTTTATTTTGCAAGCAAGTGTACGTCCTTTATAAAACCTTCGATGCAGGGATGTCACCTCGCAGCGTAACAATATTATCTAGTCTATCGAAACTAATATTATAAAGAGGAAAGATTTGTTTGTTTGTTTGTTACGAACAGGCTCTGAAACTAGTGGGCCGATTTTAACCATTTTTTTACCAATAGATAGCTACATTAGTCCTGAGTAACATAGGCAATATATCATCATGCTACGACTCATGAGAGCGGAGCAATAACGAAAGACGTAACTTAACTCGGTTGAAATAAGCCACGCGGTCGCTAGTGTTTTATAAAGAAGTGAAGTTTGTTCGGAACAGGTAATCTCTGCAAGTCCTAGTATTGTTATAATAATAATACCAGCCTATTATTGTCCTGCTCAGGACAAATGCGTCTTCTAATACAGAGAAGGCATGAGCATTGATCAACACGCTTACTTAAGGCAGATTGGCGATTTGAGATTTATATTACTTCTAAGTCCAGCTAACTCGATATTTTCCTTCACTGATGTCAGTAATGTCCAAGATAAACTTAGAAAGTACATAGACTTCCCTTCAACGCGAGCGGAGTCGAGGGTAGAAGTTAGTTGGTTAATAACGAGCGAAAGTACACCCATGATTGCGGTAAGCCGGTATAATGAAATATAAATATTGGATAGTGCGAGAAATTAATCGAATTCTAGGTATTTAAAATAAATATGTACTAACTAAATGGCCAGAGTTCCAGACACACTTATCTTATTCCTAGCAATAAAAAAGAGGTACTGACAACAACATAACCATACCTTACCCAACAAGTGAAGGCACGTGCCGCTCCAGGGTTACCACTTAGATGGAAACGTCCGACTTTTAAACCGGTCCGTCCGGATAAACGTGGCCGGATATCCGGCCTTTTTGCATTTGATCGCCAACGTTCCGGGCTAAATTGAATTTTAAAGAAAATTTCATTTTGGCTTTTACCTTTTACATACCGTTTATTTTTACGTACTAACCAATATTATGAATATGTTTGGATGTTTGTATAACTGAATTATGTGAATTCAAACCTAGAAATAAATGCTAGCACTTTTGTGAGTACTACCGGTGCGCGATAAGTTAGGACCTGAACGCGGTGACATCGCAGTGGCTAGTGCAAAAAAGACACGTATGCTTTAGACCACACACATACACATACCATCACGCCTGTATTCCCCGAAGGGTCAGGCAGAGGTGTACCAATGTACACCCGCAGTTTGACAGGTATGTTTTTGGTCCCATGTAATAGGGGGCGAGCCTATTGCCATTAACCGGGCACACATCCTAACTCCGAGCTGCTATCGGGATTTTCATAGAAAAATCCAACAGCACTTTTTTCTCGGCCTGGGAATCGAATCCAAGACCTCTAGCGTAGCTGTCGCGCTTAGGACCACTAGACCAACGAGGCAGTAGACCACAGAACTGAAATAAAGCTTCAGTCGTGTCACTTGAGGAAGAGAGAAAGAAAATACGCGCGCGCACTGCTCCCTCTTGCTCCTACAGTAATATACGAAACCTAACTCTCTCTCTCTTTCTATCTTCACTAACTTATATATCCCTCCAAACTTCCGTTCGCCCGATCACACTCATTTCCGTAACGCTTTCGTCTCGCATATACCAGGTTACTCCTCAAGTCAAGCGTGCGTAAAGAAGTTACACTTTGAAAATAGCGATGCGAACGGCATCGGCGGGATGCGGTTTCGGGTGCCATCGGGGAAGTGCCGGGGAAGCTGGTGGGGAATTGCATTCCTAGAAGGTCCAAATTTATCGCGCACAGGGTAGTGTGTATGTTTGTAACCCAATCACTCTTAAACAGCAACGGATTTGGATAATATTTGACATAAAGGCAGACTTGTTTGATGCTCTATACTCAGGTACAATAAGTACGTTTCCCAGAATATGAGTAAAACCTTCAGGCTACAGCTAGTCAATACCAATATTATAAAAAGGAAAGATTTGTTTGTTTGTTTGTTAGAACCGAATAAGCTCCGAAACCATTTTCACAACTGTAGATACCTAAATTATTACCGCGTTAATTTACGTCTTTGGTTACTGCTCCGCTCCTGTGTGTCGTAGCGTGATGTTATATAGCATAGACTATTCTTCATGAATCTGGCTATCACATATAAAAAGATTTTTTCAATCCGACTGACTGTTCTAGAGATTAGCGCGTTTAAACAAACAAACAAAAAAACTGAAGTTGATATTAATCAATACATAACAAATGCATTGTCTACCAAATTGTTTGGGCGTGCAAAAATTTCAACTTCATTGGATTAAGAAAAAATCGACAAAATATAACCAGATTCGACTTTTCGATATTTAAAAAAAACATTCTGTAATTGAAAACCATACAACTCAAAAAAAAAACATAGATTTCCATATTCAAAAGTTACACAACATTCAATTGTTTTTTTTGTTAACACCCAAACCGTTTTACGAACACAAAGTTCTTTTTTCAAACAATATCGTTTTTTTTTATTCAAACTTCGAAATAGTTTTTTTGAACAAAACCGTTGGTAGTGAAGTTTCCCGGCATGCGGCACCCCATAACTGAAATATCCTATGGCCGTACCGTATTGCCCAGCCCTGTGGGCAATTTTAGACCGCTGCAATGGGCAATATTTCACGGCTAGGAATTTAATATCGCTTCATGTTTTTCGTGTTTACAACGTTGATTTAGAAGCGAGCTTTATCGCGTATCGGATGACATATCGAGAAGTGTACGTGTTCCGTTGAGTCAGACTCATGTTCAACGAGGACTCGCGTCCATTGTCCTGTTACCAGGATATTTATTTACGTCTTTCTTGGGTTTAGCGAGAGGAGGATGTTGGACGTACTTTGTTATCTTACAGTCTCGTTATTACACTACTTTTAAAGTTTATTGTACACACGACTACATATCAAGCTACATATTTCCAGTATTAGCTGACCTCTCATTGTATGGAAATTCTATAAAATAAGAGATCAGCATAAACTGGAAATGTATAGCTTGATATGTAGCCGTGTGAACGTAGCCGTTCTCTGGTTTTCTTCTCTATAACAAAGTCGCTTTCTGCCGTCTGTACGCTTAGATCTTTTAAACCATGCAACGGATTTTGAATGCGGTTGTTATCAATAGATAGAGTGATGAAGACGTAGGTTTATACGTATAGATCATCATCGTGCGACCAATGGGAGCGAAGCAGTAACCAAGGACGTAACTGAATGCGGGTGACGCCGCAGGGAATACAGCTAGTTAAGGTATATAGGGACGGCTTCCAATCTAACCGACTATCAGTATTTTACAAGGAGCGACTGCCTATCTGACGTCCACCCATTACGTTATTGAGCATCAGGGTACCCCTTAGTAAGACTGGAAGTCAAACTGAAAACAAAATTTAACGCCAACGCCATTTTAGAGCAGCCATATTTAAATTATTACAATTTTTTATTAGTATTATTGTATTGTCACCGGAACTAAAGGTGTATGCAAAAATTCTGCTTAAACGGACGCCAACAAATGATTAAAAAATGGTTTGCAAATTTTCATGGACAACTTAGGACAAACAGTGCAATTTGAATAAAAGCTTGCAATGATATTAATACTACTAAAAATAAAATATCGCATCATCGAGCTTACAACCTCAATAGCGCACAGTTTCCTTCCATTTAATCTGTTTCCTTCAACACAGAAAAAACAAACAAATACACAACCAACCCCACCCACCCCCTCACCTCCCCCCGCACCACTATGACCTCTTATCAAACCCACGCACACAGTGCAAACAGAACACAGGCCGCAGAGTAAAAAAGACTTTTTGGAAAACACAACACTCCTTATCCTAACGTGACGTTAGAAAACGTATCAAATGAAAGATTGGGTAAATAGACATTTGTTGTGTGAAGAGTTAAGGACGCTATGAGATTACTTGGTCAAGTCAGGAGAATCTGATATGGACGACGCAGATAAAATTTGACTAAACTGCCGCTGCTAACTGTAATTGTTGTTGTAAACCGCCTCGGTAGCCTAGTGGTCCTCGGCGCGACGGCAACGCTAGAGGTCTTGGGTTCGATTCCCAGGTCGAGCAAAAAGTGTTATTGGGTTTTTCTATGAAATTCTCAGTAGCAAGTTGGAATTAGGATTTGTGCCCGGTTAATGGCAATAGGCTCGCCCCCTATTAAATGGGACCTAAACATACCGGCGAACTGTGGATGTACATTGTTACACCTCTGCCTAACCCTTTGGGGAATACAGGCGTAATGGTATGGGTACATAAAAGTTGAGGAGAAGAAGAGGTGCGGTGCTGCAACGCTATGCGGTTCCTGTCGCGTTACTGAGTGTCGGTAGTCCGACACTCAGTAACGCGACAGGAACCGCATAGCGTTAAAAAACGTTGTAAATTAACATTTCCAGTTTCTCGTCACGCTGCGGTAGTCCGCAGCGTGACGAGAAACTGGAAATGTTAATTTAGGGTAAATCTATACTAATATTATAAACCCGAAGAGTTTGTTTGTTTGTTTGGTTGGTTGAACGCGCTAATCTCAGGAACCAATGGTTTGAATTGAAAAAATATTTATGTTGGATAGTTCATTTATCGAGGAAGGCTTTAGGCTAGATAACATCATGCCACGACACACGGGAGCGGAGCTGTAACCAAAGAAACGTCTTTGGTTACAGCTCCGCTCCCGTGTGTCGAACGAAGTCGCGAGCAGAAGCTTCTTTTAAATATTCCTAATCCATACTTAATATTATAAATGCGAAAGAAACTCTTTCACGACTAAACCGATTTTGGTGAAATTTGGTACATCTTAGTTTGAACCCTAAGAAAGGACATAGGCTACTTTTCGTCTGCGTCCCCGATAACCGACATTTACGTACGAACACACGTACAAAAGCTAGTATTGAACATAACCATTAACTTATATTACAACACCTATTATTGGATATTAGTTAAATATTAGTGAACCAATTCAATATTCATCGCTATTCAGTATTATTAATATCAATAGTAAACGTACCTGTTCGCCACTAAAGAACAGGAATATCAAATAACTATTCTCGTGAATCATTGTGTGTAATATGTACCTATACCTACCTATTACATAAGTAATGACTTGAAATTTGACTGCCTCGTTAACCTTGTGGTCGCAAGCGAGACTTTTTCCATTAGGAATTTGTCAGTAGCAGCCCGGAGTTTGAAAGTTGGTGGTGTGACACCCCCGTACCTCGGAAAGCACGTAACGCCGTTGGTCCTGTGCCTGATCTCTCCCCGGTCATGTCCGTTTGAACTATGAGAGTGAGGTAAGAGGGAATGCACCTATGTTTGCACACACACTCGTGCACCATAATATTTCTGGCGTACTTGACTAATATCTATTGAAATTACCCGCTGTGAGCTGTAACCTAAATCGGTGTGGAGTATATTGTTATTAGATAAGTAATACAGTAAGTAAATTTTCCTTTAAACTTCACGGCCTGCCGCAGACTGGTGGGGTGGGTTGGCAGGCATACACACGACAAGCAAACTTTCCCATATATAAAATTAATCATCAGTTATTTAAGATAAAAACAGCTATGTCATTTCGACAGTTATTGGACTTTTGTACGAAACTGCTGTTATTTTTTAATAGCGAGTAAAAAGCGCTGGTAGCTTTTAAATCCAGGATCTTGTAAATACCTGATTGAAAAGAGTGTCCGAAGAGCTCTTTGCTCGTTTTCCTCTATAGAGGCAGGCCTACCATTTTGTAACGAGCAACTAGCTTCAACTTTCTGCCTAACTGACCAACTCCTTCACGATTCAAAAGTGCCTGTGAGCCTCCGCCCACATTCGACTTTTTGTAGGACCTATTACCGGACCGTACAATACATCCATAGTTTCGTGGGACCGACGTCTTGCAGGACGTGTGCGTCAGCATATTAGAATTCATTTATGTTCCATTCTCTCCGACCAAACAATCGGTCACCGATTTTCTAACTTGGGCGGACAGCCTAAATGGTTTAATTGAAATTAATGCTTTGACTTGAAAAATGTACTGAAGCCCTGGTAGAAGTTTTCGGGACGATGGTCCCTTCCACCCCGTAAACTCAAAATACATATTAAAATCGATCGTTAGCCAGATCTCGTTGAAAAGTAGTCGTAAACCAATGAAGGGTTAATAAATAAACATATAAACATCGACACTTATCGGTAATAACAGTTATATAGTCAATCTTGAATGTGTAATAACACTAAGTGAAAATAATCTGAAACTTTAAAATGTTTATGGTGACTGTACCCACTATGCTGAATTAGAACTTAGTCTAGTCATACTTCAGTCAATAAGTAACTAGATTTTCCGCGCGACTTCGTCCACGTAATGTCGGTTACATTTCAAATTCAATCATGTTTTAACACGTTACTTTTGAGTTTCATAGGCTATATAAAATCACGCTACGACACACGAGAACGGAGCAGTAACCAAAGACGTAACTTAAGACGGGTGAAATAAGTCACGCGGACGAAGTAGCTGGCAACACTTAGTCGCTTATGTTTCTACGAAAAAAAAAGCATTTCAGTTGAAATGGAAATGAAAAACGTAACTCCATAACAATAAACACACTTCAATATAATGAGAAACTATAAAAATTAGAGTAACAACACAAACCATTACGAACGATTGCTTTTAAAAAAACAGTAAACGAACGATTAAAACTAAAACTTTTATGTGTCGTAAAACCGCTGAGACGTTGTATACAGCATGTTCTAGTTTTTAACGTGTACCGAATTTAAAATGCAACCGGTATTAAAAATTTTATATCAAAATTTTGTACCGATTTTAATGTGGTAGTTTAGGATGGATAAGTAATAAATGTTTATCTTAAAGAGATTTATTTGAAAGATTAAGGACTGTAGGATGGTTATAGTTACTATTTACTCGGAAATTTCTTTAATAACTCTGTTATCGTGTCGTTGTTTAAGTTAAAATAAGGAGTGTGAAAGAGACACTTCACAAACCCGATAATAATATCTTCCCATGTTTGCGATATTTTTTTTTTTTTTGATTTCATTCGGGGTTTTTTGGGGCGCGGACGCAGCACGCGATCGGCCCAACTGACGGACCAATCGCGTGCAGCGTCGGCGGCCCAAAAAACCCAAAAAATAACTTGACATTTGTGCTCACGAGTCGTGGCGACTACTATATCTAGGATATTGACGGTCAAAATTCCAAGTTTTTCGTTGATGGTTTTTGGCAACGAGTATTAAATATTCTTTATTAATTTAATTGAATTTTAATCATTTTTACGGGTACAGCTTGCACAATATTTCGCTTGCGTCATATTGTGCGATACCATGGACGGTGATTTTTCACATTAAAAATGTAAGTCGATTTTCAGCAACAATTTACTCTCTGATTTTTGACTTAGTTTGATGGACAGAATGCGTAATTAACGGCTGTTACTACTACTACTCTTGCTCTTACTTTTTTATAACTATTATGGTTTATGGATTATACCTGAAATAAACGTTTTACTATTATGTGATGTGTCACAGAATACGTGTCCTCTAAGCTATGATTATAATGATTTCCCCACTGTTATCCGGAAATAATCAAAACAGACATAGATCAACAAAAAACCCTATCCAAATTATTGTTTAAAAACAAAATTATTCATAACAACAGTTTTATTCAATCAATTAAAAAGTTCCAAGAAGTTGATAACCGGCGTTTTACTGCGATACTTACAAAGTGTAATTAAATAAGTCACAGAACAACTGTTCCTAAGAATATTTTAATACAAAAGTATAACAACTATGCGCTATCAAGGATAACAATTTTGTTAATTAATTAGAAGTTTAGCACAAGAAAATATTTAATTAGATTCTTGTAAGATTATATCACAAAGGAACTTAAGTAATATTTTTTATTAAAACAAGGGTTATTAAAGTCGAGATTTGTTGTTTTTATAAACAATGGTGTTTCGTAAATAGAAATTTAGACGAAAAGTCAGTCTTGATTGAGCTTACTTCTGCCAGAACGAGTCAACCCATAGTCTCTCAATAATTAAACTAATTAAATACAGCAATAACAGTTCGTACATACCACATTTCAAACGTATGCTTGGAATAAATAATTTTTTTTTGGTCGTGTTTTTTATGTAGTAAACCAATATTTACTTCAGAAAATGGCAGACATTTTGACGTGTCGGGTCGTTTACGCACAACTTTATCCAATTATAAAGATGAAATTAAATTATATATTACTATTCCCATAACAAAGCCAGTAAACTATCACGTATTTTATATAAACTACATTTTTTAACAACATGCTGTGTACAAAGTACAAACACATTGTATTCCGACCATCTTATCTGCTGCTATAAAGGGAATCCCTTTACGAATTGCCATTTTATATAATATATTTGATATATATAACATAATGCGGAAAACAAGACGATATTTTTGTGTTGAAGGAATTTTCTCACAAAATTTATGGGGTAACATAAATTTTACCTTGTTGGTGGAGGTACATACGTCGTTAAGGGTTTTCCATTTTTTTTTTAGGGGCAAGGGGTAGTAATCAGCTTCTGAAGTCTTACCTGTAACAAAAAAAAGGGTTTTGTTAATTCAATATTTTTTTAAGGCTAGTTTAATTTTATATTTTTTATGGCATTCACAGGACTAAAGAGTAGAAAATTATTAAGGACATTTTGAATTGAATTCATGTCTTGGAATCATTGTTTAATGGTGTCACGTACCCGATACCCAAGGCCTTCTTGCAAATGCATTGCCAGATTGGTGGTGACCAATCTTGACTGTGTTGTGCGGAAACTAAGCGGTGATAGTAACGCAAGCCGATTGGTTGTAAGGAGACATCTCTTCTCCTCTCCGCTTTTGTAGAACCCGAGCCTAAACGTCCTGTTAACGTCAGTCGTTCGATGAAAAGTATTTTCGCATTTATCTCTATTTATACACGGGGCATTGGTTCTGTTCAACCATTATATACAGAGAGCTGTGACCGGTCTTGATAAACGTAAATCCTTTTGCATTGACAATTTGGCTGCCTGTTTTATTCTGGTATGGGCGTGCGTGACAACCATATTTTTAAGCCCCGATGAAAAGAAACGGGTGCTACCGTGTGTTTCTCGATACAATATCTGTTTAAGGGATCGTAGCTTCCAAACGGCTGAACCAATTTTGACAGGTGACTTAATAGAAAGTGTTCGTAGCTATGATTCAAGAAAATCTGTTCAGCCGTTTGAAGATTACCAGCTCTTTTTATTCCAATCGACCTACCATTACGCCTGTATTAGAAAGGGTTAGGCAGAGGTGTAATGTACACCCACAGTTCTCCGGTATATTTAGGTCCCATGAAATAGGGGGCGAGCATAATAAAAAAAAAATTCAAATTCATTTATTCTCAGGTAAATTACACCCATTGCATTGCATACATAATTCAAATACAAATAAAATAGTTTTAAATCATATCCAACACATCAACTTAAATTACCAGATAAATTGAAATAAAAATAAATAAATGCCATTAACCGGGCACAGATCCAAACTCCAACTTGCTACTGAGAATTTCATAGAAAATCCCAATAACAATTTGCTAGGCCTGGGAATCGAAACCAAGACCTTCAGCGTAGCAGTCGCGTTTAGGACCAAACAAAACACAAAGAAAATAAACAGCATTAAAATCCTATTTGTAGGTATTTTGGATTCTTGTTTGCCTTAACACAAACTGCTTACCAACTTGTTACCAAGCAAGCATGAAGTCGAAGCTCAAAATATCGCGTGTGAAGAAAACCTAAAAAGGCCAACAACTGATCATAAAAACAAAATACAATCAAAATACCGCTCATTCGTGCAGACATAGTAGTGTCAAAGTTTTGAAAAGTACCAGGGTGCTATAAACAAGGCGGGGGTTCACGCGAATCAGCTATGACTATGATAGTTTTATGTGCAGTCTAGTTTTTGAGAGACCTCACATTAATGGTGGTTTCAAACATACAGGATTTTGACGGCACGGTTGGCGCAGTGAGGCGCTGCGTGTCGCGGGTTCGATTCTCTCACAGAACAAAATTTATAAACGCACCCACGATACAGGAGAATTTTGGAGAGGGTCAATGCTTTTGAAGAAGAAAAAATATTGCTAAAATTGAACCTTCTACATCGTAAAATGTACTGTGTCAGTTCGCTCAAGAATTGTGTACCGATTTAGAAAAGTAGTGAATACTCTATAAATACAACAATTAAGTTCAATGTTGCACGGACTAATATTTGAACTCTCGCCTACATCCACGCGCATTCAGACCTTTCAGACCAAAGATTGGCGAGTCGTCAATTGAATTATATATTCGTACAACATTGAACTATATTGCTGTATTAATAGAGTTTAAAAATGATATTTTAAAATTCTTTTTTTAAATTTTAATTCTCACCCGTTTACTCCACTCCACGCCTCGCCAATGTAAAGCCACCTTTATTAGTTTTGAGAACGGTATTGTTTTGCAAGAACGAGACAGCAAGAAGCCCTTATCTTGTCTTCGATTAGGTAATGATTTTACCGCGGCCATATTTGATTTATCTCGAGCAACGTCGGGCACTTGTTACATATGAGGGAAATGTAGGCTTCATTAACTTTGTGATACGCATGTCTTCTATATGTATAGCGTTTTCATAAAAGCAATCAGAACCTCGTAAAGGGAAGGTATTGCAAAGACCTTGGTATTAAATCGAACGACATTATGACGTTGTAAGGTCACGATTGTGACGATCCAAGTTCCAGTTTGCATCCTCTGCAAATTTCAGGCGGTCTTCAAAAATACATAAATAATCAATTCAAATTACGACACCGGATCAATAAATACTTATTTTTTTATTGTTTATGTTTGACAGTACTTCAGAATACACCTCTTTCAAAGAACAGAATCGCCCTGTTCCGTATGTGGTAGGCAGTGTCGTGCGAGTATATTACTATGTATGTGCGTGCGGATTCATCGCCTCGCCTGACTAAACCCAACCACAAGATGGCTAGGTTCGAATTTGAGAATCACCAACTAAAAAACCTCGTTGGCGTAGTGCTCTTAAGAGCGACTGCTACGCTAGAGGTTTTGGGTCGAATTCCCAGGTCGAGCAAAGTGTTATTGGGTTTTACTATAAAATTCTCAGTAACAGCGCAGAGTTAGGATTTGTGTTCGTTTAATGGCAATAGGCTCGCCCCCTATTACATGGGACCTAAAACATACCGGCGGACTTTGGGTGTTCATTGGTGCACCTCTGTCCAACCCTTCGGTAAATACAAGCGTGTGTATGTGTACCTAGTAAAAAAATAATAAAAAATAATCTGATTGATTCATGTTGAGAATCACTAACATCGTTATGTCCTTGAATTGGTCGAGGCTGCAAAACTACACTTTGTGTAACACACAATACTGTCACGAACTTCGCAACATCTTGAACTTGATAATACGCACGACAGCTTCCAATAAGACGGATCAACAATAATCGCAAAAAAGATTTATTCTATCGGAAAAAGTACCCACAACACATATATAAGTACCAACATCTGCCCTGTTGGTCTCGTTGTGGAAAGCATAACTGTTGAGCGTGAGATTCTGGGTTCGATTCCTAGGTCATTTTTCAATAACAGCCAGGAGCTTGGAAGTTGGTGGTGTGACATCCCCGTGCCTCGGAAAGCACGTAAAGCCGTTGGCAGGACCAACACTTGATCTATTCTCCTATCGGATTATCAGAGTTAAGGAAGAGGGAGTGCACCTGTGATTGCGTGCACTTTTGTGCCCTATAATATCTCCTGCGTCCTTGGCTAGTCTTCATTAAGATTAGCCGCCGTGACCGAAATCGGCCTGGAGAATACATACATAAACCTACCAACATAGATTCGATCTATTAAAAAGCTATTCAAACAAACCGACAACGGAACCTCTTCGGAAATTACCAAAATCCCGATACAGTAGATTCTCGTACCCGATTGGCCAGAAGGGGTACTAATAAGAACCTTTTTAGTGACGTTGGAGCGTATAAAAAAGTACCCTTTTGCTACACGAGTTACGATTGTAGGGGGCGAAGTGGATTTTATCGCGTTTTAACAGCACTTCCCTTTGTATCTTATTCGGATTAGGTGTGTCAGCAAAGGATTTTTGACTATTTACGCGTTCGGGAATAGGTAAAAAAAAAGTTCAATACGGTACATATTGTGAATGAAATAAATTCCTTCATTTACGATAGCAGTTCATTCATATTAATCAGGTTTTGTCAGCGTCTTGACCAGCACAAAAATCTAAAATTCATCCTACAGGAATTAACTACCAGAATAAAAAGTGCCCTATTTGGTGATCCAGGTTATGGTCTCAATCACCGGGTGACGAGACCCGCCTCGTAGTGGTGGCAGGGCAATACGTGGACGAAGAATGCTCAGATCGACTCCCGTGCCCCACCCAGCCATAGGTAGTTGGAGGTTGAACACAGAGGGGTTTTAGTCGGTAGAAGACCGTCGACTACTGCCTTCCCTAAGGCGGAGGCAGGAACAAACAGTTTAGGTCTACATATACGGTAAAATTCATCCAAATCCATTCAACCGTTACAGTGTTATCGATGAACAAATATACAAATTCCAAAACAGATCGAAGTACACATTAAAAGTAGAATATTAACGTAAAACACACAGTTATTTACGATGAAAATTCAGAAGTAACTTCGCCAAAGCCCCCCAGCCTTGACCGAAATCCACAAGGATTATTTGATCAAGGTTGAGAACTTCGATTGAGGTTCAAGTTCGAGGGAAACTCGTTCAAACAGTTTTTATTTATGTTGTACTTATCCTGTAAGATATTGATTGAATCTCGCTAGAATTTGTCATGTTCAAATGTACTGTGAGAGAAGTCGTGTTTATTTTAGCTGCTGATTAGACTATGGCTCAAGGATTACCTCAGTTGTCAGTTCACCTGCACCCTGGACGATTTGAACAACGCCTCGGCTCGCGGTGGAACTATAGAAGAGGCTACTTATTTGAGCTGTGTATTGAGGATACGAAAAAAAAGAAGAATTAAAAGTATTAACACCTCTATACAAATAAATAAAATGAATGTGTGTTTTTAATGCCAAAATAAGCTTTTAACGAAATAAACGTCAACAAAGTACTAACAAAAAATAATTGTCTGTCTGTCAGTTTGTTCCGGCCCTTCTCCGAAACGGCCAGACCTATTTCGACGGGACTTTCACTGGCAGTTAGCCGAGTAAATTAAGAAAAACAATTAGAGTTTCACGAAATATTTTAAGCTCTCGTGATAACCGACAATCATGCGTTTTTTAAGTAACCCACAAAATAATTGACATCAACTTTCCAGCCAACCTGTATAAACCCACAAACGAAAACTACCCACATCGTCAATAAAACGAATACATTTTAAGGTTCACAGCACACTGCACTAAATAACATCACTAAAATTCACAAGGGGACTCTCGTACCCAGAATATACTAGATTTAGTTCGGCACAATTTTATAACAGCCACTTGGGGCTTATAATATATTGTTATGTTTGAGAAATAGGCGTTTATGGGCAAGTATTATATAGCACCACAAAGTTTTAAGCATAAAAGACTGGATGTATTGAATTTTATTTTTATTACAGTATCGATTCGGGTCACGTGAGGATTGTAAATTACAGTAGTTTGCTGGAATAAAAATGGAGTTTCTTTTTGTGTGGTTTAGGTTTGAATATATAAATTCTGTTCCCTAAAATACAATTGATATTAGTAACGTCTTGCTCGTAACTTAGTTGCTCGAAATCTTAATTTTTTTTATAAAACCGTAGTACTCATTACTTACTATTTTATCACATAACTATTACATCAGCTATCTGCCAGTGAAAGTTTCGTCAAAATCGGTCCAGCCGTTTCTGAGTTAAGCCTGAACAAAATTTGTTTTTTTAATTTCCGCATAAACTTAACATTTATTTCGTAAAAAGCTGTTATTTTGACATTATAAACGGACGCTTTAATTTACTATATTTGTACAATGTACAATTTATATTCTAAGTGGCATTTTCACGAATCTTCTTCCGCGGGAATATCGGTTTCAACCTACAACCTAATGCAAGAGAAACAGGCGTATTAACCACTGAGCCACCACGACACTCTAGACACAAACCAGGCAGCAATGTACAATAGGTACTGCTGCTACTGATGCAGGCTAGACGTTTATCAATGTGATCGGAATGTTATGACCTCGCGAACTCCGCAATACTGCAATACCGGGCATGTGTATCTCGGATAGTCCATCACTTAGCTATAATTTGTGCGATATTAAGATGAGTAGTAAACCAAAGTATCAATAGTGTGATGATATCCGTGAGATATACGTACACATACATAGTTCAGTTTTACACATAACATATCATCACGCCTGTATTCCCCGAAGGGTTAGGCAGAGGTCTACCAGTGTACAGCCGCAGTTCACCAGTATGTCTAGGTCCCACGTAATAGGGGGCGAGCCTATTGCCATTAACCGGGCACAAATCCTAATTCCGAGCTGCTACTGAGAATTTCATAGAAAAACCCAATAACACTTTTTGCTCGACCTAGGAATCAAATTTTAGGAAGTAATAATGATTCTCAATTAGGGTTACCATCCGTCTGAGTTTCTCCGGATTTGTCCTAGTTTAGGGGGCATCCGGGGAGCGTCCGGGCGGGGGACGCTCTCCGGATGTCCTCTAAACTTCATTTGTATTCCGGTTTAAAAAAATTATTGAATATAATTATTGAAGACTAGCTGTTTCCCGCGACTTCGTTCGCGTGGCTTAATTCACCCGCCTTACGTTACGTCTTTGGTTACTGCTCCGCTCCTGTGTGTCGTAGCGTGATGTTATATTGTCTATATTACTTAGGGGTAATGTAGCTATATATTGGTGAAATAATGGTTAAAATCGGTCTAGTAGTTTCAGAGTCTAATCGTTACAAACAAACAAATCTTTTCTCTTTATAATATTAGTATAGATAATTATCATAGAGTTACCTATAAAATGTAAGAATAAATACTAAAATGGTCTCAGTACTTTTAAGATTTTTGTTTAAAAATTTAATTGCATATTATTAAGTTCATATTTTAATACGGTTTTGTTTTCATAGCAGTTGACATGTCCGGGTTCGGGGATCTAAAATCCGTGGTTTTCACGCGTTTCGTCCTGGGTGCCAAATTTTAGAGATGGCAACCCTATTCTCAACAAAAATCCTACTTCCTACTTATATTATAAAATTGAAAGTACGTGAAAATGTTTGGATGAAATTTGGCACTGAGATATATTTCAATGTGGAATAACACAACGGATACTGTTTATCCCGGAAAAATGCACGGTTCCGTGCATTTATCAACTTTGAAGTGGACGAAGTCGCGGCCAGTAGCTAATTAATAAGAAAATGCATATATTTTTTTTACTGGTACTTTGTGACCGATACTTAAAAGCACATGATTGTAGGTACTCATGATAACAAACAACTTTCCTAAAAAAATTACTTTTTTAATTTGCAAAGAGCCCAATGCCAATCTTGGGAGGAGTGTATCGACGTCTATCGCTCAGCCTCGGACTGCTCTAAGCAGAATTTATTGAATTTTGTTACCTTTTTTTTTCTAAACACGTACACCCCAGGGAGTACTGAATTCTCCTGAATCTTGGGTCTGGCCAGATCGTAACTAAACCCCAAAACTAGCTTTCTTTTTCAGTTTCTTTTTGTATTGGCAAATAAATTATTTGATTTGTACGTCAGCTACATTTATTAATTGAAAAACTAGCTACGAGTATACGTATATACCCCGAGATGTCAACCGAGTTCAGTTAAGTCTTTGGTAACTACTCGTAGGTGGTAGCGTGGAGTTCTACACGTATAAAACTTCGTCTTGAATCACTCGATCTATTCGATACAAATTTAAAAGATCTAAGCGTACAGAGACATACAGAAGCGACTTTCTTGTATACTATGTAAGATTATATTAGACAGAGGAATTTTAATTCCTTTGCAGGATGTTACCTCTTTTTTTAAGGATGGAAATCATTAATTGACTTCTTCCGCTCTGGGCGGAACGAAAGGGAGTGTCAGACTCTAACTGACTAAAACCCATCCGTGTTCCTCCTAGTGCTTTTAATATTCCAGAACCGCAGTGACTTTTTCGTACAATTTCCGCAACCCAATTTGTTCGAAATAGTATAATAGTAAAATTTATGAGGATTACGTCCTGGTTATCCCTGGAAGTACTACTGGTTTGATTACAGAAATTCTTTCACTGATGGAAAGCTACACTATTGTCGACTGCCATAGGCTATATTTTCTGATATACCTTACTTCCATTTGGACGAAGTCAAGTAATACAAACCTAATAAAGGTGCTCCCCTGATTATTCCTTTCTTTTAAATTTCAATACAATAGTGGGCTGTAATTAAATAGTACAAGTAATATCTAAGAAACTCGAAGGAATACCAATAAGCTGCGAAACTCGGCAGCACAATAAGATTCGAAAGTTTTGAACTGTGTGTAAGAGGTGCAAGCGATGAAAGAATACTTTTTAAAAGTAAGAGAAAACTTCTTTCTCTTTTTCTTAAGCAATATTCATTTGCCCAGCAATGGGACAATACAATCTCAAGGAATGAGCAGTGATCATCACGTTTTCTGAAGGCGGAATGGCGATCTCAGACTTATATTTATTACTAGCATACTATAAAATATAACCACTACTCGGTAGTATCTTTAAATCATTTTTTAAATCGGACCATTACACCTAGCGATTATCTGTTACAAACAAAAAACATTTAATATAAGTATCTATAGATAAATCCAGGATACCTTACGATGTCAATGATTTCCAAGATATATTAAGAAAACGAACATGAGAAGACCAAAAACAATGAGAACTTGAAAACAGTCTAGAAGTCGCGGCCGCTGATACCATGGACCCCAATTTATGAAGAATATCGCAAATGACCAAGTTGGAGGGAAACAAAGCGCTGTACAGAACTACGTTTAATTAATTTGAGCGAGCAACACGATAAGGCCGTTTGAAGCGATAAGGGCCATGGAATAAATGTGATTGATTTAGTATTATTTGTTGAATGGGGGCATGGCTTTTCGTTATCATTTTGTATTCAAAGAGGGGAGAGACTCTCCTCGAATTGAATCAACTATAATGATGTTTTATAGATCCTGTGTTTTAAGTTAGGGGAAAGGGGAAATCCTCATGGACTGTCTCCGCCTCAGGAAAGCCGGATTACTAGCGACTAAAACCTACTTATCCTTTGCCGGGGCACGGTCTGAGCATTCTTCCGCACCCCTGCAAGTATTGACCCGCCACCATCACAAAGCTGGTGCCGTCACCCATAGACCGCACAGACACCAGTAAGGCGCGCGCGGGGAACACCACGCCTTACTCTGGAACCTGTCTCTGTTCGGGCAAAAATTAACTTGCCTGTCGGATTGTTTTTTTTTTTATTCATGAGGAATAGAATAGGTTATATACCATCACTCTACGACCAACGGGAGCGGAGCTGTAACCGAAGACGTTACTTAAGATCGGTGAAAAAACCAAGCAGACAAATTCGCGGGCAGAAGCCGTTAATAAAATAAAATGAAAATAAATAAGAATATGTCGCCATTACTCTTGAGTAAAGGGCTTTTATTGCGCTAGTAACTACACGGACGACATTTTCGTCCAGAAAAGGCGTGACATGGATGAGTTCATGCGACTGGAATGGAACTATTTTTATCAATGCCTCGACTCTCAATACTTCCACTGTAATATAAATTAATAAGCCCATTATTATCTCACTGCTGGGTAAAGACTTCTTCTCGTATAGAGAAGGCACGACCAGTGATCGCTATGTTTACTCAAAGCGGATTATTATATACGACCATGTTTCCTCACGATCTATTCCTTCACCTATGTCAGTAGCGTCCAAGATAAACTTAGAAAGCTGGTACATTTAAATTGAAAAAGTCACATAGGTACTTGCCCGGCTTTGGACCTGAAACCTTATACATGTCTTAACCACTGGGCCACCAGGACATCCCCACCGACTGCAACATTTAGTTCAATATAGTTTTCTTCCATAAGGAAACTCCATATACCTCAAATTCCTTTAACACACCATCCATTACTCCTACCGCCGATTTAAATAAAATATCGAAATCTTTTAATTCAATACAAAGCCCATTAATATTGCGAAGCCATAACCCACTTCTGTCAATAGTTATGCAATGTTCAGGTTGGAAAATATTATAATTGTACTTATAATAGCGAACATATGACCTAGTTTCGTTTGGATCTCTTTAATCTCGTGTGCTGGTACATTTCCGTGTTCATACAATATGTTATTAACATTACGACTGTAATTATAGCATTAGTCTGGAGCTAGGCGGTCTAATTGTGGTGTTCCTTTGATGCTGTAGGAATTAAAGGAATCCACTGTATTTGTTCCGAAAGAATAGATTCCTTTAATTCCCATCTCCCTTCGCTGGAAGTCTTTATTGGTTCGTGGATGTGCTTGAGAGCTGTGACGAGTTTCAATTACTTTATTTTCGAAAACATTATTCATGCCACATCATTGACGTGGTTCAAAAGAATGCCCAGCTAAAATGGGACTGGGCTGGACATGTCTGCCGCACTTCGAACAATCTACATGCCCGTAGAGCCCAAAAGTTTTTGTCGCATGCGTCAGACCAAGAAGGCAAAGGCGGGACGACTTGGCCGGCTTCCTTCCCAAATCGCGAAGGATGAATGAAATGGAGGGAGGCCTTTGCCCAGCAGCGGGACAGTACGGGCTAGTTTATCATCATCATCACCTTCCTGCCTTTATCCTACGGTTACTTGGGGTCGATGCAAAGCGTTTTCTTCTTTCATACAGTCCTGTCAACCGTCATGACATCACTGACTCCCTTCTCTTTCATATCACACTTCACACAATTAATCTAGTTACATACCATCACGCCTGTATTCCCCATCGGATTAGGCAGAAGTGTACACCCACAGTTCACCGGTATGTTCAGGTCCCATGTAATAGTGGGCGAGCTTATTGCCATTAACCTGGCACAAATCCTAACTCCGAGCTGCTACTGAGAATTTCATGGAAAAACCCAATTACACTTTTTGCTCGATTTATGTAATTTTAGTATTGTATTCCCGTCGCAGTACTTTAAGCATTCTGTCAAGATCACCGTCCATTCATCCGCAAGCACAGTCCGGCCTGGTGTCCACGAGTAAATGGAGCGCGGTGAGAGCTTGCGTTTATCCGACTCAGGTCGTTAGTTTCGCTAACAGATTACCGTTAATTGAGGAACGCTCATTACTGCATCGGAAGCTGTTGAAGATATGTCTGCAACACATTAATCGCAGGTTTACCAACGTTTTGCAACGTTGCAATTCTGTTAGATTCGATATCTTAGTGGTATACATGGTGTAATCACGTTAACTGATAACCAGAAAACATACATACCTCACGCTCGTATGCCCCTTTTTTTTTCTTTTTTGGGGGGTGGGAAATCATCAAATAATCGCCCTGGGATGGGCGGGAGGGAGTATCAGACTTTTACTGACTAAAACCCACCCATGTTCCTTCTTGTGCCCTTTGCGTTCCGGGGGCGCGGAATCTCTTACGAACAACCCGCAGCCTCGGCAGGGTCTCTTGTATGCCCCTAAGGGTTAGGCAGAGGTGTATTAATGTACACCCACAGTTCACCGGTATGTTTATGTCCTATGTAATAGAGGGCGAGTCTATTGCCATTAACCGGGCACAAATCCTAACTCCGAGCTGCTACTGAGAATGTCATAAAAAAATATCACTTTGCTCTATCTAGAAATCGAACCCAAGTCCTCAAGCGTAACAGTCGCGCTTAGGACCACTAGGCTACCGAGTCAGTCAAAATCAAATCATTTATTTCAAATAAACCATTTACAGATGCTTGTAAATTGTCAATCAAAAAGCTAGAAGCTAGTTGCTTGTCCCAAACAGTAGGTTCAATATTTTCATCATTATGTCCCGTCCACCCAATACAACCTACCAAATTCCTAACACACTTGAACACAACTAATACCTTTAAAATTTGATTACTTTAAAAGCCCCCAAAATTAACGGAGAAACGCTTTTAAACGTCTGAATAAATGAACGAATTCCATCCAAATGAGGAGAGTACCCTGGGTAAGCTACTAAACTTATTTCACACTCATTACATTTACAATGTAACCTGTATAACTGAGGTCTTGAAGACCTAGAGGTTTTATCGCTTTTCAGGCTTTGCATTTACCTTAGTTTCCCAAATAAGCAAGTTTAAAATAACATTTATCTTATTTCAACACCGTATTAAATATTATACGCTCACCCTGAAAGCTGTTTGCTCAGAATCATCTACTGAATCAATTTCAGTTATTTTTAACAAATATACATACCATCACGCCCGTATTCCCCGAAGAGTTAGGCAGAGGTGTACCAATGTACACCCACAGTTCGCCAGTATGTTTAGGTCTCATGTAATAGTGGGCGAGCCTGTTGAGCCAGAATTAATTTCTCCTTAATCTTTTAATGGTTATCAGGAAAATGGTATTTAAAATATCCCGGAGAGATTCGCATCTCCCAAGTGGGAGCTTCAAGTTCTCAAAGAAGAGACTACAGAGATTCTAGATGATTTAGCCATGTCTAACCGTCTTATAATAGATTAAAACTTCAAATGAGTAATGAGATACATACAGTTCTACAACATAAAGACAGGATTTAAAAAAATAATAAGTGATTTGCACAAAAAAATGAGCAAGGCACATATCTCGTAGGACAGATGGTCGTTTTGGTCGTAAGATTCTCGAGTGGCGACCACGCACCGGAAGGCGCAGTGTGAGATCACCCCCACGAGGTGGACTGACGTCCGATGACCTGGTAAAGGTCGCGGGAGGTCACTATAAGCGGGCAGCGCAGGACTGGTCATTGTGGCTAACTTTAGGGGAGGCCTTTGTCCAGCAGTGGACAGCGTTCGGCAGATATGATGACAATAAAAAAAAAATACACTTTGTGATAACCGACTATCACGCAAACGAAGCCGCGAGCATAACCCAGTACAAATAAAGGTACTACGAACAGGGACAGAGACATAAAATAATATGATATCTACTGTCCATAAAATCGCTGATTTATTACTGCAAAAAATTGTACGAAACAAAGATGGTAACCACAAGAAATTGTGACTGAACAAAAAATATATTTCTTCATTGAGACATCCGCGGGTATAAACGACATTAGGTACAAGAGAATTCAATCAAATTCCCTTTTGAGTCACTTAAATATGAGTAAAAAGGTTTTTATTCAGTTTATTCGAAGAAATACGACAACCTTCAAAGAAAAATTTCCCTGAACTGGGAAACCTAGAGCAAGTTATTTTTCTTGATTTATAAAATCTAGTTAACTAGGATAATATGCGTTATGAATCCATAATGATATAATAACATAATCCGTTATGCATACATAAAAGTTAGAATTTAATGTCGTTTCACTGAGAATCTAATTCTACACAGGTTTTTTGCTTAATTTTATATACATAGCTTCTGCTCGCGACTTCGTCCGCATAGTTTTGTCACCCGCATTAAGTTACGTCTTTGGTTACTACTCCGCACCTTTTGGTCGTAGCGTGTTATATAGCCTATAACCTTCCTCAATAAATTGACTATTCAATACAAAAATAATTCTTTAATTGAAATGGGTAGTTCCTGAGATTCGCGCGTTCAACCAAACAAACAAACTAACTAACTCTTCAGCTAACTCTTCAGCTTCAGTATAGATTTTATTTATGAAACTAAACATAACGCCTATTTCAGATAGAGCCAGTAAAAATATTTCACAACAATCTCCGTACAGGTTACTGCTTACCTACTATGTTATTGACTTTGAAATCACATTGTTGACTTATTATATAGTATTTTTCTTGCACTACTGCTTTTGCTAGTGACTTTGTCCGTGTGGTTTTTCTCATACCTGGTTGTCTCGGACTGATCTTACACGCCTATGATAATCCTCAAGTATTTGGCTATTAAATACAACAATATTATTCTGTACTAGCTGTTGCCTACGACTTCGTCCGCGTTTCCGTCGTTTTTCGTAAAAAAAGTAGCCTATGTCCTTCCGCACGGTTCAGTGGTTTTGATGTAACAGACAGATTAACTTTCATATTTTATTAGGGAAATATAATATGTCAATCTATTTCTATGATTTTTTTTTATGGAATAGTTAATAATGTTAACTTTTTTAATTAGGGATGACTGAGAGTGTTATAAACGTAAGAGTAGACAAATATAATCAGAAAGCTTCGAACTGCTAAGCTATCGGGACTTACACGTGATATTGTGAGTCAACCATAAAAGATAGACATATGCTGTCGTGGGATATTTTTTATATAATTTTAAGGAGAACATTTCCGTCATACATGATTTCTGTGTAGCTTTAACCATTGAGGTTGCACACGCGACGGAAGCTTAAAAAATGGAGTAACTTCTCCCGTTTTCTCAACATTTCCCTTCACTGCTCTGCTCCTATTGATTGTAGCGTGATGAAAAGTATACTATAACCAACTCAGGAGTATGAAAAATAATTGTACCAAGTTTCGTTAAAATCCGTCGAGTAGTTTTTGTTTCTATAACGTTTATACAGATAGACAGACAGACAGACAAAAATTTTACTGATTGCATTTTTGGCATCAGTATCGATCCCTAATCACCCCCTGATAGTTATTTTGGAAATATATTTCATGTACAGAATTGACCTCTCTACAGATTTATTATAAGTATAGATTTGATAAATTTGTTATAGGTACAGCCAGTATTTCATTGCAAAAATTCCAGTATAAATAACTCCTAATCTAAACAGACTCCTATATCTAAAGACTAGCTTCTGCCAACGACTTCGTTCAAGTGGTTTTTTTTCACCCGCTTTTCATGCCATCATTCGCAAGCGGCTCGCTTCTTTGTTAAGCAGAGTCCGGGGTAGCACTAACAGCATCCTACAGGTCATTGCAGATAAACAGGACTCAAATATCCTAAAAACATTTATTTGTGCACACATTTTGTAATTTTTTATAATTATTATGGACATGGTCTGAAATAAAGATTTATTATTATTTAAGTTACAAAGTCTAAAGCCTTCCTCGATAAATTAACTATCTTACACAAAAAGATTTTTTCAATTCAAACCAGTAGTTACTAAGATTAGCGCGTTCAACCAAACAAACTCTTCAGCTTTACAATATTTGTATAGATAATAAGTAACTAAACCCCGTTGTCATCTCATTTCTCACTTTAAACAAAAAAAAACATCATCTAATAAGATTTGCCGCTGACATTTAAAAGCATAATCAAAATTACTACTTCAAGGAACCTCATAATTTGATTAAACACTGAACCACAAGTGAACTTAAACTTTATTGTCCACACGCAACAGTTAATTTTTCTTTGACAAGTAAAACGTGTTAAATGTCCATTTTACTCATTAGAAATAATGCTGCTTCATCAACTGAATGTTGAGTGTTCTCTCATGGTTTATATGCGTAGTTAATGTCATTTTACGGACGTTTATTGACCCTACTGTTGTTTGCTTTGAGTATTGCGTTAAATGGCGGAATTGTTTAGATAATAACTTATATATGTGTGGTGAAAACTGTTAGTACAGTTACCGCCACCACTCGTGGACACAAACGTAAAGTAAATATATGGGTTTTTGAGTTTCTCTGCACGCGATCGGTACAGCTGACGGACTAATCGCGTGCAGCGTCGGCGACCCAAAAATACCAAAAATTAACTTGACGTTTGTGCTCACGACTTGTAGCGGCTATTATATAGGTTGGTTATTTATATAAACTAATATTAAAAATGCGAAAGTAACTCTGTCTGTCTGTCTGTCACGCTAAACCACTGAACTGATTTTGATAAAGTATTTGAGCCCCATGAAAGGACATAGGCTACTATTAATTCTGCGAATTCCTTTGTATCCTTACCGACATTTAGTAGCCCAGCACACACAACACCCGTCTGGTCGGAGGATCCTCCCTTTTCTATGGAGGATGAGAGACTTTACACCCTGTTTCTCATTCCTCCAAAATTGTTATTGGGTTTTTCTATGAAAGTCTCACTAGCAGCTCGGATTTAGGATTTGTGACCGGTTAATGGCAATAGGTTCGCCTGCTATTACATGGGACCTAAACATACCGGCGAATACAGGCGTGATGGTATAACCGACCTTTACGCGGACGAAGCCGCGAGCAAAGCTAGTCAACAAATAAAAAAGACTTAGCACAGACTGCGGTAGTCGCGATAGAATACAAAAATGAATAATGTTTGGTTACAGAAAATTCCTATTCTATTGTATCTAGGAATAAATAACACATTTGTTTAAAAAAAGTAACTGATGAGTACTTGCCAAATAATTAAAAAAAAATGTTTCATAACGTCCCGGTAAAAGTCCTATATAAGCAACCGTGGCCGGTGATTGGTTCAGGTGATAAATACATTTGATTTTTACCATAAAAAATCCGCCATTATTATTATTGCATAACGCTTCAATAAACTGCTTTTATTATTGCACTACACTTGAATAATTCCCCTTTATTAATGAATGACGCTTAAATTTCTCGTGTTTATTTATGAGCGATGCTTGAATGATCCGCCTTTATTTCTGAAAACGAATCTGATTTACCCCTGAATCACTGGGCACCGAGAGAGAAGTAGTAAGATGCATCGCATGCCAGATGCACATATTCACCTCAGAAACAAGATTTTTATTTCTATTTTAATCTAATACTAAGAGGAAAACATTTATGATGCATTTGTCACCTACATGAGTCAACTTGGAGTAATAAATAAGATTGCAATGCAGGGATGGAAAACCTGTGGTACAAAACAGAACATTTTGAGAGGGTATTGGTCGGGGGTTGGACGAATTCGACTGTAATGTTAACTAATGAGAATAATAGAATAACATTTGGTATTATTCTTTTTATACATTTTGATAAAAAACAATTTTTGTCTGTAATTATTCTTTTTAATATTTGAAAAGGAAGAATACGAGAAAGTAAGTATTACAAAGAGACGACTTGTACGCTAATATGTACTAATTTTCTTTCGAAATCTATTTGGCTTAGTAATCGCCATTTTTAAACTATTTGTACTAGACTTTTATTTCATTTCTTAAACTACATAAAAAATTGGTTAAAATAATAAACAAAAACAGTTCTCTTCCCAGTTTAGTAAAAAGGTTGGCGATCCCTGCTCTACAATATTATGTTGGTTCATAGCTGCAATATTCCTGCAATGAGTTGTCCACCTACATCAACTACAAATAGTTGTGATCCTCACATATTAAATGTGTCAAGAATAACAATCTTCAGATGTTTGAGAAATAAAAACACATTAAGTGACATGTGACAGCATTTTAGCGCACACCGGGTATTTTGTAAACACAGGGGTTGACAACGAAAGGTGAAGGTTGCCACGCGGGTGCCTAAAATGTCGCTTAGAATTTTTTTCACCGCATTTTATTTTGAAGAAGTTTCTTGCTGAACATTTTATTGTCACTTTTATATCTTTTGTGAGGAACCCTCGTGGGAATAATAGTAACCTAAGTGTTAGATGTTAATATGCGGTACGATGACGTGATGAGAGTTGGCTTATTATTAAAAATGACATAAAAATAATTTTTTGATTAAACATCATATCAAAACAAACATTACAAATGCCTCAGAACCATCAAATTATTCTATTAGCAGAGCTAAAACTATAAAAAAATGTGTACTAAAAAAAACTAAAATGATTAATGATAATACTTTATAAATAATTTAATTTAAATTCACTAGCACGACAGAGACTGATCACCCAAATACTTACATAATCTGAATAAGAAAAAAATATTACAACTAGTAGGTAAGTACAGTCGCCCTCAGAAAGAAGTATTAATGAATCAGTTCCATCAAATCCGCGAACAGACATAAAGGCAGACTCAACTAATACCTAGATCGCCAATTGAATATTTCCTGTTAGTACCATGTAAACATTAATTTAGTAAATAAAGATGTTATTTTGACATTACAAACAGACACTTCAATTTTATTTATTTGTATAGAGTATGCTTAGGTAGTTCGGTCATGTTGAGAGGATGAGTGAAAGGCGACTAACAAAAGGGATTTACATGGCAGATGTGAGTGGCAACGCCGGGAGAGGACGCCCTAGAAAGACCTACCCTGACCTTATTGGTGAGGTTCTTCAGAAAGGTCAGGTGCGCAGTACTCGTAACCGGCATGCTTGAATGAACAGATGTATGTACGTGGACGAGGCGAAAGAAGTATGTAAGGATCGTAGCAGGTGGCGTTCTGTGGTTTCTGCCTACCCGCATGGGAAAGAGGCGTGCGATTACAATTATATAAACTCACATACACAAACAGCCCGACCCGAAACAACTATCTGTAGGTCATACAAATATTTGTTCCGTGCGGGAATCGAACCCGCGACACGCAGCGCAGCAGCCGATCGCTCAGCCACTACGCCAACCGTGCCGTCAAATTATATTGTGAAAGCGCAATGTGGGAAGGTTGGTCCCCCACACGGTGGACCAACAACCTGGTCAAGATCGCGGGAAATTGCTGGATACCGGTAGCGTAGGGCCGGTCATTGTGGCTATCTTTATGGGAGGCCTATGTCCAGCAGTGGACATCGTTCGGCGGATATGATTATGCTGCATCTTACAGTAACTAATGAGTAGGTGAGTATCACATTCTGTTGCAATGAATGTAGACATTAAACTTCTGAAACCGACTGTACTTAATAAAAAGTTTCCCGTCATATGATAAAGTAGCGAACAAAATATTAAAACGACCTTAAACAAAATCGCATCGAGCAGTTCATTGACCAACCAAAAATATAAACTGCAATAAAATATCAAATCACGTTAAGGAGCTCTTGAAAAAAAAAACCAATAAATTCTTTCATAAAATGCATCGGGCAAAAAAAACGTCCTCTCGCCGTGTCACCGCGTTCCCGAGAAAACAGAGGTCATGACATACAGGCGCGAAAGACATTAAATAGCAATAAACATCATGATTATACGCCTTGTGTGGGCGAATATAAAGTCGTTTTTACTAAGCGCAACTGATTGGGATGTACGCAAAGTAAGAATTGACGTAAAGTGAGCGATTGTGCGTTTTGTTTTTGCGATTTTCTTCAAACGTACACAAACTCACGCCTTTTTCCTATAGGGGTAGGCAGAAACCACAGAACGCAACCTGCTACGATTCTCACATACTACTTTCGCCTCGTCCACGTTCATACATCTGGTCATACAGCACGCCGGTTACGAGTACTGCGCACCCGACCTGATTTTCTTCATAATGTATTATTTTTTCGACTTTAATTACGGTAAAGGTGGTAATGTACACCTCAGATAACAAAAACAAAATGTTTTTACACCGTAAATTAATTTGGCACAATAATATATTTAGCAGTCAAAGCAAAGCACAATTTCTAACGCCTATGAAGCCAAAAACAATTAAAACTAGCCATCATTATAAAAACCAATTTTACGCACCCAAAAATATCTGACATAACACAACTATAGCTCCATCACATTATTATGTAGTTCACTAACCCCACAATAGTGACAGCAAGCATGAAACTCCTGTCAAAATTCCATCATGCAGAGAAAAAAGCGGTCAAGTCCGAGTCGGACTCGCTCGTGTAGGGTACCCTACCATCGTGCAATATTTAACACTATGTACGGTTAACAAACGAGATAAGTACCAAGATCGTCTAATATAGTTGAAGTTTTCTCTGAAACCGGTAGTCTTTTTTAATAGATGACGGTTGACAGGATGGCATGGAAGAAGAAAACGTGTTGCGCCGACCCCAAGTAACATGGGATAAGGGCAGGAACATGATGAGTCTTTTTTAAAAGAAATTAAATTAAATTAATAAACTGTTCATTTTCTATTAATAAATTTCATTCAAAACATCTATTGGTTTTTAAAAAACTTTGAATTTATCAGGCGACACTGGTACCTATTTTGCTGACTGTACATACAAAAAAGAAATTCATTTCTTGTATGGGAACCGCTTTAATTTTTAGTTTTATTTCGTTATTATTATTTGCTGTGGCAGTTGTAACGTCCTTATAAATAAACATCCCGTGAAAATGTCATGTCTCTATATCTAATAACCATGTCAGCCGAACGACGTCCACTGCTGGACATAGGCCTCCTCTAAAGATAGTTACAATGACTGGTCATGCACTGCCAGCATCTAGCGTTTGCCCGCGACCTTTAACAGATCGTCGGTCCACCTCGTGGGGGATTCTACCTTACGGTTCAAAAGAAGTACAGCCCTTTGACAGACAGACGGATGGACAGCGGAGTCTTAGTAATAAGAAACCCTGTGCATACGGAACCCTAAAAAAAAACGCGAGGGAAATCGTCCCGTCTACGCCAGAACTTACGATGAAAAATGATTTTTGGCATTCATCCAACTGGCTGATATTGTGCATACGGCAAAGCACTGTTGATTCAAAAGGAGTGTTTATTTCATATTTTTAAACACGTCACGGTATTGGGAGCCTCGTGATTCCCAATAGCGTGCCCCCATGGTACGTGCGTGTTTCGGCCTGTATTACGTCACAGCAAACACTGGTTACCACAAGGAATTTGGTAAATAAACTCGTATGATTGATTGGTTTCTGTGAAGAATGGCCGCTGTGGCGTTCGCGTTCGATTAAGTTTTTAATATAAAGTAACCTATAATATAACCTTTGATCTGGTTTTGATGTGTTGTCGTTAAATAAGAACGTTTTGTGAATATGAATCTGAGGAATTTGATGTAGCTTTAGATATCGAAACAAAATAAACTTGAGCGATTGTATGATATCAAACTCATAAAAGTTATTTATCTGGCCATTAAATATAGTTTTATATCATACTAGCTGTATACCTCGCGATGTCACCCGCGTTCAGTTACATCCTTGGTTACTGCTCCGCTCCCATTGGTCGTAGCGTAATGTTCCATACGTATAAACCGTCCTCTTGAATGACTCTGTCTATTGATGAAAACTGCATAAAATTCGTTGCGGAGTTTAAAAGCTCTAAGCGTACAGACTGCGGGAAGCGACTTTGTTTTATACTATGTAGAGATACGTATTTTGGAATAATCAGGTGTTCGTCATTTATTTGGTTCCTTTTTACTATTAATCTTATTTTACTACGATTTTTTGCCGCAGAGATATAGCGGTCATATATCGGACAATAATGATAAAATTGATAAACAGTTCAATATGCAAAAACTAGTTAAGTATACTGAGTTACCGTGTATCACTTTGAAATTAGTTAGCCTAGACATTGCCATTATCTTATCTAGACAACCTTACTTACATACATACCATCACGCCTGTATTCCCCGAAGGGTTAGGCAGAGGTGTACCAATGTACACCCACAGTCCGCCGGTATGTTGTAGGTCCCATGTAAAAGGGGGCGAGCCTACTGCCATTAACCGGGCACAAATCCTAACTCCGAGCTGCTACTGAGAATTTCATAGAAAAACCCAATATTACTTTGCTGAACCTGGGAATCGAATTCAAGACCTCTAGCGTAGCAATCGCGCTAAGGACTACTAGGCTACACAACTTTATACACCCATATTTCTAAAACATTCCCGTAAATGTGACTTCAGCAGGCATTGGCGCCACAAGGAATTCATCTTACGCCATTACCTAAGAATAGCCTGGCCGAGTGGCCGGCCGACATCCACGAATCGGCCAAGGTTTACAAGTGCTCAACAGGTGGGAACTATAGGTATGGTTAGGCATTGTTTGTGTTAAGACATGCCTGGATTGAGTAGGCTTGAATATTCCCAAACTATTTATATCTGGAAGTTATTTCAAATAAAGTGGCATCGTAAAGATTTGCCCGCATCGCTGTCAACTGGTAATACGCCAAAGAGACTGGCGGCATTGCCACGTTGGATAGCAATGCTTAGCCTCTTTCCAGACGTGTACATATTCAAAAATGAAGTGAGAATAAGTAAGTTTTTTGTAAATATGAAAATAGGTATGTTTTGTACAAACAGAACATTACATTCCTATTAGCAACTCTGAAAATTGCTTGGCAAATAAACCGTTTACAGGCAACGGGTGAAAACCTGGAGAAAATGGGAATTACTACAATCATTAACAGTACTAATAATGTACAAGTATCTTACAGAAACTGGAAACACCACTTCATAAGTACCTCCTAATTGGCATCTAGAGTCTGAAGCAGCAACTTAATATTTAAGTACCTTTCGCGAAAATGAATTCTTAATAGACAAGGGAATGCTTCCCCTGGATATAAGGGTCTGTTCACATGGAGAAGCGAAGCGACGCGATGCTGCGCTTAACATTAATAATACCCAACCCTCCCCCCGACCTGAATCGAGACAATCTCAATGGAGACTAGTCAAGTACGCTGAAGATATTAAAAGGTATAGTGTACAAGCAAACACAAGTGCGCCCCCCCCCCACTCTCATAGTCCGATGGGACGGCACTCCGACACGGCCGGGGAGAGATCTGAATTGTTTGTGTGTAAAAAAATGCTGTCTTTTAGGATCGCAAGATCTGACCAGGTAGAATTTTAGTAATTTAATTAAAAATAGTCATATACCATCACGCCTGTATTCCCCGATGGGTTAGGCAGAGGTGTACCAATGTACACCCACAGTTCGCCGGTATGTTTTTTGGTCCCATGTAATAGGGGGCGAGCCTATTGCCATTAACCGGGCACAAATCCTAACTCCGAACTGATACTGAGAATTTCACAGAAAAACCCAATAACACTTTTTGCTCGACCTGGGAATCGAACTCAAGACCTCTAGCATAGCAGTCGTGTTTAATACCACTAGGCTAACGAGGCAGTTACTGACTGACTGGTTTCGTTCTAATAAATTCTCATTCTCAAATACCTACACAGTGTCTTAATATAAGAACGATATAGAAAGATAAACACGCTACACATATGCGATTAAACGCAAATGAAGACACGTGTAATAAGACAAAGGATTAGTTTGCTAGCTACAGTTGTAAACGCCCACGGGTGTATAAAGCGGCGTACAATTCAGCGATATTGAGAAGACAAGTTCCGACAAGTGTCAATGATGATTCAAATTTAAAGTGAAAGTAAATGTGTATGTGCTTATTTCAATTAGACCATCCAAAGGCATTTTTGAACGTCAACATTTACAAGTAAAAGCAAAAAGGAATTAGATTTAGTTGCTGCTTTTAAAAGGTAGTGTCGTATGGAGAAGAACGGGCCAGAAACTCCATGTTAACTATTAACAAAAAAAAAACACTTGCATGTGAATCTTCAACACGTTCGATTTAGTGTGGCTGCACACCAAGCCACTACTGCTACCGCACACTTAGCTACCAACCCACTAGAAGCCGCCACAAATTGCCAACAATTTATTTTTTAATACGTATTCTATAGTATCCATCACGGATAGTCAGAAGCCAGGGACTACCGGTCTCACCAAGAGGTATCGTGTTGCTCAGTAACTGGGTTGTGGAGATCAGATAGGCAGTCGCTCCATGTAAAACATTCATCTGCATCCGGTTAGGCTCAAAGCCGACTACAGAATAGTTGGTAACAGGCAAAGCAGATGATGATTCTATAGTATCCATCGCATTACCATTGATACCCAGTGCGTATACGACGCTCCTGAACAGACAAGAGCCCACTTACTACAGCACCTAAAGTATCTCTACAGTCTCCTCTAAAGTGCAGGAGACCTTACATACATTACCAACGCTATTGACGCTGCGATGAACGTGGCCACCTACAGTCCAAAAAATATGAGATTATCATCGATTTGAAAAGATAAAGAACCCGACTAAAAGTCGACAAGCCTGCGCCCATCCTTAGATCTCGCTAATGGTATTGAAACGCTTCTAATCACAAACAGAACGCAACACAAGTTGTTTCGACAGCAACTGATTATGTTTACGCTATCTAGGTGAGGTAAGCAGCGCTTCAGGTGTCGACAGCACCTCGGCTGAGACACGAGTAAACTTTACAATGGAAGTTCATTGACAGATGTACGGAATTCTGTTTATTTTACTGGAACATCGTGTTCTTTGATCTGATTGATTTTATAGTGGACTAGCGAACTGCCCGCGACTTTGTCCGCGTGGCTTATTTCACCCGCGTTGAATGACGTCTTTAGTTACGGCTCCGCTCCTGTGTGTCGTAGCGTGATGATATATAGCCTATGTTACTCAAGGATAATGTAGCTATCTATTGGTGAAAATATTGTTAAAAGCGGTCCAGTACTTTCAGAGCCAAACAAACAAACAAATCTTTCCTCTTTATAATATTAGTTCAGACTTAGAGACGGATCTTTTAAAATTGAACTTGCCTTGTTCTACGTTCTTTGCTTTGGTTATATATGGGGTGTAAAAAGACTCCCCATATAGCCGTTAACTGCGTATTATACCCATCAAACAAAGTGACAGTGAGAAATTTTTTTTTTCAAAAACGACTGAAAACGACTTTTATTTTTGGTGTGAATTATAGCTGTTTATGGTAGCGCGCAATGTATAATGCGAAAAAAATATTGTGCTTATGAGTGCATGCAACAGTTCAAGAGCCGTCTTACGACTTTTTACACCAACTACGCCAGAAGGAGGGGTATTTATTTAAAGTTTGACAAGATACATATTTTACATCAATTAAAACTTGTATTAATCATCATCATCTTGCTGCCCTTATCCCATGTTACTTGGGGTCGGCGTAACACGTTTTCTTCTTCCATGACGACCTGTCAACCGTCACGCTATGGCTGACTCCCTTCACTTTCATATCATTCTTCACTCAATCCATCCATCTTTTATTTGGCCTTCCTCTTCCCCTCCATCCATCCACATTCATATTCATAACTCTTTTGGTCACATGCATCTCATCCCTCCTCTTCACATGCCCATACCAAGACAAACCGTGAAAAAGTAAAAAAAAAAACAATATCTTCGTAACCAGACGTTTCTCAATTATGACCCCAAACAAAAAAATGATCGCTATTATGGAAACAACATTTTTTCCCCGTTACCGAACTGTGGGTGTATATTGGTACACTTCTGCCTAACCCTCTGGGGAATACAGGCGTGATAGTATGTGAAACCTACCTACATCTTTCCAAATACCACCGGCATAAGACACCGATCCAAAATGGCGTAATTCAAAGCTGATATCGTTGTATGAATCTGCTCAGCTTCCTAAGAATAACTCACCTACACAACGAACGATAGGTGCTGAACGTGCAAAATATTATAAATATTTACAGTTCAGTAACCTTTCGCCGTCAAGATCATATCTTTTTCATTCTATGACTAACAGAAAATAGTGTAACAATAAATTATCTTTTCTTCCCAATACACAGAACATAAATCATACAATACAAAACTTTATAACAAAAATAAATACAAATCATAAAATAAAACTGTTTGCAATGCTCTAAGTAAAAAAAAGAGTAGGTAAAAATAACCTGTCTCGGTAGCCTAGTGGTCCTAAGCGCGACTGCTACGCTAGAGGTTGGTTCGATTCCCAGGAGGAGCAAAAAATGTTATTGGGTTTTTCTATGACATTCTCAGTAGCAGCTCGGAGTTAAGATTTGTGCCCGGTTAATGGCAATAGGCTCGCCCCCTATTACATGGGACCTAAAAACATACCGGCGAACTGTGGGTGTACATTGTTACACCTCTGCCTAACCCTTCGTGGAATATGGGCGTGATGGTATGCATTATCATCATTATATCAGCCGTAGGACGTCCACTGCTGGACATAGGCCTCCCCCATAGATTTCCAAAACGACCGGTTGAAAGCGGCCTGCTTCCAGCGTCTTCCTGCGGTCTGAACCAGGTCGTCTGTCCACCATTTAAACCATAAGTATGCAACAAAAAAGTACAAAAGCGGACTTAATGCCTTAAGCATTCTCCAGTCAACCAAAGGCGGTGAAGAGATAACATACAAGCCAGGGGAAAATTATTGTACAAGAAAAAAAAAAAAACAAACACACATTCCTTATTCAAATTAACTAGTTGTTTACAAAACGATCAAATTCGAACACAAGAACAATTCATCTTACATGAAACGTGGGTATAATTCAAAAAAAGAAAAATAAAATCGTAAGTGCGCCTGCGCGTAAGTTTAAAAAAATTAATTCATCAATGAGAATATTTATTTTGGCTCGAGCCGCCGACCTTGACGGACGCATCTAACACTTTCCATTCATGAGATCTGTGTTTTATCTTTCAGTGCATGCATGTATTATTAATACAAGCTTCTGAACGCGGTTTTGTACGCGTGGAATTTGGGTAGCTGCGTCATCGACTAAAAACGTGGTTTAGATTCTAAAATTCTGATATTAATGTTCAGATTCCGAGTACAAATTAATTCTACAAATTTTTAGGTACGATCGCATTCATATCTTAGTCTGAATCAGTAAAAAATGCTTCAATTTTAATACATTGATTGTCGCTGAGGTGAGATTGCGACTGGATCTTCAAAGATTTTAATTATGAGAATTAGCTTTCAGATATGTTAAAGAAGTCATTGTAGGTGTCAGCGGAGGCTTAGTAATAGAGTCCCATAGGCACCCTTAAGATAACATAATATTACCAGCCTATTATTGTCCCATAGCTGGGCAAAGGCCTCTTCTAGGCACGACCATTTATCACCACCTTTGCGCTTGCTCAAGGCAGATTGTTTCCTCATAATGTTTTCCTTCACAGATGTCAAAGATGTTCAAGATAAACTAAGAAAGTATATATGAATTGAAAAAGGTCACATTGTTACTTGAACGAATTAGATACGGAACCTTTAAAATGGCAAATTCTTTCTTCATCGCAATGCTACATATTCCCAAATCCTAACTTCTGTAAATCCATATAAGCGATGACGTGAACCTGCCTCGGAATGTCGATTACCTCACGATTGGTCGACAGAGCATAATAGTGCATTTGTAATTTAATTGTAACTCGTGTTTTGACTACGACATTGTCTTTTCGCGGAATACTGAGTCGCGGTTCATATTTAGGCTTCATGAGAATTCTGAAATTGTACCAGTTTACAAACCTGTTTGACTGTTTCACGCTAATTTGTACTTATTGAGTTGGCCGAATTCTGGATTCAGAAGTTTTGGAAGTTAATTCGTTTACGGTTTTGTGTAGACATCGCTGTTACCCGCGACTCCGACCACGGTTTTCGCAGATTAAAAAGTAACCTATGTCCTAACCCAGATCTGGAGTTACCTCTTTGTCAAATTTCATAACGATGGGTTTAGTGGTTTTGTCGTGATGAGGTAACATAGAGACGGGAGTTATTTCCGCACTTTATAATATAAGTGTCAATTTTATTCGAGGGCATCTGAGTTTGCGCACATACATGTGCATTATAATACTTCCAGCGTACTTATCTAATCTCCATTGAAAGCCGCCATAACCGAATTCGGTCGGTTGAATATTCATCCACTCGAGTATAGAACACAAATCTCACAATTATCTTCTTTCTAACCTTACCTAAAGATCAATTTACAAAAGCTAATCGTCCATTACATACCCCTATAAATAAGCAGACACAAACATCCACTGCATCCTAATCCTAACCATAATACATTACTTACCTGTGTATCCAAATCTGACCCAATTCCGTAACGAACTTCTGTTTCAACCGACCCAAATTCCAGCACAAAAGATTGATAACATATTCTGGCACAAACTGAACGAAACAGAAAATAGAAGCACTCAGTTCTGGTTCAGTCTAGACAGTTAAAACGTGCCAAAGTTAGGTCGAAAACTATATATGGTGGCACTTTGGAGTATTGCATTCATAAAGTGTCTAAAATGGAAGTTATTTTTGAATAGCTGTCGTGAATTGTATATTTTTATATATGCAGTTGCAGGATTGAAACTATATTGGTTTTAAGGGCAGACTGAATATCTTCTCTTTTATTGGTGCGCCTTAGAAATCCTCATGGACTTTCTCCGTCGTGAGGGTGACGGAGGGGCATGGCGGTGTTCCACCTCTGCCTATGTCCGAGGATGCGGGACTCGCATAAGCGAATCCCGTGTAAATAACATGTAGACATTCTTGTCTACATGTTATTTAGATCATATTGGATACAAGGTGAAAGTGCAATAAAAACTGCACCAATTGACGTAACAGCTCATCAAGATAGAGGCGGCGGCAACGGCGAACTACAATCAGTTTGACTGTCATTTTTGTCAAATCTGTATTGTCAGATTGCACTAATTATACTATCTGACATTATATCAGATACAAGTCAGGATGTAGATGACAGTAGACTGCCAAAGCCAGCATCTTTGTCTGAATGACGAGTAAGTCAGAGCCGAATTTAAAAAAAAGAAAAGAAAAAGTATCATGTGGCTTGGCCATCCTTAAAATTAATGCCATGGTTTCCTCTGAACGATGATGCTGGGACCGACATGAGACTATAATTGGAACCCTACTCTAGGTACGCCATCCTTCGTCTTATTAGAGCGTTTATGGCAGACTATATTGAGTTGGACCAGAACTTAACCATTAGTTTGACTCCATCAGTTGCGTCTAACAATTCCTGAAGTATCATTACAGAAGTCCTGTTGTTTAAGGACCCTACCCATCAAAAGAGGCTCGAAAGTAGAAATCCAATCGATATTTCAAAAATAAGTCTTCAGCTCAAAATCTTACAATTGATTAACGTAAATCAGATACCTTACATCTCAGAGATAATATGGTGAAATTAATATGACTGCTCTTTCAAAACTTACCTCTCTACAAAGATGTGTATAAAAGACAACGTGGGAATATTTCTAGAAATCTAGACATAATATCCGCATTATACGATTTCCTGCAACGTAACAGTTTTAATTAGTTCCTGTCTGAGTTAGTTGTATCACTATAACAAAAGTACCTGCCCGTTGGTCTCGTGGTAGCAAGCATGACTGTTGAGCGTGGGGTCCTGGTTCCGATTCCCAAGTCAGGCAAAAAGTTTTTTTGTTATTGTTTTTTTTTTAATTAGGAATTTCTCAGTAACAGTCCAGTTTGGAAGTTGGTGGTGTGACTCCGTGGTGGAAGCATGTAAAGCCATTTGTCCTGAACCTGATCTCTCCCCGGTTGTGTCGGATTGCCGTTCAATCGGATCATGAGAGTTAGGGAAGATGTAGTGCACACTTGTGCACTACAATATCTCCTGCGTACTTGGCTAGTCTGCATTAAGATGAGCCGCCGTGACCGGAATTTTTTTTACATAACAATAGTATAAAAAACAATGAGTGTGTATATTGGAAACATGTTTAAGAAAACGAGAGGAAACATTATGGGATAACAGAAGGATTTATATAAGACCTAATTCGTTGTACTTCTTAGCGTCGTGAGAATGTAATAAACATTGAAATCAGTGTTTTATCTCGAAGATAAAGCTTTATGTGTTTTTAATATAGCTGTTCTGGAAAGATCTGTTCTGAATCACTGTTTTAAGAGGATTGGACATAGATTAAATATAGACATTGTGTTATGGCCATCGCTATTTATGGCCAGGCTACGGCTGGAATTGCCTTGTAAAATCGAACCGTTAGCTGCAAATCACACTACCCGCGAGACCTCAGCTTTTTTATCTTGTCATTATAAAAATTATTGTAACGCAGATGACTTAAAGATGTAACTCAAATGACAATTATTTGCTGTATCGGAGCGGTGAGGATGACCTTTATAGTCAAATGATTAGAGTGTATAATGTAATGGACAAGCTCCTTTTATGTACGTTTTTAATGAGAGTTTCTTGTATGTGAAACACCCCCCACTACCCCCCCTGTTATTTTACTACACCCCCTATTATTTTTAATTTTGTAAAAATTTTTGTAAATTTGTTATAGAGGCCATAGTAATACGCACTCCATGAAAATTTCAACGCACTACTTACTACGGTTCCTGAGATACAGCCTACTGACAAACAAACGGGCAGCTGACGCTTAGTAATACGCTCCAATTAACATCCTTCGATATCGCAACCCTAAAAAGTACCCACTCTTGCGCAGCACTTTCTTGTTCCTATGATTCCACATGCAGAACCACACGCCAAAGCGAGTGCTAAGACAAAATAGAGCGTAATTCACAGCATGTGTTTCTAAGTCGGTCTGGAAGTTAACGCCGTGATTCCTGCACTAGGATACGTATCACTAGATTCCGAGAAACTGTTGAAACTCGACACTGTTTCAAAATAAACGGAAAACGTAATTAGAGCAAGAAATGTTTTAAGAAAATTAGCTTGTTTTAAGGTAGGAAATTTTAGGAGAGGAATACGTTTCGTCTTGTGGAAGATTTTCCATGTCCGTTATTTTGATCTCAGGGGAATTACAACTATACTGATCTCACTACTTTTATAAATACGAATGTTTGGATGGATGGATGTTTGTAACTCAATCACGCCAAAACGACTGAACAGATCTGGATGAAACTTGGCACAGAGATAGATAATAGTCTGGTATAGACCAATAATATTGTATGTACTAGCTATACCCTAACCAACTGCCTCGGTAGCCTAGTGGTCTTAAGCGCGACTGCTACGCTAGAGGTCTTGGGTTCGATTCCCAGGTCGAGCAAAAAGTGTTATTGGGTTTTTCAATGGAATTCTCACTAGCAGCTCGGAGTTAGGATTTGTGCCCGGTTAATGGCAATAGGCTCGCCCCCTATTACATGGGAATTAAACATACCGGCGAACTGTGGGTGTACATTGGTACACCTCTGCCTAACCCTTCGGGGAATACAGGCGTGATGATATGTATGTATGTGTAGCTATACCCCGCGGTGTCTCCCGCGTTTGGTGATACCTTTCTTTGCCTTTGGTTATTGCCCCGCTCTAGTGTAACGTAGTGTGATATTATATAACCCTCCTCAATATAGGGGCAACATAAAACCAATGGATTTGTTCAAATCGGACCAGGTGTTCCCGAGATTAACGCGTACACACAAATTCTTCAACTTTATAATATAACTAGACGACCTGCCCGCGACTTGGTCCGCGTAGCTTATTTCACCCGCGTTAAGTTACGTCTTTCGTTACTGCTCTGCTCCCGTGGGCCGTAGCGTGATGGTATATAGCCTATATTACTCAGGAATAATGTAGCTTTATAATGGCGAAAGAAATATAGTTTTTAAATTTGAAATCGGCGCAGTAGTTTTTGAGTTTATTCATTACAAACAAACACACACACAAAAATTCAAATCTTTCCTCTTTATAATATTAGTGTAGAAGTATAGATTAGGTTTACTTAACATCGGTAATTCTCAAGTCACTCCCACACGTCCACACCCACCACGTACACGTGTTCGCGAATCACAGCCAAAAAAACTTACCTGAAACAAAAAGAAAATAGAACATTAACAAACGAGAATAATTTAACTTACAACTAAATTATCGCCGGCCACACCAAAACAAACTTTGAATCGATAAAAATAAACCACAGAATCCAATTCAAACAAATTTAATCGTACAGACAGACGGGCAGACAGTAAACTTTATAGCATTCCTTCAAAAATAAACGATTTCTCTCAATAGCCACAATATCTATTTGTAAGTGTTAACAAATTATAATAAAGTTTATTGTAGCGAGGATATAAAAGCAGTTAAAGAAGATTTCTATTTGGTTTTACGTGGTTATACAGACGAGAAAAAAAAATAAAGTTTCAGTTTTGTGTTTTTCCTTTCAATCGGGAACGAAGTGGAGGGAAACTTGTTTGGGTCGGTGTACTTGAGGGATCGATGACCTACACCTACGGTGTTATTCTATGAAAATCTCCTTCAGTGAATTTACGTGAAGTGAGCTTGAGGTGGGCGCACCGAGGTTTGGTACCCGGCTTGTGTTGATGACGATGGCGGGTCAATATGTGCCGGGTTGCAGAAGAATGGTCAGAGCGACCCCCATGGCTCGGCTAAAGTTAGTTGGATGAACAACATCAACTGGTTGCTAATTTAATTATATCTTTGTCTCGGAAAGCACGTAAAGCCGTTGGTCCCGGCTGTCATTCGTAGATCTTTGACAGTCGTTACGGATAGTCAGAAGCCAGGAAGTCTGACAACCAGTCTAACCAAGAGGTATCGTGTTGCCTAGTAACTGGGTTGTGGAGGTCAGATAGGCAGTCGCTCCATGTAAAACATTGGTACTCAGCTGCATCCGGTTAGACTGGAAGCCGACCCCAACATAGTTGAAAAAGGCTAAGTAGATGATGATGATTTTTCTCTTTGACATTAATTCTACACTTGAGTATGCCTCACACACTGACTCCTTGTCTTTGAAATGTATACTGGTATTAAATATTACAATTAATTTTCATTTCTAATTTGTAGCACTGAGCACATATTGCAGTATTTTAAGTGACTTTTATTTTTGATAGATCGTTTTGACATCAGTAGGTATAGTTTTATGGTATTGTACAACTTATTGTAATATTTTTTTTTAAAGATTCAATATTATTAATTTTAACATGTAATTGACGTTCAAAAGTGCCTTTTAATGGTCTAATTGAAATAAATGATTTGACTTTGACTTTGTTCTCCGTGGGATTTTATTCAGTAGGAGTTAGACACACCCTTCCGCCTTCAAGCTCACTTACATACTTCTAAGCTCACATCACCATATTTCACCAGTTGCTTGTTAATAGCACTGGTTTAGTGGTGATTAGAGTTGTTAGTGGTACCAGCTTTTTACAAAGAAAATCAACACAAAAGTTAACTAACACAGTGTCAAGCGCACGTAAGCCGCTGTGATTGGCCGAGTAAATTACCAACAGCCAATAGGATCACTTAAAATGCGTTTAATTTTGACACGGCGATAACTTTTACTTATTAGTAACTGGCAGTAAGCGTTAAAAGGGCTAGCCATGCATAAAACTACAAAAAAATAAAATTGGCCCGCGAAATGCATATTTGCAAATATTTTTAAATTCAAACAAATTCGAATTCCCCTTTCATAATTCGAACAGAATCTCAATATATTCCACTTCGTTAATTTCCGTAGAACTTCGAGAGTTTTCGTTCAAATCAATCTACGTTAAATGCATTCAATTGAATCTGAACTGGACTTGTTGCTTGAAAACCACTTACGTGTATAACCACTTACATTATGTGCAAGTTAATTACATTAAACAGGATTTAACTGGTGAAGTTTTATAAACTAATATTATACAGAGAAAATATTTGTATTTTTCACTCCAACGTTTTTAAAACATTCATTCACCGACGGTAAGCTACATTATCAACAAGTAACAAAACCGATATTTTATTTAAAAAAATTAGGTTTCGTAAAAAATCCGCAGAAAGTCGTGGGCAAAAGCTATGTAGTCATTCATCATATCAGCCGCAGGACGTCCACTGCTGGACACAGGCCTCCCCCATAGATTTCCAAAAAGACCGGTTGGAAGTTACCTGCATCCATCGTCTTCCTACGGTCTTAACGTAGTCATTGTATAAATATTATACGAGAGTATGTTTGTATGAACCTATCTCAGAAATAACTGGTCCGATTATAAAAATTCTTTCACTGACAGAAGATTGTATAACTAATGTATTCTCCAGACGGCCATCGGGGCTAATTTCTATTCAAACTACCCAAGTACGCAAGAGATATCATAGTGTACAAGTGTATGCGCAAACACAGGTGCACTCCCTGTTCCCTAACTCTCATAATCCGATGGGACGGCAATCCGACACAACCTGAGAGAGGTCAGGCGCAGGACCAACGGCTTTACGTGCTCTCCGAGGCACGGGGGTATCACACCACCAACTTCCAAACTCCGGGCTGTTACTGAGAAATTCCTAATGGACAAACCCAATAACATTTTTTGGCCGACCTGGGAATCGAGCCCAGGACCCCTCGCTCAACAGTCGTGCTCGCCACCACGAGACCAACTAGGCAGTTAGATAGAATGCTACACTATTGCCAAATGTCAGAGGCTATGTTTTATAGTACACCTGACTTCCAGAAGCTTGTATGGCATATGGCTATGGCTTTACCTATGACATACTCAACGCCGTGGATGACGTCACAACTATTACACTTTATTATAAACACGTGGACCAATGACTACACACCAGTCGTAAAAATTTAAGTAGTACAGAAATACCCCTTAGTCTCAAGCATTCAAGTTATTTTTAGTAAAAACATTAATTAGACATTTTATTACAAAGTGGTGAGGAACTTGTCAACAATATTTGAATGAATAAACTAGTGACCCACCCCGGATTCGCTTTACCAATACCAAAAATCTCATTGAAAGAAAGAAAAGAAGATGAACCATTTATTCTCATGACGCACATAACATAAAATTGCATTGGTACTTGCCCGGTACAGAACCGGCATCCTCATGCAGGAGAGGCGAGCCCCTTAACCACTGGGCCATCACGACAATAACTCATACATTTTATTGAGAACCTTTTTAATTTTCTGTTCAATAAGTTTTATTTTTACTTTGGATGACATCAGTATTTTAAAATGAGTATTTTATCGCCTTTTGAGGAAGCTCGTCGGCCCTGAATTTTTGTGAATATTATTAGAATTGGATCGTGGCGGGTCGCCATTTATAGGCATTTGGTCTTTACTCTTTTATGTTTCGGTTGCAAAAGTAGGTGGTCCTAACTATACATTTGTCATCATTTATTCTACGTATCTAGATTATGTGTTAGAATCTCTACACAGTATAAAACAAAATCGCTCCTGCTGTATGTACGCTTAGATATTTTAAATTTCTCAACGGATTTCTTCATCTATTGATAGACTGATTTAAGAGGAAGGTTTATATGTATAGAACATCACGCTACAACCAACGGGAGCGGAGCAGTAACCATAAACGTAACTGAACGCGGGTGACACGCAGGGTAGGTATATAGCTTGCCGGGGCTGCGGGTTGTTCGTAAGAGATACCGCGCCCCCGGAACGCAAAGGGCACAAGAAGGAACATGAATGGGTTTAGTCAGTAAAAGTCATTTATTTATGATTTCTCATCCCTTAAAAGAGGGTACATAGTTAGTATAGCATAAATCAAAGTCACTCCCGTATATAGTCAAAGCCGTCTGACCCTCAGTACACTTACTTCTTTAAAACTACACATTGGACTTTAATGCTGTTTTCGCCAATAGATACAGTGATTCAAGAGGAAGGTTACAAATGTACAAAGAACCAGCACAACAAATCTCTAACTTATTTTCGTGTCGACGAGCTCCTTCACAAAGAGCTGTACTACTACTACTACTAACAATTTAAATACCTTTTAATGGCCGACTTTAACTTTGATTACACATAATCCTATCCTATGTATTTATTTTTATATTTTATTCTTGGACATTTTCAGTTCCTCTTCCTTGCACTCACTATGTTTTGTCTCTGCATCACCCTAACCCCCCATTTTCTACGCAGACTGGTAGAAAATGCCTTAGGCATTAAGTCCGCCTTTGTACGGTGTATTTTATTTTCTATTTGTGCATAAAGCTTTAATAAATAAATAAATCCTGCACCTGCTATCCTTGTGTCATGGAGACCAATTACACGTGTTCTACACGCTATGTGGACACTAAGCAGCGTCAAAGGGTACGAACGAAATGTATCTGAATTACTAAAACACTACAATTCATTTTCAGTTACCACCTTTGACGACTATACAAGGTTCTGAATAATAGGTTGCTGCACATCACACTCCAACACAAGGGAGCGTAGCAGTAATCAAAACCGATATACACAATTTTTCAAACAGATCATTTACAACATTTACTCTCTCGATAACATAAACAAACATGATCCATGACCTTTCACAAAAATCTTTATCTTTCATCTGTCAATCCAGACATCTATATCTACATGGCAGGATTTATCCGGAATATTCAATATCCCAGCTCTTTCCATTAGCGGTAGACTGATATGGACTTGTGATCTATTGTCGGATTACATATAATACCCTTTTTATTGTGCCTATGTAATATGTAATTCGGTTGGATTAGGTACGTACGGAACGTGTATTTACACATGTAATGAATTTTGGGAGAGTTTCTTACGTAGTTGCTAGAGAAAATTGATGTAATGTGGTCTTGAAAAGATTGGCCAATCCAGTTAGTCGTGAGTCTATAAGAAGCTTGAGTTCCCGATTTGATTTTTATGAAAACTCGATGAAATTTGGTACAGAATTAACTTGAACGTCAAGAAAGGACAAGGGCTACTTTTTAAACCGTAATAACCATCAATCACGCGGACAAAGTCGCAGGCAAAAGCTAGTTAATATTTTATAGACACAATACAGTTTAGTTTACGCTAATAATTAGCAACTCAATAACTAATAGATTTAGCAGACTAGGTATATAAGTATGGAGTAATTTTCAGGTATCTAAAACTAACCTTACTCTGTTCGAATATCCAGAGTTCGTGAATACCAAAGGTCGATATCTGTCTCGCCTGCCTCGTTAGCCTAGTGGTCCAAAGCGCGACTGCTACGCTAGAGGTCTTGTGTTCGATTCCCAGGTCTAGCAAAAAGTGTTTCTGGGTTTTTCTATGAAAATTACAGTAGCAGCTCGGAGTTAGGATTTGTGCCCGGTTAATGGCAATAGGCTCGCCCCCCTATTACATGGGACCTAAACGTACCGGCGAACTGTGGGTGTACATTGGTACACCTCTGCCTCACCCTTCGGGGAATACAGGCGTGATGGTATGTGTGATATCTGTCTCGCTTTTGCGAATTAGGGTTGCCGAAGACGTTATGAATAATTATGATTGTATGTCTTTCAAGTAAATAGATTAAGAGCCAGCTGGCGCCTTGCTGCCCTCGCCTAACATCGCTCAAAGCCGAAAAGGGCTACCCTGAGCATGTAGTCGCTTAGTTTATAAGTTTTAAGCCCTGGATGGAGCCCTTAATGTTTAAGACATACATACATACCATCACGCCTGTATTTCCCGAAAGGTTAGGCAGAGGTGTAATAGGGAGCGTTCCTATTGCCATAAACCGGGCACAAATCCTAACTCCGAGCTAGTACTGAGAAATTTCTAATGGAAAAACTCAATAACTCTTTGCTCGACCTGGGAATCGAACCCAGGACCCCATGCTCATCAGTCGCGCTTGCGAGTACGAGACCAACGGGGCAGTTAAGACACCAAAGGAATGTCCAGTTAAGCAGCCAACAACCTTCTAAGTTGACCTGGGAGATGGTATTTCGAAAAAATAAAATTAAAATATCCAATACGTAGTAATATACCGTAGCAGTACATACTGTACCATCTGACAGTTATGTCAGATCAGTAAGTCAATAATGTCAAATTGACAAGTAGCCGCCACCGCTTGTGTCTAAACGGCGCTTAAACAATCAGTGGCCGAGTTCGCTATCTGTACCCTTGAGAAGGCGAATCACAAACATTAGTCAAACCCGCAGATCAAATAATAGATAGAGATACAATATTAACGTCGGATATAAACTATCTTCAAAAATATTTTTGGCATTAACCTTGACTATAATGTCCTAATGTTTATTTTTCTTAACACTACATAATAAAACGAACAATATGTACGTATATTAAATGATGTTATGTTCTATATGTTTCCTCAAAAAGACAAAGAATAAAGATCGTAAAATTAGTCAAATATTTTAGAATGAAGTCATTATGTAAATAAAATATTCAAATATTATATCACTTTGCTATTTTGTATCTTTTGCAGACTTACTTCACATACCGTCACGCCTGTATTCCCCGAAGGGTCAGGCAGAGATGTACCAATGTACACCCACAGTTCGCCGGTATGTTTAGGTCCCATGTAATAGGAAGCGAGCCTATTGCCATCAACTAGGCATAAATCCTAACTCCGAGCTGCTACTGAGAATTTCATAGAAAAACCCAATAACACTTATTGCTCGACCTGGGAATCAAACCCAATACCTCTAGCGTAGCAGTCACGGTTAGAACCACTAGGCTAACGAGACAGTTACTACAACGAGGCAACGAGGCAGTTATAGACTTACTTAAGATCTTAAATGTAGTATGGAGAAACACGCAAAGCGTAATTTGACTAATGTTGATAAAACTGGGGTCGGTTTTTTTATCAAAACTAGATGGTGCCGGCGACTTCGTTCGCGTGATTTTTTCCACCCGCATGTGTTGTAGCGTAATGTTATATAGCCTTGCTCGATAAATGAACTATCCAACACAAAAATATTTTTTCAATTCCAACTTGCAGTTCCTGAGATTAGCGCGTTCAACCAAACGTTAGTAGGTTTTTCTATGAAATTGTCAGTAGCAGCTCGGAGTTACGATTTGTGCCCGGTTAAGGGCAATAGGCTCGCCCCCTATTACATGGGACCTAAACATACAGAACTATGGGTGTACATTGTTACACCTTTGCCTAACCCTTCGTGGAATACAGGCGTGATGGTATCATTTACAAAAAAGTAAGAGATTCGCAAGAAAATTATCACGATAAAGCGCTAGTATTAAATATTCCAAGAAACACATAAAAAGTTTAAAAGCTTCTCCGTCGCCTACGCGTAACGTGGGTACGTATTTATCGGCGCTGGCGCCATTGAAATACGTATAGATTGGGTAGGCAGAAGTGCAAGAGTTTGCAATAAAGATTAGGAATTGGCAGCTTAGAATATTTATTGGAAGCATGTGATGTTGGCTTTGTTTCAGGGTATACCATTTAAGGAGAGCTATAAATGGCTAGATTCTGCCTACGACTTTGCTCGCGAACAATTCAAGTATAGGTACTTGACATGACTTACTTGTATAATCAGGGGGTCTACCACTACCACTCTCCTTATTATTGTAATATTACTGTCCCCTGCGCACTGTTGGATTTTTAACTCTCGGCTCGGCGCCGAGTAGTGAAAATCTATCCAACCCTCGCCGTCCGCAAGCTCGCGCCTACGTTGGCCGGGAACCACTTTGCGACTCCCGACGCCCGGGGCGTCTTGTTCTGTTGCGGCGGTTGGGGCATGAGATTTGCCTCTTACTCACGCGTTCCACCTCCTTCAGAAGCATTTGTGTTAGGCCCCCTGGGCTTATATTTAATTTTCTGAAATCGCTAATCTGCCTTGAGCGAGCGAGGACAGTGAGCGTGGTTGAGCTTACATATGCGCAATGCTAGATAAGGAAAGTCCTTTGCCCTGCAGTGGGCAATAATAGGCTGGTGTTATTATTATTTACGGCCGGGTAACGTACACACGGCTACATATCAAGCCATACATTTCCAGTTTATGCTGATCGCTCATTTTTTTTTGCCACTCCTCCGCTAATCTTTTCTGATTAATTTCGTTGCGGGATCCAAGACAGTTATATCGTTTCATTGCCTCGGCGCTCTTCTGGCGGTATCCACTGTTGATTCTAGCTTACAGAAGTTGCAGTGGTTGGGAATAGTGTGGCCGGCTTGTCCCATAAAAAGAAATGACTAAAACCCATGTGTCTTCGTCCTAATGCCCTTTGAGTTCTAGGGCCGCGGTGACTCTTTCGAACAAACACCGTAACGCTGGTAGGGGTTTAGGCTATTTCTTACTCCACGACTTCGTCTGCTTTCGTGATAAGCAGCAGTCTCGCTTATCATCATCTACTTAGCCTTTTCCTAACTATGATGGGGTCGGCTTCCAGTCTAACCGGATGCAGCTGAATATCCGTGTTTTACATGGAGCGACTGCCTATCTGACCTCCACATCCCAGTTACTGGGCAACACGCTACCTCTTGGTTAGACCAAGTCTCAGCAGTCTCGCTTATATTTTGTAAAAAATAAACTAGTTCTCTAGATCAAAAACCAATAGCAGATTAATAGCACTCCTTTCCGTAAGACTCCAAATAAGAATAAATGACACCATTTCAACACAAAACATACCAAAATTATGATTGGACCACACATTCGCTCAATATGTAAAATAATCGGCTCCTTCCGAGATTGAACGAAGATTAGATCTTATTGAAGCTAGAAAATTATAATATATAAATATGTTAATACATGCATGAGAGGCCTTATCTGATAAATAGGTGTGTTATTACAGTTATTATTATGAAAAGCGCGACACTAGATGGGGTGGAGAAAGGGTTAGCGTACAACGATATGGTTGTAACTGCCTTGTTAGCCTAGTGGTCCTAAGCGCGACTGCTACGCTAGAGATCTTGTGTTCGATTCCCAGGTCGCGCAAAAAGTGTTACTGCCTAACACTTCGGGGGATGCAGGCGTGATGGTATCATTAAACTTAAAACAAATCACCGATAAAAAACGAAGCAATAAAACATTTCACTGAAAACTCTACAGTAGCGTTTATCAAACATCTGAAGCTATCAAAAATGCTAGATATACTGAAATATTCACTCCACGTAACAGTTTTGAACACTGACAGACGGATTGATATGTCTCGTTTGAACTGCCATTTTGAATAGTTTGCAATTTTTTTTATTGTAGGATACTGTTGGGTGGATTTAAGGAAAGCCTTTGAGTCCCTATATTTTGTGAGTGCCTAAGGGATTTCGTCAAAAAGAGCTTGTAGTTCTTTGAAAGTTGATATTGGAGAGAATGTAGTTGAGAAAATATGGTGAAAGATCTGATTGTAATCTTAAATCGTTGATATGCAAAAGCCGTTTACTCTTGTCTTTAAAAGAAGTTGCATTTGTTTTACTTTAGGTCAATTTTAGAATACTCTTTGGTAGTAAAATGTTGTTAGGTAGTAAGTGTTGGAAGGGGGCGTCGACGACGAGAAACAACTAGCAAATTCTAGCGTAATTCCTTAAGGGGCTATCCGAATACAGGACACCGTAAAACATACATTTTCTTGTCGTATAGTCTGGTGTATTGGTATATATAGCTTGACAATAACTCAGTGTATTGTCAAGGGTTCAGAGAAAAGACTTACCTATAAATATTTCATGAAAATATAACAGTATCAAAAAAATCGTAAAGAAGAAGCATAAAAAAAATTTTTGGTTGCTTAGATCTCAGAATTTTGAGCGTAAATGATATAATTTTATGTAATGACATTATAGGGAATTTCACGAACTAAAGACATACCTATAAATTATTCCACTGAGCCCTGTATTTTTTTCACAATTCAAAGAAAACTTCAAATGTACTCGTATTTTGGTAGGTATTCGATTCAACTAACATCAAACGTATCGCTATTTTGAACCTTATTTGTTGCCGCGATACGTTATTGTAATTTACCTAAACATTTCTAGCATTTCCTTACTACAGGGCCTTAATGACAAATTGATAAGAATGAAAAAATCAGAACAAATTTCGAGAAAAGCTTTGTCTAGCAGTAAGACAGTAGGATTAAATGCACCCGTAGTGAGCACGAGTGTGTAGTTCACGTCAAACAAAAAGATGGTACCCAGAAAAAAAAAATTGCTAAAAGTACATGATGTTTCTTTTTACACCCTGTATAAAGAGGAGATAGAGGATATCCTCAGTTACTTTTACATCGTACTGGAACCGAAAGCCATAAGCTCTATCATAATAACAGAAACTATTGACACTATTGTTTTCAATTAATAACCACAAAAAAATAACACGAAAATGTAATTTGTGAAATAGTGAGAACTCGAGGTAACGCTTCCTTGCAGTAAATGCATGTGTATGTAAACCTTATCGACCCTCGGCTACACATGCCAACGGTAGCCATTGAACAATTCATTCATCGATCAGACAAAAGGGCTACATTTGTAACTTCTTTATGAGACGTTTTTAAAACAAAAATAACAATTCCAACAGTAAGTATTACCCGACTGGAGTTCCCGTGTTTCGGCTCCAGAGCGATGTAAAAATAGCCGTGTATACAGTACTTACAAGGACGACAAATTGACTAGTAATCGCCACCACCTTTGTCTGAACCCGCGCTTGGCACATGCACAGTAAATCGCGTGAATATTGACAGGAATACTGTATTAAAAATAAAATTGTTACAGTTTTCGCTTCAACATTTCCATATAAATCGTATGATGTGCATCTCTGATAGTTGTTTGACATGCAACCATGTTTGTTACGCTTTGCTTACCGATTACTGGTGAAAATAGACACAAAGAGTTGGAAATAAAAATGGATTTAGCTGTGAAAAATTTGAAACATGCAATTGCAGGATAACAATTGTTTTTTGGAACTATAAGAGTTATAATCTGTGATACTGTCCCTACATCTGCCCTTTAGAGGACATTAACAACGCTACTGATAACGCAATAAACATGGCCACCTTCTGGGGCCAAACATTCTAAGATTTTCAGCGACACGAAAAGAAGTTATAATCTGAAAGATAACCTTCTCTGTTTACGAGATTAAAGTACTGTGAGATGAAAGGCCTAATACTGACAAACATTTTATTAAATTACGTGGCAACATTCGATTTATCTTACACTAGCTTTTGCCTACGGCTTCGTCCGCGTAAATGTTCGTTAAAGCGAATGAAATCGGGCCTATATCCTTGCTTGGGGTCAAAACTTACCCGTACCAAATTTCATCAAAATCGGTTCAGTAGTATAGTCGTGAAAGCGTAACAGACTTAAAAACAGACAGAGTTGCCTTTGCAATTATAATATTAGTTTGGATATATTTATTGGAGCTGGTAACATTAAGGAAAAAAAATCTATGAAGAACAAACGAACAAGGAGGGATAATTCTGCGTAGTTAAGTGCTAGCGACCTATACATACCCGTTAGTCGCATTTGCCGATTTATGAAGAACTCAGTTGGAATAACAAGCTAGTAGGTACTTATCATCATAAAATAATCCCTAAAAATACAGTCAAAGGTCGTACTAATACGACAACGAGATTATCGCAAAACCACGCGAACTATGTTCGCAAGAACTTCAACAAATATATGTCCTAATCCTAGGTGTCAAATTTGATATTCGAGTGCAGGTCACGCGATGGTCATGTATGCAAGTTTCCTATTAGGACAGCGACGAAAGAGCTTCTTTAGACACGACTAGCAGAATAATAGTTGAAAGATTAATTTAAGACTAAGGCCTGTTTACAGAAGCGAAGCTGCGGAACGGAGAAATATTCACCAATAGGATTGCATAACTGGGTCGCTATGGGGGGTGGTGCGAAGATTTTATGCAATCCTACAGGTTAATATCTCCGTTTCTATGCTCCGCTCCGCTTCCGTAGACAGACAGCCTAAACTTAGGCTATAACTGAAGGTTCTCATATATTTTTTCCATAACAAGAAATGTATTAGAATTACTTTTTACAGAAAAAAAACTAGCTACATACCACACGGTGTCACCCGCGTTCGGTTACGTCTTAGGTGACTGCTCCTTCCCCGTTGGTCCTAGCATGATGTTCTATAAATATAAACATCACTCTTGAATCACTCTATATAATCATGGAACCGCATTAAAAACCGTTGCGGAATTTAAAAGATCTAAACGTACAGAAGCGACTTTGCTTTAGGCTGTCAGACAATCGGTGACCGATTTTTTTGTCGGAGAGAATGGGACATATGAATCCCCACACGCACACGTCCTACAAAGAGTCGGTCCCACGAAACTATGGATCTATTGAAAGGTCCGATAAAGATCGGTCCTACAAAAAGTCGGATGTGGGCGGAGGACATTGTACTATGTAAAGATGACAAATGTAATGCCCACATGTGGCAATAACTCAAGTGAGCGTTAATTTCTAACGTTAGCTTAAATTACAAAGTGTACCACATAATGGGCACGTGTTAGCCACGTTCGCGTGTTAACTCTGAGTTAAAAGATAACTGTAGCTGGCGCAAGCGGGCCTAAAAATATTAACCTATTTACTGAACAAATATCGTTAATCAATAGTAAGTCAAACTGACTGAAATTATGATAACGCATTTGGATAAAGAAGGAGAATTAGAGAATCATTGATGCCACGTTTGAAATCACCTTAGTGGTAGTAGTATTACAATCTATAGGAAGCTATTGTGTCCATTGTTATTTAGAAATAGTTAATCCCGCGATTTCGTCCGCGAAAAAAATTGAAGGGTCTGTTTGTAACGTTAAACGATTTTTATAAATATCAAAAACACAATTTTTGTCCGTCTGTCTGATTGTTTGTTCCGGCAAATCTCCGAAACGGCTGGTCCTATTTTGACAGGACTTTAAGCTAATGTTATAAGAACTAACTTCAGCAACTTTAGAAAAATAATTAGGGTTCCGTGGAAAAAAAAACCGTGATAAACAATGAACGAAGTCGCGGGCATAAGCTAGTCTTCAGTTAAAAAAAAACTGTCACAGTATTTCAGCGTACATTGCTCTAGCTATTGTATTAAATTTTCAATTAGCAAACTAGCAGTCACCGTTATTTCGGTCTGTGATGGCGCACGCTATGCGTTCGGGCTGTTAAACTTTATGAGGCTATAAACCATGGCCTCAGTTCGACATAGTATCTATACTCTTACCAAATTAATAACAGGTATTTCGGAAAAGAGTCTGGTTTGTAAATTATAGGTATTGAAGACATGGTTGGCGCAGTGGTTGAGCGAGTGGCTGCGGGTTCAATTTCCACATATGACATATATTTGTATGACCTACAGGTAGTTGTTCCGGGTATGACTGTTTGTATATGTGAGCTTATATGTTTGTAAACACACCCACAATACTTAGTGTGGGGCAAAGTTACAAAAAATAAGAAAGGTTAAAAAAAGTGGTGGCCTAGGACTATACTTGTGAGATAAATCGATGGATAGGTTTTTAATATTCCCAATACAGATAAAATTATCTCGTTTTCTTAATCTATACTTAATATTATAAAGAGGTAAACTTAGTGAGGTTTTAGGGAGTAATACAAAAATCTACTGAACCGATTTTAAAAATTGTTTTACCCTTAGAAAGCCACTTTATTTGTGAGTGTCATAGACTATATAACATCACGCTACTACACACGGGAGCGAAGCAGTAACCAAAGATTTTTAATTAACACAGGTGATAATATCCACGCCGACGAAGTCGCTGGCAGGACCTAGTAATTTATACAAATAAAATTGAAGAACTAAATGTGTTGCTAAACGCAAAATTTGAGAACCACTACACCGATTTGACTGATATTTTTTTGTTTATAGTAATTTCCCGAACGAGGTTTGCATAGAAGATATTTTTTCGGAAAATCCACCGGAAAGTCAGAAATTTGCAACCATGGGTACGCTAGCGGGCGGTTCGCTAGTTTCATAATAAAACTTTCTTACCAGCTATTAAATCATAGTCGTCGGGAAATAGCCAATTATGCTATAACCGTTGATTATGGCGAGTGTTTCCACAATGTGAGTCAGTATACGGTGTCTATGGGAGCTAGAAAGGAAACAGGAAATGGCTTAATACAAGCAGGATCAGATACTTAAAGTGTAACGTGAGAAAATAATTTAAATAAATGTACAATTATAATGTTAAAATATATATATTCAGCCTATTATTGACCCACTGCAAGGCAAAGGCCTCTACTCGTACAGAGAAGGCATGATTATTGATCACCACGCTTGCTCAAGGCGGATTTGTGATTTCCACCTTCACAAAGAGCTCTGCCAATCATCTCGCAAAAAAACGAACCAACTTACAATTCTACTCTTTAACAATAAGAGTCATAAATATAATATTGGCATCTATATCACAATAAAAAGCAATTCACAAAACCTATAAACAAATCGGAATCTTTTTTTTATTTCATCAGAGCAATCAGCCTATTAATATGGAATAACTTCAAAACAGTTATAAATACTTATATAGGAATAGGGTTGCCATCGTTCCGGGATTCGCCGGATTTGTCCTATTTTAGAGTGCGTCCGGGGGTAGTCCGGATGGCGATTTCCGCGTGAAAGTCAATTAATTGAAAAATTACCAATAAATTAAAAAATTAATTCATAAAATAAAATAAATATAATGTAATTAAACAATGTTTTCTTTTCGTTGACTCGTGTCGGCTCAAGTTACTTAATTCACTTTTTTTTTTAATTTGTTAATTTATTTGGCAATACTTAATATTTTTTTGGCACATTTTTTAGGGTGCGTTCGTGAAAAATCTCAACTTTACCAAAATATCCAAGGTATTTAAAGTTTTTGTCCGGTGTAAGTAATTAAGGTGACAGCAGCCCTAGGTAGAAGGTACATGTTTAACATTTTTTGCACCTGTTGCAGTGTGAATTATGGAGGAAACTAAAATATTGGAATGTTTAGCTACGCCATGTTAAACAAACGGCTTGTTGTGTTTTTTCTTATGATTAATAATTTAGATACATTTTTATAGTTTAACCATGTTTTTGTGTGAGTAATGGCGATAAAAAAACAGCAACAAAGAAAATACGTTCACTTTTGCTTAGATAACTGCCTCGTTGGCCTAGTGGTCCTAAGCGCGACTGCTACGGTAGAGGTCTTGGGTTCGATTCCCAGGTCGAGCAAAAAGTGTTACTGGGTTTTTCTGTGAAATTCTCAGTATCAGCTAGGAATTAGGATTTGTGCTCGGTTAATGGCAATAGGCTCGCCCCCTATTACATGGGACCCAAATATACCGGCGAACTGTGGCTGTACATTGTTACACCTCTGCCTAACCCTTCGGAAATATTGGCGTGATGGGTGTTTTGCTTAGACTACAATTCATAATAACCTAAACATCAGAAGTGCAAAACTGTTATTTTACATTCAAAATTAAGTCGCAATCTCATCAAAACGACAGTTGACTTCAAAACATTAAAATTAGGGGCATTTTTGACAGATTAAGACTAAGATTAGCTTGCGATCGTTCCTACAAGTTTTCAGAATTGGACCCCAAGTACGTGTATGGAACTTCGTATCGAGAAAATCCCGCGATTTCGAGAATGAAATTACACAAATATATATATATATTTTTTTACTAGGATTAGTTATAAGTACATCTGTTTATTTTATAAGCATAGTTATTTATCAAAACAAAATAATTTGATTCGTTATGCAATCCCGAAATTCCGGAAATATATTCTTCAAATCAATTATTTCTTGAAGTCGTATCTTCCTAAGTCCTGGTCGATTCTTTTATAGCCGTAACGCAAAAAAAAAAAACAAATATATGTATAACATGTCTACGAAAATTTGTGAATAATGGAGAATATTTTGTAACTTTCACAAGTTATTAAAAAGCGCTTCCTTTAGTTTTAGAGTTCCGTGCCAAAATTGAAAATGAATGCGCTTGAAGTTTATTTAAGCGACTTTTTTAAAGTGAGTACTGTTACGAGCAAAAATAAGTTAGACAAAAGGTCTATTTCAAAATACAAGGGAAGTGGTTTTGAAAATACTTTGTTCGTAATAATGACCGTATTGGTTATAATTTAAGAAAAAAATGTTCCATTTACTATGTACTTATCAATGCGGAAGTTTGTTAATTTTTTTTTTTTTAATCTGTGGATTGAATTTTCTGTGTTGACAATTCTTTCTCTAATAGGCCATATTTTATGATCAAAGAATTAGGGATTCATACAAAAATTCACGCGACGAAGACGCGGGTAAAAGCTAGTCGTAATTAATATATTTATGCTCGTAATTGTACAACCCAGACGAAACTATAATGCAAAAAAAATCTTCTAATCCAATTTAAAATATAGACGGCCTTTTCAAACTATGGAAACTAAATTCTAAAAGGCTCACAATAAATCTTAAATTCCCCATTTCTCAAAAAAAACAGTTAAATTAAAAACAAATTAATTTTCACACAAAATAAATCTTCAACACATTCACCGCCCTTTCCAAAGTTCACAGATAAAAAATAAATCTTGCGACGGACAGACATATTCACTGTAGACAAATGATCCATTATTATTTTATTAAGACGAATGACAGCAACTGTACTGTTTGTCAATTTTGTTATAAATTCCAGGCCAATAAATTAACTTCCGTTTAATTATTTTTTTTATACGTGACCAGCGAAATCTATTAATACTAGTTAAACACCGCGGTTTTACAAGTGCTTAGTAACGACTTTGGTTACTGTTTCGCTGTCGTAGCGTGATGTTATGCACCCTATACTATTCCTCGTGAATCTGGCTATCATATACAGGCAGTACATTAACGCGTTGAAACAAACAAACAAAAACTTTTCAGCTTTATTATATTCGTTTATATAGTATCTAAATTTGTAGAGAGTTTGATCTCAACTTTTATAAATTATTATTGACCCAGGTCTAGTAATAAGCATGAATATTGACTTAAGTAGAACATTGCCATAATGTAATAATCCGAATATATAATAATAATTTATCATTGTCCCACAGGCCTCTTCCTATACAAGTAAAACACGGGCATTGATCACCACGCTTACTCAAGACGGTATTTTGAGACATTGTATTAATTTTAAGTTATAGTTTCCTCACGATATTTTTAGATGTTCAAGATAATCTAAAAAAGCATCTACATAATTATAAATTCAAGTCATATAAATAGAATTTAAACAATAATACACAATGATGCCTTTTCAAATAATCACTAGGAGATATATTATATTCCTTGAATCTAAATATTTAGGCGTGATGTAATATTGTAATTGAAGCGATGAAAACGAATGACTGGCCGTTAATAAGATCACAAATGGAGGGAAATAAACTTGGAAAAACTTTTTTGTTTTGATAAAACGTTCTATTTTTAAATTTAAGTACGTACTTTGTTCTTATTTACGTTTTTGATTCAGAATGACGATGCATCTTTCTTTTAAATTATAGATGTCGAACTAAAATTCAAAAAGTAGGTATATTCAGAGCAGACCGTATTTTTTTTGTACAGAAAAAATGGCGACTAAAGAAAAATACAAAAGTGCATTCGTGGTATATTGAATACATTTAGAATCTAATTTGAAATGTAATAATTTATTTATTTATTGGAATATGGAAGATTTAAAGTTAAGACAAAATACTTAGCAACAAAAAAATAATCAAATGTAGTCGACAAAAAGTCAATTACAAATCAATAATAGTAAAATATTATAGTCATAATTACTTGATATTTTATGTAATAAGCATTCTAAGGTGTAGTTAAAAACCATTGGCGAATTACGAACAGAAAATTATTTCTGTTCACCAATAAACTGCAAAAGTAACAGCTGATTCATTTATTGCCATATAAAAATACTCCATTTTAAATATCAACTTTGAAAGATGGCAACACATGAACGGTTATCTGAACATTTTTACCATTGTGTGCTCAATAAATTAAAACAAATAATAAGAAACGGAAATGAATAATAAAATTACACTAAATGCTTGCCGATGTTGCAATAAAAGAAAAACAATATGTGTCAAGTATGTGTGTGTCATTAGGTTGTCTACTCACTGCTGAGTCGATGGAAGTGTGTTTATTTTCAAACATGACTAAACTGTTTGTTTAAGAATTTTGTTCGTACGTCGCTGGTTTTGTAGCCTGAACTATTACTTAGGAGGACGTGGACATAGTACATACATAGCGTATCTAAGCTACATAATTATATTGTCCCACTACTGGGCAAAGGTCTCATCGAATAAATATACAAATATGTAATTGTGACAATATTTACCGATTTTTTTGCGTATTTTTCGTCAATGGTATAATGTTTATCATTATAATAACGGTTATTATTACGCCTACGATAATTACCTGCAGATTTAACCATTATCTATACTAATATTATAAAGCTGAAGAGTTTGTTTGTTTGGTTGAACGCGCTAATCTCGGGAACTGCTGGTTTGAAATGAAAAAAAATTTTTGTGTTGAATAGTTCATTTATCGAGGAAGGCTATAGGCTATATAACATAACGCTAAGACCAATAGGTGCGGAGCAGTAACCAAAGACGTAACCTAATGCGAGTGAAAAAACTACGCGCAGAAGCTAGTTATTGTATAAAATTAATACACATACCCACGCACATTAATGACCTGGCATATTACCTCTTCACCTCCTTTGGTTGACTGGAAGAGAATGCCTATGGCGTTAAATCTGCTTTTGTACTGCTTGCTGCATAAAGCTTTTAATGAATAAATAAATAACATACCATCACGCCTGTATTCCCCGGAGGGTTACGCAGAGGTGTACCAATGTACACACACAGTTCGCCGGTATGTTTTCAGGTCCCATGTAATAGGGGGCGAGCCTATTGCCATTAACCGGGCACAAATCCTAACTCCGACCTGCTACTGAGAATTTCATAGAAAAACCCAATAACACTTTTTGCTCGACCTGGCAATCGAACCCAAGACCTCTAGCGTAGCAGTCGCACTTAGCACCACTAGGCTACCGAGGCAGTTAAATAAATAGCCTTTCAGTTTTCAGTGTGTGTTGGCATCTCCTGCCAATATCCCATAAGATGATTTATTAAAAATCTTTTGAAAAATGTCGGTCAATAATTAAAAGAGGGTTATTAGACTTTACTTTTAATTTGACTAATGAAGACGATCCTTTTCTACTTAGCAATATTTTAATTTGTTTCGTAATAATAATGTGCTGTTATTGTCCTCGGGCCACGTGGTTTTCATATTTATTTCATGATACAAACAATAACTCACTTTTTCAGGCTACTTTAAAAATACACTCGATATCGATTGGACTCAATCTATACTACTAAAACTTTGTTTGGGGTACCCCTATAGGTGAAAAAAGGCCATATAGATAAAAAATCAGGACTATCATGACCTGTAAAACCCTCGTCATTGCTATCTCGACAGTAAGAATACTGTAGAAAAACGAAACTATAATAACGTGACACGGAGTAAAGAGTAAATGGAAGAATGAAAAGTGAGCCAGCCATGACGCTTTATGTATATGCTCTAACAGTGTAGATTACATACCAACATACCATCAGGCCTGTATTCCCCGAAGGGTTAGGCAGAGGTGTACCAATTTACACCTACAGTTCGCCGGTATGTTTAGGTCCCATGTAATAGGGGGCGAGTCTATTGCCATTAACGGGGCACAGATCCTAACTCCGAGCTGCTACTGAGAAATTCCAAATGGGAAAACCCAATAATACTTTTTGCTCGACCTGGGAATCGAACCCAGGACCCCATGCTCATAAGACGGGGCAGTCAGTCGGGGTAGATTACATTTTCAACTTTAAACGAATGTCGTAAAAGCCCATAATGCTATATCACTATTTAGAGTAGAAAATAATTTAGCTAGTGTTTACCGGCCTAACTGTTAACAGCTGTGTGCTCTAAAATGATACCTAAGTACAAAGCAGCATCTAAGTATTCAACACCGATACAACTTTTGCTGATGAACATCCTTTTATCTTATAAGAACAATCGCAATATAAAGACAAGATTAAAAGAACAAACTGAGCAACTAATGTTTATTTTTCTTCGCTCGCTCCAAAAGCTATGAAATAAGCGTACAATCCCTCCATTTACTTCCCCATCCGTGTCGAAACTACACCCATAGCGCGGGTGTACGATAGTGATAACAAGTTTCTCCCGTTTTATGTACGCGTAAGTACGGATCGCTATGATTAAGTGTGGTGGAGTGTACTTTAGTAAAGTGTTCCTTTTTACCAAATTGGATGCGGGATTGTAAAGTTTGTGTTGCGTTCTTTTATAGGGAAAGCCTTTTTAGTTCTGGACTTGAAGAGAGTGGAAAAATTTGGGATGCCAGAAATATTATTTTATTACGTACCGGCAAGCATCAAAGAATGGGCTACCGTTCTTCTGAGAATACTTAATAAGAAAAAGCTGAACGGCATCTTCTTATGTGATAAACATACTGCGATTGTAAAATTTGCAAATACAAATATACTACTTAACAAACTGCCTCGTTAGCCTAGTGATCCAAATCGCGGCTGCTACGCTAGAGGTCTTGGGGTCGATACCTAGGTCGAGCAAAAACTGTTATTGGGTTTTTCCAAGAAATTCTTAGTAGCAGCTCAGAGTTCGGATTTGTACCAGGTTAATGGCAATAGGCTCGCCCATTATTACATGGGACCTAAACTTACTGGCGAAGTGTAGGTGTACATTGGTACACCTCTGCCTAACCCTTCGAAGAATACAGGCGTGATGGCATGTCATGTAATAATATACTAGTGTCTGTCTGTGACTTTGTTCGTGTGGAAGTCAAGTACAACGATAAATGCATTTTTTTTTTTAAATCAGCACAGTACTTCCAGTCCTGGCAAACCAATAAACAATTTTACGTTTTTATATTATTGATCAAGGGGCGTTTGATGAGCGTCAATTTTTCCTTTTCGTCTTAAACGTTACTTTAAAAGCGTAACTTTGTCCTTTTTTGTACGTTGCAACATTTATAATTTCTCCTGTTTCATGGTTACGTTTACAAACAAACTTACAAACACAAATCTGGACCAACTATCTCTTAGCTAACAAATATTTCTTCCAATCCAACAACCAATCGCCCAGCCACTGCGCCAACCATGTCACCAAATTGAATTCTCAATCCTCGTGCAAAAGGCACAAGATACATTATATATGCACCAGTTTACGTAAACTGGTGCAACAGCCAAAACGTAGCTCACGTCTGATTAGTTAGCACAGCTCAGCAGAAACTGTCGGATTAGGTAACGTTACCCCTCTGTGTATCAACTATTGTGATGGATATGTATGCTGTGCATGTAAATTATACGAGTTTATGTTATGCTTGTCATTGCATGCTTAATGTTTATATTTAGTTATTATAATTATGATTTAACTGCCTTGTTACCCTAGTGGTCTTGGGTTCGATTCTCAGGTCGAGCAGTGTTATTGAGTTTTTCTATAAAATTTTCAGTAGCAGCTTGGGGTTACGATTTGTATCCGGTTAATAGCAATAGGCTCGCCCCCAATGATCTACACTGGACCTAAACATACCGGCGAACTGTGAGTGCACATTGGTGCACCTCTGTCTGAAAGGAATGGAGAGAGGCCTTTGCCCAGAAGTTGCTAGGCTAAAAAAATATGTCTAAAGTAGGATTTGCAGTGATAATAAAACGGCAAGGTCAAATTATTAGCCACTAACTAATAGCTATCCATTCAACACAGCCACATCCTATTCATTGCGGCGTGACACAATATTGTAATTAAAACATGTCGCAAACAGCATCAATTAATGGGAATTTAAACACAAAATGAAACACATTACTACAATGTTTTTCAGCTAATTTCTGACTGTGGCTTCGTCCGTGTTGAATTTAAATATGACATAAAACATAATTATCTGATGACTTTCGACAATAGTGCAGTTTTCAATCAGTGAAACATTTTGTGTAATCGGACCAGAATTTTCAGAGACAAACAAACAAGGAAAACCATTTTACTTTTTTTATAACATTAGTAAAGATGAAACACTATAACTACTAAACATAACATACCATCACGCATATATTCCCTGAAGGGTTAGGCAGAGGTGTAACAATGTACACCCACAGTTTGCGGTATGTTTAGGTCCCATGTAATAGGGGGCGAGCCTATTGCCATTAACCGGGCACAAGTCCTAACTCCGAGCTGTTACTGACAATTTCATGGAAAAACCCAATAACACTTTCTAGGAATCCAACCCAAGACCTCTAGTGTAGCAGTCACGCTTAGGACCACTAGGCTACCGAGGCAGTCGCTATAACTACTATTCCCCCTAAAAGGATAAGCTGAAAGCACAGATATAAAATTCCTTGCACAAAAAGCTGCCCTGCCAATACTGGGGCAGATAAGTGTGAACAAAATCAATCCACTTGATTGACACTATCTGATGCTACCGTGTTTTGTTTTTGTAGCGAGATGATGCTGGAACGTGGAGATCTTTTTGGTAAGTTTTCGTAAATCGGGGGGGGGGGGGGGGATTCTTCTAACTTTTAGTAAAGATTGCAATTTGATCTCTGTCTTTATCTGTCGAAAATGCATTCAATTTACTAAAAAAAAATTGACATTGAGATTAAAACTAGTTTTCTACTAGTCTACTAAATTAAAAATGTTTTTTATTCGATACGAGTAAACCCTAATTTCTCTAAGTCAAAGCATTTATTTTAATTAGACCATTTACAGGCACTTTTGCATTGTCAAGAAGTTAATTTAAAAGTTGAAGCTAGTTGTTCATTCCAAAGCATAGGTCTCTATGGAGAAGAATGAGCAAGAAACTCCATGTACACTCTGGTTTGGCATTTAGAATTCGTTTCCAATGTTAATATAGGTATGTAGGCAATGCGAAGTTTCAGACAGAGGCGGTGGCGACGGCGAGCGAGTGTCAGTTTGTCTTAACTGCACTACAATCGTGTCAGACTAACATTGAATTCATTGCAAATTTTTTGTAAGGAATTTGGACAAAACTATAAGCTCAACAGTCTTGGTTAAAAGCCGAAGTGTTCCGAGAATAATGGTAGCATTAAAATCCGCTTACCCCAAAATCACACAACAGACTGTAGATAAACATTTAACACTTCCTTGTACGCGAAAAATCAATCTATTTGACGGACGGTATCTGTTGTTGTCAGTATTTGTTTTCCACGCTTGCAATCAGAATTGTGCGTGATAAGCCTGATAGATTGGCGATTTCATTCCAGCATTCCCATTGGCTGATGAAACAAAAGATTATCATTTAATTGGAGCAAATGTTTTTAAAATTAAAATCTTGATCCGACAAATTAGGGCGGAAAGTTTTGATGTCGACTTGTGGAGTAGGATTGTAACTTTTCAATTTGGTCGAAAGGCCAAAAAGTTTTGCGCCCAAAGCCTAAAATGGTTTATTTTTTTTATTAGCTTTTCATTTGCTTTCTTTGTTACGGATTATATTTTTATGAGGGTTTGTTTTTTTATTGTCCTCAGGCTTGAACACAAGTAATGGACGTACGTATGCTATATTTTAACTGATTGCCAGTCTAAACCATAATTTTGCGGGACAACAGCGCGCTCCTTACAAAAGCAATCAAGTCATATTTTTGTCAATAAGTAATTAAACTCAAATAATCTTTATAGTCAGGATAAAGGTATTCAGATCACTGCTTGTGGTTATTCAGTTCCCCGTCAAATAAGTAAATTCCAAAATGATAGGTAGTTTAAAATCTCATATTAGTTTTTATTGAGCGCGCTGTCAGTGTTAGACAGTGCCAGTTGTACTAACGCATGTTGTTGATTATTGTTCGGTTAGTTTAAATATTTAAAAATATTTTTATATAAAAATATACACTACAAAAATCTTAAATTAATTATTTTATTTCAAACAAATATGTATTTACATGCCTTAAAAATTAAATTTAACACATTGACTGTACATTGGTGCACGCGATACACCCCTATAGGGTAGTATATGTAGCGTTGCCAAACGAGCGCCACCCGTGCGGTCCCCTAAAAACGCTGGTGTAGGTTTTTTAATTTATCAAAGTGCTTTTTTCACACCTACCGGACCTTTTAAACCGGATAACCAATACACTACGCCACCGGATACTCAAAACCGACTACCCAGCTGATGGAGCGTATAAATGGCGCTTAAACAAGTATATTCAATGATTATTAAGATCCAATCATAATAATAGTAGCCTATTATTGTTCCAAGCAGGACGAAAGTCTCTTCTCATTTAGAGAAGGCACAAGCATTGACCACTGCGCTTGCAATGCCGGGCTACTATCAATGTTCCTTTGAAATCATATATACTTCTAAGTTTACCGATATCACTGATCTCGGTAACGATAAACACGGTGAGGAAACCTGGACTTATAACTGATCAAAGCATATTGATACAAAGCCATTCTAATTACTACTATGTACACAAATGCAACTATTGGAAACTAGTGACTTATGGCACATAATATCTATACTCATATAATAAAGCTAAAGAGTTTGTTTGTTTGTTTGAACGCGCTAATCTCAGGAACTCTTTTTGTGTTGGATAGCTCATTTATCGAGGAAGGCTAAAGGCTTATATAATGTGATATTATGATACTACTTTTTTTTTTTTTTTTTTTGGTGGGTGGAAAATCGTCAAATAACTTCTCCCGCCCTGGGCGGGGCGGGAGGGAGTGTCAGACTTTTACTGACTAAAACCCACCCATGTTCCTTCTTGTGCCCTTTGCGTTCCGGGGGCGCGGTATCTCTTGCGAACAACCCGCAGCCCCGGCAGGCATCGGCCCTCAGTGGCCCCTTCCTTTTGCTGACATCTCTTTGAGGCGCGCGTGGAACACGAACGCGCCGTCGACACGGCCTGTCGTTATGCAACGTAAGGACGGTGAGCTACCCATTGCTCACCGTCCACAGGCCAGTATCTTCGGTGGCCGGGAGTCGTCTCGCGGCTCCCGACGTCCGGAGCGTCTACCGCGGCGGCTGGGACGGGAGAACCGCTGCCTCAACCGTCCCGCCGCCTCCTTTTTCAAGCAATTATGATACTACTACGACCAATAGGTGCGGAGCAGTAACCTAAGAAGTAACCTAATGCGGGTGAAAAAACTGCGCGGACGAAGTCGCGAGCAGATGCTAGTATACAGATATGCAGGAACGCAAATTCCGATATCGTAATTTCAAATGAATGCAGAAGTGAATTGCTAGGTTGTCATCTATAAGGCACGATTCTATCTACTTATTTACGAAAGAGCTATATGTACTTGCACTATGTTTATTGGATGGAAAGGCTATTGTGAGTCAATGGATTCAGTAGGTAGGGTACATAATTCTAAACCCATAACTTTCAACATTTTTTGTATCATCTACTTAGCCTTTTCCCAACTATGTTGGGGTCGGCTTCCAGTCTAACCGGATGCAGCTGAGTACCAATGTTTTACATGAATCGACTGCCTATCTGACCTCCAAAACCCAGTTACTAGGCAACACGATATCTTTTGGTTAGACTGGTTGTCAGACTAACTGGCTTCTGACTATCCGTAACGACTGTCAAAGATCTACGAATGACAGCCGGGACTAACGGCTTTACGTGCTTTCCGAGGCACGGGGGTGTCATACCACCAACTTCTAAACTCCGGGCTGCTACTGAGCAAATCCTAATGGAAAAACCCAATAACACTTTTTGCCCGACCTAGGAATCGAACCCGGGACCCCATGCTCATCAGTCGCGCTTTCAACCACGAGACCAACGGGGCAGTTAACATTTTTTGTAATTAATAAAAAAATCAAACGTCCTCTACCCGGGGCTGCGGGTTGTTCGAAAGAGATATTGCACCCCCGGAACGCAAAGGGAACAAGAAGGAACATGGATGGGTTTTAATTAGTAAAAGTCTGACACTAGGGCGGGGGAAGTCATTTGATGATTTGCCATCCCTAAAAAAAACGTTCTCTACAAAAAATACAGTCAAAATGTATGAAACCGCTAATTATTAATTTTTGGATTTCAAAGTTAGTCTCACAGTTCATTTCATTAGTACGTTCGCCCTCGAAAAATGGACGATAAACTAAAAATCTGGCTATTTTGAATACAGAATGTTAGGTAGCACTTGATAATAGACCTGGAACCTTTAAAAAATATACTATTCAGAAAATATAGGCATTTTTGACAGATTGAAACTGATATTGTAATGCGAACGTTCCTACAAGTTTCTTGCCCTCCTGATTAGGTAACAAAACCCGGTACAGGCTTAGTTATAAATTTAATCAAAGACTACCGCAATCTTCATAACCCATCGAACACTTACAAAACATAATTCGGGACACCACAGTGGTCCCAAACACGACTTCTTGACCCTTAGTTTGTGCCCCAAACCTCATTAAAACTTGCCTCAGTGTACAGAGCCCTCGTAATCCTGCGGTGATACATTTAGGGGTCCTCAGGAGTATTATCTCTGAATGACTTTAGCTGTATTGACTTTTTTTGGGAGTAAATTACTTTGTATAAATGTAATGTAAATTTACTACTAAAATTGCAGAAAATAAACACACGTTTTGCTAAACAAAATATTGGATACTGCTAATAACACACGACGTAGTCGGTCAACCAACAATGTCCTTGATAATGCGCTTAAACAATTTGACTTTTAATTAAGCGTGAGCACTCCATTCGTTCACTACTCTCGTGTACATACATACCATTACGCCTGTATTCCCCGAAGGGTTAGGCAAAGGTGTATCAATCGCCGGTATGTTTAGGTCCCACGTAATAGGGGGCGAGCCTATTGCCATTAACCGGGCACAAATCCTAACCCCCAGCTGCTACTGAGACTTTTATAGAAAAACCCAGTATAAACACTTTTTGCTCGACCTGAGAATTAAACCCAAGACCTCTAGCGTAGCAGTCGCGCTTAGGACCACTAGGCTAGCGAGGCAGTTACTAGAATACTTTCGTGTCCAATATCAATAACACGCTATACTATATATTTATTAGATTTTGTAAAACTGAAAACAAACGATACGTAACAACCTACACCTACGGTTGTTTTCCGAACCAGAATTCTGGGAAAATAATTTGCCGGCAATATCCAGGGCAAAAGTTTTGATATGAGATATGATACGGTACCTTTCCGAGAATAACTTCAGTGATGGGACTTTTTTATCTCGGGCTTTGGTACCGGGAAGTTAGGTTACACATACCCATATTTGTACGTGAAAAAAGATGATGTAGGCTTGAGACTTAAGAGAAGCCATTATTGAGATCTTGATGAAAGTTTAGAACATTGAGATTTGTGCAAGAACTATGGAAATTGGTTTCATCATCCTCTTCTTCTTCTTCTTCTTATTCTTTTCGAGTTTGTTTGTTTGGTTAAACGCGCAAATCTCAGGAACTACTTTGTTTGAATTGAAAAAATATTTTTGTGTTGGATAGTTAATTTATCGAGGAAGGCTATAGGCTATATAACATCACGCTACGACCAAAAGGAGTGAAGCAATAACCACAGATGTAACCTTATGTGAGTGATAAAACTACGCGGACGAAGTCGCGAGCAGAAGCTAGTTTAAGATAATTCTATAATTTTTGGGCTCAGTCGGTAGCCTCGTTTGTCGAGACGTCAGTAGCGTTATTAATGTTTTCTAAAGCGCGATATAGGGACACTGGAGGCTGTAGTAAGTGGATCATCGTCTGATCAGGAGCATCGCACTCGCACTTAATCATCATTATCATCACTCACAACCCGACTTGACTCACGACTGGGTTTAAGTCGTTTTAGTTTATTCCATGATGAAGGTGACCCTACCATTCGATGGGCCATCAGCTAGTTTGCCATCCAACAACAAAAGAACATATAACTAGATATGTTTCAAAAATAAATAAAAAATGCAAGGATAGGAAAAATATGTAGCTTGGGTCACGTCATGTGTCTTTTTACACCCAATAAATGGAAAGCGCTTTTCATAACAACACACACATACCATCACGCTTGTATTCCCCGAAGGGTTAGGCAGAGGTGTACCAGTGTACACCCACAGTTCGCCGGTAAATTAAGGTCCCATGTAATAGAGGGCGAGCCTATTGCCATTAACCGGGCACAAATCCTAACTCCGAGCAGCTACTGAGAATTTCATAGAAAAACCCAATAACACTTTTTGCTCGACCTTGGAATCGAACCCAAGACCTCTAGCGTAGCAGTCGCGCTTAGGACCACTAGGCTACACACCTACCACAAGGCAGTTATCACGACATTAACGAGGCTTTTCATAACAATTCAAAAACTAAACATGGCCGACACGATGTATTATAAATACCAGGTTTATTTGCAACACAACATTCTATCACAAAACGGTAATTTATACACCGAGCCACTTTACAAACAGACGGACAGACAATCTGAACACAACAATTTACTCCAACCTTAAGGAGCTGCTCTTTGTCTCTGAAACGTTCAAATGTACGGTTATTACAATCCTTATAATATTCAGTAAAAGCTATTCAAGTTAAGAGAAACCTTAATGCCATTTCAGTATTGTACTGATTTGAGATTGTGTTGGAAATATAATTTATCTTTTTGTACGAAAGGTGCGTAATGGGTAATTTAAATTGATAAAATTGTGTGGTTGACTATATCTCTGGTTTAATTAAAGGGTTTGGAAGTTAATTGCGGTGGACGCAGGTGAAGATGGCGAGATGAGCTCGAAGCTTACAGGCAGGATTGGTCCACACTAGCTCAGGATAGACAGGATTGGAAAGGAGAAAGGTAAGAATTCTGAATTCTGCAGTAAGACAACCCACGCTAAAAACGTTTGCGTTTGAAACACCTACTAAAACAACATACATACATGCCATCACGCCTGTATTCCTCGAAGGATTAGGCAGAGGTGTAACAATGTTCGCCGGTATGTTTAGGTCCCAGGTTTTAGAGGGCAAGCCTATTGCCATTAACCGGGCACAAATCCTAACTCCGAGCTGCTACTGAGAATTTCATAAAAAAATCCAATAACACTTTTTGCTCGACCTGGGAATTGGACCCAAGACCTCTAGCGTAGCAGTCGCGCTTATTACCACTAGGCTTACGAGGCCATTAAAACAACAACTATCCTTTTAAGACAACTGCTATACTTCCCAGGACTAGTACACCAACAGAACTAATCAGAAAAGCCCTGGGTAAAGGCCTTCTTCGACTCCATCCATCTTTCGCGGTCCTCTGCTTTATCTCTCCAATTTTAGAAGAAACCATCCAGATTTTATCTAGCATCCATTGTGTTCAAAAAAGAGACTTAAATGTCACTAAAATAAGGTGCTTTTTTACTACAGACCTGTCAGGCGAATATTTCCAACAGACATGTTATCTAAGCATACAATAACATTAATTAAAACAACAACGTACCTTTACACTTAATTAGACAAAACCGCGAAATCCTTTCTACTCGTTCCCAACCAAAAATGAATTTAAAACCTAACTAAACAAGGTCTAACTTAGTATTTAGTACTTAAAATAAATAAGATAGGCTTACGCAGAGTCTATATAGCCTCATTTAGCACAACGACATCAATTACCACTGACATAAAGACTGCTGTATACTGGAATAGACTTCGTTTGTATAATAGGATACGATTTAGTTGGCGTATCTAGAGTTTATTGAATGAAGATCAAAGGAAGGGTGATAAGGATTTTCTGTTGAGAATTAGAGAAATGGCTTTTCTTCTACGGTACGACTTTACTGACTTCAAAAAAGAAGATTATCAATTCTATTGTTTTTTTTTTGTTGCCTAAGAACTCCGTGATGTATGAACCGATTAAGAAAATTCTTTATAGTTGGAAGGATATACTTTCAGATTAGTCCCATAGATATATTATCAAAATCGGTTTAGTAACTTGATTTTTAAATCAAAATAACTGAAAAGAAAGGATTTGGATGACAGGAAGTAAATACTAAAAATCATCATCTGCTTAGCCTTTTCCCAACTAAATTGGGGTCGGCTTCCAGTCTAACCGGATACAGCTGAGTACCAGAGTTTTACATAGGGCGACTTCTTATCTGACCTCCACAACCTAGTTACTAGGCAACATAATAACTCTTGATTAGACTGGTTGTCAGACTAACTGGCTTCTGACTATCCGTAACGACTGTCAAAGATCTACGAATGACAGCCGGGACTAACGGCTTTACGTGCTTTCCGAAGTGCGGATATCACACCACCAACTTTCAAACTCCGGGTTGCTACTGAGCAAATCCTAATGGAAAAACCCAATGGCACTTTTTACTCGACCCGGGAATCGAACCCAGGACCCCGTGCTCATCAGTCGCGCTTCGACCACGAGACCAACGGGGTAGTCAAAACAACGGGGTCAGTCGGGGAAGTAAATACTAAAAATAAAAAAAATAACACTTTTTTTCAAAAAACATAATTATTCGATGGAGTATTTAAAATATCTTCAGTGTTACTAAGTTTATTATTTACCAATAACAACATACCATCAAGCCTGTATTCCCCGAAGGGTAGGGAAGAGGTGTAACAATGTACACCCATAGTTTGCCGGTATGTTTAGGTCCCATGTAATAGAGGGCAAGCCTATTGCCATTAACCGGGCACAAATCCTAACTACGAGCTGCTACTGAGAATTTCATAGAAAAACCCGATAACACTTTACTCGACCTAGGAATCGAACCCAAGACCTCTAGCTTAGCAGTCGCGCTTAGGACCACTAGGCTAACGAGATTCATGAGGAATAATATAGCCAATATAATATCACGCCGCGACACAGGAGCAGAGCAGTACCCGAAGATGTAGCGTGGCACGGGTGAAGAAAACCATGCGGATGGGACGTCACGGGCATATGCCAGTAAATAAATAAGCATTAAGAATACGCTCAAAAAATCCAAACAACCCTTCATATTTCCAACAAAACTGACGTTACCAGTTCCCCGCTCAACCCCCACAAATTATAACCATAGTCTGTACGAGAAGCGATGGAAAACAGTCTGATGGGGCGTAAAAATATTCCTAGCTGCCATGACAGGCAGAAATAAGCGGAAAAATACAAAATCCGAACAGAAATGTCTGTTTTTATTTACTGGTGAAATGGTTACTGGATACAAATGGATTTGACAGTAGGTGCTGTGTGCCTGTGTCATGGCGGGTAGGTAGATGTGATTTTGTTTTATTTTTACCTATATTTGAATACAATAGAAACAACTATACAAGTTGCCTGGTGGTTTTGTCATTTTAAGGTACTGTAAATAATAATCTTATTAGGGGTGGCGTGTTCGATACCGGATAAGTCCCAATGTGACTTTTTCAGTTCATATGTACTTTCTAAGTTTATCTTGAATTTGGTTAAAGAAAACTTGGACCTATCTATACTAATTATAAAGCAGAAGAGTTTGTTTGTTTGTTTGGTTGAACGCGCTAATCTCAGAAACTACTGGTTTGAATTGAAAAAATCTTTTTATGTTGAATAGTTCATTAATTGAGGAGATATAACATTACGCTACGACCAATAGTTGTGGAGCAGTAAGTAACCAAAAGCGTAACCTAATGCGAGTGAAAAAACTACTCGGACAAAGTCGCGAGCAGAACCCAGTAGTGAATATAAGTCTGAAATCACCAATCCGCCTAGAGCAAGCGTGGTGATCAATGCTCGTGCATTCTCTGTCTGACAAGAGGCCTTTGCCCTGCACTAGGATAATAATAGGATAGTATTATTATTTACACGTGAACACGATGTACCATGCTGTTTTAAAAGAATTGCCGTATTTTCTATAAACATAATCAAATATCTTGATTTACATAAAACACGGTAATATGAGTCGGGCTGTGAGTGAAGGAAGAGCTAGTTTACCAGTGTCTGCGCACATGCTTGAGCACTATAACATCTCCTGCGAACTTGGCTAGTCTTTAGAATATAAATCACAGTTCTAATTAAACACAACAAAGCAATACTTTATCCAACCAATCTATCATCTCCAAAACAAAAAGGTAACGGACGAACAGACTCGCCATTGAAAATTCATAGCAAATTGTTAGCAATTGAAACTCGAAGGAAAAAGGGTCGCCATAGCAATTAAATTACATATTGTTTAAAAAGGTATTAATTGAAAGGTCGATCTAAAAATAGGTTTTCTTTTAGGCCATTTTTTATTATCAACGGGAAATCAGAAAAAAAAGATGTTTAAGATGTTTTGTAAAATTAATAAGACTCTTCCGACTGAATTTCGGTCACGGCAGTCAATCTCAATTGGGACTAGCCAAATACGCAGGAAATATTGTAGAATGTAGAAAACAAGTGTGTGCGCAAACACAGGTGCTCCTACTTATCTCACTCTCATGGTCTTTTTATTTTCGTAATTAACTGTTATAATATTATTTGTTAATTTTATGTTTTATGTAAATAGGGTGTACAACAAACATAATCCTATTTATTAGTAAAGCTAAGTGAAGTCTGCAAAATTAAATCCCTTCTCGCAAAAGGAAAACAACAACAAAATAACATTTCCCAGTTATTTAAAATTATCATACAGTTCGCGGGAAAGCTACACAGCTATAGGAAAATGGCGGGTTCACACTCATAAAGTGTGAGAATGAAAAGGTGATACCACGGTGAGAGCTCCGACCGTAGACTTTGTATATACATGAGATTCTATACACTGCACATAATAAAATAGAAGCATTACTTCTTTAGCGTAATCCGCAGTTACTTCCTCGTTCTTCTCCATAGAGACTTACGTTTAGGAACGAGCAACTAGCTTCAACTCTCTGTCTTAATCTCAAATCTAAATTGCAATCCATAATGTGAACATACAGGTGCTATTAAAAAAAAAAGAGGAATAGCGCTATCATAATTTTTTAATACGTAACGTACCATCACGCCTGTATTACCCAAAGGGTTAGGCAGAGGTGTAACAATGTACACCAACAGTTCGCCGGTATGTTTAGGTCCCATGTAATAGGGGGCGAGTCTATTGCCATTAACTGGGCACAAATCCTAACTCCAAACTGCTAATGAGAATTTTAATAGAAAAACCCAATAACACTTTTTACGCGACCTGGGAATCGAACCCAAGATCTCTAGCGTAGCAGTCGCGCTTAGGACCACTAGGCTAACGAGGCAGTGAAACGTAATGTATGTTTTAAAGGGTAATATTTAATATCTTATTGTCTAATTCTTGGCAATTGAAAAGTGTCTGTAAATAATCTAATTAAAATAAATACTTTAACTTTGTAATACGTACTCTACTGGATGACTCTGTCAGTCTCGTGTACGCAATGGTGGTCTCTGAGCAGGGGGTCTCAGTTCACCAAGTCGGGCAAAAAGTGCTAGTATGCTTTTCCGTCAGGATTTTCTGAGATACAGCCTTATTTTTTAAGGTTAGCGAAATCATTAAATGACTTCTTCCGCTCTGGGTGGTGTCAGACTCTCACTGACTAAAACCTACCCGTGTCCCTACTACTGCCCTTTGCGTTCAAGGGTTGGACTCTTTCGAACAAATTCCGCAACCCTGGCAGTGTCCTGTTAAAGTTGGTGGTTTGATACCCTTGTGTCTTGGAAAATATGTAAAGCTATTGGTCATGTGCCGGTCGTCATTGCCGTCCCATCGGAATGTAAGAAGGAGAGCTCCCGTATTTACGCAGTCAATAGTGCACTATAATATCTGAGTCCTTTGTACACGGCTAGTGTCCATTAAGATTGACAGCCGCGACCGAAATTCGGTCTGGGGGGTATTATTACGAAATTCTTCGGAAGAAGACAATAGTTACCTCACTGTCAAAACAATTACTCGCCACAGCACAGAATACAAGCCGTGCCTAAATACAGCATCGCCAAACATCAAACGCTAAACTCGAACCGTTCCATCCCTAGGGCGGACATTTGTCAAAAATCCGACACCGGCGCGTCACTAATTATGAAAACTGCCAGCTCGGTTGTCCGACCAACTGATTAATTACTGCTTCAGTGGGTCAAGTTGATTACGTACGAGAGAAATGAAAATACAATAGGTTTGTTATTTTGCTTCGACAAGTGCGTTGTAATGAGTCTTTGTCAATAATATTTGGGATGGGAGTAAAATTAAATCATTTACGGCAGGAGTCGCTAACTCGATTAGACCCAAGATCTGCTATTTACTGACAAGACTCGTGTGCGATCTACCAATTACTTAATAATTTTATTTTTAAACTTAATACTGGATCGTATTTCACATAATTGGGTAGATTGGCGTCCTTTTGTATGAGCTGTCAAAACGCGATTCCCTCATAGATTTTGTACGACAATACGTGATGATTACGTCACATTTTTGACATCTCAATTCACTAACTATATATTGATTTCATAGCTAAACTAAAAATCGAATTGTATAGTCATTTAAAAATTCATCAGGTTTTCAGGCGTAAAATAAACTGTTCTTTTTGTAAAGTTGTGTCTTGGAATGATTATTTAATAGTGTCATCTACCCAAATAGCGATTGCCAGTGCCCATTTATCAATGCAAACGTATTTCCAAATTTTTCTTCCTGGATTTTCGACCTAGAGCAATAATATTTTAATCGTTTCGTTTTTTTGGATAAACCTATTTTTATAGAAGTTATGACCGCCCAAATATCAATGAAAACGCAAATTGAAAAAGGCCACAACTCATGGTAAACAAATCTGACTGGCATAAAACTAAAAAAAAAGCAAAACGGTCAGCATATAGGTGCGTCACAGGTGGCATGACAGCTCACCTGAAACTCACTTCACTTAAATTCACCGAGAGAGATTTAAATACAAAATAATCCGGCAAATATACTACCCACGTTCCATCACAAAACTCTCTTTCATACCAAAGGGGTCTAAAGATTAATAGGCTAGATTTATGAGCTCAAAGAATAAACCTAACTTAAGGTTAGGTACCCGAGATAGGGAATAACTTACATCTCACTTAAAGCTTATGACGCTCTTTACTTAGGAACATGATTTATTTAAGCTCGACGTAAGAATATTTGAGGTGTGATTATTTTTTATTTTAGTAACGGATTTAATAATTTCGTCAAATACCATGTTTGAAAGAAGAACTAGTTATTATGGCTTTGCTTGTCGTTAAATAGCAGAGCTTATAATACGATAATATTGAAATAACGATAGATTTAATATGTTGGAACTGACTGGCTGAACAATGAAAATAGATTTAAGAAATAGAAAATATACTTTTGTTAATGAAACGACTAGCAATGTACCTCGCGGTGTCACCCACATTAATTTACGTCTTTAGTACTGCTCCGCTCAAGTCAATCGTAGCGTAATGTTCTACGCATAAACCTTCCTCTTGAATCACTCCATCTATTTATGAAAAAAACCGCATTAAAATCCGTTACGTAGTTTTAAAAGATCTAAACGTACAGAGGGCGGGAAGCGACTTTGTTTTAAATATGTAAAGATTTGTAATTCGCCATTCCTTCTGGATGAAACGTAGTGATAAATGCTAGCGCATTCTCTGTGTAGGAAGAGGCCTTTGTATGGCCATAACATTAACAGGCTGGATGGCCAATGATGAGCAGCACATCCACCCCTACTGCTATTTAAATATTACCAAATAACGTAGGTAAGCAGATAATAAGTTTTGCACTAAACTGTCTAGACTTATTTATAATATTAAACAAATTACCTCCGGTTTGGGAGTCTGTTTAACATTATAATCGTTTACTCGTATATCTCGTTCAGCTAACTAATATAATCTGTTAACGTGTGTTTTGACGGCAGATTAAATTATTACAGAGTTTTGATCAGCTGTGCTGTTTTGTAAAAACCGGCCAAGTGCGAATCGGTTCTGTACCACCGTTTTAATTTTTTTTCTTTGTAGGAGGTAATCTCTGGAAGTAAGGCTCCGCGTAAACGGGCCACTGACCACAGCCACCGGAGACTGGCTACAAGCTATTTAAATGCAAGTGTAGCGAGTGGCGTTCAGTCGTGTCTCAGTGTCCGCGACACGCCACCGGTGGCGTGTTCCATTGGCGTGTGCCATTCGCTACTTAAAATCGCCGACACTCGCCAGTCTCTTTGGCCCAGCAGTGGGGTACACATCAGTTTTATTTTATTTCTTTTGTTATTTTTGATAAGCTTTTTAAAATCTTTCTTTCTTTCTTTCAGCCATGCTCCGCATCCGTCTCGGAATCCATCGTGAGACTGTTTACCAGGAGAGTGTTACAAATTGTAGCGCCCACCGAGTACTTGTGGCGGCCACCGACCACCTTAGTTTGCGCGGTACCAAAGGATATGGCGCGCGCCAGCCACCGGTGGATGTAGCCGGTGGCCCGTTTGTGTGGAGCTTTATGGTTCGATTACAAAAACAAAAACAACTCAGCAAATATATTTGCTTTATAGTATAGGTACTTGATATCGCGCGGACAAGTCGCGAGTAGCGCTAATAAGAAAATAAATAAATAAATAGACAAGTAAACGCCAAAGAGAAACCATCAAATCTAATTAAAAGCATTGACGTTTAAACAAGCCTGTTGCTAGACGTCTAGACTTAGGGGTGGAATTCCCTACGTCAATAAACGACTGTGACAATTTCCTAATTAGGTATCCTACGTTTAGGGTTGTCAGATTCTAAATTCAGAAAGCCGAACCATTACTTAGTTAAACCAGACGTTTGGATAACATTGGGTAAGAAAAAGCCGAATTTCATGATATGTCTGAAATTTAAAATGATCTCATCATCTGCCGCGGTAGACGCTCTGGGCGTCGGGAGACGCGAGACGACTCCCGGCCACCGTCGACGCGGGCCTGTGGACGGTGAGCGATGGGTAGCTCACCGTCCGTACGTTGCATACCGACAGGCCGTGTCAATGACGCGTTCGTGTTCCACGCGCGCCTCAAAGAAATGTCAGCAATTATTCAAGGGGCCACACAGGGCCGATGCCTGCCGTTCCTGCGAGTTGTTCGAAAGACATACCGCGCCCCCGAAACGCAAAGGGCACAAGGAGGAACATGGATGGATTTTAGTCAGACTATGGTCTGACACTCCCTCCCGCCCTGCCCAGGGCGGGGGAAGTCATTCGACGAATTCCCATCCCTAAACAAAAAAAAAACATCATCATCTGCTTAGCCTTTTCCCAACTATGGCGAGGTCCGTTACCAGTCTAACCGGAGGCAACTGAGTACCAGTGTTTTACATGGAGCGACTGCCTATCTGACCTCCACAACCCAGTTACTGGGCACCACGATACCTCTTGGTAAGACTGGTTGTCAGACTTCCCGGCTTCTGACTATCCACTACGACAGTCAAAGATTTACATGCTTGTTGACGCACCAAGTCTCATTATTGTATTCAAATTATTTTCGACACTTTATCATGAAATCAGCTCAACTTCTAACAAATTTAAGCCTGACAAAATCCGGACAAGCTCAACACCGACTAATTTGGTCGGACACGCATCCAAAAAGCCCGACTATACCTGGCTTTATCCGGACGAGTGGCAACCCCGCCTACGTTTTAAGTCCAATATTGGCAGAAAGATATTTGTGAGGCAAATAACGGTGTTTCGTCTGAATTTTGTGTGTTGATAAACATTGATTATGGTGTGTAAGATAGCCATTATGTGTTGACTTTTGTACATATTCGCTTATTTTAAGGTTATGATGTATGTAAAATGTAATTTGACGTTCAAACGTCTTTACCAATGTTTAGGAAAAACAGTGGGAGCGTAAATTTTTACATCGCTGGTAATGTTTACCGTCCAATGCTGTACACATCAACTTTTTCGGATATCAAGACAGCTGCTGTCTATATTTCTAGTAAAGCCTATATTTTATTTAACTTTTTTCTTCACACACACACACACACACACACATATCATCACGCCTGTATTATCCAAAGGGTTAAGCAGAGTTGTACCAATGTACACCTACAGTTCGCCGGAATGTTTAGGTTCCATGTAATAGGGGCGAGCCTACTGCTGCTACTGAGAAATTCTTAGAAAACCCAATAACACTTTTTACTTTTTTTCTATAGCTAAAAAAATAATTCTTTATTGGTATTACTTGGTACATTCCGTATATGATTTACCGTTCATCACACTAGGATACCCAGTGTCATTAGATACCTACTTTTGTATTCTATCGCTTTTGTTTATCATTTCATAAAATATCTTCATTTTATGCCTATAATACCTTTAAATTCTTTAAGGATGTTACATAAAAATCTAGATAATATACGTCATTAAAAATCAAGACAACTCAACCAATACACCCGACCATCCATTTTACATACCTAAAAAATAGGTATTTACGATCATACTAATTGGACCAGGTGTGTGACTGCTCTGCGAACCGGTTCCGCGGTACTAGACCAGCTGAGATGACCTAGATGATAAACGATTGATCTAGATTTAAGTATAAGTATGGGAAAACAATAAATCGAACTTTTTCGATTTTAGGTAAGATTTTAAAATCATATGTCCATACATATTATAAGCTGACGGGTTTGTTTTTTTGAAGATGCTTATCTCTGGAACAACTGGTTCGATTTTATAAAAATCGATTTTTGCGTTACGTGGCCTGTTTTTCGAGGAATGTTATAAGCTACATAACACCACGCTACGACCCAAGGCTGTAGAGCAGTAATCAAAAACATAACTTAACGGGGCTGAAACCTTATGACCCCTCCAGATGACCTTCGCGCTCTTTGTTTTTATGCCATTGGATGGCAAAAAGTCCACGGCCCACCTGATGTTAAGTGGTCACCGCTACCTTAAGACATCTGCTATACCAGAGGCCTTGCAAATGCGTTGCCATCCCAGAGACAAAGTTATTATGCCTCCTGTGCCTGTAATGACACCGGTACCCAAACCCTTCAAATCGGAACACATCGACACTGCTTTGCGGCAGAAATAGTTATGGTGGTAGTACTTCCCCGGACAAGCTCCTTCACAAAGAGCTACTACGCTCCTCTCCTCCACTCTGTTTCTTTCTATTACATGGGAGTGATAGCAATACAGTAAAAAACCTTAATTCCTGACGCCACTGGTGTATGACAAAAGTGACTTTTATTAGTCTAATTGAAATAAATAATTTGTCTATGACTGTGCCCTCCACGCAGACAATGTCGCGGACAAAGGCTAGATGAAAAATGAAACAGTTCCTTTGACAATTAGGCTATCGGGGAGTCGAATTAGAAGAGGAATTTAATATGAGCTGACAAAAATCTGGGTGGGTTGGTAACTGCCTCGTTAGCCTAGTGGTCCTAAGCGCGACTGCTATGCTTGAGGTCTTGGGTTCGATTCCCAGGTCGAGCAGTGTTATTGGGTTTTTCTATGAAATTCCCGGAGTTAGGATTTGTGCCCGGTCAACGGCAATAGGCTGGCCGCCTATTCCATGGGACCTAATCCTACCGACGAACTGTGGGTGTACATTGGTACACGTCTACCTACCCTTCGGGGAATACAAGCGTGATGGTATGTATGTATTTTTTAATTTTCTCTTTTCTTTATATTGTGAGTATTAAGCTCATTAGAGTGCAAGTTTACTTCAAAAAAATCTTGTAATATTATTTTTTCTTGTACTAACATTTCAGTTACAAAAATACGTATAATTACCGATTCAACACAGGTTGGAAATCAGTAAAACCGTCGTCGGTACATTGGGCCGGTCATAAATCAGCCGACGACACAAACTGACAGGCTTGACTGATGTCAAGCTATTTGCATCAAACCAGGCGGATACGTGTTTGTGCAATGTGCTGGTAAATAGATTTGCTGGGAGTGTGCAAATGTATGTTCACTAAGTTCTGCTCGCGAATACGTCTGCATGGTTTTTTCACTCGCTTTATTATGTCTTAGGTTACTGCTCGGCTTCCGCGTGTCGTACGGTGATGTTAATAGCCTATACCAGCGGTTCCCAAATTTTTTTTAGTGGCGGTAACCTTATGGTCAACAAAATATCTCACGGGGCCCTACAATAATCAAGCTTCAATCATTGTTTGATGCTTTACATATCACATTTTTTATTATAACTAGTATTTTCGTGGAGGATTACCGAGGCTTTGTGGAGCCCTAGGGCTCCGCACTTTGAATATGGCTGGCCAGCCTGGTCTATACTATTGGTCATGAATCTGGCAATCAAATACAATTTTTTAAAAATACGCCTGGTTCCTGGGATTAGCACGTTTAACAAACAAACAAGCTCTTCAGCTTTATAATATTACTATAGATTGTATTTGTATGTCAGATTATTATTGCATGTAGTTTTTGGACTGATAGTTCTATTATCTGCCTCGTTAGCCTAGTGGTCCTAAGCGCGACTACTACGCTAGAGGTCTTGGGTTCGATTCCCAGGTCGAGCAGTGTTATTGGGTTTATCTATGGAATTTTCAGTAGCAGCTCGGAGTTAGGATTTGCATTGATTTGCATGCGATTGGTCCATCAGTCCAACCAAAAAAAATCATTTTTTGGTTCGACTGATGGAGCAATCGCATGCAGCGTCGGAGACCCAAAAATCCCAGAAAGGAAACTAAAAATGTACTTGACGTCTGTGCCCACGACACGTGGCGGTTACTGTACCACGATCCGGTTATTTCAGGTCAAACCTTAAACAGCAAGAACGTACCTGTAACAAAAAAAAACATCATCATCATCATTGTGAATAATTTTATTATAATTTTATTTTTTCACAAATTTATTTCATTATTTTATAATTTTATTTTGTATTAATGAATTAATTCTCAATTATTATTGTTTTGACTCTAATTTCTTAATTTTTTTTTTTTTTGACATTCCAAATTTTATTTAATGATATTATCTTGTTTTTCGCATCGTAAATTAGAATATTAATTTTTATATGTAAGTTTTATTTTTTATGTGAATGTTGTGCACGTCTATTATTGACACTACATACCATCACGCCTGTATTCCCCGAAGGGTTAGGCAGAGGTGTACCAATGTACACCCACAGTTCGCCGGTATGTTTAGGTCCCATGTGATAGTGGGCGAGCCTATTGCCATTAACCGGGCACAAATCCTAACTCCGAGCTGACACTAACACTAACACTAGAATAAGACCTATAAAATGTAAAATAACCATGTTTGTGGTTTTGATGTGCCTTAAATAAATAAATAAAAACATCAAAATTGAACCACATAATGAATAGAGACAGTTCGCGTGACATAGTTGACATTGAAACATCCAAAAGAACCTTAAGCAATTAACTCAATAATATCATGGGAATTTCACCATAGAAATTAACGGTAATATTTTACCGAACAGTACAGTCGTCAGAAATGTCCACTAACATACGAAAATCGACCTTACTGTTCCTTAAAAAGACGCTGTCAAAATCAATTTAATTTAATTATTTTTGTACTTGTGTACATTTCAATTTATTTAAATGGAATCGTTTTGAGTTTTTTTTGTCACATAACATACCATCACGCCTGTATTCCCCGAAGGGTTAGGCAGAGGTGTACCAACGTACACCCACAGTTTGCCGGTATGTTTTAGGTCCCATTGTGTGGGGCGAGCCTATTGCCATTAACCGGGCACAAATCCTAACTCCGAGCTGCTACTGAGAATTTTATAGAAAAACTGAATAACACTTTGCTCGATTTGGGCATCGAACCTAAGCCCTCTAGCGTAGCAGTCGCGCTTAGGACCACTAGGCTAACGAGGCAGTTTTGTTTTTTGTAATCTCTAATTTTCTTGTTTTACAATAGTACAATAATTTGTACCAAAGTCAAAGCATTTATTTCAATTAGACCATTTACTTTTAAATTGAAGTTAGAAAGTTGAAGCTCGTTCCAAAACGTAGGTCTCTATGGAGAAGGACGAGCAGGAAACTCTACGGACACTGTTTTCAATTTGGTTTTGCTACGTTTTCGTTTTTTCTGCCATATTACCTCTTCATCACCTTTGCTTGACTGGTAGAGAACGCCTAAGGCATAAATCCGCCGTTGCACATTTTTTTGCATACATTTTAAACAAACAAAATCAAACTGTTACCTTGTGTATGCAGTTGACAGTACATTAAAAATATTCATTACATTTTCGGTCCTTTTTCCCACGGCCATAAAAATGGCGCCTCCCATGGCTTGTTTAATATGATTTAATTAAAATTCAGAGGCCGAAAAGGCATTGTCTATTCTACAAAAGACTCGTATTATCAATTTAAAACGTATGTTGTTCACAGGTTTGCACTTTAAACCATGGTTTTTATACTCATCATGTTGAATATGTAATCTATACTATTATTATAAAGAGGAAAGATTCGTCTGTTTGTTTGTAACGAATAGGCTCCGAAACTACTGGACCGATTTTAACCATTTTTACACCAATAGATAGCTACATTGCTCCTGAATAACATAGGCTATATACCATCACGCTACGCTCTACGGGAGCGGAGCAGTAACGAAAGACGTAACTTAGCGCGGGTGAAATAAGCCACGCGGACGCAGTCGCGGACAGGTCGTCTAGTAGATTATAATTAGAATTAGACAAAAATATGCTGTAAGCTGATGGTCAAGACGGGGTACATAATTATCATTGGATGGTACACAAGCCGACAGCCCACCTAATGTTAAGTGGTCAACGCTGCCTATAGACATCTGCAGTACCAGAAGCCTTGCAAATGCGTTGCCATCCCAGAGACAAAGTTGAAAAGTCTCGTGTGCCTGTAATTACCGACAACCGTGCCCTGTATTTTGGAAGGGACAACAAAATTAAGTTATTGTGCCTTATAAATGATAGAGAGCCTTTTAATGGTCTAATTGAAGTATTTATTTTAACTTTGACATACCATGTGGCCTTCAGAAGATCCTGATAACCCTTCATTGCTACACATGACTCTATTTCAACTACCACTAACATTTTTCCATCACATTTAACAAATCCCACGTAGGACACAATACAATTTAAATATTAACACAAACTGTTCAGTAATGCTCTTTGATTGTGAATGCAATTCGCGCACCACTTAACTATTTACATAGATTAGTGCTACTTCATATGATAAACACACTTTGCAATGTTCGAAGTGATAGTGATGAATAAATGATTTATTACAAAACCAGCCAAGGGTTCCGCGCCACTGTAAAATATTGATCCATCAATTGCTTAGCCCTTTCCCAACTATGATGTGGTCGGCTTTCAGTCTAACCGGATGCAGCTATATAACAATGTTTCACATGTAGCGACTGCCTATCTGACCTCCACAACCCAGTTACTGGGCAACACGATACCCTTTGGTTAGACTGGTTGTCAGACTGCCAGACTTCTGACTATCCGTAACGACTGTCAAAGATCCACGAATGACAGCCGGGACCAAGCGCTTTACGTGCTTTCCGAGGCACGGGGGTGTCACACCACCAATTTCCAAACTTCGGGCTACTACTGAGTAAATCCTAATGGAAACACCCAATAACATTTTTTGCCCGACCTGGGAATCGAACCCGGGACCAACGTGGCAGTTTATTTTAGTCAACGTAGAATATTGATTACTAGGCAAAAAAAAAACACGTCTCTTGTATTTTTAAGTTTTTACTTTATTTTATGTTTATTCGCTCGCCCCCTATTACGTGGGACATAAAACATACTGGCGAACTATGGGTGTACATTAGTACACCTCTGTCTAACCATTTGCGGAATACAGGGGTGATGAAATGTATGTATGTGTGTTTATTGTTTGTTGTTTAAGCGGCAATAGAAATACACACTCTAAAAATGTCTAATTCAAATTCATTTATTGTTTGTCACAGGTAATTGTTAGTTCGTATGATTATTATGTAAAGAATCGCTGTAACATACCTATAAGGTGTACAATATTGACTGCTGGTTCAATATTTATTTAACATTTAATCATTATTCGTCCTAGGTTAACGTCTATCATTCATAATGCATTAATATAACTTGTTCATTCATAATTCGATACGTCTACTGTCTACCTATTACGCTTCATGATATACATCCCGCTGACAGGCAAACGGACAGTGGAAACTTAGTAATAGGGTCCAGTAAGCACCCTTCGGATGCGGCACCGTAATAAAAACTCTCTACCATTACTAATACTGTCAGCTTGACCACTGCTGGGCAAAGGCGGATTACTTTTGTATGGACCGCGCTAACTTAACAGGTCATTAGTTTACGATTATATGTACAAGACACAACGGACCCAAACAAACCGAGTTAGGGTTCGTCTTTTAACCCCACCTTACTCAGTTGGATTGTACGTAGCTAACAGACATGTAATGTGGCTTTTTACAGTAGTAGTATAGTAGTAGTATTTATAAAGAAGCTCGTCCGGAGAAGTACGACTTCTGCAGCAAAGCAGCGTTGCTGTGTTCCAGTTTGAAGGGTATGGGTGCCGGTGTAAGTACTTTCAACTGAGTCTCTGGGATGCCAACGCATTTGCAAGGCTTCTGGTATTGCAATGTCTAGGCAGCAGTGACCACTTACAATTTAGATGGGCCGTAGGCTTGGTTGCCATCCAATGATATAAAATAACACTGAGTAGATATTTCTTGCACTAGCTACTGCATCAAGCCAAGTCGGAAGTACAAAATAACATACAAATACATAATGATTTAAAAGAAAAAATTACTTTGTGACTAATGTCGTCTTACTAACTGCACCCACTTTCATCTGCCCACGAATAAAATATGAGAGTGTGTTTACATTGGTAGAGTGGGCCAGTGCAGTGCAGAGATATGTATGCCGTCTCACGAAAGAAGACAGGCCCGTGAGTAAGGCGCGCGCGGTGTTTTCCGAACGTCTTTATGGAGGCAGTGCGACCGATGGGTGACAGGACCCGCCTTGTGGTGGTAGCCGGTCAATACTTGCTAAGGTGGTGCAAAAGAAAGCCCAGAACGACCTCCGTGTCCCAATAGACGGTAGCACTCCGACACACCCCTCCACCTTCACCAAGGCGGAGGCAATCAATAAGGATTTTCCCATGAAAAAGAAATGGTATTACGTACCAAATATTACAAAAACCGAAGCGTCAAGTCCTATGTGTATTCTAGGACAGTTTTATTAAATCTAAAGACAGGGTACAGACGTCCATTCAATCCGGCAAGTATACTCGACTACTCACTCTCCTTAGTGAAAACGCAGCTCGGCAAGTTAAGAGTATTAGTCACTCGTTTATTGGCCTTTTTATGGGCGAGTTATTTATGGATATTCTGCATAAAATATTCCAAGTGGGTTCAGACTGAACTTTTCAGTTGCTTTATTATTTTATTGAAAAGGAAATTATTCAATATGCCAAGGCAATGTCGCAAATAAATGGAAGTGAATTTCAAAGACTAGAAAGATATAATATTTTTTTCCCTTCATCATCTTACCTTATTTTAACAGAACGACTATGGCACAGCAAATAAATTGCCATTCAAATTAGGGCTTTAAATCGTGTACGAAAAAAAAGGTTTTCACTTGTTTGTCTGCTAACCTCCAAAACCGCCGGACCGATTCTGACAGGCTTTCCACTGACAAATAGCTAATGGTATAATAAGTAACTTAACTAACTTAAGCTTCTTTTAATTTGGAAAAATAATTAGGTTTCTGCGCAACAAATTTAAACCCATGAAATTGTGAACAAGATCCGATTAGATACTCAATTTTACTGGCAAGTGTCGTCTGCTTCCGCAATAACCAACCTTTACGCGGACAAAGCCGAGGGCAGCTAGTTAGCAGAAAAGCTAGTTACAATCTAAATTCCCATACCAAAAAATTCAAACATATTTCCGTAACTGAAGCCCTACATACAAACGTGATTGTAATTATAAAAATATATATACACTCACGCCTGTATTCCCCGAAGGGTTAGGCAGAGGTGTAACAATGTACACCCACAGTTCGCCGGTATATTTAGGTCCCATGTAATAAGGGGCGAGCCTATTGCCATTAACCGGGCACAAATCCTAACTCCGAGCTGCTACTGAGAATTTCATAGAAAAACCCAATAACAGTTTTTGCTCGACCTGGGAATCGAACCCAAGACCTCTAGCGTAGCAGTCGCGCTTAGGACCACTAGGCTACCGAGGCAGTTAATTATTTATCGAAACCTATTACATATGATAACCACACGGTGAAAGTATTTACAGCCAATTAGGCGGATTGCAACCCTAAACAATGTGCATACCGCTTAATTTCAAATAGAAATACTAGCAGCGATAGTGGGTCTGCTTGTGTACGTAGTAATAATGCCAACCTATTATTATCCCATTAGAGGGCAAAGAACTCCTCCCATACAGAGAAGCCAAGAGAAGCGTATTGATCACCAAGCTAAGTCAAGGTGGATCACATTGGCTATTTCAGACTTCTATCCATACCACTACATACCATCACATACCATCACTCCTGTAGTCCCCAGAGGGTTAGGCAGAGGTGTACAAATATACACCCACAGTTCGCCCGTATGTTTTTAGGTCCCATGTAGTAGGGGGCGAGCCTATTGCCATTAACCGAGCACAAATCCTAACTCCGAGCTGCTGATGAGAAATTTATAGAAAAATCCAATAACATTTTTTGCTTAACCTGGGAATCGAAACCAAGACCTCTAGCGTAGCAGTACATAAATGCGAAAATTACTGTCTGTTACGCTTTCAAGACTAAACCACTGAAGCAATTTTGATGAAATTTGGTTACCCTGTACCAAAGTTTGAACCCTAAGAAAAGACGTAGACGACTCTTTATTCTGCGACTTCGTCTCCTTCCGCGTTAACCGACATTTACGCAAACAAAGTCGCGGGCAAAAGCTAGTTAAACGCACTAGTCCCTAGAATTACCTACCGGATTAGTAAAAAGCTTTTCGTGTATCTATGTTTCATATTATTTAGCTGAAGAGTTTGTTTGTTTGATTGAACGCGCTAATTGGGATTAGCGCATTAGGAAGTACTGGTGTAAATTAAAAAAATCTTTTTGTGTTCGATAGTCCATATATCGAGGAAGGCTTTAGGCTTTATAGCATCACGCTACGACCCACTGGAGAGGAGCAGCAACCAAAGATGTAACTTAAAAAAAACACGCGAACGAAGTCGCTAGCATAAGCTGATATGATAGCCAGATTCATGAGGAATACTATGGGCTATATAACATCACGCTACAACCCACGGGAGTAAACCATCAACCAAAACCGTTACTTAACGCGGGTGAAATAACACCGCACAGACGGAGTCGCACGCAGATGCTAGTAACACCATAAATATGTGACTCCTTGTATGGAAAGTTGTATGTTTACCAATTATAAACAATTCTAGTCTAGCCTACATCCTTTAGCCGGTTGTGACGTCACCATCTTGTTAAACGCTAGCTTCCACGCGCAGTTTCGCCCGCGTGGCTTTTTTCAACCGCATAAGTTACGTCTTTGGTTACTGCTTCGCTCTTGTCAGACGAAGCGTGATATTATATCCTATGTTAATCAGGAATAATGAAATATAAATATTGGTGAAAAAATGGTTAAAATCGGTCCAGTAGTTTCGGAGCTTATTCGGTACAAACAAACGAACAAAAAATCTTTTCTCTTAACAATATTAGTATAGATCAAAATCTTTGTCAAAGAGTATGCTGACAGTTCACAAAAAGAAAGATAAAATGCTTTCAGATCTTCACTTCACTTTCAAAAGATTAATACAGTGACATCTAGCGGTAGTAACACGTAATTAAAATGTCTCGTATCAAATCTGCGCGTGGGCAGCGAATGTTTGTATAAATAGTCGTTTGATGCTTGTTTATTTTGTATTGCAATCGAAAGTGGGTGTTAGTCGTTGCATTTCATTGAGATGTTTTGTGTGTTTTGTGGTGTTGCAGTCTGGACAGAGTTCGTGAGGGATTGTCGCATCAATTTTACGACAATTTGCCTTGCTTTTATACAAATGCACGTGACATCACGCCCAAACTCGCTTGATTAGACACACATTTCACCACTTACGTTGAAATCTCATATAATGAGGGGACGAACTAATACGATTGTTTATTGCCACAGATCATGCGACTAAAAAATATAATAAAAGGATAGTAAAAAAAACACTGCCTCGTTAGCCTAGTGGTCTTAAGCGCGACTGCTACGCTAGAGGTCTTGGGTTCGATTCCCAGGTCGAGCAAACTGTTATTAGGTTTTTCTATGAAATTGTCAGTAGCAGCTCGGAGTTGGGATTTGTGCCCGGTTAATGACAATAGGCTCACCCCCTATTAAATGGGTCCTAAAACATGCCGGCGAACTGTAGGTGTACATTGTTACACCTCTGCCTAACCCTTCGGGGAATACAGGCGTGATGGTATGGTTGAAAAATATGGTTTTAAAACTTTTAGAAAACATGCATATCATTTTGCAGAAGTCACATATTGGTAAAAGTCAAAAATAAACTTTTAACAAATCCACTTAGTTGTACGGACCCCAAACTCCTTGTATAATAAAGAACCTCCAATTTATGAGCAAACAAACATACCCTAATAACCCTACGTATATTTGTATCCCTTTAAAAGCCATGGCGTGACAGGGCACAATTAGCGTGCAAGATACATAGGCCGGCCGGCGGCGGACGGATGGGTGACCGAATGGGGATGGAATATTATCCCTTCCGTAGGGTTGAAAATCTTATGGCATTTAGAGGGGGTTGTTTGTTGTTTCCTGGGTTCTGTCTTTTGGTTCGGGTTGAGAAGACTTTAGCTATCACAACATCGTCCGCGTGAACATCGATTATCTACGGAGTTTAATTTTTATGCGCGTAACCCAAATTTTTAGGTACCTAGTTTACACTCAAAATAAAATAAGTAAGAGACTGCTTGTGACATCAGCTATCTGCCAGTTAAAGTCCCGTCAAAATCGCTACAGCTGTTTTGGAGATAAGCCGGAACAAACAAACACAGAAAAAAGTATTTTTTTTAAGCTTCGTGTATTATTTCTTTTGCATTTAGTAAAAAGCTGTCATTTTGATATTACAAACAGACACTTCAATTTTATTTATATATATAAATGTACAAATACCTACTATGAAAAAGATATGATTGCACCATTTTTTTTTGTGTAAATGCCAAGTTCACTCGTCAAGGACACCCTTTACCACGATAACACCGTTGAACCGTGTCAGCGATACCACCTAAACATTTTGTCATACAGTTTTCGAATATCTGAATACATTGGTAGAGGGGGGTCAACAACATTGTATTGCAGTGTTATCTCGCGGCTAAGTACAGCAAGTACTACAGTGCAAATATTTTCAGGCGAGGCGCGATGCGACATGGTTTGTCGTAACGTATTGGTCCATCAGTCCGATCGATCGTGTGCAGCGTCGGCGACCCAAAAAACCCAAAAATGAACTCGACATTTGTGCTCACGACTTGTGGCGGCGACTTCACTTGACGTGGCAACTGGTACCGCCATTTTATTGCGTGTGTGTCCTAATATTCACACTATGTAAGTGTAAGTCATGCTTCTTCACTGCATGCCGAAAAAAACAAACTAGCGTCCGTGACTTCGTTAGCGTAAATATCGGTTATCATAGGTTTTATTTTTCTGCACGGAACTAGGGTTCCGGTAGGCGTGTGTCTTTTTTAAATACCATACCATCACGCCTGTATTCCCGGAAGGGTTAGGCAGAGGTGTATAAATGTACGCCCACAGTTCGCCGGTATGTTTAGGTCCCATTAACCGGGCACAAATCCGAACTCCGAGCTACTACTGAGAATTTCATAGAAAACTTGCCCCCATTTACATGGGTCATACAAATTTACCGCCAAACTGTAGGTGTACCAAGGTACACCCACACTGCCTAACCCTTCGGGGAATACAGGCGTGAAGCTATATTAAGTTATGTTATGTAAATAAAAGTAACTAAAGCTCCCCTCCATCTGGGTATAATGGAAGGTTACTTATGTCAGTCAGGCTTTCACCGACAACTACACCACGGTTTCTTCTACCAACATGAGTGTCAGCCCGGTATACACTTGACACATGATCCACGCCCCCGACTGATAAGACAGCAGCTCACTCCAAATTCACTTAAGGCCCTATCGTAAGCAAATGTTTAGGTAATTGACAATAACGCATCGCGGCAACACATAAGGTTCAAAATAGCGATACGTTTTATGTTAGTTGAATCGGATAACCACAAAAATAACTGTAATTTTGAAGTTTTCTTTAAATTGTGAAAAAAATACAGGGCTCTGTAGAATAATTTATAGGTATGTCTTTAGTTCATGAAATTCTCTATAATGTCATTACCTAAAATTATATAGTTTACGCTCAAAATTCTGAGATCTATGCAATGAAAACATTTTTTTGTGCTCTTCTTTACGATTTTTTTACCATGACACTAACATACTTTTATAAAATATTTATAGGTAAGTCTGTTTTTTTAAACCCTTAACAATACACTCAATTTTTTTCAGGCTTGCAATATGTACCTATACTCCAGACTATGCGACAAAAAATGTGTGTTTTACGGTGTCCTGTGTTCGGAAAGCCCCTTAACCCATTCACCGAAGGAGATCCTAACACAATATTTCTGTGTTATTCGAGCAATCGTTAGGGCATGACGAAAGCATTGATGGCGTCCCAAAATGATTACATATAGGCCTTATGTATGACGTCAAACATAAGCTGTTATAATCTACTTTAGGTATATGTGTTAGGCAATCTGACGTCAAAAGATTGATTCGCATATGTAACAGAATCCATCTGTACTAATATTATAAAGCTGAAGAGATTGTTTTTGTTTGTTTGAACACGATATTATCTGAAACTACTAGTCCGATTTTGATAAATCTCTCGTTTATAGGCGCTTTAAAAAATATTAGAGAATCCGTAAAAAAAACAAGCAGATGACGTTGCAAGCAAAAGCTAATAATAATAATAAATCTGCCGCCGAAAAACAAACATAATATACCATAACGCCTGTATACCCCGAAGGGTTAAGTAGAGGTGTGTACCAATGTACACCCACAGTTCGCCAATATGTTAAGGTCCCATGTAATAGGGGGCGAGCCTATTGCCGTTAACCGGGCACAAATCCTAATTCAGAGCTGCTAGTGAGAATTCCATAGAAAAACCCAATAACACATTTTGCTCGACCTGGGAATCGAACAGAAGACCTCTAGCCTAGCAGTCGCGCTTAGAACCACTAGGCTAACGAGGGAGTCGAATGAACCGATAAATAAACTTAGTACAATTTCATACAATTTGATTCCTGCACGGAACTAGATTCAATATTTTTATTTTTTTTTACTTTTTAATTGAATCAAAAGTGCCTTTTAATGGTTTAATTGAAATAAATGATTTAAATTTGACTTTGAACAAATGACTTCCAAGTCTGATTGTTTGTGTATGAGAATTTATATAATACTAGCTTCTGCTCGCGACTTCGTACGCTTAGTTTTTTCACCCTCATTAGGTTACGTCTTTGATTACTGCTCTGCACCTATTGACCGTAGCGTGATCTTATGTAGCCTATATCCTTCCTCGATAAATAAACTATCCAACACAAGCATAATTTTTCAATTTAAACCAGCAGCTCCTGAGATTAGCGCGTTTAACCAAACAAACAAACTCTTTATCTATATAATTTTAGTATAGATATACGTATTTAAACACATCAACAATACAAATGAAATTTCTAGTGTAAAGGAACGATGAAAAAAAACCCCTTACACCGAAAGAAAACGAAAACACATTTTAATTAATTTATGTACTTAAAAGCTTTCTTTCTATACAATTTCTCAATACTGAAAATCAAAATATTTTTACAGGACAATTTCGCCCTTCTGCGAACCGGAAATTGAAAACGTGCGGACGTCCCTCCATTAGGAGGACTGCCGGAGGTCGCAGGGACCTCTTGCAATCATATAAGGTAGGAACAATTTAGAACGGTCCGTCCAGCCTATGTTATAATGATAGAGTCCGTCATAAACCCATGTAACATTTCAGGATACAATTTTCGGGAAACGGTTTTATTTACTCATCTCATCTGCTTAGCCTTTTCCCAACTATGTTGGGGTCAGCCCCCAGTCTAACCGGATGCAGCTGAATAGCAGTGTTCATGGAGCGACTGCCTATCTGACCTCCACAACTCAGTTAGTGGGCCACACGATACCTCTTGGTTAGACTGATTGTCAGACGTCCTGGCATCTGACCATCCGTAATGACTGTCAAAGATCTACGAGACACGGGAGTGTCACACCACCAACTTCCAAACTCAGCGCTGCTACTGAGCAATTACGTCTTTGGTTGCTGCTCCGCTCCCTTTGGTCGTAGCGTGATGTTCTATACGTATAAACCTTTCTCTTGAATTACTTTATTTATTGACGTAAACATTATTGACAGCATAAAAACCTGTTGCGTAGTTAGATTTAAGGGCACAGACAGCGGGAACAGACTTTGTTTTATACCATGTAAAGATTTATTTTAAGATAAGTATCCTAAAGGTTTCCACTCCCCATTAGGATAAACCATTTCCGGAGGACTTTACCTGCTTCACGCGATCAATAGAAAAGTAATTAAGTAATATTCAAAATATTATTTACCATAAGTAATTAAACTCAATGTAATTTTGTAGATAGGATAAGGACACTTCAGAATGATGCATAATTCAAAATATGGTAACACCACGATAACCAACCATCACGCAGTCAAAAGTAACAACAAAATTCATAATTTGAATTTCAATTAGTTTGCTATATATCTCCACCTATGTATTTTTATCTCCCTCTACTTTGTATATTTTATTTGTATGTATTCATTATTATATTTTATTCTTGGAAATTTTCTCTTCCTCTTTCTTGCACCTACTGTGTTTTGTCTCCGCATCATCCTTAGGTTGACTGGTAAAAAATGCCCAACGCATTAAGTCCACCTTTGTACGGTATATTTTTTTACATTTGTACATAAAGTTTTAATAAATATATAAAAACAAGACCATTTTTGATTAAGCATTAATATAATTAACGAACCCCTGAAACACCAACAACATTAAATAAACGAATAGCCACAGTAAAAAGGAGTAAGTTATTCAACAAACAATCAACTAAATAATTCAATCAGCCGTCCCCTAAACTGTATAATCAATATGGTTGTTACAGTAACAAAAAATTATTAGATAACGTTGGAGGGAACTTTTGCGTTTTAGTAGGCAAAGGAAAATATGATTCGAAAGGGTCTGATTCATCGGATAGTCTGAGTAAGGGCAGAGTGTACACACTGTGTTTGTGCACACATTCGTGTTTTATAATATCTCCTGTAGTTAAGTATTGAGTAGCAACTGGATGAGAGTTAGCCAGTAGTCCAGCAGTGGACTGTTGTAGGCTGATGTTGAGGTAAATACTTGGCGTAATACAATTTGGAAAATTTTTGAAACATAACATACCACCTCGCCTGTATTCCCCGAAGGGTTAGGCAGAGGTGTAACAATGTACACCCACAGTTCGTCGGTATGTATAGGTCCCATGTAATAGGGGGCGAGCCTATGGCCATTAACCGGGCATAAATTCTAACTCCGAGCTGCTACTGAGAATTTCATAGAAAAACCCAATAACACTTTGCTCGACCTGGGTATAGAACCCAAGACCTCTAGCGTAGCAGTCGCGCTTAGGACCACTAGGCTAACGAGGCAGTCAGAAGGTAATTAATTTCATGACGCTTAAGATGTAAGCATATTATCATTATATTATCTAGTTTGTAACCTTTCGATAAAAATCGTATTGAAAAGAAATCAATGAACAATTAAGTTACCGTTTTATTGATACACACTTTTTCGATATGCTGATAATTATGAGATTATCAAACTAAATTAAAGTATTTATTAACCGCTACCATATTGGAAGACAAATTACTTCCATATCTTGATTTCTGATTCGAATCAGAGAGAGGTATTAAGCCACAAAACATGTACATGCACAAATTGTACAAGGTTAAAAAGAATTTAAATAAATATAAGGCGCTGCACAAACGAAGAAACTTTACGTGTCTTAGGGCCCGTGCACAACACTTTTTTTAAACGCGCCGTTGACGTGCGTTCATAGCGATACAGACGCGATACGCACGCGAGTCAGACAAAAGCAAACTGCAATATGAAAAGAAAAACGTCGTGTGCACAGGCCCTTATGTCGGACACAAGCAACCGGCAACCAGCAGTGAATATTTTATTTTAAAATAATCAAGGCGTTTATTTCGAATAAACAGTTTACAAACACTTTTGAATGGTCAAGATGTCCGACAGTTAGATAGAAAGAAACTTGAAGCTAGTTGCTCCTTCCAAATCGTAGGTAGTAGGCCTCTATAAAGAAGAACGAGCAAGAAAATTTACGTACACTCTTTTCAATTAATTTTTTACAAATTCCGGGTTACATTGTACTTATTGCTTCTTTATGTAAAAACAATTTAGGTGAAGAGAAATATAACAGAATCAACAATTTATAATTAGTCCAGAATCCAATCAATTATACGCAAACGCGGTGCAGGACATCACGCTAAAGCGTACTTGAAGAAAATAGACACCGTATGAAAGAATATTTTTTGTGATCCTGAAATCTGATTTCCTATCGAGATATGTGACTTTGAACTGAACGGTTTGAACATCAGTGATTGTTGACAAAAACATCAGACATTTCTCGGAGATCGACTCAAATTGTGTGGGGTAGTGCTAGAAAATTGATTTTGGTAAATAAAAAAAGTTCACAGAGGAGAAACGGAATAACAATCAACAGTAGATAAAGTAAAGATGTCAATAGTTATTTTTTTAACATAACACACCATCAGGCCTGCATTCTGCGAAGGGTTAGGCAGAGGTGTACCAATATACACCGGCGAACCTATTGCCATTAATCGAGCATGAACCCGAACTCCGAGCGGCCACTGAGAATTTTATAGAAAAACGCAGAAACGCTTTGCTCGACCTGAGAATCGAACCGAATACCTCTAACGTAGCAGTCGCGCTTAGGACCAGGCTAACGAGGTAGTAATTTTATTTTACTATACTAGGAATTACTCCTGTATCATGTGTGTGTCAGCCAGACCCGGAACAACTATCTGTAGGTCATACAAATATTTGTTCCGTGTGCAATCCCGCGACACACAGCGTAGCAGCTATCTACTACAAATCGCTCATCCACTACGCCAAACGTGCCGACAACATAATATCAAAGTCAAAGCATTTATTTAGAAAGAAGAAAGAAAGAAAGAAAAGTATTTATTTTAGACCCACACAGGAAGTACAAGATAAAAAAGAAAAGACTAAAATATTTCAATTAGACCATTTACAGACACTTTTGAATTATCAAGAAGTTCGACAGAAAGTTGAAGCTAGTTGCTCGTTCCTAGGTGGGTCTCTATGGGAAAGAACGAGCAAGAAACTCCATGGACATGACAATAATGGACGGAAGAAGTAACAATCTAAACGTTTTCCTTTTGAAGGTAACAATTAATAATGAGACAACGAAAATGAGGCTAATCTTACTTAATTAACGTAATGAAACGCGATACGGTTGCGTGACCAAGATACCGACCGGCGTTCAGTACAGCCTATAAAATAACGTGTCCAAAATTTTCAGGCTTGAAAATAGTCATGTCATGTAATATTATTACTATCGTAATGGCTCAGTGAGAAGTAACTATGTTCGTTTTTCAATTCACATATCATCGGCATCATCTTCCTGCCCTTGTTTCACGTGACCCAGGGTCGCCTCCTCAGCCAGAACCGATGAAAGAGAGATCAACTTCATTGATTAGTCATGAACATTCACTGCTTGAGCCACATCCACGAGACGCATTCAGTGGAGTTGACCTCTCAGTCATCGGTTCAGGCTGAGAAGGCGGTTCGAGGTTGTTCGGAGGAGTTCCGGGATCGGCGCAACACGTTTTCTTATATTCTTTGTATGAAGCGAGGCCTTTGTCATGCAATAGGACAATAATAAGCCAGTATATTTTACACTAGCTTCCTCCCGCAACTTCGTCAGCGTGGCTTATTTAACTGCTCCGCTCCCGTTGTTAGTAGCGTGATGTTCTATACGTATAAATCTTCCTCATGAATCACTCTGCTACACCAGACGCCTTGCAAATGCGTTGCCATCCATGTCTCATGTGTATGTAATCACACCGGTACCCATACCCTTCAAACCGGAACACGGCAACGCTGCTTTGCGACAGAACTTGTATGGTGAACTGGTGGTAGTGCTTCCCCGGACGAGCTCGTACACAAAGAGCTCTTATAATAATATAGCTACAATAAGAACTCTAACAAAACATTTTGTATCGAAGCTTGGACTAACTACTCGGCGGTTTTGTTCAAATACCGTTCGTGACAAAATATCGTGTTGGGTTGGTATTGTAAACGTAATGGCGGACTTCCCGCGACAAACGCTGTGGTATTTACAATACGCCTCGGTCCGCTCAATAAGATAATAATTCATTCCGTTCAACTCCTGTTATCACGCGATGGTAATGAAAAGTGTAGGTATCTGAACGATGGCGATGTTATCAACTAAAGAATGTAATTGTATTATAATCCATTTTTTTGGATCACTGATTAGCTAATTTCGTTGCTTTTAGATTGTTTATTTAATCATAATCAGCCTTCACTTTTAGGGTTCTATACCAGAGGGGCGCCAGTGAGACCTTATTTTTATTATTACGCCTCTTGTCTGTCAGCTGGCTGTATCTCATGAACCGTAATAGGAAGAGAGTTGAAATTCTCACAGAATTACGAATTTATATTGCCTGCCGTTGTAACAAATATTGAAAATAAAATAAAGGAAGTCCCTAACTCCCCAAACAAGAAACGGGTTAAATATTGTTGTGTGTTGTGTGTATTGTTGTAGTGTGTTGTTATTGTGTTTTGTTTACACGGAACTCTTCGCGTGCAACTCTGACTCGCACTTGGCCGGTTTTTGCTGTTTCGTAGGAGCCACGTCTTGGTGTTATTTTTCCGAAACGCTTCTTGTTACAGGGAAACAAGCACACATAAATACTGAGTGTTGCTTTATAACTGCAATAAATACTAATATTATAAATGCTAAAGTAACTCTGTCTGTCTGTTAAGCTTTCAAGACGAAACCACTGAACCGACTTTACATCACTACATACCAGAAAATACCTTTTCGCCTTCTTCACACTAATACTAATTACTAAAACAATTATAAATGCGAAAGGATGGATGGATGGATTCTCTTTCTTTCTCTCTCTTTCACGCATAAAAGGCTACACGGATCTGGATGAAATTTCGCACTGAGATAGATAAATAAACATAAAACATACCATCACGCCTGTATTCCCCGAAGGGTTAGGCAGAGGTGTACGAGTGTACACCCACAGTTCGCCTGTATGTTAGGGTCCCATGTTATAGGGGGCGAGCCTATTGCCATTAACCTGGCATGAATCCTAACACCGAGCTGCTACTGAGAATTCCATAGAAAAACCCAATAACACTTTTTGCGCGACCTGGAAATCGAACCCAAGACCTCTAGCGTAGCAGTCGCGCTTAGGATCACTAGACCAACGAAGCAGTTATAGACAGATAGATAGAGAGATTGTAGTGTGTATAATTTTTATCCCACAAAAATGTACAGATCCCGTGGGATAATATATCAAATTTGACGCGGACGAAGGCGCAGGCAGAAGTTAGTTCCTCATATAACTAACAAAAACTTTTCCCAGCAACGAACACACGAAAAACTGTCACGAAGTAGAATCAAACACATATATATATATATATAACAAGATAATATTCCGACTATACTTCACCTTAGCCTGACCTTCCATCGATCCAAACAAAAATAACAAATGGCTGCTACTCATTAATACATGGTAACAGAATGTATGAAAGTTCAATCATCTATAATGGACTATGACAGACAGACGGTACGGGCAGACGGACAGATGATATTGTTACTTAGAAATAGACTAAATTGGCACGGTGGACGGACGTTCAGACTTATTACTATTACGTAGGAATGTCATCATCACATACCACCACGCCTGTATTCCCCAGAGGGTTAGGCAGAGGCGTACCAATGTACACCCACAGTTTGCCGGTATGTTTTTAGGTCCCATGTAATAGGGGGCGAGTCTATTGCCATTAACCGAGGACAGATCCTAACTCCGAGCTGCTACTGAGTAATTCATAGAAAAAGCCAATAACACTTTTTGCTCGACCTGGGAATCTAACCCAAGACCTCTAGCGTAGCAGTCGCGCTTAGGACCACTAGGCCAACGAGGCAGTTAGGTAGGAATGTGGTGAATAAATATGAAGTAGGTACTTGCAGATAATTAAATGAAGAAGAGCTAAAAGTATTTAGGTACCCGAATATATTTAATAATATTTAATACCCCGATAAAGGCGCTCCGCCGTCAACGAAACGGCTTGGATCGATTTTGACATGACATTCACTGTCAGCTGATATTATTAGGAGTAAGTAGTCCTTACTACTTTTACCATTGAAATAAAATGAGTGTAAAGTACCGCGTAAAAACATTAAAACCAGCAGGTATTCGATACTCATGCAGACGCAGTCACGGGCTTAAGTTAGTCTATACTGACATGACTATGCTAATATTTGGCATACATATAGCTTAACATCTAGGATAACATTTAACCCGCCAGAGTTTCGGAATTTGTTCGAAATAGTTACTGATACCTGGAACGCAAAGGACTACAGTAAGATCACGGATAGGTTTCAGTCATTTAGTTGGGAAGACGTGATTTAATGATTTACCATCCTTGAAAAAACGGATAACATTGAACCCGTTTTGCATTTTTTTTCTAAAGCCTACAAACGTAGTTGCGGGCATGCCCAAATACTACAGTAATGATAAGTCTATCAGAAACTAGAGTCTAATCGTCGTTTCCTTTAGAGAGCATCAACGTTTAATAATAGATCAGTAACTATGTAACAGATCTGGTTACCGCAACATCGGTTTGTGGTGAATCAAGCACTAGTATCGGTAACTATTTAAACGCTTCTAAAGTATTGGTTTCGGGAGGTAGGTCAGTTAAGATAAGTAGAGTAATCCGGGCTTTTGACTGGGGATTAATCTACTTACTATCAGTACTGAAGAGCCAATTTTGTTTAACTATGTTTTTTATTTTCTTAAAGATCGTTAGAGCAAACAAGCCGACGGCCCACCTTTTAAGTGATCACCTATGCCTATAGATATCTGCAATACCAGAGGCCTTGCAAATGCGCTGGCACCCTAGAGACAAAAGTTAAAATGTGTCATATGCCTGTAACGACACCGGCACCCATACCCTTCAAACCGGAATACAGCAACGCTGCTTTGCGGCAGAAATAGTTATGGTGGTAGTACTTCCCCGGACGAGCTCCTTCACAAAGAGCTCTACTACTAGCAAACTACTACTATATTGGTGTGCGTAGGACATTGGACAAGGGACATTGTAATGAAAACTTTTACCATGGATCCAGGACATGATTATATGTAGACGCCCAGCGTTAACATTTATCGTCGGTGATAAAAAAAAACTTGTGGATTTCCAAAAACAAAATTGTTCGTACAAATCTCTGGTAGTCACAATTAAGAACGTTTTTCGTCGGTTATCACAAAAATATCTGCTATTCCATGCAAAAGTGCAACACCTGCAAGGTCAAAATGTATGGAACAGTAGATTTTGTTTTATGAAAGAAAAATACATGGGAAATCCACCGGAAATTTGAATGGTACTTTGTATAAAATTCTAAATAGAAAAAATATGACGATTAATAAACAGCATCCGTGTGAAGCCGGGGCGGAGTCGCTAGTATAAAAATAACAAGACATCAAGTTAAAATAAAGCAGCACCTTTCCAAGAATATCACATATGATAATTCACACAATGAAAGAAATAAGAATGAAAGAAATAAATAGCTGATATAAATCACGTTACTGCGCAAAGAGTAGATTTGACAGCTAATCCAGGATAATGTAAGTAAGCAGTGAAAGGACAAAACAAAGAGAGCCTTTTTAGGGTTCCGTGGATAAGCAGGAAAGTTATAATGCTCCCGTGTGCGTCTGTCATAACAATGTGGGATCCAACTCCTGATATCACAGTCGTATATCATTCTTATGTAAATTATTACGAATGCTACTAAAAAGATTATGAGATACCGCATATAAAGTACTGAAATAGAGAAAATATCTATGCAATTTATATCGGTTAATTGTCAATTAATAAATAATATTAAAACAATAAAGATTATTATATTGTTTCACTGCAGGACAAAGAGAAGACACGAGCATTGATCACCACGCTCACTGAAGGCGGATTTCAAACTTTCATAAATTATATGTCCAGGTTACCTCGCGTACATACCATCACGCCTGTATTCCCCATAGGGTTAGGCAGAGGTGTTCCAATGTACAACTACAGTTCGCCGGTATGTTTTTAAGTCCCATGTAATAGGGGGCGAGTCTATTGCCATTAACCGGGCATGAATCCAAACTCCGAGCTGCTACTGAGAATTTTATAGAAAAACTCAATAACACTTTGCTCGACCTGTGAATGAAACCCAAGACCCCTAGCGTAGCAGTCGCGCTTTGGACCACTGTCTAGTGGTCCAAAACAGCTAGTGGACTAGTCTGGTCAGTCTAGTAGACTTTTCTCATTAATATGTACTTTCTAAGCTCAGAACTGTTCTAAACTTAGAGAGGACATATTAATTAAAAAAGTAACTTAGGTACTTGCCTGATACCGAACCTACAACCTCATGCATAAGACGTGGTCGTCTTACTCACTAGGCCATCACGTAAGCAACCATGTGAATGTAAAAAATCCAAGTTTACAACTCGTTGAATTTTGACAGTAATATTCTATAGACAATCTATACGGAACCCAACTTCAACGGCATCATCATCCACACACGCACACACTTTTCCTAACAATAAAAAGGACAATGCCCAATTCATCTAAATTACGACAAGTCAACTTTGAAAGCACTCTAAGATGCAACATCTATCATCTTTAGCTCACACAAAAAAATAATAAATACGCGATGATAAATCTTTTTGAAAGAATCATATGATCGTAAATTATAATTATAGACAAGTCATAAAATCTCTGCAGTCTAAATGTCAACGTTTTAGTGTGTGGAGATGGAAAAAAAACATCTGGTTCCATCGCATGTGATGTTATGTAACTATTAGGCAGATAGGGTTGTCAAGAAGTGTTTTTGTTTTATCAACAATGTGCATACCGCTTCATTTCAAATATAAATACTAACTGCGATAGTGGGTCTGCTTGCGTATGTAGTAAATACCAGCCTAATATTATCCCAATAGAGGGCAAAGAACTACTCCCATACAGATAAGGCACGAGTATTACAAGCTTAGTCAAGATGGATCAAATTGGCTATTTCAGACTTCTATCCATACCACTACATACCATCACGTCTGTATTCCCCGAAGGGTTAGGCAGTGGTGTAACAATGTACACCCACAGTTCGCCGGTATGTTTAGGTCCCATGTAAAAGGGGGCAAGCCTATTGCCATTAACCGGGCACAAATCCTAACTCCGAGCTGCTACTGAGAATTTCATAGAAAAACCCAATAACAATAACACTGTTTGCTCGACCTGGGAATCGAACCCAAGACCTCTACCGTAGCAGTCGCGCTTAGGACCACTAGGCCAACAAGGCACTTCAATGGAATTTCATCCAGATCCGTTCAGCCGTTTAAGCGTAAATGAGTAACAAACATTCATCCATCCATCCATTATAATATTAGTAGGAAAATAGCATGTCACAAAGGATCTAATTATATATTTAATCTCATCGTTTACTGTCCTATTGAGGACCAAATGGCTGAATTTCGCTTCAAAACTCCTCCAAGCGAACTTGCTTATCACAGTAAAAGAAAGTTCGTCAGCTTTTACGAAAACACGACTTGTTCATTTAATGGAACTAAAATTGAACACAATTCACTGTCTTTGACGATATCTATCTATCTCTAATTAAAGGAAATGCTTTAATTGCTCTGGTATTTGATAATCAGAACACGCAAACTAACAATTACGGAATCCATCATGAAATTCAAACATAGCACTTCCGAAAAGGAACTATAGTTTATCGCCATTAACATATTATTCACTAGCTTCTGCCCGCGACTTGGTTCGTGTTTCTGTCAAATATAGCAACCTGTGAGTCTCAACGATAGCGTAGATTTCTATCACAGAAAGATTATTTGTAATCCTACTAGAAAAAATAATCAATTTTCACCTCTTCATAACATAAGCATAGATAATGATCAAAGCCAATTATTTATGAAAACTTTATGCACTAATGTAAAAAAAATACACCGTACACAGGCGGATTTAATGCTTTAGGCATTTTTTACCAGTCTACCTTAGGGTGATGCAGAGATAAAACATAGTAGGTGCAAGGAAGAAGAATAGAAAATTTCCAAGAATAAAATATAATATACATACATACAAACAAAATATACAAAGTAGAGAGTAATCAAAATACATAGGTGGAGAAATATAACAAATTAATTGTGGAACAAGTCTCCCAACTTCTTATGCAAGTGTTCGCGAGCTTTTATCTTGAATGTGAACCGACTGGTGGCCATCCTGATATCTCAATATCTTGATATCAATTATCTCATCAATAATGCAAATAACCAGATTATTAGAAAAAATATCCACACCGAAGAATTCTAAATCAACTTAAGTAAACTTAATTATGAACCTAACGTGGTAAAATAGAAGCACTATACAGTATACTCAGGTCTAGTAAATGGAACAATTTACACTTTGCGTAACAGGAAATGAGGTTATGTATTATGTAAAGTACCTATCTTCATGTGAGCAGCGTAAATTAGGTTTGAACCTGGAGACCTAAGTAGGTGTGTCAAGTATTTATTTTTTAAAACCTTTTATTTAGTTTCATGTTTGTTTACATGAAATGATATAAGACAAATTTGGACATCATCCTTTGTATAGTAGCCGCCAGCCCGCCACGAGTCGTGAGCACAAATGTCAAGTTAATTCTTGGGTTTCTGGGTTCCTTTCAGGGATTTTTTTGCACGCGATCAGTTCGACTGTCGGACAAATCGCGTGCAGCGTCGGCGCCCATAAAAATCTAGAAAGAATACCAAAAACCCAAAAATTAACTAGGCGTGTGTGATCACGACTCGTGGCGGCTACTATATACAGGATAATTTTAAGAGCCTCCGCCCCATCCGACTTTTAGTAGGACCGATTATCGAACCGTTGAATATATCTAGTTTTGTGGGACCGACTTTTCTGGGACGTGTACGTCGGTATATTAGATTTCATAATTATGTTTCATTCTCTCCGACAAAAAAATCGGTCACCGATTGTCTGACGTGGTCGGACAGCCTTGAACACTCACGGCTATATTACTAACATCATAAACAAGAACTTTTTCTAATTGCTGCCCCGTTGGTCTCCTGGTCGCAGGCGGGACTGATAAGTTCTGGGTTTGATTCCCAGGTCGAGCTAGTGTTATTGGGTTTTTCCATTAGGAATTTCTCAGTAGTAACTCGGAGTTAGGATTTGTGCCCAGTTAATGGCAATATGCTCGCCCCCTATTACATGGGACCTAAACAATACCGGGGAACTGTAGGTGTACATTGGTACACCTCTGCCTAACCCTTCGGGGAATATAGGCGTAATGGTTTGCTATGTTATATTTTTTAAAGCCAATTACCCTGGAACACATTTTTGTTAGTGATGATTTGATAAAATTTGGAAGCTGGTGGCCGTTTTTCCTCATTATTCTCCGATCGTGTTGATTGCGGTCCCATCGGACTATGAGAGGGAGGAAAAATGCAGTGCTCCTGTATTTGCGCACACACTTCTGCGCTGTAATATTTCCTGCGTACTTGGCTAGACTTTATGGAGACTGTAACCAAAATTCGGCCAGAAGAAAATGTTATAAGATCATATTAGCAACAATTATCTATCTTCTAATAGATAAAAATGAATGGCTAAATGTGTTGCTAAGCTATACTCGAAAACGGCTAGACTGATTCGGCTGATCCCTCTTTTGTTGTGTACGTAATTTCTCAGACAAGGATTATTCAAAAAAAATTGGAAAATCCACCGGAAACGTCGAAAATTTGCACCCGTGCGAAGCCGGGGATGTTCGATAGTTAATCATATATTCCAGTTATCACCACACAGAAGACCGCTCATACTTATTCTCTTAATGCAACAAACAGCTGAAGCACCCACATCATTATTCTGATCCCGCAACATCCTCCATACACCCCAAAGTCCACATTCAAACCTATTTATCTTTAACATTTGAACGGGAGACTAAAATGGCGAAGATAATTGGGCCCTGTTAAATTTGACGTGAATGACATAAAATTCGTTTCGATAAAATGTCAGGGTTCGTCACGCGATGTTTCGTACATGGGGAGAAGACGGGTATCACGCCGTCTCCCCATGAACGGAACCTTCGGAGTGGTTAAGACGCCCGTCTCTCATGCTCGAGGTTGCTATTTCGATACCAGGCAAGTACCAATTTGACTTTTACAATCCATATGTACTTTCTAAGTTTATCTTGAACATCACTGACATCGGTGAAGGAAAACGTCATGAAACCTGGACTTATAGGTAATATAAGTTTGCAATCATGGGCGTGTCGATCAATACTCGTGCGTTCTCTTTATGAGAAGAGGCCTTTGGCCTACAGAGGGACAATAATAGGCTGGTATTACTATTGGTTTCCAGGATAAATAGTATCCTAAGTGTTATTCCACACTCCAATCTATCTTAGTGCCAAATTTCATCCAGATCCTTTCAGCCATTTCAGCGTGAAAGAGTAACAAACATCCATCCGCATCTATTGATCCATCCATCCTCACAAATTTTCGCATTTATAATATTAAAAGGATTCTCATGTATACTTTGTATGTATGAGAGAACAGTGCCCCTCTTCATTCCATTAAATAACCATCACCAATATAACATACAACGGCAACCCTATTACAAATGCGTCTAAATCCGACGAGATGCAAGTCCAAAGTAAACAGTGTAACGGATTTAACATCTCAGTCCGGATTATGATGAATGGTTATCAGCGTATGCCAGCAAATATCGCAGTACGAGCTGGGTGTTTTAGCCTAGGAACAGATTCGAAGCTAATGGATCAAAAACATACGGTTTTAAGCTTGAAGGAACACGAGTAAAGTAACCAGGTGATTGATAAATAAGTCGTGAGAATGTGGTAGAAATACGGTTGAAGAAATGCTGCAGAATTAAAGCCCAGCTAGAGGTTTGTGAATGAGTATAAGAGGTAAATCAGTCGACTGTATTTTTTTATTTGTAAGAGGTAACCGTTGGGAGAACTAGTCCGATTATAAAAATTATTTGATAGAAAGCTACACTATTGCTATGTTTTATGGTATATTTGACTTAAACCTGGACGAAGTCGAGTGCAGAAGCTAGCAGATTATGACGCATCCATCCTTACACACAACCAATGATGCGTTAGTGCGTCGAGCATACTAACGACAACACATCTGACGCACCTTTCGTCATATATACAACGGAGGACCATGGCGGTGGTTGACCAATTTTTAATCGTGTTACTATGGGCGTAAGGGTGAAAAGTTATCCTATAATAAATTTGACAAAGTTATGTACTTTTTAACAACTCAGTTTATGACCTATAAATGATTGTAAATGATAAATTTAAAAAAATAAACGGCTTACTCATTTAGAATAAAACCTGCAACCTAACTTGCATAATAACTCCTTGAATAAAACTCAAAATGCAACTATATTTTGTCTCTGATAAATAACACTGGCAGTCACTTTATCCAATAATGAGCCGGCAAAAGATTTATCTAAAGTCATCAAATATTAAGTAACGGAGAGCTTGTTGGCACTTGATGCAAACGACGCCATGACAGATAATGCGGACCAATCAAAGGATTCTAATTTTGAATAACGATATCTCATTTGGAAGGTTGTGGTGTTTTTATGTAATAACTAGCTAGCTTTTGGTTGTGACGTCCCTCGCGTAAATGTCGGTTTTATTTAAAACTAAATCAAGTTTGAAAAGACGTGGCGCCATCTATTATCATAATTACGTTATTGTTATTTTTCTCAGAAATAGGCTTAGGCGTGACACATAACATACGATCACGCCTGTATTGCCCGAAGGGTTAGCTGAGGTTAACCAGTGTACACCCACAGTTTGCCGGTATGTTAAGGTCCCATGTAATAGGGGGCGAGTCCATTGCCATTAACCGGGCAAAAATCCTAACTCCGAGCTGCTACTGAGAATTTCATAAAAAAACCCAATAACACTTTTTGCTCGACCTGGGAATCGAACCCAAGACCTCTAGCGTAGCAGTCGCGGTTAGGACCACTAGGCTAACGAGACAACTTAGCCGTGAATAGGTAACAAACAAACAAACTTACTTTCGCATTTATAATATTAGTAGTAACACACAGTACGGCGAACTGTGGATGTACATTGGTACACCTCTACCTAACCTTTCGGGGAATACAGGCGTGATGGTAATGTTAGTAGTAAATTAGTTACAACCCCAACTCTGGTTTTAAATTTAATTGTTTTTTATAGCAACAAAAAAAAATGGAAGAGTTTCTCAATTCGCTCGTATTTTTGTTATCTCGTGTCTCCAATATTTCTCAATCAAATTAGATTAAGTTGAATACTACTACAACCCTATTCAGCACCTACCATTACTATAGTTCATCAATCAAGGGAAGCACAAACCATTTCCTTCCCGAATAATTACGTTCACAATTACCGATATACCGCAGCTTCCGTCTATCCTCGACCTCGATTGAATACCTGGAGAGTGCACGGTACGGTATATTGTACACTCGGCAAAAGACGTTGGTGTGTAGGTCTTGTACACCATTTTTATTGTGCTCATTTTTAAATTGCACAATTTTTATACGTGAAAATTATAAATAAATGTTAGTGATCATGTTATATTACCTGTTGGTCTATTCAATAAAAATCTTGCCCAGTAAATTTAGGTGAAGTGACCTGTCAATCCCGAAATACCAGGTTTGACTGAAATTTTTCCAGAATAACATTACTGATCCTAGAGCAGGTTTTCCCTAAGAAATTTTTGATGTGCCCCCTTTCTACAAAGAAAAAAGTAGCAGCACCCTTCTGCCCGATAATTTTAGGCAACTATCAAAGGGAAAAAAAAAGATTTTATTGCGAAAATGTTTAGTTGTCTAACTTTTAAACCCAAGTTTATTACTAAGGTTTTATGAAATGCCATAGGTACGGTGTAACTCGTAATCACCAATTAAGATTCTTAACTACACCGATGGTCCACGCTCTTAGAATTTTTTTAACAGAACAGCACAGCTGTACCCCAATCTATTTTGCCGTATGTACTAACTATCCACCACAATCGAACTATTGACCTAAATATACATCATTTGAATTCTAAATCCAAATGCACAGATATTCCTGAGACGCATGCGTCGTAAACAAGACATAATGGCACAAGGCAGAGTTACAGCTGCATTTAATGTCTCCTTAAATATAACTGACAATGTAGAATCAGTGTCCGAATCGTTAAATTTATGAGCTGTTATGAATCTATCTATGAGTACATTCTTAGAAAAGGATTTATTATAATTTAAAACATAATTTAAAGTGCGTTGCAGACCACGGGCTGATCATTGTTCCATTGTTTGTCTCCGACAGTCGACATTAGATCTTCACGAAATTTATATGAGACCACTTAATAAGTCTACCTACCCTTGTTATAAAAAAACATTTTGTAAATTGTCCGGCAAAGGCATTAAGTCCGCCTTTGTACAGTGTATTTTTTACATTATGTGCATAAAAACAAATAAATAAATTAAATAAATTGGTTGACAAAAAAATCGGAAAAATCGAAATCGGAGAACATACTTAAAAAAAAGATACGTCATGTACAGTTGAAAATAGACTTTTTTTGAAGTCGGTTAAAAAGTGCTTGTAAATGATTTAATTAAAATAAATACCCTGGCTTTTACATTGACAGGCAAATACTGCTAATGACTTTTTAACAAAGTCACGTCGTGCATCTTAACCTTCAACAGGAACCACTTTCAACATCAGCTGTAAAAACGGAAGCCCGACTTCATTCACACAGCTAAATCATTCCAAAAGCTCCTTAAAACCCATACACCGTTCGATAAAACAGTAACAATCGTATGTTTAACAAGAAACATCAAAGCTGCGCTTGCGCATAACGTCTGATACGTGCCAGCAGCCCAGTGCGCGACATGTACCGCTAAATTTATCCCGCATACCTTTTATGAGTCATTACGTGTGTGTTTATGTTTATTGACTGTTTTATAATGTTTATTTGCTACAATTTGAGGTAGAATAGTGTCACACTTCATTTGAGTGCTTTGGTTTCATGTGATGCTACATAGGTAATTAGAATGGTTTAAAAGAGTCTATAAGCTTTTTTTTTTTTTTAGGGCTTGGGAAATCATCAAATAACTTTTCCCGCCCTGGGCGGGCGGGAGGGAGTGTCAGACTTTTACTGACTAAAACCCACCCACGTTCCTTCTTGTGCCCTTTGCGTTCCGGGGGCGCGGTATCTCTTATGAACAACCCGCAGCCCCGGCAGGCATCGGCCCTCAGTGGCCCCTTCTCTATGCTGACATCTCTTTGAGGCGCGCGTGGAACACTAGTTTATAATAATAGTAATTTTATTTTATGTAATGTTAAATGGGAAATAAAATTATATTCTAGTCACCTATTTCTGCTGCAAAGTAACGTTGCTAAGTTCCGGTTTGAAGGGTATAGAAGCCGGTGTAATTACACTCACATGAGACATTTCAGCTTTGTTTCTAGGACGGCAATGAATTTGCAAGGTCTCTAGTATTGCAGACGTCTATAGGCAGCGGTGAGCACTTAACATCAGGTGGGTCATCGGCTTCTATGCCATCCAATAGTCACATAAAATAAAATATACTCTTAAGAACCAGTATTATCAAGGGGAATCGTGTTACCCAGTAACTAGGATAATAAGGTTGTGGAGGTCAGATAGGCAGTCACTCCATATAAAACAGCCATTCAGCTGCATCCTGTTAGACTGGAAGCCGACCCCAACATAGTTAGGAAAACTCGAGGCAGAAGAGCACTAACGACGTCACTCCACCAAGTGTTATGACAATTATTCTGTACAAGGCAGCTACTAAACCCAAAACTGAAGACTCATGATCAAACAGCACATTTACAAACAATTTATGTATGACATAATAGTTCAGAAACACCAGGCTTGCTACATTGTATATTTTGGCTGAGCGCTTACGAACAAGAATTCAGTGAATGCGTTTTAAATGCAGTAAAATCTTGTATCATGCAATCATGTAACCACAGTTTGATGGGGAACAGAAATAACAAAATGTAATACTTAACCAGCCTATTATTGTCCCACTGTAGGGCAAAGGCCTCTTCTCAGAGAGAAAATTAACAACACACCACTTAAGTCTCAAGAAAGCGGAATACGCTAATTCGTTTAATTGAATGATATATTTTTTTCGGTATTTTTTTTTTACCTAACTGCTTAACCAATTTAGATAAACTTTATATAGGACCTCCTTTGAAGTATGACCTATCAAACAAAAAAGGAATCATCAAAATCGATTCATAATTGACGGAGTTATCACGTAACACAAATACAAAAAAAAAACATACATAAGAGTTGACAACCTCCTTGTTTTTGAAGTCGGTTAAAAAGTAACTTACTAGCTGCTGCCCGTGACTTCGTCTACGTCTATGTAGATATATTATCCCATGGGGACCGTACATTTTACCGGGATCCAAGTAAACGAATTAGCGTATTTTGCTTTATGGTGTTTTGTTAATGTACGTAGTATAACTGTTCCTTCATGGATTTGGATTACAGGAAATGGATTGACTTACCTTAAAGCACATCCCTCTTAAAAAAATAAAAAGTGAAAAATAACTTTAGCTTTGGAAGTCAAAGTGCTCAAGGGAGAAGTCATCACATGACTTCTCCTTTGAGCTCGTTGACTTTTTTGAAGGAAGTTTTGTTTTTTGTAAAAAAGATTATTTGCTTTACTTCCACACACTCATAAAAAGTCTGACGAAAAAATTAAATCAACATTTTACCAAGACATTTTATATTACGAAAAATATACCAATCATTTCTCACTAGCCACTCTATTGCTGACGAGTGATAATTTAATTGATTGATACAGATGAGTAACTGTGAAGCGAGCTAGAATTAATTGAGACCTGTGATCTTTCTGACCTTGTTCATAATGACAGCTCGTGCTGAAGAGTTGGGTGTTATTTCTTCATTTCAGTTCATGACTCAACTATCTTACTACTAAAATATTCGTTTTTTTATGAATGAACTAGGTTCTGGGTCTGGTTCTTTTCAGCGCGCCAACACACAAGCAAACGAACAAAAAGTCTCTTCAGCTGTTATTATAGTACTAGCTGTTCGCTCGCGTTGTGGTTATAAAACATAGCGAACTGCCCGTGACTTCATCCGCGTGGCTTATTTCACACGCGTTCAATTACATCTTTGGTTACTGCTCCGCTTCTGTCAATCGTAGCGTGATGTTATATGCCTATGACACTCATAAATAAAGTGGTTTTCTATGGGTAAAAGAATTTTCAAAATCGGTTCAGTAGACCCAGAGATTACCCCCTACAACCTCACAAACTATATATATAACTATATACAAAAGTATAAATTAAGGATTTAAGTTAAATTCAGATGCCTACAATGCCTCGGTAGCCTAGTGGTGCTAGGTGCGACTGCTACGCTAGAGGTCTTGGGTTCGATTCCCAGGTCGAGCAAAACGTGTTATTGGGTTTTTCTATGAAATTCTCAGTAGCAGCTCGGAGTTAGGATTTATGCCCGGTTAATGGCAATAGGCTCGCCCCCTATTACATGGGACCTAAAGCATACCGGCGAACTGTGGGTGTACATTGGTACACCTCTGCCTAACCCTCCGGGGAATACAGGCGTGATGGTATGTGTACAATGTAACAGAAAATACTAATCTCAGTATCGTTTGAATCCGAATCAGTACCTCATATTAATATTATGCACAGTATTAAGTAAATTGCATTTTGATATATTTGATGCTTCCATAATATTTACTACCAAACTTCCTACTTTAGTCTATCATGTCTACAGAACCCATAAACCAACAGTTTCCACTACTTTGTCAAGATTTAAAAATATTCCTTTCGCTCCAACGTAAGTATTTTCAAAGACAATATTTCTTCCGCTGAAGAATATTTCGTATTTCTCGAATTCCGACTTTATATCTAGGGTATAAGCTTTGAAACCGTTTGTTATTTATATTTTATACCCGATGGCATGTCGAGAGGGCTTCAAACGAAAGATTCTCATTCAAATGAACCTGCCAAACTGAACGGTTTATATGCAATACCTACAGTAAAATGTACAAACAACGAAACAGTCTGGTGTGCAACCAAGAAAAACGCGACTTTAAAAATATTTTACATTACATTTGGTTTGATCGTAATTGCCTCGTTGGCCTAGTGGTCCTAAGTGCGACTGCTACGCTAGAGGTCTTGGGTTCGATTCCCAGGTCGAACAAAAAGTGTTATTGGGTTTATCTATGAAATTATCACAAGCAGCTCGGAGTTAGGATTTGTGCCCGGTTAATGGCAATAGGCTCGCCCCCTATTACATGGGACCTAAAAATACCGGCGAACTGTGGGTGTACATTGGTACACCTCTGCCAAACCCAGGGGAACACAGGCGTGATGATATGTGTGTGGTTAGATGGTCTTGGGTTCTCAATAATAAGAATTATTGTAAGAAATTATAATCCAAAGTTATTTCTTTTACGTGCTTATGTTAGTAAAATATATTTATTTGCAGGAATTAACTAAATAAAATACAAGCAGCATTTTAAAACTTCGATATAACAGACAAAGGATAATCGGTTACAATCTTACTAAATGCAAAAGTTTTTATGGGTAAATGTATGTTTGTTACTCAATCCCGTAAAAACCACTGAAAGGATCTAGATAAAATTTGCCACAGAGATTGATTATAGCCCTTTTTTTAGAATATGCTACTTTTTCACACACATACCATCACGCCTGTATTCCTCGAAGGGTTAGGCAGAGGTGTAACAATGTACACCCACAGTTCGCCGGTATGTTTAGGTCCCATGTAATAGGGGGCGAGCCTATTGCCATTAACCGGGCACAAATCCAAACTCCGAGCTGCTACTGAGAATTCCATAGAAAAACCCAATAACACTTTTTGCTCGACCTGGGAATCGAACCCAAGACCTCTAGCGTAGCAGTCGCGCTTGAGACCACTAGGCTAACGAGGCAGGCTACTTTTTATACCCTAAAAATGTACGAGTCCTGTGAAACGATTTAAAGTTTTTGCCTTTAACGGTGAAATCTACACAGCAGCAAGCTAGTTTTTAATTATACATGGTGGTTTTAAATAGCTCATTTATTTAGATTATTTACCTCTTTCCACATATGAAACACCTCCATTTTAGATATGGCCACCCATGTGGACTGTGACATTAATAACTGATAACGACACAACAAACACACTTTGATAAGAAATTCCTATCCTAGGTAATCTATGAGCACAGCAAAGACCCAAGTTATGTTTACCTACAGACTAGCTTTTGGCCACTACTTTGTCTGTATGTCCTCAGAATCGTGTTGTAGACATCATTACGACAGGGCCCACTAGGGCCAGTGTCTGTGTTTGCGGAATTTGTTCGATAAAGTCACCGCGGCACTGCAACGCAAGGAGCATTAAGAGGAACACGGATGGGTTTTAGTCAGTAAGAGTCTGACACTGCCTTCCGCAACACCCAAAGCGGAAGAAGTCGCTTGACGATTTAATTTGGCATCCTTAAAAAACACTTTTTTAATAGCCTTGAAAACCCGAATGATATTTAGTAAACCAACCGGTCATTGTAGCTATCTTTAGAGGAGGCCTATGTCCAGCAGTGGACGTTGTTCGGTTGATGATGAAGATGATAATTTGGTAGACGATAATGTTAGATTTTGAGTTTGTTTGAAATCAATAAATAGTTAGTGAATAGTTAAAAAGTGACGTCACAGTTTGGTATTGTTATACAAAATCTATGGGCACTGGAATCGCGTCTTGACAGCTAAAAAAAGTAGGTAGGTGTATTGAATAGTGGTGTCACTGTCAATTACCTAATTTAGACAGTATAAATTATCTCACGTGATCACAAAAACGGAATAAAAATATCAATATCTACATGTGTGCCAAATTTCAGCTAATTCTATTCAGCCGTTTAAGCGTGAAAGAGTAACAAACATACATACATTCATCCTCACTTTCTCGTTTATAATAGTAATACAACTTGTACAGAACCATTCAATATTACGACTACTCCAGTAACAACCTGAATACGTAACCAATCTATCGAATCAAAATTTGATTTCTGTAATACATTGCCGTGTTTCAAGGCTGCTTGTATCGATCAATGTTCCAGTTCGAAGCAATGTAGGGCAGGACTGATTTGTGATGCCTATTTAGAATATCATATTTGATGGACGGACCGCACCTTGCAGACATTTTTTTTAATCAAACATTTTAGGGGATTGAGGGACAGTTTCATGTGTACTTAAATGGACTGGCGTTAAATAAAACTTAATTTTTTTACAAGCTTATTCTGACTAAGTTTGCGTGAATTTAGTTTTATCGTATTTGTGCAGAACACGAATTCTTTTTCTACAATTAAAGTAGCTTAAGTTACTCCTTATAACATCAGTCATCTGCCAGTAAAACTCTCGTGAAAATCGGTCCAGCCGTTTCGAGATTAGCCAAAACAAACAAACAGACAAAAATTCATTTTTTTTCTGGTAATTACCGTGTAAACGTTCGTAATGCATTAAGTAAAAAGCTAATGTTATTTTGACGCACAAAAACAGACATTTTAATATTACTTGAAGATAAAGATGTATTTAGAAAAAAAAATTAGTAATTTAATTCTACTGATCAAAACTGCATCGCTAGCCTAGTGGTCCTAAGCACGACTGCTACGCTAGAGGTCTTGGGTTCGATTCCCAGGTCGAACAGTGTTATTGGCTTTTCTATGAAATTCTCAGTAGCAGCTCGGAGTTAGGATTTATGCTCGGTTAATGGCAATAGGCTTACCTCCCATTACATGGGACCTAAACATACCGGCGAACTGTGGGTGCGCCTTGCGCACCTCTGCCTAACCTTTCGGGGAATACAGGCGGATGGTATGTAATTTAATCCAATACAATACAATATAAATATTTAAAATAATAGAAAATAAATATATGAGTTCTTGAATAACAAATACTCTGGATTACCAGCATCTTATAAGACACACCTCCAAAACAGCCAAAGTGACGCAACTTTTAACGTTCCAACATAATAGACATACATAATAATTATTTCCTTAGACTTTTAGGATGCATTCCAACAATATGATTAAAACATTGGCACAAGATTCTGCCAATTGTCATAGAGACAAACGAAAATATGTTTTGGCGCCAAGAAGCCGGCGAGATGAAATGTCATATCATATTTTTTTTTTTAATGGATTCGTTTTTTTCACAAGCCGACGGCCCATCTGAAATTAGGTGGTCACCGCTGCTTATATTATATATAGACATCTGCAATACATTAGATTATCATTTACATTGATATTATTTATAGACATCCCAGAGACAAAGTTGAAATGTCTCATGTGCCTTTTTTTTTATTTGGGAGGTGGGAAATCATCAAATAACTTCTCCCTGGGCGGGGCGGGAGGGAGTGTCAGACTTTTACTGACAGGGCAGGAGAAGTTATTCGATGATTTCCAACCCCTCAAAAAAAAAACCAATGTTCCTTCATGTGCCCTTTGCGTTCCGGGGGCGCGGTATCTTTTACGAACAACCCGCAGCCCCGGCAGGTCTCATGTGCCTGTAATAACAGCGGCACCGCTGCTTTGCGGCAGAAATATTGTGGTGGTAGTACTTCCCCGGTCGAGCTCCTTCACAAAGAGCTCTACTAATACTTTTACTTCGAAGATTGTATTTGTTTGTAAATAAACCTACTTACTTATTGTGAAACACATTCCAATATGAAAATAAAGAATGAATAAAAAAAACTCATTACTAATTCCTCATCTCTATTTACCAAAAAAAAAAAACAGCATTATCGACTTACACGACAACTTTGTCATTCTTTTTTTGAATTGCCAACACATTTCTTTTTTTTTCGGCATAGCAACGCCAAATTCCAAATACAAAAAACACGGTCACAACCGAAAAGGGCGTAACTATTGAAAACGGACATCGCCCAATCGCGTCAGTGAACTATCTGGCTCGTAGACGGTATGACACGCCCCCTTGGCAAGGCACATGCGCGTGATTCATTCGGAAATGTCAGGCGTGTGACGTTTGCCGAAAGAAAATCACAGACGGCCGACGGCGTTGTGACAAAAAACAATTATCTACTAAAAGAAATTTAGAAGAACAATGGTTCACATACCAAATAATGATTATAAACTCACACATTGCCTGTGAAGAGTTTAACAATCACTGTCAGTACTGTCCATATTTACGTTTCGTTCGATTTGTAGATGTGTGGGTGAGATAGCATCACTGTGTGAAGTGGGCATTCTGAAATAATCTATTTAATTGTTTCACATTAGAGACATGTGCGAGCGCCGAGCGCGTGCTCATACTGATTTATTTCTGACTAATCCTCTTAATTTTTTGCGGGTGAGTGAAATTCCGTAACATACAAATGATTATGAATAAAGAAATATGTGATAATTTTCATCTGTCTGCGCCCCATTATTAGTATTTGTGATAGAAACTTGTACACCTAACGTGTGTTTAGGTTCATTACAATTATAGTTAAAAATAGTTCGTGATTTATGTATTTTATTTTGTAAAGAGACGTTTCTTGCGATGCCAGCGCATGTTTTCGTCTTGACAAATATAAAGAACAAAACACACGCAACGAGACTCAGCAATGAGTTATTTGTATTGCAGTCGCAACCATGTGCTTTTTATTTCATTCATGCGAAATGGCGCGAACACTGCGTCCATTTAATTTAGCACAAGTTATTTTAACTAAACGGCCCGACTGCAATAACAAAAGTCTACTTACTTAAAAGATTTTAAATAGCAAAACGGTATAAACTAAATAAAACTAGAAAGTTCAAAGCTAAAGTACCGCTAAAACGGAAACATGCGTTCATATTGGCGCATCAAATTTTATTAATAAATTGGAAAATTAGCATAACTAGTTACCGCTTTGTTCGACACGAGCGCTAAAAATGGAAAATACTTTCTTTTTTAATCCGTTGGCAAGAGAATAATCGTCTATGACAATCACTTTTTTTTTTCGAACACATCAAAGTAACCTGCCTGTATTTTCAAACTCTTTCGAACATAATCATAAAATGTTGCCACACTCAACATAAATATTTCCCTCCAATTCAACAATTCAACACAAGTGACGTTAATTGAATACAAAACAAAAAACAAAGCGTGCAATTAAGAATCTATATATCATTCGAAATGAGAATCAAAGCATAATTACATAAATCTGCAAGTGGTTGCACAAGTTGTAGAACTTCTATGATTAGAGATCGTAACAGATGACGGCTGTTACAATTAATTGATGCCACCACATCTGTGCCGGGTAGGGATCCAAATTGAATTGAAATGAGTAATAAATGTTGATTTGATTGTTATTTTATGGATTAAAATCATTGTTAGAGGAATACATACTCCAAATAAAAAAATTATACGTTTTTTACGATGTGTTTTGATCAAAATGCTGATGCGGCAAATTATGATACACTAGCTTCTGTCCGCGACTTCGTCCATGCCAAATTTGATATATTATCCCACGTGTACTGATTTTTCCGGGATAAAAAATATCCTACGCGTTTATACGCTACAATATATATACACAATAATATACACTACAATATATCTCAGTACCAAGTTTCATCTAGATCCGTTCAGTCGTTTAAGCGTGAAAGAGTAACAAACATCCATCTATTCATTCATCCATTCCCATAATATTAGCATTAAGTATAATGACACATTCATTATCTTTCTTACCATAGTGTTCAAATCAAACGTATAACCTTTATTAGTGCGTAGATATATCTGGACACCATTTATTATATCCTTTTGGGGTCAAAAGCTAACAGACATTGCCTAATTTCGTTTTATTTCTTTAAACTACAAAATATATTACTTATTACATGGGACCTAAATATACCGGCGAACTGTGGGTGTACATTGTTACACCTCTGCCTAACCCTTCGGGGAATACAGGCGTGAGTGTATATATTACTAACAGCCATTTACGAACATTCTGATCATTGCGTCTGTCTTATAAGTTCAAACAAATGACACGATTCAATTAGTGCAGAACACAGAATCCAAATAAACATTCCATGACCAGAATTCAAACTAAAATTCAATTATGTACTTAGTAAAATTTATATTGACAATTATCAACGTAATAATTGTCAGTGCCAATTATTTAAATCAATCCAATTGACGTGTCGGCATTAACATTGATTCAACCTCATAAAGTATATACTTGGTTTAATTAAATGGAAAGCAATCAAAATGTACAATCATGGATTTATGAAAATTTGTAGTCCATGCGTTTAATTACACCTACCGTACTTTCCCTCCAAATAATAATGTTCTATTTTCAAATTATACGATGACACTTCCATGAAAGAGATTGCCAAATTAGAAAAATGACACAGATTATTATTTTTAAATGCGCGCAACTATTTCTATTACATTCCTGCTTCTTTATTTTTTAACCTTCTGACCGCTAGGTCGTTCGTGGACTTGAAATCGTAAATATAAACTTTTTTTGTACTGTTTTCACGCTCATCGTTTTTGTGTGCATACGTTTGCATACATTTAGTTTTGCTTTATTTTTACTGACACAAGCCATGTTCCGCTGGCAATTATATCCGTTTGAGTTTGTGTAGCTAGCTTTTAGCTCTTTTTGGGAAGAAGGGGGAATGAAATGGACCGAAGTACTTTTCTTTAGACTTTACAAATCGTTTGAACAGAAATACTGCTGTTTAAATAAGCGCTCGGGAAAGTAATAATAAGGTAAGTAGGTACTTCAATATTTGAGTTCAAATAGGAGATTTTACGTGCTAATCGACGTCGAATGTACTAAAAGTCGTGAGCACAAACCTCACGTAAATTTTTGGGTTTTTGGGTCCCTTTTTGGGTTTTTTCGCAATTGGACCATCAGCCAGACCAAATGCCAGCAGCATCATGCAGCAGAAAAGAACCCAGAAACTCAAAAAATAACTTGACGTTTGTGTTCACGACTTGTGGCGGCTACTATACCAAGTCTTATTTTTTTTAGAGTATGTAAGGATCGTAGCAGATGGCGTTCTGTGGTTTCTGCCTTCCCCCATGGGGAAAAGGCGTGAGTTTATGTATGTATTTAGATGTCATTTTTATTAATAATCCTAATAGCCTGTTCAATCCACACTCACAACAAAAAATTATTTCTTTCAACATTTCTTTTTTTTTTGCGTAAAGTAGCGCTTCTTTCACAATTGCACGCGCCTTAATCACTTAGGCTTAAAATCGTACGTTGAAAATAATAGTAATATTTCAGATATAGTATCCTTATCGGCGCAAAGTAATACTTTTTTGATAAGAAATATTTGTTGCTTCGCTTTAAGAAAAGCAATTATTGAGTCGACCAAGATATAGATGATTCTGATAAGAACCCATCACGCTGTTGTGATAACAACAGCAGTTGTGTGTAAATAAACTGAGCGATAAAAAATGACAGGATGTACTTGCTAGTGTTACTATTTATTGCGCCATTTGCATTGTGTCTCATGTTACTGTTACCAATAGAGTATATCTATTTGTTTGTTCCACAATATGCACAGATCTAATTATTGTCTAGAATTCTAGACATCCCTGTCTAGAATTCTAGACAATAATTAGATCTGTCGATTGGCGAACTGGTCGATCGGGATCGATCGGTCGATAGCGGCTATTAGCCAAGTCGAACGCAGACGCAATTTGCCACTCAGGGCCGATGCCTGCCGGGGCTGCGGGTTGTTCGTAAGAGATACCGCGCCCCCGGAACTCAAAGGGCACAAGAAAGAACATGGATGGGTTTTAGTCAGTAAAAGTCTGGCACTCCCTCCCGCCCCGCCCAAGGCGGGGGAAGTCATCTGATGGTTTCCCATCTCTAAAAGAAAAAGACACAATTCTCCAAGTATAGGTCGGTACCAAGCTTATTTTTCCCTTGTTTCCCTCTTACTAAAATAAAAAAATGCTACTTGTATACCGTTTCATTAAATCAGTTTAACAAAATACGATTTGATGTTAAGTTTATAAAAAAAGTACTGATTGTGTAGTTATTACACTGCATACAGATAAAATCTACTCAGTAAACATAGATTTTAGGTCTAATCATGTTGGCTACGCCTAACTATACTAATCAAGATAAAGCAAATTAGTACTTACAACACCCTGCTTGAGAGTCGCAAATAAGTACCTAGGTACTTATTTCCACGATATAAAAGGTTATATTTTACTGTTTATTATTTCCATTACAAATAACAGCTTGCATTGTCAAGTAAACGCCTATTATAATAGATATATTAAAACGCCTGACACGGAATATCGATTGAATAGTAACTTTTATCAAGGTTTACAAAGTCGATTCTTTACGAGTAGACTAAACACTTCAGAAATAGAATGAGTTTGTATAACACCAACGTCTCTTGTGATTCAACGCGTTTGTTTGAAACCTCTAAACGGCAAAGGAAAATATTTTTACCGCCTACACTATTTATTTAAGGCTTTCACGGCGCGATAAAAAAAGCCATAAAATATTTTTTCGATAGAATTATTCCCTTACGGAGCATGATACAGGGATAAACGACGCTGCGATAAATCGATATGATGGACCATCGATAAATCGAATAGCATTTTTTACAAAGAAAAAATGTATGTTGATTTTGAAATTCGAATGGATTAAAAAAGAACACCGAGTTGAAAAACTAGCATTCAATACTAATTTATCGAATACGGAATTACGCGTTATGCATCGTGAAGCGAAACAATATAACTAGGTAGGAATGCCGAATACAGGTTACTGCATGTATTGGAAGGGTTAATCACCCGTTCGTGTCAACTGTCAATGACGTGCAATCAAACAAAACCATAGTGCGGTGATTTATTTCTTCTTTCCAGCCAGCATTTGATAACAATATTTTGAGTTGTCAAATTTTATGTTTCGTAAATAACTCTGCTCGTGAGTACAAATGGGGGCATATTAACGTTCAATTATCAACGCAATTCAATTATAATTTGTTGAAAATCTTCAAAGTGAAGTCAAGCCTTTGAACACCTTTGAAGTTTGAATGAAAATATCATACACAGATCATTTAGGTTAACATTTAGTGAGTAATAAAACAAATTGAGTGTGGAATTTGAATTAACTAACAATTAGTTGATTTAAAGCGTCTTTTCGGGAATGAAAACAAGATTGCAACAAAATCGTATCACCTAATACAGATTTCGATAAACCAATCAGAAAAACGTAATTAATTGACGAAAATGCCAATATGTTTATCTTCGTCAATTTGCGCACTTTGTTTTTTATACAGAATTTCACTTTTCGGTAAGGAAGTAGGTTGGTACCTATCAATACTTCTTTCACAAAAGCAGTTAAGGTACACAGGTAATCAGCAGTGTTGCCCTATAACATTATAATATGTATCTATACCTATTAACCTACAGAATTATAACTGACAGGTTATATTTTTTTAACTGAGTCTGGACCTAGGTATCATTAATTGAATCTACGAGATGAAATACCGCCATTTTCAATCAAAACAGAGAACCAGTGTAATTAATGTAATGCAATAAACATTTTATGATCGTAAAACTAATTTACTGTAGATACTTACACTTTGATCTGTTTTGAATTACATAATTTTGTCATTGTTTTAATATTTTAAGACTTTTTAAACTATTTGTAGTACCAACCTATTTGAAAATGATACGTTTCGAAACAGAAAAAAATGAACAGTACTTTCTACATAAGTGTTGTGCTACTTATGTGCGAAAACACTTACCTACGTTTTACGCCCAAGTAGGTACCAACTTCTCAAGTTTTAATTTAATCATAACAAAGACGCCATAAAAATCATTATAACGTGAAAATCTTGGACGATTAATTACTTGTAGGCATTTACTATACTTTTATTGTCAAGACCATACCTACTTGTGAATTTCATGTACCTGCGTCTGTAGGTATTGAACCTGCATTGTTTAACCTTTTTGGTAAGAAAGGTCTGGTATCAAGTAAGCGCGAAAACAGTAAAAAAAGTTCTTATGAGAACCGCTATTGAGTAAGATCGGATCGTCAATACAAATTCTTATCAATTTTTAATACCTGCAGGAATGTTATTTACGTCTTTTCTAATTTAAATAAGTCTGTCAGGTGTTTAACTACGAAATAGGCTAGGTGCTGTGGAACTGTTATCGACCTAGAAAACGGGAAATACCTCTGTTTCCTGTGAACACCAAAGGCCTAATGACCGAGCGATGTCAATCACATTAATTGACAGTGTCTGGGCAAGAAGCTATTTTCGTTTATTTCGTGAATGTCGCAACAAAAAAATGCCCAGCAACAAATTAAAAGCGTGAAAAAGAAAATTTTAAATCTACACCTACCTACAGTTTTTTTTTTTATTTAATCATGTGTCAACAAAACGTAACCTCAAAACGAGAAATCAACAACGTAACGTGATCATGACAAGACGCGTAAACTAAACGTAACAGTCAACAAACGATCATTATCATTTAATCGGATGATTACAGGAACTATTACAAAAGCGTTTCGTGACTGAAACACGAACATGGAAAGGGAAATGTACAAAACACGGCCATTTTCGTCGGGTCTACGTAGATATAGGTTTGACAATTGTGTATATAAATATTGTTGCTTACCCTTTCGACATCCAGGTCAGTTCCTGTACACAGTCTCTTGCCACCACTACCGTTGTAAGCCATCGTGCACCACAAAACAAAACACAAATCACACCGAAACGCGTTTTGTTGGAAACGAAACCGGCAACACCTCCTTCTACGGCGGTCGCGAGTAGACTGACTGAACGAATGAATTGTATTGAGTCGCGAACGAATGAGGAGCGGGACGCGCAGATAGCGGATTGCCACACATAAATTAGCACTACTGAATTAGTACATTTTACCAAAAATATTTAGCGTAAAGCTTTCAGTTTACTAAAATATTCAAATAAGTGAAATATATTCTACTAAAAGTACAACTGTAATAAATTTGCTGTTCATAAATTACTTTGCGAGCAAACTGATAAAGTAAATATTGGTAGTTTTTTGCGATAATTACGTAATGAAAAAAAATTATCAAAAGGTCGTTGAACGCCATAACGTCATTCACTGTTATTGTGTGAAGTTGTTGCGGTTGATGTTATTTTATTGTTTATAAACATTATCAAACAAACACACGATGTGTGAAAATGAAAACGCAGAAGAAGAGGAAATAAAAATCGAATATCTTGAATCATTCGACATTGATCCTCTGAGTGAAAATAGTGGAAAATCTACAAGTGCTACAAGCGATTCCGTAGCACTAAATATTTGTGATGAAAATATAAATCAACGGGTAAGTAACAGTAAAAACTATAAAAAAGATATAAAAATATCGTATATATAATCGTATTTTAAACTGTAATTGTTAGTCACGACTTCAGTGGTGCAATATCATGGAATTCTGGCATTTTGCCAAACAGACATCATCGCATTTGTCCTACGCGATGGTAAAAAAAAAAACTACAAAGTTTAAAGTTTTCATTTAGGCGCTAAGACAAATATTCTTTACCGATAATTGGGCTGGTTATTTTTAGTTTTTTACTTATGAACTAATGATTTATGTCGTTGCGTAGGTTGCATAGATTTAAATAGTAATGGCCTTCTGTGAGTGTTGTTTAATTATTAATACCCTAAGACCACCTGCTGAGCCCATTTTGCATAACCATTCAACCCTCTCTAGAAGTGTAAGAACTAAAAAAAAGGAGACTCGTAGTGGACAAAGAAATGATCCAGATTTCTGAATACAACAACAGAATTGGGCTCACCAAAGTGTCTGACGCCCTGAGCAGTTTGAGAGAATTGATCTGCTTCTCGAAAGAAGTAGGCTTAATGGAATGACGGCCACCTGCACTCATGTACAGACAGGGTAATCAATTGATGACCCTGGTAACCAATTGGTTACGCTGTCTGTACAATGATCTACCATTGAGGACTAAGCGTGCAAACCAAACCTCCAAGATGGATTGATAGATTCTGGTTTATTTATTTCCCTAAAATCTAAAAGTCTTCCTGACAAGCATGTCATCTTGGCAGTTTGGTATATTAAAATTATGCCATCATTTCACAGCTTGCTGGCATTTGCAGATTTGTAAATGAACCATTTATTTGTAATTACAGAACTCTAAGGATGTTAACCAGAGACCGGAAAACACTGGAGTAAATGATGAAAATAAATATCCTGTTGTAAGTATACAAGAACCCTTTTTTATTAATAAAACCAGCCTCTTCTCATACAGAGACGGTATTATAATAAGCATTAAAATGAATTGAATGCAATGGATGAGTTGGTGATTTTAAAATTCAAACATAATATAATCTATTTCTTATTTGTTTTTAGCAAACAGAAAATGAAGAAACTTGGTACAAATCAGTGGACAACTTTGGGAGATACCTCTGTAAATTCTGTGAAATCTCCTATTCTACCATCCAAACTGTACGCCACCATGTTAAGAACAAACACTTTGATGAATATATTCGCATAAAAGGCACCGCAAAAGACAAAATAAGAAGAAGTAAACTGAAGTGCCATATTTGCAAGAAAAGGTTTAAAAATACTGACCTTTTACATGTACATATACAAACTCACGGTGTCAACAATATACAGAATTCTTGCTTCATATGTCATGCAACGTTTGGTCAAGACACTGAAATGCTGACCCACATGTCAAACGAACATGAGTTGGTTAAAAAAAAACTACATCACTGCTTCACATGCGGTTACAGCACGTCTAAATTGTCTCATTTCAAACAGCATGAGAAAACCCATTCACTGAACAGCCAGATAAAATGTTCTTATTGTGAATATACAACTTATCATCAACCGAATCTGAAGATACATGAACGCACACATACAAATGATAAACCATACACTTGTACGTTCAACGGTTGTGGTTACCGTTGTGCAGCGAAGTCAGGTTTGTCCAGTCATATGCTTAGACATGAGAAGAAGAAGAATATGATATATTGTGATAAATGCAATTACAGTACTGTTTATAAACAAAGTTTAAAGAAACATATGGATAGTCATACAAGAAATAGTGTGAAGATTAGACGTTAAGAATTTTTTGTATCATTTTTTGCAAACAGTATTATGTAGCTTCAAAATGTGTATGACTAGCTTTTGCCCGCAACTTGGTCTGCGTAATTGTCGGTTATATTTGAAAATTCATTCATGATTCGAAAGACACGTGGCGCCATCTATTATAATAATAACGTAATTGTTGTTTTCCTCGGAAACAGTACTTTTAACAACAAACAAACTTACTTTCGCATTTATAATTTTAGTTAGAATATTTTGATTGAGAATAAATTATTGCAATTTTTATGATTGTGATATGAATTGTTTGTAAGTCAAAGTGAAAATCAAATGTATTTCAATTAAACCATTTACAGGCATTTTTCAAGTTCCCAAGGAGTCTGTTAGTCAGAAAGTTGAAGCTAGTTGCTTGTTCCAAATATAGGTTGGTCTTTATAGAGAAGAATGAGTAAGAAGAGAATGAATTAAGGTTCTTTATCTATATCAAAAGTAATAACTGTTCCTTATAATCACTTTTTATCAGTTTGTCTCAAAAGAGTTTCTTTGTGAGAATAAAAATTGTTTGTTTGTTCTTTAAACATTGCTCTACACTAGGAATATCTGCTGTATTTTATTGTATTATATTTATTAACTCGCTGCCGACTTGTCAGTGAGTTAATATTTTTGTAAACCTGTAGGCCATACAAATATGTTCCGCGCAGGAATTGAACCCACAACACGGAGCGCAGCATCCCGACCACTCAGTTACTGGGTCAACCGTGTCGTCAATTATTTTGATTTAGTTACGTGCATGCAATCAGTACAGTGCACTGATTGCGTGCGTCTAAATTATTTAAAAAATTAAATGAAAAATTATATTTCTTGTGAAATTTAGCCAATATTCTGTACAAGATTGATTTTAAGTATTTTTGTGTTTTAATTATACACATTATTCCTAAACCTGGGTTTATTATGTAACACATTTAACATACCATTACGCCTGTATTCCCCGAAGGGTTAGGCAGAGGTGTAACAATGTACACCCACAGTTTGCCGGTATGTTTAGGTCCCATGTAATATGGGGCGAGCCTATTGCCATTAACCGGGCACAAATCCTAACTCCGAGCTGCTACTTAGAATTTCATAGAAAAACCCAATAACACTTTTTGCTCGCCCTGGGAATCGAACCCAAGACCTCTAGCGTCTGCCGGGGCTGCGGGTTGTTCGCAAGAGATACCGCGCCCCCGGAACGCAAAGGGCACAAGAAGGAACATGGGTGGGTTTTAGTCAGTAAAAGTCTGACACTCCCTCCCGTCCCGCCCAGGGCGGGAGAAGTTATTTGATGATTTCCCACCCACCAAAAAAAAAAAAAAAGACCTCTAGCGTAGCAGTCGCTCTTAGGACCACTAGGCCACCGAGGCAGTTATTATGTTTATTATGTACTTAAGTCTAAAATGGCAAACGCCTTGAGCAATGCTTGTGGCCTCGATATAAGAGGAGGCGTTGGTTCTGTAGTGGCACAATTCTTCTTCCTTTCGAATTTATTTTAGGTGTGGGACAATAAAAGGCCAGTAGGATTATTATTGTTTTTCCTAAATATTGAAATAAAACCCCCCCTTGTAATGATATTTGTTTTATTTTGTACAACTTTTTTTTTACAACATTTCATTGATAACAAAATCTTAACTAAATTATTTACATTATGCTCCAAGCAAGATCTATGTTCTATTATATTGTACTTACTACATTTTTGAGTACTATTTTTGCTTTCTAAGCTATGTACTAAAATTAAATGAAAAATTCAAATTAGCAACCTAGTTCCCTCTACTTTTTTTAAATTTGGTTTTATGACATAAAATACAAATAAAAAAAAAAACAAATAATGATGTCTTTCTTTCACTAATTCAGATCAGACAGAGCTTATCCGCATGTCCACATAATTTTGAAAAATTTCCAAAAGCAACTCTTGTAAGTTTCTTAGCAGTCTGTAATGTAAGCATATTTTTCCAAATATACGCGTTGTTAGGTCAATACGAAATATACTCTATATGTGTTACGATGAAGTTTATTTTGCATTACCGAATTGAAACGATTTTTTAGAAACACGCCAAGTGCCGTCATATTATTTCTTGCAGATTTTTTACTCACGTGTGGAAATATGGCCTTCAATTGCCTTAATCTTTCCTTCTGCTGCCATTCAAAACCCAATATTTAAGTGTAAGAACTAATAATTTTCATAACCTCCTCACATTTTGACAGATACAAATTCGGGATTTTTTATTTAGTTACAAAAAAAAAACATTGACAAATTCAGAAAAGCAGGCATAAAAACTATCTACAACTAAACTCGCTAAAAAAAGTTCTGCTAGCACAATTTCCATAGAGAATTTGTCTTTTTATAGAGGTGCTGGTCAGGTTTTGTTCGTAAATAAGTTTACAACGCAAAGATTTGTTCCATTTCAGTGTGGTTTCGGTTTGTGTCCGTCTACATAGAAGTTTCTGGTTGCTTTTGGTAGTTCTACTTCCATGCCCTCCATGTCTTTGGTCAGGATTAATTGACATCCTAAAAATGTACAAAAATAATAATAAAAAAACATATTAATTTTTATGAGTTTAAACATATAATGGGATAACCCACATCTCTTTTTATGCACTTTTATTTTTAAATCATTGTCCGTAAAAAAAAATACAACATTTTGCAGGTACATATATGGAAAGAGATTTTTTTACCCATGTATCACCATTGACTATCATATCAATCTTAGGATGTCCACTGCTGGACATAAGCCTCCCCCATATTTTTTCTATACTGTCTTCTTTTCTATATTATACCTAGCTTAGAATTTTTGTGTATACCTATGTGTGTATAAAAATAGTTAACTAAAAAACCTACATACCTAGCCTAGAATTTTCTTTTAAAAATGGCGCCATATCTAATAGATCATCTTCCTTTTCCTCAGATGGGGGTAGTTTGTCGAAATAGTTTGGTGGTACATACACATGGCATGTTGTACAAGCTAAGGAGGCTTCACATGCTCCTGAAAATTATAAGAAAAAAAATTTCTGTACTCATGTTATTATTTTTTTTTATTAATATGTTATTGTTATGTTACTAATGTGTTTTAAGATTTTGAATCAAAAACCACTAAGGCGATTATCACACTGCACCGCGCCCCAACGCGTAGCGCGGGGCGGCAGATTTTAACTTCACATACAAGTACTTCCATTTATACAGGGTTATTTGTAAAACAATGACAACCTTGCAGGACTGTATTACTATCATCATAAACAACAACTTTTGTTCTATAAATTTTTACAGAATCAAGCAACGCAAGCGCATCGAAGCGAATGACCGACTGAAGGATTTCCGTAAAATTGTAAATAGGTCAAGTACAAACACCCCCGCCGCCCTAACCCCGCTCCCCTCGCTATTTTACTATCGCTTTCGTTTGCTTCGCTTAGACTTCGTAACATTTAGAGCGTTCAAATTAAATGTTTTTATTTTTGTATGAAAATCTGATGAAAAAAATATAAATTTTTAAATGTCATAGAACAAAAGTTGTTGATTATGATGTTAGTAATATAGTCCTGAGAGGTTGTCATTGTTTTACAAATAACCCTGTATAGAAAACACGCCTCGCACAACACACTGCCGACGCGTCTAACCGCGGGAAGCGCGTGTCGTGCTCAGCACCTTGCGGCAGTAAGCTTTGCCATAAAATCAGTGTGACAATTCTAGTATTTTTCGGAACTTATAAGTCTAATCTCAGTGTCAATCTGTCGTAAATCTCTGTATTTCAGTAATTTAATTACATTTTTGACAAGTTTATGATTTTGATTGTTGTTGCAATGAGATTGAGACTTTTTTGCTGATATTGGGCTAGAAATAGTAATGTTCTATGCCTACAAAATACAGAGAGATTTGATTTTTCTTGAAAACAACAGAGTAAGATAACATCAATATTATGTTCCTTGCAATCCTGTCAACAATAAGCATTTTTAAATGTCTCTTTGGTTGATAACTTAAAAATAAATTACAGTAAATTAAAAATCATTCAAACCTTCCATAGGAATCTCATGTCGATGTGCCAGATACATTACATTGTCACCAACTTTGCCTCTCACTTTTATTCTATTGCCATCTTTGTCTACATAAGTTATATTTACACTGAAAACAAAATAATAAAGAACGATTAAAAAGTTATAAAATTAACAAAAATAACGAGCGAATATTAAGATAAGAGAAACTTAAATGATCTATTATCGTAATGTTTATTCAAATTCGGCAATAGGTATGGCTTTTGTGATAAGTATTAAAACATACACAAATTACAATACTTACACCTCATCTTCCGACTTTGGATCTTGCCATTCGTATTCTCCGTGCCATAAATCTGTAAATATAAGTAATTAAAGCAATATCCTCAATAATACACCTATGTAAATAAAACAAAAAAATATTACTTGGAGTCACGTGAATTTTCCTAATTTGTGACGAAACTGGCGGCTTGAAATGCTTCAATTTACGCAGAATTAAATAACGTTTTAACACCGACTGAAACATTATGTAACTAAATGTACATAATAGAGAGAAATATTATTTTAATACTTTGTTTGGTTATAAAATTATTGTGAACTACAATACAATATCAATTGACAGTTTATATGACAATGACATTGCCGACATTAGTAATGAAATGAATGTTGCCAATCAATCAATGTACTTGGATATTTGATCACGAATGGGACTTGTAGTGAAAGTAAAAAGTTTAAAATGTTGATGATGGTGTGTAATACTGAAATGAATATTGTTTTTTTTTAAGTAACTTCTGCCCGCGACTTCATCCGCGTGGATATTTTTACCCGTGTTAAGTAACGCCTCTGTTTACTGCTCCGCTCCTGTGTGTTGTGGTGAAATGTTATAAAGCCTATGACACTTAAAAATAACGTGGCTTTCTATGGGTAAAAAAACATTCAAAATTTATTCAGTAGATCCAGAAATTACCTTCACAAACTTTACCTCTTTATAATATTAGTATAGATTATAAATTATTGTACTTAAAACATGTTTCACTGATTCTAACGACACATGGAGACTCGCTTGAGTACTAATCCACCCAACAAGCCAACTTTCCAAGAATAATTAGGTTATGAGCCGCTATGCAGAGTAGTACTAGTGTAATAACATAGAGTGCCTTAATGTATGGAATAATCTACTTGTAGCGCAATCAGCTATTTCTCCAGAGTGAGGACGCCTGCTATCGCTACTGACGAAAATCAAACTGACAGAAATACGAAAGAGTAGTAATACTCTGTACTTTTAGCTACCAATCTAATTGGAAAGCGAATCATAAGAAACAAAATAATGGCTTTGCGTAATATATGCTCACACACTGAATGCACACAATCCAAAGCAAAGCGAATTTGTCTAAAGGGCGGCTCTTGATAGGTATAGTGTTTTTACACAATAATTCAGTTAACTTATCATTAGACATAACTTACTCCTCATCATTGACATCAAGTGGACACTGTTCTCACTTGTTTCTCATTCATGGCAATGAGTGAGAACCAAGTGGACTGTCTCAGTCAAGAATTTCTTTTCATTTGCTGTGAATGCCATGGTCACAAAGGTCACCGTAGACAAATCAGTGATTTAGTGTAGCAGTTTACTTTGATTAAGTAAGAATTCACAAAATTCTATAGAAAAAGAGTTACCAATATTGTAATAAAATAATTGCCGTGCAGAATTATATCTTACACACAATTTTTCAATTTACAATGTAAGTATTAGTTAGTTTTAATTACTAAATGAAAATTACACAAGTATATGGTCGCTTTGTTTGCGCTAGCCTTAACGAAGAAGAAATTGTATTATAACGATAATGTTGACAACACTCTTTTATAAATGTCAGATTATTGGAAACGTCAATAATCGGGTAAAAAGGCCACTTATGCCATTTTTCATAATGATTTTATATTATAAAAATTATTGATTTTTTAGCACAAAGGTGTTAGTAATGTATAGTGAATAGTCTAATAGAATTCTAAGCTGTTACAGAATAAACTAACGTTTAAAGTTACGGCCATAGTAACTTATGTTGTGAGTTTTCGGTGAAGTTATGTTAAAGATAAACTAGGTGAGTTTTATGACTAAATGACGTGTATTTCGCTATATCATTCGCTGTTCGACATCAGTAACCTTTAAATTTCATTGCTATTATTATAAGTTTATGTTAGCGGGTGTGTTCCTCTCAGGTTTAGTTAAAACTTTGTTTTGATATGATACTGTTACTTTTTGTATAAAATATTGTAATTTTATAACGGGCCGCCCTTGAATACGTAGCATACCGTAATGAAATTTATGTTATATTTTGAGTGTTCTTATTAATATTTCAATTAAATTTACATTTTTGTGAGACATTGCCTTGTGAGATGTTAGAATATTATTATGTTAAACAAAAAAGGGTTTTATTGTTCAGCCAATAGTGTTCTGTTTGGTACTTACTACAGTTTTCTTAGATCAAAAACAGCTTAAAATCTGAGAACATGGTACCGCCACACTTGTTTTCCTTACAAGGGTAGGCAGGGGTAATACACACTCACACTTAAGTTATGTTGCTCTATGTACAGACAAACAACCAATTTGGTATACAGGCTAAAATGTTCCACTTTCTACTACACTGGTTACACTAAAATTCATTTATAATAATAACATCCTAATAGTACCACCAAAGTGATGTTATAAGTAGCAAAACTACAACAAGGTATAAATTACTACAACAACAACAAAAATTACTTAACAAACAACAACCTCTCTATTAATTGCGCTGCTTCAAAATCTAGTTGTAAACTCATTTTAACAACAATCAAAGACAAAAAATGTAGGCCATTTACAGGCATTTACTGATACCAACTGATTGTGATCATTCCAAAGGGTTCCTGGAATTTCCCCCAGGTTTCTACCACATAAGTAAATATTATTAATAAAATTATTACTGCTATTTCAGGATAAAATAATTAAGTAATCATGGATCCAGATGTTAAGGTCAAAATCGAAGGTTCAGATGCAAGACAAGATCCCACCTTATTTTTGCCCGAAGAGCCAATGTCTTATGAAATTAAGAAGAAAAAGAAGAAGAAGAAAAAGAAGCAGGTGGACCCGTTTAAAGATATTGATGAGAAAATGGATGTCAAGATTGAACCAATATCGCTGTTGGATCCAGAAGTTAAGATAAAGGTTGAAGATATAGAAGTTGAACTGGATTTTAATGATGTGAGTACAATTGTTTTTTTTTTTAAAGATTTTGAGGCTTCAGTGGACTCTTGGCGAATATCTTAACAAACTCACTCTATGCATGCTGCAGCACCAATCAACAATAGCAACAAATTTTAAAATGAAATAATGAAAGCAAAAGTATAACGACATAAACTCACGCCTTTTTCCCATGGGGGTAGGCAGAAACCACAGAATGCCTGCTACGATCCTTACATACTCCTTTTGCCTTGTCCATGTTCATACATCTGTTCATACACGTACGCCGGTTACGAGTACTGCGCACCCGACCTTTCTGAAGAACCTCAACAATAAGGTCAGGGAAGGTCTTTCTATGGCGTTTTTTCCCGGCGTTGCCGCTCACATCTGCCATATAATTCCCTTTTGTTAGTCGCCTTTCACTCATTTCCATAATTCCAAAATTCAACTCATTCTCTCCAAAATTATACCATAAAGTTTTTAAACACTATCTTCTCTAAGTTGATGACAATACAAGTATTTACAAGTAATTGCAATATCATCAGTTTCTTTGACATGAATAGTGATGTTCATAAGTCAATCTTACCATTTTATTGAATACTTGCATTGGGTATCGTTTTAACTGTTAGGTGTATGTTTAAGCCCCTATATCCTCTATTGAGGGTCCATAAGTACTTATTGTGGAAATTATTGTTTTGGCCTACAAGTACGTATCTGACCCACATTAAAGAACAATTTACTAGTATAGCCAATGATTTAATAAAAAACCACATTGATGTACTTACTCTTCCAAGGTTAAAAATACAAATGTTTCTATTTACACATTCCAGTTTGGAGACAATGGCCTGATCGATGATCCTGACAACCAGAATAGTCAAGAACCAGCTGTGAAAATAGAGCCACAAAACCATGATGCCGTCCTCCTCACATTCGAAAGCGTCATCAGCGATAAAACAGTAGTCGCCGATAGCAGCGAAATGTTTGCATTCAGTACTGAAAAATTTAATAGTGACAAATACGCCACCGAGCTACCCACCAAGCTAGCTCCCGCACACGTCTGCAAGGTCTGCCATCTAGTCTTTCAATCACAAAAAACGTTACGAATGCATCAAAAACGGAAGCACAAGTCCTTCAGAAAATCCTTCAAACATATCTGTGACTACTGTGGCATGTCCTATGAAATGAAGAACAGTTTAGTTGCACATATAAAGAGGAAACATGGTCCAGACTCGAGGCCAGATGACAGAGAAGAACGGACTTGTGAAATATGTGCTCTAGTATTCAAAGGAATGCCTCGGTTACGCATGCATATGAGACGAAAGCATGGCTCCTTCCAGGATTCTTTTAAACATGTTTGCCCAGACTGCGGCTTGACTTATGATAAGTACAGAAGTTTAATAGTTCACGTACAACGTAAACATTCAAATCATAAGAAACCTGAACTCAGTCAATGGTACAACTGCCCGTTCTGTCCCAAAATATTTACTAAAAGGGAAACTTATTCCCGACACGTGCAGAGAAAGCACCATGTGTCTGATGAGAATATAAAACAAGAAAAGGTTCCAGAAAATGGTTTGGAGAATTGTAAAAATGAGGAAACTGGTGAGATAACTTGTAAAGAATGTCCTCTAGTCTTTTCTTCTATTAACTTCTTAAAACTTCATATGAGAAGGAAGCATAATGCGTTGAAAGAAGACTTCAGATTGAAATGTCGCATCTGCAACTTGTCTTACGATAAAATCGAGAGTTTGAAGAGACACGTGAGGAGAAAACACGACAAAGGATCTCACTGCGACGTTTGTAACAAACAATTTGATACGCGAGAGATGTATCTGAACCATTCTCACATGAAAGCTATCAAAGAGTGTAATCTATGCGGACTGATATTCGCATCGCAAGGAGGTCTAGCGAAACATCTGCGGTGCACACACAAAATCGACTCGCCCAAAACTGTATTTTGCAATATATGTAATGAAGGTTTTCATGACAAACGTCAGTTAAAACCGCATTTCATGAAAGTGCATTTAAAAGTATCTTACACTTGTAGGTACTGCAAAAAAATTTTTAAAGCAAAAGAGAGTTATCGACGGCACATATTATTTAAGCACCCGACCGGGAACCACTTTAACATTCAGACACAAAAATGTGAACAATGCAGTGCGACTTTTAAGGACGAATTTGAACTCTGTCGACATATAAATATATTTCACGGTCGCCCTGGAGATGATGTGGCAAAGGAAGACAAAGAAGTATTGGAGATAAAACGCGAAGAGCCAGATATAAAGGACTGTTTCCAATGTACGAAGTGCCCGGACACATACTTGACATGGGAGCAGTTGAAACTACATTACGAAGCTAACCATCACAACATTGAGGAAACACAATGCCAGATGTGTGGAGAGATACTTCCTGGGAACGAGTTACAAAAACATATAAAAAATCTTCACACAGACACTGAAATGCAATGTAAATACTGTGATTTTAAAACGAATATTAGGGTAAGTTTAACACAACATATGTTGAGGCATAAGAATGCTGAGACTATGCACTGTGACTTCGCCGGTTGTAAATATAAGACGTTTTACGACGGTGCTATGGAGAAGCATAAGAGAAAACATGGTGATCAAGGAGTCAAACTTCAATGTACACATTGCCCGTTCCAAACCATGAACAAGTACATTTTAAAATACCATGAGGAAGCCCATGAAACGGGGAAGAAACGTTACATGTGCGATAAATGCGACTACGCAACGATATTGCCAGCAAATCTCGTACAACATAAATATAAGCATTCTACGGAGAAAAGGTTCAAATGTGAAGTGTGTCCGTTCGCAACGAAATACAATACATCACTGAGATTCCATGTTAGGAAAAAACACTGTGATTTACCCACATTCAGTTAAATTTTAATGTTTTTTATTATTAAATTACATAAATATTTGGTGTTATGATAGATCTGTATTTTTATTTTGGCGTTTGCTAAGACTTGATTGTTATATTTATTCAAGCACATCCTACATTAACAAACTGCCTTGGTAGCCTGGTGGTTCTAAGCGCGACTGCAAAAGCAAAGTGTTATTGGGTTTTTCTATGAAATTCTCAGTAGCAGCTCGGACTTGGGATTTGTGCCCGGTTAATGGCAATAGGCTCGCCCCCTATTACATGGGACTCAAAAACATAGCGTCGAACTGTGGGTGTACATTGCTGCAGCTCTGCCTAACCCTTCGGGGATTACAGGTGTGATGGTATGTATGCATGTATTCCACATTCAATTTACCGCCCTTAGGCAGCCTGTCCATAGAAACGGATTTCAGAACTGGGTCAGTGGGTCGTCTTAGGGGGGCGTAGCGAAAATTTTATGCAATTGGTTAATATTTCTCCGTTTCTTCGCTCCGCAGCCACGCTTCGCATCTCGATGTTCGTTTACACTAAAGACGTGAGGAATGTTTGTGAAACCTAACCATTTACAGCGCTAGCTTAGCTCCACTTACAAAAACGAAGCTATGTCATCGGACATCAGACGCTACGCGTCACCTATTACATCTCAGATGGAATTGCAACTTTATGGCTTTAGGTATATAATTGAATAGGCTAGGTGATCGGCCTCGGAGCATCGCAGCGCAACTTCGAGGCAGATCACCGAGCATTCAAATTTATACCTTATTTGGATTAGTTAACCATTAAATAATGAAATACCACTGACAGCCATATACCAACAGCAGAGCAGTAGGAGCTGAGACGTTCTTCTTGTTATGCAGTTGCATTTTGCTATGTAGATGTGCTGACATACGTATATGAGTCAGCATGGCATAATTAAATTTGGTATACAGTCCATGGTAGCGGTAGTTCTTATTGTTACTATTCTAGAATATTAATAAGTAGCAATATAAAGATGATTCGATAGGTTCAAAGGTTCCAAGGTTTTCTCGAAATCTACAGTTATAATAAACTAATATTATAAAACTGAAGAGTTTGTTTGTTTGGTTGAACGCGCTAATCTCAGGAACTACTGCTTTGAATTGCAATATTCTTTTTGTGTTAGATAGTTCATTTATCGAGGAATCAAGGAGTATTAGGCTTAATAACATCATGCTACGACACACGGGAACGTAGTAGTAACCAAAGACATAACTTAACGCGAGTGAAATAAACCACGTGAACGAAGTCGCTGGCAGAAGCTATTAAATATATCTTTTATAAAATCAATTAGATTATGGTTTTTTAAAGCAGCGCCATCTATTGACCAATTATAAAAGCTCAGTTTGTTCCGTAAACAATAGTTTCGTGTCTATTTTATTTATGAATGAAAAATATACTTAATTAATGAAAAGCAATATGCAGTTATAAACATAGTATTAAAATATTTTATTCATAACTTTTTGCATAAAAGTACCACAAGTACCGTTTTAACTTTCCTTTGTACTTTGATTACGTAGAAATGTTAAAAGATGGCATTAGTGTCTTCGCTTAGGCGTGAGTACGATAGCGTTTGTGGCTAATGTCAAATTTTAATTCATTAAAAGCTTCATCTCTTTCACTCTCATAAATCACGCGTACGTCTGAAAGTAATAGATGCGCTGCATCATGACGGAATCTAAAGAAACGTCGCGAATTATAACCACTTTGTTTTAATTTAAATGTGTAAACATTGCAATTATATTCGTTTTCACGTGTGACTGCGATACATTAAATTGTTCTTTTAAATTGGTTGTTTGTGCAGAGTGACAATGGATCTTCTAGAGCTGCCCGTTGTTATGATAGAAAACATTTTTTCGTTTTTATCCTACGATGAAATCGCAAAGAATAGATTGGTGAGTGTTTATTCATGCAATTTATTATTAGAAACGAGCTTGGTAATTTAGAAAATCGTATAATGAAAGTTGTAGTCATGAATTTCAGGTCATTGTTTCGCGTAACGATTTCATTCAATGTATGTACCTACCTAATGTTCTAGGCGTTTCATGTACTGCATAGGTACTTTATTTATATACATCTATTTATAACTGTTTGCTAATGTAAATTCTCTATGCTTTATTGGTACATGTTCCGGCCGATAATACCGACGTACATCCGGGATCACCGATTTCAAAGAAAACTTTTTTTTTGATGCTCCGCCCTTCCTTCACCCTTCTACTACTGCTTCTACAAAATCGACCCTATAGACAATCTGTTTACGTGCACAATGTACTAATTACTTTTTAAGTTACAAAAAAAAAATGAAGTATAAAGTACTTTATAAGTAGTCCCATAAAATAATGAGGGACAGGGGAGTGATCCCACATTAAAAAAATTGCAATAACACACCATATTTACCTACTGATGTCAAACAAACACAACATAACATACCATCACGCCTGTATTCCCCGAAGGGTTAGGCAGAGGTTTACCCATGTACACCCACAGTTCGCCGGTATGTTTAGGTCCCATGTAATAGGGGGCGAGCCTATTGCCATTAACTGGGCACAAATCCTAACTCCGAGCTGCTACTGAGAATTTCATAGAAAAATCCAATAACACTGTTTGCTCGACCTGGGAATCGAACCCAAGATCTCTAACGTAGCAGTCGCGCTTAGGACCACTAGGCTACCGAGGCAGTTCAATGCAGAGGCAGTTCAGATGTCAAACAAACTAGTCTCAAAATGCTTCTGTGATTACTAAAAATACTCTTGCATCCATTTTCGTAAACAGACATGATACACCAGTTCAATTTGATACTGTCTATCAAACTAAGTAGCTTTGATAAAGAATAGTTGCAGGGAAATAACTGATGACTTATTAAAAATCTTTGTTCATGGTAGTGCACAATAAAATGCATGATAAACATTGTACATTCTACATTCAAGTAGGGTTGCCATCTGTCTGGATTTCCCCGGATTTGTCCTAGTTTAGAGAACAGCCGGGGAGCATCCGGGCGAGGCTTTATTTATAGTTCAGGTATAAAAATTAACACACAAAACAAAGTGTAATAAGATTCTGTTTTGGTAAGTACATTTAAAATAATGATAAAAGATGACTAAATTAAATTTTAAGGTCTGAAAATAAATAAAAAGGTGGTTTATGACATTTTCAACTGTTTCTTATTACACCTATGTTTAAAAAAACCTGTTGGTCACATTTGGGTTCTGGGCTCTAAAATCTGGGGCTTTCACGCGTCTCTTCCTGGTTGGCAAATTTTAAAGATGGCAACCCTATATTCAAGTGCATGTATAGTAGCCGCCACAAGTCGTGAGCGCAAACGTCAAGTTAATTTTTGGGTTCCTTTCTGGGTATTTTTGGGCGCCGACGCTGCCCGCGGCCGACGGACCAATCGCTTGCAGTGTCGGCGTCCCAAAAAACCCAGAAAGGAACTCGAAAACCCAAAAATTAACTCGACGTTTGTGCTCACGACTCGTGGCGGACACTACACAGGTGTTGTTGGGGTACTTAAAGTTTATAACATTTAAAATTAGTTTTCATGAAAAACATAACAAAATGTTGTAACTTTGACCTTCAATATCTCCATAATCAAAACGTTCCCAGGTATGGTCCGGAACAAAGAAAAATGATTGATAGGATAGGAAGAACATTATATTATATGTCGATAATCCACACTATTTATATTAAAAATACATAAAATAGTAATAATCTATTTTTCCTTATCTAAACATTTTCAGTTTTACACAGTCCTGATAGTAAAATTCTAACAATAACTGTGTGCATATTGTTATGAGTGAGTTAAAATATAACAATGTATTATTATATTCATTATGTTTATCCGAAGACTTTGTGTTATATCATTATAATGCTTAGTTAAACTTAAATAACATTACTAAGTCAGTTAATCTGAAGCGATTTTAGAGATGTGAAATGCTGAATTGCATTTTTGATTATCGGAGAACGAAGAAAGTGCGTGTTGACAGTCTCAGACTTACCATCGCCCTGCATCATATATTACTGTATTATCATTCATTTGTAACTAACTTTGATTTTGGTTGCTTTGTTTGGACCGAATTAAGCCTATTAAATTTATTTAATTTAGTGATTGTAATTAATGTTTGTCATCACAATTTATGATATTTAAAACCTATTGTTAAATTCATATTTAAAATTATTTGACACCACTCTGTATAATAATAATGTTAGTATAATAGTAGCTTATATTAATTACACTTCAATGGCTGAATTTATTGAAAATATAAGTAGAAGAACCAAAAAATAACATACGCACCTGAAATTATTGCACGCACTAAAAATAATGTATTCAGTCATAGTCCAATTGAAACATATTTATTTATTTATTCATTACAATAATTTCCACATTTTACAGACTACTCCAAGAAATCATGCATAAATCAAACTATACTAAACTATATTATACTTATAATAGAATATGTCCATGATATTTTTATAAATTCTAGATTATTCCATAATGTACAACTTCTTCTGGCGACTGCGAATCTACAGCGGACTTCTGGCTGATGATGCTAATAATATTTCTACATAAATACCTCAAACAATTTCAGGTTTCCAGAGCATTCAACGAGATAAGCATGCGGATGTTAAACCGGGGCTTCATGATGATAGAAAGACGTCACGCTATGGCCCTCAAGAGTGTGAAGGCACAGCTTCCACGTAGGGAGTCGGAGCGACGGTATTTGTGCATTAATTATGTAAATCTTTTACTAACAAACATTGAGAGAGGAAAAGGAAATGGTGAACGGTAAACAAACTTGTGAGAAAATTTACATGTTATGCTACATGTGAGATTGACTAACCTACAATGGGCTTTCTGGTGAAATACTGCCTACCTCCTATCAGACAGCCATGAGTCCCAGCAGTGGGAACGATGTTGAGCATAAATTTTTTGAGGATTTTCTTTTACAGCATTTATTAGCAATGGTCTGAAGCTCTATCCACACAGTCTTTGGTCAAGGTTTTTCTAGATCCAGGCCATCTAGACTGTCTTAGTCAGTTTTTAGTACCTAGTAGAGGTCTTTGTGAAGGAGCTTGTTGGGAAAGTACTATCACCACACCTATTTCTACCGCAAAGCAGTATTGCTGTGTTCCAGTTGGAAGGGTATGGGTACAATTACAGGCACATGAGCTATTTAAACTTTGTCTCTTTGAGAAATAATTAAATGCAGAATGAGCATTTCCAATTCCAAAACCAAATCATGTCAAGTCTGCACACTTTTTTTATTCAAAATTGGTGAGCTCTTGACTTGAGATATTTCAACTTTATTACTGTGATGGCAATGCATTTGCAAGGCCTTTGGTATTGCCGATGTCTATAGGCAGCGGTGACCACTTAACATCAGGCTGTAGGTTTGATATCCAAAAAAGAAAAATATAGTCTGATATGTTCTTTGTTGCATGCTCCACCAAGAACTGACACTGGCTTTTCCCTCCAAGCCTGGACTTGGCAGGCCTTGACCCTGAAACGTGTGGATAGACTAAGCATGTAAACCGAGGTACCCAACAAATGTGCGGAATTTAATAATTTGATGACATATTCAGGGAAAAAGAGACGCGCTTCGAAAGAAGATTCTCCACAGAAATAGCACTGGGCATGATGCTTCCTAAAATCCAAAAGTGGTATCTTCACGCCGGCAAGAAAGCCTGTGCAGCGTTTGCCAACACTCTAGCCCAGCTCGATGCCCCTGGGTACATCTTTTATTCATCGCGATCTTTGTCGAAGACAGAGATAGCAATAGTTCTCGCTGTGTCGTGACGATTAATAGCTTTCCGGGGCCTATACGCCTGGCCTTTTTAAAACAATACGATTTTAAATATTACTTTGTTTTTTCAGTTGTTGGATTTTCGACTTTCAGTGCTAAGCCGAGGGTTGAAAATCCAACAGTGCGCAAGGCAAAGTATTGTTAAAATAATATTGTTTTAAGAAATAGGGGGTAGGCCCTCAGTTCAGTGTTGACTTGTTTATCTATACAAATAAATGAAATTGAATTGTCTGTTTGTAATGTCAAATTAATAGCGTAATCTATACAAATAAATAAAATTGAAGGGTCTGTTTGTAATTTCAAATTACAAGCTTTTCACTAAATGCATATGAAAGTATATACGGTACTAACATAAAAATATCAATTTTTAAAATTTTTGTTTGTCTGTCTGTTTGTTCCGGCTTATCTCCGAAACGGCTGGACCGATTTTGACGGGACTTTCACTCGCAGATAGCTGATGTTATAAGACCTAGCTTAGGCTATTTTTATTTCAAATTTTTACTTAAATTAAAAAAAATAGACGTTTATATGCGAAAACAAAATTGAAACCAAAAAAATAGATAAAAGAGTTTTAACATTTTTTGTTGTCTGACTGTTAGTTCCGGCTTATCTCAGAAAAGGTTGAACAGATTTTGACGGATTTCACTGGTAGATAGCTGATTTTACAAGGAGTACTAATGTTACTTTTATTTTGGAAAAACAATTAGTGTTATGCGCAAAAAAATATAATCTTATTATAATTGCCATTACACACATACCATCACGCCTGTATTCCCCGAAGGGTTAGGCAGAGGTGTAACAATGCACACCCACAGTTCGCCGGTGTGTTTAGGTCCCATGTAATAGGGGGCTAGCCTATTGCCATTAACTGGGCACAAATCCTAACTCCGAGCTGCTACTGAGAATTTTATAGAAAAACCCAATACCACTTTTTGCTCGACCTGGGAATCGAACCCAAGACCTATAGCGTAGCAGTCGCGCTTAGGACCACTAGGCTAACGAGGCAGTTTGCCATTATTGCCATTATTTTCTCTTTTTTATAAAACGTTGCTCAACCCTAGGAATTTCTCTTGTATCGTGGGTGCGTTTACAAACATATAAACTCACATACACAAAACAGCCAGACCCGGAACAACTATCCGTAGGTCATACAAATAGGTATTGGTTCCGTGCGGGAATCCAACCCGCGACACGCAGCGCAGCAGCCGATCTCTCAGCCACTGCGCAAACCGTGCCGTTTACATTGACGCGATTCAAATCGAAAACAATCGGATAATCCGACCTTTTAGAATTGGAGTGGAAGGTCCGTTAGATCTCTATTTTTGGACCATTAGGATCCTAGCTTCAACATTTAATTTTAATACGCTTTCTGCAAATTACAGCGCTGTTTTACGTTGCATGTTCAAAATTTGATGCAATTATGATGATATATTTAAATTACCAACACTTAAAAACATATGACATTTGTGTTCGAATGATTTGACTTTCTAAGTTGATCTTGGACATTGGTAACATATGCCGCGTCGACGGCGCGTTCGTGTTCCACGCGTGCCTCAAAGAGTCGTCAGCAATTTTAGAAGGGGCCACTCAGGACCGATTACTGCCGGGGCTGTGGGTTGTTCGTAAGAGATACCGCGCCCCCGGAACGCAAAGGACACAAGAAGGAACATGGATGGGTTTTAGACAGTAAAAGTCTGAAACTCCCTTCCGCCCCGCCTAGGGCGGGGGAAGTCATTTAAAGCCCAAACCTAAAAAAAAAGTGAGGAAACCTGGACTTATAAAATAAAATAAGCCTGAAATCGCCAATCCGCCTTGAGCAACCGTGGTGATTAATGCTCGTGTCAAAGTCAAAGTCAAAACATTTATTTCAATTAGATCATTTACAGGCACTTTTGAATTGTCAAGAAGTTACTCATACAAAAAGTTGAAGCTAGTTGCTCGTTCCAAAACGTGGGTCTCTATGGAGAAGAACGAGCAAGAAACTCCATGGACACTCTTTTCAAATTGGTTTTTACAAAAACTTGGTTACAATATTCTTGTTGCTTCTATATGTGAAAACAATGAAGTTGAATATAAAACAATAAAAAAAATAATGATAATAATAGTACTAAAGATGTAAGCCATGGCAGTTAAGAGATGACCAATCCCAACTGACAGCGCCTGTTCACGAACATGACGCGAGGATCAGCACCACTTAGCTCAACCATCATGAAGGGAACCAAATGATGCAACCCCTGCGCCGCCATCAGCGAGACATTTAAGTGAGCATGACAAAGCCCTCAACCACCATGCTCGTTATGTCCAACACATAATAATAAAATAAATAAATGGCTCCATGGTACTCACATTTACAACGTGCCTTCTCTGTATGAGGAGAGGCCTTAGCCCTGCATTGCGACAATAATAAGCTGGTACCATTTAAAACATCAATACGCTCTCAAAATTAAATTTGTTGGAAGACGTGATATTTTCACGAAATAGTCTTAAAAAAGAAGTTGATTTGTCTAACAACAATAAGATCGTCACAACACAAAGGGAACGTTGCTTAACGGTTAATTTAAAAAAATATTTTAAATTTCGAAGCGTTCTGTTTCAGATACCATCATCTTTCCCGCCATTGTGACATCCTGACATCCATAGAGACGCGTATCTCTATGCTCAACATGACGTATTCCAAGTTCATAGACAATGGACTTTGCTGCTTTATACCTGGGAAGGTTTGTTCAATTTAGGTTTAATTCAACTATAGATTTATAAATTATTATATTTAGCCGACCAGATGTAAGTGAAAATTTGTATTTTATGTAGCATTATGTGAGATCCTGTGGTTAAGACTTAATGTTTAATTCAAATATTTTTTCATTATCATGGCCTTGGGTTCGATTCCTAGGTCGAGCAGAGTGTTATTGGGTCTTTCAATAAAATTCTCAGGTTAATGGTAATAGGCTCGCCCCCTATTACATGGGACTTAACTACCGGTGAACTGTGGGTGTACATTGGTACACCTCTGCCTAACCCTTCGGGGAATACAGGCGTGATTGTGTGTATTTATCTTGGTAAAATCAAAGCAATTATTTCAATTAGACTATTTACAGGCACTTTTGTGCTGTCAAGCAGTAATACATCAATGACATCGGTGAAGGACAACGTCGTGAGATGAACTTGACTTATAATTGACTAGCTTTTGCACGCGACTTTATCCGAGTGATTTTCCTTACGATCCCCAAGTTTTTTGAAATCAAAATAAGGTTGAATTTTGACTGTAGTATTTTAGGCTTCTACGACGAAGTCGCAGGAAGAAGCTAGTATTAATTAAAATCTTTTAACTTCCACAGGTAATAGATGAAATAAGACGAGTCCTCGCAATAGTAGAAACGTCGACAACCCCCCCGCGAGCTCACGAAGTCCTGCAGGAACTGCGAGATATATCCAGCATGGCTATTGAACATTTTGACGACAAGATATCTCCGGCCTTCAGGAAGAGGCTGCAGCAGGGAGCCGTGCAGCCTGCGCCCAGACCATCGCATGGTAAGTCACTCTAACCATCATCTGATTAGCCTTTCCCAACTATGTCGTGCAGCCTAAAATACCCAGAAACGAACCCGAAATACCGAAAATTAACTTGACATCTGTGCTCACGACTCGTGGCTTCACATCATAAAATGCAATCTATTGATCCACAGCGGTGCTAGCCCCGCTGGCAGTTCGTCAGGAGATGATCCACCTGCGCCGGCGCTCGATCCTGAACGCGAAGCTGTCTCTGTATCTCGCGACACAGTACAAGAAATTCTACAAACGGGTTAGACAGTTCTTTTTGTTTTTCGATAGATGTCGCTTTACGGTATGTGTTGTTTTATATTGAACTTTATTTGGAGGGAGTTAAAGTTCAGATTTGCGTGTTGTTAACATATTGTGTTTTGGTTTATGATGCAGTAATGTATATTTTGTTCCTACCTCTGATCTTTGAACCTAATTTTTAGGAAGAGAAAGTTAAAAGCTTTGGTTAGGTTTTCTTTGTTTTTTTTTATAAAACGAGTTCTAAGTTTAGTCCAATCTTAAAACTTATTATTTGCCAGTTATTGAATTTTGATCTTTATTTCGACGTTTCTAAAGTCCTTTATACAGATAGTGATCATAAACCGAGTCTATCATTTTAGTATTAAGAATTTTTCATCATATTTATAATATTAGTTTGGATATTTGTCCCATTTTCTCTAAAAGAAAGTACTTGTTGGACAGCAATGTTAACGTTTGGCATAATTAATTAGTTTGAGGTAATTTAATTGTTGCGATATTGTGGCTTAGCTTCTTTTGTCAGAACTAGTATCAATATTGTCATTATTACAGATGATGGAGTACAAGAAGGTTGCGTGGCGACAGCAGAAGACTATCAGAGAGTTGAACAAGAAACAGCGTGAACAGGACAACGCTATTGGTAAGCTACCTAATGGCGCCATCTAGTAATGATAACGGGAAACACAATTTATATTTATATTTATTGTTTACAAGGACCAGATTATAGTACAGATACATTGGGACATGAGAATAATACACAGTCTGGTAAGCGGGTGAAGCGCTGTACTCCTATATAGGCTACTGAGTAGCCTGTGTTTTGGAGTAATTACTCCCTTTAATTGTGTATTTGACACCATTAACCAATAATTCCTAGAATTCCTAAAATCCCGATTAATTTGTAATTAATCGTAATATTAAAGGTATAGTTCCTTTGAAACCAATTAACAGTTAATCAATTGAGTTGTCAAAAATGTGACGTCAGTTTACTTTTACCATACACAATCTATGGGGGAATCGCGTTTTGACAGCTGTGAAGGAGCTCGTCCGGGGAAGTACTACCACCAGACCTATTTCCGCCGCAAAGCAGCGTTGCTGTGTTCCGGTTTGAAGGGTATGGGTGCCGGCGTAATTACAGGCACATGAGACGTTTCAACTTTAAAAAAAAAAAAGAAAAGAAAGAAATATCATTTATTTTTCACTACTTGAGACACATTAAAAAAAAGTAAAATAAAAAACGGCTTATCAAAAATAACAAATAAATAGGTAATATAGATGTGTGCCCCACTGCTGCAGTTCAGTAATAATGCCAGACTTGGGACATTTCATCTATTGCAGATGTCTATAGGCAGCAGTGAGCACTTAACATCAGGTGGGCCGTCGGCTTGTTTGCCATCTAATGGCATTGATTGCTCGTTTCAAGTAACCAATTGACATAAGTGGACGTTTCCGATTTTTTTTTTTTTTTTTTTTTCGGTGGGTGGGAAATCATCAAATAACTTCTCCCGCCCTATGCGTTCCGGGGGCGCGGTATCTCTTGCGAACAACCCGCAGCCCCGGCAGGCATCGGCCCTCAGTGGCCCCTTCCTTTTGCTGACATCTCTTTGAGGCGCGCGTGGAACGCGACCGCGCCGTCGACACGGCCTGTCGTTATGCAACGTTAGGACGGTGAGCTACCCATTGCTCACCGTCCACAGGCCCGTAAGGACGTTTCCGATAAGGCGATCAACTAGATTCAAAAATAGTGCGTCATTAAATTGTATTTGAATGTTCATTTCAGCTGATTTGAAGAAGCGTATAGAAGAATGCGACATAAAGTACAGCGAACTGACGCACACCAACCAAGCGGTCGGGGGGAAGGCTATCGCTGGTAAACAACCCTTTTGCAGTACTATCACAGATACTATACACACGCTTGTTCTTTTAGTTCTGCCTCGGTGGTCTAGTGGTCCAAAGAGCGACTGCTACGCTAGAGGTCTTGGGTTCGATTCCCAGGTCGAGCAAAAAATGGTATTGGGTTTTTCTATGAAATTCTCAGTAGCAGCTCGGAGTTAGGATTTGTGCCCGGTTAACGGCAATAGGCTCGCCCCTATTACATGGGAGCTAAACATACCGGCGAACTGTGGGTGAACATTGTTACACCTCTGCCTAACCCTTCGGGGAATACAGGCGTGATGGTGATGGTATGATGGCTTGTTCTTTAATATTGCTTAGTACAGGGGTTCCCAAACTGTGTCATGATGCTTTGAGACGTCGGAGAGCTCTCTTGAGGGCTCTTGAGGAGCGAGGCTAGGCACAGGCGGCCGGCACGCTTATATTTTACATACATACCAGCACGCCTGTATTTCCTGAAGGGAAAGGCAAAGGTGTAACAATGTACACCCACAGTTCGCCAGTATGTTTACGTCCCATGTAATAGGGGGCGAGCCTATTGCCATTAACCGGGCACAAATCCTAAATCCGAGCTGCTACTAAGAATTTCATAGAGAAAACCAATAACACTTTTTGCTCGACCTGGGAATCGAACCCAAGACCTCTAGCGTAGCAGTCGCGCTTAGGACCACTAGGCTAACGAGGCAATTAACATTGAAGTGTCTGTATGAAATGTCAAAATAACCGATTTTTTATGAATAAATGATTACGCGGTACTGATGGTTACAGCGAGTGCCGCGGGTGAAGTAGCGCCCACATCGTCGCAGCCGCTCCGTCACTTCTCCAGCCAGATCAAGCTGGACCTGTCTGTCCTACCCATCGGCACCTCCAAGAGGAATAACAAATGTAAGTACATTTGTCAACAATATATATTTTACATAAGTTAAGAACGATTTAACAGTACGTTAAAATAAACGTTATTTTGAGACTTATTTATTGATATCTTGATTCGGGTCTCATTAATTGATATCTTCTTGACTTATTTGGCTTCTCGGACACTATGCCATAGTTTTAGATTTGTCCAGCCTGAACGAATGAATGAATAAATACAAGCTATAAAAAAAATAAAAATATACCATCACGCCTGTATTCCCCGAAGGGTTAGGCAGAGGTGTACCATTGTTCACCCACAGTTGGCCGGTATGTTTAGCTCCCATGTAATAGGGGGCGAGCCTATTGCCATTAATCGGGCACAAATCCTAACTCCGAGCTGTTACTGAGAATTTCATAGAAAAACCCACTAACACTTTTTGCTCGACCTGGGAATCGAACCCAAGACCTCTAGTGTAGCAGTAAATACAAGCTAAAAGTTTTTATTTCAAAACCATTTTATTTTTACAGTACTGCCAAATATGAAACCACGCAAGCCGTTGATCAAGCTCCCGAGCTTATCCGAAGACGACTCGGAACCGCCCCCTAAACTTCAAAAGACATCCGAAAGTCGCTTAAGTCCCGCCCCCTCTACTTCCGGCGGCAAACAGAGCCCGAAAACCAGATCACAGTCCACCATTGCCAAAATAAGAGTCATAACCGACGAAATAAGAGACTTAAGTAATCTTTCAAAGAACTTTGAAAGTAGACTCAAACGCCCTCTAGGATTGAAAGGCGTTGAACTGAATGTACCTGATAGTAAAAAACAGAAATTAGATTAAAGGTGCACGAGATTGAACTTTATTGCGTTGTGATAAGGCTGAAAGTTGATTTGCGATATGATTTCAAATGCGAGGTTCTATATTGTTGTCTTGGAGTTTAAGCTGATTAGACGGGCATGTGTAATTGTCGACGTGAAAATTTTAGTTAGACAAAATTCCACGGTTTTGTTGAACGGGCAATTATTTGCAATCGAGACGAGAGTCTTAGCAACGGAGTAATTTACGTAAATATTAAGATTGTATTATGAGAAAACCGTTGTTTATTTTTTTTATTTCATGTTCTTTTGACATCTTTTGTTTTTTTTTTTTAACAACTTTGCCCCACACTAGGAATATCTCCTGTATCGTGGGTGCGTTTACAAACACATAAACTCACATACACAAACAGCCAGACCCGAAACAACTATCTGTAGGTCATACAAATATTGGTTCCGTGCGGGAATCGAACCCGCGACACGCAGCGCAGCAGCCGATTGCTCAGCCATTGCGCCAACCGTGCCGTCAATTCTGAATAGACACGTAAAATCCAAACGATGATTAAATGTGTTTCAAATGTGCATTTTATTCTTTAAAAGCGTATCTCGTATTGCACGAGCGAATTATCTTAAATCAGCCATACTCAAACTGGGGCCCAGGGGTCTTTGTGATGGGGCCCCCGGAGTTTATCAAACTTTTAATTTTTTTTTTGTACTAACAGCTAAAATTAATAATAATAATGACTGAAACATGTTTGCATACGTACCATCACTCCTGTATCCCTCGCAAGGTTAGGCAGAGGTGTACCAATATACACCCACATTCCGAATGTTTTAGGTCCCATGTACTTTGGGGCAGGTCTTTAGCCATTAACCGGGCACAAATCCTAACTACGAGCTGCTACTGTGAATTTTATAGAAAAACCCAATTGCACTTTGTTCGACCTGGGAATCGCACCCAAGGCCTCTAGCGTAGCAGTCGAGCTTAGGACCACTAGGCCAACGAGTCTGTTCATATTTGTGGCGCTATAAAAAAGGTCGAGTGTGGCTGACCTGAATCGGGACAATTAGGATTGCAAAAAACAATGTGTTATTTTTATTATCTTGCGAGATAAGTAAATTATAGGTAACTGACATTATTAGTGCATAATTTAACGGCAAATAATGACGCTAAAAATGTAAGTACAACTTATTAATAAAAAAAAATTATAAGTATTCAGATTATATTTTTATTTCGAATATTTGTTGGTTATGTCTTTATCGCTAAACTAACGCGTGTGAGGTATTTATTAGAGCGTATATCGTCAAGAAGATGACTTAACTTTAAGATTGACGTTGTATGGTGACAAATGCGGCCGTGACTCACGCACGACGCGCATTTAATTTGTCTAGTAATTATTTACTATCTTTTGCTCGTAACTTCGTCGAAGTTGCGAAGTAAAAAGTAGCTTATATTCCTTCTTAGGGTTCAAACTTACTCCGTAACAAATTCCATCAAAATCAGTTCAATGGTTTAGGCGTGAAAGCATAATACACAGACAAAGTTATTTTTGCATTTATAATATTTCAAATATCTATAACGAATCAAGATTCAGAACAGAAATCGAGTTAACTATTTTGACCTTACTGCTGTTTAGTTTGTGTAACTCTTGGTCTGAATTTTAGTGTTGCCACCGTCAATTTTCTGAACAAAAAATTTGTTGCGTCCCGACCGTGTGTTGTATTGCAAGTCTTACGATTAGTCGTATGAGAAATTGTCATGTTGACGCTTATTTCATCTTTAAAAATTGTACATAAGTTTATGTATTCAAATCGTAATAAAAAGCAATAACTAGTTGAGTTGTAAGCATGTTGTGGTTTTTATTTACAATTGTACTTGTTGCATTTCAGGAGCCCGCGTCGATCATTGCATTTTGATCCCTATGTCGGTGATAAAAAAGACTAAAAGACAGTACGCGCTCTCGTGATTTGCAACGACTGTGTTACGTGTTGTAGGTATAAGACTTCTTTTTAAAAATAAAGCAAAATTATTTAGAAAAACCAAAAAAGGAAAATAGTGAAGATTAATTTATTGTTCATTAAAAAGCTAAACATTTAAAGCTGGACAAGTTGTTCTAATGACCGAGGCCGCGCCCATTTTGATGACGTCAGTGCGCTTCTGTAGTTGCGGTGCACATTTGATTAGACCATTGTCTTTGTACTAGTGACTAAACCTTTGGTACATCACGGTTGAAGGTTTCTTCAAAGAACTTTGAAGCCCGACTTTCGTTTGAAGCCGGACTGCCGCGGTGTCGGAGGTTCGGGTGTCATACAGCACAGGACGGTTGTTTTATCTCATACAGTTGACGCGTCGAGAGCGCCGTACAGGGGTGGACTGTGAATTTGTGGGGCCCTACTGGGGACCCCATTTAATTAATCAATAAACAAATAAAAATATAATATAATAAATAGCATTAAAGCATACAGTTAGTATTATAATTGTCAATTGGGGGTTAGGGGCCCTTAATATCCTCGAGGCCCTGGGCTGCGGCCCATACAGCCAATACCTACGTCCGCCCCTGGCGCCGGGCGATACCGCGCTTGCACAACGTCTAGACGTCATCATGTGTCTATTGTATGAAAAAATACAACCTGAAATAGACCCTATAGTAACATTATAGTGAATATAATATTGGATGTAGCCACGGTATTTGTAACGTTTAAAGTAATAACGCCATAATAAATATTCTTTTTTAATTGATTGAAATTGTATGTCTAAACCCGCCTTATTTTTTGTAGATTAAAAAAAAAAATATACTGGTATTTTAAATTTGTAGTTATTGTTAAACCACCATACCATAAGAAGCCCGTTTGTCGACATTCTAATATCGGTACCATTTACCAGTAGTACCGATAATTTGGTATTTTTGGCAATTTATTGTTATAGAACGAAATTGATTATTAATTAAATTGAACGAGTTCAATGTATAAATAAGCCTTTTTATTATTAAGATTACTTGTGTAATCAAAAAATATTTACATTTTCTTTATTTGATGCGTTTGATGCCCGGTTTTTCGAACAAAGAATCTATGTGACTGCTCTGATTGGTTATTGATAATCCAGTCTACCAATCGCAGCCTACGCGCATTTGACAATTTGTCACATTCGTTTTTAGTTCGGGGCCAACAACCATACCTATTATGTTTTTTTTTATTTTATTACTTTAAGGTTTGAATACTGATAACATTTCATTTAAAATAAATATATAAATATACCTAACTAATGTATCATAATTATTTACTATACCTAAACCATTTATTTAACTGCATTTCCTCATCCTATATCTTATAGTAAAATAATAATCTTCTACGGGCCGATTTTTCTATCGTCAGTTAGGGCCAGTTCACACCGAGACGCGACGCGACGCTGCGCGCACATCGACTCAAAATATAACTTTATTTACTTCACGAAAAGATGCACATTTCATTGTGAGAATTCGGTGCTGATGGTGCTACGTCCGTCGTATGCATTCTCACAATTAAATTTGTATCTTTTCGTGTAGTAAATAAAGTTATATTTTGAGTTAAAGTGCGCGCAGCGTCGCGTCGCGATCGCGTCTCGGTGTGATCTGACCCTTACCTCTTAACAAAGGAATAAATATGGCGGTTTGACAGCTTTTGTATAGACGTTAAGTCAAACTGTCATGTTTATTCGTCAGATAAAAATTATCTGACCATTGAAAAATCAGCCCTTAATCTTCTATCATTTTTATCTTATACAACGTAAAGTTTTAACAATTGTTAAACAACTTTAAAAAATTATACGTTTAAGTTTAGTAAATAGAATGTGAAAATAGCTCCTGTTTACATTGTCTTCGATTAAAGCTAGTATTTAACCCGGTTATAATTTTCAATAATTGTAGTCGCCACAAGTCGTGAGCACAAATGTCAAGTTTATTTCCGGGATTTCGGGTTCCTTTCTGGGTATTTCAGACCGCCGACGCAGCACGCGATTGGTCCGTCAGTCGGGCCGTTCCCCTGCAACGCCGGAGCCCCGAAAATCAAAATATTAACTTGACATTTCTGCTTACGATTCGTGGTGACTATTACTACTGCCTTTTAAGATATTTCGCGCGACCACGATCAAATGCTTAGTCGATTTTTTAATCGATTGCCTTTTAGTGTAGTGTTGATTCGATTCAAATCGTATGTACATACGCTCTTCAGGCATAATAGACGAAATAATAACTGGATATTTAATCGTGTCTGTGTGTGTATTTTTTCTTAGGAAACGTCGATGTAGCAGTAATTTAAAGAAAATTAAGATTATTATTTTGTCGATTTTGGTAACTTAGCTTGTGAATTACCTAAGTATAGTAAGTTTATTACTGAATAGTAAATATATCTAGTTACTTGTTGATATGTTAAAATATACGATGGAAGGGGTACACCGACGTGCTAACTTTTGCCTTTGATTTAGTATATGATTCTGGACCTCCAAGAGACATTTGTCGTCACTCTTTTTTAGGGTTCCGCTGTCCGTTGGTCCCTCCGACGACTACGGACAGCGGATACATCTCATGAGACATGACATGAGATACATCTCATAAACCGTGATAGTTAGACAGTTGAAATGGTCACAGATGATCTATTTCTGCTGCTCTTATAACAAGACATTATAAGAAACAGATTAACATAAATAGTTAAGGGGGCTCCCAAACGGGAACTGTTTTGCTCGTTTTTATAGATGATATTTTATAATGGTACGGAACCATACGTGCGCGAGACCGATTGACACTTGGCCGATTTTTTCTTTATTGTCAGCGTAATCTGTCTCACTCTTGGGCCAAGGCCTTCCTCCACTTCTTCCATCTTTCCCGTTTCCGTGTGTCATCCTTCCAGTATTGGAAGAATACATCTATAGTTCGTAGACGCTTATTGAAAAAATAAATTCGACCAAGTGTGAGCCGGTCTCGCACGCAGAGTGGTTCGTATCACCGGCCATACAATATTTAACACTAGCGATCTGCCCGCGACTTTGTCCGTGTGTCTTATATCACTCGCGTTAAGTTACGTCTTTGGTCACTGCTCCGCTCCCGTGTGTCGTAGCGTGATGTTATAAAGCCTATGTTATCCAGGAATAGTGTAGCTATCTATTGGTGAAACAATGGTTAAAATAGGTCCAGTAGTTTCGTAGCCTATTCGTACTGTATAAAAATATTTGTTAAAAAAAAAAAGTTTTTTGAATGGGTAAAGAAATATGGGTTTCTCAAATTTTTATTATTTGTTATTATAGTGGCCACAGTTACAGTAGATACCTACGGTTTGAAAGATACAGTCGTGTGACGGACGGGCGGACAGACAGCGGAATCTTAAAAAAATATGTTCCATACGTTTTGACCTTGCATGCACACTTTTGTATGGAATAGCTGATTCAGAATGGGATTCTTCAAGATACGACTAAATAGGTTTTTTAAGGGTCGGCGACGCGCGTGTGATGCCCTGGTGTTGCAGGCGTCCATAGGCTACGGTAACCGCTCACCATCAGGCGAGCCGTATGCCAGTATGCCATCATTGGGGCCCAAAAAAAAACAAATTGTGTCCCGTTACGGGGCGCCAGCAGAATCGCACAGTCGCTTGCGCATGGCGACGCGTCGCCACACTGTATACACTACTACATATAGACTATGTATATACATACCATCACATAGCATTGCAAAACCGCACGTAATACCGATTGTTGGCGTGGCGACGCATCGCCACGCCAGCAAACGGTTTTACGTGCGCCTATAAATGTTTCACATCAAAAAAAATATTATTTAGCGAAAAAGAAACGGCTTTGGATGTCTTGAATATACTGAATCCATGGTAAAATTTCTTGTTACGATCTCCTTACTACCGCGTATGATTTTAAAAAGATAATAAAAAATATTACATGCTTGTATATTAATATTTATAACAATATTCTGTGTATTAAGTGTTGTCAGTAGCTTCTAAAAAGCCAAAACTTCTCGATTGACAGATTGATAACCGATTGATCAATCGCTTATTACGAATATATGATTGATCAATCGATACATTTTATACCTAAAGTAGTGAAAAATTGTGCTAACAATTTATTATTGTTGTTAAAATAATCGTATTGTATCTTAAGAATTATATCAATACTCGATTATCGGAAAAAATAAAATGTGTAGTTATTATTTTGGTGTTTTATTTTTTTTGCTAGCTGTACCCTTGAATCTGTTACTTGTGAGTGCATTTTTGGAGTTGTGCTCGTAAGCATGACGGTTGAGCGTCGTGAAGTTCTGGGTTCGATTCTCAGGTTAGCAAAGTGTCATTAAGTTTTTCCATTAGCAGCAGCCCAGAGTTTGGACACAGGGGTGTATGACACCCCCGTGCCTCGGAAAGCACGTAAAGCCGTTGGTCCCGACTGTCATTCGTAGTTCTTTGACGGTCGTTACAAATAGTTAAAAGTCTTACCAAGGGGTATCTTGTTACCCAGTAACTGGGTTGGAAAACAAATTAGAAGTTACCCACTAAAATATCAGGCACAGCTGTATTTTTTGATGATATTGTATTTATTTGCTAGAGCAAAAAAATGTTCTTCAGTACATTTATTTGTGTTCAACAAAATGTATGGAATAATTGATATTTTTTTAAGATTCCAGTATTGGTCCTATAGTAAAAATTGTTTATATACATGAATAATGTGACCACCTAAAAGAAGTCCGATGATTGAAAAATCACCTGTAAATGGGTGAAGTCGAAAATTACATGTTCTTCCATCATTGCGACCATCTTTAGGGTTCCGTAACTCAAAAAGAAAAAACGGAACCCTTATAAGATCATTTTGTTGTCCGTTTGTCGGTCTGTCTGTCAAGACACCATGAAGTTGGAGAAAAAATTAAACTTCTAAGTTTTCGTAAAAAAAAGATATGACCGTTTGTTCAGCAAAAAACGCATATTTCGACACTATCACGAGAATCAAAACTCATAGGGTAGTTCCCGTTGAACTAGAACTATGAATTTTTTTTTTTAATTTTTTTAAGAAAACGTTGCCCCACACTAGGAATTTCTCCTGTGTCGTAGGTGCGTTTACAAACATATAAACTCACATACACAAACAGCCAGACCCGGAACAACTATCTGTAGGCCATACAAGTATTTGTTCCGTGCGGGAATCGAACCCGCGACACGCAGCGCAGCAGCGAATGTCGTCACCAACCCAATGCTTGTCCTTGACAGAGGACAAGTTTTGATTGTGAATGGACTTTTTTATCGGTCTGACTTGAAAGGAAAGTACTCTGGTAATGAAATGATTTCAAAATAACGTGCCTATGCATACCTACATACAGAAACTCACGCTTTTTTCCATGAGGGTAGGCAGAAACCACAGAAAGCTACGTGTTACGATCTTTACATACTCCTTTCGCGTCGTCCACGTTCAAACACGGTCATATTAGGATTTTGTACCACTGCAGGTACAATATTTAACACTACATTCAAAAAATATGTTTATTATGGATTCCCTTTAATTTTTTACCTTATTTTTATTGTTTGTTGTTATAACGACAATAGAAATACACGCTCTGTGAAAATGTCAACTCTCCACCTATTACGGTTCATGAGAAACAGTTCACTGACAGACTAACGTCACGCTTAGCGCAATGGCTAAGCGATTGGCTGCTGCACTGCGTATCGCGGGTTCGATTACCTCATGGAACAAATATTTGTATGACCTACAGATAGTTATTTCGGGCCTAGCTGTTTGTTTATGTGAGTTTATATCATGTTTGTAAACGCATCCACGATACAGGAGAAAGAAAAGATGGACGAACAGCTGGGCCTGAGGAATAGGGTCCCGTTGGGTAGGGGTACAGTTTTTTATTATGGCGCACAAGCCGACGGCCCACTCGATGTTAAGTGGTCACCGCTACCTATAGACATCCGCAATTCCAAAGGCCTTACAAATGCGTCGCCATCCCAGAGACAAAGTTGTTATGTTTCATGTGCCTGTAATTACACCGGCACCCATACCCTTCAAACCGGAACACGGCAACGTTGCTTTGCGGCAGAAATAGTTATGGTGGTCGTACTTCCCCGGACGAGCTCCTTCACAAAGAGCTCTACTAGTAGGTACTACTAAAAACGAGAATAATCTTCATCGCTCATGTATCAAGGACTACCATTCATTACAGCTTCAATCCCTTGACCTAGCTGCCTGCCTACCTCAGAAAGTGTTACAATTTGTCAAGGCCCGCCATTGTCCTAACTAATCTGATCATTAAATTCGTTACGATTGTCTGCATAGTAAAATAACTGCGTACTCATTTCCGTACATTGTTGTTTTAGTAGCGGTTGAAAAAGTAGATATTTAGATTTCGCTTTTTATGGTGGTTGGTCGATTAGAATGATTCGTTACAGGCGCCAGAAAATGAACAGGTTCACGAGGATTTAATCTGTGGCAAGCCGGAAAATGGCGCCGTATATTTGTTTGAGGCGCCATTTTCCGGGTTGTTTCGGATTTTTGCTAGCTTGCAGTCGGGACACTCCGGGAGTGTAACAGATGTTTTTGTTATAATCTTAGTCGTGTTCCTGTCCTTGTTACCAAGCTTTAAATATAATAATAAAAAAATAATAATAAGTAGTAGGTTACCTAGAAAGACATAGCCTGACCTTATTGGTGGAGTTCTTCAGAAAGGTCGCGTGCGCAGTACTTGTATAAACAAATGTATGAACCTGGACGAGGCGAAAGAAGTATATAAGGATTGTAGCAGGTGGCGTTCTGTGGTTTCTGCCTACCCCCATGGGAAAAAGGCGTAAGTTTATGTATGTATGTAGTAGGTTATTATATTTTTTTAAGAGTGTAAAGATTGTAAACGTGTATCTCCTTAAACAGAAAAAACATATTCCTAATTAATTTTGCGTGCAGAATATTATGTAGTTATTTAAATAAGTTGGTTTAACAGTATTTTAGACAAGACAGACTTGTTTCATAAATAAGCAGGTATAGAAAGTCGATACTTTACGAAAAACGCTTAAATTACATCACTAATGAGATACCAAGTTACATAAAATGTATTTCGAAAAGCGTCCGGCATTTAAATCAGGTATAAAACACAGTCAATTGTGAGACAGGATATATATCTATTATTCTTTCTAAGTTTATCTTGTTTTTAACTGCCCCCGTTGGTCTCGTGGCCGCAAGCGTGACTGATGAGCATGGGGTCCTGGGTTCGATTCCCAGGTCGAGCAAAGTGTTATTGGGTTCTTCCATTAAGAATTTCTCAGTAGCAGCTCGGAGTTAGGATTTGTGCCCGGTTAATGGCAATAGAATCGCCCCCTATTACATGGGATCTAAAAACATACCGGCGAACTGTGAGTGTACATTGGTACACCTCGGCCTAACCCTTCGGGGAATACAGGCGTGATGGTATGTATGTATGTTTATCTTGGATATCACTAACGTCGGTGAAGGAAAACATCGTGAGAAAACTTGGACTTATAGACTTAGTATAGTTAATATGACTGAAATCGCCAATCTGTCTTGAGCAAGCGTAGTGATCAATACTCGTACGAGAAGAGGTTTCGCCTTCTCTGTATGAAAAGAGGTCTTTAAACTGGAATGGGATATTTGTAGACTGGTATTATTTTTAGTTAATACTGACAATAATTCGCGTTCCGTATCCATATAACATAAACATAGTTAAATACAAGGTTAAATTATAACATAATATGTACGAAATGTAAATTAACCTCGTGTTAGCAACTAACTCTCGAGTTAAGTTTCAGGAACAATGGGCCATAGTATTTATTATGTCTTACCATCTTGTCTTGGAACAAAAAAGGAAATGTGAGTTTTCCAGAAATTCACCGCCGGATATAATTTGTACTAACTATCATATATATTAAGTAGACAGAGACCTACTACCTTTTCTTCCACATCAAATTATGGGAAAAACAAATGGAGTGTATAAAGTGGTACAGACAGCGTCATCCGCTGTTTACCCTCTTTTCGAACGAATTTTAATGCAAGTGGGGTAACCAATTGATAACGCTGTCTGTACATTAGCCAGAAAACTTGAATGGACAAAAATTAACGACGGTTGACCAACAGTCAACACATCCTAGATAAAATAGGTACACAGAGTACCTACACCTTCTTGCACATCAAATTATAGGATAAACTAATAAATTTTACAATAAGGTAGATATATTAGCGAGACGACTTCCTTCAATTTTAAGTGAGGAAGGAAGTTGTACCATCACGCCTCTGCCTAACCCTTCGAGGAAAACAGGCGTAAGGTGCCCGGCAAGGTCCATAATTGTTTATATTTATTAACACCTGTCAGTTCACATAATAGATAGCAAAAAAGATTTGAGATTTGGAAAGGAAAAAAAAAATTAATTAAAAACGAGTTCAAATTCTAAATTCATGATAAATAACATAACCTCAATTCCGCTCTCTATAAAACAAAAAAACCTTTAAAAAATAGAACATCAAGAAATATTTTTAAAAGAAAAATCTGTCAACTATTTGAAAATGGAACAATGCACAATGGCTTGAGTACAAGAAACTGCCTCCGCAGTCCGCGAACGGAAGTTATTTTAATGATTAAACTAAATTAATACTTACATATTTCTAAAATTATGTCCGTGTTTCCTTATATGGTCCGTTACATAATATCTTTGTAATGTAGCTCACACGTAATGACATATTATAACAGCTTTCTATTTTCACTGCCATTATATCATTTACAACATTTGTTCTAACCGTTTCCTTGAGGTGCCATAGTGTATAAAATGACGTGTGATGTTTTTCATTGGCGCCATATTCGATCTGGCGTTGGAGCGTGAACATACAGCCTAGTACCAAAGAGGTATAATTTTTTATTTATGGTAAATATATTTTCGTTTTATTTTTAAGGATTTGGTTATGATTTCTTTTTCAAATAAATATTATATTACTGGTTTGTATTTTATTTTAAATTTATCCTAATATTTCATTTATGTACAAAATGACATTTACAAAGAAAATAACTTAATAAATAAAATTATTAGATATTTACAATTTTAAAATATTTTTTTAAAACTAAAATATTGCTTGACTTGTCTCTAGCCTAAATACAAGGCAGGTTTTCGAAAACCGTAATCAAAACCAATTTACTATTATAGTTTCGGAGAAAGACAAACAAAGCACCGCTTATCTCAGAAACTACTAAACAAATTTTGATTGAAACATCACTTCGAGACAGTTCATCCAATCCCTACACACACACATACATTTCCAACAAGGAAAATGAGCACACGTTTTCACATAATTCCTAAACGCTCCCTTGAAGGTGGTCATAGGATATGTCGGCGTGAAACCCATCAGGACCTGCAGAATACTTCACTTGCTGCAGTCTACCATCAGGCAGGAGGACATGGTAAGACCCTCGAGTGCTGTCACCAGACTTGGCTTCCTGGTGGCCGAAGTCATTACCAGTCTCGTGGTCGCGGACTCGGTACCCAAATTCGTAGTTAGCGGCATAGTGAATCTGTAATGGAGGGATGAATGAGGTAAAGTTTTTGTAATTTAAGATCTACGCCTGCCTATATAACTGCCTCGTTAGCCTAGTGGTCTTGGGTTCGATTCCCAGGTCGAGCAAAAAGTGTTATTGGGTTTTTCTATGAAACTCAGTAGCAGCTCGGAGTTAGGATTTGTGCCCGGTTATTGGCAATGGGCTCACCCCCACTTACATGGGACCTAACCATGCCGGTGAACTGTGGGTTTACATTTGTACACCTCTGCTTAAAACCTTCGGGGAATACAAGCCTCATTGGAAATATCGGAATGTAAAGAGCAATGTAGTTTTGGCTTTCACTGCCAGGGTTGCAAAATTTGTTCGAAGGAGCTACCGCGGCAATGGATGCAAAGGGCATTAGGAGAAACACGGATGGGCTTTAGTCAGTAAGAGTCTGACACTCCCTTCCGCTCCCCCCAGAGCGGTAGAAGTATTAAGCCTAACTGAAACACCGCTCATCTTTTGAATAGTAGGTAGACACTTGAAATTTTAACTAAGTGTGAATTACTATGGCCGTTATACAACACATAATAAAAATGAAAAACTAAACGAGGTTTTCACGTAAGAATATTGTGTTTTATGTAAGCTCACACTCGGTTGGTATTGACAATATGAAATCACCATACTCTGTAAGAATCTCTCTGGGTGAATAAAGGTTAAGTGAGGTGTCAATTGGGTAAATGACACCATTAACCTTTAGACCGCCGCGTCAAAACAGCAAAAACGTGCCCTCAGCGCCAAGCTACGAATTTATCCTTTAATACCTACGAAATAGTAGTGAGTTCAGAATTATATCGATGTTGTTTTATGAGTTTAATTTACGTTTAAAAGTCTGTCATGTGATCGTGACCGTGGCGTGCTGGGCACATTTTGGTTTGTCATCTATACATGACTGCGGCGGTCAACAGGTTAAACAATAAGTCCAAAACGCAACATCACAAAAAAAACCATTCTAGCCCTGAAAACCCGATGAATTTTTAAATAACTTAAAAAATAGTTAGTGAATTGATTTGTCAAAAAAGTGACGTCATACTTCAGTATTGTCATACCAAAATCTATGGGGGAATCGCGTTTTGACAGCTCATAAAAAATACGTCTATTGATTAGTGGTATCATTTACCTAGTAACAGCATTGGGATGACAGGTCATTTAACTAAATTCACTGAAGGATATTTTTATAGAACAAACCAGCTATTTGAACCAGCTATTATGATTTAATAGTATGCCTCTAGTTGGCAGTAAATAATTGATCTTAGTTTTAATAATCATCACCAAATCAGCCAAACGACGTCTACTCCTGAACATAGACTGATATTGGTCTTAATAAACTATCCATTGTATATTTAAATACAATTGGTTTGGTTAATATTTACATGCCAGGAGCAAATGGCGAAACGTGAAAAAATTAACCACAAGAAATTATCCATTCTATATATTTTGTTGCATTTTTGATATGGAACCGGTTGATATTTTTATTTTCATATTTCATAGTTGGTGCTATAGTAAAAGTTGTTCAAAGCCACAGTCAAAGCATTAAATTTCAATTACAGACACTTTTGAATTGTCATGAAGTTACTGTTTAAAGTTGAAGCTAGTAGCTCGGTCCAAAACGTGGGTCTCTATGGAGAAGAACGAGAAACAAACTCCACGGTCACTCTTTTCCTTCAATTTGGTTCTACAAAATCTTGGTTACAATATTTATGTTGCTTCATATTTATGAGTACTTTCACACTCTGAAAAATGGCTACTAATTTAAAAAGCCAATCTGTATAATATGAAATACTTTATTTAGGTACTGTTCTCTAAAAATCTAGAATAAATAACCTACCTTCCAAGCATACTTCCAAATAAACTTACAATTTACAAGACCTTAGATAAAATACTACAAGAGAAATAATACATGCCTCTAACTGCCTCGGTAGCCTAGTGGTCCTAAGCGCGACTGCTACGCTAGAGGTCTTGAGTTCGATTCTCAGGTCGAGCAAAAAGTGTTATTGTGTTTTTCTATGAAATTCTCAGTAGCAGCTCGGAGTTAGGATTTGTGCCCGGTTAAAGGCAATAGGCTCGCCCCCTATTACATGGGACCTAAACATACCGGCGAATTGTGGGTGTACACTGGTATACCTCTGCCTAACCCTTCGGGGAATACAGGCGTGATAGTATGTTGTGATAGTAAATAATACATAACTTATAACTATTAATTATGGCATAAATAAATGGGCATTGTTGCAACTATAATATACTTGATACTTGTAGGAAGTATGAAGAAAAAGTTCCGTGTTACAGTAGGTAGTTCACATTTAATGATAGTATCAACAACAAACAATGATTACAATCATTACAACGTTATTTAGGATCACTTACTACATACAGGCAACTAAATATACAGCCTGTATGTTTTTCCTGTTCATAGAAAATCTTGAGGAAACCCTCGAAGATGCCTTCGGTCTGCGGAGAAAAGTTATGTCGGACTCTTACTGACTAAAACCCTACATAAGTCGGGAGATCGGTATTCGCTTGACCACCGTCCAATATCAATTACAGGAGGGACCCTTCATCATGTGCGGTGAAAAAGTAACGAAGTTCTTATTTTGGATCTGGTGAGATATTTCCAAATTGATTTGTCTTATTTATCAAAATGAGATCAGCATAGCGATAATAGAAAAACCTACTTTTTTATAATAGTTGGACATGAGAAGATGTAGGGGACGTCATATTTACACATATTTGTTCCATGTGGGAATAGTGTGTTGAGAGAATGAGTGAAAGGCGACTAACAAAAGGGATTTATATGGCAGATGTGAGTAGCGACGCCGCGAGAGAACGCCCTAGAAAGACCTACCATGACCTAATTGGTGAGGTTCTTCAGAAAGGTCGGGTGCGCAGTACTCGTAACCGGCGTGCTTGTATGAACAGATGCATGAACGTGGACGCGGCGAAGCAAGTATAAAAGGATCGTAGCAGGTGGCGTTCTGTGGTTTCTGCCTACCCCCATGGGAAAAATGCGTGAGTTTATGTATGTATGGGAATAGAACCTATTTGACCCTGGTTGACGAGCAAGATACCATTAAAAATCGGATGGCACCGTGTCGAGGCACTGGCCGTTGGTTTATCGTGAAACGTCTACGTCAGCGAGTCGCTTTTAATGTTAATCATTGAAACCTATTTCTTTACAGTCCGCTTTTCTGACTTGGTACAGTAACCGGCACGAGTCGTGAAACTTTAAGTTAAATTTTGGGTCTCGCTGCACGCGATTGGTCTAACTGGAAACACGTGCCGCGTCGGCGCCCCCCGCCTCCTTCATTCCGCCAAAGAGACCCGAAAATGAACCTGAAGTGTGTGCTCACGGCTCGTGCCGGTTATACCTGTATGTGATTTTAACAAAAAGGAAATTAATGTCAATTTAAAAATGGATGTACATCTATGGCCCACTTAACAATCTTACGTCACAAAATAGCCATGACTTAACAATATTTGCCGTTTCTATAAGACTAAAACTCTTCCGGACGCATATATTAAATAGTACATGTTTAATTTAGCAAATTTCACAATTGAAGTGTCTCTGTGGTGTAATAGAAAGTAGGTACTGTAAGTAGATACCTAATAATGACTGATCATTTTGATAGTTGACATTAACTTGACAGTTTCATAAGTAGTTAGATAACAATAAATGTACCTATAATACCGTATGAGCTATGAGGGCCGGTTTACAATTAAGCGAACGGCGCATTTCGTGCAGGTCGGCGCAATCGGTTCGGCATTTTCGGTTATATCTTACCGACGCAATTTCGGTACGGTGGCCAATTTCAACGGAGACTATAGCCAAGTGCGCAGGAGATATAAAAGTGCACAAGTGTGTGCGGAAATACAGGTGCACTCCCTTACTCTCATAGTCCAGTGGGGACGGCGAGCCGATCCGAGACGACCGCGGGGTAATCAGGCGCATGAGGCAAGGAGGCACATCACCAACTTCTAAACTCTAGGCTGCTACTCAGAAATTCATAATAGGAAAAAACCCATAGCACTTTTTGTCCGACCTGGAAATCCAACCCAGGACCCCACGCAGAGCAGTCGCGCATGCCACTACGAGATCAACGAGGTTGTCATTCGCAATATAACGCTATCAAAAATTATTGATAGTGCCGAACCGAATAAGCCGACCCAGCGACTCCAATATACGATGTCAATGAGAACATCTATAATCAATAATTTCAAGACAAAACTTCTTTAGAAAACGCTTTATTTTAGCTCTTAAATCTAATAAATTTTCAGTTACTTAATTTTTAAATTGTTTAAGTTGTTTTTAAATCAATAAATAAACAATTCAGTTGGCAAAAAGTGACGTCACTTTTTGCCAACTGAATTGTTTATTTGCAATACTGCCAAAACGCGAATCCGCCATTGATTTTCTATGGCGGTTTCGCGTTTTGACAGCTCATGAAAAGTATAGATTGGTGGAAGACTTTACAATTAGTACAAATTGAACAATTTTTCTTTTAAGATTAATAAGAAAATGTCGTAAATGAAGAAGATTTTTTTAAAGCAACAATTTATTTAGTTAAAAACATTTAAATAATTTAATTTAAACTTAACTACTTCTTACAATATAGTGTATGTTACTATTATAAATAACTTAAAACTAAAGCAACGTATAATTTCTTAGGCCGTATATAAAGGTAACTGAAGTTTCTGGCCATGTTTCGAGAAACACAGTGTTTTTGAAGTAAATTTTTTACGCACGCTTGACTTGGAAGTAAACTGGTGAATGCTTGACGAGAGCGTTACGGAAATGAGTGTGATCGGGCAAACGGAAGTTGAGAGGGAGATATAAGTTAGTGAAGGTAGAAAGAGAGAGTTTTACGTTTCGTATATTACTGTAACAGCAAGAGAGAGCACACGTGTCTTTTTTTTTTAAAGTGCCTCCCTGAAACTTGAAACGAGGGAAGTTTGTCCCTAATTAAATAGATGCATTTCCGGGTGAAATTGAGTTGTAAGTTGATGAAAGTTGATTACTTGACACTGAGCTGCAAATTGCAAGAACCATAAGAAAATTTGAATTTCTTGGGGCCTGCGCGCGAATTTTTTAGGACCGATTATCGCACCGATCAATAGTTCTATAGTTTCATTGAAACGATTTTTTGTAGGACATCTGGGTTGATAAATTAGAATTCATACGTTTTATTGTCTCCGATAAAAAAAACGGACACGGTCTGTCATGGACGGGCAGCATTGAACACATCATCTTACAACTTTTCAAATTAGTGATGGTGTAGAAATTTATTTAATTTACGAAGCTTCCCAAACTTCCTTGGTCTCCTACTTTTTCTATGCTTCTTTATTCTCCTAGGGTACCTATGATTGGTTTTCGTCAAAGATGGGTACTGGAAAACATCTAAATGTTGGACGTTTACATGCCTCTGACCTACTAAATCTTTCAACTGAGATCCTGTCAACATATAAACCGGTTCTAAAGAATCTATAATACTTGAAACTTCAGGTTGTGGTTTCGACCCCCTAAACTGGCTTTTTGGACCATATTGGTGAATAGGGGACCCGTAACTGGTACTTGGAGGTCCGTAGTTGGAATTTATTGGGCCATAATCCTCACTGGGGTCGGAATGGAAATCATTAAAATCGGGATGTTTAAAATTAGCGTATCGATTCGAGAAACTATTTTGGGAATCGAAATTCTGGTTGGTATTTTGATTTCTTTGTCTGTTGGGTCTTGGGAGTGAAGTGGGTCGTCTGAATTGGTTTTGTGCTGGGTAATCAAGGTCTGGGGGGTTGAATTCATCATCTGGGTCGTAATCGCCGTAGTAGAAATCGTCTTTGCTATTATCATCTTCGTAGTAATCATAGTCCTTAGCTACCCCTGCATGATGGTTATCATTGAAGGTTCTGTAACGCTTCCATTCCATAGGATTTGGTAATGTTTCATTTATACTAGTTGCATTTAGAGAATCAGATGTTTTATTACCTGAACTAAGATAATTATTATTAGTTAAATTAGATTTCTTTAAAGTTACAACTAGCACTGTAGTATCTGTGTTATTATTTGGTGTAGATTGAGTTTTATTTATAACTAAATGTGGTGTTTGTACCGGTAATGGTTCGTTACTTAAAAGAAATAAGTCAGAATTTAACTGACGTTTTTCTCTACGTTTCATAATACTTACATCATCGTCTCCATATGCTGAGACTCCTGTTCCATCATGAGATAAATGCTGTACTCCAGAATTCTGAGATTGAAGATATTTCACTGTTTCTGTGCTAGGTTCTTTGGCTCGGTAATTTGAAGGTAGCTTGTACGTCAATGCTGCATAACTTGGCTTTTGTTGAATAGGAAATTCTACATTTTTCCCTTGCTTATTACCACTTATGGTTTGTTCTACTTCTATTTTGTAATAATTGCTTTTCGTCGTAGTTGGGTCTTCAAAAACGTGAGGCATGACTGTTGGAGCTTGCTGTGGAGAATACGGTTTATAAACAGGAGCTTTAACGTCTTCCACATCATCTACTTCTTCTGTGATTGGTGTGTGATCTTTGTAAGTTTCATATTCGTTTGAATATTGTACAGGATAGGCATTCTGTATATTATATTTGCTGCTATCGTCGGCTCCTTTAGGATTATTCAAGTAAAAAAATAAATCTATAGGCTGTTCCAGTGCATGTTTACCATATTCGCTATTCACTTGTGTCAATGTATTCAATTCTGTTATCTGTTCTTGTGGAGACTTGCCTAGAAGAGTATTTAAGGCATGTATGTCATCAGCCGATTGATAAGAATGCATTTGACTGTACAACTTCGGGTATACATATTGAGTCTTACTTGGTGTTATTTCAGTGTATAAACTAGCTTGTTCTCTTTCCAAGTTATTCAATCCTATGTTACCATTAGGTTTGATAGTTACTCCCTGATCATATGTAGTCCCCGGTGCTGTATTAATCTTATTATGATTCTGCACTTTATAATATACTGAACCGAACGATCTGTGATTTCTATTCTTATCTACAGCATCGGCTCTTGTTAATTGAACTGGATCAAGATGTGGTCTGCTTCTTAAATTCGTTCTTTCTGGTCTAGTTCTAGGCTTTTTCTCCTTCTGTGAGGTTTGTTGCATTTGTTCTAGAGCAAGTTGGTGGTTTTCTTGCGATTCGTGATAAGCCTTCATGTAGCTGTCGACTTGTTGAGGAGCTTTGTTCCATCTTTGGAGCTGTGCTCTATGTTGCCTCACTCTTTCTGCGTTGAACATGGCCTGTTGATGTTGTGCGTGGATCTTTGCATTTTGTTGGGAGTTCCCTGCTAGAGGGTTTCCGTAGCTTAAAGGTCTTTTGTCGTCTATCCTTGCTTGCTCGTTAATGACCTCATGGACAGATGGGGCGCTGCTTTTAGCAGTTCTTGTGGCTGTTATGTGTAGTATTAGTAATGCTATTGTTGCTTTTATTTGACCCCGCATCGTGTCTGAAACAAGAAATAAGTTTGTGTTAATATAAAGTCGTGATGGCCCTGTCCTACCCCAGCCCCGTTACCCAACTGCTCCGTTGGTCTCGTGGTCGCAAGCGCGACTGATGAGCGTGAGGTCCCGGGTTCGATTCCCAGGTCGGGCAAAAGTGTTATTGGGTTTTTCTATTAGGGTTGGTCAGTAGCAGCCCGGAGTTTGGAAGTTGGTTGTGTGACACCCTCATGTCTCGGCAAGCACGTAAAGCCGTTGATCCCGGCTGTCATTTGTAGATCTTTGACAATCGTTACGGATAGTCAGAGGCATGGAAGTCTGACAACTAGTCTAAACAAGAGGTATCGTGTTGCCCAGTAACTGGGTTGTGGAGGTCAGATAGGCAGTTGCGCCAAGTAAAACACTGGTACTCAGCTGCATCCGGTTTGACTGGAAGCTGACCCCAACATAGTTGGGCAATGGCTAAGTATATGATGATGACTTTTATATAAATCTAGTGCCACCTAGGCCAAATAATCTTAAAATAAAACGTGTGATAATGTTTTAATTAATTTAAATTACTGAGTCAATCAATCATACTGATATAATAAAGCTGAACACTTTTTATGTTTGTTTGTTTAAACGCGTTAATCTCTGGAACTGCCAAATTCATGAGGAATAGGAACATACATACTATCGCGCCGGTATTGCCTGAAGGGTTAGGCAGAGGTGTACCAATGTACACCCACAGTTCGCCGGTATGTCTAAGTCCCATGTAAAAAGGCGCGAGCCTACTCCCATTAACCGGGCAATAATCCTAACTCCGAGTTGCTACTGAGAATTTCATAGAAAACCCCAATAACACTTTTTGCTCGACCTGGGAATCGAACCCAAGACCTCTAGCGTAGCTTTCACGCTTAAGACCACTAGGCTACCGAGACAGTTAATAATTAGGAACAGTATAGACTATATAACATCACAATACGGCTCACGGGAGCGGAGCAGTAACCAAAGACATAACTTAAGACGGGTAAAAAAAAACACAAGCGTAGTCGCGGGCAGACGCTAGTATGTTGTAATAAATGACATAATTTACATCCTTCTGGTCCGATTTCCTTACATTCTAATAAACATGTTTATAAATTATGTATGTGTTTATATTTATGAGGCTGATTTAAATCTGGTTAGATTTATATGCAGGATATGCATGTACCTGTGTATATATATATATATAAAAAAAGTAGGTATTTAGGTTATTTACACTAGATTATACTGTATATACTTTTTTACTAATAATATAAAGAGGAAAGATTTTTTTGTTTGTAATGAATAGGCTCCGAAACTACTGGACCGATTTTAACCATTTTTTCATCAATAGATAGCTACGTTATATCTGAATAACATAGGCTATGTAACATCACGCTACGACCCACGGGAGCGGAGCAGTAACTTAACGCGGGTGAAATTAGCAACACGGACTAAGTCGCGGACGGGTTTCTAGTAGATAATAAATCTTAAACATAGTTATATTTTCCGATGTCTTATGAAGACTTTTTTGAGTTACGTAGTTATAGTTTGGTCAATAAGTAACATAACATACCATCATGCCTGTATTCTCCGAAGGGTTAGGCAGAGGTGTGTCTATTACCACCCACAGTTCGCTGGTATGTTTTAGATCCCATGTAATAGGGGGCGAGCCTATTGCCATTAACCGGCTACAAATCCTAACTCCGAGCTGCTACTGAGAATTTCATCATCATCATCATCACCATATCAGCCGCAGGACATCCAATGCTGGACATAGGCCTCCCCTATAGATATCTAAAAGGTCGTCCGCCCACTTTAAGACTTAATAACACTTTTTGCTCGACCTGAGAATCGAACCCGAAACGTCTAGCGCAACAGTCGCGCGTAGGCCCAAGACTAACGAGGCAGTTTTTTAATGAATAGGCTTATAAATATTTTATTACAGAATTAAAAAGTCTATTGACCCTATCACTGTCACATTTTGACCAAATAAATCTAAATAATCTAATAACCATTAATTATATTTATAAAACTCATGAATATTGTCATTGCGTCATTGTTTTATGCTAATTAATTATGTTAATTTAAAAACTAGGTAGCCAAAATGCTTATATTTTTTTTCATAATTAGTTAGACCTAATTTTTAAGGTTATAATGACTATTATGCCAGAATAAAGCTTCTCGTCCACTGGTTGTACGGTAAGTTTGATCGCCAATTCGCCTCGAGTATGCGTGGTGATCAATGCTCGTTCCTTCTCGAATAAGCCTTTGCCCTACAGTGGGAACAGTACATGCTTCGTTTTTTTTTACTGCACTGTTGATCTTGTGGTGGCAGCTAGTGAGCGTGGGGTCCTGGGTTAAATTCCCAGGTCGGGCAAAAAGTGTTATTGAGTTTTTCCATTGTGAAATTTTCAGTAGCAGCCCAGAGTTTGGAATTAGGTGGTGTGGCACCCCCGTGCTTTGAAAAGTACGTAAAGCTGTTGGTCCTGCACCTGATCTCTTCCCGGTTGTGTCGGATTGTTGTCCTGTCGGACTATGAAAGTTAGGAAAGAGAAGGAGTGCAACCATGTTGCGCGCTTACTTTTTTTTAAGTATTCTTGTATGTTAAGTGGTCACCGCTGCCTATGGACATCTGCAATACCAGAGGCCTTGCAAATGCGTTGCCATCCCAGAGACTAAGATGATATGGCTCATGTGCCTGTAATTACACCGGCACCCATATCCTTTAAATCGGAACGCAGCAACATTGCTTTGCGGCAGTAATATTTATGGTGGTAGTACTTCCCTGGATGAGCTGCTTCACAAAGAGCTCTACAGTACTAGAGCTATAAGGAGTAGTAACTCCTTAAAGCTGTAGCTTATAATAAGCTGGTCGGACTGCAATTACTTTGGTAATCACCTTCCAATGCAACTTTGATATATATATTTTGAATTGGCCAGCAATGTCCCTATTTATTATTAATGATTATGATAATTAAATTAATTGTGCGTGTAACGATGTTATGTAAAAACATTATAATTAAATAAATAATTCATTGCATTCAGAGGTTAAATTTTAACTTAGCACTTACTAATTTCAGTTTTGTGTACAAGCAAAAGAAAAAATGTTAATAGATGGAATAAAACACACATAACATACCATCACGCCTCTTTTCCCCGAAGGGTTAGGCAGAGGTGTACCAGTGTACACCCACAGTTCGCCGGTATGTTAAGGTCCCATGTAATAGGGGGCGAGCCTATTGCTATTTACCGGGCACAAATCCTCACTCCGAGCAGCTACTGAGAATGTCATATAAAAACCCAATAACACTTTTTGCTCGACCTGGGAATCGAACCCAAGACCTCTAGCGTAGCAGTCGCGCTTAGGACCACTAGGCTAACGAGGCAGTTAAATAAACATGAAGGATTAAACAAATAACGATTGTTTTTAGATTCGATGGTTGAATTAACTGCATTTTAGTGATATTTTATGTAAATGGCAAATAGTTTGAATTCCTTTATATTCACTGTGAAATAATTACATGTGTAGTGACAGTATCATTACGAATTTCGAATCTATCCATTGACCTTGTAATGTCAGTTCATGTGACAGATTTTTTCCATAAAAAACCTGAGTCATCTTTCTGCTCGAGATTTATTCCACTGACCTCACACTAATAAGTTGGAAACACTTAAACATGCTAGCATTGAAATAACGAGTGCTTTAATTATACAGGGTTATTTGTAAAACAATGACAACCTCTCAGGACTATGTTACTAACATCATAATCAACAACTTTTGTTCTATGACATTTAAAAATTATCATATTTTAGTTCATCAGATTTTCATACAAAAATAAAAACATTTAAATTGAACGCTCTAAATGTTACGAAGTCTATGCGAAGCAAACGAAAGCGATAGTAAAATAGCGAGGGGAGCGGGGTTAGGGCGGCGGGGGTGTTTGTACATGACCTATTTACAATTTTACGGAAATCCTTTAGTCGGTCATTCACTTCAATGCGCTTGCGTTGCCTGATTCTGTAAAAAATTATAGAACAAAAGTTGTTGTTTATGATGATAGTAATACAGTCCTGCAAGGTTGTCATTGTTTTACAAATAACCCTGTATTTGGCTAATGTTTTCATAAATAGAGTAGGTACATTAACAATTTCAAATTTATTTCAGTACATAATTATAGTCATCCATAACTCATTATTTCGAAAAATAACAAAAAAAAAACATTACAAAATAAAAAAATAATTTCACAATAAAATCAAAACAACAATTCAAGTACCAAAGCTTTTCTACACGACTGTACGTAAGCGCAATGACCATGGTCCATGGTCTATACTTTCACTGACCGTGCATACATACATACATACATATGCATTAAACCAGTTTGTGTGTCGGTCCGTCCGTAATAGAAACATACAGATGGGAAATAGGAGCGGGCACGTCCTGGACTAGTAATATGATTGAAAGTGTCCGCTGGTTTGGTTTCCTGTGGGTACATACATACATACATAAACTCACGCCTTTTTCCAATGGGGGTAGGCAGAAATCACAGAACGCCACCTGCTACGATCCTTACATACTTCTTTAGCCTCGACCACGTTCATACATCTGTTCATACAAGCACGCCGGTTACGAGTACTACGCACACGACCTTTCTGAAGAACCCCACCAATAAGGTCAGGGTAGGTCTTTCTAGGGCGTCCTCTCCCGGCGTTGCCACTCACATCTGCCATATAAATCCCTTTCGTTAGTCGCCTTTCACTCATCACTTTCAACATGACCGAACCATCTAAGCATACTCTTTTCACTTTTTGTCACTACATCCTCTTTTAATCCGCAACGTTCTCGTATCGTTTCATTCCTCACTCTATCGTTCAAAGTTCCTGTGGGTAGTTTATGGTTTAGTTACGTCTTTGGTTACTGCTCCGCTCCCGTTGGTCGTAGCGTAATTTTCTATACATATAAACCTTCCGCTTGAATCACTCTATCCAATGATGAAATTTAAAAGATCTAAGCGTATACAGAGGGGCAGACGGCAGGTTTTTTTTTATAGGGTTGGCAATTCATCAAATGACTTCTCCCGCCCGGGCGGGCCGGGAGGAAGTGTCAGATTTTTACTGACTAAAACCCAACCATGTTCCTTCTTGTGCCCTTTGCGTTCCGGGGGCGCTGTATCTCTTACGAACAACCCTCAACCCCGGCTGGCGTCGGCCCTGTCTGGCCCCTCCTATTAGCTGACATATCTTTCAACACAAAATTCGGCGGGTAACATTTCTTTAAACATTTAAAAAGAGCTCGTGAAGGTAATTCTATATTTATAATTGTATTGTTTTTATTGGGATTCTCAATGTCACTGTAAAACATGGTTTCCTTTAAATTTTCTTTCTTTTTTAATAAAAAGACGTTGCCCCACACCAGGAATTTCTCCTGTAGGTAACGTGGGTGCGTTTATAAACATATATAACGTCATATACACAAAGAGACAGACCCGGAAGTACTACCCGCAGGCCATACAAATATTTGTTCCGTGCGGGAATCAAACCCGCGACACGAATCGCAGCAGGCAATCGCTCGCAAGAAATTTTAAGACGCCGTTTGGGAGATTAGCCGAAACAAATTAAAAAAACCCGGCTAAGTGCGAGTCGGACTCGCGCACGAAAGGTTCCGTACCATTCTATTCAAATTACATCAATGATTCACGTTTGTTGTATAGGAGCACCCCTTAAATATTTGCTTTTCCTTTTTTTTTTTAAATTGAATGTATATCTAAATATTCTGCGAATATTTCAAGCGTCTACCTGTTGCCGTTATCAATTATTATTAGTATTGCAGAATTAGGAAGTGACCACTTCACATCAAGAGGCATCCCACGACATAACTGCCTCGGTAGCCTAGTGGTCCTAAGCGCGACTGCTACGCTAGAGGTCTTGGGTTGGATTCCCAAGCCGAGCAAAAAGTGTTATTGGGTTTTTCTATGAAATTCTCAGCAGCAGCTCGGAGTTAGGATTTGTGCCCGGTTAATGGCAATAGGCTCGTCCCCAATTACATGGGACCTGAAACATACCGGCGAACAGGTATGTTATGCCAACGACATAAAAAAAGTCCAAATGAAAGTTTAAATCGTTAAACCAACCATAAAATCAGTTACATTAAAAACTTCCATCTTTTATTCAACAAAGTCACACAAAGACTTGCGCTCATAAACTTATCTTACACAATTTTAAATGAAAGTGCAGACGTGATCGCGCATTTTAACTTCCCGTATGTTTTCACTCGCGTCCGCTGCGCAGGCGCTTATAAAATGTTACTTAATAGTGTTAATATTGCAAGTACTGTCATAATATCGTATATGATAGTTAATCTTGTCATTTTAATGTCAACACTTATTGTTAAACTGATCGATTACTTTGGTCAATTATGATTTATATTTGGTACATTATCTTTAGTTTTTTTGTCAGCTTGCTTTTGACAAGATAGTTTATTTCTTTAGATTGTTATCATGCGGTCAATTTGGCACTTGCAGTATTTAGGTGGTATTAAACCGGCCACACGAGGCGTCAATTGGATGGGCGTAAATTATCTATACTAATATTATAAACCTGAAGAGTTTGGTTAAACGCACTAATCTCAGGAACTACTGATTGTAATTGAAAAAATATTTTTGTGTTGGATAGTTCATTTATCGAGGAAGGCTATAGGATATATAACATCACGCTACAACCAATAGGTGCGGAGCAGTAACCAAAGACCTAACTTAATGCGGGTGGAAAAAACCTCGTGAGCGACGTCTCTGACAGCAGCTTGTAAGTAATAAATACTCTATTCATATAGTAATTCACCGTTACTTATACATCGTACTGAAACTGAAAGCCATAAGCTCTATCATAGTAATAGAAACTATTGGTTATTTTTCAACAAATAACAAAAAAAAAATACACAAATATTTTAAATTATCGAATTTTTGTTAAATAGTGAGAACTCGAAGTAACGCTACCTTGTAGTCAATGCATATATGTGTGTACACCTTATCTGCTTATCATTGTAAAATCCATTCATCGATCTGACAGAAGCGCTGCATGTTTGTGTAAATTCTTCATGTAACGTCTATATAAAAAATAGGAAGGCCAATAGTAATTATTATTATTAACTGCCCCGTTAGTCTCGTGGTCGCAAGCGCGACTGATGAGCGGTGAGGTCCTGGGTTCGATTCCCAGGTCGGGCAAAAAGTGTTATAGAGTTTTTCCATTAGGATTTGCTCAGTAGCAGCCCGGTGTTTGGAAATTGGTGGTGTGACACACCCGTGCCTCGGAAAGCACGTAAAGCCGTTGGTCCCGGTTGTCATTTGTAGATCTTTGATAGTCGTTACGGATAGTCAGAAGCCTGGAAGTCTGACAACCAGTCTAACCAAGGGGTATCGTGTTGCCCAGTAACTGTATGTAATGTAAAACACTGGCGCTCAGCTGTATCCGGTTAGACTGGAAGCCGACCCCAACATAGCTGGACGTTAGACGGTGATGGTGCGACACTCCCGTGTCTCGGAAAGCACGTGAACTTACTCCTAATAAGAACACCATCACGCCTGTATTCCCCGAAGGGTTAGGCAGAGCCTAATCTCTCTGCCTATTGCGCTCCCTTAAAGAAAGTCCCTCGTTTATCCTAACACCCCGTATAAATAAAATGTGAAATCGTCATTCCGCCTTGTGCAAGCTTAGTGATCAATGCTCGTGCCTTCACTGGGATTGGCTGGTATTAACTGAATACTATTACTAGACAAATACCAACTGATAATCTTAGGTAATATCCTGATTAAACATAAGTTAGCCTAATTACCGTATCAACGAAGTCATATTAAGAGTGATATTGCGAAAAACGTCGCTTTACTTATCAACTGACTATTAAGTTAAATGATTTTACCCAATTAATTACCACGAATGTGGCTCCGATATGTATCTGATCTCATTTATATAAAATACTAGCTTGTGCCTTCGATTTCGTTCGCGTAAATGTCGGAAATAACGGTTTTTTTTGGAGTGAAAAGTCTACACAGCGCACCTGATTCATTGCGCAGTAATCTTCTTTTTTAAAAATAAAAGTTGCTCATTATAACATTTCAGCTGTCTGTCAGTGAAAGTCCTGACAAAGTCAGTCGAGCCGTTTAGGAGATAAGCTGAAACAAACAGACTGAGAATAAATTTAAATAAAGTAGTTTTGGGGTAAGTAAACATTCATAATTATGCTACCATCATACCATCACGCCTGTATTCCCCGAAGGGTTAGGCAGAGATGTACCAATGCACACCCACAGTCCGCCGGTATGTTTAGGTCCCATGTAATAGAGGGCGAGCCTATTGCCATTAACCGGGCACAAATCCTAACTCCGAGCTGCTACTGAGAGTTTCATAGAAAAACCCAATAACACTTTTTGCTCGACCTGGGAATCGAACCTCTAGCGTAGCAGTCACACTTAGTACCACTAGGCTACCGAGGCGGTTATAATTATGCATTTAGTAATAAGCTGTTATTTTTAAATTACAAACAGATACTTAAATTTGATTTATTTGTAGATATTATTGAAAGATTAATGTATGTACTAATTGCTGTTTTGCAAGCATTTTCAAAGGGATTGGTAATATTGCATTCTGGTTCTTGGGAAAGAAGGGTAAGTAAAGTAAAAGGCATTTAAGAAATTGATTTACCCGAAAAAGAAATTGAATCTAGTTGCCCATTCCGAAAGGGTTTTGTATTGAGAAGAATGGGAAAGAAAGTCCAGGTCGAGCAAAAAGTGTTATTGGGTTTTTCTATGAAATTCTCAGTAGCAGCTTAGAATTTGTGCCCGGTTATTGGCAATAGGCTCGCGCCCTATTACATGGGATGTAAAAACATATCGGTGAACTGTGGGTGTACATTGGTACACCTCTGACTAACCCTTCAGAAAACACAGGCGTGATGGTATGTGTGAGGATCACTAGCATAGCTACGTCCTTCAATTGGGTAACACAGTAAACAATAATTCCAAGACACCACTTCACAAAAAGAACAGTTTATTTTATTTATTTATTTTATTTTAGGAAAGCTTACAGACTAATAACAATAATATATAACTAAGTTGTTAATAACAAGCCTCCACAGATAAATACAACATAAAGATAACTATGTATAAGTATGTTATTCCTCAATATTGTTAATTTTCGTTAATCCAGAACAAAAAACGGCCGTGCCAAGAGTTTCCTTACTGTACTCGCATTAGTGCAGAAAAGATCGATGCCATCTTCACAAGAAATTTCGTTAAAGCTACGACTGGCCCTCATAAAATAAGAATTAGGCCTATAATTAGTCTTCGCATAAGGTACATGTAGGAGTGGTCGCTGTCGTAGTCCCATCTGATTAGTGCGCATTGATAATTTCGATAGAAGCCCTGAAAACCCGATGAATTTTTAAACAACTATTTCGATTTTTAGATGCTTTGAAATCAATAAATAGTTATTGAATTGAGATGTCGAAAAAGTGACGTCATCATTATGTATTATCATACAAAATCTATGGGGGAATCGCGTTTTGACAGTTCATTAAAAGTACGTCAGTTAATTAGTGGTATCATCTACCCACTTTGACAAGGATGCAAAACTGCACCTTAATTTTATATATTTATATAAGTGTAAAATCACCAATCCACCTTGAGCGAGCTTGGTGATCAATTCTCGCGCCTTCTGTGTATGGCAAGTGACCTTTGCCCTGCGGTAGGACGGGGGACCATATAGCCTGGTAATTGCTGGTATCATATTTATGTAAATCGATGGAACACAGGACCTATTTATCGAATCGCGTGTATCTATCTCTTAATCGGCTTGTCAGTACAGTTGCAACAAAAAGCGTAATTGAAAGTAACGTCGTGGGAGCAACGAGCTCATCGCGATTGTACCCTTTCTTCTGGCGTTTGTTACAAAATATCGTGTGTTTTGTAACTTTGAACTTTTCTTCGCGACTGTATCAAGATTTCGCGCGGAGTTTGTTGACGCGTGTCGTAATTTGTGACGTCACGAGGAAAGCTGTCAGTTCTAAATAAGTTTGAGTATTAAAAGCATCATCTTGACGCTATCTTCAAATACCTGAAGGTAGAGTTGAAAACCAGCGTCATGCTCAAGTGGTTGGGTTGCGGAAATTTTTCAAAAAAGCCACCGCGTTCAGTAAATGTCTGACACTCCCTTCTGCTCCTCCCGAAGAAGTCATTTGATGATTTTCCATCCTTAAAAAAGGCACAAGAATTTCCTGTACTAGGCCAGTTTGGCGTACTTTTTTTGTATCCCAGAATCCAGATAGACCGTGTCAAATAATCATTATTTATTTCTTTATTTTTTACAACATAATAAAAATAAATGATACATACTATCACGCCTGTATTTCCCGAAGGGTTAGGCAGAGGTGTACCAGTATACACCCACAGTTCGCCGGTATGTTTAGGTCCCATGAAATAGGGGGCGAGCCTATTGCCATTAACCGGGCACAAATCCTAACTCCGAGCTGCTACTGAGAATTTCATAGAAAAACCCAATAACACTTTTTGCTTGACCTGGGAATCGAACTCAAGACCTCTAGCGTAGCAGTCGCGCTTAGGACTACTAGGCTACCGTGTATTATTATTATACATTGAAAAAGGATTTGTGCCCGGTTAATGGCAGTAGGCTCGCCCACCTATTACATGGGACCTAAAACATCCCGGTGAACTGTGGGTGTACATTGGTACACCTCTGCCTAACCCTTCGGGGAATACAGGCGTGATGGCATGTTATGTGATATTGAAAGTCACATTGGTAATTGCTCGGTATATCACTCATATCAAACTCTTCTCACTGTATTGGCGAGCGTTGGTTCTTTTTAGCAGAACTAAACTTAATAATTGCCATGAAGACCTCTCTTGGTGTATTCTATAACCTGCATCATAAATCATTGTCATTTACGAAGTGAATGGAAACCACAGTCTTGAATAATTGCCGCCATGGCGAATCGTGTCTAAGGCTAAGATGTTTAAAGGTCCAGACATCTAGGCTTTAATGTTAGGTCTATTTAAAACGTAGTGTTAATAAAGGTGCTTTGTAATTTCCATTAAAATTATAAAGATTACTAACTTCTGCCCGCGATTTTCTCCGCGTCAAATTTTATATATTATCCCCCGGGGATGTGCTATTTTAGACTATAATCTATCTATATGCCAAATTTCATCTAGATTCGTTCAGCCGTTTACGCGTAAAAGAGTAACAGACATCCATCCATCCATCCTCACAAACTTTCGCATTTTTAATATTAGTAGGAGGAGGATAGTAGGATTTACCATTTTTCTCCAAGTTCCACATGGACAAAGTCGCGTGCAGAAGCTACCCATTACATAAATAACATAATTTTGCAAGTTGTATACCATAACGTAATAAATGACAACAACAAAAGAGTTACTCCTTCTATATCTTGTCTATTGTCAAGCATGACGCTTGTCTATGACCAAGCATAATCATTGTCGTATTGTTATACAAAAACTATGTAAGTTCCGGAATGTGAGTAGCCATTTTTTAAATTGGATATCTTGATAGAATCTTGTTGTTATTTTTTTTGTTTATATATCTATACTTATATTATAAAGAGGAAAGAGTTGTTTGTTTGTAACGAATTGGCTCCGAAACTACTGGACCGATTTTAACCATTTTTTCACCAATATGTGGCTAAATGATACCTGAGTCATATAGGCTATATAACATCACGCCACGACCCACGGTAGCGGAGCAGTAACGAAAGACGTAACTTAACGCGGGTGAAATAAGCCACGCGGACGAAGTCGCGGCCAGCTCGCTAGTTAGATATAATAGTGTAAGAGTGATGAGGCAATTTTGATAAATGAAACACTTTGAATATAATCATTGACAGTAATAGAAGTAACTCTTTAAATTTTAAAGCTTTGGGCCATAAAGAGAATGCTTTTGTAAACCCAATAAAAATAATGCCAGCTAAATATTGGCCTACTACAAGACAAAGGCCTCTTTTCATACAGAAAAGGCACGATCATAGCCCGTTGCTGGTTGCGAATCCTGTACATGATGAACCTACATTATAATACCATCCCTCCATCACACTTAAGAGACTAGCCAGGAGGATGTCGCCAACCAATAAAAAATAAACGGGCAAGTGCGAGTCGGACTCGCTCACAAAGAATTCCGTAACACAATACTTCACACTAGATACAAAAAAAAAACAATTTTTTGTATTGTGATTTGGGACCCCCATTTTAAAAATAATAATTGGTTGTAATAGCATCCGTAGTAATACATACTCTTTGAAAATTTCAAAGGCCTACCTATTAGGGTTCAAAAGATACAGCCCTTTGACAGAAGGACGGACGAACGAATCGAACTAAAAAGGTATGAAAAAAGAAAATATTCCAGCCGTGGTCGCGTGCCTTATTAGTATCTGACTAAGCTGGCTCGACAGGGCGGCATATAAAGCACTTAAAGTTACTGATTCTTAGTTTGATCTCTCCCCCGGTTATGTCAAATTGCGGTCCCTTTAGACTATTTTTCGTAGTAGTAGATCTCTTTGTGAAAGACCTCCTCAGGGGAAGTACTACTACCATACCTATTTCTGCTGCAAAACAGCCTTACTGTGTTCCGGTATGTAGGTGTTAGGGTGCCGGTATAATTACAGGCACATGAGACATTTCATCTCTGTTATCTCTGGTATGTCTGGTCTGGTATGTCTCTAGGCAGCGGTGACCACTTAATATCAGATGAGCCGTCGACCTGTTTGTTCTACGTACTTGGCTACTCTCGTTTGGGAATGGCGGCCGTCATCGTAATTCGGTTTAGAGAATATTACTAACACCTACAGACCGAAATTACGCTCAAATTCGGTCACACCGAAAAAATGAAACAATTACGTAGCCACAGAAACAACTGAAATTATAAAATTTTCAACAAAAATAAAATTCGTTACAATACATAACAGCAATTAAATAACTTTACCTAACTAGTGAGTATAGAATACATTATTGTTCATTGTTCATCATTTCTCAGGTGACAGTCATGACATAAGTATAGTTAGTGTCAGTTTTCGAGATGTCAACGAGAAAGCAGCGCTTTTGTCGCTCGAGGATGAGCAGAATTGCAGATTGGCTTCCCCGAAGGGTTAGGCAGAGGTGAAACAATGTACACCCACAGTTCGCCGGTATGTTTAAGTCCCATGTAATAGGGGGCGAGCCTATTGCTATTAACCGGGCACAAATCCTAACACCGAGCTGCTACTGAGAATTTCATAGAAAAACCCAATAACACTTTTTGCTCGTCCTGGAAATCGTACCAAAGACCTCTAGCGTAGCAGTCGCGTTTAGGACCACTAGGCCAACGAGGCAGTTACTTCTTGTACCTACATTTAATGTCGAAAGTTCACTTAACACTCTATAATATTCATAATTACAGCTTACATTATTTTACATAAACATACCATCACGCCTGTATTCCCCGAAGGGTTAGGCAGAGGTGTACCAATGTACACCCACAGTTCGCCAGTATGTTTAGGTCCCATGTAATAGGGGGCGAGCCTATTGCCATTAACCGGGCACAAATCCTAACTCCGAGCTGCTACTGAGATTTTCACAGAAAAACCCAACAACACTTTGCTCGACCTGGGAATCGAACCCAAGACCTCTAGCGTAGCAGTCGCACCTAGGACCACTAGGCTACCGAGGCAGTTACATTGGCATTATTTTACATAATTCCCATTAAAAAGAACCGCGGTTAACGCTTTTATATTCCAGTTTCAAAAGATAACTTAATCTTGTAAGATTTCCGTGGAATGTTATTTAAAAGAGTTCTTTTTTCAAATTTTTTGGTTAGGGTTGTCTACTATCATTTTGGTGTTCGAAAGAAAGAAACAAAAAACATTTATTGACACAAGTTGAGGCTCTAAAAACAGCTTATTAAAAATAACAAAAGAAATAAAATAAAACAAAAGAAATCTATACTAATATTATAAACCTGAAGAGTTTGTTTGTTTGGTTGAACGCGCTAATCTTAGGAACTACTGGTTGGAATTGAAAAAATCTTTTTGTGTCAGACAGTTCATTTATCGAGGAAGGCTATAGGTTATATAACATCACGCTATGACACAAGGAAGAGGAGCAGTAAGACCTAACTTAATGCGGGTGGAAAAAACCACGCGAACAAAGTCGCTGGCAACAGCTAGTAGGTAATATGGTGGCCCACTGTTGCGAAAAACCAGTCAAGTGTTGTTAAATTCGCGAAACATTTATCTCTTTAGCACTAAGTATGAGTGACCAACTATTACCTATAATTTAGTACAGGATTCTAGACATTCCAGTCATTTGGGGTTGAGGAATGCGAAATTTTTCATCGTCTAATAAAAAAAATATCAGCTGTCCCATGCAAAAGTTCCATCTGATTTCTGCTGTTTTTTAGAGTTTTATACCCAAAGGGTAAAACAGGACCCTATTACTAAGACTCCGCTGTCCGTCCGTCCGTCTGTCACCTCTAACGAACCGTGACAGTTAGACAGTTGAAATTTTTATTTCTTTGATTGTATTTCTGTTGCCGTTATAACAACAAATACTAAAAAAAAGGTAAAAAAAGTAAGTAAAAAGGTAAGATAGGTAAGGTAGACTGGTAGAAAATGCCTAAGGCATTAAGTCCGCCTTTGTACAGTGTATTTTTTTACACTATGTGCTTACAGTTTAATAAATAAATAAATAAAAAACAGAATAAAAAACATATTTAGGGCGGGTCACATAAAATAAACGTAATATTTTTGATCGTATTTATTGATAATGTGGTACGGAAACCTTCGTGCGCGGGCCAGACTCGCTATTGGCCGGTTTTTTTCATCACCATCATGTAGGTGCTGTATCCATGGTAACAGGTAATGTATGGAATAGGAAAATTGGGCTTGCATATTGGAATAATTTTTTGAAACCAAAAACAATGTCCATTCATTAAAAACATTTTTATGAGGCGTTAACTGTCATGGTTAAGTCATTATAGTTAACTATTCCATAAATTATGAGATTGTTATCAAACATTTAATTAAATATTTAAAATATGCATTTTTTAAACTATCAACAATCAAAAAACGATCGTAACATATGATAATGTAAGTGTGACATAAGAATGTAAGTAAAACACGGACAAAATGCAACTCTTAAAAGAAGCGTAATAAATATCTCAAGATCATAAAAACCAATTTAAATTAACATTTGTGATAATAATAAAAAATTAACAAACCGGAACGTGGCAGCCCTACTAAACTAAAAAGCGAATGACATGCGTCGTGACGCAAGCGCATCCGGAAATCATGTCATGACGTAATGTAATGGCCGATCTTCACTTCCGGCGCCACCTTGATACCGATCTCACTACATTTTGTATTACGGCCGGGATTTTTAACTATTACACAATGTTCTGTAGTCAAATTACTTTGCTAACAAGATGCATTGAGACAAGATTGCATGAGTCTTGGGTTCGATTCCAAGATGGAGCAAAACGTCTTATTGGGTTTTTCTATGAAATTCTCAGTAGCAGCTCGGAGTTAGGATTTGTACCCGGTTATTAGCAATAGGCTCGCCCCCTGTTATATGGGACCTAAACGAACTGTGGATGTACATTCGTACACCTTTGCTATAGTATGGTATGGTGTGTGATGGTATGTTGTATAATAAAGCTGAAGAGCTTTTTTTTTGTTTGTTTGTATGTTTAAACGTGCTAATCTCTGGAACTACCGGTCAGATCGCAGACATACTCTTAGTATTTGAAAGCCAGATTCACGAGGAATAGTATAGGTTGCCGTTTGAGTCCGACTCGTACTTGACTGGTTTTTAAAACCCTTTATTTTGTTGTGCCCACACTACAAATTACTCATGTATAGTGGGTGCGTTTACAAACACACAGACTCACATACACAAACAGCCAGATCTGGAACAACTATCAGTAGGCCATCCAAATATTTGTTCCGTGCGGGAATCCAACCCGCGACGCGCAAGCCAATCACTCAGCCACTGCGCCAACCGTGCTGACAATTATTTTTCCAAAGAGAATTAGTTAGTCATTGTTTAGTAACTCAAGGAAGTGGGCGTGGTAGGTACCTATGTTTTGTTAACTGTATTAATAATTTATGCATAGGTATTTACTCAAGTAAAGTCTGCAAGGGGCGTGGGACTTGATATATAGACATGTTTTATTGATTTAGCTTTGCAGTAGTACGGTATCATGTGCCGACCAGATTAGGTGATGAAATATTGATTTTAAAGTCTACCCAACTTGTAACATATTAAAAGTAGAATTCGCGGGTTGTTCGAAAGAGATACCGCGCCCCCGGAACGCAAACGACACAAGAAGGAACATGGATGGGTTTTAGTCAGTAAAAGTCTGACGCTCCCTTCCACCCTGCCCAGGGCGTGGGAAGTAATTTGATGAATCCCTGAATGTAGTTAGCTCAGAATCGGCTACTAAAGTAGGTATTTTTTTTACGCTAACATAACATACCATCACGCCTGTATTCCCTGAAGGGTTAGGTTAGGTTAGGTTAGGATGTACACCCACAGAAGAAGGCGCCGCTTTGCGCATCTTCTGGCCCCACCATAGTGGTGCCTGGGTGTCCGGGTCGGGGGACCCGGGCATCTAATATAGACACCACCCGCATGAGAGTGCCCTTGTAAATAGGGGCACCCTGCACTGGCCGCTTAGAAAAGTCCCGCCGGAGCGCCTCAGTAGAATACTTTATAGTGACCCTGGGGCGCTCCATCTATGGCGAAGCCGGCAACCCCCTGTGTTTTTAGTGAGTAGGTCTGGGCCATATGCCCAGGAGTCTCACATAACGTCCCGGGCTCCCCCGAGTCCGGGCGTATGCATGAGCATTTTCACAGGGCAAAAAAAAAAAAAAAAAAAAAAAAAAAGAAAAAAAAAAAAAAAGGATGTACACCCACAGTTCGCCGGTATGTTTAGGTCCCATGTAATAGGGGGCGAGCCTATTGCTATTAACCAGGCACAAATCCTAACTCCGAGCTGCTACTGAGAAATTCATAGAAAAACTCAATAACATTTTTTGCTCAACCTAGGAATCGAACCCAAGACCTCTAACGTAGCAGTCGCGCTTACTACCACTAGGCCAACGAGCAGTATACAAGGTGTTAGTTAAACAAGGGACTTAATTTAAGGGAGTTGTAGTGCTTATGAAAATAAACCTCTTTCACCATGAAATCAAACTCAAAATTGCGAAAAAAGTCAACTGTTCCTTACATGTTGTCGAGTAATGCAACCGAAAATGTAAGGAACAGTTGTTTTTTTTTCGTACTATAGTAAAAGTGGTTCATTATCATGAGTACTGCACCCCCTAAAGTAAGTCCCTCGTTTACCCTAACACCCAGTATTTATAATGATACTCGTTGAAGTAAAGAACAAAAAGCTCTACTGATAAAGTATAGTAATACGCTGACATTTTATATGAAGCCTTGTAACATATCAGCTGTGGTTACACAGTCAGCGATTCTTACTGCGGGTGGCCTCTCGCTCCAGGAAGTGGTTCTATTCATGGTCGGGAGCGAGAGTACTTGAGACGCTGTCGCCTCCTTCTACGAGGACATGATAGCCGCCAAGGAGGTGGCGGAACAGGATTCAAAGTCAAAGCATTTATTTTAATTAAACCATTTACAGGCACTTTTGTATTGTCAAGAAGTTACATTTAATAGTTAAAGCTAGTTGCTCGTTCCAAATCGTAGGTTTCTATGGGAAAGAACAAGCAAGAAACTCCATGGACACACTTTTCTTCCAATCGGGTTTAAGAAAAATCTTGGTTACAATATTCTTGTTGCTTCTATATGTGAAAACAATGAAGATGAATATGAAACAATTAAAAAAAATGTACTAAAGATGTAAACCATGGCAGTCAAGAGATGATCAATCCCAACTGACAGCGCCCGTTCACGAACATGACGCGTGCATCAACAACATTTAGCTCAACCATCTTGAAGGGAGTCGAACGATCCAACGCACGCGCCACTTTTGGGAGGTTACCTCCTCCGATCCCACCCGCAGCCGACGCACCAGGCGCCGGAAGGCAGGGGACAACCTCCGGCCTCCGTGAATTATCGATATTATTTCATGTAGGGATCAAAAGAGTCTAGGACATATATATATATGAGTACTGGAAATGTCAGAAATCGCCAAAAACAATTCCGAGAGTCCGTGGAGTTTCTTGCCCGTTCTTCTCCATACAGGCCTACCTACGTTTTGGAACAAGCAACCAGCTTCAACTTTATGACTAACAGATCGACTTCTTGACAATTCGAAAGTGGCTATAAATGGTTTCCTTGAAATAAATGCTTTGACTTTAATGCCGTCGTTATTGATAGAACGAAAATTGCTCTGCGGAGATTCCGTGGCAACAATACCGTCCCGCTTACTCTGTGACCTGGCCCCTACCTTGACAAGGATGAGCCTCTTCCAAATCGTCATATTAAGCGAAAGTTGTATGCCTTGGGCGTTCAGAATCCCGTTGCAATTTACGTTCTTACATATAACCGCTTGAATATGTTAATTGTAAACGATAAGCAATATTAATTGGTAATAGCCCAACGGCAAGGGCGTTGCATTGGCAAACGAGAGATCGTGGGTTCAAATCTGAACCGTCGATGAGGTAAAGTAGGGCACAAATAATATTAACCAGGGTTAGATGACTTTATTTTGGAACGAGCAAATTTCTTATTAACTGAGACCAACTCCTTGACAATTTAAAAGTGCTTGTGAATGGTTTAATTGAAATAAATGCTTTGACTTTCCCAAAAGGTCATTTTTAGACACTCTAGGACACCCACATTTTGCCAAGCATGGTGGTAAAAACACAACTACCGGACATGGATGTCAAACCCAGGACCTCATGCTCAGTGGTAGAGTTTGTAACTAATAGACCTAGGTGACAATTAATTGACAGTTATTATTTGACAAAGTTTTATTAATAATTTCAATTTATTACGTGTATCTACGCTTTATACGAACTTAAAAATTGTGACTTGATTCTTCTCTAGGTACATAGTGAAAAACAAAGTCGCTTCCTGCTGTCTGTCTCTCTGTACGTTTAGATCTTTGAAACTACGCAATTCATCAATAAGTCATAAGTTATTTATTTCGTAACGAAATTCATACAGTATAAATTAACTTAAAAATAGATTAATAATTATAAAAAAAAATATTGATCAAAAAAAGTTTTTTTTTAACCATATCTCATTTTTTTCAATAATAAAATTAATAATCATTTAATAAAAGGAATAAAATATTAAATGAAAGAAAAAATAAAATGAACATAATAAAAATAATAATATAATTAAATAATTGGTCAACTAGTGAACTCTTTAATACTGGAATAGCCCTTCCTCAACCAATATGTCCTTGATTAGTTTTTAAAATTAAGTGCCTCGTTGGCCTAGTGGTCCTAAGCGCGACTACTACGCTAGAGGTCTAGGCTTCGATTCCCAGGTCGAGCAAAAAGTGTTATTGGGTTTCTCTATAAAATTCTCAGTAGCAGCTCGGAGTTAGGATGTGTGCCCGGTTAATGGCAATAGGCTCGCCTCCTATTACATGGGACCTAAACATACCGGCGAACTGTGGGTGTACATTGTTACACCTCTGTCTAACCCTTCGGGGAATTAAAACCAAGTTTTACCCCTCTGTCCCCTTTTACCCCAATTATAACCCTTTATAACCAAGTTTCAGCGTCAATGTCCCTTCCATGTACATAGGTACAAAAGCAGCTGTATCGAGTTCCAGAAAAAAATCAATAAGAGGTCGGTTCCAAGAAAGCCTTTCAAAGTTGACAATGGTATTTCCGAATTATAATATGGAAATGGTTTTTTACTATGAAGGTCATCCGGCGACAGGACAAAGTCAAAGCCAAGTCCAAGCATTTATTTTAATTAGACTATTTACATTTCTATATTTTGACGCTGAATGCAAACTGCTTCTAACTGGTCCGTTCCATTTTTTTTTTTGAACTGTTTTTTTTTTTGGGGGTTGGGAAATCATCAAATAACTTCTCCCGCCCTGTGCGGGGCGGGAGGGAGTGTTAGAGTTTTACTGACTAAAACCCACCCATGTTCCTTCTTGTGCCCTTTGCGTTCCGGGGGCGCGGTATCTCTTACGAACAACCCGCAGCCCCGGCAGGCCCTCAGTGGCCCCTTCCCTATGCTGACAACTCTTTCGACACGGCCTGTCGTTTCGTTAAACGTAAGGACGGTGAGCTACCCATTGCTCACCGTCCACAGGCCCGTATCTACGGTGGCCGGGAGTCGTCTCGCGGCTCCCGACGTCACTTTTGAACTGTTAAGGAGTCGATTTGTTCACATTCGGGACATTCCTATGTTTCCACCAATAAATAAACAGGGTATTTTTACGAACTGCCTCGTTAGCCTAGTGGTCCTAAGCGCGACTGCTACGCTAGAGGTCTTGGGTTCAATTCCCAGGTCGAGCAAAAAATGTTATTGGGTTTTTCTATGAAATTCTCAGTAGCAGCTCGGTGTTAGGGATGTATGCCTAGGCTCGTCCCCCTATTACATGGGACCTAAACATACCTTCCAGCGAACTGTGGGTGTACATTGGTTCACCTCTGCCTAACCCTTCGGGGAATACGGGCATGATGGTATGTATAAGCTCCATTTCCTCACGACGTTTTCCTTCACCGGTTGCTTGGCTTTTAGAATGAGCTACTAATTAATGCTTGGTTATAATTTATTGAAGCTTTCTCTCATCAAAATGATCAAATGTATTAATTATTTCTAATGCAAAGAAATGGAAAGGTAAGTTATGAAATAATGCAATAGTAAGTCAAAACGTCATTATGATAATTCTAATGGCATTTTTAAGTAATCTGTGTATTATTATTACAGCTAATTGACATTTTATAAAGAGGTTTAATTTGTGAGGTTGTAGGAGGTAATCTCTGGATCTACTAAACCGATTTCGAAAATTCTTTTACCCATAAAAAGCCACGTTATTTGTGAGTGTCATCGGCTATATAACATCACGCTACGGCCGACAGGAGCGGAGCAGGTCGCGGGCAGTTCGCTAGTGACATAATAAAGCTAAAGATTTTATTTTTGTTTGTTTGTTTAAAATCGCTAATCTCTAGAAATATTAGTCGCATTTGAAAAAATATTGTTGTACATGATAGCTATATTCATGAGAAATAGTTTAGGCTGTATAACATCATGCTGCGACATAAGGGAGCGGAGCAGTTATCAAAAACGTAACTTTATCATATACTTAGCCTTTTCCCAACTATGTTGGGGTCTGCTCCCAGTCTAACCGGATGCAGCTGAGTACCAGTGTTTTACATGGAGCGACTGCCTATCTGACCTCTACAACCCAGTTACTGGGCAACACGATACCTCTTGGTTAGACTGGTTGTCAGACTTCATGGCTTCTGACTATCCGTAACAACTGTCAAAGATCTACGCATGACAGCTGCGACCAACGGCTTTACGTGCTTTCCGAGCTACGGGGGTGTCACACCGCCAGCTTCCAAACTCCGGGCTGCTACTGAGCAAATCCTAATGGAAAAACCCAATAGCACTTTTTGCCCGATCTGGAAATCGAACCCGGGACCCCACTCTCAACAGTCACGCTTGTAACCACGAGACCAACGGGGCAGTCAAAAAAAAACGTAACTTAATACAAGTAAAAAAAAACACCGAAGTCTCGCCAGAAGCCAGCCATTTATAAATTGAAAATATTTTTTTTGACGCCATTTAAAAATTTGCAATTATTGTACTCATCTAATAATAATAATGGCCTAGTCATAATAACTGCGTATTTAAAGGTCAAGTTTACTTAATTAATAAAATAGTTTATGATAACGTTATGAAAATTCGCTTCAAATACGTTTTTTAGTTTCATGAAAATTACAAGAAAAACTGTATGATTATTTCCCCGTTTATCCAAAGAATGGATTCATGTAATTTTTTTTATTAAAGTTGAAAATAGCTTAAAAACTTCTTGATATTTATTACCTAACTATTATTTAATTATCTTAATATCCATATCGATTACATTAATATTAGTTTAAATAAATAAATAATAAATAGTTAAAGTTTACAATCATAAAACAACTTACATAATTAAATTAAAAATCCACCGCATGGAAGAACGGATTTGTTAAAAGAAACTCCTCAAGTCACAGAATCACAAAATGACAGTTCTATTTTTAAATTCAAATCACGTTCGAAAAACTTTTTATATGCACCGGACAAAAGGCATTCAGCCTCGTTGCAGCATAAAATAGGTACTGGCCGCTAAGAGGTTTGTTTTTCGTTTTAAACCGTCGACCTCGTGTGTGGAGGTGGATATGACAAAATTGAAATTTCGAATTGTTTGCACTATCGTATAACTTTGCATCCATTGCGCTTTTATGACTGGTCAGTAATTTTACATAGTTAAGAAAATCGGCAATGAATATCGTACATTACGAAATTGTGGTACTTCATTGAATGATAAGTTGCAATTGGTAACGTGAATAAATGTTCAGTTCTTGGTGTTACTCGTCCAATACTGTTTTGGTTCGTTGTGAATTTAATTTTGTTGGTTTAAAACACCAATGTATGCTATGGGAATATATGCTAAGTGAATGTTCTAAATTGTAAAGTTTGCTATTTAGTTTTTTTGATACCTTTGCATAAAGGCTTACAATTAGTTTTTTTAATTACTTTATTTGGACACCTATTATTATAGACTTTAAAGTCGTCGAAACTCATTTTAAAAGGTACTTACCATGTAATTAGGGTACATTACTATTTCCTGTAAAAAAACTGTTCAGATTTTAAAATTTCATTTATGAACTATTACATAATAGATTAGTGAATGCAATACAAATTATAATAATATCCTTCTGACTGAATTTTGGACGCAACCCCAACGGAGACCAACGTCGGAATGTCGGAACGTCGGAACGTCGGTCGTCCGTCGGAGTCCTCAACGGAGACTAGCCAAGTACAAAAATACAATTAAATTAATTAAAATTGAAATTACAGGCACATGGGACAAGTCAACTTTGTCTCTGGGATGGTAACGCATTTGCAAGGCCTCTGGTATTGCAGATAGCTATAGGCAGCGGTGACTACCTAACATCACGGTTTATTTGCCATCCAACGAAGTTGAAAAAAAAAGCCAGCCACCATAAGGTTCCATTTACAATCTTAACTAAGAATCCACAGAAGGTCTTTAACCATCGATAAAGTCACAAACTTTTTTGAACCATAGACATTCCCACGGCGCGGCTCACGCTTGACCGATAATCGCAACAATGGCGCTATGTCGATCACAATCTACTTTTTTAGCCATGGGAGTCTAATTTCACTTTTAAAAACAAAGAATACTGAAGTTAGTTTAAATTGTGCTGGGAACCCGTTTTGTTGGGAGTAAAGCATTGGATAAAGGTTGTTGTACACTGGTGCTGGGCCATATTACACGGAGGCAAGAATTATGCCCGGAATATAATATTCGAGTAAAATCAACATACTAGAACGCCTGTATTCCCCGAAGGGTTAGGCAGAGGTTTACCCATGTACACCCACAGTTCGCCGGTATGTTTAGGTCCCATGTAACAGAGGGCGAGCCTATTGCTATTAACCGGGCACAAATCCTAACTCCGAGCTGCTACTGAGAATTTCAAAGAAAAAGGCAATAGCACTTTTTGCTCGACAGTAACAGTCGCGCTTGAGACCACTAGGCTAAAGAGGCAGTTCAGTATGGTCCGGTATGTTTAGGTCCATGTAGCGTTACAAGCTACATTTTGCCCATTCCCCACCACAGAGTTTGCACGACTGCATGGACTAAATATATATACTACGGAGCCAGTCCAGTCGTGCGTTGAAGCTGACACACACATTCGTAAAAAAAAGTACAAAAAAGTTTCCTTCATCCTCATTATCTACTTAGCCCTTTTCCAACTATGTTGGGGTCGGCTTCCAGCCTGGAAGCTGACCGTTAGCCAACGGTTAGCCTAAAAGTTCCAGGCTAACCGTTGTTAGATTTGTGTTGACTGTGGGAGTGGCTATATAAAACTTATGGAAAAGTTAAAATGGCCGATTTTTGGCGCCATGTTATGTATTCAAAAAAAGAATGATTACATCCACTAAGTATGCCAACCAGACATTCGAGAGGCGAGCATACAATCTTGATAGAATACTTTTTATCGCTGACCATATGCCATAACCCATGGTTATGTATTATCCATAAGCACTGTAGAGGAAACTGAGGTGGCCCATTTGTGTAATTACCGTAAGAAAATGATAATTAAAGATTTTAACTCGTAGCAATATTATTACCATAAATACCATTAAGACCGTGTCCGTCCTACGGTATTTCATATAAACTTTTCATGTTAAAAATCTTGGAAATTACTGAACAGATTATAATGAAACTTGATATGAATGTATTCTCTAGACCGATTCCGGCCATGGCGGCTAGGCTTAATGCAAACTAGCCAAGTACGCAGGAGATATTATAGTGCACACAAGTGTGTGCGCAAAGACAGGTGCACTCCATCTTCTTTAACTTTCATAGTCTGATGGGACGGCAATCCGACACAACCGGGAAGAGGTCAGGCGCAGGACCAACGGCTTTACGTGCTTTTTGAGGCACGAGGGTGTCACACCATGAAATCCCTAATTCCGGGCTGTTACTGACAAATTCCTAATGGAAAAACCCAAGAACACTTTTTGCCCGACCTAGGAATTGAACCTAGGATCCCATGCTCAACAGTTGTACTTGCCATCACGTGACCAATGGGGCAGTTGCCGGGCAGATACATATTATGTATAAGTAAGATACATAAGTATTTTTTTATTCCTGTCGTCTACCTCAGATTAGCTGGGTGCATTGTTTCTTTCTTTACACTAAGTACCTATGTAGTTATTATCTAATAATACTTTTTTAGAATTTGGATTTTTTTTTTGGAGTTTGGAAGTTGGTGGTGTGACACCCCCGTGCCTCTGAAAGCACGTAAAGCAGTTGGGCCCGGCTGTCATTCGTTGATCTTTGACAGTCGTTACGGATAGTCAGAAGCCAGGAAGTCTGACTACCAGTCTAAACAAGAGGTATCGTGTTGCCCAGTAACTGGGTTATGGAGGTCAGATAGGCGGTCCAAACCAACCGGATACAGCTGAGTACCAGTGTTTTACATGTAAAACACTGGTACTCAGCTGTATCCGGTTGGACTGGAAGCCGACCCCAACATAGTTCGGAAAAGGCTAAGTAGATGATGAATGATGATATATTTTTTTAGAATAAATTTCCTGTGGTCTACCTATCAAGTCCTAGGAGTCAAGCTCTTTGTGAGGGAGCTCGTCCGGGGAAGTACTACCACCATACTTATTTCTCCCGTAAAGCAGCGTTACTGTTTTCCGGTTTGAAGGTTATGAGTGCCGGTGTAATTCCAAGCACATGAGTCATTTCAACTTTATCTCTGCGATGGCAATTAGGCCTCTGGTATTGCAGATGTGTATAGGCAACGGTGACCACTTACAAAGGGTGGGCCGTCGGCTTGTTTGCCGAAATAAAATAACGAACTATGGTGGCGATCCCATAGTTACGTTACGTCATAATGTGCTAGTACCCCATATTGCGTAATGAACTTACATAGTTAATGACAATAAATGCAGCTTACGAGGGCCATTCGGGCAATTATACTTTATTATTATAATTTAATATTAAATTATGTATTATTGTTGTTATTTTTTTTTACGTCCGTCGAGGTGGAAATATTTTGTAAGCTTTGTTAATGTTTAAAAAAAACATTGAAGATCGCGAATTCATTTTTTATTAATTGGATGTTAGTTAAACCGGTCCAAGTTTTAAATATTATATTTTTTTTGTATCTATTCAACCAGTCTTTCTATGGAGAATATTTTTAACCGACTTCAAAATAGGAGGAGGTTATCAATTCGACGGTTTGTGTCTTTTTTTTAATGTGTAACTCCGCCAATTATGAATCGATTTTGATGATTCTTTTTTGTTTGATAGGTCATACTTCAAAGGTGGTCCCATATAAATTTTATCAAAACTGGTTCAGTAGTTAGGCAAAAAAAATCAAATAACTGAATAGAATATGTCATCCAAGTAAACGTATTTGCGTATTCTGCTTTCTTGTGATTTTTAAGTGGTGTCGTGTTAATTTACGTAGTATTGCTGTTCCTTCATTAATTTGTATGACAGGAAGTTGATACTAACATAACATACCATCACGCCTGTATTCCCCGCAGGGTTAGGCAGAGGTGTAACAATGTACACCCACAGTTCGCCGGTATATTTAGGTCCCATGTAATAGGGGCGAGCCTATTCTTGGTTAAAGTTTTTGTTTAAATCTATTAAAAGTTTACGTTCCATTGTCTAAAGATGTTATAAAAATATCTAAGAATAGTATGTAGTTACTCACTGATTTTTTACAAGATTGCATGTTTAAAAATCATTAAAAAATTTAACGCGTCGGTGAAGGAGAACATCTTTTGAACGTAAATGAAGCGTAGAATTACTAAATTGGTCTAAAATAATAGGATTTGGTATAACATCACGTCTGTTAGAAACAAAGAGGTGGGCAGATAAACATCCACCTACGTAAATGTTTCTTTTTTCAAAATGACACTCCTTGGAATTTCTCATAAATTCGAACACTTGCCAATAATACTATTGAATCGTTTGTTCACAAATTTATAGTTTTTTTTGATTTGGGGTACTTATAAATTATATTACTACTTTTCTGAAATGTGCTTATTAGGACCTTTTATTAGACACCAAACATGGTATGACTATTTTAATTTAATTTTTAATTACGTATTTTATCCCTGTAGCAGGCCACCATTTTGAATTTAATGTGACCCCACAATATATCCTATATCCAGCGGACAATCAAGACACTTTCAACAATATTTCATTTGTCTAATTATGATTAGTAGTTTAGAAGTTATAAGGGAACAGATGAACATAACCACAAACATACATGTAACCTTCTTTCTTCATGGCCATAGACGAGTATAAAATCTTATGACGTCACATGTTGCTACTTTTCAGTAGTATTACAGCAGTAATTTCGATATTACCGTCAGTGGCTCGTTGGTCTAGGGGTATGATTTTCGCTTAGGGTGCGAGAGGTCCCGGGTTCAAATCCCGGACGAGCCCAAATCTTTTTGCATTTTATTTTGTAATTTTTTAAAGTTATTTTATATATAATTTGCTATTATTATAAATTGAGTTAATTACTTGATATGAATAGTTTAAATACTGATGTTATGTATTAACTATAAAATTAATGATAATGATGTGAAATTATGTTGAATGTCGTATGGACAATTTTTTTCGTAATTATATTTCATTAAAACACTTAATTATAATAAAAATAACTTTATTAATTAATAATACATAATGTATTTCATAACTGTTAGCAGTAAGATAAGTTGGTGAAGAGAGAAGCGCCATCTGGCGTACACAATTAGAAATTCGTTCAGTTTGTTTCGTATTGTTTCTGGTAGATGTCGCTATAGAGACCGAATTGAGAAGTTTCTAAAAATGATAAAAACTGTGAATTAAAAATATGTAGGTCTATACCTACATATTTAAACATACATATTTGTTTTCTAATGTCAAATAATCTTTTAAAATGTAAGTTTGATCAGACAATCATGCAACATTGATATTTTTCTTAACCATTAGGTACCTACTCAGATATTGTTTTGCAAAAATGGAGCAATGTTAACCCTTTCTTTAAATTTTAAACGAATAAAAAAGTCTTATCTTGAAAAAGATTCACTTTTACAAAATATTTGTCGGGTTTACGTAAATACTGCAACTAATTATGGCTATTTAAAAACGCCATAATATGTAAAGTGAGGTTATCTTTTATTAATTTAGACCTTTTTTGTTTTAAAACAAAGTAGAAATAAAACACACGAGTACAGGTGGTATTTTTATTCAAAATTAATTAAAAAGTTCGTGAACACTTAAATAAAAATGTAAGAAACCATACGTGTACAGAAATCTATGCTAATTTTGTTGTGTGGTGTGCCACTGGACAAATATCTTCGCCCAATGTGACTTTAATTAAAGAAGTTGATTGACTTCATAATAAATGCTGGTTATCAACATGATGCAAAATAAATTAAAAAAAAAAAACAAATTTGGGCAAAGATACTTATTAGGTAAAGATTTGAGGGTAGTGGTATAGTAACCAGAACGAGTCGTGACCGCAAATTTCAAATTAATTTTTGGGTCTCTTTGGCGGAATGAAGGAGGCGGGGGGCGCTTACGCTTCCGCCTGTCGGACCAATCGCGTCAAGCGTCGGCTCTCCAAAAATTCATTCATCCCGCCAAAGAGACCTAAAAATTAACTTGAAGCTTGTGCTCACGACTTGTGCCGGTTCCTGTAATTACGACAAGCATACTTTAATGAACATTACATGCAGATGTTCTATTCTGTAAAGAATCTCTCTCGATCTTAAGTGAAGTGAGCATGAAATGAGCCGTCAATCTTTATCATCAGCAAACTGGATTCACCAAAATGTAGGTGAATCCAGTTTGCTGATGATAAAGATTGACGGCTCATTTATATAATCTCTCTCGGCTAATTAACCGAGAGAGATTATATATAGAAAAACAATGCAGGTCAGACATGTATGCTATCCAAATAAGACCAAAAATGTTGTAAAAGAAGAATACGCACTTTCTCTCATGAATTCATTTCGTAATAGGAATAAGTCAAGCGTAATACGAAAAAACCTTAGTACTACAATCTGAAACGGGTTTTTGTATCGTAAATCAAGGAAACGTCAGTAACGCTGATTCTTAAATTACCGGTCACGGATGGTGGAGGTTAATACGATAATTTGAACTTGATATACTTCCATAAAAATACTCATATGTTGCGATATGCAAAAGAACCTTAATAGGAACTTGCGACAATTTGAACCCACATTTCAACACTGCTCAACACTGACGAGAACCATGTCATATGAAAGCTCTGTTAAGGAGTACTTCATTTTATTCTTTGGCAGCCCAGTTCTAATCCAGAGCGAAAATCGTGTTTTGGTACATTTTCGTATAAATCCTGGGCAATGATTCTCACACTGTCCAACAGTGAGGAGTATCAAAACACCATTTTCGCACTGGACCTGAACTTAGCTGCCATATAATGAAATAAAGTACTCATTAAGAGCTTTCGTCTGTAAATTTTCGCCGAATAATTTAAAAAAGACCATGCACTTTAAGAATTTTAGCGTTTACATATTAACGAAGAAAAAGACATGAACAGGATAACAAGCAAACATAAAAAATAAACAACTGCCCAAAATAAGGATGGTGACTTCGTTCATCCCGCCCTATCTAATGAATTGGTAGCTCTTGGTATCTAATATAACATCATCTACATCGTATAAATAATTCTTCGAACAAAATATTTTCTTTTTACAATAAAATCAAATGCTTGACATAAAATAGTCGTCGGCAGGACAAGGGTCATTTGTATCAATAGGCTTATATCTGTAGATCTTTCCTTTAGTACCTATGATAATATTATTCTTATGATCAAAGGCCAATCCAGTAATTTTGAATCCAAGCTGACCTATTTTCACAGGCAGAATACTCTTAGTAAAAAGCCTGAATAAAGACCCTTTGACAGCAACGATAGCTTCATCGTTATTGTTCAACTGTAGTATATATTTGAGTTCTCTAGTAAACCCTTTATATTGAATAGGTTCATACAAATCTACAGAGAAGAAGTACAATCTACCATCAATGTATTCGTAAAAGGCGTTCCCTTTCGTATCAAGTATGAAGCTGTAAGCTTTAGGAATCTTGTCATATCTTTTAACAGCCGCAGAGCCATTCATAAATCGGAATATTTCATGGTTCGATCCCGTGGCTATGTACATTTGACTATCCGTTTTATCTATGAAAATGCTTCGGACATCATCGTCACCAATCGGGCGTTCTGCTGTTATTTCTGTCCTTGAATAATCATAGGTTACAAGCCCTTGATTTGTTCCAATGTAAATAACGTTACTTACAGTATCTATAGCGACACATTGTCCTAATAGTTCATCGGAAACTGGAAGTTCTTTAATCCCCAAAGATCCGTGTTTCAGCAAATGAATTCCTTTCGTGTAATTCCTTTTATGCAGTATGAAGAATATGTGATCGGTCCTCGGGTCTATGACCATCCCTGTTGGGTACCCATCAATAGTTGCGATTAGTTGCCGTTTGTAGAATTCATTTCCTATTTTAATTCTTTCACATTTTTCTGTGTTATATCCATAGACTAACAAGGCAATGAATGGCAATACTTTTTTTAGGCACCTCATTGTAAACTTAAGTTCATGACAACCGTTTATGTTTCCTGTGCTGTGGACAGAAAAAATGTTATGTTATGTTGTGTTAGTTAAATAAGGTTAGGCTCAAAAATATGTGAAACATTGACATAACAAACACTAAAAAATAATAAAATAAATAAAGATATATACGAAGATGTACCTTATGACCTAATTTAATTAAGTTGAAATGCATATTGTTAGAATAATCTATTTAGAAAACGGTGATCCTAAAACTAGTAGTATACCTGATTCTAGGGGATCAGAGAAGCATTGACTGTTGTCACTCAAATGATCACTCAGTTTTGTAATCAAATATGAAGAAGAGAAAGATCGTTACAGAATATCGTTTACTATTACTGATGACATGACTATTACATGACACACATCTGTTGATATTTATTGTATAGCATCAGCTATTCAATAAATGTCAACAGATGTGTATTGGATGCGTAATACCTACGAACAGAACCTATGCCTATACGATAAAGTTATGTAAATATCATACCTAATACATGAGAGCATTAGTATTGTTTTTAAATGACGCCATACAATAGTCTCTATACAATATACGTTTATGTTATTCAATATTGCCACGATGGTCGACTAAAGTGAGTAGCCTCGAATATAATGACAATAGTATTTGTTTTGATAGACTATTCAAAAGAGTCTATTGGTTTATATCATTACTATAGAATAGATGTTGTAATGATCACGAGGTACAATGTAACTCATTGTTTTGCCTATGTATTTTTTACAAAGGCCTTTGATTTGCTCTATACTTGACTGAACACATGCAGGGAGGTTTATAATCAAAATACAAGTATATATCTATTCAATTCTGGTATTTCTATACCCTTTTCTAAAATCAGACATTACTAAGGGTTTGGTTTGTCGATTTGTATAAGATAGAATGCGGTGTACCTCAGGGAGATAGCTTAAGCCCAATAATGTTAGAAAACTTTTAAAAGTTCTAATAGTTCTAATAATTTTCAAAAAAGTCAAGAATATATACCATAATACTCAAAAAACAAACAGGTAACAGATTGGATTACTGATTAGATTTAATTTTAAAAGATACGGCAATGTAAACAGATAAATACGATGACATTTATGTAAAACATGTAATTATTAGTTAAGACAAAGGACACATGATAGGGGACATAACAAATTCCTCGATGAATTTGATACATACAAGTAAGTACTTTGTAATGTGTATGATGATGAATACATTAATATGAAGTACAAAAATAAACAGTTGTCAAACAGTTTAAAAAAAAATGTAGTCCGGTATTAAATTCTGATACAACCTTGATAAAATGCCGAACCGAATTCTATAATGAATGACTACTTTTATGGAGCTAGTAACGCTTTTCTTTTATGGAGTCTGGCGACGGGACCGTCCTTGTGGAGGTGGTGGATGGACTTGGAGGAACACGGGTTTTAGTCGGTAGGATTTCGATATAGCTCACCGCTTTCCCCGAGACGAAGGCAGTCCATAAGGAAAAAAGACCTTAAACGTATGAAAGTCTTGCCAAAGAATTTAAAGGCCGTAAGGGGTCTAGGCTCAAGGGGCAATAGGCAGAGCATATTGCCAGTAAATATGACCGACGATGAGGCACAAACTCCTTAGATTATGGCTGAGCACTAGAAGATGAAAGGCTGGCAGGCCCCTTCCAGATAGACTGATGACCTGGTGAGAGTAACGGCGTAGAACCAGTTTGCTTAGAAAATCTTGGGGGAGATTTATGACTAGTAGTGGGCGTCTTGCTGTAGGGTAGTTTTTGCAAATTTCTAACGAATTTAACAAGACGAGACTTTTATGAATATTTCAATGTTTTGATCATCTCGTTGTTAAGGCGATTGACACAATGTTCAGTCCCAATTCTCTGACGAGACCTTACTCAGTGGATGTTACAATAAAACTTAAATAGGTTTTCACGAATGTAACACATTTTTTAGATATACTGCTTCGTTAGTCTAGTGATCCTACGCGAATGCTACAATTGATGTCTTGAGTTCAATTGCCAGGTCGAGCAAAAAGTGTTGCTGGGTTTTTCTATGAAATTCTCAGTAGTAGCTCGGAGTTAGGGTTTGTGCTCGGTTAATGACATTAGGCTCGCCACCTTTTACATGGGACCTAAACATACCAGCGAACTGTGGGCATACACTGGTACACCTCCGCCTAACCCTTCGGGGAATACAGTCGTGATGGTGTGTATATGTGTGTTTCAGATATACAAAGACACAGAAGAAGAAGAAGAAAATTTGGGGACGTACAAAATTGTGGAGCACTCGCGAAAACAAAAACCTACGAACAGCTTCCGTGATGCTATAGTGAGAATAACGTTATCAAAAACTCGTCAGAAACCTTTTTTCCGAATTAATCTAAACCTAAGGTACCTTGAAACGCACTTTAATGAATCCAATATTACAAGAATATCTTCCAAACAACTATCCAACAGTTAGAACCAAAAATTCACTTTCAAATTCACAAACTTAACCAAGAGGTTAGCAGAAACTTTAATATATTTAACTATAATACCTGACGTTTGTCTGCCTCACCAGTTTGATATGAAATGCTGTTCACTTGACAGACTCCGAATTCTTTATAAAACATTTACCATTGTGTCATATGTGGACGATGCTTGTAAACACACCGGCTGTTGATATTCTCATATACAGGCGATATATAGGATGTGTTGGTTCTGAGAATAGAGAGAACCCTTTACGAGCCTAGTTATGGCCTGGGCGGATGTACTGGTTTTGCAAAATTCTAACTCGGATGTAGATGATGCAACTAAAGATTATTGGAAAGAAACAGCAAATTTTGCAGCTGGCTTGCACTTGCTTTTTCTGAAGACCAATTCTACTAATCACATTCTCGCCTCCGCAATAATAAGAGTAAAAAATGTAGGTAAATTAGAGGCATTTAGATAGATTTAGTAGAATTCTTCTGGTGGTCGCTACAGTTGAGCTGTAGTGGTTGAGAATAGTGTGCTGGGCTTGGTTTGCAGTTCAAATGCAGTCGGTCTGTCTTGACACTTAGAAATACTAACTGTATAATTGGTCTAGTATGGTTGCAAGCGCTACTGCTGGAAGGGATTCTGGTTTTAATACACAGGTCATAATTCCGTTAATACGTAATTGTTGAACCTGAAGTTTATGGACTTAATAATAAAGAAAATGATGTCAAGTCTACTAATACTCACTGTGAAAAAGGTTTAAATTTAGGCGTGTTGGCATTATATGACATTAATTATTTCGAAAGTCGAATTACAGTTAAACTTAGTTCTGCTAAATGGCGTCCACCAATCTCACAATAATTAAATGCGCTAAATATGTTACACTACTATCCAGCAAAAACATGTAAATGCAAAAATTAATCAGAGTTAAATATCCAAAATCCAATTTTAAAAAGGAATAAATTTTGCAGATCTTTTGTTCGTTTTTCAAACCTAAGCTGATTCGTGGTATACTGTCCCAGTCCATTGCTGGCTACAAATCTCTCCCAAATCCATTCACACTATCACGTGATCCCTCTTCCATTTCTTGCTAAGATACTTCTTTCCCCCTTTCTTCAACCGAATGGTTTCCCACATAGTACAATGCACGGTCTCTAAAATACAAACACCCTGTACATTCTAATTAGACCACTAGGCTAATAGTGATGTAATTGTGTAATGAAAAGTGACGGACCACACTATTCATTAAAAAAAAAAAACAAACCTACTGTGCATAGAAAGTTTGCCATTAGTTCTTAACCCATTGTAGGAAACGGTACTAGGTATTGAATCTCAAGATAATAAGGTATGTACAATTAAGTTTTAAATGTGTAACCAGCTTATGGATTTTTTTTTAACTTAGCTCAAAATATTCGGCTGGCATTGTCAATGTGCCTTTTTTCATGGGCATTTCCTGATGGATCCTTTCTATCTTGGGAGAACGGAGGGTTTCTCCTGCCGGTTCCTCCAGCTAACATGAGTCGGGGAGTCCGGTATTCGTTTGACACATGATCTGCGTCTCCGACGGGTATTGAACAGATGTTGGCGGCCTTCTTTATCATGTGCGGCTTGTCTTGCGACCGCACATTCTCCTAGCTACGGAGAACTTTAAATGGTGGAATAGATAGGCTTGTAAAGTTTAAGGCTGTAGGATGCAAGTGTACAGTTTAATATTTATGACCTTATTATCTTTTTTGATTTTTTATGACTAATATAAGAATGCCCTGTGGAAGCGCGACTGCTGAGCATTGAGTCCTCAATCCGATAATTCCCCAGGTCGGGAAATATTGTCTGAATTGCGTTTTTCCAATAGGGATTTCCCAGTAGCAGCCCATAGTTTGAAAGTAGGTGGTGCGACACGCCCGTGCTTTGAAAAGCACAGGCGTGTCTGTCTGTCTTATCGACCGGGGAGGCCCGAACGATTAGAGTGAGGAAAGAGGATGGTACATTTGTGTTTACGAATTTTGGAGACCCGGCTATTATGAAGGAGGCGTACTAGATGTCTATCCAAATCCGGCCGGGAGGATATATTTATTAATTATTTTTGTTCATATAACAAGTAAATGATCGTAAACGACCTATGAAAAACGTACCTATGTAAACAAACTATAGCCTGATGGCCATAGGCTCGCCCCCTATTACATGGGGCTTAAAACATACCGGCGAACTGTAGGTGTACATTGGTACACCTCTGTCTAATCCTTTGGGGAATACAGGCCTGATACTCGTAGTATGTGTGTGTGATTATTATTACTTTATCTGGCTTCTAGGTGTCTTCTTCGTCTTCTTTAGGTACAACAGACCCGAAACAACTATCTGCATGCCATACAAATATTTGTTCTGTGCGGGAATTAAACCCGCGAGACGTAGCCTGTGAGCTTGTGAATTCCTGTGTCCATGGCATGAAGAATATGTCATAGGGGTCATAATAAACAAAAAAAAAAAAACAACAAAAAATCAACAACATCATTATAATAAAACAATTCCTTTTACCATTACTATTGACAATCCGTGTACTTATAAATAATACCATTGGTCGCTACGTAGAAGTTCTCGTCACCAAATGCAATACCAGATGGTACGTAATCTAAATCCATAAGCTTGGCTGGAATAACATTATCAGGTTTCAAAATATATAGGCCATCATTTATGGCTAATATGACTCTATCACTATCATCCACAGTAACAGCCCTGGCAGAGTTTTTAGGTATGCCAACAAATTCTACAGGCTCTTGAAATCCTTTAAGCAGTACTTTGACATACTTGGAATCGCATTCGTAATAAATATTGCCTTTCTCGTCAACAGCTAAAATGAAAGCACAGGGAACATGTTCGATTTTTCTTTTTTCATTTCTCTGTACATCGATTACAAATACTTCGTTTTCGGGGAAGAATACGGCATATAACTCATCATTGTGACGAGATTTGAATAGTTGCACGATGTCTTCGTCTTTCATACTTATAAATTGAGCTTTGTTACTAGCGTTTAGGTAATGAAGTCCATCATCGCTGGCTATATAAACTTTTTTAGCCTTCTCATCAACCGCAGCGGCTTGACCATTCACATTATCAATTTTAATTGGTTGATTCTCTCTTAAAATGTACTGTTCCATCTTAGTTTGAACATTATCGTCTTGTAAACTCTCAAGGTCCACCAGTGTGAAGTAAAGATCTTTGTTGATGGGATTATAAACTAAATTCGTGGGTAATCCTTTGATTGTAAGGATCGCTGATCTGTCGTAATCCACTCCATCAAATGTGTATGAGCAGTTTGCCTTCTGTGTGTAAGCTGATCCTATTACCATCAGGAATAGTAGAAGCAGCATTTTGATCTGTAAAATGGAGACGATAGAGTTTAGTTTACAATAAAAAAAATGTTTGTATTCATAGGTACGTTCACTCTCTGAAAAATTGGTAGTGAATTAAAAGTCATGTTGTATAATTATGTCTAAACTTGTTTCAATTAACTTTAATATTCCTTTGTCCAAAAAACGGATTGTTTTGCTAACTAATTCTTGGCTGACGTTTTCTTGGACCAAAGAATCAGCATTGCCATACAACGTGGCAATGCTGCCAGCCTTTTTGGCACTTGTCCCATTGACAGCGATGCGGATGAGTTTTTTGACGCCCTATAAACTTCCTTTTTTTTTTTCATATTAACTGTACATACTCGTAGTTTGTAATCTAATTTTTATTTAAGTAAGTTTTATGATTGAACTAATTCTACTATTGATTAGCAAAATTGATTGAAAAAGTGAGTTAAAACTTTTACAGGACGGTGGAGTTGTTTCCCTTGAAAAGTCTTCCGCAAAAAGAAAGCTACGATATATCTATAAGTACTAAAGAGGAAAGGGTTTTTGTTTGATTGTACCTCCGGAACTACTAGACCGATTTCAACCATTTTTAACTAATAGATAGCTACATAATTCCTAAGAAAATTGAAAAGAGTATGCTTAGATGGTTCGGTCATGTTGAGAGGATGAGAGAAAGGCGACTAACAAAAGGGATTTATATGGCAGATGTAAGGGGCAACGCCGGGAGAGGACGCCCTAGAAAAACCTACCCTGACCTTATTGGTGAGGTTCTTCAGAAAGGTCGGGAGCGTAGTATTCGTAACCGGCGTGCTTGTATGAACAGATGTATGAACGTGGACGAGACGAAAGAAGTATGTAAGGATCGTAGCAGATGGCGTTTTGTGGTTTCTGCCTACCGCCATGGGAAAAAAGCGTGAGTTTATGTATGTGTGTATGTATGGATAATTCCTAAGTAATATAGGATTTAAAATATCACGCTACGACTCACGGGAGCGGAGTAATAACCAAAGACAGAACTTAACGCGGGTGAAATAAGTCACACGAAATCGCGGGGAAAAGCTAGTTTGTTAAATTTAAACAGTTATTATAAGGAACTATAGGCACGTGTAAAAAGATAATAATATCAAGAATGATTTGGGGTTAGCAATGATTTCATTCAGGGTCAGGGGCCGGTTAAAATATTTTGTTATAAACAATGTTATTCTCAGAATAAAATAAATAACAAAACAATCGTCAGACAGTCGGTCAGTTAGACAGAAATAAATTAATCGACTCCTGGATAATTCAAAAGTGCCTGTAAATGATATGTAAATAAACCTTTTTTTTTTTTTTCTTTAGGGTGGGAAATCATCAAATAACTTCTCCCGCTCTAGGCGGGGCGGGAGGGAGTGTCAGACTTTTACTGACTAAAACCGACCCATGTTCCTTTTTGTGCCCTTTGCGTTCCGGGGGCGCGGTATCTCTTACGAACAACCCGCAGGCATCGGCCCTCAGTGGCCCCTTCCCTATGCTGACATCACTTTGACACGGCTCGTCGACACGGCCTGTCGTTATGCAACGTAAGGACGGTGAGCTACCCATTGCTCACCGTCCACAGGCCCGTAAATAAATCCTTTGGTTTTGGACTTAAGGTTATTTATCCAACACCCGAAGCTCCTAATCTATACTTTTTTTTATTTCGATGGAAAATCAGCAAGTGACTTCTTCCGCTCTGGGCGGAACGGAAGGGAATGTCAGACTCTTGCTGTCAAAAACCCATTCATAGTCCTCGTAAAGCCCTTTGCGTTCCAGGGCCGCGGTGACAGAATCTTTAGAACAAATTGCCAAAAGCATCTAATCTGTACTCGTATATACTCAATATAATAAAGCTAGGGGGGAACATCCTCACAAACTTTCGCATCTATAATATTATTATTATGATAATAGATGGCGCCACGTGTCTTCCGAATAATGATTGAGTTTTAAATTAAAAAAAAACACGCGGGCGACGTCGCGTGAAGAAGCTAGTGTACTATAACTGAGAACTTTCTGGTTACAGAGATATTGAAGGTCAGACTTCCAACTATTTTTACTGATCTAACTAAACTTTAAAAAGTACTGTACTACGTGCTCTTCCTTGTTAGCCTAGTGGTCCTTAGCGCGCCTGCTACCCTAGAGGTCTTGGCTTCGATTCCCAGGTCGAGCAAAGTGTTACTTGGTTTTTATATAACATTTTCAGTAGCAGCTCGGAGTTAGAATTTGTGCCCGGTCAATGGTAATAGGCTGGCCCCCTATTACATGGGACCTCTGCCTAACCCTTCGGGGAATACAGGCGTGATGGTATGTATGTACTGTAGTACGTAATAACTGTTACCTAATCTAAGTCTGTACTGTTGAATGCACACGTAATCATAATGTTCTACGTGCGTAACAATATGTACTACTATTCATATAAACAAAAAAATTTCAATACAAACATAAAATTAGTTTTGCTCTAACTTTTGCTCAATGTTACATACTGTGCTTAGTTGTCGCGGGAGACTCTTCGGGCGTCGGGAGCCGCGAGACGGCTCCCGGCCACCGTAGATGAGGGCCTGTGGACGGACAGCAATGGGTAGCTCACCGTCCGTAAGTTGTAAACGATAGGCCGTTTCGACGGCGCGTTCGTGTTCCACGCGCGCTTCATAGAGATGTCAGCAATTTTAGAAGGGGCCACTCAGGGTGGGCTGTGGGTTGTTCAAAAGAGATACCGCGCCCCCGGAACGCAAACGGCACAAGAAGGAATATGGATGGGTTTCAGTCAATAAACGTCTGACACTGGGGAGGGGGGGAATCATTTGAAGATTTCCTATCGATAAAAAAAAAGTCAAGGCAATAATTTTTTTTTAGAGTGCAGTTCTAAATAAAATCTATGATTAAACGTAAAACAAATAAAAATTAACCTTGTCTTAAAGAGCATAAGGTTTATTTAAAAAAAGTAATCCGAGCAACTTGTGTGTATTGTAACTATGTACTTATTTTAGAAATATATCGATTTGGTAGACGATTCCAGTTGCGACATTGTTCGAAAGAGTCACCGGGGCTCTGGAACGCAAAGGGCATTAGGAGGGACACGGATGGGTTTTAGTCAGTAAGAGTCTGACATTCCTTTCCTGTCCACCCAGAGCGGAACAAAACGTTTGATGATTTCCCATACTTAAAAATTTAAAAAGGCATGTCAGAAATGTCAATCAAAGATCACTTACCTAATCTAGAAATACCGGACTAAAATAAACTCACAACTGCCTTCTAAGAAATCAAATCAGTAACTGTTTTATATAAACACAATTTTGTTTAAGTATATCAACTATGCTCTTTATCAGTGCCCTCAACTTGAAGTTGAATGCACTTCTATCATAACGGGGTCAGCAGAGTTATAATATTTGTGGTAGTGAAAAGGTTACGAATCTAAAGAACACGGGTTATTGTACTTCCTGTTGTAGGTTAGATTTGGAGATCTGTGTTTCTGAAAGTAAGTAACAAGTCCGATGGGCGCGTGGTCGTGGGAGTCTTGTGTTCGATACCCAGGTCAGACAGTGTTAATGGATTTTTCTATTAGGATTTTTTTTAGCAGGTCGGAGTTTCATATTTAGTGGTGTGACACCCCGCGTGTGTCGGATAGTACGTCAAAATATCAATAGATTTTTACATAGAAAAATATAAGAAAAAAAACTACACTGAAAAATAAATTGTGAAAATTAATATAATCGCTCTCATATAGTAGTCGCCACGATTAGCACTAATGTCAAGTAAATTTTTGGGTTTTTAGGTACCTTTAGGGGATGTTTGGGGTGCCGACGCTGCACGCGATCGATCTAACTGACAGAACAATCAGAAATGGACCCAAAATCCAAAAAAATAGTTGACATTTGTGCACACGACTTCTGGCGACCACGATACGAAATATAAAGCAATATAAATATGAACCTATGGTTTAAATAACTATATATGAAAAGTAAGTACTAAGAATTAACGAGAATTAACTGCCCCGTTGGTCTCGTGGTGGCGAGCACGACTGTTGAGCGTGGGGTCCTGGGTTCGATTCCCAGGTCAGGCAAAAAGTGTTATTGGATTTTTCCATTAGGAATTTCTCAGTAGCAGCTCGGAGTTAGGACTTGTGCCCGGTTAATGGTAATAGGCTCGCCCCCTATTACATGGGACCTAAACATACCGGCGAACTGTGGGTGTACATTGGTACACCTCTGCCTAACCCTCCGGGGAATACAGGCGTGATGGTACGATTACTTAAATTGAAATAGTTGACTGAAATGACGTCAGTCTGAAGACACTGTGATCTGGGATCATAACTTTGGCCAAACCTAATAAAACGGTTCCATTGGATTTTAGCTAACATAAAAATTGCGAAACTGGCTTCGTATGTTTGTTACCTCATAATTTCAAAACTACTGAACAGATTGTGATGAAATTGTACAAAGAGGTAGCTTGGGGTCTGGAGAAGGATATAGGCTACTTTTGAATTCGCAGCGGCATCTGTGTCCTCAATTACCGTCACACACGTGGAGGAAGTCAAAGGCAAAAAATTTACAAAAATATTTGTACGTCTAGAAACAAATGCTTTATTTAATTGGCTTGATTTATCTGTTAGTTATCTTGTTATTCAGTTAATATAGATTGATAAGATCATAGGCTATTGTATAATCGGAAACTTCGTCTGCGTTCGTGATAACGGATATATATATAAAACAATTCCTACTGTCCTGCTAATAATATAAATGCGAAACTTTGTGAGGACGGATGGATGGATGGATCGATGGATGTTTGTTACTCTTTCACACTTAAACGGCTGAACGGATCTGGATGAAATTTGACACTGAGATAAATTGTAGTGTGGAATATATAGTATAGTATACTTTTTGTTCCGGAAAAATGTACGGTTCCAGTACGGAACTGCCTCGGTATCCTAGTGGTCCTAAGCGCGACTGCTACGCTAGAGGTCTTGGCTACGATTCCCAGGTCGAGTACAAAGTGTTATTGGGTTTTTCTATGAAATTCTCAGTAGCAGCTCGGAGTTAGGATTTGTGCCCGGATAATGGCAATAGGCTCGCCCCCTATTACATGGGACTTAAACATACCGGCGAACTGTGGGTGTACATTGGTGCACCTCTGCATAACCCTTCGGGGAATACAGGCGTGATGGTATGTATGTAAATTTACGGTTCCCTTGGGATAATATTTCAAATTTGCCTTGGACGAAGTCGCGGTTAGTGCTAGTAATGAATAATTTTATCAATAACAATTATGAGATGGCCCAGTGGTTAAGGCCATCCTCTCATGTACGAGGCTATGGGTTCGCAACCTGGCACAAGCAACTATCAATACATTTTTATTTCACATTTTGTGTACTTTTAAAGTTTATCATTGACATTGGTAAAAATAACAGTGAAGAACCTGGATTCAATCAATTACATGTTCATTTCTGAAAAACAATATTTCGAATTTCTGAGTAGGCATACTATGGAAAAATCACAAATAAAGTAATTTTTTTAAACTTTTCCTTTAAGACTGTCCCTTGTATTTGTAAAAACGAAAATACACACACACACATACCGTCACGCCTGTATTCCCTGAAGAGTTAGGCAGAGGTGTAACAATATACACTCATAGTTCGCCGGTATAGGTCCCATGTAATAGGGGGCGAGCCATTAACCGGGCACAAATCCTAACTCAGAGCTGCTACTGGCAATTTCATAGGAAAACCTTATAACACTTTTTGCTCGACCTGGGAATCAAACCCAAGACCTCTAGCGTAACAGTCTCGCTTAGGACCACTAGGCTAACGAGGCAAAAACGTAAATATCGCGTATTTTAAAAACACAACAAAGCTTTCACTTTGAAATCACAAATTCACTGCAATAATAAATACTTAATAAAATATTGATTACCAAATTTTAAGACTTTTACTGTTTATAATTATTTTTCTTTCTTTTACTTATTTGTCTGTCTGTTTGTTTGTTTGTGTTGTATTAGTAAATGTTTATTATTCTTGTGTTTACTGCTATATATCTAGTTACGGAAGGAAGTATTTCGTACGTTTCCATTCTACAAAAATATTTTATATACAATTGTTCGACTGATACGTCAACGCATGTACAGAGCTTATTCTATACCTACGTTTTGGACCGGACAACTAGCATCAACTTTCTGACTAACTGACCGACTCCTCGACGATTCAAAACACATACCATCACGCCTGTATTCCCCGAAGGTTTAGGTAGAGGTGTACCAATGTACACCCACAGTTCGCCGGTATGTTTAAGTCCCGTGTAATAGGGGGCGAGCCTATTGCCATTAACCGGGTACAAATCCTAACTCCGAGCTGCTATTGAGAATTTCATAGAAAAACCCAATAATACTTTTGGCTTGACCTGGGTATAGAACCCAAGACCTCTAGCGTAGCAGTCGCGCTTAAGATCACTAGGCTACTGAGGCAGTCCGATTCAAAAGTGCTTTAAAAATGTTGAACTTTGCTTCGCGTAGGTATATAATTACTTTCCACCAGTCGTGAGCACAAACATAAAGGTAATTTTTAAGTTTTTGAGTTTGTTTGTTTATTAGGTCACCGACGCTACCCGCGATTGGTCCGTTTGTCAGTTTCAACTCGAAATCAGTTAAATTTTAGATCATCCATACTTACTAATAAAGGCGAAAGTAACTCTGTATGTTCCTTCTGCGAGGCAGTAATGCTAGAGAAGGAGGCGGCGGGACGGCTGAGACAGAGGTTCTCGCGTCCCAGCCGCCGCGGTAGACGCTCCGGACGTCGGGAGCCGCGAGACGATTCCCGGCCACCGTAGATACGGGCCTGTGGACGGTGAGCAATGGGTAGCTCACCGTCCTTACGTTTAACACAACGACAGGCCGTGTCGACGGCGCGTTTGTGTTCCACGCGCGCCTCAAAGAGATGTCAGCAAAGGGAAGGGGCCACTGAGGGCCGATGCCTGCCGGGGCTGCGGGTTGTTCGTAAGAGATACCGCGCCCCCAGAACGCAAAGTGCACAAGAAGAAACATGGGTGGGTTTTAGTCAGTAAAAGTCTGACACTCCCTCCCGCCCCGCCCAGGGCGGGAGAAGTTATTTGATGATATCTCACCCACCAAAAAAAAAAAAACACTAGGAATTTCTCGTGGGTGCGTTTACAAACACAAACTCACATACATAAACAGCCAGACCCGGAACAACTATCTGTAGGTTATACAAATATTTGTTCCGTGCGGGCATTGAACCCGCGACACGCAGCGAAGCAGCCAATCGCTCGGCCACAACGCCAACCGTGCCGTCAACTAGACTTTGGAGAAGGACGACAGGTTATGAATAAGGCGTGAAGGGGTTGAAATATGGGATGAAAGTTGATAGTGGAGCCCGTCATTATTAAAGATCCACCAGAACCATGAAACTTTACGTTCTACTTTAGACACTTGTTCAAGCATTTTAGATAAATTAGTAGGTATCTAAAAATATTAGAAGGAATAATTCATGGAAACTGATGGCTGGTCCATTTGCGCCGGTCCTAAATGGTTTTTATTGAAATAAATACTAACTTTAACTTTGATTCTGATAAGCAAAATACGTCTGTCATATCGCACTCCGGTATAAAACAATAGTCCAACGAAGTTCAACAATGCGCCCGCGCACAATTTTCTTCCACGCTCCGTCGAGTAATCGCGTGCATTCGTTGTATAACTGGCCGCATGCAAGGTGAGGGAACCGAGGCACGTAACATCTATGCCACGGTCGGTGAGGGTCTGCTGAATTCCATAGGAAACTCCAGTCAGGAGTATGTAAGGAATTGCGGTGTTGGTTATATTCATAATATTGTTTTAACACATTATATAATGCAGTAAATAAAGAATTGTTAAACCTTATTTTTATTTCGTTAAAACATAATAAATCAAATAACCGGGCTCAAGTACCTTATGCGCGTTAGTTGGTATAAATTGGTCTAAAATTGATGTTTTTTGTTGAGTTCTAAAACAATTATACATATGTTCCCTTGAGTTGCGTTACACGGAACCTAAATAATTCTTTTTTGGCCCTTGACATCAACAATGTTGAAGACCCCTGCTAGGAACCGTTAAGCGTCAAAGAGTAATAAACATTCATCCAAACTCCTCACAAATTTTCGCTCTTGTTATGCTGTAGTGGCCCGCTCAAGGCAGATTGGCGATTTCAACGTCCAGATTTTCTCACGATGTTTCCCTTCACCTCATGTTCTAATGTCCAAGATAAACTTAGAAAAAACATAATTATGAAATGAAAAAGTAACATTGATACTTGCCCGGTATTGAACTCGCAGCAACGTGTATGAGAGGTGGGAGCCTTAACCACTGGGCCATCACGATATTCATGGTATTATTTTTTTTTTTTTTACAGAATCATCAAATATGCGGTCGTCAATATACGTGTCATCATTTTTAATAACATTGTGTGCAACGACGAAGTACATGAAACAGCATCCCAAGGTCACCACAACAATGTTCAGAGATGAGCAGATCATCTTTGCATCAGCTTTCAACATCACGAAACTACTAGTACCAGCAGACGGCCAGAAGTATCTCCAATCCGAAGCTTCTGACATACCCTCAATATTCTTTACCGTGGCTGATCCGAAATCAGAAGGGGGATCCTGTATCTATGTCTTAGAAGGATTCGCAGCATTTGAAATTTTAGAAGGAGGAAGAGATTCTACAGCAGATTACAGTTTTGAGAGAGCTATTTATTTCGGTGCAAAAGACGGAATTTATAAATACCATCCCGATACGCTCTCAGCTAAGAAATTCGGGCCTTTCAGAGATGACATCATTCAATTACAGAAAGCTAATGGTAGCGACGTCATTTACATCCTTAACAGTGATCATAAAATATACAAAGTAGAAAAGAATGGGACGGTTAAAACTAGGTTACAAAACGTAGGTTGTGCCTTAGAATTTGTTCTCGATACTTCTAATAATATCTATTACGTGTCTTGTGGGGATTTTATGCCTCATATTATAAAATCAGATGGTAATGTTCTAAGTTTAACTGCAAGTGTTCTTGAAGAATTTAGAGATATCAAACTTTTAAGGCCTGCATTCATTATGGAGAATTGCATACCTTTCTTTGGCGATGGAGTGTTGTATATTTTATATTCAAATGGGACCTACGAGAAAAAGGATCTGATATTAAAAGATAGGCCGTCAGCTTTCAGTGTAGACGCAGCCTTATACTTAGTGGCAGCGGTAAATGGGAAAATATATGAATTCAACGTTATGGAGGTTCTAATAAGATCTATGTTTGGGGTGTCCACGGAATGGCCGAAAGATGTCACTAAAATTATAATGTCGATTATTGATACGGCTAAAGACACTTTATTTGGGTTTATGAAGGATTGATGCGCAATGTTGTAGGTCTTCATTTTGTTGACATTCGCGGCCAAATGTGGCCAAGGCGAAATACTGTTCGGCTTGCAAATGATTAAGTGTTCCCTTGGGTTTCTGCAGGCGAGACGAAAGACGTGGTAGAACCTACAATTTTAAACTTAGCAATAGTCATTGCGTTTTCGTTGCTAATACTTACTACATTGTTTTGTGTTTTTAACAAAATTAATGAGAGAGAGCTGGCTGATTTTTTAGACAGGCAAAATTGTATACAACATGGAAATGTTGCCAGCTTTTTGTACAGAATATTTTTATTTATAAGCTTTGTATAACGCGAGTTAAATGACACTTAACAAAGTCAATAGTTACATGTTCGTTCTAAACCAGGCCTAGGAACTTTCAGTGATTTATCAGACCTAAAATAAAAGTCGTTTAACAGCAATTGTGTGCCTATTTAACGGCTTCGTAGATCTTTGACAGTCGTTACGGATAGTCAGAAGCCGGGAAGTTTAACAACCAGTCTTACCAAGAGGTCCAAGAGGTATCGTGTTGCCCAATAACTGGGTTGTGGAGGTCAGATAGACAGTCGCCCCATGTAAAACACTGGTATTCAGCTGCATTCGGTTCGACTGGAAGCTGACCCCAACATAGTTGCTAAAAGGCTAAGCAGATAAAGATGATGTTGATGATGATGATGATGAAGATAAAGATGCGTAGTTAAAGGCTATGTGATGTGTCTCTTTAACCCCCAATTCACAAAGAGAAATCAAAAGAGGGGTTATAAGTTTGACGTGTCTGTGTGTCTGTTTGTGACACCGTAGCTCTTAAACGGGTGGACCGATTTGAATGCAGTTTTTATATTTTGAAAGTGGTTTGTCAAGCAATGGTTGTTAGATATGTTTCATCAAAATCGGTTCAGCTGTTTTAAGGTTATCAGCTCGTTTGTTAGCTGCGGTATGGATCTTTATACTTCTATTAGGAGTTACTTAATTTTTTTAATTTTATTATTTGTTACAATCCATATATTTTGTTGTGGATTTAAGTAAAACCGTTTTAACCAATACTGTGAGAATAATAATAAAATACTCATTATTTTTGTTAGTATCATATTTGTTTGATTTACTGTCATGTTAAGACTTAGAATAATATCATTATCTATGTTCCTTATTTATTATAAAGTACTACCTATATATGGCGTCACCCACATTCAGTTACATCTTTGGTTACTGCTCCCTTCACGTTGGTCGTAGCGTGATGTTCTATATTATAAACGTTTCTCTTATATCACTTTATCTATTGACTGCATTAAAATCCGTTAAAAAGATTTAAAAGATCATCACCAGACCGACAGCCGGCGGGAAGCGACTTTGTTTTTATACTACATACTAGCTTCTGCCAGCGACTTGGTTCGCGTTGCTTTTTTCAGCCGCGTTAAGTTACGTCTTTATGGTTACCGCTCCTCTCCCGTGGGTCGTAGCGTGATGTTATAAAGCCTTCGATAAATGAACTATCTAACACAAAAATATTTTTTCAATTTAAACCAGCAGTTCTTGAGATTAGCGCTTTCAATCAAACAAACAAACTCTTCAGCTTTAAAATATTTGTGATTGATGTAGAAGATTTGACTTTGGACTTCTTTATTAGCCTATAGGATTCCAATATTGGACTTCTGCTTTTCCAATTTCATACAATTAAACTATATCATTGACTGCTCTCATCCAGCTGCTGCATTGGTCTCGCGATCACATTCCTGAGCGTGGGGTCCCGGGTCCTATTCCCAGGTCAGGCGAGGTGTTATTGGGTTTTTCTATTACGAATTTCTCAGTAGCAGCTTGGAGTTTAAAAGTTGGTATTTCGCATTTTGGTGCCTTATGGTTGCCGGTGCGTGGTCTCTTCTATCTTCTTTTTTTTTTTTTTTTAAATAATCGTTGCCCCACACTAGGAATTTCTCCTGTATCGTGGGTGCGTTTACAAACATATAAACTTACATACACAAACAGCTAGACCCGGAACAACTATCTGTAGGTCATACAAATATTTGTTCCGTGCGGGAATCGAACCCGCGACGCAGCGCAGCAGTCGATCGCTCGGCTACTGCGCCAACCGTGTCGTCAAACCGTGTCGTTCTCTATTCGAGAACTTTGCGGCCCCATCGGCCATCAGCTCTGCGTGTTATGTGACCTGTCCACTGCCAAAATTGCTGATTCGCTGAGCTATGTCGATACCTTTTTTTTTTGTTTTTCGTGGGAAAATCCTCATGGACTGCCTCCGCCTCAGGGAAGGCGGAGCGGTGTGTCGGGCTCCTACCGACTAAAACCCCACGGTGTTCCTCCAACTACCATTGGCCGGGGCACTGGTATCCCTCTGAGTATTCTTCCGCACCCCGGCAGTTATTGGCCTGCCACCACCACAAGGCGGGCCCGGTGCGGCCGTTATCCACCGGGCACACTGACTCCAGAAAGGCGCACGGGAAACACGTTCTGTCTCTGTTCGGGTGATGGACTGACCCCAAATCCGCCGCCCGCAGGCCCCATTTTACGGTGGCCGGAGATCATCTCGCGCCCTCCGGCGCCTGGTGCGTCTTCTGCGGGTGGGATGGGAGGAAGTAGCCTCCCTTTCCCGTTCCGCCGGCTCCTACCTATGTCGGTACCTTTGGTTCGTCTGCGGATCTCCTCATTTCTGATTCGATCTCGCATAGAGACTCCAAGCATAGCCGTCTCCGTAGCTCGTTAGGTTACTTTGAGCTTGTTAATAAGGCCCATAGTAAGAGAGCTCAAGGAATTGGTATTGTTTAATTAAAAATCTCACTATAGGTATTTTATTTTATTTTTAGTAACAGTGCATAGTTCGTGAGTGTACAGCAGGTGATTATTATGTGAATATTTGTTCCTTAAGTTTATCACTACTATCTTGATATCCGACATTGATATGACACAATATTACCATGTATTTTGGTCGAGCAAAAAGTGTTATTGGGTTTTTCTATGAATTTCTCAGTAGCAGCTCGGAGTTAGGATTTGTGCCCGGTTAATGGCAATAGGCTCGCCCCTTATTACATGGGACCTAAATATACCGGCGAACTGTGGGTGTACATTGTTACACCTCTGCCTAACCCTTCGGGGAATACAGGCGTGAGTGTATATTTTTTTTATATATATTTTGGCATTGTTTTTAAGACATCCTTGTACTTTTCTAATTTTGACTCGATATAATAAAAATTGCAAATTTGTATCTTTTATATAAACGAATGCATTTAGTTCTGTAAAATGAACTAACCACCTAATGCCAAGTCATTTTAGGAAATTTTACACTGATCATTAAATCTAAACCGATATTCTAAGCATTAGTTTTTAATTTACATTGAACTGCTCTTTTTGGAAAGTCACGTTACTCATTTGACAATATTGAGAGGTTGTTGATTAGCTCATTTTGACAGAATAAGGTCAACTCTTTTCGATAAAATTTTTGATAGGAATTACGCACGCAAATCGCTTCTAGACCTAGTTGCGATAGATTGAATTGTGTCAGTCTTATCATCCAAGAAAGACTTAAGCTCATCCAAAACTTCGCCCAAAATTAAACTAAGAATATTGTATTCGTAAACCTTCTTGTTGTAAGCATAGTATTGAATAAGAGTACCTTCCATTGAATAAGCGGTAGGCTTCACCACGAATTCGATGTCTACAGTTTCACTTGTACCATTTTCATAAGCAACGTAGGACTTGTTATCAATAATAACTGGTACACCATTCTCGATGACGAAAGGTGGGTTGATGATCTTCACTGATGTTGGGTTAGCGGGCAGACCTTCTATCTTCTTTACTTCATCACCAACCAACACATAGACTTCATTGTCGCTAGTACTGTAATACAAATTGTTCTGATAATCAAGAATGATAACCTTGGCTTTTCTTACTTTGTCCACTACCTCCTTCTTCGTTCCTTCGTTGGAGACTTTGTATACTACATTGTCAGCTGTAAGGACATAGATGACGTCACTGCCGTTAACTTTAGCGATTCCAACAAGATCATCAGTTAGGGTTCCGTATTTCTCAGCTTTCTTTTCGGCAGCATTGTAGGAGTAGATTCCGTCTTTAGCAGCGAAGTATGCTGTTTTGGTGTCATCGTTGGCTGCAGCCGCGTCCCTACCGTTATCAAGCAACTTGGTTGCCTGACCGTTCTTCAGTACGTAAAGGCCTTGGTCGACTGTTTCGTCATTTCCATTGACGTCAGCTGCAACGAAGAAGGTGACGGTATCTGAGTCAGAATCATCTTCATCCTCATCTTCATCATCACTAAAGTTTAATGCATTAAGTGGGGTTAAGATTTTGATGATATCATGTTCTGAGGTGTACACTGCTAGGGAGTCTGGGAAGAACTCTTCGGTAATGACGAGTAGATCATCTTTATTGTCTGGGACGGTTTCAGAGGCTGGAGCGGAATACGCTAACCCCGCCAGGAGACATGCCGTGAAGAATATTAGCAGCTTCATATTGTGATCTGGAAATATGAAAAGAAAAAAGTTTAATATGGTCTTTATGGACATTGAGTTGTACTGACGACCTGGTAAAGTCGCGGCAAAACGCTGGATGTGGTCAGCGTAGGACCGGTCATTGTGGCTATCTTTAGGAGAGGCCTATGTCCAGCAGTGGAAGTCGTTCGGCTGATAGGATGTTGATGATAATGTCATGAATGTAGATTATTTTGATTTATAGTTGCTTTTAAATCAATAAACAGACAATCTAGTGACAGCAGAATTTGCTATTCCCATACAAAATCTTTAGGGTTATCGTGTTACGACAGTTTATCTTCACATAGTATAAAACAAAGTCGCTCCTGCAGTATGTACGCTTAGATCTTTTAAATTACGCAATGCATTTTAATGCAATTTGCAGCCATAGATAAAGTGATTCAATAGGAAAGTGTAAACGCACAGAACATCACGCTACGATCAACGGGACCTGAACAGTACCTAACCAAAGACGTAACTGAAGGCGGGTGAAACCGCGGGGTATATAGCTAGTAATAAATATGTCTATTGTTTGTAGGTGTCAAGTACCTACCCAATTACTGGTGTGTCGTGATCTTGATTTTGAACTCAATTACCCATCTACATGGTTAAGTTTTTCATACTCGTCAAATTATAGAAGATTGTCATAAAAAATGGCAATTGAATAAATACTTTTTTTTTAAACTGTTAATGTTTAGCAGTATTTTAGGATACATCAACCCAGCCACACTATTCCGAACCATTGCAACTTCGGAAAGCCAGAAACAACTTTCGGGACCAGCGGCTTTACCTGGCACAGGGATGCCACACCACCAACTTCCGCAACTGAGAAATTCCTAATGGAAAAACCCAATAACTATTTTGCCCGACTTGGGAATCGAACTTAGGACCGTACGCTCGGTAGTCGTGCTTGCCACCACAAGACCAACGGGGAAGTTAGATGAAAGTACTCATGAATTGAACACTGAACAACTTTTATCACGATACCAACAATAAGGGTTAGGCAAAGGTGTAACAATGTACAACCACAGTTCGCCGGTAAGTTTAGGTCCCATGCAATAGGGGGCGAGCTTATTACCATTGACTGGGCACTTCATAAGAGAGAATTTCTTAGAAACACTTTTTGCTCGACCTGGGAATCGATCCCAAGACCTCTAGCGTAGCAGGCGCGCTTAGGACCACTAGGCTACCGATGCAGTTACCAACAATGAAATATGATAAACCATTTTATATAGGTACACATTTATCATCAAGGACAAAATAATATTTTGGTTACTTTTACGATAAACTTTACCTCTTCCGATAATAATACATTTTGTTTTAAAATATTAACTGAACTCTTGAACTGTCAGATTAAGATTTCAAATAGGCACCTAGATACTACATAGGTGATAATGATAGCGCCATTTTGTTAATCAAAGTATTATTTGCTTTGTTGGACGTATTTCTTAAGCATGATTGCTGCACGTGTACTGTAGTTGTAGTCTAAGATCCTAGTGTCATTTGAGCCACGTTGTTTTGGCATAGCTGACATTTTAAGGATAGGTCGATTACCCATAAAAAGCCACGTTATTTGTGGATGTTATTGGCTATCATCACGCTACGACACAGGAGAGCGGAGCAGTAACCAAAGTTCCTTAGAACATATCCACGCGGACGAAATCGTGGGCAGAAGCTGGTCTATAATAATATTATTTATTAAAACTTTATGCACAAATGCAAAAAAATACATCGTATAAAGGCGGACTTAATGCCTTAGGCATTTTCTACCAGTCTACCCTAAGGTGATGCAGAGACAAAACATAGTAGGCGCAAGGAACAGGAACAAAAAATTTCCAAGAATAAAATATAATAATAAGTACGTATATACGTACATACAAATAAAATATACAAAGTAAAACATAGACATATAAATGCTCGCGAACTTTTACCTTGAATGTGAACCGACTGGAGGCCATCCTGATACATTCAAAAAGAAAACCGGCTGAACAAGAAGAGAGGAAAGATTTGTTTGTTTGTTTGTGTGTACCGAATGGGCTTCGAAAGTAAGGGCGGATTTAAAAAAAAAATTACCAAAAGATACATAAATTATTGTACGCTAAATTGACGTAGGTCTGGTTACTGCGGGGTCTTGGACCATTTGGTGTAGGTGTAACTGATAACACTGACAATTCACTAGTTACGGATATTCTATACAAATAAATAAAATTGAAGGGTCTGTTTGTAATTTCAAATTACAAGCTTTTCACTAAATGCATATGAAAGTATATACGGTACTAACATAAAATAAACAATTTGTAAAATTTTTGTCTGTTTCTCCGTCTGTTTGTTCCGGCTTATCTCCGAAACGGCTGGACTGATTTTGACGGGACTTTCAGTCACAGATAGCTGATGTTATAAGAAGTAACTTAGGCTATTTTTATTTACTTAAATAAAAAAAAAGAGGTTTATTAATTTATTAAAACTTTTTGCACATAATGTAAATAATACATTGTACAAAGGCGGACTTAATGCCTTTGGCATTTTCTACCAGTCAACCTTAGGGTGATGCAGAGACAAAACATAGTAGGTGCAAGAAACAGAAAGTTTCCAGGAATAAAATAAAATAAATACATATATACATACATACAAACAAAATATACAGAGTAGAGAAAGCCAAAAAAAAAAAATACATAGGTGAAGAAATATAAGAAACTAATTGTGAGACGAGTCTGCCAACTTCATAAGCAAGTGTTCACGAGCTTTTACTTTGAATATGAAACGACTGGTAGCCATCCTGATATTCTGAGGAAGCGCATTCCAAAGGAAAACCGCCTGGACAAGAAAAGAAGATTTAAGAAAACCAGTGCGGTGAAAAGGACATCGTAGAAGACGATTATTGGAGGAGCGAAGATGCTTACTGTGCGCAGAGCACAAGTATTGGAAGTGAGAAGTCAGATAGGAAGGAGAACTAGGTTTGTCTAGAAGAGAGGACAAAGTAGTCAAGGCCCTTAACGCCCTGCGCTGTCTGATGGGCAACCATTTTAAGAGAGACCGATGTGCGGACACATGGTCATATTTACATGCGATGGTTTATTTATGGATGGATGGTTGATTGATTTATGGTTTATATGCGATAACAAAATTGAAACCAATGAAATAGTGAACGCGAACGAAGTCGCGGGCAACAGCTAGTTATCATATATGAGGGTTTAGGTATATTGCCATGAATCGCGCTGCTACTAAGCAAAATATTTTTTTAGGGGCCTATTTTCTACCGCCTACATTTTTTTTGTGACTGATCCTGTATTTATCTATACTGATATTATAAAAAGAAAAGACTTTTTTGTTTGTTTGTTCAGAATAAACTCCGAAACTACTGGACCGATTTTAACCATTTTTTCACCAATAGATAGCTACATTATTCTTGAGTAACATAGGTTATATAACATTACGCTACGAACCTCGGGAGCGGAGCAGTAACCAAAGACGTAACTTAATGAGGATGGAGGATAGATTTTTAAGTCGGTAGCAATACAAAACAACAAATAGAACCAAAGCCACCGACTTCCACAACTAAAGTTATTTTTCACTTTGTAGTGTTTGAAGGCCATTGTTTTTTTGTTTTTAAGTAGTGCTATTCTATCTGCCTCGTTAGCCTAGTGGGCCTAAGCGCGAATGCTACTGGTCTTGGGTTCGATTCACAGGTCAAGCAAGGTATTATTGGGTTATTTTTATGAAATTCTCAGTAGCAGCTCGGGGCATAAATCCTAAGTGCCCGGTTAATGACAATGACTCGCCCTCTATTACACGGGACCTCAACATACCGGCGAACTGTGGGTGTACATTGTTACACCTTTGCCTAATCCTTCGCGGATTACAGGCATGGTAGTATGTTATGGAATTTTGGAAAAAGCAGGTGGGCTACCTGATGCAAGGAATTGACAGAGCACTCCAAGGTCACTTCACCAAAATTCAAAGAATTGTTTTTACAAAATAGATCAGCTGTTTACAAACATCATAAAAGGGTTACTCATCAATTCAGACCAATTTGCAGATGGCTAATGGCCTGCCCAGGCTTCCTATGCTATTTCACGCTACGGTTAAAGAGGAAATTGCTTCAATCGTTACGCTTGTTAAATTGATTGCAGTTTGTTTGTATTGGCGGAGAGGAGGATGGTACTGCATCTTCATCATTTGAGCTGAGCAGGTTATTGTTCCTCTACGTGGCTTGGGTTCGATTCCCGTATAGAACAAACTAGCTTCTGCCCGCGTCATCTATTTATCGCTATAATAATAATAACAAAAATCCCAGCCCTTTAATCTCCCACTACAGGGCAAAGGCCTCTTCTCATACAGAGAAGACTCGAGCATTGATCACCACGCTTGCTTAAGACGGATTTGCAACAAATTTGCATTAAACATAGACTTAGTTCTTTAGTAAATAGAATACAAAATCGGTCTAGTATCTTATAGTCCAAGATATCAGAATAAGTAGACACATACGTCGTTTTAGCATGGCTGAAATTTTGAGGGTAGGGAGAAAAAATTTAACACTCCACCTCATATCTCATGAACCACGGTACGGTTCATGCGATACAGCTCGCTGACAGACGGACGGACAGCGGAGGCTTGATAATAGGGTTCCATTGGTACTCTTCGGAAACGGAACCCTAGAAAGACCTAAGCATGCAAACTAGTAAGTACACGTAGCTTCTTAACGACTTATTCCTCATCATTTAACAAAACACGTCTAATTTCACATTATCACTTAATTGTAATGTAACTATGTACTTTTGAAATATTTGTGTAAAAAATAAAAACATAAAAAGAAATGTTTAATCCCGAAATCCCGAGATTCTATTCTTCAAACAATTTTTAGAAGTCGTATCCATTATTTTCTTTCCAAAAAATGAACTTTAGGTAAACATGCATCCAAACACTCGACTACTAATGCCATTGAACAAACAAAACAGTATCTTACCTCGATATGTGTTCACAGAATGACAGATTATATTGAACTACATCGCAAATAAGCCGCTTGTAGTTAAATATAAAGTAGGCTACAAGTTAATTAGCTGTTTATCATTATGTTTGTCACAACATGACCTCACAATTATGACCAATTTTTGATTGGAAAATTGTCTTTCTCGGGAATCGAGAATGTGGTGAAGTGTTTTGACTACTGTACCTAGATTGACAGAAATATATTTGTGATAACTTCTAGAGGTCATAGTGGCAGAATTGTTGTACTAAGAGTCACCGCAATTTTTCAATTTTAAGTAGCTTCGGTTATCAAACAACTAAATTGCGTTAACAATTTAATTTGGTCGCGAGATTGCATAGGGTTCCATGCTCATAAGCACACATAATCATCACGCCTGTATTGCCCGAAGGGTTAGACAGAGGTGTACCAATGTGCAAACACAGTTCGCCGGTATGTTTAAGTACCTTGTAATAGGGGGCGAGCCTATTGCCATTAACCGGGCACAAATCCTAACTCCGAGCTGCTGCTGAGAATTTCATAGAAAAACCCAATAACTTTTTACTTGAACTGCCTCGGTGGCCTAGTGGTCCTCTGCGCGACTGCTACGCTAGAGGTCTTGGGTTGAGTTCCCAGGTCGAGCAAAAAGTGTTTACCGGGTTTTTCTATGAAATTCTCAGTAGCAGCTCGGTTTTAGGATTTGTGCCTGGTTAATAGCAATAGGCTCGCCCCCTATTACATGGGACCTAAACATACCGGCGAACTGTGGGTGTACATTGTTACACCTCTGCCTAACCCTTCGGGGAATACAGGCGTGATGGAATGTCTGTGTACTTGACCTGGGAATCGAACCCAGGACCCCATGCTCATCAGTTGCGCTTGCAACCACGAGACCAACAGGGCAGTTCATCATAAATATTGTAAATAAACGCGAAACATAATAAAATATATTATTGTTTCGAGCTAATCTACACTAATATTATAAAGCTGAAGAGTTTGTTTGTTTGGTTGCACGCGCTAATCTCAGGAACTGTGTTCTACTGAAACAATATTTTTGTGTTGATAACTCAATTTATCGAGAAAGGCTATTGGCTATACAACATTACGCTACGAGCAATAGGTGCGAAGCAGTAACCAAAGACGTAACTTAATGCGGATGATAAAACTACGCGGACGAAGTCGCGAGCAAAAGCTAGTCTAGTGATAATTGTGTTCCTATGTAATATTGTAAAACATGTATTTTAAAAGAGTAAATAAGGAGTTTCTTCCTTAATGTAACACACGTTAAATTTTATGCATATGGCGCAGTTTTATGACAAAATCATGTTTAAGGGGCTATCCGAACACAGGACACCATAAAACACCCATTTTTTGTTTCATAGTCTGGCGCATTGGTATATATTACAAGCCTGAAAAAAATTGAGTGTGTTGTCAAGCGTTCAAAGAAAAGACTTACCTATAAATATTTCATGAAAGTATAATAGTATCATGGTAAAAATATCGTAAAGGAGAGCATAACATTTTTTTTCGTCACTTAGATCTCAGAATTTTGAGCGTAAACTATATAATTTTAAGTAATGACATTATAGGGAATTTCATGAACTAAAGACATACCGATAAATTATTCTTTTTTTTTTTTGTGGTTATGCGATTTAACTAACATCAACTGTATCGCTATTTTAAACCTTATTTTGTAGCCGCAATGCGATATTGTCAATTACCTAAACATATGCTTACGACAGAGCCTTAATAATTATCTGGTACACCAAAAGCTCGCGTGGGACCGCCGGAACCCTGACAGAAATGCATGGTTTCTGTAAAAATGGGTAGGATAAATCCCTGTCAACCGAAGTCGTCCATTTGATCGCTTAAGTAAATACTTATATTATAAAGAGGAAAGATTTGATTGTTTGTCTCTGGGGTACGGGAGGGTAGTCAATAGGCTATATAACATCACGCTTCTACACATGGGGGCGGAGCAGTAACCAAAGACGTTACTTGCCACTGGTGTTAATATCCACGCGGACGAAAGCGCGAGCAGAGGCTAGTTTGATCATATACATGCATTCACCAACTTCCAAATCCCGGGCTGTTGCTAAGAAATTCGTAATCGAAAAACCCAATGATAGTTTTTCCGAGCAGTTAATTGATACAAGGACCCCTCAGTATTCGCGCTTGTTATCACAAGACGCACGGAGCAGTTAATAACAATGACACACAATGACAATGTTTACGGGGAATTAATTCAACGATAGGCATGCGGGTTTCTAGTTTACGACAATTTTACGGGTTTTTAAAACTATTGCCGACATTTACGAATTTTATTGCATTCATTGGAAGAATGTCACTGATGCCGCGATAGACGCGGCCACGTGCCTACTGGGGACAGATATTACAAAAAAAAAAAATTTGTAAGGCCCGACAGAAGAATAAAAATCCCTACCGCAGCTAACAAAAGAGCTGATAACTTTGAAACCGCTGAACCGATTTCCATCAAACTACTAACAACCAACAAAAATTCACCTTTCAAACAAAATAAACAAAACCAAAATCGGTTCATGCGTTCGGGAGCTACGATGCCACAGCCAGACCCACACACACAGACACGTCAAACTTATAACACCCCGTCGTTTTTGCATCGGGGGTTAATAATAATATAAAAAAACTGGTCTAGTGCGGTGCTCAAACATCTATTCTATTCTGTTTCTTAGTATTTGTTGTTATAGCGGCAACAGAAATACATCATCTGTAAAAATGTCAACTGTCTAACTATCACGGTTTATGAGATACAGCTTGGTGACAGACGGACAGCGGGGTCTTAGTAATAGGGTCCTGTTTTACCCTTTGGGTACGGAACTCTAAAAAGAAAAGAAGAACTCTATTGCTGTATGTATAGAGTATTTATTTCTATGTAAAATGGATACACCAATCGCTCGCGAGTCGCGAGTTCTACTGCGCGCGGTATATCTTTTCATAGGAAACTGGTCAATGTGATTTTAATTCAACACTTCTCGCCTCACCGCTTTGAAATCACTTTTAGACTAGACTAGATATTAAATATTATAGTTACCCTCGTTAGCCTAGTGGTCCTAAGCGCGACTGCAACGCTAGAGGTCTTGGATTCAATTCCAACGTCAAGTAAAAAGTGTAATTGAGTTTTTCTATAAAATTCTTAGTAGCAGCTCGGAGTTAGGATTTGTGCCCGGTTAATGGCACTAGACTCGCCCCCTATTACATGGGACCTAAACATACCGGCGAACTGTGGGTGTACATTGGTACACCTCTGCCTAACCCTTTAGTAAGACTACAGGCGTGATGGTATGTGTAATAATAGCATTATTATCCTCAATCTAAGGTCTCTCTAAGGTCATCGCAAACGTAGCTGTAATATTCTCCGGCTGGTTTCAATGTTTAGTTGATAATGCACTAAAATGTAACAGATTTAAAGTTGCAAATTGTGTAAATGTTCAAGAAAATATATATCTTTTAGTTGAAGACGAGAATTATATCTTGCACACTATTTTCTACTTAGCTGTTATTGAAATTGAGTTCGTTATCAATTAATTTCTTACTGATTGTCTCATAGGTCTCGTGGTCCGAAGCGTGACTGCCGTTGTAGCACGTAAAGACGTTGGTCTTGCGCCTGATCGCTCCCCGGTTCTGTCGGATTGCATTTTCATCGGCTATGAGAGTTAGGGAAGAGGGAGTGCACCTGTGTTTGCTCACACACTTGTACATTATAATATCTCCTGCGTACTTGGCTAGTCTCCATTGAGATTGGCCACCGTGATGGAAATTCAGTCGGGAGAATATTATTTCACTATTTTTTTTTAATGTCATTATATGGAAAGAAAGAAAGAAAGAAAAACTGTTTATTCCCGTGCAAGTGATGCACATAACATACAAATTTTTGTTTACAAAAGCCCAAGACATAAATAAGTGACAAGATGGCGAACAAGCCGACGCGAAGGCCCAGGAGTCACCGCTGCTAATTGACATCTGCAGTACCAGAGGCCTTGCGAATGCGTTGCCATTCGAGAGATAAAGTTAAAATGTCTCATGTGCCCGTAATTACACCGGCACCCATACGCTGCTTTGCAGCAGAAATAGGTATGGTGGTAGTACTTTCCCAGTGAGTTCCTTCACTAAGAGCTCTACTACTAAATTACGGCAGACCAGCGGCCGCTCTATAGACTGCACAGTGTAATTTGGTACGGAACCCTTATTTTACAAAACCAACTTGCTCTTTGCCAGTATTTATTCTCACAACGAAATTTAGCTGATAATGTTGTAAGGCATTGAAATAAAACTATGTATGTGCCAAGAAATTTCAGTTTATTTCGTTATAAACATTTCTAGATGGTTCAAGCTGCTCTCATCATTCGATGTCTTGGATGGAGAGGCTCCAGGTGGACATGGCAGCCTGGTTATCCTACGGCAAGAAAAGTGTAATGGTAAATGAAAGTGGTTGAGACGTTTTAACTTGAGAAGATGTGACAGCGTGTAAAAGGCTGTTGTAAAAGCAAAAATTTCAAATCAAAAATCGGTCAGCAAATTGTTCATATATTGTCAAACTTATTTGACAATCTGTCAGATAAGTCTGTCTGAAATACTATTAATTATTAGTTCCAATACACAACTTCTCTAAAAACCACGATTATTTTTTAATAACATCTCATTTATTCATCATAGTACAAAGTCGCTCCCCGCCGTCTGTCCCTCTGTACGCTTAGATCTTTTAAACTACGGGAACTTCTTTCCGTTTTTTCTTTGTTTGGTTGAACGCACTAATCTCAGGAACTACTGGTTTGAATTGAAAAATTATTTCTGTGTTTGATAGTTCATTTATCGAGGAAGGCTATAGGCTATATAACATCACGCTACAACCAATAGGTGCGAAGCAGTACCCAAAGACGTAACCTAATGCAGGTGAAAAAACTACGCGGACGAAGTCTTGAGCAGAAGCTAGTCAATAGAAAAAGTGTTTCAAGAAAAGGTTTATACTTATAGAACACACACGCTACAATCAACGGGAGCGGAGCAGTAACCTAAGATATAAGTGAACGCAGGTGACACCGCGGGGTATGTAGCTGGTCTATACTAACACTAGCTGCTGCCAGCGACTTTGTCCGCCTGGTTTTTTTCACCCGCTTTATGTCTTTGGTTACTGCTCCTCTTCCGTGTGTCGTAGCGTGATTTTATATAGCCTTCCTCAATAAATGGACTATCCAACACAAAAAGAATTTTTCAATTGGAACCAGCAGTTCCTGAGATTAGCGCGTTCAACCAAACAAACAAACAAGCTCTTCAGCTTTATAATATTAGTATAAAGAAGACAGATTTTTTGTTTGTTTGTTTGTAACGAATAAGCACCGAAACTACTGGACGGAATGTAACCATAATTTCAACAATTGATAGCTACATTATTCCTAAGTAACATAGGCTATATAACATCACGCTACGACTCACGGGAGCGAAGCAATAACGAAAGACGTAACTGAAATAAGCCACGCGAGCGAAGTCCAGGCAGTGCGTAATTTATATGGCAAAACAACGTTGCCCGGGTCAGATAGCTAATTATAAGTCCAGGTTTCCTCACGATGTTTTCTTTCACCGATGTCAGAGATGTCTAGAAAGTACGTATGAATTAAAATAGGACAGTTGAGACTGGTGGACCAGTCTAACTGCCCCGTTGGTGGACTGCCTCAGTAGCCTAGTGGTCCTTAGCGCGAGGTCTTGGGTTCGATTCCCAGGTCGAGCAAAAAGTGTTTTTGGATTTTTCTATGAATTTCTCAGTAGCAGCTCGGAGTTAGGATTTGTGCCCGGTTAATGGCAATAGGCTCGCCCCCTATTACATGGGCCCTAAAAACATACCGGCGAACTGTGGGTGTACATTGTTACACCTCTGCCTAACCCTCTGGGGAATACAGGCGTGATGGTATGATGGTATGTTGGTCTCGTGGTCGCAAGCGTGACTGATGAGCGTGGGGTACCGGCCCTGGAACGGAAAGGGCATTAAGAGGAACACGGATCGGTTTTAGTCAGTAAGATTCTGACACTCCCTTCCACTTCGCCCAGTGCGGAAGATGTCATATGATGATTTTACGTCATTAAAAAAAAACGCGGGCGTCAATTTGTTTGAGAATGTATGGTTTGTTTACATAGATCGCATTTTGTCGTCAAAGTCAACCGTGTGGACGATATTTACCACATCGCTGCCACAATGCAACTACCAAGGACACAGCGATGCGGGGGAGCTTCGCCCAATTCACCCCTTCTTCTTCTTACCCCATCTTGTCCTATAGGTAATTTTTCCATTCCAGAAACTGATAGAAAAGCTTGATCAACAATTCAATGTATTGACATTTAACTAGAATTGTCTAGTTGAAAAAAACCTAGTTAACTTTTTTAATGTGTTTGGATGGCAAACAAGCCTACGATCTACTAGATGTTAAGTGGTCATCTATGCCTATAGGCATTTGCAATACCAGAAAGCCTTGCAATGCCATCCCATTTACATAGGCAACAAACGATAGAAGAAGAAATACAGAAAAACTCACTCCATCGTCGACTTTGTCTTTATCACCTTTGACCTAAGACTGGAGTCAGAAACATACCCATCTAAAAATACCTTAATAAACCTGTTGTTACAAACTTAATAACATACCATCACGCCTGTATTTCCGAAGGGTTAGGCAGGGGTGTACCAATGTACACCCACAGTTCACCGGCATGTTTAGGTCCCATGTAATAGGGGGCGAGCCTATTGCCATTAACCGGGCACAAATCCTAACTCCGAGCTGCTACTGAAAATTTCACAGAACAATAGCACTTTTTGCTCGATCTGCAGTCGTGGTTAGGACCACTAGGTAAATGAGGTTAGTTACAAACTTAATAAGTAGTTTTGAAAAAGCTACATGCATTGACACGGTCTGAGATAATTGGGCTAATTTATGAGGAAATAATGTCATATAATTATGTATCCTTACATAGTATAAATATAGAACATAGTCGCTTCCCGCCGTTTGTACGCTATGGTTTAAAGCTATTGTATTTAAATAGGTACCAGAATATGTTTGCTTCCTACGTAAAACAGTAATAGGTGTGTAATAAAAAGCGTAATTAACTTAAAATAAAAAACATTTATTTATAAAATCATGATATAGTTGAAACATATCAAAAATTCGTACATTCACATTTTAAGGCAACATCATCGGCTCTTAGCAATTTTAAATATTACTAAAAATATAAAAATGTATGTATGTCAAAAATGTCAAACATCAGCCATTTTATGCTTGAGATTTTTGTCAAAAATTAAACTAGTGGTCCAAAAAACTTTCAACAATTTATATAAAATATTTTAATAATTATCTTTTGTACTAAATCTCTTAATAAAATATAATTTTATTTTGGAAAATGTGATAAGTTTGGGCAATATATATTTTTATCACATTCCCCACTAAAATTTAAGTAAAATTAATAAATTATATTCTTTTGTCATTTTTTTATTGTCATGTATCTTTTTTACTTAAAATGAAAATAGTGATATTTAATAATTAAAAGAAATAATTAAAAATTAAAAGGAACTGAATAAAAGAAAGAATTGCAAAAAGATATAAAATTATGCTATTAAACTAAGGCAGTATTTGTTTGTCTATTTTGAGAAATTAATACCTATTATCATTGTAATAAATACTGTTTTAGCAGTTCAGTGGTTATTTTTGAGATTTTAATTATTGCAAAAGAAAAAAAACAAGAAAAAAGGGAAGAATATAAGCTGCAACATTTTTTTTGTCAACAATTTAAATTGTTATTTAGTAATTATTAATTACCGAAATAGAGCAATAAAAAGCAATAACTTGTAACTTAATAAATAAACCACATCTGAAGGTGCACGTCCATAATATTTTTTCAGAATAAAAGAATAAATTACCTAATAGAAAGACAAAGAAAGACCCAGAAAAGTTAAAAGAAAAAAGAATTCAAAGTAATAATTAAATTGTACCGAATAATTAAAAGAAAAAAATTGAGAAAAAATATTAAGGACTTGGCAACAAAAACGCATAATCTCGCAGTCTCACTTGGAGTGTACGAGGTTAAGGAACTCTTCCCTCGTCTTCGGGTCATCACGGAAGACTCCAAGCATGGTCGACGTCACCGTCTTACTGTTGATTTTCTGAACCCCTCGCATTACCATGCACATGTGCCTGTAAACAAGAATATCAAATATAGTATCAAACAAAGTCGCTGCCCGCCGTCTGTCCCTCTGCACGCTGAAATCTTTTAAACTACGCAACGGATTTAAATGCGGTTTCCAGCAATAGATAGAGTGATTCAAGAATCTATTGAACATCACGCTACGCTAACGGGAGTGGAGCAGTAACCAAAGACGTATTGAACGTGTGTGAAATAATAGCTAGTTAGAAAAAAATCGGTTTCGAATTTTATAACAAAAAGCATTTAAAAATTAGAACTAGATTGTCAAAATCCTCGTTTTTTGGCAATATAAATTGCATAAAAGGTGCATTAGAAGAGGCCGAAGAGATGACGATTTTAAGACACCCAGCGCTCTCTAGAGAAAAAATAGCAAACTAACAAGTGACGCAATCCACAAGTGCCGCCATCTCTTGATGAAATCAAGAACTTTATCGTACTGGACGAGATTATTAATGAACTTGCTTCAAAAGTAGCGACATCTAGTTACTCCTGTGAAAACTACAAAGGGTATGATTTTATTGATGTAAATGGCACGGTTTCTAGTGTTTTTACGTTAGGCAATAGATTCGATTGAGAAGTATGTGAGTATGATGCAAAGTCATCATTCTAGATAGGTCAACTGCTCGATTCTAAGATTCGATTTTTAAATTGTCGAGCAACGATCTGGTTATTAGCGATGCCTTTTGGTATTGGGATGTTCATAATAGTAGTGACTATTAAACAATCAGATGTGCTATTCTGGAAACATCTCCTTTCTTGGAGTAGGAGGGAGGTTATTTGCAGAACAGCTCTGGAGATCGTTTGCCACTTAATTACACAAAAGGAGTCATTCTACTACTTTTTATGTACGATCGCAATTTAGTGTCAAACGTAATCTGTCAAAGATGGCCTCTAATTTACCCACATTTTTTGTAATTTTTTTGTCGCTGAGACGAGATTGCAACAAGATTTTAAACGTTTTTAAGTACAAGAATTTTGCATCAGATAACGGCTACTTACACTCCTTCAATAACGACAGCGACGCCGGCAGGGCGAACTGCCTGTGTCACAGCTACGGCGATCTGTTTGGTCAGACGCTCCTGCACTTGCAGACGACGAGAGAAGATCTCCACGATCCTGGAATTGTGGAAGAAAATTATGATCCGTTTCTCAATGTTGAAGACATAAGGAAGGAAGATAAAGAGATAGTCAAAGAATATTTATGTTAATATAGAATATTAAGTTGACAGGTTGTTGTGACCAAGAGTTATCAATATAAATGTAGATGGATGGAAAGGAAGAGTTGGGTCAAAAAAAAGATGGGTGGATTGTGTGAAGAATGATATACAAGAGAATGGAGTCTGGCAGGCTGGCAGGACAGAATGGAAGAAGAAAACTTGTAGCGCCGACCTCAAGTAACATATTATAAGGGCAGGAAGATGATGATAATGATTGAGTTGAGAGGTTAATAAAAGACAAATTGATAACTCTGAGTGTAAAATGTAGGTATTATCTTTTAATTTCTCTCATTTCCAAAATTAAATTACCAAAACATGTTTGGATGACTGCAAACTATGGTCACTTACCTAGCCAGCTTGCTCAACCCAAGAATCTTGCCCTGCGGCAGGTACCCGATGGACACCTTGCCGTAAAACGGTACTAAGTGATGCTCACACATGGAGAACATTTCGATGTCTTTGACAACTACCATCTCATCAGTATCCTCGTCAAATATGGCGTTGTTTAAAACCTCTGGAATGACAAATGTAAGTAAATTAATTCACTGTTATAAATCTTTGCAGTGTGCTTTTTTTATAGACATCTTTTGATGGCAAATAAGCCCATCGGATGTTAAGTGGGCACCTCGGCCTATACACATATGCATTATCAAAGGCCTTGAATATGCGTTGCCATACCAGAGACATAGTTGAAATGTCTGTCATCGGCACCAATAACCTTTAAACCAGAACACAGCAACTCTGCTTTGCGTCAGAAATAGGTATAGTGGTAGTAGTTCCCCGGACGAGCTTCTTCATAAAGTGCTCTACAGTTTCTGTGTACTACATGTTTCTGTTGTATTGTCGCTAAGATTGACTTGAACCGAATCAAAGTTTGGCCTGGATTATATAAATTACTTTCATTTTACATCGGAAGTAACTCATAAGTGAAAATGTATGACGAAAGAACTTTTTTAATTTCGTCATGTACATGTTTAACATTACGATAGTTGTTATATTCTAAACGATTTGTAATGAATATACCTTCGAGGCTCTGATCATATCCTTTTGTGAAGAAGAGCATAGCTTTGGCGGCACGCTCCGGAGTCTTCAGCAGACCCGCCCTCTCTGGATCCTCTCCAAGACCTGAAGATAGGAAGCATACCCGTTAGCATAATTGCACCTTCATTCTGGTATTTTATTAGTGTCTTTGTATGGTTCAAATAAAAATGTCATTAGATCAATAATCTCGTAAATTTACCTGTAAGCAGAAGTCTATAGGAGTTGGCCATGTCGGGAAGGAGTGCCTCCCTGGTGGGAGGTCTGTGGTCCAGCTCCAGATCATGGTGGAAGGTGCAGTTCTCGTGGCCTGAAGACAAAAAATAGAACAGGTTAATAAATGTTAAAAACCGCTACCGGCGAAATAATTATGTAGGTAATCGAAAATATTTTCTTGTAAATGTGCACACTTTCGTCGTTTTCAATTTTAACTTAGATTGTGGATTTATCTGAAAGATTTTTTCAGACTAAGACATTTCCTTATAAGATCTAAATATACTTGCGCATGCGCATATTATGTCTGTCACTTGATTCTTATCACTGTTGTCACAATGGTCAATTGTATGCACCGTTGGTTTTACGGCCAAAGTCACTCCAACTTTACCCTTCTTGAGGTAAGAAACATTAACAACAAAATATGGAAAAAAATTGATAAGAAATCTTTTAATATTGACAACACGAATTAATCTAAAAGTCAATAAGGAATTTGAAGACAAAAACGTGACAAGGATGTAAATATTATAAAAAAAACATTACGCAAACTAAAATATTACGCAATTGTGTTGTAATGTTGCAAGTTGTTATTTGTAGACCATACCAGTTAATTAGAACCAAACATTGATTTGATAAAATACACTATGTTGCAATCGTTCCGGATAGTTGCGTGTTCATAATTTGTGAGAAACACAAAGAAACAAATGTTGAAGCCTTGCATATTAAGGATATTGTACAAAATACCTAGTAAGAAATTAGAATTAAAAAAATGGCGATTTACACATAAACATATCTTGATGTCAATCCAATTTTTAGCTCTATTACTGCTACAAGTTAGTTCATTAATCAATGATAACTTTTCTTGATATACTGATCAATTTGAAATCAATATAAGCACATAAAAGTTTTGGATATCAGTACATTTAACTCTTATTGCTGTATAAGTAGAAATGTTACACATTGAGGTAATTGAATCAGTATGACGTAAGTAATTAATATAGAAATGGAGAAATACTGGTATTGAAAAGACGTACCGCTAAGACGAGATTGGTAGGAAAAATTGAGGGAGTACCTTTGCCCAGAATTGTAATTATACATTCTTGATATTATAAATACGGAAGTAACTCTGTCTGTCTGTCACGCTTTTAGGACTAAATTACTGAACTGATTTTGATGAAAGGTACAAGGTAAGTTTCAACCACAAAAAAGGATATAAGCTATTTTTTATTCAGCGACTACGTCTGCGGACGGACTCACGGGCTAAAGCTAGTAATAATAATAGTTGTAAGATTGTACTTTGGCTAGTTCTGGCAGAACCTAGCTCATGTACTGCCCAAAAACTTGCAAATTATAACCTCAATAATGATACAAGGTGTCAAAAGCCTTACTCAAATCTAAAATTGAAATATTTTCTTCCAATTCGAATTGAACTGTCACACAAAACACAGAGTACTTCGTCCATGCGTAATTCTGTTTATAATTTAATATCAGACCTTCAAGCCAAACATCATATGGCTTTGTTTATATTTTGGTCCAACAACAATACATATTTTGATCATGTGAATGGTGTGTCAGGTTTTAGTTAGTTGATTTTGTACTTATGACCCTTGAAACTGTTTCGGTAGCATTGCTTTTGTTACAATATAGGTAAATATCGATTTAGTAATATATTTTGCAATGATTGTACGGTTGAATGTTATGTTGAATAGAATCAATAGTAATCCGGTAGTGCTATGCTTTTAAAATCTTCCTCGGTTTTACGTGAAGTGAGTGTGAGGTGAATTGTTACTCTCTTGGAACAGGTGAGATGACAGCTCAACAAAATCCTGAGATTTTCTTAGACTAACAGATACAGCAGAATGTGAAGTTGTTGACAATATACAAGAGTAGGTATCTACGAAGTGATGCTATAAGTTTTAAGAAAAACATCATAACAAAAGAAGAACAACAATAGACACAACTTACAGTAACACAAAAAGAATCATCACGTCCAAACATTTATCATCATCCAAATATACAAACCAGGTGTGGTAGAGGTTCTAGGTGTCATTGGGGTTCCGGGCACCTCCAGCTCACTCTCAGCATCAGTTAAATGGAAACTCTTTAACGCCTCAGGAGCTTTCTTGTATTTACTGACAAACGATCCTTTCACATTGCTGTCACCATTTTCTTTTTCCTCAGATATCGAATTTCTTACTGATCGGGAACTGACTCTTCTAATCAAGGACGAAGGAGGAACTATCGGGTCTGAATCCTTTCCATTTACAGCGGCCATTTTGTATTTACTAAAATTCGTATTTCGAAATTTAAAATTTCTGTCAAGAGTTCGTATTTGGATTTGGAATACGCCCGTTCTGTGCAAATATTTGGTTTGACTGATTGAATTTACGAAGAGAATATATCTGTTAGAGGTTATCAGTTCGAAATTGTGACTTATTATATTATGATGATAAACTTTGCCTTGTTTTATCAATTCGTTATTAACTATAATTGTTAAACTTAATAAAACTTTATTAAATATAATTGTTAATTGTTAAACTGCCTCGGTGGCCTAGTGGTCCTAAGAGCGACTGCTATGCTAGAGGTCTTGGGTTCGATTCCCAGGTCGAGCAAAAAGTGCTATTGGGTTTTTCTATGAAATTCTCAGTAGCAGCTCGAAGTTAGGATTTGTGCCCGGTTAATGGCAATAGGCTCGCCCCCTATTACATGGGACCTAAACATACCGGCGAACTGCGGGTGTACATTGTTACACCTCTGCCTAACCCTTCGGGGAATACAGGGCGTGATGGTATGCTATAATTGTTATTTCGTCATTAAATAATAATAGTTGCGCTTCCGTATAACGTTTGGGTTAAATAACAAGGTGTGTATTTAGAATTTGGGCAAAAATATACCTATATTTCATAGACGTTGTGAAGTAGAGAATCAATGTGATTTTTAAGGTTCCGTATATTCGTCACCGCTGCCTATAGACATCTGCAATGCCAGAAGCTTTGCAGATGCATTGCCATCCCAGAGACAAAGTTGATATGTCTCATGTGCCTGTAATTACACCGGCACCCATACACATCAAACCGGAACACGGCAGCGCTTTACGGCAGAAAAAGGTATTGTGGTATTACTTCTCCGGACGGGCTCCATCACAAAGAGCCCTACTACTATGCAATACCATAGTCGTGGCATTGAAATCTTGCATCTCACTCACTCCCATCTAAACCAGTTGTGAAGGTCCACACTCTAGGTCAAACCAACTAATATAGTTCTCAAAATTTGCAAAAGACCCAATTACCGTAACAAGTAAAACCGGAAACTAAAAACCGCACTACTCCACTAATAGGAAGCGAACCTTGATTGCGACCTCAACTTTCTTACGTGGGTAAACGAACCGAAATCGTAACAAGGTTACGTATCAAAATACTGGCTGTTACCGGTTTTTGGATGTAAGATTACTATCGCTCTACTACAGTTCTTTTGACCATCACCATCCATCACGCCTGTATTCCCCGAAGGGTTAGGCAGAGGTGCAACAATGTACACCCACAGTTCGCCGGTATATTTGGGTCCCATGTAATAGGGGGCGAGCCTATTACCATTAACCGGGCACAAATCCTAACTCCGAGCTGCTACTGAGAATTTCATAGAAAAACCCAATAACACTTTTTGCTCGACCTGGGAATCGAACCCAAGACCTCTAGCGTAGCAGTCGCGCTTAGGACCACTAGGCTACCGAGGCAGTTCTTTCGATGTCATTTAAAAACCGAAAACTGCGTGCATTACTTGTTTGATCTTTATCATTTTCACTTTTATTACTTTAACTTTTGTCCCCGACGACATCCGCGCGGAATTGAAAGACCTTAATCCGGCCCTGTCGCAAAATCTGAGCTGACATCTCCGGCCTATAAACTGCCTACCTGCCAGATTTAAGCTTCTTAAGTTAAGTAGTTTTCAAGATGTTGTTTTTATTATTGCATGAATGAGCACAACGCGTGAAATTGTTTGCGTGTTTTTTTTTAAGGTCGTCTCTGGTTACTGCTCCGTTCCCGTGTGTCGTAGCGTGATGTTATATAGTATACTATACTATTTCTCATGAACCTGGCTAGTATATACAAAAATATTTTTTCCAATTTGAGTGGAAGTTTCGAAGAGATTAGCGCGTTTAAACACACAGAGACAAACAAAAAAAAATGTCTTCAGCTTTATTATATTAGTATTGAAAGATAGAATCTTTAACAGCATTTATAAAGCCATTAATTAATTAAATGGCAATTAGTTTATTCCTTTTCGTTAATTAATTGGAAATCTGTACAATATTATAAAGAGGTATTTGGCTTTGGATGTTGGGGCGTAACACCCCCGTGCCTCGGAAAGCACGTGATGCCGTTTGCCCCGGCGGTCATTCGTAGATCTTTGACAGACGTTACGGATAGTCAGAAGCCAGGAATATGCTTTGATAACCATAAAGCTTATGTCGACACAATCAAGACAGCAAACTAATCAAAATCAAGGCGAAGAGCAAGGCCTGGTTCCGTCACGTGTAAAAAAATAAACATACTATGTACTAATGCAATAATTACGCGTCTCATATATTATGACGTAACAGCCAATGTGTTACACAAACATTTGAGGCCAATGTTGGTTTTGCGTTATTGGATGACAGAGGCTGTGGGTTTAAAAATTAATTAAATAGTGTTGTCTTAATAATAGAATGTCAAGTTATTTGGGCTGCGGGTTGTTCTTAAGAGATACCGCGCCCCCGGAACGCGAAGGGCACAAGAAGGAACATGGAAGGGTTTTAGTCAAGAAAATTCTGACACCTGGCCTATTGCCATTAACCGGGTACAAATCCTAACTCGCCCCCTATCACATGGGACCTTAATATACCGGCGATCTGTGGGTGTACACTGGTACACCTCTGCCGAACCCTTTGGGGAATACAGGCGTGATGGTGATGGTAAATCCTAACTCCGAGCTGCTACTGTGTGTTTGTATAAAACACGAAAAGAGAAATCGAAATTACAACAATATAAAGAATGAAAGCAGTTTACGTGATTAACCTAGAAATAAATAACAAACAACGGATTTAAAAATCATGTCACGTGATATAGACATTTGTTGTCTATGCCGCGTACTGATAGAAATCTTGTAATGACTGTAATAAGACATTTAACGAAGCCAAGAGACAAAATAGTCGTGCCATCTGTTGTTCTGCAGTCATTTATAACCAACTTCAAAAATAGAGGAGGTTCACTATTTTGAATTTAAAAAAATGGTTTTTGCTTTTAGAATTCCGGTGTCTGTCAGATTTGGAAAAATTCCCTGTTTTTATTTGTAAGGATAGACTTTGAGACAGACAAAGTAAGCATAATCTAAAATAGCCTGTAAGGAAGTACAAATGGAACTCATCATCTGCTTAGCCTTTTCCCAACTATGCTGGGGTCGGCTTCCAGTCTAACCGGATGCAGCTGAATATCAGTGTTTTAACATGGAGCGACTGCCTATCTGACCTCCATAACCCAGTAACTGGGCAACAGGATACCTCTTGGTACATAAAAAAAAATATACAAAAGGAACTGAATCGTAAAAATTATTAAAAAAAGAAAGTGTCTCGTTGGCCTAGTGGTCCTAAGCGCGACTGCTACGATAGAGGTCTTGGGTTTGATTCCCAGGTCGAGCAAAAAGTGTTATTGGGTTTTTCTATGAGATTCTCAGTAGCAGCTCGGAGTTAGGATTTGTGCCCGGTTAGTGGCAATAGGCTCGCCTCCTATTACATGGGACCTTTACATACCGGCGAACTGTGGGTGTACATTGTTACACCTCTGCCTAACCCTTCGGGGAATGTAGGCGTGATGGTATGTAAAAAGTTTTCATAATGATTTTAACTGTTTTTAAATAGGACTATCCCGTCACACTATTCCCAACCACTGCAATTCCTGAAAGCCAGAATCAACAGTGGAAACCGCCAGAAAAGCGCCGAGGCAAAGAAGTTCGACGAGTCCCGGAGAAACGATTCAACAGTCTTGGATTCCGCAATGAAATTAATCAGAAAAGATTACCAGAGGTGTAAGAAAAAACGTAATTGTTTTAAACATTATAAAAAGCAACTCCATGGTCTTAAAACTTAGTTTGTTGTAAGAAAAACGGTAATTAGTGTTATTTTTTCGTAATTAATAATCATCGTACGAATGCTTCATAAGTAACGTAATAAAACAATAAAAATAAATGACAATCTACAATTCATTCGCATTGAAATATACAACATCATTAGATTCTAAATACAAAAAACTTCTACGGACAGATCAAAGAGGTTCCGTTTACAATAATAATCCAAGCCTATTATTTTCCCACTGCAGGGCAAAGGCCTCTTCTCATACAGAGAAGGTACTGGTCAGACTTATATTAATTATTAACTGCCTCGTTAGCCTAGTGGTCCTAAGCGCGACTGCTACGCTACAGGTCTTGGGTTCGATTCCCAGGTCGAGCAAAAAGTGTTATTGGGTTTTCCTATGAATTTCTCAGTAGCAGCTCGGAGTTAGGATTTGTGCCCGGTTAATGGCAATAGGCTCGCCCCCTATTACATGGGACCTAAACATACCGGCGAACTGTAGGTGTACGTTGGTATACCTCTGCCTAAACCTTTTGGGAATACAGGTGTGATGGCATGTGTGTAATGAATTAGTAAATAACTGATATTAATAAATATTAAATTAAATTACTTAGGGATGTTAAAAATAGATTAGGTACTGTCAAAATATTGGTTAAAAATAGTCATTTTAAAAATACTTTTTTTATTAATTGTAATTATTAAATGATATATTTAGTTGTTTGGAAATTATCAAAACAATTTACCTACACAGGTGAGATATTAACCAGAGGAGGAAATTGAGATATATTACCTATATCATAAATTAAACTTATTTTAGTATTAGTCACAAATCCTCATTTAAAAAAAAATACATTTCAGTAAATTTAAGTTTAAGGTTGTATTTCCCACATAAAATCAACATGCAGCCATTTCATATTCGCTCGACTGAACTTTGAACTTTAACTGGATCCACGACGCGACTCACTAAGCTTTGACTAGTTTTAAGTGGTCCAAATGCAATTACTTTGCTTGCTCTCAGTCAGAATATTCTAATAAATATAATACCTGACTATTATTGTCCCACTGCAGAGCAAAAGCCTCTTCTCATACAGAGAAGGCTTGCTGAAGGCGGAATGTCAATTTAAGTCTTATATTTATCCTGGCTGTCATTCGTAGATCTTTGACAGTCGTTACGGATAGTCAGAAGCCAGGAAGTCTAACAACCAGTCTTACCAAGAGGTATCGTGTTGCCTAGTAACTGTGTTGTGGAGGTCAGATAGGCAGTCGCTCCATGTAAAGCACTGATATTCAGGTGCATCTTGTTAGGCTGAAAGCTGACCCCAACATAGTTGGGAAAAGGCTAGGCAGTTAGTCAAGTGATGTCCTCCGCCCTGGGAGAATAGAGGGGTCTGTCAAACTTTTACTGGCCAAAAACCACCCCGGTATTCCTTTTACACACTAAGGCCATAGATAAAAGTGTTTAAAAAAAATACATAATGCTTAGTTACTTACTGACCGAAATAAGACCCTACTAAATTTGTATGGAGCGCTCTGTCGGAAATATTCCCTTAAACATATATGGATGTTGGCCCTTCGATTTAAAAATCAATCGTTTTGGTTTAGTTGTTAACTACTGGATTATCACCACCATCTTATTAGTACTCTTAGCAATAGTTAAATGAGTTGTAAAAGAGTATTTTTTTAATTTAAATACTTGTTTAGGCGGTTCATTTATATTATCTGGTTACTAGTAGACTTGGCGGCCTCAACACACTTAGGAAGATAATGATAAATCAATCAAAGTCGGCTTTACTTTGAACGGTAAACTATTAATAAGTCTTAGATTTGATGTTCAGACTATGCAAAAAGAAATATTAAACATTTTGACCGATTATCTAGTAATAAAGATAGAAGAACAAAAGAGTCGATTACTTTGAAACGGCTGAACCGATTTTGATAAAACATATTTAAAAACCATCGCTAGGGAACCTGCTTTCAAATGAAACCGTATTCAAATCGGTTTACCCGTTTAAGAGCTACGGTGCTACAGACAAACACACAGACATGTCAAACTTATAGCAGCCCTCGTATTGAGTCCGGGGTTAAAAAAATATTTTCCCATAAAACGTTGGTAGGCAAAAAAATTTGGTCACGTTCTCTTCAAAAAAAAATGTTCAAGTTATAAAAAATATTGAAACGTCAAGCGGTTTTGTTTATGGAACGCCAAACCTAATTGTCATTTGTCATTTTTCCCGCGCATGCAAAAGTTGTTGTCCTATTAATAAGACAATAAAATAAACTAATGATGTTTAATAATTTGATGTTGATTTGTTTTTAATGACACAGTAGCTGAGCGTTTCGCTGTTGCTCTGCGTGCCGCGGGTTTGATTATCGCACGAAACAAATTTTTGTATGGCCACAAGTTTTGTGCGTCTGGTTGTTTGTGAGAGAAAAGAGTGTCCTAGGAGTTTTTTTGCTCGTTCTTCTCCATAGAGATCTACGTTTTGGAAAGAGCAACTAGCTTCAAATTTCTGTCGAACTTCTTGATAATTCAAAAGTCTGCCTGCAAATGGTCTAACTGAAATTAAATAAATGCTTTTTTTCAGTTTTTTTTTTGGGGGTGGGAATCATCAAATAACTTCTCCCGCCCTGGGCGGGGCGGGAGAGAGTGTCAGACTTTTACCGACTAAAACCCACCCATGTTCCTTCTTGTGCCCTTTGCGTTCTGAGGGCGCGATATCTCTTACGAACAACCCGCAGCCCCGGCAGGCATCGGCCCTCAGTGGTCCCTTCCTTTTGCTGACATCTCCTTGAGGCGCGCGTGGAACACGAACGTGCCATTGACACGGCCTGTTATGATAGCCAGATTTATGAGAACTAATATAGGCTATAAAACATCATGCTATGACATACGGGATCGGAGCAGTAACTAAAAACGTAACTTAACGCTGGTGTAATAAATTACACGGATGCAGTCGCGGGCAGAAGTGTGTTAATAAAAACTAAACATTAGCGCATTCATATTATTATGTCGTGAGGTTTTTCTCACATCAATATTAAAATATGTAGCCGGCTTTATTTCATTCAGGATCCGGACTAGGATGTAAGTCTGCTTCCGTTCCCTTACCTCCGATTTGAAATTAGAACACATTAATCATACAGTTTTACCGGGAAAATTTTGACAGATTGGTTTTTTTTTCTAACTACCTAGTAATGTTATGGTGATTTGTCGACTTGGTCTATGTCACCTCCAACCTAGACTAAAGTCAAGAGCCTATCTCTCGAAAAGAAAAATAAATGTTTATGGCTGTTCGGTATATAGGGTGGATTTTTAAGGGCAGGTACCTTAACTATTATAGTTACAGGAAAACGCTCCTAGGAGACCATCCATAACTTTTTGACATATTCTAAACTGCATTCACAGATTTTGGAAAAATGTACAGTTAGCGAAAAAATACTACAAGACGATTTTTTTATTTATTTCAATCGATCCTCTATCATTTAGGGATCAAAAGATTCTTTGGGACCATTTAAGGTATGAGCACACACTTGTGCACTATAAGATCTCCTGCGTACTTGGCTAGTCTGCATTAAGATTAGCCGCCGTAATCAGAATCGGTCTGGAGAATATATTAACATTTTGTTGAAGAATATTATTTGCCATACATTTTGGAATTCTAGCTACAAAAATAATCACTCAAAATTTTGACAATTAAAATGACCATCGTACCATCACACACCTGTATTCCCCGAAGGGCTAGGCAGAGGTGTACTAAGTACACTTATAGTTCGCCGATACGTTTAGGTCCCATGTAATAGAGGAGGTGCCTGTTGCCAGATGAAGGCAGCTACTGAGAATTTCATAGAAAAACCCAATAACACTTTTTGCTCGACCTGGGAATCGAACCCAAGACCTCTAGCGTAGCAGTCGCGCTTAGGACCACTAGGCTAACGAGGCAGATTAAAATAACGTTGTACACAAAATTCCCCTTCACTTAAAAGTACGGATAGCATAATAATAATTATTAATAAAACGTTTAACTTCTAATGCTAGTTAGTACACAATGTCCTTGTTGCAAAAGTGAACGCGTGTCCTTTGCGAGCGCCGGTAGCGTCAACAAAAAAGTAGGGACTCGACATTATTAAATAAAAATAAAAATTGCGTTTTTTTGTTTTAGACCGAATTTTAAAAAAGGTCTGCCTTTTTAGCCTAGTGGTTCTAAACGCGACTGATACGCTAGGTGTCTTGGTTTTGATTCCCAGGTCGAGCAAAGTGTTATTGGTTTTTTCTATAAAATTCTCAGTAGCAGCTAGGGGTTAGGATTTGTGTCCGGTTAATAGTAATAGGCTTGCCCCCTATTACATGGGCCCTAAAACATACTGGTGAACTCTAAGTGTACATTGATACACCTCTGCCTAACCTTTCGGGGAAAACACGCGTGATGGTATGTTGTTGTTAAAAAATGAGAAGGTTTACAATTTGACGATTCTTTTTATTTTCCCAACTCGAGTTTTAATTTGAAATGATTATCTTTTAGCGAATCGTAAATGTTTACAAGTTTACCGAATTTACAATATTGATTCTTTTACTTTTTGGGTTATATTTAGGTGCCAAAAGGGTCGTTTGATTGTAATCAAAGGTTGTATGGATTGTATGGAAGCCACATTTTACTTTAGAAGTTTCGAGCATACAAGATTTCTTGAATTGTATCGAGGGTTATGACGACGGTTTCTGTGTTAAAAAAAGGATTTTAGTTTATGAGATGTACGTTTGTTTTACAGTTAATAAAGATGCCGTCTCTGACCAAAATTAGACCTTCTATAAATTTGAGAATTTCAAGTATTCTTGTCAAACATTTACTTCGTTGAAACCATTAATACGTCATCATTAAAGCAATAAATAAATTAAAGAATCTCATTACTTAAGTAAAATTTGACTGTCAAAGTCAAAGAATTTAATAACCACGACCATTTTAGAAATCTAATCCTATTTCAAAACAATTAGTTAGCTTTTGTCTTTTGTCCGGTTATTGCTATTAGAGAAATAATTTTCAGAATCGAACCAGTAGTTCCGGAGATTAGGGAGTCCAAACAAAGAAATCCAAATTCCTACTAATATTAAAATGCGAAAGTTGCGAGGATGAAATAATGGATGGATGGAAGGATTGATGGTTGAATGTTTGTTACTCTTTTACGCTTTAACGGCTGAACGGTTCTGGATGAAATTTGGAACAGACATAGATTATAGTCAGAAATAGCACATAGGCTACTTTTTATCCCGAAAAAAATTACGGTTCCCGTGGGATAATATATCAAATTTGACGCGGACGAACTCGCAGGCAGAAGCTAGTATATACTTCTATACTAATATTATAAAAAGGAAAGTTTTTTGTTGTTTGTTTGTTTGTAATGAATAGGCTCCGAAACTACTGGACCGATCTTGACTATTTTTTCACCAATATATAGCTATTGGGATCTGCATGAAATTTTGCACATTGATAGATGAACGGACGGAAAAATGTATAGTTCTCGTAGGATAATATATTAACTTTGACCTGGACGCAGTCGCGGGTGGACGCTAGTATTTGTATAAATATTTCGTTCTATTTCCATCCCAGCGAAAGCCTACTAAAAATTCTTACTACAGATTGTATATTACTTAGTAAATATTGCAGGTACAGTCTTCAGGTAAGGTACCTTTACTGAAATAGGGGTTGTCTTGTAAGAAAAACTTATTTAATGAGGGGTGGGTGACCCCTTATCGCAGGAAACTCAATATCGTTATCGCGGAGGGTATAAGAGTTATTATGTTTATTTTGGAAATATTATTTTGTCTAGAACAAACTATTTTTCTCTATACCGTTTGACGATTGTATTTCTTTGATATGAAAACGATTTTGGTTACGTTTTTTAAATATAACATAACATACCATCACGCCTGTATTCCCCGCAGGGTTAGGCAGAGGTGTAACAAATGTACATCCGCAGTTCGCCAGTATATTTAGGTCCCATGTAATAGGGGGCGAGCCTATTGCCATTAACCGGGCACAAATCCTAACTCCAAGCTACTACTGAGCAAATCCTAATGGAAAAACCCTATAACACTATTTGCTCGACCTGGGAATTGAACCCAACACCTCTAGCATAGCAGTCGCGCTTAGGACCACTAGGCTACCGAGGCAGTGAAAGTTCATATGAATTGAAAAAGTCACATTGCTATAGGTAGTAACCGGCATGAATCGTAAGCACAGGCTTCAAGTTCTATTTGGGTCTCTTTGGCGGAATGAAGAAGGCGGGGGGCGCTGACGCTGCACGTTATTAATCGTGTGCAGCGTCGGCGCTCAAAAATTCATTCATTCCGCCACAGAGACCCAAAAATGAACTTGAAATTGGTGCTTGCGCTTCGTGCCGGTTATTAAACTTGCCTAGTATCGAATCTGCACCGTCATGCATGAAAGGCGGGCGTATTAACTACTGGGCTATCACGACAAGTCATTTCGTGACGATTTTAAATGTTCTAAGAACTATACTCTTGAGACTTTTTTTTTGGTATGTCTGTTAAGAACCAACTCAGTAACTACTATATCACAGTACTAGCTTCTGTTTGCGACTTCTTCAGTTTTGTCTTCAGTTCGTGGTTTTATCACCCGCATTAATTGTGTTTGTTTACTGCTCCGCACCTATTGGTCGTACCGTGATGTTATATAGCTTATAGCCTTCCTCTATAAATTGACTAACCAACACAAAAATATTTTTTCAATTTGAACCAGCAGTTCCTGAGATTAGTGCGTCCAACCAAACAAACAAACTCTTCAGCTTTATAATATGAGTATAGATACCAAACAAAATTAAGAGGTATAGATTGAATAGGTACCTAGGTACAATCTTCTAATTGAACTTTGATAGTTACGTAAATTGTCTAGACAAATACTTACTTCAAATATGATAAATGCGAAAACAATCTTTGTTTGTCTCTTTCAAACCTAAACCGCTGAACTGATATTGATGAAATTTGGTACAGAAATAGACCTTGGAGAAGGATATAGACTATTTTTTGTCGCAAGAAAAGGGCGTGAAGGGGTTGAAAAAGGGATGAAAGTTTGTAGAGTCAGAAGATAGAACTATGTAACTTTGAATTTACGCACTAAATAGTAAGTATTTTTCAAAAAATTGTTTCTTAAAAATAAAACACTTAGATTACTCCATGCGGACGCATTCACAGGCAAAACTTAGTTGAATTATAATTTTATTATTTTATCTATCGATTATTCTGTCCGTACCGCTAATTGCACAAACCGTGATTTTAGTTAAAACTACTTTGAACGTACCTCAACCAGTTAAATAAGTATATTTATTTCACATTTATCTATATTAATATTATAAAAAGGAAAAAAAAATGTTTGTTTGTTTGTGGCGAATAAACTCCAAAACTACTGGACCAATTTTAACAATTTTTTCACCAATAGACAGCTAAATTATCAGAAAGTAACATAGGCATAGTATAGTAACATGACGCTACGACTCACGGGAGCGGAGCAGTAACCGAAAATGTAACTTGACGCGGGTAAAATAAGTCACGCGAACAAAGTCGCGGGCGGAACCTAGTCTTCTATATAGAAGCAAAAAAACAAGTGTTGTATAATAAAAATACAGCCAAGCGCGAGTCGAACTCATACACAAGGGTTCCGTACCATTGAGAAGAGAAAAAAACGCTAAAGAAAAGAAAATGTTTCATGAATCTTATGATTTTTAAACTAATTTATTTTTTATTATTTGTTGTTATCGCGGCCATGGTTATACACACTCTGTGTCAATTCCAAGTGTCTACCTATAAGGGCCTCCACCAACGTCCGAATTTTTGTAGGACCGACTATCGAACCGCTCAATAGATCCATAGTTTCGTGGGACCGAATTTTTGTAGGACGTGTGCGTTGGTATATTAGAATTCATAATGTTCCAATCTCTCCGACAAAAAATCGGTCACCGATTGTCTGACGTGGGCGGACAACCTTTCGGTTAAAAAGATACAGCCCTGTGACAGAGATAGATGGAGATTCGGATGGACGGATGAGCAAAGGGTTCCGTTTGGACGATTTTTGGTACGGAACCCTAATTTTTAAAAAATAATATTTATAATTTATTAAAACCTTGAATTAAGTGTTTTTGATCTTGACACATTTTATTTTTTCGGAATTAAATCAAAATTATGTCTGTAGCAATACCCCCTTGACTGTTTTATGATAGTTATTCGGTAATAAAAGCTGAGCAGTGTATATTAATGAGCTGATAACAAGATGACTAATGATAATACGGTGTTAGTGCTAATTATTCTGTTGTGTATTTTATGAGATATCATTTATTAGGAAAAGCTGCACTCTAATGTCAGAGTCCTGTATAAGACAGTAATAGGCTAGTATCAACATCATAAATATGAAGAACGTTTACTTCTAAGCTCTATTTCTATTGTTGTGGGTCACAAAAACCTTATACAAGGTTGGTAATAACCTCTGACTATATAACTGCCTCGTTGGCCTAGTGGTCCTAAGCGCGACTGCTACGCTTGAGGTCTAGGGTTGGATTCCCAAATCGAGCAAAAAGTGTAATTGGGTTTTTCTATTAAATTCTCAGTAGCAGCTCGGAGTTACGGTAAGTTTATCGGGAACTTAGGTGTAACTCCAAAAATGTAAAGCAACTAGCTTCACCTTTCTGACTAACTGAACGACTCCTTGACAATTCAAAAGTGCCTATCAATTGTCTAATTAAAATAAATGCTTAGTCTTTGACTAAGGGCACTCTATGTTAAGAGGTGAACTGTCGATCAAGAATTTTATTAAATTCACCCCTTAAAATTTGATACTTCTGGGGCCTTCTGGTAAAATATTAGAAAGTAAGATAGGCTATATAACATCACGCTACGACTGTCGAGCGCGGAGCAGTCTAAAAATCACCACGCAGACGAAGTCGCGTGCAGAAGGTAGAGTAGTATAAAAGTTCAAAAAGAAAAACGTATTTTCTTAACAATTCGACACCTGACAGCAAAAAAATAAGTCTAAGAAATGCCGTTCAATCACTGCCACTGATTTTTTTCTTGATTGCATAACTATTAACATGCTAATTATTCACAAATAATTATGAATGAAAACGTAGTGCAGGCAAACCTTGAAAATTTAATTGTTTTAACCACGCAACGCTTGAACAAAAACTCCATTACGCAGTTAATGTAACTAAACATTACAAACCTAGGTCAACTTTTGACCTAGGTTTTACAAACCGGAACCGGAACAGTATAAAAAGTAAATCACATTGATAACTCGTGACAAATCGCGATAAACGAAGGCAAACACCTATTTGTTTATATGTTCATATCACACATACTCACTCTTGTTAAAAAAAAAAACAAACGCGCACAAAAAGAAACTGCACAAAACGGACGTGTTTCCAAAAAAAATACGTTTTTGCTATCTCTACTTACGGTTCGCGGGTTTATTTTTTAAAAACAGAAAACACGGAAAAATAAATTAAATTTGTGTAGACGATGTTACTGAACACAAGACGTTGGCTGACTGAATACGCCGCGCCACATTCAACAGATGATATTTGTACTTTGCCAGCGTTAACCACGCATGCGTCAAGACTTGGGAATCGATAACTACTGTGAATGGGTGTATCGATATTTGCACCAGTTTTTGATGAATCGATTATGATTATTAATTGGTTCTATTCGATTTAGAACTATGTACAATTCGTTTACTTTCAGCAATTTTGCTTTAGGTAATGACCGGAATAAAATTGTACATGAACTATATTCTCAATGCTTTCGTACTCTTAAGAGATTTGTTTATTTATAAGTTAATAAAAGTTACATTCGTATTAATCTAGGCACATGGTAGAGTGTCAGCCAAGTTCGGAGATTCCATTAACATTTGAAATTAAGTACATACGATGGGGGCGTAAGTCGCTTACGTGAACATTTCAAGTTTTCAAGAAATACAACTACGCACTAGTATTTAACTGGTACCAAGTTCACTGGTGTTGAATTTTATAATATTGACTAAAATTTGGCTTTAAAACATATAAAACTCTGATTCTGATACAAAATACAGGCTGGTATATTTATCATTACTTTTAGTTAATGTTTATATGCAGAGTAGGTCTTAGGTTGAGCAAAAAGTAACGTGGTAAAAAAAGTATGGGGATGTAATTTCACCCCTACTTTTGCAATAACAGGGGTTAAAAAAAAACAAATGCACACTCTATATGATTTTAACCAAAACCTTTTCATGCTCGACGTAAAAAAAGTTCCGTTGATCTATAAAAAGACTGGTCTATATTAAAATTTTAACAGCAATGTTAATTTAATTTGCATAAATTCACTAAATACCGGTAGTCGATATCGATAAAATTTGATGTTGACTGTTTTATACCTATAATTATTATTATTTTTCAATAATTATTATCGAATGCATCCGTTTGGACTTTACTTTTTATGCGTGTTATTGCTTCCTTAAAATGGCGAAGGTCAAAAATATACCACAATATCAGAATACAGACTTATTACCCCCGATAATACGGGCATGGTTATAAATAGGGTAGATTAGGGAACTTTCAAAAGTGCTTTTCAGTATAAATTATGTAACTTTAACTTTGACATTGACGCGCATTCTGTTACCATGGATACATTACATGATTTTAAACCCCAAAAGGGTTGAAATTTCCGTTGCCTATTAAAGAAATATCAGCTGTCCCTAATGTTATGTTTATTTTGTCTTGTTTGTTTTTTGTGTAAGATCAATGTTGTTTATAAATTTTCTTGCTTGTTTATTGTTGAAAAAAATTATTAGAGGCCCGCTTGGCCAGCTAGGGTTACATTTTGAACTAAGGGTTATTTATTAACACGGGCCTATTAAGTACTTATATTATACACGAAGGACATGGCGGGACGACTTGGTCAGCTTCCTTAAGAATTGGGTAGATGACATCATTAAACATTAATTCCAAGACACAGCTTTACAAAAAGAACAGTTTATTTTACCCCTGAAAACCTTTAACCTTTAACCTGAATAACAATAAAATTCGATTTTTTACTTCTTTTGAAATCAATAAATAGTTATTAGTTTAGTTAGAACTGAGATGTCAAAAAACTGACGTCATAATTATGTATCGTCGTACAAAATCTATGGGGGAATCGCGTTTTGACAGCTCATAAAGAGTACGTCAAGTGATTAGTGGTGTCATCTACCCAATTGGTAAGACGTAGCTCAAAATCGCAATAGATGGAAGGAATGGAGGAAGGCCTTTGGTCAGTATGTACTTACAACATCTTGTGTTAACCTCGTGTTAGCAACTAAATCAGAGTTAAATTTTTGGGGCAAGTGGACCTAAACATACCGGCGAACTGAGGGTGTACATTGGTACACCTCTGCCTAACCCTTCAGGGAATACAGACGTGATGGTATGATGATGGCAAGTAAGCTTAATAGAATAGATTCTAGTTTTCTTTATTATCATAATTACACAATAATATCAAAATGTTCCGAAAAAAAAGCTGGTGCAATAATGTAGGGAACTTTTCCATCACTTACTAATTGATTCCCAAATAATTTGGATAGTAATTAGCAGTAATGTACCGAATTCCGGCATGCCGCTATTAGGAACTTAAAATGTCACAATCATTTCGTAAAAAGATGACATTATGTGTAATAATAGAATTATAAAGACCTAAATATTGTAGGTACTACCTAACTTAATAATAATGAAACATTCGAGAAAATACGATCATTTACAGAGTTTTGTAAAATAGAGAAAAACATACACACTCACACTATTCATATGGGGGTAAATAAAAACCACAGAACGCCACCTGCTACGATCCTTACATACTCCTTTCGCCTCGTCCACGTTCATATAACAAGATATATGAACGTGGACTAGGCGAACTCGCGCAATACGTCGGGTGCGTAATACTCGTGAGTGTTACGCACCCGACCTTACTGAAGAACCTCGCCAGTAAGGCGAACAAAGAATACAATAAAACCTTTTTTATGGCTGTCTTTGAGGGAGGCCTATGTCTAGCAGTGGAAGTCGTTTGAGTGATATGATGACGATGAAGCCGTCTTGTTAATACATGGTGATTCAATAAATAATTACCAATAATAATCCCGAATACCGAGAATTACGGCCAAAAAGCCCAATAACCCCGAACAGAGATTAAGAAATCAAAACGATTTTTTAAATTGTTATTGGACTTTGTTTTTTTTTTGTAATATTTTAATAGCTAATACCTATTATAATTTACTGCCTTTTAAAAATGACCACTCTCGTGTTTATTTTCTTTTTATAGTGAGGTAAATGGTCTCTATCTAAGCTAAAAAAAATGAAGTTTGATCAAACAATTAAAATAAGCGGTAAAAAAAAAAATCGTTATGACTGAAGATGTACTTTTAGTTACAGGTTATACACATACCATCACGCCTGTATTCCCCGAAGGGTTAGGCAGAGGTGTAACAATGTACACCCACAGTACGCCGGTATGTTTGGGTCTCATGTAATAGGGGGCGAGCCTATTGCCATTAACCGGGCACAAATCCTAACTCCGAGCTGCTACTGAGAATTTCATAGAAAAACCCAATAACAGTTTTTGCTCGACCTGGGAATCGAATCCAAGACCTCTAGCGTAGCAGTCGCTCTTACGACTACTAGGCCAACGAGGCAGTTCCGTTCAGTACAGGTTATAATTAAAAAAATCTCGGACTCCCTCCTTCCTTTGTGTTATTCCCTCCTGAAATTACCCTCTGAATAAAAGTTATGTTACAAAAAAGAGTTTTGTATTTTTGACGTTCTAAAATGATTCTTAGTCAAAAAACTGGATTTAATTTTCAATTATTCAAAAACAAGATCTAAAAAGAACAATATTCTAAGTCCTATAAAAAAAAAAAGAAAAAATCAAACGTCAAATGTGACTCCAAGGTTTTACCATAAAATATCGGGAAAATCTAAAGTCCCAAATTCCGGCAAAATGACGACATTACTTATACGTCATGACATTGAAAACTGTCATGGTACCCGGGATGTGATACAAATATTGGTCGCCAACGTTTGCGCCAATGACTCAGCTACCACGGCAAATCAAATGTGCTAATAATTATAAAGAATTCAATGTTTGCGAAGTGTTTGACGTCAGTTTTGTCCTAGATACTTCATTTTGCTAACGTCATGATTATTTTACATTGAGACACACGTGTATTAAAGGTGCATTTACTTCAAAAGTGACATTCGAAATTGGTTAATATTAATTTGTCGACGATGCAAAACTGCACGTTGTATCGGTTCAGTTTTGCATCTTGTTAAAATTTCGGGAGCCTGTCATAAAAAAAATACCATCACGCCTGTATTCGCCGAAGTATGTTTAGGTCTCATGTAATAAGGGGCGAGCCTATTGCTATTAACCGGGCACAAATCCTAACTCCGAGCTGCTACTGAGAATTTCATAGAAATACCCAATAACACTTTTTGCTCGACCTGGGAAGCGAACACAAGACGTCTAGCGTAGCAGACGCGCTTAGGACCACTAGGCTAACGAGGCAGTTGTCATAACAGATATAAAAAATCAAATAAAATTGCGACACATACACATTGACTGCCTCGGTAGCCGGAGTTAGGAATTGTGCCCGGTTAATGGCAATAGGCTCGCCCCTTATTACATGGCATATTGTTACACCTCTGCCTAACCCTTCAGGGAATACAGGCGTGATGGTATGTGTGTGTAAAACTACGACAACTGGTCAATAATTAATAAATATTTGTTCTATAATTGCTTACGTTTATGAAACCAAACAACGTTCAAAGTAAAATTTCTATAAATGTACAACTCGGTCAACACGTGCCTTTACCCTTCACTAAAGAAAGGAGTACCAACCTATGGGCCTTCGCCCACGCTCGACTTTTAGTAGGACCGATTATCGGACCGTTTAATAGATCCATAGTTTCGTGGGACCGAGTTTTTGTAGGACGTGTGCGTTGGTATATTAGAATTAGTTTAAACAAACAAACGATAAGATCTTCTAGATTAATTACACACATACGTAACCTCACGCCTTTTTACCATGGGGGTAGGCACAATCCACAGAACGCTACGTGTTACGATTCTTACATACTCCTTTCGCCTCGTACACGTTCATACATCTGGTCATACAAGTACGCCGGTTACGAGTACTGCGCACCTGACTTTTCTGAAGCACCTCAGCAATAAGGTCAGGGTAGGTCCTTCTTTTTCTTCATAGCGTTATTATATTAGTATACTTAGATATTATATTTTTCGATAGGTTTTTTTCTGTACTAAATCTACCTATCAGTTATGAATGAACCGTATCGAAATGCACCTATTGTTGCTTATCGTACAAAAAGACATGACGTACACACAGACAAATTGACGGTTTAGAAGAAGAAGAAGAATAATTTATTTTTTCCAGAAACATGGTTACAGGATTTTATAAATACTAGGTATATTGCACGAGTTCAGCATTTCTTACCGTATAATCGGTATGCAAAATGACACAATATAAAATTGATTACAACAGAAATTCATTTTTGTAAAATTTTGTTCATTATTTCATAAGGTTCAGTTTTGCAACCTCGGAAAATTCCAGGAGGTTATCATTAAAGACGTAAATTGTTTGCTGTGTTCCGGTTTCTTTAAATCGCCGTTGTTTAAATCAAAACCCCTTAACCCTTTGGTTAAGGGGCTTTGATTTAAACAAACTAACAAAAAATTGTTTCCTCTTCATAATATTAGTTTAAGATTAATCAAGTCTCTGACAACGAAGGAGGTGATAACCCAAAAGTATGTTAAGACGGAATAAGGAAAAACCGGTGCTTAACACGTCTTGTATAAAGTAAATATGACAGCTGTCAAATAACGTCAAACATTTTCATTAATCAAAATGGCGGGTTTGAAAGAATAATATTGCGCTTTGAGACGGTGGTTAAGTATATTGCTTATGTCAATAAGACTTTTTCTATTAAATATATCGTGATGAAAAATGCTCGTACCTTCTTTGTATGAGAAGAGGCCTTTACCCTGCAGAGAGGGTCAATAACAGGCTGGTATTATTTCAGTATTTTTTATTAGTCTTATATACGGTAAACAAAAGAAATAAGTGACCAGATCGACGAATATAGTTGGAGTTTTCTTTAAAACCGATGGTCGTTTTAAAATGAAATTTAATCTTATTAATAAGCTGTTCATTTTCTATTGTTAAAATCAAATTAGGCGTCTCTGGTTACTTATCTCCCTTGCTGACTGTACTTAATCCGGGTGGTAAATTTGGGAGGCGTACAAGGAGCCGAAGTCAACTTGCTGAGATCGATTTGGCATTTACGCTAAATTCGAAAACCTGGCGAAAATTATCCCTGTATGTACCATTTAAGTGGACCCAAAGACGACATCTGGTTGATGGTCAACAATTATGGGACATGGAAACGCACTATGATTCTGTGTCTCATTGGGACCAAGGGTATTCCCCAAGTTCTGTCACCTAAATCTTTACATGGTTATGTAAAAACCCAAGCAGGCATTTTTGCGGTGTACATATTATAAGCCTCTCAGTCTTCCGCGGTAAATTCTTCGAAATAGTTAATTTTAAATTATATGGTTTCCTTAAGGTAAGTAAGGAGATTTCTCATCGCCGCGCCGTCAGCTTGAGCCTTATCACCTAGATGCGGATGGAACACTTTTTTAAACGTAGTTAATAAATATATTAGTTGTAATGACTTTTTCTTTAAGTTATCTAAAAAAAAAATGTTATACAAAAAAATATGGATATTAAACTTGATGAGATGTCAGCAATTTTCGAAGGAGCCACTCAGGGCCGATGCCTGCCGGAGTTACGGGTTGTTCGTAAGAGATACCGCACCCCCGGAATGCAAAGGGCACAAGAAGGAACATGGGTGGTTTTTAGTCAGTAAAAGTCTGACATTCCCTGAAAGTGATTTGATGGTTTCCCAGCAGGAAATACTCTATTTTTTTTTTCTGGGAGAATGCCAAAGGCAGTAAGTCCGTATTCATACCTTTTGTTACATAAAGTTTAATAAATGAATCTGTCAAAAAACCCTACATCAACCAAAGTTTTTCCTTAAACCTTCCGTTTTCAAGACAACCATCTATCATTTCTATACGTAGTCAAGTGGGTACTCGCTATAATTATCTTAATAGTCCAAGATCCCAGTGTCGAGAGACGTACATCACTTACGTTCGTTAAAGCATACAAATAGTTGTTCCGGCTCTGGATGTTTGTGTATAACATACCATCACGCCTATATTCCCCGAAGGGTTAGGCAGAGGTGTAACAATGTACACCCACAGTTCGCCGGTATGTTTAGGTCCCATGTAACAGGGGGCGAGCCTATTGCCACTAATCGGGCTCAAATCCTAACTCCGAGCTGCTACTGAGAATTTCATAGAAAAACCTAATAACACTTTGCTCGACCTGGGAATCGAACCCAAGACCTCTAGCGTAGCAGTCGCGCTTGGGAGCACTAGGTCAACGAGGCAGTTGACAGTTTGTGTATGTGAATTTAAATGCTTGTAAACGCACCTTTTCTTTGAGGATGGATAATCATCAATTGACTTCTTCCGCCCTGGTCGAAGCGAAAGGGAGGCTTAGACTCTTACTGACTAAACGTCATCCGTGTTCTTCCTAATGCCCTTTGCATTCCAAGGCCTCGGTGACTCTTTTGAACAAATTCCGCAACCCTGGTTGTAAAGGTACCTACGATGAAGAAGAACTTCCAAGTGTGGGGCAAAGTTTAAAAAAAAAATAATGATAAAGTTACATTTACTATTATTTTTTTATTTATTTTTTATAAACTGCCTCGTTAGCCTAGTGGTCCTAAGCACGACTTCTACGCTAAACGTCTTGGGTCGAGCAAATAGTGTTATTGGGTTTTTCTTTGAAATTCTCAGTAGCAGCTTGGAGTTAGGATTTGTGCTAGGTTAACGGCACTAGGCTCGCCTCCTATTACATGGGATCTAAACATACCGGCGAACTGCAGATGTACATTGTTACACCTCTGCCTAACCCTTCGGGGAGTACCGGCGTAATAGTATAGTTATATTTTAAAATTACAGTTATGCTAATATGACGTAGATATGGTGACTCCGGGATCTCGGTTCATAACATGACTGGTTAAGTCCGTTCTCGCAAAGGTAGGGGGAATCCGTACATCTATCACATTTTCCCTAGACGCGAAATGCAACCATTTACCTTGTTCTATGTTCATTTAACTTATCATTACTTGCGCTGACGCATTGTAGCTCATTACGAAACACGTGCGCGTAGAGAGATAGCAATGATTTACATATTCTTTTTTTAAATCCTAGGTTTCTCTACAATAAGGGCAAAGATTTTTTTGTTTGTAACGGATAGGCTCCGAAACTACTGGACCGATTTTAACAATTTTTTCAACAATAGATAGCTACATTATTCCTGAGTAATATATATATAACATCACGCTACTACATACGGGTGCGGAGCAGTAACGAAAGACGTAACTAAAACTATATATTAATAGAAAAAGTCACATTTGAATTTTACACCCCCGACGCAAAAACGACGGGGTGTTATAAGTTTGACGTGTCTGTGTGTGTGTGTTTAGCGTGGTATCGTAGCTCCCGAACGCATGAACCGATTTTGATTTAGTTTTTTTTTGTTTGAAAGGTGAATTAGTCGGGAGTGTTTTTAGCTTATGTTTGATGGAAATCGGTTCAGCGGTTTCAAACTTATCATCTCTTTCGTTAGCTGCGGTAGGGATTTTTATTTTTTTTATATAGAAATGAATGACTAAATGTGTTGCTTAGCGCAAAACTCTAGAACGGCAGGACCGATTTAGCTGTTATTGTTTTGTCAGTAAGATTGGTAAGAAAGATTAAAAAAGAAACCACCGGAAAAGTGGTACTTGCAAAAATATCTTTATTCAGTTGTTTTACGGTTCAAAATAGGTCGGGGCATGGCGCTAAATAGGGCTAGCTGCAAAAGGCTTTATGTACTCAAGGTACTCCAAATCTAGGGCACCATATACCTAGGTACGGTCGACAAAAAAGATTAGCAAGCAGCGACGTCAAAAATAGTTAAAGTTTTCTAAGAAACTGATTGATTTCTTAAAACGAAAAATCAAATTAGTAATTCGCTTTTTATGTTCCGTAATTCTCCATCGGTTTTTAGTAAAACCGACTTTATATCTGATGACGTTGGTTACTTATCTGTTTTGTTGATTGTACATAGATATATTTCTATATATGTAGGTATATTTAATAGGAATATAGGTCAGTAAGTAAGTAATGGATACTCTGTGGCTAGCATTTGCACATAGGTTCAGAATTCAAGAGTTCTTAAGTAATTTTATACGAATAGGGATTACAGTAGGGTGACCACTTCGAAGGGATTTTAAGGTTTTTTTTTAATATTATCATCTACTTAGCCTTTTCCCTATATTAAGGTTGGCTTCGAGTCTGATTGGATGCAGCTGAATACTCCAGTGTTTTATATAGAGCGCCTGCCTCTCTGACCTGCTCAACACACGTACTGGGTACATGATATCCCTTGGTAAGACTTGTTGTTAGACGTTCGAGCTTCTGACAGAATTTCGTTTAAAAAAATATGATTGTTGTAATGGGGTCTGTTTCCAATCTAAATCTTTCAGTAAGCTCGATAGATGGCGCTATCGTTTCGTTAGAGATTACTAAGGTCATCCACGTCTTAACCAGCTTAGATCAGGGCCTAACATTATCTCTCAACAGTATTATTTTAATATTACGTTGCCTTACGCGCTGTTGAATTTTCAACGCTCGGCTCATCACAGACAGTTGAAAATCGAATAACTGAAATTGCAAAGTAATATTAAATTACTGTTTGTAAGTACTGGTTGTAAGCACTCTAGGCACAAATGTGGTTTTATTTTCAACCTTATCTATGTTTCTTTTAGGTCAAAATTACCAGCTCAGTAATAGTAGAGTAGTAGTAGTAGAGCTCTTTGTGAAGGAGCTCGTCCGGGAAAGTATTACCACCATGCCTATTTCTCCCGCAAAGCAGAGTTGCTGTGTTCCGGTTTGAAGGGTATGTATGGGTGCCGGTGTAATTACAGGCACATGAGACATTTTGACTTTATTTCTGAGATGGGAACTGCCTCGTTGGCCTAGTGGTCCTAAGCGCGACTGCTACGCTAGAGGTCTTGGGTTCGATTCCCAGGTCGAGCAAAAAGTGTTATTGGGTTTTTCTATGAAATTCTCAGTAGCAGCTCGGAGTTAGGATTTGTGCCCGGTTAATGGCAATAGGCTCGCCCCCTATTACATGGGACCTAAAAACATACCGGCGAACTGTGGGTGTACATTGGTACACCTCTGCCTAACCCTTTCGGGAATACAGGCGTGATGGTATGTATGTATGGGAACGCATTTGCAAGGCCTCTGGTGTTGCAGATGGTGTAGCGGTGACCACTTAACATCAGGTGGGCCGTCAGCTGGTTTGCCATACAATGACATAAAAAAATTAAATAATAGACATTGATAACATCTTGTTAAATAATATATTTATAAATGTAGCCATCGCCTTGCAAATCGGCAATCAATTGAATTGTCAAGGTTATACAAATTATTGTGACTGAGACATTGTATGACCGACTGCCGACTAGTAACGCTTTTAACTGGTTATGTAAGGTCAGAGCAAACAGAGCAGCGAAATACATAAGCAGTTTTTATGTAATAATTGATAATGACTTCAGAGTCAAAGTCAAATTTAAAAGTATTTATTTCTATTAAGTGAATGGTTCTTTAGAGTACAAAATTATAAAAAAGCAGTCCTTAAGACACCGACATTTTACCGCCTAATCTGATAATAGGACAATTAATTTCCATCATACCATCACACCTGTATCCCCTAGAGGGTCAGGCAGAGGTGTACCATTGTACACACACGGTTCGCCAGTATGTTTAGGTCCCATGTAATAGGGGGCGAGCCTATTGCCATTAATTGAGCACAAATCCTAACTCCAAGCTGCTACTGAGAATTGTAGAGAAAACCCAATAACACTTTTTGCTCGACCTGGCAATCGAACTCAAGTCCTCCAGCGTAGCAGTCCATTAAGCTAACGAGGCAATTATTTTCAAGTTATGCACTTACAGACAGACAAAAAGACAGACGTTGTAAGTCGACACGGTTGGCGCAGTGGCTGAGCGATTGGCTGTTGCGCTGCGTGTCGCGGGTTCGATTCCCGCACGGAACAAATATTTGTATGGCCTACAGATAGTTGTTTCGGGTCTGGCTGTTTGTGTATGTGAGTTTATATGTTTGTAAACGCACCCACGATACAGGAGAATATCCTAGTGTGGGGCAACGTAATTTAAAGAAAAAAAATATATATATATATATTAATCATTGAATTATAAATTCACAAAGGAAAGAAAATCTTACTTCTCTACTTTCTACACACTCACGCCTGTATTCCCCGAAGGGTTAGGCAGAGGTGTAACAATGTACACCCACAGTTCGCCGGTATATTTAGGTCCCATGTAATAAGGGGCGAGCCTATTGCCATTAACCGGGCACAAATCCTAACTCCGAGCTGCTACTGAGAATTTCATAGAAAAACCCAATAACACTTTTTTTGCTCGACCTGGGAATCGAACCCAAGACCTCTAGCGTAGCAGTCGCGCTTAGGACCACTAGGCTACCGAGGCAGTTTCTCTACTTTCTATAAGAAAAAAAAAAACAAAACAAAGAGTTTATCCCAATATTATACAGTTTCAGTCTGGTCACCCTACTGTTGAGTGTGTAAGTGAGCGTGAAGTGGGAGGCTGTAGTGGACCGAGTCGACCCCCGCAGATAAAGCTAGAGAAAGATTGTCTATGGCAGCTTCTTATACATAGCTTTACCATACTATACTCATACTATAATATATTTATACTTTTTTTTTTTTTTTTGGTGGGTGGGAAATCATCAAATAACTTCTCCCGCCCTGGGCGGGGCGGGAGGGAGTGTCATACTTTTACTGACTAAAACCCACCCATGTTCCTTCTTGTGCCCTTTGCGTTCTGGGGGCGCGGTATCTCTTGCGAACAACCCGCAGCCCCGGCAGGCATCGGCCCTCAGTGGCCCCTTCCTTTTGCTGACATCTCTTTGAGGCGCGCGTGGAACACGAACGCGCCGTCGACACGGAATATATTTATACTAATAATAATAATTATTAATATTGATTTAGGGAGCGGTACTCCTAGACACGGAGCGTGTTGTTAGGAGATTCCTTTCTCAGGAGCCCTGACCACCGGTAGCTTGGACCCTGTTCCCGATACCAGTGGGCTACTATTTTTTTATATTTTTAAATGTTTTTATTTTTTATATTAACATTTAAAAATGTAATTTATGTGTATATAAAAATAAATAAATGGAATTATTATACAGAGATAAAGTTTGTGTGGTTGTAGGAGGTAGGAGGTAATCTCTGGATCGTCTGAACCGATTTTGAAAACTGTTCTACCCATCGAAAGCCACGCTATTTGTGAGCGTAATGGGCTACATAACATCACGCTACGACACACGGGAGCCGAGCAGTAAAGACATTACTTAACACGGGTGAAAATAAACACGCGGGCGAAGTCGCGGGCAGTTCGCTAGTACCTACTATGTAAAGATGTATGGAAGTATCAGAATAGAAATATATAAATAATAACATACCATCACGCCTGTATTCCCCGATGGGTTAGGCAGAGATGTACCAATGTACACCCACAGTTCGCCGGTATGTTTAAGTCCCATGTAATAAGATGCGAGCCTATTGCCATTAACCGGGCACAAATCCTAACTCCGAGCTGCTACTGAGAATTTCATAGAAAAACCCAACAACACTTTTTGCTCGACCTGGGAATTGAACCCAATATAGAAATAATATGACTTTTAAATAGTAACTATGTCTATTTACATAAAGTTACCACACACTACAGACAAACAAGGGAAAACATAGACACCAGACAGCCAATTACAAGTACTCACATATAGGTATGGATTATATTATATTTTGTGGTGTGAGCACAAAAACAGCAATCACACTGGCTTTATATAAAAAAAAAATATAAATACGTTGCTTATATATATATATTATATTATATACTATATATTACCTACTATTGAAAAATTTGAGGCTTAAGCACCTTCGGGCAGAGTTCACACTTATTGTGAATGGATCCAAATCATATTCCTTGCATATGTCATTGAAATTTCTGCTTGCACGCACAATATAACTATTCTGCCTATAGTTCGAGGATGTGTGAGGTACACGTAAGGGTGGATTGAATCGAAATGTTTTACTTGGCACATTAAAATAAAATTTTGATAATAACTCAGGATTAAATGTATGTTTGTAATGAATAAACTCAAAAACTACTGCGCAGAAATCAAAAATTATTTCAGCATTAGAAAGCTACATTATTCCTGAGTAACATAGGCTATATACCATCACGCTACGGCCCACGTGAGCGGAGCAGTAACGACAGACGTAACTTAATGCAGGTGAAATAACCCACGAGGACGAAGTCGCGAGCAGATCGTCTAGTCTATACAAATAAATAAAATTGAAGGGTCTGTTTGTAATTTCAAATTACAAGCTTTTCACTAAATGCATATGAAAGTATATGCGGTACTAACATAAAAAAAAAACTATTTTTAAAATATTTGTCTGTCTGTTTGGTCAGGTTTATCTCCGAAACGGCTGGACCGATTTTGACGGGACTCTCACTCGCAGATAGCTGATGTTATAAGAAATAACTTAAGCTATTTTTATTTTATTTTTTATTTACTTTTTTTTCTGCCACGGTAGCCTAGTGGCCCTTAGCGCGACTGCTACGCTGGAAGTCTTGGGTTCGATTCCCAGGTCGAGCAAAAAGTGTTATTGGGTTTTTCTATGAAATTCTCAGTATTTGTGGCCCGTTAATGGCAATAGGCTCGCCCCCTATTACATGGGACCTAAACATACCGGCGAAATGTGGGTGAATATTGTTACACCTCTGCCTAACCCTTCGGGAAATACAGGCGTGATGGTATGTGTTACTTTAATTAAAAAAAAAGACGGTTACGCGAAAACAAAATTGAAATCAATAAAATAGTGTACGCGAACGAAGTCGCGGGCAACAGCTGGTAATAAATAAAATTACTATCCGATCCCTCAGCCAATACATTCAAAGATATTTGTGCCTTTGTCATTACGAAATACGACTTACCAATAATGTAGTAATACCGACCAACACGTATAGGTGTCAGATTAGTCTTGCAAGTAATATGATAATAATGGTTAACCGACTTGGACGACCACAAGGAGGTTATTGTTCTCAAGAAATAAACTAACTTTTGCCGTGTCGTTGGCTGTATTTAATGTTTAGTTAAATCTATCTGTAGTTACCAGTTCGAAATGTCCTAAGCGCGACTGCTACGCTAGAGGGCTTGGGTTCGATTCCCAGGTCGAGCAAAAAGTATTATTGGGTTTTTCGGTTGGTCTTTTTTGTAATTTTGTCTAAAACTTTGTCCTACACTATGAATCTCTGGGATGCAGTCGCCTCCTTCTGCGAGGCAGTAATGCTTGAGAAGGAGGCGGCGGGACGGCTGAGACAGAGGTTCTCGCGTCCCAGCCGCCGCGGTAGACGCTCCGGACGTCGGGAGCTGCGAGACGACTCCCGGCCACCGTAGATACGGGCCTGTGGACGGTGAGCAATGGGTAGCTCACCGTCCTTACGTTTATCATGCCTGCCGGGGCTGCGGGTTGTTCGCAAGAGATACCGCGCCCCCGGAACGCAAAGGGCACAAGAAGGAACATGGGTGGGTTTTAGTCAGTAAAAGTGTGACACTCCCTCCCGCCCCGCCCAGGGCGGGAGAAGTTATTTGATGATTTCCCACCACACCAAAAAAAAAAAAAAACACTATGAATCTCTCCTGTATCATGGGTTAATAAACTCACAAACACAATCAGCCAGACCCGGAACTACAGTCTGTAGGCCATACAAATATTGGTTCTGTGCGGGAATCGAACGGGGGTCAACTACCCGATTCTTGAACCTTTCTTACTGGTATGTTTATTTGCTTTCTGATTTTGACTTGTGTTTCTCAAGTATTTGGTGCGATAAAGATGCTTAATATCTAAGTACGTCATGCAAAGAATATTAAGCACATAACGGTATTTATGGGTTAAAATAATAGTAGGTATTCTACGGACCGATTTCGGTTACGGCGGCTAATCTCAATGGGGACTATCCAAGTACGCAGAAGATATTATAGTACACAAGTATGTGCACAAACACAGGTGCACTCCCTCTTTCTTATCTACGTAAATGTACAAGACACCACTTCACACTTCCATTTTTGAAGTCGGTTAAAAAAAGAAACATTTTTTTCTTCCATTTACCTTAACCTGCATATTTCCAATTTAATGTTCTTCTCAGTAACTACTGATTACTTTACGTTCAACTTGTATACTTAAACTGAAGATTGTAAATACTAATTGATAGAATTATTAAGTTAGGTTGCGGTGTCCATGATAGCAAGACTTTTGAGACATTTCTTAGGTAATATTATTAATTTTGGTATTTATAAAATGAATCAGTATTGCTAGTTATTGCTTATATTCAGTTTTGTCCTTGGTTACTGCTCCGCTCCTTTGAGTCGTAGCGTGATGATATAATTATAGCTTAAACTATTCCTCATGAATCTAGCTATCATATACAGACAGTTTTTTCCAATCAGACTGTCAGTTCCGGAGATTAGCGCGTTTAAACAAACAAAAATCCTCGTCATCTTATGTATAGTATGGAATTATAGATTTTAGACTGCCCCGTTGGTCTCGTGGTCGCAAGCGCGATTGATGAGCGTGGGGTCCCGGGTTCGATTCCCAGATCGGGTAAAAAGTGTTATTGGGTTCTTCCATTACGATTTGCTCCGTAGCGGCCCGGAGTTTGGAAGTTAGTGGTGTGACACCCCCGTGCCTCGGAAAGCACGTAAACACGTTGATCCCGGCTGTCATTCGTAGATCTTTGACAGTCGTTACGGATAGTCAGAAGCCTGGAAGTCTGACAACCAGTCTAACTAAGGGGTATCGTGTTGCCCAGTTACTGGGTTGTGGACGTCAGACAGGCAGGCGCTTCATGTGAAACATTGGTATTCAGCTGCATCCGGTTAGACTGAAAGCCGACCCCAACATAGTTGGGAAAAGGCTAAGCAGATAATGATGACAGAATTATATATTTTAAATTATTTTTACAAACACTTTTGTATCAGAAATTGATCCATGAAATGCCCTAAAACCGTCAACTAACAAAATACGTAAAACAATAAAGTTCTGCTTATACAAGCGTAAGTTTTTATATTATTTGGCAATGAAATAAAAATCATGGCAATGAATTGAATCAATGCCATCATAATACAAAAGCATGTTGCCAAGGCGACTGTCAGTGGTGTAACTATTTATTATACTATACTACTACTACGCACACTACACTACTCACTACACCACCACTCTTCTATATTCTACTATTTATTGTTACTTTTAATTTTTTTTTTACTTTTTTTTTTTTTCAATTTTTTTTTTTTTTTTTTGTTTCCTATTTTTATCTTTTTCTTATTCTTTTTTTTTTTCTGTTTTATTTGTTTTTTCTTAGCTCTTTTTAGCTTTTAGCATTATGCTGAGATGGGGACCTTTTTTGGTCTCGCACAGGTCTTTTTTATGTTATTTTCTTTTTTTATTTTTTATCTTGTACTTCCTGAGTGGGTCTAAAATAAATATTTTTCTTTCTTTCTCATGTATGATAAGGAACCTTAGAGGACTATCGAGTTTGGTGTCCGGGGTAAGATTTCCTGGTCGGGCAAAATGTGTTATTGGGATTTTTCCATTAGGATTTGCTCAGTAGCGGCCCGGAGTTTGGAAATTGGTGGTGTGACACCCCCGTATCTCGTTAGTCCAGCGCCTGATTTCTCCCCGGTAATGTCCGTAATCGGTCTGGAGAATATTATTATGACTAGGCGTGAAAGCTTTTGTGAGGATATTCCCGATAACTAATTAATTTATAAAATTTACCGGACTACGACGTAGATTTCCTCATGATGCTTTTATTGTTTGTTTTCGCTTCTTTTTTAGTTAATTTAATTTGAAACAAAAAAATTACAAAAAAATGCAAAAAAATAATAATTTCTTTGAAACACTATTCGCATGGTTACCCTACTTAACTTAGCGAGCATGTAATTGCTTGTATTATTCATCGGACAGCCTTGGAGTTAGTAGACCGAGCCCGGTGCCACTAAGTAACCGGAAAATGGTATATCATGCGGAGATTAGTTTCAACACATTGTTATAACATAATTAATGTAGCCTAGAGTTAACTGAAATAAAGAATCATTTGTTGTTTTAATTAGGCCACCCAGAAGTTTGCAGACTTTGTTTTAAAGGGTAAAATGGTGGCTAACGGAAATGGCTCCGTTTACCACCATTTTTAACCGACTTCAAAAATGAGGGGGAATGTTTTTTTTTTTTTGAGTTTGATACGTGATTATTCTGCCAATAATGAAATGATTTTGATGGTTCTTTTTTGTATGGTAGGTCATACTTCAGAGGTGGTCCCATATAAATTTTATCGGAATCGGTTAAGGAGTTTGGTAAATAAAAATTCTTTTGTTTCCTTCTATAAAAATCTTAGAGTGGAAGTCTTAGTAATCATGCTGTCTGTTCATACGTCTGTCTGTTTGTCACAGGGCTGCATCTTTGGAATAATTTTCGCAAAATATAAGTTACTGTCGCCGTTTTAACATAAAAAAAAACAAGTAAAGTTTAAAGAGTATCTATAAAAAATCATGTTTTATTTTAAACTAGATTCTTCTCGCGACTTCGTCCGCGTAGTTTTTTTACTCGCATTAGGTTACATCTTTGGTTACTGCTTCGCACCTATTGGTCGTAGCGAGATGTTATATAGCCTATAGCCTTCGTCGATAAATGAACTATCCAACAAAAAACGAATTTTTCAATTTAAACCAGTAGTTCCTGAGATTAGCGCGTTCAACCAAACAAACAAACTCTCCATATATTTGTATAGATATTGTTTCATATGTTGGATGGAATCCTTCGTGTGCGAGTTCAATGGAAAACAAGCAGACGGACTCTTCATAACTGCCCCGTTGGCTCGTGATCGCAAGCGTGGGGTGTGAGTGTGGGGTTAAAACATGGGTTATTCCATTTGGAATTTCTTAGTAACAACCGGAGTTTGGACGTTTGTGTTGTGTCATCCCTATGCCTCAGAAAGCACGTAAAAACCCTTGGCCTGGCTGTCATTCGCAGATCTTTGACAGTCGTTACGGGTAGTCAGAAGCCCGAAGACTAACAACCAGTCTTACCAAGGGGTATCGTGTTGCCCAGTAACTGGGTTGTAGAGGTCAGATAGACAGTCGCTCCATGTAACCACAATTTTACAGATTTTCCGTTCAAATATGAGCACCTTGTATAATGTCATTGGAAGCCATTTTTTTTTTTATACAGAATGTTATTTTAAAATCATATGTTTTAAAAAAACATTGTTGTTTTTATCCGCAAAAATAGTACTGATAAGATGTTTTTAAAACCTAAGTAGTTTTAAATTACATAATAAATAACGTATGTTAAATATAAATTTAATTATGAAACTGAATAATCTTTGTTATCATTTTTTTTTTTATTAATTGTGTTGGTAATTTTTATTTTGTTGTACCTAATTCAATATCATCATCATATCAAGCCCGCCATACTATTCCCAGCCACTGCAACTTCTGTAAACCGGAACAGTGAAGACCCCAGAAGAGCGCCGAGGCCATGAAGCTCGACGAGTCCCGGAGAAACGGTACAACTGTCTTGGTTCCCGCAACGAAATTAATCAGAAAAGATTAGCGGAGGAGTAGGAAAAAACATAATTTCCACTTCCCTTCAAACAAGCAGGAGACAGAACAGAATTAGGCCAATAGGCACAAAGAGATGTTTACAACTAGGAGAAGCCCAAATTGCTAAGCTCCACGGATTGCAATAATCATTAACTTAATGGGTCGCAGCAAAGTGCTATTGGGTTTTTCTATAAAATTCTCAGCAGCAGCTCAGAGTTAGGATTCGTGCCGGTTAATGGCAATTCGTTCGCCTCCTATGACATGGGGCCTAAACATACCGGCGAACTCTGGGTGTACACTCGTACTCGTCTGCCTAACTCTTGGGGGGATATAGGTGTGATGGTATGTCTATAGGCTGTATATTTTATTATAAGAAAATTTAGGGTTCTGTAAGAAATTTCTTAAAGCAAGCAAAGATATATTTTTTATCTAAATAATGGTAATATGTATTAGAAAAATGCCTATTATTAATTTTTTTTTATTACACGTGTTAGAGAACGGGGTCACTTGTTCGGGTTACCGTGAGTTTGTTTATAATAAATAAATGATACATCACATTATTATGGAGATGTTTTTTTAATTATGTAAACGAAAGATAATAAATGATAGGAATTAGATAATCAAATTAAAAACTAGACCTTTGAACTTTATTTGGTAGGTATATTACTATAGAATACTAGCCAAAATATCCCAGATTTGCACGTTAATATGAGACAAAGCTTCTGATGTCACAATACAGCCAAATACTTACACGTGTTTAGGATTTTTTATATGAAAAGATAAGTCATTGGGTTCATTACAGATTAATCAGACATGCTTAAGAAACCAGAAAGAGCATGATTGCCTCTCGCGATAACAATAATTTGTTACACGACCATCACCTGTATTCCCCGAAGGGTTAGGCAGAGGTGTAACAATGTACACCCACAGTTCGCCGGTATGTTTAGGTCCCATGTAATAGGGGGCGAGCTTATTGCCATTAACCGAGCACAGATCCTAACTCCGAGCTGCTACTGAGAATTTCATAGAAAAACCCAATCACACTTTATGCTCGACCTGGGAATCCAACCCAAAACTTAACCTAACGAGGCAGTTGTTTTGCAGTTTGTTATCAGCATGAAATTAGGTATAAAAGTTAATTTTCTAATTAGTGTATCAGAATTCATGTGTTTTCTTTTATGGCATGGCAAACAAGCCGACGGCCCACCTGATGTTAAGTGGTCACCTCTGCCTATAGACATCTGCAATACCAGAGTCCTTGCAAATGCGCGGGATCCCAGAGACTAAGTTGAAATATGTCATGTGCCTGTAATTACACTGGCATCCATACCATTCAAACCGGAACACAGTAATGCTGCTTTGCTTCAGAACTAGGTAAAGGTGGTAGTACTTCCCTGAACAAGCTCCTTCACAAAGAGTTCTTTCACAAAAATTGGCCTATATCTACCAGCTGTTCTTGACTAGATATAGGCGACTCCCGAAATGGTTTTGGAAATGAATTATTGTGAAAATAGTATAGAAAAGATAATAATTATTCTTCCGAACTCAGAATTTTAATTATAACTAGTTGCTGCCTGGTGCCTGAACTTCGTTCCCGGTTTTTTTTTGACAGGGAACGTCTTTAAAATCACATACCCGGACCAAGTCAGGAAAACGGACTGTAACGAAATAGTTTTCGATCCTGAGGCTGTCTGCGCACGACCGACAATCGGTGACCAATTTTTTTGTCGGTGAGAATGGAACATAATTATGAATTCTTACACGTCCTACAAAAAGCCGGTACTCGAAACTATGGATTTATTGAACGTTCCGATAATCGATCCTACAAAAAGTCGGATGTTGGCGTGTGCCACACAGCCCCACCAACTTTTCTTTTTGCCAGGTTCATTTGCGTACGCTAAACAACCCACTTAATTTTTTTCAAATCGGTTCTGCACACAATTTATTTGCAAGTGCATATTTTGATAGATTGAAAATTTCAGCCTAGGTATTATTGTCCAATTTCTCAAAAGTCTCTTCTCATACAGAGAAGGCACGAGCCTTAATGATCACTTTTGCTAAAGGCGGGTTCGCTATGTTTGACTCACAATATAAGTCAGGGTTTCCTCACAATGTTGTTCCTTCACGGATGTCAGTGATATCCAAGATAAACTTAGTATCCGGAATGTAGATTTATAATTTAAACAAACAATTCTAATTCGCATATACACTTAAGATATTATGTTAAAAGATACAACGTAGTTAATTATCAAACTGCCTCGTTAGCCTAGTGGTCCTAAGCGCGACTGCTACGCTAGAGGTCTTGGGTTCGATTCCCAGGTCGAGCAAAAAGTGTTATTGGGTTTTTTTACGAAATTCTCAGTAGCAGCTCGGAGTTAGGATCTGTGCCCGAATAATGGCAATAGGCTCGCGCCCAATTACATAGGACCTACATACTGGCGAACTGTGGGTGTACACTGGTACACCTCTGCCTAACCCTTCGGGGAATACAGGCGTGATGGTATGTTAGTTAATTACCTTTCTTTAGAAACGTTTAGCAGAGTGAAAAGACAGAGAATTCTATAGCACGATACTCTGATAACTAGTTAGTAATACCCTTCTGCTTTAGGCATTAATAGGTAGCTGCGGTGTAATTACAGGCACACGAGACATTTCAACTTTGTCTCTAACCTATCTCTGTGCCAAATTTAACGGACATCCATCCATCCATTCATTCATCCATTTTTAATATTAGTAGGATTATACAAATTTACGAAATATTAAAAAAAATTGTGTTTTAATGAAGTAAATTGAACCTTATTAACTTCGACTCAGAAGTAACAGTATCTAAAGAAACACTTGTTTTTCTTAAATGTTATTTTCCATAGTTAAGCAATCATTGTCAAAGTTTTATAAAAAAGTATTGATAGGTAGATTAAAATAATGCTCTCAATGTTGTAACTTCGTTTGACAACACAATTACTTGTAACTAATTATGAACACGCAACTTGTAAGTACATTATCAAGAACGTCATTAGCAAACGACTTATGTTCATCCATTATTAAAATGGATTCAAGTATGTACAATTTACCTTATTCAATTGTATTATAAAATGCAATAAATAATATTAAAACTAATATAATTCATAAAAACTCACCATTTCCATTTTCGGTTTTTTTCTTGGCAACAATAACTCCATTGTTCTCGATGGTGTTCGAAACTCCGTTCAGCTCCCTCATTTTCACGAATTAAAAATAAAAATTTCAAAAATAGAAACGGACTGTTTCGCGCGGTTTCAAACGTCACTTTGACACTTCGCTTTGGCGCCAACTGTTGTTACTGCAAAGTTGGTACGTTTATACAGCCAAGGTAATCACGATCGGCAAAAAAGGAGAATGGTTGGTTAATTGTATTATTTTTATTTTAAAAGGACTAGGTTGTGAATGATTAAAAATACAGCGGAGATGTGGATCGGGCAACGACGTATGCAGAAATGATCGCTATGGCTGTACAGTTTCTTATATTTATACAAAAAATACGCAGTTTTCTGCTACAGTTCACATCGTCAAGTTAAGTTGGTGCTTTATTGATATTATATATTTTTTTTGTTACACAATATTTCTTTTTTCTTGCGCCATGTTTTTCTTGTCTAATTAATTGATTATCGTTAGATGGTAATATATTTTTTATCGTGGCCTTTGTTCCTGAGTGACGACTGATAATGTGATCCACGTGGACATAATTTGTTTCAAACTTATCAAAATGAGGACATATGGAGTGAGAGCTTTCCCTTAGCAGGTAGAAATTTTTCCAAATTGACAATTACAAAACTCATATCTATCTAACATTTATGTACTTTATTTAGTAGTAGTAGAGCTCTTTGTGAAGGAGCTCGTCTGAGTATGTACTACCACCATACCTATTTCTGCCACAAAGCAGCGTTGCTGTGTTCCGGTTTGAGGGCTATGGGTGCCGGTGTAATTACAGGCACATGAGACATTTTAACTTTGCCTCTGGAATGGCAACGCATTTGGAAGGCTTGTGGTATTGCAGATGTGTATAAGCGGCGGTGAGTATTTAACATTATGTGGGCCGTACGCTTGTTTGAAAACAAGATCAGCATGTTAAACCACCTTGAAGAGAAGTCCGAATTGGAGGGCACTGTGAAAATATCTAGATAGCATCATTATCATCATCAGCATATCAATAAATAACAAAAATCCAAAATGGCGAAGTTTTTTCTCTCGTTTGTCGTATTTTCGTACAGAACCCTACGTGTGTAAGTCTGAATCGCACTTGGCCGGTTTTTTCAAAGACAAATTCTATTTTTTTTGCAATTAGATCATTAAGAGGTACCTTTGAACGTCAATTACAAGATAAAAAATTAATAATATTGAATCCCGTTGACCGTCCAAAATGTAGTTTTGTATGAAGAAGAATTGGCAAGAAACTCTATAGGTACTTATTCTTTTTGAAAAATGTATTACAATAACTGCCTCGTTAGTCTAGTGGTCCTAAGCGCGACTGCTACGCTAGAGGTCTTGGGTTCAATTCCCAGGTCGAGCAAAAAGTGTGATTGGGTTTTTCTATGAATTTCTCAGTAGCAGCTCGGAGTTAGGATTTGTGCCCGGTTAATGGCAATAGGCTCGCCCCTATTACATGGGACCTAAACATACCGACGAACTGTGGGTGTACGCTGTTACACCTCTGCCTAACCCTTTCGGGGAATACAGGCGTGATGGTATGTATGTATTACAAAAACATTAATATACTGAAGCAATAATTATATACTAAAGTAGATAATTATGGCGTTTAATGTTATCTTAAAGTTTTAATGGGTTATCAACCTACAATACTTTCGGTAATTACAGATATTGGTTTAACAAGACATACAGACAAGTCTATTATTAATCAATCAATGAATGTTTGTTTGTACTTTGGGCAATTGCAAATTAATAACTTTGAGTTCAAAGTTCAGAATACAGCCATGAACTTAAAATAAAAATTACTTCCATTTATAATATAGAGATAGATATTCTGTAAAAATTGGTGAATATAAGTGAAGTGAGTTTGAGGTGATTTAGCATCCTCTGCTGTCTCGGATGCGCACTAAGCCTCTTCGCCTCAGATTCAATAAATCCACAGTTTCATGGGACCGAGTTTTGTTGGTCTGCCACGTTGGTTTCGTAGTGGCAAGGACGACAGTTGAGCGTGGGATTCTGGGTTTGATTCCCAGATCAGGCAAAAAGCGTTATTGAGTTTTTCCACTACGAGTTTCTCAGTAACAGTCCGTGGTTTGAAAGTTGGTGTGTGCCTCGGAAAGCATGTAAAGCCGTTGGTCCTGCGCTTGATCTCTCCCCGGTTGTGTCGGATTGCCGTCCCATCAGTCTATGAGAGTGAGGAAAACGGGAGTGCATCTGTGTTCGTGTACACACTGGTGCACTACAATATCTCCTGCGTACCTTGCTAGTCTGCATTAATATTAGCCGCCGTGGCCGGAATCGGTCTAGAGTATACATAGTCGAATTCATAAGTTCCATTCTCGCCGACAAAAAATCTGTCAAAAAGTCGGTCGTTCCCGGAGAAGCTTAGGCATTGACAGCATACCTCAATCTCACTTCACCTAAATTCATTGAGATTGATTTTTAGGGTTCCTTAAGCAAGTTTGCCATCACCAACATCATCAGCCGCCGGACGTCTACTGCTAGACATAGGCCTCCCATATAGATTTCGAATGGAACCGGTTGGAAGTGGCACGCATTCAGCGTCATCACATACCGCATGATATGACGGCACAGTTGGCGCAGTGGCTGAGCGATTGGCTGCTGCGCTGCGTGTCGCGGGTTCGATTCCCGCACGGGACAAATATTTGTATGGCCTACAGATAGTTGTTCCGGGTCTGGCTGTTTGTGTATGTGAATTTATATGTTTGTAAACGCACCCACGACACAGGAGAAATTCCTAGTGTGGGGCAACGTTTTAAAAAAAAAAAATATATATATTCAATGTACATACTAATAATAGGTACTAGTCTGGGTGATCCGACAGAAAACCAGAGTTGTCGACATGTCTCATAGAATAAGTAAGCTGAAGTGGCAAAGGGCCGGCCATATTACCCGTAGAACCGATGACCATTGGGGTAAACGTGTTCTTGAGGGGAGGCCGCGAATTATTGACAAGCGTAAGGTGGGACGCCCTCAGGCTCGCAGGATCTTCACATGGTAGCTGGTAGCGACTGGATGAGAGTTGCCGAGAATCAAGCTGAGTGACGTGCGATTGGGGAGGCCTATGTCCAGCAGTGGACTGTTGCAGAGTGGTGAATAACACATACCATCACGCCTATATTCCCCGAAGGGTTAGGCAGAGGTGTAACAATGTACACCCACAGTTCGCCGGTATCTTTAGGTCCCATGTAATAGGGGGCGGCCTATTGCCATTAACCGGTCACAAATCCTAACTCCGAGCTGCTACTGAGAATTTTATAGAAAAACCCAATAACACTTTTTGCTCGACCTGGGAATCGAACCCAAGACCTCTAGCGTAGCAGTCGCGCTGTCCTGGTGAATACTAGCCTGTTATTATCCCATTACAGGGCAAATGCCTCTTCCCATACAGAGAAGGCACGACCATTGATCACTACGCTTGCTCAAGGCGGATTGGCGATTTTAAACTTATATTAATAATATAAGTCCAGGTTTCTAATCAGTTAAAAAACATTTGTTATCTATTCTAATATATTAAAGCTGAAGAGACTGTTTTGTTTGTTTGTTTATACGCGGAACTAACCTTTGGAACTACCGGATGGATTGGAATAATTATTTTTATCCTCTGACGCAAAAACGACGGGGTGTTATAACTTTGACGTGTCTGTCTGTAGCACCGTAGCTCCCGAACGCATGAACCGATTTTGATTTTGTTTGAAAGTTGAATTAGTCGGGAGTGTTCTTAGCTATGTTTGATGGAAATAGATTTATGATAGCCCGATTCATTAGGAATTGTACAGGCGTTATACTATCACGCTACGATTCATGGGAGTAAGCAAAGACGTAAGTAAAAGCGGATGACAAAAAAAAACAGGATTCGAAGGCGCAGGCAGAAGCTTGTAGTGACAATGTTGACCTTTTCGCTGGGGATCACGTGATCTGTCGTTTGTTATCTCTTATGATTAGAAGTTTATGTTGCAACATTGTTTTCGTGATAGTTTCCATACAAACGAATAAAATTGAACTGTCTGTTTGTTGTAATGTCAAATTATAATTTAAAAAAAAAATATTTAAAATTTTTGTCTGTCTGCATGTTTGTTCCAGGTAATCTTCGAAACGGCTGAGCCGTATTTTGAAAGAAGTAGGTAGGTACCTAAGATAAGCATACGTTGAGGATTTAATGAAACGTACTCTACCTAATTACTGGTTGCTAATTTTACGTAATTAATTTAATTATTGATACATTGCGGTTTGGCTGGATTTGGACAACTAAGTCAAAGTCAAAGTCAAAAATCAAAGTCAAAGTCAAATAATTTATTTCAGTAAGACCATGAAAAAACCATTTTAAACGGTAAACTATGACTTTCTGATTTTTACTATTCATTAGGATTCCCCGGTTGTATAAGATAACCATTGAAGCTGTGACTAATTTTGTAATGTCTAAAGGGATATTGTGTATCATTAATAAATTTTCCAGTTGATGACTCGATGGAAGAATTACTGCTTGCATATTTTTCATTATAACCCATGACTAGGGCTTCCACCTTTCCGGAATCCCTCGGGTTTGTCCTAGTTTAGAGGGTGTCCGGGGAACGTCCGGTAGGGGCTTGTGTTTTTTTTTCCAAAAATATCCATTTCAAACCCGGTCACGTTTTGTGTTAGGAAATCCCGATTAATTAAAGGAGAAGCAATAAATTAAGATTAAAACAAAGAAAATATATACAATTTTAGTATATGTATTAAAAAAAAATCTGGAGTCCGGGAATAAATCAAAATTTCACCCAAATGTCTGAGGTTTTTAAAGTTTTCTTCCGGCGACGGCAATTCAGGTGATGTCAGCCCTGACCATGACAAACTCACAGTGGAGAAACCCCTTAATTAAAAAAAGTTGAGACAGGTCATAACAGGTAACCAATTTACACTCATACATATTAATATGATAAAGCTGTCGAATTTGTTTGTTTGGTTTCGAAAAATCTTTTTCCGTTAACAATTTTTTTTTGGCCTTTGGTAATGTTAATTGCTTTAAAAAAAGAAGGCTGTGCAGTTTAAAATATCTAAGTGTACAGAGGGACAGGCGACTTCTCCGTTGGTCTCGTGGCCGCAAGCGCGACTGATGAGCGTGGGGTCCCGGGTTCGATTCCCAGGTTGGGCAAAAAGTGTTGTTGGGCTTTACCATTAGGATTTGCTCAGCAGCAGCCCGGAGTTTGGAAGGTCGTGGTATGACACCCCCGTGCCTCGGAAAGCACGTAAAGGCGTTGGTCCCGGCTGTCATTTGTAGATCTTTGACAGTCGTTACGGATAGTCAGAAGCCAGGAACTCTGACAACCAGTTTAACCAAGAGGTATCGTGTTGCCCACTAAAAGGGTTGTGGAGGTCAGATAGGCAGTCACTCCATTTAAAACACTGGTATTCAGCTGCATCCGGTTAGACTGGAAGCCGATCCCAACATAGTTGGGAAAAGGCTAAGCAGATAACGATGGTGACTGAGGGACAAACGACGGGAAGCGACTTTGTTTTATACTATGTAACTCACGAGTGTAGTCACAGGATATTGCTAGTATCACACTTACCATCACGCCTGTATTCCCCGATGGGTTAGGCAGAGGTGTACCAATGTACACCCACAGTTCGCCGGTATGTTTAGGTCCCATGTAATAGCGGGCGAGCCTATTGCCATTAACCGGACACAAATCCTAACTCCGAGCTGTTACTGAGAATTTCATAGAAAAACCCAATCACACTTTTTGCTCGACCTGGGAATTGAACCCAATACCTCAAGCGTAGCAGTCGCGCTAGATTGCTATTACCGTCATGTTTTTTTGTACTAGTGGTCGAAAATCTGATAAGAACCCATTTTCCTGGTTGTATGAGCTGTTTTAACCTTGAACATATCAATCTAATTCCTTTTTACATGAGAAGTATATATGACGTCAGAACTCATCAACATCTGCTTAGTCGTTTCCCAACTATCATGTTCTTTTTTTTTCGGTTGGTAAGTCATCAAAAGAAAGACTAAGTCTTTTCCTGTGTGGGGCGGGAGGGAGTGTCAGAGTTTTACTGACTAAAACCCATCCATGTTCCTTCTTGTGCCTTTTGCGTTCCAGAGACGCGGTCGGGACAACCCGCGGCCGCGGCAGGCATCGGCCCTGGCTGGCCCCTCCAATTTGTTGACATTCCTTTGAGGTGCGCGTGGAGCACGAACGCGCCGTCAACACGGCCTGTCGTTATGCAACCTACTGGCGGCGAGCTATCCAATGCTCACCGTCCACAGGCCCGCGTCTATGGTGGCCTGGAGTCGTTTCGCGGCTCTCTCCTCTCCCAACTGTCTTGGGGTCGGCTTGACAAGTACCTAAGAAGGTTTTCTGTTCCAAATGGCGTCTCGCAGGTCTACCTAGGAGGTTGTAGGCTGCTTAACCGGAGTTTCCTGTGGTACCTTCAAAGTTAAAGCTTCCGGTCAGGACTTTAACTTATAAAGTAAGCGAATACATGCCATGGGCACCCCCTGTGGTGTACGGACCTCTAAGGGCATCGCTGGGGGAGGACAGGTAGGGAATAGGCTGGATCGGATCTAACAAGTAGGTACAGTGCAACTACTTACCTACATTATGTTTTAGCTGCGCAATCGTAAGGAGGGCGAGGGAAGGGAGTTTAGTGTTCAGACGGGCAATTACCATATAATATAACTAGCGGGGCAAGCAAACGTTGTCATGCCCTGAAAATCGGTACAAATATCCAGGTCTAGCCTACCCTATCAACCTACCTAGACCTACCCTACCTACTTACATACTTACTCTACCTACCCAACCCCTACATACCTACCTAGCTACCTACCTAGCTACCTACCTACCTTGTATCCACTCGACCCAGCAATGTGGCGTTATTTCAAACCACTGACAGTTATGTAAAATTAATATTGTCGTCAAGTTTTCTTAAATATTGTTATGTTCCGCCCGCTCAACTTTTTAAATTGTTCTTTTATATGAACCTTCTCCTAACAGTAACAAATACACAAAATTAAAAATTTTAAGTACAGAAGAAAAAAATCACCGCTGAACCGATTTCTATCAAACAAAGCTAAGAACACTCCTTCAAATCAAAAACCAAAATCAAAATTGGTTTATGCGTTCAGGAGCTACGATGCCACAGACACACACACACACACAGACACGTCAAACTTATAACACCCCATCGTTTTTGCGTCGGGGGTTAAAAAAAGGATTAGCGAAATCGGTCCAGCCGTTCACGCGTGATGCCGAGACCAAGGGATATAGGGATGAATCCCTATCTTTTTTATACATATACTGGCTGCGGCCAGCGACTTCGTTCAAGTGGCTTATTTCACCCGCGTTAAGTTATGTCTTTTGTTCCTGCTCCGCTCCCGTTTTCCGTAGCGTGATGGTATATAGCCTATGTTACTCAGGCTGAATGTAGCTTTTTAATGGTGAATTTATGAAATCGGCGCAGGATATTTTGAGTTTATTCATTATAAACATACACACACAAAAATACAAATCATTGCTCTTTATAATACCAGTGTAAATATATAGATAAAGCTGAAGATGTTTTTCTAAGTGTGTTTAAACGCTTAAATCTTTGGAACTACTAGTCGGAGTGGAAAAAATGAGAAAAAATGAGGGAATACAGGCATCATCATCTTCCTGCCCTTATCCCATGTTACTTGGGGTCGGCGCAACACGTTTTCTTCTTCCACGCTGTCCTGTCAACCGTCATGCTATCGCTGACTCCCTTCTCTTTCATATCATTCTTCACGCAATCCATCCATCTTTTTTTTGGGCTCCCTCTTAATACAGGCGTGATCAGATAATGAACGGTGTTGTTAGGGAAATAGCTCTAAAAACTATAAATGTAATAGCATCAAAGAGTAGGGAAATAACATTTTAGTAGGAAAACCGCAAAAGTAAGATGGTTTACGTGACGAAGCTGTGTGTATTCTATGTGACGTCTCCTTTTGGGGAAGACTTAAATCTCGGGTACCAAATACGTCATTGTAACAAAACATCTATCACGCCTGTATTCCCCGAAGGGTTAGGCAGAGGTGTACTAATATATGTTTTAGGTCCCATGTAATAGGAGGCGAGCCTATTGCCAATAACCGGGCACAAATCCTAACTCCGAGCTGCTACTGAGAATTTCGTAGAAAAATTCAATAACACGGGACGGCTACGCATTTGCAAGGCCTCCGGTATTGCAGATGTCTGTAGGTAGCGGTGACCACTTAACATCAGGTGGCCCGTCGGCTTGTTTGGCATCCAATGACATAAAATAAAATGGCCTCACTGGATGGTGCACGTGACGCATGTACTGGCGAACCAATAACATACTTAGTTAGTTCCTTGAATTTGACGACGATGCAATACTGTGCCTTGTATAATTCCGCTAAGACCGACAGGAGCGGAGCACTAAACAAAGAGGTAACTTAACGCAGGTGACACTGCGGGATATAACAATTCAAAATATACTTTTATCAATCCGTAGTCAAGACACTTTTAGATTATCGATTCTTGAAAAATACGAGTTTTTAATCAAAAATGACCATAACGGTAAGGTCACAGTATGACAAACATACTGATAAACCGATAATTAAATGTAGCCTTCTATAAATTTAGCAAAATCTGGTTATTCGCAATGTAGTTTGGTACCATCTGCCAATCTGTGAACACGTATTGAGGTAAGTGAATATATGAATACTATACAATATAAATGAACTAATTTCTGCCCGCGACTTCGTTCGCGTCAAAATTGATATAATGTGCCGTAAATTTTTCTGGGAAAAAAGTATCTGTGACAATTTATCTCAGTGCCACATTTAATCCAGATCCGTTCAGCCGTTGAAGCGTCAAAAAGTAACAAACATCCATCCATCTATCCACCTATCCATCCATCCATTCATCCTCACAATTATATTAAGTAGGATTTGTATTTATTTTAAGTAAGATAGAATAGTCGGAAGTAGGAAAGGATAGTTCAATGATTAACTATGATTACAAAATATTAATAGATAATAATATCTTTACTTATAATAATAAAAATACGGGTACTGAATACAATTATAAATAATTTCTAAATATAACTTTTAATACGTAGTTTAAGTATAATTCACATAATTTTATAAGAATTTTATTATTTTGAATTTTAATTTTAGGTTAATTTCTCGTTGTTCTGCCCTAACAGGGTCCATAAATTTAATTTAGCTTGAAGCTTTTTGTAGAATATTTTATACACAAATATACTTTGAAATGAATAAAGAATTTTCCAAATCGGGTGATCGATGACGGAGTTCTGAGGTAACAAACATAAAAAAAAAAATTAAAACTGAATTGACAACTTCCTTCTTTTTTATTGTCCGTTAAATATGGTAACACTACAACTTATTCATATTAATTTATTTGCCTTTCATAATGATTATTTTTTCAAATTGGTCGCTTAGAAATTTTATCAAAATTGGTTATAATTATGACATCCGAGTTAACGGAATTGCGTATTTTGTTTTTATTTATCTTGTTCATTTGCGGGGTACTACAGTTCTTATGGATTTTTACATATTTTGTAGGTACCTACTTACTATTGTCACCAGGAAGTAGGTACTGTGGTCACTCTTACGGTTAAACAGTACACAGTACCGGGACTATAGGGCTCCAACTATATAAATTTAAGCCACGAACGTATAACCTTATTATATCTTTTCATATATATGACACTGACTCAAAGGTAGCCAAACAAGTGCCTTCACTTATAAAAAACTGTCTATTCTGATTCTGACTGAGTGTTTGTATGTAAACTGATTCAGCCAGGTTGATACGGTGAACAACCTTCACAGTACTAAGTTTGTGCATGTATGTGTGTATTAGCAATATTTTTCGTTGGTTTTTAACATACCATACCGCCTGTATTGCTCGAAGGGTTAGGCAGAGGTGTATACCCACAGTTCGCCGGTATGTTAAGGTCCCATGTAATAGGGGCTGAGCCTAATACCATTAATCGGGCACAAATCCTACCTACAAGCTGCTACAGAGAATTTCATAAAAAATCTAGATCTTTAGCGAAGCAGTCCCGCTTAGGATCACTGGGCAGGAGGTTTTTAACAATCTCCTGAAAATTAAATAAAAAAAATAAACTTGCCGTCATACTTCAAAGTAAGAAAATTAACAAACTCACACACACACACACGAATTATGGTTCCTCTTACCACATCAGAAACCTTTCTATGCAACGCCAGTTAGGGCACATGGACAGAGAACTGGAAGAGGGTCTCCCCAGAGCCTCGCTGTGAACGGTAGCACGTGACCACTTTGTTACCGTCTTTTCTGAGCTCACTTTAGTGAGCGGACAACGTCCCCAGCTTGGGCATCGAGAAGGTTGCCTCTCCGGGCGTATTAATCGTATAGCAAGATTGCTACAAGTAGACTAGGGTTGGATGATTGTTATCTGAGATCTCAGAGTCGCCAAACCTAGGTACGTCTTTTTAACCCCCGACGCAAAAACGACGGGGTGTTATTAGTTTGACGTGTCTGTGTGTGTGTGTCTGTCTGTGGCACCGTAGCTCGCGAACGCGTGAACTAATTTTAATTTTGTTTTTTTGTTTGAAAGGTGAATTAGTCGGGAGTGTTCTAAGCTATGTTTGATGAAAATCAGTTCAGTGGTTTTTATAAGTTATCAGCACTTTTGTTAGCTACGGTAGGGATTTTTATTCTTCTGTCAGGGGTTGCGTTATTTGTTCATGTTATGTGGTCACCGCTACCTATAGACATCGGCAATACCAAAGGCCTTGAAAATGCGTTGCCATCCCAGAGACAAAGTTGAAATATCTCATGTGCCTGTAATTACACCGGCACCCATACCCTTTAAACCGGGAAACGCTGCTTTGCGGCAGGAATAAGCATGGTGGTAGTACTTTCCGTCGAGCTCGTTCACGAAGAGCCGTACTATTTCTTTTGTGTTCAGTTTTGTTTCTCTATCCTCAAAATTTCAGCCGTGTTCAGATGACGTAAATACAAAAGTCTCGTGACTTCAAGATCACAGTTTAGAACATTGATTAAATAATACACGCAAAGTGATCGTGTTTGCGAAAAACGACCAGTACAGCAAATAAAACATTGATTAACATAAATGACAGTACCACTATCTCGTATGTAGTTACTAGTTAGGTATTTTGAGTTCCTAATCTGCGGGTTCAAGAGTTCAGTTAGTATTTAAAACAAGATGTTATCAGGAGAGGTGAAGTTTATCGTGGATAGGAACAAAAATGTTATTTTGTTTTTAATATTTAAGTGTGGGTTCCGTAGGTAACAAATGTATATTAGATAACACACATAAATACAACAAAACGAAATAGAAATACAACACAACAACAAACAACAACATTTTTTAAAATTAAAAATTACCAAACAATCAAAAAATCTAATTAATTTAAATTAACAAATTTATTTTTATTTTCCCTTTCATTTATTTCTAACACATATTAAATACATTTTTAAATGTTGATATAAAAATAAAAACATTTAAAATGAAAGCATTTTAAAATAAATTATTTTTTACTATTATCAACTTTTTTTTTTTTTCACTGTTCGAAATGTTATTGAAATTGTAATGGATCAATATTGTTGTCTGAAATTTATTTACTGTTATTAGAGCTTGAAAAATGTTACGGAACCCATGTTTAAAGGGGTGTACTCCTAAAACATGGGTTCTCTAACCTTTTTCTTATGACTTTGTTAGCTAGCTGTTAACTTTCTTGTGCATGCTGTGGTTTCCTATTAGTAAAGAACTATTGTTTATATGTAGGTAAATAGCCTCGTTACCCTCGTGGACCTAAGTGCGACTGCTACGATAGAGGTCCTGGGTTCGATTCCCAGGTCGAGCAAAAAATGTTACTGGGTTTTTATGACATTCTCAGTAGCTGCTCAGATTTAGGATTTGTACCCGGTTAATGGCAACAGGCTCGCCCCCTATTACATGGGACCTAAACATACCGGCGAACTGTGGGTGTACACTAGTACACCTCTACCTAACCCTTCTGGGAATACAGGCGTGATGGTATGTTGTGAATAAAAAAAAGCAATTGATCAATAAATAAACTCCGGGGTAGTTGCTAACACGGACCCATTATGTACAACATTTCAAAATTTTACTACGTATAAGTAACTATCAAGTACTAATATCTATTCTTCTTTCAATTCTTATGTACTTTTCAAGATTATCCTCTACATCATTACTGACATCAGTGAAAGGAAGGAAACCTGGGCTTACACTTATGAGCCTGAAATCACCGAACCGTCTTGAGCAAGCTTGGTGATCGATGCTCATGTCTTCTCTGTATAAGAAGAAGCTTTTGCTCTGTAGTGGGACAATAATTATAACCTACCACCGTCCACTGCAGACCGTAGACCTCTCCCAAAGAGCGCCAACCAACCCGGCCCTAGGCAGCTCGCATCCATCCGCTGCCCGCCACCTTCTTTAAAAAAAAAATAGCCTATTATTGTACGACAATAACAGGCTTATTTTATTATGTACTAGCTTCTGCCAGCGACTTCGTTCGCTTGGTTTTTTTCACCCGCATTAAGTTACGTTTTTGGTTGGTGTTCCGCACCTATTGGTCGGTGATGTTATATAGCCTTTCTCGATAAATTTACTATTCAACACAAAAAAAAATTCAATTCGAACCAGTGGTTCCTAAGATTTGCGCGTTCAACCGAACAAACAAACTCTTCAGCTTTATAATATTAGTATAGATTCAGATATTTTGTCAAACCTCAAACAGAGTTGACATACCATGATGTCCCAAAAGGCGAGTTATCAACAAAAAATAACTGAGTCATAATAATTCGTGATATAATAGGTAGATTATAAAAACCGGACAAGTGCCAGTCGGACTCGCCCACCGTTGGTTCCGTTCGTGCGATCATTATAAATTACAGAATTAAATAAATAGTTTATTAAAATAAATAAATAGAAATGTAAATAAATAATTATTTTAATATATATTTATCTACTAAAATTTACTCAGATATCTAAATATTAAGTGATTATAATTATTTTAAAAAGGGAAACGGATTTTTTTAAATTTTTCATTATAAATAAGAAACAATGCGTCGGAAAAAATAAATAATATATATTTTGCAATGTACACATCAAGCCCTTTTAAACTAGTAGCTTCAATTTTAAATTCCGACCTCCTATAAAAATATAGACCCCTATTTTTTAAGATTTAATTACAAATGTATAGTTTTTAGATTTATTTTTGTATTTGTGATCTATAACGATGTCACTTGTAAAATTTCATAGTTCTAGGTCTACGGGAACTACTACCCCATGAGTTTTGATTCCATTGAGAGTGTCGTGCGTGTAAATATGCGTTTTTTGCTGAAAAGACAGTATCTTTTATGTTGATTTTGTCACAACTTCATGGGACCGTCGACCTGAGTATACGGTTAAAATTTCAACTTGATACCTCCACGCGTTTCTAAATTAACGGTCTTAACAGACAGACAGGCAGACGGACGGACAAAGTGATTTTATAAGGATTTCGTTTTTTCCTTTTGAGGTACGGAACCCTAAAAACGAGCATTTTGTTGTGTTAAGTGTGCACTCAAAAACAGAAAGAGGGTTCCCTAGATGCACAACACAATATAGTAAAATTTGGTAACCGTAAGAAAATTGTCGCATACAAGGGCACGGCTGATAATTATTATCACAAACACTACTAACATTTCAGGGAATTCTTAAATATTATAAAAAAACAAAATATATTAAAAAAAAACTCGAGAAATGTCAACCAACCGTTTGGATAATTCCTTAAAAAGGCTATGGGTACACGGACCCCATGCCTCGAGGGATTCCACCCAAAACGGTTCGAAAATATAATAGTTTTCTTTTAACATTTTAACTTAGTCTTTTTCCAAGGTTTTAAATATTTAATAATTTAAATTTAAAGTTATTGTTTATCATTAGTAGGTTTAGATGTGTATATACATAAATAAATCAAATAGAAACAAAACAATATTAGATTCGGTAATTTTATTTTTCGTACGAAGGCATCTTTTCGTTAACAGCCTCGTTGTCCTAGTGGTCCTAAGCGCGACTGCTACATTTTGAATTTACACTGCTATATTCCTTTTTATTACTGATTTTTTTTATTGACTGGAAGCCGACCCCAGCATAGTTGGGTAAAGGCTAAGCAGATTATGATGATGATGCTATAGTTATGTAATTACATACTACTTGTTTCTGGGTGAAGGGTAACCATGATGCTTTCTGTGAAGCGATCATAGCATTGGATAATCGTTACCTTCCGTTTACATTGAGCAAATCTGAGAAAAAAGAAATAGGGACATTTTATACTGATACTTACTTTTTTAACCCGCGATTTCGTCCGCGTCAATGTTGATATATTACACGGGAACCGTACATTTTTCCGAGATAAAAGTATCATATGTGTTATTCCACACTACAATCTATCTCAGTGACAAATTTCATCCAGATCCGTTCATCCGTTTTAGCGTGAAAGAGTAACAAATATCCATCCATTCTCACAAACTTTCGCATTAATAATATTACTAGCGGGCCTGGCAGACGTTATCCTACCCTGAAAATCGGTACAAAAATCCAGGTCCAGCCAACCCTACCCCACCTACCTACCTACTTACCTAACCTAGCAAACCCTACCTATATACTTACTCTATCTACCTTTTACCCTAACCTATCTACCTGGCTCGTGTCCACTCGACACAACAATTTGGCTCTTCGCAGTGGAGAGGTATCAGGGTAACATAGATTTAGGGATGAAGGAAAGGGTAGTTATTGGTTTGGACCTATGTTCAGGGCAGGATAACGTCTGCCAGGCCCGCTTAAATCGTATCCTATATTTCCTGGTTCTAAGCTACACCTCCACCAATTTTCAGCCATATCGGTTCAGCCGTTCTTGAGTTATAAATAGTTTAACACGACTTTCTTTTATATTGATTAGCCTACTAATCAATATAAAAGAAAGACCCCAAAAAAAAAATCCTATCTTACTTCCTAAAGTAAGATAGGATTTTTTTTTTGGGGGGTGGGAAATCATCAAATAACTTCTCCCGCCCTGGGCGGGGCGGGAGGGAGTGTCAGACTTTTACTGACTAAAACCCACCCATGTTCCTTCTTGTGCCCTTTGCGTTCCGGGGGCGCGGTATCTCTTACGAACAACCCGCAGCCCCGGCAGGCATCGGCCCTCAGTGGCCCCAACCCAAGACCGAACCCAAGACCTCTAGCGTAGCAGTCGCGCTTAAGACCACTAGGCTACCGAGGCAGTACATAATGCACGTAATGTACGTGCAGTAGTAATATACATGTACCTAAATATTTGCAAATATAATGCTACCTCATACTTAAATCGTCTTAGAAAACGTTTTTCCATTGCACATACCGATCCCTAGAACCAAAACATTGAGCTTGACCGATATTTTTTGCAATACAGTTTTTTACAATCACTTTTTACTCGCGCTATATATTCACGGCCAATTATATAACAGTAGGATTGTTGGCCTATTCAGGCATGCAATCAGAGGCCGTAGCCCATTGTTCTTCAAATATTCTCAGAAAATCGTAATAAACGTTATTCATTGATCATTACCCGACCACACCGAAGCCAAAGGAAGGTTATAATTTTAGCCGTCTGTTTTATTCTTTACTAGCTGACCCGGCTATTACGTGGAATCTGAACATACCGGCAAACTGTGGGTGTACATTGTTATATCCCTGCCTAACCCTTCGGGGAATATAGGCGTGATGGTGATGGTATGTTGCTGACCTGGCGAACTTCGTACTGCCAATAAAAGTTTTTTGAACTTATTTCTTTATACGTTCTCACCGCTTTATAAAAATATATATTTTTTGGAGGTATGACAAACAGGGTGTAAAGATACTTATCCTCCAATGACAAGGGAGGATCTTCCAAACAGACGGGTGTTGTGTCTTTTTTTTTTTTTTTGGGGCGTGGGAAATCATCAATTGACTTCTCCCGCCATGGGGGGGGGGGGGGGGAGGGAGTGTCAGACTTTTACTGACTAAAACCCACCCATGTTCCTTCTTATTGGTAACTATATATTCGAGCCGTTTGGGGTGGAAACCCTCGGGCCGTGGGGTCCGTGTGCCCATAGCCTTTTTAGGGATTTATCTAAACGGTTGGTTGACACTTCCCGCGACCCAAAGGTTGACAAATTACATATCTATTTTATACCTTCCTCGGGAACCACTCTATAAATTGGTGAAAACAGCATGAAAATCGGTGCAGTAGTGCTAGCCATCCTTCCGATGCGTTTCGGCAGGCGGGGCAATGAACCCGCACGCACACAGTAACATAGTCGTGCGACATAACGACGTAACGACGAATTTTATTATAAACAAAATAAAATTAATCAAACTATTATATAATGGTCGGTGTTTTATGTTACATGACAGAACTTAAATGGTGTATCTATTGGGATTATTATTTAATACTAGCTGTTGCCCGCAACTTCGTCCGCGTTTCCGTCGTTTCTCGTAAAAAAAAGTAGCCTAGGTCCTACCTCACGGTTCAGTGGTTTTGATGTAACAGACAGATTAACTTTCATATTTTAGTAGGGAAATATAATATGTCAATCTACAATACTATTGAAAAATCCTAACTCCGAGCAGCTACCGAGAAATTCATAGAAAAACCCAATAACACTTTTTGCTCGACCTGGGAATCGAACCCAAGACCTCTAGCGTAGCAATCGCGGTTAGGATCACTAGGCCAACGAGGCAGTTAACGGCATTTAGTTAGTAGAATTGGCTTTTGAAAGTTACAAATATATTTACAAACTAGCTGTTGCCTGCGACTTCGTCCGCGTTTCCGTCGTTTCTCGTAAAAAAAGTAGCCTAGGTCCTACCTCACGGTTCAGTGGTTTTGATGTAACAGACAGATTAACTTTCATATTTTAGTAGGGAAATATAATATGTCAATCTACAATACTGTTGAAAAATATCGCAATACGGAACCGCACAATATTATTGTTGATAGCTGTGCCCGCGACTCCGTCAGCTTGTAGTAAGAGTAGACAAATATAATCTGAAAGCTTCGAACTGCTAAACTATCGGGAGTTACACGTAATATTGTGAGTCAACCATAAAAGATAGACATATGCAGCTGTCGTGGGATATTTTTTATACAATTTTAAGGAGAACATTTCCGTCATACATGATTTCTGTGTAGCTTTAACCATTAAGGTTGCATACGCGACGGAAGCTTAAAAAATGGAGTAACTTCTCCCGTTTTCCCAACATTTCCCTTCACTGCTCTGCTCCTATTGATTGTAGCGTGATGAAAAGTATACTATAAGCACCTCAGGAGTATGCAAAATAATTGTACCAAGTTTCGTTAAAATTCGTCGAGTAGTTTTTGTTTCTATAGCGGTTATACAGACAGACAGACAAAAATTTTACTGATTGCAATTTTGGCATCAGTATCGATCCCTAATCACCCCCTGATAGTTATTTTGGAAATATATTTCATGTACAGAATTGACCTCTCTACAGATTTATCATAAGTATAGAAGATGAATGGACATTAATTTTTTTTTTTTTTTTTTTTTTTGACATTTTTAATTATGTTTGATTCACGTAGATCTTTGACATTTTTATTAAATAATTCCTCATTTAAATCCGACATACTTTAAGTTTTTAAACAATGTTATAATATTTAAAAAATCTATGTTGACAATATTATCATGCATGATTTTAATTTTTAATTTTCTGTTTTTTTAATAATTTTAATTGTACACAGCACACCATTTTTTGTACGCCTACCGGCATAACATAGCGTTCTACTTACTAACTCAAGATCTGTAATTTTATTTACCTATGTTAACAAATAAAAGTGATTATTGATTATTGACACTGCCTTTTTTTTTTTATGGGGGGTGGGAAATTATCAAATAACTTCTCCCGCCCTGGGCGGGGCGGGAGGGAGTGTCAGACTTTTACTGACTAAAACACACTCATGTTCCTTCTTGTGCCCTTTGCGTTCCGGGGGCGCGGTATCTCTTGTACACTGTTATCGCATAGTAAACAGGGCGATTCTATTATTTGAAAGAGGTGTATTCTGAAATTCAATATTATTAATTTTGACAGGTAATTGACGTTCAAAAGTGCCTTTCAATGGTCTAATTGAAATCAATGATTTGGCTTTGACTTTGAAATGCTGTCAAACATAAACAACAAAAAAGAAATGCCCTTCTACATGATTATAGTTTAAAAAAAATTCATAGTAAAATATCATATTTAAAATGTATTTATCTTAAACAACACTCCTTTGATGGTTATTTAGTTTCGCTGAAATTAATAAATGTAATATGTAGCGACATCTATTGCACAGCATGCGTACTACAACTGACTTTTACTACATTGTGATTTCAAAGACTAGCTGCTGCCAGCGACTTCGTTCGCGTGGTTTTTTCCACCCGCATTAAGTTAGATATTACTGCTCCTCTCGCGTGTGTCGTAGCGTGATGTTATATTGCCTATAGCCTTCCTCGATAAATGAACTATTCAACGCAATAAGATTTTTTTTCAATTCCAACCAGACGTTTCTGAGATTAGCGCGTTCAACCAAACACAAACAAACAAAACTCTTCAACTTTGAATTTGTGCATGTGCACAAATTCGTGACAACAGCCAGTTGGTCAGAGGATCCTCCCTTTTTGATAGAGGATGACGAACTGTCCACCTTGTTTTTCATACTGGTTACAAACAAATTTAACAAAATCTATAAAAAAATGCCATCCAACGTGGCAATACTGCCACTTTTTTGGGCACATTTCCTGTAGACGGCTATGCTCAGGATTTTTTTAAGGCCAAATAGTTTTAGTCTCTTTTTTTATTACTATTAAAAGTCTGTCTATATTGTACCGAAATTATCATCTACTTAGCCTTTTTCTCAACTATTTTGGGGTCGGCTACCAGTCCAACCGGATGCAGCTGAGTACCAATGTTTGACATGGAGCGACTGCCTATCTGACCTCCACAACCCAGTTACTAGGCAACACGATACCTCTTGGTTAGACTGGTTGTCTATCCGTAACGACTGTCATTCGTAGATCTTTCACACCACCAACTTCCAAACTCCGGGCTGCTACTGAGCAAATCCTAATGGAAAAACCCAATAACACTTTTTGCCCGACCTGGGAATCGAACCTGGGACCCCACTCTCATCAGTCACACTTGCGACCACGAGACCAACGGGGCAGTTACCGATATAAAAAATATTAAATAAAAAATTGTCGAACAAAAACAAATATTCTTCAAATTTTGGTTGACTTTTTTTTTAATATATAATGTTATTAGGTACGCCTATTTGATATACCAAACATTTTTATTATCTTATGTTTAAGGTAACTCGAGTGTTCAGCGTTCAGTGGACCCACCATACACCACCAGTATAAAATGCGAAGAATGCAGTGCGTGCTGGCGCTGTTAGCGCTGTGCGTCGGGTTGGCGCACTCCTTCTCTTGGGGTAAGTTAAAAAGTTTTTTTTGGGGTACCACACGTTTTTTCTTAAATATCATTAGATGGCAAACAAGCCGACTGCCCACCTGATGTTAAGTAATCACTGCTTTTGCAAACCAGAGGCCTTGCAAATGCAATGCCATCCCAGAGACAAAGTTGAAATATTTCATGTGCTTGCAAATACACCGTATCCATACCCTTCAAACCGGAACACAGCAACGCTGCTTTGCGGCAGAAATAGGTATGGTGCTAGTACTGCCCCGGACGAGCTCCTTCACAAAGAGCTCTACGACTACTTTAAGTGTACCTACTGGATCCTTTTCTGTGGTATGGTAAAACCTTCTTGGTAACTATATGTTTGAGCCGTTTTGGGTTGAAACACTAGAGCCATGGGGTCCGAGCGCTCATCTAATTTTTCGGAACATTGGGCATTCTCCATGTGACCAGAGGTCTAGCCTTTTCTTGTGCCTAAAAATCAACATTGCCATACAAATTTTGGACGAGTTTCTTGATGACCAGTGATAGGAATAGGTAGTGCCTATTTGCCTAAACTTCGAAGAACAGAGACATGAAACGGAGACTTCCTTTTTTTTTTTTTTTTTTTTGGTGGGTGGGAAATCATCAAATAACTTCTCCCGCCCTGGGCGGGGCGGGAGGGAGTGTCAGACTTTTACTGACTAAAACCCACCCATGTTCCTTCTTGTGCCCTTTGCGTTCCGGGGGCGCGGTATCTCTTGCGAACAACCCGCAGCCCCGGCAGGCATCGGCCCTCAGTGGCCCCTTCCTTTTGCTGACATCTCTTTGAGGCGCGCGTGGAACACGAACGCGCCGTCGACACGGCACGGAGACTTCCTTAGGACTAAATTTTTTCCGAAACATCTGTCCCGAAATTTCGAGACATACATATATTATATTTCGAGGTAAAAAAAGTGGTATGATCTTAAATATTAAGATCATTCCACTTTATATCAAATTTCTGGCAAATAAATGAATTATTTATTTATTTTAAATACCTTTTTTTAATGATAAATTCTTTCTACTATAGAGAATGCTAAAATGATAAAAAAAATACCGTTTTAATTATTTTAAAGACAAAATGCCTTTTTTACACTTGAACTTTAGAAATCTCATTAAACGTAGCCGAGAGTGAGCTAGAAAGATGATATTTACTTCGAAACGGGTACGGCTTCTTATACAAACATTATGATTCATTGTGTATTACGATCAACAAGTCATTTAGAAAATGTTCTCCAAAAAAAAATTCAGAAAATTTTATGGTTGTATCGACTGTGTATGTTATTTATTATGATATATCTAGTTGCAAACTTTAGGTAAATATAGACGAATTACTTATTCCAAATAACAATTTTCTTATATGTATTTAAGTGTTGTCTCGAAATTTCGGGACAGATGTTTCGGAAAAAATTTAGTCCTAAAGAAGTCTCCGTTTCTTGTCTCTGTTCTTCGAAGTTTAGGCAAATAGGCACTACCTATTCCTATCACTGTTGATGACCTATGAGCTTCCTTCTTTATTTTTTATAAATTGTTCATACCTTGTAATTTTATTATTATTAATGAGAATCGTTCATGTTTCAGACGTTGTCCTGGCCAATGACAAACAACTGGATTTTTACAACAATGGAGTAAAAACATACACAGATACGCCGCCGTTTAGACAATACATAAAGTGGCTGACTTACGACCCAGTGCACAACCGGTTGTTGTATTACTCAAATTTCAACTCGGGCTCATTTTTATATACGTATGATATTGAAAACGATATCCCACAAAGTTATTATAAAAATTACCCAGACGACTACATGAAAGCTTACGCCTACGATCCAGTTGAGGAATTGCTTTTTGCAAGCAGCGGAAACAAACTATACGTATTTTCATTGAAATCAGGAACGACTGGAAATGTTAATGGCACTGTCGTGTTAAATTATGAAAAGGAAAAGTCGTGGTTCTATAGTGTTGCTGTGGATAGCTGTGGAAGGTACGTCATTGATCATTTTAAGGCCCTGTCGTAAGCATATGTTTAGGTAATTGACAATAACGCATCGCGGCAACAAATAAGGTTCAAAATAGCGATACCTTTGATGTTAGTTGAATCAGATAACCATAAAAATTTCTTTAAATGGTCAGAAAAATAGACGGCTCAGTGGAATAATTTATAGGTATATCTTTAGTTCATGAAATTCCCTACAATATCATTACATAAACTTACATAGTGTACGCTTAAAATTCTCAGAACAATGCGACGAAAAAAAATTTTTATGCTCTCCTTTACGATTTTTTTATCATGATACTTTTATACTTTTTTTATGAAATATTTATAGGCTTACCTATAAATATTTCATAAAAAAAGTTGTCTACTGAGTGTATTGTCAAACGATCACAGAAAAGACTTATCTTTTCTGTGATCGTTTGACAATACACTCAGTTTTTTTAGGCTTGCAATATGTACCAATTCGCCAGACTATGAAACAAATATGTGTGTTTTACGGTGTCCTGAGTTCGGATAGCCCCTTAATATTCCCATTAATTTAATTTACGCTTATTGGCCGTTTTGAAACTAAGACTGGATTCGAAATTTTAAATTTGTAATTTTATTATTTTTAAAGGGTTAGGCAGAGGTGTGCCAATGTACACCCACAGTTCGCCGGTATGTTTTTAGGTCCCATGTAATAGGGGGCAAGCCTATTGCCATTAACCGGGCACAAATCCTAACTCCGAGCTGCTACCGAGAAATTCATAGAAAAACCCAATAACACTTTTTGCTCGATCTGGGTATCGAACCCAAGACATCTAGCGTAGCACTCGCGGTTAGGATCACTAGGCCAACGAGGCAGTTAACGGCATTTAGTTAGTAGAATTGGCTTTTGAAAGTTACAAATATATTTACAAATGAGAATACGACAATGTGGACCCACTTTTCTCAACGTTGCTCAACAGTGATGAGACCTACGTCATATGAAACCTCTTAAGGAGTACTTCATTTTATTCTTTAACAGGTAAGTTTTAATCCAGCGCGAAAATGGTGTTTTGGTACATTCTATCATTTTCGTGTATATCCTGGGCAAAGATTCCCACACTGTCCAAGGGTGACATGTACCAAAACACCATTTTCTAAACTTAGCTGCCATAGAATGAAATGAAGTCTTCATTAAGAGCTTACATACGACGACGTGTATCTCCATCACTGTTGAGCAATGTTGAAAAGTGGGCCCAAGAATCTTACAACGTTGCCCATGGTCCTTTCAGGTACATTTACTGGATTTCAGACACTTATAAAATAGAGAGGGCTCGGTATGACGGTACCGGCAGAGAAGTTATAATAGACAAAGATGAAAATCTATATAGACAAGTGTTAACTATCGACAATCAGAACCTATACTGGGTAGATAGTCCCAAAGATAACGATTACCAATATTTCGTTAAAAGAGCAGATTTGAATGGAAACAATGAAGTCACATTATACAGTGAAACGGAATATTTGGTGCCAAGCTCATTGGCGATATCAAAAGATTTTATCTACTGGAACAATATCAACGATAGGTTTATTTGGAAATTACCAAAGAATCCACCACAGGGCATAGTTGTGACGCCTGAACATGTCAAGATAAACAGGCATACTCAAGAAATAGCTGCTAACTATGGAATTGAAGAGTTCAATCAGATAATTCAGGACTGCAAAGCACAAAGGAGCGACAGTGACAATGACTCTCTCCGTACAGATGCAAACAAGCTTTGTCTGAACTATTGTGTTCGAGGAGAATGCAGTGTCAGCGTTCTGGGACCACCTAAATGCAGGTAAAGCATGTTCACTCATTAGGATCTGGTTAAAACTGGGGAAGGCCTTTTAAGCGGATGCGGAGCTTAACAGAGGCGGAGATGGAACTGGATTTTTTTTTATTAATCCATGATTATTAAAGAAATACCATTTTGTTCGCAATACAGCTGAGTGGTCTACTTCCATGTTGTATGTCAATGAAATAAACGTCCGTTACAGTTTACGGATGCAAGTGTGGTCAGTTATTAAAAGCACGTGTACAAGTTTTAGTAGTAATAGAGCTCTTTGTGAAAGAGCTTGTCCGGGGAAGTACTACCATACCTATTTCTGCCGCAAAACAACGTTGCTGTGTTCCGGTTTGAAGGGTATGGGTGCCGGTGTCATTATAGACACATGAGACATCTCAACTTTGTCTCTGGGATGGCAACGCATTTGCAAGACTTCTGACATTGCAGATGTCTATAGGCAGCGTAAAAAAAAGGTGATGAATTGCCCGGAAAGCAGCGTCCTGCGCATCTCGATCCTCTGTCAAAGCTTGTTACATCATTTGATGCTTCCACTTTTATCGCGTGACCCTGTTTCATATCTTTGTTATTTCAGATGTGAATCCGGTTATTCTGGGGACAGATGTGAAGCTTATGCGTGTCATAACTATTGTTTGAACAACGGTGACTGCTCCCTGAATGAGAGCAGCGAGCCAGTCTGCCGATGCACTGGGGAGTTTCAAGGAGACAGATGCGATGTTCCCGTCTTTCTTAAAAAGTGTGTTCAAACGGTTACATTGTTGAAGGACATTCTTAGCACAGGTAAAACTCTAGTCAATCTGTTTAAATGCTGCCATACACTATCAGTTATACCTTCATGTTCATCTCACTCAATCTACCTAGCCTTTTTCTAACTGTGCTGGGTTCGGCTTCCAGTCTAACCGGATGCAGCTGAATACCAGTGTTTCACATGGAGCGACTGCCTATCTGACCTACACAACCCATTTACTGGGTAACACGATACCTCTTGGTAAGACTGGTAAGCTTGGTAAGACTGATTGTCAAACTTACCGGCTTCTGATTATCCGTAACGACTGTCAAAGATCTATGAATGACAGTCAGGACTAAAGCGTGACTTCAGAGCACGGGAGTGTCACACCACCAACTGCCAAACTCTGGGCTGCTACTTGGAAATTTCACACTACTTACACAACACTTTTTGCCCGACCTGGGATTCAAACCTAGAACTCCACCGCTCGTCAGTCATAGTCGTCTGATCTGACTAAAATCTGGACGGCTTCAAGTTCGGTCGGCTTAAATGTACACGCGTCTGTTGAAGACGTTGGTCGAGTACCGATTTCATGAGTATGATTCATTGTGAGTTTCATGAGATTCTCTCCCAGATACATTAATTGGGCATTTTGATTTATACAGATGTCGCGTCGGTTCGTCTGGGCAAAGCAGTGGAGTCGACATGTGCTTCAACTGTTGCCTAAGTAACAGTGCTTTTTCTGAATGAGCACAAGATGTGAAGCTGTTGAAGACTTTACTTCCACTTCTACCACCACTACTCGTCTAGTCCGTAATACGACCGATTTTGAGTTATTGTTGTTCAAATGTTGTACTCAGTTGAATATATTAAAGACCTAGAAATTACAAATGTGCTTTTTATTCGTATTTCTATCTTATCATACATTACATAGCATCACGCATGTATTCCTTGAAGGGTTAGGCAGAGGTGAAACAATGTACACCCACAGTTCGCCGGTATGTTTAAGTCCCATGTAATAGGGGGCGAGCTTATTGCCATTTAGCGGGCACAAAACCTAACTCCGAGCTGCTACTGAGAATTTCATTGAAACACTAATTAATAACACTTTTTGCACGACCTGGGAATCGAACCCAAGACCTCTAGCGTAGCAGTCGTGCTTAGGACCACTAGGCTACCGAGGCAGTAAGGAGGAGCCTGCTTGAGTATAAACATATGCAGAAAACAGAGTGCGTTTGCGTTATTATATCAATTAATATAAAAAATAAAAAGAAATCGTTTAAGAAATTATGCGTAAACAAGTAAATGTTATTTAAAGACATTTTTCAATTACTACAGGGGGTAAATGACTTGTAATTAAAAAGTAATTAATTTAATTTTAATTAAAGAATCATTAAGTCAGCCTTCATTGTTTTCTTAATGACCTATATGATAATTATATGTATGTATTTATATAATAATTTCTAATGTTATGAAATATGGTCAAAGAGATAATATTATGACACTTATGTTCGCCAAAAGGGTAGTCAGAGTAAAATAGTTTAATTGAAATAAATGTTTTGATTTTGACTTTAAATAGAGGGCCAATCTGTTGCCGTGAACCGGGTACTAATCTAGATTATATCGTGAAAGATTCATTGTTGAAGACAGGAAGAAACAGCACTAATAGCTAGGAAAAAGTCTAGATATATCATGACCCGTCTATGGTAATCATTACCATACTTCATCAAAGTGTAATGCCAAGGCGCTTTGACAGTGTCACTCTTTGTATCATTTGTACGTAGAGGTATACATAAAGATCTACCCTGAACGTCTAAATGTTTGATTTAAGTAACTGTCATAACGTGTAAGTAAATTTAATGTAAAAGTTATTAATATTAATTTATATAATATTTACAGGCTTAATAACATAACATAAAAAAAAGAAACTAAAACAAAATAGCATTAACAAATTCTTCAGCAATTCTTCGCCGTCAACTGGACATGTACCCAAAAGACTAGCGGCATTGCTGGCCAAGATTAAAGTAGTCCCTTGGGTAACGAGAAGCATCGATAATTCTTTGAAAAGGCCTTGGCACACGAACCCCAACCCGAAAGTTTACACCCGAAACGGCTTGAAAATATAATTACCATTAAGGTTCCTATACTTTTGCTGATAACTGAATACAATTAGTTTTTTATTATTATGAACTATTTGTATACTGTTCGGCGGCCATCTTGTGCGATTTGACATTTCATTCGTAGATAGGGTCCGGTAATAGATACAAGTCATTTTTTTTACATGTAACGCGACGTAATTTTATTTATTATTGTTTTGTAAAGGATTTTTGTTGTTATTTATTTAAATTAATGTCATCGGTATACGATGACACCGATTGCATGTCCTGCTCTGACTGCAAGTTGGAATTAATTGAGAGAAGATGGACGCAGCTTTTACTGAATTGGGTATTATTTTAATTTCCTACCTATTTGTAAACGTTCCTTTGTGCCTATTGGTCTGTTGTGTCTTCTGCTTGATCATCATCAGCTTATAGCTGTCCACTGCTGTACGTAGGCCTTCCTTAAAGAGCGCCAACCATCCCGGTCCTTGGCAGCCCGTAACCATCAGCTGCCCGCCACCTTCTTTAAATCGCACTTGTTTTAATTGCTGTTTTATCTACTTGGTATGGAAAGGAAATGATGCGTTTTTTTACCCCTCAACTGTTTTTTATTGGTAGATTATAATACTAGTTCCCGCCCTCGACCGCGTCGATATTTTCAATTGCTTTAGGTTACGTATTTTGTTCCTGCTCCACTCCCGTGTGTCTTAACGTAATATTACATAGCTTATGTGATTTCTTGATAATTTAGCTTTCTATAGGTGAAAGAATGGTTAAAATCGATTTAGTAGTTTCGGAGCTAATTCAGTACAAACAAACAAAAAATCTTTCCTCTTTACAATATTAGTGTAGATTATTGCTGGATCTACCTACATTTGAATCATGGGATAGACAAGAAAGATAGTCATCCCCTCTTTAATGGGAGGGATGAGCTTGATGCTTACAGGCAGGATTGGTCCAAATTAGTCCAGGATAGAGTGGATTGTACAGGAAAAAGGGAGGCCTTAACCCTGCAGAGGGACAACTGAAAAATATATCATCATCTGCTTAGCCTTTTCCCAACTATGTTGGGGTCGGCTTCCAGTCTAACCGGATGCAGCTGAATATCAGTGTTTTACATGGAGCGACTGCCTATCTGACCTCCACAACCCAGTACTGGGCAACACGATACCTCTTGGTTAGATTGGTCGTCAGATTTCCTGGCTTCTGACTACCCGTAACGACTGTCAAAGATCTACAAATGACAGCCAGGACCAACGGCTTTACGTGCTTTCCGAGACACGGGAAGTCAAACCACCAACTTGCAAACTCCGGGCTGCTACTGAGCAAATCGTAATGGAAAAACCCAATAACACTTTTTGCCCAAACTGGGAATCGAAATCGACCCCACGCTCAACAGCCACGCTTGCGGCCACAACACCAACGGTGCAGTCCAACAAAATATATATAACAAAGAAATGAACGTGTAGATGAGATAACCTAGAAATATTTTTATCATGATTATATTTTACATTTTAAATGTAGATTCTTACTTTCAATAGTCAATACTTTTCTTTTGTATGTTTTAACAGTTAAACAAATGTGTCCATCCATTAGCTCCTCTAATAAAGGAGCTAACCTCTTGGAGTGTTGTGGCAACCATCAATAAATACAAACAGGACATCTGTGCTGATGAAATCGAGACAGACATACTGTGTTATGATGACGTGGAGTCATTCATCAAGTTCAAGTACCCACTGCTAAGGCTGAGGTAGGTAAACTTTTGTTACGTTCCACACCAACTATTAGAAAGAAAGAAAGAAACATACTATCACATCATACCATTACGCCTGAAGGGTTAGGCAGAGGTATAACAATATACACCCACAGTTCGCCGGTATGTTTAGGTCCCATGTAATAGGGGGCGATCCTATTGTCATTAACCAGGCACAAATCCTAACTCCGAGCTGCTACTGAAAATTTTATAGAAAAACCCAATAGCATTTTTTGCTCGACCTGGGAATCGAACCCAAGACCTCTAGCGTAGCAGTCGCGCTTGGGACCACTAGGCCACCGAGGCAGTTAGAAAGAAAGAAAGAAAGAAAGAAAGAAAGAAAGAAAGAAAGAAAGAAAGAAAGAAAGAAAGAAAGAAAGAAAGAAAGAAAGAAAGAAAGAAGGAAAGAAAGAAAGAAAGAAGGAAAGAAAGAAAGAAGGAAAGAAAGAAATAAAGCAGGAAAGAAAGAAAGAAAGAACGAAAAAAGAAAATAAAGAAAGAAGAGAAAGACAGAAGGAAAGAAAAACCATTAATTCTGCGAAGGTAACGCAACATACCATATTTTTTTTACAAAATAGACAACAAAAAAAAAAGGAAAGATATATAAATAATGTCCAAAATAGAATTACTTACCACCGCGCAAAACGGCCGACGCTCAGCATGATGCCGTGGCACAATGGTACGAAACCACGGCGCTGGTATTAACTGGACCCAAGCGACCCGTGTTGTAGTGTCCAGTGGTCCACGCGCACCTCTTTGACGTCGTGGTAGTCCAACACCTCACTCCAGAACTGCAGAACTTCATTACTGACGGCGTTCCCACCGCACAATTTTTATTTTATTTTAAGTATTTTACAGAAGATTTCAGTGATGTCAGTGATGTCCAAGATTAAGAACGTAAATAATAAATTATTTTGTTGTACATTTTTTCTTTTTTTTTTTCGACTGATCCAGATACTTCTATGAAACAAAAGAAGTACCAAAGAAGATGTACTTACTGACCTCGATTATACTGTACCATTGTTGTGTGAGTTCTGAAGACGGGATGGTGGATTCCGACATTTGCCACAATCTAAGCAAATCCGAGCAGGAAACTATACTGAAATTCTGTGAGAAACTGACAGACATGGAAGTAACCGTTCATAATCTTGAGCTTGCTATCACAGGTTAGAATTTTAAGCTCACTTCGTCGTTGGTTTAGTCATTGTCACCTCTAATCCAGACTAGAGTTAAGAGCAAACTCATCTCTAATAAATAATTTAATAAAAGTAGACAAGTATGAGTCGGACTCGCCCACCGTTGGTTCCGTACGTAGGATCATTATAAATTACGGAATTAAATAAATAGTAAATTAAATAAATTTATAGTATATTTATTTATCTAGTCAAATTTACTTAGATATCTAGATATTAGGTAATTATGATTATTTTAAATTTTTCGTTTCACAGACTTCCGAAATAAAGAGAGATCCCATCGGTATTTTGTTATATTTTTCATTATAAATAAGAAAAAATATGCCCGCTAAATATAAATAAAATATATTTTGCAATGCCTTTTTAATAATACTCTAGTTGTACTAGTAGCTTCAATTTGAAATTTCGAAAAAAATATAGACCCCTTATTTTTTAAAATTTAATCACAAATGTATAGTTTTGAGACTTTCTCTTGTATTTGTGGTCTATAATGATGTTATAGACTACGAATACAATAAAAAGTAGTACAGTTCTAGGTAAACGGGAACTACCCTATGACTTTTGATTCCCTTGACAGTGTCGAAATATGCGTTTTTTGCTAAATAAACGGCCGTGGCTTTTTTTTTACGTAAACTTAGAAGTTTGACTTTTTCACAACTTTATGGGACCGTCGACTTGCGTATACAGTTTAAATTACAACTTGATACCTCCATGCGTTCCCGAAATAAAGGGTCTTGACAGACAGACAGACGAACGGACAACAAAGTGATCTTATAAATGTTCCGTTTTTTCCTTTTGAGATACGGAACCAAAAAAAGTACTGCGCGGTCTATATAAAACGTAGATCAGTGACATTTTGGTCAATAAGTAATAAAACTCGATGAAATTCATAATATCACGCCGATATTCCCCGAACAGATAGGCAGGGATGTATCAGTACACTCACGTAAATTACAAGTATTTTAATTTTTTTTGTAAAGTTTTCACTTTTTTGTTTACTTTGGCTGAATATTGGGTATATGACACTACCAAACAATTGACCTAGTTTTTATGAGCTGCCTAAACACGATTCCACCATAGATTTTGTGTGCCAACAGTAAACTGTGACGTCACTTATTGGCAAAGTCAATTGACACCATCACGCCTGTATTCCCCGGAGGATTAGGCAGAGGTGTACCAATGTTCACCCACAGTTCGCCGGTATGTTTTAGGTACCATGTAATAGGGGGCGAGCCTATTGCCATTAACCGGGCACAAATCCTAACTCCGAGCTGCTACTGAGAATTTCATAGAAAAACCCAATAACACTTTTTGCTCGACCTGGGAATCGAACCCAAGATCTCTAGCGTAGCAGTCGCATCTAGCACTACTAGGCTACCGAGAAAAATCAAAGTCAATTGAATAACTATTTATCGATTTCAAAGTGACTAAAAATCTAATTTTACTGTTTGTAATTAATCGGGTTTTCAGAGCTAATATAAAGTATTTTTTTAAAGAAGTTGTGTCCAAGACACAACAAATTCCAAGGAATTTTTGGTAAGTGGAGTCAACTACCAAATTGAACCGTGGACCTGATGTCAAAAAATATTACATTACAGAAGCATGCAATTCAGTGAAATCAGGACCTGTGTGCTTCAAAAACACAGAACCGGTTCAAAAACCTCCTGCAGTACAATCAGATCAGTCCACAATAGAATACACATATTCATCACCATCATCTATCGACTCCATGGCAACCGATTCGTCACCAAACGAACGCTTAAAGACCAAATTCAATGCTATGAAACTAGAATCAGTTGAATCTGAAACTTATTACGCCAGCTCAGGGCCAGAGGTACCTTCATCAGAATTCAACTCTGTGGTCACGGACGCTTCACCAAATGAAAGTCTCAAAAAGAATTTGAATGCTAAGTTCAAATCTGTGGAGTCAGATTCTTGTAAATCCTGTGTATCGCCTGACAACATTCCATTAATTACAAAACTTGAAATTAAAACAGTGAAGGATACATCTCCATGCTCATCGCCTGACAGATCTTCTAGTGTGTCGAAAGGCTTAGACAAAGCAACAAAAAAATGTTTGAAGAAAAGATTGGACGCTACATTCAAAATTAAACCTAAGAATAAACCAAGTAAATCGGATAAAAATTCTTCTGGTGACGCCAAGGAAGAGAGGGCATCAAAAAAAAGCTTGAGAAGGAAATTAACTTCACTCAAATTCAAATCCTCAATAACAGTTTTGCCGTCATCTGTGACCACTGACGCTTCCTGTTCAGAGATTGATTACATAGTGAATTATGGTTCGAAGACTGATGTGGTTCAAGATAAGCTTCAAACTGTAAAATCGGCAGGTCAAAATGAAATTGGAATGTTTGGAAATGAGATGTCTATCGAGTCTCTGGGTAAGATTTATTTATATATTTGTTAAAGCTAAAGCTAGTTAAAGCTGAAGAGTTGATATTTTGTTCGTTTCTCCTTTGAAAGGTGCCAACTTCGACAATTATCCCTGTATGCACTATGCAAGTTCATTCATGGATAATCTCCGGTTGGCACAGAACTATTTCTTATTTTTATTTTATTGTATTGTTGTGGTCCAGAATTTGGCCACTTTGACTGCGTGGTCGGTGGCAGCCATTAAATCTTCCTGCGTGCAGTTATTAGGGAACTATTGCAGGATATGGAATAAAGAATGAGACTACGGATTTGGGTGGCTTTAGGGGACTGGTTACATGGTACTATGGATGGACTATGGCCCCTTTCTGATCAATGTTTGTGTGACACCGATGAAATGGCAGGGGGTGATGTGCACACCCAATAAAATTATGAGCCCCAAAACGGTCACTAGCACTTAGTGGCGTAGCGACAAGGGGGCAATATATTCTGAGGTGCTTTAGAAATGCAGAGGTATTCTACGGCTATCAGAACAATCCTGGAAGTACGGTCATGATCCCTACCAGCACCTTGCTGAATTACTTCCATCCCCAGATCAGGTTTGCTCTTGCGAATTTTCACTTATACCGGCCAGTAGGGGGAAGAGAGAGCTCTGTTCCTCGTCAGTGTTCACTCCAGCCAGGTCTATGGAGTCTCCAACGACCAACAGCTAGCCACGAGCTATCCTGGGGTTTGTCTACATCCCACATGTCGACAACATCGCGTGCCAAGTCAAGATATTTGATCTTCTTATCATTCTCGGCCTTCAGGTTATTATTATTGTTTCTCTATAGGTTTTTTTGGAAAACGACGGCATTGCCAATCGAATTGCAACTGCAGTAAGTGCAGTGCAGGCGGACCAGGTTGTGGAGATCCAGGGGTTACCATGAAAAATTGTGATAACGTTAAAAAGAAAAATCTTCCTTTGTAAGTAATAAAATATGAACGACTAAAAAGTAAATTCTTATTACATTTACTGCGGAGCCAAAAATTTTCAAGGTCAATAGTCCATGTGCCGGCGTGGCAGCTAAGGCTCGGCGCCCATTGGCGTCATGGATCAGCTGTTTTCAAATTCAAATTCAAATTCAAATTCATTTATTTGCGAGAATGTAGGTTTACATTGTATGATCTTAAAACTATAATGGCCCTTTACATTCTACCATTACTTATGGTGTCCAAATATTTAGTTTTGTCCTACACAATGCTAATTAAATAAAAAAGAAAATACAGCAACAACAAATAAGGTTCATGCATTAGGACTTTCATGGAAAAAAAAAATATTAATTAATGAAGTCAAAGCTATACCTATGTCAGTTCAAGAGATAAAATATAATGTCAGATTAACCCTTAATAAATATGATTGTAAATGGTAATTGATAATGTCATAACTAATAAGATGTCCAATGTATTAATTCACAAATTTTTGAACATTAATTAATAAAAAATATGGTATATACCCATATTTATTTCAGTTTCTTTCTCCGCAATCTGACATGTATTCATTGAGATTGTAAAAGCACTTTTCTTTTAACCATTGCGTTACCTTTTTTTTAAACATGGTCAAAGGTAAATCTTTAAAGGAGTCCGGTAATTTGTTATATACCTTAACAGCATTTATGTACGAGTTCCTCTTATACAATTCGAGCCTGCATTGCGGTAAACAGAGCTCATGTTTAAATTTATTTTTATTTCATGCAACGGCAAGGTATTTTTTGGCGACAAATAAATGAAATTACAATGTTAAAATGATCGATATTGATTGTTTTTGATATGATTGATTGAAGTGTTGATGCCACATTAGTCTGCGCCGACCTGAAACTACTGGACCGATTTTAACAATTTCTTCACCAATAGATAGCTACATTATTCCTGAGTAACATACCTAGCATCACGCTACGATTTACGGGAGCGGAGCAGTAACCAAAGACGTTAACACAGGTTAAATAAGTCACACGGACTAAGTCGCAGGCAGTTGGCTAGTTAATTAGTTATAGAGTAAAATGTTCAATATTATTTATTGTTCTGAGGTGTCTGCCTACCCCCAAGGGGTAAAGGCGTGAGTTTGTTTATGTATATTATTTCTTTTATTTTAGAATTGGTTGGGCACGAATCTTCCTACCACAGAAGCAGAAGAAGAATTTCAAAAAGATTAAATACTGGCTGCCTGTGGCGCTGTTATTAATCCTCGGATTAATTATAACAATTATAATTTTGGCAAAGAATTTTCATTATGTTTTTCCTCAAAAAGCGGCTGAAGAGAAAATGAATGATTTCAAAATCAAATTGAGTAATCAAGAAGCCAGGTAACATGAAAATAGACTGCCTATGTCTATAGGTCAACACTCATTTCAACAGAACCCCTGCAGCTTTAGGGTCCTGGGCAGGTCAGGAGGGAGTGTCAGACTTTTACTGACTAAAGCCTATCTGTGATTCTGCTTGTGCCCTTTGCGTTCCGGGGCGCGGTATCTGCTCTGACTAGCCCCTCCAATTTACTGACATCTCTTTGGCTCGCGTGGAACACGAACGCGCCGACGCCACGGCCTGTCGTTATGCAACGTACTGTCGCATTCTTCGCTCACGCAGTACACCGCGTTACATTCTGTGCATGCGTTTGAGCTAGGTGTACAACCAAAGTGGATGCTGTATAGTAGTCGCCACGAGTCGTGAGCACAAATGTCAAGTAAATTTTTTGAGGTTTTTGGGTTTCCAAAAACCCAAGATTTAACTTGACATTAGTTCACGACTCGTGGCGGCTAATATACTAAGGAATCGATAAAGATGGTTTCACACCGGCTAGCACGATAGATTAGATGGGCGAGAATTAAAATTTGTATGAGCAATAAATACTCTATTCATGCAGAAATTTTGGTGGATGTGCGAGGATGTGCGAGACGAGGTTTTATTTTCATGATTATTACCTCCGTCATTTATGAACTGATTTGGAAAATTCTTTTTTTAAATTTGGTTCTAATTTCTATCGAAATCAGTTCTCATTTAATTTCTAATACTAACCTAATTTTCATTTCTAAGGATATTCCAAATGAATTCCTATGTTTGCAAGGGAGGAATTTGCGAAAAAGTGTACAGTTCAACAGCAGATATGATTTTCCCATCTCTAAGTAGATGCATATTGCTTTGCATGGGACCGCAACTGTGGCCTCACCCCATAGGATACACATACTATAGTAAACAGATTGTAGTCCTCGCAACAAGCAAGCTTGAATACAAGTTCCAATCAGTGCCTTCGGAAGCAGTCCACATGTACCTAGCAGAAGCTTTTAAATTATTTCTCGGTGATATAGCGAAGCTAGAAAGGTATACGTTGGACTCTAGAAGCACGAATATATCCAGAGACTGCATTATTAAAAAGATGTACATTCAGATGGATGTCGACAATGATCCCGATCCTCGAATTAGGCTGGACACAGATGAATCATACACGATAAAGGTCGAAACGGTAGCCAATCTAGTGGTAATAAAACTGGTCTCAGCATCGTTCTGTGGGATGAGACATGCGCTAGAAACTCTTAGCCAACTGATCTTACTGGACCAGGCTTCTGGAAATCTTATAACCTTAACGAACATGATCATTAAAGACGCTCCAGGCTACAAATATAGGGGCTTGATGATAGACACAGGAAGAAACTACATCCCAGTACCAGACATCATGAGGACAATAGATGCAATGGCCTCAGTGAAGCTCAACACGTTTCATTGGAGAATTTCTGACGTCACTAGCTTTCCTTTACAGTTATCGGCAGTTCCACAACTTTTTGAGTATGGATCGTATAGTAAAAATCTAGTTTACACCAAGGATGATGTCAAGAAAATAGTCAGAAGAGCTGGGATCCGTGGTATAAGAGTTCTTTTAGAAGTAGCGGTCCCAGGGCCCGTCGGGAGAGCTTGGTCTTGGATGCCAGAAGCCACTTGCCCTTCGAAGAATAAGAATTTTACTTGTGACAATGTTCTTTGTTTAAGATTAGGAACTAAAGACACGGTTTTTGATATACTTCAGATACTATATACCGAAATCTTGGAGATGACGAAGGTTGATGATATTTTTCATTTGAGCGATGGCGTGTTTTCGTTGGTCAACTGTTTTTATTTAATAGAGGACAGGGAAGGGTTTCTGGATAAGGCTTTGGACAGGCTGAAGATGGCTAACAAAGGGTTTTTGCCGAAATTACCGATTGTCTGGTATACGACGCATTTGATGAAGGATATAGAAGCTAGGACTTGGGACAGGTAATTTTATCTTTCATTCAGGGATTGGGGAAGGAGTATACGTTCTCAGGATCCCGGAGTAAGTGTTAGAAGGGAACATCGGGGTGGTTTTTAGCCAGTAAGAGATTGATGGACCCTTCCTTACCCCAGCGAAAATTTTAAAATTAATTGCACTAAATGTGAACAACTGTAACTTCCAGTTGATTTGAATAAAAATATATGATAGCTAGATATATGATAGTTAGTATATATGATAGCTAGATTCATGAGAAATAGTGTAGGCTATGCCATCACGCTATGATCCACGGGAGCGAAGCAGTAAGCAAAGACGTAATATAACGTGGGTGAAATAAGCCACGCGGACGAAGTTGCGGGCAGAAGCTAATATTTTAATAATTCTAGGAAATTGTTGAAACAAAAGGTTTTAATTCACATTTCTGTATTTTTAGATTTGGAGTACAACTAACAGAATGGCAACCAAACCCTTCAGAACAGTTCATAGGACGGTTCAAGGTCATACATTCCTCTAGATGGGATTTATCCTGCCAAATTGCAAAGAGGCGGTGTAAAAAATACAGGTAACAGAAAATGGAACCTAAACACTCTAGTTATCAAGTCTATTTTAGTCAGTCTACCATCACGCCTGTATTCCCCGAAGGATTAGGCAGAGGTGTGAGGTGTGAGGTGTGGTGTGTGTGAGTCAGTCTATTCTGGTGAAATCCCTCTAATCTCATACGGAACAAATACTTGTTTGTGTATGTGAGTTTATATGTTTGTAAACGCACCCACGATACGGGAGAAATACCTAGAGTGGGACATTTCTTAAAAAAGGCCCCATATAAAGATACATTTTCTGTGCAAAAGTGTTTGTTTGTAATACAAAAAAAAAACTGATTTCTACTAAGTTCATATGAAAGTATAAAAACTCATCATCATCTGCCTAAGCAGATGATGATGAGTTAGAGTGAGGCTAACCTTTGCCTAACTGTGTTGGGTTCGGCTCCCAGTCCAATCGGATGCAGCTGAATACCAGTGTTTTACATGGAGCGACTGCCTATCTGACCTCCACAACCCAGTTACTGGGCAACACGATACCTCTTGGTTAGCCTAGTTGTCAGACTTCCTGGCTTCTGACTTACCGTAACCGCTATTAAATATCTATGAAGTATATGAAGTACTAACCAACATTTTTTTTTTGATCCCTGTCCGTTTGTTCCGACTAATCTCCAAAACGGCCGGATCGATTTCGACGGGTATTTCACTGACAGATAGCTGATATCATAACGAGTAACTTAGGCATATTAGGACATTTATGCAGACAAAATCGCAAGCAGAAGTTAGTATCCTATAAAAATCAACTGCTAATTGCCGTAATATCCTAAGGCAACAGACTCATAAGTCTTGCTCATAATTGTCATCTCTGGATCAACACGTCAGACTTGACTGGTCTACCTTGCAATGTAAATACTACTACATAATATGACTATGTAATCTTTCAAATATTATCAACCGGAACTAATCAGTACAGTGGTGACAATGATACGACAAGGATGCTGAACCGAGGTGAAGGTCAAATATTAATAATGACTTATTAGGAACTGGTGTAGTAGTAGAGCTCTTGGTGAGGGAGCTCGTCCAAGGAAGTACTACTACCATACCCATTTCTGCCGCAAAGCAGCGTTGCTGTGTTCCGGTTTGAAGGGTATTTGTGCCGGTGTAATTATAGCCACATGAGACATTTCAGCTTTATCTCTGGGATGGCAACGCATTTCCAAAGCCTCTGGTATTACAGCAATGATTATTTTAAACATTAGGTGGACCGCCACCTCGTTTGCCATCCAATGATATGAAAAAAAACAGTATCGTTGGATGGCGGTATCCACATATTACCTGGTAGTAACGTTCGGTTTGTTGACAGGACTTGGCAAGACATGTATTCATGGAAGTCCTGGAGGACTCTTGAGGTATTTAGCATAATGGGGGGAGAAGCTATTCTGTGGACCGACATGGTTGATTCTGGTAAGTTATATCTTGTACGCGCCACTGCTGAGCTTGAGGTCCTGGATCGATCCCCAGTTTGGGCAGTGTTATTCAAGTTTTTCTTTTATCATTTATTCTTTTATTATATTTTATTATCTGCCTAAGTTACCCCAAAATAGTTGTTTTTCCAACTATTTTGGTTCCAGATTAACTGAAGGCAGTTTAATACCAGTGTCTTACATGGAGCAACTGTCTACCTGGACGACCTGATTAAGACCGCAGGACGACCCTGGATGCAGGCCGCTTCTATCCGTTTCTTTTTTATTATAATTTTTGGCGTCAATCATATCCTGCGATATGCTTCAATCACCAATCATTATGGTTTTTTGTTTATTGGACTACCCCGATGGGCTTGTGGTGGCGAGCACGACTGTTGAGCGTGGCGTCCTGGGATCTATTCCCAGGTCGGGCAGAAAGTGTTATTGGGTTTTTTCCATTAGGAATTTCTCACTAACAGCCCGGAGTTAAGAAGTTGGTGGTGTGACACCCCCGTATCTCGGAAATCACGTAAAGTTGTTCGTCCCGTGCCTGATCTCGCCCCGGTTGTGTCGGATTGCCGTCCCGTCGGACTATGAGAGTTAGGGAAGAGGGAGTGCACCTGTGTTTGCGCACACACTCGTGCACTATAATATCGGTCTAGAGAATACATACATTATGTTTGTTTTACAGGTAATCTAGACTATCACCTATGGCCTAGAGCAGCCGCGGTGGCAGAACGGTTGTGGTCTGATATCGCTCTCAATGCAACCGTCACCAGACCAGTTTATGTGAGACTGGACAGCCAAAGGTAGGATGACCAGCCAGTAGTAGAGCTCCTTGTGAAGGACCTCATCCAGGGTATATTGACCGCCAAAAGTCGTGAGCATATACTTTAAGTTCATTCTTGGGTTTTTTGGTCAAAAATTTATTTGAAGTTTGTGCTCACGACTCGTGCCGGTTACTATACTACTGCAAGGAAGCGTTGCTGTGTTCCAGTTTGAAGGGTATGGGGCCGATGTAATTACAGGTATATGACACATTTTAACTTTGTCTCTCTGGGATAGCAACGCTTACGCATTTGCAAGGCCTCTCGCATTGCAGACATTACCAGCATTGTTAATTTATTTATTTGCCAACAGATGGCGTATGGTGCTCAAATCCGTGCAGGTGCAACCAATATGGCCGCTGTATTGCAGTTTCAGTCCAGGAGTGTGTTTAAAAAAATTAAAATACAAATAAATATTTTACAGCTTTTTATTTAACATACACATAACATACCATCACGCCTGTATTCCCCGAAGGGTTAGGCAGAAGTGTACCAATTTACACACAGTTCGCGGGTATGTTTAGGTCCCATGTAATAGGGGGCCATTGCCATTAACCAGGCACAAACCCTAAATCCGAGCGGCTACTAAGCATTTCATAGAAAACCCCAATAACTATTTGCTCGACCTGGCAATCGAACCCAAGACCTCTAGCGTAGAAGTCGCGCTTAGGAGCACTAGGCTAGCGAAGCAGCAATACAAAAAAAAATAAAGATGTAACCCAAGGCAGATGACCAATTCCAACTGACAATACCCGATCACGAACATAACGCGCGGATCAGCACCATTTAGCTCAAATGTAAAGTCAAAGTCAAAGTCAAAGTCAAATCATTTATTTCAATTAGACCATTAAAAGGCACTTTTGAACGTCAATTACATGTTAAATTAAAAATATTGAATCTAGTTGCCCCTCCCACCTCCTCCCTGCCCACAACCGACTTTTTAACCGATTTTTGACGGCGAGAATGGAACATTTGAATTCCAATCCACCAACGCACGTGGCCGACAAAAAATCGGTTGTTGGAGAGCCTTAGGGATTACGTCAATATTGGTATGTTTAACCGTCTATTAAAGCCAGCTTTTACATTACTTTTTGTACTAATAGCTTTATTATCACCATGAGCTGGCATTTTAAACAATCTAGTGTTTTTAATATCAACTGGTACATGACTTCTAGTAGCACTCACGGTTTTCTTAAAAGGTTGAGCATTAGCTAAATTAACTGTCAATATATCATACTTAAAATTAGTTTCATTTAACTTCCAAAATACTGCTTCTTGGCTTAGTGACATATTATATGAACGTAACATTGTATTCGGTGACATTTCCGTCATCATACCATCAACGTGGACATAGCTGCCTGTGCCACACAAAACGAGCCCTAATAGTATCATTAAAACGCATTTACATGGTCCCCATTTGTGTCGGCCTTCACGTGGGGAGTTCAAGTTAACCAGGAGATCGATTAAAGGGGGGTATATCAAAACGGCTGGAATTGTGCTGAATGCTCCAAGCTGTAATATAAAGAAATATCGTTCAATTCAAAACCCTAAATTAAGTTAAGATAAGGGGAAGACGATAATCATAACAAATAATGACAAATGCAGGCAGTTCGGCAAAAAGAATCGAACCACATTTTTTTTTAAGTAAAAATTCTTTTCGCACGCTTTACTTGGGGAGTAAACTGGTGAATGCTTAACGAGAGCGTTACGGAAATGAGTCTGGTCGGGCGAACGGAAGTTGAGAGGGAGATATTCGTTAGTGAATCTAGAAAGAGAAAGATGTATATTACTGTAGAAGCAAGAGACAGTAGTGCGCGCGCTAATTTTCTTTCTCCCTTCCTCAAGTGACATGTCAAGTGATACGACTGAAGTGTGGTCTAAAGCTCACGTGTCTTTTTTTACCATTTTATCGATATTATTCCGCAAAGAAATTAATGACGAAATAAAATAAAAAACATGAGGAATTGTGGCTGGATTTTGGCAGAATTAAGTTCAACTTACGATTCCCATCAGCCTGGTGACATTAGGCAGGCTGTAAGCTATGGAGGTGAGGGCAACTACATGTAGTACCCTGTATAGCCTCTCCCACAACCAATAGTTTGCCACTCCATGGTATCGTTTTAGATAATGCCATTCCAGATCGAAAGCCAGGTAAAAACACAAGGCATATATCACGTAGAGTATTATACATAAAAATACTTTCAGTATTACTGCAAAGCTGGAAAAAGTAAAAAAGTAGGTAAATACAATTTTATTTGTAAGTATTCCTCAGGTGAATGTCTGGGCATAGAATGATAACAACTAGCTTTTGCGCGCGTCTTCTGCCGTGAGGATCATAATACATAGCAATTATGTAGTTTCCCGAAATTATAAACAAAAATAAAGAAACAAACTTAACCTCTTTTTAACAGAACTAGCGACCTGCCCGCGACTTCGTCCGCGTGGCTTATTTCACAAGCGTTAAGCGTCTTTCGTTACTGCTCCGCTCCCGTGGCCCTTAGCGTGATGGTATATAGCCTATGTTACTCAGGAATAATGTAGCCATCTATTGGTGAAAAAATGGTTAAAATCGGTCCAGTAGTTTTGGAGGCTATTCGTTACAAACAAACAAAAAAATATTTCCTCTTTATAATATTAGTATATAGTAAAGAAGTATAGATAGTATAGATTATTTACTACGTAAAGAAGCGACACGCACTTGCGTCCCCGGTACGCAGCAGTAGCCCTGGCAGTAATTGCCGTACCTGTAATTGGTTTAACTCACCAAACAATGACCCACATACACAAAACAAATGCTGACTGGCTTTTCTTTTTGAGATGGGATATCATCATATGATTTCCCCCGCCCTGGACGGGGCGGGAGGGAGTGTCAGATTTTTACTGACTAAAACCCATCCATGTTCCTTCTTGTGCCCTTTGCGTTTAGGGGGCGCGGTATCTCTTACGAACAGCCCGCAGCCCCGGCAGGCATCGGCCCTGAATGGCCCCTTCAAAATTTGTTGACAACTCTTTGAGGCACGCGTGGAACACCGTGCTGACCGGCTGTGCTTCTGTTATGGGTGGTAGGCAATATTTTCAGATTTTTACACCGTTGGCCACCATATTTCCGTCCCCTGCTAATGCTATTAGCAAGAGAAACATGCCAATAGTTGTATTCTACAACATTTTTATGATTGCTGATACTTACGGTGAAAACGGGAAGTGTACTGTGATTGGAGCTATAGCATTTTCGCCGTAATACCAGTATCCAAAGAATCCTACTGTCATCATCGCCACGGTATATATCGGCGTAGCTGAAATTGTCAATGGTCATCATCATCTGCTTAGCCTTTTCCCAACTGTGCTGGGGTGGGTTTCCAGTCCAACCGGCTGCAGTTGAATACCAGTGTCTTACATGGAGCGACTGCCTATCTGACCTCCACAACCCAGTTACTGGGCAACACGATACCTCTTGATAAGTCTGGTTGTCAGACTTCCTGGCTTCTGACTATTAAAGATCTACGAGTGACAGCTGGGACCAACGGCTTTACGTGGTTTCTGAGGCACGGGGGTGTCATACCACCAACTACCAGACTCCGGGCTGCTACTGAGCAAATCCTAATGGAAAAACCCAATAACACTTTTTGCCCGATCTGGGAATCGATCTGTGCCTCGGAAATCACAAAAAGTCGTTGGTCCCGGTTAGGGTCAGTAACCGGGAAGCCTGACAACCAGTCTTACCAAGAGGTATCGTGTTGCCCAGTAACTGGGTTGTGGAGGTCAGATAGGTAGTCGTTCCATGTAAAACAGTGTTATTCCGCAGCATTCGGTTGGATTTGAAGCCGACCCCAACAGCGTTGGAAAAAGGCTAGGCATATATTTAGATAGTAATAAAATAAAGGAAAAAGTATTACCAGTCAGGACAACTATGTGGAATTTCTCCGGTTGTTCCATATTATTCTCAATGGGCAAAGCGTAGGAGACTGGTTCTAGTACGAAGACGCAGATACAGGTAAACTCTACCAGACCCCTTACACTCTTGTAAGCATATCTGTCCAGCGGATTGACTTTAATATCATGCAGACTATACCATAATAAAATCAGCACAAGCGCCACTGGAAATTGCAAAAAACTCTTATTATTGACTAGCTTCCGCCCGTGGCTTCGTCCACGTCAAAGTTTATATATTATCCCAGGGGATTCGTACATTTTTCCGGTTTAAAAACACATAACATACCATCACGCCTGTATTCCCCGTAGGGTTAGGCAGAGGTGTACCAATGTACACCCACAGTTCACCGGTATGTTTAGGTCCCATGTAATAGGGGGCGAGCCTATTGCCATTAACCGGCGACAAATCCTAACTCCGAGCTGCTACAGAGAATTTTATAGGAAAACCCAATTTAAAAGTTTAAAAAGTATCCTACGTATTATTCCATACAACAATCTAATCAGTGCCAAATTTCATCCAGATCCGTTCAGCTGTTTAGCGTGAAAGAGTAACAAACATCCATCCATCCATCCTCACAAACTTTCGCGTTTATAATATTCTAGGGAAGGATAGGATAGTAGGATTAGATATGTATTTCTCGGTGTTCGCGTTCAGTTACGTCTTTGGTTACTGCTCCGCTCCCATGTGTCGTAGCGCGATGTTATAATAATATAGTCTATACTATTCCTCATGGATCGGGCTATATATAATTCTTTTTCTTCTGCACCTGATGTCTGTTGCCAAGCAGCGGCAAATTTGTATATTCACCTATATCTTTTGATGCAACTGCCTCGTTAGCCTAGTGGTTCTAAGCGTGACTGCTACGCTAGAAGTCTTGGGTTCGATTCCCAGCTCGAGCAAAAAATGTTATTGGATTTTTCTATGAATTTCTCAGTAGGATTTGTGCCCGGTTAATGGCAATAGGCTCGCCCCTATTACATAGGACCTAAAAACATACCGGCGAACTGTGGGTGTACGTTGGTATACCTCTGCCTAACCCTCTGGGGAATACAGGCGTGATGGTATGTTAAATGCTTTTGATGCAATTTCTATTCAGTACCCATTTAAGTTGTGTTTATATGTACGTATTAGTCCATGGATGGCGGTGACCACTTATTAACAGATGGGTCGTCAGCTGTTCGGCCACCCAATTAAAAAATCTTTAACACAAAAGATTCTTCTGGTCCCATTCACGCACATAATATCACGCTAGTATTCCGAAGGGACAAAAAGGAATCCATAAACAAATTAAAGCCAAAAAAGGGAACAAAAGCGGAACAACAAAACACAACTTAGCAAAATGAACATACCAGCAAACAAGTCACAGATAAGCGCAAAAGGAGCTAGTTTCTTCAGATCTGTAACCATGCAGATAATGGCACACGGTATCATCAGCGACAGAATAACTACTTTTAGAGAAGGCTCGCCACCATCGGTGATTGTACCATCTCCTGACATCAGCTCCTTCAGATTCCGAGCTACCATGATTAGGAAAACGCAGCAAGAACCGTATAGGTGACACAACAGTGTGACTTCCAGTAGATATCTGCAAGATAAGTTTTTTTTTATCATTGGATGGCAAACAAGCTGACGGCCCACCTGATGCTAAGTGGTCACCGCAGCCTATAGAAATCTGTAATATCAGAAGCTTTGTAAATGCGTTGCCATCCTGGAAAGTCGAATTATCTATAGTTATACTAGTACCGTCGCTGCAGTGGTGTGCCTATCATTACACCGGCACCCATACCCTTTAAACCGGACCACAGCAACGCTGTTTTACGGTAGAAATAGGTATGGTGGTAGTTCTTCCACGGAGGAGCTCCTACACAAAGAGCTCTACTACGAAGACTGCTACAATTTCTTAGAGAAGTCGTGTCTTGGAATTATTGGTTGATATGCCTATGCCTGCATTGATAATTTCTTGGATTGTTTTCAACATACCTTAATACTTTAGCCTTTTTCTGGAAAAATGGACATGTGGACTGAAGGGCAGCAATTTCCATAACATCAGGGTAAGTTAGTTCTGGCATCTGTACTTGTCCGTATAACTTTTGGGCTGACCAAACCAGCATCTGTGACGCAAGTGTTTTTATAAATATGAATTCCAATTGAACTTAGGTCTGCCAGAAGCCAACGCACGATCTATCAACCAACCTTAGGATTCTATTTAAGGGTAAGCTATATTGTCACTTCTTAGCTGTGGCTGCCTGTAGCGGTTTTGTTAAGCCCTCCCCTAGCGGCTTTACTGAGGTCGCCCTTAGCAACTTTGTTGGGGCCGCCCTTAGCGACTTTGCTGGCGCTGCCTCTAGTGGTTTTGTTGAGCCCTCCCCTAGCGGCTTTATTGAAGCCGCCCTTAGCGACTTTGCTGGGGCCTCCCCTAGCGGCTTTACTGAGGCCGCCATTAGCGTCTTTGCTGGGGCCACCTCTAGTGGGTTTGTTGTGGCATCCCCTAGCCGCTTTAGTATGGCCTTAACTAGCGGCTTAGTGTACTAGAAGTACTTAAGCTCCATGTATCATATCAACGTCCGACTGTAACACTCACACAGGCGCAGTGGCCGACAATGGCAGAAAGGACCACGTTCAGCGCCATCGCAGAAAATATTCCACATTCCATGTAGGCCGCGTGGAGGGCCACCAGGCCACCACCAAGGCCACACATTAGCATGTGTATTACTGATTCTATTAGGCTGGAACATGAGCATGCTTATGGAAAAACTTACTAATATAATTTTCAGCAGTTCTTTTTATGATTCATGACATTATATTTAATAGTTACTGACTACTCAGTTGGACTGCCCTGTTTGTCAAGTGGTCGCAAGTCCGACTATTAAGAGTGGGGTCCTGGATTCGATTCCCAACTTGGGCAAAAAGTGTTTGAGTTTTTCCAGCCGGAGTTTGGAAGTTGGTGGTGTGACACCCCCGTGCTTCGCAAAGCACGTAAAGCCGTTGGTCCTGCGCCTGATCTCTTCCCAGTTGTGTTTGTTTGCCGTCCCATCGGACTATGAGACTTAGGGAAGAGAGAGTGCACCTATGTTTGCACACACATTTGTGCACTTTAATAATATAAAACCTCACATAGAACAGCCATTTAGGTGGAGAAGTCGCAGGCAGAAACTAGTTACTTTTTAAAAATATCATTTGATGCCAAACAAGCCCACACATACAGCCCACCTGATGTAAAATGGTCACCTCTGTCTATACACATTTGCAATACCAGAGGCCTTGCAAATGCGTTGCCATCCCAGAGACCAAGTGAAAATGTCTCATGTGCCTGTAATTACACCGATACCCATACCCTTCAAACCGGAACACAGCAACGTTGCTTTGCGGCAGAAATAGGTATGGTGGTAGTACTTCTCCGGACGAGCTCCTTCACAAAGAGCTCTACTACTACTAGTCTATTAAATACCTGACCGACGAACAATATACGGGACCACATACTTGTTAGGTTTGGTCAAATATGATCTTTTGTTGAAATAGTCATACTTTTCGACTTCAACAGAGGCCTCTTTCGGCTCGATCTTGCCGTTTGCATCTTCGGTGGAAGACTATGAAAAAAATCAAACATTTGTTTCAATTAGACCATTAGAAGGCATTTTTAAAAGTCATTTACATAAATTAAAAACCTTACATACATACCATCACGCCTATACTCCCCGAAGGCTTAGGCAGAGGTGTACCAATTGTACACCCACAGTCCGCCGGAATGTTTAGGTACCATGTAAGGGCGAGCCTATTGCCATTAACCGGGCACAAATCCTACCTTCGAGCTGCTACTGAGAATTTCATAGACAATCCCAATAAAACTTTGCACGATCTGGGAATCGAACCCATGACCTCTAGCGTAACAGTCGCGGTTAGCACCACTAGGCTAACGAGGCAGAAAAACATGAATAATAATGAATCTTGTTGCCCATTCCAAAGGGTAGTTTCGTTTGGAGAAGAACGGGCAAGAAATTTCATCTTTTCTTTTTCCCGTGGATCGTAGCGTGATGTTATATAGCTTGTACTATACCTTATGAATCTATCTATCACGTTCAAAAATAATATTTTCAATCTGTTTTACAAAACAGTTTACAGTTTAGTTGTTAACAGTTTGTTTGTTACGCACTAATTTCTGGAACTACAGTTCCAGAAATTAGTGCGTAACAAACAAACAAAATGCTCTTTATTTTTATTATATTAGTTTAAAGACGAACACCACTTACAGTTGTATCCATGGGGGCAGTTTATAAGCTGGAATCAATATAAAATTGCTTCCATAGCTTATTAGGAAGATACCGTTATCATACAATTTATTTCACCAACGACGAACCACTGTGCTTGTTACTATACAAGGTTATTTGTAAAACAATGACAACCTTGCAGGACTGTATTACTATCATCATAAACAACAACTTTTGTTCTATAAATTTTTACAGAATCAAGCAACGCAAGCGCATCGAAGCGAATGACCGACTGAAGGATTTCCGTATAATTGTAAACAGGTCAAGTACAGACACCCCCGCTGCCCTAACCCTGCTCCCCTCGCTATTTTACTATCGCTTTCGTTTGCTTCGCATAGACTTCGTAACATTTAGAGCGTTCAATTTAAATGTTTTTATTTTTGTATGAAAATCTGATGAACTAAATAATGAAATATTTTTAAATGTCATAGAACAAAAGTTGTTGATTATGATGTTAGTAACATAGTACTGAGAGGTTGTCATTGTTTTACAAATAACCCTGTATATACAAAAATAAAATCAAAATTTTGTAAATAAAATTCTAGATAACAATAGATATTAAAATCTTTTTAGATTTGTTGCAGGAAATAATAGGGTTTTATACTTATCAAATTTTTCTGTTAATACAAGACATATTTTGAAGTTTGAATGACAGAAGACTGCCTTTTGACAGATATTTTTGTTTTTAAGTTTTGGGTGCCATGCCCTTTTGCCATGTCTATTTTAATTTATCTATACCAATATCATAAAGCTGAAGAGTTTGTTTGTTTTGTTGAACGCGCTAATCTCAGGAAATACTGGTAAGAATTGAAAAAAAAAATTTGAACATGGCACAAATCCTAACTCCGAGCTGCTACTGAGAAATTCCTAATGGAAAAACCCAATAACACTTTGCTCGACCTAGGAATCGAACCCAAGACCCCATGAACATCAGTCGCGCGTGCAACCACAAGATTAGATGCTTTGTATTACACAAGTAATCTGAATATTTGGACAAATACGTCATTGTAGGTTATTATAGGAATATAAATAAAACAAACAACTGCCTCGTTAGCCTAGTGGTCTTAAGCGCGACTGCTACGCTAGAGGTCTTGGGTTCGATTCCCAGGTCGAGCAAAAAGTGTAATTGGGTTTTTCTATGAAATTCTAAGTAGCAGCTCGGAGTTAGGATTTGTGCCCGGTTAATGGCAATAGGCTTGCCCCCTTTTACATGGCACCTAAACATACCGGCGAACTGTGGGTGTACATTTGTTTACACCTCTGCCTAACCCTTCGGTGAATACAGGCGTGATGGTATGTGTGTGTGTAAATAAAACAAACAGTTTAATTATATTTACAAACATTAATCGTTTATTCGTTAAAGAAAAAATATATCACCCTCTGTCATTTAGAAGGCACAGTATTTTATATGAACATAGACGCATTAATATTAATATTTTACAAAAATGTCGATTTATAAGTTATATCGACAATTTGACATGTGTTATCGATAAAAAATCGATTTGGTTACCGATTATTTTTTTTAATATGGTTGCCTGGCTCAGTGATGAGTTAATTTAATCCTAAAAAGACAATTATGTGTTTTCAAATAGAGTCAATATTCGGTGATTTTTGGCTCTGCATCGGTATGAATTTAAAATAATACGAAACCGATTTTATTTTCCGATTTTGAATCGTTTTTGAGTCATTGGAAATACAGTAGGACAGGACAATATCGGAAAATCATGTTTCGTATTTTTCTGTTGTGAAATTTTCAATTTTATTTGCCGATGTATAATTTTGAATTTGAATATTTTTCCCTTATTTTTTTTAAATGAATTACGTTTGAAAACTTTTCACATTATGTTGTCTTCAAATAATCGATTACGATAAAATCGATTTACATAATTAACAATTTTAGCTGCAAAAAATTACGTTCTTTTTTGTAATTTTTGTACTTCCATACTACGTCTATTGGTATATTTTTTACTTATTTAAAACTTTGCTGTAATACAAAATAAGACTAGTAGGTAATATTTTTTCACTAATATTTTACGTTAAAAATGGAAGTATGTGATATTCTATATATTGTAAAAACTAAGCACCTTGTATGGAACTATTATGTTGTTGTAATAAATTACAGGCACAATTTTATTAAAATCTACATTAATAACTGGTAATATAATTCTTATTTTTATTTCGATTTATTTAAACTTTGAACGCATTGATGAAAAAAGGAATAAGTACTAAAAACAGAAAAAATAAACACTACATTTCGGCATATTTTTAACATTAAAAATTGTATGTTAGTGTAGTCTTTTAAATTTAAATTTTAAAATAACTTTTTTAACATTAATCTTGTGATGATTATGTGTAAAATAAGGAAGATATTTAAAACTTGTGCGTTCAAAAGATATATGGCAGCCAACTTGACTTGTAAATATTAATCATTATTTATTTTAACTATCGACAAGTTTAGCTTTAGGATAAGTCATAAAACTAAATAAATAAAAAAGAAAAAATAACTGGATGTAGCAAAAGAAAAAAAAATAAAAGACTAAATTAAAAATTTATAAAAATAAGTACCTAACTAATATAATGAGATTTTCATCATTTTATTGTAAAACATGTGAACGATTTGATTATTAGATTGTAAAGAAAAAAAACCTATTGTTTCCTAAAGCCACACTTATCTTTAGAAATCACTATTATCATTTTAATCTATCATTATTGTACTTATAATCCATTTACAAAGAAAGCGTTAACATTATAAAAAACTAAGAAAACATCTTAGTTTCACCGTCTTTAACAAAATAATTAAAAAAAGCGAATGGTATTTTAATCTACAGTTTAAATATTTTTTGATAATTAATAAGCATTTAATTAATTGTAATACATAATTAACATAAGCTTATATTATATAACTAATGTGATCTTAATTACACTTTGGTAATATTTACCTATTAAAAATCTATATTAATGTGAGAAAAATCGACTAAAGTAAACTAAAAGAACTATAGCAGACTACGAGACTTACTAAATCCTTTGAAAGTGCAGATTTCTTTTCCAGTTTAACCTTTTAACCGCCACAGTCATGTATATATGACAAACCAAAATGTGCCTAGCACGCCACGGTCACGATCCCATGACAGACCTTTATAGGTAAATAAAAGTCATAAAACAACATCGATATAATTCCAAACTCACTACTATTTTGTAGGTAATGAAAGGTGGATTCGTAGCTTGGCGCTGAGGGCACGTTTTTGATTTTTTTCGTGGCGGTCAAAAGGTTAAACGAACAAAACATACTAAAAGGGAACATCAATTTTGTAAAATAGGTATAAAGTGATTAGAGAAGACCATAAAATATAAAAATTACACGCCCTTCCATTGCATTTTTTTTAAGATTCCTTTGATGGCAAACAAGCCGCGGCCCCATTTATGTTAAGTGGTCACCGCTGCCTATAGACATTTGCAATACCAGAGCAATTGCAATTGCATTGCCATTCCAGAGACAAAGTTGAAATATCTCATGTGTTTGTAATTGGAACACAGAAATGCTGCTTTGCGACAGAAATTGGTATGGTGGTAGTACTTCCCCGGACGACCTCTTTGAGAAGAGCTCTACTGTTACTTATTTCATACACATTTCAATTTTATTTGTTTAGAAAATTATGAAGAGACGCGCAAGTTGAAATTACAGAAACTATATTAAATTCACTGTCATATTAAAATTACAATGAATTTAAAAAATAAATATTTACACTAGTAAACTGGTTCGAAGAGCTGTCATTTATTTTAAATTTCTTAATTAAGTTAAAAGCTGTGTATTCCTTAAAATGCTGTTTTCCAATTTGGAACAAAAAACACAGGATTTCGAACAGAAAAGTATTCAAAGCCTGTTGTTTTAATCGAAGAATTCGTTTTTTTTTTTAATTGTTTAGATGCCAACAAATTAAATTTTAAGTATCTTCGCTTTACATAAGTTTCAAAAAATTTCACTTACGCTAAAATAAAAATTAATTTCCTTACCATTTATTCTGTACAATTATATAATGAAAACTCATGGAACGGAGACAAAACAAACAAGAAACCGTATTCAATTCAAAAATTAAAATTTCCTGACCAAAAAATTTAACAAAGAAAAAAAAATTTTTTTTAAATGTTTTTTGCATTTTCTTTTTTCGAAATTTTAGCTAATTCAAGGCATTTTTTAAGCGTTTAATAGTTTTCACAGCAAAGTTATATCGTTTTGTCTCGGATAAACATCGAATACTTCAGATAACAATAAATAAGTTATATGCTAGTAGCGTTAGTTTAAGGCATTCGAACAAGGAGGTACATCAGGATTGTCGATAGCGCAGTGTATATTGGTCGGATGGAATGCGCAGCATTGTTTCCACGAACCACTGAAAATAAAAAAAAATAAAAAATTGTTAAATTAATTTTTCTGAATTATTGTTTATCTTGGGCTTATAAAGAGGAAGGGTGAAACGCATGGCACCAAAAGAATTATGAATATAAATGAGGAAGAGGGACGCCAAAGAAAAGATGGATGGATTGAGTGAAGATATGAAAGAGAAAGGAGTCAGTGACAGCATGACGGTTGACAGTACGGCATGGAAGAAGAAAACGTGTTGTGCTGACCGTAAGTAACATGGGATAATGGAAGGTGGGGTCCTAAATATTATCAGTACCTACTATTTTTATTAATATTTGTTGAGAGTATGGACGCACGCGCTAAGTGAAATAGACTCACTCTCATCTTTGACATTGTGCGCTGACAGTTATGTTTTAAATTCACATAATTATTTTAAATATATAATAGTCAACTGAATGCTTTTGTAAAGCAAAAGCTCATTCATCAGCTCATTCATCAGCTCGATAAAAGGAAAAAAGAGGGAAAAGAAATACACAAAAATTACCTGATGCAGTCTGGATGTACAGCGACTGTGCGTCTTCTAAATAAAAAAAAAACAAAAAAAGCAAAATAAAATGTGTTATTCGTCACAAAAAGAAAAAATATAAAAATAAAACAGCAAAAAACAAAAAAAAAAAACAAAACATTATTTGCAAAATAGAAAAATAATTTGAAAAAAGAATCCTCGTTTAGGCAGTTAAATTTTGAGCACGACAAGAAAAAAAAAGGCCAAAAAAATTATTTTAATTCAATTATTTGAATTAGGTCACGGATAATTTACACAGTTAAGTTACACTCGTCTAGCCCAATCATTATGTCAACTTCATTTAAGTATTACAAAATTAAAAAAAAAACCAGCTTCGCAATTAGGAAAAAATTAATACGAGCGCGCGATTATGATTCTTATGTCATTGTTTTAATTTCATAGGTGAAAATAGACTAAAAGAAGCCAATACCATGTTCTCACCACGTCAGACAATCGGTGACCGATTTTTTGTCAGCAAGAATGGACACGCACACGTCCTACAAAAAATCGGTCCCACGATACTATGGATTTATTATATCGGTCCGATCCTCGGTCCTACAAAATATTGGACGTCTGCGGAGCCCGTGTTATGCCAATTGCACACAAAAATCCGTTTCCAAAATACTTACGGATAGTTACAACTGCAGGTTCGTTGGTTCCTCCCCAACTCTTGGAGTTCTTGACCTTTACGATGGCGAGGTATTGACCAGGTTGAAGCTGCTTGTCTTCGAGAGTATAGCTGATATCGTACTTGTGGTGTCCGCCTTCTGGTAGGGGTACGCTTAGCGTTGTCCATTGGCCATCCTGGAGTGAGTTCAAGAACTTAGTAATACTTCAGAGCAATGTTTGGTTATTCAAACTTAAAGCAACAAAAAAGTACAAAGGCGGACTTAATGCCTGAGGCATTCTCTTCCAGTCCACCAAAGGTGAAGAGATAACATGACAAAGTTATTGTTTTATAGCGTATAACAACAAAACGATAATAAAATATTGATTTATTTGGTTAATATTTATGCTTTTTTCATTTCCGCCTTAGAAATGTTGGCAGAATAATTATTTTCTATGTAAATATTTTGTATAACAAAATTGGAGTTAAGATCATTACAATAATAAAATTATTAAAAAAATAATTGTCCCACTGCAGGACAAAGGCCTCTTCTCATACAGAGAAGACACGAGAATTGATCACCACGCTTCTTCAAGGTGAAATAGCAATTTCAGATGTATATATAAGTCACTTAGCGACTTCAGTTTTCTCACGATGTTTTCCTTCACCGATATCAGTAATGTCTAAAAAAAGTATTTAATTCAAATTGGTACTTCCTCGTTATTGAACCTTGAACTCCATACATGAGGCAGCTGCTTCAGTCACCAGGCTATCACCATACGTAAATGGTCGTTATCACCTCAGAAATAAGAACAAAAATTGGCATAAGTACCTCGCTTGTCGGTCTAAGCTGCACCTCCATCTCCTCAACTGGCTGATGCGAGTGTACGGTCCAGGACATTTTAGGGCCATCGACATCCAGGTCTTCAACTACAGGGCTCTGCACCAGATCGATAGAACGGTTGTGGGTTCCGTAGGCGTTTTCGGACTGGAAAAAATTAAATATTAGTCGTTAGTTGAAGGACAAAAAAGTAAGATTCTTCCGATCGATATTCGGTCACAGTGGCTAAACTCAGTGAAGTTTAGCCAAGTACGCAGGAGATGTTATAGTGCACAAGTGTGAGCGCAAACATCGGTCCATTTCCTCCACCCTCACTTTCATAGTCCGATGGGACGGCAATTCGACCCCAACCGGGGAGAAATCAGGCGCAGGCAAACGCGCAAGACAAGGAGGTATCATACTACCATCATTTCAAACTCCTGGCTAAAGTATATGTGCCCTAGTCTCCCGCACTAAGACTTTCTGTGTCGTGGAGTCCACTCCCCATCTTTCATCAATATTTTGACGTTTCATCATCATTATATATCAGCCGTAGGACGTCCACTGCTGGACATAAGCCTCTTTCACAGATTTCGAAAAGGACCGGTTGCTTCATGTATCCAATAAAATTAGAATGACCAAAAATTTAAATGCTAAAGGGTCTGGAATGGTGTTCTAAAGAACTAGTGCATGGTAAAAATATGTTCGTTGGCGCCACTTTCACAGAATATTATATCAAAATCTCCTTACCTCACAAGTGTAGGTGCCGAAATCCTCATCAGCGCTGGGTGACACGGTCAGGTTGGAGTGGGCTCCTTGGGTGCTGACCACGTACTTGGTCGCGCTATCTTCAATCAGCAAACCGTCTTTGTACCAGCGGATGTGTGGTCTGAAATCAAGGACCAGTAATGTGAAATTCTAATATCCATTATGAGTTCCTGAAGTTTGAATGTTTTTAGATAGCAAACAAGTCGGTTCATCATCATCATAACTATCAGCCTCAGGACGTCCACTAAGACATAAGCCTCCCACACAGATGTCCAAAAGGACCAGTTGGAAGCGGTCGATTACGATTTGATAAAATTGGCAAAGAAATCATCATTGGCCATCATTTAGTGGTCATTACCATCTGCAACACCAGCGGACATTATCATCTGCAATAGCAGTAGTCATCATCTCCAATCCCAGTGGTCAACACCATCTGAAATACCAGTGGTAGACACCATCTGCGATAGCGGTAGTTACAACCATTTGCCGTACCAGAGGTTACAAAAATACGTGACCATCCCCAAGGCAAAGCTAAAGTGCCCCAAATAGCATCGCCACCCATACTGTTTGACCTGGTACAAAGCTTCTAGTGCCTTGCTGTAGAAATAGGCCAGGTGGTAGAACCTCTTACACGAGGTCCTCTACAAAGAGCTATACTACTCATCTGCTTAGCCTTTTCCAAACTATGTTCGGGTCGGCTTCCAGTCTAAACGGATGCAGCTGAATACCAGTGTTTTACATGGAGCGGCTACCTATCTGACCTCCACAACCCAGTTACTGGGCAACACGATCCGTCTTGGTAAAACTGCTTGTCACTCTTCCTGGCTTCTGACTATCCGTAACGTCTGTCAAAGATCTACATATGACAGCCGGGACCAAAAGCTTTACGTGCTTTCCGAGGCACAGGGGTGTCACACCACCAACTTCCAAACTCCGGGCTGCTACTGAGAACTTCCTATTGGAAAAACCTGATAATACTTATTGCCCGACCTGAAAATCTAACCCAGGACCCCACGATCATTAGTCGCGCTTGCGATCATGAGACCAACGGGGCAGTTCCAAAGAGCTACTATGCTCTAGTATTTAAGTTATGTTGTGTACCTGGGTTCCCCATGAGCAGCACACTGCAGAACTGCTTCGATCTGGAGGTCAGAGTTCACGATAGTTTTCGCCACATGTACTTGAGGTTTGCCTGTAAATAATACACATAATTAACATTATAATCTATGCAAATCAATAAAATTTAAGTCTCGTGTGTAATGTCAAAATAAAATAAACTAAATAAATGTGATTTTCTGTCTGTTTGCTGTTTGTTCCGGATATTCTACGAACTGGCTGGACCGATTTGATTGGAGATAGCTGATGTTATAAGGAGAAACTTCGGCTACTTGATTTTAGAAAAAGAATTAGGGCTCGCGCTAAAAAAAACCCGTGATATGAACGAAGTCGCAAGTATTAGCTTGTCCTACTAATATTATAAATGCGAAAGTTTGTGAGAATGTATGGATGTTTGTTACTCTTTCACGCTTAAACGGCTGAAGGGATCTGTATGAATTTTAGCACTAAGATAGACTGTAGTATGGAATAACACAAAGGATACCTTTTATCCCGAAAAAAATTACCGTTCGCGGGCAGAAACTAGTAATAATAATTATAACCGTATATGTTACCGTTTGTCTCCCTAAGGAAATGTGAAAAGGGGAGATGAAACGCATGTGACCAAACGAGTTATAAATATAAAGATGGATGGATTGTGTGAAGAATAATGTGAAAGAGGAGGGAGTCAGTGACATCATGACGGTTGACAGGACGGAATGGAAGAAGAAGACATGTTGTGCCGACCTCAATTAACATGGGATAAGGGCAGGAAGATGATAAGGTTTCTTACCGTTTACAATGACGCTGGTCTCTGCCGAAGCACTTCCAAGATTGTTAATAGCGTAGCAGTAATACTGTCCAGCATTTTCTCTTTTCACATTCTTGATCTGCATTGAGTAGACGTTGCCGTCGACATGGAACTCGGCGACCTTCTCTGTTAGACGCTCGTTCTGTAAGAGAGAAAGAGATAGTTGTAGTTTTGATAAGACTGCTTTCTAAATGACACGTAAAGATCTTTGAATTTTGCGTAATCTATACAGTATTATAAGTGCTAAGAGCTGGTGGTGTGACACCCCCGTGTCTCGGAAAGCACGTAAAGCCGTTGGTCCCGGCTGTCATTCGTAGATCTTTGACAATCGTTACGGGATAGTCAGAAGCCAGCAAGTCTGACAACCAGTCTAACCAAGAAGTATCGTGTTGCCTAGTAACTAGGTTATGGAGGCCAGATAGGCAGTCGCTCCATGTAAAACACTGATGATGGTTATACAGTACCTATAAGGATAATGTTATCGAGGCGAAGTCAAAACTGTATATTGAATATTTTTGTGTCTAAGAACATTAATATAAATGATAAATACTTTGTGTCTGTCTAACTGTCCGGCTGTCTCGGTTAATCTCCGAAACGGCTGGACCGATTCCGACGGGACTTTTACTGGCAAATAGCTGGTGTTTTATGGCTTTTTTAGTTTTAAAATAATAATAAGGGTTCCCTGGTCGAGAACGTAACTAAGTAGGTACTGTAGTAAATAGTATTCAGTACATATTTCTGCATTCAAGTCCTCGAGAGCGAAACCGCGGGCACAGCTTGTTGCACCATATTAAACGCTCGTCACTGCACACGATATACAAGTACCTAATAATATTCCCGTTTCTCAGAAAGCCGTCGCCGCAGTCTAAACTTAGTGTTATTTTGTACTTATTACGACAAGAGACGGAAGTGGCAGGTTTAATAATAAATTATAACAGTTGAAGAGTATGTACACACATACCATCACGCCTGTATTCCCCGAAGGGTTAGGCAGAGGTGTGCCCGTGTACACCCACTGTTCGCCGGTATGTTTAGGTCCTATGTAATAGGGGGCGAGCCTATTGCCATTAATCGGACATAAATCTTAACTCCGAGCTGCTACTGAGAATTTCATAGAAAAACTCAATAACACTTTTTGCTCGACTTAGGAATCGAACTCAAGACCTCTAGCGTAGCAGTCGCGCTTAGGACTACTTGGCTAACGAGGCAGTTACAGAGTGTATTCTTGTATAATATTTGGATACTTTGTAGATGAGTGTTCTTAGTCATGACACAGGCCTTTAAAAAAAATAAATAAAAAAAAATTAAAATGTTTATTTCATCAACCGTGAAATAAACATTTTTTTTTATTTTTAATGAAAAATTACTTGATTGGGAGCTACGTACATGGGTGTGCTATTGGCTATATATTTCTATTAAAAAATTGGAAATTGTAAGAAAATATCCGTGTGAAAACTAGTATATTTGTATAATACTTACTTGGTCCTTGATCTTGGTGACCGACCATAGTACCGTCGGCACGGGAGACGCGCTGATGTAGCAAGTCAGCGTCAAGTCAGCACCCACTCCCAGAATGCCATCATTTGATGCCGTCATATCTGAAAAAAGAAAGTTTATTGTACTCTATGTAATAATAATATCCTTGCACCGAATTTGGGCCAATCTGACTGAAGACTAGCCAAGTACGCCAGAGATTATTATAGTGCACGCTGGTGTGCGCAAACGCAGGTGCACTCCCTATTTCCTTATTCTCATACGACGAGGCAGAGATCAAGCGCCGGACCAAAGGCTTTGCATGCTTACCGAGGCACATGGGAATACTGGGAAATTCCTAAAGAAAAAATCCAATTACAGTTTTTTTTTGGCCTGGAAATCAAATCCAGGACCTCATGGTCAGCAGTTGCGCTTGCGACCGCGAGACCTAGAAGTGGAACCATTGAACTCCCGAACCATAGAATGAAAGTGACCTCCAAGGGATTGTCAGCTCACTTCACCAGAATAGATTCATCGAGAAAGATTTTTACAGAATAGAACGAGGAAAACTGAATAAAAAAATAAAAAAAATATTGAGTGGTCGCCCCATCAGTAAAGCAATTTCTTACATTGTTGCACATACACCCGTATATAGAAACAGACGGACAGACAGAGAGGAAAGATTACCTGGTCACATAACGCTTTTCTCATAAGTGACGATTTCTGCCAGTTAATTCCTACCCCAAGTCATCTTCGTTCCAAAAATCTACTTACTAATAATCACAGGTTTCTGCAAGACCAGGAGCGTATGGTTGATAGCAACCGGCACCTTCTGCACCGTCTCACATCTGAACACTCCGCTGTCGTCTGCTTGAGCGTTCCTGATCAGCAGGTCCTTGGAATCGTCCACTCTGGAAATGAAGACAAGGTTGTGAAGCCTAATTGTAGAGAATCACAGGAAATAATGTCTTCTTTGCTTTGTATAGCCCACTTATATTCGACAGGTCCACTGGACGACTTCGGTGGGTGACCGGAGTCGTCCGGAGACCTAGCCAGGATCTTATCGCAAATGGCAACCGGGCAAACGCTCAAAGCGGCAAAATTGAGGCCGGTTGGGGCCGCAAAAAAAATATTTTTTAAGGATGGGACATCATCCGATGTCTTCTTCCGCTCTGGGCGGAGCAGAAAGAAGTGTTAGATTCTTACTGACTTAAACCCATCTATGTTCCTTCTAATGCCCAATTAAAGTAGCCGTAGTAGATTAGGATATAGGCTGGCTAGTAGTGGTAGATAATTTTGAAATCCTCTTTCCATGAAGTTCCCAAAATACTCTCATGGATATATACTCATTCTTGGATCCTACGATTAAATGTGGTTTAGACGTTTTCACATTATTATAGTAATTTTTGGGAACTTGCCACCAGATTTCAGGTTCTTTTCCTGACGGTAGAAATTGGTACCTACTCCCCAAAAGAGTTTTTGCTTCTTTATCACGTTCACGTTTTCAACGTTTTCTTCAAAAACTGACCGACTAAAGATTTACGTTAAGAAGGTTCAAAATCCTTTGCATATGCAGCATTAAACTTACATGGAATATCGAATTTCCTCTGGATGCAAGGGTATGCTTCCTATGAAGTACTGCTGGTTGTTCTTGTGCCACGTCACCACGGTATCTAAGATGAAGAAAAAAAAATGAGAATTTTAGTAATACGTTATTTTCGATTATTTCGAATTTCAATTATGGCGGCGAAATCACTTTTTTGTCATGTCATTTCACTAACTATTTATTGATTTCGAAGCAACTAAAAATCGAATTGTATAGTTATTAAAAATTCATCGGGTTCACAAGGCTAAACTGTTTTTTTTTTCGTAAAGTTGTGTCTTGGAATTATTGTTTAATGGTGTCATCTACCCAATTGAATCATTTGATTCCAAGATGTCTGCCACAAATACATTTACCAGTTACCAGGTTTCCTTCCTGGTGAAAGCAATAAAACATTACTAACATTATGACAGACATACCGACATGACCATTTACGATTGCACTTAATTACAAAGATAGCCAAATCCGTCCGTTAACCGTCTGACAGTTAGCCGGAACTTGCACACGCGCACTGGCGCCAACCGGAAGCCGCCACCATTTTGTTTTTAACAGTTTTTATAGGGCAATGAATCACGGTTGATATTTTTTTGAATTTGGAACAGGCAGGGAAAATGTGAATCTGTCAAAATAACTCAAATTCAATAAAAAAATTTTATTTGACTTTGACTGTCAATGAAATTAGATTTTAAATAGTATGTAAATGCTAAATTTGGTCTTAAAGCTTAGAAAAAATTTGATGGATGCAGAAGGCATAGGGACCAGAGTTGTCATGCAGTGGGTACCAGAAGACGGACGACGTCGCCGGCGTGATAACAGAGACGTTTATGGGAGATTGGCTAGGGAAGGCAACGTATTGGGATGAATGGAAGGCAATACGGGAGATCTTTGCCAAGCATTGTAACACAATGGTGATGGATGTTCTTTAAAATATAGTCAAATTGTCCCTCTGATCTCTTGGAATCTGGAGGCCCTATATTGGTAAAGGAAATTATACTCACTATCAGGGGTCACTTTGCACTGCAGTCTGACGTCTTTACCGGCTTCTACCTGGTAAGGAGTAGGAGCTGTCTCTATAATCGCTGGGATTGCGACCGGCTGGAGCTCTGCAATAAATAGAACGGAATTAATCTTGGCATTAAGTCTGTGAGTTTAGAATTACATCTTCCATCGTTGGTAAAAAATAATTTAATATTCTTCAGATTCAATTTCTTACTCCTCGTGTCGCTGGCACGGCAGTTTTTCTAAATTTGGGTGGCCCGAAATATTGTCATTAATATTATACTCTCACGTCATCGTGTGAGTGGTACATAGGTCACTTTGGCTGCATGTTTTGGGGCACAGGCGGCAAGATAGAAGGTAGAGCTCAATTTCGGTCACGGCAGATATCAGCCAATCACAATTGAGATTAGCCAAGTATGCAAAAGATATTATGGTGCTTAAGTGTGTTACTCCCTCTTCCCTCACTCTTATAGTCCGGTGGGACGGCAATCCAAAACGGCTGGGCAGAGATCTACCAGGCAAGCAGCAATGTGACTTTTTCAATTTATATGTACTGTCTAAGTTTATCTTGGACACCCGGACTTCTAATTAATACTTATAAATCTGAAATCGCCAATGCTTGAGTACGTATGGTGATCAATACCCGTGGCTTCTCTGTGTGAGAAGAGGCAATTTTTATATCATTAGATGGCCAACAAGCCGACGACCCACCTAATATTAAGTAGCTGACCACACATATGCATGACTTTTGGTATTACAGATGTCTGAACATCAAAATCTTAAATCTCAAAATCTTTATTGCAATCCATAATGTGAACATACAGGTGGTGGGTCATGCAGATGTGTTGCCATCCCAGAAACAAAGTTGAAGTGTCTCATGTGTGTATTACACCGGCACCCACACCCTTCAAACCGGATTACAGCAATGCTGCTTTGCGGCAGTAAAGAGCTTTCATTTACCTGCATTCTCTGTATCATTCATCGTTTCATCATCAGTTGCTTCATCGCCAAGCAGAGGATCATCGTAGTTGGAGTCATCCACTGCTTGCCGCCGGTGTATCGAGTGGGCTTCTGTAACAAGACATACATTTTTATATTTTAGGGTTCGTAGGCTTCACAAAGGGAGTCAGTGATAGCATGATGGTTAGCAGGATGGCGTTGAAGAAGAAAACGTGTTGCGCCGACCCCAAGTAACATGGAATGAGGCAGAAAGATGATGATATAGAGTTCTCAAAAGATGCCAACGGGTCTGTCTGTTTAACTACCAGTCTGTAGCAGGGCTATTTTTTTAACCCCCGACGCAAAAACAACGGGGTGTTATAAGTTTGACGTGTCTATGTGTGTGTCGGCCTGTGTGGCGTCGTAGCTGCCGAACGAATGAACCGATTTTGATGTATTTTTTTTTTGTTTAAAAGTTTTCGGTTTTAAAAGTATTCGGGAGTGTTCGTAGCTATGTTTGATAGAAATCGGTTCAGCTGTTTTAAAGTTATCAGCTCTTTTGTCAGCTGCGGTAGGGATATTTATTTTTCTGTCGGGGGTTTCCAAAAATTTTTAATTTTGTGTTTTGTACCGTAAGAATAACCCATAGGACAAAAATTACACAAATGTTAACAATATTTCTAGATAAAGTTATCATTACAAGTAAATATGATTAAGGTGTCTGTTTGTAATTATCAAAATAAAAACTTATTATTTTTAATGTTTACGCGGTAACAATATCAAAAACACAATTTGTTAAATGCTTGTTTGTCTAATTATTACTGGTAATCCCGAAAATGGCTAGACCAATTTTGACGAGACTTTCACTGGCAGATTGCTGATGTTATAAGGAATAACTTAGACTATTTAATTTAGACTAGCTGTTGCTCGCGACTTCTTTCGCGTTCATTATTTTATTGGTTTCAATTTTGTTTTCGCATAACCCTCTTTTTTTTTAAATTTAAGTAAATAAAATATAAAAATAAAATTAGCCTAAGTTACTTCTTATAACATCAGCTATCTGCGAGTGAAAGTCCCGTCAAAATCGGTCCAGCCGTATCGGAGATAAGCTGGAACAAACAGACAGACAGACAGAAAAAAAATTTAAAAATGGTTTTTTTTTAATGTTAGTACCGTATATACTTTTATATGCATTTAATGGAAAGCTTGTCATTTGTAATTACAAACAGATCCTTCAATTTTATTTATTTGTATAGATGAGGAATTAGTGTTCCGTAAAAATATAACCCCGTGAATGAAGTCGTGAGCATAACCCAGTATGAGAATAAATCTATCAACCAGTAAATGGAAAATACAGTATAGTGTTTTTAAAACAACATGGCGTCCCAATAAAGTAATTCAGTGTTAAGTAAAACCTATTTTAGTTAACATGCAGTAGTTATTTGAGACCGGTATCGGTAAATAGTTGGGGCGTGGTCCAAGTGTTAGAAATTCGTAGGGCCGTGTGTGTTTGTTGCGTTGCAATCTCGGAAACTTACATGTGTGCTGCAATGACAACGTTTTTGTATTGTTCTATTCATGGATTTCCTATCAATTTCTTTTTTGATCTTGTTTTTTGTTTTCAATGAAAAACGTTACCTCATATTAGGAATTTCTCCTGTATCGTGTGTACAAACATATAAACTCACATACACAGCCTAACCCGGAACAACTATCTGTAGGCCATACAAATATTTGATCCGTGCGGAAATCGACCCCGCGACACGCAGCGCAACAGCCAATCTCTCAGCCACTACACCAACCGTGTCGTCGAAATATAAGAAAGAAACAAAATAATTGTAAAAATTAAAACTTGAGTAAAAAGTATGAAAACAGAAAATATTTTCATCTGGAATTGTTATTGTTAGTGATATTAAGAGGATGCCGTGGTCGTATGCCACTTTACCCTAAAGCGTATGCTCCCTTACTAAATGTATTGTTCCGTTAGTGTAGCTAACAGACGACCAGGTATGTATGTTTTACCATTTACAGCACCTACACCACACAGATACACACATGCACGCACACACCAGAAATATTCATATTTTCATATTTATTTATTACACATACCTTCATATATACCGGTCAAATTCATAACCCTACCGTTTACTTCGCCGTAGTAAGATAAAAACAAAAGAAAGAATAAACGCTTATACATTTATCGAACGCCCATATCTTTTAAATTGTACCATCCTCTCTACCATACCTTGTATTTAACCAGTAATAGTTCTAAAATTGTATTCCAATTGAATTCTGTTTGCTTTACCATTTAAGGAGCAACATGTTACAATGGACGTGCACATAGACATATGCCTCCTAGTCTATGGTGACACGCGCTGACAGCAGACTATATCTTTGGAATTACAGACTATTTGCATTTATTTTAGCGTTACTTCATATTTATTAGTTTAGTTCATTGTAGAATCCATACTATAAATCGTATTCTAACTAATATTAGATACCATCACCATCACGCCTGTATTCCCCGAAGGGTTAGGCAGAGGTGAAACAATGTACACCCACAGTTCGCCGGTATGTTTAGGTTCCATGTAATGGAGGCGAGCCTATTGCTATTAACTGGGCACAAATCCTAACTTCGAGCTGCTACTGAGAATTTCATAGAAAAACCCAATAACACTTTTTGCCCGACCTGGAAATCGAACTCGGGACCCCACGCTCATCAGTCGCGCTTGCGACCACAAGTCTAACGGGGCAGTCAATTTTCCCAAACAAGTATAACCGCATAATGTAAGGAAGCGCTCTCGGTGTAATTACGGACGAAACCGGGGCATATCAATTAGTCTTATTAACGGACGGACGGATAGTTTTGCGGCAGTTTCTATATAGGTCAGTTAGCCTTGTACATCTGTTATATTTGCCTATTTTTGACCGACTGTGGGCAGTAAAGAGAGTGTTAGGTTAGTTGCTAGTGTTGGCCGTAATGTTATATTTAGCATGGAACTATGTAATATTGGCTAGCTTCTGCCGGCGATTTTGTCTGCGTAAATATTGATATGTTATCTCACTGGATTGTACTTTTTTACCATCATACCATCCATTACGCCTGTATTCCCCAGACGGTTAGGCAGAGGTGTACCAAAGTCCACCCACGGTTCGCCGGTATGTTTTTAGGTCCCATGAAATAGGGGGCGAGCCTATTGCCATTAACCGGGGACAAATCCTAACTCCGAGCTGCTACTGAGAATTTCATAGAAAAACCCAATAACACTTTTTGCTTGACCTGGGAATCGAACCCAAGACCTCTAGCGTAGCAGTCGCGCTTAGGACCACTAGGCCACCGAGGCAGTTTAGGCATATTGAATGATAAGTTTGTATATTATTACAACCAGGAATTAGTCGCATCATGTACCTATTAAGGTTTCCTTCATCGTGCTGTAATGTGCGCATGACTAGTTTTTTTAATTAAGCGGAACCCGTCAATAGAGTTGCGTGTGTGATGTTGCTATAAAATTAACTATATTCATATTTATTGAGCTACTAGTGCTGAGAGGTTTTCAAAAATACAATCTAAATCGGTAAATCGTAAAAAGAACTCTCGGTCTATTCTGTGAGAAATTTCTTTAACTCGAGCTGTCAATCTCTAACATTGATCATTATCATATCAGCCCTAGGATGTCCACCGCTGGATATAAGCCTCCTCTAGCAAGGCAAGCGCGGCGTAGGACGTCTCTAATTGAGATGACAAATTCTTATCAATCAAAATATGGCAACAGAAAGTTTTCTTTATTGATTTAACTATTACAATTTATTAACTTTTATATTTACAGCCTTAAAATTAGAAATCCCTAGTAAAAACAAAATAGAAACTAAAACTAAATGGCATCAAAAAACTCCTCCGCATCACCGTCAACCGGAAAAGTGCCCAAAAGACTGGCGGCATTGCCACGTTGGCTGGCAATGCCTAACCTCTGGCCAAGGTAAAAGCCGGCCTTTGAGTCGCGGGAAGTGTCAACCAACCGTTTAGATTAATATTGATTCATTCTATCATCATATTCTACTCTATTAAATTCTATTGCACTGATAAATTTTGGTCATTTCATTTACATTGGATTACCAGCTCATTTAAAAAACCCACTTCACCTTACAGAGAGATATTTGTACAGAAAAGTGGGTACCACAGCAGTACCATTCTATATTATTCATCCTACGGAGATTTGCGCAAATTTACATAAAATTTAAAAGCGATTATCTCAGTAGGGCTTTACAAGATAATCATCGACACAATTACATACTGGGTTCGATTCCCAGGTTGAGCAAAAAGTGTTATTGGGTTTTTCTTTGAAAATCTTAGTAGCAGCTCTGAGTTAGGATTTGTGCCCGGTTAATGGCAATAGGCTCGCTCCCTATTACATGGGACCTAAAAAACACCGGCGAACTGTGGGTGTACATTGTTACACCTCTGCCTCACCCTTCGGGGAATACAGGCGAGATGGTATGTTACTTAAAAAAATTGGTAGAAAATTTGACTTAACATCACACCACTCCGTACCTACCTGTACTTATTTAAATTACGCATTCAACCAAAGTCAAAGTCAAATCATTTATTTCAATTAGACCATTAAAAGGCACTTTTGAACGTCAATTACATGTTAAAAATAAAAATATTGAATCTAGTTGCCCATTCCAAAAGGTAGTAACCCTAATCTCTTTAAAGTTCGAGTGAGCAGGCCTCTTCTGGGTAAGATCACTTCATCGTCGACTTTGTCTCTGTCACCTCTGACCTAGACTAAAATCAAGACGTTACCTCCAAAACATCTAATTCTACTTTAGTGCAGGAAGATTATGGACTATCATAATTTTTACAGTTATCCCAATAATTTCCATGACATAATCAATATGCCTGATCCGTCGTCGACACGCTGTCTTGACCACCATAATATGCCCATTGGTATTCACCACAGGACCAATGGGCACGACAGGAGTAAGCTCATTGTATAGTAATGATACTTTGTATCTTTAGCGGTAGGAACTTTGAAGATACATTGTTAAGTATACAAATAGAGAATATTATTTTTTTTCTCTGCCTCGGTGGCCTAGTGGTCCTAAGCGCGATTGCTACGCTAGAGGTCTTCGGTTCGATTCCCAGGTCGAGCAAAAAGTGTTATTGGGTGAAATTTTCAGTAGCAGCTCGAAGTTAGGATTTGTGCCCGGTTAATGTCAATAGGCTCGCCCCCTATTACATGGGACCTAAACATACCAGCGAACTGTGGGTGTACATTGATACACCTCTGCCTAACCCTTCGGGAAATACAGGCGTGATGGTATGTTAACAAAATATCTTTAAAACACTTATGGGAGGCCCTTTTGTCCAGCAGTGAGACAATATAGGCTAGGGGGAAAAAAAACCAAGCTGAAAAAGTGTCACCCGCGTTCAGTTACGTCTTTGGCTGCTGCTCAGCTTCCTTTAGTCGCAGCGCTATGTTCTACACGTATAAACATTCCTTGTGAATCACTTTATCTATTGCTGAAAACCGCATTAAAATCCGTTGCGTAGTTTTAAAGATCTAAGCGTACAGAGGGACAGACGGCGTGTTTTAAGACAGAAAGAAAATATACTCCTAGATTTGCTTTGTTTTGTACTACTGGCTCCGGCCGCGACTTCGTTCACGTCAAATTTGGGGGAACCGTACATTTTTCCGGGATAAAAAGTCCTAATTCTGTGTGTCATTCCACACTACAATCTATCTCAGTCAGTGCCAAATATCATCCAGATCCGTTCAGCAGTATAAGCGTGAAAGAGTAACAAACATCCATCCGTCCTCACAAACTTTCGCATTTATCTTATTCGTAGAATTCGTAGGATATTAGTAGAATGTAGAGATAGCGTTAGTCTGACGACACCAGGATCTAAGTCCATAAGCCAACAGCATCTAAAATTGCTAAATTAATTGCAACTAATAATGAAAAAGGTCACTCAAGCGAATTTGTACGTCCATGACCCAATTACCATAGACTATGAAGCATAGACGAATTAGAGCATAGAGTAGCCACAAATATGCCATTATTTATGGCGGAGTATCACGGCACAGTCGCATTTATTTGTCGGTGAGTGATTTGTTAAGACTGTTACGAGAAATATTCTGCTTATTGGTCAACTATAGATGGTAATTTAAAGTCCTCGTATTGGAAATGGGTCAAATGGAATTGGAAACCTCTTGGAATCAAAAAAAAAACTAACTTCTGTCATCCATGTTGTTTTTTTTTCACCTACTTTAATTTACGTTTTTGGTTACTGCTCCGCTCCTTTGTGTCGTAGCGTGATGTTATATAGCGTATACAATTCCTCATGAATTTGGCTATCATTTATGTCAAGATTTTTTTCCAATCTGACTGGTAATTCCAGAGATTAGCGCGTTAAAACTAGCAAACAAAAAAACCTCTTCACCTTTTTTGTATGTTTTATGTCTGAAATCACATTTCAACACAGATGGCACTAAATTATCTATTAAATAAAGCCAATAATGGCATTGGCCTTATTATATTAGATTTTATGCCATTTGTGTTTCATGTCATTAAAATAATGTTAATGTTTATGCAGTCACCATTATTTTAATGAGATTTATTTCATTTTGAATGTGTTAATCTCTAAAAAATACACTTTACAATTGTAATAATTATGTAAAGCCACGGAATACAATCAAAAAGTCAATAACAATATTCGTAGAATATCTTTTATTACATCGTTATGTAGACAATAGATTGTACTAAGATTTAACTAATCAAAGAAAATGAATGGTTAAGCACGATCCTAGATAGTTTTGGGGTCAACTTTGATTTTGACAATAAAAATGAATAATAATCCTACAGTAGAGCCGCTTAATTAAGTCCTCGCCTGCGGTTCTTTTTAAAAGTATATCTTTTTGAAATAGTCCGTTCGTCTGTCTATCTGTCCGTCTGTCACTAGGCTTGTATCTCTGAACCGTGATTGTTAGGCAATTGAAATTTTCACAGATGATGTATTTCTGTTGCCGCTTTAACAACAAATAATACTAAAAACCAGAATAAAATAAATATTTAAGGGGTCTACCATACAACAAACGTGTTTTTTTTTGACCGGATAATGACCGGATTTTTAGAGAATAATAACAATAGTCCCCGCGAACTAGTATCTTGTATTAAACAAAATCCCTACATTTGTAAGAGAAAGCTACATTTACACAGGTTCCTGACCTCGCAAACTGCCCATTTTATGTCTCAAAAACAGAGAAACAAAATCTAGTATCCCTTTAGTACTGTAACTTCTAAATATAACGCCATGTCAAAACGAAGCCGGGCAGTGAAGTGGGCGTACAGTCCGGGGCAATAATATCTAATAATAGACAAGAAATTATTTAAACAGCTGCGTACGCGCATGATTCATGGATTATGTAAATAAGTAAGTAATGAGGGTAACTGATCTTTATATGTGAAAAAATTTTGAATTGGTTGGATTACTTATAATTGATATAAGTCTGAAATCAGTCAGCAGTAGTAGAGCTTTTTGTGAAGGAGTTCATGAGAAAAACTACTACCACCATACCTATTTCTGCCACACAGCAGCATTGCTGTGTTCCGGTTTGAAGGGTATAGGTGCCGGTGTAATTACAGGCGGATATATTAAACTTTGTCTCTGGGATGGCAGCGCATTTGCAAGGCCGCTGGTATTGCAGATGTCTATAGGTAGCGGTGATCACTTAGCATCAGATGGGCTATCGGATTGTTTGGTATCCAATGATATAAAAAAAAACAATATTCTGTGAATATTTCAAACGTCTAACTGTTCCCGTTATCAATATCGAGCAAAAACGAGCAAAAAATCACGTTTGTTGTATGGGAGACCCCTTAAATATTTATTTTACAATGTTTCTTAGTATTTGTTGGTATAGCGGCAACAGAATTACATCATCTGTAAAAATTTCAACTGTCTAACTATCACGGTTCATGAGATACAGCTTGGTGACAGACGGACGGACAGCGGAGTCTTAGTAATAGGGTCCCGTTTTACCCTTTAGGTACGGAACCCTAAAAACAATCATTATTTACATCAACCAACGAACTAACCAATATTCGTTCAAAAGGAAGAACACACACGAAGAAAGAAATGCCTTCGCACGTCTATATTTCAACACATTAATCCATGTCCGTATCCTTACTCATATAAATCTCATTTAAGAAGTGGGAAATACGAGACCATACCACCAGGACCCCCCTGTTCCCCTTCACATGAAGAAATGAAGGGAATCGAGGGAATAATCTTGGTGTTACGAGAGGTCTATAAGGATTGGTCGTAGACAGTCGCGGGAACTTTTGACATGATAATAAATTGGGGTTGAAAGGAACTTTGTAGTTTTCGAGATAGGCGATAGAAAACATACAAATAGTAAGTAGTGGTGGCGTATTAGGAGTTTAGAAGTTTCTACCAAGTACACACTACCGTGTTACTCGTAATTATTTGTTATTATTCGTTTCTACTCCCCGACTCCCCCGTTGGTTTCGTGGTCGCAAGCGCGACTGATGAGCACGGGGTCCTGGGTTCGATTTCCGGGTCGGGCAAAAAGTGTTATTAGGTTTTTCCATTACGAAGTTCTCAATAGCAGCCCGGAGTTTGGAAGTTGGTGGTGTGAGACCCCCGTGCCTCAGAAAGCACGTAAAGCCGTTGGTTACGGCGGTCATTCGTAGATCTTTGACAGTCGTTACGGATAGTCAGAAGCCAGAAAGTCTGACAAGTCTTACCAAGGGGTATCGTGTTGCCCAGTAACTGGGTTGTGGAGGTCAGACAGGCAGTCGCTCCATGCAAAACACTGGTATTCAGCTGCATCCAGTTAGACTGGAAGCCGACCCCAACATAGTTGGGAAAAGGCTAAGTAGATGATGAGTTTTTTTTTCACCCATGTCAAGTTACGTATTTGATTACTGCTCCGCTCCTGTGGGTCGCAGCGTGATGTTATATAGTCTATACTATTTCTCATGAATCTGACTATCATAAAAGAATTATTACAATCCGACTGGTAGTTCTAGAGAATAACGTATAACAAACAAAAACCTCTTCAGATTGAAGATATAAGTCTGCTATAAAATCGCTAATTTTCCTTAAGCAAGCGTGGTGATCAATGCTCGTGCCTTCTCTGTCACTGTAAATTTTATCGGACGTAAATGACGTCACACATTCTATTACAGTTCACAGACGAAATCCCAAAGGCCCACACCATCACGGAAATCTTCCTCCATTAATGAAACGAAACAATTCGATCAAATCTCGCTGTTACAGTCAGCGACAAAAGTCGTTTGACACTTTAGATTTTTAATTGCGAATTATTGAGCACAGTATTATAGCAAATACGGGATGGATATGAAACGAAGATAATTGTAATTACAGGCACATGAGACATTTCAACTTTTTCTCTGGGATGGCAATGCATTTGCAAGACCTCTGTTCCTCTCATGTCTATAGGCAGCGGTAACCACTTAACGTCAGCTGGGCCGTCAGCTTGTTTGTCATCCAATGATATAAGAAAAAACCAGATAAAATAGACTCTTAACTATGTTCCAAAATGCTGAAAAGCATTACGTATTATTACGTAAAATGATGTGTATAACGTTTGTCGCTGACTGTACCTCACAAGAGCCAAGTTCAACAAACCGGCGCTTGCGCACGTCATCACTATAATCTTCTTCCTTTATCGTATTCACAGACTTGAAGACTATTGTATATGCGTGCGATATTGGTTTTGAGCTTATACCTTAAGCTAGACATACTAACAAGTCTTTGTTGTGATTTTGAAATTAGAACTAGGGTTGTCAACTTTTTTCTTTAAAGAAAAATATCTAACACTTAGGATATTCAGGAAAAATATGGTAAATATGTAGCTTTTTTAATTATTATTTATTTTTTCATGTTTATTTTCATTATTTAACTGCCTCGGTAGCCTAGTGGTCCTAAGCGCGACTGCTACGCTAGAAGTCTTGAGTTTCATTCCCAGGTCGAGCAAAAGTGCTATTGGGTTTTTCTATGAAATTTTCAGTAGCTGCTCGGATTTAGGATTTGTGCCCGGTTAATGGCAATAGGCTCGCTCCCTATTACATGGTACCTAAACATACCGGCGAACTGTAGGTGTACATTGATACACCTTTGCCTAACCTTTCGGGGAATACTGGCGTGATGGTATGTTATGTAAAGTAGGTATCTAAAATAACTACTGATCAGTGGCGGCGCAGCATTCCCAAATTCCCGTACAAAATAGGTTACCATTACTTAAGCCTAGCCTACATTTGCAGCTATTACCACAATCTTACGAAACTGCATTCCGCACTATTTACCTGTTTGTCTAACCTTCACCTAAAATCGGCCCACAGACTGCTTAAACAGAACGGGTTCGTTTCTACACTGCTTTTAGGTAACACCTATGTGGTTGATGTTAAATATTTGTATATCATTGTCTGGTGCAAGGCAAAAAAAGTCGGCGGCGGCAGTTTGAAAATTACAAAAATGCTGGCTAAGTGGGACTTGCTCACGAAGGGTTGTGTACCACTAAGGGTGGACCGTGAATTTGTGGGGCCCTGGGTTAACATTTTTGGGGAGCTTAACTAATCAATGAAAGTAAAACTAGTGAGCTAAGTTGTGATTAAAGTCGAGGTTGAATTGTAGCGTAATGCAGTCGTGAGTGAATCAGTAGTGATAAATTACGTTTGTATTATATTTTTACTGGCTGGAGGCCCGTTATATTCACGGGGCCCGAAAAAGTTTATACACAGTTCCGCCCCTGTGTACCACCACAAAAGATTACTCAAAATTGGGAAGTTCAAGTGGCAATGGGCAGGGTACATAGCTCGTAGATTTTATAAAAAGGTTAACATACCATCACGCCTGTATTCCCCGAAGGGTTAGGCAGAGGTGTACCAATGTACAACCACAGTTCGCCGGTATGTTTAGGTCCCATGTAATAGGGGGCGAGCCTATAGCCATTAACCGAGCATCAATCCTAACTCCGAGCTGCTACTGAGAATTTCATAGAAAAACCCAATAACACTTTTTGCTCGACCTGGGAATCGAACCTCTAGCGTAACAGTCGCGCTTAGGACCACTAGGCTAACGACGCAGCTAAATTGTCTTCTAAAACCTATGCTTGCTAGAAATTTAACTAAACAATTCCAAGAATCGCAATCGCAAGAGATACCGCGCCCCCGGAACGCAAAGGGCACAAGAAGGAACATGGGTGGGTTTTAGTCAGTAAAAGTCTGACACTCCCTCCCGCCCCGCCCAGGGGTTAGATATATTTTTAAATCGCCTGAACATTTGTTGTTATCTCTCGTTCAATTTGAAAGCACACTTTCTAACAACGTTTTCTAATGGAAAATACCTATTTACCTATTAAAATATGAAGTGTTTTTTGTTTACTTACATTTATTGAAGTAATGCTCTATACATGAAGTGCTCTTAAATGCAGAGCGTTAAATTGCATAATACTGACATCATCAAACGCTAGAGACAATTAGTAATTATACCGAACTAGCTTTGGCCCATGACTTTGTCCGCATCATCATCTGCTTAGCCTTTTCCCAACTATGTTGGGGTCGGCTTCCAGTCTAACCGAATACAGCTGAGTACCAGTGTTTTACATGGAGCGACTGTGTATCTGACCTCCACAACCCAGTTATTGGGCAACACGATACCTCTTGGTTAGACTGGTTGTCAGCTTTCCTAGCTTCTGACTATCCACAACGACTGTCAAAAATTTGTGAATGACAGCCGGGACCAACGGCTTTACGTGCTTTCCGAGGCACGGGGGTGAAACACCACCAACTTCCAAACTCCGGGCTGCTACTGAGCAAATCCTAATGGAAAAACCCAATAACACTTTTTTGCCCGACCTGGGAATCCAACCCGGGACCCCACGCTCTTCAGTCGCGCTTGCGACCATGAGACTAATGGGGCAGTCACGACGTTCTCCGCGTAAAGGTCGGTTATCACAAAAGCAGACAAAGTCTCGGAAAAAAGGAGCCTATGTACTTCCTTGGGCTTCCAAATTTTTTCAATACCTAACAGCCTTAAAATTAGATTTAAAAAACCTAAATAACAACAAAAAGGAAACTAAAACTAAATGGCATCAAAAAATTCCTCCGCATTACCGTCAACCGGAAAAGTGCCCAAAAGACAGGCGGCATTGTAACCTTTGGCCAAGGTAAAAGCCAGCCTTTGGATCGCGGGAAGGGTCAACCAACCGTATCGATAAATCCCTAAAAAGGATATGGGCACACGGACCCCACGGCCCGAGGGTTTCCACTCCAAACGGCTTGAAAATATAGTTACCAATAAGGGTACTATACTTCCGCCGTTTGAGGTTTTCTGCAGCCGCAGCAGCAGCGCCAACACAGCAAATACTTAACTGATGAAGCCACTTATTTAAATTTTACAATAAATTACGGTAAGTTTTCCGTAAATGCTTAAATGATTTCCCACGACTGCTTATTTTTGTTTAATACCCGGCGATACATTTACTTTCTTCTGGGTCTAAAATTGAATTACTAGTAAAAGTTATCGTTAGGATGTACTTACCACCCGTTTGATATAGGAACCGGTTATAACCAACACATACCGCCAAAATTAAAATGGATGGTCCCATTCATTGCTTGTAACAGCATTTCATAGAAAATGCCCGTAAATAGTGGTGTATCACATAAATTTTTATGTGTTATAGTCAGGGCCGGATCAACTATGGCGGGGCCCCTAGGTGTCGCAGATCTGGGGGCCCCTTACCTTTTCGAAACTTCCAAAAGGTTTATTTTTAACTGCCTCGTTGGCCTAGTGGTCCTAAGTGCGACTGCTACGCTAGAGGTCTTGGGTTCGATTCCCAGGTCGAGGAAAAAGTGTTTGGTTTTTTTTTGTGAAATTCTCAGTAGCAGCTCGGATTTGTGCCCGGTTAATGGCAATAGGCTCGCCCCCTATTACATGGGACCTAAACATACCGGCGAACTGTGGGTGTACATTAGTACATCTCTGCCTAACCCTTAGGGGAATACAGGCGTGATGGTATGTTAAAAGAAATATATTAATTATGTGTATATTTCTAATAGTTATTTTCATTGACGGACATACAAATCTTCAAATTTAATGTTCACTAAATAAAACACTTTCATTTTTTTCCTCGGACTCGGGGCTCTTACCCAATGCGGGGCTCCTAGGTAATTGTCTACACTGGCTTATTTATAATCCGGCCCTGGTTATACTAAAAAGGTCATAAATAGCCAACCGATATAAGGAAGTGTCCGATATTTGGGCTTATGTAGGTCGAATTTGTTCATGGATCATTTTATAGCGAGATTTTGGGAAGTCATTTTTTGTACTTCGGGGTACTCGGAGTGATTAGTGATTAGATGTGGTGTGTAACTTGAGTATTTTCGCTTGCAAGAATTTTTTATAATAATCTTTTGAGGATTCCGTGGCAAGAGGAATCTGCTGTCTGTCTACCACGGGGCTGTGTCTTTTATAGCATAATCGGTAGACACTAAAATTTTCACAATGTGTTAAATATTTACTAGTAGTACATGACTTTCTACCAGGATTGCGGAATAAGCCAGTGCTGCGGAATTTGTTCGAAAGAGTTACCGCGGCCCTGGAACGCAAAGGGCATTAGGAGGAACACGGATGATTTTTAGTCTGTAAGAGTCTGACACTCCGTCCAGAGCGGAAGAAATAACCTTTAAAGAATGTAATATATTTCTATCACCCATGATTCTTGTTACATAATAAGATTTTTTGTAAAAAAAAAAATATATTGTCACAGAAAAATACGTGCAAGTTAAAATGCACTTTAAAAGTACACAGACAGGTCAGGAATTAGTTTACAGCTGTAACTGTGACAAGCCTCCCAGAGAGAGTATCTCCATGACTAATTAGTGACTAATTACGAGATGCTTCACACTAAGACTTTATTTCAAGTCTAAACAGGAAGTTCTAGGAATGTGTTATCAGTAATTATAATTAGGTACTTATATCGTCTCAGTCATGGCAAGAGCTCGGATCAACAAGATTACTAATAAAGATATAGGGATCATTAATTGAAGGTCTTCTGCAAGTTCAAATATTTGATACAGATTTTTCGTAGTAGTAGAGCTCTTTGTGAAGGAGCTCGTCCGGGGAAGTACTACCTCCATACCTATTTCTGCCGGAAAGCAGCGTTACTGTGTTCCGGTTTGAAGGATATGGGTGTCGGTGTACTTACAGTCACGTGAGATATTTCAACTTTGTCTCTGGGATGGTAACGCTTTTGCATAGCCTCTGGTATTTCAGATGTATATATGTAGTAATGAACACTACCATTAAAATGGTTTCACACGGTAAGGCGAGGAGTGGATAGGATAGGCGAGAAATGAAATCACGCTGACCCTTTTACACCAAAAGATTTTTTTTTTTTTTGGTGTGTGGGAAATCATCAAATAACTTCTCCCGCCCTGGGCGGGGCGGGAGGGAGTGTCAGACTTTTACTGACTAAAACCCACCCATGTTCCTTCTTGTGCCCTTTGCGTTCCGGGGGCGCGGTATCTCTTACGAACAACCCGCAGCCCCGGCAGGCATCGGCCCTCAGTGGCCCCTTCCTTTTGCTGACATCTCTTTGAGGCGCGCGTGGAACACGAACGCGCCGTCGACACGGCCTGCCGACAAGCGCTGGCAGGAATATTTGTGGATCAATTTTGCAATGTAATAAATGCTCTATTTATGTAGCAATCTAGTTCAATGTTGTGCGAATAGTATTTCAATTGCCACACTGCGTCTCCCGGTGTTGGCTTTACGAGTCATGTGCCAGTAGCATTGTTGCTGTCTTTAGAGGAAGCTTATGTCCAGCAGTGATATGATGATGAGTTCGAATCTCGCCTCACACATCCAGACGCATCGCGTCGTTACTGCCGGGGCTGCGGGTTGTTCGTAAGAGATACCGCGCCCCCGGAACGCAAAGGGCACAAGAAGGAACATGGGTGGGTTTTAGTCAGTAAAAGTCTGACACTCCCTCCCGCCCCGCCCAGGGCGGGAGAAGTTATTTGATGATGTCCCACCCCACCAAAAAAAAAAAAGATCGTGTCGTTATCGTGCACGCAATCATGCAATTTTCAACTGTAATTCAGTTGCGTTTTAGTTCAAAATCAATTGATCAACGAAAATTTTTCGAGCCGTATAAAGACGGTTAAAAATACTACTATGCAAACTAAACTAATTGAATATTCCCACAGCAAGGCATAAACTAAACAAAATTCTCGTCACTTACACCGTGATGTCACCGACCATACCATAGAGAAACTGAAATTATAAATAGTAATAATATTTAGATGGCAATGCCAGCTTTTATGATCGACACTTCCGGCTGTTTCGTCTCAATGTCGATCTTTGACAGTTAATTTTAATTGGACACTTCAAAAATGTTACAAATATTTTTTTCTAAATTATGTGAATAGATGAACTTAAAAAAAAATCAACACTTTAGTGTCTTTCAAGGGCTTTGTGAAAAGCTGCTCGGCAAAATTATGGCGAATTTAGGCTAAATTCAGGGTTAATTATATCAAAAAGAGCAAACCGATGATACCCCCGTGTCTCAGAAAGTAAGTAAAGTCGTTGGTCCTACGCCTGATCTATCCCCGGTCGGATCAGTTTGTCGTCCCATCAGACAGACTGAGAATGAGAGAAGAAGCACTAAACCTAAGTTTGCGCACACATTTGTGCAGTCACAGTCGAGTACGACCGTCATGACCGAAATTCAGTTGGGAGAATATTTAATAAATTTATACATTATTTTTGAACCTCGTTTTGTAGAAATTATCTCATTCACCCATGTTTGTGTCGTCATCAATGTGGTTAGACGTCATATCTACTGTCAGATCTATAAAAAGAAAATTAATAATCCAAAACCACACCTCAGTGTCACGGAAATAAAATTGTGAATGGAAGTAACAATCTGACAAGTTTGAATACAAAATTAGCACTTCCGTACATTTACATACGTGACTTCATTGTTGTACTCCTTCTTGCCATATTTTGTGAGTGTGCAACCGAGGACAATGGTGGATAAGGGCGCCGAATGTTTAGGTCTTAGGACGGTTATCAACCGGGCCCAACTAGACCTGCTGCTATCAATTTCCAATTTTTTTTTTAATGTCATTGGATAGCAAACAAGTCGACGACGACCCACCTGATGTTAAGTGGTCACCACTGACTATAGACATCTGCAATGCCAGGGACCTTGCAGATGCGTTGCCATCCCAGAGACACAGTTGAAATATCTCATGTGGCTATTATTACACCGGCACTCATACCCTTCAAACCGGAATACAGGAACGCTGCTTTACGGTAGAAGTATGTATGGTGGTAGTACTTCCCCGGACGAGCTCGTTCACAATGAGGTCTCTTTATTGCCTCACTGTAGTAGTAACTAATACATGAAGGCACTCTCTACTTATTCTTAACAATCGCTCACACGACCCAGTACGGTCAACAAAAGTGATAAGTAACCGGGTCGTCTAATTAGTTGAAGTTTTCTTTAAAACCGGTGGACGTCTTTAAATGAAATTTAATTTAATTAATAAACTGTTCACTTTCTATTAAAAAAAAAAAATATTCAAAAATATCTATCGGTTTTTAAAAGACTTTGAATTTGTCAGGCGACTCTGGTTACTTATCTCTTGTGCTGCCTGTACATCAGTGAGGCAATAAAGAGACCAAAATATTCCACTCCCTGGTATCATTTGTTTCAATTTATCGCCATTTATTCTTTATGAGAAATACATTAATTGACGCCGTAAAATTCCTTTTTCCATAAACTTGGTCTATTGGCACAATTTTCTACTACCCTCGACCTACTTCTATTAGGGCGCGTTTGCATTGAGCGAGTGAACTGTCTTGTGGATGCTTTAGACTAGTGACAAATAGGTTAGTGTTTGAACTGGCCTGGATTTGTGATTAGGCTTTGTTTACCGGGGAGTGACGTCAAGAAGGTATTATGTTAAGAGTATATCAAATATGTCGCTAAATATTATGACACTCGCGGTTATAACAGACAAGTGAAATATGACAAATAATTGTTTTCAGCAATTGAGGTTCGGAGTGAAGATAATGGGCACGGTTGGTGCAGTAGCTGGAAGATTGGCTGGCTGGTGCGTTTCGTGTCTCGGGTACAAGTCCCGCGTGGAACAAATATACTATGTAGGGGCTACAGGTACTTGTTTTTTTATTTATTTTATGTTCATCTTCAATGATTTGACATATACGTCTAGAAGCAACAAGAGTATTGTAACCAGGATTTTATAAAAACCAAATTGAAAAGAGTATCCGTGGAGTTTCTTACTCGTTCTTCTTCGTAGAGACGTATCTTTCTGAACGAGCGCCGAGCTTCAACTTTCAATCGAACTTCTTGACAATTCAAAAGTGACGGTAAATGGTCTAATGGAAATAAATGCTTTGACTTTAAATTATTTTTACATTGAACGCTAAACACATTTATTCAAGTAGTAAGGACATTCCAGTACTCCACTATCAGTGACTTGCCTTCAAACTGGATCCAATACAAACGCAGCATAATATTTGAAAACACTCACTCGGGAATATTAGTGCTGCACCTGCACTTAATGATTATTTAATTAGCAAAAGTGATAATTAACATAACAGCGATGAACCATTATTACCTATATGCGGATTCGACTAAATATTTCTGAAATTACCATGTAATTAGCCAGTTTTTAGCGTGTCTCGTAATTTTGTTAATACCATACCATCACGCCTGTATTCCCCGAAGGGTTAGGCAGAGGTGTAACAATGTACACCTACAGTTGGCCGGTTTGTTTAGGTCCCATGTAATAGGGGGCGAGCCTATTGCCAATAACCGGCCCAAATCCTAACTCCAAGCTGTTATTGAAAATTTCATACAAAAATCCAATAACAGTTTTTGCTCGACCTGGGAATCGAACCCAATACCTCTAGCGTAGCAGTCGCGCTTAGGACCACTAGGCTAACGAGGCAGTTTTGTTAATCTCGTTAATTAAAAAAACGTTTGCATAGTCATTAGGTTGCGTTCTTGCTTACAATAGACTTCTACTCGATCCTTAAATGAAGCCATAATACATAATCAGGAAAGTTGTGCCAAAATGAGCCAACCCACAATTTAATAAAAAATAACAAATTAACTGCCTCGTTAGCCTAGTGGCTCTAAGCACGATTGTTACGCTAGAGGTATTGGGTTCGATTCCCAGGTCGAGCAAAGTGTTTTTGGAGTTTTTTATGAAATTCTCAGTAGCAGCTCGGAGTTAGGATTTGTGCCCGGTTAATGGCAATAAGCTCGCCCCCTATTACATGGGACCTGAACATACCGGCGAACTGTGGGTGTACATTGGTAAGTACACCTCTGCCTATCCCTTGGGGGAATACAGGCATGATGGTATGTTAAGTAATTCAATATGCCAAATGTGTTACGTTACTGTCCAGTAAAAATATGCTAATGTGCATTCGATACTAAAGCTTATCCTGAATATCCACAATCATTACATCTATTTATTTCGACAATGACAGAAGTATATACGTGGTTTGGCTCGTTTTGGTAGAAAGTACTTACTAAACCTATGGTCTATCTATCGTTTCGGTTTTTTTAATCCGGATATTTATTAAGGCCCTGTCGTAAACAAATGTTTAGGTAATTGACAATAACGCATCGCGGCAACAAATAAGGTCCAAAATATTACGTTTGATGTTAGTTGAATCGGATAACTACAAAAATAACAGTAATTTTGAAGTTTCCTTTAAATTGTGTAAAACAATACACGGCTCAGTGAAATAATTTATAGGTATGTCTTTAGTTCATGAAATTCCCTATAATGTCATTACATTTTTTTATGCTCTCCTTTACGATTTTTTTACCATGATACTATTATACTTTCATGAAATATTTATAGATAAGACTTTTCTTTAAACCCTTGACAATACACACTATTTTTTTCAGGCCTGTAATATGTACCAATTCGCCAGACTATGCGACAAAAAATGTGTGTTTAACAGTGTCCTGTGTTCGGATAGCCCCTTAAGTAAAAGTAGTTAGTCCTGCCACTATTGTGAACGCGAACGTTTGTGAGGATAAATGAATGGTTAAATGCATGTTTGTTACTCTTTCATGCTTAAACGGCTGAACTGAATTAGCTGAAATTCTACACCCATTTAGATATTAATCCAGCTTAGCACCGAATGCTAGATGCGGGCAGCGCAGGACCAGTCATTGTGGCTATCTCTAGGGGAATCATAATATATTATTAATCCCATTTTTGACATCCAATAGGATAATTAAAAACTTTAGTAACTCTGAAATCATTGCAGAGAAAATCGCGGGCAGAAGCTAGTCGCAATAACTACCATCACGGGCACTTCATAAATAGTAATTACTACTGTCTATCATCTCACACACTTCCACTAATTCCCATGACCTAAAAAGATTAACTAATTCGACCTATTTTTAATCTAACACTCACTTTCTCCCACTCAATAAAGCAACTACTTTCTTGTTCAAACAGTAGTGTGTAGCCCGCTTAAGCCGTGACGTCAGAATCCAACATGGCTGCCTTGAAATAATCCCGCTGAGTAGTGGCCTTCATTTTATCAATGTTGGTGACGAATAATTTTTCTCTGAATTGTAATGTGGGATGGTATTTCCAGTGTTAAAATTATAGGATGGTATGAGGGGTTTTGTGATGCTTTTTATTATACACACACAAAGATATCAACACGCCTGTATTCCCCGAAGGGTTAGGGCAGAGGTGTACCAATGTATACCCACAGTTCACCGGTATGTTTAGGTCCAATGTAGTAGGGGGCGAGACTATTGGCATTAACCGGGCAGAAATCCTAACTCCGAGCTGCTACTGAGAATTTTGTTGTTTTTGGGCGATGGCAGTCTAACCCAGGACCCCACGCTCATCTGTCGCGCTTGGGTCCACAAAGCCAACCATTTACCCTATCACATCAAAGTGTTTAAAAATAATAATGATGTAACTACTAAATCCATTAAAGAACTAAAGAATCTTCAGGGTCATCACACAATAAATAAATAATAAAATCCCTTGAACACATGGCTCTGTTTTACTACCAAACCCTGTAAGAAAACTTTTATAGATTTTATCGCCTCATTCATTGTACATTGCTGGTTTTATACGCTTTTTATTGGCGGCAGGTATTTTTAAAATGGCCGTGTATATCGTAAAGTCAGTTTTGGTAGATTTATTTGTTATTCATTTGTTTTATATGGCAACAATGAGGTGTGAATTAGGTTAAGATGAATTCTGATGGTTCTATTCGGTTGTTATATTATGGATTTTTAACTGGCATTATCTTGTATACGATGCAACAGGTTATTTTACTTATATGATTGGAATAAAAATTCTTTGAATATTTTCTTTTTAGCTCCGTTTTGTATAAATTATAATCTATAAATATATTATATGTTATTAAGTAAAATACTTTACTTAATATTGTACTGACAAGTATATCTGTGCAAATAATGTCATATCTAAAGAGAAAATATTTGTGTATGGATAAAATCAAAAAAGACTCAACCGATTTTAAAAATTCTTTTACATATCGAAAGCTACATTATCAGCAAGCGACATAGGCTATATTTTATTTTTAAGAAAAATAGGGATCCATATGAAATTAGGCGCGAACGAAGTCGTGGTCAGAAGCTAGTCTTTACATATTTTGTTAATTGATTATTTTAGAAACAGATAATTCGTAAAAGTAGCTATTTAATTAGAGAAACATTCACTATTAAATTGAACCGTCAGAACCTGCCTTTAATTGAGAAAGATGAATCGATAAAAAGGTTGAAATAAAATATTTTCATTTCCCCAATCAGTAATTAAATAATGTTTGTATTAACCGTGGGAATTCTTCAAACGATTAATTTTATTGGACATATTAATCGGATAATTGCAAGAAATAATCGGATATATTTCAATGTAAGTTTAATTTGAATAATCGATTTATTTTTAATTTTCTTTCGTTGTTTTGCAAATAAATGTTTTTATTAAGCTTTAAGGTGCTGTTACAACGGCATTAAAAAAAAAGTTCATTTTTTTATGACTTTGGATGATAAACTAGCCGAAGTCTCACGTTATGATAAGTGGTCACCGCTACCTACATAGATCTGCTATACCATAGGCCTTGCAAATGCGTTGCTATCCCGGAGACAAAGTTGAAATATCTCATGTGCCTGTAATGACACGCGCACTCAAACCCTCCAAACCGGAACACAGCAACGCTGCTTCGTGGCAGAAATAGACTATGGTGGTATTCCCCGGACGAGCTCCTTCACAAAGAGCTCTACTACTAAACATGCAATCAATATGATCAAATTAAGAAAATTTGCATACATTTTTAAAACAAATATTAAAAGATCTAATCGTAGGTAATAATAGAGTTTTATTTGCCATACAATCTACAAAAAACCCAGCAAATTTGCAGTTAAACAAATGAATGCACTCCCCACTTAAACATCCACATTCAAGAAATAAAATGCTACCCACTAACATATTAACCCATAAGTTTATGATGCTTTTTCCACCCCATAACTTTACGAGGCGCTTTCCAACTCATAACTTCATGGGGCGCTTTCCACCTCATTATGTCAGTCCCACTTCGCAGCTTGAACCATGACGTCACTTGTAAGTAAGTATGGCAAATATTACTCATGTATACATGGGAAACCTATTTGTATGGTAACCATGACCTAATTTTGACACGTGCGGCCCATGTGAATGGGGTTTTGCTGGATTTTGCAGTTTCTGTATATTATTTAGTGCACTAAAATTTTGTGTAAATATTTAGTTTGGGCGTTAGTCATGGTCTATAGTGATGTAATGGAACTTAGGTCATGTATTTAATAAAATACGAAATATTTTACTGCCTCGTTAGCCTAGTAGTCCTAAGCGCGACTGCTACGCTAGAATTCTTGGTTTTAATTCCCAGGTTAAGCAGAAAGTGTTGTTGGATTTTTCTATGGAATGCTCAGTAACAGCTCGGAGTTAGGATTTGTACCCGGTTAAAGGCAATAGGCTCGCTCCCTATTACATGTGACCTAAACATACCGGTTGACCGTGGGTGTACATTGGTACACCTCTGCCTAAGCCTTCAGGGAATACAGGCGTAATGGTTTGTATGTAAAATAAATATGTATAATACATGATTACACTCAAGGCCCTATTATACCCAGTCATACAACATAGACAGCCTAACGACTCCCTACTGGTTTAAGCTAGACAAGCATATCCCATTACTAATAAATTAACTCAGCCCTAGACCACACTTAGGTCATCCGACATTCGAGACCTAAATAGGTCTTCAGGGCATGATGTCATTTGTTTTATATGCTGACCACATAGGGTCGTAATCCACACTTATATGTATTATTAATGTGAAAGTAACTGTGTCTGTTTGTGACCTCATTACTGCAAAACAACTGAACCGATTGTGGTGAAATTTGACTAAGAGGTAGCTTGAGATCTGGAGAAGGACATAGGCTTTATATTCGCGGGGATATCCTCATGGACTGCCTTCACCTCGAGAAAGCGGAGGGGTGTGTTAGACTCCTACCGACTAAAACCTCACGGTATTTTTCCAACTATACACGGGGGTTCGGGGCTGCGGGTTGTTCGTAAGAGATACCGCGCCCCCGGAACGCAAAGGGCACAAGAAGGAACATGGGTGGGTTTTAGTCAGTAAAAGTCTGACACTCCCTCCCGCCCCGCCCAGGGCGGGAGAAGTTATTTGATGATTTCCCAACCCCCCAAAAAAAAAAAAAAAAAAACAAAAAAACCTATACACGGGGGTTACCCAGAGTATTCTTCCGCACACCGGCTTGACATAGAAATAGATCTAGCGACTGTGGGATCTTAGTTAGAACCAATAGTTCTTTTTCACAAGAAACACACGAATTTCATCTAGATCCTGTGAACCACCTGTTTGAAGTTGAAGCTTTTTTTAAGTTAATAAGGACCAATTTCAACTGCCTCGTTAGCCTAGTTTTCCTAAGCGCGACTGCTACGCTAGAGGTTTTGGGTTCGATTCCCCGGTCGAGCAATAGTTATCATCTTTTTCTATTTAATTCTCAGTAGCAGTTCGGAGCTTGTATATGCCCAGCTAATGGCAATAGTCTCGCCCCCTATTACATGGGACCTAAACTTACCGGCGAACTGTGAGTATACATTGGTAACCCTTCGTGGAATACAGGCGTGATGGTATGTAAGGACCAAGTTCACAACAAAAGGTAGGTACTAGATACAACAAATAATTTGCACAAGAACTAGGGCAGGAGAGGTCAAGCTGCCCTGTTGGCAGAACTGCCCCAAAGTTAATAGTGGTTAAACAAATTTGCTCAACGGATGTAATGAGGGCAAGATGTGACGGTACCCAATTTGGTTAGGAGCTTGTGCTAGCAAAATATGTTGACAGAGTGGAAATGAAATTAGGGATGTTACTTGTTGATATAATGATTTAATAAACCGGCCAAACGCGAGTTGGACTCGCGCACGACAGGTTCAGTACCATTAACTACCTATGAAAACGGTAAAAAAATCATGTGTGTTGTATGGGAGCCCCCCTTAAATATTAATTTAATTATTTATTTTTAAAGTAAATAAAGAACTAAATATTCTGTGAATAATTCAAGCGTCTAAGTATCAGGGTTCATGAGATACAGCCTGGCGATAGACTGACGGACGGACAGGGGAGCCTTAGTAATAGAGTCCCGTTTTACTTTTTGGGTATGGAACCCTAAAAAAACTTCGCATTTTTACTGCCCCATTGGGCACGTGGTTGCTGCGCTTAGGGTACTAGGTTTCCTACCCTGGTCGCCCAAATGTTATTGGGTTTTTTCATTAAGAATTTCGCAGTAGCAGCCGGAAGTTTGGACTTCATCTGTGAAAGTATCGTTTATCGCAAACCCAGGCAGAGCCGCAAAATAAAAAGTAGCCATAAAAATTTCATTAAAATCGGTTCAGCGGTTTGGTCATGAAAGCGTAACAGACAGATATAGCATTTATAATATAGTAAGTATCTAAGTTTTTTTTTTAAACAAACCAACGGTCCACCTCATTTCAAGAGGTCATCTCTGCCTATAGACATCTGCAATACCAGAGCCCTAGCAAATGCGTTGCCATCACAGAGACGAAGTTGAAATATCTCATGTGCTTGCAAATTCACCGGCACCCTTCGAATCGGAACACAGCAACGCTGCTTTGGGGCAGAGATAAGTATGGTGGTAGTACTTTCCCGGACGAGCTCCTTCACAAACAGCTCTACAATTAATATTTCAATTACTAAGTATTGAAGTATGGACAATCATGTTCACACGCTATAACAAATTATTATAATAATGTGGGATAGCACCAAAGTATATACAACTAAATCATCACGGGGAACACAGCGGGAGCTCGGCAGATGATTGGGTCAAAGACTACATTGTATATCTTCCATAGACAACCAATTGACTTTTATTTGTCGGCGGTATGACATGAATTATGGTATTCAGGATTCCTTGATGGAACTGTGGATGATAAATATTTGAATAAAATCATTTGTTTTGATATATGTCGCCATTATGGTAATCTTTTGTATAAAACCTTGTGAATGAAGTTCTTCATTTGGTTCTTTTAATTGAGTTGTGCGAATTACCTGTAACAATAAAAAAAAAAAATTAGTAAAGTTATTTAATAAAAGTAAATGCCGCGTTTTTTTTTTTGGGGTTGGGAAATCATCAAATAACTTCTCCCGCCCTGGGCGGGGTGGGAGGGAGTGTCAGACTTTTACTGACTAAAACCCACCCATGTGCCTTCTTGTGCCTTTTGCGTTCCGGGGGCGCGGTATCTCTTACGAACAACCCGCAGCCCCGGCAGGACTCGCAGCCCCGGCAGGAAATGCCGCGTTGGCCTAGTGGTCCTAAGCGCGACTGCTACGCTATTATATTTAACCACACATCGATTTGCAGAATACTTGCTGTAATACAATAGTTTCACAGCAAATACCATCACGGCTGTATTCCCCAGAGGGTTAGGCAGAGGTGTGGCAATGTACACCTACAGTTCGCCGGTATGTTTTTAGGTCCTATGTAATAGGGAGCGAGCCTATTGCCATTAACCGGGCACAAATCCTAACTCCGAGTTGCTATCGAGAAATTCATAGAAAAACCCAACAGCACTTTTTGCTCGACCTGGGAATCCTGAGAGACCTCTAGCGTAGCAGTCGCGCTTAGGACCACTAGGCTACCGAGGAAGTTATTATATCATGATTTCTTTATATTTAATGCAGATGCACTATACTAGTGACAACACTTTATATTCTGCTTATTAATTTAATATTCTTTCTGGCGACTTTTAAGACCACAGAGCTAACCATAGATAACTGTTTTTTTTTATATTGTCCATAGACAATAGCAATAAATAAAAGAACACATATCCAATAGGAATATCAATAAGGCACCAAATTTATGCCTAGGCATTACTAAGCTCTAAAGATTTCAATAGTTTAGGCATAGACACGAAGTAATCCAAAATAGACATACATTTATAGACTGACATCCTAGAGTCCCCTACCTTCGACTTTTGTAACCCCGACGCAACAACGACGGGGTGTTATTAGTTTGACGTGTTTCTATGTGTGTGTATGTGTGTGTGTGTCTGTGGCATCGTAGCTCCCGCCCGCATAAACCGATTTTGATTTTGTGTCTTATGTTTGAAAGGTTAATTAGTCGGGAGTGTTCTGAGCTGTTGTATGATTGAAATCGGTTCAGCTGTTTCAAAGTTATCAGCTCTTTTGTTAGCTGCGGTAGGAATTTTTATTCTTCTGTCAGGGGTTACTTAAAATTTTTAATTTCGTGTTTTATCATGTTGTTTTTTATATATATTCTTGTAGAACGTGGACGAGGCGAAAGGAGTATGTAAGCGTATATCGTATCATGTGGCATTCTGCCTACCCACGCCGACAAAGGCGTGAGTTTATGTATATTATATGTATTTGTAACTGCCTCGTTAGCTTAGAGATCCTAAGCGCGACAGCTACGCTAGAGGTCTTGGGTTCGATTACCAGGTCGAGCAAAAAGTATTATTAGGTATTTCTGTTAAATTCTCTGTAGCAGCTCAGAGTTAGGATTTGTGCCCGGTTATTGGCAATAGGCTCGCCCCCTATTACATGGGACCTAAACATACCGGCGGACTGTGGGTGTACATTGGTACACCTCTGCCTAACCCTCTGGGGAAAACAGGCGTGATGGTATGTATGTAGAAAGTAGTGAAACTGTCAATTGTCTACCTAATAATTATGGTTCACAAGATACAGCCATTATTTTTACAAAATAGGAATGCGATTCGATGATCTCTGAACAAAGGACTTTGCTGGCTTGATAATCTGAAACTGAAGACATGAAACATATTTTAAGGTCCTATCCCTTATAATCTTTTTACTTAAGTCCTCAGAATGACACATCATTCTCCAACACGCGAATAAGCGATTACAAGAAACCACTAATTGCAGCTTTTACATAAAACAATTGCCTAACGCGTCTTAACCACTGTCACAATTAAAACCAATTATCTTGTTGTGGGCAACCTTTGCCCAGCAGTGGGCATAACTCAGTGCCTCTTATCGCTATGAGTACTAACTGTAATTTATAAGTGTCGATGCATTTTTATTCGAGCAATTTAACTTAGAATTGTAACGCGTGAGTGAGATGGCGTGGAGTGTATTTCATAAGCTTATAGCGGGTTGGTAATATTGAAGTTAGTTCTGGGGCTGATTTATTTTGATACTAGGCTCTGTGCGTGAATTCGCTCGCATAGACTTCAGAATTAAGCCAAATCCCAAATTATTATGCCAAAATCATAAACTCCGTTTTGTTTATATCTAAGTGTAGAGAGTTTTAGTTATTTTGTAGTTGTGTACATTTCAAGTAATTTATACTACATTAAGTTCTTTCTATTTTAATCTCAAGTGGTTTCTGGTACATTGTTACACCTCTGCCTAACCCTTCGGGGAGTACAGGCGTGATGGTATGATGGTATGTGGTTTTTCTCTCGTACATTAATCTATACCTGCCATGTTGTCTCTTCATCTCCATTGGTTGACTGGTAGAGAATGACTAAGGCGTTAAGTCCGCCTTTGTACCTTTGTTACTTAAAGTTTAAATAAATAAATAAAAACTTTTTCCATTAGGAATTTCTCAGTAATAGCCCGGAGTTTGAAAGTTGGTGGTGTGAAACCGCCGTGGTTCGGAAAGTACATGTCACCGATGGGCCTTTTTTTAACAATTACACACTTTTGTGAACGATCATATTTATCTCCTGTGTACTTAGCTAGGTGCCATTGAAATTGGCTATTATGAACTCAATGCAGCTTAGGGGAAAATAATATATCTCTGTAATAATATAAAATTAAATTAATTCTATCATTATTTTTTATACTACTTAAAAATATTATAAAATCGCTAGTATTTCAACGCTTGTACCCCACACCAAGTCATCGGCGAGTCAGTCCGTCAAACGCAGTTGGTTCAGCTTTACAATTGACTTCCATCATCTCATGAGTCAAACGCATGCGTCATTTATGTGGTATGCTCCTCTTTGGCCTGGCATGCATGCATTATGTGCATCAGAAATGATAATGCAGTCAAGGAGTTTGTAAGCAAGTGACGTTTAGACTTTATTTTTAATCGCCTATGGTTTAAAATCCAAGTACTTTATTATTTTTTGGCATTTTCTCGCGAATTCATCAGCATAAAATGTATTATTTTAATTTTTTTGATAAAATATAGCCTATATTACTCGCTGATGCGGGCTTTCCAAATAAGGAAAGAATTTTTAAAATTGATCGAGCAGTTTTTGACTTTAACGAAGAAAAATACAAATGTTTTCATTATTATTATGAAACCAGTATCTACCAAGTATTCGAAGGAAGATACAGGGATTACTACTTACAAACAAATCACAGAAACAAAAAAACTTGACCTTTTTAAAATATCAGTAAGGAAGAAAATTCATCGTCATTTGTTTTTTTCCTAAAACAGCGACATTTTTTTTCATCCAAAGTCATCATAAAAACTGGGTGTAACATTCAAGATACAAGCGGAACCTTCCAGCTAGTAACAATTCATTGTCATAACATCAAATCTGTTAAGATCTGTAGTGAGATGCACCACGACGCTGCATACGATACTGAACTATAATTGTAGTAATATGTACTGTCATGGCGATGTGATATAGAATAGAATGCATGTTTCGTCTTTGGTTACTGCTCCGCTCCCGTGAGTCGTAACGTGATGTTACTTAGCCTATGTAGCTCAGGAATAATGTAGCTAACTATTGGTGAAAAAATGGTTCAAATAGGTCTAGGAGTTTCGGAGCCTATTGGTTACAAAACAAACAAACGAACAAAACATCTTTCCTCTTTATAATATTAGTTGAAATGTACTGTCATGGCGATGTAATGTAGAACAGAATGCATTAGTTGCAATGCAGTAGGAGCTGCCATTTTGACATCAGTTTTAAAATAATTGTTGCAATAACTCAGTGGTTACGGCGCCTGACTCTCATGCACGAGGTTGTGGGTTCGCAACCGAGCACAAGTACGTACCAACGTAACTTTTACTTTTTCTTTCTGCCTACCTGCTGACTGCCTCGTTAGCTTAGTGGTTCTAAGCGTGTTACGCTAGAGGTCTTGGGTTCGATTCCCAGGTTATTGGGTTTTTCTATAAAATTCTCAGTATTGGCAACAGGCTCGCCCCCTATTACATGGGCCCTAAATCATACCGGCGGACTGTGGGTGTATATTGGTACATCTCTGCCTAACCCTTCGGGGAATACAAGCATGATGGTATGTTAATTCTTAAATCGCCAATCCTCCTTAAGCCAGCGTGGTGATCAATGCTCCTGCCTTCCCTGACACTACAAACTTTATTGTCACGTAAAAATTTAAATGTTCGAAATGAATTTCATTCAACACACTAAACGGTGATGTCCAATGAAAATACAATGAGTTGTTATTTCAAGATTCGGGTTAAGTGCCTCGGAAAGCCGAGTTCTGACACGATTTGGAACGAAGTACTCTTCAAAGGGCCGGAGAATAATAATAATATTCTCTAGACTGATTCCGGTCACAGCGGCCAATTTCAATGGACACTAATCAAGTGTAACTGTAACTGCCTCGGTAGCCTAGTGGTCCTAAGCGCGACTGCTACGCTAGCGGTTCGATTCCCAGGTCGAGCGAAAAGTGTTATTGGACTTTTCTAGAAGAAGGAAGATAGGATATGTGCCCGGTTAATGGCAATAGGCTTGCCCGCGGGGCATTTACATGGGACCTAAACATACCGGCGAACTTTGGGTGTACATTGGTACTTCTTGCTCGACCTAGGAATCGAACCCAAGACCTCTAGCGTAGCAGTCGCGCTTAGGACCAGTAGGCTAACGAGGCAGGTAAAAAATAAAAAAAAGAAGTGAATATATGAAAGAAAACCAAAGTACACTGAACACTAAAAGAATTGTGTAACAATTTTTTAACCTGCGCTATCTAAACTATGTTTACCAAAGGATTGTGGCATATTTTATAAAACCATCAGGATTTTATTACATCAAGATAAGGTTTCTTTGGAGATAAGTGCAGTTTTTTGGGCCTCTCTACCAACTTTTATGGCGTTCCTAAGAGGAATCTTATTATCTCGTATGTGAATGTGAATTCTTATTAATTATACCCATATTTTTCTTTTTAGTAAGGTAATATTTATCTAAGTATACTAATATTATAAAGAGGAAAGATTTTTTTCTTTGTTTTCGTTTGAACCGAACCAGCTCAGAAACTACTGGACCGATTTTAATGATTAATCATTTTTTACAAATATATAGCACTTTTTTTTTTTTTTTTAAAACGTTGCCCCACACTAGGAATTTCTCCTGTATCGTGGGTGCGTTTACAAACATATAAACTCACATACACAAACAGCCAGACCCGAAACAACTATCTGTAGGCCATACAAATATTTGTTCCGTACGGGAATCGAACCCGCGACACGCAGCGCAGCAGCCAATTGCTCAGCCACTGCGCCAACCGTGCCGTCAAAAGCTACATTATTCTTGATTAATATAGGTTATAATTACAATACCACGCTACGGTCTAAGGAAGCTGAGCAGTAACCAAAGACGATAATTAAAGCGGCTGAAAATATCCATGCGGACGAAGTCACTGGCAAAAACTAATACTTTATTAAAGAAATGGGTTATTTTTAAGTAACTATTACCAAAAAATGCACAAATTACATTATTGACTTTGAAACATAATAATTATGTATATTTTATGGTCACTCACTCAAAACACGAAATCTTGAATACTTCTTGAACTTATAAAGGTGAGAGGTAAGTAGTTCATAATCCACTGAGGGCCGATGCCTGCCGGGGCTGCGGGTTGTTCGCAAGAGATACCGCGCCCCCGGAACGCAAAGGGCACAAGAAGGAACATGGGTGGGTTTTAGTCAGTAAAAGTCTGACAGTCCCTCCCGCCCCGCCCAGGGCGGGAGAAGTTATATGATGATTTCACACCCACCAAAAAAAAAAAAGTAGTTCATAAGAAGGAACGGATTTAACATTGGCCTTTCAAGCGGACGAATTCCCACGAATTCGGCAAATGCTAGAGGAAGTTATCATCTGCATAGCCTTTTCCCAACTATGTCGGGTCGGCTTCCAGTCTAACCAGATGCAGCTGAATACCAGAGTTTTACATGGAGCGACTTCACTGAAATCCACAACCCAGTTACTGGGCAACACGATACCTCTCGGTTAGACTGGTTGTCAGAATTCCTGGCTTCTGACTATCCGTAACAACTGTCAAAGATCTACGAATGATAGCTAGGACCAGCGGCTTTACGTGTTTTCCGAAGCACGTGGCTGTCACACCACCAATTTCCAAACTCCGGTCTGCTACTAAAAATTCCTAGTGGAAAAACCCAACAACACTTTTTGCCCAGCCTGGGAATTGAACCCAGGATCCCAAGATCATCACACTGTCGACCATAAGCCCAAGAGCGCAGTTCGGGAGGAAAAGCCAAAGAAAGTATTAAATGTAAAATTCAATCGATCAGCAATATACAAAGCATGTTAGAAATCATTCATTCAAAATAAAGTGTGACTCACTTGTGGATACGTTATCATGTAAGTGTTGAACTGTTACGTCGTAAGAACAGCTTATTATAGTGAACGAAATTATCCGGGCTATTTATCGGGACTCGTAAGCTTGAGCTCAGCGAAGAGTTATTTCTATTAAGGATTGGTTACAATTTAAAGAGGTTATGACTTTTTCAAATTGTTTGTTAAGTACATTGTACCCTTAGATTCAGCATCCATACCTACCTATCTTACTTACTACATGGGAAAGTTTGGATGGATGGATGTTTGTTACGCAATCACGCAGGAGCGGTTAAACAGATCTAGATGAATGGGACAAAGCCGAAAAGAGTATGTAAGGATCGTAGCAGGTGGCGTTTTGTGGTTTCTGCCTACCCCCATGGGAAACAGGCTTGAGTTTATGTATGTATGGCACTTTTAATCTCGGGAAAATGTACGGTTCCTGTTAACATTTATCAACATTGATGCGGACGTCTCTATGAAATCTCTACGCATGACAGCTATGTTTGACAGAACGGACAATAATGGGTAAAAATTGGTAAAAAATTATTACAAATCGTGATAAAGAAAAATACATAAACGAAACCAGGTATCTATTTATATTGTATAGATACAACTCATTCATCTAATCAAAGGATCTGTGAATGAAATATATTCGCCATATACGTATGTTAAAAAACATCTCGTGGTACCGGGTGTAAGCAAAAACAAGCATTGTGTGCCAATTGAACCGGGTAACCGGTTCGCTATCCCGGAGGGCTAGAGGTGGGAATATTCATCGATACTTTGGGATGTCGATAGCGTAATGTCGATTGCCGGTGATGAAGATTTGATTAAATTTCGTAGAAATCTTAACTAATTTGTAAGAGGTAATCTCTGAAAATACTGTGCCATTTACAAGAAATATTTTACTGATAAAAAGCTAGTTTATTGCAGTGTGTCATTGACTATGTTTTATGATATATACTTGACTACTTTGCGGACCAAGTCGCTGGCAGACGCTAGTTAAAAATAAGTTAGATAACTAGATAATTGGAGCTTATCAGCATCAAATACTATCAAGGGTTTTGCTAACAGCCACTCCAGAAGGCGTAATAGCTACATTTGCTCTCTACATCATCTTCCTGCACTAATCCCATGTTACTTGAGGTCGGTGCAACACGTTTTCTTCTTCCATTCCGTCCTGTCAACTGTTATGATATCAACGACTCCTTTTCCTTTGTATAATTCTAAACATAATCCATCCATTTTACTACCTGCCATCTTCTCGACAACAAACATAGTATCATCAACCATAGTTCTAACAAAACATACCTTGGAAAGAAACTAAAGATCGAATGTCTTGTCTAAATGTTACGAGTTTATTTGCAAAACGAAGTTAACAATTTCCGTCAGAATATATTTTTTACGTCTTCACTTTTATTAATGCTATGATATTTTCATGACATTTCCCGTTTCATATTCATTCTCTCTGCAAAACTAACCATTTTTTTTTTACGTTTCAAAATGTCTATCACAGTAAAATGTCAACTGAAATTCTTTCCTAAAAATAGTGACATTCTTTTGTTATTTTCTTTCTACATAATACTTTTTCGAATTGTCATCTCAAAGGTCACTGCGGCCGTGGAATGCAAAGAGCATTAGGAGGAACACGGATTGGTTTGAATCAGTAAGAGTCTGAGACCCTTCTGCTCCGCCCAAAGCGGAAGAAGGTATTTGATGATTTCCCATCGTTAAAAAAAGGAGGTTGACGGCTGCTTAACCGTTCTTCCCTGTCCATATAAACATACCATCACGCCTGTATTCTTTAAAGGCTTAGGCAGAGGTGTACCAATGTCTCACAGTCCGCCTTTTTAACCTTCCCTGTGGTGCCTTAAAAATGTTGACTTTTCAGAAGACAGTCAAAAAGAAACAAAATGTTGAAGCTAATTGCTCGTTCCAAAACGTAGGTCTCTATGGAGAAGAACGAGCAAGAAACTCCACGGACACTCATTTCAATTTGGTCTTAACAAAATCCTGGTTACAATTATTCTTATTGCTTCTAATTAAATGAATTATTGTTTAATTGTGACCAATACCCGATTACCACACACTCTTGTACATAAGTATTGGTCCCTTCGCTGTCTCACGTCGTGACTACAGCTTACATCACAAACACTGCTAAGCTGATTGAATATTCAACCTGCGATTAACGGAACGGACTTCCTAACTACTTGATCCATAGAGTTGTTAGATTGATGCGCGAACTATCGTGAACTGTTGCCATTTTTAGATGATTGATCTTGGAATAAGTTTTTTTTTGCTTCGGACTGTCCGCGTGATTTCTTTCACCCGCGTTTAGTAACGTCTTTGGTTACTGCTCCGCTCCCGTATATCGTAGCGTGATGTTACATATCCTATACTATTCCTCATTAATCTAGCTATCGAATACTAAGAATATTTTCAATCAGACGGTTAGTTCCAGAAATTAATTTATTTAAAAATAACAAAAAGGTCTTCTGCTTTATTATATTAGGAAAACAAGATATGACCCTAGTGGTCGCCCCTAGCACGACTGCTAAGCTAGAGGTCTTGGGTTCAATTCCCAGGTCGAGCAAAGTGTTATTGGGTTTTTCGATTAAATTCTCAGTAGCAGCTCGGAGCTAGGATTTGTGCCCCGTTAATGGCAATAGGCTCGGTACCTAAAATATACCGGCGAATTGTGGGTGTCCATTGGTACACCTCTGCCTAACCCTTCGGGGAATACAGGCGTGATGATATGTGGACTGAAAGATTTGTCATCTTCTGAAGCCTTATAGATGTTTACTGCTAGGTAAAGGCTTACTCAATTGCACGTCATTTAGCTCAATTTTGGACTACTCTCATCTTTAAAAATCGTAGGTATAAGCTAAATGCTGGAAACGTCGCTCCTCCTACCTACCGAACCCGATAGCCTCTCTCTCGCTCTAATCGAGTATCCAAATCTACGTTTTCGATCTCAAGGAAACTTTAAGTTAATAATCTGAGTTAGTTGCTTACCTATCCAGCAAAACTAATATTTTGGTTTACCAGAAATGACACACCAGCAAATGTATATTGACCAAACACATCGTGGGAAAACCTGGACTTATAATGAATGTAAGTCTGAAATCGCCAATCCGCCTCGAGCACGCGTGGTGATCAATGCTCGTGCCTTCTCCGTATGATATGAGGCCTTTGCCTTATAGTGGGATAATAATAAGCTGATATTATTATTCCTTACAAGAAGGAGCTCAGAGGACATATTTTATGTCTGATGGCTTCGAAAAGCATTCCAGGTTTTATTATCCAAGGAGCTTACACCATACCTTGTTTGGTTCTTTGAAGATATTTAGAACAGCAAACCTCAATAAAAATATCGATAAAGTTCACAACACTATTGCAGAATGCGGTGCAGTGACTCTATGTGAATGAACACTACAGTTTGTCTCGGGTTTATAATACAGAATCCTCTATCCCTTTCCTACGCCCACGACTTGAACAGGAGCGAAAGAGACAGCAGAAGCCACGTAAGGATTATAAAGCCGTAACTCGGACAAGGTACATACTTTTCGGGATTAAAAAAAAACAATGAGACTTTAGTTTTTTGTTCTTATTTGGTACTCTGTTACAGTTAAAAAAAAACAGTGGAAAGCAAAACAAAACGGGAGGAGTGTTAAGTTACTATATTTTTTACACTGTGGATAAAAAGTGTTAACTTTTTGACTTACTTCCCGAACATATTTCAATGTCACACGTTTTATGAAAGTCTTGTAATCGTACTGCCCCGTTGGTCTCGTGGTCGCAAGCGCGACTGATGAGGATGGGGTCCTGGGTTCGATTCCCAGGTCGAGCTAAGTGTTATTGGGTTTTTCCATTAGGAATTTCTCAGTAGCAGCTCGGAGTTAGGATTTGTGCCCGGTTAATGGCAATAGGCTCGCCCCCTATTACATGGGACCTAAAACATGCCGGCGAACAGTAGGTGTACATTGGAACACCTCTGCCTAACCCTTTGGGGAATACAGGCGTGATGGTATGTATGTAATGTGTAATCGTATGAAATTACTAGCTTAAGCCCGCCATTTTTCCGCGTATACGTCGAATAGTTGCTGGCTTTTATTTTCTGCGCCGAATCCTAATTATTTTACAAAAATAAATACAGCTTAAGTTACTCTTTATTACATAAGCTATCCGTCTGTGAAAATCCTGTTTAAATCGGACCAGCCGTTTCGGAGATAAGCCGGAACAAACAAACAGACAAAACTTGCATTTTCTAACTGCATTTAGTAAAAACCTGTTACTTTGATATCACAAACAAACAATTTAGTTTTATTTATTTTTATGTATAGATAACATAGTCTAACCTCATAGTATGAGTATACCAACTAACTGGGTTGCGGTCTCACAGTTGCTTGATGAAAATACTGGTATACTTGATACCGCATCTTGTTGGACTGGAAGCTGAGGTGCATAGTTAATCATACTGTGGCGGTGGGCTGTGGTAACTTCGTTAGGTTTGACGTAATATTGCATCTTGGTCTAGGATTGCTCTAAGATATAATCAGGTGTAAATATTACCAATGCTTATGGATGGATAAAAAACTGTGCTTATTTATAGATGAATTTAAAAGTATGTCGCGGTTGCAAGGTAACTGACTATTGCACATATAAATTGACACCTTTTTCCCATGGGGGTAGGCAGAAACCACAGAAAGCAACCTGCTACGATCCTTACATACTCCTTTCGCCTCGTCTACGTTCACTCATCTGGTCATACAAGCACGCCGGTTACGAGTACTGCGCACCCGACCTTTCTGGAGAACCTTACCAATAAGGTCAGTGTAGAACTTTCTAGGTCATCCCCATTGATATATCCATTTTAATTAGAACATAAAAAACTTGAAAAGCGGATTAAAACTTGTAATTTTGACTGCCAATATCTTCCTATATTTTTTTGGATGCGGGCAGGCCAGGACCGGTCATTGCGGCTATCTCTAAGGGAGATCTATGACCAGCAGTGGACGTCGATGAGCTGACATGATATCTGTATCTGTTCCTAGGTATGGTCCACAACAGAACAAAAATATTTCGCAATGATGGGAACAACACGTCATTTCCGGTATCGTTAAGTTTTTTATATCCTTTATGTCTGCCTGCCCCGTTTGCCTAGTGGTCCTACGCTAGAAGTCTTGGGTTCGATTCCCAGGTCGAGCAAAAAATGTTATTAAGTTTTTCTATGAAATTCTCAATAGCAGCTCGGAGTTAGGATTTGTGCCCGGTTAATGGCAATAGGCTCGCCCCATATTATATGGGACCTAAACATTCCGGCAAACTGTGAGCGTACATTGGTACACCTCTGCCTAACCCTTCGGAGAATACAGGCGTGATGGTGTGTTATATAAAGTTTCAAACAGCTCACAAAATATTAGTCATATCTTTCAGCAGATACAGGAAGCAATGCGGAGGTCTACTACCACCGCATGGCATTAAAATCACATGTTGCTTAAAACGTCTACACTAATATTATAAAGAGGAACGATTGTTTTGTTTATTTGTACCAAATAGCTCCGAAACTACTGGACCGATTTTAACAATTTTTTCACCAATGGATTGCTAAATTATCAGGAAGTAACATCGGCTACATAACATCACGCTACGATACATAGGAGCGGAGCAGTAATAAAAAAATAACTTACATACATACACTTATGTATAAACTCGCGCCTTTTTCCTATGGGAGTATTCAGAAATCACAGAACGTCACCTGCTACGATCCTTACATACTCCTTTCGCCTCGTCCACATTTATAGCCACAGAGGCTATATAACATCACGCTACGGCACACGGGAGTGGAGCAGTAACAAAAGACCTAACTTAATGCGAACGAAAATATCCATGCGAACGAAGTCGCGGGTTGAAGCTAGTATTTTTTAATTCAGATCTTTTACTAGCAAATGTGTCGCAGATGTGTTTAGGGAATTATTTTAGGACGCTAATGTTACACTCTGGTGACTATGGTAGTAAGGTTTTTTTAACTAGTGCTGTAAATTTGGCAATAAAGAGTTCGTTTACAAGTCAAGGTTATACTTAATTTTGTTGTTACGATCCTTGTATTGGCCGATGAAGTTTTTCAGGGAATCGAAATTTAAAAAACACAATTAAAAATTTTAAGTAGCCCCCGACAGGAGAAAAAAATCGCTACCGTAGCTTACAAAAGAGATGATAACTTTGGAACTGATGAACCGATTTCCATCAAACTAAGCTAACACTCCCGACTAATTAACCTTTCAAACAAAAAAAAACAAAATCAAAATCGGTTCATGCGTTCAGGAGCTACGATGCCACAGACACATACACACACACACCACAGACACGTTAGACAACTTATAACACCCCGTCGTTTTTGCGTCGGGGGTTAAAAATTCAAGATCTGCTAAATCAAAGTCAAAGACTATTTAGCTCTTTTTTTTTGGATTAAGAATTTATATGGCAGATGTGAGTGACAACGCCGGGAGGGGACGCCCTCAGAAACACCTACCCCGACCTTATTGGCGAGGTCCTTCAGAAAGGTCGGGTGCCCAGTACTCGTAAGCAGCGTGCTTGTATGACCAGATGTATGAACATGGACGAGGCGAAAGGAGTATGTAAGAATCGTAGCAAGTGGCGTTCTGTGGTTTCTACCTTGGGAAAAAGGTGTGAGTTTATGTATGTATGTAGGTTTTATATAATTTAGGCTATATAATTCTAGCACTGTCAGTTTCAATTTACTGCCCGTAGTGGCTAGTTTAATCTAAATGGTCACCAAATTAGACCAGCTTAGTGTAAACTGCCTTTTCTTGAGGCGATTAACCCTCGGCAAATTTAGGTTTGACTCCATAAGGTTTATGTAAAAATGTACTCAAAACTATTTATTATCAGACCAATTAATATACAAGTATGTAATAAATTTTAAGAAAAGAATAGCAGCTAACAAAAAAACTGATAACTTTGAAACGGGTGAACCGATTTTGATGAACCACAGCTAGGAAACCTGCTTTTAAATAATAAAAACCGCATTCAAATCAGTTCACCCGTTTAAGAGCTACGGTGCCACAGACAGACCAGACAGGCCAGACACGTCATTTAAGCACGTATTTCTAAATTAATTAAAGAAAGTTAAACGCTTTTTTCTAAACCAAATATTGTCCTTATTTAGAGTTATTTTATGACTTATTTCCACTTTCTCAAGTATATATTCATCGCATGCAATCCAAGTTTATTTTAATGACATTGTTCCATTAGTAGAATGAACTTTATGATTTGCGTGGGGTGAGACACTTAATACTGCCATGCTGTCTGCCATGCGCGGAAAACATTCGTTTTCTTTTGAGTATTTTTTTAAACTACATAGTTGTATAATCCTGGTTAATTTATAGTTCGTTAAATGTCAGTCAGACTAGGAAAGAATGTTTGGCGAGTTGTTGGCAGAAAATATTGAATCTTAGAATATCTACGACATCTGCGTAATTTTTAATTTAAAATTACAAATATTTAGTTGATCTGTAAACAATCTTTTCTATTTCATTCATATTTTTTGAAACAAAATTAATTGTACAAAAAATAAGTTCGATCTCCCGCCAAATCAAACAAATTTAAAAATAAAACAAAGAACGTTCACAAAGTATGCTACGATTGTGCCATTTAAACATAACTAAACTGAATGCAAAATACAACCAACTTGTTTGAGTAGCGTTCCCTGTGAACGGAACGCGCGAACCCAGGTCAATAACCCCAAGATGGCGTCAAAATAGAACGAAAGAATGCCCGCCATTTCTAACCTCGAAAATTATTGTAAATGTGTAAACAATTCTCACGTAACGTAATGATGACGTTTGTCTTTTGTTATTTAGCCCACCCCGTTGTGGGAGTACAAAAGAAATGGTACAATTTGAAAGATTGGCTACTTGACTTTTAAGAGTCACTTGAAGTTATATCTGGTGTGTTAGTAATAAATTCGTTTTAAGTACACGTATATTGGTTAGTTTATTTAAGGAGTAACATGAAATATTGAGGACTAAGCACCAAGTGGGACGGTGAAATCCCGAAAAATAAAAATCGATGGCAAAAATTTATAGTACGTATTGAAAGAAAAAACAGCACTCGATTGAAAAAAAAATATTCCCGCTCTTACTTTTTGACACTATTGTTTTTTTGTTCCGCACAACAAGCATTGACAATTTATTATCTTTCAATGACAATATCGATAAATCGTAATCGACGTTTGATCTCGATTGACACGATTAAAATTTCATCCCTTTTGTGTATCGAGGTCAAAAAACTCATTCAATTGGTGTAATGAAAGTATTTGAAAGCATGCGGGCTTGCAGCGGTAAAGTCAAATTTTAATGAAATGAAATTGATTTGAATCTCCAAGATTACGTGTTACAAGATGTCATAGACAATAAGCATAGGGAGGGGACGTCTTGAATGTTACTAAGAAGTCATTAATGCTGTCAAGTCGTTACTTTATGTTACTTGAGCAATGCATTCTGAGCCAACTGTGCCATGAAAAGTTATCCACACTTAATCCATATTAGTAGTGAAAAGATTTTTTGTTTGTTTGTACCGAAATAAGCTCCGAAACGACTGAACTGATTTTAATCAATTTTTTCACCAATAGATAGCTAAATTATTAGAAATTAACATAGGCTATTTAACATTACGCTACGACTCACAGGAGCGGAGCAGTAACCAAAGACGTAACTTAATGCGAATGAAATAAACCACGCGGACGAATTTGCGACCAAAAGCTAGTCGATAATATAATTACAAAGTTTAAAACGTTTCACGAAGTGAATCTTCATATTATAAAGATTACTTAAAACGATTTATGTAAGTAGATAAATTAACGACAGCTAAATCCCTTGCTTATCACCAACTAGCAATTCAATACTTCAATAAATTCCCAAGTTTATGTCAACTGACTTAAACAGACAGAAGAAAATAATAAGATGTTATATTATTTTATCACTTTCTGTAATCCGAAGATATTTTCATTCTCTTAATGTCCAGAACATCGTCATTCCTCTGGTCTCATTTTATATAAATATTATGGCTATTTTGGAAATGTCACGCATTCCAAATGCCCTACGTTTCCTTGAAGCTGTTTAGTTATAAATACCATAGACATTGTCCCGCTTAAAGGTTTATTTCATAAAAGAAAGGCTTTCTTATCGTAAAAATAATCGTAAAACGTATCTTTATTATGTGAAATTAGAATTTCTACTTATTTCCGTTAAAATATTACATTTTGAAAGCGAAACATATTTTTTTTGCTATGAAATTTGAATAGTTTTATCTTTTTATTATTATCCTACTATCCTATCCTATTAATCCTAATAATAATGTTATAAATGCAAAAGTTTGTGAGGATGGATGGATGTTTGTTACTCTTCCAAGCTTAAGCGGCTGAACGGATCTGGATGAAATTTGGTACTGAGATAGATTGTAGTGTGAAATAACACACAATTTTTTATCCCGGAAAACTACGGTTCCCGGAGGATAATTTATCAAATTTGACGTGGACGAAATCGCGGGCATGAGCTAGTCATTTATACACCTACGAAATATGATATCCTTATCAAATAGAAATGTCAAAAATTTTTATGTAAGATAAAATAATGTAGTAAATTTTGACGTTGCCAAATCAAACAAAATTCTTTTGCTCTTTGAAGTAAAACAATTGACAGATTTATAACAGCTTTCAAAAATAATAATGTTAATTATGAAAATGTAAACAAAGTTCTGTCAACGATTTATATAGATTACGAAATGTATTGTCTATTTTTGTAAACATTCTGTCTGTCTGCACTACGTAGTTTGTCTGTCAAGAAGGGATCCAGCACCTTGGTAATTTATTTCTTTTACTAATTACTTTTGAAGAGAATCGATCATTAATCAGATTTTTATGAGCATGTTTTAGAAAGAAAAATATACATTTATCAAAATATTAGTTAGAGGTGTGATTTATGTCGATGGAAAGAAAAAAATATAGTATTCGATGTTCTTTTTTTAATTGTCATCTCTAACATAGGGTTGGGAAAGGACTTTATCGAAGAAAGATAAAAAACGTTTCCTTTTTTTTTAACCGTTTTTTATTTCATAAATTTATTCTTAAATTAGGTAAATTAGTAGTTTTAGGTGGAGCTCTTTCTGAAGCAAAAGTACTACCATCTATTTCTATCGCAAAGCAGCGTTGCTGTGTTCCGATTTGAAGGGTATGGGTGCCAGTGTAATTACAGGCACATTTCTACTTTGTCTCTGGGATGGCAACGCATTTGCAAGGCCTCTGGTATTTCAGATTAGGCACCGGTGACCATAACGTCAGATGAACCGAGGGCTTATTTGCCATGCAATGGCATAAAAAAAATCCAAGAAAATATATTCCGTCACCTATTTCATTATCATTGTAGGTAATTGTTGCACAAGCTCATGGTTCAAGTAACCTCAAACATTTTTTTAGGTTAACGTGAAACAATTGTTTCTTCACGCTTCGCTAACGCATATTTAGATTAAAATTAGAATTGTTTAACACATTAACACCGCTGACGTGGCATTTTGATAGTGGAATTGACCCAGAAGTGCAGACACGGGCTTTTTAGTTTTTAGCGGGAAAAGAGTAGATAGAATATTATTGTTTTCGGTAACGGTTCGTGGGAAGCGTAAAAAACGTCTAATTAGATATGATTAATTACATTAAATAATTAGTTGATGTAATTGTTATGTATTTTATGCTTGTAGTTAAATATGTAAAGACAATTTTTGGTTTAACTAACTTTTTCTTTACGTTAACTGTATTTCTAGCCTAGAAGCTTCTGCCAGGGTTGCAGTATATGTTCGAAAGAGTCACCGTGGCCCTGGAATGCAAAGGGCTTTAGGAGGAACATAGATGAGTTTTAGTCAGTAAGAGTGTGACACGTCCCTTCCTTTTACGCCCAGAGCGGAAGCATTCATTTAAAGATTACCCTTTCATCATAAAAATATGGGCACTAAGTAAGATGGCTTAAAAAAAAAATAGTCTAATTAACAGCCAAAGAATGTAAACCATAGCATCTTAATTTTTGACTATGTACAATCAAAATCTAACATAAAATTTCAATTGGCTCCAAAACACCAGAATCAAAATTTCATTCACCGTGGGCGGAGATTCTTCCCTAGTAGATGTCGCTAATAAAACTGGTCTAGTCACATTCAAAGATACCAAAACGAAAAGGAATTGAACACCCACGTGCGCTTGCGATCCAAATGATAAAATGGAAGCGTTAGGTTACCCTGTGCTTTCTATTTTATCTTTTTACTTTGAAAATTGTATTTTAAATTGACTCAAAGTTAAGGTAAAAGACATTTAAAAATAAAGACTGACTGAATAAATAATTAAGTAAATTTCGTAATAAGAAAAAGAAAAAAGAATACTAACGAAAATCCTAAAAAGATTATAATTACATCACTATCGTTAAGTAATTCTATGCCTCAAATTTTCAAACAGGAATATTTTTTTAATAACATCATCTTCTAATTAGAATTCAATTAAAAATTCAACTAATATGACGGCATGATGAAGCAAGAAATATAAAAGTTCATTTCGAAGCCTTCGTATAATTTATAAATTAGTAATTAATGAATACCTGTAAAATAGAGGATGACCAATTAACAAACGATGTATCGTTTCTTAGAACTCAAGTAGCAAAATAAAACTAAACGAGAGCCCATTTTATAATTACATTAATTAAAGGGACTAATTAACAAGTATCCAATTTAGTATAAAAGCAATAATTTGTCTATGCCGCATCGCAGAAAAAAAAAAGTTCCAATTTCGAATTTTAATTTTGGAATGATTTGTGTTCTTTTATTTAAATCTTATAGGGTTGGAACACGACGAGAACCATAATATTTCAAAAAGTATTTTTTATTCGAGAAATGCATAGTATTTAGAAGTTTATACTAGTAGTATGGTTTTATTTAACAATCGCAATAAAACGTGAAGCAATAGTACTAAAAATGGAAATGCTAGATACCTAAGGCATTTGGCAATAAAACGTCTGGCTTAACAGGGAAATGTTTCTTGAAATCACTAATTAATTAATTTAAATTATTTCACAAAACTATGCAGAATTTGTATCACTCAATTGAATTTTCTGAAACCAAAAATCATGGGACCTATTATTTTTATTTGTGTTTATATTTTTGCCTGCGACTTTGTGCGACACTCAAAGCTGAAGTTTTAAAATGTGTCTAATTACAGCCTCACACGGAAAGTAGTTTTCGAGATTTCTTGTTTAATCAGTGAGTTATTTCCCTATTTGTTTATTTAAATTTATATTCTATTCATAAATAAATAAATGCTTTATTCCATTGTTAACTTAACACCTCATTTTTCACAGTGCACAGCGTTTGTAAAACAGTGGCATTCTAACAAATTCCCGAGCCCATATTGTTTTAGTTAGAGGGTTATTAACCCAGCCAGGGCGCGCCGCGGTCGCTCCTACGCACAATCGATACTATTTACGTTTTTTTTTACTTCACTATTTTTGTTTATGGTTGTGCTGTTTGTTATTATATTTTTTTGTGCATGTCGTTCCTAACGGCCATTGAATATGATTAATTATTTTTTGGAAACCAAGCAAACTTAAAATGTTTTTCTTTTATTATTTTTTGCATTGTTTTAATGTCATAATTTCAAATGTGATGATAGTAGAATATTCTACAATGTTTTTTGGTTGTTTTGCTGATTGACGATTTTATTGCTGTAAATAAGAAGCAAAACACCTGGTAGCTATTCTAAATAGCTTACACTGTAAAACATAGAGGTTCATGGTTGCCATTTTAATGTTTTTTTGGCAGTTTGCCTTGTAACTAACGATAACATTAAACTTCCGATGAAAAACAAAATCATATAACAAAGTGTGGAGACAGGAAGAAGTATTTTTAAACCAAAATATAATTAGAAGAACTTCCCGTGGGAGCTTATAATTGTTTGATTTATTTCAGTTTTAATACTTTTCCTAGAACTGGAAAGGGATAACTATTATATTTTAGGAATAATCATGGCAACATGTTACGAGATATTTTATTAAAAAGAGAATAATTTTACGTGTACATATATTTATTTGCTTACTAACATTACCCCGTTACACGCGCCTTAAATTAAATCTTTAATTACTGCTTCGCTCCCGTGTGTCGTAGCGTGGTGTTATATAGCCTATAACTTTCCTCAATAAATGTGCTATATGAAGCAAAAAGATTTTTTTTTATGGGACCAGGAGTTACTGAGATTTTCAGCTTTATCATAAATGTACATATCAAAAATAAATAAAAGAAACATCTTCATCTTCTAATCCAACTGACCATACTACAAAGGTTTTTAAATCATCATAGTCAAGAGTTCAAATACAACCGGAAGTTTCTATAAAAAGAAAGCCATAGTAAGAAACATACCAACCTCAAAACACAGATAGATTTGTTTCGATACATATCCATTCAGAATTATTTTTAGCCACAACACTAATAATAACAAAAGAAAGGGAGCGTACTCTATGGAACAACCGTTCCTTTTTCAAACCAAAACTTTGTAGCTGGCCAGATAAAGTCGAAAATGGAATAGAAGCCGGTAAATTAAAAGCAAAGAGTATTTCTGTGTGTAAGTTTAGGCGGGAAACACCAAAATCACATTGTCAATCGTCGCGACCGAGGAAGCCATTTTATTTTTAGTCGATTCAATTATTTTAATTGATTTCACAGATGCTTGACGCTTTTCAATTCTGGGAATAGATTTTGTGCTGACTCATCGTCGGTACTATTTTGTTGGAATCGTTAAGAATTTAACGGTTTTACTCAATTATTGTTGAGAAGAATATTTTTGAAATGTCTATTGTTAAATTTGCAGTACCGTTGAAATACACAAACAAACGTTTATGACTGAATGAATGATGGAAAGAATTATGATTGCGTATGGTTTTACATATCTGTAGTACCTAGTAATAGAGCTCTTTGTGAAGTAGCTCGACCGGGAAAGTACTACCACCATACCTATTTCTGCCGCTAAGCAGCGTTGCTGCGTTCCGGTTTGAAGGGTATGGGTGCCGGTGTAATTACAGGCATATGAGACATTTCAGCTTTTCTCTGGGATGGCAACGCATTTGCAAGGCCTCTGGTATTGCAGGTGTCTATAGACAGCGGTGACCACTTAACATCAGGTGCGCCGTCGGCTCGTTTGCCATCCAATGAAATTTAAAAGAAGACCTGAAGCTTGGATCGACAGCTAATCTGAATTTCAATTCACCAAAACTCACCAAGTAAGGTGACAACCACCAAAAGAAAACGGAAGCTAATCTAGATTGCAGAGGATACTAGTCTCGTCTCTCTCTGTTTACCACATACCATCACGCCTGCATTCCCCGAAGGAAAAGGCAGAGGTGTACCATTGTACACCCACAGTTCGCCGGTATGTTTAGGTCCTATGTAATTGGGGGCGAGCCTATTGCCATTAACCGAGCATAAATTCTAACTCCGGGCTGCTACTGAAAAATTTTATAAAACACTTTTTGCTGGACCTGGAAATGGTACCCAAGACCTCAAGCGTAGCAGTCGCGTTCTCTTTATTTAACAAAAATGGATTACTCGCCACTAATACCGCTGTCAGAGTGCATTTTGCTAAAAGAGACCGACCTTGCTCTCATTGGCGAGTGTGCAGGCAGTAATTTATTTTAACTAGAATACGGCATCAGTTATTTATATTAACGTAACTACTCATACGGAGCAACTGTCATCTGTCAGTCATGGAATTTAACGCTTATTTTAATTTGAATAACGAACTATTTTGTTTATCTAGGTATATGAACTTTTGACCGTAACTTCGTCTGCTTAAACGGGACTCTATTACTAAGACTTCTCTGTCCGTCTGTCACCAGGTTGTATCTCATAAAACGTGATAGTCAGACAGTTGATATTTATTTGCTCGACACTGATAACGGCAACTGGTAGACGCTTGAAATATTCACAGAATATTTAGTTATATATTCACTTTCAAAATAAGTTAAATAATTAAAATAAAACAAATACTTAAGGGGGGCTCCCATACAAAAAACGTGATTTTTTGCCGTTTTTATAGATAACTAGCTGATGCCCGCGACTTCGTTCGCGTTCACTATTTTATTGGTTTTTAATTTTGTTTTCGCATAACCCTCTCTTTTTAAATTAAAGTAAAAAAAATAGCCTAAGTTACTTCTTATAATATTAGCCATCTGTGAGTGAAAGTCCCGGCAAAATCGGCCCAGACATTCCGGAGATAAGCCGAAATAAACAGACAGACAGACAGACAAAAATTTTAAAAATTGTTTTTTTTATGTTAGTACTGTATATACTTTCGTACTCATTTAGTAAAAAGTTTGTAATTTGACATTACAAACAGACCCTTCAATTGTATTTATTTGTATAGATGGTACGGAACCCTTCCTGCACCAGTCCAACTCTCACTTGGCCGGTTTTCTACAGACTGTAGCCTCTTTGTCTACCTAGTACCTCTTTAACTTTCCTATAACTAATTAAAACCTTAGTCATACTATTACACGACGGCGTGGCGCGTTCGAGTTCCACGCGCGCCTCAAAGAGATGTCAGCAAATCTTGAAGGGGCCACTCAGGGCCGATGCCTGCCGGGGCTGCGGATTTTTCGTAAGAGATATCGCGCTCCCGGAACGCAAAGGGCACAAGAAGGAACATGGATGGGTTTTAGTTAGTAAAAGTCTGACACTACCTCCCGCCCCGCCCAGAGCGGGGGAAGTCACTTGATGATTTCCCATCCCTAAAAAAAAAATCGTACTATACACATCGTTTTTTTTCCGACTACTCTCTTGCATACTAAACAATTATTATAATCATAGGCTTTACTAACATTTAGTTACAAATTTCTTTACACCTTCGTCCGATAACTATCTATTTAAATTAAGGACCAGCTAACATAGACCTGTGATTTCATAATATTTACTTGTCGAAAAAGTTCTTTGTTAAATGGTTAGTCTGGTATAACAAGACCCAAGCTTTAGAGTAATTGTGTTGTAAATACAGGTCTAATAATTCTGGTTATGTAATTAATAACTTCGATTCAAAATACGACCAGTATAAAATGATCTGCTGTGTATTTAAATATGTTTGACAGGAGAGGTCGTCTTCTCCTAGTTATGTTAATTTTCGACGTTTACTGAATGGTGATGCAAGACAATCATTGATAAATATACTGTTTAATATTCACTGTGGGATCTTCGTTGGGAAATGTAGTTGCTATGATGAATTAGATATGAATACGCTGAGGTATGTAGGGACATGGAGTAGGGTATAAATGGAGAGCTCATCCATGTGGAAAAAAATATTCTGCCAAGTCCGGACTCACACACAAAGGGTAGCGTACAAAAAGAGATATAAATTACTTATGCTTTTAATTTGTATCCTTATTTTGTTTTTCTTATTTGTTGTTATAATGGCAATAGAAATACACACTCGTAACTTAGCATAATGGTCCTAAGCGCGACTGCTACGCTTGAGGTCTTGGGTTCGATTCCCAGGTCGAGCAAATTGTTATTGGTTTTTTTTTTATAAAATGCTCAGTAGCAGCTTGGATTTAGGATTTGTGCATGGTTAATAGCAATAGGCTCGCCCCCTGTTACATGGAACTTAAACATACAGGCGAACTTTGGGTGTACATTGGTACACCTCTGCCTAACCCATCGGGGAATTTAGGCGTGATGGTATGTGTGTATTTAGTAATAAACTTAACGTAAATTTATATTCAGAATTGTATGTTTTCCAGAAAGTTAACAGTTGTCATTCCATTTTATGACTACTCTGTGGCGTAGTTAGGCATTTCCTGGTTCCTTTATTGTATAGCGTGATGATATAATCTTAATGCTAATAGCCTATTAGTTTTAAGAGTCTTTTAATTATTATTTAATGGCCAATTATTCAAGGTGTTGTGTATAGCTTTTGATTTGTGTGGGTAGTACCATTATATTATGATCTTAAAGGCGTTTATTCAGTAATTAGAATAATTACACTCTTAGACATGGTTCATACCTAATAGTTACATATCATGTAGGTGAAACTATAATTTGACCTAAAGATCTACGGATAGTACTTACAACTGTCGAAAAATAGAGACATCTTCGAAAATATTTGGCGTATTACCTGAAAACGTAAAAAAAAACAAATTTAGTAACAAGTATATATTTGTTTGACAGTAACAAACTCGCCACACTATTTCCACTGCAAGCCAGTATGAACAGTGCAGACCGCCAGGAAAAAGCCGAGTCAATGAAGCTCGACGAGTCTCAGAGAAACGATTCAACTGTCTTGGATCCCGCAACGAAATGAACCAGAAAAGGCATGTCAGTGGTGTCGCGATGATCCAATGGTTAAGACGTCCCCCTCTCATGCACGAAGTTGCGGGTTCAAAACCGGGCAAGCTACCCATTGAACTTTTCAATTCATATAAACTTCCTATATTTATAGGAAGTCAAGGAAAACATCGTGAGGAAACCAGAATTTATAATTAATATAAGTCTGAAATCGCCAATCCGCTTTGTGCAAGCATGGTGATCAACGCTCGAGCCTACTCTTTATTAGAAGAGGCCTTTGGCCTGCAGTGGGACAATAATAGACTGGTACTATTATTAAGTATGTTTATAGTTCCCTGTGCAAGTCAAAATAAGCACTTTTTTATATATTTGTTATAGTACGCCACGAGTAAAGCCGAAAAGAGCCGTTTCGGAGGTCAGCCGGAACAAACAGACCGACACAAAATCGAAAACTTGTGTATTTGAAATTAGTGAGAGAGAGTTAAATATTTATTTGCATTTAGTAAAAAGTTGTTATTTTGATATTACAAACGGAAACTCTAATTTAATTTATTTGTATGGATTAGTTTTGTTTTTTGGTTAATTACGGATTGAAAAATAAATAAACTTCCAAAAGTCGAACGACTTTACAGCGCGAGTACGTGTTAGGTACTCAGGTCCATAATAGTGAGTCTTTAATGAACTTGAACCAAAGTTAAGGGTAATTAAACCCTAATATATTATAAACGTCTTGCTCTTGATAACGATTAAAATCCCAAAAAAGCTCTTAAAAGTAACCAAAATGCCAATTATAGATCTTTCGAATCTGCAATTACCAAAACTGGTCAATCCAATTACACCCACGGCAAAACCCACCAAATAAAGAACTACAGAATATCCACTTCACATCAGCAGGACTATATTCTTAATGGAATCCCGGCTGTTAACATACATATCAATCAATTTATTTGTTTGAAACGAATAGACTCCAAAACCAATGGACCGATTTTGACTATTGTTTCATCAATAGATAGCTACAATATTCCTGAGGGAATTTACACACGGGAGCGGAGCAGTAACCAAAGACGTAACTTAACGAGGGGGAATTAAGTCTCGTGAACGAACTCACGGGCTAGTGGGTCCTAAAATTAGACAAGAAAGCTGACTACATCATCATTAACATATCAGCCGAACGACGTCCACTGCTGGACATAGTTCTCCCCTAAATATAGCCACAATGACCAGTCCTCAGCTGCCCGTATGCAGCGATTTCCCGCGACCTTTACCGGGTGCAGTTATTTGCCCTGAGGCCACTACATGCAGGGGCAAAGCATCTGTGCGAAAGAATGCTCATAGTGACTTCCGTACTCTGGTTAATGGTAATTGGAGGAACACCGTGGAGTTAGTAGGAGTCCGACACCACCTTCTTCTTTTCCCGAGGCGTAGTAAAACTTCAGTTGTGCCACTTGAGGAAGAGAGAAAGAAAATACGCGCGCGCACTGCTCCCTCTTGCACCTACAGTAATATAAGAAGCGTAACTCTCTCTCTTTCTATCTTCACTACCTTATATCTCCCTCTCAACTTCCGTTCGTCCGATCACACTCAATTCCGTAACGCTCTCGTCTCTCATTCACCAGCTTACCCCCCAAGTCAAGCGTGCGTAAAGAAGTTTTACTACAAAAGGGCAAATTACTTCGGTAACATCGGTACCCAAGGTAACCAAGAGATTGCCAGTAACATCAAGGCGCTGCTGGCCTTCCTTGAGGAGCTGGGTAGGATCGAAAGACCTACTTAACACCCGTACGCAAAGTACGAGCCTTAGAGTAGCAGACAGACGTTATATACAATACTATGATGACGTCACTACTAAAAAGATTACCCCATGTTAGATTGTTTGCATTTCTCACGAGACAATATTTGTGGTACTCCATGTACATAAGTACATAGGAGCGTGGGTGTCAGGGTTCGGCGTGTACTCGGATTTCGCTAATGTACATAGATTGACGCAATTCCAGGGGTTTTAATAACGTGTGAATTTATCTACTGTTATCCGTAGATTAAAAGTTACGAACGAAGGTATCCAAGAACAAGGTAACAAATTTGAAGATTTTGGGTCGAAGACTTTTTTAACGACTGGCGCAATGAATAGGCGATTGGCAGCTCCACTACGTGTCTCAAGTTCGATTCCCACACGGAGCGAATATTTGTATGACGTACAAGTAATTGCTCTTTGTTCATCATCATCATAAATCAGCCGATCGACGTCCACTGCTGGACATAGGGCTCGCCTAAAGATAGCCACAATGACAGGTCCTGCTCTGCCCGTTGTTTGTGTATATGAGTGTAAATGCACCCACGATACAAGAGAAATTCTCATAGTGAGGCAATTTGTTTTAAAAAAGATGGAAAAGGGGGTTACTTAAAATGAAAAATTTTAAGTAACCCCCTACAGAAGAATAAAAATCCCCACCGCAGCTAACAAAAGAGCTGATTTTGAAACCGTTGAACCGATTTCCATCAATTGTAACTAAGAACGCTTTCGACTAATAATTTACCTTTCAAACATAAAAAAAATTGGTTCATGCGTTCGGCAGCTACGATGCCACAGACAGACACACACACAGACATGTCAAACTTATAACACCCTGTCGTTTTTGGGTTGAAAAAAATAATGATTCCATGGAAGAAGTACCTTTAATACTAACTAAAGATCAATCTAATATCAGCTACGTACTTCTGCCAACATTTCCAAACAATTATTTATTACTACTAAAGCAATTGCTACTAAAGCAATTTGCTTAAACAGTTTTGATGTATTAATTTTCTGCGTGCATACATACAGACTGGTTGCTTAGCAACCTTTCAGCTTAGCGTAAACTTGCGAAACATAACGGCATGTTTACAAATTGACACCTACTGGGTAGGTTCATAAGTCAGCTGCGATATTAATGGAAAACCAACTGATGTGTTTTGAGTAATCATGATTTGATAATCATTGGTACAACAAACTCTATGCTAATATAAAAAGCTGAACATTTTGTGTTTGTTTGATTAAACGTGCAAGTCTTTGCAACTACCAGTCAGATTGTAAAAAAATTACACAAACATACCATCACGCCTGTATTCTCCAGAGGTATGCCAATCTACGCCTACAGTTCGCCGGTATGTTTAGGTTCCATGTAATAGGGGGCGAGCCTATTGCCATTAACCGGGCACAAATACTAACTCAGAGCTGCTACTGAGAATTTCATAGAAAAACCCAATAACAGTTTTGCTTGCTCAAGGCGGATTGGCGATTTCAGACTTATAATTCTTATAAGAAGCCGGGAAGTCTGGCAACCAGTCCTACCAAGAAGTATCGTGTTGCACAGTAACTGGGCTGTAGAGGACAGATAGGCAGTCGCTCCATGTAAAACACTGGTATTCAGCTGCATCCTCCCAGACTGGAGGCCAAAAGGCTAAGCTATACAGGGTTATTTGTAAAACAATGACAACCTTGCAGGACTGTATTACTATCATCATAAACAACAACTTTTATTCTATATTTTTTTACAGAATCAAGCAAAGCAAGCGCATTGAAGTGAATGACCGACTGAAGGATTTCCGTAAAATTGTAAATAGGTCACGTACAAACACCCCCGCCGCCCTAACCCCGCTCCCCTCGCTATTTTACTATCGCTTTCGTTTGCTTCGCATAGACTTCGTAACATTTAGAGCGGTCAATTTAAATGTTTTTATTTTTGTATGAAAATCTGATGAACTAAAATATGAAAAAAATTTAAAATGTCATAGAACAAAAGTTGTTGATTATGATGTTAGTAACATAGTCATGAGAGGTTGTCATTGTTTTACAAATAACCCTGTATAGAGAGAGGTAGCGATTAATCATTCCTGACTTCCTTCAGCGATGTCAGATAATATCTGCACAAAATAATGAATCATGATAGAATATCTTAAGAAAAACTTCATCCTGTCTATGACCTAAATAAGAAACAGTAAAAAAAAATGGATAATATAGTACAAGCAGCTCTGTAAACATTATTACAAAGTCTGTAACTCATTCATACAGTTAAATAGAACAGCGGAAGTATAAACTAGACGGTAAACTCAGCTGCGCGATAATGGTCCCTATGCTGGACTAAATAATTACGTTTTTGCTACGAATAAAAACTGTAATCCCCGAAGGATTTGGCAGAGGTGTACCAATGTACACCCACAGTTCGCCGGTATGGTTTTTAGGTCCCATGTATTAGTGGGCAAGCCTATTGCCATTAACTGGGCACAAATTCAAAAATACTTCTTGCTTGACCTGGGAATTCTAGCGTAGTAGTCGCGCTTAGGACCACTAAGCTAACGAGGCAGTTATGAACGACTAAACAATTACGAATTGGCCGACAGCCACCTGATGTTAAGTGATCACCGCTACCTATAGACATCTGCAATACCAGAGGCCTTGCAAATGCGTTGCCATCCCAGAGACAAAGTTAAAACGTCTCATGTGCCTGTAATTACACCGGCATCTATACCCTTCAAACCGGAACACAGCAACGCTGCTTTGCGGCAGAAATAAGTATGGCATAGACTAGATTTTGTCGATTGTCAAATCCATACTTAAATTAGAAATGCGAAGGTAACTATCCGTCTGTCAGTTACGCTTTCACGACTAAACCACTGAATCGATTTTGATGAAATTTGGTACGGGGTAAGTTTGAAGCCCAAGGAAGAACATAGGTTACTTTTTGTTCCGCGACATCGTCTGCTTCCGCTATACCCGACATTCACGAAGTAGAGGGCAAAAGCTTCATGCCGCATCGAGGGCAAAAGCTAGTCTTTACATATTATCATACTAATATTATAAAGCTGAAGAGTTTGTTCGTTTGGTTGAACGCGCTAATCTCAGAAACTGATGGATCGAATTGAAAAATTCTTTTTGTGATGGATAGTCCATTTATTTAGGAAGGCTATATAATATCACGCTACGATACACGGGAGAGGAGCAGTAACCAAAGACGTAATTAAAGCGGGTGAAAAAATACCACGCGAACGAAGTCGCTGGCAAAAGCTAGTATAGTATAAAACAATCACGCTTAGATCTTTTAAATGAAGGATTTTAATGCGGTTTTCATCATTTGATAAAGTGATTCAAGAGGAAGGTTTTTACGCATAGAACATCACGCTAAGGTTAACGAAAGCGGAGCAGTAACCACAGAAGTAACTGAACGGCGTATATTGTATAGCTAGATTTTTTAGATTTTCTTAAAATCTGAATCTGTACTACTTACATAGAATAATTAAAGTACAACCACTATTTCGTAGCTTCACCAACAAACAGATTGTTTCAACCCAAAAACCTAATTTTCTGGCGAAAAGTAAACTTTATGAAAATAGACTAAACCAAACACCAGCCTCAGTTGACCTCTCTCTTGGTACATTTCTGTTCAATCTACAGCTGAAGTTACACTAGAGTCTCAAGTCAGACAAGACCTGTACATCCAGTTTTATTTGACCTACGATTACCTGTATTGAGATCAAATTTACAGATGAAGTTAAACTGGTTTTTTAGTACACGACCCATCTGTTTTGTAGGTAAATCCGCTATTAGATAGTTTGTTTGTATTTTTTATATATGTATACATATAGGATCTGTGTATTTACAGAATTGGGTCGATATTTCGCGGTTTGTGTTTTATTTTTTTTAATTCTTTATTGTGGATTGATTGGCAAATTGTACCAATGTATGGAAGGATTTATTGCTGGCTTTTTAGAAGCAGTTTTGTGTTATGAGGATTCTGGAGTATGTCTAGCTAAAGTGGTATAAAATAGGTAATTGATTTCGACTGATAATTTAATAACAACTAATACAGGGTTATTTGTAAAACAATGACAACCTTGCAGGACTGTATTACTATCATCATAAACAACAACCTTTGTTCTATAATTTTTAACAGAATCAAGCAACGCAAGCGCATTGAAGTGAATGATCGACTGAAGGATTTCCGTAAAATTGTAAATAGGTCATAAACAAACTCCCCCGCCGCCCTAACCCCGCTCCCCTCGCTATTTTACTATAGCTTTCGTTTGCTTTGCATAGACTTCGTAACATTTAGAGCGTTCAATTTAAATATTTTTATTTTTGTATGAAAATCTGATGAACTAAAATATGAATTTTTTTTAAATGTCATTGAACAAAAGTTGTTGATTATGATGTTAATAATATAGTCCTGAGAGCTTGTCTATGTTTTACAAATAACCCTGTATAATTGGGTACTGCCTCGTTAGCCTAGTGATCCTAAGCGCGACTGCTACGCCAGAGGTCTTGGGTTCGATTCCCAGGTAGAGCAAAAAGTGTTATTGGGTATTTCTATAAAATTCTCAGTAGCAGCTCGGAGTTAGGATTTGTGCCCGGTTAATGGCAATAGGCTCGCCCCTGTTACATGGTATCTAAACATACAGTCCGCCGGGGACTGTGAGTATACCTACATTGGTAGGTACATCTCTGCCTAACCCTTCGTGAATACAGGCGTGATGGTATGTATGTATAATTGGGTATAGTAAACGGCACAAGTGGTGAGCATAAACTTCAAGTTAATTTTTGGGTCTCTTTGGCGGAATGAAGGAGGTGGGGGGCGCCGACGCTGCACGCGATTGGTCCGAGTCTCGTGTGTCGGATTGCCGTCCCAATCGGACTATGAGAGTTAGAGAACAGGGAGAGCACTTGTGTCTGCGCACACACTTGTGCACTATATTGTCTCCGGCGTACTTGGCTAGACTTCATTAAGATTCTCGAAAATGAAATCTAGGTAATTGACTTAAAGACTTGCACTGGACAATCCTCTTAACAATCCCCTCCATTTATGACTAAAACCCTGAATTAGTTAAAAAAATACTATGACATAAAACTGACACTTATAATAAATGGCCAACGTTACTAAAATGACATCACTGACATCGATAATTTACAAAAATCATAAAAATCAACATCTTTACATTTGAGAATCTTGTTCAAACAAATCGTGTATTTTGTAACGGAATAAATCAGATACACATGTGCGAAATCATGGTATGAAGAGATACAGAAGGTTAATTATATGAGATGAACAAAATACTCATGTACTTACAGCTTAAAGTGGCTTAAAAAAAAATCTTATGTCTAGATCTACCACAATTTGTCTTAAATCTTCTTTTCTTGTCCAGGCGGTTTTCCTTTGGAATGCGCGTCCTCAGAATATCAAAATGCTCACCAGTCGGTTCACATTCAAAGTAAAAGCTCGTGAACACTTGCTTATGAGGTTGGCAGACTCGTCTCACAATTAATTTGTTTATTATTTCTCCAACTATGTATTATATCTCTCTCTACTTTGTTTGTATGTATATGTAATACATATATGTATTTATTATTAAAATATATTCTATTCCTGAATATTTTCTGTTCTTTGCACCTACTATGTTTTGTCTCTGCATCGCTCTAAGGTAGACTGATAGAAAATGCCTAAGGCATTAAGTCCGCCTGTGTACAGTGTATTTTTTTTACATTATGTGCATAAAGTTTAATATATAAATAAATAAAATTGTTCTGGCTAATAAACTGTTTTACAAACGTACTAATAGATTACAATTACATTGAAATTACATAGGCGTCCAACAATGCCGCAACATTTTTGTATGAATAGATTTCAATGGAAATGCCGTAACTTCATATACCTGTCAGAACGTGACAAGTCCGCCATTTTATGTATAATTTATCGATTGAATTATGGTTCGTAAGCGTATCTATTGCGCGGCCATTTTGTGTCTCGACATTTAAAGGCGGCAGCTTTGCTGCTTAGTTAGCGACATTTCGTGGTTGGAATGGAATGTCAATATGGAAGACCTATTTGTTTCTGTATGCAGTAGGCTTCCACTACAATTTGCTCAAAGTGACACTTCTGCCTTCATCGTTGTCATGTGTCAAATCGAGTTCAGATGTTTCTCACAACTTATAAACTTGCGTCACCTTTCTTACTTAGCTCTGATGTCATCTGTCACTCTGTCACTTTTAATATGTGACCGTAGCAGTTAAAGGGTTATTGCATTTCGTAGTAAGTACTCTTAAACCAACTTTGTTGAAGACGTTTTGGTTGATGAGTAAGAAATCGCCATAATGTATTTCATTAATTCTTAAAACGTTATAATTTCATCTGAACTGCCTCGGTAGCCTAGTGGTCCTAAGGGCGACTGCCACGCTAGAGGTCTTGGGTTCGATTCCCAGGTCGAGCAAAGTGTTATTGGGTTTTTCTAAGAAATTCTCAGTAGCAGCTCGGAGTTAGGCTTTGTGCCCGGTTAATGGCAATAGGCTCGCCCCCTATTACATGGGACCTAAACATACCGGCGAACTGTGGGTGTACATTGGTACACCTCTGCCTAACCCTTCGGGGAATACAGGCGTGATGGTATGTGTTATAACTTCATTGAGCTTCGTTTTCTGTAATTGTTACAGAGATTCATTGACTGAATATATTATTCTTATTGTTTATAGACAGACTAAGTACTTCTAAATTAATAATATTAGTTGCTAGAATAACTCCCAAACAAACAAAAACAAGCTGCCACGTTAGCCTAGTGGTCTTAAATTCGATTCCCAGGTCGAACAAAAAGTGTTATTGGATTTTTTTATTAAATTCTCAGTAGCAGCTCGGAGTTAGGATCTGTGACCGGTTAATGGCAATAGGCTCGCCCCCTATACATGAATCCAAAACATACCGGCGAACTGTGAGTGTACATTGGTACACCTCTGTCTAACCCTTCGGGGAATACACGCGTGATGGTATGTGTTGAAAAACTAGTCAGGAAACACTTAAAGTCGGTAGCGGTCGGCATTGTAGCGGGAAGCTCGAAAGTCTGACAACCAGTCTAACCAAGAGGTATCGTGTTGCCCAGAAACTGGGTTGTGGAGGTCAAATAGGCATTCCCTCCATGAAAAATACTGGTAGTAGTCAGCTGCATTTGATTAGACTGGAAACCGACCCCAGCACGGTTGGGAAAAGGATAGGCCGCTGATGAGGGCAAAGTATAGTAGTCACCATGAGTCGTGAGTACAAACATCAAGTTAATTTTTGGGTATTTGGGTTTGTTACTGGGTTTTTTGGGGCGCCGATGCTGCACGCTATCGGTCCGACAGACGGAGTAAGCGCATACAGCATCGGTGACCCGAAAAACCGAGAAAGGAAACCAAAAACGCAAAAAATAACTTAACGTTTGCGCTCACGACTCGTGGCGGCTACTATACCATGATATATAACATACTGGCTTCTGGTAGCGACTTTGTCCGTGTGGTATTTCCACCCGCGTTTAGTTACGTCTTTGGTTACTGCTCCTTTCCCATGTGTCTTAGCGTGATGTTATATTGTTTTTAAATTCGAACCAGTAGTTCCTGATATTAGCGCGTTCAACCAAACAAACAAACTCTTCAGCTTTATAATATTAGTATATATTTATAAACAAGTCAATGTCACTATGATTAAGGTCTCAGGTGACCTCACACATGGAATAGCAACTTAGTGCGTCGTAATCGAGTAAATATTTAAGAAAAACAAACATCAAATTGTGTCATGGCGGATGGTGAAAACACATAGGTAATGGCTCTTTGATGTTTACGGAGATTAACGTGATGTAATCATCAAAGATGCTTCTCGTTTTTATGTTTTTTTGTGTATGATTAAGGGCCTATTCTGAAATGTGTTTCATTTAATTATTTTTTTTTAACAAAAGTAAATTTTCTCAAGAAATTCATATGGCACATGTTAGTAGCAACGCCGGGAGGGGATGCCCTAGAAAGACCTACCTTGAACTTATTCGTGAGGTTCTTCAGAAAGATCGGGTGCGCAGTACTCGTAACCGGCGTGCTTGTATGACCAGATGTATGAATGTGGACGAGGCGATGTAAGGATCGTAGCAGGTGGCGTTCTGTGGTTTCTGCCTACCCCCATGGGATAAAGGCGTGAGTTTATGTAAATAAGTTCTAATCAATTCAAATTTCGAATCAACACAACTTTAAATCCATTCAAATTTCGAATCAACACAAGTTTTAATCCATTTCAATTTCGAATCAACACAACAGTTAAATTCTTTCAAATTTCGAATCGACACAACTTTTTAATCTATTCAAATTTCGAATCAACTCATGCGCTTCCTTGTAAATTACAGCTTACAATCAACCCTCTATTTGCCGCCCCATTGGTTTTGACGGTCCAGGTGCAAAAACACATAAATAACACAGCAGTTTAGGGTTACGTGGCAATACTCATTCATTTTCGCACGTTGATAATATTGCCAATTATGAATGTATTCAGGGGTGGTTTTTTGTGACAGATGAACCAACAAAAGTGTGTGGTTTTTTTACTCAAATGATGAATAGGCTTTTTTATACTGTTTCAATATTAAATGTATAAGTATCTATCTAAGTATTGAGTTTAAACATTATCATCTTCCTGCCCTTATCCCATGTTACTTGGGGTCATGTTGTCCTCTTCCATGCCGGCCTGTCAACCGTCATGCTATCACTGACTCCCTTTTCTTTCATATCATTCTTTACACAATCCATCCATCTTTTGTTTGGCCTCCCTCTTCCCCTCCATTTATCCACATTTATATTCATAACTCTTTTGGTCACATGCGTCTCATCCCTCCTCTGTGACGTCGGGAGCCGCGAGACGACTCCCGGCCACCGTAGATACGGGCCTGTGGACGGTGAGCAATGGGTAGCTCACCGTCCTTACGTTGCATAACGACAGGCCGTGTCGACGGCGCGTTCGTGTTCCACGCGCGCCTCAAAGAGATGTCAGCAAAAGGAAGGGGCCACTGAGGGCCGATGCCTGCCGGGGCTGCGGGTTGTTCGCCAGAGATACCGCGCCCCCGGAACGCAAAGGGCTCAAGAAGGAACATGGGTGGGTTTTAGTCAGTAAAAGTCTGACACTCCCTCCCGCCCCGTCCAGGGCGGGAGAAGTTATTTGATGATTTCCCACCCACCAAAAAAAAAAAAAATTCCGACTCTTTACATGCCCATACCAAGACAAACGGTGTCAATATTATTTGAATCTATTGTAAGGACTCAGTGGTGATGGCTCAGCTTTCAAGGCAAGAGTCATGAGGGTTGGATACCGAGCAAATACCAATATGTGTGTTATCTTGGATATCACCAAAGGAAATCAGCGCAAGGACACTTAGACTTAACCGGGCACAAATCCTAACTCCGAGCTGCTACTGAGAATTTCATAGAAAAACCCAACAACACTTGTTGCTCGATCTGGGAATCGAACCCAAGACCTCTAGCGTAGCAGTCGCGCTTAGGACCACTAGGCTACTGAGGCATTTAATGCCTATTAATGTTTAACTAAGCAATACCACACACATAGATTTCTAAATACATAATTGTTGATTTTATTGCATCAATCCATGATGTATCAATAATGAAGTGTAATAAAATCGCCCACAAATACGATACAATAAATATGAACGACTTGAATCATGGGTGGCAAATAGATGATAGAATATATTTTCTTTTTATTACTACATCATCATAAAAATGTTTTAATAAGACTTAAGGGCCTAGAGCAAGCGCGTGGAGTAAACGTAACTTTAAATCGATCGATTTTGAAATTGAAAATGTCCATTTTGCATATAATATTTACTAGCTTATGTCCCGACTGCCCCGTTGGTCTCGTGGTCACAAGCGCGACTAATAGGCGTGGGGTCCCGGATTCGATTCCCAGGTCAGGCAAAAAGTGTTATTGGGTTTTTCCATTTGAATTTGCTCAGTAGCGGCCCTGAGTTGGGAAGTTCGTAGTGTGACATCCTCGTGCCTCGGAAAGCACGTAAAACCATTGGTCCCGGCTGTCATTCGTAGATCTTTGACGGTCGTTACGGATAGTCAGAAGCCGGGAAGTCTGACAACCAGTCTAACCAAGAGGTATCGTGTTGCTTAGTAGCTGGGTTGTGGATGTCAGATGGGCAGTCGCTCCATGTAAAATACTGGTACTCAGCTGTATCCGGTTAGATTGGAAGCCGACCCTAACATAGTTGGAAAAAGGCTAAGTAGATGATGATGATGCCCGCGACTTTTTTAGCATGAACGGATTTCACTGTGCGAAACCCTAATACTTTTTCTAAAATAAAAAGTAGCTTCAGTTACTTTTCATAACATTAGCTATGGCGAGTGATAGTCCTTTCAAAACCGGTGTAGACATTTCAGAGATTAGCAGGAACAAATAGACAGACTGACCGGCCGACTGACAAATAATATAGACAAAAAAAAATAAATGTTTTTTTTAGCCATCCAATGATATTAAAAAATATAGGCTATAAAAATAATTCATAGTTACTTGCCCTTTGACCCGCAGGCGAAGCCGCAAGTACCATTTATACAAACGTAAATAAGCATGAAACCCTTTTAACTTCAAAGTCGCGTAAAACGGTCTCCTCTTAACTCACAGGTTGACAAAAACCAAAGACAATCGAGAAATACAAGCCGAATCTATTTCCATAGACAACCGATGTCCGCGTTGGCCCACAGCCAACATTCTATCTAGTCTACGGCCGGAAAGCGTTGAATTCTATAAATACCATAGACTTTGATGTGTTTCGATCTGTTCGTCTGTGATTGGAAATTTGATTCTTTAGGACGTGGGTTTAGTTTCCAATTTCGAGTGTTTTTTTTTGGGATTATTTTGATTAAATACAAAATTCCTTAATTTATTCAGCTACTACCCTTAACCCGCCGTGTCACACTCGTTTAGTTACGTCTTTGGTTACTGCTCCGCTCCCGTTGGTCGTAGCCATCCATCATACCATCACGCCTATATTCCCCAAAGGGTTAGGCAGCGGTGTAACAATGTACACCCACAGTTCGCCGGTATGTTTAGGTCCCATGTAATAGGGGGCAAGCCTATTGCCATTAACCGGCCACAAATCCTAACTCCGAGCTGCTACTGAGAATTTCATAGAAATATCCAATAGCACTTTTTGCTCGACCTGGGAATCGAACCCAAGACCTCTGGCGTAGCAGTCGCGCTTAGAATCGCTAGGCTAACGAGGCAGTACCCAATTATATCAGTTGTTATTAAATTATCAGACGAAATCAATTACCTATTTTAAACCACTTTAGCAGTTTCAAAATTTCCTGACATACTCCAGAATCCTCATAACACAAAACTGCTTCTAAAAAGCCAGGAACCTAGGAATTGAACCCGGGACCCCACGCTCATAAATCGAGCTTGCGACCGAAAGGCGTAAATATAAATAATACTTATCTAAACAAATATTATCATGTCTATGATAATCCTTACTACTGTCTAGTGGGGAAGAGGCCACTGAGGGCCGATGCCTGCCGGGGCTGCGGGTTGTTCGCAAGAGATACCGCGCCTTCGGAACGCAAAGGGCACAAGAAAGAACATGGGTGGGTTTTAGTCAGTAAAAGTCTGACACTCCCTCCCACCCCGCCCAGGGCAGGAGAAGCTATTTGATGATTACCCACCCACCAAAAAAAAAAAAAAGACTACTGTCTAGTAGTAAGGACTTGTATATTTGTTTGTAATGGTTAAACTCAGAAACTAGTTAACCGATTTTAAAAATTCTTTCGCCTGTGAATAGCTGAATTATCAGCGAGTAACATAGGCTTTTTTTTTCGAAACAATTAGAGATCCCTTCGAATTTTGACTCTATGGAGAAGAACGAGCAAAAAAGTCCACGAACACTGTTTTCGTTTTGGGTTTTACAAAATCCTGGTAACATTATTCATTGGTTGTTTAGTAAAATAGCTACTTCAATCGTTTGAGTAGACAGTTGAATGATTAATACCTTAATTTATGTCTGTCTGTCTGTCCTTTTTCACTATTCTCTGTAAACAAGCTAACAGTGAAAGTTTTATACCAAACGGTTCAGTAGATTTTTCTACAACAGTATGATTCAATTTCTAGGTCCCAGTAGATTAAATTAATGATCTGCGTAGCCTTTTCCCAGAATATCAGTATTTAACATGGAGCGACTGCCTATATAACCTCCACAACCCAGTTACTGGGTAACATGATACCTTTTCTTTGACTACCTACTAGTAACGACTGTCGGAGATCTACAGATGACAGCCAGAATCAAAGGCTTAACGCACTTTTTGAGACACAGAAATTTCAGTCTAAAATTGACGGTCATATTGGTCACCCATCCAAAAACTGTCCTCGGCAAGTGTTGCTTAACCTTAGTCAATGGGCGTTGCCTTAGCCATAAGCCCTCTGCGTAGAATAAAATTAGTCAAAAAGACCGTGAAAATCGTACCGTATGTTATAATATAGGTACAATGTTCCGTGAAACGATTGCAGTGACCGTATTTCAGTTTTTTATAAACTATGTCATGTATTTTGGGAGGTGAACCGTACGTGTTAAATTTAAATGCTGTGTGAATCCATTGTTGTGTACGTTACGATATTTCTGCATCTGAATGACGTCACGTCAAGTTTAAAAAAAGAACGTTGAATGAAAACTTTTTCCACCATCTTTTAGTTGCCAGTAATAATAAATTAGAAACTACTACCTACTAAGAAAATGGTAGATTATAATTAATTATTTTTTATATTTGAAAAGAATGGAAAAATAAATTAAGAAATATTTTTTTTAACAGTGGAAACACACACATCGCATCATACTGTGTAAATGAAAAACAAACGTAAAAAAAGAAATGATATTTACAATTTCACACATCTGTAGGTAGCTACATCTCACACGTTTTTACGATTTTCATCATGAGTCAGGTATTACTCATCACTGAGCTTATAGACTGACTGTTTGTTTGTTAGTTTTAGGGTTGCTACCAACAAAAAAGCCCATATTACAATTTTTATATCCAACTTCATACTACTTTCCTACTAATATTATAAATGCGAAAGTTGATGAGTATATACTTAATGTTTGTTATTCTTTCACGCTTAAACGGCTGAACAAATCTGGACGATATTTGGCATTGACATAGATTGTAGTATGAAATAATACATAGGATACTTTTCATTCCGAAAAAAATTACGGTTCCCGTGGGATAAGATATTATTATTAACTTTGACGCGGACGAAGTCGCGGGCAGGAACTAGTATAGCTATATTTCTCGATAAGGGATGTAAAAATACACCTCATTTATCTACCTGTTAACTATGCATACTGCCTATCAAATAAAGGATAAAAATATTGAGGGATACCACTTTTTATTTGGATGAAAAATGGCTTAAAAAAAATGAATTCTCCAGACCGATTCCGGCCACGATGGCTAATCTTAATGCAGACTAACCAACTACACAGGAGATATTATTGTGCAAAAGTGTGTGCGCAAACACAGGTGCACTTCTTTCGTGACTCTCATGGACGGCAATCCAACGCAATCGGGGAAAGATCATCAAGGGGGAAGGCGCAGGACCATGGCTTTACGTGCGAGAGCACGTAAATAATAAATACAAACAGTCATATTTCAAACCAAAAAAAAATTGTGTTTTCTAGCATCCTTCCCTAAATTTCTTTTGTATATTATAGCCAGGTTCATGAGGAACAGTCAATGCTATAAAACATCACGCTACGACACACGGGAGCGGAGCAGTGACGAAAGATGTGACTTCAGGCGGGTGAAACAGCGAGGTAACGCTAGTATATGATACAATTCACACTTTTGAACCACATGGAACTGGCCATATGTTGCGGCACGTGTCGTAATGGGATCCGCCCACCATGACTGCATAGATAACACCATTGATTAGAGGCATGTGTGGGGATTGGTAGTGAATGGTGAATTTGATTAGAGAGAACGGTGAATTTTGTAGAATGGAATTAGTGTGCGAAGCTGTTGGTTTGATGCTCTGTTGGGTAAACAAATAATAATAATACCAGCCTATTATTGTTCAGTAGAACAATGCATCTGTATGCAGAGAAGACATGAGCATTGATCACCATGCTTGCTTAAGGCGGATTGGCGATTGCAGACTTTTATTAATTATTATAAGTCCAGGTTTGCTGTTTTTATTTTTATTATTTTAAGATTTAAAATTGACATACAATGTAAATTGTTTTTTAATAAATGAACTGAACTGAACTGGTTTCCTCACGATATTTTCCGATACTGATGTCAGTGATGTCCAAGATAAACTTAGAAAGTAAGTACGTTTGAAATAGAAAAAGTCACTATGGTATTTGATAGTGGGTTGCAAAAGCCCACGTCCTGTGCATGAGAAGCGGGCACCTTAACCACACACGAAATGTGACTTAACTTTTTGTATTACAAAAAACACAAAATTAAAAATCTTAAGTAATATATACATACCACCACGCCTGTATTCCCCGAAGGGTTAGGCAGAGGTAACAATGTACACCCACAGTTCGCCGGTATATTTAGGTTCCATGTAATAAGGGGCGAGCCTATTGCCATTTACCGGGCACAAATCCTAACTCCGAGCTGCTACTGAGAATTTCATAGAAAAACCCAATAACACTTTTTGCTCGACCTGAGAATCGAACCCAAGACTTCTAGCGTAGCAGTCGCGTATAGGACCACTAGGCTACCGAGGCAGTTAAGTAAACGCCGAAAAAAAAAAAAAAGAGAAATTCTCAGTAGCAGCTCGGAGTTTGGATTTGTGCCCGGTTAATAGCAATAGGCTCATCCCCTACTACATAGGACCTAAACATACTGGCGAACTGTGGGTGTACATTGGTACACCTCTGCCTAACCCTGCGGGGAATACAGACGTGAAACTATGCTTAACCCCCGACAGAAGAATAAAAATCCCTAGCGCAGCTAACAAAAGAGCTGATAACTTTAAAACCGCTGAACCGATTTCCATCAGACATAGCTAAGAACACTCCCGACACTATTCAAACAAAAAAAAAACAAAATCGGTTCATGCGTTCGGGAGCTACGACACCACAGACAGACACACTTATAAAAGCCCGTCATTTTTGCGTCGAGGGTTAAAAATGAATATGACTTAATGACGGTTTTAAGAAGCGCGTTGTCGAAAATACCCTTTGACATGAAGTCAACCTTTTCTGTTCCAAAAAAACCACAAAGCTTTTCAAATTACTTTCCAATGATATTGTCTTTACTTACATCTTCCCATGCAGTTCATGACGTACTTTCCGTAATGCCGTAAACAATTGCGTTTAATAAAATTATTATTATCCTCATAGTTACGAGTGAGCACGTGTGCGCGAGGTACCCATACCGAGGAGACACCAGTGACGGCATTTTCTTCCCATTGACTCATTTATCCTATCTGGTTCGACCAGCAGCATCTGATTATCCCATAAAAGTAAATCCTGAAAGTGTTATAAACGATTGCTTTAATTTGTGAAGCAATTAGAAAAACTACCACTTACTGCATTGCACAGAGAGATACCGCTTTCATTGGTCAATTAATTTAAAAATACCCACTTTTCCATATATGAGCGAAAGCGATAAATACTAGTTGAATATATTTTATATGGGTCGCTTTGACAAGGTGATTAGTGATGTGCCTATGGAGGAATATTATTGTCGATATTGAGAATATCGATGTTATTTTGGCGAAAGTATTTGTGAGTAAAATAAAGTATGTTTATTGGTGTCTCTATGTATTTAATGGAAGATGGTTATTCAATTAGGTGTGGAATTTACTAATTGTCAATATTGCTTTAAAAAAATACTTTTTTTAACAGCAAGGAAATAATATAATAATTTGCCAACAAGGACACTAAATCGTAATTTACAATTCATATAAAACATTAATTCTCTTTGGCAACAAACTAAATTATTTCAATGTTAAAATCCCTTTTAAATTTACGTCCCTATTCATCTCATTTGACTGTACTTTTTTAGCTACAATAAACCCCGAGTGATATATTTTACTATAAAAAAATTAGAGATCCGTAAATAAACTCACGCAAACGAAGTCGCGGGTAGACAATAGTTTTACTATCACATTAGACCTTATCAATAAAAAGCACGACCAAATATATATAAATAGTTAAAGAACAATTTTAGAAGACAACTCTAGTCCATAAAATTGATTAGGTATTTTACCAAGTAACCTAGGTAATACATTTACTAAATTACCTGCCAATTTAGTAACAGGTAATCTATATAATTTTAAGTAAAAGTAAGTGTAGGCTTCACAAAGAATAGCAAGATGGCGGCCGATACACGATGGTATATAAATTAATGATATTAGCGAAACAATTTATTCTGTTTTATTGCCCTTTTTACTTTAATCGTGAAGTTTATCAAGTTTCGTTTTTGTAAATTAGATTTTCTTGAAGCTGTGGGTGATGGAAGATTGTTATCGAGAATCTTTCTTTTCTTACTTACTATGATTGTAATAGAATGTTAATTGTCCACCAAAATATTCTGAGCTTAATTATGTCAATCTTGAAACACATTTATCTTCTTTTAACATTTCAAAACAAAAAACCTTGAACACTGAATCACAGAAAACAATATTATTCAGTTGTTATAACAATGTAACAGTAATTCATATTAACAACGTTTCATGGTTGCATTTAGTTTAAAATAACTTAATTACCTATTATTATTCAATATTAAGACTAATATTGTTTGTTTCTTTGTAAAAGACTAACCATAGCACGCGACTTCTTCTGGCACCCAGTTCTAAATTGTCCCATGGGTACACAAAAATGGGATAAAATTATCCTATGTGTTAATTGTGTGACAAAGAAGCATACGACAATGTGGACCCACTTTTCTCAAAGTTGCTCAACAGTGATGAGATCCTATGTCATATGAAACCTCTTAAGGAGTACTTCATGTCATTCTTTGGCAGCTAACTTCAAATCAAAATGGTGTTGTAAGAATGTACCAAACATTCTGTCATTTTCGTGTAAATCCTGGGCAAAGATTCCCACACAGTCCAACAGTGAGGCGTACCAAAAAAAAAGTATGTTACTTGTTTAAACTAACATCTTGTATCCGCCGAATGACGTCCACTACTGGCCAAAGGCCTCTCGTAAAAATAGCCACAATGACCGGTCCTGCCCTGCCCGTATTCAGCTTTCGATCAGTGAAAATATTTTTTTAACCGGACTAGTCCTTCCAGAGTACTTCTTACAAACAAACTTTACCTCTTTATAATCTTAGTATAAATATTTATATCGAGTAATGCAACTTTAATCGGAAAAAAAATATCGATAAAATCTGTCCCGTCACTATTAACCCTTTAAGGTAAGAACAGAAATCAAAGACTAGCCCAGCACCCATATAGGGCTCGTGACACTTACACTGGAGACAACTAGGACAGATCTAAGTAGGACAGACAGACGTATAATAGCTATTTTTAATATTAATACAATAACGGTCGCAGTCACAAACGTTAATTTAAAAGCGATATAAATTATACAGGGTGACTAAAAAGAGAGATCACTAACATTTATTCTGCTCAAAATAGAACTTACTATCTGCCAGATAAGTAACCGGGTTTTACACGCAGGTAGTGAAATAGGTCATTATCCTTTTAAATTTATTCAAAACAAGGATTCAAACAGTTTTAAAAAACTAATCAATTAGGTGCTTCTTAACATACATGCATAAACTCACGTCTCTTTCCTTATAGGGGTAGGCAGAAACAATAGAACGCCACCGGCTACTATCTTTACACACCTACTACTTTTGGCCTCGAGGTAGGGCGAATCAATTAATTAGGAGCGTCTCAAATAAAAATAATATCAGCCTATTATTGCCCCACTGCAGGACAAAGGCTTCTTGTCATATAGAGAAGGCACGAACATTGGTCACCACGCTTACTCAAGGCGCATTGGCGATAGTGTTCGAATTTTGACACAATTGGTCACTGAATTTGACATTTAATTCTTGTTTCAATATGAACTAGTAATTTTAAGTAAGCCACGCAATTAAAAAAGTGTCCAGATTTATCAAACAGCCTGTAGAAATCGATAATTTTCTTCCATGTCCTTTCTGAGTTCGTCTTTAACTCCGTTATGGTAGTATTTGATGCCTATCGATTAAATAAAACTTGCATTACAATCGACGATTTATATCTATGAAGAACGGACTATTAAAATCTAGGTTTCTATCCATTTAACTGACAGATAAGTCATTATTTTACACCATAATTGGTAATAGTATTATTTATTACAAGTAGGAATAAGAAACAGGTGTGGGAAATTAAGGCAACACAGTTTTTTTAATAAATTTATTAACCTACAGAGCCATCTGGTAAAAAGGGATTATAACTAGCGGCATTAATTCATTTGTTACGAATTAAAAATGGCAGCCAAACAAAGGAGTGTCTCATGCCCTTTCACTCGCACAGCATAGCAAGCGAGTGGGGAAACATAAGCGCCGCCAATATCAATTTGATTATTTGATATTCGAATGTTTGATTTTCTTTTTTTTTTAAGAAAAGAAAGCAAGTCTTGAGTTATTCTTAGGTACTGGTAATTCCAAGGGTTTTACGATACACTGCCGTCAATAGAGAGAAAAGTTAAACCGTTTTACATTTTTCAAATTTCAAAATAAGAACACAACATTCTGACTTTCATGGATTGGCTGCAGCGCGCGCGCCCGGGTTCATGGCGTACCTACAGTTAGTTGTTCCGGATAAAAAGATAATAAGGGGTAAAATCAGTAACGCATTTAACATTCAAATGACTGCCTTTTAACCCCAGGTTAAACTTTAAGCTTCCAACAACACATACCGATTAGTACTACGAGAACCTGTCTAGCATATAATTACATGCACATTTGAGTTATTCAAATATGGCGTTATTTCGTGTTAATGTTAACACAAGTGTTAGGCTCGTCGCGTAGTAAAATGCATTCCTTCGCATATGGCTGTGTGCACAGAGTAGGGTGGGACAGAGACTAAATGCATCAGATAGTTTATTTAATGCCTTGAAACCATAAATAGTGGTCCCAAGCGCGACTGCTATTCTGGAGGTCATGGGTTCGATTCCCAGTTCGAGCAAAGTGTTATTGGACTTTTCTATAAAATTCTCAGTAGCATTTCGGAGTTAGGATTTGTGCCCGGTTTCAATGGCCTATGGTTTCAACTTTAACATACCATCACGCCTGTATTCTCCGAAGGGTTAGACAGAGGTGTAACAATGTACACCCACAGTTTGCCGGTATGTTTGGGTCCCATGTAATAGGGGGCGAGCCTATTGCCATTAACCGGGCAAAACTCCGAGCTGCTACTGCGAATTTCATAGAAAAACCCAATAACACTTTTTGTTCGACCTGGGAATCGAACCCAAGACCTCTAGCGTAGCAGTCGCGCTTAGGACCACTAGGCGCTTAGACCACACAAAATAATACCCAAAAAAAAGAACTGCATTCTAGTAGTCTCTGTTTCGTTCAATACTCTATGGTCTCATTACACACACGTACCACGCTCCGTCCGTTTTACACATTTTTATACAATTTTTTTTTATAACAATTTACTGGAGTTCAGCCGCTGTTAGTAATAGACCATTGTTTATGGTTTCTGTTGACTTTTAAAGTTCGTTCCCATGATTGTGACAATTGAAAAATTATGTAGGTGAATCGATTTTTAATGATAAACAAATTCTACTGTGCGTCTGTCTTTTTATGATAGTATCAAGGTATTTTGGACAAAGGTATCAGGTATTTTATTACGAAGAAATGATATAAAAGATATTACAGCTTCGTTGATGTCGTGCAATAGGCTCGCTCCCTATTACATGGGACCTAAATATACCGGCGAACTGTGGGTGTACATTGGTACACCTCTGCCTAACCCTTCGGGAAATACAGGCGTGATGGTATGTGTGTGTGTGTTGGTCTCGTGGTTACAAGTAAGCAAGGAGTCTTAGGTTTAATTCTCAGGTCGCGCAGGGAATTTTCAGGAATTTCTCAGAAGCAGCCTGTAGTTTGAAAGTTGGTAGTGTTACACCCCCGTATCTCAGAAAGCACGTCGTGTCGGATTACCGTCACATTATAAGAGAGTGGGAAAAATGAATGGACCAATGTGTATACATAAATCAAAGTTAAGTCAAAGTTAAATCATTTATTTCAATTAGACCATTGAAATACATTTTTCAATGTCAGAGAGAGAAGAGAGAAGAAGAACTGGCTAGAACCTCCATACTTACTCTTTTATTTAAAATATGTATTACAATAAGTTGTACAGTTACATTAATTCCATAAAAATATACTAATGTCTGAGAATGTACACCTTTGCCTAACCCCTCGGGGAACACAGGCGCGATGGTATGTATGTATGTCTACGAACAAACTTGCAAACTATTATTTGATCTACAAAACTATATTCGGAGTAAGTTATGCCTATAAACTCGACTGCTTGGCAGTAAAAACAGGATTATGTTATATAATAAGACTTGTGAAGGACAGACTTTAAAATGATTTAATTACTCAAGCGCATTCTTTCGGGAATATTATATACGATTCAAAAGTAACCCACATCATCATCTGCTTAGCCTTTTCCCAACTATGTTGGGGTCGGCTTCCAATCTAACCGGATACAGCTGAACACTATTGTTTTGCATGGAGCGATTGCCTATCTGACCTCCACAACTTAGTAACTGGGCAACACGATACCTCTTGGTTAGACTGGTTGTCAGACTTCCTGGCTTCTGACTATCCGCAACGACTGTCAAAGATCTATGTACTACAGCCGGGACCAACGGCTTTATTGTGCTTTTTGAGACACGGGAGTGTCACACTACCAACTTCCGAACTCCGGGATGTTACTGAGAAATTCCTTATGGAAAAATCCAATAACACTTTTTACCCGACCTGGGAATCAGGACCCCACGCTCAACAGTCGTGGGTTTAGCGAAAATATTCATTTTCCTTACTGACAACAATTCCATATTCCTCGTCATAGACAACGAAGCTTCCATTCAGCAAAGTTAGACTCCAAGGCGACCGCATCACAGATAAAAAACAAGACAGCAAAAAGCTTCGCAAAGCTTTGCCACAGTTCACAGAAAGCTTAGAAAAGCGAAGGCACACTGGCATTCTGCCACACGAGGAATAGAGGTTACATCACGTTACGTATATCGATAAACATTGCGTTGAAATAACAAATGATTATTGACTTTTATTAGCCATAAAATTGATGTTTCTTGTATTGCGAATCCGGTAGTATTTTGTAATGAGGAAATTAATGAAATGGGTTTCTTGCGTCAGGGAAATGTTTTTAAAACGGTACCATATAACGACCTCGTTAGCTTAGTGGCCCTAAGCGTGATTGCTACGCTTGAGGTCTTGGGTTTGATTCTCAGGTCGAGCAAAGCGGGCGAGCATATTGCCATTAACCGGGCACAAATCTTAACTCCGAGCTGCTACTGAGAATTACCACAGTAGATAATCGTTTGTAAGAATAACTTATACATATACCATTACGCCTGTATTCTCCGAAGGGTTAGGTAGAGATATACCAATGTACACCCTCAGTTCGCCGTTATGTTTAGGTACTAAATATTATATTATAGAGGGCAAACCTATTATCATTAACCGGGCACAAATTCTAACTCCGAGCTGTTACTGAGAATTTCATAGAAAAACCCAATACTTAACACTTTTTGCTCGACCTGGGAATCGAACCCAAGACCTGTAGCTTAGCAGTCGCGCTTAAGACCACTATCCACCTTTGCCCTGCTGTGGGACAATAATAATCTGGTATTATTGATTTGATTTGACTCTGTCCATTATTCACACCCAGCATAGCAACACGAAACCGATCCTACTGATCCATGGCTGACGTAAAACGCATCCTGCACCAAGAATACACCCCGCATCAAGGTTAAGTAAACAATAAATATTCCTTTCATCTCGTTGCGAACGAAAATGTATACAAACATTTTGTATGTAAGTTTACAATAAAAACAGTTCGGAGAAAAATTTCATTGAATGCTGTCAGTGGGCCAGTGTGGCGAATTCGTGATCACCCGCGTCATGTGAAGATAAAATATATTCTTACATTTTAAAGAAGACTAGCATCTGCCTGTGACTTCGTGCGTGTCTTCCATATTATTAAATACACTGGAGAGCAATGAATTTGGGTCACCAACAACATTTAATATTTCGTTAATGTCAGTTTTTTCTGGTAAGGTAGTATGGAATGAGGAGTCATTACCCGGCTACGTTTTTTTTATACAGCGTGTTACGGAAAGGGTATATCCATACAAGCGGGGTGAAGAGTGTATCCGGTACTGAATCTCAACACAAAATTTTAGCTCATAAGACATCACTTTGACGCCGGGAGCCGCGAGACGACTCCCGGCCACCGTAGATACTGGCCTGTGGACGGTGAGCAATGGGTAGCTCACCGTCCTTACGTTGCATAACGACAGGCCGTGTCGACGGCGCGTTCGTGTTCCACGCGCGCCTCAAAGAGATGTCAGCAAAAGGAAGGGGCCACTGAGGGCCTATGCCTGCCGGGGCTGCGGGTTGTTCGCAAGAGATACCGCGCCCCCGGAACGCAAAGGGCACAAGAAGGAACATGGGTGGGTTTTAGTCAGTTAAAGTCTGACACTCCCTCCCGCCCCGCCCAGGGCGGGAGAAGTTATTTGATGATTTCCCACCCACCAAAAAAAAAAAAAAAAGCCATAACTTTGAAAATTAATAATATTTTTTTTTCGGTAGTATATTACTAATCTTTGACGGAGTTGTTTCTTTCTGTGCAGTTTATTGACACCGAACAGCTGACTTGGTGTAGTGATGTGTAGAATTCAATTGGAAACATTTGATTTTTTCGTTAACAAATAACATAACATACCATCACGCCTGTATTCTCCGAAGAGTTAGGCAGAGGTGTAACAATGTACACCCACAGTTCGCCGGTATGTTTAGGTCCCATGTAATAGGAGGCGAGCCTATTGCCATTAACCGGGCACAAATCCTAACTCTGAGCTGCTACTGAGAATTTCATAGAAAAACCCAATAACACTTTTTGTTCGACCTGGGAATCGAACCCAAGACCTCTAGCGTAGCAGTCGCTCTTAGGACCACTAGGCCACCGAGGCAGTTTTTAGTTAAATGTTTCTTAACTTTATATTTTTTTGACAGAATTGACTGTTCTAAAATTTTCTGGTAATAAATGGTAGGGGAGGCCTATGTCCAATTGTGAGCGTCGTCCGGCTGATAAGATGATGGTGATACGAAAAAAATATTTTAATTTCTCTGTTCATGATTATTAGGATTGTTTTAAAGCCAGCATATTATAAAAGTCGTTTGCAAATTTTATAAGTCCGAAATCGGGGCATAAGAATGGCATAAATGGAACCGAAAATGGACTGTCTGGTGTATCATTTATGACTGAAAATTGACATTGTTTAACCTTCATTCAATCGTAACGGTTACACAAACAATTTCAGTACAATATATTAGAAATAGCGGTCGATTCATGCGCGTGAGTCGGCTGGCGCGGATCCTGAAATAATTTATATTATAGTCGTATACGGCGCACATGTGCTGTAACGTTAGACGGGTTGCGCAAACGCAGTTAGTGTGCGTTAACATTGTTAAGACGATACGAGATCATTTTTGTATATCGAATTCATCCATATTATAAATGGACAATGATATTAAAAAAAAGAGTATTTGCGTCATTTGAAATAGGTACTCTCACATTTTGAAAGATGGCCACTGAATTAAAAATCAGCTTTTTTGTTTCATTAAAACCAGCCCACTACTTATCTCCCCTGCATTTGTTTTAGATCCCTCAACAAAACAAATCAGAACAGAACAGCGAAAGAGTAATAAAAAACATTATTTCGTCTTCCCCCCATATCAAGCAGGAAGGACAGAGATCAATAGGCACAAAGAAACGTCCCTTTGTACCTATTTTCCCCTGTTGTGTTTCCTGCTTTACATCCGGGAAAAATACAGTAGTAGTAGCACTACGGATTTAAATGACAATAATTAATAGGTCCTAAAATATCAGCATATCGCAGAATATCGTATTGCCCCATACCATACGAAAAAGTATTGTAACAGGGACTTTTCAGGGGCAAATAAGCCCACGGCCTACCTGATGTTCAGTGATCACCGCTACCTATCTGCAATACCAGAGGTCTTGCAAATGCTTAGCCATCCCAAAGACAAAGTTGAAATGTCTCATGTGCCTGTAATTACACCGGCACCCATACCCCTCAAACCGGAACACAGCAACGCTGCTTTGCGGCAGAATAGATCTGGTATTACATTTCTTAGTCGTTCAACGGACACACACACCATAAGATAAACTTCACACCAAAATTAGGTCGGAGACTTTCTGCGATGTGCTGTTGATTTCCTTTTTTTATGGGACATTACCAGCTTGTCATGTACGGATATAATTGCGGCGTGAACATGAACAGGATGGGCAGTGGACATGAGATGTTATTGTACTTTGTTTGTGTCAAGAAAGCGTAAGTTAATTTTGAGATTTATTCATGTTTTAATGTTAAGAGTTTATTCAGATATGTTTTTGCTATGCACTTGTGGCCTATCTTTGTCTAAATCCTAAACTACCTTTGGTTTTGGTGTAAAGAGATAACAAATATACAGATTTGTAGAAACAACAGACTCTCATTCATGATAATTTATTAGTTGCTGTCCGCCATTTGGTCCGCGTGATTTTTTCACCTGTGTTATGTTACGTCTTTGGTTACTGCTTTGCTCCCGTGAGTCGTACCGTGATGTTATATAACCTGTGTTGCTCAAGAATAACGTAGCAATCTATTTGTGGAAAAAATATTAAAATCAGTCCGGTAGTATTGGAGCTTTTCTGTACAAACAAACAAAAAAATCTTTCCTCTTTTTAATATTAATATAGAAATGTGAGTTTTTGTAAATCTAGTGAATAATTTTCAGCTACTTACTGTAAGCATTATCATTGAATAACAAATCAATTACAACTTACGTTCAAATTACTCAGAATTACTCTTAAAGATAAAAATAACATCACATTACGACGAAACAATCCTTCTCCTAAAATAGCTACCGCCAAGAGTCCTGCTTACCCCAAAATGGATAAAAATACGAGTTCAGTTGAAACTTGCTCTGATCTGACCGACAAAAGGAACGAATTACACAAAAAGCTGTTACAGCCAAAAATTAACAACGCCCATTTTGGATTTGTTGGTAGGGTTGCAAGGTTTTCAGTAAAAAAAAGGATAACATTTTTTTTTTCTAGAACTGCTGCAGAGTCTTTAGAGAGAGAAAATGTGTGTCTTCATACCGAAATATGGAAATAGAGTAAACTGAAGTTCCTTTATGTAAAATGACAATTGAAAAAAAAAAGAAAATGAAAAATATCGATCTTAAAAAGCTTTTAAGCTACAAACCATTTTCTTACATAATTTTTTAAATTGAAACTTTATATTTTTAAATCAACAGCACCTTAGCAGCAAATGTCATCAAATGCCATTCCATCTTTGACAGAAAGAGGTCTTGACCTTCTAGGATAGATTTGCCCCAGCAGACTATCTCGACCTTTTATTATGTGAAAAGCCCTTGGATTTGGTAGTGAATAGATGATAGAGATGCCCCTGGTGTTGCAGGAAATCATAGACTCCGGTAACTGATCACTGGTGGGCCATATGCCTGTTAGCCACCACGGCGGTATAAAAATTACAAGTTTAAATAAAATATTACACTTTTACAAAAGTGACAACCCTACCTGGTCGTATTTAGGCGACAAAGCGTTATTACCAATAATTGAGCTTAGTGCACACCCACGTTCCGTCAAGCGTGAACAGCGAATAAAGATGTCGGGACAGTACAGCATGATGTGACGAGGTTGTGGGACATACCTGGAACAAAATAAAAGGATTTTGTTAAAAAAGTTATTATTAAATGGAAAAATTGCATAGAGAAATATTGTATTAACATAAATATTGTACCTATAGCGTTCTGGGATGCGATTTTATGTCATTTTAATGTTTACATTTACAAGATATTTATACATTTGATAAATACACATACCTAATAATAAAAAAATCACTGTCAACTGGTAATGTATGGCAATATTAGCTTCTTACCAAGATAGAAGCCAGCCCTTGAATTTTGAAAATTCGGCAGCCCACCTCCTGGAGCTTAATTCAATAACAAATCCCAGGAGTTATTAGGGTATTAGTCACTTTCAATTTAATCTATACTAACATTACGAAGCTAAAGACTTTTATGTTTGTTTGAACGCGATAATCTCTGGAACTGCTGGTCCGATTATGAAAATTCTTTCTCTAATAGAAAGGTACATTATCCCAGAAAGTTATAGCATAATCTATATCACTCAGGGCTAATAAAATATAGGTTTTCTGTTCCAGTGGACTACGACTTAATTATAGAAGCAAAGTGGCTGGCAGAAGCTGTCATAAATAATATTGCTCCTACAAAATCATGCAAAGCTACACTATAAAAACCTTAAATTCAATGTATTCTGTTCATGTTACAATTTTTACGATAACTTCGTAACATTATTATTGGCTTGGCTTCCCACTCGGGTGATAAGAATCATCCAATGATTTGTCTTGAATAGAAAACGTGGGCGATGAATTTGTTGCTTATTACTACTCATTGCGTATGCAATTTTATTACTTAATCCTATCGGAAGACATGATTCTTCTGGTATTAATTTGAAAGGGAGAGATAGACGAAGAGATTTTGCTATTTTTATTATGTAAGTAAGAATGAGCAAAAGTCAAGGAAGGCTATAGTCAATTCTATAAAAACTCAAAATTAAGCAACCCTCGACATAAGAATATATATCCCTACCGCAGCTAACAAAAAGCTGATAACTTTGAAACCGCTGAACCGATTTCCATCAAACATAGCTGAGAACACTCACTAATTCACCTTTCAAATAAAAAAAACAAAATCTAAATCGGGTCATGCGTTCAGGAGGATGAAATTATCAATAGCAGCTCGGAGTTAGGATTTGTGCCCGATTAATGGCAATAGGCTCGCCCCCTATTACATGGGACCTAAACATACCGGCGAACTGTGGGTGAACTAGGCGTGATGGTAATTCTGCAAGATACTTACTAATAAAATTGAATGACTTACTGCAAAAATCGAGCCAATTGACTGAAGTTCTGCCAAAACAACCCACAATCTCTCAATAATTACATTAATTACGACAAACTATATGCCAAATGTGTTACATTACAATCCAACAATAATAGTTCTCAGAAAAGATTTAATACTCAGCGCTAGCATTCAAAATCATTATTACTTCCTTGCAAATCGGTAGAAATTTGGATTAACCCCTCGTATGCCGGGCGAACACATACAAAATTAATTTTTTAATGTCACATAATTACAGATTTACGCTCCGGCAGACTAACACTGGCTCTTATTTTGAGCGTTGATCTACGTTCCGGCACACGAGAGGTTAAACCCAATTGGTCTACAATATAAGTACCATAATTCAATCATTTTTTTTTTGATCGTCGACTTATTGTCTCTACTTATGAACCTTAATAAAAATGTAAAGTCGAAGCTTTCAGATGACTTATAAAAATCACCAGCATTTTACCAATAATTTTACCAACGTTTTGGAGAAACTGTCCGAACAATTTCTCCGAAATCATGGTCACCCGAACCCCAATAGTAACGGAACATTTTTTGTCCAAGCACATGTCGTTTCGGACCACTGGGTAGCATGACCTCTTTATGGGGTCAAGTTTGATCAAATTGGACCCCCAAATTGTAAATTATTGGCTTGATATCAATTACGTTTTATAGACTAGAGAATTATTACCAAAATTAATGAATTAAAGAGGAAAGATATTTTTGAAAGTATCTATTGTTTTAAATTATATCTTCATAATATATTAGAGATTAATAGCTTTTTCCCGCGACTCCGTCCGCGTGGAGAAGTTATTTGGGCAGCCATTTTTATTTCTAAGATATTATTTTTCCTAAAACGCTTGAATAAATGTTTATTTATTTTTTAACATGGTTTTATCTTCAGTAAAGACAGACTACTATACATACTCCTATCCTTTTACGACTGCTACGCTAGAGGTGTTGGGTTCGATTCCCAGGTCGAGGAAAAAGTGTTATTAGGTTTTTCTATGAAATTCTCAGTAGCAGCTCGGAGTTAGGATTTATGCACTGTTAATGACAATAGGCTCGCCCTCTATTAAATGGGATCTAAACATACCGGCGAACTGTGGGTGTACATGGTTACACCTCTGCCTAACCCTTCGGGGAATACAGACGTGATGGTCCTGTACAAACTTGCATCCTCTAGTGCAAGCCCTTGTCTCGCGACCAAAGTTACTCCTTTTTTAAGGTCTAATCTGTGACTGTACCCAATTTCATCAAAATCGGTTCAGTGGATTAGACGTGGAAGCGTAACAAACAGACAGACAGAGTTACTTTCGCATTTATAATATTTGCATAGATAATTAGGTAAAGGTGTTGATAATGGATGATGCCTTTAGCCTCATAGACAGCTGATTTTAAATAAAACGAGTTCAAAAAGTTCACCGCATCGGAATCATTGGCGGAACCTAGTAAGATCAATAAAAACAAAATCTATTACATCATTAAGGTCGTAGTGCTAAAAAAAATGGTAAACAACAGATGCGCGCGCGCATCTATGTCAAGAACAAACTGATCTAGTAAATCGTGATCATAAATCTGTAGTCAGACACTCTCAACTATGGATTTCTTACGAAAATATGTAATTCGGTATTGGGAACGATACATTTTGTAGCTTTATTATGTACAAGAGCTATATTATTGTATTGTAGAATATTATTTAACTGGCCCATTGGTAGCTATTGAGCGTGGAGTGCTGGGTTCGATTCCCAGGTCGGACAAAAAGTGTTATTGGGGTTTTCCATTACGAAGTTCTCAGTAGCATCCCGGAGTTTGGAAGTTGTTGAGGATGCTCGTGCCTTCTCTGTATGGGAAGAGGCCTTTGCTCAACAGTGGGACGAAAATATGCTGGTATTTTATAAACCTACTCACGTTTTTACGTGACGGCAGGTTTAAAATATTACGTTTGATATATTATCCCATGGGAATCGTAATTTTTTCCGGGATAAAAAGTATCCTATGTGTTATTCCACACTACAATCTATCATAATATCAAATTTCATCCAGATTCGTTCAGCTGTTTAAGTGTGAAAGAGTATATTAGTCGCCACGAATCATCATCATCATCATCTTCCTGCCCTTATCCCATGTTACTTGGGGTCGGCGCAACACGTTTTCTTCTTCCACGCTGTCCTGTCAACCGTCATGCTATCGCTGACTCCCTTCTCTTTCATTTCATTCTTCACGCAATCCATCCATCTTTTCTTTGGCCTCCATTTTCCCCTCCATTCATCCACATTCATATTCATAACTCTTTTGGTCACATGCATCTGATCGCTCCTCTTCACATGCCCGTACCAAGACAAACGGTTCCCTTTCAACTTTTCTGTCACTGGCGCTACTTTCAAACTTCCTCTAATATACTCATTCCTTACCTTATTCATTCTAGTCACACCACACATCCACCTCAACATTCTCATTAGTCGCCACGATTCGTGAGCACAAATATCAAGTTAATTTTTGGGTTTTTCGGTTAGTTTCGGGGTATTTCGGGGCGCGGACGCTGCACGCGATCGGTCCAACTGACGGATCAATCGCGTGCAGCGTCGGCGGACCAAAAAACCAAAAATTAAATTGTCATTTTTGCTCACGACTCGTGGCGACTACACAAACATTAAAGTTTTAACATTGCCCTGTTTATACATATTGGATATGATTATGTTTGTCAGAAATAACACCAACTTTTTTGCTAAACTAAAAAGCAAGAGGTACCAATTTAAAATAAGCTTTATCTCTAACATAACAGGTCCTTTGAATAATAGTGTGTTTTCTAAGATTCCTGGAGTGTACAGCCATTTACCTAACTCGTTACTCAAAATATCAAATAATAATATTTTTGAAAATCAAATAAAGAAAATACTTACAGACAAATCATATTATTCGGTAAAGGAATTTCTTGATGATAAAATATAAATTATTTTTAATCTGTATTTTCCAAATTGTATTTCTCATAGTTTAATTTCACACACCTTTATACACATAATGGTATGCAAACAAATAAATAAATAAATTAATTAATCCATCCATCTTTACAAACTTTCGCATTTATAATGTTAGTAGGATAATCATGTTTTACAGGATATTATTAAGAGCCAATGTGGATTATTGCCAGAAACTTTCCGTGGCCCAGAACTTTAGCCAGACGGCTGTAAATATTGCCATTAGTATAAATCCTGTTGCTATTATTTGAACGGTAATGTTTATAGACACTTATTATTTACTAAACCTACTCTTAAATAAACATTTATTAGTTTATTCTAGTGATATGCCAATTGCAACTCAGACAATAATATTTTCCAGACCGATTTAGGTCACGGCGGCCAATCTCAATGGAGACTAGCCAAGTACCGCAAGAAATATTATAGTGCACAAGTGTGTGCGCAGACACAGCTGCACTCCCTCTCCGTCTCATAGTCCTATCCGACACAACCAGGGAGAGATCAGGCGCAGGACTAACAGCTTTACGTGCTTTCCGAGTCACGGGTCACGCCACCAACTTCCAAACTCCGGGCTGTTACTGAGAAATTGTAATGGAGAAACCGAATAATATTTTCTCCCCGACCTGGGAATCTAACCCCCGAATTAGTAATAGCGTCCTATTGACACCATTCCGGTACGGAACCCCAATAAAAACTACACCTCACAGATAATTCCGTAAACGAATCTGAACAAACAAATCACTCGGATAGTACTCACTTTAATGAATGAAGCTAATAATGGTATTAGTTCAACACTCCACGGAATTAGGTCTGACCTGATGATAAATCTGGGAGACCTAGATACCTAGCCTTGTCGGTAAATCAGAGTATCGGCGCGGGTTTGAATCAGTTAACTCATACATAGTTACAGACATGTCAAAGTCGAAGTATTTATTGAAATTAGACCATTTACTTTTAAATTGTCAAGAAGTTCTATAGAAACTTGAAGCTAGTTGCTCGTGCTAAAACGTAGGTCTCTATGGAGAAGAACGAGCAAGAAACTCCACGGGCACTCTTTTCAATTCACTAATCTCTGAAACTCTCAGTCAGATAGGACATCACGCTACGACACACGGGAGCGAAGCAGTAACCAATGACGTAACATGGGTGAAACCGCGGGGTATAGGTAGAATCCAATAAATATTTTGATCTATTTACCTTGTAAACTGGTTTTGATCGATTTGGCAAGTAACCAGTTGTTACATTAGTTCAGATTTCAGCTGTGTGTTGAAATCTAGTGTTTATTAGTACAAGGTAATGGCGGATCAACGTAGATGATTCAAAAATTTGATCGATCTCATTCTCATATTTGCTGAACCAAACGTTCATGAACATGACCATTAGTCTGTTAGTAGTAGTAGGGTTTTTGTGAAAGAGCTCGTCCGGGGAAGTACTACCACCATGACTATTTCTGTCGCAAAGCAGCGTTGCTGTGTTTCGGTTTAAAAGATTTGGGTGCCGGTGTAATTACTCGGTGATAAGACATTTCAACTTTTTCTCTGGGATGGACTAGGATGTAGGTGTACATTGGTACACCTCTGTCTAATCCTTCGGAAATACAAGCGTAATGGTGTGTTTTGTTAGCACAGGCTTAATAACATCACGCTACGACACACAGGAGCGGAGCAGTAACCAAAGACATAACTTAGTCTGATTATATCAGAAATTGATTGCCAGTACATCCCATACCTACAATTCATTGAACTTTGGCTGGTTACGGTCTAATAATATTGCTTATCTGATATGACAGAATATATGATTACAATATAAGATAGAACAGTTGTCTGCGAATTCCAAGACACGAATCCTACAATCTTTAAATCAGTGTTCAATGCAATTTTATCTGATATGCACACTTTGTGATAGGAATCGTGTAAAAATGAACCAAACACAGGTACATATTTAAGTACTTTCTAAGTTTATCTTGTACATCACTGACATCGATGAAGGAAGACATCGTGAAAAAACCTGGTCTCATCCAACAAATAGTATAAAGAGGAAATAATTTTTGTTTGTTTTTACCGAATATGCTCCGAAACTACTGCACCGATTTTAACCACTTCTCACCAATAGATAGCTACATTATTCTTATGTAACATAGGCTATATACCACACGCTACGGCCCACGGGAGCGAAGCAATAACCAAAGACAAAACTTAACGGAATTTTATTAAAACTATGCTTTATTTTGAAACGCACAGAGACTATTATCGTGTAAATTTTGTGCGCGATAGTAAAAAGATGACGTCTCCAACGGAGATTACATTCATTAAAACAAACGAGGAACGTGAAAAATAAAGAAATTGTGCTTCTTTGCGTCGTGGCTTGCCGCCACGTGACGCGAGTGTCGACATTCACATTTATATTTAATTAACATAACATACCATCACGCCTGTATTCCCAGAAGGGTTGGGCAGAGGTGTAACAATGTACACCCACAGTTCGCCGGTATGTTTTAGGTCCCATGTAATAGGGGCGAGCCTATTGCCATTAACCGGGCACACGTCCTAACTCCGAGCTACTACTGAGAATTTTATAGAAAAACCCAGTAACACTTTTTGCTCGACCTGGGAATCGAACCCAAGAGCTTAGCAGTCGCGCTTAGGACCACTAGGTTAACCAGGCAGTTGATATTTAATTAAATCAAGGATAATTTAGAGTAGCTCGTTGTAATGTTAAGTGGTCACCGCTGCCTATAGCTATCTGCAATACCAGGGGCCTTCCAAATGTGTTGCCATCCCAGAGACTAAGTTGAAATGTCTCCTGTGCCTGTAATTGGATAGATGACACCACTAATCAACTGACGTATTTTTTATGAGTTGTCAAAATGCGTTTCCCCCATAGATTTTGTACGACAATACTAAACTATGACGTCACTTTTTTGACATTTTAATTCCCTGTGTATTGATTTCAAAGCAACTAAAAATCAAACTTTATAGTCATTTAAATAATCATCGGGTTTACAGAGCTAAAATAAACTGTTTCTTCGTGAAGTTGTGTCTTGGAATTATTGTCTATTGGTGTTATCTACCAAATTTCGCCGGTACCAAATCCTTTAAACCGGACGAGCTTCTTCACAAAGAGCTCTACTACTACTAGGCCAAGACTTTTTCCAACCAATCTGGACCATAAAATAACTCCGTAAGAACCGGCTAACCCACTTTACTCCAGACTCAAAAACACAGAATGATCTAACACAAATATTTATACATAAACTTCGAGACTGAAGTGCGAAAATCTATTGAAAAAAACGCCCCGACCGTTGAACTATTGGCCTGAATATTTAGTTTGATGGTTTTACCACTGCGGTGATACGGATTCCTTCATGGTATTTTGGTGTGATTTAGTGGGTCTGGGATGTAAGTTATGGGATGGGTTTTTTGTTGAAGAGCGCTTGGTGATTTATTGGTTCATTCGCAGCTGAAGGGCGGGTTCTTCCAGCGTTCTAGTTTGATTCTTTTTGGAGAGACAGAATGATTATTTTAATACATTTAAAGTTGAAATGTTTTAAGAGACTTTTAATGCGAACGATGATAAGGCCAGCATAGCCAAGTTTCATCCAGGGGGCCTAGATAAAATCCTTTTTCAATCCTTTATTTTTTTTGAGCAAATTTTGCTCACCATAATATCTCACGAGATTGCTGCTAAAGTTGTAGACAAAGCCATTATTCCTCACGCGGAAAGGATTGTCGAAGTGAGCGTGACACGCAAACGATAAAAATGTTTATCAAAATTTACAATAATGTTTACAAGTGCCATTTTTGACAAACACCATTGATATTTTAACGATAACTGCCTCGTTAGCCTAGTTGTCCTAAGCGCGACTGCTACCCTAGAGCTCTTAGGTGTGATTCCCAGGTCGAGCAAAGCGTTATTGGGATTTTCTATGAAATTCGCAGTAGCAGCTCGGAGTTAGGATTTGTGCCGGGTTAATTGCAATATGCTCGCCCCCTATTACATGGGACCTAAACATACTGGCGAACTGTGGGTGTACATTGTTACACCTCTGCCTAACCCTTCGGGGAATACAGGCGTTATGGTATGTATATTTTAACGATTCCGCACCACGCTTTGTTAGCGGTAGGTAACGTCTGACGCTAACGCTCGAGAAGAGTAAACAGTGACATTTTTGTGTGTATTTTATTCAAATTAATTAGTGATATTCTAAGTATACAACATACAGGATTGCAAAGATATCAAACAAGAAAAAATGTTCCTAAAATTGATCAAATTCGGAAAAACGGAAAACGTTTAGATTTTACCCTCCTGATCCTTCAGCCGTCCTGGCGTGATTAGGTAACAAACATCCATTCATATTTCCGCATTTATAGTAAGATAACTTCATGTGCTATCCAACGCCTCGATCTCGTCTTCTGACTGGTAATTTATTTTACCTCTACTCGAGAAGGCGGAAGCCTAGCTTTTTTTTAAATTATTGGATGGAGAACAAGCCTACGGCCCACCTAATATTAAGTGGTCACCTCTGCCTATAGACATCTGCAATACCAGAGGCCTTGCAAATGCGTTGACATCACAGGGACAAAATTGAAATGTCTCATGTACCTGAAATTGGAACACAGCAACGCTGCTTTGTGGCAAAAGTACGTATGGTGGTAGTACTTCCCCGGATGAGCTCCGTCACAAAGAGCTCTACTGCAGCAACTACGATTATACTTTTTAAAATCGTTAATGCTTGCACATAATAAAGGGTATTTAGTTCCAACTGACCTATTCTTTTGCTTCGCTCTCTGCCCACCTAATATGCAAAAGAGGCGTGAATGTACAGTGAAAGGGGCGTTGGACACGTGTATGCTTACTTATAATTTATATGTATAAAGTTCATTAATGTAATTAGTGTCCGGTGCATAGTAGTTAGTAGGACGGGTGTAAGGTTAGGGTGACCGCTTCCTGTCTGGCGTAAGTTAAGAGCGGCAAGCGATATTTAAAAATTACTATCTGACCCGGCAGACGTTGTTTTGCTATATAAATTACGAACTGCCTATGACTTCGTCCGCGTGGCTTTTTTCAACCACGTTAAGTTACGTCTTGCATTACTGCTTCGTTCCCGTGGGTCATAACGTGATGTTGTATAGCTTATGTTACTCAAAAATAACGTAGCTATCTATTAGTGAAACAATGGTTAAAATCGGTCTAGGAGTTTCGGAGCCAATTCATTACAAACAAACAAATAAAAAAATCTTCAATCTTTATAATATTAATATAGATATAGAAGTACAGACTAGCTTCTGGCCGCTACTTTGTTCGTATGGTCTTCGAGAGTATAATGAAACGAAGCCTATGGCACTTGGAGATTACATAGCTTTCTGCCGGTGACAGAATTTTTATAATTGAACAAGTGAAAACAGAGATTATCTTTAACAAACAAAATCACATTCTGTGCCTGTTTATAATATAGGTAAGTATAATCTCCTGATCAAATTTCGTTTACGGCGCCTATTTCAATAGAGACTAGCCAAGTACGCAAAAGATATTACAGTGCACAAGTGTGTGCGCTAACACAGGTGCACTTCCCTTACTCATAGTCAGACGGGACGGCCAATCGATACGGCCGTAGAGAGATCAAATGCAGAACAAATGTTAGAAACTGCTTTTCGAGGCACAGGGGTGTCACGCCACCAACTTCCAAACTCAGGGCTGCTACTGGGAAAGTCCTAAAAAAACCCCAATAATACTTTGTCTCTTTTGTTTTGTACCACAACCTACTTGCTCCCGTGTCCTACAAATAAACGGTTACATCATCTAAGTATGAGTGTACATATGAGTGTTACTCCTTCAAACAATACGAATTGATAAACTGTATGACCTTACAATGAAAAAATATTTGCTATCGATTGTATTTTTTTTACTTTAGAGAACTTTCCTTACAGTGCGGTCCATTACAGGCTATATAACATCACGGTAGGACCCAAGGGAGCGGATCAGTAACCAATGAAAGAACCACGCAGACGAAGTCGCGAACAGAATCTAGAATAATATTTGAAAAAAAAATCGAGGCACAGATCTGTTTTACCTATTTGTTTTCTTATTTTTGATAACCTGTTTTTTATTTTACTTTTTTTTTGTGTGTCTCAAGTTGTGCCAATAAATGGTATTTCTTTCTTTCTTTCTTCCAAAATCCCTAAAATTAACTTGACTTTTGAGCTTATTTGACGGTTATTTTTCTAATGCTAAGTTATAAATGGAGTTCTATTTCCATAATACTAGCGACCAGCCCCGGCTTCACACGGGTGCAATGCTGATGTTATTATACATATAAACCTTCCTCTACAATCACTCCATTTATTAAAAAAACCGCATCAAAATCCTTTGCGTAGTTTTAAAGATTTAAGCATACATAGGGATATAGGGACAGAGAAAGCGACTATGTTTTATACTATGTAGTGATGTACACGAACTTCAATTCTGCGCATTTTGGTTTCAACTACTCGTTTACTGGTTTATAAAATACAGTAACTGTTTTAACATAAACGCTTAAATAACAGGATTGTATCGAAGTATCCGTTATTTGTCTTTTACGACACCAACGGGTAGATAGGGTGTCCTATTATTAGGTCGACCACAGGACACTATTGACTTAAACTAATATATTACTGTCGGATATTTTGCATTGCAAATGCGACTGTCTAATGATAGGCGGATACACGTGTCGATGTGTAAAAATAAAAAATAAAAGACGACCGCCTTCAAAAACTAAAAAGCGAAAAATAAATTTAGCAAAACAAAACGACGGCACGGTTGGCGCAGTGGCTGAGCAATTGGCTGCTGCGCTGCGCGTCGCGGGTTCGATTCCCGCACGGAACAAATATTTGTATGGTCTACAGATAGTTGTTTCGGGTCTGGCTGTTTGTGTGTGTGAGTTTATATGTTTGTACACAGGAGAAATTCCTAGAGTGGGGCAACGTTTTTAAAAAAAAAAAAAGTTTTTATTATCAATTTCCTGTCATCCAAATCCATGAAGGAACAGTTGTACCACATAAATTAACAAGACACCACTTAAAAGTCACAAGAAAGCAGAATACGCTAACGTTTACTTGGATGACATTTCTTTTTATCAGTAATTTAAATTTTTTCACGAAACTACTGAACCGATTTTGAAATATATATATATGGGACCACCTTTAAAATATGGCCTATCGAACAAGAAAATAATTGCCAGAATCGATTCATAATTGGCAGAGTTATAGCGTAACACACATGCAAAAAAAACAACATACAGATGAATTGATTATCTCCTTCATTTTGAAGTCGGTTAAAAAATAGACACGTACTTATAAATTGGTTAGGAGTACGACCATATTTGGTTTGCTTCATGAATTGAACTACTTACTTATTATTATAGGAATTTACAATATGTGGATTATATTTTTTGGTGATCTTCGTACATTTCCATTCATTAGTGAGTTTATTTATTAAACACACACAGATACAGGATAAATTACTAGAGTGCGGTATATAAAAGGAAAAGATTCCACCACGCCTGTATTCCCCGAAGGGTTAGGCAGAGGTGTACTAATGTACACCTACAGTTCGCCAGTATGTTTAGGTACCATGTAATAGGGGGCGAGCCTATTGCCATTAACCGGGTACAAATCCTAACTCCGAGCTGCTACTGAGAATTTTATAGAAAAACCCAATAACACTTTGCTCGACCTGGGAATCGAACCCGGGACCCCACGCTCCTCACTTTCTTTATTTAATAGAAATCATTACACCAAAAATGATACCATTAAAAGACCACGGTATTTATTTTAATATTAAGCCTAATGTCACAATAACTCTATCTAACAGCAATTTGTTTTATTTAAATAACTTTTTATTACAAAAGCACAGGAAACGCTGCGCGGTAGTCGTTGTATAGAACATTAGGCACTCCATGTTATGTCAATTATTATTGTCACAAGTTGCGGGAACTTTAGTACAAGTGACTAGGGTGACAGTGATTCAATGATAAACCGGGATAATAATACCTACTTTTACCTACAGACTTAGCAACGAGCGAGCTGATTTAAAAATATTTGCAACAAGATCGGATTAAAGGCGTCTTTGACTTCGAAATAACGGGCAAAAGCTAGTGAACAATATTAAAGAAATATTTTTTTTTTTACAAAAATATCAATCGCCGTTAAAATTACATACTTGCAGTGGAAAATAACTTTAGCTTTAACTTTACTTTTAACTTAATTTTTGCTACCGACTTCCAAAATTGTACTTCGAATTTAAAGTCGGTTAAATATCAATTACCTGTCATCCAAATCCACGAAGGAACAGTTGTACTATGTAAATTAACAAGACACCACTTATAAGTCACAAGAAAGCAGAATACGTTAATTCGTTTACTTGGATGACATATTTTTTTCAGTTATTTAATTTTTTTTTACTAATCTACTGAACCAATTTCCATAACATTTTTATGGGAACACCTTTGAAGTATGATCTATCAAATAAAAAAACAATAATCAAAATCGATTCATAACACACACAAGAAAAAACATACAGACGAATAGATAACCTCCATTTTTTTGAAGTCGGTTAAAAATAACATCACATCAGCCGAACGATGTCCTCTGCTGGACATAGGCCTTCCCTAAAGACGGCCACAATGACCGGTTCTGGGTTGCCCGCAGTAAACTAACATATTAAAACATTGCTAGATACGTCATCGAATCGATTCTCTTCATAGTGTAATGTATATTTCTATAATGTTGTTCTTATCGTTTGACTAGAACAAGCTCCATTTAATCTAAAGTTCATTGACAGCGCGTACTTTGCATAGCAATCGTAAGGTTAGTTAAATAATGTGACAGCTGAATCAATAAACTACGCGCTGTACGAATTATTATTATTATTTTTTTTGGGCTCGGGAAATCATCAAATAACTTCTCCCACCCTGGGCGGGGCGGGAGGGAGTGTCAGACTTTTACTGACTAAAACCCACCCATGATTCTTCTTGTGCCCTTTGCGTTTCGGGGGCACGGTATCTCTTACGAACAACCCGCAGCCCCGGCAGGTTGCTGTACATATTTGAGAGTGTCCATGGAGTTTCCTGCTCGTTCTTCTCCATAGAGACCTACGCTTTGGAACGAGTAACTTGCTTCAACTTTTAAATGTAACTTCTTGACAATTCAAAAATGCCTGTGGTCTAATTGAAATAAATGCTTTGACTTTGACTTTGACATTGAAATTTTGATCGTTGATGGTGGGGCTACAATTTTTACAGCAACTTCAGGCGGCACAGCAATTGCACGCCGGGGTCAAAATATTCCCTAAGAGTAGATTTTTGAACTGGAAATACAACTACGTACGTACTTAAAGCATTTTTGTTTAATTTTATACGATGCGATGACTAGTTTTTTATTTATTGGAAATCTTGATGTTAAGTGGTCACCGCTACCTATCTGAAATAACAGAGCAAAATTCGCTAATACTTTGCCATCCCAGAGATTAAGTTGAAATGTCTTATGTGCCTGTAATTACACCGGCACCCATACCTTTCAAACCGGAACACAGCAACGCTGCTTTGCGGCAGAAATAGGTATGGTTGATAGTACTTCCCCTTGCGAGCTACTTCACAAAGAGCTCTACTGGTACTATTATTAGAAGCAACCTTCCTTAATTAACGTGAATGAAGTCTTCAAACTTAACAATTGTTATGAACCAAACGAGTATTAATTCCAATTTTAATAAATTTTATAAAGCTGAAGATTTAAAGGTAAGATAGGGTAGGTAAGATTTGAAGGTTATATAAACATCACGCTATGGTACACGGGAGGGAGGACCAGTAATCAAGAACGTAACTTAACATCGCAGAGTCTGCTTAGTGTAAAAAATAACCGGTGTGTGTGATGAAATAAGATACATACTTTGGTTTTGATTTAAAACCGATATTAAATTTTTATACCTACCTCGTTAGCCTAGTGGCCCTAAGCGCGACTGCTACGCTAGAGGTCTTTGGTTCAATTCCCAGGTCGAGCAAAAAGTGTTACTGGATTTTTCTATGAAATTCTCAGTAGCAGCTCGGAGTTAGGATTTGTGCCCGGTTAAAGGCAATAGGCCCGCCCCCTATTACATGGGACCTAAACATACTGGTGAACTGGTGTACATTGGTACACCTCTGCCTAACGCATCGGGGAATACAGGCGTGATGGTATGGTATTAAATTTTCATCTACATGTTTGGTCTATAAAAGTAACACATGAGGGTTGTCAGATTAAAATGAAAAACTACCATTAATCAGGCCCTCATTACAAAACAAAGCGAAACGCATGCTTATTATTTGCATTTAAAATTAGGATTATAATATTTAAATTTCTCCTGACCATATGGTCACCCTACACCACAATGAACGCAATAATGTGTCCACATTTGCTGGGCTATTAACCCCGGACAACAGCAAAGGTAATAGAGCGAATATGGTTTATGGTAAAAAAGGAAAAAGTTTTTTTTAATGCAACAAGCTTGTTATATTACTATTAGTGGCGATGGTAAAGATTAATTTTTTGATATTGAAAAATTGATTTAATTGTTTTTTTGGTGGTTGGGTCTTCCTGTCTTGTGGGGTCGAGTTGATTTCTACGTCGTTTAGTGGTGGTTAAAGCAGATCGTAATATAATGATTATTAAGTTTACTTAAAATAAAAATCTTTAGCTTTAACTGCCTCGGTAGCCTAGTGGTCCTAAGCGCGACTGCTACGCTAGAGTTCTTGGGTTCGATTCCCAGGTCCAGCAAAAAGTGTTATTGGGTTTCTCAATAAAATTTCCAGTAGCAGTTCGGAGTTAGGATTTGTGTCCGGTTAATGGCAATAGGCTCGCCCCCTATTACATGGGACCTAAACATACCGGCGAACTGTTGGTGTACATTGTTACACCTCTGCCTAACCCTTCGGGGAATACAGGCGTGATGGTATGTATGTAAAAGTCTTTAGATTTGCAGTGGCTGCTTTTAATATCCAAACAGATTACGAGGTTATTATTGCTTTAATAATATTTAATAATGCTTTCAAAGTACAACTGCCAACTGCAACTGCCTCGTTGTCCTAGTGGTCCTAAGCGCGACTGCTACGCTAGAGGTCTTGGGTTCGATTCCCAGGTCCAGCAAAAAGTGTTATTGGGTTTCTCTATGAAATTCTCAGTAGCACTTCGGAGTTAGGATTTGTGTCCGGTTAATGGCAATAGGCTCTCCCCCTATTACATGGGACCTAAACATACCGGCGAACTGTGGGTGTACATTGGTACACCTCTGCCTTACCCCTAAGGGAATACAGGCGTGATAGTATGTTATGTGTATGCTTTCAAAGTCTAAGACAAATTTAGTATTTCAACTAGAACATTAAAAGGCATTCTGAACGTCATAAATAAGACAAAACTCCCAAAGAAATAACTAAATAAATAAGAAATAACTGCCTCGGTAGCCTAGTGGTCCTAAGCGCGACTGCTACGCTAGAGGTCTTGGGTTCGATTCCCAGGTCGAGCAAAAAGTGTTATTGGGTTTTTCTATGAAATTCACAGTAGCAGCTCGGAGTTAGGATTTGTGCCCGGTTAATGGCAATAGGCTCGCCCCCTATTACATGGGACCTAAATATACCGGCGAACTGTGGGTGTACATTGTTACACCTCTGCCTAACCCTTCGGGGAATACAGGCGTGATGGTATATATATATATATATAAATAAGACAAAAGAAGTTGCTCTCTCAGAAGATTTTGTCTCTTTAAAAATAGTTAACCAAATAGTTAAACATCTTTGGCAGGGCAACTTGTCATAGGAAAATCTATTCTGATATTATAAAGCTGAAGAGCGTATTTTGTTTAATTGAACGCAATACATCGTTATAAAAACATTTTTACAAAAAACTAAAAATGAAAAATGACTTTAGCTTTGGAAGTCAATGTGCTCAGGGGAGAAGTCATTTGATGATTTCCCATCCGGAACAAAAAAACGCTTTGGAAGTCGGTGGCTTTGGTTCTGTTTGTTGGTTTGTATTGCCATCGTTGTTGACATATTTTTACAGGTTTTTTTTTTTACCAAACTACTTAACCAATTTCGATAAAATTTATATGGGACCGCCTTTGAAGTATGACCTATCGAACGAAATAGATTCATAATTGGCGGAGTTATCGCGAAACACACATACAAAAAAGAAATTAAATTAAAAACGTACAGACAAATTGATAACCTTTTTGAAGTCTGTTAAAATGGCCCGATTTAAATTTTTTTCGCTAATAGCAAACCAAATTATCTCTGAGTGTTATAGCGTTGTATTGTTGTCAAAGAAGTAGAGATCCGTAAAAAAATTGATGCTGGTAAAAGCTAGTAAGGATTATAAATGCTATAATGAATACATAATATGGCAGATGATGATGATTTATATGGCAGATGTGAGTGGCAACGCCGGGAGCGGACGCCCTAGAAAGACCTACCATGACCTAATTGGTGAGGTCCTTCAGAAAGGCCGGGTCGTAACCGGCGTGCTTGTATGAACAGATGCATGAACGTGGACGAGGCGAAGGAAGTATGTAAGGATCGTAGCAGGTGGCGTTCTGTGGTTTCTGCCTACCCCCATGGGAAAAGGCGTGAGTTTATGTATGTATATACACTCACGCCTGTATTCCCCGAAGGGTTATGCAGAGGTGTAACAATGTACACCCACAGTTCGCCGGTATATTTAGGTCCCATGTAATAAGGGGCGAGCCTATTGCTATTAACCGGGCACAAATCCTAACTCCGAGCTGCTACTGAGAATTTCATAGAAAAACCCAATAACACTTTTTGCTCGACCTGGGAATCGAACCCAAGACCTCTAGCGTAGCAGTCGCACTTAGGACCACTAGGCTACCGAGGCAGTTTATGTATGTATGTATAATGAAAACGTAAGTAAGAAACTGTACAGTCAACAAAAGAAAAATGTTTGAAAAAGACAAAAAAAAAAGGTACCCAGCTTACTTCAAAGTAAACAATTTAATTGAATGAATGAATGGAATGAAACATTCATGAATGAATCACAACTTGAAACGGTACCTGCAGGAAAACCGCAAGTAATTATTTCATTATCTGTTACTGCGGTTCCCTTTACGAAACATTTCGATGTTAGTGGCTAAGCTAATAAGATTTTTATTTATTTACAACTGGCGTGACCATTGGGCCCCGAAAGTCAAGAGCTTACCAATTTCGAATAAAAAAAGAGCGTGTGGACGTGACATGGTTTGGTTTTGGAATTGGAAATGCTCGTTCTGTAGGTATGGTATAGTATGGTATGGTATTTATGCTAGAGACAAAGTTGAAATATCTCGTGTGCCAGTAATTACACTAGCACCCATACCCTTCGAGCTCACCGTACGTACGTTGCATAACGACAGGCCGTGTCGACGGCGTGTTCGTGTTCCACGCGCGCCTCAAAGAGATGTCAGCAGATTTTGAAGGGCCCACTCAGGGCCGATGCCTGCCGGGGCTGCGGGTTGTTCGTAAGAGATACCGCGCCCCCAGAACGCAAAGGGCCGCACAAGAAGGAACATGGATGGGGTTTAGTTAGTAAAAGTCTGACACTCCCTTGCGCCCCACCCAGCGCGGGGGAAGTCATTTGATGATTTCCCGTCCCTAAAAATAAAAAAATCCATACCCTTCAAACCGGAACACAGCAACGCTGCTTTGCGGCAGAAATAGGTATGGTGGTAATACTTATTTTATTAAACTGAACCATCCGACGAGAGATTTTTAAAGTAATGCCCGAATTGCGGCCATTATTTTAAACTACTTCTTAATTACCCAATAACAAGCGACCTTACTATAGTTTTACTACAAATAAAACACAGAAATGCATTTCATTTCTACATGTGCATATTGTCATTGGCTTAGCTCCAGACTTATGCAATGTTCCCGAGTTATTATTAGACAGACGGACAGACTAGTTATTGGTATATTAATGTATACGGAAGCTTTTGAGAATGTTGTTCTATTAATCGTTAAAAGAATGTAGGTTGTGGAGATAAAATTAAAAGTTGGGCTTTACATCATCGTAAATCAGTGTTTATTTATAATATCTTGCTGACTCTGAATCATCTTATTTCTATTTAAGGGAATCCATCAATGTAGCTTATAAAGTTTAAATTTTCTGACTTTTTTTAAAATTGCAACGCTGTTTTACTTTGTATGCAATTATGATGATATTTTTTTTTCCTTAATCATCAATTTTTTTAAACATAGTTTTCAAAATTATTATCATTACTAGAACTTCATATTTTCAGGAATAAACGTCTCCGCCCACGATCGATTATCGGTTTACCGACTTTACCGATTTTTACAGTTTTTTCTCGCTGGCTAAGAAATCGGCCCAATAATCAGTCAAGATATCGGTCGAGGGCGGCGACGCAAAGTCTTATTTAGCTCTGTATATTAATATTGAAAAGCTGAATAGTTTGTTTGTTTTTATTTGTTTGGTTTGATTGCAGTAATCTCCGAAACTACTGGTTCTATTCTAAAATTGTTGTTACTAATTTAATAGGAAGCGACATTATACGTAACAGCTACAATTTTTCGTCACAAAAATTTGGGATCTGCGATAAAAATCTCGTGGGTGAAAGCCGTTCTTAGTCATGATAATTTTATTAAAAATCAACGTTAAAAATCACTGGCATTTAATAGGAAAAAATGTAACTAATTTTGAATTTCGCTGGCTATCATTAACATCACCTTTTATAATTAATTGATGTTCCCAAAGAAATCATCAATAAACAAGACAAAACAAGGTGTATTACGACACAACTTTACTTAAAGAACACTTGGAATCCTGCCTACCCCCCAAACGGGAAACTGACAAAAGATAAAATAGTAACTCATGATCGTCCACCACATCAAATCATCAGACCGGCCACGAAAGACAGAGAGAGGAGACAATCTCCATACGAGTGAAAGAGATGTAAAACTGTCGGCTGCACTTTGATGAAAGCTTGATGCTATCTAATTCAAGGGAAGCGAGCGGACTGTAATATTTATGGGTTTTTTTTTTTTAACATTACAAAGGGTTTTTGACTTTGTATGGCGGTCACGCATAGTAATTTTATGGTATGGACCATTGAGTTGTCTGGCCTTTTGGGCGAAGATGGCAGTGTCAACAGAGTTATGTCAATTTAATATGGCTGAAAATTTGACACATACTCACGCCTGCATTCCCCGAAGGGTTAGGCAAAGGTGTCGGCAACAAAAGCGATAAGCAACCAGATCATTTAATAAAGTTCAAGTTTTCTTTCAAACCGGTGGTCGTTTTTAAATGAAATTTGATTAATTTAATGAACTGTTCATTTTCTATTAATAAAAATATTTTTTATTCAAAAACATCTATTGGTTTTAAAAAACTTTGAATTTATTAGGCGACTCTGGTTACTTATCTCTTTTGCTGACTGTACACCCACAGTTCGCCGGTATGTTTTTAGGTTCCATAATAGGGGGCGAGCCTATTGCCATTAACCGGGCTCAAATCCTAACTTCGAGCTGCTACTGAGAATTTTACAGAATAACCCAATATTATTTACCTCGACTTGGGAAACCCAAAGACCCAGGACTTTTAGCATAGCAATCACGCTTCGGACCACTAGGCTAACGAAGCAGTTAAAAATTCGAAGATCTATAAAATGGTGTGCTTAGCTTAAATGCTGAGCCCCCTTTTCAAGTATAAGTCTTTACTATTTATCCTCATTTCAACCATAACACCATGTTTCTGGTGTCTTGTGTCTTTGAAATCTTGGACCATTTACGATATTCGAGTATTTTGATGTTTGTCCGGGACCAACTTGAACTCCAAGGAAGGTTAAGAGCTACTTTTTAATCCGTGATTTCGTGAAAGAAGACACAGGTCTAAGCTAGTGGTAAATAAATGGCCTTTAAGTACTCACTTAAAAGTGTGTAAATATCTATCAGACACAACAAAAACATTGGCAGTTTGACAAAAGCAATTGCATAGATACAATCTGATGAAGAAAACTGAAAGGGAATTGTAATTTGAGAGCCAAGAATGCTATATATCATTACAATGAAATCCTACGTCTAGAGGCTATATGATGCTAATAACAACAGTACTGTATGTATTTGGCTTCTTAAAGACAAGCCCGCCACACACGGAAGTCAGAATCAACAATGGCGACCACCAGAAAAGAGAACAAAATCTCGACGCGTCCCGGAGAAGAATTGTGTTGATTAAACTATAGCTCCAAGACACAGCTTCCCAAAAAATACACTTTAATTTAGTCCTGAAACCCCGACGATTTCTTAAATAACTATAAAAATCGATTTTTAGTTGCTTTGATGATTTCAAAATAAATAAATAGTGAAATTAGATGTCAAAAAAGTGACGTCATGGTTAAGTATTGTCGTACAAAATCTATGGGGGAATCGTGTTTTGACAGCTCATTAAAAGTACGTCAATTGATTAGTGGACTCATCTACCCAATTCAACTGTCTCAGATCCCCGATTCCGCAACGAAATTTATTTAAAAAACCTTCTTGTTGAGTTAATATTGAGAATTCGGGAACCATTTAAAGAAGAGTAGTAATAGAGTTCGGAGTTTCTGAGATTAGCGTGTACAAAGAAACAAACTCTTCAGATTTATAACATAGTATAGATGAAGCAGCTTCTGGTATTATTGGGAGGCGACCACAACATAGATTAGACAGAGAAGGTCACGCTTCTGACCTTTATCTCGTTTTATTACTTCAGCCATAAAACTAGTGAACTCATCATTGTAATAAAAAGTAAACCCGCCCAAAGTTTTTTTTTATCTAAGGATTAAAATGAAATATTATCAAAATCGTTACGTAATATAAAAGCTGTGTTTATCTATTTATTATTAGATACATTGTTATTAAAAAATCAGTCACGGAAATAAGAAATGCCGCATTAAAACCTCATTGAACACAACCTTTTTCTCTTTTATCAATCTTTTTTAATTATAAAACTGGAACGCACAATCAAAGTGCAATCAACTGCAGGTGTTCTGTCCTTTTCTGGTGTGAGAGATTTTTGTTGTTATCTCTTTCGCTCGTCACTTCCCTGGTCTTTATAATCTTTATTAGCTGTTTGTACTTGTTTTCATTTTGTTTGACTTTCTATAAGTAATTTTATCGAATTCAGTTACCTTTTCTCCGAATTCGATTGGATTATAAGCCGAGGTGATATTAATTTGAACTAGAGTACAAATTAATATCAACTCGGCAGTCTGGACAGGCATAATCAAATCTTTTTTTCTTATATCATTGGACCACCTGATGTTAAGTGGTCACCGCTGCCTATAGACATCTGCAATACCAGAGGCCTTGCAATGTTGCCATCCCAGAGACAAAGTTGAAATGTCCCAATTGCCTGTAATTACACCGGCACCCATGCCCGGAACCTAGCAAAGCTGCTTGGCAATCGACGATCGATTTTTTTGTCAGTGAGAATGAAACATAAATTCTAATATACCCACGCGCACGTCCTACAAAAACTCGGTCCTCGAAACAATGGATTTATTGAACGGTCCGATAATCGGTCCTACGAAAAGTTGGACGTGCGCGGAGGCTCTTTGTGTTAAATATTAAAATCTATTTCGTTACAGTCCGTTTTCTCACTTGGTACCCGTATGTGATTTTAACCCTAGAAACCTAACCTAATTCGTCAAAACGACGGGTGTTTGAAAAACCATTTTTTACTATGAAATGTAAACTGAATCATACTGTTGTTTTAATGACAGTTGTACATAAGTTTAGCTATAAAAATACGTTTTCTAAATTGAACTTATTCACTTAGGTTTATTACTACAGTAACTTTTCTGAGAGCTTAAAAAATAGATACAGCGATATTTCTTTACGCTACCCGTCCATTCGACCGAGGTCAGCTTGCTAGACGTTTTATGTAAAAAAAATATATGTGCGAAACAGGTATTTTTAATTTAAGAATCTAATGCAAGGCCCTCTATGGTTCACCGTTAACGAAGTGTCAAAGATGACACATCGACAGAGCGTACCATAAACAATGATTTAACAAAACCTTTTCTTTTCACTTTCCATAGAGTAAACACTTTCTTTTTTACCGGTTGCTTTGGCGACGAGTTTTCTTCTGAATTATGGTTGCGTGGGTGCTATTATTCAATATGTATCTCTTATCTAATTTTACCGATATTAATTTTACGATTTTATTCATAAAATCGTATTTGTCTCATTTTTATTACCCGTCATTTAGGTGTTTTTACAATCTAATGATACTAATACCGTCTCGTTAGCCTAGTGGCCCTGAGCGTGACTGCTACCCTGCTCTTGGGTTTGATTCCCAGGTCGAGCAAAGTGTTATTGGGATTTTCTATGAAATTCTCAGTAGCAGCTCGGAATTCGGATTTGTGCCCGGTTAATGACGATAGGCTCGCCCCCTATTACATGGGTCTTATAAACATAGGGGTGTACACAGTGGATGTACATTGGTACCTACACCTCTGCCTAACCCTTCGAAGAAAACAGGCGTGATGGTATGTGTGTTATGTGTTTATATTACTTACAAAACACCTAGTTATAAACGTGTATAATCAAAAATAATTGTTCCAAATTCCAGTCAATTTTACCGCACAAGTTAATTAATGCGTAAACTTCACGCTAGCGACTATAGAGGCTGGCAGAGAGATAATAGTACTGATTAATGATCAGTATGTGTAACGAGGCATCAAATTAAAAATACCTTCGAAATATATTGTGGGTTGTTGGTCATAATCAAAAGTTGATTGGAAAAAAAAGTTAGACGATGTCGGATGAAAATAAAAGTAGATTTTTATTAATAGAGGAATGTGCTAAGGTAACCCAGGAAATTCGAATAGTATGGTAAGTAATAAAAATAATTGAACCAAAGATACGATAACAAATAACAAACATACGATAACAAATATACGTATTTTCAATACACTTTATTATAAAGTAACTTTTATTGAATCGGTTTTAAAATCACAACGTGGTGTATTACGCACGTGTGCTTATTACTTTACATTACTGCACTAGTGTACTGTATTTTTTTATTTTAACAAAGAGTTTTGATTATTTATACCTACAAATTTTGTGAATAATTAAATTAAATAAGTTAATCTATACCAATTTAATAAAGCTGAAAGGTGAATTTTTTTTTTTACAAATTTGTTGAAAAACTTCGTAAAACACGCGTAATTGACATCATAATTTACTATTATTTAATTGGTACACAAACAGGAACACACTATCACAGTACATAAGCTACCAATAACAAAGTATAAAAGAAAATAGATAGACTCTTAAAAGCATTGAATGAGTTGATTCAGAGTTTGATAAACTATCAGCTGTTCTGGAGAAATGTTGCACTGTGCTCTTTATCAGAGAGGGCAATGAACCCGTAAGATGTACACAAATACATACTTACAGAGCAGTCTTCTCGTCTGAGACACTGGATTAGTTCAGGCACGAAAGACTTAGAAATATTCACATACCATCACGCCTGTATTCCCCGAAGGGTTAAGCAGAGGTGTACCAATGTACACCCACAGTTTGCCGGTATGTTTAGATCCTATGTAATAGGGGGCGAGCCTATTGCCATTAACCGGGCACAAATACTAACCCCGAGCTGCTACTGAGAATTACTAAGAAAAACCCAACAACACTTTTTGCTCGACCTGGGAATCGAACCCAAGACCTCTAGCGTAGCAGTCGCGCTTGGGACCACTAGGCTAACGAGGCAGTACATAACGATATTTTTATAAAAAAGAAGTTCACTACTTACCAACGTGAGGCCATTATCAAGATGAAGATAAAACTCAGCTTACCTGTAAATAAACCAAAAATAATCATAAGATTTTGCCGGCATTAAAAAAATCTAAGTTTTCAACATCTATTCTTTCCTCTGAGGTTCACTTACACAAAAAATTTTATTCAGAGTAAAGGCTAGCGTAGACTGGCGGACGGGACGGCAAAGATTTTGAATTTATCGATTGAATTTTATAGTTATACAATAGAAATAAGGTAGATATTTCAATGCTCGTTGATCGGCCTCGGAGCATTGCAGCAATGCACCTCGCCATCTCTGCCTATAGACATCTGCAGATGTCTATAGGCAGAGGTAACCATTTAACATTAGGTGGGCCGTCAGTTTGTTTGCTATCCAAAGATGAAAAAAGAATAATTACTGAAGTGACAATGAAATTTAAAATAATTATCACAAAAACCAAAAATACCGCAGCCACCCAGTGGTCCAACACCACCCTATTTGGAAACAAAAACACAACCGGACCACCAAAAAAGTGAGATTTATAATCTAAAATCTTTAATTAAGACAAAAAAAAAAAACAACGCCATTGTGTCTGTATTCCTGGACAAAGGGGTCCCTTATTAGGACTGGAGCACAAAATGGGGTCATTCATTAAATTTATCAGTTAAATAACGATTATTTCACACTTAATAAAGTACACGCTATCTGTTTAGTAATAAATTCTTGTTGAGATGAGCGACTCTGTTTTGTTTTACTTAGTTTCATGTCGTCTTGTGGTAATACGTGGGGTTTTCTTTGGAATTCTCAGTAGCAGCTCGGAGTTAGGATTTGTGCCCGCTTAATGGCAATAACCTCGCCCCCTATTACATGGGACCTAAACATACCGGCGAACTGTGTGTGTACATTGGTACACCTCTGCCTGACAATTTGGGGAATACAGGCGTGATGCTATGATGGTTACGGTAACACGAGTTCTAACTTGAGTCTAAGCTTAATGAAACCTTTGAGACTGTTTGTGAAGGTAATAACAATTAACAATAACTTAGACTCGATTCTAAAGTCAGTTTTTGTATTTAAAACTTTATTATACTTGAAATAAAGTGAATAATATTATTGATTCCGCGATCATTGTGCCCATTGTCGTTACAGCTAATGGCGTTAATAGCCAAGAGCCTCGGCCAGCATCTAAGGAGGCTCTCGTTAGGCAACTGAATCAAGAGCTGGATTCAGAAGGCAGTATTTCTGGACATAGCCAGCATTGTTAAGAGGTTTCTCTCTCTGGAGCCGAGACCTTCGCCGCCGGGGGCTTGGACCTTGTTTCCGCTGCCGGTGGACTACTATTTTTCTATATTAATATTTAAAAATGTAATTTATATATATTTAATGAATAAAGGTTAATAATAAACTTAATAATTAGTTTACTTGTATTTTAATGAGACTAATAATATTTTATTCAAGGGATAAAAAAACATTTGACAGTTGCTTCCCTTGTTCCACGAGCGCAATAAAAAGACCACTGTCCATTTATTCTGCTGTCTCTTTCTGACCAAACAGTTTAAATATACAAAGTAGCGGATCTGATAGCACCGGTCGATTTCCGAGAAATGTCCAGGTAAACGGATAGACTGAGTGTGCGGTTTTTTTTGCCGTCTGCCACTTATTGTGGCACGGTTTTTTTGCCGTCGTGTCACCTCTGTGATCGATTCTACTAAGAAGTTTGATTTTAATATTGTTTTCGAATGTAGTACACAGGAATTTAAAAGAAGAAAGAAAAGAGATTTGTCTACCTACAAGGCTAGGCCTCTTCTGATACAGAGAAAGCACGAGCATTGATCAAGGTGTATTGGTGATTTTAGATCAATTAAATAATGAGTCCTCAGAAACTACTGATTCGATTCGATGTTGTGTTGGATAGTCAATTTATAAAGGAAGGCTATAGGCTATATAAAATCACGCTACGACCAAAAGGTGCGGAGCAGTAATCAAACTCGTAACCTTATGCGGGGAAAAAAACTGCGCGGACACAGTCGCGAGCAGAAGCTAGTTTTTAATAAAGTATGAATTGAAAAGCCACGGCATTTTTCTTAGTTATATTTATAGTTTTAAAACATTGTAAAAATGTTCAAAGCTAAAGTGTTGACTGGCTAAAATTCACTACAATACAAAAAAAATGCTCAAACTTAACCTCAGCTTAGTCTAAACTTAGTTCTAAGCCTCTGCCCACCCACAAATCCAAAAACTCATAAAAAACATTAACTTAGGCACATAATATTATCTGTGACTTAACAGAACCATACCCAGAGGCATAAAGGAGTCAAAAATATAACTTAAAAGCACATAAACCATAGATAAAAGGGTCTATGGTATTTTATGCCATAACTCAAGTTACGTGTGTCATTAAAATATTAAAAACAATGGTGAAGCGGCAAGGTGGGACTTTGAACGTATATCTTACACTTTTAGTAATGTTAGACAGAAAATTGCTTGATCATTTATGAACAGACTTTTGTACGGAACTTTGGAAGCGTAAATTGTCTTAAGGATCTCTATTTTTTGACGTAAAGTTGTTTTAAATTCATATACGGGTATATTAGTCGCCACGAGTCGTGAGCACAAATGTCAAGTTAATTTTTGTGTTTTTGGGTTACTTACGAGGTTTTTTGGGGCGCGGACGCTGCACGCGATCGGTTCAACTGACGGATCAATCGCGTGCAGCGTCGCCGGCCCAAAAAACCCAGAAAGGAACCCATACACCCAAAAATGAACTTGCAGTTTGTGCTCACGACTCGTGGCGACTACTATAGGTTTAAGTATAGATAATATGGATATTGATATTTACAGATATTTTGAAAATAAAGTATTCTAAAAATATTTATTTACTTGTACTCGTATATTTGTATACCCAAAAACCCAAAAATTAACTTGACTTGTGCTCACGACTCGTGGGGACTACGAAGTCAGAAAAGCGATAAGTAACAAAATAGATTTTAATATTTAACACTAAAAGCGACTCGCTGACATAGACTATTCACGATAAACCAATGGCCGCGTGCCCCGACACAGCCCTACCCGCTTTTGTTTTAAATATAGCCTATAGAACTAAGGGATAACGTTGCTTCATATTAGCGAAAGAATTTGTGAAATCGGACTAGTAATTCTCGAGATTAGTTCAAACATACAAACAAACTTTTCACCTAAAAGCTTATGAATATTTTTATCTATGTTAAAAAAAATATTTTCAAAAAAGAATGAGTGTTTATTTTATGAAACAAAAAAACTACAAAACAAAATAACAAAAACAAGAGTGTGTAAGTACTTAACCAAAATGTTTAAGTACTACTTATTCCAATAGCTTCACTCGCTACAATACTTACTATTTGAAATTCAAATTCATAATTTCCTTAACAAAAGCAATTACCACGATTCCTAAGCCCGACTCTTAAAACTTCAAAAAAAGGTTACTAACATAATCTTGATTCTTAAACATTTTTGTGTTCGACTGTACCTCTACGGTGGTCTTGAATCTATGGTAATTTGTAACACGGAATCATTTTTAATGGGGATTGTTCAAAGAGTATGGTCATGGTTGAACTTAAAATTGTAATATGGTTACTAACTGCCCCGTTGTTCTCATGGTCGCAAGCGCGACTGATGAGCATGGGGTCCTGGGTTCGATTCCCAGGCCGAGCAAAGTGTTATTGGGTTTTTTCCATTAAGAATTTCTTAGTAGCACCTCGGAGTTAGGATTTGTGCCCGGTTAATGGCAATAGGCTCGCCCCCTATTCAATGGGACCTAAAAAATGCCGGCGAACTGTGGGTGTACATTGGTACACCTCTGCCTAATCCTTCGGGGAATACAGGTGTGATGGTATGTAATAATTTTATAAGTATAGATTTTTCATTATCAATTCAATAATATTTAATTTCTACATTATAATACATGATTATCATCTTCTTCCTGCCCTTATCCCATGTTACTTGGGGTCGGCGCAACACGTTTTCTTCTTCCACGCTGTCCTGTCAACCGTCATGCTATCGCTGACTCCCTTCTCTTTCATATTATTTCTTTGGCGTCTCTCTTCCTCTCCATCCATATTTATATTCAGAAATCTTTTACCATCATAACACATAAATACTGAACATTTTTTTTTTAATTCCCTTTATCTTTTATGTCTTCAGAAGATGTCGTGAAATCCCTCAAGCCATTTACAGAGTCGTGACTTTGGATACAATCGCCGTGACCACGAACTGCTTACAAGATATTTATTTCAATAAAACTCCCATTTAAATAAATGCTTTTATTTCGAAAATCGAAAAAAATAAATGCTTTTGTTGTGTTGTAAGTAAACTGTGAATTATGGATTTCTGTAAACTGTCTAGAAATGTTCACTTTTTCATTCGTTTCATTTATTTTTCTTTGAAGGATTTTCTAGTAAGTTCAACAAAGCAGAAGACACCGGAGACTTATGTAGAAAAATATCCAGTTTCCTTTAGAATAATTACTAATTTTATTACTTGAGACGTCTCCTAATATATATATATATACCATCACGCCTGTATTCCCCGGAGAGTTAGGCAGAGGTGTAACAATGTACACCCACAGTTCGCCGGTATATTTAGGTCCCATGTAATAAGGGGCGAGCCTATTGCCATTAACCGGGCACAAATCCTAACTCCGAGCTGCTACTAAGAATTTCATAGAAAAACCCAATAACACTTTGCTCGACCTGGGAATCGAACCCAAGACCTCTAGCGTAGCAGTCCCGCTTAAGACCACTAGGCTACCGAGGCAGTCTCCTAATGTCATTTTAAAATGTTTTCATTCAATTCTGTTTCAACCATCTGAACTAATATAATAAGTGTAGAGAATAGGTACCTAAAGATGACAAATGCTTCAAGTCTTTGATTGGATGAGGGTCTGTTGGGAATATAAGCTCTGAAGAAATTTACAATAAGTCGTTAAACTCTTCGATTACATCACAGATCAATTCCAGACCATCCATTGTCATCTTTAAGAAGTAACATCATCCACGCACCATCATCACTTAATATCAAGTGACAAGGTCACACCCGAGCCTATCCAGAACATATCTACTGAATAAAATCTAAACTACATAGATCACGTCTCATACAGCCACCGTTCATCCCAAATCCTGTCCATTCGTCTACTGCGCGTGTGTCCATCCATTGCTAAGCCCCCAACAACAATAGAAGCGCGTGCGTCCATCACCTGCCGGGCGGGTGTTGTAAAGGTGCACATAAATCTATGGCGGGAACGTGCTGGGTAAGGTGACCATGGTTTTAGAAAACAGAGGAATTATCCTGACATTTTTTAAGGTTTTAAATGGCGAGAGACTGTCTTCTTTCGTGTTGATTCGTTATAAGAATTGTGTGTTCATTTTGTAATTCAGTCGTATATTAAACAACAAAATTTATGGGCAAGATGAGCAGCGAGTGTAAGAAATGGAGTTCCTAAAGAATTACTAAAGCAAAAAGAAGATTAATCAATCTCAGCTTTAAATAAATTACTTGCTTCGAAAACAAAAGCAGTTAAAGTACTCTGTTTAGAAGCAAGGTAAAAAGGGTTGGTAAATTAATTAAGCTATTTAATATTCGCGTGCGAACACTATCTACGCTAAATCAGGTTATTATTTTATTCGGAGAAATAAAACTAAATCCTAATTACACTTTTACATGAATTAATTGTGACAGTAACATTTAATTTTGCGTGAATGTTATCTTTACAACATTTATAATAACATTATTTTTTTTATTTTCGCATATAAAAATAAACACTAATAAGACAGCATAATTAAATTAATTAGGACTTCGTGTTAATGATACTTCATTGTGCTGACTTTCATGGCGCCCTTTATATTAATGCCTCCTTCTCATGCAAACATTTATTTCTCTGATTTCTTTTGTAGTCTAGTCTTTAATAGATGTCGATGACTTTTAGCTCCAACTTGTGCGATTGAAATGTATTTGCATGCTTTTAGTTATATAAATATATTTGTCTTTTATTACCCTGCACACAGTCGAAAAAACATGGCCTAAAATGCGAATTTGTATACGTCTCCTACTTTTTAAATTGTTGGTGTGCCCATAATTGTTTCTCTTATTAGCATTTACCACCTATATGTTTCACATTATGGATGCGTAATGAAGATTTAAGCTGGTTTATCTTAATACCAACAAAATCCTTGCAGTAAAACCGTGGAACGAGGGATCGGCAGATGTCTTGGCAACAAAAGTTTGATTAGCCAATGAACAACAAGCTTAGCTCATAATTATAATATACATAGTGCAAAACACAACCAACAGCAATATTATACTGCCACAATCTCTGCATATGCATTTTTCAAGAATAAAGTACCAGGAAAGTCTCCAAAAATCTACCTAACATGGTCACCCTGATTACCTTTCTATAGTCATTATACCATACATGAATAGTACCAATTGAAGTTAGCTTTACAGTACCGAGTTCTATTGTGTTCTTTCTTTCATTCTTTGACGTTTCATGGAAACAAAGTTTTAGAAGGTTCTAGTGCGTTGTGACGAAGTGAAGTAACCATTACGAGTTTGCAATAGCTTTTTGTTTAATTTTAAAGTGTAATCTCGGTATTTTTCTTTTGGGGTGGTCAAAAAACCTTTTAAGGTCGATAATAGCAGTCCGTCTACGGAAGATATGGTAGGTCTTTTATCGTGTCTGCCAGTGTTGCGGAATTTGTTCGTGAGAGTCACTGCGGCTCTGGAACGCAAAGGGCATTAGGAGGAACACTGGTGGGTTTTAGTCAGTACGAGTCTGACACTCCCTTTCGCCCCACCCGGAACTGGAGAAGAAATTTGATGATTTACCATCTATAAAAAAAATAGTCTTTCATAAAAAAAGTATGATATTATAATTGGAATGCTTACCAAACAACAAGCTTCAAATTTTTGACTAACTGACCGACTCCTTAACAACTCAAATGTGCCTGTAAATTGTCTAATTGAAATAAATACTTTAACTTTACCACCTATCTCTACGGTACTTGATAAGAACTTTTGTAAAATAGTTGGTTTGGTTATTTGGATGGATAATAAAATGTTTTTGGTTTTATTACTGATTGGCTGTCTGAAACGGGTATCTGACATGGCTTTTTAAAGAAAGACCTGTAAATTTAACTTTTTCTTACCTTATTTTAGGTTTATCGCCTCAAGTGGACGATAGACGTGCGATGAAGTACGCGTCCTTATGGTTCCAACATGTCACTGTAAGTACGCGAACTTTAAGAGTGAAATATGGCCGATAAGGTCATCAAGCTTTAAGTCTGCCTACGTCTATTGTCCGGTTTAGGAATGGATGGCTTTTTTTTTATTGCCCGCCTCTCTATTTCCAGCCAGTGGACACCGCCAGAAAAACACCAAGGCATTAAAGCTCGAAGACTCCTATTTATAGGATAAGTATCATCTCCGGTAAAAATATTCATCGACTTTTCCAAATCGCTGAATGAAATCTGCACTTCAACATCTTGATAGTCTTCTTCTTGGGTATTCTTCTTCGGTGCCATCTTTGTTCAATCCCACAACTATTGGATTCCGCTACAAAATTAATCAGATAAGCGGAGAAGTAAGAACTAACACAATAGGAATGGATAGATTCTAATGATCACGCTTGGCAAATGAATGATTGCAAACACAGTCATATATGGAGGTGGCTTTAACTAACCGTTATCCTTGATTATCTTCCCACACCCACATAAACTGTGGCTTACTATCAAGGACCACACATGAAAGAGCATCTACTACCTAGCACCTACTACACTCCTGCCTACGCCTCTCAGGATCACGTGAAAGGTGGTTATACAAACATATATATCTGAGAACTTAATCATAAGTTGTTTAACTATCGCCCACTAAACCTAGTAACATTTTAAATTTTTTTTAACAACTTCCATAAAAGGTACATAGTTTGTGTACATTCAATACATCAGTTTATCTAAGAACTGCCTTGGTAGCCTAGTGGTCCTAAGCGCGACTGCTACGCTAGAGGTCTTGGGTTCGATTGCCAGGTCGAGCAAAAAGTGTTATTGGGTTTTTCTATGAAATTCTCAGTAGGAGCTCGGAGTTAGGATTTGTGCCCGTTTAATGGCAATAGGCTCGCCCCCTATTACATGGGACCTAAACATATTGATGAACTGTGGGTGTACATTATTACACGTCTGCCTAACCCTTCGGGGAACACAGGGGTGATGGTATGTGTTTTATCTAAGACAAGCGAACTGTCCACGTGGTTTATTTAACCCGTGTTGAGTTATTGCTCCTCTCCCGTGGGCCGTAGCGTGATGTTATAAAGCCTATGTCACTCAGGAATAATGTAACTATCTATCGGTAATTTTTTTTTTAAATGGGTCCTTTAATTTTACGAGCCTATTACGAGCCGGTACAAACAATCAAACAAAAATATATTTTCCCTTTATATTATTGTTATAGAGTTAAGCTCGTAACAATGTTGTAATGTCCTCAAAAACCACTAATTCACAAATACCTTTGAAACCCTTTTAAAATGAAATATCCTAAAATGGCGCCATACCAAATTATATGGCGGGAAATCTATTCGGTTGTCAAAATGTGAATTCAGACAATTCTAAACTCTACCCCTTTTGTGTTAAAATGTTCTTTAGATTGTAACATCTTGATTATTTGCCTTCCGATCAGGTATCGCGTCTGAGGAATTTGTGAAAGAAAAAATTAACAACAAAACCCGCGGTTTCTTTTGTTGTCCGAAAAGTTAAAAGATTATACAAAATGAGCAAACTTCGGTGTTTGGTACTGATTTTATCGACGTTTTAAAAAGAAATAATATGAATTGGACTTGACAAAAACTTTGTTGATTCTACACATTCGATTTTGAACCAAATGTCTTTAAAAATTAAGTAATTTTTCGCTGTTTCGAAATCGAAAAGAGAATTTTTGACTGTATTTTGTTTTTATCTTTAACAAGTCCATGAATTGCTCTTGCTAAATGCCCGTTAAAGTTTTGATGGCTTTCTCGTGTTTTTACTGCACTTCTAAAATACTAAGAGATGCGACAACGATCTTTTTTCAAATATTTAACAGCCCATTAACTTTGGACTACTGAACAAACCTTTAAGTTAAAGGCAATAAAGTGTTAATTGCTATAATTATCACTTTCATCACAGTTCTAGTGTTACAGTGAACGTCTCTTACTTATTACTCAAGTCAATTCAAGTAGTAATTATCAAGATAACGTATACTTATCTTGAGATGCATGAGTATGTAATTTCGATGAGCTTGTTACCCCTTCGCGTTAAAACAGTAATTAGATCAGCAATAAACTTCACTCTCAGAGCCTGCATGTAAACTATTAAAATTAGGTTCAAAAAAACTCGAGCGATTGAATTGAGCGCAAACTTGTCTTAAAAATTAAAACTGCAGTGTCAGTTTGTGTTGGAAAAGAAACGTTTTTACCTAAAAACACGCGTTAAATAACAGTAACAACATAAAACACGTTATCAAAGAAACAATATGTCAAAATTTATTTTAAAAAAATACATAAGTAAAAAACATAAGTATAAGCTTTAAATCATAAAAGACAAGGGGTTGACAAGATTACAATAACTTACATAAAAAAAGAAAAACAAAAGAATTTCGGATATTCAACAAACAAAAAGTTGGACGTTTTACGATATTCCCTAATTCAATCGCCGCAGGGCGCATGACACATAAAAAGTTTCGGAATAAAACAATAAGTTTTATTTGAATAATATTTATATCAAATTCCGGCACACTTGAAATGTTTATTACTTGAACTTTTTACTTTGTTCTTCCGCAAGACTTTTTTAAATGAATTAATAGTTTCTGACCGCGGCTCCGCCCGCGTAAAAAGTAAGTTTCCTAACGTTAAAGTTGCTAAGAACATATTTATCTTTGACTTTCGTAAGATTTTTTTTGGACAAGCCCGCCACTTTCTGTTATTGTTAGTAGAGCTCTTTGTGAAGGACCTCGTCCGGGAAAGTACTACCACCATACCTATTTCTCCCGCAAAGCAACGTTGCTGTATTCCGGTTTGAAGGGTATGGGTGCCGGTGTAATTACAGGCACATGAGATTTCAACTTTGTCTCTGTGATGGCAACGCATTTGCAAGGCCTCCGGTATTAGAAAAGCTTTATTCCCATACCAATGTAGCTCCTAATAGCTAGAATGAACAATGCCGATTTTCCAAAATGGCGTGCAAAAGCTATTTTTTTACATCCTAACTCCATAGTCTAAACAATAGCCTAAATTCCGCAAAGCTAACTGCCTAAAGTACACCAAACCTGCCTACAATCATTACTAATGATGGCACTTTTAAATACACTTCAAATTAAAAATGATGGACAGAGGATAAAAATATGATGAACCTACTCATCACTGCTTCAAAAACCCACAACGTATATTTAATTATGTTAATTACATGCAGGTCTAAATTAGGTCAGTAATGACATGTGGAATAAATGTTGTACGATGCCCTCCTATTGCCCTGTCATGGCGTCCCTCGGGGCAAGAGGCTTTTTAATTAGGCGCCTATCAAAATGATGGAGGTATTGACTTTGACGCATCAGCGATTGGGTGCTGATGGGCATTACTTTTGTTCAATACCTGATGAACGGTTTATTATTATTATTTACCTGATAAAGGGTTCCGTACCCAAAAGGTGCCAAATGGAACTCTGTTACTAAGACTTCACTGCCTGTCCATCAGTATGTTACAGCTTTTATTTTTATGACATTGTATGACAAATAATGTTAATGGCAATAGGCTCCCTATTACATGGGACCTAAACGTACCGGCGAACTGTGGGCGTACATTTTTAAGCCTCTGTCTAACCCTTCGGGGAATACAGGCGTGGTGGTATGTTTGAAAATAACTTAAATTAACACATGTTAAGTTCAGATTCCAATTACAAGTTCACGATATCCGATACCTATCAATAACTACATAATCGATTCTACATTTCCATTAAAAATAATTTACCTACTTCAAACACAAAGCAGTTTTTAAACATATTTGGATCCGACCTAATCTCTATATATCGAATGGCGCCAACAATACAGACAGACAATCGGTAATATAATATCGCACGAAGTCTGGCCTCACAGCTGCCCTACCTAACGGTATGTAACCGTTAGCGCGCACGATCGGGAAATTCGCGACATGACTAGTTTTGCGGTGACGTAATTTTTGTTTGACATGTTTAATGTGACAGGATTTTATCGCTTCCTTTATTGTTTATAGGAGTTGGTATTCAGGATGAAAACGTTACTACTTGAACTAATATTTGGAAATGTAATTCTTGCGCCATTTTTTTTTCTAATAGTATGAAAAAAAATGGCGCTGTAAATCGCTTAGTTCGCGTAACTTAGCTTAAATTGGTTGAAATAATGTGGCAAATTAATGAATTAATCTTATGATTATTATTTGACGTAAGTTTTTAATTTTGAATGAACTTAAATAATATGAATTGTAATTCTTTTACCTAAAATATATGTTTATTTGCTAGCTCAGTTGTAATTCTTTCGCAGAAATCACACATTTTGACAACTGATGACATTTACAATCTGGAATTTACTAACTCTAAAATTATTAACTTTTGTGTGTACTATTATATTATTTTAACTACTCTTGAGAGCTGAGACATTGTAACAATATACTTCAGTTTCATAAGAAGTAATTCTGCCTTTGTGCTCAAAATTTATGTAAAGACAAAGAACAGTTTTACAATGTAGGTTACACATTAAACTGTCATAACCAACCATAACACTCATGAAATATCTATTCTTCTATACTAATATTATTACAAAGAAGAAAGATTTTTTTATTTGTTTGTTTGCTCCGAATGGGCTCCGAAACTACTGAACCGTTGCTAACTGCCTCGTTAGCCTAGTGGTCCTAAGCGCGACTGCTATGCTAGAGGTCTTGGGTTCGATTCGTTCGGTTCCCAGGCCGAGCAAAAAGTGTTATTGGGTTTTTATATGAAATTCTCAGTAGCAGCTCGGAGTTAGGATTTGTGCCCGGTTAATGGCAATAGGCTCGCCCCCTATTACATGGCACCTTAACATACCGACGAACTGTGGGTGTACATTGGTACACCTCTGCATAACCTTTCGAGGAATACGTGCGTGATAGTATGTTATGTTAGATAGATACATTATTCCTTAGTAACATAGGCTATATAACATCACGCTACGACACACGGGAGTAAAACAGTAACCAAAGACGTAACTTAACGCGGGTGAAATAAGTCACGCGGACAAAGTCGCGGGCAGTTCGCTAGTTAATAATAATTAGTCATAATGACCACGTGAGCCCCCAACTAGGTCCCCCCACGACCCCAACGCATTTAATGAAGACATTTCTCGTAATGACGATTGTAATCAAAACGCGGCAGATGGCGGCGCCATGTTGTGACGTCACATGCCATGATTTTTTTTTTAATACAACACATGATTGAGCAAAGGAATTTTTGTGTACGGAAGCTGAAAATTATTTTTGAAATTGCAGTTGCGTGCAATAAAAACGGGACAGGATCTTTTTCGAATATATTTTAAAATTACTTAAGTAGATACTAATAACAAGCGACTGATGGGGTCCTGGGTTCGATTCCCAGGTCGAGCAAAGTGTTATTGGGTTTTTCGATTAGAAATTTTACTGTAGCAGCTCGGAGTTAAGATTTGTGCCCGGTTAATGGCAGTAAGGTAGCCCCTTATTACATGGGACCTAAAACATACCGGCGAACTGTGGGTGTACATTGGTACACCTCTGCCTAACCATTTTCGAAATACAGACGTGATGGTATGTGTACTAATAACAAGGTATTACTAAGTGATATTTCAGAAAAACTGGTCAAGTGCGAATCGAATTCGCACACGAAGGTTCCGTACCACCGTACAATATTTATCACTACATACAAAAAACGCGTTTCTTGTTTGGATACGCCCTCTATTTTTTATTATTTGTAACGACTGTCAAAGATCTACGAACGACAGCCGGGACCAACGGCTGTACGTGCTTCTCGAGGCACGGGTGTGTCACACCACCAACTTCCAAACTCCGGGCTGGTACTGAGAAAGTCCTAATGGAAAAATCCAAATAACACGTTTTGCTAGGCAGTAGAAGCAGTACTAAATGTTAGTCAAGAACGAAATATATATTTATTTATTAAAACTCTTTGCACATAATGTAAATAATAATAAAACAAAGGCGGACTTAATGCCTTAGGCATTTTCTACCAGTCAACCTTAGGGTGATGCAGAGACAAAACATAGTAGGTGCAAGGAACAGAAAGTTTCCAGGAATAAAATATAATAAATACATATATACATACATACAAACAAAATAAATATATTCATAACGCAAATCCTTTATCTGACCTACAAATCATACCACACGAATTATAATAAAAAGGAACTGATTTGCATACCATCCTTAATTTTTGCATACAAACTTTCTTACCAAATGCTGTCCCACATTTTTTACGACTTATTGTTTTATGTATTACCATTCATAACTGGTCGTGAACACACGTAGAAACATTTTATTCAAGTACAATAAAAATGTTCGACATATCTTTGTGACCACTATGTATCAATAAATAACACAGCATACCATCACGCCTGGATTCCCCGAAGGGTTAGGCAGAGGGGTACTAATACACACCCACAGTTCGCCGGTAAGTTTAGATCCTATGTAATAAGGAGCGAGCCTATTACCATTAACACAAATCCTAACTCCGAGCTGCTACTGAGAATTTCATAGAAAAAGTCAATAACACTTTTTGCTCGACCTGGGAATTGAACCCAAGACCTCTAGTATAGCAGTCGCGCTTAGGACCACTAAGCTAACGAGGCAGTCAATGTATCAATACTTCTACAATAATATTCTAAATGCAAAAGTAACTCTGTCTGTCTGTTACACTTTTACGCCTAAACTGCTGAACCCATTTTGATGAAATTTAGTACAGAGATAGATTAGACCTTGGAGAAGGACATAGCGTACTTTTTATCACTAGAAAAGGGCTTGAAGTGGGCTTGAAGGGTTGAGTTAGGGAATGAAAGTCTGTAAGGGACTCCGTTACTATTTATTGTTTAAAAAAATATGTATTTAATAAATAAAAAAGGTTGCCATAGTAACCAATCCACGCGAACGATGGAAATTAAATTTTTTCCTACTCCTCCGCTAATCTTTTCTGATTAATTTCGTTGCCGAATCCAAGACAGTTATATCGTTTCTCCGGGATTCGTCGAGCTTCATTGCCTCGGCGCTCTTCAGGCGGTCTCCACTGTTGATTCTGGCTTACAGAAGTTGCAGTGAGAATAGTGTGGCGGGCTTGTCCCAATTTTAATCCACGCGGACAAAGTCCCGGGCAAAAGCTAGTATAAAATAAAGTACATAGCTTAGTATTTGGAATTTAACGGTTGTCATGCGACGTTCAGCGTGGGCCATAGACATTAAATTGCAAGGAAGAGAGTGGAAATGCATCCTTTCATGCCATATTGGGATTTGCAGGAAACCTTTAGAGAAACCATTTCATTCAAAAGGTGTGTCCGTCCTGTAGAATGTTAAGAGACATTTTATTGAATTGGATTCTAGTTTGAATTGTACGGAGTTTGAATGGTTTAGTAGATTTAACTGCCTCGTTGGCCTAGTAGTCCTATGCGCGACTGCTACGCTAGAGGTCTTGGGTTCGATTCCCAGGTCGAGCAAAAAATGTTATTGGGTTTTTCTATGAAATTCTCAGTAGCAGCTCGGAGTTAGGATTTGTGCTCGGCTCGCCCTCTATTACATGGGACCTAAACATACCGGCGAACTGTGGGTGTAAATTGTTACACCTCTGCCTAACCCTTCAGGGAATGCAGGCGTGATGGTATGTTATATTTAAACTAAAACAAATACTTTAACTAAGAATAAACTCGCCACCTATGACATGGGACTTAAACATACCGGCGAACTGTGGGTGTACATTGTTACACCTCTGCCTAACCCTTCGGGGAATACAGGCGTGTTGGTCTTTAGTAGATTCAAGTATTTATATTTTTATAGCATCTTTCCAAGTTATATCATAGAAAACAAAATAGAAAGAGACCTATTTGAACAAACCACAATTTCTTCAAGTCTTGTGATAATCCTGTAGTAAAACTTCCCATACATGTTTCATGCGTGGGCTAGTGACTCATGGATCCCATTGTGACTTGAGTTTATGACGTCATAAACCCCCATAGAGGCCCAACTGAGCCTATTGTTAGATAAGATTGATACGAGATTGTCATCTTGAATATGATGATGTTCAAATGTAGGTGGAACGTTGAGATGTGACAGTTTTGAAATAGATTTTGTAATTGGGTAATAAATGCCCCCAATAAATTGACATACTTTTTATGATCCGACAAAATGCAACACCCATAGGTTTTGTAACTCAAATATTTATTTAACTATCCTAACCAAGCGTGTTTCACCTTAGGCCGCATTATAACTACCTGCCCGCACCAGAAAACTAAAATAAAAAAAATACAGATTTTTAACTGCCTCGTTGGCCTAGTGGTCCTAAGCGCGACTGCTACGCTAGAGGTCTTGGGTTCGATATGTTGTGATTTTTAAAGCAACTAAATAACACCAGCCTATTACTGTCCCACTGCAGAACAAAGGCCTCTTCTCATACACAGAAGGCACGAGCATTGATCACTACGCTAACTCAAGGCGGATTGGCGATTTCGGATTTACGTATATTGATTTTAAGTCCAGGTTTCCTCACGATGTTTTCCTTTACCAAAGTCAGAGATGTCGAAGATAAACTTAAGGGGCTATCCCAACACAGGTCTGGCATATTGATGCATATTACAAGCCTAAAAAAAAATAAATGTATTGTCAAGGGTTCAAAGACAATACTTACCTATAATTATTTTATAAAATTATAATGATGTCATGGTAAAAAAATTGTAAAGGAGAGCATAAAAAAAATTTTTCGTCGCTTGGATCTCAGAATTTTGAGCGTAAACTATATAATTTTATGTAATGACAGATATTAGTGCTCGCCTAAACCACAGGGCCATTACGACAAAAATAATTAGAGTTAATTAAAAATTTATCGAGATTTTCAGAGCTAAAAGAAAGAAGCTTCTTTTGGAGAAGCTATGTTTTGGAATTTCTAGAATTACATTACTGAATCAATGATAAAAGTTTGTATAACGGTGTCCCTTCCAAAGTGTCCCTTCCTTCCTGTTCCTATACGCTTTCAGTCGCTCCCAAAACGTATATAAACAAACAAGCCCTGTCTAATGGGGTGACCAGTACTTACGCCTGCTACGACCCCTGACATACATCACTAGTAATAAAAACCTCCATCAGAGTTTTCAGTTCTACCCCTCTTTCATAATAATCAATATGAATTTCATTTTACGTGAGTGGCGTGTATACGAAGGGCCATGTTCCGACTAGTAGTAAAGCTCTTTATGAAGGACGTCGTCCGTGAATGTACTACCATCATACCTATTTCTGCTGCAAAGCAGCGTTGCTGTGTCCCGGTTTGAAGGCTATGAGTGCCGGTGAACTTACAGGCACATGAGACCCTTCAACTTTGTCTCTGGGATGGCAACGCATTTGCAAGGCCTCTGGTATTGAAGATGTCGACAGGCAGCCGTGGCCAAAAAACAAGGTGAGACGTCGGCAAAAAAATAGTTTGGACTGAAAACTTGTTCGAAAAAATGTGTTGCAATAATAATTGTTTTAGAAGTCATTACCAAAATTGTCACTTTTACGTTTTTTTATAGTTTTTAAACCCCGATGCAAAAATGACGGGGTGTTGTAAGTTTGACGTGTCTGTGTATGTGTGTCTGTGGCATCGTAGCTCTCGAACGCATGAACCGATTTTGATTTAATTTTTTTGTTTAAAAGGTATATTAGTCGGGAGTGTTCTTAGCTATGTTTGATGGAAATCGGTTCAGCGGTTTCAAAGTTACCAGCTCTTTTGTTTGCTACGGTAGGAATATTTATTCTTCTGTCGGGGGTTACTTAAAAATTTTATTTTAAAAACACGTTTTTGAATACTAGCATGTCAAAGTCATCAAACGGAATAGTATTAATCTGCTATATTTATGATCATTCTTTTGTGTTGTATGGACCATTTCCATCTCAATTTAACATAACAATAGCGGTCATTGACATTTCTCTAAGAGATATTATCGTATCGCAGGAATCTCAGCTAATAACTATTTATCATTTTTCATTGTAGAAATACGATATTAAATTCGGAGATGTAATTTTCGTGTTTAAAAGAACGATTGCTTTCTAGTCGTAGTATCAATCTGTCAAAATTACCTCTTTATATGGTTACTGGTTTGTTACTTGTACGTCATATATACAGATATAAGCAACAGATTATAATTTACATAGGTACATTTATGACATGTCTGACATTGGTTGACGCCGTGATGAGATTGTGACGAGATTTTGGACGTTTTTTGATAAAAGATTAATTTAGCCAGTAGCCTAGTGGTGCTAAGTGCGACTGCCACGCTAGAGGTCTAGGGTTCGATTCCCAGGTCTAGCAAAAAGTGTAATTGGGTTTTTCTATGAAATTCTCAGTAGCAGCTCGGAGTTAGGATTTGTGCCCGGTTAATGGCAATAGGCTCGCCCCCTATTACATGGGACGTAAACATACCCGCGAACTGTGGGTGAACTCTGCCTAACCCTCCGGGGAATACAGGCGTGATGGTATGTGATGGTATGACTATTTAGGTCTTTTTAAGGATTTATCTAAACGGTTGGTTGACACTTCCCGTGACCCAAGCGCTGGCTTTCTCCTTGGCCAGAGGTTAAGCATTGCCATCCAACGGGGCAATGCCGCCAGTCTTTTCCGGTTGACGGCGATGCGATTGAATTTTTCGATGCCATATAGTTATTTTATTTTTATTAAGGTTTTTCTTACCTTATTTTAAGGTTGAATATATTAAATGTGCTTTTTAAATAATCATTGTTTTCGTTTAAAAAATTAAGAATGCTAGAAAATGTAAATGGGTCACTGACCTTTAGTGTCATGCTAAAGCGGCATGACTATAGATTGTAACTGTGAACATCTATTTTCCTATTTCCCTTCAGTTTTCAGGGGTGACTTCCTGAACCCCACACTTTGAAGGCGCCGGCTTGCCGCCACGCGTTGCCATGGCGACCCACTGTGTTTGGATCAGAAGTATGTAATAGGAATCTTTTTTTGGGACATCATCCATCATTTTGATTAATGTGCTGTGGTTTGAATGATTTTTATAATTGAATTATATTATTATTATTATTTTATTTGCTTGTAAACTGCCTCGTTAGCCTAGTGGTACTAAGTACGACTGCTACGCTAGTGGTCTTGGGTTAGATTCCCGGGTCGAGCAGAAAGTGTTATAGGGTTTTTCTAAGAAATTCTCAGTAGAAGCTCGGAGTTAGGATATATGCCCGGTTAATGTCAATAGGCTCGCCTCCTATTACATGGGACCGGCGAACTGTGGGTGTACATTGGTACACCTATGCTTAACCCTTCGGGGAATACAGGCGTGATGGTATGTTATGTTAAAATTTCAGCCAAGCTAAAATAATGTAGGTCTGGCAACTCTAAAATTTAGTCGATAGATGTCATGTCATCAGTTGCATTAAAACAAAATGATTGTCTATAGTAATATTATAAAGAGGAAAGATTTGTTTGTTTGTTTGTAACGAATAGGCTCCAAAACTACAGGACCGATTTTAACCATTCTTTTACCAATAGATAGCTACATTATTCCTGAGTAACACAGGCTATTGGTATAACATCACGCTATGACCCACGGGAGCGGAGCCTGCAGTAACAAAAGACGTAACTTAACGCGGGTGAAATAAGCTACGCGGACGAAGTCGCAGGCAGGTCGCTAGTTGATGATATTATGATGACAATCAGTACCTACTTACCTACCCATTTTCCAGATGTCAGGAAAAAAGTAACTTTTTTTTTAAGTAGGATACCTACTATGACGTTTAAAAAGATACACTATTGTGACAGACAGACAGGCAGCAGAGTTTTAGTAAAAGGGGCCTTATTGTAAACCTTTGGTTAAGTAACCCTAAAAATTGCTAAAAAAGCTAAGTTTTTCGACCCAAGTGTACTGTTCAACTAAAATCATGGTCACCCTACACTCGCACTCATATTTCGGGTGTCCAGAGAAAGTGTGCCACACATGTTTGTTCACAAACTACAGGATGTGTCGGTTAGTGTATTGCTAATGTTAATTACTTTCTTTTGCGCTGTTTTACATCACCCCGTGTATGGTTCGTGTTACGCTGGATTGTTTATACGATTTGTGTCTAGATGAAAAGAGAACAGTGTTTCTAGGTATGCTAAAAGAGATAATTAGAATACCTACGTGTAGTTTTTTTATACGTGAAGAACAGAGAACCTCTTTTTGAGCTTTGAAAGTCGGTTAAAAGAGCAGTTCTTTTTTAGTATTATCTTGTTAATTAATGTAGGCTATGCCTTAGGTTTATACCAGACCATAACGGCAGAGTTATTCTGTAAACACATACATACCATCACGCCTGTATTCCCCGTAGGGTTCCCAGTTTGCCGGTATGTTTAGGTCCCATGTAATAGGGGGCGACCCTACTGCCATTAACCGGGCACAAATCCAAACTCCGAGCTGCTACTGAGAATTTCATAGAAAAACCCAATAACACTTTTTGCTCGACCTGGGAATTGAACCTCGACCGTAGCAGTTGCGCATATTACCTCTAGGCTAACGAGCCAGTTAAATTCATAAACTCACGCCTTTTCCCCATGGTGGTAAACAAAAACCACAGAACGCCACCTGCTACGATCCTTACATACTGCTTTCGCCTCGACCACGTCCGTACATCTGCTCATACAAGCACGCCGGTTACGAGTACTGCGCACCCGACCTTTCTGAAGAACCTCACCAATAAGGTCAGGGTAGGTCTTTCTAGGGCGTCCCCTCCCGACATTGCCACTCACATCTACCATATAAATACCTTTTGTCAGTCTTCTTTCCCTCATTTTCTCAACATGACCGAACCATCTAAGCATACTCTCTAAGTGAAGCGAGCTTAATCACATCAAAATCACACAGGGAGATTATTGCAGGCTGATTATAATAATACTAGCCTATTATTATCCCACGGCAGGCCAAAGGCCTCTTTTCAGGCACAAGCATTGATCACCACAGTTTTCCTCACGATGTTTTCCTTCACCGATGTCAGTGATGTCAAAGATAAACTTAGAAAGTACGTCATATGAATTGAAAAAGTCACATTAGTACTTGTATGTGTATATGTGTCTGTCTGTCTGTCTGTCTGTGGCATCGTAGCTCCCGAACGCATGAACCGATTTGGTTTAGTTTTTTTTTGTTTTAAAGGTGAATTAGTCGGGAGTGTTCTTAGCTATGTTTAATATCATCTCTTTTGTTGGTTGCGGTAGGGAATATTTTTTCGTCTGTCGGGGGTTACTTAATTGATAATTTAACTACATAACAAGACTAGATAATAGCCCGTACCCTGTCTACAAAAATTCACAGAGTTAAATTACATATTGACTAAAATATGATTACATTACTTTTGTATGGAGAGCGCTGCCAGTGAAGTCTTCTTAATAATGTCATTGAATATCATCTGCCATTCATTCACTAGTCACTCATTAATATTATCTATACTAATATTGTAAGGCTGAAGAGTTTGTTTGTTTGTTTGGTTGGTTGAACGCGCTAATCTCAGGAACTACTGGTTGGAATTGTAAAATTCCTTTTTTGTTGGATAGTTCATTTATCGAGGAAGGGTATAGGCTATATAACATCACGCTACGACACACGGGAGAGGAGCAGTAAGACGTAACTTAATGAGGATGGAAAAAACCACGCGAACGAAGTCGCTAGCAGCAGCTAGTAATAAAATAATCGTTTATCTGAATGTTTGAACTAAATATTTTCATAATAAACATTGTGCTAACAGTGTGTAAACACGTCATTCCAGTCAAGTAACTCGTTGACATTGTCATATTCCACGGTTAAGACTAATGCCAATATTGCATGCTGGCTTCTGCCCGCGACTTCGTCCGCTTAAAAGTCAAATATACCATAAAACATTTTCAAGACACTCAGCGACTGGGTAGCTTCCCATCTTTCAGGGTTCTGTACCCAAAGTTTCATTTTATTAATGCACTAAAAATAAGTACTCCATCTTAGGTGTTCCGCCGTGTTGGATTTAGAATGACGTCACACAGCTAACCAGGCATTGTCATCCAAGCTGATCATGTATACAAAATTTGAGCTCAGTCGATTGAAGATATCTGCTTCAAAATTGAGTTGCAAGATTCCACCCAAACAAACATACAAGTTTGTAAAAAAAAAAGCTTGCTACAAAATCTGTTTGCTTCAAAGACATCTTATTTATTATCATTCCGTATTTATCCGTTACTCTCAGACAGAAAGTCAAGAAATTCCACTTCACGGGGCGACCCTTTTAAAATATTTTATGCATGCAATTTGTGTAATATCGATTTTGACAAGCGCTCTCCTTCGGCGCCCTTCACTCTTCTTAATTATGTTTTTAAAACTTTCTTTTGACATTCTTTTCACGTCGACTTATTATATTTGATACCAGCCTATTATTGTCCCACTGTGAGGCACCTTCTTATACAGAGAAGGCACGAGTGTTGATCACCACACTTGCACAAGGCGAATTGGCGACTCTTTATATTACCCTAAATAATATTATAAATGCGAAAGTATGTTTGTTACTTTTTACACCTAAACTACTGAACCGATCATCTTGAAATTTTGCATGTACGTTGTCAGGTGTACAGAAACGGAGATGGTACCTGTCTCACTGCCACGCGTCTTTCGAATCATGATTGAATTTGAAATATACTCGATATTTACGCGAACGAAGTCGGGGGCAAAAGCTAGTTAACTTATAAGTCTAGATTATCTCGCGATGTTTTCCTTCACCGATGTCAGTGATGTGAGATAGGATAAAGGGCACTAATATCTAAGCTTGTAGTTAGTCAATTCTCGTCAAATCCAAGTGATACATAACTCAGAAACGCGTAATGGAAAATATGAGATGTCTAGTTACCGTCCTTTTAGAATTACTTTAAAAGTGGATAGATGGGTTTAACGATTTTTGTTAATATTAAACTCTCGTCTTCATCATCTAATCAGCTTTAGTTACATACATACCATCACGCCTGTATTCCCCTAAGGCTTAGGCAGAAGTGTACCAATGTGCACCCATAGTTCGCCGGTATGGTTATTGGTTATATATTACCCATAGGTCCCATGTAATAGGGGGCGAGTCTATTGCCATTAACCGGGCACAAATCCTAACTCTGAGCTGCTACTGAGAATTTAATAGAAAAACCCAATAACACTTTTTGCTGGAATCGAACCCAAGACCTCGGGCGTAGCAGTAGTAGCATTTAACAATTCTATTATCCAAAACTACACAGCTATTCAAATATTAACTTTATCGGACTGGCATACATACATACATAAACTCACGTCTTTTTCCCATGGGGGTAGGCAGAAACCACAGAACGCCACCTGTTACGATCCTAACATACTTCCTTCGCCTCGTCCACGTTCATGCATCTGTTCATACAAGCAATACATCCCATCCCAGACATCACATCGTACCTTCAAGGAATTTAAGATATGGCTGTGCCAATATCATTTATCATTTAAAATTCAAACCACTTCTCGATGTCAAAAAATAAAACCATAAAAAATGCAAGATCCAAAATCGAAAATTCTGGGAACAAATATCAAAATGGCGCTATTGTTAACGCCAGTACTGGAAGAGGTATTAGTTTTAATTTTGGAATATTTTCACGTAGCTGCAAACATTGATTATTCGTTGTTTGATCTATGTATAGTGATTGTAAAGCTCGTGAGAATGACACGCTATGCTATAGAGATATAGGAGCTTGTTATTATGAAAAATTGTCGAATACCCCTTTTAGTTCCCTCAAGAAAGACTTTATATTAATTTGAGAGCTAAAAAACGCAATAATATCTTTTCAATGGAATTTACACTTATATTGCAAACAATCCAACAAACGATACAGATACAATACACCAAAACAAACAAACAGTTGCGGATGAATGAACGAAGATTGTATTGGTATGTCAGAAGTACTGTGAGAAGAATGTATGAAAGGGATGACTTTGTATTGTTTTGTTTTAAATTTATATTTGTGTTTTTTTATCTATATTATTTTTCTTTTATCTTTTTTTTTAAGTGTCTGTATTTACTGTAATTGGTAACTGTAACCGTGGTAATGAAAGTAAAATAAATAAATTGAGCACTGAATTTTTTTTCCGAGAATATAAAATACCTACTATCCATCCGATTTTTGAAGTAAAACTGCTTTACGCACGCTTGACTTGGGCAGTAAGCTGGTGAATACGAGACGATAGCGTTACGGAAATGTGTGTGATCGGGCGAACGGAAGTTGAGAGGGAGATATATATTTTTTAAACAAAATATATTAATATTATATTTTTCTTCCTTGGTTTTAGTCAAACTATAACTTAAGTAACTGATATTACAAGATACTATGTTTAAAATTAATATCACGCACTAATTTATACTCGTGACTTCGCCCACATGAATATCGATTATCGAGGACAAAGACGAAATGTTCTTGTACTGATCATAATCACCTCTTTATCAAATTTTACTACAAACAGTTTAGTGCTTTTCAGTGGATATGAGGTAACAAATATATAGACAGACTTACTTCCGCATTTACAATAATTAATACAATTTATAGCTTCACCATCGCTCAGCGAACGTAGTATACAACATACCTTAACTGTTACAGTTCTTCACACATAGTTACAAGTTCTCAAAGGTTCTTAGTAACTGACATTTACCTACCTAGTTACGTTTGCGTGATGTGATTTAGATATTCGGTTATTTGAGACCAGATAACGTTATTGACAACGTGGAATGAATCAGTAATAGACTAATAGGTTTTATTGAGCGCAGTAATGTTTTAATCTATGGAGTTATCGTTGAATGAATAGGAATTGGAGGTAATTTTTGTTCGTTTGTGAATTTTTGTTTAGTTTTGTTGTAGGTGGTCTGGAAGAGCTGTTTACGAGTTCAAAACTTGCCTCATATACAGCGTGTAACGGAAAGGGTATATACATATCAAAGGCACGGATTCTATAGGTGTTAGCAAACCACATAGTAACATTTTTTAAATATCTATTATACTCACAACATTATAAAATTAAGAAACACTTAAGTAAAAAATGTTTCCAATTGAATTCTACACACCACTGCACCAAGTCAGCTGATCAATAAACTATACACAAAGAAACAACTCTGTAAAAGATTTGTTTCTCCTGACACGTTTGTTATGATTTAAACTTAATAAACTGCCGAAATAAATAAAATGTTATGCATTCTCAAAGTTATTGCTTTTAAGCTGAAATTTTCTATAGAGATTTAGTACCGGATACACTCTTCACCCCGTTTGTATGGATATTCTCTTTCTGTAACCCACGCTGTATATTGACATAAGTAACTTATATTTGCTTCAAAATTTTGTGAATGCTTTTGAAAATACATTTATCCTCCTATATCCTGCTGTAGCCATTTCTGCCTAGCCTTTTGCCAACTGAGAAAATATTACCCAATGAAGAAACTCACACTTTTGACCGACCTAGGAATTCAGGTCCCTACTAAACCAACAAGGCAGGAATACCTGCAGTTTATATATAGTGAATTTAAGCGAAGTGATTTTGAGCTGAGCTCTCATCCCAACATAATTTTTTTGTTTGCCTGTTTGTTTATTTGTAACGAATAGGCTCCGAAACTACCGGACCGATTTTAACCATTTTCCACCAATAGATAGCTACATTATTCCTGCGTAACATAGGCTTTATAACATCACGCTACGACCGACAGGAGTGGAACAGTAATGAAGAAGCGTTACTTAAGCTTAAGCGGGTGAAGTAAGCCACGCGGACGAAGTCGCGGGCAGGTCGCTAATCAGTTTATAAAATGCAAGTAACGTCACGAGCAGACATAGTACTTTGACAAAAACAGCGGAATTAACGTTAATAATGTTTGTCTGACTGTTTGTAGTAATTTGTTAGTCAAATGGGCGAGACTTGTGATGTAATTTTGCTTGTTATGTCAATAATTTATTAAGCATGCATTTTTAATTAGAAAAATACTGGCAGTGTTGTTAATATATGATAATACAACGTTTACGTGATTTCACTGCCTCGTTAGCCTAGTGGTCCTAAGCGCGACTGCTATGCTAGAGGTCTTGGGTTCGATTCCCAGGTCGAGCAAAAAGTGTTATTGAGTTTTTCTATGAACTTCTCAGCAGCAGCTTGAATTAGGATTTGTGCACGGTTAATGGGAATAGGCTCGCCCCCAATTATATGGGACCTAAACATACCGGCGAACTGTGGGTGTACATTGGTATGCCTAATGCCATTAGCGGGCACAAATCCTAACTTCAAGCTCCTACTGAGAATTTCGTAGAAAAACTCAATAACACTTTGCTCGACCTGGAAATCGAACCCAAGACCTCGAGCGTAGCAGTCGCGCTCATGACCACTAGGCTAACGAGGCAGTCCTTTAAAATTATCCGCCATGGAAACACAAAAACGGGATAAATACATGTGTTTTTCTAATTCCTGCGATATTTTTTTTTATCCTAAATCATACAATACAGGTACTTGGTATTTTAGCCAATTACCTTGAAGGAAAGTCGGAATTGCAGTTGCTGTGGCCGAAATCGGCAAGATGTCACCACCTCCATCATCATCATCATCATCTTGCTTTAGGACAGCAAAAAAAACGAAATACTTACAAATATTTGATCTGTGCAGGAATCGAACCAGCGACTAGTATCGCAGCAGCCAATCGCTGATCCACCGTGCCAACCGTACTGTTGCTTTTGATTATTATTATGACTCAAATGTAAACGAAATACTACAAAAAAAACATTATAGTTAAAATATGTTAATAGCCACTAAACGGTAATTTACATACCAATCGATCATTGTAACTCGATTCAGTGATGCGAGACCGAATCGATTGTTAAAATCGATTCTCGAAACTCGATTCACAGTGACGCGTCATCCTGATGACTGAGTTTCAATGATCATTGCTATTTTGGCATTGATTATAATGGGTATAATAGAAAAATAGAAACATTAAAATACAATACAATGATGTGAATAAAAAAAAAAAAACGATTGACGGGGTCCGCCTTTGAAATGGTGGCAGGCAAGACCTGCCCGGATGCGGAAGAATGCTCTGAGCGACTCCCGTGCCCCGGCCAAAGATAGATGGAGGAACACCATAGGGTTTCAGTCGGTTAGCTCACCATCCTTACGTTGCATAACGACAGGCCGTGTCGACGGCGCGTTCGTGTTCCACGCGCGCCTCAAAGAGATGTCAGCAAAAGGAAGGGGCCACTGAGGACCAATGCCTGCCGGGGCTGCGGGTTGTTCACAAGAGATACCGCGCCCCCGGAACGCAAAGGGCACAAGAAGGAACATGGGTGGGTTTTAGTCAGTAAAAGTCTGACACTCCCTACCGCCCCGCCCAGGGCGGGAGAAGTTATTTGATGATTTCCCACCCACCAAAAAAAAAAAAAAACGGGTTTCAGTCGGTAGAAGTCCGACACACTCCTACGCCTTCTCCGAGGCGGAGGAAGACCATAAGGATTTCCCAACGAAAAAAAAACCAACGTCACTTTATCATGGCTGAAATAATAATAACCGTAACCGTTAGCCTAGGTGGTCCTAAGCACTACTGCTACGCTAAAGGTCTTGAATTCGATTCCCTAGGTCAAGCAAAGCGTTATTGAGTTTTGCAATGAAATTCTCTGTAGCAGCTCGGAGTTAGGATTTGTGCCCGGTGACGGGGCCCGCCAATGGCGGTCCAGTTAGGAGCGCGGATCCTGCGTCAATCAAAACAGGGCTCCTGACTTTTGGTAACAGGAAGAACCCTGGGGTTTTACTCGTTAATGGCAATGGGCTCGCCCCCTAATACATAGGACCTAAAAACATTTCGGCAAACTGTGAATGTACATTGGTACACCTCTGTTTACCCTTTCGGACAGTACAATCGTCATGATATGTGGATATGGACATAATTATGTTTAGAAAGTAAAGTTAAAAACCTTTTTTACACCCAGAACCTTATCACAAACCAGTGCAAGTGTGCTGAACTGGTTACACATTGTTTTGTACACCACACATTACTATGATATCATATTAGTTACAAGCAAGGTGAGAAGGACACTAATTATTATTGTGCATTATAGCACTTCTAACCCACGATAAGATGGCGCCAAGGCATTTAATTACAATAATAAGTCGTTACTAGATAAGCTAATGAGTTAGCTATCGGTTATAAGCAACTATGTTTAGAGGAAAATGGTTCCAGATGTTTTCTTCGTTTTTAACCGACTTCAAAAAAGGAGGTTTGCAATTCGACGGTACGTTTTTTTTTTGTATGTATGTTACGCGATATCTCCGTCAATTATAAATTGATTTTGATCATTCATTTTTGTTTGATAGGTCATACGTCAGAGTTAAAATTGGTTCAGTTGTTAAGTAAAAAAATTTAATAACTTAAAAAATATGTCGTCCAAGTAAACGAATTAGCGTATTCTGATATCTTGTGACTATTAAGTGGTGTCTTGTTATAAATCGCAGAATTTAAAATATCGTTCTGTTTCTACCGGTCCTTTGAAGTTGGCAGAGATAGAATGATGATTTAAATACGTTTAGTGATAAATGTTTTTCAGGACTTATGGTGTTAGGGGATTAAAATTTTGGAGATCCTTAATAAAACCTTGTATTTTGAGTCTGATTAAATGATTTATTAGTACACTAAACTGTCAATCTTTCTTCCTACTAATATTATAAATGCGAAAGTTTGTGACGATGGATGGATGGATGGATGTTTGTTGCTCTTTCACGCTTAAACGGCTAAACGGATCTGGATAAAATTTGGCACTGAAACAGATTGTGGAATAACACATAGGATACTTTTTATCTCGAAAAATTGTACGATTCCCGTGAGATAATATAGGTATCAAATTTTAACGCGGACGAAGTGGCGAGCAGAAGCTAGTCTTATATTAAAGCAAACGCGTTGAATTATATATTGGAGTAAGTCAATCTAACACATACTATCACGCCTATATTCCCCGAAGGGTTAGGCAGAGGTGCAACAATGTACACCCACAGTTCGCCGGTATGTTCAGGTCCCATGTAATAGGGGGCGAGCCTATTGCCACTAACCGGGCACAAATCCTAACTCCGAGCTGTTACTGAGAATTTCATAGAAAGAAGAAGTTAAGTCCATCTAGTCTTAGGATTATATTCAAAATGTAATTAAAATCGAAATAAACATAAACAAAAGTACCAAACAAATCAAACACAAATTAAAATTACCAAAATCTACATAGGTAACTTATTTAGAATGAGTTATGGTATAAAAGTTTTGTAAAAAACTAAACGCATCGGAAGTAGGTCATAAATCTTTTGACGTTTGGACCAAAATGCGCGCGCTTCCCAACAAAGATGGCCGTCCGAATTTGAATGCGTTTCCATGAATGAATTCTTGTCACGTGACCAACGGTTGATTTTAATTGTGTATCTTTTAAAATATTGCATTTTTCCTGTATTTTTGATTTGTACAGAAATCTATGGTTTTATGACGAGTACTTACTTGGTGTAAACTCTTTTGTTTCCGAATTAGTTACACTTCTATTGTTTGTTAAAAGTTCATTGAACTCTTCAATGCATTTTAATTTCAAGAGCACTTGACTTAAAATTGGTTTTTGTTTATTTTTGTACAAAAAATGTACAACACTTGAAGTTTTATGGCAAAATTAAGTGGTAGTAATAGGTACATTGGTGTCTGTTGACCATAAATAAAAATGACATTAATTTTTTTTTTTTTTTAATAGCAACCCAGAGTTTTGTAGTTGGTCGTGTGACACCCCGGTGTCTCGGAAAGCACGTAAAGCCTTTGGTCCCGGAAGTAATTCGTAGATCTTTGACAGTCATTACGGGTAGTCAGAAGTCAGGAAGTCTGACAACCAGTTTTACTAAGGAATATATCATATATCAGCGGCATTTGTAGGCTAAGCACATAAGATACTCCTTAATTCACCTGGATAATCCAAACACGAATTTAGACAAAAATGCAGTGGTGGACTAAGAGAAGCGGCAGGGCCGGGACGCCTCTGGTACGTAGTCTGGGAGCCGAGATATCGAGGAGTTCTCTTAACCAAATCCTATAACCGCTACATAGCTGTTCGGCAGTCGGCAGATGATGTAACTTAAACCACTAAATCAAGGCTGACAAAAGCAATTAACAGCTCCAAAAGTGAATTTACAAAGTGAAACTCCTCATTAATCGCAATAATCACTAAACAAAGAAAAACGCACTTTCTCTGAGGGCCAGTTGCATTAACCGTCTGTCAAGAGACGCACTTGATAAAAATGGTGCTAACGGGTCAAAATAGAGCCTAGTTCAAGCGCGAGTTGGTAAACGTGAATGAGGAATAATATAGGCTATGACATCACGCTGTGACCTACAGGAGCGGAGCGGTAAAAGAACGATGCGGACGAAGCCGTGAGCAGAAGCTAGTTTAAGAGTATAAATTATATTATCTGTTTGTATATTATGGTTCAAGATCTTTGACTCGTTAGACCTACGTTAGATATCGGGGACGCGGATGATGCTTCATGTGTATACCGGGCTCCCAGCTCATGTTGGTAGTAGGAATTGTGGGGTTTTAGTCTGTGGGAGTCCAACATTACCCTACGTTTTCTCCGATATACGGTATCCATGACATTTATCACACAAAATATATTTTTTTTTTGTTAAAACTACTAGTAGTAGTAGACAGCTCTTTGTGAAGGAACTCCTCCGGGAAAGTACTACCACCATACCTAATTCTTCCGCAAAGCAGCGTTGCAGTGCCCCCGTTTAAAAGGTATGGATGCCGGTGTAACTATAGAGATATGAGACATTTTAATTTAGTCTCTGGGATGGCAACGCATTTGCAAAGCCTCTGGTATTGCAGATGTCTATAGGCAGCGGTGACCACTGAACAAGAGGCGAGCTGTCGGCTTGTTTGCCATCTAACTTTACTTTTGTACCCTAGACAGTAGCTACTCCATAACGCCCTTTGTTCATCTGCTAACCTGTGAGAGAGTTAATTAAAACAATATCTCACAGACCTAGTCCAATTTTTGTGTGAGAAATTCGACAGAATCGTGACTCGACACATGTCTGGACCGTATGGTGTTTGGTTATAAATGCTAATCAGATTTACGTTGTTAATTAGTAAGATTGGTCGACAGTTATCGTGGTTACCATGTTTGTAAAGATTTGTTACGATTTGTAGTTAGCGCTTTCGGTTTCGATAGCGTAAATGTGTGGATTTACTACGCGTACTATTCGAGAACTACAATGTTTGGATTTGTAGGATATGCTGCCGTGTATGTGTGGTTGTTCGTTACCACTCCAGACAGTTATCGATGTGACTTTATAGCGCTCGAAATTTTAAAATTTATATTTTCTCTTTTCAAATGTACTAACATACCATCACGCCTGTATTCCCCGAAGGGTTAGGCAGAGGTGTAACAATGTACACCCACAGTTCGCCGGTATGTTTAGGTCCCTTGTAATATGGGCCGAGCCTATTGCCATTAACCGGGCACAAATCCTAACTCCGAGATGCTACTGAACATTTCATAGAAAAAAGCAATAACACTTTTTGCTCGACCTGGGAATCGGACCCAAGACCTCTAGCGTAGCAGTCGCGCTTAGGACCACTAGGCTAACGACGCTGTGGTGTTCTTTGAAAGTGTTCCATAAACCACAATTTTTTCGAGCACACACTACCACACACACACACTCAAAGGATGACACTCATGGCAAAAAAATGTAGGAAACACAAACATCATTTCCATAAATCCATTCCACACACACACCCAACGAAGTAAATAAAATAAAAATATCAACTTAATTACCTAGATACGTATTTACTTACCTACGTTTCTCATACACGGTTGTAATGACACGACTAACAAAATAAACACTATGTATGTATGACTTGTATGTATGACTGCGTGTTTGTATGACTCAGGCACATCAGGAACGCGGAACTGAACGTTCAATAAGCTCTATTGGAGTTGATTTGCTATAGTTTAGCGTGTCGCAGGCGCATGTATCGGGTTTAATGTATTTTAACAGCTTTTGTGGCGAGCTTTAGCAATACTTGTGAAGATATTTCTTTAGCTGAATAGTGCCTGAATTCTGACTGTCAATACAAATTACTCAATACAATCAAAGTCAAAGTCAAATCATTTATTTCAATTAGACCATTAAAAGGCACTTTCTCAAACGTCAATGTACAAGAAAAAAGAATTGAATCTAGTTGCCTTTTCCAGGTAGTTTCGTATGAAGAGAAGAATGGGCAAGAAACTCAGTACCTACTCTTTTTAAATAAAGGTTTTTTTTTAATATTTGCATCCCACAATGTTACATGCTTAGGTGGTAAGTAGGGTAGGTAGTTTATTTGTTAATTGAACAATCGTGGACCCTGTCGGGCACAGAAAAAAAATAGGAAGGCTTCCTTAAACTTACAATATAATTTATTCTAAGTATAGTATAACATTCTTTTTACCCGACTACGCTAGAAGGAGGGTTATGTTTTTCCATTAAAGGGAAGACTTGAGCCGATAAAGATCTTAAATGAGTCCCGACTATTACCTATCAGTCAAGTCCAGTAGGACATTTTTTTCTGTTCAGTTTTTATTTAAGGATAATGTTCTGCGTAATCAAATTTTTTAATGGCTTCTTTTAAAACGTCTATCAGAAATGCACCTCTTTTCCGACCAATAAATTCGATACCTGTTACAATGGATAAAATGTTCACTAACTTGTGTTTTAGCTATTTTACTTGGTACAAAGTCAAAGTCAAAGTCAAATCATTTATTTCAATTAGACCATTAAAAGGCACTTTTGAACGTCAATCACATGTTAAATTAAAAATATTGAATCTAGTTGAATCTAGTTGCCCATTCCAAAAGGTAGTTTCGTATGGAGAAGAACGGGCAAGAAACTCCATACATACTCTTTTAAAAAAAAAAAAAAAAATGTATTACAATAAGTTGTACAATTCCATAAAATTATACTGATGTCAAAACGATCTATTAATAAAAGTCACTCAAAGTACTGCAATACGTACTCAGTGCCACAAATTAGAAATGAAAGCTAAGTTAATTGTAATATTAAATACATTTATACATTTCAAAGACAAAGAATCAGTGTGTGAGGAATACTCAAATGTAGAATTAATGTCGAAGAGAAAAATAATTAATCAAAACAAAGTACTTATATAATTAAATTAGCAACCAATTGATTTTGTACAAGTCTTTGGGGCTTTTTTTTTTTTTGGTGGGTGGGAAATCATCAAATAACTTCTACCGCCCTGGGCGGGGCGGGAGGGAGTGTCACACTTTTACTGACTAAAACCCACCCATGTTCCTTCTTGTGCCCTTTGCGTTCCGGGGGCGCGGTATCTCTTGCGAACAACCAGCAGCCCCGGGTAAAGTCTTTGGGTCTAAAAGTTAATTTGTGAGCATATAAATTATAACCTTTTAAAATCGACTTTTTACGAGAGGGTTTCGTCCCTTCCTTCCTCCTTTCAAGTTGACTTTGACATTTACCTGAAACAAAGAAAAATCAACAAATAAACAAAATGCACATTGATTAAAGTCAAAAGAAACTTCACACCTCATATCCTAAACAAAATAAATTTATTTCAATCATAAAACTTACTTAAATAATAATTAGATTACAAACTACGAGTATGTACAGTAAATATAAAAAACAAAAAGGAAGCTTATAGGGCATCAAAAAACTCATCCGCATCGCTGTCAATGGGACAAGTGCCCAAAAGGCTGGCAGCATTGCCACGTTGTATGGCAATGCTGATTCTTTGGCCCAAGAAAAGGCCAGCCCTTTGGTCACATGAAGAGTCGACCAGCCGCTTGGTAATGTCCCGAAAATATACCAACCAATAAATTCTTTGACCAGGTTCTACTCTAGTTAAAGCAAACTGGTGTTACCACTTTTTAATGAGATCAACAGGTCCTCTTAATCCGTTAGATAAACTACATACTCAGGGACTCTAAATGAGCACCCACGAGCTTCAGCGTGGGAAAATGTACCTTGAAATAATGAACTGAGATTACAAAGTTGTCAGACTTATGCTTACGTCATTTTAGAATGGTTGAAATTTGGATTTGCTACGCCAGAGGTCTTGGGTTCGATTCCCAGGTCGAGCAAAAAGTGTCATTGGGTTTTTCTAATGAAATTCTCAGTAGCAGCTCGGAGTTAGAATTTGTGCCCGGTTAATGGCAATAGGCTCGCCCCCTATTACACAGGACCTAAACATAAAGGCGAACTGTGGGTGTATACTGGTACATCTCTGCCTAACCCTTCGGGGAATACAGGCGTGATGGTGTGTGTTATGAAATTTGGTGTTTGGATCATTGGCAACGATAACGACAGTGAAAAGGAAAAAATAAAATAAAAATTATACCAGCGTCTTACTACAGAGATGACATGAGAGCATTAGGAGGAACACGGATGAGGTTTAGTCAGTAAGAGACTGACACTCCCATCCGCTCCGCCCAGAGCGGAAAAAGTAATTTGATGATTTCCTATCCTTAAAAAAAAGAGATTTCCTCGTGATGTTATTCTTCACCGATTTCAGATGTCCAAGATAAACTTAGAAAGTACATATGAATTGAAAAACTCATATTGGTACTTGCCGGGTATCGAACCCGCAACCGCATGCATGAGCAACGGGCGCCAGAAACCTAAATATTAGTGCCCTTACTTATTGAACAAAATATCGCAAGACTAACCAAACCAACCAAGCAAAGGAAACTAGTCTCTAATTAAAAAGCAAATAGTGACTAATTTGAACTAACCTGACCTTCATAGGTACAGGTAATAAGTCAACAAATAGCCTTTAAGCCTATTGACCGACTGTACGGTCCACAAAAATAATTGCGTTCGCCAAACATTTGTATACCCTGTATACTGTTTATGACAATTAGACTTAATTGTTTTGTTGACTGTATCTAGTACAGTTAGCGACAGAAGTCGAGTGAATCTTCAGATTTTTCTGATAAAAAAAAAAAATAATTTTAAGTAAAAAAAAAAATTCAGGTTCCTGTTAGGCTTCGCTCTTTGTCCGTCCGTCATTGAGCTGTATCTTATGAACTGTAATAATGTAGATTTCTATGGCCGTGGTAACAACAAATAATGAAAACAGTAAGTTAAAGGGGGTCTCCGTACAAGCAACGTGTTTTTTGTATGTAGCGTTAAATAACGGTAAACTATGGGTGCACATTGGTACACCTCTGCCTAACCCTATGGGGAATACAGGCGTGATGGTATGTAGTATTAAATATTAGACGTAGGTAATACTCACACAGAAAGAGTTTCGCGAGCCAATCCAGCTCGCACTTGGCCGGTTTTTTTCCTATTACAGCTACTATTTTTCTTAATACTTATTATGATAATATTTATTGACTAAGGCTCTTAGCTTAGTCACAATGTGTAAATGATTTCTAATTCATAATTTATGAAAACATATAAGAAAAACAGCATGAATCATACAGTATTTTCCTGTTTCTCACAGTTTGTTTAGAAGCATAATAATTTCAAACCGCACATCAAAAAATTACGTCACATTCTGGAACCGCGCCATTTTATTAAAACAAAATTCTGCATTCCAATTTTAAAACTGACAGTCTGGATTGCTAATAGGGTTGTTAACCTTATCTTCTAAGGAAAATAGTATATCAAAAACCTCCAAAAATATAGTACGGTCAGCGTCACTAACTGGTTACCCCCTTTTCAAACGATTTTTTATGCAAGATGGGTAACCAATTGATGATACTGTCTGTACCTAAGTAGTTTTAGGAAATTCAGGAAAAAAAAAACATACATACATACCATGACGCCTGTATTCGCCGAAGGGTTAGGCAGAGGTGTAACAATGTACACCTACAGTTCGCCGGTATGTTTAGGTCCCATGTTATAGGGGGCGAGCCTATTGCCATTGACTGGGCACAAATCCTAACTCCGAGCTGCTACTGAGAATTTCATAGAAAACCCAATAACACTTTTTGCTCGACCTGAGAATCGAACCCAAGACCCCTAGCGTAGCAGTCGCGCTTAGGACCACTTGGCTATCGAGGGAGAAAAAAAAACATATTTATTTTAAATCATTATATATTTTTCCATGTGTATTGTTTATTATTCTTAGTTTTGACTATCAACGTTAACAACTTAAAATAAAACAACAACTTAAAATAAGTATAGAAATCTGAGCACTTTATTTGACCCATAATAAATTGACAATTATCATTCATTATATTTTATTTTTATTTATTCATTATCATTTAATAAATGTTCAGATTATTTTCGCTATTTTATATTAATGGCGGAAAATGATAGTATTTCGAAGTAGATTATTTTTCTACACTATACGTATAATTGACAATAATATAGTACGATACCTATGTATTACAGCACAGGTGGCAGCCCTAATTGCAAATGGCGGTCAACTTACTCTAGCACCATAGACGAGGATTCAAAATGGCGTATATTTCCACTTTGCAACTCGAAAATGGCAAATAAATTGAGCAAATTGAATTGTCACGAATTGCCATGGGGGACATGACCCGTGTGCTTTTCAATTTAGACATATTTGATCTACCCCAACACTTGGTTTAAATTGGCAAGCCCGCAGATTGAAATATACCAACCAATAGATTTAATAGATTGGTGCAGGGAAATAAATGAAGATATATTTCATTTTGGCAATTTTTTATTTTATTATGAGACAGTTGCTAGCCATATGTGAAACATTCAGCAATAAGCATGGATTAGTGTATAATTGCAAGAAGAGTGAGTACATGGTCTTCAAGGCCTCCGGTAAGTGTCCGTCAAATGTACCTGTGATAAAGTTGAATGATACCGAACTGAAGCGGGTTCAAAAGTTCAAATACCTCGGAAATTATGTTACAGAGGGAGGGCCTTGACGACCGTGCTGATATAGAAAGGGAACGTAGGGCATTGGCGGTCAGAAGTAATATGCTGGCCCGCAGGTTTGCGCGTTGTAGTGACCAAGTTAAAGTCACACTATTTAGAGCCTACTGTCAGACTTTCTACACGTGCAGCCTGTGGTTCAGGTATACGCGGGGGCCGCTCAGTGCCCTACGTGTCCAATATAACAATGGGTTTAGGATGTTGTTAGGGCTGCCTCGTTTCTGTAGTGCTTCTGGAATGTTTGCGGAGGCCGGGGTAGATGGCTTTCATGCCATCATTTGCAAGCGGCTCGCTTCTTGGTTAAGCAGAGCCCGGGGTAGCACTAAGAGCATCCTACAGGTCATTGCGGATAAACAGGACTCAAATATCCTAAAAACATTTATTCGTGCACATATTTTGTAACCTCTTATAATTATTATGGACACCCGTGAAATAATTTTTTTTTTATTATTATTAATATTTGCGTTTTAATTAAATGCAATTAACTAAATGTCTTCATTCTTAACATTCATTAACCCACTAAAATATAAGATTTTAACACACATGGGTGATGGAAAACAACGTGAGAACACCGGAATTAAAATTAATATGAGTCTGTAATCGCTAATCTGCATGAGAAGAAGCTTAGTGGGACAATAATTGGCCGGTATTTTTTTTGTCTTGCCATTACCTTACATTCTCTTACTGTATACCCAGAACTAACTTACAAAAATAAGTTTAAAAGGGATGACAAAGTACGCATTCCAGGCCTTTGAAAATGCGAGTATAAACAAGTTAGATAAATCAATCTATCAATCGGTCAACCTTTCAATCAATCACTTGATTAATTGGTAGTGAATTAGAGCGCTTGTTACACCTAGGATGGTTTTACATGAAGATTGACAACTAATTACTTAAGTAAATATCGGTGTTTACCAACTTACTATAATAGATAATCGTTCGTAATAATAACTTATACATGTACCATCACGCCTGTATTCCCCGAGGGGTTAGGCAGAGGTGTCCCAATGTTCACTCACAGTTCGCCGTTATGTTTAGGTCCTATGTAATAGGGGGCGAGCCTATTGCCATTAACCGGGTACATATCCTACTTCCGAGCTGCTACTCAGAATTTCATAGAAAAACCCAATAACACTTTTTTGCTCGACCTGGGAATCGAACCCAAGACCTCTAGCGTAGTAGGCGCGCTTAGGACCACTAGGCAAACGAGCAACAAATCACAGCAACTAACAACACTATTAACAAATGATCTAGCGTATTTATACCATAAAACGTACTAATCAAAACATTTTTTGAAATGGATTTACTTGCGCCAAAACGAACCAATCCACGTTTAAATTTCTCTATTTTTTTTTTAAACTAGTACTTTTAAATTAATTGCAAGCATACATTTTAAATGTATATTTATTGATTCGTAATGTAGCATATTTACCATATTAAATTACTTTCATCATCATCATCTACTTAGCCTTTTCCCAACTATGTTGGGGTCGGCTCCCAGTCTAACCGGACTGCCCCGTTGGTTTCGTGGTCTCAAGCGTGACTGTTGAGCGTGGGGTTCAATTCCCAGGTCGGGCAAAAAGTGCTATTGGGTTTTTCCATTAGGATTTGCTCAGTAACAGCCCGGAGTTTGGAAGCTGGTGGTGTGACACCCCGTGCTTCGGAAAGCACGTAAAGCCGTTGGTCCCGGCTGTCATTCATAGATCTTTGACAGTCGTTACAGATAGTCAGAAGCCAGGAAGTCTGACAACCAGTCTAACAAAGAGGTATCGTGTTGCCCAGTAACTGGGTTGTAGAGGTCAGTTAGGCAGTCGCTCCATGTAAAACACTGGTACTCAGCTAAATTACTTTGATGCAATAAATTTAATTCTTGTAGGTTGGCTTGTTTTTGTAGTACTTAGACCAAATGACCCACAAACAATATGAATAATGCGACACATTCTATAAACAAACTCTCAATCATCATGCACAAATAACAACAAACAACGATATTGTCTGTGGTCAAAATTAAATTATTTTGACTCATACCTTCCTATTTCATTCAAAAACTTGTGGTTTTGAAATTATTATTACACACTAGGAAAGTTAAAATTATTCTCGAGACTATTCCTGTATTGCAGTATATTATAATCTCTTTCCATGTAATAGGGGGCGAGCCTATTGCCATTAACCGGACACAAATCCTAACTCCGAGCTGCTACTGAGCAAATCCTAATGGAAAAACCCAATAACACTTTTTTCTCGACCTGGGAATTGAACCCAAGACCTCTAGCATAGCATTCCCAGGTCGAGCAAAAAGTGTTATTGAGTTTTTCTGTGAAATTATCAGTAGCAGCTCGGAGTTAGGATTTGTGCCCGGTTAATGCCAATAGGCTCGCCCCATATTACATGGGACCTAAACATACCGGCGAACTGTGGGTGTACATTGTTACACCTCTGCGTAACCCTGCGGGGAATACAGGCGTGATGGTATGTGTGTATAATCTCTTCATAGTATAAAAAAGTCGCATCCCGCCGTCTGTGCGCTTAGATATTTTAAACTACATACCGAATTTTAATGCGGTTATCATGAATAGATAGAGTGATTAAATAGGAAGGTTTATACGTGTAGAACATCACGCTATGACTAACGGGAGCAGATCTGTAACCAAATGCGTAACTTAATGCTGGTGACACCGCGGAGTGTGCAGCTGTGTATGTAGCTGATAAATTATAACATTGCTTGCCGCACCAAAAAATAAATCGTTACCCCGCAATATTTTTTGCTAAATTAGTTACTTAGGTTTACAGGCCTATATATGTAATTAATGGCTATGTAATGTCTCTTTTAATACCATGTATATTTCTTTTTTCATCGGATGGCAAACAAGCTGACGCTAAGTGGTTACCTCTGTCTCTAAATAACTACAATACCAGAGCCCTTGCCAATGCGTTGTCATCCCAGAGACAAACTTGAAATGTCTCACCTAAGACGGCAAAAAGTTACCAATATATAACTACTGCTTTATCTAAATAGTTATTAAACAAACTCCATTGATTCCCGAACGGCTATCTAATCAATATGGACGTACAAAGTGACTGTCAATCGATAGCCATAAAAATTAAGATATTGGTTCCCCCGTGAGATATACAATCGTTCAATTAGCTAGCTCTATGGGGAGAATGAAGGGAGGGTCCAATTCAGGGGGCTGGTTATAGGAATTTATTTTTGTATCAATAAGGCCCACTTACTTATATATTTTAACTTTGTTGGTTAGTTACTTACTCAAGCCTATTTCATATGTAAAGGTCTTTGTGAAGAAGCTCGTCCGGGAAGTACTACCACCATACCTAGCCCTGCCGCAAAGCAGTGTTGCTGTATTCCGCTTTGATAAGTATCGGTGCCGGTGTAATAAGCACATGAGACATTTCAACTTTGTCTCTGGGATGGCAACGCATTTGCAAGGGCTCTGGTATTGCAGATATCTATAGGCAGCGGTGACCACTTAACATCAGATGGGCCGTCGGCTTGTTTGCCATTAAAACTTACAAATTTCATTAAAATCGAGACAGTGGTTTAAGTATGGATCATCATCATCTGCTTAGCCTTTTCCCAACTATGTCGGGGCCGGCTTCCAGTCCAACCGGATACAGCTGAGTACCAGTGATTTACATGGAGCGACTGCCTATCTGACCTCCACAACCCAGTTGACTGACTGATTGTCAGAATTCCTGGCTTCTGATTATCCGTAACGACTGTCAAAGATCTGCGATGACAGCCGGGACCAACTGCTTTACGTGCTTTCCGAGGCACGGGGGTGTCACACCACCAACTTCCAAACTCCGGGTTGGTACTGAGCAAATCCTAATGGAAAAACCCATTAACACTTTTTGCCCGCCCTGGGAATCGAACCCGGGACCCCACGCTCATCAGTCGCGCTTGCGACCACGAGACCAAAGGGTATAAGTATGGATCTTAGCAGATAAAGACATATCCAAATTCTCATATAATTTACGCACAGCAGGTTCACTTAGGACCCTCCAAAAACCGTTTTTACACCCGCATAACCTAAAAACGAGTTAAGCCTCTTAATTATAACAAATGGTACTTGCTCATTATATCTATCTCTGTCTATTAACGTATGTGAGAAAGGAACAGCTATAGTCCTGAAGTTTCGTGGGAAAGAACGTTTAAATAGTATTTATTGCAGTTTGTTTATATTATAGTGCTTAGTTAAGGAGAAATTAGAGTCAATTGCGTCGGTTTGTTTTGAATATAAAGTGCTTGAGTTGTAAAAGTTAATTTGAGACGCGCACAGTGAGTCTGTGACATTTATGGGAGGTGGTGATAAGTCTGGGAATGTTCAAGTGAAGATTCAAGACCGTATCATAGCATTACTCCCTTAAAAAAAACCCTTTATTATCCCACTGCAGGCCCAAGGCCTCTTCTTATACGGAGAAGGCACGAGTACTGATCACCACGCTTGCTCATGGAGGATTGGCTATTCAGGACTTACATTAACTCTACGTCCAGGGTTCCTCACGATGTTTTCCTTAATACGTTGAGATTCATATCATGGTAAAAAATTTTAGCCAGACATCAAGTGGATACATTTTCGACATTGAAAAACATTAGCGCAACGTACTACTAACTTTTAGGAACTGTCCCGTTAGCCTAGTGGTCCTAAGCTACGCTATAGGTCTTGGGTTCGATTCCCAGGTCGAGCAAAAAATGTTATAGACTTTTTTTATGAAATTCTCAGTAGCAGCTAGGAGTTAGGATTTGTGCCCGGTTAATAGGCTCGCCCCCTATTACATGGGATCTAAACATACCGGCGAACTGTGGGGTGTACATGGTAACACCTCTGCATAACCCTTCGGGGAACGTAGGCGTCTATAATTGTGTATGTGATTGTCGTTAAGATTGCGACTACAAATTGAACTTTATTAATTAGTAGGTAGAATCTATTTTCAGATCTCAAATCATGGTTTCCATCTGTTTTTTTATTATCTACCTAAATATTGAAGAACCGTGTACGAAATTCGCGAATCGTGTAATACATTCATTATCGAAATGTAAGCTAACAATATTATCCTTTTAGCACAGCTATACGAAACTACAAACAACACAATCTGAAGCTAGTGGTTTCTGAGAAAACCCCACATGATAAACACATTTTTATCTCGCGTTTACGCCAACCGGATGCTGTAGAGAGTTGATACAATTAGATTTTATTGCAATTCCTTTTGAGTAAGATAAAAAATGTTTGAGGTGGGGAATTACGTGCCGACTGCGAGGAAATGGTGTTATGTGTTTCAAGAATGCTGATGGAAGGTAAATAGAATTTATTGGTCTAGGTAGCTGTCTATTGATCAATTACATATTTTTTTTTTCATAACATTCTATTGCAAATCTTGAGATTAAATAAAGAGGTTATAGAAAATGTCAACCCTTCGAAAGTATACAAAGGAAATCGAAGAGCAAACTTCCCAACTTCGCGATTAAAAAATTCCTATCCGAAAAGCCCAATAACCTTAACCTGGCCTAGAACTTGAAAACCCAGGAACGTCATCTATCTATTCGATTATACTCATCATCTTCCTGCCCTTATCCCATGTTACTCGAGGTCGGCGCAACGCGTTTTCTCCTTCCATGCCGTCCTGTCAACCGTCATGCTATCGCTGACTCCCTTCTCTTTCATATCATTCTTCACGTAATCCATCCATCTTTTCTTTGGCCTCCCTCTTCCCCTCCATCCATCCACATTTATAACTCTTTTGGTCACATGCGTCTCATCCCTCTTCTTCACATGCCCGTACCAAGACAAACGCTTCCCTTTCAACTTTTCTGTCACTGGCGCTACTTTCAAACTTCCTCTAATATACTCATTCCTTACCTTATCCATTCTGGTCACACCACACATCCACCTCAACATTCTCATCTCCTATTCTATTGTACTAATAATATTAAACCCGAAGAAATTTTTATTTTGTTTATTTAAATACTCTTATCATCAAAACTCCTAATCAGATTGAAAAAAGCATTATATACATAAGAGCTAGATTTATGAAGAGTAGTATAGGCTTTATAACATGACACTGGAGGCCAAGCCATCCCTGAACACGAAGCTAACCAAGCGCCTTCTGCACTTGGACAGACGCACGCACGCACGCACGCACGTGGCGGGGACAATCACCGGCACCTGCTCACTGACCAAATACTTTCACACCCTAGGTATCACCGACAGCCCTCTGTGCAAAACATGATCCTCGAGTGCACCGGTGTCGCCCAGATCCGCAGGGAAATTGTTAGAACACCAAGTTCCCTTGCAGACGCCCTGAGAAGACCGGGAAGACTGATCTGCTTCTGGAGGGAGGTGGGCTGGTTGGAATAACCCCCGCCCCGGCTCACGTACAATGGTCCACGTAAGGACTAAGTGCGGAAACCACACCTCCTAACATAGAACATCACGCTGCGACTTACAGGACTGGAGCAGTAACCAAAGGCGTTTTTTAACGCGAGTAAAAAAAAAAACGCGCGGGTATAATCACGAGCAGAAACTAGTTCCTATACATCCATTAGTAGTATAGGTATTGAGGTATATCTCAACGTTGCCTCATACCCCTTATCCTTTCCCTTCCCTTATACAGAAGAAAGCCATATAATTTACAGAGTAGGTTGATCTTGACCTGACCTTAAGGTCAACGTATTGAAGACTTTCCTTACCACCTTGGTTTAACTTACCATAAATCAATGGCCGCCATATTTTAGCATGAACGGCGACTTTTATGAAGAAAGTTGTCTTAGCTTTAATATGGAGTTATTATTAAACCAGAACTTGCCAGGGACCTCGTCGGAGTGGTTATTTTAGTGGTTAGTGAATATGGTTAAGTTACGCCTTTGTTTACTGCTCCGCTCCTGTATGTCGGAGCGTGATGTTATATAACCTATACTATTTCTTATGAATCTGGCTATCATAAACGAAAAGACTTTTTCCAGTTCGACTGAAATTTCAAGAGATTAGCACGTTTAAACAAACAAACAAAAAATATTTCAAGCTTTATAAGATTAAGTTCTTATGTATGTCTTGTAACAAATCTCACTAGAATTTATCCAGCAATTTACATAGCTCAATCGTATACACTCCACAAATTTGACAATACACCATTACGTTTTTTTTTCGACCCCAAATCAGCGTCAATTGAAGCCAATAAAAGTACATTTCTTCGATAAAGAACTGCATCAAATTCGTCACAGACATGTACATAATAATGTATAGTTTGTAAGTATATGTCTCCCCTTACGAAAGTCGTGTCGATTCGATCTGCATTCTTGTGCAGTGATTCAGTGTCAAAATATTTGAAAAGTAGCAGTAGATACGCTATGCGAAGATATTCTATATTATTAATGCGAAAGTTTGTGAGGACAAACCAAATTAGCTTACTATTATTATTCTGAAAGGCACAAATACAGATATTGATTTAGATTCCAGCTTAGCACAGGATATTTTTAATGCCATTTCTGTGTTCTCTTGACGTTTTTTAGGACTGTGGCTTTATTCCAAAGTCTATGTAGACGAAGTCGTTGGTAGAAGCTAGTTTATGGAAAGGTATTTTTAAAGTAATTATTGCTTTTAAAGCTTGGTCTGAAATAAGAGGTACTCCTAGAAAGATTCCAACGTTACGCAACAACATAACTTTTTTCAATACGACTATTGTTTTAATACTTTTATCCTCTTGCTTGTAAACATTACTAAAGATACGCTTATAATGCGTCAAAATATAATAATTAAATTGAATAAATATATAAACTACACTTTGTGTACTCCATAAGCTAAGCGAATCTTAGCTATTCGACTCAATTTTTCCACTAGCACACGCCAAAGATATATCCCACACTATAGCATAGCATAGCTCCCCACATTCACTGTAGCTACACCCTTACACTTCGTTAACTCCGTCTTCACGGGATATTTTAGGGTGATCTTGTTATTTCTCTTTATGGGGTGGAGAAAGATATTTTATTTGCTTCTATTATTACCATACCGATCTAGTTTTTTTTTTCTCTGAGTCTGGGGTATTTGTGGGAAATTTGTGCTGGATTTTGTATTTATAGGACTTTTCTTTAATGTGATGGGTTTGCTCTTGACTCTAGTCTAGGTCAGAGGTAACAAAGACAAAGTGGACAATGTAGTGAGCTTAACCAGAAGAAGCCTGTTCACTCTAACTTTGAAGATATTAGGGTTGAATGCGTTCGGAAATACAGACGCAGGTAGAGAGTTCCACTCTTTTGCAGTGCGCATTATAAAAAACGTTTGGATACGCTTAGTGCGAATTGGTTTGTTATTTTTAAATAATTGGATGGAAAACAAGCCGGTGACCCACCTGATGTTAAATAGTCACCGCTGCCTATAGACATCTGCAATACCAGAGGCCTTGCAAATGCGTTGCCATCACAGAGACAAAGTTGAAATGTCCCATGTGCCTGTAATAACACCGACCCTACCCTTCAAACCGGAACACATCAATGCTGCTTTTTTATGAAAGGGCAACCATCAATTGACTTCCCCCGCCCTGAGCGGGACAGAAGGAAGTGTCAGACTTTTACTGACTAAAACCCATCCATGTTCCTTCTTGTGCCCTTTCCGTTCCGGGGGCGCGGTATCGCTGCTTTGCGGATTTGATAGACTACCCCAGCCAGCTCCTTCACAAAGAGTTCTACCGCTACTAATAGTCATAATTACAAATTAAAAAAAAGTATTTACAATCCTTCACCCTCATAATCAATCTTAACCCTTTGTCATCTAATTACCTTAACCACTAACCCATAAATGCTGACGTGACATCGTCTTGACATATTGAAAAAAAAAAAAACTAAACAAAGTGTAACAAATTAATTCTATGGTTTGTTTCCAGATAAAAATAGGTTTGGCTTTTAAAATAGCCTTGTTTAAAAAGGGTGTTTAGTAAGAGGCGTTGTTTCTTAACATTTTGTGTGGTCTTGGGTTTAAAAATAAGATAGAGATTTGTTAGGTTCCATTTTAAAAGTCTTCTTAAGAAAGATAATATGTTAGCCAATACCTGCGACTTCGGTCTAACACTTAACCTAAGTTACTCCTTATAACACCAGCTACCTACCAGTGAAAGTCTCATCAAAATCAGTCCAGCCGTTTCGGAGCTTAGCTGCAACAAACAGCCAGACAGACAGAAAAAATATTTATTTTTGTGTAAGCACCGTGTAAACATTTATATTTATTTAAAAAAAAATTGTTTATTTAACGTTACAAACAAACACTTGATTTTTATTTATTTGTATAGATTACTATGATACTCTACTTATGGAATACTAGTAGCAGTAAGTACTACAAAATATTTTTTATTTACAAGGCGAACACACCTGTATTTGCGCACACACTTGTGCACTATAATCTCGTGCGTACTTGACTAGTCTCTCCTTTGAGAATAGCCAATCAGCAAGGCGGTACCGGAGTACGCTAAACATAAGTGCTAATGTAAATATCATCACTCCCAGAGAACATTTTATTAAAATCCCATAATTATCACTTAACTTGGTACTTTATACCACACGTGAACATTAAAGGGTTATAACCCCCGCCCGCTGACGGCTCGCTTCGTTAACCCTAGTTACGTATTAAGTGACGAACGATACGGTTATTTTACGGTTTGTTTGTTGTATCGCTCATAGCATTATGGGGTTAACTTCACAGCTGATGTGTGAGTCATGGTATAGAAAAAAAAGTTAAACTTGTACGAACTGTAACATCACGCCTGTATTTCCCAACGACGTATGTGTGGTGTAACTTTGAAAGACTCTATCGTTCAAAGTTACACCACACATACCTCGAAAAGACGAATGAAATTATACGAGAACGTTGCGGATTAAAAGAGGATGTAGTGACAAAGGTAGAAAAGAGTATGCTTAGATGGTTCGGTCATGTTGAGAGGATGAGTGAAAGGCGACTAGCAAAAGGGATTTATACGGCAGATGTGAGTGGCAACGCCGGCAGAGGAAGCCCTAGAAAGACCTACCCTGACCTTATTGGTGAGGTTCTTCAAAAAGATCGGGTGCGCAGTGCTGGTAACCGGCGTGCTTGCATGAACCGATGTATGAACGTGGGCGAGGCGAAGGCTGGTGCGTCTTCTGGGGGTAGGATGGGAGGAAGTAGCCTCCCTTTCCCGTTCCGCCGCCTCCTTGGCGGCCATCACCTCCTCGTAGAAGGAGGCAACGGCGTCCCAAGCACTCTCGCTCCCGACCATGGTCAGAAAAACGTCCTGGAGCGAGAGGCTACCCGCAGTTGTCGCTGCGACGAGTGCACGGCGCTGCGCTGCCCAAGCTGGGCACTCCTCCAGTGATTACATGGGACCTCATCATACCGGCGAACTGTGGGTGTACATTGTTACACCTCTGCCTAACCCTTCGAGGAATACTGGCGTGATTGTATGTTATGTTATGTTATGATTTATTTTTATTTATTTGTATAGTTATGTACATAATATAGCATTTTATTCTCATGAAATACTAGCCCATTTTCGGTGTATTAATAATTCTCTTGAGACCCAATTTCGCATAAATCAGTTCAATGCCAAGTCATGAAAAAAATCATTCATTTATATACAGAAACCGCTGTAACACGATTCTTCTAGCATGCTATAGTCTTACCCAATTCCATTCGCAATTTATTGACCTTCGCTCCACTTTTCTTGAGACGCGGAAGCGCCTTCATCAGTCGTGCCAATTAATTAATTACAATTGATAACTAACGCACATTTGTTAAAACAAATACAGTATACAAAAAAAAAGGCGAAGTTCTACTTCTAAAATAATAATAGCACCAGACTATTATTGCCCCACTGCAGGGCAAAGGCCTCTTCTCATACAGAGAAGGCACGAGCATTGATTACTACGATTGCTCAAGGCGGATTGGCAATTTTTGACATATCTAAACTTATTTTATATAGAATAGAAAAGGAATTGTTTGTAATTGATAAACTCAAAAACTACTAAACCGTTTTTAAAAATGCTTTCACATATGGAAAGCTACATTTTCAGTGAGTAAAATAGGCATTACTTTATTTAAAAAAACAACTAAATCCTAAAGAAAATTCACGACGAAGTCGTGAGCAAAAGCGAGTAAAACGAGCGATTTAAGTATCATGGTATAATAACATGGTAAGGTCCAAAAAAGACCCTAATATAGCCTATTAGACCCTGATCTATACTTATACTTATACAGGGTTATTTGTAAAACAATGACAACCTCTCAGGACTATGTTACTAACATCATAATCAACAACTTTTGTTCTATGACATTTAAAATTTATCATATTTTAGTTCATCACATTTTCATACAAAAATAAAAACATTTAAATTGAACGCTCTAAATGTTACGAAGTCTATGCGAAGCAAACGAAAGCGATAGTAAAATAGCGAGGGGAGCGAGGTTAGGGCGGCGGGGGTGTTTTTACTTGACCTATTTACAATTTTACGGAAATCCTTCAGTCGGTCATTCGCTTCGATGCGCTTGCGTTGCTTGATTCTGTAAAAAATTATAGATCAAAAGTTGTTGTTTATGATGATAGTAATACAGTCCTGCAGGGTTGTCATTGTTTTACAAATAACCCTGTATAATAATATTATAAAGGGGGAAGATTTGTTTGTTTGTTTGTAACGAATAGGCTCCGAAACAACTGGACCAGTTTTAACCATTTTTTCACCAATAGATAGATACATTATTCCTGAGTAATATAGGCTACATGACATCACACTATGACCAACGGGAGCGGAGCAGTAACGAAATACGTAATTTAACATGGGTGAAATAAGCCACGCGGACGAAGTCGGGGGCAGGTCGCTAGTAGGCTAAGTATATAACAGAGTAAAATCTCACACTCTGAGATTTCTCAAAAAAAGAAATACTAGTCGGTTATCAAACTTCTGTAAAATTACATTTTCTTTTTGTCTTCAGAATCCTGTACCCTAATCCAGATGATGTTCGCACTAAAATCGGTTACTATGAGGATTGGTATTTCTTTGTCAATCTTTTTGAGTGACATGTATGCCAAAACACAACATTGTGTCTATTGACACTGACCCCTGCAAATAATAAGTTTCAATCAACGATGCACCTTCTATCAATGTGTGATTCATCCTGTCTTATATTTGTACCAATCTGAGCGCACTGACTTCGTGTTATGTTGTGGTGAGATTGGAATACCGGACAGATTCTGAGTTGACTAGATTCTTTAAAAATTAAACATCGATTATTAGGATTTTTTTAAATATTGCTTATTACATAATTCTTTGTGTAAGAATGTAAACTGATCAAAATTCTTAATTTGCAATGTCAAACTTTTTGCTGGTGCAGTGGCTGAGCGATTAGCTACTGAGCCTAATGTATGTCGCACACACACACAGAATTTGTATGGCCTACAGATACAGGAGATATTCCAAAGTGTGAGGCAACGTCTAATTAAAAATAAAGAAATTAAGTAAAGAGCAAACCAGTTTAAAACAATAATAATACTCTGTATTTACAAAAGATTCACAAATCTAATCCAAGTAAAAGAATAATGTCGTCATAAAATCAAAACCGTAAAAAAAAACAAATTAAAACACAATCTCTCACGCATCACAAATTACTTTTTACGGGCATAGACAACCATCTCTTTAAATATAACCTTTCCATCAACTAGTAGCGTTATGTCAAATTTCGCGCCAAACCGCCATCTTTGACACGCTTCTTTACACGCACGTTAAAAGTTATTGTTATGTTTTATATTAAAATTCTCGTGTTACACAAATTAAGGCTTGTTAGATAGTGTGGTCTAATGAAGCCCCCGACCAGGTGTGTATGGGAGCAACGTGATTTATTGCTGTCAAGGTGATTTGTTAAAGATATGTGATCTTATTAGACTGTAAGGGCAAGCTAGATTGTTTATTAAGCATGTGATTGATTTGGCTCGTGTCTTATGGTTCAAAGATTAGGACCTAGCAACTATAAGACTAAGATAATATAGTTTGTTACCAACAAAGACATTAAAATCTTAAATTTTTATTTAGTTAAAACAAAACAGATCTGTTTGGTAACAAACTATATTATTTCAAAGTAAAAATTCCTTTTAAAATTTCGTCCCGATTCACCCCTGAGTCCCTATTCACCCCGTTTGACGGTACCTAATCAAGATGTGAAAAGAGACGTCATATGTTGACCTCGTACCTTAGATATAATAGTTTGCAGTAAACGAGTAATGACTGTGAAACTAATCACTACCACTAAGCTAACTGCCTCGTTAGCCTAGTGGTCCTAAGCGCGTCTGCTACGCTAGAGGTCTAGTGTTCGATTCCCAGGTCGAGCAAAGTTTTATTGGATTTCACTATGAAATTCTCAGCTGCAGCTCAGAGTTAGGATTTGTGCCCGGTTAATAGCAATAGGTTCGCCCCCTATTACATAGGACCTAAACATGACGGCGTACTGTGGGTTTACATTGGTACACCTCTGCCTAACCCTTCGGGGAATACAGGCGGTATGTGTAATTGTGAATATAACTTTTTCCTGCCTAATCTAGAAGCGGAGATTTTTTTTGGAAGGCTATAAGTGTTGATAAATAGCTTAAAGCACTTCCCCGTACCTTCTCAGTATGAGAAGAGGCCTTTGTCAAGAGTATTCGCATACAAGATACTTCCGGGGAATTAAAACAATACCCACAACGTACGCTTTCAAAAACATTACATATCTTAGCTCTCTATCCTCCAACTTTCTCCCGCATACAATAACAATCAAAAATAATACGATTTGCATGTATAATAGTCATTTATTACAAAGACTGCCTGGCTTATTAAAAACTGTAACTAAGTAATGAGCGTGAACAGACAAGAATGGATGTCAAACCGGGGGTAAAAGCCACCCCCGCAAAGGCACGAGGATAATACCAGTATTGTTTGGACAAATCCTAACAGTTCGGAGTTAGGATTTGTGCCCGGTTAATGGCAATAGGCTCGCTCCCTATTACATGGGACCTAAACATACCGGCGAACTGTGGGTGTACATTGTTACACCTCTGTCTAACCCTTCGGGGAATACAGGCGTAATGTTTAAACCATTTAAATAGTTGTATTTTTATCCAACTAGCCTAAATAAGAACGAAGTTTTTTTATGATACAAATCAATATGACTTGGCAGGGTATTGTTTGAATCTACAAATATTTTAAATGTACTGGTTTGTGAGTTTGTACGTTGAATGTAAAAATTTCTGTAAATCCGTGAACAATACAGAAAATAATCTTGACAGTCTAAGAGGGTCTGACAAGATGAAATGAAATTCTTAAAAACTTACTAAGTGTAGCTATGTGAAGAAAAGTAAGTATGGCCTATAATTACCTGAAACAGAAAAAAAAATACGTTAGATAAATTTATATTTATGTAAACAAATATAAATAACTGCCTCGTTAGCCTAGTGGTCCTAAGCGCGACTGCTACGCTAGAGGTCTTGGGTTCGATTCCCAGGTCTAGCAAAAAGTGCTATGCGTTTTTCAAAGAAATTCTTAGTAGCTGCTACAAACGTAAACATACCGGCGAACTGTGGGAGTACATTGGTACACCTCTGTTTAACCCTTCGGGGAATAAGATCATGATGGTATGTGTAAATAAGTACATAAAATAATTTGTTCGTATGTAGAGTTAAAATAACCGCTTTTAATTACACACACACAAAATGAACACACACACGCATAACACACGCATAATGAATATTTGCATGGCAATTAAACCAAAAAAAAAAACAAGTTTTAAAATTTTTGGCAGTCTCTGTGCCTGTTTGTTACGGCTTATCTGCGAAATGGCTGGACTGATATTGACAGGACTTTAACTGGCAGATAGTTAAAATTCTAAAAAGAATCTTAAGCTACTTGAATTTTAGAAAGAAAATTAGGGATCAACGTAAAAAAATTAAAACCGAAGTCGCGGGCTAGTAACTAAACTTACTGATCATATCTCCTACTTAAAACAAATATGCGAGCCTATTGCCATTAACCGGGCACAAATCCTAACTCCGAGCTGCTACTGAGAATTTCATAGAAAAACCCAATAACACTTTTTGCTACTTAAAACGATTACCAAAAAACCTCACTAATTTTAATAAACATACGATAAAGAATCAATAATCTACTCTTTTATAATATTTCGCGATACGCAAGCCCGAAAAAAGGTTTTTTCGATTACAGCAAAAATTAACAGGAAGTTACAATTCTGATAAGCAAATTTCTGCGAAAACACAAATTTAATGATCCTATATAGAGGTAACAACACTATTGTTTGAAAACGGGAAAATAACGTGAAACGTTCGATTTTGATAACGTTATCGAAGAAAACCGTGGCTTTAGGAATCCAGTAACGACTTTGAAAACGAAATATTAGACTAGGCTTTTGCTCCCGACATCGTCCGCATAAATCTCGACCAAATCGCGGGTTAAAAAGTAGCCTATGTCCTTTCTCGGGATTCAAACTTAACCCGTACCAAAACTCATCAAAATCGGTTCAGTAGTTTAGTCGTGAAAGCGTTCTTACCAGATTTACAAGTTTAGTTTTGCATTTATACCTATATACTTGTTTACATAAAAAAAGTCGAGTTATTTACATAAATATAAAAAAGGAGTTCGGGAGCTACGATGCCACAGACAGACACACACACATACACACACAGAAACGTCAAACTTATAACACCCCGTCGTTTTTGCGTCGGGGGTTAAAAATAATATAAAATAAAAGTAATTTAGTCGTAAAATGTACAAATGTATGTCCGTTTATGTAATAAACGGACAAACATACATTTGAAGTCTTGTTAAAGGTACCTTGTCAAAAAAACAATTTAATCTACATAACCACACATTAATGTTTCCACAATAAAACTAATTGCCTGAAAAGCTTTTACAATAATTAAGAAACACGATGTGATATTATAATTATTAATTACACGAACTGAACTACTTCGTTAGCCTAGTGGTCCTAAATCCGAGCAAAAAGTGTTATTGGGTTTTTCTATGAAATTCTCAGTAGCAGCTCGGAGTTAGGATTTGTGCCCGGTTAATGGCAATAGGCTCGCCCCCTTATTACATAGGACCTAAACATAACGGCGAACTGTGGGTGTACATTGTTACACCTCTGCCTAACCCTTCGGGGAATACAGGCGTGATGGTATGGTAATTACACGCAAACATAAACATGAAAGTGTTAAAATTAAACAGTTCACCTCACACTGAAGGGTAGTAAAATACCTGTAATTAATAATGTAAACAATTTATTAATTAAAACTTCAGTTTTTACTTAACGACTTCGTAAAAATTAATTGCCTGTAACTTTGAACATGAAAGTGTGTTAACTTTTATTCTAATTAGACATTTTATAATCAATTGTAATAAATCTATACCTACTAATCTAAACAAAAAAAATAAAAACACATATTTAAAAATGTTATGTAGCCCCCGACAGTAAAATAGAATTCTCTACCGCAGCTAACAAAAGAGCTGATAACTTTGAAACCGCTGAACCGATTTCCAACAAACATAGCTAAGGACACTCCCGACTAATTCTCCTTTCATACAAAAAAAAGTAAAAACAAAATCGGTTCATGCGTTTGAGAGCTACGATGCCACAGACAGACACACATACAGACACGTCAAACTTATAACAACCCGTCGTTTTTTCGTTAGGGGTTAATTCAATAAAATAGAAGTGTCTGTTTGTAATTTCAAATTAACAGCTTTTCACTAAATGCGTATGAAAGTATATACGGTACTAACATAAAAAAAAAAAACATTTTTTAAATTTTTGTCTGTTTGTTCCGGCTAATCTCTGAAACGGCTGGACTGATTTTGACGGGACTTTTACTCTTAGATAGCTACGAGTAATGTTATGAGGAGTAACTTGAGTTATTTCTATTTTAGAAATTTGAATTAAATAAAGCGTGTTACGCGAAAACAAAATTGAAACCAATGAAATAGTGAACGCGAACGAAGTCGCGGGCAACAGCTAGTACAATAATAAAGCTAAAGATATTTTTGTTCGTTTGTCTGTCTAACCGCAATACTCTCTGGAATTACGAGTCGGATTTGGGAAAATTCTTTTGGCTTATGACAGCCTGGTTCATAAGGAATTGTATGGGCTTTATAACAATACGCTACGACACACAGGAGCGGAGCAGTAAACAAAGACGTAACTTAACGTGGGTGAAAAAAATCACGCAGGCAAACTCGCACGCAGAAGCTAGCTAGCTATTATTAACCCAAAAACGCTACAAGGACCACACAAGACGAAAACACATTTCTTACATAAAAAAAATTGATCAAAATACCTTTCAGTTATTTTTATACTTAACAAAAAACCGATTACCAATAAACTATTTTAATTTTACAACGGTTCAACTTAAACTGTTTAACATAACCCACTGTTTACGTTACGGTCGTAACTTATTTAAAAACCCAGACATTTTTCATTTTAACGGTATTTTTGTTTTGACTGCGACTTCTGTGGGGGACTTTTTAAGGTGATTTCAATAATCGAAAATATTACATACATACCATCACGCCTGTATTCCCCGAAGGGTTAGGCAGAGGTGTACCAATGTACACCCACAGTTCGCCGGTATGTTTAGGTCCCATGTAATAGGGGGCGAGCCTATTGCCATTAACCGGGCACAAATCCTAACTCCGAGCTGCTACTGAGAATTTCATAGAAAAACCCAATAACACTTTTTGCTCGACCTGGGAATCGAACCCAAGACCTCTAGCATGGCAGTCGCGCTTAGGACCACTAGGCCAACGAGGCAGTTATAGTTAAATATTAATATCGAAAATTCACCAATATATAGTTAGCCACATTATTCCTGAGTAACTTAGGCTATATAACATCACGGTACGGCACACGGGAGCAGAGCAGTAACGAAAGACGTATTTAACTAAACGCCTCGTTGGTCGTTCGACGAACTGCCTCGTTGGCCTTGTGGTCCTAAGCGCGGCTGCTACGCTAGAGGTTTTGGCTTCGATTCCCAGGTCGAGCAAAAATTGTTATTGGGTTTTTCCATTAAATTCTCAGTAGCAGCTCGGAGTTAGTATTTGTGCCAGGTTAATGGCAATAGGCTCGCTCGTTACATGGGACCTAAACATACAAAACGCGGGTGAAAGAAGTCTCTACTACTTTTAACCTCTTTGGTTCCTAATGGCCGCTTATAAATCTGTTGACTACTCAATAGACAAGATATTGTGTACATGATGCTCATGATAATTCAATTGTAATTTTATTTTCCTTTCATTGATTTATAGCAGTACTTATTCTCATTAGTGTGTTAAAAATATCGTATGAAATGCGTGAACAATTAATTATCACACTCTCGGCTACATTACGCCTTCACCTTCGACTCGGGCTGCAATCCAACCTCGACTGTTATGATACACTTACCTCACTATACTCTATTTACTTGAGCAATAGAAAAATAAGGGCCAAATAACCATCACGCCTGTATTCCCTGAAGGGTTAGGCAGAGATGTAACAATGTACACCTACAGTTCGCCGGTATGTTGAGGTCCCATGTATTAGGGGGCGAGCCTTTTGCCATTAACCGGTCAGAAATCCTAACTCCGAGTTGCTACTGAGAATTTCATGGAAAAACCCAATAACACTTTTTCGTCGACCTGGGAATCCAACCCAAGACCTCTAGCATAGCAGTCGCGCTTTGGACCACTAGGCTACCGAGGCAGTTAGCCAAATAACGACAGTTATTAGATTATATTGTTGAAATGACTGCACTATGGTGATATTATTTTTTTGTAAGTGGCTAGTAGTCCACAATCTTTTAAAACTAGCTGCTGCCAGCGACTTCGTTCGCGTGGTTTTTTCTACCCGCATTAAGTTAGGTCTTTGGTTACTGCTCCTCTCCCGTGTGTCGTAGCGTGATATTATATAGTCTATAACCTTCCTTGATAAATGAACTATCTAACACAAAAAGAATTTTTCAATTCCAACCAGTAGTTCCTGAGATTAGCGCGTTCAACCAAACAAACAAACTCTTCAGCTTTATAATACTAGTATAGAGTATCGTAAAATAACGGAGTTTATTATACGTTTAACTGCCTCGGTAGCCTAGTGGTGCTAAGTGCGACTGCTACGCTAGAGGTCTTGGGTTCGATTCCCAGATCGAGCAAAAAGTGTTATTGGGTTTTTCTATGAAATTCTCAGTAGCAGCTCGGAGTTAGGATTTGTGCCCGGTTAATGGCAATACGCTCGCCCCCTATTACATGGGACCTAAAACATACCGGCGAACTGTGGGTGTACATTGATACACCTCTGCCTAACCCTCCGGGGAATACAGGCGTGATGGTATGTTTATGTATTATACGTTTACATTGAAATAACGATATCGTTGTAACGTTTATTTTTTTGTTATAATAAATGGAGTATAATTTTATAATATAAGTCTTCCAGAAAGTTGCGATAAACTAAATTTCCTGCCTTCGTTGGCCTAGTGGTCCTAAGCGTGACTGCAACTCTAGAAGTCATGGGTTCGATTTCCATGTCAAGCAAAAAGTGTTATTGGGTTTTTCTATAAAATTCTCAGTAGCAGCTCGAAGTTGGGATTTTTGCCCGGTTAATGGCAATAGACTCGCCGCTATCACATGGGACCTAAACATACCGGCGAACTGTGGGTGTACATTGGTGCACCTCTGCCTAACCCTTCGGGGAATATAGGCGGAATATAGGCGGAATATAGGCGTGATGGTATGTATGTGTAAAACTGATTGAAATACATACCAAAGTTTACATCAGTGTTAGTAAGAAGAGATTTACCCCAAAATAACTCCAAGTACCAACCGAACATACCAAAAACAATAATAACTCTTATCCACACATACTTCACGACCTCAGAGCTTAAACTTAAGCTATCGACGTGCTTAAGCTGCGCCTTAAGTAAGTCAACAGTGAGTCACCGCTGAAAATATGAGCCCTTTGTAGTTTACGAGCATTTGCAACGAGAAACCGGCTGCATTTACACCGACATGTAACAAACACGTAAAGTTTGTAAAGAGATTTTAGCAAATATGATAAATAGATTTTTTTTTAATAGTAGTAGAGCTCTTTGTAATGGAGCTCGTCCGGAGAAGTACTACCACCATACCTATTTCTGCCGCAAAGCAGCGTTTCTGTGTTCCGGTTTGAAGGGTATGAGTGCTGGTGTAATTACAGGCACATGAGACGTTTCTACTTTGTGTCTGGGATGGCAACGCATTTGCAAGGCCTCTGGTATTGCAGATGTCTATAGGCAGCGGTGACCACTTATCATCGGGTGGCCCGTTAGCTAATGCGGCATCCAATAATGTTTAAAACAAAAAAAGAAATCATGGTAAAGAGATCATCAAAAATGATGAATGGTTTTTTCACATCTCACCGCTTGATGGGTAATCATCAAATGACTTTTCCGCTTTGGACGGAACGGAAGGTAGTGTCAGACTCTTACTGACTAAAACCCACTCGTGTTCCTCCTAATGCCCTTTGCGGTACAGGGCCGCGGTGAGGCTTTTGAACAAATTCCGCATCACTGGCAGGCATTGACTCTAGCGAGCCCCATCTATTAACAACTCAACGCTTAGCTTCAACACAACACAGTATCCTAATGGTAACGAGATATCTCCTCTTCTGTCTTCTCCGCTTTGATGGAGTCCGGGCCTTAATATCTTAGGTGGTCTTTCGAAAAAAGAACCACGGAGTTTTGAGTGAACCAGTCCAATTCGTGTAAGGCTTACTGTTTCTGTAAAAGAAAGGCCGGACAGTTCAATAGACCCATAATTTCGTGGGACCGACTTTTTGTTAGACGTGTACGTTGGCCACATTACAATTCCAATGTTCCATTCTCTCCGATAAAAAAATCGGTCACCGATTCTTTGACGTCTTACACTACGGTGTAAATGCACCCGTTTATATTAAGCCCGGTGCTTAAAAAAACAAAAGGGTGCAAATTGTTTTCGCAAAACGACCCGCTCATTGTCTACTTACGATTTTGACGTTTATTGCTCATACAATAAAGATTTATTTTATTCGCTCTCGGGGTCGTATTTTTAGCTAAACAGAAAGTGATTTTGAGAAATAACAATGAGTGAGTGCGTTTATTTTTTCTTTTTAAATGAATGTGTGGTTTATTAGCTCAAGAAGTCTTTAAGTTTTAAAATGTCTGAATTAAGGCCAGCAGTTATAACACCGGAAATAATTTGCCATTTAAATAAGGACTTTAAAGCGTGTGCTTGAAAATATTTTTTATAATGACTATGAAAAAGGTTTTTCTTTTTTTAAAAAAAACGTTGCCCCACACTAGGAATTTCTCCTGTATCGTGGGTGCGTTAACAAACATATAAACTCACATACACAAACAGCCAGACCCGAAACAACTATCTGTAGGTCATATACAAATATTTGATCCGTGCGGGAATCGAACCCGCGACACGATGCGCAACAGCCAATCGCTCAGCCACTGCGCCAACCGTGCCGTCTTCCATCGTCGTGCGTCGTCTTCCGTCGTGCCGTGTCGTCTAGGTGACGGTTCTTGGGCGGCGCGATCGGAGCTTACGGCTGGATTTTCGCGATAATTCTGCCTGGACCGTTTCCGTGTCGGATATGTGCTGTCATAAAAAGCTATGACCATTACCGTTACTTACTAAAAATAATATTTTAATCCCTTCAGTGTAGCCAGCCGGTTATAATTTTCAAACATTTTTCTGCAATTAGCAGCACTTTGTCCTTTGTATATTGATCAAAACTTAATACGCATTATATAGTTAGGACGATATGTTCTTTAAATCATCATAATTTAAAATATCAATACAGTTCTCAAAATACCATTCCACCTTATACTATCTATTAATAATTTACCATCATACCATTACGCCTGTATTCCCCGAAGGGTTAGGCAGAGGTATACCAGTGTACACCTACCCTACTCAGTAGCAGCTCGGAGTTAGGATTTGTGCCCGGTGTATGGCCATAGGTTCGCCCCCTATTACATGGGACCTAAAAAAAACATACCGGCGAACCGTGGGTGTACATTGGTACACCTCTGCTTAACCCTCTGGGGAATATAGGCGTGATGGTATGTATGTATGTTAAAAAAATATACCATAATTAAGAATACTTAACTGTCTCGTTGGGCTAGTGGTCCTAAGCGTGACTGCTACGCTAAAGGCCTTGGCTTCGATTCCCAGGTCGAGCAAAAAGTGTCATTGGGTTTTTCTATAAAAATGTCAGTAGCAGCTCGGAGTTAGGATTTGTAGGATTAATGGCAATAGGCTCGCCCCTTATTACATGGGACCTAGACATACCGGCGAACTGTGGGTGTACATTGTTATACCTTTGCCTAACCCTTCGGGGAATACAGGCGTGATGGTATGTTAATGTAAAATAGATTTGTGTATATCGATAATTATATGTTTACCGAATCTATTAAGGCACGATGTCCTTCACACACTTCTAAAACATTAGTCATTTCAAATATTTAAACAAAATGTCGGTAAACACATTCCATATCTACGCATCCATTCGCACTGATTTTAAATGCGAAAATAACTCTCTCTGTCTGTTTCTCAACTCATCACTTCAAAACTACTGAACCGATCGTCATGAAATTTGACAAGAAGGTAACTTGGTATCTTGGCTTTTCTCTGTTTTACTCTGCTGGTGACAAGCGCGAATGCTGAGGCGTGGGGTTGTGATTCCCTTCCCAGGTCGGTCAAAGGTTTGTGAGGCTTTTTCATTTCGAATTTTTTGGTAGCAGAAGTTTGGGAGATGGTGATGTGCATTGGAAATCATGTAAAGCTGTTGGTCCTGATCTCTCCCCGATTATTTCGGATTGCTGTGTCACAGCACTATGAGAGTGACGAAAGAGGGAGTGCACCTTTTGTTTGCGCGCACACTAGTAGACTATAATATCTTCCACGTACTTGGCTAAACTTTTAATTTTATATTATTAGATGGCAAAAAAGCAGACGCCTATGCAATACCAGAGGCTTTGCAGATGCGTTGCCATCCCAGAGACCAAGTTGAAATGCCTCATGCGCCTGTAATTACACCGGCACCTGTACGCTTCAAACCGGAACACAGCAACGCTGCTTTGCGGCAGAAACAGGTATGGTGGTAGTAGGTACTTCCTCGGACGAGCTCCTTCACAAAGAGCTCTACTACTACTACAGTCGGGAGAATATTATTTATTACTCTTTGCACTGAAATGCCACGTGTATCCACCCAGTACCAGTTCTAAGGGCCTCAGATAAGTTATCATTATTTCGACATGTTTGATAACAAGCCTAAAATCTCACGTCTTCCGCGTTTATAGGTCGGCGCAGTCACTATACGGTAATGAAGAAAGCTAGGCTTTCTCCTACAGATTATAACGCTAAGCAAAGTGTTATTGGGTTTTTCTATGAAATTCTGAGTAGCAGCTCGGAGTTAGGATTTGTGCCCCGGGTTGTTCGTAAGAGATACCGCGCCCCCGGAACGCAAAGGGCACAAGAAAGAACATACCGGCGAACTGTGGGTGTACATTGGTACACCTCTGCCTAACCCCTCGTTGAATGAAGGCGTGTTGATGTGTGTGCTTGCATGTAAAGGACTAGGTTTTTTCCGTGACTTCCTTTATCATGCACAAAGCGTTGTCCATGATAAATAAATGTTTAAATAAATGTTTAAATTCTTTGCCAAGAATGTCAAGGTGACTACAGCAGACACGATCAACTCTTCATGATTTTCTGTATTCTTGGATTGCGTGGAAGTCGCAGAAGGCACTGAAAACAAGCCTTTGCAGATGTTCAGGAAGTCGTATCGAAATGTCGACGACGACGATACCTCCTAGAACAGTTTCGTGTTTGTCAACCGATCTCCACGTACAATTATTTTAATAAAAAACGAATAGCTACTAGGAAGTCACGGAAAAAACCTGTAACGGAATAAGCCTTTACTCAATTGTGAACATACAGCGGTATGTTCGCAATTGAGTAAAGGCTTATACAATATAACAGCCAAATATTCTGTGTGGGTGTTATGACTTTAGCTAAAATTAGACTGAGTGGATCTTATTTACGTGCGCATACGATCCATTAAATTGGATATCCAAAGTGCTATTCAGTAAAAGCTTACGATCTGCAAAAGGACTGCTACTTCAGGCTAACGAACATTGAATGTTAGAAGAGAAGATAGTCACTCAAAAGCTTATTATAAAATGAGTCCCCTAAAAAACTTCACACTTAAAAGTTAAAAAACTTCACAACTAGTACACCCACAGTTTGCCGGGGCTGCGGGTTGTTCGTAAGAGATAACGAGCCCCCGGAACACAAAGGGCACAAGAAGGAACATGGGTGGGTTTTAGTCAGTAAAAGTCTGACACTAAGGGCGGGAGAAGTTATTTGATGATTTCCCACCCCCCCAAAAAAAAAAAAAGTACACCCACAGTTCGCCGGTATGTTTAGGTCCCATGCAATAACGGGCGAGCCTATTGCCATTAACCGGGCACAAATCCTTACTCCGAGCTGCTACTGAGAATTTTATAGAAAAACCCAATAACACTTTTTGCTCGACCTGGGTATCGAACCCAAGACTTCTAGCGTAGCAGTCACTCTTAGGACTACTAGGCTAATGAGGCTGTTATTTATTTACTTTGCTTGTGTATTCGTACTATCTTCGGCCCGTGACTTCGTCCGCGTCTAATTCTATGTATTATCCCAAGGGAGCCGTTATTAATTCTGGTATAAAAAGTATCATATGTGTTACTCCACACTAAAATCTATCTCAGTGCCAAATTTCAACCAGATCCGTTCAGCCGTTTAAACTTGAAAGAGTAACACACATTCATCCATCCATCCTCGTAAAATTTCGCATGACCGGTAAGTCACCGACGCCACACGCGATTTGATCCGTCAGTCGGAGCGATCACGTGCAGCGTCAGCGCCCCAAAAAACCCAGAAAGGGGTTCCTTTCCACCCATATACCCAAAAATGAACTTGCAGTTTGTGCTCACAACTCGTGGCGGCTACTACGGGTTTAAGTATAGATAATATGGATATTGATATTTACAGGTATTTTGAAAATAAAGAATTCTAAAAATTATATATATATTATTTTCATATATTCGTTTCTCGTATATTTGTATACGGAACAACAGAATAGGGTCGCACAAATTTATTTTAACGGTAATAACACATTACCACACACAATGAAATTACAATATAAACAATACACGATTCAAATTTAATGGATTCATCAATCAATCAGCCGATTTACGTCGGTGCTTGATTCATGAATGTGCGATTCGGTTTTGATTGCTTGCATTATCTTGGATTAAATCAATAAGGATATGGAACGAGATATTGTTGCAGGGTTTTCATATCTGTTTGGTCTAATTTGATTATTGTTGTTTCTATACTTGATTTAGTCATGTTCGTATTAGACATAGCTTGATAAATAAAATAATAATACATACTAAAGAGCAAAGGACTCTACTCATACAGAGAAGGCACGAGGATTGATCACCACGCTTGCTTAAGGCAGATCAGCGATTTCAGACTGATATTGACCTTAAAGTTCAGGTTTCTAACGATGTTTCCATTCACTAAAGTCAGTGATGTCCATGATAAACATAGAAGATCCGATATATGAAAAAATAAACATACGTTTCGATTAAATTAATTATGGACAAGAACGATTATGATGACAAAACTGGGACACAAATTCTAAGATAATAATTGAAATATCGCTTATTGAAATTTAATTAAAAGCCACACTTATCATGTCAAGGGTAAAAATAAACAACTTTAACCTAACAGCTTATAAATCATATTTTCAAACGGCTCATTATTGCCGCATGACATACCACCCACACGCGAACGTAATAATTATGTATGTTCTTTCTTATCCATCTGATCATAATCGAAGTTGCGCCATTAAATAATTATTACAAAATATTGATGACAAAATGACAACCGGTATTTATTTAGGAATGTCGACAAACATGTCGGATTACAAAATGTCGTGTAATCTTGTAATATTAAAAGTATTTACAAAATATAGATAATATTATTTATTACTTAATTATGAATATTACTAACGTCAGCCAGCGATTTCGTCCGCGCGGATATTTTCACCCGCGTTAAGTAACGTCTTTTGGTACCTACTGCTCCGCTCCCGTGAGTCGTAGCGTGATGTTATATAGCCTATGTTACTTCCTGACAGTTTAGCTATCTATTGGCGAAAAATGGTTAAAATCGGTCTAGTAGTTTCTGAGCTTATTCGGTACAAACAAACAAAAAAAATGTTTCTCTTTATATAAGTATAGATATGCATATTTTTCTTGTTGGTCATTTTTTTGAGTACAAATATTGGCCGGCAGTATTTTGTTATTTGAAATTATATATTATACCAAGAAGGTCCCGTGGTAAATAAGGTGTACCTTAGACATGTCTCCAAGATAGCGACAAGTATCTGTTATCAGTCAAGCGTTATCAATTCACAGTGGTTGCGCAAGATGAGATTCCGGTTTTACGAAAAACAAGTTGGTTTTCTATCTGCCTTCCATAATAAAATAGTTTCGAGACGCCATTCACATTTAAGGGGGAGAAAATTTATAGACTAGGGGAAAACTGCAACAGCAGGGATGATCAATTAATTAGCCAAGTAGTGTCACCTATTTAATCAACGTAAATGCCATTTTGACGAAAAAAAATTGCTATAATCAAATATACAGCATCTCTATAAAATAACATACCATCACGACTGTATTCTCCAGAGGGTTAGGCAGAGGTGTGCCAATGTACACCCACAGTTTGCCGGTATGTTTTTAGGTCCAATGTAATAGGGGGCGAGCCTATTGCCATTAACCGGGTAGAAATTCTAACTCCGAGCTGCTACTGAGAATTTCATATAAAAACCCAATAACACTTTTTGCTCGCTAACGCTAACGAGGCAGTTATAAATATCTATAAGAAATAATCCCTTGGAGGGAAACGGATTCAGGTGAATTCTCGACCGAGTTTATCAGTTAGTATCATTTTGAAGTTGTCATTTTGACGGAAAGCTAACATACCCACCATTTCTTAACACTTAATGTTAGAATCTACCTAAGAATCTAAAATTTTAAGCAATATTTTAATACCAGTGTCCTCATTATTTTACACAATCATAATCACAATATCATCAATACATACTACAGTTCAATAACAGAATTCCATATAATATTTACATTTACCTGTCAAATACGATGCAACAAACATAACTGTCAAATTGCAATGTCAGTGTCAACTAAGGTGCATAGACTATAGACCACACTACAACTCTATTGTCTATAATATCAAAGAAGTAATAAACGAAATAGGTTAATTAACAGTGCTACTCAGTCACACATAACATGTATGTAATTGTAATTAATTTAAGTAGGTATGTATTGCAAAGACAATGCAAGCTGTTAGGCTTAAACGTTGAATTTTAATGTGCTTATTTACATTGTTTAATTAGTCAATTGTAATTTATATGGCTACTTACTACCCGAGACTTCGTCGCGTAATTTCAGCTGCGTCTTTCGGTCGCTGCTCCGCTCCCATAAGTTGTAGCGTGATGGTATTTAGCTTATACTTTTTCTCATGAATCTGGCTATCTTATACAATGGTCTTAAGCGCGGATGCTACGCTAGAGGTTTGATTCCCAGGTCGACAAAAAAAAAATATTTGGTTTTTCTATGAAATTCTCAGTAGCAGCTCGGAGTTACGATTTGAGCCCGGTTAATGGCAATAGGCTCGCCCCCTATTACATGGAACCTAAACATGCCGGCGGACCGTGAGTGTACATTGGTACACCTCTGCCCAATGTTTCGGGGAATACAGACGTGATTGTGCGTTGGCAAGTTTTTGACATTAATTTGTCACTAAGAGGAAATTCAATGCTGTATAGGTCACTGTCTTGATTTAGTTCACTGAAAATAGTGTAAACGGTTCTTTAGATTTACGGTTACAAGTTGTACTAGAGCCATGGCAACTTGCCATATTACATGACATTCGTAATAAATCTATACTACGAGTAATATACCTATGTATATATTTATGTTTGTTTGTTTACACGCGCTAATTTCTGGAAGGTCCAGTCAGATTAGAAAAAATCTATTCGTATATGATAACCAGATTCACGAGAAATAGTATAGGCTATATAACTTCACGCTAGGTCATATGGGAGCGGAGTAGTAACCAAAGACGTAACTAAACGCGGGTTCAAAGTCGCTGGTTAATCATCAAAATATAAACAAGTCAAAGTCAAAACATTTATTTCAATTAGACAATTTACAGGCACTTTTGAATTGACAAGAAGTTACATTTAAAAGTTGAAGCTAGTCGCTCGTACCAAAGCGTAGGTCTCTATGGAGAAGAACGAGCAAGAAACTCCATGGACACTCTTTTCAAATTGGTTTTACAAAATCTTGGGCACAATATTCTTGTTGCTTCTATATGTGAAAACAATGAAGATGAATATAAAAAAATTAATAAAAACATAATAAGACTAAATAAATATTTCAATGTGCGAAAATAATCATAAATGTGAAAGTAACTCTATCTGTTTGTTTGTTACCGTCATTATGGCAAAACTACTAAACCGATCGTAATGAGATAAGGAAGTGGTTTGGGATCTGAATTTGGACATAGGCTACTTTTTTAATCCTCGAATACGTCTGCGTTTAGGAAGTACCTATCTAAGAGAGAAATAATACCAATTCCCCGAAGGGTTAGGAAGAAGTGTACCAATGTACACCCACAGTTCGCCGGTATGTTTAGGTCCCATGTAATAGGGGGCGAGTCTATTGCCATTAACCGGACACAAATCCTAACCCCGAGTTCCTACTGAGAATTTCGTAGAAAAACCCAATAACACTTTTTGATCGACCTGGGAATCGAACCCAAGACCTCTAGGTTGTCAACATTAACAGAACATTTCGAGATTCTAAAAAAATAATTCTATTGTTATTTAGACATTAGGAAAACATTTCTCAGTAAACCTAAATCTAATCAGACTTAGCGATTTATGTTTATCGCTGACGATAGCTAATCGCCAATCTTCCACTGAAACCAAATTACGGTAAGTGTACCCACTAATCATCAGTTATAGGAGGTATTAAGAATTTCGAGTAAAACAAGAAATGTGCGTGACTGATATACATGAACGCTGCCAAGCCCGTTTTGGTGATAGCCGTGAATACACGAAGCGTATTAGATGCGGTACTTGAAAATTTGGTAGCAGAGAAACATTAAAATTTTGTGTCATATTATGAAGTAGTTTCTTTTCTGAGTTACGATAATGTGATGTCTGTAGGTAGCGGTGAAATCTACTTAGAATCCAAAGACCAGTTTTCCAATCATAAAACTTACTTAAATAATAATTAGATTACAAACTACGAGTATGTACAGTTTTTTTTTTTTTTTTTGGTGGGTGGGAAATCATCAAATAACTTCTCCCGCCCTGGGCGGGGCGGGAGGGAGTGTCAGACTTTTACAGACTAAAACCCACCCATGTTCCTTCTTGTGCCCTTTGCGTTCCGGGGGCGCGGTATCTCTTGCGAACAACCCGCAGCCCCGGCAGGCATCGGCCCTCAGTGGCCCCTTCCTTTTGCTGACATCTCTTTGAGGCGCGCGTGGAACACGAACGCGCCGTCGACACGGCCTGTCGTTATGCAACGTAAGGACGGTGAGCTACCCATTGCTCACCGTCCACAGGCCAGTATCTACGGTGGCCGGGAGTCGTCTCGCGGCTCCCGACGTCCGGAGCGTCTACCGCGGCGGCTGGGACGGGAGAACCGCTGTCCCAACCGTCCCGCCGCCTCCTTCTCAAGCATTACTGCCTCGCAGAAGGAGGCGACTGCATCCCATTCCCTCTCGCTCCGGACCATGGCTTGCACCAGGGCCGGACGCGAGAGTTCGCCGCCGCCGATGGCCGCCACGAGGACTCGGCGATGCTCCGCCCAAGCAGGGCATACCGCCACGGTGTGCTCCACCGTGTCCTCGGGGCGATCCACACAATGGTGACACCCGGACGTTTCCTCCCGCCCGATGAGGTGCAGGAACCTCCCGAAACACCCGTGTCCGGTGAGGACCTGCGTCAGGCGGTAGGTGAGGGCGCCGTGGCGCCTCTCCAGCCACTCCTCAAAGAGGGGACTTACCGCCTCTATTAAGGCGTGCCCAAGTATGTACAGTTAATATAAACAACAAAACAGGAAGCTTATAAGGCGTCAAAATCTCATCAGACATTTTTGACAGGTTGAGAATGAGATTACAATGCCTAACAGTTATTAGAATTGCCCCCCAGGTAGGTCGTCTGTTTGTTTACTGTCCAATACCACAAAAAAGGCTTCTTGTTGGCCTTTCATTCATTAAATAACTAGCTTCCAAACGCGACTTCGTTCGCCTCAAAGTCAACATAATATTATCCTACGGGAACCGTACATTTTTCCACGATAAAAAATATATCTGCTATTACAGACTATAATCTATCTCCGTGCCAAATTTTATCCAGATCCGTTCAGCCGTTTTGGCGTTATTGGGTAACAAACATTCATCCAAACTTTTGCATTTATTAAAAGTGATAAGATTAAGATTTTTTAGTGTAGGTAGAGTACCTACTTTGGTATTATTTATAACAGTATTTTATCAACTTTACAATACAACCAAAAACAAAAGAACGTTAATTATTATAAATGCCGCATCCAAACTTTGGTCGCGCCGTTGACACTTACAAATGTACCGGCGATAATACACCGCTAATTAATTGTATGGGTTTCTTGAACCCTGAGCAGCTATGGGGCGGCCATACCTGGAGTAATGGTGAATAAAATGTAAGTTTACATAACCATTTATTAAATGATGACGTTTAATCATTTTAGATATGGAGAATAGAGATTTTTAGACGTTGTGTTGTCGATTATGTCTGATAAAAAGAGCATGCGACAATTTGGACCCACTTTACAACATTGCTCAACAGTGATGAGAGTAACAAACATCCATCCATCCATCTATCTATCCATCCATCTTTACAAACTTTCACATTTATAATATTTGTAGGATAAGTAGGACAGGATTACTATTGTTGACCAACGGCTTTACGTGCTTTCCGAGGCACGAAGGTGTCACACCACCAGCTACCAAACCACGGGCTGGTACTGAAAAATTCCTAATTGGAAAACTCAATATCACCTTTTGCCCGACCTGACAATCGAATCCAGGACAGCATGCTCAGCATTCGCATTTGCAACCACGATAGCAATGCAGCAAGTAGATTATAGTCATCCTAAACAGTTAACTAAAACTTGTCTCCCATAAGTGCAAAGGTCAGAAGCCAGCATCATGGGACTTAAGTGTTTATGGCGTAGGGTGCATATTCTAATGCATTCCAATCATGTGCGAATGCGATACAGAGGGCGCCACCTCCACGAGCACTGTAGGCCATAGAAATCGACTTAGGTATTTATTATTTATATATCCTAGTACTATTACAAATGCGAAAGTTTGTGAGAATTAATGGATGGTTTGTTACTCTTTCACACTTGGATAGCTAAAGGAAATGTGTTTAAATTTGGGACACATACCATCACGCCTGTATTCCCCGAAGGGTTAGGCAGAGGTGTACCAATGTACACCCACAGTTCGCCGGTATATTTAGGTCCCATGTACTAGGGGGTGAGCTTATTGCCATTAACCGGGCACAAATCCTAACTCCGAGCTGCTACAGAGAATTTTATAGGAAACCCCAGTACCACATTGCTCGACCTGGGAATCGAACTCAAGACCTCAAGCGTAGCAGTCGCGCTTAGGAACACTAGGCTAACGAGGCAGTCACTTTAATATCACTCGCAAAAACCTAAAGTGATCAATACAAATAGTGCAAAAGAATTAGCCGCCAAGCCGTCTGACCACTTCATAAAAGCCTCACAAAAAAAGCTGCCAGCATTGTCGATGATAATTGGTAAAAAAAATGACGTATAATGAGTACCGTACATTTTTATTACCGCCATTACACTGGCGTGCAAATAAATTGTAAGTGCATCGTTATGATAAAATGATTACAGTGTAGGACAGTTTTATTGATTGGTTTCGCGTTTTTTAAGAAAGGTCGGGGTCAGGGAAATGTCTTGTAATTGACTAGCTCGCGAGTTCGGCTACGTGGAAGTCAAGTGTACCATGAAACTGACTATACAACTCGATAATAGTGTAGCTTTCTGTTGGTAAAAGAATTTTTGTGATCATATCTTCCAGAGATTACCTCTTAAAAACAAAAAGCTACCAAACTACTGAACTACTACTTACTAATAGTAACTGGCAGGAGTCGTGAGCACAATCTTTAAGTACAATTTTGGGTCGTCGACACTGCACGCGATTGGTCCGTCTGTCTTGCAGCGCCGGCGACCCAAAAAACCAAAGAATAAACCCAAAAATAAACTTGAAATTTGTGCTCACGACTTGTGCCGGTTCCTATACAAAATTAGCTTTACCTAGTTACTCTTCATATTATCAGTAAGTATAATTAAATACTTAGATGAAATAAGTAATGGTTTCAAATCGTTGTACATATAAGGTAACGACTACTGAGTTAATACAACGATTACATTTTATTAGGTACGTTGTATTTTTAATCTGTATTTCAGTTCATGAAAATACTGTCAATTCTGCCTTTGCTTATGTCTAATTAATTAGTTAGTTCTTTAGACTAAGAATCGAACCCAGAACATTAATAACTACAATTTAACTTTACCAACAAGACTATTTATTAACTTAATTCATGTAATTACCAGCAAGCATAGCAATTTAAATAAGTAAAGAACGCTTCTTAAATAAAATGAGGTTATATTAAAGTCAAACAGAATAAACACCTGTACAAGATTTAAAATAAGAACATTATCACTAACCAGTTCTTTTTAAAAAGAAAAAACTATAAAGGAGTCCTGCTGTAGGTAATGACATTGAATTTTAAACCAACATTTCAATCATTGTCTGCTGTGTCTATGGTAACCTACTTTTAAATTCGTTCGAAATGACATAATGTTTACCATCGATCAATTTCAAAAGCAAGCACAATGCAAATAAATAATGATAACATTATGATCAAACACTTGTCTACGTCTATTCGAATTGCCAGCCTTGAATAAAACCACTTCCGATATAAAAAAGTTTAAAATAGGAAACCTATTTGATTAATACTCAAGTTACTTTTTTTGCTGAACTGCAATAGACAATATCAATATCATTAATGGCTAGAATGGAGTCCACCTACATTGTTATTATTTTATCAATAAGCATAAAAAACTAAGACAGAATTAGTCTACTTCCGCATTAAAAAAACTAACAGATTATTCTTAAAACTTACAAAATTATACTATTCCCAAAAGTCTATCTAATTCCTTTCTCTTTAACATAATAACATCCGACCCCAAAAAAACTTAATCATGTGACCCAAAAACTAATTTCCCGAAGCGCACGCGTTAAAGAGCCCTAGAGTTGTCATCTGTCATGTTGACAGACGTCAAGACATTCATTTTGACAGCGGCTGTCAATGAGAGCTCGTAATTAGGATCCCGTTACAAATATCTGTGTTAATACTGCAACTCAATATGTCTGCACTTCAAATGTAAGCATACTTTTATTTGTTTTGTCGACGTTCAATGAAAGTTGTGATTGAAAGAAATTGTAGATTGTTATTTGCGCACAAACAAATTGACAGTAGCTCGAATTTTGATTTGTTTAAATGGCATTATTATTGAGGCAGCTTTCGCCCGCGATTTTGTTAAAGTAATATGAAAATAAAACCATGAAACTTTGTATTTTGACACTTAGAAAAACTAGCCTCTGTCCGCGACTTCGTACGCAAGGATATTTTCACCCGTGTTAAGTAACGTCTTTGGTTGCTACTCCGCTCCCGTGTGTCTTACCGTGATGTTATATAGCCTATGACACTCACAAATAACGTGGCTTTCTGTGGGTAATAGAATTTTCAAAATCGGTTCAGTACATCCAGAGATTACTCCGTACAACCTCACAAACTTAAACTCTTTATAATATTTGTATAGAAATAAATATTTGTAGAAGTGTTTTTAAAAAACTAGTAAGTATCTTAAAAAGTTATAGAATGTGCATATTTAACTAAATATAGTTATAGTAGTCGCCACGAGTCGTGAGCACCAATGTCAAGTTCATTTTCGGGATTTCGGGTTCCTGTCTGGGTATTTTGAGCCATCGACGCTGCAGGCGATTGGTCCGTTAGTCGAAGCGATCGTGTGCAGCGTCTGCGCCCCAAAAAACCCCGAAAGGAACCCAAAAACCGAAAAATTAACTTGACATTTGTGCTCACGACCCGTGGCGAGCAATATACTAAGCACCCGATCACAGACGTCCTAATTCTTATTCCGATCACATGAGATTGTTTTTTCCATTGGCATTCAAAAAAAGTCTTAACTCAAAAATATAAAACCGCGCTCGCACATCATACATTTGTATGTATTCATTCAGAAATTGTCTGAATGGTTGGACGAGTGAATTATTAACTTGTGTTAACCTTCGAAGTGTTGTTGACTCTCACTAAAAATAGGCACACGGAGTTCCGTAACTCTTTATTTTTTGTTGGGATTGTGTAGTGCACGTCTTGGAGTCCTACCTACATTTCCTTTTCGAAATATTATTTCGAGCGATAACGTTTACACCCCTTTCTTCTTCTTAGCGTATCAATGGCACATCTATCCTAGTTCCTGAGATTAACGTGTTCAAACAAACAAACACTTTAGCTTTAAAATATTTTATTAGTACAGTACCCCTTTCAATATTTGCCTGAATTTGAAAATATTATTTCTGTTTGATTGAAAACAAAGTCGCTTCCGCTGTATGTACGCTTATATCTTTTAAACTCCGCAACGGATTTTAATGCCGTTTTCATCTATAGATAGACTGATTCAAGAAGAAGGTTTATAAGTATAGAACATCACGCTACGACATACGGGAGCGGAGCAGTAACCCAAGACGTAAGTGAATGCGGGTGACACCGCGGGTACATAGGTAGTTAACTTATAAATGGAAAGGGCAATGAACTCGTAAGTGATAATAACATGCTTTAAGTACCTGACTCGTTGAATAAACACTGAAAAATATAATTCTATCAATGATTCATTAATGTTTAACAAACACTTTGCAAAGCACACGATAAGTAATATACGTAGGATGGTAACTAACAGTCATCAATGTTGATTTTCATCGTCATCTTGTCAGCCGGACGACCTCCACTGCTGGACATGTATAGACTTTATGACACTACGACTTCGATGTTACCTCATTAAAATAAAACTTGCCTATTTATATTTCAGAAATCCCTATTCTGAATCCATATTTTAAATCTAGAACGATGTCCAAACATAATTCTCAATATCATATCTCGCATAATCGATATTCAAATCTTGAGCGAATCCCTATTCTGAATTCATATTTAAATCTAGAACTGTAAACAAACATGAGTCTCGAATCATATTTGTCAGGTTCAATATTCAATCTCTATTCAAATATACGAATTCGATATTCAAATCTTGAGCGTAGTTCCTAAATACTGGCAGTAAGCACCAGACTTTTTTTTGCTATAAAAACTCGACCTCGTATTTTACAACTGTCATTATGTACTCACAGTTGGCTGGTCACATCGACCTAGAAGTCTAAACTAGTCTGTTACTCATCCTAGAACTTTAATTTTCCTGGTATTGTTTTATTTTGGATGATGCTACTGTCTAGATTACTAGGTTAAAGCTTTTATAGCTATTTTGGTACTGTGTCATACGTTTTTTTCGGCTTTTTAAGTAGTGTGAGAAACTAAGTACACAATGGTTCATGTTAAATATTTTAAACTTCCGGTGAATAACAGTTGTTCTCAACGAAATGAATCATACGGAAAATAAATAAAAACTCGTAAAAGTATTTTGTAAAAACCAGTTTGGATTGCAAGTACTTACCTAACAAATACGACACATTAGAATATTTTGGATGGCCTTTTTTACAATACTCAATTTATTCTACCTATCGTTAAGTACCAGTAGCAAGAAAACTGTCTATTTTTAAATCTATGTAAAATATTGTTCATGAAGAAAAATAAAAGAAAAGTCGTGCCACTTGCCTCTTGCTCCTACAGTAATATACGAAACGTAACTCTCTCTCTTCCTATCTACACTAATTTATATCTCCCTCTCAACTTCCGTTCGCCCGATCACACTCATTTCCGTAACGCTCTCGTCTCGCATTCACCAGCTTACTCCACAAGTCAAGCGTGCGTAAAGAAGTTTTACTTCTATATTTGAAAGAAAATTCTTACCTGAACATTGTGAGATCGCTAACACGAACAACGCCATACAAATGGTCAATCTCCTTAGCTCCATAGTGATGTACTTCTAAATATCACTTAGAAATTAAATAAAAACACTAGGTTTACAGTTCACTCAGTAATAATAAATTACTAAAACTGATAAAACACTGGCACTATCACTGAAGGCACTCCTTTCTTCGTAATTCAGGCACTTTTTCGTTTAAATCTGAGAAGAAAAAAAAAGAATAATTAATATTTCGTATTTTATGATAATTGAACATCACGATTGATTTGACACAAATGTACTTCGAGAGCGTCGTTCCAGAATACGGATCACAATATTCTCTTTTCAAAATTTCGAATACGTTCCCGTTTTGATATTTTTTTAAATGTTTCTAATGGCGGTGCATTTTGTTTCTGTGGAGCGGATTGAAGTATATTATTACTGTAGATACATTTTTAGTTGGACAAATGGATACAGTTAAACAACCACAACGAGTGTTGCCTCTTTACACCATTTGTACCCAGAAGGACTTTGATAAACATTTTTCCTGACAAAGTCAAAGTCAAAACATTTATTTCAATTAGACCATTTACAGGCACTTTTGAATTGTCAAGAAGTTACTCATACAAAAAGTTGAAGCTAGTTGCTCGTTCCAAAATGTAGGTCTCTATGGAGAAGAACGAGCAAGAAACTCCATGGACACTCTTTTCAAATTGGTTTTTACAAAATCTTGGTTACAATATTCTTGTTGCTTCTACATGTGAAAACAATAAAGTTGAATATAAAACAATAAAAAAAATATGATAATAATAGTACTAAAGATGTAAGCCATGGCAGTTAAGAGATGACCAATCCCAACCGACAGCGCCCGTTCACGAACATGACGCGAGGATCAGCACCACTCAGCTCAACCATCACAAAGGGAACCAAACGATCCAAACCACGCGCCACCATCAGCGAGACATTTAAGTGAGCATGACAAAAAAATATTTACGTACATTGTAAGTAAATACTTATCAAAACTACATAAAAGCCATAGGCACAAAATACCAGCTTCCAAAACCATCTCAGACAGATAAGAACCGTTGTTTCTTCATAAATAATTAGTGTACATTCCCCGCCATATGTAGAATCGATCATCGACATAAAAAGCCAGGCCTACCAATAAAATTAACTGTTAGCGAACATCCACCAAACACATAATCTGATTTAGTCGTAAAATTAATTGCGTACATAAAAAGTGTAGACATTATTAATGCATGCCTAAAATAGTCTCATACTCGTATCATGCTAATTTAAAATATTAGAGACTAGCTTATGGCCGCTTCTTTGTCTGCGCAAATGTACCGTATCGCTGTTGATTAATTTGAATGGGACCCTAATTCTTGTTTCTATCTATCATCTATATCTTGTAGCTATCTGCCATTGAAAATCAGTCCAGCTGCTTAGGAAATTAGCCGGAACGGACAGATAAAAAGACAAAAATTCAATTTTATTTATTTGTATAGATTAATTTCATATTTTATAATTGCATCTATGAAAACTTTTCATAAAGTTACCGAACCGAACGTCAAAAATGACATGGCGTCTTTTTTTTTTTTAAAAATGGCAAGTAGAGTTTGAGTAGAAGTAACTGCCTCGGTAGTCTAGTGGTCCTAAGCGCGACTGCTACGCTAGAGGTCTTGGGTTCTATTCCCAGGTCGAGCAAAAAAGTGTTATTGGGTTTTTCTATGAAATTCTCAGTAGCAGCTCGGAGTTAGGATTTGTGCCCGGTTAATGGCAATAGGCTCGCCCCCTATTACATGGGACCTTAACATACCGGCGAACTGTGGGTGTATACTGGTACACCTCTGCCTAACCCTTCGGGGAATACAGGCGTTATGGTATGGCAAGTAAACTGCAAAAAAATACCGACCATAAACAAGACATTATTCAAAAATTCTACTTAAAAACGTAAAAACCACAGACATTACCGTTTAACGTTCGAAATACGAAATGCAAACACAGCAACTACATAATGGTATTCTCCCCAACTCTTTAAGTGTTGCCATCTAAATTATAGCCAGTAATAAACAAGTTTATTGCCAGAATACACATTATTTGTGGACGATATATTTTTAGTACTGTTATGATCTTTTATATTGGTTATTTTTGGCTGAAAATAAGGTTGAATGGGTCGTTATCGTATGTTTAAGGCACTACTAACTACATAATATGTTACTTTGATAAAAAACTACTTACGATTATTGAACAATAGATCTTAACAAACGATTAATAACATTTAAAGTTCAATAACTTAAACTTTGCCGTATATTCGAATATTAATAAGTAAGAAAATATTCTGTAGAAATAATCTCAAACACAGCTAGATAGATGTAAACAAACATACAGAATCCAGTGCCTGTACAAATATTTGTCCTCAAACGGGAAGTGAACCCCTGCCCCTACAGAAGGCGAACCCCTCTCGACTGCATAGTATGATTACTTAACAAACTTTTTTTTTAGTTATTTGCTCATAAAAATATTGTAAAGAATCAAATATACACTCATGATACCATACCTTTAAATAGACCAAAATCTAATCTATCTAGCTATTTAACTCTTAAACTACATATATTATAAAGAGAAAAGATTTTTATGTTTGTTTGTAATGGATAAACTCAAAAACTACTTAACCGATCAAAAAAAAGAAAATTACCTCGGGCAAGCTTCATTATCAGCGAATAACATTAGTTTTTTTTTTAATTTGGCTTCTGTAGGAAAATTCTCACAGACGAAGTCGCGGGCAAAAGCCAATATTCTATTTATATGGTAAAAAAAAATCAAATGCCGCATGTATGAATGATCATTACTTCAGAACGGCTTGACCAATTTGATAGAATTTTTCATTGTGTACGTAATTGTCACAACAAGCTTTGTGTGGGCATTTTTTTTTAGAAAGTCGAGAATCAAGATAATATTTTCGTATAAAAATTTTAATAAACAAATGCTTCAATTATTAAATTACATCTGTGCGAAACCCGGGCGCTTTATTAGTATAAAATAGTCAAAAATCTATTATTAACAACTACTAAACCATTTTCTAAAATCTACCACAATTCACTATCCTATTTTGGCATGGCAACACCATACATTACAAAAGCAGCAACATAAACATAGTCTAACAAGATAGTGTCGACTGACATTGTGACACTGCAGACACGTCAAGGAGATACGACACGACCCGATAGGCTAGACGCGTATATATTTATACTTTAACACCTTATAGGTCAACATAGGATAGTCGGAGAGTGCTGCGAAGAAATATGACGATGTATTTTCGAAAGGAATTTTATAACTAAAGGCACTCACGTTCAGTGACAACTTTGGTTACTGCTCCGCTCCCGTTGCCTGTAGCGTTATGTTCTAAACCTTCCCCTTGAATCACTCTATCTATTGGTGAAAACCGCATTAAAATCCGTTAAGCAGTTTGAAAGATCTAAGCGTACTGAGGGACAGACTGAGGAAAGCGACTTTGTTTTATACTATGTACAGAAGATTTTTTTTTTTATTTAAGATGAATAAGTTCTGGACGCTAGTCTAGGTCAGAGGTGACATAGACAAAGTTGACGATAGAACGAGCTTACCCAGAAGAAGCCTGTTCACTCTAACTTTGAAGAGATTAGTGTTAAATGCGTTCGGAAATACAGACGTAGGTAGAGAGTTCCACTCCTTTGAGTGCGCATTACAGTGAAAGTAATATCTACTGCAATAAATAGTCTGTGTGTGTGCTGAACGCTAGTCGAGTGATGCTAGAACGTTCAAAGCCAATACTAATATCTATACAAATAAATAAAATGGAAGGGTCTGTTTGTAATTTCATATTACAAGCTTTTCACTACTACTAGTACCTACTAACATAAAAAAACAATTTTTAAAATTTTTGTCTGCCTGTCTGTCCGTTTGTTTCGGCTTATCTCCGAAACGGCTGGACCGATTTTGACGGGACTTTCACTCGCATATAGCTGTTGTCATAAGAAGTAACTTAAACCATTTTTATTTTTTTATTAACTTAAGTTACAAAAAAAAGAAGTTACAAACAGGTTAGGACAAAATTGAAACCAATAAAATAGTGACCGCGAAAGAAGTCGCGGGCACCAGCTAGTTATAAATACAAAAGTAACTCTGTCTATGTGTAACACTTTCACTACTAAAACACTGAACCGATTTTAATAAAATTTAGTACGGGGTAAGTTTGAACCCTAAGAAAGGAAGCTACTTTTTATTTCGCGACTTTGTCGGCGTCCGCAATAACCGACATATATACGGACGCAGTCGCGGGCAAAAGCTAACAGAATACTAGTGAAGTAGTGAACTGCCCGTGCCTTCATCGGCATGGCTTATTTCACTCGCCTTACGTTACTTCTTTGGTTACTGCTCCGCTCCCGTGAGTCGTAGCACAATGGTATATAGCTTATGACACTCACAAATAACGTGGCTTTCTATAGATAAAAGAATTTTTAAAATCGATTCAGTAGATTCAGAGATTACCCCCTACAAACTCTCAAATTTTACCTCTTTATAATATCAGTATAAATAAAACTCAAATTTAAAAATTTTAAGTAACCCCCGACAGAAGAAAAAGTCACTGCCCTAACTAACAAAAGAGTTAGTAACTTTGGAACCACTGAACGGATCTCCATCAAAAAAAGCTAAGAACACTCTCGACTAATTAACCTTTCAAACGCAAATAAACAAAATCAAAATCGGTTCATGCGTTCGGGAGCTACATCCAACAACCTAACTTACAAAACCAATGATAATGTTGAGCATACCAACCATGATACGTCTGACGCATCCTCCGTGACAAATGTGTCTACATCAAGACTAAAATTGTCAGAGAAACAAAGTAATCTATTACCAATTTGCCAATTTTCCAAATCAATTCAACAGATCTACCAGACGTCCCTGACAAAAACAAAGCAATAAACAAAGCACAAATCAATAAAAAAATCACCAATTGAGCATCTTCGACACCAATAGCAAACTACAGCATCCAAAAAACGTTTCTACACTCACCCTTTAGTTACAATATCGTCTTAAAGATCAAAGACACGAGCGGAAGGCCTAAACCAATAAATCTCTGGTTATTTTTAACGAACAGTATCATAAGTACCGTCTTCCTGGTTCCTGATGGGTTATTAATTATAGACATGTACTTGGTAGTGAAATTATTGTGTTTCGGTGGGATTATGATATTAGTAGTGGCAGGATTAAACTGCCTTGTTAGACTAGTGGTCCTAAGCGCGCTAGAGGTCTTGGGTTTGATTCCCAGGGCGAGCAAAAAGTGTTATTGGGTTTTACTATAAATTCTCAGTAGCACCTCGGAGTTAGGATTTGTGCCCGGTTAATGGCAATAGGCTCGCCCCTTATGACATGGGACCTAAAACATACATACAGGCGAACTGGGGGTGTACATTGGTACACCTCTGCCTAACCCTTCGGGGAATACAGGCGTGGATTAAATGGCAGTTTTTTTTTATATCATTGGATGACTAACAAGCCGATGGCGGCGGCCAATCTGATGTTGAGTGGTCACCGCAGCTTAAAGTCATCTGCCATCCCAGAGACAAAGTTGAAATGTCTCATGTACCTGTAATTACACCGGCACCCATACTCTTTAAACCGGAACACAGCAACGCTGCTTTGCGGCAGAAATAAACACACATCACACTATGCGTGCACAGGTCATATACCATCACACTAAGACACACGGTAGCAGAGCAGTAACAAGAGACGGTAAGTTACAAATAAATGGCAACTTGACATGTTCAAAGTAAACTTTACAACATTTGTTATCAGCACCTTATCAATAGAGTTTGTCGTAACGACGATTGATGGAGGGAAAGTGTTACGTTAGTTGTCTAATAGACGATATAGGTAATGGATTGACAACCTGTTGCCTTTTTCTGATACTTCCAGAATCGAATTTTTTTTTTAGCTTCGTATACTTTATCTGTACTACACGTGGCTGGAGATTGCCTCGGCAACAGCACTTATTGGAGAGTTATCTCTATTCAATCACGCCTGTATTCCCCGAAGGGTTAGGCAGAGGTGTCATGATGTACACCCACAGTTCGCCGGTATGTTTAGGTCCCATGTAATAGGGGGCGAGCCTATTGCCATTAACCGGGCACAAATCCTAACTCCGAGCTGCTACTGAGAATTTCATAGAAAAACTCAATAACACTTTTTGCTCGGCCTGGGAATCGAACCCAAGACCTCTAGCGTAGCAGTCGCGCTTAGGACCACTAGGCCAACGAGGCAGTTAATCAATAATAGTTAATAATCAAATTTATATTTTAAGAGATGTCCCGACTCGGCCTGTAACTAAATTACTAAAAAACCTAGGTGTCCAAACGAAATCTATGACTATTATTGGTTACTACCGAAACCCTTTGTTCTTGTCCAAGACCGAATTCACTATAGTTAATGGTGCAATATAATTTGAGGTTACACGAACCGGTTCTGTGGACCTCTGATTCCCATGGCGCTTTAATTATGTTGTGATTATTGCGTATCTCGACTAATAAATATTGATGATTTGGTGCAAGTGACGAGCGGTCTGAAGTTGTATATTGAACGGTGTGCAACGGATTTTATTGAGAAGAAGTTTGGAAACTAAAGTGAACATGTTGGGATTAATCTAACTGTTTTAATCAATGTTAAATTATTTATTACAAGTAGATCATAGACTGTAGTAGACTGCCTCGTTAACCTAGTGGTCGTAAGCGCGACTGCTACGCTAGAGGTATTGGGTTCGATTCCCAGGTCGAGCAAAGTGTTATTAAGTTTTCCTATGAAATTCTCAGTAGCAGTTTGGAGTTAGAATTTGTGCCCAGTTAATGGCAATAGGCTCGCCCCCTATTTCATAAGGCCTAAACATACCGGCGAACTGGGGGTGCATATTGGTACACCTCTGCCTAACCCTTAGGGTGATACAGGCGTGATGGTATGTTATGTGTTAAGTTGTCTTCATTTTCATAACTTGTACCATAAAAAAAATATATCAAAAGGTACAAAATGACGGATGCTACTAATTTAAAAAAATAACGGTCTACCACAAATGTTTGTAATGTTAAAACATTGATTGGTGAAAACTAATTTTGGATGAGATTATGATCGAACATCGGCTCGGTTCTCCATGTTTTTAGATTAAGAAAAAAAATAGTTTTATTAGTGTTTATAGAAATAATAATCATAAATAAAAATGGTGTAGCATTCTTCATTTTCACACGCATTTAAAAAAAAGTAGGTTAATTTGTTATTTAAATATATTAAACTATTAATTTAATGTCATCGCTATAAGATTAGTTGATCTTTGAATTCATAAACTTCAGAGTGTAAAGGTGCAAATTTAAGAAATAAGATTCAGAAATGTGATATATAAGTACCAGTTTCGTCGGTTTTTGATAAGAAATTGAATATATATGTAGTAAAAAGTCTACATAGGATAGCTAAAAAAAAAGAAAAATACTATAGAAAAGATGGACTAAGGAGGAAATGAACTTTGAGAGGACTAATATGATGATGTAAGGAGGAAATAGGCGTTTTAAACCCACCAAAACTAAATTAAGATAAGAAGATAAGGGACGCCATTGCCCAAACTCTAACCATAAAGAGATTTGGGTTGAATGCGTTCGGAAATACAGAAGCAGGTGGAGAGTTCCACTCAAAACTCATCATTAAAGTGATCACCAGTTTACGAGTAGTATTTATTATGTCAGTCGTCGAGGCTCTTATATACCTTCGATATGATATATATGCCAAAAAAACAATGTCGAGGAATTTAATAATATTACGTAACGATAATTATGCTGAATTACGTTATGTCAATGTAAATTATGACAATATATCTTCTGCTCTCGTCTTTTACACACATTACCCGATGCGGATTCGGTATTGTATAGAATACCTAGGCAAAGTACAAAATAAATAATATTTCATACATGCCCTAGGTTTTTTTTTACCGATGGGAAATCACCAAATGACTTCCCCCGCCCTGGGCGGGGCGGGAGGGTGTCAGACTTTTACTAATTAAAACCCATCCATGTTCTTTCTTGTGCCCTTTGCATTCCGTGGGCGCGGTATCTCTTACGAACAACTCGCAGCCCTGGCAACATTGCCTAGGCAATGTATGAAATTATATAGAATAGCCCAACCGTAACTGCCCCGTTGGGCCCGTGGTCGCAAGCGCGACGGATGAGCATGGGGTCCTGGGTTCGATTCCCAGGTCGAGCAAACTGTTATTAGGTTTTTCCATAAGGAATTTCTCAGTAGCAGCTTGGAATTAGGATTTATGCCCAGTTAATGGCAGTAGGCTCGCCCCCTATTACATGGGACCTAAAACATACCGGCGAACTGTAAGTGTACATTGGTACACCTCTGCCAACCCTTCGGGGAATACAGGCGTGATGGTATGTATAAAATACCGGATTATACAGATTGCCGGTAACACGTACATAAAGATACAAAGAAACTGCGAAAAACTGAAGAAGAGAAATATCATGAATTCACTTTAATTTTTTTCCCCAAAAATAACACGATTGTCAGTACTAATAACCTTGCTGAGAATGGGAGAAAAACGAGTTTTGTCAAAATTAAATTTAAATTGTCGCGTCCCAGATGCAATGGTCAATTTTAATCGTTCAGCAAAATGGACGCCCGAATTAAGGACATTTGTGAGCTTATTTGTGCCGTGTGTTTGTTTGTCAGAGTAATTATCGCTACAAACCTAAATAATGGGTATAATGGAGTGCTATTTTGGAAAATCTCTCTCGGTAATTTATAGTGAAGTGAACTGGAGGCGACCACGCACCTAAAGGCGCAGTCTAGGAAGGCCCACCACGAGGTGGACCGACGACCTGGTAAAGGTCGCGGGCATCGCTGCATGCGGGCAGCGCAGAACCGGTCATTGTGGCTATCTTTAGAGGAGTGCTATGCCCAGCAGTGATGATAATGATGATGATGAAAATGAGGTGATTTGGCCATCTCTATCATTAGGTGGAATGACAGCTCCTCTTAAGCTCATTCCATGATTTATGGAGAATAGAATCAGCTGTGTAAAAGAATATTATGTCAGTTTAATGACAATATCTATGACCAAACGTTACTGCTTAAAATAATGACAAGAACGAATTAGTCTCGCCAGACAAAAAAATACGTAAACAGCTCGAGTAATCTCTACTACATAGTACAAAACAAAGTCGCTTCACGCAGTCAATACGCCTAGATCTTTTATAAGACTACGCAATGGATTTAAATGTTTTTACCAATACATACAATGATAAAAGAGAAAGTTTTATAGAACATCACGCTATGACCCACGAGGGTGGAGCAATAACCAAAGACGTAACTTAACGCGGATTAAAAAACCACGCGGGTGAAGTCACTGGCAGAAATGGTAATGAAATCCGCCATTACGATACACAAAGGAACTTTCCCTAAACCTAGCAGCCTAAAGAACCGTAGACTAACCAACATATCACGAAAACACAATCAACAATAGAAAGGGAATTAGCATAAAACGAAACTATTGACGTTCAATTGTTAAACTGGATTGCATTAAAATGTTTTGTTTAATTAGTAACTAAATAGTAGAGCTCTTTGTGAAGGAGCTCGTCCGGGGAAGTACTACCACCATACATATTTGTGCCGCAAAGCAGCGTTGCTGTGTTCCGGTTTGAAGGGTATGGGTGCCGGTGTAATTACAGGCATATGAGACATTACAACTTTGTTTCTGCGATGGCAACGCATTGGCAAAGCCTCTGGTATTGCAGCAGTCTTCTCCATACAAAACTATCTTTTGGAATGGGCAACTAGATTCAATATTATATATTTTTTCTTTACTTTTCAATGACGTTCAAAAGTGCATTTTAATGGTAAAATTGAAATAATTATTTGACTTTGAGAACTGCGCTTATTTTTTACCCTTTTTGGACACAATTTCTATCAGCTTTTAACATCAAAGTACCCTCTTAAAACGACAAAAAAACAACTGCCTACCCTCATCTCACAAACTAGGCTCAATTACAAATGACAATTAATCTCTGGCAATAGTAGTAACTACTAATGCTATAAACCGGAGACGCCATATCCTGACCTTCGGCTACAATGGTTCACGTCCCATTGAACTCCACGGCAATGACCCTGACCCTGATGATGACAGTAATAACAATTGTCTTATTAAATGTTGAAATAGACTAGAAACATTCTTGTCTGAGTTATGAAGACTTAGATTAAAAAAAAAAAATCCCAGCCTATTATTGTCCCACTGCAAGGCAACGGCCTCTTCTCATACAGAGAAGGCACAAGCATTGATCACCACGCTTGCTCAAGGTAGATTGGCAATTTCAGACTTATATTGATTATAAGTTCAGGTTTCCTCACGATGTTTTCGTTCACCGATGTCAATGATGTCCAATGTCTAGCCCATGCGTGAGAGGTAGCTTAACCAATGGGTCATCACGACGGTACTTAGATTTTCCAGAAGGATTAGGCCTATCTCATCTGCCTAGCCTTTACCAGGCTTTGTTGAGGTTTGCTCCCAGTCTAACCGGATTGAGCTAATTCGATTCCTTCACAGAGCAATTAATTATCTGTATAGCCTATAGACAGTTGCTTCGGGTCTGGCTGCTTGTGTATATGAGTTTATATGTTTGTAAACGCACCCACGTTACAGGAGGTATTCTTAATATGCGACAACGTAGTACTTAAAAAAAGAAAGAAGAAAAGATATCCATATTTCCTTACGAATATTATAAATGCGAAAGTACTGTCTGTCTGTTACGCTTTCACGACTAAACCACTGAACCAATTTTGATAAAATTTGGTACGGGGTAAGTTTGAACCCCAAGACTAGACATAGGCTACTTTTTATACCCATGTCTTGGTCTGCTTCAGTGATAACCGACAATTTCGCGGACAAATTTTTCAGCAAAAGCTGGTTTGAAATGAACGGTTTTTACGTTTGACGCAAGTAGTTTTTATTCAGATTGTGTTTCCCATCTTCCTAATCAAAGTTTTAAAACTACTGTTTCCTCAGTTAAAAAGTCCACCGTCTGATAACCCTTTTAAGTCCCTATTCCCAAACTAAAAAGTCACGATCCAAAAGTCACGTATTTCTCACTAATCCGCTATCTCTCTCACACTAAAAGTGAACGTGACATTGGCTTTGTTTGTCTGTCCGTCAGTTTGTCTATTTACTTTGACAGTTTGACCATGGTTCAGTTTTCTAGTGACCTAAATCGGTTGTGAGGATTCCTCGATAGACTTGTGTGGACTTGTGACGTCATCTAGCATGCCGCTAATGTTAAACTTTGATGATGGTGACTGGTTCATTAGTTCCGTAACTGCGTTCGATTCCCGTGCCGGGCACAAAGTGTTATTGGGTTCTTTAATTACGAGTTTCTCAGTAGCATCCTGGAGTATAGAACTTAGTGGTAAGACAGCGAAAAGTACGTAAAGCCGTTGGTCCTGCGGCTGATCTGTCTCCGGTCATGTCGGATTGCTGTCCCATCGGACTATGACAGTGGGGAAAAAGGGAGTACTCCTGCGTACTTGATCGGTCTCCATTGATATTCGCCGTGACCGAAATTTTGTCAGGAGTATGATACTAGTGTCAAAATGTTGGAGTTGACTCTGACACAGTCGAGGAATTTGTGGAAGGTTACAATGATAATAACTTTAATTACTATTTATTACAGTGATCATAAAAATTGTTGCGTCATTTAAAATAACAAAGAGCTGTTCCAGATAAGGCGTTTTATGCACGAGTCTCCGCACGCGTGTATAGATACGTTTCTAGCAGAGATACTATGCAACTAAACATCCGTCTATACGGGTGCGTTTTCTTCACTCGTGAGTTTGAACCCTTATTACGTAACACTTAATCACAAACTCCCTCGTTAACCTAATGGTCCTAAGCGCGACTGCTACGCTAGAGGTCTTGGGTTCGAATCCCAAGTTTAAAAAAAAGTGTTATTGGGTTTTTCTATGAAATTCTCAGAAGCAGCTCGGAAGTTAGGATTTGTGCCCGGTTAATGGCAAAAGGCTCGCCCCCTATAACGACCTAAACAGAAAGCAAAATACACGAATTTGTTTACTTGGATGACATATATTTTTTAGTATTTTATTTTTTTACCTAACTACTGAACCAATTTCAATAAAATGTACATAGGACCACCTTTGAAGTGTGACCTATCAAACAAAACAAGAATCATTACAATCGATTCATAATTGGCGGAGATATCGCGTAACGCACATACGAAAAAAACAAACATACAGACGAATTGTTAACCTCCTTCTTGTTGAAGTCGGTTAAAAAGTAAATAATTCTATATATTTTTAGGCAACCGATACTTTTAATACTTGTATACCTGTAATCTTCAAGAGGCAGCCTTTATCATGTCGTACGGCTCTGTAAAAAAGAGGCTTTTGTCCTGTAGCAGAACAGTACTCGTCATTATTATAATATTCAGTTTACACAATCTTGCGGTCTATTTACTGACTATCAAGGACTTTGCTGTACTACACATATTTTGTAGTACTTATTAGTATTGCGTCCATGCTATCTATCAATATTGACAGATTGATGGCCCTAGGTATTCCCCTAAACTTGTAACGTCTAATTTTACTAAAAACCGGCCAAGCGCAAGTCAGATGCGCACGCGAGGTCCGAAGCACTGTACAATATTTAGATCGAGCAAAAAAATTACGTTCCTTGTCAAAGTCAAAGTTTATCATCATCTACTTAGCCTTTTCTCAACTATGTTGTTTTCTCAACTACCTCGGTAGCCTAGTGGTCCTAAGCGCGACTGCTACGCTAGAGGTCTTGGGTTCGATTCCCAGGTCGAGAAAAAGGTGTTATTGGATTTTTCTATGATATTCTCAGTAGCAGCTCGGAGTTAGGATTTGTGCCCGGTTAATGGCAATAGGCTCGCCCCCTATTACATGGGACCTAAACATACCGGCGAACTGTGGGTGTACATTGTTACACCTCTGCCTAACCCTTCGGGGTATACAGGCGTGATGGAATGTTATGTCATATTGAATTTAGTTGACCATTCCAAAGGGATTGTTTAGTTGTTATTTTTTTGTTGTTAAACAGACTCTTAGTAATCAATGCTCGTTTCTCACTCTTTCGTTACGGAACCCTAAAAAACGACATTGAACTACAGAACAAAATTCCTTATAAAAATATGTAAATTTATCCATTCAGTGTTACATAAATAAGTAAATAATGTTGACGCAAAACACGATTAGGTATCGATTGCTCGTTAGATAATAATATTTACAATGATTTTGTATGTTGCTTCCTATGTTTATAGGTATTCATCAATAGATATAGTCATTCAAGAGGAAGGTTTATCACGCTACGACCAACAGGAGTGGAGCAGTAACCAAAGACGTAATTAAACGCGGATGACATCATAGGGTGGGCGGGTGGTATCATCATCATATAGGGTGAATTTTTCAGGAACGGACGGAGGAACTTCTAGGAACATTTTTTTGTAACTATAACGGTTAAGGTACCTGCCCTTAGTGACCCGTCTCCAAAATCCACCCTGTGTAATGTATTAATAGGTAGATTACTACTACACACACACATACCATCACGCCTGTATTTCCCGAAGGGTTAGGCAGAGGTGTAACAATGTACACCCACAGTTCGCCGGTACGTATAGGTCCCATATAATAGGGGGCGAGCCTATTGCCATTGACCGGGCAGAAATCCTAACACCGAGCTACTACTGAGAATTTCATAGAAAAACCCAATAATACTTTTTGCTCGACCTGGGAATCGAACCCAAGACCTCTAGCGTAGCAGTCGCGCTTAGGACCACTAGGCCAACAAGGTAGTTTACTACAGATTACTACTAGTGTCTAAATAGCCCAGTAACCCGTTGTTAATTGAAGCCTATTCATTAAGTCATAAGTTACGTACAGCGATAAGACTAAGGCATTAAGTCCGCCTTTGTACCATGTATTATTTACATTATGTGCAAAAAGTTTTAATAAATAAATAAATAAATATCGTAAATATAATCAATACTAGATGCTTAATTAGTTATTCGATCCTTGGTCAGTAACAAAACATCTATAGTAGTACTACAAAGCTAAAGTAAATATCAGTTTAATTACGCTTATCAGACGGTCGGAACTCGTTTGGATTTTCCCGACATTTGACACGATTCCCGACAATATTTTAATAGTCCTGACAAACTGCTTAGTAAAAAACTAATAATATGTGAATTAAAATTTTCCGGATTTCGTGTTCTTGGCTAAGGTTTGTATTTGTAGGCTGATTTTAAAAATAAGAGGTAACATTTCAGTGGGTAGTCATCGGGTTGTATGTAAATAAAAAAATAAACGCGTCACATAATAATTGCAAAACGGGTAACAAATTTTAAATTACGAGGACCACTTTAACGCATCTCCCTTTAAGAAAATTGCCTTCAATATTAAAATCGCCATTCTGGCTAATGCGCGAGTCACATGACGTTTCCAGTTTGACAGCTGTCAAATTTGACAGCCTTCAAAATTTGATCACTATCGACGAGTAAATCTAAGTCCTTTCGAAAATCTATGGAGCTGGCCTATGTGTAGCAGTGGACTTGACGTCCTACGGCTGATATGATGATAATAATGACATCTAGGATAATTTATTTTAAAAACAAACGTGTTCGGCTTCGAATTATCTGCAGTCACTTGAATGAACACTACAGTTTACACACGTAAGTATGAAACAATGAATCATGATACAAAAATGAAACCTATTAGCGTTTCATTTTCGATACTATGTACTAATTTACCGCCTACAATTTGGCATACTTACTGTTTTAGACATGTTTGCCACTTTCTGCCTAACTATTTATTCAGTTAATATCTACCGACACGTGTGAAAAGTACCTATTTAGGTACTGTTGACGAACTGCTCTCTTTTTTCTCCTATCTAAATACTAGCCACACTTCCCGGTCACTTAGGTGTTTGGTTACTACTCCGCTCTCATGGGTCATAGCGTGAAGATAAATAAAAAGTGATATAGAATTATGTAAATGTTTCTATTATTATACAAAGTCGAAGTTAAAGCATTTATTTCAAGTCCAGAAGTCAGTTAACCAGAAAGTTAAAGCTAGTTGCTCGTTCTAAAGCGTAGGTAGGTCTCTTTGGAGTAGAATTCTTTATGAAGGAGGTTGTCTAGGGAAATACTACTACCATACCTATTTCTTCCGCAGAGTAGCGTTGCTGTGTTCCGGTTTGAAGGGTATGGGTGCCGGTGTAATTACAGGCACATGAGACATTTCAACTTTGTCTTTTCGATGGCTACGCATTGGCAAAACCTCTGGTATTGCAGATGTCTATAGGCAGCGGAGACCACTTAACATCAGGTGGGCCGTCGGCTTGTTTGCCATACAATAAAACTCCACGGACATTTAAAAAGTAAAATAATCATTTCACCTTATCAATGACACACTGCAATAAAGAAAAAGTTACAAAACACTCACTGTTTGTTGGAATTAATTTCCTAACGTTAATAATGTCGTTATTATGAAATACGGTATGTCACAGGTCAGTAGAGCGACTTTCTTGATAAACGGACTCTTCAATGCAACGATTTATTGCAACTTTATCTATTTTAGACGAGAATCGTTGAACTAAATTGTGTTTATGTGCGATTGCTGTTGTTTGGGCTGTTTTATTGAACCTAGTTTTGGCTCAAATTGGCACAGTACTGGGTAAATGACACCATTTAACAATATTTCCAAAGGGCAACTTCACAAAATAAAACAGTTTATTTTAGCCCTGAAAACCCGAAGAATTTTTAATTAACTATAAAATTTGATTTTTAATTGCTTTGAAATCAATAAATAATTAGTGAATTAAAATGACAAAAAACATAAAATTAAAATTTTTAAGTAAGGGGTACTGAAGAATGAAAATCGATTCATGCGTTCGGAAGCTACGATGCCACAGACAGACACACACACACAGACACGCCAACTTATAACACCCCGTCTATTTTGCGTCTGTGGTTAAAAAGTGACGTCATAGTTTAGTATCGTCATACATAATCTATGGGGGAATTCGCCTCCTTCTGCGAGGCAGTAATGCTTGAGAAGGAGGCGGCGGGACGGTTGAGACAGCGGTTCTCCCGTCCCAGCCGCCGCGGTAGACGCTCCGGACGTCGGGAGCCGCGAGACGACTCCCGGCCACCGCAGATACGGGCCTGTGGACGGTGAGCAATGGGTAGCTCACCGTCCTTACGTTGCATAACGACAGGCCGTGTCGACGGCGCGTTCGTGTTCCACGCGTGCCTCAAAGAGATGTCAGCAAAAGGAAGGGGCCACTGAGGGCCGATGCCTGCCGGGGCTGCGGGTTGTTCGCAAGAGATACCGTGCCCCCGGAACGCAAAGGGCACAAGAAGGAACATGGGTGGGTTTTAGTCAGTAAAAGTCTGACACTCCCTCCCGTCCCGCCCAGGGCGGGAGAAGTTATTTGATGATTTCCCACCCACCAAAAAAAAAAAAAAAATGGGGGAATCGCGTTTTGACAGCTCATAAAAAGTACGTAAATTGATTAGTGGTGTCATCTACTCAATTGGGCCGGTCAATCAAAAAAAAATGGCGATTCAAAATGGCGAATTTCGTTTGTGATAGAAAGGTTGCCTTTGAGATGAGGAGATTAAAAATAATAGCAGTCTTTTATTGTCCTAATGCAGTTCAAAGGTCTCTTACAGAGAAGACACGAGCATTGTTCACCACCCTAGCTCAAGGCGACTTGGCGATTTTAAACTCAATTGATATCTATTATTAGGTCCAGGTTTTCTCACGATGTTTTCCTTCACCAATGTCAAAGATGTCCAAGATAAATTTAGAAAGTACATATGAATTGAAAGTCATATTGGTACTTGTCCAGTTTCGAACCCGCAACCTAAAGCATAAGAGGAAGGTGCAGTAACCACTAGACCATCACAAGACGAAATAAATGCTACTAAAACGTTATGCTATTATTTACTATTCAAATTAACGAAGTGTGAAGCAACTTTATAGTTTATTTCTAACCGAAACTAATTTAAAAATGGAACAAACATCTGTAACCGCCCCACGTCTCATTCACTCCCATACATAAAAACAAACACAATTTTATATTTTGAATTTCGAACATCGAACCCGAAATTCCAACTCATTCACTATGGCTATTGAATATTGAGTGAACGGAATGATTACCATAACTAGTTTCGTTCTTGTTTTTTGTAACATTGGTTTGGGCCGAGCTGGTTTGAGTTGGACTACTCCATAATATTATGATTATGTTTTTTTTAAGGTTATAGGATAAATGGGAATTGCGAAATTAATAAACTAGTTTTTTAGCGTTTTATATTGATAAAATATAGTTTAAGCAACAGTTAGAAAAGTTTATTTTACATTAATTAATTTGACTCAAAAGCCCAAATAACATTTTAAACACTTGGTAAACAGGCGAAACTCCAAACAATTTAACGGTTTTTTTATTGTCATAAAATTGTTATATGTTTAGTAAGTAATCCTTAAAAAAATTCGAATATCTATACAAATAAAATCTATATATATAATATAATACATATCTATATATTAACATATAATTATATTATAATAAAATAGAAGGGTCTGTTTGTAATTTCAAATTACGAACGGAACGAATGAATGAGCAAATTACCGGGAGCGTTGCCAAAAATAGCGGTACTTTTTAAAAAAGGAATTCAGGAACTTAAACGATTTGACGACAAGGCTTTTTCCTTACATAAAAAGATAATTAGCAACAATTAAAATAACATTGGCAACCTGATGTTTTGTGAGAAAACGAGTCATTGTCATGTTTTAATTCATATTACGGTGTTATACAGACGGCTAAAAAAATTGTGTAGTTAACTAGCTGTTGCCCGGGACTTCCCTCGCGTTCACTATTTTATTGGTTTCAATTTTGTTTTCGCAGAACCCTCTATTTTTAAATCAAAGTAAATAAAAAAAGCCTAAGTTACTTCTTATAACATTAGCTATCTGCGAGTGAAAGTCCCGTCAAAATCGGTCTACCCGTTTCGGAGATAAGCCGGCACAAACAGACAGACATACAAAAATTTAAAAAAAAAAAAAAATTATGTTAGTACCGTATATCCTTTCAAATGCATTTAGTGAAAGGGCTGTCATTTAAAATTACAAACAGACCCTTCAATTTTATTTATTTGTATAGATTTTACTCTCAACATCTATCAAATCATAGTAAGTAGGTAGGTAAGATAAAAATGTAGACAGTTCATATCTCTGTATGTGTAAAATAAATAAGATGAGCGCATGTTTTATGACAATATTCCATTACGTAGATAATAATATCGTTCATTTATATTATTCTGTTTACACGCTGAAATACGACCATTGTTAATTAAATGTAGTAAAGACATTAGGTATTGTTTTGTGTGAAAACAAGCGTTCGTATAGTAAAAAAAATAAAATGGCTAGAATGGTAGTTGACTGGGCCGTGGGTCTCGGAGTTAGTTCGAAAGAGTCACCGCGGCACAGCAACGCAAATGGCATTAGAAGGAACACGCATGGGTTTTAGTCAATAAGAGTCTGACACTCCCTTTCGCTCCGCCCAAGGCGGAAGAAATCATTTACGGACTTCCAATCCTTCAAAAAACACAAAATTAAAAATTTTAAGTAACCCCCGACAGAAGAAATAAATCACTACCGTAGCTAACAAAAGAGCTGATAACTTTGAAACCGTTAAACCGATTTCCATCAAACATAGCTAAATACTCCCGACTAATTAACCTTTCAAGCACAAAATCAAAATCGGTTCATGGGTTCAGGAGCTACGATGCCACACACACGTCAACCTAATAACACCCCGTCCTTTTTGCATCAGGATTTAAAAAAAACATATTTAAGTAATATACATAATATTACTTAAATATGTCATCCAAGTAAACAAATTAGCGTATTCTGCTTTCTTGTGACCTTTGAAGTGGTGAAACAAAAAATAATCATCGAAATCGATCGATTAGCGAGGGATATCGCGTAACACACAACTTTTTGAAGTCGATTAAAAAAAAAAGCATCATGCACGATATAGAACAAGCATCAAAGCAAAAGGAACAAAACAATATCGATGTTCAAATCTTTATGAAGGTCAAGACAGTCAGAAAATACACGTTTTATAGTTCAATATTATATCTGCTGTATAAATTTGCGGAGAAAATTACTTTTCGAAATGCAGACTTGGTGCCAGGTGCATCTTATAAATATTCCATTTTCTACTAGAATATTCCTAGTATTCACAACATAACCTATTTTCTCTGCAACTTCCTATTTACGTGACAAATTTCAACTGGCAACTTTCCATATTCCATTCTAGAAATAATCGGTAAATAAATAACGAAAATATCAAAATTCTGGTCACACCAAAAAATAACCTAGTCATAAACATAATCGAACTCATCATACTTGTTCCTTTTTTAAAAACAGACGAAGACCGTGGGATTCTTGACAGTTGTGCCAACCTTGAAAAAATCATTTAGCAAACATTAAGGGGAGATGACAATGCCGGTAACTTGAGAATCGAAAAAAAAATCAAAAGGTGTGAAGAGTACTTTCAAAAGGGGTGACACAGACCTTGAATAATACCGGTTCTCCTCTACTTATGAATTTAAATTAAATTTAAATTTCAATGGCATGAATCGTTTAAATAGGATTAATAAATAATTAATTACATTTACGTCACGTAATTTGGCGTATAATGGTAAAATATGCGGGTTTTTGTTGCTGTCATTTTGTATGACATTACCACGGTACACGTCGCTGTCAGCGGAGAAAATAGTTTGGTGAATAAATTATTAAAACCTTTTTGTTACATTTTTGAATTAAGAATACTTTTTGGCGGCTGCTTAAAAAAAAAGATTCTGTAATGTAAGCCTTGTGTAGGTAACACGAAAGATAAAAAAACAACTGTTTCCAAACTGTGTAAAAGATTATTATAATTATGTCAGCCCAAAGACAATACCTATGACCTAACGTTAGTGCTTAAAATAATGACAAGGACACCATTAGTCTCGCTAGACAAAAAAATACGTAAACAGTTTGAGTATTCTCTACTACATAGTACAAAACAAAGTCGCTTCCCGCCGTCTGTACGATTAGATCTTTTAAACTACGCAACAGATTTTAAGCGGTGTTCATTAATACATAGAGTGAATCAAGAGGAAGGTTTATACGTATAGGACATCACGCTTCGACCAACGGGAGCCGAACAGTAACCAAAGACGTAACTGAACGCGGGTGACAGCGCGTGGTATATAGCTAGTATTTAAAAAAAAAACAGGCATTCGCAGCTTTTGTATTTTATTACATCTGATTGCATGAAATTATGCTAATAATATGTATTTTGCATACTTTTTATTTAACTAAACGTTTGCAGTGTTTACTGTTATTATCTGTTGTAGCCTTGACTTTTATGCGTCGCCATTTTGCATTTTAACAACATTAGTAGTGATGGGATTTCTTATCGATACTTTTTCTTTTTTTAATAGAGGTATACGGGTCAATGCGTAAATGTAGCAATTTTTTTATTTGTGATTAAACAAAATGGCTTTAAAATCGTGCAAAACTACTTTTCCTTTTTTATAGAACTCATTTGTGAAGAATTAAAAACTATAAAATCATTATGTTAGTTTACATATGTGTAAGCTTGTGTTAATTCTAGTTAATTATGTACACGTTACTAACAATATTGTTTACCTAGAAACCGGTGTTGATCGTTTCATTAATTTATTAAATGTATGCGCACAATTGTATAAAACGAATACAATTTGTAAAGAACTGGTTTTCATAGCTGATACCTTATTATTTTTGTTCTTTTGTATTAACAGAACAGTTATTTGCAATGTTCTTGATAAGCAAATTGTTTTTTATTGAAAAATGTGTTTTCTCTGTCTCTACTTAGTATAAAACAGAGTCTTTTCCAGTCTGTCCTTCTATACACTTAAATCTTTTTAACTTCACAACGGATTTTTATGCGGTTTGCATCAATAGATAGAGTGATTTAAGAGGGAGGTTTGTCCGTATTGAACATAACGCTACGATCAACGGGCACGGAGCAGTAAAGACGTAACTGAACGCGGGTGACCCCGTATAGCTAGTATATTTATAAAATATAGTATAAATTCGAAGTATCGCTAATAGGAGATGCCTAGCGTTAGTTAAAACGAGCATAAACATGTTGACTATGTTACCGTGGTACATAAACGCATTCGACCTCAAAATATTATCACTTATCAGCAACGATTGCGCAGTTATCTCTTTGATAACGGCCTTAGATAATAATCGATATGCAAGTAATACTAATAACCTACACTTAGGAACTGGATGTTCTGATATTTTTAGTTTTGATGCTAATCGTTCGTTAGATACGCTAGATATAATAATAATTATTATTTAATCATGTCAGGTCGAAACTTGAATGTGACCTTCTTGTAGGCATTTTTCGTGTTAGCTGTGAACTTGCAAAAGACGTGGACGATTTTTTCGACGATATTCTTCCATTTTGCAACTTCTTGCATAACAATTATGACACAATTTAGTAGTTTTATGACGTACCATCACATACCATCACGCCTGTATTCCCCGGAGGGTTAGGCAGAGGTGTAAAAATGTAAACCCACAGTTGTACACGCCGGTATGTTTTAGGTCCCATGTAATAGGGGGCGAGCCTATTGCCATTAACCGGGCACAAATCCTAACTCACCCTCCACCACCACCCACCACCCTCCACCCTCCTAACTAGGACATGTTTTTATGAAATGATTTTTTTACGGAAAGTGTATTATCAAATGACTTCTTCTGCTCTGGGCGGAGAGGAAAGTTCCTCCTACTGCCCTTTCAGGGCTGCGGTTTTTCTTTCGAACAAATCCCGCAACACTGGCAGGAGCTATAGAGACGAGTAGTGAAGTGCTTAATGGCATTTTTTTGCTGACGTTTGCAGAAAATCAACTTCGCTGTTGTTAACAAGAGTTTGGTTGAATGAGACCTGATTAGGTCAGCGTCATACGACACGCACACACAGACACCCACACAAATCGACATTTGTCTGCACTGCTATGTTGCATAAACAAAATTCTATAGAAAAGTCTGTACTAAGCCTATATCGTGTAGACGGACCATGGAGTTTATATAAACTTTAAATATTCAACTCCTCACAATATAATCCTATTTGAACCACAGCGTTCTAAACCAACCAGGGATATACATCAAACTATCGAATATTTTAAATTCCTTCCTCTGCCATTTGGCCTTCAATTGAACAGTAGTATCTACAGCTACTGTAATTTGTAACTAAGTCTAGGTTTACCTTAGCATTAGTCATGGATAATAGGTATTACGAGAAAAACTAGTAATTTCCTCTCACGTACTAGTATTATCATCTAAAATTTCTGTTTTGAGTTCATAATTAAGGAAAATTTGCTAATTTTGTATGTTGACATACCATCACGCCTGCATTCCCAGAAGAGTTAGGCAGAGGTGAACCAATGCACACTCACAGTTCGCCGATATGTTTAGGTCCCACGTAATAGGGGGCGAGCCTATTGCCATTAACCAGGCACAAATCCTAACTCCGAGCTGCTACTGAGAATTTTATAAAAAAACCCAATAACACTGGTCGAACTGCACACATTTTTCAATATTAATAAAAGAATAAAAAAAAAACATTTAAAATTATAAAAAATAGTAGCCCACCGGTATCGGGAACAGGGTCCAACACACGACTGTATTAAATCCATATACTAATACATATTATAAATGTGCATGTAACTCCGTCTATCTGTCTGTCTGTTGCGATTTGACCACTAAACCACTGAACCGATTTTAATGAAAGTTACGAGATAATTTTAAACCCCAAGAAAGGACATACTTAGACGATTTTACGGCTTGCGCGATAACCGACGAAGTCGTGGGCAAATACTAGTACTTGTTATATATAAATAGGTAATGTTCACTTTTCTAGAAGCAAACGTAAACAATAAAATTTCAATCATCATGATGATCTTGGCACTGAATGTGTTCAAGCTAATTGCGGAAAATCATAGTTATACTAATTATTGTAATTATCTAAGAATTCAATCGTTCTATGAACACAGGGAGAAAATCGCAGCCATTTATTTAAATGAGAAATAAACACTTCCACCTAGATGAAAGGAAAAACACGAATTACATTAGTCACGTTAAGAATTTTTTATAAATATGTTTGTACTAGAAAATCAGAAAATAACAGAAAACACAAACGCTGTAGTAAAATAGTCGCAAGTGGGACGCTGTGACAGCCAGATAGGTCAACGACACCGGCGGACGCAAAATGTGGAAGTGTTACCACATTGAAATATGCGTAATTAATAGGTTCTCTTTGACACTTTTAGAAAATTATATGTAGGTGCTTGTTACTTTATTTTTAAATAGACAAGACTTTATTTATAACAGGACAGCTTTTGCCCGTGACTTTGTCCGCGTTAATGTCGATTATCGCAAACCCAAATGAAATCGCAGAATTAAAAGTAGCCTATATTCTGTCTTGGGGTTCAAACTTACCCCGTACCAAGTGTCATTACAATTGGTTCAGTGGTTTAGACGTAAAAGCGTTAAAGACTGAGTTACTTTCGCATTTATAATATTACTGTGGATTTGAAAAATAACGGTCAAATAACGGCAGATTTTGTGTTATATTTTTGGTAGTTTTTTTGCAAATGACTAATAGTCTAGTTAACCTTGTATTTGCCGTAAAATAACGGAGTTTATTAAAAAGATATACTAACATTAAAATTACGATAGACTTGTAAATATTTTTAGAACGAATTTCCTCAATGCAGCTTGCAATATGAGTTAACTGTCAAAAATCATCACATAACGAAAAAGCGTTATGGCTAGGCGACCTTTCCTCTCTTTCGGTCTGTTTCTAATGTCATATTAAATCGAGTACCTATAAATAAATCTAAAGAAAAAAAAAGGTTTTGAAATGTTCTGGCATAAAAAAAAACATGGCCGTCATTTCAAAACACTCTTTTTTTATTCACCCATGTAGTTTTCACTTAGTAAAACATGTCAATAAGGCCAACAATTTCACGCCTCATCCTCAATAGTCCATAACAAAAATAATTTCTAAGTGCAAGAAAAATATAATTTCTAATAAAAACGCACTCTTAGTCAAACATTGCGCAAACCTGTAAGTAGGTCTGAGTAACTAAGTACCTACCTAAGTTGTTAAACAGAAGCGGTGTTTACCTCGTTAACCAATCTAGCCTTTTATCTGATAAAGAATTCATGCCTATCGAAATAGCAGTAGCTTAACTTTACACAGTTGCGTAAGAAACTAATAAAATTCATAGGGCAACATACATTTATATATGGCGTTCAGATGTAATATTCCGAGTTCGGATACCTATGCGTTAAATTCAAAGACTCGGTTAAAAATCTATCAATATCGATAAAATTCGAAATTGGAAACTCGTGGCCCAATGGGCCCGTTGCATCAAACTTCAAAAAAATTAAATAAAAACGTTAGCGCGATTCTAAATTTAAAACTCTAACAAAAACATAATGTAGACAACTACACGTTTAAGTTAAATTTATTGACAAAAAGACCTTCAAGTTAACTGCTTTTAACATACCTAGTTACTCAATGCAGGTAGATATATGTGCTGAACTAACATTTAAAATTACTGCAAAATATCGTTACTAATTATGTACTTTTAAAACACGCTTACGTATGTAATTGAATTATTATTAAACTAACAAATGTAACTCCTTTAAAATCCTTAGCTCTATCGTTATAATATTAAATGTATAAATTATTAGTTTCTGGCTTAATTTCGTTGGCTTGGTTATTTTCTACCGCGTTAAGTTATGTCTTTGGTTACACTGCTCTGCTCCCGTTTGTCGTAGCGTAATGTTATATAACCTATACTATTCCTCATGAATCTGGCTATAACATGCAAAAAGAAATGTTGTAATCCGACTGGTATTTCCAAAGATTAACGCGATTAAACAAAATAACTCTTCAACTTTATTATATTAGATAAATTATCTAAGTTTTAAGAAGGGAGTTTATTTTTTCCAAACTTAACCTTCGTTCACAGAAGATTACCAAAAAATAATTGGCAAAAAACATAAACACGACATTATGATTCAAGGTTTCATGCGATAATGACAAATAATATACTTATTGTAAGATTAAAAAAAACATAATCTATAGATTAATATTTAATTATATCAAAGATTTCAAAATAATTAATTATATCAAAGATTTCTATATCAATAAATATCAACCGCCTTTATCATTTTTCTTTCATTGTTAATTTTTTAATTTATAAAAAAAGTTCGGCATTTTCTTTACAGATACAACAAAGTAGTTTTTTCAAGGTCGTCATCGATTACGAGAAGCACTTATATTTATCTTCAAGAGAAAGTACCTGGATATAGAATAAAATATTAGGTACGTTGCCAACGGCTTAGTCTAAAATAATCCCTTACCGCTCCACAGTTATTTTCGCTTTCTATAATAAACAACTCAAGACACAAAACGCTTAAGCATTTGTATATTTAAAAATAATCCGCGAAGAAACAAAATGCACCGCAAAAAGAATCCACTGTGTGTTTTAATTTCTTTTTTTTTATCACTGTCACGTCACTTCGAAATTTAAATAAATTCAAATTTAACACTTTTGAATTCAGAACCACAGTTTATGAATAAAAAAAATATCGGAACACAAAAATAATAGCGGGAACGTATTCGATTATTTTTATTTATTTTGTTTTGTTAAAGTTAGAACAAGTTTTGAAGTAAATTCGTTTGCTGCGAACATACCGTGTGTTATCGTTCAACGCGACTTCACTGCCGCGGTGTCGGGCTGAACTGAGGCTTTCAAATTCTTATTTTTCCGAAGCGTCGCTTTCCGAACAGTGGACGCGCATTGAATGCTCTGCGAGGTGTTTCTGTGTGTGCGTGACTAGTGATGTGGTGATATCGATGGTTATGTGTGGATAGTTTTGGAAATGAAAGGAATTGTTAAGTAAAAAACGTTACACAGTACCAAAAACCACATTTTTGATTTCTTATTAAATATTCTTATTATTATAGTCTGCTGTCATCATTAAACGATGACAGCAGATTTAAAAAGAAATATGTACATAATCTTTGTTATCATGTCTTCAAGTAATAAACAAATAAATGTAGGTGTTGGTAATTAAATAATATAAAATAAAAGATTACGATGACTTAAAGTGTGAAGAAGTGTTTTTAGGTAATTATATTGTTAAAGTTATATTTTTACATAACTGTATTGTATTGTAAATGTAAGGTAATATTTTTATAATAATTTATTTTTAATGATAATAAAAACACGAAATTAAAAATTTTAAGTAACCCCGACAGAAGAATAAACATCCCTTCCACAGCTAACAAAAGAGCTGATGACTTTGAAACGGCAGAACTGATTTCCATTAAACATAGCTAAGAACACTCCCGACTAATTCACCTTTCAAACGAAAAAAACTAAATCAAAATAGTTTCATGCGTTCGGGAGCTACGATGCCACAGACAGACACACACACACACATAGACACGTCAAACTTATAACACCCCGTCGTTTTTACGTCTGGGGTTAAAAATGTAATATTCCACATTTCCACAATTTATTTTTACTAAACTCACTCAACATTAAATTATTTAATGAGAGATCATATTTATATATTTCTTATATAAAAATTCCTTGAATATAAATAAAACAATACTACCTAAAAAATTAAAGCTTGAACTTAATTAATAACTTAAACTTAATTAATAAATTAATAACTTATAATAGAAAGTTGTTTGTTATCCCTATTATCTTTTTCAAAATCTACATTCAGTATCTAACGAAATTATTTGTCATGAAAATCATACATAACAATATAATTAGCTGTATCTATTATAAATCTTATTTTATTATCATTATACTTAGGTAGGTGAGAATAAAAGCCTAACAGTAAAAGAGAAATAATAACATAAATATAAATAACAAATAATTAAATAACGTCGTTCACATTTTTTTCTATCGATATCAAACAAACGCCCATCACTACGCAGTAACAGTATCCCATATTCACGTACACACTCAACACTTACACAAATGCTGTAACTTTACGCACACATTGAAGCAGCGAGCTTTGAGCTTTAAGGCAAAAATGACATTCAAATCCCAACCTTACAACCTAAGACTAAAAGTTGAAATTTGAATGGGTTTAATGAAAGTCAGTGATGCACAACCGATTCGAAATACCGAAATATATGAAAACGTTTCTGGCTGTTTTCTTTTATCTTTTATTTTCATATCTCGTTGAACAATTATGAAAAGATTTGTCTGTCTGTCCGTAACTTTATGTTGGAGAGTTATGACTTGAATAATAAACTTTAACAGAATATTTCTTACGAAGATTTTGTTGAATTTAAGTATATTGTAGCATCTACGGTTAGGAGAAGTTGTTTTACTGAAACACCTCACACATGTTTTACAAATGATTACAACAAAAATACCGGACACTTTTTCGTTCTTTTCATACAAAACTGAATACCAATGTTTTGCATGGAGCGACTGCCTATCTGACCTCCACCACCCAGTTACTAGGTAACACGATACCTCATAATAAGACTGGTTGTCACACTTCCCGGTTTCTGACTATCCGTAACGACTGTCAAAATGTACGATTGGCAATCGGGACCAACGGCTTTACGTGCTTTCCGAGACACGGGGGTGTCACACCACCAACTTCCAAACTCAGAACTGCTACTGAGAGATTCCTAAGGGAAAAACCCGATAACACCTTTTGCCCGACCTTGGAATGCGAGTCCAGGACCCCACGCTCATAAGTCGTGCTTGCGACCACCAGGCTTATGGAGCAGTTTTGTAATATTGTATCACATAAAAAATATATATATATCTTCTCTTTTTATTCTATGCTTCTTTTTACTTCTGGAAGCTTTTACTTAGTATGTTAGGGTGACCACATCAAGCTTTTTCTCGTAAGATAAACGATGACGTAACCGATGGAGCAGGTGAGTGCTTTTTCCTGGTAACGGCAGTCAGGATGACAGCCATGACAGGTGTCGGCACAACAATTTCCTTCCACTGCCTGCTTTGCATTTTAAATTAAAATAAAGGTACGCGTTGGAAGTAGAAGTACTAGTGGTACTTGTGCATTGCAAGATAAAAAAATGGGTTTGATTTTTCGGGATTAAAGCGATGTTTTTTTTTTTTTTTTTTTTTTTGGTGGGTGGGAAATCATCAAATAACTTCTCCCGCCCTGGGCGGGGCGGGAGGGAGTGTCAGACTTTTACTGACTAAAACCCACCCATGTTCCTTCTTGTGCCCTTTGCGTTCCGGGGGCGCGGTATCTCTTGCGAACAACCCGCAGCCCCGGCAGGCATCGGCCCTCAGTGGCCCCTTCCTTTTGCTGACATCTCTTTGAGGCGCGCGTGGAACACGAACGCGCCGTCGACACGGCATTAAAGCGATGTTGCTGGCAAGTTATCGCTCCAGTTCAAGCGACATTTCTGGCTCAAATCAATTAACTAATACTTTATTTATGGTAGAATAAGCTCTTACCGTATTTCATAACATACCATCACGCCTGTATTCCGCGAAGGGTTACGCAAAATTATTTAGGTCTAGTGTAATAGGGGGCGAGCCTATTGCCATTAACCGGACACAAATCTTAACTCCGAGCTGCTAGTGAAAATTTCATAGAAAAACCTAATAACACTTTTTGCTCGATTTGGGAATCGAACCCAAGACCTCTAACGTAGCAGTCGCGCTTAGGACCACTAGGCTAACGAGGTTGCTGAATACTTAAATAAAATTAATGTTAGTCTGAAATTGCCAATCCGCCTTGAGCAACCGTGGTCAAAGCTCATGCCTTCTCTGTATGAGAAGAGTCCTTTATCCTGCAGCGGGACAATAATAGGACTTTTATCGCTGATCGTACCTAATTCATATTTAGTGGCTGTTAGTACTAAACCTAGTTTCCTTTATATTAAATATGGTGACACATTTGCGAGACAATTCGTATTAATAAAAGTATGACGAAGGGATGACATAATATTTTAATGTTTATTTATTTATTGTTCATCAGAAATACTTTGTCTTGCACCTGGAGCCGCTTGTTTGGAGTGAAAATTTAAGTTTTCGTTTGTAACATCAAAATAACGGCTTTTTACTAAATGCATATGAACGTGTGCACCGTACTTACACCATTTTTTTAATTTTTGTCTGTCGATCTATTTGTACCGGACAATCTCCTAAACGGCTGGAATGATTTTAACGGGACTTTCAAGGGCAGATACCTGATGTTATACAAGTAAATTAGGGTTCCGCACACGAAACAAAATCGGACTTTTGCACCCGTGCGAAGCCGCCGTTGACTAGTCAATAATAAAATAAATAGTGTATTTTTTTCATTTTTATTTTAATAAGTGAGGCGAAAGGAGTATGTAAGGATCGGAGCAGATGGCGTTCTGTGGTTTTTGCCTACCCCCATTGGAAAAAGGCGTGAGTTTATAAATTTATGTTTGTAATTTTCGAATTCAAACAAGCGAGCTCTTTAAACTTTTTCTTCGTACAACAATCGCCATAATTATTTACTATTTCCTACTGATTCAATCAAATAAAACTAGGTACCTCGTTAGCCTAGGGGTCCTAAGCGCGACTGCTAAACTAGAGGTCGTGGGTTAGATTCTCAGGTCGAGCAAAAAGTCTTATTGGATTTATCTATGAACTTTTCAGTAGCAGCTCGGAGTTAGGATTTGTGCCCGGTTAATGGCAATCGGCTCCGGTTACGGCGGCTAATCTTAATGCAGACTAGCCAAGTACGCAGGAGATATTGATATAGACGCAAGTGTTTGCGCCAACACTTGTACATTCCCTCTTTCCTCACTCTCATAGTCCGATGGGACAGCAATCCGACATGGTCGGGGACAGATCAGGCGCAGGACCAACGGCTTTACCTACTTTCCGAAGCTCGGGGGTGTCACACCACCAACTTCCAAACACCGGGCTGCTACTGAGAAATTTCTAATGGAAAAACCCAATAACACTTTTTTCCCGACTTGGGAATCAAACCCAGGACCCCACGCTCAGCAGTCGCGCCTGCGACCACAAGACCAATGGGGCAGTTCGGGAGGACCGAAACATACCTACCGGAGAACTGTGTACACGTCTGCCTAACCCTTCGGGAAATACAGGCGTTACGGTAGGACAATCAAAAACCTAGATTATTTTTATTTCGTCGCCATCTTTCTCCATAAGAACGCTATAAAGTTGTGACTAACAGACAAACATGAATCCATGACACTAGGAAACCGCCAAACGTGCATCTAAGAGAAGCTTACTCATAGAATGCATCTGTTATCTAGTCACGCGCCAACCGCAGGGCTGGGCGGCCATTTTGAGACCCAATACCTTGTAATGGATGACATACGGGCTAACGGTGACATAAGTAGATCCTTTGTTACTAATTAGGACGTGGAAGGTTAAACATAGGTACCCTTAGAACATAATGACCTATATTTAGAGAGTCGTTAACTGCATCGGTAGCCTAGTGGCCCTAAGCGCGACTGCTACGCTAGAGGTCTTGGGTTCGATTCCCAGGTCGAGCAAAAAGTGTTATTGGGTTTTTCTATGAAATTTTCAGTGTCAGCTCGGAGTTAAGATTTGTGGCCGGTTAATGGAAATAGGCTCGCCCCCTATTACATGGGACCTAAACATACCGGCGAACTGTCGGTGTGGTTGTTATACCTCTGCCTAACCCTTCGGGGAAAACGGGCGTGATAATATGTATGTATGTATTTAGAGTGTTGAATCTCTACATAGTATAAAACAAAGTCGCTTCCCGCCGTCTGACCCTCTGTACGCTTAGATCTTTAAAACTATGCAAGGAATATTAATATTTTCATTAATTGATGGAGTGATTCAAGAAGAAGGTTTAAACGTATAGACCACAGGAAGCAGAACAGAACCAAAAACGTAACTGAACGCGGGTGACACCGCGGGATATAAAGCTAGTATAGACAATACAGGTTTACTATTACACATACCATCACGCCTGTATTCCCGGAAGGCTTTGGCAGAGGTACACCCACAATTTTAGGTCCCATGTAATAGGGGGCAAGCCTATTGCCTTTAACCGGCTACACATCCTAACTCCGAGCTGCTACTGAAAATTTCATAGAAAAATCCAATAACACTTTTTGCTCGACCTGGGAATCGAACCCAGGACCCCACGCTCAGCAGTCGCGCTAAGAACCACTAAGCCAACGAGGCAGTTCGAGGTTGACTATTAAAATACTGAAAATATTTTAAAGGGGCAACTCTGAAATATAAGCCCCTAAGAGTCTGTAAGACACTGGCAAGACGGTAACGCAGAGGGGTCGCCGAGAATTCTCAGAGAATAGCGCTGTGGACCATTTTGTACGTTTTCGTCCCGCCTCACCTCAGATGACAAAAACATTGTTCAACCGCCACGGATACCTACGCCAAGCGCTGCAGTTGAACTCCCAATAAAAACGCCAGTGGACATCATCGCCCTGACACAAACTGCACACTAAAAGATCTAATGATGTTATCATCGGCAAGCACTACTTCCCCAGACCAGAGGATCATACCCTAAACCAGGGGACTTTAACCTTGGTGATGCCAAGGGCAAAAAAAAAAATTGGGTTCCGTGGGCTGCAACTCATGGGATCATTCGTATAATTGTTATTTCACTACTTTATAACTCAACATAAAACACCAATTTTCGACCCGTTTATTACGTATTAACGATATAAAAATAATGTTAAACAATTCTTTATTTACTACATTATATAATGTGCTAGAACAATATTATGAACACATCAATAAAAAATGGCGATAAAGGCGGACTTGGTCGCCGGACCGCAGACTCCGCGGGCCGCGCGTTGGAGACCCAATCCCTACACGCAGTACTTTTTTTTTTTTTTTTTTTTTTTTTGGTGGGTGGGAAATCATCAAATAACTTCTCCCGCCCTGGGCGGGGCGGGAGGGAGTGTCAGACTTTTACTGACTAAAACCCACCCATGTTCCTTCTTGTGCCCTTTGCGTTCCGGGGGCGCGGTATCTCTTGCGAACAACCCGCAGCCCCGGCAGGCATCGGCCCTCAGTGGCCCCTTCCTTTTGCTGACATCTCTTTGAGGCGCGCGTGGAACACGAACGCGCCGTCGACACGGCCTGTCGTTATGCAACGTAAGGACGGTGAGCTACCCATTGCTCACCGTCCACAGGCCAGTATCTACGGTGGCCGGGAGTCGTCTCGCGGCTCCCGACGTCCGGAGCGTCTACCGCGGCGGCTGGGACGGGAGAACCGCTGTCTCAACCGTCCCGCCGCCTCCTTCTCAAGCATTACTGCCTCGCAGAAGGAGGCGACTGCATCCCATTCCCTCTCGCTCCGGACCATGGCTTGCACCAGGGCCGGACGCGAGAGTTCGCCGCCGCCAATGGCCTCCACGAGGACTCGGCGATGCTCCGCCCAAGCGGGGCATACCGCCACGGTATGCTCCACCGTGTCCTCGGGGCGATCCACACAATGGTGACACCCGGACGTTTCCTCCCGCCCGATGAGGTGCAGGAACCTCCCGAAACACCCGTGTCCGGTGAGGACCTGCGTCAGGCGGTAGGTGAGGGCGCCGTGGCGCCTCTCCAGCCACTCCTCAAAGAGGGGACTTACCGCCTCTATTAAGGCGTGCCCATACACGCAGTACTAAGCACGTCACGCAGTCGCGAAATCGACATGCCTATGCTTCGTAAAAATGCAATGATGCAAAGCTTTTAAAGATCATGAAATCATCAGCATATCAGCCGAGCGACGTCCAATGCTGGACTTAGGCCTCCCCTAAAGAGAGCCACAATGACCGGTCCTGCACTGCCCGCATCCATCATGATATCATAAGACGCAAAAAGCGGACCACTCATAACCGCAAAACTGCAGCTGCGTTTAATTCCGAGTGACATTTATAAGGATGACCAAACGTAGGTCTCATCATATTCATACCTTTTCTTATATTGCGGTCAGCTTATCCAGCCTTTTAACAAAATGCAACAAAGGGACATCAACGAGCCCGCGGAATAAACGTAAAGATCCCTATCCTCATTGGGAGCATTCGGCTGTAATGCAACAGTTCAGTTTCGAGCATTACAGCAAGAGACCCAAGCATTACCTACGGTATGCAACCTGTACTGATACAATTTGAGTAAGAAAACACAAAAAGTACTCGCTTTCCTTAAATAATAGCCATTCTTTGATGTCTCGTTAACTGCCTCGTTAGCCTAGTGGTCCTAAGCGCGACTGCTACGCTAGAGGTCTTGGGTTCGAGCAAAAAGTGTTATTGGGTTTTTCTATGAAGTTCTCAGTAGCAGCTCGGAGTTAGGATTAGTGCCCGGTTAATGGCAATAGGCTCACCCCCTATTAAATGGGACCTTTACATACCGACCTTTACATAAAGACACATACCATCACGCCCGTATTCCCCGAAGGGTTAGGCAGAGGTGTAACAATGTACACCCACAGTTCGCCGGTATATTTAGGTCCCATGTAATAAGGGGCGAGCCTATTGCCATTAAACGGGCACAAATCCTAACTCCGAGCTGCTACTGAGAAATTCATAGAAAAACCCAATAACACTTTTTGCTCGACCTGGGAATCGAACCCAAGACCTCTAGCGTAGCAGTCGCTCTTAGGACCACAAGGCTACCGAGGCAGTTCCTTTTTTAAATTAAAGTTAATAAAAAAAATAGCCTAAGTTACTTCTTATAACATTAGCTATCTGCGAATGAAAGTCCTGTCAAAATCGGTACAGCCGTTTCGGAGATAAGCCGGAACAAACAGACAGACAGACAGACGAACATTTAAAAAAATGATTTTTTATGTTAGTACCGTATATACTTTCATATGCATTTAGTAAAAAGCTTGATTTGAAAAAACAAACAGACACTTCACTTTTATTTATTTGTATAGATAAATGCGAAAGTTTGGATAGATGGATATTTGTTACTCAGAATGGCTGAACACAAAGACAGATTATATCTGGATTAGCACATAGATAATAAATATTACATTTGATGCGGACGAGTATGCAAAAGAGTATGCTTAGGTGGTTCGGTCATGTTGAGAGAATGAGTGAAAGGCGACTAACAAAAGGGATTTATATGGCAGATGTGAGTGGCAATGCCGGGAGAGGACGCCCTAGAAAGACCTACCATGACCTAATTGGTGAGGTCCTTCAGAAAGGTCGGGTGCGCAGTACTCGTAACCGGCGTGCTTGTATGACCAGATGCATGAACGTGGACGAGGCGAAGGAAGTACGTAAAGATCGTAGCAGGTGGCGTTCTGTGGTTTCTGCCTACCCCCATGGGAAAAAGGCGTGAGTTTATGTATGTATGTTGACGCGGACGAAGTTGCGGCCAAGCTAGTAATGAATATTAACACTAATATCTGCCGGTGTCTTCGCCTTCGTTAATATATTATCCCACGGGTTCCGTACATTTTTCTATGATAAGTAAAGAGTTGACAAGCCTATGTGCCAAATTTCATCCAAATTCGTTCAGCCGTTTAGGCGTCAAAGAATAACAAACACCTATTAATCTATCCTCACAAACCTTCGCATATAATATTAATAAAGGACTTGTTAATACCCTTTAATGGACAATTAAATTACTATAGTTTACAAATATTTTTTCCTATTGATATTTAGAACGAAGTAATTTATCATTTGACGGCTCGGTAAAAGATAGTCCGATATGAAAACATTAAGACAAGTATTCCATTCATTATCTCAGTACGTAAGTACAAACAATGAATAACAATAATTCCTAGAACCATCTTAATTATCTAGTGTTAAATGCAACACTTGTTATTGTAAATTGTAATTATTACGTAATTGATGTAAAATGCAGTCATTCATAATTTTATAATGTACCTACTAGCGTTTCACCCTCGATTTTGTTCGTGTGCACTTCTTCATCCGCTTTATTTTTTTTCTTTGGTTACTGCTCCGCTCCCGTGTGTCGTAGGGTAATACTACATAGCCGATACCATTTATCATTAATCTTTCTATCTGATACAAAAAGATTTTTTCAATCCGAGTGGCATTTCCAGTGATTAGCGCGTTTAAACAAACAAAACACAAAGTTAAAATTTTTAATTAACCCCCGACAAAAGAATAAAAATCCCTACCGTAGCCAACAAAAGAGCTGATAACTTTGAAACCGCTGAACCGATTTCCATCAAACATAGCTAAGAACACTCCCGAGTAATTCACCTTTCAAACAAAATCGGTTCATGCGTTCAGGAGCTACGGTGCCACAGACTGACACACACACACAGACACGTCAAATTTATAACACCCCGTCGTTTTTGGGTCGGGGGTTAAAAACTCTACAGCTTTATTATATTAGTAGGTACATAGGTACTACTCTAGATTTGAATGAAATAATCGTGGTCCAGGGAGTCAGTGCCAAACGCAAAGGGCTTCTGACACTCCCTTCCGCTCCGCCCCGAGAGAAGTAATTTATTGAATACATATTCTTAAAAAGATAAAAATGGAGGCTGTTAATAAAAATACACATACCATCACGCCTATATTCCCCGAAGAGTTAGGCAGAGGTGTAACAATGCACACCCACAGTTCGCCGGTATGTTTAGGTCCCATGTAATAGGAGTCGAGCCTATTGCCATTAACCAAGCTCAAATCCTAACTCTGAGCTGCTACTGAGAATTTCATAGAAAAACGCAATAACACTTTTTGCTCGACCTGGGAATCGAACCCAAGACCTCTAGCGTAGCAGTCGCATTTAGGACCTATAGGCTACCGAGGCAGTTAGTTAAAATACCTGTTATATTATCTACAATAAAGGATATAGCTGTATCTGGTTAGACTGAAAGGCGACACTAATGTTGCTAGGAAAAGGCTAGGCGGATATATAGACGACCGTGTCCTCGTGGATGCGTCCACAATTCACTCTGTACTGTGTAGGGATAACAATAAAATTCATAATACAGAATCTGACTCAATTAAAGCTTGTAGTTACTAAAGTTAGGATTCGTATTTCAATTAAATGGACGTCTTCTCGTTGAATTGAGATGACACCACTAATCAATTGACATACTTTTTATGAGCTGTCAAAACGCGATTCCCCATAGATTTTGTATGACAATACTAAACTATGACGTCTCTTTTTTGACATCTCAATTCACTATTTATTGATTTCAAAGCAACTAAAAATCTAATTATACAGTTATTTAAAAATTAATCGCGTTTTCAGAGGTAAAACAAAATGCTTTTTAGAGAAGTTGTATCTTGGAATTTTTATTTAATGGTGCCACCTACCCAATTTAAATGAAGTGAGGTCATGAGGACATCCAACCAAAGCTGATTGACAGCTCACCTCCTTCAAGCTCACTACTTAAAGATTTTTACAGAATAGAGCCGCAAAGCACATAACTTATAGAGCGGAAGGCCGTTTTTTTTTTTTTTTGGGGTGTGTGAAATCATCAAATAACTTCTCCCGCCCTGGGCGGGGCGGGAGGAAGTGTCAGACTTTTACTGACTAAAACCCACCCATGTCCCTTCTTGTGCCCTTTGCGTTCCGGGGGCGCGGTATCTCTTACGAACAACCCGAAGTAGCGGATGGCCGTTGGAGTCGTAAAGACGTAAGACTCAGGAATCTCCCACGCACTTAACGGCATAGTGTAAAGGTCGCGGGAAATTACTGGATGCGGGCAGCGCAGGACCGGTCATTGTGGCTATGTTTAGGGGAGGTCTACGTCCAGCTGTGGACGTCGTCCGTCTGATATGATGGTGATGCTGAGGACCGCAGACTTGCTCGTTCTTCTTCATAGAGAGAACTTTCTGTCGAACTTCTTGACAATTCAAAAGTGCCAGTAATGGTCTAACTATGAAATAAATGCTTTGAATTTGACTTTATCGTTTAACTATTAACACTTTCTATGTTCCCATTCTCATAGGTCTATACTATCATAGAAATTAACTATAATTACCCAAGTAAATTAAGTATAGATAAAATACCTTTAGCACCCATTACCATATAGATACAAACCAACCTACATTATTAAACTATTAATTGCCAACGTTTGAAACTGAAACCAGTTTTCCCTTTTAATTGTAATGTTATCTACACTGACCTTTAGGTAATTAAATGGCAACATTAAAGGAGAAAATGTTTTGGATGGGGCAACATTTTAAGCATTTACTAAACTTTGTTCCTCACTAGGAATTTCTCCTGTATTGCGAGTATGTTTACAAACATACACAAACAGCCAGACTCGGAACAACTATCTGTAGGTTACCTATACAAATATTTGTTCCGTGCGGGAATGGAACCCGCAAGCGCAGCAGCCAATCGCTCAGACTACCACGCCATCGCACCAACCATGTCATCTTTGATAGTAACCTAAAATTTATCATATCTGGTCAGGGGGGCGCGGATATTCTGTATTAGCAGGAAGCGGCTGCCTCATAAATAAGTTAGCGAACACTGTAACCACACAGTAAGTCACACTGTAAACTCATTTTATACAAATATCTTATACATTTGTATGAACGATTTTTGAGGAGAAAGCAGTTGAATTCAACCCGTTATTTTCTAGGTGTATGGTTGCCAGGTGTCCGGATAAAGCCGAACAGAGTCAGGCTAACTGGCTTTTTGGATGCATGTCCGGCTTTTGTTAGGTTTTGCATTTCAAGTTTGATTTGATTACATGACAAAGTATTGAAAAAATTAAATACAATAATATTATCATTTAAGAATTCAGACATAGAATAGAAACTGCCCCGTTGGTCTCGCAAGTTGCGACTGATGAGCAAGAGGTCCCGGGTTCGATTCCCAGGTCGGGCAAAAAATGTTATTTGGTTTTTCCATTAGGATTTGCTCAGTAGCAGCCCGGAGTTTGAAAGTTGGTGGTGTGACACCCCCGTGCTTCGGAAAGCACGTAAAGCCGTTGATCCCAGCTGTCATTCGTAGATCTTTGACAGTCGTTACGGACAGTCAGAAGCCAGGAAGTCTGACAACCAGTCTAACCAAGAGGTATAGAGTTGCCCATTTACCGGGTTGTGGAGGTCAGATAGGCAGTCGCTCCATGTAAAACACTGGTATTCAGCTGAATCCGGTTAGACTGGAAGCCGACCCCAACATAGTTGGGAAAAGGCTAAGTAGATGAAGAAATTCAGACATAGAATCCGGCTTATTTTTACCCAATTTTATCTAAAAGTCCAGCTTTACGTTGACACCCCCATGTCTAGGAAAGCATGTAAAGCCGTTGGTCCTACGCCTGATGTCTCCCCGGTTGTATCAGACTGCTGTCGCATCGAACTATGAGAGAGAGGGAGTGCACCTGTGTTTGCGCCCACACTTGTGCACTATAATACCTCCTGTGTACTTGGCTAATCTGAATAAAGATTAGCCGCCGTGACCGGAATTGGTCTGGAGAATACTTTCACCAGCTACATTGACCTCTGTCCTTTCCCTATCTCTACAGACAGAGCGTCTAGTACTCCATTTTCACATAACAATGGGCTAGAAATATCTTTTTATCGCCATTCCGTATAGTTATCGCGGCTGTGATGCACAGCGGAGCCCGTGACGCAATCGCGCTCAAATTAACATTGACACTACGACCTTTTGCATAAGTACTTATTATACGTACCTATTAACTACATACTATCACGCCTTTATTCCCCGAAGGGTTAGGCAGAGGTGTACCAGAGTACACCCACAGTTCGCCGGTATGTTTAGGTCCCATGTAATAGGGGGCGAGCCTATTGCCATTAACCGGGCACAAATCCTAGCTACGAGCTGCTACTAAGAATTTCATAGAAAAAACCCAATAACACTTTTTGCTCGACCTGGGAATTCAACCCAAGACCTCTAGCGTAGCAGTCGCGCTTAGGACCACTAGGCCAACGAGACAGTTGTTTACTGTTGTACAATATAATTAGTGTTTTGTTTAAGGCTACGTCTAAATTCTGATAAATTCCGAGTAATTAGAGCCTTATCGGGAAGCGGGAAAAGCATGGTGGTCTTTCCGAAAATGGTCAAAAAGACGGAAGGAATAATACTGAATTTGGCACGCTAAAATGGTGGTGGTAATACCCATGACGAAGGAGTGCTTTTTACATAACATATCATCACGTCTACATTCCCCGAAGGGTTAGTCAGAGGTGTACCAGAGTACACACACAGTTCGCTGGTATGTTAAGGTCCCGTGTAATAGAGGGCGAGCCTAGTGTCATTAACCGGGCACGAATCCTAACTCCGGGCTGCTACTGACAATTTCATAGAAAAACCCAATAACACTTTTTGCTTAACCTGGGAATCGAACCCAAGACATCTAGCGTAGCAGTTGCGCTTAGGATCACTAGGCTAACGAGGCAGTGGTGGAGAAGGAAGAGTGGTTTTTACCTTGGTTAAAAGATAAAAAAATATATAGTAACCAGCGGGAGTCGTGAGCTCAAGTAACGCAAGTTTCTTTTTTAGCTTAATTCTTGGGATTTTTTGGTATTGCAACTCAAAATCCCAAAAATTTACTTGAAGTTTGTGCTCACGACTCGTGCCGGTTACTATACCATGGTCTGTTAAAGTGTTTTAACTGGGAAACGTTTTTTGTACGAACTTTTATAATTCACAGATACTTTAAAGGAGTTGTCAGCCAAAAAATGTAAGCTAGTTGTAGTTTAACTTGACGACCCCAGATTCGTGAGTAAAATATAAGACTTTAACCTTTTCAGTTTTTTTTTAGGGTTTCGTATCCAAATTATGACAACGGGACCTTGTTTCTAACCCTAAGTTGTCCGTCCGTCTGTTTATCAGCGGACTGTATCTCATTAACAGTAGGTAATATAGAGTTGAAATTTTCAATGTATTTTTGTAGTGCCGCTATTAAAATAAATAGGCAATAAAAAAATACAGTGTTCTATTGAAAATGGTACGGAACCCTTTGTGTGCGAATTCAGCTCGCAATTGACCAGTTTCTTTTAATCGACTTCAAAAACAAAACAAGGAGTCAAAGCCGGCACTGACTTTCAAAACTAGAGTTATTTTTCACTTTGTAGTTTTTAAGGGCGGTTGTCTATGGCTAGTAAAAAAAAAAAATTTTTTTACCTCTAAAGCACACATTTCCACATTTGAAAAAAAAAACCATTAACATTTCATCATTTTTAATTATTAAAAAATGACAATAACATTGATATATGCCAGTTATATTACACAAATCTTACATTCCACTTAAAAATTCGCGCCCTACCACTGCTGCCAACGTACCTACACATTTCCTTTTCCTCCTTTCTTTTTTTTATAAATTGTAGATAGGTACTTTGTTATTCTATTATTATTTATAAGTTTTGTGTTTAAGCTAATTATAACAATTGAAATAAAAATAAAGTTATGACGTACGGCTGACGTATCTTAGGGAACCAGAAGTTAGCTGTTGGTTGCGCAATGGATCTTTTAGGAACAAAATTGTCTACTGCGCAGCTAATCGGCTAACTTCTGGACCGGCAGGATACGGCGGCCAAAAATACTATATCATTTATAGGTACCCTATAATAAAAAATCTCTTCTCGATTCGCCGTCGGCGCTTGGCACGGCTTGGCAAAGGATTCAATTTCTGTTAAGTTATTTTTATCCTTATTCCAATGAATTTAGAATTCATATTACTTTATTTCAATATAATCATACCGCGGGAAGCATCGGCATGCTATGACGGCTAAATTAATTGAAATAAGGTATAAAACAGGTTGCTAACTGTCATCGGAGTCAGCTTTACTTTCTAAATATCCATGTACCCTTTTGATAATCTTCACCAACATTTTGGGCTTGACACTAAAAAACTGACCTATCTTCTCATAATTAAAATCAGTATGCTTTTTCATTAAATATATAGATAAAGCTTTTCTGATACGCCACATATGTTTTTTATTCGGTTTAATATCTTTAAGCATGTCCTCATACTGGTTATAATTAACACCTAACCAGTATTTGCATAGATATTCATCCTGTTTAATTCTATTTTCAAATTCTCTGCAATAACCGTTACACTGAATGTTTTTGAGTATGGAACACAACTTCTCTAAATGATCTACACTGAAATCTGTAATCTGGCTACTGTTGACTAACTCTCTCCATACTTGGTGAGTGCTCTCGCGATGTTTAACGCAGACACGAGAGTTGGGGGGAATGTAAAAGGAATAATCAACTATTAAGCGTTCCACGAGCACTTTTGGGGGTGTCAACCTGTTTTGTTCTGTGCACTGTTTGAAGATACAACGAGAGGCAGTGTCTGCTGCCCTCTTGTACGTTTTCATGGCAACTGAGGGTGGTTGAGGGTTTTTATCTGGTATAACTTCCTCTTCCGATTCTGATGACATTGGAATGTCTAGTTCACCATAGCCTAGTATTGAATCTAACGGCTCAGTTTTTACTTGCACACCATGGAACTTTGACCGTCCCTTCCTTGTTGTGCTCATTTGACTGTTGGCTTCAGAATGTAGTCCATTATTCTGTTGTACTCTGCGGAGTGCTCTTAACCAACACTTCTTACACACACTCTCTAATCGCTTCACCTGAAATCAATGTTTCACATATTATTCTTTAAATTGGAACATTTTAATAAAAAACAAAACACACATACCTATACAAAAAAAAAATTAACATATCATCATAACATAACATACCATCATGCCTGTATTCCCCGAAGGGTTAGGCAGACGTGTACCAGTGTACACCCACAATTCTCTGGTGGTATCTTTCGCTCCTAGTGGTCCCAAGCGTGACTGCTACTCTAGAGGTCTTGGGTTCGATTCCCAGGTCGAGCAAAAAGTGTTATTAGGTTTTTCTATGAAATTCTCAGTAGCAGCTCGGAGTTAGGATTTGTGCCCGGTTAATGGCAATAGGCTCGCCCCCTATTACATAGGACCTAAACATACCGGCGAACTGTGGGTGTAAATTGGTACACCTCTGCCTAACCCTTCGGGGAATACAGGCGTGATGGTATGTTGATGTTGTTGTAATAAAATAAAATAAAATCAAAAATATTTGAGAATAAATAAAAACTCAAAGCAATTACATAAATAAATTGTCATGTGCAAAATAATTACATGTCACTGTTTCTAAAATACCCCAGGGCAAATTAAATTTTAGTTTTTCTTCTATATTAATTAAATGCGCACAATGTCTTCGGCTTCCCTCAAAAATCCATATAATATTTTATATCTATTGTAAGTCACAGACAACTGCCCCGTTCACCGACAACTGCCCCGCGCTTGCAACCACGAGACCGTGGTTGCAAGCGCGACAGATGAGCGTGGGGTCCCGGGTTCGATTCCCAAGTCGGGCAAAAAGTGTTATTGGGATTTTCCATTAGGATTTGCTCAGTAGCAGCCCGGAGTTTGGAAGTTGGTGGTATGACACCCCCGTGCCTCAGAAAGCACGTAAAGCCGTTGGTCCCGGCTGTCATTCGTAGATCTTTGACAGTCGTTACGGATAGTCAGAAGCCAGGAAGTCTGATAACCAGGAAGTCTGATAACCAGTGTAACCAAGAGGTATCGTGTTGCCTAGTAACTGGGTTGTGGAGGTCAGATAGGCAGTCGCCCCATGTAAAACATTGGTACTCAGCTGCAGCCGGTTAGACTGGAAGCCGACCCTAATATAGTTGGGAAAAGGCTAAGTAGATGATGATGATGTAAGTCACAGACAGTCCACTATGCAGAGCCGGAGCTGAAGAGACAGCAGCCCATGTGCTTCTGAACTGCCTGGAGGTCGCTTCATACAGGGCTAAATACTTCATCAACCCCAGGCAACCTACGGGAGTTTGCTGTGAGCGTCAAGGCGACACTGGCCTTCCTTGGGGAGCTGTGGTGGATCGAACGATCTTCTTCCCACCCATACGCAAAATACGCGCTAAGACGTGGAGTTGCGGTCACCAGTCCATTATACCATTACCAATTTACGATTTTTTCTTATACCATTATGTATATTTTACCTGATGCGCCGGGGCCCACTGAGCAGCAACAATTTTTTGTTCCGGATGATCAGTCAAAGACACCGACGGAGCAGTAGTCAATGATATCCCACATGTCAAGCATACATGCTTGTGGCCAAATCTTCTTGATTTGTCCTCACTTTCCAGAGCCAAGTGCAATAAATTATAGCACTCTGTGCAAGTTACGTCACTTTCTTCATGCTTAAAAAATCATGTTTAAATTAAGAATTTTCGAACTGGCAGTAAGGTGAGTCTGAATTTGTACTGTTACATGTTTGTGTGTCCCAAACCTATAACTATCCGAAGGGGCCACCCAGGGCCATGCCTGTCGGGGCTGCGGGTTGTTCGAAAGAGATACGGCGCCCCTGGAAAGCAAAGGGCACAGGAAGGAACATGGATGGGTTTTAGTCAGTAAAAGTCTGACACTCCCTCCCGCCCCGCCCAGGGCGGGAGAAGTCATTGGATGATTTCCCATTGGTAAAAAAAAAAAAAACTTTAAACAATGGGTTCAGCACTTCCAAAATACCCAAGAAAATGTGAGTTTAGTATACAAGGCTTCATTATCTTCATCATCATATCAGCCATAGGTTGTCCACAGCTAGACTAAGGCGTCCCCATAGATTTCCAAAACGACCTTACATCATGAGAAAAGGCAATTGACCGCTGCAGACAGAACAGTTTTATTTTTACATTCTTTTATTTACTTTCGCCTGTCCTGGTGTCTATGGTTAATCAAATCCTTCAAGTTTAATTTGAGCCACTTCCCAATGTTTGTTTGAGCTGATATTCTCCTTAAATGTGCAATTTGCATGACAATGCAATATAATCATGTCATACAGCTGGTCTAATGATGCTGCCGGAAAGTGGACATAGAACATAATCAAATGTAATAAATTGAATTGACCTACTTCCCAGTGTTCGATTGAGCTGGAATTTTCAATCCATAATACATGACAATGCAATAAAAAAAACTTGGTTTAAAATATATTTTTAGAGAGAACTTATTTATTTTATTGATGGTAAAGGCAAATGTTAACATTATAATGCCGAGAGGTAACCTCAATATATTTATCTTGTAGTAACTTTTTTTTTAATAATTCAATATTTAGGATTGTAAGCAAGGTCCCAATCACCTCTTTATATGACCAATCAGTCAATAGTTGGCGTAATTCGTCACTTTCTTCAGCCATCCATCGTCTCTTTAAACGTTTCATGTGAATACCGCAATTTACACATTGCCAAGGAGTTTCAGGAGTTTTCGAGCTCATTTTGATGAACGAATACTTATTGTAACTTTAACAATTCTACATTACTTATTTATTAGGAGTAATTGTTACGTTTTTACAAAAAAATAAACCGTTCGTACAAAAACAAATAAACAAGTAAACAACACACAGTCAATATCAATCGAAATAAGAATGAGAATCTGTCAAATTAGCATTATGTCAATCATCCGTGAATCAAAACATAAAAGCACTTAATTGTATGACCTGCCCAAAAATCCTAACATAGTGTTGCCAAAATATGTTTCTAATTAGATGGATATCCAATATTTTAATCTAAAATCTGAAGATTTTTTGATTGTGTGTGTTTTTTAAACGTACTTATCTCTTGAAGTACCAGTCGGATTGGTGATGATAGCCAGATTTATGAGGAATATAATAGGCTACATAACATCATGCAACGGCACACTGGAGCGGAGCAGTGAGTTGACTAAAGACGTCACTAAAAAAAATCCACGCGAAATAGTCCGGCTATGAAATTCATTAAAGCGTTTGACCACACACAAAGTAAACATCTATTTTTAGTTCTCTAACTATGAGTAATAAATGGCTTTCTACATGCCAAATTCGGTACCGGTAAGGTGTGACACATACTAAATAAGTAAACTGTTTAGCAGCGCTAATAAATCACTCGTATTCAAAGTGTACTGAACCTACATTATATCTGTTACATACCATTTATAAATGTTTGTCTGTCTGCTTGTGTTTTTAACCGACGAAAAAAACGAAGGAGGTTATCAATTCGACGCGTATATTCTTTTTTATGTGTGATCTGATCACGCATAACTTTTTATCAGTAAGTAACCACTCTGTTCCTTTGAGCAACGAACAAAATAACAAGAATAGTTTTTGTGTAGAAATCTAAGCTGTAGGTAGTTCAAAGCCATGGTATTTAGCTGATTATATTAAAGATACTTCAGAGTAGCCTACAATCGTTACCATCAGCACCAATCTCCGTTCGATATAGGCCTGTCCAATCGCGTTTATTCTACTTCAAAATTGGGCCACTTCTCAGGGTGACATAATCTTTCTTAAAGCAAGGACGATTAAGAACTGAATAAATCGTGCCTTTAATTGTCAAAATGTGATATTATGGTGCGGGCAGCGCAGAACCTGTAATTATGGCTAATAGAGGAGGCCTATATCCAGTTGCCAGGGTTGCGGAATTTGCTCAAAAGAGGTACCGCGGCCCACCAAGGACATTAGGAGGAACACGGATGGGTTTTTAGTTAGTAAGGCGTTATGCTGCTTCGTTCGGCTGTTATTAATATGATGACGATGATGAATGTAATGTTAACATCAATGATTCTAGGTTTTCTGCCGGAGCCAGGAAACAATTTACTGACTAACAGACGCTGGAATTGATGGGGTGTTGATTTTCCTTTAAAATGTCTCCTGTGAACGACGTGCTCCACTGCAGTTTGCCGATTCCATTCATGAATACGTCCAGGATTCCAGCCATGGACTTCACTGCCAAGTCATCAGGAAAATCCAGGGTAAAAACATAGTGGAACTAAACGGCTACGTGATCAACTTAGCATATAAATTGTATTTTTTTATTACTTCACTAAACACCTCTACATACATACGCACTTTTATTTTTAACTGGTAGGTAGATCGATTGGTAGTCATAATACAACTATAGTATTTCATCAGCACTCATCTGTACTTGTTAAAATTAATTCAAATAGGTGGTCCTAGATACCAAAGTCGCCAACCTACTTCATTTTAGCATGGCTGTAATTTTAAATATAAATAGCTTTAACTATCCCACCCTCAAAGCGTCTGACTGATGTTCTGGCTCACGGAAAGTGTCTTGCAATAATGTATGTCGGTTTTCAACAATATCACATAAAATATGATTATAAAAAACCGTCTCAATTGAACGTTGCTTTTTTTTCTCTTTTTTAAAAATCGTTGGATGGCAAACAAGCCGACGGCCCACCTGATGTTAACTGGTCACCTCTGCATCTGACATCGGCAATAGCAGAAGCCTTGCACATACGTTGCCATCCCAGAGGTAGAGTTATCAAAATGATACCTGAAGAAGGGCCCAGCATTGAAGCTAGCAACGACACATACCTACCTCTACAATATATACGACATATATTCTCCTATCTCAGCTCAAAATTCTTGACTGAATCTTGATAGATTGAGGATGTATCTATTCTCTAAAATCTTCAGTCATGGTAAAATGAAGTAGATCTAGCGAATCCGGGATCTGTCTAATATATACTTAAACATGCATGGAATCCTTTTGCGCCTGAAAAAAAAGAATAGCTAAAATTTACATTTCAACAAGACAACATAAGTAAAAAAGTGTCTACGAATTTAATTTATTCACTGCATTTTATTAGGAAAGCCGACTTAGGTAACCTAAATAAAATCTAGACTTTGTAAGAAAGTCGGCTCGCGGCACCGTTGATGTCATGTTTTGGATGCTTGATTGATAGAATCGGAATTACGGTAGGGTGACTGTGTTTTCAAAAAAATATCCTAGGACTGTTTAAAGTTAAATCTGGAGTGGCCTCACTACAAAATTAATAGATAAGAAAGTCATAGTAGTTCTTTGATTCTTTCAATCAAAATTGAATAAATAAAAAATAAAATGACTGACTTAATACACCGCCTATACCTAGGTACTTCTACAAAAAAGTAAGGAACAAATTAGTTATCAAGTAGGTATATGAATTTTCAGGTTTCTATAAACTAGTCCCTATTAATTAAAGGCTTCTTTTTTTCCAAAATCATATCCACCACTTCAAATTCCAAATTCAAATTCAAAGTGCGCGGTATCGCCCAAATCTAACCGATTTTTGGCTACACGAAGCCATGAGTCATTCCATTAGATATTTGAATCACACGTCCGTATTCGGTTTGCTGTCCCGCATGGACTCGTGAACGAATTACTAATTACTGTTAAATTGTATGGGACCGATCTACGGCGTCGTTAGAGGCCCTTAGGGATTTTAATAGCGGGAATTCCGTTGAAGTTAGGCAAGCGGGCGTAACTGTCAAAATGTTTTTGAATATGGAAGAATATTTTAATAAATAAATGATGGCAGGTGTAGCAGGATGTGTACCCACATCCTTTATTAGGATGTTTGAGTCTTTATTATAGTACCAAGCAGCATTGCTTTTATGTTCGAAAGAAATCATTATTGCCATTTTTGGTTCCACATTATCTACAACAGCCATTCCTTCCAGTTTGAATTCATAGAAATTATTTAAATCAAAATTTAAATTATTTTTTTAATGTTTATTATCAACTGGCTATAGTAACAATCATGATACTTATGATATAATGTACTGACATAATAACTTCTATTCGTACTTACGTCTTATAACTATGGGGGTCATGCAGCAGTATAGTATATAAGTCGCCACGAGTCGTGAGCACAAATGTCCTGCGAGTCAAAAACCAGCGAGCTTACTCATCTGGCTACCACTAAGGAAAATCAAGGCGTGATGGTTTGTCGCCACGCGACAATAAATGAATTCCAAAAGAAACTTGACTGTCTGTTTTGTTCGACAAAAAGGCATACAAAAGTAACAACAAGATAACATTCTGATAATATTACAGACACCGGATAAATTTGTTGATTGGTTTCATTCAAAAATTATCAACACGCGTTGCGTTTAATTTGTTCACTTCGCATTGTAATAGATTCTACCAAAAAACAATTTTCCTTAATACATAGGTATATAAATACTAGATACGAGGAAATGGTACAATCCATTACGAATTTGTACTATATTTGCTTACCTATTCAATGAAAAAAAATACAAACTGAAAATAAATTCGTATCAAGTGTTATAAAGTCACGACTATCCTTAAAGCGTATAACAAAACGCAAATCATAGGTTTGGAGATGTCAAATTTGACAGATAACTACTTGTTTTCGATTTTTCAACTTTGGACTTTGGACGATTGTTTTTTATTGTTTTCATTTTGCGTGCAGTTATTTGCTGATTCTGACGTGTTTCTAACAAAACTAAGCTATTCAATAAAAGAACAATGACTTCGTTAATCAAAACAATTGCTTTAAACCAACCTAGGAAAGTTATTTCAAGTAAGTATTTAATGTTTATTTTATTATAATTATTGAATTGATTATTGTAATTATTTCTGTTATTACTCGATTTTATTAGTAAGTAATGGTTTATATAGGTTTCAGACTATAAAATTATGGTATAGTTTAAAAAAATTGTTAGTATTAAGTTAAATTTCCTATTTTATTCGTTAGATTAAAACCTGTTTTTATCAGCCTGCAGTAACGAAGAGAAACATGGACTTTGTACCATGATAAAGTAAGAGATTAACTTACCGCAGTCCAAAGTCCATCCAAGTGCAAACAAACAACAACCTGCTTATACTATCAATAATGTGAAAGTTCCCAAAAATGTTTGACAAGATTTTTTGTCACACAGCTACACATAAACGACTAGGGAGATTTAGTTAGATGATATTTAGCTCAGAGATAGACCATGTCCAGCATTATAATTTTTTGTTTATGCCAAATACATGACATACAAACAAATAAAGATATTAAAAGAGCTGTTATGATTATAACTAGCTTCTGCTCGCGACTACGTTCGCGTAATTTTTTCACTCGCATTAGGTCACGTCTTTGGTTACTGCTCCTTACCTATGGGTTGTAGCGTGATGTTATATAGCCTATAGCCTTCCTCGATAAATGAACTATCAAACACAGAAATAATTTTTCAATTCAAACCAGTAGTTCCTGAGATTAGCCTGTTCAAACAAACAAACAAACTCTTCATATATTAGTATAGATAAAAGAGTGCTTTATATTCATAATGAATAAAATCAACCCAAACAATAAAATTTACCAAATCAATAATGATATCATTAATACATTAATAAGCAAATCAAAAAATGTAGTTAATCTATCTTCATTACCATTTTCTTCTTTCAAGACAAACATATTCCTTTTTTTAAATCTTTCAGAATAATTAACTTAAATAACCATAAAATTCGATTTTTAGTTGCTTTCAAATCAATAAATAGTTAGTGAATTATGATGTCAAAACAGTGACGTCATCATCATGTATTGTATTTGCCGGGGCTGCGGGTTGTTCGTAAGAGATACCGCGCCTCCGGAACGCAAAGGGCACAAGAAGGAACATGGGTGGGTTTTAGTCAGTAAAACACTGACACACCCTCCCACCCCGCCCAGGGCGGGAGAGGTTATTTGAGGATGTCCTACCCCCCAAAAAAAAAAAAAACATCATGTATTGTCGTACAAAATCTATGGGGGAATCGCGTTTTGACAGCTCATAATAAGTACGTCAATATTTGTTTTTTTTTTTTAATCGTTGCCCCTCACTGGGAACTTCTCTTGTGTCGTAGGTGTGTTTACAAACATATAAACTCACATACACAAACAGCCAGACCCGGAACAACTATCTGTAGGCCATACAAATATTTGTTCCGTGCGGAAATCGAACCCGCGACACGCAGCGCAGCAGCCAATCGCTCAGCCACTGCGCCAATCGTGCCGCCAAATTGATTAGTGGTGTCATCTACCCAATTTTATCATAGACAGCCTAACTACATAAATATGAAACGTTTTCTGACACTGTATCAATAGTATTTAACCTACTTTTCAATTTCCAGATATTCTGATACGCACATTTACGAAAGCAGAACTACCACAGTTTGAGACTCTAGCCGTGTCCGAACCAAAGAAATATGTGTATCACGTTGAGTTAAACAGACCGAAGAAATCAAACACATTAACTAGAACTATGTGGCAGTAAGTACCGGACTACCTCCTACACCCTGATCTGTTTAAATGCATTTTCAAAGTTATAGCTTTTCATCTGAAATTTTGTAAAGATATTCAGTAACGAATACACTCTTCACCCCGTTTGTATGGATATACTCTTTCTGTAACAAACTGGACAGTTTTGGTGTCAACTAACTAGCTATGTTGGCCCCAAGATTGTGTATTTTTGGTTGACTAATGATTAGTTTGACATTTTAGGTCTCTTAACCCAACCAGTTAGACAATGGTCAATTAATTTAGGAATCTGGGACTGTTTTTGTGCCTAATTATATACCACAGTGCCTTTCAACTTTTACATAAATACTTTTCAAACTTCCCTATGTTTATTATTTCAGAGAAATAAACCAATGCTTCACAACACTAAGCGTCATTCCTGAATGCAGAGTTATTGTGTTATCTGGCCAAGGAAAGCATTTCTGTGGTGGTAAGTGTAATACAAAAAAAAAATAACAATACAGTACAGCAGATGTACCTTGGCAATCCTGAAGTTAACCAATTAGCTGCGCAGTAGACAATTTTGTTCCTAAAAGATCCATTGCGCAGCCAAACAGCTAACTTCAGGACTGCAATGATACGTTCGTCGTACTGTAGTTTTCCAATGATCAATAGTACTTTGAAAGCACGTACATTCGTGGCCACCAACGTTTTGTAGTACAACGATACACGGCCACGCTACGTACAGATGCGTGATTTGATGACGTCACCGACACACGCTTAAGCCTGCTATGGTGGAAAAAAAAGACAAGTGTGCTTTAGACCACACGACTGACGCAAAACTTTAGTCGTGTCACTTGACATGTCACTCTCTTCCTGAGAAAGAAAATGAGCGCGCGCACCGCTCTCTCTTGCTCCTACAGTAATACACGAAACGTAACTCTCTCTCTTTCTATCTTCTCCAACTTATATCTCCCTCTTAACTTCTGTTCGCCCGATCACACCCATTTCCGTAACGCTTTCGTCAAGCATTCACCAGTTTAGTCCCCAAGTCAAGCGTCCGTAAAGAAGTTTCACTTCAAAAATTAAAAAACCCACGCTGCTGACGCGTGTAGCCTCTGCCTACCCCACGCAGCAACTTCCAACTTCAACAGCAACTTCCCCCGCCCTGAGTGACTATCTGACTTTTACTGACTAAACCCGTCCATGTTCCTTTCTGTGCCCTTTGCGTTCTAGGGGAGCGGTATCTGTTACGAACAACCCGCTGCCAGCCAGGCATCGGCCCTGAGTGGCCCCTTCAAACAGGCTTCTGCTTGCGTCTTCGTCCGACCGTGTCTTTACACCCGCATTAAGTTACTTCTTTGGTTACTGCTCCGGTCCTGTAGTTAGTAGCATGACGTTATATAGCTTTTACTAATCCTCATGAATCTGGTTATCATACATATACAAATATTTTTTCCAATTCGACTAGTAGGTCCAGAGATTAGCGCATTTAAACAAACACACAAAAAACAAAAAATCTCTTCAACTTTAATATATCAAAAATAAAGATTATATTGTTCTCTGTTCCAGGCATTGATCTACAAACTCTAGTCCAAATGGCGGCTGAGGCTGACGACCTAGAAGATGTAGCAAGGAAGGCTCGCTTTCACTACAATTTCATCAAGTATGCACAGGTAAATTAGAAATTCTTGTTATAAAATAAATAGATGGAAAGCATGTGACTAAAAGAGTTATGTATATGGTATTCCCCGAAAGGTTAAGCTGATGTACCAATGTTCACCCACAGTTCGCTGGTATGTTTAGGTCCCATGTAATAGGGGCGAGCCTATTGCCATTAACCGGCCACAAAAACTCCGAGCTGCTACTGAGAATTTAATAGAAAAACCCTATAATACTTTTTGCTCGACCTGGGAATCGAACCCAAGACATCTAGCGTAGCAATCGCGCTTAGGAGCACTAGGCTAACGAGGTAGTTAAATTCTTTAATAGTAGTTTTGATGTTACAGGACACTATTACGTCTCTGGAAGACTGTGTGAAGCCAGTGATATCGGTATCACACAATGCGTGTATCGGAGCCGGGGTGAACTTGATCACAGCTGCTGACATGAGGTAAGATATTCAACTTTTAGAACCAAAAACACGTTTTTTCTTTTTTGGGCCAAGCCCTCCACAATTTTCCCACTCACTGCAACTATTAAAAGCCAGAATCGACAGTGGAGAACCCTAGAGAAGCGCCGAGGCAATGAAGCACGACGAGTGCCGGAGAAACGATTTAACTATCTTGGATCCCGCAACGAAATTGATCAGAAAAAACTTGCGGAGGTGTAAGAAAAAACATAATTTTCATAGAGAGACTTAGAGACATAACAGAACGAAATACACTTATTTAACTCGATTCATTATTTGTGGTAATAGTGCATAGTGTTTGTAGGCTAGTGCATGGGTTCCCAACCAGTGGGGCGCGCCCCACCTTGAAGGAGAGCGTAGAGGGGCGTAGAGTTGCAAACAAAAGGGATGAAAATTCGCCAAGTCTAAAAATTACATGTTTTTTTATTTACGATCTTTTCATAGAGAAGTACTACTTCTTGATGCTAACAACCCTGAGGTTGCCATAATGACTACACGTTGTAGACGCCCAAATCAACGTACGCGGCACAAAACAGCATCGGCTTCTTGTAGATATAGTCTAGATAAGTTTCATACATAAACCCTGACAGGGCAGAGCAATTTATAAATAACTAGCGATCTGCCCGCGACTTCGTCCGCGTGGCTTATTTCACGCGCGTTAAGTTACGTCTTTCGTTACTACTCTGCTCCCGTAGATCGTAGCGTGATGTTATACAGCCTATGTTACTCAGAGATAATGTAGCTATCTATTGGTGAAAAAATTGTTAAAATCGGTCCAGTAGTTTCGGAGAATATTCGTTACAAACAAACAAAAAACTTTAAATCACATTAACAAACAAAGTACTGCGCAAAATATAATTTGTATAATGTCCTACATATCATTATCTATGTCAGGTTATATTTGAATAATGTTTTTACCTACCCCATTGTATTTAACCACTAAACTCCCTTCCGACCCACCGGTGGGGCAAAACAATTCTAATTTTATTATTGTTGTTTGTGTAGTGCTTGAAGGATATAATAAATATAAATATAATTTGGTTGATGACACCACTAATCAATTGACGTACTTTTTATGAGCTGTCAAAACGCGTTTCCCCTATAGATTTTGTATGACGATACGTGATGATGACGTCACTTTTATGACATCTTAATTCACTAACTATTTATTTATTTAAAAGCAACTAAAATTCGAATTTTATAGTTATTTAAAAACTATTAACTGCCTCGGTAGCCTAGTGGTCCTAAACACGACTGCTACGCTAGAAGTCTTGAGTTCGATTCCCCGGTCGAGCAAAAATTGTTATTGAGTTTTTCTATGAAATTCTCAGTAGCAGCTCGGAGTTAGGATTTGTGCCCGGTTATAGCCAATAGGCTCGCCCGCTATTACATGGGACCTTAACATGTCACACATTGACATGACAATGTACACACAACTGTGGGAGTACATTGGTACACCTCTGCCTAACCCTTCGGGGATTACAGGACATATGTTAAGTGTTTAAAAAAATATCGGGTTTTCAGGGCTAAAATAAACTGTTATTTTTGTGAAGTTGTGTCTTGGAGTTATTGTTTAACCTCTCGTGTGCCGGAACGTAGATCAACGCTCAAAATAAGCCAGTGTTAGTCTGCCGGAGCGTATATCTGTAATTATGTGACATTAAAAAAATCAATTTTGTACGTGTTCGCCCGGCATACGAGGGGTTAATGGTGTCATCTACCCAATTACAGATATTGCACACAAGACTGCTGGTTCTCAGTCCGCGAGGTGGATGTAGGACTGGCTCCCGACGTTGGCACACTACAACGTTTTCCTAAGGTAAGACGGAAGCCCGACATCAGGACCCTCACCATAACATACACCCAAACACATACCGTCTTTCACTTCATAATACCTGCCTAGCATTGTCCCACTATAGAGAGAACACCTCCTCTCATTCAGAGAAGGCACGAGCATTACTTATATATTTTATTACAAGTCCACGTTTCCTCACGATGTTTTCCGTCACCAATATCAAAGATGTCAAAGATAAACTAAGAAAATACATATGAATTGAAAAAGTCACATTGGTACTTGCCTGGTTTCAAACCCGCAATCTCAAGCATGGGAAGCGGACGCCTTAAGCACTGAGCCTTCACGACATATATAAAATAAAAATCCCTACTAAGAATTTCTCCTATATCGTTAACTTACTTATACCCACCACTGCGTATTGGTATCGCCGTAATTTGAATGTATCTATCTGATAACTTATCTGACAGATAATTTATCTATCAGATAAGTTTTGACGGGGTGACAAAACAGGAGCTTTATCTGTATGTTATATTTTTACAGGTAGTTGGGAACTCATCAGTGGCGCGAGAACTTTGCTTTACTGGACGAAACTTTGACGCTAATGAGGCAAAGGAAATTGGTTTAGTCAGCCAGGTGTTCCCTGATAAAGAGACGTAAGTTATCAGCATTTTATTGGAACTTATTTAATATTATCTTCAAGTATACCTTTAAACATATACTATGGTACTGGGTCAATAGTTTAGCTTTCTATCAGTAAAAGATGAATGAGAAGAGTATGCTTAGATGGTTTGGTCATGTTGAGAAGATGAGTGAAAGGCGACTAACAAAAGGGATTTATATGGCAAATTTTATGTGTGTGGCAACGCCGGGAGGGGTCTATTGTTTCTCTCAGGTACTACTCGAGTAGCCTTACTGCCAGGAGGCGAACTCCAAAAGAAGAATTTGTATAAAAAAAGTTGTTGATTTGTACGCAGGAAAAAGCCACGAAGAATAAGAGTTTTGTGAAGAATATTATTTTTCGTGGCTTTTTACACTGTTACTTTGACAATTTTGGTCCACTTTATAGCATATTTTATTGTTTAAAATATTCTTTGTTTCCTTTATTTGGTTACTTTTTGGGTTGCCAATGCGCTTGGTCCGTCAGTCACACCGCCAGTCACACCCCAAAAAACCAAGGAAGGAACCCAAAAACTCAAAAATTAACTTGACGTTTGTGCTCATGACTCGTGGCGCCTCACACACCTAAATAAACAAATTAAGATTTGAAGAGTATGGGTGCCGGTGTATTTACAGACACATGAGACATTTCAACTTTGTCTCTGGGATGGCAACGTTTATGCAAGGCCTCTGGTATTGCAGATGTCTGTAGGTAGCGGTGACCACTAAACATCAGGTGGGCCGTAGGCTTGTTTGCCCTCCAAGGACATAAAAAAATGCCGATATGAACATTTCTTATTACTATAGAAACTTAAATATTTATTTTTAAATCTAAAAAATTGTTACAGCGCGTTAGCAAAAGTGCTAGAAATAGCAGAGAATATTGCATCTAAGAGCCCCATAGCTGTGCAGGCCACGAAGGTCAGCCTGGTATACTCACAGAGCAGACCTAACAAGGAAGGATTGGAACATATTGTAAGTACATTCAAGCTGATAGAAATATCCTGAAACAAAATACAATACCGAAATGTCGGAACCAGTTTCCTGTGATGGGTTAAAAGGATATCGTAACAAAATCTTGTCTATGATTTGCTAGTAGTTTTTATAAAATAGGCACATTTACAAATACTTGACACCAATAAATAACATAAAAAATAAAAAAAAATAATTATGACGATGATAATACTAAACGGTGACGTCACTTTTTGCCAACTCAATTGTTTAATTATTTACATACATACATACAGTCACGCCTGCACTCCCCGAAGGGTTAGGCAGAGGTGCACCAATGTACACCCACAGTTCGCCGGTATGTTTAGGTCCAATTTAATAGGGGGCGAGCCTATTGCCATTAACCGGACACAAATCCTAACTCCGAGCTACTACTGAGAATTTCATAGAAAAACCCAATAACACTTTTTGCTCGACCTGGGAACCGAACCCAAGACCTCTAGCGTAGCAGTCGCGCTTAGGACCACTAGGATACCTAGGCAGTGTGTCGCAGTACTATGCACCCTATGTGTTGCGTTCTGTGGCCAATGTCCCATAACACTGGCCAGCGTTTTGCTAGTTTCCCCTTTAATTAATACAAACATACATACCATCATGCCTATATTCCCCATAGGGTTAAGCAGAGGTGTAACAATGTACACCCACCGTTCGCCGGTAAGTTTAGGTCCCATGTAATAGAGGGCGAGCCTATTGCCATTAACTTTACACTATTAGCTGCTGCTGAGAATTTCATAGAGGAACCCAATAGCACTTTTAATTAATATTATTTCTTTAACAGCGCCTATTGAACTGCGTGAACAATCAAGGAGAAGATTTAACGAAGGCAGCCATAGCACAAGCCACAAAGAGTCCAGTGCCAGAATTTGACAACGTTTAACAATCTTATAGAACAAACACATCCAGACAGCCATTGACTGACCAGCCAGTTTATTCTGTAAAAACTTCCTCTGTTAATTTTGGTGAAGAGACCTTGGGGTGAAGCTTTCATTCCACTTGATACGGGAGATTAACAGCTTACTTCATATCACTTTACTTAATAGACCAAGGTTATAATACAGAAATGGAGTGAAATTCTCTTCTATAGTAACCGGCACCAGTCGTGAGCACAAACTTCAAGTTAATTCTTGGGTTTTTGGGTCGCCAACGCTGCACGCGATTAGTCCGTCAGTCGAGCCAATGGCGACCCAAAATCCCTAATGATTAACCCAAAAATTAACTTAAAGTTCATGCTGACGACTCCTGCTGGTTACTATATCTGCGTCTGTATTTCCGAACGCATTCAACCCTAATCTCTTCAAAGTTAGAGTGAACAAGTCGCTTCTGGGTAAGCTCACTCTATCGTCGACCTTGTCTCCTGTTACCTCTGAAGTAGACTGGAGTCAAGAGCAAACCCACTTCAAATAAAAGAAAAAAAAACAATCCGGAACCTTGAGCGTAGAGTCAAAAAAAAGAAAAGACGTATAAATTGAATGGAGAAACATGCCATGGCTGGGAAGGCGATCTCTTCAGCATAATATCAGCTGAACGACGTCCGCTGCTGGACATAGGCCTCCTCTAAAGATAGCCACAATAACCGGTCCCCACCTCGTGGAGGCCCTTCCCACACTGCGCCTTCCTGGTTGCCACTTTTTTTTTTGGATATAGGAAATCATCAAATGACTTCTCCCGCCCTGGGCGGGGCGGGAGGGAGCGTCAGACTTTTACTGACTAAAACCCATCCAGGTTCCTTTTTGTACCCTTTGCATTCCGGGGGCGCGGTATTCTTACGAACAACCCTCAGCCCCGGCAGGCATCGGCCCTGGGTGGCCCCTTCCAAATTAGCTGACATCTCTTTGAGGCGCGTGTGGAACACGAACGCGCCGTCGACACGGCTTGTCGTTATGCAACGTATGGACGGTGAACTACCCATTGCTCACCGTCCACAGGCCCGCGTCTATGGTGGCCGGGATTTGTCTCACGGCTCCCGACGCCCAGAGCGTCTACCGCAGCGGCTGGGACGGGAGACTCGGGAGACTGACTAAAAACCACCCCAGTGTTCCCTTCCCACACTTACGCCGGGGATCCCGGGAACTGATGCGCCTTCCGCGATCCCCGACTGGTGCCGGTCCGCCACTGCGGGCCTCCTCAGGTCAAGGGAGGGAGTGAGGTGTTGGAACTCCCTCCACGACGTCAAATAGGGGCGCGCGTGGTACACTACGCGCCGCCGCCTCGGGTCCAGTTGAATAGGGGGTAACGGACGACGGGAGACTCTCTGCCTTAACCGTCCCGAACGTGGTTGCCACTGAGAGCCTTCCACCACCACTTCAAGTTCACTTCACTTAAATTCTCTAGGTTTTTTTTTGGTGCAGAATAGTACTGCCCGTTCCTTAATTTAATATCGCTATGTATAAGTATAAAAGTGCATTATATATTTTAAGACAATATTTTTGAAATGTATACAGTTTTACAGTTGTTACCTTTTTATATAAATCGTATTTACTTATCAATAAATTGTTTATTTATTATGTGTTCTATTATTTTATAATAGTTTCTAAGTATATCTTGGACATCACTGACATCGGTGAAGGAAAACATCGTGCGGAAACCGACCTATAATTGGATGTAGTTTCGCAAAAAGGATCCAACCCAGAAAAATGGCAAAATTCCGTTAGCCATACTAACGACATAGTCATTATCATCATCATCTTCCTGCCCTTATCCTATGTTACTTGGAGTCCGCGCAACACGTTTAAAGATTAATATTTTCTTTAACTTAAAATGATCCAGACATAAACAAAGGTATGACGTTTGTTTGTATCATCACAGGGTGTTTATGATATATTTATGATGTCTCAAGCATGCTGTGTGGTGTGGGTGTTTGTGGCTTGGTTCCTTACTCCCTACGTCCAATTGACATTAGTATGAAATTGCCAATCCGCCTTGAGCGAGTGTAGTACACAATGCTTGTGCCTTCTCCGTATTAGGAAAGATCATTATACTGGTATCACTATTATAATACAGCACGCCTGTATCTCCCGAAGGGTTAGGCAGAGGTGTAACAATCCACCCACAGTTCGCCGGTATGTTTAGGTCCCATGTAATAGTGGGTCGTTTTGGATAGCTATGGGGGAGGCTTCGGTCCAGCAGTGGACGTCCAACGGCTGATATGCTGATGATGAATAGGGGTGAGCCTGTTGCCATTATCGGGCAATTTTAACTCTGAGCTGCTACCGAGAATTTCATAGATAAACCCAATAACACTATCAGTCGCGCTTAGGACCACTAGGCTAACGAGGCACACAAAAATAAAATAGAGGTAAACCTATTTATTACCATTAACCGGGCAAATAAATTACTAAGGCTGGCAGGCTAATTACCGACTTGATTGACTGGTCAGTTTTATAATGACGTGCGATTCTAACCCTGGTCAGTCCCTACTAAGTGGTAACAAATAAGTACGTACTTATTCATATTGCGTAGCGTAGGTTTTCAATGTAAAAACCGTTACAATAGAGGAAAATTGCCTAATTTTACTAATTACTATCCATTTTAATCTACGGGTTCCATTTAATCCCACTGACCCCCTAGGCAACAAACTAAATCATCGCTACAGTACTTTCATACAGGCTTTACATAATTATTTCTAAAATACATATAGTATATTAGTCGCCACGAGTGCGTGCAGGATCGACGGCCCAAAATACCCAGAAAGGAACCCCAAAACCCGAAAATTAACATGACATTTGTAGTACTTATCTAGTACCTAGGCTATATAGGCACAAGACGTGAGCATCTCAAAATGTGTACATCCATTGATATTATTTATTCTAAACGCCATAAAACCTCCAATAAAAGGTTCGTTAATAAAAACAAAAACATAATTCTTAATTCGAAAATATAACATCAATCAAAATAAGAACAGATTTTAAATCGTTCACACGCTGGCCCACGATGGTCGATAGGACATCGCCATTGCACAAAAGTTCACCTAGTAACCTTTATAGGTACATGTAGGTAACGCACCTATTCTATTGGTTATTGTATTTCCCCAACAATTTGCTGATCGATAGCGTTCATACGAGCTGAATGTAATTATTTCTGCCCGGGCTTTTATAGGTCAGGTTAGTTAGAAGCGCTGGAAAGTAAATTAATAAACTCTTTTTTAAATATCAAGTATTTACTAGTCAAAATAAAGTAAATTACTTAGTTAGCTAGTATTGGTACCAATTTGTTACATATATCTATAAGTATTTAGACAAGTTGCAAGTTTGTAATCTCGACGAATTCAAGTAGGTACAGCCGCCCCGAGTCGTGAGCACAACGTCAAGTTCATTATTGGGTTGCTTTCTGGTTTTTGGAGATCCGTATCTCAAAAGGAAAAAACGAAATAGAATATCATTTATTTGCATAAAACATGGTATACAGGATGGTAAGGTAAATGCAATTGTAGAACATACATGTTTTGCTTCATAAATATAAGCGTGCAAATTTTACATACATAACAATTCAATACAACTACTATCATCCATTGAACTATCGATATCTATGGTCTAACGATTCTCTTGGAATTCTTATAAGATCACTTTGTTGTCCCTCCGTCTGTCTGTCTAAACCCTTTATTTCGGGAATGCGTGAAAGTATCAAGTTGAAATTTAATCCGTATACTAAGATCGACGGTCCCGTGAAGTTGTGAAAAAATCAAACTTCTAAGTTTACGTAGAAAAAAGATAAGGCCGTTTATGTAGCAAAAAATGCATATTTCGACACTAAGGGAATCAAAACTCATAGGGTAGTTCCCGTTGACCTAGAACTATGAAATATGACAAGTAGCATCGTTATAGATGTGGTCTGGTACGAGGAAAAGTCTCAAAACTATACATTTTTAATTAAAAGATAGGAGGGTCTATATTTTTTTTTAGGGGTCGAAATTTCAACTTGACGCTACTTCTACAAATAGGGTATCATTTAAAAGGGGCTTGATTTGCACATTGTATAATATATTTTATTAATTTTTTCCAACGCATAATTTCTTATTTATAGTGAAAAAAAAAAAATACCGTTTCCCTCTGTCTCCGAATTCTGTGAAACGAAATTTGTTTTTATTTCAATAAACTATTTATTTTTGCTACGCTAGAGGTCTTGGGTCCGATTCCCAGGTCGAGCAAAAAGTGTATTGGGTGTTTCTATGAAATTCTCAGTAGCAGCTCGGAGTTTGGATTTGTGCCCGGTTAATGGCAATAGGCTCGCCTATATAGACTGGTATGTTGCTGGTATGTTTAGGTCCTATGTAGACATAGGACCTAAACATACCAGCGAACTGTGGGTGTACATTGTTACACCTCTGCCTAACCCTTCGGGGAATATAGGCGTGATGGTATGTTATGTTACTATTTATTAAATTCTGTAAATTATAATGATCTGGAACCCTCGGTGGGAGAGTCCGACTCGCACTTGTCCGGTTTTTTTGGGTCGCCGACGCTGCACGCGATTGGTCCATGAGTTCGACCGAGCGTACAGTGGTTGTGACCCAAAAAACCCAGATAGAAACTCAAAAATGTACTTGACGTTTGTGTTCACGACTTATGGCGGCTACTTTAACTGATGATTGACGAGTGATTTTTAACACGAATCATAAATATAACTTACTTAAGTAGGTTTACATAATTTTTTAGTTGGTAGATGATTTAAAATTCCAACTAGCCATCTTGCCGCTAAGTTTACAACGCGCACGCGTAAGCGGGGCGATGAACCCGCACTCACACAGATATATAGTCGCACGTCACTGCTTACATACATACTGCCTAAGGAACGGTGCAATTCTGTTCTTTGTTTGAAAGAGGTGTATATAAAAATACTGTCAAACATAGGTAAACCACAAAAAAATCATAATAGCTTGGAGTTAGGATTTATTGCCGGTTAATGGCAATAGGATCGCCTCCTATTACATGGGACCTAAACACACCGGCCAACTGTGGGTGTACAATGGTACAAACCCACCCTCTGCCTAATCCTTCGGGGAATAAAGGCGTGATAGTATGTATGTATGTATGTATGTATGTAGGTATTAATGTCTTTTAAATAATAATAATAATAATTTATTTCAAATAATCAGACAACAAAGATCCGTAGTGTTAGTAAAGTACCTTATACCTAGTGTTGTGTAGTCTTTTATGAAACCGAAAATTTTACGAAAATGCCAAACTGCACCTTTAAGTATGAAAATATTGATTTTCATAAAAAGACCAAATTGCAGTTTTGCATTTTAAGTTTTACCGTGCGTTAGTCTCGCAAAAACTCAAAAACGATTTAAATACTGTTTTATTTGTACATATATACATATAAACACACCTTTTTACCATGGGGATTGGCGAGACACCTCCCAACGCTACCTGCTACGATCCTTACATATCCTTTCACCTCGTCCACGTTCATACATCTGATCATAGAAGCACGCTGACCATTCTGAAGATTCTCACCAATAAACCTAGTAAATATGCTCACGCTAAACTTTATCAACGGCTGTAGGTACCTAGCTATACGCCTTTCAAGAAGTTCAGGAATAGTACCTAGTCGCCACGAGTCGTGAGCATAAAATATGTCAAGTTAATTTTCGGGATTCCGGGTTCGTTGCTGGGTATTTTAGGCCGCCAACGCTATCTAGTTAAATGACAGATAGCATTATACTCATAATTCATGTAGGTATTATAATTACCCTTTGTTTCTTATCTATACCTAGTCTTTAGTTTGGTTCTTCAATTAATTAGTAGGTAGATACAAATAAAAACTGACATGACCCTCTAAAAGCTTGAATGAACATCGCAAGGTCGAATAACGCCATTCATAATCTAATCACCGCTCTTAGCAAACAATTAATTAGTGATTACCTTTAGGTACATCAATGTAGGTAGGTAGACTTCATATAATGAGAATAATCACGCACGGACCAAACATCAAACCACAGACTAAGGTACTTTTTTGACTTTTTCAATTAACTAGTCTCCAAACAAGACGCTGCCACAGACAGCCAAAAGAGCGGTTGATTTAAATCTTACGCTTAAATAATCTCTAGATACTTAATCTATCTCCTTATTACTTTACGAAGATAATATAACTACTCTGATGAATCCTTTCTTAATATTTGAACTTAAAAACTGCATCTTAACGCACGTCATAGATATTACAATGGATAATACTTAACCGAGACGATTTTGGGTCAAGATACTGGGCGGAACGAAATAAGGGCAGCAACAAACGAGCGAACACTAAAATATTTTTTTTCTTTTGTATTTAGAACATCAACAGTTAATTAAGAAATTTTTATTTATCTACCTAAAACCGAAACTGCAGATATTTATTTCGATTATAACTATGACGTATTCCTTTGTTCTCATCGCGCGACCGACTCGAATTCACCAACACCATTGATAAATTCGACAAGTTGGGTCAATCGTCGACTCGACTGGTTGGCAACAGCAACTACGTCATTCAAGCCTGTGTCCTACTGCCGGCTTATCTGGATTTAGGTCAAATAAAAAAATACACGAAATTTTTATTTTCCCCATTTACGTAACTTTGGACATGAACTACGTAAAATACATATTATCCACTTTAATGGGCTTCAAAAATACCTAATCGATTAATTTAAGTAGAATCGTTTACGTAAATTAACTAAGAAACACTATGAAGTTTCTTTGTTTCGTTTCTTACAGAGAGCGGTAGATGTAAGCATTTAATATTTTTTATGAATTATAACAAATAAATAAACAGTAAAAAAAAAAATTATAACCAAAGTAGTGTTAATTATTAACTTGCATGTCAATTCACGTTTTGCGTTAAAAAATATTCTAGTAAACCAGGACTAAATTATTTTTAATTTACAAATTAAACTATTAAGTGTGTTTTCTTTGTTTAATAAGAAACATTACTATTTAACACTAATTTGTTACCCAATAATTTTTGTTTTTAATATACTATTATTTTAATTATCTCCCCATAATATAGATTCATTAAAATAGAGAAATGAGTACTAAAAAAATCTAGAATTATATTTAACAGGCCAATCAAATATCATCACTGACGTCATGATAAACGCGAACTACGTCACTGCACCGGCTATTAACAAAGAAAATCAGGTAACCTACTTTACGGAGGCTGCATTTACGTTTGCTGCGAATGACCTGCCCAAATATAGAGCAGCTATAAATAGAACCTGGAGGCCCGTATGCAAGCGCCGCCTATGAATGGTGCAGGCAACCTGCATGTAGGGCACGTTGCAATGATTTGACCTATTTATTTTTCAATGGATCGGTGCATGAACGGGGATGGGCCCATTGCGAGGCTTGCTTCATTCAGTAACAGTCGAACCCTCGAGGCCGGCGTGACCTACATCCGCTCTCCGCTCGCGAATCGCAAATTTCGCTATTTCTGCTCAGAATACAGTGAAATTAGTGATTTTATTGTGTTTTTCGGTGCGGTTTTAATAAAATAATTGTTAAATTCTAAATTCTAGAACCTCAGAGCGAGGGTATTAAAAAATTGCTGCCGGCAGCCTAATATTTTAAAAAGCCCGCCGTCCATTTTTATTCGCCCTGAAGGGGGTGTTACTGGTGGATATAGAGTGTCAAGCTACGCTATTGGTGTAAAAGCAACAGAGCATCGAACGGCCCAATCGCGAGCCTAGATAGCAAAGTTGTGCGCGACTGACACGCCACCTGTCGCACGAACACGCCGCGTTCATTGAATAACCCGCCCGGACTGTTTTATTGACGCAAGCGCACTGAGGCCCAACAAAGGGCCGAAATAAGAACGGTTCGTAAGTGAATCTGATGTATTTATGTCATAAAAATGGTGAAATCTGTGAAGTGGCGAGTAGAAATTAGGATATTCGACGTGTCGAATCATGACCGAGGCATCTGAAAAGTAAGTGGTGTATCTGTAACTCAGTTTTTTGTGTTTTGTGCTTCGCCCTGTTCGGGCTAGGTAGGGCTTACCCCGGCCATTTTCCATAGCTCATGGAATGTGTGATGTGATTTATGGTGTTTTTTAGAGTTGTATAGCTCCTCTATGGGGTGTATATGCGATGGGAACGAGTTTTATGAGCTGAAATGTATGATAAAATGCATACAAGTAAGTGTCGACCGCCGCCCTAATGTCAACCCTGTTCGTGTAGCTAGATATTATAATCAATGAGTTCTCCGTTCATTCACAATTAAAGTAGGTAACTCCTTTCGGGGTCATTTGAAGCTACTTCAATTCAAGCTGTATTGTATTGCTCAATGAATATGGTTTTACTTATGTTGCCGCCGTCATGAATCGCTCGCGTATTTTTCGCGCAAATAAAACGGGTCTTGTGAAAGTCGCCAGTATGTAATGTAGTTAGTGTAAAAAAAATGTTACCAAAAGGTTTTTATGGTTGATGTGATGTGCCAGTAACATTGGCTTTGATTGAAAATTAGCTCATAAGTTTATCTTGGGGGTAAATTACGGGTTAAACCACGTAATTTTATTGTTTTCAACAAAAGACTTAAAAACAATTGATTGTACTAGATGTGTCAGATTAATGTTAGTTTGTAAATTTAAATAATGCTAGACAAAAGCCAATAAATTAAAGTTGATGTCAAATCATGTTTGTAATAAAAATGTTACAAGATAAGCTTTCAAAGTAATGATAAGCTATTATCATTCATATCATTCCATTTTGAACATTATTTGTTCACATCTGTTAAGTAAGGGTGTTAACATAATTTGTATCACATTTAATTAGGACAAAATTAGTGAAATAGATAGAACAATTTTTTTTTTTTTTTACCTCAGAAGACCTGTCTTGGTACCTATTAAGATAATGTAGGTAATAAAACATGCTTATTTTACTTTTAAATAGGTTTTTATTATTTATATATTCATTGTTAATTTATTACATAGTAGCTACCTACTTGATCATTTTCTAGCCTGAAGCTCAGGTTCAGCCTAATTCAGACATAGACAACAATGGTCAATTTTAAGTTTTCTGATATGTACCTCTATTTATAAATAATTAATTAAAATAGATTTACTTTACTAAGTAGGTATGTACACTTCATAAAAAAAATTAAAACAAAAGATAGAAGTATGATATTATAATTTGGCAATAAGTAATAATTAACTATCTTGGTCATTATGTCAAAAATGAAGACAAATAAATATCAATTGATTTACTTATGTTTTTTTTTGTCTATGACATAGTATCTAAGTCATCATGAGGTTGTGGTTTCGAAACTGGCTAAGTATCGATGTGACTTTTACAATTCATTTGTACTTTCTAAGTTAATCTTGGACATCATTCACATTGGTGAAGGAAATACATTGTGAAGAAATCTGGACTGTTATTAATACAAGTCTGAAATCACCAATCAACCTTGAGCAAGCGTGGTGATGTATGACTAGGCCTTTTCCCTATGGTGGGATCGTAATAGGCTGGTATTATTCAGTATCTATGGTTTAACAACTTCAATGTTGTAAACATTTGAACTCTTAATTCTTTAAACAGGTTAATATTGAATAATTAATTTATTAAAACAAAAGAGCTTACACAAGAAAAAAGTAGCAAATTTACAAGAATAGAGTTTAGAATACAAAGCATAACAACAAATACAAACAAACATACCATCACGCCTGTATTGCCCGAAGGGTTAGGCAGAGGTGTACCAATGCACACCCATAGTTCGCCGGTATGTTTAGGTCCCACGTAATAGGGAGGCGAGCCTATTGTCATTAACCGGGCACAAATCCTAACTCTGAGCTGCTACTGAGAATTTCACAGAAAAACCCAAAAACACTTTTTGCTCGAGCTCAACCCAAGACCTCTAGCGTAGCAATCGCGCTTAGGACCACGAGTAATAAGTAGTCTATACACATCATTATCATATATCAGCTGAACGACATCCACTGCTGGACATAGGCCTCCCCTAACAATAGCCACAATGGCCGGTCCTGCGCCTCCCGCATCCAGCGATTTTACACACACCTAATAAGGTTGAATATAAAACACAATCAATTTGTCACTTGGTAACTTTCCTTTCCACTGTTCGTTTAGACAAAGGCTGGCCAACATATTTTCTAGGTGGGCCAAATTTTTTAGACTGGCAACACCAACCCTGAACTAACAATGACTTCCTAAATATACACAAGAAAACATTTATGATATTTAATTGATTTGTAATTTGTAAATGTTCAGATTTTAAACCAATTGCGGGTCAAGTTGAAAGTTGAAACCAAGTTAACCAAGTTGAAATGCCCTGAGCACTTGAGCCCGGGGTTGACAAGGTTTGATTTGGACACAAAGATCACTACACTGAAAGCCCTATTAACAAAAGCATGAGAACAATACTAAACTAACATTAGTAATTACAGTAAATTGTATTTGTTATAAGGAAAATGTATACTTTTTTTTATTTTGCCACACCTTAGAATTTCCTCCTGTATTGTAGTAGGTGCTTTTATAAACATATACCTAAATTCCTGCCTCGGTAGCCTAGTGGTCCTAAGCGCGACTGCTACGCAAGAGGTCTTGGGTTTGATTCCCAGGTCGAGAAAAAGGTGTTATTGGGTTTTTTTGTGAAAATCTCAGTAGCAGCTCGGAGTTAGGATTTGTGCCCCCTATTACATGAGACCTAAACATATCGGCGAACTGGGAGTTCACGTTGTTACATCTCTGCTTAACCCTACGGGGAATACAGGCGTGATGGTATGTTATACCTAAATTCACAAGCATAGACACCTGCTATAACTACCTGTAACATGGCTGACTGTACTCAGAGCAACCGTCAATCGTTCAGCCATCATTAACTATGATTGCCCTGCAGTCAATTCATTTTGATCGGTTAGCTCCTGAGATTAGCCCATTCAGACAAACAAACTCTTCAGCTTTACAATATCAGTATAGTAGATTATCTCAATTAGTTGCAATTAAAGTAAATAATTATTTTATAACATACCATCACGCCTGTATTCCCCGAAGGGTTAAGCAGAGGTGTACCAATGTACACCCACAGTTCGCCGGTATGTTTAGGTTTCATTTAATAGGGGGCGAGCCTATTACCATTAACCGGGCACAAATCCAAACTCTGTGCTGCTCCGAGCTCCAAGATCCCAGTGTCGCTAGACCCATGTCATGTTATCGTGACTGAGGATAGACAGAGGAATATGTCAAAGTCAAATTATTTATTTCAAATAGGCCATTAAAATTCACTTTTGAACGAAACAAGAAAAAAATAAAGGTGATTTCGTATGGAGAAGAATGGGCAAAAAAACTCCATTCATGCTCTTTTAAAATCAATGTTTTACAATTATTGTGAATAAGGGGCCTTTTTTTTTCTCGTGGGGAAATCCTCATGGTCTGCCTCCGCCTCGGGGAAGGCGGAGGGGTGTGTCGGACTCCTACCGACTAAAACCCCACGGTGTTCCTCCAACTACCATTGGCCGGGACACGGGTATCACTCTGAGCATTCTTCCGCACCGTGTATAAGGGGCCTACCACCATCTCTTCTGTCTCTCTCTTACAGTATTTTTCATTATATTACTTTCCCTTGCAATTACAAAGTAATATTAAACATTTTGTAAAAGTAATATTAATTAGCACAATGCGACTTGTGTGTGCGTAGGTTGTGTATGTGTGAGTATAGACAGTTGTGTATGTGTGCGTGCATTCACTAAGCGTTACTTGTTATCTTAAAGATTTAGAAGTTTCTCGGTAGTGTGATAATCGCATGTGAGAAGAAATCCTAACTTAACCTTGTTTTTGTTGCCGGGGCTGCGGGTTGTTCGCAAGAGATACCGCGCCCCCGGAACGCAAAGGGCACAAGAAGGAACATGGGTGGGTTTTAGTCAGTAAAAGTCTGACTCTCTCCCGCCCCGCCCTGGGCGGGAGAAGTTATTTGATGATTTCCCACCCACCAAAAAAAAAACCTTCTTTTTGTAAGTAACATAATACCAAACGTGTTTACGCAATAAAAAAAAATATTTTCCCTGTGCTTTTGTTATTGTCTATTGTTTTTTTTTTTACCTGCCTACCTATATTTTTCTTTTCTTTATACCAACGAAAACAGACGAAAATAAATATACCCACGGGTTTTTCCTATTGATCCAAGATCCCGCAGTCGCCAGGTAGGTGTCAGTTTAGCGTGGCTGAAATTTTTAAGAGATAGAAGAATTTGTAGCTCTTTTTAAGCATCTATGTCCAAGTATTATAAAGCTGAATACATTATTTGTTTGAATTTGAAAATCTCAGAGAGCTAATGGTAAAATTTTGAAAAATCCTATGGTGGAGCGCAGCATTAACTTGTTACGTTACATAACGTAGGTGAAACAACAGGGAATACAGTAGCCGCCAGGAGTCATGAGCACAAACGTCAACGTTTGTTAGGTGTAACCAGTACCTTACTCACTTTATCCATTCTTAATTAAGCCATGCTACGATGACGTAGATCTAACGACTCTGGGATCTCGGTCCATATAAGGGTACATAAAAATAAATAACCACCTAATCTTTGAAGTACAATAAGAACACAATATTTATCTGTAAAATAGTAATAAATAAATAAAATAATACCACCCTATTATTGACCCACTGCCGGGCAAAGCCCTTACAGAGAACGCACGAGGATTGATCAATACGCTATCTCAAGGTGGATTGGCGATTTCAGACTTATGTTGATTTTATGTCCAGGTTTCTTAACGATGTATTCCTTCACCGATGCCAGAAATGTCCGAGATAAACTTAGAAAGTACATATGAATTGAAAAAACAGCTCATAAAAAGTATAAGAATAATGAGTTATTTGCCAAAGAAGCAAGTGCTTCTTATTTCTTTTAAATGCTACTTATCACTTAGATTTACGCATATTGAAAAAAACAACATACATGAAAGGTATGTCAATTGATTGATAGTCTAATACCTACCTAATCATGATGTTACACTGAACATGGTTTCAATCTATGATACTTCCTAAGACAGACTATTTCTAAAATTAGTTTGCATTTCTGAATAATGCGATAGGCTTGCCCCCTATTACATGGGAACTAAAAACATACCGGCGAACTGTGGGTATACATTGTTACACCTCTGCCTAACCCTTCGTGGAAATACAGGCGTGATGCTATGTTCTGAATCTCCGAACTGCAGTCTAGACAAGTTATTTTTGTCTAAAATCGATTGGTCATTAAGATGGCGTATTTCTGACCCGTAGCAGAGCTCTTTGTGAAGGAGCTCGTCCGGGGAAGTACTACCGCCATACCTATATCTGCCGCATACCAGTGTTACTGTGTTCCGGTCTGAAGGGTATGGGTGGCGGTGTAATTACAAACATATGAGACTGTTCAGCTTTGTCTCTGAGATGGCAACGCATTTGCAAGGCCTCTTATATTGCAGATGTCTACACGCGGCGGTGACTACTTGACATTAGGTGGGCTAGCGGCTTTTTTGCCATCAAACGATATAAAAAAAAACAGGCTTGTCAAAGGTGTGAATATGGAAGTGGCACAAGGATGTCGTGACGTGATATATGGCCTCTTTGCATTAATGACAGGAATACATTCAAATCTTCAGTAAAATATTCTTGAGATTTAAAAGTATTGCCTAATTAAAAAAAAAAAACCACTTCTAAGTTCCTCCCGCTTTTCCAAGTAATTGTACTAGTTTTGGATATTTAACGCTGATTAATTTTAACTGCCCCGTTGATCTCGTGGTCGCAAGCGCGACTGTTGAGCTTGGGGTCCTGGGTTCGATTCCCAGGTCGAGTAATGTTATTGGGTCTTCCATTAGGAATTTCTCAGTGGCAGTTTGGAGTTAGGATTTATGCCCCGTTAATTGCAAGAGTCTCCCCCCCTATTACATGGGCCTTAAAACATACCGGCGCACTGTGGGTGTACATTAGTACACTTCTGCCTAACCCTCCGGGGAATACAGGTGTGATGGTATGTGTGTAATTTTAAATCTATTATTAGGTTATAAATAATATTTACCTGTTTTTGCCGGTTAGCCACTATTGGTAAATATAGGTATTTAATTAGTTTGACGTTTTCAATTATTTTGAGATTGTGGTTTAGCTGGTTTTGGGCGTAACCAAGGTCTTGAAAGCCTTTTGATGGGGTGCATTTCCATTTGAATTGTCACTATGGTTCATGAGAAACAACCCTTTGACAGACGGACAGGGGATGCTTAGTAATAGAATCTGTATGGCACTTTTCGGATACAAAACCCTAACGCCAAAACCTCAGTAAAAACAAAACCATGCCATACCATCACGCCTGTATTTCCCGAAGGGTTAGGCAGAGGTGTAACCAATGTACACCCACAGTTCGCCAGTATGTTTAGGTCCCATGTCATAGGGGGCGAACCTATTACCATTAACCGGACACAAATCCTAACTCCGAGCTGCTACTGAGAATTTCCTAGAAAAACTTGCCCTGAAAACAAAACTACGTAAATAACACACAGCCTAGAAAAGCACCTTGTATTACGGTATGCCTACCCTAGATTGTGGGTGCAATGAGGTGTAACTGTGTTGCCAACAGGACCCCTCTGTGGCCTGCGTGCTTCAGGGAGCACATAACACCCTCCCGGATCAATATGCCAACTCTATTTCACTTTTAAATGGACTTGAATTCCATCTGTGACATATCAACGTTGATTATAACGTCCTTGGACATTACTGACATCGGTGAAGGAAAAAAGTCGTGAGGAAACCTAGACTTATAATATATTAGCGACCTATTAAGTTACGTCTTCCGTTACTGCTCCGCTCCCGTTGGTCGTAGTGTGATGTTATATAGCCTATGTTGCTCAGGAATAATGTAGCTATCTATTGGTGAAACAATGGTTAAAATTAGTCCAGTAGTTTCGAAACCTATTCGTTACAAACAAACAAACAAACAAATCGTTTCTTTTTATAATATTAGTTATAATGTATCTATACTAATTAATAAAATTGAAGGGTCTGTTTGTAATTTCAAATTACAAGCTTTTCACTAAATGCATATGAAAGTATATACGGTACTAACATAAAAAAAAACAATTTTTAAAATTTTTATCGGTCTGTCTTTTTGTTCCGACTAATCTCTGTAATGGCTGAACCGATAATGACGGAACTTTTACTGGCAAATAGATTTTGTTATAACGAGTAACTTAGGCTTTTATTTTAGAAAACGAATTAGGGTACTGCGGGAAAAGAATTAAAACCGCGCAGTAAATCGACATTCACTCGGACATAAGCCAATTTACTATAAAAATGCGCATCAGTTGCACGTAACTGCATCGCGGATGCATCAATGTCTGCCTACCGTTCATTACAGTGTAGCTCCGCGCTTACAAGCCTCTCAATTGCCTATTTCCTGTAGTCTTTAGTTGACTCATGTTGTACTCGCTCTAACGAGCCGTTGTTTGTAGGGTTCCGTACCCGAAGGGTGCTAATGAAACCCTATTACTAAGCCACCGCTGTTATTTTGTCTGTCTGTCAGCGGGCTTTATGTCATGAACCGTAAAAGGTAGAGAGTTGAAATTTTCACAGAGTATATTTCTATTGCCGTTATTATCATCATCTACTTAGCCTTTTCCCAACTATGCTGGGGTCGGCTTCCAGTCTAACCGGATGCAGCTGAATACCAGTGTTTTACAGGCAGTCGCCTATCTGACCTCTAAGACCCAGTTAGTGGGCAACACGATACCTCTTGATCAGACTGGTCGTCAGACATTCTGGCTTCTGATTTTTTGTAACGACTGTCAAAGCCGTTGGTCCCGGCTGTCATTCGTAAGAATGACAGCCGGGACCAACGGCTTTACGTGTTTTCCGAGGTACGGGGGTGTCACACCTCCAACTACCAAACTCCGGGCTGCTACTGAGCAAATTCTAATGGAAAAACGCAATTACAGTTTTTGCCCGACCTGGGAATCGAACCCAGGACCCCGTGCTCATCAGTCGCGCTTGCGACCACGAGACCAACGGGGCAGTCAGTTTCTATTGCCGCTATCATAACAATAATTAAAATTAAATAAAGTTAATAACTAAAGGGGGTATCCATACAGGAAACGTGTTTTGAAATGTTGTGTGAAATATTTTTAAATTGGTACAGAATTCGCAACGAGTCGTGAGCACAATATTCACCTGCGCAGAAGTTGATTTTTAGGTCTCTTTGGCGGAATGAAAGACGCAGCGGGGGTCCGTCCCTGTCCGGCAGGCGATACTCGTCGTCCATTGGACGCTCGCGTGTTGTTCAGCTGCCGTACACTTTCGTGCAATTTTATTGACCTAAGTTTTGGATTTTTAAAATAGTTTTGTTTTTGTTTTTATCAAGTTTTTTATTATCTCGTTTTTTAACTTCATAAATGCTGAGGAGAAAGAATATAGTTTTAAATAGCCAGGCAAGGCAAATGGTTTATTCACTGTGTTGTTTCATAAAGAACCAGGATCAGCTAAGTGTTGGTAAACGTATGCTGGAAATTTATCAACTCACAGCGGAGGCGACCAACACTTCAGCAGCAACTTTACGGCGGCGGGCCAATTGATACTTACCTACGGTTAAAAACACAAAAAAAAATATTTCTAACCTGATTATATTTTTTTATTGAGAAATGTTTCAGTCACTCAGGCCTACAACATTACTGAATCAAAGTAAAATTATAAGTACCACTTATGTTTTAATTACCTTACTTACATACTTTGTGTACCTAACAATAATTTTAGTAAAAAATCGGTACTAAATGAATTTGGCCGAAAGTGCACCACTACCCATCTATGCTTCGGGAGGTTCCTGCACCTTATCGGGCGGGAGGAAACGTCCGGGGTGTCACTATTGTGTGGATCGCCCCGAGGACACGGTGGAGCACACCGTGGCGGTATGCCCCGCTTGGGCGGAGCATCGCCGAGTCCTCGTGGCGGCCATCGGCGGCTGCGAACTCTCGCGTCCGGCCCTGGTGCAAGCCATGGTCCGGAGCGAGAGGGAATGGGATGCAGTCGCCTCCTTCTGCGAGGCAGTAATGCTTGAGAAGGAGGCGGCGGGACGGTTGAGACAGCGGTTCTCCCGTCCCAGCCGCCGCGGTAGACGCTCCGGACGTCGGGAGCCGCGAGACGACTCCCGGCCACCGTAGATACGGGCCTGTGGACGGTGAGCAATGGGTAGCTCACCGTCCTTACGTTGCATAACGACAGGCCGTGTCGACGGCGCGTTCGTGTTCCACGCGCGCCTCAAAGAGATGTCAGCAAAGGGAAGGGGCCACTGAGGGCCGATGCCTGCCGGGGCTGCGGGTTGTTCGCAAGAGATACCGCGCCCCTTCGTGTTAAAATTATTTTCTTGAATGACAAGATAAAAAGGTGACGGCTTGCGGGCGGCGTGTTGTATGCTAACGGTTGGATTTTTCGAGGCGACGTCGGTCGGGCCGTTGCCCTGTTTCCAATGAGCAATGATCATTACCTATCGTTTCTGCCAATAAGTTTATTATTAACACAATTTTGATTAGAGTCCCATAAATAAAGTCTGTAAACAATTTAATACTGGATTTTCCTCTCTCTCTTTGCCTGTTAATCATTATTATCCTTACTATAAAATGAGGTAAATATAGCCAACAAAATATAGTCTCCCGAATGAATAAATTAATTCTTTAGGCTTGCCTGCAGCAAGGTTATCTTTTAACTTTGAGCTACTGTTTGGCCTAACTGGACCCAAATAAAATACCCTGAGCGCAATAACAGTATCCCAAAGATGAAGCTTTAGGGTCAAGCAGTTTTTATTGATTAATCCATACAAATAAATAAAATTGAAGGGTCTGTTTGTAATTTCAAATTACATGCTTTTCACTAAATGCATATGAAAGTATATACGGTACTAACATAAAAAATCAATTTTTAAAATTTTTGTCTGTCTGCCTGTTTGTTCTGGCTTATCTCCGAAACGGCTGGGCCTATTTTGACGGGACTTTCACTCGCAGATAGCTGATGTTATAGGAAGTAACTTAGGCTATTTTTATATTAAATTGTTTATTTACTTAATTTTAAAAAAGAGGTTTATATGCGAAAACAAAATTGAAACCAATAAAATAGTGAACGCGAAGTCGCGGGCAACAACTAGTTAATAATAAACTTTAACTCAAAATAAATATAGTTAAATGTAATTTCAAAACATGGAGATATAACTGTCAGAACGTGATACGTCCGCCATTTTAGGTATCAGTCATCGATTGAAATAAGGTTCATACCGCGTACTATTGGGCAGCCATTTAGTGTTTTTGACATTTTAACCTAATTGAATAGTCCATTTTTATGTGAACTGATGTTTTTTGTTATTTTATAATGTACATCGGATTCTAATCCATATTCCCTTGTTCACAGTGCCTATTTGGTGCGGGTGCGAGCACAGGTTATGTGCCGCGACGAGGGCACCGGAGGGTGGGTGGCGCTCGGGGGCGGCGGGCTCGCTGATGTAATGGTCGGGAAGCGAGCTCGCCCCCACAGGTCCTCAGGTGAGTGCAGCATCTCATCGTCCAACCATTAGCGGTTCCAGCTCAAAAAATCCTCCGTTTTATAGCTTCGAAATTCCTAATGTAAAAACCCACAAACACTTAAGGTATTGCAGATGTCTATAGGCAGCGATGACCGCTTAACATCAGATGGGCCTTCGGCTTGCTTGCCATCCAGCTATTTAAAAAAAAAAGGCAATTTCCGCAAAAATAACGGTAACGTTACGATGGTACGGTACGGTTTTGGGTAGACGTGTTCTTTACTGGAGACCGTGAATCGGCAAGCGTAAGGTGGAACGCCCTCAGCCTCGGATCGAGTGACGATCTTCGCAGGGTAGCTGGTAACAACTGGATGAGTGTAGCCGAGAATCGAGTTAAGTGGCGTGCGATTTCGCGTGCAAAAGCTACGTATGAATACTACGCAGTACCTTATTCATGTATTTCATAACATAAGGAAAACCGTGCTGCCTAGCTTGATTATAAACAACTAATTTAAATGAATCATTGTAATGAATGGGCCTCTTAGACATCCCATTGTTAGCCTTACTATGCATTATAATTGCTTGCCTTATATTGGCATGAGGTGTATGACTGGTGTTGCCAGCTGCATGTTGAATTTCGGGACGGAGGGTTAACACTTATTACAAAAAAACAGGGAAAAGAAATGGGAAAATACATATCATACCATCACGCCAGTATTCCCCGAAAGGTTAGGCAGAGGTGTACCAATGTACACCCACAGTTCGCAGGTATTGTCGCGAGCCTATTGCCATTAACCGGACACAAATCCTAACTCCGAGCTGCTACTTAGAATTTCATAGAAAAACCCATTAACACTTTTTGCTCGACCTGGGAATCGAACTCAAGACCTCTTAGCGTAGCAGTCGCACCTAGGCCACAGAGGCAGTTAATAATCGGAATAGTAACAATTATTAAAAAATACAGGGAAAAGAAACAGGAAAACGTGAAAGTAACATTATTTTTATAATGAAACTAACAGCTTACAGATAAATTTATTTTACCTAACAAAATTAACGAGACTATGAGATGGTTAGTCAAAAAATTGGGATATTCAGTGTCCCGATCAAGGGTGAATCAAGACGTATATCCAGACCCCTAAAAAGCATTTGAGTAGAGCTCTTGGTGAAGGAGTTACTCCGGGGAAGTACTACCACCATACCTATTTCTGCCGCAAAGCAGCATTGCTGTGTTCTGGTTTGAAAGGTATGAGTGCTGGTGTAATTACAGGCACATGAGACATTTCAACTCTGTCCCTTGGATGGTAATGCATTTGCAAGGCCTCTGGTATTACAGATGTCTATAGGCAGCAGTGACCACTTAACATTAGGTGGGCAGGTAGTGGTGACTTAGCAACACTATATACGATTACGGTGACCACAATGCTGGTAGGTAATAAAATACGTTGATATGTAGATGATTTGTCATTCATGAAGCCCTGTTGGACAGATATGGTATGAGTACTCATTCTTGGCCGCGTATGGTGAAGGGGCCCGTTGCTTGCGGTTTGATAAAAATCAGGGGCGCGGGTCATCCGTCAAGTACCTTAACAAAGTACTTACTTAACTTTTTCGTATCTTTAACTTCTTCTTCTTCATTATTGCCATATTTTTTTGTTCTGAACCATGCCTGGCAACCTTCTGGATATGGAGATATTGCAGTTCAAACTTACAGCATCTTTCTAGGTTTATTTAAACATGTTTTAAATGTTCTAACTAAATTTTAAATAGCTCGTCGTTTTAAACAGTTTTATACGTCTGCAAACACAATTATTTGCGTTTGTGTTACTCAAATTCAAATTGATTTATTTACTTGAAGGTAAGTAAGAATTAAGAACTTAAAATCATGGCCCAATCACATTCTACCATTACATGTGGTATGCAAATGTCATATTAAAAAAAAAATACATTTATTTCAGGTTCTCTCATATGAAAATGACACACGAGATATATAAAAAATACAATTTAACATAAAAATTCAAAATAATAATTATTAAACCTTATATACTACTTATAAATAATAATAAATATAATGTCAACAAAACAGAACTACAATTTCAAAGAGATATAAGTCAGTGTCACGAATAGAAAATTTAATTAATAATATAAAATACAAATATAAATAAGAAGGCCAGTCAAAGAAACAAGTCTACAGAAACGTACAACTAAAAAAACAATCCCCCCCCCCCCCTTATTACATGGGACATAAAACATACCAGCGAACTGTGGTTGTACATTGGTACACCTCTGCCTTATCCTACGGGGAATACAGGCGTGATGGATATGTACATTAATTTTCGTCAAGTTACATTCAGTGCCTTTTTTCATTAAAAAAAGGGAAGCCCTGTTTGGAAACCAAGGCACCGCAAGAAAGTCCGCCGACAACCTCCTAGGTTGACATGAGATGCCATTCCGAAAAAGAAAATTCAGGGTTCAGCAATTCAAGGTTCTAATATGCTTTGCTTGTTTCAGCTGGAGGTGACAGTAATGGCGACACCACTACATCTTCATCTGTAACCGCACCCACACACGAATACTTCATACATGGGAAACGAATCAGCGATAATAACGTGAGTTACTGCTTATTGTATTTGAACCAAACAAAGTTGCTAGTTAACCGAAGGCAACTACCGATGTGACTTTTTCTATTTCATGTGTTTATCTTGGACATCACTGACATCGTTGAAGGAAAGAGGCCTTGTCCTGTAAAGGGACAATAATAGGCTTTTATTGTTATCGGTGAAGGTGGAGTGAGCTCTGCTGAAACGATAGAACCCATATCATAAACAATACAGTTGTTTAATCCATCCAGTTTTTCGTGACATCGCCAAGCGACTGGTCCGCTCTTCACGTGACCAAAGATCTGGCCTTTTCTTGGGTGAAAGAATCAGCATTGCCATGCAACGTGGCAATGCTGCCAGCCTTTTGGGCACTTGTCCCATTGACAGTGATGCGGATGAGTTTTTTGATGCCCTATAAGCTTCCTTTTTTGTTTGTTTTTATAGTGAGTTTTATGATTGAAATAAATAACTAACGTATAGAGTTGTAATCTCACTAGTGAATAAATTTTACTACGGCTTTTACTTGACCACGCCCTAAAACAAACTTTCTACCCTCCTCCTTCCAAATTGCAGGTGGTTCTCGAATGCACGATAAAAAAAGATTTCCAGTACAATAAGGTGATGCCGACATTCCACCACTGGGTGACGGACGAGAAGCGGTTCGGACTTACCTTTCAGACCGCTGCTGATGCCAGGGCGTTTGACAAGGGCGTGAGGACGGCTATCGAAGAGCTGTTGGACGGTAAGCTTTGTTCTTTAAAGGGTCCTTCTTCAGGTCTCAAGGCGTGGCAGAATTGTACCACCCACATATGCAAAAGAATCTTCTTAGCGTCTCGATGGCAAATCATCATCGGCTTAGCCTTTTCCTAACTATGTCGGGGTCGGCTTCCAGTCTAACCGGATGCAGCTGAATATCAGTTTTTTACATGGAGCGACTGCCTATCTGACCTCCACAACCCAGTTGCAGGGCAACACGATACCTCTTGGTAAGACTGGTTGTCTGACTTCCTGGCTTCTGAACACCGTAACGACTGTCAAATATCTGACAATGACAGCCGGGACCAACGGCATTTCGTGCTTTGCGAGGCACACCACTAACAAATGCAGATATTAAATAATACAATTTTGTTAGTCGACTGTTTAGCCCTGAGCCCCCTCAGGGACGTCAGGGACGTCGATTGGACCTAAAATTTGCCATCTTGTTGAAAGGATAGCTCAGGGCATGCTAGACGTAACAGATCGGAGATCCTTCCATGCACCCGAAATAGAAAAGCAAAGAATAGAACATTAAAATAGAATAAACGGTTATTGTCTTCAGTATAACAGCTAGTAGTAGTTAGTCTTGCGGATGCAGATTTTTATAGGCTCGCATCCGCGGTTGCAGATCTTAACATCTACGAGCTTAGGAACTATATGAGTGCAGAAATCAAATAATAATAGTATTTTAACCCGAGTTTTTTAGACTAGATCTGTATTTTCACGAATTCGGATCGGATGCAGTGCGAAAAGCAATATCCGACCGAATTCTGCCCGCGACTTCGTCAGCGTGGTTTTTTTCCCCCGTGTAAGTAACGTCTTTAGTTACTGCTCCGCTCCCGTGTATCGTAGCGTGATGTTATATAGCCTTTGATACTCACAAATAACGTGGCTTTCTATGAATAAAAGAATTTCTGAAAACGGTTCAGTAGATCCAGAGATTACCCCCTACAACCTCACAAACTCACCAACTAGTTATTTATAATATTAGAATAGATTTTCACGGATTCAGATCGGATGCTGTTCGTAACCGCTCTAAGATTGTATATAAATAATATTTGACCACGTCTTGATTCTCTACAGTGCAGTTCAGCTTTATGCTTAATATTTATTATGCTCATCGCACATCACTACAGCACCCCTCTAACGGGTTCAGCGATCCGTCACCTTCTTCATCTTGTCGTTATAAAAAACTATTTTATCGTACACGATTTAAAGTCCTAACATGAATTGGCAAATGATTTGCTGTGTCGGAGTGCTGTGCTGTTATAATGAGCGATCTTTAGGCTGCGGTTCCATTGGAGCTAAGCTACGTTGCTAAGGATGTGTTTGATTTACACCAATAGGATTGCTTTATTATCTTTAGCCTTGAAAGTAAAAACTGCCTCGTTGGCCTAGTGGTCCTAAGCGTGATTGCTACGCTAGAGGTCTTGGCTTCGATTCCCAGGTCGAGCAAAGTGCTATTGGATTTTTCTATGAAATTCTCAGTAGCAGCTCGGAGTTACGATTTGTGCCCGGTTAATGGCAATAGGCTCGCCCCCTATTACATGGGACCTAAACACACTGGCGAACTGTGGGTGTACATTGGTACTCCTCTACCTAACCCTTCAGGAAAAACAGGCGTGATGGTATGTGTTGAAAATAAAGCAATTCTATTGGTGTAAATCAGAAACATTCTTAGCAATGTAGCTTACCTTAGCTCGCGGGCGGCGGATTCGGGTCAGTCCGTCGCCCGAACAGAGACAGGCCCGAGAGTAAGGCGCCCGCGCCTTTCTGGAGGCAGTGTGACCGGTGGATGACGGGGCCTTTATGTAATTTCCCGGCCAATGGTAGTTAGAAGAACGTGTTATTTTAGTCGGTAGGAGACCGACACATCCTTCCGCTTTCCTCGTGGTGGAAGTAGACCATCAGGATTTCCCCACGAAAAAAAAAGCTTAACTTACCATAAGTGAACTTACCATCACGCCTGTATTCCCCAAAGGGTTAGGCTGAGGTATACCAATGTACACACACATTGGCCAATATGTTTAGGTCCTATGTAATAGGGGGCGAGCCTATTGTTATTAACCGGCCACAAATCCTAACCCCGACCTGCTACTAAGAATTTCATAGAAAAACCCAATAACACTTTTTGCTTGACTTGGGAATCAAACCCAAGACCTCTAGCGTAGCAGTCGCGCTTAGGACCACTAGGCTAGCGAGGCAGTTGACCAAAGTAAAACCGCAGCTTAAGCCTTATATATTTGCTTATATAAACTGTCGGTCCATGTACTATATGTATATTAATAATGAACTAATTTATCTAATGTGCTTTCTTTTGCCTCCTCTACCGTATACTGGATTCCTACATGGTGAGTTTTGAGTATATTATCACGCCATGCTTCTGTGGTGTAGGCAGTGCCTCAATGTTGCTGTGACTTAATTAATTTAGGTTCTATGTGTAGCTTGTATTTAGGAAAAGTATTAAAATTAGCAAAACTATTCTAGGAATTAACTTCTTAAAAGTAAAATCTGTGTTGTTGAATTTGATAAAATTGTAACTTATTTTAATTGCTGATACATTTTTTGGAGGATTTTGATTTGCAATTTTGTTTTAATAAATTCATTTCTATCTTTTTTTTCTACTAAGTTAAAAAAATCGCTTAAAAATCATTGAAAATAGAAAACAGATACACAGAAATTAATATGTATAACTAGCAGAGCTATCGCTTGTACTATTTATCAAACGTGTAAAATGTTCTTTGTTCCTAAATCACTGTGTTGCATTATGAAGGTTTGGGCGGGGCGTGGCCATCACTTCACGCGTACAAAAAACACAACCCAGCACCAAAAGACGACGATGAAGAGCAAAACATCTTCGAGGTAAGTCATTCGAGAAGGTGGTTACGATATAAAACGTGGTACGGAAAGGGTATATACATATCAGAGGCGTTAACAAACCATATAGCAACATTTTTGTACCCCCGACCCAAAAACGACGGGGTGTTATAAGTTTGACGTGTCTGTGTGTGTGTGTCTGTCATCGTAGCTCCCGAACGCATGAACCGATTTTGATTTATTTTTTTTTTTTTTTCAAATGATTTAGGTTTCAAAGTTAACAGCTTTTTGGTAGAGACGATAGGGATATTTATTCTTCTGTCGGGGGTTACTTAAATTTTTAATTTTGTGTTTTTTTTAATACCTATGCTCACAAAATTATAAAGTTAAGAAACATTTAAGTACAAAATCAAATGTTTCCAATTGAATTCTACACATCACTACACCAAGTCAGCTGATCGGTGTCAATAAACTACACACAAAGAAACCACTCCGTAAAACATTTGTTTATATAAATATGATGCATTTTCAAAGTTATTGCTTTTGAGCGGTAATTTTGTATAGAGGTTCAGTACCGGGTACAATCTTCACCCCGTTTGTATGTTACCCTTTCCGTAACACGCTGTATAATGTTTACTAGCTTTTGCTTGACATCGTCCGCGTAAATGTCGGTTATCAACTTATCATAAACACAGCCGAAGTCACGGAATAAACAGTAGCTTTTTTTAACTGTTTGGGATGAACTCTCTCTCTTACTCTGAGAGCAAACTCAGAGGTTAGTCTCTTGTAATGGACAGTTCAAATGAGAACTATTGTAAGTTTGTCTAATAATGGTTTGAAAAGGCGAAGCGAGGCGTGGATTGGTCGGGCGACTTTAGTTGCTAAAGATACGTTAACCAAGAAAAAAAATATCACATCACATATCATCACGCCTGTATTCCCCGAAGGGGTAGGCAGAGGTGTACCAATGTACACCCACAGTTCGCCGGTATGTTTAGGTCCCATGTAATAGCGGGTGAGTCTATTGCCATTAACCGGGCACAAATCCTAATTCCGAGCTGCTACTGAGAATTTCATAGAAAATCTCAATAACACTTTTTGCTCGACCTGGGAATCGAACCCAAGACCTCTAGCGTAGCTGTCGCACTTAGGACCACTAGGCTACCGAGGCAGATGTAAAAATTATCATTGTTACTAATTTCATTATTATCATCATATCCGCCGATCGACGTCCACTGCTGGACATACCTAAAGCCTAAAGATAGCCACAATGACCGGTCCTGCGCTGCAAAAATCCACCGATTACTTGAATTCAAATTTTTTTGTTTATTTTTTTTTTGTAAAAGTACCTGTGTGGGACTAAAATAAATTTATTTTTTTCTTCCTTTTTATTTGCTTAAAACATGGTATTTATAAGTTTTACAAATAATAGAGGAGTACAACTATGTTTAGCTATTCAAACTATAGCATGCAAAATCGAGTCATAACCTAAATTATAATTTATTTTCGAAGAATGTTTTAAGGGAGTAGAAATTGTGAGCATTCTGCCATTCCAACATTTTATTTTTGAATGGTCCATGATTAATAATAACAAAAAAGAAACTAAAACTAAATGGCATCAAAAAATTCCTCCACATCGCCGTCAACCGGAAAAGTGCCCAAAAGACTGGCGGCATTGCCACGTTAGATGGCAATGCTTAACCTCTGGCCAAGGTAAAAGCCAGCTTTTGGGTCACGGGAAGTGTCAACCAACCGTTTAGATATTTTTTTTTTTGATGCCATTAATTTTAATTTCTTTTTTGTTATTATTAAGGATTTCTAATTTTAAGGCTGTAAATAGTACGAATAAAAATATTGTCTATTATTTAAGTTTTTATGTTCTCTAGGTAATTTATTATAAATTCTTACACACACATAGTTAGATAACTTTTGACAACTGACAACCCTGAATGAGAAACTAACTAACTATACAATATTTTTTTAATTTCCAATAGTGTAACACGTGTCTGTATGTCTCCAGTGTCTGAACCTACCATCAGAGTCTCGCTCCAGCTCAGAGAACTCGACCGCTAGTCGCGCGCGGCGCCGGCCTGCTGATGACATCACGCAGACACCCATCCTATCTGCTATCACGCTGCCCAGACACCCGCTATCAGGTAACATTATAACAGAACTATAAACGCAGTTAATCCCGCACAAAACATTGCATGGTCTAAAAGTAGGGTTGGAAAAAATTACGAATTTTTTTTTACGAATCGATAAAAATCATGATTTTTCGGTTTCATTTTGCAGTTTTGCCGCTATGAAAGGTAACACTCAGATAGAGTTCCTTTCGATTTTCGAATCCATATAAATAAAAATAACCATCATCATAACATACCATCACGCCTGTATTCCCCAGAGGGTTAGGCAGAGGTGTACCAATGTACACCCACAGTTCGCCGGTGTTTTTAGGTCCCATGTAATAGGAGGCGAGCCTATTGCCATTAACCGGGCACAAATCTCAAATTTTATAGAAAAACCCAAAAACAATTTTTGCTTGACCTGGGAATCGAACCCTAGACCTTTAGCGTAGCATTCGCGCTTAGGACCACTAGGCTAACGAGGCAGTTAAAATAAAATAAATTGCCATAAAATCCACATATACATGTAAAGGGGTTTTGGATGACCGAAATAAATACTTTTTCTTCGTAAAACTTTTTTTATGAATTATTTAAAACTTCTTATAACATCTTTCACATTTTGTGCTCGCTCGCCATCTTAACTTTTGTTTTCCCTCTCCCTTCCACACATGCTTTCTCTTTCACTCACCGCTGCATTTATCTTCTAGTTGTTTTATATTTATGATGCGTTCCTTATTGTAGCGACATCCACATAATTAAAATCTTACATATATATGAAAAATCATCGCTCGAGGACGGTACGACACATTTAGCTAGATTTTGTTAAAAAATTCACCAGTTTGGACGCTATTTTTTTATTAACTACACTAAGTGGATTCATGGTTCTGATTCTAGATTCGTTGAAGCAGTACGAGGCTCAGTATGAGGATAAGCTGCACGTGGACGACTCCGACCCTGATAGATGTCCTTACGTACACCTGTCTGCTGTAAGTACTCTGACATATTCTTTCTTGATCGTTCTTCTCCATAGAGGTCTACCTGCGTTTTGGAACGAGCAACTTACTTCAACTTTCTGACTGACTAATTGATAATTAGAAAGTGCCTGTAAGGCGCTTTGCAGACGACTGGGCGGGGCGGTCTTTTTGGCCTCGAAGCAGTAAAGTGTGCACCGATGGCGCGGTTTACCCTTTGTGTGCGTTGGTAGTACAGGATTTCGCGGTCAAATTGACCGGCCCGGCCCGCTCCGTCGTGTCTTGCGCCTAAATGGTCTAATTTAAATAAATGTTTTGACTTTGTTGCAAGAAATGTTTTAACTGCCTCGTTGGCCTAGTGGTCCTTAGCGCGACTGCTACGCTAGTGGTCTTGGGGTCGATTCCCAGGTCGGGCAAAAAGTGTTACTGGGTTTTTCTACGAAATTCCCAGCAGCAGCTCGGAGTTAGGATTTGTGCCCGGCTAATGGCAATAGGCTCGTCCCTATTAGATGGGACCTAAACACACCGGGGAACTGTGGGTGTATACTGGTCCACCTCTGCCTATCCCTTTGGGGAATACAGGCGTGATAATACTTTGACTTTGAATTAAAAAAAAATGCCTTTTTATTTCCTTGACATATAAGGTCAAAATGTTGTCGCAATGTCATCTTAACTCCAAACAACGTCAAAACTGTATGCAAATTAAAGGTATTTTTGACATATTGAGATTTATAGGATGCAACCCTTGCTCAGTTATTAAACGCAACCCTATGCCCATGTTCCAGGTGCACGAGTACACGTACCCGCAGGTGGGCGCGGGTGGAGTCATCACCTCGGAGAAGTCCTCGCCCAACACCAAGCCGCCGCTGCTCAAACGAGATTCTGGTAAGCTGGTCTACATTTACGGGTCAAAAGATACAGCTTTATGACGGACGGACGCACGAGCAGTCAGACAGATAGTAGAATCTTAGTAGTTAGGTTTAACGACCCTCAAAACACAGTAGCGCTAAATGGGCATTGTAAATATGAACGAGTAAAATGTATATGAGACCAATCTGAAGGAATAATTACGTTATCTTATAAAAAAACTAAGTCTGTTGATAAACGACGGAGTCTTGAGGTAACAAACATAAAGAATTAAAAAAAAATACGATTGAATTGATAACCCCCTTGTTAGAAGTGTGATAAAATACCATCGACTTTGTCTCTGTCATCTATGACCTAGACTAGAGTCAAGAGCAAACCCATCATAAATATTTTAAAAAAAAAACCGTTCTAGGAGTTTTCATGTCTATGTTAACATTCAATAATGACTATGGTTATGTTTCCAGGGTCGTTAAAGAAGGGTGGGTACAGCAGTGGACCTCCGCCGTTGCCGGACAAGAAGCCGACCGAGACCTTCCAGGCGAGGATCAAATGCAGGTACGACATACCACATCTGACCTCTGTTTTTATAAGTGCTATATGTCTGTGTTCACATTATTCATGTATGTACTATTTGATGACAAATAAAGTTATGATTATTCTCATTTATTCATTTGTGTATACATTTTTAAATATAAATAAAAACATTTTAAAATAAAAAAAAATCTATCCCACCGGTATCGGGAACAGGGTCCAAACTACCGGTGGTCTGCGAAAGGAATCTCCTAACAATACGCGCCGTGTCTAGGAGTACAGCTTTCTGAATCAAGCCCTTGATCCAACTGCCTAACGAGAGTCTCCTGAGGTGATGGTCGAGGCTCTTGACTATTACGCCATTGGCCGTCTCGACTATCGGCACAGTGATTGCTGTACTCACATCCCACATGTCGACAACCTCGTGAACCAGGTCAAGATACTTAATTTGTTTATCTTTCTCAGCTTTCACGAGGTTTTCGTCATGAGGGACCGTAATATCAACAATCATAGCGCGACGCTCTAATCGATCTACCACCACTAAGTCAGGCTTATCGGCAACAATATTCATAGTTATTATTATTATCTAAACATGGTGGAAACCCTTAGTCCTATAAAAAGTACATCATTTATGCCGTTGAACGGCTTCAAGTGACAATTGTCCCTGTTTTTTTTACCTGAGACGTGGTACTTATGTACTTAATGTATAGTAGTCCCCACGAGTCGTGAGGACTACTATACATTAAGTCATGTTAATTTGTCAAGTTAATTTTTGGGTTCCTTTCGAGGTTTTTTGGGGCGCCGACGCTGCACGCGGTCCAATCGGCCCGTCATGCAGCGTCGGCGGCCTAAAATACCCAGAAAGGAACCCAAACATCCGATAATATACTTATCGAGCGCGCCGAGCGGCTACCCAGTCAATATGTATGGAACAGCTGGTTTTACTTAAGCGTCAGATGGGAGGGGAGTAGAGTTACTTCACTATGTCCCTCCGTCTTGTACATTACCAAAAATAAAACATTAAACAGAACATAATTCTGGCATTTACATCTTCCACTCAAGTTTCAACTCTATTTCTGTTCCATTTCAGTTCATTATTAAAGAAAACTGTCAATTTGCTGCTTTGTCTGTATTGTAAATACTAAGTTTATTATTCAGACACTGTCACGAGTGGTACTTGGAGAGCGCCAACCGCGCGGGAGCATGCGAGTTCGCTCCTGACTGCTTCCGCTCGTGCATCGACTGTGTGTCCTGCATCAAGTGTGCCCAGGTGTGTAACCTCGCCCTTACATTTGCTAATAAGTTGTAGCCTAAAAATACACTAAAAATATACAAGTTTGATAAAGATAATAATTTTTCGTAGCCATTTAAAAATACGCCGCAAATACATTACCTGTAAGAAATAAATGTATGTTGTGGAATAAAATAAAGCTTTTAACTGAAAATAACACAATTTTAGAGATACTGCCGAGACTGCCTCGGTAGCCTAGTGGTGCTAGGTGTGACTGCTATGCTAGAGGTCTTGGGTTCGATTCCCAGGTCGAGCAAAAAGTGTTATTGGGTTTTTCTATGAAATTCTCAGTAGCAGTTCGGAGTTAGGATTTATGCCCGGTTAATGGCAATAGACTTGCCCCCTGTTATATGGGGCCTAAACATACTGGCGAATGTTGGTGTACATTGGTATACCTCTGCCTAACCCTTTGGGGAATACAGGCGTGATGGTATGTTGTATGTATATTATTCCATTTATTTATTTATTTTTCCATTTATTTTTTTTATTTTTTTTTACATAACCTCCTCATGTCTTGAAGTCAGTTGAAAATAAACGAAGATTGAATTACTGTACAATTCTGATAGTGTGTGTTAATTTAATTTAAAAGTTAATTAAGAAACGGAATATATTTGTAGTGTATGCTGTACCACTGCATGTCGGACGCGGAAGGCGACTTCGCGCTGCATCCGTGTGCGTGCGCGCCGCCCGACGAGGCCTGCGCTAAACGGTATGTTAACCTCTCACTGTATTCAATTCGTAATTTGAAAATATGTACGAGATCACTATCGCGCAGTAAGTGGGAGGCGGTAAGAAAGTGCATATGTTCAAGTAATTGGGTAGATGACACCACTAATCAATTGACATACTTTTTATGAGCCGTCAAAACGCGATTCCCCCATAGATTTTGTATGACAATACTAAACCATGACGTCACTTTTTTGTCATCTCAATTCACTAACTATTTATTGATTTCAAAGCATTTTAAAATCAAATTTTATAGTTATTTAAAAATTCATCGGATTTTCAGAGATAAAATCAACTGATTGCTTTGTAAAGTTATGACTTGGAATTATTAATTAATGGTGTCATCTACCCAATTGTAACTGCACAAGGCGAGGCAGCGTTGGTCAGGCGCCTGGTTCATAAGTGAGCGAAGACTTACATTTAGTTTTAAATTACCCGATGAATTTTGTACCACATATAAAGTTTTTTTCCTAGTAAAGTCCCATTTATTTCATTTGCCTCAATAGAAAAAAAAAAGAAATCGAATCCTTTTAAAATCTCTGTAATTAAGACCCAATTAGGGTCCCGAAATAAAATGATCTCAATGATGTGTTCGGCATAGTTAAGGCCGCTTTCACATTAGAACGTTAGCAGCGCGGCAGAAGCTCATGCCTTATCTTTTTCACCGTTGTTTTACGCGACATCGATGGCGCCGAATGAGTACTAACAAAAGCAGAAACAAGTGTTCCCCGTCGGAATCAGATTTTGAAATATTTGAAGGCATGTGCTTCTGCCGCGCTACTGTCGCGCTGCTAACGTCCTAATGTGAAAGCGGCCTAACTGTCTTGTCCCACTGGTCATAACTCGTCGGCCGCGTGTCGTCAGCTGGCTGGGCGTGTCCCTGCTGAGCCTGCTGGTGCCGTGCCTGTGCTGCTACCCGGCGCTGCGCTGCCTGCACCGCGCCGCGCGCCTGGCGCACCGCGCCGGCGGGCACCACGCGCCCGCGCACGCCTAGCGCCTGCACGTCTGCCAGCCCCGCGCCGCGCCCGGGAGGCTGTAGCCGGCGTTCTGTTGTATGGAGGGTGGACACCTATGCACTTGTAACAAACAGCAGTCTCTAAACTTGGACAAATTAGAGCTCGTTTGATGGTGGAAAACAACTAGAGTGTGGGGGTATGCACTTATGGTTTGAATCTGAATAAATACAGTCTTCCGTTGCCATAAATGTTAGTATAGGAGAACAGGATGCAATTTCTAAACCAGTTAAGATAAATCATAAAAAAATTGAGCTGACAAATGAGGTTTTCAAAAAGGCACTAATCAGTATAATTGGTATAATTTAAAGGATTTATTAAAACTCTCCAAGAAATTTAATAGAATTTATTCTTAATGAAATTAAGCTCAAAGTTAACATTCTACCAATACATAGAATAAGAAAAAAGTGCATACCAAAGAAAGTGCAATCACCCTCCGAGTGCAAATTTCAAAGCGAGGTGGCAGACAGAGGACGTGCATCAAGGCGTTATAAAACAGCGGTCAAGACTGCTCACCGCTCCATGAACATGGACTAAAGGTTCGGATTTCACCTAAGATAGATGAAAATCAGAGGAGTTTGGAAGATCGGGAAGAGAACACAGAATGGGAAAGAGTCACGTGGATTTCATTAACAGAACTTGAGACAGGCATTAATAACATTGCCTTAAATTGGGAGATGGTAATGGAGAAACTGATTGATGTAAAAGATTTTGTCTCAATATCCACGTGACTTTACCAAGGTATATCTGAGAAGAAGAAAAGAAGAAGTTTGGAAACTTCCGGAGATAAAAGGAGTAACTATCATGAGATAAATGCATCAGATCTATAAACAAAAAATAAGTTAAAAGAAAAACACATCGAACCGTTTAAACCAGAGTACCGTTATCGGTAAATGCTTGACGCATTCGATAAGGTCTTAAAAAGTTATTAATTCAAATAGTCAGAACCCGTCTGTGTAATTTAAGTTACATCTTCATGAAAATTGCACAAAAATGACGTGGTATTTTGATAGAAAGTGCCATTTTGGCCAATAGCATTCATTATTTAACAATAAGCGTTATTAAATATACATGCACATAAGAAAACCATGCTTAAATCAAACAAATGATTTATTTCCAATAGATGTACGTATTTTTAGATCTGACAACACACGACGCTTACACCTTTATAGTATTAATTCTTTTTTTTTTAAATAAGTCAAGGAATGTGGTTATTTCGAAGCCAGTGGGCCAGTGTTGCAAGACATTTTTTCATGATGGCAACACTGAGAGCGAAGCAGTGAAGTGACAATGTCGATGTGGTTACCACATGAAACATTTTTTGGGGTGGCAACGTTTTTTCTTTCGCTTTTTTATACCCAGTGTCAAAGTTATAGTGTTGCTGTGTATGGTGTTGCCACTGTAAGACTTATTCGGTGTTTTAGCGGAGTATCGCATCGAGTTGGGCTCATCAATTCGTCATGGTCTTTGATGTGAAGCATAGTGTTGGGCCACATTTAGCTTTTTACTTTTTAACGCCCAGCACTATTAGATAAAAAATGTTATATTGTGCCATAATTGTGTATGTTTTGAAAATGATCTGTTTTCTTTTTAAATTTCTGTCTTCCATTACTTAGCGTTGATTTTAAAAATTGTTAAAATTATTTAAAATGTTGGATTTGTTGTCGCGATGAGTTGGTGTCGAGAGTATAATGCTATTTCTATTAATTGACGTAATCATAACAAAGTATATGATATACAAAATGTTAACATATCCACTTCATTATTATGTATTTAACATTTTAAAAGCTTCTTTACTTGTCTAGCCTAACTTTAAATAAAAGAAAAAAAAAGGTTAATCTCAGTTAAAATTTAAAGCATTTCGTATTTAAATTAAAATTTCATTGATTTATAATTTTAAGAATTTAAAAATTATTTAAATTTAGGCTAGATTTTTTAAAATATTTGTACTATAGATTACGCATTCTTTTTTAATTAGAATTATTTGAAAATACGGGTAGTTGACAGCGGCATTTTTAATTTCAAAGTTGTAATTTTTTCAATTATTATTATTACCTAAAAATTAATGTGTATTGTAAATCTTAATATTCGTAATGTCATTGAAACAAAGCGTCATATATTTATTATTAGTGTTACAATATAGTTGACATTAATCAGTTGGTTGAAAATTAAATATAATATCAATGTTTCAAATAATTATTGTATGTTTACAATATAGGTTAAGTAAAAAAAAAGTTTTATATAAACTCACACAAACGCATTTTGTCACCGTACAAAACTAATGTTGTCTATGGATCAGTATTTTTTCCAAAATCATTCACTTTATATTTTTTTTTAGGTTGAATTCGAAAAAATAAAATGACCAAATGTTTTTGTATATTTATAAATAAGAAAGTATTCGCGAAAATGGTTCTGGTTATCTGTTTATGAGGTGTCACACTCAAAATCAAATTCTAAAAAACATTTAAATGCAATAATATTATTTTAAAAAGTAGTTAATATAAAATCTTGGAAGTTTTTATAAGATACGAGGGCTCACTTATGAAAATTACAAAAGATTTTATATTTCGATTTGCGTTTGTGATCATTTGATCGCATCCGCGAAAGCGTCAGGATCGGAATCTTAAAATTATATAAATTAAAGACAGGTTTTAACTAAATACTGGGCAAATTCAGTGTTAGACCTCTATTCAGCGAAAGCCTTAACCTTTTTCGTAAAAATTTGTTACTCCGTACGAAAGAGCGAAAAAATTTAATATTGTATCAAAATAAGTAAATGTATTCAATGTTTAATTATAATAAAAAAAAAAATGTATTTTAACTGTTTTTTAACGTAAATAAAACATCAAATGGGTTGGATACAAATCAATCACACTAATTAGTTATATGACGGGACGCTAAAGTATTTACTGTAGTAAATTTTAAGAATAATTAAAGAAAGTATCAGTGTTTAGTGTCTCTAAGCGTATTGGTATCAAATTTGATTAAAAACCAAAGTTATGTGTAAAGAAGGCTCGTGCGCATGCACAGCCTGATATGGTTGTTTAAACAAAATGTATTAAACGATAAAATAAATAAATTAAATGTATGTACGTCATTTTATTGTCATGTTATTTTTTGAGTGTCAGGCTCTTACTGACTAAAACCCATCCGTGTTTCTCCTAATGCCCTTTGTGTTCCAGGGTCGCGGTAACTCTTTCAAACAAATTCCGCAACCCTGGCAGTATTTCAAACCCCTAATTTTTGACCCCCGACGCAAAAACGACGGGGTGCTATAAATTTGACGTGTCTGTGTGTGTCTGTGGCATCGTAGCTCCGGCACACATGAACCAACTTTGATTTAGTTTTTTTTTGTTTGAAAGGTATATTAGTCGGGAGTGTTCTTAGCTATGTTTGATGGAAATCGGTTCAGCGGTTTCAAAGTTATCAGCTCTTTTGTTAGCTGCGGTAGGGATTTTTATTTTTCTGTCGGGGGTTACTTAAATTTTTTTATACAAGGAAGCAGATCGGTAGATTCGGTGCGACATTTTTAATACAATGTTATAAAAATTACTGCCGAACCGAATCGTTTGTCCACGTATAGTGAAACATAGTAACTCCTAGTATAAACGTTTTTCAATGTCGAAAATCAATCGTATTTTTACTTTTTTGCAAAACAAACGAACCAGTATACTAATATACTACACACCCAAAAGCATAGATAATTTAAAAAAAAACTCCTTTTACAATTATAAAAATATATTTTTCAATTTTTAAACTAGATATTTACATTTGAAGGAACTTTGTTAGAATGTAAAAGTAAAAATGCAGTTCCTCGAAAACACTTTTGTAAGTTGAAAATAATTTAGAAAATTAATGGAATCTCTTAAATATTTTTTACAATTAACGGTACTAAATACTTTTAAAATTATTTAAATTATTACCAACTACCTATAAACAATTTAAAAATAAATAATTATTTTAACCCAGGAATTGTATTGTTAGTGTAATCTGTTTATATGGTGAAATCGACACTTAAACATTTTCTTTTGGCCATGTATTTAGTAGTACGGCGGTCGTATCTTGGCGGTCCTGAAGCTAGCCGATTAGCTGCGCAGTAGACAATTGTTCTCTATTGCGCAGCCAAACTGCTAGCTTCAGGATCGCCCAGATATGTTGGCCTTACAGTAGGGTGGGTACATATGATTATATGATTCTGGACAAAGCAACGTTGATGCGCTAATAAAAAAAAAATACCAGTTCCATAAATTTTCACCATAGTGTTTTTAACCCCCTTCGCAAAAACGACGGGGTGTTATAAGTTAGACGTGTCTGTGTGTGTGTCTGTCTGTGGCATCGTAGCTCCCGAACGCATGAACTGATTTCAATTTTGTTTTTTTTTTGTTTGAAGGTATATTACTCGGGAATGTTCTTAGCTATGTTTGATGAATTTTTTTTTTTTTTTTTTTAAATTGCAAAGAATGTAGAAAAATAAATTCATGGCTATCGCGCGGTGTGTTGTTTTATCCGTGTTGATCCTTTGATGACTAACAGTACCAATACCCCTCGGTCGCAGCAAATACCAACATCACAAAAACTATTAGCCGACCAAGTTCAGTACTGACGGCATATCCAGTTAACAATTGACTGATTTGAATGGTAGGTACATGAAAATTACGAAACCCTTGGAAAACCAAAACTAGCCGATCAAAAGGTGGGCTAGTTAGTTAAATCGGGAAAATCTTATAATTATTTTCTTCATATAAAATCAACTAAAACTAAATGCAACACAACACGAAACCAAGATGGTCATCAAAGACTTTGTTTCCCGCGCAGCACTTGACAGTTCGTTGAGTCGTTCAGAAATCTGCGCTTGTGAAATATTGTACGGTTCCGGTTCTGTTTCTACTAGTATCGGAGTTATGTCTGAATAGTCTGCTGTTGAGGGTTTCGTTCTACCCGCTGGAAGAAGAACAATTTATAATATGTATTATTTAGCATCAAATCGATAGACAAGAATGAATTTGGAAAAAATGAGGGCGCCACTGTCAAATTTGGGCCATTAAATGGGAAAAACCTGAATAAATTATTAGAAAATTTGTAATAAACTATACCGCCTGGCTCAGTAGCAAAGTGTAGAATCGAAGATGGTTTGCTCCAACCGAATCTGGAATGAAAACAAGATTTTTTATGAAAATTTGATAGCTTTTCTTCTAAAATATCAGAAAAGTGCGCTAAGTGATATATCAATATACAATCCTCTAATCCCATCCTATGTAGGTATAAAACATATCTAGTACTAACAAAAACAAGTACTAAGATATAGCTCTAACTGCATTTCACAAATAAGATGAAAAGCAGCATGCAGGTTTTTACCATACCTGTTTCTCGAAGTAACAATAGCTTCATAAACCGTGGATGGTGTAAGTCCTCTCACAGTATAGATGGCGCTGTGAATGGGTCCTGAAAAAAAAACATACTCATTTTGATTTACAAGGGCCATTTTTTAGGGCATTGTTATAAGCCAGCCGTTCGTTTACCATTTAAATCTATCTAATGGCGCCATTTGACATTACGTCATACAACAACATAGGAGCTTATAACATACCATCACTTGAATCTCCTGGCACCACAATCTTGCTCCACTGGTTAGCTGGTGGCTCAGTAGTGAAGGCATCCGATTCTGTTGATACCAAGCGCCCGTAGTATGGACGAAGCCAGAGATTGTACTCTAAACGGAAAAATAAACAATTGTCATTAATGTTATAGAAATAATATTCTTCCCACCGAATTCTGGTAACGGCAGCCAATCTAAGTGGAGACCAGCCTTCGACACGGAAGATTTACAGTGCACAAGTAGGAAAAAACACAGGACGGTGCACTCCCTGTTCCTTCACTCTCGTAGTCCGATGGGATGGTCATCGGGAAGATATCAGGCATAGGACTTTTTTATCAGCCAGATAAGGGACATTCACGCAAACAAATTTGAATTTATAAGCTACGTTTTATCCGACAAAATAAAGATTCATACGCAATAAGTTACCCCCGACAGAAGAATATAAATCCCTACCGCAGCTGACAAAAGTGCTTTGAATTTTGAATCCGCTGAACCGATTTCCATCAAACATAGCTAAGAACACTCCCGACTAATTCACATTCAAACAAAAAAACAAAATCAAAATCGGCTCATGCGTTAGGGAGCTACAATGCCACAGACAGACACACACATACAGACACGTCAAACTTATAACACCCCGTCGTTTTTGCGTAGGGGGTTAAAAAGAAAACTAGATTCGAAGCTGTACGTTTCAAAAGATCAACAATTTTTGTTTTATAAAACAATTAATTTTAAATATTTATATTTTTTTCGTTCGTGGTGCCGTGGGATAAGAGTTCCTGGAGGGACAGCAGAAGCAAAAGTATAGGCTAGGGACAAAAAAAATCAATGATTTCTTACCAATAATAGTGGAATAAGAATCTACTTCCCAAATGAGAGTGAAACTGGTGGCTGTCGGCTTGTTCAGAGTTGTGTCTACTTTGAATGATGCTGCGTTTGGTACACCTGGGAATAAAATGGTCACAGTATTAGGGAACAAGAATGATTACAAAAAAATGTGTTGGTACATTCGCGAAAAGTTGGAACTTCCGATTGATTTTACACCTCCGTCTTCGCATTAATTTCCGACTTCGATACGGTTCCGGTCTAACCACAGGGTGGTTGCACTAGCTAACCCTTCTAGCCTTTAGCCTTCTAGTCTTTAGCTAGCTCTTCGTGAAGGAGTTTGTCCGTAGAAGTTCCACCGCCATACCTATTTCTGCCGCAAAGCAGCGGTTTAAAAGATATGGGTGCCGGTCTAATTACCGGCACATGAGATATTTCTACTTTGTCTCAGGCATGGCAACGCAATGCGAGGCGTCTGGTATCTCAGATGTCTTTAGGTAGCGGTGAACACTTAGCATCAGGTGGGCCGCCCGCTTGCTTGCCATCCAACGATATGAAAAAAATATGGGAACTACATTTGACGTATTCCACATCGCGCATGCAAAGTACGCGCGATCTGATATCACAACAACCGTCAGGTCCCCATACATCCCACCTGTCTGGTCGGAGAATCTTCCCTTTTTAATGAATGTTGAGGATCTTTCTACCCAGTTCCTCATACTTACCAGTAAGTTTGAACATTAAATCTGCCATGCCAAGTTTGTTCTCTGCTCTGAACGTATAGTTCCCAAGGTCTGGCTTCCGAACGTTCCTGAAGATGAGCTGGTGTACATTGTCTTGGACCATCAGGACTACCCTGGAATTAAAATGGAAAAGCTAAGTATAAATGCTATTGGTAAAGTCAAGATAGACTGATGAGGGATATAATTTTGGGATCATTGAGTACCTGTCGAAAATCAAAATGAACGGCAGATCTCTTTTTATTTGTTTATTTAAATCGGGCATCAAGATCCACCATCTCCATCATAATAACTGCCGCAGGACGTCCACTACTGAACATAGACTTCCCCTATAGATTCCCAAAAGGACCGATTGAAAGCGGCCTGCATCCCGCATCGTCCTGAGTCTTCAAGGCCCATAGAAAATGCATAATACAATACGCGTTGACCAAAATTTTATCCTTGAGGGGCCCAGAATTATAATTATGCTTGTAGCAACATCTATCGCTCAACATGCGAACTACTACGACAAACTGACGTTGCCTAGATCGCGCTATCCAAGTTCGCCGCAAGCAGCATATATACACAATCCCGACAACAACCGTCAGGCAGTAGCCCACCAGATAAAACACCCGTCTGGTCGGAGGATCCTCACATTTCAACGGAGGATGAGAGACTTTACACCCTGTTCCTCTTACCTCCACATACTGAATTCATGGCAAAACTTGTCCCTTGCACCCGTTACGTTATGCAGCTGGTGCTTACCTATCATCAGTTTTGACAGGTCTGCCGTCTCTGTACCACGCGGTCCTGGCGGGGGGGACGGCGAACTCCAGCTTTGCAGCCAGGGCCGCCCGGAGCCCTACCGCCGTGTGCACGTATGTGCAGTCTGACGTTACTACTGGAGCGTCTGCGAGAATAGGTATTGATAAGGCATTATTTTAACTAGGAATCATTATTCTTCTTTATTGTATAGAAACGAATCTATCAGATTGTACCCGATCGACCTTGATGTTGTAAAAAAATAAAACCAAGAATTTGTTCAGTTTGGATATTATTCTACCTATAAATGTGACTCGTTTCACAGCGTGATTTTCCCGGGGACTAAAGTAAGCCAGCTTGGTAAAATTTCTAAATGAAACCATTTTCGCTACGCCTTAATTCTCTCAATGACATTTTAGCTTAGTTATTTTTGAGAGATTCTGGGTACAATCTCTCAAAATTTTGATGTATTTAGGTAAGTACGTCAATTTAATTAAGTAATGTCAAATGTGTAAACATTCCAGTTCAGCAATAACAGTTCCATATGCAACTTAATGAGTTTAAATTTCCAAATTCCATTTAATATAGAGAAGTAGTGCCTTAACATACCTTGTATGACAACAGTGATGGACGCGCGTGCCGGCTCCCCGACGCCGTTGTTAGCGATGCACTCGTACACCCCCGCAAGCAGGCGGTGCTCCGCCCTGAACCTGATGCGAGACCGGTGCTCTAACAACGCCATCGTCTCTCCCTGAACCAATATAAAATTTGAGAGAACTGAGCTATGATTTCCTGATGAGGAAGTCGAGTAAGTCACTAGTGTAGAACCGCAGATCTCGGAGAGTGACTCCGTCCCCAATTGTCCCCAAGACCTAAAAAGAGAACTGGCAGATCTAGACCCACCCGATCTCCCAAGTAATCTCCCAGGTGGGTTTTTGTATATGGAACTTCTTGGTAGCAAAATTAAAGCTTATAGTCAAAATTTTATGCTCAGACAACCTGCTCGGTGAACTCATGAGGGTTCACACAACTATTGTCCTGAAGGAAGTTATAGTAAAGTGGACATCTCTGCTCACTAGTTCGGAGGAACACAAGCTTGATGTTAATTTGATTGGAACTAATAATTTTAGGCATCATTTGGGGAATGTCCTTAGAAAAGACAGCCTCTAGTACCAATAAATCAAATTAACGGTAGATTTTGACAGGATTTGAATATGTCATTAAAATACAGACAAGTAGATCTTCTGTTGTTTCCTGTCCACTTTTACGGGATACAGAGAATTCCTCACTTACATTTTTCCTCCAGTCTACAATAGGAGCTGGTGTGCCGGTGGTCTCACACCCGATGTCCACGTATTCACCTTTACGAACTTCCAGGAAACCATCTTCTGGTACCGTCTTTACTGTTGGGGAGTCTGTAAAAAATACCAGAGGCTATAATTATTATTATTTTTTTTTTTAAACTTTGCCCCACACTAGGAATTTCTCCTGTATTGTGGGTGCGTTTACAAACATGTAAACTCACACACACAAACAGCCAGACCCGGACCAACTATCTGTAGGTCATACAAATATTTGTTCAGTGCGGGAATCGAACCCGCGACACGCAGCGCAGCAGTCGATTGCTCGGCCAGTGCGCCAACCGTGTCGTCAAACAACAACAATTAATATATTTATTATTCATATCAATCAATAAATAATTAATAAATAGTCAACTATAACAGCCCTTAGGATACCTTTGAAGGTATCCCGACGGATTCGGATAAAATATCAAAATAAGAAATAGTAGCTTCTGCCAAAGTTAAAAATATCATAAAAGTGGCTATGGCGCTCGGCACTAACATAGCTTTCTATCAATCAATTTTTTTTGTAATTGGATCAGTAGTTCCATAGATTTAACAAACAAAATAATATAAACTTTACCCCGGTCAGTTAAAATAACAGATTAAAAAATTATTATAAAAACTTACATAACACTTCTATGGAGTGAGTTTGTCTGATCGGACCCCATGGCTCCGGCCTGATGATCTGAGAACAATCAAGAAGAAAAGTTACTTATGCCTGCTCTGAATCTAGACTGATTATTAAAGAAATAAGAAAAATTTCGAGTCATTAAATTGACCATAGAAACAACAAAACCTCTGCGGCTGCGGGTTGTTCGCAAGAGATACCGCGCCCCCGGAACGCAAAGGGCACAAGAAGGAACATGGGTGGGTTTTAGTCAGTAAAAGTCTGACACTCCCTCCCGCCCCGCCCAGGGCGGGAGAAGTTATTTGATGATTTCCCACCCACCAAAAAAAAAAAAAAACACTTGGAATTTCTCATGAACAACCAAACGCAGAACAAATGCTTGTAGGACAAAAAAAATGTGTTCCGTGCGGGAATCGAAGTCGAGACACGCAGTGTAGTAACCAGAAAATATTTCTCCCTAATTAATCGAAGTCTCTAATCGATTTCAAAATACCCATTCTCTCTAATGAACATTTTTTAAACATATCTAGATAATCCTACGGACAGACACTCATTAATTAGCATGCAGGGTGGTCAATTAATTACCCTTTAGCGTTCTAAGTACCGACCATTAAACTAACTACTTACTTCCTTCTGCATAAGACAGGGGGTAACCGAATACTCATTCTGCTGATTCTGGACTGCTTTTTATGGCTTTGAAACTGGATATATGTGGGTCATGGAATGTAATACGATATTCAGATTAACGCCAAAAAAGCTTTTATACTTTTGGTCCGCAAGTTTATTCGCGTATATTTTCTTAAGGAACCCTAATTTTATTGATAAGTAACTGCCCGCGACTTCGTCCGCGTGGCTTATTTCACCCGTGTTAAGTTACGTCTTTGGTTACTGCTCGGCTCCCGTGCGTCGTAGCATGATGTTATATAGCTTATATTACTCAGGAATAATGTAGCTCTCTATTGGTGAAAAAATGAAAAATGGTTCAAATCGGTCCAGTAGTTTCGGAGCCTATTCAAAACAAACAAATAAGAAAAATATTTATATGGTTTTCATGTCAAATCAGGTCATGCAGTGTCTTTATGAGACCCTAAAATAATATTAGACAATGAACCACAGGCTAGTCTTGAATCTACACTAACAAAATTCTACTCAATGACAATATAGTGTAAATTTAAGACACACAGAGTACGAAATACGGTGGTCGGTAACAAAAGACTTAGTACTAATTGATTAATTGCATAATTGGGCCGGCTTGAGAGCTAGCACTGGAACGGACATCACGATTAGGGAGGGGACGGTGATTGATCGAGCATTTTATTGATATTTTTTATTCTAGATTAGTATTTTGTTGCAAATATTATTTAAATATATTTGCAAATCTAGGCTTGATGCTTGCTGAGAGGCTCCTAACACACATAAGAATGCATGAGGTTCAGGTTCGTAAGCCCACAAGCATCAATGCGACTTTTTCAATACATATTCGCTTTCTAAGTGTATTGAGGACATCACCGGCATCATGGTGATCAATAGTTGCGCCGTCTATGTTTGACAAAACGCCTTTATCCTGCAGTGAGCCAATAATAGATGATAACAAGCTGGTATATGATATATATATGATTATTTAAGCTTGATTAGTGATTTAAAGATGTCGTGAACTTCGGAAAACAAAAATTTGACTGTATGTCGGAATTTCAGGTGAGTGTTGTATAAGCCAAGGCTATCTAAGTTTTTAAACTAGAGCATGGAATATTTAGCATTTGCCTTGGGCCTTTTTAAATCCCCTAATCAAATCATAAAGCAATAGGATCGCCTAAAGCGATTGGGGATTTGAGTGGCTTCAGGATCGTGTTAACTTTCCAACGGTTGCGGGTTACTGTAGGAAGTTGTTTTTAACACCCGACGCAAAAACGACGGGATGTTATAAGTTGTGTGTGTGTGTGTGTCTGTGGCATTGTAGCTCCCGAACGCATGAACCGATTTTGTTATTTGTGTTTGATAGGTGAATTATTCAGGAGTGTTCTTAGCTTTGTTTGATGGAAATCGGTTTAGCGGTTTCAAAGTTATCAGCTCTTTGGTTGGCTGCGGTAGGAATTTTTATACTTTTGTGGGGTGTTACTCAACATCTTTAATTTTGTGTTTTACTTATATGTACATTACAAAATAGTCAAGCTCCGACAATATCTTTTCAGCAAAATAAGAAAAATAAGTTAATCCTGGTTTGAACTATGAGGTTAAAACTCCCCGCGCGTAAGCCGCTGTGATTGGATAACTGAATTATCAACAACAGTTGCTTGACAATATAGCACATTAATTTCTCTTTCGAGACACTAGGGGGTCAGATTTAGACAATAACTCTTACTCTACTTTGTGTCAAAAATTACCATTATTTGAATTGTCGATAAAATTCGCTACTCCAGTTCATCGATAACATCCATCAAAACAGTCACATCACTAGTTACAAATTAAAAATAGTTAAGATCGAAGGGCGGCCGTCTTTTCATCAGTTTAAAACCAATTGCTATACTCAATGAAATACTTTTTATTGTTCTGTTTGCAATAAACGATACGTTCGCTTGTTTATTTCTTTGTTTCTACGTGTCGTGATAGTCCAGTGGAATAGACGCCCGCCTCTCATGCATACGGTTGCGGGTTCGATTCCGGGCAAGTACCAATGTGACTTTTTTATGTCGTTGAATGGCAGTCAAGCCTACGGCCCACTCGATGTTAAGTGTTAGACACTTGCAAGACCGAAATGTTTTGTGTGCCTGTAATTACACCGGCACCCATACCCTTCAAATCGGAACACAGCAACGCTGCTTTGTGGCAGAAATAGGTATGGTGGTAGTCAGTACTTCCCGGACGAGCTCCTTCACAAAGAGCTCTGCTACTACTTTATAATTCATATTTAGGTACTTCCTAAGTCTATCTTGATCATCACTGACATCGGTGAATGAATCGCCAATCAGCCTTGAGTAAGCGTGGTGATCAATGTTCGTGTCTTCTCTATATGAGAGGAGGCTTTTGCCCTGCAGTGGGACAATAAAAACAGGCTGGTATTATTATTGCTTTACTTAATTTTACGTGTCATTAACACTTTACAGGAGATTACAAACATATATTAAAAAAAAAACAGATTGAAATAGATATTTAAGGGGGCGCTCCCATACAACAAACTTGATTTTTTTTGCTCGTTTTAACAGATAATTGTACGGAACCCTTCGTGCACGAGTCCGACTCGAATTTGGCCGGTTTCTTTAAGTCGTGAAAAAAAAATGGTGCCTTACCTCACACGTATAGTCAGCTGTATCTTGGGCCTGCAGCTCATCGACTTGGAGGCTGTAGTTGGAGTGCATCCGCACCCTGGGCGGCAGGATCTCGTGGGGGGTGTGGCTGTCACCCAGGAGCTTCTTGTCTTTGTACCACCTGACGCGGAGCTTGTTGTCTGGAAGAGGAATTGTTTAGTTAAATTTCTAGCAAGCATAGGTTTTAGAAGACAATTTAGCTGCCTCGTTAGCCTAGTGGTCCTAAGCGCGACTGTTACGCTAGAGGTTTTGGGTTCGATTCCCAGATCTAGTAACGTGCTAGTGGGTTATTGTATGATATTCTCAGTAGCAGCTCGGAGTTAGGATTTGTGCCCGGTTACTAGCAATAGGCTCGACCCCTATTACATGGGACCTAAACATACGGGCGAACTGTGGGCAAATTGATACACCTCTGCCTAACCCTTCGGGGAATACAGGCGTGATGGTATGTATGTTATTATTTGATGTTTTAGCGGCCATAATAATACACTTTCTATGCAAATTTCAACAGACGAGCAAAAGTAACGAGCACGAGAGCATCTTCATAATCGAAGTCTGGTAGATGGTCAAAGCAACTGCAGACAATGCTTCATTCCCCGAAGCTCGAGGGGTCGGCTCCTCGGCTTCAATGGAGACACAATTGGGCCACAAAGACGAGGATCTACGCTCCTTCCTGTATGCTGCATGCCGCTAACAAGTAAGTGGAACGAAACGACGAAAATGTGGAGGTGGCAATTTAACTTCATGCCTCGGAAAAGCACGTAAAGCCGTTGGTACCGACTGTTATTCGTAGATCTTTGACAGTCGTTACGGATAGTCAGAAGCCTAGAAGTCTGACAACCAGTCTAACCAAGGGGTATCGTGTTGCCCAGTAACTAGGTTGTGGAGGTCAGATAGGCAGTCGCTCTATGTAAAACACTGGTATTCAGCTGCATCCTGTTAGACTGGAAGCTGAACCTAACATAGTTGGGAAAAGGCTAAGCAGATGATGATGACTCTAATATAAACTTGCAGTCACAAACAAATTTGAAGACATAAGAGATGATGGGTATTGCGACATTGATTGCAATTAGCTAAGAAATAATGAACATTGAGAACAATTGCAGTACTAGGTCAACAAGACAGGCTGACGAAATATTAATTAATCGTTATTAATGATTACGCATTTTTTTGTATTGGCCTGAATAGATTCTGAAAGTCATGGAGTTGATTATAATTTTAATCATGTTATTTTATGTAAACAAATAAATAATATTGAAGTGTCTGTTTATATAATCAAAATTACAGCTTTTTACTAAATTCATATTAATCTTTAAACCGTACTTTTACTTAAAACAAATTTCAAAATATTTTGTAATTATGTTTGATCCCGTTAACCTCTTGTATTCCCGTTCGTCCCCTCGACTTCGTCCCCCGAGGGGGACGAACGGGAATTCGTTATTTATTTTCCCGATGGTCCCTCAAAATTTTTTGGGGGGACGAATGGGAATAATTTATTAATTCTTTTTTGGGTCTATTGCTCCCACTAAATAATATAAGACTGGTGGTTTTAATTGGTAAAAAAACAAAATTGAAATAAAAATCAGTCATTTATTAAGGAATAAAAATCACAGTAAAAATCACAGAATCAACTTTGCGATAACTCGCAATATTTTTATATATAATATTTTTTTAATTATGAATAAAATTCTCCTTATAACTAAAAATTATGATTTCAGATTTTTAAATGATAGAGTTGATTCTGTGATTTTTACTGTGATTTTTATTCCTTAATAAATGACTGATTTTTATTTCAATTTTGTTTTTTTACCAATTAAAACCACCAGTCTTATATTATTTAGTGGGAGCAATAGACCCAAAAAATAATTAATAAATTATTCCCATTCGTCCCCCCAAAAAATTTTGAGGGACCATCGGGAAAATAAATAACGAATTCCCGTTCGTGCCCCTCGGGGGACGAAGTCGAGGGGACGAACGGGAATACACGGTTAACCTCCTAAACGGATAGTCTGATTTTAACGGGATCTTCACAGGTAGATAGCAGCTGTTGTAAGAAAAAACTTAGGCTACTTTTGTATTTACTTTTGTTTTCGTCCTGGGAAGTAGACCTCCATACAAGTTCTGCCGCAAAGCAGTATTACTAGGTGTTCCGGTTTGGAGGATATGGGTGCCGGTGTAACTACAGGCACACGAGACATTTCAAGTTTTTTTTTTTCGGGAAATCATCAAATGACTTGAGGGAGTGACAGACTTTTACTGAGTAAAACCCATCCATGTTGCTTCTTGTGCCCTTTGCGTTCCGGGGGCGCGGTATCTCTTACGAACAACCCGCAGCCCCGGCACGCATCACAGGCCCCTTCAAAAATTATTTCTGGGATGGCAACGCCTGTGCAAGACCTCTGGTATTGCATATGGCTCTATGCAGCGGTGACCACTTAACATCACGTGAGCAGTCGGCTTGTTGCCATCCAATGACACAAAAAAAAAATGACTTAAAATCGTTGAAATGCCACGTCCATTTTAATGATATACTCTTCCTACTCGCTGTACCTACGTGTTGAACACAAAAATATATCGCTTTTGTGGCACATGATTTATCGATGGGCCCGCGCATGGCGCATGGGGGCACATTTAAGTATTAAATCTTGTTGTCCTAATGTTTGGAATACCGGTTCTCATAGTAATGTTATCAAAAGGAATTGTTTTGTTTGTAATGGCGACACAAATGTTGGAGTTTAGACCTTGTGGGATGCTAATTTGAAGGCCTTTTTTATCAGATGGTTATGCTTTATGGCAATTATGGCTTTTGCTCTTGACTCTTGTCTAGGTCAAAAGTGACAGAGACAAAATCGACGATGGAGTGAATTTATCCAGAAGAAGCCTCTTCACGCTAACTTTGAAGAGATTAGTCTTTTAAGGGATTAGGTCTGCTACCCGTCCGTGATTTTTCGGACTTTTCCTAGTTTAGAGAGTGTCCGGGGATCGTCCAGTAAGGTTGTTAAAAAAGTGTCCTAATTAATTGAAAGATTAGTAATAAATAAAAAAAAAAAGATCTATTTTTTTTTTTGTAAAAATCATAAAATAAATTTCTTAGGAGCTTTCTTCGGGAATAATCTTAATTTTACCTAAAAGTCCGGGGCTTTTTAAGTTTTTGTCTGGCGTCAGCAATTTAGGTGATGACAGCCCTAATGTTCCGTCATTATAACGGGTGTAAAAACACACACACAGACACTTTAACATAGGACATGTTGTTCCTATCATCATCATCATCTGCTTAGCCTTTTTCAAACTATGTGGTCGGCTTCCAGTCTAACCAAATGCAGCTGAATACCAGTGTTTTACATGGAGCGACTGCCTATCTGGTCTCCACAACCCAGTTACTGGGCAACACGATACCCATTGGTAAGACCGGTATGTTCTTCCTGTCATTGCGATTATTTTTTGTTTTGGACCATACCTAGGAACCTTTTAGTAACGGAGATATTAAAAGTCAAAGATTTTTATTTTTTCAAAATAAATTATAAATATTATAATAAAACTTTAATTACTGCCCTGTAATGTTGCACCCATAAGCACTAAGTTTTACCTTTTTCCAATGCGCGTTACAATAAATTGATTTTTCTACCTCTGAATAATCTATCCGGCAGTTGTTTCCAAACAGGATCTTCGCCGAAATACCAAATAGGTCACGTGGACTAAGATCCCGGAGCCGCCAAACCTACATCATATGCTTTAAAGGCCAGATGTTCAAATCGGCTCAAGGTATGGCCCACGGAGAGTGTCTGGCAATAACTAATAATGCAGGATTTTAACAATATCCTGTATCAGACGAACCACAAAAACCGGCCAAGTGTGAGTCGCCGTCGCACACGAAAGGTTTTGTACGACCGGGCAATATTTAATACAAGAAACCGTTACTTACGCTAGTTTCCTATTATATTTGATTTTATAACGGCCTTAGTACATACGGCCTTAGTGATACATACTCTTTAAAAATTTCAAGCGTCTGCATATTGCGATTCGAAAGATACAGCCCTGTAACAAACAGACGAACGAACAGCGAAGGCTTAGTAATGGTCCCGTTAGCACCCTTTAGGTATAGAACCCTAAAAACCAGTAGTCTCACTTGATCATAAGTGAATAAGTCACCTTTTATACTTGATAGGTACCTGAAAAAGAGCCCCGCATTAAAACTGGTTGCGGAATTTATTCGACAGTCATTATTTTAACAGTCACCGCGGCTCTGGAACGCAAAAGGCATTAGAAGGAACACAGATGGATTTCAGTCAGGAAGAGTCTGACACTCCCTTCCATTACATTAGGACCCATTAAGTTAATAATAATTGCAATCCGTAGTGCTTGGCAATCTGGGCTTTTCCCAGTTGTAAACTTCCCCTTGTGCCTATTGGCCTAGTTCTGTTCTGTCTCCTGCTTGTTTGGAGGGAAGTGGAAATTATTTATTTTTTTCCAACTCCTCCACTAATCTTTTCTGATTAATTTCGTTGCGGGATCCAATACAGTTGTATCGTTTCTCCGGGACTCGCCGAGCTTCATTGCCTCGGCGCTCTTCTGGCGGTCTCCACTATTGATTCTGGCTTACAGAAGTTGCAGTGGTTGGGAATAGTAAGGCGGGCTAGTCCCGTTTAAAAAAAAAAACTCCCTTCCACTCCGCCCAGAGCTGAAGAAGTCATTTGATGATTCCCAATCCGTAAAAAAACAATTTAAACTAACAAGTATCCATACCTTCTTAACGAAATACACTTTTACCTATTCTTAAAATTTCAGCCATGCTAAAATGACGTAAGTCTGGCGACTCCGGGATCCTAGACAAACGTGCTACTGAGCGTAAACACTTCCATAAGTGGACCGTGTCAATAAGATGATATAAGGAAGGAAGCTGTGATCCTAATGGAATATTATCTGGAGGGGAACACTGGGATGTGCGTGGTGTTTTGTCACGGGGACTTCCAGAGGCCCCTTGCACCAAAACTTAACTTAGAATTAGTTTCTAACTCGAGTGTTACTTGAATCTCTACATATGTATGTATAAAAACAAAGTCGCTTCCCGCCGTCTGTCCATCTCTACGCTTAGATCTTTTAAGCTACGCAACGGATTTTAATACGATTTTCATCAATTGATACAGTGATTCAAGACGAAGGTTTGCACGTATAGAACATCACGGTACGACCAACGAGAGCGGAGCAGTAACCAAAGACGTAACTGAATGCGGGTGACAGCGCGGGGTATGTAGCTAGTTTTACTAATATAGCGAAGTTGAAAAGATTTTTGTTTGTTTGTTCAAAATTGTTAATCTCTAGAAGTACCAGTCGAACTGCCTCGGTAGCCTAGTGGTCCTAAGCGTGACTGCTACGCTAGAGGTCTTGGGTTCGATTTCCAGGTCGAGCAAAGTGTTAATGGGTTTTTCTATGAAATTCTCAGTAGCAGCTCGGAGTTAGGGTTTGTGCCCAGGTAATGGCAATAGACTCGTCCCCTATTACATGGGACTTAACCATACTGGCGAACTGTGGGTGTACATTGTTACACCTCTGCCTAACCTTTCGGGGCATACAGGCGTGACGGTATGACGGTACCAGTCGGATTGGTTTTTTTTTAGATTCATGAGAAGGCTTATATCCAGTAGTTACTACTGGTTATAGGAATAAAAATATAAAAATTCCAACCATGCGTAAGCGCATACAGTTGATGAAGTGACGTCAGATGCATTATAAGACAATAGTGCACTATAGACCTAACTGGGTATAGTAGTCGCCAGGAGTCGTGAGCACAAATGACAAGTAAATTCTTGGGTTCCTTTACAGGTTTCTATGGACGCCGACGCTGCACGTAATCGCTTCGACTGACGGACCAAGCGCGTTTAGCGTCGGCGCCCCAAAAAACCCCGAAAGGAACCCAAAAACCCAAGAATTAACTTGTCATTTGTGCTCACGACTCCTGGCGATTACTATACCTAGTTAGGTATATAGTGCACTATTATGTCTCATAATGCATCTGACGTCATTTGATCAACTGTATGCGCAAACGCATGGTTGGAATTCTTTTTTTATTTAGTCTCTTTATGCGGTGGAATGAAAAGAGATAGTTAGAACATCCGTTTTGTCACACATCTGGGGTCATTTTTACCCGACTACAGCAAAGCCAAAGGAGGGTTTGTATGTATGATTAAGAAGATTTTCAGGATGCACGTTATTATATAACGCGGGACTACGGCTTTTCTTTTGGTTTTTTTCTTGCTTCTCCAGTACCCTGACGGCACGGTTGGCGCAGTGACTGAGCGATTGGCTGCTGCGCTGCGTGTCGCGGGTTCGATTCCCGCACGGAAAAAATATTTGTATGGCCTACAGATAGTTGTTTCGGGTCTGGCTGTTTGTGTATGTGAGTTTATATGTTTGTAAACGCACCCACGACACAGGAGAAATTCCTAGTGTGGGGCAACGTTTTTTAAAATAAAAAAAAACCCTTGTTTATTTCAGCATCCTGAAAATCCTGTTTCATACTTTTTCAGCTTCGTACACACATTCCATCACGCCTGTATTCCCCGAAGGGTTAGGCAGAGGTGTAACAATGTACACCTAAGTTCGCCGGTATGTTTTAGGTCCCATGTAATAGGGGGCGAGCCTATTGCCATTAACCGGGCACAAATCATAACTCCGACCTGCTGCTGAGAATTTCATAGAAAAATCCAATAACACTTTTTGCTCGACCTGGGAATCGAACCCAAGACCTCTAGCGTAGCAGTCGCCCTTAGGACCACTAGACTAACGAGGCAGTTCAGCTTCGTAGTCGTAGTTTATTTTTATTTTTTTCGTATACGATTCCGAGCTTGTTTTTAAGTGAATTTGCGATAGAAGGAAAAAGCTCTCTGTTAAGGAGTTTTTTCGGGGAAATACTACCACCATACCTATTCCTGCCACATACCTGCGTTGCTGTGTTCCGGTTTGAAGGGCATGGTTGCCGTAAGCCCACACAGTACTAGTAGTAGTAGAGCACTTTGTGAAGGAGCTCGTCCGGGGTAGTACTACAACCATACCTATTGGTGCCGCCAAGCAGCGTTGCTGTGTTCCGGTTTGAAGGGTATGAGTGCCGGTGTAATTAAGTACAGGCACATGAGACATTTCAACTTTGACTCTGGGATGGCAACGCATTTGCAAGCCTCTAGTATTGCAGATGTCTATAGTTAGCGATCACCACTGAACATCAGGTGGGCCTCCGCCTCTTTTTGTGACTTATGTCCGCGACTTCGTCCTCGTAATTATCGGTTATCGACAATATTTCTTTTATCTTCCTTTAATACAAGCTATCTGCTAGTGAAAGTACCGTCAAAATCGGTCCAGCCGTTGCGGAGATTAGCCGGACCAAACAGACAAACCACATAACTGTTAAACCGGTTTAAATAAACTAAACGCCCAAACGGTTAATTTTAAAACTAAACAACATTTGGTTAGTAAAATTAAGCCCATGGCATGTTTGTTTATATTACAGTGAATTATAAATCATTATAACAATAGTGGGTAATAAGGCTTATTATTATCTATGGAGAGCAATTTGTTATAATGAAATGTGGACCAATTTGTTGTTAGGATGGGTGCGCATGCGCATGTCGGGCTGTATGGATGAGATGGAAGAGACGGGTTTAAATGTCTTAATTAAGTGAAATCGTGTTTTTGTCCCAATTAGAAATGCTAGGTTATGAGATAGGAGGTAGGTAGTATCTATTAAATCTGAATGAGAAATGTTAAAATCGGACGGATATAAAAGTATAAGACTAGATAATTTCGTTTCAACGTCTAACATACAAGAAAATATTCGATTATCAGATTACACCTATATTTATCTACAACATACCATCACGCCTGTATTCCCCGAAGGGTAACGCAGAGGTGTACCAATGTACACCCACAGTTCGACGGTATGTTTAGGTCCCATGTAATAGGGGGCGAGCCTATTGCCATTAATCGGGCACAAATCCTAACTCCGAGCTGCTACTGAGAATTTCTTAGAAAAATCTAATAACACTTTTTGCTTGACCTGGAAATCGAACCCAAGACCTCTAGCGTAGCAGTCGCGCTACATTAATCTACAATTGAATGTAATTTACAGGTAATTAAGTACTTAGTTATTTCGAGGACACCCTTTATTTATTTTTCCTGACTGACGGACAGACATGCAGCGGACTGGGGTTGGAGGGGTACAGAAGCCTAACAAAAAATGTACCTATTTATTAAAACATAAAATCTGACATCTTTGATGTGTCATGAATGACAGAATACTGTCAACAGGTAACCAGCCTTAAAAACAAAGTGATTGTAAAATTATAATGTCTGTCTGTGTGCAATAAGCTCAAGTAATCATACATTTCCGCGGTATTATTATAGTATTTTAAAATTAGACGTGTCGTTTGGCTATTTTTTTTAAATAGGTACAGTCAACTGCACGCGGTTTTCTTTGTTCATGCGTTAGATACTATTGATGTGTGTTGACTGTACTACGTGTTACAGCCAGCTTAGGGCTGCCAAGTTTTTTTTTTAAGAGGATAAATAAAGAGTAGCTTAACTTACAAAAAAGAGTAAGTACATGATTGTATTTTTTTTTTATTTTTTTTTACAACACTATGATTTTTGGATTATGACAAGGGCTGTGCATGAGATATAGTAAATCTTGTGTTAAAAAGCGTATTTTAACGTACAGTAAAACGGGCGAATCAAAGCGAAACTTTAAAAAAAGTTAGTGCTTTTTGGCAACAGACTATAATTATTCTTATGTTAAAACCGTGTTCCGATTCACCCCGTGTGTTCCTATTCACCTCGTTTGACCGCACTCTATTAGTGGGTATTACAAATTATAAAATACAGTTGGTGGTGTGACACCCCCGTGCTTCGGAAAGCACGTAAAGCCGTTAGTCCCGGCTGTCATTCGTAGATCTTTGGCAGTCGTTACGGGTAGTCAAAAGCCTGGAAGTCTGACAAGCTGTCTTACTAAGACTACGTGTTGCCCAGTAACTGGGTTGTAGAGGTCAGATAGGCAGTCGCTCCACGTAAAACATTGATATTCAGCTGCATCCGGTTAGACTGGAAGCCGACCCTAACATAGTTGGAAAAAGGCTAAGCAGATGATAGCAAATTAAAAAATACACCTACATGTATTCATGCTCTATTGAGCACAATGCCCTATTTAAGAATACGATTGGCAACCCTACTTACCTACATCTTCTAAAACAACAATATCAAACACCTTCCCCATATTAAATTGACAGCTTCAGGTATCAATAATAATCATTAGAGCACTTCCAAACACTCCATAGACAATAAAATGGACGATACAATACATCAAGATTATTTTCTTTGATAAAACATACTTAATTCTTCATCACGTATCAAAATAAACATTAACTTTCGTCAATATTACGAAATTATACCTTAACGTACAAGTTTTATGGTTCAAAATCGTACATTTTTGATAATTTATTTTAAAACATTCCCGCCTTTTTTGATGCTAATGAGACGTCAAAGGGTTAGTAGGGTGAAAGCACCGTTTAGTGGCCTTCGTGAGTTAATTAAGAAAGAACAAGGATTGAATTGCTTAGATCAAGAATGTTTATGTTTCGTTGTTTAGATGAGTTAATAAAGCAGATTTGATGTTGTTCTAGGAACAGACACTTAAAAATACTTTTTTCTTTTAGCATTGAATATACGTGTGTTGATTATTTGAAAATTGATATTTAATGTTGTTCTGGCAGGTGCTTAATTTGAAAATATGTTAGTAATTCAGAAATAAGTCGTGTACCAACATCACTTTGTTTATTTTTGTTTACTAAACTGAATCAATAATATTTGACGAAAAATTTAAATCTATAAACAAAATATATTTTATTGGGTTATAATTATTATCATACATTAAAGTTGCTATTTTGACTCGAGTTCTGATTGACTTCCCCAAAAGTTGCTTTAGCTACATCAATCAGTATGATCATCTGCTAGATAGATTACTTGTCAGATTAAAACTCATAACTGTTTATTTATAATAGCTAAGTACGTATTGCTTTTTGTATAAAAGCTTTGCATAATATGTAGGTCTATTATTATTCTGCCAGGGTTGCGGAATTTGTTCGAAGGAGTCACTGCGGCCCTTGAACGCAAAGGGTATTAGGAAGAACACGGTTGCGTTTAGGCAGTAAGAGTCTGACACTATTTTTTCCAATCCTTGATAATTTCAGAATCAGGGGATTTTTTTCGCAACAAAATTCTATACTTCATTATTTAAAAGATAAAACACAAAATTAAAAATTTTAAGACGACTGAAGAATAAAAATCCCTACCGCAGCTAACAAAAGAGCTGATAACTTTGAATCCGTTGAAACGATTTCCATCAAACATAGCTAAAAACACTCCCGACTAATTCGTCTTTCAAACACAAAAAACAAAATCAAAATCGGTCTAAGCGTTCGGGAGTTACGATGCCACAGACAGACACACAGTCACACAGACACGTCAAACTTAGAACACCCCGCCGTTTTTGCGTCGACGATCGGAAAATTTGATGCATAATTTATGCTTAAGCATAAATTATGCATCAAATTTTCCGATCCCTGATGATTATCTTATCAACGCTTACCAGGTCCGAAGGACGATTTCCGCAAGGTTTAATAGTTCGTAAGTTCTCATTCCAGACTCAATTTGACAAGAAACCTCTATTTTATTTTAACCTACATTTTTGAAAAGTTTTTGGCATTGATGTCGCTGAGATGAAATTGCAAATTTGCGACTAGATTTAGTATGTTATTAGTTACAATAATTGGCTATACCCTAAGACTAGATTACAACTTAATTTGAACGTCATTTAGTTAGTTATATTGATTTTTATGTAACTTACCGTTTTCATCAATATAGCACGGCAGAAGAACTGTGTCATTTTCATAAGTTTTTACAGTCACTGGTATACTTGTAAACGGTTTTTCACTTTTCACTGTATTTTGTGTAAATATGAACAACACTATGTATGTAAAAGGCTTCATTTTACAACCTTTATGGGTCTACAAGAAAAAATAAAATAAGTGTTGTATTATATATTATTTTATATAATATTATTTTATTAGGTAAAACTAAAGCTTTTAAAATATTTTGCCTCAATCTCTCGTAATGGTCAGTGAACGGGAATTCTGGCTATAAGTGACCGGAATTAAGAAAAAGAGCGTGCCGAATTTGATTTTCGATCCAAATTAATTTGTTGCAAAGAGGACGGATGTTGTACAGTGACTAAACTCCGCATTTTTTACTTTTATTTTTGTATTGTCTGTGTTTCGGTCGCTGGAATTATAGGATTTACGGTCTACCGCCTGTAATGTAGCGCTCTGAAGTTAATTAGTATTTTTTACGACAAACTAACATCTACAACTTTTGTTTTGTAACTTTTTATAACAATATCCTAAAAAAGTATTTACAAAAACCCATCAATTTACTATTCAAATCAATATTTTTAAAGACCTGGCACTAATCAATTTATTTAATTACAAGATCACAAACCACTTACAAAGTTTTAATTGAAATTAGAAGAAGGAATCGTAAATTGAAAACGATCCAATTAATTGGCCGTGTATCCGAACGCGCGCGTCTTGGCGGGAAACCGAAATGGAACTGTCATTGCTGGCGCATGCGCCCGACGCGCGGTTCACGATTATATTAGCTTGCTGGGCACAGGACACAACGAGGGGAAGCGATAATTATTGATACTTATTTGAAATATAATATTTTTGTTATAATCACAGATCTTTTAAATATTTCCTGTTTGGATTTTAAGTAGGTAGCTAAGCAATTGTTTATTATAACATATTATCTTAGTATTGTCAGTGCCGTGAAACTGGGCCCAATAGCTCATCTAGACATTTGAGACGTCGCCCAGTGGCTAACCGAGACGTCACGTGACCAGAGAATTGGTCAATTTTTGGTTCAAAGAATCAGCATTATCATGAGAAGAAAAGAAACACAGAAAATTCATTATTTTACACAAAAAAATAATAATAAAAGGTTACTCGACTAAAATACAAAAAAAAATTGTGAGCCCCACAGCAACGCCAAACAGGCAGTCTTCAGGGCACCTGACTTTTGCGTTCTTGACGTATGTAGACATGTTCTTGTATTCTCCCGTAACATCAAATAGGAGCGATCTATTAAGACGATCCCAGTGTGCCCCGACCTTTTGAAGTATCCAGTCAATTAATGTATCACCTTTAATTTAGTCGTAATGCATGAAAGATGCTCTGAACTAAGAAAAGACAATTTTATTATTGTTGTAATGCTGTAGTATCATATAGCATCTCGCTTGGTTTATTTGAAGAGAGCTAGCAGAGATGGAAACGACACCAGAATACAAATATACACCATACCAACGCATCAATCGCGCGCGTTTGGACGTTGACCAATTACCTACTCTAGGTATGTTAAAGTTCCTGATGCAAATCTGGCCCTCAATCCAACACAAAGTGGAAATTATGTTTTTCTCTTTTTCACTCTTCAGCTAAAATTTTCTGATTAATTTCGTTGCAGGATCCAAGATACTTGAATCGTTACTGCGGAACCTGTCGATCTTCATTGCTTTGGCGCTTTTCTGGTAGTCGCCACTGTTATTTCTGGCTTTCAGGAGTTGTAGTGTTCAGGAAAAGAGTTGGCTGGTACTAAGAGGTAAAAAAGTCCGGGACAAATCTCAACTTGGGGCACGGGGTGCTAATGAGAAATTCCTTATTGAAAACCTAACATTTTATTGATTTGGATTTCGAAGGACCCGGACCTAGGACTTGAAACCACTAGATCGTCTATGTAATCAAGTTGTCTATTTTCATTAAAAAAGAAACGAATTACAAGGAAGCTGGCCAGCTGCTGATACATAGTTTAAAACAACAACTATTCAAGGTTGTATGAATTGAAGTCCTGAAAAACATAGTTCTATTCTGACGATAATAAATCGCTTTAATTGTTTTAAGTAATTTTGGTTACAGACTAGTTTTCGATCTTCCGTATCCGATCAATATTTAATTGTATTTCCTGTATCAGTTTTTCAAGTCTGGGTAAGTTTGAGGTACAAGAGCAGTGGTATATATAAAAGATATCAAAGTGTGAGGGGTCCTATTGAGTTTAGAGAATCTACGGCCTACCACTAAGCCTATTCATTTAGAATTATTATAATAATAATAATTCTGGTTCAATTATTTGGTTATGGGCAGCTAAAACATTTCGATGAACCTAATTCTACACTACCTAAACTTGCTTATTTGTGAAAGTGAACCATGAAGTCTAGATTCGATTTCTAGTCTTACTTTTTACATCTTTATTGGGAATGAGTAAAAACTTACTTCAAAATTTATTTAAAATCTGAGGTACCAAATCCATACTACTTTTGAATATAAACACAATACTTACACGAGTTTGTAAGCAATAAAACTAAATAAAGTCATAATAATCTTCAACCTGCCCACACCAAATTATTACGCCGGTAACTGCTACAATTTTAACACCTACATTTCCGTATAAACGAACCAACTAAACATCATCATAAAAAAAATAATCCGGTAACACGTCCAGATTAATAATAATTAACAAAGCAAGAGGCACAAGCAACTATCTCGAATGACTTAATTAACTCGATTCATCGATTCAAACACCTGCATTCAAGAACGCAATCGATAACAACATATCGATAATGAATTTGAATTTTGAAAAGGCTTCCAGATTTTAATGATGGTTATTGTGGGGCAACTTATTATTGAAGTAGTCGCTTAATTAGTAATTAAGGCGGATTAATTAGATGAAATAGTGTCCGTGGAGTTACTTGCTCGTTCTTCTCCATAGTGATCTGCTTTTTGGAACGAGCAACAGCTTCAACTTTCTGACTAACTGACCTAGTTTTTGACAATTCAAAAGTGCCTGTAAATGGTTTAGTTAAAATAAATGCTTTGACTTTGACTTTGGCCCATAATCCGAGCCGATCACAGTCTTTGAAAGTTGGTAATAAATTAGTTAATTTTAATTGCAAGGATGTAATTGTTATACGTACACTTTGTGTCTGATATTATTGGAGCACGCGATTGAAACTGTCTACATGTCTACATGCTGTCCCAGAATATAAAAAAGAAATTAGGACATTAACTTAACCAATAGCGTGTTATTACAGCTATTATAAACCTTATTTTTTAATCTTGCAAGTAAATATGTAACATACCGGGCTATAAATACAATCCTTGTAGTTTAATCATCCCTCTTCCACCAATAAAAATAAATTGTTAAGTAAACTTACTTAAATTGTCCAAGTTATTGAACTCTATATTACTACGCACCAACAGTTTATTATTTTTAAATTCATTAACATTTTATTAACGCAACAATCACTATAATTATAGTTTTATGATTTCTTTATTATAATACAACTCTGTGGGTGTTGATACAAGTGACTTTTATTCATTACATTTCCATGTTTCGATATGATAAAGGGTTTTGATCTAATAAAGACATAAAAAACTTTATTTATTTATGTCGTATCTGCACGTGGAAGTCATTAAAACCAATTAAGGGAAAAGGTTGATTATCTATGTCCTATATTTGGGTTTATTTATAATTATATGTAATGTTTATATTTTATGGCACTTATAATATTAATTATGATATCGTTTTTAACATTGATGATAATTGGTGCTTCTACCCTATCTCTTTCCTTTGCTCATTGCAAAGTAAAAATATGATTTCCTATTTGTGATGTAGTAACGTATTTCGGTCACCTGATAATAAAAATAAAAAAAAATCGTAGTGTGAAGAGATTAAATGGATGAACCGATTTTTGTAAAATACCGATAAAGCAGTTTTAAATAAAGTTACTGGCTACTAACGAGTTGCCTTATTTACGATATTAGATGCCTCTTGAGGCGATGAACGAAATTGTGCATAGGCTGTAAGGCGCGTCGTCTGAGGCCGATGAATGAAACCAATTAAAAAAATAGAGACATAATTTCAAAGATGGAATGAAAATAAAAAATGACAGCCTATCTGTGCTTCGCGTACGTTGTTATAATTGTAAATTATTGCACTAGTTTGAATAAAAATCATTTACTATCGCAGTTTAATAGGTACTTACTCAAGTAATTTAACAAATCCAAATATATAAAATCGTATTCAAGTTGATTACGTTTCATACAATTTCTATAAAAAGTAAACAAACTTATTACTTATAACATTTTTTTTTAATTTGTTGGTTTTTGTTTATGCGTGGCCATAAATAATACTGAAATATTAATATTTTCATTGATTTGTTATATTTTGGGTGTTACGAGCATTGTATATTTTAAAATATTTTAGATGTCGTAGGATAATGATGTCGGGGGAGCGGTGAATGCTAATGTGAATCCCGCACCCCCGACCATAGGCAGAGATGGAACACCGTAGAGCTTTTAGCCGGTAAGCCCCGTGCACCAAAAAAAAGGATAATGGTCAAATGTAACTCATAAAATAAATGTTTGATCGACTTACCATTATAAGATCACGCCTGTATTCCCCGAAAGGTTAGGCAGAGGTGTACCAATGTACACCCACAGTTCGCCGATATGTATAGGTCCCGTGTAATTGCGGGGCGAGCCTATTGCCATTAACCGGGCACAAATCCTAACTCCGAGCTGCTACTGAGAATTTCGTAGAAAAATCCAATAACACTTTTTGCTCTACCTGGGAATCGAACCCAAGACCTCTAGCGTACCAGACACGCTTAGTACCACTAGGCTACCGAAGCAGTTAGTTTGATCGACTTTTTTATTGGTAAAACATTGTTTTTATAAAACAATATTTTACCAATAAAAAAGTTAGTCAAGCATAGACAGACGGTAGACATGCTCTATGGTATTATTATAGTATATAGTATCAAGTAAGTCAGTAATTCAAGTTGGCAGAACATTAAATCTCTTTAACAAAATAGTTATTCTATAAAGAAAGTAAGTACCTATAAGTGCTGCTCTGACCTTTGTCCTCTGTTGTGTGAAGGGTCACGTCTTATGAACATGTTACTGCCATCTTCCTTATACAGCGGGATTCAATATTGTTGAAAATTAAATTCGTGATTTATATTTCAATCCACTAGCTCGTAAAGTAGCTCTTATTGCACCGGTTTTAGGCTTATAATGCTGCTTATTTTCGTATGCTGCAAGGGAACGTTTTTTTTAATCTCAGCAAAGAATTTTTGAATAATAAAACATGATCAACGAACATTATTTTTTCCATCAAATTGTTTATTTTTGTTGACAACATTATACTTAATAGTACCTAAGTTATTTTTTTTTCTATATTCAAAAATATGAAATTGCTGTTAGGCGGCTTCTTCTGTGTCTCTTCTGCCAGTGCTGGTTTGAAGGTAAATTAAATAACACCGCGCGCCATTTTTCACAAGTAGGTAATTATATACTGAAGTTTATGAATTTTCATTTATTTTCTTCTCACAAATATGTTGAAAACGACTTGTGATACGTGTTTATCATTACATTCTCAGCTTCATTAGGCACTAGGTACCTACTCTGAATGTTGATTGACACTCCTGCGTCATTTTGAACCTAAAGAGTATTAATAACTACCCACGTTTATCACAACATGAGTACAGAGTAGGTACCTCATATCTGGAAGTGGGAGTGCACGGTCTGTGTTTGCGCACACACTCGTGCACTATAATATCCACAATAATATCTCCTGCGCACTTAGCTAGTCTCCATTGAAATTAGAAAAAAATTAAATTGCACATGATATTATTACCCAATGTCTAGATGTTTTAAAACCCAAGTAAAATAAAATGTATATAAAGAAAACATTTTACACAACACTCTGTATTCGCGTCGGTTTAGTGAATAGGACCTATTTGTAGTCCTATTGTCCGGTACGAGCGGCAGACAGGACGATAAGCGATCAATTCATCACCACTCACTATAGGACGAATGCCGCTTTGTCCATAAATTACGACTACAAAGTATTCATTTAATAATAGTCTGTTAGTCCATATTATTCGGTTTAAAGTTAGTCTTATGACGCTATGCTTACTTGCCTTTTTGCTTGTAATATTTTTGGTTGTCGATCTTTTCTATGGTTTCGAAGTTATTTACGTTGATTATGAGCAAATCTTTGTTTGATAACCTCACATTTTACTTCACCATAATCGGGTAAAACGCGGAAAAAATTAAAAAACTACAGATTTTCGCAAATTCCTTTATCATGAAAAAATGTAAAAGCATTTTCTTACTTGGCAACTTTTGTACGCTTCATTTTTATTATTTGCAACAAGCAACTCTGTTACAAAATGTCCGACAGTAATAACCAAAAGTCAGATTCGGAACCCAGCAGTAAAAAAATTAAAATAGATCATGTAAATGATAATAGTGTGAATGATAATCAGTTAGAATTGAAAGACTTTGAATTGGAGAAGGTTTTAAACAACAGCACAGTTAGAAAAACAGTCTGTGTTCAAGGAAAATTCAAAGACAAAAGTGGCGTGGCTTTGATTGTTTTAGAGAAAAATGCTTTCACGGAAGAGGATTTGGATAACGAAGGTTACTTTTCCGCAGATACGGAACTGAAAACTTTCTTCCAGAACGATATTTACGGAAATTACGAGTGCTTTCCCCGACCTTCTATAAATGGTGAGTGGCTTTACAACTTTCAAGGTTCATATTGTTTTCCCCCCTTTATTAGTATTAGTCATCAAAGTATTCGAGTGTATTTTGGGGACTATCATGACTCTTCCATTTACACATTCAGTGCGACGCTGCAAACGTAATATGTAACAACTTAATTCAATTTTGTGGTTACAAAACTCCTTACGTCACAAATCCTACCATATGGTTAATTTTTTCTTATTAATTAGTAAATTAGTGATTCTCGGCGTTAATTGGTTAAAACGGGCTCGCACAGTGGACTTACGGGTCAGATAAGGTTTGATAAGCAAACTAAATACGTAGGTATAATCCATTTTCTTTGAGAAATAGTTTCTTTTGTTTTGTGTGATTTTAATTTACTAGGCAAAGATTATTTACAGGTAAAATTAGTAAAGGAAATTAACTTCTTTGTTTGAGTTCATTGTGCTAGTTTAACCTTATAAACAATAGAAAGTAAAAACTTGATTTAAGAATTAATAACAGGTGCAAATTCTGGTTTTGTCAGCTATTTCAGCAGTACAGGCCTGAACTGTACTCCATTTTATTCAATACTGGGCTACTTTTATTGTACCAGCTGCTACTCTAGTTAATGCTAAACATATTTGATGCACACAATGTATGTTTGCCCTAATAGACTGTGAAAGCCCAGATCTAAACACTATATGAAACCAATTAGGTACTAATCATTTGCCTAGCCCTTCTCCATCAACTTACAATCTAACCGGGTGCAACTGAACACCAGTGTTACATGAAGCAACTACTTGTCTAGCCTCCATACTGCAGTAACTGTTTACTTTAGACACAAGGCGGTGTATCAGCATGACATCAACATTATTGCCGGAATGAAAATTAATTACAATGACACATATACACCACTGTTCTGAAATGCAAGGGGCTTTAGGAGCAACAAGGATGGGTTTTAGTCAGTAATAGTCTGACACACCCTTCTGCTCCGCCAAGTGCAGAAGAAGTCATTTGACAAATACCCATCCTTACTGCTGCTGCCATAACTGCTGGAACTAGCATTACTGATAAATATTAACTTTAAATTATGTTTTCTACGTTCCAGGTATTAAAACTTCAATAATCTACCCCGCTACAGAGAAGCATATAGCTAAGTTCAGCCAACAGGAGACTCACATTGTGTTAGAGACTCCGGACTTGTATGAGAAGCTTACGCTACCCCATATTACAAAGGAACAGTTCAATTTACAGGTAAATATACCGTAATGCCTTTTTTCTGTGTTTCAGTATTACTGTTATTACAGACACATGAGTGATTTCAGTGTTGTTTCTGGGATTGCAATGCATCTGCGAGGCTTCTAGTATTGCTGATGTCCATAGATATAGATGACCACTTAACATCAGGTGGTCAGACAGCACAATGTGCTAGAAAAAGGGGACAACTATGTATCTTCAAGTATATTAATCCCTGCAAGTCTACATAAAACTAAGTCACTGTGTACCGTCTGTACACATAGATCTTTTAAACTAGGCAATGGATTTTAATGCTGTTTACATCAATAGATAGAGTAATTCATGATGAAGGTTTATATGTATGAAACATCACACTACAACCAATGGGAACAGAGCAGTAACCAATGATGTAACTGAATGTGGGTGACACTATGGTGCAGATAGTTCAGTATAATAAAAGAATAGTTCTACTCCCATACCAAACATAGTTATAATACTTTAGCTCTGTCTGTTTGTTTATTACCTTAATTAAAACAATATACTTCTAACAAAGTAATCTACTCACAATAGCTGTTGTAAACCATTGTTCTGTGACTGCTTTCCTTTTGCCAATCATAATTATCTAAGTCATTTAATTAAATAAGCCAGAGATGGCTTCGCGCGTCGTTGTATAGTAAAAATACCACACGTCGACAGACATATCAGTAAGTTGGTAAATATTTATTAATTGCTCTTTTTGGTACAGTATACAGCTTCTTCTTTTCAAGTCTATGATAATCTTATAATTTTTTTTTGCTCAGTAGGTGGCCACATTAACGCTACTGATGCCGCGACATCAGTAGCGTTAATGTTGTCTTAAGTGTAGGTGTACTAAGTGGGCCATTGTCTGGTCGGGAGCACCGCATACACACTGCATATCGGTGGGATCTATTATCCTCACTTTTGCTAGGAAAATGCTAAACTAGCATACAGCGAAAATTACTCAACCATTTACAATAGAATTGTTAAAGAGACAGTTTTAACAAAGGACAAACAACTTCTAAAGTGAAGTTTGTTTGGGAAAATCCGATATAAACACAGGTTGGTCACAATCGGGGGGCTCCCAACTTAGGGTATCAGAAGGAACCATGGGTTTTACTCAGTAAGAGCCCAAAATAACCCTCCGATCTTCTCAGACGGAGGTTATCCACGAGGATTTTCCCCCGAGACAAACAAAAAGTAGTTGTTGAAGCAGTAGTTTATCAATGTTCATGTAACTAGCTTCTGCCCGTGACTTCGTCCCCGTGACTTATTTCACCCGCGTTACGTCTTTGGTTACTGCTCCGCTCCCGTGAGGCGTAGCGTGATGTTCTATAGCCTATGTTACTCAATAATAATGTAGCTATCTATTGGTAGAACAATGGTTAAAATCGGTCCAGTAGTTTCGGGAGACTATTACGGTACAAACAAACAAAAATATTTTCTCTTTATAATATGATAGTGAAACATAGTAAGACATTTAATTTAATCTTATGTCTTATCTCTCAGTACTGTCATGTTTTAGATAATTTAGCAACAATGCACTTTTACTAGTGCCATGACTGCTAGTGCTAGTGACTTTTGTTCTCCTTGACAAAAATAAGAATTGTGTCCACTTTTTTTTTGCTTCAAAGTCAAATGATTTATTTCAATTAGACCATTGAAAGGCACCTTTGATCGTCTTTTACATCATCATCTGCTTAGCCTTTTCCAAACTATGGTGGGGTCAGCTTCCAGTCTAACCAGATGCAGCTGAATACCAGTGTTTTACATGGAGCGACTGCCTATCTGACCTCCACAACCCAGTAACTGGGCAACACGATACCTCTTGGTAAGACTGGTTGTCAGACTTTCTGAATGAAAAAAAATTAATTATTATTATTTCTTTGTGCTGACTTTAGACTTTGTAGGACCGATTATTTCATAGTTTCGTAGTACCATCTGTATTGAAATATTAGGATACAAATTATGTTCTATTTCTCTCTGACAAAAAATCTGTCACCGATTGTCTGACGTGTCCGGCCCTTATCTCTTCTATCTTTCGTATACATAATGGTAGTAGAGCTCTTTGTGAAGGAGCTCGTCCGGGGAACTACTACCACCATACCTATTTCTGCCGCAAAGCAGCGATGTTGTGTTCCGGTTTGAAGGGTATGGGTGCCGGTGTAAGTACAGATACATGAAACATTTCAACTTTGTCTCTGCAATGGCAACGCATTTACAAGGCCTCTGGTATTGCAGATGTCTATATGTAACGGTGACCACTGAATATCAGGTGGGCTGTCGGCTTGTTTGCCATCCAATGACATGAAAAAAACAAGCATATCAAGTTTAATTAAAATTGGTTTATAAATTTCAGGGATTTGGAAGTACATAATGTGTAAATGTAAATGCTTATAATGAAATACTTTTTTCCAGTGGGTATACAACATTCTCGAAGGGAAGAGTGAGCAGGACAGAATAGTGCACGACAACAAGTGCGAGAGAGACGGATTCGTGTTGGTTCCAGACCTGAAATGGGACGGTATTACTAAGGAGACGTTGTACTTATTGGCTATCATTAGAAGAAGGGGTATCAAGTCTTTGAGGGACCTGGATGAGACACATCTGCCGCTTTTAAAGAGGATTCGGGACGAAGGCAAGGTAAGGATGCATAATTATCTGTTCTATGCAGCTCCCAGCTAGTTGTGAGAGTGTGGTGAAGCATAATATTGTCCTCTTAGGCCTATAAGCTCAATATTGGAGAATCACGAAATCCGTGCACTTGTAGGTCTCGCTTTGATTCCCAAATCGGGCAAAGCGATATTGAGTTTTCTGTTACGTAACTCAGTAGTAACCTGGAGTTGGGTTGTTAATATGTGACTCCCTTGTGCCTCAAAAGGTACATAAAGCCGTTGGTCTTGAGCTTGATCCCTCACCTGCAATGAAAGTGAGGGAAGAGGGAGTGCACCTGTGTGTGGCAAGTCTCCATCGAGACTGACCGCCGTGACCGAAATACAGGCGATATTATACCTCACTAACAATAAGGTAGTCTTCTATTATCTAACAACAACAATTTAAATACCTTTTAATTTTATCTTTTACAGAAAAAGATATACGAGAAGTACAAGGTGCCAGCGTCACAGCTGCGTGTGTACCTCCATTACCAGCCCTCATTCTACCACCTCCACGTACACTTCACGTACCTCCGGCACGAGGCACCCGGTATCTATGCCGAGAAATCACACCTACTCGACACAGTCATCGATAATATCGAAATGATTGGTGACTACTACAAGAAAGCAACTTTACCATTCACCATTCGCGAAATGGACAACATTTTCAACATCTACGAGACAAATGGACATGTAAAGAGAATTAAACCCAATATCGAGAATATTGAACTAATTGATAAGTAATTTTTATAATTATTAAGTGTAACTCATCGAAAATGTTGATCAAAAACATTTTAATTGAGCTCCGCTCCAGATTGAGGAGTTGCAACGTTTTTATAACAACCGGAGTCGATTTTACGAAGAATTGTAATTTGAAAATAAGTATACAGACCAATTGTATCGTCTTAAATTATTATAAAGACGGTTATGATAAGTCGAAGAGGAGAGACAGCCTCTCTTCCATCGAAAGTCTCTCGGACTGCTACTCAGAAGACGAATGCGAGGTCAGCTGCGTGATCCCAGTCCGCCAATATTGTCAGATCATACCAAATTCTATGTCATGCCTTAAAATAGATAAGAGCACAATATCATTCAGAATATTGACTGAACCAAAAAATGGTGGCAATTTTTATAAAGAATTGTTATCCACTAATAGTTTTGAAAGTTCTACCAAAGCAAATGTTTTAAAATTAAATGTGAAAGTGGGTGAAGAACTAGAACTAACGTGCGCCAACTGTTCCAACGTGGTTACTGGCAATAGTGTGAAGTTCGACAGAATTCTCGAGTTACCGACCGCTAACTTGGACATGTCGGAATGGTTTTGCCACGGGCACGGACATGGGGACACCCCACAATCGTCAGACGGCGTCATAAAGCCAAACAAAAGTGATTTTCTATATAGACTGACCTTTTTTGTCGTCAACAATAGTATATTATCGGAAAAGACTAATAAGTTCAACTCTAAAAGAGCAGCGTATCATTGTAACAGATGCCTAGCGTGGCTGGGACTAAAGGACAAAGATACGGTCAAACTTTACAATTCAGAGGTCAAACTACAGCAAAACGGTACAGAATCAGTAGTTTTTGCTCACAAAACCGTACAAGACATACATACAGATGATTTTATTTACACCATAGAGTTTATGACTAGAGAATTTAACCTTGGCTTCCAATATACAGTAATGTGTAAAATAGTTCTTGAGTGCACAATTTCCGCGGCAAAAAAACAATATCTGCTTGTTTGGGTGATGGATAAAGAGTTGCAAGTACTGAGAAATAGCGTGGACACTATTTTGAATGATAAAATTGAATTGCAATCAACGTCTGTGACTAAAATTCTGTTTAAAGTTGAATTTTGTATGAATGAGGAGGTGGAATCGTGGATTTCAGACCCTGGGGTGGCCACGACTGAAATATCAAAGGGTATGTTCACCAACGGACTCGCTCATTTGCAGAAAATGTCGCAAAAGGTACCCGAATTCTTCCGTAACACGAACGGTTACTGTGTTAGCTATCTCAAATTTTGATTCAATAAATCTGCAAACGAATTTAGTTGTTTTATTTAGGAACAGGTAACTCTTTGACAAAATAGCAGTCTTTTTGTATATGAAAAAGGTCAGCATGATATCAAAATCATCGGCGAATAAAGTATATTGCTCCTTTATTTGCCTAGATATTGCTTAACCCCTCGTATGCCGGGCGAACACGTACAAAAAATATTTTTTAATGTCAGATAATTACAGATATACGCTCCGGCAGACTAACACTGGCTTATTTTGAGCGTTGATCTACGTTCCGGCACACGAGAGGTTAAGTCAATTAATAATTGATATTGAACTGAAAGATATCATCATACATAAATTGAAAATTGTGTGCAAGATAAAACTACAAGCAACTTTTACCTTCAACGCAATTATGCAATCTACAACTGTTCTAGTGGTCCTAAGCGCGACTGCTACGCTAGAGGTCTTGTGTTCGATTCCCAAGTCCAGCAGTGTTATTGGGTTTTTCTATGAAATTCACAGTAGCGGCTCGCCCCCTATTACATGGGACCATACCAGCGAACTGGGTGTACATTGTTACATCTCTGCCTAACCCTTTGGGGAATATAGGCGTGATAGTATGCAATATTTTATATTTAAGGCAAAATAATTTGTCCCGTCAATAATATATGCATCTGTTTATTTCATATTTTTTTTACCTTTGTAAAAATGCTGTAGGCAATTTAGTTAAATTAGTTTGCGAATTAAGTTAATTAGTACACCTAATTATATTGGTTTTAATATAAGGAAATTAGGGAAATAAATAAAAATTGACGATTTAATAAATAAAAGCATTTATTTTGGTAACAATTAACATGGAATGAAAGTGACACCTATTCATGAAAAACGGAAAAAAGTGCTCCAAATGGACATTGTAATACATTATAGTGTCTAATCATATAGAAAGTACAAAAAAACATTTTTTTTTAAATTGTTAGGCAGCCAATTCTAGTACCTTTTAGGAAATTCGCATTGTAAGCTCAGTCAAAATGCCTTTATTTTTTTTACCTAGATTTTCGTTTTTAACAATAAGTAGAATTGACCTTTTTTATCTGAGAAATAATTGAGGATTTGACAGCTTTTGTGTAGAAAATATTTACAATGAACTGTTGTATATTCTTACAAGATTATACAAAATATTTTATGCAGACAAAGTTGCAACTTCCCATAGACAATATTTGTAGTAGTGTAATTAATGACATTACAATGTAGGAAGTTTATTCTACCCTATATTGGGGTAATCCCATAAAGATGCTGCAAAGAACAGAGAGAGATAAAAATGCAACATTTAGATAATTTTTTAATCCGTCAAATCTCAAAATTAGCGTAGCTGAAGTGATACCAGCTACATGGATAAAGACGGAGATCCCAGAGTTGCCAGACCTATATAAGTATGGCTGACATTTCAAGGTTAGATAGGAGAATACGTCAAAATTGACATACTTTTCCATCTATCCTCAAAACTAATAACCACGCTTAAATGACGTAGATCTAGCGGGTCCATAATTGAAATTTAGCTTTCAAGCCATAAGTACCTAACATCACATTATGGTATGCAAATGAATATGCATATAAACCTCAGGGCTCTCGGACTTATAAGTACTGCTAGTGAATCGAACTATAGGTAATTAAGTGCTAAGTGTACAAAACTGGTATTCACGCACGTCATACCCAGACACAATGTAGATACGGCTTCAACTACGCGTACGTACTACTTGACCGAGGTCAGGCAGTGACATCTGCAACCGCTTTTGGAACTTTCACTTGAGAAATACAGCTTATCTCTCTGTACATAAAGGTAATTGTACCTTATTACAGCAATCTCTTTGTTTTTTTTTTCTTCTCAACACTCAAACATGACTTAGGACTGGAGCTTGCCGCGGCACGTCCGGGCATTAAAAAGGCAGCACCCGCTTTAAACCTTATATCAATTAGTTTAGCTGTCATAATCCTGTGACCTAAGAGGCTCGCTGGACGCGGAGCCACGCGTGTTTGTATAGAAATTAAGTAAAATGTATTCTAAACTCATTAAAATAAGGGTAAAAAAAAACTTGATCAGAAATAACATCTTTTTCCATGCCGCAACGTCAGTCAACGCCCTGCCCCTTAGGCTCACACACACAAAAGCAATGCGGCTCCGTTCCATAATACAACGCGTTTCTGTACGGTGCAACGCCGCGTCGCATTTCATTCTACAGTAAGGCCGACGTATCTTGGCGGTCCTGAAATTAGCCGATTAGCCAGTAGGTAGACAATTTTGTTTCTAAAAGATCGATTGCGCAGCCAAACAGCTAACTTCAGGGCTGCCAAGATACGTCGTACTGTACTTCAGTAGCATGAGGTGACCATATTTCCTAGGATTATGAATGACGTCACAACTTCGAAATACGCGGCGAGTTAAAGTAGCCGCCACGAGTCGTGAGCACAAACGCCAAGTTATTTTTTGGGTTCCTTTCCGGGTTTTGTGGGTCACAGACGCTGCACGCGATTGGTCCGTCTGCCGGACTGATCGTGTGCAGGGTCAGCGCCTTAAAACTTGGAAACGAACCCTAAAACCCAACGACTCGTGTATTATACACGTCTCAAATTGCGTTGTACAGGCCGTAACGCTATTGTGTGTCGGCGCATACAAAATGGTTTGAGTGCAAAATAGCCTTTCATTAGCATTCATTGGTTGCCCAAACCTTCCGATTTTCTGCCATTAACACATTTACATCCTATACTCGTATTGTACTTCGATAAAAGAAAAAAGCATCAAATCGGAAGATGGCGAGTTTATTTAAGAGTGTCTTCGCAATACGCAAGGTACAAAGGCCGATTTGCCAAAACAAGATCTAAGTTAAGTCAACCTTTTAACCGAAATAAATTTATTTTGAACTCTATTACAACGAAGGCAGAATTCATAATCAATAATTTACTACTTAGACTTGGTTTAAACGCCACTTTATCCTTTTATAAGAACTTTGTGCTGCATCTCTAATACCGGACCAACGTTACATGCGAAGACACTTTTAAACACTAGAAAATAGTAATCAATACAAATTAAAATTATCCTAAAGCATCATATCTAGATAACAATTTAATAATAATTTGAATTCGTAGCTATAGTTGATGAGCGCTCATAATATCTGTTCGATATCGTGCGCCGTGGAGCTACGCAGCTGCGCGATGCCGCTCATGATGATGGAGTAGTTGAAGTACCAGAACATCGTGAAGATTATGCCGAAGAGCATGTCTGTGGTGTGCTAAGGAAATCTATCTATAGGTACAAATAAATACAATGGAATTGTCGTTTGTACTGTCAAAATAATAGATTTTTATACAATTAACGTTAATGTTTATACGGTATTAACTTTATAGACTGTTTTAGACTTATAACTGCCTCGTTAGCCTAGTGGTCCTAAGCGCGACTGCTACGCTAGAGGTCTTAGGTCCGATTCCCAGGTCGAGCAAAAAGTGTTATTGGATTTTTCTATGAAATTCCCAGTAGTAGCTCGGAGTTAGGATTTGTGCTCGATTAATGGCAATAGGCTCACCCCCTATTATATGGGACCTAAACATATCGGCGAATTGTGGGTGTACTCTGGTACACCTCTGCCTAACCCTTCGGGGAATTCAGGTGTGATGATAATAATATGTTATGTAAACGCATTTGTTTTTCTGTCAATTTCCGAAACGCCTGGACTGATTTGGACGGGATTTTCACTGGCAGCTGATGTTATAAGGAGGCTTATATGTTTAGGCTTTTATTTAAAAAAAAAAATCCGATCCCAAAGACTCAGATATCCACTTGGTTTGGGGATCACCGTATTTTAAAAGGTTACATTATTTTAAGCTTCATATTAGCCCAATCAGGTACATTTTACTATGTAACAAATAAAAAAATATTTATACTTTTATTAACGCGGAAAATATTAATTTACCAAACTGCAGTAGAGATTATGTTTTCTAGACTTGCTTGGCCACTATTCATCTGACAATGATGAAATAGTGCATTGATTATAATATTTATGAATACTAGATCTAAATTGTCTAGTAAGGATAAGTCTATGGAATAAATACATGACAAGTTACAAGAAATATCTGGTTTGTGCTAAGTACAAACCTTGGAACGTACTTTTAATATTTCAAAGTCAATTTTAACAACATCGATTTATGAGTAAAGAAATTTTTCACTACTCCGTATCATACTATGATCGTGCTAGGAACGTGTCAGGCAAAATATATTCTTTGTATTGAAAGGTCAGACCACACAGTACTAGCAGTAGTAGAGCTCTTTGTGAGGGAGCTCGTCCGGGGCAGTACTACAACCATACCTATTTATGCCGCAAAGTAGCGTTGCTGTGTTCCGGTTTGAAGGGTTTGAGTGCTGGTGTAATTACAGGCACATGAGACATTTCAACTTTGTCTCTGGGATGGCAACCTATTTGCAAGGCCTCTGCTATTGCAGTCTATAGGTATTGGTGACCACTTATCATCAGGTGGGCCATCGGCTTGTCTGCCATCCAAGGACATTTAAAAAAAGTTCCATCACCGACCAACGCCATGGGCGCGGCGGCGCGTGTCACATTTCGGTTGATACGTTCTAGTGGGCATAGTAATTGATATCAAGTTTCTTTCGGTGCCTTTTTTTTTTTTTTTCAGGATAGAGACATCATCAAATGACTTCCCCCGCCCTGGGCGGGGCGGGAGGGAGTGTCAGACTTTTACTGACTAAAACCCATCCATGTTCCTTTTTGTCCCCTTTGCGTTCCGGGGGCGCGGTATCTCTTACGAACAACCCGCAGCCCCAGCAGGCATCGGCCCCGAGTGGCCCCTTCTAAAATTGCTGACATCTCTTTGAGGCGCGCGTGGAACACGAACGCGCCGTCGACACGGCCTGTCGTTATGCAACGTACGGACGGTGAGCTACCCATTGTTCACCGTCCACAGGCCCGCGTCTACGGTGGCCGGGAGTCGCCTTGCGGCTCCCGGCGCCCGGAGCGTCTACCGCGGCGGCTGGGACGGGAGACACTCTACCTCAACCGTTCCGCAGCGCGCCGCCTCCTTCACTAGTTCTTTCCGTGCCTATGTTCATGACACGGACACGGTCACGGTACGGTGTCCATTGGGTAGACTCCTTAAGAGATTACTTTTAACGAAACATAATATCATTAACATAATAAATGGCTCTAAGAAGTGTGTTAAATTCATTATTCATGCAAGCTTTTGTTATAAAATTATTTTGTAATATTCCTCCAACTTAATTTATGTAAAATAAAAATAAAACAGGCATTATTTTAATGACCTAATGCCTCAGTGGTTAAGGTGTCCACCTCTCTACAATGTTGTAGTATCGCAACCGCACACAGGTAATGTACCAATGTGACTTTTGATATACACACCATCATACGATCACGCCTGTATTCCTCGAAGGGTTAGGCAGAGGTGTAACAATGTACACCCACAGTTCGCCGGTATGTTTAGGTCCCATGTAATAGGGGGCGAGCCTATTGCCATTAACCGGGCACAAATCCTAACTCCGAGCTACTACTGAGAATTTCATAGAAAAACTCAATAACACTTTTCGCTCGACCTGGGAATCGAACCCAAGACCTCTAGCGTAGCAGTCGCTCTTAGGACAACTAGACCACCGAGGCAGTTCTTCGAGGCATCTCTGACATCGGTGAACCAAAACATCATGAGGAAACATGGACTTGTAATAAATATAAGTCTAAAATCGCCAATCCGCCTTGAGCAACCAATGTCTGTGCCTTCTCTGTATTGATAGAGGCCTTCGCCCTGCAGTAGGACAATAATAGGCTTGTATTATTATAACGAAATCAACTGCCATTTTAGACAATAACTTCTTTTTTTAATACGTAAGTTGACAGTATGTAGTTTAAGTAAATTAATTGTATTTTCCATACCTAGGTAATAAGGTATGTAAATTTCAAGTAAATTCAAAGGAGAATCATCATCGTCTTCCTGCCCGTATCCCATGTTACTTGGGGTCGGCGCAACACGTTTTCTTCTTGCATGCCGTCCTGTCAACTGTCATGATATCACTGTCTCCCTTCTCTTTCATATCATTCTTCACGCAATCTATCCATCTTTTCTTTGGTCTTCCTCTTATTCTCCATCCATCTACATTTATATTCATAAGTCTTTTGGTCACATGTGCTTCATCTCTCCTCTTCACTTGCACAAATATAACTACATATTTGTTTGGCCTACATACCTACATTTGCCTAGATACATTATCTTTACCTACATAAACACTTAGTCAATTGATAATGTGAATGAGTCAAAGCCATTTAGATAGTTGATGTATTCATACTCATATCAAAATTATTGCATGTTTTATTTTCAACATACAATGCATACTTAAGGAGAATTAATTATATTTGTATAATTTTGGAGGACTCCCCCTTGAAATGCCTCGTTAGCCTCGTAGTCCTAAGCGCAACTGCTACGCTAGAGGTCTTGAAAGTGTTATTGGGTTTTTCTATCAAATTCTCAGTAGCAGCTTGGAGATTTCGGTTTTGTGCCTGGTTAATGGCAATAGGCTCGCCCCCTATTACATGGGACCTAAACATACCGGCGAACTGTGGGTGTACATGGTTACACCTCTGCCTAACTCTTCCGGGAATACAGGTGTGATGGTATGTTTATGTTTATGCCCCTTTGGACTTGTGGGAGTTGGCACATCTGCTGAGCCCGAAAGTCTGACAACCAGGCTTTACCATGTGGTATTGTCTTCCCTAGTAACTGGGTTGTGGAGGTCAGTTAGGTAGTCGCTCCATGTAAAACACTGGTATTCAGCTGCATTCAGTTAGACTGGAAGTTGATCTTAAGACAGATGAGATAAGGCTAGTTGATGATGATGTTATGAGGGGAGAGAAGAGGAAGGGATCTCCTGTTGTCATCAAACAGGCACAAATCTTATCTCAAAGCACTCTGTTGAGAATTTGAAAAGCCAAAACTATTTTAGCATATTCAACTGGCTTTTAATGCTTATACACTTCTGTCCATCCCTTAGAGGTATAGAGGTATGATGTTCCTAATGTTATGATTGTTAAAAGATGTGGTGTTATAGTCCTAGACCCTGGGTGAGGAGGCTAAAGGGTGTAAGCTGTACCAAAAGTATTTAGGTCTACCCCTGATAAGACTCAAATTAAAATTGATATTTCTGGGCTTCAAACGCATTATTAAATTTTTAAATTAACCTACTGCCAGCCTGTATCTTCCAGCTGGGCAAGAGCCACCCACAAAGACTTGTAGCTATTTAATTCCAGGGACCAGTTTAGGTGGACCAAATTTTAATACGTCAAACAATTTTTTAATCTTATCTTCAACTGGGTCAAGCGGTCAAGCCCCTTTGAAATTATGAGGAGCATCCTTTCTAAGTTATTCAATACATAATACAACATAATGACAAGTGTTACATAAACACAGAAACCAGTTTTGATCGTCAGCAGAGAGTGAAAGTGAGTAGGGGAAAGTAACCTCCTTTGAGAGGTTTGTGTTTCGTTTTAAGAATCAGTTTGTGTACATTCCATTTTTAAACTACAAAGCATGTTTTTTTTTTAAATAGTCTTCTAAGTTTAAAATTTTCATGAATAAATTAACATTATTTTTTGATGCTAAATGAGCTTACTTCTCGTTTTTTATTCTAAATTGTACTTCTAATTTGTAATTTTATTATCATTTATAAGTTTTGAGTTTATGTTAATTATTACCTACTATTCTAGAAATATTTAATGAATATTATAATATTATGTTGACAAAAAACTAAGTATGTTCCAGTGAATGGTTTTTTAATTAATTTAAACATCTTGAAATATAGATTCAACTGAGCGTATTATTCAAACTGAAGAGTGAAAAGAAAAACTTATTAACTAGCTAGCCTCGTTAACTATCTTAATTGGGAAGGCCACCGTCTCGCATTACTGACATACCATGACGAAAATTACTTGTTTATGATATGTTTTTCTTACTTTTTTTTTTATTTAATGGTGAAAAATTAAATGAGAATAAAAAAGTAAATTTTCGCACGAATTTTCCCGGTTAACAGGATATTTTAAAGAGTAATTAAACATAGCAAAGTTATCTCTATCCCAAAATCGAGAGAAAATTATTTATTCAGACGAAAAATTATACTTATACCATTTTTCAAAAAGGATACGCACTATAATCTTCTCCCAGGTATCGACCATGTACAGTTCAGTCACCAAAAGGTACCGAACATACCAGTAACTGAAGAATTGTTGAATTTTCTTTAGAAATTCCATTTTCCGGTCTTGTTTCAAAGCACTGAGTTTAAATACTAAAACTAATAAACTTCGAAGTATTCGAGAGAGTTAATGGTAAGAATGTACAGGTACACGTGTAAACTTTACTTATTCCGGACAAGTATTAATTTCTGTGACACACAACTCGTGTTCTCGGTAATAAAATCAAATCCCTGAAGCCCGGACGAACAACTGTGAGTCAAATTATCAAGTACGATATAAATGTCAAAGTGACGTTAAACAGGTTGACGTTTGCCGTTTGATTATCAAAGGTCTGTGTGACCAATTCGAAAACTTCCGCTTCTAACATTTTTAATATTAGAGTGGCAATACACCATATTTCGATATGATGAATAATTGAATATTTCATCTGGGATACGGCAGTCCCATGTGCGAGGTTGGGGCCAAATTCTCACCATATGGCAGCCGATCCATCAAAGTAGATTAGATGCAATAACTATACAGACACTTTTACATCCAACAGTAAAAACTTCTTACCGTTTCGATGACAAACTATAATATATTTTAATATATTGTTGCGTTCCAGAATTTGGCCGCTTTGATTGCGTTGTCGGTGGTATAGTAGCTGCCACGAGTCATGAGCACATACGTCAAGTGCATTTTTCGGTTTTTGGATTGAACGGTTTTGGATCGCCGACGCTACATGCGATTAGTCCCATCAGTGTGACCGTCGCGTGCAGCATCGGCGACTCCAAAAAACCCAGAAAGGAACCCAAATATGAATTTGACATTTGTGCTCACGACCCACGGCGCCTACTATAGTTATTAAATCTTCTTTAGTACAGCTGTTAGGGTACGCAGGGCACGATGTGAGATGGGTCATCATAAGTAAATACTAGGACAAATTGGTGGAGTGTCATAGCTTGATGATTCGTAAAAAATATGAATTTATAGCAGTTTCTGTGGCCATTGGCCATCTATAACGATGTACTTTTGATAGAGACAGAAAAGAAAACTAAATTTACAATAAAATGAACTTTAATTCATTAGGTTAATAATACAATGTGATTTATTTATCTTAAATCTAAAGTAAAATTGGTATCAGCCCTTTAAACTACGCAAGAAAATACAATGTTGCAAATCTATAAAACGATTTTTTACACTGGTAATACGATTCGATAAGTAATCACAATTTTGTACTTAACAATTACGACATAAAACGGTAATTTTGTTTAATTTCATTAGTTTATACTAATTAGTAACTTAAGTGTACTGGCAGCTATTATAGTTGCCATAATATTTAAAAGCTTGTATAGCCAGATCAAAAAATATGAGTGTTGATAGAAAATAATTTATAGGAAATAAATTATTTAATTGTTTTGCTCTGGCTATTTTATTAAAAAGCTGTAGGCATGCGACAAGGCCTACAATTCGCTTAGAACTCATTTATTACATTTTTATACACTAAACGGTAACATGATTGCATTTAAGCGTGCAAATAGTTTTAAACTGCCCTATACTTCAAGGATAGAAATACCGATCCCCAAGATCCGAGATGCAATTCTTCCTGGCAATCCTATGGCATTATTTGCAACAGATGTTATAATAAAAATATATTTCACAAGCATTTATCCTTTTACAATTCTTGTGAGGACTTGTGCCCACAAAAAAGAAAACTCCCCAGCGGTTCTGCGTAGGTATTTTATATTTATGATATAGTACTTATATATGTGTTTAAAAAATGTTTATTCTTAATATTCAATGGCGATGATATAAGTACAATAATAATATTTGTGATTTCAAGCGACAGTGCTGCCATCTTAGCAAGGATAGGCTTGACACCGCAAATAAGATTGCCCGCCATATCAATTTCACAATTCGAGGTTTATATTTCCGATTTTGTATTTTAAAATACATACTCATGCTTAATTGCAGTATAAATAATAAATACATACAAAATCACTTAATTCCAATTTTAAAACGCAAACTTAAATAACATAGTTTTGGAATAAAACGAAAATTCAAAATCACACTCTTAATTCAATAAAAATATAGTTTAATATTATCATGCAAGCATCTATAATACTAAAATATTATATAATTAAGACATTTCCGATTTATATTTTTATATATTTTTCAGTCTTATACAAGGCACCGATATTATTCCGATTTTGTATAATTATTGTAAAAAAATAGCTGCCGTTAAGTTTCTTATGACGAACGTAATTGGCACTTTAATTTATTATCAACAATAACCGGTCAATTAAGTAAATGGTCGAGTAATAGCTCCAGGGGATTCTTAAAATAACCCGCTATTGTTGATAGTTTTATTGCTAAAATCGAGACATTACATTCCATATATTAAAATAGTTACCAAAATATATGTTTAGATAAAATACTGCGTCTCGTAGGTATAATAAATTGGTTTATAATATGATAAAACTTTAGTGTATAATAATAAAATATTTCTGGTCACACAGGACTTGTACCTTTTGAAATATGATTCATTTTGCCTTATTTTAGATACATTTAGTATCCAATAAAAGTATAGAATCATTTCATTTTTATTTCACCATTAAAAAGCTCGATATAGATGTTATTCTTGCTTCATTCAATTAGCCATTTTTCGAGCAGCATAAATTAAATGGTTAAAGTCAGCATTCTCCACACTTAGAATTAAGGTCAATCTACAAATTGACTAATTCCTATTACCATCACAATTTTTTTCTACCTACCTTTAAATTGACAGTTTTAATATTAACATTTACTTAAAGTTATGGTACTGATTGAGTTTCAACTTTAGCTAGTTATTTCAATAAGTACTATTACTTTGTGACGTTAGGGTAAACGTGAAAATGGACGGGCATTGTTGTAAATGGTATTTATACAATGATGAATGATTTATCAATCCTCATTTTGGCAGTTTTGTGTGGTTTTGTGGAGCAAAAGTAAATATTTTACATTTTATCAAACTCGAATTCTATTTTCTTATCATTTTGATGACGGAAACAAATCAGTTTACCACATCATACAGCGTAAATAAAAATAATACATTTCCACTCACAATTGGTCGAAATAACTGCTATATTCAATACCAATGAACATAAAATAAAAAACAACAAAAATATGTTTTCGCTATACGAGTAGTTAAGCTCATTTGTCATGTCATGACAGTTTTGTTGTAAAGCTGTCATGACGTGTTACGTCAACATGACAAAATAAAACACGGATTTTATTTCACTATCAGAATTTAAATAAAACCGACCAATTTTGCTGGATAAAACCTAGACTATATTTGGTCGTGAAAATTTCAAGTCGACATTGACAGAATAAAATCTACATTTTATTTCGTAAATGACAAAAAACGTCTCATTCAATCTGACAGTGTAAAAAAGATTTAATCAAGAGGTCATCACCTGCATTTGACTGAACAGAACCTATATTGTGTTTGAACTCATGACAAAAACGTTGCCACGACCTGTCATCTAGACTCAACGTGACAACTTACGTCGCCATACCTACATTTTTTCTCCTACCTACTCTCGTTTGTTTCACTCTAAATACTCAGTGTACCCCTGTGCCCCGGTGAAGATGACATCGATCCATATCCTCGCAGCCTCACCAGATGGCGCCATAAGGTAGTACCGTCGCTGCCTTGTCTTCACTATGAATGTAGTTACGGGATTCGGTGATTTTGACGTATTCCCGTGGTCTAGGTACACTTCTTCTATTACCTGGGGAGATAAATGATTTGTAATGACATAGAGCATTGCATAACATATAGCTGCCTCGGTAGCCTAGTGGTCCTAAGCGCGACTGCTACGCTAGAGGTCTTGGGTTCGATTCCCAGGTCGAGCAAAAAGTGTTATTGGGTTTTTCTATGAAATTCTTAGTAGCAGCTCGGAGTTAGGATTTGTGCCCGGTTAATGGCAATAGGCTCGCATTACATGGGACCTAAAAACATACAGGCGAACTGTGGGTGTACATTGTTACACCTCTGCCTAACCCTGCGGGGAATACAGGCGTGATGGTATGTTGTTGTTGTTGTATAAAATATAATTCTTGTGTATTAACATACATCACTGTTTTTGGTAGCGCGCAAAACATCGTGCTTCTTGGTAAGGGGGCCGTGGACGTAATTAAAGGTTAGTATTAACGTTTAAAACTTATTTTCGTAACAAACTTGAAAAAAGTTGGACCAGCAGGTTCCTTCCCAGGTATGGTCCAAAACAAAAAAAAAATATCGTAATGATGAATATGTATCTTTCGGTTTCGTTAAGGTGTCTTTTTAACCCCCGACGCCAAAACAGCGGAGGTTTGGTTTGGAACCGATTTTGATTTTGTTTTTTTTTTTTGTTTGACAAGTGATAGTCGGGAGTGTTCTTAGCTATGTTTGATGGAAATCGGTTCAGCGGTTTCACAGTTATCAGCTTTTTTGTTAGTTGCGGTAGGGATTTTTTTTTACTGTCGTGGGTTACTTAAAATTTTTAATTTTTGTGTTTTTACACTTCTTATAGGTAATTTATTAATACTATATATAAAAATGTATACTCACTTGGAAGTAGGCCCCTCCTCTGGGCTTCTTTTCACTCTTGTCCCAGTAGTAGACGAACGTTTTCGTTTCTCTGTCGAAAACGAACCACCTGCAATCACATAACATGGTACTGTAAGTGGTATTCCTTCAAGTTTTAGTACTTTAGGACTATTAAAAAAAAAGGCATCGGTTTCATATATTTTTATTGGGTATGTAAGTATTGCATTTTAGTATTAAACAGTAGATATTGTTTCGGTTAAATTAATATTTATTATTCTTAAGTAAGTTGAGTGCTTACCGTTTGGACCATGTGTGGAACTTGGCGCCGAGCTTATGCAGGTAGCCGCGACACGACGTCGGCGTCACCGTCACGTAAGGACATACCTCGATCTGGTGACCTGTACCATCAAATATAATATATTTAAGCTGTAAGAAGAGAATTGCACAAATATGATATTTATTTAGTCAAAATAATGTAGGCCTCAGGACACTTCCATGGGGTTCCCCGTACGATTCCTTTTTTATGTTGTCTTCCATAGTCATTCTATTTTACGTTTTGAGTAACATGTCAATCAGGTGGCTTTTTAGAAATTCTAGTGTAATCCTACAAACACTAATTAAGTCATATTCTTAAGAAAATGGGAATATAAACAGTGTCAAAGGCCTTGGCTAAGTCGGTAAAGATACAAATAGCTTTTATTTCTTGTCGGGCTATTAACCAAGTGATGGACGCGGGAATCCGTTAAGGATTATGGGAGGTATAAGAGGACCTGTGTCCATCTGTCTGAATAAGTAATAGGTACTGACCTGCTGACTCGACGTGTCGTCGCAAGTCAAAGTCGTCTCTGTCTGAAGGCAGGTACCGCGTTAGAGGGCGCTGCGACTCGCTGTAGGGCGCTACCCCGCGTCTACTGCGGCGTGGAGCATTGCTGAGTGACACTGTGAAGTAATAGTTTTGTTATAGACAAGTTTTTGCTTGGGAAATTAACTGCTAGATCGTCCAGCTCATAAAAGTCCTTACAAATATTGTCCCTGCTAAAGTCGGAGGCATGGCTGAGTGGCCGGCTGTCGTCACTACGCTTATCGTCCTCTGTCGACTCGGTGCGCGAGTTCCTCACTTGGAGCTGTTGACAAAGATATACATAACATTAACAAAAGTACATTTAATTAGAATTAAAAATAACGTTTTGTCAAATTCTTTAATATTAGATGAGATTTCCTGCCAGGCGTTTCTGTCATCACCTTTAACCAACTTATTTAATAGGTCTTCAATTGTCGAGTTACTAGAATATAGTAAATCAAACAGAATAACATTTTGCGGCATAATATCAATATTCCCGTCAGCATTGGCAATCATGTAAGTAATTTACGCACTTGTATGCATACACATCGTGAAAATATTATTACAATTTAGTTTCACATTTCCTTAAGCAAACTGCTGATTTCCGATTCAATTCAACAGTATAGAACATCCCAAAATAACCTTGAATAGGAATCATCAACTGATTTATCGTCTTAAGAATTCTTAACAATCCCACTGTACGGAACTAAGCCCAGTTTGCTGTATAGCATCATCATGTGATTAGTGGAAGAATTATTTACTGGGTTATAAACAGTCTCTTGTTTTCTGTTCAGAATAGATTAAGTTCTAGTTATTTATCACTGGACTCAGTGGACTAGAATTCTGAGGGGGTTGATAGCATCTACAAAACAACTAACAGAAACTTGTAAGATATATAGACCGAAATCTGTTTTGTTTGTATGACATTCTGGAGTTTCAGAAGTAACACACTGTACTGTTTATGTGTTAAAGAAAATGCGTCAGACATAGTAGTAATTTCAGGTCGGGTAAAATTTTATGAGTAGTAAAGTTGTTTAGTTCACGCACTTGTCTGTTTTCGTGTGTTTATTATTGTTCTACCAGTAGGATGGATGTAGTTCGCAAATGAACACGAAATTTCCCTCGTTGATCTTCCGGCAATTAAACCAGCACCTCAATTTCGTGAAAGACTACACCTCTGTGGTTAAGTAACTTTGCGATAGATTGATGATAGAATTTGAAGACAATAAAGTGTTATCCTGGATTGTATTTTAAAGGGATGCTGTTTTGGATCTAGCTTTAAAAGGATTTCAACCAATCTTGACTCAAGTCCGGGGTAAAAAGCAATGTCTGAGCATTGTCCTTTTAGAATTTAGACTCGAGGCATGGTAAGTAATTACACCTTTTCATAAGGTTACAATATAACCTCGTAGGTCAGTTTAGTTTGCATCTATCGTGCTGCATGTGAACTACAACTTCGCGATATCAAAGTTCTCTTTGACCTTAGCACATATAGAAAATTCCGACAACAACTGTCGGGCAGTAGCCCACCAGACACAACACCCGTTAGGCCGGAGGATCCTTCCTTTCCATAGAACAATGAGGAACTTCACGCCCTGTTCCTCATACCCCAATAACCTTGCCATCACACAAATACTTACAAAAATAGGTCGAGGATTACACGCAAGTCCCCAATGAGAGCTTTTCACTAGAGTCAACCAAACAGACATAATGTTCCACTATTTCCACGTTCACATAAACAATATTTACTGTTTCATATATAGATCACCATTATCTTATAGATAAATAATCACTTTAGCTTCGTATTCCTTGTTTTTTTACTGTTTTATAGCGTCGTCGTAAATTTTATGCTGAGTAATATAATTTGTCAAGTTCTGTGTTGATTCGATTTTAGTAAATTTTATGCTTCCTGCGTAGAAGATTATATAGGTGTTTGAGATATGATGAAATTGTTGATGGATTACGTGTTACTCACACTTGGCATGTGAATGGAGCGAAGGGTGACTAAGAAAGTGTAATATACTTACTGAATATAATAAAGCTGAAGAGTTTTTTGTTTGTTGGTTTAAATGTGATAATCTCGAAATGCAAAGAAAAAATCTATAGTATATAATAGCCAGATGCATTAGTAATAGTATAGGCTATAAATAACGGATAGCGGATCAGTAAAAATAGCCACGCGGGCAAAATTGCGGGTATAAGCTAGTCTGGGATGTAGCAAGGTATCTATACAAAACTAAAGCTTACCATTAAAAATACTACAACTGTTTTTTTTAATCAAAACATGTCTAATAAATGAATAAGATTTATGTCTGCTCATTGAGTGATAGTCTAACTAATTTTTTATGTCCCTGCTGTTTTATTACATTATCTTCCTTTATTCACGAATTAAAAACAGATACTGCTGGCAGAAGTATGTATATTCAACGAACCCAAGGACACGGAAAGTAACAATAAGAACGTATAAACCTAGATTCTTATAGCAATAAGAACGCATTGAATGGCAAACATGGCGACGGCGCATTTGATGTTAAGTGGTCACCGCTACCTGTAGACATCTGCAATACCAGAAGCCTTGCAGATGCGTTGCCATCGCGGAGACAAAGTTGAAATGTCGCATGTGCTTGTAATTACACCGGCACCCATACCTTTCAACCTGCTTGCTGTGTTCAGCAACACTGCTTCGCGGCGGAAATAGGTATGGTGTAGACTGGATAGAAATTCCCTGGACAAGCTTCTTCACAAAGAGCTCTACTACTACAAATTTCGCCAAACCCAGAACTAACTAAAATAACTTCTACTGTGTTCTTACTCCATATTTCCCGCGAACCATGGGACCTTGGTATCACAGTCAACCTTACGCAACGTACTAATTCCGGCAAAGTGGATGTGTATGCGAAAATGTGAATGTTTACAATCTCCGGAGTTTACAATACTGTTATACAAACATCTTGCGTTCACAGATCCGGACTGGTGCTGAAGAAAACATGAAGAATGTTATCAAATATCGCGGGATGTAGCAGGAACGATGGTCTACTACTAATCATTTCACCAGTGTGAGTTATTTTCCTAAATTGAAGAGGAGAAGACCGTTAATGCAGAAATAGTAGGAGAAAACGCAACGCACTGCATAACCTGGGTTTCAACCCATTATCTACCCCACGCTCAGGAGTTGTGTTTCACGACCATAAGACCAACAGGACAGTCAAAGGGTTCAGTATAAATATGGCAGAATATCAATGTTTATTCCAAAGCACGTATAGAAATACTATGGATAAGGTGACCGCCTCTCATACAAGAGGTAGCAGTTTTTCAATTCATACGTACTTTTTTAAGTTTATCTACTCTAACTGCCTCTTTAGCCTAATGGTCCTGAGCGCGACAGCTACTCTAGAGGTCTTTCGTTTGATTCCCAGGTCGAGCAAAGTGTTATTTCGTTTTTCTATGAAATTCTCAGCAGCAGCTCGGAGTTAGGATTTACACCCGGTTAATGGCAATAGGCTCGCCCCCTATTACATAGGACCTAAAACATACCAACGGTCTATGGGTATACATTGGTACACCTCTGCCTAACCCTTCGGGGGATACAGGCGTGATGATGTGTGTAAGTTTATCTTGGCCAACGGTGAAGGAAAACATTGTGAGGAAACCTGGACTTATAATGAATGTAATTCTGTGATCGCCAATCCGCCTTGAGCAAGCGTAGTGATCAATGCTCGTGCTGTTCCTGTACGAGACGAGGCCTTTGCCCTGGAGTAGGACAATAATGTACTGGGATTATTACAAGCAGGATAGAAAAAATATATATTGACAAAAATAGATTTATTTTTGTTTCTAATCTCACGAATCGTATAACCTGTACTCGTAAATCCAAAACAAGTTCAAGTGCACAAGTGCTTCTTTTATTTTTCATATAGCGACGATCAGTCTGGTTTGCAAGGCGGTTCTAAAAATAACCCTTGTATTCGGCCCACGCCAAATATCTTGCGTTTATTTCAGTCATAAATTTAGTTTTCGCCGTAGTTTATCAAAACTTTTGAAAAATAATGTTTTAAGTCAGTCTAATATGAGGTGCGTATTTTTGTATTTGGAATTAATTTTCAGGTGTCTGCACCGGTTGTTCTCTTTTAGAATATTATGGGAGTTTGGTGTTGGAACTTTTTAGGTTTATCTTAGACATCACTGATAACGGTAAAGAAAAACATCTTGAGGAAACCTGTAGTTTATATTAATTAATATAAGTTTAAAATCGATATTCCGCCTTGAGCAGGCGCGGTGATCAATGCTCGTACCTTTTCTGTACGAGAAGAGGGCTTTTCCTTGATTAATAGGCTGATATTATTATTCTTATAGATTTATTTTCATGTTTGCCTTTTACATATCCTTCGCCCCTAATGTAGTTTGATCCTCGGGTCCTCAAAGATTCTTATATGTTACCGGTAGCCATACTAATAAACGTGATTGCTTGTTTCATATGACTGTGGTTGCAGATTTATTGATCAAAGACTAGATAAAGCTACCAGAGACTAAAAATTATTGCAGTCTCACAAATCAAAGCACATTAACATTTCTCAGTAATAAATGCCACCTGGCATACCTCGACACTAACTAATCGACAATAACTTAGATTCTAAACAAGCTATAAATCATTTTATCAACATATTTAACGCCTTTTGGCGTTTGGCCAATAACTGGTCATCTCACCCTAATTTATTTTAATTTTATTACTCAGTTTATGATTATGAGTTGAGAGTGACATCTTCGCTTTTTTAATAGTTCATATTTGTGGCTGTTATGTATGTACTAGATCTAAAGTGCTTGGCAATGACCTAGGTATGTAAATTGTTCTCTTTCTCGGTGCAATTTAGGGGTGTGTAAAACATTAAAGATATGTAACGTCAAATAATAAAAGAATACGCACAGACACCTGTACATTTAAGTGAAGATAAAAATCTTAATGATTAACTCAAGTTTTCAATGGTAGTGTCGCTATTGGCGCCCAGCTGGGACCAAAAACAAAACTAAAAAAAAAATATTCGAAGAATGAATTACTACGAAAACATGATAATTCACTTAGTAACGGGACAAAAAAACGCCAAAATATTTCATATGCTAATGACACGATAGTACAGAGTAGAAGTTTGACTTCTACATCGTATTTTTTTATTTCTATTTTAATACGTAATATTGCTATTGGCGCCCACCTGGGACCGAAACCAAAGCATTATATTTCTTGAAAACATTCATTAATTGCGTTGTTTTTTTTCTGATAACTAGTTAACTACCCAATCATTCCTCAAGACAGCCCTATTCGAAGAATGGGCACCGCCCACATGCGTTCTGATGACTCCTCTCGTATCTACGTCATAAATACCACATACTGTAATAGTCGACAATCATATCTCACGAATGTACGTATGTTTTCTTTATCAATTCTTCGTCGGAAATATGTGTTTGGGCACAAATGTATTGCGTTTATTCTGGTTTTTGCGCGATTATTTTTAGCTTGTCCTTGATTTTTACAGTGCGAAAATACATAACAGCTTCATTTTTCTACCGTCTAAAAGAATATAAGACAAAATTAAACATTATTTATTGAGTGAAAGAGTCTCAAAAGAATTCCATACCTATAGGTATAAAAATTATTTTGAATTACTTATGACTACTTTAAATAAGTACTCATCTCTAAACGCTAAGTAGGTAATCTTGCTTCATCATCTTGTTAAGATCGTAATTGAAAATCTGTGTTTTTTCAAGAAATATACATATTGACATGACAAGGTAATATGGTGGCATCTAAGAACAAACATTTAAATAAACGTTAGAAAGCGCAGGCCATTATAATATTTGTTTTGTTATGTGTTACTGAGTGAATAAAGGCTGGCTCACACTAAATGCTACTACATCGCGCATACGATATAGGTGATGGTGAATCAATCAATCAACGGCGCAATAAGTGTTCATTCAAATATCTCTGTTAAATATTATTTCTGAGCATTCTGGTAAAATTCAACAGTAGAGGACACTAAATAATTATAGTAGTATTTTTATAATAAAGTGTTCACCGGTATGCATTATATGAGATATGTTACTAATAATTTAAATGTAAAATCGCGACAGTATATTTTTTGTTGGCAACATTGCTGCGATGCGTGTCACGGTGCAGTGAAAAAAAAATGAGTGCGAGAGATCAGTGATGTGTGAGAGTTAAATAGTTATTTATTTAAAGTTAACTAAAACGGTGCTACACTAATTACAATAATTACCACAGAAAAAGTCTCTTGTTACTTGAAACTCCACCCTTCCATATTGGCAAACACATCACATTCCGGGTTGGCGGGCATTAAGCATCCTTAGAGTCCAATAAAAACAAATACATACATAATACCAGCTTATTATTGTGCCCCACTGCATGGCAAAGGCAACTTCCCATACAGAGAACGCACGAGCATTGATCACCACGGTTGCTTATGGAGGATGGGCGATTTGAGACTTAAATTAATTATAAGTCCAGGTTTGCTCAAGACATTTTTTTCGTCACCGTCATCAATGGTGTCCAAAATAAATTTAGAAAGTATAAGTAAATATAAAATATTTTGACGTTTGGAGCTGCGACGCTCTAATGCATTTGGATATTTAAATTTCTGCATTTGGTGTGACAAAGCTTTAAGAGATTCTTAGCCAAAAACTTTCATGGTCGGCACATAACTCATTTTTAATGTAGAAATTGAAATTGGCCAGTGTTACACGCGGCTATATAAAAAATTTAAAGTAGTGTTGTTTGATAAAGCCATAAATCTTTGGGGCTATAATTTAGCTGTTTTCTTGAGTGCAATGCATGTTGCATATTTCGCTTTCTCTTAGAATAATTATCGACATAAAGGTACATACCAACACGCCTGTATTCCCCGAAGGGTTAAGCAGAGGTACACCCACAGTTCGCCGATCTATTAAGTTCCCATGTAATAGAGGGCGAGTCTGTTGCCATTAACCGGGTACAAATCCTAAGAGCTGCTACTGAGAATTTCATAGAAAAACCCAATAAAACTTTTGATCGAACCCAAGACCTCTAGCATAGCAGTCGCGCTTAGGACCACTAAGCTATCGAAGCAGTTAACATAAAGGTGCGGTTAGATTTAGAACGTTTAACTAATAGCTAAGTGGCTATTTATTATTTACTAGCGATCTGCCCGTGAGTTCTTCCGCTTGGTTTATTTCAACCACGGGCATAAGTTAGATTTTTTCAGTTACCGTGTTTCAAATTGAAATCAAGTTATCTATCGGAAAACTGACTAACGATAAATCTAGACATTAGTGCCCTTATCCTAACTAGAAGATTGCATCCAGTTTTATTACCTACTTACTAGCTTCTGACATTTATTTTTCCCACCCGCATTGTGTTACGAATTTTGTTACTACTCCACTCCCGTAAATCGTAGCGTGATGATATCTAGTTATTGCTATTCCTCAAGAAACTGGCTATCATATACAACAAGACTTTTGCCAATCCGACCGTCATCTCCAGAGATTAGCGCGTTTACACCAACAAAAAAACTTCAGCTTCATTATATTAAGTATAGATTGGGAAAAATATAACTAGAATACGTTTATATCGAGTGCGCAGTTACTCGTATCGTCTAAATAGGATAGCCAATTAGCCATCCCTATAACATTGATAATCTAAACACTATAGCACATCAAACGCACCGAACATTCAGAAACGTCGTCGTTCGCGTCACTGCATACACTGCTCATCCTAATATTTACATGTGAGTCTGCATGCCAGCATATAGCATCCACGTTTGAGTAGCACAACGATGTAATAAACTTGTTGTCTAAGATCTTAGAGTCAAAAGACTTGTGTAATTTTTTCATGGCTCGAATTTTACTATAAAGGTATATGACGTAGTATCCTAAATATGACCAAAAATAATACCTTCAACCTTCACGCCTGTATTCCCCGAAGGGTTAGGCAGAGGTGTAACAATGTACACCCACAGTTCGCCGGTATATTTAGGTCCCATGTAATAGGGGGCGAGCCTATTGCCATTAACCGGGCACAAATCCTAACTCCGAGCTGCTATTGAGAATTTCATAGAAAAACCCAATAACACTTTTTGCTCGACCTGGGAATCGAACCCAAGACCTCTAGCGTAGCAGTCGCGCTTAGGACCACTAGGCTACCGAGGCAGCCAAAAATAATATTAAATAAAAATGTATTTGACGTTTTCAATTGGGGGACAATCAAGTCTCAGGATTCCGTTTACACGGATGCAAGTGAAGCTGATAAAAGCGTGTTAAAAATGACCCATGAAATAGTATCATCATCATCTTCCTGCCCTTATCCCATGTTACTTGGGGTCGGCGCAACACGTTTTCTTCTTCCATTCCGTCCTGTCAACCGTCATGCTATCACTGACTCCCTTCTCTTTTATATAATCATTTACATAATTCATCCATCTTTTCTTTAGCCTCCCTCTTCCTCTCTATCCATCCACATTTATATTCATAACTCTTTTGGTCACATGCGTCTCATCCCTCCTCTTTACATGCCCATACCAAGACGAACGGTTTCCTCTTAATTTTTCTATCACTGGCGCTACTTTCAAACTTCGTCTAATATACTCATGCCTTACCTTATCCATTCTAGTCACTCCACACATCCATTTCAATTAGCTACTTTTTCATGGATCCTTTTTGGGTATCATAAGGCCAATTCTACTATTCTCAAAATTTTTGACACGCCAAAATGAAGCAAGTGTGACTCCGGGTATCTCAATCTACTAGAATCATACAGTTTTGCTCGTTCATAACCTGTTTTAGTTGTATCATTTGGGGTCCTTCACAGACAGATTTAACTTATTGAACACATTTAGATTATTGACTCAGGTGATCTTGATACTTTGATAAAGTCAAGGAGCACTTACTATTTTTTTTTTGTCACCCATATAAAATCGGAAAGGTGTTCCGATATGAGGCATACATTACTCCGATCAGATTTCTCTGCAATAATGATCATTCATAAGGCAATTCTGACATTGGTGAACTTTGTAACACCTCATATCATACGAGATCAAAGCCACCTCGTTTAAGTTATTACTGAGTTAAAAGCGTTCCCTTTCTTCGCATTAAACTGTTCATAACATCTACATTGTTTCCCTTCGCGGTGTTTAGATTTATCATAAAGCTTTTTGAATGAATGACGCATTTGCTTGTTTATGGTACGACCACGTGGATTTATTTTCGAGCAAAAGGTATACAAAAATACCTATTTAAAATGTTTAAATGCCCGTTTTTATTAACATTAAGCGATACCTAAATGATATCATCATCTGCTTAGCCTTTTTCCAACTACGTTGAGGTCAGCTTCCTGTGTTCCCGGATGTTTTACATGGAGCGACTGCCTATCTGACCTCCACAACTCAAACTCTTGGTAGTCTTACCAAGAGTTATCGTGTCGCCCAGTACCTGTGAGTGGTTGTCAGACTTTCTGGCTTCTGACTATCCGTAACGACATTACATTTAGGAGACACCTAAATGCAATGAGTAAATATTACGTTTCTTAGTGTAAAAAACTTTACAGTAACTACTGAATGCGCCTAGTTATGCCTCCAATTTGCTGCTGCGTAAACAGGCGGCTCTTGGCGGTTGCCTTGGTATAAAATTACAAGCACTTATCGTGATAATAAATTTAACCTGAAAAACCTGGAATGTCTGGCAGTACCGTCACTTCGTACCTCAGCACGATCAATCTTATGCCTGAGTTCATAGTATCTACCGTTCGTAATCATCATGGATTCCTGTGACCGGACTTCTACTGTCCCTAACTATTTATTTTATTTTATTTTATTTGGGAAAAAAAACGATATTACATTACACAAAGGGCTTATCAATATGTTACATAAAACAAAATCAATGTAATAACAACAACATTTTCCACATATTAACTATATAACACACAATTCCACAACACACACACATTTTCCACATATTAACTAGTCTTATCAAATCGTAATTGTCCTGGTAGAAATCTTTTAAAAAAAGATAGTTATACTATTGTCGAGTGTTAGCTGCTCCGTTCCCGTGGCTCGTAGCGTGATGTTATATAGCCTATGTTACTCAAGAATAATGTAGCTATCTATTGGTGAAACAATGGTTAAAATCGATCCAGTACTTCCGGAGCCTATTCGTTACAAACAAGCAAACAAATTTATAATATTAGTATAGATGATTCATATAAATATTCACATACCTTTACCCACTTCTAAAATCATAAAACCCTAGTATCCCTTGCACGAAGGTGTGAACTAAAATAATCATGTTTTCTGAACAGATGACGCATTCCACTGTTTATGATGTTCGTTTGTAGCTTTTGTCCGTCAGTCACGATGATAAAGTATCAAGACTTTTGTAAGCATTTTATTTTTACGTAACATTGTGAGTTATAACTTAATTTGTGGGTAACATTTTTGAGAATAGAGATGTATTGTAAAGCCTGTTGTTTTGTTGCCGCCATTTTGAATTATATTATATTATTTTCTTTATATCTACAAGTTCCTTCATAGATTATTTAGATTATATGAAGGTCTTAGTTCAGTGAATAAAGAAGATTAATTAAGAAACGAATTTTGATAGTACGCCGTATTTAGACACGACGGAATCGTGACACAAAATTTTACTATATATGAAAAAAAAATTGCTGTTCCAATCATTTTGACCAAATAGATGTTGCACTTTTGTATAAAACAGTAAATATTTTCCCTAACCGTAATTTTATCACTGGGCTGTCTAGAATCATTTAAATACTAAATTCACGATAAAAGTCTGCATCACGATTTTTCCATTATGGATTACGCATGGCTAGAAATTCAATCATTCAATAATAATTATTACTATATCACACATCGCTCCATTAACTTGCTTCAATAGGTTATCAAAGTAGTAATCAATCAATAGATATCGTGTTGTGTTTACTTAAATAACTAATTAATGCGATCGACAGATAACTCTTCATTAAATACATAAGAGTGTGATTAATTTTGGAAAAACTGCCACCATGTATAATTGTACCCCTAAAAAGTAATTTAATTATTCGTATTATATTACCAACATAAATAACATTTTTTTTGATTCACAACACAAAAAAAACACTTCCAATTTAAAAATCAAACGTCAAACTTTCCCGCGCAATATCGACTATAGACAATAAATGAACTTTGTTTTTTTTTTAACAGCCTCGGCCTTTGTGCGGCACGCGGTTATGCGGGCCGAGTCCACCGTCGTACTAGAGTTAGGAAGACAAAATTAAAAATGTTTATTTTAGTAAAGTTGATCCGTGGGCGGGATCGAGTGTGAACTGATGGTTTATTATTTACACCCAGTTATTACACTGTCTTTGTGGACAATTGTTTAGGTAATATTCCTATATTACTCATTGGGATAGTAATTATACGATTAGTAATTATATTATTAGTAGTAGTAATTGGATGTAATTCTACCAATACAATTAGTAGTCGCCACAAGTCGTGAAAACAAATGTCAAGTTAATTTTCGGGTTTCCTTTCTGGGTATTTTGGGCCGCAGACGCTGCACGCTATTGGTCCGTCAGTTGGATCAATCACGTGCAGCGTCGGCGCCCCAAAAAACCCCGAAACGAACCCGAAATCCCGAAAACTAATTTGACATCTGTGCTCACGATTCGTGGTGATTAATATACCAACAACACGTCAAAACTACCATCATTCGATGCTATTGTAATTTTAACGCTAATTAATTTTAAATCTATGCTAAGTCTACGTTATGGTTGTTCATATTATGAACTGTTATTGCTGGTTGGCTATTAGTATGACGTTAATAATTTAATGTTTCGGAGATTGTGGGTTGGCTTCTTTTGGCAGAACTAAGCTCCACTGTGACATCTACACATAAAATATGACTTCCAGTTGTAATTTATAAAATGCCTTTGAAAACATGAGAAAGGAAAAACAAAAGCTCGCTCCAGCTTTCATCTATTCTGTTTCAAAACATCTGAAGCGTTACTTAGGTGATTATCATAAATTATTTTACTTTTACACCGTCCATTGTAATAATATAATAATATCAGCCTATTATTGTTTCCACTGCACGGCAAATGGCTCTTCCTCATAGAGAGAATTCGCGATGATTGATCACCACGATTGCTTGAGGCGGATTGGCGACTTCAGACTTACTTTAACTATATAAGTTCAGGTTTCCTCACAATGTTTTCCTTCACCGATGTCAGTGATGTCCAAGATAAACTTAGTAAGTGGACGAATTCTTACACAATTTCGCATTTAAGTACATATTTAAAACTTATTTTTATCTTCAACATCTCCGTAACTAGGGTTTCCAGGCCATGCCTGGGCAGACTTAGAACAAAATCCGTTACTACCTAACATACATCATACATCCTATCCTACTTTTCCTACTAAGATAAATGCGAAAGTTTATGAGGATTGATCGATGGATGTTTTACCTCTTTCACGCTTAAACGGCTGAACGTAGGTATCTGGATGAAATTTGGCATTGAGATTGTAGTGTGGAATAACACATTGGATACTTTTTATCCCGAAAAACGTACGGTTCCCGTGGGTTAATATATCAACTTTGACGCGGACAAAGTCGCGGGCAAAATCTAGTTCATTATAGGTCCAGGTTTCGTATGTAAACGAGCATCATACATTCCGAATATACGTAAAAAAATATATATATTTTCATGAGACTCCGCCAATGCGTCTGTTTATTAAACTCTTGGACACTTATTTAAATTCTGTCTACATGACGTGGACATTTCAGCTCATTATAGATTCTGACACTAAAGTATAGCTTTTTAATGATACCGGCTGCGGTTGCCTGCGCCTGCGTCGCATTTTGATGTAAACTAATAGTAAAAATAATTAGAGGGAAACAGATTGGTGTGATAATTTTAAAGAGTTTATTTTAGTTTTCGATTTGATACTTAGTAAGAAAATACGTTTAAACATAATATAACATAACATCATTCTGTGGTTTCTGCGTACCCCCATGGGAAAAAGGCGTGAGTTTATGTATGTATACCATCACGCCTGTATTCCCCGAAGGGTTAGGGAGAGGTGTAACAATGTACACCCACAGTTCGCCGGTATGGTTAGGTCCCATGTAATAGGGGGCGAGCTACGTTTAAACAGTTGCCATGATTTAATCCAAACCTATGAGATTAATTCATATTGCTCTTTACCTCTGTGTTTTTTTTTTGTTAGCCTATTCTGTCCCACTCCTGGGCAATTGGACTCCTGGAAGTCCTACGGCTGAAATAGCCATGATGATGATGATCTCTCCATAGTATAAAACAAAGTCGCTTCCCGCCGTCTATACGCTTAGATGTTTTAAACTACGCAACGGATTTTAATGCGGTTTTCATCAATAGATAGAGTGATTCAAGAAGAAGGCTTATACTTATAGATTTTTACGCGACGACCAACGGGAGCGGAGAAGTAACCAAAAACATAACTGAACGTGGGTAACACCGCGGGGTAGTTAACGATAAATATTGATTGATTGATTGTGCTATAATAAAATTGTTTTCAAGATCTTTAAAGACGTCTAAAACTCGTGTATTCCCGTTCGTGCCACCGACTTCGTTCCCGTCGTGAAACGAACGGGAATTTACAAAAATAATATTAAATTTGTTCCCGATCGTCCCATTCCAGAATTTAGAGGGGACGAATGGGACTATGTTCTTTGATTAGTGCTATTTATCCGACTAAATAATTTTGTGCGTAAAATATTGAATCGTTCTTCCGTAGTCTACTTTCAAATTTGTCGTGATATTACATGGCTCTGGTGGAACGCGCTGGCGATGCCGCTACTTAACAAAAAAATAATGTGTAAAATTAATGAGTGGACCGATGCAAATGTGACTTTGTAATAATTAGGACAGTTTCTTTTTATAAAAAAAAGCTCTACACTGATTTTTTATCATAAGTTTTAGGTTTAAGGAGAATTTTTATCTTGTTTTAATGTTAAAGTTATTAAAACAACCAATCTGAAATTATTTGGTGGGACCAATAGAACTAGAAAAATAATACATAAATTATTCCTGTTTGTCCCATCAATAAAATTAGTGGGCCGATCAGGAAAAAAAAAATGAATTCCCGTTCGTCCCACGAGGGGGACGAAGTCGATGGGGCGAACGGGAATACACGCTTAAACGATGTACTTTTAAAATAACAAGGCTAAGAGCAAAGCTGTACTTACTGTTTTATTGACCACTTTATGGGAAATATATACGGTACAAGATGGATACAGTGAAGGTTAACCTCAATGGGGATTTGAAGATATATTTCGGAACATAAAAAAGCAAATGGAGTTATTCCGACGCATTCCAAAACCAATCTATATTAATATAATAAAACTAAAGAGTTGTTTGTTTGTTTAAACGCACTAATCTCTGGAATTACCAGTCAGATTTGAAAAAATGTTTCTGGTATTATTATTGAAGTATATCTTTATTAATGAAATTAACATATAAATTACATTTTTAAATATTAATATAAAAATAAAACATTTAAAATATTATTACTATTTATATTAAACTACTAGCTTGTGCTCGCGACTTTGTCCGCGTAGTTTTTTCAGCCGCATTATGTTACGTTTTTGGTTACTGCTCCTTACCTTTTGGTCGTAGCGTGATGTTATATAGCATATAGCTTTCCTCGATAAATGAACTATCCAACACAAAAATAATTTTCTAATTCAAACCAATAGTTTCTGAGATTAGCGCCTTCAACCAAACAAACTCTTCAGCTTTATAATATTGGTATAGATTATTTATTTAACAATTTTGTGTAAGGTAAGCGATCCGACTTTCAGGTAACCATTTTATGATATCACACACAGCGAAAACAAGGCTGTATTAAAAATCTAAGTGCAAAGCATTGTATGTACCAAAAAATACGAGATAACAATCTTCACATAAATTCTCTATTATTTACAGAAAAATTCCATTATCATGAAACATAATTTATCTCTTAATGATTTTGTTTACAAAGCTAGAAAAAATACTTACTGCTTTATGGTACATCTTAATTTTTGCTTTTTTATTTATTCAACCTTCACTGTCACTGGCCACTTAATAAATGTTTATGGATTTTTTTTTAATGTTAACACTGAAAACATGGCTGTCCAAGTTCGACCCTTGGACATTAATGACGCTAATATTCTATGGAATGCATTAGTTGATAATTTTAGTGATAAAGTTGCGATTATGCGATTATCGATATTTATATAAGGACTTTAATTGCATGTTTTTTGTTTATCGTGTGTGGGTGCGGTTTAATTATGTTTTTAATTTTTTTTTATTATCTTACTTCCGTTTTGTTTATGGTAGATAACTATTTTAGAGAAGAGAAGAGAGACAGCTAGTATTTGTTTAACTCCCGGCGCAAAAACGACGGGGTGTTATAAGTTTGACGTGTTTGTGTGTGTGTGTGTGTCTGTCTGTGGCATCGTAGCTCCCGAACGGATGCACCGATTTTGATTTTGTTTTTTGTGTTTGAAAGATAAATTAGTCGGATGTTCTTAGCTTTGTTTGATGGGAATCAGTTCAGCGGTTTCAAAGTTCTCTTTTGTTAGCTACGGTAGTGATTTTTTCTTCTGTCGGGGGTTACTTAAAATTTTTAATTTTGCTCAATATTAATAATATTTTACTGTAGGTGCTACGGAACCGTCATGTGTAAATCGGGGTCGCACTTGGCCGGTTTTTTTTTACTTTGAAAAAAAAAAACGTAAATAATCTTTCTCTATTTAATTATTATTTATGCAAAGTATACATCAAAACTATACCATTAGTTAGCCAGCCTATCAAATATTCAAATAATAACCAATCAAAATTCGCTTACACCATTTAGTGTTGCCAAGCTTACAAAATGTTGCCACCGGAAAACCATTACAGTTTTTATTAAAATTTAAACTCCCTTTCTTTTTTAAAATTAACGAATGGCAGCAGGAAGTCGGTCGCTGTGGTAAAGTATTAACTATACGGCGCAGATCAAAGGAGAGTAGATGTAAAAATAAATTTGGACAAGATTCAAGAGAAATTTGTGATTTATAAATTCTTGATCATGACTTTGTAATTGTGTTTCAGAGTCTTCTTACTATATTATTTAAGCGTACGCCAGCCTGCCTGTTATGTAATATTTTTTGGTAGTTTAATTTTTTTTTTTAAACTTCCTTAGTTAGCAAACGATCCCATGACACACCTGATGTTAAGTGATCACTTCTGCCTATAGACATCTGCAATACCAGAGGCCTTGCAAATGCGTTGCCATCGCAGAGACAAAGTTGAAATTTGCCATGTGCCTGTAATTACACCGGTACCCATTCCCCTTCAAACCGGAACACAGCAACGCTGCTTTGCGGCATAAATAGGTACGGTGGCAGTACTTCCCCGGACGAGCTCCTTCACAAAGATCTCTAGTACTACTAATCTTTTCTTACTAATTAATTTACGCGTACGCAAGTCTGTCTGTTATGTAATATTTTTTTGCTAGTTCAAGATAAATGTTATCAATAATTTTCTTTGTGATACCTAGTGATAATTCGGATTTCTTTGTGTATTTCATAAGTTACGTGTGTTTCGTCAAATAAATCGGTTTTAAGATAACGAAATGTATAAAGAATGTCCATCTGATTTTGTTATTGTTTATAGAAAGCTGTATTTTTGTATGTCATAGGCGGAAGTTAAGATAACCATTTTCAACTCTATTTCTTACGTATTTCCGTTGATTTTAAATTAATTAACGTAAACTACAGTCACTTCAAGATAATATTAGAAAAAGAACGTTATAATTCTAATGACATTTCGATATAAGCTTGTGAATTGTTTCTAAATATATAGTACAAGCTGCTGCCAGCGACTTCGTTCGCGTGGTTTTTTCCACCCGCATTAAGTTAGGTCTTTCGTTACTGCTCATCTCCCGTGTGTCGTAGCGTTATGTTAAATAGCCTGTAGCTTTCCCCGATAAATGGACTATGTAACACAAATTTTTTTTTTTCAATATTTCCCGAGGTTAGCGAGTTCAACCAAACAAACAAACTCTTCAGCTTTATATTAGTATGGATAAAAAAAAAATCGCTTCCTACCATCTGTCCCTCTCTTCGCTTAGATCTTTTAAACTCCGAAACAGATTTTAATGCGGTTTTCATCAATAAATGAAGTGATTTAACAGGAAAGTTTATACCTATAGCATCACGCTATGACCAACGGGGCAGGAGCAGTAACCAAAGACATAACGGAACGCGAGTGAAACTGCGGGGTTCATGGTTAGTATTAATATAATTACTTCATTCATTCAGCAGGCTGGCTAACACCAATTGTGTAACATTCTCTTTAAAATTCAAACTGAAACCTGAAACTATAGCAAAGATATCGGTTTACAAACCGTTTCTTTCATTAATGTTGTTGATGACATTATTAATGGTTCTCGGCATCTTTCGGAAAAGGAAACGGTGTAGCAGTGTCAAGAAAAATATGGCGTTTCTTTTTTTGATAATAGGGTCAGCACAAACAGGCCGGCAATATGTTTCACGATACTCCATTTAGGATAATAATAAATGAGAAACGCTGACATAAGGACAGCGGTTATGATACACGAGAAAATATTTTTTTAAATCCGGTTGAAAGTTTTTGAGCTAAGCGTGTTTAAACAGCCAAAAAAAATCATTATATTGATATAGATTTGCAAATTAGACTGCCCCGTTGGTCTCGTGGTTGCAAGCGCGACTGATAAGCGTGGGGTCCCGAGTTCGATTTTCAAGTCGGGCAAAAAGTGTTATAGAGTTTTTCCGTTAGGATTTGCTCAGTAGCTGCACGGAGTTTGGAAGTTGGTAGTGTGACACCCCCGTGCCTCAGAAAGCACGTAAAGCCGTTGGTCCTGGCTGTCATTCGTAGATCTTTGATAGTCGTTATGGATAGTCAGAAGCCAGGAAGTCTGACAACCAGTCTAATCAAGAGGTATCGTGTTGCCCAGTAACTGGGTTGTGGAGGTCAGATAGGCAGTCGCTCCATGTAAAACACTGGTATTCAGCTGCATCCGGTTGGACTGGTAGCCGACCCCAACATAACTATGTTACTGTTGGGCTTTTTCCCAACTGGAAAAAGCTACGCAGATAATGAGATTTGTAAATTAGGGTTAAAATGGTAACTCTAGAACCACTCAGCATGCTTCATATCGTGTTTATTTTGTAATATCCGACTGCGAAACATCAACTGTCCGTCAAGTCATCAGCGAAGGGAAACCATTGTGTTTGCAAGAAATGGACGAACATCTGATGCACATCAGACTGTCATGACACAGTTTTGATATATCGGCGCGTTACTGTAGGTCTAACGCAAACGCGCTAACACAAAGTAAAGTGTTCGTGTTTTTTAAACTTACTAGGAATTTCTCTTGTATCGTGGGTGCGTTTACAAACATATAAACTCATTACCAGACTGAAAACAACTATCTGTAGGCCATATAAATATTTATTACGTAAGGGAAATGAACCCGTGACACACAGCGCAGCAGCTAATTGCTCAGATACTGCGCCAACAGTGTCGTCAAATCTACACACACACATACCATCACGCCTGTATTCCCCGATGGGTTTGGCAGAGGTGTAACAATATACACCCACAGTTCGCCGGTATGTTTAGGTCCCATGTAATAGGGGGCAAGCCTATTGCCATTAACCGGGCACAAATCCTAATTCCGAGCTACTACTGAGAATTTCATATAAAAACCCAATAACACTTTTTGCTCGTCCTGGGAATCGAACCCAAGACCTCTAGCATAGCAGTCGCGCTCAGGACCACTAGGCTACCGAGGCAGTCGTCAAATCTATACATACTAATATAATAAAGCTGAAGAGTTTGTTTGTTTGGTTTGAACGCGCTAAAAAATATTTTTGTGTTGGATAGTCAATTTATAGAGGAATGTTATAAGCTATATAACATCTCGTTACAACCAATAGGTGCGGAGCAGTAATCAGAGACGAAGAAATGCAAGTATCCTATGGCATAGTTTTAATTTTATACGATAAAGACATTTCAACAAAATAAATTATATTTTATGCGAAGCGAGTATTTCCGTGCGAAAAGTATACAATTTAGAAATCGAACGAATTCACGTTACGTTTATTACTTGCGCCCGCGCAAGGGCCTCTGAAGTGTGCGCCATTATTGATCAAAATGGTACAATGATTGACCTCCTTGCGAGTGCTAAATTATAGTTTCAAAGATGTCTATTAAAATAGTGCACTATTAATTGACGAGGAGCGAATGTGGAGTACCTATTAAGCAATTGAGAGAGGCGCCATAGGAATCATTCATCTATACAAATAAATTAAATTGAAGTGTCTGTTTGTAAATGCATATGAATGATTACATGGTATTTATTATATAGCGGGGAACCGGGAACCGTCCATTTTTCCGGGATAAAAAGTAGCCTATGTACTAATCTAAGTGCCGAATTTCATCCAGATCCGTTTAAGCGTGAAAGAGTAACACACATTCATTCATCCATCCGTCCTTACAAACATTCACATTTATAATATGACAATTATATAGTAGAAAAAAAAAATGTTGCCTGTTTGGTTTGGCTAATCTCGGAAACGGCTGGACCGATTTTGACGGGACTTTCACTAGCAGGTAGTTAATGTTTTAAGCAGTAACGATAACAGCTATGTAATGTATCTTTTAACACCCAATATTTTATCCCTCTTTTTATAAAACAGATGATGCATTCAAATCTGAAATCCGGTTTTTTTCCACCGGAAACCTGACGCTACATTAAATAAAAATCCATAATCCATCCTTTTCACTATTAATAGTGGCATCAAAGTCGGTATTTCTGTAGCACATAATGAAGGAAGCAGTAATTTAGCCCGTCCTGCTCGTGCGCATAGGAGGGAAATGCTCGTTTGTCTTCTTAGAACACAGGTGTTATTTATACTGGTTCGTTAGCGGAATTAATGAGTTTAAGGATATGTTTTCTGTGCTTATTTTTGTATTTGTCACGCCTACAGTCCGGAGTTTGAAGATACTTTAGGAGATCGGAAGCACGAGCGAACCAACACATTTTTTCTCTTTTATCGACGATTCATTTTAGATCTATTCTAAGCATAAGTTTGGAATATACCCTTAATTGGTGTTGCATGATAGTAGATAAATATATTTGGTATATTGATTTAGTTTTGAGATGAGATTTTTTATTTGAATTTTAAATATCAATGGATGACAAACAAGCGGACGGCCCACCTGATGTTAAGTGGTCATCGCTGCCTATAGACATCTGCAATACCAGAGCCCCTGCAAATGCTTTGCCATCCCAGAGATAAAATTGAAATGTCTCATGTACCTAGTTACACCGGCACCCATACCCTTCAAACCAGAACACAACAACGCTGTTTTGCGGCAGAAATAAGTATGGTAGTAGTATTTTTCTGTACTAGATTTTTTCGAAATAACACTGCCAGTGAGATAACAGCTCACCGCAAGCTCACTTTAACTAAATTCACCGAGGGAGATCATAACAGAACGAGCTGCAGTTTTACCCGCATCAAGTTCCGTCTTCGATTGCTACTCCGCTGCCATTAGTCGTAGCGTGATGTTATATAGCCTATAACCATCTTCGATAAACCGGCTAAATGACGCAAAGATTTTTTCAATTCGGATCGGCAGTTCGTGAGATAAGCGCGTTTAAACAAACATACTCTTAGATTATAATATTACTAGCCTCTGCCCGCGACTTCGTTCGCGTGGATATTTTCACCCGTGTTAAGTAATGTCTTTGATTACTGCTCCGCTCCTGTGTATTATAGCGTGATGTTATATAGCCTGTGACACTCACAAATAACGTGGCTTTCAAAATCGGTTTAGTAGATCCAGAGATTACCCCCTACAACCTCACAAGAGATTGTCTAGCCAACACAGTCTTAAGATTATAAAACATTGCCTACAGACGACAGACTCTGGACGTATACAAAATAATCTAGCTATAAATACAAACAGGTGTGTTATGTCTAACTTCTTCCATTCATACAAAATTTTAAAATATTATGTTTGTTCAAACGACGCGAGTTTTTAATAATACGTGTGACAATATAATGGAAAATGTTATTTATATTAAACTTTAGTTTTCCAGGAGTTGTAAAAAAACAAAATAACCGTTTCATAAATGTGCCTCGTTGGCCGTGTCGACGGCGCGTTCGTGTTCCACGCGCGCCTCAAAGAGATGTCAGCATAGGGAAGGGGCCACTGAGGGCCGATGGCTGCCGGGGCTGCGGGTTGTTCGCAAGAGATACCGCGCCCCCGGAACGCAAAGGGCACAAGAAGGAACATGGGTGGGTTTTAGTCAGTAAAAGTCTGACACTCCCTCCCGCCCCGCCCAGGGCGGGAGAAGTTATTTGATGATTTCCCACCCACCAAAAAAATAAAAAATAAAATGTGCCTCGTTGGTTTGTTTTCAGCATGACTGAAATTGCAATGTCCCCTCATGATAGTTTATTTATTTTATTTAATAATACCTGCCCCGTTGGTCTCGTGGTCGCAACCGCGACTGATGAGCACGGGGTCCTGGGTTTGATTCCCGGGTCGAGCAAAAAGTATTATTGGGTTTTTCCATTACAAATTTCTCAGTAGTAGCCCGGAGTTTGTAAGTTGGTGGTGTGACACCTCCGTGCTTCGGAAAGCACGTAAAGCCGTTGGTCCCGGCTGTCATTCGTAGATATTTGACAGTAGGGAACAGAAATGATAGCAAGAGCAAAAAACATCGATCTAGAAAAACTGGAATTCCTCACAAACATAGTTCAGAAAACCTCTTTTGTAACTGCTTCATTGATTATGAGTTTCACGCTCGTTTTTCTCCATAGAGTCCTACGTTTTGGAACGAGGAACTACCTTCAAATTAACTTCTTGACATTTCAAAAGTGCCTGATCAAATGGTCTAATTGAAATAAATCCTTGGACTTTGACTAGAGTCCTCATTTTTTTTTATTCGCGTTTAAAATCTTACTACTATACAACATGGGAACGACTACCAAATTTCTCATGACGGTCCAATGATTCATCAGACATTACCCCGATTACCCACCCGCATAGTGGCACCTATTCAGGGGTCAGAAACCTTTTGTAATACATGTACAATTGCTCATCTTTAAAGTGCGTAAGTTAGACGATAGTCTAATGGTCTTCGCTCATTATAACAGCCGCGGACGACACGGCAAAGGCCCAGCCAAATCGCCTCGAAAAAACGAATCATTAGCCGTCACCTTTTTATTTTGTCCTTATTGAATTTAAGGGGCTATGCGTACACAGGACACCGTAAAACACACATTTTTTGTCGCATAGTTTGGCGTATTGGTACATATTGCAAGCCTGAAAAAAATTGAGTGTATTGTCAAGGGTTTAAAGAAAAGACTTACCTATAAATATTTTATGAAAGTATAACAGTATCATGGTAAAAAATTCGTAAAGGTGAGCAGAAAAATATTTTATCGTCGCATAGATCTCAGAATTTTGAGCGTAAACTGTATAGTTTTATGTTATGACATTATAGGGAATTTCATGAACTAAAGACATACCTATAAATTATTCCACTGAGCCGTGAATTCTTTTCACAATTTAAAGAAAACTTCGAAATTACTGTTATTTTTGTGGTTATTGGTGTGGTAAATTTATGTGGTTTGGTGTTCTTCTCTGTGTGAGAAGAAGCCTTTACGCTGGTAGTGGCACAATACTAGGTTTGCATTATTGTAATTTATGTAAAAAAACATTTTAACGCACATAATACAAACGCCTAATTTATTTTGCAAAAATATTGCTGTGTCGGAGGCTTAGGCCGTTAATACAGTGCACCGCGACGCGTAGCGCGGAGCGGCAGATTTTAACATCGTATACAAGAGTTTCAATTTGTATAGAAAAGACGCCTCGCACAACACACTACGGTCGCGTCTACGCGCGGGACTTTCGTACCGCGCAAGGCGCCTCGCGCGGGCTGCTTTGCCAGTGGGTGAACCGCCTAACCGTGATGTAATGAGTGAAGACCCCAAATTATCACGCTCGCGTTGTTCCTTTGTTCAGTCCGAAATATTTCTAGAAAATTAAAACAGTTGGTGTTTTTATTACTTTAACGTTTTATTGTTTGAGTTAAAACATATTGTGTGCGAGTGAGACCGCAAATATGTTTGCAACGCGTGCATTGCTTTGTGTTTCGCCTAATTTTGGAATATGCTTTTTAAATAATCAAACAGGTTTTATTGAATTATCAACCTAGATGTTTCCAGGTTCATGAAAGGTTATATTTTGTATTTACTAAAGATACCGCTGTTGCTAATGTAGTAGGTAAATACTATAGTTGGTACCTACATAAACTTGGGGTTTATCTATATGTAGTAATATTTGCCTCACAACCAACATCATAACTGCCTCGGTAGCCTAGTGGTCCTAAGCGCGACTGTTAACCTAAAGGTCTTGGGTTCGATTCCCAGGTCGAGCAAAGTGTTATTGGGTTTTTCTATGAAATTCTCAGTAGCAGCTCGGAGTTTGGATTTGTGCCCGGTTAATGGAAATAGGTTCGCCCCTGTTACATGGGACCTAAAACATACCGGCGAACTGTATGTGTACATTGTTTCACCTCTGCCTAACGCTTCGGGGAATACAGGCGTGATGGTACTAATATTTAAAAGCTGAAAAGTTTTTATTTTTTTTTTATTTTAACACATTCATTTTCGAAACTATTGGTCTGATTCTGAAGATTGTTTCGCCAATAGGAAGGTAGCTACGTTATCTATTAGTTTAGAGCTAAAGGCTAGATATTGTCATTAAAAAAGTACAGATTCGTAAGAAAATTCACGCGTAGAAAGTCATGAGCAAAAGTCAGTTGAGCATAAACATACACCCATTCTATGTATGATAAATGGTAGCCACAGACATAACGATAAACTTGCGCAAGTTTACACTTGCACAAGTACAAATGGCTGAGATATTTGCTCTAATACTTGTGCAAATTAAAACTTGCACAAGTATTTATCGTCACCGTTTGTGGACTGCATAAATATAAAATGTAAATATTGACAAATGTAAACAAAACACACTCACCTCCTCAATGGACGATGACATAAGCCCGGAACTGTAACAAAAAACAAAAAATAGTTTTAACATGACATACGTAGGTAACTGGAAATTAGTTTTCAGCTGGCAGTCCGTTTCAAAATGTCAAATGTCTCTTTTAATACTAAGGGCATTTAAAAATAATTTCAGACGTAGAGTAGGATTATTAAAAGTGTTTACGTTGTACAGTATTTCATTCAAATTTCAAGTATCAAGACGTTGAAAATAAATGAACAGACTTTAATTAATCTTCATACGTTTACGCAAGAGATGGATGGATTGTCTGAAGAATGATATGAAATAGAAAGGAGAGGGAGATATCATGGCGGTTGACAGGACGGAATGGAAGAATAAAATGTGTAGCGCCGACCCCAAGTAGCAAGGGATAGGGGCAGGAAGATGATGATAATGACGTAAACGCGAATTACATAAGTCTAAAGAGTCTAAAAGCGAAGCTATAAATTTATTATAATTTTTTTTTTTCAAATGTTTGTCTTTTTTTTAAGAAATTTTTATATTAATACATAAAATATACAGGGTGTTAGGGTAAACAAGAGACTTGCTTTAAGGGAGAGCAGTACTCATGAAAATAAACCACCGTTATTATAATAAAAAAAAACAACTGCTCCATACATTTATGTTCGCATAACTCGACAACATGTAAGGAACAGCTGTATTTTATTTCGAAATTTTAAATTTTGAAAGTGATTTATTTTCATAAGCACCACACTCCCTGAAATTAAGTCCCTTGTTTAAACTAACACCTTGTATAATGTAGATCCAGAAATATATACAGATACATTTCGCGTGTACGTTTAAAATTTCGTTAGATTTAAACACTCTTAATTTTGCGTCATCATCATCTACTTAGCCTTTTCCCAACTATATTGGGATCAGCTTCCAGTCTAACCGGATGCAGCTGAGTACCAATGTTTTACATGGAGCGACTGCCTATGTGACCTCCACAACCCAGTTACCAGGCAACACGATACCTCTTGGTTAGACTGGTTGTCAGACTTCCCGGCTTCTGACTATCCGTAACGACTGTCAAAGATCTACGAATGACAGCCGGGACCAACGGCTTTACGTGCTTTTCGAGGCACGGGGGTGTCACACCACCAACTTCCAAACTCCGGGCTGCTACTGAGCAAATGCTAATGGAAAAACCCAATAACACTTTTTGCCCGACATGGGAATCGAACCCGGGACCCCACGCTCCTCAGTCGCGCTAGCAACCACGAGACCAACGGGGCAGTTAAACACTCTTAATTTTGCGTGCGGAAATAAATTTGTTGCATGTTGACCGCTATACTACTGAACTGCGAAGAGGTTACGAACTTCGTTCAAGCAAAAGGACATTGTATCTAACTAATATTATAAAGCTGAAGAGTTTGTTTGGTTGAACGCGCTAATCTCAGAAACTACTGGTTTGAATTGGAAAATTATTTTTGTGTTGGATAGTTCATTTATCGTGGACGGCTATAGGCTATATAACATCACGCTCCGACCAATAGGAGAGGAGGACGAAATCGCGAGCAGAAGCTAGTTAAAAATAAACCTAGTATTTCGTGACGTTAAGCACAACATTTTACAAACATGGTACCGGTCTTCTATAGCTATATTAGAATATCAAGACTAGTTACACATCCGTTTCATTGCTGTTCATGTCTCGTTTAGAATACCTATTGTTATTAATTAGGTTTCTTCCATAATTAAGTACATGAGTCATTTTAAATCAACCGTAATAGACAGGGACGTTTTTCAAATTCTTAATGACTTACACACTAGCTAGAAGGTTAATAGGGAATAAGCATGACTATTTTTATTAAAAAAAAAATATCCTCATTCATGTAATAAACAGATTAGTGAAACACTTTTTCGAATAGCTATGACATTAAAAACATATAAGATAAAAAAAAAAAATATATACCATCACGCCTGTATTCCCCGAAGGGTTAGGCAGAGGTGATATAAGATGTCGAAGATTTGTTTCTATCTCTTTCTAGCGAAACGAAATTTAACACGGTGTTTATATAGCTGTAATGTTATGTGACGTCACAGTCCATGTCGGATCTCTCTGTCTAATATATCGGCCGATATTAATTTTAATTTCACTTTTTGTCATCTCTATGATGGTATTTTCATATTTTGTCAATAAATGCGTTTAGATAAATTCGGTAAAGTCGGAATCTATGTCAAAAAATTTAAGTAAACTAGAGACATTTTGGACAGATTGCGATCGTTCCTAAAAGTTAATAGAATTGTCCTCTAAGAGTCAATTCCCGTAACTAAAATCGTTCAAAATCTGATCGCACTTTCATCTCAGCGACAATTATTAACGTCAAAAACTTGTCAAAAGTAAAACGGCCGATGTATCTTGGCGGTCTTGAAGTTAGCTGATTAGCTGCGCAGTAGACAATTTTGTTTTAAAAAAATTCATTGCGCAGCCAAACAGCTAACTTCAGGGCCATCAAGATACGTCGGCCGTACTGTAAAGTAGAGGTGTTTTTGAAAGTTCGAGACTGACATTAAATTGCGAAAGTTCAAATCAAATGAATTAAAAAAAAAAAAAATACAAAAATTTATACTCCTCCTTGGTTAAGCCTCTTCAACTAATAATAATACTTACATATATTGAAATAGTTAATTTAGAACCAGTACTTATTGCATGTAAATTAATAAATAATTATAATGTTTATTGTCTAGATTTTAAGGTAATACTATGCTGCTGTGCTCTAACGGGGTCCATAACGGAACATTCAGCTTTAAGCCTATATGTAACATCTTTTATACAAATTATGGTATGCCAATAAATATATATGAAATATGACCACGACCGATTTTTTTACCGATTTCTTCTCGCCGACAAAGAGATATGTAAAAAATCGTTCGTGTAAAGAGTCTTATTAGTGGTCGTCACATCATAGTACACTTACCAACACAACAGCGAGCATTCTTTATCCTTCTCCTTTTTTTTAGACATTTTTGAACACAAGTACACTACCAGAACACTTTCACAGAACAGTCAAGCTCATAATAAAAAAGAAAGCATCACTTTTACACCATTAGTTCACTTGTCAACCGTTTTAATGAGTACATCTGTTATTAAAACCATATGATGACGAGACTAGGATGTAATTAACTCTTTTAATTATCGTTTTAACTAATTTGACATTAAACTAGGTTGGTTGTTCCTGTGAGGAGATTATGATGGTGGTATAAACGCCATTTTTTATGGCGTAAACATCCGACTGCCCACCTGATGTTAAGTGGCCACCGCTGCCTATAAACATCTGCAATACCAGAGGCTTTGCAGATGCGTTTCTTCAGAAACAAAGTTGAATTGTCACGTGAATGAAATTACTACGGCACCCATACCCTTCAAACCAGAACACAGCAACGCTGCTTTGCGGTTGAAACCGGTATGGTGGTAGTACTTCCCCGGACGAGCTCCTTCACAAAGGGCTCTACTACTACTCATGAAAGACACCGAAATCTTACTCAGGAAACGGTTCATCGACGAGGGGAAATTTTATGAAAATCTGTCAATTATGTGTGGGGGTTAGTGGGTCTTAACAGATAGAAGGATGGACGTCATTAGAAATCTTCGCTGTATTATAATAACTTAGCTATTATCCTCCACAAGGTTATGTCCACTTAGGAATATTAATAAGTTTTCTAACTAACAATGCAATTGAAAAGTTTTATAACTTGGCTTTTCAATAACATAACGTTTAACGCTGATTTATTTTAAATCTATTCTGAGCATGAGGTTTGGAATGTTTCTGTTAGATAGTAATGTAACAAGTTCGCCATATTGAATTAGTTTGACATAATTTTAATTATTGAGAGATTATGGGTTACTTTGTTTTGGAAGAAAATATATTTTAAAATAAAATATAACTGGAGAAATGTAGGTGTAGATATACACCGCTGAGTAAACAAGCGTAATGTTATGGTAAACAAATGAATAATCTTTGAAAATATACATCAAAACTATAACATTTCACAAAGTAGCGCATCTGTTTAATATTTTTTTAAACACTCTTTGTTATTTCTCTTTCCACAACACACTACACAACATAAACAATTTTTTTAAACACAATATTAAAAATAGCACTTATTTTTATAAAAACATCGCCTTATAAATCCGTGGAGGCGCAGGCGCACGATATATTACCGACTTCGTTATAAAGTATAGTGGCCGCGCGGAGTCGTGAACGAAAACATCTGTTGGACTCAATTGGATGCAGGGAAGTTTATAATACGCGTTGACACAATGAGTGTACGTCGTATACAGGACGTTTGTAATGTGACTGATAATTTTGTAGATATAAATTATTATTATAATGAGGTGGTTTGGACTCATTAGCTTTTTGTCTAGGGGGTGAGTGCACATTTGCGATTGGATAATTATTGTATACTTATGTGAAACGATAAAAATATCCTCACTAAACCTAAAAAGGGGTCTTTTATCCTATTAAAAACAACTTTTATTACGGAACCAAAATAAGAGTGCAATTTTATAAGTTTTTAGAATGATCGCAATCTATTCTCAGTGTCAATCTGTCAAAAATGTCTCTAATAATTTTGACACTTTTGAACTAGTAGGTTTGGCCTTCTGAAATGGCAATGAAAAAAAAAAAACAGCTGATTTAAAAGAGGCACTAAAATGAAAATGTTGTTGCCCTGTGAGCTTCCTTTTTTTGTTTAATTACAAACAATTACGAATAATTATGATTAAAATAAGTATAAATTACCATCACGCCTGTATTCCCCAAAGGGTTAGGCAGAGGTGTACCAATGTACACCCCCAGTTCGCCGGTATGTTTAGATCCCATGTAATAGGGAAGCGAGCCTATTGCCATTAACCGGGCACAAATCCAAACACCGAGCTGCTACTGAGAATTTCATAAAAACCGAATACCACTTTTTGCTCGACTTGGAAATCGGACCCAAGACCTCTAGCGTACCAATCGCGGTTAGGACCACTAGGCTAATGATGCAGTTATAAATATAAATATATACTTTTATGTTGATTCGAGTGACAGGTCTGTTAAAAACAAGTATCTAGTCTTTGATCGTTCTATTCTATTTTGGTTTAACTTTTACGTTTTTAATTTCAGTATCTCAACAGCGTATGTCAACAACATCGTTTTAAACTTAATAAAGTAGCAAATTAAGGTTATTTCTATGTTTCTTTATTATAGGAAAGTTTTAGTAGGGAAATAAAAAAAAAATGGCAGCGAAAATTGATTTAGAGTTCCTGACGGGAGGACATTCAACATGGCTTTTATTTTTATGTTGATAATTTTATTTAATTAGGTGCTTTATTTCAGTTATCGTATACAGGGTGGAGGGCATATTTAAGAGCAACAAAGGGGGCAATTCTAGTAACGTTAAGAGACGTTCGCATTCTAATCTCAGTTTTAATCTGTAATTTTGGACATTGATTTTCGCCGAGATGAAATTGCGACTTGATTTTGAACGTTTTTATGAATTACTAGCTGTTGCCCGCGACTTCGTTCGCGTTCACTATTTTATTGGTTTCAATTTTGTTTTCGCATAACCTTCTTTTTTTTAAATTAAAGTAAATAAAAGAATAAAAATAGCCTAAGTTACTTCTCATAACATCAGCTATATGCGAGTGAAAGTCCCGTCAAAATCGGTTCAACCGTTTCAGAGATTAGCCGGAACAGACAGACAGACAGACAGTCAAAAAAAATATATATATGTTAGTATCGTATATACTTTCATATGCATTTAGTGAAAAGCTTGTAATTTGAAATCACAAACAGACTCTTCAATTTTATTTATTTGTATAGATTACGATATTGCCCTTCAGACACCAATAGTCAAGCTGTTCCATTTATTATTACATTATAGGTTTTGAAACAGCTGATATTTTGTACCAAAAAAGGACAGGTTATGTATTCGGGGTGTTAGTATATTTTTCCTATATATGTACACCTATTTTTCCGTAATGTCAGGGCCAATACGCGAAAGTATTTTTTATAAGCTTGTTTAAATTTCTACTCTATTGGGTCTAGAATATTGAACTGACTCCATTATTTGACTGAACCTGACGTAATCCATCCACATCGAGCAGAGGAATTACTTTATGGACTTTCCTATACATGAATGGATGAAAATATTAATAATGTGTGGGTTTATCTAAGCTTTAGCGTTATCACTAATCAGAGCTGTTCGCTGAAAAACTGGTGAACGGACTAGTAAACACCTATGGACAGTCCGGAAAGGACATCGGTTTTACTTTTTAAATAATTATAGGAGTGAAGGTAGAGAGACTGCACCTGCGTTTGTGCACACACTTGTGCACTATAATATCTCCTGCATACTTGGCTAGTCTCCATTGAGATTGGTCGTCGCGACTGAAAATCTGTTACAGTATTTTTATACGAGCGAATTTGATTGCTTTATCGATTTGATCGATTCTTTTTCTAGAACTAAAGCAATAGCAACTAGATTCAATATTTTTAATTTAACATGTGATTGACGTTCAAAAGTGCCTTTTAATGGTCTAATTGAAATAAATGATTTGACTTTGACTTTTGACTTTAGTAATCGGCACGAGTCGTGAGCGATAACTTTAAGTTAATTTTTGGGTCTCTTTGGCGGGATGAAGGAGGCGGGGGGCGCCGGCGCTGCACACGATTGGTCCGTCTGTCGGACGTCAATTAATCTAAGTATAAAGTAAAGATCGATAGAAACCATAGCCCACAAAAATTCACCGTTCTGTTATCACAGAATTCGAAGCGTCTGATTACGTTATCAGCATGTTCGGTTGATAAATCTCTATAAATATAATCTTGTTTTTACCGGTATTACCGATAAGAGGAAAAGTATTACAACAAGAATTTTGTTAATAATAATTAAAGTTATGTAATTTTGTGTGTTCTTATACTTTTGTGTGTGTCATTTTATTACAATCTTTTATAGTTTATTCATTTATAATTTTATTTGAAGGTTTTTTGGAGTGCTGACGCTCCACTTGATCGGTCCATCCGTCGTACCGGACGCGTACAGTGTCGACGCTCCAAAAAACCCAGAGAGGAACCCAAATACCCAAAAATTTACTTGACGTTTGTGCTCACGACTCGTGGCGACTGATACAAGACTTAATAAAAATTGAAACTCATTCGACAGAACGGATATGAGAGTTTAAATTCGATATTTCCCGGATTTTCGGTTTAAGAGCATTGTTAAAATTTATAATATGAAGATATAAAGAAACTCGGTCAGTTTTATAGGTGTAATAACAAATTTAAATATTTGAATTTCAACGTATAATGTACTGAAATTCAGAATAATATCGTAGTAACCTATATACATATTTGTAGGTACCTGGTATTAATTGGCTTTTATTAAAATACCTATAAAAACTGCCTCAGTAGCCTAGTGATCTTAAGCGCGACTGCTAATGGCAATAGTGAGGCTATTGCCATTAACCGGGCACAAATCCCAACTACCCCCTATTACATGGGACTTAAAAACATACCGGCGAACTGTGGGTGTACATTGGTGTACCTCTGCCTAACCCTTCGGGGAATACAGGTGTGATGGTATGTATGTACCTTTAAAAAGTACTTTGATTAAAATCTAACATACTTCACACTCGTAATAATTGTTTAGTTTTGTTTGTTTTTTTTAAAAACGTTGCCCCACACTAAGAATTTCTCCTGTATCGCGAGTGCGTTTACGAACATATAAACTCACATACACAAACAGCCAGTCCCGGAACAACTATCTGTAGGTCATACAAACATTTGTTTCGTGCGGGAATAGAACCCGCGAATTCTGAGTATGACATTTAAGTAATAAAAAAGATCTTAATTATCATTTTTAAGCTTTTCTTTCTACTAAAATCACATCCTCCCTTTCATAAATATAAAAAAAACACTTAAAGATTTATATTTGAAAAAAAAACTGCCTCGGTAGCCTAGTGGTCCTAAGCGCGACTGCTACGCTAGAGGTCTTGGGTTCGATTCCCAGGTCGAGCAAAAAGTGTTATTGGGTTTCTCTATGAAATTCTCAGTAGCAGCTCGGAGTTAGGTTTTGTGCCCGGTTAATGGCAATAGGCTCGCCCCCTATTACACGGGACCTAAACATACCGGCGAACTGTGGGTGTACATTATTACATCTCTGCCTAACCCTTCGGAGAATACGGGCGTGATGGTATGTAAGTGTGTGTATTAAAAAAAAAATACATCCTGTATACACCGTACCACAGTACGATATAAGTAGGCACATCACATACCAACGCAGTTAACTGTGATTGTAATGCCAAGAGGTCGATCGTTATTGTTTAATTAATTATCATTACTGCCTCGTTAGCCTAGTGGTCCTAAGCGCGACTGCTCCGCTAGAGGTCTTGGGTTCGATTCCCAAGTCGAGCAAAAAGTGTTATTGGGTTTTTCTATGAAATTCTCAGTAGCAGCTCGGAGTAAGTATTTGTCCCCGGTTATTGACAATAGGCTCGTCCCCTATTTCATGGGACCTACACATACCGGCGAACTGTGGGTGTACATTGTTACACTTCTGCCTTATCCTTCGCGGAATACAGGTGTGATGGTGTGTGTAATTATCATTATGAATTTATATTATAGATAATATAAATTCATAATGATAATTACAAAAACGTAAACGTAAACGTTGTTTTTACAATACCCATCAGTCCTGTAGACAGGACTGATGGGTATTGTAAAAGCAACGTTTATATTTAAGATTGTTTTGTTAAATGGAGCTAGAATGCTGTTATTCAAAGGATAGTGAACTGTATAATAGTTTAAAAATACGAGGAGTAAAAAGACACGTCACATAGCTGGACCGATTTTACCCATTTCTTCACCAATAGACAGTTACATTATTCCTGAGTAACGTAGGCTATATAACATCACGCTACGACTCACAGGAGCGGAGCGGCGGTTTTTTTTATGCAAAAAGCAGGCCTCAATTATTTCAATAGGAATATTTATGATAAAGAATATAATACTATGAGTTGCCTGAGTCAATTTGTTGGGGTCTTTTTAACCTAGAGTAGAATTGTCACGGGGTTGAATTGTTATGGGGTTAAATTGTCAGAGAGTAGAGTTTCCGGGTCGAGTTGTTAGCGTTTACAATACTGAAAGTCAACCTATTTCCTGGTAAACAAAATCACTAGAATTTCACATAGTTGTTATCACCACATAGATTCGCTATCACTTCGTATCGTAAACCTATTGACATAGATAGCAAAATAGGCAACTGGGCGACACTATCTACATACAGACAATGTTGACAGTGTTTGCTCTGTTAATGCACCAAAGTTTATCAAGTACTTAGTTTGGCTTAAAGAGGACATTCCGGACATCGCGGTCCATATAAAAGTAGTGTATTTATATTTTTGTCAAAAAGTCATTAAGCATGATGAAATTTTGTAGAAGGGGACTAATTTCTATGACCTGTTGTTCCACTGCAGAGCCAAAGACACCACCGTTGCTGAAGACGGATTGGCAATTTCAGACTTGCTTTAATTACTTTACTTAATTACTTATAACTTAATATTATAAAGAGGAAAGGTTTTTTTGTTTATTTGTTTGTTTCGAAACTACTGGACCAATTTTAACCATTTTTTACCAACAGATAGCTATCTTATTCCTGAGTAATATAGGCTATATAATATCACGCTATGACCCATAGGAGCGGAGCAGTAAACAAAGACATAACTTAACGCGGGTGAAACTAGCAACGCGGCCGTTTGCTAGTTAATTATAAGCGCCCACGACCGATTTTTGACAGATTTATTTGTCGGCGAGAAGAAATCTGTCACAAATCGGCCCGATAATCGGTAAAAAAATTGGTCATGGGCTGCTTTAGGCCTGGTTTACTCACGATGGTTTCCTTTAGCGATTAAGTGATATCCAAGATAAACTTAGAAACTACAATTAAGAATTGGAAAAGTCACATTGGTGCTTGCCCGGTATCGAAACCGCAACGTCATGCATGAGAAGCAGGTACCTTAACCATTGGGCCATCACGACCATGTTCCCGTTACCTACATAATTTCAAAATGATACGCAGGCAATTCAAAATCTCGTACGAGATAAAAAAATCAATATAAATAAATGGGTCAACAGATACAGGGAACCTATTTATTTCAATCATAAAACTTACTTAAATAATAATTAGATTACAAACTACGAGAATGTACAGTTAATATAAAAAATAAAAAGGAAGCTTATAGGGAATCAAAAAACTCATTTGCATCGCTGTCAATGGGACAAGTGCCCAAAAGATTATTTGTCTAACGATGTTCGGCAAGAGAATATTATCATGAGAGCATTTTCAATAAATATTTTATTCAGAACCACAAAATAAAGTTCTCGTTTAATAAATACTTCAAAAATCGATAGGAGAAGCTAAGTAATTAATAGGTTTGTTTTGTAATGAATAAAATATATTGGTGTTCAATAAATCGGAGTGGGATCGAATGTTTCTTTTTATAGTTGATTTATATGGCTTATGGATAATGTAAAACATGTTTTATTAATTTCGTTCTCGGAAAAGTACATAGCATAAAACAAAGTCGCTTCCCGCCGTCTGTACGCTTGGATCTTTTAAACTCTGCAACTGATGTTAATTCGGTTTTCATAAATAGCCTTTGCTAATAGGAAGCAACGTTTTCCTCTCGTGCTTTAGTCATAAAGTTTAAAAAAGAAATGGGATCCGTAAGAGAAGAGGGCTAAAGTTTGTCTAATATAGTAATTATGAGGTAAAAATGTTTGTTAGTAAGTAATCTCTAGAAAGGAGTTCTGGTCCGATTACAAAAAATCTTTCATCGTTACAAAGCGAGTGTCATCGGACATTTTTCTATGGTAATTTAAATGGCTGACACTAGTCTAGAATAATTGCGATAAAATGAGTATGACATCAGTGTCTGTTGTGGACATAGCCTGATGTCATGCTCAAAACACAAGTGATACAAATTGAGGAATGCTGTACAATCTATCCTAATATAATAAAGAGGTAAAGATTGTAAGGTTGTATCTCTGGATCTACTAAAGCGATTTTGAAAATTCTTTTACTCATAGGAAGCCACGTTATTTGGAAGTGTCGTTGGCTATACAACATCACGCTACGACACACGGGAGCGGAGCAGGAACCAACGACGTAACTTTAGTTATCTATAAATTACGAGTCTGGTTTTTATTACAACAAAAAGAGGAAGTAATGCTTACAAGAGAAAAGTTCAGGAGTGAACATCTTTCAATGTAGATTACGAAGGAAGCAAGACAGTAAATCAGCTGTTCCCTTCAAAAATGCTCTGTACCGCGATCAAAATGTATGAAACACTTGATTTTTTTAAATATCTCGGACTTAGTTGTTCCCGTAGTAAAAGTTAGTTGTACCCACAGTCCACCGGTATGTTTAGGTCCCATGTAATAGGGGGCGAGCCTATTGCCATCAACCGGGCACAAATCCTAACTCCGAGCTGCTACTGAGAATTTCATAGAAAAACCCAATAACATTTTTGCTCGACCTGGGAATCGAACCCAAGACCTATAGCCTAGCAGTCGCGCTTAGGACCACTAGGCTAACGAGGCAGTCAAAACATAACTTACATGTTTCAAACCATTTATAAACACTATGGAAGCCTGACTCATATTTTATTTCTTAACAACTCGCCTGAGAAACTTGTGTAGGTAAATGTTTTCATTTCTTATCTCAGTGTGTGTATGGTTTTACAGCTGGCCAGTTACTAGTTATATTAGTAACTAGACAAATTACTGCCCGCAACTTCGTTCGCGTCAAGAGATACCGCGCCCCCGGAACGCAAAGGGCACAAGAAGGAACATGGGTGGGTTTTAGTCAGTAAAAGTCTGACACTATAGGGCGGGGGAAGTTATTTGATGATTTCCCACCCACCAAAAAAAAAAAAAAAAACTTCGTTCGCGTGACTTATTTCACCCGCGTTAAGTTACGTCCGTCGTTACTGCTCCGCTCCTGCTTTCCGTAGTGTGATGGTATATAGTCTATTTAACTCAGGGTGAATGTAGCTTTCTAATGGTGAAAGAATTTTTGAAATCGGCGCAGTAATTTTTGAGTTTATTCATTACAAACATACACACACAAACAAATACAAATCTTTCCTCTTTATAATATTAGTGTACACTAGCAAACCCGGCGAACTTTGTACCGCCAATAAATAAATTATACACTAAAACCTTCCTCGAGAACCACTCTATCTATTGCTGAAAACAACATGAAAATCGGTGCAGCAGTTTTTGAGTTTATCGCGAACAGACAGACGCAGCGGGAGACTTTGTTTTATAATATGTAGCGAAGGTCGTCTCCTAGACGGACAACACTTTGCATGCTATATTTTCTTAAAATTAGTTTATTAATCTTTTGAGCATAGCCTGGCAAGACTAAAAATATTGTTGGCAAAGTATTTGGTTAAGCATAAGCCTTTGCGCCCACGACTGACCTTTTGTCGACGAGAATGGATCATATAAATTCTAATATATGAATGCACACGGCCGACAAGCAGTCGGTCCCACGAAACTATGGATTTATTGAATCGGTCCGATAAAAAGTCAGTCGTGGGCTTAGAGGCTTAGACTGATCAGATTAAGAGTCGCAGTATTACTATTAAGTTTTGCAAGGTGTGGCTGGGCCAGACTGAAAATATTTCTGGGAAATACAATCACTTGCAAAATGTGTGGCTGTAACAATTGCTTGCAATATATTTATAAAACGTTTTCCAAGTAGACTTTGGTAGGTACTGTGAAGGTTGCATACCACCGCAACCTGGCCGAAACGTTTTTTTTTTAATTCCAACACTCAAATGAATTCCATAAAGGATTCGAATTTTAAAATAATCTGTGATTGGTTTTTTTACTTGGGCAGTTGTTTGCCCCCGCTTGAAATGAAAGCACACGTCTGCGAATTGAACTGGGCTAATTGTGCGGTGTGTAAATAATTACATAGCTTTATGTAAATAGTCACTTAATATGGATGCTGTTTTAATTTTAACAAATAGGTACGTACGAACAAGTAACCAAATTTTTCAAACAATTTATTTTTTCACATCGAAATTTCTACTTTTATGCTGATTAACCACCTTATGAATACACCTTTTTTTATTACTAAATTTCAACACAAACTTGTCATTTCCGTCAAAACACGGACGCGGTACGGCCGCCCGCGTCCACTTTCACGGTAAAACTGCTTATCTAATCAGCGAGTTGATTTGAATCATAACTTGAGTAGAGGACGGCGTTTTCATTCTACCGTTCATGAAACTTGTGTTTTACATAAGCCTTGTATTAGTTCGAGAGTCAAAGTCAAAGTGAATAATTTAAAAAAAAAAGCAGTACCTACATCTGCTTTGTTAGTAGTGTGTTTGTTGTTTGTTTGTTGGTAGACTTTGACTTTGATAAGTGACATAAGATTTGTTACTTGTAGCAGAGTACGGTAGGGTTGACAAGTCCTGATGGGGCAAAAACCCTAATTATAAAATACACAAAAGATCAGCTATGGTCGCAATGATAAAACAGCCGCACTAAGTTAATAAAAAAAAAGAATGATCTAAAAGAATTGTGACATTAATGGTATGCGAGATGTTATCAAAATCAAAGCATTTGCTTAGATTAAACCATTTACAGGCAATTTTGAATTGTCAAGGAGTCGGTCAGTTAGTTACAAAGTCGTAGCTAACTACTAGTTCCAAAACGTAGGTAGGTCTCTTTCGAAGGGAACGAGCAAGAAACTCTTACATAAGAAAATCCTGGGTCCCATTATTCTTGTTGCTTCTGTATGTGAAACACTACTTCTCAAACACCTTAATGTGTCCTACTTATATTATAAATGCGAAAGATTGTGAGGATGGATGAACTGAATGGATCTGGATCAATTTTGGCATTTAGATAGATTGTAGTGTGGAATACTTGTAATAACACATAGGCTACATTTTCTCCCAGAAAAATTTATGGTTCCCGTGAGATAATATATCAAATTTGACGCAAACGATGTCGCGGGCTGAAGCTAGTGCTTTTATATGAGTATAAGTAGGCAGTAGTGTGACTTTCGTCATGGGTCATGCGTTCCTTACTATTTGTAGACATAGAAAGCAGAATATTTAATTTGTGTGTGCAATGTTAAGACGAATAGTGTGCGTAGTCGTAATATTCTTGTGCCGGATACGGTTTGTGACGCAATTAGGATCGGTTCAGTAGTTTAGACTGTATAATGTAACAAACTATCTCACATACATAAAGATGTGAAAATGTATTGTCATCAAAGCTGAATAAGTATACAAAGTTTCAACTTGATATGTCAATTAGAAGTTGTTTAAAATTAGCTTGCAGGTTTTGACCTAAATACTTAAACATCGCTCAATTTTAAAGTGACAAACATCATGACTGCGGCTTAAAATTGACTTGAGTTGGAACATTCAGCCAATATACGCATAAAAAACATAACCTTATTTCTAACGCAGTCGGTAAAAAGAAATAAAATGCACTTACCTCTCCTCAAACATGCTAGAATTCGCCATAAAACTGTCATCGATCAGACTAGAGTCCTCCATGACATTTCTATCGTAGCTCCTGTCTACATCTTCACGCGGCAACAGAGGGGGTAAGCTGTGGCACTGCTCCTCAAACGACTTGCTCTGCTCCGAACGGTACTTCTGGTCCCAAAGTTTTTTAGTCTCGTCCTGCACACGACGCTTCAACTCTGATATCTTCTCGCGTTCGTTTTCGATTACTTGGCAACCTTTGGAAGAAGAATACTTAGTTTTAATTCAAGAATTTATGAATGTAAATGTGGATAGATGGAGAGGAAGAAGGAGGCCAAAGAAGAGATGGATGGATTGTGTGAAGAATGATATGAAAATGAAGGGAGTCAGTGATATCATGACAGTTGACAGGACGACATGGAAGAAGTAAACGTGTTGCGTCGCCCCCAAAGGAACATGGGATAAGGGCAGGAAGATGATGATGATGAATTTAAGAATTTATGAAGGGTTACTCCCCGATTACTCGATCAATACTTAACTATAAGACTTTCTTGGAATGTCTAGAATGATGAGTAAGCTTTCTAGAAAGAGAATGACAGTTTGAAGTGTTGTAAACACTTCACTAGATAATAATAATATTAATGATTTAAAACGAGTTTCTGTGTTTCAGTGTGCCTGTGAGTTTGTATGTCTGTATGTTTGTTTACTTTTGCGTCTTTCTATGTACATAAAAATGAAAAGCCGCACATATGAAAGATCATCACTTGAGAACGGCTACACCGAATTGGCTGTTTCTTTTTTAAAGTGATTATAATTTTTAGGTTATTAATTAAATGAAAGTTTTATTTTTGAAAATCCACCAAAAAAAATTGAATGGTACTTTGCTACAAAAATACCATTTAAATTTCCGTGAAATTTACAAAATGAGTACACAAGAAACGTACCTTGTTCCTCCAACATTTCCATTCTCTTTCTCTCCACCTCCATCAAGCTATCCAGTGTCCGCTTCCCCAAAGTATTCATATCAGTATCGCTCGGCAGTATCGGGGCATCTGTCGTCACCTTCGATATCCTATCGATATCGTCCTGAGACGGTACCTTGTCGGTAATCTTCTGAAAATCTTTTATACTCGGTTCGTCTCCACAGCTTTTCCTGTGCATTATTTTCGTTGATTGTACTGTTGCTTCTGATTTCGGTGGAGTATTCTGAAATGTGACTTTAGTTTTCTGTTCGTCATTAATGTCTGTTTCCTCTTGTATGTCTTCTTCTTTTTTCTCGGGTGAGAGAGACTTGGCTTTCACATATTTATTGTCAGCGTTCATACATTTTGTATTCTTAATGTAACGGATTTTAGAATTGTTCTCTTTATCCGATTCATCGTTCTTAATATTGCTTTCTTTGGACTTCTTTGTAAACGAGTCCTTTTTCATTATTTTACCTAGAGCGGCGAAAGTTGGAATCTTTGACGAGGAATTACTTTTGACTGGTCCAGGATTCTTTTCTTTTTTCTTAGAATGTCTTAGACTATTGAATTTGTCGAGACTAACATCGGCTTCAATATTATCATTGTAGAATAAGTTTTCGTTCAAACTCTGCGACATGATGTCAACTTTTTCAGGAGACTTTGGCTTCTTACTCTTTCGTTTCAACGAATCAAAGTTCCTCTCCCAGAAGCCTTTCTTCTCTTTCGAAGAAGTCGACGATTTCGACGGACTCTCACTGTACCTTTCATCATGATCAACAATGTCCGTTATAACTCGCCTTTCAATATCAACCGTCATAGATTGTGACATTTGATCTATGGAGTTGAACTTATCTTTCAAATGTTTTGTATGGTCTTCGAATGCCGACATTTTTAGGTCAATATCGTCACTGTCTGAACTTTGTGGAGAGTAACCGAATTCTCCTGACTTTGCTCTAGTTTGGTCTGTGTAGAATGCGCTGTCTGGAGACTGCGTTCTTTCTATATCATTAAGCTTGGCTACTATAGGTTTTAGTTCCTTTTCTACTGTTTGTACTTTACCTGTTAGTTCTTCGACTAGGTTCAGTAATCTTACGTATTCTGCATGTAGTATCTTCGTTTCGTCGAGTGCTGATGTTAGATTATTGTTAGCTTCTGATTTGAGGGTTAGAATACGCGTCTTTTGCGCTTCAATCTTCTTTGTTAGTAGAATTATGTCGTTCTGAATGTCTTCTCTGTTTGATAACCTGTTAGGAATAAGAGTTTTATTTATAGCAAATATTAAGAAATCTTATAGAGGCTTATCAGCTCTGGAAAACATAATAAACTATCGGTTACAATTGATATTATTCAAAGTTGTATGGACAGTTGGAAGCTCAGAAATCTAACAGCCATTTTCTACTTACAATTCGGACTCCTCTTCAAGATGCTGGAACTCTAGGTCCTCAAAGATCTTGGTTTCGTTGTCCAGAATGTCCTGTGCGTTCTGTAACTCTTCAAGAGTAGCTGTGCTGTCCTTCCAGTCTTTCTCAATCCTGGATACGAAGAGATAAGCATACATTAAATAATCTGCTATGTGGATGGACCTAAATTAAACATATTTAGAACATTATCTGCAACCTTGTCGAATTAGTAGAAAATGATAGAGACAAAATATTGTTTTATATACGTTTAGCGCTAAATGCGTTTAGTGATTAGTAATGTAAGTGGGTCTTCATATAGTTTATTTTTGAATATCATCAAAAAGTTATCAGAGAGCAAAGCAAAGACGACCAAATTTTTTTAATTGAAATAACTCACCTCTCAACTTTCAACGTAGCGATCTCTACTCTATCTCTCATCTCGTTCTGTCTTGTCTCTTGCTTCTCTTTCAGCTGCCGTATCTCATCTTCTATTCTCTTAGCGTTGTCCACTAAGTCCATCTTCTTCTTCTGTTCTATGTTGAGGATCGCTATTTCAGAATCGTATTCTCCTTTGATTAGGGCTTTCTCCATTTCCAACTGCGAAATAGAATTATGTTATTTGTCAAAATGTTGATGAATTATCTGATTAAAGTCATCATATTATGATACTGCTAGTATTTTTTGTAAAGCAAATGATAAAAATCTTTGTTCTTAAAGAGCCTATCTTGGCCCAAACATAGAAGTACGAATGGTATAAAAGCTTTATCACAGATCAACCAGTCGATCGCGGCTATTAGTTGAATCGATCGTAGATGCAATGCTTACAATAGCACAAGGAATTTCCCCTCTTAGTAAAATAAAATAATTCTACTCGTAACATGAAGAAGTGTTGATTATAAGTAAGTAAACAGTAGATCTTAGGTGTAGTCAAGTTGGCTATCCCTGCCATAGACTGTTTCTGATTGGGTCTAATGGATCAAGAATAAATAAGTAATTATTGTGCAGGTAAAAAGTAAGAAATATTGTAACTTAACTTACCTCTCTCAATATATCATCTTCCTGCAGTCTAATCTCAGACATCTTGCACTTGATCTCATGTATCTCTGTCACCAATTTCTTCCTATCTTCCTTTAACTTTTCATATTTAGTCTTCAACTCTTCAACATTGTCATCTAAAACAGTACTGTCTAACGAATCAGCTTCAATATCAATCTTCTTTATATCTTCTGTTATATTCTTGATAATCTGATCCCTCTTATTCTCTTTCAAGTCTTTCTCAAACTCTTCTAGTTCTGGAATGTCTGCCATCAATTCTTTCTTCATGTCATCAAAGCTTTGGTTTTTAGTCAAAATTACTTCTGGACTCTTTTCGGGAGTGACTTCCTTTTTATCGTCGTTTAGTACTTTGGAATATCTGAATTCTAAATCGTTTGTCAAATCATCGTCTATCATTGGAATTTCTTCTTCTAGACTCAATTGTTTTTCGATTCCATCGAATTTAGGTTTGTCTGTGTCTGTACTTTCTTTTTGTTCGGGGTCAAAGTTGGGTTTTTTTGAATTATCTACGGGAGGCGGTGTAGGGAATATAAAATACTGAGGTGATGGCAGATTTTTATGAGCAAAGGTCGTTTTGATTCTAGTCCTAGGGCTTTGTGTGTTCGGGGACTTGGGTTTAAGATTACCGTACACGTTATTTCTATAGTAAACGTTTTCATAAGGGCTGCCTATAGGGGAGGATAGGTTAGGACCGCAGTCCGCACTTTGGTTGTGAAGTTTTCTTATCATAATCGGACTAGACAAATCGTGCATTCTGGGAGATGGCTCGTCGAAAACTGGGATGCCTATCTCGTCCATCCTGCCTATGTTTTCGTAGTTATTTTGGGGGAGGACGACCTCGGGGGTGAGTTCTGTGGGGGAGGCGGTTGAGTCGAAGTTCTCGTAGCTAGAGAGATTCCTTTGGAGAGGAAGACATTGGCTCATTGGTGAGTTTTTGTTATGACTAGTTTCAAACCTGCAACAGAAATAAATTATTGCTATAGAGATCAGCTAATAATTTTTTTAACAAGATTAAATAAGTTATTTTTTACACTTGATTGCATGCTGTTTTTATTTTTATTTTTTTTGTAATTAAATCTTTGCTCTATTATTATTATTTATTGATATACTATACGTGTAAATTCGTTATTTCTGATATATTTTAATATCAAGACTACTATGTAGCGATCAAAATAATTATTTTATTTTATTAAGGCTTAACAAAAGATATACACAAATCATCATCTACTTAGCCTTTTCCCAACTTTGTTGGGGTCGGCCTCCACTCTAACCGGATTCACCTGAATATTAGTGTTTTACATGGAGCGACTGCCTATCTGACCTCCACAACCCAGTTACTGGGCAACACGATACCTCTTGGTAAGACTGGTTGTCAGACTTTCTGGCTTCTGACTGGATAGTCAGAAGCCAGAAAGTCTAATTACGGATGTTACGACTGTAAAAGATCTACGAATGACAGCCGGGACCAACGGCAAAGATATACACAAATCATGACATAAAAACAATAACTAACCAAAGTATTATGTTAGTGTCCTACACTTATAGGAGACCACAGCATGCTCAAGATAGTTAACTAAAACTAAAACTAAAAATTTGATAATAAGAAAGAACTTACTTATAATAACCATCGCTGGTCTGCACAAAGTTGGGGTTGTTGAGGGCAACACTGCGTGGCAGTGAGCCGTTCGTAATGATCTTATTGTGCGGCCTCTTCTCTGTCGGGGTTATTGGGATACCTGGAACATAAAATCCATATTTAATATTATACATAAATGCGAAAGCAACTGTCTGTCTAGTACGCGTTTCATGACGAAACTACTAAACCGATTTTGATGAAATTTGGCACGGGGTAAATTTGAACCTCAAAAACAGACATAAGCTACGCGGACCATTCATGCAGACTTCATTAATTACTATAACATTAATTGATTAATTTGGCTATTCTTAAGAAACAACTTGTAAAGAGGTGTGGGATACCAGCCTATTATTGTCCCACTGCAGGGCGAAGGCACATACAGAGAAGGCACGAGCATTGATCACCACGCTAGCTTAAGGCGGATTCACGTCACATCGATATATTACTGAGTGAGAACTCTGCTCTAATGGAAGATACCATTTACATTTTCATGTTTATTTTGATAAGGATAAGGTGCACTTTGAACGATAAAATTTCGACTTTAAGAACTGGTTCACTTCTTAACGAATTCATCATCTGTTTAGCCTTATCTCAATTATGTTGGAGCCGGCTACCAGTCCAACGGGATGTAGCTACCAGTGTTTTACATGGAGCGACTGCCTATCTGACCTCACAACCCAGTTGCTGGGCAACACGATACCTATTGGTTAGACTGGTTGTCAGACTTCCTGGCTTCTGACTATCCGTAACGACTATCAAAGATCTACAAATGACAGTCGCGACCAACGGCTTTACATGCTTTCCGAGGCACGGGGGTGTCACACCACTAACTTCCGAACTCCGGGATGCTACTGAGCAAATGATAATGGAAAAACCCAATAACACTTTTTGCCCGACCTTTGGGACCCCAGGCTTATCCGTTGAGCTTGCGACCACGAGACCAACGGGGCATTTCTTAACGAATTACAAAATGATATTATGTATAACAGAAACTAATAGTATACAGAAACATAATATTAAATGGACGACCGTAGGCTCAGAGGTAACCTTGAACATGTGAACCAATGTAAAGGTTGGGTGGTCAAGGAGACGACCGTGTGAAGAAGGTAATGTGTTATTGTTTGTGGTCTAAGATCCCGGTCAATCGCCATATCTCCGTCATTTTATTACGGCTGTAATTTTGAGGTTAGATAAAGGATAACCAACTAATATTGTAAAGAGGAATGATTTGAATTTTTGTTTTTAATGGATTAACTCAAAACTACTGAACCGATTTTTTAAATTCTTTCACCTATGGCAAGCTGCATTATCAGCGAATAATATAGGCTACATTTTCTTTTTAAATTAGGGTTGCGTAAGGAAATTCACGAGGACAAAGTCCTGGGCAAAAGTTAGGTATAAAAGGTAAAGTAGGTTGAAGATATGGCCAACGGAAAGTGATTAGCAATAATGAGTGTTCGTGTTTCACGGCTTCATTTGCAACTACAAATCAGGGATAAGCTACTTTATAATTCGCGACTTCGTATACATCTCCGATAACCAACATACAAGTGAACAAAGTCCAAAAAAGTCTAGAAGATACTATAAAAAATGACGACATAGTTGGCGCAGTAGCTGAGCAATCCCTTGTTGCGCTGTACGTCGCGGGTTCGATTCTTTTGCGAAACAAATACTATCGTTTATTTTTCTAGCATAAAACTTACGTAAATAACGATAACAATTAAATTACAAACTATGTACAGTTTATAAAAAAGAAGCTCATAGGGCATCAAAAAACTCATCCGCATCGCTGTCAATGGGACAAGTGCCCAAAAGGCTGACAGCAATGCCACGTTGTATGCCAATGCTGATTGTTTGGCCCAAAAAAAGGCCAGCCCTCTGGTCACGTAAAGAGTCGACCAGTCGCTTGGCGATGTCCCGGAAAACTAGATGAGCGCTCGGACCCCATGGCCCAAGTGTTACAAATACTTGTATGGTCTATATGTAGATCAAGATCCGGTTGTTTGTGTATGTGAGTTTATTTTTGTAAACATACCAACGGTATAGGAGAAACTCCTACTTTTTTATCGGATTGGAAATCGTCAAATGACTTCGCCCACCCTGGGCGGGGCGGGAGGAAGTGTCAGACTTTTACTGACTCAAACCCATCCTTCTTGTGCCCTTTGCGTTCCGGGAGCGCGGTATCACTTTCGAACAATCGTAACGTTTTCTTTTTCGACGAAAAAAATAATTATTTAATTTTTATTACTTTGCCTACCTGAAGCGATCTGCCTCTCATACTCGGCGCACATGTTCAGTATCTCTTCCAGCCGAGCCGTCTCTGCTTCTTTCTGCTCTTCCTCTTTTATTCTATCCTGGTACGCCTGGAACAATAGAAGTAGTACATATAGAATTACAAATAGGGTAATATTCTAATTTTATTGTAAACAGAATTTTATGCTGAAAAATGGTATACAAAATCTTCAATATTCCCAATAAAGGATTTTTTTGGCAGTATGCTTTATATAAGATGTAGTCTAGTCATATTTTGGTCAACAAGTAATTAAAGAATATGATGATGAAGATTAGTTTATAAGATATTAGTGCCCTTAGGCACTATTATCTGGCCTTGCCCTCTGCTCATCTATATTGATTTTGAAAGGTACCGTGTTACGAAATTTCACCGATTTTACTCACTTATTGACCAGACTACATTTATATGGAGCGCGCTGTCGGTAAAGATCTCTAGAGGTGGTAGTCTTGAATAGACGCTAATAGCGGAGAGGAAAGTATTGAATTGAGTTATTTCTATATTTCACGTTATCTGTGAGTTTGACATGATTATTATGCAGACAGATAGCAAATCCACGAGCACAATGTTCGAGAATTTGTATTGAGCACATATTTAGGTAGATAGCTTGATGATGTTCATCATTAATAACGAATTAAGTAACAGAAAAGGTACAAATACAAATATTGATATTTCTAGAAATTTAATATCGATATACAGAAACAAATATCACTTCAGACTGCAGATATAATTTTATTTGTATCCTTAAAGGTACCCTGAGTAAAATCAAGCTTAAAGGTGGCAACACTAAAAAGGTAAACGCCATTTTATATGCTTGCTTAAGGACTGGGTGCCGGGAATTACAGGCACATGAGACATTTCAACTTTGTCTCTGGGATGTCAACGCATTTGCAAGGCCTCTGGTATTACAGATGCCTATAAGCAGCGGTGACCACTTAACATCAGGTGGGCTGTCGGCTGGTTTGCCATTCAATGTTATTAAAAAAAAAGCAGGCGGCATTACTTTAGCACTTAAGTGTAGATGTGGATGGACCCCAACCTAAGGGTTAAGTAAAACTAGATTTTTCGTTTGTACTTACAAACATACATACATAAACTCACGCCTTTTTCCCATGGGGGTAGGCAGGAACACAACGCCACCTGCTACGATCCTTACATACTTCCTTCACCTCGTCCACGTTCGGACATCTGTTCATACAAGCACGCCGGTTACGAGTACTGCGCACCCGACCTTTCTGAAGAACCTCACTAATTAGGTCATGATAGGTCTGTCTAGGGCGTCCTCTCCCGGCGTTGCCACTCACATCTGCCATATAAATCCCCTTTGTTAGTCGCCTTTCACTCATCCTCTCAACATGACCGAACCATCTAAGCATACTCTTTTCTACTTTTGTCACTACATCCTCTTTTAATCCGCAACGTTCTCGTATAATTAATTATTAATATATTGTACTTACAGTATAAATAATGAACTAGTTTTGAAAGCCATCATAAGATAAAATGCAACTACTTACAGTGTTTTTTAACACTTTTCACTACTTAGTGAAAAGTGTTAAAAAACACAAAAGGTAAGAAAATAATCGTAAGGTCACAATAACTTTATTGTGACCTTACGATTATTTTCTTACCTTTCTTACCTTTTATAAATATTATATCCGGGACATTTGAATTCGACAGTTTTCAAAAATAAAATAGACTCACCATACCACAGAACAGCTTATCAATCTTCCTAATAATTGTGTTATACATCTCGTTCTTAATATGCAGCTGATTAAACTGATTGCATTTCAAATCGTTACCGACGAGAATCACATTACTATTCTGTATCGGCGACGTAATATTCTGACTGGCAACACTGACCGACGCCATCTTTGTTAGTTCCAATTTCAAACTGTCGTACGACTGTTTGATTTTCTCTTCTAATTTTAAAATCTTCGTTCCGATACAGTTTTCATGATCTCTTGTAACTTTTATGTAATGATTTGTTAGTATTGTATTAATGGTTTTGTAGATTTTTATGTCATTTCGTATTTTATGTACAACATCGAGTTTCTCGTTGACGGATTTCGAAATGTCGATAATTTTCTCGTAATCGTTTGGCAGTTGCGATGTGTCGACGGATTGTTTTAACTCTTTTAATGCTAGCGTGTTTTTCTTAAGGTTGTTCACAAAGAGTTTAAGTAGACGCTTGTGTGTTGGTACTTTTTTGTTTTTTACCGCCATTTTTAAAGAGTTTTACGCACTTTTTAGCTCTAATAAAATTCACTTTTTCACTGTAACTCAAAACTTCATTACTGGCGTTCAAAACTGTGTCTATCACTGGCACTTTATACAAACAAATTAAGTAATTAACAAACTTCACGTCAAACCTTCCTGTTTACCCCTAAAGATCTAAACCTTGAATAAACACTCCAAATTATGACCAAAACTGTTCGCGAATCAATGAATACTGACTGAATTTAATCCTAAAAAATAAATGAAAGTTGAAACAAAATCTTGACATTGATCACTTATATCACATGTCATAAATATTCGTACAGATATTAAAAAGATCTCAGCGTTAAGGAAATAAGGTTCACATTTGTGTAGCAAAGAATATATAAGTTATGGAGATAAAATTTTATGTATAGACTTTCTTAAATCTTAGTTTGTTTTAGCTGTTGAGTGTTTAATTAATGAAAGGAAATGGATGTCTCTATTGATTTTTGTAGGAAATCGAGTACACTCACAAGGTTGAGTTTACCATTAATCTTATTATGGTTCATTACTTTTGCGGTGAACAGAAAATATATATATTTTTTTAAGTTAAACCACTACTTAGCGTATTAAAAAGATATAAAATATTAATGATCATAAATTAACCCACATTTTAAGACATTACACATTTAATCGAAAATTCGCACAGAATTGAATTTGTTTCAACCAACACACGTTATAGCACTTTCATTGTCAAAATAGATTATTTTGGAAGAATTTAGATGACTTAGTATATTTTATATATCGTATTTATCACTCTTATAAAGCCCAATACACACATGATGGCACTTTTAAAATTTGATGAACAAAAAGCCATGCAATTTGTTTTTGTAAAACATGTTCAGTTCACATTCTTCAAGTATAGAATAAAACACTACGATTTGTCGCATTGTGATTCCGCAGTAGTCAGCGTATCACGACGTCGGCTCTTATCACTGATAAGACTATTGTTTTATTTAATTTCAATTATAATGCTTTGACTATCTTGAGATTATGCGATTTTTTATTTGTATATAAGTAGGCTATTGTATTGAGTTCCGTACAAAAGTAGGTAGGGTACTTTTTGATAAATGGTAGATGATTTAATATCAATAATTTATTATGGAAACCATAACGAGAAACAGCTTTTTTTTTTTTTTGGGGGGTGGGCAATCATCAAATAACTTCCCCCGCCCTGGGCGGGGCGGGAGAGAGTGTCAGATTTTTACTGACTAAAACCTACCCATATTCCTTCTTGTGCCCTTTGCGTTCCGGGGGCGCGGTATCTCTAACGAACAACCCGCAGCCCCGGCAGGAAAACGAGAAACAGCTTAATTGCACACAATAACGATGTCTTTCAATTTGACCATGCAACAATATTCATTACGTCATTTGCATTATACAATAAGTATCAGTCATTCCATCTCAATCACAATGTACTTTATTTTTAACCGACTTCAAAATGGTGGAGGTTCTATGTCCAACCGTATTTTTTTAAATGTATGTTCACCGATTACTCCGCCAACTGTGGACCGATTTTCATTACTCTTTTTTGTTTGAAAGCCTATACTTCTGAGAAGGTCCCATATAAATTTTATCACAATTGGTTAAGTAGTTTGGTAAAAAAAAATTAAATAACTGAAAAAAAAACACTATGTCATCCAAGTAATCGAATTAGCGTATTCTGCTTTCTCGTTACATTTAAATGGTGTCTTGTTAATTTACGTAGAATTACTACAGAATAATAAAACCGTCATGGATTTGGATGACAGGAAGTTTGTCGAAGTCGGTGGGAATACAAAGCAACAAACAGAAAAAAAGCCGCCGACTTCCAAACCAAGTTTTTTTTCAATTTTTTGATTTCGTTTCGTGGTCGCAAGCACGACTGATGAGCGCGGGGGAAAGCACGTAATGCCGTTGGTCCCGGCTGTCATTCGTAGATCTTTGACAGTCGTTACGGATAGTCAGAAGCCGGGAAGTCTGACAACCAGTCTAACCAAGAGGTATCGTGTTGCCCACTAACTGGGTTGTGCAGATAGGCAGTCGCTCCACGTAAAACACTAGTATTCATCTGCATCCGGTTCGACTGGAAGCCGACCCCAACATAGTTGGGAAAAGGTCAAGCATTTTTGTTAAAATCGATTGATTATTTATGTAATAATTACCCCCCGCCCCCTAATTTTATATTACGCACATTACTCATTAGATACTTCCCATTCTTCATCTACAATTTAAAACTGGATCGTTTACTTATATCATTGTTACATAATGTTCAGCGAATATAAAGTACAAAACAAACAGGCGTAAGATTAATTTGCATAAGATTCACGTTTTAAACATTCTTTGCATAATTATTTTAACCCAAATATTAATCAACACTCGTTATTAGCTATCTCGCTTCTTTTTGCTGTTGTTTCTCTTTAACTAGTTATTAGAAAAATTATCACAGTTGTCAGTAGGAACATTGTAGGTAGGTAGTAGGGCGCGTTTCCGGCTTCGTTGTATGACCAGATGTATGAACGTGCACGAGGTAAAAGGAGTATGTAAGGAACGTAACAGGTAGCGTTCTGTGGTTTCTGCCTACCCCCATGAGAAAAAGGCGTGAGTTTATGTATGTATGTAGGTCTTGGGTTTGATTCTCAGGTCGAGCAAAAAGTGTTACTGGGTTTCTTAAATGAAATTCTCAGTCGCAGCTCGGAGTTAGGATTTGTGCCCGGTTAATGGCAATAGGCTCGCCCCCTATTACATAGGACCTAAACATACCGGCGAACTGTGGGTGTACACTGGTACACCTCTGCCAAACCCTTCCGGAAATACAGGCGTGATGGTACGTTATGTTATTTTTTATCTTTGGTCTAATGTCGGCACTTGTCATTTAGACAAACGCACGTATATTTAGTGATAAATATTCATATTCTAGATTAGATAAATAACGTTAGTTAGTTTTTGTTATCGTTTGATCTACGCGGTGAAAGAAAAATAGTGACAAGAACTTTTACAATTTAATCAGTACTTACTCCTGTAGGTACTGACTCTATTGTCCGTCGACAAATGTTAACGCTGAGTGGTCTACAATCATTTCTAGACCCCTCAACATTAACATTTGTCATCGGTTCCATACAATTTGACTGTGCAGGTGTTGCAGGTTTGTATGTGACAGAAGATTGTTTTTTAATAGCCAACAAAAAATATATAATAGCAAGCCGCTGTGATTGATTATTGACAATTCAGTCAACCAATCACAGCCACAAGCGTGCTTGATAATAAATTACATTAACTTTTCGCGCGAAAATTAATCAATTTCTCTTACATAAACGGAAAAATCCACTTTGATAGTCTTGGGCAAGCCCGCCACACTATACCCAACCACTGCAACTCCTGTAAGCCAGAATCAACAGTGGAGACCGCCAGAAGATCGCCGAGGCAATGAAGCTCGACGAGTCCCGGAGAAACAATACAACTGTCTTTAATTCCGCAACGAAATTAATCAGAAAAGATTAGCGGAGTCGTAAGAAAAAACTTGATAATAGTCTACCTACATTCCTACCTTATAGATAATTCATAATAATATTATAAATGCGAAAGTAACTCTGTCTGTTACACTTCCATGACTAAACCACTGAACAAATTTTGATGAAATTGGGTACGGGGTAACTACTAATAGACTATTTTGAACCCCCGAAGCAAAAACAACGTGGTGTTACAAGTTGGACGTGTCTGTAGCATCGTAACTCCCGATCGCATGAACCGATTTTAATTTAGTTTTTTTGTTTGAAAGGTGAATTAGTCGGGAGAGTTTTTAGCAACGTTTGCTGAAAATCCCGAGCTTTGTTTTTTAGAAGCGGTAGGGATTTTTATTCTTCTGTACGTAAAAGAAAAATATTTTGTTTTTTTTTTATTTTACTCGCGATAATCGACATTTAAGCGGACGAAGTCGTAAACAAAAGTTAGTACTACATAATGAATACTAGATAAGAGCCTAGCCTTGGTCAATATCCTACCTAGTAAAAACAAAAAGTGTGTGATATGATATATCATCGGGTTACCTTGTAAAGGCCGTATATTGACACTCTTATCTCGAAGGTCGTTAAAAGTTGATAAGATTGAATACTTTCATGTTTACATCCTACTACTAATATTATAGATGCGAAAGTTTGTGAGGATGGATGGATGGATGGTGTTTGTTACTCTTTTACAATTAACCGGCTGAACGGATATGGATGAAATTTGGCACTGAGACAGATTGTAGTCTGGATTAACACATAGGTTACTTTTTATCCCGGAAAATTGTGCGCATCCCGTGGGATAATACTTAGGTATATCAAATTTGACGCGGACGAAGTCGCGGGCAGAAGCTAGTTTATAATTAAATTAAGTTTTACTAGGGCCACGGTTACCCTAAAAAGCGCATACCTGCTTTTTAGGGTTCCGTACCCAAAGGGTAAAACGAGACCCTATTACTAAGACTTCGCTGTCACCAGGCTGTATCTCTTGAACGGTGATAGTTAGACAGTTGAAATTTTCAAAGATGATGTATTTCTGTTGTCGCTATAACAACAAATACTAAAAACAGTATAAAATACATAATAAAGTGAGGCTCCCATACAACAAAAGTGACTTTTTTGGCCGTTTTTATAGAAAATGGTACCTACGGAACCCTTCGTGCGCGAGTCCGACTCGCAATTGGCCGGTTTTTTTAATGACGTATGTGTTTGCGAAGCCAATTATTTATTTATTGACTCTTACTGCCCTGCTTTCGTGTGTGGCAACCCTGACTGTGACTTGTTTGTGGATGGACGGCAGGATGTTAGTCTTTGCGATTCTGTGAGAAGGATGTAAGATTGTCTTTCTAGACTTTAGTTTTACATCAGTGGGGCACAAATTTGATAGCGTTATGAATACAGTAAAATAAATAAAATAATACCCGCATATTACTGTCCCACTGCAGGGCCAAGGCGTCTTCTCATTCAGAGAAGGCACGAGCATTGATCACCACGCTTGCTCAAGGCGGATTGGCAATTTCAGACTTAGGAGTTGAGAAACTCCGGAATCGAACCCGTAGCCTCATGCTTGAGAAACGGGTGTCTCAAGCCCTGGGCCATCACGACATTACAACTTATCGTTATAACATATACCATTACGCCTGTATTCCCCGAAGGGTTAGGCAGAGGTGTACCAATGTACACCCACAGTTCGGCGGTATGTTTAGGTCCTATGTAATAAGGGGCGAGCCTATCTCCATTAACCGGGCAAAAATCCTAACCTCGAGCCGCTACTGAAAATTTCATAGAAAAACCCAATAACACTTTTTGCTCGACCTGGGAATCGAACCCAACACAAATAATTATATAAATAAACGCATGTACACAAACAGCCAGAGCCGGATTAAATGTGTACGGTTTAAGCACCATCTCTTACCAATTTGTACGCCACGATATGCGGCTGAATATGTTAGAACTTTTTTTTTTTTGTATTTCATTATTATCCTGTATGAAATGTACACCATGCTTATACAAATAAAAATTAACTTACTTATATGTTTGTGAACGAACCCGCGATGCAGAAGGAATAAAAGGAAAAAAGAAAAACGAGGGACAACGTTTGAAAAAAAAAGGAAAGACTTTATTAGTTCCCATTTTCAGGCTGATGTAATCAACAATAATATCTAGCAAAGGACGTTTTTCACTAACATGAAGGTCGTTCAAAGCTTCAAATTAAACAAAAAAACATAATTACGGTAAATAAACGATAACCTTATCAATTTACACAATGATACTAAAGTATCACAGGTGTTTGTTCGTCAGTGATAATAGTATCAGTGTTGCATGTTTATTCACGACATTTTAGTTGAGGTGATTAGCAGGAAGAGTCTAGATTGTAAACAATTGAATGTTCGTATGTGGGTACTGGAGGTGGGAAGCAGGTCCCTTTGACGTCCTTGGACTGCCAATTTTTTTTTTTAATAACGTTGGATGGCAAACACGCCGACTACCTATAAACATTTGCAATGCGAAAGTGCTTTTAGATGAGTTGTCATCCCAGAGACAAAGTTGAAATATGTCATGTGTCTGTAATCACACCGGCACCCATAACCTTCAAACCGGGACACAGCAACACTACTTTGCGGCAGAAAAAGCTATAGTGGTAGTGCTACCCCGATAAAGCTCCATCACAATGAGCTGTAAGGTAGCACTTAAAAGCTTCTCTTGGAGCTGGTAAATTATATGCTAAAAGTACTACCGAAAGATCTACTTTGATCCACACTTAAGTTCGAAAGTTATTCTGTTTGCTTGTAACCTCATCAACAAGTTTTGTATGTAGATGCGTACGCATTCGTTCAACTTAGAACAGACGTGGAAACATGAGCGGTACGCATCTCTAAATAAAACCTAAATTGAGTTTCTAGTAGTCCTAAGAGCGACTACTAGAGGCCTACGGGCTAGAGGCTACGCTAGAGGTCTTGGGTTCGATTCCCAGGTCGAGCAAAAAGTGTTATTGGGTTTTTCTATGAAATTCTCAGTAGCAGCTCGGAGTTAGGATTTGTGCCCGGTTAATGGCAATAGGCTCGCCCCCTATTACATGGGACCTAAACATACCGGCGAACTGTGGGTGTACATTGTTACACCTCTGCCTAACCCTTCGGGGAATTCAGGCGTGATGGTATGTAACTGACTATTATTCATATTTATAAAATAAATAATTCTCACATCAATTATTAATAATAATTAATTGATGTGAGTGGCCACGCCGGGAGAGGACGCTCTAGAAAGACCTACTCTGACCTAATTGGTGAGGTTCTGCAGATAGGTCATGTACGCAGTACTCGTAACCGGCGTGCTTGTATGAACAGATGTATGAACGTGGACGAGGAGAAAGAAGTATGTAAGGATCGTAGCAGGTGGCGTTATGTGGTTTCTGCCTACCCCCGTGGGAAAAAGGCGTGAATTTATGTATGTAAATAATTCTCCCGACTGAATTTCGGTCACAGCGGCCAATCTCAATGAAGACTAGTTAAGTACGCAGGAGATATTATAGTGCACAAGTGTGTGCGCAAACACGAGCACTGCCTCTTCTCTTACTCTGTCAAAAGCGACACATGCGGCTATCCAACAGCGAATAATGCACACCGAAGTACAGGGGTAACCCAATATCTTTTTGCCCGATCTAGGATTCGAACCATGAATTCCACGCTGAGCAGCCGCGCTTACAACCATGTAACCAACAGGATAAATAAAGTAATTGAAAAAGTACATACCCTCAATCTTCTACTTTCAGCTTCTATACTCCGGTCGTAGCTGTTCGCGTACACAGGTGAATACTCAGGGTTCCGGTCATAAGCTGGCGACGGCAGACAAATCCCCTTTGATAGATTCTTATTCCTCTCAGTAATCTTCCCATACACCTCATTCTTCTCCATCATATTCGAGTTATACGAATCCAAATTATTTTTACCCGGTTCAAATGCATTTTTACCCGGGTCAAATGCGTTTTTACCCGGTTCAAAACCATTTTGACCCGGTTTTTCCTCCGGTTTTCTGTCTACGTTAATTTTACCGTAGATATTGTCATTTTGTTGGTCGTTGTTGATTTTTTTCGGTAATTTATTGTAGTCTTTTGTTGGTTCATTGAAATTTTTGACAATATCGTCTATTTTCGTTTTATGTCTGATTGCTACGTTGGCGTAAGAGCAATTCTTGGGATCGACGGAATTATTTTCATTAATTGAGACATTTTTCTGTATTTTATTCATGTAATTTGGTAATGTTTTGCCTCCTAACACATCTTTAGCTGGAGTATTGACTGTTAATGAGTTGGAACTGAATACTTTTGGAGATATTTCATTTTCATTCGTGGTGTAAAATTGACTTCTTCCAATTTTTTGTTGCTTAGCATAGTACTCAAATTTGGAAACTTTAGCCATGATTCCCGTCATTTTTGGCCTGGATTCTTGGTCTGAATTCGAGTCTGACTGGTCTAGGTCTCTGTAGGGTTTCTTGGGGGCGACTGGGGGTTTTTTCCGGGACATTTCTTTGAGTGTCATGTCCAGTTCTTGATCTAAATGCGTTAGCGAGTTGTCTTTGTAAATCTTCTGTATGTTTGTGGTTTGGTAACTCTCTGTGTGGTGGGTGACGTACGCTGGGGACAAAAGGAAGTGTGATTACAAATGAAAAATATAGGTGAATATAGTAATACAGTCAAATTCAAAAACGGTTCCATTAAAGAGTAAGCACAATATATCCTTAAACTGCGGGTTGTTCGCAAGAGATACCGCGCCCCCGGAACGAAAGGGCACAAGAAGGAACATGGGTGGGTTTTAGTCAGTAAAAGTTTGAAACTCCCTCCCGCCCCGCCCAGGGCGGGAGAAGTTATTTGATGATTTCCCACCCACCAAAAAAAAATATATATATGTATATATCCTTAAAAAAATTGTATTAAAAATCTACAAGGTAATCGTTTTTGAATTTTGCCCATCCCTTTTTTAATAATTGTTCATCTATTTCAATTAGACCAAAAAGCATTTTTGAACGTCAATTACATAAAAATATTAATAATATTGCATCTAGTTGCCCTTTCCAAAAGGTAGTTTCGTATGGAGAAAAACGGACAAGAAACTCCATACATACTCTTTAATAGAATTATATATATGTATTACAATAAGTTGTACAATACCATAAAACTATACTGATGTCAAAACGATCTATCAACAATAAAAGTCACTTATAGTACTGCAATACGTACTCAGTGCTACAAATTAGAACTGAAAGCTAAATTAATTGTTATATTTAATACCAATATTGTGATCCAATACCAGTATTGTGGTAAAATATTTCTGCTTGCTTAATATAGGACCTATAATTTAAAATCAGGTATTATTAATTCATTAAGTGTTTTTTAATATTCGTTAAAAAGTATAACATACCATCACGCCCGTATTCCCCGAAGGGTTAGGCAGAGGTGTAACAATGTACACCCACAGTTCGCCGGTATGTTTAGGCCCCATGTAATAGGGGGCGAGCCTATTGCCATTACCGGGCACAAATCCTAACTCCGAGCTGCTACTGAGAATTTCATAGAAAAACCCAATATCAGTTTTTGCTCGACCTGGGAATCGAACCTTTAGCGTAGCAGTCGCGCTTAGGACCACTAGGCTACCGAGGCAGTTAAAAAAAAGCTAAATAAATAATTCATTCCACCTGTGGCACACTGGTCGTTAGGCTGGAACTGCACAGGCGCCATGGAGACGTGAGCTGATGGTAGCACAGACTTCATCAGCTTCGCCTCTGCCGGGTGGTTGAAACGTAGGTAGTTCGAGCGGCCTATTGTTAGCATACTCCCTGGAAATATAAAGAATGTGGATCTTAGACCGATATTTTATACAAGATGGAAGGGACAGCCGAGTTAGCCTAGTGGTTCTAAAAGCGACTGCCACGCTAGAGGTAATGGGTTCAATTCCCAACTCGAGCAAAGTGTTATTGGGTTTTTCTATCAAATTCTCAGTAGCAGCTCGGAGTTAGGATTTGAGCACGGTTAATGGCTATAGACTTGCCCCCTATTATATGGGACCTAAATATACCAGCGAACTGTGGCGTGGGTGTACATTGGTACACTTCTGCCTAACTCATCGGGAAATACAGGTGTGATGGTATGTATGTGGAAAGGGCATCGTAACGAATAATTTTACATAGGATTCAGTAGGTATATGATTCGATAATCCCAAGCAATGAAATTGTTTATTGGTATATGAGCCTATTATTGTCCAAATGCAGGGCAAAAGGCTTCTTCTCATACTGAGAAAGCATGCGGATTAATCACCACACTTGCTCATGGCTCATATACTAATATTATAGAGGTAAAGTTTGTGAGGTTGTAGGGATAATCTCTGGCTCTACTGAACCGATTTTAATAATCCTTTTACCCATAGAAAGCCACGTTATTTGTCAGTGTCATAGGTTATATAACATCACGCTACGACACAGAGGAGCGGAGCAGTAACCGAAGACGTTACTTAACACGGCTGAAAATATCCACGCGGACGAATTCAGGTACAAGTTAGTCCATTATATACTCCAGATATCCTCTCGATGTTTTCCTAGACCAATGTCCAAACTTAGAAAGCAATTGTATTTGCCCGGTATCGAACTTGCAACGTCATTTATGGCGGGTGCCTCAACTACTATTAAACGTTATTGGTCATCAGAAATTGAAACACAGAATGAGCAGGAAACCAATCAGTTTCGGATGTCAACTAAGACAAATTGATCAAATTAAAGTCTAGACAGGAATAGTTTTAACTTCCTTAATACTAGTTGGCCTTTTGTATAGGTATGCTTAACAGCAATGTATCGAAATTGACTGTAATTAATATCAGGCATGATTTTCCCAACGGATTTATTGTGGACTAGCTTATGCCCGCAACTTCGTCCGCGTACATGTAGGTTATATTTAAAATTAAACCATGATTCGAAAGAAACGTGGCGCCATATATTATCATAAGAACGTTATTGTTGTTTTCCTTTGGAACAGTTTTTTTTTTCGGGATGAAAGGTACCCATGTCCGTTTCTGTACGTCTGACAACGTGTACGCCCTCTAAGGGCGGTCGACATCCATGAGGATTTTCCGACCCGGAACAAAAAATAATAGGTCCCAAGGTGTTGTCTTAGTTACAGGTAAATCAGCGATGTCCCACCACTGACTCGTACAAAATTTATATTTAATAATTACCCTTCTGTTCAACTTTACCCTGCCCGGACACGTCAGACAATCGACGACCCTTTTTCAATCGGTAAAGATGGAACATAAGAATTCTACTATACCAACGCACACGTCCTACAAAACGTCGGTCCTCGAAACTATGGATTTATTGATCGGTCCGATAATCGGTCCTACAAAAAGTCAGAGGTAGGCGGAGGCTCTAGCCTGTGGACGGTGAGCAATGTGTAGCTCACCGTCCGTACGTTGTATAACTTCAGATCAGAGGGGCCAGTCAAGGCCGAAGCCTGCCGGGTCTGCGGGTTTATCCGAAGAGATACCCCCCCCCCCCCCCCCCCGGAACGCAAAGGGTACAAGAAGGAACATAGATAGGTTTGGGCGGAAGCTCTTATGCGTGTGCCCAAATGAATAAAGCTACATACACACCTTGCGATAGTCTGGTGGGCTTGTCGACGGCCAGTCCGTCCAGCAGCGTGCTGCCACTAAGAGGGTACAGCGTCACGACGCCGTGGGAATTCTCCACGCGACAGTGCACGCTGGACACGCCCGTGCCGACCACGTAGATGTCGCATGTCGGGTCCGAGCCGATGGTGACGCGACCTGGAAATGGAAGAAGGAAACATTATATTAATGTGAAGCAGTATTTAATAGCATTTTATCAATTGTCATTTGATACAGGTATCCAAACAAAAAAGAAAAGAAAGAAAGTGGAAAGTGGAAAGAAGAAAGTGTGTGGTCTATGGTCTACTCTAGAGGCTGTCCCTATGGTAATGGCGGCTATGTGGTGTGTTCTAAGAAGTTCTAACTCAATTTTTATTTGGCTTCTCAGCCTACACAAATATGCTATGAGTAAACTAGGTGGCAACACTACAAATTTTCTTCATCTGTCAAAAATGTATATAATTTACATACATTTTCAGATATTGATTGTCGCTGAAATGATTGCGGCTAGATTTTGAACCTTTAGGCTGCTCGCCCACTTAAATTGAGTAGATTGGCCTTCTGTCTTGTGTTTGATAGGCGTTAGGAATGTGAATTTGCAACACACCTTGCTTGATAGGATGCAGGGTTACTGCAGTGCTGAGCCGACCAGTTCCGAGGCTCACCAGATGCGGAGTATTCGTCGCCACCCTGGAAATTAGAAACGATTGACATGAATACAATGAGTTCGATAGTACAGGTTTTCGTTTGGTGATAGTGTCGTCGAGGCAACAATATGGCTGAATGTTCGTATGTGTACAGTACAATCTTTGGTAAATGTGATCAGAATGTTGGTGAAGTGAGCTAGCAATCTCTAGTATTAGGTGGCATTTATTTATCTGTAAATCATTTGACAACGTAGTAATAAAGATAACAAATGATGTATGCAGTTACACACCTAATATGCATACCTCCGACAGTACTTCAAGCATTCTGACAAGATTTTTCATTTATCTGTAAATACTTCACACTCCAGTTCACCCCAAGCCGCCGTAGATACGGGCCTGTGCTGTAATGGGGAGCTCACCGTCCTTACGTTTAACATAACGACAGGCCGTGTCGACGGCGCGTTCGTGTTCCACGCGCGCCTCAAAGAGATGTCAGCATAGAGAAGGGGCCACTGAGGACCGATGCCTGCCGGGGCTGCGGGTCGTTCGTAAGAGATACCGCGCCCCCGGAACGCAAAGGGCACAAGAAGGAACATGGGTGGGTTTTAGTCAGTAAAAGTCTGACACTCCCTCCCGCCCCGCCCAGGGCGGGGGAAGTTATTTGATGATTACCCACCCCCCAAAAAAAAAAATCCCAACATCAACATCGTATCAGCTGAACGACATCCACTGCTGGACATAGGCCTCCCCTATAGATAGCCTCTACGTCCGGTCCTGAGCTGCCCTAATTTCACTTCACCTATATTAATCGGTGGAGATATTTTCAGAATGACTCTGCTGAGATCTCTGATGGCTAAGACGCTTAACATTCATATGCTGCCGGAATTAATGTAGCGCATAGAGTTATGATTGGACAAAGCCTAATAATACAAGTCCAAGAGACAGTTACTAGCTTCTAGCCTGATTCTAATAAATCTTTAGAATGACTTCTTTTCCACGCGGTATTGTTTGTGTCTAATCTCCCAAACTTAACGTTCTACTATATTAGTCACCAGGTTTTTGGGGTCCATTCTGGGTAGTTTGGGCCGCAGACGCTGCACGCGATTGGTCCGTCAGTTGCACCGATCGCGTGCAGCGTCGGTTCCCCAAAAAACCCCGAAAGAAACCCAAAAACCGAAGTATTAACTTGTCGTTTGTGCTCACGACTCGTGGCGAATACTATACCATAGGTCTACAAATATGCTAATGAACTTTGTACCTTTACTTAGTTAATACAAATATCAAAATACTTTACGAGAATAACCGGTACTCACAAAAACATAAATCACAATTTACTTAGCTTACGACGTAAGCAAAGATTAACAAGGTCCGTCGTCGCATTTAAATATTTCCTTATATTTTTAATTAAGAGTGTCTTTTAAATGGTGATTATGACAGCTTAATAAGTGACCTTTTGAGCTGGTTTAACGATTTAATCGAGGAGGCAATAATAACATGATGAAGAAATGAGTTGGTCTTTCTGTACCAACGATATTTCATGGCAATGATAAATGTATAAGTTAAGGCAAATAAGGAGATGCTCAGTAAATAGGGTGTAATTTTACGGTTTGAAGGGTCCAATAAGACAATATGGCGCCGCCAATTACAAACCAAAAAGAAATTCACCTCCATACTTTCTAAGTTTTTTTTTTTTTTTTTAATAAAACGTTGCTCCACACTAGGAATTTCTCCTGTATCGTGGGTGCGTTTACAAACATATAAACTCACATACACAAACAGCCAGACCCGGAACAACTATCTGTAGGCCATACAAATATTTGTTCCGTGCGGGAATCGAACCCGCGACACGCAGCGCAGCAGCCAATCGCTCAGCCACTGCGCCAACTGTGCCGTCAAGTTTATCACTGATATCGTTGAACGAAAACATCTATCATCTCGTTGAAGGAGGACAACATTAATATTTGTCTGAAATCGGTAATCCGCTAAGTGTGGTGATCAATGCTCGTGCCTACTCTGAACGAGATGTAGTAGTGTATTTAAGGTGGATTTTTGAGTTACTATCAATATCTGTAAGACCTGAAAACCGCAACAATATATTAAATCCACTGATCGTCGCAAACTAGAGAACCAACAGAAAACGAAGTATTGCTGAATTCAAGATACATCTTCCTTATTCATTTGACTATGCCACAAAATAAATCCATCGATCAACAACGCACTCAAAACAGCAATTCCCCATTCACAAACGACCTGCCACCATAATAAAACTGTACCGATATAAAAACTAATTACAAAAATATAAATGCAGCTATTTTCGACGCGTATTTTATTGCACATTTACGAGTTATGCATTAAAAAGAGTTTATTGCTACACCATCTGGCTAGTTCAAGGAGTTTCCGAGTATTGACGAAAGATCCCGACGGATGTTTGTAGGATTACATCATCGAGATATGCGCGGATCTGATGAAAGGGTTTTCCTTAATGTTAGCTAAACAAACTTATCTCTATAATTTTGTATTGTAAATCTCGTTTATGTTTATCGTTGTTTATGTATGTGGGATGACGGGTGAGACCATCTTAAAAAATTGGGAATACCATCAACAGCTGGAATAGCAGGAACACCGTGGGGTTTTAGTCGGTCGAAGTCTGACACACCGTTGCGCCTTCCCGGAGGCGTAGGCAGTGCATGAGGATTTCCCCACGAAAAAAAAAGAGAATGGCGTTTTTTTTTCTTCTTCAAATCAATTATTTCTAACGGTCGCAACCATGCTTTTTTTGGGACAACAGTCTAGGTATGCATCCATATTATAATTGTAATGTACTTACATTTTTTTGGATAGGCTTATTTCTAGAAATAAATTAATTTGCCAACAAAACGCTAAAAAATACACTTATCTAGGCAATTTTTTTCTTAGTACATAGAATAAATATTTACAGGCTTAAAATTAGTTAAAAATAATCCTTAATAAACTAATCGCTTAATTAAAATACAGTGTTTTACATTTGTATAAGCAAAAAACTTACATAATGAGTGTAAGTATTTAGGTCTGTTGCCTTATTAGTGTATTCTTGCTTGTTATATTGCCTTGCCCCTTGTTTGTATCCTAATGGCCTCTTATAATTTACTGGAGTGGTCTGTTTGTCGGACTGTACACAAACGGTTGTCTTTTTTATCACCCAACGCATAAACGACGGGGTGTTATAAGCTTGACGTGTCTGTCTGTGGCATCGTAGCTCCCGAACGCATGAACCGATATTAATTTCGTTTTCGTTTGGAAGGGGAATTAGTCGGGAGTGTTCTTAGCTATGTTGCTTGAAAATAGGTTCAGCGGTTTCGGGGTTATCAGCTTTTTTCGTAGCTGCGGTAGGGATTTTTATTCTTCTGTCGGAGGTTACTTACATTTTTTCCATACAGTTCATACAGGTACAGCTCCAGTGTCGCACCAGTCTGGCACCAAATGCATGAATTGTAAGAGCTTAAACCCTTCCTTTGAAATAATTGTATGTCGCTTGGATTATAGATTGATTTTGCAATAATATATACAAGATACTCTCTATTGTGTAGATGACACCAGTAATCAATTAACGCACTTTTTATGAGCTGTCAAAACGCGATTCCCTTATATATTTAGTATGTCAATACTAAACTATGACGTCACTTTTTGAACCGAATTTTATGCTTATTTAAAAATCATCAGGTTTTCAGGGGTAAAATAAAGTGTTTTTAATGAAGTTGTGTCTTGAAATTATTGTTGTATGGTGTCTACTACCCCATTTATTTATCAACTTGTACATATTCAACAATTATCAACAATGATTTAAAATTACATCAATAGTTGTTTCTCATTTTTATTTTGGCTACGACATGTCAATTTAATGCTTTACAGTATGGCGTTCACAAACGGGACGTAATTTTTATAATAAGCTACTAGTAAGGTATCATAACTCGCAATTATAGGAAGAAAGACGCGAGACATTCTATTTATAGTTGATCTCGATGCGCGTGCGCCGGTCCTCGGTCCACGCGTGCACTTTTATAGTGTTCGTTTTGCGGCCAACCCTTTGCAATGTAGAATTATTTAAAGTCACGCGTTCTACGTTCAGGTCGAGTAACTTTAGTGGTTTGAGGCGACTTGGGGTTGGGAGGGGCTGACATTTAGCAAAGAAACATAAAAAGCTGATTCTAAATTGATCTTGTGTGACTGCCTCGTTAGCTTAGTGGTTATAAACGCGACTGCTACGTTAGAGGTCTTAGGTTCGTTTCCCAGGTCGAGCAAAAAGTGTTATTGGGTTTTTCTATAAAATTCTCAGTAGCAGCTCGGAGTTAGGATTTGTGCCCGGTTAATGGCAATAGGCTCGCCCCCTCTTACATGGGACCTTAACATACTGGCGAACTGTGGGTGTACTCTGATACACCTCTGCCTAACCCTTCGGGGAATACAGGCGTGATAGTATGTGTGAACTTATGGCTTATCTCACCACCTTCCAAAAAGGTCCAATTGAATTGGTCGATCATTTCATAATGTATTTTCCCGTCCATTTTTGAATAAGTCTTAAAGTCTATTGAGACGCGGTGAAACATTATTTTGTTAATAATTATAATTTACATCCATACCTCATTACTAATATTATAAATGCGAACATAACTGTCTGTCAGTTACGCTTTGACAACTAAACCATTGAACCAGTTTGATGAAATTAGGTAAGGGGTAAGATGGAACTCCAAGAAACGACATAGATTACTTTATACTTCGCGACTTGATCTGTGTTCGCGATAACTTTTTTGTTCTTGTGGAATAATAATGTCAACATTTATGTGTATAAAAGTCAGTATTATAGCACTAAAATGTCGGTATTAAGTAGACAAGCAATGTTACTGTGCACAATGAACCTCCTAGGAAGTGCAGAACATTACGTACTCAGTGGGGTCATGAGAAGGAAGCGACAATCTATTTCTAGTGGCGCCTGCGCATCGTGCGCACGCGCCTCTTGCTCTTGTTGTGACTGGAGATGCTGGGGGGACAGGTTTACTGCTTAATAGCCGACAAGTGTTGAAGTTATAGGTGTTTGGTTAAGTGGTAATTAGGGGTTCAGGCCGAAAATTATGTAGGTATCCGGTCAGAAAATAGAGTTAGTGTAATAAAGATAATAGTATTGTCTCCTCAATTTAATTTTTGAGCTGGTGGATACAGTATATAGTAAGCGCGACTGCTATGCTAGAGGTCTTGGGTTCGATTCCCAGGTCAAGCAAAAAGTGTTAGTGGATTTTTCTATGAAATTCTCAGTAGCAGCTCGGAGTTTGGATTTGTGCCCGGTTAATGGCAATAGGCTCGCCCCCTATTACATGGGACCTAAACATACCGGCGAACTGTGGGTGTACATTGTTACACCTCTGCCTAACCCTTCGGGGAATGCAGGCGTGATGTGTGTGTGTGTGTATTGTATAGTCGCCACGAGTCGTGAGCACAAATGTCAAGTTAATTTACGGGTTTTCGGATTTCGTGCAGCGTCTGCGCCCCAAAAAACCCCGAAAGGAACCCAAAAATCGAAAAATTAACTTGACATTTTGCTCACGACTCTTGGCGACTAATATACCAAGGAGTACCCTAAGAACGAAGACGTTGACAACAAATATAAACGAGTGATTTTGCACGATTTTTTGCGACCGCCGTATAAATTCCACGTTGGATTTAGAATCATTACTTACATACGACTTGGTTTTAAAATATGACATTGGCTCATAGATTTATAATGATCGATGCATTGGCCACCAAAAAAGCGACAATCTATTTTGAATTGAGATGGCGCCTACATAGTGCAATATTGCGTTATTGAAGGTTGAAACACAGCCAAGAAAACTATCGTTCTGGTCTATCGTGACCTGTAATTCCAGTTCAACTGTTGGCAATCTTAGCATAGTCTTTGGCGCCAGGTATAGCTACAGCTACAGCTTTTTTTTTAAATTGCTTTCAACTAGATTAATATTGTGCCAAAGATTAAAAAAGGGAGTTCCTAACCTTCCTTTTTTTAGCTAAACATTGGCCAAACATATTAATCAATATATATATATACCATCACGCCTGTATTCCCCGAAGGGTTAGGCAGAGGTGTAACAATGTACACCCTAACACACATTTTAATCAAGCTTTTTGAAACCAATATCATGCGCGTATTCTCTGAAGCACTGTCTGCGGGTGTTCAAACCAAGTGCAGCATGAGCAGGAGCCTTTCCCTAGCCTGTTTTATGCCCCACTGCTAGGCAAAGGCCTCCCCTTACTCCTTTCAAACCGCTCCATCTTGTGCGATCTCTGGTCACATTTGCCCTGCAAACCTTATATGATCGTGACACCACCTTGGCCACAGTCCACCTCGACGGCGATGTTATTTAGGCGTCCAGTAAGTGTGCGTCATATCTGGTCTAGTCACTATGATTAAAATAATCTAAGTGAAAAACGAAGGTGTAGGTAAGTGCTGACAAAGCATTAAATGCATAGAGCAGAAATGTAGCTTAAAGATTAATATACCATCACGCCTGTATTCCCCAAAGGGTTAGGCAGATGTGTACCAATGTACACCTACAGTTCGCCGGTATGTTTTTGGTCCCATGTAATAGAGGGCGACGCTATTGCCATTACCCGGGCACAAATCCAAACTCCTAGCTGGTAATGAAATTTTCATAGAAAAACCCAACAATACTTTTTGCTCGACCTGGGAATCGAACCCAAGACCTCTAGCGTAGCAGTCGCGCTTAAGAGCACTAGACCAACGAGGCAGTTAGCTTAATGATTAACGTCAAATATAATAAGGTTTAGGAAGCGACAATCTATTTTGAGTGGCGCCCGCGCATCGTGTGCGTGCACATTTTGTTTTAGTTTTAGTCGGGCCCTTTTGCAGGCGGTCTTTACTTTTTGATTCCTTAGATTAGTTTCGGCTTCGGGGTCGGTGCAGGAAGGTTACTTCTTCCATAGATCTCCTTCAGCTGCCACCTCCATGTTCTTCCAGACTTACCCCTTCCTGGCCATTGCATTTTTCCCAGTTTCTTCAATGTTTTTTTCTTAGTTTGTCTCTGCACTCAGTTCGGGAGTTTCTTGAATTCTGACCTTCCGGTCTATTCGCTGAAGGCATGTGAAGTAAGCTTGAGGTAAGTTGTCAATCTTTCTGCTGGGGTGCGGAAGAATGCTCAGAGGGATACCTGGGTCCTGGACAATGGTAGTGCGAGAAACATCGTGGGGTTTAAGTCGGTAGGAGTCCGACAGACCCCGAGGCGGAGACAGCCCTTAAGGACGTCCCTAAGAAAAAAAAATGCTGTCCATCTTCAGCATCAGCTCGCCACAAACTCACCTCATCTAAATTCACTAAGTGAGATTTATACAGAATAGCACAGTTTTTGAGCAAAGCAAGACCAAAATATCAACATTCTGACAGTGCGATGACGAATCCCAGGTTTGAATCCCTTTCTGTTCTGCATCAATCACTAAATTAAATCTAATGTTATCCGTCTGTCGCTTTAACGGGATCCTGGTGTTAAAAACTATAATTAGACACGGTTTTAACACTTCGAAATAAAGTTCAAATTTCAATAGCAATAATTTTCACTAAGTAAACATTAACATGGGTGAGTCAGTCTCTTTTGCGGTTATTTTCAGTCTTACAACATTCGTTTTAAGGTATATTTTCGATTGTTAAGGGGTTAATAGGGTAGTTGTAAACAGGAATAGCTGCAGACAAACCCACGTGTCGTTTTGTAAATATAGTTTTTTATTTGTTTTGGTTTTTTGTCCAGTTGTGTTTGTTTCGCTTTTAGGCCGTAATTTAAAAGAAAGTAGCTGGATGACATTCGTTGTCAGATAAGGTTTAACTAGTAATGCAATTAATTATCTTATAATAGTCACATGGCTAATGAGTCAGAAAACAGAGGTTAAAAAGAATCAGATGTTCCATATATTTTGACCATCTAGGTGTTGTATTATTGTATGAAACAGCTGATTATTTTTGAAAACATTGAAAAAAAAAATCAAAAATATTTCATCGTCTTTCTCTTTAGAATCATGTACTGATTCTGCGGTAACGGTACGGTAAGTTTTCTTTACGATGTTTCTGCCTCTCATAAGATCTTAGGGATTACTCCGGCTAAGGTAGCCGGAGTAATCCCTAAAATTCTATTTTCTTCTCCTTTTTTTATTTTATCTTATTCTATTCTACTTTATTTTTATAATAATATAATTGTATCGAGTTATTTAAAAAAAAAACCAAATTTTGTGGTTTTACAATGGTTCAATATTTTCACCTGCCATGTTATCTCTTCACCTCCTTTGGTTGACTGGTAGAGAATGCCTTTTTTTTTTTTTGGTGGGTGGGAAATCATCAAGTAACTTCTCCCGCGCAGGGCGGGACGGGAGGGAGTGTCAGACTTTTACTGACTAAAACCCACCCATGTTCCTTCTTGTGCCCTTTGCGTTCCGGGGGCGCGGTATCTCTTGCGAACAACCCGCAGCCCCGGCAGGCATCGGCCCTCAGTGGCCCCTTCCTTTTGCTGACATCTCTTTGAGGCGCGCGTGGAACACGAACGCGCCGTCGACACGGCCTGTCGTTATGCAACGTAAGGACGGTGAGCTACCCATTGCTCACCGTCCACAGGCCCGTATCTACGGTGGTCGGGAGTCGTCTCGCGGCTCCCGACGTCCGGAGCGTCTACCGCGGCGGCTGGGACGGGAGAACCGCTGTCTCAACCGTCCCGCCGCCTCCTTCTCAAGCATTACTGCCTCGCAGAAGGAGGCGACTGCATCCCATTCCCTCTCGCTCCGGACCATTGGTAGAGAATGCCTGAGGCATTAAATCCGCCTTTGTACTTTTTGTTGCTTAAAGTTTCAATAAATAAATAATAAATAAATAAACAAGATCCGCCTGGCACACCGTAACTTATAGTCAAAAAAATTATTTCAATTGGACCATTAACAGGCACTTTTGTATTGTCATGAAGTTAAAACAAAGTTAAAGCTAGTTGCTCGTTCCAAAACGTAGGCAGGTCTCTATGGAGAAGGACGAGCAAGAAACTTTGAACGCTAGTCTTTATATTGGGCATCAATAACACTTTATTCACCTATCAATTGGCTATATTATTACCGGTTGCGACCAGAGTATCAAGTGGGAGCAGTCTGGCGGTTGCACTCAATCATTAGTAGGTACTTGTTCCAATCATTGATTTATAAAGACGACATTGGCCTATTTACTTTAATCATTTTGTTGTGGGTCTCTATTTGTATATTTGCAACATCATTACTGCAAAACTACTGAACCGTTCGTTATATTTTTAACCCCCGACGCAAAAACAACAGGTTGTTATAAGTTTGACGCGCGCGTGTGTGTGTGTGGGTGTGTATGTGTGCGTGTGTGAGTTTTCCGCTCTTTTGTTAGCTAAGGCAGTGATTTTTTTCTTCTGTCGGGGGTAACTTAATTTTTTTTGACAAAGAGTGCTTGTTATCTGGACATATAGGCTACTTTTTAATCATTCTAAACTTCGTCTGCGGTCGCCATAATTTCCAAATTGAATTTCTTGCACCTACTATGTTTTGTCTCTGCTTCATTTTCATTACAAACAAACAAATCTTCCTCTGTATAATATTAGTATAGAAGTATAGATTTAGGAAGATACTTACGATACGTCAAATAGTGAGAAAGTACTTACAGACAGGTTAAGAACCAACCAATACCAATAACGCAATATCAATATATCAGTCAAGTATCAAGTATCATACGGCGCGGTAACTCAACCCCGTGTCATATAACACCGTCAAGTATCAAGTGATTGTAATGCTAGAGGTTTTATCGTTTAGGCTCCACTGCTTGCGGTGAGGGTTAACCTGGTAGTTAAAAGGGCATCTACGTAATGGAAGTCGGTAACTGTGGCTTATGATATAGAAGATTTAAAGGCCTATGTCGAGTGAAAAGTTTTAGGGAAAATAATGTATAGGGAAGGAAGGAAGAAGGCCAAGCAAACGATTAAAATTGTGGAAAAGACTTCTTTTTTAAATATCGTTGGATGGCAAACAAGCCCACGGCACACCTGATCTTAAGTGGTTACAGCTGCCTATAGACATCTGTAATACCGGAGTCAAAGTTGAAAAGGCTATATCAGCCCAAGGTTAGGATTTTTGAACGAAAATGTGCAAAAACCCGTCTTGATCAAGCGTGGTGATCAGAGATCATTTACTCTTGTTCTTGTTGAATATAAAGTTATTGAAATGACGATGCCAGCCTATTATTGTCTCACTACACGGGAAAAGCCTCTTCTCATACAGAAAAGACACGAGGATTGACCACCGTAGTTGCTCAAAGCGGGGTGAACATTTCAGACTTTTATTAATTACTAGACGACCCGCCCGCGACTTCGTCCGCGTGGCTTTATTGCACCCGGGTTAAGATACGTTTTTCGTTACTGCTCCGCTCCTGTGGGTTGTAGCGTGATGTTATATACCCTATGTTACTCAGGAATAATGTAGCTATATATTGGTCAAAAAAATGGTTGAAATCGGTCCAGTAGTTTCGGAGCCTATTTGTTACAAACAAACAAACAAAAAATCTATCCTGTTTATAATATTAGTATAGACAATGTCAAGTTTCGTCACGATATTTCCCTTCACCGATATCAGTGATGTCCAAGATAAACTTAAAAAGTAGGTAAGTCTATATGAATGAAGTCATATTGGTACTTGTCCGGTATTTAATGCATAGGAGGCGGGCAGAGCCTTAGCCACTAGATAACTTATTCTAAACGATTACAAATCTACCCATTTACAAGCATGAATAAAGTAATTACGTAATGTCCATTTACCATAATCATAAACAGAAAACAACTACATTTTCTTCATCCACAAGATTCACAAATACGTTTTTAATAGCATCTTAGATTATAGGTATTATAAATAGGAAAGATATTTTTGTTTGTTTCTCCGAAACTACTTGACCGATTTCAATATTTTTTTCACCAATAGATAGCTACTACATAATACCACGCCACAGCCCGCGGGAGCGGAGTAGTAACCAGACGTAACTTAACGCGGGTGAAATAAGTCACGTGGACGAAGTCGCGGGCGGAACTTAGTCGTAATATAAAGATGGTGGCCAGGCGCCATAAAATGGCGCAACTATTTAATAACTTTATAAACTTACTCATAACTATTGTAAGCTGTTTAAAAGACATTATTTTGTATTGTTATATGCATGAAATGAGGAAACTTGCATGCAACTTCTTTGAAATATGAGACACTAGTAATCTGCTCGCGACTTTATCCGCGTGGCTTATTTCACCTGCGTTAAATCTTTGGTTACTGCTTCCCTCCCGTAGGTTATAGCGTGATGTTATATAGCTTATGTAACTCAGAAATAATGTAGCTATATATTGGTGAAAAAATGGTTAAAATCGGTCCAGTAGTTTCGGAGCCTATTTGTTACAAACAAACAAACAAAAAAATCTTTCCTCTTTATAATATTCTATGTAAAGTATAGACGGATAAGAGATAAAATATTTATGGAGAATCTTGATTATCGACGATTATATTTTATGACTAGGTATAATGATGGGTACAAAAAGGTACCTACTTCATTTAGCTGTTACATGTTCTTAGTACCTGGTAACCTTCTGGTCATGAAGATATTGGATGTCAAACTTACAATTGTTTCGTCCGGGATTGCCGTCCCATCGGACTATAAACAAGCCGACGGCCCACCTGATGATAAGTGGTCACCGCTGCCTATAGACGTCTGGAATACCAGAGGCCTTGCAAATGCGTTGTCATCCCAGAGACAAAGTTAAGATGTCTCATGTACCTGTAATTACACCGGCACCCCTCCTAACCGGAACACAGTAACGCTGCTTTACAGCAGAAATAGATATAGTGGTAGTACTTCCCCGGACGAGTTCCATACTTGGCTAATCTCTATTGAGATTGGCCGCTCGCGCCGTGATCGGAGTTCGGTAGGGAGAATATTATTACTCTTTCTCCATTAATTTACCATAAAATCTCGCTATATTGGAATAGTTGGCTGATTTAACAATCTTTGGCTACACATCTCGTATAGATAAGATAATAGCGTGTTCGACTATTGAGTCATCTCTAACTGGAGCAGAGATGCAGGTTGTGTTTACTGAATATATTACCATGTAAAGGCCGTGCTGGTTTATGTGGGTGCGTTCAATGGTGTTAATGTCTGTTACAAGGTGAATTAAGGCTTGATTGTTGATGGGTAGAACTGTATTTTCAAAAGCTACCAGAATTTGGCACTGCTGTTCTACAAACATTTAACTGGTCCCTTGATACACTAAGGTATGTAAGTACAAGCGATTCAATAGCATCTCCAAAAAAATTGCACACACTTTGAGAATATTCTCTCATGACATTATTTAAAGTGTTTAAAAAATGTCTGTATGCAGAGGGCATCAGGTCAAAATTGTTTTATATTAAGATGTGCTCTTTAATTTGATTCATTAACGAAACAATATCGGTATTTCGTGAGTCTTGGCCGTTATCTCAGTATTCATATCCTCTTAAACAAAAATCGTCTCTTATGCAACGATAACGCAGTAAGAGATAGCCCGTATTCTTACTTTGTGACACTTTTCTTTCATCGAGCTGATATAGTAGTCGCCACGAGTCGTGGGCACAAGCGTCAAGTTTATTTTTGGCTTTTCCGAGTTCTTTTCGGGGATTTTTGGGTCGCCGACGCAGCACGCGATCGATCCGACTGACGGTTCAGTCACGTGCAGCGTCCGCGCCCGAAAAAAGTCCGAAAGAAACCCAAAAACCGAAAAATTAACTTAACATTTGTGCTCACGACTCGTGGCGACTAATATACTATCAATGATTTTCCAAAAATTCTATGTCAAACATACAGTTAAACGCTTATTTATTCACATTACAATCATTAACTAAGCAAAACACAAAACTTTTAGATAATAATAAAATTACAAGGTATGTACAATTTATACTCATAAATTGAACTTTTTTTAATTTATATATTTTTGTTATTTATCTATTATTTTTTCAACTGCTTCGTTGGCATAGTGGTCTAGAGGTCTTGGGTTCGATTCCCAGGACGAGCAAAAAGTTTTATTGGGTTTTTCTATGAAATTCTAATGGCATTAGGCTCGACCGCTATTACATGGGACCTTAAACATACCAGCGTGATGTTGTGTACAGTTTATAAAATAGAAAGGGGGAAGCTCGTAGGGCATCAAAAATCTCGTCCGAATCGCTGTCAATGGGACAAGTGCCAAAAAGGCTGGAAGCATGACCACGTTGTATGGATTACCATACAACGTGGTCAGATGATTCTTTGGCCCAAGAAAAGGCCAGCCGCACATAAACACATGAACTTACAATTAGATTATTGTGGTGATAAATAAAAAAAACGTGCTAATTTATCTGGAATCAATCAAATTACAAGTCAAAGGTGAATTGAACTGTATAAATTCATCATAATATTATATTTATATGACCTGACACGTCGAACAAGTCGTAAACGATTTGTTTACGCCGCTGATAACGTGCTACTTATGCAAATCACTTGTAACCCTAATTGTTACTGATATGCCCGCTCTTCAGATTTATAAATACACTGATAAACTAATTGGGGTTACTGGACCGCATTATCGTGCAATGCACTCATATCGATGGCTGTGATTCGAGGAATCTCTCTTCCTAAACGGAAAGATAATAGGAGAAGAAAATTACGTTGAAGTTTGTGAACTAAATGTGTTTTTTTTTACGACACAGCATTCACTAAATTAAAGCATTATGATAGCAATATAGACAAGCTACTAAACCGAGAATTTTCCAAATCTCTTGATAAATGACCGAGTTCTGAGGTAACAAATATTTAAAAAAATACAAACTTATTGAGAACCTCCCTCTTTTGAAGTCGATTAAAAAGATGGCGGCTCACGGGTGGCGGACGAGACTGAGGAAACTTAAAAGTCGAAGAAACGAGAATGGACGAATAGGGAATATTTTACTGAGACATACCAGATGCGAATAGTGGAGAACCAGGTATTGAGACGAAACCGGAAAGAAGCCAAATTCAGCTTTTTTATATACCAGCACACATACCATCACGCCTGTATTCCCCGAAGAGTAAGGCAGAGGTGGACCGATGTACACCTACAGTTTGCCGGTATGTTTAGCTCCCATGTAATAGGGGGTAGTTAGGATTTGTGCCCGGTTAATGGCAATAGGCTCGTATTGCCATTAACCAGGCACAAACCCTAACTCCGAGAATTAGAACTACTGAGAATTTCATAGAAAAACTCATTAACACTTCGCTCAACCTAGAAATCGAATCTAAGACCTCTAGCGTAGCAGTCGCGCTTAGGACCACTAGGCTAACGAGTCAGTTACCAACATGAAACTGAAAGTCAACGGTACCTCAATTAGAACTCTATGTGGGAGACGGTAAGTGTCCAAATTTCCACCCACGCAAGAAAAACCAGGTGTAGGCGCCATAACCATGACCAACAGAACCATATGCCATTGTAACAAGCTACAAATTAGCATAGCTTCACATCGAGATCATGACCTAGTAACAGTGTTTTTGTCATGTCGCTATCTCATTGTTCATTCTACAGACAACTGTTATCTTCTGACTCAGAGGTTACTGTCACACGCATATTAAACCTTGGTTAAAGGTGGTAAAGTTCATAATTGAGGGATGGTGGTGTATATTTCAAGTCTTGAATTAAGGTGACTTGATTGAGTGCTGTGCCAGATAGATTTGGAGGTGTCTATATTTCGGCTAAGTGGTTTGCAGGCTTATTGGCAGTATCCGTCTCAGAAACTAGGGCCAAGATAAAATAACTGTCAGTCTTCGGAATTCGTATCATTGTATAGCTTGCTGAGTTTATGTTAATTTCATATTATATTCCATCACGCCTGTATTCCCCGAAGGGTTAGGCAGAGGTGTAACAATGTACACCCACAGTTCGCCGGTATATTTAGGTCCCATGTAATAAGGGGCGAGCCTATTGCCATTAACCGGACACAAATCCTAACTCCGAGCTGCTACTGAGAATTTCATAGAAAAACCCAATTACACTTTTTGCTCGACCTGGTAATCGAACCCAAGACCTCTAGAGTAGCAGTCGCGCTTAGGACCACTAGGCTACCGAGGTAGTTCCTATCTAAACATGCAAACAAACTACGAAACTTCGTAGGCTTAAATTTCAAGAGTGCAATAACTGTTTAACTGTAAAATTTACTTTTGTTTGTTCCTTCTTATCTCCGAAATGGCTGGAATGATTTTGACGGGACTTTCGCAGGCAGAAAGCTGAAGCCATAAGGAGTCATTAAAGCTACTTTTTTTTAGAAAACCAAACAGGGTACCGCGCGGAAAATTAAAAACCCCGTAGATAACTAACCAAACCAAAGCTAGTCGCTTGCTATAATCTCCAGTCAGGGTCATTGTATAATTTCCTTGTCATCAAATCTGAATTCATTGTTATTTGTTCATTATTTGGGTTAAGCACAAAGAGAGTCAGGATCAATAAACTTCTGCATTGTGATCATCGAACTCATTGTGATTCATCGGTTGATATATTAATCAGTTATACTTTTTTTTGTCACTGGATGGCAAACAAGCCGACAAGCCCACCTGATTTTAAATGGTCCTTTTTTTATGAGACAAGCCCGCCACACTATGCCCAACCACTGCAACTTCTGTAAGCCAGAATCAACAGTGGAGACCGCCAGAAGAGCGCCGTGGCAATGAAGCTCGAAGAGTCCCGGAGAAACGATATAACTGTCTTGGATCCCGCAACGAAATTAATCAGAAAAGATTAGCGGAGGAGTAGGAAAAAATATAATTTCCACTTCCTTTCCAACAAGCAGGAGACAGAACAGAACTAGCTCAATAGGCACAAGGGTATATTTACAACTGGGAGAAGCCTAGATTGCCAAGCACCACGGATCGCAATTATTATTAACTTAATGGGTCCTAATGTGAGCCACCGCTGTCTATAGACAACTGCAATACCAGAGGCACTTTTGGGCACTATTCCGGTTGACGGCGATGTGGAGGAATTTTTTGATGCCATTTAGTTTTAGTTTTTTTTTTGTTGTTATTAAGGTTTTTTTTATCTATTTTTAAGGCTGTTAATATGTAATCTGATTTTATTTCAATAGATCCTTCTAAGTTTATCTAGGACATCACAAACATCAGAAAATAAAACTTCGTGATAAAATATGGGCTTAGTAATTTAGAAAGACTGCATTTAGCAGTGTGATGTCAAATATAAAAATAATATACACAATACAAGCAGAAATCAGACGTCGATTAGGCAAACAAAACTGTATGCTTGATCCAAGTAAAATCCCGATATACAAACAAATTCAACATTCATATTTACAAAGAAATTTCATAAAAGGTTAACGCACCAATAACCAGTCAATAAACATTTTAAATTTACAAAGAAACCTCTATTCGAATAAGGTAAACGCACCAATTTGCGGTGATTAAGAATTTTATTTATTTTATAACGAAGGCGTCGATCAGCGGTTTCTGCTCGAATTAGCATAACACTTTCACTGCGATTCAGAAAATTATTAAATTGTGGGGAAAATCTTTTGAAAGTTTAAACCGAAATTGGATGTTGGGTAAGAGATCTATGTAACTTAGTTATACCTGACTCACTAGACATACGTCATTATAGTATAGTTTTTCTTCTTTTCGAGTCTATGGATTTTAGATAAACTTTTTTTTAATTTTTTTCTTATAATTAAGTATACCATCACGCCTGTATTCCTCGAAGGGTTAGGCAGAGTTGTACCAATGTTTACCCACAGTTCGCCGGTATATTTCAGGTCCCATGTAATAAGGGGCGAGCGTATTGCTCTATATATTATATAAAGGCTTAAAGCCATAACTGAACTAAAAACTGATAGAAAATAAATTCTTAAATAAAAAACTCAAAATTAAAAATTTTAAGTAACACCCGACAGAAAAATAAAAATTCCTACTGCAGCCAACAAGAGCTGATAACTTTGAAACCGTTAAACCGATTTCCATCAAACATAGCTAAGAACACTCCCGACTAATTCATCTTTCGAACAAAAAAAACTAAATCAATCGTCTCATGCGTTCGGGAGCTACGATGCCACAGACATACACATACACACACATAGATACGTCAAACTTATAACACACTGTCGTTTTAGCGTCCGGGGTTAAAAAAAAGTATTGCCAACACTATACTATTTTAAGAGTAATCATTATTTGGCATGAGCTAAGCTAATCACGTTACAGCAGAACTGCTAGCAGTACTGCTGCAAGTTTCGCTTCTTTAAGTAGTAATATTCACAATGAATCCTTGATGGAAACGTGGCATGAGTTTCTTCTGGCGTAATTTGGTCACAAACAAGGAACAAGCGCGCGTCGCACTTATTGAAATGACAGACACATGCTGCTTCAATTCAGAACAATTGTCCAGAGTGATGGGCTCATTCAATGAGTGGCGGTTAGCACTGCATCCATTTGTAAATAGGTCACAATGGAAATGCATGTGATCGGTGCCATTTCATCAGTTCATTGTAATAAGTGTATGGGGAAGTCAGTTATTATTGTGTTAAGGTTAATGTGCTTGCTCGTAAAAAGCTGGCTGAGTGAAAAAAATAATACATAGGTACATTTTTGAGACACAGCTGGCGGTGTCGTCTTCCTTCTACACTAACACCTCCTGATGCTCAGAAATATTATTTACTACAATAGTATGGCTGATCTGACTCGATATATTATCTTCTTCATAATGTTCTCCTTGGAACACGAGCGTCATCTCCTCCTCAGCGCCAGGGCTGCAGTATGTATGTTTGATGAATTATTTGTCTTTTCTGACCATACAAATATTAGTTCGGAAAGGCATAATCAATCTGAAACGGCTGTTCCTTCGAGAACTACACAACAAAATCATACGACAACATTAAATTGTATGGAAGAGCTAATTCCTTTTTCATATTTCAGGTTTAGTCCCAAAATAAAAGTTGTTCGTATTCAGGAGTACTTTCACTTCTTGAAAGATGTGCAGTGAATCCAGTTTCCAGTTATGGGAACCAGGCTCTTTACAGTTAATAATCTATATTAGAAGTAAATAGTTTGTTTGTCAGTTTTTTGTTTCAATACTAATCTCCGGAACTGGTCCGATTCAGAAAATTCTTTCACTAATCTGGCTACAGTGCACTAGATCTATATTTTGGAAAAAAAAAATGGGAATCTGTAAGAAGAATTACGTGAACGGAGATGCGGGCGAAAGCTAGTTTCACACAAAGTCACATTGAACTTGATGGTCGACATCGACATTAAGACAACAATAGAAACTACAAGATACAATTAACTCGGTAACCTAGTGGTTGTAAACGCTACGCTAGAAGTCTTGGCTTGGATTCCCAGGTCAAGCAAAAAGTGTTATTATGGAATTCTCAATAGCAGCTCGGAATTAGGATTTGTGCCCAGTTAATGGCAACAGGCTCGCCCCTATTACATAGGATTTAAACCATACAGGCAAACTGTGGGTGTACACTGGTTACACCTCTGCTTAACCCTTCGGGGAATACATGCGTGATGGTATGAATGAAAATACAATTATGTCGGTCGACCACTCGAGCTAATTCAAATAGCATTATTTATTATAATTCGTACAATTGAGATTAATTGTCGACACTGGTTAACTAGCTATCATGAGCTGTGGTTTGAAAAAAACAGACAATGAATTAGATGGGATTTTCATTGGCAATGCAGTTGAATAATGGTCATTAGTGGCTGGATTTCCATGAAGTCATGGTTATTAAATGACGGAGAGGGGAAGGACCCCACAGGTAATATTACACTGATATTATACAATAAATAGTGGCTGGGTTTTCAAAAGGTTGTTGGTAATTTAAACCTTATGGGAAAGACTATGTAGCGGAGATGAAAATGTTGAGGTGGATGTGTGGTGTGACTAGAATGGATATGGTAAGGAATGAGTATACTAGAGGAAGTTTGAAAGTAGCGCCAGTGACAGAAAAGTTGAAAGGGAACCATTTGTCTTGCTATGGGCATGTGAAGAGGAGGGATGAGACGCATGTTACCAAAAGAGTTCTGAATGTGGATGGATGGAGGGGAAGAGGGAGGCCAAAGATGGATGGATTGCGTGAAGAATGATATGAAAGAGAAGAGAGTCAGCGATAGCATGCCGGTTGACAGGACAGCATGGAAGAAGAAAACGTGTTGCGCCGACCCCAAGTAACATGGGATAAGGGCAGGAAAATGATGATGACGGGAAAGACCAAAGGAAAACATGACATTGTTAAGAAAATTAGAAGAATTTGAATTTACATTAGTTAGGTAACTAAGCTGATCAACCCACGTCAAAACTCCACAGTAAAGATTTCGGATATTTAACGCTAAATAATCATACACCTATTGTATGAATAAGTCTTAAATATTTATTCCACGCGCGCCTCAAAGAGATGTCAGCAAAAGGAAGGGGCCACTGAGGGCCGATGCCTGCCGGGGCTGCGGGTTGTTCGCAAGAGATACCGCGCCCCCGGAACGCAAAGGGCACAAGAAGGAACATGGGTGGGTTTAAAAACACCCACCAAAAAAAAAAAAAAAAAATATTCACTGAACTGTTATCAAATTAACGTAATGTGCGTTGGGTTGAGACGTTTTGGCAGAACTAAACAACATTGTCGCCCAGAGCTTAATCTCCCTTGAAGAACTTGAATGAAGGAAGAAAAAAGATCACAAATTAGTTGACTGCTGGATTAAAATCAAAGAGGACACAAAAAAGATATATTTCAGCATCAAAACAGAACTATTCAACATTCATCCACAGTACCCACTCCATATTATAGAAACGCTAAATTCAACTTATCATCAACAACACAAATCCACCGATCACACACAAAAACATCAACAAACATCCAAGAATACCGCCCCATCATCCATTCCCTCATATAAATGAATGAATCACTTCTCGAGCTTCGCTAATATAAAATTAGACAGCGTTCCGTATAAAATACGAGTAAAACATACAAACGCACTCACATTCTTACTACCTTTCCTTCGTCACGCGTCTTGGACTAGCGCAAAGATCAAGTTGAGAAACAGATGTGGCAAACGGTAGGATATTTGTAAGGATAGGTAGATATTTATATTAGACTAGCTGTTGCGCGCGGCTTCGTTCGCGTTTACTAATTTATTGGTTTCAATTTTGTTTTCGCATAACCCTGTTTTTTTTTTAATTTAAGTAGATAAAAAAAAAATAATATATAATAATAATAGCCTAAGTAACTTCTTATAACATCAGCTATCTGTGAGTGAGTCTCGTCAAAATGGGTCCAGCCGTTTTGGAGATAAGCCAGAACAAACAGACAGACAAAAATGTTAAAATTGTTTTTTTTTTTAATGTTAGTACCGTATATACTATCATATGCATTTAGTGAAAAGCATGTAATTTGCAATTACAAACAGACCATTCAATTTTATTTATTTGTATAGATTACTATTGGGCCTGTAGTGTTTATTACTTAAACACTAGCGTCTGCTCGCGACTTCGTCCGCGTGAATATTTTCACCCGTGTTATGTAACGTCTTTGGTTACTGCTCCGCTCCCGTGTGTCGTAGCGTGATGTTATATAGCCTATAACACACACACTACAACCTCACAAACTTTACCTCTTTGTATTATTAGTACCTATTATAATTTTCCTTCCCTTAACACAGTTCTGTAGTAGACACCATCAATCAATTGACACTATATGAGACTAGCTTTGCATCCCGCGTTTAGTTACTGCTCCGCTCCCTTTGGTCGTAGCGTGACGTTCTATATTCTATAGGTATAAACGTTTCTCTTGAATCATTTTATCTATTGATGAAAACCGCAATAAAATCCGTTGCGTACAGAAGGACAGACGGCGGGAAGCGACTTTGTTTTATACTATTTAGAGATTATGAGCTGCCAAAACGCGATTCCCTTTTAGATTTTGTATGGCAATAGCAAATTCTGACACTTACCTACTTGTCAACTTAATTAAATATTAAATCTATACTAATATTATAAAGCTGAAGAGTTTGTTTGTTTTGTTGAACACGCTAATCTCAGGAACTACTGGTTAGAATTGAACAATTCTTTTTGTTTTGGATAGTCCATTTATCGAGGAAGGGCATAAGCTATATAACATCACGCTACGACACACGGGGGTGAAGCAGTAACAAAAATCGGGTAATTCGGGAGAAAAAACTACGCGGACGAAGTCGCGAGCAGAAGCAAATAAAAATTTACTTTTACAGTTTTAAGTAACTGTAAGTTGAGTGTTCAGGGTTAAAACAAACTATTCACAATCGCACTTTAAAAGATTCTCACGACATCTTTTTACTTTTTCCCATAAATACTCGAACAGGTCAAACAGGCTAGGTGTTAATTAGTGAGAACTTGCGATGATTTATGATCTAAAAACAAGTAACGTCGCTTCTGAATTGTCATAGTCACAATCGCTATTGTTTGGAATAGGTTTTTTTTTTTTTGGGGGGTGGGCATACATCAAATAACTTCCCCCGCCCTGGGCGGGGCGGGAGGGTGTGTCAGACTTTTACTGACTAAAACCCTCCCATGTTCCTTCTTGTGCCCTTTGCGTTCCGGGGGCGCGGTATCTCTTACGAACAACCCGCAGCATTGGTATAGGTTTGACGTGGAATTCGACAGCATAACACCAAAGTCCGTGTATTTTTTTTTAAATATGGTTGGTTGGTACACGAGCCCACAGTCCAACTGATGTTAAGTGGTCACCCGTCACCGCTGCCTATAGAAATCTGCAATACGAGAGGCCTAGCAAATGCGTTGCCACCCCAGACACAAAGTTGAAATGTCTCATGTATCTGTAATTACACCGGCACCCATACACTTCAAACCGGAACACAGCAACGCACTGATAGTAGACAAATGAGTCGATTTGTTTATGTATAAGAATCGATTTAATTGTGGTTAGTACTGTGAAGGCTGCACGTCGCGGCAACCTGGCCAAAAAGTTTATCTAAACACTCCTTCTAATTATATAAGAGGCACAAATAAAAAAAAACGCGTTTTGTTTTTTTTTTCAAATGACAGGGAAATCATGAAATGACTTCTCCCCTGAGCTCGTTGAATTCCAAAGCTAAAGTTATTTTTCACTTTTTAGTTTTTGAAGGAGGAGGACTCAATTCATTTACTTGGATGATATATTTATTTCAGTTATGCAATTTTTTTTTACCAAACTACTGCATCAATTTATCATAAAATATGGGACTGCTAATATGGGTCCACCTTTGAAGTATGGACCTATCAAACAAAAAAAAACAAAATCGATTCATAATTGGCGGAGTTATCGCGTAACACACAAACAAAAAAAAAAACATACAGACGAATTGACAATCTCCTTATTTTTGAAGTCGGTTAAAAATAATAGGTGATTGGTTTTTTTTTTTATTGGGCAGCTGTCTGCCTCCCCTAACAATGTGAGCATGTTCTTACAATACTGAATAGGTGCAGCAGCTTGCTAAATAGTCAGTCTTGCTATTCAAGTACATAACTTGGAGCCCTGCACACACCTCTCAGCCACACACGAGGTCTCACGAACTGTATTTGACACTCTAGCTAGCAAATATGAACTAAAAACACACCACTCCACAAAACGGCTTAATCAATTTTAATTGCTTTAAGACGATAGCAAAATCGTGTGAATCTTGTATTGTTATCAAAAGCAATAAAAAGCTTTTAATTGTCAAAACCACAAAACGCATTTAACACTAAATTAACAAAGTTTAATCTTATTTAGCAATCAAATCTAATTGATTTACAGATTACTTGAAGCAGTATTAGATTTCAAACATAAATCAATTATTAATCAATTTAATTAATTCTACCTATTAAACCGTTAGTGAGGTATTTTTACACACAAATTATAACATACCATCACGCCTGTATTCCCCGAAGGGTTAGGCAGAGGTGTACCAACGTACAACCACAGTTCGCCGGTATGTTTAGGTCCCGTTTAATAGGGGGCGAGTCTATTGCCATTAACCGGGCACAAATACTAACTCCGAGCTGCTACTGAGAATTTCATAGAAAAACCCAATAACACTTATTGTTTCACCTGGAAATCGAACCCAAGACCTCTAGCGTAGCAGTCGCGCTTAGGAAGGCTGGCTTTTACCTTGGCCAGAGGTTAAATATTGCCATCCAACGTGGCAAAGCCGCCAGTCTTTTGGGCACTTTTCCGGTTGACGGCGATGCGGAGGAGTTTTTTGATGCCATTTAGTTTTAGTTAATTTTTTGTAATTATTAAGATTTTTTTATATCTAATTTTAAGGCTGTAAATGTTTAATCTAATTTTATTTCAATAAACTATTCCTCTTGAATTATTCTATCTATCGCTGAAAACTGTATGAAAATCCGTTGCTCAGCTTAAAAGATGTAAGCGTATACATACAGCGAGAGCGACTTTGTTTTATACTATTGAAAGAAGATAGTAGATTCTCCAGATTTTTGAAATATGATTTCTAACATACATACTTGCGAGACGACTCCCGACCACCGTAGATACGGGCCTGTGGACGGTGAGCAATAGGTAGCTCACCGTCCTTACGTTTAAACAACGACAGGCCGTGTCGACGGCGCGTTCGTGTTCCACGCGCGCCTCAAAGAGATGTCAGCAAAAGGAAGGGGCCATTGAGGGCCGTTGCCTGCCGGGGCTGCGGGTTGTTCGTAAGAGATACCGTGCTCCCGGAACGCAAAGGGCACAAGAAGGAACATGGGTGGTTTTAGTCAGTAAAAGTCTGACACTCCCTCCCGCCCCGCCCAGGGCGGGAGAAGTTATTTGATGATTTCCCACCGCCCCCCAAAAAAAAAAACCTCCTTACAAAACGTGGTCTAATTATATTTTGGTACTTATTAACTAAAACATGACTAGACTACTTTTGCATGGAGCACACTGTCGGGAAAATTCCCTTAACAAGCATTTAAATGTAAAACACCGCATTCTTGTAGAATACCTAAGAAAAATACCTCACTGAGTTCATACAGTCGTAGGCACAAATTAGGTCGAGATTACATCACAGTGAGCTCTTTGACAGAAACCAGGAATATAGAACTGACGGTGCGTTGACCTCATAGTTGCATTAATTTAGCTTAATTATTGTTTGTGCTAGGGTTGATCGTTTCGGTAACGATGATTTATTATAAATTAAGTAAGAATAAAGGACCGATTATAATGGCCGCATTTTGGACACACAAAGCTTGGCAAGTCGGATAGAATTCGATTTTTTTATGCCAATAGATGACAAACGCATGGCACTCCTGGTGTTAAATAGTCACCGCTGCCTATAGACATCTGCAATACCAGAGGCCTTGCAAATACGTTGTCATCCCAGAGACAAAGTTAAAATGTCTCATTACATTGGCATAGTGCCGTTGTTATATTTCTTTGTAATTTCAGTTGTTGGAATGTCAACTGTCGGCGCTAAGCCGAGCGTTGAAGATCCAACAGTGTGCAAGGCAAAGTAATATTAAAATAATAATGTTTTAAGAGATAGAAAGGGGAGGTCCTTCCACCACCTCTTACAACAGTCATAAATATAAATGTTTGTTTCTTGTGTCTATGAGAAGAAGCTTTTGTTCTAAAATCGTGCAATAAGGCAGTATTTCAAGAACAGATGACTTAACTTCAAAAATAAATATCGGTTAAAATTGGAAGTGTTATGGCGGAAAGCGGAAACTCAGAACGGTTGAGGTTAGTCATGCTTTGCAAAAACGTTGTGAGAGTTGGTTTATAGGGTTGGCAATTTTGTTGAATAATATAATGAGCAGTATGTTGGGACCAATGTATTTATTTCTGACGATTCAGACATATTATTTTTAATAATAAGCCATGTTTATAAGGTAGAAGAAATACTGCTAAGTTTGAGATCTTGAGTTTTAAGGTTATTTAAAAAAAAACTGTACAGAGTTATGAAGACTTGCACGATGTAGAATACGTCATAGTAGTTCATATGTAGCGGTAAAGATGTCACCACAAATGGACATAAATGACAATCGCCCAAGAAGAACTGCAACTCTATTCGAACATGAGTATTCAGCCTTGTGTTCACAATCGTTAAATCTGCCGGTTATGTATTTAAACAATTGTTTATGTCAATATTCCTTAAGAATGTTTTAAATATAGAACTGTTTAAATATTTAATCGTTTTAATTTGTTGGTGAACATAAGCCTGAGGGCCAAAGCACACACTTTTAGCATCGGCCATCTGTGATTTCGTGGTACAGGAAGTCACGAAATCGCGATGCAACATCGATACAATCTATAAAATACACGATTTTAATAGAAGTAAGAAAAACATAATTTCCAGTCGACCGCACTAGTTTACTAAGTAAAAAGAAAAGCAACATAACATACCATCACGCCTGTATTCGCGGAAGAGTTAGGCAGTGGTGTACCAATGTACACCCACAGTTCGCAGGTATGTAACAGGGGGCGAGCCTATTGCCATTAACCGGGCACAAATCCTAACTCCGAGCTGCCACTGAGAATTTCGCAGAAAAACCCAATAACACTTCTTGCTCAACCTGGGAATCGAACCCAAGACCTCTAGCAGTCGCGTATAGGACCACTAGGCCAACGAGGCAGTTAAAAAGAAAAGTTAAGCTAAAATTAAACAAATAATACTTTAATCTTGAATACACTTCATTAAACCACGTGACAACCCTAAATCAAACAGTTTATTTATTAAATTCCCTCCCAGCTTTGATGTTGACACAGAAATATTACTTCCTGACAAATAAATAAGACAGTTACAGAGTTCACAGTTTTGTAACACTATGTCAGCATCGAAACCGAACTGTTCGTCCGTTTGTGCGCTTATAACCGCTGAATAGCTGGCCTCGTTTGGTGACGAAATTGTCGTGTGTTTGAAAACTATTAAAGTTAAAATTGTGGGAATGCAGACGGTTTCCGGCAGGTATTAATGTTGGAATTCTATAGTTTATGCTGGCGATTGGGTGGAATTTTGAATGTCTCGTAAAATACTTCCTATATGTAATTCATGCCTTGAGAGCTTTGACACAATCATCCTCATACCGTTGGAAAAATTGTCATGTTAATGTGTATTTCTTCTGGGGAATTCATGGTTCAAGTTAATCCTTCTCTTTGTTTAAACTTCGCTTGACTTGACTTGGTTTGTTAAAGTGTTATTTTTAATCTTTAAAAAACAATAAATGTCATTAAATTGAACTGCCTCGTTAGCCTAGTGGTCCTAAGCGCGACTGCTACGCTAGAGGTCTTGGGCTCGATTCCCAGGTCCAGCAAAAAGTGTTATTCGCTTTTTCTATGAAATTCTCATTGGGTGCTCGGAGTTAGGATCTGTGCCCGGTTCATGGCAATAGGCTCGTCCCCTTTTACTTGGGACCTAAACATACCGGCGAACTATGGGTGTACATTGGTACACCTCTGCCTAACCCTTCGGGGAATATAGGCGTGATGGTATGCATGTATGTATACAAAATGCATAATGTCAGATGGGTCAGAGCCGTAACGCAGTGGGTGCCTGAAACGGGCGTCGTTGCCGAGGGAGGCCTAGGAAACGCTGGCGTGATGACTTGACAGACATTTATGGGAGATTGGCTAGGTAAGGGAATGCATAGGGATCAGAGAAAGGCTATAGGGGAGACCTTTGTCCTTCAGAGAGACAATACAGGTTGGAAAGAAAAAAATAATATCAACCAGGCTGGACCAATCGAGTTATTTTTAAGAACCATTGCCAGTAGTTGCCAGACAAAACAAACAACAAGACTCTCCTATAATTATAATCCTCATTCATGCTCACAGAGACTCTTCATCCAATAAGCGAGATCCGGTCAAGGTTAGGAGTCTGAAGCCTTACAGATGCTTCAGATACGCGGCTAATGTCTTGTATGCCGACGTGATTGGTTTGAAGGTAATCAGTGTCAATAAATAGAGGTTGGATTTTAGTTGATATAGATACCCAATTCTGTGTTTTTTTAACCGACTTTAAAAAAAGGAAGTTATCAATTCGTCTGTATGTTGTTTTTTTTTACCAAACTACTGAACTAATTTCGGTAAAAAAAAATTATATGGGACCACCTTTGAAGTATGACCTATCAAACATAACAATAATCATCAAAATCGATTCATGTGCGGAGTGATCGCGTAACACACATACAAAAAAACATACAGACGAATTGATAATCTCCTTCTTTTTGAAGTCGGTTAAAAAGACAACCTAGTGCGAAAAATAACTTTAGCTTTAGAAGTCTACGAGCTCAGGGGAGAAGTCATTTGATGATTTTCCATCAGGAATAAAAAAAAGGTATGGAAGTCGGTGGCAATACAAAACGATAAACAAAAGCAAAGCCGCCGACTTCCAAAGCTTTTTTTTTTGTTCCCGATGGGAAATCATCAAATGACTTCTTATGCACAATAAGAGATGATAAGCGGCATATTTCAGCCAAGACAGGCAAGCAATTTACAGGTTTATCTTTTTACAATAGGGTTGACATTCCCTCCATCCTTAATGATGCTACAGACTCACTCACACTATTTTATCAATCTATGAAACTTCACCTTAAGTATTGTTTGAAAATTTAGTAACTTGATAATTGAAGGGTGGGAACAGACCTTGGAAAGGTGCCCGGAATCAGACCGGGGAGCATCGGATTCTTTCTTCACTAAAATCACCCTGGTAGTCACCAACCCCCAAATAAGGTTTCGTTTCCTCTTAAAAGACCGCACCAGAACCTTCCCTGTGTAGGCCTGGACTAGAACAGCTGATACCATGGATTGACAACTCACCTCCAGCCTCGTTAAGAAAGCAATATCAGGCCTACATTACTACAACACTTGTTCAGACTTACATATATGAAGATCTTGCCTCATCTAGTAAAAAATAAAATAAACAGTCAACCAACAACATTATCTCCTAATGCACTAATAATTACGTTACACAAAAAAGCGTAATTACTTCTTGTATTGCGTTAATCTGCTATATAGTATAATAACAATGTGTAGCTACGTTGATTGTGCGCAATAATCAGTGTTTTGATGAATGGTTTGAGTGGTTGTAAATGTAACTGCTGAGCGTGGGGTCCTGACGTTTGATCTCTAGATGGGGCGCAAAGTGGTGTTTGGCTTTCAATAAGAAATTCCTCGGAAGTAGTTCTGAGTCTGGATTACGCAGGAGATATTATAGTGCACAAGTGTGTCCGCAAACACAGATGCACTCCCTCTTCCCTAACTCTCATAGTCCGATGGGACGGCAATCCGACACAACCGGGGAGAGATCAGGCGCAGGACCAACGGCTTTACGTGCTTTCCGAGACACGGGGGTATCAGACCACCATCTTCCAAACTCCGGGCTGTTATTGAGAAATTCGTAATGGAAAAATCCAATAACACTTTTTGCCCGACCTGGGAATCGAACACAGGACCCCACGCTCAACAGTCGTGCTCGCCACCCCGAGACCAACGGGGTAGTATTGCTTAATATGGAATTACTGAACACATGTTGGTGTATGTATCTGTCTACCCTTCAGAGAATACAGCCGAGATGCTATGTAAGGCTTTTGCCAGTGAATTCATTCACATTGAAGTCTTTGACCCTCTTAATTCGACTCTATGGTAAAATTTTTAACTGACGTCTCCTAGCTAGAAGTCATAAGTAATAAATTTCAAAACCAAATATAGTAGTCGCCACAAGTCGTGAGTACAAACGTAAAGTTAAACTTTGGGTTTTTGGGCTCCTTTCAGGGTTTTTTGGGCCGTCGACGCTGCACGCGATTGGACTGTCAATCGGAACGATCGCGTGCAACGTCGGCAGACTCGTGGCGATTACTATACATCGTGTTGAAAAAAATATTATTTATCAATTTTTTTTTTCAGCACGATATACCTACATAAAATACTGTACTAAGCCAAAACAATAGATGAATATCAATCAAAAAGTCAAGTATAAACTGTGTATGTAATAAACATGCCTACCTATCAAACAGCTTCATAGGTCAAGCAGTTTTCGAGATGTCGTGATAGTCAGAGAATGAAAGGCCTTTCGCTTTTACACATACGAGCAGATAAGCGACTGCCTTGGACAATGCTGTATGTATTACACACGTCACTTATGTACGTCCATAATGATAATGTGAAGACAATTTATATTCTTGTGAATGAAGTGGCGATGATAAAAATTGATTTAATTGATTGTATGACGCACTTTCGTCTACTTTAGACCAGAAACTTAACAGAGTTGATAACATGAAGTTAAATCGTCCGCGTCGTTTTTATTACCCGCGTTAGGTTACGTTTTTGGTTACTGCTCAGCTCCCGTGGGTCATAGCGTGGTGTTTTATAGCCTATACGATTCCTTCTAAATCTGGCTATCATATACAAAACATTTTTTCCAATCCGACTAGCAGTTCCAGAGATTAGCGCGTTTAAACAAACAAACAAAAAAGCTCTTCAGCTCTGAGTAACTATGTCACAGGCGATTGGACTAGTTTTGCATGGAGACCGCAATCGGGAATATCTAAGCATTCCTAGCTCCTAAATATAACTGATTTATTTATATACTTACACAATAATAGTTTACAGCAATGTCATTGACCTGAATGATATAACCGCGTGGGATATATAGATAATACGATCGGATCTGAGTGAGCCGTTCCATTGAGCTATAAACAATGTTACAGATAATTAATAATTATGTGTTTCTCTATTCATTAGATGTAATATGGACCTTATCATCGTTGTGTAAAGAGGTTTTTGGAATATTAGCTTCTGCGAGGGACTTCGTCCGCGTGGAAGTGAGTTTTGTCTATAGTTGTCATCACCTAAATTAGCGTCGCCGGACGAAAACTTCAGAAACCCCGGACATTTGGCTGAAATTGAGATTTTTTACCCGGACACCAGAGAGAAATATTTTTATTATGTTAATGTATTGCTTATCTTTGAATTAATCGGTATACCCCTGACACAAATAGAAATTTTTAAAAGCCCTTTCGGGACAACCTTTAGACGCCCTCTAAACTGGGATAAATTCGGGGAATCTTAGACGGGTGGCAGCCCTAAGTATGTCTGTGTTACTCGGCAATATTGTATCTTTCCATCAGTGAAAAAAAAATCGTAATCGGACCAGTCATTCCGAAGAAAACACAGACTGGGGGAAATGAAATCTTTCTTTTTTTTATCAATTGATAAGGAAATGTCATTAAGTTGCCAAATTAGTTATCAATAGAGATTATTGTCACGTTAATCGTTCTTATAACTAAAACTCGGTTAGGTGTATCGATTTATTCTAAGCTAGCTTCTGCCCGCGACTTCGTCCGCGTGTATTGGTTACCAGCGGAGTTTTAATTTCTTTGCGTGGAGTTCTAATTCTTTTTCAAAAATAAAAGTAGCCTATGTTACTCCCTATAACATATAACACCAAATCGAGCGTCCAGCCGTTTCAGAGATTACACGGAACAGACAGACAGACAAAAAAGAACATAGTTTTTTGTTTAAGTAGGTACTTACCGTGTTAAAATTCTTATGCATTTAATAAAAATCTATTATTTTGACATTACAAACAGACACTTAATTTTTATTTATTTGTATAGACGCGAAAGTAACACTGTCTCATTCGTCTCGAGCTCACTTCACCAAAGTTCACGGAGGGAAATTTTCACATAGTAGTCCAGCTGGTTAAGTGTCTATGGAAAAACCCCTATGAGTATTGGTTGAAAATCTAATTTTGTTTCCACAACTCCATGATTTGTTGGTAAAATATGCAAAATGAGTCGATTCTTGTTATTACGTGCAAAAACATTTTCCTTGAAACACATTGATTATCTTGAGATAAACATGAATCACGATATTATTTTCGTTTGTGACAATTTTCACTTGATACAAGATATAAAATGACTTTGGTACACTTTCTGTGTAAATAGGAAGAAATTCTGGAGCAATCTCTGAAGGATTGAGGTGAATCAATCTTTTCCCAGTAATATTGCGCGTGCGACTAAATTGTATCTTGTCATAATCTTTTATTTAGAACGCTCGCTGAGAAATGTCATGATTCACAAGTTCATTTGCTCTAATGGCGGTGCATCTTAAAACCAAATACCAGCCTATAATTGTCCAACTTAAGGACAACGGTCTCTTCTCACACGGAGAAGGCGCATACGCTTGCTCACGGCGGATTGGCTAATCCACACTTATATTAATTAAAAGTCCCAATTTCTTCACGATGTTTTCCTTTACTGATATCAGTGGTATCCAAGATAAACTCAGAAAGTACATATGAAAAGAAGAGGTGTGCATCTCAAGGGCTGCTGGCCGGACTGCTACAGCTTTGGAGGAGTGAGGGTGTCGGCCTGCACACGGACCGGATGGTTTTTTTTTTTCAAATAGTTGACATATTACTTTTTTCGTCTCATGCTGCGTGTGTCGTGGCGATCTGGACAAGTCAAAGAGTACTTAGACAAGACAGTTGTTCCATACAAAAGTATAATACAACATACAAGTTCAAAATGTATGGAGCAGCTAATTTCTTTTTTATATCGACGATAAATTTCTCCTGGAAAACGGGGAAAACGGAGGGCTATGTAGGACTCTTACCGACTAAACCCCGCCCGCCGTCGTCTTCTACCACCATAAGTCGGGAGCCCGTTATACACTTGACGCAATACCCGCGCCCCCAATTGATCTCGTTTGCCCTCAATTTCGGACATTTTCACGGACTATTTACTGCGCCAATATATTACAAAATAATGGATATAGTAACAATATAAATTAAAGGATATTGCAAAATCAGCCGATCATGACTTACCATTCAAAATTAAAGCACTGTATTCATGATGCTATTGTTGTCAAATAGATTGCCTATGTCTGATGTTGAATGGTAACTAATTTGCTGAATAATTTCAAGTAGTTTTAGGTTTTGCTCTATTGTGGCTTGTCGTTCTATGATAGGAGTCTATTTCAAGGCTATCTGCAGCCAGAATATTGCATACATAAAGGCCATTCTCATGAGAAGGCACGAGCATTGATCACCAGGCTCGCTCTTATTCCAATTTAAAGTCCAGGTTACCTCACGATGTTGTCCTTAGCCGATGCGATGTCCAAGATATATAGTAATATTAGTCCTGGCCCGTGTCAGATTGTGAACTCAAAAATCATGCAAGAAAGGCAGACCGCTTAACCACCGGGCCACCACGGCATTGGGTGCATACAAACTATAAAAATTAAAGTATGTTGCAGACGGACGTTACGGTCAGCCCTCATACAATTCACCACACTTATTCATGCTCAAAACTTAATACAGAACGTCGGTAATAATGAGAAAAGAAAGAATGAAAGAAAGAAAACTAAACATACAACGGACACCACTAAATCAAAGTGGGAAATCATCGAATAACTTCTTCCGTTCTGGGCGGAGCGGAAGGGAATGTCACTCTTACCGACTAAAAACCATCCGTGTTCCTCCTAATGTCCTTTACATTCCAGGGCCGCGGTAACTCCTTCGAACAATTTCCGCCACCCTGGCAGGAAACCTGGATACCGTTACATCACTATCCTACAATCACTAATAAAAATGTACTCTCAACCACAATAATATATTCGTGTGGGTAGTTAGCAATTTTTCGCTCTACTGACTACCCTCATACGGCGCAAGAGTGCAGTGTAATCTGCCACTCCAAACCAACACTTATCGTAATGCTGTACGAGCTAAAATAGGTTGGTTGATGCGTAATCAAATTATCTAATCTAGATAATGGAAAATAAAATGTTTTCCGACAAACTATTGCGGTTTGGAAAAATCATGTTTGTTGTTTTGCAGTAAAATGGATTCAGTACGTTTCTGTGTAGTAATAATAACAGCAAATAGATCAATAATAATAATGCGAAAGTGAGTTTGATTATGAGTTTTATACGCTTTCACGGCTCCTCTACTACACCGATTATGATGACATTTGGTACTGACTAAGATTGAACCTCATGAAAGGACCTAGGTTACTTTTAAATATACGGCTTTGTCTGCGTCCGCGAAAACCAACACTCAGGTGGACGAATTCGCGCACAAAAGCTACTTAAAATTTCCTTGACTAAGAACAATTCCAGCATCTCTAATTTACAAAAAAAATGAGTTGTTTCAAATTGGAAGCTTACCAGAAAGTTGGTTATTCTGTATGTATCTGATACTTTTAAGTATTTTTCCTTTACCCGCCTATTGTATACCTGCAGGGCAAAAGCCTCTTTTCGTACAGAGAAGGCCCAAGTATAACTCAGGGCGGATTGGCGATTTTAGATACGAGGAAGTCCACGTTTCCTCATAATGTTTTTTTTACCAATGTCGGTGATGTCCGAGATACTTACTATAACCTTTCTTTTACAAGTCTTTAGCCTGTCCGATTGTACAGTTCAACTTTAGCATTTCTTATGATTAAAGAAGTATTTCTTTGTTCCTGAACCGCAGGCCACCGTTAATCCAACACTTATTATACAAAAAGAAAGTAAAAACTGACCTCAAAGCGCTGCCCTGCTCCCTAACATCGACACCATTGATCGGCTCCTCAGTCCTCGCCTGCAATCCGGACATTTTCCACCAATCAGAGGGAAGCAAGCACACGCTCCGCCAATCACAGCGAAGCTCGCGTCATCACGGTGACGTATCCGCCAATTGCATCGCTGGTACCACCAATCGGATCATCTGTGAAGGGATATTTGAATTAAAATTCGGCGCGTGCGATGGCTTATCGTATAAGGAGTCAGGAAGTTTTGTTGGCAATATAAGACAGTTATGTAACTGTAAAATGGACTAGTTGGAGAGAGGATATGGTTATAAATTATGTTAATTAGCTGCAGGTGGTTGCGTTGCGTCGGTCACGGTTTTTTCATTAAGGAGCCTGGAGCTGCATAAAGCAGCAGTAAATCAGTAGTGCTTATTATAATATTCTTTAGTGATTTATGTTTCGAGAACTCCTCAGACTTTCCATTTTCCCTCAGAATAAAATCTTTAGGTACAATAGTGCTACAAGACGAAGCAGAAAGTTACGAACTTCTCATCATTGCGATAATTTCTTTTTTGTTCTGGGTGTGTCTGAGAGTCTTCTCTCCTTTGTGTAGATATTAAAGGGCAAAGTTTTAAGTTGTTACTTTGGTTTTAAATTTTAGAATTAAGCTTTAAATACCCCAAGACCCGTGAAACGTTGCGAGCGTTACATTGCGCGCTACCATATACGCTATACAGTGGTTTTACACACCAATAAATAAAAACTGCTTGTGATCAACAGCTTTTGCTCAAAAAAGTTTTTTAGTTTGTTGTTTTTTGTGTGTTAACTGCCTCGGTAGCCTAATGGTGCTAAGCGTGACTGCTACGCTAAAGGTCTTGGGTTCGATTCCCATGTCGAGCAAAAAGTGTTATTAGGTTTTTCGATGAAATTCTCAGAAGCAGCTCGGAGTCAGGATTTGTGCCAGGTTAATGGCTCGCCCCCTTTTACATGGGACCTAAAATGTACCGGTGAATTGTGGGTGTACATTATTACACCTCTGCCGAACCCTCCGGGATTACAGGCGTGATAGTATGTGTTTCTTAGTATAATTGTGTTAGTATGTGTCGAAAATGGCAATGTGTAATTGACTTTAAGAAAAAGAAGGTTTTCAATTAAGTAGTTCTTTTTTCGGTTTGTCAACACAGAACTCCGTCATTTATCTACCGATTTGGATTTTTTTATTTTATTTTAAAGGATATACTTTCGGATTCATCATCAACATGATGATGCTGATGTGTGCTGTTGTGGCTGATATGATAATATCAGACACAGAACGACCATTGCTGGACATAAGATATATAGGACATATAAGATTGGTCCCATAGCAATACTATTTTCACCCAGTATACGGTAAAGAGCACTAACTCTTCAAATTTCTACACAAATACCAGGTTATACCACTCAATCGACGATCGAAAATAACCAGAAATAACTAAGCAACAAATCATCCAAGTTTACAATACCTAAAGATGATGACATCATAATCCTAACAGGTCGGCTAGTCATGCGAATGTATTTAGTATACAAAGCTGTAAAGGTCGATGCACCATCAATTAGGTCTCGCGACTAGTGGAACATGCGGCGAAAGAGTTTTATGTGCAGGGTAATAATAACTATCTACCAATGGCGAATGGTCAATTGTAGTAAAAGGAAGCCAAAGCAAAAATTTGTTATTTATTTATTTATAACCACTTACAACTATTATTACAGGTATATAACCCAATGCAATAGTGAAGCAAACTTAATAATAACAACTTATTTTCTAAAACTTATAACATGCAATGTCATCCTTGTGAATTCACTCCGAGTACACGCAAAAACGTCTATCTCCTTTGCTACAAAGCAATAGAAGTAGGTAGGCTATTTATTTTAATTTTTTTTTTTTTCACAATAATATATGTTTTTAGTTTAAAATTCCTGCATTGTGACTATATTATTTGGAAGTAGTAGACTACTGATTGTACCATTTTTCAATGGCGACAGAGATGTTGTTCCAAACTACCGAAGGGAAGCTGGAAGGAATAAAGTCTGTGGCAATAGAAGAGTACTAGTGATTGGGAAGAGGAGGACTAGTGACAAGGGTGTTATACCTTGAGAGGTTGTCACTGCTACTAGAACCTTGCTAATCACTTTTAAGTCCACCTAATGAGTTGTCAAATAGCTTTCACAGACGTGATATTGTTATGTGTACTTTGGGCAATGCTCCGACGGCATCGTGGCTGACTGACATGTCTTGTCACCACATTTTAGCATGAGCTGTTTCCATGAGCTGTTTCCCGACAGTAAAAAAGAAACAGCAATTGATTTACATAACGGGAGATTGTAAACAGCCTGGACACTATCCTATTTCGCTGTCAGTACACACACTGATTCAATAAAGTATCAAGTTTTATGATAGCGTTCCAGCTATCGTTGGATGTCCTAAATTGCATATTTATGGTGTGTCAGAGAGATACCGAGGCGAGAATAGTTAGATGCAGATGACCTACTCTAGATCTATAGGAATGTTTAGAGCCTCAAAGGAGCTATAGATATGCAATCGGCGTCAGGGTTTTCCTAAGGTTCTATGGAATGTCTATTTAGTATATAAATAAATAAATCTCTAGTCGCTTCCCGCCGTCTGTCCCTCGATACGCTTAGATCTTTAAAACTACGCAACGGATTTTAATGTGTGTTTTGTTTAATAGATAAAGTGGTTCAAGAGAAAGGTTTATAAGTATAGAACATTACGCTACGACCGACGGTAGCGGAGCAGTAACCAAAGACGTAACTTAACGCGATTGAAATATATTTTAAGTAGTAAAGATTGCACTAGCCTAAATATGACATGTTATGTAAGTTTGAAGTTTATTTCTCTCGGTCCTAGACAGGAAACGGGTCATTACCATTATTCGTAGGCGCTAGTTATCAACCTGTTACTACTGGTCTACTACACTGACCTTTAGACCTAATTCTTCATTGCTTTTACGTACATTACTCATCATAGCTTCCTGTTTTTTTGTTCATGGTAGGTCATTATGTGATCTATATCAGTTGGCTCACGAGGGCTATCAAGGAAATCAATTAGCTTTTGGATTCGATATTGGAATCAGCATTCCAACTGTATGGCTCATCATCAGCCTGCAACATTTCACTGCTGGACATAGGCATCTCCAATCGCTCGCCACTTAGCTCTATTCTCGGTAACTCTCATCAGTCGTTTGTTTGTCTGTTTGTGCAAACGAACATTAACAATTTACTCAAAACCAGTTTGGCCAATTTAGATACGCTGTAAAGGATCTTCTGTAAAGGATTTTTCATTCATCGGTGGCGGTTCTTAGCGGGGCTTTGTGGTGTTAACCCGCCAGGGAGCTGCAATACACATCTTTCCGAATATCGATCTAGATCCTGTTATTTGCGAACTGATTTAGATTTTTCTGTTACAGAACAGAACTACTGCAGATCTGGTCAAAACAAAACCCAACACACGTTTCTAAAATGAAACGCAAACTACTTCACATTAGTAAAATCCGGAAATCATGCCCTAAATTCTATTCCATCTCCCAAAATCAACAATTCCCAATAGCTATTCCAAAAATCCCATTTAAAAACCCTAAAGCATTTCCTTGTTCCCGACATTTCATCACACAACAACTGGCACTGCCTCAGATGCCAACTTCCTACATTTCATCGGCGCAGGCGCATCTACAGGTTAAAATTAGCCCAGCGATAGAAAGCGCAGATATATAGTGTGTTAATTAGCTGGATGCTCAACGTTGTTATCACATGGCTGATGTACTTGAGGGTTATGTGTCCTTAGTTAATTAACATGTTTTACGTAATGAGAAGCTTGTGTCCTTCTCACTAGGCAGCTAGTCGCTTCTCACTTCCATTTTCTTTGGAACGGTTTAGGAAAACCAGATATTGAATTAGATAGTTTTCTATCGGAGTGTGATGTTCTAGAAGCATCTGTGTGGGAATCTATAGGTTGCAGTCATGCCGATGAATCAAACTATTGACCGAATTGACTAACATTAAATATCATATCATTAGTTTACTTTCTGGACGTCACAACCAATTATATATTCGGGGAAACGAAATGTTGGCAGTGAAAAGAGTAAATGCAGCCATCTTAAAACGCCACTGACGCCGCGATGTACCTACGTAGCCATCTACTCGTACTATCTCAGTACTACAGTAGATACAAGATTCAAGTACAATTAAAAAAGTAAACGGGGTTATCAGACTATCGATTCGAAAAGAAGAAGCAATTTTAAGCCAGAATAAAGGAAGTGTTGATGTTGTACTGATGCAAAAGAATAAATGGACAACTATTAACAATTCATAAATGAAATAAATAAGTCATTTTACAGATACAATATTCGCACAACCGAATTTTTACGGCAGCCAATCTCAATGTCGCGGGTTGTTTGAAAGAAATACCGCGCCACCGGATCGCAAAAGGCGGCACAAGAAAGAACATGGATGGATTTTAGTCAGTAAAAGTCTGACACTCCCTCCCGCCCCGCCCAAGGCGGGGGAAGTCATTTGATGATTTCCTATCGGAAAAAAATTTCAATGGAGACTAACGACCAAATGCGCACCTATTATTGTGCACAAGTGTGTGCTCAAACACCAGTGCACTTCCTCTTCCCTCATTCTCATAGTCACATGGAACCAATTCGACACGATAATGGAGAGATCAGGCGTAGATATAATACATGGATAATGCGTTTTGATCCATTCGTAAAGCACTTTCTAAGCAATTAGGCAAAACATTGTGTTGCATAACTTGAGTGAAGTTATTAGCTAACTGTTACCGCATGAATGATAATCGAACATAAACTTAGCCCGCTGGGACACTTCATATTGTTCCAAGTACAAACTAATATCCGAATTTGTCACCACCTAGGTACTAACAATAATCTACCATCCATCACGCCTGTATTCCCCGAAGGGTTATGCAGAGGTGTACCAATGTACACCCACACTTCGCCGGTATGTTTTAGGTCCCATGTAATAGGTAACAATAATCTCTGGACCGAATTTCAGTCACGGTGGGTAATCTCAATGGAGACTAGCCAAATACGCAGAAGAAATATGTATAATAGTGCACATCTTGTCTCGCTTTCATAGTCCGATGGGAACAACGGCAACATCAGCAGCAATGGTAGTGTCATCACCATCACCTGTTTTCTTATACATCGCTATTAGTTGTCAACTAAGTACTCTCCTTTTAGCCATAACGTCAGAGTCAAAATCAAATCATTTATTTCAATTAGACATTTATTTCAATTAGACTATTAAATTGGACTTTTGAACATCACTTACTAATATTTTGAAGAGGTAAAATTTATTTGTAAGAGGTTCTAGAAATTCGCTGAAAGTTCTAGTCCGATAACAAAAATTCTTTTACTGATCAAAAGCTACAGTATCATAGGCTGTTTCTTCATAAACTTGACTTCCACCCGGAAAATTTTTCGGATGGAAGTGAGTTATTCACACAATCCTTCCCCATCGTTAGTTTAATCTTCTTTCCTTGCCACGTGTATGTCTGTGTGCTTTGTATGAAACTTGAGCTTTATTGGGTACCTTGTTATGCGTTTTAACTTAGGCATCAACAATTTGTACTTCGTCATTTGTTACCTAGTTAGGACTAATCTACTAGTGAAGGGGAGGCCCGTCAATGGAGGTCAATACCAGTCGGAGGTGCGGATTATGCGTCAAGCGAATTCCGGGCTGCCAACACATGGTAGCAGGAGGAACCATGTGGGGTGTTAGCCGGTAAGTATGACATAACCCTTCATTCTTAATGGCAATAGACTCGCTCTTTTCATGGGACTTAAGCATACCGGCGCCCTGTGAGTGTAGAGTGTTACATCTGCCTGACCCTTTGGGGAATACAGGCGTGCTGGTTTTGACTTCCCAGATAGAGATATCCATGGCAATTTCCTCACGAAAAAAAGGGTAATCTACCACCTATTTAAGCATATACTTCTGGAAAAGCAATAAAGATATTGAATAACGAGTATACTAGGGTAATTGGATCTAGCCAGTTTCTCTAAAGGGTGCAAAGCCAGACAGATAATTTCTCTGTCTTGTCTGTTTCTGGATTTAGCTTTAAGATACCGAGGGAATGTCGATAATGTATGATACTGATCAAACATTTTACCAGGTGCTAGGGGTAGGCAGGTGTATTCATATTATGGCTTCCATGGTAACCAGACGCCGTACAACCTCAGTCACCCTTTTTGACATATTTACAACCGGAACAAGGTTAAATAATGTTTTATTCATAATTAAATCGTAATTAATCGCGTGGGTGATTAATAAAACTTTGAATTGTTAATTCAACTTTGTTCATGCTTATTATCTTTGTTAATTCATGAGAGACTTTTATGGCTTAAGACTTCATAAGATCATTGGATAACAAACAAATAGACGCCCCACCTGATATTAAGGCCCTGTCGTAAGCAAATGTTTAGGTAATTGACAATAACGCATCGCGGCCACTAATAAGGATCAAAATAGCGATACGTTTGATGTTAGTTGACGGATAACCACAAAAATAACAGTAATTTGGAAGTTTTTCTTTAAATTGTGAACAAAATAAACTGCCTCGTTGGCCTAGTGGTCCTAAGCGCGACTGCTACGCTAGAGGTCTTGGGTTCGATTCCCAGGTCGACCAAAAAGTATTAGTGGGTTTTTCTATGAAATTCTCAGTAGTAGCTCGGAGTTAGGATTTGTGCCCGGTTAATGGCAATAGGCTCGCCCCCTATTACATGGGACCTAAACATATCGGCGAACTGTGGTTGTACATTGTTACACCTCTGCCTAACCCTTCGGGGAATACAGGCGTGATGGTATATTAAAATAAACGGCTCAGTAATATCATTACATAAAATTATATTATATTTTTTGCTCTCCTTTACGATTTTTTTACCATGATACTATTATACTTACATACAATATTTATACGTAAGTCTTGACAATACACTTAATTTTTTTCAAGCTTGTAATATTTAGCAATACGCCAGACTATGCGACAAAAAATGTGTGTTTTACGGTGTCCTGTGTTCGAATAGCTCCTTAAAAGGTCACCGCTGCCTATAGACATCTGTTACGGACAGAAATATTTATATAGTGGTGGTTACTTCTCCGGACGAGATTCTTGACAAATATCTCTACTACGACTTCATGACTTAAAACCTTTAAAACTATTTTTACTTAATTATAAATTAACAACTAATTAATTTAAACATTACAAGTAAGATAACGCAAACATTTACATGCAACGAAACCATTACACAACCAAAAAAATCGCACAACGTCTAAAATAAATCGCATCGGCGCGTGCGCATGTTATTTCGTTACGTCAGCGATCTAAAATACTCGCCGTGTTTACACATGCGATAGCGCGACCTCGCTCGGGGTCAAGCTGAATGTTTTAATTAAAATAGCCGCGATGGATTGGGTGTGATTGGGTGATCCGATTTTTATACCAGTTTTCAAACATGAGACTGGCAAATTAAATTGTATGACTAGATAGTAGGTATTATCGGTTACAAACTCAAGATTTTCAACAATACACGGTAGAAAAAAACCGGCCAAGTGAGAGTCGAACTCGGGCACGAAGGATTCCGTACCATTATCTATAAAAAAAGTGTTATTGGGTTTTTCTATGAATTTCTCAGTTGTAGCTCGGAGTTTGGATTTGTGCCCGGTTAATGGCAATAGGCTCGCCCCCTATTACATGGGACCTAAAAACATACCGGCGAACCGAGGGTGTACATTGTTATACCTCTGCCTAATCCTTCGGGGAATACAGGCGTGATGGTATGTTATGAATGAATAACTTTGTTTGTGTACGAGACATGTTTAAAAAAAAACTTAATTTAACTAATGACACGATTGGCTGAGCGATTAGTTACTGTGCTGCGTATTGCGAGTTCGATTCCCGCACGAAACAAATATTTGCATGACCTACAGATAGTTGTTTCGGGTCTGACTATTTTTGTATGTGACTTGATATGTTTGTAAACGCACCCACGATACAGGAGAAATTCCTAGTGAGGGGTGAAGTAAAAAAAAAACATAATTATTTGTATTTTTACAACGAATGAAGAGTATTACAAACCTTTTACGTGTATCTATCTACATGTCGACAGGGTGACCATCAATTCTTCTAAACGTAGCTATTAGATTGATTATCTCAACATTTTAATAGTCATACGTAACGGTAATCTTAGTGCAACATCCATAGATGATTGGTTTACAGAACCATTAGCGTCAGTAACGACATATTTTTGCCGCGTGAACTAACAGGTCAGATGTCAAGACGTTGGTACCAAAGGGAAAGTCCGGCATTATCTTACTTAATAACTGAGATTATTGGTAAAGTACTATGAAAACGGAAACATGAAATCCTTTACGGATGTTTTCCTCGCTCAAGTGAGATTAAAAAATAAAATAAAAAAAAGTTGCGAAATTTGTTCGATAATGTTAACGTAGCCGCCACAAATCGTGAGCACGAATATTAATTTAATTTTTGGGATTTTAGGTTCTTGATAACTTTGAAACCGCAGAACCGATTTCCATCAAACATAGCTAAGAACACTCTCGACTAAAAAATACAAATACAGGAAACTAAATCAAAATCGGTTCATGCGTTCGGGAGCTACGATGCCACAGACAGACAACACCCCGTCGTTTTTGCGTTGGGGGTTGAAAACTCTCTTTATGAAAACGTGTACAGTAACCAATTATAAATCCTGAATACCAAATAACGAATGACGGTAAATAAATTACTTAAAACGTCATGACTTTTTGCTATAGTTATTATAAAAGATTTACTTTTAAACTTAATAAGGTAGGCAGAAGGCATGCGAAGGTCAGTTGGCTTGACGTTGCTCAAATAAGTTATTGGTACCAGTTTTGGCACATACCTTCCTACATGATCTGGACCACACGGACTGAGTTTTGTATATTTATCGAGTCTTTCACCATCTTAATAAAGATAATGTCGATTTAGAATACGGATGTAATAATAAATTGTAGCAGCTTTGGAATTTGGATTAATTAATTTCGTGTTAGTTCTGCCAAAACCAACTAATCTCTGTAAAAAGTTCTTCTATTTTCGAAATTATTGAAATAACTATGGATATGTAACGTTGCCTGCCTCGTTAGCCTAGTGGTCCTAAGCGCGACTGCTACGCTAGAGGTCTTGGGTTCGATTCCCAGGTTGAGCAAAAAGTGTTATTGGGTTTTCTATGAAATTCTCAGTAGCAGCTCGGAATTAGGATTTGTGCCCGGTTAATGGCAATAGGTTCGCCCCGTATTACATGGGACCTTAACATACCGACGGACTGTGGGTGTACACTGGTACACCTCTGCCTAACCCTTCGCAGAATACAGCCGTGATGGTGGTATGTTATGTAACGTTGATTAATTTGAAATGTATATTACCTTAAGTTTGTGGCATACTTTGAACTCAATCGACCAAGTATTTATTGATTTCAGAGCAACTAAAAATCGAATTTTACGGTTAATTAAAAATGAATTTGGTTTTCAGGTTTAAAATAAAGTGCTTCTTAGAGAAGTTGTCTTTTGGAATCATTGGTTAATGACTACCCTATTGGCTATAAGAATTTGATCAGAGTAATCATTGTCGAAATCGGACCAGGACTTCCTTAGATTACCGCTTACAAACAAACAAACGTTACCCCACATAAGTGTAAAAAGAAAGATACTCAGCGTTAGTCCAATCCCTTAATAAACCTATCCAATTAGGTACCTACAGACAACTCTTGCGCAGCCGCTAACTAATTTCACAACATTCACACCGTCCGACCTATTTTATCAGCACCAACACTTCGTACTCACACTTTTATTATAGAGCTTATGAAACACCAATTATGAAGTTGATAGGCGTTAATTAACTTATGTATTGCGTGTGATAGCACAGAATAAAGGGATTGAAGAAGGTGCACATCTTTTTTAACCCCCGACGTAAAAACGACGGGGTGTTATAAGTTTGACGTGTCTGTGTGTGTGTGTGTGTCTGTCTGTGACATCGTAGCTTTCGAACGCATAAACCGATTTTTATTTTGTTCGTTGTGTTTGATTGGTGAATTAGTCGGGAGTGTTTGGAAATCGGTTTAGCGGTTTCAAAGTTATCAACTCTTTTGTTGGATACGGTAGGGATTTGTATTCTTTGTTACTTAAAATTTTTAATTTTGTTTTTTTAATAATAAACAGTAAATCTATCAATCAGCAGTGCCGCTAAATACGGCCAGGTAGACGCAGTAACTGAGCGATTGGCTGGTGCGCGTGTCGCGAGTCCGATTCCCGCACGAAACACATATTTGTATGGCTTACAGATAGTTGTTCCGGGTCTGCTTGAGTGTGCGAGTTTATATTACGTTTGTAAACGCACCCACGATACAGGAGAAATTCCTAGTTCGGGGCACACTGTTCTTTTTTAATAAATTAAAATTTAAACATTGCGTGAAAATCTCTCTTTAATTTAGACTAAGTAAAATGAGCACTTCAATCCCTTGCATAGACGGGATATCGACTCATCCTAAGCTCATAAAACCGAGAAAGTTTTTCACAGAATAGAATCCAGATACGGAAAAAAAGTGGTCAGGAAATAAGTTAGCGTATAGAAAGCGAGGGGATTATTGCTCTGGAACTTTCCATTATGAACATTTCTGGCAGGAAGAGCCTCGGGAAAATATAACATATTGTACTCCTTTATCATATAGGTGTTAATGAATTAATATTTCATCACGTGGCTGTTGTGCCTTCTGTGCCTCTATCTACTCTATGGCAACTAGTACCATCAGAGAGCCTTTGTAATCTCATGTTATGAAAGGGAAATCGATAAGTGGTACTTAGTTGTTGATTATAACTTTGCGATTGATAAGATTTTCATTCAAGTTCTTGCCTTAATAATACCTGCCTATTATTGTCCTACTGCAGGGCAAAGGCCTCTTCTCATACAGAGAAGGCACGGACATTGATCATCACGCTTGCTCAAGGTAATTACATTGGTACAGTACATTGGTAATTGCCCAGTATCGAAATCGTAACCTCATTCATTAAAGGCCCGCCTTTAACCACTAGGCCATCATGACATTGATATTAGATTTTATATAGATTAATGTGGCTTAAATCAAGAAAGATATAAGTATCGCCCAATGCAATTGATTGATATTGAAACAAACAACACAGAAGGTCCAACCAAAGGTCTATCCACCCACAATTACATCAGCCATCACTATTAAAATTCCAGAGTGACGTAATTCCTTGCCTAGACATAACAATACGGAGGTTATGCTCGCAGAATCACCAAGTACCAAAAACGTGCTATGTTTAACGTTGCAAGGACTAGCGAAAACATCCATTTTAGGTCATAAGCTGACAACTGACGTAGTTCAAAGTACCAAGGATGATTGACAGGCTTGTCACGTAGTTTGTGGAGGTGTAAGTGTAGAGAGGACAGCGACTGAGAATGAACTTTCTTTTTAATTGCTATCTGTGTAGATATACACGGTGGGTAAACGAGGGACTTTCTTTAAGGGAGTGCAGTACTCATGAAAATGTACAACTTTTACTATAGTACGAACCGTAAAATCGAAAAAAAAAAACAACTGCTCCATACATTTATGACCACATGTAAGAAACAGCTGATTTTTTTCGCAATTAGAAGTTTGATTTCATAGTGAAAGTGGTTTAGTTTCATAAGACCCCACAGTCCCTTATAGTATGATCCTTGTTTACACTAACACCTTGTATAGACCTTTCCATGTTTTGTTAAAGAGAGATCTTTTTTGTTTCGAATCTTGGGTGACAAAAACCACCATGGTGATTCACCAACTAACTGAAGGCATAGGGAGAAAGCACTTGTACTAGCCGTTCAGATTCCCCAGCAAGTCTTTTGAATAATCTATCCTCATTTACTAAAATTAAGGCCAAAGCGCAAGGGTAGCCATGCAAATTTCAAAATTACTCAAAAAACGTAAGGACGTTTTTTGCAATTTGCAGTTCAGCATCAGGTTGCATGTTAATGAAAGATTAATTGCTTACGCATTTTCTTAAAGATCCAAAGATGGATCTTAAACTTCAAGTGATCACTCTCTACTGACAGTTGACTGACCTAATTTTATATCACGACCTAAAAATTATACCAGGTGAAATTACTATAACCCAAAACCGCCTCATCTCATGCCTCGCCCTACACCGCTAAAGGCAATACCAGACAAGCACATGACACGAGGACAATACTATGTTTGCACATAAAACAACACATTTAAATTGCTAAGTGACTACATGGTAATATGGAGAAACGAGCCAAATATTGGTACCTTTTAACGTTACTACAATGTAAACGTTGAAAACGGGTTTCCGTGTGGACACCTAACCTTAGCAAGTGTCTGAGAATAGGTCCAAGCGAGAGTAGTTTGTCAAATTAGTAATTTACGAGCTTTACGCCGCAGTTACGTCTTGGGTTACTAACGCACTCTCGTAGGTCATAGCATGATATTGTTTAGTCGATAACCTTCTTTTATAAACTGGCTATATAGCACAAAGAGTTTTTTTTAAATCGGACCAGTATTTCCTAAGATTCGTGCGTTTATACAAACCAATAATCGGTCTGTGTGTGCGTATGTTTATCAGCACATTACGGCAAAACTACTGGATAATCGATCCAGTGGTTTTGCCGTAATGAAATTTGACAAAGGACATAGGCTTCCACAACTTGTTAGTGTTTGCGATAACCGACATACAGCCGGACGGACCCGTGGGCAAAAGCTAGTGACAAATAAATCTTAGTTATGACTACGTAGTATTCATTATAGAAGTAACTTCCGCCATTGATTGATAGTTTTTTATGCCAATGGCAGGAAGACGGATATCAACGACAGCTTTGATCGTGTTAAGCCCATATTTAGAAGACCTATGACCAAAAGAAAATGTAAGAAGTAAAATCATTAACATGAATTAATTATTGGTACTGCAATATCGACCAATATCTGATGCACTGAAAGTACAGAATAAAGTGATAATACTCGTTAAGAGTTTGTCAATAAGAAGACAAATATTGTCAACATTTTTTCTTTTTCCACATCAAACTATGGAACTCAATTTTACGGAAATTTTGATTTCAAAGAATGTAGTTAGGATTTGTGCCCGGTTAATGGCAATAGGCTCGCCCCCCATTACATGGGACCTAAAAAAATACCGGCGAACTGTACATTGGTACACCTCTGCCTAACCCTTCGGGGAACACAGGCGTGATGGTATGTTTATGTGTTTAATAATAATAATAAAATTTTATTTGCACAAAACATGGCATTTTTTTTTTTTTTTTTTTGGTGGGTGGGAAATCATCAAATAACTTCTCCCGCCCTGGGCGGGGCGGGAGGGAGTGTCAGACTTTTACTGACTAAAACCCACCCATGTTCCTTCTTGTGCCCTTTGCGTTCCGGGGGCGCGGTATCTCTTGCGAACAACCCGCAGCCCCGGCAGGCATCGGCCCTCAGTGGCCCCTTCCTTTTGCTGACATCTCTTTGAGCATGGCAAACATGGCATTAAGCCTTGCATATGGTTAGTCAGTTTTATATTTTCGCAACATTCTGAGGCATCTGGTGAACTTGACCAGTCAATCACATGATAAATGGAATCTATCTGTCTGTTCGTATTTATGTGAAGGATTGTGTTAATGGTCTATTTAGTATTGAACTGACTGGTTGGGTTAGCTTTGAAAGCGGTGACATTAGCTTCTATTGTTTGGTAAAGGTTAATTTTGTTTACAAGGTCGTGGTTGGAGTGTTGTGATAGACTGATAGCCTAGGGGCAAGTATAGTATAAGAATTAGTATTGCCATACAAGGTGGCAATTCTGCCAATCTTTGTCCCATTGACAGGGATGCGGATGAGTTTTTTCATGCCCTATAAGCTTCCTTGATTTTTATATTAACTGTACATACTCGTAGTTTGTAATCTAATTATTATTTAAGTAAGTTTTATATTTGTCAAAATATTTCACAGAGCGCAATCAGAACATGTACACTTAACCTTCCTAACACCCAGCGCAAACGCAGCTCGCACCCAATAGCTCGCAACAATATTCAAATTAAGGTCGAATCTCTATGATCTATCGCTAAATTAATTACCATGGCGATGACGTCATGGTGGCCATTTTGTGGGTCAATGTTGTGTAACAGACGTAAGTAACGTAATGTTTATGTGAATGTTTTGCGAAGGCACTGAGAGTAGGGCTGGCAGTTTCGGTTTGAATAAAACAATATTTTCGACCGAATTTCGGTAATGGCTGCCAATTTTTATGGGGAATACCCAAGCACGCAGGAGATATTATAGTGCACAAGTGTGTGCGCACACACAGGTGCGCTACCTCTTCCCTCGATCTCATAGTCCGACGAGACGGCTATACGACACGGCCGGAGAGGCATCAGGCGCATAAGATTTTAGCATACTTTTAATTTGAGCCGAAGTAAGACCTGATTGAACGAAGGTGCGGCGTGGGTTGGTGTTGATTTATGATAATTGGTATTTTTTGTGGAGGACAAAAAGATTAATAATTACTTAATAATTAATTACAAATGTAGTCATTTGTGATGATTATTGATCCTTTTTGCCCTCAATTAAGCCAATCTTTGGCAGTAGATGACTTCTAGCATAGATGAAGATGAAATTAGATTTAACAATGTCATGGGATTTTTTAACCTTGAATAGGAAGCGAGCTTACTCTAATCCATACACAAAAAACCTTACAACTAGATTGTAGAAGACAGACAAATATCACTTCTCGCAGAACCAGGAACTCATAAAAACATCGATGAAAAAAAACTTGATGTTGAAGGAAGAACCCATGCTTTAAAAATTCTAGGTAATTCAATCTTGTAAGATATCTTTTTTCGACTGGTTGGTTCTAGCAGTGGGTATGGTATCAAAAAACCCTGATCGTAAGGTTCCGCGCGCCGACCCTACAAACATAACATCATAATGGTGTACAGTTGATGCCGTGGTTGATGTAGACAAACAAGCTTACGAAACTCATGCGCATACTTGAATGATATACGTCATTATAAAGTGGGTAGTCGTTCGCGGTTATTGAGGATTGTAATCTTAACTGGCGTTATGTCGCAGTTCAAAGATCCGGGTGTAAAATACGGTATTGTAATTGCTTTAAACTTTTCGTACGCTAGATTCACTAGTTTGCTTTCCGGAGGAATTTGAAATGGAAAGTGATTTAATTAAAATTAATAGGTGCATCATATGTTTGTTAGAATTCTAGTAAGAGACCTAAATTATTATGATAGCCTAGATTCTTTCTTAGAAAGAATCATTGAAAATGAAGTATTGTTTTTTTTGGAAAAAAAAACATCGTTGCTTCTGTTCTTATAAAATATGGCCGCGATAATTTCTAACCACCAAATCCATTAAAACAAAGCCACAGCTTTCAAAATTTCGACACCCACAAAAAGGAGGACCATATTCAAAGTAAAACCACACACCACACAAATCCATAACCATTACAAAATTGCCACAAACCAGATCAAACATGCACCACCTACGGTGATTCAAAAATATTCTTAAACCACACGATTTAATATGAAGTGAACTGTACACGGCCTGAACCCACATGCAACGGTCCATATCGAGAGAGCCGGTTCGAGGAGTTACGAAAGAAAAAGAAAAAATATAAACAAATGTGTAAAGACGTACCTACATATTTTATAATCATGCGCAAGTAGGCATCGGCAATGAGAGAATTTCGCTTTTGTATGAAAATTGCATAGGATTTCTAACACAAGTCAGCGGCTCTTAAACTTTTTTGGCGACGAAACCCTTTTGGAAAACGAAATATTTGACGAATGAAAACAATAAAACACTGGTTTTATGTGTATTCTTAATATATAATCATATTACTTGATATGTTTACTTTCAATCAATTATTTTATGTTAGCAGCGAGTTACAATCGCATGTCAGGTTTTTTCATTAAGACTAGTATTTTTGCGGAGCCCCCACAGAGGCCTTTGCGTATAATTGACATAGGGATATTCAAACCCATACACAAGACACAATTGTACCCACGAGATGAGAAAGATATAACTGAAATGTGGATGAATGAAAAAATACTTAGCAGAAGAAAAACACAAGATACAGAAACAAATGATAACTTAGCGAAAGGCCGTCTTAGATTTGTAATGCAAAAACACTAGTGACGAATATTTTCCTCAACAACATTTCGAAATCCAAGACCAGGTAAAATTAATTCCAAGATCTGCATAAGAAATATAAAGTCCATTCTTGCAATAGCTTCTGAAGATAATCTATAAAGCCAATTCAAGCATAACTGGTAAATAAAACAAAAACGGCATTACATAACGAGGTTTGGAAACAAACTTGTGTTTTTTTTAGTATTTCTTCAAGTGATCTTATTGACATTTCATCAGCCTAGATATGCAAGTATGACAGGTTATAAAACGGTGCAATATTTTTGCAATGAACACTGTGCTATAAGTTTTAATGTCTTATTTTATTTACAGTTGGATTTAGCAGTAACGTTCGTGGGTGAAGATGTCCTAGCATTTATCTTGGACATCACGGACATCGGTAAAGGGAAACATCGTAAGGATACTACTGGCCTTGTAATTAAGTCTGAAATCGCCAATCCGCTTTGGGCAAGCGTGGTGATCAATGCCCGTGACGTCTCAGTACGAGAATAGGCTGATATTGTTTTGTGAGTTGTGGAAATCTTAGCAAAAATAGATTCAACCTCATTAATAGTCTTGCAATTTGGTGATTCGGAAGTCTAGCATTAAACAGGCTTCACCAGTAAGCCCGGTTACAAAATCACCAGGTCATAGGCCTCGTAAATCTCATATAGTACTCATAAAACAACTGTTAAGAAATTAATTAGGCGTTACGGAGATACAAAGTCCGTTTATGAGAAGCCTCGTGGTACAGTTAATGCGTTAGTTGGCCTGAATGGTCGCTGTTTGTGGATTTGGGTTCACGACCTTGTGAGCTATGAATGAGAGCTTATTATAGAGTAAATCGAAAATAGCAAGTTGTGACTTGTTTTATTGTGACATCCGCGTCTTTAGTGTACTGCTTCTGGACCATAGAATTGGGGAGAATGCACCTAATGATGAGTTTCCTGTAGCGTGCGTTGAATCATTCGGTTCCTTTCAAGATGGTTGTGCTAAATGGTGCTGATCCACGTGGTATGTTCGTGAATGGCACTGTAAGTTGGGACTGGTCATCTCGTAACTACCATGGCTTTCAAATTTATTATTATTATTTTTTATTGTTTTATATTCGTCTTTATTGTTTTTACATACAGAAGCAACCAGAATATTGTAACCAGGATTTTGTAAAAACCTGGCCTACAAGGCGTACTTACATTTTGGCACCAGCAACGAGCTTGCAACTTTCTGACTAACTGACCGACTCTTTGACAATACAAAAGTGTCTGTAAATAGTCTAATTGAAATAAATACTTTTACGTTGCTTTAGTTTTTGTAGCTGGTAACTGGTTTAGTAGGCATAATCAGCTGTTACACACAAGAGGTCAAGGTAGAATCACTTAGAAGTGAGCGGAAAGAAATCTCGAAGAAGAGTCACGATAGAATACAGGCATGGTGAAATCTTTAGCACGCAGCGTAATTAACAGTAATTATTTCTAACTACCTTCTGCCCGCGAGGTTTTTTTCACCCGAGCTAAGTTACATTTTTGGTTAGTGCTCCGCTGCTGTGTCGTAGCGTGATGTTACATAGTATATACTATTCCTCGTAAATATGACTTATTAAGTATAAATGAGTATATTTGCAATCTTTAAAAGTTACACAATGATGACCAGATGGATAGTAAGTTTGGAAAAACTAAACACAAATAAAAATTAAACAGTCGATTGCTGAAGAGACAAGAAACTAACTAAAATTAACATGATCAGACAGAAATTTAAGACCAAGAACCGGATATTTACCAACAAGCCACGCCCAACAATTAATCGCAATTTGGTCATTCAAAATTAATCAAACAAATAACTAAGTAGAAGATTAATTTCATGTTATATTCGATTTCCGTTAGACCACCCATTGTGGTTGGAATAAAGTGATCTGGTGATCACTTTAATCCAACCATTCCTTATTTTAAAATAATATCAGCTCATTTCTGTCCGGCTGCAGAGCAAAGGCTTCTCATACAGGGAATACTTGACAATTCAAAAGTGCCTGTAAATGGTCTAATTGAAATAAATGCTTTGCCTTTGATTTAGAGAAGGCACAAGCATCAATCACCACTCTTACTCAAGACAGATAGGCGACTCATCCTCATCATCTACTAAGCCTTTTCCCAACTATGTTGGGGTCGGCTTCCAGTCTAACCGGATACAGCTGAGTACCAGTACTTTATTTACATGGAGCGACTGCCTATCTGACCTCCACAACCCAGTTACTGGGCAACACGATATCCCTTAGTTAGACTGGTTGTCAGACTTCCAGGCTTCTGGCTATCCGTAACGACTGTCAAAGATCTACGAATGACAGTCGAGACCAAGGGCTTTACGTGCTTTCCGAGACACGGGGGTGTCACACCATTAACTTCTAAACTCCGGGCCGCTACTAAGCAAATCCTAATGGAAAAACCCAATAACACTTTTTGCCCGACCTGGGAATCGAACCCAGGATCCCGTGCTTATCAGTCGCGCCGATAGTAGTCGCGCAGATAGGCGACTACAAACTTATATTCATTATAAGTAAAGGTTCCCCTCACGATGTTTTACTTCACCGATGTCCAAGATGTTCAAGATTAACTTAGAAAGTACATATGAATTGAAAAAGTCACATTAGTACTTGCCCGGATTAGATCCCATTAAAAATTAATCAAATAAAAAACTAAGTAGAAAATTACTTTCATGTTATTTCGGACTTCGGTCGGACCACCCACCAGACAACGTTAATCCAACAATCCTTCATCAACACCACAATATTTGCCTTCTTACTAGGTCATTGAATCTGTAAACATTACGGAACCTGAATGTAGGTAAAACTCATAGTACGTCAACTTTATCAGCAGTTCAAATGATCTTATCCGTTTCACAGTAAGCCTATGTCACATTGAGGAGATAACAGATTTATTATGGAAAAATCATGACACGTATAATAAAGATACTTGTAAGGCGTCTCCAAGGAATGAAGACCATGTATTGTTGTAGTATTTAAAGAGCCGATGGATGTTTGTAAGAGAAAATACACTGGTAGGTGAAATAGATGACGTTATAAGTAATAACATGATTGCCGTGTGGATATACATACTCAAATGTTTGTTTCCATGCAATATGTGGCCTCTTTTAGAATAAAAATATAGAGTAAATTCATCGACAAGCAATACGTCTAATCATAAAATTAATCAACTCCAAATAAACTCCGTAATTGTGTTAAAGTCTAAACATACAGGCAAACTGCGGGTACACATTGGTTCACCTCTGCCTAACCCTTGGGGGAATACAGGCGTGATTATGGTGATTTGAACTGAAATACTCATAAACCACGATTAGAAGCTAATTTAGATTTCGTTCTAGTATAGGGATTTGGCGTTACAGATAATATACTTTAAAATAGGTATCGTTTCCAAAGAGTAACCGCGACACAGCAATATAACATTACATTCATTTAAATCTCAGAATATAATACAATATTTACATAAGTACTTAATAAAGACACGGAACAAAAACCAAAAAAAAAGTGCTTTGAACTGGTAATGTGTCCAAAAGACTGGCAGCATTGCCACCTTAGATGACACTGCTTAACCTCTGGCCAAGTTAGAAGACGCCAAGTATGTTATTGACATTGAAAGATAGCATAAATGACGTTAAAACCAAAATGAAAGAGCAACTTCATTGCAGACGCTCTACAAACATAATAATATGTCATTGTTATACGACCTTGAGAGGTACAGAAGCGGTGGTAACTCGGCTTACTCTCCATACAAATCATTTGAGCTCAGTAGATAGCCAAGTTGTTATTTATGAACATCTGGTTATCTTTACTTGCGATAAAATTGTAAGAGTAGAAATTCGTTATGCAGTTTACTACAAGTAGGCCGCTGCAAACATTATTTGGCGAAATGGGGCATCATAGACCCGTCCAACACTCAGTGTGATAGACGAGCTCCAGATCAGACTATGATTCATCTGCTGGACTGTCCCAATTATTTGTTTACCTGTACCTTTGACGATCTGATTAGCGCCTCTGACGCGGCAAGACACGTGGCGATCTACTGGACCCAAGTAGCATAACTTACTGGCATCTGCCCGCGACTTCGTCCGCGTCAAATTTGAACACGGAACCCGTACATTTTCCGGGATGAAAAGTATCCTATGTGTTATTCTACACTACCATCTATCTCAGTGCCAAATTCCATCTAGATCCGTTTAGCCGTTTAAACGTGAAAGAGTAACAATCATCCATCCATCCTAACAAACTTTCGTATTTATAATATTAGTAGGAAGTTCTTTACTACCGATGAAAAAAGTAAAAGAGATAGGCCTTTAAAGGCCGTCATTTATCCTAAACTACAGCGAAAGCAGAAACTTATTCGTACTAAAAGTATAATTTAAAGCAGCAATAAAGAAAACGGCCAATGATATAATTTGACGAAGGTAGATCGAGTTCGTCAGTTGAACAATGTTCTAAATATCGCTGAGTCACTGCATTAAATAACGTCGGGTGGTGTAAGTGATGAGATTAACACGATTTAACCCTATTAACAATAAAAATCTGTCGCAGGATGATCAGGGACGGGCTAAGCTACTTAAGAATTAGGTAATAACAGTAACTTACCCGAAAGCAAGTTAACCAGAGAAGGTTGTGGATGACAGAAAGGTTTTAAACGGACCCAATGAGATAAAGTCCTGCTAAGTGTCATCCGTTATTATCGGAGTATAATATGCACGATTGAGATTGGCTGGATTTTTGGAGTTACAATTCAGTTTGAAATAAAGACTGAAGAAGGTTGTCGAAAGCAGCACACAGCAGGGATCCTCACAGAGGCATACAACACAGATACAGGACGACTTGTTCGCATCTTTATCATCTAAGTGATGATGAAGAGGCTACTGTTTAGAATCTGGCTGGTTTAGCCTTATGAGATAAACTCCGTTCTACCGGCCTGCCACGAAGGCTAAAGGGCGATTTTATTATGAAGCATAAAATTGAGAGAATTCTTGCAATATATTATTGGTTTAATATAAAATAGTACCTACTTAAAAGCATCTCGGGGATTATAAAACTCGCAGTATGAACTGCAGTACTAACATTTAGTAAATGAGAAGAGGAGATTGGCATAGGAGCATGAATATTGGCACGAACAAAGATGAGGTCCATACCCAACAGTGAATAAAATCGGGCTGTGGCTGATGAAAATGATGAAATGACAAGAAAAATTGAAACAAAATGTTCCATTTCATCTCTTAACTTAGCCCAAACCTTCGTCACTTATATTAGAAAGTACAGACGATCACAATATGGTCAATTTAGTCAATTTATACATTATACATGCGTTGCGTAGTAATATTGATACAATCGAGACGTTAGATGCGTGCGTGATGTGGTACTTAAACTTGTGTGTACTTACAGTTTTTGTTGTTTTCTTTTTCGTATAATTTGGTGAAGATAGTGTTAATAACGGTTGATTTTATGATAGAGTAGTAACTGACGGAGCTTGGCAGTTTCTCTGAATGAAAAAATATGTCTTAAAAGTTTTGTCTTTAGATAATGTCCTAGTTGTACCATAACATTGAATACTGTAACTAGCGACAGCAGGTTGAAGATCCAGATTGACAGATTCCTTTTATATTTAATTTATTTAAGGCTTTCAACGACTTCCACTAATATGTACTTACAATAGATGGTTCGAAGTTATCGCGTAGCATTGAACTTGCCACTTACACTGGCGAATTATAATAAAAAATCACTTTCATGGATGTTAAAACATACATTAATAAATAAAAGCTGGAATAGTAAGATAACTTCGAATAATACTTAACAAACCATACCATCACGCCTGTATTCCCCTGAAGGTTAGGTTTGTAATAGGGGGTGAGCCTATTGCCATTAACCAGGCACAAATCCTAACTCCGAGCTGCTACTGAGAAATTCATAGAAAAACCCAATAACACTTTTTGCTCGACCTGGGAATCGAACCCAACACCTCTAGCGTAGCAGTCGCGCTTAGGACCACTAGGCTAACGAGGTAGTTAACAAAGAAGAAATAATCTTTTATACTGTTCCCAAAGATGAATCTGCCGAGAGAAGTCATCAATCAAATCGTACACCCCAATACATAGATACATACTATGGATCTATTTACTACTTTTGATACCGACACACTATGACATCTAAATCTCCACACTCAAAGTCCAAACATATCAGGTATCGATTAAAATTCGATTGCACTGCAACTCGATTCTCCGGATCGACTCCTGTATACAAGTGATTGTTTATAAAAGCCAAGATGTTCTAAGAAACGGTTAGGTTGACCGTATAACTTTTATAACACTGACATGATTTAGATTTTGTAGGCAAGTACTATGTTTTGCTTATTTTAATGGATTTTTGTGTCGGTAACTGAACATTATGGGGGAAAATTGAGGTCAAATCTGATGAGAATTTTAATGAGTTCAAGAAACTCGTTTTTTTTTTATCGTCACATAAATGAAGAAATAAATTGTTAAATATGTCGAACTGTCACATTAATTTTTCAGATAAAAGATTGTTAAACCAGTCCTAAATGAATATTAGACAAGGTAATAAGAGACAGCTACAGTATACCGATGATGTATTCTCAAAGCAGAACTTAATAAGACCAGCCTATTATTATCATCCCATTGCAGGACAAAGGCCTCTTCTCATACAGAGAAAGCACGAGCATTATTCACCCGCTTGCTCAAGACGGATTGGCGACGCCAGACTTATATTAAACCAGATATCCTCACTGTTTTTCTTTACCGATGCCAGTGATGGTCAAGACCAGCGTTGAAAGTACAAATATAATAATTGGAAAAGTGAACCAAATGCGCAACCTCATACATATGTGGGCGATTAAACCACTGGACCACTTCACATAATTCAATAATAAACTGAAACTGACAACACTATAATTCAATATTAATTGCTTTGACTCATATAATTATGTCAAAGAGCCCACATCCAGAGTCCTCGCCAAACACTACTGCTGTGTACACTTCTTCAGGGATAAAGAACAGACATGACACATCACACACATGTAGTCAAACTGTCTCTGGGGAATTCTCCACAAAGTAAACTTCCTCTATGTATGCTAAATTATATCATGGTCTACATTTGTCGGAATAAACAGATGACTAAGAAACATACGCGAGTATGCATGTTTGGAATATTAATTAAGATATCGCTGTGTTTGTGAAGGATTATCTGTGGTCTTTTGACCTTACAAGGTGATCAAAGATTGCCGACTACTTATGCGTTAACCGGAAACAGTATTATCATCGAACGCTTGTTTTGCCTTCGGATTTCAAGCGATGATTAGGTTTAATGCTATAGATTGGAAGAAAGCAAACCAAGAAGAAAGGTCTATGGGGAGTTATTTTCGCTAATTCTTAGTTACACATCAGGTAAAATGGACAGGAAATGTCTTATATTACCAGCGTATAACGGTCTCACTGCAGGGCCTCTCATACAGAGAAGGCACGAGCATTGATTATCATGCTAGCTCAAGGCGGATTGGAGATTTTAGAATTATAACAATTACAGACCAGGTTTTCAAAATGAAGGAAAAAAAAGAAACTGTTTTTAAAATAGAGATCCGATACATTATTTTGGGGGATGGGGCAACTGCCATAAAGGATTGGATGTACAGTCCAGAAGACTCAGAAGATTTAGCGTCAGAAGGAGTTCCAATTACCTTAAGTTTGACTAGCCTATTTGGAACTGACTAATTTTACTACGACATAACAAACAGAAATAGGAACATTTAAATAGTCAAGAATTGTAAATTATTAAACAATACCCAAGACATTATTGATCACGAAATCACGTTTCTCATAAACTGAAGCCATAAATAACTTAGATAAATGAGCAATATACATAAAATGGCACGGAATTCAGATTGAACACTAATCTTTAGGAATTTAGCAAAGTTTTAGAATTTGTAGATAACGATTATTTAAGTAGGACCGCTATTTTGAAAATTGTTGTATAAGGATATTACCATCACGCCTGTATTTCCTGAAGGGTTAGACAGAGGTGTACCAATGTGCACCCACAGTTTGCCGGTATGTTAAGGTCCCACGTAATAGGGGGCGAGCCTATTGCCATTAACCGGGGACAAATCCAAACTCCGAGCCGCTACCTACTGAGAATTTTATAGAAAAACACAGTTACACTTTTTGCTCTACCTGGGAATCGGACCCAAGACCTCTAGCGTAGCAGTCGCGCTTAAGACCACTAGGCTAACGATGCAGTCCAAGGATAAGTCAGTATAAGGATATTCTTAGTTTAAAGCTATGGTTTCTTATACCTGAACGATCCTTCTCTAAAGTAATCTTATGAACTCCTGATAGACGAACATCGTCGTCAACATTCTGCTATTACAAATGAGTTGTATTTAATGAAGTGTATATCGTATCTATTCTATATACCTATATCTTCGTCTTTTTCTTCCTCCCTTAACCATATCAAATTTACTAATATAACAAAGAGTTAAACTTTATCTAGAGGTACTTGTCTGATTACAATTTCGTTCAGTTATGGAAAGCTACACTATTGCCTAGTGCCATTGGCTATGTTTCATGGTATACTGGACGCGAAGTCGCAGGCAGAAGCTAGTCTTTCTTACAGCTTATCCAAAATAACAATAAACAGATACTAGACTCCATCTACACTAATATTATAAAAAGGAAAGATATGTATTTTTGTGTGTGTGTATGTTTGTAATGAATAAACCCAAAAAATACTGCGCCGATTTCAAAAATTCTTTCACCATTAGAAAGCTACATTCACCCTGAGTAACATAGGCTATGTAGCATCACGCTACGACGCACGGGAGCGGAGCAGTAACAAAAGACTTAACATAACGCGGGTGAAATAAGCCACGCGGACGAATTCGCGGGAAGGTCCGGTCGTCTTTCTCTAATAGGGATAGCTTTTATCACGTCTTGAAATTGCACTATTTGAATTAAAATCAACGCACAGCACAAATCTCAATCATATTTTCTCATCTGCACGGAAAATCTTCATACAACACGAGCCAAAAGTAGAACCACCATTATTTCAAGTACCTTGGTGCCCACATAAAACCAAATACATATATTATATGAACAAAACGCTACATATTCGTACTTGAACAAGTAACCGGTTTTTTCCACTCAACAAAAATACATAGAACTATCGTTATCTAAGAAGCCACAACGAAGTCTTTATCTGCGAAATTCTAGCTCCTCCTGCTGATGTAATGTCAACTCTAACGTGAATATCCATAAGGTTCAGTATGCAAAAGGATTTGTCTCATAGTCAGTAAGTGTACTGTTCGAAAGACTGACAGTTACACAGATAAGTTAAAGTAGTCTTAATTGAAACAAAGTGTTTGTTTGTCAAATACCAATGGTACTAGTTAACTGTTTAGTTAAGCTCTCTATTAAATAAGGATTTATGATATTAGCTTCTGTCTGCGACTTTGTCCGCATCAAATTATCCCACGGGAACCGACATTTCGCTGGATAAAAAGAAGCCTATAAATCTATACTATTTCAGACTATAAATCTATCTCGGTGCCAATATTCATTCAAATAATTCCTTAAAAATCAATTTGGCGTGAATTTGACAGATAGTTATGAGCTGTCAAAACTCGATTCCGCCATAGATTAGATATGGCAATAGAATGCCGTGACGTCACTTATTTGCCAACCCATTTAATTAATTATCTAACCATCTATATTAATAATATTACAAAGGGAAAAGTTGTTTGTTTGTTTGTTAACAAACAAATAAAGAAAACCTTCCTCTTTATTCGTTATTTATTTATTTAAATTTTATGCACAAATGTAAAAAATACACTGTACAAAGGCGGACTTGCCTGGGGCATTTTCTACCACTCTACCTTAAGGTGATGCAGAGACAAAACATAGTAGGTGCAAGAAAGGGGAACAGAAAATTTCCAATCATGTAATGAATAGCTCCGAAACTACTGAACCGTGTTTAACAATTTCTTCACCAATAGATAGCTACATTATTCCTGAGTAACATAGGCTATATAACATCACGCTACGACTCACGGGAGCGGAGCAGTATCCAAAGACGTCACTAAATGCGGGCGAAATAAGCCACGCGGACGAAGTCGCGAGCAGTTCGCTAGGTTATTACATGTACAGAATAGCACTGGAATGTTAAAGATTGATAATGTACCTCATGCTAACATCATCTAAATTGACCAAGGGAATAATACTGCTGGTTACCTCAAGGTTTAGTTCCTTCATTGTCCGCAATACTTCTGCATCATAACTGTACATTGTAATTTTAGTATTCAGTGTTAAAAAAGTGCGAGACTTAACGAAAGTGAATTCGGTATCACGAACAAGGAAAGTGTCTCAGTGCGATGATATACATCTTTTGCATTGTTCTGATTCTGTCTTCTGTGTAATATGGCGACACTTTGACCGACATTATTAAATTAAAAGTAAACTAAATAACCTTTTCCTATATCTTCGTAACCGGCACGAGTCGAAACACAAACTTGAAGTTAATTTTTTGGGTCTATTTGGCGGAATGAAGGAGGCGGGGGGCGCCGACGCTGCACGCGATTGGTCCGTCTGTCGGAATAATCGCGTGAAGTCTCTGCGCCCGAAAATTCATTTGAACTTGTAGTTTGTGCTCACTCGTGCTGGTTACTATACTTAATTGGTAACAGCGAAGTTGAATGTTTAACGTTTTAAAAAGGAGACTGTCAGGCTCTTACTTACTAATAACCACCCCAGTGTTCCATTCCCACACTTACGCCGGGGATCCTGACAGGTGCCTGCTTCTGTGAGTCTCCCCAGGTCAAGGTGGTAAACGTGTTTGTCTCTAACCCAACAGCCCAACCCAAGTGCTTGTATATTGGAAGCTGGTGAAACCTGAGTGTTAAAAACTCCACTGCAGTAATATGTTTATCAGCACACTGACAGTCCAAATTGTCTTAAATTAACAAATGGACCTAGGGGCCTTTTAATATTACTTTGTAACGCTCACTGTTAGATTTTTAACTTTAGACGATGAGCTGAGAGTCCAAAATCCAACAGTGCGCAAGGCAAAGTTATCTTGTAATAATCACTATTCTTGAAAGCGTCGCGCCATAAATACTAAAGAGAATTCTCGTTTCGGTAAAGTGTGTCTTTTAAGGGTGGTCGCTGTTCCCTAGAAATGGAAATGGATTTGGCAGAATAAATAAAGCCATTTGGCTCTATGCCATAAGACGACAATTACGTGTTAGTATGGACTTGCATCTAGACTGCACAGGTATACGTAGATGTACTGAATACTGATAGTTTAACATCAAACATACCATCACGCCTGTATTCCCCGAAGGGTTAGGCAGAGGTGTACCTATGTACACCCACAGTTCGCCGGTATGTTTAGGTCCCATGTAATAGGGGGCGAGCTTATTGCCATTAACCGGGCACAGATCCTAACCCAGAGCTGCTACTGAGAATTTCATAGAAAAACTCAATAACACTTTTTGCTCGACCTGGGAATCGAACCCAAGATCTCTAGCGTAGCAGTCGCGCTTGGGACCACTAGACTATCGTAGCAGTTGCAGCACTAATAGATTAATGAATATTATAGGAAAGGAAATAATACTAGGGAATCCATATATATAAAATAAAATAAACAAATAAATAAAATTAATTAATAAATAAAATCTGTTTGTAATTTCAAATAACAAGCTTTTCACTAAATGCATATGACAGTATATTTACGGTACTAAGAAAAAAAAAAAATTGTCTGTCTGTCTGTTTGTTCCGGCCTATCTCCGAAACTGCTGGACCGATTTTAACGGGACTTTCACTCGCAGATAGATAATATTATAAGAAGTAACTTAGGCTATTTTTATTTTTTAATTTAATTTAATTTAAAAATACAATAATGAACGCGAACGAAGCCGCGGGCAACAGCTAGTACATGATATTATAAAAAAAAACCATGACTCTTCCCGTACGCTTAGATCTTTTAAACTACGCAACGGATTTGAATGCGGTTTTCATCAATTGATAGACTGATTCATAAGGAAGGTTTAGCATAATGGAACATCTGCGACCAACGGGAGCGGAGTAGTAACCAAAGACAAAGGTAACTGAACGCGGGTGGCATGGCGGGGTATGGATCCTAGTTAAAATTAATGATGAAAGTGTACCTAACAATAAAATGGCAAGTACTAGAATTTTTAATTTGGTGTCAAATAACGGCAGTTTTCAGCAACGACCTAACAATACCTAAAGCGTTATCAACCCGGTTAATTATTCTATTCTTATAATTTACTAGCGACATGCCCGCGACTTCGTCCGCGTGGCTTATTTCACCCGCATTAAGTTACGTCTTTCGTTACTGCTCCGCTCCCGTGGGTCGTAGCGTGATGTTATGTAGCCTATGTTACTCAGGAATAATGTAGCTGTCTATTGGTGAAAATATGGTTAAGATCGGTCCAGTAATTTCGAAGCCTATTCATTACAAACAAAAAAATCTGTCCTCTCTATAAGATTAGTAATTATAAATTTATATTCAACACTCATTTGTTCCTAGCATGAAAAAACCTGCATTTTACATGTTTTGTAATTTATGATAATAATGTAAATTTCCCGCCAACGTCAACCATTGTCACATTTTTCGAAATCACGAACGTTCGAATTACGAAAATCTGAATTGACCGTGGAACTCCCTTTATTCAGCATGGGAAAAACTTGTATGATTCGATCCGGCCAGTAACTAGACAGAATGGCAGCAGAATGGTCGTGCGATGCAATTATTAAAAAAATATCAGGTTGGCGGTTTGTGACGTCATCTGTTAAGACGGGGCTGTTGCAGATGCTACAAAAAAGTGATCTTTGTGATACAAATCGCTTCTATTGTTGCTCACGGTAATTGAAATCATCGACGATGAAGCGTTAAAATAGGTTAGATTAAAGTTTAGATTAATATTTCGTCTAGACCAGTGTTTTTCAATCTGTGCTTTCTCGGGGGTCATCGGCAAAAGGTAAAAGAAAAGGCAAGAAGGATGGACTCGCGGAGGATGGATAAACTTTTGGTCTGTCTATGGCCCAAGGGGGTCGCTAGAATTGTTCAACCAGTAAAGGGGTCGCGTATCCAAAAAGATTGAAAAACACTGGTTTAGACTAAACTATGTGTGAAATCAAGGATAAATGACATTCAAAATGCAGTTTATTGCGAAATTAGTCATTATTAACATTGACACAAGTGTGTCAGATGACAGATAACAGCGTATTGTTTTGAATTATCTTCCTTGCAAAATATTCACTTTGAAAATGTTTTTTAATTAACAGTGAGATAAAATCAGATAGAACTGTAAAAGATCTTGCTATCATTGAATAAAATGGCTTAAAATAGATTTAATAAACCAGAGCATGGAACGAGCAAGTTCGTTCCTAAGTAACCTATTTCGGTAAGACGAATGTATAAAAAATTCCATTGATGAAGAACATACGAGTTCAAGTAAGTACTTATTAGCAAAAAAAAAATGATCATAAAGCACCATCTCAGAAAAAATCTGGAGATGACAAAGTATTTCCAAAGACCGTCATAGGGGAACACAGGAATCACATAACACCACAAGTTCACTTCCCGGATTAAAAAAAAAAACCAACCCTGTTTCAAATTACAAATGGCGGCGGCCTAATTCTCCCAACATTCAACATGTTTAGAAACACTGGTTATTTAATAAGTTGCATTTGGCAAGCGTTGTTATTCCATTACAGTTTAACGTTACCGATTGAAAGATGTTTTTGTCGCTGAAAATAGATTTCAAAGTAAAGAAATAACTATTGTTTATTCGTAGAAACATTCCGATGTCTGGCTGATTGATTGCGCTGGCGCAATCCACCAAAACCCTGGGGTTTTGATGCTAGACTGAAGCTAGCAGGTAATTCAAGTGTCGTTTCTTTGGTCTTCTTCGCTAATTATAGCTCCTAAATTATTCACCATATTTTAATGCCATTTCTTAATTTCTAGCACTTAGTGTTCTAGTACTTAAACTGATTTTTAATTTAGATAGGTACATCGCCTTCACATTCATATAAAGTAACACACATACCACCACGCCTGTATTCTCCGACGGGTTAGGCAGAGGTGTAACAATGTACACCCACAGTTTGCCCGTATGTTTAGGTCCCATGTAATAGCCTATTGCCATTAACCGGGCACAAATCCTAACTCCGAGCTGCTACTGAGAAATTCATAGAAAACCCCAATAACACTTTTTGCTCGAACTGGGAATCGAACTCAAGACCTCTAGCGTAGCAGTCGCGCTTAGGACCACTAGGCTAACTAGGCAGTTCATATAAAGTAATTATTAAATTAATATGCTTGTAAATTATTGTAAGCATTTTATATCTACGCTCACTGTTTTCCATACGAAACTACCATTTGGGGTTTACCTAGATTAATTAGATTGATTAGTTCAAAATTGCATTTTTCCGGGGTACAGCCACTACAAACTGCCATAACAGTTATGCAAGAATCATAAGTCTCGAACATGCTTAGCTATCCTGCGCAGCTTTACAACCAATTAATTCTCTACAACCAACTATTTGACCTTTTAGAAGCTTTCATAATTTGTAACATCATCCTGTTCACTTACTTAGGCACCTATTCAATACTATCTTAACTAGAAGACCGATCGCTAGCATTTAATTATCAAGTCACCGACTTTCGAAAATCCAAAGTAAATCACTTAGTTTCACTTGGAAACAATAGCCCCCGAGTGTCAAGAATTTGGGGCACCCATCTTTAAATACAGTGACGATTTATTCAACGTTAAACGCCTACTTTGCTAGGCAGTTATTTTCATTGTTTTAACTCTTTTGGAGTAGACAAAGATGAATGGCTTGGTTGAACTAACGGATATTTAGCAAAACCTCATTTTGGGAGCGGACGTAAAGACCAGAGCACTGATCCACCTAAAATTTATATTCTGGGCCTTAAGTCTTGTTTTTTTTTAGTACAGTCCCTCCTTATATTATTGTAATGAATTAATTCGCGTGAATTTTCGTACAGAGTCCATTTTTTAAACTAAATAAAGCCTACGTAACTCGCTGATAATGTTGCTTTACATAGGTGAAAGATTTTTTTAAATCAATTAAGTAGTTTTTAAGATTTGTGCCCGGTTAATGGGGCAATTGGCTCGCCCCCTATTACATGGGACCTAAACATACCGGCGAACTATGGGCGTACATTATTACACCTCTGCCTAACCCTTCGGGGAATACAGGCGTGATGGTATGTATGTTAGTTTTTAAGTTTATCCTTTACCAACAAAAATAAAATCTTCTCTTTTTAATATTAGTTTACACAAAAACTGAAAGGCTAATAAGCGTCATATTGGCGAAATTTCCGCTAAGTTTTCAAACTGTTGTATTTTTGGAAAAGACCATTTTCTGGGTTAAAAGTGGACAGTTTCTGTTGCACGAGAGTGCAACAGAAACTGTCCACTTTTAACCGAGAACTTGAGGTTACAGAGATGTAACCTCAAGTTCTCGGTAATTGTCCTGATTCCCGATACTGCTAACGGCATACCGTGTCGGATTTTAAAAAGATGGGGAATTGGCGTTATCTCTCGTAATTACGTATAGCGTCAGGAGTTAAATACAATGTTGACGTAAAGTTATTTTGGAGTTGTCGGCTTTAGCAAGGGTTATCAGTTACCAAATGAACTTGTATTTTGCAAAACAAGTTTTGATAACTTTAGCGATAGTTTGCATAAATAATTACTTTTTATCACGTTGTTTTATGTTCTCAAGCTTTTCACTAAAGAAAAAGTGTTTAAAAGGACCAAATACTTTTTTGGTCTTAGGATACGAATTTCTTATTTTGGTTTGGTTCAACTGTGTCAATTAGGTTCTTCTCGCGAGATTATCCGCGTGGAAGGCAGGTACACTACAAAACATAATATCCTACAATATTGTAGAATTCTATCGGAGAAAGAATTTTTGTAATCGGACCAGGATTTCCAGAGATTAACTCTTACAAACTTGACCTCTTTATAATACTAGTTCAGATCTTCCAAACCTACATGAAAGTACACAGCTGCTGTCATAACTCCAGGCTATTAAGTGTTCAAAGGCATTAAAAGTAACACCCAACAAGAGCTCATAAATGCTTTTGAATTCAATTTCGCACAATAATGCCAATGCCAGGTGTAACAATCTATTACTGATGTTTTTATTGACTATTGTAAGGTCTTTAAACCTACCACGCTCTTGGCATACGTAATAAGATCGATACAATTGGTTGGCATTGCTTTAAATTCAATGCTGCAAAAGGGAAAATACATATTTTCTTTTTAATCGTGATTATGATTCTAAATTAACTGAGTACGGTTTTGCAAATCATATTGCCAAAGCATTGAGCAAGCGTAGTGATCAATGCCCATGCCTTATGTATATGGGAAGCAGCTTTTGCCCTGCAGTGGGATAATAATAGGCTGGTGTTATCAAATTGCCAATTATATCTTGAACTATAGGACTACTACAGACGTGGCGAAATACCGAAGAATTGCTGCGGAGTTTTTCATAAGAAAAAGACTGACGACTTAAAAGGAAATGCTCTAGAATTCAGCAGCAGCTAAATAGAGAAGTAGAGTTATTTTATTCAATTCCATTGTTTGTTAGACAATTTGGTGGAGCGGAATGCAATTTTAAATTAAAACGTCTTCAACAAACTCCTGTCATATTTAACTTGCTGGTGCAGTTTAACAATTCTAAATGAACTAATCATTGCACTAGAAACGGCTTTCTTGGACGAAATAACTAACGATGTACTTAATACACTAGATGAGTAACAAAATACTCCTTCAGGCAAAACAAGGACAGTTCCGAGTAATCATAAAGAACAACTTGCAACTTATCTATCATTATGTCAAGATAATGCCCCTGATCTTCCTCGGAAACCATCTTTAGCCAGTTTTAACTTTCTAACGCTTACTGCAGTTCCAACAAACCATATTAGCCGTTACAACCATTAAGTTAAGAGTGAGAGTGGCTTGAGGTGTGGTTTAAGAATACAGGGTCTCGATTTATCTGCGTACAGGCAATTATACGATGACATCATGGCTCGTCTAGACTCTACGGTGGGCAAGTTTTAACGTGTCCGAGGATTTAGGGCTAGGAAATGGGTAGACAAAAGGCCTAAAAGGCGTTAGGTTAATTTTTGAAAAAAAAAAAAATGTATGGCGAGGGTCCATTTTAGATAAGCATAAAAGGTATTCGGAAGAACTAAAGCATAACAATAGAATTTGGATGACGTCAGAACTTCTAGATGCAAATAAGACTTTAGAAATATACGTGCTCAACTTGAAGGCGTGCTAAACTTGCTATGAAGCATGAGGCACAAGATCAAAAAGGCTGCCGAATCTCAAGATAGAAAGAACAGGTCTTAAGTTATTCTAATTTGTAATCATTTGAGGCTCTCCATTGAGAGCAAGCCGCGTTCATTGAGGTTAATCATACATCCTTCATTAAGACCAAGTTAACAAGATACCTATTAAAAAAACAGAAGAACAATTTCTAAAGACCTAAACCCTGATGAAGGCATGAAGGAGGAACTGTTAAAACAATTTGTTTAAACGCGATTACGTCTGAAAACGTGACTGTGTCAATTCAAATTTATGCAAAATAACGCAAAACCTTTACTGGTTAAATTCATTATTGCCTTTGCTTACAATTTACATGTTTCTAGTGAATTATGTTCGTTTCTATTGGTGTTTGTCAATAAATCAGACTTGATGAAGGAACAAGAGACAATCAGGTAAAATTGAGAAGGCAGAAAATTTGCTTTCACAATATAAGTTGTGACTGGCAAACTATTAGCTAGGTGGACGGAAAAGTGATGTATGGCTACAGACAAGGCTTTTTCAATTGAAAAACAAACAGGAATTTCAACTGCTTATCGTTGGCTTAATATACTGGGCTGGTGAGAACGACTATTCCATCTTACAGTCCAGAACCTCATAAGACATTATTCCCCCGATTCACTCTGCAGGTGCGCACCTAAGTTCAAGCAAGCTGGATGTTGGAAGATTGCAACGAGGACGGAATGAGAACAACAATTCCCAATAAAAACTACTCATAATTCAATATAAGACTTTATTAGAAGATGACTAGTTACCAATGCGTTTTACTCACAACATTAATGGAACAGTGTTCAATTGAGACCGATTTGATGTCTTAAACATGTGTGAAACTAGGGCGCGGCTGCAGGACGCGTTGGAACCCAATTCTGTTAATTATAGGCTCGTGTCTGCGTAGGAAGATGAAGTGGTTCATATCTTAAACTAGCAAGTCGACGAGAAAAGGGTAGACAACTTTTAAATGTCCGTTATTTTTTGGGCCCATTTTGCCAAACAATTAATATTGAGAATAGAAATAGAATAGAATTAGAATATTGACAAGAGTGTCGACGGCACGTTTGGCGCAGTGGCTGAGCGATTGGCTGCTGCGCTGCGTGTCGCGGGTTCGATTCCCGCACGGAACAAATATTTGTATGGCCTACAGATAGTTGTTTCGGGTCTGGCTGTTTGTGTATGTGAGTTTATATGTTTAGAAGAAGCAAGAAACAAGAAAAACAATATTACACTTTCGGAGTTCACAAAAAGGGTTGAATTTCGAACCATAGATAAGTGAGTCCAAAAGAGTAATTCGAACTGCAGTACTATTCTGTTAAAAAATCTCCATCGTTGAATTTAATTGAAGAAAGTTTAAGGTGAGGTGTCATTATCTGATGCTAGGAATTAAAAGCTGACCTCGTGCTCACTTCACGTTAATTCACCAAAGGATATTACAGACTAGCATTGCTGTTTGCTCAGTGAGGTTTAAAGGAACTAACGGAACTAATAGGTCCTCATACCCTATAGTGCCTCGTTGGCCTAATGGTCCTAAGCGCGACTAGTACGCTACAGGTCTTGAGTTCGATTCCCAGGTCGAGCAAAAAGTGTTATTGGGTTTATCTATGAAATTCTCAGTAGCAGCTCGGAGTTAGGATTTGTGCCCGGTTAATGGCAATAGGCTCGCCCCCTATTACATGGGACCTAAAACATATCGGCGAACTGTGGGTGTACATTGTTACACCTCTGCCTAACCCTTTGGGGAATACAGGCGTGATGGTATGTCATATCCTATAGTGTGTGGTCGCGATCAGCGTTCTGCGTTTTCATTCGCTCGTCAAGACCAGAACCTGCTCGTAATTCGAATTTAGAATACAGAACGCTTTGCATAGATAAAATTTTATTAACATTTATTATTATCAGTCATCTTGCGGGATTATAAATAATCTACTGCACTATATCCCAGACATGTCGATAATTTTCTTCAAATTCAGTATGGAAAATAAACTAAGGAATAAATAAACGCATCTTTTACATACATTCAATATTCAATCATTTATCTATCGTACCTTGCGTAATAAATTATTCTGAGTAATTAAAATATTATAGAGATTTAAATGAAGTTTTAAAAAGTTTATTAATGTTAATTGCCTTATTTTGTTTATTTTGTTGGGGATTTTAACGTTTCTGGAAATAGTGTTAGGTACCTATGTTTAAAAAGTTATGGTACCTCGTTGATATTAGTATACATGGAGTGATTTATTTTTAAACTAGCTGTGCTCGCGGATTCGCTCACGTGGACCTAAGTGTAACATAAATAGGTCATACAATATAGAGAACCTAAGTTGGTCTAAGTTTTAATGCAATCGTGTAGTAAACTACGAAAAAAAAACATACAACAAAACATTGCTCGTCTCTCATAGAGAACAGCACGAAAATGACGCATATGACTAACTACACTAGTAGCAAAATACTATGAAAATTTCAATTGTCTATCTATTACAGCAGTAAAGCTACAGCTCTTTATCAGATGGAGGGATAAACCGTTGTTCCGTATCGCGGTCTTTGGGTACGGAAGCCAAATAATTTAAAAAATAAGAAGGAAATCTTTGTCCAGCAGTGGGACAAGCTAGCCAAGATATTATTTTTTAAAGAAAAGGCGACATACACTTTACTTTTTCCTTAACTAACTAACAATTAGCAATGCTAATCATAGTCACGAACATGCATTGACATTCAAATCGGAAACTAAAGAAAGTGACAGGTCGCATGTTTTAAATTTATAATTGGTTAGGTAGTTAGGTATTGTAGGTACACACGGCTGCATATCTAGCTATACATTTCCAGTATTAGCGGACTTCTCACTGTATGAAAATCTTATACAATGAGAGATCAGAATAAACTGGAAATGTATAGCTTGATATGTAGCCGTGTATACAGTCGAACAAAGTATTTGGTACACAGCAAAATTATTCGTATTTCTACTACACTGCCTGCTATATTCATTTTGACATAACATAACATACCATCACGCCTGTATTCCCCGAAGGGTAAGGCAGAGGTGTAACAATGTACACCCACAGTTCGCCGGTATGTTTAGGTCCCATGTAATAGGGGGCGAGCTTATTGCCATTAACTGGGCACAAATCCCAACTCCGAGCTGCTACTGGGAATTTCATAGAAAAACCCAATAACACTTTTTCATTTCACTTTTTCTTTTTGATACATAAGAAAGTGATGCAAAAGAATTAACTGCTCAGCACACTAACAACATTGTTTAAAAGTAATTGAAAGTAAGCTGCCCGTATAGCAAATAAGTTGTTTGACTGTACACATACGATATCCGTAGAATTGGTTGCTTTAATTACTTTACCTATTTGGAGAGTGTATGTGGCCCAATATGGTTACCTTCTCGATAAAAGGTGACGGAAAGCCATGATGACCGAGAGATTAAGGTAGCCGCTTCTCAAAAACGGTGTTTCAATTTCGAATCTGGCAGATGACAAATGATGAAGGTGAAGGAAAACATCATGAGGAAACATGGACTTATAATTAATATAGCTTCCGCCCGCGAAAACGCCCGCGTGTTTTTTCTTCATCCGCGTTAAGTTACGATTTTGATTACTACTTCGCTTCCGTGTGTCGTAGCGTGATGTTATAAAGCCTATACGATTCCTAATGAATCTGGTTATCATGTACAATAAGAATTTTTCCAATCCTATTGGTACTTCCAGAGATTAAGGTGTTTAAACAAAAATAAGTATAATAAGTCTATAATCGCCAATCCCCTCTTTAGGAAGAGTGTTGTTCAACGCCTACTCTGAATGAAAAGTCATAGCAAATTTGGAACAACTCACTTTACCAATAAATAAAAAATGTAATAACCAATTTGTTAAATTTTTTTAAGATCTATGGATCAGATAAGTATTTACAATTTATTTATTTATTCATTTATTTACATAAGCAAATGCAATTACTACATGATTATGTAGTTACCAAAACGTATGTCATGTACACAAACTTTATCTCAAGGCATCAGTTTAAGTGGCTATCCAAACACCGTAAAATCCACATTTTTTGTCGCATAGTCTGGCGTATTGGTACATATTACAAGCCTAAAAAAAAACTTTGTGTATTGTCAAGGATTCAACGAAAAGAGTCACATAAATCTATACTAATATTATAAAGAGAAAAGATTTGTTTGTTTGTTTGTATCGAATAGGGTCCGAAACTACTGGACCGGTTTTAACCATTTTTTAACCAATAGATAGCTACATTATTCCTGAGTAACAGGCTATATAACATCTCGCTACAACACACGGGAGCAAAGCAGTATCCAAAGACGTAACTTAACGCGGGTGAAATAAGCCACCCGGACGAAGTCGCGGGCAATTCGCATGGTAAAAAAATCGTAAAGGAGAGCAAACGATTTTTTTTCGTCGCATAGATCTCAAATTTTGAGCGTATACTATATAATTTTATGTAATTACATTATACGGAATTTCATGAAGTAAAGACATACCTATGAATTATTCCGCTGAGCCATGTATTTTTTATACAATTTAAAGAAAACTTCAAAATTACTGTTATTTTGAACCTTATTTATTTTGTAGCAATGCATTATTGTAAATTACCTAAATATTTGTTTAGACCGGGCCTTAAGAATATTATTACTTATTTACTTAATATCATTGTGGTTAACAAGTCCAACACAAAGTCACACAAAGAACATTACTTAAATAGGTACTTGTGCAGAAAAATAAATAAATGATTCACAACAAAACAGACCAAGTATATTACGTTATTTATTTACTTAACTGTTTAAGTTTTCTTTAGATATTATTTTAATATGATTTAAAAACTGTCTATACCCTTTAAATAATGGTTACTTTTGTCCACCAACAACACTTCGATTGACCTGGGAATCGAAACCAAGACCTCTAGCGTAGGAGTCGCGCTTAGGACCACTAGGCTAACTAACGAGCAAATTTTTTTTTATTTCAATTATATTAATTTTTCTGTAATTTTTTTCACTAACAGTTTCCATAAAGCGGATAAAGTCACTTGCATTAACGGTATTGTTTAATGATAACATAAAACTTACTTTTAAACAAGTAAGTATGCTACTTAATTACTTAAACAAAAAAGCTTCCACATCATTCAAAAATAAGAATGCATTCCCACGACAATAAAACAAATAAACAGTTCAAAAGATAGTTGTTTTATGAACTTAACTGTATAACATGACAGATGTTGCCAAGGATGCAGTGTGGGACATAATTACACACCCACTTTATCATCACTGTACATGGATAGACTTGAGCAATCCAATCCAAATGCGCTTTGTGTGTTAAAATTAAAATAGTTTCGACATCTAGCTTACCAAACAAGGATTTTACATGTTTTTGGCATAATAATATGTATTCACAGTTGTTTCTTTTTTGAGTTAAAAATGTAGTGTTTTATGTGGGTCATTTTATTTGTCTGCATTTTAGCAGCAAATTTGACTACATTGTTTATGAGACAATAGACTAAAATTTGACAATCGGATCAGTGCCTAAAAGGCTGGCATCATTGCCATGTTGTATGGCAATGCTGATTCTTTTGACTAAGCATAACATTTGATTTGGTTCCCCAATTAATATTAATTTAGTGCTACTGGATATTCTCTGTTACTGGATGTTCTCTGCTACTTAATAATAATTCATAACAAGATAAGTTTAAAAAGACACCTATACTAATATTATAAAGAGGAAAGATTTTTTTGTTTGTTTGTAACAAATAGGCTCCAAAACAACTGCACCGATTTCAATCAGTTTTTCACCAATATATAGCTACATTATTCTAGAGCAACATAGGCTATATAACATTGTGCTACGACACACGGGAGCAGAGCAGTAGCCAATATTAAATAAATCCTTTTCTTTTAAGTGTCAATCTTTCAGTCTTGGACTTGGCATTGGTTAAGATATTTTTTAAATGGAATATTAAGTAACTATGTAAGTTTCGTGATAAGGTTATTTACAATCTAGTAGTCATATCATTATAGGTTAGTGGTGCAGTCCTCAAAATTCACACCTGCTACACAACCCATCTAACAAAAACTTCAAAAATATTTTTTTTTTCTAAAAATTTACCTGCCTACAAGTTATTATTGAAACTTTATTTTCATTAAGTAAAAGATTATCATGTTAATCAATTTATTATGTGAATAAATTAGTTTTTAAATTTTTTAAATCAGCATTCGCCTCTTGGCTGTTATGAAAAAAAAGGGGACTTCCAGTTCAGTTAGAAATACAATAATACTTCTGTAATTACCTTCATAATCTATAATAAGTTAACACTATACGGTTTAATTTTATTTTTGTTCGTAAAAAGAAATCCCTGTAGCATTGTACGTGAAGTTGTGGGCAAAAGCCCAATATCAATTTAACAGAGAACTTTTATAACAACAATTTACTAGAACCTACGAAATTGGGCAGTATGGTATTCTTATCTTAAAACTTTTATTATAGGTGTTCTGGAAAACAAACTTTACTAAAGATAGGTAACGTAACGTAAAAAACGTTATTTTTTTTTTTACAAAAACATGTCAAAACTTTATTTTCAGTGTTGATAAGATTCAAAACGATTTTTGATCTTTCAAATAAATACAAGTAACGATTTAACGTTTAAAAGTGTATCAAACGTTCACAATATTACGGATCGTAATCATAATAACAGAAAAGTTAACTTTTTAAAAGAGAATCGAGGTCACCCGCGCCGACATTAAAAAAAAATGACCAATGACAAAACAAAAAAGGTAAAAACAAGACAGATAAGTGTAATATTAGGTACTTATTGGATGTCACACGTTTTATCAATAGCAGATACCGGCAAATCAATAAAAAAAACAATACTAACCTCCACTCGCCAAGCGATCAATGCGAAAGTCGCATTATATTGCTAAATTCACGAAAAATTTCACAAAAACAGAAATCCAAAACTTAAAATTCACGAACGATGACTAAACTCACGCAAATAATTGCAATACAATTACATACGATATCACAGTTACACACAACACATGAACGTTTCTCGTGTTAATTAGTTTACTTATATAAACAAAGGACGGCGGCGTTAGAAAAGTTTTAATTGAAATAAAACGTAAACAAAACAAACAAGCAAAACGCACCGATTAGTACCGAACTCCGAACTGATTGGAAATGAATGACGTGAGTCTGTTGGGTTGCCATTAAGTGATATAAAATTTACCAGGCATTTCAACCTGTGGCGAAAGTCACGTATTTTTCTTTTGTGTGATGTAGTGTCTAGTTAATGACTTTATTTTTTTTTTATTTAGATAACAAGCGTATGAATTAGTGGTAGATCTTTGTATAAGCTGAAGATCAGAATTTATTAAAACAAAATAATATAAGTAGATTGTTCATTCGACCTATTTTATGCCCGACTACGTCCATTTTCTAAGTGGTTTCTGGAATGGAAGTTCTTACTTATTCTACATGCAGCTAACTTCATATTATATTCCTAAAAGTCCGCAGCGAGCAGAATTAAATATCACAATTAACAAAAAAAATGTAATAAAACAAAATGTTGATTCTTATACACAATAAACAAACTGAGTAATTATATCTAAAGTAATATAATAGAGAGGGAAATTATAATCATTTGAGAATAATTTTATTTGATAGTTTAAAAACATGGTTTCCTTGTATATAGTGCTTATTTATTTAACGGCAACACAGGAATGACAGTCGGCATTGCCAACTTTCAAGCCAAATTATTTCTAAATCTTAGTAATGCCACCAAAGAATTGATTATTCACCCAGATTTATTTTAAATACTCTTAATAAATAAATAAAATGTCTTTATTAGCATACTTGACATCTTTTATTATAATGAATACTTACTTTATTAAGTATTTTTTTTGTACCTAATTGGAAGAATTGATGAATAAGTTTTATACTGTATTCGAAGACATCATTTACTAGGGGATTCCCAGATTTATTGCCACAGATAAAAAATACTTTACTTATTTATAAAGTTGTGAAAAGGTATCACTAAATAGAAGTAAAGTATTAAGTATTATGTTTGGATAATATGTAAAGGTTGTCTTTGCACATTTGCGCGATAAAAAGGCCTATTACAATACACGATCTGCCGGACCCTGACTGTCGTGTGCCCTGCCTACCAGCCAGGGTGCCGATTATTACACTATCCTGTCTCACAGTGTTGCCAACTGTACGATCGTATTCATATCTTAACAGGTATATCATATTATTATCTTAATATTTTAGTACTAAGTGATAAAAGAAACAACACGTATTTAATTATTTTCAATTAAGATCATTATTTACATTTGGAAAGTGCTAAAATAACTTTCCTGTATAGTACACACAGACACACATACACTGACCCAAAATAAAGTACAATACTATATATTGTAGTATGGTTGACACCCCCAGGCAGGGCCTAGGCTGTCTCGTATTACACTACACGATCGACAGGGCGGCAGGGAAGCAGAGCCATCGGAGCTACTCGATCACCCTATTTAGGGACCCTGCCTCCCTGTTTCTTATTATACTACCCTGTCCCTGCAGGCAGGACGCGGCAGATCGTGTAACGTAAAAGGCCTTTTAAATTTTAGCTTCGTCTTTGGGGTGGCAACACTTCCATGATGCTACTGTACTGTTATTGCAGTGTCCGGGGCCATGTCAGGGGCCAGGGGCGGTGACCACTTATCATCGCCGCCCGGGTAGTTTGCCATCCAATAATATCTAAAAAACTTTGTTCAGTTCAGGTGAGGTTGGCCTTACGATAACTCGCGATAGCTATTAAGTTGTTGTCGGACTTCTACGCGCTTGTGCAACGTGTTACGTTTAATAATATATTACTTCACTTGTGCTATTACTCCACTCTGTTTGTAAACTAATTGTAATAATAATAGCCGGTCAGCCACAGGCAGTGTTATTTATCACAAGTAAATCGCGTTATCTTCTAGCGACATCTATTTCCTAAAAACAAAACTAATGCGAACGTTTTAGAAAATACATAATAGATGGCGCTTTCCCAATAATTAAACGACCGCTGAATTTCAAATCAAATGGTTTGATTGAAGATGTACATTTGATCAAGTTATTTGACGTCTGTTTGGACGACTCGTCAAATAGTTTGAGCTGAACATATTATTATTACATGAACAGAGAAAGTAAGAATTTACTTCGTCTTCCGCAAATGCTAATAAGATTTCGTGTTTAAAATAACTTCGTTTATTTCATTGTCTTGCCATTTTACAACACGAATCTAGCACAAAACAGAGTAGTGCTTTTTCAAGTTCAAAGGCGTCTGTCGTGTCGTTACAATAAAACGATCAAAACTGATAAACTCTCAAACCATTTGTGTAAACAATCAAAATGGTTAGTCTTACCTATAAAAAATGTACTCAAGTGAGTCTGTCGGGCATAGAAGTTTCATAGTGGATACATTTACAGTCGGAAAAACCATGATGACAAAGCGAGACGAGGGGGTGTAAATTGGGACTGAGCCTTTATATGCAGATGACTGTTAACTACATAATGATAAAGTTAACAGGCACCCGTCTGACTCGGACGTGTCTTATCGTGATAATGTACAATATTGTATAGTAACAAAGCAATTACGACCATAAAGATACTGAAATATCACCTCAAATTAAACGCGTCGGATTTCTTCTGTTTTCATAATAAGAACCTTAACGTTCTGATGTTGGTATTCAATTGACTCGGAATCTGTGCAATTTTGAAATGGGAACATACGACAGAGGGTTACTGTCAAAGATATTTTTCGGCCTTGAATAGGTCAAATCAGACGTGAAAATTAAAAAGGTGACACCAATTTGAGCGGTTATCTAATGGCTATGAAATGAACCGAGATAATTCTCGATAAATAATAATTGCGAGATTATTTTTTTTATGAGTTGCGAAGGAGATTCACGCGGTGTACAGGCCCACGGTATAAAAACTGGGGTTTAGATTTATCAGGAAACATTTTGTGAAAAGCATTTGGTACGACAGCAATAAGTTTAACAACAAAAAGTGAATACGCTATGGATAACGTTAGTGTCATTACCAGTTTTGCGCTTATCGGATTATTTTTATTGTAAGTACCTACTTTTTTTTTTTTTTTTTTATTGTAGCAGCACTATATGATAAGACCTCTTTGTTTATGGGACAAACTTTGTTTTTTTTTCCGTTGTGAATTTGTTGTTTTGTTTATATTCTGAATAGTAGCCGCCGCGAGTCGTGAGCACAGACGTCAAGTAAATTTTTGGGTTTTTGAAGTCTTCACGCGATCGGTCCGAGTGACGGCCCAATTGTGTGCAGCGTCGGCGCCCATTAAACCCAGAAAGGAAACCAAACTTTAACTTGACGTTTGTGCTCACGAGTCGTGGCGGCTTTTATACCTACCAGTCGAGAATGAATGTATATCTTTCTCAATGTAATACTGTGTACTTAGTCTTGTTATGTTTCACCTGTCACTGATATTTTGATAAAAATATCGTTTTCTACTTTTGAGAACTCATAGCCTCGTGCAAAATAGGTGGACTCCTTGGCCTGCGCATCACGACATTACAGGAATTACTGGTCTGTAAACAATATGGCACGCGTAATTACAAAGTGCAACTCGAGCACAGATCTCGCGTTGATCATTCATTTAAGACAATTTGATTGGTAGAATTGAGTTCAAGTTTTCATTTTATAATACCCCCACTGGGAAGTCCTGGGTTAGATTCTCATGTCGGGCAAAGAGTTATTGAGTTTTTCTACTAATAGGTATTTTATCTGTAGCAGCCCGAAGTTTATTAGTCGACAGATAGTGACATCTCCGTGTGTCGGTAACCACGTAAAACCTTTGGTCTTTTGCCTCATTATTCCCCTCGGTCGTATCGGATTATGGTCTCATCGGACTATGAGACCGAGGGAAGAGGGTGTGCACCTATGTTTGTGCACACAATTGCGCATATTTCCTGCGTACTAGGCTAGTTTCTAGTATTAAAAAGAAAAACGTTTTTATTTTCTCATAAATAAATTTTGCTCTATGTGAATGAAAACAATGTTTTTAGCCACAAATTCGAAAACTACCGTACCGATAATATGTATAAAAGATACATACAGTCATACCATCACGCCTGTAACTATTGCCCAAAAGGGTTAGGCAGAGGTGTATCAATGTACACCTGCAGTCCGCCGGTATGTTTACGTCCCATGTAATAGGGGGCGAGTGTATTGCCATCACTCTAACGCTAACTCCGAGCTGCTACTGTGAATTTTATAGAAAAACCCAATAGCAGTTTTTGATCGACTTGGGAATGGAACCCAAGACCTTCAGCGTAGCAGTCGCGCTTAGGACCACTAGGCTAACGGTAACGAGGCAGTTAATGTGTAAAATGTTATATAAGCCCGGTATGGCACAGCAACATAGTATTAACTTAAAATTAAAACATACATACCATCACGCCAGTATTCCCCGAAGGGTTAGGCAGAGGTGTAACAATGTACACCCACAGTTCGCCGGTATGTTAAGGTCCCCTGTAATAGGGGCGAGCTTATTGCCATTAACCAGGCACAAATCCTAACTCCGAGCTGCTACTGAGAATTTCATAGAAAAACTCAATAACACTTTTTGCTCGACCTGCGAATCGAACCCAAGACCTCTCGCTTAGCAGTCGTGCTTAGAACCACTAGGCTACCGAGGCAGTTCTTATTAATTTATTTATACTTATATTATAAAGAGGAAATATATTTATTGCTTGTTTGTACCGAATAAGCTCCGAAACTACTGGACCGATTTTAACCATTTTTCACCAATAGATAGCTACATTATTCCTGAGTAACATAGGTTATATAACTTCACGCTACGACCCACGGGAGCGGATCAATAACCAAAGACGTAACTTAATGCGAGTGAAATAAGGCACGCAGACAAAGTCGCGAGCGGAAGCTAGTATGAAATAGATATAAGTTTTTAAATTACTTATTAAGGTGACACCCCGACCTGCATTTTTCGTCCTTATTCAGAGACCATTCTTATCTGATTGATTAAGAGAAATAAACGACATCTTAAAACATAATATTAATATTCAATATCTCATCTTCACATTGCACGTTCTTCTTTATTTTTATGTGTTGTAAATACATTTTACAACCTCCTTGCAATAAAATTACTAAAGTTATTGGTTGTATGCAACTTCTGCTTAAGGCAACGTTGTATTAATTTTAGAATTACACTAATGGATAGATAATAAAAAAATCTAGACAATACACATTTAATTTTATTTCAAAGATCCCTTTGTTATTTTTTCATCATCATCATCATCATCTGCTTAGCCTTTTTCCAACTGTGTCGGGGTCGGCTTCCAGTCTAACCGGATGCAGCTGAATACCAGTGTTTTACATGGAGCGACTGCCTATCTGACCTCCACAACCCAGTTAGTGGGCAACACGATACCTCTTGGTTAGACTGGTTGTCAGACTTCCCGGCTTCTGACTATCCGTAACGACAGTCAAAGATCTACTAATGACAGCCGGGACCAACGGCTTTACGTGCTTTCTGAGACACGGAAATCCTTTGTTTTTTTTTTATTAAAAATATTTCCGAAAATTGTTTGAGTACTTATGAGAAAGGGAGCGTGCGCAGGGAGCGGGCAGCAGTGTAAACGAATGCTCAAGGTTATTCGGTCAGGGAAGCGCCTTAACAGTAATATTTATTGATGAGTGATGACTGTAACTGCCTATTGGAAATGCAATACCACAAAACACAATGACACAAATTTTGGAGTTCCTTTGACCAGGAAAAAGATCGTTTAGTGATAACGGGAGGTATTGTAATGAAAACTTCCCGATTAATTTGTAACGTATACAATGGTTTCAAGGATTACAATAGTGAATCATGAATGACTATCATTATTATGCAAAGAACTATCGTTTCAATTGTTCTTGTAGTTATGTACCTAGTAACTAGCTGCCGCCGGCGATTTCGTCCATGTCGAAGTTGGTATATTATCTGACGGGAACCGTACATTTTCCCGAGATGTAAAAGAAATTATTCTCCAGACCGATACCGGCCACGGCAGCTAATCTTTATTAGACTAGCCAAGTACGCAGGAGATATTATAGTGCACAAGTATGTGCCTAAACACAGGTACACTCCCTCTTCCCTAACTCTCATAGTCCGTTGGGACGGCAAACCGACACAACCAGGGAGAGATCAGGCGCAGGACCAACGGCTTTACGTGCTTTCCGAGCCACGGGGGTGTCACACTACCGACTTCCAAACTCCGGGGTGTTACTGAGAAATTCCTAATGGAAAAATATAATAACACATTTGGCTCGATCGGGGAATCGAACCCAGGACCCAATGATCAACAGTCGTGCTCGTCACCACGAGACCAACGGGGCAGTTTTTCGGGATAAAAAGTAGCCTTTGTGCTACTTCACACTAGAGTCTATATTTTTGCCTATCATCCGGATTTGTTTAGCCGTTATGGCTTGATTGCGTTACAAACATACATCCTTTTAAATTTTTGTGTTTATAGTAGTAGCGGAGTTTTTAAAGTCAAACTTCTTTATGCACGCTTGACTTGAGGAGTGAGCTGGAAGGTAAATGCTTAACGATAGCGTTACGGAAATGAGTGTGATCGGGCAAACGGAAGTTGAGAGGGAAATATAAGTTAGTGAAGATAGAAAGAGCGAGAGTTGCCTTTAGTGAAGGAGCAAAAGAGAGCAGTGCGCGCGCTCATTATCTTTCTTACTTCCACTAGTGAATTATCACACGACTGAAGTTTTACTTCAGTCGTGTCACGTGGCGGGACGGTTGAGACAGCGGTTCTCCCGTCCCAGCCGCCGCGGTAGACGCTCCGGACGTCGGGAGCCGCGAGACGACTCCCGGCCACCGTAGATACTGGCCTGTGGACGGTGAGCAATGGGTAGCTCACCGTCCTTACGTTGCATAACGACAGGCCGTGTCGACGGCGCGTTTGTGTTCCACGCGCGCCTCAAAGAGATGTCAGCAAAAGGAAGGGGCCACTGAGGGCCGATGCCTGCCGGGGCTTCGGGTTGTTCGCAAGAGATACCGCGCCCCCGGAACGCAAAGGGCACAAGAAGGAACATGGGTGGGTTTTAGTCAGTAAAAGTCTGACACTCCCTCCCGCCCCGCCCAGGGCGGGAGAAGTTATTTGATGATTTCCCACCCACCAAAAAAAAAAAAAAAAAAAGTCGTGTCACGTGGTCTAAAGCAAACGTGACTTTTTCTTCCACCCGCATAATGTTACCTCTTTGGTTAGTAGGTACTGCTCCTCTCCCGTGGGTCGCCGAATCATGTAGCGAATCTATGATAAAAGATTGTCAGTCGACGTGCCTTCCACCTTATTTAAGCATGATGTCATAAATTAATGAGTAATGGCGTATGGGTAACATCTGTTGAGACAGGTCGAATCAGAGCAGATGTAGACCACTTCAGATGGGTTTTTTGTAACTAAAATATATCCAGGCTGAAATAAACGCCTTGACCTTTCCTCTGAATAACATTCAGTACGTCTGACACGCCTTGTGACTGCTCAGTTGGGTCGTGGCTTCGATTCCCAGGTCGGGCAAAGCGTTATCGGGATTTTTCATTAGGAACTAGCAAATCGCCCCGGCTTCACACGATCTGGTCTTCTCCATAGAGTGGTGCCTACGTTTTTGGAACAAGCAACTAGCTCCAACTTTCTAACTAACTGACCGACTAATTGACAACCGAAAAGTGCCTCTAAATTAAATTTAAGCAAAGTATGCAAATTTTTGATACAGACAAACAAATTTAACTGAAATTAAATTTAACTTAACTAAGTTAAATTTAATTTGCAGTTCCTCCAGTTCCTGCAGTTCGTTGGTTTTCAGTTTCCAGTTGCCTCGTTAGCCTAGTGGTCCTAAGCGCTACTGCTATGCTCAAGGTCTTGGGTTCGATTCCTAGGTCAAGCAAAAAGTGTTATTGGGTTTTTCTATGAAATTCTCAGTAGCAGCTCGGAGTTAGGGTTTGTGCCCGGTTAATGCCAAAAGGCTCCTATTACATGGGACCTAAACATACCGGCGAACTTTGGATGTACACTGGTACACCTCTGCCTAACCCTTCGGGGAATACAGGCGTGATGGTATGTATGATGGTACAAACAAATTTACTTTCGCAATTAGTTAATTATAAATGCGAAAGTAAGTTTGTTTGTTACCTTTTCATCCTAAACCATTGAATCAATCATCCTGAAATTTGGCATATACGTTGTTAGGTGTATAGGAATGCCCCGTTGGTCTCGTGGTCGCAAGCACGACTGATGAGTGTGGGGTCCCGGGTTCGAATCCCAGGTCGGGTAAAAAGTAGTGGTATTGGGTTTATCCTTTAGGATTTGCTTAATAGCAGCCCGGAGTTTGGAAGTTGGTGGTGTGACACCCCCGTGCCTCGGAAAGCACGTAAAGCCGTTGGTCCCGGCTGTCATTAGCAGATCTTTGACGGTCGTTACGGTTTGTCAGAAGCCAGGAACTCTGACAACCAGTCTAACCAAGAGGTATCGTGTTGCCTACTTCCTGGGTTGTGGAGGTCAGATAGGCAGTCGCTCCATGTAAAACATTGATAGTCAGCTGCATCCGGTTAGACCGGAAGCCGACCTCAACATAGTTGGGAAAAAGGCTAAGTAGATGATGATGTTGTTAGGTGTATAGAAACGGAAATAGGGTACCTGTCATCCCGAGGAAATCCCTTTCGAATCATGAATGAATTTTAAATATAACCAACATTTACACGCATGTAACCGCGGGTAAAAGCTAGTCTTACATAAATCGATAAGTAACTACTAATTAAAGTTAAAGTGCTACTATACTTGCTTGCTTTTACATAATTTGCGTTAGTTATGACGTCAGTCGTCGCGCCATTAGATATGGTCTAGACATAACTAAGTTTAAATCTAGGCCGACATAGCAATCAAAGCGTAAATAAGCTACCGCCCCCGATATCTTCATAGAGAATTCAGGTGTAGACACCAATTAACATACTGTCTATGAGCTGTCAAAACAGTTTTCCTTCAAAGATTTTGAATGGTAATAGCTGCCTGTGACGTCACTGGTTTGCCAACTGAATGGACTCAATATTGATTTTAAAACGGCTGATAATAAACTTTTAAAGTTAAAAAAATCAAGTGTCAAAACACTTAATTTTAACCTCAAAAAGTTAACTGGCAGAAATCGTCAAGTAAGAAAAAATCGTTGTAAGCCCCCGTCAGGCGCCCTTCTCGCTCTTTCTCTTTCTATTATATACTTGTATCCCCCGGTGTCCTCAGATGACACAATTTTATATTAAAGAAATTTTTCAATGTTCACACCCGCATTTTTAAGTTAGCTGCCGGCGCCAGTAATTACTAAGGTACCATTTTAAAACAGTGTTAAACTTTGACATTAACTACGAGGTACCATCGTTATGTTTACATTCAGGTCCTCACAGCCTGCCGGGGCTGCGGGTTGTTCGTAAGAGATACCGCGCCCCCGGAACGCAAAGGGCACAGGAAGGAACATGGGTGGGTTTTACTCAGTAAAAGTCTGACACTCCCTCCCTCCTGGAGAAGTTATTTGATAATTTCCCACCCACCAAAAAAAAAAGGTCCTCACAGCCTAAATACTAATTTACTTAACAGCCAAAATACACAAATTAGAAATCAACAATGACAACAATATGATAACAACAGTATGATCAACTGCTTCGGTAGCCTAGTGGTGCTAAGTACGACTACTACGCTAGAGGTCTTGGGTTCGATTCCCAGGTCGAGCAAAAAGTGTTATTCGGTTTTTCTTTGAAATTCTCAGTAGCAGCTCGGAGTTTGGATTTGTGCCCGGTTAATGGCAATAGGCTCGCCCCCTATTACATGGGACCTAACACATACCGGCGAACTGTGGGTGTACATTGGTACACCTCTGCCTAACCCTCCGGGGAATACAGGCGTGATGGCAACTATGACAATTATTATCTCTTACATTATGTATTATACACTCACGCCTGTATTCCCCGAAGGGTTAGGCAGAGGTGTAACAATGTACACCCACAGTTCGCCGGTATATTTAGGTCCCATGTAATAAGGGGCGAGCCTATTGCCATTAACCGGGCACAAATCCTAACTCCGAGCTGCTACTGAGAATTTCATAGAAAAACCCAATAACACTTTTTGCTCGACCTGGGAATCGAACCCAAGACCTCTAGCGTAGCAGTCGCGCTTAGGACCACTAGGCTACCGAGGCAGTTACATTATGTATTATGTACGAAACATATCTACATTAGGTAAGGGAGTTTATGGACTGACTAAAAGTGACTTGTCTGTCCGTCAGCCAACGCGTTTTTTATTTAAATGGGTTTACTCTTGACTTTAGGCTAGGTCAGAGGTGACCAAGACTAAGTCGACGATAAAGTGAGCTTACCCAGAAGAAGCCTGTTCACTCTTACTTTAAAACGATTAGGGTTAAATGCGTTCGGAAATGCAGAACATAATAACTTTGTTTTTGCTTTTGTCCTCAATTTCGTCCTCGGTAAAGGTTATCAAACGCAAACAAAGTTGTGTCCTTAACCTTATCCAGATCCTAAATACCTCTCTGTCAAATTTCATTACGAACGGTTCAGTTGTTTTGCCGTGATGAGGTCACAAACATTTAAAATATTAATTAGAGTGTGGATGAAAACGCGGCTTTTCGTAAAATATTTGGTTTTTTTTTTAACATAACATACCATCACGCCTGTATTCCCCGAAAGGTTAGGCAGACGTATAACAATGTACACCCATAGTTCGACGGTATGTTTAGGTCCCATTTAATAGGGGGCGAGCCTATTGCCATTATCGGCCACAAATCCTAACTCCGAGCTGCTACTGAGAATTTCATAGAAAAACCCAATAACACTTTTTGCTCGACCTGGGAATCCATCCCAAGACCTCTAGCGTAGCAGTCACGCATAGGACCACTAGGCCAACGAGGCAGTATTTTTTTAACCCCTGACGCAAATACGAAAGGGTATTTTAAGTTTGACGTGTCTGTCCGTCTCTCTGTGTGTGTTTGTCTGTGGCATCGTAGCTCCCGAACGCGTGAACCGATTTTGTTTTTTTTTTTTGTTTTAAAGTTGAATTAGTCGGGAGTATTCTTAGCTATATTTGATGGAAATCGGTTCAGCGGTTTCAAAGTTATCAGCTCTTTTTGTTAGCTGCTACTTAAAATTTTAAATTTGGTGTTTTGGGATAAGGACCGGCTGCCCCATTAGCGTTGTTTACTGAAATCTTGTAGCTAAAGCTAAAGATCACCAGCGACCTTACATTTCACATCGAAATACAGTTGTTTAATTGATTAGTAAATCTTCATTGAAACGGTTGGATGACCCTTCCCTTGGCTCAAGAGCTGGCGTTTACCTTGACCAGAGGCTTAGCATTGCCATCCAAAGTGGCAATACCGCCAGGGCACGTTTCCAGTCGATGCCGATGCGGAATAATTTTCTGATGCCTTTGGTTTTTTTTATGCTATCTTATTTCAAGTTTGCAAATGTTAATGAAATAAATAATTTAAATTATTAAAACAAAAACTTATTTGCCAACCGTCATTAAAATAAACGCGAAAACTTTTTAAAAAACGCAGCGTTAAAACGCCCAGTCAGTAAACGGCCTTCGATAAAGTATTACTCATTTCTGTATAATCTATTTTTAGCATTGTTTATTATGTAACGTTATTTATAGAGTCGTATATTAAATAGTTATACAGTATATTAGATAAGAGTTTATTTTAAAGCGGCTCGTTAGGTTTAAATTCAAATTGTCCTAATTTTTTTGCAAATTGTAGCTGTAGTAGTGTATTGTAGGCATCGAGTTATTATTTATTTGCCTGTTTTGTCCCACTCCTAGGGAAAACACTTACTTCCCTCCTTCCATCTTTCACGATCTCGTGCTTCATCCCTTCAGTCTGTGTCAAATTTCATATCCCTCCGCCCCCGACATTGTCGTAAAATGGGATAACCTAAAAAATTCTTACTTATTAATATATAATTATTCGTCATCATCATGCAATACGTTTTCCTTCCATGCCGTCATGATATCACTGACTCCCTTCTTCACACAATCCATCCATCTTTTCTTTGGTCTCCCTTTTCCTTTTCAACCATCCATATTTATATTCACAACTAGCGATCTGCCCGCGACTTCGTCCGCGAGGCTTATTTCACCCGCGTTGAGATACGTATTCCGTTACTGCTCTGCTCCGGTGTGTTATAGTGTGATGTTATATAGCCTATGTTACTCAGAAATAATGTGACTGGTGAATAAATAATAAATAATTCATTTTCATTCATTCGTAAATCTTTGACAGTTGTTACGGATAGTCCGAAGTCAGGAAGTTCGACAACCAGTCTAACCAAGAGGTATCGTGTTGCCCAGTAAGTGGGTTGTGGAGGTCAGATAGGCAGTCGTTCCATGTAAAACACTGGTATTCAGCTGTATCCGGTTAGCCTGAAAGCCGACCCCAACATAGTTGGAAAATGGCTAAGCAGATGATGATGAATATTAGTGTAGAAGTGCAGATTACAATCGCCAAGACAACTCTTATAGTGATGTTTTTATTTTCTAATTATATTCAGCTGAAATGAATGTCGATGACGGTACTGCCTCGTTGGCCAAGTGGTCCTAAGCGCGACTGCTACGCTAGAGGTCTTGGGCTCGATTCCCAGGTCGAGCAAAAAGTGTTATTGGGTTTTTCTATGAAATTCTCAGTAGCAGCTCGGACTTAGGATTTGTGCCCGGTTATTGAAAATCTAAACATACCGGCGAACTGTGGGTATACATTGTTACACCTCTGTCTAACCATTCGGGAATACAGGCGTGATGGTGATTTATGTTATGATGACGGTACAAAAGTATCTATAGGTAGTTGCAACATGCATCGTACATGTTGTGTCAACATACCTATATTTAGATTTTCCACAAAACCATTTGGACCATACTAAACGCTCTGTGAATACATGCTTTATTGCTCTGAATAATACCTGAACGAGTGCCAAGCAATTATTTCTGAGAACATTTCAACATAATTATGACTCTTCATTCCTTTTTATCAGTCGAAGTCCCAAGAAGAGTCTGGGTATCCCCAGAGCTATTCTGGAAGTTTTTGGTGAATAGTATATTTCACCAAATTGCACCATTTGCCAACCGTAGCATCGCAGCCGCGGGTTGTTCGACAGAAATACCGCGTCCCCGGAACGCAAAGGGCACAAGAAGGAACATGGGTGGGTTTTAGTCAGTAAAAGTCTATCAGTCCCTACCGCCCCGCCCAGGGCAGGTGAAAGTAATTTGACGAATTCCCATCCCGAAAAAACCAAAAAAAAAACCGTAGCATCGTAAAGCATTTTATAGCAACAATCACCTGATATCTTTTTCACGATTTCTGAATTGGTCCTATTTTAAAAGTGGTTAGAATGACGAGGACAAAGAATAAGGTTAAATAAATGTAGATGCCGCCGGCACTATGCCGCGCAGGGCGTTGAAGGTCCACAGAAATTATCGGATTCGTTTACACTCTTAGGGTGCCGGACCCATAGAATGTAGCGGATATCCAGCCTTACAGGGCGACGTCGGGAGCCGCGAGACGACTCCCAGCCACCGTAGATACGGGCCTGTGGACGGTGAGCAATGGGTAGCTCACCGTCCTTACGTTGCATAACGACAGGCCGTGTCGACGGCGCGTTCGTGTTCCACGCGCGCCTCAAAAAGATGTCAGCAAAAGGAAGGGGCCACTGAGGGCCGATGCCTGCCGGGGCAGCGGGTTGTTCGCAAGAGATACCGCGCCCCCGGAACGCAAAGGGCACAAGAAGGAACATGGGTGGGTTTTAGTCAGTAAAAGTCTGACACTCCCTCCCGTCCCGCCCAGGGCGGGAGAAGTTATTTGATGATTTCCCACCCACCAAAAAAAAAAAAAAAAAAGCCTTACAGGGCGCCGCGCCGTAGGCCCATAGACCGTAACGCTTTCGTGGACACTTCAGGGCGCCCTTGACCCACAGCACGCAGATATCTTAGTCACTCATAGGGTGCCTTCTTCTTGCCGGGGCTGCGGGTTGTTCGTAAGTGATCCTGAGCCCGCTGAACGCAAAGGGCACAAGAAGGAACATGGGTGGGCTTTTGTCATTAAAAGTCTGACACACCCTCCCGCCCCGCCCAGAGCGGGGGAAGTCATTTGATGATTTCCCATCCTGAACAAAAACAAAAGGGTGCCTTCTTCCGCCGCCCGAAGATCTTGAAGGTCAATGTTCTATTTATTTGCAATTTTTTGTTATAATTATACCCTAAATACCCCTTACATTCCATGTACCTTAGATGAACCTGTAATACGGGGCGAACCACATTACTCTACCATTACGTAACACCATAAGGAATATTGAACTAATAGCCTGCTTCCGTTCTACAAAATCTCGGACAATCCCGGTATGACGCTATCCAATTAAGATCATTAAGATCGGTCTTGAAATCAATTTCTCAATGTGAAGACCCACTCATTCATTAATAAGATCATTGAATCATTATCTAAGTAACTTATGATAGACTGATGCTGTGTTACAGAACAGTCTTTGGTATAAAATAATAATGATAGCCTATTATAATCGAGTCCAAGGAAAGTGTTATTGGGTTTTTCTATTACATTCACAGTAATAGCTCAGAGTTAGGATTACTATATTAGTACCCGGTTAATGGCAATAGGCTCGCCCCCTATTACATGGAACCTAAACATACCGGCGAACGGCCCCTTCCTTTGCTGACATCTCCTTGAGGCGCGCGTGGAACACGAACGCGCCGTCGACACGGCCTGTCGTTATGCACCGTAAGATTGTGTAGGGTGGCGCAAAAGTACCATCATTATCTTATCAGCTGCTAAAGCCTTGGTTCAGTGCAACCATTTTTGTCAACTCTGAATATTAAAAATAAGCAAGCAGTTTTGTATTTTTAACTGCCTCGGTAGCCTACCGGTCCTAAGCGCGACTGCTACGCTGGAAGTCTTGGGTTCGATTGCCAGGTCGAGCAAAGAGTGTTATTGGGTTTTTCTATGAAATTCTCAGTAGCAGCTCGGAGTTAGGATTTGTGCCCCGTTAATGGCAATAGGCTCGCCCCCTATTAAATGGAACCTTAACATACCGGCGAACTGTGGGTGCACATTGGTACACCTTTGCCTAATCCTTCGGGGAATACAGGCGTGATGGTATGTTACATTTACATACGTTTCCTGGTTTACAGGAACTGTACAAGAAAACATATTATGAAATATTTCATTAAGAAATACGTCATATGCGTCACATCTTTCAGGGAAAACGTCAGATTGATAACACGTGTTACACACATCTTGACTGGTCCATTCATCATTATAATATAGCGTAACATAATATGATTACTTCTCGTTAAGAACTATTGACATGGATTAATATAAACACTCATTAGGAGTTCGTTATAATTCTATTTCTTCTTGTAATTGTCATTCTACTCTCATTTGTGCTCGAAATGTTCGGAATTTTTCTGTTACTTATCATTTTGTCTATATGCACTATGACTATAATATATATGACTATAATGACTATAATAGGGTGGTAGTAGCCAGCCTATTATAGTCCTACTGCAAGACAAAGGCCTCTTTTCATACAGATAAGACATGGGCATTGATCACCACGTTTGGTCAACACATATTAGCGATTTCAAACTTATATTTATTACCAGCTCCTACCCGCCACTTCATCAACGTGGGCTTTTCCACATATTAATTTACGTCTTTGGCTACTGTTCCGTTCCTGAGTCTCGTAGCGTGAAGTTATATAGCCTACTACTACTACTGAAATTCACGTGGACTAAGTCGCAGGTATAAGCTAGTATCGAAATAAAACTGATGTCACATAGTCACCTTCCTTTTCATATTTCTATGTATTGTTCCAAATAAACGTCACATTTTTAAAATGACGTCTATGTGTGACATGACATGAGTTCATGACATCATGAAGAGTCACCACAATGACTATTCTTGCCTAATGTTTATTTATTACTATCCTTATTTGGTTACAGATTAATACGGGAAAACCTTAATTTTAATTAATTTAATTTTAATTTGGTTCAGTATAATTTTGTCGGTTATGCAATTTACTGGAAAGAATCACCGCGGCCCTATAACGCAAAGGGCGTTAGGAGGAACACGAATGGGTTTAGTCAGTAAGAGTCTGACACTTCCTTCTGCTCCACCCAGAGTGGAAGGACTCATTTGATAGGTATAATTATGTCATCATGTTTATGGTCACCTTATTTACTGTTATTAGAAATTATTTGATTCTTTCTGTGTTTAAGAAGGTATGCGTACTTGTTTGTTTGTGTGGACTGCTTCGTTAGCCCAGTGGTCCTAAGCGCGATTGCTACGCAGGTCTTCCCAGGTCGAGCAAAAAGTGTTATTGGGTTTTTCTATGAAATTCTCTGTAGCAGCTCGGAGTTAGGATTTGTGCCCGGCTAATGGCATTAGGCTCGCCCCCTATTACAGGGGACTTAAAACATACCGGCGAACTGTGGGTGTACATTGGTATACCTCTGCCTAACCCTTCGGGGACTACAGGCGTGATGCTTACTTGTTTTCTACAACAAGACTGCGCCATTTTCCACGTGACAGGTATAAAATGTTTTTTACTCATTTACGTTCAAATGTGCCGCAGGTTTTATATATTTATGTTTTATAAAATCTCTGCCATCTTCTGTCCATCTTCAAAATGTATGCTGGAAATGACGGGTTTAGCGACTTTAGGATCTCGGACCACAACAACGCTGTAATCTGTTATCTTATCTCATAAGAACTTTATTCACTCAAGTCGAAGCGAACTCATTTGTTTTCAAACCATCTCGGATGCAAAACAAAACACCTGCGCCGTTCGAAATTCAAATTAAATGTAACTTAACGGTCGAAACTGCTAAAAAAACACAAAATTTAAAATTTCAAGTAACCCCCGACAGAATAATAAAAATCCCTACCGTAGCCAACAAAAGAAGTGATAACTTTGAAACCGCTGAACTGATTTCCATCAAACAAAGCTAAGAAAACTTCCGACTAATTCATCTTTCAAACACAAAGAAACAAAATCAAAATCGGTTCATGCGTTCGGGAGCAACGATGTCATAGACAGACACACACACAGACACGTTAAACTTATAACACCCCGACGTTTTTGCGTCGGGGGTTAAAAAAATAATTCTAATATATTTACGTAAAAGCTAAATTACAATAAAACAATTAGTGTAGCTTCTGAAATTAATGAATGAATGAATATAAATGTTCCTGAAAAGGGAGGCGAGAGTTTAACGACATTGCCACATTATCACTTTCATTGCCAATCTGCATTCGTGTCCAGTGCCAGCACAGCGTCACATTAGCAAATATTATGAAATAATTATATTATTATTTGTACTCATTATTCCTAGTAACTGCCTTGTTAGCCTAGTGGTCCTAAGCGCGACTGCTACGCTTGAGGGCTTTGGTTCGAATCCCAGGTCGAGCAAAGTTTTATTGGGATTTTCTATGAAATTCTTAGTAGCAGCTCGGAGTTAGGATTTGTGCCCGGTTAATGACAAAAGGCTCGCAACCTATTACATGGGACCTAAACTTACCGGCGAACTGCGGGTGTACATTAGTACATCTCTGCCTAACCCTTCGGGAAATACAGGCGTGATGGTATATTATGTTATTAGTTTTATGCTCACTGCAAAGGAGTGGAACTCTCTACCTGCGTCTGTATTTCTGAACGCATTCACCTTTAATCTCTTCAAAGTTAAGGTGAACAGGCTTCTTCTGGGTAAACTCGCGCCATCGTCCACTTTGTCTATGTCATCCCCGACCTAGACTAGAGTCAACAGCTCATCCATCTCGAATTTAAAAAGAACATTTTTATTATTAACAAAATGGTTGAGGACTTCTCGGTGGCATTGTCTCTTTTGGAGGGTCCCTAGAGGGTCAGAAATTGAAAAATTCGATTACTCAGTGTCACAAGATTCGATGGATCAACAATTCCTTATATGATAGTACCTTATATGCATTACAATTGTATCACAAAATCAATAATCTGAATTAATATTATAAAGACAGATTTTTGTTTGTTTGTACCGAATTAGCTCCGAAACTACTGCACCAATTTTAACCATTTTTTACCAATACATAGCTAAATTATCAGCAAGTAACATAGGCTACATAACATCCCGCTACGACATACGGGAACGGAGCAGTAACAAAAGACGTAACTTAATGCACGTGAAAATATTCACGCGGAGGAAATCGCGAACAGAAATTAGTGTAAAATAAAGTAGTTGTCAATGCTAAAGTTAATTTTCTTTACCAATTTGCATACATTGTCACATTTGTCCGTGCTTCGGTCGCCGTTCGGAGCGCACAGCGGAAATTGCCGAACGAAACCGAAGTTGATTGGCTGGCGTTACCGATATAGCGGGCATTCATTTCAGTGTTAAACTATACTATAGTGAACATTCGTCCTTTGGACGGGATTCAGTTCAGTGGCCGAGTATTCACTCAGTCACGCATTGGAACGATTATATCATTTTAATTATCGTAAATTTATTTGTAGTAAACAATTCGATGTTGTAGTTCAATTCAAGTTTACTTGGTGAAAAGTTGAAACCATTCAGTGCAGTGCATTTGAAGATTTTGTTTGTCATTTGGACTTTGGTATGTTAAGTTTCTGTCTATTTTCTATTTTTGTTCTGTTTATGAAACGTTGTAGTTTCTTAATGTTTTTTAGAATATAGTTTTCTAAATGTATAAGTAAAAAAACATAATTTATTCTACGTGTTTCGTTCTGCCAAAATTTTCTCTACCTTTCGAATTATTGTAATTATTTTGTATACAAAGCACGTAAAGCCGTTGGTCGCGGCTGTCATTCGTAGATTCGTCGTTACGTATAGTCAGAAGCCAGGAAGTCTAACAACCAGTCTAACCAAGAGGTATCGGGTTGCCCAGTAACTGGTTTGTGAAGGTCAGATAGGCAGTCGCTCTATGTAAAACACTGGTATTCAGCTGCATCCGGTTAGACTGGAAGCCGACCCCGACATAGTTGGGAAAAGGTTAAGTAGATGTATGTATATGTAACGTTGATTGATTTTGAGTAAATTATAAAAATGAGTGTTTGATATAAATTTAACTACTATTGCTGTATAGCAGCTGTCACGACTCGTGAGCTCCAATGTCAAGTTAATTTTTGATTTTTTTTGGGGCGCTGACGCTGTACGCGACTGGTCCGTCAGTCGGACAGCAGCATGCAGCGTCGGCGCCCCAAAAACCCAGAAAGGAACCCAAAAATCCAAAAAATTACTTGACGCCTGTGCTCACGACTCGTGGCGGCCACTATAACACATTTGGCATAATGAATCAATTTGACATTACTAACTTAATTATTAAGAGATTGTGGTTGAGACTCGTTTTGACAGTTATAAGCTCTGTGACCATAGACAACATTATAATTGATACAATTTAATGGCAATTAAGAAGTAATTATGTACTGGGCAGTAGTAACAATATATTCTCCTTTTTTTTTTTTTGGGGTGGGAAATCATCAAATAACTTCTCCCGCCCTGGACGGGGCGGGGGGGAGTGTCAGACTTTTACTGACTAAAACCCACCCATGTTCCTTCTTGTGCCCTTTGCGTTCCGGGGGCGCGGTATCTCTTACGAACAACCCGCAGCCCCGGCAGGCATCGGCCCTCAGTGGCCCCTTTCTTTGCTGACATCTCTCACAGTTATATTTGTGTGAGCGTTGTTCTGAATATCAATTCGAAATGAGAATGTTGTCTTGATGTGAATTCGTGATGGTTTTTATTTAAAAAACAATTGAGTTCGCTGTCAAAATGTTTACGGTTACTTGAATGTGGTTTATCAATGAAAATTTATTGGTCGGAACGAATCAGTCCACTTGAGACTGTAAATTGACCTTGTGCATTTTTTCTGTGCTATAAAAGCTCTGGGTGTCTATGGAGTTTCCCCATTGAATTTATGATTAATGACTTCAATTAAACTTTCAAGAAAGGCACTTAGTACCTATGGTCAATGGCACCGTAGTCACCAAATCTACGTCATGTAAGCATGCTTGAAATTTTGAGAATAGATAGAGGAATACCTATGTTGTTCAGAGCATGCGCACTTGCTTGCTGTAATGCTCGGCCATTTTAGGTATCAGGTACAAAATGCTATCCTCATTTCGTGAGTGACTCATGACTTTTTCAATACATATGTACTTTTAAATACTATCTTGGACATCAATGAAAATTGGTGAAGGAACGAACGTCTTGAGGAACCTGGACTTAAATTATTTTATATTTGTTTGAAATCGCCGTTCTCCTTGTATATTGAAAGTCTTCATTACGACATGATCCTCTATCCACTGGCGACGCCGACTTAGGCAAGTTTTAGCAGGGTTGGTCGTTCAAGAATATGTTTGTTCGATTAAAGTATTAGAGAATTAATCTTGTCGGAGTAATATTAATGTAATATTTGACTGCCTCGTTAGCCTAGTGGTTCTAAGCGCGACTGCTACGCTAGAGGTCTTGCGTTCGATTCCCAGGTCGAGCTAACTTTTGCTGAATTATTGGGTTTGAATTTGTGCCCGGTTAATGGTAATAGGCTCGCCCCTATTACATGGGACCTAAACATACAGGCGAACTGTGAGTGTACATTGGTACCCCTCTGCCTAACCCTTCGGGGAATACAGGCGTGATGGTATGGTTTGGTAATATATTGAATATGGGTCTGAACCCCCAAAACCGCCCTCCTATCTACGCCTATGACTGTCTATCCTCATTTTGGTCATGCTAACATGACGTAGGACTGGCAATTCAGTGTACCTGTTTAACAAAGAGTATGATTTTGAGACAAAGCAATTGCTACCTTATGATTCATTACAAATGTGGGCCGATGATACAATCTACCGGAATATGGTCGGCGGGTCCTTCAACTGTTTTTTTTTAAATGTCACCTTAGTGAGACATTGTGTGAGTTTAGGTAATGTTTGGTGTGGTGATGTGATCATTAGGTGGTAATGTAGGTGTTCTTATTTTGCTTTTATATGTCATTTACTTACACTAACTGCCTCGTTAGCCTAGTGGTTCTAAGCGCGACTGCTACGCTAGAGGTCTTGGGTTCGATTCCCAGGTCAAGGCAAAGTGCTATTGGGTTTTTTTATGAAATTCTCAGTAGTAGCTCGGAGTTAGGATTTGTGCACTGTTAATGTCTATAGGCTCGCCCTCTACTACATGGGGCCTAAACATACCGGCGAACTGTGGGTGTACATTGTTGTTATTGTTCTTCTTTTCGTATCGGTTGATTTGTATTTAATTTTGTCTGGCCAGTATTGAGCGGTGAATGCTTATGCGAATCCTGCACCCCCGGCCATAGGCAGAGGTGGAAAACCGCGTTCCTTTTAACCGATAAGAGGCCGGCATGCGGTATGCAAGGTTACAAAGGTGGTGAAGAGATAACATGGCAGTTTCTCTTGTATATATGACGTTGAAAAGCATCTTCAAATGGCCTAATTTAAATAAATAATTTGACTTTGACAAAAACATTTAAATATAGATATTTCTAATCTTTATCTACATCTAACAAATACATAAAATTGAAATGTCTGTTTGTAACTTCAAATTAACAGGTTTTCGCTAAATACATAATATGAAAGTATATACGATACCAACATCAAAAGATCCATTTTTAAATTTATTTTCTGTCTGTCTGTTTGTTCCGGCTAATGTCTGAAACGGCTAGACCAATTTTGACGGAACTTTCACTCGCAGATAGCTAACTCATTTTATAAGGAGTAAGTTAGGCTACATTTATTTCAGAAATTTTATTTTTAATTTATTAAAATTGAATCAATGAAATTGAACGCGAACGAAGTCGCCGGCAACAAATAGATTAATAATATAATTTGCATCGTATTTGCATAACACGTTTAAAATCAAACTCGTTTTTATCATATTAGTTAAGTAGTGGGTTTTAAATTCATAAGCCAGTGAGTTCATTTTAAAGCCAATAATAGGAATGATGTCAACATTAAATTTAGGAGATGGAATATCTAGAAACGATAATCCAATCGATCTTTTAATTTTATCTTTGGGGTAGACCGATACATAACCCATATTTGGAACCATAATTTTGCTGGATCGATAAGACATTAAAACCATTTCCGGTATTACGCAATTCAAGTCTGGACTAACTGGCTCGTGAGCCTAGTGGTGCTTAGCGCGACTGCTACGCTAGAGGTCTTGGGTTCAATTCCCAAGCCGAGCAAAAAGTGTTATTGGGTTTTACTATGAAATTCTCAGTAGCAGCTCGGAGTTAGGATTTGTGCCCGGTTAATGGCAATAGGCTCGCCCCCTATTACATGGTATCTAAAAAAAAAAACATACTGGCGAACTGTGGGTGTACATTGATGCATATCTGCCTAACCCTTCGGGGAATACAGGCGTGGTGGTATGTATGTAAAAATTTCATTGGAATTACGTTTTGTATGTACTGTACTGAAACAGTTCGTTAGGCATATTAAAATTCAAATTTAAAATTCAAATTTTCAAATTTCGTATTCTACACAAAACGTTCGAAATTTAAAAAAAAAACATCACACACAATTCAAAAGCGAACTCATTTGTTTTTTAATTTTCATCGTGAATTTTCTCCCGACTCATTTACGATGAAAGTTTGTTTTAATGTTAGTTTCATTTTGTTTCAGAACTTTTCCCGCTGAAGGATACGTAGCTCTTAATATAGACAGGGAGGTTCAGAGACGACTGCAGTTGTCTAGGTGGAAGAGACAAAACGAATTGATAATGGGAGATAATGAAAACAAGCCTTATAAGCCTGTAGACGGCGAGCTTGTATATGCATCCGAGGATAATAATGAGTAAGTAAAAATAAGTTAAGTTACGTCTAATAAATAATGGACTGCCTCGGTAGCCTAGTGGTCCTAAGCGCGACTGCTACGCTAGAGGTCTTGGGTTCGATTCCCAGGTCGAACAAAAAGTGTTATAAGGTTTTTCTATGAAATTCTCAATAGCTGCTCGGAGTTAGGTTTTGTGCCCGGTTAATGGCAGTAGGCTCGCCCCCTATTACATGGGACCTAAAACATACCGGCGAACTGTGGATGTACATTTGTACACCTCTGCCTAACCCTTCGGGGAATACGGGCGTGATGGTATGTAATAAATAATGGAATAATGTAGCTATCTTTTTGTTAAAAAAATGTTAAAATTGGTCCAGTAGTTTCGGAGCTTATTCGGTACAAACAAACAAAAAAATCGACACTCTAACTTTGTCTCCGGGCTGGCAACGCATTTGCAAGGTCTCTGGTATTGCAGATGTCTATAAGCAGAGGTGGCCACTTAACATCACGTGGTCCGTCGGCTTATTTGCCATCAATCGAGTTTTTTTAGAACGATAAATAAATAAATTTGGCAAAAATAATTTCAGGCTCCCGGACCAGAAAGAAATATTCTTCAATTCCGTATATAAACCTGAAGGGGGCGAGGCGTCAGGTAGCCAGACTGCAACAGAAAATAATAATAAAAATATAAGCGAGAGGGAGACAAGAGATCCAGTTAGCAACGAGCAAGAATCAAAAACTGTTCCTTTAACCAATGAGCAACAAGTAAGTTTATTAAAAACATGTTTTATAATAAATTAGCTTTATCCCGCGATTTTGTCCGCGTAAAAGTCGGTTATTGCGGACGCAGACAAAATCGCGGAATTAAAAGTAGCGTGGGTCGTTTCTCGGGGTTCGAACTTCCTCCGTACCAAATTTCATCAAAATCGGTTCAGTAGTTTAGTCGTAACAGGTCTTGGCCATGTTTATATGCGATCTTTATTTTATAGTATTCCTGCTTAGGTAGGTTTGGTAGTCTTATATCTGCTATTTACTTACATTATTTATAAGTAGATATAGTATACTGCCCCGTTGGTCTCGTGGTCGGGGTCCTGGGTTCGATTCCCCGGTCGGGCAAAAAGTGTTATTGAGTTTTTCGATTACGATTTTCTCAGTAGCAGCCCGGAGTTTGGAAGTTGGTGGTGTGACACCCCCGTGTCTCGGAAAGCACGTAAAGCCGTTGGTCCCGGCTGTCATTCGTAGATCTTTGACAGTCGTTACGGATAGTCAGAAGCCAGAAAGTCTGACAACCAGTCTTACCAAAAAGTATCGTGGTGCCCAGTAACAGGGTTGTGGAGGTCAGATAGGCAGTCGCTCCATGTAAAACACTGGTATTCAGCTGCATCTGGTTAGACTGGAAGCCGACCCCAACATAGTTGGGGAAAGGCTAAGTAGATGATGATTTATAAGTAGATATAGTGCTAACAAAAATTACGAACCACTGTTTTATTTAAATAAAATAATGAAAAATGTTTTTAGATCAAAGAAAATGAAGTCGATTTCGGACGAAATACAGCGGCAATTATCACCTTACCATCATCAATGCCATCAAGACTCTAAACCAATGGGAACCTTTTGAAATCTTACACTTCAATCAAGACACTAGAGCAAATATTTAGATATTTATACACTTGAGTATTTATGGAAAATACCAATATATACTTGAAAACTTATTTATGAAAAATATTTAGGAAATTATCGTCTAGCCTAAAGATTAACGCAATTCTATTGGTTTTTTTTACACATTTTAAAAAATTTGAAATTTTTGTGAAGACTTATTGGAATAAGGTCCTCACTTTTTCTCTTATTTATTGAAAAAGTCAAAATGATATTGCAAGGCTTGTAATATAATGTATAATTATTAAAAATATTGTAGCCACTTATATTTTTGGCCTGCTACGTTTGAGCAAATAGTCCAGGAAAAATAGTTAAAAAATATTATTGATAATAAAATAATTAATGCCCGTGATAAGGAAAACCATATTTAATGTTAGAGCTACCTACCCACTGATAACGGGTAACTAAATTATAGATTTTTTACGTTCATCCGATCAATTCGTAGGCAGTAGATAGTATTAAAATGGTTTCATTCTACGATTTCTCGAAAACAGAATTAAAAATTATCAAAGAATTTCCTGTCAATCTCCAGTGAACAGAATTTTTCATTGGATGAAAAAAAAAAACGGAAAAAATTACAGACTAACTTCGAATTCATTTTATAAATTATATAAATATTATAAAGTATTATCTCAAATTCAGACTAACCTAGAAATCCGGGCTATTACTAGATATCGATTACATTGTTTCTCTCACATATCAATAACGTTTTAAATTTGTTTTTCCTGGATTAATCTCTCTCTAGAAGTGTCTACAGTCAAACAAAAGTCAAGGCAAGCGAACTTTTGGAGCGAACCTAAAATGGAATTTATTAATTTCACTGCTCGCTGTCTATTCTAGTCAATTTAGTTATTTATTTTCTAGGTTAGATTTTTTTTTAACTTAAGGCTACTGGCAATCAGCGAACATACGTAACAAAACTAATAACAGATTATGTGGAAGACGTGCTTAAGGCGCTTCCATGACCAAATAACCTTGAACATTCGTTTGCACTGCTGCCTGCTCCCCGCGTACGCCCCTTTCTCATAGAATTCACTCAATTTTTTGAATTATTTTAAATAAAAAAACGAAAAGGGTATTTGGAAATAAAATTTAACGTGTAAAGTTTAGATTTTTAAATGATCTATCCATTAGTGTAATTCTAAAATTAATACATCGTTGCCTTAAGCAGAAGTTGCATAAGTACAACCAATAACTTTAGTAATTTTATTGCAAGGAGATTGTAAATGTATTTAGAACACATAAAAACAAAGAAGAACGTGCAATGTGAAGATGAAATATCGAACATTAATAATGTACTTTTAGATGTCGTTGATTTCTCTTAATTAATAAGAGATTAGTCTCACAATAAAATCGCGCAACGCACTTTGGTCAGGATAGCGCCTTAATTAAATATGAAACTTTATCTTGCGGAATAATCCGTAAAATTTCGTTGTTATGTTTACCCATTTTCAGTGCTTCAATAAAAAAAATATTCCATTCATGGTACGACGTTATTTGCGGGCAAATGCGTCTATCAGCCAATTTTTGTGATAAGATTGAATTAATTTATAAATTATTTTAATTAAAATAAAATGTTAGTATTACTCACTTATTGCAACCTGATTTTTTTTTACAGACTCCGACTTGAACTCATATACAGTTGGCAACATTTTAAAACAATTCCTTCCTAAAAGATTGATTTAAATGTATGTTACGAATATCATATTACCTATATTCTGAATCCCATACTACGTACCCGTAGCGTAAAGCCATTTCTCGTGAATGAACGCTTTCATAGTATCGCTTTTAAATGTTGTCCAGTGAATTCATGTTTATGCTCGTGACTGTCCTTACACGGACAAGTTGAGGATTTTTCATTAAAGTATTTCTTTTTTAAATTAATTTCATTGTACGCACAATGACGAGATTAGTTGACCTGGAATTGTATAGGCTTACCGTATAATGAGGGATGAGTTTTTACTGAAAATTGTAACTTGAAGTGTGTTATGTATGTATTAATTTATTGTCTAGATTTATTTGTTTAAGTACCTGTTAGTAATTGCTAGGTATTGTATTATTTCAACCACTGTTTTGTTGCCCATTCTTCTGTTGTCACCCAGGAATTTTGGACACCGATTTTGGAAAAGTTATGTCATGAAGATGTAAACTGGTTTACGATATAATTTAACAAATAAACTTTTTTTATTTTTTACTCATTATTAAGGTATAATTTATGTAATTGCTTTAACCCATATCATCCCAGTGTTCCATTTTTGAAACGGTTACTTTTTTATTTTTTTATTATAATTTTTGAACGTATTTTTAAATTAGTGTTTTTCAAAAATGGAACACTGTTATGATATGGGTTAAGTTTTTTTTAATCACAAATTTTGTTGTACAATAATTTGCACCTGGCATTTTACCTCTTGATAAAAATATTTCAAATAGTCACATAGCTTAGACAAAAATACATATTATGGGTTCGTAAGTATATAAAATCATGTACTGTCAGTATTACTAAGAATATAATGTATTTGTTGTATTGTCCTCTAGTTCTATAATATACAAATGTATGTAATATCCAGTCTACTGGAAATAAAGAGAGAAAAATATAAAAAAAAATCGAAATAAAATATTCGTGTATCGAACACTGTATTATTTCCTTTATTAATTTTATGTACATTATAAATTACATTTTTAAATAATAACATTAAAATAAAAACAATTGAAAATATAAAAAAAATAGTAGCCCACCGGCATCGGGAACCGGCTGTCGACAGTATTGATTCCAAACAAAATGGCATGTTAATTTGTAAATACGTTTATTTTGGCAGACAACATTAAATTTACACAATTTGCAAAGAAAACAATAATAAAGCTCTTTATTTATCATAAAAACTTCCTTTTCATAAAGTCGTCTATAATCTAATCTTTGGTTCAGTCAGAGAGACGGTATCCATTCGTTTCCAAAATAGGTCTTCTTCGATCTTCAAAGAGTAGATGGCCAGAACATGAGTGTACCAGGAACGCGACCGTACAGAACCTTGATTGCGGAACCCTGGAATTAGAAAATATTTGTCAATAATAATATCCTCCGATTTCGGCCTCAGCGGCTAATCTTAATGGAGACTAGCCAAGTACGCAGGTGATAAAGAAAAGTACACAAGTGTGTGCGCAAACACACTACGAACAAAAAAACTTTTAGCTTTATTATATTAGTATAAATTAGGAATACTTACAGGTTGTGCATAGTTGCGTGTGCGCATTTTATTAGCTAAAGGCTTCTTGGACCTATACAAAATGTCGTCATCTTTGATGGGCGCTTCATGTTTGTAATATATAGGTTTATATGTATCGCCCCTGTAATTAAAATGTTATTTATTAATGTTTAGGTAGGGTCGATCGGGCCTGCCACGGTTGCGAAATTGGTTTGTCTAACAACTCACATATCTTCATCACCAAACAGCACTTGTCCGTCATATACTGACTCATTCTTCTCAGCACCTGTCTCCATTCTCTTTGGAGGGATGAAACTCTGCCAGTGAGGCATATATAAGCCTCCAGTAGGGTAGTCCAAGCTCTTGTATCCTTCGACTTCGATAGGGTGGGCACTGTAATGGAAACAAGATTTAGATTTTTTGTACAGAGGAAGAAAAAAAGAAAGAAAAACCATAAATATTAATTAAAAATTTTAAGTAACGCCCGACAGAAGAATAAAAATCCCTACCGCAGCTAACAAAAGAGTTGATAACTTTAAAACTACTAAACCGTTTTCCATCAAACATAGGTCATCAAACACTACCGACTAATTCACTTTTCTAACAAAAAAAACTAAATCAAATTCGGCTCATGCGTTCGGAATCTATGTTGCCACAGACAGACACACACACAGACACATCAAACTTATAACACCCCGTCGTTTTTGCGTCGAGGGTTAAAAACACTGGTATTCAGCAGCATCCATTTACCCTGGAAGCCGACAAGGCTATTGAGATGATGATGATTCATCTACGTATCAAAAGCTTTTCTGAAATCATTGAGTGTTGTACTGAAGTCCTCCATGGCCTCTGTCATGAAAACTATGTCGTCAGTAAACCCAATTTCAGTGATATACCTCTTACTGGCCTGTGGACGATGAGCAATGGGTAGCTCACCGTCCTTACGTTGCATAACGACAGGCCGTGTCGACGGCGCGTTCGTGTTCCACGCGCGCCTCAAAGTGATGTCAGCAAAAGGAAGGGGCCACTGAGGGCCGATGCCTGCCGGGGCTGCGGGTTGTTCGCAAGAGATACCGCGCCCCCGGAACGCAAAGGGCACACGAAGGAGCATGGGTGGGTTTTAGTCAGTAAAAGTCTGACACTCCCTCCCGCCCCGCCCAGGGCGGGAGAAGTTATTTGATGATTTCCCACCCACCTAAAAAAAAAAGTGATATACCTCTACAGGTTCATAATTATTGTTTCCTCGTCCAAAATCTTGAAGACATCCTGAAATGCAGGGGAAACAGAAAGGTATCTTGAAGGTTTTCGACTGGATTAAACAGTTTTGGAAGGACAACGCGTCCCTGCCTCTTCTCGTTGCAAAAGGATAGGTTTCTTACCATGATTCTGCCACTAAATCACTCATCATCATTATCACTGCCAGGCACAGGCCTCTAAAATCGCACGGTATTTATGTCGATTTTCGGGAACTGTCATGCTACCAGCCACTTTGCAAAGATCGTCGCTTCAAGTAGCCTGAGGGCATCCTACCTTACGTTGGCCGATTCCCGAGTTCCACTCAAGAACACGTCTAGCCCAAGGATCATTGACGAACCAAACCACTGAACCACATCACTAATTAACCATAAAGGTATATATATAGTACACTGTAACATCACGGCTCCGCCACAGCAAACAATTTGCCATTGTAGTTAGGACTTTAAGTCGTGTGCGTTAAAATATTTTTTATCATCATAATCATCTGCTTAGCCTTTTTCCAACTATGTTGGGCTCGGCTTCCAGTCTAACCGGATGCAGCAAGTACCAGTGTTTTACATGGAGCGACTGCCTATCTGACCTCCACAACCCAGTTACTGGGCAACTCGATACCTCTTGGTTAGACTAGTTGTCAGACTTCCTGGCTTCTGACTATCCGTAACGACTGTCAAAGATTTACGAATATGACAAGATATAAAAAGTTGACGGCACGCGGGCGGCGCGGTGCAGGTAACGGTTGGAGTCTTGAAGGGATTCCAGCTGGGCCGTTGCCGTGTCGGAGCTGTGCTGTTGTAATGAGAGAAGACCTTAAAACAAGTTACTTACACAAACAATATGGTGACAACCAACAAGAAATTCAGAATAATAACATTATATTGATCCATTGTGTTACCGAAGCGATCACTCTCTTCTCAATGTACTAAATAATGTTTATCTGATCATTTATATACCTTGTGAATCTTATAAAAATGTAAATTTGTTAATAACACAATTATTATTTATTAAAGATTAATTCTGTATAAAACGGTTGCCGTACTTGGGATTGGACGATTATGTTAATTGCTGTCAGGCTGTTCCCGAGACGTCGGCAAAATAAAAAAAAAATAAAGAAATATTTTATATTATGTTTATTTTTCTACAATAAAACGTAATTTAGGATAAATAATGTAACAGTTGTTCTTTTATGAAATATCTTTAAATGACAAACAAGCCGACATCCCACCTGATGTTAAGAGGTCACCGCTACCTATAGACATCTGCAATACCAGAGGCCTTGCAAATGCATTGCCATCCCAGAGACAAAGTTGAAAGGTCTCATGTGCCTGTAATTACACTGGCACCCATATCCTTTAACCCGGAACACAGCGACGCTGTTTTGCGGCAGTAAGAGGTGTGGTGGTAGCACTTCCACGGACGAGCTCCTTCACAAAGAGTTCTACTACTGAAATCTCTTGAATCTTCTGTTGTGTTTTTGGACTACCTATTCTGGGGTTAAACTTAGCTAGCGTGTGTTGGATATTTATTAAAGAAATATTAAATAAGACCAGTGGCAGTAGCCCACCAGATACACCACCCGGCTGCTCGGAGGATCCTCCATTTTCTATGAAGGATGAGAGACTTTACACCCTGTTTCTCATTCCTCCAAAAGTGTTATTAGGTTTTTCTATGAAAATCTCAGTAGCAGCTCGGATTTAGGATTTGTCCCCGGTTAATGGCAATAGGCTCACCCCCTATTACATGGGACCTAAACATACCGGCGAACTGTGGGTGTACATTGGTACACCTCTGCCTAACCGCTCGGGGCATACAAGCGTGATGGTATGTGTTATGTAAATAAGACCAACTGCCTCGTTAGACTAGTGGTAATAAGCGCGACTGGTACGCTAGAGGTCTTGGGTTAAATTCTCAGCTCGAGCAAAAAGTGTTATTCGGTTTTTCTATGACATTCTCAGTAGCAGCTCGGAGTTTGGATTTTGTGCCTGGTTAATGGCAATAGGCTCGCCCCCTATTACATGGGACCTAAACATACCGGCGAACTGTGGGTGTACATTGGTACACCTCTGCCTAACCGTTCGGGGAATACAAGCGTGATGGTATGTGTTATGTAAATAAGACCATTATTTTAACAATTTAAATCATTTATTTAGTTATCACATTATATTATAAGATATTATATTACCATAGAAAAAGTGATAGGAAACATCATTCAAATGTAATAATTTATCACTTTTTCGTTTTTATTTTGATCACTTTTACCATTTAAAGTTTCTAAAGTTCTATCGATCTTCAATTCCATTTATAAAAATTCAAACGAGAAACAAAATGGCAACTTGCTGTCAAAAACTTAAAATGGCGGAAAGCGTTTTTTTTTAAATTGCCTTTTTGAAATAAAGATTTATCTACGAAGTCCATTGTTGTCGCTGGTTCAGGATTTTTCATTTATTTGCGTCCTTAGTGTCTTTTGTGTGCAGACCTGGAAATACAATAATATTTATTTATTTAATACAGTAAATAAAAAACATAATAATATTCTTTTAACCGAATTTCGGTCACTGCAGCTAATCTCAATGGAGACAAGCCAAGTACGTAGGAGATCTTACCGTGCCACAAAATCAACAGGGCAGCTAAAAATTATACTGTGCCATTTATATTATATCCTTTTTTCAAGTATAGAGTTTTTAAACACGTAAACTAGTAAAAGAATCGTAATAATATTTACTTGAATTTGGGGGAGAAACGCCTTCTCCTGACTTCGTTGTTCTCAAAGGCACTGGTAGGAGCCACCTGGAAAGTGATATGATATAATTTCGATCACATTGAAGAAATGTTTAGAAATCCAGAGACTACACAAGACACTGGTCTGATTCTGAAAATTTCTATAGTACGAAGCTACGAAGTTGTCTTCTTATAACAAGAAGACTAATGTCGTCGTAATGATGGGTAAGTTAGCCAGGTGCTGTGAGTTTGACTGTCCAGTCCACGGGTATCAAAAGTATATTTAGTAATTTTTAATAGATTCTTCAAGAAATCTCTACTTAGCTACTAACTTATGTACCAGCTTCAAAGTCGCTTTCCGCCGTCTGTCCCGCTTTATGCTTAGATCTCGTAAACTATGCAACGGATTCTAATGTGTTTTCATCAATAGATAGAGTGATTCAAGAGGAAGGTTATTCGTGTGGAACATCACGCTATGACCAACGGGAGCGGAGCATTAACCAAAGACGTAACTGAATGCGGGTTACGCCGCGGGGTGTACAGCGAGTTGATTAATAATCTTTTATGCACCAATTTCAAAGTTGAAATTTCAAATAAAATTATTTTATTTTTCACCTTTTGTTAATTTTGACTAAACTCTGACTAAGTAAGAACTACAATATTTCTAATGACGTTGTGAATTGGAGTATGTACCTGAACTGCGGCAGACCTGGCGATGTCCTCCTGCTTGGGGGGTCCATACTCCCTGAAGCCGGGGGGTCCGTACTCGAGGAAACCTTCAGGGCCCTGTTGCAGCGATCTGTGAATACAATCAATTGTAAATTCTAAAGCGAACTTCTCGATGTCGCGTATGTCGTGTTGGCCCAGGCTAAAGCATCTGATACACGAGGCTGTGCATTCACAACCACGCAAGGACAAGTACCAATGTAAATTTATCTTATAAATCTTAGACATACATGACATCCGTGAAGGAAAATATTGTGAGGAAACGTGGACTTATAATTTGATAAAGTCTGAAATCGCGAATTTGCCTCGAGCAAGCGTGGTGATCAATGCTCGTGCCTTCTCTGTATGAGAAGAGGCCTTTGCCCTGCAGCGGGAAAATAATATGCTTGTGTAGTGTAGTGTAGTGTAGCTATGATGGTACTTACCCTGACACGTCGGCTTTGATTTCGACAGCAGCTAGAGCCTGAAAATAATAGAACGTATTCCTGTTAGGTTTATTTGTTTCATTGTGAATTCATGAAAAATTCAGAAAATCTTTGTGTTTTTATTAATGCCAGGCTGTAATCTTAAATTATTTTTAAAAATGTCTCGTTTTTTATTTGCATCTTGATTATTTCTGTATATTTTCTGCATATTATATTATTATGTTTATGCTGATGTTTATTATGTTTGTGGGATACCGGCGAACTGTGGGTGTACATTGGTACACCACTGCCTAGCACTTCGAGAAAGGCGTGATGTTATGTTATGTGTTGGTATGTTACATTTATGTCTTACCTCTGCAGCCTTAACTTCATTTTCCAACTTAACCAAAGCCTCAGCAATGTTGTTAACTCCCGCTGATACTCTTTCTGTAACCACTTGTTCGACAGCAGCAGTAGGTACTACAATCTCTTCCAGAACAACAGCAGTGGGCACCACAGCCTCTTCTACAACAGCCGCATTAACTTCTTGAGCCACAGCTGTTGGAGATACGACCTCTTCTTCAACGTAAGCTGCAGTAGGTTCAACAATTTCTGCCTGTACTGCTCCCTCTGTGGCTACCTCAGCAGCCTGTTCAATGAGTTCAGTTACAACCTCTAGATTTGCTTCGAAGGTAGGCTGGGCTTCTGAGAGAGATTCAGTAGCTTGTTCTTCTGCTGCAATTTGAGCTTGTTGAGCTTCGGTGGTGGATGCTACATCGATAAGAGCGGCAGCTTGTTCTGTGGTTGCTGTGAATTCAAATTTATTTTAACATTTGGAAGATGTTTGTAAAATCTTAGAAACATTTTAATCGTTATATTTGACATCTATCATCTAGAAACTAAAGTTTTATGAAAGGTAGTAATCTCAAATATATTATAATGAGAGTGTATTGCTGATTTTGATTCTAGCTTTCAACTATAATGATGATGCACTCTTAATTAAGTTAAATGTACAGAAACAGAATAAAAATAAACCTTCAACAGAAACAGCCTCTTCGACTGCGGACTGCAATTCCTGGGTAGCCAAAGATTGAACAAAGAAGGTCTGTTCAGTAGCCACATCAGGAAGACCCTGGTTGACACTGAACTGGACAACCTCGTCGACCTTCGGAGGTCCGTACTCCCTCAGAGCATCGGAGCCAGAGGCCTCAGTTTCTTGGAGGAGGTTCTCTTTGAGAGGACTGCTTGATGATTTCTGTAAATGTTTATAGTTAGTGTACTTTTCAAAATCGCCATGACACTCATAGGATATTAATTAATTGAAATTTGAATTTTTGTATAAGGGTAACTAAATAATTCTTTAAAGCCATTTAACAACTTATAAACTGTGGTAAACACATCCAGCTGAAATTATATACAAATTCTATTCAATTGAAACGTTAATTCTTTAAGGGAAACAGTTGTTACAGCAAACCTTCTAACTCCTAACATTATTTCAAACCATCGCTCATCATGACGACTAATAGATAATAATTGATGATAACTTACCGCAACTTCAGACGGCAGGTAGAAGCTAGGACCCTGAGGCCTCCATCCACTTGGCAAGTAGGGTCCAGAACCCAATGCGGACACGGAGCCGATAGCCAGAATGATAGCGACGAGGACCTGGATAACAAAGATGAAGAGCTTTATGAAGATGAACTGAATCTTGTTGACATCTAATCGTTTGAACTAAATTATTATAATTTACAATTGGATGAACTTGTGGGACTTTAGTGTGACAGTTGTGGGTCAAAATTATTAAATGCTACAACAATTAGAGCTTATTTGACTAATTTTTTAAAAGAAATTGAAAGCGCATTAATTCAAGAAAGGTTAATTTATCTGATAGATAAGTTATAAGACAAGCAACTAGTTGGAAGATAAAAAAACCAAATATTATTTAAATAGAGCAGAACGCTTTCGTTTTTACTGAACCTTAAGGAATGGAAGATGACAGAATATTGATTAATGAATATTAATAAACCAGGGATGTTTTACCTTCATGTTGTAATGAGATCTAAAGAACTGATTCTTCGAATGATGCTTTATCCTCAAAAGATCCCATTTTTATACTAAAATAAATCAAACAATGGTTCAGGCCTTGATCAATATTTCGTTCAAATATTGGTTGAACGGAATTTGATTGAGATCGATTTTGCAATTTTTAATGTGAATTAATTGTTAGGATTAATTGTGAAGGTCAAGCTTGAGGTTCGCTTAAAGAGTTTGGTGGGGTAGGCAGAGGACAGAGTAGTCTTGCCAGATGGGTTTAGTTTATCGACCGTTCCTTAGTTTATAGGAACCTTTGAGTTTTTTTTTATAAGTAGTGTATTATTAAGGACTGTATAAAATCGTATATGTAATGTATAAAAATGTGTCATGTGTCAGTGTTTGTTAAATAACATATCAATAGCATTTCTTTTTTATAGAAAAAATTTCTGTAGTCACAAATACTTCCATTGGTAAGTAAAAAGATTGGTAACTGGTTATAAGAACTGAACATTTGGTTGTGTTACTGTATAATAAGTGCAATATTAATGTGTTTTGTATAACATACCATCACGCCTGTATTCCCCGAGGGGTTAGGCAGAGGTGTACCAATGTACACCCACAGTTCGCCGATATGTTTCAGTCCCATGTAATAGGGGGCGAGCCTATTGCTATTAACAGGGCACAAATCCTAACTCCGAGCTGCTACTAAGAATGTCATAGAAAAACCCAATAGCACTTTTTGCTCGACTTGGGAATTGAACCTAAGACCTCTAGCGTAGCAGTCGCGCTTAGGACCACTATGCCATCGAAGCAGTGTATTGCGCCTTTTTTTCTTTTAATTCTTATAAAGACAAGCGTGGTAAATACACCTTAACTAATAGTTTGTGTCTCATTAGTCAACGTTAGAAAATTACACTGTTCAATTAAAAGTAACACTATTCTTTAACTAAACTGCCTCGTTAGCCCAGCGGTTCTAAGCGCAACTGCTATGCTAAAGGTCTTTTTTTTTTTTTTTTTTTTTTGGTGGGTGGGAAATCATCAAATAACTTCTCCCGCCCTGGGCGGGGCGGGAGGGAGTGTCAGACTTTTACTGACTAAAACCCACCCATGTTCCTTCTTGTGCCCTTTGCGTTCCGGGGGCGCGGTATCTCTTGCGAACAACCCGCAGCCCCGGCAGGCATCGGCCCTCAGTGGCCGCTTCCTTTTGCTGACATCTCTTTGAGGCGCGCGTGGAACACGAACGCGCCGTCGACACGGCCTGTCGTTATGCAACGTAAGGACGGTGAGCTACCCATTGCTCACCGTCCACAGGCCAGTATCTACGGTGGCCGGGAGTCGTCTCGCGGCTCCCGACGTCACGCTAAAGGTCTTGGGTTCAACTCCAAGGTCGGCCAAAAGTGTTATTGGGTTTTTCTGTGAAAGTTAGAGTCTAAGCCCGGTTAATGGCAATAGGCTCACCCCCTATTACATGGGACCTAAATATACCAGCGAACTTTAGTTTTGCATTGGTACACCTCTGCCTACCACTTCGGGGAATACAGGCGTGATGGTATGTATTCTTTAATTAAACATTTGCTGGCTAATGCTAAATCATGTAATAATAAAACTATCTCAATTTAAAACTTAATTCCGATCTTTGCCTGTAGCCTCTACCAACCAATGGCCAAGTTTGCAGTCTGTAACCATAAGTCGATAAATCACAAGTAACAGTTATGAAAAGCGGATTAAAGATTGAGGATTCAATAATCTATATTGCCATACAACGTGGCAAAGCTGCTAGCCTTTTGGGCACTAGCCCTATTGTCAATTTTAATATTATTTATAACTTTTGTGTTAACGGCGTACTGTAAGTGTACATTGGCACACCTCTGCCTAACCCTTCGGGGAATACAGGCGTGATGGGAAAAGTTCAAGTTAATGTTTCTGAAATAAAACGTTGGCTAAGCGGTGTAAGGCTACATTTTACGGGTTCGTGTCTCGAGAGTTGTCATATTAGTAACTAAGAGTTAAGGGGCTATCCGGACACAGGACACCGTAGAACACGCAGTTTTTGACGCATATTCTGGCGTATTGGTACATATTACAAGCCTGAAAATATTGAGTGTATTGTCAAGTGTTCAAAGAAAAGACTTACCTATAAATATTTCATGAAAGTATAATAGTATCATGGTAAAAAAATCGTAAAGGAGAGCATAATATTTTTTTTACGTCGCATAGATCTCAGAATTACTAAACGAGCGTAAACTATATAATTTTATGTAATCACACACCACCATCACCATCACTCCTGTATTCCCTGTATCCCTGTATTGTGTAGGGTTATGCAGAGGTGTAACAATGTACACCCACAGTTCGCCGATATGTTTAGGTCCCATGTAATAGGGGGCGAGCCTATTGCCATTAACCGGGCACAAGCCCTAAATCCGAGCTGCTACTGAGAATTTCATAGAAAAACCCAATAACACGTTTTACTCGACCTGGGAATCGAACCCAAGACCTCCAGCGTAGCAGTCGCGCTTAAAACCACTAGGCTATAGAGGCAGTTGCAGTATGTAATCACAGTATAGGGAATTTTATGAACTAAAGTCATACCTATAAATTATTCCACAGAGCCGTGCATTTTTTTCAAAATTTAAAGAAAACTTTAAAGTTACTGTTATTTTTGCGGTACTTCGACTCAATTTTGTTTGTTGCCGCGATGCGTTATTTTCGTTTACCTAAACATTTGCTTACGACAGAGCCTTAATAAGAACCCCATGTGGTCTAAGTAACACAGTTTTTTATGTCGTCATCAAACAAACCATAATTATTTACTCAAGTCCGTGCAAAAAACAGACATGTCGCCTAATTGTCTGGTACGGAAATCTATGAACAAATACAATACCTTGATTCAAGGTCAATGGCGAGAATTCGATCTATATTTATGTATTATTTAAATATTTGAACGTTTCCTGCTCTGCTAATAATTGTTGACTTAAAATATTTGCTTTTATTATGGCCTGATATGAGTTGTGACGTAATAGTTAGGTACAGTCAACAAAAGAGATAAGCAACCAGAGTCGCCTAATAATTTTTATTTTTTTTAAACCGATTGTTGTTTTTGACTTAAATTTATTTTTATTAATAGAAAATGAACAGTTTATTTAAACAACGACCACCGGTATCAAAGAAAACTTAAACTATATTAAACGATCTGGTTGCTTATCTATATAAAAACTGTCTCGTTGGTCTACCGTAGGGCTTCTCAACTTTTTAGTGTCAAAAGACCATTTGACATGGATTACCAACTGTTTGGCGGTAATATTAATTATTTGTAAATTTGTCCTTATAATGTGTAAAATTATTTGAAATCAAGAGTGTATTGTGTAGGGTGGCGCAAAAGTACCATCATTATCTTATCAGCTGCTAAAGCCTTGGTTCAGTGCAACCATGTTTGTCAACTCTGAATATTGAAAATAAGCAAGCAGTTTTGTATTTTTAACTGCCTCGGTAGCCTAGCGGTCCTAAGCGCGACTGCTACGCTAGAAGTCTTGGGTTCGATTGCCAGGTCGAGCAAAGAGTGTTATTGGGTTTTTATATGAAATTCTCAGTAGTAGCTCGGAGTTAGGATTTGTGCCCCGTTAATGGCAATAGGCTCGCCCCCAATTAAATGGGACCTTAACATACCGGCGAACTGTGAGTGTACATTGTTACACCTCTGCCTAATCCTTCGGGGAATACAGGCGTGATGGTATGTTATGTTTTGTATTTTTGTATAAGAGCTAGCACTTCTGGTGTTTTCAGGGACCCTCAATGGACGGCGGACCACTGGTTAAGAGTTAGTCTAGCGCAAGTGCAAGGGTACCGAACCTGTGGGTAATTTGGGTAAATTTTCTTGGGGGGGGGGGGGAGTAAACTAGCTTTTGTGGTGGGGTAATAAAGCTAGTAAAAAACTCATTTAAAATCATTGGCGAGTTAAAACTTTGTGAATTACTTGGAATGTAATTCAAAGCATGGAGTTACAATATTAAGCTTGATCTAGAAAAAAAAGTCAGTAGGTATGTACCAAATAATATTTATTTGATAAATATTAAAAAATATATAAAATGTAAAAAGCTTCCAAGACAAACAATAATAAAAAAAATAGCACTTTGTACACCATGTACTCACCAAAAAAATGACAAAAATTACAATTTAAAAGCGAATGTCCCAAAAAGTAAAATACATACAATTCAAAAATTGAATCATATCTATGAGGCGGCCATGTTTGAGTCAGTAACCGTTGGAGCGGGCGTTGCCGTTGCCATGGTTTCCATGGCTAGGGTAACCGTTCTCACTGTCATCATGGCTAGGGTAACCGCTGTCATGGTTAGCGTGGTTGCTGTAACCATTACCGTGGTTGCTGCGTGCGTTGTTAGCGTTGCTATCGTAGCCTCCTGAACGGGAATGGTCCTCGGAGTCTTCGTAAGAGATTTGGGGCTTAAAACCACGTTCATCAGCCTCGTAGCTCACGGTCTGAAAATAATTGAGATCGTTTAGTTACAGCCGGTTTATTCTGTGAAAATCTCCGTCTGTGATGTGGGCTATCATCCCCTATGATAGGAATTGTCAGCTCACCTCCAGCTCAAGGTGAAGTGAGTTTGAGATTACCTGTCAATCCATAGCATATTTTTTTTAAATAACGTTACCCACATGAGGTATGTCTCCTATATAGTGAGTGCACAAATAGCCGGACCCAGAACAACTATCTGTAGGCCATACAGATTATTATTTCGTGTGGGAAACGAAACTGCGACGCGTAGTGCAGCAGCCTATCACTCCAACCGTGTCGTCGTGTCCGTATGACACAGATTTTTGAAGATTTATTTTTCTTCTATTAGATCTATTCCTGACTTAGCAACCATAAATTCAATGTAATCTCAAAACAGTCGTACCACTACCATTTTAAGAACAAAAAAAATGGTTGATCGGCCAACCTGTTTCCTCCCATCAGGTAACACGACGTGGTACTCCCCTTGAGCCCGCTCCTCCTGCCGCTCCTCATGGTGTCCGAAGTCGGTGCCCTCATGGTAATCATTCACCATGTAACCAAAGTTGTAGTTCGCTGGCTCCTGTTGAGGACACCGTAAGGTTAGTAGGAAATCCAAATTACTTAATAAATAAATGCTTTTAAACAGTTGAAGGTTTTTAAAATAGTTGATTCAATACTTTTTTATAAAAATTACAACTGCCTTCAAAAACTACAAAGTGAAAAATAACTTTAGTTTTGGAAGTAAAGTTATGAGCTATACTTTTCTTGTTTCACCTTCTTTTATTTAATAAAATTAAACTTTTTTTATAAATTATTAATTTAAGCACGAAACTTATAAATAATAATACAATATCAAAGTGTGATCAATTTATAATAATAGAAATGAGGTTTCACTTACAGAATTGATTTCTTCAAGCGCATTTCTGGCATAAGCAGCTGCGCTGTGATCGTAGCCAGCTGACTCTCCACCACCGAGCCTAGCGTGAGCACCAGAGCCATGTTCTTGAGGTCCGGACCTAAGGACCAAAGATTTTCCGACATATAACACTTACCAAAGAGAAGTGTCTCTCCTGAACTCGGTTAAAGTCCTCATGAAGTAAAGTTATTGTTAGCTGATAGCTAACCAAAGAGTAAGTATATTTTTAGGGTTTCATACTAGGAGGTTGTAAATGGGACCATATTCATATTTATATTGTAAAACGCTGGTCTTTTGGCTGATTAAACTGATATACATTTTATTTATTTGTATATTATTTAAAAAGGACCGGGGTGGGGGCAGTTTTTGAGGTTATCAAATGCCTGTGCCCTTGACGAGATGTCGCTTGGCTATGACCTGTGCTGGTGTGCGGAACTGGGTCGTTCTATTCATTATCGCCAGAAGTTCTGGTTTTCTTGCTCACTAAATGGTAACATTTACTTACCTCCCAAAAGCATTGATTTGAGATCCATGTCCCCCTCTTCTGCCATGAGCTCCTGCATCAGCATGACCTTGACGTCCATCCAGGTTTCGAGCTGCGACTATTTGAGGTCCGACACCAAAGTTCTGATTAGCTGGCACTTGTGGGTACCCAGCACCGTGGCTTGATGGTGGAGGTGGAAGGTAACTAGAAAAAGAACAATATCGAGTCAGAATAGTAAAGGTTATAGTAGGTATATTTCAACACCGTCTTTCGCTTTATCACCTGTTGGAAGGAGGAGGTTCGGTAGAAGCGAACGTCACGAGAAGCAATACAGCTGGGATTGTCTGAAAAAAAGTTGTATAATTTTTAAATTATGTTGCCTGGTATTAAATTATTTTATAACGGGAGAAATGGATATTATAATGTAAACTTAATAAAAAAAACCGCTTTATGCATTAAGTTTCACACTTTTGTAGGAATCAGCAGATTTTTTTAATAATCAGCGAAAATTTTAAACACTGGTACACTAGAACCACATACGAAATCCATGAAAAAATCGATACAATGTTTTTTCCAATCCGTATTCTAGCTTTTGCTCTATCAACATGGAAACTTGTTAAAATTTTAAACCAAAAGGACCATATTCTCAAACTTGGTCTTTTTACGCTAAACATTGTAATCCAGTAACTATGATATTACCAACATGTTTAAAACAAGATACCTTCATTTTGCAGATATAACAACAAAATGATTGTCGTAAATGAGTCTGTATGTACAGATGTGTCTTGTTGAAATGATACTGTCGCCATTTTGTGTTTAGCTTTTATACGACTTGTCTTCAAAAGATTTGGGGATGAAAAATTGACACTCATTAGCGACATAAAAGATGAGCTTTCAAGGTGTAACGAGATTTGGAACACAAGATAGTGTGGAATGGAGGTTTGATTTTTTTTAGGTCTTATGTTTTGTGACGATTTCACAAATTCATAAGTAAGAAAATAAAGATTTTTTCAAAACATGCATACTATACTTAATTTAAAATTCGAAATTTCTGCCGAGTAACTTGCAATTATGATAATCCAAGTATGTATGATTTAGAACAAAATGTCAACCAGAGAAAAATTTTCGTTATAAATCATGAACAAAAATCCCCGTTGGCTTTCTTACTACTATCGCTTAAATCGAAAGTCTTATAGTTATACAACCCCTCCTTCATCTTCTAAGCTCATCAACCAAATATTTTACACCATACACCTCTCTACAGTTTTTTTAACCTACCAATATGTCACTCAAGGATGTACCAACAACATAGACTTCCTAATACTACGCACATGCATTATTTGCAATTTGACCTTACTCCGGATAAAGTACATAATAATACTGTACTTATTATTTTTGGTCCTAAGGTCTTTAGTATCGAAAGACCAGATTTTGTTCCAGTAGAGGCATGATGTTCTATCCCTATAAACTTCCTCTTGAATTGCTCTATCTATTAATGAAAACCTTTTCAGTTTTTCAACGGTTCAATTTTTTTGTTAAAAACATTTTTTTAAAGCGTTCCCCGTTCACTTGTTGTTTCTCCTGTAACGTAGGTGCCTTTACGGTCGGAACGGCAGACCACGAAGGTAATGGCGGGATGACTTGATCGGCTTACTTGAGAATTGGCAAGACGTAGTTCAAAATGGAGATAGATGGAAGAATTGGACGGAGGCCTTTGTCCAGCAGTGGGACTGCACGGGATAGATATAAATAATTAATAGAAATCTACACTATTATTATTGATATGTTTCATGGTACCCTTCTTCTACAGATTATTTAGGAATTGTATAGAAACCAGGTTATGGTTGCCAGCGCGACTGCTGAGCGTGGGGTTGTAGGTTTGACTTCCAGGTCTGACAAAATGTTACTAGGTTTCCCGTTAGGGATTCCTCAGTAGCAGCCCGGAATTTGGAAATTGTTGACACGCCTGTGCCTCGGAAATCACATAAAGCCTTTGTCCTTGGCATGATCTCTCCCTTCTCAGGGACTCATCTCTCTTAGAGACATTTTTTGGGAGATTTTTTTATAAGGAAGTGTCATCTGTTTTGGGTGTCCCTTAAAACAAAATTAAGTTACTATTATCGCCTAATTTATCTAGTTCTTTTGAGTTATTGTAGGTTTTTATTTTAGACATATCTTCACATTTATCCATATTAATTTTATAAATGCGAAAGTGACGTTTTGTAGAGATAGTTTAGTCATAAGAGCCTTTTGTGCAAAAGAGGTGAAGGGGTTGAAAAGGGGATACAATTTTGTATTTGAGTCTGTCATTATCTAAATATATATAGGTAACTCAAAGGTGACTGACTGACTGACATAGTGATCTATCAACGCACAGCCCAAACCACGAAGAAAGTATTTTGATCAATTCTACCCCTAAGGGGATAAAATATCGGATGATACTTTGTATGAAACTTTGACAATTTTAAACCGAACGGCCTGAGACTTTGCATGCATAAAGCTACTATGACGTAGGCATCCCCTAATAAAGGATATTGATAAATTCCACCACTAAGGGGATAAAATAGGGGATGGAAGTTTGTATAAATCTTCTTAAATTTTCGACTGATTGAACTGACGGATTTTGACGGGACTTTCATTCGCAGATAGCTATTGTTATAAGAAGTAACTTAGGCTTTTTTTTTACTTTAATAAAAAAAAGAGGGTTTTGCGAAAACAAAATCGAAACCAATAAAATAGTGAACGCGAACGAAGTCGCGGGCAACAGCTAGTTACAGATAAAACCATGGAACTTTGTATGTGTGTTATAAGCACTTGATAAAAAAATATTTAAGCGTTTTTACTCCCTCGTTTTTTGGTTTAACTGCCTCGTTAGCCTAGATATGCTCTAGCTATGCTAGAGGTCTTTTGTTCGATTCCCAGGTCGAGCAAAAAGTGTTATTGGTTTCTATGAAATTCTCAGTAGCATCTCGGAGTTAGGATTTGTTCCCGGGTCGCCCTCTATTACATGGGACCTAAACATACCGGCGAACTGTGGGTGTACATCGGTACACCTCTGCCTAACCTTTCAGGGAATACAGGCGTGATGGTATGTTATGTTAAGTTAAGCTTTTTGAAAAATTAGTATCTGCCCAAAGTAACTATTCCACAAGGGCGGAGTCGTGGGCAAAAGCTTGTTATTATCAAATACAAAATATTGTATATAACCTTTTTTAAAGAATATCTATGGTTATCTGGCTCATGCCTTTTCGTTAAATTGTTTTTCTTGTAAATTACCTTCAAATGTGCCTTTTAATGGTTTCATTGAAATAAATGATCTGACTCTGACTTTGGCTCTGGGCCATTAGGTATCAAATTGTTTTTATAGCGTTCAAGCTAAAGTCAAATTCACTGTACCATTAATCATTTTGAGCATTCAGAAATAAATTAAAGGCGTATACACTTCTTTTAGGATCTTTTTTATTAGCCTGTTCTGCTCTGACTTCCATCATTCATACCTTCCTTCACTCCTTCATGATTGATGAATAATTATTAATTCACGATTCCGTGCTACATCTTTCCAATTTTGCTGCGGGTTGTTAGTAAGAGATACCACGCCTCCGGAACGCAAAGGCACAAGAAGGAACATGGATCGGTTTTAATCAGTAAAAGTCTGACACTCCCTCCTGCCCCGCCCAGGGGGAGGAAGTTATTTGATGATTACCCATCCCTAAAAAAAAAGACTCCTGCCAACTGTCAGGATTCTGTGCATCATGTTTCAAATTTTTGAGGATTTCATCCAGCTCATCCCGCAATGTCCTTCAATGCCTGCCGAGACTCTTACAGTTTCAGGTGACCACTCTTCCTTTCAAGACTACAGGTTATTGAAATTACAAAAGTTTTACCAAAAAACATTTTTATTTTGCACTAATCACTACATTACAAGCAACTTATATACTATGAGGTACATTTTAACATATTTTTTTATTTGTTTTTACATTTGCTAGAGAAAATAATAAATAACTGAGTATTTTACAGACGAATTAACCTTTTATAATGCCAAAGAATTGCAGACTTGGAGTAATGAGAAGTATTATTAGTTCCTAATGTAGCCGCTAGAGGCGCTAATGTGAAGATAAGATATTTTAGTTCTGATTCTGACATGTTGGCGCAGTGGTTAAGACGTCCGCCTCTCATGTACGTGGTTGTGGGTTCGCAACCGGGCATAGGCAAGTATCCATGGGACTTCTTGTTTGTTTTCGTTCTATGTAAACTGTTTTTTTTATTTGCAAATTTCTTTGTACTTTCTCGGTGCTCTTAAATAGTTTCCTATGTATATAGTGCCACGGGTATTATACAATATGGGTCAAACATTAGGTCTACTGATGGCAGCTGTAATTTTTTTTTTATAAACCGGTCCATCGTAATACCACTTCTACATACGCAGCAAAAACCAGAACACCAGCTGGCCTACTAAAAACTCCTAGTACTACTTCTCATTGCAAAATCATCCTTAATGTTTCTTAGTAAGGTCCATCACCAGACCTGGCGAGGTCAGCCGCGTTGTCATCGTAACCTCCTGAACGGCCGAGGTCTGCAGGCTCCACGGAGATCCTGGGCTTGAAGCCACGTTCATCAGCTTCATATTCCACCGTCTGTAAAATTTATAAACATGAATATTTTATTACTAGCGAAATGCCCGCGACGCCGTCCGCGTGGCTTAGGTCGTAGCGTGATATTATGTAGCCTATGTTACTCTGGAATAATGTCGCTATGTATAGTGAAAAAATGTTTATAATTGGTCCAACCCTTTTGGAGGTTATTCGGTACAAATACACACAAAATCTTTTCTCTTTATAATATTATTATAGATTATAGAAGAATAGACAATCAAAAAGCAAATCTCTTCTTTATATTATTAGTTTAGATAAACACATACATGCATGGAAACTACATACACTACATACTGGCATACTTACATGGGACCTAAATATACCGGCGAACTGTGGGTGTACATTGTTACACCTCTGCCTAACCCTTCGGGGAATACAGGCGTGATGGTAGTTTAGATAAAATTCACAGAGGAGGATTCTAACAAAATAGTACTGCAGAGTTTAAGAGTGACCTTTGCCCAACAGTGGACTTTGACAAAATGAGCTATAAGGTTTCTTTTAATTGTCACACACTGGGAATTTCTCCTGTATCGTGGGTGCGTTTACAATCATATAAACTCACATACACTAATAACTAGACCAGGAACAAACTGCCTTACAAATATTTGTTTCGTGCAAGATAGAACCTTCGCAATTTTCCTCGAATTTCAATTAACTTACCTGTTTGGTGCCATCAGGGAGAACAACGAAGTAGGACCCTTCAGCTCGGTTCTCTTGCCTCGTCTCCGTGTGCCCGAAGTCGCTGCCAGATTCATAGTCGTTCACTTTGTAAGCGAAGTCGTAGTTGGCTGGTTCCTGAAGATTAATGGGAAAAAGGGATATTAAAAGTAAATTGACACAGAAAAAGAATAAATCCAGAGCTCAGCTTTCATTTCTAATTTGTGGCACCGAGTACGTATTGCAGTACTTTGAGTGACTTTTTTTAATAGATCGTTTTGACATCAGTATAGTTTTATGGAATTGTACAACTTATTGTAATAAATTTTTTTTTAAAGAGTACGTATGGAGTTTCTTGCCCGTTCTTATCCATACGAAACTACCTTTTGGAATGGGCAGCTAGATTCAATATTTTTAATTTTAACATGTAATTGACGTTCAAAAGTGCCTTTTATGGTCTAATTGATATAAATGATTTGACTTTGCTCATGTGATTAATGGGAAGGGCTCATAGCTCGTTGAGCGGACGGCCATTAGGGTCGTAAGAATCTCGTGAGGCGACCATGCACCGGAAGACGCAGTGTAGGAAAGCCACGATCTGTAAAGGTCGAGGGAAACGGGGGGGGGGGGATGCGGGCAGCTCAGGACCGGTCATTGTCGTTGTTGCTATCTTTAAGGGACGCTTATTGGGGATGCAAACAAAGTCACGATTTATTTGTCAAATTTCATTATGATTGGTTTAGTGGTTTAGCGTGATGACTCGACAAACAGACAGACAAGCTAAGTTACTTTTATATTATTAATAATGCTTTTCGCAATACCTGATTTAATAGTTCATTAAGGGCATCCCTGGCATAAGAGTATCCCTGGTTATTTTGGTTGCTGTACTGGTCTGGTACTCCGTATTGGTCTAAGGGCATGGTGTCGTAGGCTGAAGGGGGTCCGTACGAGTCCGATGGCAAAGATCTGAGAAGAGATGAGGTGGAATTAGTTCAAATGGTATTTTTAGTTAATTAACTTATAGAGAATTAAAAAAATATGTTTTGCTAAACATGACAATAAATATTTAGTTCCAAAATGAAAATGTCTGCAATAACATTGATTGTTTAAAAATGAATTAATATACCTGGAGGAAGCAGCAGAATAAGACGAAGCAATGGCACTGGTCTTCTGATCACCGTGACTCGAAGGTACACCATACTCCTGAGACAAACCCCTTTCATTTGGCACTCCATATGTGTCCGATAGTTCACGGTGTTCGGGCACACCATACGATTGAGAAGGAGCCTTCGTGTCATGGGAATAAGAGCCAGAATTCCTTGTACTGGGCGCGCCATAGCTGGTGGATGGGGAATGAGAATTGAAAGATGAACGTGACTTCGATTGAGGTTTGAAGGATTGAGATGAGCTGCTACCAAACGACTTTCCAATGCTTCTGGGAGTGGTGTAACTTTTGGATTCAGCAGTTCTGGCTGATGGAGCTCCATAGACTTGGGAGAGAGAGTTTGAGAAAGGGGAATTCCGGGAAGTTGGTGGTCCATACTTCTGGGAAGGTGTGCGCGATCCGAAACTTCTTTGAGACGGGGCTCCATATTCCTCTGAAGGTGCTGAACGAAATTCAGGCGGTCCGTATTGGGTGGAGGGTGTCCTTGAAGATGGAGCGCCGTATTCTTGGGATAAACCGCTTCTTCCTGCTGCCGGGGCACCATACTCCTGGGACAAAGAGCTCCTACCAGCAGGGGCACCATATTGTTGAGATGGGCTACTACGAGTGTTGGGTACACCATACTCCGTTGAAGGAGAGTATCGAGTATTTGGAACTCCATATTCAGTCGAAGGTGAGCTTCGAGCGTTTGGAAGACCATACTCAGTCGAAAGACTCCGTGAAGAAGTTATCTGGCTTCTAGCATTTGGCACACCATACTCTTGTGAAGGTCCACTCCGTTGGCTTGGAGCTCCATAATTCTGGGAAAGACCGGTTTTAGGGCTGGCAGTCCTTGCGTTAGGAGGTCCGTATTCAGTTGAGAGGGCGTTGCGAGAGGATCCAAAGGTCCTGGAGGTGGGAGGGCCGTATTCTTGGGACAGAGATCTTTGAAAGTCTAGGTTGTGGTCATGATCTTGATCGTGGTCATGGTAGCTGGAGCGTGCTGGTGCGTAGCCGTCACTGGAAGTTAAAGAATGGACAATAACATACCATACCATCACGCCTATATTCCCCGAAGGGTTAGACAGAGGTGTACCAATGTACACCCACAGTTCGCCGGTATGTTTAGGTCCCATGTATTAGGGGGCGAGCCTATTGCCATTAACCGGGCACAAATCCTAATCCGAGCTGCTACTGAGAATTTCATAGAAAAACCCAATAACACTTTTTGCTCGACCTGGGAATCGAACCCAAGACCTCTAGCGTAGCAGTCGCGCTTAGGACCACTAGGCTACCGAGGCAGTTATGGACAATTATGGTTAGTAATGGACAATTATTTCCTAATATTTGGATAACATTTATATTTGTATTAAACTCTATCTAAAGTGCCTACTATTATCAAAAAACATGAGTGGTCTTCTGAGGTTTTGTTTTGGCAGTTTTTTTTTCAGGCACTGAAGTAAGCAATGTTACTAGACTTACCCGACAGGAGGTTCCGCGGTGACTAGTGATGCAATACACAAGAGAGGTATGATCACCTGAAATTAAATAAAGGCATGTAAAGGTTAGCAAAGAGACACAATGAGGTTGAGTGATAATCTTCTAAATTCCTTCTAAAACATTCTTAGTTGCGATTCGTTATTGGGTTTTTCCACTAGGAAATTCTTAGCAGCAGCCCGGAGTTTGGATGTTGGTTGTGTGTTACCTCCGTGTCTCGGAAATCACGTGTCGCTATTGGTCGTGCACTTGGGGCCTACCACAGTTTTACTATAATATTACTTTGCTTTGGATGTTGGGTTTTTAACGCTGTGGTCAGCGCTGAGATTTAAAAATTTAACAACTGAAACTACCATGTTATATTTAAATGGTAAGTACTGATTTAAAAGAATGCGGTATGCCCTCTAATCTGTCCCTGGTTTTGTAGGTTTCACGTTCTATTGGACTATGAGACAGCGGGAAGAGGCAATGCATCTGTGTTTGCGAACACATTCGTATAATAATGTCCTGCGTAACTTGGTTAGTCAATCGTGAGATAAATAATGAGTAAATTAAAAATTTTAAGTAACCCTCCACAGAAGAATAAAAATCCCTACCGCTGCTAACAAAAAGGCTGATAACTTTGAAACCGCTCAACCGATTTCCATCAAACATAGCTAAGAACACTCCCGACTAATGTACCTTTCAAACAATAATAACTAAATCAAAATCGGTTCATGCGTTCGGGAGCTATGATGCCACAACACACACACAAACACAGATACGTCAAACTTATAACTCCCCGTCGTTTTTGCGTCGGGGGTTAATTACTACTTTCTGTTCTAATAGTTATTCGCAAATTAAGTAGGGTTGATTTTCTTACCTTCATTTTCTTCAGTTGAGATCAAACACTGAATATAACTGAAACAATAAAAAAAAATTGTTACAAATAAAAGAACTTTTTGATGCCATTTAGTTTTAGTGCCTCGCTTCACAACACCACACTCCTCACAACTGCCTCGTTGGCCTAGTGGTCCTAAGCGCGACTGCTACGCTAGAGGTCTTGGGTTCGATTCCCAGGTCGAGCAAAAAGTGTTATTGGGTTTTTCTATGAAATTCTCAGTAGCAGCTCGGAGTTAGGATTTGTGCCCGGTTAATGGCAATAGGCTCGCCCCCTATTACATGGGACCTAAACATACCGGCGAACTATGAGTGTACATTGGTACACCTCTGCCTAACCCTTCGGGGAATATAGGCGTGATGGTATGTTATGTTATGTTAGTTTTAGTTTATTTTTTATCATCAATGTTTTTTTATGTTATTTTATTTTAAGATTGCAAGTTATTATGAAATAATGTAAAGAAAAAAAATTAAAGAGAAAATACAATACAGTTATTATCACAACATTTGTAACTAACAGTTAAGTGATTACTATTCAGTAACTTAAACCTACAGACACTTTATAAATAGTTATGTACTGTTAAATATCCTATCCCACTTTCTCCTAATCCTACTAATATTATAAATGCAAAAGTTCGTGAGGATGGATGGATGTTTGTTCCTCAATCACGCTAGAACAGTTCAACGGATCTTGGTGAAATTTGGCACAGAGATGGATTACAGCCTGAAATACCACATAGGCTACTTTTAATCCTGGAAAAATGTACGGTTCCCATGTGATATTATATGATTAACTTCGACGCGGACAATAAAAATAAAGAGCATTAGTAGGTACTGGATTTGTGTAATTTCTTGAGTATTGATTAATTTTTTGTAGGAAGTTGTTGTGATGTATGTCAAAATATATAGAAAAGCTGCCTTATTTTAAGGATGGGTAATCATCAAATGACTTTTTATGCTCTGGGCGGAGCGGAAAGGAGTCACAGACTCTTATTGACTAAAACCCATCCGTGTTCCGTCAATGCCCTTTGCGTTCCAGGGCCATGGTGACTCTTTCAAACAAAGTCCGTAACCCTGGTTACACCCTGAATAATGACCGTTTTGACTTTAGTTATATTAAAATTAACTTTTAAATTGAACCTACCCTTCAAATAAGGATGATGCAAGTCGATTTGAGCTGAACTTCGAATGGATACATCTTAAACTCTTCAACTATTTATACTCCTAATCTTGACAATACCATCCAATAAACTAGTTTACATTTACAGCTGCTCCTACCTCTTACTGTTACATTCTCAACCTTAACACTTTGGTTTAAAGATGTGAGGTTGTTTTTTGAAGTGTCGTGGTGTCTTGGTATATTCGTACATTGTGTATTGATAGTATGCGTGTGACAACACTTAGTGATCTAGATATTGTAACATTGTGAGTTCAGCTTCATGCTGCACTGATTTAGGGACCTGTTTGGAAGCTATTTGAGAGTTTATTGCATTTGGTTTAAGGAAAATAATAGAGCACAAGTAAATCAGGTTACAGTAAAGGTAATAAATATCGCAAAGGTAAGGTGCGCTTCCTCAGAATATCAGAATGCTCACCAGTCGGTTCACATTCAAAGTAAAAGCTCGTGAACACTTGCTTATGAGGTTGGCAGACTCGTCTCACAATTAATTTGTTTATTATTTCTCCAACTATGTATTTTTATCTCTCTCTACTTTGTTCGTTTTGTTTGTATGTATGTATAGATATATGTATTTATTATAAAAATATATTCTATTCCTGAATATTTTCTGTTCTTTGCACCTACTATGTTTTGTCTCTGCATCGCCCTAAGGTAGACTGGTAGAAAATGCCTAAGGCATTAAGTCCGCCTTTGTACAGTGTATTTTTTTACAATATGTGCATATAGTTTAATAAATAAATATAACACGTTACTGAAATAACGCGCACCCTTAAACACCATAATCACAGAATTAAGCTAAAATCATAATTTGAGGACGAAATGTAACTGATGTGCATAAATATTGTTTAATTAAAAAAATAGTGGTTCTATTTTCCGGCAATAGTATAGGCGTAGACGCCGTTTATCGATAGATTTTATTTTCTGCGTTTTTAAAGTCTAGGCTTAAGTTGATCATTGGTCTCGTGGTCGCAAGCATGAATGATGACGTGGGGTCCCGGGTTCAATTTCCAGGTCGGGCAAAAAGTGTTATTAGGTTTATCCATTAGGATTTGCTCAGTAGCAGCCCGGAGTTTGAAAGTTGGTGGTGTAACAACCCCGTTGCTTTGGAAAGCACGTAAAGCCGTTGGTCCCGGCTGTCATTCGTAGATCTTTGACAGTCGTCACAGATAGTCAGAAACCGGGAAGTGTGACAACCAGTCTAACCTACAGGTATCGTGTTGCCCAGTAACTGGGTTGTGGAGGTCAGATAGGCAGTCGCTCCATGTAAAACACTGGTATTCAGCTGCATCTGGTTAGACTGGAAGCCGACCCCGACATAGTTGGGAAAAGGCTAAGTAGTTTAACTTTCGTCGGATTCACTTCACTTCATCATCATCATATCTGCTGGACATAGGCCTAGATTTCCTAAAGGACCGAAGGACCTGTATCACTTACTTATTATAAAATCCTATTTCACAGGTACTACACAATATGACCTAATAACAAATATAATCTGCATTTCTCACGATTTAACACCGCGTCTCATAATTCTATCTAATCATAAACGTATGATGAACATCAACCAATTTCATGTTGCAACAGACTCACTTTAGTTTGCTTGCACTAACGTTGGGTTAAACCTACCGTAGTTATATAGAGACCTACTAGGTTTTGCTCGCGACTTCGTCCTGATAGGAACGCGTTGCGTGGGTCCATAATTTGCTGCAATTGACTTTAATTAAAATTTTAGGTAACCCCCAAAAGAAGAAAAAAAATCCCTACCGCAGCTAACAAAAGAGCTGATAACTTTGAAACCGCTGAACCAATTTCCATCAAACATAGCTAAGAGCACTCCCGACTAATTGACCTTTCAAACAAAAAAACTAAATAAAAATCGGTTCATGCGTTCGGGAGCTACGATGCCACAGACATACACACACACACACACAGACACGTCAAACTTATAACACCCCGTCGGGGGTTAAAAACAATACACTTCACAATTGACTGTTACAATCTGAATTTGGTCTGGAAGTCTGTTTGAACTGAGGGTGAACTGATCGTGTCGGATTGCCGTCCTATTGCAAATATGTACAATATTGCACATATTTATTTTCCAGTAAACAAGACATATTACAGTTAATAAAACTTCAACTTTAACCAGGAAAACTTTATACTCATAATTGTCTTGAAAAACCTCTAAAGAGTCGTATCATCACGACGTGGACAAAGGAGGTAGTCTATTAAGGGCAAGGACGCACTGTTGATTACGAAGATGAAGGCAAACAATAGCTTTGAGTTGTATGACGAGCACAAACAAATGACAATTCGTTGCACGGACCGATGTTAGGAAATCTTTTGTGTATGAAATAAAGCTATGCTTTGAATTAGACCTTTGATATTAACCTTCCCTGTCTGGTTTCATCTCTGTATTCCTGACTTGTACAATTACTTTTTCTTCTTTTTGATGTTTTTTTTTATGTTGAACTAGCGAATTGCCCGCGACTTCGTCCGCGTAGCTTATTTCACCCACGTTAAGTTACGTCTTTTGTTACTGCAGGCTCCGCTCCCGTGGGTCGCAGCGTGATGCTATATAGCCTATGTTACTCAGGAATAAAGTAGCTATCTATTGGTAAAATAATGATTAAAATCGGTCCTGTAGTTTTGGAGCCTATTCGTTACAAACAAATCTTTCCTTTTTATAATATTAGTATAGACAAACCGACGGATACTTGATGTTAAGTAGTTACCTATGTCGATAGATATTTGCAATACCAGAGACCTTGCACATGCGTTCCAGAGACAAAATTAAAATGTTTCATGTGCCTGTAATTACACCAGCACCCATAACCTACAAACCAGAACACAGCAACGCTGCTTTGCAGCAAAAACAGGTATACCGGGTCCGGGGGTAGTACTTCCCCGGACGAGCTTCTTCACAAAGAGCCTATTACTACTAAGCCTCTTCACAATAAGTGGTGTTAATATATAGGTAGCTTAAAAACTGTAAAGGGTAGAATTTTTGAACCTCATCTGGAGGACAAGTAGTGGCTCATTTAAATAACATTTGGAATAAATTACTCTACATCCCAATGGAAGTTTCATCAAAATCTATCAAGCAGTTTTCGAGATATTTAATTCCAAAAATAGTGAATGTAGATTAACAAATAATTAGAAATACGTAATTTTCAAAATTGTACTATTTGTATTGTAAAACATATTTGAATAGTTTTAAGGTTTATTTTCGCTCAGTCAAGAACTGAGTCACGTGTTGTACCTACTTACCCAAATGCAGCGTTCAATATTGCACTTGATAAGTCGATGACACCACTCTGTGGTTAAATTAACGTTAACTTTGACATAGTTTTTCAATATCTAAAGCGGTTAAAAAAATTGGTCTTCCCGTTGAGTAACTTGTCTTCTATAAAAAACCATTGTAAGCAATACAAATAAATAAAATTATGTCTGGTAAAGATAAATGGTCCAGGAAATCGCTGGATGCGGGCAGCGCAGGACCGGCCATTGTGGCAATCTTTAGGGGAGGCCTATGTCCAGGAGTGGACGTCGTTTGGCTTATTATGTTTGGTTATATGTTATTTACAAAATCAATATGAATGTTCGTAAGGTGACGACAAGAAAAAGTGCTCTTTTTTGTATGTCTTTCTGTTTGTGCCAAATCTACATTTTACGTTATTGCTTCGCTCTTGTGTGTCGTACCTTGATGTTACAAAGCCTATTAGATTCATCCATAAATAGGCCATTCAGCACAAATATTTTTTTTTCAAATCGGTTCAAGAATTTCTGAGATTATCGTGTTCAAATTTTAAATTATAAGTACAAATGTTTCTTCTAACCCAACATTGTGCAACCAGCCCTCATTAAACTCTAGGACATCAAATGAAAGGTTGAAATTGACTCACTTCTATGGAATGATCGTCTTCTCGTTAAACCAATGAAACTTGAGCTTTGGTTACGAAATATGTCTTGAAAAACACAGGTCAGGCACACGATATAACCATTTAATAAACGACCTTCGATTTTTGTGTTTTCAATGTTAAACTTGGCCAATGACTGTAGTTAGAATTATTCAAAAACACAAAATTAAGAATTTGAACTAAACCCCGACAAAAGAAAAAAATTACTACCGTAGCTAACAAAAGAGCTAATAACTTTGAAACGGCTGAACTGATTTCAATCAAACAAAGCTAAGAACACTCCCAATTAATTAACCTTTCAAACACAAAAACCATAATCAAAATCGGTTCATGCGTTCGTGAGCTACGATGCCACAGACAGACACACACACACACACACATACACACACAGACACGTCAAACTTATATCACCCCGTCGTTTTTGCGTCGGGGGTTAAAATGAGATGATTCATCAACATCATATCAGCCTATTGCCGTTCATTACTGTACGTAGGCCTCTCCCAAAGAGCGCCAACCATCCGATTGTATAGTTGGATTCAATTGGCTAGGTAGGAGAAAAGAGATTTTCATAAGTAGTACCAGTTTCTGCTCTCAGCTTCATCCACGTAGAATTCAAAGTCAAAACTAACGTTTTTTATCTACGTCATAACAGCCTCTTATTGTTCCACTGCAGAGCAAAGGTCTTTTCTCATAAAGTAATATTAAGAATTAATATGATGCTAATCAAATAACCATGGTCGTCCTTGTTGACCTGCCACCAGCCTTTGACACTCTTAATGTTACAGGATTGCATTGTTCGAACAGCTTTAACATACGATCAAGCTTTCACACGTCTTTAGTGTACAATATTACGCAACCGGCCTTTTTAGTTTACCTAAACTCTGATCATTGCATATGTGTGCCATATTATAAAGGATGGTTTACCTCAAGGCAGTGTTCTAGATCCCATTTTGTTTAGCATTGGCATTAATAATAAGGATAATACGATTAACACGAAGATGTCCTGTGCACAAATGACGCGCTGGTAAAAAAACGGCAAACTTCAACGATGTTGAAGCAAACCTCGAAATGAACACTGCTACTAATCGTCTGTGTATCTATCATTGGGCTATAGTTTTTTAACTATTATTTTTTATTTATTTAAATATCATTGGATTGCAAACAAGCCGATGGCCCATCTGATTTTAAGTGGTCACCGCTGCTTAAAGACATCTGCAGTACCAGAGGCCGTGCTAATGCGTTGCCATCCCAGAGACAAAGTTGAAATCTCCCATGTGTCGGTCATCAGCACTAATATACCCTTCAAACCGGAACACAGCAATGCTGCTTTGCGGCAAAAATAGGAATGGTGGTAGTACTTCCCCGGACGAGCTCCTTCACAAAGAGCTCTACTACTACAAAAGAATGCATGCATGGCATAGTATGTATAGCACGGCAGGAGCCTATCGCCATTAGTTAGCCTATAGAGCAAAGCTACATGTTTTTTTTTTGTTTTTTTTCCTTATATGTTTGTTTTCTACAATACCCAATACTTATTAATAGTTCGCAGTAGCTTGGGGTCGACAGGCAGTCTATTGGACTTGTAGTCAACTGATAAGGCCATATTTTTGTAATAAAACTAATATCACACTGACCCACACCCAACACGGCCTTTTAATTAAAGAAGGAAGCGGCAATGGCCCCAAAGTTTAAGTTCCGTAAAAACAAAATGATTAGTATGATTTTAGATGACTATGAATTTTTTTTTTTTTTTTTTGGTGGGTGGGAAATCATCAAATAACTTCTCCCGCCCTGGGCGGGGCGGGAGGGAGTGTCAGACTTTTACTGACTAAAACCTACCCATGTTCCTTCTTGTGCCCTTTGCGTTCCGGGGGCGCGGTATCTCTTGCGAACAACCCGCAGCCCCGGCAGATGACTATGAATGAAGTAAACAATAAGATAAATAATGACGTATAGAGATGAATGAATAAAATAGAAACACAAAACAATTAATTTAATAATTATGTAAAAAGGAAAAGATTATTTCATTTTTGAACCGAAATTACAACTTTAGTGCGTAGCTGATGGAATTTTAGAAACAATAACTTTATTTTTTATTACTAAATCATAACAAAATTTTTAGAACTCCTTTAAGTTTGTTGTGATAAAAAGCTTTTTCTGCATAACTAACATGACATAGTTAAATGCGAGATGCAATCTGTGAGCCCGGATGAGTACAATTTTTATATTGACAACGTTATATTGGTAAACCAGTCGCCTTATCATAAACTCTTAATTTCCCTTCAACATGGAATCCAAAGCGAATCGTCTCTGTCGTCGTAACTTCATTCTTTATATCTGAAGCCTGCATCACATTATGTATCCAAGGTCCCCAGAAATGATGACCTCTGTACGACTTCTTATAATTCACTGCTACATTGCCTCTTAGCGTTGCCATATGTACAACTTCTATTTCTAAATATCCAGCGTTTGCTGATAAAATTCCCGTTACAGCTTCTCCTGGTTTCAATTCTACCTCCATGCCGCTTGTCGTACCAATAACTTCGGATTTTGTTTTCTCCTCACTGACTCCCCAGCTGGTGGTAAATGAAAAAGCGGTTTTACCTGTGGCTTTTGAAATACCAACATTGAATTCGTATTCTATTTCTTGGGATACAGTCAATTCCTTGTCTCTTGACCAACTGGTTGATAAAGTGTTTTCTACCGTGTGTGTTATACCTGTGTTCACTTTAATCGTCTGGTTTGACGAGTTCTCGAAGTCCTGTGACAGCACTACTATTGGGTTCTTTGTCAGGTTCTTTACTCTCGCTGACTTTATTGATAGCACTCTTTTCACTGGTTCCCAATTATAACTCATGTACAAATCTCCCCAAGGTGTTGGGCTTCCAAGGTAAACGTCTTTCGGCCTTTTTCCTAAATATTCTTTTACCGCTGAGAATAAATTTTCATTCTCGATTTTGAATGATTTAATGTCGTCATCCGTTATTAAATCTGTTTCTGATCCTGAGTACGATAAGTTCACTTTTTGATCCTTGTCAACATTCACGTCAATACTCATTCTTGCTGCCACTAGTTTTATTATAACCACTAACACTATTTTTATTAATAATTTACGAACCATTTTTTACAATTAATTTCAGTGGTATGTACTGTATTGGGTTTAATTTGACTGTGACACTGAGTGATGTACTGTAGAGCGTAAGATTACGAACATGACCTTTGACCTTTTGAGTTACGTTTTAAATGATTCCGTGAAATAAAGATATTGAAGTTAAACAGACAAAATGATTCCTTTAAAACTTCAGCAATGTTTATTAAATATCTTACATACTACGAGAACTTCTGATACTGATAGTGTACGTACTAAGATAACAAGGTCAAGTACAGGCTCTTGAATTTATATAATTATACGCAGATTATAATGTTATTAAGGTATTATCGATACGTATTGAACACTTCAGAAAAGCAAGTTACGAGATCAAGTTGACACACATAAAGAAAAAGAAACATATGTGACTGAAACAGTAAAAAGCTGTGTTTTTTAGTTTCGGTGATACATTCCTCTCATGAGTAACCTAAAATAAAATTTACAAGTGAAGCTGTGTAAAAGAAGAATACAAAATATAATGATGTTAATGACAATTTTAATTTTATTACCGATCATAGTGGATGCGAGAATGGCGATTGATATACAAGTGCGCTTAAATAATAGTGATATACTAGTTAATGCAAATTACAGCGGATTTTACAATAGAGTGGTGACAGACGAAGATTTGAAACTCTTCAACGTTACAAAAGCAAAACTCAAGAAAGGAATGGAAGAAATACTTGATAAAGTACCAGACGACATATTTCTGAAGAACCCTACTCCTTACAACGATATATTCAGCAAGTATCATTGGGAAGAAGTTAACATGAGAGTCTCAATTAAAGAATCTAAAATTATAGACATATTACAAGAAGACGTTGTCCTAGATACACATGAACATATTAATAACACTCCAGACAGTAAAACAACTAAAAACAGAAGTACGCACAAGGCTGTTGAAAACAGAATCAGCTCTACGTGGTCAAAGACCGGAGTGCCGCAAAACAATATTTATACCAATGTCAGCATAGACTTTGGCTATGGAAAATTTAAATACGTCAATAAATGGAGAAATGAAAGCACACACACTATTAAACTACGTATAGGTGTGACCAATGACGGAGTTGTTACAACCAAACCGGGAAAAACAATAGTAACGAAATTAATCGCTTCAAAAACTATAGTACTTATGAAATTGGTGTACGAAGCCCGACTTACAGGCAGTGTTATTGCTAGTTTCGCAGAGCCATATGGCAATCATCACTTCTGGGCTTCAAAGGCCCACACTATAATGGCCACCAAGAATATTACAAATGAAGTAATCACTACGGAAATCTTAGAAATAAGGTGTTTTACGAACCCGAGATTACTTGTCTACGAAAAAGTATTAAAGCAGAAGCGACCTTTAATGAAAATAATACGGAATAAAAATACGACACGTATTATTTATATAAAAACAAAAAAGCCGAAACAGACAGAAACATTACTGAAAAATAAAATGTAATATCCAAATAGTTTTTTATTTTTGTACTTAAACCGTGGTACATTGCCTCTCCCTCTTTATCAACTGATATCAAATCAAATTGTTTATTGCATCCATAATGTACACTTACAGGTGGTAAAAAATAAAGAACAATTATGGACCCTGTTGGGCACAGCAAATTTTAAATAAGAAGAGATAGGAAGAGCGCTTATTAATTTTTCCTTGTAATTAGGTTACATTTATTTTATATTTCTATTTATCTACAATTTTTTTTAACTGGCATTCATTCAGTGTAGGCTACAGGTTCAGGTAAGCAACCAGCTCTTTCTTTCACTTTAGTTTGTTTATGATGATTCAACATTTCAACTCTGATTGGTTAATCTAAGAAAAACATACCATCACGCCTGTATCCCTCGAAGGGTTAGGCAGAAGTGTACCAGTATACAACCACGCCGGATATTTTTAGGTCCCATGTAACAGGGGGCGAGCCTGTTGCCAATAACCGGGCACAAATCCTAACTCTGAGCTGGTACTGAGAATTTTCGTAGAAAAACCTAATAACACTTTGCTGGACCTGGGAATCGTACCCAAGACCTCTAGCGTAGCAGTCGCGCTTAGGACCACTAGGCTAACGAGGCAGTTCTAAGATCTAAGAGTCGATTTTTATCATGTGTATTTTGATTAGTCAGAACACGACTCTTCGTAAAGGTCACTATAGAATTAGGGTCATTTCACACCGCAACTTAATGCGACGCGTCGCTGTGCTTACTTTTAAGTAAGTAACTCAATATCGATCTTATTTACTACACAATAAGCTATATTTGCGCATGCTTTTCGCCGAGATCGCAACGCAGCGAACTTCGACGTACTTAACTTTCAACCTTAACTTGTAGATAATAAGATTAATATTGTGGCGCTATCATAAAAAGTGCGCGTATCGTCGTATCATGTCGCATCCCAGTGTGAGCTCTACCTAAGTTTAATTAGCACTATTGATCTATGCAACATATTTTATTGAACTAGCTTCCGCCAGCGATGTCGCCGGCGTCAAAGTTAATATAATTATCTTACGGGAACCGTACATTTTTTGGGGGTAAAAAGTAGGTAGCCCGGTAGTAAATATGCTATTCCATCTATGTGCCAGATTTCATCCAGATCCGTTCAGCCGTTTAAGCCACAGGTTTAAGCGTGAAAGAGTAACAAATATTCATACATCCATCAGCTATCCTAATAAACTTTTGCATTTGTAATATTATATTATGAAATAGGATTATTATGATGGTAAGAAGTAAGACTTTTAGACCATCTATAGTAATCTTGTAATGTTATTTTAATAATTATTAAATTAGATCAATGGTAACATAAATATTTGCATACCATATTTAGGTAATAATGCAAAGTACTTTACATTTATTTGTAACATCTGTTTACACATAATTAAATAGTTTGATTTGATTAGATTCGTGTACATACTTAATTTTAACGATTTTATTTAATTAAGAAGATTGAATTTAAAAAAAGATTTATGTGTAATTATTTCTGAACGCAATTGTCATTGTCAACGTCAACCGACAGAAATTTACGTCATGACGCACTTCTGTCTGTCAAGTGTCAATGTGTCAGGGACATGTTTTATTTGTGTGTTGTAAAGTCAAATCAAATGTCGTCAAGAGTTCGAAGGTTCGATTTATGATTTGCAATAATTTGTAGTAATTGACCGATAACTAATAATCTGAATACAAAACCGGATAATAAAGAAATAATTTTTTTTTAGTCTAGTCCCGTCCCGTTACAGTTTTCATTCATCATTTAGGTATTTCATTTCTTTACAAAATCACGAATCCGTTCGTTGACGCACGCATGTATTCCATTGTGTATTTATTTATGTTTTATTTTTAATAATTTTCATAAGTTTTGTGAAGTGTAGTTGTTGTTTTGTTGTTAATAAGTTTCTCTGTTTTTTTGTCATATTATTTTAAATAATTAATAATGGTAGAGCTCAAAGGACTATTAATATGCGTGCCTCTCTACACCGCTGGGTAAGTGAGAATCATAAAATTAACTTTTTTTTTTTTCCTAATAGTGCAGAAGAACTAAGGCCACAAATTGTAGCTGACTTAGGCTACGAACCTTTTTTTTAATTTTGCAGTGTAGTAGGTATATCTATTTTGATAGAGTGAAAGGAGAAAGCAAGACTAAAAGAAAGTTAATTACTGTAGCCTATTTTGTTTGCTGTTGTGTCTTTTACATTTGCATGAAGATTTTTTAGTAGTAACTCTTCTTTATAGTTTTTTCTTCTAAGTCATAACTTGAATGTTTAAAACCCTAAGGATAAGCATAGACATAATAATATGCTATATAACAGTTTTCATATATTTTTTAATAATAAAGCATGACACAAATAGAGTTGAAAATTGAGTAATTCCATGCAAGATAAATAATGCCCTGCTAGCACACTATTTTTAACTTTCTGAAGCTGTTTGGTTCATTTTCTATATTAATATAGTGACGAGGAAAAAATTTGTTTGTTTGTAAGAGATCTCCGAAAGTACTGATTTGATTATAAAAATGTATTCACTGATACAAAAATTACTTTATTGTTGAGTTCTCTAGGCTATGTTGTATGGTATACTTGATTTTCAAGCAGACAAAGTCGCTGACAGAACTAGGCAGTCAATAATTGAAAATCTAGAACATAATGCTGCACTGTTTCTTTTTTTAACACATACCACCACGCCTGTATTCCCCAATGGTGTACCAATATACACCCACAGTTCACCGGTATGTTTTAGGTCCCATGTTATAGGGGGCCAGCCTAACTCCAAGCTGCTAGTGAGAACTTTATAGAAAAACCCAACAACACTTTGTTCAACCTGGGAATCGAACCCAAGACGTCTAGCATAGCAGTCACGCTTAGAACCACTAGGCCAACGAGGCAGTTTCTAGTTTCTTTTTTTAAATGTCCTTGTATTGCAAACAAGCAGATGGCCCACCTGCTGTAAGTGGTCACCGCTGCTTATAGACATCTGCAATACCAGAGGCCTTGCAAATGCGTTGCTACCCCAGACACAATGTTGAAATATGTCATGTGCCTGTAATTACACTGGCATCCAACCCGTCCAAACCGAAACACAGTAATGCTGATTTGCAGCAGAAATAGATATGGTGGTAGCATTTACCGGGATAAGCTTCTTCACAAAGAGTTCTACTACTACGAAAATCTTTTGTTTATTTAGACTTTGTTCAGTTTTTATGTGTAATATAAATTAATCAGGACAGTTTGGACTCATTACTGAACTTATCAGTTTGTAATTACTTTTATCTTAATTCTGGCTGTTACATCCGTTTTTACAGAAATGGAAAATTTTAATTCCACTTTATCTTGGACTTAGCCTGTAAAGTTGATATGCTAATATTTTTAATTAATATTAATTATGCATTTGTTGCCTAGGCGATGAATATTAAAAAATTAACATCTTCAGCTTAATTATGTACTTAAAAATTTTTCGTTTATGTAATTACATGTAGTTTATAGTTGCTACCTTTAACCTCTTAGGTATAAGTAACGGTCAGTTTTATTCAGATACTAGTTTCATCCTGCGACTTCCTCTATATGTGGGAGTCTAGTAAACCATAAAACATTGTTTATGGCACTCGGTAAAATAGTATAGCAAAACTAACAGTTTTATTTAGTTTTGGGTCCATAATGATCTGCAGGTGCTCAGATTAATCACTGTAGGTTAGATATGCATGAAGAAATAGAGTTGAAAATTGCAAAATATTAAATACTGAGGGAAATTACGTACTCATATATTTTCACTCAATTTTGTGCTCTATTTCTGTTGTATTTTAGTTAATTATCAAATAAACCAGGGGTTTCCAATCTATTTTGTACTGCAATTTCCTTTTGCAGGTTGTATTTTTTATGCGACGCCCTTTTAAAAAAATATATTCGCTTGTAGCTCTGGCAGATATTAGAATCATCTACTTTAATTTTGTAATTAAATATTACTTTAAAAAAGAAATTAAGATTATAATTTACCTAAAATACTATTATTTATTAGGAGGTATAAAATGATTATACTACAATCAATGGAAAGGACGTTGCATTTAAACGACTCATGCTTACCATCGCGTGACGCGTTCATGATAGGCCTACGACGCCAAAGGGCGTCGGGTGCCACGAGACGACTCCCGGCCACCGTAGACGCGGGCTTGTGGACGGTGAGCAATGGGTAGCTCACCATCCGTATGTTGTATAATGAAAGGCCATGTCGACGGCGCGTTCGTGTTTCACGCGCGCCTCAAAGAGATGTCAGCAAATCGGAGAAGCCTGTCAGGGCTGATGCCTGCCGGGGCCGCGGGTTGTTCGAAAGAGATACCGCGCCCCCGAAACGCAAAGGGCACAAGAAGGAACATGTGTGGATTTTAGTCAGTAAAAGTCTGAGACTACCTCGCGCCCCGCCTAGGGCAGAGGAAGTCATTTGATGATTTCCCATCTGAATAAAAAAAGGACGTCGGGACGCACAGTTTGGACAACCCTGAATTAAACAATACAAACTGCTTGGCTATATTGCTGCTGGCACTGACCGTTAGTCAGCATAAATGTTTTTTTCAATTTCAGTATTTGAATAGAAAATGTTTTTTTTTTATGCCTTCAATAATATCCAATTTTCATTTTCTTTCAGGGTGCTATTCCTAGGTGCCTCGTTGTCAGCCGGCCTTTTCGTGTTCCATGTTGCTGTGGTACCCTTAATTTTCAAATACTCTAAGGCTTTCAGACGAAACCTAGTTTTCGCTAATTTTGGTAAGCATTTCATCACATTCATAGATTACATAACATTAAGCCTGTATTTCCCGAAGAGTTAGGCAGAGGTGTACCAATGTACACCCACAGTTCGCCTCTTCCACCGCCATGCATGCTCTGCAAAAGGGCTGTCGGTGATACCAAGAGTGTGAAAGAGCCGCGGCTGGTGATTGTCCTCGCCACGAGTCGCAGGTTATTTCTATCCAAGTGCAGGAGGTGTTTGGTCAGCTTGAGTGGGTCACAAATGGTCAGAATTAAAATTACCGGGCCTTGACTGAACAGTGTCTGGGAAACACTGGTGTAGAGAATCACTAGCATAGTTACCTTCTTGAATTAGAGTAGCATGCAAAACTTCATCTTGTGTAACAGGTATTCAAATTATGTATTTATTAGTTAATTACTTTAATATTACACTTGAGAATGTCATAAGATAATTTGTAGCTGTAATTAGGCTTGGATGTCCCTAATTATGTATAATTATAAAACAATGTAATACAGCTAGTATTTAAAAAAAAGGGGAAATACGACCTTGACTTGACTGTGTCCTCTGTGTTTCTTCTCAGAGTAATTGGATTGTAAAAAATACAATAATTTTAAACCTAAATAAACAAAAAAAACTATAGTTACACAGATGGCATGAGGATCGATCATCACCCTTACTCAAGGCAAATTGGCGATTTCAGACTATATTATTAACTAGCTATATACTATGTAGATATTCTATGTCCAGGTTTCCTTACATTGTTTTTCATACGCCTTTTTCCCATGGGGTTAGGCAGAAACCACAGAACGCCACCTGCTACGATACTTACATACTTCTTTCGCCTCGTCCACGTTCATACATACACTTGCTTTTCCATTTATTTATTTTTATATACATATAAGTTACATTTTTAAATATTAATATAAGAAATAAAAACATTTAAAAATATAAAAAAATAGTACCCCACTGGTATTGGGAATAGGGTCCAAGCTACCGGTGGTCAGGGCTCCTAAGAAAGGAATCTCCTAACAATACGCGCCGTGTCTAGGAGTACCGCTTTCTGAATCAAACTTGATCTAACTGCCCAACGGGAGCCTCCCGAGGTGTTGGTCGAGGCTCTTGGCTATTCCTTTGATTAGTATGTTAAATATTATCTCTTTTTCAGTACAATGGCCTCCTAACACGGATTTCGAAGAGCCATCATCGTCAGGAATTGACGGCGCTCGCAACCTTAGCATTGAATATGAATCTAAAGTTAATAAATGCAAGGTTAAAATTGGTAAGATGTACTTCTTCAAATATAATTAACTTATTCATCGACACCTCAATTCTGGTTCATTATTACCACGTGCCAAAACATTGCCTCGATGCCGCGCCAGATGCCATGTTAAAAGATGACGCTCCACAGGCGTCATTGGCTGCTCGTTATGTTTTATTCACATTTTACTGTAAATTCGCGAAGAATCTGAGGAAGTAAAATATTGGTTTCGTGTTAGTGAAAATCCAAAGGTGATATGGCGTATCAAGGTTGTCATTTTTATTTTTGATAGCTGTTACCCGCGACTTCGTTCGCGTTAAAAAAAGAAAAAAGAGTACCCTAAGTTACTCTAAGTTACTAGTTATTAGCTACAAGTCCCGTAAAAATCGATAAAAAAAGGTGAACTTTCAATGTTAACGGTCGTAAGAACAAAAGCTATACCGCGGTATGCTTACGACCGTTAACATTGAAACTTAAACTTTATGTCAATACTTTTAAGTTATATTTTTATTTGTCTCCAAAAATACCTTGTCATGCCGTGCCGCCAATGGGCGCCGGGCCCTGTGGTGCTTATGTAATGTGCTATAGCTATAAAAAAAAATTACAGGTATTTGGCACATACTTCCAAGGACAGTTTACGAGCGGCTAAAAGGTGGATTCGAAAGCATGGACAAAGAAGAACTGAATAAAATACTAGACGAAGAATTGGCCACGTCTAAGACACCCATTATTTTATATTGTCATGGTAAGAAATCCAAATATAAGAGCTTTTGCATATCGAAATAAAATGATAATGCCAGTCTAATATTGTCCCACTGCAGGGCAAAGGCCTCCTCTCATACAGAGAAGCATTGATCACCACGCTTGATCAACGCCGATTGGCGATTTCGGACTTTTATTAATTATATGGCACGATGTTTTCCTTCACCGTCGTCAGTGATGTGCAAGATAAACTTATAAGAATTGAAAATGTTACTGTCAATTTTTGTCATGTTGGTGCTTGGTGTTGAACCAAACCTGCGACCAAATGCACGAGGGCAATCGCGTTGACCACTAAGCCATCAGGACACTGGTAACTTTATATATTAATATCTGGTTGTTTTAATAATTCCAGGTAATTCTAACTCGCGAGCGGCGACGCATAGAATTAAACTGTACCAGTTTTTCCAGAAGATGGAGTTTCACACTATCACCTTTGATTACAGAGGTAATTATTATTCCATTTTATAATTAATTTCTACATACCATCATCACACCTGTAATCCCCGAAGGTTTAGGAAGAGGTTTACCACCGTACACCCACAGTTCGCCGGTATGTTTAGGTCCCATATATTAGAGGGCGAGCTTATTGCCATTAATCGGGCACAAATACTAAATTATTTAATTTCCATTCCATTTTATTCCACTTTTGGCCATATAAATCGACCCACCGCGCATTGCTATGGGTCCGACTTTTTGTAGGAGCGATTATCGGACCATTTAATAGATCAAAAGTTTCGTGGCACCGATTTTTTGTAGGACGTGTGCATTGGTATATTAGAATTCATATTTTCCGTTCTCTCCGACAAAAACATCGGTCACCGATTGTCACTAATTGATACGTATAGAAGCTTAAAAAATCGAAATATAGAAAAAGGAATGTTGACGGCACGGTTGGCGCAGTGGCTGAGCGATTGGCTGCTGCGCTGCGTGTCGAGGGTTCCATTCCCACACGGAACAAATATTTGTATGGGCTACAGATTGTTGTTCCGGGTCTGGCTGTTTGTGTATGTGAGTTTATATGTTTGTAAACGCACCCACGACACAGGAGAAAATCCTAGTGTGGGGCAACGTTTCTTTTAAAAAGAAAGAATGTATATCTTATTTTTTTGAAGAAATTTGTTTATGCACTTTCCCAAAATTACAAAAATACAATAATGACAATTTGACGGTTGTTGGTTCATTTTAGCAGAATTAAACCTTTTTTATCTTTCTGATGCAGGTTACGGCGACTCGACAAACTTGCGTCCAAGTGAGGCGGGTGTTGTAGAGGACGCGCTAGTGGTATACGAGTGGCTCCACTCGACGCTAAACGGTACTAGGAATATAATCGTGTGGGGACATTCTTTAGGTAAGTCTGTAGCCTACCTTATATTAATTTTTTTTTCAATACCATTTGTTACCATCACGCCTGTTTTTCCCGAAGGTTTAGACTGAGGTGTACCAATGTATAGCCACAGTTCGCCGGTATATTTAAGTCTCACGTAATAGGGGGCGAACCTATTGCCATTAACGGGGCACAAATTCTAACTCCGAGCTGCTACTGAGAATTTCATAGAAAAACACAATATCACTTTTTGCTCGACCTGGGGACCGAACCCAAGACGTCTAAGCAACACTAAAATTTGTTCGGTTTTTTCAGGACAAATAGTTTTTTTTTTGAGAAGTACTAACTTGGAATTGTTGTTTGTAAGCCCTCTCCCCACTCCGCTGGGGGGTCATTAGATACTATTGAAGTTTTCTTCGAAGCCGATAGATGTAGGAGCCTTGGGAAAACTTCAGCCATATCTAACGATCATGGTTACTTATCTCTATCTTATGTCTAACCAAGAGGTATCGTGTTGCCCAGTAACTGAGTTTTGGAGGTCAGATAGGCAGTCGCTCCATGTAAAACACTGGTATTCAGCTGCATCCGGTTAGACTGGAAGCTGACTTCAACACAGTTGGGAAAAGGCTAAGTAGATGATGATGATGGTCGTTCCAGACCAAACTCCTGAAACTGTCATTGTTACTTTCCACCATATTGTTACAGGCACAGCAATATCCTCGCATCTACTAGGCAACCTGCAGGAGTTGTCAGTGAGTCTACTAGACCGAGCTGAACCACTCCCACTGCCAAAGGGACTGGTACTTGAATCGCCCTTCAATAACTTGGCCGACGAGGTTGCTCAACATCCTCTTTCGAAGGTGAACGCATGACATATCATTCTACTTGCGTTTTTATTAGGTTTCCGCGTACTTTAATTGTTATTTTAACCTCAAAGTCAAAATTCAAAATCAGAATCCAAAGTCAAAAAACGAAACTCAAATAAATATCATCATGCTTGCGTTTCCCTTAGGGTTCTGCATACTTTTGTCATAATTTTAACCTTAAAGTCAAAAGTCAATGTCAGAACCTAAAGTCAAAAGACGAAAGTCAAAAAACAACTAACAGGTACTTCTAAACTGTTAAGGAGTCCGTTAGTCAAAATTTTGAAATTAGTTGCTACTTCCAAACGCCTTGAGCGAGGGTGGCGATCTTTGCTCTGCAGTGAGACAATAATAGGCTGGTAACATTATTTTCACTTATTTTTTTCGTAGCTGGTAACATGGTTACCGTACTACGAGTCCACGTTCGTAGCGCCATTCCGTTCGAATGATGAGCAGACATTCAAGTCTGACGAGTACCTGATGAAGGTGAAGTCTCTGCCGGTACTCATTCTGCACGCTAAGGATGATGTTATTGTGCCTTTCGTTGTGGGACTAAGGGTGAGTGTTCAATGCTGTCTTGCGATCTTTATATGTATGTAAACCTAGCTTATGCCCGCGACTTCTTCCGCGTAAGGCTACCTGTCCACAGAAGCGGAACAAGGCTGAGGATCGGAGAAACAGAAATATTAACCCATAGGATTGCATAAAATCTTCGCTCATTTCGCCTAAGACGACCCACTGACCCAGTTATGGTATTGGTTAATATTTCTTCGTTTCTCCGCTCCGCAGCCTCGCTCCGCTTCTGTGGACAGGCAGTCTTAATGTCGGTTATAGACTATTTTTTTTTTATGTAGATCTCTACTTCTATACTAATATTTTATTTGTTTGATTGTTTGTTTGTAATGAATAGGCTCCGAAACTACTGGACCGATTTTAACCACTTTTTCACCAATTGATAGCTACATTATTCCTGAGTAACATAGGCTATATAATATCGCACTACGACACACGGAGCGGAGCAGTAACGAAAGACGTCGCTTAACTCGGGTGAAATAAGCAACGCGGACAAAGTCGCGGGCTGTACGCTAGTCTTTTTATAAAATAATAGTAGCCTAAGTTACTTTTTATAACTTCAGCCATCTGTCAGCGAAAGACCCCCAAATTTATCGTTTTATTTTAGAAAACGTTCGTAGAATTAGTGTACGAAAAAAATTTAACCCTGCCCTGTGATACCAGATATTTACGAATGAAGTCACCAATATAAGTTATACACATACCATCACGCCTGTATTCCCCTAAGGGTTAGGCAGAGGTGTACCAATGTACACCCACAGTTCGCCGGTATGTTTACGTCCTATGTAATAGGGGGCGCGCCTATTGCCATTAACCGGGCACAAATCCTAACTCCGAGCTGCTACTGAGAATTTCATAGAAAAACCCAATAACACTTTTTGCTCGACCTGGGAATTGAACCCAAGACGTCTAGCGTAGCGGTCGCGCACCACTAGGCTATCGCTCATCGCTATCACTATACTATTAAATATAAGTTATATTTTCGCTTTTTCATTGGTAAGGCGACAATAATTCGGCCCAAATGACCTAGTTTAATTTCTCTGCCTTCCAGTTGTACAGATCTATACTACGCTCCCGTAGTGCTAACGATGCTACCGTCAAACTGCACTCGTATGACAAGAAGTGGGATCTCGGACACAAATGGATCTGTCACGCTGCTGACCTGCCCGAAGTTATAGGGTAAGATAACCAAGAGCTTCACTGAGAGGAACTGTTGTGTAGCTCTTTGTGAAGGAGTTCGTTCGGGGAAGTTCTACCACCATACCTATTTCTGCCGCAAAGCAACGTTGCTGTGTTCCGGCTTAAAGGGAATGGGTGCCGGTGTAATTGGGTAGATGACACCGCTAGTGAATTGATGTACTTTTTGTGAGCTGTCAAAACGCAATGCCCCCAATAGATTTTGTACGACATTACTAAACTATGACGTCACTTTTTTGTCACCTCAATCCACTAACTATTTATTGATTTCAAAGCAAATAAAAATGGAATTTTATAGTTATTTAAAAATTCTTGGAATTATTGTTTTATGGTGTCATCTACCCAATTACAGGCACATGAGACATTTTAACTTTGTCTCTGGGATGGCAACGCATTTGCAAGCCTCTGGTATAGCAGATGTCTATAGGTAGCGGTCACCACTTAACATCAGGTGGCCCGTCGGCTTGTTTAACAACCATAGATGTTTAAAAAAAATATTGAAAGAGACCTTACTATATTTTTTCTATTTTCAGGGATTTTGTCAATCAAGTCCAGTAAAGAAATTAATTTATTGATCTCCGAGCGCCGGCCGACTCGTCGTGTAGCGGCCATTTTGATATTACTTAATAAATAATATTAATTTAGGACTACCGAGCAAGTGCTAACCAGGGTTCCTAGTAGCTAAAATAATAGACAATTCTAGAATACATTTTTAAAATTGGATAGTAGGCAGAACCAATCCAAGAGGCTTACCACCTATCTCTTAAAACAATATTATGTCAATATTACTATACGTTGCGCATTGTTGGATTTTCAACGCTCGGCTCAGCGTCAAGAATTGAAAATCCAACAACTCAAATTACAAAATGATATTAAAATGATACTGTTCTATGATGTTTCCTCGCGATATTTTCCTTCACCGATGTCAATGATGTTAGGTTAGTGTTACTGGGGTTTTTTTGATTAGAAAATTACTCCCGTCCGCTATTGCAAGGGGTAGGTACTGGCAAAATGTCACCTTATTCTTGGCCTTTGATAGAAGAGTTAGATACTATCAACGTCACACTATGATTGATTTTGCTTACAGGTGCACTCACCAATAAGGTCGTGGTATTTAATTATAATAATTAAATCTAGTTTTCATATAAAAACCCTATGTGGTCTAGAACAGTGGTGCTCAACCTTTTTTTCATGGGGGCCACAAACACGGCCCGTAAAAAGAAAAAAGAAAATATAGGTAATGATTTCTTACGTTTTCGCTATTGTCATAAATTAATTGAACCATTATGAACGGATTCATCGCGTATTTTTTTAATATTTTTTTTTACATGTCGCGAATTTCGAGGCTGGTGTAAAATAAAGTAATACCAAACGGGCCAATCGCAAAAGCCCAGCAGGCCGCAGGTTGATTACAGCTGGTTCAAAAGAAAAATAAGTATCACAATGATGGGAATGATGGTAACTTTCGGTGTCATTAAGGCTGTCTGTCCACAGAAACGGAGAAACGAAGAAATAATGACCAATGAGGATAAGGATTTCATAAATTTTCGCGTCGCTCCAGTTATGAATCGTATTGGTCATTATTTCTCTTTTTCTCCGCTCCGCAGCCTCGCTCCGTTCCGGTGTAGGCAGCCTTAGTGTCTTTTACACCCGTTGTACTCCTTCAAAGCTTCAAGGCGTCACATACGCCATGTTTAGCTTAGCTTAAAAGATTATTTATTTATAAATGCCGTAGCTTTAATATGTTCGCAAGGCCTACTTTACGTCACAAAATAGAATTAAAGTACAATACAATAAATATAAGGAAATTATAAGCTATAGTAGTGCCTCACGGACATTGGAAAATAAACTCTCGCAACACGACACGGTTGGCGTAGTAGCTGAGCGATTGGCTGCTGCGTTGCGTGTCGCGGGTTCGATTCCCGCACGGAACAAAAATTTGTATAGCCTACAGATAGTTGTTCCGGGTCTGACTGTTTGTGTATGTGAGTTTATATGTTTGTGAACGTACTCACGATACAGGAGAAAATCATAGCGTGGGGCAACGTTTTTTAAAAAACAAAACACACAAACAACATTGTTTTAGGAACATGTTTTGGTGTTGCGGAGAACAATGTTGTAACAGCATGGCGTGTTGCATTGTGACTGTAACATGGATTGTTACGGGGCTGCTACTTGCTACGACATGGATTGTTGCAATGTTGTTTCAACATTTGTTGCAGTGTTGCTGAAACATGTTTTGCTGTAGTGTTGCTACAACATGGCAACATGCTAATGTTCCGTATTATTCGTAGACCAAAGAACATCTAGCAACCAAATGTTGCACAAGTGTGGCAAAACTTTGTTTCTAATGTCCACTGGGTCTAACACCAATAGTGCATTATATTTATAGTGTAGCTTTTTTAATAATTGAAGCAAAATAGTTACAATACATTGATATACACTTTAATTGTACAGTCAAGGGCGAAAATATGTATGCATTTAATTTTTAAAATTCAAGAAATGGTTTTTTCCAAGATTTTTTTACTCATTGTATGTTGCATATTTCACCTTTGTGTATTGTATCGCTTATCAATATAAGATTCTACGACTCAGTCCATTTATTTCAATTCGGCCATTAAAAGGCACTTTTGGACGTCATATACAAGAAAAAAACATTGATTCTGGTTGTCTCTTCCAAAAAGTGTTTGATTAAAGCTCAAGGGTACATATTTTTGCCCTTTAAACTATTAAATTTATGAACATTACCTTCATTTTGGTCTCAGTCGGGTAAAATATGGAAATTTAATCATTGGGCTATTGGTATAAGGTACACCTATAAATAATACACTGGGGAGCAATGAATCTGGGTCACCAACATCAACTTTCGGAAACTAAAGAATATACATATTCTAAAAGCCGGCCAAACTTTCCCCGTTTATATAATAAAATCCATATTTATTATTTGAATAAACTCACATTAAATAAACATTAAATGTTCTTGGTGACCCAAATTAAGCTCTCGAGTGTAAAATGGTTGTTTGCAAAATGAAACGCTCAAGACTCTAAAAGGTATTACTTAGTTTATCTGCGTTAATTAATATATATAAATATGTTGTTTTATTTATTAAGTCGAAGTTCAATATTATTATATTTGTTATCAAATTAACACGTTGTTTTATTTTGTGTCTCTGGTATGTGTGAATGATGGAATGTCACAATGTCCGGTCCTGCGCGGTTGGATGCTTATCTCACTAAAACCTAAAACCACCTCAGTGGACACCATCAGCACATAAAGAGGGTTCCGTTTCCTTTTTAAACACCGCACCAGAACCCTTTCTGTGCAACGCCTATTAGAGCATATACCTAGATGTCCAGTAAAAATACGTCGTCTAAAAGCTCTGGAGGAGCGCAATTATACTCAGTATAAGATTGTTTTGTTTAATTTATACCTAATAATGGTCCATTGTCATTAATGGGGGCCCTTAATATCCTCAGGGCACTAGCCTGGAGTCCATATTGCTCCTATCTAGACCTGCTTACAAAGCCCTGATCTGACCAAAGACCAAAGACCTGATAAGAACTCCTTTACATACCTACATATTCTTCGATAATTAATGTCAATTTAGAATGTCATCAAATCTGTCAAACTGTCACCTAGACGTCTAGATATTGCGTGTCAGTCAGATCAACGTATCTAAACACAATGATTTTTTAAAAAAACATTGAAAACAATAAACAACAATAAAAATTATAAAATGTACGAGAAACATTTCAGAGAAAAAAATAAACAAAATTTAAAAGTAAAAACTAATAGATTGTCTTCAAATCAATATGGTGGTGGGGTGAGGATTTTCTATTTATATTACCTATCTTTTACTATGTTATGATTGGTACCATATCAGTTGTAAAAAGAAATTTGACCAAGCCGTAAGTTACAATTTTCTTTCCACAATTGCGACCATTCCTGGAAACTTTGTTTCGTTGATAGAGTCAAAGTTCCAACTTGGCCAAATGGGGCATAACCCATCCCAAACGCAGTGCCAGTGAGGAGCACCATCACAGGACATGCGACACCTCCTTAGTTGCCCGTCGTGCACAACCACCTGCACTATCCAAGATCTAAACGAGGCCAATGATAGAGCTGTACAGGTTGCTCAATACTGTTCGGACAAAATTCAATACGAGTCAATCGACACGAAAAGAAGAAGAGTTTCAACTTTTTCTTTGATTGTTTTTTTACGAAATCAATTTTGAATAGTTGTAAAATTAAACTTTAAATACCGCCATGAGGCCTGTATTGTTGGTTGCACTCATAAGCACAGTGTTTTCAGTGCATTAAATATCTACATACTCGTACTATCATGAACAGTAATTTTTCACATCAAAAATAAAAGTCGTTAGCTCGTAATATTTTTTGTTCAATGTTGCTTAGTTTGATGGTCAATATGTGTGTGGTGTGTCTTGTTACACTCCGTATAGGTAGCTATTATGGTAGGTATTATTAGAAAAATAATAATGCTAGAATCTAGTGCGATGTTTTCTTGTAATTCGAACGCAGATGATCGCCTCAATGTTGACTATGTCGTGTAGTGACTTCGTCTTTTCGAATCGATATAAATAAATTCTTTTTATTTTTTTCGAATTATTTTATAGTACCTACATAGCCCCAGTGCTTACCTTCATGGCGACGCCTAGTGGCAGTAATGGGAAGCACTATACAAATTTTATTTAATGTTAACGCATTCAAATGGATAGAGAAAACTCGCGCTAGGCGTTCTGTACTTAAATTATTACCGGTACTTTACAGGTCCCTATTATTAGCAGGTGCAACTGTGACAGGCAGTTTATTTTTAGTTCAAGTGGCTGTACTGCCCCTGGTTTTCAAATACAGCAAGTCAGTTCAGAGGAAAATGGTATTTTCTAATTGCAGTAAGTATTTTTTGACACTAACTTAGTTAAATACGCCTGCAAAATAAAGAATAGCAATAAGTTGTGAACAACTTTGCACTAACAATTTTGTCAGGCGTCTGCATTCTATTTTGCAAACTGAACTATCAAATTAATTTTGTTTGCAGTTAACTATCCAAGAAACTTAGACTATGAGAACCCGTCGAGTTGCAACGTCGTCGGAGGCAGACACTTTGATATTAAGTTCAACTCTGTTGTAGACGGCTGTCCTATCAAACTCGGTAAATGCGTTTAGTGTAATGGTAATCGATAAATAGATAACATAAACTAAATCTCAAGGAGGGTAAAAAAAGGAGGGTACAGTTTATATTTGCTTTTTATTTTATGAGATAAACTATGGAAATACTAGTTCAATTACAAAAATAATGTTACTGATAGAAAGCTACTTTGTCGCCGAGTGCCTTATGCAGCTTTATGATATAGGCACTTGTCTACCACGCGGACAGACTCGCGGGCACAAACTAGTGTGGTAGCTGGTTTTTTTACACATTTTATAAATTATAGGTGCATGGCACATAGTACCATGTTCTATGTTTCGCGATGTGTTCGTCATCCGGGACTACATGAAGGTGGATTCTCGTCTTCATGAGGAACTGAAGCGGACGCAAAATCCTATCGTGTTATACTGCCATGGTAAGTAAAGCAACTACTCTTGATTCAACTTTTTTCTCTCTTCTTTAGAGATTGTAGATTGAGAAAGAACATGTCAAAGTCAGAATCAAATCATTTATCTTAATTAAACCATTAAAAGGCTCAATTGAACGTCATTAACATGAGAAAAGTAAATTAGAATCTAGTTAAGTAGCTACCACTTCCAAAAGTCTAGTTTCGTATAGAGAAGAATGGGTAAGAAAATATGGAGGTTCTTGCTCATTCTCCTCCACCTCGACCACGTCCAGTCCTCAACCCAAAACCTCCAAAGGGTAAGTCCATACTTACCCTATAAAAAAATAGTTTAACAAAAGTTTGTAACAGATCGACTATCACAAAAAACCTTATAAAGTAATATCAATCGCTACAAAAGTTTATTTACAAAAGTTTTTGTAGCGCCTACACCTTTTATATTAGCAACAAAACTACAAATGCAAACTTCAACCGAAAAAAGTTACAGGCTGTTTATTGTTCTAGCAAAAGCAAAATAATAGTTTATAACCGCTTATCTTTTAACAATTTTATTACCCTTTTTATCTCACTAGATAGGACTAGGAATAGAATTTTGTATTTTTATTTTTTATTGACGTGATTTATTTACAGCCTCGTTGGCTTAGTGGTCCTAAGCGCGACTGCTACGCTAGAGGTCATGGGTTCGATTCCCAGGTCGAGCAAAAAGTGTTACTGGGTTTTTCTATGAAATTCTCAGTAGCAGCTCGGAGTTTGGATTTGCGTCCGGCCAATGGCAATAGGCTCGCCCCCTATTACATGGGACCTAAACATACCGGCGAACTGTGGGTGTACATTGTTACACCTCTGCCTAACCCTTCGGGGAATATAGGCGTGATGGTATTTATTTACAGGTAACTCAAACCACCGTGCTTCACCACATCGTCTGCAGATGTATAAAGTTTTCCAAGAGTTAAACTTTCATGTGATCACATTTGACTATCGAGGTACATTTTTAACTATAATATCTACAGTTAATGAACATTCGTAGTAGTAATCATTTTTATTCTAAACTAGCTACATACCCCCGCGGTGTCACCCGCGTTCAATTATATCTTTGGTTACTGCTCCGCTCCCGTTTGTCGTAGCGTGATGTTCTATATGTACAAAGCATCCTCTTCCTCTTGAATCAGTCTATTCATTGATGAAACCGCATTGAAATCCTTTGCGGAGTATAAAAGATTTAAGCCTACAAAGGTACAGATGGCGTGAAGCTACTTTGTTTCGTTATGCTATGTGGAGATTCTTTTCTCAGGGGCGTTCAAGATAAAATCTGTAAAAGGAAAAGTCTGGAGGTTTGGATGGTTTTAACCCCCGATGCAAAAACGACGGGGTGTTATAAGTTTTACGTGTGTCTGTGGCATCGTAGCTCCCGAACGCATGAACAGATTTTGATTGTGTTTGAAAGATGAATTAGTCGGGAGTGTTCTTAGCTATGTTTGATGGAAATCGGTTCAGCGGTTTCAAAGTTATCAGCTCTTTTGTTAGCTGCGGTAGGGTATTCTTCTGTCGAGAGCTACTTAATTTTTTTAATTTTGTGTTTCTTATTCTGTGTGGGCGAATTGGTAACCTTAGTCCGAGGTAAAGGAAACCATATTTTTTTCCAGGGTACGGAGACTCAACGCGTATAAGACCTACAGAGAAAGGTGTGGTGGAAGACGCCCTGGCAGCGTATGCCTGGCTTACAGAGTCGTTAAGTGACACAAATAGACCCACGGTGCTTATATGGGGACACTCCTTAGGTAAGTGGATGAACTAGGCCATCTACATGACGTACTATGGCCCAGGGGAGGACAGAGTTGTTGGATTTTTTTATTTCGACATATAACGGCAATTACATTAGTTAAACACATAAGATAATAAATATTATGTAACGACATTCACACGCTCATCTTACAATCCTCCAAACATTAAATGGCAAGATCGGATGAGCACATCATAGTCAGGCTTGGCGTCCAAGAGAACACGTGTGATGGGCGACTGGGCACATGCTGGAAATGAGTGCCTTGATTAGATTACATTAGCCTGTAAAACCCTATTACGCGCCGACACCTCGGCACCTTGCCTTAACTTCTCATCATACCTTAGAGATTCCCCGACAATTTCTGTTTTATCACCAGGGACTGCAGTAGCAGCAAATATGGCAGCTCATCTGACAGACCTGTGTCGTGAGCAGGGCAGGCCGCAGCTGCCGTGTCCTGACGCGCTCGTGCTGGAGGCGCCTTTTAATAACCTCATGGATGAGATCACGAGTCATCCTTTCTCTAAAGTGGGAATCATTTTCATTATAGCGTCAATCTATACTAATGTACTAAAGCTGCAGAATAGTTTTTTTAAATGGCCTAATCTCTAGAACTAAATACAAATATTTCAATAAGAAAGTTGTTATCATGAGTTCAATCATGTATGCAAGGTGTTAGTTTAAACAAGGGACTTAATCTACGGGAATGGAGTGTAGCCCTTATGAAAAAAACAATTTCACTATGAAATCAAACTGAAAATTGCGAAAAAGAATCAGCAGTTCCCTACATGTTGTCGAGATATATATGAACGTAAATGTATGGAGCTGTTGTTTTTTTTTTTTTGCGATTTTACTTTTCGTACTATCGTAAAAGTGGTTCATTTTCATGAGTACTGCACTCTCTTATAGTGAGTCTCTCGTTTATCGTAACACCCTGTATAAGTATTGGTCACCTGTATAAGCTTAGCAATTTTCTGTCAACAGCTAGTGTCTTGGTTACCTTACTACAAAGATACCTTCGTTAAACCCTTCGGAGCATCTTCGGAGTATGCATTCAACACGGACGACTATCTCTGTAGCGTTCCTTACATCCCTGTTCTAATGCTGCACTCCAAGGGAGATAAAATAGTACCATACAGCCTGGCTTGCAAGGTAACATAGTTACGGTGCTTTTAAATCTTTATTATTCATCACTACCTTATGCCTGTGGCTTCATTCGGGTGTAGTTTCTTAATGTTTTGAAAATAAAATTGTATCTTTATTACTCTCTGATAACGGAGCTTTCTATAGGTGAATGAATTTTTGAATTCGGTTTTGGTAGAATTTTAATCGTCCATTACAAACAAAAATACAAAGCTTTTCTCGATATAATGTTAGTTTAGATTTGCGTTTGGTGTGCTACCTATTGTTAATACTAAGCTATCAGTCATTGGATAGCTTAGTTTTAATATTTGAACGAATAAACAAACAAATAATATTACTATTACAAGGTACACTTTCTACCTAAGACATAGAGTGATTGCGCCAAGAGAAGATCGGTGTTGGCATCGTTCTTGATAAGCTTTTGACTTTGTTTACATCATTATGTTGAGACGTAAAACTGAAATAATGGAAGTTAAATATTCCTGTTAATTTTGTTTTTATATTTACTTCACAGATTGATCTCGTTGCATTCATTATCGTGTCATAATTACCCGTCTGAGATCCATTAACTATGGAGTTCCCCAGGGAAGCATGTTTGGACCTCTTTTTCTGTTATTGATTTTTATTTAAAATATGAATATTTTTAATTGTCCTCAGTTACACGATAAGGTGAGGGCTTCTCGAAGCTCAACGGATGCTCCTCTGGTCTTTCACTCATTCGAACGTGGCCAAGGGCTCGGACACAACAATCTGTGTGAGGCGCCAGACCTTAAAGATGTCGTGGGGTAAGATATCTTATTTATTTTAGTTTAACAAACGGCCATTGACCAATCATATTAGTTAGAAACATAAATTTAATTAGTCGTGTAATTGACATACATGTGGGTATGTCAGTCAGTCAGTAACCCTTTCGTATATTTAGATTAGCCATTTCTCATCATATAATACCATACCCTTGTTTCCATTGATTTGTTTTTATTAAATATGGGGCTAATACAAATTTAGTTTAAGATGAATAAACAAATGGTTTCACATTTCAGAACATTTCTTGCGCAAGTACAGAGCACAGCATGACGATAAAGGTGCAGTATGTTGCCTGCACTTAACAATAGCAACTGTGCCTTGGAAAAAGTATCATTATCATCAAATCAGCCGAACGACGTTCACTCTTTGCTGGACATAGGCCTGCCCTAATGATGGCCACAATGACCGGTCCTGCGATGCCTGCATCCAGTGATCTAACAGGTCATCGGTCCACCTCGTGTGGGCCTTACCACACTGCGCCTTCCGGTGCATGGTCACCACTCAGGAGCTTTACGATCCCAACGGTCGTCCGCTCTACGAACTAGGTGCCCTGCCCATTGTCACTAGATTGCAATTTTGAGAGCTATGTTGGTTACCTTAGTTCTTCTGCGGATCTCCTCATTTCTGATAGAAAAGAAAGTAAAAAATGGAATCTGCCCACTACACTTTACCGTACCATGACCGTGCTATGGACGTGTAAGCCACGGAAAGGAACCATGACACAGTTTTAGGGCAACTAGAATGTATCAACAGCGTTTCAGCTGACAATTGTTGACGATCTGTGCGGGGAACCGTCTAGTCGGCGGTTTCAATACGAACAATTTTGGTTAAGCTTGACACGGTCCTTGTAATGTAATTATATGATGGTTGTGGTGGACAGACGCCATGAATATTTCTTAACATTGTCCATTATCATCTTCCTCTCCTTATCCCATGTTTTCATCATGTTTTCTTTCCGTCCTGTCTACCGTTATGATGTCACTAACTCCCTTCTCTTGCATTTCATTCTTCACGCAATCCATCCATCTTATCCTAACATCGGTAAGCATCTATTCTTTATCTCTGTTTCTTCTTCAAAATATTAAAGAAAGAAAAGGAATGACGATAATGATGATGTCTATAATAAGCTTGTTTCAGATTTCATTGATTGATAATGAACCAAAATCTAACAGTAATAGAGTTTAAATTATAAAATTGCGTGAAAGATAATAAATGTCGCCCTGAAATATTTTGCACGCAACTTTCAACTTTATTTGTGGTGTATTTTAGTCCATTATCAATTAATAAATAAATACTGACCGAACATATAGTTGATCTAAACCCTATTTGCCGATAAATAAGGCAGTCCAAATACAGTTCTCTATTTTGTTTTCCCTCCATAACGTGTTGCTGAAACACCGTTGCGCATCTTTTGTAACGAAACTCGCAACCAAAAACTGTTACTGCAACAATTTTACGCAACATTTGTTTTCGTGGGATACGATAATTTCCTAACAGACTATCAATCAGCTGTCATGAGGCCAGCTGATTTGATTGGCTGTTCTCATTACAATCAGCCAATCATAGCAGCTTTTGTTGACTAGCATACCAGAAACCGGAATGCAAGAGGATAGATTTATTTATTAAGTACTGAATTCGATTTTAAATGTTTGTCCTCGATAAAACCATTTCAATGTATAGACATTATAATTTTTTGTTTAAAATAAAAAATGTTTATGAATCTTTGGGATAAATTTTGTTTTTTTTTCGGTAATTTCCGTGTAGAGGCCACAATAACGCTATTCGAGCTTGGGCTTCTGAGTTCAATTCCCAGGTTGGGTTTAATGTTACTACATTTTCCACTAAAAATCTCTCAGTAGCAGCTTGGTATTTGGATTTGTGCCCAGTTGATGGCAATAGGCTCACCTCCTCTTTTACGAATTTAAATAATGTTTTTCTTACTCCTCTGCTAATCTTTTATGATTAATTTCGTTGCGGGATCCAAGACAGTTGTGTCGCGTCTCCGGGACTTGTCGAGCTTCATTGTCTCGGCGCTCTTCTGGCGGTCCCCACTGTTGATTCTGGCTTTCAGAAGTTGCTGTGGTTGGGGATGGTGTGGCGGGCTAGTATCCTTTTACAATATAGCAAATTTGTGGATGGCACAGTGGTCAAGTGAATAGCTGCTACGTTGAGTACTGCGGTTTCGATTCTCGTATGGAAAAAAATACTTGTACAGTCTACGGGAACTTATTCCGGGTCTGATTGTTAGAATATGTGAGTTTTGATGTTTGTGAGCGAACCCACGATACAGGACAAATTCATATAGGATCGATGAGGATTGATTGATAGTATTTTTAACAAGAAAAAGTCCAGACACTGCTCTACCATAAACAGAGAGGACCTCTAGCGGCCAGAGTAGGTACCAATGACAGTTATTAATATAACACCTTCATATTATTAAAAGGTCAAAGGAAAACAAACCTATAACAATAAATCAAAATAATATATCTTGACCCGTCTTCGTTCTTTTACCCTAATAAAATAGAAATCTTTTTATACTGGCAACACTTTACGACCGCACACCGGAAATACGTCGCGTTCCAAATTAGTTTTAAAAAGGTCTTGTATTGAGAAATGTTATATTCGAAATACAAAATAGTTTTAATTTGTTATGTTGGTGTTCGCTTGTTTGGATAGTGCGTATTTTGAAATGCGAATGATTCTGCTTCGATGCAGTTCAGTAAATTATTTAATTTTAATTTTGACTTTAAGTTAATAATAATTATTGTTACTAGCGAACTGCCCGCGTCTTCGGCCGCATGGCTTATTTCCCCCGTGTTTTTTTTTTTGGGTGGGAAATCATCAAATATCTTCTCCCGCCCTGGGCGGGGCGGGAGGGAGTATCAGACTTTTACTGACTAAAACCCAACCATGTTCCTTCTTGTGCCCTTTGCGTTCCGGGGGCGCGGTTTCTCTTACGAACAACCCGCAGCTTCCCGCGTGTTAAGTTACGTATTTGGTTACTGCTTCACTCTCGTGTGTCGTAGCGTAATGTTATATAACCTATGTTACTCAGGAATAATGGAGCTATCTATTGATGAAAAAATGGTAAAAATCGGTTCAGTACTTTCGGAGCCTATTCGATACAAACTTACAATAAAGTCTTTCCTTCTTATAATATCATTATATTAATAGTTTAGATTATGTAGTAGTGTCAGACTATATTAATCTGAATAATTACACTGCGTAAAAGTGAAGGTATTAAGTATAGTAACCTGCAGGAGTCGTGACCACAAACTTCACGTTAATTTTTGGGTTTTTCGGGTCGCCGACGTTGCACGCGATGAGTCCGCCGGCATTCAGAGTCGACGACGTAAAACCCGCAAAAGTTTGTGCTCACGACTCGTGCCGGTAACTGTACCTAGGTTATAGGAAAGTTGAGAGTATGAATTTAATATACCGGTCCTAAGTATTTAGTGGACTTTTAGAGGACAGTAACCAATTAACTACCCCCACAGATCCCACCGCTCCTTTTGGCTGTAACACTACCTACATGGAAAAGAATTACAAGAGTTAATTTGGAAAATTAGTAGTAGAGCTCTTTATGAAGGAGCTCGCCCGAGGAAGTACTACCACCATACCTATTTCTGCCGCAAAGCAACGTTGCTGTGTTCCCGTTTGAAGGGTATGGGTGCCGGTGTAATTACAGGCACATGAGACATTTCAGCTTTGTCTTTGAGATGATAACGCAATTGCAAGGCCTCTGGTATTGCGGTAGTCAATATTCAGCGGTGACCACTTGACATCAGGTGGGCTGTCCACTTGTTTCCCTTTATATTTACAGCACAAACCACGCCACATGTCATAATTAAAAAAAAACTCAACATGCCATTATTAGACCGTAACAAAATTCCAATTAAAACATTTGTTACATCTTCAAACTATTCGCCCTTCTCTTATCAAGCTGTGATGCAACCTATCTGCTGATACCCCTGCTATACGAGCGTGAAATTGTGACGTACTTGAGGTATGGTACATGTGGGCTTGCGGGGAAATACTAGTGAATATTACTGGCAACCCCGTCGAGTAATTGCCATAGAATAGAGAGGAGGGCGAAAAAGTTATCGATGGTTTTTAAAATAATGTTTGTAGGTAATACTGCTGTTGCGGAATTTGATCGAAAGAGATACTGCGGCCCTGGAACGCAAAGGGCTTTAGGAGGAACACGCATGGGTTTTAGTCAGTAAGAGTCTGACATTCCCTTCCGCTCCGCCCAGAGCGGAAGAAGTTAAAGTAAAAGTTTATTAACCATTGTTACCAAGGTTCCTTATAATTTTAACATACTAGCATAAAAAATCGGTAACAATTAGCGGTACGCATTTCTAGTAAAAAACAATGGTCTCCAAACTAGGCGTAGCCTGTATCTTGGGGAAGTCATTTGATGATTTCCCATCCTTAAATAAAGGCAATGCCGACTTTAACCGATTTTTAAAAAGGAGGAGTTTATGCTCAATACCCTCTTACATTTAAAGTCTTATCTCCTTTTTAAGGTGGAGTAAAGTTAATACTGAATTTTTTTATGAATTTTAAAGCTTAGCTGGAGAAGCCAACCCAGGGCAAGTAAGAGTGGAAGACCTTTGCCCAGCAGTGGGATTTTACCAACAAATAAAAATACTTATTTTAATACATAAAATAATAACAAAGTCTCAAATTCACACAACACCTAAAACAATGTCGGTATTTTTCCATCGACATGTCGATAATACGAACCTATAGTAGTCCCAACACTAAGCCACATCAAGTGAGGGGTGAAATGTAATATTCATAACAGTCCTTTGTGCGGGCATTTCGCGGCCGCGGGGTTGAATAGCACTCCCTTGCACTCACTACTGGGTACAGTCAACCGCATGTAGTTGTCACACTATCATTACGAAAATCGCCCATATCGCTAAAAGATAATAGACACTACCAATCAATTGACATGGTATTCTTTTTATGAGCTGTCAAAACGCGATTGCGCCATAGTTGTATGACAATTACAAACTGTGATGTCACTTATTTGCCAACTCAATTATTTGATTACAAACCAACTAAAAAACTAATTTTACAATTACTTTAAAATTATTGGGTTTAACAAAATATTTAAATTGATTGAATTAATGTACTTACGTGTACGATTTCTTGTAATGAATTTTTTAAAAGAGTATGTATGGAGTTTCCTGCCCATTCTTCTCCATATAAAACTACCTTTGCATTGGGCAACTACATTCAATATTTTTATTTCTTTTTTGCAAAATGGCATTCATAAGTGCTTTTTAATGGTCTAATTAAAATTATTTGACTTAGAGCCTTTGAAGTAATGGTTAATGGTGTCAATTTCGGATTGTGTACTATCTATCATGTGGTTAACTGTACTCTATTGTACTCGGGTCATTGGTGATTGTATGTACCCCACCTGCCCTGTTTATGCTGTTTGGTTAATGTAAGTCCTGTCTCTAATATAATTTTGAAATAGCTACCTCTGGTTTGCGGTTTTGTTCAAGTATTGAATCTGCAAATTTCTATCGCTCCTCATAGTTCTAAAAGCAAAAGATGAACTAGTTTCAAGATACTTGTTTTCCCTGAAGGGTCAGACAGAGGTGTACCACTGTACACCCACAGTTCACCGGTATGTTTAGGTTCCACGTAATGGGGGGCGAGCCTATTGCCATTGACCGGGCACAAACCCTATCTCCGAGTTGCTGCTGAGAATTTAATAGAAAAACCCAATAACACTTTTTGCTCGACCTGAGCAGTCGCGCTTAGGACCACTAGGCTAACGAGGCAGTTCAGTAAAAAATACATACACATAGAAAAAAAACAGAATACTTTATTAAAGGTAATGTAAACGCCAATATTGTTTCCGATATCATAGACATTTTTAACATTTTGTATACCTAATAAGCAACGATTTTTCTATGAATTTCTCAGTAGCAGCTCGGAGTTAGGATTTGTGCCCGGTTAATGGCAATAGGCTCGCCCCCTATTACATGGGACCTAAACATACCGGCGAACTGTGGGTGTACATTGTTACACCTCTGCCTAACCCTTCGGGGAATACAGGCGTGATGGTATGGTAGAAAAATAGATTAGCTTATAAAAATATTTTTTACTTATTTTTCTGTATTCATTTTCAAGAAAACCTCAATTATTTTCTCTTTACATTTCTCAAATTATTAGAAGAGAACAATACAATTGAAGACATTGTGCGAACAATCCTAAGTCCAACATTTAATTAAACAGTAGCTCCGGGCTATAATTTCAGTAATGGACTGCTTCTGTTTAGTAATGTTGTCTATGGTTTGTTAATGAATATTATCACGCCTGTATTGTTTGAAGAGTGTAGTTAGAAATGGTGCTGCATAACATTTAAAAACCATCATGATTTAAAAGCTTAGTTACTTTACTTAGCTTGCTTGCTTTACTTTGCTTAGCTTTACTTTTTTTTTTTTCGGCGCGCTCATATGACCAGATGTTTGAACGTGAACGAGGCGAAAGGAGTATTGAAGGATCATAGTAGGTGGCGTTCTGTGATTTCTGCCTACCCCCATGGGAAAAAGGCAAGGGAAAAATGTCTGTATAACTTTTTCAGATTTAATCAAAATCAAATAATTCATGTACATTAGGACTAAGTCCGGCAATCACAACCCGAACATAAAAAAGAGTAATAAAAAAAAAATTTTGGACGTCGAACTTACAAGAAGAAAAAGTTAAATCTAGTTATCACTTCCAAAAGGTAAGGGTTCCAAAGGGTCTTTGGTGGTATGACCTTGGAAAGTATGGAGTGACCTTGCCCATGCTTCTCATGGCAAGGTCACTCCATACTTACTCCTTTACCATGTTTTTTAAAAACTACTAACTTAACTGCCTCGTTGGCTTAGTGGTGCTAAGCGCGACTGCTACGCTAGAGGTCTTGGGTTCGATTCCCAGGTCGAGCAAAAAGTGTTATTGGGGTTTTCTATGAAATTCTCAGTAGCAGCTCGGAGTTTGAATTTGTGCCCGGTTAATAGCAATAGGCTCGCCCCCTATTGCATGGGACCTAAACATACCGGCGAACTGTGGGTGTACATTGTTACACCTCTGCCTAACCCTTCGGGAAATATAGGCGTGATGGTATGTGTGTACTAACTTACCTCCCTCCATAAACGAAAAACTTGAGTTTATAATAATCTAAAGTAAAACGAGCCATAACATAGAGTATCTAGATTTACTAAGAAGTCCATTTCATCATGACAAAGTGGACAATGTGTACATCCATCGACAGAAGGTCAATTCTACAAATTAAAAAACGCTCAAAATCTAGTCGCAATAATATCATCTCAGCGACGATTAATGTCAAAAAAATTGTTGGCAAATTAGATTTATTTATGACAGATTGAGATTTTTTTTCATTTGAGTCTATGTTAGAGGTGACAGAGACAAAATCGACGATGGAGTGCGCTGATGAAGCCTGTCTGTACAGAATATTGCTATTGGTCCTGAAAGTTAATTGAATTGCCTTTTGATTGACGGCTGCAAGAGTAAATGTATCTTCTCAACTCGAACTATCCGGCTGCGGGTTGTTCGTAAGAGATACCGCGCCCCCGGAACGCAAAGGGCACAAGAAGGAACATGGGTGGGTTTTAGTCAGTAAAAGTCTGACACTCCCTCCCGCCCCGCCCAGGGCGGGAGAAGTTATTTGATGATTTCCCACCCACCAAAAAAAAAAAAAAAAAAAAACTCAAACTATCCGCGCGTGTGTTATGTAGCCAGGGCGGGCTGCGCTAAGCAATCGTTCAATGATAGATCAAACAGGTGAAATCCCCAGCGTTTAATATCCTCATTAAACCGCCATCTTGAAGAAGCTGCATATAGTAATGATCATTGCTATTAAATGCTCCAACAAAACCACTATAATCTTCGTCCCAAACCCTCTTGTTTTACCATAAATCATACATACACCATTATTTATTACTGATACAATTTCACCCACCTACGTATTCTTGTTTATATCAACCTACCTACCCGGTCCTATAATAAAAATAATTCCAACAAAAAAACATCTTGGGCTGTTCTCCTTTAAATAAAACAGAAGAGACCACAAAGACATGTCGGTAAAACAATTGAGTGTTTATCGATAATTAACGTCCCATCACTAGCTATTTGTCTTTCGAAATTCAATTCTTCGGCTGTTAAAATAAGGGTGATAGTTGTTCTAAAACGTACGCGTCTTGTAACGGTCTCGATGCGCGGGAAATGAAAGTGGTTACATATTTATAAAATGGAATCGATTTTTAAATGAGCCAATGGTGGTGCTCGTTTGGGGAGGCGGGAAGCGGCAGGCCCCACCCAACGTTGAATGTCAGATGAACGTCTGGCGCGCTTTTTTGCTCATTCGCTCAGCGTCCGCCGACGCGAGCGGTCGTTTAAAACGATGTGATTGCCTTGAATATTTATCATGTTTTTAACATCACTTACTGCCTACTGGACAATTTTATTGGGTATATGTTTTAGAGAAGTTATATAGTTAAGTGTATTGTTTATTAAAGATCTTTGAAATAGACATTTTGAATTGAAATTTTTTTGATGCTACAGCATTCGTTGTAATAAATTCAGTAACTTAAGCAGTTAGTATTGCCGCATAAAAACGAATGAGAGATTCAATATATTATTATTTAGGTATATTTATTTTAAAATTTAATAAAGCATCTAGGATCTAAGAATTATTCAGCCAGGTAGAAAATTGATTGAATGCAGTTGGTATATTTATTTACGCAAACATAGATTTTCTTTCAAAATTGTTTCTCCATGCTGCATTTTGCATACAAATAATAAACTAGTAAACTAAATAAAACTCAAAATCCGCCCATCAAGACCTCCTTAAGCAATATCAATTGCTTGCATCGATTTGTCGATACCAAAGTATCGATATTTTACGACGACGCACAACACTATCGCTTGCTGATCCCATCGACTTATGGCAAAATACTCGCGTCATCCGACACTGGTTTAACTTTGAAATACTGGTTGTAATAAACATAGACCGTGTTTGCTTATTTTATAGGGTTATGTGACCGATATAGACTGCTCCGTTGGTCTCGTGGTCGCAAGCACGGGGTCCCGGGTTCGATTCCCAAGTCGAGCAAAAAGTGTTATTGAGTTTTTATATTAGGATTTGCTCAGTAGCAGCCTGGAGTTTGGAAGTTGGTGGTGTGACACCCCCGTGCCTCGGAAAGCACGTAAAGCCGTCCCGGCTGTCATTCGTAGATCTTTGACAGTCGTTACGGATAGTCAGAAGCCTGGAAGTCTGACAACCAGTCTAACCAAGAGGTATCGTGTTGCCTAGTAACTGGGTCAGATAGGCATTCGCTCCATGTAAGACACTGGTACTCAGCTGCATCCGGTTAGACTGGAAGCCGACTCCAACATAGTTGGGAAAAGGCTAAGTAGATGATGATGAGGTGACCGATATAGGGTTCCTAGGTGATGTAGGCAATTTTTGTACTACCTTTTTTACCCCCATTTTTTTAAGTAACTACGCTAGAGGTAATGGGTTCGATTCCCAGGTCGAGCAAAATGTTTTTGGGATTTTCAATGAAATTCTCAGTAGCAGCTCGGAATTAGGATTGGTACCCAGTTAATGGCAATAGGTTCGCCCCCTATTGAATGTGACTTAAAAACATATCGTCGAACTGTGGGTGTACATTAGTTAAACCTCTGCCTAACCCTTCGGGGGATACAGGCGTGATGGTGTATCCTATACAAACTTCCATCCCCTATTTCCATCAGTGCTTTATTGACGATAAAAAGAAGCCTATGTCCTTCTCAAAGGTCTAATCTACCTATGTACCAAATTTCATCAATAACGGTTCAGCGGGTTAGGTGTTCAAGCGTAACAGACAGACATAACAGTTACTTTCGCATTATAGTATTAATATGAAGTATGGATTCTGACAAATAAATGATTGTGATCGACAAATCTCAGGAAGCAGTTATCATACATTCAAAAATCGAAAGACTTCCTTTTTAAACGATACAGCACTCCTCAAAGGAATCCAGACAGGCTAGAGTGAACGGAATCCCTCTTAAAGTTGACGGGGGACAGCTTAGACGAAACTAGCACAAGATTCGATGCAGTTAACTCTGACTGCAGATTTGTCAATGTTGGTAGCACTGGAATGACGGCCATCTTGCTTGTTGTAGAAGCAGGGAGTTCTGACAATGTCATTTTTATTTGTGTTTTTTTTTTGAGGTAATGATTTTTGAATTTTGACAGTTGAGTGATGGAATTAATAAAGGCTTTATTTTTGAAGCAAGTTCCACCTTATTTACCTGTTTCTTGGAGACTAGATGGACATCTGAGACGGCAAAACATTTGATGCTTCTGATATTGAAGAAGCTAGAAGGTTTGAACTGATGACCTCACTTCCAGTTCCTTAGGTACTTAAAGTATATTACATTAGCTCTCGGCTGAGATCATTTAAAAATATTTTTATTACACTATTTGTAATTGTATGGTAGTCGCCACGAGTCGTGAGCACAAGTGTCGAGTTTTTTTTTTAGGTTATGGGTGTTTTGGGTCGCCGACGCTGCACGCGATTGGTCCGACTGACAGACCAATCGCGTAAATAGAGCTTGACGTTTGTGCTCACGACTCATGGCGGTTACTTTATAATGGTTGCGAGGCGCATGTACCGAGCAAGTACAAGTGTGAGTGTTTCCATTCATATGTAATTTCTAAGTTTGTCTTGGACTTCACTGAGAAGAGAAACACATCGTGAGGAAACTTGGACTCAAAGTTAATATTTGTCTCAAATCACGAATACACCAGCAGCGTGGTGGTCAATGCTCTAGTCCTATTGAAGAAGAAGAGGCTTCGCCCTGCAGAGTGACCGTAATAAAAAAATATATAGGTACCTAACTTACCCATAATTTTAATTTCTAGCCATCAGGTGGTCCAGTTCTGTAATATCCTGATTAACGTAATAAAAGTTATAACCTAATTATCATAAAAAAATCTCTCTCACATCAGTAAAAACACCTATGGAAGTCGTAAATGTCTAGAAAAGGTTACTGACTCTCTAAAATGTTAAGCCTATTAATTTTGTACACATTTAGATATCAAAAGAATAATATTTAAGTGTCTCGTCCACTGCTAATAACAACATAATCGTTAAATATAAGTAGCAGCCCCGGAGATTGGAAGTTGGTGGTGTGACACACTCGTGTCTCTGTTGGTCCTACGTCTGATCTTTCACGGCCGACCCATCTTATCATGATAGTGACACAACAGAAAGCGCATTTGTATTTGCGCACACAATTGTGCACTTTTGCGTACTTGGTTGGTCTCCGTTAAGGTTCACCACCATGACCGAAATTCGTCGGAAGGGTATAATTATAAATCACAAGCTTCTGCCCCCGACTTCGTCCGCGTCAAAGTTGATATATTATCCCACAAGAACCGTCCATTTTTCCGGGATAAAAAGTAGCCTAAGTTTTCAGACTATAATCTATCTCTGTGCTAAATTTCATCCAGATCCGTTGAGCCGTTTAAGCGTGCAAGAGTAACAAACATCCATGCATCCTCACAAACTTCGCATTTATTAGTAGGATAGGGTTAGAGAGTAAGTGGAGAGCCTCCCCAAGCAAAGGTACGTTTTTCAGCACACCTTGGTGAGCCTAATCACTTTCATTCCTTCTGCTGGCAGGATCTCTTCAATAACAGTCTGCAAACATCTTGAATGAGTGGCATCGGCACGGTTGCGGGTTCAATTTCCGCACAAAACAAATACATATTTGTATGGCTTACAGATAGTTGATCCGGGTCTGGCTGTTTATGTATATGTTTGTAAACGCATCTATGAAACAAGAAAAAAATCTGGTGTGGGGCAGTTTATCAAAAATTTATAAGAAAAATGTAATAGTATGACGCCTACCGCTCAAGTCCACTTACTTCTTATGATAAACAGATGTTATTTTTAACAGACTTCAAAAACAAGGAGGTTCACAATTCGTCTGTATGTATGTTTCTTCTTTTTTTTTGTACACGTGTGTGTGTTACGCGGTAACTCAGCCAATTATAAATCGATTTTGATGATTCTTTTATTTTTATTTTTTTAACTGCCTCGTTGGCCTAGTGGTCCTAAGCGCGACTGCTGCGCTTGAGGTCTTGGGTTCGATTCCCAGGTCGAGCAAAAAGTGTTATTGGGTTTTTCTATGAAATTCTCAGTAGCAGCTCGGAGTTTGGATTTCTGCCCGGGTAATGGCAATAGGCTCGCCCCCTGTTACATGGGACCTAAACATACCGGCGAACTGTGGGTGTATATTGTTACACCTCTGCCTAATCCTTCGGGGAATATAGGCGTGATGGTATGTTATGTGTGTGTATGTTCTTTTATTGTTTGATAGGTCATACTTCAAAGGTGGTCCCATATAAATTTTATAGAAATTGGTACAGTAGTTTGGTAAAAAAATAAAAATTTAAAAAATATGTCGTCCAAGTAAACGAATTAGCGTATTCTGCTTTCTTGTGACTTTTGAGTGGTGTTATTACGTAGTATAACTGTTCCTAATTGGATTTGGATGACAGGAAATTGATAATAAAAAGAGAAAAATATTTTTTTTTTAAGACAACCCCCTTCAAATAGCTTTGGAAGTCGGTGGCAATACAAAACTACAAACAGAACCAAAGCCGCCGACTTTCAAAGATTTTTGTTCCGGATGGGAAATCATCAAAATATGACTTCTGAGCTCGTTGACTTCCAAAGCTAAAGTTATTTTTCACTTTTTAGTTTTTGAAGGAGGATCTCATTTTTGTAATACATTTTTTTAAAAGAGAGTGGAGTTTCTTTCCCGTTCTTCTCCCTACTTAACTACCTTTTGGAACGGGCAACTAGATTCAATATTTTTAATTTTAACATGTAATTGATGTTCAAAAGTGCCTTTTAATGGTCTAATTGAAATAAATGATTTGACTTTGACTTTGACTTTTTAAAATAGTTTTTAAGTTACAAATTGATATTAGAATGAACAGGACATCTTCTAATCTTCAAAAGGTCAAATACGTAACATGACCTATAGTTATAACTACATAACAATCGAAGTAGCGGTTACTGGGTGACCTGGTTATCCGATGACCTCTAGTTATGTAGTTTTAGTAGTAAAAGAACTCTTTGTGAAGGAGCTCGTCTGTGGAAGTACTACCATCATACCTATTTCTGCTGCAAAGCATGGTTTGAAGAGTGTCGATGTAACTTTGTCTCTGGAATGGTAACGCATTTGCAAGGCTTCTGGTATTGTACATGTGTATAGGCAGCAGTGACCATCTAACATCAGGTGGGCCGTCGGCTTGTTTGCCACTCAATGACATACAAAAAAAAAACATAATAAAAATATGACGCCTACTAGCCTATGGGCCCATATATGAAAACATGGCCCCATCTCATACATTCCCCAATTGGTACTCTTTTATATGTTTTTACTCAATTTCAATTTTATGACACTAAACAGGAGTTCCAGTCGTTCAACGCGTCAAATACGAAATTTGACATATAGCAACTCTGTAACCGTCGAAGTAGGTACACGAGTAACTCTTTAATCCAACCACAAGCCGTTAAATCTAAGCCACCATAACCATTAATACAAGAGATCTGTTCCCCAATGACACTATGTCTTTTGTTGAAAAAAGCTTTCTTAACACCATAAAAATAGGGTTTCAATTTCAGGTAGGTAAGCATAACTAACGAATTATTCAACCGCAAAATGTGATACCCAATAACCATGTCAAAATAAACATTTTATTTAAAGTTCAAGTAACCCTAATTCTTTGAACTAAACCTACATTTCATCCATTCAACCACCCATCCGAATCCAGACCTCAATCACCGCAACTTAACTTCACCGATCTTACACACCGCTCACAGATAATAAATTACCTAAAATCTGCTACATTAAAAACTCCGTGTCCACTCGGTCAAGGAATGTCTATGGCCATACATTTTTTTCCTTCGTACCTTTTTTAAATATTCAAATCGAATCACCCAAATTAAGTAGCCATAAACGGAATCAGCTTCCAAATTTGAATATTTCATTCTCGCTCGTACGACGCGCGCGCTTTGATTTGTGTTGTTGCTTTGGCTGTGTGTGTATTGTAGGGATGTGAAATATCGATAAGTTGTTTTTTGTTCACCAGAAATTTGGCTAAGTTGGGTTTAGGGTTTCGTGTAAAGAAAACAAAAAGTTAAATTATCCTTGGGTTAATTAAACATCCCGTAATTACAAAAGCTTTTCAAAAATCATTATCAAATTAACACGATAAAATACAATCTTAATCGTAATTTATTATCTTTATCACAAAAACTGTTAAATGAATAAGTGATTGCAAATTAACGTTGAAATCACTACCGTAGCGACAAAAAGATTGATAGAGAACTGCGGCTTAAGTAATTTATTCGAGTAATTAAACACTACAAGGCTACAAAAACGTTAGTGTTATGCTATTACTGAGTACTTTTATTAATGAGAAGTAATTTATACTGCGGATAAATTAAGAACCAATTACTTTCTCAGCTTTTTTACAGTGGCAGTAAAAAGAAATGATTGATATGTAATTTACAATCCTGCCATGGAAACCTATATTTACGAGTAGTAGTATTCTTTGTTTGATTTGGTTTTTTATAAGGCTTCCTTAAAATGTAAAGTCTAGCTATACCAAAAGAAAAAATACCGACATCGATACTTTTGATTTTTTTTAAAACGCGCCTCACTAAACCTTTTGTCGCATCGCGCCGCGCGTTGATAAGGAAACATTTTAAATTAGTAGTAAAAAGAGTAAAAAATATTGTAATATATACATATTTTTTTACATTTTTTTTACTTGTATTTTGTCGAACAAAACGGGTAGCCGCTACCAAACGATATAAATTATATCATTTTTCACTGCGACATCCCTAACCGAGGTAAAAAATGACGTTCCATTCAACGTTCCGAGTTTGAAAAAGTTTTGCCGCGCTTTTTTATACGTTTCCGGGCGGCGGGATTCCATTATTGAACTTTATAATTCGAATGCCTTGCTCAACGGTTATTAATACTTCGTCGTGCATAGCGGGTTTTATACTGAAATGTATTTTGATTCGTATTTTTGAGCAGGTGATGTATTGGAAGGTTGTTTGTGGTGTTTTTAAGGTCGCGAAGGCGATCGCGTCGGCTTTTTTATAGTCTTCGTCTGTGAGTAAGATTTGTACCGTACCGGGTTCTTAGGCGAGGTTCGGCTGCGAGCGATTTAATAGTTTTAAAAGAATTTATATCATCGCGACTTTCGATTCGTTTTTCGAAATTTAGTTTACCTGTGAAGTTAAAATTTGGCACAGATTATGTAGGACACGTCAACCAAAGAACGCATTTGATTTTCAGTTTGCCTTTCATGTGAACGAAATCGCGGGCAAAAGCCAGTTCAAATAATATAATAAACCACGTGGTATAATATTTAGAACGAACGGCCAACTGTGGGTGTCCATTGGTACACCTCTGCCTAACCCCTCGGGGAATACAGGCGTGATGGTGTCTGTATTTAGAATAAATATTCTGATGAAGATAAAGTTCATATCAAAAGTTTTAAATACCGCTATCAAAAATCGCTCAACACGGCTAAAGAAGTTGCCATATTTAAAAAGTCCACAAAAACGCTGACGCGATTATCATCGCTTTCAATGCGACCTCGCCCTAACTCCGCAGTCATAATGATATTTATAATTATGTCAAAATTTAATGAAAAATACGATCCGTGACCTTTTAGAGGTAATAGGTCAATGTGTTTGTCATGCAACCTGTTTTATTGTCAAACTTCACGCTTTAACTGTCGCGGGGAGGCAGAGATTGAGCGTGTTTTGTTTAGTAATAGTAGAGCTCTTTGTGAAGGAGCTCGTCTGGGGAAGTACTACCACCATATCTGTTTCTGCCGCAAAGTAGCGTTGCTGTGTTCCGGTTTGAAGGGTGTGGGTGCCGGTGTAATTACAGGCACATGAGACATTTTAACTTTTACTACCAATATGAGTAAAGGTACCGCGCACTCGTATTTATACATAGAAAAGATTGAAATTATTCTCATTGGCAGTGATAGACACTAATAGTATAAGCTAAAATATTATAAATAAACATACATCCACACATAAACTTACGCCTTTTTCCATGGGGGTAGGCAGAAACAACAGAACGCCACCTGCTACGATCCTTACATACTACTTTCGCCTCGTCCACGTTCATACAACCCGGTTACGATTACTGCGCACGCGACCTTTCCGAAGAACCTCACCAATAAGGTCAGGGTATGTTTTTCCAGGGCTTCCCCTCCCGACGTTGCCACTCACATCTGCTATATAAATTATATGAATCAAATATTTGCCAACATAATCTTCTAGCTATTTATTGGTTAGCAACTAAAAATCGAATTTTACAGTAAATTGGAAATGAATGCAGGTGTTAGGGGCTAAGATCATCATCATGTCAGCTTTTATGAAATCCACTGCTGGACATAGGCGTCCCCAAAGCCACAATATCTAAAATAAAGTACCTACTCTAATTTTAAGAATACTTTATTTTAAAACTACTACCACTATTTACTTCATTTTGAACAGCCTCGGTAGCCTAGTGGTCCTAAGTGTGACTGCTACGGGTCTTGGGTTTGATTCGAGCAAAATAGTGTTATTGGGTTTTTCTATGAAATTCTCAGAAGCAGCTCGGAGTTAGGATTGGTGCCCGGTTAATGGCAATAGGCTCGCCCCCTGTTAAAACATACCGGCGAACTGTGGGTGTACATTGGTACACATCTGCCTATGGTAAGTCTAATTTTTAGAAAAATTGTGTCTTGCAATTATTGGTGTCAACCAATGGTGGCCAATGGTGGTGGTGGTGGTGTCTAGTGGATATAGCGTCAACTACCCAATTATAACGATTTAGTATCTAGATTTCAAATAAGGAAAGCCTACCTAAAGGTATGTCTTCAAGACTTCTGAATCTTTATATCCGTCTTCAGGCTTTTTAATATCCTGTGTAATGGCCACAAAACGTACAGCAGGTACAATAACAAACTTAAATAAAGCATTTAACAGAAGATCGGGGGACCTCCGGCGTACTCCGAGGACATGGAAAAAGAATTAGTTATCAAAATGGATGCGGTATGTGAGCAGTACGCTTAGTAGTCATTATCAGCCAAGATTGCGGAAGAGTCGTCGCGGCTCTGGAACGCTAAGGGCATTAAGGTTTAGTCAGGAAAAGTCTGACACTCCCGTCTGCTCCACCCAGAAAGGAAGAAGGCACTGATGATTTCCTATACTTAAGAAAAAAATGGTGCCTAGCCCTTGTACCGAACTAGCACCACAGGAACAGTTTTTTTTATAAAATTTGGACAAAATAAATTCAAATGAGTTCTAATTAATACTTATTATTTATTTTGTTGCGGCTAAGTAATAAAAATTAGATTATTGTAGCTAGGATTACAATGGTATACCATTTTTTGAATATTTTCTTAACTCCTAGTTCCATTGCCATAAACCTCAGTCCAATACCGACTGTTACAGAGCGGTGAATAAATAAAAATAAATAAATTACGCGGCAACACATAAATATAGGCTGTATGGCGGTGTGGCTGGACGCGACGCACTGAAAACTAGAAAAAAAATATCATATTTAAACGTGGAACACTTTGGGTGCGCGCCGAACGGTTTTGGTCGATTAGTATGGACCTGACTTTATTAGTTCCGCAAGTAATATATTTTTTTAAATTTTTTAGCGATGCCAGACCCAGCACTGTTGCTGGGTCTGGCATCGCTAAAAAATTTACATTACATTTACAACACATCTGTATGTGTTGTAGGTTTTAACAACATACCATCACGCCTGTATTCCCCGAGGGGTTAGGCAGAGGTATACCAATGTACACCCACAGTTCGCTGGTCTTACAAAAACAGAAGCACTACATAGGTGAAATTAACTGCTTATCATCAGTAGATCAAGTTAAATTATATCCCTAATTTACAATGATTGCATTTCCAAATGTGTATTGTTGACTTTTCTATCTGATATCGCGATAACATTTTGCTTTGCAGAGATTACTGTTGTTAAAATCATACCTTGCCTTGACATTATCACCAATTTCAGTACGCTATCGCGCTCACCTGTACTCTGAAGAGATAAAAGGTATGACTGTTCTGTTCACTTATCTCAAAAACGCATACATAAACACAACAATTTAGAACAAAAGTAGTACTTGTGTATAAGTACTTGTTTATGTCTTATAAAAAGAAAATAAAACGGTTATATTTTGCTTATAAACTTTATTTTAAGTAAAACTTTAGATCAGAAAAAACGCAAAATTACACGAGTCTTGTCCATGTAAATCTTGCTTCATTAGTTGGACAAAACCATTGACATTTACCAGTACCACCTCTTGGAATCAAAACGTTATGAGTTCAAAATAATCTAAAGCATAATAAACTTTAACTGGTGAAAATAAAACTTCTTTTCACTTAGCAAAAATTTATGAACTTCGCGCTTTTCAGATAGGTGTTAATCTTATGACATTTAAGAAGGCACGCACGGTGCCTGGAGTACTTGTGTATAAGTACTTGTTTATGTCTTATAAAAAGAAAATAAAACGGTTATATTTTGCTTATAAACTTTATTTTAAGTAAAACTTTAGATCAGAAAAAACGCAAAATTACACGAGTCTTGTCCATGTAAATCTTGCTTCATTAGTTGGACAAAACCATTGACATTTACCAGTACCACCTCTTGGAATCAAAACGTTATGAGTTCAAAATAATCTAAAGCATAATAAACTTTAACTGGTGAAAATAAAACTTCTTTTCACTTAGCAAAAATTTATGAACTTCGCGCTTTTCAGATAGGTGTTAATCTTATGACATTTAAGAAGGCACGCACGGTGTTCGAAATTTGAATTCGGTCGGTGGCCAGCAACGAATCTTGTATGTGTAGTAAAAACTACTTTCCTAAAAATTATTTGTTAAAATCATTAATTTTATGGTAACATTGTAATTTGTTTGAATATTTATAACAGAAATGGAGAGTAAATTCATAACATATATAAACATAGAATTGTTAATATGGCTGCGTAGTTTATAACTTGGCATAAAATACAAAATCAGCCTTAATCACTTACTGGTAGAATTTCTTATAATCTTTCTATCAAAATATACCGAACAGTGTACAAACCGATTCTTAGACTTTGAAACCGGATAATCATATATAATGACATTTTTAAAACCTACGTTTAACCCAGGCAGGCAGAAAGCTAACACAACCACAGACAAAAAAAATTAAGTCTCTAGGCCAAATAGGAAGTCAAAAGTTGCAGGTTCGATTCCGTATTGACGCACGGGTTTACAGCCGGCATTCCGATCTTATATCCTACTTACTTTTACAACCTATTTTATATCCTAATCCTTTAACGATATAGTTACGGCATCGATTCGGTAGCCATCTTGTAGTAATTTATAGTGCCCATATCAATTAGATGAGACGTCTTTGGGGCCAATGGATTACGGGTTTTTTTTTTGCATCTAATAAACTGAAGTACGAAAAGGATTAGGTAATGTACTTTTAATAGCATCCTTTTTTAAAGTCGGTTAAAATAAATAAGTAGGTGTGGTTACGCTTCTGTTTGGCTAAGAAAAGCCAAAATTAATGAAAAATAAAATAAAAAGAATTTAAAAATTGTATCGAAAACTAAATTCACAAAAGGAATTTCTACACCATTAATACCATCACGCCTGTATTCCCCGAAAGGTAAGGCAGTGGTGTACCAATGTACACCCACAGTTCGCCGGTATGTTTAGGTCCCATGTAAAAGAGGGCGAGCCTTTTGTCATTAACCGAGCATAAATCCTAACTCCGAGCTGCTACTGAGAATTTCATATAAAACCCAGTAACACTTTTGCTCGAACTAGGAATCGAACCCAGCACCTCTAACGTAGCATTCGCGCTTAGGACCTGTAGGCTAACGAGGCAGGCAAAAGGAATTTGAAGTTTAAAAAAAAACGTTCATTAACAAGATTACGTGAAATAAGTTTGATACAAACCGCTTTTAAAAAGAAATTAAAAACTATAAAAAAAAAATCTCACTAAACGTATGTACTCATACAACAATAACATAGGTATCTATGTACTGGAGGTCACACGTCATACGTCCTAAAAACCGATCTGTGCCGAAGAAAGCCGAGCTCGCTCGCCCGACCAATCAAATCACAGTTTCATATAAAACAAAAGACTCCATCTTTATTTTCGTAGCCCGTAGCTCGTAGGCCGTAACCCGTAGGTCTTATCCCGTAGCCCACAAAGATTTCAACGCGTGGAAAGATTTTTGAATTATACATATCATTAACTAGCTGTGCCCGCGGCTTCGCTCACGTGGATCTAGGTGTAATGAAGTAGCAGATTCTATACAAAAAATTAACCTTCGATTTTGGCGATGCGGAGAAATTTTTTGATGACATTTGTTTTTTAATTCTTTTTTGTTATTATTAATTTTTTGTTTCTTTAAGTTTTTCCTAATTTTTGATAGTTAAACCATTTTGCAGTTTTTGCAAGACCACGTCAATGTAATTATAATTATTTTAAAACTAAATAACTAATTTAAAACAACAACAACAACAACATACCATCACGCCTATATTCTCCGAAGGGTTAGGCAGAGGTGTACCAAGGTACACCCACAGTTCGCCGGTATGTTTAGGTCCCATGTAATAGGGGGCGAGCCTATTGCCATTAATCGGGCACAAATCCTAACTCCGAGCTGCTACTGAGAATTTCTTAGAAAAACCCAATAACACTTTTTGCTCGACCTGGGAATCGAACCCAAGACCTCTAGCGTAGCAGTCGCACTAAGCTACCGAGGCAGTTACTAATTTAAAAGTGTAAGTTAAAATAAGGATAAGATAAGGTCAGTGTAAAATGTTATGGTATTAAAAAAACTGCAACATGGAATTTTTATCTTCACATTCTATTAAAGAATATTAAAACATAGTTTATCAGCAGATTAACATTACTAAACAACTAATTTCCACTTCGTGAGAATCAAATATATAACTTCTTGAAAACTCAAAAGATTAATGTAATCTTTTTAAAACGAACACTCAGACCATAGACAATTTTAAGTATTTCATAATCCAACCTTTTTACACGAATTACAAAAAAAAGCTATTTGCGCGCCATTTTAACTGTTTTTAACCTGTTAATAAAGGGTGGATTAAGTTGAGCGGGAGTTAAGCTGACGATGCTACCAACATTGGCAATTGTCACTTAGAATGAGACGATATAATAAGTTTCTGTATTTTACTACGAAATATGATAATAATCTGACTGTTTTAGAAAGTATGGCTGATTGTATTCTTTTGTTTTGTATGACCCAAGTTTTTTTTAACTAGACGGATGCCACCTTTTTATATTTACCTAGGTAATAATTTAAGCGTTACAAAATAATTACATATATTAAATTCTTTTATCAGTAATTTGTTGACATAAAAAAAAAAACATAAAAACAATTAATTACTTTATTTTTTTATTTACTTACGAAACATACAAAACAAACCTTCAAGTTTACAAAAAAAAAAACCATGGGTAAATAACTAAATTCTCTGTATCTCATAAATAATTTATTTTAAACAATTTTTCAAGTTTCTTGTATGACACATTCAATAGAAGTACAGAGTAGTTTCAAAATATAATTAATGGTATAAATTATCAACACCAACCAACGAATAGGTAGATTGATGTCTCAATTAATTTTACATAAATAATCGTCACTTGGATTAATAGCATATTTATCACGTTTTAAATAAAAAAAATACTTTATAACACGAAGTCTCCAATGAAATTCTGACAAAAAAATATAAAATGCATTTGAATTTTGTATAATTTCTTGAAAATAAATGTCATTTAAAAAAAAAATAGCTGTTCAATCGAAATTTAAATGGAAGAAACTCCAGCTGTTCAATCGAAATTTAAATTTTATTCAATAAATAACAATTGAAAGGTAACAAAAATAGATGGTTATGTTTAATAAATAAACGCTTCTCATAACCGGCAGTAAATAATTAAGTAAAACAATATTAGCACGTGCCTCCCGGCGCCAAACATTGGCAACGCCCACAAAACAAAAGGAACGACCATAAAATGGAGGAAAAGGCAAAGACCACCAACATTCAGCCTATACACGGTAACTAAAAACTGTCACCAAATAGACAATAAACAGAAATGTTATCTGTTTTTCCCGTTTTTTTTTTACCTGAAAATTGTACCAGGGGTGGGGAGTGAGACGCGCGGGGCGACGCGATGCGGCAGTCTGGCTCGAACCTCGCCAGCGCTCGCGTCGACGCATTGCTACGAGACTATCCGAAGTGCAGTGTTTTTACTACCAAAAAGGCCTAAGTACACAACGCAATACATTTTTTCGGACTACAATCACAATTAACGTGTTATTTTGATAAGATAATTTATTTTGTACGTCTCAGTCGTGTTTTGTTCGTGTCGTGTGATCGATCGCGGATAATTAGCGTTATACCTATATTTTTTTTTGTCGAGTGCATTATCAAGTTTCACTGTCAGTGCGTTCGTTAACAGTTGAAAGTTTGGATTTTGACGTGAATAGGTAAGTTTTTATTTACTTTTCTGTTATTCTTTCCTTACGTTTTTACAAACAATTCGGGTCGGATACCGCTGTCATGCAATTTTGGCAGTTAAAAAAAAATGCAGATTTTTTTTAAAGTACTTAATTAAAGGTTTCCTTACATGTCATTAACCTTAAAAATGAATACCTAACACCCAGGTTAATTACTTGATGTTGTTATTATTTATAAATGTACCCTCAGTTGCATAAAATCAAGCACAAACTTGCAATACAAAAACATAATCTCAACTTCGCGATTATTCATAATTTTTACTTTTTTGAACTAATGTAACACGCATCTATAGTCAGTGAAAGGAGGAAAATGAAGATCAAAAGTGTTATAAAATAGTAAAAAGTGAGGAAATGTTACCAAACGTCGCGTACTAGTTTAGGCCTATCTACAATGTCAGTTCAACGATAACATATGTCGATATCATCCGTATCTGCGATTAATATTTGTTGAATTAGGAATTACGAAATGAAATCAATTGCACAATCTGAACAGTTAAAATTATAATTGGTCACAATATACGCAATAAACTAATCTATTTAAACGATTGCGTTACCCAATCAGGTCACTTACTTTTCGTGAAATAAAAAAGAAAAATAGAAAAAAAATAAAAATAAAATTCTATAAACTTTGTAGCTAATTAAAATGAAAGAAAAAAATATAGTGCATTAGCTTTTACCCGCTGCTTCATCTGCAAAATTTTCTTACGAGTCCCAATTTTTTGTGAATAAAATATAGCCTGTAACACTCAGGGATAATGTAGCTTCCGACTAGTGAAATAATTTTCAGAATCAAGCCAGTGGTTTTGGAGATTTGCGCGTTTAAAGAAACGAACTCTTCAGCTTTAAAATATTAGTATAGAATTTTACCCATATTACCCATTTTGAAGCGGCAAGAAAAAAGACCCAACTTATTTTAATTTTGTCGGGAAAGTTCAAAGTTAACATAACTAACAACATTTCAATGTTCATTGTTAGTATGTAGAAAAAAAAACAAGGAAACTGTCAGTAGCAAGTCTTATGATATTAATGGGAGTGATCGCGTGATCATTTACAATAAAAAAAAAAGTACAAAAGTGATCTAGCGGTGAATCAAATGTAACGTTTTTTTTTCTGTTTTACGTGAAAAATGTACGCATTTAATCTAAGTCTAGTTCCCCGCGTTGATTTATTTATATCAAAAGTGTTTTACCACCATTATACGAAGTGGAATTTCGTATAATTATATAAAAATATAATTTATATGATTTGAATTTAAATTGAGTGCGGCAGGCATGTGTTGAATTATTTATGGTCGGGCCCGCCATTTTTTAATTATTACTCTTGTCATTGCATATTTGTGATTTTATAGTAAACTAGCTTCCACCCGCGACTTCGCCCGCGTGGATTATTTCAACCGCGTTAAGCTGCGTCTTTGGTTACTGCTCCGCTCCTGTAGGTTGTAGAGTGATGTTATTAGTTTATGTTGCACAAGAATAATGTAGCTACCTATTGGTGAAAAAATGGTTAAAATCGGTCCAGGAGTTTCGGAGCTTATTCGCTATAAACAAACTAACAAAAAATCTTATCTGTTTGTAATATTAGTAAAGATTAATGTTGACTTTGATAAGTTAAAAATATAAGATTTACGACCAAAAACATGAATATATTTTTTATTACTTAAATAACCTTTTTATTGAGAATAAATTGAATTAAGTTTTTAATAATTATTCTTTTTATGCGGTCTTAACTTAAAATTTGACCTAGGCATCTCTTTAATGTCGCTTGGTACTTAAAAAAATATTACCTATACCTATGATTTTTAATAATACAAAAGTATTTTATAGACTTAATACGTAGATCCAGTAAACAATAAATAATAATACTCGTACCAACCTAATATCGTCCCACTGCTGGGCAAAGGCCTTGCTCATACAGAGAAGGCACGAGCATTGATCACCACATTTGCCCAAGGTGAATTGGTGGTTTCAGACTTATATAAATTAGAAGTCCAGGTTTCCTCACGATGTTGAAGATAAACTTAGAAAGTACATATGAATTGAAAAGCTCACATTACTACTGGCCCGTAGGTACCTACGTTTAGGGTTTAATTCAACCCTCTCCTACAATTCATAGTAACACATACCCACTTCTCGAAATTAATATTAATTTCCTTCATCTTTCAAATAATTTATTTATATGACCAATATCCGGGACGCCCCTACGCCCCTCGGTTGTAACAACCCCGCCCCAGTTGGCAACACTATAATAATTCATTTTCGCGTGTGGCAACAATTGGGGACGATACGGGTAATGTTGGGGTGCAATGGTATTGTTGGAACGAATATAATCTGCTGATGCTTTTGAAAAAGAACGAATTTAATAATAAAAAAGGTTTTTTTTATATGGCGTTTTTTGTTCAACTTAGCTAGGATACATACTATCACGCCTGTATTCCCCGAAGGGTTAGGCTGAGGTGCAACAATGTACATCCACAGTTCGCCGGTGTGTTTTTAGGTCCCATGTAATAGGGGGCGAGCCTATTGCTATTAACCGGGCACAAATCCTAACTCCGAGCTGCTACTGAGAACTCCATAGATAAACCCAATAACACTTTACTCGACCTGGGAATCGAACCCAAGACCTCTAGCGTAGCAGTCGCACTTAGGATAACTAGGCTTACGAGGCAGTCTATAATAGGTATGTTAAAAAAAAGTAGACTTAAAAGTTTAGTTTGTACTTGGGTTTAGTTCTGCCAAAATGAATCAATCCACATCATAATTTCTTCGGTTTTTCGAATAATGATTTTGGTTATACAATAGTAATTAAGATAAAGTTTTGCATGTACATTGGACTTTTATTGCTAGATAGCAGTACTATCAAATATAAAATAGGAAGAGGCTTTTCGCATATTGAATTTATTATTTAAATTATTGCGTTATTGCCGGTTGGCTCATTCTAACAGAACTAAGCTTACATAAGAGTTTATGTAGAAAACAAAATCGGAGTATCTAGTTTAGTCAATTCCAATGAAAAAGATACCACAGGAAAGAGTATTGGCCAGAATGGGCGTAAAACCAACAGCTTTGAAATATATTTCGTACAAGCTTCTGGCAGCGACTTCGATCTCGTGTTTTTTTTCACCCGTCTTTAGTTACTGCTCCTCTCCCGTGTACCGTAGCGTGATGATATAAAGCCTAAAGCCTTCCTCAATAAATAAACTATCCAACACAAAAATATTTTTTCAATTTAAACCAGTAATTCTTCAGATTAGCGCGTTCAAACAAACAAACAAACAAACTCTTCAGCTTTATAATTTTAGTATAGATGACAGCTTATAACTAATAGGTATTCTATTTTATATTATGGCAAACAACACAAGATAAAGACAAAGCTAGGACATTTTCTAAAAACAATATGATAATGCATAAATAAGAAAAAAAAAACGCATTACAGATCAGCCCGCTGATCTTAGAAATGAGTTCCCATTGTACTGTTAGTTTATAAAATACACTAGTTTCTCCTCGCGGTTTCGTCCGCGTATTTTTTTCACCCGCATTAGGATACGTCTATGGTTATTACTCCGCACCTATTGGTCGTAGCGTGATGTTATATAGCCTATAGCTTTTCTCGATAAACGAACTATCCAACACAAAAATATTGTTTCAATTCAAACCAGTAGTTCCTGAGATTTACGCGTTCAACCAAACAAACTCTTCAGCTTTTTAATATTAATATAGATAGGTATCCTACAAAATTATAATCTAGACATGTAGGTATTTTTATTGTGTTCCATTGTTATAAATTATTTCTAATTTAAGCCGAGATAATAATCTTTAACTATTACTAGACAACTGTTCGAGACTGTCCGCGTGGCCTATTTCACCCGCATTAAAGTGATGTCTTTAGTTAGATACTGCTCCGCTCCCGTATGTCGTAGCGTGATGTTATATAGCCTATGTTACTCAGTAATAATGTAGCTAGCTATTGGTGAAAAAATGGTTAAAATCAGTGCAGGGGTTTCGGAGTTTATTCGGTACAAATAGAAAAAAAAAATCCTCTTTACAATATTGGTATAGATAAAGTTTATATGTTATACACACCATCACGCCTGTATTCCCCTAAAGGTTAGGCAGAGGTGTATCAATGTACACCCACAGTTCACCGGTGTGTTTAGGTCCCATGTAATAGGGGGCGAGCCTATTGCCATTAACCGGGCACTAATCCTAACTTCAAGCTGCTACTGAGAATTTAATAGAAAAACCCGATAACACTTTTTGCTCGACCTGGCAATCGAACCGAAGACCTCTAGCGTAGCAGTAGCGCTTAGGACCACTAGGCCAACGAGGCAGTTAGCCGGTTAGTTATGTTATACATTTTTACTAAATAAGCAACACCTACCATGTCTAGTCTGTAACAGAAAATGTTAAATTTAAAATCTATTTTCGTAGTCAAAACAGCTTCACAAACAAACGATAATAAAGAACAATTAATTAAAACATCTCAAATAATCTACACTAATATTATAAAGGGGAAAGATTTGTGTTTGTGTGTGTGTATGTTTGTAATGAATAAACTCAAAAACTACTGCGCCGATTTCAAAAATTGTGTCACCATAGAAAGATACGTTATTCTTTAGTAACATAGGCTATATAATATCAGGCTACGGCCCACGGGAGCGGAGCAGTAATGAAAGACGTAACTTAACGCGGGTGAAATAAGCCGCGCGGACAAAGTCGGGGGCAAGTCGTCTAGTAGTCCATATAACTTAAAATAGTTTCTTCTATGTGTAATATAAATAATATAATAATACCAGCCTATTATTGTCCCACTGTAGGACAAAGCCCTCTTCTCCTACAGAGAAGGCACAAGCATTGATCACCACGCTTGCTCAAGGCGGATTGGGGATCATCATGTCAATAATAAAAAAATATTGCTGCATTTTTCGTCCGTCTAAATGAGGTACCTTTACTGCCAAAGTACCCACATTGTATGGTACTCTGTGGTACCAAGTTTGGAGGGCTACTCATCCCCTTTGGGCGTGACAGGGTAAGCCACGCCTACTCGATTTATTACCATTTTGAGTTACCCCAAGTCACTGGGGTGAACTTTACACATTTTTTATGAGAAATATTTTAGGTATTCACTCTATCTTGCTTGTGGTTGGGCCTACATAATTTTAGTCTCTGAATTTTGGAAAGAAAAATATTTTTTGTCTATGGTTGATGCCTATTTTTTGTAAGAAACTTTTAGTTGGTTATTTATTTATCAGCCTTTAGTGTTTTCGGGTTCTTGAACTATTGTATTACATTAAGTTGATCTTTTATGCCGTATCTACTTCTTATCATCTGCCTACCCTTTTTCCATAGACTGCCTATCTGACTTCTACAATGCAACCAATTACTGGGTATAGTAGTCGCCACAAGTCGTGAGCACAAATTTCAAGTTAATTTTTTGATTTTTGGATTCTTTCCTGGGTTTTCTGGGTCGCCGCCGCTGCACGCGATTTGTCCATCAGTCCGACCGATCACGTGTAGCGTCGGCGACCCAAATAACCTAAAAAGAAACCAAAAATAAAAAAAATGAACTTGACATTTGTGCTCACGACTGGTGGCGGGTACATACTATTTATTTCTATATAGTACAATACCCCTTCGTAAGACTGGTTGTCAGACTTTCAGACTTCTTGCTATCCGTAATGACTGTCAAAAATCGAAAGTAACTCTGTCTATCTATTTGTCTGTTACACTTTGCCCACTGAACCGATTTTGATGAAAGTTACGGGATATTTTGAACCCCAAGAACGGACGTAAGCTACTTTTTATTCCGCGATTACATCTGCGGTAACCGACGTCGCGAGCAAAAGCTAGTTAATTATGATCATCATACCATCACAACTGTATTCCCCGAAGGGTTAAGCAGAGGTGTACAAATACAACACCCATAGTTCGCCGGTATCTTTAGGTCCCACGTAATAGAGGGCGAGCCTATTGCCAGTAACCGGGCACAAATCCTAACTCCGAGCTGCTACTGAGAATTTCATAGAAAAACCTAATAACACTTTTTGCTCGACCTGGAAATCGAACCCTCTAGCGTAGCAGTCGCGCTTAGGACCACTAGGCTACCGAGGCAGTTAAATTATGATCATCTTCAGTCATTTACAAGTTTCTCTTGTCGAGAAAATTTAATCTTTAGTTTAAACGGAGATTAAACACTGATGTAGTTTTAACTTCTACTTATGGCGGCGGCAAATAAGGGTTTTCTTACCAGCAAATTTACAAGATATGAAATTAACAGTAAACTATGGAATTTGTATTTCTAATTATTGTACTTTGTACTCTTCTTGATAATTAATAACCATTATTTTCTTCACCTACGTAGGTACAGTCAGTAAAAGAGAAAAGTAACCAGAGTCGCTTAATAAATTCAAAGCTTTTTTTAAAATCGATAGATGATTTTTATTAATAAAAAATGAACAGTTTATTAAATAAATTACTTTTCTGTTACAAACGACCACCACTTTCAAATAAACTTTAACTATATTAGACGATCTGGTCACTTATTTCTTTTGTTGACGGCACCTATTATAAATTTAATATAGAAATGTATTTCTCGTAGACATTTTGGGTATACAAAGAAATATTATTGTTAAAAAAGTCTTTTATCAAAATAAGTCTAAAATTGTACATAACCTAACGCATTTAAAAATAAAGTCATTAGAAACTCTTTTTAATTCTAAAAGCTCATTTAAAATAAAACAGCATTCGAGATTCAAATGTTTAATTTATAGAGTCAAATTATTTTTAATTTTCAAAGCCAGAAAAAACAGCATTCTAAATTCAAACGGTCTACAATATCGAGCCAGGATTCGAAATTCAAATGTTCTACAATAAAATTTGCCAACACAAATTCTCTTTTGTCTAAATTTAAATATGCCATCATTGTCTATGACACACAACCACTTAAAAAGCACCAAACGTCATTATTTTCAACTAATACCAAAAACACGTTTATCTGCGCATCGATATCCATTTAATTAGGTATCTCGTTAGCAAACGTGGGGGGCTGCAACCCCGTCAGCCTCGTTTGTTAACAAACAAACAAATCACCAGCTAATTGGATGCCTGCTGCACTTTGATTCTAATCGCAGATTAAAGTAGTGAAGGGTTGATTTAGCGTATATAATTAAAAGGGCGATTTTGGATAATCAGTACCTTTTAACGATCAAAATAAAAAGACTAAGGGCTTGTTTTACTACATTAAAGACATTATTCACCAGACATATTCAAAAATAGAATAGAATTTATCCTCCATTCAAAATGATTTTAAAGAAATATCGCAGCAACGTTATCGTTATTTTTAATGTAAGCGTAAAAAATAGCCCTGTTATTTTTCATGATAAATACAAAGCAACGATAAAATAAATAGTCTAGCTATTTACTTTGTCGTTTAAAAAAAAAAACATATCACGAAAAATTTAGTCATTTTAAGAATATCATACCGTTATTTTTTTAATAAATGGAGTTTATTTAGTTTTAAAATGTTTTTCTAAGTAATTTAATCGAAACGTAATAGAAGGCGGTGCAATAGGCTGTAATGGCCTGAAAGCCGGCGAAATTAAAGGCAAAATTAAGTACCTACATAAAACTAGGCGTACAAGCTTTTTTGTGTAAATTTTCAACGATAATATCATACAAAATCTCATAGCTAAATGAAATTTCACGATTCATTACGTCACTAACCAACCATAGCCAAGGATAAAAAAAACAAAACCATTTTCCCGCCAATAACAAATGACTTAACATATCACCCCTATACACGAAACTAATTAAGCACGGAGCTTACAAAACTAATGATACGTTACGTAACTGCCAATTATTAGTATTCCAACGTTTAATTAATAATGAATATTTGTATAATTAAACAAACCGAACTGAAATAATAATAACATTGATACTTTACGTGAAATAATGTGGGCTAAAAGCTTTGTTAATATCATCATTTTGGTGAGAGAGAGAGAGAAGGACTTATGGGAAATCAATAGCGCTGTCTCTTTCTCACATAGTAATGTAGCATAGATTTCAAATGGAAATTATTTTCGTATACCAACAGTTAGATTGTACTACAGGCTTTGTAATTCAAACATTATTAATTTTGTGAAACATTACATTGTTCTTGTAAGCGATACAACTAATATTGTAAAGAGAAAACATTTTGTATTTTTGTTTGTAATGGGTAAAACTCAAAAACTAATTACATTAACAGCGAGTAATAGTAGTATTTTATTTTAAGAAAAGTTAGGGATTGGTAAGAAAATTCATGAGAGCGAAGTCGCGGGTAAAAGTAGCGTTCAATTAGGTTAAAAACTCATAATAATGCCATTCTAGTCTATGACTCCACGGCAGGTACCTACCTACTGAATAATTTTTAAAGATTTTTTGGCAAAGATGCTACTTGATACGTCTAGGCAATTTTGAGTTTTGTCATGGCAGACATAGGGCAGAGTTTCAACAATACTGAGATCATATAAAGCAACAAGTAGGTATACTTGAGATAATTTACTTAATTAGTATTTAATGACCCACGAAACACGTGATGAAGCATTCCTTTGTCTAATCAAATTAACATTGGATTTTTATTTCGTAATTAGATTAGCAAAAACTAAATCATCAATTTTTATTTTATCTAAATCCTGACACTTTTGATGTTATCTGTACACATTACATACTTTATCTCGACTTTTATCGGGAATTTTCGGTAATTACAGATAAAAAGTGATTCGATTTATTTTTATTATTTGTACAAGTAACACGCGTAATTCTTAAGTATTGCCAGATTATAACTTATTTTGTGGAATTTAGATTATTATTTTTGTAAAAATACTTCTTTATTTTGTTAGTACGGATTGTGTTTTTTATATTGTCTGTTTTGAGATTATGGGGATTAAGAAAATAACGTTAAAGTTTAAATCGTTACTTGTGATTGTTTTTGAGTCGTAAAAGGCTTTTACTTGGGTTTTGTGGTCGATTTTGATAACAGGTTAATCTTCCAGTGATAGTAACAATGGTACTGTTAAAAGATTCTTACATAAGTAGGTATCTACTTACACAAAGATAAAATAAACCTTTGATAAAATCTGTTCTTTATTTCTTATTTTACTATCCTGACTCTATTTTGTCCCGTCTATCATCAGAATCATTGAATGACTAATTTTCGTCACAAAAAAATCACTTTTAATTGTTAAAAATATCATGTTGTACCGGCGGATTCTGGAAAATCTCACTCGGTTTTAGAGGAAGTGAGCTCGAGGTGAAATGTCAATCACTGACAGTGGGATGACATCTCACTACTAAACTGACTTTCACCTGAGATTTCTACAAAATAGATCAGTTGATGCTAGGAATTGACAGTTCATGTCAAACTTGGTATAACTTGAATTAACCAGAGACATTTTTACAATTAGATTTAATTATTTTTCTTGTATAATGACGTTCAAAAGTGCCTTTTAATGGTCTAATTGAAATAAATTATTTGACTTTGAATAGAACTGCTAAGGATATTTTTTTTTTTTAAATCGTTGCAACACTCTAGGCGTTTCTCTTATTTTAAACATACATACCATCACGCCTGTATTCCCCGAAAGGTTAGGCGGAGGTGTACTAATGTACACCCATAGTTCGCCGCTATGTTTTAAGTCCCATGTAATAGGGGGCGAGCCTGTTGCCATTAATCGGGCACAAACCCTAACTCCGAGCTGCTACTGAGAATTTCATAGAAAAACCCAATAACACTTAGGTCGACCTGAGAATCGAAATCAAGTCCTCTAGCGTAGCAGTCGCGCTAAGGACCACTAGGCTAACGAGGCAAACAATTCTACACTGTACTAGTTACTTAGGTACATCAAGTAATTTAGTTTATTGTCACTGATAACTCTTTCAGATACTACATATTTGTGATAACAATCTTATCTAATGTTACGGCTCTGATAAGAGATTATATTTATGATTTTATTTATTTATAGGCCCGTCTAATTATTGTGGATACCGACAAACGTTTGATCAAACATGGGTATTGCCTTTCTGCGGTGTCCAATAATGTACTATCTAAGTAGGTATACGGAAGGGACATTGTGGCATAATTTTAATAGTGGACTCAGTTATGATTATAGACGCCATTACAATACACTTTTTCGTAGAAAAAAAAAAAAACAGTTTTTCGTTGATACAATAATGCTGTCTTAACGATTAATTCTGTAAAAATCTGCCCCGGACCATTTTTCTTTTGCGAAGGGTTTGCTGTTGACTCTTGTCTAGGTCAGAGGTGACAAAGTCGACGATGAAGTGAGCTTACCAAGAAGAGGCCTGTTCACTCTAACTTTGAATAATTTAGATAAAGTAAAAAACACTGAATACAAAAGTTTAAGTAACCCCCTACAGACGATTAAAAATCCCTACCGCCGCTAACAAAAGAGCTGATAACTTTGAAATCGCTGAACCGATTTCCATTAATCATATCTAAGAACACTCCCGACTAATTCACCTTTCAAACAAAAAAAAACTAAATCAAAATCGGTTTATGCGTTCGGGAGCTACGATGCCACAGACAGACACACACATACACCCAAACTTATAACACTCCGTCGCTTTTGCGTCAGGGGTTAAAAATTGGTATTAATTTTAAATTAGCATACCATCACATAACATACCATCACGCCTATATTCCCCGAAGGGTTAGGCAGAGGTGTAACAATGTACACCCACAGTTCGCCGGTATGTTTAGGTCCCATGTAATAGGGGGCGAGCCTATTGCCATTAACCGGGCACAAATCCTAACTCCGAGCTGTAACTGAGAATTTCATAGAAAAACCCAATAACACTTTTTGCTCGACCTGGGAATCGAACCCAAGACCTCTAGCGTAGCAGTCGCGCTTAGGACCACTAGGCCAATGAGGCAGTTATTATTAGTTAGTTATTTTAAATTAGATAAAGTCTAATCTTGAGTTGAGCAATCCTAACCTTAAGTGGGATAGCAGCTCAAAGGTCACTTTACGTAAATTTACCAAGGAATATATATTTACAGAATAATCTGCTGATACTACTCTGCTTTTATTTTACTTCGTAATATGAGAACACGTGGTACACGAGTGAAAAACTATTTACCCTTTGACACAGCTGCAAAAATCAATTTCTCAACCACAAATCCGACACTCAAAGATGTATCCTCGTCTCTTCTGATTGGTCAAATCCACATCTGCTGTCATTTCGCCATATTCAGAAAGATATTCCAATTTTGATTTCGTGAACTGAACAATTTCGACATCAAAATCATTTTTAAAAGTCATGTTGTGAAATAATTAATTATAGATAACAGAAATTAGATACTAATTTTATCTTTTGGCTCCTGTTTACACAATTTTTTCAGAATTTACATTGCTAATGGCATATACTAAATAAATGCCCCGTTAGTTTCATGGTGGCTAGCGCGACTGATGAGTGTGGGGTCCTGGGTGCAATACCCAGTTCGGGCAAAAAGTGTAATTAGGTTTTTTCCATTAGAAATTTCTCAGTAGCAGCCTAAAGTTTGGAAGTTGGTGGTGTGATACCCGCGTGCCTGGAAAAGCACGTAAAGCCGTTGGTCCTGGCTGTCATTCGTAGTTCTTTGACGGATAATCAGAAGCCGAGAAGTCTGAAAACCAGTCTTATCAAGAGGAATCGTCATCATAACAGAATAGAACTGTAGCCTTGCTGTCATGAGGAGAGGCAAGCTAGGCTGACAGCCTCGTGATGCGCATGCGCCGGATGTGCTTACCACTGAAGGCTAATATTTTCAGCATAATAGCTAAGTTTCTAATCGCGAACAAATTACACAGCCATATCAACAAATATTGAGATTAAACGTATATTTATCGTAATTCAAAGAATTCCAACTTATCACCTGCGGAAATTATAAACGATGATTGAGAGTAAATCATACAATCTTATGTTTTATTTCCTTTCTAATAAATATGTAAATATCTTTAAGTTTATTACTAAGTAGATTCTGTCCGCGACTTCGTCCGCTTCCAATTTGATACATTATCCCACGGGAACCGTAAAATTTTGAAAACAATGAAAAGTCTATATGTGTTATTCCACACTACAGGCTATTTTAGTGCCAAATTTCATCCAGATTCGTTTAGCCGTTTAAGCGTGAAAGAGTAACAAACACCCATCCATCACATCCTCACAAACTTTCGCATTTATAATATTAGTAGAATTAATAGGACTAGCTACCGCTCGCGACTTCGTTCTTGTGGTTTTTTTACTTGCAAGTTACTGCTCCGCTCCCGCGTGTCTTAGTGTGATGTTGGTAAAAGTTTGCTCATCAATGTCTCCTACACCGTATAAACCACAATTGTTATGCTTACCCTTTTTTGTTAAACATAATACCTAATACTAATCAACAAAATAACACAAGGAGGTCACGTAATAACTTAAAATTGTTTAAAAAACAAGATAATTTGGACACTATCTGGTAGATAAGTTATCATGATTGAACACGAAACTGTAGCATTAAATTATATTCCAATACCGGTTGTACATTTCCTAAAGATAAAGTAAATGATGAATAACGTTCATTGTATGACGTCTGTCAATGACTTTTGGACTGTTTTAAAATTATAATTATTTCAAGACGATTTTAGTTATTGCCTCACTAACTAACTAATTTATTAGCTGCCTCGTTGGCCTAGTGGTCCTAAGCGCGACTGCTACGCTAGAGGTCTTGGGTTCGATTCCCAGGTTGAGCAAAAAGTGTTATTGGGTTTTTCCATGAATTTCTCAGTAGCGGTTCGGAGTTAGGATTTGTCCCCAGTTAATGGCAAAACGCTCGCCCCCTATTACATGGGACCTAAAAACATACCGGCGAACAGTAGGTGTACATTGGTACACCTCTGCCTAACCCTCTGGGGAATACAGGCGTGATGGTATGTTTAATTATTTTGTCGTCATGGTTAGCGCGGTGGCTGACCGATTGGCTGCTGCGCTGCGTGTCGCGGATTCGATTCCCGCACGGAACAAATAATTGTATGACCTACAGATAGTTGTTCAGGGACTGGCTGTTTGTGTGTCATGTGTGTTTGTAAACGCACCCACGATATCGAAGAAATTCCTAGTATGATGCGACTTCTCTAATTAAACACTATTATTTTAGCTCTGAAAACCCAATTATATTTTTAATAAACCGTAAATATTTGTTTTTAGTTGCTTTAAAATCAATTAATAGTTAGTCAATTGAGTTGTTGTTGTGTGAGTGACGTCATAGTTTACTTTTGCTATACAAAATATAAAGAAAATCGCATTTTGACAGTTCATAAAAAGTATGTCAATTCATTGGTGGTCTATTGCACCCGTATTAACGAATTTAGGAAATAATGGAGCTTAATATTTTGTAATACTAGCAAGACTACTAAATTATAGGCTGAAAAGTATCTACCTTACCATGAACTAACTTTTCTCCTTGATTTCGTCCGCGTGATTGTCTGTTATCGTGGATGCAGACGCATAATACCACACTTTCTGAGAGCAGTATCTACCTACACACACGTACATACAAACAGAAATTCGCGCTTTATTCCCATGGGGGTAGGCAGAAACCACAGAATGCCACCTGCTACAATCCTTACACACTCCTTTCGCCTTGTCCCCATCATACATCTGGTCAATAAAAGCATGCCGGTTACGAGTTCGCAGCACCCGACCTTTCTGAAGAACCTCCCGATAAGGACGGAACCTATTACGGTTCAAAAGATATAGCCCCGTCACAGACGGACGCACCCATAAAAATGGCTGATTCTCTAACCAAAAACACATAGAACATAGAATTATCATTAGCGAGATGTAGTAACAATATCCCATGTCAGTCACCACTGGCGCCATATTTGAACTTGGTTGAATCATGACTTCACGCTTACATAGCTAATCTTAATTTAACGCTTAATTAGGGTGTTGATCCAGCTTGAGATACGCGATTAATGTAGGTATTTTATTTATAGCTTCGGGCTGGTTGCGATATTTTTGGAACGGATAAGTGAATTACGTCCTACTTATCTTACTATCTTGCTTAATACTATTAATATTATAAATGTGGAAGTTTGTGAAAGATAGATCGATGGATGTTTATTACTCTTCCACGTTTAAACGGCTGAACGGATCCGGATGAAATTTAGCACGGAGATAGACTAGTGTGGAATAACACATAGGTTATTTTTAATCCCGAAAAATGTACGGTCCTCATCATCATCTGCTTAGCCTTTTTCCAACTATGTTGGGGTCGGCTTCCAGTCTAAGTACCAGTGTTTTACATGGAGCGACTGCCTATCTGACCTCCACAACCCAGTTACTAGGCAACACGATACCTCTTGGTTAGACTGGTTGTCAGTTTTCCTGGCTTCTGAGTATCCGTAACGACTGTCAATGATCTACGAATGACAGCCGGGACCAACGGCTTTACGTGCTCTCCGAGGCACGGGGGTGTCACACCACCAACTTCCAAACTCCAGGCTGCTACTGAGGAAATCCTAATGGAAAACCCCAATAACACCTTTTTGCTCGACCTGGGAATCGAACCCAAGATCTCTAACATAGCAGTCGCGCTTAGGCTACCGAGGCTACTTATACTATAATTATTAATACAAAAGCAACTTTTATCTACGTAGCAACGCTACGCCTTGTAGCGCGTAGCACGTAGCGCGTAGCACGTATCTTGTAGTGTAGCACACCGTTATGTCAAATGATTAAAAAATTGCCTACGATTAGGCAAGCCATGGTAAACGTCAGATAAGAAATAGTTATTAATATCGAATTAATTTTTATTGTTTATCTGTTTGTAATATCTATGGAAATTCATTGTTTTTTGCCCAAGAGATTTTAGGTAAGTGAGTTATGTCATTCTTATTCTATTATTTAACTTTGTTATTAAGTCTTTTGTGTTCTGATTACTTAACTTTTTATGAGTTTTTTTTAATTTCTAAGTAACAATAAATTATGATAATAAATAATCGACGGGCTTCGAGCTTTAGCAAATAGTTTTAAAAGTATCATCTATAACTCCCACTAAATCTAGAAGAAGAATCTTAGCAAAGGCTCATCTTATTATTGTAAAAACGTTCAAAATCCAGACGCAATCTCGTCTCAGCAACAATCAATGTCTAAAACATAACATACCATCACGCCTGTATTCCCCGAACGGTTAGGCAGAAGTGTAACACACCCACAGTTCGCCGGTATATTTAGGTCCCATGTAATACGGGGCGAGCCTATTGCCATTAACCGGGCACAAATCCTAACTCCGAGCTGTTACTGAGAATTTCATAGAAAAACCCAATAACACCTTTTGCTCGACCTGAGAATCGAACCCAAGACCTCTAGCGTAGCAGTCGCGCTCAGGACCACTAGGCTACCGAGGCAGTCAAATGTCAATGTCAAAAATGCCGGAATTTCTAATATCAGTTAGAATGCGATCGCTGTTAACTTATAGGAATTGTCACTAATTAAGAGATTTGAGGTTTTCACACAACTCAGACGATTTCCGACTGCTACGCTAGAGGTCTTGGGTTCGAATCCTAGGTCGAGCAAAGTGTTATTGGGTTTTTCTACGAAATTCTCAGTAGCAGCTCGGAGTTTGAATTCGTGCCCGGTTAATGGCAATAGGCTCGGCCCCTATTACATGGGACCTAAATATTCCGGTGAACTGTGGATGTATATTGATACACCTCTGCCTAACTTTTCGGGGAATACAGGCGTGATGGTATGTAGAAGCAACAAGAATAATGTAACCAGGATTTTGTAAAACCTTAATTGAAGAGTGTGTCCGTGGAGTTTCTTGCTCGTTCTATACCATAGAGACCGGCCTACATTTTGGAACGAGCAACTAGCTCCAACTTTCTGACAAACTTTCCGACTCTTTGACAATACAAAAGCGCTTGTAAATAGTTTAATTGAAATACTTTGAGTTTGCGACTAGAATCTCTATTTTCATCTCTAAACAAACTGTCGATTCACCAAACAACCTTTTCTTGTCCTCAAAAAAACTATTCTATAAACATATCGTTAACATGTTCGTACGTAACTCAGTAGCAACAAAGAGTTCTGCTGACTCACTGCTCGGCTCCCAATTAGGAAACCGTGAATGTTGGCTTAGAACCCGCACACACAATGGACGCATGTATAAATGTATTTTTGTTTAATATTTTGTATGCTAAGCTATAGAATGGTGGTCATTCATGAATATGTTTTTTCGATGATGGAAAGGTCATCCGGCGCTAGTGAGTAATGGCGGTACTCTCGCGGCTGTAATAAATTTGATTTTCATGGAGTTTTTTGTTAGTACTTTTTTAAGACTGGCCTTAACTGCCTCGTTAGCCTAGTGGTTCTATGCGCGACCGCTACGCTAGAGGTCTTGGGTCCGATTTCCATGTCGAGCAAAGAGTGGTATTAGTTTTTCTGTGAAATTCTCTGATTTGTGCCCGGTTAATGGCAATAGGCTCGCCCCCTATTACATGGGACCTAAACATATCGGGGAACTGTGGGTGTACATTGGTACACCTCTGCCTAACCCTTCGGGGAATACAGGCGTGATGGTATGATATGTGCGCCAAACAAGCGAACGGCCCACTTGAATGTTAATTCTAAATTCAAAAAGTTTGAAATGTAGTCGTGAGCTCATTTCAGAGACAATAAATCTCGAATCATGTAGGTAAACGAAATCCGTCAATAATGCCTCTACCATTATTGACAGATTGAGATTTCAAATTAGAACGCGAACGTTCCTTAAAGTCATTAGATACTATTTTTGAATAGACTGCTTCCATTTATAAGTAAAATTTGTTTAATTAATTCTATTTTGAACGAGTAATTCAATAGATCGCCTGTTAAAAAAAAAAAGTTCAATGTTATTTTCATTAATATATTTCATTTCAAAACCAAACTATAAAAGCAGCAGTGTCATTCAAAAACAAGCGTTCCAAATAAAAAAGGGTTAAAAAATCCGAAACAATACTCCCGCCATCGCCATTTTGTCGACCATAAACAATTAACTTTTTTTTTGTATAGGCAGATGTATGGAACACATAGTGCGTTATGTGGCATATAGGACCCAATTTGACAATGAATGGTTCTGAATCAGAAACAGGGGTGAAATACGCCCCTTTAAAAAAAATTCGCTTAACACCCGTTGTATTTATGGTAATGATAATAATTATAGTGGTCAGACGGGTTGTAGATAAAATTTACACACTGTTCTGCTTTGTCCAACTTTTTTTTTTTTAATGATACGAAATGATGTCTAAAAATAAATGTAGGTAGCCTGTTCTAAGTTGTACCTAAGATAATGAAAATTTACCTAGGAACTATGATGAAATTATCAATATTTAAAGAAATCTATAAACCTAGAAGTTATTTCATAGCTACAAAAAGAATAAGAAATCACGAAAATAAGACCTAGGTATTTCATAAAAATATTAGTTCCTTTAAACAATTTACAGACGAACTAAAATTCATGGCAATCATATTCGTAGCCCTCCCACACACGACGCGAATTTAAGGGTTTTTTATATCGCCACTACACAATAAAACACGTCTATTTGTTACAAACACGTACTCGCATTCATGCACAAAACGTACACTATAAATTAACCTTTGTCAGTGTTCTATTTTCAAAGTCACGTAGAGGATGCATTAATTAGAATGTGCGTGTTGGTACGCATGAATCGGGTTGCCAATCTAAAAATTGTTAAGGTTATTTGTGTAAAAAAAATGGTAGTGTGAATGATTTCTATTTCAAAAGATGTGTTCCACCTTCTTTCACAGTCTATAAAGGAATAAAATGAATATTTGTGTGCGTGATTCTTGAAAACTCCAAATCGTTTGCCTAACTTTTTTCCGACGAATATTTGATTTCTGAAGCTTAAAAGAATAAAAATGTCAGTGTTTTGAACCTACACAATTCTTCCTGTAAACAAATTCGATTAATATTTTATACTAGTTTATGTGTTGCGAATAAAAAAAAAGGAAATCCATGGTTTTTTTAAGGCTATTTCATACAAAACCAGTCGAATGTCAATTTTATTCTACAAATAAAAGACTTTGATAAAATCAGCCCTTTAATATGTTTTATTTAAATATTTTTCTCGTAATACCACTCATTGTTTCCAGTCCCAATAAAAGTTTCGCTTTCAATAAATTGTAAACAAACCAATAAAAAATGTCGGTAATAGGTAAGAAAAGCCACGAAGCATTTTCTAATACCAAGTGAGAAACTAATAACAGTTCCATACGTCATATGTTATTTACAATCTAGATTTAAAATAAAAACCATTTTCTTCAGTGTGCATTTTCAACGAAACGACAAACCTATACCTGTCTCGCTTACTCTTCTTACAGTACTTTTGGATTCGTAACCACGCCTTACAAACACCCCGCTGTGCCTATCTTTTTCTATCTCGTACAAATAGTTGTGCCGTCCCGCTCGCACGCGACTATCGATTTACGCCGTCCCAACTTTGTTTACTCGACCAAATTCCGCAGTTATATTTAGTTCGATAGGTCGTAATAACTTGTGTGAACTACACTTGGTGGGGTTATATGTAATTGTGTTGATGTTGCCAATGTAGGAAAGTTTTTTCCTCACTTTTTTTAGAAATAGATTTTGCTGTGAAATATGATAGGTTATTTGGTTGCCTACTTGTGATTTATGGATTATAAAATATTATACGAGTTTATTGACTGGCAAAGTATAATGTTAAACAAGTTTCCGATAGAGGTGTACAATGGGTCTTGACAATACTCTTTGCAAACGAAATGGAAGCTTAAAATAAATAAAAAAGAGATACATTTTAAATAGCAAATACCTAATAATATCTCTTTGTACCAAAGCAGAGTTTGCGTAAGGATAATACCGTCAATATTAACATAGCATCTGTATAAGAGAATTTGTAATATCAATTGCTAGATAGCTTTCTTGTGCCGTTACCCTTTGTCTGGTAGCTGTATATATTATTTATTTGAGCGTGATTCAATAATAATGTATACTTAAATATTCACAAAATAAAAATATTCATAGGTGAAAAAAGCCGCTGTTATTGGGAACATAGCTCCTAGAGTATGGAGAAAAAATCATATTATAGTTTGATTTAAAACCCTTTTTTGAAACTAGTTAAAATACTTACCGTGTACCTAACCAAATAACGAGCACTCAGCTCGTTATTTAAAGTGTTATAACTAAAATTATCTTTAATGCTTGACGTCCAAAATCTTGGAAACTACAAAACCGATTGTTATTAGTCTCGATATGTATACGCAAGGGAACGCGCTTGAAAATATAAATTAATATAAAGTAATCATTTTTTATAAGCCGCCTTATTGTAGCGGAGCCTATAAACGTCTCTAACTCCAGGGGGATCGCACGCGTGAAGCAGACGCTTTTGTTTTTTTTTTTTAGGGACGGAAAATCGAAATGACTTCCCCCGTCTTGGGCGGGGCGGGAGGGAGTGTCAGACTTTTACTGACTAAAATCCATCCATGTTGCTTCTTGTGCCCCTTGCGTTCCAGGGGCGCGGTATCTCTTACGAACAACCTTAGCCCCGGCCATCGGCCCTGAGTGGCCCCTTCTAAAATTGCTGACAGCTCTTTAAGACGCGCGTGGAGAAGCCGACCCTTGAAGTACCTATTCACTCCCATTTTGAAGAACACCATAGTGTAGTCCTTTAGGAAAACCATTGTTTATAATTGTCTCAATAAGCAAAAATACAAGAAATCAATTCTATTTACTTAAAACCTCTCACGCAGTAACGCCATGTCTATTTCATGATTAATATGCATAATTAATTCAATAACCTATCGACTATTAGCATATTCTGTAATTTATCATACCGTTAATTTAAAATCTAATGATGATTATTAATCTCTAAAATTAACTGGCTGTTTGACAGATGTTTGTAGTTAAGCTGGCAACTTGTCGATACCGCCATTTGTATTATTTTCACTGAAGGTTAAGAAAAAGTTGAATGTCAAATCATTGGTTTTTTAGGTTAGACTTTAAACTGTTAGGAAAGTGCCACCATAGCAACGCATGAGGTAACCCATTGGTATTGCTGATGTCTAGGTCTCAGTAGATAAAAAAATCCCTACCGCAGCTAACAAAAGAGCTGGTAACTTTGAAACCGCTGAACCGATTTCCATCAAACATAGCTAAGAACACTCCCGACTAATATACCTTTCAAACAAAACAAAATCAAAATCGGTTCATGCGTTCGGGAGCTACGATGCCACAGACACACACACAGACACGTCAACCTTATAACACCCTGCCATTTTTGCGTCGGGGGTTACAAATCAATTTTCTTCAAGTGACCAATCTCTTAGCCTGCGTTATTAAGAATTCTTCTGGAGTCAATCACCAGCAAAAAGCTGCCTTAAGCCAAGTTAATTTAGAAATTCTGCGAAAATGAATAATAACAGGATCAAGTTTCTCCAATTTTTGAAGTAATGATTTTGGATATTTTCCGCTAATTAATTAAAAAAAAGAAATAACCTGGTATAAATAATAAGCCAACATAGGTTGGCTTATTATTAACCCCTTTAGGGCTAATAAAATAAGTGCGGATAAAAACTTCTTTGCAAAAGACTGATTCCGTAATCAGTTACGGAATCAATCTTTATTTTCGGAAAGCCCTGTGTTTCTAAAAATATTTTCTAATTTCGACTTACACTGAACTGTTATTATGTATAGCTAATCTAACAAATTGAATTAGTTTGACTTATTACATTTTTTTTAGGAGGTTTGGCACATTTTGGGGTTCTAATCTCCATCATACTAGAAATAAAACCGCAATAGATACCTTTTAAATAAGAACCTAAAAATCAAGAGCACTCCTTCAAATTAATACATATAATCAATTGGCAACACTGGCCCAACAATGGCCGCCACGTGCACATTGTTCCAAACGGCGGTCTCCCGCCAAAATTACAATACGGAAAATATGAAACGTATTGATACCATGAATTGTATGGGAAACCTTATGGTTTTGAGATTGTAATCATGTTAATGCAAGTATTATTAGCTATGGTTCACTTTTGCTTGAATATTTCGGCGTTCCATGGGGTAGTTATTAGTGATAGCTTTTGCAATAGTTATTGAATTTTCTGGTTCATTTTGGTTGGTGTATCGTGCATCGTCGTGATCACCAAGTGTGTTGTGTGTGCCCATGTTCTTTTTTGATTAATTTCGTTGCAGCATCCAAAACAGTTTTACGGGCCTGTGGACGGTGAGCAATGGGTAGCTCACCGTCCTTACGTTTAAATAACGACAGGCCGTGTCGACGGCGCGTTCGTGTACCACGCGCGCCTCACAGAGATGTCAGCAAAAGGAAGGGGCCACTGAGGGCCGATGCCTGCCGGGGCTGCGGGTTGTTCGCAAGAGATACCGCGCCTCCGGAACGCAAAGGGCACAAGAAGGAACATGGGTGGGTTTTAGTCAGTAAAAGACTGACACTCCCTCCCGCCCCGCCCAGGGCGGGAGAAGTTATTTGATGATTTCCTACCCCCCAAAAAATCCAAAACAGTTTAATTGTTTCTCCGGGACTCGTCGAGTTTTATTGCCTTGGCTCTTGTGTGGTAGTCTCTGTTAATTCTGGCTTTCAGGAGTAGTAATGGTAGGGAATAGTGTGACGGGCTCGTCCCAAAAAAAGCAACACTCTGTTGCTCCATAACGATGTTTTACAAGCTTCAAATTGATCTATAAATATCGTTTATTTTATTCCTTTCTTTTTCTTTTATAAAAGATAAGGTTGCCCCTCACTAGGGGTGTCTCCTGTAGCGTGTTCATATAAACTCACATACAGAAACAGCCAGCCACAGTTCGCCGTTATGTCTAGGCCCCATGTAATAGGGAGCGAGCCTATTGCCATTAACCGGGCACAAATTCTCACCCCGAGCTGCTACTGTAAATTTTATAGAAAAACCCATTAACACTTTTTGATCAACCTGGCTAAGGAGACAGTTCCTCGTGCGCTATTCAATTCCAAAGAAGATCAAAACCAAGATTGAAGATCTCAAAACATTTACCATCACAAATTAGTCAGACCCCGCCTTCGGTCGTAAAATTGCAAAAAATACGAGAGTACTATACTCATCGCTGCACAGTGGACCAGCTATTTGCCAACACGCGCCATTACCGACTCCCCGGGGTATCCGCCCCCTGGGGTTCTGCCGCAATTACTGAGGCATCCGCGGTAGCAGTTTTTGTTGAAATACACTTAATATTGGCTCGTCTTCTGTGTTATTAAATGCACATGTTAGCTTGGAGATTGAATTTAATCTTTATTGTTGTTTACTAAGTACTTCAATAAGAGGTACTTACCTTTTTTATTGGCCTGTTCTATCCCACTTCTGGACAAAGTCCTCTCTCCATTCCTTACATCTTTTACTATTGCGTGCTTTATCTTTCCAGATACAATATAATTATAAAATCATTTAGGTCACGTAAAACTACACGCCCCAAATGATTTTTATGACTTGTAAGGCTATCCATCCGCCCACATAAGACCAGTGTTTTTGGTCGGAGAGAATGCAACATATAAATTCTAAACCGAAATATACGTCCTACAAAAAATTGGTCCCATGAAGCTATGGATTTATTGAATGGTCCAGTAGCGGTCCTACAAAAACTCGGACGTAGGCGGAGGCTTTAGGAAGTTTAAAATTGTGTGTATATTCTTTAAAATGTCAAAGTTACTTCATATTATTTTATTTAATACAACATACCATCAACATACGAACATCGATTCCCGGGTCGAGCAAAGTGTTATTGGGTTTTTCTATGAAATTCTCAGTAGCAGCTCGGAGTTAGGATTTGTGCCCGGTTAATGGCAATAGGCTTGACCCCTATTACATGGGACCTTAACATACTGGCAAACTGTGGGTATACATTGGTACACCTCTGCTTAACACTCTGGGGAATACAGGCGTGATCGTATGATGGTATGGTATGTTTCTAAGACACTTAAAAAAGTGTTAGTTTGACTCAAACATAACTTCGCACAGAATTACTGGAAGTACATAATAAAACGTCATTATACCCAATGGATACTTAAAAAACTTTTTATTAGAAGACTAGCTTCTGCTCGCGATTTCGTCCGCGTAGTTTTTGCATTCGCATTAGGTTACGACCTATTAGTCGTAGCGTGATGTTCTACAGCCTATAGCCTTCCTTGATAAATGAACTATCCAACACAAAAATATATTTTCAAGTCGAACCAGTAATTACTGAGATTAGCGCGTTCAACCAAACAAACAAACTCTTCTGGTTTATAATATTAGTATTGACAGATATTATATACTTATTTTGAAATACATGAGTATATAAGGTTTAAAAAAAATTAAGTAGCTATTTAGTTAATATTGTATAGTACCTATTTATTTATTTACACGAATTTACGTAGGTAATCATTGTATTTTTTTTTGTAAAATTAATTAATTTTCGTTACAAGGCTGAGAAGAGGTAATACTCATAATTTATAAATGATTGCTTATTTTTTCAAGAGAACAGGCGTACTAACCTTGACAAATTAAATTCGTTATCTCTAAGCCTTGCGCTAAACATTATTACATTGATAACGCGACAACGAATTCTTAGAATAGAATAATGTTTATTATAAATTTGAGATATGTCATTTTAATTCTATCAGAGATATGGTACTGACCTGCAATGTACTTGAACTGAATGAACTGCCTTGTTGGCCTAGTGGTCCTAAACATACCGGCGAACTGTGGGTGTACATATGTACATCTCTGCCCCTTTGGGGAATACTGGCGTAATAGTTTGTTATGTGTAACACTTAAGCTAATTTTTATCCCGGAAAAAAAATTACGGGTCCCGTGATATAATAATTATATTAACTATGACGCGGACGACGTCCCAGGCAGAAGCTGGTACTTAATTAATAAATACTTATTTTTTTACTCGTTTATGTTTGACAGTATTTCAGAATTCACCTCTTTTAAATAACAGAATCGTCCTGCTGCGTATGCGGTATGAAATATCGCGCTACTTAAAACTATGTTCATTGCCCCGCCTATCAGAACCCAGCAATTAGATAGTTAAAAAAAATTGAAAAATCTACAACAGCACAATATATTTTCACAAATATTGAAGTATCTATTTTCAATAAAAAAAAATACGAAAAATACAAAGAAGCTACTTTTCAAAAACCCATTTTCCACCCTTCTTTCATCCCTTATAACCGCAATAATCGACCAAGTAATGACTGTATCAAGTTTCGTCCCCTGTGGGTTCAACTGATTTGCTTTTAGTTTTTGTCTGGCGTATATTATGTTCGACCCACTGTGCCACTAATTGTTTTCTGTGCTGGCAACCCTGGGGAGTTGCTCTATTTTGGAGAGTTTCTTTATGGAGTTTGTTAGGTTACATCATAATGCAATTTTGTTTTAGTTTTTCTAGAATTAATCCTTAGATAAAATAAAATGATAATTTATTGTTTTTTTTTGGCTTCCTAGCAACACGACGTCTTGATTCGTGTAAATTTTCTGAAAGATCTGTATTTTTTTATTATAATATAGCACATAGTATTTAGGGTTAACGCAGCTTCCTTTTAGAGAAAGAGTTTTCAGAATTCGACCAGTAGTTCCGGTGATTAGCCTGTTTAAACAAACAATCAAACTCTTCAGCTTTATAATATTTGTATGGAACTATAGACGTATGGAGAAGAATCTTTTTATTTATGTATAAGCACCTAATTAGGTTTTCCTTCTTTTAAATTAAAGGGTTTATGTACAATGCATGAAACCATTAAATAAAATAAAATAAAAAAATATGATAAAATACAAAATTAAAATTTTTAAGTAACCTCCGACAGAAAAATAAAAATTCCTATCACAGCTAACAAAAGGTTCCCATCAAACATAGCTAAGAACACTCCCGACTAATTCACCTTTCAAACAAAAAAAACTAAATTAAAATCGGTTCATGCGTTCGGGAGCTACGATGCCACAGACAGACACACACACAACTTCAAAGATACACACACACACACACAGATACGTCAAACTTATATATCAGCCGCCACGAGTCGTGAGCACAAGTGCCAAATTAATTTTTCGGTTCCTTTCGAGGTTTTTTAAAGTGCCGTCGGCGGCCCAAAATGCGCCCTTAAAGGAACCGGAAATCGCGAAAATTAACTTGACATTTATGCTCACGACTCGTGGCACTACAGTAACACCCCGTCGTTTTTGCGTCGGGGGTTAAAAAGAAAAGAAAATAGAACTCTACGGCATCAAGAAATTCCTCGGCGCCTCCATCTTCTGGAAATAAGTATAGCATTGCAATATTATGTTGGCTTTTTGAACTTTTTGTTGAACTGCCCCGTTGGTCTCGTGGTTGCAAGCGCGACTGATGAGCGTAGGGTCCCGGGTTCGATTCCCAGGTCGGGCAAAAAGTGTTATTGGGTTTTTCCATTAGGATTTGCTCAGTAGCAGCCCGGAGTTTGGAAGTTGGTGGTGTGACACCCCGTGCCTCGGAAAGCACGTAAAACCGTTGGTCCCGGCTGTCATTCGTAGATCTTTGACAGTCGTTACAAGTCTGACAACCAGTCTAACCAAGAGGTATCGTGTTGCCTAGTAACTGGGCTGTGGAGGTCAGATAGGCAGTTGCTCCATGTAAAACATTGGTACTCAGCTGCATGCGGTTAGACTGGAAGCCGACCCCAACGTGATTGGGAAAAGGCTAAGCAGATGATGATGAATATTATGTTGGCTTTTCTTCATCTTTTTTTCTTTTTTGGGTTTGTACGTTTCACCAAAATAGAAGGAAAACCTCGTTATCATAAACATTAGCATTATTAAACATTACTTTTTCATTAACATTTATTTGCCGCCAAATTAAAGATAGGTAATCTAAATATCAATGGTTCGTTTGTTTTGTTAATATAAGTAGTAGCCCATTGTTTTATCTCGAAAGTACGTTGTACAGTCAACAACAGACACAAATGACCAGTTAGCTTACATTCTTTTTTTTAAGAATGAGAAATCATCAAATGGCTTCTTCCGCTCTGGGCAAAGCGGAGGAAGTGTCAGACTCTTACTGGCTAAAATCCAAAGTTAAAGTTGTAAGCCAAGCCTGTAATGTGTGCAAAGGTGACATTCCCTTGGCTGATTACTTATCTCTGGCGTCGACAGTACATTTGATAAAATCCCAGTATTGTTATAATCACGTATTTCAGATCCTACTGTAGTATGTTGATAGATATTTTATCGCTAAAACAGATACGATCTGAATCGATTGCATCTACGTATCACGAGTAGCACTATGGGATATCGAGATATGAATCGAATAAGATAATCGATTTTAATCTTTCTAATGAAATAACTAATAGTTTTATAAACTAGAATAACAACTTTTTATCTTTTTATGGAAAACCTATTTTTTTTTTTGCTGATTAATTATTATTGATAGTAGCTGTTTCAAAATGAAGGTTAGTAATAATGATTTCTAATGACTTGTGATAATATATTCAATAATCAATTCAATTTTTTCGTGAAATAGCCAAGCGACTGGTCGACTCTTCACGTGACCAAAGGGCTGGCCTTTTCTTGGGCCAAAGGATCAGCATTGCCATACAACGTGGCAACGCTGCCAGCCTTTTAAGCACTTGTGCCATTGACAGCGATGCGGATGAGTTTTTTGATGCCCTATAAGCTTCCTTTTTTGCATTTTATTATTACTTAAGTAAGTTTTATACTAGTGATTCATATTGTGCTTGTTGTATTAATCATTAAAAGGTTAAAACTTTCAAATTAAAATTAAATACAAATATATATATTACAATATAATTATAGCGAATATTTAATAAACTATTAAAATAATCAAGGTACGAACAAATATTTTTTTTTAGTCATACCATCACGCTTATATTCCCCGAAGGGTTAGGCAGAGGCGTACCAATGTACACCCACAGGTCGACGGTATGTTTAGGTTCCATATAATAAGGGGCGAGCCTATTGCCATTAACTGGGCATAAATCCTAACCCCGAGCTGCTACTGAGAATTTCATAGAAAAACCCAATAACACTTTTTGCTCGACCTAGGAATCGAAGCCAAAACCTCTAGCGTAGCAGTCGTGCTTAGGACCACTAAATAACCAAACATTTTACTAAAATTCGCTTCAGACAGAATTTAAAACTCAATAAAGACGTTCGAATTTCAAAGTTACATTCAAATATGGAATGTTTAGCAACTGTCATGTCTGACAATAGAAGACGTTGTGCCTTGGCCCTAATGCGCGTGTCCAATAACATTTTTTTTTAATATGGAATAAATATTTGAGGCTACCGTAGCATTTCCGTTGTTATGGATATCAAATTAAAATATTTTTGAGTTTATGAAAAGGAAACGTCGAGAGTTTAGATTAGTTTTATTAATGGTTCTGGGTAAAGTGAATTCTTAAGAAACCAGGACACTTACATAGAAATTAAAAACTTACTTCTAGTACATAACTAGTTGATTTATGTAATAATGTTATGGTGGTACCCATACTTATTTACCTACTACATTTTCACCTCGGTAGCCTAGTGGTCTTAAACGCGACTGCTACGGTAGAGGTCTTGGGTTCGATTCCCAGGTCGAGCAAAGTGTTATTGGATTTTTCTATGAAATTCTCAGTAGCAGCTCGGAGTTAGGATTTGTGCCCGGTTAATGGCAATAGGCTCGCCCCTTATTACATGGGACCTAAATATACCGGCGAACTGTGGGTGTACATTTTGTTACACCTCTGCCTAACCCTTCGGGGAATACAGGCGTGATGGTATATATATATTTTCAAACCTTTTTATAATTGAAAAAAAAAATACCACTAGATTAGTGGTAATTATTTTTTATTTTCAAAAATCCATACTTCTATATTAATATTGTCTGTCCATTGCGCTCTCACAACTAAACCGCGAAACGCCTATTGAATTAAAAAAAATTACAAAGACAGCTTAGGTTAAATCTTGAAGAAGGACATAGGCTACCTACATTTTGTTGCGAGAAAAGGGCTTGAAGACTAAATACACATAATTATGTAAGTTTGTATGGAAGTCCATCATTAATATAATATAATAAAAAAAAAACATTTGTTCAAGCGTAAAAAAGGCTGCCCAAAGTAATTATTCCACGCAGACGAAGTCGCGAGCAAAAGCTAGTAAAAGATAAAACATAACCGGTTATGTTTCCACATCGATTTCCATCGAAAACTATCGAATATAGATACAATCTGTTCACGCAGCAACACCACAAAAAGTGCCGACAGACCCATTGTGGCATCGACAAATGGTTACCGAGAAAAAAAAAATACATGTCTCCCATTGAAATAGTTAATAGTGTGTTCCGATGCGCGAAATTTGTCACAAAAGGTGCCCCTAGCGGGCAATTATCACGCCACGTATTAACGTCTTTGTCAAAACAAGGCGCGGTTACGTTGCAGCTTGGTGTGGCCTAGAATATAAGTGTTGTTATTGTACTCAAGAAACCGTCCATTTCAGCCATTTATAAAGAAACTGATTCACAACAAAATTTAAATAAATGAAGGAATATTTCGGTCCCGGCTGTCATTCGTAAATATTTGACAGTTGTTACGAGTAGTCAGAAGCCTAAAAGTTTGACAACCAGTCTTATCAAGAGGTATCGTGTTGCCTAGTAACTAACTGGGTTATGGAGGTCAGATAAGCAGTCGCTCCATGTAAAACACTGGTATTAAGCTGTATCTGGTTAGAGTGGAAGCCAACCCCAATATAGTTGGGAAAAGGATACGCAGATGATGACGTTTTCAAGTATTTGCAAATTATGCGTCGTAATAATCAATGGTCGTAATGTCGTAACTATAATGGTCAAGTTAAGCAACTTTTAAATAAATATGTTAAAATTTGCATAGAACACAATGGCGATGAAAGCTGCCTCCTTTGTAGATGAAGAAATATTATAAAATACATTTTATTAAACGAAACATTTAAAAATGGCCAGAATGTAAAAAAAATAAATTCTTAAAATATCTATGACTTTTGACCCTTATTGCGCGCGCTTTCTCAATTTGTCACGGTGACAGCCAGGGCTGCCAACTGCGCAAACACAACGAGGGCGCGAATGTTTGTTTTCCTTCACACAATATGGATGATGTTTGCACTGTTATTATTTATGGCGTTTATTGCGCTTTGACAAATAGATTTACAGAGATTGACACCGTATTTTTAAAGATGGCTTTGTTATTTTATTTCGTTGTCGTAGAAGTCGATATTTAACATATTTTAATAATAGCTCACACGAAATTGATTTATGTTTTATTTAAAGTAAAGCAATAATTTACTTAATCTGATTTACTAGCGTTCGTTGAAAATTTATCATGAGACTTAAACACGCTTTAATAATTGATTGACGAAATGTCCTACACCATTTTTTTTAAAGTACGTGCGAAATTTTGCCGCATTCTAATTTTCTCCTTGGCAAACCCAATTCTTTTTTATGTTGCGGTCCTCACTTTTGTTAACCGTAGAAAACTTCTACGAAATAAGAAAAAAAAAACGTAATTGTCAAAAAATCGTTGACGTGAAAACTCTTCAGAACCACCGACTTTTAGAAACTCGAAAATCTTTAACAAAATCTACATTAAGTTATACAATTGAACACCTTTTAAGGGTTTTGCCGGCAAAACTAACATTTCATTTAAGCGGAAATCCTTTTGCAAAAATTTGAAAAACATCAAACAACTTTCTACATTAAACTAGTGGTTATAAAGTTACAATTCCAATACTCTAAGTTTGGGATTCTGTAGATACTATCTCTGGGTTTTGGGATAATCTTTTGTTGATAGATAACGTGGTATGAAATTTACGAACAGTGCGGTTTCTCCGAACCATTGCCGGTTAGAACATTAAAAGTGACAATGTTTCTTTTTTCTTACACTTTTACTATGTAAACTATTCTTTTTTTGATGATATTATTTGCCAAAAGTAAAAGCATTACCTGCTTGTGTGAGTAACTACTATCTCTAAAAATATTTTTACCACCTAAACACCAAAGAACTCATGCCTTGGTGTTGCCAAGGCATGAGTTCTTTGGTGTTTAATTTAGGTATGTAAAACTTTACATGTCTGTTGTTAATGATAAACTTATTAATGTATGTAGTAAAGTACTAGAAATGTTTCTTTTTAAACCCAGACGCAAAAACGACGCGGTATTATTACGTGTCTGCGTGTGTGTATGTGTTTGTCTGTCTGTGGCATCGTAGCTCCCGAACGCATGAACCGATTTTGATTTTGTTTTTTGTGTTTGAAAGGTTAATTAGTCGAGAGTGTTCTTAGCTTTGATGTTTGATGGAAATCGCTTCAGCAGTTTCAAAGTTATCATCTCTTTTGTGAGCTGCGGTAGTAACTGTTTTCTTCTGTCGGGGGTTACTCATTTATTTTAATTATTCATAACAATAAGTACAACATCTTACAGACTACTTCAAGAAGTTGTTATACGCACAAATTAAACTATTTATCATAAAATAATATAATTTAAACATAAAATTCAACAACAGAAATAAAAATATCAGTCAAATATGATATCAATGCGGTACGGAATGCCTTCCCGAATCATCTGACAAAACTCCATATTACCTACTTCGCATGCCAATACCATACACATATCATAGACTTTTTCATCTCAAATGTCATCACTTTGATATGGCTCGTCAATAGTTTTTTTCTAAACACAAAAGCTACACGTGATAGCCCCCTCAATTTGGCAAAGGCAACTCAGGTAACAGCCAGAAAAAAAATAAACGTGACAAAATGTCAGTAAACATGTACCTACTACACCTTTGCCAACATTAGAAAAAAAATTTAAGAATATATCCCGTAGAAAGGAACGCAGTCAATGCGTCTTTTTTTAATATGTCTCATTGTATTATGAGTTTATTTTCTCTGTATTCTAGCTTTCGCTGTGACTGAATCTTGTGCTTGATTCAGAGACAACAATCTATTTTAAATACATTCTAAGCCATATATTTTTAGAGTCGATGTAGTTCCCTATTGAATACGTCGAATTTATGGTACTTCTTTAAATGATTGGCATCATAATTATATGTGGGTGTACGAAAACCCACTGCTCCCAATCTTAATAGTCTATAAATTCCAACAGAATTTACTACTTTTTGATCGTCAAACAAAAAAGCTCAAGACAATTTTTTTTTTCAAACTGCTAAACCATAGAACGAATCCGTTTTGCTCAAACCTTTTTCAATGAATCCAAAAAAATATACTTTTGAATTCAGAACTCCCGAATCGTGACGAATGGAACGCTCAACGCTCATTCAAATATCAAAATTGGAAGGCGTTCCACGTGTTTGACTTTTAAATTTTTAGTGTTGCAATAGTGCAGAAAATCTACCATTGTAATGGGTAATTGTAAAATAAGTAGTTTGTTGCAAAAAATCAATCGATATTGCTTATAATTGAAATAGACGTGTGTAAACTGTTTATTTATGAATGTATGAATCGTAAATAATTGCTGCGTTTAATGTTCAGTTGAGCGAGAAAATTGGAGATGTATTGACCCTCATGTTATTCCAATTTATCTTTTATTAAATTGATGTTGAAGCACAAAATGGTTCGCAAAGCACTTAAAAAAAACACTATAGGCACTGAGCTCTACTTTGTGACTTGTTAGTTATCAACTACAAAACTATCAATCCATGTTTTTTTAATATTCATATTCACTAACCAATCCATTTCATTGTTACAGATAAATAAAAAAAAAAACAAAATGTCACCATCCCTCAAGTAACGTAACGCAACGGCCAAACCGCAACAATGTCAATACACACACGAAAGAGGTTGATGCGGTGACTAAATAAGTTTGCGACAAAAAAACAAAAGCGGTTCAAAATGGCGTTGCTGACGAACTCTGCGTCGGCAGCGGGCCCGACGGCCGGCGGGCCGACGGCCCCCCAGGCCCATTCTGCGACGCCGCTACATCACTACTTCCACTACTTGAAGCAACCATCCCCGCTGGCTCAGAATCCCTATGCTCATCATTCGAGCGCTCATCATATGGGGATGGGCCCCGGCCCGCTTGGTGGGCTAGGCCCGTTTGGGTTAACGCCACATGGTTTAGAAGCTGTTGGATTTCCTCAAGGTAAGATGTTTCACTTTGTTCTGTTTAAGTTTTATCTAACATACTATTACTTTGACAGACTTTAACATTAATGCGGTTATGCTAACTTTAAATTATACAACGTATACATAATTAGATGAATTATTCAAAACATTTATATCACTTCCATGCTATTATTAATTTTATGAATTGAGATTATGATCAGAGGGTCATCGAGTTAATTTGGTTGCATTTAAAAAAATACCTAATAACTATGTGTCGTATAATCCATAAATAATTAAAATAATAGTTTTAATCAATTAAGGGATGAATTTCTGTCATTAGGTTCTTTATATAAATTAATTAAAACGTATTTTTAATTATTTTTTCCGATTTTAGATGTCTGTGACATCAGTTATTTATTCAGAGTTAAGCGCAAAAAATCAATAGTATATAGATGTTTCTTGTTATTTATATAAATTATTTTATATTATTATAACTAACTATAAAAAAAAAATATTTAGAAAAAAACTGATCTTTCAATATTAGTCAAAAGATTCAAAAATATTCGTAACAGTCTTTCAAATTATACCTATACGTTTTGCTTACCATATATTACAGGTCAAGACGCGTAAAACCTATTAGTCATGTATACATAAGGTTCCATACATTATTATGAAAACGAAAAACAAATTGGTTGAAAATTACCATTAAAATATTTCGTTACAAAAATAAAATAAGCACAAAAAAATAAAATGGCTGAAAAATTAAATGAAAATGGCGGAAAACAAAATTGTAGGTCGGCATGAATTTAAATATGGCAACATAACGAATTTCACTCGGGGTTTCAGTTTGTAATTTATTACGAGACCTTTTATGTATATGCCTGAGTGGTATTTTTAATGAGATAGATGCTCGTTTAATTTATTGTATATGCTGTTTTTTTTTGTAAGTTCCGAATCGCACGTTCGTGCCATTTGTATGTGGTACGGCACTAGTGAGCACCTAACAGCTACTATCAAGTATTAAATACTAACTTCTGCCCGCGACTTCGTCCGCGTTAAAATTGATCATATATTAAATCATACATTTTCCTGGATAAAAAGTAGTCTATGTGCTATGCCAGACTATAATCTATCTTCGTGCCTAATTTCTTCCACCCATAACCTTAAAATCGGAATACAGCAACGCTACTTTGCGGCAGAAATAAGTATGGTATATTAGTTGTGAGCACAAATGTCAAGTTAATTTTTCGGTTTTTGGGTTCCTTACGGGTTTTTTTGGGGCGCCAATGCTACACACGGTTGGTCCGACGGACAGACTAATCGCATGCAGCGTCGGCGGCCCAAAATACCTAGAAAGGAACCCGAAATCCCAAATATTAACTTAACATTTGTGCTCACGACTCGTGGCGACTACCATAATACTTAGGGGTGGTCTGGAACGACCTCTTTCACAAAGACCTCCAGTACTACATAAGGATAGAAAACGGACCAAAATCGATTCTAGAACGATGTCATAAAATACTTGAATTTATGCTCGGTTAAAGTTTGTTAACATAAAGGCGATACCTACTCCATTTATCATACTAATGACCACAATTTGTAAGTTTTGACAAAACGTGTAAAATATTCTATACCATTTGCATTTTGACTTCTGATTCCTTAAGTTTAATGTACCATTTGCTGTAAAATATATATGGCAATCTATCAACGAAAAAAATGCTTTGTATTTTTGTTTTATTTTATTCATTTTAGGTACGTAAAGTATTTGACCTCAATACGATCTTGATTTCGTAAATTATCTGTTGTCTTGAAACTTCACGCTTGTGTACTTACATTTAAAAGTAGTTGAGTCTTATTGCGTATCTCTGGATACTTTAAAATGAAGTCGCTTTACACCGTCTGTATGCTTACATTTTTTAAACTACGCAACGGATTTTGATGCTATTTTCATCAATAGATAGTGATTCATTAGGAAGGTTTATAAGTGTAGAACATCACGCTTCGAACAACGAAAGCGGAGCAGTAACTTATAACGTAACTAAACGCGGGTATAAACGTAATTAGGTAGTTAGAAATAAAAACAGGAAACCAGAAAGCACCCACATTTAAAAATAACTATTTAATTAGTACGAATGCAGAAGATTCAGTGATTCAAGTAATTCATAAACAAGTTGGTTTTAATATATAAACAAAAAAAAAATATTGTCCTATACGGAAATATGCGCTACTACCGCGCGAAACGGTTGACGCTCAGCGTGATGCCGTGGCCCATTTAGACGTACAAAACATCACGCTACGATCAACGGGAGCGGAGCATTAACCAAAGACGTAACTGAACGCGGTTGATACCGCGAGGTATATAGCAAGCTAACTATCGTTTCCCTACAACATAATACCATCGTCACCGATATAACAAAAATTACAAATTTTGTATACATAAATAACTACAGCGTCACAGGCAAGCCCATTCTCTAAACAACAGCAGAGAAGGAACGCTGCATAATTTACGTACCAAGAAGACATCCTTGCGAAATAATCAAAACAACCCCTCTCCCCCCCATAAGCCGCTTATCCCCACCCCCTGTGTTACCAACCCCCGAAATGTGGGAGAAACGGGAAGTCGCTTGTTAGTTCACTTTAATTAGTAGCAAGTTTAAGTTTTGATGGTGGCAACATTTAGCGTGTTGTGTTTTTGGACCCTTTTTCTGTTGATTGGAACTCTTTAGATTTTTATTTTATTTTATGCGTATAAAATGGATGTGTTTCTTTAAATTTTTCTACAAACATGCTGCTACACTTTAGTTTGGTATTTAAATAGTGTTTGAAATAGATATAATAAATAGTGGCTGACTATTTTGGCAATAAAATAGCTTATGACCCGTGTGTTGCTTTATATAAAAACATCGAATAGCTTTATATAGATAAAAATTACCTCCTACCTAGAAATTATTACATCATTAAAATTCATAAAAAAACGAACAAAATTACTAAAACAAAAATCCAACGAATAAAAAAAACTGACCAATCACAACAGAGATTAAAATTTTCAAATAAGAAAATGGAACGAAGACATTTTTAATTCAAAAGGGAGGCATCTCAGAATCCGGATTAACTTTTCTTCGTTTCTAAGAAATATCGTTCTGTTACTGGCTTTCGAGAAGGTTTGTAGAAAGAAATATTGTGACAAATATAATGTAACAGACTTCTGTTTACTTATAAGAACTTGAATAATATTAATATTGTAATAATTAATTACTTGTTTCAAGTTTTGTAAGGTTTTGTTGAGGAAATTCGTGTTAGAAGTTGTGGAGTGCCACAGGGTCCTATCGTTGGTCCTGTCTTTTTCAAGTGTTCTGTAAAATGACATTATACGCAGTACTCGTAACCGGCGTGCTAGTATGATCAGATGTAAGACGACAAGGCAAAAGAAGTATGTAAGGATGATAGCAGCGTTCTGTAGTTTCTAGACTATAAGGCGTGAATTTACGCATGTATGTATGTATGTATATAAGATGTCACATAGTCTCTAGCTAAGACTTTGGGGCAAGAAAACAGAAAAAAAAATGTTAAAAGTAGTCAAAAGTAAATTGAAAAAATATTAAGGCATAATTGATGGATTAAAAGCAGTAGATTTTTTTTTAAATTCCTTAAGATGTCTTTATAGAATAAAAAAGTATTTTTTCTTGAAATTACTCAAGTAAAATAAGTATAAGGATTTTTAAAGTACAAGGAGTATACGAGCGTAGTGCTGATTTATAAAAAATGGGCTCTTAATCCCGAAAAGGGTTGTTCCAGGAAATATTCGGCGATATTTTTAGCGTGTGGGTATCAGGTAGCCATCTTTGATTTTTTTTTTCTTAAAAAGCTTAATTTTTTTTCTGTGCATTGGAATTATTTTGTGAGTGACATTCATGTTTTTAGAGCCTCTGTTTTTAAAGTTTAGTTTCTAATAAATCCCTAAGAAGAGCTAGAAGTTATTAGAGCCTTAAGAAATTTCTACAGAAAATCTCTTCTAATAACATACCTACTTCTAATAATATACATTTTTTTGGTTACTTTTCTTTATTTCATACATTTCATTATTAAAATTTTTAATTGTGTTAGTGAGTATTTATATAAATTCAAATAAATATAATATGGCAACATCTGATTGTAACATTGGTTGATTGATATTGTTACCAGTCTATTATTATCTCCCTGCAGGACAAAAGCCTCTTCTCATACAGAGAAGGCACGAGCATTGATCACCACGCTTGCTTAAGGCGGTTTGGCGATTTCAGACTTCTTTTAACTATAACTACTGGCCTTAGCCTAGTTAGCCTAGTGGCCTAAACCGTGACTGCTACGCTAGAGATATTGAGTTCGATTCCTATGTCGAGCAAAAAGCGTTATTAGGGTTTTCTATGAAATTCTCAGTAGCAATTCGGAGTAATTATTTGTTCCCGGTCCCGCATTAGGCTCGCCCCTTATTACGTGGAACCTAAACACACCGGCGAATTTTGGGTGTTCATTGGTACACCTCTGCCTAACGCTTCGGGGAATACAGGCGTGATGGCATGTATTAACTATAAGTCCAGGTTTCCTCACGATGTTTTCCCTGATGTGTGTATCACTGATGTCAATGATATCCAAGATTAATTTACATCTTGATTAATAAGCTTCTCGCAAATAAAGATTAATTCATTAATTTTGTCTGTTTTTCCTTGTAACACGCAACGTGTAAAATAAAAGTCGAAAACAGATTTGTGAAAATAACTACTGCCTCTTATCATAACAGATTTAAGATATTTTCCTGCTCTTGAAATGACTTTACAATGTATCAACTGCTTTTAGGTTATTGTTTTCGTATTATACTGCCCCGTTGGCCTCGTCGTCAAAAGCGCGACTGGTGAGCGTCAGGTCCTAGGTTTTATTTCCAGGTCGGACAAAAAGTGTTTTTGAATTTTTCCATTAGTATTCCTTAGTATTAGTTGCCGCCAAGTGTCGTGAGCAAAAATGTCAAATTAATTTTTGAGTTCTATTCTAGGTTTTTTGGAGTGCTGACGCTCTACTCAACTGGTCCGTCTATCGTACCGATCGCGTGTAGTGTTGGCGCCCCAATAAACCCCGAAAGGAACCCAAAAACACAAAAATTAACTTGACGCTTGTGCTCACGACCCGTGGCGACTGATATAGCAGTCCGGAGTTTGGAAGATGCTGCTTTCCGAAGCACTGAGGTGTCGCATTCAAACTTTCATACTTACAAACTCCGGGTTGCTAATGAGAAATTCCTGAAGGAATAATCCAATAACACTTTGCCCGACCGTACACTTACACGGCTGAAAGCCAACGGTCAGCCTAACAATTTATTTTACCGTTGTCGCATCTTCATACAGATATTTATAATGATCATATTCGCAAGCTAGCCGCTTAAAAGTAATTTATAATTAACAGTCTAATTAATAATTCACCGACTCATTCGAAGAAGGAATAAAAATACATATCAGTTGAAAACTTTGTGAACATACTTCTTTGTTTCAAATTAAAAAAAATAACTATAAAATCTGTAAACATAGTTTAACGACTTGCGACCTATTTTAAGGCAACATACAGTACTACAATAAAATTAATCCAACTTCCAATTTTAATCCATACTACCGTCTCTTTCTTCCACTAGTAAATCGATATAGTGTTGTTCCTCTCTCGCAATAGATGCGTTCGGCGTAACGATGGCAGCTGGGCGTTCGTTTTTTGAATTCTCTTTTTCATTGTATCGTTTTTTTATTGGCATCCCTTAGAATTTTTATGGCCAGTTGCTTTTTTAATCTTCTAGCGGGCATAATTAATTTGTTTTTTTTTTCTTTTTCTTTTCCCAGCTTACTAATCGGGACTTCGGAAGCCGGATATAGGTGAATGCTTATTGTTATCTTGTTGATTTTTATCTATTTATTGAATAAATGTATTTATTTAGGGGCCCAGAAGATAACATTTCCCCAAAAATTCGTTCGACGAGTTTTATTTTACTACAGGTATCAATTTCGTTCATTTTTTTTGCCTAGAGTGATTCACTAGCTAAACCTAAATATTTATTTTCCTCAAGAATGCTTAATCTAATCATCAAAATTGCGTATCGCGCGTTCCTAATCGCTTTCATTTTTACAATTTGAACTATTTAGCATTTATCAAGTTGCAAAAATGTCCAACTTAAAAAAATATATGACGCAATGATCTTTGTTTATCTGTTAAAATAGAGACATTTGCGAAATTAAAAACAATATGGGGGGATATCCAACCGTTAGGTTACACGGCGCCTCCCAGATCTGTCATCTTTTATATATTGTCATTATAAACATACCCATCACGCCTGTATTCCCCGAAGGGTTAGGCAGAGGTATAACAATATACACCCACAGTTCGCCGGTATGTTTAGGTCCCACGTAATAGGGGGCGAGCCTATTGCTATTATCCGGGCCAAATCCTAACTCCGAGCTGCTACTGAGAATTTAATATTATTTAGATTTCCCATTAAATAATATCTTTTCAACGCCATAAGTTACTTCTGTCATGATGGTTCAGTGATTAAGTCGCCCGCTTCTCACGCATTTTTTTGTGGGTTCGATAACGGGCAAATACCAGTGTGACATTTTCAATTCACATGTACTTTCTAAGTTTATCTTGGACATCACTGACATCGGTGAAGGAAAACATCGTGATGAAACCTGGACTTATAATTAATGTAAGTCTGAAATCGCCATTCCCCGTTGAGCAAGCGTGGTGATCAATGCTCGTGCCTTCTCTGTATGAGAAGAGGTCTTTTCTCTGTAGTGGGACCGAAATAGGCTGGAATAATTATTATTAATTATAAATTACTTGACATAGTGTTTTCTTCATCACCGACTATGATTATTTGAAACTTAAGCTCACTGTTAGGGGCATAAAGTACATTTTTGAAACATATTTAGATGGCAAACAAACCGACAGTCTACCTGATGTTAAGTGGTCACCTCATCCTATATATATGCTGGCAGCCGGGGCCGCGGGTTGTTCGAAAGAGATACCGCGCCCCTGCAGCGCAAAGGGCACAAGACGGAACATGGATGGGTTTTAGTCAGTAAAAGTCTAACACTTCCTCCCGCCCGCCCAGAGCGGGGGAAGTCATTTGATGATTTCCCATGCGAAAAAAACAAGAAAAGCATATAGAGATCTGCAATACCAGACGCCTTAAAAATGCGTGGCCATTCCAGAGATAAAGTTGAAATGTGTCATGTGCCTGTAAGTACACTGGCCTGTCCCCTCAAACCGGAACACAGCAACACTGCTTGCTGCGTGGTCGCCACTTGCAAACCTCACGATATCAAGCTGTCCGGTCTGTGTAAACTTGGCTTTTACCCCCTGATTACGATGACAAAAGTACAATCCCAAAGGACCAATGTTGTAAGTCAATACGAATAAACAAAAACAAAACTATGCGGAGACAGAGTACGTAGCTATGGGCAGGATTACCCATACTTGCAAGGCTTCGTTAATCAATACTCCTGCGCACTGAGTGTCTATAGCTTCTTCAGAACTCATAGCCTTGAACTGTCTATAATAATATAATGAGGTATTGATTTTAAACGGTAGTAGTATATTGTAGAATTGATAAGTAAAAAATTACAATATGCAAGTTTACTTACAAGTTTAGTAGTGATAGCTGACCAACCTAACCTATAAATGCCCATTATATTTCAATCCATTATAATAACTACCTCGTTAGCCTAATGGTCCTAAGCGCGACTGCTATGCTAGAGGTCTTGGGTTCGATTCCCAGGTCGAGCAAAGTGTTATTGGGTTTTTCTGTAAAATTCTCAGTGGCTGCTCGGAGTTAGGATTTGTGCCCGGTTAATGGCAATAGGCTCGCCCCTATTACATGGAACTTAAAACATACCGGCGAACCGTGAGTGTATATTGGTGCACCTCTGCCTAACCCTTCGGGGAATACAGGCGTGATGGTTTGTTATGTTATGTATAATAAAGCTGAAAAAATCTTTTAGGTTTCGTTTTGTTCTGTTTTGAATCGTATATGCTGTATAACATCATGCTACGATAAACGGGAACGAAGCAGTAATCAAAGACGTTTGACAAAAAACCTTGAAGCCGTTAGAATCGATTACTAAGCGGTATAAAGTTACATTTTATATATAATCGATATAGAGGCCATTATGTCACAAGGATGAAGCCTAACAAAATTAAGGAGATTGCCCGAGAACTGACACTTTCGGCCGCTTTTAAAACGATTACGTGCAAGTTTTGTTTTTAAATTGTAATATACAACTTGATAAATATTATCATCATATCAACTGCAGGACATCCACTGTTACATAGGCCTCCCTCAGAGATTTCTAAAAGGACAGATTGGAAGCGGCCTGCATCCAGTGTCTTCTTGCGGTCTTCATCAGGTCATTCGTCCACCGTATGAGTGGACATCCTAATTATGTATAATACCAGCCTATTGTCACCCTCAAATTCAAAGTCAAAATTAATTCATTTACTTCAATTAGAACATTAAAAGGATAATTTTGAACGTCATTTACAAAAAAGACTGCCAACTTATAACATACATACATACCATCACGCCTGTATTTCCTGAAGGGTTAGGCAGAGGTGTACCAATGTACACCCACAGTCCGCCGGTATGTTTTAGGTCCCATGTAATAGGGGGCGAGCCTATTGCCCCTAACCGGGCACAAATCTTAACTCCGAGCTGCTACTGAGAAATTCATAGAAAAACCCATTAACACTTTTTGCTCGACCTGGAAATCGAACCCAAGACCTCTAGCGTAGGCTCTAACGAGGCAGTCCTCAATAGTTCCAATAAATCACAAATAAAAAACCGGTCATAATAGATTCAAAATCATATCCTAACCCTGTCTCTGCCACGTTCCCTATAATACCCGAAACCGTCTCAAAACCGAAAAAAAAACCGTAAAAGATGAGCATTTGGGAGTCTTTAACAAAACGAAGGTGCGATTAAGGAGAGGTCCTTCACATGGGCCTCGAGGTCATGGTGGTGTCGCCAAGAAAGACCAGTTAAATTAACTATCATATTTTATGTAACCCTACTGCTTATTTTGTGACGTGTACACAGAGTTGATGACACCGCTCATCTGTTTTGAGAAGCCGAAGATTAATTTCTAAATTACATAAAAGTAATTTGTTATTTTCTGTGATTATTAGTAAAATCTGTATAATCAGGTAGATTTATGTTTGAAGTTAGAAGTAGTGATTAGTCAAGTGTCGGTCAACACGCCGAATTTGTGACATACGATATATTTGACGTCTGGCCTACAGTCAAGAGTCGTATTTTTTCTGCTGATATTTTTGTCTGATTATTACTCGGTGATTAGTTGATTAATTACTGCCTATTAGAAATGTTGAAATGTTTACGCCTTTGAATTATTCATAATTAATTGAGTATTAACTTTTTTAAGAACTTCGCGAGATAAGTATCGACGTAAGTAATACGTTAAATGTCTCCTCGTAATCGGGCTTGGAAAGAATAATATTAAATAGTAAACGTTTCGATTTCTTATTGGAAACCCACTTTAATTCTTTTAAAGCTACAGGCTTAGGTAGCAAGATTTTAGTAGTCATGTCATATTCTCAACTATTATTATTCAGAATAAAACATAAAACATTTGATAGTTTCGTCTTAATAAGCACATTTCGATACAAAATAGGTAATCTAGAATTTACATAATGCTATAAAAATTTTACTACCGTCCTACAGGTTTAAAAAATATTGTCACACCAAAATGGTACTTGGTCACATATCACCAGCTCCAATTACGGACTAAGAGTAATAAATTATATTAAATTTATCATTTATGAATTCCGATGCGGCGAGCGGCTACCGGCGGCGGCCCTTTGACGCACCGCCATCTTGCCGCAGCCATGTTTGTTTTGTTTTTTTTTTTAGGGATCCGTTAAATATTAACGGCTAAACATTTATTTTATGATTAATAAAAGTGAAAAATGTATCTTAATTTCTACAAGGTAAGTATTGATCTGTGGGGTGTTAGACTGATGTTAAGTCTTAAAACAACGTCTAGAAGCGAAAAATAACATGTCAAGTACCAGCTTGAAGTATTAAAACTATTTTATTTAGTGTTGTGAGAAAGTAAAAAAGTTGTCAACACGGACACACAGACTATATATGTACTCTTTTTGCACATACTATATGAATTATTTTAAATAAGTACATTTCCATTTCACATGATGATGACTGTGTAAGCAATATTACTGTTAAGTTTCATTAAAATTCGTTCAGTAGTTTTTGCGTTTAAGAGTAATAAATAAACATCCATCCATCCAGCGAAGTACGGGGGCTTGACAGAAAACCTCCACGAAAGATGATGAGAGATGTCAGCAAGTGGAGGGGCCACTCAGGGCCGATGCCTGCCGAGGCTGCGGGTTGTCCGTAAGAGATACCGCGCCCCCGGGACGCAAAGGGCACAAGAAGGAACATGGGTGGGTTTTAGTCAGTAAAAGTCTGACGCTCCCTCCCGCCCCGCCCGGGCAAGGAGGAAGTCATTTGATGATTTATATAGGTTTAATGATTTTTATATAGGTATGTTGTGTAAAGTTAGAAGTTAGATTTTAAATCAGTTTAGATTATTATATAATTTTAATAAGTTTAATTTTTTGTTTGTTTTTAGTATTCGTTGTTTAGTAGATAAGCCTAGCCTTAACTATTTTTTTTTGGAACCACTCTATTGTTTTGAAGACAACCTGTAAGTAAGTGTGTGTAAATAAATAAACAAATAAAAAAAAAAAAATCCCACCACCAAAAATAAAAATTCAACAAAGGACAAGATCCGCTTACGCAGACCTAAAGGGCATCTAATAATCTCAGAGTTTTGTGCGTCCAACTTCAAAATAGTGTACTTATATGACGAAAGCACATTATTTTTATGTTTGACGTGTGAAACTGTCAATTTAGTTTCTGTGATTAAAAAATACACTTCAATATAATTAATTCTATATAAAAACAAAATCACTTTGACTACAGATCAAAAATAAAGCGTATACCTACAGAACCCATCAAAAGATTATTAAATCTAACCTTTTTTCTTTTTTAAAACTTAATGCAATGCTCCTGTCACCGTCAAACACTATCAGTAGCCTGTCATTTCAGTAAAATGACATATAAAAAAAAATTTGCTACCTCCGACTGATAACTTGGGTTCTAAGATAACTTTGTGTGGAAACCGCAGTTAAAGTTTAACTGACTGTCGGAGATTGTAAAAAATAGCTGTTAATTTTATGGTCATTGATTATTTGATTAATCATTATGGGAACAATGCTATAATTAACTTCGTTAACGAGGTGATTGGAGATCGTAGAAAGATATTGCAACTAGTGTATTCCCGCGATGTCGTCATGAGATGTTGGTTATTTTTTTTCCGTGACCCCAAATAATTCTCTACAAAAACAGCAGACTAAGTTATTCTTTATAATATCAGTTATATGCCAGAGAAAGACCCGCCAAAATCGGTCCAGCTATTTAAAAGATTAACGGAACAAACATACAAATAAACAAACAAAAACTAAAATAAAAATGATCTTTTCGTATAAGTATCGAGTAAACAATTATTAATGTTTAGTGAAAAGCTGTTATTTTGACACTAAACACAGATAATACAATTTTATTTATTTCTACGTAGGTATAGACAAAAGATAAGCAAACGAAATACCTTCGTTTTTTCCTTCAGATGCAATTATAATAATTATATCCATAAACACAAAGTCCCCATTTATAATCTTCTAAATCATCTATCACATTCACAAAAAAACATATTACTTAAAGTAGAGCTCTTTGTGAAGCAGCTCGTCCGGGAAAGTACTACCATCACACCTATTCCTGCCGCAAAGCAGCGTTGGTATGTTCTGGTTTTAACGGTATGAGTGCCGGTGTAATAACAGACACATGGGACATTTCAACTCTGTCACTGGGATGGCAACGGATCTGCGAGGGCTCTGGTATTGCAGATGTCTATAGTTAGCGGTGACCACTTAACATCAGGTAGGCTGTCGGCTTGTTTTAGATATAGGTTTAAAAAAATACTAATAAAAATACAAAAATCAAATTTCCCTAAATTCAGATATCAAAAATCAATTCGCCGTACCTTCCATAGCAAAATCTTTTATGCATGAAAGGAAAAACATAAATGAATCCGTGTGAAAAGTGACACTCGGGATTTTCACGGTCGGGTCCCCCGGGCCCCCGTCGCGTTTGGAGGGTTAATTCATTTGTCGCAACGACATCCTAAGGGTTCGTTCCGCTTGATTTCACACACCATTGTTTTGTATTTTGCATAATTTTAAAGAAAAATGTCTATTGAGTTTACTTTTTGGAAGATTTTTTTTATGACTGACTAGCTTCTGCCAGCGACACCGTCCGGGTCAAATTTGATTTTCAGCAGTTCAAGCAACCATTCATTGCATATATGACTTGTTCAAAAAATATAAATTAATCACCTACTTCGAAAAATGGGAATATAATTTGACGTGGGCTAGTTCATTTTGACAGAACTACACCCAATTACACCCAAGCAAGAAGTACCTACCTGTAGCATTACAACTTAGTCATCTGAAAAACAACGTGGGTGTCCCTCACAAAAAATTTTTAGATTGTTTTTTAATGAAACCAGGATTACAAAATCATTACTTTGTCCATTTAGATATTGTTATTATCAATTTAATATTAAGATACGTTATTTTGTAATCATAGTTTTGAAAACGTGGGAATGAAGTAATCAATGGATAATTTATCTTAATGACACCCATCTTGTTCAGCAGATGGTTCAGTCAAAGTCAACGCATTAATTTCAGTTAAAGCATTTACAGACACTTTTGAATTGTTAAGTAGTCGGTCTATTAGTCAGAAAGTTGAAGCTAGTTGCTCTCTGCCTCGAAATATTAAAAAAAAACTCACAATTCGAATTTTGTTATGACTTTTTTTCTTCAAATCAATTATTTCTGGAAGTCGTATCTATACTTTGCTAGTAAACTTTACAAACAACAACAACATACCATCACGCCTGTATTCCCCGAAGGGTTAGGCAGATATGTAACAATGTACACCCACAGTTCACCGGTAAGTTTTTCTAGGTCCCATGTAATAGGGGGCGAGCCTATTGCCATTAACCGGGCACAAATCCTAACTCCGAGCTGCTACTGAGAATTTCATAGAAAAACCCAATAACACTTTTTGCTCGACCTGGGAATCGAACCCAAGACCTCTAGCATAGCAATCGCGCAGTAGCGTAGTAGTAAACTTTAGCCATTCGATTATCCAATACATAGTCATTGCACACACCCAGTGCTATAAGCAGGTCGGTTGGGTTACACAGACTTGATGGCACTAAAAATCATTCATCTGTACAAGCATTTTATAAACCACAAAATTTTATCCTGCAAGTTTCACCACAAAAACAATAATATCGACAAACAATCTCATTATTTTTCAATTCAACATCTATCTTGTTTGTCAGGGGGTACTGTGTGAAAGTTAACACTGCCGTTGTGTTGTTTATTTATGCTCTGGGCTTGAAATACCCTGCCGCTGGCACGAGCGGGGTTAACTCTGGCCACAGACTAAAAAATTAAACTATGTAGTTTTCATGATGTGTCAATTGTGTGGTGATTTTTAGAAACGATGAAGATATATACAAAATATTTTTGTCTGTGTGGTGTACAGACACCGATATTCAATCATCATCATTATCATTACAGCCGAAATCCTTAAAGATCGTCGATAGTCTGTAGAATTGAGTATAATGAACACAGATTCGGGAATAGAAGCATTTATCTGCATCGCTATTCTGTAAAAATCTCCCTCGATTTTCAGATGAAGTAAGCTTGAGGTAAGCTCTCATCCGACCCCGATCCACGCTATTGACAGCTCACCTCATCATACCAGCCGAATGACGTCCGCTGCTGGACATGGGCCTCGCCTAAAGGTAGCCACAATGGCCGGTCCTGCGCTGCCCGTAAACAGCAATTTTACCGCGAATTTTATCGGTCCACCTCAAGTCAAGCTCAGTTCACCTAAATTCAAAGAGTGAGAATAGATCAACTGGCCTGTAATAATGGCATATCTACCCCGGTCTAACAACGACTAACAAAAACAGAATGATAAACATACCTTTACATACACCGTATTTTTTAGGGGTCCATCCTCTCTTTTGTAAATTAAAAAAGAACGATGAATGGAAACAACATTTTAATGATTTTTGTTTACCCTTCAAGCACTAATTGTTGGTTTCCTTGTATTCATAAAAAGTTGGTGTAACTGAGGAGGAACGTCAAATCATTTTAAATTTCAATAAGACCATTAAAAGGGATTCTAAAACGACATACAAGAAAAAAAAACTTCTAACCTACTTCCATATGGAGAAGAATGGGCAAGAAACTCCATATCTCGTGAATTATTGAAATGTATAATATTGAACAGCAGCACTGACAAACAGGCAACACGTCACATTGACGTTCACAGACATTACACCCCTTCACCAAATAAGACCAACAACACAAAAAGAAAACAAACAATCAAAATAATAACAAAATAACCTCCTGTGATAAACAATAATAACTAAAAAACATATTTTGGTGGTCTTTTCAAGCGACATTCCCGAATAGGACGGGGTCGGCCTACTTCGGGAACAGGATCTTGGGGAACCGGTATCGGTAGTACTTCTGTATCAGAACTAGATACATTGGGTTGAGGGACTGAACTGGAAGCGGCTGTGGACGGCAACTCCTCGACTGTGGCAGGTTTAGCCTGGCTAAACTCCCTTACTGTCCGAGGGCCCTGTGACTCCAAGGCAACTGGCTCCGGTAGCACCTCAGGCATTTCCGAACGCTCCGCCTCGGGAAAACTCCGCTCTGCTAAACCAGTAGAACAATGTTCGGTATTACGATAATATAAAAGAAAAGTATTCAAAAATGAGTTAATATTTTCTTTTTGCCTAAACGCTTTTTTAATAATCCTTTTAATCGTACGCACCGCATTTTCTGCGGCCCCATTCGATGCCGGGTGGTATGGAGCAGAAAAAATATGTTCTACTCCATGAGAAGTTAAAAATTCTGAAACTTCCTTACTCGAAAAAGGGGGTCCATTATCCGTAACTATTTGTTTAGGGAAACCCCATCTAGAACAAACTTCCGTGATTCTTTCAATCGTAAAACTAGCTGCCGTACTAGGTACAGGGAATACTTCTAACCATTTAGTCCTTGCATCTACCATTACTAAATACATTTTACCAAAAATAGGACCTAGAAAGTCAAGATGCACCCTCGCCCATGGTCTATCGGGCCAAGGCCACGGCGTGATAGCATGCCGCTGCGGCGCGTCCGCCTCTCTCGCGCACACCTCACACTCCCGACAAGTTACCTCCACTGCCTCGTCGATGCCCGGCCACCAAACATAGCTCCTAGCTAATGCCTTCGTCTTGACGATACCCATATGAGGCTCGTGTAGTTCGCGTAGCACTCTAGTACGACAACTTTCTGGAATAACTACCCGATGTCCCCACATGACGCATCCTAGCTCCTCGTATAGTTCCGTGCGACGGTTAAAATATGGCTGCAATTCCCTAATTTCATTATCAGCGGGCCACAAGTCCCGCACATAACTTAAAATCCTACTTAACAATGGATCTTTCATGGTTTGCTGTTTAATTATATTATAATCTAATAACAACGCATCTTGCGCGAAGTGTAAATAAGTTTGCTCGGGGACATGCAGTGACTCATCGCTAGTATCAGGAACTGGTAATCGCGATAGTCCGTCCGCACCGTTTTGTTTTGTGTTAACGTATTCTATATCATACGTATATGCCGATAGAATAATCGCCCATCTCTGCAATCTACTCGCTGCCATCGCCGGCACACCGTGTCTTGGCCCAAATATGCTTACTAAAGGTTTATGATCCGTCCGCAAAACGAAACGTCGCCCATAAACAAATTGATGTAACTTTTGTAAGCAAAATACAATAGCCAAAGCTTCACGGTCTATTTGAGAATAGTGTTTCTCCGCGTTATTCAAAGATCGTGACACATACACCACTGGCCGGTCCCGGCCATCAGCGCCTGGTTGTGTAAGTACGCCCCCAATACCACGTGCACTTGCATCACATGTCAACACTAGCGGCTTGTCTGGCTCGTAATGAGCTAACACTTCCGCGCCAATCAAAATTTTTTTAACTTCCGCAAAAGCTCCTTCGCATTGTACACTCCATTTCCAAGTTGCGTTTTTCTTTAAAAGATCATAAAGTGGTGATAATACACTGCTCAAATTCTTTACAAATTTAGCATAAAAATTAACTAACCCTAAAAACGAACGTAATTCCGTAATATCCTTTGGCCTGGGAATTTTTGTAATAGCCCTTACTTTTTCGGTATCTACTTTAATGCCATCTTTTGATATAACATACCCTAAGTACCTGACTTCATCAACCATGAACATACATTTACCTTTTTTAAGCTTCATCCCGTGATTTTTAAACCTTTGAAGCACTTTTTCTAAAACTTCTAAATGTTTACCTGGAGTACCTGACGTTCCTATGATTACGTCATCCAGAAATACTTCTACACCGGGTATGTCACTAAGGAGATTAGACATAATCCGCTGGAAGATGCCTGGGCTTGAAGACAGCCCAAACACTAGTCTATTGTATTTAAATAAACCTCGATGTGTATTTATTACCGTCAAATCTTTAGAGTCGTCCAACTCAATCTGATTATAAGCCTGGGATAAGTCCAGTTTCGAAAAAATCGTAGCCCCATTTAAACTCACTAACAAATCATCAATTTTCGGAAGAGGATACCTATCGACCAGTAAGACAGGATTCAAAGTGACCTTATAGTCCGCACAGATACGGAGTCCACCGTCAGCTTTACGTACCGGTACCAAAGGTGTCGCCCAGTCTGAGCACTCGACGGGCTCAATAATGCCCGCGCGCAGCATAGCGTCCAGTTCCGCGTCGACTTGGCCCTTCAAAGCGTAAGGTAGCCGCCGCGCCCGACAGAACACAGGGGCCGCGCCCTCCCGTAACCGGAGTGTTGCCTTGCCGCCTGTGTACCGTCCCAACTCGCTGTTAAATAAATCTTTATACCTATTTAACAAAATAAACATACTATTAGGCTCATTGTTTACAGTACGGTTATGATTTATTGTTTGTTGAATTAGCGGTATTTTAATTCCCAATTCTGACAACCAATGTCTGCCTAACAACGTAGTTGTACCCCCGTCTATCACAAACAATTCTAAATATTTTATTTTATCCATATATTGAACTTTAGGTTTTATTACCCCTAAAGGTTTTATCTTGCTACCATCATAAAATTTTAAAACTAAATGAAAAGGTTCAATAACCCTATCGCTAAAATATGTTTCGTAAGTTTTTTTACTTATACAGGAAACAGCTGATCCTGTGTCGATTTCCATTGTAATATCGTTGTCATCGATAGACAATGACAAACTCACCGGTCTGTAACCATTCAGACACAGTTGATGCAGCTCTTCCTCAGATCCTCCTGAACTGGAGGCATCTTCCAAACTGGACTGCTCCGCTGTAGTGGCCGCGAAGTGGTTCATTCCGCGCCTTGTTCCTCTTTCTGTGTTTGTTCCAGACTGTGGACACACGCGCCTTAAATGGCCACTTTGCTTGCACTTACTGCATACAAATTTTTTATAACGACACTTATCCGTGGTATGCCCGCGCCAACCGCACGCCATGCAGCTTTCCGCGCCCTCCTCTTTATCCCGCGCCGCCTTCGCTGACGCCGCCGCCGCTCGCCCGCGGCATGTGCGTTCCCGTTTCTCCCATAACGTGTGCACCGTTGCCGCAACTTCCGCACCCGCGTTTCGTTCCACGAATGCCGCATCCCTCTCCGCTGCTTCCAAACCACAAGCCAATTTCACTGCCCCTGAGTATGTTAAATTGTCCTCAGCAAATAATCTTTGTCTAATGACGTCACTTTTCACGCCGCATACAAATTGGTCGCGCAGATTCTCCTCTAAATTTCCGCCAAACTCACAGGTTTTCGACAGCTTCTTCATTTCGGTTAAGTATTGAATAATAGTTTCGTCGTCGTTTTGACGTCTTTGCCGAAATCTGTATCGTTCCGCCATGACAGCAGGTTTCGGTTGCAGATGATTTTTTAAAAGTGTAACGGCTTTTTCGTACGTAATATCGGCCGGCTTACTTGGACTACACAACGTGCTCAGCAACTCGTACGTCTCATCACCAACATCCGTTATTAAAATTGCCAGCCACATGTCTTTCTCGACCTTATTGACTTTGAAGAACATCTCCAACCGCTCCACGTATAAGGTCCAGTTTCCAGACCTGATATCAAAATCTCTTATCTTCCCAACCGACATTTTGGTTTTTTTTTTTATCCTCGTCGCCACTGAGAAATATGTAATAAGGAATTAAAGGCTCGTGAATTATTGAAATGTATAATATTGAACAGCAGCACTGACAAACAGGCAACACGTCACATTGACGTTCACAGACATTACAGTATTTACTCTTTTTTGGTCTTTTCTTCACCTATTCTCTGAACCTACTTTTAAAAGGTCTCGTGAACGAAATCATAAGATCGTTTCCACACTTCAAACCTATTATTCCAACACGTGACTTAAAAAAGCACTTCAGTATGCCTCAAGGCCCCTAATAGGCAAAACGATACATTTCCACTCGGGGGTTGTTTTGTACCCCCAAGTACCCAACCCTGCTCCCGCCGCTAATTGTAAAGTCAACACTGTGTTTGCTCAGAAAACTGTTTTTAGTGATTGTTTGTGTTTTTTGGCAAGTGCATCACCCCCGGGGTGTGAACTTCCCCAGGATGTGTGTGGAGGGTGTAAAGTGGAAGTCGCGATGTTTTTTTTAAGTTTCTCTTGATGTGTTTGGACTAATTTATAAGCATTTTGGGGTTTTCCAAAATGTTGACGTTTAAAGGTACTTTTAGCTTTGACTGTTGTTGGTCCTTTTGGTCTACCGTTTGCATTTAGATGTTTGCAAATATCTTAATTTTTTTTTAAATCTTTTGCCTTGAAATATCTTCATCTGCGTCAATTTTGATATATTATCCAACGGAAATTGTACATTTTTCCGGGATAAAAAGTATCCTATGTGTTATTCCACACTACAATTTATTTCAGTGCCAAATTTCATCCAGATCCGTTCAGCCGTTTAAGCGTGAAATAGTAATAAACGTCCATCCATCAATCCTCACAAACTTTCGCATTTATAATATTAAGTGGGATAGTAGGATTTCTACTTCAGGTATTAAATAAGTAGTAAATAAATTTTGATTGAAATCGGATATAATTCTAGCTTCTAATTTGTTTTCTTTTTAATTCTAACTTCTAACCTACCCTCTTTACAACTTAGTATAATTCATAACTACCCTCATTAAACAAGAAGATAATATATATTTTTCCTTCATCCCCAGATCAGTATGAAAAGCCCTGGAGTTGGAGTAAGTTCATCACATTCTTATGATTTTCTTTTTACTACCCCTAGAAAAAAAACAACCCCTTTTAATAAACCCCTTAATTTTTTTATTCAAAATATTACAATACAGATTAATTAAACCATTAATTAAAATGGTTCAGTAATAGTTTAAATGGCAGCATGCTAAGCCAAAGCTTTAATTAAAATCCGATATTTTATTAATTATCAATGTCAACAAAAAGCAATATACCTACTACTAGACATAAGCCTGTCTAATTACTAAGATAATCTATACATAATAAATTAATTAAATAGAAGTGTCTGCTTGTATTGTCATAAAACACAAACTTTTTACTAAATGCATATGAATATTTTACACTTTTTTATTTTTGTCTTCCCGTCTAAACGCCTAGACTGATTTTGATGGGACTTTCACTGACAGATAGCTGATAGGGATTATTTTAGGCTACTTTTATTATAGAATTTTCGATAACCGACATTGACGCGGGCAAAGTGGCGGTTATAAGCTAGTGTTAAATAATATTGTTTGCCCGCAGTCTGCACAATACGGTTAGTCCTAAGTTCTCCCCACAAAAGCCTGACTTTTACTTGTAGTTTGTGGTATTAGTTGTAACGGAGCAGATCGGTTACAACTTTAAACTGTAATAGTAACCAAACTTATCCGCTAAGCCTAACTTTCTGCTTATTGCATAAAATATAAGCAAATATATCGTTGCTGAAATGTCCACAAGAAAAATAATTCTTTGTTTTTTTTTTTTGTTGAGGTGGGTAAGCTCTTGACTCTAGTCAAGCTTACCCAGAAGAAGCCTGTTCTCTCTAACTTTGTTAAATCTGTAATTATCTTCATCAGCCTGCAACAGTCCATTGCTAGACATAGGCCTCGCACATCGCACGCCACTTAGCTCGATTCTCGGCAACTCTCATTCTGTTCAATCTATACTTAAGGTTAATTATTTATAAATAAATTTTCGTCTTATTAAATAAATTATATCAAGGATCTATACTTCTATTTAAAGTCGTTAATTTTGTTTTTTTTCTCTGTTTGTAAGAGGTAATCTTTAGGAAATACAGGTCCAATTATAAAAAATCTTTTACTTACAGAAAGCAAAACTATTGCCGAGTGTCATAGGATATATTTTATGATTTACACATAGATGAAGACACGAGCATACGCTAATTTGTTTAAGTGCTCTTCTTAATGACTCTTACAATAAATAGACTGCTAAATCATAACCCCCGTTTAGGTTTGCCGTAGTCAGATAAAAACATTACTCTCTCTGCCATAAAACAAATATAGAAAATAGAACATCACGCCTATTACATGGGACCAATAACATATTGGCGAACTGTGGGAGTATATTGGTACACCTCTGCCTAACCCTTCGGGAAATACAGGCGTGATGGTATGTGTGTGTGGGACATCACGAACTAAAGGATTCTTATATACCTCCTATAGCTACTAAATATATTTCCTTTCGCAATATAAAACGCCAGTGTTAAAAATACACCTTGTACCCACCTAGAAATGGGGTCCAAAGGACCCGCTACGGCAGTGAACGTGTTAAGAAAATACCACTTTAATTCACACACTCCTACTAGCGTGTTCTACTTATGAACACGTGCCGAATGCCATGTGAGTGTGTCGGCGACTGTACACATGCGGATGTGTCTACTAATTGAATTATTGTTTACATATTTATTGGTTGACTATGGTGTGTCGGTTTTAGAGGTGGGTGGAAATTGGTCCTTTTGTACGGTTTTTTTTTTGGTCTTGCATGTCAGTTCAATATACCGCACAAGCTTCAGTCAGACATACGAACACGTAGGGTTACCGTAAAAGAATTAATACAAAATTCCAAAAAATACGTTTCTTGTTCGGGGACTAGATACCTTAAATTTTTTACTTTATTTTATTTTTAATGTTTTTCTCTGTAAACGTTTGTTTACCTATTACTATTCAAAATACACAGCCTCGTGCCAAATCTTAGGTAAATCAGTTAGCATTTTTTAGGTACTTAAACAATTCGTCATTTAAGTTTTCCACCTAAGTTCTGCTGTGGGAAAAAGGACCACTTCAACGCTAAACTCCATAAGGCACATCAATATTTTCCTTAAATTTAAATTTAGAAAACGGATACTTTATTATCTATGGTCGTTGAAATCGTCAGTCGTAAGTGAGCGGGTGTGGGGACCGCACGTGCCAGTCACGCGTTTGCTTTTATCTGTTTGCACAGCAATTCGCACTGAATATATTAACTGTTAATAATTAAGAGGATGACATGCAGATTGGTTTTGAATATTTGATGTTCACTGAACTACTTGAGAAGAAACTATTAAAAAATGTGTAAAAAACGATCTACTAAGGCAGGAAGTTGATAAAATTACTTGCTATGTTTACTTTATTTTTGTTTTAAATTTCCATCAGGGCCCGATTCTGGTAACTTTTAGAAACAATCGCAATTTTTTGACATTGATTCTCACAAAGATGAAATTAGGACTAAACGTTTTTTATGGCCTTCCAATTCGACCCTAATTCGAAACTTTTGACAGCACACTGAACATCTCAAAAGCCCTTGAGTCAGTGTACCTACTTCACTTAAACATTTTCTAACAAGAAATTAAATAAATAAATTGTATTACGCCATTATTTTCTCTTGATTATTGATTTGTTAGGAATAATATAACATATTTTCGACATCTGCAAATTTTTTTTTGTAGCTCTTCACGTCTAATCTTATCTAATAATAACATAAGTAAGTAATTAGCAATAATTAACAACTAACTCTAGGTCAACAAAACTTTTCAATTTTATTATAAACTAGTTGCTTCCAGCGACTACGTTCGCGCAATTTTTTCCACCCGCATTAAGTTAGGTCTTTGATTATTGCTCCTCTCCCGTTTGTCGAAGCGTGATGTTATATAGCCTAAAGCCTTCCTCGATAAATGAACTATCCAACACAAAAATCACCCTAAGGTTGACTGGTAGAAAATGCCAAAGGCATTAAGTCCGCCTTTGTACAATGTATTATTTACATTATGTGCAAAAAGTTTTAATAAATAAATAATAAATAAAAATATTTTTTTATTTTTAACCAGTAGTTTCTGAGGCTAGCGCTTTCAACCAAACAAACAAACAAATTCTGCAGCTTTATAATATTAGTATAGACTAAATAACTCCACAAATTGCTTTGCCGTCATTCACATCTTCCCACTAAAAACAAGTTCCCCACCTCCTTGGCTCCAAAACCAACGCTCCCATTACTTGCCACGTCATTGAAGAAATAAATCGTAACCGAGAATCGAACCCCCTCCCTTATCTCGGCTGCCCACTCGTAACATGTTTATCGTGGACTCCAACGATAAGTAAAGTTAATCCTCCATGTGAGAAGGAGACAGGCATATCGGAATTCTTTGTCTGACTCTTAAAGATCCTTAGATCTTGTTTGGTAGGTTTTTAGGACTAATTTTGGGTGTAACTTTTGGTAGGTAATTAGGATTTTATTTGTGACTAGCGAACTGCCCATGACTTCGTCCGCGTGGCTTATTTTACTCACGTTAAGTTACGTCTTTGATTACTGCTCCGCTTCTGTGGGTCGTAGCGTGATGTTATATAGCCTATGTTACTCAGGAATAATGTACCTATCTATTGGTGAAAAATGGTTTAATTTGGTCCAGTAGTTTCGGACCCTATTCGATTTAAACAAACAAAATAATTTTACCTCTTTATAATATTAGTGTAGACTAGCTGTTGCGCACGGCTTCGTTCGCGTTCACCATTTTATTGGCTTCAATTTTGTTTTCGCAGAACCCTCTTTTTTTAAATTAAAGTGAATAAAAATAGCCTAAGTTACTTCTTATAACATCAGCTATCTGCGAGTGAAAGTCCCGTCAAAATCGGTCCAGCCGTTTCGTAGAGATTAGCCGGAACAAACAGACAGACAAAAATTTTAAAAATTGATTTTCTATGTTAGTACCGTATATACTTTCATGACATTTAGTGAAAAGCTTGTAATTTGAAATTACAAACAGACCCTTCAATTTTATTTATTTGTATAGATTGGCTTTTGCCAGAGCCTTGCTCTTGACATTGCTTTGAGTTTCATTGCCTCGGCGTTTTCTGGTGATAGCCCCTCTTATGATTCTCAGGCTTTTAAAAGTTTGAACAAGTTTGAAGTTTACGGCAGACTTGTCCCAAAAATACCAAACAAGTTTTGCCCGAAACTTCGTTAGCATTTTTGTCGGTTTTTCGTGGACGCAGAAGTCGCGAATAACAAAGTAGCCTATGTCCTTCCTTCAAGCTGACTTCGTGTCAAATTTTATCATAATCGGTTTAGTGGTTTAGGCGTGAAAGTGTAACAGACAGTTAACGTAATTTTTGCATTTATAATATTTGTTTAGATAGAGATTGAACTGCAACGTTAGCCTAGTGCTCCCAAGCGCGACTACTACGCTAGAGGTCTTGGGTTATTGGGTTTAGGAGTTCGGTGTTAGGATTTGTGCACGGTTAATGGCAATAGGCTCGCCCCTCATTACAAGGGACCTAACCATACCGGTGATCTGTGGGTGTACATTGGTACACCTCGGCCTAACCCTTCGGGGAATACAGGCGTAATGGTATGAGTATATAAGTATAGTCTAGAGATTCAGGATACGATTTTCACGAACATTACTTAGTTTTAGTTTACTGAATTTCTTTAAATGTTTATAACAAGCTGGCATTATTACTGCCTCGTTAGCCTAGTGGTCCTAAGCGCGACTGCTACGCTAGAGGTCTTGGGTTGGATTCCCAGGTGGAGCAAATAGTGTTATTGGGTTTTTCTATGAAATTCTCAGTAACAGCTCGGAATTAGGATTTGTGCCCGGTTAATGACAATAGGCTCGCCCCCTATTACATGGGACCTAAACATACCGGCAAACTGTGGGTGTACATTGGTACACCTCTGCCTAACCCTTCGGGGAATATAGGCGTGATGGTATTTTATGTTATTATGATCTTTACTCAATATTTCATCCATGCTAAAATGAAATTTGACGATTCTGGGATTTCAGACTTGAATCCATTGAAGAAATTACAACTCTCCCAATCACCTCTTACATTAATTTATTGTCCACCCCGCCCTATACCCGAACTGTAACAAATAAGCAATAATTTATAAAATATATTTCAATTTCCCAACAATTCGGTTATCACACCCCTAATAGAGGGCTGGCACATTATCATGGTAATAAAATAACTCATTGCATACTGTACACATTACCTTTCCCCATCACTCGTATTTCCTAAACCTTAAGGTTCAGAATTGCGCAGTTCTTCAGCCCTATTTGCCCTCAGTAATCTATCACAACTTGTCATGTTTCGCACCCCTGCGGCAGAGTTGCCAGCGCAATTTATGTGTTAACATGATTTATAGGCTGGCAACCCTCGTTTCTGTGGGTGTTGCTTGTTGCTACCTATTTTATTATATAAGTATATTATTGCTTTATGTGGGTACGATATAAATAGGTTTATTTTATGTATTATAAATAACTAAATACTAATGCCTACAAATGCCGTATTTTGGCAATTCTAAAATTGATATCTGATAAATTGGCTTTCGTCTTGAGATCACATCTTGAGATCAGGTCTTGAGAACAAGCCGATGGCCCACCTGATGTTAAGTTGTCACCGCTGCCTATAGACATCTGCAATACCAGAGGCCTTACGAATGCATTGCCATCCCAGAGACAAAGTGGAAATATCATATTATTATGTGCCTGTAATTACACCAGCATCTATACCCTTGAAACCGGAACACAGCAACGCTGCTTTGCGGAAGAAATTACCACCATATCGATGGTAGTACTTTCCCGGACAAGCTCCTTCACAAAGAGCTCTACTACTGCTAAATGTGGAACAGTTACTATCACATCAATCTGTTAAGACGACACTGCAGTACTCTATCTATACTAATATTACATACCGTCACGTTTGTTTTCCCGAAGGGTTAGGCAGAGCCCAAAGTTCACCGGTATGTTTAGGTCCCATGTAATAGGGGGCGAGCCCATTGCTATTATCCGGGCACAAATCCAATCTCCGAGCTGCTACTGAGAATTTCATGGAAAAACCCAATAACACTTTTGCTCGACCTGGGAATCGAACCCACGACGATTTTCTTAATGTAAATAAATAAATGAATTTTAGACAATCAATCGATCAGATCTTAACAATCCCATTAGCACTAATGAAATCATTATTTTTTGTTAACGCATCTCAAAATCATTACATCAACGTAACGGTACATCTAATCAAATAGGATGTTTGGCAAGTAACCCTCGCCAAGAACGCTCCTCTGAAATAACAATCCGGTTTAAATCCGAACGCGCCCATTAAAGCCCCCTCCGAAATGTCAAAGTGACAGTTGACGTTCCCGCCATTTTAAGAGAAAGGCTTTGAAATGTTGCATTCTGTATTTTTGTTTTGTTGTTTTTTAATTAATATGTTAATTCTTAATTTCTGTTTTTGTATAATTAAATGTGTTTTACCACTTACCCAGTTACTAAATATTATCATTGTATTTTTTTTTTCAATGATTATCTGCAGTCATTCTCAGTCATATTATTATAATACTATTGCTTTTTCCTGATTTTGAAATAAATAATTTCTAGCAATAAAAGCTATCGATAGAATTGACAATTATTAAAATAAAACAACCATACAATAATCTAGTCAAAGTCTAGTCTAGTCTCTCTCTAATCAATTTTACCATTACCCTAAAGAATGCAAATGAAATCAATCTCAAACAGCACCTATTCTATTGATTACAAAAATGACATTTTATAATCCCCTGCAGCTGTGTAGTACCCTCAAAAGTATTTTACACGTCATTAGGGTTCCGCAGTTCTCCGGGGACGGGGTCCGAGGGTCAAACGCCGTGAAAAACGGCAAAATAATGCGTTTGTCTCCCTTTATGTACTCAGCAAATTAGCTTCACGATTTATTTTTATGTACACCACATTGGTTGTTATTTTTAAAGATTTTTTAGACTAAGCAAGTAAACTATTGTTGTAATATTTTAATTAAAACTAGCAAATTGCCCCGGCGTCTCACGGGTGCATATTATCGACTTTTCCAGTGGATTTTCCAAAAAAGAAAACTTTCATTTAAACCTAGAGCGGGGAAAAACGAACACAACAAAAGAAATCAGCAAAATCGGTCCAGCCATTCTCGAGTTTTGCGCTTAGCAAGACAATTTGCTATTAATTTTTGTTTATGTAGATAGAAGAAGGTAATTAATTTATTTTAATCTCCCTAACAATATCACTACAGGTTTGCAATTATTGCGATATTGAGATCTCTAAACAATAGCACTGTAACGTACCATCACGCTTGTATTTCTCAAAGGGTTAGGCAGAGGTGCAATAATGTACACCCATAGTGCGAGCCTATTGCTATTAACCGGACACAAATTCCTAACTTCGAGCTGCTACTGAGAATTTCATAAAAAAAAACCCAATAACACCTTGGTATAGAATACAAGACCTCTAGCGTAGCAGTCGCACTTAGAACCGCTAGGCCAACGAGACAGCTAAATAATAATGCAATTTTCCTAGAAGTGAGATGTTCAAACACTTTTCTTATTTTAGTTTTTCTGCAGAGGTATAGACATTCACTTTTATGGCCCCACAAAAAAGTCTTGCCCTACTTAAACTTTCCAGTAATTTGACCATACAAAAACCATCGATTATCTCTCCAGATCTCCGAGGATTAGAAACAGGAGTCCCAACATGACTCCGCCATTAGGGAGGCAGTAGCTATCGGAAAGCAATCGACTCGTCATGATACAAACGTTGGAAGAAAAAAGCGTAACAAACATGATGTGGACAAATTAGAATGTAGATATTTATTTTAAATGGTGTTTGAAAATGTGAATATAACTTCTGCATCCCGACTCCGTCTTCATACAAGTAGTGTCGTAGTGTCCGTGGAGTTTATTGCTCGTTCTTCTCCATAGAGACCTACGTTTTGGAACGAGCAACTAGCTTCAACTTTTACATGTAACTTCTTGAGAATTCAAAAGTGCCTGTAAATGGTCTAATTGAAATAAATGTTTTGACTTTTGACTTTGAGACATAACATACCATCACGCCTGTATTCCCCGAAGGGTTAGGCAGAGGTGTACCAATGCACACCCACAGTTCGCCGATATGTTTAGGTCCCATGTAATAGGGGGCGAGCCTAATGCCATTAACCGGGCACAAATCCTAACTCCGAGCTGCTTCTGAGAATTGCATAGAAAAACCCAATAACACTTTTTGCTCGACCTGGGAATCGAACCCAAGACCTCTAGCGTAGCAGTCGCGCTTAGGACCACTAGGCTACCGAGGCAGTCTTCGTAGAATTAAAAGATAAGCCAAAGTTCCAAATTATGGCCCTGTATATATATTTCAGTTGATTCTATTTAGCCGTTTAAGCGGGACAGAGTAACATACAAACGCCCTTTCATCAATCCATCCTTTAAAAATTTGCATTTATTATATCTAGTATGCAGTAAGGAACCAACCTACGAAAAAGTAGATGATTGTATTACTTTTTCGGACTTGCCATCTGTTTCATAATTTTAACTGCCCCGCTGGTCTCGTGGTCGCAAGCGCGACTGATGAGCATGGGGTCCTGGGTTCGATACCCAGGTCGAGCAAAAAGTATTATTGGGTTTTTCCATTTGGAAATTCTCAGTAGCAGCTCGGAGTTAGGATTTGTCCCCGGTTAATGGCAATAGGCCCCCTATTACATGGGACCTAAACATACCGGCGAACTGTGGGTGTAAATTGGTACACCTCTGCCTAACCCTTCGGGGAATACAGGCGCGATGGTATGTTGTTGTTGTTGTTTAAAAATTTTTCATGAGATACATGTATCCTTACCGCTACGTAAAAACACTAGAAATTATAATAATGAATACCAGCCTATTATTATCCCAGCACAGCGCAAAGCCCGCTACTTTTACAAAAAAGGTACAAGCATTGACCACCACACTTGCTGAATGCGGATTTGCGATTTTATTCGATCCGATTCCTCACGATGTTGTCCTTCACCGATATCAGTGATGTCTTTTTTTTTGCCGATGGAACATCATCAAATGACTTCCCCCGCCCTGGCCTGGACGGGAGGGAGTGTCAGACTTTTACTGACTAAAACCCATCCATGCTCCTTCTTGTGCCCTTTGCGTTCCGGGGGCGCGGTATCTCTTACAAACAACCCGCAGCCCCGGCAGGCATCGGCTCTGAGTGGCCCCTTCTAAAATAGCTGACATCTTTGTGAGGCACGCGTGGAACACAAACGCGCTGTCGACACGGCAAGTTCAACTGGACCTTTTTAGGACCTTATAATAGTTTAACTAATAGAAATAGCAACAGTGGTAATTCTGACAATAAACTTTCATCTGAACCAAAATTTAACCCATTTTCTTGTAACCCATTGAACAGATCACAAAGAAAAACAGTCCAAACATACATGCCCCATGTTTATTACAATAAAACCCATTACATTTGTCCCAAACGAGCGCGAACAACAAACATCGTGAACACACCATGTGCATAGCTCCCAGAGGTTTTGTTATTTGTTACTACGGAACCCCAAAACTCCGCCATGTCACTAGGATTAGCGCCCGGGCCATTGTCAAATGACAATTGAAATCTATCCATCTTGCTCTAAATCGCCCCAGTTCTACGTGTGTAAAAGAGACCGACATATGAATACATTTTCACTTTTCAACATGTGACAGATTTTGTTTGTCTGTGTGTTTGGATATTCACAATGGGGTATCGCGAGCGAGTTTCAAAATGGATTTTATATTATTTTTATATTTTTAATCCGTCACTGAGAGCTATTATATCAGTTATCGGTGAATTGTTGTAAATATTAAATCGAATTTGTTTTTGTAATATTTTATCGAACGCGATATTTTTTATTTCAATGTCGTGATGGCTCAGTGGTTAAGACGCCCGACTCTCATGCACGAAGCTGCGGGGTCGCAACCGGGCACGTGCAAGAACCAATTTGTTTTTTTTTACTTCATATGTACTTTCTAAATTTATCTTGGACATCACTGACATCTGTGAAGGAAAACCTAGTGAGGAGCATGGTGATCAATGCCCGTGCCTTCTCTGTATAAAAAGAGGCCTTTGCCGAGCAATGGGACAATAATAAGCTTATTTTATTATCTATACTAATACTACTTACTTTGTTTGGTTGAACGCGCTAATCTCAGGAACTACTGGTTGGAATTAGAAAATTATTTTTGTGTTAAATAGTTCATTTATCGAGGAAGGCTAAAGGCTATATAACAGCACGCTACGACCAATAGGTGCTGAGCAGTAACCAAAAATGTAACCTAATGCGGGTGAAAAAACTACGCACACAAAGTTGCGAGCAGAAGCTAGTTATTATTATAAGATAAGACAAAAAAAAATTTTTTTTAACATAAATGCCTACTTGGCTTAATTACAAGGAAAACAAATACAGCTATATTTTTTTTTAACTAAGGCCCAGCTGTCAACTCCCATATTACACAAGATAACAATTGTTTCAAACTTAACTATCTATACTAATATCCTCCTCGTTACCTACCACCTGCCTCGTTGGCCTAGTGGTCCTAAGCGCGACTGCTACGCTAGAGGTCTTGGGTTCGATTCCCAGGTTGAGCAAAATGTGTTATTGGGTTTTTCTATGAAATTCTCAGTAGCAGCTCGGAGTTAGGATTTGTGCCCGGTTAATGGCAATAGGCTCGCCCCCTATTACATGGGACCTAAACATATCGGCGAACTGTGGGTGTACATTGTTACACCTCTGCCTAACCCTTCGGGGAATACAGGCGTGATGGTACTAATATTATAAATCTGAAGAGTTTGTTTGTTTGGTTTAACGCGCTAATCTCAGGAACTACTGGTTGGAATTGAAAAATTATTTTTGTGTTGGATAGTTCATTTATCACGGAAGGATATAGGCTATATAACATCACGCTACGACATACGGGAGAGGAGCAGTAAGACCTAAATGCGGGTGGATAAAACCACGCGAACGAAGTCGCTGGCAGCAGCTAGTTTAAATATAATTATGTTTTCATCACGTTAGCCTTCGCCTTTTTCCCACATCCATAGACATAAAAATAATATTGACTAGAAAGTGCTAATTTTAATACTTCAAGAACCGTTTCATTCATTTTAGGTCCATGTTATATACCTACGCATCTAGAATTGCAACATCTTGTGAACTAGGAACTAGCTCAGGTGACTACACCAGTCTATCGTGTTTACTCGTTCCACTTTCTTAAAGGAGTCTGTATTGATCTAAGACTTGAATAAATTAATTATAAATTAGCATTGTAATAACCTTTCAAAGAATATTTGGACGGTTTTTCAAGCGAATTTGGCTTTTGTTGAGGGTAGTTAGAGATGAGAATGGAAAGGATTGTTTGAAGAGTGGCAGTATTTTTTTGATAGTTCTAATAATAAGTAGACGGAATTATTATGCAATGTTGAAAAGGCTGTTTAGTGTGATACTGTACTGATTCTATAGAAGAATTAATTAGACAAGAAAAAAACAACAAAAAACTACAAAAAGTCGCTATTTCTACCCATTTTATAAATAACTAACGTCTGCCTGCGATTTTATCTACATTTTGATATATCATCCCACGAAAACTGTTAATTTTCCCGGGATTAAAAGTATCCCATGCGTCCACTCTATAATCCATCTCAGTGTCAAATTTCTTCAAGATCCGCTCAGCCGTTTAAACGTGAAAGAGTAACAAACATCCATCCATCCATTCTCAAGAACTTTCGTATTTATAATATTAGTATGATCTACCAAAATCAGTTCACAAAACGAACACTCTAATTTCAAACAAACGTAAAAACATTCCATAACCAAAAATAAAGAATTACTCTATTCTCTATGCTCACTCTTGTTGTCTATGGCAAACAAAAGCGTCAAGCGCGCGCTCGCGACACGCAGTCTATCTTTGACCATTCAGAAGACAACATGTAGAAAAACATGCTTCGTAGCTATTAATCATTGAAGTTTGTGACTTACAACCCTGCTTGATGTAATTTGGAGTTGACTAATGGCGGATGGTTTTGTTAATGATTTTTAATTTCTATGAGGATTACAAGGTATTAGTGAACATTTGACCTGCTTTTGTTTGTTTGTCTCGCACACGTGTTCCCGTTCATAATTATGAGTAATGGCGGATAAATTCCTTTCTTTGTCGTAAGACGTTTAATGGTGTATCCTTTTTGGTTTTTCTGCTCTGTCTTCTTCTTGTTAAGAAAACAGAAGTTGTTCTTGACATTTTGTCTTTATGGTTATAGATTTTGATGATCTTATTAAGAACTTCATTTTAAATCGCATTTACATAATATATTCATCAACAAAATCTTCTTTAATACGGTTCTCATTACTAGATAGAGTTATTCAAGAGGATGGTTTATACGTATAAAACATCACGCTACGATTGACGTTAGTGGAGCAGTAAGGCATACCTAAACGCGGATGACACCATAGCTAAGCTATACTTACTCATTCATCTTCATCAACCATAAAATTGATAAATTAAACATTGTTCTTAAAATAGGCATATCATTCTCAGTCATAATTTTAGACTACCGTAAACATAGCCATGAAGGTCGATAGATAGAATATCAAATAATATCAAAGAAAGTCTGAACAGAAGCCGGTTTTAATATTATTTTGATGAGTGGAACAATTAATGTCATTTTAATATTAATATTCATAGTATACGGGAAAAACCAGTGGCCGTAGAGATGGGACTCGATAATCGACTAAGGACCGAGTAGGCGATTAGTATAATCGATTAGTTGCTTGTAGATAGCTGGATCGTTATCATTCAATTATTAATTCTAGATGAATGCTTTCGTAATTTATGCTTTTATACTTGTGGGTGTTTTCAAGATGAAAGCTTTTATTAAGTAGTTTATTTTTTATTTTTTTCACAACTGCTTTGAAGTATTGCAATATAATTAATTGAATTTATTTAACAATCGATACTGGTTTTACGTTCTTTAAGTTATTATTGAAGACATGAATCTTGTTTTGTGTAATAGTTATCTCTTTCTTAATTTATGTCTGTATTTCCATATGCAATAGACACTAATCTCTTCAAAAATAGAATGATCAGGCTTCTTCTGGATAAGCTCACTCCATGTCTCGTCTCTGTCACCTAAAAAAATCAAGAGCAGACCCATCTCAAATAATAATAAAAAAATATCCACTTTGACAGTTAAACATACACTTACATACACAACACCATATAAGGTATACCTTTTTACAAATTTTCCCTATGACTAACCTATGTTAAAAATTACGCCAAAATTATTTTTTACGCGATTAATTCAAATCCAACTTTAAATACCAAACAATAAAACTTTCTTTTCTTTGTTTTATAAACAAAGTCTACTTTTATTTCTGACTAGCTATTTGTCCGCGTAGATGTCGGTTATGTCAATAAAAAGTAGCATTTCATCAAAATCTATTCAGTGGTTTAGTCGTAAAAGCGCAACAGACAGACAGACAGACCTCTTTTTACATTTATAATATTAGCATGAATGAAGTTTGGATTAAAGTTGTGACAAATTCCCCTAATCTCAAATATTAGTAGCACAGATTAAAAAATTATAATCGTTTCATGCAGCAAAGACACAACACTATACAGGCTATCTATGAATACCAAATCAGTAGAAAAGTGTATAAGTTTTTATTGATATCGTTTTAAACATAAAATATCATATAAATAATTTATTTTGTTGCATAAGTTAAACCACGTAAGATTAGAATTTCGAAGATTTGTTATAAAATTAATATCAGTTATAAAAAATACATAAATACATACAACGAAATGCGTTAAATTTCTAAAATAATATAAAACAAAAGTAACACATAACATACCATCACGCCTGTATTCCCCGAAGGGTTAGGCAGAGGTGTACCAGTGTACACCCACAGTTCGCCGGTTTGTAGGTCCCATGTAATAGGGGGCGAGCCTATTGCCATTAACCGGGCACAAATCCTAACTCCGAGCAGCTACTGAGAATTTCATAGAAAAACTTTTAAATTGTAATGGAACAGCAAACATCTACCATGATACAACATGCTTACTTTTACTTTAAAACCAAGTTCTGCAAATTGTAATATTCTCAAAACCGTAAGTTCTAAGTTTTCGCGGTCAAGAACTGGTTTCTCATTATCATACTAATTATGTCTGTCTGTGATACTCGTCCCATCGCTTGACGATCTATCAAATGTTTTAATATTAATAACCGTTTATGTCAATCGTCATAATTTTATTTTTACACCTCTGATTTTACACATTTTTATGAGTCAATATGTGGAAGTTAGCACATTTCTTTTTGTATATTTCTAATTTATGATACAAATGTAATAATATAATATCTATTTTAGACATTGACTGCATTCCGTACGAGTCTGAGAGCATATCTTGCTTAATTAGGTAGATGACACCATTCTTTTTAACATTTACTTTGGCGTTTTAATTAATAATAATTAACTAATAATTAGGAAATTAGGAGATTCGCAAAAGAGGTAAGATAACTGACATAGCTCTCAAAATTGCGAAACTTGTAAGGCTCTCGAATGACGACCACGCACTGGTAGCCTCTGTTTGGGAAAGCCCCGCATGAGGTGGACCGATGACCTAGTAAAGGTCGCGAGAAATCGCAGAATGCGGGTAGCGAAGGACCAGCCATTGCGGCTATCTTTGAGGGAGCTTAAAGGCCAGCTGTAGATGTCGTTTGGCTGATGTGATGACAATTTTTCTTACTTCTCCGCTGATCATTTCTGATTAATTTCGTTGCGGGATCCAAGACAGTTGTATAGTTTCTCCGGGACTCGTCGAGCTTCATTGCCTCGGCGCTCTCCTGGCGGTCTCCACTGTTGATTCTGGCTTTCAGGATTTACAGTGGTTAGGGAAAGTGTGGCTTATCCCAATAAAAAAATGATACAATGATGATGAAATTCGAATTTTAAAATCTAATTAGATCATGAATCTTTCCAGGCTTTAAGAACCCAAGTACCCTCTTTCCTAACTCTATTTTCCTTGTCAACAGGCGTAAATCCTCGGAAACAGAGAAGAGAACGGACCACGTTCACTCGCGCGCAGCTCGACGTGTTAGAAGCGTTGTTTGGCAAGACGAGGTACCCTGACATCTTCATGAGAGAAGAGGTCGCACTGAAGATTAACCTCCCTGAAAGTAGAGTACAGGTATGTTATATATAGATAATACTAGCCTCGGTAACGGCTAACTGCCTCGGTGGCCGCTAGAGGAGACGCCGCTAGACGCTAGAGGTCTTGGGTTCGATTCCCAATTTTCTATGAAATTCTCAGTAGCAGCTCGGAGTTAGGATTTGTGCCCGGTCAATGGCAATAGGCTCGCCCCCTATTACATACTACCTAAACATACCGGCGAACTGTGGGTGTACATTGTTACACCTCTGCCTAACCCTTCGGGGAATACAGGCGTGATGGTAGATAATACTAGCTAGATATATACCCCTAGTAGAATATCTTCGAAAGAGTCACCGCGGCTCTGGAACGCAAAGGATATTAAGAAGAATACGGATGGGTTAAAGTCAGTAAGAGTCTAACACTTCCCTTCTACTCCACCCAAAGCGGAAGAAGTCATTTGACATACCTCGCGGTGTCACCCGTGTTCAATTACGTCTTTGGTTACTGCTCCGCTCCTGTTTATCGTAGCACGATGTTCTATTCGTGACCTTCCGCTTGAATCACTCTATCTATTTAGTAAAACAGCATTAAAATCCGTTGCATAGTTTTTTTAAAGTACGCACGGATTGTAATGCAGTTTTATTGTGGATCTTTTGATCTAAGCGTACAGAAGGACAGACGGCGGGAAGTAACTTTGTTTTAGACTATGTAGAAATTGGGGTATATCGTAAAATAAAGTTATAGGGGTTTATTTAAAGGGGTTCCGTATACAAGAAACATATATTTTAAATGTAGTGTTAAATGATACTGACATTAACTGCCATGTTAGCCTAGTGGTCCTAAGCGTGACTGCTACGCTAAACGTCTTGAATTCCATTCCCAAGTCGAACGAAGTGTTATTGGGTTTTTCTATGAAATTCTTACTAGCAGCTCGGAGTTAGGATATGTGCCCGGTTAATCGCAATAGGCTGGCCCCCTATTACATGGGACCAACACATACCGGCAATCTGTAGGTGTACATTGGTTATACCTCTGCCTAACCCTTCGGGGAAAACATACGTGATGATATGGTACGGAATGTTAAATATTATACAGTGGTACAGACCCTTAACCTGCAATACCCTTAGTGTGCCAGTCGGACCTGCTCTTAGCCGGTTTTTAATTTTAACATCAAAACCAACATTCTATCGAGCTTGCGTAACAAAACCAAATCATAATCTAGTTAATACAGTATAAAATAACCATCAGTCTTATCAAGCAAGCGGAGAAAATTCATAGATTATTAAGTTTCAATTAACTCGAGATAGCGCATCTAATACATGAATATAATCCATCTTAATGTAAACCACCCAAAACGCCATTAAAAAATAAAGTTATTAAAATCTCCGACCACCAGGGCCGGATCTAGATATGGGCAATATGGGCTGCAGCCCTGGGCCCCCAGGATATTAAGGGCCCCCAGCCCCCATTGTGGTACCACAGTGGTACTAAATGTTCCTATTCATTATTTCATAAAACAGTTATTCGTCAAAATAGCAATTAGTTTGTATAATTAGGTAGGCCCAGTAGCGTACTAAGGGGAGGGCGGAAGGAGCGGCCCACTCTGGAGCCCTGATTCTGCGCGCCCCTAAATCATGAATCGTTCTCTTAATCAAGACTAAGAGGCTGTCTGGAGTTAGTTGGAGGCCCCATAGATACAAATACAAAACGGCTTAGTAAGTTTAGGTAGCTACTTGAGAACTGAGTTATTTATACAATTTTAACCAAAACACAAGTATAGTTAGTATATCATTTAGTTTTCCGCCTCGAGCCCCTCACAGGCTTAGTCCGCCCCTGAGTAGGCCCCCAGATATTGTTAGCGCAGGGCCCCAAAAATCACAGTCCATCCCTGCCGACCGCAGTAGACGAGGACCGCCGCTCTACTGATTTCTAATTCATTCAAACGTTCAATTTATACCAACACGGATAGAGCATTAGCGCTACCAATCGAATTACGTTCTGATTTTGAAATTTGAAAATCGAATTATTCGATTGTTTTGCGTTGACGCTGAGTTGTTAAGTACTTGGAAAGGTTTTAAAGAGTTCGTTAAAAACATAGCGGCAAAATGCACGTGTGAAGATATTTATTGAGAGGGATGTCGATTTTGCGAAATATTACAATGTGTTAAAAGTGTAATAGTAATTGTGTGGTAAACAATGTTTGTAACGGTTTTTTATCTCTTATATCATACTCTTAGTTGGCATCTGATGAATGTAAGACCATAATTTTCTTACGTCAATGTAATGTTGGGGAGCAGATTCTGAAGTGCGCTAGAAAAAAGTTCTCGTGTTTGGAATGTTGTATTAAACTATGTATTTTTGGTTCCTTATACAATCTCATCAATTAAACTTTTTTAACAATTTCTAAATAACGTCAAACTAATTCAATATCATGTCAAAATATTTTCAATACCATCCAACATAAACTGGCTAATCCACATTCGAAACGCATACCTGTTTAAAATAGAGTTAAAATTTTTTCATCGTTAAATTTTAATATCCGAAAGTCATTGTCATCAATTACTTCGAAAAATGAAAGTCTTGATGTGGGTTGGTTCATTTTTGCAAAACGAAACCCAATTAGCTTTTACAAATCAAAACAAACCAGTAAACGTCCATCCATTTGATGTCCCCCGTGTATTTGATATTATCATAAGTTCAAACACATTATAATTGGACCGTGGCGCTTAGATCAATACCGTGATACCGTGTAATGATGCAAAAGGGACATGTAGCATTACCAATATATCTTGGAACGTCGGGGTAGCGCTAGTTGCAAAGGAAAAACGGCAATAATGTATGAAGATTGAATTTAGTTCCGCGTTTTGCCGTCTTACAAGATATGTTGGGGTTTTCGTGCAAATTGTGTCAGTTAAATAACAGTGTAATGCGTTTGTTTGTTCCGGCAAGTATTGGAAGCGTTTATTGAAGTACAAGACATTTAAATATACACAGAGGGGGGATATGACTGTCTGTCATGTACTCCTGTCATAAGCAAAATATTTTTTTTTTTTTAATATCATTGCATGACACTATTTTTAATATAGATACAATAAACGAAATTTTTATCATACTAGAGTTTATTAGGAACGGTCACATGGATTTTTGAGTTTAAGAAATTGATTAGAATGAATGCATAAATTATTACAAAAAACTAGCAGATTCCTACATTTTTTTGTATTTAAGTGAAATTAGACCATTGTTATTAAAATAAAACACAGACAACAGATTGACTGATAGAGTAGCGCATAGACTACTTTTTAAACAAGAGTTTACATACATCGATAAAGTTCATAATTCACTATTAGATACAACAGAAATGCATACGACAGAAATGTATGGATGAGCTGTTTTTTTTTATATATTTCATGGTTGGTGCCCTAATAAAAATTGCTCATATTCATGAGTACTTTCACCCCCTAAAAGATTCACGGGAAATTACAACCTTGTTTTTCCACATACCTACTGAAAAGGTATAAGCTCCAGTATAAGTTGACCTCTCATTGTATGGCAATCCTGTACAATGCGAAATCAGCATAAATTGGAAATGTATAGCTTGATATGTAGCCGTGTGTACAACCGAAGTCACATGCTCTTAACAAAGCAACAACAACAAAAATGTTAATAATTAGCATCCCATCTGCCGCGCAACATTTAGCTCTTCACAAAAAAACTTTATTAGCTATTATTAGCCAAGGGAGGGGTAATCCGGGGATGATGCCACGAAGCACGTAGCGCCCTCTGGCGGACACGGCGACTTTACCGACTATCTGACGTAGCTATTTGTGATATAGTAAGTTTTGCCTCTAAAGTTGAGGTGAAAAGTATTGTAGTCGCCACGAGTCGTGAGCACAATGGTCAAGTTATTTTTTGGGTTCCTTTCTAAGTTTTTTGGGCCACGGACGCTGCACGCGATTGATCTGTCAGTTGGACCGATCGCGTGCAGCGTCGGCAGCCCGAAATAATCCAAAAATTAACTTGACATTTGTGCTCACGACTCGTGGCGACTACAATACCTACATTATTATGACACTAGTTTCTGCTCGCGACATCGTCCGCGTAGTTTATTCATCCGCATTAGGTTACGTCTTTGGGTACTGCTTCGGACTTATTGGCCGTAGCGTGATGTTATATAGCCTTCCTCGATAGTTCCTGAGTTGTTAAACCAAACAAACAAACCCTTCAGCTTTATAATATTTGTGCAGACTGCCTTCAAAAATGGACCGAGGCGGTCTCTACAAGTCCCTAAGAAACATTTCAACAGTCTTGTACCTACACTCTCGTTTTTCCGCAGTTCCAAACATTTCAAACACCACAGTGAAACTTGACATTAACTACTTACCGTGGCAGCTCAAAAAACCCACTAATTCTTTCATCCCACAATTTAGTACATGCCAAAAAAAAAACATCAAAATGGCACCCCTACCACGAGCTCGGAACTCACGTATACTTGTAATAAATCACTTCGTAATCCGTTGTGTACACTGTAAGCGAGAACCCGCGAAGTAATTGCTGAGCACGATTGTAGCGAACAAATAGTAGGAGGTAGTTTCTGGAAGCAATCCTGATATGTTTTGAGGTTATGTGGAGTTAGGGTTCCGGCGAATTTGTTTGGTGTACTATTAATTTATTGCCTAGTGGCCCTAAGCGCGACTGCTACGCTAGAGGTCCTGGATTCGATTCCCAGGTCGAGCAAAGTGATATTAGGTTTTTCTATGAAATTCTCAGTAGCAGCCCGGAGTTAGGATTTGTGCCCGGTTAATGGCAATAGGCTCGCCCCCTATTTTTTTCTTCTAATGATTTCTATCTTTATTCCTAGAACTATGTAATCCACGGCAAAAGATTTCATTCGTTACTGTTTTATTTTATGAAAATTAATTAATAGTAACATAACATACCATCACGCCTGTATTCCCCGAAGGGTTAGGCAAAAGTGTACCAATGTACACCCACAGTTCGCCGGTATGTTCAGGTCCCATGTAAGAGGGGGCGAGCCTATTGCCATAACCGGGCACAAATCCTTACTCCGAGCTGCTACCTAACCCATTAACACTTTTTGCTCGACCTGGGAATCGAACCCAAGGCCTCTAGCATAGCAGTCGCTCTTAGGACGACTAGGCTAACGAGGCAGTTTCAAATACCCACAATATTTATACTATACTTAACCACACATTTTCCTCAACAGGTCTGGTTCAAGAACCGAAGAGCGAAATGTCGACAGCAGCTCCAACAACAGACCAACACCCAGATATCCAGCAAAACCACGTCCAGCTCAAAAGCCGCAGTAGCTAACACCAGCATCAAGGCTTCCACAAGTTCTACGAAGATCACCACGTCCAAATCCCTCACCAGCTCTTCAAACGTACCTACAACACAGAACACTAGTATCACCACGTCATCTCCAAACCTGCCAATAACACCAACGACATCTGTCAGTCCTCCTATCAACGTTATCTGCAAGAAGGAGTCAGCAGGATCCAACTATGAGAGTTCGCCTTTGAATAAAAATAATAGTCTCACCTCTCTGTCACACTATAATTCTAACGAGCTCAGGATAAGTGGTAAGGAGTCCTCGCCTTCAGAACCTGTCTCCAACATCCATGGTTACGGAGTCACTCCTAAACAAGAGCTGTACAGCAGTCCAAAGAGGCTGGACTATGCCAGTAAGTTGGACTACAGTGAAAAGTTCGGCAGCAACCTGGTGAAGGACCAATACAGCTCACGATTGACGGGGAATCTTACTCCTTTGGGGTCCAACTCCTCAATTATGACCACGCCGTCTCCTCCTATCACTCCTCAGAGTATAAACGGGCCGGGGAACGTGTATCACCCGGACAGTTACAACAGCTTCCATTGGCCGGGCAGTTCGGACTATATCCGGAGTTATTCTACGTCGCATCATCACCAAGGCTATGGGCAAAGCGCGTATAACTCTCCGTATTATCCTAGTCAGGTGAGTGTACGACATGATTTTTTACGAAATGCATATAAATGTTTATTCTGACTGTTAGTTAGTTCCGGTAAATCTCTGAAACGGCTACACCGATTTGGACGGGGCTTTCAGTGGCAGATAGCTAATAATAAAAGGAGTAACTATGGCTGTTAGAAAAAGGATCAGGGGAGCAGCTCAGAAAAAAAGTAAAATCCTTCAGATAACCGACACTGACGTGAAGTAGCGGGCATAAGCAAATTTTTAATAAAAAAAAAATCAAACAATTTGCAATACCAACAACTCGGAATGGAACCAGTAATCAAATGCCCTGTAATCAGACAAAACTTTAAAGGTTTTAACAATTTATCGAACAAATTAATATTATTTTATAAAAATAAAAACCAATTATCTGCAAAAAAACTTCACACGGACGGAGTCGCAGGAAAATGTAAATTTTATAATTTAATAAAAATAAAGTATCCAATAAAGAATTCATGTAGGCAACAGCTAATTTTTAATTAAATTAAAAATATTGCTTGATTTTTAATCTGTGTAATGGGATTGAAACGTCAATCTAATTGATGAGCTGATAAAGTAGAAAAAAAAACTAGATATAAATTCGAAAATTCTTCACCTTGATCTTTCACCGTGTTAGTCTTTCACGCTTAAACGGCTGGATGGTTCTGGATGCAATTTGGCACAGAGATTGATTATAATCTGGCATAGCACATAGGCTACTTTTGATCTCGGAAAAATGTACGGCCTTGGGATAATAAATTATCGACTTTAACGCGGACGAAATCGCGAACAGAAGCGAGTATACCAAAATCTTCAAGACAAGGTCACTGTAGTAAACGAAAAAGCCTTTAATTAATTGAATAAACTTCCGCACAAAATAATAACAGATCGAATTGAATGGAAAACATTGCCATCCCAGCCAGTTACTTGCAAATTAGCAAATGAGACATTTCAACTTTGTCACTGATATGGCAATGCATTTAAAAGCCTCTGATATTGCAGATATCCATAGGCAGCGGTGACCACTTAACATCAGGTGGATCGTCGGCTGGTTTGCCATCCAATGACATTACAAAAAGTGTTAAAAAATCATTCTAACCAGACATTTTTTCCAGATGGAGTACTTCAACGGTTCATCCGTGAACCAGACACATGGTAGCCACCACGGCCACAACCTGACTGCCAACGGCAACCAGCTCTACAACCAAGTTTCCTTCGGCAACCCTTCACCACCAGGTGCTTGGGCTTCCCACCACAACATCCTGTCCTCGGGCCCCGAGTCCCCAGAGAACCAGTCCCAGAACTCGCCACATTTGAGCATGCTACAAGCCTCCCAAATAACGAACTTTTCTAATACCGGGAACAGTTATTTTGCACCAGAAAAATATGGTATCAATATGGTTTAGTACATCTAGTCCTGTATTTTGTAGTTGTACATATTTCTTGTATAGTGGGTGTGTGAGAACGATTCAAAGAGAGTTTGCATGTTTTTGGTACTTTCTACCTTTTATAGCCCTGTTGGTTAGACTGTTTTGAGAGTTTATAATCAAAAAAATGTTTTCGATGTTTTCAGTACAAAGTTGTTTTCAAAAATCATCAACATTTGTATTTAAAACTTAAATTTTTTTTTCTCGTATTTTTTTTAAATTTTCATGTTTCGTTATTTTACTTAAAACTATTTCAAAGTTCAAATTTTTTGTCAACAAAATTTGAAAGTTAACAAAAATACGATGCAAGTACATATCAAGCTAATCCTATTCAATTTTTTTTTACAAAACATACAAATTCTCTTTGAATCGTTCATATTTACTTCAAATGTAGAAAGCGTGTTTTATTGTAAATGAACATTTTAAACAAGACTTGTTATCGTATTTAGAAACTTTTACAGAAATACGTCAACCTAAGCAAAGTTATTTATTATTAAAATTAGCAGATAAATTCTAAGAAAACATTGACTTATACTAAATATGAATACAAGTCTTGTTCAAATTTTAATTTACAAACAAATTAAACTTTATTTTACATCAAACGCTTTTTAAATAACGATTTTCAACGAAAACTATAATGTTGAGAGGCCTAATTAAGTATCGAAGGACAAGTTGTTGTAGATTTTCTTTATTTTAAACATTACTGTCGCCAAAAATAGTAAAAAATGTTCACGATTTTTAAAAAAAGAAACATGGAAAATAATTCTTAAGGAGAACCTTTTAAGGTTTAACAAATTTTTTTTTTACATGTTGTTGGTGTTCGAAGTTTGAAAAAAAAAAAATAAAAACTCTTTGTATTGTATAAAATTATTTTCCTATTTTTGCTTCTTTGCGCCTGTGTATAATGAAACACCCAGAATCATATCACTTATTATATTTAAAACGAGTTGACTTAGGCTTAATTTAGTGACGGAATTCGCTAAATTAACGAAATACACAGTCGTTACTTATATTAAAACAACAAATAAATATTACTTTTATTTAAACAAAATATAAGACAACAAACTTCAAGGTTTGGCTGAGGTTTTAATATCATATTAGTTAAATAAATAATTCGTAAATATTAAAATTAATTCAAATAAAATCAATCTTTTAGTTAAGTTTACACCATAGAGAAGCTATATTTTTTTTTAACATTTAAACAACTTTGTAATATTATAATTCCTGATTGTTCCCGAAATTTAAATATGGTTTTAATATAAGTAACGCCACATAGTTCTATTGTATATAAATTGTATGTTAAGAGTTTTATTTTGTATATGTGTGTGCTACGAATGTATATGTGGGTCATTATTGTCTAGTTTTAAGTGATCGTATTTTTTTTATTATTTTTTAGACCAGTGACAACCCTGCCATAAGTAATACAAAAAAATGTATGCATGTAAACTTTGGGTCGCCATCTTGTGTTTTATAATTATTTTTATATAGACATGTAATTCATTTTTTAAATATTTTCATCATGCTTTTGGATTAAAATCGATGTTGATAAAAAATATAGAAAAAATTACCTAAATTCCCGAGATCTTTAACTTATATCGCAAATATTTTTTTTAATTCAATCTTGAATAAAGATGGCGACCTTACAACAAGATTGGCCCATGACAGTTGCGAACAAAAATGGCGGATTTAAAAGTATAATGTTGTTAGCTCGAAGTCGACTTATCGAGCCCAATGAGTTCACATGAGAGTAATTTAATGAGATTATTAGTTAATTTATACTATTTTACAAATAAAATGGGATAATTTTGTGCGGGAATGTTGCCACTAATGTCTTTACTAGTGAGAGAAACCGCGCGATTGGGATGACTTAAACATCGAAGTACTTACTTATTTACATTTTTTATATTTTATAAATACGATTATAATGTATAGAACTCTATGTTTAGCTTGCTTCTTTACCTCAGAACTTGGGACACATTTCTGAAAGAATAATATAAGTACAATAAAAATATCTATTGTCGTTATTAAAATAAATTTTCGCCATTTTTAAGTCCCAAGCGATAGGCGAGCCAGACATAGAGTATTTTCTTTTTATTTCAGAATAAATACTTTATTTAATAATATTTTTAAATAAGATTAGAATAATTATATTTATTTTTTACCGCGATCGATGTTTGAGGGATACCAGCGCCAAAAACAAAACTCCCAACTTTGTAGTATTTAATTGTAATGAAATTGTAATTTATAGTAAATATTAAGCTTGGACATAGCTAAAATTAGTTAAGTACATTACTTGTACCGTTCGATGAAGAGTCAGTGTATTTTTTTTAAGTTAAGTTGTATTAATTATTAACTGATAGCTATTGAAATATTGAATCCGAATATATGCATATAAAATACATATTTAGTGTTTCATTTTGAACTGTGTCCTAAGACAAAATAGTAAATATACAGCGAAGTTTTTCTTATCGATACAAAATATTGGTTGTAAAAAAGTAAGGTATCATAAGTAAAGTAATTTAAAAATAGGAAACAAAAAAGTTTAGAGTGGAAACCATAACTTTTAGGTAACGTAAATATAGACTAGACTTCATAAATATTTGCATATCAACCGCGCTAAATTAAATAAGTCCAAATTAGTACTGGTTTTGAGTGACTAGCAGGTCCTTACTATAAAAAAAACTAAGCCCTAGTATAACACGCACACACACCACAAAGTCATAGACTAAACTCTTCATTCCTTGCACGTATGTTTGTACCTAGGTACTTTGGACATCACATGCTATCATGGGTGAAAATTGCAAACTAATACCTGCTACAATGCTCTACGAAACCCTAAGTGTACGTCGTGCTTTTTAGTATCTCTATATCGAGATAATTATCATTTTAAAGATAGCTAACAGTTCAGTAATAAGACATACATACCATCACGCCTATATTCCCCGAAGGGTTCGGCAGAGGTGTACCGATGTACACCCACAGTTCGCCGGTATGTTTTTTAAGGCCCATGTAATTGGGGGCGAGCCTATCGCCATTAACCGGGCACAAATCCTTAATCCGAGCTGCTACTGATAATTTCGCAGAAAAAACCCAACAACACTTTTTGCTCGACCTGGGAATCGAACCCACGATCTCTAACGCTTCTAGCCTTCAGTAATAAGTTATGTGCTATATCAGGAAAATCCATCTTCGGGGCCACAAACCTGATTAATAAACACAGACTGACATAATTCAAATTACTTACATAGATAAAAAAAATGACATCATCAGCCTTTATTTTAAGGATGGGAAATCATAGAATGGCTTCTTCCGCTCTGGTTGGAGCAGAAAGAAGTATCAGACTCTTACTGACTAAAACCCACACATGTTCCTCCTAGTGTCTTTTGCATTCCAGAGCCACCGTAAATTTTTCGTATAAATTTCGCAGCCCTGCCAGGGTCATCATCAGCTTGCAACTGTCCACTGCTGGACATAGCCCTCTCCAATGGCCCGCCAATAAGCTCAAATTCAAATTGCAATCGAAAAAAAAAGCAACGCACATAAATTCTAAACTACCCTTAAAAAAGTATCGACAAACGTAATAAAACCAGCCGGTGCTTCGTTCCGATGCGGTGGCTACTCGCTGCCAGTAACTCGAGCCGAGTTCGTCGACTGAAGCCATCGCACGGACGTCCTACAACAACGAGTGACGTGACCCGTACGACTCGAGGACGACACGACACCTCTAATTACTGTAATTGGTACTGCCTTGGAAAGGTGAAAGTTTGCTAATCCGGTGGAAAAACAAAAAAACCTTGGATACGGAAAATGAATTGTTTTGACTTTTCTAGTGCTTGAAGCTAGTGCGTTTTGTGGGGCTTTAAAAGACTAACCTTTTCCACACATAGGTGTTTTTGATTGCTACAGAGAGGCTGAAGATGGGAAAATAGCTACTGTAATACAACATAACTAACTCGACTTAACTGCCTCGGTAGCCTAGTGGTCCTAAGCGCGACTGCTACGCTAGAGGTCTTGGGTTCGATTCCCAGGTCGAGCAAAAAGTGTTATTGGGTTTTTCTATGAAATTCTCAGTAGTAGCTCGGAGTTAGGATTTGTGCCCGGTTAATGGCAATAGGCTCGCCCCTTATTACATGGGACCTAAATATACCGGCGAACTGTGGGTGTACATTGTTACACCTCTGCCTAACCCTTCGGGGAATACAGGCGTGAGTGTATATTTTTTTTTTTTTTTTTTAATACAACATACACACCATCACGCCTGTATTCCCCAAAGGGTTAGGCAGAGAGGTACCAATGTACACCCACAGTTCGCCAGTACGTTTAGATCCTATGTAATAGAGGACGAGCCTTTGTTATTGCATTAATTATTATCCTATTGCCAAGCTGCTACTAAGCATTTCATAGAAAAACCAAATAGCACTTTTTGCCCGACCTGGGAATCGAACCCAAAATCTCTTCCGTAGCAGTCGCGCTTAGGACCGCTAAGCTAACGAGGCAGTCTGGCAATAATAATCATCTAATTTTAAGCTCATTTTTAACTATACCTGTAGCACATGGGACCTAAACATACCGGTGAACTGAGGCTGTACGTACATTGGTGCAACTCTGCTTAACCCTTCGGAGAATACAGGCGTGATGATATGTATGTGGTACATAATACAAAATCTGATTTTGAATCCTGATATCTGAAAAAGGACTGAGCAACAAAGCTTCTCAGTACGCATACCTTGTTAATCAGAAATCCCTCTATCTATATACCCTTCAAACCGGAACACAGCAACGCTGCTTTCTGATAAAAATAGAACATAAGATAGGTGGACGGACAACCTGGTAAAGGTAGCAGGAAAACGCTGGATGCCGGCAGGGCTGGACCGGTCATTGTGGCAATCTCTAGGGGAGGCCTATGTCGTCAGACATCATTTGTCTGATATGCTCATGAAAAAGATTACAGATTTTTTTACTAGGAATTTCTCCTGTATCGTGGGTGCGTTTACAAACGTATAAACTCACATACACAAACAGGCAGACCCGGAACAACTATCTGTAGGCCACACAAATATTTGTTCCGCGTGCAGGAATTCAACCCGCGACATGAAACGCAGCAGCCAATCGTGCCGTCAATTTACACAAGGTATGACCGTGAACTGCTCCAGATTATCCCCACAATCTTAGGTTCATAGTTAAACAAATTAGACTTACTGATACAGATAGTCGGTGACTGGCTGGAGCCACTCATCCTCCACAGTTTGCTTATCCGTTTGGAGATTAGGATTCGGATTCGACACACATACGATACGGTGACGACATTGACTCTGAAGGTTTCGTTAACGACTCGAAGGAAACCTTGATTGAAAATGAAAGATTTTTTTTCAACTAATATGTATAGTGCTTACATAATGGATAAGGTAAGGAATGCCCCATTGGTCTCGTGGTGGCAAGCACGACTGTTGAGCGTGGCGTCCTGGGTTCGATTCCCAGGTCGGGCAAAGTGTTATTGGGTTTTTCTATTAGGATTTTTTTAATAACAGCCCGGAGTTTGGAAGTTTGTGGTGTGACACCCCCTTGCCTCGGAAAGCACGTGAAGCCGTTGGTCCTGCGCCTGATCTCTCCCCGGTTGTGTCGGACTGCCGTCCCATCGGACTATGAAAGTTAGCGAAAAGGGAGTGCACCTGTATTGGCGCACACACTTGTGCAGTATAATATCTCCTGTTTACTTTGCTAGTCTGCATTAAGATTGGCCGCCGTGACCGGAATCGGTCTGGAGAATACATTTTTAGAAGGTAAGGAATGAATATATTAGAAGAAGTTTGAAAGTAGACAGAACATACATACATACCATCACGCCTGTATTCCTCGAAGGGTTAGGCAGAGGTGTACAAATGTACACCCACAGTTCGCCGGTATGTTTAGGTCCCATGTAATAGGGGGCGACCCTATTGCCATTAACCGGGCACAAATCCTAACTCCAAGCTGTTACTGAGAATTTCATAGAAAAACCCAATAACACTTCGTTCGACCTGGGAATGGAATTCAAGACATCTAGCGTAGCAGTCGCGCTTAGGACTACTAGGCTAACGAGGCAGTCCCAAAAACAAATCAAAACCCATAAATCATTTTAAAGTAATTGAATAGTATTCTGACTATACATGATTTCGAATACTTCATAAGCGTATTCAAAATCTGCTATTTTTCAACTACCTAATGCACTTTTGTTTAAAAATGTAAATTTATTTGAACCCGACGCGTAAGTGTGGAATCTTGGAGGTACCGAATCCATGGTTAAAGTTCTCCAACACCATGTATTACAATCGTACTATGTATATTATGTCACTTACTTCGAAAACGTGCCACACTTCAGTTCAAAGGGTTTTCAGTTCACCGTAACTTTGACCACTTCTCAAAGTTTCTAATAAATGAATAACATTCCAATTCCACGAAGCCAATGGAATATTGCCTAGGTATCTAGTTCATTAGTAAGTAATCATTTTCTTTGAAGATATTTTTACTTGATTACTAAGTAAAGGGGACACTATTTAGAAAAAAACACATACCATCACGCCTGTGTTCCCCGAAGGGTTAGGCAGAGATAAAACAATGTACACCCACAGTTCGCCGGTATGTTTAGGTCCCATGTAATAGGGGGCGAGCCTATTGCCATTAACCGGGCACAAATCCTAAGTCCGAGCTGCTACTGAGAATTTCATAGAAAAACCCAATAACACTCTTTGCTCGACCTGGGAATCGAACCCAAGACCTCTAGCGTAGCAGTCGCGCTTAGGACCACTAGGCTACCGAGGCAGTTAAAAACAAACGACAACGAGGTAGAAAAAAAAACACATATTTAAATCCAGATTTACAATAATTATCAAAACATTGAAATCCACATTATTATAAATATTCGGTTATTTTTAAAGTGATCCATCGATTTAATTACGTATACAGAATCAAATACACTAAACCAAACCAAACATACTATTGCAGTTTTCTGAAGAAATATCTGAACTTTCACCTTGAAAAATTCCAAATTTTCAAGGTATATTGCAGTCTGCAACTACCCCAAAAGCATAATCTACCTCGTTAGGTCCTGCAGCAAATCACAAGAAAATAAAAAGATACCTATTTTTATATTATTACTGTTACGCCAGCAAAAGTCGACATCAAATCATAGAAAATATAGGAGTACCAACTCTTTCACGCCATTCACATCCCAATTTTCATTATACAGCAAGTAAGTAAAAAGTATGCCCAAAAACGTATAGAATTTTTTGTTAAAAATAATCCGTTTTTTAATAAACCCCCGAAGTGATATTCAAAGACACATCAAAACTACTGTCACACAAAAAATGTCAGCGCAATGTCGTCGAAATTCGTCCCCAACCCTGTTGGACTTCTTTAAAATTAGCTGTTTAGACGGGCCCGCTGAATTGTGCGACACACATAGCTATACGTTACAAACGCAAACTTTACTTGTACCCACGTAGATATTCCCTGGAAAATGTATTTTTATTTTATTGTGGCAACCCCGGTTGGGTAACCTACCAAAATGGCGCGAAGGAAAATAGTACTTAACGTTTGACGTTAAACGTCAAAACGGATTGGAGGGAAAGGGAGTTAGCACGTTTAAATTGAGAACGCCCCGCGTCGAGCGTACGCAGTAATGTTTGCAGCTGTATATAGTAATGTATTTCCCTCTCGCTTTAGCTTGTGGGTTTCTCGTATGCTGCTATCTCAGGCGGGTGCGGAGTTAAGCCGCTTATCTGCTGCCCGCACGCCGCGCCCCTCGCCCCCGGCTGCTGCGCGTACACGTCACATTCTGCAATTCGTTTGCTTTTCATTCTTTTTTATTTTTGTGTAATAATAGTTGGCTATAGAAAACATTTGATTTATAGTTATAGTGCTTATAATCATTACTGGCACCTAGTAAATGTGGCTACTAGTAAATGTGGCTATTTTGAACGTCGGCCAAACCAAATAAGCTTTTATTGGGGCAATATTTATAAATCCAATTAAGTTAATTATATTTAGGTATTTAGCTAAGTGTTTTGGTATTATTATATTTAGCAGATAAATATGTCTTCTTAGCTGTATTTAGTCAATTTGAAATGGTACTTAAATGTCAGATTAAAGCAAAAATGTAGAAATTATTTTATTTTTGATGTTTTGCTTTAAACTGCAAACTATTTTAACTATCAATACTATCTGTTATTAAAAGTAGGCTTGTATGGCTGTTTTACTGAGTTCAAATGAATGTTATGTTATAAGGTACGTACATACGTTTTTTTGAAAATGATTTAATTATCCATAACTACTTTGTTGGCCTAGTGGTCCTAAGCGCGACTGTTACGCTAGAGGTCTTGGGTTCGATTGCCAGGTCGAGCAAAAAGTGTTATTGGGTTAGGTAGCAGCTCGGAGTTAGGATTTGTGCCCGGTTAATGGCAATAGGCTCACCCCCTATTACATGGGACCTAAAACATACCGGTGAACTGTGGGTGTACATTGTTACACCTCTGCCTAACCCGTCGGGGAATACTGGCGTGATAGTATGTTATGTTTTAATTATCCATATACTATTTAATGTTTCTCTTAGTTTATTTTTTATTAAGTCAACACATTAAAGTTCTTTTTTTATATAATATTAGGTAATCTTCTCATTTCTTTTTTTTTTTAAACTATTATTAAAACCATGTGAGGGTAGATGAACAAACATACGTTTTATGAGAACTCCGATACAGATATACTGTCAGCCTACTCGTGACCAGTAATGATGCAAATCTGCCGAAGGTTTTCAGAAATAAAAAGATACATATTTTATTAATAACTAGCGACTAGCGCCGGCTTTATTAAGCTTCAGTAACGTATATTGTGCAAGCTTTCACTACATCCTCATTTTTATTTTCATTTCTCAAGTATTTCTTCAACATTTACTGCATCATAAAACCAACACCTCACAAAAAAAAACAATTCAACCCTACCTTTCAAGTTATTCCAAAAAGTTACAGAATAAGGCTCCAAGCTATATATTACAAGAAGAGCGTCCAAGCGCACTCTCACTCCGTCTCCTATATAAATATATACGTATATATACTGCGTTATATAAGGACAATCGATCAACAGTGAATTTCAAACCAATATTGATGACATTTATTCGTTTTGGGAAAGTTTAGAGGTAGGTGATTTGTACCACGTGCGCCTCAAAGAGATGTCAGCACTGTAGACGGGGCCCGCTAGGGCCATTGCCTGCCAGGGTTTGCGGAATTAGTTCGAAAGAGTCACCGGCCATGAAACGTAAAGGGTATTATTAGGAGGAACACGTATACGTTTTTGTCAGTAAGAGTCTGACACTCGGAGCGAAAGAAGTCATTTGATGGTTTTCCATCCTTGTAGGGCTTAGGTAATTCAAACTCGTAACGAGATAGATTTACTGAAAATAGTTAAAAACAATAATAATATCCTCCCGACTGAATTTCAGTCACGCCGGCTCTCAATGGAGGCTAGCCAAGTACGCAGGAGTTATTATAGTGCACAAGTGTGTGCGCAAACTCTGGTGCACTTCCGTCTTCCCTAACTCTCATAGTGCGATGGGACGGCAATCCGACACGACCGGGGAGAGATCCAGGGTAAAACCAGCGGCTTTACGTGCTTTCTGAAGCACGGGGGTGTCACACCATCCAAACTGCTACTGAGAAATTCGTAAAAGCCAATAAGACTTTTTGACTGAACTATGAATCGAACCAAGAATCCCACGCTCAAAAGTCGCACTTGCAATTAAAAACAATGCCAGCCTATTATTACTCAGATTGGCGATTTCAGACTTATATTAATAATCAGTTCAGGTTTACTTCGCCGATGTCAGTGATGTCTGAAATGAACTTAGAAAGTGTCCACATATGAATTGAAAAACACTGGCGTTTTTTGGCAACGAACCCGCAACGTCATACATAAAAGCCGAGCGTCTTAACCACTGGACTATCACAACTATCTTCAGCCTTTAAGAAAAGGATTTTTTTTTTTAATTATTTATAACAAAAGCACAAAATATAAAGCTAAAGTCAGTGATATTAATTTGCTTCTAAATCACGTCAATTTGTCAAAAAAATAATGAAATATGATTCTAATTCAATCATTATTTTTATAATGTCAAAACAATAACAAATTGAGGTTACAGTTACGTTCATATAAATTGATTTTAAATCATTAATTTTGAGACATTAAATATTTAAATCTTATTCAAATAGCGTTAACTTAATCAGTAGGTATTGATTGATTCTTGAAGTCAGCCATTTTCCTTTTCAAATTTATTTCCTACTAGCTTATGCCCGCGACTTTGGTCTTATGAATTTTCCTACAAATCTCCATTTTATAATATATCCTATAGTATTCAGAGATAATGTAGCATGCTGTGAGAGAAAGAATTACCAGAATCGGACCAGTAGTTACGGAGATTAGCACATTCAAACAAACGAACATACAAAATCTTCAGCTTCATAATATTTAAAGTATAAGATATACATAGTCTTGCTATCAACTTCGTTTAGCCTCGTGTCATAAAAAAATAATTAAAATAAACACAACTACTAAGTATTTGTTATAGGAACCTAACCTGAAATACTTCTCTTTTCCTGGCAGTCCTCATCGGGCCTCAGTTAACGAGTCCTCAGCGCATAAAACCACCAAGCCTTTATGTAACTAATTGCGTAAAGACCCTTCAGGCATCTGTGATACAGGGTTATTCCGATTCCAATCTAAGAATTTTTCTGTCAAAAGCCCAAATAAAACTTATGAAATTGTTGTTGCTGCAAGAGATACATTAATAACATAACAATCGAGATTAATTCTGTCAAAATGTACCAAGCCATAATCTCTCAATACATAATTATTTAAATTAATTACGTCAAACTTATCAATATGTTATCACTATCCAGCAATAACAGTTCAATCTACATTCAAAACTAATACTTAAAAAATATTCGAAATTCAATCAACGTTAATCAACCAATTACACAATCCGAGAAATGGACAAAATATTTCCACGTGGCTTGGTACATTTTGGCAGAATACGCCCAATTATAAACCGGCCATACTTAGCAGAGTAAATCTGTCAAACAGCAGTCAATCTGCGGTGATCTGTTTAATCTGTGCGGTATTACTAACACACAATGTGCTCGTCTGGTAATTCGTGTCTATGGGAATATTGTCCAGATGTGTACTACATAATAATCGATTTAGTTAAACTAGACTAAAGACTATATAATATTGGCGTATTGTAACAGGTTCTTCGCTGACTGCCTCGTTAGCCTAGTGGTCCTAAGAGCGACTGCTACGCTAAAGGCCTTGGATACGATTCCCAGGTCGACACAAAGTGTTATTGGGATTTTCTGTGAAATTCTCAGTACCAGCTCGGAGTTAGGATTTGTGCCCGGTTAATGGCAATAGGCTTGCCCCCTATACATAAGACCTAAACATATCGGCTAACTGTAGGTGTACATTGGTACACCTCTGCCTAACCCTTCGCGGAATACATGCGTATATTGTCCAGTGGTACGAAAATGTTTTGTGATATTCCGACTATCACTGTTTTTTTTATGGTAATCTTACTAGAACTAATAACATAATACATTTCATTCCCCCATTCCTCTCATCAAACAAAAAATTAATTATCTTTCTAAAACCAACTTCAAAAATCTAATATGAATTGTTCAAAAAGCAGAACAAGGCAGAATGAGTAGGTGTCATGGCGCGTGTTTTGTAAACGACGCCACGGCGCCACTCGGCCGCTCTATGGCAATTCAAACAAATGGGCTATTCACTGATATTTCGCAATTCAGCCAACCGGTTTGCATTGTCTATGGTTGGCGTGGTGGACAAGTGGACTGAATTAGATTTTTGACAACTGTGTTGTTTTGTTTTTTATCTTTAAAGTAAAGTTCTCTTGTCTTTGAGCGCTTTTTTTTCTTGTAAATGACGGTTAAAACTGCCTTTTAGGGCGTGGGCACACCACGTTTTTCAAACGCGCCGTTGACGCGCGTTTGTAGCTATACAGACGCGATATGCACGCGCGTCAGACAAAAACAAACTGCAATGTGGAAAGAAAAACACGCTGTCGACGCGAGTTCCCAAAACGCGCATCGACGGCGCGTTTAAAAAACTTGGTGTGCAAATACCCTTAATGGTCTTACTGAAATAAATGATTTGAGTTTGACTGAACGATACCTACGCCTACGAGATGTCTTTATTTGAATGCATATCTTTGATTGTAGACTGGAGCAGTGTTATCTTTTATAAAAAAGTTAAGTTTATCTTATATAAACTACTAGCTTCTACCGGCGACTTCGTCTGCATACACTTCAGAATTAAGCCAAAGTCCTAAATTGTGTTAAGCTTGATCAAAATCTAAATGTGTGCCAAATTTAAGCAGAACATATTTAACCGTTTAAGTGTGAACGAGTAACAAACATCCATCCATTCATCCTCAGAATTACGCGTTAGCAGTAGTAGTACGAAGTAGGATACTAAAATAAGGTCGAATATGGCTAAACTGGCCAGAATCCCCAGTACCTAAAATATTTAAAACGACTACCTACGTATTACTCACTCGGACAGACATTTATAGGTATCTATGTACCCAGAACATAGGTAGGTACTCGTCGTCTCCTTGGTTCACGTAGGTAGGTAACATAATCGAATTAAAACAAATTTAAACAAGGCTAAAGGTCGAGGTCCCCGCCATTTGTTACTGTAAAGGTCACTCGCGAATCGTGACTTTAAAATTGCAGTAGGTAGGTACACAATGTTATTGAAGCGACAAGAAGCAACAATAATATTGTAACCAAGATTTTTGTAAAAACCAAATTGAAGGAAAAGAGTGTCCGTGGAGTTTCTTGCTCGTTCTTCTCCATAGAGACCTACGTTTTGCAACGAGCAACTATCGTCAACTTTAAACAGCAACTTCTTGACAATTCAATTAGTGCCCGTAAATAGTCTAATTGAAATAAAAGCTTTGACCTTATTGTTTTACTTGTTTAGAAAAATACATAAGAAGGTATTGTTCTAAACAAATATCATTAACACAATTGAGTGTACATAAATCAGAAGTAACGAGAAAATAAGTACTTATTTTCTCGTTAGTTCTTATGTTTGTTCACTTATGTTCCACGGCATGGTTGGCGCAATGGCTAAGCTGTGCAGAGTGTCGCGGGTTCAATTTCCGCTCATCAAAATCAGCGCCAATACCTTATTCTAATTTAAGATAGATACAGATTATTTAAAATTCGAATTTGAAGATTTTAAGCAAGTACTTAATAGTAAGTACTTGCTTAAAATCTATCCCTAATCTCCTAATCTTGTCCCTTCTCCACGATATATGCCCATATATCGTGGAGAAGGGACATCGTAATTAAAACAGTACCATGGATTTAGTACATGGTTGTAGATCCCCTAGAGTTTGCCATACAACGTGGCAATACTGCCAGAATTTTAGGCACTTGTCCTATTAACAACAATGCGAACGTTTTTTAATGACCTATGAGCCCTCCCTCCTCCGACCAATTTATTTGTATAAATTGAACAAAATTATTATTATCTATTTATAAGGTTTGGTTTTTTTTTTTGTTTTACTTGCCTATAATGTCCAACTGACCAAGAGATAGACAGTCGCTCCATGTAAAAAACTGGTACTCAGCTGTATCCGGTTATACTGGAAGCCCACCCCAACATAGTTGGGAAAAGGCTAATTAGATGATGAATGTCCAACTACTGGGCAAAGGACATGAGGAAGCCATGTCCTTCGAAATAATATTTTCTTCCACCTCAAACTTAAACGTTAATTTTGGATTTAATCATCCACGATCTCCATTATCACATTACAAAATAAATTGCTAATACAAAACTCATAAGCGTCAGATGTATTAAGAAAATGAATAATAAATCCGTACCACAGACAATAGAGGCATTAGGCGCATAGACAAGAATCGCTATTTACATGGGGAGGGGTGATTCGGTAACACAATCCGTACGCACGTCAACTCTATTATTTATGGATTCTTTAACATGTAAGGACTGGGGTAGTTTTGCGGGGGTGCCCGGGTGGTTTCAATCGGACATTTGGCGCAAGGAAGTGTTTCTTCTGCTCCGGTGGGCATAGAGAGGGTTTTAAGCTTTTTTTCTCTCGATATTACACGCGAAATTATTTTTTGGGTTGCAGTTTTGAGTGTTAAATAATTATTTGTTGTACTCCTTTTTGGTTTATTGCGACCGCGAATGGTTTGGGTGTTAGGAAATCTACTTATTTGATATTAGGAACGTGGTTGAATTTTAGCTTTGGGTTTTTTATTGGACACTAACTTCAGCCCGCAATTTCTTCCGTGTGGTTTTTTCCACCCACATTAAGTTACGACTTTGGTTCTGCTTCGCTGCCCTGTCGTAGCGTATTATTGTTGCCTATACTATTCCTCATGAATCTGGCTATCACTTACAAAAATAATTTTTGAAATTAAACTGGAAGTTCTAGAGATTATCGCGTTCAAACAAACAAACAAAAAACTCTTCAGCTTTATTATAATTACTGTAGATTTCCTCTAATAGTAGTTTATATGAGTCACGTTTTGTACACCACACACAAATTAACATGCAATGTATAATATCGTGGGTATGTACATCCTATGCCATTCGTCACTCAATTCTGCGAATGAAAGTTAAGCAAAATGTCAGACCAATTTAAATAAAGAATACGACATAACTTCGCTAGACTGTAACTAATTGAATAATCTATCTAAGAATGTCAACTATATCTTAATGAAGATAACGGTAAAAATTAACCATTTATGAAAATATGCACATTTTAACATAATAGATAGTGTAGCGAAAACGCAAGTATCGATTTCAAATTAATAAGTAACTTCGGTTTAGATACGATTTTCAAAAACTTATCAGAATACTAGCTTTGAAAAACTTATCAGAATACTACAAGCTACAGCCTGCGACATCTTCCGTCTGAATTTTCTAAAGAACCCTGTTTTTTTTTTAATAAAATATATAGATTCAGGGATAGCGTAGTTTCCTATAAAATCAAAATTGTAGTTCCAAAGCAAACTATTCAACTCTATGGTATTAAGTGTAGATAAGGACAGCTTATTATTATGAAACCTATGTACCTATTTGGTATATACATATACACAGCTTAAACTGACATTACGACGTTATATTACGTTTCTAGTTCAATACCTACTCTGGAACTATAAATCCGCAGTCCTGATACACAGCAGCTAACATTTTTGTACTCTTACTGAGTAAAAACCACCCCGGTGTTCCCTTCCCACACTTACGCTGGGGATCCTCGGAGCGTACGCACCTTCCGCGATCCCCAACTGGTGCTGGCCCGCCGGATACAGACATGACCTAACAGTCCCTAACATGACCTTGTCAGGATTGATAAAATATGACGTCCACGTTGCTGTCATAAGAAATAGTACCCAAAAAGCAACATTAGTTACGTAAGGCTTTTATAATGCGCACTGCAAAGGAGTGGAACTCTGTATTTCCGAACCCATTCAATCGTAATCTCTTCAAAGTTAGAGTGAACAGGCTCCTTCTGGGTAAGGTCACTCCGTCGTCGGCTTTGTCTTTCTCACCTCTGACCTAGACTAGAGTCAAGAGCTTACCCATCTTGAATTAAAAAAAAAATATATTATTAACTAGGTTTGTTCAAAAATGTTTGAATGTCAAAATTAGAATACTAAAATTTCAAGTCAATTTCCAGAAGGTTAATTTCTCCATCTAACCACAGACAAAATTGGAATTAGAAAAATCTCGATGACATAAAAAGCAATCAGTAACCGTTTTGTGAAAAAAAAGGGAAAATTGTAGATCAAAGACGGGAAACGAGGGCGTACCGATGCGGGGATAATGCAATAAATTTACTTTTCGGACGAGGTTTAACCTAACATAGCGACAAATCGAATCGTAACGCTTTAACGAACGCGGCGACGAACACTTTGAATTTCGAATGACGAAGATTCGTGTAATTCTCTTTGCAATTGTTTTGAAACATTTTTATTTTGCAAAAATGTTGAGAATTACGCGTCATTTTGAATTGGAATTGCATTGAGTTTGTTTTTAAATTATTAACTGTGTACTTTTGTCTATATCTGTATTTTATTTTTAAGAAATAAATACAACAATTTATGCCACCAAGCGTTTAAATAAAATGTCGATAATAATTATTTTTAAGTTCAAGAAGTTAGTTTTGAATTTTCCTTTTAGCCCCAAATAACTATCCAATGACTACCAAAACTTTCGATTTCGACCCTTGGCGCCTAATTTCTGCTTCAACTTTTATTAAATAAAATAAAAAAGTAACTAATTTTTTTCTTTCAACTTAATTCAAACAGCCACTAAGCGTTCCAAATTCAAAGAAAAAGAAAATCGCGCGAAAAACAATATCTAAATTACATTTCCATGTTAGAGGGTGGCACCAATTTTGCTCGCTACGTAATTTTTAGTCGATTTATCGAATTAAATTGATAAATTTCTTTGATGTGGGTTCATATTGATTATTCGATTACACGGGACTCGACTTTTCAATTTGCTGCCCCCTTTTCATCAGTGATAAAATGATTGGCGTAAGCATAAAACAGGTTACTATCAATTTAATTTGTTGCTATATGGGAATACATGGAGTTGGCCCCTAAATATCGCGATGGACACATTAAGGGATGTTACTTTGAAGTCACTATAGATTTGAAGGGGTTAGTTTGTTGATAGATTGAATCACGAAACATACATTTTCAATTTGGATAGAATCAAAGTGTTCGAAAAATGATTAACGTGGCTAGTCTTAAGGGTGGAAGGGACATTGTAACGAAAACATTAAAAATGGATTCAGTACACCACATGATTCTAGACAAACTTCATTTTTCGCCGGTTATTAAAAAAATCTTGGTCGGCTTACTTGAGAATTGGCGTAGTGCAAAATCACGATGGATAGAAGAAATGGAGAGAAGCGTTTGTCTAGCAGTAAGACAGTACGGGCTAGTTGTAATAATAATAATTTAAAAAAATCATCGCTTTCATAGATTTTTGGCGTGTACGTTATACACTTCTGTGTGGAACGACGTGTGGAAGAACTGATTTTTATGTTACCATTATAAAAATGCTTAATCTATACATAATGTACTTAATAAAGCTTCGAGTATTGTTTGTATGTTTAAACACGCAAATCTCTGGAACTGCTTGTCGGATTGGAAAAATATTTTTATATCTAATAGCTAGATTCATGAGAAGTAGTATAGGCTATATAACATCACGCTACGACTTACGAGAGCGGAGCAGTAACCAAAGACGTAACTTAACGCAGATATAGACAGTAGTGCAAGATATACCTACTTCGAAAATCTTTTATAACCTATCTTGAATCAAAGCAGGTTGTATATGTGGACACTATCAGTGAGAGAGACAGACATACTTCAAAATGTCAAAAGATAAATGTATTAGTCTCCGCCCATACTAGTCAGGCCACCAAACATAACAATATATTATTATTATCTAGATTGGATTAAGTTATCAATATGTTAATTAAATAGCACTCGCACATGTTTTAAAAATAATCGGTAGTGGTGGGTGGGTGAATAGTTTTGAAATACTTATCCGTCTTTTGCAGGGAAGGTTAAACATAGGGATGAGTGGAAGGCTATGGAGGAGTCCTTAGCCAAGCTGTGGGATAGTACAAGTTTTAAACAAAAAAAATATTCGAATAGGTACTGAAGGCCTAACATGAGTGTGCTGACGTAAAATAATTATATTTGAGTGGATTTTTTAATTGAAAATATAACATAAAATACCCTGTTATCGCATTGGGTCCTAATAACCTGTAATGTTAACAGAGAAAGGATAAATAAATAAATAAATAATAATAAATAAATAACTATCTGTCTACCCTAATATTATAAAGGGGATTTTTTTTTTGTAACAAATATTCTCCGAAACGACTGAACCGATTTAAACTATTGATTCACCAACAGTTAGCTACATTATTCCTGAGTAACATAGGCTATATACTATCACGCTGCAACACACTGGAGCGTAGCAGTAACGAAAGATATAACTTAACGCGGGTGACATAAGCCACGCGGACGAAATCGCGGGCAGGTCGCTAGTTACCTATATTTTGGTTTAAATATAAACACTCAATTAGTTTTGAATTTACAAATCAATATTTATAGTTTTTTACGAGAAGATACCTTTGACCTACAGTGGGCTGGTATTATTATTGTCACATAGTAGAGGAGATTTTCTTGTATCCTATTAATGACTAGTTTTTGCCCGCAACTTCGTTCGCGTTCCCTATTTCATTGGTTTCAATTTTGTTTTCACATAACTCTCTTTTTTTTATTACAACAACATACCATCACGCCTGTATTCCCCCAAGGGTTAGGCAGAGGTGTACCAATGTACACCCACAGTTCGCCGGTATGTTTAAGTCCCATGTAATAGGTGGCGAGCCTATTGCCATTAACCGGGCACCATTAACAAATATAATAATAATTAACACAACACACATACTTAACATTTCTAAAATAAAAATAGCCTTGAAATTACAAACAGACACTTCAATTTTATTTATTTGTATCTCCTTTTTAATGGTATCGATAGTAACCGTCGAAATTTGAATTTACTGGAAACTGCCTATTAATATAATATTTATGCTTTATAGTGTAGGTATAACCAATATTTAAGTATCATTAACCACGCAAATAATAACGACAGGCCGTGTCGACGGCGCGTTCGTGTTCCACGCGCGCCTCAAAGAGATGTCAGCAAAAGGAAGGGGCCACTGAGGGCCGATGCCTGCCGGGGCTGCGGGTTGTTCGCAAGAGATACCGCGCCCCCGGAACGCAAAGGGCACAAGAAGGAACATGGGTGGGTTTTAGTCAGTAAAAGTCTGACACTCCCTCCCGCCCCGCCCAGGGCGGGAGAAGTTATTTGATGATTTCCCACCCAACAAAAAAAAAAAAAAAAACCACGCAAATAAATCATCAAACAATAATTAACCAAACCGTTAACCCAACTAATCTAGGTTTACCAACTACCCCAATTATTTACATTTAATTTTAACTTGCAACACCAACACCTCTTTGACAGCAGTAGCCATAACGGATGTTTTGGCACGATTACCCGCCAATCCTCTTGATTTATTCGATTTTCGAACGACGCCATTTCAAGTCACGTGCGCAACGCAAATATGGCGGGGACAGACATTGTTGGGAAAAGTTGGTGAAATATTATACAGGGGGTGACTGGAATGTGTAATGGAAAAGGTCGGTGTGTCCGGCTACTGTTATGATTATGTGAGTCTATCTTGGCATGTTCCTTGCCATGGATGGCCATGTTGAAGATAGTGTGTTTCATGTTAGTTCTCTTTTAACTCAATGCTATTTATTTTAATATCATTGGATGGTAAATAATCCGACTGCCCACTTGGTGATAAGTGGTCAGCGCTGCCTATAGACATATGTAATACCAGAGGCCTTGTAAAAGCGTTGCCATCCCAGAGCAAAGTTGAAATGTGTCCTGTAATTACACCAGCACATATGGGTGCCCTTCAAACCGGAACATAGCAACGCTGCTTTGCGGCAGAAATATCTGTCTTCAATTTCAGTTATGAAATTGTGATATGAAATTGTGAATGAAACTGAAATTACATAATTTAAATAGATACATTTTGAACAATCATTATCGTGAACGAAATTAATATAAAGAAAAGCAAGTCTTAATCTTAGAACTGTTTGTTTCGACTTTTCTGTTACAACACTAACCAATTTTACTCCATCCGGTATTATCAAACAAAGTAATCTTTCGTAATCTTTCTCACAAGGAAATGTTAAATATCAAAATATTACTTATAACTTTAATGTATTGTTTGTCTTTGTCACCTCTGACCTAGATAGAGTCAAGAGCTTAGATATCCATCTCGAGTAAAAAAAAAAAATATCAATTCGCAAAGTCCCAAAAAACCTGCCTAAAAAATCGCAAGGCAATAAATATAAAAAGCACCATCCTATACACAGTCAACCCGACACCGTAATTGGAGCACTCAATTTGCGCCACTTGCCGCCGACGCGTGCCTCGCACGAGGCTCTATCAATTGTCTATGGTATCTTCTCTATAGTACAACGGAACTCTTTTGAATGAAAACTGTACTGTGTTCCATTGTAGTCCTTGAATGAGAGATAATTATGGTTTTCATTAAAAATTCGTTAGTAATACGTTGAGTTGATTAATTGTCGAGGAATAAAGTACCTACTGTAATCATTTCTTTTGAGAAGATTAATATAAGGTAGATAAAGTTCCTGTGTCAAATAAAATATACTTTTTCACATTTTCCAAAAAATATTATTGAAATAATTGATACCTATTGATAGTAGCAGCAGAGCTCTTTGTGAAGGATCTGGTCCAGGGAAATACTACCACCATACCTATTTCTGCTGCAAAGCAGCGTTCTTGTTTGAAAAGGTACTGCCGGTGAAATTGCAGGTGCATGAGACATTTTAACTTTTTCTCTGGGATGGAAATATATTTGCAAGGTCTCTCGTAGTGCAGATGTCTATAGGCAGACGTGACGACGTATTATCAGGTGGGACGTCGGCTCGTTTGCCATCTAACTAAACTAAGTAAAGAATAATAATCTGAACAAAATTATGAAACAAAAGTAATCAATAAACTTCATTACTCCACAGGTTTTCCAACGCCAAGACTTTTTATTTATTTAATTGAATAAAAAAATATAAAAATAGCAATAAATAATCCCAAAAATCGAACTTTTAAATAAGAATAATAATCTTTTATCTAATAAGCGAATTACAAATTAGTTACAAATCACCTGCTAAAGGATTATCTATCGTACACTTAGGTACTGGGAAAAATCTACCTTTTTTATGCGAATGCTGAAAAGTAAAAAATACCAATGTAAATTATATGGTTTGATCTTTAATCTGGCTGCCAAACGAACTCTATTCTTCCAAACTCTTTAGTTGATATACAGGTATTAATTATATAACAATAAATAAATAAAAAAGTATGTACAATTTATAAAAAAAAGGAAGCTGATAGGGCATCAAAAAACTCGTCCGCGTCGCTCATAATGTGGCAAGTGCCAAAAAGGCTGACAACATTGCCACGTTGTATTTAGTTGATAATATTTTATTTTGCATACTATCAAACAAAAAAGGTTATTATCAGCTTATGTTGAGGCGACAACTTTCTCCTTTATTATTATTAAGTAGTATGGTAATTAACCGCTATAAATAATAAGCTATTATCTAATTTATAATCGCACATCATCATTAGCAGGCAAAGAATTTCAACCGTACAATTTAACAACAACTCATATTTTTTCAAAGCCATATTTAACCTTCTTTCACAACCTTTTCGCACCCAGACGTCATAAATTTTGCTACCGTGGTCATCAATGAGTTAAAAAAAACGTGAGAATTTGTCTACGGGCCGACACATCCTTTGTCCATGATTTGTCAGTTCCGTTCTCTATGAATGAAGTTTTGTCGTATATTTTTTTTAATCGAATGTATGCACAGGTGTATTTGTTTGGTATTTTTGTGAAACCAGCCCCTTTTGCCTGTTTGGTTACTTGTAGCTAAATAAATACATTTTGTTATACGAATAAACATGTACAGTTTGTTAGTTTAATGGAATAACATCATACTCTGCCTGTAACAGTTTTAGTTTCACTGGAAAATGGACATACCATCACGCCTGTATTCCCCGAAGGGATAGGCAGAGGTGTAATAATGTACACCCATAGTTCGCCAGTATGTTTAGTTCCCTTGTAATAGAGGGCGAGCCTATTGCCGTTATGTGTTATTGGATTTTTCTATGTATTTCTCAGTAGCAGCTCGGAGTTAGGATTTGTGCCCGGTTAATAGCAATAGGCTTACCCCCTATTACATGGGACCTAAAACATACCGGCGAACTGTGGGTGTACATTGGTACACCTCTGCTTAACCCTTCGGGGAATACTGGCGGGATGGTATGTGTACATCTAATTATAATAGATTTAAAAATAAATGACATTAAATATGCAAATAGGTATATGCAGAAGTTACGTAGACGGTATGCTTTTGGAAGTTCAGCATTCAGGTCTAGGGTGAGACGTATCGCCAAGTACTTGCCCATACTTCGAAAACTGGGAAAATTTTTAACGTGCGTTTTTCATTTTGGCAGACGTAACGCCAATTTAATTGTGATTTAAACAAATTCCTACCGCAGCTTACAAAAGAGCTGATAACTTTGAAACCGCTGAACCGATTTCCATCAAACATAGCTAAGAACACTCCCGACTAATTCACCTTACAAACAAAAAAAACAAAATCAAAATCGATTTATGTGTTTCGGAGCTACGATGCCACAGACACACACACACACATAGACACGTCAAACTTAAAACACCCCGTCATTTTTGCGTCGAGGGTTAAAAAAACTGAACAGTCAGAGAAAAGAAGAAATCAGAGGTAAACATAACTGAAAATAAATGTATTTAGTTTAGGTATGTAGTCCCAAACCCCGACACATGTACAACTAAAATATGTCGTCGCAAGAGATTTAAAAACCAAAATTATCAAGCGCAACTGAATACAGAATTAAACATACACATCGCTACCTCGCTTTAAAAAGTTTTAATTCTAAATTTAAAACGCGAAGCGTTGGCGGCAAAATGACCATAAACAACTTTTATTTTTTTCTCGCTGCGCCCGACGTTGTCCCGCCTTTGTTACCGTATCCTGCCTCTTTCATTCGACCTTTTTAAGGAAGAAATTTATTATGTATTCTTTTGGCCATAACCAGTAGCCGTTTTTAATTGTGAATTATGGCTTTTATAGTTTTTTTCGGTGCATTTTTTCCTTCCTTACCGATCGGAAGGTCACTTTAAAATTTTTTTATAGTCTTGGATTTGTTTGGAATAGGTTTTTAGTATAATTGATTTAGTTACAGGTCGTATTCGGTATTAATCGGATGGAACAGGATTTTTAATGTGTTCAAATATAATAAAACGGATGTTTCGTATGATGGGTAGTTTTGGACAGGAAATGCCTGTATTTTGTAGATGTCGAGGGAGTATTGGAGCATTTTGACATTAAACATTTTAAAACTTTTTTTTATCATTATATCGCTTTCTTTGAAATTATATCGCTGGATACGAGCAGCACACTACTGGTCATTGAGGCTATTTTTAGGGGAGGCCTATGGCTGATATGATGATGATTATCTTCCTGCCTACTAATCTTTTGGATATTATTACTATACAAGGTCATAATTATTATTCCTAATATTTGGTACCTAAAAGATTACAAAAGATGCGTTTGTGAAGCGGTCCCAAAAAAGACCCCATAATTTTCTTAATCAAATCCTTAGGGGTAGCCACTCACCTGTTTTAATTCCTTAATCTTTTACTGTTTGAACGAATAAGGGTGGAACAGGGTGTGTTATTCTTTGTAGGGAACCGTTCGGACATTGTATGATTTTATTTACGTAGGTTCTTAAATCGATTTTTTAGTAACTTTTAACTGCCTCGTTAGCCTAGTAGTCCTAAGTGCGACTGCTACGCTACAGGTCTTGGCTTCGATTCCCAGGTCGAGCAAAAAGTGTTATTGGGTTTTTTAGTGAAATTATCAGTAGCAGCTCGGAGTTATGATTTGTGCCCGGTTAATGGCAATAGGCTCGCCCCCTATTACATGGGACCTAAACATACCGGCGAACTGTGGGTGTACATTGGTACACCTCTGCGTAATCCTTCGGGGAATACAGGCGTGATGGTATGTTTCAATACATCGCAATAGCTATATACTCCGTGGTATCAACCGCGTTTAATCACATCTTTGCCTACTACTCCGCTCCAGTTGGTCACTGCGTGATGTTCTATACGTATAAACCTTTCTCTTAAATCACTATATCTGTAAATGGAAACCGCATTCCGCATTCCAAATCCGTTGCGTAGTTAAAAAGATCTAAGCGTGCAGATGGACAGTCGGCGGGAAGTGTTTCATTTCATACTATGTAGAGTTCCTTGCATTTACAGTAATACTATAACAATGGCTACGAAGTCAACAATCAAGGAATTGACGACACGGTTGGCGCAGTGGCCGAGCGATCGACTGCTGCGCTGCGTGTCGCGGGTTCGATTCCCGCACGGAACAAATATTTGTATGACCTACAGATAGTTGTTCCGGGTCTGGCTGTTTGTGTATGTGAGTTTATATGTTTGTAAACGCACCCACGATACAGGAGAAATTCCTAGTGTGGGGCAACGTGTTCAAAAAAAAAACACACCATCACGCCTGTATTCCCCGAAGGGTTAGGCAGAGGTGTAACAATGTACACCCACACAAAAAAAAAAACAAGGAATAATAACACGAATAGATATATGATATAAATAAATAAGCGGAATTAAACCTCTGTATATATATATGAAAATATAAATAATTTAAAATACTTACATATATTGGAATAGTTAATTTAGAACCAGTACTTATTGCATGTAAATTAATAAATAATTATAATGTTTATTGTCTAGATTTTAAGGTAATACTATGCTGCTGTGCTCTAACGGGGTCCATAACTGTTCTTTTAGCTTCAAGCCTAAATGTAACATCTTTTATACACATTATGGTATGCAAATAAATAAATATGAATAAAAAAAAGTAGTTTTTAAGTTTATATTGGACATTACGGACATCGGTAAAAGAAAACATCGTGAGGAACCTGGGCTCATAATTAATCAACATACCATCACGCCTGTATTCCCCGAAGGGTTAGGCAGAGGTGTAACAATATTCATCCACAGTTCGCCGGTAAGTTTAGGTCCCATGTAATAGGGGGCGAGCCTATTGCCATTAACCGGTCACAAATCCTGACTCCGAGCTGCTACTGAGAAATTCATAGAAAAACCCAATAACACTTTTTGCTCGACCTGGGAATCGAACCCATAATTAATATAGGTAAGTCTGAAATCGCCAATCCGCCATGAGCTAACGTGGTGATCAATCCTCGTGATTCAAAAGGCCTTTTGCTCTGCAGTGGGTCAATATAGGCTGGAATTATTGTGACATTACCAACGGTTTTTTTTTAATATTTAAAAAAATATATTCGAAAATAGAATCTAACCTTCAACTGCTATTGATGCGACCTCCCACTGCTCCGATAGCACCACAGTAGTGCTACTGTCGCACATTCTTTAGCGATTTTTTTAAGGGTTACGCGCCATTGTAACCGAACGTCCCAATTAAAAATCATTCTGCACCCACCTGGCGGATTAAGGAAAAAAATTTCGCGAAGATACTACGAATATAATACGTGTGTAGGTACCTAGATAATACGTGTGTATGTATGTGTGTTAAAAATAAATAAATAAGAAACGTTTATTTCAGGCTTAGGTACGTTCGTTTAGGTCAGTATACACACAACTTAGAAGCGTTAGTTTTATTTTACGTAGAGAATTCTTATTTTAGCGCCGATTTTACAGTCATCAGTTAAGTTCTATCTGAGGAATAAATATGGCGGTTTGACATATTTTCTATACAAAAGCTGTCAAAACGTCAAACATATTCTTCAGATAAAAGTTATCTGGCGATGGAAAAATCGGCCCATAATGTATTAACATCTATTAGAAATCAATGTAACTGCCTCGTTGGCCTAGTGGTCCTAAGCACGACTGCTACGCTACAGGTCATGGGTTCGATTCCCAGGTCAAGCAAAAAGTGTTATTGGGTTTTTTTATGAATTTCTCATTAGCAGCTTGGAGTTAAGATGTGTGCCCGGCTAATGGCAATAGGCTCGCCTCCTATTACATGGGACGTAAACATACTGACGAACTGTGGGTGTAAATTGGTAGACCTCTGCCTAACCCTTTGGGGAATGCAGGCGTGATGGTATGTTTTAAAAATTACTATTTTTAAATTACGCCATTTAGTGATAAACGCGAAGTTATATTGTACGTACGAAAATCCAAGAAGCAAAACCACGGGTATACCTAAGTGTACAAATAAAGGAAGATGCCGATTCTCCCCGAGCGAAAATAATAATCGGCAATGGAGCGTGCGCCTTAATCCATCGCCAGTATTTTTTCCAACGAGAAAATATATTTTTTAAGCTTTTTCGTTAACGGTCGGAACTAATATTTTTTTAAATCTATCTTCTAAACCTTGTTCCATTTTTGAAATTGAAATAGGACCGGTCGGATTTTTACTACCTATAGAGATTGTTTTTAGGGTTCCGTACATCAAAAGGAAAAACGGAACCCTTATAAGACAATTTGTTGGCCGTCCGTCTGTCTGTCAAGACCCTATTTTGGGTATGCGTCGAGGTATCAAATTGAAATTTAAACTGTATACTCAAGTCGACGGTCCCATGAAGTTGTGAAAAAGTCAAACTTCTAAGTTTACGTAAAAACAAGATATTACCTCCGTTTATTCAGAAAAACCGCATATTTCGACACTATCAAGGAAATCAAAACTCATAGGGTAGTTCCCGTTGACCTAGAACTATGAAATTTGACAAGTAGCATAGTTATAGGCCACAAGTTCAAGAGAAAGTCTCAAAACTATAAATTTTTTTTTTTAAATTAAATCTTAAAAAATAAGGGGTCTAAATTTTTTTATCGGGTCGAAAATTCAAATTTCTATTAGTACAATTGGGGTATCATTTAAAAGGGCTTGATGTGCACATTGCATAATATACTTTAATATTTTTTGTCTGACGCATAATTTCTTATTTATAATGAAAAATATAAAAAAAATACCGTACCTGTCTCCGAAGTCTATGAAACCATTTTTTTTTTAATTTAATTTACTATTTATTAATTTCAATAAACTATTTATTTAATTCTGTAAATTATTACGTACGGGACCCTCAGTTGGCGAGTCCGACTCGCACTTGTTCGGTTTTTGTTTTAGTGTCTGGACTTCTTTTTATAATAAAACTAGATTTTGCCCGCGATTTCGTCTGCGTAAATGTCGGTTGTATTTAAAATTTAATCATGATACGAAAGACATGTGGCTCCATCTATTATCTACACATACCATCACGCCTGTATTCCCCGAAGGGTTAGGCAGAGTTGTACCAATGTACACCCACAGTTCGCCGGTATGTTTAGGTCCCATGTAATAGGGGGCGAGCCTATTGCCATTAACCGAACACAAATCCAACTCCGAGCTGCTACTGAGAATTTCATAGATAAACCCAATAACACTTTTTGCCCGACCTGGGAATCGAACCCAAGACCTCTAGCGTAGCAATCGCACTTCGGACCGAGCAGCTTAGACTACCGAGGCAGTACCAATATCAGTATCAGTAGCAGCATCTATTATCTTAAGAAAGTTATTGTGGTTTTTCTCAGAACAGTACATTTTTTCGGGATGAAAAGTACCCTATGTCCATTTCTGTACACCTGACAACGTATATACAACATTTTAGGATGATCGGTTCAGTGGTTTAGGCGTGAAAAGGTAACAAACAAACAAACAAATAAATTTACTTTCGCATTTATAATATTAGTTAAGATGTTGTTTATTTAATTGTTATATAATTCGATCAGCCAGTGTAGTCACCATCTACAGCCTGATTTCACGCACAGCTGGGTATAGGCTTCCCTTTGTTAGTGCCAACCTCCACGCTCCTTTTTTTTATTGAGAAAAGTAAATGCCAAATGCATACCACGCCGTCCGGGGAGACGATGACGATAAGTAGAGCTTTCGCCCATTAAAAACTTCACCTATCCACCTAAATGCGCCTTCATATGTGGGCCGCGAGAACTGCTACGCATGACTACTACCACCAGTGTGGCCCACTTCTCAGCCCGCCTTCAAGCTTCCTAATCTCCAAGCTCCTGTGCCAGCCACCACTTCTTATTCCAGCCTTTGGACGCTACTCTGTCTCAGCCTTTTTTTTTATCGTGGGGAAATCCTCATAGACTATCCCCCCGTCTTAGGCGAAACGGGGGGGCGTACCGGACTCTTACCGGCTAAAACCACCACGGTGTTCCTCGACCGACCTTCGGGCGGGGGTACGAGGTCGCTCGCACATTCTACCGCGCTCCCGCCAGGCCCTGACCCGCCGACTGACTGAGCCTTACTTCAACTGTCGCAACCTGGGCTCGCTAGGGATCAATACAAGATAATTTATTAAAAGAATATCTGGCTGGCTTTAGTTACCTGGCTACAAGAAAAAATCCTCTTCTTATACAGAGAATGCAATTACATACACAACTACAAAGGTAATGAAGAATTTTGAGGAAATCCGTTTTTACTATATTACTTAAAATTATAAATGCGAAAGTAACTGTTGAGATGTGAATAAAAGATTGGTTTTTGTATAACACGTAAAATATAATCGGCTGTTTTCTAGCCCTAGTTACCACACTTGTTGACAAAAGGTGACATGACCGTCTTTACTTATAAAGAGTATATTAGTATCAAAAGAGTTTATGCCTTCGGATTAAATTCTCATCCAACAGTAACTCTGTCTATATTTTACGCTTTCATGACTAAACCGCTGAACCGATTTTGATGAAATTTGGTACGGGGTAAATTTGCACTCCAAGAAGGCTACTTTTTATTCTGCCACTTCGTTTGCTAATACATTGAAAATATAATACATTGCTTCATTGCTATTAATTATCTCCTACTGAAAAAATCCTATTGGAAAATCCCTATGACACTTTTTACCCGACTTAAAAAACGAGCCCAGAACACCGCGCTCAGTAGTCACACTTACAACCAAGAGACCAAAGGGACAGTCAAAATAAATAAGAACCAAGAAACCTCTCTTGAACCTCTGAACCATTACAGCCCACTCCCTAACCTTTAACTACCAACATAACAAAGCAAATGTAACACAACACCGTCAGTCCCAAGGGGGCAAACCGAACGGGCCACACAAGACTACACTTTGAGGATTACTGATGAACATTAATAAATACTACATGGAAATTATTAATGGCGGAAGGTACCTACATAGAAGCTTATCGTCTTGCAGACTGTCTAGAGGAAATTAGTTGAGAGCTTCAATCAGTTACTGCGTTCCAATTATTAATTAAGGATGATGGACTAATCAAGAAGCTGTTATGCGCATGACGGACCATAGGGAAGACGTGTCCGGCAAGAAATTAATATTCTATAACGCCATACGTTTAAAAAAGGAACACAGTATGAAAGAGGTAAGTTGCCTTAGCGTGCTTGCATTTGATTTTAATTTAGGTTATGTCAAACTTAAGAGGACTTTTCCGACACGCTCCATACAAAAGTAGTCTAGTTATATTATGGGGAATAATTAAATAAACAAAAGGAAAATTTGATTGCGCATTTATATCAATTGGGCAGTAATTGGGTTATAGTTAGTCAATTACCCGACAAATAATTAAGTTTCAAATCAACTTTATCAACTTTCATTACTTATTGACAAAATATGGACGACTAATCTTTTGCAACCTTTTTAACTTTTAAAGTTTCCATAACAGAATGACGTAAAAAAAATTGACTTCTCATTACAATCACAACATTGAGTAAAATTAAAACTTACAAGTTAACCAAATGTATATAGTAGCCTAAAGCGTCCGGGGCTGCGGGTTGTTCGTAAGAGATACCGCGCCCCCAGAACGCAAAGGGCACAAGAAGGAACATGGGTGGGTTTTAGTCAGTAAAAGTCTGACACTCCCTCCCGCCACGCCCAGGGCGGGAGAAGTTATTTGATGATTTCCCACCCACCAAAAAAAAAAAGCCTAAAGCGTTAGCGCAGCGTAAAGTAATTTTTTGGATTTTTGGGCTTTTTGGGGTGCTCACGACTCGTGGCGGCTACCATACCAAATAGCATAATCGAATGTTCCTAATTTATTTAACGGTTCTAAATTCAAGTGTGAAATAAAAGAATTGCCTCGTTGGCCTAGTGCTCCTAAGCGCAACTGCTACTCTAGAGGTCTTGGGTTTGATTCCCAGGTCGAGCAAAAAGTACTGTTGGGTTTTTCTATGAAAATCTCAGTAGCAGCTCGGAGTTAGGATTTGTCCCCGGTTAATGGCAATAGGCTCGCCCCCTATGGGACATGGGACCAAAACATACCGGCGAACTGTGGGTGTACATTAGTACACCTCTGCCTAACCCTTCGGGGAATACAGGCGTGGTATGTTATGTTATGAAATAAAAGAGTTTCAAGTAAATTTTATCGTAATTGTTATATTAAAGATCAATGGCTGGCATCTATGATACGAGTAGGTACTTGTGCTTTCAAATCCCGGGAAATTGATCGACTTTTCCTGTTCACTTCGACAACGAAAAGAGTTTTTTGTTTACATGAAAGTGTAAGCACAAAGTAATTAAGGAAGCTGTTCTGTACGTAATTTTACGGAAACCTACAATAAAAAAAATACCAAGATTTTACTTACATAAACAGGATATTTTTTTTTCTTACATTTTTACCCGAAGTATCAAGATTTTTTTATGAAAGCCCACCTTAACACACAGTAATTGAATTCCCCCGTGATCGACGTGACATTTTACAAAGAAAAAACGTAACAATTACTAATAGAAAATTAATAAACCGTATAAAATACTTGACGTGCCCACAGCCCAATATCCCACGCAAAGGACAATGTTTCAAAAAAATAATAATTGATTGAAAAAATGAGAAAAAAATAATCCATATCCCTCGAGGATTACACGACAAACGCATTTTGGTTGGCCACACTGAACCTGGGGCTTCCAAATTCAAATTTCAAAAAAACAACGTCGTACGCCTACAAAATATTTGTCGTTGGCTTCTGGCTACTTTGGGGATCCGCAAGAATTTGGGTTAATCAAACTTTGATTTGAAATGACTGAACTGCCACTTTGGTCTCGTGGTCGCAAGCGCGACTGATGACCGTGGGGTTCCGGGTTCGCTATCCAGGTCGGGCAAAAAGTATTATTGAGTTTTTCCATTAGGATTTGCTCAGTAGCAGCCCGGAGTTTGGAAGTTGGTGTGTAATACCCCGTAGCTCGGAAAGCACGTAAAGCAGTTGGTCCCGGCTGTCATTCGTAGATCTTTGATAGTCGTTACGGATAGTCAGAAGCCAGGAAATCTGTCAACCAGTCTAACCAAGAGGTATCGTATTGCCTTGTAACTGGGTTGTGGAGGTCAGAAGGCAGTCGCTCCATGTAAAACACTGGTATTCAGCTGCATCCGGTTGAACTGGAAGCCGACCCCAACGCAGTTGAGAAAAGTCTAAGCAGACTAATTGTCATTGTTCTTTCAACTCATCATCGAGTTGAAAGAACAATGACAATTAGTCTTGGTGGCTGTAAAAGGTACTCACGTTGTATTAATTTAAAACAAAATCAGTTAGATTAGAAACTATGCATCACTAAAGTTCTAAAAACCAATATTTCTACTACTAACTATGCAAATAGTTAGGCCAAAAATTCTTCACGGAACCACCGTCACCAACAAACGTCACAATTTTACAAAAAAGGAATCTAATTCAATAGATGCGATTCGATCTTTGAGTGACATAGCAAGTGCTGCCACCTGTCGCGATCCAGCGTGTGAATGATCCACATTTATTATCTATCGCCGATCAATGATTTAGCAATAAGCACTACAATAGAACTACTTGGGTAGCCATTTTTATTTTTGACACGGGTGGACGATACCTTCGCCTATTCAATATTACGTATGACTTGTCAAAAACTACTTGTTTGACTTTAAAAATTCGTGTGAAATATCACATCTTGCGCATTTATAAATCGGTTTTTATAAGTATGTAAAGAAATTATATTTTCTTTAATAAGTTTGATAGTGTCCTCTGTCGATAAAGACTGTACCATAGTAATCTAAAAGATGGCGCTATGCGAAAGAGGGTGAGTAAAACAGGTTGGATCATAGAAGGAGCTATTCTGTGGATGGGAATTTGACAACTGTTTTTATCATCGCTTTTATTGTTCGATTTAAGTAAAAAGGAATTGTTATTATGTTATACACTTTTAATGTCGTTTCTTTGTTTTTCAGGTAGGATAAAAATATTATTAGTGTACCTATATATTAGTTATTAGGGCATTTAAGTTTGTACTAAAATAAAACATTGTTTTTTAGCGCAACACATGTGTTTCATTAACAATTCAAACTCAACATAATATACGTCTTATAAGTATTTACCAGTTCCCTATCTGTCCCGGTCGTAGATAAAGCATTAATTTCTTATAAATCATTTACACAAAACAGGCACTTTCGAAATGTCAAGAAGTCGACTAATTAGTCTGAAATTTGAAGCTAGCTCCTCTTTCCAAACGTCTTTATGGAGAAGAAAAACAACGAACTCCACGGTAGACTTAAAGACAGATCCACTGGGCAAGTGTCATGATATAGGTGCCACTTGGACATTGAAATGCACCCTACTGCGAGTAGTGTAATCGTTAGATTAAAACCCGAAAAATACATTACCTATATTTACAGAATAAACACTACCAATAAGACTAAGGGCAGATTTTTTTAATCGTCAGATACCTCTTAACGGGGGAATAAATATGGCGGTTTGACAGCTTTTGTATAGACGTTAAGTCAAACTGTCATATTTATTCGTCAGATAAAAGTTATCTGTCTATTGAAAAATCAATAATATATAAGTGAGATACCAAATCGTATTTCCCACCACTGACAGACGGTGTTTCAAAAAGTATTTTTTACCACACTAGGAATTCCTCCTGTATCGGTTGCGTTTACAAACATATAAACAAACAACCAGACCTGGAACAACTACCTGTAAGCCATACAACTACGTATTTGTTTCTTGTGGGAATCGAACCCGCGACACGCAGCGCAGCAGCCAATCACTCAGCCACTGCGCCAACGGTGCCGTCAAAAAGATTGGACAATTAAAAGTTTCGTAATGGAAATTTGTTTTTTTTTTAATTTGTAACACAAATTATTAATTGCCATTTTTAGTTTTGTTTTCTGGTTTATATTCAAAATGTTACCTTACAGTGCTAGCTAAACCACCTACCAGAATTAAACCCAAAATCCAGAGTTTCCGATTACATTTTTTACATAAAATGTGACCATATAAGAACAGAAATACGACACAAGTTATTTAATAACAGCGCGCGTTTAAAAGGATTATTCGACGTCGGCCATGACACTTGAGACCATCGACAAAAAGAGGAGTGACCGAGAGGATTAGCTGCCAGTGTCAAAGTGTTAAATATCGAACACCGTCTAATTTGACAACTGCGGTTGCATGAAAAACTTGGAAGGTGTTGCCAGATTTGTTTGATTAGGGTTTACCCTCAAGTAAGGGACTCTAATCCAGACGATCTTTAATCTATAATGGTAGCACTATATGTAAGTAGTTACGAGATAACTTAAAGGTCACTCTCAGCCATGAGCAAGGAATATTTTTAAATAACAGTTTCCAGACATGAATCCCTTTCAAACTACAAGGAAAAAGGAACATAAGTCGATGACAATTCTTAAACACCCCCTTTTCAGCATCCCACATTTCAAGACCAAACAGATTTTTCCAAAAACAATGGGAAATATTATTCTTAAGCAGAGCAACACCGATTCAGATACCTCTTGTTCGTGTAATGACAAAAAACTTGACAATCGTGTCACATTTCCGTTGATATTTGACAGTTTACGATATGAAGGTACCCCGATGAAATGGCTTAATATTTCATTGTAGAATTTCAACAAAAATTATGATTAGAATTTTTGGACATCAAATAATGGCCGACTGGTTTGAGGATTAGTCTCGTCTTCTTGCTTGTGGGTGTGCTGTTGTTTTGAAATGTTTATTATTAGCTGGAATGATTGCCAATCAAGTGAAGGCGTATCTTGGGTGGGGCGAGTAGGATACCAGCCTCGCGGCGCCAATTTAAAATGAAAATGAAAAATTTAAATACACTACAATAATCCATTCCAACTATGTATATTTACTAGGTAATTTTATGAAAATTTGTGACTATAGGATTTGACCTATCTGTTTTGGATAGGATTGGAAAATCACATTAGAACTTGCCCGAACTTGTATCGAGCCAGCAACCCCATGCACCAGAGGCGGACGCCTTAAACACAGGGCCAGCAAATAACAACACGACAGACTTATAAGACCTAAATTATTAAAAAAGTCAAGAGTCATAAAATGTCCTAGGTACTCGAAGTACAGAAGGGTCTGAAGCACCTACATAAGCTGACCTCTTGTAGGGTAAGCAGTTCAAGTGATTGTACCATTAGTCACGGTAGTATTAAACGAGAAAAAGGATGTAAAGGAATAAAAGGGGTCCTACATTGCTATGTCGCGACCCCTATTTACTTATGTGAAGTAGTTGAGGTTCGACTGCCGCTTTTGTCTAAACGTGGGGTCCTGAGTTTGATTTCCAGGTCGAGCAAAAAAAATAATATCAGGTTGTCCATTAGGAATTTCTCAGTAGCAGCCCGAAGTTAGGAAGTTAGTGGTGTGACACTCCCGTGGCTCCGAAAGCACGTAAAGCTAGCACCTGATATCTGATGATGCCAGTGTCGGATTGCCGTGCCATAGGACTATGGGAGTACAGAAAATACACCTGCATTTCCCCACACACATGTGTACTATATCTTCCACGTACTTGGTTAGTCTTCAATGAGATTGGTGGCCGCGACCAATGGCAAAAATCCTGACGGCCCATCTGATATTAAGTGGTTACCTCTGCCTATAGACATCTGTAATAACAGAAACCTTTGCAAATGCGTTGCCATCCCAGAGACAAAGCTGAAACGTCTCATATGCCTGTAATTACAACGACACCGAAACCCTTCAAACCGGAACATAGCAACACTGCTTTGCGGCAGAAATAGATATGGTAGAAATACCTTCCCGGTCGAGCTCCTTCACAAAGAGCTCTACTACTACTAAAAGCTCGTGCTAGATGCTATACGGTAGTTCCAAATTCAAATAAACCTGCGAGCACGCATCCCTTTGCTGACGTCACAATCACAGACCACACAATGATAATCTCGTGACTAGCGACCCTGACCATAGATCAGATCAAATTGTTTTTATAACGGCTGGGTATTGGAGCAACAAGTTTGTTATCTATCGATGCCTTGCCAATGAATCATGAGATGACTTCACAGTTTAGTGGAAGTGGAATTTTAAGATCTCCAACAATTTACACTTTTGGACCACGAAAGCTCTTGGAGACAAAATCTATACAATCTTTATTTTTATAAAAATTCTCCCGACTGATTTCGGTCACGGCACCTAATGTTAATAGAGACTAGTAAAATACCTACTCAGGAGATGTTAAATTGCACAAGTTTGTGCGCAAACATAGGTGCACTCCTTCTTCCCTCACTTCTCATAGTCCGATGGGGCGGTCACGGCCGCCGGAGCTGAAATATAAAAAGATGAAGATACAACATGATGTCGCGGAATTTAACGTATTTTATTCCGCGATTTAATTTGCGTCTGAACTCTAAAAAAGAAGATGGGGTACTGCCGATGTCCTTTCTTAGGGTTCAAACACCCCGTACCAAATTTCATCATAATCGGTTTAGTGGTTTAGGCGTGAAAGCGTAACAGACAGACAAATAGACCGACAGACCGATAGAAAGGCTTTCGCATTTACAATATTAGTATGGAATAACAGACCATTTCAAACAACATAATGCAAAACAGACAACTAGGCATAACAGGAAAAGATATTTGTGACAAAAAATTATCACAACATCAAAGCCCCGGCAGTCCAGTAAATATAAAACGCACAGTCATCAACAAAAACTTCATTGTTACGTATCAAACACTCCAAAATAAAAATAAATACGCCATATTGATCGAGATACGAAATAATCTTGTCCACAAACAATGCCATTATACTTTTAAAAATAAACAACTGATTTGAAGCTTCCATTCGTTCGATATTTGAAAATTGAAAAAATAAAACGCTCATAGATGCGATGGCTGCCTTCGAAACTCGAATGAAACTAGGGCAGCTTTAGGGTTGTCACATTAATTGACAATATTGGCAGGATATATTTTATGAGAATTTTCTTTTGCCAAACCTATTTTTGAATAAATAGATAAGTAGGTATATAATTTCTATTTAACGCTCAGCGGAGCCAAATATATTCTTAGAATGATAAACCCACTTATTGTACTCAAATACAAGCAAGTTTCACAAAGATTTGTACCATTAAAAAATATCTTACAAATGATACTTACAACTCACATTGGATTTCTAAAAACGTGTCGAGTACTTAAGTTTCTAACAATAGACCTGAAAATGAAACAAAAATCATGAGATCTTACCTTTTTACTGTTTTTTAGTCACGTGCTTATCGATTTGAGGCATCATGGCCTGTTTGACCCCGCTGAATATCATATCATAGAATAAATAAATTTAAGCAAAAGTAAATCAAATACCCCTAAATAATTCCATTACCGTCAACCCTGCCTGACCATAGACAGCATGTCACAAAAAAGCGCGCGTAAAATATTTTGATGTTTGACAACTGTCACGCGGGATTTGATCGATATCTATTTATTTATTTAAATGCTTATGCGTTACGTTACAACGAACTAATACGTTTTATTTTTTATTTACGTTGCTTCTGCTTGTATATTCTAGTTTTTAAGTTAGTGTGGGTTGTTTTAATTGCGTTTGTTTAAGACGATTGGTAAATCTTGAATGTAACTCTACAACCTACGTTGTACATATAATTTATAGTCAAAACTTTAAAAAAGTACCTATGCTATTGTTGGCCCAGGAGCTGACTGGTGATCCCGAGATCCCCGGGTAAGTGTGCAATGGTAACACCGGTATTCTTTTCAGTCAGTAAAATATACCTAACCCCTGACTCCCCCAGGGCGTGGGTTATCCATGAGGTTTTTCCACCCCAGAATAAAAAAAGGGTCTGCCTAGTGCGAGACTAAATTACACTGAGCCAACATTAGCGCCAAATCTGCTAATGGTATTTTCTCAATTCACAAATTGGACATGACGTTGGCGTCGTCCAGTTGTCCAGTTAATTCCAATTAACGAACAGCCTCACTTGACATATTATGTGATTCGCGACTTTGCACCTTATGTGTGCCTACACCATCGTGGGAAAATAGGCATAATGTGTAGGTACCTAGGTAATGTGTGATGAATCTATATCTATAAAAATAATATATAAAATATACGTAACTTAAGTAACGTTGGTGAAAGAAAAACACGCGGGCAAAGTCGAAGATAGAAGCTATAGTCACCAACATACTCTTCAAGTCAGTGTAATGAAAACAATTATATTAACGTTTTATTATACTTACATTTTCGTTACTGTTACCATATAACCTGATTCTGAGCTGCAAATTGTTAAATTGGTAGATCGCACTAACGTTCCGGGATCTAAGACAGCTGAATCATCATATTTTGTCACGACACGTCGGAACTTCATTCGATTCCCGGGTCGGGCAAAAAGTGTTATTGAGTTTTTCCATTATGATTTTCTCAGTAGCAGCCCGGAGTTTGGAAGTTGGTGGTGTGACACCCCCGTGCCTCGGAAAGCACATAAAGCCGTTGGTCGCGGTTGTCATTCGTAGATCTTTGACAGTCGTTACGGATAGTCAGAAGCCAGAAAGACTGACAACCAGTCTTATCAAGAGGTATCGTGTTGCCTAGTAACTGGGTTGTGGAGGTCAGATAGGCAGTCGCTCCATGTAAAACACTGATATTCAGCTGCATCCGGTTAGACTGGAAGCCGACCCCAACTTAGTTGGGAAAAAGGCTAAGTAGATGATGATGACGTCGAACTTCATTACCTCGTCACTTTTCTGGTGGTAGCCACTGTTGTTTCTGGAGAACCGATTCAGCCTGTCCCCTTGCTGCCCTCGCCCAGAGACACCATAAGCCGAGATCCGTAACCCAATGGGGAAGCCCATAGCCGTTTATTTTACAAGTTTTTTAAGCAAGTCTGGTAATTATAGGGCACCACAGGAAAGTCCGGTTAAGCTGCCGCCAACCCTAGGTCAAACAACAAGATGCCATTCCATAAAAAAAGCAGCTTCTGGCTTTCAGGAGTCTCAGCGGTTGGGAATAGTATGATAGGCTTGTCCCTGAAGAGGTCTGAGTCGTAGATGTAGGATCATAACAAGCTGAATACGCATAGGAATTGTATTGTAAGTGTTTGTAACCAGCTGACCCCCACTTTGCTACATCGTGAACATAACAGTGGACGTACTGGCGATCGATAGTAGACGAAGCCGGTGACGAAGCCATACAAGTGCGACATCGACACCACTGTCGATATGCACAGCACTGGCTGACGGTTTTCAACGTTTTATACAAAGTACTGTCTCGAGGAATTACTTAGACGATAACACTAGATGATTGCCCTCGTCTTCGTCCGCGTAGAAGTCAAATCCGGGAGCCTTTTAGTAATTTGCTTATTACTGGATTTTTGTTCCTTAGTTGACGACTTCTACCTATAAACTACCTACTTGCCAAATTTCACCTTCATAGGTCTAGTAATTTTCGTGATTTGATGTTTAATCAATAGTCAAAGATGTGGAAATATGCTGGATGCTGGCAATACAGGACCAGGACTTGAGGTGTGGTTGACTTTGGTCTGAGGTTGTATTGATGATCTGAATAAGAATGAAACTCCACTGAAGCGGAGATGAGCAAAACGGGGCGGAGGAAACTTTAACAATAATAATAACCCAAGTCTGTTCTTTCCCAGTTCAGGGGATCTCTATTTATACAGATAATGAGCATTAATCACCATTCTCATCTCTTTTCAGTAGGAAAAAAAGAATATGTGATGCCCTTATAGCCCATTGCGATTCTTAAAAGTAATTAATGGCAGAAATGTGATTTATTCGTTTTATATTTTCTTTTGTTGTGCTTAGATTTTTGTTTACTGAGAATCACATAAAACCGTGAACCTACCTAAAAACAAGTAGAACGAGGATAATGAATAATTTTAGGACGAACTGCTTATTATATGCTTGTAGTGACATCTGCTGTCGAATATTAACAACTTAACTAGCATCTAGTATTTTGTACGTACCAGATGGCAGCAGTAGTCATGTTTATTTTATTTGTAACACCGATAAATTTCTTATACAATAGAAAATATGTTTTCGGCAACTTATAAAGGTAGATGACGAAATTAATTAATTTCAATAATATCATAATTGTTTCCTTTTGTTAAATCTACCAGATTACTTGAATTATATTATTTTGTCATAGAACACTATAAAGATTTTAGTAGTAAAAAACTTTCTTAACCGGCAACACTACAGCAAAATCAAACATGGCGCGCGTACACACCGTTTCGCAAATTTTACACTTTTTCCTTTATTTCTCATTTATTTTATGTTGTTTTACTGGTTTTGTGAGTGCCAATCGCGAGTTAGATGAAGACAACTGGAAAGAAATCCTCGATGGAGAATGGATGGTCGAGTTGTAAGTATTTTTTGCCATAGCCGGTTTCAACCAATTTACGGGAACGTGTCAATTTTTTTCCTTGATTATTTGGGTGTGAATTACGTTATTATTGGTACTAAGAGTGCTTAAAACTTTGCTCTTTTAGCTGTTTATCTTATTTCCCTAAGTCTTTTTCTTAGAATGAGTTTTTTAAGGTGTATTATTTGAGTCTAGGAACAGCCCACTCGTTTGGGTTCAATAACCACTACAAGGTCGATAGGGTCTATGTAAAAGAACCGTTTTGAAAACCGTGACGCATTGTCTATTGTTGGTACAAGTCTGCGACTTCCGCACACTCCGTGTGAAATTCAGCTACCATTTTGTCCTACACCATGGAAAAACTTCCGGTGGAAACAAACTCGCTACGAATATTTGTCACTGGATGTTCTTTTCGTCTCTATTAATGTTTTGGTTACTGTTTAACTAAACTGCATTACTTACTTATGCTTAGAATAGATCATAGAATAATATTCATTTAGTAATGTACCAGATAAACTTAAGGATAGTCAGAAAAACTCCAATACAACTTAAAAAATATAATAAATTGTGTGAATATTGACTCAAAGTATGTAGAAATACTAGCAATAGTATAGAAGCCAAACACCTTAAGTCCATATCGTACTAATGTGTTAACGGACCTTGCTAAAATATTCTAATTAGAGTGCGTTGACACAGAATTTTGTTAGCAACTTCTGCCTATGGTAGTACAGTAAGATTTCAACAGATGTGGGTGGGTGCTAGAATGGTGGAATTGGTAGCATGTTGATTAGTGTGCAAACTGCATGCTAGTAATTTTACTTACATTTTTAATCCTTTAAAGATGACACGGTCACAGTCACATTGAAGCCCAACAATTTAGTTAAAAATAAAAAAAACAAAGTAATACCTCTTCTACGGTCTCATTAAAAAAATTTGAAAGCTCCATTGAGGGAGATGGCTGGTAAGAAAAAAGAAAATTAAATCTTGGGCACATAATCACCGACATTGACGAAGGAAAACATTGTGAGGAAACCTGGTCTTAATTAATATAATTTCAAATATCTCCTATCCGCCATGAGCAACAGTGATTAACAATGCTCATGCCTTCTCTGCATGAGAAGAGACCTTTGACTTGCATTCGGAAATACACCAGTATTACTATTACATAATTATAAAAAATTAATTATATGTGCATTTAAAAATAAATACCTCTACAAATCCACAACCTATTGATGATAAAATCTATGTATGGTCAACATTATCAGCTGGTTTTTAATTTCTAAATCATTACATATAGCAACAACACAAAAGAAATATCTAAATATGCAATTAGCAAGACCTATTACCTCAATTTAGGTCATCCTTTTAAAATACCAGCGATAGAATGAGCCAGGTAATAGACAATTTGGGCCAATGACTCACTCTACATTTGAAAGCTGTATTGATAGTGTTACATCACTATGCCTTATTCATAAATGTTAATTCACACCACTATTAGTCATGCTACATGCAACTATTGAAGTCTGGTGCATACTTGAATGATTAATCATAATAATGTCATAATCTGTGATGAAAAATCTGCATGTTAAAATTATATTTATCTTTTAAAATATCAAAATTGGGTTTGAGTTGTTCTGAGAGGAATTAACATATTTCAAAATGTCTCCTGTTTTTCAAAGCAAGAAATAATCATTTTTGATATTCAAACCTGGTTCATTTTAAATCTTTTTTAAGTGTAATGTTAGATGAAACATACATACCATCACGCCTGTATACCCTGAAGGGTTAGGCAGAGGTGTACCAATGTACACCCACAGTTCACCGGTATGTTTAAGTCCCATGTAATAGGGGGCGAGCCTATTGCCATTAACCGGGCACAAATCCTAACTCCGAGCTGCTACTGAGAATTTCATAGAAAAACCCAGTAACGCTTTTTGCTCGACCTGGGAATCGAACCCAAGACCTCTAGCGTAGCAGTCGCGCTTAAGACCTAGGCTTCCGAGGTAGTTAGATGAAAATACACTTCTTTTGCTGTATAATAAAATATTTGGCATATCCAATCAGTTTGAAATGCTCACTTAATTAATTTCATTATTGAGAAATTGCGGCTTGACTCAATTTGACGCTCAATTATAATTAGAAAACACATACCATTACGCCTGTATTCCCTGAAGGGTTAGGCAGAGGTGTACCAATGTACACCTGCAGTTTGCCAGCATGTTTAGGTCCCATGTAATAGGGGGTGAGCCTATTGCCATTAGCCGGGCCCCCCATTTTAGACTTAATAATTAATTATGCCAATCTCTATTTGAAAATTAAAATAATGTTGAGTAACCCCCGACAGAAGAATAAACATCTCTACCGCAGCTAACAGAGCTGATTACCTTGAAACGGCTAAACCGTTTTTGATAAAACATAATTTTATTACTTGTTTATGGTTAGCTGTGAGAAATCCCATTGGCATAAGTTACGATAAGTTTTGAAAGCACGACTCACAGTCTAAACCAAACTATATTGCAGACAAATAAATGACGTAGAACAAGTACCTACATTAAATCTGACATCAAAATCTTAACAGTAGAGACTATTCTTGGCTACACGCCAAAAAACTAATAAAGAAAGAAACATGCCAAGCTCTTAAATAATGGTTTGTTTAAAAAAAAACCGGCCTAGTCCGAGTCTAACTCACAAGCATAGGGTTTTGTACAATATTTAACAAAAAACGCCTAAAATTCACATACCCCCTTTAATTTGTAACAAAATACGCAAATTCGTTTATTTGATGTTATAATTTCTTCAGTTATCTTGGTTTAAACCAAGCTACTAAACCGATTTCGATTAAATTCCTATGGGACTAATCTAGAAGTATATCCTTTCAAATTCGACTTTCCAAATCGATTCATACATGACGGACTTCTGAGATAACAAGCAGAAGAAAAAATAAATACAACCGAATTAATAACATCATCCTTTGTTCATATCATCATCATATCAGCTTATAGGCTTCCACTGCTGAACGTAGGCCTCTCCCAGAGGCAGAGAGTCTCCCGTCCCAGCCGCCGCGGTAGACGCTCCGGGCGTCAGCAGCCGCGAAGCGACTCCCGACTACGGTGAGCAATGGGTAGTTCACCGTCCGTACGTTGCATAACGACAGGTCGTGTCGACGCCGCGTTCGTGTTCCACGCGCGCCTCAAAGAGATGTCAGCAATTATTGAAGGGCCACTCAGGGCAGAAGGAACATGGGTGGGTTTTAGTCAATAAAAGTCTGACACTCTCTCCCGCCCCGCCCAGGGCGGCGGAAGTCATTCAAAAAGGCCTCTCCCAAAGAGCGCCAACCATCCCGATCCTAGGCACCCCCATTGCAGCAGGGCGTCCCACATTACGTTTGCCCAAACACCTTTGTATAAGTCGGTTAAAAACCGCGGCCATATTTCTTGTAACGTGTATTACTTTGTTGTCTACAATAATAAAGAAAAGTTAAACCGATATCACTGTCACAGAATCGTTAAAGGTAAACAATAAAATGGCATGATGTCATTCCAGATGATGACGGCAGACTTTTCATCATCGTATATGATAATAAAATTATTGTTAGCATGTTATTGTGAACACTACTGCTTGTAAAGTATTTTTAAAAGGCAAAGATTGATCATTTATTTCAATTAAAACATTATTGAACGTCATTTACAAGAAAAAAAATGTGTATGTATGTACTCTCCAGACCGGTTCCGGCCACGGAGGCTATCTTTAATGGGAACTAGCTAAGTACGCAGGAGATATTATAGTGCACAAGTGTGTGCGTAAACACAGGTACACTCCCTCTTCCCGAACTCTCATAGTCCGTTGGGACGGCAAACCGACACAACCAGGGAGAGTTCAGGCGCAGGACCAACGGCTTAACGTGCTTTCTGAGGTCACCAACTTCCTAACTTACTGAGAAATTCCAAATGGTAAAATCCAATAACACATTTTGCCCGACCTGGAAATCGAACCCAGGACCCCACGCTCAACAGTCGCGCTTGCCACCACGAGACCAACGGGGCAGTTACAAGAAAGTTAAATAATAATATCATTGAATCTAGTTGCCCATTCCAAAGGTAGTTTCGTGAGGAAAAGAATGTTGGATTTTGTTCGGTACCGAAAGGATGCGACACGGGACCCTGTTACTACTACTCAGCTGTTTGTCCGTCCGTCTGTACAGGGCTGTAAGTTTTGACGGGTAATAGATAGTCACTTAAATTTTTCACCAGTGTCTATAATATCTCGCTTATAATGTGTCTATACAGGGTAATTTGTAAAACAATGACAACCTCTCAGGACTATGTTACTAACATCATAATCAACAACTTATGTTCTATGACATTTAAAAAAAAATCATATTTTAGTTCATCAGATTTTCATACAAAAATAAAAACATTTAAATTGAACGCTCTAAATGTTACGAAGTCTATGCGATAGTAAAATAGCGAGGGGAGCGGGGTTAGGGCAGCGGGGGTGTTTGTACTTGACCTATTTACAATTTTACGGAAATCCTTCAGTCGGTCATTCACTTCAATGCGCTTGCGTTGCTTGATTCTGTAAAAAATTATAGAACAAAAGTTGTTGTTTATGATGATAGTAATACAGTCCTGCAAGGTTGTCATTGTTTTACAAATAACCCTGTATAAGACTAGTATCTGCTCGCGACTTCGTCCGCGTAGTTTTTTCCCCCGCATTAGGTTACGTCTTTGCAACTATTGGTTGTAGCGTGATGTTATATAGCCTAAAGCCTTACTCGATAAATGAACTATCCAAAACAAAAAGATTTTTTCGATTCAAACCAGTAATTCCTGAGATTAGCGCGTTCAACAAAACAAACTCTTCTGCTTTTTAATATTAGTATAGATTATAATAAAGTTAGAGTGAACAGGCTTCTTCTGGGTAAGCTCACTCCATCGTCGACTTTGTCACCTCTGACCTAGACTAGAAACAAGACCAAACTCAGCTCAAATGTAAAAAAATAACTGGAGTGCTTTTTGTTTGTGTAAATGCCTTAATTTCAGGAACTACCAATCGGATTGGACTATTCTGTGGACCTTACTAGAGCCTTTGCTATTCGTCATGAATCTGGCTACCGTATCCAAAAAGTTTTTGTCCAGTCCGACTGCTGGTTCCAGAGATAAACCGCGTTTGAAAAAACGAAAATCTCTTCCGCTTTATTCGCGTTAAATTTGATATTTTATCCCACGGGAACCGTAAATTTTTCCGGGATAAAAAAATGTCCTTTGTAACACAAAGCACACTACAATCGATCTTTGTGCCAAATTTCATCCAGATCTGTTCACCCACGTAAAAGAGTAACAAACCATCCATCCTCACAAACTTTCGCTTATATTAGTAGGATCAGCAGAATATATTAATGGCATAGGTATGTACTGATATAAACAAAGCTTGTACAAATGCAAATATTATTTACTCTCTGTCTATTGATCGCATTCATACAAAAGTTACGGAGACATCTGCGAAGGAAAACATCGTGAGGAAACCTACACGTATCTATAGTCATATAATAAAGCTGAAGAGGTTTTTCGTTTTCTTGTTTACCCCCTACAACCTCACAAACTACCTCTTCATAATATAGTATAGATTAGCGAACCGCCCCGGCTTCGCACATGAAAATTTCCGACGTTCCCGGTGGAATTTTCCAAAATTTTCTTGCATATAAACCTTGTCCGGGAAATAATGACATGCATACCATCTCGCCTGTATTCCCTGTTAGGCAGAGTTTTACCAATGTACACCTACATTTCACCGATATGTTTAGGTCCCATGTAATAAGGGGCGAGCCTATTGCCATTAACCGGGCACAAATCCTAATCCTAGCTGCTACTGAGAATTTCATAGAAAAAACCCAACAACACTGCTCGACCTGGGAATCGAATCCAAGACCTCTAGCGTAGCAGTCTCGCCTAGGGCCACTAGGCTAACGAGGCAGTTAAAAATAATGACACGACAAAAGAAGAATCAGCCAAATCGGTCCAGCCGTTCTCGAGTTTTGCTGTTAGCAACACATTTACCCATTCATTTCTAACCCCCGACGCAAAAACGACGGGGTGTTATAAGTTTGACGTGTCTGTGTGTGTGTGTGTGTGTCTGTGGCATTCTAGCTCCCAAAAGCATGAACCGATTTTGATTTTATTTTTTGTGTTTGAAAGGTTTCAAAAAATATTCGGAAGTGTTCTAAGCTTTGTTTGATGGATATCGGTTCAGCTGTTTCAAAGTTATCAGCTCTTTTGTTAGCTACGGTAGTGATTTTTTTCTTCTGTCGGGGGTTACTAAGAATTTTTTATTAAATAGAAGATAGTTACGGAGGTCATCCAGCTACAAGGCATCCTTCCGTGACCTTTTAACAATAATAGAGAGCCGACTGTTTGTTCAACAAACAGTTGATGTTGATATTATGTTTACAAACACGTGTATCGATTAATGGTATGTGTGTCGAGGTGATATGTAAACCGGTCTGGCTTTTTATTGGCGATGATCGGGGTGTAGGCTGCATGAGATTCTTGTCAACGAAAAGCCTTCCAGATTCATATCTTCAAGTTTATTTCTTAGCGTATCGATGGCAAATATATATGTATATTACATAATATTTTTTTTGTTTGGTCCTGTATTCAGCTGCGATTACGCCATCCGCTGACGCAGACATTAGGTCCTTACAAGTGCTGGTGACAAGGCATGCGTCGCGATATAAGATTCCTGGGCTAGGGCAGGGATTAAGGGTTTCCATACAATTGATAACTAGCTGTTGCCCGGGACTTCGTTCGCGTTCACTGTTTTATTGGTTTCAATTTTGTTTTCGCATAACCCTCTTATTTTTTAAATTAAAGAAATAAAAATAACCTAAGCCTACTTCTTATAACATTAGCTATCTGCGAGTGAAAGTCCCGTCGAAATCGGTCCAGCCGTTTCGGAGATAAGCCGGAACAAACAGACACAAACATTTTAAAAATTGATTTTTTTTTAATGTTTGCACCGTATATACTTTCATATGCATTTAGTGAAAAGCTGGTAATTTGAAATTACAAACAGACCCTTCACTTTTATTTATTTGTATAGATGAACAGCTAACACAAACACTTTGGATTGTCTTGCAAAGTAACTTTCTACTCTATTTCGGCTGAATTTTAGGTCAATATCTTATATACTTACTTAATAAAGTATTTTTGTGATGGCGATTTCAGACTCGTATTCATTATAAGTCCAGGTTTCCTCACGATGTTTTCCTTCAACTGCCTCGGTAGCCTAGTGGTGTTAAGTGCGACTGCTACGCTAGAGGTCTTGGGTTCGATTCCCAGGTCGAGCAAAAAGTGTTATTGGGTTTTTCTATGAAATTCTCAGTAGCAGCTCGGAGTTAGGATTTGTGCCCGGTTAATGGCAATAGGCTCGCCCCCTATTACATGGGACCCAAAACATACCGGTGAACTGTGGGTGTACATTGGTACACCTCTGCCTAACCCTCCGGGGAATACAGGCGTGATGATAGTATGTGTTTTCCTTCACCGATGTCAGTGATATCCAAGGTGAGCTTGGAAAGCACACATAAATATTAAAAGTCATTGGGACTTCCCGTTTCCCGTTACGAACCCACAACGGGCCATCACGACATGGTAATACGATTAAAATAGTCTGCAACCACATTTTCTAATGCTTAATTCCATCTGTCTATTCCAGCTACGCACCATGGTGCCCTGCATGCAACGCTCTCTCCCCAGCATGGCGCGAGCTATCGACCCGAGCGACCCGCAAGGCGCTGGGTGTAAGGACCGCTGGAGTTGACGTCACGAAGTCGCCAGGATTGAGCGGAAGATTCGTTGTGACCGCTCTGCCTACTATCTTTCAGTAAGTTTCATTTTTGTTTGTGGATGCTCTTACATAGTAAAATTACAGTGGAAGCTTCTCCCGCGTAGCTATGGGTAACTGGTAATTAATGACTGATAACATGGTTGTGCCCTTTAAAGGAGACAACGTTTCCAAAGAAACGATTTATTTTAATTTGCGAAGCTCATAACCTCAACTGCTATAAGAATTAATATGTACTCAAGCAGCTGTAATTTTATTTTGTTACTTATCCCTTTTTGGGAACAAACCTATTCAACTTTTATTATAATACTAGCTTCTGCCAGCGACTTCGTTCGCGTGGTTTTTTTTTCACCTGCGTTAAGTTACGTCTTTGGTTACTGCTCGTCTTTCGTGTGTCGTAGCGTAATGTTACACAGCCTAAAGCCTTCCTCGATAAATGAACTATCCAAAACAAAAATAATTTTTCAATTCAAACCAGTAGTTCCTGAGATTAGTGCGTTTAACCAACAAACAAACTCTTCAGCTTTATAATCGCAATAAGTTTTTTTTTTTCATGAGAATAAAGTCTAGGACCATTTAGACCGATCATCCTCCTACTGTAATCATTCACGAAGACTTCACCTACCAAAAGCGTCTAAGTTTCCCAAATATCTTCTGTCCACAGTGTGATCGATGGCGAATTCCGCCAATACAAAGGTCCCCGCGACGTGGAGTCGATGCTCGGCTACGTGGAAGACCAGCGCTGGAAGCAGACGGACCCGGTACCGTCGTGGAAGGCCCCGCACTCCGTACAGATGACCTTGGTTGCTGAGTTCTTCAAGCTCAGCCAGGCGCTTAGGGTATGTGGGAGTTCATTGTATTAGTCTTATCAGGACTTCGCGAAGTGGTAGGGTGAGGTTAAGACCATGTGTAGCCATGCTGGACCACGATGAGCCATGATAGGCCACCTAGAGTCCATGCTCATCGACTGCTCTAAGCTTCATGGCCTTTTCTGTAGACTATTTGTGTCCGAATAATACAGTACAGCCGACGTGTCTTAGCGATCCTGAAGTAAGCCGATTAGCTGCGCAGTAGACACTTTTGTTCTAAAAAGATCCATTGCGCAGCCAACCAGCTAATTTCAGGATCGCCAAGTTACGTCGGCCGTACTGTACATTGGACCTCAGACAAAGCCGTCAGCCCAATTTATTTGCGCAACTTCACTATCGCCGGAGCTAAATGCCTTAGACTGCCTGTCTGTCCATCGGAGCGGACGAACGGAGAAAAATAATTACCAAAACGATTACATCCTCGAACTGAACTGAATGAACTGCCTCGTTAGCCTAGTGGTACTAAGCGCGACTGCTACGCTAGAGGTCTTGGGTTCGATTCCCAGATTGGGCAAAAAGTGTTACTGGGTTTTTCTATGAAATTCTCAGTAGCAGCTCGGAGTTAGGATTTGTGCCCGGTTAATGGCAATAGGCTCGCCCCCTATTACATGGGACCTAAACATACCGGCGAACTGTGGGTGTACACTGGTACACCTCTGCCTAACCCTCCGGGGCATACAGGCGTGATGGTGTGACGATTACATAACTGGAGCTGAACGAAAATGTTATGCAATCCTTCTGTGGACAGGCAGCCTAAATCCCCTGTATGTCGTACTCTAAGAATGCTTGTTTTTCGATCCATGTTAATTGTTTCTATAGTAATAAATACTGTAGCATGTGAAGCCAAGGTTTTTCAGTTTGACAAAGTCAGTCTTTTTTTTAAACAATATTGTATTTGGTATCAAAACCGACTAGAATTGGAAAGCATGTGGTATTTTTTGTACCGTCGCTAATCTCTGGGAACTTGGTGTGTTGCAGAGTGTTCACAACATGTTGATGGAGACCTACGGCCTGCCCACGTGGGGGTCTTACCTGATCTTCGCACTGGCCACCATATTCATTGGAGCTCTGCTTGGACTGGTTAGTACATATGAAGTTTGTATTGACTATCTGTTTTCCTAGTACAGGCAGCGTCATCAACTGGTTACCACCTTTTCGAACGAATTTAATGCAAGAGGGGTTACCAATTGATGACGCTGTCTGTACCTGGCTGAATAGCTATCATCTATAAGGTATTTGCGTAAAATTACGTGCAAACAGTTGCTTCTTTTCTTACTGCGCCGCTGTTTTTTTCTGATTAATTTCGTTGCGGGATCTAAGACAGTGGAATCGTTTCTCCGGGAGTCGTCGAGCTTCATTGCCTCGGCGTTTTTATGTTTGTCACCACTGTCGATTCAGGCTTTCAGGAGTTGCAGTGGTTGAATTGGTGGGCGCTGACGCTGCACGCGATCGTTCCGACAGACGGACCAATCACGTGCAGCGTCGGTGACCCAAAAAACCCAGAAAGGAACTGAGAAACCCGGAAATAAACTTCACGTTTGTGCTCACGACTCGCAGCGGTTACTATAACATATAAACTGTACCACACTTTTGCACGGCAGTAGCAAGTCCAAGCGTGAGAAAGTGAAGACGCGCACGCCCTCTAGTGGCGGCTAATATAATCATATTAAAACTTGTCTTATAAACCAAGACATTTTTGTCTCCCAGCTCTTGGTATGCATCATCGACCTCCTCTACCCACCACGCCGAGGAGACAAGGTGTTCGTCTCGCAGAAGGAGCTGGACAAGAGAGCCCGCGGAGACCAAGATGGCAAGGACAAGCAGTCTGATGATGACCAGGTATTTTACTAATTAAAAATAATTTTCTTTCAAACAAATTTATTTCACGGCAGCCATTTTCAATGGAGACTAGTCAAGTATGCAGGAGAAATGTGTGCATATTAGTTCTATATTATCTATGCTATGATAATAAGCTGAACAGTTGGTTTGTTTGTTTGAATGCGCTGAACTAGGGAAGCTTTTGCTCTGATTCTGAAAATCCTTTTGCCAATATGAAGCTACGTTATCCCTTAGCGCCTAAGGCTATATTTAATTACCATAAAAAAAAACTAGGCGAACGATGTAGCGGGCGAAAGCTAGTAATTTAAAAAATATGCAAAAAAATCGTCCTTCTCTATTAGTAAACATTTTTGACCAAGTTTAAGCGAGGATGATCTGTGTTCGGTAATAAATAACTATTTAAAATTCAGGAGCTGATCAACGACGACATTGTGGACGACGACGAGAACTTGAACAACAGCGATGCAGAGAAGAACTCCCCCAGCGATGTGAGCCACACTCATTTACATATAATTTAAACTTAAAGCAATTCTTAAAGCCCTTACAGGGTTGCGGATTTATTTCGACAGAGTCACCGCGGCTCTGGAACACAAAGGGCATGGAAGAACACGGATGGGTTTTATTCAGTAAAAATTGATATTCCCTTCCGCCCCAAAAAAAAAGAGCCACATGTACTTATTATATGTGGCATTTGCATCCTTAAAAACAAGCCCAGTGGTTAAAACGCCCGCCTGTTCTAAGTTCAGTTGCAGGTTCGAAACCACACATCATTTATCCACATACTCCATTGTAGCAATGTGACTGTTCCAACTTTTATAGCTGCTTTTTAGCTCTTCTCGCCTTGAACATAGGATAACATATTTAGGACACGTATGACTTAGGAATATAATTTACATTTCAGCAATACTGTATGCATTTTATTCCATAGAAGGAACATTAAAATCACATTTATCCTCGCGTCAAGCACTCAACTTATATTCTTCCCCTTCTCCCACAGTCATCTGAAGAAGAGAAGGACAAGCCAGCAGAAGGCGGCGGCGACTCCAAGCCCTCAGACACCACGGAGCGACCCGAGGTCCGCAAGCGAAGGCCGCGGAAGGCCGACTAGATGCGTGCGTAGCGTACGTCGACCGATCGCCGCGGGTTCAGTGCCCACTTGAGATACATGCTTAATAACAGAATTAGTCGATTTTCGGAGTTTTTTTCCGATAGTGTAAACATTTTAAAAGTGTCAACTTACAATGCGTAAGGACCCTTAAATATCCTAAAAGGATATTTGGGTACACCATTAACTTCCAAGACACAAGAACTTAAAAAAAAAAACACTTTATTTTAGCTCTGAAAACCCGATTACTTTTCAATTAACTGTTAAATTAGATTTTTAGGGCAAAAATATGTTCACTTTTGCCATACAAAATCTATGGATGAATCGAGTTTTGACAGCTCATAAAAAGTATGTCAATTGATTGGTCTAGTACCCAAATATGCTCTTTCTTTAATTTCGTTTGCACAATATTATAGCAAGCGTCATATTATCAACAATTTAGTTGCTTAATGTTGCCACGAATTACCGCAGCATTGTTTACACAATCGGAAAAGAATATAAAAATCAACTATAGCATCCGCAGGTCTAGGACCGCGTAGAGCAAATTTTGAGACCATAGAGGTCAAATATAGATTTTTGAGGTCTAAGGCCTTATAGTGGGTCTTCCATAGAGTGGGTTTTTGACCTTTTAGAGGTAACTTAAGGTCGTGGATTGAGGTCAGTTGAAATTTATCGATATGTGTGAAATTATGATGGAGAGTATTATGAGCTTAAATATGTAAATTGATATGAAATGAGATATATTTGAACTGAACTCTGTTTCTTGTTGCAATTTAAGGATATTTTTATTATCTATGCCATCATAGTAAATAGTGTTGCCAGATGCAAAATAATGGGAATGGTAAATTAGTCGTTGTGTCTACAGGACGTGTCAATCGTTACTAAAATTTATTAACATTCTAATTTTAATACAGATTTTTTGCAAGTCAATAGGCAATCTAATTAAGAAGTTACCGCGTTAAGAAAATCTGGCAATACTACCTATGACTGTGGCTAGAAATAAAAATAATAAACATGGTTGGCAACACAGGTGTCTGAATTCGCGGCCGGCCTACTTCAGTATCATCGTAAAGAATAGTAAAGTTTGTATGTAGTTCTCGATTCATACCATTTCTAATAGAACATATTGATGATTAACTAATTTTATTATAGAAATTGGCTTTATACTGGTCTGTTACTAAATACATCGCTCTGGAACCGATAGCCGTAAGCTCCCATCGTAGTAACGGAAACTATTGACACTATTATTTATTAATAATTATGAAGAAAAAAAATAACACGAAAAGGAACACGCGACAATTTGGATCCACTTTTCTCAACAGTAATGAGACCCATGTCATATGAAACGTCTTCATTTAATTCTATGGCAGCTAAGTTTAAATCCACCGCGAAAATGATGTTTTGGTACATATTGGAATTTTTGTGTAAGTCCTGGGCAAAGATTCCCACACTGTACATCAGAGATAAGCACCAAAACACCATTTTATGAACTCAGCTGCCATAGAATGAAATGAAGTACTCATTAAGAGCTTTTACATGAGCAATGTTGTAAAGAGGGCCCAAGAATCATGCAACATTGCCCATGGTCCTTTAAAATTATGAAATAGTGACAACTGGAACTAACTGCCGGGGCTGCGGGTTGTTCGTAAGCGATACCGCGCCCCCGGAACGCAAAGGGCACAAGAAGGAAAAGGGGTGGATTTTAGTCAGTAAAAGTCAGACACTCCCTCCCGCCCCGCCCAGGGCGGGAGAAGTTATTTGATGATTTTCCAACCCCAAAAAAAAAAAATGGAACTAACGCTTCCTTGCAATCAATGCACATGTGTGTGTAAATCTTATGAACGGTCGGCTACACATGCGAACGGTAGGCATTAAAAAATCCATTCATCGATCAGACAGAAGCGCTACTAACATTTAAACTCGAATCACAAAATAAAGTGATAAATTTCTAACTTCTCTTATGGCTAAAAAAAAATAATGGTAATAGTAACTATTACTTGACTGGACTTCCTGTTTCGGCTCCAAAACGATGTAATAGTAATGGTGTATAATATTGTATTGTATGACAGAAGAGGTGTGTATCAAACCCACATCTACTAGTTACGAAGTCCAAAAAAATTATATAAAATTAGTTAAATTTCAATATACACGTATATTCGCATAAATATCTGAAGTAATTATAAGCTCCATTCATTCTACATTTGTTAATTTGTCCTCGCATTTAATTCCCAATTAAATATGTTTCTAACTAATTATCTTATTCCATAATATTGTTCCATGTTTGGTCTTCAAAACTATTGGGAAAAATTTACAAAAACATGTTTCGTTTTAGGATACAAATATATTTTCTACGAGATGTAACAAGACACACACATAGCCATTAAATTCGCAAATAATAACCGGCAGGAGTCGTGAGCACAAACTTCAAGTCATTTTTGGGTCTCTGAATGAACGACGCTGCACGCGATTGGTCCAACAACCACCAATCGCGGGCAGCGTCGGCGCCCCCCGCCTCCTTCATTCCGCCAAAGAGACCCGAAAATTAACTTGAAGTTTCTCTAACTGAACTGCCTCGGTAGCCTAGTGGTCCTAGCCGCGACTGCTACGCTAGAGGTCTTGGGTTCGATTCCCAAGTCGAGCAAAAAGTGTTATTGGGTTTTTCTATGAAATTCTCAGTAACAGCTCGGAGTTAGGATTTGTGCCCGGTTAATGGCAATCGGCTCGCCCCCTATTACATGGGACCTTAACACACCGGCGAACTGTGGATGTACACTGGTACACCTCTGCCTAACCCTTCGGGGTATACAGGCGTGATGTTATGAAGTTTCTGCTCGTGACTCGTGCCGGTTACTATACTACCCATCAAGCTAAGCTGCTGGGACTTTTTTGTGTAAAATATCACTGTTTTGGATAGCGCACGATGTACTTACCGGTTGTCTTGGTGGTGACGTAGGGACATTGCAGACTGTTACTGTCTTAAACCACTGCCGTGTTCCACCTCGGCCTATGTCCGGGGGCGTGGGTTTCGCATAAGCATTCACCACTCCCCCGACAGTCCGTATGGGTATAGTTACCGCCACGAGTCGTGAGCACAAAGGGCAAGGAAGTTTTTGGGTTCCCTTTTTTTTTTCGGATGCCGACGCTGCACGCTATCGACGACCCAAAAATTAATTTGACGTCTGTACTCACGAGTCGTGGCGGTTACTATACATGTAAGAGTACATGAGTCGTGGGGATATTTAAAGTCAAAGCATTTATTTCAATTAGACCATTTACAGGCACTTTTAAATTGTCAAGAAGTTACATTTAAAAGTTGAAGCTAGTTGCTCGTTCCAAAGCGTATGTCTCTATGGAGAAGAACGAGCAAGAAACTCCATAAAGTTTAGTTATAAGTTTTTAAACGCGTAAAAATAACTGTAAATTAACTTACTTAACTAATTGTTACTAAAAGGTACCCAGGGAATAAAAAAATAAGTGGCAATGATGGGAAGGAACTTGTTATTTTTGGCTTTGTTTTGTGTCTTCTTACATCCCTTATAGGTATTGAATCTTCCAAGTCAATGTTTGACTCCCTCATTCATAAAAGTTCTTCCTATCCTTGTCATTTCCATACAAAGGAAGTGAAAGAACAATATTTAATATTCAGACAATTTTAATTGTATAAATAAGTGGGTTCACAATTATCCAATTTTTAGATTGAACAACTTTTTCGCCTTTGATATTTTTTTTCTACATTTCATCGACAATTTAAAACGAAATTTATACTTTTTTCAACTCTTTGGTTGTTCGGTGGTAACGAATCTTTGGAAGACTGTCGGGTTGGCTCAATGTATTGCATTTTTAAGGTTCACTAGTATTTGTAATCTCACTGTTTGAAGCGTGAAGAAATTGTTTAGTTTATTGTAAATTAGCATTTTCCCGTGACTTCTCTCGGGTTTAAAAGTAGCCTATGGCCTTCTTGAGGTTCAATCTTACAGTGTACCGTTTTTAAAAATCGGCGTAACAGACATACTTAGGTACTTTCGCATTTATAAAATAAGTTTGGATTATATAAACCCGGCAAGGCTCTATTTGAACGTAGCAAAACCGGAACTAACATGAAAATGTACTAAAAGATATCAAATCCAGTACATAGTTAAGGCCAGCCCCCAAATAGATCGATAATGAACCAACAATGATCACAAATAGAGTTGAAGATTGACTGCAAGATATAATTCCGCGTCGCATTTACACTTGCACACATTAGGCAATTCTCAACTGTATTTTTGTTGGCTTTAAGTCCTCTATCAAATAATCCACTACACTTTTTCTAATTCATCGGTGAAGGAAAACATCGCGAGGAAACCTGGACTTATAATTCTTATAAGTCTGAAATCGCCAATCCGCCTTGAGCAAGTGTGGTGATCAATGCTCGTGCCTTCTCTGTAAAAGAAGAGACCTTTGTCCTGAATTGGAACAATAATAGGCTAGTTGAAGAATCAATGATAACTGCTCGAGAAAGGGATGCAGTAATATACTGCTCTCTTTTCCCTTGTACCCTTTTTGGTCTGTTCATACATAATTTTGTCGGGTTATGTGATTTAATGGCAATAGGCTCGCCCCATATTACACGGGACCTAAACATACCGGCGAACTGTGTGTGTACATTGGTACACCTCTGCCTAACCCTTCGGGGAATACAGGCGTAATGGTATGTATGTGTTATGTAATTTACAGTCAATCTAAACAGCTCTTCACATAGCATTTATCAACCACGAGTGTTTTAGTTTGTGCACCAAAATTAGAGTAATTACGTTATATTTAGTTCTTAAACGTGAGACTTATGGTTCATTAAAGTATTATATTATATTTTATTATAATCTGTATTTTTGTTAGCGAGTTTGCTTTTAAATGATTGACTTTTAAGAAAATGTTTAAAAAAAATGTCTTTCAAATGACAAGTGATTTTTTTAAATTTGGACTTTTAGGCAGTCTTACGGACATTGCTTATTATAAGGGCGCTTTCTCACTTCCTATGTCGTGACGACAGATTACAGAGACAAAGCGTCATTGCTTGTGTATTCAAATGGAAGTCTTCATGTACAGGGTGGATTTCTAAGACAGGTCCCTAAGTGCAGTACCTTAACTGTTATTGTTACAGGAAAACGTTCCTAGGAAACCATCCATAACTTTTTGAGGTATTCTGAACTGCATTAACAGATTTTGGAAAAAACGTGCAGTCAGGGAAAAAAATGCTAAATTACGAAAAAAAAAATATATCAATCGATCCTATTTCTCGTAGGAATCAAAAGGTTATGGGACCATTTAAGGTAAGATATGAGTACTAGAAATGACAGAAATCGCCAAAAACATTTTGTACGGAGAAACGATTAATCAATTCGAAATATTCATTGTTGCCAAGCGATCCTATTTCTTACTGTGATCAACAGACTTACTTGCCCTTACCGTACCTGCCCTTAGTGACCCGTCTCAAAAAACCACCCTGTGTAGGACGACACGATTAACTGTCGTTCACGACTACTTTTTGGCACTAACGACTAATTGTCAAGATAAGAACAGCTAGAAACGATACTCCTTCAATGATAAATTTATCGTTACGGCATAGTGGGAAACCTCCCTAACAGCACTGCTCCGACAGCAACAGCCCGGCGCGAATTGCTAACAAAAAAAATACCAACCGTTAGCTGCCCGCACGCCGTCGTCTTTTCTATCTTTTGTAATTATTATAACGCACGCGATTATATGCGGTGTCAAAGCCGTGCTGTTACAATGAGTGATACTGAAAATAATAAAATCCAAAATGCCATAACACAAAATAATTATTTATGAGCAAGTAACGTCTTTATTTTTATTTTTTTTACAGACTGTTAATAAAGAAAATTGCATGGAAATGAAACCTAACGAAATCATGTGAGATATTTATTCAAGTTTTTTTTTTAAATTCACGCTTCGACCATTTTTCGAGTGAAGCTGCGAAGCAGTATTGTGTAACGCTTATTATAAAAATAGATTATTTGTATTATTAATGCTTTTATTTAGAGGCTAATTTATCATAACATTTTGTATTGAATCGAGGCTGCTCATGACGGCCTTAAAATATAAATTTCTTCTAATCTCATATATGATGGAAATAGAGCTAAAAATCTAGGAGTATCTGCTTGGTCGCTTCACTCGAGATATAGTTAAAATCACATTCCTTCTTGCTAATTGAGCGCTCAATAGTTCGAAATGTATCGATCTACGTACTTATTTGAGATTAAACTATTATTAGGCCTCATATATGTGTTCTCATAGCGTTATATAAGAGATTTGACTGACATTTGTTATCTAAATGTGGTACACAAGGTGACTGGTAATTAAAATCAAAGCATTTATTTCAATTAGACCATTTACAGGCACTTTTGAACTGACACAGAAAGTTGAAGATAGTTGCTCGTTCTTAAACGTAGGTCTCTATGGAGAAGAAAGCATTCTCTTAATTTGGTGACCCAAAGAAATGTTCTTTTTTTTTTTGGTAATGTGCAAAGCGTTTGACCCCAGTCACTCCAAAGGCCTGAGCAAGCGCGCTCTCTTCACGGTTGTGTGTTAAATGAAAAAAAAATTCGTTGTAAAAGTTTAATAGCTTTGTATGTAAAAAGGGATGTAACATAATTAAATTACAGTTGTGTGTTTTTTTTGTTACTCTTTGGTGTAATAGAGGTCATGCTCTTAGCAATATATAAAGAAATAATTTCTTTGGGAAATTTGTTCGTTATCATGCGTACAATCAATCATGTGTCTAAGTATCGATCAGTAATTACCATTCACCCTATACGTCATCATCGTATCAGCTGGAGGACGTCCACTGCTGGATATTGGCCTCTCCCATAGATTTTCAAAATGACCGGTTGGAAGCGGCCTGCATCCAGCGTCTTGATATGTTGAAATTAACTGAAATAATGAAACTGTGTATTTGTTCGTAATAGTCAGTTTATCTCGCTATGTAACGCTAAAAGTGTACCACAAATTCTTTATATTTATTAATATGTGTTACAATACTCAAATTCGCTTATATTTTATATTATATATTTTTATTATACAATTATTTAAATACACGAAACTTTAGGGTTAATCAAATTGTAACTGTAACTAACGGATTGTTTGTGGAGGTTGGAACGTGAATGAGGTGGGTTGACTGACGGGGTTTTAAAATATTTGTTAAAAGTATTCACTCAACAAGATTTAAATTTACTTCTAATTATGATGATGAAGATTTCTGTTGAACAACTGTATTTTTTTAATACACTCTTGGTCTTCGATTTTACTCTGACTGACGGCTTTCTAGACACTGTCATTCGGTTTAATATGTACTAGCTCAGGAATCAGGGATTTCAAATGACTAGGTCTCAATGAAATGCCAATAAAGATTATTTGTATTTATATTTAGAATTGTTAGCATCAGCTAATGACGACCCACCTGTTATTACGTGGTCACCGCTGCCTATAGACATCTGCAATACCAGAGGCCTTGCAAATGCTTTGCCATCCCAGAGACAAAGTTGAAATGTATAATGTGCTTGTAATTATTATGGATTGGCTGAATTAAAGTCCAATGGCTATAAATGTATATTAGACACTATTAATTGTCAGCCTTTTTTTAAGATGTGACGGAGCGACACTGTCAGACTCCTGACTTAAACCCATACGTGTTCCTCCTAAAGCCCTTTGCGTACCAGGGCTGGGGGACTCTTGAACAAATTCCGCAACATTGTCAGGATAGACTAAATAAGAAAATCTTGGGTGATGACAATAATATTTATTTTAATTTAAATTAAAACGGCCATATTTAATATCATTCACACGCTCATCTTACAATACTCCAAATGTACTGATAAAATCGTCTTCCATTCGTCCGCGAACACATCACAGTCAAGCTTGGCGCCCAAGAGGGCGTTAAGCGAGAACTATATATGTATAAATATATTCCTCTGTCAGTTTCCCCGCCTCGAAGTGGTATCGGTATTGTTAACATGAAGATTGCCTTGTACAAAGACTTAAGATTGTTTTTAAGTGTTGCGTTTATATTAACTATATGACCTAGTGACTTGCTGAATAAAATTGTATTTATAATTGTTAGTTTTATTTATTAGACTAGCTGTTGCCCGCACTGCCTCGGTAGCCTAGTGGTCCTAAGCGCGACTGCTACGCTAGAGGTCTTGGGTTCGATTCCCAGGTCGAGCAAAAAGTGTTATTGGGTTTTTCTATGAAATTCTCAGTAGCAGCTCGGAGTCAGGATTTGTGCCCGGTTAATGGCAATAGGCTCGCCCCCTATTACATGGGACCTAAACATACCGGCGAACTGTGGGTGTACATTGGTACACCTCTGCCTAATCCTCCGGGGAATACAGGCGTGATGGTATGTTATGTTATGTAAATAAAATAATAAAAATAGCCTAAGTTATTTCTTATAACATCAGCTGTCTGCGAGTGAAAGTCCTGTCAAAATCGGTCCAGCCGTTTGGAAGATAAGCCGGAACAAACAGACAGACAGACAAAAATTTTAAAAATTGTTTTATGTTAATACCGTATTCACTTTCATATGCATTTAGTGAAAAGCTTGTAATTTGAAATTACAAACACCCTTAATTTTTATATAATTCTAAATTAATATTGTCGATATGTGGGATGTGAGTACAGCAATCATTGTGCCGGTAGTTCGTGACGGCCAATGGCGTAATAGCCAAGAGCCTCGACCATCAGCTCAGGAGGCTTACGTTGGGCAGTTGGATCAAGGGCTTGATTCAGAAGAGGGTACTCCTAGACAGTAGACACTCCTGCTTGGACCCCATGCTGGTGGGCTACTATTTCCTAAATTTCTGAATGTTTTTATTTATATAGAGATATTTAATGTGTATTATATGAATTTAACTGCCCCGTTGGTCTCCTGGTCGCAAGCGCGACTGTTTAGCATGGGATCCTGGGTTCGATTCCCAGGTCGAGCAGTGTTATTGGGTTTTTCCATTAGGAATTTCTCAGTAGCAGCTCGGAGTTTGGATTTGTGCCCGGTTTAATGGCAATAGGCTCGCCCCCTATTACATGGGACCTAGAAAACTTACCGGCGAACTGAAAGTGTACATTGGTACACCTCTGCCTAACCTTTTGGGGAATACAGGCGTGACGGTATGTATATGAATTCAATTTGTATTCCTGCATGTAGCAAAATATATTGAAAAGTTTAAATTTACTAAAAAGAATATATATTAATTATAATGATATCCGATAAATGTTTTTTCAACACTTGCCCGTTAAAGCGGCTACTAGTTATTACACACTAGTGCTTTTTACATTATATTACAGCACTAGTGTGAAAGTTCTTTTTTTTAATTTTGGCAGTAAGATTAGATTGTTTTAAGCCTAAATGCTTAAATTGTAACCAAGTTTACCAAACACTAAATTTCGTATAAACAGACACTGTCTTCTTTTCACCATGACTCTGTTCTCAGCGTTGGAAAATTGTGCTTATTCTGTTTTTAAATTAGCCAGCTCTTCTATCTAGATAAAAAATACAACAAGCACCCATTGTAAACATATTATTTTCAACCTTATAACTTAGATGTTTTGTTTTATTTTAGAATGGACGTATTAAAATTTAATTTCAAATGTCCGTTTAATTTATTGCTTTTACCTGTTCTCCGATAACAGAAGGTCAAGACTAAAAATGTTTTGCAAACGATATTAGAGTTTATGTTTGAGAGTTAAGGTTTATAGTTAACTAAAGTTGTTGATTACTTTTTTAGCAAAGAAACATTTTTACGTGCAAGTATTCGCGGTTAGTTTGCAATATGGTTTTGTTCGTGATCCATAATTTAAGACATTGTTGATCGAAGGTGAAATATATCATTTTTCTAACATGTCATTGTGTTCTTTCGCGCTCGTGTCTCTTTTCGCTCAAGTGTCTATTCGCGCAAATGTCCATTCTCGCTTAAATGTCCTTTGGCACGTCTCGCCAAAATGTACTTCGCTTATGTGGTTACTACCCCAAAGCATTTATTTCAAAAACCACTCAGGTATAAGCATTTTCCAATTGTCAAAGAATCTGTCAGTTATTCAGAAAGTTGGAGCTAGTTGCTCGTTCCAAAATGTAGGTAGGTCTCTTTGGTGAAGAACAAGCAAGAACTCCACGAATACTTTTTTCAATTAAACTTTTAAATAACGCTATCGTGAGTTCGATTTCCGTATAGAACAAATTGTATATCATACAGATAGTTGCTTTCCAGGTCTGGCTGATTGTGTGAGTTTATATGTTTGTAAACGCACCTACGATACCAGAGAAATTCCTAGTATGAAGTAACGTTTTTTTATACAGTAGCTCAGTGTATCAATAAATTAATAATGTCACTCAGTTTCTAATTAAAAACAATTACGCTATGTAGGTATAACCCAATTAAAAATCACATAGGTAGGTTACTTAAGTAGGTATTTTGGGGGGGGGGGGAAATCATCAAATAACTTCTCTTTCTCCTTCTTGTGCCCTTTGCGTTCCGGGGGCGCGGTATCTCTTACGAACAACCCGCAGAAAAAGGGGGACGGCGCGAACGCAGTCCCCACTACCAAAAATAACGCATCCGAGTTATCCACACTAGGGATAATCGCAGGGGTCAACCCAACCGCGGGCAATAGGAAGGCCTCGCCCTGGGGGAACCGCCTTCATGATCACGGTGTCCCCTATGCCAGGTAAGTATACCTAAGTAGGTGTGCGATTTTAAGTAGTTAGGTACAAGTACTATAAAATTACACAGCAAACGAAATACAAAACAACTAAAGACATCAACGAAGCAAATAATTGATTATCTTGTTCATTAAAAATTACCATTTCAAGTGTGTCTCCAACAATCCAATTTCGTAACGGTTGGTATTTCATTTTAATTCGACGAAGAAGTCGAATCGTCTAAGATGCTGAGGATACTGTTACGTCGAGCTTGATATAAAATGACGCGGAGAATTACCTGTGTGCTTTTTGTTACATTAATTTGGAGTGTAAGTATGTATCATTTTATTATGTTTTAGTTTATGGCGCTTTATCATTGGTCGTTAGAACTCGCATTAGGGGACCGGGAGATTTCTGTTCACGCATGCCTTACCTATGCCTTAAGGACGACTGCCTCGGTAGCCTAGTGGTCCTCAGCGCGACTGCTACGCTAGAGGTCTTGGGTTCGATTCCCAGGTCGAGCAAAAAGTGTTATTGGGTTTTTCTATGAAATTCTCAGTAGCAGCTCGGAGTTAGGATTTGTGCCCGGTTAATGGCAATAGGCTCGCCCCCTATTACATGGGACCTAAACATACCGGGAACTGTGGGTGTACATTGTTACACCTCTGCCTAACCCTTCGGGGAATACAGGCGTGTTTTGGTTAGTCGATATTACTTGTATGCGGGGTACGGGAGATTTCTGTTTTTAACCTCCGACGCAAAAACGACGGGGTGTTATAAATTTGACGTGTCTGTGTGTGTCTGTGGCATCGTAGCTCCCGAATGCATGAACCGATTTTGTTTAAAAAGGTGAATTAGTCGGGAGTGTTCTTAGCTATGTTTGATGGAAATCGGTTCAGCGGTTTCAAAGTTATCAGCTCTTGTTAGCTGCGGTAGGGATTACTATTTTTCTGTAGAGGGTTATTTAAAAAAAAATATTTTGTGTATTTACCACTAACCGATGAATTGTATTCGTTGTTAGGTCGCAGTATATCGACCGAGATATAGATAGCCTACTTTTATTAGTCGATAGAACCTACCCACTGTATATCGACTGAGTTAACGACCAATTAAAATGCGCCTTTAGACTGGTTGCGTGCAGCGCAGGACCGGTCATTGTCGCTATCTATAGGGGAGGTCTAGGTCTAGAAGTGGATGTCGGCTGATATGATGATGATTATGGATATACTGGAACCATTTTTAAGGTCCCGAAGGGTGCCCACGGGAGTGTTACTAAGCCTCTCTTGTCTGTCTACCTTAATAGGTAGATAGTTGGCCCGGGCTGCGGGTTGTTCGTAAGAGATACCGCGCCCCCGGAACGCAAAGGGCACAAGAAGGAACATGTGTGGGTTTTAGTCAGTAAAAGTCATTGGACGATAGCCCATACTGAATAAAAGAAAAATTGGTAGATAGTTGATATCTTTACAGAATGTGTATTATTAGTGCTCTTATAACAACAAATAATAAAGTTAAAAATTAAAGGTCATACAAGAAACGTTTGGTTTGTATGTACGTTATGTATGTTAAATATTTGAGAGTAGTACGGAACCCTTCATATGCCTATCCGACTACAATTTGGCCGGGATTTTTTTATCTGCAGCACATCCTAAGAAATGCAAAATTGAAAATTATTTCTTATATTACAAATTCCAACAGGCATCCACAGAAAATGAAGAGAAAATCCGTGATATATTCAAAAGTAACCTGACTCGGAATGACTTCTCTGGTCTGCTCCAATCCTTGATCAAGCTGAACGAGCGGAGAGTAAGCGTCCTTCAGAAGCTGTACCGACTTGAAGATTATGGCGTTCTGAGTGAAGTGTTGAGATCTGGCGACGAAAGAACGGAAAATGAAAACCCAAGCAACATGTTTCTGATTGTTATGTCCAAAGTAAGTTTAAGTGTCATGATCAACTAAAAACTCCATCATTTCGTCCACGCTTCGGGTAGCCTCTCGCTCCCGGTCATTGTTCAGTCCCGTCAGGAGCGAGAGTGCTTGGGAGGCCGTCGCCTCTTGCGAGAAGGTGATGGCCTCCAAGTGGGCGGCGAACGGGAAAGTGAGGCCCCACTCGCAGCAGACGCACCAGGCGCCGGGGGGCCTAGAACGATCTTCGGCCACCGTGATATAAGGCCTGCGGGCGAACCATAAGGGTAAGTATCACTAGCTGATGAGAAACTGTATATTTTGAAATAGAAGAAACTTTAGCATTCTTATGGTAGCTCTTTTTACAAGCTTTTATTTACTTTCACCTATCCCGGTCTCTGTAGCTAATGAAATCTTACAAGTTAAATTTTACCCACTTCCCGATGTTCGATTGAGCTGAAATTTTGCGTAAATGTGCAATTTGCATGACAATGCAATAAAATGATATCACAGAGCTGGTCTGACGATGGAGCCGGAAAGAGGCCAGAGGAGTAAATGTTACCCGTAAAATTTGACCCACTTCCCGAAGTTGAATTGAGCTGGAATTTTGGATACATATGCACTCGTCATGCAATATGATAACGTAATAAATAATATATTGTTTAAAAAAAAATTAAATAGTACTTGTATATAAAGGATTGATCAACATATTCGCTGTCAAATGAATTTCAATTGTCTGACTGATTCTTAATATTTCTTCTGTTATCAAATGTTTCACTTTTCTAGATTATTTTATTTTTTATTTATACTAAGAAGATACCTGTTCTATTCTAACTCTTTTTCTTTCTATAGCCTACCGCGAATCGACGCGGCGGTCAACGCAGATGACCGGAATACTGAAATGCCTATCCTGTGAATTTTCTTCGGCTTTTATTTATTAATTAAAGCTTGGTTCTATTGAAATTCTTCTTTTTCTTTCTAGCTTGACCTTACCTCCTCTTCCTTACCTCTTTTGCTAGCATCATTAATGCCTAAGGCACTGCGCAAACAGCAGTGTTTCTTTTAGGCAAATTTTAATGAATAAAAAATGCTATAAGCTGAACCAAAATTGTCAAAGTAACATTGTAAAAAGTCACGAAAAATAATATTCTTTACAAAAATCGTATTCTTCGTGGCTTTTTTTCTTTCGTACAAATCAACAACTTTTTCTAGAAATTCTTCTTTTGGAGTTCCAAACGCCCCGGCGGGACAGAGTTCGGACAATTGCCTTTGAATTGGACGCTTTCGAAGCTGTTTTTTAAAACATTCCTTAATTATTCTGAAGCCCTCATTCTACTAATTAAACACATTCAAATCTAGTCGTAATCTCATCTGTGCGATAATTAATGTAGAAAAACGTAAAAAAAGGTAGGTAAATTAGGAGAACTTTTGACAGATAGATACTGAGATTAGATTGCAATAATCCCTAAAAGTTTGTAGAATTACCCCCTGTTTACTGGCAACTAATATTTGCAAAAACTTTTTGCTCGTACAATTTGTGTGGAAACCGCGTGTCGCGTGTTCCACTAGACCAGACCACATTTGTGTCTAGTGGAAGCAACAGTTAAGTTTTTACAGGGTTATTTGTAAAACAATGACAACCTCTCAGGACTATGTTACTAACATCATAATCAACAACTTTTGTTCTACGACATTTAATTTTTTTTCATATTTTAGTTCATCAGATTTTCATACAAAAATAAAAATATTTAAATTGAACGCTCTAAATGTCACGAAGTCTATGCAAAGCAAACGAAAGCGATAGTAAAATAGCGAGGGGAGCGGGGTTAGGGCGGCGCGGGTGTTTGTACTTGACCTATTTACAATTTTACGGAAATCCTTCAGTCGGTCACTCACTTCAATGCGCTTGCGTTGCTTGATTCTGTAAAAAAATATAAAACAAAAGTTGTTGTTTATGATGATAGTAATACAGTCCTGCAAGGTTGTCATTGTTTTACAAATAACCCTGTATATTAGTCGCCATGAGTCCTGAGCCCAAATGTCAAATAAATTTTTCGGTTTTTGGGGTCCTTTCGGGGTTTTTTGGGGCACCGACGCACACGAGCAACCCGACAGACGGATCAATCGCGTGCAGCGTCGGCGGCCTAAAACACCCAGAAGGGAACCCGAAATCCCGAAAATTCACTTGACATTTGTGCTCACATTTCATGGCGACTACTATATAAATTAATTACTGTGTCACACACAAGGCACTTAAATGTCTCCATTTGCGCAGCGCCTCATGGTTCCATTTCTATGCCACGTAGCGGTAGTCAGGATCTTATATTATGATGCATATGTCTTACCTATGTCTTAATAGGTATTATCGGAAGGTATGGTCTACAATCTGGGTTTGTATGCTACAGAGCGCTATATTAAAATCAGGGAAAACTAGCCAAACAAGTTTTGTTTTAATATTAAAACAATTGTTCGTATGAGTGCATACATACATAAACTCACGCCTTTTTTCCATGGGGGTAAGCGGAAACCACAGAACAACACCTGCTACTACCCTTGCATACTTCTTTCGCCTTGTCCACGTTCATAAAACCATTAAGTAAAACCATTTTAATCTACAAATTGTTAGACATCGTCTCTTAAATTGGCACTAATTAATAACACATTTTAAATAAGGTTATGTTTTCCAGAACAAAACAAATCCATCACTTTACATTGGCTCCGATGGCATTGAATTATTACCAACACTCGGTGGTAGCAGTAATAAAATTAAAACACCTGAAAAACGTAGCAACACACGTAAAAACGTACAGCTATTTAAAAATCCCACTGGTTTTATTGAAAACATCCGTAAGGTTATCAATAAAGATATTCCTAAATTTTATGAAGCGAAACAAATAAATCTTCCCGATGAGGGAAGTAAAGAAATCATTATTATAAAAAAGCCACCTAAACATCAAAAAACAGAAGAAAAAAATAGTCAGTTCAATTTATTAAGAGCTCTAAAAGCTAGTCGTAAAGCAAATGGCGGGAGTCACGGTAAAGAAAATAGTAGATTTGAAATAGTAAACAACAATGATAGATCAAATAAAAATCACGAACAGCAAGATTACAAAGCTAACAGAAACAATCAACTTCCAACATTCATAAACAATGATCAGACAAAACAACTTCCTGAAATAAAAATGTCATTACCAATTACCAGCAGTGACCTTTATAAGTATCTATTGGAAAGTAACGATAAAGTGGAAGATAATCTTTCTTTACTAAGTAAAGAAATAAATAGCGAACAGGATAGTAATAATCAATTTCGTAAAATTAATAGTCATGCGTCTCTCAAAAATGATCATGATAATAATTCTAAAACAAATAAAGATAACTTAAAGGAAAATGTATATACTGAATTGAATCTAAATAAGATCGCTAATAACCAGGAAAATAGGTACAATAAAATGAAGGCAGAGCTTGTCCGTAAACTAGAGGACAAAATAAATGGTAACATGAACAGCGACAAGGCAAGTGGACAAAGACAAACGTTAAATATAAAGCGTTGGATAAACGAGTACCCCAAATTAATGAAACAAGAAACAAAAGCAAATAACTCGGAACCTGAACACTTGCCACGTATGAAAATACGTAAAAACACACTTAGATTTAAAAAAAGAAATGATAAGAAAATTATTTCACTTAGTGAAAGTTTAAACGGCAATACAGATACAAATAGAACTAAAGATTCGGTCAATGACAATTTGCACGCCACTGAGCCTCCTAAAGATGTGAGAGTTGAATCTAAAATGAACAATCCTATAATAACCAAACCTTATGACGAGAAACATCTCGATGAACCTCCAATTAAAGATGGTGGTGAAGAAAATTCAGAAACTACAAAAATAAATGCTAATAAATTTCCTGTTTTTAATAATGTTCCTGCCAATGTAGAAAGAACACAGCCAAAAGAACACGTTCTACCGGGAGACCCGATATTAAATGATGGCGAACCGGAAACCAGTAAACCTATTTTAAGAAAAACATACAAGAAACACATAAAAAGGAAAGGTGGAAAAATTTGTTCCAAATCGTGCATCAGCGCTTATAAAAATGTTTGTAGAAGGTTAAAATGCTCATCAAGGTCGAAAAAAGCGCTCAAAAAAGAGTGTAAACGAAGTTGTCGAAGAACCTTCGAGGCGTCTGGTAGTAGCAGCAGTGGAGCTGAAAGTGATGACTCAGACCATCACTATTGGTTTGCCAAGAACCTCCATTAAGAATCGAAATCCGGAAAACAGGAAACATACATACATAAACTCACGCCTTTTTCCCATGGGGGTAGGCAGAAACCACAGAACGACACCTGTTACGATCCTTACATACTCCTTTCGCCTCGTCCACGTTCATACACGCCGGTTACGAATACTGCGCATGCGACCTTAGAAAAAAGGAATGTCACATACTAATTAAATGACATTTAGTGATGAGATGAGATTAGTGAATGCAAATTTCAATTCGCATAAAACTGCCTGACAGTATATGAAAATGCCGATATTGTTAGTACGTACATTATGTACGATTATTTATATGAAAAATTGTATTTGCTGAATAGTCAAATTATATTTGATTTGTTCTGCATTCGCCACACGAAGATCCGTTAAACTTTTTGTACCCTATTCATTCCAGTGCAGGAAAAAAATAATCTATATCTCTTGATCAAAATATTCCAGTTTTTTCTTTCATTCTTTGTTTCCCTGAATCAGCTCGCCAATTTTTGATGTGGAGGGCCTGGATGCGCGTGGATATGCGAGGCGAGAATTGAAATATTTGTTCGTAGAACATTGAACTACATAGGTACAAGAATAGAGTATTAATTAATAAAAATAACAAAAAATATTTCAAAACCATTACTGCCAGCAACTGAAGCTATTACGTAGATGTTTATAAACCAAACATGAACTATATATTCCATAAAATACAGTCGGAAAGAGGTTTTTTGTGCGCGCGCACTAGTCTTCGAATTTTTATTGTACGTTTTCTCAAATTGTTAAATTTGACTTCTGCCACTATCGAATTCAGTCAGCGATTTATTACTTTGAAAAATGGATATACAGACTACACGCGAGCCGGTGCGTGACAACACTGGTCGGCGCGGTACATCTTTCCGTGTAAAAATGTCAGCGTGATTTCAATCCTCGCCTCTCTTATCCACACCTCGCCTCGTCGTTAGGTTTTTAGCGAAGGTGGTCCTTAACCACCTAACCAGTAGGTAGATAGTAGATATTGCCTACCGAAAAAGCCATATCTTTTCTTTCTAAATGTATTTGTCGTAGACTCAGTAGCAGTGGCGAATGGTCAATTTTCATAAGCAAGTTGAGGCAAAAATAAAAATTACTTAATTCTATTGTATGCACGACTGGCAAGTCTGCTGGATTTAACGCCATATATCGTCTATCTTTTTATTTAAAACTGTAGGTACTTAAAATACAATACTGTGTAAGTAAATATGCTAGCATTCGCAACATTATTATTAAAAAGGTAATTAATTTAAACATTACATTACTTTTATATGAAGTAGATTTATTATAATTTCAGTACGACGTTTTCGGAACACGTTTTTAATCTGTAGGTAGAATCAAGATGTGGAACTCCTTCTCTTCGTAATGCATGAGAAGCGGGCGTCTTACCCACTGGGTCTGTTTTTGAAGACGCGAATGCCACTGATAAGAGTAAGGGATGCCTGAAGTCATCAAATGACTTATTTCACTCTGGGCGGAGCGGAAGGGAGTGTCAGTCTCTTACTGAGTAAAACCCATCCGTGTTCCTCCTAACGCCTTTTGCATTCCAGGGCCGTGAAAAGATGCACACTAATACGCTCCACGTTCCAGTGCGTAAGCTTGCGTTGTTTAATTTAGACTAAAAGTTGGTACTTCAGTTTTGTATACAAGGTGAAGATTGCCATCGTCGCCAAATTCAGGCGTTTTAAGCTAGTGATCCTCTACACTCAATCAAATAATACAAGACCTGATCAATAATTAATAAATGCTTGTTATGTTTGACAGTATTCAAGGAATACACGTCGTCAGTATTGCTATTGCGTTTGATACCACAGTGTGCGAGCGGTATTATCGTCCCTCCCAACGACAAGATGGCTAGTTGTAATTCGAAAATCACCGAATAAAAATGTCGAAAATCACTAGCACAGTTACCCTCTAAAGACGAGGATGGAAAACCGCACCTGGTCATCATCATCTACTTAGCCTTTTTGCAACTATGTTGGGGTCGGCTTCCAGTCTAACCGGATGCAGCTGAATACGAGTGTTTTACATTAAGCGACTGCCTATCTGACCTCCACAACCCAGTTACTAGGCAACACTATACCTCTTGGTTAGACTGCTTGTCAGACTTCCTGACTTCTGACTATTCGTAACGACTGTCAAAGGTCTACGCTTTATGTGCTTTCCGAGGCACAAGGGTGTCAAACCACCAACTTCCAAACTCCGGGCTGCTACTGAGCAAATCCTATTGGAAAAACCCAATAGCACTTTTTGCCCGACTTGGGATAGGATGTAAAAAGACACTCGACATTGAACAGAGCCAAAACTTACATTAATCTTTCCATCAGTGCAATAATTCTTTTTTTCTGGACCACACCTGGGCAGTTTCTGTTAACTGTAAATACCACCACGCCCCTTAAGTTTACTTACTTACCCTTACAAACACCCGTAAACACAATGTTTTGCTTGCCTCACAATCATCATCATCATCATTATCCTATCAGCTGATCGATGTCCCCTACTGGACATAGGCCTCCCCTTTTTTTTTGGTTCGCGTTGGAAGTCCTCATGGACTTCCTCTGTCATGAGGGTGACAGAGGGGCATGCCGGACTCTTACCGGCTAAAACCACAGCGGTGTTCCACCTCTGCCTATGGCTGGGGTTGCGGGATTCGCATAAGCATTCACCGCTCCCCTAAAGACAGTCACAATGTCCGGTCCTCGCGATCTTTACCAGGTCGTCGATCCACCTCATGGGTGTCGTAAGTGGCCTTCCTTACACGGTCAGCGCTATAAAAAGCAATGATATTTAACACCAAAAATAAAAATCTTGTCGCTGCAAACATTTTTGCACAACGTTAATTCGTCTGGTGATCATACCATGAAAATTTAATGCTAAAATCTTTGCCAATTCACTATCCCAACTAACAGTTATATAAGATCCACAATCCACGATCTCGTAATCCGTAGTTCTTGGCAATCAAGGCTTCTCCCAGTCGTAAACGTCTCTTTGTGTCTATTGGCCTAGTTCTGTTCTGTCTCCTGCTTGTTTGATTGGAAGTAGAAATTATCTTTTTTTCTTACTTCTCCGCTGTTCTTCTCTGATTAATTTCGTTGCGGGATCCATGACAGTTGAATCGTTTCTCCGGGACTCGTCGAGCTTCATTGCCTCGGCGTTTCTCTAGTGGTCGCTACTGTTGATTCTGGCTTTCAGGAGTTGCAGTGGTTTGGAAATACTGTGGTGGGCTTTTTCCTAAAAAAAAATACATACCACAATCTGCATAGCAGTCTTCATAAAACTCAAATATCAGAATAGAAAATCATGTTGTATTTTTATTGCTACGCCAATTTAAGTTTTCGCATTTCGCATTGAGTAGCAGAAATTATAGTTTTTATTAATGGTTTTTCCAATCTAAACAAATAAATCAAATTGTAGTGTCTGTTTGTAATTTCAAATTACTGGAATTTTTCAAATTTTATTTATATAAATTATTTTAATAAAAAAAAAAACAAGTTTTGAAGTTTTGTCTAACTGTCTGTCTGTTTGTTCCTGCTAATCTCATAAACGGCTGTAGTGATTTTGACGGGACATTAGCAGTTAGCTGATGTTATGAGGAAGTAATTTCGGCTACTTATATTATAGAAAATTGGTAATTTTAGGTTTTATTATGGAAAAATAAAATCCCCGCGAATAACCAGCAGTCACGCAAACGAAGTGGCCTGCATAAGCTAGTTAAAATACACGTACCATCACGCCTCTATTCCCCGAAGGGTTAGGCAGAGGTGTACCAATGTACAGCCACAGTTCGCACAAATCATAACACCGAGCTGCTACTGAGAAGTTCATAGAAAAACCCAATAACACTCTTCTCAGCCTGGGAATTGAACCCAAAACCTCTAGTTAAAATAAATGCATTATTTTTATAAATGTTTAGCAGAAATTGCATCTAAGCGTTGTAATTGAATATTATAATAATCTAATCTAACCGCCTCGTTAGCCTAGTGGTCCTAAGCGCGACTGCTACGCTAGAGGTCTTGGGGTCGATTCCCAGGTCGAGCAAAAATAGTTATAGGGTTTTTCTAAGAAATTCTCAGTAGCAGCTCAGAGTTAGGATTTGTGCCCGGTTAAAGGTAATAGGCTTGCCTTCTATTACAAGGGACTTTAACATACCGGCGAACTGTGGGTGTACATTGGTACACCTCTGCCTAACCCTTCGGGGAATACAGGCGTGGCGGTGGTAATAATCTGATTAACAAACCAGTACAGCACCAGACCAAACCAGTAATCAAATAACATAGATATCATGATTTCCAGGGTCCCATTGACGCCAAGAACATCGTCAACACATTCAAATTATTTCGTGCTGATAAAGACAGTCGACAGGCAGAAGATGATGATAATAAACAGCCTGCGGACCCAGAAGATGACCCGTATGAGCTGCTGGGAGTAGTGACTTTGGAAGTAAGAATTTTTTCTACCAATAGACATCTGCAATACCAGAGGCCTTGCAAATGCGTTGCCATCCCAGAGACAAAGTTGAAATGGCTCATGTACTTATAATTACACCGGCACCCATAACCCTTCAAACCGGAACACAGCAACGCTGCTTTGAAGCAGAAATAGGTATGGTGGTAGTACTTCCCCGGACGAGCTCCTTCACAAAGAGCTCTACTACTACTAAATATATATTTTAGTGTCTTGATAGCCTATAGTGGTTACGACATTTTTCTCTCAGTCGTGGTTTCGATTCTGGGCATGTATCAATGTCACTTTTTCCATTCATATGTACACACGGCTACATATCAAGCTATACATATCCTGTTTATTCTGATCTCTCATTGTATAGGATTTCCATACAATGAGAGGCCAGCTTATGTACTTTCCAAGTTTATGTTGGACAACAGTGATATAGGTGAAGGAAAATATTGTGAGGAACCTAAAATTACTCTAAGTCTGAAATAGCCAATCCGCCTTGAGCAAGCGTGGTGATCAATTCTTGTACATTCTGTGTGGGAGAACTAAGCATGCAAATATACGAGAAACTAAGAAACATTGAGCAAAAAATGTAGCTGATTAACGGCTTTTATTTCTGGTTTGGAAAATCACTGTTTTCGGCATCTGACAGTACAAGGGTTGGAAGGGTATTTGAGGTTCAGTTAAAACTTGATTCGGTAAAAAAATATAGAAATTTGACGTCCGATATCTCCGTAACCAAACGGTTTCTAGGTATGGTTTAGAGGGAAAAAAACTTTCGTTCTATGTAGGTGTAGAATATGTAGCTTCATTGTCTTTTTACATTCGTTAAAATTAACGTTATTTTAACGAATGTAAAGCTAAGTTTTTATAATATTAACGGTTTTGTATACTTGCGTGTATGTTTCGGGATTGCCCGATTATTTTCGGGATCCGGATGGAAATCAAAATACCACGTGGAGTGTAAAATCATATTGGCATTTCCGCCACTATCCCCAGTCACTGAGACACCCTGGATGTGATTCATAGCAAGATAGAAATCGAAATTAAGGAAGAAAATCAAGGAATCCAAGTTTGGACATCGTTTTCGGTTCGGATCGGTTAATTTCACCTACAACCTCACTGCGCGATGAACTCATGAAATTATTCAGGCAATCCCAAAATAAACAAGTGAGTTGAACGGTTAACTATTACAAACAGAAAGCAATGAGAAATATAAGAACGTAAATCCAAATAATAATATAATGCATTATCAATTTTCAGTACAATGACCCATTAACAAGAAGATTTGAAGAACGAAAAGATATGGACGATACAACTAAACCTGGACCCTTAGCAGACGCTGATGTTAATAGTGAAATAAATGATGAAAGTGATGATGATAATGATGATGATGAGAGTGACAAAGAGGATGAAAGAAAAGATGACAGCGACGCTGAAGAAATAGTAGAGCTACGAACTCGCGGCAAAAAAAAGAAAAAGAGTCATAAATCTAAAAATGAAATAAAAAGATTAAAAAAGAAAGAAAAAACAAAGAAAACTGCCAAAAAAACGAAATATGAAGTTAAAAGGAATGGAGAAAAAAGAAAGAAAGAAGCTGAGAGCAGTGAAGAAAGAGATAAAAAGAGGAAGGAAGTAGCGAAAAAGAAAAAAGAAGAGGAAAGGAAAGAAGAAAAGCTGAGAAAAGAAGAGACAAGGAAAGAAGAAGACAAAAAGAAAGAAAAAGATAAAACTCAGAGAGCACTGCGAGAAGGAAATGAAAGAGATAAAATAAAGAAGAAACTAAGAGCTAAATGTAAAACCGAAATCGACTCAAAAGTTAAAAAATGCCTTAAAGCATGCCACAAGACCCACGACGAAGTGTGTAGCCGGCTTACCTGTTCTGCCAGGTCCCGGAAAGAACTTCGAAAGGGATGTGAAAAAAACTGTGGAAAATCTTTTGTTCCTGAAAGTTGTTAATAATTTCTATTACAACACTAGCAATAGTCATTCAAGCAATAGTCGATAATTTCATTGTGAACTAGTGATTAAATGAAGTTTCTCTGCAATTTTTATTTTTTTATTTACTTCTTTCACATACCATCACGCCTGTATTCCCCGAAGGGTTAGGCAGAGGTATTCATGTTTTATATTTTTATGATGTAGGCAAACACACCCCTTTTTACTGTTATTGTCTGTTTAGCAGTCTACCACCATCTCTCATTCAATTCCCATTTTCAATATTCATTTTTGTAATTTCAATTATTGGATTTTCAACTCTGCGCTGAGCCGAGCGTTCAACAAATCCAACAGAGCGCAGGGCAAAGAAATATTGAAATAATACTGTTTTAAGAGAGGGTGGTACTCCCCCAAATCAGATGAATCTGAAGGTAGTACGTACAGGAACAAATCCTATTAGTGACGTCATTAAAGAAATAGGTTTTATGTAAGACCCAGCTGTAAATCAAATAGGAATGGTTCCTAGGCCAAGATCCTGTTTAATGATTCTTGCCCGAAACCTATTATTAAGTTTCGATTCCAGGTACACCAGCTCTCATCCTGCTTTTAGTACCTACGTACTATCTACTGCTGCATTAGTCTCGTGGTCACAACCGCTGCTATTGAGCGTGGAGCCTGTGTTCGATTCCCAGGTCGGGCAAAAAGTGTTATTTGGTTTTTTATCATTACAAATATCTCAGTAGCAGCACGGGGTTTCGAAGTTGGTGGTGTAACATCCCCGTGCCTCAGAGAGTACGTAAAGCTGTTGTTCACGCGCCTGATCTCTTCCCGTTTGTGGCGGATTGCCGTCCCATTGGACTATGAGAGAGAGGGAAGTGGGAGTGCACATGTGTTGACACACACTTGTACATCATAATATCTTCAGCACTAGGCTAGTTTGCATTAACATTGGTCGAAAAAATTATGTTATTCTCATATATAAATAAATGTTGACCTTTCAGGAGCTTGCATCAAGAAGAAACTTAGCCATACCTATCAACGAGAAGGGCTATGATGATGATGGTGGAAGCAATGAAAATTATGACACACACGATTACACGCGAGATGTCAATACATCTGAGTCGAAAGAAAATGTTGCACCACCAGTAGAAATGCGGAGTGGCAAATCTCATAAAGCTGAACAGAGATCAATGCAACATACTGAATGTATCAATGCTAATAAAAAAGAGATAGATCAATGTAGCAGGGCATGTAACAGCGCTAATGAAGATGTATGTGATCGGCGCAGCTGTTCTCTCAGAGCCAAAAGGACTCTTGCAGAAGAATGTATCATCAATTGTAAAAACGTTTTTGATTCCGAAGATTGTAAAAAATATTAACATCATCATAAAGACTGTGGTGAAGTCTTTTGAATATTGAGTAAATAAAGGTTTATCTTGAAGTTTTATTTTTTATACCATCCATCATCACGCCTGTATTTCCAGAAGGGCTAGGCAGAGGTGTACCAATGTACACTCACCCACAATGTTCACCCACAGTTCGCCGGTATGTTTAGGTCCCATGTAATAAGGGGCGAGCCTATTGCCATTAACCGGGCACAAATCCTAACTCCGAGCTGCTACTGAGAATTTCATAGAAAAAACCCAATAACACTTTGCTCGACCTGGGAATCGAACCCAAGACCTCGAGCGTAGCAGTCGCGCTTAGGACCAGTAGGCTAACAAGGCAGTCAGTTTATTTTTGATATCCTTGAACAAGTCCTAATGTGATTGTGGCCAGGGGTCGAGGTCCGGCTCTCATGCATGAGGTTTTGGCTTCCATACGTTCTAAGTTCTAAGGAAAACATCGTGAGGAAACCTGGACTTGCATAATAAGTCCGTAATCGCCAATCTGCCTTGAGCAAGCGTGGTGATCAATGCTCGTGCTTTCTGTACGATAAAAACCCTTAGCCTTGGAGCGGGACAAAAATAGGCTGGTTTTATTGTCTTTACGTACTTCGTACGTCCGAACTACGTTTTAGGACGAGTAACTAGTTTCAACTTTATGACTTAGCAACTCCTTGATAATTGAAATGCCTTTAGATGGTTTAATTAAGTAATCCATACTCATATTATAAAGCTGAAATCTGAAGTTTGTTTGGTTGAACGCGCTAATCACAGGAACTACCAGTTTGAATTGAAAAAATCTTTTGTATTGGATAGTTCATTTATCGAGGAAGGCTTCAGGCTTTATAACATCACGCTGCGACCAATAGGTCCGGAGCAGTAACCAAAGAGGTAACCGCAGAAGCTAGTCTAAAATAATCAGCTGGGCAAACCAGCCCAAATCTCCTTTTGTGCAATAAAATGGGGCATAGAAGTGCCTCACAATAGATTTATGTTAGTTAAAACAATAAAAGAAAATTGAAATATAAACTAAATGGTTGAATAAAGTTGTAAATTTGATTGTAATATTTATTTATATCTTAAAGTTCAATCTTCTCACATGGAACATGAATTTTATTTTAGCGATTGTGATGCTGAACATATTGGTAAGTACCTAGCTGTTCCTTACATACGTACTTGCAGTGTCTCATTATTCTATTTTATAGCACTCCTTATTATGATTTTGATTAACTATTAAGACTATTTTTAAAATAACGTCAATGATTTTTTCAATTATTATTATGATATTAAGGGTTTCAGATGTATAAACGTGGACGAGGCCAAAGGAGTATGTAAGGATCGTAGTAGGTGTCATTCTGTGGTTTCTGCCTACCCCCATGGGGAAAGGGCGTTAGTTTATGTATGTATGTAGGAAAATATAAAAAATATACCATCACGCCTGTATTCCCCGAAGGGTTAGGCAGAGGTGTAACAATGTACAACCACAGTTCGCCGGTATATTTAGGTCCCATGTAATAAGGGGCGAGCCTATTGCCATTAACCGGGCACAAATCCTAACTCCGAGCTGCTACTGAGAATTTCATAGAAAAACCCACTAACACTTTTTGCTCGACCTGGGAATCGAACCCAAGACCTCTAGCGTAGCAGTCGCGTATGTAGGAGTTAATATCTATTATATTAGGGTTTATTGGTAACAAATTGACGGCGTCCCTTAGAAGCAGTATCATGTGTATGTACTCAAAAGTAGCAAATAAAATTAATTTAGCATTTAGTATTGTATTTTATATTTCAGGCCGTTGTCAAAGCAAAACGAAAACGCGTCAGTTCTGATATAGATATACCCAGCGATTATAGTCAACATCTTGATGACGAATCTTCTGACTCCATAGAAGATTTCAATGAATACGGTAACAAGGGAGGAAGCCTTTCTGATACCAGAAGGTGGAGCAAGAGACACATCAGTAAAACAGTAAAAATGTGCACATATGCATGCCGGAGAGCCTACAAAACTGTTTGTAGAAGACGGAGATGTTCCCGAAGATCTAAGAAGGCACTCAGCCGGCAATGCAAGAAGAGTTGCACAAGGAATTTTGACATTGACAGGTACGGGGCGGCTTACGAAGAATAATGTGTGTAGTAAGAATAAGAATAAAAATAATTTATTTGTTCATACTTATTACAACTTATTAGAAAGTACTTAATATTATAGTATGCTGTTATAACTACTTTAGTTATGTAACTATATTTTTTAACCCCTGACTCAAAATGAGGGGTGTGATCAGTTTGTGTATCCGTAGCTCTTCAACGGATGAACCGTTTTGAACCCGATTTAGTTTATTTGAAAGCAGGTTTCCTAGCGATGGTTCTTAGATATGTTTTATCAAAATCGGTTCAGCCGTTTCAAGGTTATCAGCTCTTTTGTTAGCTGTGGTAGGGATATGTATTCTTCTGTCGGGGGTTACTTAAAATTTCTAATTTTATGACTTGTACAAAATGTGTTTTTAACTATACGATACATCGGCTTGTTTGCCATCTAATAATATATATAGAAAAAAATGTAATTTGGCATAATTATTGATTTTGTTTGTTGTTATTAATTGAATTATTGAAAGATTGTGATACTGCGAAAAAATACTTTTGATAATAGGTAAATAAAAATGATTATTTACCAGTCTTTGTTTCCTATATTCAGTAAGCTTGCAACGGCTTTCCGAGACACGGAGGTGTCACACCATCGCCAATTCACCATCATATCAGCTAAACGACGTCAACTCATAGACCTTCCCTAAAGCCACAATGACCGGTCTCACGCTGCCCGCATTCAGCGATTTCCCGATTGTCATCAGTCCACGTCGTGGGGAGCCTCCCAGACTGCGCCTCCGGACTGCATGATAGCCTTTCGAGAACCATACGACCTCGAAGGCCGTCCCTTCTACGAGCTATATGCCCTGCCCATTGCCTCTTGACTTCGCAATGTTGAGAGCTATATCGGTACCTTATATCTTCTACGGATCTCACACCACCAACTTCCAAACTCCGGGCTACTACTGAGAAATTCCTAATGGTAACACCTTTTTGCCTGACCTGGACATTTGAGCGTGGATCTACCGAGCTTTGGGTCCCCACGTTTAGCACTCGCCCTTGAGAACAACAGGGCAGAGTTTCGGACCACAACAATGACATAAAAGATTAGTATTTATTAGTTAAAATACTTAAAAGTCGATTGACTATCATATTGTTACGCAAGCAGCAATAAAATAAAACAATTGTATTGTGTTCAACAGACGGTATAGGTAATCAAAAATTTAATTGAAAACGTGATCGCGTCTCTTTGCCATGGCTCATTTTCGTTCTTACATTTACAGCAATGGATGGACACATAGTTGCCTCTATGCTATTGTTTTATGGCGTAAGTACATACATTATTGTTTTTTTTTTTTTTTGTTGGATAGCAAACAAACCGACGGTCCACCTGATGTTAAGTGGTCACCTCAAATAATCAGTAATATTAAGGATCGCCCTAATAAACGTCGCGGGAAATCGGACAGGACCGGTCATTGTGGCTAATTTTAAGGAACGCCTATGTCCAGCAATCGACTTCGTTTGACTGACATGATAATGATGATGGATCACTAGTCAATCAAAAGTCAACCTGTGTGTCTACTGGCCAGGGTTGCGGAGTTTGGTCCAAATCACCGCGGCCCTGGATAGCAAAGGGCATTAGGAGGAACACAGATGGGTTTTAGCCAGTAAGTCTGATACTCTCTTCTACTCCGCCTAAAACAGAAGAAGTATATTGATGAAATCCCATCCATATAAAAAATAAAATCCATGTGTTCCCCCTAAAGTTGTGCCAATAAATGTTTTACCTTTCTATTCTGTTTTTGCCTATTGCTCTATAGAGCTGACGAAGATGATGATGATGATTAATTCAATTTCAGGCATTAATTGAAGCGAAACAGGCCCTGCGAAGTAATGGAGGCAAGCTTGCCAATATCCTCGAGAATTTGGGAGCGGACCAGTCTAAAGTCATGACTGTGGTTATTGTGAAAGTAAGGTCGTTTTAATATTAATATATACTTACCATCACGCCTGTATTCCCCGAAGGGTTAGGCAGAGATGTACCAATGTACACCCACAGCGAGACGACTCCCGGCCACCGTAGATACTGGCCTGTGGACGGTGAGCAATGGGTAGCTCACCGTCCTTACGTTGCATAGCGACAGGCCGTGTCGACGGCGCGTTCGTGTTCCACGCGCGCCTCAGAGATGTCAGCAAAAGGAAGGGGCCACTGAGGGCCGATGCCTGCCGGGGCTGCGGGTTGTTCGCAAGAGATACCGCGCCCCCGGAACGCAAAGGGCACAAGAAGGAACATGGGTGGGTTTTAGTCAGTAAAAGCCTGACACTCCCTCCCGCCCCGCCCAGGGCGGGAGAAGTTATTTGATGATTTCCCACCCACCAAAAAAAAAAAAAGTTCACCGGTATGTTTAGGCCCCATGTAATAGGGGACGAGCCTATTGCCATTAACTGGACACAAATCCTAAATTCAAGCTGCTATTGAGACTTTCATAGATAAATCCAGTAACACTTTTTGCTCGACCTGGGAATCGAATTCAAGACCTGTAGCGTAGCAGTCGCGCTTAGGACCACTGGGCTAACGAGGCATAGTAGTCATTAATAATATGACTATTTTCAATGTCAATATGCTTATTTTTAATTTTAACAATAAGTTTTGATTGTTATTATATTTTGCTTATTGATATTTTGTAAATTACTGAACTAGGTTTGTTAATTATTAATAAAATATGATAAATTAACATTTAATTACCAAATTATACATTTTTGTAAATAAGTTAGCATCTACTGGTGTTATTAAAACAGTTTGTATTACCAAGCAATACATTTTAACCTCGTTGGTATAGTATTCGCCACGATTCGTGAGCACAAACATCACTTTAATTTTTGGGTATTTGGGTTCCTTTCTGGTTTTTTTGGGGCGCCGACGCTGCACGCACTTGGTCCTCCAGTCATACCGAGCGCGTGCAGCGCCAGCGCCCCAAATAACCCCAAAAGATACCCAAAAACCTAAAACCTCAGTTGACATTTGTGCTCACGACTCCTGGCGACTACTATACCGCTTGTAAAAAGTAAGCTGTTCAGACTTGTAAAAAAAGCAAAAAAAAAATTCCACGCATCCTTATTGGATACTTGACGAAGAGTAGTTTCGAGAGATGCAATAAATGAGTACCTAAGTTCTTATCTGCTTTAAAAAAAAATATTACAATTTACAGGACGCTGAAGCATCAAAAGAGACAAATCTATCTGAGAAATACGAAGAGCCAATGTTGCCATTGATAGAATATTATAAACCCGAAGATTATGACGAGGATTCATCAGGTGAATCTAATTCTAGCGAATATCCCAATACAGATACAGAATTAGATTCAGACAGCGAATCTAATTACTACCATGAAGATGATTACATAAGTGACAAATTAATTAAAAAAATACAGTTGATAGATTCCGAGAAACATGAATTGGAACTACTGAGGAATCGTTGGAAGTCGTGTCAGAAGGCACAGTACAAAACATGTAAAGAAGCATGTACAGCGGCGTACAAAAGTGCTTGTGAACAGAGAAAATGTAAAAAAAAATTAGAAAAACTACTCAAGAAAGAATGTAAAATAAATTGCAAGGATTTTTTTATGGAATAGTCTTCCTATACTTCACTAGCTATATACCCCGCGGTATCACCAGCGTTCAGTTACGTCTTTGGCTACTGCTCCGCTCCCGTTGGTCTTAGCGTGATGTTCTATACGTATAAACCTTCCTCTTGAATAACTCTATCTACTGATGAAAACCGCTTTAAAATCCGTTGCGTAGTTTAAAAGATCTAAGCGTATAGACGGCGGGAAGCAACTTTGTTTTATACTATGTAAGGATTCCTATCGTACTTAGTTCTATCGCCAACCGATATGGAAGGGACGTCCAAATGGGAATAAAACAGTCTCAGGTATTGTCCTAATAGACCGCGACTAAGCGATTATCGCGCAAGTAAGCGATGCCAATTAGGACACTTATATGACATCAGTATGTTTGACTGCGAATTCGTATGACTAAATTCGCGCGAACTTGCGTTCTATTAGGACAGAGCCATAGATAATTGATATATAAACAAGGCGTGACGGCAAAAAAAAAAATAAAAAAAATAATGTCTAACATTTTTTTCGTATTTATTTTACAATACATCGATAAAATACAATATTTATAACTGTAATATAAAAACATGTTAAACTGTAATTGTTCCAAATAGACCGTTACTTTACTTATTTTATCATCGACTTTTATCAACTTTAACAATCATTATGTTAATAAATATAATGGCTTGTTTGTATAATGGTCAATTATAACGGAACTCTCGTTAATAACCTTACATATCAGCAATTGTTTTATTAAAATTCATTCGATTCGATTTTTAAACGTAATTGAAATATTGCCAGTACAAAAAAAAATGTGTATGATAATTTATAATAACATTCATTTCATTTATTAATTTTATGGATTGTCAATATAGTAAAGTTGTTTAATAAACCATTATGTAAAAAAGTCATGAGAACTAAACTATACTTAATAAAGAAAATGGCCCAGAAATCTATTTTTCTGCAATAACCGCTGCAAACCTAAGTTCCTAAGTACCTACTCTAAAAACTTAATATTTTTTATTGGTAATACTTTCGGACGGAATGTCAAATGGTAATACGCATATTTTCATACAATAATTATACAATCTCATGATTATTTCATTTGTTAAAATTAAATATTAAATTGTGACATAAAATATAACTCTATTTAGATTTATTTTCACAACCTAAAAATCTGTCAAAAAGTGAGTAAAAAAAAAATTAAAATAAAAATAAATATTTGTTTCGTCGATATATTAAAAAGGCACATTTGGAATAGAAATTTAGAAAAAAGTTCCTAATATTTAAAAATAGATCTTAGTGTTTGTGGCACTTGAAAAGACACTTGAAAATTAAGCCTAGTCTTATATAATGAATTATTATATTTTAATATATTTATTTTTATTAAAACTTAACGTATATATCAGGATTTTATACATTTGTATTCAATTAATTACTACTTTAATGTAGCTTAGAACATACATTCACATTTTGATAATGTGATCCCTATGTTTATCGTTTTAAAGATAATACACATATTCGATGATAATATAGTCTTCGGCAAAGCTAGAAGCTGATATTCCAGACATTTAAAGTCAAGCATAATGATTCTTAACTTGTATAAGACACAAATTGTACCTTAGCTCGACTTCGGTGATGTCCGTCTGTAAAATGGCGAATATACCGTCGCCATTTTGAATTACGTGTCATCTGAATTCGAAAATGTAATGGTCGGAGTACCGATACAACCATTTATTAAATGGTTTCTGGTCTGACCATAAAGTGTAATGATCTTTAAAATTGACATTGACTTTCATTGATAAAAAGTATGATATTTTCACAGTTTCCCACCACTAGGACTTCTAGAGCTGCTCTTTATTATCGATGTCACGGAAATGTTACCAGAACTACTGAACTGTGGAGGCGGCGACCGAGGCAAAGAAAACTTTGTATCACTCAAATTCTCCTGACTCAAGGACTTTTGTGTTGTAAAAACCGGTATTTTTGACGAAACTCCCGGCGCTAAAGGTTTCGTTTTTTCCGCTTTGACAGGAATGTTACTCGGTTTCGCGAAAATTTGCGGTTTTTGTTGTTCTTGAGACCGTAACTGTAGTTGATCTAGTTGTGACAACCTCCGGTTTTCTAAATCTGTGCTCGTGACTATTGTGCCTTTAGGAGATTCGTAGGTAGCTGTGCGGAATTTAATGGTGGTGTTCCTTGGTAGGTCGAAGTCAGAATGACGTTGTTTCTTTGGTTCGTTCGATTGATTCGATTTCGATCGTTTTTGCGCATCAGCAAGTTGTTTGGCTGAAAAGTGCCTTTCATTGAGAATGAAATCATTTAGCAGTTCAATATCTAACTCGTAGGAAAGAGAGGGTTCTTCGTAAGGCGGTGCTCTTTGTCTGCTTAAGATTTTGTCTTTACTTTCTTTCTGCTTCTGCATTTGTTCTGTACGAGGTGTAACAACTTGTATTTCTGTAATGTGTGTGTCTTTATGACTGTCGATGTCTGTGCAATCCTTTTGAATTTCAGTTATCGTGGGATTAATGGAATATCTTGTTTTGGTGACTTCGACAGCATCTTGATTTGAGGTTTCTACATCTTCCAACTCTTGTATAATCCTTATTCCCATACGAGATAGTTCTTCAGGAGTTTTTTGGGACATAAAACTCGGATCATTCTTAAGTTTCTCCATCAACGCTTGTGCTTGCTCCTCATCCATTTCTGATGTGTTAAGTATTATTGTTTCTGTTCTTGTATAAGCGGGCTCATCTGTAGTGAAGTGCATGTTAGGATTCTGCCTTTTGATTTCATCAAGCACTCTCTTATCAATATCTTTTACATCTCCTTCCTCTAACTGTATTTCGTCAATCTCTCCTCCTCTCATGATACCGAAACTCACTTGTTCTACTTGTAAAGGAGCTTCTGATTTTGTAGTGATGTACTTAGTTGATATTTTCTCGACATTTTGTGTTATGACTTTGTTTCCGAATTCGTCTTCATTCACATTCACTGTTACAGTTTTCTGTACTGGCTCCTGAGTCATGGTTAAGGAAACGTTTGCTGGTTCCATGTACAACGTTCTTTCTCGCTCATCGTGTCTTCGTCGTATGCCTTCCAGAACATCAGGTGGCATCATACGTATTGTAGGCTCGCCTATCTCAATCGATTTTGTGTGATCCTGAAACGTTTTTCTTTCCCGTTTTTCTTCAACCGGCTGAGATTTCTCCGTAGTTATGGTTACGACATTGGTAGTGGTACTCAAATCTTTGGGTTCTGTCCATTCTGAGGAAAACGTTTCGAGCTTTTTCTTGTAGTTGAGACTGTTGTTGTTCGATCCAATTCTGATGTTACTCACGAAGTCGTCATAATCTCTAACTTTTTCTGCTTGTGATGTTTTCAAGTCGAAGTTTACGATATCTGGTTGGTGCATTGCTGATTTGAATGAGTCTGTTTGTGGAGTCTCCTTACTGGTACTTGCTTCATGCTTTTCTTTTTCAGGGCTTTGGTCAATGTGTACGTTTAATATTGGGTTTTTGGCGAGCAGTTTCTTCATCATATCGGACTTGGGTCTCTCTAAACTGTTTACGTATGTGTGACGAGACATCTTTAAGTCATCTGGTACATTGGTATCATACGTCATTGTGAGCTTCTCTTCGTATTTAGCTGGTGCTGGTTTAATCTCAGTTATAACCGGTACGATTTCTTGAGTACTGTCCAAAGAGCTCATGTTGCTACCATCTGATGTCGATTTAGCGAATTCTGACACCAGTTTCAAATGAACTTTCAAGTTCTCGTCCATTATACGCCTTGCTAAATGATCAGAGGTTTCGTGTACAGGTTCTTTGTACAACTCAAATTCTTTAGGTTTACCGAAACTATGTTCGTCGTTTTTCTCTGAATCAACTGAACTAGAAGATCCCTTCACTATAGCATCTTCTAAATTGCCAAATTCTGATCCTTTCTTCAATCGGTTTCTCTGAAAAGTGTTAAGTCCTTCCATGGCTGTTGTTTTAGCAATATTCAGGCTCAATCTAGGTTCTTTATGTTTGATCACAATACCTTTATCCGAATCAATCATATCAGGCAGGATATCTTCATGTCCTGAATCAAAGAAGGTAGTTTCGACTACAGACATAGCCTTCCTTTTCTTAGGCGAAATGCTACTTTCCTGGTGGTTCTCAGCATCTTCTGCGGAAATATCTAGACTTTGAGCCCTTTCTAGGGTTCCAGTTGCCGGTTTGCTAGCCTTAGCTCTCAATTCGAATCTAGATAAATCACCAAGAGAAGCAGCTTTACGTTCATGTTCATCCAATATGGAAGTATCATCAGATACAGAATGTACTGTATCGTTAATTGGTGAACTGTGGATAGTTATATCACTGTTGTTAAGCTCTATTGTTGTGGAGCCCTTATCACTCTTATCACTATGGTTCAAAGACCTCACTGAATGAACATCTTGATTGGAAGACATAATCGATTTTGAATCTTCAAAGAAATTGTTTAGGGAATCGCTTTCTCGTTTGAAAGGTTTTGTGACAATATCGTAAATATCATCTTGACTGAAGTTGATAGATTCCTCGAGACGAGTAGAACTCTTCGTTTTGCTGACCTTTGGTGTTGAGGTATTTATTTGTGAGGCGTTAGAAGACCTGTTTGATATGATGGAGTCATGTAAAAGACTGGAATGTTGTTTCTCATTGCTTAAAAAATCATTGACGTTTTTCAATTGTTCGAGAATACTATCATCAGTTTTGTTTTTCTCCGTATCAGGTGGAGAAGGTGCTTTGCCTTTAGATTTCTTCGGTTTAGGAGCTTCCTCTTTCTTATGTTCTGCCTTGTCTTTCTCATAAATGAAGTCAGTGGAGCTCTTTCTGTTTGTTCTAGCTGCGTTTGCCGCATCTAGCATATGCTGTGGTAACTCCTGAGGTATTCCGTTCTCGTCTCTTTTGATTCCACTAGAGTTGAGGTCACATCTTGCAAATGTCGTCATTACTGAAGTTTCAGATGTCTTTGATGATTCTAGACTAATAGTTGTGTCAGATTCATTCGCTTTGTTTCTAGCGTTTGGAATAGGAGGTGCCATCTTTTCTCTACGTTTAGCAACAACTGGTTTCTTTTGCTCTGTCTCATTTTCATGTTTAATTTGAGTTATAGGTGCGGGACGTTGCGGCTCAGGCTTATCTATTTCGTCAACAGATTTCTTTTCAACTGCGACTACTCCGTTCTCGACACTCTTTTGTTTTAACACTCCATCGTCAGGTACATTTGGCGGTAGGACTCTGATACCGAATTTCATGGCTCTTTTCGGATCATACTCCCTTTTCTGTATTTCAGATTGTTCAACATGACTCATGGCGGCAATACCATTTTCTGGTTGAATTATTTGAATGTCACTGTCAGTTGATTGCCTGCTCTTATTCCTCTCTGGTTTGTCGACAGCTGGTGGGATATCAGAAAGTCTAGATTTGTTTGCAAGTTTATTATTCTTTTCGTTCTCTCGTTCTAGAGTAGTGTGGCCTTCTTTCTTCTCCTTTTTGTTTCGTTCTAGAGTTGTAGATGTGATGATCTTATCTGATATCATCTTCTTGATGCCGCTCTTGTTCTGTTTGGTTTCTAGTGTCGAGTTGTTGGAATGTGATGTGTTTGGTGATCTCGGCGGGTGAAGGAGCTTTCCTTCTTTTTCAAGCTGAAACAAAAAGAGAACAGTCTTGTTGAGTTTTATTGCTGGAAGAACTAGTAAACGTGCAATCTTCATATTGACGTGGAATAAAATAATTGGTGCAGTTAAATAAGTACTGTATAATATAAAGGGTTATTTGACGAGTTTTGACGGCACAGTTGGCGTAGTGGCTGAGGGATTGGCTGCTGCGCTGTGTGTCGCGGGTTCGATTCCCGCACGGAACAAATATTTGTATGGCCTACAGATAGTTGTTCCGGGTCTGGCTGTTTGTGTATGTGAGTTTATATGTTTGTAAACGCATGCACGACACAGGAGAAATTCCTATTGTGGGGCAACGTTAATAAAAAAAAAAAAAATAATAATAATAATTTGTAAAAAAAAGTTGTTGTTTATGATGATAGTAATACAGTCCTGCAAGGTTGTCATTGTTTTACAAATAACCCTGTATACTAATATTATAAAGGGGTTAAGTTTTTTTGTTGTTTATAAGAGCTAATATCTGGAAGTATTGAAAGTTCTTTCTCTGATAGGAAATTACACTATGCTATGCTTGCTATATGTCAACGGCTATGCTTTATGTATGGTATACTTGACTTCCAAGGAGACGAAATCGCGGGCAAAACCAAATTCATAATATAATGAAGGTACCAAAATGCCATGCCATGCATGGGTACTGCCCCGTTGGTCTCGTGGCTCGTCGTGACTCGTCGCAAGCACGAATGATGAGCACGGGGTCTCGGATTCGATTCCCAGACCGGGCAAAAAGTGTTATTGGGTTTTACCATTAGAATTTGCTCAGTAGCAGCCTGGAGTTTGGAAGTTGGTGGTGTGACACCCCCGTGCCTCAAAAAGCACGTAAAGCCGTTGATCCCGGCTGTCATTTGTAGATCTTTGACAGTCGTTGCGGATAGTCAGAAGCCAGGAAATCTGACAACCAGTCTAACCAAGAGGTATCGTGTTGCCTAGTAACTGGTTTGTGGAGGTCAAATAGGCAGTCGCTCCATGTAAAACACTGGTACTCAGCTGCATCCGGTTAGACTGGAAGCCGACCCCAACGTAGTTGGGAAAAGGCTAAGTAAATGATAATGATGAATGAAGGTACCGACATAACTCATAAAAATATCTGTTGCTTCCATTTTTTAATTAGAATTGGACAAGATTTCGACAGTTTTATAGAAGCAATTTAAAGTTAACGGAATTATCAACAAGATTTCACACACTCAATCATGTTTGTCAACATACCAATACCCGGCAAGTTGTTGTGTGATTGGATAAGAAGAGGAAATAACATAAATTCTTTAAAACTAGTTTAAATATCCATTCCCGTAGTAAAGGTATGTCCTCCATGCGATGTCGTTAATCATTAGCAATACAGATTGTATGGTTGTGTAATATTGTGACGATTATTTTACTGCCCAATTAGTTATTGGGTCCCATAGACCCATGGAGTATAAAAGGCCGTTGACTGCGTCGTTTGTCTTGTCTTGGGTTCGATGCCCCAGGTCGGACAAAGTATTACAGGGTTTGAAATGGAATGTCTCAGTAGCTGCCTAAAATTTGGAAGTTGGTGGTCTCGGAAAGCAAGTAAAGCAGGACCTGCGCCTGATCATACCCCGGCGGTATTGGACTACCGTCCATGAGGATTGAGAGGCAAAAAAAAAATGAACATTTATTTTATGTTTAACGATAAATTTTATTTACAACTGTTTTATTAATACAAAGGATTCCATTGTTTAAGAAAGAGGTGGCTAATGTGATTATTTTATACTAGCGAACTGCCTGCGACCCCGTCCGCGTGACTTATTTCGCCCGCGTTTAGTAACGTCTTTGGTTACTGCTCCACTCCCGTGAGACGTAGTGTGATGTTATATAGCCTTTGTTACTGAGGAATAATGTAGCTATCTATTGGTGAAGAAATTGTTAAAATCGGTCCAGTAGTTTCGAAGCCTATTCATTACAAACGAACAAAAACATCTTTCCTCTTTATAATATTCGCATACAGCGTGTTACGGAAAGGGTATATCCATACAAACGGAGTGAAAAGTGTATTCGGTACTGAATCTCTATATAAAATTTCAGCTCAAACGCACTAACTTTGAAATTGCATAATATTTATTGTATTTCAGCAGTTTATTCAGTTTAAATCATAGCAAACGTGTCAGGAGAAACAAATCTTTTACGGAGTTGTTTCTTTGTGTGTAGTTTATTGACACCGATCAGCTGACTTAGTGTGTGTGTAGAATTCAATTGGAAACATTTGATTTTTTACTAAAATGTTTCTTAACTTTATAATTTTGTGAGTGTAGGTGTTAAAAAAATTGCTATGTGATTTGTTAACACCAAAAGAATCCACGCCTTTGATATGCATATACCCTTTCCATAACACGCTGTAGATTAAAAAAATACCTAATTTTGAAATAGCCAAAATCAATTCAGTTACCGATTCTAAGCTAACTACTTTCAGGGTGGTTTTTAACCCCCGACGCAAAAACGATGGGTGTTATAAGTTTGATAGTCTGTGTGTGTGTCTGTCTGTGTCATCGTAGCTATCGAACGCATGAACCGATTTTGATTTAGATTTTTTTGTTTGAAAGGTAGATAGCTGCGTTAAGGGGTTCTGTCGGGGGTTACTTAATTTTTTTAATTTTGTGTCTTAAAATGTTAAACATAAAACTATCCATTCATCTCAATCTTAATGCGTACCTACATACTTATATGTCAAAATGTCTGCGCAAAACTGTCTATTGTTTAGCTAATGCAAAGACAATAGACAGACAGACATTCCATGCTATTGACGACGTGTACTGAATGTTAAACAAACATTGTCCGCTTCAATAACATAGTGATCGAGCGACTGTGGCATGTGATAAACTTCCTTAGGGCACTATGTTTAGCGTCCAATGTACTTTGTTTATTTTCAGATTCTATGTATTGATATTTTTACCCGATCACTGTAAAGACAAAGGGGGGTTTTGATTGTAATAGTCTATGTTTGTACGTCTTTGTGCGTGTGACTTTAAAAAAACTAAATAATTTCTATAGTCCAAGGAAATTTTTTGATAGTTTGTGATTTAGTAAATTATGACACAGAATAAAAACTCATTAGAAGACGAAGGTTTTTTTCTTATTTTACAACACAACATACCATCACGCCTGTATTCCCCGGAGGGTTAGGCAGAGGTGTAACAATGTACACCCACAGTTCGCCGGTATGTTTTAGGTCCCATGTAATAGGGGGCGAGCCTATTGCCATTAACCGGGCACAAATCCTAACTCCGAGCTGCTACTGAGAATTTCATAGAAAAACCCAATAACACTTTTTGCTCGACCTGGGAATCGAACCCAAGACCTCTAGCGTAGCAGTCGTTATCTTGTTTTGTAAATTAATATTATGCATGCTACATTTTTTACGATATATAATATATATATATTAACTCAAATAGAATATAAGTAGATATTTATTTTAATATGGAAAAAATAATATAATAATTACGTACATAGAAATAATATTATTTTTAACCCCCGACGCAAAAACGTCGGGGTGTTATAAGTTTGACGTCTCTGTATGTGTGTCTGTTTGTGGGATTGTAGCTCCCGAACGCATGAACCGATTTTGATTTTGTTTTCTGTGTTTGAAAGGGTAATTAGTCGGGAGTGTTCTTGGCTTTGTTTGATTGAAATCGGTTCCGCGGTTTCAAATTTATCAGCTCTTTTGTTAGCTACGGTAGTGATTTTTTTCTTCTGTCGGGGGTTACTTAAAATTTTAAATTTTGTGTTTTTTTTTAATAAATGAACTCTGTGTTGATCTATGTCACACTAAAATATTTCTTGCAATGATCAAGATGAGGATATTTTAAACTTTAATTTTACTTCATAATTGTGAAAACTCGCTATTCTGTGTATTTTTTTACCAAATAAAACTCATGGAAAATATACAATAGTAAACAACTAGCAATAAAAAAAAAAGTGTCAATATTAACTTGACCTCTGTAATTTAGACAATTCTTGAGTTTCGATGTTCAAATACAACTGGTTTTATTTTTTTGCACGAGTTACCAAGTGAAATAATTTGTATGCTTACTTACAAATAATGATCGACTTTGCTTACATGTTTTATTCATGAATAGTGGAAAGAAATAGCTTCAGTGGACATTACCGAGTTTTTATTGCGAAGCATTTGTGTTGCATCGCCTATTAGGTTTATTGTTAGTTCATTGCGTTCATTTTAGCGCGCGAAATGACTCAAGTTATGCAATCCTCCTTAGTATTCAGTGTTACCAGTTGGTGACAATGGCAGGAAATATTTTTGGCGTAAGGTTTTATTTTTAAATTCAGAACGCATCACTAACTGACATTAGAGAGTATTTGACATTGACGTGTCTTTTTCGATATTTATTTTGATTTTGTTTTTTCTTTCATAGGAGTAAGTATTGTTATTACTGGCCTGTTTTATCCAGGTCAAATGTTTATATTAGTCGCCAAGAGTCGTGAGCACAAATGTCAACGCGATCGGTCCGACTGACGGACCAATCGCGTGCAGCGTCGGCGGCCCAAAATACCCAGAAAGGAACCCCAAATCCCGAAAATTAACTTGGTTGTTTTGTTAGCGGTTATTCAAATGATTAATCAGTTTTTTTTATAAAACCTTGCCCTACACTTTGACTTTCCCCGGAACTGATCTGTAAGTCATACAAATATTTGTGCCGTGAATCAGAGAATCAAACCCGCTACACGTTAATTAAATAGATAATCAAGGTTTCAATTTAACCTAAGGGTTTTATGAAAACGCTGGAGGCAGGCCGCTTCCAATCAGTCTTTTTGGAAATCTATGGGGGAGGCCTATGGAGTCTTACGGCTGACATGACGATGATGATGATGATTAAGTGGTTTCTAAATAAACCCTAGCACCTTCGATAATGAATTCTAAATCAGCGAACGCGACCGTCATTTGTAGTTTGTAATCATGCACGAAAGAAAATCAATCAGAAATATCAAAGAAAGCGTTGGCAAAGGAAATCTATGCAGCCGAAGCGTGGGAAAGTGACGACAACATGAAAGTGCCTGCTTCTCTGTCGGTACTGTTCGCACTTTCCAATGCACCTGCTAAGTGCTGTATAAGTTCATGGTTTTATTAAGTACATTATTGTAGGAGTAAAAGGGTTGATGGATTTTTTACGAGAAAATCGGTGTTTTGAAATTTTTTAAGTAAATAATTTAGGATTTATTGTATAAAATGAAATATGTAAAAAAAAAAGCTTTGGAAATCTGTGGCAATACAAAACAACAAACAGAACCAAAGCTTTCGTTTTTTTGTTCCGGATGGGAAATCATCAAATGACTTCTCCCCTGAGCTCGTTGACTTCGAAAGCTAAAGTTATTTTTCAGTTATTAGTTTTTGAAGGATCTTGTCTTTTTTGTCCAAAATGTTTTTAATTTTCGCTTTTTAATGTCAATTTCCTGTCATCCAAATCCATAAAGGAACAGTTATACTACGTAAATTAACAAGACACCACTTAAAATTCACAAGAAAGCAGAATATGCTAATTCGTTTACATGGATGTCAATTTTTTTAGTTTATTTTCGATTAAATTTATATGGGACCACCTTTGAAGTATATAATTATGACCTATCAAACAAAAAAAGAATCATCAAAATCGATTCATTATTGGCGGAGTTATCGCGTAACATACATACAAAAAAATAAAATAAAAAGATAATCATGCAGACGAATATTGATAACCTCCTTTTTTTGAAGTCGATTAAAAAGTGGGACATAATAAGAACACTAAGTTAATGATGTTTTCTTATATCCTTGTATATGTAACTGCTTTTAAAGATTTCTTTTAAAAAAGTTACTAGCACAAGTCCGCGACTTCGTCCGTGTTTAATTTGATATATTGTCTCACGGGAACTGTACATTTTTCCAGAAAAACAAGTATCCTATGTGTTATTCCATACTACAATCTATCTCAGTGCCGAATTTCATCCAGATCCGTTTAGCCGTTTACACGTGAAAGAGTAACAAACATACATCCATCCTCACAAACTTTCGCTTTTATAATATTCTTAGGAAGTAGGATAGGATAGTAGGAAGTGTGATAGTCTTAAACATTCTTCACTTACCGTGCTAACATCGCCCGTGGAGCCAGCCCGCTTCAGCAAGGGATGGTGCACCGCCCTCCCCGCACCGCTCGCCCTCCCCCCTTCCACCACCTCAAGTTCCACCGGGTAAGGAGACGCCAGCGACAAGATGGAGACAGCGTCCTCTAGTGGCGTTCCGGTGAACTCGATCTTTATACTTTTTATCTTGTCACCTGGAATACAGAGATGGGAATAGACTTTAGTAGGAGACGAAAAATAGTGCAATTATTTTGTCTAGAAATGACTTTCCGTTGATTTTGTTCTTTGGTTAAACATAGCCAAGAACTACCTCGTATCATCAGAATTGGACCATTCGTTTGGAAGCTACGATGCACCGTAGACAGACACACACCTATAACACCTCTTTATTTACGTCCAGGGTTAAATTAGGCATATCCTATTTGTCTACAATAGGTGACAAGACATCTAAATATATATAACTCAAAGGTGACTGACTGACTGACATAGTGATCTATCAACGCACAGCCCAAACCACCGGATGGATCGGGCTGAAATTTGGCATGCAGGTAGATATTATGACGTAGGCATCCGCTAAGAAAGGATTTTGATCAATTCTACCCCCAAGGGGATAAAATAGGGGATGAAAGTTTGTATGAAACTTAAAGCTACTATGACGTAGGTAAACTTCTTAACGCGAGCGAAGCCGCAGGCAAACGCTAGTTTACTATAATTATGAATTGGTCCTTTCTTGGGGTTTAAACTTACCACGTACCTAGTTTCATCAAAATCGGTTCAGTAGTTTAGTCGTAAAAGCGTAAGACAGGCAGACAGTTACTTTCGCATTTATAATATTAAATATGGATTCTACATACCTTTTTTGTCCATAACTTTAAATGTTTAGGATGTAAATATCTGATAACTTGTTCTAAGAATCCTGATCGTGCACTTGATAGTATGATTTGTGAACTAATGAACATAATGCCGAGATTCTCCGTACTACACATGTCTTGGCAAGAAGCCAGGAATATTCTTGTATGATTAGGAGTATTTACGTGGGATCTAGACTAAGAATGAGATTATAATTTCTCAGTAATGTCGTAAGCTGCTGAAATTGAAAAGCGTGGTTTGGCTTTATTGCCAAAACTGGACTAACTGCTATACAAATAAATGTCTATGTCACCTCTGACCAAGACTAGAGCTTACCTATCTCGAATAGATAAAAAGAAAATATGTATATACTAGCGACCCGCCCCGGCTTCGCACGGGTGCAACGCCGATGTTATTATACATATAAACCTTTCTCTTGAATCACTCTAACTATTAAAAAAAACCGCATCAAAATTTGTTGCGTTGTTTTGAAGATTTAAGCATACATACTTACATAGGGACAGAAAAAGCGACTTTGTTTTATACTATGTAGTGATAATTGAAGTGTCTGTTTGTAATGTCAAAATAACACTAATTATACCAAACAACCAATTTGATGTTTTTGTCTGTCTGTCTATTTGTTACGCCTAATCTCCGAAAGGGCTGGATGTAAGACTAAGAGACGGAGAGGACTAAGAATACGCGCCGTGTCTGGAAGTAGCGCTTTCTGCATCAAGCCCTTGATCTAACTGTCCAACGAGAGCCTCCTGAGGTGATGGTCGAGGCTCTTGGCTATTACGCCATTAGCCGTCACGACTATCGGCACAATGATTGCTGTACTCACATCCCACATATCGACAACCTCGACTATTTTTTACGACACGCGGGATAGGAGGAGTAACCAATGATGTAACTTAACGCGGGTAAAAATAAACTACGCGAGCGAAGTCGCCGGCAGAAGCCATTAACTAATAAATAAGATATTGCTTCGTAACTGCCTCGTTGGCCTAGTGGTCCTGAGCGCGACTGCTACGATAGAGGTCTTGGGTTCGATTCCCAGGTCGAGCAAAAAGTGTTATTGGGTTTTTCTATGAGTTTCTTAGTAGCAGCTCGGAGTTAGGATTTGTGCCCGGTTAATGGCAATAGGCTCGCCCCCTATTACATGTGACCTATAACATACCGGCGAACTGTGGGTGTACATTGGTACACCTCTGCCTAACCCTCCGGGGAATACAGGCGTAATGGTATGGTATGTAAGATATTAATTGGTCAACAGAATTAAGACGATGGTATTAAAAAACTAAAATCTAGTTGTCTAGACGTCACGTCGGGGAAAGTCCCTGTCGTCTGCCGACCTCACAAATGTCAAAGCTAATGTTGTCTCTGACATTAGGGAGGTTCCACCTCGTTAACTAACGAGTTAAATGTCCAAAATGAACATAGCTAAGTGCCCAATTTATTGTGGCCATAAAAACTAGGTATTTGCAGCTAACTAGGCGGCCTATTGGGGTCAAATCTGTTTGCGGGTGGGTTGTCAACAAGTCAGTATGGGAAGAGAACACCGGGGTGGTTTCAGTCAATAATGAGTCTGACATATACAACCCCAGGGCGGGTACATTAGATAAGGATTTTACACCCAGGTACAAAACAAACTAAAAAGGCGTTGTAGTTGAATTGAGGGTAATTTTTTATTTTTTCTAGAGAAATCCTTATGAATACCCTTGATCTGGGGTGAACATTAACAGACTTTAATACCTTACGGTTCCTTCTGCTACATTGAAATGGGAGCCCGGTATTTGCTTGGCACATAATCCGCGCCCCCGAATGGTATTGGACCGCCATTAGTCCAGGTTCCCTGAATTCAGAGTCTACCACCATCACTAAGAAGAGTAATTTTAATATTACGTAGTTTTGTCTACTGTTGGATTTTCAACGTTCAGCCCAGCGCAGAAAGTAGAAAATCTAACAGTGCACATAAGTAATACCTGGTTGTAACTTGGCAGCTGCAGCAGGTCCACTCCTCAGCACGGAGTGGACGTGAACTCCGTCTCTTGCGCCGCCGCCGCATCTCAAACCCAGTCCTGTGAAGTCACGTGCCCAAAGCTTCACTCGACGAACGCGAGCCCGCTGTGGACAAACAACGTGAGATTTTAGATTATGATTCATCATTTTTACAACTGTTACTAAACCGTTAGGGATGTTATTATCTGTCAGGGTTCCGGAATTTGTTCGAAAGATTCACCGTGGCCTTGGAACTCAAAGGGCATTAGTTTTAGTCAGTAAGAGTCTGACACTACCTTTCGCTCCGTCGAGAGCGGAAGAAGTCATTTGATGATATAAAAAAAAAGTGATGTTATTATGATCAGTTGTCAAAAATGGTGATTTTTACTGCTGTATGTTAATAAACGAACATTTTGTAATTTTTACCTTACCAATTCTACAATATAATAGATTATCTGTTAGTTCATTTCTTTTTTTCGTTTCATATAAAGTAATTAAATGGTACATTTTTTCTAGGAACACTTGTTTTTGGTACGTCATCTTGGTGTAGCAAGGGGATGTAGTGTAAAATATAGTACAGAACCCTTCGTGTGCAAGTCCGACTTGCACTTGTCCGGTTTTCTTTAACACGTCGTCTTCCTTTCCTGTATTTAAATTGTTATCACAACTCCTCCTCATCCTTCATCGGTCGATCAAAGGGCTATTCAATGCAAATGTAATTGGTAAGTCTTGCCAACCAACAGAGGTGCTTATTGCATACTTCAATAAATAAATACTTGAAGGCGAAACGCTCCTGTCACAATCATTTTCTTTCGAAATGAATGAGACAGCAATATAAAATAAATGAAACTTGAACGTCTAATACGTATATAATTATATTTATGTCACTGGATTTCAATGGCAAACATGCCGACGGCACACCTAATGTTGAGTGGTCACCGCTACCTATAGACATCTGCAATACCAGAGGTCTTGCAAATGCGTTGCCACCCCACAGACAAAGCTGACATGCGTCATGTGCCTGTTTTTACACCGGTACCCATACCCTTCAAACCGCAACACAGCAACGCTGCGTTTAGGCAGAAATAGGTATGGTGATAGTACTTCTCCGGACGAGCTCCTTACAATCCACCTTGAGCAAGCGTGTTGATCAATGCTCGTGTCGTCTCCGTATGAACAGAGGCCTTTGCCCTGCAGTAGGACAATAATAGGCTGATATTATTATTATGTGTCCGTAAATAAAGAACGAAAACACGTCCGGTAATTGGCCTCACAACTTACTTAAAGACAACATTGACCTACAAAATTACCCACAAATGTAACAGTATATGAACAAATGGTAACCACCTTCTCATGTATTGGGCGACCTTACATGCAACCTTGCCCCGTTGACCTCGTGGCAGCAAGCACGACTGTTGAGCGTGGAGTCCTGGGTCCGATTCCCAGGTCGGGCAAAAAGTGTTATTGGGTTTTTCCATTTAGAATTTCTCAGTACCAGCCCGGAATTTGGAAGTTAGTGGTGTGACACCACGGTGGCTCGGAAACACGTAAAACCGTTGGTCCAACCCCTGATCTCACCCCGGTTATGTCAGATTGCCGTTACATCCGACTATGAGGGTTATGGAAGAGGGTGAAGAAGTGCACCTGTGTCTGCGCACACATTTGTGCACTATAATTTGCTCCTCCTTACTTGGCTAGTCTCCATCATGATTATTTTTTGGGGACCTTCGAAACCAGAAGGTCTCCAGGTATTCTCAGTAGCAGCCCCGAGTTTCGAAGTTAGTAATGACAGGTGTGACATCTCCGTGGCTCGGAAAGCACGTAAAGCCGTTGGTCCCGGCTGCCATTCCTAGATCTTTGACACTCGTTACGGAGAAACTGGGTTGTGGAGGTCAGATAGCCAGTCGCTCCATGTAAAACCCTGGTATTCAGCTGCATCCCAATATACTGGAAACCGACTCCGACGTAGTTGGGAAAAGGCTAGCAGTAGTAGGTTGTATAAGCCTGAATGCAGACAGTGATCCTAAGCGCGACTGCTACGCTAGAGGTCTTGGGTTGGATCCCAGGTCGCGCAAAGTGTTATTGGGTTTTTCTACGAAAATCTCAGTAGCAGCTCGGAGTTAGGATTTGTGCCGGTTAACGGCAATAGGCTCATCCCCTATTAAAAACCATTGCCCTCATTATTTCTTTGTTTATCTTTGGTACAGTCTGAAGTGTGAGAGATTGTAACAATAAATTGATATCTTATCTCAGAATCTGATCAGATGCTGCAGCTGCACTTGACTTTGAGAGCTGTCTGGCTTTTATCTTATTTTTGCATATAATCTTATTTTATCTTTTAAGATGATTGTGGTATGTACAGATGCTTTTTATTTATGGACATGATATGACATATTGTTCAAATATTTATTTGCTTATTTTTTATACACGACCTGCCCGCTACTTCGTCCGCGTGGCTTACTTCACTCACATTTAGTTACGTCTTACGTTACTGCTCCGCTCCCGTGGGTCGTAGCGTGATGTTATATCCTATATAGCCTATGTTACTCTATTAGTGAAAAAATGGTTAAAATCGGTCCAGTAGTTTCGGAGCCTATTCGATACAAACAAACAAACAAAAAAATCTTTCCTCTTTATAATATAGTTGTGGTGTGGTGTTGCAATGTGTTCACAACCGGGCACAAGCAAGTACCAATGTGACTTTTCCTATAAATTATGTACTTTCTAAATTAATCTTGGGCAACACTGTAATGAGAAAACATCGTGAGGAAACCTGTACAAATGAATCTAAATCCAAAATCGGCAATCTACCTCAAGCAAGCATGATGATCTTCGCTCATGCCTTCTCTGTTTGAGAAAAGGTCTTTGACGTGCAGTGGGATTATGAGAGCCTCTGTATAGCGGTTGGGAATTTCGATATGCTGGACTCTGAGATGATAGCCACAAACAAACTCCTTACATCTATTCATCATCTTCCCGCCTTCATAACATGTTACTTGGCGTCGGCGCAACACGTTTTCTTGTTTCATTCCGTCCTGTCAACCGTCACGACTCCGTTATCACTGACTTCATTCTCTTTCATATCATTCTTCACACAATCCATGCATCTTTTCTTTGACCTCCCTCTTCCTCTTCCTCCATCTACATTTATATTCATAGCTCTTTTGGTCTCATGCGTCTCATCACTCCTCTTCACATGCCCATACCAAGACAAACGGTTCCCTTACAACTTTTCTGTCACTGGCGCTACTTTCAAACTTCCTCTAATATACTCATTCCAGACCTTATTCACGCTGATCACTTCACACATATTTCTTGACATTCTCATCTCCGTCTTTTCCTCCTTAGATCAATTACGAGGTAATAATGTAATGTTAGCTAACCGATTACCACATCAACATCATCATCATCATCTACTTAGCCTTTTCCGAACCATGTTGGTGTCCGGACACAGCTGAGTACCAATGTTTTACATGGAGCGACTGCCTATCTGACCTCCACAAGACCACAACCCAGTTACTGGGCAACACGATACCTCTTGGTTAGACTGGTTGTCAGACTTCCTGGCTTCTGACTATCCGTAACGACTGTCAAAGATCTACTACGAATGAAAGCCGGGACCAACGGCTTTACGTGCTTTCCGAGGCACGGGGGTGTCACACCGCCATCTTCCAAAATCCGGGCTGATACTGAGCAAATACTAATGGAAGAACCCAATAACACGATTACCACATCAACATATCCGACACTAATTACTAAAATTATGAAAACACGAATGACAAAACTGATTAACTAAAACCAGTATTTTAATCATTTTTAATGACGGAACGCTACGATGACGCCATTCAACCTAAATCACGAGATTAAGCGCAGTTTAACCTGTGATAAACTAAGTCATAATATAGTGATCTTGTGGAATATTCCTTCAGCTATTAAAATAGAATTAAAATGAGGTTATTATAATGATGTTGTTTGTTGCATTTAGATTCATCGGAGTAAGCATTGTTTTCGATTCATATGCAGTTAGGTACCTATAGTACCCGGCATGAGTCGTGAGCACAACCAAGTTAATTTTTGGGATTTTGGGTACCTTTCTGGGTTTTACGGGGCGCCGACGCTGCACGCGGCTGGCCGGTCAGTCGGACCAGTAGCGAAAAATGAACTTGTTTGTGCTTATGACACGTGCCGGTCACTATACTTGGTTACCAGATCAGATTATGCATGAGAAGAAAAATAGAGGAGAGAGGAAGAGGTAAATCTATAGGTACTAACATAATAAAGCTGAATAAGTTTTTGTTTGTATAAACGCGGTACTCAATAGAGTCCCAGTCTGATTGCAAAAAATATGTTGTTTTGTATATCATAGCCAGATTCATGAGGAATCGAATAGGCTACTTAACATCACGTTACGACCCACGGGAGCGGAGCAGTAACCAAAGACGTAACTTAACGCGAGGAAAAACAAAAGCACGCAGACAATGTCGCGGGCTGAAGCTAGCAATGATAGCCAGATACATGAAGAATAGTATAGACTATATAACATTACGCTACGACACACGGGAGCGGAGCAGTAACCAAGACAGTTGTATCGTTTCTCCGGGGCTCGTCGAGCTTCATTGCCTCGGCGCTCTCCTGGCGGTCTACACTGTTGATTCCGACTTTTAGGAGTTGCAGTGGCTGGGAATAGCGTGGCGAGGTTGTTCTAACAAAAAGCCCAAATACGGCACAGTCGCGAGCAGAAGCTAGTAGGTGATATAGTTGACGAGTGTCGAAATGTAACAGTAGCTAGCAGTACTGCTAGCAGTAAACAAATGCCTTAGTACTAGTATCATAGCACCAAGTGTTGAGTCTAGTTAGAATAAGTTCATTCACATCGGAGAGTAAATTCAGACTGGATCGATTTGTAACAAGTCGCGTAGGAATGCAGATCGAAATTATACTCGGTAGGGCTGACACTGGTAAGCTATACTCGTAGTATAAGTAAAGCTAAGCCTAGTAAGTGAGTATTCATTGTAATGTCCTGAGAAAAAAGATTTAAAGATTTTAGACCAAAAAAAAAATCCAAATTGGTTGATAGATGACAGAGTTCTGAAGTAAAACACATACAACCGAAATTGATAACCTACTCGTGTTTTGAAGTCGGTTATTTTTTTCATCTCTGTTTCTTCCTCCTAATCTCCGAAATGGCTGGACTGATTTTGACGCCTTTTATTATAGAAAAAAACTGAATTCTGCGCAAATAAAAAAAAGTCAAGTAACCGCGAGGACTGGTTCGAGGTGGAGCAGGAAAAGACTCTTTGGAATGACTTGGGGGAGGCCTTTGCCCAGTAGTGGGACATAACAGGCTAGATAAAAAATACCGACACTGACGCGAACGAAGTAACGGGCAAAACTTAGTCAGAAATATTTTCCAACAAATTGTCAAGCAGCAATAAACCACATTCACCAGATCACAATACGAAATATGCATAATTCGGTCATTATGCACTACTAACAGCATAATGCTCACATTACCCGGCTAATACGAGAATTATTCAATGCATATTCACTGTAATATATAGGTTCATTACTTCATTAGTAACGCTTTCAACTCAGATGCAAATATAACATCATTTTGTGATATTTGTACTCATTTGAAAGCAGTGGCGTACCGTGTCTTGGAGGGGCGCTGTATCAAAATTAGTTAGGGGGCCCAAATGAAGGGTAAATACCTCACAAGAGAAACAAAAATGCTTGGATTGAATTAAAATAAATATTTATTGATTACAATCAAGTCATCGCTTCCTCCTAGAAATTGAGCTAGCCAAATAAATAAACACTTTTCTTGCCTTTTTTTCGGCAAGTTGATTTTTTTAATCGCCTATAGCTGAAGACTTTTGTTGACTTATGTCATTTCTGAAATGAAAACTCTAGCACTTATGACAGTTTTTTTATATGTTTTTTACCCGGGAAGCACGAGATTAAGTGACATTGTGAATAACATTTTACTAATTTTTGCTTACACACGTTAGGGCCCCTGTAGCCCAGGGGCCCTGTATCATTGATGCGGCTGATACGGCGGTAGCTACACCCCTGCTTGAAAGCTTAGAACGTCAACTTGGTGAATATGGTGCGCGGGCGCATGTGACAGAACTAATTATTCGAATATTGAATTAGTTCTAAATACATATATGGTTATGACAGCCAGTGAGCTAGAAAAAAATAATAATAGGAACATAACCTAACTAGCTATCCAGTTACTATTCCGCGACTGTGAATGGTAGCGTGATGTTATATAGCCTTATATCCTTCCTAAATAAACGAGCTACACAACGTAAATTTTTTTTTTTTTGAGTTTTTGAGATTAGCGCGATCATAAACCAACAAACTTTTCAGTTCTAAATAAATAAGTAAGGGGAATAAGTTTTTTTTTTTATTCAGATTATCGGAATTTTTGATGTCATTTACTTTTTTTATTATTGAATTAGATTAGATTTTTTGTGAGCTTCCTTTTTTTGTTATAAAAATTAATTTTATCATTATTTATAACTTTTGTGTTTAGGATAATTATTACCTATTTTAAGATAAATAGAGGGCAATAAAGAACCAAGATAAGTCATGCCTAAGCCCAATACTATTCTTGTCGCTTACAACTTTCTATTTTGACACGCACGTATTTGTTTGAGTTTTCTTTTTTACCTAGCTGTGTAAACCCTGCCTTTTAGCGATGTACGTGCAACGATAACAGCCAGGGGAACGACGGGGGACGGTATGTGTGCATAATTTGAAAGTTTTACTCGAAAGCTGGGCGAGCGCGGAAAATAATTGTAAATGCTATCTTTATTTATCCATGGTATTAGTTTAACCTTTGACCGCCACGTCAAAAAAGTAAAAACGTACGCTCAGCGCCACGCTACGAATTTATCCTTCAATTTCTACAAAATATCGAAAATCAAGTTCGAAATTATATCGATGTTGTTTTATGCGTTTGTATAAAAGTCTGTCATGGGATCGTGACTGTGGCGTGCTGGGCACAGTTTGGTTTGTCATCTATACATGACTGTGGCGGTTAAAAGGTTAAACAAGGGACATAATCTAAAGGAGTTAAGCTTATGAAAATAAACCACTTTCACTATGAAATCAAACTTAAAATTGCAAAAAAAGAATCAGCTGTTCCTGACATATCGGCGAGATATGCAAATAAAAATGTATGGAGCGCTTGTTTTTTTTTTTCGATTTTATGGCTCGTACTATAGTAACAGTTGTTCATTTTTATAAGTACTAGTACTAGTGTACTCCAGAAAAGAAAGTCCTTCGTTTACCCCAACACCCTGTATATTTTACATTTGAAGATAATTTGGAAAAGGCTTTGTTTTGTGCATTAGCACAGTGGCTGACGGATTGGCTGCTGGGCTGCGTGTTGCGGTTTCGATTTCCGCAAGGTACAAATATTTGAATGGCCTACAGGTTTTGGGTCTAGTTGATTATGTATGTGAGTTAAGGTTGATGCCTTTTTTTAAGGATTGGAAATCATGAGACAACTTTTTCGGCTCTGGGCGGAGCGGAAGGGAGTGTCAGACTCTTACTGACTAAATCTCATCCGTGTTCCTCCTAATGCTCTTTGCGTTCCAGGGCCGCGGTGACTCTTTAGGACAAATTCCGCAATATAGTATATAGTTACTCGCTTCTGACAGTGACTTCGTTCGCGTAATTTTTCACCTGCATTAGGTTACGTCTTTGGTTACTGCTCCGCACCTTTTGGTCGTAGCATGATGTTAAATAGCCTATAGCCCTCCTCGGTAAATGAACTATCCAACACAAAAAAAAAACAATTCTAACCAGTAGTTCGTGAGATTAGCGCGTTCAACCAAATAAACAAACTCTTCAGCTTTATAATGTTAGTATAGAATAAATGCTAATATCGTGGAACTACCTCGTGACTGCCTCGTTGGTCTAGTGGTCCTAAGCGCGACTTCCAGGTCGAGCAAAAACTGTTGTTGGGTTTTTCTATGAAATTCTCAGTAGCAGCTCGGAGTTAGGATTTGTGCCCGGTTAATGGCAATAGGCTCGCCCTCTATTACATGGAACCTAAACACACCGGCGAACTGTGGGTGTACACTGGTACACCTCTGCCTAACTCTACGGTGAATACAGGCGTAATGATATGTGGCTTGGGAAACTTTATCTACCACCAAAGTCGATCAAACTAACACACCGAACTAAAAACCTCATTCACTGCCATTTTTTATCTATATATATAAAAATGAATTGCTGTTCGTTAGTCTCGCTAAAACTCGAGAACAGCTGAACCGATTTGCCTAATTTTGGTTTTGAAATATTTATAGAAGTCCAAGGAAGGTTTATACGTATAGAATATAACGCTACGAGCAACGGGAGCGGAGTAGTAACCAAAGGCGTAACTGCACGCGGGTGACACCGCGGGGTATGTAGCTAGTTACAGATATATATATTCGTTTTATAACTCACATTCAATTATCAAAAACTCTTGTATAACATGCATGACAGTGTGTAACCGAATGTCGAGTGTTACATGAATATAAAACCATTCCAACATTACAGCTTACATCGTTGCTTGAGGAAGTGATGTTATGTAAGGGTCTGTAGATTCTTTAGCTTGTCAAAGAGTGCGCCTGCGTCTTTCCGAGTACCACTTTCGCTTTGAACTTCTTGCGTTGAGATGTGGATTTGTGATTTATTGGTTTGCAAGGTTATGTCTGTGACGTCATCAGAATCCGAAGGCGTAAATTATCCCACGGAAACGCGCCGGGGCTGCGGGTTGTTCGCAAGAGATACCGCGCCCCCGGAACGCAAAGGGCACAAGAAGGAACATGGGTGGGTTTTAGTCAGTAAAAGTCTGACACTCCCTCCCGTCCCGCCCAGGGCGGGAGAAGTTATTTGATGATTTCCAACCCACCAAAAAAAAAAAATCCCACGGGAACGTAAAAACAGTGTTTTATAAAGAGCGACTGTATATCTCGTGTTACCCAGTAACTGGGTACCGGTACTGGATACCCCTCAGTAAGACTGGTTGTCAGACTTCCTGGTTTCTGACTACCCGACCCGACTGTCATAGATCTACTTATGGGACTGGAACGCATGGATTTACGTGATTTCCAAGACACGAGGGTGTCACACATCCAACTTACCAAACTTTTACTGCTACTAGAAATTTCTTATTAGAAAAACCCATTAACTTTTTTGCCCTGAACCGGGAATTATCCCACGCTCAACAGGGCAACCAACAGGGCAGTTGACCATGTTATTTTAATACAATCTACTAAGGAAATTTACGGCACGATTGGCGCAGTGGCTGAGCGATCGGCTGCTGCGCTGCGTGTCGCGGGTTCGATTCCCGCACGGAACAAATATTTGTATGTCCTACAGGTAGTTGTTCCGGGTGTGGCTGTTTGTGTATGTGAGTTTATATGTTTGTAAACGCACCCACGACACAGGAGACCTTCCTAGTGTGGGGCAACGTTTTTATAAAAAAAATAAAAATAAAAATTTGAACCCTAAGGAAATCTAAAGTCATAAAGATTCCCAGTTTATTTCAAGAAACGACACTCAGCTCGCAATATAGTCAGCTTAGATAATCCCATCCAATTCGGTGAGACAGAAATAGCCAGCCAATAGAGTTGAATTGGCAATACCAGCCCATTCAATAGAGATACCTTAATAGACAATAAACGTCTTGTTATCTTGATGATGTTTATTTGTTACTTTGTTTATCTGTTCCTATATACTTGTGGAATTCCCAGGGTCTTCGGACTCGAAGATTATTGAGATTGTTGAAAAGTCGGGGATCAAAGTATTGAATTATCTTTGGCAGTGCCTTGGTTTATCGTAATTTACTCTAAAGTTTATAAAAAAAGTGGCGTATACTGTAATATAGGTATTATATTGTTGCGGCCCCGTTGGTCTCGTGGTCGCAAGCGCGACTGACGTGTGTGGGGTCGGGGTTCGATTCCCAGGTCGGGCAAAAAGTGTTGCCATTATGATTTGCTCAGTAGCAGCCCGGAGTTTGGAAGTTGGTGGTGTGACACCCCCGTGCCTCGGAAAGTACGTAAAGCCATTGGTCCCGGCTGTCATTAGTAGATCTTTGACAGTCGTAACGGATAGTCAGAAGCTAGGAAATCTGACAACCAGTCTAACGAAGAGGTATCGTGTTGCCCAGTAACTGGGTTGTGGATGTCAGATAGGCAGTTGCTCCATGTAAAACACTGGTATTTAGCTGCATCCGGTTAGACTGGAAGCCGACCCCAACATAGTTGGGAAAAGGCTAAGCAGATGATGATTGTTGCGGCCCAGAATTTGGCCACTTCGACTGCGTTGTCGGTGGCAGCCATGAAATCTTCGTGCGTGCAGCTGTTAGGGCTCGCAGGGCACGATGTGAGATAGGCAATCGTATGTGCTGTACCGCACAAACAGTTCATGTCGCTACCATTACTGAATCCCCACCTAAACATGTTGTCTTTGCTCCTACCGTCCTGAGTTCGGAGTTTATTAAAAGACTTCCAGATCGCCCATGGCATACCATCATCAGGCCTGTATTCCCCGAAGGGTTAGGCAGAGGTGTACCAAATTACACGGTCCACAGTTCGCCTGTATGTTTTAGGTCTCATGTAACAGGGGGAGAGCCTATTGCCATTAACCAGGCACAAATACTAACTCCGAGCTGCTACTATAAAATCCCTAATGGAAAATACCCAATAACACTTCGCTCGACCTGGGAATCGAACCCAGAACCCCATGCTTATCAGTCGTGCTTGCGACCACGAGACCAACGGAGTAGTGGCCCCGGATCGGCCATGGCAATTCATGTATATTCATATTCACCATATCAACCAGCTCCTACTTAAGCATTTCCTAAAATTTCACTAACCTTCTCCAATCACGAATCAAGTTTTTGTCCATCAATGTGAATCATTGCTGTGCTCAGGAATAAAAAGTATGTAACTACAGACACTTTAGCTGTCTCCCGAGTATGTCTTTGATCCGAATGCAAATTTTAAGATCAAATCTGTTCAAGCTAGGAATCAGGAACCTCACGTTCAGCAAAACCAACACAGGCGGAGAGATAAATGTAACTGCCCCGTTGGTCTCTTGGTCGCAAGGGCGACTGATGAGCAAAGTATTATTAGGTTTTTCCATTAGAAATTACTCAGTAGCAGCTCGGAGATAGGATTTGTGCCCGGTTAATTGCAATAGGCTCGCTCCCGTTTACATGGGACCTAAAACATACCGGCGAACCGTGGGTGTACATTGGTACACCTCTGCCTAATCCTTCGGAGAATACAGGCGTGATGGTATGTGTGTGTGTGAAGACATAAAGTAGATAAATACCTGTAAATGTGAATCATCCTTGCTATGTTCTGGCTTGGTGAACTCCACGTGCAGACCCTGATGCTTGCCGCTGAGGGGCAGGGTCGGTGCCTCGTGCTGCCACGCTGTGCGCTCGTCTTGACGGAAACCAGGGTTGTCGAAAGCAAACTCATCTTTCACGGATTCAGGGTCCGTTGTAAAAACTAGGTGCTTGCCTGTGGACAAGAAAATGGGGGTTAGATTTATTTTGTTTTATCTTATTTTCTTCGTTTCGTATCGATGGTAAGTTTATAAAAACTATTCGGGCCCAGTCGGTGGCCACATTTATTGCAGCGTCTGAGGCGCTCTTCAGATCGTCAAGGGTACAGGTGAACTGACAATTGGGACACTCCAATATATGGGGCATTGTTTGATCAGGGGCTCTGCAATCGCACTTGGTGCCAGACGTATCTATCATGCCCCATTTCGCCAGATTATGTTTGCAGCGGCCTATTTGGGTGCGCCATCGAATCGTCGGTTCACGACCAGGAGGCAAGAAACACTTGATTAACCAACCTAATAGTAACCAGCGAAAAATCCCAAAGGAGCTAGAATTATGTACTGTATCCATTCCAATCGTTCCATTTTTCTTTAAACTATCTTAGGTACCTTCTAATACGAACCTGCCCCGTTGGTCCTAGGTTTGATTCCCAGGTCGGGCAAAAAAAGTTATTAGGTTTTTCCACTAGGAATTTTTCAGTAACAGCCCGGAGTTTGAAAGTTGGCTGTGTGACACCCCCGTGCCTCGGAAAGCAAGTAAAGCCGTTGGTCCTGCGCCTGATCTCTCCCCGATTGTGTCGGATTGCTGTCCCATCAGACTATGAGAGTGAGGGAAGAGGGAGTGCACCTGTGTTTGCTCACACACTTGTGGACTGTAATATCTCCTGCGTACTTGGCTATTCTGCATTTAGATTAGCCTCCGTGACCGGAATCGGTTGGGAGAATACACATGATTTTAATAACACCCAATAGCTACGATTAAACGAGTGAACAGACAGTTGAAACATTATTTTATTTAAATCACAAGTCACAATATTATGAAATGGAACCTTCATGATCTGCACGTAGACATGCCAGTGACGGTACGTACTCGTATCTGAATTATCAACAAAACGATCTGAACGGAATATTTTACGTATCTTATATTTTACTGACTAATCATGTTATGACAGCCGAAAGCGCAAAGCTTTTTTTTTTATTGTAAATCATTAAATGACTTCTCCCCAGCTAAAATTACTTTTTACTTTTTAGTTTTTGAAAGAGATTGTCCTTATTGTATAAAAGTTTTTATTTTTCGCTTTTTAGTATCAATTTCTTGTCATACAAATCCATAAGGGATCAGTTATACTACGTAAATTAACAAGACACCACTTAAAAGTCACAAAAAAGCAGAATACGCTAACTCGTTTTCTTTAATGACATATTTTATTCAGTAATTTAAATTTTTTTACCAAACTCCTAAACCAATTTCGAATAAAAATTATATGGGACCACCTTTGAAGTATGACCTATCAAACAAAAAAAGAATCATCAACATTGATTCATAAATGGCGGAGTTATCGCGTAACACATAAACAAAAAGAATATAAAAAAACTTAGAGACAAATTGCGAGCTGCTACTGAAGTGAGAATTTTATAGAAAAACCAAATAACACTTTGCTCGACCTGGGAATCGAACTCAAGACCTTTAGCGTAGCAGTCGCTCTTGGGACTACTAGGCACAGTTAGGTATGCTAAGTAGATATATAGTATAGATAAAGTGTTTCTTGTAAATTGTAGACAAAGTACCATTACCTATCAGTTATCTCAACCATTCGTACATCATATAGGAACCGGACACGAGTGTTTACATACTTGAGGTATCTCAATAACAAGTCTGTGGTTGTGGTCAAGTAAATTATATGTTCTCTTAAAAACTCTTCCCTACCATACATTGGTGTAACCGGTTATCATTCTTACGAAACGCAACTGTAAAAAAACGGGCCAAGTTCAGTTGGATTAGCAAAAGGGTTCTGTACAATCGTGCAATATTGATTACTAACGTACATACAAAAAAAACGTGTTTCTCGTATGGGATCCAGTTTAATTTTTATCTTTATTATCTATATACATATAATAAAATCGTAGCGAAGCCAAAACTGTACATTTAATATTTTTGAAAAAAAGTAATTGCTACGAGGTCGGGTAATGATTCTAATGCCGAAAATATGGTTTTTAGAATTTTTGTCTGTTTGTCTGTTTGTCTGTTTGTCTGTGCGTTTGAACACGCTAATCTCAGCCGTGGCTTAACCGATTTGAATGCGGTTTTCACTAATGTATTGCGGTAAGCTCCACTTAAACTTAGGCTATAAATTATCACGCTATTTGCTTTGGGGGATGAGCAATGTTGCATTATGTCTGAGTTCTTCTACAGATTCTCACGGGATTGAAAACAACGACATATAATGTAAGAATATTGTAGATAGCTGCGGAATTGAACTTCTAAAATAATTATCATCACGCTATACCTTCAAAGAGTTAAGCAGTCAATAATGGCAAACTAGAACGGCTATTTTAGAGTTATTTCCGAAGTAGTAAATAGTCTAATGGTTTGATGACCGCCTTGCAAATCGCTGAACGTGAGTTCGGTCCTCAATAACAGTTTTACTTTTTGTGTTTTTTCAAACATTTTTTTTCGTACAGGTAGATTCCCAACAATAATAAAATAAAAGTATGCATAACTTCTTAACATTGATTTGCTTACTTATTTTTTTAAATCTTTAAATATTAAAGTAAAAAATAATGTCTGTACATAGTCTATTTATACTTATAATAAAATCGTAGCGAAGTCAAAACTGTACATTTAATATATTAAAAAAAAAGTGATTGCTACGGGGTCGGGAAGCGATTCTAAATTTTTGTCTGTTTGTCTGTTTGTTTGTTAGAGCATCACGCAAATACTGCCGGACAGATCCGTTCAATTTTTGTATTGTATACATTCATCATAGGCCAAAGTTGGTCGTGAACTATAAATTATCGCGCTATCTACTTTGGGGGATGAACAATGATGATACAGATTACGACGGGTTTCAAAAAAGATGAAACAAAATATAACAATACTTTAGATGGCTGAGGATTGAACTGCTGAAATAATTATCATCACGCTATACCTTTAAGAAGCTAAACAGTCAATCATGGCAAAACAGAACGGCAATTTCAAATATTTTTCTATTGAATTAAATAGCCTAATGGTTCGTTGACCGCCTTTCGAATCGCAGGGCTTAAGTTCGGTCTCGGTATAATGATTTACTTTTTGTGATTTTTTAAATATTTATTTTGAATACTAGAACATTTCCAAACAATAATAAAATAGAAGTAGTCATTCTTATACAGTAACGCTTAGCTTGCTTATTTTTTCTTTATTATTTTTGCAGAAAAGAATGTCTATAATACATAGTTACTAAAAAACAGCAAATTGAAGTCAAAAGTTTTCATCGAAAAAATAGAAACTGATAGGTGTGCAAACGATAGCAGAGCGGAAAATATACGTATTGTTAAAGAATTTATGTCTATTTGACTCTTTAATTTTAACAAAATAGTCTTTAAATGTCGGGCCAACACATGACTGTATTATTGCGCGATTTAAATTCTTCTTTTCACATCAATGATACCCCTTTTTTTAAGGATGGGAAATCTTTAAATGACTTCTTTCGCTCTGGGCGGAACGGAAGGGAGTGTCGGACTCTTACTGACTAAAACACAAAGTGTTTCTCCTAATGCCCTTTGCGTACCAGCGCCGCGGTGACTCTTTTGAATTCCGCAACCCTGTTAGACACTGGCCCTGGCGGGCCCCATCTTACAGTACTGACATTTCTTTGAGGCGCACGTGGAACACTACGCACCACCGACCCGGGATCGATACGGATCGAATCGGATCGACCCCTAACAATAATTTACATCGGTTAAGAAAAGTAGGTGGCCGCTTTTACTGATGCGTCAATTGCACTGAGTTTCAGACGGGTATATGATGCCCTCTTTTACCAAATTATGTTTGCAGCGGCCTACTTAAATGCGCAATCTATTCAATGCCTTCCAGATACATCACTGAAGTTCACTACCAGGAGGTAGGTAGTCTCACTAATTCAAGTAGTCATGAGGTGCTGGATATCTTCCTTCACACAATCTGCTTTGCTCTTTGGGTGGTGGGCTTTGTAATTAATAGTTAGGCTATTTCGCTATTTGTAATAAATAATGAGGTTAGGTAAGCATTATTGTTCTTGGACATGTTTTGGATTGCTATAAAATATACACAATACTGCAGATTACGTACATATTACACATACCATCACGCCTGTATTTCCCGATGGGTTAGGCAGAGGTGTAACAATGTACACCCACAGTTCGCCGGTATGTTTAGATCTCATGTAACAGGGGGCGAACCTATTGTCATTAACCGGGCACAAATCCTAACTCCGAGCTGCTACTGAGAATTTCATAGAAAAACCCAATAACACTTTGCTTGACCTGGGAATCGAACCCAAGACCACTAGGCTAACGAGGCAGTTCCAATGAAAGACAGTGGGAGATATTTTATCCTATGAAATAAAAAACATGACGTCATTAGCCACAAGGAGTTAAGCAGTCAATTATAACATGGTATGGGAATTGCTATATTTTTTTATTATTATTACGCTATTTACTTTGTTTAGAGAATAGCTTCGGTGTTTAATGAAAGCCATGTAAGATATTTTGTGTGAGTTCGATCCCAATTGATTGTTACTTTTTGTCATTATTTTAATTGGTACCTAATTCAATTGTTTTTATTTTCGATGGGGATAGGAGCGCCGCACCACAAGGATTCTCTGACGCAGGTACTCTCTGGTCACAGTTGTTTCGGGAGCTAACTGTTTCGGTTTCGGCGCTAGGACACGCCTTGGTGTTATCACTGTAGGATCACAAAGGACATTGGAAGGAACTCGGATGGGTTTTAGCCAATAACAGTCTGACACTCCTTTCCACCAGAAAGGAAAAAATCATTTGACGACATCTCATGCTTAAAAAAGGGACCTCCCAACTTCGACACTTCATACAAGTGTTGAACGATTTATGTGCAAACGTTTTTTGTCCAAAATTTTAACGTCTGTCCTGAGCCACGCCACCAAAAAGTGTACTTATATTCAAATGACAAAACAGAAATAGATTAGCAACAACAGAAACTGTACCAAAATCAATTTCACCCATAGAAAAATTCCGTGACAGTCGTTCTTCTGACGTTGAATGTCTCACAGACTTCACGCTTTCAGGATGCAAGTTGAATCAAGCATCAATCATGAATTATGCATCGCATTCGAAATTTCTTCTTATGGGTAGGTACTATAAACAGAAGATGTTCTACATGCTTAAAAAAATTCTATAAATGGAAATTTATTGTGTAGTTTACGGTTCCAAAGATAAGGGATAATTTGTGAGGTAAAACTTTGCTTAGTCTTTTAAGAAGTCTTATGCTTACTGTTTTTTGTCCATACTTTCTCCCAAAAACTTTACATTAATTTGGTTCTAACACGAAGCTCAAATTTTGTTGGCTGTTGCTCTGATTATAAGATTCATTTCTTCGGTCTTGATACTAGACAGATCGCAGCTACAATGTGAGGTATAATGTTAAAGCAGTGCCTATTAAAGATGCTGTTTAATGGTTTGAGAAAGAAAAGTAAGTAAATTTTGAAACCACATCATAGTATTATCTAAAGGGATAGTAAAGCCACATATACTCTCCTTACGCCAATTATGTTTTAGCCCCAGGTATGGCGTAAGCCTATTACCAGCCGAGCACAAATCCAGACTTCAAGCGACTACAGATAAATTCTTTAAACCTAAAGTCGTAACTATTAGCAGTCACCTTAGCAACCATTTGACCTGCTTGGAAGATTTTGATAACATAGTATTCAATACTTATTTAGTTAAGTAACACTTAGGTCGACGTGAGCGAAGCCGCGGGCAACAGCTAGTTTATTAATAAAGCGGCTACAGTAGTACACTTTCTATGAACCTTAAAAGTGTCTATTTAGATTAGGGGTCTTCAACTTTGTAGACTTCGCTGTCCGTCCGTCCGTCTATCACCGGGTTGTATCTCATGAACCGTGATAGTCACACAGTTGAAATTTCCATAGATGATGTATTTCTGTTGCCGCTATAACAATAAAAAAACAGAAAATAAATATTTAAAAGGGCTCCCATTCAACAGACAAGATATTTTTTTGCCATAATGGTACGGAACCCTAAGTGCACGAGTCCGAGTCGCACATGGCCGGTTTTTTTTATACGGAACTCTAAAAAACACTCGATAACGTCTAACCAAACAGTCGGGATTTTTACAGATCTACTGCCGTTAATAATGCCGTTTATTGTCATTAAATACGCCATTTGTCTGTTCACTCTAGACATATCTAACGTAAGATAGGCCTTAGTCATAAATTAATTCCCGTTAAAATTATATATCATCGTTTGTTATTTGAGTATTTATCAGGGTTGTCAGTTTTCATATAGCAGAGATTTCCGTAGAGTTTTCTGTGTTCAAGTTTAATTCCATGTATTGTTATTTTAACAAAATGTTTCTTTTTACTATTTTAATATTTGTTTTAACATGTCTACTAGGTATCGAAACGTTGAATATAGGTTTACAAACAAATTGTATAACAAGTAAAGGTTTCATTCATTCATTCTGTCAACGGTCATTTCCTGACCTGTCACTTTTCATAAATCGAATCTGACAAATGACGTCATAATTGTTATTGGCCAGTTCGATACTATTATTAAGACTGGCAACCCTATCTTTAATCTTCGTATAGCGCACACTAATTGACATTCTAGTTAACAAAGAGTAATAATACCAGTGTTAAGAATTTCTCTATGTTTTACTTTGTATTTTTTTTGTTCTAGTTTTGAACCTAGTATTCTAGCAACTTTGAATACAGTCATTAGCGCTTCATCTGAATCAATTTGTCTTAACAATTTATTTAAGTTGTTTTTGCACTTATATTGTGTGTTTTTGTAAAAATACTGGCTATTTTTGACAGGCTAATGGATTTCCCAGAGACATTAATTTAAGTGCCCAAATAATGGCACTATTGCCGTTAAACGGGCACTTAAGTCAATATGCTCGCCCCGTATTACATGGGACCTAAACATACCGGCGAACTTTGGGTATACATTGCTACACCCCTGCCTAACCCTTCGAGGATACAATATCGATGGTATGTAATATATGTAAACGTTGTTAAGTTACGTCTTTCGTTACTGCTTTGCTCTCATATGTCGTAGCGTGATTTTATATAACCTATGTTACTCAGGAATAATGTAGCTATCTATTGGTGAAACAATTGTTAAAATCGATCCAGTAGTTTCGGAGCCTATTCGTTACAAACAATCAAACGAACAAACAAATAAATATTTCCACTTTATAATATTAATTAGAGAAGCATAGATATGTATTGATTAAAGTCAACAGAAAGGACGTGTATTGCCTTTCATATCACTCCTTACAATCCACATCGGAGTGGCAAGTGCTCCTGAGTCCTGTGGTCGAACCAAACTGGGTGGTGGTGAGTGATGTTCCTACCATAGCTGACGTCCCACTAAAGATGAATGGCCCTTGATGGTCTGAGTGCAACGAAGACAACTCTTCCGACTCCTTAGTCTACCTTATACTCATACATCAATTCAAAAAATTCAATCAAATTTAATGAGGAGTAGGTACCGAGGATACAGGATTTATGTTGATGCAGATAACTTTTATTTATTTTATTTGTGATGGGTTTGCTCTTGACTCTAACCTAGGTCAGAGGTGACAAAACACACTCGAGGTAGCCAAATAGGTCCTGCCAGTATTGTGGAATTTGTTCAAAATAGTTACCTGGCACGCAAAGGGCGTTAGGAGGAACACGGATAGGTTTTAGTCAGTAAAAGTCTGACACTCCCTTTCGCTCCACCCAAAGCGGAAGAAATCAGGTAGCCAAGTAGGTAACGACCAGAGAATGGTCAGTTACGCTAGTATTGAACATGATTGGCGCCACTAACCCACTCCGTATTCATTGTCATGGTAACTTGCGCAAGATTATCGACGTTTTTTTCTAACAACTGCAGTTAACAGCAATTAGTTGTTGAAACAGTGGCCGCTAGTGCATAGTCTCGTTGTGGTTGCAAGAGTAACAACTAATGATGCTTTTAAGATGAATGTAAGTGAAGTCAGAAGGTCAAGGCTATAGCAAAGTGTGTTAGGATGAGGATCTGCACTTAGTTGACAAATAGAAATAATGACGTTTTAGAAAGCTAAATAACACAAAAGGGTTTTTTCAAACCGGACCTGTATTTCTTGAGATTAGCGCGTTCAAACATACTAACCCTTCAGCTTTATAATACCCTAGCTATATGCCCTGCGGTGTCACCCGCATTCAGTTACGTCTTTGGTGACTGCTCTTTACCTACTGGCCGTAGCGTGATGTTATATAGCCTATAGCCTTCCTCGATAAATGAACTATCCAACACAAAAATATTTTTTCAATTCAAACCAGTTCCTGAGATTAGCGTGTTTAACCAAACAAACAAACTCTTCAGCTTTATATATCAGTATAGATGTGCCTTCTGCCATCTTCTTTAGTGGTATAGCCCAGTTTTCACTGAGTGAAATCATTAGGCCCGGTACGCACGAGCAGATAAACGCAGCCGTTTAAATTTATCTGTAATTAGTCGATCGCACGCAACTGCAGATTAAGGTCGAGTGGATAGATACAAGCGCGGATGTTATAATTAAAAATAATTTTGTTATTTATCTCTTTTTTATTGGTGGTGTGTTCGTAGTTGTTATTTGTTTTGTTTCGCGTTGTGTTAATTCTAATGGGGTGGTAATTAATTGAATATTTCATTGAATGATTTATTTATAGGTAATTTTATTTATCAAGTATTAGCTTCCGCCCGTGAGTCCATCTTCGTCAAAGTTTATATATTATCCCACGGAAACCGTAAAAAGATCCAGAATAAAAAGTAGGTCATGTGCTATGCCATACTATAATCTACCGATGAGCCAAATTTCATCCAGATCTGTTCAGCCGTTCCGGTGTGATTGAGTAACATAGATCCATCGATCGAAATTCTCGCATTTATAATAGTAGTAGTAAGTATCCCACAACGTTATCTTCATTTAAATAACTTCCAAGTCCTAGAATACCACCACAGCTTGCCATCGTGTCTGTATTCCCCGTAGGGTTAGGCAGAGGTGTACCAATGTTCACCCACAGTTCACCGGTATGTTTTAGGTCCTATGTAATAGGGGGCGAGCCTATTGCCATTAACCGGGCACAAATCCTAACTCCAAGCTGCGAGCTGCTGAGAAATTCCTAATGGAAAATCCCAATAACACTTTGCTCGACCTGGGAATCGAACCCAGGACAGGACAGTTCTATAGCACTTAAGCATAATTGTAGTTTCTTCAGAATGATAACAAAATTGATGTTATTTCAACACGCTTTCGCAAAATTCAACTGAAACTGTAAATGGTGTAGACTTCTTACAAATCTATACAAATATTTTAAAGCTGAAAAATGTTTGTTGAAACTCGCCAGTCTCTGGAACTACCAGTTGTATTGGAATAAATCTTTTGTAGCCAGATTTATGAGGAATAGTCTGCGCTATATAACGCTACGACTCATGGGAGCGGAGCAGTAACCAAAGACATAACTTCATCATCATCATCGTCGTCATATCAGCCGAGCGACATCCACAGCTGGACTTAGTAGTCCTCCCCTAAAGATAGCCAGAATAACCCGTCCTGCGCTGCCCGCATCCAGCGATTTCCCGCAACCTTAACCATGTCGTTGATCCACCTCGTGGGGCCTTCCATAGCCTAACGAGGGTGAATAAGGAGCAATAACCAGTGACGTAACTTAACGCAAACAAAAAACACCACGCGGACGAAGTCGCAAGCAGAAGCTAGTCAGAAATAACTGTAATATTTGACTCCTGACTCCATAAAACGTATAACAGACGGAATAATCATCCTACTCGAATCGCACAACGTCAAATGACAAGTTGCGCCCGCGCAGCAGTAGAGCGGTTAATTCACACGTAATTATCGACTCTTGCTTTCGATAGTCATCGGATATATACGAAGTGGGTCGACAGTCGACACTTTCACATGTTTTTGCTCTATTTATGCAAGTACTTGTGTCGACAGTTTCAATTCCTGAGAATAATTGCTTTCTTTGAGACTTGATAGATAAAAGACGTCGGTTTTTTTTTTCTAGAAGTCTAGATGGTCGCCTGTCGTGGCCCAGTGGGTAAGACACCCGCCTCTTAAGCATAAGGTTGTGGGTTAGACGGGCAATCCGACACGACCGGGGTGAGACCAGGCGCCACACCTATTTCTGACGCACAGCAGCGTTGCCGTGATCCGGTTTGAAGAGTGATGGGTTATCACAGGCATATGAAAAGCCATCTATGTCTCTAAGATGGCCTCTGGTGTTGATGTAAATATCTAAAGGCGACGTTGGCCACTTAACCCTCGGTGAGCCGCTGGATTGTTTAGTATTTAATGACCAAGTACGAGTTGAAGTCACACACGCAGGGGTCCAAAATTTAATAGTAACTTGCAAAATAACACGTTTCTTGTATGAGAATGAGAACTCCCTTTAATTTGAACTGCTTCGGTAGCCTAGTGGACTTAAGCGCTACTACTACGCTAGAGGTCTTGGGTTCGACTCCTAGGTCGAGCGAAGTGTTGCAATAGGTTCGCCCTCTATTACATGGGACTTCAACATACCGGCGAACTGTGGGGGTACATTGGTACACCTCTGCCTAACCCTTCGGGGAATACAGGCGTGATGGAATGTATGTTTGATTTCTAACTTTATTTGATTTGTTCGTATAGCAGGCTAGCAACAATATCAATATACACGCTGTGAAAATTTCAATTTTCTACAGTACGTCCGGCATATCTTGGGCGGTCCTGAAGTTAGCCGATTACTTGCGCAGTAGACAATTTTGTTCTTAAAAGATGAATTGCGCAGCCAAACAGCTAACTTCAGTATCGTCAAGTTACGTCGGCCGTACTGTACCTATCTATTACAGTTCATAAGATCCAGTCCACAGACAGACATACGGACGGACGAAGAAGGCTTAGTATTAGGGTCCCGCTGGCACTCTTCGGTTTTAAAACCCTAAAAATCCAGAGTAACTCCATAGACATTCACTATACCTAGTTCTCGTGTACAAAGTGGTAAACAATAAAAAAAACGATCCACGTGTTTGAGCCCAAGCAATCGGCAACAGATTTTTTGTCTCGTCTTGCTGCAGTAGCGACATCTGGAGTAATGAGATGCAATAACAGTCACGCGGTAGATTCTTCATGGAAATTATAAACAATACGTGTTGACAAGAATGAGGGAAATACAATAAACTTGTTTTATTTGTTGCTAGTTTGTTGTAGTTAGTTATAACCTTAGGTATGTCTTGGGTTTAAAGTTGTTACTTACTAGTTTATGCTCGCGTCTTTGTCCACACGAATATCGGTTGTATGCGGTGTTTTTTTTTGCGAGTTTCCCTAATTCTTTTCCTAAAATAAAAGTTCAAAAATAAATAGTATAGGTAAGTATGTATCGAATAACATTCATTAGGTATAGTGGTCGCACGCGTCGTGAGCACAAACGTCAACTTGACGTTTGAACCCAAAAACCTAAATATTAACTTGACGACGTTAAGTTAATATTTAGGTTTTTGGGTTTCCCTCTGGTTTTTCGAGGCGCCGACGCTAAACGCGATTAGTTCGTCAGTCGGACTGATCGGGTGCAGGGTTGGCGCCTCAAAAAACCCCGAAAGGAACGCAAAAATCAAAGAAATTACTTGACATTTGTGCTCACGACTCATGGCGGCTACTATATATGCATATAGTACGAAGCTGTTAGTTTAAAATAACAATCAGACAATATTTTGTATTTGTATAGATTGAAAAAAAGAGCATTTAAAAACTCAAGCAGAGTACTTGCCGTTATGTCCTTGTAAATTTAAATTTAAAATGGACTGCCTCGTTAGCCTTGTGGTCCTAAGCGCGACTGCTACGCTAGAGGTCTTGGGTTCAATTCCCAGGTCGAGCAATGTGTTATTTGGTGCTACTGTGAAATTCTTACTATCAGCTCGGAGTTAGGATTTGTGCCCGGTTTATGGCAATAGGCTTTGCCCCTCATTGCATCGGACTTAAAAACATACCGGCGGACTGTGGGTGTCCTTTGGTTACACCTCTGCTTAACCCTTCGGGGAGCACAGGCGTAATGGTATGTTTTATTTAAAATGGCGGGTCGCTAAAATTACCACACATTTTGGCGGCGGAACAAATCATTATTACCTTGTCATTTGAAAGACCCTCAAATCCTTTATTATTTTTCTTAGAATTCAAAATTCTAACATTCCAAAACGTTGACGTTACTAACATGATGACGTCATCTCTCGGGTCACAGTGAGAAAAGTACCTATTAATTTCGTCGTGCAACTTGCATTTTAAATCAGTCGGTAATGTACCAAGTAATTTGCATACAAGTGCTGTCCCGTGGCGTCTTTACAAAGAAACGTTCGCGAATAAATACCTATATTATTATAGAGCAGAGTTTAAGTTCCAAGAATCGAGTGCGTGATTCATAATTAATAATAATTGGTTAGGCGCTTATTATCAAACACAAGTCATTGTGTACGTCAAAAGATGGCTCCTACCTCAGATGTTTTAGATAAGGAAAGATTATTTATCTATCTGAAGTAGGTATCTTATCAAATATATTAGTCGCCACGAGTCGTGAGCACTGAACTGACGGATCAATCGCGTGCAGCGTCGAGGACCCAAAAACTTAATAAATAATATAAATCAAAACTTGACTTGAGCAAGCGTGGTGAACTGGTGGTCGATACTCATGCCTTCTCTGCGTGAGAAGAGGCCTCTGCAATGGGATCATAATAGGCTCGTATTATGTCATTATTATTATATTAAAACAAAGGCATGTTCCCAATATAGTACCAACATAATAATTCCTCATGTAATTCTTTTTTTTTTAACCTTGTGGTCCTAAGCGCGACTGCTACGCTAGAGGTCTTGGGTTCGATTCCCAGGTCTAGCGAAGTGTCATTGGGTTTTTTTATGAAATTCTCAGTAGCAACTCGGAGTTAGGATTTTTGCTCGGTTAATGGCAATAGGCTCGCCCCCTATTACATGGGACTTAAAAACATACCGGCAAACTGTGGGTGTACATTGGTATACCTCTGCCTAACCCTTCGTATAATAATTCCATGATTCCCACACCAACTCACCAAGTTTCGCCATATCATTTGACAGGTTGACAGCTAGTGTCATCGTGTCATCACCCTTTAGCGTGGGTGCCACTATAATGGAAATGTCTACACGACACTGAGGTGAAGCAACAGCTACATCTATTTGACATTCAGCGTCTCTTAGCAAGTCTAGCAACTTATGGTAATGTAGAAATCTCGTCGGAAACACGTATTGGTAATATTAATAGAAATGCACCTTTTGTCAAAGGATTTTAGTGCGATTTTAATCAGTGTAAGATATTTTGTAGTAGCTCAAAAATCTTCCCTTAACTGCCATTATTAATTTAATTATATTAGGAGATGAAAGTCATCGCCGAGAGAAGCTTAAGAAACGCTGGCGTAATGACTTAGAAACGCTTATGGAATTTTGGCCAAAGAAGGCAACACAGGAATGAGTGGAAGGAAGTGAGGAAGACCTTTGCCTAGCAGTGGGATAATACTGGTTGATAAAAAAAATTGGATTTAAATGAAACAGTTCAATAAAATTCTAATAAATTAAAAGTCTTTAGGTAGTAATTAATTACAAGAAATCCGTCAAATGTATAGTAGCATTTGTCTATTAAAAAAGTATTTTGTTTAGTTTGCATTTAAATCGGATGAAGTTAGAAGCTTTTATGTCATTACGAAGTAGATTATTCAAAAAAATCATAGCCAGAAAAGTTGTAATGCCCTTGTAAAGAACGCAATGAAAACTCTGATGATAAACATGTAAAACTTACTGATGGAGGACATTAAATTTAGGAAAACATTTAAAAAGAAATAGGTAATTAGCCACGCTAAACCAATAAATAATGTAATCTTAATGCAGACTAGCCAAGTACGCAGGAGATATTATAGTGCACAAGAGTGTGCGCAAACACAGGTGCATTCCCTCTTCCCTGACTCTCATAGTCCGATGGGACGGCAATCCGACACAACCGGGGAGAGATCAAGCGCAGGACCAACGGCTTTACGTGCTTTCCGAGGCACGGGGGTGTCACACCACCAACTTCCAAACTCCGGGCTGTTACTGAGAAATTCCGAATAGAAAAACCTAATAACACTTTTTGTCCGACCTGGGAATCGAACCCAGGACCCCACGCTCAGCAGTCGCACTTGCGACCACGAGACCAACGGGGCAGTTAATGTATATTGTACAGCTAGGGCAAACAGCAACATGCAATAGAAATCGAAGATGCAAATGTTGAAATGGACAACAAACAACGCAACTGCGCATACAAAATCACAATTAGGTACGTGAAGGACTGAGGTACCGGTACTGACATTGGTGAAGGAAGACATCGTGTGGAAATCTGTACTTAAAATTAATATAAATAAGTCTGAAATCACCAATCCGCCCTGAGCAAGGGAGGTGATCAATGCTCGTGACTGTACGAGAAGAGCCCGTTGCCCTGCAGTGGGAAAATAATAGGCTGGCATTATTACCTGTATATAGGTATATTATTCATCATTTCTACATGTCTGTGAGTGTACTTGTGGCTTCTCAACAATATTATACATTGTGTCAATAATTACAGTAACACCTAATTAAAATTTTTGCACACGGCTACATTGAAATGTCAAAACTGTCATTACGAAAACGTGACGTTTTAATTTTTTTATGGCGCGAAGGCAGAGGCGTTAAATTATACAGGCTCCTAACGTTTGTAGAAATTCGACACACAATAAAATATTATGCATAATTGTATGTAATATTGGAGTATTCGGGTCAGGTTGGCCGCGCCGACGCAATGAACGAGTCATGTTGCCATAGTTATGGTCGCAACGGGTGGTCTGTACAAAACAATTGAGTACTTAACACCATTAACCAATTAATTGATTAATTATCAACTGACTGAAAACAGTTAGTCAATTGAATTCGTGAAAAAATAACGTCCCAGTATTTCCTTACAAAATCTATGGGGGACTCGCGTTTTGATAGCTCAAAAAAGGTTTGTCTATTTATTGGTGGTTTCTTTTCTGATTTTAAAGATGGTAAATCATCAAATGACTTCTTCTTCCGCTCTGGGTGGACCGGAAGGGAGTGCCAGACTCTTGCTAACCAAAACCCATCCGTGTTCCTCCTAATGCCCTTTGCGTTCCAGAGCCGCGATGACTCTTTAGAACAAATTCCGCAACCCCGGGATGGAGGTGTCTAGTGTCCAAATATCTACACTGTGTGAACTAAAATTCGTATAACTTTTAAGAACAATTAGACGGATACAATGTTTTTCTATTGTTGGAACCGCTTTGTGTTTTTGTAATGTGACCTTTTGTTGATATTTGGACAGCCGAGTTTGCCTTTGGCGTTAAAAGTCAATGACCAGCAGACATAACAAACATGAATATTATAATCATGCAAAGATATATTTGCATTCAATGACATATGATATGACGGAACGTTTTTGATCAGGTAAAAAAATGGATGCCCTCCATCTGGGGAGAACGGAGGTTAAAATCGGACTCTTATCGACTAAAACCCCACGGTTCCTCCTGTTACCATAAGTCGGGAGCCCGGAATTAGCTTGACACATGATCCGCGCTCCCAACTGACTCAAAGTAACCTTGCTTCTTGCTTTACGATGTTCTCTGCCTTGCTCATTATCCAAATCATCATCTATTATTCCTCCCCGCTCCGACTCCTGCTCGGTACGCAGCCGAAAGCTGAACCTGCAGCTTTATAATTGGCCCTCAATAATCGAGATCCGATCAGGGTTGAAAACTTGATACAATAGGTCCATGGGGTCCGAGTGTTCATCTACCTTTTCGAGACTCCACGTAAAAGGGCTGGCCTTTTCTTGGGTCAAAGAATCATTGCCATACAACGAGGTAATGCTGCCAGCCTTTTGGACACTTGCCCCATTGACAGCGACGCCCTATGAGCTTCCTTTTTTTTATAAATTTGTGTTACTGTATCTAACAAAAGCAAGTGCAGTGAGCAGACCAATATTGTGCATCTAATTATGTAAGCCATAATCATATTCGTACATGTGTCACATTCGCTGCTTAGCCGCTCAATGAAAACTGGTTCTATGCTGATCTAACATCTGTCATTTCTCATTCATCTTAAACAGTCATATTTTTCATAATATCTAAATACTATGAGGCACTTATTCAAAAGATGACTTCACCCCATTGTGATGTCAACTTTGTATATCCTTGTGTGAGTCAGTTTCCTTTAATGATTGATGTCTAATGATTCTAATCTTTTTTTTATCATTGGGTGGCAAACAAGCTGACGGCCCACCTCATGTTAAGTGGTCCCCGCTGCTTAAAGACATCTGCAATACCAGAGGTCTTGCAAATGCGTTGACATCTCAGATACAAAGTTGAAATGTCTCCTGGTGCCTGTAATTTCACTGGCACCCATACCCTTCAAACCGGAACACAGCAACGCTGCTTTGCGGCAGAAATAGATATGGTGGTAGTACTTTCCCGGACGAGCTCCATCACAATGAGCTCTATTACTACAAATAAGAATCTACACAACTGGAATGAATGAATAAATAAATAAGTTGAAGTGCGTGTGACATAAATCTGTTTAGTTTTCATATTTTTATCAGTTCTGTATTTTACTATAATTTGTAATATAGAGACTCATATTTCCTACTAGCTTCTGCCACTTCGTCCACGTATTTTTTCTCACCAAAATCAAGTAACGTCTTTGGTCACTAGTCTGCTCCCGTGCGTCTTAGCGTCATGTTATTTCGCCTATGCTATTCCTCATGTGACTCGCTATCATATACAAAATCATTTTTTCTAATCCGCCGGGTAGTTCATGAGATTAGCGCGTTTAAACAAACAAACAAAACAATTCTTTCGGATTGTCAAAAGTTTGTAAGGATAGCTGTTTGTTACTTTCACGCATACACGACTAAGCAGATCTTGATAAAATTTAGCACCGAGATAGATGGTAGTATGTAATACCACAAAATTACAGCTCCCGTTATGTTAACGCGGACGATTTCGCGGGCAGAAACTGGTATTTGTAAAGATTGTTTGAACACTGCTGCGTATAATTGCACGTCGCTCCCGGTCCTCCATTCAATACGAGACTATTATCACTTCAGTAAAGTGCATCACACTCCAGTGACAATGAGCCGCATCAGGGGGTCACACTTTCACCACATTGTTAGCTCTAACATAAAACGAAAGCCTTTCCCAACTGTTGATAGTTTCTAGCTTTATTACTACACACATACCATCTCGCCTGTATTCCCCGTAGGGATAGGCAGAGGTGTACCAATGTACACCCACAGTTCGCGTTGTAGAGATAATATAGGTAGGATCATTCCAAGCTAGCTAAGCTCAAGCAAGGTATTCTATTATAAAACACAAATGAAGACGTAATTAAGAAGATAATGACTAAAATGAGAGGAATTCGGTATGCTGACTTACAGATAAGCATCTCATGCCGGCTTAACGTAATTACAGGTCGGGAAAAAATGCTATGAGAAAAAATCCTACAGAGAGACCTAGACTTAGAAATGGTTAGAGTGCATATGATGCCCTATCAAGGTTCAGAAAAGTAGTGTATGAAAGAGCGAACGATTTTTACGAGTACTTCGAATAAAATGTACACATTTTGCGAAGTGCTCATATCGAGAACTGCCCGTTATGAGAAGTGCACCAATTGCAAAATGCACGTTTTTACAAGCTTTTATTTAACTTGCTATGTATGTCAGTATGTTTGTTGCGGGGGAATCTTGGAACTCAATTTTGAAGCAGATATCTTCTAGCGATAGGACTGCAATTTTGTATACATATGTAAGTCGGATGACAATGCAATATAATGATATCATGGAGCTGGTCTGATGATGGAGTCACATTTTACGAAATGCTCATTTTGAGAACTGAGGCGGTCCTCGAGTAGTGCACTAATTTCAAAATGAACTACACTACTGAAGCAACTAGCTTCAACTTTTTGTATGAGTAACTTCTTGACAATTCAAAAGTGCCTGTAGATGGTTTAATTGAAATAAATGTTTTGACTTTTGACTTTGACTTAACGTATTTTGTCCAGTGTACAATTTGTGAAGTGCACATTCTGCGAGAGTCCCGGCAGAAGCAATGGCATGTGAATGGAATTTGAAAGAATTCTTCGCTAGTTTGATAAAAAAATTAAACACAAGTCACGTCGCAGATAAATCGCACACAATCGCGACACCTATCTTGTCTAGATCTCTTCAAAGTAATGTCAAGAATGTTTTAAGGTAATAAAACAAAAGACTAGTGTCATATTTGGCGTAAATGTAGATCCAAGTTCAACTTCATTGTAAATTGTATAATAATTAGGTTTCAACATTCATTCTCAGCTCTGCATTCTTTTAACCAGTTTTGCTGGAAAAATGCATCTTATTTCTGGATAAGATAAGGTCTAATTTATTCTGATAAATACTGTAGGAAGAACGACGACGCTAATAGCTTAATTGCAAAATGCAACTTGTGCAAAAAGTCTTGGAAACAGAAATAACTAAACTAATTGATTAATTGTGCGAAATTGACAAATTTTGGAGTTAACACATGGCGGCCGATGACGCCATCTTTGTGTTATGTCATTCCGTTTTGACAATTTAATTTTAGGTTAGTATTGTTATTGATGTTGTTTGTGGCTTGTTTGTCTGTTGAACATGGCTGTGTTTGATAGGATCTATGGCTTACAAGTTTCCGTGATCGTGAACATAAATATTTTAACCAGTTTTCGATCATTCCTTATGTGGGTTGTTTAAATATTGTTTACATTAATTTTGTAACAGCAGCACTTTTCAAACCACCTACATTTTTTTTACGGTTGATGATATATTCTTCATTATATAGGCTTCATTTTTAAAACGTTGGCCGCACCAAAAATTTCCCCTGCATCGTAGGTGCGTTTACAAACATAATATAACCTCTCACGATAATCCAACCCGGAAAAACTATCTTTAGGCCATACAAATATTTGATCCGTGCGGGAATCGACAGCAGCCAATCGCTCAGGCACTGCTCTTAACGTGGCATCGAATATTATTACAAAACATTTACTTGACAATATAGGACATTTGAAAAATGATACGCAAAGTTTTTGACAGATGTCAAGTGTCAAACAAACGTCAAATAGAACATTTTCAAACGTAGGTAGGCTTGAGTTTAACTGGACAGGCAGTAGTACCAAAACCAGTTTCAGATGGAGTGGAACAGGTCGCCAAACAACCTGGCCATGTTTATTTAAGGAAAACAATGTTACGTGAAACGGTATACCGCGCTGAAAACGGAATATTTCAACTGTACTGTTTATTATGAGTTTATGGGATGAATGCAATAACCAAGTAATCAAGTGTTGATGAATTTACTTTATGCTTGGAATATTTGTAATGCTTTCTTGTTTTTTGTTGTTTCTGGGAGTTAAAAGAACATAGGTAGACACTTTTGTCATTCAAATTTTGGAATTCCAAAAAGTTAAAAAAAAAATAATTTAAAAGCGATCTACATTTTATACTATGACCAAATGTACGAACGATGAAGTATGCAAGGATCGTAGCATTTGGCGTACTGTGGTTGCTGCCTACCCCCATGGGAAAAAGGCATGAATTTATGTAAGTATGTATTATACATTTTGTGCTATGCGTATGCAAGGTTCATATATGATACTTATCTATGTACTTGTAACATACAATTGCATGCTTTGGTGAAAAAAAATGTTTTTTTTTTGTAAACCAAAAAAAGTCAAATAATAAACAAGCTACGATCGGTAACCCGATTTCTCATGAGAATTCACAGATACAATCTAATATTGTTTTCTATCGTGATAATTTTATCATTACAACAAATCCAGTCTTAGCTACGACTCAAAAGACTTAAAAAAGTCGACCTGCTTTTATAAAAACCGGTTTGAAGCACGATACACAAGAATAAGTACCTACATACCAGTAGTCTAGATGCGAACACAGTAAAATAATATTTATAACCAGAGACAAGACAGAGTGGAAATGAGTAGGACTGTCATCCGCCCCGGAGTCTGGGCGCCCGGGAGTCGTCCAGTAGGGGATTTCAATAATGTCCACTTTTTATGTCTTTAAATATTTAAAGTTGAAGTTTTTATCCGGTGTCAACAATTGAGGTGATGAACTAATGAGAGATAGCAAATAACGTGATAATATTTAATGTTCATAAACTAATCAGATCCGTAAGGAATATTCATACAAAATTTAAACAGAATCCATCCGGAAATAATTTTGTGATGCTTCAACAAAATTCAACACCTACATTGCTTTGTTACTATATTATGTTTAGAAAATCTGAATAAAAAAACTTAGTGACCGATAAACATATTGAAAAATGGCGGCACGTAGAAATATTGCAAAAAAAATGTAACTCTATAATTTCGGAAACCATTTCGGATAATCTGCAAAAACGGTTTTATGGAGTTGAAATTGAAACTACAGATTACAGAAAGCCCGTTACCGGCCATTTTTTGTCAAATTGACGATAATAAATAAGTAACAAATCGCGGTTGGTTGTACCATTACCGTTTCCTCTCGAATTGCAAATACAGTTGGTACTTTTAAGCTTATCCAATGAAAATCCAAGAACGACATTGGTCAGTTTTTTTTTTGATAAAGCGTGTCGCAAATTAACCAAGATGTTATAATAAGGTTACTTAGTTAGACTAACGCCCCGTTTCCACTAAAGCAGCGAGGAAACGAGATGTTATTGTAAAGAAGCCATATTGAAAAAATCTGATCTTGTATAAAATATTTATTTACAAGATATGGCCAATTACAAGTTTTCACAGATACATTTGTGTTTACAATAATTAACCCATATCATCCCAGTGTTCCATTTTTGAAAAACACTAATTTAAAAATGCGTTCAAAAATTATAATAAAAAAATAAAAAAGTAACCTTTTCAAAAATGGAACACTGGGATGATATGGGTTAAAAACAGATGATATACATAATGCACTATTTTGCTAATAAACTTTAATTTCTTTTTTGGTACCTATATTTAAGTAGGTATAAAAAGAAAGATCCAATTATATTGATAACTAACAGAAATAAAGCTACAATTTACACTCGAAGATTCACTCAAAATTGTCTCCAATTTAGTAACACATTAGCAGTAATGCAAGCCGATTGACTTTGCGAGACATCTCCTTTTCTCTCCGCTGCAGTGAGAACCAGGCCTAATCTATACCACACAAAGCATTTAAAAACATCATGTTTCCTGAAGGTATTAATGCTTTACCAAAGTAAACTATGAAAGAACGCCAAAAAGGCTTAGCCATAGATAAGACAAGTAACACCATGACTAAAGCATACCAACTGAGCCTTCAGCAAACATACTCAGGGAGGAAATAATGAAATAATCCGATTAGTGAGTCAAAATGTTGTGGAAACTTTACCTTGGAGTGCTATTTATCGGTACCTGCGGGCGGTGGGCTGATATGAGGACAAGAGTTCCGCGATGAAATACGCCGGTATTGTTAAATTCGAGAAAATTCAGTTCTATGATACTGGTACCAAATGATTTTCTCTGAATCATTTCCTGGTATTTTTTATTATGTTTTTTTTTCTCTCATTGTTTTTAGTAATAGGATAATATTATAACTTTTGTTTCTAAAGAGTAGGTAAAGCATTGTATGAGATGCGTTGGGCGGCTTACGTGTGACTAATCACAAGACTACACAATCCTAAATATCGATAAGGCTCTTGTTTGTAGGTACATTTAAACATAATATTGGTTTGTATATTTAAACAAGCATGCATTTATTTCCTCGGTAGCCTAGTGGTCCTAAGCGCGACTGTTACGCTAAAGGTCTTGGGTTCGATTCCTAGATCAAGCAAAAAGTAATATCGGGTTTTTCTATGAAATTCTCAGTAGCAGCTCGGAGTTAGGATTTGTGCCCTGTTAATGGCAGATGGCTCGCCCCCTATTACATGGGACTAAACATACCGGCCAACTGTGGGTGTACAATGATACACCTCTGCCTAACCCTTCGGGGAATACAGGCGTGATGGTATATTTAAAGATAATATTGTTCTTTTTATCGTGTGCATGGCAACAACCAGTATAACCTATTCCTGCTCCATTTTTATTTACGTATCTGCGTTGTTTTAACTTCTTTGTTTTGAGACCTCCTAGCAGTTCTACAACCAAAATATAAGAGCCAACTGGTAACTAATTAATGATTTCAAACATACTGTTCTAGAAACTTAATGGAACAACCAAAACTATTCGAATTGAGCTGGGAAAACACTCGTTAACTAGAAAAGCCATTAAAAATAACGATGAAAGGAAAAGCGGCCATGACCTCGGATAACACCGTAGGTAATAAAAACGCTTATGAACAAACATTCAATGCAACCATTGCGTTTTATAATACAAACCAGTGATCTAAATGCAACTTAATGTGCCAACACGGCTTCTATTGTAGCCATTCAAGTATCAATCGAGTAAACCGGTCGCCATACCTCACGGCCGTCGCCATCTTGGTTTGACAGCTGACTTATAATGGCGGGAATGTTAAGTAATTGTCTATGGTTGAGTAATAAATTCGATACGGCATGTGACGCTGGCTGACTTGAATGATTTCTGTTCCATTGCGGTTTGATTTGTGAAAAATTGTCGATTGTTTTTTTTGTTTTTTTGGTAGTGCTAGTTACGTATTACTTAGATAATCTTGACGTTTGTAATTGAATTTTTTGTGAGGCTTTGAACTGATTTTAAGTAATTTTATTTGAGTATTTTAAAATTAAATATGGATGCTAACAAACGGTGTACGGACTGAATGAATAACTGATCTTTTTAGATAACTTTAACGTGATTTTGCTGCAAAACTAACATAATCACTACCTCACATAAAATTCTTGATACTTGAAAGGTTAATTTTGTTATTTAAAAATCGCAGTAAATACATATTTCATGGCCAATAAATCTATGCAGTTTCAACAATGTCCTAGAATTATTGCCAATGAAAAATATGTACAAATTAATATTAACAGTACCATTCCCAACCAATTACCACTATTATACAATTCTATTTGAATAGGTTAATCAAGACAATCAGAAAAAAATCAATTAAAAGTAATTGTCTTAATATTACTCTACAAGGTTAATTACCAACCTTGACACTAACTTCACGCTAGTTAACCGAGGGTTAAGCAGAACTAACAAACAGTAATACCCATTATACCCACTACAATAAATACGGCAAGCCGGTAAACGAGACAGGAAATCGATTATTACCGATATTCGAATCGGATCGAATTATATCGATTATAGTTTCGATCGTTATATCTTGTCTATGGCCTATGTATTATTTTAAGAGAAGGTCGTAATTGAAAGTTGTAGAATTCAGTACGTACTTGGATAATTAGAAGTTTTTAAATTTAACAGTTTCACATTCATGACTTGATACTTTAGTGACTGATTGTGATTGATGATTAATATTATAAATACGAAAGTAACTCTGTCTGTCTGTTACGCTTTCACGACTCAACCACTAAACCGATTTTGATAAGGTACGGGAAGTTTGAACCCCAAAAAAGACATAGGGTAATTTTTTATTCGGCGACTGCGTCAGAGTCTGTGATAACCGAAATTTACGCGGACGAAGTCGCAGACATAAGCACTAGCTTATGCCTGCGACTGCTACTGATTTACTACACAAATCTAATGATTTGTGTCTTAACTTCTTATTAGACAGTATTCCTAAAGATATAACTGCCTCGCTAGCCTAGTGGTTCTAAGCGCTACTGCTACGCTAGAGGTCTTGGGTTTGATTCCCAGGTCGAGCAAAAAGTGTTATTGGGTTTTTCTATGAAATTCTGAGTAGCTGCTCGGAGTTAGGATCTGTGCCCGGTTAATGGCAATAGGCTCGCCCCCTATTACATGGAACCTAAAACATACCGGCGAACTGTGGGTGTACATTGTTACACCTCTGGCTAACCCTTCGGGGAATACAGGGGTGATGGTATGTTCCTAAAGATATAAAATAAAGTTCGAATTAGAATAAACTAGCTGTTGCCCGCGACTTCGTTCGCGTTCACTATTTTATTTGGGTTCAATTTTGTTTTTGCATACCCCTCTTTAAAAAAAATTAAAGTAAATAAAAAAATTAAAATAGCCTAAGTTACTTCTTATAACATCAGCTATCTGCGAGTGAAAGTCCCGTCAAAATCGGCCCAGTCGTTTTGAAGAGAAGTCGGGACAAACAGACAGACGGACCGACAAAAACTTTAAAAATTGATTTTTTTTTATGTTAGTACCTTATAATGCATTTAGTAAAAAGCTTGAAATTTGAAATTACAAACAGACCCTTCAATTTTATTTATTTGTATAAACTAGCTAAATCGCGAACTCGTCCGTTTGGCTTATTTCACCCGCTTCAAGTTACGTCTTTGGTTACTGCTCCGGTCCCGCGGGTCGTAATGTGATGTTATATACCCTATGTTACTCAGGAATAATGTAGCTATCTATTGGTGAAAAAATGGTTAAAATCAGTCTGGTAGTTTCGGAGCTTATTCGATAAAAACAAACAAAAAACAATGACCTTTTTATTATATTAGTATCTAGACTAATTTATTAGTTACGTACTTCAGCTTTCTATGTCTTATATTACCAAGAAGATGAGAATTTTGTATTTAAAGTATTTTACACTCTGCTCAATGCCATTCAAGTACTTTCCCATAGACAACAAGAAAACAATACATTACTTACAAAGTACATGAATGAGTAACACAACATACTTCACTGTCACGTAGATTGAAACAATCGCTTCTTTTAATTAGAAACGTTTTGTTTGTCTTTGCCATATCGGCTTTGGCCGCATACAAGCCGACGGCCCACCTGATAATTGGTCACTGCTGCCTATAGACATCTGCAATACCAGAGGATTTCCCAATGCTTTGCCATCCCAGAGCCAAAGTTAAAATGTCCCATGTGCCTGTAATTACACCGGCACCCATACCCTTCAAACAGGAACACAGCAACGCTGCTTTGCGGCAGAGATAGGTAGGTATAGTAGCCGCCACAAGTCGTGAGTACAACCGTCAAGTTTATTTTTGGGATTCTGGGTTCCTTTCTGGATTTTTTGGCTCACCAACGCTGCAAGCGATTGGTCCGTCTGGCGAAACTATCGCATGCAGCGTCGGCGCCCCAAAAAGAACAAACCAACTTGACATTTGTGCTCTGTTTGTATGATGGTAGTACTTCCCCGGACGAGCTCTTTCACAAAGAACTCTACTACTAGGTACTAAACACACGTAAGTCAATGGTTCATGTTTTTTTTCTCCGGTAAGTATATCCGTGTGCGGTTTTGACATTAATATTTTGTTCCTTGTCATGTATTTTTTTTATACGGTAAAAAATAACTAATGATGTTTGCTAAATTTATTTATTTTAATAGTGTTGGGTTTAACACTAGTGACTTTTATTAATTTTAAAATTTTGTTATGATTTCCTCAGGCATTCCCAAATGCATTTAACTTAAAGTTCCCTCCAATTTCGCGGCCATGTTTAAGTCACGCTTACCTTGCCTTTTTTTGTCATGCAACATTTATTTAAACAGTCCTTGCCCTTCTGCATATTTGGCCTTATTTTAAATACTACCGCTTGCATTTAACCGCAGTTTTCATGACCACTAAACCGTTTACCACAGATTACATAACTCGTTTACCGATAAAAGTTGGTACATACACATAAGTGCCGATTAATTTTACGCATATTTAACGAGTAATGGCGGGCCCGCTAGTTAACAATAAACTTTTATTTATTAACGGTAAACGTGGGAAAATACCGGTTTTTTGTCGTAGTTGTTAAAACAGCATTAAGTAAATATTACAGACGTGAGTAATCTTTTCGTAACATTTGACTTGACTTGACGAAAATATTATTTAATTAATATATTATTTAATTTTACGATTATTCATGCAAAACGGAATATTAGGTAAATTATTTTTAATGGTTTGCTATACCTGATTTAATCCGCCGCGGTAGACGCTCCGGACGTCGGGAGCCGCGAGACGACTCCCGGCCACCGTAGATACGGGCCTGTGGACGGTGAGCAATGGGTAGCTCACCGTCCTTACGTTGCATAACGACAGGCCGTGTCGACGGCGCGTTCGTGGTCCACGCGCGCCTCAAAGAAATGTCAGCAAAAGGAAGGGGCCACTGAGGGCCGATGCCTACCGGGGCTGCGAGTTGTTCGTAAGACATACCGCGCCCCCGGAACGCAAAGGGCACAAGAAGGAACATGTGTGGGTTTTAGTCAGTAAAAGTCTGACACTCCCTCCCGCCCCGCCCAGGGCGGGAGAAGTTATTTGATAATTCCCCCCCCCCCCCCCAAAAAGAAAATACCTGATTTAATAACTGGCTGGTGTACCTACTTTTATGAAATATGAAGTTATATTTTTTATCACTTGGGTACATTTGAATAATTTATTTTAAAGCATCTAAGCCGCGACTGCTACGCTAGAGGTCTTGGGTTCGATTCCCAGATCAAGCAAAAAGTGATATTGGGTTTTTCTATGAAATTCTCAGTAGCAACTCGGTGTTTGGATTTGAGCCCAGTTAATGGCAATAGGCTCGCCCCCTATTACATGGGACCTAAACATGTGGGTGTACGCTGGTACACCTCTGCCTAACCCTTCGGGGAATACAGACGTGATGGTATGTTATGTGTTATTTAGTAAACTGAGATTGAGGTAAATTAGTGTTGCATTGTAGAGAACATTACAGGTCTCAAAAAAAAAAAGCATGGACAGTACTTTATGCGATGAGCTACAGGGCAAAAGCCTCTTCTCATATAGAGAAGACAAGAGCATTGATCACCACTTTTGCTCAAGGCGGATTTGCGATTTCAGACTTAAGTACATTAATATAAGTCCACATTTCCTTACGACAAACTACCTGGAAGGCAACTTTTTTTTTTCTTATTACAAAAATGTCTAGTCACCATAAACATGTAACATGTTTTACCCAACACATAATATGACCATCGTACAGTCAACAAAACAGATAAGTAACCATGCCGTAACACATAAAAAAAGTTTTTTTAGCCGCTGAAGAATGATTTGTAATGAAATGACTAGGAAACAAACAGTTCATTAATTAAAATTAATTAAATTCGCAGACATCCTTGGAAGGAAATTTGAACTATAGGTCTATAGCTGCCCCGTTGGTCTCGTGGTCGCAAGCGCGATTGATGAGCACGGGTCCTGGGTTCGATTCCCGGGTCGGACAAAAAGTGTTATTGGGTTTTTCCATTACGATTTTCTCAGTAGCAGCCCGGAGTTTGGAAGTTGGTGGTGTGACACCCCCGTGCCTCGGAAAGCACGTAAAGCCGTTGGTCCTGGCTGTCATTCGTAAACCTTTGACAGTCGTTACGAATAGTCAGAAGCCAGAACGTCTGACAACCAGTTTTACCAAGAGGTATCGTGTTGCCCAGTTACTGGGTTGTGGTGGTCAGATAGGCAGTAGTTCCATGTAAAACACTGATATTCAGCTGCATCCGGTTAGACTGGAGGCCGACCTCAACATAGTTGGGAAAAAGGCTAAGTAGGTGATGAGGCGTATAGCTGACTACCCTGGTTACTTATGTATTTTGTTGACCGTGCGTAAAACTACAAATAGTACCACCAGGCGGCCGATGGCACAACCAGTTCTCCTTCCGTTTAAAACATCCTGCTAAGTATCCTTTATTGTAAGACAGACCTGTGTAAGTACTATACTGTTTTTAATTACGTACAATCATTACTGTTTCTTTAACTACCGTTTAGTGTGTTGAAACCGGTCCATATTCAAGTAGGAAGCTTGGGTACCTGCAACAATAAAATTAAAACATAAATTGCATTGTAGGTTAAGCAAGAATAATGTTTAGAGTTTAGAAGTTGGAGAAGCCTGAAAGAGGGTCAATGTACTCATTATTAAATAAGTAGCCCCCGACAGAAAAATAAGAATTCCTACCGCAGCTTACAAAAGAGCTGATAACTTTAGAACCGCTGAACCGATTTTAATCAAACAAAGCTAAGAACACTCCTGTCTAAGTAACCTTTCAAACACAGAAAACAAAATCAAAATCGGTTCGTGCGTTCGGTAGCTACGATGCTACACACACACAGACAGACATGTCAAACTTATTATATAACACCCCGTCGTTTTTGCGTCGGGGGTTAAAAATCACCTGATCCATATCACATATCCGTTAAATATGTACATACTGATAATCAAATTTAGTAACTTTCAGTAAAAAATATTGCTAATACATTTACTTGTTGGTGCGTAAAAATACTTTTCATGACATGCTCAAAACATTGTACTTTCAGTTGCATCCAACAGTACATAGGTCGTAGAGCTATTTAAAATTTAGTTACACCACCATCACGCCTGTATTTCCCAAAGGGTTAGGCAGAGGTGTACCAGTGTACACCCACAGTTCGCCGGTATGTTAAGGTCCCATGTAATAGGGGGCGAACCTATTGCCTTTAACCGGGCACAAATCCTAACTCCGATCTGCTACTGAGAATTTTATAGAAAAACGCAATAACACTTTTTGCTCGACCTGGGAATCGAACCCATGACCTCTAGCGTAGCAGTCGCGCTTAGGACCACTAGGCTACCGAGGCAGTTATTTAGGCGTATTTTTGTATACGTCTATAAACATCACGCTACGACTCACGGGAGCAAAGCAGTAACCAAAGACGTAACTTAACGCGGGTAAAAAAAACACCACGCGATCAAATTCGCAGGCATAAGCTAGTTATTAAAATTCACGTGACTTTAATTTGCATTTTCCATTTTTCAATCAACAGTTGAAAGTACCTACATAATTTGATTTGCAAATTGTGAACATTCAAGGTCTCTCTATTTATAGAAATAATGATCATAATCATCTTTATAACACGCGCTAATTGTGAACAAAAACGGATTTATAAGTAATTTAAATTAATTTGTCATTGAACTGACTAATAGTTTCAAAATCAACAAAATATTCTTACCTGTTCTCAATGTTGCTTGTACCTAGTATTTGGAGTGCCTAGTATGGTTGTCGCCACGAGTCGTGAGCACAGATGTTAAGTTAATTTTTGTGTTCCTTTCTAGGTTTTCTGTAGTGCTGACGCTCCCCTAAATTGGTCTGATGAAATTCTCAATAGCACCTCGGGGTTTGGTTTGTGCTCGGTTAATGTCATTAGGCTCGCCCCCTATTACATGGGACCTAAACATACCGGCGAACTGTGGGTGTACATTGTTACACCTCTGCCAACACTTCGGGGAATAAAGGCGTGATGGTATGGTTAACCCAACAGGTTGACAGGAACAAAAACCACAGATAAATAAAAGTCAAAGAAGCAACACCTCATGAAGATGAACCTACATGTATAACAATACGTAGTAAGAAAGTAAGTATCCATACAACACACACAAGCGTACAATATTCAATATGATACGCGTTATGCATGTGTAATCGACTCGGATGCCATGCTCATCTTCGTCGCAAAGAGTAAGTAAATTACAGAAGGTATTCTTTCTACCCACGAGGGCGGAGCTGTTAAGTAACCAAAAACAACATAACGCACGTGTAAAGAATATGCAATAGTAACAATTAAAAACACACAATTATTCATTTTAAGTAACCCCTACAGAAGAATAGAAATCCCTACCGCAGCTAACAAAAGAGCTGATAACTTTGAGACGGCTGAACCGATTACCATCAAACATAGCTAAGAACACACCCGATTAGTTCACGTTTCAAACAAAAAACAAAATCAAAATCGGTTCATGCGTTCAGGAGCTACGATGCCACAGATAGACACACACACAGAAAGATACGTCAAACTTAGAACAGCCCATCGTTTTTGCGTCGGGGGTTAATTAAAAAGAGTGTCCGTAGAGTTTCTTGCTCGTTCTCTTCCATAGAGGCATACCTACGTTTTGGAACGAGCAACTAGCTTCAACATTCTGACTAACTGACCGACTCCTTTACAATTCAAAAGTGCTTGTAATTGGTCAAAATGAAATAAATGCTTTGAATTTGAATTATTTATCATTTGTTCTCTCTTCACAATTTACAAAAACTATACAACTATTTCCACATTGGTGAGAGACTGGCGCCTGAAGGTTTTTGGAGTATAACCTAACTCACCAAGACCCTCACCTCGGTAAGATTTTCATAAAAATGGCTAGGAGATAACAGTATAAGCGGATTGGAGATTTCACGACTAATAATAATAGTCTTGAAATAATTATTAATAATTTTAAGTCCACGTTTCCTTACAATATTTTCCTACACCGATGACAGTGATGTCCAAGATAAACTTACCAAGTACATAATGAATTAAAAAAGTCTCATTGGTCGAACTGCCTCGTTTGACTAGTGGTCCTAAGCGCGACTGCTACGCTAGAGGTCTTGGGTTCGATTCCCAGGTCGAGCAAGTGTTATTGGGTTTTTCTATGAAATTCTCAGTAGCAGCTCGGAGTTAGGATTTGTGCCCAGTTAATGGCAATAGGCTCGCCCCCTATTACATGGGACCTTAACATACCGGCGAACTGTAGGTGTACACTGTTACACCTCTGCCTAATTCAGGCGTGGTCGACGACGCTACGACGCATTTTTTTTGTTTTTTCTAACTTCTAAGTGTGTCAAGTTGGTTTTCTTGTATCATCTTTGAGAAATGACCCTTCTGCATCAACTTTATAGTCACGTACACCATTGTGGTCGTCAGAAGTATCGGACGAGGCAGGTGATGTCATTTTAATGCTAACACTGTCGCAGGCTTTCAAAGCAACCGTAGTCACATCGGATGCTATGTTTACAGTGCCATGAGACAGGCCATTATTAATTCTACTCCCATGGGAGAAAGTTTAAATTTAGTTGGAACGTTTTTTGTAGAAGGGATCAATGTTTGTTAAAATCTTTTTTGTACTATAAACACATGAATGGGCGCAGATAATACCGTGGAACCGGTGTCAAGGTGTGGTGGGGTTATGACCCTTGTGGTTGAAATTCAATAGCCAAGCCACTGTAGAGTTTGTAGTTATTTTTAGCGTCATGTTACTTTTAAAGTTTTACGGTTATTTAAATAGTTGTATAACTGTTACAGTCTAAGGATCTTGTGACAGAAAGACATACAACATGTACTTATTTAATTTGTTTCTTTTTTGCCTAGTGGTCCTAAGCGCGACTGCTATGCTAAAGGTCTTGGGTTCAATTCGATTTTTCTATGATATTCTCAGTAGCAGCTCGGAGTTAGGATTTGTGCTCGGTTAATGGCAATAGGCTCGCCCCCTATTACATGGGACCAAAACATACCGGCGAACTGTGGGTGTACATTGGTACACCTCTGATTAACCTTTCGGGGAATACAGGCGTAATGGTATGTATGTATGCTTCGACGATAATTTGTCGGCTGGTAAAAAATGCAAAAAAAAAACCCAATAACACTTTTTGTCCGACCTGGGAATTGAACCCCGGACCCCACGCTTAACAGTCGTGCTTGCCACCACGAGACTAACGGGGCAGTTTGTTATAAGTTGTTGTTGTAGTTGTATATTATTTTTAAGGCCTGGCTAGAGGCCTTCCTAATATTTAGGGCACCACAGAAAAGTCCAGTTATTCAGCCGACAACCTCCTAGGTTGATTTGCGAGAGGCCATTTCGAAAAAAACATGAAAACTTAGCAAGTTAGCGTAAATGGTGTCCTTGTATGATTAGAATTAGAAGCCTAATCAAGCGGTTGATCTTATGACTGAACGTTAATAATATCTCTGACTCATTGGAGGTACATACCTATCTGGAAAACCCAAATATAAATATTTTAGTACTTAACTTGTAAGTAAACAAGATGTGGTTTTTATTTTAATTTCGGTTGAATAGATAATAATACTGACTTCCTTATTAGCCTAGTGGTCCTAAACGCGACTGCTACGCTAGAGCTCTTGAATTCCATTGCCAGGTCGAGCAAAGTGTTATTTGGGTTTTTCTATAAAATTCTCAGTAACAGCTCGAAATTAGGATTTGTGCCCGGTTAATGGCAACAGGCTCGCCCTCTTACATGGGACCTAAACATACCGGTGAACTGTGGGTGTACATTGGTACACTTCTGCCTAACTCTTTGAGGAATACAGGCGTGATGGTATGGATCGTTGACTTTCAATATTTCTGTAACTAGAAGGTCTCCAGGTATGGTCTGGAAGAACAAAATAATCGCAATGATAAGAAGAAACTACATCTTTCAGCTTCGTTAAATTAGTCTTTTTACACCGTTGACAATAACTCACGTTAATGAGACTTGAAAACAACACCTATTAACCAACCGCTACAAAGAAAAAAACTATCAAACAATCCATAAATATGTTCACAAGCAAAACGAAACGACAACCATAGACGGCTACATGATTTGTGCCATGTTTTATAATCACGAACTTAAAGTTACACACAAACACACATATGTAATAGATTGTACAGAGATGGTCCCAGTATACGACCTTGTGGGACGCCGCGAGCATGCATTCGCGACGCATTGCGGTTGGAATTCATCCAATACCAAACACCTTGATGTCATTGGGACGTTGATGTCATTTAGCATTCCATGGTTTTTATGATCGTTTTTCCTTTAAGATGTCAAAGATTCAAGTTATTACTTAGACTGCCCCGTTCGTCTCGTGGTTGCAAGCGCGACTGATGAGCACGGGGTCCTGGGTTCGATTCCCGGGTCCGGTAAAAATTGTTATTGGGTTTTTTCATTACGACTTTCTCAGTAGCAGCCCGGAGTTTGGAAGTTGGTGGTGTCATACCCCCGTGCCTCGGAAAGCACGTAAGCCGTTGGTCCCGGCCGTCATTCGTAGATCTTTGACAGTCGTTACGGATAGTCAGAAGCCAGAAAGTCTGACAACCACTCTTACCAAGAGGTATCGTGTTGCCCAGTAACTGGGTTGTGGAGGTCAGATAGGCAGTCGCTCCATGTAAAACAATGGTATTCAGGTGCATCCGGTTAGACTGGAAGCCGACCCCGACGTAGTTGGGAAAATGCTAAGTAGATGATGACTTTGACTGAATATACCACGCAGTTTCACCCGCGTTAAGTTACGTATTTGGTTGCGGTTCCGCTCCCGTGGGCCATAGCGTGATGTTCTATACGTATAAACCTTCCTCTTGAATCATTCCATCTATTGATGAAAACAGCATTAAAATGCGTTGGGTAGTTCAAAAGATCTAAGCGTACACGTGTTTATTTTTACTTGCGTTAAGTTACATCTTTAGTTACTGCTCCGCTCCCGTGGGTTGTAGCGTGATGATAAATAGCCTATACCATTCCTCATGAGTCTGGCTATCATTTACACACAAAAAAAAATCTAATCCGACTGGTAGTTCCAGAGATATGCGTGTTTAAAGAAACAAACAAGTTGTATTATATTACTATAGATGTACAAGTATAAAAATGAGATGTATTATATTACTATAGATAATAACAAGTATAAAAATGATATCTTCAGTGTTAAATACAACACGTGCAAGTAATTACTGAGTAACCACATATATTGTAAAAGGAAGAACTCAATCATCATTAATTTTAATAGCAATGTGCACTACATTACGTACAATGCACAAAAAGTCACCACAAAGGAAAAATAAAATGGCCATCTAGGACATGTGCTTCTGTATTTTCGAACGCATTCAACTCTATTTAAAAAATAATAGCAGTCTATTCTCCAGCCCGGCCCCCGCTGTACCTTCTCATATAGAAAAGGTACGAGAATTAATCACCACACTTGCGGCGATTTCTGACTAATATGTATTTTATTTCCTTTTTTTAAAGTCCTGGTTTCCTCACCATGTTTTCCTTTACCGCTGTCAGTTGAGGAAATATGAGTCGAAAAAGTCACATTCGTATTACGATTCGATGCCACAACCACATGTATGAGAGGCGTCTTAAACAATGGGCAATCACGACATACGGTTACAAACATACCATCACGCCTAAATTCCCCGAAGGGCTAGGCAGAGGTGTACCAAAGTACACCCACAGTTTCGCCTGTATGTTTTTATGTCTCATGTAATAGGAGGCGAGCCTATTGCCATTAACCGGTCACAAATCCTAACTCTGAGCTGCTACTGAGAATTTCATAGCAAAAACCCGATAACAATTTTTGCTCGACCTGGGAATCTAACCCAATACCTCTAGCGTAACAGTCGCGCATAGGACCACTAGGCTAACGTGGCTGTTATATATAGAATACGGTTAATTGTAATATGAATTTGTGGGATATAAACACTGAAAAACTTTGCTATTCCCAGACGTTATCGAAGTATGGTTTTATATCTACAAGTACAACTGTTATGAATGCAAAAGTTTGGATGAATGAATGTTTGATGTTCCAATATTCATTTCAATCAACCGAAGGAAATATGTTAATAAAATCTACCGAATTCCATGTTGCAATCAATCAGAACAATAATAATTAAAACATTGATCAACACATGCTATTTATCGAAAAATTAACAACATAGATTGGCTCAATCAACTTAATTGATAACGTTTGAGTAAAAATATGCATATGACCTATTAATTATTTGAAGGCTAAAAAATATCCTGAATACGTTGCCTTCGAAAAGTATAAACAACCTTATCAGGTTATGTTACTGAAAAGGCCACTCAGAGATACCGCGCCCCCAAAACGCAAAGAGCACAAGAAGGAACATGGATGGGTTTTAGTAAGTAAAAGTCTGACACTCCCTACCATCCCGCCCAGGGCGGGGGAAGCCATTTGATGATTTCACATCCATAAAAAAAAACACGTTATATTTACGGCTGTGAGCCCACGTCAGAAAATTAGTGAACCGTCAACATCATATTCAACTGACTAAAAATTGTCTGCCTCGATAACCTAGTGGTTCTAAGCGCGACTGCTACGCTACGGGTTTTGGATTCGATTCCCAGGTCGAGCAAAGTGTTTATTTCTCAGTAGCAGCTCGGAGTTAGGATTTGCGCCCGGTTAATAGCAATAAGCTCGTCCCCTAATACATCGGACCTAAACATACCGGCGAACTGTGGGTGTTCTCCGGCACACCTCTGCTTAACCTTTCGGGGAATACAGGCGTGATGGCATGTTATGTTATGTAAAAATTGTCCCACCTTCGAAATATAAATTGGTTGCAACACGACTTACATCATGGTAACTTATACATACATACATAAACTCACGCCTTTTTCCCATGGGGTCAAGCCCGCCGGTTACGAGTACTGCGCACCCGACCTTTCTGAAGAACCTCACCAATAAGGTCAGGGCAACACATTTGTAAGAACACTGGAGAATTCTCAACAAGATCCCGTTGGTCGTAGCGTGATGTTTCGCGTATAAACCTGACGCTTGAAACATTCTATCTATTGATGAAATCGCACTAAAATCCATGGCGTCGTTTAATAGATCTAAGCGTACAGAGGGACAGACAGCTTGAAGGGAATTTGTTTTATACTATGTAGGTATGCAAAACATGCAGGTTTGTCACGACGTTCCCGTTACCAATTATACAGTTACTTACTACGAACTTAGAGTACTTATCGATAAGGTTTGTTTGTCTTCTCTGTTTATTGTTTTCCATGTGCAAAGGATAATACTAAATGACTTATATAACGTAACACTAGCTTTTGCCGACGACTTCGTCTGAATAAATGGCTAAAAGTAGCCTATGCCCTTTATTGGGGTTCAAACTTACCCCGTATCAAATTTCATCAAAATTTGTTCAGTGGTTTAGTCTGGGAAGCGTAAAAGACAGATTATTATTATTTATTTATTTTTACATTTATTTATTTCTCATACATATTAAATACATTTTTAAATATTAATATAAAACATTTAAAAATATAAAAAATAGTAGCCCACCGGTATCGGGAACAGGGTCCAAGCTACCAGTGGTCAGGGCTCCTGAGAAAGGAATCTCCTAACAATACGCGCCGTGTCTAGGAGTACCGCTTTCTGAATCATGCCCTTGATCCAACTACCCAACGAGAGCCTCCTGAGGTGTTGGTCGAGGCTCTTGGCTATTATGCCATTGGCCGTCACGACTATCGGCACAATGATTGCTGTACTCACATCCCACATGTCGACAACCTCGCGAGCCAAGTCAAGATACTTAATTTGTTTATCTTTCTCAGCTTTCACGAGGTTCTCGTCATGTGGGACCGTAATATCAACAATCATTGCGCGACGCTCTAATCGATCTACCACCACTATGTCAGGCTTATTGGCAACAATAGTCCTGTCGGTGATGATAGATCGATCCCAATACAATGTGATATTGCCATTTTCAAGAACTGGGTCGGGCACATACCTGTAGTACGGTACTTCCAATTCAACAAGACTGTATTTCAGAGCAAGTTGCTGGTGAATAATCCTGGCTACAAGGTTGTGTCTATGCAAATAGTCTCCGTTAGCCAGACGAGAACACCCAGATATAATGTGACGGATTGATTCCCCCGGACGGTGGCATGCCCGACAGATGTCAACCGTGCCGTCCTTCACAATATACCTCCGGTAATTGTTCGTCATCATAACTTCGTCCATAATAGCACAGACAAAACCTTCAGTTTCCCCAAAGAGGTCACCAAAGCGCAGCCAAGATACGGACGCCTTGAAGTCTACATCCGGCCCATGTAGGACCCGGTAGTAGCGCCCATGAAGCTCCTTGCTCTTTCATACCTCCCTGCGATCATTAGTGTCTAATACTATAGGTTTGCGCCAGTTCTCGTTCGCTAAAGAGAGCGGGGTGAGGCCCTTGTCCACAGAGACCACATCTCGGTGCATCCCCACATCAACTTCCAGGAAGTAACCCCTGACACTGCATATCTCACGGTTGTGCAGGGTTTTAGCATTTAAGAAGCCTCGACCTCCACACTTCCGTGGGATATACAGTCTCATTACTGATGACCGTGGGTGATGCATCCGATTTGCGGTCAATAATGAGCGGACCCTCCTATCCAGGGCGTCAAGTTCTGTCTGAGACCATTTAAGTATGCCGAAAGAGTACATCAAAACCGGCATGACCCAACCGTTGAAGGCGCGCACCTTGTTTCCGCCTGATAAAAGACTATTTAAAACTTTATTAAGGCGGCCAAAGAAGCGTTCCTTCAACAATTGCTTCATGTCGGTAGCGTTGATGCCCAACACTTCCGACATACCCAAATACTTGTAGGTTTCAGTTGAGGAAAGGGACCTAAGGTTTATGGAATCCGAGAGTTGGGTTCCCACAGATTCCACAATCTCCCCTCGCTTCACATGCATGACTGCACATTTGTCCACACCAAATTCCATCCTGATGGCACTACTGAAAGTTTTTGTTACCTTCAGTAGCTCTATCAGTTGCAAATTGTTGGGGGCAAACAGTTTCAGATCATCCATGTAAAGGAGGTGAGATATGACCTGACCACCTCTTCTCAACCGATAGCCCAGCCCCGAGCCCTCCAGCAGTGTACTTAGAGGGTTCAAGGCTAAACAAAACCACAGTGGACTCAGACTATCGCCCTGAAATATACCACGCTCGATCCTTATTGGTTCGCTGTTCTCTCGGCACTGCCGACATCCTGGATAGCGTAGGACCGTCCTCCATTGCCCCATACACGACATCAAGAAGGTGCGCAGAGTTGTATCCACTTTATACAATTCCAACACCCTCATGAGCCATGTATGTGGCACCGAGTCATAGGCCTTTTTATAGTCTATCCAACATGCCGATAGATCCCTTCGAGAACGACGAACTTGCTGGTTAATGGCCATATCAATGAGGAGTAGCTCCTTAGTACCACGGGACCCATTCTTACATCCATTTTGAGAGACAGACATAATGGAATTATTATCAATATGTTCATTGATTTTAACTCTCAAGATAGATGTAAGAACTTTATAGACCGTCGGCAAACAGGTGATCGGTCTATAATTTTTGGGTTCCGTAGTACTACCCGATTTATGGAGCAGGTGGGTTATTCCAGTTGTTAAAAACTGGGGTAACGATCCAGACTCTAAGGCTGACTGGAATTGAGAAGCCAAGCGAACGTGCGATCTTTGTAGCCATTTAATCCAAAAATTGTGCAGTCCGTCTGGTCCTGGAGATTTCCAATTAGGCAACGGACGAACTGCACGAGCTACGTCTTGGGGGCTGATCGTAATTGCCCCCATTTGTGGTATGGGATCACACACTCGTTCAACCTCCCGAGTCCAATCGCCCTCAGTGTGACTGACAGGCACCGACCAGATGCTGCGCCAAAACGAACACATGGCATCATCATCCGGCAGACGCGCATCAGTCACACCTTGGTCTGGCCGCTCCCAAGCCCTGTAGACCCACCTCTCATCGCTCTGGAATGTGCGGTTCTGGGTGTATCGCTCCACTCGCCGCTTGTACCGACGAATACGGTTTGCCCATGCACATATCTTCTGCTTTAGGAAGTCAATACGTTCTGTGACGCGGGATAAATAATCTCGAGGATCAATATCAGTCCCCGAGAATGCCCGCCTCACAAAACGCATCACTCTAGGGCGAATATTGCCCTCCCTGAAGCAGATTAGCTTGCCGATGAGTGCTCTAGCCCTATCGATACGAAGCTCAATCCTGCACTGCCAAGCTGGTACGACTGGTTTTGGTCGTGCAGCTCCGTCACTGTTGGGAAATTTGACATGAGCTACACGACATGCCGCAACAGCCGCGCAATATAAGATTGAGTGGGTATCGACAAGGTCCTTGCTGCTGTCAAAAGAGTTTGACAGCTGCGAATCTAGAGCACACACCAACGCTTTATTTTTGTTGTGCATCGGCAAACGTGGTAGTCGTGGTCTAAGCTCCGGTGGTGTGAAGCGATATTCCCGGAACGCATCCTCCAAAGCACTCCTCAACTGTTCATTGCATTGGGAACTCACGGAAATAGCCACGTCATCATCCACTTCATCAACGCGATCAGGTCGCGGCGACTGCATTGTACTAGGCAAACTTTGCGGTTGGACCACAACCGTGTGCTGTGACGAAGCAGGTGTAATATGACTACTCCGTGATTCGAGCCGAAGTCGATCAAGTACAGTGTTATTCAACATATGATTACGTTGTATAGCCCGCACCTGATCCGATAGTCGCTGTGCCGACACGTTGACAGTTGGTTCAAGCACCTGAAACAGAGAGAGCATCCGACCACGGTACGCAGTCAGGTTACTTCCCCCCTCTGTAGCCCCAAAGTATGAGCGCATGACGTTCTCATTAACAGACTGTGTCCATCTCATGCGCTGCACACTTCCACCGGCAGCGGGGACCCTATCAGAAGCCAGTGGGCCTCGGGATCCCAAGCACGTCGGTGGCCGGCGTCCTCCCCGTCGTCGAGCAGGTGGTGGCGACGACAGCGGAGAGAAATATTCGTCGCTCGAGCTCGACGCAACTGCCGTGGCCGGTGTGGCAGCACTCACAGTGGGGTTGGATTCCGACGGCGGCGAGGCGGAGCTGAGCAACGAGTCCGGGGATGACAATTGTGCATTTTTTCGAGCTCTGGCGCGTGTCAACATTCCTGTTTTTCTTTTACATTTTGACTTGATTTCATGATGACGGTCTTGACAGCCGTCACATTAAAAATTCATAGTTTTCCTACGTTTTTTTCTCATGATGACTGTATTTGCAGTTTGTACTATTACTTCAAAAGTTTTATGGAAATCCTGGTTGATATGGTTTACTGTTAAAATCCAAAAATAGGGCAAAATGGGAAATATAAAAATTTAAATTTTTAGACAGGTCTTGTCGATTCAAGTATTATTATTATTATTATAATATATTAATGTATGGATGTACACTCGGGAGCAATGAATCTGGGTCACCAACTTAAAGTTTCGGAAACTAAAGAATACACTTCTTCTACCTCGTTAGCGTAGTCCTAAGGGCGACTGCTGGAGGTCTTGGGTTCGTTACCCTGGTCGAGCAATGTGTTGTAGGATTTTTCTATGAAATTCTCAGTAGCAGCTCGGAGTTAGAATTTGTGCCCGGTTAATGGCAATAGGCTCACCCCCTATCACATGGGACCTTAACATACCGACGAACTGTGGATGTACATTGGTACACCTCTGCCTAACCCTTCGGGGAATACAGGCGTGATGGTATGTTTATATTTATTCTAAAGGCTGGCAAAACTTAACTCGTTTATATAAGAAAAATGCAGCCCAATGAGGAATAATTACTACTCATTCCATACTACCATACCATACTTTTCAAATATTTTTTATTTTTATAAACTTTCAATAACTAAGTATTAAGTGTTGTTGGTGATCCAAATCCATTTGCGAACGTGGTGATCAATGCTCGTGCCTTCTTTGTATGAGAAGAGGCCTGTGCCCTACAGTGGGACAATTGTGATAATCTGACATAAGCAGATATGTCAAATATGTCAAACTGGCAAATGTCATGCGTCATTCTGAGACGCGTGAGTGCAATATTATGTATGAACACATAATCTGTAAACATAATGAAATTGAGATGTTTAATTTCCGTCTTTTTATGGGAAACTTCAATCTTCAAGCTTCATTCGTGTGACAGCGGGACAGTAAACAAGCCGGATTGTATTCAAATCACCCTGGTAACGTCCGGTGGACGATTGTATGTGGGAATATTTTTATTTAAATCAACATCTGCTTAGCCTTTTCCCAGCTATGTTGGGATCAGCTTCCAGTCTAACCGGACGCAGTTGAATACCAGTGTTTTACATGGAGCGACTGCCTATCTGACCTCCACAACCCAGATACTGGGCAACACGCCCTCAAAAAATATCAAAATGTTGACATTCAAAGGAAAATAAGATTTGCCTACGCAAGGCTCGAACTAAAATTCTTGATACTTTTGGAAAATTGATTTTAAATGCACAGCATAAAATTGTTTGCCTCACGTTTAACTATGTGAACAAATCTACAATATTTTAGTGCAAAAACATTCAATAGATAAGTAGGTCTAGAAAAATTACAACAAAAACATTATCAACCATCTTTTTGTCCACTGCAAGGTTGCGAAAAATAAACAAAATGGCTTCAATTTGCAAGTATCAGGAAGTCTTCAACTTCATCTTTACTGTGAAATACTTAAAAGAATAAGTTATCCTTTTGTTTATTAAAAAAAATATCAAGATTGTTCGGAACTTGTCATTTCCTAGATTGTAGACTAGATTTTTTGTCTGTCTAAATTAATGGTCTAAGTTCTTTAGAAAAAAGACTGATTTAACGTTAATTTCTTAATCAACATACAAAGGTATTGTTTACGAAATCTATACTAATATTATAAAGAGGAAATATTTGTTTGTTTGTTTGTAATGAATAGGCTCCGAAACTACTGGACCGATTTTAACTATTGTTTCACCAATAGATAGCTACATTATTTTTGAGTAACATCACGCTACGACACACGGGAGCGGAGCAGTAACGGAAGACGTAACTTAATGCGGGTAAAGTAAGACACGCAGACGAAGTCGTGGGCGGGTCGCTAGTTGGAAATATGGAAGGTTCAATCGCGGAGAATTGCGGTGAAATTAAATTTTCACCCTTATGCCCTCAGAAATAAGGTCGAAAAGTGTTCAAAAGCCGTTGTCCTCGGATGTACCTATAGAGTATTATGTAGGATAGGCAATATACAATACAAGTAAGTATTTTTAATAATATAAGTAATTTAAAGTAGTCGCCAGGAGTCGTCAGTACAAATGTCAATGGAGTTTTTTGGGGCGCCGACGCTGCACGCGATCGGTCCGACTGACGGGACAAACACGTGCAACATCGACGGTTCAAAAAACCCAGAAAGGAATCCCAAAAACCCAAAAAAATAACTTGACATTTGTGCTCACGACTCGTGGCTACAACTATACCCACCTAAACATTTTTTTCTAAAATAAAACTCGTAGGTATCTAGTAAATATTTACAATATAATTATTCATCACTTTTCAATACCTACCAACTACGGCAAAAAAACTGAAAACATCTTGATTTTAAAATAAACATCCAAAAAATTAAGCTTTGTCATTATATATACAAACATCGACAATACATCGACTTTCACTCACTCACGAATAAACTTTTAATGAAAGAACATTAATTAAAAGTTAATGTTAAAATCGATAAAAACATAAATTAATTAAAGTACTTTATCGCAGTTTTATCAACTGTTAATTCTAGGGTTGCCATTGCCATCTAGTATACCTAGTATTGTAGTATATTTTTGTCAATTGTACTATATTTTACAAGAATATTTTTTTAATCATCATTGGATGGCAAATAGATTGACGGCTCACCTGATGTTAAGTGGTCAGCGCTGCATGTAGACATCTGCAATACCAGAGGCCGAGAGAATGCGTTGCCGTCCTAGAGACAAAGTTGAAATGTGTCATGTGCCTGTAATGACACCGGCACCCATACCCTTCAAACCGGAAAATAGCAATGCTGCTTAACGGCAGAAATACATATGGTGGTAGTACTTCCCCGGACGTCGTCCTTCACATAGAGCTGTACTACTACACGAATAAATAGTACGCAAAATATGTACTATACTTTTCCGTCATAATATAAGTGTGCGAAAAAAACAATTATAGCAATTAAATAAATGATATTGAATAATTGTTAATTTATTTTAATATGGATCTAATATTTTTTTTACCTTTGTAAACTTATTTTTAAAATAATAGAACTATAGTCTTAGCCAAGAGTAATAAAAGATACACAAAGGAAAAATAAATAATGATTTAAAATTAATGTGTACTATTTATTTTTCCTACATTTCCCAATAGTAAGTCTTGTACTATATTTTTGTAGTTTTTATTAAATAATGTTTTTCTTTGCAAAAAAAAAGTGACAACCCTAGTTCCTTAAAGAAATTAAGGAAAAGTTAGAAAACTTTAACAAAATAAAAGATCGTTTTCACAAAATAAAAGTAAAAAAAAAAAGTATAAAACTGAATTGTTATCGCTTTGCAATACAATACAATATTGCATGTATTTTATTAAAAGAGAAAGTGTCGATGAAATATTTTGATTGCACATAGTGTATTGTAATCCAGATTTCAGCTCAAATTTCAATTACATCTTTTAAACCACGCAACGGATTTTAATGCAGTTTTCATCAATAGATAGAGTAATTCAAAAGGAAGGTTTATACGTATAGAACATCTCGCTACGACCAACGGGGGCGGAGCAGTAGCCAAAGACGTAACTGAACACGGATAACACCGCGAGGTATGTAGTTAGATCTATCTGTGATACAAACATATTGCGTGTTATCCGGCCATGAAGGAGATCTTTATACGTAACGATTTCATTAAATTATGCCAATATTATTTAGTCTGAACCAGTCTCGAAGATATTTCTTGTTTTATAAGATTACGAATAGATTAAATCTATGTGGACAAAATAATTCTCAAGCGCGGTAATAGTAAAAAAAACCCGGTCAAGTATGAGTACTGGTCGCATACGATGGGTTCCCATTTCCACTGGACTATATAATATTATAAAATATACCACCAAAAACACGCTTTTTATGCTCTTAAATTTTTCAATTATTATTATTTTTTATTTTAGTTTTAACTTTGCTCAAGACGTATGAAAGTGGATGAGGCGAGAGGAGAATGTAAGGATCGTAACTGGTGGGATTCTGCGGTTTCTGCCTACCCCCGTGCGAAAAACGAGTTGGTGAAATTGAATTTTACTTTTATTTATTGATTGAGCGGTTATGGTAAAAATTTAACCTATTACGTTTCTAAAGACAGCCTTGCGACGGACGGACGAACAGCAAAATAATAGGGTTCCGTTTGGCACCTTTGGGTGCAAACCCTAATAACTTGATAATAATGTACATCAACTGGACAAAAACCAGTCATTCATCATTCTAAGGTAAGGAAAAGGATTATTTCTTCAAAGATTTATATCACCTATTAACTACTGCTGCTGCTACTGATACGCTAGAGGTCTTGGGTTCGATTCCCAGGTCGAGCAAAAAGTGTTATTGGGTTTTTCTATGAAATTCTCAGTGGCAGCTCGGAGTTAGGATTTGTGCCCCATTAATGGCAATACGCTCGCCCCCTATTACATGGGGCCTAAATATACCGGCGAACTGTGAGTGTACATTGGTACGACTCTGCCTAACCCTTCGGAACCTACCTATTAAAATCTTAAAAAACAATTGCCGTCATTCTTCGGAATCCTATAAACTGAGTTATGCAGCCTTATTAGTTCCTAATTAGTTGCTAATTAGGAAAAAATGCTTATAGTCGCATTGACGGAATACTTGTGTAGCTTTCAAATTCGTTAATTATTCTGCAATAAGAAGCAGTTTTCAGTGATTACTATTAATAAATTAATATGTAAATCAATGCAATTAATTCAGAATATAGAAAAGGATTTGGAAGTCAATGGTATTATCGTCTTTACATTCATCTCATAACTACTTAGCGTTTTCCCAACTATGTTGGAGTCGGCTTCCAGTCTAACCGGATGCAGCTGAGTACCAGTGTTTTACATGGAGCGATAGCTTATCTGACCTCCACAACCCAGTTACATTCATATATAATTATTGAATTAATACACCTATACGATTTATTAACAAAATTAAAAATATTAAGTAACCCCCACAGAAAAATAAAAATCCCTACCGTAGCCAACAAAAGAACTGATAACTTTGAAATCGCTGAATCGATTTCCATCAAACATAGCTAAGAACACTCCCGACTAATTCACCTTTAAAACAAAAACGTCAAAATCAAAATCGGTTCATGCGTTCGGGAGCTACGATGCCACAGACAGACACACACACAGACACGTCAAACTTATAACATCCCGTCGCTTTTGCGTCGGGGGTTAAAAAGAGTATGATCTAAGTATGGAGTTTCAATTAAACCATTCAAAAACGGCACTTTTGACACTTTTGTCCGTCATTTACAAGGAAAAAATGAAATTAGTTGCTTCTCCCAAAAGGTGGATTCGTATGGAGAAGAAGGGGAAAAAAAACTTCATACTTATTCTTATATATATATATTTTTAAATATTTTGTATTCAATGTCATATATCATTACTTACAAGTGCATACCACGTGCGTGTGTACCTTGCGTAAAAACGACTATATTGAAATATGTATAAAGTTCAGTATTACAAATTAAGAAATTACGGCGATATTATGTATGATTGTGTGTGAATTTATATGTTACGTTTACTCTACGCGCTTGTGTTAAGTTAGGCCTCTGTTACTAGAGGCCTAACAAACAGGGGCCAGCCAGGGCCGATGCCTGCCGGGGCCGCCTGTTATTCGAAAGAGATACCGCGCCCCCGTAACGCAAAGGGCACAAGACGGAACATGGATGGGTTTTCGTCAGTAAAAGTCTGACTGCCTCGGTAGCCTAGTGGTCCTAAGCGCGACTGCTACGCTAGAGGTCTTGGCTTCGATTCCCAGGTCGAGCAAAAAGTGTTATTGGGTTTTTCTATAAAATTCTCAGTAGCAGCTCGGAGTTAGGATTTGTGCCCGGTTAATGGCAATAGGCTCGCCCCCTATTACATGGGACCTAAAAACATACCGGCGAACTGTGGGTGTACATTGTTATACCTCTGCCTAACCCTTCGGGGAATACAGGCGTGATGGTATGTCATGTTTATGTTAAGTCTGACACTCCCTCCCGCCTCGACCGCCTTGATACCGCTTTTTTGGCGGGTTCCCATCCGAAAAAGACTTAGTAAACTAATAAGCCTTTCTGAAGTCAGTGCGGCCGATAGGTAACGGCCGTACCAGGTGACGGGTATGAAAGAATGCTCTGACCGACACCCGTGTCCCAATCAAATGTAGTTGGAGGAACAACGTGGTGTTTTAATCGGTAGGAGTCCGATACTCCCCTCCGTCTTCCCCGAGGCAGAGGACTGAGGAAGTGCATACGATTTTCCCCAAAAAAAGTTATCTATTACTACAAAATCTTTGCAAATTCAGACGTTAGCAACTGTATGATACAACAATGTATCACTACCCACAGAATGCCAATGAATTCGTGTGTCGTAACCTTTATTTCGTATACTTTGTATGCAGGACACAGGCAGTGTGTTCAACGCCTTACCTTGTACAATACGTACACGACATGTAAGATCTTATTTTTGACCTGACTACGGCAATGCCAAAAGGATTATGATTTTATCAGTCTATGTATGCTTGTTTTCGTGTGTATGTTCCACCGTACCACCTAAACAGCTCAGCCGATTTTGATGAATGCAGTGTCAATGGGCTCGCCATTGGTGTGACAACCCCGTGCCTTAGAATGCATGTAAAGCCATGATCCTGCGTCCTGATCTCGCCCCGGTTGTGTCGGATTGCCGTGCCATCGATCTATCAGAATGACGGAGGTGATTGTGCACCTGTTTTTGCGCACACACCTGTGCACTATAATATCTTCTGCGTATCTGGCTAGTCTACTTGAATATTTTATTATTTAGAAAAAGCAAAATGATTAATGTGATGAATGCCCCAACTAGTCTTTCCAGAGACGATTTTTTTTATTACATCATCATTTTATTAGTTAATATTAACTGATACAGTTATCAAGAAACTGGTTCTTCCATTCTTTCCGTGACTCGTGCAACCATGTCTTTAGATCAAGGTCACAAATGTCAGAGATCTCACAACTCAACTACGCCACACTACGTCTGCAACCGTTTGGATTCCGTACCAAATAAATGTGAATTTGAAATCCTTTTGTTGTATTTACGAAAAACGTTTGTCAACACGGTATTGTTTGGTGAGAGACGATTGTTCTTGTATACGTTAATGGGCTGAGAAGATCAAAATATCAAAATAAATATAGGAAGTACAAAAGGAATTTATATGGCAGCTGATGTGACTGGCAACGCAGGGAGGGAACGCCCTAGAAAGAAATACACTGACCTCACCCATAACCGGCGTGCTTGTATAACCAGATGTACGAACGTGGACGAGGCGAAAGGAGTATGTAAGGATCGTAGCCGGCGATCTGTGGTTTTGGCTTATCCCTATAGGAAAAAGACGTGAGTTTACGTAAGTATATGATTTATTTACTTACATGAAAAAAATAAACATTACCGCACTAGTGCGGAAAAAAGCAAAAATAACACGCGTGCGCAATACACGGCCATTGTGCACCCAAAAGCGGTACAATAAGAGCCAATTTACGAGCTTGTCTGTTTAAAACAATTAAACAATGCGACGCCAATGGTCGAATTAGTAAGCACATAGGTAGGTACTTTCAACAAATTCACGCAAATCTTATCAGATAGCTAACAAGTGATAACATGAATTGTACACACACGACACTATTTCCCGCCGTGTTTGCATACCAACTTTGTCTTAAAAAAAATATTTGCAATCTTATCTTTACGATGACGAAATTGTAGTCACGTATGTGTTTAGACCTAGTTCGTGAAAAGGAGGTCGTGTGGTACTTTGGTTTTTTGATCGTAGCAGGTGGCGTTCTGTGGTTTCTGCCTACCCCCATGAGAAAAAGGCGTGAGTTTATGTATGTATGTATGTATGTATGTATTAAATGAATAATTGTTGCTACCTAGTACCTACCTACATGGCTTTAAGTTTTTCCTTTTTTGGGACAAGCCCGCCACACTATTCACAACCACTGTAACTCCTGAAAGCCAGAATCAACAGTGGAGACCGCCAGAAGAGCGCCGAGGCAATGAAGCTCGACGAATCCCGGAGAAACGATACAACTGTCTTTGGTCGCGCAACGAAATTAATTAGAAAAGATTAGCGGAGGAGTACAAAGGAATGACTTTAGGATTGTAGGGTTTTGTACCAGAAGCCAACGGGTCAATATTAAAGTAGCAGCCACGAGTCGTGAGCAAAAACGACAACTTCATTTTTGGGTTCCTTTCCGGGATTTCTCTTGTGCGGACGGTGCACACGGTCGATCCGACAGACGGACTAATCGCGTGCGCCGTCGGTGACCCAAAAACCCAGAAAGTAACCAAAAAATTTACTTCCCATTTGTGCTCACGACTCGTGGCGGCTACTATACTAAGACTTTGATGCCTGTCTGTCACAGGGCTGTATCTCATGAACCGCAAATGTTCAGTGTGTAACTAAGGCCACTATAACAAATAATTAAGATAAAATAAAGTTAATAATTAAAACAGTCCCCCCTCCCCCCTTCCGTTTCGTATGTATGTCATTTTGTATGTAGTGTTAAACGGTAAGGTGATACGGAATCCTTCGTATGCGAATCCGACTCACTCTTGACCGGATATTTTTTCTTGAATTGTTTGCATTTGATCCTGATCCTGTAGGGATACAGATATTTGTTCCGTATAGTAATCAAACCCGAGACACGCAGCACGGCAGCCAATCATAAGCCAAGCCAGTCACATTAACATACCATCACGCCTGTATTCCCCGAAAGGTTAGGCAGAGGTGCACTAATAAACACCCTTCCATGGTTCCGTGTAATAGGGGGCGAGCCTAATGCCATTAACCGGGCACAAATCCTAACTCCGCGCTGCTACTGAGAATTTCATAGAAATAATACTTGCTCGACCTGGGAATCGAACCCAAGACCTCTAGCGTAGCTGTCGCGCTTAGGACCGCTAGGCTAACGAGGCAGTCACATAATTCCTAGCTATTTCTTAATATTGATACTGTAAATGTCAAGCACACGGACACAGATGATGGTCTGTGCTAAATATATTGTAAACAGTCGCAATGAAACACGCAGATTTACAATTTCAAACCTTAACATGCTGGACTTAAATGTGAAATTAGTTAAGTTAGGAATACTAAAGACTTTTCATTGATTCGATAATGTTTTTCTCTCGAACTCATAATTTGACCTTCAGGTATTCAAAAGAATTGCGCATTCGGATAGGTTTCTTAGAAATATCGATTTTAGAAAACATCACAATAACATCACTAATGTTTTTTATGTAAAAATAAAAAATAAATAAAATAAACGCCATTTACGTAAACTTTTTACGGATATTTCCTACATTTTTTAAGTTCTTAATTCCAATAAATATTTTGAAATTAGAATACGGCAGTGTTGCCAGCGCTCATCTCGTACGCACCGCGGTCGCTCGCAGGTGGGAGCGGCCGGCTGGGTAGCATTCCACGAGTGACCCACATCGCTCGCCTCTAGTACTCCCGCTACGAATTGGCCGCTGTACCATAAAATTTAATGCTGTTTTATCACCTGTTGAAATGTTGAAGGACGAAGCCTGTATTGTATCGAAGAATGCAGTTTATTGAGAAATGTAAGTACTTAGGTCCTATAAAGTAAATATAATAAACATTAATTAACGAAAATAACTGTCACAAGTTTAATTATAATTTTGTGTACGACAGAAAAACATTTTTTATTAACATAGGTACGACTTACATTATTGCATTAATAAAACTGAGTACTTGCACAATCTCGTGTTCATAATGGCCATGAAAATATCACATACTTATAAATCAAACAGGCCACACATTTATCAAATCAATGCAAATGTTCTTACGCTATGCGCTGTTGCGCAATTTATGTGCAAAACAAAATTTAAATTTAGGTATTTTAGCCACTGATTATATACCTATTTGATTAAAGACTGATAACCCACATTAGACTGCAAGATGATGTCAGATTTGCCTTTTAATTTATGTATTTTATTGCGTTAGTTATCTTGCAAAAACACGTTTTCTGACGTAAGGATCAGTCGGGCAGTCAGGCCAAACAGTAAAACTAGTGAAGCAGCTGTGAGTCTGTGACATTACTAGGTGTTTTGTAATTTAAAATGTATGTGTTTTTATAATAGTCTCGTTTAGTGCTAACTGTGGCAAGTGTCTGACAATTTTCTTTTACTTTTTCTGTTGCGTCGTGATTACCCGGCTAAAATACTCTCCAGCGTGAATTTCTGGGCTTATGGGGAAGTACAAATGTGACTTTTTCAATTCATATGTACTTTCTAAGTTTATCTTGCACATCACTGACATCATGAGAAAACCTGAACTGGCAATTAATTTTTGATAAAAAATATGTTTTATTTAATTTTTTGTAGCTTTGGAGGGAGGAGCTTAGGAGGCAACCAAACTTGGTTGTCCTCCATTCCTACATATAAAAACAAATAAAAATACACGTCACCTACGTGTTTCATACAAACTTTATTATTGCAAGATGTAGACGAATTATTTGTTACACCGTGTATATTATTAAAATATAGGCACATAACCACCTGTTTGTCTTCCGTAACCTTGCCTTTGAAACTGATTGTTCACGTTCGCAATGATAACATACTTGTGTTCCATTCACTTATGAAATAATGTGTTACAGAATATGTACAGTGATTATTTACCTACTTGGTACCTACGTAAGTAGAATAATATGCTTCGGATCGTTCATGGCAAATTAAATAAAAATAAACTATGGTTCATACGCGATTTGAATAGGTATAATAATGTTTTTTCTCAACTATAGAATTTTTAACTTAACAAATCGATAATTTTTCCGCTTCTAATAAAAGAAAAAAATACCTACACAATTTACGACTATATTTTTCTAACATCGTTTTGTATGCGACAAAAACAAAATCAATCACGTTTACGTTACAACGCCAATTCTTGCCGACCACACTACACAATAACTTGAAGTACCTGTATCAATGACGTCACCGTCCTTCGAATGCCGAAGGAGTTTTTTTCCCCCGTTCCCACTCCCAAAACAATTAGGCGAGCTTTTGTTTTTGTTGGCAACATTGTTGACGTGCTTCAATTTTGAATTTCGAACTTCGTGACTTAAAAAAAAATTGTCGGTTCTTGAGTGCATGTTAACCAATGGCAAAGTACGAAGCCAAGAACGTAATGAAGGAAGGCTCAAGATTATTACGTCATGCTGCATTCTTTAGTTGTGGGAACTTAGGTATGTTAATTTATTTACGATTTAAAGATTGATATCAATAATTTGTTAGACAAAAAAAACAAAGGTTAGTTTTTTTTTTCCTGGTAATGGCTTACCTAATCTAATTCCCACACCTAAACTTCATCATCAGTTAATAAAACGTCAAACGTGACACGTTACTGAAATATACGGATACGTTATCTCGTCGGCTTTGAAGCAAAAGATTACAAATTATTGTTTGTAAACAGATCACAGACTGCAAAACAACGTTTGTTTATTGTTTTGCTCTTTCGAATGTTTGAAATGCCATACAATGTTTAGCAAGGCCAATTCTTCGCGAGACGACTCCCAGCCACCGTAGATACGGGCCTGTGGACGGTGAGCAATGGGTAGCTCACCGTCCTTACGTGGCATAACGACAGGCCGTGTCGACGGCGCGTTCGTGTTCCGCGTGCGCCTCATAGAGATGTCAGCAAAAGGAAGGGGCCACTGAGGGCCGATGCCTGCCGGGGCTGCGAGTTGTTCGTAAGAGATACCGCGCCCCCGAAACGCAAAGGGCACAAGAAGGAACATGGGTGGGTTTTAGTAAGTAAAAGTCTGACACTCCCTCCCGCCCCGCCCAGGGCGGGAGAAGTTATTTGATGATTTCCCACCCCCCAAAAAAAAAAAAGGCCAATTTTTGCCAATGTATTTCTTCGTAATAGGAGGATAGACTGGCCACGTGTGCTGATTGACCAATGAGCTGTGGACAAAAACCACCATTAAGGTCCTAGCTGGTTGAGCCATATACAACCTTATTTTATAAGAATATTCGTCTAAGTAATTCGTAAAACTCAAGCTCTCTTTTAGTAGAAGTATATCTCTGTGTGAAGCTCGTCCGGGGAAGTACTACCACCAGACATATTTCTGCCGCAAAGCAGCGTTGCTTTTTTGAGTTTTTTATTATCCAAATATTATTTAATTTCGATAAAATTTTGATACTCCACCTCTGAAATATGACCTAAGCAAACAAGAATCATTAAAATAAATTCAAAATGCGGAGGAATTTTTTGATGCCATTTAATTTAGTTTCTTTTTTGTTATTATTAAGGTTTTTTGACCCTAATTTTAAAGCTGTAATTATTTAATCAATAAGTTGCAAATATGAATACATAGGTAGATACCATTCAAAATTGGTGGAATGATTGTGTAACAAACATACAAAAAATGCAAACAGTCGAAATGAGAACCATCTCCTTTTTTGAAGTCGGTTAAAAGAGGTTTTCGTCGGTCTAGCAAGCCAGGTACATAACTGTAATACTGGCCAGATGTAACCTATTACCTATTACAAGAGCAGAGCATGTTACCTTATTAGGATCAAACGTCCTAACGTATGATTCCAATAAGGTAACATGCTCTGCTCATAAAACAGACAAATTCAGAAGGTCCTCTAGACACAAAGCCTTCAAAGTTTAGGATACGCAACGAAAACGATTAATGCTGATTGGTGATATGGCACTTCGATTCGTGCATGACTATTCCAACATAAACACATAAAATACCATCACGCCTGTTTTCCCCGAAGGGTTAGGCAGAGGTGTACCAGTGTACACCCACAGTTCGCCGGTATGTTAAGGTCCCATGTAATAGGGGGCGAGCCTATTGTCAATAACCGGGCACAAATCCTAACTCCGAGCTGCTACTCAAAATTTCATAGAAAAACCCAATAACACTTTTGGTTCGACCTGGGAATCGAACCCAGGACCTCTAGCGTAGCAGTCGCGCTTAGGACCACTAGACTAACAAGGCAGTTAACTCGTGCATTATAATAAAGTATTGTACGTCATTTCGAGTTAACGTACTTTATACTCTATGAGGGCAATAAGTACGTGAACATACTTTATTTTATTTATTTCGACTTTCCAAGGTTTTTCTTTAGTGTGCTGTAAAATATACAAAAAAGTTGAGCGCGCGCACAGTCGGGTGCAAATTTCTGTTCCCGTAGTTCCGAGTGGACCTTTTCTCTTTGTTAGCAATTGATATGCCCAGGTTGGCAAAACTATTTATACTTACCTAGTTTGTTTTTTTTTTACTAAATAATGCAGTGAACGCGTAAAATTTTACTTTTTTGGTGACGGCTATCCTACGGTATTGGACATTACGGTAATTTATTGACGATCCGAGGACATTTATGTATTTGGGGATGTTTTTGTAACCTTTTAAAAATGTAGACTTCAGAGGTTTTGATATAGAATGAAGAAAAGTTACGAATGCTTGCCATTTTCTGGTTCCAAAAAAAAACATTAATCATTCCAACCTCCTTGAAGCTTATTCAATTTCTTTTTCTCTTTGGTCACTAATTACTGGCACGCGACGTCGATTATTTTCTTTTTTGACATTTACATAAAAAAGCCAGTGTCAGCGTTCCATTTTTAAACACTTGTCAAATTACTTCGTGAATGAACAAAATGAAACGTGAAACAAACATTGTATTGAGGTTGCCACCACAGAGGTCGGTATTAATAATGCATTATACTCATCCATTAATTATTTAGTATCGTGTGCAGTTCGCTTTAATCCTTTCAATTATTCATATTGACAAGCTTTTTGCAAGTTATATTACCTTTGAAGGACTGCACTAGACAAGGGTATAAATACCTAGGAGACTGGTTTATAAATTGGATAGTTAAGGAGTATTTAACCTTTTTTGCTATGATAAAAATAGCTTAGGTTTTTGCAACGCCATTCGGTACTCGAGTCTCTCGGAAAATATTTTCAAATTATAATGTACTTACATTTTAAATTAGTTTCTGGCAACCCTGTCTTTGACAGTTAGCAAAATAAGTAGGCCGTTTAATTTTAAATGTTACCTACGTAAGTATTAAAAAATATGCCGATGCATGCCTGACAAACTGTTTAAAGATAGCCTCCTCATCTGGTAAATCGAACGCACTATTTGATTATTTACAGTATAGGATTTGTGACGAACTTATTGTCATGTTTAACATCGTGGGGAACCATGGACTTCAAAGTCAATAAAGTTCAAAATCGCTAATCCGCTTTGAGCAAACGTCAAAGTCAAATAATTTATTACCATTAAAAGACATTTTTAAACGCCATATACAAAAAAAAGAAAGATTTTTTTTTATCTAGTTTCCCATTCCAAAAGGTACTTTCGTATGGAGAAGGCGTGGCGTGGTGATTTAAGCTCGTGCCTCTGTATGGGAAGAGCCCCTTGCCCTGCAGTGGAACAATCATAGACTGGTTACTATTAGTTTCCAGATGCGACTGCAAAGGCAGTTCCCAGGTAACTCATCTCACTTTCACCTTTCACGTACGTTTGCCAGTTACTGACGACCCAAAGGTAAGTATTCAATCGAGTAAGTTAACGTGAACTTACATCATAGTGGCAGTGTGGCGCAACCTTTAAGGGAAAGTAGTATTTATTTAACTTTCTCAAATATGCGTGTATAAAATTAAGTTAATTATTGGCTTAGGGTAGGCTAAGGAAGATGGTCACGAATCGCGAAGGACACTCCTGGGATCCTCGGCATAAGTTGAGGAAGGAACATCAGGGTGTTTTAAGTCAGTAAAAGTTTGAATGGACCGACGACCTGGTGAAGGTCGCGGGAAATTGCTGGATGTAGGCAGCGCAGAACCGGTGATTGTGGTAAATTTTTAGGGAAGCCCTATGTCTAGGCTTGTAGTCCACGTCGTTCGACTTTCCTTTCACCATCGACAAAGTGGAAGACTTCCATGAGGATTTTCCGTTCCTAAAAAAATGGAGTAGGCTATGTTCAATGTGGCTGTTGTTTGATATCCAGAAGAGCTTCAGGAACTGGTAGCTCCGTTTCTTGAAACAAGATTTCAGGTATCATAATTAAAAGTGTCAAGCTTTGGCTTGACGAAATCTGTCAAAAACGGTAAAAAAATCAATCGTGGGCAGAGAGCCTAATGCAGTATGACAACTTCAGCACTGACATACACATCACAAACATATTCATATTTCACCACAGTGTAACTGTTTAATTCAATTCATTCAGTAGATCAACAATTCCTAACCATCATGCATAACCAACAAATGCAACGTTGATAGACTGTTATGAGGTTAGGCTGTGGCTCCAATAATAATACGCTATAAAAATTTCAATAATGCTTAAGAAACTCGTACACATTTATTATAATTACTAGCTCTTTACCACGATTTCGCTCGCGTAAATGTCGGTTATATTTAAAATTCAAGATGACACATGGCACTTTCTGCTATCATAAGAAAGTTATTGTTGTTTTCCTCGGGAACAATACTTTTTTCGAGGTGAAAAGTACCCTATGTCAGTTTCTGTACACCTGACAACGTATATGCAAAATTTCCGGTTGATCGGTTAAGTGGTTTAGGCGTGAACGGCGGTAACAAACAAATTTACTTTCTCATAAATAATATTAGTTAGGATTTATTCAACAGCAGCCGTGTATGATATTATTATTACTATGGAGAAAGCACAAACGTTTCTCTTTAAAAATTACATACGAAAACTGTGATTCCATTTATTTTTTAGCAATTTAACGTCAAGACACCTACTTTCCTTACAGTAATTGTGTAATTTGTTTAGTGGCACTAAAAAGTAAGCATTATTTATTATGATGTGTCGTACGACTAACATTTTACGACCGGAAAATTATGTGAATAGAATTTGGAATAGCTGTTAACGTTTAGTCTGTGGCCCGACTTAGTGTTACCATAACTAGGGTTGCCATGTTTTTTAGAAAATAGAGTATATTTATTGTAGTTACTTGTTTATGTTGATTTTGTACGCCATTTATTGACAAACCTAACATATTTTAGTCAAAATACCATCTGTAACCATACATATGTTTTACAAAATAAATAATTGATTGACCTTTCTCAGTTAAAATAATATTTATGGTATGTGCTTTATCAATGCGGTACGTTCCCTTACTTGCAAAAAACTCAACTTTTTTGTATATTTTACAGCACACTAAAGAACCTTGAAAAGTCGAAATAAATAAAATAAAGTAAATGACGTACAATACTTTATTATGATGTACGAGTTAACTGCCTCGTTAGCCTAGTGGTCCTAAGCGCTACTGCTACGCTAGAGGTCTTGGGTTCGATTCCCAGGTCGAACCAAAAGTGTTATTGGGTTTTTCTATGAAATTCTGAGTAGCAGCTCGGAGTTAGGATTTGTGCCCGGTTATTGGCAATAGACTCGCCCCGTATTACATGAGACCAAAATATTCCAGCAAACTGTGGGTGTACATTGGTACACCTCTGCCTATGGCTTCGGGGAATACAGGCGTAATGGTATGGGTTAAAGTACATATGACAATATGTTTTCCTTGCTAGAAAATGTATGTACTTAGTGTATGGAGCGCGGTTTCGGTTTAGTTATCTTTATTCATTACAAAACAAAATTCTTATTTACATACGATTTCATACTTCATTAGATAAATCTAAATTTTGTTTGCATTTTTTCTGTTAATTATACAATGACTAGACACGTCGGCATGTTTTTAATTAAAACTGCAGTAATTACTTGGTGTTTACATATATACAAGGAGTTGAGTTTTGTCTATAATGTTCACTTTAATTCACACTAGCGAACTGCCCGCGACTTCGTAGCATGATGTTATATAGCCTATGTTACTTAGGAATAATGTAGCTATCTATTGGTAAAAAAATGGTTATAATTGGTTCAGTAGTTTCGGAGCCTATTCGTTACAAACAAAAAAATATTTTCTCTTTATTTTATTAGTATACACTAGCTTTTTCATCCGCGTAATTGTCGGTGATCGGTAACGCAAACGAAGACGCCGAATAAAAGTAGTTTGCCGAAGTTGGCTTATGTCTTTTCTTTGGGTTAAAACTTACCCCGAACAAAATTACATTAAAATCGTTTCAGCGGTTTAGTCGTTAAAGCGTAGTAGACAGACAGAGTCAAGAAGTCGCCACGAGTCGTGAGCACAAATCTCAAGTTAATTTTTGGGTTTTTTTGGGCCGCCGACGCTGCACGCGATTGATCCGTCAGTTGGGCCGATCGCGTGCAGCGTCCGCAACCCAAAAAACCAGAAAGTAACCCAATAATTAACTTGACATTTGTGCTCACGACTCGTGGCGACTGATATACTTCGCATTTATGATAATAAAGTATAGATGGTGTTTAAGTTTTAAAGTCACATTTATTTCAAGTAAAACGTGGCCTAGGTACTCATATTTAGGACAACTTGTTTCGTGTGTAGGATAAAAATACCCAGCCACTTTAATAAGACACCATAACAGGTCAAAGTTGACAACTAGCATAACACGAAACAGAGACAACAGACCACCCGATACCAGTCCAACCAGATTTTAAAATAATCATTAGTCTGATCGTTCCACATGATCGATCAACGTGATCGTTGATCATAACAGGTTCTGAACGTGCGACTGCCTTACCTGATGACATACATATCCTGCTATGACCTCTACGGTAATTTTGCAATAAAATGATTAAGCTTTTTGCTGTCTGCAAAGAATTGAAAGTTGCTATAAAACTTGATTGGTTTACAGCCGTCATCACGCTATTGATTGTACACACACATAGTACAAAGAATGTTGAGAAAAAACAGGGAGTGAGTTGCTATAATACTTGAATGGTTTAACTGCAGCCGCCATTGCGCTATTTATTGTACTGCAGTGCTAAATACATGAGAAGTATTAAGAAGAACTAAGGAGTGAGGCTCGCCCCCTTTTACATGGGACCTAAAAACATACCGGCGGACTGTAGGTGTACATTGGTACACCTCTGCCTAACTCTCTGGTGAATACAGGCGTGATGGTATGTTATGTTATTAATATAGACCACAGACAGACCACATAATTTTTGTATATATTAAAACAATATTTGATAAAGTTACTATCGAAACTGCGTCCTAAAAGCTAATAGGATTGTAATCTGGCAATCACCTAACACTTCAGAATTTATCAGATTATTTCAAATAGCTATTATACTTTTTAATCTTCTATCTTACTCTTTCTTTTGACAAACATAAAGGACAAAACAGTAAGTAAACAAAGTTAGCTATTATTTTATTTATCTTATCTTAATTTAAATTTCATCAAGAATGTTTGATTGATAAATGGTATTTTGAATAGAGTAGATAAATTGATTTAATGATAATGTAGGGTTTTCCAGATGTTTGGCAGATCTACTACTGATATACAAGTTTTCTGGGCATAATCAGGGGGAGAGGACGAAATAAAAATCGTAAGTTCTAAATAACATAACATACCATCACGTCTGTATTCCCCAGAGGGTTAGGCAGAGGTGTACCAATGTACACCCACAGTTCGCCGGTATGTTTAGGTCCCATATAATAGGGGACAGGCCTATTGCCATTAACCGGGCACAAATCCTAACTCCGAGCTGCTACTGAGAATTTCATAGAAAAACCCAATAACACTTTTTGCTCGACCTGGGAATCGAACCCAAGACCTCTAGCGTAGCAGTCGCGCTTAGGACCACTAGGCTACCGAGGCAGGCTTTTTGTCGTAATATTGTAATAAGTCTTGTTTGCATGTACCTAGCTACTTTTTAATATTGTTTAAACCTAGGCTTAATGAGGGTGAATGCCTGAAACACTAGCTTATTATTGTCCCAGTGCAAGACTAAGGAATCTTGTCATACAGAGCAGGCACGAGCATTGATCACCATGCTCGCTCAAGGCGGACTGGCGATTACAGACTTATATTATTTTAAATTCAGGTTTCCTCATGATGTTTTCCTTTGGATAAAAGCCCCTAAATAAATAGACTGCGGAAATAAAAGTTGTTCTGTCATCACCTTAATTTTGTATGATGACTTGCGCAGTGACCTGCGCCAGCGCAACATGTAATGTAAACTGTATGCCTATGCGTATATTATAATTATTTAGACTTCTTATCGCGATGTGATAACGCGAATTTTAGGTTATTTAGGAAACCGGGTAACTTACTTAGAATCTTTTGACTATCTGGCAGGTATAAGTAGCACATATTAAAAAAAAAAAAAACCGTTTCAAAATTCCTTCTGTATCGTAGTTGCACTTTTAAATAAATTTAATAAACTGACATGCAACACTTGAACCAGAACGTACAAATATTTGTTTCGTGGGAATCGAACCCGCGACACGCAGCACAGCAGCCGATCGCCCAGCCATTGCACCTACCGTCACGTCACGTAAAGTGTCGTCGTTTTGCTCAAAAAAAAATTTATTAAGTATTTTTTAGATATTCTCTAACAACACGAATTACCCTCGGATGATGTGTGATGTGTATTCACAACTTGAATTAATAAAAACAAGTAAGAGATTCTTTCAAAAGATGCGATTTCATAATTGAGGTTCGAAGTTAACTTGTATTTAACACTGTCTCTAAGGAGGTCAATACTCTATCGAAGACAGCTTTGAAATGAAGCTGGCGAGAAAGGTGGAACAAAAAAAAATCTATCTACCTATTACGGTATATAAGATATAGCCTACTGACAGACAGACGGACGAACTGTGGAGACTGAGTAACAGGGTCCCATTGTGTGGGGAAGTCTAAAAAATAATTCATAATAATAATATTTTCCAAACCGATTTGGGTCACGGCGGCTATTAATCTCAATGAAGACTAGCCAAGTACGCAGGACATAAATTATAGTGTGTAGGTGTGTGCGGAAACCCGAGGTGCATTCCCTCTTCCCTCACTCTCATAGTCCGATGGGACGGCAATCCGACAACACCGGGGAGAGATCGGGCGAAAAAAGAATTCCTAGTATCTAGTAAGGTAGGTACTTACTTAGTTTATATAGTAATTGCTTTGCATTTATGTAATCTTTTAATCATACAAATATCGGGTTTAAATATTGGATTTCATTTTAATTCTTATAATCGTGAACAACTGTTCAATAATAATACCTACTTATTCTACTGAAAGTATTTTATCACAAAAATCTCAGCTATCAAACACGTAATTTAGAACGCTTTCGACATTCAAACTTTATTTTTGCCATTTTAAAATAAAAACAGGCAACATTTAAGTAATAAACTAGATCCTCCAGTTTAACAACTATTAAAATTTAAATGTCTCGAAGAATTATTCATAATTTGTTATTTGGCTGTTTGGACGTCTTCCTTTGCAAGGTCGTTGTAATAATTTTAAATTTAATTTAAAACTTTTTTTTTTGTTAGTTTTTCTTATCTTTGCCTGCCCACAGATTATGTAAATTTAATGTACCTGCGCAGTTATGTAAGTATTGGGCTTGACTGATAAATAATTAAGTATAATATTACCATTATGGCATTTGAAGTGGTTTCTCAATTAGCTAAAATTAACTCAATTAGCATTTTCGCACGCATTAAGTAATAAGTTGCCGAATTCTCTTTTTAAACAACCTGTTGTATAAACAGCGTTTGCCAAAAGTAAATATTAATTAGGTATTTCTTTACTCACTTGCGTGGCAGGAACCGCAATTAGTCCAACTTCAATGTAGTATGGGTCGCCCCCTGACCCGGGTGCTAGGTGGAGTGACGAAGGCGAAGACGTAGAAGGATATTGTAACAGGAAAATCAAGAATTATGACCTTAAGGTTAACCTTAAGACATAAGAAAACCCCAGAACAACTTAAAGATTAGACGGAATATGTAGACAATAATGGCTAGAAATATACATACATAACATCACGCTAGTATTCCCAGGGTTAGGCAGAGTTGTACCAATGCAAACCCACAGTTCGCCGGTATGTATAGGTCCCATGTAATAAGGGGCGAGCCTATTGCCATTAACCGGGCATAATTCGTAACTCCGAGCTGCTATTGAGAATTTCATAGAAAAACCCAATAACACTTTTTGCTCGACCTGGGAATCGAACCCAAGACCTCTAGCGTAGCAGTCGCGCTTAGGACCACTAGGCTAAAGAGGCGGGTTAAAAAATATGGTGTTTACCAAAAAGTTATATAATATAATGAATTTTGAAGACGTATGGAAGGATATATTATGTACAAATTCAAATTAAGAACACCAGCCAGTATTTTCAAAAGATAAAAAAAAAATGACGACCAAGACAATAGCTTTAAAAACACCACAGACTTAATAACTTTGTACCCCAGATAAAAAAACTATAGGGACAATTTTCTTGTCTTATCTATGGAATGTTTTACGCAGCGAAGTACGCTAAATACCTATTGTGAGTTGTAATCTGACTGCGTAGGTACTTACCTACTTATTAATGTATGTACTTAAATGACTTCTTGCTAGTAATTTTGCCGTGGGAAATTAGCAGTATTTCATAGTGGCGTATGGTTCTAGGCTAATCACAGTGGTGTACTGGACATGGGGAGGTTTCCAAAGCAATTTCAAACTTATGCCTACGAATATAAATGAGAAAGTAACTCTGTCTTACGTTTTTACTGCTAAACCACTGAACCGATTTTGATGTAATTTACATGCCATCACGCCTGTATTCCCCGAAGGGTTAGGCAGAGGTGTAACAATGTACACAGTTCGCCGGTATGTTTTAGGTCCCATGTAATAGGGGGCGAGCCTATTGCCAGTAACCGGGCACAAATCCTAACTCCGAGCTGCTACTGAGAATTTCATAAAAAAACCCAATAACACTTTTTGCCCGACCCGGGAATCGAACCCAAGACCTCTAGCGTAGCAGTCGCGCTTAAAACCACTAGGCCAACGAGGTAGTTTGATGTAATTTATTACGGGGTAAGTTGGAACCCCAAGCAATGACATAGATTAATTTTTTTTTCTCTACTTTGTCTGCGTCCGCAATAACCAGCATTAAGTCGCGGGCTTAAGTTTGTTTTGTATAAGAAAAAACAGGAGATATAGTACTTTTTTTTTTGGTGGTTGGGAAATCATCAAATAACTTCTCCCGCCCTGGGCGGGGCGGGAGGGAGTGTCACACTTTTACTGACTAAAACCCACCCATGTTCCTTCTTGTGCCCTTTGCGTTCCGGGGGCGCGGTATCTCTTACGAACAACCCGCAGCCCCGGCAGGAGATATAGTACTTAGTCGCCACGAGTCGTCAAGTTAATTTTTGGTCCGTCAGTCGCATAGCTCGCATGCAGCGTCGGCGCCCCAAAAACCCAGAAAGGTACCCAAGAATCCACAAAAATAACTTGACGTTTGTGCTCACGACTCCTGGCGACTACTATAACAGAATTGGACGCCATTTTATCCACAAAATAAGATGACATAACGTAGGTAACACTTTTAAAGGTCGTAAGACCACTTTACTGATGCATTTGACAAGAGAAACAGCAATCACTTAGCGGGCGACCATAACAGAGACATACCCTTGAGTTTAATAGCATAGTTTTGTAAGTAATGGCTACAAGTACTAGGCAGCCTACGCGCTGTATTGTTAAGGCTTTTTCCTTTACGTAGTCAGTGGAATGTAATCCCCACTCGAGCGTAAATATTTACATGGACTTACGAGTTTGTTGTTGGATATTCAACCTTATTGACTTGATATTGGGCGACTTTTTCTTCACAAATTGGAGTTAATAAGATACTAGCTAGGTATATACCCCGCGGTGTCCGTGTCACCCGCGTTCAGTTACGTTTTTGGTTACTGCTCCGCTCCCGTTTGGTCGTAGCGTTATGTTTTATAGGTATACACTTTCGTCTTGAATCACTCTATCTATTGAAAACCGCATTAAAATCGAAAATTTTGTAAGTTGGTACAATTCTTTAGTATTTAAGCGCTCTTTTTCATTGACAGTAGAACAGATAGCTGTTGTTCCAAACTTCCGAAGGATAGTCGGTAGAAATTCAGGTGACCTCTCCGGACACTCCACAATAGTCATATTATTTATCGACGCCATGAAAGTCCCCTAATCGGTAACTGACTGTCCAACCCTGTCCTTTGAAAGGGTTATGCGATCCCTAAAAAATAAGGTGATGCCTAAAGTGTTTCGACCCCCTCCCCTTTCTAAGTTCTTTGTCTTCTTAGTTCTTCTTAGTCGCCACGAGTCGTGAGCACAAATGTCAAGTTTATTTTTGGGTATTCGCTGTACGCGATTGGTCTATCACCCCGACCGACCGCGTGCAGGGTTCGCGACTCAAAAAACCCACAAAGGAATCCAAAAATCAAAAAATGAACTTGACATTTTGTGCTCACGACTCGACTCACAAGTACTATTCCTATCCACATCAATTTCTTCCAATAAAAAAAATAAAAATCTTAAGTAACCCCCGACAGAAAAATAAATATCCAAAAAACAAAAAAGCTGATAACTTTAAAACCGCTGAACCGATTTCTATCAAACATAGCTAAGAACACTCCCGACTAATATACCTTTCAAATAATGGTTTATGCGTTCGGGAGCTACGATGCCACAGACACACACACACACAGACACGTCAAACTTATAACACCCCGTCGTTTTTGCGTCGGGGGTTAAAAAGAGCATAAGTAAGTAGGAGATTGCCGGGGCTGCGGGTTGTTCGTAAGAGATACCGCGCCCCCGGAACGCAAAGGGCACAAGAAGGAACATGGGTGGGTTTTAGTCAGTAAAAGTCTGACACTCCCTCCCGCCCGCCCAAGGCGGGAGAAGTTACTTGATGATTTCCCATACCCCAAAAAAAAAAAAGTAAGTAGGAGATACAGGTACAGTTATAGATTGAAAGCAAAGATACTTCGCTTGAACGCACGTTGCGTGTCTATCTATGTAATTATAACCAAGTATGGCTAGTAAGATTTAGCTTAGTAGGTCACCCGAGGGCTTCTGTAGTCGTGTTATCAGAAAGTCTTAAGTATCTACAAGGTTAGAGTGAGTAGGAATTTTAATTAGGTTGTGTAGACAGAATATTAACATCGCCAGTAGGTGGACAAGAGTTTGTGCTTACGACTTCGTCGTTAAGAAATTAATGTTTAAGAGGTTAGGTTGAAGTGCCTCGGTAGCCTACTTGTCCTAAGCGCGACAGCTACGCTAGAGGTCTTGGTTCGATGCCCAGGTCGAGCAAAAAGTTTTATTGAGTTTTTCTATGAAATTCTCAGTAGCAGCTCGGAGTAAGGATTTGTGCCCGGTTAATGGCAATAGGCTAGCCCCTTATTACATGGGACCAAAAAACATACCGGCGAACTGAGGGTGTACATTGGTACACCTCTGCCTAACCCTTCGGGGAATACAGGCGTGATGGTATGTGTATAAACTGAAAAACAACGTATCGGATTTAAAAAAAATCAAAGAAATTAGGAATCCGTTAGAAAATTCACGCGAACGAAGTCGGGAGCAAAATACGTCTACAGTCTTTATTATGGAAACTTACTATCATAAACATTCAGCAGTCGCGCTTGTATGGGAGTAGCTTGGAAGAATATGATGAAGTAGCATAAAGATAAAGCTTTCAATACTTATTTCCTCATGTAACACTAAGATCCACGTGAGAGAAGCCGCGGGCAAAGCTAGTTTTAAACTAAGAAGATTCCCCTGACCTTTGCCGTAACCTTGCTCTTAGAAAAACCAGATTTCTGCTTATTACTGAACATTCCTACGCTTTTTATGCCTTGACTGTTTTTATCGATGAGCCGTTTAATTTAGAAGGTATACATAAGTAATTAAGGATTTAAATAGAATTTGTCGAAGTATTTTTTAATCAGGAAGAGCTAATTTGAAACTGCCTACTGCACTCTTTATTTTTACCTTTTGACCGCCATGTCAAAAAAGCAAAAACGTGCCCTCAGCGCCAAGCTACGAATTCATCCTTTAACACCTACAAAATAGTAGTGAGTTCAGAATTATTTCAATGTTGTTTTATGAGTTTTATTTACGTATAAAAGTCTGTCATGGGATCGTGAGCATGGCGTGCTGGGCACTTTTTGGTTTGTCATCTATACATGACGGTGGCGGTAAAAAGGTTAAAAAGAATCTTGTGGGGCTGGTTTAACGTGAAACTTCTATGTTAACGAGTCGCTTTTAGTGTTGTAGATAAAACCTCAGCGTTACTTTAGGCTTTTCTGACTTGCTATAGTAGTCGCCACGAGTCGTGAGCATAATAGTAAATTTTTGGGATTTTAGCTTTCTTTCGAGGTTTTTTGGGTCACCGACGCTACACGCGATCGGTCTGACTGACGTACTAATCGCGTGTAGCGTCAGCGGCCCTAAAAACCCTGAAAGGAACTCAACAGCCCAAAAATTAACTTGACATTTTTCTTTTTTTTAAAAAAAAACGTCGGGGATAACAGGCGTGATGGTATATATTGCCCCACACTGGGGTTTTTTCCTGTGTCGTGGGTGCGTTTACAAACACATAAACTCACATACACAAACAGCCAGACCCGGAACAACTATCTGTAGGCCATACAAATATTTGTTCCGTGCGGGAATCGGACCCGCGACACGCAGCGCAGCAGCCAATCGCTCAGCCACTGCGCCAACCGTGCCATCAAACAACATTTGTGCTCACGACTCGTGGCGTCTACACTACCAGTATGTGATTTTAAAGACGCTTCACGTCTAAAGAAACAAATTATCCGGCAACACCTTTTTTCGTCGCCAGGGTGGAAAGTCCCCATGGATGTCTACCACCCTGGATGAGACGCGGAGGGGTCTGTCAGACTCTAACTGACTAAAAACCACCGCAGTGTTCCCTTCCCACACTTACGCCGGGAATCCCGCTGACGTATGCGCCTTCCGCGATCCCCGACTGATCCGACAAGACCTACCCTGACCTTATGGTTCAGGTTCTTTAGAAAGGTGACTGACGAGGCGAAAGAAGTATAATAAGGATTGTAACAGGTGGCGTTCTGTGGTTCCTGCCTACCCCCATGGGAAAGAGTCGTGAGTTTACGTATTTGTATGTATGTTCAATCAGCGCTAAAATTACCAAGTCTGCAACGATTTAATGATTGATGTGTGACGCTGTCGTTAGCCGCATGTGAAAATTGTGAAAGTGCTTAGTTTGCTGACATAATGTGACATGTGCCGCGCATCATAGACTATAAATGTTTTATAGAGGTTCAGTGCATCTATGATGGGTATTGTTGATGGTAATAAGGTTTTCAAAGTTTTTTTTTTAACTTTAGGAATCTCTCCTGTCTCAGAGATGCCTTTACAAACAGACTTAAATTATAAGTAAAAACTCACATACACAAACAGCCGTTTATAGTTAAGTTTTACTCTGGGATTAATGTGATTTCTCTCGCAATATTAACTGGTAGAAATATGTCTCTCTATTTTTAAATAACGCTGCTATGTGCTTAATGCGCGCCTTTATAAGGTATTATTTCAAACGAGTTTGGTAACCAGCTTCTTGTCGGAATATTTCGCAATTAAGTCAAGTTAAGCATTAAACTCAGTCATACATATTCAATGAACGTTTAACAGTAACTTGAGAACTGTTGTGAACGGATTCGCGAGTACAATTTCGTTATTTTTGTGTTACGCCATCTTGACCATAAATATCTAAATAAACTTGTTGTTTTTCTTTTTTTTAATACGGACATCTAAATAAGGTAAAGGTCCTTGTTTATTATTTCAAGTTTGGAATACGTGGGCCGAAGACTCATCATTTTACGCCACAAACGTTCGCAAAAAAATTACTTGAAAAAACTCACGTACCTTTCCGCGATTTCCAATACAGTTTCCTCAAGTAATAAGCTGCTGCAACTAAGAGGAGTGCAGCAATAAAGGCACCGATAGCTGCGCCAGCGATGCTGCCTGCTCCATAGCACGCCGCAGCCTCTTGGCCAAAAACACTAGGCACCAAAACGGTCACAAATATAACCAAATTTAATAAAACACCCATTTTTAATCCACACAAATTAACATCACTGTATATTATGGCACATAGATGGTTCGTCGACGGACACCGATCACATTCCTAAAATTTGAATTTTCGAATCCGGAATGCGTTGTAAAACTTTTTTTTAGCGCAATGAAAAAGACGTGCGCCGCGTCAGCCTGCGCGGTCGACTGTGGTGCGGCGATCGGTTCGTTCTCTAGATCGTAGTAGATCGGTCGTTTCGTTTGTGAAAAGGCTGTGATTGTGGGACAGAGAGCGTGTGTGGAGAACGTGTTTTGACAGCCGGTGAGTACGTCAGGATGGCAGAGACGTTAAGTTTTTAATTTAAAATGTCGTTATCTTGACAACTAGGCAATAGTGTATATATGTCAATAATACGTTATTCATCTGGAGAATTATTTTCTCCAACAACAGCCGCAGTAGCTTCAGTAATGGTAGGTATAACAAATATTCATATTATGTAAGAAGCGTTTTATTACTGGGTTAATTTAATTTGAATGAAAATCATTTTTCCTGTATCTTATGTTTTTAAGCCCGTGGTCACGAAAACCAATTCTACGAAATGTATGTTGTCGAACTGTCAAAATCGTTTGATTTTAGGAGTTTACTATGCAACTCCTATAATTGGGTAAATTATTGCACTCCATTTATTATGGCATTAGAAAATAACGGGAGAATGTTGAAATAACAAAGCTTACGGCCTTCATTATAATTACGATAACGTTGTATTCATTGAACCTATAAGTCCTAATATATGAAAAAACACACACACAAATACTAAAAATCTTTAATACAATACTTTTGCCATAATATTAAACCACCCACTCACTTAAAAATCGTGCTCAAAATAATTACTTAAAAAAATACCACATGGTCCCGCCACAAAGACGCACATACACACCTGTGAGTGAGCGTAAGCGCAGGTAGGTATCACACGCACACTAGCGCACCTCACTCACACCACACCATCTGTATGAGTGCATAGTTTGTTGTGATCTGAGCTGTTAGGTAGTAGGTACATAATAATTTTTTTTAGAGATCAGGTTCTTGGATTAACAAGTTTTAATATTGTGAAGAAAATATTGAGATTCTAAGTTCGTGTGCCTATAAGTAGATGTAGTACTTACTAGACGATGTAGGTATTTACTTTATTTTTAGTATAATAGTCGCCACGAGTCGTGAGCACTAAATGTCAAGTGAATTTTCGGGATTTCGGGTTCCTTTCTCGGTATTTTGGGCCGCCGATGCTGCACACCATCGGTCCGACTGACGAACCAATCGCATGCAGCGTCGGCCGCCGAAAATACCCAACGACTAATATATCAATGTAAACTTAGTTAACATACCATCACGCCTGTATTCCCCGAAGGGTTAGGCAGAGGTGTACCAATGTACACCCACAGTTCGCCGGTATGTTTTAGGTCCCATGTAATGTGGGCGAGCCTATTGCCATTAACCGGTCACAAATCCTAACTCCGAGCTGCTACTGAGAATTTCATAGAAAAACCCAATAACACTTTTTGCTCGACCTGGGAATCGAACCCAAGACCTCTAGCCTAGCAGGCGAGGTAAGTAAACTTAGTTTCTTTTTTATTTTGTTCTAAACCTACGGTTTGAGGTTAGGAACTACAATTACATTCGGGCAATTTGTATACAACCATAATGATACTCATATTTATATGTAAGTATAAAGTTTATTCTGTTCTCACATGATTATAAAAACAACAATAAAAGAAATCGTCTTGCAATCAAAACGAGCAGACGAGTGCATTAACAATGCAAACGAGGCACAGGTGCATCAACAAAAACAATTTTAACTATGCTGCGTTTGGTCGCGTTCCATTCATACTGGTTCGAATGGAATGCGGTGGAAACACACCTTCAATGGGTCGCCCGGCTGTTATGGGCTGTCATTTTACAAAATCACAATAGCGTTTTGAAAGAAGAACACCCCAGTTGTGTCCATTTTCACTATGGGAATGGCTGCTTGGGGAAGAGGGACCCGCTGAGGAACAGGTCGAGCCCCAGAGGTGGAACACCGCGGTAGTTTTAGACGGTAAGAGGCCGGTATGCTCCTCCGTCACCCCCACGACGGAGGAAATCCAGAAACATTACCAGCGCGCACCACAGAAAAAAATAAGCTGAGTCCAGTTTTCCTATATTCATGTTATCCTTGAAGTTATAAAGTAGATGATAATGCAAATCTACGTCAGGTCAGGTATATGAAAACAGAAAACCCCACATAATTTAAGTATTACAATTTATTTTCTAAAACATTGCCCCTCTTCAGAGATTTTTCCTGTATCGTAGGTGCGTTTTACAAACATATAAACTCATATACACAAACAGCCAGACCTGGAGCAACTATATATTTGTTTCGTGCGAGAATCGAACTTGCGACACGCAGCGTAGAAACCGATCGCTTACCCAATGCGCCAAGAGTGTCGACAATCAGTGTTACCAGATTTGTTTTCCAGCAAATCGGGATTTTAATACCATCACCATCACGCCTGTATTCCCCGAAGGGTTAGGCAGAGGTGTAACAATGTACACCCACAGTTCGCCGGTATATTTATGTCCCATGTAATAAGGGGCGAGCCTATTGCCATTAACCGGGCACAAATCCTAACTCCGAGTTGCTACTGAGAATTTCATAGAAAAACCCAATAACACTTTTTGCTGGACCTGGGAGTCGAACCCAAGACCTCTAGCGTAGCAGTCGCGCTTAGGGCCACTAGGCTACCGAAGCTAAGGATTTTGAAATCCTTTAAAAAAAATCGGGATTAATTCTATGAAAGCGGGATATAATAAAACCATTTCGTGATACAAGATTGTTAAGTAATTAGTTTGAACTAAGATTAAATTTACATTAAAAAGCGATTGAAAAAATATTTTTTTTATACTTGTACACTGAGTTGTTTTTAAAAATTAAACATTATTTTTTATCTATGGACAAGAAGAGGCGTCATAAAGAATATGAATATATTTTTAAATAAATTAGTGCTGAAAGTAAGCGAGATGTTAGGAATGTGTAAATTACTTTATTCTACTCGGTCTAGTTAGCAATGAAATAAATTCTTTAATTAATAATAAGTAGGTACTTACAATGTTTCTGCATTTCATTTTATATTCTCTTAACGTATAGAACATCACGCTACGACCAAAGGGAGCGGAGTGGAAACCAAAGACGTAACTGAAAGTGGGTGACATAGTGGTATACAGCAAACTAGCTTCTGCCCGCGACTTTGTCCGTGTGGATATTTTCACCCGCGTTACGTATTTTGTTATTGCTCCGCTCCCGTGTGTCGTAGCTTGATGCTATATAACCTATGTTACTTCTTGATAATTTAGCTATCTATCTATACTAATATTATACAGAGGAAAGATTTGTTTGTTTGTTTGTAACGAATAGGCTCCAAAACTACAGGACCGATTTTAACCATTCTTTTACCAATAGATAGCTACATTATTCCTTAGTAACATAGGCTATATAACATCACGCTACGACCCACGGGAGCGGAGCCTGCAGTAACAAAAGACGGAACTTAACGCGGGTGAAATAAGTTATGCGGACGAAGTCGCGGGCAGGTCGCTAGTTGGTGATAAAATAGTTAAAATCGGTTCAGTAGTTTCGGAGCTTATTCGGTACAAACAAACACACAAAAAAATCTTTTCTCTTTATAGTGTTAATATAGATAAATAAATAGATAAATATCCATTAAAATGTTGAACATTATGGTCACTCTCTTAGTTTAAATAAATATGCAATAAAATTAATTTACCTATCAAGTATCAAGTATGTTTGTGATTCTGATACTAAATTCATTTGCATAATGAAGCAGGTGCGCTGGTAAGACATGACTTAAACTCAGTTTTATGACATTATTAATTTACTTACAATATTTTTAAAATAAGACTGACTGCGACTGATGAGCATGGGGTCCTGGGTTCGATTCCCAGGTCGAGCAGAAAGTATTATTGGGTTTTTCCATTTGGAATTTGTCAATAGCAGTTCGGAGTTAGGATTTGTGCCCGGTTAATGGCAATAGGCTCGCCCCCTATTACATGGGACCTAAACATACCGGCGAACTGTAGGTGTAAATTGGTACACCTCTGCCTAACCCTTTGGGGAATACAGGCGTGATGGTATGTTGTTGTTGTTTTTAAAATAAGGTATCAATAAAAAATAAAACTAAAACAAAATGGCATCAAAATTCCTTCGCATCGTCGTCAACTGGAAATATGCCAAGGTAGCCAGCAATATTAAGAACGGGTGGCATATAGAAATGAAAACGCCCATAAACAATATAAGTACTATATTTTATCTTTTTTAATAGATTTATTGTTCTTCTCGATATATTTTGTGCGACATTTTAATAATTTAATCATTTGTAATTTGTAAATTATTATTATATTTTTTTATTATTATTTGTAATCGTAATGTATGTAAAATGTAACTTCTATGTAATTAACTATTTTCATACCCTATCGGCGGGACATAGCGTACCACAACCTAATTATTTTAAGACTTGAATTATGTACCTACCTATGATCCACAATAAAGATTTTGATTGATTGATTAAATTATTTTCACTTGAAAATTCATTTTTAACTCATATTTTTTGCTCGTGGTCCCCTATGCGATTTATGTATCTATATGCTATCCTGCCCCATGGATAATCTAGACCTGCAGATTAGCATAATTTATACTTACCACTGCATATGAATGCACAGGGCATAGTATCATTCTAGGATTTTACTTGTAGTCGTGACGTCATCGTCCATATTATCATTATCATCAAATAGGTATAGTAGCCGCCACGAGTCGTGAGCACAAATTTCAAGTTTATTTTTTGATTTTTGGGTCCCTTTCCGTGTTTTTGGGTTGCCGACGCTGCACGCGATTGGTCCATCTCATAAATACTATATTTCGTGTATTCCGCTGGCCATTTTGGCAATTTCCAAGGTAAATTTCCGACCATAAATAGAAACAGATAACCGTACAATTTACAAGTACTTAGTTTAATAATTTATCTTCTGCAAAGAAGTCTGGCTGGCTGACATTTTCATGGAAAATAACAGTCAAAAGTAGTGACTAGCGACATCTAGTATTTAATAAATGAGTGAGTCGTGTTTGAAAAATGGCGCTCAAGCTCAAATCTCAGATGAACGTAGTGTTGTACTTATACTAAACTAACAGGAGAAAAATATTGTAATTAGTCGAATAAGACAATAAAAAATTAAATTCTGTTAATTCTATTGAGGTAAAACTTCTTCACGCACGCTTGACTTGGGGAATAAGCTGATGAATGCTTGACAAGAGGGAGTGTGATCGGGCGACCGAAATTTGAGAAGGAGATATAAGTTAGTTAAGATAGAAAGAGAGAGAGTTACGTTTCGTATATTACTGTAGGAGGAAGAGAGAGCAGTGCGCGAACTCATTTTCTTTCTCTCTCCTTCAAGTGACACGACTACCAATACCAAATTTTCTATTAGCTTTCCCAAAAATGTATTGAAAAATTGTTTTTTAGGGTTCCGTACCTCAAACGGTAAAAACGTCGTTGTCGTCCGTCAGTCTGTTTGTCTGTTTGTACAGACAAACACACATTCTCCACACATTCCCGAAATAATTGGACTTGACAGACAGCTGTCAAGACCATTTATTTCGGGAATGTGTGGAGGTGTCAAGAAATTTAAAATGAAATGAAATTTAAACTGTATATTCAGGTCAACGGACCCAAGAAGTTGTGAAAAAATCAAACTTCTAAATTTACATAAAAAGAAGACACGGCAGTAAATTCAGCAAACAACACATATTTCGACACCATCAAGGGAATCAAAACTCATACGATAGTTCCCGTTAACCTAGAACTATAAAATTTGACAAGTAGCATCGTTATAGACCACAAGTACAAGAAAAAATCCTCAAACTAAACATTTTTAATTTAATCTTAATAAATAGGGGTCTATATTTTTTATAGGGGTACAAATGAGGTATCTTTTGAAAGGGCTTGATGTGCACATTGCAAAATATATTTTATTATTTTTTTCCGACTCATATTTTTTTATTTATAATGAATAATATAAAAAACCCACTGTCTCCGAAGTCTGAGAAACGATATTTTTAAATTTAATTTGCTTTTTATTTATTTCAATAAACTATTTATTTAATTCTGTAAATTATAATGATCTTACGTACGGAACCCTCAGTGGGCGAGTCCGACTCGCACTTGTCTGGTTTTTTATAGTAGGTATGCCACCTTGTTTATACTTCTGCTAGGCCAATTTTAAACAGCTTCTGTTACGTTATTTGAATACATTCTTCAAACTGGCAGAAATTAAAAATCTAAATGAGGTTGACATGGTTGTTTTTATTTGGAAAACAATACCATTATATTTACGTAATACAAAATAGTCTAAAATAACAGTAAAATAAGTAAAAAAAGGTATGGCTAAAATAAAAAAAAATATATAAAGAATAGATTCGGTCGACTCGACTAAATTTTAGTATGTAATAGTTTGTTCATTGTAATTTGTACCACCTCATCCTTATTAAAGCGATATTGTACGTACGGCATTCTGACATTAAATTTTCTTGGAAATTATTGCCGGCAGAATTTATTTTCGAAAATTTACTATATAGTCCTACGAATGCTGTGTAAACATTCATAAATATGGAAAACGATATATTGGACTCATTGAACGATTTGAAGTAAGTTTAATATAAGAATTTTAGGTTATAAAGTCCCCTTTTAACTTATACAATTATTATGTTTATAATGTGATAATTATTTCTCGAAATAATTTGCTAAGCATTGATTATTTGCCCTATGAATAATATATTTTGTGATTGTGGTATTGAGGGTGTAATATAATTAGTAAAAACGTGGCTAGCATAAATCTTCTCTAGCTAATAAAATCAATATGCTAACTTTTTTTGAACTTGTTGAGTTGGCCAAACATTTATCAGACTCGAAAATCTGCTAAAAGATTATCTGTAATGACTAAATATTTGAATTTCAATAAAATACTTAAATAATCAGATAAGCATAATTTGAGTAATTTGCAAAATATTTTGGTTATTGGTAAAAATAATTTTGACAACCATTTCCTTGTTCATGCTTCTGCTGTATGTCTGGGTGTAGTGTTGTTCCTATGTTATGAATAGCAACTGAATTAGTTCACATATCTGTTTCTTATTTATGTGAATATTAATTTTGATATACAAAAGGAATTTATAATCACTTAGTTTATGTATTTCTTATTTTGTTTCTGAGTTATGACGTAAAGTGGTGCAATACAGGATAAAGAAGGAAATATAGTAAGAGTCAATACCTAAATATTGTAATTGGTTATTTAATACCACTAAATTAACCAATATTTCCAAGACACAACTACTTTGAAAAGTACACTGTCTTTACTTTAGCCCTTAAATCTTGTTTAATTTTTAAGACAGTCAAATTTTTTCCATATAAAATAATTGTGAAAAAATTAATCAGATTTTTTTTTTAATGATAAGCTGCAGAATAAATTATCTCTTAATTCTAGTTGCATACTCAAGAACTGAATTGCTTAAAAAAAAAAAGAAATAATCCAATGTAGCATATAAATAGTTTTGTAGTTATTTTAACAAACTACACAGAATTCTTTCATTTTAATTTACTATAGAGTGTTACAGAAAGGGTATATAAATACAAACAGGGTGAAGAGTGTATCGGTTACTGAATCTCTATACAAAATATCACCTCAAATGCAATAACTTTGAAAATGCATAATATTTATTCTATTTCGGCAGTTTATTAAGTTTAAATCATAGCAAACAGGTCAGGAGAAACAAATCTTTTACGGAGTTGTTTCTTTGTGTGTAGTTTATTGACACCCATCATCTGACTTGGTGCAGTGATGCGTAGAATTCCATTGGAAACTTTTGATTTTTTACTTAAATGTTATTCATTATAATTTTGTGAGTGTAGATATGAAAAAAAACATTGCTATGTGATTTGTTAACACCAACAGAATCTGCGCCATTGATATGTATAATTATACCCTCTAGTAACACTCTGTATTATTGATAGATATGTTAATATCATTTTATCAACTTTAATTTTATTTTAATTATTCTGTATCACAGTGTGAAAAACAAAAACAGACCTTATGTCTCATAGTCTTTTATTTCTATTGGATTCAAACACAGACTGACTGCTTGATTGGTGTAGTAGTCGCAAGGGCTTCTGCTGAGCGTGAAGGCTTGGGTTTGATTTTCAGTTCAGGCTAAGTGCTATTGGGTTTTTCTATTAGGAATTTCTCATTAGAGGCTTAGTCTGGAGTTATGACAATGTGCTAGCCCATCTATTATAGGAGGTTGGGTTTCTGCACTAAGTCCTTGATGGAGGACCATAGGGAGTGACCCATGGTGGGTGTTATTCTATCCTGTGCGTGCACATATAGCCAATATTTTATATAACGCTAACATAACTGGGGAAATGGAGGTGTACCCTGCACACACATACACGGGGTGCAGGGCTTAGACTATAGTGGTGAACACTCTGGCTAACCCTAAATTAACTGGAGTGCTGTTATTTTAAATTCGCATCCATCTTGAGTGACAAAGATTCCAACAAGACTTGTTGGAATGTTTGTCAATCAAACCTCATTTTCACCTCCAGGTATGAAGGCCCACTCTCTGACGAAGCAGCCTTCGTCAAGGCGATTGAAGGTGGTGTCAAATCCATGGAGTTCACGAAACTCGTCCACATTATCGCTGAAGAGATCAAAAGACTGTGCAATTTGGAGGAGACAGTTAACATGATGAGTGACCCTGAGGAGTCCAGTTTGTTCCTGCTGGAACTTAGTTCGTTTTTGAAGGAACTTAAGTGTCCGTATAAGCAGTTGGTTACAGGTAATAATTGAATTATTTTAGAAATCCTGATGTGAGGCGACCCACACTAGGAATTTCTTCCGCATTGTGATTGTATTTACAAATACCTATATTAACCCACATACCTAAACACCTAGACCCGGAACAACTATCAGAGGGCTATACAAATATTTGTTACGTGCGGGAATCGAAACCGCGTTGTAAGCTAGGGGTGCTGGTGTAATTACAGGCACATGTCACATTTCAACTTTGTATCTGAGATTTTTGAGCGAGGGAGTGTTATACTTTTACTGAATGAAACCCCCCTGTGTTCCTTCTTGTGCCCTTTGCGTTCCGGGAGCACGGTATCTCTTAAGAACAAGCCGCAGCCCTGGCAGGACAACCCACAGCCTCACAGGTTGTCTCTGGGATGGCAACGCATTTGCAATGCCTCTGGTATTGCAGATGTCTATAGGCAGCGGTGACCACTTAACATCAGGTGGGCCGTCGGTTTGTCTGCCATCAAATGATATAAAGAAACTCTTTAGAAATTGGAATTATTTAACATTTACTTGACTTTGAAATCATTAAAATATTTTCAGGTCATATGTCTTCTCGTTTGCAAACTAAAGACGATCGCCTGCTGCTGCTAGATTACATGATATCAGAGCTGATGGCTGCGAGAATGGTGAACATAGACTGTCCCAAAGAGAAGCAGGCTGCGGGCATGGAGATAGTTATGGTGAGACAATAAAAAAAAAAAAATTGCTACGCTAAACATTTCGGGTCGTTCCCCAAGTCGAGCAAAGTGTTAAAGGTTGCTTTTAAATCAATTAATAGTAAGCGAATTGAGATGAGAAAACAGTGACGTCACAGTTTAGTATTGTCATACAAAATCTAAGGCGGAATCGCGTTTTGACAGCTCATAAAAAGTACGTCAACTGATTAGTGAAGTCATTTACCCAGTTATACATCATGTATGACTGCACATATGTACACTGTCTATTCAATAATATAGTAAGAACATAACTCTCTGTTTTTCAGCAAGAGTCACCAACAGCGAAGAATTTGAAGGAGATACTAATATCACTGAAATTCAACAAGCCACCACCCAACATCACTCCTGAGATGCTGTTCTCCAAGCTTGAGACTAAGCTTAAGGACACCATGCAGAAAGAAGGTACAGTTTACCTGAGATAACAAAGAAACATATTCAAAATGGCGTTGGTCTGTGTCAGATGAGCGTGAGGTCCAGGGTTCGATTCCCACACTGTGAGGAGGGACCCGCTGAAGAACAGCGGGTCGAGGCCTGTTGGAGGAGCGGTGAATGCTTATGCAAATCATGTAACTCTGGCCACGGGCAGAGGTGGAACACCGCGGTGTTTTTAGCCGGTAAGAGACAGCGACATGCCTCTCCATGACCCCCACGACGCCGAAAATTTATGAGGATTTCCATTCCATGGAGAAAAAAAAGGGTTCGATTTCCAGATCATGCAATTAGTTTTCCATTACGAATTTCTCAGTAGCACGGGGGAATCACACCACCAACGTACAAACTAAAAGTTGGTGGTGTGATTCCCCCGTGCTTCGGAAAGCATGTGAAGCTGTTTCTCCTGCGCCTTATCTCTTCCTGGTCGTGTCGTATTGCTGACCCATCTCGGTACTGTAGTGAAGGTAGTGCATCTGTGTTTGCGCACACACTTGTGCACTAAAATATCTTCTGCGTACTTGGCTAGTCCCCATTAATTAGCCGTCGCGTCATGAGCTAATTTTGGTCGGGATATAATTATTTTTTCTTTGCATGCTTATCACATTTTACACCTAAAAATCTTATGGAACAAGCAACTATCTTCAACATTCTTCAACTGACCAACTCCTTGACAATTTAAAAGTGCCTGTAAACAGTTTAATAGAAATAAGACCTTAAGTCTTTTGGCATAAGACACTATTTACAACTTACATGAGTTCATAAACTTTTCCCCCAGGTGACCAGCTTGTAGGCAAGCCACTATACAATAAGGCAATCACAGAGAAAGACTGGAAGCAGTTGGAGGATACATTCTCAGAGATGTTTGAAGAGTACCGGCTAAGGAGGGAGACGCTTATCACTCGACTTGAGTGCACTATACAGAGTTTTGAGGTAAGAAATAGAACTTTAGTAGTAGTAGAGCTGTTTATGAAGGAGTTTGTCTGGGGAAATACTACCACCATATCTATCTCTGCCGCAAAGCTGTGTTCCGGTTTCAAAGATATGGATGCCGGTGTAATTATAGGCACATGAGATATTTCAACTTTGTCTTTGGGATGGCAACGCATTTGCAAGGCCTCTGGTATTGCAGATCTCCGTAGGTAGCGGTGACCTCTTTTTTTTTTTTTTTTTTTTGGTGGGTGGGAAATCATCCAATAACTTCTCCCGCCCTGGGCGGGGCGGGAGGGAGTGTCAGACTTTTACTGACTAAAACCCACCCATGTTCCTTCTTGTGCCCTTTGCGTTCCGGGGGCGCGGTATCTCTTGCAAACAACCCGCAGCCCCGGATCGCGGTGACCTCTTAACATCAGGTGCGCCGTCGAGAAGTTAACCATTCAATGATACTTAAAGGCTTTTACACCCTAAGGCTTTAAAATTAGTCTAATATAATTTTGTCAAAATATTTCTCATTAAAAGCTTTATAAGTAAACTCCTTTTTCCTTCACAGTGGTCCGACCGACTGAAGTCAAAGAAAGATGTCATCCAATCCACCTACCGTCCTAAACGCGAGAACCTCAAAGTTAAGCCGGACGTCAAACTGTCCGACTTCCTAGCGGCCCGGACGTCTCTCCTGCTGGTTGAGAAGACTTCCAGTGCGTCTGTCCGGAAGAACACACAGACTGACGTCAACAAAGTTCTTATTGGACAGGTGAGTCAAACTTTGCATCAGACCCAATTTTTGATAGATAACTATTTATCACTTCATCTTCAACATCATATTAGCCACAGGATGTCCCCTGCTGGACATAGGCCTTCCCATAGGTTTCCAAAAGGACCTGTTGGAAGCGGCCTACATCCAGCGTCTTTCTTTACAATGTATCACTGAATTATTAATAAATTTAAAAATACCTCGAGCTCTCTTGTTTAAACTCTACATAGTATAAAACAAAGTCGCTTCCCGCCGTCTGTACGTTTAGATCTTTTAAACTACGCAACGGATTTTAATGCGGTTTTCACAAATAAATAGTGATTCAAGAGGAAGGTTAATATATATAAAACATCACGCTTCAAAAAAAGGGACCAGACGCAACTGAACGCGGATGACACAGCGGGGTATATAGCTGTGTCACCCGCCACCCAGTTAAATAATTATATTTATTTTACGATTAAAATAGAGCACATTATTGCTCTGATCTGTCCTTAAAACTACCCTAGTATTTCTATACATTTTGGAAGTACTTACACTTCTAACTTTATATCCTCGATATTAAGGTAAATTGTTGTTTGCAGGTTCCTGACAGAGGAGGTCGTCCCCACGAACAGCAGCCCCCGCCTCCTGAGATGCCTTCCTGGCAACAGAGAACTGCTGTGAGTTTCTTCCTCCTATCTTTATAAAGAGCCAACACCTTATCCTTAATAATGAGGGTAATTAGGGGTTAGGTTTTGACGAGTTCCTAGCTGTACGCAACGCGAGAAGAGAGTTAAAAGAAGAGAGAGAAGAAAGTAAGGGTTGTGAAAGAGATTAGAAGTGGGACATTGCATATTTACAAAATCCTTGCCTAAGCAAAAAGCTACAGCTGAAGCTAAGCTATTATAACATAACATACCATCACGCCTGTATTCCCCGGAGGGTTAGGCAGAGGTGTACCAATGTACACCCACAGTTCGCCGGTATATTTTAGGTCCCATGTAATAGGGGGCGAGCCTATTGACATTAACCGGGCACAAATCCTAACTCCGAGCTGCTACTGAGAACTTCATAGAAAAACCCAATAACACTTTTTGCTCGACCTGGGAATCGAACCCAAGACCTCTACCGTAGCAGTCGCACCTAGCACCACTAGGCTACCGAGGCAGTTAAGCTATTATCTCTAAAGAATATAAACACGTTAGGCGCAGACTCCACTAAAGCGGAGAGAAGAGATGTCTCGTAAACAACCAATAGGATACTGCGTTTTGAAAGTAAGCGGTGGAACTTCAAATACCGGAAGCCGATTGGTTGTACAAAACATGTCCTCTCGGTTTTGTGGAGGCCGGGCCTTAAAAGCTTTTTTTAAGCTTGCCGGGTTGGAAATCCTCATAGAGGGGTCTGTTAGACTCTTACTGCCTAAGAACCTTATCGGTATTCCCTTCACACATTTTCACCGAGGATCGCGGTAGCGTACGTGCCTTTTACAATTCGTCCAGGTTGACCTACCAAATGCCATATTCAGATATTTTTTTTTTTTAAATCGCTACCAGTGACATACAACAGTGTTGCAAGCGCTGTCGTAATAAATGTGGGTGGATATTAAAAGAATAATGTCTACACAGGCTGGCGGCGGTCGAGGCGGCGGGCGAGGGGGCGGGGGAGGCGGCGGCGGGGTCCACAACAATTCTAACAACACGGGCGGCGGCGGGGGAGGGGGGCACGAGAGGGGAGGAGGCGGACACGAGCGGGGAGGGGGCGGGCGCGGGGGCAGGGGAGGGAGAGGCGGGCGAGTGCAGGGCGGGTATAGTCAGGGTGGCGGGGACCATGGCCGGGGTGGAGATCACGGCCGGGGCGGGGACTATGGTGGCCGGGGCGGAGAGCATGGCAGGTATGCACTGAGATTGAAAATAAATCATTTATAAGCACCTCATAATGGGATCCACTCATTTATGTTAATTGTAATCTGTGGTGCTTGGCAATCTTGTAAACGTCACTTTGTGCCTATTGGTCTAGTTCTGTTCTGTCTTCTGCTTGTTTTGAAGAAAGTGGAAATTATGTTTTACCTTACTCCTTCGCTGTTCTGTTCTGATTAATTTCGTTGCGGGATCCAAGATAGTGGAATCGTTTCTCCGGGACACGTCGAGCTTCATTGCCACGGCGCTTTTCTGGTTGTTGCCACTATTGATTTTGGCTTGCAGGAATGGCAGCGGCTTGGGGATTACATGTTGGACTTGTCCCAAAAAAATAAACCTATTTTTAGGACCAAATTTTCGCGACAAAACTCGGTTAATTATCTGTTGAAAATCGACCTGTAAAATTACCTTATTTTACAGGCCCCAACACAATAGAAACTATCAAACTTACGAGGTTCCCCCCGGTGGGTACAACAACCACGGCCAGGCTCCCTTCACCCAAGGGCACCCAGTTCATGATCAGAACTATAACCAGCATGGTCACCACAACCAGGCATATGGTGGTGGGTACAACCAGGTCGGGTACGATAGTATGGGGAGTTTTAATCAAGGATATCAAGGTGAGGGTTACAATTAATACTAAGACTAGTTTTTGATTTTAGTCCGCTTGGTTTTTTTCACCCGCGTTAAGTTACGTCTTTGGTTACTGCTCCGCTCCCGTGTGTCGTTGCGTGCTTTTTTATATATGTCGTCGCAAGTAGTCTATGGTCACAAGCGATTTCAAAACGACAACATCACAACATTATTCGTTCTTTTCATAATTTTCGGCTAATACAGTGAACGCCCGTTAGGTGGCGCTAGTCTTCCCGCCAAAATACGTGGACAGAGTAGATTTAGACTGTTAGAATTATTTATTTATTAAAACTTTTTGCACATAATGTAAATAATACACTGTACAAAGGCGGACTTAGTGCCTTTGGCATTTTCTACCAGTCAACCTTAGGGTGATGCAGAGACAAAACAATAGGTGCAAGTAACAGAAAGTTTCCAGGAATAAAATATAATAAATACATACATACAAATAAAATATACAGCGTAGAGAAAGTAAAAAAAAAAATACATAGGTGGAGAAATATAAGAAACTAATTGAATAATATAGAATTTATTTATTTTTATTTATTTATTTATTTTTTTAAAACGTTGCCCCACACTAGGAATTTCTCCTGTATCGTGGGTGCGTTTACAAACATATAAACTCACATACACAAACAGCCAGACCCGGAACAACTATCTGTAGGTCATACAAATATTTGTTCCGTGCGGGAATCGAACCCGCGACACGCAGCGCAGCAGTCGATCGCTCGGCCACTGCGCCAACCGTGTCGTCGAATTGAATTGCATTTGCGGATACCGAATAGCTCAGATCAATATCGAAACTGTCACGTTCACCGTACGAGCCTCTCTCTGTTCTTAGTTTCTTGTAAAACGAACACCAAATAAAAGTGAGTTTGATTTGCTCTTGAAAAGAAACGTTTTACTAGGGAGTTGCCTGAGTACCCAGCTACCCACTTGTTGAATGGAACCCGTACCAAGAAGTGATGGCGATGAGCCTGTTATCGCTACGCCCACTCTTGCGCCGACGTATATAAGTATTCTTAATGAATCTAGTTTTTATTTACAGAAATATTTTTTCCAATTCGACTGTCAGTTCAAGAAATTACCATACCATCATCACGCCGTATTCCCCAAAGGGTTAGGCAGAGGTGTAACAATGTACACCCACAGCTCGCCGATATGCTTAGATTCCATGTAATAGAGGCGAGCCTATTGGTATTAACCGGGCACAAATCCTAACTCCGACCTGCTACTGAGAATTTCATAGAAAAACCCAATAACACTTTTTTGCTCGACCTGGGAATCGAACCCAAGACCTCTAGTGTAGCAGTCGCGCTTAGGACCACTAGGCTACCGACGCAGTTACTTAGTTAAGTTAGTTTAAAAAAAATACAGCAACGAATTTCTTTATCGAATTAAATTTTAGAAGTGTATCTATTCGATGTTGATCGATTTATTTCAGGCGGCGGTAGCGGCGGCGGTGGTTACAAGAAACCTTATCAAAACAACCCAGCCTACCAACAGAACCAGGGTTACTCCAACCAAGGCGGCTACCAATCCCAGGGGGGCTACCAACCTAGAGGGGGCTACCAGAACGAACACGATGATAGAGCCGGCCGCGCCCGAGGCGGGTACAGGGGGAGACGTTGACATCGGTAAACGACCCTGTATGTAGCCTGTAGCGCTCTGGCTCTTACTTATGCGGTATTTTAGAACATCTTGCGGTGGATTTTGCATTGATTAGGATTTAGGGTACAGTATGCGGTGGTTCTTTATTTATTTTAACAACATACCATCATGCTTATATTCCCCGAAGGGTTAGGCAGAGGTGTACCAATGTACACCCACAGTTTGCCGGTATGTTTAGGTCTCATGTAACAGGGGGCCTATTGCTATAGAAAAACCCAATAACACTTTGCTCGACCTGGGAATCGAACCCAAGACCTATAGCGTAGCAGTCGCGCTTAGGACCACTACCGAGGCAGTTAAATTTAAAATGGCGAAAAAACATGAGATGTTCCTTAGATTTTGTGGAACATAAATGTATGGAGCAGTTGATTTTTTTTTCTCGATTTTACTGTTCGAAATATAGTGAAAGTTGTTCATATTCATGAGTACAAGTTTCAAGTCAAAGCATTTATTTCAATTAGACCATTTACAGGCACTTTTGAATTGTCAAGAAGTTACATTTCAAAGTTGAAGCTAGTTGCTCGTTCCACAGCGTAGGTCTCTATAGAGAAGAACGAGCAAGATACTCCGTGGGCACTCTCTTCTTGCAATTTGGTTTTTACAAAATCTTGGTTACAATATTCTTGTTGCTTCTATATGTGAAAACGATGAAGATAAATCTAAAACAATAAAAAAAAAATAGTAGGTACTAAAGAGGTCCCTCGTTTACCCTAACAACCTGTATACATATCGATGCGCCATTTTAACTGCCGCATGCTGTCTATAAACATATTCCCAGCATTTCTCCTCGGGCAGTACCCTCCAAGTCAACATTACAATTTACATTATTTTAAAGAAAATGCTAGTTTAGATAATGAAATTAATAAAATATTAAGCATAGTTATTATGTCACTATTATTACCCCTAATTATAACTAATATACAGAGAATTTATTCATATAATTGTAGTAGGGTAAAAGTGGTATAGACGCCTTAGGAGTATAGATGCCCCGATTGTAATTACTCTAGTAATCGCGTGCTATTTCATTTATCTATCGAAAGACTTTCCAACTACTACTAAGTGGACCGTGTCTCATGCCTTTGTGCGATCGCATGGGGAAGCAAGGAGCGATTCAAGTTTTTTCGGGATAGATGCCCTGTTTCTCAGCGTGGCGACTATCCTAAACGTAATTTATATGGACTAGGCAACTATCCCATACATGGGATAGTTGTACCAAAAGCTAGAGGTCCGCAAAAATCGCTAATACGCTGGATATATCGAAGATAATGTTTTTTACTTTTCATACATTTGTAAATAAAGAACCAAAGTACTTGCTAGTTTTGATTTTTGTACTGGCAGATATAAAATGATTTCAAAAAGTGTGGCGTCTATCCCACTTTTGGCCTAAGCTAGCTGTTTTCTTAGAATATACATTTAACTCAATACCAGTGTCTTAACTTCAGTATAAAATAAGCTGAATTTATATTTATTATATTTTAAACTTGACTTGGAGGAGACATAAGTCCAACAAAAAAAAAATCTCGTAAATGTTCTCGTCAATGCAAAAAAACCCGCGTAAATAATATCTATAATATACTTTTACCTGTTTTTAGCAAAAATAAGTTAAATATATCTAATGGCTAGCGACCTATAGATTGTTTAGCAAACAATAAACGATATTATTGTATAATATGAAAGCAGATAATTATTAATAAAAGTGACTTCAGGTTGTATAACATTAGAGAGTGAATTAATATAAATGAGTTGTGAACGTGCTAGTTGTAAATTTGATTCTTGATACCGACATTTACTCCCGGTCCTCGAAAGAAAAATTTATGTGAAAAATTTCCGAACGGACATGAAATACCATCACGCTTGTATTCCCCGAAGCGTTAGGCAGAGGTGTACCAGTGTACATCCACAGTTCGCCGGTATGTTTTAACAGGGGGCGAGCCTATTGCCATTAACCGGGCACAGATCCTAACTCCGGGCTGCTACTGAGAATTTCACAAAAAAGCCCACTAATGCTTTTTGCTCGACCTTTGAATCGAACCCAAGACCTCTAGCGAAGCAGTCGCGCTTAGGACCACAGTTGTTTATTCCGAATCTTTATTAGCTGTACATTTGAGCAATTTTTTTTGTAATAACATGTAATGTGAGTTGCAATGCCGGGAGGGGACGCCCTTGAAAAACCTACCGTGACCTTATTGGTGAGGTTCTTCAGAAAGGTCAAGTGCGTAGTACTCGTAACCGGCTTGTATGAACGTGGACGAGGCAAGAGGAGTAAGTAAGGATCGTAGCAGGCAGCGTCTTTTTCCGCCATGGGAAAAAGGTGTGAGTTTATGTATGCATGTATGTAAAATATAAAAGTACAAATTACGAGAGAGAAAATTCAAATTTTGTGAAACGCAACACCATTGTTTAAAACCAAATGTGACGTCAAATATAGTATTTAAACAAATTCTTATTTCTTACATTTGTATGTCATTGCAGGCATTAGATTAAATTATTATTTTTTTATTTGTGAAGTGGGTTTGCTCTAGACTCTAGTCTAGGTCAGAGGGGACAAAGACAAAGTCGAGGATGGAGTGAGCTTACCCAGAAAAAGCCTGTTCACTGAAACGTCGAAGAGATTACAGTTGAATGCGTTAGGAAAGCATAGTAATATCACATTAATTTTTCGTTCGAGTTACAAGGGGGTTACTACGGAAGCTGCAGCTTACAGCTCTACGAAATAAAAGCGTTGGCAATAATTATTTATTATAATTTTGCCTTATTTTAACCTTTCTGTACTATTTACTTAACTTTCACTGTTAAGGCCCAGTTCCACCACAAATCACTGAATTGCATTTAGAACATCATTGCATCCCTGTCGCATTATTACAGTGACAAATATTATATCAAATATGATAATTTAAATAAATGTTTAGTGATTTGTGGTGGAAGTGGGTCTAAGGCTTGTTCGTGGTCTCAAAGGACATCCTATCGGTCTACTGTCAGCTTCGGTTACCTGTCCCACTGCCTAAAAGGAAGCGACTAGCTATCGACTATTTTCTGGCTCAAGAAACGACGCTGCACGCGATTGGTCCGTCAGTAGGACCAATGGCATGCAGCATCGGCGACTCAAAAACGTTGAAGTTTGTGTTCATGGCTCGTGCCGGTTACTATCCAATGTCAATAAAAGGAGTTAACTGCATTAAAGTAAGATTATTAAAACGCATTTTTGAATGTCATATAAAGAAAAAAAATCTAGTTAAAATCATTAATAGTTGATCGGTTAGAATTCATACTACCGGTGTAAACTCTCTACACGAGTTTGTTTTAGCGACGAGAGCTATCAAAAAAATAACTTGTTTAGCGATACTCGCTTGGTGATCAGAACACCCCCAGATATTTTTTGCTTCCCACATACGCATACTAGTGATGTTGGCCAAGTGAATTGTGCGAGTACTCGCTAGTCGTACACTCGCTTATAGCTCAGTGACAAACCTATTGGAACTACATTCTCGCGCATTAACTAGTTATCCTTGTTCTAGCTAATTTTCGGCGTTGGGACAGTTACCTTACACGAAATCCCTTATAAATGTTTCTTCTATGTAAAAAAATAACAGACGATAAATTATGATACTTCATATTAATTATATCAATGGATAGTTCTTTGTGGTCGCGATATCCCGGCTTTCAATAGCTGTCAGATAATAATAGAATAAATATAAATAATATATATTTTTAAATTACATATTGATATGTAAAAGAATTGTGTCAGATAAACATAGCAAGTTCAAAATAAAAGTAACTTCGCGAGGAACCTTCCAATCGAATATAATAATGTAAACTAATATAAGTATTTTTAATTATTTTTTTTCATAGTAAGAATATTCATGTTCCCTTATACCTACATTGTTTTTTACATTAATCTTAGAAATAGAAATAAAGCAATCTTCGTGAAGTTATAACATAGGCATATAATTAAAATAATCGATGTGGTATTATACATCTACAATAGTCGCCACGAGTCGCCACGCGATTGGTCCGCCAGTCGGACTGATCGCGTGCACCGTCGGCGCCCTAAAAAACCCCGAAAGGAACCCAAAATCCCTAAAATTAACTTGACATTTGCGTTCACGACTCGTGGCCACTACCATACCTCGCTATAAGAAATTGTACTGCTTGAAATTGAGGCTTACAAAACAAAATTCTAGTATTCTAAGGGTCAACGCAAACAGCAGTAATACTCTCGATCAGTTGATATTTATTTTCATTTATTTATTTTATATACATATAATTTACATTTTTAAATATTAATATAAAAAATATAAAAACATTTAAAAATATAAAAAATATTTAAAATTATTAATTGAAAATTAACTAAAATAATACTTAATAATGGATAAAGTCAAAGCCTTTATTTCAATTAGACCATTTACAGGCACTTTTGAATTGTCAAGAAGTTACATTTAAAAGTTGAAGCTAGTTGCTCGTACCAAAGCGTAGGTCTCTATGGAGAAGAACGAGCAAGAAACTCCATGGACACTCTCTTCTATATATACCAGCTTATTAATGTCTCACTGTAGGACAAAAGCCTCTTCTCACACACAGATGCCACGAGCATTGATCACCACGCTTGCTCAAAGCGGATTGGCGATTCTAAATAAAAACTACACATAATTGTGTATAAGATATACTTTCATGTGGCAATTATTACCTTGCATGCAATGAATAATTACACAATTTTCAACTCTATTCCTGTAGCTTTTTAGTTAATTCTCAATTAACAAATGAAAAACTGCTAGAGCCAGTTTCTGATCTCTGCGTTGTCCGGAAAAATGCATGCAACTCTAAAGAATGGAATAAGTGTGTGTGTTTGTGTTTTTGTCATTTATTTATGTATGTTATGTATGAAGGAGTCCTTTTTATGGTCAATATTATGTCGCCATAATGATACCAGCCTATTATTGTTCCACTGCAGGGCAAAGGCCTCGTACAGAGAAGGCACGAGCATTAATCATCTCGCTTGCTCGAGGCAGATTGGCGATTACAGACTTATATTATTTACAAGTCCAGGTTTCCTCATGATGTTTTCCTTCACCGATGTCAGTGGTGTCCGAGATAAACTTAGAAAGTACTTATGAAATATAAAATCACATTGGTATAGTTGCCGCCACGAGTCATGAGCACAAACCTCAAGTCAATTTTTGGATTCGTTTCTGGGATTTTTTGGGGCGCCGACGCTGCACGCGGTCGGTCCGACGGTGACCAATCGCGTGCAGCGTCGGCGCCCCAAAAACACCCAGATAAGAATTATGTTTATTATTACGGGGTTAGGGCGGCGGGGGTGTTTGTACTTGACCTATTTACAATTTTCGGAAATCCTTCAGTCGGTCATTCGCTTCGATGCGCTTGCGTTGCTTGATTCTGTAAAAAAATATAGAACAAAAGTTGTTGTTTATGATGATAGTAATACAGTCCTGCAAGGTTGTCATTGTTTTACAAATAACCCTGTATAATACAATATTATCTTTAATATAAGTTGCGCGTTTAAATATATTTAGTGTTTATATTTGTGTCATTGTGTTGTACTGTGTTACAGTTTGGTACAGAAATAATGAATTACTATGCCCTTCAATATGGTAAAGATTTTTTGTTACCTATTCCAGAATCGCGTACAACCGGGTGAATGGAGTCCGATGTCAAATCATTTATTTATTAGGCTGCGGTTCCACTTGAGCGTAGCTACGTTACTAAGGATGTGTCTGATTTACACCAATAGGATTGGTTGTTTTTAAAGCTAAAATAATAAACCGTTTAGATTAGGTGGAACCTTGTCTTGAGGCACTTGTGAACGTACAGACAGCGTCATCAATAGCTAACCCCCCTGGCAATAAAATTTGTTCGAAAAGAGGGTTACCACTTGATGACGCTGTCTGTACATATACAAGAAAAAGTAATTGAATCTAGTTTATGAATTTTGGCTCACTACTACGTTTTTTTTTAATACTACATATAGGATTGAATCATTGGACACTTATATGAACTAGCTTCCCTATGAGGTAATTACTGCGGACTGCAACAAAATTTGTACAAATTAATTGCCTGAATGGGTCGCTCCTTCCGCTTCTCTCTTCCTCTCCGCTCTTTAAATAGGTATAACTTGTTCTTATAATATTATTTTATAACATAACATACCATCACGCCTGTATTCCCCAAAATGTTAGGCAGAGGTGTACCAATGTACACCCACAGTTCGCCGGTATATTTTTAGGTCCCATGTAATAGGGGGCAAGTCTATTGCCATTAACCAGGCGCAGATCCTAACTCAGAGCTGCTACTGAGAAATTCATAGAAAACCCAATAAGACTGCTTGACCTGGGAATCGAACCTAAAACGCGGTCTCGCTTAAGACCACTAGTCCAACTAGGCAGTTCTTATATTATTTCATACCAAACTGTAAACCTGAATGTCCATAGATATAAGATTTTGATGTATTCACTTAATGTTTCTCCTAAATTCACATTTCATTAATACTTTACGCACGCTTCATTAAATATTTTTAATTTATTTTTATACAAGAGGCCTTCTCGTAAATTATAGCAATATGAATGTAGCGTTGACGATTTACTAATAAGCAAATAGTTATTTTATTTATCTGTAGTATTCCTCTGATATACAAGGTTTTCTTAACTATCAAATAAATTATATAAATATTGATGGTGATTTTTTTTTATTTTAGACTAGCGAACCGCCTGTGCCTTATTTCACCCGCGTTAAGATACAACTTTGGTTTGTGCCCCGCTCCTGTAAGTCGTAGCGAGATGTTATATAGTCTATGTTTCTCAGGAATAATGTAGCTGTCTATTGGTGACAAAATGGTTAAAATCGGTCCAGTATTTTCGGAGTCTATTCGGTACAAACAAACGAAATTCAATCATTATTCGAAAGACACGTGGGGCGCCATCTATTTTCTTAACAACGTTATTGTTTATTGTTGTTTTCATCGGGATCAGTACTTTTTTTCGGGATGAAAGGTGTCACCGTTTCTGTACACCTGATAACGTATACCTATGCAACATTTCAAAATGATCGTTCCAGTGGTTTAGGCGTGAAGAGGTAACAAACAAACTTACTTTCTCATTTATTATATTAGTTGGGATAAAATAAAAACAGAAATACACATGACTAATGACTTTAATGCTATAAAAAAATATTTACAATCTTTTACATACATAATTACGTAAATTTTCTACTCATAAAATACCTGTCAAACTAATTTTATCTTTATACCCGTGTTTACAGAGTACATTTTACAAGTCTTCAGTGCTCCACTTATATGCTTCTTCCTCCTGGGCCTTGCGTTTGCTCTGCTGGTCGAAGTACTTCTTCTCGTAGCCGTTGGAGCGGTCTACTCCGTCCCATCGGTATCCAGGACGAATATTGAAGCGGTTCGGCGGGAATTGGCCTTTGTATGTTGGTTTTTCTGTACAATGTAATAACAAAAATGATTATTATAATTTACTTATACGTCTGATTAGAAGTCAAACATACTTGAGAGGAATGTGGAGTTGTCGGGGACCTGCAACATTTATTGATGAAATGTGTCCAGTATGAGTCCAGTAGAAATAACCTAGAAAGGTCCCTGAATTTGAACAGAACTGATGTAGGCATGTTCCATACAAATATATCCCAAGCAAATGGCGACAATGCGAGAGGCTTGTTCAAATTCATGGCCCACGTCTTGTGAAAGTACAATTGTTTAGGGTGCGATGAGACTGACATGCGCTATGCGTAAAAGCCCTTATACACAAGTAAAGAGAAAAAATAAATAATGTCAAGTATACCATAGCGTATGGCACTCTGTAATGTAGCTTTCTATCATTGATTGAAAGTGAAACCGTAGTTACGCCAGTACTTTCAGTGATTACCTTTAGTATAGAAAAAATACCTATATTTTCTATACTAATATTATAAAGAGGAAAGATTTGTTTCAACCGATTTCAACCATTTTCTCACCAATAGATAGCTACATTATTTCTGAGTAACATAGGCTATATAATATCACGCTACGACTCACGGGAGCGGAGCAGTAACGAGACGTAACTTAACGCGGATGAAATGGACCACGCGGACGAAGCCGCGGGCAGGTCGCTAGTTATAAATATAGAAAATTGAGTCTAGATAAAATCCTAATTATAGTCAGTATCTTAGACTTTATGTCTGGAGGTCAGATGATAAGGTAATTTCATTAACAGCCGCTTTTTATATGTAAGAAATCTGTAAATCGAAACCTGTCCGCAACTAATCAATGGCAAATCAAGTGGTCAAGTTTGCTTTCTCATATTTCAAAATCGATCACTATCTGGTTTCGGGTATAGATCGTTCAACAGATTGCATCATAAAACCGGTAGTAAATCAGATGGATTATTTCACTATGTTCAATCAGGTTTCATCGTCATCTTCCTGCCCTTATCCCACGTTTCTTGGGGTCGGCGCAACATGTTTTCCTCTTCCATGCCGTCCTGTCAACCGTCATGCTATCACTGACTCCCTTGTCTTTCGTATAATTCTTTACAGAATCCATCCATCTTTTCTTTGGCCTCCCTCTTCCTCTTCATCCATCCACATTTATATTCATAACTCTTTTGGTAACATGCGTCTCATCCCTCCTCTTCACATGCCCATACCAAGACAAACGGTTTCCTTTTAACTTTTCTGTCACTGGCGCTACTTTCAAACTTCCTCTAATATACTCATTCTTACATCCCATTCTAGTCACCTCTCAACCTCTCAACATTCTCATCTCCACTACATCCAATCAGGTTTACATAGTGGAAAAATCCCTGATATACTTTTATAATAATAATACTATCCTAATATTGTCCACTGCTGGGCAAAGGCCTGTTCTCATACAGAGAAGGCAGGAGCATTGATCACCACGCTTGCTCAAGGCGGATTAACGATTTCAGACTTAAATAAATTATAAGTTCAGGTTTCTTCACGACATTTCCTTTCACCAATGTCCTTCATAAACTTAGACAGTACAATATGAATTAGAAAATGTCACTTTGGTCCTTGCTAGAGGCGGGCACGCACAGAGCCATCATGACATTACTGACACATACATACATATTATGACTACTGAAATCATCAAATAACTTTTTCCGCTCTAGGCGGAGGGGCAGGGAGTGTCAGACTTTTATTGACTAAAACTTATCTGTGGTCCTGCTGATGCCCTTTACGTTCCAGGGCCACGGTTACTCTTTCAAACAAATTTAGAAATCCTGGCAATAACTACTAACCTGGTCCCAGTTCTCCCCTCTCCCGTTTCTTATCCCTCATGTACTTCAGCATGGGATCCCCTGCCCTCTCCACCTGTCGAAGGTTCTCCTCAAGATCCCGGTCGTCTCTCAGTCTAGCCAGCGGTTTGGATGACTCGTGAAGGTACTCCTGTACGCGAGTCTCTTGGTCTTCAAGTTGTTTTATGCTGTAATGATTTAAATTAAGCTCAGTCCATGCTGTTTTAAACATTTTTAGAAGGTACAAGGGGTTTTTTTTTTGCGAGGTGGGAAATTATCAAATAACTTCTCCCGCCCTGGGAGGGGCGGGAGGGAGTGTCAGACTTTTACTGACTAAAACCCACCTATGTTCCTTCTTGTGCCCTTTGCGTTCCGGGGGCGCGGTATCTCTTACGAACAACCCGCAGCCCCGGCAGGCATCGGTCCTCAGTGGAGGTACTAGGGTTATGCCCGTCACTTTGTCCGTGTAAATGTGGGTATCAGTTGGGTTTTATTTTTCTTTGAGCAAATCACTAATTTTTCTTTAAAAAAACAAGCCTATATTGCTTCTTATAATATCAGATATCTGCCTGTGGAAATCGGTCCGATTTTTCCGGAACAAAGACACAAAACAAGTTTTTTTGTATACCTTGTCAACATTAATATTATTTACATATGGGTAGTACAAAGCTATTATTTTTACATGTACGCACGTCTACATATCAAGCTAAGCATTTCCAGTATATGCTGATCTCTCATAGTATAGGATTTCCATACAATGAGCAATGAGGTCAGCTTATACTGGAAATGTATAGCTTGATATGTCAGCGTGTATACTTGCCCGATTATATTAATAATTACCATACCATCATGCCTGTATTCCCCGAACGGTTAGGCAGAGGTGTAACAATGTACACCCACAGTTCGCCGGTATGTTTAGGTCCCGTGTAAATAGGGGGCGAGCATATTGCCATTAACCGAGCACAAATCCAAACTCCGAGCTGCTACTGAGAATTTCATAGAAAAAACCCAATAACACTTGCTCGACCTGGGAATCGAACCCAAGACGTGCAGCGTAGCAGTCGCGCTTAGGACCACTAGGATAACGAGGCAGTTTCGAGGCAGTAGATATTAATAATTATGGCGGATTTATTGGTAAATGACGTACCCTTTAGTCCATTTTTTATATTTCTCGTCTAGTTCCTTCTGCCTCTCTGCTTTTTCTTTTAGCTTGAGCCTATCTTCCGATGTTTCTCTTTTGCCTGCAAAAAATAAAAACTGGTAAAAAAAATTTAAAATGGGATAAATGAAACAAAATATTATGGAAAACTAGCTATTGCCCGCGTCTTCCTTTCAAGGTTTAATCAAGAATAATGACGGACTCCTATACAAACTTTCATCCCTTTATTTCAACCCCTTTTCTCGTGATAAAAGGTAGCCTATATCCTTCTCCAAGGTCTACTCTCTGTACCAAATTTTAATGGTTTAGGCGTGATAGCGTAATAGACAAACAGACAAAGTTACTTCTGCATTTATAATATTAGTATAGATAAAATACTCACTTTTCCTAGAAACTACTTGAGCATTCCTCCCGGATACTTCATCAGTCATCTTATTAAAAACCTCTTCTTCCCTTTGCCGGAAACTTTCATTCTCTTGTCTCAACTGCCTTGCGTCTTGCAAACCGGCCATCTTGCCTTCTAAAGTTTTCGCCATTTTCTTGTTCGACGGCGGCGGACTATCCCTATTACTTCTATCTCTTTCAGAAGTGTTCCTGTCTCTTGTCCTCCTAGGAGGAGATGGGTCAGAGTCACTATTGAATTTTCTCTTATTGTTTTCTGGAGGTGGTCTGTGCCTTTTCGGTGGGGACATTGATTTCTCTCTCCTATTTCTTCTGGGTGGGGAGAGATCGGAATCTGAGGACTGTTTGTATTTACGAGACTTCTCATGTCGTGCATTACTATGGTATCTCTCATGTCTATCCTTGTGACTATGCCTCTGCGGAGAATACCTCTGCTTCCTAGCCGGAGATATGAAATCAGGCATATTGTAATGCTTTGTACTATCCCCTCTAGATTTCCTTGACGGCGATACTTCTGAACCGTGATCCTTTTTAGGTTTTCTAGGGGGTGAATTGTGACTTTTCTTCGATTTTCGTGGTGGAGACTGGTCCGAATCGTAATTTTTGGTTTTTCTTGGTGACGAATCTGATCTATTCTTCCTGGAAGGAGATGACTTATTTGCATCTACTATTTTAGGATAATGTTCTGTTGTTAAAGGTTGTAATGTAGCTGGGTCTTCTGGGCCGAAATCACCCCATCGACTGGGTTTGCGCACTCTTTCTTTAGGTCTTTCTAGTACCCTCCCAGGAGGTTCATGGCTGTCAATGTTGCTTTTTTCTTTTGTAGGTGATTTGTCATTATTCTTTCTTTTTGGGGATTTATCATCATTTGTCCTCCTAGGAGTCTTATCACGACTTCTCCTTTTAGGAGACCTATCATCGCTTTTTCTTTTATCATCCTTTGACTTTTTAGGCGAAATTTCATCGCTTTTTTTACTTGGTTTGTGTTTTTCACTAGGCGACCTATCATTATGGTGCCTTCTAGATCTATCATCTCTCCTTTTAGGAGATCTATCATCATATTTCTTTTTAGGAGATCTGTTTTCACGTTTTCTGTTTGGAGTCCTGTCGTCCCGTTTTCTGGGAGGACTCGGATCACTGTCATAACTTTTCCCTTTATCATCACTTCTCTTTTTAGGAGATCTTTCATCCCTTCTCCTAGCAGAATGGTCATGCCTTTCATTAGGAGGATCATCATGTTTTCGTTTAGATCTATCATCTCTCCTTCTAGAAGATCTATCATCATTTTGTTTTTTAGGAGATCTATCATCATTCTGTCTTTTAGGAGATCTATCATTATTTTTCTTGTTAGGAGACCTACCATCTCTTTTTCTTGGGGGGCTAAAATCACTATCACTGTCTTGTTTTTTGGAAGTAGAAGGCTTGATTTTGTTATCATTGTCCTGTTTTCTTGGAGGAGAGAGATCGGAATCTTTTTTGTTTTCACCTTCTGAGTCGCTATACATTTTACCAAACATGAGTTCATTTTCTTTTTCAGACTGTTTAACGTCTCTCTTTATTTCTTCTACTTCTAATTTACTGTTGAAGCCATCATCCTGTGAATACAATTTTGGTTATTTTCTACTTCTCTTTTGTTCTAGTGAACAGCACCTAATTCATTTCCCTGAAAGATGAAATCGATAATCTTGTAATCAAGTTTTCATCATACAATTATTGGCTGCTATAAAGATATTTTCTATTACTAGCTTTTGCCCGCGAATTTGTCTACATAAGTCACATATATCATGGACACAGTTCATGATGTGGATTATTATGCAGTGGTTTTGCCATGATGAAGTAACTGACAGACAGAGTTATTTTTGAATTATTAACTGAATTCAAGTGCTTACATTTATCTACCTAGGCAAAGGTAACTAGGTAAACTGTAACGGCCTTGAGGCTTAGAGGTAGTAAGTTTAGCTTTACGTGACTCTTGTAATAATACTCAAGCTGTGATAAATGATCATTATTTAACTAAGAATGGAAAGGAAGATTAAGAAACAACTATTACTAGTGGTTCTGACAAATGACAAAAACTGGTAGCTGTCTTGATGTCAAGAGGGAGCAGATATCAAAGAAGAATAGCCTGAATATGAAAGGAAGAATGGATAAAATCAGAAGCATGAGAAGGACAGTTAAGTAGAAGATTACTAGAGGAATGTAGACTTCTATTGAAAATGAGAAATAATATAAGAAGGAGGACACGGAGTATTGAGAAGGGAGAGAAGCGTGGTTAACACACGCAAACGTTTTCTCTGACAAATAGGTAAGTGTTCATTTAAAAAAGGAACCAAATTTAGTACCCTATTCAGCTTTTCCAACAAGACTGCACTCAAGTCAAAGTAGCCCACTTCACCACAGTCAATTACAGAACAAATTAAAGTCTGCACAAGCATTGTTTTCAGTCAACGCATATGCATTACTTTAGGGAGTGGCTTGGGAGGTTTTAGGACAAATGAAAGGTAGATGAGTTCATGATGGGAAAAGCCAGAAGCAGTACACTGATCATGAGAGGAAATAAGAGGAGTGTATGTAAGGAGCACATCGACCCAGTGTCGGACTAAGGGGGGATCGAAGGGGCGGCCTGCCCTGGGCACCTGGTCCTGTGGGGCCCCCAAATCACTAAGTTCTCTTAATTAAGGCTAAGAGGCCGTTTGTAGTCAATTGGAGGCCGCAATGATACAACACGACCTAAACCGAGTTATTTATGATTTTTAACTAAAATACAAATATATTTAGTGTATCATTTACTTTTACTACCCCGGGCCCCTGATAGGCATAGACCGAACCTGGATCGAGCCAAGTAACATCACACATTGAGACATTACCGTGAGTGGGCTGCAAAGGAGGGACATGTAGGCAGACGGGGTCAATAATACGGAGCAGTTTACTGGTATAAGCGGTATAGTGAGTAAGGCCTGCTTATTGAATATCTAAAAAACAAAAAAATCTTAATCATATATTTGCGTAAACAGATCTTAAAAATATGTTTTTATCGAAATGATGTAACTGTATGACTTATTGTGATACACTTTTTAAAAAGAGTATGTATGGAGGTTCTTGCCCATTCTTCTCCACATGAAACTACTTTTTGGAATGGGCAATTAGATTCAATATTTTTAATTTTTTTTTTAGTAAATTGACGTTCAAAAGTACCTTTTAATGGTCTAATTGAAATAAATAATTTACCTTTGACTTTGAAAGCATAATATGAATCTCTTATTCTGTCATTAATTAATTATGAGAATGTGAGAAGCAATATGTATAATATTAATGTATGTTTTTGACTTACTTGATTGATAATCTTCCATTTAGAGCTAGAAATGAACTGCTCTGCTTTCTTCACTTCCTCGGGCCTATCATCAATGATACCAGCAATCTGTGGTGCATCCTCGCCTTGGTCAAAGACGTCCAGATCGTCACCGTCCAAGGTGCGAAGCTTTGACAAATCAATGTCATCGTCTATTATTTGTAATCTAAAAAGAAAATTTATATTTAAAGATTTTTATTTTAAAATTCATTAGCTCATTGGTTATGTAGAGCAGTGTTAGTTACTGTTCTCAAAGATTACACAATTAGTGATTGGTTTTGAAGTAAAACTTCTTGACGCACCCTTGACTTGTGGAGTAAACTGGTGAATGCTCGACGAAAGAGTTACGGTTAGTTAGAGTTAGTGAAGATAGATAGTGAGAGTTATGTTTCGTATAATACGCAAGAGAGAGCAGTGGGCGCGCTTATTTTCTCTTTCTCTTTCTCATGTGACACAACTGACGTTGCGGAGTTGTGTGGTCAAAAGCACATGTCTTTTTTTTTATGTTAGCCTATTGGTTTTGGGTTAACGGGCTGGTGAGCGCCATGTCTCAGTGCCATGGCTTTTTGTAAGCCTATTCTGTCCCACTCCTAGGCAAAGCCCTCCACTTATTACATCCTTTTAGTTTTGAAGGATCCCATCCAGTTCTTCCCGTCTTCTCTTTCGTGTCTTAGCTCCACCCCGACTCCCTGTCTCAGAGCACCAGCTATGATGATTGTCACCACCAATCAATTGACATACTTTTTATGAGCTATCAAAATGCAACTCCTCCATAGATTTTGTATGGCAAAACTGTGATGGCACTTATTAGCCAACACAATTTTAACTATTTACTGATTTTAACAGCAATTGGAAATGTAATTTTAATAGTATGTATTTCAAAATTCAGACTAATTTAAAGAAGTTGTCTCTTGGAATTATTGATTAGGTGTCAACTACTCAATAATAGTTGATACTGGTGTAATAGCCTAGTTCTAAATCTCAAAAGTAAAATTGACAATTTATCTCTCAAAATATGTGACTTTATAATGGCAGTAATTGGTGTGAAAACAGAAAAATGTTAGAAGCAGTAGTCTGTATTACTGTTGTATTTACACTTTAACTGTCCCAAGCATATTTCCGTGCCGGTCCCCAAATGTCCAATAATTATATTACATTTTAAGTTAATACGTGGTCACATAATACATTTTAGGTATTTTTTTTTTAAATGCGTTAAATTTAAATGTAAATATGTCTCAGCACGGACTACCTAATAAATAGTGTTGTTCAAAAATGGTGAAACACTCGCAAAATCATAGTCACTTCACGCTAACGTTTTATTTAAAGTTCTATCCTAAGTGAAATGTTTTTAGTGTCTTGCTTTTAAGTTTGATTTTTGGGGAAGAGGGAGGCCAAAGAAAAGATGGATGGATTGCGTGAAGAATGATATGAAAGAGAAGGGAGTCAGTGATAGCATGACGGTTGACAGGACAGCGTGGTAGAAGAAAACGTGTTGCGCCGACCCCAAGTAACATGGGATAAGGGCAGGAAGATGATTTTGTGATTCAATCAATTATATTTATGTTGAATGTCTCTAATTTTCCAAAACAGGTTTTTATGTCTTCGACATGTGGGCGCCGTGATTCACGGACCTTAGTATCGATTTGATTAAAACAATGAACAAAACTAGTGCATTATATGTAATGCATGGACGTATCAGGCAAGGTTTTCAGTACATTACATGTAATGCAGGGACAGTTAAAGTGTTAATAGCCCTACGCTTGGAACATACAAAATATGCATAATTATCTTTATCTTCAATCTATTATAATTATGCGATTTATCAAAGAATTGGTAAAATATGAATGTGCTATAAGCATAGGTACTGTGTCAATTTTTAAGTTCGGCGCAAACACGAATGTTATGTCCGACGTGCGTGAGACGCTCCTATCAGTTAGTTTTTTTTTTTAAATAACCTAAAATATAAGATAAATAATGTGTACCAAGGAGGTAAAATATGGTGCAAGTCAAATGCCATCTTTATATAAAAATCGATTTCGATAGGTTAGGCGTATGCTTCGAAAGAACATTGTAGTCTCGTCTCAGCGACAAAAACTATACTAAGCAACGAATTGTTTCTGTTTTGTCTAATTAATCTTCATAAGAATTATAAGTAAATTAGTTTGACATACCCCGCGCCTTTGACGGCCTTTTTCTTCTTTTTCTTTTTGTCTCCAGATGGCCCACCAAGATATTTTTGCAAATACGCTTTCTGATTTAAAGTTGTAGACATTGTTCTTTATTTGATATTATAAATAATTCAATTCGATTTTTATTTCTTTACGATAGCAAAACCAAACACTTCTGACATTTTTACTTGGAATTTTAAATCTGCTGAGATCTTCAGCATTCTCAGGGGGTTACATTGTCTCTTTCTAATAGTTGCCCTTGAACGAGACGGATTTTAGCCATGCCCAAAATATTAACTTTCCATTCTTTTGACATTCTCATATAGTAGTGAGGGATGCTTTACTTGGAAAAGTACGGATTTACGATGTTTTAATTTCGGGATACTCACTATCAAATTAGTTCCATGTATATGGTGCTAAACGTTTGTAATTTTCATTGTAGCTAGCAATACCTTTACCCTATTAAGCAAATACTTTCTATGAGTCTTGAGAAAATCTGTGTTTTTAAGAACTTTATCGCAGGCACTAACTACTTTTCATACAACGAAATATAATGTGAACCATTACGGACGATGCATTAAGTTTTGCCGCGAAATTCTTCATATTTTTCCGCGAAGTTCCTAACCATTATATTTAGTCAGTATCAAGTTGTACAGTTAAAAATAAAATTAGATGGGATAGTAACGAGTATTATTATGTACTAATAGAACTACAATATTGTCACTGTAACTCTCTAAGTTATAGTTGGCTCCATTCGTCATACTTCCATGAAATAGGTAATATTAATGACCACCATCACGCCTGTATTCCCCGAAGGGTTAGGCAGAGGTGTAACAATGTACACCCACAGTTCGCCGGTATATTTAGGTCCCATGTAATAATATTAATGACTTTATTCTATTTGTTACTTTGATGATGTTAATGATTATAATAATTGTGTAAATACATTATATAAGGTCAGTGGCCGTCTCGACCCGATACTTTTTCTCTTTTTTTGGAATTTGCTGATCAAATTGAATTTCCCGGATCACCGTTACCCTTTTAAGGGTTTTGTGAATAAATTAATGTGCTCGTTGAGACCGAATCTGTATATGTGTAAGTAAAAAAAAAGATTTATTCTTAAGTACGCAATAAAATAATCGACAACTAAAACACAATATTGCTGCAGCTATGCTCTTTATTAATAAATTGATTCAATGCTTTAACAAAAATAAGCAAATTTTCATATCATGTCCATTTGTGAGTAGCAGCGGTCGTGTCTTATCACATTTATTGAGATTTTGGAGGATTTTATTTCTTTTGATCATCGTTACTACGGAGATAGCGCGTTTGTCTCTGTAAAATAAAATAAATAATTTAAAAATTTGCTCGCAAACTTAAAAATAGAACGAGATAGAAGTGAAATGATTTATATTAGTGAAATGTTAAGAAAATTAAAATTGCTATAGTACTTAGTCGCCACGAGTCGTGAGCACAAATGTCAAGTTAATTTTTGGGTATTCGGGTTTCTTTCTTGATTTTTCGGGCCGCCAACGCTGCACGCGATTGGTCCATCTGTCGAATCGATCGCTTGCAGCGTCTGCTCGCGGCGACTACTACATTAGCTCCATCACCGTTTTTGAGAAATGATGGTTACAATAACAGGTAAAGAAAATAGCTTTAAAAGAAATTAGGAAGCTCAAATCATGCAAGCATGATGTATCTAGGAGCACCAGTTCTGTAATAATACTAAAAACTATATGTTGCCCGCGGTTTTGTTGATTATCGCAGATGAAGCCGTGGGATAAAAAATAGCCTATGTCCTTTCTTAGGGTTCAAACTTACCCCGTAGCAAATTTCATGAAAATTGGTTGAGCGGTTTAGTCTTGGAAGCGTAACATACAGACAGAGTTGCTTTTAATTTAAAACATTAGTATGGAAGTATAGATAGGTATACTCACATCGCTATTCTGGTCTAAGATATTGTAACTGAGCGGTAAATACTAAAAAGAAACATAACAATACAATATTAAATTCATTGTTTGGATTGTTATACACCAAAATAGTGGAAGCTTACACTTTAACATACGACTTTATCTAGCCGGGCAGTTTAACAGTATTGCATCAAGAAACCCTTTTGGTAAAGAGAAAATTATTTCGGAGTGAGCGTGCAGAGTTTATTCAGCTGTATGACAGCAATGTTAACCCATTCCCTGTCCCATGGGCCACATGTGGTTCAGGGTGATTGTTTAACTATTATGTCTGCTTTGCGGGCAGTGAAAGCGTAACAGTACAGCGCAATAATAGCTGCGTTACTTGGAAAAGGACATTAGAACCTTAGGAAAGGTAATACGACCTTAGCAAAGACACCATGAGCAGCACGATTTGACAAATTTTTTCGGAGTCCGTCGCAGTTCTAGCATCTAAGTCAAAGGGTATAACGTTCATCCATGCTGTGCCAAAGTTCATAAATAGCTCACACAATGTTTTGGAAATGTCCCGAAATATTACACAGGTTTGAAAAGATCCCAGAATTCATTGGTTGTGAATTTTTTTAGAATAAATTTTTAATTTTTTACTCACGTTGTTTGGTGAGTATGCTGATTGACCACTCTGAATAAGGAGAAAATTTTAACTTTAATTAATGTGTCACCTTTCAAATAAAGTAACGTAACTATGTGTAAATAAATCAAAGCCCTGTAGTTCCTGCGCAGAAGAGATTAAAAAATGAGCGACGATTCGACATTCATTGCTCCATTCGTGTACAAGACGCACAGTGGAACGAATGTATGGGAGCGGTTGGACGTAGACATGTCCGAAAAAAAAGAGTAAAATTATGCCAAACTAATGATGCCATCTTATTCGATTACTTAATGCCTTCATAACTTGTGGTGATGAATTTCTTCATAACTCCCATATTTCGGGAGTAATTTGAGAAAATGTGAAATTTTACTATGAAAATGAGTGTATCGAGCTCTCTCCCTCCTGATTCCGGGCTTGTTTCAAGTAGCGGTCTCTAATATCATAATGCTAATACTAAGAGCTATATTTAATACTAAGACACATAGTGCGCCAAATGTGCACTTTCTGGGATAAAGAGTGATGTTTATTTTATAACACAATTTTTTTATTTTTTGTTTATTTTGTTGATTAAAACCGTTTTTCTAAAGGTTTACCTTATTACAATAACATTTCTGAGCAGCCAATTAGAGAAGATATAAGCTAATTAGGATATATAATTAGGGACTTAAGGTTTACATATAAAACTGATGCACTAATGATTACTGATAAGAACATTGCTATTATTTAATTACTAAATGGCTCTTAATACACTAATTTAGCATGCATCATTTACTAATTATCACAATAACTAATTACCTTGCAATATTTAACAAAGGATACCTGGGATACCTGGATTTTATATAAATAGGTCACTATTAGTAACTTTAAAATCAGTGTTGATTTACACCTCGTTGTATCCAAGCTAATCTCGCAATGTATTTTCCAAATTTTAATACAAATCTTGATATTCACGTTGCTTTATGCGCACGCGCACATAAAGATTTACGCGACTTTAACTATTTGTTCAGTGTTTTAAAAGATAACAGTTGTGTTCAGTTATGTGAAAGTGCTGAAACAAGTTTAAAAGACTGGTGTCGTCGATTTTGCTACCGCATTTATGCAAAATGGACACAGTCTGGAAGAAGCACAGATAAGTTTCGGAAGAAACATGAGATTTGGCTACAGGCTGCAATTCAATGGCCGGAATTACAGAATGAAAATATGGAACCTTCTACAGAAAATATAAGTGACGTCATCGAGCCCATAATTTCTCCTGCTAAATCTGATGCTTCAACTTGTACACATCCTAGTCCTCGTAAATCTTTTGAGGACCTTAGTAACCGGCAAAAAAGAAGACGCACTGAAGATAGTCTTTCATGCAGCAGTAGCAGCGCTGAAATTATGTTTTCGGCCGAAAGGGCGCTTCAAAAGGCAGGACAAAGCGATACAGCTTATGTTATGAAATACTTGACGGAGAATCCAGAAGAGGCCTCAAAAATCAAAGCCTTCATTGAAGGTAAATCAATTCAGGTACGGGAAATATCCCCTTTGAAGGCATTGGCTCTTTATGTATCGATGAACTTATCGAAATGGCGCTATAACACTCTTCGGGATTTCAACACTCAAGAAGGAGCTCTTCAATACCCGAGTTACTACATGTTGGTTAAAGAAAAAATTAAGTGCTATCCGGCCAAAGAAGATCTCACAGTTACAGAGAGCTCTGCAAAAATCAAATTACAAGCCTTGATGGATTTAACCTCAAGAAGACTTATTAGGTCGTTAGAAACCCCTGTTGATCCCAATCAACAGCTCGTATTGACCAGCAAATGGGGTTTTGACGGATCATCTAGCCAAAGCATTTATCATCAAAGGACGAGTGAAGATGAGCAAATCGATCTTGCTAGTAATTTTATGATTAGTCTTGTACCACTGCGGCTCGTCTCAAAAGGTGTAACAATTTGGGAAAACGAGCGACCATCTTCCACTTCATTTTGCCGGCCAATATTGTTTAAGTTTATAAAGGAAACCAAAGAAAATGTGCAGAGAGAGATGGCTGAAATCGAAGCAGAGATTGAAGCCTTAACTCCATCCACCATCACTGATGGAATTAGTGTCAAACACCAACTGCTGTTGACAATGATTGATGGTAAAATTCATTCCATTATATCCAATACAGCAGCTTCAGTGTGTGACATATGCAAGGCTTGTCCTAAAGAAATGAATAATTTAGAGTTAATCAAAGATAAACACGCAAACGAGAACATGTATAAATATAGCTTAAGCACCCTTCACGCTTGGATTCGCTCAATGGAATGCTTATTACACATTTCCTACAAATTAGACATAAAATCATGGCAAGTAAGGGGTGATATAGCAAAAAGGCAAGTTGATGACAGGAAGAAAAGAGTTCAAGAGGCTGTAAGAAGAGAAACGGGCTTACTTCTCGATGTTGTGAAACAAGGCAGTGGATCCACCAACAATGGCAACTCGGCAAGGAGATTTTTTGAAAACTACACTAAATCTGCTGAACTGACCGGAATAGATGCTATGCTTTTAAGAAAAATCTGTGTGATCTTGCAGTGTATTTCATCAGGAGAGAAGATCAACGTAACTAAATTCCGAGAGTTCTGCTTTGATACTGCTAAGCTTTACGTGGAGTTATACCCATGGTATTATATGCCTTCTTCACTTCATAAAATTTTAATGCATGGGCCAGACATAGTTCAGAACATGTCAATTGTGCCCATTGGTTTTCTATCCGAAGAGGCATCTGAGGCTAGAAATAAAGATGATAGAAAATATAGAGAGGGGCATTCTCGAAAGCATAGCAGTATCTCATGCAATGAAGATATTATGCACAATCTTTTACTGTCTTCTGATCCACTTGTTACAAGTATCCGTCCAAAAGGAAATAAGTTTGTAAAAAAATCTTCTTTTAAGGAATTTTATGAGCTTACGGATTCTGAGAAAAGTGATATCGAATTTGTTAACATAAATGATTTAGCGGACATCGATTCTGAATTTGAATTAATTGATGATGATGATGATGACGAAGATAATTAAATGATGTTATTGTTTTAAAATGTGTAACTTAGTAAATTAGAGCTTACATCTTAATTATTTATTGTACTTTTAATGAAACTAGGTAATTTATTATCAACTTACTTAAAAGTCATACTCTCATCAGTTCTTGTGAATATGTTTGTTAATATATATTTCTGTATATATATAATATATTTATAGACCTCTTAATAAGTCTGTCTGCGGTTTAAAGTAAATACAAATGGGGAAAAAACGTTTTTTTTTTTAAATTTTCATTTCCTTTTATCCCAGAAAGTGCACATTTGGCGCACTATGTGTCTTAGTATTAAATATAGCTCTTAGTAATAGCATTACGATATTAGAGACCGCTACTTGAAACAAGCCCGGAATCAGGAGGGAGAGAGCTCGATACACTCATTTTCATAGTAAAATTTCACATTTTCTCAAATTACTCCCGAAATATGGGAGTTATGAAGAAATTCATCACCACAATTTATGAAGGCATTAAGTAATCGAATAAGATGGCATCATTAGTTTGGCATAATTTTACTCTTATTTTTCGGACATGTCTACGTCCAACCGCTCCCATACATTCGTTCCACTGTGAGACGTCTCGAATTTCATTTAGATACTATCAATACACATCGAAAATTCGCTATCATACGTCATCAGACGCAGAGATCAATATCTAATAATTTTATTGTTACTTTTCGTGAAGGGATATTAAAATAAAGAAGGAATTGAGATATAAAAGTTTTACTTACGATCTCGCGATTAAGTCTACTGCCAAACAACTCCGGCTAGCGGAAATTACACCGACAAATATATATTAGCATTCAGTGTACTTACTTTACATACTAAGGACGGTTTAAGATATTATTTAATATCATAGGCCTAATCTATTAGGCCTACTCAATCCTAAATACCTATTCCCCACCACCCATTTCTAAATGGATCGAGAAGGTAAAAATACAATATGGCGAGAAAACAACATATTTCGTGATTGAGAAACCAGTACTAGTCACGGGGCTAATCCTTGTCATAAAATGTTGCACAAACAACATTATAGATTTTGTGTGCTCAAGTTACATGTCCTATCAAGATAAGACACAACAAGCTAACGCCACAAAGCTGCTGAAACTGGGCTGGTCAGGCCAGTTGCATGTTAGATGACCAATGAGCAAAAAGTCACTTCATCATGGACCCCAAGTAGACGGAAACGGCTGCGGGTTGTTCGTAAGAGATACCGCGCCCCTGGAACGCAAAGGGCACAAGAAGGAACATGGGTGGGTTTTAGTCAGTAAAAGTCTGACACTCCCGCCCCGCCCAGGGCGGGAGAAGTTATTTGATGATTTCCCATCCCCCCCAAAAAAAAAAAGTAGCCGGAAACGGTGACACGCTTGGCGCAAAGACCCAATAGAGAGTAGAATGTACTTGATGTCATAAATAGGTCCTCTGCTGAAATATGGCCGTAGATTTGGAAACCTATAGCTATTAGAAATGTTTATGTAATCATGTTACCTCTTTAAATCTCTGCAATGGCTTCAAATATGGTGCGATCTAAATATAAAACAGAAACAGAAAGATTTTTTAAATGTTAAAATAGTTCACTCTTAGTGTATGCTGATGATTATAATATTTAAGATTTTCTCCGTATTTTGGTTGACAACTTCAATATAAAAAGAAAATGTTTCTGTCTATTTTTGTAAAAGTAATCTCTATTATAAAAAGGTAGCGTTTTGGATAGTTCGAGGGTATACCAGTATACCTATTACTTACATATTTGAAGTTGAGATCCTGGAATAAAATTATAATTTATGATTTGTTTACCTTAATATAAAGTTAGAATAAGTATATAACATCATCTTAATCATAATTTCTCATAGGTGTAAATATATTAATTATTATTTCTTTGAAGTTATTGTTTTTATAATTTATGTTTTAGTTAACTTACGCCCAACTCGTGAATTCCTGGCGTCCGCTGAAAATTTATGCAAATTATGGTGTTATAATCATGTAATAAATACTTACAATTTCGAAAAGTCCTCATAAAACGAATACGTACGTTTGGATTGATTGGTGGGGTCTGTAAAAATATAGGGAAAAAGCAAGTTTTTATTCAAATTGTAAAACATAAATAAACGAAACGCATAATATTTCAAAGCTTTTTAATTTTATTTATAAAGTTCAATACTTACGTACGATACTTTAAGGGTCTGCAAAAATAAAAAAGATGTAATCGATCGAAAAATGCATAACATTGTGATATTATAATATTTTACAATATTGATGAACATCTCAAGAAATAAAAAAGTATTATCCACCGTCCTTTGAGATCTTTAAAATCATTATAATTCAAAATGATACTTACGCCTTGACCTCCGTATTTCTAAAGCGAACAAAAATTGAGGTTTATATATATTTCATGTTATTTACATAACCGCTAAAAGAATAAATTTCGTAAAAAAATACAAGATAGACTGACAGATTTTTGAAGTATCTAATCTGTGAAGAAAAATCTATAGCGATTATGCGAAATAAACAGTAACGTTTTTGATGTGAAAATATATGCTTAATAATGAAAAAGAAACAAGAAAATAACAGAAAGAGAGAGGTAATAAATTATTTTAATATTTGTCAATATGCGAATAGATACAAAATTAAAAAAAAAATGTTGAATACAGAATTAGAAAATAAGACATAGTTAAATAACATATTTACTAACTGATGATAGTTCATCCACACTTTGGGCGAGGATGTCCAACTGTGAACTCTGTAATCCAAAAGTCTATTTTCCTTTTTATCAACATCGGTTTTTCTAAAGTTACGGTTTCATATGCACTAGTAGTAAAAGTGCGAATTCAAGGCGTTTACACATTTTCAATGTACATTGATAGTGAAATACGTAAATTTATGGACGTCTTGTAAACGAATGGAGCAATGGACATTGAGATGCTATATTGTTAAGCCAGAGATACCAGTGTGCTCAGTATATCTCTGACGTTTATGTGAAACGTCAAAATGACATTTTCGAATTTCCATAGTTCAATGGCCGCCTGTCAAGGTATACTGAGCATTCTGTACAAATAAATAATCTTCTTTCAATTCCAAACGGGAATATAAATAGAGAACGAGGGATTATTCGGGAGTTCAGATGTCTTGATGATATTTACCCTCAACGCATTGTCATCATTGTCATCATCATCTTCCCGGTTGTCATTCCTCTGAAAATGACATTATTGACGTATTATACTTTAGAGTAAGTAATAAAAAATTGTTACCACATTAAAAATATATTTAATAAACTGTGAAACTTACGCTGTTTTCATTCCTTTCGCGTCTGTCAACCTGCAAATAGTTAAATAATGCATTGATTATTCTGTATTTGTTTTGTACTGAAACAGTATTATTTAGAAAGTTAAATGATAATAAATCGATTTATAAAGAAATAAGCAAAGATGTCATTATCTGCTTAGCCTATTCCCAAAAGAAACATAAAATGTAAGATGCCAAATATTTGAGGAACATAAGTAAACCAAGGCAGGTAGGCACAACCAGGGAACCTAGGAAAATAAAATATTAATTTAGTTCCATGCCCAAAAATTTACAAAAAATAAACAAATTGGCAGATCAAAGTTTATTCTTTAAATTTAGGTAAGACTCACTAAAGTTTTATTGTGTTTAAAATAATACCAACTTATTTTGATTGCAATAAAAACTTGTGTGCTAAGAAAAATTGATACACAAAAGTACAGAACAGCTTATCAAAACAAAAGGACAATACCAAAGTCAGTTATTGAAATTAGCTCTCAAGAAAAATACATAGTGGAAAATACATTGTGGAAAAAGAATAATTATTAAAAATGCAAAATGTGTCATTCAGATACGGTAAAATTAATTAGGAAAAAAAAAGTATCTATAGAAATTTTACTTAGTTACTATAGTGAAAGTCCAGACGCACTATCCTAAACAAAATTGCGGATGTAGAAAAACACTTCGCAAAGCCGAAAGCTCTTTGCATTATTCCATTTTTTTTGTTAAGTATCTTACCTGGAAAACTTCTGGAGGATGAAGTTCCAATTTTTTATTTTAATTTTTGTTTTTTATTTTTAATTTCCACCTTTAGGGCCTCCGCCTACGTTCGACTTTTTGTAGGACCAATTATCGGACCGTTAAATAGATTCATAGATTCGGGGACCGATTTTTTGTAGGACATGTGCGTTCGTATATTAGAATTCATATGTTCATTTCTCTCCGACAAATATTGTCTGATGTTGGCGGACAGCCTAAGGGCCTGGAAACCTTCTGGTTGCGGAAATAGAAAGTAAAAGTTATTTTTTTTTTCAGCATTATATGTTTTAAACTACTATTCTATAAACCCTGCAAATGCAGCCGTACGCACAATATAGAGCGTGCATTATATTGCGCGTTACCATAATCAGTGATTTTTCACACTACAATATTTTTTACATGTGACGTACTTCGATGGGCAGTATTCTTTAACGGCTATGCGATGTGTTTTTTTACACCCCGTATAAATATATAGATATTTTCGAATATTAGTTCCTGCAGCTTGCATGTCGATCCGGAAACACTCCGTTCACATTTTATATAGAAAGTTGTATTGTCCATATTTTTTTTGACAGCTTTTCAATGATTCATATCTCTATGCCTTTTGTTCGGAACAGCGCGTCAAGATAGTGAAGCACAGACTTACATCTCGTCTGTCATCTTCCCGTCGGTCATCATATCTGTTTTGTTGATTACGTTCCCTTCTATCATAAGCGCCGGATTGAATTCTTCTGTCTAATTCTTGCCTCTCTCTCTTAGCCTGTCTAAGTCTTCTTTCCTGCCTCTCTCGCCTAGCTTGTCGGTCCTTCCTGGATCTCCTATTACTGTTTCTTCGGTCGGAATCACGTCGGTCACTGTCGTTCCTATCGTCATCGGCTTTGTCTTCATCTGCTCTATCATTATCTGCTCTGTCATCATCTGCTCTGTCATTATCTGCTCGATCATCGTCACGTCTATCGTCATCTGCTCTATCATCGTCATTTCTGTCATTATCTTCTCGGTCATCCTGTCGCCTGTCACTTGATCGGTCCCGTCGGTCTCGCCGATCGTTATCGTACCTGTCGTTGTCATATCTGTCATTGTTATCATCGTCGTCATTTCTATTATATCTGTCACGTCTGTTGCGTCTGTCATTTCGGTCGCTATCGTATCGGTTATTGCCGTATCTGTTACGGGAACTGCTCCTGTCGCTTTCTCTTCGGTCATCATCAAGCCTATCATTGTCGTATCGGTCGTCATCTCTGCGGTCATCGTCTCTACGGTCGTCATCTCTGCGGTCATCGTCTCTACGGCCGTCATCTCTTCGGTCGTCATCTCTTTGGTCACCGTCTCTGCGGTCGTCATCTCTTCGATCACTGTCTCTGCGGTCGTCATCTCTTCGATCACTGTCCCTGCGGTCGTCATCTCTTCGATCACTGTCTCTGCGGTCGTCATCTCTTCGATCACTGTCTCTACGGTCGTCGTCTCTTCGGTCACTGTCTCTGCGATCATCATCTCTGCGATCATCGTCTCTGCGGTCGTCATCTCTTCGATCACTGTCTCTACGGTCGTCGTCTCTTCGGTCACTGTCTCTGCGATCATCATCTCTGCGATCATCGTCTCTGCGGTCATCGTCTCTACGGTCGTCATCTCTGCGATCATCATCCAATCTGTCATCGTCGTTGCGATCGTTATTAGTTCTGCCTCGTGAATTGCTTCTGTCATCATCCCGTCTGTCGTTATCAAATCTGTTTCGTGAGTTGCTTCTATCATTGTCATATCTGTCACCGTTGTACCTGTTACGGGCCCTCCTGTCATTATCCCTGCGGTCATCATCTCGCCTGTCGTTATCGTATCTGTTAAGGTTTTCCCGTTTTACTCGTCTGTCGTTATTATTTCTGCTACGTTCACCACTCCTACCTCTATTTCGGCTATTCTCGTCATTCCTGTCACTATCCCTTCTATCGTCTAAACTGCGCTGTGATTGTCTTCTGTCGTCATCCCTTCTGTTATTGTCAAGGCCACAGCTATATCGGGAACACCTATCAGTTTCACGGTAGTTGTTATCATTTCTGTTGCCGTCAGATCGACTTTGCCGTATTTCGTAGTCCGCACGTTCACGTCCGTTCCGTTTGGCTCTCCGGTCAGAACGGTCTCTTCTGTCCGCGTCATTGTCATTGTCGTTACGGTCACGTCTCTGTGGAGTCAAATAATCGGGTTAGTTATACAATGTTTTATGACAATTTTATTTTTCATTTCTTCGGAGAACAACTAAGGCGTCTTATTCCATCTTTTAAGTTGCATTTGATTTAATGCAAATCAATGGCAATATCGTGTTTATCAACAGAAGCCATTGGTAAATAACGAATTAACATTCCGGTCTTTTTAAATTATATTTTTGAATATATTTGTGTTAGAGAATTTTAAACAAAAGTATATATTTTTATTTGGTTAAAACTATTTCGGTGAATTAACGTGATTTTTCGACACAACAACTGCCAACAGTCGTTAAGATGTAATTCTAAGGCTAAACCGGGAATGATGTGTTACATTAGAGCACATGAGTATAAAAGTTTAGGAGGTAAAATACTCAGATTACCTCTATTCTTGTTCGGCACAGGCTCGGTTCTTTGCCGGGCACATCCCGGGCGGGTAGCTTTAGAGCAAAATCGGATATCACACATGGACTCTCATATACTTAGTAATATGGAAGTCTATCAGTAATATCCAAGAGGACGGCATTTAATATTCGAAGACTACATCTTTTTAAACAGATATTGTAACTACTAATGAGTTAAAAATTAATAACGTTATACATATGTAATGGCAGAATACTGAGTAGTTAATGAATAACTTCTGAAGCAAAAATTACTCTTTACCTCTGTGATAAATTTTGATGCTTTTCTGCAAGTTTAAAGACTACATTTGTATCCTTTCGTTTGGTAAATGGTTCATCTTTTACGATGCTTGGACCACATTTGTTTACACTACCCTTAATAAAAATATAGGAGACTTCAGTAATATTATGCCAATCTCTTTTTTATGAGTTTAGGATGCTCTGCTGTTTTTATATCTAAGGTCTATTTGTATTTGTCTCTGTCTCACATAACTATTATGTATCCCGTCAAAACATTTTTGCTTTAATTTATTGACTTTAGGCTTAACTATGCTCAATTTTTCCATACAGTCTACAATACAGCATTTCATGTATCTTCAAGTTTTGCATTTTATTTATTCACTAGTGAAGATAGTTCAAAGAAAAATATTTGCACCCGTGTTTCTTTATTTTGCCGCTTATTATCCTACCTTCTATTTAGCCTCACACACATCATTGTATTGTATTCTCTAAATAGCTAATATGTTATTCGCTAACTTCGTCTTCGATGGCAAATGGCGGACTTTTGTAAAAAAAAATTGGCCCAGCATTCAGCTACGACACATCACCATCCCCTGACGCATTCATTAGGTCATTAGGTAGGTATATGTTACAAGTCCTATCAAGTCAACCTTCTGCAGAGCGTAAGTACATTGTTGGAGATATCGATTCAACTATCAGTACTTAGCACAAACAGCGCCTGCTAGACTAGTAACATGTTAAAGAGTTTCAAAGTAATTAATATTAATGATTATACCAAATTATCATCATCGTCGTCGTTGTCATCGTCTTCCCTATCGTGGAGGTCCTGTGGAATTGAAATGATGATTGTTTTTCAGATCTCCAACTCTAATGATAATTTTTTCCTAAAGTCATCAAGTTTATGTGTCTATTGAGCTTTTTGTATCTTTGTCTTCCGTATAATTTGTCTTCTCGTCTGTTCAAATCTATTTCTCATGTTTTTTATTACAGCATCTCTCAGTCGTGGTATCAATTTGTGCCTAACACTGTTCTGCTGACGTCGGGAGCCGCCAGACGACTCCCGGCCACCGTAGATACGGGCCTGTGGACAGTGAGCAATGGGTAGCTCACCGTCCTTACGTTGCATAACGACAGGCCGTGTCGACGGCGCGTTCGTGTTCCACGCGCGCCTCAAAGAGATGTCAGCATATGGAAGGGGCTACTGAGGGCCGATGCCTGCCGGGGCTGCGGGTTGTTCGCAAGAGATACCGCGCCCCCGGAACGCAAAGGGCACAAGAAGGAACATGGTTTTAGTCAGTAAAAGTGTGACACTCCCTCCCGCCCCGCCCAGGGCGGGAGAAGTTATTTGATGATTTCCCACCCACCAAAAAAAAAAAAGCACTATTCTGCTAAGTATGACACTTAACCTACAAACGTTCTTAAATGTATCTCTGTTGCAACAATAGACCTTGAAGTGACAGAGATAGCATAAGACTTAAAAGCAACTTAAAAATTGAGTTGCGTTTGAAAATTTGCCCGTTAGTGTGAACAACATTTATTTTAAATAATAATAAAAACTTACATCGTCATCTTCGCGGTCTTCAACCAGCTGATAAAAGAAAGTCTACAGTCAGTTGAAAACATTATCAATTAAACTAAAAAAAATAAGTATATGCAAGAGGCAGACAGACATACTGTTTATCTATTGACAGCTGGATCGATAAAGTAGATTTAAGCAAATTTAGCTGGAAGATATTCTGAAGAAGTCAATGCAATTGTAAAAATGAGAACTTGGAGCAAAGTATAAGTTGATTTAACTAGAACTCCTGAGCAAGTGACACTTTGGGAACAAGTTAATTTAGAAGACAAAGGACATAGAGAACTAGACGGAATTAAAAGCCAATCTTTAGCAATTGAAAAGGCACTAAAAGAAGGTAAGAAACTGAATTATGAAGTTCCTAAAAATATTCGGTCTGGTGATAAAGCTGATAACGAAATAGTAAGTGAAGATAAAATGGTTGTAGAAAATAAAAAAATGGCTTTACATTTAAACTATGCCTGTGTAGACGTCGCCGTGATCCCTTCTGCAAACAAAATTGATTTATAATAAATGTCAATTTGTTTTGGGGCAATGCAAACAAGATGAAGTTACGGAACTTATGGAGTGGACGGATATTAACGAGTGAACCTTAAACGTAAACTGTTTAAGTTTCATTTTGAATAGCCACAGCTCACATAACCACGTCCTAAAAACACATTTTGGCCCGTAGCTCACATGTCTTGCTAGGGGACTTGAGTTACTGCAATAGGACAAGCAGCTAGATCTCAGGGTTTCCACATTCGTTTAAACCCTTCGTTACTTGTTTTGTAGATATCTTCATTGTGGTTTCTATCATTATTAAATACAGTAACTATTTCTCTCTCTGTGGTAGAATAGATGATAAAGCTGGCACTTGATGACATAATTTGTCATCATTACAGCCACGCATATCCAGCATTTGTTGGACATGAGCAAAATTACACATCATCAATCGAACTATTTAACTATACCACGTCCATATTATTGCAATAGTCTGATGCATAAGAAAATAAATTTATATTATTAAAATAATATTAAAGTCGAACCTGGTCATCAGCATTTGATTGGCCTGGCTAAAATAATAAAAAATAAACTGAAATTAGTTTGTGAAGGATTCAATGTCGCCATCTTTTATTGCGTTTAGTTTAACCGTCGCGGTTCAAATTTGTATAGAATTCATAAACTATTTTATAGAGCGATAGTTGGATTGGAAAACATGGAGTCATGTCCAATTTGTGAAGAATGACAACAAACAACATCATTTGGCAACACCCTTTGAAAATAGAATAATTGCTTGACAATGGAACAACAGATGACCACTTCAAAATTATTAATACTATAAAATCCTTTGCCCTTATTCTCGTACATTAATATTTATCTACTAGAAATTAAAATAAAACACTAAATATTTTATGACAAACAGGTTATGTCCCTTCATTTGTTTTCACACAAAATGGCGCGAAAATCAGGTCTTTTTTTAAACTTACCGAAGCAGGTGCGGCTAACACGACAGCGAAGCAAAGAGAAAAGAGGATTATCCACCTCATCTTTGCTGTGAGCTCAACAAAACGCTATGGAAGTAACCTCCTCACTCAGTATATATAAAAAACCGGTGGTAACCGTAAAAAATCAATATTAATGATTGCACGGACTTAATAATTGGGCGTGAAATTTCGAAGCGATTGTGAAAAGAAATTTATTTGGTATATTTAAAGTTTTTTAATTAATAATTGTGTTATTAATAATTCAATTAAAGTCTTATTAGGTTCTAATTATTTTTTTGATTATTTTGGTGTAAAGAAAATTAAGTTTTTTGTTAATCTTGATTAAAACATTGAGCGAACGAAATGCCGTCGTAACTTGTTTGAAACATGGAACTGAAACTCACGTCATTGAAATAAAGCTTAGCACAATATTCACACAAAGTTTACTCTAAAAATCTAAATTATGAAGCGGAAAAAGAACGGAGAAAGAAAGGGCACAAGAAGGAACATGGATGGGTTTTAGTCAGTAAAAGTCTGACACTACCTCCCGCCCCGCCCAGGACGGGAGAAGTTATTTGATGATTTCCCACCCACCAAAAAAAAAAGCCCAAATATTCACACAAAGTTTACTCTAAAAATCTAAATTATGAAGCGGAAAAAGAACCATTTAGTTCAACAGCAACACGTTTTTTTACAAAAACATACACTTAATTACTAAGTAAGAATCACTGAAATGTTTCCAAGTTATTTTATACAAATATCAAGTTGTTGGTCGGTCAGTTGGACCGATCGCGTGCAGCGTGGGCGCCCCAAAAAAGCCCCGAAAGGAACCCAAAAACCGAAAAATTAACTTGACACTTGTGCTCACGACTCGTGGCGACTAATATGCTAGTACAATATGTTGCCTATTTTTCTCTTACAGAGAAGACAGCAGCATTGATCACCATACTAATTAAAAATATAAACCTATATTAATTATAAGTAGCCTATCTTGTCAGCCTAGTGGTCCTAAGCGCGACTACTACGCTAGAGGTCTTGGGTTCGAATCCCAGGTCGAGCAATGTATTATTGGGTTTTTCTGTGAAATTCTGGAGTTAGGATTTATGCCCGGTTAGTGGCAATAGGCTCGCCCCCTAATACATGGGACCTAAAACATACCGGCGAACTGTGGGTGTACATTGGTACTCCTCTGTCCAACCACCGGGGAATACTGGCGTGATGGTCGAGCACTTGAGTACTACACAGGTGGTTGCCAGTCCGACAGACCTTTAGGGGAGGCCTATGTCCAGCAGTGGACGACGATCGGAGTGTCAGAAACTGTCTGACACTTTACTCTAAGAGCTAATTATATTTATTAAGCTGCCATTCCATCAGTGCTTCACAATTAAACTCACAAAGCTAATTCTGTTAAAAGCTTAATAGAAGTTTGTTCTATGTAAAAAAGTTAGAAGGGATTAACTGAATCGATACTTGCGACGCTTCTCAAATGAGTATGTGTTTGTTTCACTTACTACGGAACATAAACGGAAGGTTTTTTAACCGACTTCAAAAAAGGAAGAGGTTATTTTTTTAAATATATATATATATATATACCATCACGCCTGTATGCCCCGAAGGGTTAGGCAGAGGTGTACCAATGTACACCCACAGTCCGCCGGTATGTTTAAGTCTCATGTAATATGGGGTGAGCCTATTGCCATTAACCGGGCACAAGATCTATGACCTCTAGCGTAGCAGTCGCGCTAAGGACCTCTAGGTTACCGAGGCAGTCAAATGTCGATCTCACCCGTTAGCCTAGTGGTCTTTAGCGTGACGGCTACGCTAGAGATCATGGGTTCGATTTCCAGGTCGAGCAAAGTGTAATTGGGTTTTTCAATGAAATTCTCAGTAGCCAGCTCGGAGTTAGGATTTGTGCCCGGTTAATGGCAATAGGCTCGCCCCCTATTACATGGGACCTAAACATACCGGCGAACTGTGGGTGAATATTGTTACACCTCTGCCTAACCCTTCGGGGAATACAGGCGTGATGGTACATTTCAAGAATCAGGATATGAATATCAGAATTAGGATAATCTGTATCACGTTGTGGTCATACCATTTGATCGTTTTTTTGTGGACAGATACTGTTCTTTTTGTTCGCAGATATCAATTTATCTCAGTCTCTCGTAATCTACTGCTGAATTTACAAAATCAGAAGTCTGCAACATTTTTTCCGCAACAGACGATGTTGCATATTTGAATCTTTGATCCATCTACCACAATGCGGGTTTTACGAACTCAAAGGAAATTACTTACCTCATTATTTATTCAGCGTGTGTGACGTGATGGCTCATTGGTTAAGACGCCTACCTTTCATGCTTGAGGTTGTGGATACGATACCGGGCAAGAAACAATGTGACTTTTTTAAATTCATATGTGGTTTTTAAGTTTATCTTGGACATCGATAAAGGAAAACATCGTGAGGAAATCTGGACTTATAATCATTATAAGTCTGAAATTGCCTATCCGCTCTGAGCAAGCGCGGTGATCAATGTTCGTGCCTTCTCTGTATGAGAAGAGACCTTGATATTATTATTTATTTATTCAGCCATTATAACAAAAAAAGCAAATTATAGCACAGATCTCAAGATATTGAATCCAGTCAAGTGTTACGTAATAAAAGCCCAATTTCGAACCTCTTATCCCAATTTCGAGAGCACTTCGAGATGTGACCCCGTCATAATCGAGTTCGATTGGCGAAAGATTAATCGGAGTTGAAATGTCGCACATAGTTTGCCAATTACAGGCCGAATGGTTGCCACTTATCGAGTACAATTCGAGCATGTAATTTTGTTGAGATTGGGGTTCCGAAAGCCGGTTCTAAACGATTGGCTTTTATGCTATCGGGTCGGTTCGAACCGTGCATAGCGAAAAAATATTTTAATATTTTTTTTTGTAAATCATCGGTGGGTAAGTGAAGTGTGCTTATGTGAGACTTGTGTTGACGAGCCCTGGTGTATGTTGGAGTACCTACACGTACACAATCATGGCAATTCTCAGAGGGAGGAGGTAGGGGTGCTCCACAATTGGTCGTCTTAAGAAAAGGGCTAAACTCCAGATGAATTTCCTTGTTTAAAATCCAATATCTGACGACACAATTGGCGCATTGGTTGAACTATTGTACCCGGTCTGGGTTTTTTTTATTTGTGGTACTTGGTGATGCTTTATTCGTTCCAGGAGAGAACTGGACTAAGCCAGGAGGTCTTACCTTTTTGTTTTTTTTTTTTGAAGGGGTATTATCAAAGAACTTCTTCTGCACTGGGTGGAGCGGAAGAGAGTGCCAGACTCTTACTGACTAAAACCCATCTGTGTTCTTCCTAATGCCCTTTGCGTTCCAGGGCCGCGGTGACTCTTTCAAACAAATTCCGCAACCTCGGAGATGGATTTACTAAGTCTTCTGCATTAAACACAATCTCGTTAGCAAGACATATTTTTTCAACTAGCTCTTGAAGATAATAAAATCCCGAGCAATAAAAAGTGTTGCCCTATAAATTATGCTTTCATAATATTGTCCGCGACTACCGCTTTCAGACTAATGAAAAATTGTATAAAGCGCATAACAGTGACCGGTTTTAATAAATTAAAAAAAATATAAAAAATATACACTCACGCCTGTATTCCCCGAAGGGTTAGACAGAGGTGTAACAATGTACACCCACAGTTCGCCGGTATATTTAGGTCCCATGTAATAAGGAGCGAGCCTATTGCCATTAACCGGGCACAAATCCTAACTCCGAGCTGCTACTGAGAATTTCATAGAAAAACCCAATAACACTTTTTGCTCGACCTGGGAATCGAACCCAAGACCTCTAGCGTAGCAGTAGCGCTTAGGACCACTAGGCTACCGAGGCAGTAATAAATTACTGAAATGAAATTACTTTATGTGGATTATTGTATATTATTTTTTAAATATCATTGGATGCCAAACAAGCTGATGATCCACCTGCTGTTAAGTGGTCACCACTGCCTATAGATATCTGCAATTCTATGCGTTCATTATTCAAATACGTTGCCATACCAGAGACACAGTTAAAATGTCTCATGTGCCTGTAATTACACCGGCACCCATACCCTTCAAACGGGAACACAGCAACGCAGCTTTGCGGCTAAAATAGGTGTGATGGTAGTACTTCAAAGTCAAAGTCAAAGTCAAATTATTTATTTCAATTAGACCATTAAAAGGCACTTTTGAACGTCAATTACATGTTAAATTAAAACTATTGAATCTAGTTGCCCATTACAAAAGGTAGTTTCGTATGGAGAAGAACGGGCAAGAAATTCCACTTCCCCGGACGAGCTCCTTCACAAAGAGCTCTACTACTAGTAGAAATGTTTTTGTGAAATATAGTCATTGTTGTTGACATTCGCAGGAACATTTTAATGTAGATTTCATTAATGTGTTGGTTTTGAAAGAATAAGCATTCTCAAGATCTTTTTGTAGGTTCCATAATCATGTCCGAATTTGCTCAGTCAAAATTTAGTTTTATATAATTAATTTAATGATTGTTGGCACGATTTGGCAAAATAAAACTCAATTGAAACACCGAATGTATAAAAGGCTTTTTTATTATTTAAATAAGTTACAATGCTTGCCTAATTGAACTTACGATAACCTTTTTAAGGTACAACAACTATTAAATAAAATTAGGCTGAAGAGTTCTTTTTTCGTTTGTTTGTTTATACGCGCTAAACCCTGGAACTAGCAGTCGGATTGTAAAAAAAATATTATATGGTAGCCAGATTCAAGAGGAATAGTAATGCTAAATAACATCACGCTACAATACATTGGAGCGGAACAGACGTAACTATACGCGGGCTAAACCACGGGGCTCAGTTAGTAATTCATTACTTTATTTTCTTAGTTCATAATCTAGATAAAACCTATATGTCTGCCTTTGAACTAAACAATATTCTCAGGAGAAAACACTAAAGGATAGTAGATTATCCAAAATTATGTAAAAACTTTTCTTCGTTTTTCTCGTTGATCGTAAAAAGAAAATGGTCGAACAACTTCTGAAATCAATTTTAGGTATTACTTTTGGCGTGATTTGATTAGAAAGTGCTCAATAGACTAGGGCGGTGCGAACATAAGATAGCAACACACAAAATTTAAAATTTTGAGTAACCCGACAGAAGAATACAAATCTCTACAGCAGCTAACAAAAGAGCTGATAACTTTGAAACCGCTGAACCGATTTCCATCAAACATGACCGACTAATTCACCTTTAAAAACTAAATCAAAATCGGTTCATGCGTTCGGGAGCTGCGATGCCACAGACAGACACATACACACACACACATACACAGACTTATAACACCCCGTCGTTTTTGCTTCGGGGGTTAAAAATGGGAGATTATAGATCTCACCGACACCTATTGCGAGTGCGGTGCTCCTGACCAGACCTGGACCTACTTGCTGCAGTGTCCTAGGTGCCTTTTTTGTGGATGGGAAATCATCAAATGACTGCTCCCGCCCTGGGCGAGGCGGGAGGAAGTGTCAGACTTTTACTGACTAAAACCCACCCATGTTCCTTTTTGTGGCCTTTGCGTTCCGAGGGCGCGGTATCTATTACGAAAAACCCGCAGCCCCAGCAGGCATCGGCCCTGACTGGCCCCTCCACTTGCCGATGTCACTTTGAGGCGCGCGTGGAACACAAAAGCGCCGTCGACACGGCCTATCGTTATGCAACGTAAGGACGGTGAGCTACCCATTGCTCACCGTCCACAGGCCCGCGTTTGCGGTGGCCGGGAGTCGTTTCGCGGCTCCCGGCGCCTGAAGTGTCTACCGCGGCGGCTGGGAAGGGACTCTCTGCCTAGTCTAAGGTGCCTTGACTTGCTCTTTGGATGATATTAAAAACGCCGCTGATGCCGCAATAAACTTGGCCACATAATGGGCCCAAGTGCTTTAACAAAGGATAAGGGATTTACTAAAACCGAAAAAAAAGCCCCTGTTACATGGGACGTAAACATACCGGCGAACTGTGGGTGTACATTGGTACACCTCTGCCTAACCCTTCGTGGGATACAGGCGTGATGGTATGTTTAAAAAAAAAGAAACAAAGAAGAAGTTTGAAGGCTTTATTCATATCAATGGGTGATAAGTACTAATTGTGCTTGTCATATGAATTAAACCTAAATGCTGTAGAATAATAATTCAATAATGTGATGTTAAAGTCCCGTTTCCCCTTATCAACAAAAGCAAAGTTAATTAAAATAAAAAATACAGTTTTTCAATATCGCGGCTATAAAGTCGGCTAACTGCGTCCGTGTTATGATTAATTAATTTCTATTGATTTAAAAGAACAAGGATTCGTTTAAGATGGCGCGTTTTATATAATTTGTAAATTTATTTTTAGAATTGCGTAGTTAAATGTTTGTTTTGGTTCTGTATAGTATTCTGAATTAATGTTATACTCAATGTGGCTTTTTGAAGCCAGGATAGTCAAGTACTTAGTGTCTTCTAGCTTGGCCTGCTACTTTAAAAGTCTTGGGTTCGATTCCCATGTCGAGCAAAAAGTGTTATTGGGTTTTTCTATGAAATTCTCAGTAGCAGCTCGGAGTTAGGATTTGTGCATGGTTAATGACAATAGGCTCGCCCCCTATTACACGGGACCTAAACATACCGGCGTGTTGTGGGTGTACATTGATACACCTCTGCCTAAGCCTTCGGGGAATACAGGCGTGTTGGTATGTGATTTGATCTCGTGATTGTAAGCACGACTGCAGAGCTTTGGTCCTGAATTTGTTTCCCAGGTCGAGTAATTGGATTTTCATTAGAAATTTCTCCGTAAGTAGCAGCCCAAAGTTTGGAGGTTAGTGGTGTGTCACCTCCATGCGTAGGACATAAGACTCGTCGAAGCTTTATGCTTTTTTCTTTATATATCAACGTACTATCACCGACAGTCTACCTGATGTCATGTGGTCACCGCTGCCTATAGACATCTGCAATACCAGAGGCCTTGCAAATGCGTTGCCATCTCAGAGACAAAGCTGACATGTCTCATAAGCCTGTAAATACACCGGCAACCATGCCCTTGAGACCGGAACACAGCAACGCTGCTTTGCAGCAGAAATAGGAATGGTGTTAATACTTCGCCGGACGAGCTCCTTCACAAAGAGCTTTACCGCTAATAAAAATTAAATCTAGTCTGTATACCTTCGTAAAACCAACTTCGCGTAAACAAGGCATAAAGAAGTGTACGATAGAAAATAAGTACATTAGTAACGTCGCCTTGACGCTCAGAAAACAAGAATGTTTGGGAATAAATAATGCGTCACATCCGCACGAAACAGCTATCACTCAGCATAATACTGTTTGTCCAAAATGTTTGTTTACATGTTTACACAAAGTCAAACATAATATGTAAACAAGCAAATATTTACTTTTCAAATTATTCCTATCAAAAGATTTTTCCAGAGGTAAAATAATGAAAGAGATAGAGTCTAGAGGTCTTGGGTTCGATTCCTACTTCGAGCAAAGTGTTATTAGGTTTTTCTATGAAACTCTCAGTAGCAGCTCGGAGTTAGGAGTTGTGCCCGGTAAATGGCAATAGGCTCGCCCCCTATTACATGGGACCTAAACATACCAGCGGACTTTGGGCTCTTGTAAAATCGCAACATAAACTTTAGATGTTGAAAAATACAATTAGTAAGTTCCCATTTCATCCCTTCTACAATAATTGCAACAAGCTCAGCCAAATAACCATGAAAATAATTACAGAATTAACCTCGTTATTTCTGTTTGACTGTTTATTCGCAAACCAATGGAATCTGCTATCCAATCGGCTCATTTACACGAGGCGAGTTTCTCTCTTAAAATGGTTGTACGTTGACTGGATTGCCCCATACACAGGAACATACGCACCCCATACGCACTCAATGGAAGGTCAGTTTGAAGGTCATTGTTATAAAGGATCATATTCATTAGTCATTAGACCTCGCATTCGGGGTGCGGGAGATTTCTGTTATCGCATGCTATTGGGACCGCATGCTGTAATCATTTTCATTAGTCGATTGCACGTAGATATCTATACAAATAAATATAATTGAAGGGTCTGTTTGTAATTTCGAATTAGCAGCTTTTCACTTAATGTATATGAAAGTAGATACACGGTACTAACATAAAAAAAACATTTTTTTAAAATTTTGGTGTGTCTGTCTGTTCCGGCTTATCTCCGAAACGGCTGGACCGATTTTGACGGGACTTTCACTCGCAGTTAGCTGATGTTATAAAAATAAACTTAGGCTATTTTTTTTTTTAATTTACTTTAATTTAAAAAAAAAAAAAAAAAATTTAAAAAAAAGAGAGTTATGCGATAACCAAAATTTAAACCAATAAAATAGTGAACGAAGTCGCGGGCAACAGCTTGTTGTAAATAAATATAAATATAAATGTCTCGCTGATTGTGGCGTATGCGTTGGATCGTTCGGCTCCCTTCAAGATGATTGATCTAAATGGTGCTGATGCACGCGTCATGTTCGTGAACGGGTGCTGTCCGTTGGGATTGGTCATCTCTTAACTGCCACGGCTTAAATCTTAATAACTATTTTTTTATTGTTATATACTCACTTTCATTGTTTACATATATATAGAAGCAACAAGAGTATTGTAACCAAGATTTTGTAAAAACCAAATTGGAAGAAAAGAGTGTCCATGGAGTTTCTTGCTCTTTCTTCTCCATGGAGACCTACGCTTTGGAACGAGCAACTAGCGTTAACTTTTTTACCGTAACTTCTTGACAATTCAAAAGTGCCTCTAAATGGTCTAATTGAAATAAATGCTTTGAATGTGAATAACTCGGGGATTCCTTGCCTGCCGACCAAAGAAAATGCGCATTTGTTAATGCCCATTCCTTCATTACATTCATTTTTTATTTATTCATTCATTTGTCAATGTCCCGCTCCGTTACAGTAACGGCTTGGCCGGAATCGCCTCGAAAAATCAGTTAACTACCAGGGCGCCGTCCGCAAGCCTTTTCACAACGATCAATATCATCTTCCTGATCATGTTAAGGATATTATCTCTGCGAAGGGATTATTTGTCCATTTTATACACATACTATTTGAATCTTGTACTTAATTTTGATCTATCTTTCTCATTTATCTTGGCATTTAAAAAAACATTTTAAAGCACAAGATTTAAAGCCTTAACTTGGATGGAAAATTATTTTCTGTGACGAAGCTGTGCTGTTGTAATAATTGTAACTGATTGGGTATTATATACCCTCACCACGAATTGCCTCGTTGGCCTAGTGGTCCTAAGCGCGACTGCTACGCTAAAGGTCTTGGGTTCGATTCCCAGGTCGAGCCAAATGTTATTCGGGTTTTCTATGAAATTCTTAGTAGAACTTCGGAGTTAGGGTTTGTGTCCGGTTAATGGCAACTGGCTGGCCTCGAATTACATGGGACCTAAACATACCGGCGAACTGTGGGTGTACATTGGTACACCTCTGCCGAACCCTTCGGGGAATACAGGCGTGATGGTATGTATTTTATTTAAGGGTTTATTTAAAGGAAAAATGGTGAAACATGAAACCGGTATATTTAAAAAAATATGAAGCATCTGTATACTAATAAAAAAAAAATCTATACTAATATTATGAAGCGGATGAGTATGTTTGTTTGTTTGTTTGATTGACGCGCTAATCTCAGAAACTACTGCTTGGAATTGAAAAAATATTTTTGTCTTGGATAGTTCATTTATCGAGCAAGGCTACATAACATCACGCTACGGCACCCGGCAGAGGAGCAGTAACCAAAGACCTATCTTAATGCGGGTGGAAAAAACCACGCGATCGAAGTCACTGGCAGCAGCTAGTATATTTATAAGCGATTTTCGGTCGAATAGAGTGATAATCGCTTAGCTATATTTGCCTGCGAAAATTTCTTTGCGTGTAAACGAGCTTTGTCTGAAATATTTTCAATTTCGTATTCCGTATTTGCTCGTTGAGTTAACAGCAGTTCGCCGTATTGTGCTGTTACCAATAACGATGTAATAATAACAGTTATTATTGGGAATTCAATTAACAAAATTTACAAGCAGCTGATGTAATTAATAATAGATTTAAACTGAACCTACCATTACGCCTGTATTCCCCGTAGGGTTAGGCAGAGGTATGTAGGTGAGGTGTGTTAACAGAACGTATGCTTTGTACACTATTTCAAAATACTAGCTTCTGCCAGCGACTTCGTTTGCGTGGTTTTTTCACCCGCTTTAAGTTACGTCTTTGGTTACTGCTCCTCTCCCGTGTGTCGTAGCGTGATGTTATATAGCCTATAGCCTTCCTCAATAAATGGACTACCCAACCCAAATAGAATTTTCTAATTCGAACCAGCACTTCTTGAGATTATCGCGTTCAACCAAACAAACAAACAAACTCTTCAGCTTTATAATGTTGGTACAGATTAGTTTAGATTAAAATTGAAAGTCGGAACAGGATTTTCAAATATTAGAAAAAAAATAAGGAAAATTCAAATTCATTTATTGTTTGTAACATACCTATAAGGTATACAATATATAGTGCTGGTTCAATATTTGTTTAACATTTAATCATTATTCGTCCTAGGTTACCGTCTATCATTCATCATGCATTAATATAACTGGTTCATTCATAATTCGATACAAATAATATATATATATATATATATACATTGATTTCATACTACATAAAAGAAAGAACAAATCAAGAGGTAAAACAATCCATTCCGAGTGACTAATACAAGTCAGGGTGACCGAGAGCACGTTACAATGACACCGTATTTTAGCTTTTAATGCCTTGCGACGAGGAACAAATTAATCAAGAAGGATCGGTGAAGGAAATGTAGCGTTCTACTTTATTTTCTTTCCTATTTTAGAACCAAGATGGCTTGGCAAAGACAATAATGACGTTATAAGTATGGACGATAATGAAAAAGAAAACTGCCTCGTTAGCCTAGTGGTCCTAAGAGCGACTGCTACGCTAAAGGTCTTGGGTTCGATTCCCAGGTCGAGCATACTGTTATTGGGTTTTTCTATGAAATTCTCAGTAGCAGCTCGGAGTTAGGATTTGTGTCCGGTTAATGGCAATAGGCTCGCCCCTATTACATGGGCCCTAAAACATTGGTACATCTCTGCCATCTCTGCCGTCTAACCTTTCGGGAAAACAGGCATGATGGTATGAAAAAAGAAAATTTTATCTTTGGATTTTCCAGAAGTCTTTTTGCCAGAGTTTATATTAGGAATTTGATGTTTTTTGACTGCCTCGACGGTCGATTCCCAGGTCGGGCTAAAAGCATTATTGAGTTTTTCCATCAGGAGTTTCTCAGTAGCAGTCTAGCAGCCCGGAGTATGAAAGTTGGTACTGTAACATCCCCATGCCTCGGAAAGCAAATAAAGCCGTTGGTGCTGCGCCTTATCTCTTCCCGAACGTGTCGAATTGCCGTCCTATCGGACTATGAGAGCGAGGGAAGCGGGAGTGCACCTGTGTTTGCGCACATACTTGTACACTATAATATCTCCAGTAATATATCTAGATTTAATTTGTCGATAAATTATTTTAAAATTAAAATCCATTTTAAGCATTATGAATTCGCATTTCTATTAAAAGTTATAACATACCATAGCCGATCGAAAATCTGATTGCCTTTTAGCTCCAATAAAAAATAAATTTATTCCAATTTCACATCTCCACACAAAATGGTGGCATTGACAGCTAACGTCAATTTTAATTATGGAACCGCCATATTTCAAAACAAGTGCGAGAGCGTACCATTTAAAAATTCAAAATAGGTACTTACGCAACGAAATCGGAGCGTAGCTCGCGTCGGGGGAACGATCGCCCGTTGCCTAGCAACCGTCTCCGGGCGATCACCATAGACCTATTAGTGAATAGACGGGGATAACGCTTTGTGGAAAAGGTATTTAATTAAAGAACAACAATGTTTATAATTTTTTATAATAACATTATAACTAGTGTTTTAGGTATTACATAAATTTCAGTATTTTCCTAAGAGCTTAATAAAATGAGCATAATAGAAATAAACAGCTTCGAAGTATAAAGAAAAAAAAATCAGGTAATGGAACACCCCTCCCTGACTGCTTTGGTAGCCTAGTGGTCCTAAGCGCGACTGCTATGCTAGAGGTATTGGGTTCGATTCCCAGGTCGAGCAAAAAGTATTATTGGGTTTTTCTATGAAATTCTCAGTAGCAGCTCGGAGTTAGGATTTGTGCCCGGTTAATGGCAATAGGCTCGCCTCGGACCTAAACATACCGGCGAAATGTGGGTTTACATTGGGACACCTCTGCCTAACCTTTCGGGGAATACAGGCGTGATGGTATGTTGTGAAAAGTAAGCTTGCATGTCATACAAAGACATAAAAAAAGAATACAATATTTTGAAATTTAGCACATGACCGTTAGTAATTTCGAATTGAATCACCTTCAGCAAAAACTTATACAGGGTGTTAGGGTATACGAAGAACCTGCTTTAAGGGAGTGCAGTACTCATGAAAATGAACAATTTTTACAAAATAGTACGAAACGTAAAATCGCGAAAAACAAATCAACTGCTCCATACATTTATCTTTGCAAAACTCAACAACATATTGTAAAAAACAGCTGTTTTTTTTCGCAATTTTAAATTCATTATGAAAGTGGTTTGTTTTCCTAATTAACACCTTGTATACTTTGGTTGTAAGTGAGATAATATAAAAACAAATCTAATTTCATCTTTCCATTGTCACACACTGAAAACAAAACCGTAACTGCACATAGCAGGTAACATGCAACACGCTCTAATTGATTGATGTGCGCTAATTGGTTTGAATTCGGAATGCGCTGCAATGGCCGCCGTCGTTACAGGTCCTGTAATGACGGTGCATGTTCGATTAACTGCTGTTGGGATTATCTGTAGAGATTATTGCGATGTGTAGAAATTAATATTGCCCTTAAATATTTATACAAGAATAAGCGTTAATTTGTAAATGGCCTTTGTATTGCGAGTATGAAGGGTAACTAAATTATGGCACCGAAGTAGGCCGCTGCATTTTGGCGAAATGGGGTGTTATAGACCAGTCTTTCACCCAGGCTCCTTATCAGACTAAGTCCCTGGAGTGTCCCAAATGTCCGTTCACCTGTACCTTGAAGATCAGAGTAGAGACTTTTTTATTGGGTCTAAATAGTATAAATATCAATGATGTGTTGTCGATACGAAAAGAAGAAGAAAATTGAATATTGTCGAAATAAAACTTACTTCTTTCCGAATGTTAAAGTTTACACTTTCTAAAATTGGGTGTCTTTAAACTCACCCGAAATAAAAAGATGGTACCTGCCTTTTAAAACTATCTAATATCTCAAAAATACAACTTATTTTCTTACTCAGAAAATAAAGCGAAAAAACTAATTTACAAAAAAGACAACAAAAAATTATTTTAGCTTTGGAAGTCAACGAGCTCAGGGGAGAAGTCATTTGATGATTTCCCAACCGGAAACAAAAGAAAAGCTTTAGAAGTCGGCAGCTTTGGTTCTGTTTGTTGTTTTGTAATAAATAATATGTAATATGTGTATTCTATCTTTTGTTTATTCTCTTCAGTTGTTTCTGTTTATCTCTCACGCTGTTTTTACCGTTTAGTTAATGTTAATCAAAAGTTCATATAAGTGGTAACTTGTAATTGGCGATCTTTTACGTATTACTTCCTATTATTCAAATGTATTAGCTGTAAGTTTTCTTAAAAGCAATAAAATAAAATAAAATAACAAACGAACCATAATATTAAACATACAGACGAATTGATAACCTCCTTCTATTTGAAGTCGGTTACTAAGAACTAAGTAGCCACCAAATAAAGCTGACACAATTTTATCGTTACAAAATCCCTCTGTCCATTTTCACTACTCTATATTTGTGGCAGACATCACGTCGCCAGCGCGCGAATTCGCCCCCCACCCGGCCGCTACCAAGATACATTATACAAAAACGCACTGTCGTTTTGTATCGCTATAAATTGAAGTTAACCGTGGAAATGCGAAGGATGGGCGAACGATTTTCACTTCCAATCTTATGTTTTTCTTGATAAGTTGGTTGGTTCATTTTTAAATAATATTCATACTATTTATTTGGATCAAGCGAGTTTGATTTCATAGGAAGAAAACACAAAAATGTCTAAAGATTATTGGTAAAATTGTAAATAATAAATACTAATCTATTATTGTCCCTATGAAGGACAAAGGCCTCTTCTCATACAGAGAAGGCACGAGCATTGATCAGCACGCTTACTTAAAACAGATTGGTAATTTCAGACTTACATTATTATATAAGACCCTGGTTTCCTCACGATATTTTCCTTTACCGACGTCACTGATATCCAAGATAAAATTAAAAATTACTTAAGAAACAGGAAAAACACTTACATTTATACAAGTCATAAATATTAGTCTATGGCGCTCTGAAATAGTGCAGCTTTCTTCCAGCGAAACTAAACTCAAAATTGGACTAGCATTTCTAGAGATTAGCGCATTCAAACTAATAAAAATTAAGTCTTAATTAGATACAACTACTGTTATCGTTGTTATTTCAAGCTTACCGCTTTACCAGCCATTTTCTGACCAAAAAGGGGATGTTTATTTAATCTGAATCCTGTTGATCTCATGGTACCGGCTAGACAGTGCTATCATAATTTTATTTACTGGCATTTGGTCGTAGATGTGAATTTTTTCTTGATACTTGCTCTATGCATTGCGTTCTCTGACTATGCAGTGCTCTGTATAATGCGATATGGCTCATAGGTTATCTATAGTAATTTATTAAAGCTGAAGATGTTTTTTACATACACACATACCCTCACGCCTTTTTCCCATGGGATTAAGGCAGAAACTAAAGAACGCCACTTACTAGGATCCTTACATACTCCTCTCGCCTCGTCCATACAAGCACGCCGGTTACGAGTACTGCGCACTCGACCTTTCTGAAAAACCTTACTAAGGTCTGTGTAGTTTTGTTTGTTTTAACGCGCTTATCTCTCGAACTGTCAGTCGGATTGAAAAAAAAATTAGATTATATAGATTCTTAAGGAATAGTATAAGCTATATAACACCACGCTACGATATACGGGAGCGGAGCAGTAATCAAAAACGTAACTTAATGCGGGTTAAAAAAAAACCACGCGGGTGAAGTTACGGGCAGAAGCGAGTGGTAAATATATTCAATGGTTTATAAAAGGTTATCGTTCGTTTATTCTTGGGAGATGGTGTTATTGCGTTTTAAAATCGTATTTTCTTGTTAGTCGAGTGTAAGAAAATGGCGTAGGTATCTACGGCTTATGGGGTGATAAAAATCAATGGTGGTTACTTTGTTGTCTGCAACAAAGTAACCACCAGTTTAGCAATGAATTGATAATGATTATTTCTGTTAGAAATGGTTATGAGATTGAATATACGTTCAGGGTTTTAAATACCGGCTTTATTGTAGATTTTCTGATGTGGTGGTGAAGAGTTTTTGTTCGTTATTTTCTATCAGTAAGTGCTGTTTGGATTCGAAACTTTGGAACGAGCCAATAGCTTTAACGTTTGACTCAAAGTCAAGTGCCTCGGTAGCCTAGTAGTCCTAAGCGCGACTGCTACGCTAGAGGTTTTGGTTTCCATTCCCAGGTCGAGCAAAAAGTGTTATTGGGTTTTTCTATGAAATTTTCAGTAGCAGCTCGGAGTTAGGATTTGTGCCCGGTTAATGGCAATAGGCTCGCCCCCTATTATATGAGACCTAAACTAACGGCGAACTGTGGGTGTACATTGTTACACCTCTGCCTAACCCTTCGGGGAATACAAAGTCGAAGCATTTATTGAAATTACATCATTAACAGGCACTTTTGAATTGTCAAGAAATTAGAAAGTTAAAGCTAATTGCTTATTTCAAGACGTAGCGTCTCTATGGAGGAGAACGAGCAAGAAAGTCCACGGACATTCTTGTCAGTGAATGACTGATAGTGCCTGAAAATTATGGAAAATAAATGATAGACTTGAGTTAGATTTTGTTAGTGTTGGCGAACATTATATCTATTAAAAACACTAAATAGCCATACTTTTAACGTGTTGTAGAGCTCTTCGTGAAGGAGCTCGTCCGGGGAAGTACTACCACCGTACCTATTTCTGCCGCAAAGCAGCGTTGCTGTGTTCCGGTTTGACGGATATGGGTGCCGGTGTAATAACAGGCACATAAGACATTTCAACTTTGTCTCTGGGATGGCAACGCATTTGCAAGGCCTCTGGTATTGCAGATGTCTATAGGTAGCCACCCCACGTAACATCAGATGGCCCGTGGGCTTGATTGCCATCCAATGACATAAAAAAACAAAATTAAAAAAATTAAGTAACCCCCGACAGAAGAAAAAAATGGTAACTTTGAAACCGCTGAACCGATTTCTATTAAATAAAACTAAGAACACTCCCGACTAATTCACCTTTCAAACAAAGAAAAACAAAATCAAAATCGGTTCATACGTTCGGGAGCTACGATGCCACAGACACACACACACACACTGACACGTCAAACTTATATAACACCCCGTCGTTTTTGTGTCGGGGGTTAAAAGCAAATATTGCAAGGAAACGACTTTTTATGGTGTAAAACAGTTTTTGATTGCTGGAATATATATTTAACATTTTATTTACATAATAATGTTTATAGCCGTATAATTAGAAATCCTTAATAAAAACAAAAAGAAACTAAAACTAAATGGCTAGAGAATGCTAGAGAAGGAGGCGGCGGGACGGTTGAGATAGCGGTTCTCCCGTCCCAGCCGCCACGGTAGACGCTCCGGACGTCGGGAGCCGCGAGACGACTCCCGGTCACCGTAGATACGGGCCTGTGGACGATGAGCAATGGGTAGCTCACCGTCCTTACGTGGCCTAACGACAGGCCGTGTCGACGGCGGGTTCGTGTTCCCCGCGCGCCTTAAAGAGATGTCAGCAAAGGAAGGGGCCACTGAGGACCGATGCCTGCCGGGGCTTCGGGTTGTTTGCAAGAGATACCGCGCCCCCGGAACGCAAAGGGCACAAGAAGGAACATGAGTGGGTTTTAGTCAGTAAAAGTATGACACTCCCTCCCGCCTCGCCCAGGGCGGGAGAAGTTATTTGATGATTTCCCACCCACCAAAAAAAAAAAAAAAATCACCGTCAACCGGAAAAGTGCTCAAAAGACTGGCGGCATCGCCACGTTGGAAGGCAATGCTTAACCTCTGGCCAAGGCAAAAGCCAGCCTTTGGGTCGCGGGAAGTGTCAACCAACCGTTTAGAGAAATCCCTAAAAAGGCTATGGGCACACGGACCAAACATTTTTGATTGTACGCAATTTAACGTTCGCAAAACAATTTGTGCTTATTGGTGCTTGTCAGTACACAAGCCGTGGGGGAAATTGAAATTTAGTTATAACTACTAAAACTTATTTACGTATGACAACGCAAAATACGTTGGGACAATATGTCCGCATCTATCCGATTCAGAAAATTGTTTCACTAATAGGAAGCTAAGTTATACTTGAGTGCTATTAGGCCATAGTTAATTGTGTTGTGTTGTTGTTGTATAGTTTGTGTTGTTGTGTCTATTGTTTATTATGCTTATAAATGTGTACTGTGTTTTATGGGCCTTAGTTGCCTGAAATAAAAGAATTATTATTTTTATATACATATAAGTTACATTTTCAAATATTAATATAAAAATAAGAACATTTAAAAATATAACAAATAGTAGCCCACCGGTATCGGGAACAGGGTCCAAGCTACCGGTGGTCAGGGCTCCAGAGAAAGGAATCTCCTAACAATACGCGCCGTGTCTAGGAGTACCGCTTTCTGAATCAAACCCTTGATCCAACTGCCCAACGAGAGCCTCCTGAGGTGTTGGTTGGTTGGTTCACGCTAGGACTATAATTTGCATCAGGCATGTTATCTTCTCTTTCTCTCTCTCTTTTTTTAATAAATCGTTGCCGCATACTAGGAATTTTACTTTTATCATGGGTACGTTTACAAACATAATATAAACTGGCATGCACAGACAGCCAGACCCGGAACAACTATCTATAGCCCGTATAAATATTTGTTCGGTGAGGGAATCAAACCCGCGGCACAGAGCGCAGCAGCCAATAGCTCCGTCACTACGCCTACGGTATCGTTACCTCTTCACCACCTTTGGTTCATTGTTAGTACTTTATTGTTGCTTATAGTTTAAATAAATAAAATTCACGTGGAAAGTGTCATGGCCAAATGCTAGTTATGGTATGAACATACATACCATCACGCCTGTATTTCCCGAAGGGTTAGGCAGAGGTGTACCAATGTACACCCAGAGTACGACGTTATGTTTAGGTATTAGGTCCCATGTAATAGGCGGCGAGCCTATTACCATTAACCGGGCACAAATCCTAACTCCGACCCGAATTTGTAATAATACTTGAGAATCGAACCCAAGACCTCTAGTATAGCAGTCGCGCTTAGGTTAGCGAGGGAGTTATGTGTAAAATATATTCAAAATAATAAAGCATTATTTAAATTCTCACTAAGACACGATCCACGCATCAAACGTAAAACTCGATCAAGTAGTAAGGAGAAGTAGGTTTATCCTCGTATTTGCTGAGACGTGCGTAATTGATCGTACACACTTAAAATGTAAAGGCATGTACACATTACTCTATCTTGAACGATGGCGGTGCCTGATTTGCGAAGTTGCAATTAAGATTCCTGATGTTTAGAATGGATAAATATTATTATAATTGCTACAATTGTTTAATATAATTATAATCGTACACGGCCACGCTACGCACGGCACACGCGTAGCCTGCTATAAAGAAAAAAAGAAATGGATCTCGACTGCTAACGTTTATAGCCTGTACGAGCGCGTCTTACGCAGCAGGCGAGATGCGTGTACAGCGTGCGCGGCGTTGAAATGAGACAGGTCCGAGCAAGACATGCGTGTATCAATGACGTCACCAACCACGCATCGTATTCGTGGGCTGTAGTGGAGCCCGGTGTTTGGAAGTTGGTGGTGTGACACCCCCGTGTCTCGGAAAGCAAGCAAAGCCGTTGGTCCCGGCTGTCATTCGTAGATCTTTGACAGTCGTTATGGATAGTTAAAAGCCAGGAAGTCTGACAACCAGTCTTACTAAGAGGTATCGTGTTGCCCAGTAACTGGGTTGTGGAGGTCAGATAGGTATTCGCTCCATGTAAAACACTGGTATTCAGCTGCATCCGGTTAGACTGGAAGCCAACCCCAACACAGTTAGGAAAAGGCTAAGCAGATATTGATTGGATAACTATTCTTCTTACTTTAGTGTCGATTGACTCATTCCAAATTTTGTCCGACCAGTATTGAGCAACTGTACAGCTCTATCAGTGCCCTTGTTTAGGTCTTGCATGGTGCAGGTGGATAACTATTAAATTAAAAATTTTATTGACATACCATCATCACGCCTGTATTCCCCGAAGTGTTAGGCAGAGGTGTACCAGACAGAGTACACCCACAATTCGCCGGTATGTTAAGGTCCCATTTAATAGGGGACGACCCTATTGCCATTAACCGGGCACAAATCCTAACTCCGAGTTGCTACTCGCTATCACTTTTTACTCGACCTGGGAATCGAACCCAAGACCTCTAACGTAGCTGTCGTGCTTAGGACCACTAGGCTAACGAGGCAATTTTATTGATAAATTTAAAATCATCTGCCGTCCCGTCCGCTAGTCTGCGCAGGCCATTACTCAACGTGTGTAGCGTGCCCGTGTGCCGCAGTGGATTAGCGGCTTGATGTACCTCAAGAATAGATAATGCGTAAACGGCTTTAGCGAGGTGTCTCATTCAGCCTCCCGATCTCATCAACCTCAAGGGCTTTCTATTACTGAGACGAGAGTTTACGACGTCTATTAGTTAGAAAGCGATCGTTTATGGTTTAACTGAAACACAAAGTTATATAGTATCAAGGTTTGTAGGTTTTGTTGCTAACATGCTAGTAATTTTATTGGATGGATGGATGTTTGTTACTCAATAAAGTAGCTATTTCAGACTATAATCAGCTGAACGGATCTGAATGGAATAGCTATTTTTTATCCCGGAAATATTTACGGTGACCGTGGAATGATACATTAACTTGAATCACCATCTGGTGATGCTGCTACGCTAGAGGTCGTGGGGAGTCGTGGGGATAGGCAGTTATTATTTAGTTTTCAAAAAGTTGTAGTTTGGCAACAACTACGTTACACGTGCGGATCAAAGAGATATTTTATGTAAATGCTGCTTATTCTACCGGAATAAAACCCTAAATGGGCCTAATGCGCGCATGGCTAGCGAAAACGGTAAGCTCACGTAATAAGAGATAGGACACCAGTGGTTTTGGTCCTAAATGCTACTGTTATTGAACTAATATGGACTTGAACATAGGATAACAATATACCATCACGCCTGTACTCCCCGAAGGGTTAGGCAGAGGTATACTAATTCGATTCCCAGGTCGAGCAAAGTGTTATTAGATTTTTATATGAAATACTGAGCAGCAGCTCGGAGTTAGGATTTGTGCCCGGTTAATGGCAATAGGCTGGCCCCCTTTTACATGAGACCTAAACATACCGGCGAACTGTGGGTGTACATTGTTACACCTCTGCCTAACCTTTCGGGGAATACAGGCGTGATGGTATGTGTGTGTGACTTAGAACGGTAAAATATCATATGCCTGTGTCAATTCAAAATTACGACAATACGGCAGTAAACGCCACCGATCAATTGACATGATTTTTATGAGCTGTCAAAACGCGATTTTCCCATACACTTTGTATGGGAGAATAAAAACATCATTTATATGCTAACATAACGCACACTGCCCATCGAACTGAGCAACACTGAGCCAAAATGATTGCTGGAAAACTACTTTGTTTTTCGAGTGAAAAATCGCTGTTTTTGAGGCCATGTAATGTAACACAAGCAATTTGTTGTGTCTATAGGTGTAAGTAACAGTACAGCGGCCATTTTCGTAAAAAAACGTAACTGAAACTTGATCATGTTGAGAGGAAGAGTGAAAGGCGATTCACAATAGGATGACAATAATGAGTAATGGCAGATATGAGTGGCAACGCCAGGAGGGGACGCCCTTAAAAGGCCTACCCTGACCTGATTCGTAAGGCTATTCAGAAAGGTCGGGTACGCCGTATTCGTTATCAGCGTGCTTGTATGACCAGATATATGAACGTGGACGAGGCGAAAAAAGTATGTAAGGATCGTAGCAGGTGGCGTTCTGTGGTTTCTGCCTACCCCTATAGGAACAAGGCGTGAGTATATGTATGTAAAAGTTTAAATTTTGACCTTGAATTTCTTCGTCATCATAAGGTTCTCAGGTATGGTCCAAAAGTAAAAATTATTTAATTTTTTATTTAATTTGTTTAATTTATTAAAAAAAAAACTCTTAAACTACTATTATAGGTTTAGCAATATAGTGATTATGTGTAACTTTCGACTTCTTTAAGGATCTTTTTACAGCGGATACGTGACCCAAATTCCCTGTATATTTTATTTAAAAGCAGCAAATTGCTAACAGACACCATAAAGGGGACATTTCTCCCCCAAAAACATCGTAGAAAAGTAAGTATACCAATCTATCCAAATATATTGAAAAGGGAAGATTTTTTGTTTGTTTGTACCACATACGTTTAGAAATTCCTAGACCGATTTTAACCATTTTTAACTAATCAAAGTCAAAACATTTATTTCAATAAGATCTTTACAGGCACTTTTGAATTGTCAAGTCACGCATATAAAAAGTTGAAGCTAGTTGCTCGTTCCAAAACGTAGGTCTCTATGGAGAAGAACGAGCAAGAAACTCCATGGACACTCTTTTCAAATTGGTTTTTACAAAATCTTCGTTACAACATCCTTGTTGCTTCTATATGTGAAAAAAAATGAAGATGAATATAAAACAATATAAAAAAAAATTGTACTAAAGATGTAAGCCATGGCAGTTAAGACCAATTCCAACTTGTAGCGCCCGTTCACCAACATGACACGAGGATCAGCACCACTTAGCTCAACCATTATGAAGGGAACCAAATGATCCAACCCACGCGCCACCATCAGCGACACATTTAAGTGAACATGACAAAGCCCTGACCCGCATGCTCGTTGTGTCCAACACATAATAATTGAATAAATAAATGGCTCCATGGTACTCACATTTACAAAATTTAGGTAAATGATGATAGATTATATAAAACTAGGGTTTTCAGTGAACCTATTCGACAGATGACCTGTAGTATTTAATTAAAAGATGAAAGAAAAAAGGAAAAAATAATAGATACATTAGTTCTGAGTTACATAGGTCAATAACATCACGCTACGACGCATGGGAGCGGAGCAGTAGCCAAAGACGTTACTCAACTCGGGTGAAATAAGCAACTTGGACAAAGTCGCGGTCGGAAACTCGTCTATGCTAATGTTAATCTTAATAATATTTTAAAGAGGAAAGATTTTTTTGTTTGTTTATAGCACATAAGCTCCGAAACTCCTAGACCGATTTCAACCATTTATTCACCAATAAAAAGCTACATTATTCCTGAGTAACATAGGTCAATAACATTACGTTACGACACACGGGAGCGGAGCAGTAGTCAAAGACGTAACTTAACGCGAGTGAAATAAGCAATGCGGACCAATTCGCGGGCAGGACGCTAGTCAGAGTAACATATAATACAACGATCACCCGTTTTTGAAGGGTAGTAAAGTTCCCCATAATACGGGGAAAAGCGTCCCAGGCGTTTTCCGGCCAAATTTGAGCTATGTAGGGGTCGGAAGTGATATTTCGCATGAATGTTTGTCAGGATAAGGGGTCGATTCGCGTACCACAATTACAGACATCTAAATAATGTTAAAGTAAATTGAAGGCCGTTACGGATTTAAATGTTGCTTGTGTTTTGTTAACCCCCCACGCGACGCAAATACGACGGGTGTTGTAAGTTTGACGAGTATGTGTGTTTGTGTCTGTCTGTGGCATCGTGGCTCCCGAACGCATGATTTTTTTTTTTAGTGGAGGGAAATCATCAAATGACTTCCCCGGGCGGGAGGGTGTGTCAGACTTTTACTGACTAAAACCCATCCGTTCCTTCAGTCCCATGTGCCCTATGCGTGCCGGGGGCGCGGTGTCTCTTACGAACAACCCGCAGCCCCGGCAGGCCTCGGCCCTGAGTGGGCGCTTCAGAATACGTACGGACGGTGAGCTACCCATTGGACCCACAGGCCCGCGTCTACGGTGGCCGGGGGTAGTCTCGCGGCTCCCGACGCCCGGAGCGTCTACCGTGGCGGCTGGGACGGAAGACTCTCTGAATCAACCATCCCGCCTCTATTGTCCGGACCATGACTTGCACCAGGGCCTGACAATAATAATACATTAACATTTACTATGTTTCTGGCCCCAAAGAAATCTACCTTTTACAAGACTTCTTTGTCGGAGTCACAAGCAGACACTAGGTTCAATTTTCACAAACGTCTTTTTCAATAATTTGCTTCCTATTTATCAAATCCTCCCTCACTCATAAACGTAAGCATTTAACGAGCAAAGCAAACATTCGCCCCCTTTTAATCCTCGTTTTAACTGGTCACGGGGTTGTAAGTAAACCGCTTTGAAGTCGAGTGTCTTCACTCGCGGTTAACGATTATGATTTGAACTTAAGGTAAGCTTACATTTGCAGTTTGTAGTACTTTGCTTCATAAATAGATTTGGTTTGGCTTTGCGGAGATAATTTGCGGCGTTCGTAGTTTTTAAGTTGATTACTGTGGATGGAAGTGCTGATTCTGGGAATTTCTGGGTAAATGTTTTTCGTTGTAACTTTTGCCGTATACTTGCGCCACGTAGAAATTTACTGTTCAAGCTTGAATTTTTTGTCTGACTGACTCCTTTGATGATTCAAATCATAACATACCATCACGCCTGTATTCCCCGAAGGGTTAGGCAGAGGTGTAACAATGCACACCCACAGTTCGCCGGTATATTTAAGTCCCATGTAATAAGGGGCGAGCCTATTGCCATTAACCGGGCACAAATCCTAACTCCGAGCTGCTACTGAGAATTTCATAGAAAAACCCAATAACACTTTTTGCTCGACCTGGGAATCGAACCCAAGACCTCTAGCGTAGCAGTCGCGCTTTGATTCTTTACAACTGTGTCATCCAACCCAGAATCCTAAGTAGTCCAGTCTAAATACATGAGTTTGTCCAATACAGTTAGGTGAACACACCATATTAAAAACAACAGCATAATAATCAAAATATCAGGATGGCTACCAGTCGTTTCATATTCAAAGTAAAAGCTCGTAAACACTTGCTTATGAAGTTGGCAGACTCGTCTCACAATTAGTTTCTTATATTTCTCCACCTATGTATTATTTTTTTTTGGCTTTCTCTACTCTGTATATTTTGTTTGTATGTATATATGTATTTATTATGTTTTATTCCTAGAAACTTTTTGTTCCTTGCACCTACTATGTTTTGTCTCTGCATCACCCTAAGGTAGACTGGTAGAAAATGCCAAAGACATTAAGTCCGCCTTTGTACAGTGTATTATTTACATTATGTGCAAAAAGTTTTAATAAATAAATAATGAACCACAAACAGCTTGCTCAGCAGCAAATTTCTCAAGCTGTAACTCCAGACGAACGTAGAATTACATATACATACGTACATATTTACATATATATTTGCAGCCTGCAGCCCATAACGGGCTATAACAGGCCATAAACATAATTCAGGCTCAAGCCACATTCTCACAGCGCGAATCTAGACCTTATTGCACGTAAGTGTCGTGCAAATTGTATGTATTGCGAGCCGGGTTCAGGGAAAAATGTAGTTCAGGAGTTTTTGATCTTTGATGGCATTTTGGAACAAGTTTTTTCAGTAACTGTTGGGATTTGTTGGAAATTAGAGGGGGTGTGTGCTCCTATTTAATCTTGCCTGTATTTCATGACGGGGTCGGGTTTTGTAGGGCGAGGAGGGTAGAATTTTGTACAACCAGTTTTTTACCAGTTATTTTTTAAGTTCCATGTTATATTTTTTATATCACTGTATGGTAAACAAGCCGACGGCCCACCTGATGTTAAGTGATCACCGCTGCCTAAAGACATCTGCAATACCAGAGACCAAGTCTCATGTGCCTGTAATTACACCGGCACCCATACCCTTCAAACCGGAACACAGCAACGCTGCTTTGCGGCAGAAATAGGTATGGTGGTAGTACTTCCCCGGACGAGGTCCTTCACAAAGAGCTCTACTACTACTTAAATGGCTGTCATATTTAAGTTTAGGTGAAGTGAGTTTGAGGTGAGCTGTGCAAAAGGTGTAAACACAGCGTGAGAGTTTTAATGTGTCCATGCCACTAGGCTGTCGTCTATACCAGCTTGAACATGTGGCTATAAATACAGCATAGACCTTCTATACTAATATTATAAAGCTGAAGAGTTTGTTTGTTTGTTTGAAAGCGATTATCTTTGAAACTACCTGTCCCATTCTGAAAATTCATTTGTTCATAGGAAGCTAAATAAACGCCAAAGTTTAGATGGATGTTTGTTACTCAATCATGCTAGAACGGCTGAACGGATCTGGATGAAATCTGGCATAAAGATAGATTGTAGTCTGGAATGGTACATAGGCTCCTTGTTATCCCAGAAAAATGCCCGGTTCCCGTGGGATAATATACCAGCTTTGACGTGGACGATGTCGCAGGCAGGAACTAATAGGCTATACATACATAAACTCGCGCCTTTTTCCCATGGGGATAGGCAGAAACCACAGAACGCCACCTGCTACGATCCTTGCATACTTCCTTCGCCTCGTCCACGTTCATGTATCTGTTCATACAAGCACGCCGGTTATGAGTACCCGACCTTCCTAACCAATTAGGCCAATTAGGTCATGGTAGGACTTTCTAGGGCGTCCTCTCCCGGCGTTGTCACTCACATCTGCCATATAAATTCCCTTTTGTTAGTCGCCTTTCACTCATCCTCTCAACATGACCGAACCATCTAAGCATACTCTTTTCTACCTTTGTTACTACTTCCACTTTTAATCCGCAACGTTCTCGTATAATTTCATTCCTCATTCTATCGTTCAAAGTTACACCACACAAACTTCGCAAGGAACGCATCTTCACAGCATTAATCCTACTTTCATGCCTCGTTTGCCATACCCAACATTCACTTCCATACATAAGTGTAGGCACCAACATACCATTGTGCTCAGCCAGTCGAGCATTTTTGGACATCGACTAATTGGTTACAACCGCATGTTACATTAATAGGCTATATTTTATTATAAAAAAAATGAGATCTGTAAAAAGCTCAAGCGGACCATCCTGAAATTTTGCATTTACGTTGTCAGGTGTACAGAATTGGACATAGGGTATCTTTCATTCTGAAAAAAACTACTGTTCCCGAAGAAAACAATGATAACGTTTTTACAGTAATAGATGGCGCCTCGTGTCTTTCGAATTATGATTGAATTTGAAATATATCTTGTTTGCTGCAAAAACTGCCTCGTTGGCCTAGTGGTCCTAAGCGCGACTGCTACGCTAGAGGTCGTGGGTTCGATTCCCAGGTCGAGCAAAAAGTGTTATTAGGTTTTTCTATGAAATTCTCAGTAGCAGCTCGGAGTTAGGATTTGTGCCCGGTTAATGGCAATAGGCTCGCCCCCTATTGCATGGGACCTAAACATACCGGCGAACTGTGGGTGTACATTGTTACACCTCTGCCTAACCCTTCGGGGAATACAGGCGTGATGGTATGTGTGTATGTGTGTGCTGCAAAAGCTCGATTGATAAATACTGATCTGACTCAAGCGAAGCCACGGGCGGAACCTAGTGATGATATACTTGTAACAGCTGGTAACCTTCTCACGACCGACTCATAAGCTACTGAATCTAATAAATGTTTTATTTATTTGCAAATGAGAACAAAATCGACTGTTGCTTGATTCTTTTATTTTTATTTTTGCTCTAACTTGACTGCGAAGAAATAGGATTGGTCTGGTTAATACCAGCTGAAAGTCGAGCTATTTAAATTGTTGGTTAACTATTTCTGCTGAAAAGAGTATTGGACAAATCTACATAACATACCATCACGCCTGTATTCCCCGAAAGGTTAGGCAGAGGTGTACCAATGTACACCCACTGTCCGTCGGTATGTTTAGGTCTCATGTAATAGGGGGCGAGTCTATTGCCATTAACCGGGCATAAATCCTAACTCCGAGTTGCTACTGATAATTTTATAGATAAACCCAATAACACTGCTCGACCTGGGAATCGAATCCAAGACCTCTAGCATAGCAGTCGCCTTTACGACCGATAGGCTAACGAAGCAGTTCAGTTATCACCTATCTAACCTTGTCGTGAAAGCAATTCCATTTGTTATTTCGGTCAAATGATCGCAAAAATTGACATAAGGCAAAACGGCAAATTCACTCTGACATTTAGAAAGTTAACGTATAGAAATTATTACGAAAGAATTTATTATCCCCGCAGTGTAGCAGTAGGTGGGGCAGTAGAGCTGCGCCACGATTGGCTTACCCTGGAATATGAAAAAAAAAACAGCTGTATTTTGTATTCTCGTTTTACTGCATTTTTGATATATATATATACAAATATATACATATTATATATTTTCGATTATGTCCCAAAATAAAACTTGTACATATTCACGAGTTCTTTCACCCCAAATATTTATAACGAATTAAAACCAAAACCGGACTACGACAAAAAAAAAAACGACGCTGACAAAGTATGAAACAATTTTTTTTTTTTAGTGTTGAATTGTTTGATCGCTTGAGGACGCATCATTGAATTTTGATAATATTTTTGATAAGTACAAGTGAAGCCCTTTCAAATTTTATCAAACACGGTGTATTTATTTTAACGTTTTTTTTAACACATATCTTTTTGTCCGCTAGATGGCGCCACTTTAAATTTGAGTAAAATTTTGGAAATGTACAAGTGAAGCCGTTTTCAAATGATACCAAACATTACTATAGTAATAGTATTAATCTTTTTTTTTAACTCTATGTTCTTTGTCCGCCAGAGGGCGTATGTTCAGAGGACGCTTAAGACGGTTTTAACGATACCTCATTTGTCGAGTTCCGATAAGTAGTTTAGGAGCTATGAGGGAATAGATTAGAACGTACACATATACATACATCGTACATAACCTGTCGAAATCATAACCCTCCTTTGGCTTTGCCGTAGTCGGGTAAAAAGTCAAGTTGTATAAATTCACAGTATCACTAGCTTACAAATGAAGGGTCGCCAATTCCATAAAGAAAGTTACAGTCATGGTTCTCAAAGCTGTAACGGAGGACCCCAAAAATTCTTTCAGAAAGAGTGCTCCACTAGGGTGTACCTTCATCAATTACTTGTCAAATCTGCGGTGTCCACGTCTTCACTCATCGCAAGAGATTTATCTCAAATATAATTTGTCATCTTTTGATCTTAGTTTACCTTCAGGGGACTATTTTTTGTACGTTATTGATTTGACGATGCTGTGTTGGCCCCGAGATTATCGCACAAAATATTTTTTAAACATGGCGGCATGTCCTAGAATATTTGACACAATGATCTTGGACCGAAAGAGCTAAATGTCATGGGGTTTTTAGCCAGTAGAGGGATAATGCAGGTTGATATAATTTTTATATTTTTATTTTTCTACGATGAAGATGTTGGCACAAACTGAATGAAGACTGGGTGGTTGTTAGTAATCAAACTAACTAACATTGAATAAACTATTGCTGGAAGACGACTTTTATTTTAATTTTTAAAATCACTGTTTATGGTAGTATGCAAAACATTATGGATTACTGTTGCATGTAACGGTTCAGGGGTCAATACATTTCATAAGCAGAACCATTTAAATTTTAAGTAACCCCCGATAGAAGCAAAAAAATCACTACAGTAGCTTACAAAAGAGCTGATAACTTTGAAACCGCTGAACCGATTTCCATCAAACAAAGCTAAGAACACTCCCTAACTAATTAACTTTTCAAACACAAAAATGAAAATTGGTTCATGCGTTCGGGAGCTACGATGCCACAGACAGACACACACACACACGTCAAACTTATAACACGCTTTTTTGCGTCGGGGGTTAAAAATACCTTACGAAAAAAAAAAAAAAATCTCCATTAACATAAGGTTCCTAAGAATGATGCAGAACAAAATAACGATCGTAGTGTTAGAAAGAATATGTAACTAACGGCTTCGGTGTCTTTACATACAAACATACCATCACGCCTGTATTCCCGGAAGAGTTAGGCAGAGGTGTACCAATGTACACCCACAGTTCGCCGGTATGTTAAGGTCCCATGTAATAGGTGGCGAGCCTATTGCCATTATCCGGGTACAAATCTTAACTCCGAGCTACTACTAAGAATTTCATAGAAAAATGCAATAACACTATGCTAGCGAAGCAGTTTAGTGGCCTTTTACACCCTTTATAACTTTTTCTGATTTCAGTAAAATTTGAGGAGTTGACAATGCGGCCTACGTTAGCAAACACTTACGCACAAGAGGGTAGGACCAAATGTCATTACATTACTAGCAAAGGACCATGGGGCGGAGGCAGGGCCGAACTCACCGTTGTGGGCCCCAGGCAATTCACGTCTCGGGGCCCTTTTACACTTTTCGAATTTCAATAATATATATTTTTTTTGCCACTACAGAGTTTTTTTTTACATAATTTGAAACAAAGGAAGGATTACTTTTTTATGCGTGTTTTTCTAATATTTTTTTTTTCATTGAGGGATGCAAAATTAATTTTCACTCTAAGAAATATTTTTGGTTTTCTTTAGATCCCCTACCCGATGTGGGGCCCCTAGGCAATTGCCTGCACTATCTAATGGATAATCCGGCCCTGTGCATAGGTACTTAAGTGAGGTATGCTCTACTTTAAGTTGAAGTATTATTGATGTCTATAGCAGAAGTGAAAGTATATCTTACAGGTGAAGCTTTTGTTTTAAATTAATTCTACATTTAATGATAACTATGGCTCACACTAATCGTCAGACGACATGTACAATTATAAAAATACCAGCCTGTTATTTATGTTATTTTATTTATTGTAACTGCCTCGGTGGCCTAGTGGTGCTAAGTGCGACTGCTACGCTAGAGGTCTTGGGTTCGATTCCCAGGTCGAGCAAAAGGTGTTATTGGGTTTTTCTATGAAATTCTCAGTAGCAGCTTGAAATTAGGATATGTGCCCGGTTAATGGCAATAGGCTCGCCCCTATTACATGGGACCTAAAACATACCGGCGAACTGTGGGTGTACATTGGTAAACCTCTGCCTAACCCTCCGGGGAATACAGGCGTGATGGAATGTTTTGTTATGTTTATGATATTGTTAATTTACTCGTACAACTCATTATAGTAAATCAAATAAAGAAAAAATATGGTACACAGAAATAAACATTACTATTATTCGTTCGTTTCGCAGTACTTCAAATATTCTGACAGGATCACCTTCCTTAAATCCGCAAACACATCACGGTCAGGCCTGGTGTCTAGGAGAGCATTGAGCGCGGTGAAGGTTCGCGGTATGGGAGATCCAGCCAGAGCAACAGTCCCACAGATTGGGACTGCAAACAGCCTGTGCTTTCTGCTTCAGCGATAATTATTAGGAACAAACAACTCACAGTTCAGCTCAGAAGCATCTATTCTTCGTATGGGGAACTTGCATATAACAGCTAATTGATTATTAGATCGTCAGACCTTTATTACTGTCTCACTCCAGAGCAAAGAACACTTCCCATACAGAGAAGGCACCTACCTATGCAATATATTTTTATAAAACATATTTACCTATTTCATGAAGAATATAGGTACGTGCAGCAAAGAAAAAGTCAGAGACGTAATTTTTCTACAGTATTTTATGTAATAAGTAGGATGAGCTAAGCAACACGGAAAAGCTTTTTCCTTTCGCGTCTGTAGATTTTATTAGTTTAAACCTAAGGTTTATTTTTGAAGACGGTTTTCAGTTTAACCAAGAGCGTCTCCATATATAGACTCTTAAAAGAAAATGATAATTTGTAGCAATGATTTTATCTTACTAGTGTGTTGAAAAACGTCGTAGGAATCATGTGAGTATTTTATCATTACAGGCTCAGCCCAATGCGCCGTCAAGTAAAAAGCATTTATTTCAATGAAACCATTTATAGGCACTTTTGAATTGTCAAGGTTCGAAAGTTCCAAAACGTACGTCTCTATGGAGAAGAACGAGTAAAAAACTCCATGGCCACTCTTTTCTCTTCCTCCTTGTCCTTCCTCCGTCCTTTCTCATTGGCTCAGGTTGCAATCCAGACTCGACCGTAATGACAAATTTTACTCACTAGTATCATAATGTACTTACTCTTAACTGGTTTTATTTAAACAAACACGGCACGCAAATCAGGGGTTTCCGCGTTAATCACTACGTTAGGAATAAACCTTGACCTTTTCATGAAGAAGAGATGAATTTTTATTTTTGGCAAATCACAATATCGTAATGCCATTTTGTTTACCAAATTAATAAGACAAAGAGAAATATGCTGTCAGGAATGGTATGAATAATTTTAAACAACGTTACCTCTGTTAAGGTGCTTCTTCACCGGGAGCATATTTTGCATATTTGACTGCCCCGATAATGGTCTCGTGGTGTCAAGCACGACTGTTGAGCTAGGGGTCCTGGGTTCGATTCCCAGGTCTGGAAAAAGTGTCATTAGGAATTTGTCAGTAACAGCCCGAAGTTTGGGAGTTGGTGGTGTGACAACCCCGTGTCTCGGTAAGCACGTAAAGCCATTTTAATTACTTAAGTTAGGTTCTAAAATTACTAACTGAAGGTTACCTTATTATGATGTGAATGACCCGTAGCGTCGCGGCTTAGGTACGTTTTAGAATATACGATATTATGAAAATTTAAAATTAACTTCAAACAAAAGATGTTTTTAGCTGTACCTACGTAACATTATCATCACATATTAGGTATTTCTTAACTGCCCCGTTGGTCTCATGGTCGCAAACGCGACTGATGAGCGTGGGGTCGATTCCCAGGTCGGGCAAAAGGTGTTATTGGGTTTACTCAATAACACTTTTTGCCCGACCTGGGAATCGAACCCAAGACCTCTAGCTCCTCTCTACAAACAAAAAATCTTTACTCTTTATAATGTTAATAACATAGATAGATATAAACAAACAAGAAAATTCAATTACACAGTAATCAGTGAGAATCCTCTATCCCAAACTAAGAAAGATCATGTTGCAGTCAGTTCGGCCCTAAATAAGTAAGTGCCGGGAGAGATTCGCGTGTCCATCTGAGAATCATGATCCAAGATGGCCGGCATTGTAGTGCATATTTTATTAAGGGATAATGTTGCGACTGCCTCGTTGGCCTAGTGGTCCTAAGCGCGACTGCTACGCTGGAGGTCTTGGGTTCGATTCCCAGGTCGAGCAAAAAGTGTTATTGGGTCTTTCTATGAAATTCTCAGTAGCAGCTCGGAGTTAGGATTTGTGCCCGGTTAATGGCAATAGGCTCGCCCCCTATTACATGGGACCTAAACATATCGGCGAACTGGGGGTGTACATTGTTACACCTCTGCCTAACCCTTCGGGGAATACAGGCGTGTTGGTATGTTATGTTATGTTATGTTGCGACTTTAGATTGCCTGGAAGTAACAAATGGATATACTAGCCGCCACGAGTCGTGAGCACAGACGTTAAGTTAATATTTGGGTTTTTCGGTTCCTATCGGGGTTTTTTGGGCAGTTGACGCTACACGCGATTGGACTGTCAATCGGACCGAAACTCAGAAATTAACTTGACGTTTGTGCTCACGACTCGTGGCGACTTCTATACATACATACACACCATCACCCCTGTATTCCCCGAAGGGTTAGGCAGAGGTGTTCCAATGTACAACCCACAGTTCGCCGCTATGTTTAGGTCTCATGTAATAGGGGGCGAGCCTATTGCCATTAACCGGGCACAAATCCTAACTCCGAGCTGCTACTGAGAATTCCATAGAAAAACCCATTAACACTTTTTGCTCGACCTGGGAATCGAGAACCCAAGACCTCTAGCGTAGCAGTCGCGCTTGCGACTACTAGGCTACCGAGGCAGTTACAGACTACTATACAACATGTAGTTATCATCTAAATTCTGTCCTGTACTCATCTAAATTGTCGTTATACGGCTAATTCACTTACCGTCTGGAAAAATTAGGGTACAAAAGGTAAAACACAAAATCGTAAAACCCACAGTCATAATTATTAGCAATCACCTTAGCCACCATTTGACCTGCTTGGAAGATTATGATGACATAGTATTCAATACTTAAATGGTTTAGTAACACTTAGGTCGACGTGAGCGAAGCCGCGGGCACAGCTAGTAAGTAGGTAAATGAAATAGAAGCATAAGGCAAAGTTTTTTTATTTTTCAAAATCTTTGAATTATTTTTAACCTATCAATAAATACAATTTAAGGTACATATTTTTTTTTACGGTCCTGTGGACGGTGAGCAATGGGTAGCTCACCGTCCTTACGTTTAACACAACGACAGGCCGTGTCGACGGCGCCTTCGTGTTCCACGCGCGCCTCAAAGAGATGTCAGCAAAGGGAAGGGGCCACTGAGGGCCGATACCTGCCGGGGCTGCGGGTTGTTCGTAAGAGATACCGCGCCCCCGAAACACAAAGGGCACAAGAAGGAACATGGGTGGGTTTTAGTCAGTAAAAGTCTGACACTCCCTCCCGCCCCGCCCAGGGCGGGAGAAGTTATTTGATGATTTCCCACCCACCAAAAAAAAAAAAAGGTACATTTTTCGTACATAAATACAATAATAATAAATAAAAATCATGTTCGTTGTTTTTTTTTTACATTTTTTTTTGTGTTTCAGTATGATAACTTCATGTAAAAGTTTCCTATATTTTATTTTTTATCCAGACAATAAAAACATTTTTTTTCTCTTTCCTTTCTCTGCGAAAGCTCTAAGAGTTCCCGGGATTAAGAAACCACATGGCTTGAAAGAGCATTGAATATTAGAGATAATACTGACAGCATTTGTTACAATAATGGCGGAAAACCGCACCAGTACTTATAATACAGTCGTATACCCATTAAACAAACAAAAGTTACATTTATTTATACCTATTTTTCATTTAATCGCCCATAAAAATGATATTTAAAAAAATATTACTTACCGAATTTCGTTAGACGCTCCGGGTGGATTCGAAAACAGGGGACCAGTCGGTTCCGCACCCCAGCTCGGTATAGTCGTGTTCTTCTCCGTAAATAATCCCGCGCTTTTATTCACTATATTGTGCTAGTGTCATTTTGAATTTGGAACGTTTTGTGCGTGTGGTGTTTGTGACATTTGGATTTTTTCTAACGAGCATTCGAATATACAGCCTATTTTGTAAGTAGAATCTCTGATTTATTGTTTTTTTTTCTGTCTGCCTTTATTTACGATCGAATCGATTCTAAGGACTTTTGATGTTCTGAAAGTTGTAAAAAACAGGTTTAAAAAAAAAAGAAACTCTTGAATGAAAAGCTTCGGTTTTTTTATTCAGGCTTTGATTATTGAGTCATTGTTATGTTATTTTAAGATTTTCAGTTGGTTTGAAGTCATTAAAAAACTGTTTGCAGTTATTTTTACAACAATTCTGAAACAAATGGCTGTCACGACCTTTGTGTTTAACTGATGAGGTTTTATCACGTTATGTTCATTTCATTTGCTAATTTCTGGAGGTGGGTGAGTTTATTAATAGTAATCAAAATGTTTCATGGAATTTAGGCTGGGCTAAATTAATTATGAGCCCATTGTCGTATTTTCGCCTTTGGAACTATTTTTGGGGCTAAATATTTAGGCCTGGGGATTTTAGACCTAACTTTTTAATGGCTTTTGACTATTATGAAGTATACGGTTATTGAACTTCAATTTCGATGTTTGAATTTGGAACTCATGCGTTTTACCGTACGGTAAATTGAAATCGTAAATGGTTTCCTATATTCTATTTTTAAAATGATTTATTTCCTGATTGGCTTTTCCTTTGTTCCTGGTATTTATGAAATAATATTATCTGTATCGTTTCATTATTTTAGCGATAATTAAAAATAACAATTTTGAGCATCACTAACTCTGTTTTATTTTACAACTTTTCTTCTGTGCCGTTTTCAGCGTAAAGAAAAAATATGACTTCTCGTTTAGTTTTGGCTCAAGAGGATCAGGTATACCACTGTTTGTCTAGACGAGTGACCAGGGGTCAATGACCCACCTCTGGTCTACAATTGTAACCTCTAAATTTTCATCTTTTAAAATACTTATCATATACTTCTGATGATTCGAATGTAGATTGAAGAAGAAATAGTAACCGATTTCTTCTAGAAATAAAAGGAGAAGGACCAACTACGTGCGTTTTATATTTTCCATAGCATTTTTCTGTAAGTCTTCTAGCAATTTCTATAGTTAGAACAGTAAAGGTTGTTTACTGATATTAGTCCGAATAATCGCTGTTTTTAGAAAGAATAGTATTTGCGTAACATTTTCACAGCATGCATGGATGGATTGTGTGAAAAGTGATATGAAAGAGAAGGGAGTCAGTGATAAAATTCTTCTTATTATAATTCTTATTGACTCTGTATATTTTGTTTGTATGTATGTATACATGTATTTATTATATTTTATTCCTGGAAACTTTCTGTTTCTTGCACCTACTATGTTTTGTCTCTGCATCGCCCTAAGGTTGACTGGTAGAAAATGCCAAAGGCATTAAGTTCGCCTTTGTACAATGTATTATTTACATTATGTGCAAAAAGTTTTAATAAATAAATAAATAAATAAAATTACGGTTGATAGGACGGCATGAAAGGATACAACGTGCTGCGCCGACCCCAAGTGACATTGGATAAGGGTAGGAAGATGATGATGGTATGGGTAGTATGGTGTAATTTAAGCGAAAGAAAAAAATAATAAAAAGTGTAATAGAACAAAACAGATACCCACTTACTAATATAATATTCTGTCCTAACATTTATTGCAAAAGAAAGTGAATTATTATATCAAACAAGACTGTCAGAAAAGCCCAAGGCTTTAACACTAAAAAAAAGGGACGAAAGGTCACTGAACTTACAAGGTCCTCACTCTAACCTCCGTTGAGCAAAATCGGCAACAATTTGAATTTGGAAGTGTCTATTGTCAAATTCGTTTTTGGAACAGCGTGATTCGAATTGCTTGCATAGACAATCTTAATTGTAAAGGATGTTCATTTTAATCTCGATTTAAAATAAGAATTCAATTTCGTATTCAAATTAAGTAATTTGTGATTCTTTATCGATTATTTTATGACAGTATGTATTCCTAATATGCTGTCATTAATGTCATTGTAGGTGCTGACTTTGAAGGCTTTAAGTAATGATTACTAAAGACATGGGCTAAGTAGTTAAAGCACCCGTCTCTTATGCACGTGGCTCTGGGTTCGCAACTGGGCACGAGCAAGTCCCAATGCGACTTTATCAATTCTTATAACATCAAGCCTGTATTTCCTGAAGGGTTAGGCAGAGATGTACTAGTATACACCCACGGACCGTCGGTGTATTTAAAGTCCCATGTAACAGGCGGCAATCCTATTGCCATTAACCGACCACTTTGCTCGACCTGGGAATCGAACCCGAGACCTCTAGCGTTGCAGTCGCGCTTAGGACCACTAGGCTATCGAGGCTTATGTACCTTCTAAGTTTATCTTGGACACCGCAGACGACGGTAAAGGAAAACATTGTAAGGAAACCTGAACTTACAATCAATATAAATCTTCTCTCTGTGAGAAGAGACCTTTGTCCTGCAGTAAGACAAAAATAGTCTGATATTATTAAGTAGGTATAAGTCTACCTTCTATAAACCAATCCAATCAGAGAATACCGTCTTCCAAGACAGGAGCGGCATTAAAACAATGATTTATGTAGGTACAGTGTACAACGAAATTTTACAGACAAATAAATTCCGTTGGTTATGCTGACCGTACACTAGAAATAAACATTTCATCTCGACACTACTGGCGTTTTTGGCAACGGTATTTTATGTTCTGTGGCTCCTACCACAGATAATCTCGATTCGGCATTAAATCGAAATTGCAATCGAGATGTGAATTTTTATCAAGATGGCGGCGAGGCGGCTTCAAAGGTAATTTATTCGATTTTAAATTAGAGATTATGGTATTTCGACGTTGGTGTTTTATTTGAAAAAGGAATGCTTGATTTTGAATGTTGTGTTTTGCTATCGATTCAAGTATGTACGCACATAATGTATTTTTTTCCTGTAGTGCTATCATAATTACTATAATTATAAATGCGAAGATTTGGATAGATGGATCTTTGTAATTCAATCATCACTGAACAGAAAAACAGATTCGTATGATATTTGTCTCTGAGACAGATTATAGTTACAGTAGATGGGGTCCGACAGGGCCAGTGTGTCCGAAAGAGTTACCGCGACTTTGGAACGCAAATGGCATTAAGAGGAACACATATGTGTTTTAGTCAGTAAGAGTCTGATAATCCCTTCCGCTCCGCCCAGGGCGGAAGAAGTTATTTGATGATATCCTATCCTTAAAAAAAAGTCTCTTCTTCATCTCTTCTTTTTTTAACCACAGACGCGAAACGACGGGGTGTTATAAGTTTGACGTGTGTGTGTCTGTGGCATCGTAGCTCCCGAACGCATGAACCGATTTTGATTTTGTTTCTTTTGGTTTGAAAGATGAATTAGTCGAGAGTGTTCTTAGCAAAGTTTGATGGAAATCGGTTCAGTGGTTTCAGAGTTATCAGCCCTTCTGTTAGCTGCGGTAGGGATAGTTTAATTATTACTGGTTAATGGCTTGGTAAATTCAGGTTTAATTAAAACGTTAATATTAATTAGTACCTATGTTTATAGCCATTTTCAATACTTTCGCTTTGAGGCCTTAATTACAATGTTATGGTCCTTTGTTCGCTGAAGACTTCAGTCCGTGTTTTCAGAACGTTTATTAATTTTACTAAGAAGTGTGTTTCATTTAGTTATTAGTCTAGTAAAAGTCTTTAAACTGAGTCCGCTTGAACAAAACATTACCTTACGTTTAGATCTTGCCGCAGTCGGTTAAGAAATGCTAAAATCATACGTACACGCGACACGGTACTTCTTAAAAAACTATAAATTGAAAAAGAACTTTGGTTTTGGAAGTCGGCCGTATTGGTTTTGTTTGTTGTTTTTGTATCGCCACGGACATTCAAAACAAAAGTTATTTACTCGACTACGGCAAAGTCAAAGAAGGATATAAATAAGGATGACTACTCTTAGTAACTGCCTCGTTAGCCTACTAGTCCTCAGCGCGACTGCTACGTTAGAGGTCTTGGTTTCAATTCCCAGGCCGACCAAGTGTTATTGGATTTTTCTATGAATTTTTCAGTAGCAGCTCGGATTTACGATTTGTGCACGGTAAATGACAATAGGCTCGCCCCCTGTTACATTAGCACACCTCTGCTTAAACTGGGGAATACGGGCGTAAGGTATGACAACTCACCTCAAACTCATCTAAATTCTCACTGCTATATGAAAACCAATGGTAGTACTGTAAGCCCTTACATAATTAATGAAAGTAGTCGCGAGATAGTACTAGCAGTAAGACGCAGGATTGGAATGGGAGGTCTGAGTAACTGTTACCGCTGATTAGTCCCGGGTTGAAAAACAAGAGACTAGATTTGTTAGCGATATAGTTTGCTCAGAGTTTCTTTGATAGACAGAATTCGCAATGAAGTCATCCGAGAGAACTAAAGTCACCGACATATCTCGAAGACCACCCCACACTAGGAATTCCTCTTGAGTCATGGGTGCGTTTACAAACGTATAAACTCACATACACAAACAGCCAGACCTGGAACAACTATCTGTAAGCCATACAAATATTTGTACCGCGCGGCAATTGAACCCGCGACCCACAACTCAGAAGCCCATCGCTCTGCTTAACACTTCGGGGAATACAGGCGTGATGATATGTTTTAGGGATCTAAATCTTAATAGGACCAAGTGTAAGGTTCCGTAACACGTTTCTAGTATAACTGGTGTTATGGCTGAGCGGTTGGCCGTTGCGTTGCGTGTCGCGGGTTTAACTCCCGCACGGAAAAAATATTTGTATGTCCTACAGATAGTTGTTTCGGGTCTGACTGTTTGTGTATGTGAGTTTATATGTTTGTACACGCATCCACGATATAGAAGTAATACTTAGTGTGTGATTTTTGTAAAAAAACATAACATACGCGCTTGTTTTCCCCGAAGGGTTAGGCAGAGGTGTACCAATATAAACCCACAGTTTACCGGTATGTTTAGGTCCCATGTAATAGGGGGCGAGCCTATTGCCATTAACCGGGCACAAATCCTAACTCCGAGCTGCTGTTGAGAATTTCATAGAAAAACGCAATAACATTTTTTTGTTCCACCTGGGAATCGCACCCAAGACCTCTAGCGTAGCAGTCGCGCTTAGGATTAGGCTACCGAGGCAGTTCAAAAACAAAAACCGCTATCTAAAATTATTGAAAAGATACAGGCAGCCCTGTAACATAGGGACAGATAGATATACGGATTACCGAGAACAATACTCCGTTTGGCCCCTTTGATTATGGAACCCTAAAAACGAGGGGAAAATCTATAAATGAAACATAAGTAAGTACCTAGCTATACTGATACCATTTTTTTTTTTTTGGTGGGTGGGGAATCATCAAATAACTTCTCCCGCCCTGGGCGGGGCGGGAGGGAGTGTCAGATTTTTACTGAGTAAAACCCACCCATGTTCCTTCTTGTGCCCTTTGCGTTCCGGGGGTGCGGTATCTCTTACGAACAACCTGCAGCCCCGGCAATACTGTTACCATGCGGACATGTTTTAAGGGGTATATTAGTTTTTATGGGAAGTGTATTTGACTTTCAGAAACCGAAAGTTTCAGGAGATGTTGATCTTTTAGAAACAATTGACACAGCAGCTTGCTTGCAATTGCAATTGCTCTGCTTTTTACATGAAAAGTTAGGTAAACACTTCGTTATATTTACTTCTTCTGGAATACCGTTTAATATTATAGAATTTATTTTTAACTGAGAACACATTTTACTTTGACTTCAATGAATTAATATATTTTTATTTAATTCATCATCATCTACAGTTTAGCATTTTTCCCAACTATTTTAGGGTCGGCTTCCAGTCTAACCGGATGCAGCTGAGTACCAGTGTTTTACATGGAGAGACTGCCTATCTGACCTCCACAACCCAGTTACTGGGCAACACGATACCTCTTGGTTAGACTGGTTGTCAGACTTCCTGGCTTCTGATTATCAAAGATCTACGAATGACAGCCGGGACCAAAGGCTTTACGTGCTTTGCGAGGCACGGGTGTATCACACCACCAACTTCCAAACTCCGGGCTGCTACTGACCAAATCCTAATGGAAAAACCCAATAACACTTTTTGCCTGACCTTGGAATCGAACCTGGGACCCCATGCTCATCAGTCGCGCTTGAGACCACGAGACCAACGGGGCTGTCGATTATATTTTTATATAATTATTACTTATTTATTTTGAGCTTTTTCTCTTATTTTTTTTTTTATTTATTTTTTTTTTCTTTTTAACTGCCTCGTTGGCCTAGTGGTCCTAAGAGCGACTACTACGCTAGTGGTCTTGGGTTCGATTCCCAGGTCGAGCAAAAACTGTTTTTGGGTTTTTCTATGAAATTCTTAGTAGCAGCTCGGAGTTAGGATTTGTGCCCGGTTAATGGCAATAGGCTCGCCCCCTATTATATGGGACCTAAACATACCGGCGAACTGTGGGTGTACATTGTTACACCTCTGCCTAACCCTTCGGGGAATACAGGCGTGATGGTATGTGTGTTATTTTTTTTTTTTACTTTTTTTTAGTCCGCCTTTGTACATTTTTGTTGCATAAATAAATAAATAAATTACATCAATGTTTTAGCAAAATATTTATCTTGTATTTTATGTAACGCACTGTTCACGAGAGACAAGATACTTTAGAAAACCAAAAAAGCTAAAGTCGGACTCTCATTTTCGACCTTCGAAATCTCTAGCGACTCGAAACAGAGCGATGTGACGTCGCAGCGTTGTCCCCTCATAGAATAATTAAGTACTATTGGCCTCTCTACAATACAATACAACTGACACTTGACAGCTCACCATTTGACAGATAGGCAAGTGACAGCTCGATGTCGCAACACTAAAATATTGACCAGTGTTGCCAATATTCCGAGAATTGACCTTTTGTTCATTAAACCTATATGTAGACTAATTTAATGGCTGCTTTGTGTATCGTTAATGTAATTGTGTCGCAATTCCTTGGAGTAATTCCTGACCCTGTTTGGGAGTGTACCCGTTAAAAAGGTTATTAAAACTTCATAGTTCATGTATTCCTGTTATAATTTGTTACAACAACATTATTGTTTTACTATCCTAGAAGCACTGAAAAAGCAGAAATACCATTCATGACTCCTTAGCCCCAAAACCACGTGCCAAATTTGCTTTTTACGAATGCCTCAATAACAGTGTGTCTACAATACTTCTGAAGTAACTGGTTATTTATTTATTTTTGGATCATAAAACTTATAAATATTTTTTTTTTTTAAAGATTCGAAAGATTCACCGTAGCCCTGGAACGTAAAAGGCATTAAGAGGTTTTAGTCAGTAAGTGTCTGACACTCCCTTTCGCTCCACCCAGAGCGGAAGATGGCATTTCATCATTCCCATCCTTAATAAAACATAGTTAAGAAAAGTATAGGCAATGATGAGATTTCGCAGTACGAGAAATTAGTAGGAGGAGTCGAAACTCTGCAACAGACAGGCAATGATGACCGCTTTGTCTGAATGTTACCCCCGTCAAACTTGTTGGAGTGATGTAGGTTTACCTTCTTTGCCGCGTGTAGTTATCGATGTGGGTGACCAACTTTTGTTATGATGTATGATGGAGTGTGTGCAGAATAATGAGTTGAAGATTAGCGAAGTTTGGGAAGAAAATATGGAAGTGTTAGCGTCTGCTCACGACTTCCCCTGAAAGTTAATATATTATATCCCAGGAGAACAAACAAATAGGGTATGTATATAAAATTCTCGTGTCAGTGTTTGTGACCAAACGACTCCGAAGGGAGTTGATCGATTTTTGTGTATAATATTAAATAGGTCTAAACAAGGGTAGGTAGTGGGTGGGAGTGGATTTTTCATACGCCTATAAAAAAAGAACAAATTATACCTAGAAATAATTTAAATGGCAAGACAAAGTTTGCCGGGTCCGCTAGTAAATTAATAAAATTATCAGCAAAAAAATGTTTAAAAAATTTTGGCTGTCTGTCAATTTGTTCAGACTAATGTCCAAAACGGCTAGACCGATATTTACGGGACTTTCTCTAGCAGATAGCTGATGTAATAAGAAGTAACTTACATTACATAGCATCACGCCTGTATTCTTCTGAGGGTTAGGCTGAGGTGTACCGATGTACACCCACAGTTCGCCAGTATGTTTAGGGCCCATGTAATAGGGGGTGAGCTTAACCGGTCACAAATCCTAACTTCCAGCTGCTACTGAGAATTTCACAGAAAAACCTAATAACACTTTTTGATCGACCTGGGAATCAAACCTAAGACCTCTAGCTTAGCAGTCGCGCTTAGGACGCTTATAGAAAAATAATTAGGGTACCGCGTAAATTACAAAATCCCGTGATAACCGACATTCACGCGAACAAAGTCGCGGGCATCAGCTAGTATGTTGTATGTCAGTATTTGTTAAACATATATATATGTATGCCAAAACCCAGTTAATTCCGTTTAGCCGTTTATGCGTGAAAGATTAACAAACATACCTCCATCCTCACAAGTTTTCATGTTCATAATAGTGGTAGGATTTATAGGATTTTGGACCGTAATGCTACCCAATACCGTCCTCTGTTTATCTACTAGATAACGTTTAATATCTGCTGTTTACAACCCTCTAATAAACTGGAATATGCTTCGTGAGGTATATTAAGTTAATTTCCCTCTGAAATATTGTGAGCTGTGCAATAATTTTGTAACTGGTCCTTAAGATAAACCTCTCTAGAGGTTTGTATTCATCTATATGTATATCTATACTGATATTATACACAGCCTCGGTAGCCAAGTGGTCTTAAGCGCGACTGCTAGGCTAGAGGTCTTGGGTTCGATTTCCAGGTCGAGCAAAACGTGTTATTGGGATTTTCTATGAAATTCTCTGTAGCTGCTCGGCTGCTCGCTACATGGACCTTAACATACCGGCGAACTGTAGGTGTACATTGGTACACCTCTGCCTAACCCTCAGGGGAATACAGGCGTGATGGTATGTAATATTATAAAGAGGGAAGATTTTTTTGTTTGTTTGTACGAAATAGGCTCTAAAATTACTGGACCGATTTTCACCATGTTTTCACCAATAGATAGTTATACTATTCCTGAGTAACATAGGCTGTAACACATCACGCTACGACACACGGGAGCGGAGCAGTAACCAAAGACGTAACTTAACATAGGTGAAATATGCCACGCGGACGGAGTCGCGGTCGAAGTCCTAAGAGAACGTGATCACCATCACGGGAGTAAGCGATGCGACCATCGCCAGTTGATAACAATAATCTTAGGTCCCGCGCTGACTAACGTCACAGCACGGTACGGCCTGCTTTAGCATGACGGTTAGTTGACGACTATGTGACGTGTCTTTTTACATCGTGCAAAAGGAAATATTTAAAACCATTTTACAAAAAACACAGCCTCCTTCAAAAACTAAAAAGTGAAAAATAACTTTAGTTTTGGAAGTCAACGAGCTCAGGGGGAAGTCATTTGATGATTTTCCATCTGGACCAAAAAAAAATCTTTGGAAGTCGGTGGCAATACAAAACAACAAACAGAACTAACGCCGCCGACTTCCAAAGCTTTTTTTTTGTTCCAGATGGGAAATCATCAAACGACTTATTTTATTTTTCGCTTTTTGGTATCAAATTTCCTGTCATCGAAATCCATGAAGGAACAGTTATACTGCGTAAATTAACAAGACACCACTTAGAAGCCACAAGAAAGAAAAATACGCTAATTCGTTTACTTGGATGACATATTTTTTTCAGTAATGTTTTTTTTACCAAACTATTGAACTATTAAAAAAAAATTGGGACCATCTTTGAAGTATGACCAATCAAACAAAAAAAAATAATTATCAAAACCAATTCATAAATGACGGAGTTATCTCGCAACAAATAAACAAAAAAAAAAAATGTAGAGACAAATTGATAAAATTAGCTACCCCGCGTGGATGTTTTCACCCATATTAAGTAACGTCTTTGGTTACTGCTCCGCCCTCATATGTTGTAGCGTGATGTTATATAGCCTATGACACTTACAAATAACGTGGCTTTCTATGGGTGAAAGAATTTTTAAAAATCGCTTCTGTAGATCCATATATTACCCCCTATAACGTTTCAAATTTACTAATTTTACCTTTTTATAATAAGTATAGATTTAACAAAATTATATTAAGTACATACATTTGCTAAAGAAGAAGATGTAACAAAATGAACTGTAGAATGTTTTAAGAAGAATATTGTTCGAAAGATTCAAGAGACAATAAAAACAATTTCGAGAACTTTGAATCTTCAATACTTCTTGAACGTTGGAAGTATTGCCGGGTTGTTTAAATTGAACGCAAGTAATATCGGTAACATTCACTTATGTTCAACTACCTTCTGCCTGCGACTTTGTCCGCGTCAAAGTTAATAATAATATATTGAACCACGGGAACCGTACATTTTAAAAAGCATCTTATGTGTCTAGCATCTTATGTCCACACAACAACAACACTTACAACTTATTGTAATACAATTTTTATTTTTTTTAAAAGAGTATGTACGGAGTTTCTTGCCCGTTCTTCTCCATACGAAACTACCTTTTGGAATGGGTAACTAGATTCAATATTTTTAATTTAACATGTAATTGACGTTCAAAAGTGCCTTTTTATGGTCTAATTGAAATAAATGATTTGACTTTGACTTTGACTTTTGACAACGATTTATCTCAAAGATCATATTCATCATATTTCAGCCGTTTAAGAGTGAAAGAGTAATAAACATCCATTCATTCATTCATCCTCACAGACTATCGCATTTATAGGAATAAGTAAATGGGTTGGGTTGGTGTTGGGTTTAATGGTATTTCTTTGTAATAGCTTTGATAAGCTGTGTCGTGGGTGCTCTTACAAACATATAAACTCACATACACGAACAGCCGGACCCGGAAAACCTTCCTGTAGGTCATACAAATATTTGTTTCATGCGGGATTTGAACCAACCACAATTGAGCCAATCTCTCAACCACTGCGCTACCCGTGTCGTCAGTCATTGAATACACTCCAGATCTGTGATGAATACTGGACATTTTGATGAAATCCAATAACGTTTTCGTTTCATTTTATATCGGAAAATGTTCGCGATTTATTTTCAGAACAGCTATCCGACTGCATTACCGGTTGATAAGAAAAACTGAAATGTAAAATGAATTTTGAATTTTGGATTATTTTTATAAATGGGCTTTTAAAAAAACCTATAATATAATGAAAAACGAAATGGCATCAAAAATTCCTCGCATCGCCGCTTTTAACTGGACTGAAAAGATTCGCGGCATTGCCACGTTGGATGGCAATAGTTTTTCTAAATGCATAGGTTATTTTCACTTACACAACACAAACAATAAACAATGAAATAAACATTATCCGTCTATTTGCATGTTTCCATTAATCTCCCAAACGGCTGGACCAATATTGACGGGACTTTCACTAGCTGAAGTTGTAAAAGAAATCATCGCCAATAACTGACATTCTAATACACATGATAGGCACATGAGATATTTCAAGTTTGTCTCTGGGATGGCAACGCATTTGCAAGGCCTCTGGCACAGCTCTGGTATCGCATCAGGTGGGCCGTCGGCTTGTTTGCCATCCAACGATGTTTAAAAAAAAAACATTTATGCGAAATAAAAACAGTACTATCCAAACATTATCCATGCCAATTCATTAAAAAGCAAATGGTGCTAACTTTTACAATGCTTACATACCATCACGCCTGTATTCCCCGAAGGCTTAGGCAGAGGTGTACCAATGTACACCCACAGTTTGCCGGTATGTTTAGGTCCCATGTAATAAGGGGCGAGCCTATTGCCATTAACCGGGCACAAATCCTAACCCCGAGCTGCTACTGAGAATTTCATAGAAAACCCCAATAACACTTTGCTCGACCTGGGAATTGAACCCAATACCTCTAGCGTAGCAGTCGCGCTTAGGACCAGTAGGCTAACGAGGTAGTATATATAATCAAATCAATTATTCAATAATTTACAATGCAGTTAATAATAAAATAGTCTAAAACTTTCAGAGCTTGTAATTTCCAGTCGTTTAGACAGTATGTAGCCAAAGTTTTCAGACTGTCTGAGTCAGTGATTTTTAAAGTTTCCCGTCTGCATTAATTTATTTTTATAGCTTTGGTGCATGCTTTTCAGTTTAATGTTGGAGCAAGTGGTAAAAGTTTGAGGTTAAGTAAAGTAATAAGGAAACATTTTTAAACCTTGTTGGTGAGGTTCTTCAGAAACCAGCGTGCTTGAATGACCTGATTTGTGAACGTGGACGTGGCGAAAGAAGTATGTGAGGATCGTAGCAATTGGCGTTCTGTGGTTACTGCTTACCCCTATAGGACAAAGGCGTAAGCAGGTATTTTTGGAGATATAATATAGCGGCAAAATTCGGCCATTTGTTTTTTTTTCTATTTTTGATATATCCATTGTCACTCACATAATTAAGACGCTTTTAAGGACACTTTTCAAGCTAAAATTCGTCAAGCTGTTAAGGCTACAAAGCGTGGCAAAGAAATATAAACACTTACACACTACACACACTTACATCAACTTAAAAACATAACCCTCCTTCTGGTGCAGTAGGGTAAAAATATGAAAAGTTACATATTTTTTTTAAATGTTGAAATAAATAGAAAGGCTGTGAAAAAGATTTTTTTCAGGAACCAGCTAAGATGTATACCCCCCTCCACTTATGACATCTTAACCATTAATATCCTACTAAAACTCCAATAATTAAAATGGAACGGACATCGTAGATAGTTTGCGGATAATTTAGTGGGCTGCAATATTCAATACTGCATATTGTTATTTGGAATCATTTTTTATTGTAGCTGTTTATTGACACATAATAAATAAAATTAAAAATCTTGTTCATTAACAGTAACGAAAAATATTTATTAAAAAAAAAAGCAAACTTATCATTGGTTGCAAAGTTGCCCGCACGCTCGATAGATGGCAGCACAGGAAAAATTAGAAGTCGCTATGGTTTCGTTACAGCGCGGAGTATAAGTATCTCAGCGAGCCATGTACTTGTTACGTTTTTGACAAACTCTGTTAAAGAAATAAGATTTATCTTGAACGGGAGTTGATTGGCATTAGCTGGTCAGCGCCTACAGAAACTATATAATACTATCCGGGAATACCGGAATGGAATGATACTTTTATTAAAAGTATTATTCTGAAATAGGCCACGCCCACATGTGTATGCGTCGCCTATGAGCACGTCACGCGTTTTTTAATAAGGTAAATACTATACTGGCGGGGTGGTCTTTGGAACTAAAATTGGATGTAATAATATTGTTTTGTTCAAATTATTTGTAATAAGGATAATAATATTAATAAAAACACATAATTATAAGTTGATATTTGACTTTACTTTTTTAATATTAAGAAGTATTATTTTAATTAACATTTTAAATTAATAATACGAAAACATCAAAATACAAGGATTTATCATTGATTGATTAATTATTTAGTTATTCATATTTGCCGATAGATGGCGCTACAAGGTAGATAGCGCTGTTTTCTTTGATTTTGTTTTTTTATTATTTTTATATTTCAATTCGAATGAAATTTTAATTTAATTAATTAGTTATTTGTGTATAAAAGTTTATATTTGTAAATACACTCAAAGGAAATTGTTAGTGAGGTGGCAATGTTTTTGAAAAATATTTGTAGCTCTTGGTACATAATGTAGTGCTTACACTGATTTTTAGACATCCGTATCCGTTTTACCCTTGGGTAAAACGGGTACGGAACTCTAAAAATCAGTGTCCCTATTCTCAGACTCCGCTGTCCGCCCGTCCGCCCGTCTGTCACCAGGCTGTATCACATGAACCGTGATAGTAAGACAGTTAACATTTTCACAGATGATGTATTTCTGTTGCTGATTTAACATCAAGTACTAAAAAACAGAATAAAATAAATATTTAAGGGGGCTCCCATACAGCAAACGCGATCGTTTTCATAGATAATGGTACGAAACCCTTCTTGCGTGAGTCCGATTTGCACTAGGGCGGTTTTTTATTTTAAAATCATTGAAAATAATATGTGCTTGTACAAATGATTGTAAAAAATTTTTTTTTAAGAGTATGTATGTAGATTCTTGGTCATTCTTCTCCATGCGAAACTACCTTTTGGAATAAGCAACTGGATTTTGTTTTTCTACTTGTAAATTATGTATAAATTTCAGTTTAAAGGTCTAATTTAAATAAACGATTCGACTGTGAATGAACTACCTCGTTGGCTTAGTGGTCCTAAGCGCTTGGGTTCGATTCCCAGGTCGAGCAAAAAGTGTTATTGGGTTTTTCAATGAAATTCTCAGCAGCAGCTCGGACTTAGGATTTGTGCCCGGTCAATGGCAATAGGCTCGCCACCTATTACATGGGACCTAAACATACCGGAGAGCTGTGGGTGTACATTGTTACACCTCTGCCTAACCCTTCGGGGAATACAGGCGTGATGGTATGACTATGTCTGTGATATTCTTACAAGGACATAGTAAAATACCAGGTAATATAGAAATGCCGCCAGTCTTTCCGTCACATTCCCAGTTGACGGCCATGCGAAGGAATTTTTCACCGTCATTTTTGTTTTATTTTTTAATATTATTGTTTTTATATATTTTCTCATATTAACTCTGTAAATATTGAACAGATAAATATTATGACTAATACTATAAATGCAAAAGATTTTGAGGATGGATGGATGGATGTTTGTTACTCTTTCACGCTTAAACGGCTGAACAGATCTGGATGAAATTTGAGATAGATTGTAGTGTTGAATAACATATAGGATACTTTTTATCACAGAAAAATGTACAGTACCCGTGGGATATCGTCGTGAGCAGAAGCTAAAAATTAAATAATTCCTCCAATAATCGTCTTCTACGATGTCCTTTTCACCGCACTGGTTTTCTTAAATCTTCATTTCTTGTCCAGGCGGTTTTCCTTTGGAATGCGCTTCCTCAGAATATCAGGATGGCCACCAGTCGGTTCACATTCAAGGAAAAAGCTCGCGAATACTTCCATAAAAAGTTGGCAGACTCGTCCCACAATTACTTTGTTATATTTCTCCACCTATGTATTTTGATTTCTATCTACTTTGTATATTTTGTTTGTATGTATGTATATATGTATTTATTATTATATTTTATTCTTGGAAATTTTCAGTTCGTCTTCCTTGCACCTACTATATTTTGTCTCTGCATCACCCTAAGGTAGACTGGTAGAAAATGCCTAAGGCATTAAGTCCGCCTTTGTACGGTGTATTTTATTTTACATTTGTGCATAAAGCTTTAATAAATAAATAAATAATTACAGAAACAAATTGTCTTCAAAGTTACCTGAAAATAAAGAAGAATATAGCAAGCCCTCACAGATAATACAGCGCTTCAACCGCTCAAGGTTTTTTAGCAATTCTAGGTTATCCTAATTCGCTTACGTGCTCAATAGATCTCAATCATGGCGGCCACTCCTGTTCCGTCTCATTACTGCTGTCCCATTTCAAATAGGGTGAGGCCCCAGCTAATACACGAAGATGTTTCAAGTAGGCATTCGGTTTTGGTTGTAAATAAATAAATAATTTATGAACAAATAAATAAAATCTAAGTTGTTTGTATAGTTAGTGTTTGTTTTAAGTAAATATATATACCATCACGCCTGTATTCCCCGAAGGGTTAGGCAGAGGTGTAACAATGTACACCCACAGTTCGCCGGTATATTTAGGTCCCATGTAATAAGGGGCGAGCCTATTGCCATTAATCGGGCACAAATCCTAACTCCGAGCTGCTACTGAGAATTTCATAGAAAAACCCAATAACACTTTTTGCTCGACCTGGGAATCGAACCCAAGACCTCTAGCGTAGCAGTCGCGCTTAGGACCACTAGGCCAACGAGGCAGTTAATTATTTAGGGATTTTATTTAGTTAGTTATTTAGGGAGGGTAGTTTTTAAGTAAATGTGTCATCAATACTAATATTATAAAGCTAAAGAGTTTGTTTGGTTGAACTCGCTAATCTCAGGAACTACTGGTTTGAATTGAAAAAATATTTTTGTATTGGATAGTTAATTTGTCAAGGAAGGCTACAGGCTATATAACATCACGCTACGACCGACTGGTGCGGAGCAGTAACCAAAGACGTATCCTAATGCTGGTGAAAAAACAACGCGGACGAAGTCGCGAACAGAAGCTAGTTATAAAATATGAGCCGTAATTATACGATTTTTTTTATTTTTTTATTTTATCGGTCTTTCTGTTTGGTCCGAATAATCTCCAAAACGGCTAGACCGATTTTGGCGGGACTTTCACTGGTAAGATAGATAATGTTATAAGAAAAGAATTAATGGTTTTTTTTTAATTGACATACAAAGGTAGTTCGAAGTGGTAAATTCTCGTAAAAAAAACTAACTGCTTAGTCTTTTCCCAACTTTGTAAGGTCGGCTTCCAGTCTAATCGAATGCAGCTGAATACTAGCGTTTTATATGGAGCGACTGCCTATCTGACCTCCACAAACCAGACTTCCAGGCTTCTGACTATCCGTAACGACTGTCAAATATCAATGAATGACGGTCGGGACCAACGGCTTTACCTTATTTCCAAGACACGGGTCGTATATAGTTTCTTGACAATTCAAAAGTGCCTGTAAATGGTCTAATTGAAATGAATGCTTTGCCTTTGACCGGACACAAATCCTAACTCCGAGCTGCTACTAAGAATTTCATAGAAAAACCCAATAACACGAAACATGAACATGAATTCTCCTTTATTACTTGTAGGTTTCGGGAGTTCCAACACCTGTACTCCAAATGATTTGTTAGAGGCGTACTACAGAACATTTCAGGTGCTCAATTATGAGTGAAAAAATATAGCTAAGGCTCTTCCAAACAATGAAACCTTTTGTGAAAAAAATCCTTTTAACATAAAGAAAATTTATTTTATTTTATGTACATTCAGCAAAAGAGATAAGTAACCAGCGTCGCCTAATTAAAAAATAGTTTTTTCGGAACTTTGAAAGCGAAACAAGTTTTTTTTGAAACCGATATGTGTTTTTGAAAGAAATTTATTTTAATTAATAGTAAATGAACTGCTTATTAATTAAATTAAATTTAATTTGAAAACGACCACCGGTTTCAAAGAAATATTCAAATATGTTAGAGATCTGGTTACTTAACTCTTTTGTTGACCGTACGTACTAGAGGAATGGCTTCGTTACCATTTTTAAACGATTTAGGCTTGTTTTTCAGATTACATTTTTAGATTTACTATAGTAGGGCTTTTTTTTTTTTTTTGGGGGGTGGGAAGTCATCAAATAACTTCTCCCGCCCTGGGCGGGGCGGGAAGGAGTGTCAGACTTTTACTGACTAAAACCTACCCATGTTCCTTCTTGTGCCCTTTGCGTTCCGGGGGCGCGGTATCTCTTACGAACAACCCGCAGCCCCGGCAGGCATCGGCCCTCAGTGGCCCCTTCCTTTTGCTGACATCTCTTTGAGGCGCGCGTGGAACACGAACGCGCCGTCGACATGGCACTATAGTAGGGCTGGGTAAAAATATTTTTTACACAAATACATACATAAACTCTCGCCTTTTTCCCATGGGAGTAGGCAGAAACTACAGACCGCCACCTGCTACGATCCTTACATTCGTCATTCGCCTCGTCCACGTTCATACATCTGGTCATACAAGCACAACGGTTACGAGTACTGCGCACCCGACCTTTCTAATTTGAAAGATAAGTATGTATCAGAATAGGACTGCTGGTTCTTACGCTTAGTAATAGGGCTAACGACCACATGACCAACAAGACAGCCAATCATAATGGAACAACCATTGATTTACAAAAACTCAGGACACTTACAAATATCTCAATAAAGGTGTTGTGGCTGGTACAAATTAAAGAACATAACTAATAAACTGCCTCGGTGGTCCTAAGCGCGACTGCTACGCTAGAGGTCTAAGGTTCGAGCAAAAAGTGTTATTGGGTTTTTCTATAAAATTCTCAGTAGCTGCTCGGAGTTAGGTTTTGTGCCCGGTTAATGGCAATAACCTCGCCCCCTATTACATGGGACGTAAACATACTGGCGAACTGTGGGTATACATTGATACACCTCTGCCTAACCCTTCGGGGAATACAGGCGTGATGGTACAACTAATTTATAACAAATTCATCATTATTTCTCCCTTCATAAAGTCCTTTTTTAATGCTCATGAAATGAGCACACATTCCTAGATCATGAGTATATTTTTTTGGTATGTTTTTCTATAGATACGTATATTTTGTTCTTTTGTAAATTAATGAAAACAAGACAAAATTAATCGTAACTTTACGAAGTGCACAGATCACTGCTCTACTCGTAATTAAAGACGGCATGAAATTAAAGTTTCCATTACAGAGGGAATTGGACCGTAAATAATAGGGGAAGATATTTCGTCCCCACAGGGTCGACTTAAAACCAAGTAGGTGCCTACACAACAGGACTAAGTTTTGAGGCGGGTAGAGAACAGTTTAGGAGTGGGTGACAGCGGAAATGTACCAAAACTGACAGAAGGTTTTTGTGGATTTGTCGTAGGTAGTGGGTAAAAAATTCAAGGGAAGTAAATATGTCTAGATGGCCCATTGCTTAAAACGCCCGTCTTTTATTTTTTTTCTTTTATAACCTCATTGGGTGTCAAGCAAGCCGATGGCCCACCTGATGTTAAGTGGTCACCGCTGCCAGACCACCAGAGGCCATACTAGAGACCTTGCAAATGCGTTGCCAGCTTAGAGACAAAGTTAAAATGTCTCATGTGCTTGTAATTACACCGGCATCCGTACCCTTCCAACCGGAATACATCAACGCTGCTTTGAGGCAGAAATAGGTATGGTGGTAGTACTTCCCCGAACGAGCTCCTTCACAAAGAACTCTACGTATACTCTCATGTATGAGACTGTGGGTTCACAACGAGTGCAGGCAAATATTAATGAGGCTTTATCCATTTTATTAAGTTTATTTTGAACATTACTGACATTGGAGAAATAAGAAATTGATAAAAAATTTGAATTCGCCAATCCCCCTTGATCAAGCGCGGTGATCAATGCACGTGCCTCCTCTGTATGAGAAGAGGCTCTTGCCCTGCTGCGGGACAATAATAGGCTCTTATTATTATTTAGTAGTGGCGAAGGGTTTATTTTAGTAAGAGCGAAACCGGTGTAAAAAATGTTGCTATTTATATAGCCCGTGGTGTCACCCGCCTTCAATTAGTTGTTTGGATACTGCTTTGGTGATGTTCTTTAAGTATGAATTTTCTTCTTGAATCACTCTATCTATTGATGAAAATCGCATTAAAATCCGTTGCGAAGTTAAAAAAATCTAAGCGTACAGATGGCGGGATGCGACGTTTTTTATGCTATCTAGAGATTCGGTATACAACTTAACTTATTAAACGTGGATAGTTTTAATTGTACTTACATTGTTTCCATAAATTTAACATGAATAAGAACATAACAAAAACGCCTGCTAAATAGACTGCTACGCTAGAGGTCTTGGGTTCGATTTCCAGGTCGAGCAAAAAGTGTTATTGGGTTTTTCTATGAAATTCTCAGTAGCAGCTCGGAGTTAGGATTTGTGCTCGGTTTATGGCAATAGGCTCGCCCACTATTAGATGGGACCTAAACATACTAGTGAATTGTGGGTGTACATTAGTACACCTCTGCCTAACTCTTCGAGGAATACAGGCGTGATGGTATGTATGTTATATTTTAATAAAAACACACAAAATTAAAAATATAAGTAACCCCCGAGAGAAGAATACAGAATTCTACCGTAGCCAACAAAAGAGCTGGTAACTTTGAAACCGCTGCACTGATTTCCATCAAAAATCAACCAAAAAAAAAAATCTAAATCGGTTCATGGAGCTACGATGCCACAGACTATTATTATATAATTTACACGTATTAGTTTGTCTGTGTGTGTAGACACACAGTCTACACACACAGACAAACTAATACGTGAAAATTATAACACCCCGTCGTTTTTGCGTCTGGGGTTAAAATGGTATTCATGAAGATCCTTCCTCGTTCTTATCCAGAGAACTTACAGTTTGGTTACCAAACTTTGGAACGAGCAACTAGCTTCAACATTTCGACTGACCGACAATTCTAAAGTGCCTGTCAATTGTTTGGTTGGAATAAATGATTTGAGTTTGACTTCGTCAGTGGGCGATGAGATGTTTGCCGAACATTATCTAAATAATATAGCTGAAGAGATTTTTTGTTTGTTTAAGGGCCTGTTGTAAGCAAATGTTTAGGTAATTGACAATAACACATCGCGGCAACAAAGTAGGTTCCAAATAGGGATACGTTTGATGTTAGTTGAATCGGATAACCACAAAAATAACAGTTAATTTGAAGTTTTCTTTAAATTGTGAAAAGAATACACGACTCAGTGGAATCATTTATAGGTATGTTTCTAGTTCATGAAATTCCCTATAATGTCATTATATAAAATTATATAGTTTACGCTCCAAATCCTGAGATCTATGCGACGGAAAAAAAATACGCTCTCATTTACGATTTTTTTACCATGATACTATTATACTTTTATGAAATACTAGCGACCTGCCCGCGGCTTCGTCCGCGTGGTCTATTTCATCCGTGTTAAGTTACGTCTTGCGTTACTGCTCCTCTCCCGTGGGTCGTAGCGTGATGTTATATAGCCTATGTTACTCAGAAATAATGTAGCTATCTATTGGTGAGAAAATGGTTGAAATCGGTTCAGTAGTTTCGGAGCCTATTCGTTACAAACAAACAAACAAATCTTTTCTTTTTATAATATTAGTATAGATATAGATGCCGGGGCTGCGGGTTGTTCGTAAGAGATATCGCGCCCCCGGAACGCAAAGGGCACAAGAAGGAACATGGGTGGGTTTTAGTCAGTAAAAGTCTGACACTGAGGGCGGGTGAAGTTATTTGATGATTTCCCACCCACCAAAAAAAAAAAAGTGTAGATATAGATTTATAGGTAAGTCTTTTCTTGGAACCTTTGACAATACATTTATTTTTTTCAGACTTGTAATATGTACCAATACGTCAGACTATGCGACAAAAAATGTGTGTTTGACGGTGTCCTGTGTGCGGTTAGCCCCTTAATCTCTGAGCCTACCAGTCTGATTTTAGAAGGGAGGTAGGTAGTGGGGGTATTTCTATTTTCCTGAAAAGCGGGACAAATGTTTGAACTTTGACGTGCAACATCTCTGTAACCAAAAGATTCCCAGTATGCTCTAAAACAAGAAATGCTCGCAGTGATGTGAAGAGCTTGTAACTATCAGCTTCGATATAGATTTATAGAAAGGGTTGAAATAAGGGATGTAAAAAGAAACTTAAATATTTTTACACCCCTTATTTCAACCTTTTCTATCACCATCTTGAACTGAACTAAAAATTACTGAAAACGATCGGAAGTTCTCTCCTTAAACATGAAAATACAACAGCTTGTAACTTTTAATTAAAATCTGTTATTAATTCATCTCAATTTGCTTGAGCGATCCAACAAATGCTTTTAACAACGGATGTGCTGTTTACAAACTCTGTACTACCCCTAAAAGGGTACATTAATTTAGTTTGATATTTATCATAAAGAGTAATAACATTAATATCCTATAAATATCAACAAAACTTTTATTACCGTGAAACGGGGTGAATAGGGATGCAGGGGTGAATCGGGATGAAACTTTAAAAGTAATTATTTCGTTAATATAATTCAGTTTGGTGCTAAAAAGGAATTTTATGTCTTTACTGAATTATAATTTACAATTTAGTATACCCGTTGGAAAGAAACTATATAATTTTCACGTTTATATCCCCCTCTAAGTTTCGTCCCAACTCACCCCGTTTTATGAAACTTATTTGTACACTATCTACCTCTAATATTGACTCACTTAATAAATAAGGATTAACTACTATTTTATAAATCTCTCGTAAATGTTTCGTATGTGTGTATTTTGTAACTGCCTCGCTGGCCTAGTGGTCCTAAGCGCGACTGCTACGCTAAAGGTCTTGGGTTCGATTCCCAAGTCGAGCAAAGCGCTATTGGGTTTTTCTATGAAATTCTGAGTAGCAGCTCGGAGTTAGGTTTTGTGCCCGATTGGTGGCAATAGGTTCGCCATACCGGCTAAACATACCGGCGAACTGTGGGTGTACATTGTTACACCTCTGCCTAACCCTTCGGGGAATATAGGCGTGATGGTATGTGTGTTATAAATGTCTCTATACACTATATCTGACATAGACAGGGGTACAAAACGCCTTTTTTATGTCATTGGATGGCAAACAAGCTGACGGACCACCTGATGTTAAGTGGTCACCTATAGACATCTGCAATACCAGACGCCTTGCAAATGCGTTGCCATCCCAGAGACACGAAATTGAAATATCTCATGTGCCTGTAATTGCCCCGGCACTCATACCCTTCAAACCGGAACACAGTAACGCTGCTTTGCGGCAGAAATAGGTATGGTGGTAGTAGTTCCCTGGACGAGCTCCTTCACAAATAGCTCTACTACTACTAAAGTGGTTTTATTGGATCCACACAAAAATAACTTTTCATCGCATTTTTGATATTTCTTTAATTTAATTTTGATACAATAGGTATTAAAATAATAATATAGAGTTAATAATAATAATATATAGTTTTTTCTTAATATTTTAAATGTTTTTAATTTTTATATTAATATTTAAAAATGTATTTAATATTTATGAGAAATAAATAAATGTAAATAATAATAAAATCTGGCGACAAGAAAAAGTATACATAGTCCCTATAGTCCTTTCCACTACAGGCGTTATTCCAAAACATCTTCTTCATAGCCTAAAATTATTAAATCTTAAAGAAACCCTTTACGTAACCCTACAAAAAACTGCAATTTTAAACACTTGCAGAATAGTTAGAAAGTTCATACAGATAGAAGAACACGAAATAAATACTCATCACATCATAACATCGTGAACACACACTACACACCACACGCTACACTTTGACCCGTAGATGTAGCTAATACCAGCCTCAAGCTGAGAAAAAAAACCCACACTCCAAAATAATAATAATAATTTATTCAAAATAAAAACGATTACAAAAAGTGTACATAGTATAGCTAACAGTACATCAAGACAAAATTTCTAAAAGTTGTTCTGTGTCTGTGTAATTGAGTATTGCTAAATATTCTGATACCATTTTGTTACATTTTTTGTACGTTACACTATAGAAGCTTAGTACCTTGTTGAGCCTATTATATAAAAAAGGTCCTAAGAATACAAGAAAACGGTGAGCAAACGCATGTCTAGTTTTCGGCTTTATACAAACCAAGTCCTTTCTTCTCTTGTCAGAAGGTACAGGGTCGAACGGAAGTGCAGTGTGCTGGGATAGTATTATGTATTATTGTTTATTATTTAGGGATTTATGAAAAATATCTGAAGGCCAATTCCAATAATCAAAAACGTGCAAAATTTTTTAGTAACCTCATCTCAAATACAATCTATGACAAAATTGAAGATACTTTTGTGGCGGTGTGCCCCGCTTGGGCGGAGCATCGCCGAGTCCTCGTGGCGGCCATCGGCGGCGGCGAATTCTCGCGTCCGGCCCTGGTGCAAGCCATGGTCCGGAGCGAGAGGGAATGGGATGCAGTCGCCGCCTTCTGTGAGGCAGTAATGCTTGAGAAGGAGGCGGCGGGACGGCTGAGACAGAGGTTCTCGCGTCCCAGCCGCCGCGGTAGACGCTCCGGACGTCAGGAGCCGCGAGACGACTTCCGGCCTGTGGACGGTGAGCAATGGGTAGCTCACCGTCCTTACGTTTAACATAACGACAGGCCGTGTCGACGGCGCGTTCGTGTTTCACGCGCGCCTCAAAGAGATGTCAGCATAGGAAAAGGGCCATTGAGGGCCGATGCCTGCCGGGGCTGCGGGTTGTTCGTAAGAGATACCGCGCCCCCGGAACGCAAAGGGCACAAGAAGGAACATGGGTGGGTTTTAGTCAGTAAAAGTCTGACACTCCCTCCCGCCCCGCCCAGGGCGGGAGAAGTTATTTTATGATTTCGCAACCCCAAAAAAAAAAAAATTGAAGATACTTTTGACAGTGAAAGTCTACACTACCCACTTGTTGCACAACGATTTCCTAAAAACTCACCCCAATCTATAATCGCTGTCATTGCGTCTTAGTAAAACCCATGCCGCCGTCATTTTGCTCCCCCTAGGGCAGACATGTGACGTCGGGAGCCGCGAGACGACTCCCGGCCACCGTAGATACTGGCCTGTGGACGGTGAGCAATGGGTAGCTCACCGTCCTTACGTTGCATAACGACAGGCCGTGTCGACGGCGCGTTCGTGTTCCACGCGCGCCTCAAAGAGATGTCAGCAAAAGGAAGGGGCCACTGAGGGCCGATGCCTGCCGGGGCTGCGGGTTGTTCGCAAGAGATACCGCGCCCCCGGAACGCAAAGGGCACAAGAAGGAACATGGGTGGGTTTTAGTCAGTAAAAGTCTGACACTCCCTCCCGCCCCGCCCAGGGCGGGAGAAGTTATTTGATGATTTCCCACCCACCAAAAAAAAAAAAAAAAAAAAAAAAAAGGGCAGACATGTGAAGGGTTTAAATTTCGAATTTCTATGTCTATTTGTGACCTCCACTTCGCCGTAAATGATTTTCAACCCTTTACAACCCTCTTAGGAACTTTTAGAGCGTTCCTTTTTAGAGGGTGTTGAAAATTACTTTCTTCTGATTCCGTAAGGTTAAGAAGTTTTTGGGGAGTTTTGATTAGAATCATGATTTAACTTTAGAATGTCGGTTATGGATTGGTAGGTCAAAAATCGGATCGTCGTAAAGTTATTATTGAACAGAAATGTTACAGAGATGCAGGTGTATTTAATTAGAGAAAAATTTTTTTGCTTAAAAAAGCATTGCTCCTAGGTTTTCAATCGTCATATTTGAAGAAAATGCCATAGACAAAAAAGATCAAATCAAACGACATCTAGTGAATCATTAAAATACTCTTTTAACTCCCGACGCAAAAACGACGGGGTGTAATAAGTTTGAAGTGTCTTTGTGTGTGTGTGTGTCGTAGCTCCCGAACGTATGAACCGATTTTGATTTTGTTTTGTTTTTGTTTGAAAGGTGAATTAGTCGGGAGTGTTCTTAGCTATATTTGATGGAAATCGGTTCAGCCATTTCAAAGTTATCAGCTCTTTTGTTAGCTGCGGTAGGGATTTTTATTATTCTTCAGTCGGGGGTTACATAAAATTTTTAATTTTGTGTATTGTACAAAAAATAATGTCATTAAGGCATTTGTTGTTGCTTATGTTTGACAGCATTTCAGAATACACCTGTTTCAAAGAACAGAATCGCCCTGTTGAGTATAATGTCACTCGACTATGTGTGTGTGCGGGTTAATCACCTCACCCCGCCTGCCTAAACCCAGCGGTAAAATTACTAGATCGAATTCGAAAATTATATACAGAAAAAACCTATTTATATTATCATTAACTCGTGTTAAGAATCACCAGCGTAGTTACCTCCTTTGACGAGCAAGCGAAATTGTACCTTGTATTACAATAACATATGACACACAATAACTAAAACTACCCTTTTATTACCCTTTACTTTTATAAGGATTATAGTATTACCTCGTTAGTGTACTTGGTCCTTTGGTCCGCAGGGAAACCCTAAGGACGGTCCTTTGGAGAATTTAATTTTAAATATGCTGTTACACTCATCTTATATTCTCTGTGGTTGAAGGTATGGGAGTCCCTGGTTGTCCCTTAGGGTTGACCAATTAGGGGGTAAAGAGAAGGCAGAAGTGGGTATGTTAGTAGTTCTTACTTACTGTATTACTTTATACCTATTATAGTATTGTGTGTGGTTTTATTTAAAGATTTGTTGATGAATATTGCATTAAAAAATATTGAGGCCAATAATCAAGGTATATAATAATAATAATACCTTATAATATGTATTTTATACACATTTCTCATCATCATCATCTACTTAGCCTTTTCTCAACTATGTCGGGGTCGGCTTCCAGTCTAACCGGATTCAGCTGATTACCAGTGTTTTACATGGAGAGACTGCCTATCCGACCTCCACAACCCAGTTACTGGGCAACACGATACCTCTTGGTTAGACTGGTTGTCAGACTTCCTAGCTTCTGACTATTCGTAACGACTGTCAAAGATCTACGAATGACAGCCGGGACCAACGGCTTTACGTGCTTTCCGAGGCACGGGGGTGTCACACCACCTACTTCCAAACTCCGTGCTGCTACTGAGCAAATCCTAATGGAAAAACCCAATAACAGTTTTTGCCCGATCTGGAAATTTAACGTATTATATATTTCTATCTTTTCCAAATCTTTACCAAATTACTACAGTAAGCCAAATTTAATAAAAAATGGTTGATTAGTACCGGAGTATATTCCGGACAAACATTACGGCCCGAGATATCTATATAGGTATATTGTAAAATATTATAACGAGTTTGTTTTTTTTTTAAACGCTCTAATCTCCGAAACCACTGAACCGATTCTGAAAATTCTTTCTCAAACAAGAAGTACGTTATTCCTGAGTGCTCTATATGATGTTTGATGGTCAATAAATTAGAAAATTCAAGCGGATGAAATCGCGAGCAGAAGCTAGTACAAAATAAACGTGAGCGACGCTCCCAAGTTATGATTGGAAAACTTCGTGTGATGATGAAGTGCATTAGAAACTTTGTTTTTACATTTAATAAGCATTTTGATTACGCTCGCCTTTGCGACTGGATTTATTATGAGTTTGATACTCAACTTTGAGCTGTAAGTACTTATTTGTAACGTATATCGATTGTAAAATGTCGTGATATGTTGTTACTTCAGCCTGTGGCTAGTGGTCTTAAGCGCGACTGCTACGCTAGAGGTCCTGGGTGTGATCTTCAGGTCGAGCAAAGTCCTGCCGGGGCTGCAGGTTGCTCGTAAGAGATACCGCGCCACTGAAACGCAAAAGGCACAAGAAGGAACATGGATGGGTTTTAGTCAGTAAAAGTCTGACACTCCCTTCCGCCCCGCCTAGGGCGCTTAATGATTTCCCATCGGTAAAAAAAATAGTCGAGCGAAGTGTTATTGCGTTGTCCTATGAAATTTTCAGAAGCAGTTTAGAGTTAGGATTTGTGCCCGGTTAATGACAATAGGCTTGCCCCCTATTACATAGGACCTAAACATACCTCTGCCTAACTCTTCGGGGAATACAGGCGTGATGATGGTGGTGAGTATGTTGCAGGTTCGATACCGGGCAAGTACCAATGTGACTTTTTGTGATTTGTAAATTTATCTTTAACATCTCGGAGATCGATGAAGGAAGACATCGTGAGGAAACCTGGAATTTTCGAAGAGGCCGGTATTTTTTTCAAAAGTAATATAACAGCCAACAGACAGCAACAAACAAACAGTAATACAGGCAATGTTACAGTGCGTAGAGACTACCAGAAAAAAATGAGGCTGCCTTTGTTACATCAAAGAATTTCAGGATGAGAGGACCAAAGTAACGATGTCGACCCAAATTATCTTGATTGAATCATTTGTGCCCGACCCTACCCTACGCTGTAACACGACCTTTAACGACATTTTAATTCTTATCGCTTTTAAATTGTAATTTGGCCTTAAAAGGGAAAGATAAGACTGAGAGTATTTATGTATCATTGATTAATATTAGCTTGTTCTTCTTAGCGTTTCGATGACAAACTATGCTCTAATAATATTATAAACACGAAAGATTTTTTGTTTGTTTGTAACAAATAGGCTCCAAAACTACTGGAACGATTTTAACCATTGTTACACCAATATATAGCTACATTATTCCTGAGTAACATAAGCTATATAACATCACGCTACTACTCACGGAAGCGGAGCAGTAACGAAAGACGTAACTTCAAGCGGGTTAAATAAGCCTCGTGGACGAAGTCACGGGCAGGTCGCTAGTAATAAATAATAATAAATAATCAGCCTATTATGGATTCAGTATAGCCTAGTAGTCCTAAGCGCGACTGCTACGCTAGAGGTCTTAGGTTCGATTTCCAGGTCGAGCAAATATTATTGGTCTTTTTATTAATTTCTCAGTAGCAGCTCGGAGTTAGGATTTGTGCCCGGTTAAAGCATACCAGCCGATTGTGGGTGTACATTAATTCACCTCTGCCTGACCCTCCGGGGAATACAGGCGTGATGGTATATACATATAAAATATTTATAACATTAAAATTATCTTCAGGTCTAAAAATAATTGGTTGATGTAAATAAAATGGCTACACAAAGGTCCCCGGAGCAACGAATTACGTAAATGTGAAAAGTGTTCTGTTCGTAACTTTTTCAGACACAACTTTTGACAAATGATACTTTAACAAATTATTTAACTTTCCGTGTATTATATTATTTCATCAGAGTTTATTTTTGGAGAATGATTAATGGGTTTGTTTTATTAAATAACTGAGCTTGAATAAGGGGTCGAAGTATAGCAATTTGTACCATTTTTGATAAACCAACAGAATGTTTATTTATTTTTGTTTTATTTTCATATTCTGGTGATTTGCGTTTGGTTTTCTTGGATGAATAAATAAATAAATAAAAACACAAAATTAAAAATTTTAAGTATCCCCCGACAGAAGAATAAATATCCCTACCGCAGGTAACAAAAGAGCTGATAACTTTGAAACTTCTGAACCGATTTCCATTGAACATAACCAAGAACACTCCCGACTAATGCACCTTTCAAACAAAAAAAAAAACTAAATAACACACACATGACATATTACCACGCCTATATTCCCCGCAGGGTTAGGCAGAGGTGTAACAATGTACACCCACAGTTCGCCGGTATGTTTAGGTCCCATGTAATAGGGGGCGAGCCTATTGCCATTAACCGGGTACAAATCCTAACTCCGAACTGCTACTGAGCAAATCCTAATGGAAAAACCCAATAACACTTTTTGCTCGACCTGGGAATTGAACCCAAGACCTCTAGCATAGCAGTCGCGCTTAGGACCACTAGGCTACCGAGGCAGTTAAAAACTAAATAATCATCAAAAATTGAGTGTATTGTCAAAGGTTCAAAGAAAAGACTTACCTATAAATATTTCAGGAAAGTATAACAGTATCATGGTAAAAAATTTTTTTCGTCGCATAGGACTCAGAATTTTGAGCATAAATTATATAATTTTATGTAATGACATTACAGGGAATTTCATGAACTAAAGACATACCTATAAATTATTCCACTGAGCCGTGTATTTTTTCACAATCTAAAGAAAACATCAAAATTACTGTTATTTTTGTGATTTTCCGATGCAACTAACATCAAATGTAACACTATTTTGAACCTTATTTGTTGCCGCGATGCGTTATTGTCAATTACCTAAATATTTGCTTACGACATGGCCTTAAGAAAAAAAAAATCTTGCAAGAGAGACGGGACATTTTCGGTCTAAACTACCTACTTAATTACTCTCCCAAGCAAATATTCCATTTGACCTCCTTAACAGAATGGCCCATAACTTGTGTAACTTAATATCAGATTTAGTATATACAAGGCAACATTACCTACCCGTTATGAAGTACGTTATGAGATCATTATAGCTTCACTAATTCTGTGTTAATGTCCACTCTATACTCTGTAAGTACTGGAACGACTTAATAAAATGAAAATGTGTTTCTATGGTGTGTGTAAGTGTATACACTTACCATCACGCCTGTATTCCCCAAAGGGTTAGGCAGAGGTATACCAATGTACACCTACAATCCGCCGGTATACTTTAGGTCCCATGTATTAGGGGGCGAGTCTATTGTTCCATTAACCGGGCACAAATCCTAAGTCTGCTACTGAGAATTTCATAGAAAAATTGAATAAGACTGATCAACCTGGGAATTGAACCCAAGGCCTTTAGCGTAGCAGTAGCGATTAGGGCCACTAGGTTAACAAGGCAGTGTTGATTGTGAAGCAGTGAAAAAGGAACAAATAGTTCTGTAGTGCTACATACATACATAAACTCAGGCCTTTTTCCCATGGGGGTAGGCAGAAACCACAGAAAGCCACCTGCTACGATACGATCCTTACATACTCCCTTCAAGATGATTGAGCTAAATAGTGCTGATGCACGCGTCATGTTCGTGAACGGGCGCTGTCAGTTGGGATTGGTCATCGCTTAACTGCCATGTGTTACATCTTTAGTACAATTTTTTTTTATTGTTTTATATTCATCTTCATTGTTTTCACATATAGAAGCAACAAGAATATTGTAACCAAGATTTTGTAAACACCAAATTGGAAGAAAAAAGTGTCTATGGGGTTTCTTGCTCGTTCTTCTCCATAGAGACCTACGCTTTGGAACGAGCAACTAGCTTCAACTTTTAAATGTAACTTCTTGACAATTCAAAAGTGCCTGTAAATGGTGTAATTGAAATAAATGCTTTGACTTTGACAAACTCACATACTTAAGTTTTTTATAATATTATTATTAATGATGGTGCGCGCTGTCTTAAGAATTCTGCTTACATCACAATTCCAAAAACAAACAGCTAGCATTCAATTGTATGAGCACTGAACCCAGGTGTGTCTGTCACTATGAAGAAGGGGCGTTCATTTGTGTTGATTGACCCGTTTTAGGGACCCCCTTTATCACAAGCGCCTATTGTGTGACGATAAGAGGAATTTCTATGCATGGCCAGTTTTGACCTTAAGAGTGGGATAGATAGACAAAGGAATTGTTTTAAGGGACTATGCCGACGGCGCAATCCGTAAAGTTGAAAGTCAAAGTCAAATCATTTTACATAACATACCATCACGCCCGTATTCCCCGAAGGGTGAGGCAGAGGTGTACCAATGTACATCCACAGTTCGCGGATATGTTTAGGTCCTATATAATAGGGGGCGAGCCTATTGCCATTAACCGGGCGCAAATCCTAACTCCGAGTTGCTCCTGATAATTTCATAGAAAAACCCAATAACACTTTTTGCTCGACCTAGGAATCGAACCCAAGACCTTAGGACCACTAGGCTAACTAAAATAAAGATATCCTTAAGGCATCATTATTAGTTTGTTGATTGTTTTTTGTTTTTGTAAATGATAACCAAATTCATGAGTAATAGTATAAGCTATATAACATCACGCTACGACACACGGGAGCGGAGCAGTAACCAAAGACGTAACTTAACGGTTAATAAAGCCGTGTCGACGGCGCGTTCGTGTTCCACGCGCGCCTCAAAGAGATGTCAGCAAAAGGAAGGGGCCACTGAGGGCCGATGCCTGCCGGGGCTGCGGGTTGTTCGCAAGAGATACCGCGCCCCCGGAACGCTAAGGGCACAAGAAGGAACATGGGTGGGTTTTAGTCAGTAAAAGTCTGACACTCCCTCCCGCCCCGCCCAGGGCGGGAGAAGTTATTTGATGATTTCCCACCCACCAAAAAAAAAAAAAAAAACGGTTAAAAAAACCATGCGGACAAAGTACGACGACATGTCCAGCGCAGTGGCTAAGCGATCGGCTGCTGCGCTGCGTGTCGCGGGTTCGATTCCCCCACGGAACAACTATTTGTATGGCCTACAGATAGTTGATCCGGGTCTGGCTGTTTGTAAAACGCACCCACGACACAGGAGAAGTTCATGGTGTGGGACAACGTTATCAAAAAAAAAAAAGTTTAATTGAATTCTGCGTATATTTTGTTTTACTAAAGCAAGGATAACAATACAATTTGTATCTGCCCTTTCATTATAGATCACGACCAAGTAAACAGCAGAAAAAAGCCATAAGACCGAAAACAACGAATCAAAAAAAAAAAAACAAAATTCTTAACGAAGAGGTCTTTGATCAATTATTCAAGTCGTAAAATAATTTGAATACATAATCCTACAAAGGACAGGACCCTTTTAAGCTTTTAGTCAGAAAGAAGAATATACCAGTTTTTTTTTTGGGGGGGTGGCAAATCATCAAATAACTTCTCCCGCCCTGGGCGGGGCGGGAGGGAGTGTCAGACTTTTACTGACTAAAACCCACCCATGTTCCTTCTTGTGCTCTTTGCGTTCCGGGGGCGCGGTATCTCTTACGAACAACCCGCAGCCCCGGCAGGCATCGGCCCTCAGTGGCCCCTTCCTTTTGCTATTATATCTATAACCCGCAGAGAAATATACCAGTTTGCGGTTGGACATTGCAAACTTATTGTACACTTCTGCGTGGACAGAGTGAGATTTTGGTGCACCTTTTTCTGTTATATGTACACTATCTTGTAAGACTCCCTCGGACTGCCTCGTTAGCCTAGTGCTCCTGAGCGCGACTGCAACGGTAAAGGTCTTGGGTTCGATTCCCAGGTCGAGCAAAGTGTTATCAGGTTTTTCTATGAAATTCTCAGTAGCAGCTCGGAGATAGGATTTGTGCCCAATTGTTGACAATAGGCTCGCCCCCTATTACTGTGGGTGTACATTGGTACATCTCTGCTTAACCCTTCGGGGAATACAGGCGTGAAGGTATGTATGTAAATGTATAGCCCGTTAATTAAGGAAAATGATATCCGGACATAAATCCTAACTCCAAGCTTATACCGAGAATTGTAACGAAAAACCCAATAACACTTTTCTTGATCTGGGAATTGAACCCAAGACCATACGAGACAATTACAACACAATCTCCAGTGAACCATTTCCTTTTCTCATCCTGTACACTCCACAATTTCCTTCACATGTTCCATTCTTCCTTAAGACAAAGGCACCTCATCATAAAAGCGTCAACACACGACAGCGCGATATGTCCGGTCTATTCAATGTTTTACGTGGCAGATTCGGTTAGGGTCGGACTCCACCAAAGCGGAGAGGAGAGGCTAACCAATAAGATACTGTATCTAGGAGCGAATTTACACAATTCACAAAATTTTAAATGCCTTGCTGCTTAAACTGCTGCCCTTACCTCTAACACACAATTGATAGTTTAAATTAAGAAAGTTACAAAAAAAGTGTGGACATAGGCCTATTACTGAGTGGGCCGTGAACTGGGCGTTTGTTGTACCGTTAAATGTACAATGAAAGAGAAGAGGAAAGCCACCGGACAAAATATGTCTTCTACTTATTTCTGCAAGACATGTATCCTGCCCAAAATCGTCAAAAAATTCGATCCTCAAAAGGACCATGGGCATCGTTGTATGATTCTTGGGCTCACTTTTGACATTTATTGATGCTGATTTGGGGTTGCGAACATTTTTAAATAGTAGAATTAGCCTTCAGGTGAGCCGTCAGTCGACTTGTTTATCATCCAAGGACACAAAACTACTGTATAGCGTTGAAGGCCAGCTCGTAAACATCGCTTCTCCTCTCTGTTTTGGTGGAGACCCGGCCTTAATGGCAAACTTAGTTGTGTGTTTCTTAATTTGTAGTAAGTTGAGTGGTACTCCGAGATAGCTTTTAATGTTAGGTGGTAAGTGTCTGTGTGTGTGTGTGTGTGTGTGGTCTGTGTGCTTTTAAGTACTGGTAAAGTTTCTAATTTTTCAGCAGTTATTTTTCAGTGTTATATTTACCAATTTGTAATTTACTGTTGTCTCCTGTGTGATTTTACCGATATGTACCTACATTGCCGTAATCTTCTTTATGTTTGTCTGCCTCGTTAGGGTGTGTAATGTATGATATAATAACAAATGCTCTAATTTCACTTGAAATAACGTTCATATAAAATAATTTTCATATGTTATAAAATCATATAACCTAATTTCACATGACCTTATGTTTCATATGATACAATTATCATTTAATATAAAACATTTAGTATAACGTTCATTTTATATAATTTTCATTATTACGCTAGAGGTCTTGGGTTCGATTCCCAGGTCGAGCAAAAAGTGTTATTGGGTTTTTCTATGAAATTCTCAGTAGCAGCTCTGAGTTAGGATTTGTGCCCGGTTAATGGCAATAGGCTCGCCCCCTATTACATGGGACCTAAAAACATACCGGCGAACTGTGGGTGTACATTGGTACACCTCTGCTTAACCCTCCGGGGAATACAGGCGTGATGGTATGTGTTTCATTATGTATAATATTCTTTTTATATACCATTCATTTGACCTAATGTTCTTTTGACCTAATTTTCATGTTTAATGGTCACAGTTCTAACCTAACTCAAATGGCACATAACCAAATCTTAAAATATTCAATGCATGGTTGAGGGTGGGCTTGGTCGACGGACTTCTGGATGGTTTATAAAAAATCGAGTAGGGGTGCCCTAAAGTCCAGATTGCATCCAATTTCTACTGGTTACAATAGTTGAGGGTGGTAGGTGTACAGGGTATAAAGCGAAGAAAAAAAAATAGCAATTAATGCTTATGCGATGCATTTTTGCTAGCACCATACCAGCAGGCGTTTAAAATCGTATCAGATTTTCTAAATTATATTAAAAGTTATTAGAGATTATGAATATTATAGTAAATGAATAATATACTACATGAATATTATGTCAAATGTGCATTATAGGAAATGTTTATGATATCATAAGAAATTAGATAAAATGAAATTATATCAACAATTCATTATCTCAACTGATCGTTATATTAAACAAAAGTATATTAACTGAAATTAGGTCAAGTGAACGTTAGATTTTTTGTTATTATATCAACCGTTACACACCCGCCTCGTTAGCCTAGTGGTCTCAACCGCGACTGCTACGCTAGAGGTCTTGGAGCAGTGTTATTGTGTTTTTCTATGAAATCCTCAGTAGCACCTCGGAGTTAGGACTTATGCCGGGTTAATGGTAATAGGGTCGCCCCCTGTTACGTGGGACCTAAACATACCGGCGAATTGTGGGAGTACATTGGTACACCCCTGCCTAACCCTTCGGAGAATACAGGCGTGTTAGTGTGTATGTATGTATGAACTGGTCGAATTCTATCGCTAATAGGAGGATACGTTATTTCTAAATGATATACCAAAAAATTTGGAATTCATGAAAATATTCACGTGTGCGAAGTTGTGGGTAAAATTTTGCCAGATCTCCCTAGAGATGAAATTTCCTAATAATATCCTCTTAATATTAGCCTTAAATATAACCAGTATCCCATTAACGATGTTATAATCAAAACGCAACAGTCAAATTAATTAACAGGCTACGGTACTGAACCACACATTATTATCATGGGCTTAGTGACGTCATAGGTTACCAGAATAAATTTATTGTTATTGCAAATAATTAGTCTGCCTCTTTACATTGTATGTTTGAAGTAATTAACAAATAATTTATGGTTGTAATTAGCAGGTAGCTTTTTGGATTAATAGGTATACATTTTTAACTTTCTCGTTGGCCTAGTGGTCGATAGTTGGTTCGATTCCCAGGTCGAGCAAAAAGTGTTATTGGGTTTTTCTATGAAATTCTCAGTAGCAGCTCGGAGTTAGGATTTGTGCCTGGTTAATGGCAATAGGCTCGCCCCCTATTACATGGGACCTGAACACCGCCGCCGCCCAGCTCCCGCTGACTTCGTGACCGAGGCCTAACGGTCCTATTGGAAAAATCACACCACGCTACGACTCACGGGACGAAGCAGTAACCAAAGACGTAATTTAACATGGGTGAACATAACACATTTCAAACTATAATGGTAACCTCGTGAAGGACAGACATATTGATAAAAAAGAGCTCTCGTGTACCACTTGTCACGTCGATCAAAATAAAGACGTTACAAAGATTTATATTGGACATGGAGAATTCATCACGATATTGATATATTTTTTGAGGTATGACATTGAATTTCGACCTTGTCTCAAAAGTTATATGGTTCTGATTTCAACGACTATCCTGCTGTCTTGGGTCGTAATAAAACAGCTGTGTGGTTATGTTACATCACGTCAAGATTTATAATTTTCATTTTTAGGGGCGACACACATACAGGGTGGATTTTTGAGACGGGTTCAATAAGGGCAGGTACTTTTACCGTTATAGTTACCGGAAAGCATTCTTAAGAGACCATCCGTAACTTTTTGAGATATTTTGAACTGCACTCACAGATTTTGCTTTCATTTTTAATTTGTAGCACTGAGTACGTATTGCAGTACTTTGTGGGACTTTTATTTTTGATAGATCGTTTTGACATTAATATAGTTTTATTGAATTGTACAACTTATTGTTATACATTTTTTGTATGTATGGAGTATTTTGCCCGTTCTTCTTCATACGAAACTACCTTTTGGAATGGGCAACTAGATTCAATATTTTTAATTTTAACATGTAATTGACATTCAAAAGTGCCTTTTAATGGTCTAATTGAAATAAATGATACCGCTAAAAGATACCGGCGAGCTGTGGGTGTACATTGGTACACCTCTGCCTAACCCTTCGGGGAATACAGGCGTGATGGTATGTGTGTTTGAAATCAATGATTTGACTTTGGAAAAAAATTACAGTCAGCAAAAAAATGCAAAAATACGACAAAAAAATTGTATGCCATTCGATCCTATTTCATAGATCAAAAGACTCTATGGGACCATTTAAGGTATAAGTATTAAAAATTACAGAAATTTCCAAAAACTATTCCCATACATATTGTACGGTAAAACGATCTCAGTGCCTACTTACAAAAAGAAGTGAAAATGGCGGTCATTTTGAGAGAAAAAATCAAAAAGAGATTTTCTTTAGATTTATTTTGTAAATCACCTAAATGTTGTTACCTACTTATGACTGTCTTAAAAAAATATATGTTAAAATGATTTATTACTAAGAATCCGATGTCTGTATGTCCGTCCGTCTGTCACAGAGGTGTATTTATTGAATCATAATAGGTATTTACTTGAAATTTTCCCAAAATATGTATTACTGCAATCGTTATAACCAGATCTAAGACTTAAAAAGTAATAAAATTAAACATTTTGAGTAACCCCCCACAGAAGAATAGCCCTACATCAGCTAACAAAAGAACTGATAACCTTGAAACGGCTGAACCGATTTTGATAAAACATATCTAAGAACCATCGCAAGGAAACCTAATTTCAAATAAAAAAAAACCGCATTCAAATCGGTTAACCCGTTTAAGAGACAGACAGACATACAGACACGTGAAACTTATAACACCCTACTTTTTGAGTCGGGTGTTAATAAAATTAAAAATAAAGCGGTTTCCACGCTAGAAATAAAATAGAAATACTAGAAACGCGTTTTTTTTATAATTTTGTGGTAAATAATATACGGTAGCAGGTACAGAACCTTTCGTGTGCTAGTCAAACTCGTGCTTGACTGGTTTTTTACAATTTACTGTTGGCACGGTCTCTTTTCATTAATATCTTGCTTTGAGGTTATGAGCTACGTAATTTCTCGTTTAAATTCCTTTGGTTTCTGTTTGAAATGGAACACCCTGTAACTTTTGGATGTCATTAAAATGGAGGAATGTTATATGAGATAGGAATAAACATGTTGGTTCCTGGTTTCATTAATGGCTGTGATGTGTGTTAAAACAATCAAGTTTCTTTAAAAGTAACAAACGTTTTTTACAAAAAATAATCTTCCAAAAGTACAAAGTGAAAAATACCTTTAGTTTTGGAAGTCGGCGGCTTTGGTTCTGTTTGTTGTTTTGTACAGCCACCGACTTCCAAAGCTAAAGTTATTTTTCACTTTGTAGTTTTTGAAGTCGGTTCTTTTTTCTTGTAAAAAAAAATTTTTGCTTTGAATAAGCCAAACTTAACATAAGATAAGTACCTACTTATCTATATAATAAATTATTTACTTCTATATAGATAAAAAATGTTTAAGAGTTTTTTTGTTTTAAAATGCTTATCTCTGAAACTACTGCTCCAATTCTGAAAATTCTTTTGCTAATAGAAAGCTACATTATCTCTTAGTACCATAAGGTACTAAGGTAAGGTATTTTTTTGTAATAAAATATAAATTTTATTACAAAAAAATTAATACATCCATAATAAAACACGCTGACAAAGCCACGGGCAAAAGCTACATACATACCATCACGCCTGTATTCCCCGGATTGTTAGGCAGAGGTGTACCAATGTACACCCACAGTTCGCAGGTATGTTTATGTCCCATGTAAACGGGGGCGAGCCTATTGCCATTGACCGAGCACAATTAATCCTAAGTCCGAGCTGCTACTGAGAACTTAATAGAAAAACCGATTAACAGTTTTCTCGACCTGAATATCAAACCCAAGACATTTAGCGTAGCAATCGCGCTTAGAATCACTAGGCTAACGTGGTAGTTAACCAAAAAAGCAAAAACTAGTCACATAAAAAGGTTCAGTACACCATATATCAAAAGCTTTATGTTAAAGCAGATTACACACACAGGTCTGACAGTACACTAGCTAATGAGCACAACAAAAGACAAACAAGTTGCGGAGCAGGAAAACGGTCCGGTGAACAAGGTTTTCATTATAAAAGTCAAGTCGACTATGCGATAACTCAACCGAGTGGTTCTGTCTCCGTGTTGTTAAGAAAATAAATATAAAACCCTTATTTGAAAGCTTTAAATTTGACTGATAATGTTAGTGGTAGAACTTGAAATTAAACTGCCCCGTTGGTCTCGTGGTCGCAAGCGCGACTGATGAGCACGGGGTCCTGGGTTCGATTTCCGGGTCGGGTAAAAAGTGTTATTGGGTTTTTCCATTACGAATTTCTCAGTGGCCGCCCGGAGTTTGGGAGTTGGTGGTGTGACACCCCCGTGTCTCGGAAAGCACGTAAAGCCGTTGGTCCCGGCTGTCATTCGTAGATCTTTGACAGTCGTTATGGATAGTCAGAAGCCAGAAAGTCTGACAACCAGTCTTACCAAGAGGTATCGTGTTGCCCAGTAACTGGGTTGTGGGGGTCAGATAGGCAGTCGCTCCATGTAAAACACTGGTATTCAGCTGCATCCGGTTAGACTGGAGGCCAACTCCAACATAGTTGGGAAAAGGCTAAGTAAATGATGATAAGCTTTGTAATATCACGCTAAGACACACGGGAGCGGAGTAGTAACCAAAGACGTTACTAACCACGGGTGAAAATTTTTACGCGGACGAAGTCGCGGCCAGATGGTAGTCAATTATGTAGGTAGTAAAAAGACAACAGATGACTGCCTCGTTAGCATAGTGGTCCTAAGCGCGACTGGTCTTGGATTCGACTTCCAGGTCGAGCAAAGGGGTTTTTTTACGAAATTCTCAGTGGCAACGCGGAGTTAGGATTTGTGCCCGGTTAATTGCAATAGGCTCGCCCCCTTTATGACATGGGACTTAAAAACATACCGGCGAACTGTGGGTGTACATTGGTACACCTCTGCCTAACCCTTCGGGGAATACAGGCGTGATGGTATGTATGTAAAAAAAGATATAAGCGCACAGACGGCAGGAAGCTATTTTGTTTTATACTATGTAGAGAAAAAGTTTAATAAATCAAGTATTTAGCTAAATATAGCCTTTGAGAATAAGTTATGTGTTTAACAAAAATGGAGGGAAAGTGGAGAGAACCGGCCGGGTTTGTTGGAATAATGAAAGGTCTTGGGAAAAAGCTTATTCATTTTGTTTGTGTACTGCCGAGAATTTGTGTTTGATTATCAAGTAAATAAAAAAATATATATACCATCACGCTTGTATTCCCCGAAGGGTTAGGCAGAGGTGTAACAATGTACACCCACAGTTAGCCGGTATATTTAGGTCCCATGTAATAGGTGGCCTTCAACCGGGCACAAGTCCTAACTCCGAGCTACTACTGAGAATTTCATAGAAAAACCCAATAACACTTTTTGCTCGTCCTAGGAATCGAACTCAAGACCTCTAGCGTAGCAGTCGCGCTAAGGACCACTAGACTACTGAGGCAGTTACTGCAGAAGTACTGAGGTTAATATTGTAAAGAGGTATAGTTTGTTTGTTTATAAAGAGTAATATCGGGAATTACTGGCCTGTTTACTAAAGTACTTCACTCCTGATTCGTTCCTTAATTATTTTTGGTAATAAAATATAGCCAGCTCTCGGTGGGTAAAGTAGCTTCCTATAAACAAAATAATTTTCAAAATCAGAAGCAGGATTCCGGAGATTAGCATGTTCAAACAAGCAAACAAATAAACTCTTCAACTTTATAATATTACTGACTTCTACCTGCGACTTTGTTCGCGTGTTTTTTTCACCCACATTAAGTTACGTCATTGGTTACTGCCCCGCTCCCGTGTATCGTAGCGTGGTGTTACATAGCTTAAACTATTCCATACGAATCTGGCTATCATATACCAATAAGATTTTATTCAATCCGACTGTTATTTCCAGAGATTAGCGCGTTTTAACAAACAAACAAAAAAATGTTTAGCTTTATTATATTAGTACAGAAAATTCTTAGATATAGATTGGCTTAGATAAATCTCAGTAGGTTTAGCAAACTTAGGGTTAGTCCGTCGCCCGAACAGAGACAGGCCCGAGAGTGTTCTTCGTGGTTCGTGTCTGGAGTCCGTGGTTGACGGCCGCACCACGTTTCGGAACCCGCTTTGTGGTGGTGGCGGGCCAATACCTGCCGGGGTGCGGAAGAATGCTCAGAGCGATACCCGTGTCGCGACCAATGGTAGTTGGAGGAACACCTTGGGGTTTTTGTCGGTAGGAGGCTCACACACCGCTCTGCCTTCCCCGAGGCAGAGGCAGTCCATGGGGATTACACCACAAGAAAAAAAAAATAACAAAACGGTTTAGCTAGAATTCTATTTCAATCTCTGATCAATCAATATATGTCCTGTCAAATCTCCTGTTAGCATTAGTGATTGATTGGCCAAATATCAAACAAGAGGCGTGTTTAATGATCAGTTAGGTAATACGAGAAGTTTTGGTTTGGTAATTTACCCTCCATGTTGTGACGTATAGTAACTGCCCCGTTGGTCTCGTGGTTGCAAGCGCGACTGATGAGCGTGGGGTCCCGGGTTCGATTCCCAGGTCGGGCAAAAAGTGTTATTGGGTTTTTTCCATTAGGATTTGCTAAGTAGCAGCCCGGAGTTTGGAAGTTGGTGGTGTGACACCCCCGTGCCTCAGAAAGCACATAAAACCGTTGGTCCCGGCTGTCATTCGTAGATCTTTAACAGTCGTTAGAAGAAGTCGTCTGTCGCAAGAAGTCTGACAACCAGTCTAACCAAGAGGTATCGTGTTGCCTAGTAACTGGGTTGTGGAGGTCAGATAGGCAGTCGCTCCATGTAAAACATTGGTACTCAGCTGCACCCGTTTAGACTGGAAGCCGACCCCAACATAGTTGGGAAAAGGCTAAGTAGAGTAGATGTTGTGACGTATAGTAATAAATTTCGGGTTTTAGGGTTCCTTTCTGGGTTTTTTGGGTCGCCGACGCTGCACGCGATTGGTTAGTCAGTCGGACCGATTGTTGCATCGTTTGTGTTGTTTTTTTTGTTGTATTGTTTTATATTCATCTTCATTGTTTTCACATATAGAAGCAACAAGAATATTGTAACCAAGATTTTGTAAAAACCAAATTGAAAGAAAAGAGTGTCCATGGAGTTTCTTGCTCGTTCTTCTCCATACAGACCTACGCTTTGAAACGAGCAACTAGCTTCAACTTTTAAATATAACTTCTGGACAATTCAAAAGTGCCTGTAAATGGTGTAATTGAAATAAATGCTTTGACTTTGACTTGACTTGACTTTGTGCTCAAGAGTCGTGGCGGCTACTATACCAAAATAAATGTTTTTTTTTGTTTGTTTGTTTAAACGCGCTAATCTCTAGAAGTATCAGTCGTATTAGAATAAATCTTTTTGTATGTGTTAGCCAGATTCAAGTGGCGATTTGTATGATGTATTCTCTAGACCGATTCCGGCCAAGGCAGCTAATCTTTATTCAGACTAGCCAAGTTCGCGGGAGATATTGCACAAGTGCACAATGTGTGCGCAAACACAGATGCACTCCTTCTTCCTTAACTCTCATAGTGCAATCTGACACAACCGGGGAGAGACCTGGCGCGGGACCAACGGCTTTATGTGCTTTCCGAGGCATGGGGGTGTAACACAACCAACTTCCGAACTCCAGGCTATTACTGAGAAATTGATAATGGAAAAACCGAATAACACTTTTGCTCGATCTGGGAATCGAACCCAGGACCCGTCGCTCAACAGTCGTGCTTGCCACCACAAGAATAAAGGGGCAGCTACTTTAAAATAATACTGCTAAAGTCTAATATCAGAAACGACGGGGTGTTATTAGTTTGAGGTGTCTGTGTGTGTGTCTGTCTGTGGCATCGTAGCTCCCGAAGGCATGAACCTATTTTGATTTTGTTTTTTTTTTTGTTGTTTAGAAAGTGAATTAGTCGGGAGTGTTCTTAGCTATGTTTGATGGAAATTGGTTCAGCGGTTTAAAAGTTATCAGCTCTTTTGTTAGCTGCGGTAGGGACCTCTATTCTTCTGTCGGGGGTTACTTAAAATTTTTAATTTTATGTTTTAGAATCTCACAGCTGGTTCCGTAGTAAAAGTTGTCCATATTCTGAGTACATTTAGCTTTTGAAGGATTGATGTTGAATGAAAAATTTAGCCTGCATAATGTCCCTGTACGTAACTACTTCTTCATTATAACTGCTACAAGTATTCATTAATATATATTTTATGTAAATATTTAAGTACTTTTTACGAGTAAAAACACAGAAGGATTCGCGTGTCTTGAATAACAAATGAAAAATATTTTAATGACGCATAATTTCATCATACTTACTAACTTTTGTTCCAGACTTTATACGCGTCTTCAACTGCCTTATTACCTTAGTGGTCCTAAGCGCGACTGTTACGCTTGAGGTCTTAGATTAGATTCACAGGATGTGTGATAATTGATATTGGATTTTTCTATGAAATTGTCAGTAGCAGCTCAGAGTTAGGATTTGTGCCCGGTTAATGGCAATAGGCTTGCCCTGTGTTACATGGGACCTAAACATACCGGCGAATTGTGGGTGTACATTGTTGCACGTCTGCCTAACCCTTCGGGGAATACAGGCGTGATGGTATGCGGTGTATAATATTTTTTATTTATTTATAAAATACCCAAGTCACTCTGTCATAAATATACATAGTAAGATTTAATAAAAGTCAGTAATGGTCGTTACGTCTGCATCGTTTTTGTTATGAGTTACATTGCATTGCATTTATCGCTTCTCTAGTACAGTAAACGGCAAAGTTGGCGGCCATTTTATCGGTAAGTAGACAGATGCGAGGAAAATAATAAATGGCTGAACGTAACCCGATAATGTATCGATTGTCATCTAATTTTGTGTTAATAAATGTATTACGTAAAACCGTATAGCTAGATTTATATATATCAGCTTATTCTTTTTACTGCCCCGTAAGAGCAAAGTGTTATTGGGTTTTTCTATAAAGTTCTCAGTAGCAGCTCGGAGTTAGGATTTGTGCCCGGTTAATGGCAATAGGCTCGCCCCTATTAAATGGGACTTAAAAAAACGTACCGGCGGACTGTAGGTGTATATTGGTACACCTCTGCCTAACCCTTCGGGAAATACAGGCTAGATGGTATGTTGTTTTTATAGTTAGCTATATTTGACGGATATCTGTCGTATTGAAAAAAATAATATATCCATATTTATATTATAAAGAGGAAAGATTTTTGTTTGTTTGTAACGAATAGGCTCCGAAACTACTGGACCGATTTAATTTTTTTTTTACCAATAGATAGCTACATTATTCCTGAGTAACATAGGCTATATAATATCAAGCTACGCCCAACGGGAGCGGAGCAGTAACGAAAGAGGTAACTTAACGCGGGTGAGATAAGACATGCAGACGAAGTCGCGGGCAGGTCGTCTAATTTATTATATTTTCACCTGCGTTAAGTTACGTCTATTGTTACTGCTCCGCTCCCGTTGGCCGTGTCATGATGGTATATAACCTATGTTACTCAAGAAGAATGTAGCTATCTATTGGTAAAAAATGGTTTAAATCTGTCCAGCAGTTTCGGAGCCTATGTTACCTCCAAAATTTAGCTATTTATTGGTGAAAAAATGATCAATATCGATACTTTAGGTCCATACGCTTTGTCACTTTTTATTAAAAGCATCATCACCGTTTCCATTCTACATAATATCCCATTATAAACATTAATGAATCCCACCGCAGCTACTAAGGATTACAACTACGCGTAATAAAATGTACAGGGTGGTACAAAATTAACGCTGTATTAATGAAAAGTAAAGTGAGTTTTTTTTAGCTTGCAGTGTCTCATTGGTTAGCAAAGGCTTTTCTTAAATCCTTCCAGTTAAACATTGACCTGAGTAAATGGTGTTACAGTAATTCTGAATTCACAAAAGGAAAATTTGTACAGAATAGGCAGGCTAGAGTTGTGTTTTTTTAGGGTTTAACTACCAATTTTACCCAAAGGGTAAAACTGAACCCTTTTACTAAGACTCCGCTGGCCGTCTGTCACCAGGCTGTATCTCCTAAACGGTGATAGTTCCACAGTTGAAATTTTCACAGAAAGTGTATTTCTGTTGCCGCTATAACAACAGATACTAAAAAACAAAATAAAATAAATATTTAAGTGGGCTCCCATTCAACAAACGTGTTTTTTTTTGCCGTTTTTATAGATAATGGTAAGGAACCCTTCGTGCGCGACTCCGACTCGCACTTCCCCGGTATTTTTAAATGTCATGGTTCACACAATCAACTACACTTTTGTACTTGTGTACATTTAAATTTATTTATGTAATTGCTTTAAGTTATTTTTTTTATTTACTCTCGTATACAAAGTTACTAGCTGCTACGCTAAGTTACTAATTGTTATAAGTTAGTAACTGCCTCGGTAGCCTAGTGGTCCTAAGCGCGACTGCTACGCTAGAGGTCTTGGGTTCGATTCCCTGGTCGAGCAAAAAGTGTTATTGGGTTTTTCTATGAAATTCTCAGTAGCAGCTCGGAGTTAGGATTTGTGCCCGGTTAATGGCAATAGGCTCGCCCCCTATTACATGGGACCTAAATATACCGGCGAACTGTGGGTGTACATTGTTACACCTCTGCTTAACCCTTCGGGGAATACAGGCGTGATGGTATACTAAGTTGCACCTGCCATATTACCTCTTCACCACTTTTGGTTGACTGGTAGTGAATGCGTAAGGCATTAAGTCCGCCTTTGTATTTCTTTGTTGCACACAGTTTACATAAATTAAAAATTAAACTACTACATTATATTTAATATCGTATTACATATATGATTTCTCTCATTAATAATAATCAATTTCCGCATGCATGAAATGATCACTTGAGAACGACTCGACCGATTTGGCTGTCTTTTATTGAATTTCTTTGGAAAAATTACCGTATCAATCAGATATTTAGATGGTACGACAAAATTTATGATATGAAACATTAAGAAATCCACCGGAACATTTCAAAATTTCTGTATGATGGTATTTTTTGTATAAAAACCGCCGGTGCGAGTTACTAGTTTCGAACAAAAATAAACCCTCCTTAAATTTTTCTACGCTTTTCCACTTTATATTTCTCACACCCTGTACATAGCGAAACACGAAGTTAATTAATAGATAGTGCTAATAAACGCACGCCAGCCGTGTGTAAGCTTCGCTAGACGTGTATAAAGTCGCTTTGAAAACTAATATGGGTGAAGTTGGGGCTTGAAATCTGATAAAAAGATTGTAGGGTTGACTCGAGTCTAGTTTTATTTGAGTTTGTTTGGGAATTGGTTTTATGTAAACATCAAATATTCAACTAAAGTCTGGATTCTTTGCAGTTTTAGACCAGACTAGCTTCTGCCCGCGACGTCATTCGCGTCAATGTTAATAATCATATTTTAGTGCCACGGAAACCGTGCAGTTTTCCGGTATATATCTATATCGACAATGGTACAGACAGCGTCATCAATTGGTAACCCCTCTTGCATTAAATTTTGTTTGAAAAGAGGGTTATCAGTTGCTGACGCTGTCTGTACTACATAGTTTTTGTTACCTAGACCCCACTAAGGTTCCTTGTGTTGTGGAGTGTAGTATCTTTCTGCTTCGACTGACTGCCTCGTTAGCCTAGTGGTCCTAATCGCGACTGCCATGCAAGAGGTCTTGGGTTCGATTCCCAGGTCGAGCAAAAAGTGTTACTAGGTTTTTCTATGAAATTCTCAGTAGCAGCTCGGAGTTGGGATTTGTGCCCGTTTAATGGCAATAGGCTCGCCCCCTATTACATGGGACTTTAACATACTTTTGTGCAAGATACAGCACGTGTTAATGTGGTTTACTTTGTGATATATCGTTAGTTTAGTCTTCATAACTTGTTTTTTGTGTTTTAATATGACAGATTGAAAGATACATACCATCACGCCTGTATTCCCCGAAGGGTTAGGCATAGGTGTACCAATGTACACCCACAATTCACCAGTATATTTAGATCCCATGTAATAGGGGCGAGCCTAGTGCCATTAACCGGGCGCAAGTCCTAACTCCGAGCTACTAATGGAAATTTATAGAAAAATCCAATAACACCTTTCTCGACCTAGGAATTCAACCCAAGACCTCTAGCGTAGCAGTAGCGCTTAGGACCACTAGACTAACGAGGCAGTTGAAAACAAACATACATAAATGTTACTTTAAACTCACAGACCATACACGCAGACCGATACATTTTATCCACAATTTACAGCTGAAATCAAACAAACAGCCAATAAATAAATGAATGAAAAAACAAGCTTTCACCTCCATTTTGTCTGCACATGTATATTTCACCCCCACCCACCAATAACTGTCTGCGTTAGGTCTAGACTGGGTCCTTCTGTTTAAATAGAAAATTACCTCGCTGGCAGGCGGAAGGAATCGATATCACGCGTGTCGGACTGAACCTACACGGTGTCTGCATGCTTTTAGTAACATACCATCACGCCTATATTCCCCGAAGGGTTAGGCAGAGGTGTACTAATGTAGGTACTACCAGAGTTCGTTGGTATATTTTGGTCCCATGTAATAGGGGGCGAGCCAATAGGCTCGTTCATACATCTGGTCATACAAGCACGCCGGTTACGAGTACTGCGCACCCGTCCTTTCTGAAGAATCTCACCAATAAGGTCAGGGTAGGTCTTTCTAGGGCGTCCTCTCCCGGCTTTGCCACTCACATTTGCCATATAAATACCTTTTGTTAGTCGCCTTTCACTCGTCCTCTCAAGATGACCATCTAATTTAACACTACAGTATAAAACCAGGTTCTTGTCTAATGTTTAAGGCCCTGTCGTAAGCAAATATTTAAGTAATTTACAATAACGCATCGCGGCAACAAATAAGGTTCAAAATAGCGATACGTTTGATGTTAGTTGAATCGGATAACCACAACAATAACAAAAATTTTGAAGTTTTCTTTAAATTTAAAAAAAAATACACGGCTCAGTGGAATAATTTATAGGTATGTCTTTAGTTCATGAAATTCCCTATAATGTTATTACATAAAATTATAATGTTTCGCTCAAAATTCTTATGCTCTCCTTTACGAATTTTTACCATGATATTATTATACTTTCATGAAATATTTTGGGTAAGACTTTTCTTTGAACCCTTGACAGCACACTAAATTTTTTTCAGACTTGTCATATGTACCAATACGCCAGATTATGAGACAAAAAATGTGTGTTTTACGGTGTCCTGTGTTCGGATAGCCCCTTTTTTTTTTTTTTTGGGGAGGTGGGAAATCATGAAATAACTTCTCCCGCCCTGGGCGGGGCGGGAGGGAGTGTCAGACTTTTACTGACTAAAACCCACCCATGTTCCTTCTTGTGCCCTTTGCGTTCCGGGGGCGCGGTATCTCTTACGAACAACCCGCAGCCCCGGAGGAGCCCCTTAACTTTATTCAAGTTTTGTTGTTAAAGCGGCAATAAACATACACATTCAGTGAAAATTTCACCTCTTTATCTACTAAATACAAAAGTAATAAACATACATACCATCACGCCCGTATTCCCCAGAGGGTTAGGCAGAGGTGTACCAATGTACACCCACAGTTCGCCGGTATGGTTTTAGGCCCCATGTAATAGGGGGCGAGCCTATTGCCGTTAACCGTAAACAACATACATTAAAACATAAACATACATACACAAACATTAATAGTAATAAATAATAATTAAAGTACTAAGTATGTACATTTATAAAAAAAAGAAAAGGGAGGGTCATAGGGCATTAAAAAACTTGTCCCCATCGCTGTCAAAGGGGCCAAAAGCCCCAAGCGTGGCAGCAGTGCCACGACGTATGGCAATGCTGATTAAAACGCTTTAATTTTTTTTTTTTTCCCCCCCACTAGGCATTTCTCCTGTGCGTTTACGAACATATAAACTCACATACACAAACAACCAGACCCGGAACAAGTATCGATAGGTCATACAAATATTTATTCCGTGCGGGAATCGAACCTGCGACACGCAGCACAGCAGTCCATCGGTCGGCCACTGCGCCAACCGCATCGTTAACCTATGACTGTTTATGAGATATAGCCCGCTGACTGACGTACGGGTGGATATCGGAGGCTTAGTAATAGGGTCCCGTTAGCACCCTTCGGGTGCGGTGAACCCTAATAAAAGTATCAAGTGTAAAGGGTTCAGACTCGACGCGTAGCGACTCAGTTATTTGCTACGACGTAGCGGGCGTAGCAAATACCGTCACGTTAGCTACGTCGTAGCTGAAGACTACATCTCATTAACATAATAAGGTCGATGTTTGACTGGCAAAAAATTCCTTGTAGCAATATGAAATGTTGAATTAATGTTCTGTGTATTTATAATAATATAAAGGCTTTAAGAAGATACGGAATGAACCTGAACGGTTCATGTTCTTTCCATCAGTGCGATCATTTTTTCGTTCAGGACCACCATTAATTTTTTCGCGGGAACAAATGGTTTTTCTTTCTTTCTTTCATATAAACCATAAAATATTGTAGCAGTTTTTCTTTTTTAGAATGGGAAATCATCAAATGACTTCTTCCGCCCTGGGCGGAGCGGTAGGGATGTCAGATTCTTACTGACTAAAACCCATCTGTGGTCCTCTTAATGTCGCGGTAGCTCTTCCGAACAAACTCCGCAACCATATAGTAGCAGTAGAGTTCATTGTGAAGGAGCTCGTCCGGGGAAGTACTACCACCATACCTATTTCTGCCGCAACGCAGCGATGCTGTGTTTCGGTTTGAAGGAAATGGGTGCCAGTGTAATTACATGAACATGAGACATTTCAACTTAGTCTCTGGGACGTCAAAGCATCTGCAAGACCTCTGGTATTACAGATGCCTATAGGCAGAGGCGACCGCTTAACATCAGCTGACCCGTCGGCTTGTTTGACATGCATACCATCACGCCTGTACTCCCCGAAGAGGTGTAACAATGTACACCCACAGTTCGCCGGTATGTTTAGGTCCCATGTAATAGGGGGCGAGCCTATTGCTATTCACAAATCCTAACACCGAGCTGCTACTGAGAATTTCATACCCAATAACACTTTTTGCTCGACCTGGGAATCGAATCCAAGACCTCTAGCGTAGCAGTCGCTCAGAGGACCACTAGGCCAACGAGGCAGTTGTTTGACATCCAATGACATTAAAAAGCAAACCGTTTTGTTCCGTTTTTATTGTACGAGTGTCAATCAGAACGAGCGATATTTTAAACAAATACAGGTTTGTAGAAACAAGAAAGGAAAGAAAAATAGTTTTCGGTGTTTTAATTGCGTGTTGAGGGACCTAGTGATCAGGCTCGTCTAGTATTTTCTCAACTAGGTTACGACTGTTATTCAGTCACGACCCCCTGGGGTTTACCCACTAAAAAATATGTACCTTTCATGATTTTTTTCTTGGAGCAGAACAAGTTGGTCTTACAATTGGACAGGTCATAAATAATTCTTTATTTTGTTACATATATTATGGAGTTATTTGTAAATTCATGTCAACGTTTATTTTTGGTGAAGAATTCTTTCGTAAATGTATGTTGAATTATTTAGATATTTTTTTAATTCGGTCAAAAGTAATTATGGTATAGAGGTCGAGTTTTATTTATTGAAAGCCTTCTGACATACTCTTTAACTACGAATATTGCCTATCAGACCAATTAACATTGACAAAAAAATATTTGCTGCAAAATAATTTTTGATTTTAGTGTAAAAAATTAACATTTTAAGTAACCCCCGACAGAAGAATAGAAATCCCTACCGCAGTTTACAAAAGAGCTGATAACTTTTAAACCGCTAAACCAATTTCCATCAAGCATTTTCCTTTTTTCAAGCGCGACTGCTACGCTAGGGGTCTTGGGTTCCCAGGTCGACCAAAAAGAGTTATTGGGGTTCTCTATGAAATTCTCAGTACCAGCTCGGGGTTAGGATTTGTGCCTGGTTAATGGCAATAGGCTCGCCCCCTATTACATGGGACCTAAACATACCGGCGAACTGTGGGTGTACATTAGTACACCTCTGCCTAACCCTTCGGGGGATACAGGAGTGATGGTACGATCAATAGGTGAGGAGCAGTAACCAAAGTCGTAACTTAATGTGGGTGATAAAACTACGCAGACGAAGTCGCGAGCAGTAGCTAGATATGAATATTTGGCCGAAATACGAATTTAAATTTTTAATCCGAATTTTTAAATTTAAATTTTTCATCCGAAGCGCTCCATGTTATTTTAAAGTAGGTTTTATACTATTTATGTTATTTAGGACATTTCCTTAATGCATAGCTTGGCGGCAGCCTCTTGGCACAAACCCTAGTGTCTATACTTAATCATAAAGCTTCTGTCTGCACTCCGTTTATTTTATGAAAAAAGTATGCGTAATGAAAAATGTATGCAAAATGAAAAATGTATGCATAATGAAAAAAGTGTGCATAACTAAACTGACATTAAAGTTTGTATTGACATAATAACAGCTTTTTACTAAATGCATATTATGAACGTATACTCGGTACTTCAAGCAACAATAAAAAAAAAAATCTCTGTCTGCTTATTCCAGCTAATCTCCTAAGTGGTTAAACCGATTTCGACGGGGTTTTCATTGGCAGATAGCAATAATGCGTAACTTAAGCTAGTTTAATTTTAGAAAAAGAATTAGGATTTCGTGCTCAAAAAACCGACATTTCAGTGGACGAAGCCGCGGACACAAGCTAGTGAATAAATATAAAAGGAGGTTAGTACACTTAGTGAGGTCAGTGACATGTTATTGCGTGATTTTCAGACGCACAATATGAACCCGTTACGTGACGAAATGCCAAGAATTCATATGAGTTATTATTGGTTCATTGCCTTTTACAGTTTTTAATTATAACGGTCCTCTCTCTTTGTTAAAGTAGATTGTAGGGTTTAGGCGGACTTCTATGCCGGGACTGCGGGTTGTTCGTAGGAGATACCGCGCCCCCGGAACGCAAAGTGCACAAGAAGGAACATGGGTGGGTTTTAGTCAGTAAAAGTCTGACACTCTCTCCCGCCCCGCCCAGGGCGGAAGAAGTTATGTGATGATTTTCCAGCCCAAAAAAAAAATAAAGGCGGACTTCTACCAACTAAAACCCCACAGTTCCTACCACTACCATGAGTCGGGAGACCCGGGAGGGAGATTCTCTTACATTAATGATAACGATGTAATTATATGTACATAATAAGGATATCCCACAATTATTACTTGGCAAGAAACAATGTTTTGTTTTTTATACTACAGTGGTAGCAAACAGGCGTACGGCCCTCCTGATGGTGAGCGTCACACGCGTGTTGCCGACCCTTAAAAAACCGGCCAAGTGCGACTCGGACTCATGCACGACGGGTTCCGTACTATAAAACGAGCAATAAACTCACGTTTCTTGTATGAGAGCCCCCCTTAAATCTTAAGTTTATTCTGTTTTTTAGTACTTGCTGATATATCAGCAACAAAAATACATCATTTGTGGAAATGTTAACTGTCTACCTATCACGCTTCATGAGATACAGACGTACGGATGGACAGCGTATTCTTAGTAATAGGGTCCCGTTTTACCCTTTGGTTACGGAACCCTAAAAACCTATTCATTCCTATTTTAAAGGAAATACTGTAGTCCCTTGATAAAACCTCAAAAACCTGAAACCTTGGGAAATGAATGGAGCTTCCCACATGTGAACAATAATTAAAATAAATTAACCATTCTACTTGAACCTCAAAAACCCAGCACCAACACGCATAAAAAACCTTATTACCCAAGTTCGTGGTAAAAAAAAAGTTAAATAAAACACACCTAGAAACTTTTACGACCCAGTTTGGAGCCGGCGAATAAAATTTGTTGCGGTGCAAAGAAAAACAAGGAGGTAAATACAGGGTCGGACTCAGCCTGTCAGGGGCCCAGGGTAGGAGAACTAAATGATATACATATTACACATACCATCACGCCTGTACTCCCCGAAGGGTTAGGCAGAGGTGTACCAATGTACATACACAGTTAGCCGGTATGTTTAGGTCTGATGTAGTAGGGACGAGCCTATTGCCATTAACCGGGCACAAATGCGAACTCCAAGCTACTACTGAGAATTTCATAGCAAATCCCAAGAACCCAAGACCGCGTAGCAGTCGCAGCGTAGCAGTTGCGTTGCGCTTAGGAACACTAGGGTACCGAGGCAGTCAAAATTTTATAAATTACTCAGTTTTCAAGTAGCTAGCTTAACTTAGTAGGCCGTTTTGTATTTTTATCTATGGAGCCTTCAGCCATTTTCAAACAGCCTCTTAGGACTTGATTAAGAAAACTTTACTTGATTTGGGGCCCATCCAGGATTAGGGGCCCTTTCCGCCCTTCCTTAGTCCGCCACTGAGTAACTGACATTTTTATTTGTTGGTTAAGTGATGAGACACGCCTAACGGGTTAATGGTGGCATTGTATTAGTTTAAAACTCATTTGAAGGTTGGACTAGTTTTCTAGAATAGTAAAGCATTGTTACAAGTATTTAGGTTAGTTGCAACCTTGGAATTGTGTGGTAGAAATTCTTCAGTACCACACTGGAGTGAACAACTTGTGGGTCATCTGCTTAGCCTTTTCCCAACTATGTTGAGGTCGGCTTCCAGCCTAACCGGATGCAGCTGAATACCAGTGACCATGCAGCGACTGCCTATCTGACCTCCACAAACCAGTTACTGGGCAACACGATAACTCTTGGTTAGACTGGTTGTCAGACTTCCTGGCTTCTGACTATCCGTAACGACTGTCAAAGATCTACGAAAAACAGCCGGGACCAACGGTTAACGTGATTTCCGAGACACGGGGTTGTCACACCACCAAATTCCAAACTCTGGGCTGTTACTGAGCAAATCCTAATGGAAAACCTAATAACACTTTTCGCCTGACCTGGGAACCCACGCTCATCAGTCGCGCTTGCAACCGCTAGAGACCAACGGGGCAGGAGTAAACAACTTGTGGGTGTGGTCTGATAATTGTATGGAAGGGTCCACTAACAGTGAGCTCGCTCTCTGAAATGCAACTACAGTATCTGACCGCGCCTGCGACCGCCCACGAGTCTAGATATTGTCCGCTGCAGTGTGTCTGGGCCTTAAGGAGTTCTACTTAAGAAGGAATTTACATATATAACATAACATCACGCCTGTATTTCCCCGAAGGGTTAGGCAGAGGTGTAACAATGTACACCGACAGTTCGCCGGTACGTTTTTAGGTCTCATGTAATAAAGGGCGAGCCTATTGCCATTAACCGGGCACAAATCCTAACTCCGAGCTGCTACTGCGAATTTTAAAGAAAAACCCAATAACACTTTTTGTCGACCTGGGAATCGAACCCAATACCTCTAGCGTAGCAGTTGCGCTTAAGGCCACTAGGCTACCGAGGCAGTTATCAAAAAGAAGAATTATCAAATAAATGTTTCAATCCTAGTAATTCTATGTAACAAGTGGTACTTATTATACATCTGTAATTTATTATCGTTTGTAATAGGGTGAAGAGAGAAGCAAAGGGCTCGTAGGGTTCCCCTTGTGAATCAACATCTGGCTGTAAAGGGTTATGGTAATCGTAGGTGGTTTCTATTGAATTGAAGTATGTTTTTCGGAAATCGTTTACGTGCATTTGTGTGTAATACAATAAACATACATAAAAACCTATTTATACATCTATGAATAAAAATAAACATTATGAGCCGTCTCGGGACGCCTGGCAGATGTGAAACATCGAAATTATTTTGTACAAGTAATATGCATAAAAGAACATATTACGACAGGAACTAAATATGGCATAATGTTAAAATTAAAAATTTTAAGTAACACCCAACAGAAAAATAAAAATCCCTACCGCAGTTAACAAAAGAGCTGATAACTTTGAAACCACTGAACCGATTTTCATCAAACACAGCTAAGAACACTCCCGACTAATATACCTTTCAAACAAGAAAAACCAAATCAAAATCGGTTTATGCGTTCGGGAGCTACGATGCCAGAGCAGACACACATATACACACACACGGACACCGCAAACATATAACACCCAATCGTATTTGTCGTCGAGGGTTTAAAAAAAAAATATTACGAATTTTGTAACCATCATAAAGCGTGGCGACGCAACGCCACCGCATGAGTCGCCCCGCCAGCAATCGGTTTTACGTGCGGCTATGGATGTTAACATCAATAAATACAATTGAAGTGACTGTTTGTAATATCAAAAATAACAGCTTTTTACTAAATAAACAAACGAGGCATGAAAGTAGGATTACTGCTGTGGAGATGCGTTCCTTGCGAAGTATGTGTGGTGTAACTTGGAACGATAGAGTGAGGAATGAAATTATACGAGAACGTTGCGGATTAAAAGAGGATTTTGTGACAAAGTTAGGAAAGAGTATGCTTAGATGGTTCGGTCATGTTGAGAGGATGAGTGAAAGGCGACTAGCAAAAGGGGTTTTTATTCGAGGTGTGAGTGGCAACGCCTGGAGGGGACGCCCTAGAAAGACCTTATTGGTGAGGTTCTTCAGAATGGTCGGGTGCGCAGTACTCGTAACCGGCGTGCTTGTACTCGTATGAACAGATGTATGAACGTGGAGGAGGGGAAAGAAGTATGTAAGGATCGTAGTATGTGGCGTTCTATAGTTTCTGCCTACCCCCATGCGAAAAAGTCGTGAGTTTATGTATGTGAAAGTTTACAAGGTTTTTGCTTGTCTGTCTATTTGTTTTGGCTAATTTCCGAAATTGCTAGGCCAAATTTGAGGAGACTTTCAGTGGCAGATAGCTGATATTATAAGGAGTATTTTAGGCTTAGACTTTTATTTAACAGACAGAATTAGGATTCCGCTCAAGACGTTAAAACCCCGTAGATAACCAAAAGTCGAGTACTTACCTTATTAATATTAGTCTGAAATGGACACACCGGCGTAAGCAAGCGTGCTGATCAATACACATGCCTTCACTGCATGAGAAAAGACCTTTGGCTCGTAGTAAAGCAATCATAGTGTGTCATAGTGTGTAGTTTTTAAGTTTGTTATATATATAAGTTTATACTTAGTTTGTTCTTATGGTTATATATCTAATGTGTTTTTATGGGCCTTAGGTGCCTGAAATACCATCACGCCTGTATTCCCCGAAGGGTTAGGCAGAGGTGTACCAAAGTACACCCACAGTTCGCCAGTATGTTTAGGTCCCATGTAATAGGGGGCGAGCCTATTGCCATTAACCGGGCACAAATCCTAACTCCGAGCTACTACTGAGAATTTCATAGAAAAACCCAATAACACTTTTTGCTCGACCTGGGAATCGAACCCAAGACCTCTAGCGTAGCAGTCGCGCTTAGGACCGCTAGGCTACCGAGGCAGTGCCTGAAATAAAGGTTATTATTATTATTATTTTTTTTAAGGCAACTATACCATGATAGTATTTTCAATGCTAAATGTACCTTTTCAACATACCATAACAATTGTATTTCCCGAAGAGTTAGGAAGAGGTGCACTAATATACACCCACAGTTCGCCTGTATATTTTAGGTCACATGTAATAGGGGGGGGGGGGGACTGCCTCGGTAGCCTAGTGGTGCTAGGTGCGACTGCCACGCTAGAGGTCTTGGGTTCGATTCCCAGGTCGAGCAAAAAGTGTTATTGGGTTTTTCTATAAAATTCTCACTTCAGTAGCAGCTCGGAGTTAGGATTTGTGCCCGGTTAATGGCAATAGGCTCGCCCCCTATTACATGGGACCTAAAACATACCGGCGAACTGTGGGTATACATTGGTATACCTCTGCCTAACCCTCCGGGGAATACAGGCGTGATGGTATGTGTTATGTGTGTGGTATGTGTAATAGGGGGCGAGCCAATTACCATTGGCACAAATCCTAACTCCGAGCTGCTACTGAGAATTTCATTGAAAAACCCAAGACCTCTAGCGTAGCAGTCGCGCTTAGGACCACTAGGCTAACGAGGCAATTAGTTTTTCAAATTCCAAATTCTACTTGGCATTGAGTGTACTAAACATGATAAAACATTTATTTATTCAGACAAGTAAGTAGACAGTAAAGGCGCTATGTCACCGGGAGAACTTTGTCCGTACCTTATGTTTCAATTCAAGATTCAACTTTGATCATTATATTACAACTAGCTGTTGCCAGCGATTTCGTTCGCTTATTTTTTTTCACCCGCATTAAGTTACGTATTTCGTTACTGCTCCGCACCTATTGGTCGTAGCGTGTTATATAGCCTATAGCCTTCCTCTATAAATGAACTATCTAACACAAAAAGAATTTTCCAATTCAAACCAGTAGTTCCTGAGATTAGCGCGTTCAACCAAACAAACAAACTCTTCAGCTTTATAGTATTAATGCAGATACTGCCTTACTGATTGAGGAGCACTCGCCTGTAGTGGCCACCACACGGTTTTTACAAGTAGTGCGTATTGATGTAACAAATAATTGATTATTAATTGAACTGCCTCGTTAGCCTGGTGGTCTTAGCTACGCTAGAGGTCTTGAGCTCGATTCCCAGATCGGGCAAAGTGTTATTGGATTTGTCTATGAAATTCTTAGTTGCAGCTCGGAGTTAGGATTTGTGCCTGATTAATGGCAATAAGGTCGCCTCCTATTACATGGGACCTAAACATACCGGCAAACTGTGGGTGTTTAAAGAAAATATTAATATGTAAGTTTTTGTTCGTAAACGCTCTACTATACAGAAGAAATTCTTAAGTGTACGACTAAACGCCGACAGACACTACGCCGACAGACTGAACACCGACAAGACTTTACTTCGACGGGACTCTTCGCCGTCAGGACACTTCGCCGACAGGACTCTTCGCCGACAGGGCTCAGGACTTTAGGGCACCCCGACTCGGATAGGCTAGGTTAGAAGGGTATGGCGGGGTCGTGTGAGCGAGCGAAGCGAGCGAATAGACCCCGCCATCCCCTTCGTGGTTATTTTTTTATAAACACCCCAGAAGTAGGAGCCCCGCCAAGCGGGGCTCCGTCGACCAAGCCCACTGAGCCCTGTCGGCGAAGAGTCCCGTCGAAGTAAAGTCTTGTCGGTGTTCAGTCTGTCGGCGTAGTGTCTGTCGGCGTTTAGTCGTACACTCGAAATTCTTACAGCTTTTTATTGAAAATAAAAGAAATGTATCATGAATGCTACTGCAATGTGACATATTGTATCATTACAGGCTGTAATGCTCGGTTCTCCTCACTGACTGATGAATTGCTCGAATCTGACCTGTTACATTACAGGCAAATTTTCCCAGTGAGAGTCCGCCCTAACGTAATGTACCTACTGCAAAGTAGATTGCAAACTTGTACAGACCTTCACGTGAGTTTATTTTTACAGTCAGTTGGCACGGAGATACCCCGATATACGAACAAATTTGGTACAATTACCGACAAATTACTTTGAATTTAAAGTTTAACTGAAATAGCACAGTTTGGTTAAAGGTTAATGCTTATGTAGCAGCTTTGATATTACGTCTCAGGGTCATGGGTTCTTTTATCTCTACATAGTATAAAACAAAGTCGCTTCCCGCCGTCTGTGCGCTTAGATCTCTTAAACTATGCAACGGATTTTAATGCGGTTTTCATCAATGGATAGACTGATTCAAGAGGAAGGGTTATACTTAAAGAACATCAACGAAGCAGTAACCAAAAAACTAACTGAAGCGGGTGGCACCGTGGGCTATATATTGGTAGTTGCTAATAACAACAATTTTTCGGCAACAACACCGGCTTCGCTCTTACGTAAATTAACCCTTCGTTACTACACAATAATAATAGCAGCCTACGAGTATTATTGTCCCGCAGCAGGGCAAAAGCCTCTTCATTTTAATGCGGTTTTCAAAAGATAAAGTGATTCATGAGGAAGGTTTATAAGTATAGAAGATCACGCTAGAACTAACGGGAGCGGAGCAGTATTCTTATGAGGCCCATAGTAATGCACCATGTCTCAGTAAGCGCAACGTAGGACGTCCACTTACAAGATGGATAAATGACTTGATTAAATCCGGAGGAAAACGTTGAATGCAGGCCTTTTCTAACCGGTCTTTTTGGAAATCTATGGATGAGGCCTATGTCCAGCAGTGGACTTTCTACGGCTGATATGATGATGTCATCACTGGCAACACAACAACAACAGCATATCATCACGTCTGTATTCCCCGAAGGGTTGGGCAGAGGTGTACCAATGTACACCCACAGTTCGCGGGCATGTTTAGGTCCCGTGTAATAGGGGGCGAGCCTATTGCCATTAACCGGGCACAAATCCTAACACGGAGCTGCTACTGAGAATTTCATAGAAAACGCAATAACACTTTTTGCTCGACCTGGGAGCAGAAACCAAGACCTCTAGCGTAGCAGTCCACCTAGGACCACTAGGCTAACGAGGCAGATAACAACACACATTGGTCAAATGATGTACATGACAAAGGAATCCGTCTTCATAAGTTTTGATACCTGTTGTACGAGTATTCACAGTATTAAACCAACATCTAAATATAGCTATTTCTAATATTTAGCATGCAAACCACCCCAAGGTCATCCACCTGTTAGCCCGTTTGTTCGATATACCACGGAAACTGGTTTTAACTAGTTCGACCCAGTTGTGGCTTGTCTGAAGCTTAAAGGTGATGAGTTTTGATGAGAAGGTGGTTTATGGAGAGTGATGGTATAGTTCTTTGATAGTTTCGCATGGTTATATGGTGCTAACCTTGGTATGACCTTCAAATTTATTATGAAGGTTTTTATAAACATTGTTGTATGGCAAACAAGCCCACGGCCCGCCTGATGTTAAGTGGTCACCGCTACCTATAGACATCTGCAATACCAGAGGCCTTGCAAATGAGTTGCCATCCCAGAAACAAAGTTGAAATGTCTCATGTGTCTGTAATTACACATGCACCCATACCCTACAAACTTGAACACAGCAACTCTGCTTTGCGGCAGAAATAGGTGTGGTCTACTGCTACTACAATGACCTTGAAAGTTCATGAAGTGTGCATAGAGTTGGTAAGATTAATATTTTAGCCTCCTCATGTATTTTCGCAGTTCTTCTATTCGATGACCTTATTTTCACGAAGACTAGTAAATACGAAGAGTAGAAGTGATTACTAGTAGCTTTTTGTGCAGGAGCTTGTTCGAGAAAGTACAACTACCATACCTATTTCTGCCGCAAAGCAGCATTGTTGTGTTCCGGTTTGAAGGGTATGGGTGCCGGTGTGATTACAGGCACATGAGACATTTCAACTTTGGCTCTGGGATGGCAACTCATCAGCAAGGCCTCTGGTATTTCAGAAGTCTATAGGTAGTGGTGACAACTTATCATCAGATGGCCCGTGGGATTGCTTGCCATCCATGCAATGACATAAAAAAAAATAGACTACTCCTATACGGCCATTCGAAAGTGGCGTATAGGCTCAGCGGAATAAGAGCTATAATAAGTTGTTATTATTGTGCCACTGCGAGGCAAACCCATTCATGTTCATTCTTGTTCCCTTTGCGTTCAGGGGGCACGGTATTACTTACGAACAATCCGCAACCCCGACAATTTTTTTTTTTTGGGGGGTGGGAAATCATCAAATAACTTCTCCTGCCCTGGGCGGGGCGGGAGGGAGTGTCAGACTTTTACTGACTAAAACCCACCCATGTTCCTTCTTGTGCCCTTTGCGTTCCGGGGGCGCGGTATCTCTTACGAACAACCCGCAGCCCCGGCAGGCATCGGCCCTCAGTGGCCCCTTCCTTTTGCTCACATCTCTTTGAGGCGCGCGTGGAACACGAACGCGCCGTCGACACGGCCTGTCGTTAATTAAACGTAAGGACGGTGAGCTACCCATTGCTCACCGTCCACAGGCCCGTATCTACGGTGGCCGGGAGTCGTCTCGCGAGCCCCGACACTACCTCCATACTTAATATTATAAATGCGAAAGGAACTTTGTCTGTCTGTTACGCTTTCACGTCTAAACTATTGAACCGATTTGGACGAAATTTGGTACAAGGTCAAAAAAAAAAATTAATAAACACTTAGGTTACTTTTTCTCTACATTTACAAGGACGAAACCGCAGGCAAAATGTAGTTTGAACGAGTATATATACAAAACTAGGGTCCATCAATAAAGCAATATCTCCAGGACCAATAGGGGAACTCCTAATTGGTACCGGAGTGTCTTAATTAAATAACTAGAACCCAATCTACTGCCATTGTCGCGTATCAACGGTAATTGGAACCGACGTGATTGAATTAAAAATGTTTTTTGATGAAGGGAATTGAATAAGACTGCCGGATAGACGGATAGAAGGAAGCAATGACAAAGTTTATGGTAGATTTTCTTTAAACTTTTTCGGTAACTGGCATTTTTTCTGGAACTGCCCCGTTGGTCTCGTGGTTGGGTTCGATTCCCAGGTCGGGGAAAAAGTGTTAATGGGTTTTTTCATTAGAATTTGCTCAGTAACAGCCCGGAGTTTGGAAGTTGGTGGTGTGACACCCCCGTGCCTCGGAAAGCACGTAAAGCCGTTGGTCCCGGCTGTCATTCGTAGATCTTTGATAGTCGTTACGGATAATCAGAAGCCAGTACGCTAGTAAATGATAAACTAACCACAAAACTAACAATACGTGACTATGATAAATGTAGAAATAATTTTAGACCAAAGATTGATCAATTGTTAACCAAATACCTGCTGATCAAGGTGGAAAAAGTGTTATTGGGTTTTTCTATGAAATTCTCAGTAGCAGCTCGGAGTTAGGAATTGTGCCCGCTTTATGGCAATAGGCTCGCTCTCTATTACATGGGACTTAAACATACCGGCGAACTGTGGGTGTACATTGGTACACCTCTGCCTAACATTTTGGGGAATACAGGCGTGATGGTATGTATGTAAAAATAATTCAAAAAGTCATAGAATAAGCTCCAAAAATACATAGTTTCGAAATATCATCAATCATAATTAATTTAGGTCAAAAATTGTCGCCCATGTGACGAATCTTACTTCTGTACGTAACGGGATAGTGTAGATTGTCATTTGTTAATTATTCCTAATTTATGGCTTAAATAATGCGACGTTATCATATTTCACGTAAGGGTGTTTCACATTAACAATCGTACCTAACTATATTGAATTATTTTGTATGAAAAATAAATTAAAACAAAACACAAAATTAAAAATTTTGAGTAACCCTCGAGGGAAAAATAAAAATCCCTACCGCAGCTAACAAAATAGCTGATTTCTTTTTTTTTTGTTTTGGGGTTTGGGAAATCATCAAATAACTTCTCCCGCCCTGGGCGGGGCGGGAGGGAGTGTCAGACTTTTACTGACTAAAACCCACCCATGTTCCTTCTTGTGCCCTTTGCGTTCCGGGCGCGCGGTATCTCTTACTAACAACCCGCAGCCCCGGCAGGCATCGGCCCTCAGTGGCCCCTTCCTTTTGCTGACATCTCTTTGAGCCGCGCGTGGAACACGAGCGCGCCGTCGACACGGCCTGTCGTTATGCAACGTAAGGACGGTGAGCTACCCATTGCTCACCATCCACAGGCCCGTACCGTCCACAGGCCTGTACCGTCCACAGGCCCGTACCGTCCACAGGCCCGTACCGTTCACTGGCCCGTAACAAAATAGCTTATAACTTTAGAACCGCTGAACCGATTTCCATCAAACATAACTAAGAACACTCCCGACTAATATATCTTTCGAACAAAATAAACTAAATCAAAATCGGTTCATGCGTTCGGGAGCTACGATGCCACAGACAGAAACACACACACACGTCAAACTTAAAACACACCGTCGTTTTTGCGTCGGGGGTTAAAAAAAAATTAAAACGATAATTAAAAAATAATCCTTAAGCCAGTTGATTCTTTGATATGGTCTCATTCATTCATTCAACACGTTCTTCTATTGGAAATAGAATGTATGGAAAATAACTACTAAATCTGCATATAAATAAAGTAGCAACTAATCTGACCTATGGTACTGGACCCTACAGTAATTGGCCTCTATCTAGAGGTCTCTAATTACGTGTGAAGGTCGAGGTAATTGCTATTGTTGGCCCCAATTACGTGTAAGTGGACTTAATTGTCAGCTGTGAGGTATAAGGTGTGTTTAACATGTCTATTATATTTTTTAATGTCATTGAATAGCAAAACATTGTTAGGAAACCTGGACTTATCTGTACAAATAAAATGACAAAATAACAGCTTGTTACACGAAAAACACAATTTTAAGATTTTTGTCCGTCTGCCGGTTGGTCTCAGGTGATCTCCGAAACGGCTGGACATCATTTCACTAGCAGATAGCTGAGGTTATAAGGAGTAACTTGGGCTATTTTTAATTTTAGAAAAATAATTATTTGTCCCGTTAGCCTAGTTGTCTTAAGCATGACTGCTACGCTAGAGATCTTGGGTTCCATTCCCAGGTCGAGCAAAGTGTTATTAGGTTTTCCTATGAAATTCTCAGTAGCAGCTCGGAGTTAGGATTTGTGTCCATTAATGGCATTAAGTATTTTTGGCTTTCTCTACTCTGTATATTTTGTTTGTATGTATGTATACATGCATTTATTATATTTTATTCCTAGAAACTTTCTGTTTCTTGCACCTACTATGTTTTGTCTCTGCATCACCCTAAGGTTGACTGGTAGAAAATGCCAAAGGCATTAAGTCCGCCTTTGTACAGTGTATTATTTACATTATGTGCAAAAAGTTTTATTAAATAAATAAATAAATGGTAATAGGGTCGCCCCATGTTCCATATAATAATATGGAACAGAAAATGGAAAGGGATCCATAAAATAATTTCCTCGGACGAAGTTGCAGCCAATAGTTAGCCTTTACAATGAGTGTTGAAGTAAGCAAGTGGATTTAAAAAGCCTTAAAATGATTCTATTACATGGGACCTAAACATACCGGCGGAATGTGGGTACATTGGTACACCACTGCCTAACCCTTCGGTGGATACAGGCGTGATGGTATGCATGTGAATTGGGGTTCCGCGCAAAAAAATAAAATCCCGTAGATAACGATGTCATATAGGCTTAAGCTAGTTTCAAATATAAAAAAAAGTCTCTTACAGGAACGGTAAAAGAAAATGGCCATTTAAGGATACGCCGAAAAGATTATCGGTTGGGATAAACCAGAATGTCTTCTCCATTTCGTAGTATGATGGCCCATTTTTTGTGGTAAAATGTGTAATATCTGACATTCCTTCCTAGTGCGTTGCACGATTAATGGCACAGTAATATTGTAATAATAAAAAGAAAGAAAATATGTTTATTTTGTTGCCACAGTTGTATAAGAAAATAATATAATGATATTTATGTTACTTATACCAAAATCTATTTTTTTGTGTATGTCTGTTTATTTATTCCGCCTAATCTCCAAAACGACTGTATCGACTTTGACAGCACATTCACTGGAATATACCTGATATTATAAGAAGTAACTTTTATTTTATTTTGGAAAATAGTTAGGCTTCCGTGTAGAAAAATAAAAGCCCCGTATATAAGTACCGCGGACGAAGTCACGGGCATTAGCTAGTTTTAAATAAACGTTCGACACCCTATTAATGAAACCACAAACTTCACTACCATAAAAGATTTACCAAAGCATTTGAAACTACCTTCCCACTAAAACCATTTATGGCCGAAATTCCGGCAAACTAAATAAAATCCGGTTCGTAATAGCCGGTAGTTCATCAGGTCCGGTCCGTGGTTTGCCGCCCGGACCGGTTCCGGCGAAATAATTTATTTTTTGAACGTACACTTTTTGAGGGTCCTGAGGGTTTCAAAGGGTTTCAAAGGGTTGTAATTACACCTCCGTGCGTACGGGTAGCGGGTTCATTATCTAGGGTAAATAGTTTAGGTGAGGACTTGCTTGTTTTAGTGTGTTTCTGGTACAGTTAGCAGCAAAAGTGTTTGACTGCTGCGCCGTGTCACGGCTTCTATTACCGCATGGAACAAATATTTGCATGGCTTACAGATAATTACACCGGTGGGCTATTTGTGTATGTGGGTTTATACTGTATGTTTGTACACACACCCGCGATATAGGAGAAATTCATAGTATGAGGCAAAGCAAAGAAAAAAGACGATTAAGGGGTTATCCCAACACAGGACACCGTAAAACACACATTTTTTGTCTCATAGTCTGGCGTACCTATTGGTACATATTACAAGTCTGAAAAAAATTGAGTGTATTGTCAAGGGTTCAAAGAAAAGACTTACCTATAAATATTTCATGAAAGTATAATAGTATCATGGTAAAAAAACGTAAAGGAGAGCATACAAATATTTTTTCGTAGCATAGATCTCAGAATTTTGGGCGTATACTATATAGTTTTATGTAATGACATTATAGGTCATTTCATGAACTGAAGACATACCTATAAATTATTCCAGTGAGCCGTGTATTTTTTTCACAATTTAAATAAAACTTCAAAATTACTGTTAATTTTGTGGTTATCCGATTCAACTAACATCAAACGTATCGCTATTTTGAACCTTATTGTTGCCGCCATGCGTTATTGTCAGTTACCTAAACATTTGCTTACGACATGGACTTAACTCCAACTTGATTACTTAGACATATTATATAAATAGACACAAAATGATACTCTTCTCAGGGTTTAAGGTTTTATTTAATCTTCATTTAAAATACATTTCGTCTTTACTTTGATATTTTTTTTTTTTACCGATGTGAAATCATCCAATGACTTCTCTCGCCCTGGGCGGGGCGGGAGGGAGTGTCAGACTTTTACTGACTAAAACCCATCCATGTTCCTTCCTGTGCCCTTTGCGTTCCGGGGGCGCGGTATCTCTTGCGAACAACCCGCAGAAAGTGATGACCTGAAACACAGGTTTTAATTAAGCCTAGATCAGGCAGAACAAACACTACATTAAGAAGAAATTGTGCCTCTATTGTAATTATGTTGTTTAGTGTAATTAATTGTTGCACTTGTAAAAACATTTACAAGTGCAACAATTAATGACTAGAGTAAAAACTCTAGTCATTAGATCAGAAATGTATATAGTGTAAACAATTGTTAGTTAACCTAAATGAAATAAATAATAAATATGTAAACTTTTATTTTGACTTAATTCTTGAATTTTTTTTTTTATTACCACATACCATCACGCCTATATTCCCCGAACGGTTAGGCAGAGGTGTAACAATGTACACCCACAGTTCGCCAGTATGTTTAGGTCCCATGTAATAGGGGGCGAGCCTATTGCCATATACCGGGCACAAATCCAAACTCCGAGCTGCCACTGAGAGTTTCATAGAAAAACCCAATAACACTTTTTGCTCGACCTGGGAATCGAACCCTCGAGACCTCTAGCGTAGCAGTCGCGCTTAGGACCACTAAGCCAACGAGGCAGATTTTTTTTTAATATTATTTATTTATTTTATTTTTATTTTTAAATAGTCGGACAGACAGCTGAGTCAATATAAAAGGTCCCGCTTACCACCCTTTGGGAATAAAAAATAAAAATGAAGTCATTTATTCATCAAAAAGGCTAGGCAGATTACCTCATAAAACGTCCAACCAATAATACTAAATTTAATTAACTGTTACCACTAATAAATTAGTGTCGCTAATTATTGTAGTACGAAGTCAATCATGGGGACGCGCCTTCGTGTAGTGTTAGACGAAATGACTCATAGCATCATGAGTCAGACTAAAGCCGTTTTTAGGGTTCCGTAGTCAACATGGAACCCTTATAGTTTTGACATGTCCGTCTGTCTGTCCGCGGTTTAGCTCAAAAACTATTGGTAGTAGAAAGTTGTAATTTAGCATGAGTGTACACGGTAATGACGCCGAAAAATATTATTTAAAAAAAAAAAGCAATTAAGTACCTCCCCTAAATGTAAAGTGGAGATTATTTTTTTTTCTTCCTTCCCATAGTGTGGGATGTCGTTTCGTGAGGATTTGTAAAGGAAGTCAAATTAGGTAGATAGTCATGTTTGGCTTTTAGTTAAAGCATGGTACGAAACTATCAGTCAGCGAATACGACCCGCACTTGGCTGTTATATAAACTACGGAACCCTACACTGCGCGTGACGCGCCACGCGCAGACCGGTTTTTTATAAAATATTGCCGGGGACTGACTGCCTTAGTAGCCTAGTTCTAAGTGCGACTGTTACGCTAGGAACTTGAGTTCAATTCCCAGGTCGACCAAAAAGGGTTTTTCTACGAAATTATCAGTAGCAGCTTGAAGTTCGGAATTGTGCCCGTTTTATTAAGCGGGCACAGACAAAATGACTGACGGACCAATCGCGTGCAGCGTCTGCGACATAAAATACCCAAAAATGAACTTGATATCTGTGCTCACGACTTGTGGCGTTATTACACCACATTCCAAAGTGCCCCTCGTCTATTTTGGGAGACACTTCATAGCAATGATCGCCTGATTCTGATTAATGCGTGGTGCGTGACGGAAGATCTTTAGCTATAGTGTTCCAATTGTAAGGAGTGCCGCAATTATTTAAAGGGAGGTGCTTTGTTACTTGATGTTATTTTAGTTTGGGTTCAGGATTTGTTAAGTTTGACATCACAGCTTCAAGGGACTGTAGACCTGAGTATATGGTTTTAATTTCAACTTAATACTTCCACGCGTTCCCGAGACAAAGGGTCGGGACAGACATCGGACGGACGGACAAAGTAATTCTATATAGGTTCCGTTTTTTCCTTTGTGTTACGGAACCCTACAAAATCTCACTAATCGTCATACATTTAAAAAGCCAAAAGTCTGTTCATAAAAATTGTAACAAATTGTTAACTAACTACAGTTCGTACATGTAACGTTATTAGTGATGCGATTACGTATTCATAGCACCCCCTACCAGGGATGTCCCCGCTAATTTTAATAATTACACGTGCGCATATTAATTCTCCATCCGCTGAAACATTCAGCTTGTGTGAAATGTGGTTATTTATTTCGTCGACTTTAAAAAGGAAATTCTGCGTTTGAAATGTTAGTATAGTCTGTTTGTTCGTTGTTTTCTTGAAAACGAATAGACTGAATGGCAGAAAGTGTCCTTCACCTGCACTTTAGAAGACATTGATGACGCCGCGATAAGCTTGACAAGTACTTCAAGTACAAAAGAATAAAATTAAAAATTTTAAATACCCGACAGAAGAATAAAAATCCTTACCACCAGTCGCCTCCTTCTGTGAGGCAGTAATGCTAGAGAAGGAGGCGGCGGGACGGCTGAGACAGAGGTTCTCGCGTCCCAGCCGCCGCGGTAGACGCTCCGGACGTCGGGAGCCGCGAGACGACTCCCGGCCACCGTAGATACGGGCCTGTGGACGGTGAGCAATGGGTAGCTCACCGTCCTTACGTTGCATAACGACAGGTCGTGTCGACGGCGCGTTCGTGTTCCACACGCGCCTCAAAGAGATGTCAGCAAAGGAAAGGGCCACTGAGGGCCGATGCCTGCCTGGGCTGCGGGTTGTTCGCAAGAGATACCGCGCCCCCGGAACGCAAAGGGTACAAGAAGGAACATGGGTGGGTTTTAGTCAGTAAAAGTCTGACATTCCCTCCCGCCCCGCTCAGGGCGGGAGAAGTTATTTGATGATTTCCCACCCCCCAAAAAAAAATAAAAACTATCAAAAGAGCTGATAACTTTGAAACCGCTGAACCGATTTCCATCAAACGTAGCTAAGAACACTCTCGACTAATATACCTTTCAAACAAAAACAACTAAATCAAAATCGGGTCTACGTTCGGGAGCTACGATGCCACAGACAGACACACACACAGACACGTCAAACTTATAATAACACCCCGTCGTTTTTGCGTCGGGGGTTAAAAAAGATTAACTTGAACCATTGACTTTAAAGAAAAATATGCAACATGGAAAAAAATTGTTAACATATAAATAATGTTAATGTATTCATAAATGACCGTCAAATCCGCCTTGAGCAAGCGTTGTAATCAATGCTCGTGCCTTCTCTGTATGGGAAGAGGCCGTTGTCCTGCAGTGAGACAATACTAGACTGGTATTATTTTATTTTCTTCTTAAAAAGCATAATCTAACACATACCATCACACTTGTATTCGACGAAGGGTTAGGCGGAGGTGTACCAGTGTACACCCACAGTTCGCCGATATGTTTAGGTCCCATGTAATAGGTGGCGAGCCTATTGCCATTAACCGGGCACAAATCCTAACTCCGAGATGCTACTAAGAATTTCATAGGAAAATCCAATAACACTTTCTCTCGACCTGGGAATCGAACCCAAGACCTCTAGCGTAGCAGTCGCGCTTGGGACCACTAGGCTACCGAGGCAGTCATAAAGAAATAAATATTTATGTGGCTGATGTTAAGTGGTCACCGCTATCTATAGACATCTGCAATACCAGAGGCCTCGCCATTTTGACCCATTAACATTTGTCTCTGCTGTTCTTTTCTAACTAATTTCAGCACTCGTCGAGCTTCACTGCTTTTTTGGTGGAAGCCATTGGTGGTTCTGGCTTTCAGGAGTTGCAGTAGTATGGGTATATTTTGGCGGACTTGTTGCCAAAAAAATACCCTTAATTTGAAGTCAAAACCATGACCTCTATCTTCCGAAGTCGAGCAAAGCAACGAAGCATAGATCTCGTTATAAAGGAATTGAAAAATCTCATCTTTTAAAAAGAGGACTTGATTGATTAAGCCAAGAGATAAGATACGACTCTCGACGACTTTAGCCGAATCATTTCCGAGTGAAAATGTCGACTTAAATGGATATTAATAGGAACGACCTAGTTTTAGCAAACTCTTTGAGAATTTTAAACTGTTTTGGCTACGCTAAGTACCTCGTTACAGTTGCTTTAGATTGTATAATAAGATTAATATTTTAAGTAGTTATTATAATTAACGTACTGAAGTAAAGTAACTAATTAGTTCTATTTAAGGCATCGCACGCAAAGGGTTCCAACGGCCTTGTTGCTAAGCCTCTGCTGTCCGTCAGTCTGTGTGTTAGTGAACTGTAACTCTTGAACCGTAATAGGTGACATTTTTAGACATAAATATTTATTTCTTTATGACTCGTTAGCCTAGTGGTCCTAAGCGCGCCTGTTACTCTAGAGGTAACATTAGATTAACATTAGATCACGGGTCTGATGTTAAGTACACACCATCACGCCTGTATTCCCCGAAGGGTTAGGCAGAGGTGTAACAATGTACACCCACAGTTCGCCGGTACGTTTAGGTCCCATGTAATAGGGGGCGAGCCTATTGCCATTAACCGGGCACAAATCCAAACCCCGAGCTGCTACTGAGAATTTCATAGAAAAACCCAATAACACTTTTTGCTCGACCTGGGAATCGAACCTCCAGCGTAGCAGTCGCGCTTAGGGCCACTAGGCTACCGAGGCAGTCATAAAGAAATAAATATTTATGTGGCTGATGTTAAGTGGTCACCGCTATCTATAGACATCTGCAATACCAGAGGCCTCGCAAATGCGTTGCCATCCAAGACCTGTAAATACACCGGCACTCATACCCCTCAAACCGGAACACAGTAACGCTGCTTTGCGGCAGAAATAGATATGGTGGTAGTAGTTCCCGGACGAGCTCCTTCACAAAGAGCTCTACTACTACTGAATCATTGGTAACAATCTATAGTGGGATCAACCTGGTATTATCATCTTTAAAACTTGTTTTGTTCTCAAAACACGTAGTTTATCTAACGCTTGAATTAACTCTTAATATCCTTCCTATTTCGTACTCATCTCAACAGACGTGAATGGGTCCATCATGATAGTTATCAGCGTGAGTAACGAGCGATATGGTAGCCTTCCGGCTCGCTGCCTGTATCGATCAAACCCCGTCTGGTCTAGGGCAAACAGGATAACACCGTATATCAATAATGCAGAAGGTTCAATCTGCACTACCCGCAAGATAACACTCGGTTCTGTAGAAGTATTTATTTATTCATATAACAATTGGCATTGTTTTTGAATTTTGGAATACATTAATTAATTTATTACAGCTAAAAATAATTAATTAAGAATTTTAAACAGTAAACACCAAAAAATAACAACTTATGATAATAACATACCATCACGCCTGTAGTCTCCAAAGGGTTAGGCAGAGGTGTACCAGTGTAAACCCACAGTTCGGTCCCATGTAATAGGGGGCGAGCCTATTGCCATTAATTGGCCACAAATCCTATCTCCGAGCTGCTACTGAGAATTTAATAGAAAAACCCAATAACACTTTGTGTGACCTGGGAATCGAACCCAAGACCTCTAGCGTGGCAGTCGCGCTTAGGACCACTAGGCTAAAAAGGCAGTTTATGATGATATAAATTATTATGTCACTAGTAGTAGTAGAGCTCTTTGTGAAGGAGGTTTTCCGAGGAAGGACTACCACCATACCTATTTCTGCCGCAAAGCAGCGTTGCTGTGTTCCGGTTTGAACGGTATGGGTGCCGGTGTAATTACAGGCACATGACACATTTCAACTTGGTCTCTGGAATGGCAACTTGGTAACGCATTAACAAGGCTTCTAGTATTGCAGATTTCTATAGGCAGCGGTGGCCACTTAACATCAGGTGAGCCGTCGTTTTGTTTGTCATCCAATGATAATTATTTAAATGGTCAATCTGAACTACCCTGCAATGATAGTCACTTCTGTAAAAACCTCCATCAGTGAGTCAGTCCAGGGCGCGGATTATGCGTCAAGCGAATACCCGGCTTCTGACTCATGCTAGTAGGAGGAACTGTAGGGTTTTAGTCAGTCGTTAAGCCTGACGTAACCCAACGTTTTCCGGGGCTGCGGGTTGGTCGTAAGACATAACGCGCCCCCGGAACGCAAAGGGCACAGGAAGGAACATGGGTGGGTTTTAGTCAGTAAAAGTCTGATGCTTCTTCCCGCCCCGCCCAGAGCGGGGGAAGTCATTTGATGATTACCCATCCGTTAAAAAAACCCACCGTTCTCCCCAGATGGAGGATTTTCATGAAGGTTTTCCCAAGTGGGGAATCGAACCCAAGAGGTCTACCGTAGTAGTCGCGCTTATGACCTCTAGGCTAACGAGGCAGTTACCGTGGAATAATTAAGCTAAAGTTCTCCGTTTTTTTATCGCCTTGAGAGAGGGAGTGTCACACTTTTACGGACTAAAACCCACCTATGTTCCTTCTTGTGCCCTTTCCATTCCGGGGGCACGGTATCTCTTTCGAACAACCCGCGGCCACGGAAAGTTCTACGTTGGCTTAACTCTAAAGTGTACGCAGACGAAGTCGCGGTCAGAAGTTAGTATTTCATATTGCCATCTAGTACAGCGCTATGGTGCCAAAGTGAAAATGAAACTTCTGCACTATTTACATCAGTTGCGTTCTTGCGTTTAATGCCTAGTTTTTTTATAACTATTTATATCTAGTAGTTTGTGGAGTTTAAGTGTTTTTCTTTTTTACAGTTCTGTTCTATATTGTAAAGATTAGACGGTCTGGCTTTTTATCAGAGAAAAGTTTTAGTACTTACCTTTTTTTATTTTTAACCTCCGACGCAAAAACGATGGGGTGTTATAAGATTGACGTGTATGTGTGTCTGTGGCATCGTAGCTCCCGAACGCATGAACCGATGTTGATTTAGTTTTTTTGTTTGAAAGGTATATTAGTCGGAATTGTTCTTAGCTATGTTTGAGTAAAATCGGTTCAGCGGTTTCAAAGTTATCAGCTCTTTTATTAGCTGCGGTAGGGATTTTTATTTTTCTGTCGGGGGTTACTTAATTTTTTTAATTTTGTTTATTTTTAGTTGATCAACAAAGAGGTATTGTCTTATGGACCAACCTGCGTCTGCCTGCGAATTAGTCTGTGTCAAGGTAATATTAATTATATATGCTAATATTCTAGGTTTTTGGGTTTCCTGCTGCATTTTTGGGGCGCCGACGCTGCTCGGTCCGGCTAGTCGATCGCGTGCAGCGTCGACGGCTCAAAAACACAGAAAGGACACCAAAAACCCAAAAATTTACTTGACGTTTGTGCTCACGACTCGTGGCGGCTACTATACTATGGGTGAAGTGAGCTTCAGGTGACCTTCACACCATTTACTGGTCAAGATTGACAGTTTGTCTAAAATGGAGGGAATTTTTTACAGAATAGCAATGGTGTAAAACCTACATTCACATTTATGTCACGTCCCTCAATTTAAGATTATAGCTTCGGGTCCAAACCGAACATCAAAGACAAGGACCTTTAACAACAAAACCGAAACGATTGATTTTAAGGGCCAAAACCCAAAATGTGTTTCAGGTAATATTTCCGACAGAGCGCTCAATACAAACTTAGTCGGGTCTTATTTCAGTCAATAAGTAACTAAGTTTTATGTATTTAACATCACATACCATCACGCCTGTATTCCCCGGAGGGTTAGGCAGAGGTGTACCAATGTACACCCACAGTTCGCCGGTATGTTTTAGGTCCCATGTAATAGGGGGCGAGCCTATTGCCATTAACCGGGCACAAATCCTAACTCCGAGCTGCTACTGAGAATTTCATAGAAAAACCCAATAACTCTTTTTGCTCGACCTGGGAATCGAACCCAAGATCTTTAGCGTAGCAGTCGCACCTAGCACCACTAGGCTACCGAGGCAGTAGTTAATGTATTTAAAGGACACTTATATCTATGGCGAAAAGGTGGGAAGGGTACAACAGGGTGGTTTTTAGTCAGTAAGATGTCAGATGCTTTACTGACTAAAAAGCAACCCAATGCGGGAGACGTCTATGAAAATTATACACTTGACTAATTGCCTAGTCTTTTCCCAAATATGTTGGGAAAAGACTAGGCAAACCAAATGCAGCTGAATACCAGTGTTTCACAAGGAGCGACTGCCTATCTGACCTCCACAACCCAGTTACTGGGCAACACGATACATCTTGGTATCACTGGTTGTCAGACTGCCCGGCTTCTGACTATCCATAACGACTCTCATATATGTATGACAGCCGGGACCAACAGCTTTACGTGCTTTTCGAGGCACGAAGGTGTCACACCACGAACTCACAAAAAAATAATTAATAACTTATGATAATAACATACCATCACGCCTGTATCCCCAAAGAGTTAGGCAGAGATGTACCAGTGTAAACCCACAGTTCGGTCCCATGTAATAGGAGGCGAGCCTATTGCCATTAATTGGACACAAATCCTATCTCCGAGCTGCTACAGAGAAATTCCTAATTAAAAAACCCAATAACATTTTCCTCGAAATGGGAATCGATCCCAAGACCTTTAGCGTAGCAGCCGCGCTATAGACCACTAGGCTAACGAGGCAGTCAAGTCAATTGTTTATAATGTACAAGATTATCTAGTTGACGGCATCACATCACACAAAAGCAATTGCCAATTTGGTATGCAAACTATTCGCATAATTTAGATCATCATAACTATCTTTGCATAATATAGTATATTGAGATTCATACCATCACGCCTGTATACCCCGAAGGGTTAGGCAGAGGTATTGGTACACCTCTGCCTAACCCTTCGGGGTATACATACCTACACCCACAGTTCGCCGGTATTAAACGGAGCCTAATTTTGTTCTGAACGAATAGGCTAAAAGATACGAAGTCGATTCAAACTTATATACGACGTGATTCAGCCGAGTTGAGATAAGCAAACTATCTAGTAGCTACTATAAACGATAAAGAGCAAAAGTCAGGCTAGTAGTTACTTGCATTCCCGGGCCACACAATTAATTGATCCACTAGCTTTTGCTCGCGATTTAGTCTTCCTAAATGTCGGTTATTTTTAAAATTCGATCATGATTCGAAATACACGTGGCGCCATCTATTTTCATAAGAACGTTCTTCTGGTTTACTTCGGGAACAGTAGTTTTTCTAGGATGAAAAGTACCCTTTTTCCGTTTCTGTACACTTGACAAGATGTATGGATTTCAGGATGATCGGTTCAGTAGTTTAGGCATAAAAAGGTCGCAAACAAACAAACTTACTTTCGCCTTTATAATATTACTAGCTTTTGCCTGCGACTTCGCCCTCGCAAATTTGATATTAATTATCCCACGGTTACCGTACATTTGTTCGGGATAAAAAGTCTCCTATGTGTTGTTCCATACTAAAATCTATGTCAGTGCCAAATTTCATCTAGATCCGTTCAGCCGTTTAAGTGTGAAAGAGTAACAAACATCCATCCATCTATCCATCCTTACAAACTTTCGCATTTATAATTAATGGATAAATAAATAAATAATAAATTTGATAACTGCCTAGTGGTTCTGCTACGCTAGAAGTCTTGGGTTCCATTTCCAGGTCGAGCAAAGTGTTATTAGGTTTTTCTATGAAATTCTCAGTAGCAGCTCGGAGTTAGGATTCGTGCACGGTTAATTACAATAGGCTCGTCGTCTATTACATGGGGCCTAAATATATCGGCGAACTGTGAGTGTACACTGGGACACCTCTGCCTAACCCTTCGGGGAATACAGGCGTGATGGTATGGTATTTTTACAGTAATTAACGTTATTTCAAAAACGACAAAGATCGAAAACCAATAGTAAAACCGATTATAGTCATGAAAATAAACACAAAAGCGTCATATATAAAGCATTTGAGCAAATCTCCCCTACCTCCCCACGATGAATGGGATTCATTAGTAGCTGCCAGTTCTCCCCTTTGTTTGAGTTCGTCGCTTGCTTCGAATGTCTCAGTCAGGGGACATTGGACGCGTCTGATTGTGTGCAATGCGGCAGGTGATATGTATTTTTAATGGTACTTATTAACCTGTGTGCGTGTTATGTACTAGTAAACTCGTTTCTTATAAAATACAAAATTATTTTTTTTAAGTAACTCCCGTCAAAAGAAAAAAAAACATTAATGAAGCTAACACCTGATACCGAAGACCTGATAACTTTGAAACCGCTGAACAGATTTCCATCAAACAAAGCTAAGAACACTCCCGACTAATTAACCTTTCAAACACAAAAAACAAAATCGAAATCGGTTCATGCGTTCGTGAGCTACGATGCCACAGACACACACACACACACACACACTTCAAACTTATAACACCCCGTCGTTTTTGCGTCGGGGGATAAAAATAGTGTACATTGAAATTTATCTTGATTATCACTGACATCGGTGAAGGAAATTTACTTATGAATTCTCAAATTGCCAATCCGTCTCGAGCAAGCGTGGTGATCAAAGCTCGTGCCTATTTTGTACACGAAAGGGCCTTTGCCCTGTAGTTGGACAGTAATAGTATTTATTTTATACTAGCTTCGTCCACGTAGTTTTTCAACCGCATTAAGTTACATTTTTTGTTACTGCTGCGCACCTAATAGTCTTAGCGTGGTGTTAAACAGCCTATAGCTTTCCTCGATAAATGAACTATCTATCACAAAAATAATTTTCCAATTCAGACCAGTAGTTCCTGAGATTAGCCCGTTCAACCAAACAAACTCTTCAGTTTTATAATATTAGTATAGATGATTTTGCTTTTCTATAATACGAGCCTTTGCTCGCGACTTTCTCCGCGTGGAATAGTTGCTTTGCCTTTTCAATCTTTAAGATACAATTTTTTTTTAATAATTTGAACAAAATTTTATTTATTTTTTATCAAGTGCCCAATTTCTAAGCTTCATAGTTTAATAATAACAAACACACATACTTTCATGCACTATTTCAACCCCTTCAAGCCACTTTCACTGGACAAAAAGTAACCTAGGCCCTTCTCTAAAGTCTATCTCTGTTCCAAATTTCATCAAAATCGTTTCAATAGTTTAGGCGTAAAAGCGTAACAGTCAAACAGTTTCTATGGAGTATAGATAGACTACCATACATACATAAACTCACGCCTTTTACCCATATGTGTAGTCAGAACGCCACCTGCCATCCTTACATGCTATACATACCGATTTCCAAAAAATCGAGATAGCTCTGTTCGTCAAATAATTACGAAACGCGTTACTCGTGTCACAGCACTAACGACTTTGTCGATATTTCTCATTTTATTTTCACTCGTATTTTTGCTAGAGACATCGACAAAAGGTACCTACATCACGTTGATAAATGCACTGCGATCAGGAATATTCATATTATCCTTTTGAACGGCGAAACGCTGGCATGCCAGAGTTATTGGCACGGTAAAAATGAATATTGATATGGCATTATTAAAGTCGGTTGGATTCGATTCTACTAGCTTTCAAATACCCTACTCTAGCTTCTGCTCACGACATAATAATAATATCTGCCTATTATTGTCCTACCACAGGATAAAAGCCTCTTCTTATACGAATAAGGGAAGAGAATTGGTCTGCAAGATTGCTCAAGGCGGATTGGCGATTTCAGCCTTACATAAAAAAAACAGGTTTCCGCACGATGTTTTCCTTCACCGATGTCAGTAATGTGTAAGATAAACAAAGATAGTATATAAATTAATTGAATAAGTCATATTAGTATCAGTCCGGTGTCGAACACCCAACCTTATGCATGAAAGGCTGGTGTGGCATCCTTTGCATAATTTTCAGAAAAAGCTAAACTCCAAAATAGATATGGTAACACAAAAATAGGATAAAAATTTCTAAAATTGCATCCCATGTGTTAAGCTAGATCAATATACATACATACTATACATACCATCACGCCTGTGTTCCTAAAGGGTTAGGCAGAGATGTACCAATGTAGACCCACAGGTCGCCGGTATGTTTTAGGTTCCATGTAATAGGAGCCTATTGCCATTGACCAAGCGCAAATGGAACTCCGAGCTACTGAGAATTTTATAGAAAAACCTAATAACCCTTTTTGATAGACCTGGTAATCGAACCCAAGACCGCTAGCATAGCAGTTGCGCTTAGGACCACTAGGCTAACGAGGCAGTTCAATATACATATTATATGTATAACCCTCACAGCGTACAATGCTCTTCTGGTCACCAGACCGGACTGTAATGTGTTTGCGGATGATGGAGAGGAAAGCATAATAGGTATGCCACTGTATATATTTTTACCTGCCCGATAGTTTGTAAGGATAGATGGATGTTTGTTACATAATTACGCCGGATCGCCTGGGGGCCTACCACCAGCTCTTAAAACATTATTATTTTAATATTATTTTGTAATTACAATGCAGGGATTTTCAATTCTCGGCGCAGGAGCCGAGCAGTAAAAATTCAACAGGTCGCAAGGCAAAGTAATATTGAAATAATACTATTTTATGAGATGGTGGTAGACCCCCTGAACGGAACTGGATGAAATTTGGCACAGATATAGATAATAGTCTGGAATAGCACATGGAAGAATTTACGGATCCTGTAGAATAATGATATTAAGTTAAACGCGGACGACGTCGCGGGCAGAAACAAGTTAACAAATAAATATTTCTGTGCCAAATTTCAGCTTATTTCGTTCAGTCGTTTTGGTGTGAAAGTGTAACAAACATCCATCCGTGGAAATTATATATTTTGCTACTCCTCCGCTAATCTTTTCGGATTAATTTCGTTGCGGGATCCAAGACAGTTATATCGTTTCTCCGGGACTCGTCGAGCTTCATGGCCTCGGCGCTCTTCTGGCGGTCTCCACTGTTGATTCTGGCTTACAGAAGTTGCAGTGGTTGGCAATACAGTGGCGGGCTTGTCCCATAAAAAAAAAACATCCATCCGTCCATCCGTCATCCGCACAAACTCTCATAAAAAATAAGATAGTTTGTGCGGAGTAGAAAATTTATTTTGTATGATAGAAAGTAGGATTCCAACTTTAAGTTTTTAGTAGTACTCGTACAGTACCCACAGAAGGTACCTACCTACTGAAATATTTACCTTTTCAAACCCATCCCGGCGGTATTAATTAAATATTGATTGAGTTCAAAACCGTAACTTGACATTTTCAGGTTCTTAAACTTAGCTACCTATTTGTAGGTACCGACTTATTCACCCTCACATTTAGGTTGTGGACTACGTTCCTAGTTCCATAATAAATATTATGAGAGATATGTAAATTTTGATACTATGTACATCATATTATTTTCAAAAGATTACCCCTTCTTGTGCAAAATTGTACTAATATTATAAAGCTGAAGAGTTTGCTTGTTTGTTTGAACGCGCTAATCTCAGGAACTACTGATTAGAATTGAAAAAATATTTTTGTGTTGGATAGTTCATTTATCGAGGAAGGCTAAAGCTTTATAAGATCACGCTACGACACACGTTAGAGGAGCAGTGACCAAAGACGTAACTTAATGCGGGTGAAAAAAACCACGCGAACGAAATCGCTGGCAGAATTTAGTATATTATAATCCCAGCTATCAGGTAAGCAAGTCAATTAGGTACCAACCGGACATAAATCCAGACTCCAGACGTCTACAGACAAATTCGTTATTTAAAAACTCACTCACTGTCATGTTTTTTGACAGTCACCTTTGCAACCATTTGACCTGGACCTTGGAGGATTTTGATGTCATGGCATTCAATACTTAATTCGTTAAGGTACACTTAAGTCCACGCGAGTGAAGCCACAGCAAGCATAGCTAGTCTATCCTTCCCAGTACGATAAAGAGAAAATATTTTTTTGTTTGTTTGGTTGTAACGAATAGGCTCCGAAAGTTCTGGACCGATTTTAACAATTTTTACACCAACAGATAGCTACATTATTCCTGAGTAACATAGGCTATATAACATCACGCTACGACTCACGGGAGCGGAGCAATAACCAAAGACGTCACTAAATGCAGGTGAAATAAGCCACGCGTACGAAGTCAAGGGCAGTTCGCTAGTTTTAAATATTATTATTTGTCTATTATAATCAATGTCTTTCTTTGTTTCAGATTTAACTTTCAACGAGAGCTTCACCAGACTGCTAACTATGTTATAGTGGATAGTTTGTTCCTAAAACCCTGATCAAGTGCAGTGTTCCTAAAAAATAAGTATTTTTGACGCTACTTTTACATTAGTGTATCAATAAGTGCGAAAAATGGGATGCAACACGAGTTCCGAAGCCAAAGCTGCCAGCGAAGAGAAGGATAATGCACAAGAAAACCAGACAAATACTGCCACAGGTATGTATCTGCCAAGTCTCGAGTTGTCGATTCATTCTACATTGGTCGGAAACAAAATTTAAAATAGCGCCATCTAGGGGAATTTTCAGGTACTACTACGAGAACTAACCTACGGTAATGCATAGATGTCACTTGTCGTGCTACAGGTTTAACTAAAAGGAATATAGATGGCGCTCTTTAAGGCTATGAACTACATTTCCAAGCGTTAAATAACAGATGGAGTTGTTTTAAGCTTATACAAGTGTTATGGCTAAATTAGGGTCTATATTTTTTTACTACACCTTTTTAGTGTGTAATGTGATTTAGGCACTGTAATTGGACTTATTCTTATTTTTTTTGTTCAAATAAACATATTTCAAGAGCTCATTACCTAAATACGGGATTGCGCAATAGAAATTCAACACTCCAATTATGTTTACAATCTTATCAAAAACAAGATACAATAAAAAAAATTCTAACTAAGAAAAACCTTCTAAAAATAAATAAAATTGAACTGTCTGTTTGTAAAGTCAAAATAACAGCTTTTTATTATTAAACTAGCTTTATTATTAACGTGGCTCAATTAACCCGCGTTAAGTTACGTCTTCCATTACTGCTCCGCTCCCGTGTGTCGTAGCGTGATATTATATATATTCTTGACAAAATCAATTGGTTGCTAATTTAATTATATAAGTACTTTGTTTTGATTAATTATTTTTCTCTTCGACATTAATTCTACATTTGAGTATTCCTCAACTGATTCTTTGTCTTTGAAATGTATAAATGTATTTAATATTACAATTAACTTAGCTTTCATTTCTAATTTGTGGCACTGAGTACGTATTGCAGTACTTTGAGTGACTTTTTTTAATAGATCGTTTTGACATCAGTATAATTTTATGGAATTGTACAACTTATTGTAATACATTTTTTTTTTTTTTTAAAAGAGTATGTATGGAGTTTCTTCCCCGTTCTTCTCCATACGAAACTACCTTTTGGAATGGGCAACTAGATTCAATATTTTTAATTTAACATGTTATTGACGTTCAAAAGTGCCTTTTAATGGTCTAATTGAAATAAATGATTTGACTTTGACTTTGACTATATAGCCTATCTTACTCAGGAATAATGTAGCCATTTATTGGTGAAAAAATGGTTCAAATTAGTCTAGCAGTTTCGGAGCCTATTCAATGCAAACAAACAAACAATCAAATCTTTCCTCTTTATAATATTAGTACAGATAGATAAATACGAAAGATTAAAGGTACTTTAACAAAAAAAGAATGTCTTTCTATTTGTTACGGCTAATCTTCGAAACGGCTAGACCGATTTTGACAGGACTTTTACTAGCAGATAGCTAATCTTATAAGAAGTAACTTGAGTTACTTTTATATTAGAAAAATAAATTGGGTTCCACGCAAAAAAAACCCCGTAATAACCGAAATTCACGCGAGCGAAGTCACAGACATAACCTAGTCTACAATATAATGGAGGGAACATGTTTTTCTAGTGACTGGCATGTCTAAGAAAATAGTGTTGAAGAGGATATATCTCGTGTCGTCTCGAAACCGTTTGTCATCCTTCAAATTGGTCTGCCAAGCTGATGTTGCGGACAAAACTATTTATTAGCGCCTAAGTACCTTTATTTATTTCATGTTACTGTAAAGATAACTGCCTCGGTAGCCTAGTGGTCCTAAGTGCGACTGCTACGCTAGAGGTCTTGGGTTCGATTCCCAGGTCGAGCAAAAAGTGTTATTGGGTTTTTCTATGAAATTCTCAGTAGCAGCTCGGAGTTAGGACTTGTGCCCGGTTAATGACAATAGGCTTGCCCCCTATTACATGGGACCTAAACATACCGGTGAAATGTGGGTGTACATTGGTACACCTCTTACCCTCTGTGGAATACAGGCGTGATGGTATGTTATGTTAAAATTTCTTAAACAAAAGTAGCCTTAGTTACTCCTTATAACATTAGCCACCTGCGAGTAAAAGCCCCGTCAAAATCGGTTCAGCCATTTCAGAGATTAGTCGGAATAAATAGACAGACAGACAGAAAAGTATTTTAAAAATTGTTTTTTTTTATATTAATACCGTATATACTTTCATATTATGCATTTAGTGAAAAACTGTTAATTTGAAATAACAAGCATATCTACTTTATTTATTTATATAGATTGTGAGTAGGTAGATAAGCGTTAAGACACAGACCTTTAACAGAACTTCACCCAATATCACTTTTTGCTCGACCTGGGAATCGAACCCAAGACCTCTAGCGTAGCAGTCGCGCTTAGGACCACTAGGCTAACGAGGCAGTTAATACAGAGTCATATTAATGAAATAAGTTCGGGAGGGCAATTCGCATATTTTAAAGGGTTCTAAGGTCTAATTCTGGTTATCTTAATCTAATCTCAGTCTGAATATGTCAATAATAACTTAATTTTTCAACATTTTTGACATAAATTGGGGCTTTATTTTCGGATGGGAAATCGTCAAATGACTTCCCCCGCCCTGGGCGGGGCGGGAGGGAGTGTTAGACTTTTACTGACTCAAACCCATCCATGTTCCTTCTTGTGCCCTTCGCGTTCCGAGGGCGCGGTATCTCTTTCGAACAACCCGCAGCATTGATTGGAGCTGAGATGAAATTGCGACTAGATTTTTATCGGTTTTTTTTATTAAAAAAAATATATATATACACTCACGCCTGTATTCCCCGAAGGGTTAGGCAGAGGTGTAACAATGTACACCCACAGTTCGCCGGTATATTTAGGTCCCATGTAATAAGGGGCGAGTCTATTGCCATTAACCGGGCACAAATCCTAACTCCGAGTTGCTACTGAGAATTTCATAGAAAAACCCAATAACACTTTTTGCTCGACCTGGGAATCGAACCCAGAACCTCTAGCGTAGCAGTCGCGCTTAGGACTACTAGGCTACCGAGGCAGTTTTTTTATTAAGTGAGTTGGTTTTCAGTTTCTCTTAAAATGTTTTTCAAAACATATTATCTCGTGATGGACTAATGTTTACGGCACCCGCTTCTCATACGTGAGGCTGTGAGTTCGTAGTCAAGCAAGTACCAATGTGATTTTCTCGCTTTCATTAATGTGTGTTATAATTTTACCTTGGACATCACTGACAGCAGTGAAGTCTCCCAAAATAAATACTAAAATTACCTACTTACTCGTTTTTCCTCCATTAACAGAACATCAGAACTAAATAATTTGCGAGGGTGCCATCCAGTTCGTTCCCATCCAAATATTAAAATATTTACAAGCCCCGTTGACTTGGCCGCCGCTCCGGGATTTTTCCTTCCATAAATAATATCTACTTAAATAATCCGCCATTTTGTATACCTATTTCTGTCAAGTTTTTCTTTTTTCCTTATTTTTTAGGGTCCAATGAATCTTTGCAAGACTTTGCCCCTTGTAAGGGTGATTCTGTATTGAAGTGGGAGAGGAGTGGAGCTTAGAAAAGATGCGCAGGAATTTACCAATCCCGTTTTTATACTTTTGATTTCTTTGAATGGCAAACAAGCCAACGGCCCACCTGATGTTAAGTGGTCACCTCTGCCTATACACCTCTGCAATATTTTGTATTGCCTCAAAATAGGTATGGTGGTAGTACTTCCCCGGACGAGCTCCTTCACAAAGAGCTCTACTACTACGATTGTTGAACTTGAAATCCAGCCTTCGTTACATACATGTGATTGGTCGATTCCTGCAAGTCTCTTATTGGATGTGTCACACTTTAAACTTCACATATAAAACATGCCCGCGACAGCCCATCCCGACCGAGCTCATTTTTACCCGCCAGGGCATTGGTGTGTAGACCCCTTAAGAGTTGGCTTAGAATTATATTTCGTTTTGGTATTTTTTATGTGTTATTAGGGTCCCATATTTTGCTTGATACTGATCAGTGAATTAAACAGTGAATATTTTTACCCTCAAGCAATAAATAGGGATGATTTTGATCTGCTACCATTATTTGTTGCGATTCTCATTGATAATAGTGTTTTTCTAGGCTTGCTTAGATTTTGACGTACTTCTTTTTATTTTCGGGAAGAATCCTTCAAAAAATCCGGTCTTCGGGGATAAGATCAAGGAGAGTGGGATTCTTACCTCACTAAAACCAACCAGGTATTCACTGTCTGCCTATTAGGAAGGTTCCGTTTACCTCTTAAAAGACCGCACCAGAACCCTCACGCCTCTTAGGGCGCATCCCCGGGGAGACTGTAATGGGGTCTTCCCTGAGCCTGGTTGTAACTTTTTTCTTACCTACTTACACCAGACGAGCCGTTCCTCAAAGCTTATAACAAGATAAGGTCGAAGTTTTGTTGCAAAGGATAAGTTTTTAATTTGAACTTTTAAACAAGGACCTTAAAGGTTTCTTTAACTTATACCAGCCTATTCCTTTCCCTCTGCAAGGAAATACCTTTTCTCATACAGAGAAGGCACGAGCATTGATCACCACGTTTGCTCAAAGCGGATTGGCGATTACAGATTCTATATCGATTAATATTGAAGTCCAGGGATCCTTCACTATCTTTTCCTCCACATACCATAACATACATACCATCACACCTGTATTCCCCGAAAGGTTAGGCAGAGGTGTACCAATGTACACCCACAGTTCGCCAGTATGTTTAGGTCTCATGTAATAAGGGGCGAGCCTATTGCCATTAGCCGGGCACAAATCCTAACTCCGAGCTGCTACTGAGAATTTAATAAAAAAACCCAATAACACTTTTTGCTCGACCTGGGAATCGAACCCAAGCTTTTAAGCTAACGAGAAGTTACCATCACTGATGAAGTAAAAAAGCCACTGGTACTTGTCCGGTTTTATAAATACAACCTCATGCATAAGGGGCTTTCAACAAAGACCTCCAGATCTACAAAGCCAGGTATTCCAAAATTATATACGAAATAGTTCTGACAACTATCTGGGTTGTCTTTGAAAGTTTCAACGCAGTAGGATTAGCAATTTAGAAGCCTGTGTTGTTGATACAAAGGTTAGAAAATTTAATATTTCTCTGTGTGTGTGGTTATGCTCTGCATTTTGATGGAGTTTGCGATATGTTTAGTCGACCATAGGATTGTTTTGTAGGCCACACATTAGGGCGGTGTATGTATGTTACAATGTATGTATGTTCTGCTGTTTAAGTTCCAGTCAAATTTTTAATTTCAATAAGACCATCAAAAGGCAATTTTGAACGTCAATTTCATAAGGAAATTAATGATATTGAATCTAGTTGCCGATTCCAAAAGGTAGTTTTGTAAGCAGAAGGACGGGGAAGAAACTTCATGCATACTCTTTAAAAAAATATATTACAATAAGTTGTACAGTTACATTAATATCGTAAAAATGGTTTACCGAAAATAAGTCGCTCAATACGTATTTGGTGCTACAAATCAGAAATTAAAGCTGAATTAATTGTAATATTGAATACCAATATTGTGATCGTAGATGATCACTTTACCACTTATGTATGGAAGTGAATGTTGGGTATAGCAAACGAGGCATGAAAGTAGGATTAATGCTGTGGAGATGCGTTCATTGCGAAGTTTGTGTGGTGTAACTTTCAACGACAGAGTGAGGAATGAAATTATACGAGAACGTTGCGGATTAAAAGAAGATGTAGTGACAAAGGTAGAAAAGAGTATGCTTAGATGGTTCGGTCATGTTGAGAGGATGAGTGAAAGGCGACTAACAAAAGGGATTTATATGGCAGATGTGAGTGGCAACGCCAGGAGAGGACGCCCTAGAACACACGCCTTTTTCCCATGGGGGTAGGCATAAACTACAGAACGCCATCTGCTACGATCCTTATATACTTCTTTTGCCTCGTCCACGTTCATACATCTGGGCATACAAGTACGCCGGTTACGAGTACTGTACACCCGACCTTTCTGAAGAATCTTATCAATAAGGTCAGGGTAGGTAAAAATACAGCTGTACTCTGAACATCACTAACAATAGCAATTTCAACACATAACACATATCATCACGCCTGTGTTACCGAAGGGTTAGGCAGAGGTGTACCAACGTAGATCCACAGTCCGCCGGTATTTTTTAGTTCCCATGTAATAGGGGGCGAGCCTATTACCATTAACCGGGCACAAATCCTAACTCCGAGCTGCTATTGAGAATTTCATAGAAAAACCAATAATACTTTCACTAGACCTCTAGCGTAGCAGTCGCGCTTAGGACCACCAGGCTAACGAGGCAGTTATAAAAATATTTTATAGCAATTTATTCCCTTGAATTTCTTTCGTGTACTTCACTATACACATGAAATACATACTCCATGTCGATTACGTGTACCATTACGCGTTCCTTGGCCAAGAATGTGTAAAAGAGGCCTTTTTGTAACGCTTTTTTCATGATAATAAATGGCTGGAGAATTCAGAGTGAGTTATGGTACGGTTTGTTGATAGTACATAACGTTAATAAGTTATGTGAAAAAGGTATCTAAGGTTTAAAAAAGGAAATTGAAGCGTTTTTTCTAATGTGTTTTGTCTACTGCCATAGCATCTTCATCTTCATTGTTTTCACATATAGAAGCAACAAGAATATTGTAACCAAGATTTTGTAAAAACCAATTTGAAAAGAGTGTCCATGGAGTTTCTTGCTCGTTCTTCTCCATCGAGACCTACGTTTTGGAACGAGCAACTAGCTTCTTTTTGTATGGGTAACTTCTTGACAATTCAAAAGTGCCTGTAAATGGTGTAATTGAAATAAATGTTTTGACTTTGACTTTGTACAACGAAAACAGCATCATTGTAATATGTATCAGATAAAAATTAATAGAAGTTTTGTTCAGAAATAATTATGCACTGCCCCGGTGGTCTCGTGGTCGCAAGCGCGACTGATGAGCACGGGGTCCTGGGTTCGATTGCCGGGTCGGGGAAAAAGTGTTATTGTGCTTTTCCATTACGAATTTCTCAGTAGCAGCCCGGAGTTTGGAAGTTGGTGGAGTGATACCCCCGTACCTCGGAAAGCACGTAAAGCCGTTGGTCCTGGCTGTCATACGTAGATCTTTGATAGTCGTTACGGGTAGTCAGAAGCCAGAAAGTCCGACAACCAGTCTTACCAGGAGGTATCGTGTTGCCCAGTAAATGGGTTGTGGAGGTCAGATAGGCAGTCGCTCCATGTAAAATACTGATATTCAGCTGTATCCGGTTAGACTGGAAGTCGACCCCAACATAGTTGGGAAAAGGCTAAGTAGATGATGATTCACAGAAATAATTATCTACCGCCCTGGATTCGCACGGTTGCAAATTTCCTATTTTTCCAGATACCAAATTTTCCAGAAAAAATCCTACTTATATTACAAATGTGAAAGTTTGAGAAGATGTTTGGAAGTTTGTCACTCAATCACGTGCAAACCGTTAAACAAATTTGAATAAAAACTGCTAGATAAAGAGTCCATTTCCTGGATTAACACATAAGATACTTTTTATCCCTTGGAATAATAATTCAACTTTACATACCATCACGCCTGTATTCCCCAGAGGGTTAGGCACAGTACCAATGTACAACCACAGTTCGCCGGGATGTTTTTAGGTCCTATGTAATAGGGGCGAGCCTATTGCCATTAACCGGGCACAAATCCTAACTCCGAGCTGCTACTGAGAAATTCATAGAAAAACTCAATAATACTTTTTGCTCGACCTGGGAATCGAACCCAAGACCTCTAGCGAGGCAGTTATAATTCAACTTTAATGTTGGGAAAGTTACTCTTTACGCGAGGGGAGCCGCGGGCAGAAGCAAGTCTTTCATATAAACTTATATGTTAACTTGTGTTGGCAAAACAAAGCTACAGTTAACTTTTAAATGACCTTGGACTTCAAAGTACCCATATCTGATGTATTTAACATAATAATACACATTAATAATGCATGTACTCGTAGTTAATGAGACAGATTGAATAAAACGATGAAAATACTATGTTCTTACGAAAATATTCTAATGTTATCCAAAACGTGCTCGATAAAATATTCCTTAGTATGCAAATATGACACATTTCATTACACCACTTTGTGCATGATTACGATAGCATACCATCACGCCTGTATTCCCCGAAGGGTTAGGCAGAGGTGTACCAATGTAAACCCACAGTTCTCCGCTATATTTTTTAGTCCCATGTAATAAGGGGCGAGCCTTTTGCCATTAACCGGGCATAAATCCTAACTCCGAGCTGCTACTGAGAAATTCCTAATGGAAAAACCCAATAACACTTTTGCTTGACCTGGGAATTGAACCCAGGACCCCATGCTCATCAGTCGCGCTTGCGACCACGAGACTAACGGGGCATTAAAGTAATTATGATTGTACAAGTAAAATAGTAGGCTACCTACGTTCAAGTGTCCCACTGCAGGGCAAAGGCCTCTTCTGCTACAGAGAAGACACGAGCATTTATCACCACGCTTGCTCATGGCAGATTGGCGATTTCAGACTTGTAAATTAAAAGTTCAATTAGTTTTTAACCCCCGACGCAAAAACGACGGGGTGTCATAAGTTTGACGTGTCTGTGTGTAAGTGTGTGTGTCTGTCTGTGTCATCGTAGCTCCCAAACGCATGAACCGATTCTGATTGTGTTGTTTTTGTTAGAAAGGTGAATTAGTCGGGAGTGTTCTTAACTATGTTTGATGAAAATCGGTTCAGCGGTTTCAAAGTTATCAGCTCTTTTGTTAGCTTCGGTAGAGATTTCTATTCTTCTGTCGGGGGTTACATAAAAAAAAATGTGTTTCAAGGCTTCAAAACCGTACAATAACACAATAACAAATGAGACACGTTTGATTCTGAAGACAACAAAAGCTAAAGCTTACCAGATTTTTAATTAACTTCACTTAAAGTTACAGAAGAAAATGGCTACTTCACAAAATACAAGATGGATAGTAAGAAATTGGATAGAAGCCTTCGAAGTTTGTTAATTCCCGGATATAATCGTTTAAAAGATGGCTGGTGGGAAGGTTAATGAGTTTTGAGAACCCTTCAGACGAATATGCTACTTTGTTATTCGTGATTCAATACTGCGTAGCGCTTCGGAAACTTTTTGGTGCCATCTTTGCATACGATTTCGGCGATAATATCGGGGGGCAATAGTATCATGGCAATGATACCGTGATGATAATACCGTGGCGATGATTCCATGACCATGATAATGATACCGTGGCGATGATACCATGACGATGATAATGTGACGATGATACCGTGGCGATGATGCCGTGGCGATGGTATCTTGGCAATAATATCGTGGCGATGGAATAGTGGCAATGATACCGCGGCGATGATACCGTCACAATGATACTGTAATATTGATACCGTGGCATTGATATCGTAGTATTGATACCGTGGCGATGATACCTCGGCGATGATACCGTGGCGATGATTTTATAGTCTACAACCAGGTGATTAGTGGTTGACCACTAATGTCTACTTTTAACTCTTCTAGTACATACAGGCATAATATTATATACAATAACAAGTCTTAAAAAAATAAGCGTTATTTAAGTTACCACACTGTTTTTAACTACACTGACATCTACAAGAGCACTACGCATCTCGTAGACTTGCTACGCTGCTACGAACTCTCGTAGCTGTTATTAAGACTACGAAGGGCTACAGATCGTAGAGGCTTGTGTACGTACACAAGCCTCAAAGTAAGTATGTTAAGAAATGCTAGCGCTTGGTTTGTATTAACTTTAATACAAACCAAGTGCTAGCATTTCTTAACATACTTACTTTTAAATGTATACCCAACTGCTGCAGAAAGAGGGTTATGTTTTTACGCATACTGCCTATTAAACTAAGTCACTGAGCATAAAAAATAGTTTAGAAATGACTTTTTTACAGCATTGCCACGTTGTTTGGCAATGTTGACTCTTTGACCTAAGATAAGGCCAGCCTTCTGGTCACGTAAAAAGTAGATCAGTCACTTGGCGATGTCCCGAAAAACAAGCTAATTCCTAATGTTAGAACACCCAACTGCTCAAACTCAATTTCCAAAAATGTCACATAAATACGTACATAAACTCACGCCTTTTTATCATGCGGAAGGCAGAAACCTCAGAACGCCACCTGCTACGATCCTTACCCATTATCATTTTTTTTTTGTCACCGGATGGCAAACAAGCTGACGGCCCTCCTGATTTTAACTGGTCACCGCTACAGATAGACATCTGCAATACCAGAGGCCTTGCAAATGCGTTGCCATCCCAGAGACAAAGTTGAAATGTCTCATGTGCCTGTAATGACACCGGCACGCATACCCTTCAAACCGGAACACAGCAACGCTGCTTTGCGGCAGAAATATGTATGGTGGTAGTAGTTCCCTGGACGAGCTCCTTCACAAAGAGCTCTACTACTACTAAAGGCCAAAAGGTCATGAAAGGAAGCCGGTTACTGTTAAGGTTACTATATTCAAACTGAAATTCTTTGAATACTATAAATACAAGAAACTAGATAGATTCTTGCAATCCAGGTCAACTGTGTAAACTAAGTTTATTTGCTTGAGCATAACAACTTCAATAGTTTGTGCTTGTTTTAGTACAGATAGTTATGGTAGTCCAAGAACCCAAAGTCGCAAGATCTACGTCATTTTAAGATGGCTGATATAGTATGACAATAGATATGATATATAAGATACAGTTTTGTGCCTTGTCAAACTCTAAGAGGCGGACATAAAAGAAAAACAATTAAATAAAATTACAATTACTACCTCGTTAGCCTAGTGGTTTTAAGCGCGACTGCTATGCTAGAGGTCTTGGGTTCGATTGCTAGGTCAAGTAAAGTGTTATTATTCTCAGTAGCAGCTCGGAGTTAGGATTTGTGCCCGGTTAATGGCAATAGGTCCGCCCCCTGTTACATGGTACCTAAACATACCGGCGAACTGTGGGTGTACATTTGGTACACCTCTGCCTAACGTTTCGCGGAATACAGGCGTGAAGGTGGGTCTGTAGTTTCTTTTAGTTGTTTTTGTTTGACAGCATTACAGAATAAACCTCTTTCAAAGAACAGAATCATCCCTTTGCGTGTGCGGTAGGCAGTATCGCGTGACTACATCACTATGTGAGTGCGGGTTCATTACACCGCTTGTCTGAACCCAGTGGTAAGATGGCTTGTTTGAATTCAAAAATCAACCAAAAAAAAGAAAGAACTTATTTATTTGATTTGTATTAAGCATCCCTAGCATAACTAGTATAAAAAAAAACAGCTGGAAGACTTAAATGAAAGTGAATGAGGTATCTTTTGTACCTAATACCTAAAAAAAGACCCAGCATTAGAACTAATTAAAAAAATTTAAGTAACCCCCAACAGAAGAATAAAATTCCATACCACAGCTAACAAAAGAGCTGATAACTTTTAAATCGCTGAACCGATATCCATCAAACATAGCTAAGAACACGCCCGACTAATTCATCTGTCAAACAAAATAAATAAAATCAAAATCGGTTCATGCGTTCGAGAGCTACGATACACATACACACAGACACGACAAACTAATAACACTCCGTCGTTTTTGCGCCGGGCGTTAAAAGGGAATACCTTCTTACTTATTCTTCTATTAGCCATACTTAACTGATTTAGGTTCATCGACTGAGATCCCGGACTACAAGATAAGCTTATAAAACTCTTTCTCAACTAACATTATGAAGACAAACTTCGTAAGAATTAATCAAATAAAGGAATAAGATTGTTTTCTTCCGCAAAAGGGAGACTTTGCAGCAAGATACTTTTAAAATAATCGTTTTATACAATCTTATATTCTACTGGCTTTAAATTATTTCACGGGATCTGTAATTTTTTCAGAAATAAAAATGATTAAAAATGATTTCCAGACTACAATCTACCTCAGTGCCAAATTTTGCTGGAAAAAATTGCTGGGACGAGAGCTGACTTACTTTTCTGCCGCCGTGAAGATCACTACCTCCACTCTAGGAACTGTCCCTCGTTTCGCTTAGTGCCCGTTACTTTTTAAATTTGATTGTAAAGCTAAATAAAAACATAATTAAAGTGTAAGCGCTGTTTCTCTGTCTCGATTATATATACATACCATCACGCCTGCATTCCCCGAAGGGTTAGGCAGAGGCGTACCAATGTATACCCACAGTTCGCGGGTATGTTTAGGTCCCATGTAATAGGGGGCGAGCCTATTGCCATTAACCGGGCACAAATCCTAACTCCGAGCTGCTACTGAGAATTTCAGAGAAAAACCCAATAACACTTTTTGCTCGACCTGGGGATCGAATCCAAGACCAGCGTAGCAGTCGTACTTAGGACCACTAGACCAACGAGGCAGTTAGTTAATATTCGAATACTTTTATTTCGGAAAAATACTTACAATAAACTTACTTAAAACTTTTATTTACTTACTTATTACTCACTTACACACTCACTCTCTCTCTCGTTCTCTCTTTTCACTTTCTTAGTTTTACGTACTTTTTTGTATTTTCTTACTTTTCTTTTTAGTTAATACTTTTTATTCCCGTAGAACTATATATCAATATTGATGTGGACGAAGTAGCAGGCAGAAGCTAGTGAGCCATAATACAGAAATCCATTTCCCCTTGTCACCAATGAAAAGGCAGGAAATTGTTTTAAATGAACAATATGTGCTGACTGTATGCATCAGTGGCCGTTGATACGATTTGTAATTAACTCGTCGGGCGATAGTGTTTGTAGATAGATTGTTTTGTCTCTTTTATTGTGGTTGAAGATGCCCCGTTGGTCTCGTGACGGATGAGGGTGGGGTCCCGGGTTCGATTCCCAAGTCGGGCAAAAAGTGTTATTAGGTTTTTCCATGAGGATTTGTTCAGAAGCAGCCCGGAGTTTGGAAGTCGGTGGTGTAACACCCCCGTGCCTCGGAAAGTACATAAAACCGTTGGTCCCGGCTGTCATTCGTAGATCTTTGACAGTCGTTACGGATAGTCAGAAGCCAGGTAGTCTGACAACCAGTCTAACCAAGATGTATCGTGTTGCCCAGTAACTGAGTTGTGGAGGTCAGATAGACAGTCACTCCATGTAAAATACTGTCCAAGTACTGTCTTCCAGTCTAACCGGATGCAGCTGTATACCAATAAAGCTGCATCCGGTTAGACTGGAAGCCGACCCCAACTTAGTTGGGAAAAGGCTAAGCAGATGATGATATTGTGGTTGAAGATGACCATTCTGATGAGATTTTTATTTAGTTGACTTTCAGAAGTGATTTGGTTCTTCTGTTTAGTTTAAGTCATTTACTTATGTAACTAGTTTTTACCCATGGCTTTGTCAGCGTCAAAGTTGATAAAATATACAATATCCCATGGGAATCGGACATTTTTCCCGGATATTAAGTAGCCTGTTTCCTATTTCTGACTATAATCTATATCTTGGATCCCGCAGCGAAATTGTTGGATTGTTTGTCTTGTGGTTAAGAAAAAACATTTTTTTTTTAATAATTATTAAAGCCAGTAGTAGAGCTCTTTGTGAAGAAGTTCGTCCGGGAAAGTACTACCACCATACCTATTTCTGCCGCAAAGCAGAGTTACTGTGTTCTGGTTTGTAGGGTATGGGTCCCGGTGTAATTATTGGCACATGATACATTTCAACTTTGTCTCTAAGATGGCAAAGCATTTGCTCTGCTGTGAGACTATGACAGCCAGGTATTATTAATACTTTTACATACTATCACGCCTGTATTTCCCGAAGGGTTAGGCAGAGGTGTACCAATATACGACCACAGTACGCTGGTATGTTTAGGTCTCGTGTTATTGGGTTTTTTTTCTATCGAATTCTCAGTAGCAGCTCGGAGTTAGGTTTTGTGCCCGGTTAGTGGCAATAGGCTTGCCCCCTATTTATTTTTAGTCCATATTTCATTTATTTGTAGCTTCTGCCCGCAACTTCTTTCTCGTGCTTTTTGTCATCTGTGTTAAGTTACGTCTTTGGTTACTACTCCGCTCCCGCGTGTCGTAGCGTGATGTTTTATACCTGTACAGTTCCTCATGAATCTGGTTACAATATAAAAAAAATCTAATTCGGCTAGTAGTTCCAGAGTTTATCGCGTTTAAACAAACATACAAACAGAGAAAAAAATTCTTCAACTTGATTACATCAGTATATATTATTGTTTTTATTACATGGGACATAAACATACCGGCGAACTGTGGGTGTACCCTGGTACACCTGTGCCTTACCCTTCGGGGAATACAGGCGTGATGGTATGCATTTCATTAATAAGGCTTGTAACAAATAAAGCAAGAAGATTCATTCATTTCAATTTAATTATGGAATAATTTTGATTTTCTTTTGTTATAAATATCAAATTTTATTGTTTTACGCTCGCTCCTGCCATGTTATCTCTTCACCACCTTTGGTTGTCTAGAGATGGATGTGACAGGATGCCTTAGGGATTAAGTCGTCTTTTGGCTTTTAGGCATAAAGCTTAAATAAATATGTATAATACACATATTGATTAACGAAAAATTAATGACGTAACAAATAATTGTAGTAAAGACTTTTTCATAGTATTAAACGTTAATTTGAATAACGTTTCCTTAAGTGAGGTAAGTAGGAACGTAAATAATCCTCCAATAATCGTCTTCTACGGTGTCCCTCTCACCGCCCTGGTTTTCTTAAATCTTCTTTTCTTGTCCAGGCGGTTTTCCTTTGGAATGCGCTTCCTCAGAATATCAGGATGGCCACCAGTCGTTTCACATTCAAAGTAAAAGCTCGCGAACACTTGCTTATGAAGTTGGCAGACTCGTCTAACAATTAGTTTCTTATATTTCTCCACCTATGTATTTTTATCTTTCTCTATTCTGTATATTTTGTTTGTATGTATGTATATATGTATTTATTATTATATTTTAGTCTTGGAAACTTTCTGTTACTTGCACCTACTATATTTTGTCTCTGCATCACCTTAATGTCACCATTGTGTGGATCGCCCCGGGGACACGGTGGAGCACACCGTGGCGGTATGCCCCGCTTGGGAGGAGCATCGCCGAGTCCTCGTGGCGGCCATTGGCGGCGGCGAAATCTCGCGTCCGGCCCTGGTGCAAGCCATGGTCCGGAACGAGAGGCAATGGGATGCAGTCGCCTCCTTCTGTGAGGCAGTAATGCTAGAGAAGGAGGCGGCGGGACGGTTGAGACAGCGGTTCTCCCGTCCCTGCCGCCGCGGTAGACGCTCCGGACGTCGGGAGCCGCGAGACGACTCCCGGCTACCGTAGATACGGGCCTGTGGACGGTGAGCAATGGGTAGCTCACCGTCCTCACGTTTAACACAACGACAGGCCGTGTCGACGGCGCGTTCGTGTACCACGCGCGCCTCAAAGAGATGTCAGCAAAGGGAAGGGGCCACTGAGGGCCAATGCCTGCCGGGGCTGCGGGTTGTTCGTAAGAGATACCGCGCCCCCGGAATGCAATGGGCACAAGAAGGAACATGGGTGGGTTTTAGTCAGTAAAAGTCTGACACTCCCTCCCGCCCCGCCCAGAGCGGGAGAAGTTATTTGATGATTTCACACCCACCAAAAAAAAAAAAATCACCTTAATGTAGACTGGTACAAAATGCCCAAGGCATTAAGTCCGCCTTTGTACGGTGTATTTTTTTTACATTATGTGCAAAAAGTTTTAATAAATAAATGTTTTACAAAATTATAGTAAATAAGGTACTACTTCTGAAGGAACAAAAAATAAGAAAATAAATCTATTTTTAACAAAATAAACAAGAACTTAATAATACCTTCCGCTTTCAAAGCATTGATTCAACGACAGAGAGGTGAAGGCACGCATCGTCGGCCACCGCCATCCGATTTATAATTAACTGCACGTCGATAGCGGATGGATGTGTCAACTGGGTTAGACGGTTTAGTTCGATTGAGTTGAATAAATAAAGTGGGTTTGGATTTTATAATTTACTAGCTTAGGCCTACGATCTCGTCCGCGTGGTTTTTTTAAGTTACGTGTTTGGTTACTGCCCTACTCCCGTGGGTCGAAGCGTGATATTATGAAGCCTAAAGCCTTCCTCGATAAATGAACTATCCAACAGTTCAAACCAGTAGTTTCTGAGATTAGTTCAACCAAACATATATATATATATATATAGCCTATAATATTTTTTATAAACCTGGCTATCATATGCAAAAAGATTGTTTCAATATTATTATTTACGGGCCTGTGGACGGTGAGCAATGGGTAGCTCACCGTCCTTACGTTGCATAACGACAGGCCGTGTCGACGGCGCGTTCGTGTTCCACGCGCGCCTCAAAGAGATGTCAGCAAAAGGAAGGGGCCACTGAAGGCCGATGCTCCCGATGCCATCGGCCGCATTCTCCAAACCTCCGCCAACGTCCTAGGCGCTTGGTTCCGGAAATGGAGAATCGAAGTCAACCCCGACAAGAGTCAAGCGGTTCTATTCTCGCGACCGACCGCTCGGCCTCCCCCCCCTCCCAGCCCGATCACCATGTACGGCAAGCCGATCCCTTGGGAAAAGTGCGCCAAATACTTAGGAGTGATCCTAGATAGTCAGCTCTCCTTCGGTGAGCACATAAGGACGGTGCGCTCGCGCGCCGCCTTCGCTCTCGGTAGGCTTCACTGTCTCATAAATGCTCGTAGCAAGTTGTCACTCAAGTGCAAATTGCGCCTCTACACCGCGTGCATTCGTCCCATCATGACTTACGCGTGTCCCGTGTTCGCCCACGCTAAGCCCCATCATATCCACAGGATGCAGACCCTCCAAAATAGATTCATGCGTAAAGCTACGGGAGCCCCGTTCTACGTTCGCAACGAGAACCTCCATTTAGACCTCAGAATTCCCACCGTTCAGCAGTTCATGAAACGAACGACCAAGCGTTTCCTCGACACTGCCGAGAAACACCCCAACCCGCTAATCGTATCGGCCGCCCGATACGCTCCCTCTCGCATCAGTAGGATCCGCCGACCGAGGCACACCCTTCTGACCCCCGACGACGCTATCACCCTCCGACAGGAAAGTAGCAAACGTACCAGTACACTACACAAACGCAGACCGCCATCGTTCCGCCCTCGCCGCCGAGGGCCGTCGCGACGTCCCCGTTAGCTTTTAAAATAAAAGCCCCTAAAAATTAAAAATTAATCCGATCCAGCCTGTCCCTTTGCTGTCCTCCCCCAGCGACGCCCTGAGCCGAGGCTCGTACCCCGCAGGGGGTGCCCTCAGCGTAGTCGCTTAGCTTGTAAGTTTTTGAAAGCCCTGGCTGGAGGCCTTAATCGTTGAGGCATCCACAGGAAAGCCCGGTTAAGCAGTAAAAAACCTCCTAGGTTGAACTGCGAGATGCCCTACCGAAAAAAAAAAAAAAAAAAAAAAAAAGGGCCGATGCCTGCCGGGGCTGCAGGTTGCTCGCAAGAGATACCGCGCCCCCGGAACGCAAAGGGCACAAGAAGGAACATGGGTGGGTTTTAGTCAGTAAAAGTCTGACACTCCCTCCCGCCCCGCCCAGGGCGGGAGAAGTTATTTGATGATTTCCCAACCACCAAAAAAATAAAAATATTATTATTAGTAGTGACGGAAATTCGGTCAGACGTATATTAGTCAGATGATGATAGCTTAAAATAATATAAACCATTTTGAAAATACTTAAGCACGCGCCATTGAAGTCATTTTTTCAAATAAAACTGAAATAAATATTCTAATCACTTACAAAAAAAATCCTGGCCAAAATACTCAACAAATTGTATTTACAGTAAATGTAAAACCTTCTCCCATTATTGCTTTTAAAATCCGCACATTTACATAATTACAACTGGTTTAATTCTATTAACAACTGCCTCGGTAGCCTAGTGGTCCTAAGCGCGACTGCTCTGCGACTGCAGGTCTTGGGTTCGATTCCCAGGTCGAGCAAAAAGTGTTATTGGGTTTTTCTATGAAATTCTCAGTAGCAGCTCGGAGTTAGGATTTGCGCTCGGTTAATGGCAATAAGCTCGCCCCTTATTACATGGGATCTAAATATACCGGCGTACTGTGGGTGTACATTATTATACCCACAGTTACCTCTGCCAAACCATTCGGGGAATACACGCGTGATGGTATGTTATTAATTCTATTAAAGTGACAATACTCGTAACAAACGAGGTGTGAAATAAATAAAACTGAAAACGTCCCTTTCACCTTGCAATTTTTTTAACCCACATCAATTAGTTTTTATCATTAACTTTTATCTTAATAAACACACACATATTTATCATTCAAAATAAAACCTCGCGAACACTTGCATAAAAAGTTGGCAGACTCGTCCCACAATTAATTTGTTATATTTCTCCACCTATGTATTTTGATCTCTCTCTACTTTGTATATTTTATTTGTATGTATGTATATATGTATTTATATTATATTTTATTCTTGGAAATTTTCAGTTCCTCTTCCTTGCACCTACTATGTTTTGTCTCTGCATCACCCTAAGGTAGACTGGTAGAAAATGCCTAAGGCATTAAGTCCGCCTTTGTACGGTGTATTTTATTTTACAATTGTGCATAAAGCTTTAATAAATAAATAACTATTTAGGAATAAAGTCTCGACTTATTCAAAATTTTCTGAATTATTCGAGTAAGAGTTTTACAAACTAGCATTGATAAGTTGACTTCTTTGGCAGCCAAAAGCATTGTCTCTGAGTTATCTCGTAGAGTAACTAGAGATCTCATCAACATCAACATCATATAAGCCGCTGGACGTCCACTGCTGGACATAAACCACCCCTATAAATTTCCAAAAGGACCGGTTGGAAGCGGCTTGCATCCAGCGTAGGAAACAGCTTAAATATCTTTAGGGAATTTATGTAGCTCATTTGTATAACTCAAATCCTTGATTTATGCGTATTTTTTAAACAAATAAGTGATATCTTTCATTGTCATGTGGTTTTCTAATTAGTGAATGCTTTTAACGGGAAATTTTCATAAATTTTAAATTCAATAAATTTCTACTTTTGTGGCCCTAAATCGATCCTGATGTAGGTTTAGTCTAAATGGAATCCATTTACTAGCAAGGTGAGACAAAAACAAACATTTTATTTATCGAAACATGACTAATGACAAACAAGATATTTTTTTGTATAAAGAATTTATTCTGTTCCATGATAGAAGCCTCCCTAATTTATAACAACAATTCATAAGAAAACATCCATCCAAATAAAAATTACATACAAAAGGCTCCCAAACAAACGGTAAATCCATAAAACTTATTGATATGCCGCGGAGAACGGTGGTACAGTACAAGAGTCCGTTGGCTTACTTCACACCGCACGGCAGAGTCCCACGGGCAGCCGACTTGGCAGCACGCGTTCCGAACCTCCCACAATAGTACTTACCACCTTTTCACTCCCCGACCACCTACCGACCGCGGGCGGACGTATCGAATTTGTGAATTTTGAATTTGGATCGCCACCTCCTGCTATCAAACAGAGGTAAGTGCGAAATTGCAAAATAATATTTCAAACGGTTTTACGGCTGATTTGTTTTTTTTTTATATTTATTCTTTTGTCATTAAGTATTAATTTTATTGATGATTAATATTTTTATTATATGACGTTCAGTGAAGCGTTGTTGGTCATACTTAAAGGTCGGCTGAAGAAGGGCGCGCTAATTAGGTTAGAACTAATTAGAAGGGGAGGGTTTCCCTTCTCTTGTTTATATTTATACTACGTTCGTGTGAAGGGTACAGCTATTCTAGTGGCTGTTATGGTTAACCTGAGAATACAGGGGTAATTATTACAAGGGTAAAATAATAATCTGCATTTTATATCATTTTATAAGAAGAAAAATGAACAAGTTAGAAAAATTTAAATTAAAAAAAAAATGTATTACATTTTTTTTAAGACATCTTAAATGCGAACAGAACAAATTAATTCTGAACTTTAAAATATTTAATTAAAAAGTCTAAAATTAATGATGGATACTTAATCTTCACTTTCCAGGCAAAGGCTAAGCAGCGTAAATGATTTAAAACAATATAAATATTTTTTCAGAAGTTTTTTCATAAATTGGCTTTTGTAACGAGCTTTACCTAAAACAACAATTACTAATCATTTCACGAATTCACCGGCTCACATTAATTATTAACAAATCTCTAACACTAGACAACACTTCCCGTGCGTGTTACCCTCTAAAAGTAAATAAATAATGACTTTACCCGGCCATTGTGCGTTAATATTAAGTAACATTGATTTTTAGCTTTGTTCTGGTTAATGTTGGGTATTTTTATCAGTTAGGCGTATAAGAAAAAAATAAGAAAAACAATAAGCTGATATAAGAAAATACCTACTTTTTTATCCACACAGAGCAGATGACGTCATTTGAAAATTATCGTTTTTTTTTAATCATAGATAACAAAAAAAAAGAAGAAGAAAATACCTACCTACGTTTTGTTTTTTTTTTTAAACAAAAGCACCTGTTTTTTTGACTGTCAAATTTATGATAAGCATGAATTTCGTTTAACTTATGTAACGTAAAAAATTACGCAACGTTACAAATTTAATACAAAAAAGCGAGGAAAAACAATTATAATTCTAAAAACGTTTGTCGTGTACATTTAAGGTTAAATATTCAAAATCAGCAATACTAACAAAGAGTTAGGTCAGGGATTAAAAATAAAATATGGCCGCCGGTGATACGCAAATAGACGGAACCCGTATTGCGGGGGCAGGCTTTTGTGGCCATTTACTAAGTAGACAGATTCGGTTTTGAAATCAAGTCTTTTGTTTGAAATTTCAGTTGAAAACTTTGGTTTTGGGTTCAGTCATTAGTGGTATAGCTGGTTTGAGGTGTTGGAAGAAAAGAATATTAAGAAGGGCTTGGGGGTGGCCTTTGTAAAGCAGTGTGCACGTATTTTTCGTATTTTTTTTTTTGGGGGGTGGGAAATCTACAAATAACTTCTCCCGCCCTGGGCGGGGCGGGAGGGAATGTCAGACTTTTACTGACTAAAACCCACCCATGTTCCTTCTTGTGCCCTTTGCGTTCCGTCTCTTACGAACAACCTGCAGCCACGTATTTTTCGTATTGCTGATGAACAAATGATTCTACAGACGAAAACCAAAATAAATAAAAAATGTTATATGACTCAAAATAAACCCAGTATTGATCCCAAAACTTTCAAGATCAACTTAATTTGTTACAAATTAGTTTTTTTTATCAAACAAACTTGGGATTATAACGATTAACCAATGACCCATTATTTTTAACCGACGAAAAAAAATGGAGAAGGTTATCAATTTGACGCGTATATAAATATATATACATATATATTATGTATGATTACGCATAACTTTTTACAGAGTAGTCATATTTTGATAATAATTTTTTATTAGAAATGGTATACCCCGAAGGTGACTAACAAAAAATCTTACCCTAACGGTGGGAAACTAGGGGTGATTTATTGTAAACTCACAGATTTCAATGGTGAGTTGTGTATTACAACAAAAGTAATCAAAAATTAACTATGTAGTAATTAGAAGATTATAGTCAAAAAATTTAATTTTTTAACAAAATCATTGAAGCTTGAAAAACAAATAAAAAATTTGGAAGTCGGTGGCTATACAAAACTACAAACAGAACCAAAGCCGCCGACTTCCAAAGCTAAAGTAATTTTTAACTTTTTAGTTTTTGAAGGCGGTTCAATTTTTTTGTTAAAATGTTTTTATTGAAAGCTATACACGGTTGTGTTTCTGTTTCATTCAAAACTTCAGTATCTGTAGGATCAAATTGCTAAGACAATAGATTTTGTTTTAGCACTGAAATATTTCATCACTCTGGGTCTAAAAGCATGTATTTTTGGTAACAGGGTGCCCACCGATATCCTATACACCCTGTATATGACAAATTATGACACTCTGTACATAGATTTTTTTTTAACAGTGAGAAATCATTAAATGACTTTTTTCCGCTCTGGGTGAAGCGAAAGGGAGTGTCAGGCTCTTACTGACTAGAATCTATCCGTGGCTATTCTCTTTACGTTTCGGGGCCGCGGTGACTCTTTAGAACAAATTCCGCAACAGACCTTGATACTTGTTACAGTCCTAAAGGATCTTAGCTGACAACCACTCAACAGCCAACTGTATCTTTATCATACAAATAACTCGTAACAAAGCAACTGAACGCCTCTTCAAACCGAAAATCAATCGCTTACCCTTAAGAAACTGGGTCATGAGGTCTTCAAGTGCTTAGCAACCTGTTACTACTCCTTAAGCTATGTACTGTCAAACAAACAAACAGGTACACAGAGATGAAAGTGGTAGATAGTCGGAAGTCTTCTGAGTATCACTGTTTATTATATGATTTATTTTTTAATTTTAATTATTTATTTCAATCATGAAACTTACTTAAATAATAATCAAACTGCCTTGGCCTAGTGGCCCTATGCGCGACTGCTACGCTAGATGTCTTGGGTTTGATTCCCAGGTCGAGCGAAAAGTGTTATTGGGTTTTTTATGAAATTCTTAGTAGCAGCTCGGGATTAGGATTTGTGCCCGATTAATGGCAATAGGCTTGCCCCTATTACATGGGAACTAAACACCGGCGAACTGTGGGTGTACATTGTTACACCTTTGCCTAACCTTTCGGGGAATACAGTTAGTATAAGAAACAATAAAGGAAGCTTATGGGGCATCATAAAACTCATTTGCATCGCTGTCAATGGGACAAGTACCCGAAAGGCTGGCAGCATTGCCACGTTGTATGGCAATGCTGATTCTTTGGCCCAAGAAAAGGTCTGCAGCCCTTTGGTCACGTGAAGAGTCGACCAATCGTTTGGCGATGTCCCGAAACGCTAGATGAGCGCTCGGACCCCATGGCCCTAGTGTTTCAACCCCAAACGGCTCAAACATAAAGCTTCCGAGAAGTTTATTATATTTGCGCCGTTTGAGATTTTCGGCACCATATATTTTAAGAATAATAAAAATAATTGACGGTGCAGTGGTGAATATTTTTGCCTGTACACTTAACTTTCTTTTTTATATCGTTGGATGGCAAACAATCCGACGGACCACCTGATGTTAAGTGGTCACTGCTGCCTATAGACATCTGCAATACCAGAGGCCTTGCAAATGCGTTGCCATCCCAGACAAAAGTTGAAATGTCTCATGTGCCTGTCATTACAACAGCACCTATACGTTTCAAACGGGAACACCGCAAAGCAACGCTGCTTTGCGGCAGAAATAGGTATGGTGGTAGTACTTCCCCGGACGAGCTCCTTCACAAAGAGCTCTACTACTAAAACTATTTATACATAATTATCATCATCTACTTAGCCTTTTCCCAATTATGTTGGAGTCGGCTCCCAGTCTAACCGGATGCAGCGGAATATCAGTGTTTGACATGAAGTGACTGCCTATCTGACCTCCACGTCAAAGTTACTGGGCAACACGATATCTCTTGGTAAGACTGGTTGTCAGACTTTCTGGCTTCTGACTACCCGTAACGACCGTCAAAGATCTACAAATGACAGCCGGGACCAACGGCTTTACGTGCTTTCCGAAGCACGGGGGTGTCACGCCACCATCTTCCAAACTTCAGGCTGCTACTGAGGAATTCGTAATGGAAAAACCCAGTAACACTTTTTGCCCGACTCTGGAATCGAACCCAGGACCCCGTGCTCATCAGTCGCGCTTGCGACCACGAGCTCAATTGGGTGATCGGGGTATCTAGGTATCACTGTAAGGTACCGTTATTTTAATTAACCCTTTTGTTTCTCGCCTTGATGAAGTAAATGGGTACTTGACTATAGGTACTTACGTAAACAGGGAAGGGTGTTGATCAGTGGCAAAGGGTTCCTTTCGGTAAGAGGGGAAGCTTACGCAAAATTTCTTTTTTGTTTGTTTGCATTGTTATGTTCTCAGAACCGAATTGTCGTCATGGCGACCAAACTCTATGGATTCTAACCAAGTACACGGGAGATATTGTACTGCTGGTTAGGTTAATTTGGTAAGAGGGGAGGCTCAAGGAAATATAAGGCTCAAGCTCGAGCTTGAGGAATATTTTATTACAGTACAAGGCTTTCGATTCTATCGTAAATGTCAAAATAACTGTAATATTTTACCTAGTTCATGGTCAATATAAGTCTTCTTCTTTTGTATCAGTACGCAATATATATAAGTGAGTCAGCAGAGTGGTAACGTTGGCGCGTCAGACTTGGAAACATTTTCGCATAATAAATCCATACGACTTCCCTCAAGGCGAAAGTAACAATAAATATATTTCTGAGTTCTTTTCTTCGATGGCATCATTAAAAAAAAAGTTTTTTTTTTCAGTTCATGATTTTATGTCCCTCTAGAGGGCGCCATTTTAAATTTAATGACGAGTTACATAACCTAGCCTATAATCAGCGGAAGATCAAGACGTTTCCAACGATATCTCATTTGTCAAATTAGGATAAGGAGTTTAAAAGTTCTGTGGGCGCAGATGAACTTTCGTTCATACATCCTCGTATAGACATGCCGGTCAGAATTATAACTCTTTTTTTTCCCTTGCCGTAAAGTTTGCCATAGTCGGGTAATAACGTTTCTTATATAGAAGTCTTGTCTTAGAATTATCCGGCTGTCCGGAGATTGGAAGAGACTGGAACATATGAATTCTGATAAACCAACGCAAACGTCCTTCATAAAGGAAAGAATGAAAGAAACTATGGATCTATTGAATGGTCCTATAATCGGTCCTACAAAATGGCGGATGTGGGTCGAGAGCCCCTGATATCCACCCTCATATACAGTGTCATTGAAATGTAACTCACTTTAACATGTATTCTCCAGACTGATTCCGGCCACGGCGGCTAATCTTTATTCAGACTAACTAAGTACGCAGTAGATATTATAGTGCACAAGTGTGTGCGTAAACACGTGCGTGCACTCCCTCTTCCCTAGCTCTCATAGTCGGACGGCAGTCCGACACAACCGGGGAGAGATCAGGCGCAGGACCAACGGCTTTACCTGCTGTCCGAGCCACCGGGGTGTCACACCACCAACTTCCAAACTCCGGGCTGTTACTGAGAAATTCCTAATGAAAAAATCCAATAACACTTTTTGCCCGACCTGGAAATCGATCCCAGGATCCAACGCTCGACAGTCGTGCTCGCCACCACGAGCCCAACGGGGTTCACTTATTTTAATAACAAATGCACATCGCGTGCACAGGTACCGTCGGGCACAAAGAGTTTACAAAATGGACAGAATGATCGACATACCATTAAATTTATTATTCTTTAAACGTGTTCTTGAAGTAAATGGAGCAAGGTGGTTCTAATGTCATATGTGATGTATGTAGGTCGTTAAAGTACAGCCTTGATCGGTTTTACTTGTTTGTATAACTGAACTGGTAATAGGTGTGCAGTTCGAATAATATTTATGTTTAGTTATGGCAAAGGATAAATTTTGCCATAAAACAGTTCGCCGGTATGTTTAGGTCCCATGTAATAGGGGGCGAGCCTATTGCCATTAACCGAGCACAAATCCTAACTGAGCTGCTACTAAGAATTTCATAAAAAACCCCAATAACACTTTTTGCTCGAACTGGGAATCGAACCCAAGACCTCTAGCGTAGCAGTCGCGCTTAGGACCACTAGGCCAACGAGACAGTTAGTTTGCATACTAATTATACTTTTAGTTATAATAAAACTAATACTAGACGTATTGTCCAACTGCATTGGTCACTAGGCTTGCTCAAGAAGGTTTTTCGATTTTAGTCTTCAACTAGCTGTTGCCCCCGACTTCGTCCGCGTTTCCGTCGTTTTTCGTAAAAAAAGTAGCCTATGTCCTTCCGTATTTCATGTATAACTTTGGTGTTTCTATACCGATTCTCAATGATTCTTTTTTATGGAATAGTTAATAATGTTAACTATTTGAATTAGGGATGACTAAGAGTGTTATAAACGTAAGAGTCGACAAAAATAATCAGAAAGCTTCAAACTGTTAAGCTATCGGGAGTTACACGTGATATTGTGAGTCAACCATAAAAGATAGACATATGCTGTCGTGAGATATTTTTTATATAATTTTAAGGAGAACATTTCCGTCATACATGATTTCTGTGTAGCTTTAACCATTAAGGTTGCACACGCGACGGAAGCTTAAAAATTGGAGTAACTTCTCCCGTTTTCTCAACATTTCCCTTCACTGCTCTGCTCCTATTGATTGTAGCGTGATGAAAAGTATACTATAACCAACTCAGGAGTATGAAAAATAATTGTACCAAGTTTCGTTAAAATCCGTCGAGTAGTTTTTGTTTCTATAACGGTTATACAGACAGACAAACAGACAAAAAATTTACTGATTGCATTTTTGGCATCAGTATCGATCCCTAATCACCCCCTGATAGTTATTTTGGAAATATATTTCATGTACAGAATTGACCTCTCTACAGATTTACTATAAGTATAGATTACTAATATTGCGCGTGACTTCGTCCGTGTTGTTTTTAAAACCCCGACGCAAAAATACAATTTAAAAATCTTAAGTAACCCCCGACAGAAAAATAAAAATCCTTACCTCAGCTAACAAACGAGCTGATAACTTTGAAACCGCTGAACCGATTGCCATCAAACATAGCTAAGAACACTCCCGACAGATCTTATCTGCGAACTGTGGGTGTATACATTGGTACACCTCTGCCTAACCCTTCGGGGAATACAGAGGTCCCATGTAATAGGGGGCGAGCCTATTGCCATTAACAGGGCACAAATACTAACTCCGAGCTGCTACTGAGAAATTCATAGAAAAACCCTACACACTTTTAGCTCGACCTGGGAATCGAACTTAAGACCTCTAGCGTAGCAGTCGCGCTTAGGACCACTAGGCTAACCAGGCATATTAAATTTATTTATTTTTTATTTTTTTTTACCAATCTCAGATATGTCAGATACATAGTTAATTCATTATATATAAACATAAAAGGAGGATTTACAATTTTAAATATTAGTATTAAAAAAAAAACATATATTTAAGAATATAAAAAGTAGTAGCCAAAGTTCATACCTACTTTCATCCCCTCAAAAATGGCTAGTGAATAAAGTCACCCAGCATAATTTATTGGTATACCAGAAATAGGGGGTGAATTATCGTGCGAAGAGGACGGGAAAATAACGACGACACGAACGATTGAACACTAAAGTCGAGTGGACAACAACATACATAAAAATAAAGTTATAAAATATTAGGTCAATTGCGAATTGGTCTTGCTCACAAAGGGTTCTGTATAAGCGTACAATATACAGCGTACATATAAAAAATCTTTCTTGTATGGGGATTAAGTTAATTTATTTTATTTCTATTATTGGTTGTTATACCGGCAATAGAAATGCACTCTGAAAATTTCAACTTTTATCCTATTACGGTTCGTGAGATACAGCCCGTGACAGACAGACGGACATACAGTGGACTCGTAGTAATAGGGTCCCGTTGGAACCCTCGGGTACGGAACCCTAGGACATGGGTTTCTTGTATGGGGACTAACTATAATTATATTTAACTTAACTAACTCTCCCTATTTTTATAGCCTTAAAATTAGATAAAAAAAATGAAACTAAATGGCATCAAAAAATCCTCCGCATCGCCGTCAACCGGAATGCCCAAAAGACTGGCGGCATTGCCAAGTTGGATGGCAATGCCTTAACCTCTGGCAAAGGTAAAAGCAAGCCTTTGGGTCGCGGGAAGTGTCAACCAACCGTTTAGATAAAAAGGCTATGGACACACGGACCCCACGGCCTGAGGGTTTCCACCCCAAACGGCTTGAAAATATAGTTACCAATAAGGGTACTATACTTACGCCGTTTGAGGTTTGCTGCAGCCGCAGAAAACTAACTAACTGCTACACACTATTTAAACTACATTATTTTATTTTTATTACTCGTTATTATGATATTGCAATCAACGTGGGCACCTACTAGTCCTAAAAATTATAAGATTATAATCGAAAATAACTTATTATTACAACAGCCATTGTAAAACACTCTCTCTCGTGAAAATGACACGTGTATTACTGGTTCAAAAGACCCCTCTGACAGACGGGCGAACAGACAGATAGCGGAGTCTCAGTAAAAATGTTAGGTAAGGTCCCTTTAGGTACGGAACTCTAAAAACGAGTCTGAATATAAATTACGTAATTACAAATTACGTATTTTTTCGAAGTGGAGTGTAAAAAATGTAAATATTATTTTGTAATTAAGTATATTGTATAAAAAGACTAAGGGTTTTGTGTTGTGGGATGAGCAGAAGCCATATTTATGTAACATCACGACTGTATTTAGTAAAGGGACAAGCAGAGATCTATATAAATTAATATTATTAAGAGAAAAGATTTGTTTTTTTTTTCTAATGGATAAACTCAAAAACTACTTGCCAATTTAAAAAATTGTTTCGCCTATGGAAAGGTACATTATTAGTGAGTAACATAGGCTGTAAATTAATAAAAAAAAAACAGAAATATCATAAAACTATATATCTTCTTTTTTTTCTGTTTAATAAAATCATGATTTATGTTTTTTGTCAGCCTATTTTGTGGTCCACTGCTGAGTAAAGGCCTCCTCTTACTCCTTTCAAACCTTACTTATTTCCAAAATACAGTCATCAGTATAACTTTTTTTAATTTTATTTTTATCTCATTTAATAACACATATTAACATACCATCACGCCTGTATTCCCCGAAGGGTTAGGCAGAGGTGTAACAATGTACACCCACAGTTCGCCGATATGTTTAGATCCCATGTAATAATCCTAACTCCGAGCTGGTACTGAGAATTTCATAGAAAAACCCAATAACACTTTTTGCTCGACCTGGGAATCGAACCCAAGACCTCTAGCGTAGCAGTCGCTCTTAGGACCACTAGGCCACCGAGACACCTATGGGTATTTATCCGAAATAAATGATTTGATTGATTAATTGATAAATTGCACAAGAAAATTACTTTTGATTTTTTCTTAAATAACTGTAACGTCTTATGCTTGTTAGTCATAATCATAATGCTGATAAAAACACTTATATTTTTCTTAAAATGTATCCCCCTGCTTGCATTGCCATGAACAAATCTTTTAACCGGGTATTTGCCCTCGTTACTGTTGAACGGATTGAATTAGAAATTGCGTTAGGTAGACGTCGAGTAGTCAGCGTCGGGAACGTTTATCAGATTAGCTCTCTATACTGTAAAAGCTAGTAAAGTAGTAGTAGTGTAAAGTTCAATGCTTTGAACGATAAATGACTGTATTTTGTGTTGAGTACCTTAATAACGTTTATTTGTGTAAATACACAGCCTCGTTAGCCTAGTGGTCCTAAATGCGACTGCTACGCTAGAGGTCTCGGGTTCGATTCCCAGGTCGAGCAAAAAGTGTTATTGCGTTTTTCTATAAACAATTTAGTAGCAGCTCGGAGTTTGGATTTGTGCCTGGTTATTGGCAATAGGCTTACTATTACATAGGACTTAAAAATTCCTGCGGACTGTGGGAGTACATTGGTACACTTCTTCCTATAACCCTTCGGGGAATACAGGCGTAATGGTTCCACGAAAATTCTTTCTATTAAAATACATTCCAAATTACAAGGACAGTAACAATTTTTCATCGAAATTCTGATCACATTTCTTATAAAACTTGTAACCTTGGAACAAAGTTTCCAACAATGGAACGAATCCCTCTTCAAATCGGAACAATCCATAACTCTTCAATTGTCGTTCGTCCAAATTTTCTTTATCTTTTAAAAAATGAAGGATGAAAACGCTATTTTACAATAAAATTCGGAATTTTGTCTTACATACTATCACGCCTGTATTTCACAAAGGGTTAGGCAGAGGTGTAACAATGTACACCCACTGTTTGCCGGTATGGTTAGGTGCCATGTAATAGGGGGCGAGGATATTGCCACTAACCGGGAACAAATCCTAACTCCGAGCTGCTACTGAGAATTTCATAGAAAAACCCAATAACACTTTGCGCGAAAGCCGTTGGTTCCGGTTGTCATTCGTAGATCTCTGGCAGTTGTTACGAATAGTCAGTAGCAACGAAGTCTGACAACTAGTCTAACCAAGAGGTATTGTGTTGCCCAGTAACTGGGTTGTGGCGGTCAGATAGACAGTCGCTCCATGTAAAACACTGGTATTCAGCTGTATCCGGTTAGACTGGAAGCCAACCCCAACATAGTTAGGTAAAGGCTAAGCAGATGATGATGGGAATAAATAGGAGTACTATGTCAAAATCAGAGATTTTATTTGAATTAGACTATTTACAGGCATTTTTGAACTGTCAAGAAAGCAGACATAAAATTGAAGCTAATTGCTCGTTCCAATACGTAGGTCTCTATGGAGAAGAACGAGCAAGAAACTTCATGGACACTCTTTTTTACTTTTTTACTAATTTGGTTTTTACAAAATTCTGGTTACAACATTCTTGTTGTTTTTCAATGTAAAAATAAATAAGGTTAATCAAAAAAAAATTTTGACCAATCTCAACTGACAGTGCCCGTTCACGAACATGACGCGTGTGCGTACGTACTGTGATATGGCGTTTGATCAATGTTCAACCTTATTACTAAGAGTGTAAAGGCGAAACTAGGTTCACCACAATTGCCCCCGATTGTCCCTACATCGGTCATCACTGACATGCCACAATCGCAATTTATTCATTTAACTTCAATTGACAACATGGCGAATCTACGCAATTGATTCACGATGTATGCATGTGATGATAGCGTGATGATTTTAGCATTGACCATGAAGTGCAATGATGTTTGTCATTGTACTATGTCGTAATTATTTTAATACTATCGTCTGTTCTCGATTTCGACCGCGTGTTTTTTTTTTCACCCGAGTTACGTTACGTCTTTGGTTACTGCTCCGCTCCTGTGAGTTATAGCGTCGTGTTTTATAGCCTATGCTATTCCTTATGAATCCGGCTATTATATACAAAAACATTTTTTTAATCCTATTGGTAGTTCCAGAGAACAAACAAACAAAAAACTCTTCAGGTATTTTATATCAAGTACTAGTTTAGCTTCTGCTCGTGACTTCGTCCACGTAGATTTTTCACTCGCCGCGCCGCGGTTACGTCTTTGGTTACTGCTACGCACCTATTAGTCGTAGCGTGATGTTATATAAATTGACCACCCAACACTAAGATTTTTTTAATTCGAACCAGTAGTTCCTTAGTATAGATCAAAAAATTATGCCTATCGATCTTATTTCATGTAGGGATTATAAATGGTCCCACAGAGTATTTTGTAGACTTTAAGAAACCATTTATATAATTCCTCATTTTGTTAGGTCGTCTTTTGTTTTTACCAAATTAAAAACACAATACAGAACTAACATAACAGACTGAAATAACGAATTAAAACTCCGCAATGCCAGTCTAAAAACGTACAAAATTAGCATCTGCCACTTAGACTGGAGTTGGAACTGTAATGAAAGCTGTCCGATTATTTTACCCGAGTTTGTTTGCAGGCTAAAACATTTTCTGTTTAAATTTAGACTCCCTGATGAGTAACAGACCGAATTTAGTTTTAGTCCGAATGCTTGGGGAATTTAAAAGTGCTGTATTTTTTATTGTGTTTTTCTTTCTATTGTGGTTCAATTTACTTATTTAATTTTGGAAGACATTTTGTTAACATACATACATAAACTCACGCCTTTTCCCATGGGGGTAGGCAGAACCCACAGAACGCCATCTGCTACGATCCTTACACACCTCCTTAGCCGCGTTTACGTTCATATATCTGTTCATACAAGCACGCTAGTTACGATTACTGCGCACCCGACCTTTCTAAAGAACCTCACCAATAAGGTGAATGTAGGTCTTTCTAGGACGTCCCCTTCCATTTTTTTCATTTTTCATTTTTGTATAGCATTTTTTTTAAATAATATTCGCGTAACCATTACCCAAAGTTACAAAAGCTTAACTCAAAGAGAAAATATGTAATATTATTGCGCGAATCATGGAATAACATCACGTTTACTCCGTGTGCTGTATGCTCTCGACTACAACCTGGATGAATTAAATAGAATTCTGCCACACGCAGCCGCCATGTTTGATTTTAAAATTTAAAGCTAGTTTGCGGGGCGAAATGTTTTGTTATTTTTCGTTGTGTGAATTTGTTTTATTTATTTTTCAAAAGCAATTTTATTCGTATTGCATTTTAACTATTTATTTAGACTTGTATTTAATTAAAATTGTATTAACAATTGAATAAGCGGTTTGGTATATAGGCAAACGTATTTGCTTTTTTACTACACTGCCAATATTTATTTAAATCGTATAACAAAATCAGCCTATACCTGTCCCATTGCAAGTCAAAGGCCTCTTCTCGCACAGAGAAGATGGTGAAATAAGCCACCCGGACAAAGTCGCGAGCAGTTTGCTAGAAATAAAATAAAATTACGAAACTTAGTCAATAATTAATAATACTAACACCAGCCTATTATTATCCCACTGCACGGCAAAGGCCTCTTCTCATACAGAGTAAGCTTGAGAATTAGAAGATGCAACTCAAAAGTCCCTGTTAATGGTCTAATTTAAATAAATGCTTTGATTTTGAATTAATCGCCATGCTTGGGGATTTCAGAACTTATATACTATTAGTTCAGGTTTCCTCACGATGTTTACCTTCACCAATGTCAGTGATGTCTAAAATCTGGGTGCTAAGTGTGAGTTTTTTCACTCACGTTCAATTTCCAACGCGTTAGGAGAAACCTAATTTCTCATACAACATTCAAACGCGCTCCCAATCGAACTTGAGTCGAAAAAACTCACGCTTGCCACTCAGAACTAAGATAAACTGTGACGGTCATCCTAGTAAGTTTTTTTGTTTTTTTTTTTTTTTTTTGGGGTTTGGGAAATCATCAAATAACTTCTCCCGCCCTGGGCGGGGCGGGAGGGAGTGTCAGACTTTTACTGACTAAAACCCACCCATGTTCCTTTTTGTGCCCTTTGCGTTCCGGGGGCGCGGTATCTCTTGCGAACAACCCGCAGCCCCGGCAATTCTAGTAACTTAAAAGAACGATCACGATATTGTCTTAGTCATAATTTGCCAAAAATACCTCCAATTTAGCAATTTTTTAACATTAATTGTAGCTAAGATGTGATTGCAAATAGATATAGAACATTTTAATTGAAGGAATTGGTCTTAGGTTCCTAAACAAATAAACAAAGGACAAAAACCAAATTAAAAACTTTAAGTAACCCCCGACAGAAAAATAACAATCCCTACCGCAGCTAATAAAAGAGCTGATAACTTTGAAACCGCTGAACCGATTTCCATCAAACATAGCTAAGAACGACTAACATACCTTACAAACAAAAAAGAAAGAATGCCCCATAAGCTTCCTTTTTTGTATTTAATATTAACTGTACATACTCCTAGTTTGTAATCTTATTATTATTTAAGTAAGTTTTATGTTTGAAATAAAAAAAACTAAATCAAAATCGGTTCATGTGTTCGGGAGCTACGATGCCACAGACACACACAGACACGTCAAACTTATAACACCCCGCCGTTTTTGCGTCTGGGGTTAAAAATGTTTAACAAATATTACGTTGACATTTTAATAAGTTTTTAGAAGAGGTAGGTGCTAACGGTAACAACAAGCCATTTATCTTAATAAGTTAAGGCTGCTGAGAGTAAAACGGGCCTCCACTTACATAATATTAGTACAGCCTATCTTCAGTACCGGATTAGCCATGTAGCAAGAGTAGGCAGCAAATGCTACGGGCCCCGCGTATTGAGGGGCCCCACGAACTCGGACCTGCCTGAGCGTAGAACAATGTTTTAAATCTATACATTTTATTATAAAGCTGACGAGTTTGTTTGTTTGTTTGGTTGAACGCGCTAATCGTAGCTGGTTTGAATTGAAAAATTCTTTTGAGTTGAATACTTCATTTATCGAGGAAGGCTTTAGGCTTTATAACAGCACGCTACGACATACTGGAGAGGAGCAGCAGCCAAAGAAACTACGCGAACGAAGTCGATGGCATAAGCTAGCAAATTATGTAGGCACTAGCTTCTGCTCGTAATTTCGTTCGCGTAGTTTTTTCACCCGCATTAGATTACGTTTTTGGTCACTGCTCCGCACCCACTGGACGTAGCATGATGTTATATAGCCTACCGCCTCTCGATGAATGGACTATCCAATCCAAAAATATTTTTAATTTAAACTAGTAGTTCCTGAGATTAGCGCGTTCTATCAAACAAACAAACGGACTCTTCGGCTTTATAATATTAATATAGACATACATACCATCACGCCTGTATTCCCCGAAGGGTTAGGCAGAGGTGTACCTGTACACCCACAGTTTGCCGGTATGTTTAGGTCCCATGTAATAGGGGGCGAGCCTATTGCCATTAACCGGACACAAATCCTAACTCCGACCTGCTACTGAGAATTTCACAGAAAAAACCAATAACACTTTTTGCTCGACCTGGGAATCGAACCCAAGAACTCTAGCGTAGCAGTCGCGCTTAGGACCAGTAGGCTACCGAGGCAATTAATATAGATTATTTTTTAAATTAAGATAAAACTTACCTACGATTTATCGCCACTTCAGGCCAATGAGAAAACGTTAGTATAAAATTATCCAAAGATAATTTACAACATTTACGCATTTCTAAAAATGACATCGATATGCACAGTGTTATCTCTGAATTTGCGCAGTTTATATCCAAAACCATTTGTTTGTAACAATTCTCTTAAGGGCTTCTTGGTAGAATTTGCTACGGGCCCCGCGCTGCCCTAATCCGGCACTGCCTATCCTTACTAAGCGCTCTGAGACAAAGTAAACATGAGTTATATAAACTTACCTAAATATAAATATATACGAAGCCGGACAGCACCTTTATATATATGAATACCTATATATTTATACATAACTGCCTCGTTGGCCTAGTGGTCCTAACGGCGACTGCTACGCTAGAGGTCTTGGGTTCGAATCCCAGGTCGAGCAAAGTGATATTGAGTTTTCTATGAAATTCTCAGTACCAGCTCGGAGTTAGGATTTATGCTCGGTTAATGGCAATAGGCTCGCCCCGTATTATATGGGACCTATAAAACATACCGGCAAACTGTGAGTGTACATTGGTACACCTTTGCCTTCCCCTCGGGGAATACAGACGTGATGCTATGTATGTAGCTGCCGGAAAATGTCTCACGTACATGTCAGGGCTGAATGTGTGAATTATTTAAATGACTATCCCTAAAAAACTCTCTCTTACTACTGTATTTTGTAATTCAAAAGAATGGTTGGTGTACACTTGAAAAATTATAGAAACCATTTCAGTTCCAGTTTCATTCCAAACCACGCACCAGCACTTTGTACCACAAAATTAAAAATTTAAGTAACCCCCAACAGAAGAATAGAAATCCCTACCGCAGCTAACAAAAGAGCTGATAACTTTTAAACCGCTGAACCGATTTCCATAAAACATAGCTAAGACCACTCCCGACTAATTCACCTTTCAAACACATAAAACAAAATCAAATCGGTTCATGCGTTCGGGAGCTACGGACGCACAGACACACACGTACACGTAAAACTTATAACACCCCGTCGTTTTTGCATCGGGGGTTAGAATCGTGAACAAATCTGGATTATTCGCGATAAATCCAACTAGAAATCCGATTTTCTTAAATCGCTCTCCAACAAGTGACCTTTCAAACAATGAAAACTAAATCTAAATCGGGTCAGCCGTTTGGGAGCTACGATGCTACAAACAGACGTACAGACGCATGTAAAACTTACAACACACCGTGGGAGTTAAAAAATGGAACATTGTATGGAGAAAAGTTATCCGTTTTTTTGTAAAAAGTTAAACAAATCCGTCTTAATTTAAGAAATCACAATTAGCTTATAAATTGATACATGAGAGTTGCTCGTATAGTCAGGCTTGTGCCTCGGTTATACGAAACAAGTTTGACTTCAGTTCCCATTGTTGGGAAGTACATAGACTTCTGTACAGGAAAATTAGATTTTCAGGCTTAGAACTTGCTTGAACATGTTCATGAATAGAGAATTTTGAATACTGACTGGTCTGGTATTTTGTTTGACTGTAAGAGGGGAACTGTCTCGTTAGCCTAGTGGTCCCAGCGCGACTGCTATGCTAGAGGTCTTGGGTTCGATTCCCAGGTCGAGCAAAAAGTTTTATTGGGTTTTTCTATGAAATTCTCAGTAGCAGCTCGGAGTTAGGATTTGTGCTCGGTTAATGGCAATAGGCTCGTCCCCTATTACATGGGACCTAAACATACCGGCGAACTGTCAGTGTACATTGGTACACCTCTGCCTAACCCTTCCGGGAATACAGGCGTGATGGTATGTGTGTGTGTAAAAAAGTAAGCTGGGATAAAAATATATGCCGGGCATAAAAATACTTTTAACGAAGCCGACAATTATTATACGTTGTTTCCATCACTACGTTGGTTTTTTGCTAGTATGTTGGTAGCTTTAGAATTAATGCAAAGTCATAAATTGTCCCACTGGTTAAAAATGATCCTATGTGTTAACTTTCCGAGACATGGGGGTGTTACACCACTAACTTCCGAACTCCGGGCTGGTACTGAGAAATTCGTAATGGAAAAACCCAATAACACTTTTTGCCCGACCCTGGAATCGAACCCAGGACCCCGTGCTCATCAGTCGCGCTTGCGACCACGAGCTCAATTGGGTGATCGGGGTATCTAGGTATCACTGTAAGGTACCGTTATTTTAATTAACCCCTTTGTTTCTCGCCTTGATGAAGTAAGTGGGTACTTGACTATAGGTATTTACGTAAACAGGGAAGGATGTTGATCAGTGGCAAAGGGTTCCTTTCGGTAAGAGGGGAAGCTTACGCAAAATTTCTTTTTTGTTTGTTTGCATTGTTATGTTCTCAGAACCGAATTGTCGTCATGGCGACCAAACTCTATGGATTCCAATCAAGTACACGGGAGATATTGTACTGTTGCGTAAACTGGGAAGGGTGTTGAACATTGGCAAAAGGTTAATTTGGTAAGAGGGGAGGCTCAAGGAATTTTTTTTTTTTGTTTGCCTTGTTATAGTTATTATCGTCATGGCGACCAAACTCTATGGATTCTAACCAAGTACCTTGTAGATATTGTACTGTAAAAAGTGTGCGCAATCCGACACGACTTGGGAACGATAAGGCGCAGGACCAACGACTTTACTGAGACACTGGGGTGTCAAACTATCAACTTCCGAACTTCAAGCTGCTAATAAGAAATTCCTAATGGAAAAGCCTAGCCACAATTTTTGCTTAACCTTGGAATTGAACCCAGGACAGCACCCTTAGGGTAAGCTACTCCAAAAAAACTTAAGGGCCTTAGCAGATCAAATGGAGCAGTTTTTTTTTGCTTTTGAATGTCATATTTTGCTTAGAAATAAACAAACTGAGTATAGGTTCGAGTTTCTTAATATTGCCTGCAAGCCATTGCTTTCTCTCTGAGACTAGGATTACTCTTGTAAAGTTCGTCGCTGTAAATACCTTGTACCAACTTTAAGGCTCTGTGTTCACTTTTTGTCGTAATAAATCATATCCGACAGGTAATTAAGTATGATAATGATTCGAATAATGGCTTGTGCAAGCTGGCGGACGGGAAGGCAGAAGATTTTAAAATTACATAACATGTTATATGTTATACACATGTTGCATGTTGTTGTTCAATCTCTATCTCTGTATAGTATGAAACACAGTCGCTTCCCACCGTCTGTCCGTTAATGCGGCTTTTAATACGTATGGTACATTACGCTACCACTAAATGGAGCAGAGCAGTAACCAAAGATGTAACTGAACGCGGGTGACACCGCGAGGTATATATATCTGTACTAACATTATAAAGCTAAAGAGTTTGTTTGTTTGGTTGAACGCGCTAATCTCAGGAACTACTGGTTTGAATCGAAAAAATATTTTTGTGTTGGATAGTTCATTTACCTAGGCAGGCATATAACATCACGCTACGACCAATAGGTACGGAGTAGTAACCAAAAACGTAACCTAATGCGGGTGAAAAAACTACGTGGACGAAGTCGCGAGCAGAAGCTAGTTGTTAAAATAAAATAACCCTAAATTTAACGAGTTGAAAATCCCGTGATCCAGGCTAGCCATGAACACTCGAGGGTTAACAAACAACACTATTATTAATAAACTTCATTATTAAACCATATTTGTTTGAAACTTTTGATATTGCTTTTGACCCTCGTAACTTTTCGCATTGATATTAAAAATCAATTGTTTTAACATAACATACCATCACGCCTGTATTCCCCAAAGCGTTAGGCAGAGGTGTAATAATGTACACCCACAGCTTGCCGGTATGGTTAGGTCCCAGGCAATAGGGGTCGAGCCTATTGCAATTAACCGGTCACAAATCCAAACTTCGAGCTGCTACTGAGAAATTCTTAGAAAAACCCAAAAACAGTTTTTGCTCGACCTGGGAATTGAACCCAAGACCTCCAGCGTAGCAGTCGCGCTTAGGACCACTAGGCCAACGAGGCAGTTAAGCAGTAAATAAAGCGACAAAGTTAAAGTATGTCTGGATAAAGAATAAGGCAAATTGCATTGTATAGGGAAGTCTTGATAGAAACAACAAACGTCTCTATCCATTGTTTTCATTTGATAAACACAATGATGTGGGGAACGGCGGTGTGTTTGTTTGTATGTAATATAGATAAAGTAACTATGCATGTTTTCTATGCGTATTATGTTAGGCCAAGATCCCTGAGCCGTCGGAGCTATGACATTTTAACATGGCCGATATTAAGCGAATAGATTCAGGCATAAAGAAATTAAGAAGTCAATTAAGAAAAAATGTGATGTTAGCTTAATTGATAATTTAAATTGTATGTTAATTCATCTGTGAATATTTATTTATTTATTTATTTATTTATTAAAGCTTTATGCACAAATGTAAAACAAAATACATCGTACAAAGGCGGACTTAATGCCTTAGGTATTTTCTACCAGCCTACCTTAGGGTGATGCAGAGACAAAATATAGTAGGTGCAAGGAAGACGAAGTAAAAATTTCCAAGAATAAAATATATTAATAAATACATATATACATACATACAAACAATATATACAAAATAGTTAGAGGTCAAAACACATAGGTGGCGAAATATAACAAACTAATTGTGAGACGAGTCTGCTAACTTTTTATTGAAGTATTCGCGAGCTTTTATCTTGAAAGTGAACCGACTGGTGGCCATACTGATATTCTGAGGAAGCGCATTCCAAAGAAAAACCGCCTGGACAAGAAATGAAGATTTAAGAAAACCAGTACGGTGAGAAGGACATCGTAGAAGACGATTATTGGAGGAACGAAGATTTTTACTGTGCGCGGAGCACAAGTATTGAAAGTGAGAAGTCAGATAAGAAGGAGAACTAGGTTTGTCTAAAAGAGAAAATAAGGTTGTCAAAGCCCTTAACGTCCTGCGCTGTCTGATGGGCAACCATTTCAAGAGTGACCGATGTGCGGACACATGATCATACTTGCGGAGATTAAATACGAATCGAATGCAGTTATTAAGAAGTCGGTCAAGTTTACTGAGGAGATCTGCATATTAATATTTGCATGCCAAATAGTAAAATATGGCTGAAATTTTGATCTACTTATTAAAACAACTACTTATATTCTATTCAATTCTAACACTTTGCTCGACCTTGGAAACGAACCCAAGACCTCTAGCTCAGCAGTCGTGCTTAGGACCACTAGCACACATACCTTCTAAACGACATATTCCTATATTTATTCTTAATATTTTAGCCATGATAAAATGACGTATTCCTGGCTGCTTCTGGATCTTGGACTACATACAGATATAGTATCGTTGTGCGTATAAGGAAGATGCCTATCACTCAAGGTAAAATTGCATATTGACAGGCTGTCACACACATGCCGCCATGCGCGGATACATATCGTATATGGATCTATCTAATATTGAAGATAACGTCATTATAATATTTATAACTAGAGGCCCGCCCGCGACTTCGTCCGCGTTGTTTATTTTATTCGCGTTAAGTTACGTCTTTGGTCCCGTGTGTTGTAGTGTGATGATATAAAGCCTATGTTACTCAGGAATAATGTAGCTATCTATTGGTGAAGTAAAATCGGTCCAGCAATTTCAGAGTCTATTCATTACAAACAAACAAACAAAAAAATGTTTATAACATTTGTATGGAAGTATAGAAAAAGATTAATAATATTATTTTATATTTTAGAAAAACAAAAATGTTTACGTGTAAATATTCCACGTTGTTCAATTTGTTAAAATCGGTCCAGTAGTTTCGGAGCCGATACAAACAAACAAATCTTTCCTCTTTATTATATTGGTATAGACTAGCTTCTTCCCGCGACTTCATTCGCGTGGTTTTTGTTTACTACTCCGCTCCGGTGGGTCGTAGCGTGATGTTATATAGCATATACTATTCCTTATGAATCTGGCTGTCATAAAGGGAGGCACAGTTGCAAACGTCCAATAGAAAATTTTGGAAGCCTCTCTTCTTGGGCTTCCCGAAACACCCCCATGTATGTTCTACTATTTAACATTACTAAACATAACGCCTGTATTCACCGAAGGGCTGGGCAGAGTATGTTTAGGTCACATGTAATAGGAGGCGAGCATCATTAACCGGGCACAAATCCTAACTCCGAGCTGCTATTGAGAATTTTATAGCAAAACCCAATAACATTTCGTTAGTCCTGGGAATCGAACAAAAGACCTCTAGCGTAGCAGTCGCGCTTAGGACCACTAGGCTAACGAGGCAGTGACGATTGCTTGTGATTTATCATTTGGATGTTTTTTTTGTGGGAGTTCTTGCCTGGCATCAGATTTTTTGATTTTCTCTTTTTGTGTCGCATCCGTCGAAGATACGGGCCTGTGGACGGTGAACATTTGAGCAATGGGTAGCTCACCGTCCTTACGTTTCATAACGACAGTCCGTGTCGACGGCGCGTTCGTGTTCCACGCGCGCCTCAAAGAGATGTCAGCATAGGGAAGGGGCCACTGAGGGCCGATGCCTGCCGGGGCTGCGGGTTGTTCGTAAGAGATACCGCGCCCCCGGAACGCAAAGGGCACAAGAAGGAACATGGGTGGGTTTTAGTCAGTAAAAGTCTGACACTCCCTCCCACCCCGCCCAGGGCGGGAGAAGTTATTTGATGATTTCCCACACCCCAAAAAAAAAAAAATGTTTTAATGTTGAAAATATTTTTGGTAATTTCTTTTTTTTGATAAATAATCCTAAATGAGGTTTACGATCTATAAAAAAAAACTGACTGTGTAATCATCTCCTAAAGTGACTAAAAATTATTCCACAGAAGATTTTTTTTCTTGACAAAACTCGTTCCAGAATTTTCGTCACTCAAAAAAATATACAAGAGAGGGGTTGTAGGTATCTCAAAGTAGCTTATCATATTAGAAAAGGCAATTCAGCAGGGTATGCTCTCTTTAAAAAGCTCTCCGTAGTTTATTAATATGCGGATATTAATCAGTTTTTCAAGCGTTATTATTGTGATATTTTCTCGGAAACGTTCTGTCAGGGAAGCCAGTTTTCGGCACTTTATCTCTTAAGATTGATGGAGCGTAAAATAGTCTGCAGTTTATCATTTGACGGCACCCATCTATACTGACTACGTAATATAATAAAACTGAAGAGCTCTTTTGTATGTTTAAACTCGCTAATCTCAGGAATTACTAATCGGAATGGAAACATCTTTTTGTGTATGTGTATGATAGTCAGATACATAATGAATAGTGAAGGCTATATAACGCACACATACCATCACGCCTGTATACCCCGAAGGGTTAAGCAGAGGTGTAACAATGTACACCCACAGTTCGCCGGCATGTTAACGTCCCATGTAATAGGGGCCGAGCCTATTGCCATTAACCGGGCACAAATCCTAACTCCGAGCTGCTACTGAAAATTTCATAGAAAAACTCAATAAAACTTTTTGCTCGGCTTGGTAATCGAACCCAAGACTTCTAGCGTAGCAGTCGCGCTTAAGACCACTAGGTTACCGAGGCAGTTAGGCTATATAACATCATGCAATAATCCACAGGAGCAGAGCAATCACTGAATTCGTAATTTAACGCAAGTGTAAAAAACTATGCGGACGAAGTCATCACCATCATCATCTGCTTAGCCTTTTCCCAACTATGTTGAGGTCGGCTTCCAGTCTAACCGGATGCAGCTGAGTACCAGTTTTTTACATGGAGCGACTGCCTATCTGACCTCCACAACCCAGATACTGGGCAACACGATACCAGAAGAAGCTGCGGGCAGAAATTAGTTTCTGATTTAAATTCCAAGATTATTACCGCAGAGAAGATTTTAGTTAAGTAGGGGCCTAGAATAATGTCTACATCGTATAAAACAAAGTCGCTTCCTGTCGTCTGTACGCCTGTAAGCTTAGATCTTTTAAACCATACAATTGATTTTAATGCGGTTTCCATCAATACATACATAGTGATTCAAGAGGAAGGTTTCGTACAGGTTCGTACAGACCATCTTCCTACGATCAAAAGGAACGTAGCAGTAATTAAAGATGTCATTGAACGCGGTTGACACAGCGGAGTATAAAGTTCGTTAAAAAATAAAAGAAATAAAGAATGTCGTTTGAAAATTCAAATTCAAGGCAGGCGTTCCATATTGTTCCTTTATAAACTCGCCCTTAGCAGTGTTCCGGTCGAGCGCGCACGCCGACTGGCGAGCCACTGGAGCGAGTAAATCCGGCGAGGACAGCGCTTTGTAGGTAGTCAGCTAGTCAGCACTGGCTGGTGATTTGTGATCTGCTGGATTGTGATTGGACAATTGTGGAAATGTGGGCTGTTTATTCGTTATTTTTTAAATGTTTTCTTAGTGTGTTCGATTTTTAAAGCAAGCTGGTTTTTAAAATGCTTTTCCACATTAACGGCCGTATTTTCAAACGCAACTTAATTATAGTTCGCTTTTAAGTCTTAGCCTATCTCTATCACATGAAGGCGTATTGTAGCGATAGAAATACATTTAAGAAGGTCTTAAAGTAAGTTTTAAGTTTTTCAGAACTGCCTTGTGGTCCTAAGCGCGACTACTACGCTAGAGGTCTTGGGTTCGATTCCCAGATCGAGCAAAGTATTACTTATTGGGTTTGTCTATGAAATTCTCAATAGCTGCTCGGAGTTAGGATTTGTGCCTGGTTAATGGCAAAAGGCTCGCCCCCTATTACATGAGACCTAAACATAACGGCGAACTGTGGGTGTACATTGGTACACATCTGCCTAACCCTTCGGGGACTACAAGCGTCATGGCATGCACGTATTTAAAGTAAGTTTCGTTTGAGAATTCGGGGGTAAGATACTCTCTTAGATAAGAGGCGTTCAGAGCCCAATTATAATCATAAAGAGACATTTTTGCCGAGTCGCACTTCGCCGGTTTTATTTTCTTTGCAATCAACAAGCTTGGACTGAATCTCAAAATCCTTTTGATTTTAGGATTACTTGTCTTCCGCCAATTTGATATTACTATCAAATCTAGTAACTGATACTTGAGGTTTTAAGTGCAAGTGCCATTGAAGCTAACCGAATAATTCAGTCCAAATCATTTGAAGGGCGCACCAAAGTCATGGTTTTGTCAATTACTGAATTTCCAAAGTGAATAAATTATCCGTACCTTTGGAGGGTAGTTCCACTAAGAACAATAATAACAAAGGACTGCCCCTGTTTTAGTGACGTGTCAATTCGCAATTTGGGATTCAAATTTCGAATTAATTCTGTTCTGAATTTGAAAGCTGATTTTTTTATTTTTTATTCAGTTGGTATTTCGATTTTCAATTGTTTTACCGCGTTCTTTTGATTTGAGATAATTAGTATTATAAAATGTCACTGTGACCTAGTGGTTAAGACACTCGCCTCTTGTGCAAGAGGTTTGTGGGTTCGATACCGGGCTAGTGTGTGACTTTTTCAATTTATATGTTCTAAGGTTAACTTGGACATCACTGACTTGACATCACTAACTGAGGAAACTTGGACTTTTAATATTATAAGTCTGAAATCAATTCGTGATAATCAATGCTTGTGCTTCTCTGTATGAGAAGACATGTTCGCTCTGCAGTGAGGGTTGCGAAGATTTAAATAACTCATCCATCCTCAAGATTGGCAAGCGTTTCATAAACATAACTTAATAGCTATGACAACATAGTCATATTTCATTTACATACATGCTATCACGCCTGTATTCCCCGAAGAGTTTTATTTTATTTTATTTATTTTATTTGTAAGGGACAAAAAACAGTTACATGTTAAAAGCTGTACAATAAGTCCTTAAGATTAAATTACAAACATGTAACCCACTACATTGTCCACATATTAACAAAAAAAAAAAGTAGAAAGTAGGCAGAAGTGTACTACTGTACACCCACAGTTCGCTGGAATGTATAGGTCCCATGTAATAGTGGTTGAGCCTATTGCCATTAACCGGGTATAAGTTCTAACTCCGAGATGCTACTGAGAATTTCATAAACGCTTTGCTCGAACTTGAAATCGAACCCAAGACCTCTAGTGTAGCAGTTGCGCTTAGGACCACTGGGCTAACGAGACAGTCGAGGCATATTTCATTTCAAACCAAATAGATTATCCTATGCATAATTATGAGCCATATGGTAATTAACTAAAATAATTAACGCATACATTTGTTTGTGGTTAAAGTGGTCAAAAAGCGTAGTATATAAATATCGCATGGAAATTAATTTCAAAACCATTTTCGAGTGTAATAAGTTGCTGTAAAATTGGGTATTGTTGCCGCCACGAGTCATGAGCACAAATTTTAATGTCAAGCGAATCTTTGGTCCGTCGGTCGTATCGATTGCGTGCAGCGTCGGCATCCCAAAAAACCCCGAAAGGAACCCAAACCCCAAAAATTTACTTGACGTTTGTGTTCACGACTCTTGGCGACGCGATATACCCGACAACATTAACCAGTAAAAGTCTAAACATTTATTTAACTTACATCATTAACAGGCACTTCTGAACCCTCATGGAGTCGGTCAGTTATGCCTTTGTGCCTATTGGCCTAGTTCTGTTCTGTCTCCTACTTGTTTGGAGGGAAGTAGAAATTATATTATTTCCTACCCCTCCTCTAATCTATTCTGATTAATTTCGTTGCGGGATCCAAGACAGTTGTATCGTTTCTCCGGGACTCGTCGAGCTTCATTGCCTCGGCGCTCTTCAGGCGGTCTCCACTGTTGATTTTGGCTTACAGAAGTTGCAGTGGTTGGGAATAGTGTGGCGGGCTTGTCCCATAAAAAAAAAAGTCTCTATGGAGAAGAATGGGAAGGGAATTCCAATAATTCCAATACACAACTTCTTTAAAAATACACTTAATTTTGACCACAGCAATAGTAGGTACACCTCTGTCTAACCTTTCGGGGAATACAGGCGTGATTGTATGGTATATGTTAATTTTAACCCTGAAAACTCGATTAACTTACAGTTTGTTGCTTTAAATCAATAAATAGTAAGATAATTGATTAGATTAATTTTGACACCTCAAAAAATGTATGTCAATCTATTGGTGCTTCTAATTTCAAGATTAAGTAAAATACCTGTGCTAAAGCCGGGGACTGCCCCGTTGGTCTCGTGGTCAGAAGCGCGACTGATGAGCACGGGGTCCTGGGTTCGATTCCAGGGTCGGGCAAAAAGTGTTATTGGGTTTTTCCATTGCGAATTTCTCAGTAGCAGCCCGGAGTTTGGAAGTTGGTGGTGTCACACCCCCGTGCCTGGGAAAGCACGTAAAGCCGTTGGTCCCGGCTGTCATTCGTAGATCTTTGACAGTCGTTACGGATAGTCAGAAGCTAGAAAGTCTGACAACCAGTCTTACCAAGAGGTATCGTGTTGCCCAGTAAGTGGGTTGTGGAGGTCAGATAGGCAGTCGCTCCATGTAAAACACTGGTATTCAGCTGCATCCGGTTAGACTGGAAGCCGACCCCAACATAGTTTGGAAAAGGCTAGGTAGTTGATGATGATGACCTGTGCTAAAGCCAAAGCGAATACGCTTAACCGGGAACAATTTAATCGATTCTATCTTTGCACACATACCTTGTCATCCTCCTATCTTCCAAAGGGAGACACCAACTATTGTAGGTACTAGACAAGGGAATAAATTAGGCAAATGTCTGTCCCTTTTGCACGCTTTCAGTGCCACGTGAGCGCCAATTTGGTGCCGATGAGAGTAAGGACAATGGACAAGTTGAGTGAGGTTGTCATTTGTTTTATATTCGTTTTATTGGAACAGAATCGAGATTGAATTTGAAGGATATTGGTTTTATGGATGATATAAGAAGGAGCCAGTGCGTGTACTTATGGGGATTGTTTCGACAGTGCTTTTAATAAAAAAATAGTGTAGGAAAATTTTAATTACACATATACATATATACCATCACGTATTCCCTAAAGGGTTAGGCAGAGGTGCAGTAATTTACATCCACATTTCGCCGGTATGCTTAGGTACCATGTAATAGGGGGCGAGCCTATTGCCATTAATCGGTTATTAGTCCTAACTCCGAGCTGCTACTGAGAATTTCATAGAAAAACCCAACAACACTTTTTGCTCGACCTGGCAATCGAACCCAAGACATAAAATTAGTCCACAATAATCTTCGTTGCAGCCATTAATTATACACGCCTATGAAATTGTCAGTAGTTTCTACATGTAACAAACTATAAATTTAATTTGAAAAGCAACAAGGGTATAGCAGCATTACCCTTCTAGGGTAACCTGTCTATACATCTAACTTTGTTTGTTTGTCTGTATATTACGCTTTCTGGACTAAACTTCTTAACCTGTTTTGATGACATTTTATTCAGGGTAAGTTTGAACCCCAAAAAAGGACATACGCTAGTTTTTATTCCGCAACTTTGCTTGCATCCGCGATAACTGACATTTGTGGACGATGCCGCGGGCAAGAGCAAGTTCTGTAAACTTTTAAGAGCATGACAATATGTCGTACTGACTAACAGATGTGACGTTTTTGCCATACCTATTACTGGAACCAAATGTAACAGCTCACATTAGGACCCATTAAGTTAGTAACAATTGCAAACCGTGGTGCTTGGCAATCTGGGCTTCTCCCAGTTGTAAATATCCCCTTGTGCCTATTGGCCTCGTTCTGTTCTGTCTCCTGCTTGTTTGGAGGGAAGTGGAAACAATATTTTTTCCTACTCCTCCGCTAATCTTTTCTAATTAATTTCGTTGCGGGATCCAAGACAGTTTTATCGTTTCTCCGGGACTCGTCGAGCTTCATTGCCTCGGCGCTCTTCTGGCGGTCTCCACTGTTGATTCTGGTTTACAGAAGTTGCAGTGGTTGGGAACAGTGCGGCGGGCTTGTCAAAAAGATGTGACGAAAGATCGTTAGAGGGATAGAATATAAGATAAAAAGTTTTGGGCCAAAATCAATTTTAAACATGTGTCCAGCATGACCTATATATTTGACACAAGGGATCGATTCTGACACTAGAAGGCAACTGTGGCAAAATCGATAAACCGAAGACGTATAGACACGTTACTGAAACATACCACCACGCCTGTATTCCCTGAAGGGCTAAGCAGAGGTGTAGCTCTGCACATCCACGGTTTACCGGTATGTTTAGGTCCTATATAATAGGAGGCTAGCGTATTGCCATTAACCGGGCACAAATCCTAACTCCGAGCTGCTACTGAGAATTCCGTCATTTATCAATCAATTTGGAAAATTAAAATCGGTTAATAGCTTGGTTTCTACATCAAAATAATTGAAAAAAATAAGACAAGCGCCTTCAAAAACTACAAAGTGGAAAATTTCTTTAGTTTTGGAAGATGTGTTGGTTGTTTTGTATTGTTATCGACTTCCAAATCTAACTAACTCTCTATCTAACTGCCTTGGTAGCCTAGTGGTCCTAAGCGCGACTGCTACGCTAGAGGTCTTGGGTTCAATTCCTAGACCGAGCAAAAAGTGTTAAATATTGGGTTTTTCTATGAAATTCTCAGTAGCAGCTCGGAGTAAGGATTTGTGCCCGGTTAATGACAATAGGCTCGCCCCCTATTACATGGGACCTAAACATACCGACGAACGGTGGGTGTACATTGTTACACCTCTGCCTAACCCTTCGTGGAATACAGGCGTGATGGTATGATATGTTATGTTCCAAATCTAAAGTTATTATTCACTTTGTAGTTTTTGAAGGCGATTATCTTTATTCCAAATACAGAAGCAACAAGAATAATGTAACCATAATTTTGTCAACATTTTATTTAAAAGAATATGCGTGGAGTTTCTTGCTCGTTCGTTTCCATAGAGGCTTGCTTACCTACGTTTTGGAACGAGCAACTAGCTTCAACCTTCTAACTGGCGGATTCCTGACAATTCACAAGTGCCTGTAAATTTCCTAATAAAATAAATGCCTCGCCTTTGACATGTTCTAAGCTGTTTGTCCGGAGTTCTTTGCCTTCATATGGATCAAAGACTGGTTCAGAACAATGATTGTAAAAGAAAAGAGGTCGTTTCTTTGTGATCAAAAGAGGCCGTTTAAGAAAGAGTGCGGCAAAAGCGTTTGTATGCAAATATTTACGAATTCGGAATTATTGTAGGAAGTTCTTTAAGTGACTGGTTCGTTGAACTTGAGGTTACGATTACGTTTGTTGAGCTTTGGGATCTGGGTTCGATTTCCAAGTTGGGTAAATTGTTGTTGAGTTATTCAGGGGCTGAGTGCAGTCTGGATTTTTGCTTTATTCTTGGCTAGAGAGAAAGTTATTTCTCATAAGTTTGTTGAAAAACGTCGTATTACACGCGTGCTCTAGGCTTTATTAAGTCGTTGTCTTCAGTTCGGGCTCCAATTCAGGTTCGACCGTAATGATTTACTTACCTGACTCGTATCATTATGACTCTATCAGACGCAGTGGCACAGTAGCTTAGCGATTGACTGCTGCGCTGCGTATCGCGTGTTCAATTCCCGCCCGAAACAAAGATTTGTATGTCCTACTAGAGTGAAACAAAGCTTAACTTATAACTAATATTAAGGAGTAAAGATTTTTTGTTTGTTACGAATAGGCTCCGAAACTGCGAGACCGATTTTAACCATTGTTTCACCAATAGATAGCTACAATATTTCTGAGTCATATAGGCTATATAACATTACGCTACGATCCACGAGAGCGAAGCAGTAACAAAAGAAGTAACGCGGTCGCTAGTAACTTATAAAAGGTGGTGTACTTCACAGCTCTGCCTTACCTTTCAAAATAAGGGCGTGATGCTATTATTCTACAGCGATTAATGAGTTGTTCCTTCGAATACTAAAGTTAGGGATGTTTGTCTTCTAGAAGAATCAACATAATTAGTTCCTGCTGTGTCGTGGAACTGATTAATCGATGGTGACTTTAAAATTATTACCTAGTTTCTCTATGGCTTTGATAGATTATATCTAAAGGGTAATTCTTAGCAGTTTAAGAACTTTCTTTATATTTTTTTTACGTTTTATCACTGAATAAAGTTTTAAACGTTAATGTAGTCCTAAGCGCGACTGCCATGCTAGAGGTCTTGGGTTCAATACCCAGGTCGAGCTTTTGCTTTATAACACTTTTGTGTTATTGGGTTTTTCCATGGAATTTTCAGTAGCAGCTCGGAGTTAGGAATTGTGCCCTGTTAATGGCAATAGGCTCGCCTCCTATAACGTGGGACCTAAACAAACCGGCGAACTGTGTGGGTGTACATTGTTACACCTCTGCATCACCTTTCTGGGAATTGCGAGACGACTCCCGGCCACCGTAGATACGGGCCTGTGGACGGTGAGCAATGGGTAGCTCACCGTCCTTACGTTGCATAACGACAGGCCGTGTCGACGGCGCGTTCGTGTTCCACGCGCGCCTCAAAGAGATATCAGCAAAGGAAGGGGCCACTGATGGCTGATGCCTGCCGGGGCTGCGGGTTGTTCGTAAAAGATACCGCGCTCCCGGAACGCAAAGGGCACAAGAAGGAACATGGGTGGGTTTTAGTCAGTAAAAGTCACTCCCTCCCGCCCCGCCCATGGCGGGAGAAGTTATTTGTTGATTTCCCACCCCCCCCCCCAAAAAAAATAACCTTTCTGGGAATACAGGCGTGATGGTATGTTATCTAAACTTTAACTCTGCACTAATTTGCAATTATTTTTGCCTGCGAAACATTGACCGTAAACTGTGTTTTCGCATCAAAAGTAAAGTAGTCGCCACGAGTCTTGAGCACAAACGTCAAGTTCATGTTTGGGTTTTTGAGTTCCTCTCTGGGTTTCAATGGGGCTAAAAGTCATCGACGCTGCCCGCGATTGGTCTTTTTTTTTATGGGACAAGCCCGCCACTCTATTCCCAACCACTGCAACTTCTGTAAGCCAGAATCAACAGTGGAGACCGCCAGAAGAGCGCCGAGGCAATGAAGCTCGACGAGTCCCGGAGAAACGATAAAACTGTCTTGGATCCCGCAACGAAATTAATCAGAATTGCCGCAATTGGTCTGTCCGTCGGACCGATCGCGTGCAGTGTCGGCGTCCCAATAAACCCAGAAACGAACCACACACACATACCATCACGCCTGTATTCCCCGAAGGGTTAAGCAGAGGTGTACCAATGTACACCCACAGTTCGCCGGGATGTTTTAGGTCCCATGTAATAGGGGACGAGCCTATTGCCATTAACCGGGAATAAATCCTAACTCCGAGCTGCTACTGAGAATTTCATAGCAAAACCCAATAACACTTTTTGCTCGACCTGGGAATTGAACCCAAGACCTCTAGCGTAGCAGTCGCTCTTAGGACCACTAGGCCACCGAGGCAGTTAGAAACGAACCAACAAACTCAAAAATAAACTTGAAGATTGTGCTCACGACTCGTGGCGGCTACCATTGAAGTCATGTTTGCTCATTGTTTCTTAGTTTGATGGGTAGTTAGCACAGGCAACGGGTATGGAAGGTGTCTTATCACACCCCGTACTATAATAACCTTTAAATTGAGATTTTAGAAATACTGTTGGTTGGTCATAACATCAGTCACTGAATTTTATAGGCAGAGTAGTAGAGCTCTTTGTGAAGTAGCACGTCCAGGGAAGTAGGATATAGCCTTTTTTTTCGCAAGACAATTTATAGAATGTCTTCCCCCGTCCTGGGCGGGGCGGGAGGGAATATCAGCCTTTTACTGACTAAAACCCATCCATGTTCCTTCTTGTGCCCTTTGCGTTCTGGGGCGCGGTATCTCTTTCGAACAACCCGCGGCCCCAGCAGGCCTCGAATCGGCCCTGACTAGCCCTTCCGATTTACTGACATCTCTTTGAGGCGCGCGTGGCACACAAACGCGACGTCGACACGGCCTGTCGTTATGCAACGTACGGACGCTGAGCTACCCATTGCTCACCGTCCACAGGCCCGAAGGACACAGACTAATTTTTATATGGATATTCACGAGGAAGAAGTCGCGGGCAAAAGCTAGCAAACCATAAAATGCCCATCGTTTCGTGATATAAGAACTATTTAGAACACTTGAATTTGCAAGTACACACGTGATATCAAAAGATGGTAAGAATTCACATGTTTACGCAACAAATACGCACGATATACAGAATGATCTTAACGTAGTTTTCATCTAATCTTTGCATTTTAGATCATGCTGTTTAACCATCTGATGGCAAACAAGCCGACGGCCCACCTGACGTTAAGAGTTCACCTCTGCCTATAGACATCTGCTATACCAGAGGCTTTGCAGATGCGTTGCAATCCCAAAGACAAACCTGAAATGTCTCATGTGCCTGTAATTACACTAGCACCCTTTAAACCGGAACACAGCAACGCTGCTTTGCGGCAGAAATAGGTATGGTGGTAGTACCTTCCCGGACGAGCTCCTTCACAAAGAGCTGTACTGCTATTTATAAAATTCCTGGGCACAATGAGTGATATACTGATTTCTGTAAACATATTCAAACATTATGGTTGAACGAGCCTAATCCTTGGGTGGTAAACATTTTAAATCTGTTGCCCTCAAAATTACAATTTGCGTGGGAACACAACATCTGATTCAATCCGAGTTCTCCTTTCATCGGCCAAAATTAGCTATGAAAATAAATAAATGTTAATTTCGTTTGAAATTTAAATAAACAGACCATTGCGGGCTGAAAACAAGCTTGTTTTATGTAAACTGCGCTGTAACGGGATTGTATAGTGAAACGTTTTCCGAGCCGACGCAACAGTGGATATAGTTGTGCGGATATTTATTCTTATTAAAAACTTTGTTTATGGATCGTAGGCGGTTTATGGTACTCCTGGATTCTTTTACAAAATGGTTTCAATTTATTAGGGAAAATAAACAGTTACATATTACATAGTATTAAAATAATTACAGAAAATGACGGTTAATGGTGTATGTAACCAACAGTACTTTCCATAGACTATATAGGTAGATAAAAATAATCTATTTATGTTTACTCTCATCATCTGCATAACCTTTACCAACTACGTTGGGGTTGGCTTTCAGTCTAATCGGATGCAAAAAAATACTAGTGTTTTACATGGAGCAACTACCTATCTGACCTCCACAACCCAGTTACTGGGCAACACGATACCTCATGGTAGGACTGGTTGTCAGACTTTCCGGCCTCTCACTATCCGTAACGACTGTGAAAGATCTGCGAATGCCGGGAGTGTCACACCACCAACTTCCAAACTCCAGGCTGTTACTGAGAAATTCCTAATGAAAAAACCCAATAGCTAACACGTTTTGTCCGACCTGGAAATCGAAACCAGGGCAGTTAGGAGCGTGTCATTTGTATCTATACTAATATTAAGAAGAGGTAAAGTTTGTGAGTTTGTTAGGTTGTAGGGGGAAATCTCTGGATCTGCTGAACCGATTTTGAAAATTCTTTTACCTATTGAAAGATAATGTTAGAGAGACAATTTGTTTTTGTTTGGTTTTGTGGGTATTTACACTGTATACTAATATTCTAAAGAGGAAACATTTTTTTTGTTTATTTGTATCGAATAGGCTCCGAAACTACTGGACCGATTTAAACCATTTTTACACTTATATATAGCTACATTATTCCTGAATAATATAGGCTATATAACATCACGCTACGAAACAAGAGAGCGGAGTAGTAACCAAAGACGTAACTTAACGCGGGTGAAATAAGCCACGTGGATGAAGTTGCGGGCAACAGCTAGTAAGATATGAGTCTGGAGCTGTTCCCCATTGATTAAGATAATGTAATCAATAGTTAGTTAGCTTGTTAACCAACCCGAGGGACTTTCGCAACATTGCTGAACTCAAATACTAAGTGGATTCGTCAAATATTTATTAGTATGATCCATTAACGCTGTATTCTCTATGGAAATCATTTAGAATCTAGTAGCCTGAATTAGTTAACACGTAGTGAGCAAATGTGATCAATGCTTGTTCCTGCCTTTTAGTAGTACTGTTTTGTCAAAATAAAGTTACTAACTAAATTACCATACCAACACGACTGTATAACCCAAAGGGTTAGATAGAGGTGCACCAATGTACACCCACAGTCCGCCGGTATGTTAAGATCCCATGTAATGGGGGCGAGCCTATTGCCATTAACCGGGCACAAATCCTAACTCCGAGCTGCTACTGAGAATTTCATAGAAAAACCCAATAACACTTTGCTCGACAACTTACGTCTATTGTTACTACTCCGTCAACGTGGGCTGTAGCGTGATATTATATAGCCTTTGTTACTCAGGAATAACATAGCTATGTACCTATATTAGTGAAAAATTGGTTTAAATTGGTCCAGTAGTTTCGGAGCCTATTCGATACAAAGAAACAAAAAAAACTTTCCTCGTTATAATATATATATATATATATATCTATATATATATATATAGTGTACATACCCAAAAAAACAAACAAAAATAAATTGTCTTGTTTACATTACCACAAACAAACTTACAATATAAAATTCTCAGATTTGTGCCCGGTTAAGGCAATAGGCTCGCCACTATTACATGGGACCTAAACATACCGGCGAACTGTGGGTGTACATTGTTACATCTCTGCCCAACCCTTCGAGGAATACAGGCGTGATGGTAAACTTACAATATTTTCGCTGTATAGTTCTTATCATAATGAGATCGAAACTTTATGTACACCTAGGAATTAAACCAACTAATCCGGACACAGGCAAAGTTGCGAGGTTATTACAGAAACTTCCAAATGGTTTATGGTCCTTTGATTCTATACGGGTGATAACAATTTAGGTTGGTTACTAGACGAACTGGGTATCTGATTATGGAACATGCGGGCTGCTGACATCATTGTCATGTACTTAAAAAGGTTGTGTTCGGTTAGATTTTAGTGTGATTGCGTTTGGCGTAAATAGGTCGTTGGAAATTGGCATTTAATGTGTTTTGAAATTGACAAACAAGCTGAGAGGACTTTATTTTTATTTAGGCACAGTTTCTTGTAACCACAGGCTGTTATGTAGTGTAGCTAAGAGGACAGTACCCCAATTACGTATGTTGTATAGCAGTGTTCATTTGTTTGACTTCCTCGTTGGCCTAGTGGTTCTAAGTGCGACTGCTACGCTAGAGGTCTTGGGTTCAATTCCCAGGTCGAGCAAAAAGTGTTATTGGGTTTTCCTATGAAATTCTTAGTAGCAGCTCGGAGTTTTGATTTGTGCACTGTTAATGGATTGTCATTAACAGTGCACAAAGGGGGCGAGCCTATTGAGGCTCGCCCCCTATTACATGGGACTTAAACATACCGGCGAACTGTGGGTGTACATTGGTACATGTCTGTGGTTTTTATTGTATTTATTGCTACATCTTTTATACAATAAAGTTTTTACCAGTATCATCACGCCTGTATTCCCAAGAGGGTTAGGTAGAGGGAAAAAACCAACGTAGTGATAGAAACAACGTATAATAATTGTCGGCTTCGTTAAAAGTATTTTTATGCACGGCATATATTTTTATCCCAGCTTACTTTTTTACACACACACATACCATCACGCCTGTATTCCTCGAAGGGTTAGGCAGAGGTGTACCAATGTGCACCAACAGTTCGCCGGTATGTTTACGTCCCACGTAATAGGGGGCGAGCCCATCGCCATTAACCGGGCACAAATCCTAACTCCGAGCTGTTACTGAGAAATTCATAGAAAAACCCAATGACACTTTGCTCGACCTGGCAATCGGACCCAAGACCTCTAGCGTAGCAGTCGCGCGTAGGACCACAAGGCATTTTTATTCCTTGTCGGAATTTTTTTACCTGAAAGAATATAAACAGTTTCCACATAATATTGGAAAGTTACGTCCCAAAAGCATTTTCTCCAATAAGATGATAAGAATGATAGATGACTCCCGTTAAATCTAGGTTTTTTTTTATCAACCTTGAAGTAATCAATCTTTGTTATAAGTTTACCAAAACGACGTGATTGGTTTAAAATTTGGTGTAGTAAGTACATGTATTCAACATTTACGACTATAATAAATCTGAAGAGATTTGTTTGTGTGTTTGTTGTTTAAGCCCGTTTATCTCTAGAACTTCGCGTCGGATTGGAAAAATTATTTTTGAAAGCCACTTTTCGGCAATTTATCTTTTAAGATTGTTCGAGCGTAAAATAGTCTGCAGTTTATCATTTGACGGCACCTATCTACACTTACTATAAATAGTGAAGTTGAATAGTCTTTTCGTTTTTGTTTATTTAAACGCACTTATCTCTGGAACTAACAGTCGGTTTGGAGAAAATCTTTTTTTATATGGTAGCTAGATTAATGAGAAATAGTATTGGCAATATAACTTCACGCTACAACACACGGAAGCGAAGTACCAGAACCAAATATGTAAGTGAATGCGGATGAAAAAATTCACGTGGATGAAATCGACCGTTGAAGCTATTATATTAAGTTATATATTTTTAATAAATATATTTTGTTGAATGAATTGTAAAAAGATTTACAGCTAAAACATTACGCGTAGTACCATCATACCATCACGCCTGTATTCCCCGAAGCTTTAGGCAGAGGTATGTACCAATGTACACCCACAATTCGCCGGTATGTTTTTGCTGTGCCCAACTGGGTTCATTATGGTGTCTGGTAAATTTTCACCTACCATCTATGTATGTACATTACATACATACATATCTGCTTATTCTCATATATCTCCCTCCACAAAGCTCAACTTTAACGTAAGCTTCTCCATAATTCTCTGAGGGAGAATTTTACACAATAGACAGGTGGTATAAAGCCTTCACACTATAATATCATCTACTTAGCCTTTTCCCAACTATGTTGGGGTCGGCTTCTAGTCTAACCGGATGCAGCTGAGTACCAGTGTTTTACATGGAGCGACTGCCTATCTAACCTCCACAACCCAGTTTCTGGGCAACACGATACCTCTTGGTAAGACTGGTTGTCAGACTTTCTGGCTACTGACTATCCGTAACGACTGTCAAAGATCTACGAATGACAGCCGGGACCAACGGCTTTACGTGCATTCCGAGGCTTCCAAACTCCGGGCTACTACTGAGAAATTCGTAATGGAAAAACCCAACAACACTTTTTGCCCGACCCGGGAATCGAACCCAGGACCCCGTGCTCATCAGTCGCGCTTGCGGCCACGAGACCAACGGCCCTTCACACTATAATATCAACTGAAAATAAAATTGCATTTTACGAACAACTTTCTGTAAACCTATTGTCAGGGATACACGTGTAAACTATGTAATGTTACTAGTTCTGCCAGCGACTTCAGCTGCGTCAATACCATACCATCACGCCGATATTCCTCGAAGGATTATGCAGAGGTGTAACAATGTACACCCACAGTTCGCAGATATGTTTTTAGGTTCCATGTAATAGGGGGCGAGCCTATTGCCATTAACCGGACACAAATCCGAACTCTGAGCTGCTATTGAGAATTTCTTAGAAAAACCCAATAACACTTTTTGCTCGACCTCTAGCGTAGCAATCGCGCTTAGGACCACTAGGCCAACGAGACAGTTATTCTGCGCCAATCTGTACGAATATTATAAAGCTGAAGAGTTTGTTTGGTTGGACGCGCTAATCTCAGAAATTACTGTTATGAATTTAAAAGTTCTATTTAACAGACAAAAAAATTGGAGGAGGTTCTCAATTCGACGCGTATAATATTATTTGTATGTATGATCACTCATAACTTTTCACAGAATAGACTTTGATGTTTATTTGAATGGGATACCCTGAAGTTGGTTTCATATAAATATGGAATTAAAATGTTTTTTGTGTTTTTTTTTTTTTTGGTGGGAAATCATCAAATAACATCTCCCGCCCCGGGCGGGGCGGAAGGGAGTGTCAGACTTTTACTGACTAAAACCCACCCATGTGCCTTCTTGTGCCCTTTGCGTTCCGGGGGCGCGGTATCTGTTACGAACAACCCGCAGCCCCGGCAGGCATCGGCCCTCAGTGGCCCCTTCCTTATGCTGACATCTCTTTGGGCCGCTCTTTTTTCGCGCCGTCGACACGGCATATTTTTTGTGCAGACATTTTGTTTTTTAGATTTTAGCATAGACATTTTGTAGAGAAAGGCTAAAATAATAACATCACGCTGTGACTTATAAATAGGTGCGGAGCAGTAAACAAAAACGTAACCTAATGCGGGTGAAAAAACTACGCGGACGAATCCTCGAGCAGAAGCTAGTTTAAAAAAAAAGCCAAGGTCCTAAAGTGGGATCCTTTCAGGGACATACAATTGGGATACAAGAAGCCTATGTGCTATTACAGACTATAATATATCTCTGTGCAAAATTCCATTGAGATTCGCTCAACCGTTCAGGCGAAATTGAGTAACAAACATCCATCCATCGAAACTTTCGCACTTCTAATAGTAGCATTATTATTAAAGTTATATTCTGAAGGATTTAACTTATAAATAGATCATACTGGATGGCTGTGTAGGAGTACCAAAGGGTCCAAGTATTTATGAGGGTATGAAAATAGATAATCAGTGAATTCTAAAATAGTTGAGTACAATTTAAGGCCCTTACGATTGAAATTGCCTCGTTGGTCTCATGGTTGCAAGCGCGACTGAATAGCATGCGGTCCTGAGTTCGATTCTCAGGTCGAGCAAAGTGTTATTGGGTTTTCCATTAGGGGTTTCTCAGTAGCAGCTCGGAGTTAGGATTTGTGCCCGGCTAATGGCAATAGGCTCGCCCCTATTACATGGGACCTAAAACATACCGGCGAACTTTGGGTGTACATTAGTACGCCTCTGCCTAACCCTTCAGGGAATATGTGTGTGCTATTTATGGAAAAATTCTGGGAAATGGATAAACAAACAATTACACAGAAAACAACTATATTTATTTCAATAGCGTTGAAGTCAAGTATCCCATAAAGTTTACTGGCCTGTGGACGGTGAGCAATGGGTAGCTCACCGTCCTTACGTTGCATAACGACAGGCCGTGTCGACGGCGCGTTCGTGTTCCACGCGCGCCTCAAAGAGATGTCAGCAAAAGGAAGGGGCCACTGAGGGCCGATGCCTGCCGGGGCTGCGGGTTGTTCGCAAGAGATACCGCGCCCCCGGAACGCAAAGGGCACAAGAAGGTACATGGGTGGGTTTTAGTCAGTAAAAGTCTGACACTCCCTCCCGCCCCGCCCAGGGCGGGAGAAGTTATTTGATGATTTCCACCCACCAAAAAAAAAAAAAAGTATCACATAAAACATGAAATTAAGCCATAGATGCTCTGCAATAGCAGCTCTAGCTTTTCATTAGTAAAACGTATATATATATATATATTATACACGTTTTGTATTTTACACGTGCTCACAACTCATGGCGACTACCATACCAGAGATTACATCAAACAAACTAAAAGCAAACAAGATTTACATCTTAAAATCTTCCTGTATAGTACGTGTTTTTTTTTATATTCCATAACTCATCATCATCTGCTTAGCCTTTTCTCAACTATGTTGGGGTCGGCTTCCAGTCTAACCGGATGTAGCTGAATACCAGTGTGGTACATGGAGCGACTGCCTATCTAACCTCCACAACCCAGTTACTGGGCAACACGATACCTCTTGGTTAGACAGTTTGTCAGACTTCCTGGCTTCTGACTATCCGTAACTACTGTCAAAGATCTATGAATGATAGCCGGGACCAACGGCTTTACGTGCTTTCGAACCCAGAGTCGAACCCGGGACCCCACGCTCATCAGTCGCGCTTGCTACCACGAGACCAATGGGGCAGTCAAATATATTCCATAATTATACGGTTATAATCTAGAAGTAAAAATAAAATACAAAAACCCATAACTGCCTCGGTAGCCTAGTGGTCCTAAGCGCGACTGCTACGCTAGAGGTCTTGGGTTCGATTCCCAGGTCGAGCAAAAAGTGTTATTGGGTCTTTCTATGAAATTCTCAGTAGCAGCTCGGAGTTAGGAGTCGTGCCCGGTTAATGGCAATAGGCTCGCCCCTTATTACATGGGACCTAAATATACCGGCGAACTGTGGGTGTACATTGTTACACCTCTGCCTAACCTTTCGGGGAATACAGGCGTGATGATGGTAAACCCATAGAATATGTGGTTCAATCATGCGTAGTTTCGAAGATTTCATTAATCATAATTAATTTAGGTCAAAAATTGTTGTACTAGCGGGACAGTGCAGATTTTCATCTGTTAATCATTCATAATTTAAAGCTAAGAGAACGCGACGTGTAACTATTTTGTATGAAAAAAGAAAAACAAAATTATCATTGAAAAATATTTCACATGCAAGTTGATTCTTTGAATGGTCTCATACCCTAAAGTTATGGGATCTAACAAAAATACGTTGTATAGTGGTGTCACTGCAAGTCAACCGTTGGGCAGGACAACGTCTGTTGGGTACGCTAGTCAGCACATTCTTGGTAAACACGCTTTTCCTGCAGCCTCTAGATAAGTGGTTTTTTTTTGTACGATTGAAGGTTATATTTTTTTTATAGATTATTTAATTACTACATTTATTGGTAAGAGAAAAGGTTAAAGGTAAATATTTGGAAGGACATTAAAGGCTAAAAAAAATGGTAAATGAAATACAACAACAACATTCCTTCACGCCTGTTTTCCCCAAAGGGTTAGGCAGAGGTGTACCAATGTACATCCACAGTTCGCCGGTATGTTTAGGTACGGTGTAATAGGGGGCGAGCTTATTGCCATTAGCCGGGCACAATTCCTAACTCCGAGCTGCTACAGAGAATTTCACAGAAAAACATAATAACAATTTTTGCTCGACCTAGGAATCAAACCCAAGACCTCTAGGCGTAGCAGTCGTACTTAGGATCACTAGGCTACAGAGGCAGTTTGTTGTAGAAGAAATGCAACAAATCACAATGTTGTTTTCACAACTTTCAATTTTAGTTTTCATTTTTTTTTACCGGGTTTGGGATATAGAACTATTCTATCCTATATTAAAATCTCAAGTTCCGTACAGTACCGACCTACATAAACAACGCCTCGTGTACGATATACGCAGGCTTCAACACGAGCCATATCGGATCGGAATCAATCCGTGTTTGAATTCGTGACTTGTGAGCTTTACACGCGATGTCATCTGCCTACCGAAATAGCGTACGTCTGTGACAATATTGATTTTGTTGGGAGGATTTGCATTTACAAACTTAGACTATCAAGGGTTTGTAACCGCACCCACGCGGTACAGGAGAAATTCTCAATGTGGGGATAGATTTTTTAAGCCCCGACGCAAAAACGACGGGGTGTTGTCAGTTTGACGTGTCTGTCTGAGTGTGTGTGTGTCTGTCTGTGTCTGTCTGTGGCTTCGTAGCTCCCGAACGCATGAACCGATTAAGATTTGTTTTTTGTGTTTAAAAGTTTAATTAGTCGGGAGTGTTTGATGGAAATCGGTTCAGCGGTTTGAAAGTTATCAGCTCTTTTGTTAGCTGCGGTATTGATTTTTTTCTTCTGTCGGGGGTTACCGAAAACTTTAAATTTGTGTTTTTGAAAAAAGAAACGGAACAATCTGGCTTGTTGACGTTAAGGGTTCAGTAGTATAGTACAATATTTAAATTGTATATGCAATTACTAAATGACGTACGAGATTTTGAATTATGTTTTCAAAATATTTTACCTGCCTGCAACTCCGTCCGCGTGGCTAATTTCACTCACGTTAACTTACGTCTTTCATTACTGCTTCGCTCTCGTGGGCCGGTGCGTGATGGTTTATGCCCTATATTACTGATAAATAATGTAGCTGTCTATTGGTGAATAAATTGTTAAATTCGGTCCAGTAGTTTCGGAGCCTATTCATTACAAACAAACAAAAAAATCTTTCCTCTTTATAATATTATTAGTAAGTAGAAATACTAGTTTTTGCCCACGACTTCTTCCTCATAAATGTCGCTTATAGTGGTCGCGAAAAAAGCATAGCAGGAATAAAAAGAAGAGTATGTCCTTTCTTGGGGTCCCAACTTACCCCGTACCAAAATAATATTAGTATAGATTCTCATTTTACGGGTATAACGTTTTTATGTATATTTCAATAAGTATCAAATTCAAATAAAGTTTTCTACACAAAAAGTTCGAAAACACAATAAAAACTGAACCTACAACAGAAAAACTACAAACTTAATAACAGCAAACATACAGAGATACAGCTTTCTATATAATTATATACAAACTTCCACCAACTTCCGTGCTTATAAATAAGCTATCTCGCATAGAGTTCCTCCATCTTGGATCTTTGTAAAGCGACTCTGTGTAAGTTGTCTGTGGTATTAGTTTTGTAATTTAAAAGACTTTAAGTGCCTTCGCTCACCGCCGAATTTTTGTAGGACCGTTTATCGAAACGATTTAATAGATCCATAGTTTTGTGGGACCGAATTTTTGTAAGACGTGTGCAGTTGGTACGTATGTAGTAGCCACCTGACTGACCAATCACGTGCAGCGTGCGACCCAAAAATCCGAGAAAGCAATCCAAAAAATAACTTGACGTTTGTGCCCACGCGTCGTGGCAGCTACTATATTAGAATTCATAAATTACATTCTCACCGAAAAAAATTCTGACGTCTGTGGGCAGCGTAACAGTTATTTATAGATACTTCAATAATATTAGGTAAATATATATATTACTGATTACTGATATTTACTTTTCATTTACCCGCAATTTCGTAACTTGTTTTATTTCATCCGTGTTAAGTTATGTCTTCAGAAGAACATACTTTAATACACAGAAAATACAGTCAGTTATTAATTTACGTACATACATACCATTACGCCTGTATTCCCCGAAGGGTTAGGCAATACAATGTACACCCACAGTTCGCCGGTATGTTTAGGTCCCATGTAATAGGGGGCGAGCCTATTGCCATTAACCGGGCACAAATCCTAACTCCGAGCTGCTGCTGAGAATTTCATAGAAAAACCCAATAACACTTTTTGCTCGACCTGGGAAGAACCACGACCCCTAGCATAGCAGTCGCGCTGAGGACCACCAGGCTAACGAGGAATCCTGTATAAAAGCAATGAACTTCTTCAGATACCTAGAAATTCCATTGCATAGATTCTGAAATCGATACCTACATACGCTAATAAACATTGACGTCCCAGTATCGATAAAACTGCTCGTTGAATCGAGTTAATATCGTAAAAAACGCGTCCCTCATGATGCAGTGTCCACGAATGGCCAAATTACCTTGTTTTATGAACACCCAGGATTACGGGTCCATGTTTATTTCCAAAATGGACGCCAGGAACTAAAGTGGTTTATATTACAGCTCTTTCTTACACACGAACGGCATCTCGCCAACGGCAGAGGTAACTGCAGCCGTCGTCGCGTCAATTACGCTAATCTTAGGTAGCATGTTGACGGCTGCCCCTGGATGCGTTTGGACGGCTGCAGTAACCTCTGCAGCCTAATATTTTATTGGACTCGACAAAGGATTATCAACGTGTGATTTGGACTAACCATTGATTTATCACAATACCATAAAAATCTTAAAATCCCGATTACTGGATTCCCGAAAGTCACAACTCGATGTTCTATAATATTAATGTACGCATGATGCCTTCGATTTTATTTTATTTTATTATATTACTTTTTCTTTTTATTTTTAATTACTAGATAATAATATTTTTTTTTTTTTTTTTGGTGGGTAGGAAGTCATCAAATAACTTCTCCCGCCCTGGGCGGGAGAAGTTATTTGATGATTTCCCGTGGGAAAAAGGCGTAAGTTTATGTATGTATGTATGTATGTAAAATAAAATAATCATCTATTCTGCTGCTTTTACCCTCGATTTGATTCGCGCGTATCACGGGTTTATATTTTTCGCATGATTCTAATTCTGTTACTAAAATTAGTCTTTATCATCACCTATCTGCCAACGAAAGTCTTGTCAAAATCGGTACAGCCGTTTCGGAAAAAAACAAAGTCTAAACATTTATTTGAATTGAACCATACAGGCACTTTTGAATAGTCAGTTTTGATTTGCTAGAACAAACAGACTGACAAACAAAAAAAAAGAGAAGAGATTTTTTTTACCATCATAGGTACTAACATTTAACGGTTATTTTTCGTTTTTTTAACGGTTTTTCTTCGTCTTGGGCTAAATGAAGCAAATTTTTATTTTTGTTATGTGCATTATCTTCGCGGGAATAAATGGACTTTGACACTTCGGTACTTTGACATTACAAACAGACACTTCAATTTGATTTAATTGTATAGATCATTATCTCCGCTACACAGGTATCTATTCGATTCTACAGTAACCTACGCTGTGATGCTATTTTCAGATCTCCCGAGTAACCTTTCAAGGTACGACAAAGGCTAAATAATTGGCAAACTATACCACCTGTACAACCATTTACATCCCTTCTTGAGATAAATCTTTATAAATAAACTTGGCTTTTCTCCGACGCAGCCTTGTACTATAAAGGCTTAGCCGATAATATGTGTGTGTTACCTCACTGCCGTTAGCAGCTACGTTATTATCGAAGGTATTTTTATGATCAAAGGTCTCAGATTCAGTGGAAAAATGTTGCTATTTTTAAGTATAAAAGGCACCTTATTCAGACGGTTTAAAGTTCCGACTTCTGAAGCTACTCAGTACACATATCTTTTTAACGATACAGAGAAGGTGATCACCACGTTCACCTCGTGATGTTTTTCTCAACCGATATCAGACGCGAGACCTGTCCCGGCCACCGTAGATACGGGCCTGTGGACGGTGAGCAATGGGTAGCTCACCTTCCTTACGTTTAAATAACGACAGGCCGTGTCGACGGCGCGTTCGTGTTCCACGCGCGCCTCAAAGAGATGTCAGCATAGAGAAGGGGCCACTGAGGGCCGATGCCTGCCGGGGCTGCGGGTTGTTCGTAAGAGATACCGCGCCCCCGGAACGCAAAGGGCACAAGAAGGAACATGGGTGGGTTTTAGTCAGTAAAAGCCTGACACTCCCTCCCGCCCCGCCCAGGGCGGGAGAAGTTATTTGATGATTTCCCACCCCCCAAAAAAAAAAAACCAATATCAGTGATGTCCAAGATAAATATAGAAAGTACATATGATAAAAACAGAAAGAGTTCAGAGTTGGTTTCTTAATAAAAGTAGTTCATTTACATGAGGACTTTCACCACCTAAAAGATGGCCAGTATATTAAAAGCCAGCTTGTTGCATAGAAAAGTGCTACATGGTCAAAATGTTGTGTCACAAAATTCGTTCCATCATGCATGTAAGTACCTACATATTTAATGTTCGCGAATCACCTAATAAAACTAGCAGAGATTCCTGAAAAACACCTCCCTTTCCAATAAAGGAAAGCAATTACGTACAAAAGCAGAATGTTTTCAACTAAATGCCTCAATAAATCTGTGTATCCAAACGAAACGTGCCAGTCATCCACCATTTTACTAAATTATCTGTGGCACAAAATGGCGGCGGTAATGGACGCGTAGTTTCCCGCCAAAAGATTGAAACTTTATTGACGGCCATTAATTTTCCTTTTGGAAGGTGACTAAGGTTAATTTTGCTTGTTTTAGGCCTGATTGATATGAAACAACGTTTAGGGAGCGTTCGTAAAATGATGAACTGGTGTGAATTTAATTACTTGTGACGGGAGATTCATTTGCATTTTACGGATTTGTGTAGATGGGGTTTGGTTCAAAGGTTGACACGGAATTATGATGGAGGAATATAAATGAGGATTATGTTATAAAGAATTAATGTCTGTATTAATATTATGAAGCTAATTTGTTTGTTTGTTTGAATTTGTTAATAAAAGACAATACTGGTCCAATTTAGAAAAATTGTTAGCCGTCATGGGACGCCGAGTTTTTTTTATAAAATGATGACTGTTTATTTAATAAACATTTATTTTCAAATTCAAAATTCAAATATTATACACTACTACATAACTAACTAACTGCCTCGTTAGCCTAGTGGTCCTAAGCGCGACTGCTACGCTAGAGGTCTTGGGTTCGATTCCCAGGTCGAGCAAAAAATGTTATTGGGTTTTTCTATGAAATTCTCAGTAGCAGCTCGGAGTTAGGATTTGTGCCCGGTTAATGGCAATAGGCTCGCCCCCGCGAAGCGGGAGGGAGTGTCAGACTTTTACTGACTAAAACTTACCATGTTCCTTCCTGTGCCCTTTGCGTTCCGGGGGCGCGGTATCTCTTTTAAACAACCCGCAGCACCGGCAGGCATGGCCCTGAGTGGCTCCTTTCTTATGTTTGCTGACGTTTCTTTGAGGCGCCCGTGGAACACGAACGCGCCGTCGGCACCGTACGACTACCGAGTGTCATACCAGATGTTTTAAAATGGGTATAGACTTTTACACGATCGACGACGCGGGCAAAATCTAGTCGTTGATAAAAGGATTACAACAATATACTAGGTATCTGCCTCGTTAGCCTAGTGTCTTAGGTTCGATTTCCAGATCGAGCAAGTGTTATCGGTTTTTTCTATGGAATTCCCAGTAGCAGCTCTGAGTTAGGATTTGTGCCCTGTGGCAATACGCTCGCCCCCTATTACATGGGACCTAAACATACCGGTGAACCGTGGATGTGCATTGCTACTCCTCTGCTTAGCCCTTCGGGGAATACAGGCGTGATGGTATGATGGTAAAAATAAACTAATAACTATAGTAAAACGTTAACAAATTGTCGCGCCATTACTCGACCGGCATCGTAAAATGGGTCAGTTGGTTTACACCGGTATTGGCAGGTATGGCTGCTTTTATCACTTTATTGGAATACCAGAGGAACGAGTGATGTTAATTACAGTTTTATTAAAATAGTTGAACCCCATTGTTTTTATACGGATTTTCTACCTAGGAAACTTTAAACTAGCTTTTATTAACTGTCTCGTTGGCCTAGTGGTCTTAAGTGCGACAGCTACGTTAGAGGTCTTTGGGTACGATTCCCAGGTCGAGCAAAAAGTGTTATTGGGTTTTTTTATGAAATTCTCAGTAGCAACTCGGAGTTAGGATTTGTGCCCGGTTAATGGCAATAGACTCGCCCCCTTTTATATGGGACCTAAACATACCGGCAACCTGTGAGCGTAGATTGGTACACCTCTGCCTAACCCTTCGGGGAATACAGGCGTGATGGTATGTAATAAATAACCAGACCCGGAACAACTATATATAGACCATACAAAAATATTTGTTCCATATGGTAATAGAACCCGCAGTACCAGCACATACCAGCCAATCTTTCAGCCACTGAGCCAGTTGTATTTCTATTTCTTTTTATTTCTTATAGATGTTTAAATTTAGAACCAAACGATCACAGTTACTTGACTTTTATTCATCACCAACAATTCTTGCTCCGATTGCTTCTTATAAAGCCGTATTGAAGAGCATCTCCATTCTGCTCGCCTTATTACAAGCTCAAACTATTTTAATTAGCGAAAGTGACATTCAACTAATCTCAGTTGTCAAGTCGATTGGGGCCACAAAATGCGCGTTCAGATGACAGGGGAAGGCTTAGGTACTTATGTTCCTACTCCATTTAAAATGTAGCCAAGCGTTCACAATTTGTGGCTCGTGAAGTTTCAGTTTAGTGAAATTGTTAGGTATCTAATTGAGTTTTGATAAAGTCTGGGTAGTTATTAATGTAAAACAAAATGCTTTCGCGTAACCTTATATCAAATAACCTCTTAATAATCAAATTAATTGTGTCAAACTAATTCAATTTCCCAAAAATTCAAGAAGTCCGAGGTTCACATTCTTAACTAATTTATTTAAACAATTTTTAAATTTGGAGACACCTTTTAAGCAAAGATTTGCTTGTGTTAGGTGGTTCCGCTCCTCCAGTTTACAGTAACTTTACATTATGTGAGAACCAAACAGTAATTAAATTTATATGCATGCAAATTTTTTAGAAAATTTCACAGTATTTAACAATTTATTAAAATGGAAACGATATTAAATGAAGATAGTTTATAATACATTAAGTGTGCGCACAGTTTTATGTGAGTGTAAGTCTGTGTAGTGTTGGAGAGTGTGATGTGGGGTGTGTGTGTGTGTAGTACAGTATCGATCGTAATGATTATGTGGTCGTGTGTAACAGAGCCTCAGTTTCTTCGTAACTGTTACTTCATAAACCATTCAGTGAGTGTACTTAACTTAACTAATGCTTTAAATTACTTTTAAAAAAAGAAATATCGTGGGCTATTTCCATTTTGTGGAACTTTATTGTGTGTGGCCGAACGCCTTTGCTAGTTAGAGTCTATGATGTTCCTTAAAATACTCTAGCCATTAAACAATTTCCTATCAGGAAACCGCTTTCTACCCGAAGTATGATGCAGGCACATCCATAATAATTATATTATAACGTTCAATATATTACAGAAAAAGTATCTCATATTTTATCAACTTCTGAGTCAAATCATAAATTTCAATTACACCATTAAAATTACACTTTTAAACGTTACAATTTTACATAAAAAAAAAGGAAAATTGAGTCTAGTTATCTCTACGGCAAGGTAGAATATCGTTTACGTAATCACCTAATGTAATAACTTCCATTAATCTCCGCTGTTTTCAAGGCCACATATCCAGCCACTCCGCTCCTCGGTAACACCGCCTCTTGTTTACATAATTAATCTTCTCAGTAGAGCGTAATAAGGTTATCCATTCCCGAATACAATTACGACGTTTTTGTGGTATTGTAAGGAAAGAGACAAAACCTGGCCAGGAGCGAGTTGGACTCGTGTACCTAGGGTTTCTTATCTCTGTTTAATATTTAAAATTATAAAAACATGTTTCTTTTATTGGTCATGATTGTCCAGTGGTAAAGACACCGCCTCTTATGCATTAGATTATGGGTTAATACCACTGGTTGTCAGAGTTCCCGGCTTCTGACTATCCGTAACGACCGTCATAGACCTACGAGTGATAGCCGGTACCAACGGCTTTTACGAGCTTTCCATGACACGAGGGTGTCATACCACCAACTTTTAAACTCCGGGCTACTACTGAGAAATTCGTAATGAAAAACCCAATAACATTTTTTGCTCGACCTGGAAATCGAACTCAGGACCCGGTTGTGATCACAAGGTCAACATTAGTAGTAGGTTCTGTACAACAAAAATCGTTTTTACAATGGGTAGCAATTTCATGCACTCAATTGCCCCTATAGCTCTTTGTAATGGATAGCACTATACGAAACGTGTGCAAACTATTGATTGCACTCGGATTTTTGTACAAAATTGCAAAGGAAACTGCCCTGGTGTGTTCTGTTTTTGTTTTTAGATTTCAAGCGAATATCTACTCTAATGAACTCTTTGATAAGGTTCTATTTATAGAAACACTAAGAATTCTGAAATAAACCTGTCTATTGTTTTGGAATTTACACCGCAAGTGAAAATAAACTGTATTACACGACATTAAGGTTATATTTTATATAACAGACAATGTTTGCTAAACTAGCAAAATTTTCATACTTCGCGTGAGAACAGCACATTAGGTATTATAATTATGTTCAAAATAATATGCAGCACTTTAGTTAAAGAAAGTTCATTGTCCTTTTTCATCGGACATAGCTAGTTATTTGAAAAACTACCTTATAGGTTACCGTGTTCGAGTGAATGTCGATTATCACGGGGGCATGGAACCCCAATTCTTTTTGTAAAATAAAAGTACGTTACTCCTTATAATATCTGCAATTTACTAGTGACAGTCCCGTCAAAATCGGTGTAGCTGTTTCGGAGATTGGCCGCAACAAACGAACAGAGAGACAGACAAATTGATTTTTTCATGTAAGCTTTTCAAAAGCTGTTATTTTGAGAAGTGGTGTGGGGCAACAGTTCTTGGAAGGACGTGGGATTAGGCTACAAAAAAGAACTGTTTTTCTGCCTCGCCGTCGATATTTTTCATTTAGAAACATCTTATCAATTACCAATATAAACACCACTGACTTAGTGAAGTAACACATCAAAACAATTTTTAAAAGCTTCAATTTCGTCTACCCATATCTCATAAAATCGAGGATACTTTGAACTGCTAACAAATATTTATCCAGACTATGTTTATTATTTTAGCACTTTATTGCTCTCTACTACGAGTTAAGACGCTTACGACACACAGACGGGAGGAATCTAATAGACGTTACGGCACCGCGGTACATTTACGACTCAAGAAAGATGGCGGCGTCTCCACTCTTGTCCTTTAGAGACGCGACCATCGCATCGTGCCAATTATGAATTAGTAAACTTATTTTTGATTGCCTTGTTAGTCTAGTGGTCCGCGAAAGCTACGCTAGAAGTCGAACAGTGTTGTTGGGTTTTTCTATAACATTCTCAGTAGCAGCTCGAAGTTAGGATTTGTGCCCGGTTAATTACATGGGACCTAAAAATATCGACCAACTGTGGGTGTACATTGGTACCTCTCTGCCTAACCTTTCGGGGAATACAGGCGTGATGGTATGTATGTAGTACTGTAGCGGTGGATACTATTATTATTGAAACACTTAATAATAACTAAACTCCGTGTACTCATTGGATTGTTAATAATGAGAATTATCATGATCATAATCATTGCCAAATCGGTCCATAGCTGTTTACTGCTGAACGTAGGCCGGGCCCTAAAGGTAAAATAAAATAGAATTAGAATATTACATATTATTTCTAACTTAATAAAATGTTATACATAGCGACGGTCGGCCGTAGTTTAAGTAGTGTTTTTTTTTTGATAGCATTAAATACACGAAATAAGTTTGTATACGGCTTACCCAGCCAGAGCCTCTACAGTATCTAAGTACTGGACATTTTATACCAACAAAAATTTGCGATGGTCGCGTAATACCTTCTAAAAGGATAACGCGATATGTCGCGTCTATATGAGGCAGCCTTAACATGTTCTCACATCAAAGGTGTGTGGCAGTAACGTATCGTATATAAATATATTTTATATTGCCAAACAGTATCAATTTCTTAGTAAAGCCCATAAAGCCAATTGGAAGTCTATTTTTGGACTTTTACGTAAGTTTTTTGGGTGTGTGTGTGCGATCGTGTGAAAATTCTGTTGTGTGAGTATTTTCAATACGTTTTTCTTATTGTGTGTGTGCGATCATGCGGGAAGTGGTAGTGTATATATTAACACATATTTTTATATATGTATGCGTAGTCGGTCTTCCCTGAGTAAATATTGTCAGTTGGTATATTTTTAACTCGCGACGCAAAAACGTCGGGGTGTTATAAGTTTGACAAGTCTGTGTGTGTCTCTGTCTGCAGCATCGTAGCTCCCGAACGCATAAACCGATTTGGATTTCGTTTTTTTTATTTGAAAGGTGAATTAGTCGGGAGTGTTCTTAGCTATGTTTAATGTATTCGGTTCAGCGGTTTCAAAGTTATCAGCTCTTTTGTTAGCTGCGGTAGAGATTTCTATTCTTCTGTGGGGGGTTATTTAAAATTTTTAATTTTGTGTTGTTTCGTTCTGTTTTAGTTCAAAATCTTGAACCAGAATAGTTAAAAAGAAGAGTTTTAAGTACTTTTTATTTCTTTGTAAGTGGGGGTTTGAAATAACGTACTCAAATCAGCCACGTGATTCCAAAGCCATAAAAAAAATAGTATTCATGATTACATTATTCTCCCACTGCTGGGCAAAGTTCTCTTGTCATGTAGAGAAGGATTGAGCACGGATCATAGTGCTTATTTAAGGGTAAGCGATTTCAGGCTTATTTTTAGTACCAGCTTCTGCCCGCGAATATTTTAAGCGATTTAGTTCCTAGCTTTCAGTTACATCTTTGGGTACTGCGCCGCTCCCGTGCGTCGTAGCGTAAAGTTGTATAGCTTTTACTCTTCCTCAAAAATCTGGCTATCGTATACAAAAACAATCCGACTGGAACTTTCGAAGATTAGCGCGTTCAAACGAAAAGAACTCTTCAGCTTTATCAGATTAAATCTAGATTTCAATGACATAAAATAACAAAAAATGTCATAGGTACGTGTATTTCAAAAATGGAATTCACGCTTAATTAAACGACACCAACTTGACACATACGATGCGGAATAAAAAACAGAAAAAGTCAAATGAAAGCCGTAACAATAGATATTTTTGAGTGAAGCACAAAAGCGAATGAATTCTGAAAAATACCCCTAAAAGCGCGGACATGGAACGGCCAAACAATTCATTGAAAATACCAACCCCCACCTTACAATGGTGGGCGCATTTAACAGGGTTTATCTGTGACGTCATAAGCCCACCTGACTACCCCCCTCCCCCTGTTTTGGGAACCCTTTTAGAAGGTGAACGCACACGGCGCGACTCGGAATCATGATACTGGAAATGGAGTCGCGGTGACTCAACCGCGTACGTCTGTTAGCGCTATTTTATTTCCATGATTTTTAGCCGAGCAAATCTTTTGTTTTCCATACATACCATCACGCCTGTATTCCCCGATGGGTTAGGTAGAGGTGTAACAATGTACACCCACAGTTCGCCGGTATTTTTAGGTCCCACGTAATAGGGGGCGAGCGTATTGCCATTAACCGGGCACAAATCCTAACTCTGAGCTGCTACTGAGAATTTCATAGAAAAACCCAATAACACTTTTTGCTCGACCTGGGACTCGAACCCAAGACCTCTAGCGTAGCAGTCGCACTAAAGACCACTAGGCTACCGAGGCAGTTTGTTTTCCTTTTCCTTAGTTTCATAAAAGGCATTAAAAATAACTATAAAATAAAAGTCCTTAGGTACGTGCAAAAAAATTTGGTCACTCGGTAAAATTTTAAAGTGATTTTATCGTTGAGTTCAAATTCAATATATTTTAAACTCGTATTTATATACTTGGTGGTTTTTGGTTACTGCTCCTCTCCCGTTGGTTGTAGCTTGATGTTTTAAACGTATCGACCTTCCTTTTCAATCACTTCATCTATTGATGGAAACCGCATTAAAACCCGTTGCGCAGTTTAAAAGATCTAAGCGTACAGAGGGACAGACGGCGGGAAGCGGCTTTATTTTTACACTATATAAAAAAAATAAAATATGAATATAAGAAGACATGCACATACGTAATTTATCTTCATACTTTAACTAAATTAATTCATTTTTCTATAAGGAAATCGCTCTTGAATATTGGCGAGTGGCCTAATTTTTTTGCACGTGATTGTGTAAATGATCCTTTATCAAGTGAGGCGAGGCGATGAATTTATTTGCATATTTTAATTAGTAATCATCAAGAGGTAAACGTTTAAATTACTGCTGTGTGTTATCATAATTTTATATTAGTCTGCTAGATTCAGCCGGCGACTTTTTTTTCACCCGTGTTTGGCTCCATTTTTGGGTACTGCTCCGCTCCCGTGTGTCATACCGTGATGATATATAGCTCATACTATTCTTCATGAATCAGGCTATCATACACAGAAAGATTTTTCCAATCCGTCAGGTATTTCCAGAGATAAGAGTCTTTAAACAAAAAAAAAAGAATCTTCAGCTTTTTTTATTTCCTTCACCAGTTAGCCGCTAACGAAGGCGGGTCTTAATCCCCTAGTCTGTTCCCACCCTTACCTACACGTTGGAATTTCGTATAATATTTATGACGTTTTATATTTTTCAATTATTTAGGGACTTCAGATTAAAAGTTCAGAATGATCTCATTAATTTTTATAGCGATTTTTTCCCTTGAAAAATTCTTTTTGTGCTATTTATAATAGCCTTAAAATTAATTGTTATCGTTTGGCATTCATTTCATGTATTATAATGGCCGGAGGTACGCTTATGTTTTATTGTGTGGTATTTCAATCGAGCGCTCCGTTGGTCGCGTGGTTGCAAGCGCAGCTGTTGAGCGTGGGGTCCTGGGTTCGATTCTTAGGTCAGTCGAAAAAAGTTATTGGGTTTTTACATTTCGAAATTCTCAGTAGCAGCCCGGATTTTAGAAGCTGGTGGTGTGACACCCCTGTATCTGTGCCTAGATGTCTGATTTCTTCCCGATGGTGTCTGATTGCCGTCCTTTCGGTATATAAGATTTAGGGAAGAGGCAGCGCACCTGTGTTTGCGCACACACTTGTGCACTATAATATCTTCTGCGTATTTGGATAGTTAACTTAGTGGTCCTGAACGCGACTGCTACGCTAGAGGTTTTGGGTTCGAGTTTTTCTATGAAATTCTCAGTAGCAGCTCGAAGTTAGGATTTGTGCCCGGTTAATGGCAATAGGCTCGCCCCCTACTACCTGGGATCTAAACAATTAAACATACCGGCGAACTGTAGGTGTACATTGGTACACGTATGCCTTACCCTTCTGGGAATACAGGCGTGATGGTATGTTGTGTGTACTTGGCTAGTCTAGATGGTTTCTCTGTTGAGATTCGACGCCGTGACCGAAATCGGTCTGGCGAATATTATTACCATCACGCCTGTTCATTTTTCATTCTATTCCCCGGATGGTTAGGCAGAGGTGTGCCAATGTACACCCACAGTTCACCGGTATGTTTTAGGTCCCATGTAATAGGGGGCGAGCCTATTGCCATTAACCGGGCACAAGTCCTAACTTCGAGCTGTATATTATTATTTATACTATTTCGAATGTACGTAATACAACATTTAAATCGTGCGTTTATGCAAGGCCTTCAGAAAATTCCTTAGTATACCCAAGCTATGAAACTAGAGCCAGTTTAAAAGCATCCACTTTACGAATAGTTGGCGAGCGTTTCACATCGTTGGCTGAAGCTAATTTGAACTTAAGTAATACCACACGACATTTGTGGGGGTAACGAAAATATAGGCGGTAATTTTAGATCGATTGCCGAGAGTCAAGCACGAACGGATGAAATAGAATGTAATGGAAATTCGGTCGATTTTTGAATAGGAAATATACGTTTCAGACTTAATGACTTTTTGTTTACAAACATACACAGTAACGGTGAGGCAGAGGTGTACCTATGTACACCCAAAGTCCGTCGGTATGTTTTAGATCCCATGTAACAGGGGGCGAGCCTATTGCCATTAACCGGGCACAAAATCCTAACTCCGAGCTGCCACTGAGAACTTCATAGAAAAACGCAATAACACTGCTCGACCCGGGAACCCAATCCAAGACCTCTAGCGTAGCAATCGCGTTCAAGACTACTAGGCTAACAAGGCAGTTTAAACCCGACTTATAGTTACAGACAACAAAATAATACTGCGTGTATGAGTATGATGAGTAAATAGTTTTCCAACACACTCCATCGTAAAAGGGTACTTATTGCACCGCTTTTATGATCACTTTGCTATGTATTCAGAGTGATTTTGTCATTATATTTCACTAAATAACTTATTTGATGAAATAATTAGATAGGTTTGCCTGTCATTATATTCAAATGCTATAGAATAGTCGAATTCGTAGAAGCGATAAGTAGTATGATCAATATTTACACTTATTGATTAGGATGACATATGTCAATTCTAGGGTCCACTTAGACCCACTACTGAGCCTGCGGAAGTTTGTGTGCGAGTCCATTGGGGGCGCTTCCGAACATTACGGTTAATGTCGTTCAGAGTGCAGGTGTGCGAACACTTTAGAGGCTGCAGTAAGTGGGTCATCTGTACTGTGCATTGGTAGAATCTATAATCCCATAATAATTCACATATACCACACATACCATCACGCCTGTACTCCCCGAAGGGTTAGACAGAGGTGTATCAATGTACACCCACTGTTCGCCGGTATGTTTAGCTCCCATGTAACAGGGGGCGAGCTTATCGCCAATAACCGGGCACAAATCCTAACTCCGAGCTTCTACTCAGAATTTCACAGAAAACCCCGATAGCACCTTTTGCTCGACCTTGGAATCGAACCCAGCGCGTTTAGGACCCCTAGGCTAACAAGGCAGTTTGATAATTCATAGTTCGCTAAGCTTTTACCTTCATAACTAGCTTTTACTTGCGACTTTGTCCACGTAAATGTCGATTATATTTAAAACTAGCTGTTTCCTACGACTTCGTCCGCGTTTCCGTCGTTTTTTGTAAAAAAAAGTAGCCTATGTCCTTCCTCACGGTTCAGTGGTTCTGATGTAACAGACAGATTAACTTTTATATTTTAGTAGGGAAATATAATATGTCAATCTATTTCTATGATACTTTTTTATGGAATAGTTAATAATGTTAACTTTTTTTAATTAGGGATGACTAAGAGTGTTATAAACGTAAGAGTAGACAAATATAATCAGAAAGCTTCGAACTGCTAAGCTGTCGGGACTTACACGTGATATTGTGAGTCAACCATAAAAGATAGACATATGCTGCTGTGGGATATTTTTATATAATTTTAAGGAGAACATTTCCGTCATACATGATTTCTGTGTAGCTTTAACCATTAAGGTTGCACACGCGACGGAAGCTTAAAAAATGGAGTAACTTCTCCCGTTTTCTCAACATTTCTCTTCACTGCTCTGCTCCTATTGATTGTAGCGTGATGAAAAGTATACTGTAACCAACTCAGGAGTATGAAAAATAATTGTACCAAGTTTCGTTAAAATCCGTCGAGTAGTTTTTGTTTCTATAACGGTTATACAGACAGACAGACAAAAATTTTACTGATTGCATTTTTGGCATCAGTATCGATCCCTAATCACCCCCTGATAGTTATTTTGGAAATATATTTCATGTACAGAATTGACCTCTCTACAGATTTATTATAAGTATAGATGATAGTTATTTTGGAAATATATTTCATGTACAGAATTGACCTCTCTACAGATTTATTATAAGTATAGATTAAATCATGATTCGAAAGACACGTGGCGCCATCTTTTATCATAAGAACTTTATTATTGTGTTTTTTTGGGAGCAGTACTTTTTTTCGGGATGAAAGGTACCCTCTGTCCGTTTCTATACACCTGACAACGTATATGCGAAATTTCAGGATGATCGGTTCAGTGGTTTAGGGGTGAAAAGGTAACAAACAAACAAACTTACTTTCGCATTTGTAATATTAGTTAGAATTGGTACTATTATTATTGCATGTAAAAGCACAGCTGAATGTTATAAGATTTTTTAACAAAGAACGGCAAATCATAATACAGGAACCTTTTCCGAAGAAAGGTTACCTTTTTAGGGTACCGTGAAGCCAGAAGGTACGGTGATTTGTTGCGAATGGTTCCCCATAGAGAATGGGTTTTACCCTTACCCATATATTTTGTATAAGTCAGCCAAGGGATGACGTGAAGGGGATTGAACGTTGTGGATAAAGGAGTACCGGGCAATTCTTTTATACATGCTTATAAAATCAAACTTTAATTACCATTGTCATAATTTGTTTTAACCGCCCCGTTTGCCTAGTAGTCCTAAGCGCGACTGCCATGCTAGAGGTCTTGGGTTCGATTCTCAGGTCCAGCAAAAATTGTTATTCGGTTTTTCTATGAAGTTCTCAGAAGCAGCTCGGTGTTGGGATTTGTGCCCGGTTAATGGCAATAGGCTCGCCCCCAATTACATGTGACCTAAACATATCGGTGAACTGTGGATGTACATTGGTACACCTCTGCCTAACCCTTCGGAGAATAAAGGCGTGATGCTATGTATAATTTTTATTTATGGTCAATTTTATTTTTCAAATGTTGCCCTATAATGTGGAAATGAGACTAAAGATTGGCGGGGGATTAAGAAAAAATTATAATTCCCACTTCCCTCCAAACAAGCAGGAGACAGAACAGAACTAGGCCAATAGGCACAAAGGTATGTTTACGACTAGGAGAAGCCCAGATTGCCAAGCACCACGGATTGCAATTACCGTTTACTTCAACGATGCGAACAAGTTGCGGGCGCGGTCAGATACTGCAGTAGTTCTTGTAAGGACGGGTTCAGACCAATGCGGGTAAAACACTACTGCAGTAAGTTGCTCCTGTGTGGCCGGGCTTTTAAAGCAAGTGAGTTGGCTTTATAAACGTTTGGGAAGTTCGTACTTCTGCGAAACTTTGAACTTATCTCAAGTAACTAACCTGAAGTTTTAAGAGAACTTCATAGAATGGTGGGCACTAAACGTCTAAATATAACTTAACATACCATCACGCCTGTATTCTCCGAAGGGTTAGGCAGAGGTGTAACAATGTACACCCACAGTTCGCCGGTATGTTTACATAAATATTTTTTTTTTAAATAACCCCCGACATAAAAATAAAAATCCCTACTGCAGCTAACAAAAGAGTTGATAATATTGAAACCGCTGAACCAATTTCCAACGAACACAGCTAAGAACACTCCAGACTAATCCGCCTTTCAAATAAAAAAAACACAATCAAAATCTGTTCATACGTTCGGGAGCTACGATGCCACAGACACACACACAGACGCGTCAAACTTATAACACCCCGTCGTTTTAGTGTCGGGCGTTAAAAATACAACTTGTCATAGGTGAAGGTTTTTATAAACGGACCAGTATTTTTAGAGATTACCTCTTACAAAGAAACAGACAGTTTTACCTTGTTATAATATTCGCCCGCGTGGCTTATTTCACCCATGTTAAGTTACGTCTTTGGTTATTGCTCCGCTCCCGTGGGTCGTAGCGTGATGTTATATAGCCTATGTTACTCAGGTATAACGTGACTATCTATTGGTGAAATAATAGTTCAAATCGGTCCAGTAGTTTCGGAGCCTATTCGGTACAAACAAGCAGACAAAAAAATCTTTTCTATTTTTAATATTAGTGTAGACTAGCTGTTGCCCGCGATTTCATTCGCATTCACTATTTTATTGGTTTCAATTTTGTTTTCGCACATAAACTTCTTTTTTTTTATTTAAGAAAATAAAAAAATAAAAATAGCCTAAGTTACTTCATCAGATATCTGCAAGTGAAAGTCCCGCCAAAATCAGTCCAGCCGTTTCGGAGATAAGCCCAAACAGACAGACAAAAATTTAAAAAATTGTTTTTTTTTGTGTTAGTATCGTATATACTTTCTAATGCATTTAGTGAAAAGCTTGTGATTTCAAATTACAAACAGACCGTTCAATTTAATTTAATTTTATAGATTAGTTTAGATTTGTCAATCGTGCACAACCAAGCGCACTTAACCCTGCAAGTATATATTTTATAAGCATTCCATTAAAAGCTAGGTAAACCAACCTAAAACATGAAATTAATGTCGCTATTTGCCTAAATAACAGTTCCGCCATTGATAAGAATCAACATTACAATGCATTTTGCAGTTAATTACATTTCAAATGGTAAATATCATACATAATTACTGGTTACCAAACAAGTGTATTCACTAATTATAACAGACGCCAGACGATTTTCAACTTTAATGACCTGTGTTTAAGGAAGATTTTCCTGTGATGGAAAGTTACTTTGTTTCCGTATGTACATACAAGTATGTTTTCATTGTATATACTGCGCTGGTACGATAACAACGGGCAGCAGAATGTCAACTTTATGTGTACTGTTAATTAAGAGTTATTTTTCGTCAGCATGAAATGTTGATGAAATGTAAGTATTGTTGGAAGCATTTTTGTTAAATACTTGAGTTAACCTCCTTTTAGGTTTCGAAAGTCGGTCAAGGACTTTTGGAAGTAACGTTAGACAGTACGGGGTGTTAAAATAAACATGCGTCAAATAACCGTTAAATTGGCTTACAGTCCATGAAATGGAACTAAGTACATTAATCAAACATTTTGGCTGAGAAACGATTTTTATTTTTGATTAGAAATATCAGGAACTGCCCCGTTGGTCTCGTGGTCGTAGGTGCGACTGATGAGCGTGGGGTCCCGGGTTGTATTCCCGGGTCGGGCAAAAATAGTATTAGTGGGTATTTCCGTTAGGATTTGCTCAGTAGCGCCCCGGAGTTTTTAAGTTGGTGGTGTGACACCCCCGTGCCTCGGAAAGCACGTAAAGCCGTTGGTCCTGGCTGTCATTCGTAGATCTTTGACAGTCGTTACGGATAGTCAGAAGCCTGGAAGTCTGACAACCAGCCTAACTAAGGGGTATCGTGTTGCCTAGTTACTGGGTTGTGGAGGTCAGATAGGCAGTCGCTCCATGTAAAACACTGGTATTCAGCTGCATCCGGTTAAACTGGAAGCCGACCCCAAAATAGTTGGAAAAAGGCCAAGTAGATGATGATGATGATTAGAAATATCAAGTTCTGACTCAAGTGAGGTTCTTCAGAAAGGTCGGGTGCGCATTACTCGTAACCGGAGTGCTTGTATGACCAGATGTATGAACGTGGATGAGGCGAAAGTAGTATGTAAGGATCGTAGCAGGAGCAAGGCAGTATATTGTGATGACGCAGTAATACAGTTTGGTTATAACATAATATCCTTCTTTTGTTTATATGAGTGACTGAAAATCTGTAGCGAATTTTATCATATTCTGTGCTTCATGACAACCCCAAACGTTATTTATACATGGAATAATACACAATACAACAGATTTGGTTTCTGTTGGTTTTACGCCCAGCCTCCATAGATAAACGTCCATGATCCTTTCAGCTAGGTAATATGACTTTTTACAACCGTTATGTATGGTGGGACATGAATACAATTTAGGTGAATTATACGCGGACAATTTCCAGTAAAATGGAATTCTTAGTGGAGTTCCCAAAGGTAGATAGAACGTAACATTTTGCACAAGTTTGTTCTACATTTTGCTTGCAATAAATTAGGTAGAAGCCAGACAGTTGCCTGCAATGTTTTAGATGCATTTTAAGTGTCAAGGCAAGGATTAAACTGTTCATTTTCAACTTTGTGACAACTTAAGATGAAGTTTTATCATAATTAAGCGTTCAAATTAAAAATATGTCAAGTATAATGATGTCATCAACTAACTTGGAGATAATAAGATAAGTTTATACAGTTCCAATGCTGGGCATAGACCTTCTCCAAATTGTTCCAAGCTTTTAACGACACGGTTGATTTAGTTGCTGAGCGATTGGCTGCTAAACTACGTGTCCCGGGTTCAATCCCCGCACGAAACAAATATTTGTATGACCTACAGATAGTAGTACCGAGTCGGGCTGCAATAAAAAACTTTTCTCGCGCCACGTCAGCCACGCTGTCGTGTTACACGAAAAAAAATTACATATTAAAAAAAATATATAAAATGTGTTATTGAGTTTTTCTATAAATTGTCAGTAGCAGCTCGGAGTTAGGATTTGTGCCCGGTTAATGGCAATAGAGTCGCCCCCTATTACATGGGACCTAAAAAATACCGTGAACTATAGGTGTACATTGGTACACTTCTGCCTAACCCTTCGGGGAATACAAGCTTAATGGTATGTTGTATAAAAATAAAAAAAAACTGTGTGGTATTTTTCACCCGTATTAAGTTACATCGTTGGTTACTGCGTCGCTCCCGTAGGTCGCAGAGTGATGTTATAATGCTTATTCGAATGCGATACTGATTTGAAGGTTTAAATAAACAAACAAAAAAAAACCAGCTTTTTTAATATGGAAGACTAGCTTCTGCCTGCGACTTTGTTCACGTCAAACTTGGTTCATAGTATCTAACGGGAACCGTACATTTTTTCAGGATAAAAAGTATCCTATGTGTTATCCTATGCGTTATGTGTATCCTATGTGTGTGTGTGTGTCATTTTGTCATGCTCACTTAAATGTCTCGCTGATGGTGGCGCGTGGGTCGGATCATTTGGTTCCCTTCATGATGGTTGAGCTAAGTGGTGCTGATCCTCACGTCATGTTCGTGAACGGGCGCTGTCAGTGGGATTGATCATCTCTTAACTGCCATGGCTTACATCTTTAGTACTATTATTATCATATATATATTTTTTAATTGTTTTATATTTAACTTCATTGTTTTCACATGTAGAAGCAACAAGAATATTGTAACCAAGATTCTGTAAAAACCAATTTGAAAAGAGTGTCCATGGAGTTTCTTGCTCGTTCTTCTCCATAGAGACCTACGTTTTGGAACGAGCAACTAGCTTCAACTTTTTGTATGAGTAACTTCTTGACAATTCAAAAGTGCCTGTAAATGGTCTAATTGAAATAAATGTTTTGACTTTGACTTTGACTTTGTGTGTGTTATGTGTGTGGTTATTCCATACAACAATCTATCTCAGTGCCAAATTTCATCTAGATCCATGCAACCGTTCAAGCGTGAAGAATAACAAACATCTATCAATCCACTGGGCGGGGCGGGAGGGAGTGTCAGAGTTTTACTGACTAAAACCCACCCATGTTCCTTCTTGTGCCCTTTGCGTTTCGGGGGCGCGGTATCTCTTGCGAAAAACTCGCAGCCCCGGCAGGACTAACTTATGTTAAGACCACAATTATGTACCACATTATGACAAATAAATGATTATTATTATTAATCCATCCTCACAAACTATCGCATTTATAATGTAAATACAAAAGAAGAGAGTTGTTTTTAATGTAAACAGTTAAAAGCATGAACTGTGAAGGATAACCCAAATATATGTTTTAAATTTTAGTAATATTGTTTTGTACTACAAAAATTACATACATACCATTACATACTCACAGTTCGCCGGTATGTTTAGGTCCCACGTAATAGGGGGCGAGCCTATTGCCATTACTCGGGCACAAATCCTTACTACGAGCTGCTACTGAGAATTTGACAGAAAAACTCAATAACACTTTTTGCTAGACCTGGGAATCTTACCCAAGACCTCTAGCGTAGCAGTCGCACTAAATACCACTAGGCTAACGAGGCAGTACAGAAATTGTATACAGAATATTCCATCTTTCATATACCGATGTACATGTTCTTCTAACTAAACAAGCGGAGAGCCGCACAGAGTGGAATTTCTGCAACAATTTTGTTATCAAACAGTTCTGTCTAACTTTGTTATGTTGTGGTCATGTTTGTTTGTATGTGTGTGCGTACATAATTCAGTAACTTCCAGTGTACGGCACCATTCATAAGGAAGGTTGTGTTTTGTTATCATGACATCAAAATGTTTCGTTTTGTATTACAAAAAACGATTATAGTAGTGAATGAAGTCTGTTAGTTCTTTTGTTTAATAATTACCATCACCATCACGCCTACAGACCCCGAAGGGTTAGGCAGATGTGTACGAATGTACACCCACAGTTCGCCGGTATGTAATAGGGGGCGAGCCTATTGCCATTAACCGGGCACAAATCCAAACTCCGAGCTGCTACTGAGAATTTCATAGAAAAACCCAATACACTTTGCTCGACCTGGGAATCGAACCCAAGACCTCTAGCGTAGCAGTCGCGCTTAGGACCACTAAGCTACCGAGGTAGTTATAATTATTATAGTTATATAAATAAATATAAGTGATAAATTCATGTTGATACTTACCCGGATTTGAACCCACGAACTATAGCCTCATGTTTATATATTAAGTTTGTGTTTCTTATTTATCAAAATGTTCCATTATCTTGTCGGTAATGGTTCGCTTCCTAGGCCTCCCTCGGGGACTTCGCTAGCGTGATGGCTTAGAGACATTTATGGGAGATTGGCTAGAGAAGGCAACCCATAGGGATAAATGGAAGGCAATGGGCCAGACCTTTGCCCAGCTGTGAGACAAAAAAGGTTGAATAAAAAAAAGATAAAGTCACTCTTTAAAGTTTAGTTTTTATTTCTGGTCTTAGCCTTTTGATAAACATGTGACAGATAATACAAAACCTTTTATGTATAGAACTACAAACTTCAAGTACATATTTGAGTCTCTCTGGCGCACGCCAATCACGATTGGTCCGATTTGGACCAATCGCGTGCAGCGTCGGTGCCCCCCGCCTCCTTCATTCCGCCAAAGAGACCCAAAAGTTAACTTTAAGTCTGTGCTCACAACTCGTACCGGTTACTTTATCATTTTAGCATCTCACAAACAACAAAACAACAAACAACATCAAAAACAACTGCCTTGGTAGCCTAGTGGTCTTAAGCGCGACTGCTACGCTAGGGGTCTTGGGTTCGATTCCCAGGTCGAGCAAAAAGTGTTATTGGGTTTTTCTATGGAATTCTCAGTAGCAGCTCGGAGTTAGGATTTGTGCCCGGTTAATGGCAATAGGCTCGCCCCCTATTACATGGGACTTAAATATACCGGCGAACTGTGAGTGTACATTGTTACACCTCTACCTAACCCTTCGGGGAATACAGACGTGATGGTATGTAAAAATACAAAAATTTAACAAAAATAACACTCCTTCCTGAGAAAATACTTCAAGGCGTTTTTAATTTAAATAGAAAAAGATACCTCTAAAATAACTTTTCTCTATAAATAGGATATCCTTAAACCTTGTCCTACATAAACAAGAAACTACTTTCCTCTTCTAATTATACCATTTCTATAAATACACTGTAACTGAAGTTAAAACATTATGTACATAGACTTTTGGTTGTTTTTGTAACGGACGCGTGGGTGGATGTTTATTGACGCCCTTGGGTCGAATATTTTCACATTAGCACATTTCCAAAAAAACAAATGTTCAATGTCGCGTTAGGTTTAGGCCTGCAATGATAGTTATAAGGATATAAATAAATAAGTAGAGAAATTTTTTTTATGCCATTATTTGGCAAACAAAAGTGAGTTTATGTATGTATGCATGCATATTTAACTCCCTCGTTGGCCAAGTGAACACTTGGCCATATTTATTTATATAACTATAACTATAATAATTATAACTACCTCGGTAGCTTAGTGGTCCTAAGCGCGACTGCTACGCTAGAGGTCTCGGGTTCGATTCCCAGATCGAACAAAAATTGTTATTGGGTTTTTCTATGAATTTCTTAGTAGCAGCTCGGAGTTAGGATTTGTGCCCGGTTAATGGCAATAGGCTCGCCCCCTATTACATGGGACCTAAAAACATACCGGCGAACTATGGGTGTACATTGGTACACCTCTGCCTAACCCTCGAGGGAATACAGGCGTGATGGTATGTTATGTGTGTTGCTCTGCATACATATTATTTGTATTTTAAATTCAAAATTTGATTCGTAGCGAATATGCTCGGGTTAGTGCGCGTGTGTTAAATGATGAAAGTGTATGTGGTATAGTCCTAAGTTCATTCATTAATATTTTGTTTCGTACGTGTTCAGGATATGAAGTGCGGACTGAACATGCAACGTCACCGTGAATGTTAACGAAGTGTACTGTTTCATGTTTCATGCTGGCAAATTCGGCTTTTCGGATATTCGGGTCCAGCTTTTCATGGTTGAGGATGGATTTTGGAGGGATTTTGATGTTTTCGTTATTTAAAAAAAAAAAATACGTAACCCCCGACGGAAAAAAAGGAATCACTACCGCAGCTAAAAAAAGAGCTGATAACTTTGAAACCGCTGAACCGAATTCAATCAAACAAAGCTAAGAACACTCCCGACTATTTATTTAATATAAGTTTAGATTTTGTTTACCATAAACCTGAAAACAGGCAATTCTTTTTCTAATTTAAATTTCATTGCCAATTTTTTTTTTTTATCAAGAAGCCAAAGAAAAGTATCTTACCAAAAGAAATTCAATCTAAAACCAAGCTTTTTTAAGCCTTATTTTGAAGCTAGTTCCTAGAAACCAATCTACTACGAACGGTTGGTTATGCTTCACTTCATTATTGGAAACTCACTTACGAGACGTTGTCTTAACCAGCAACGATGGGTAGGTAATATAGTCACCAAGCTGAGAGCAATATTATAGGTTTATTCTGCACTCGGATAACTTAGATTAAAACATAAACATGCATGAGAATAGCCCTTGTTTGTCTTATGAGATAAGATTTTGAAGGGGAACTATTATTAATGTAAGTCTAAAGCGCCAATCCGCCTTGAGCAAGCGTGGTGATCAATGCTCGTGCTCTATACGAAATAATCTTTTTGTGAAGGAGCTCGTAAGGGGAAGTACTACCACCATACCTATGCCGGGGCTGCGGGTTGTTCGTAAGAGATACCGCGCCCCCGGAACGCAAAGGGCACAAGTAGGAACATGGGTGGGTTTTAGTCAATAAAAGTCTGACACTCCTTCCCGCCCCGCCCAGGGCGGGAGAAGTTATTTGAAGAATTCCCTCCCCCCCGAAAAAAAAAAAACCACCATACCTATTTCTGCCGCAAAGCAGAGTTGCTGTGTTTCGGTTTGAGTTTGCTCCCCGGTTGCGTCGGATTGCCATCCCGTCGGGCTATGAGGGTGGAAGTGTGCACACACTTGTGCATTGTTATACGTCTTGTAGCTACATTGAAATCAGTTTGAGAATTACTGAGATAAAACATATCATCACACACACACACACACATACCATCACGCCTGTATTCCCAAAAGCGTTAGGCAGAGGTGTACCAATGTACACCCACAGTTTGCCGGTATGTTTTAGGTCCGATGTAATAGGGGGCGAGCCTATTGCCATTAACCGGGCACAAATTTTAACTCCGAGCTGCTACTCTGAAATTTCTAACGGAAAAACCCAATAACACTGCTCGCTCTGGGAATCGAACCGCGAGACCAACGGGGCAGTTGATGACATAAAAATACCCTTAGTTCTCAATTACGACAAGATTAACGAAACAGTCAAAATAATATTACAAGAATCAAAATATTGGCCGACAAGATCTTTAAATATCCCTTCAACTCAACCACCTACACACTTTTACTAAAATATTTTTTCTACACAAAATATTTAGAATAATATGAGCCAGATATCTCAAGAATGCTTGTGTATATTTCTAGATATAAATGAATAATTCACGTTTGGGTGACGGCTTGACATTGCTTGAATGTCTTGGATATTCGTACGTAATGCTTTTGGGCTTGGAGTGGTACTCCTACGTTTTTGGCAAGGTAAAAAGGACTTTATGTCAAAGATTTTAACCATGGATTTCGAAACTTCAAATTAGATAACATAAAAAAAAAAACATTAATAATAACAAACTGCTACGCTGGAGGTCTTGGGTTAGATTCCTAGGTCGAGCAAAAAATTGTTATTGGGTTTTTCTATGAAATTCTCAGTAGCAGCTTGGAGTTTGGATTTGTGCCCGGTTAATGGCAATAGACTCGTCCCCTATTACATGAGACCTCAACATACCGGCAAACTGTGGGTGTACATTGTTACACCTCTGCCTAACCCTTTTGGGAATACAGGCGTGATGGTATGTTATGTGTTAATTACAAAAAAAAAGGAAACTAAAACTATATAGCATCAAAAAATTCCTCCGCAACGCTGTCAACTGGAAAAATGCCCAAATGGCTGCGGTATTGCCACGTTGGATGGCAAAGCTGGAGAAGTGTCAACCAACTGTTTGGATAAATCATTTTGGAAATAATTTTAAACCTACTAGTGTTAAAATTGGGACTGCCTCGTTAGCCTAGGTAGTTCTAAGCGCGACTGCAACGCTAGAGGTCTTGGGTTCGATTCTCAGGTCGAGCAAAAAGTGTTATTGAGTTTTTCTATGATATTCTTAGTAGCAGCTCGGAGTTTGGATTTGTGCCTGGTTAATGGCAATAGGCTCGACTTCTATTACATAGGACCTAAACATACCGGCGAACGGTGGGTGTACTTAGTTACACCTCTGCCTAACCCTTCGAACACATTCAGTACAATTTATTGTCCATTCTTAGTAAGCTCGATTTAGAAATCCAGAGATTCTGGGAGAACAGCGTACATACGTACTTAGTTCATAATAAATACCTAAGCTAAGCTATTTCAATTTACGGAACCATAGCGATATTGTTTTAACGCTCCAACTTCAACAATGAAACTGCTACGCTTGTACGGTAGCTACGCCGTAGCATAACAGCTACGCGTCGTAGCATTGTTCTTGAGTTTATTGTGCATTTGAAGCGTAGTTTGTCAGAGTTGATTTATTACTACGGATAGGTTTATGTTTCATTACGGAGAAGCAAGTTTTATTAATAAACGCGCGATTGCTACGCTAGAGGTTTAGGGTTCGATGCCCAGGTCAAGCAAAAAGTGTTACTGAGTTTTTCTATGAAATTCTCAGTAGCAGCTCGGAGTTAGGATTTGAACTCCACAAAAAAGTAAGTGGGTAACACGATACCTCGTAGTAAGACTGGTTGTCAGACTTCCTGGCTTCTGACTATTCGTCACGACTGTCAAAGATCTACGAATGACAGCCGGGACCAACGGCTTTACGTGCTTTCTGAGATACGTAGGACAACTACCAACTTCTACATTCAGGATTACTATTGAGTAAATCGTAACGGAAAAACCCGATAAATATACCGGCGAACTGTGGGTGTACATTGTTACACCTCTGCCTAACCCTTCGGGGAATACAGGCGTGATGGTATATATAAATTTAAAACAAAAGAAACTAAACCAAAATCGGTCCATGCGTACGGGAGCTACAATGCCACAGACAGACACACACACTTCTAACTTATCAACACGTCGTCGTTTTTGCTTTGGGGGTTGAAAACTACGAGTGATATCAAAATCGGGGGATACAGTTTGGTGTTGTGCTTCACATCTATCATTACTATCCAAAATTCAATTGCACCACTGGTTAGCTAAAGATTCAAAGAATACACACACCATTTTTTCCTGACCTAGGAATTAAACCAGGACCACCCATGCGAACAACAGGGCAGTCACCGGGGAGAAGAATTTTATGATACATTACAAAGTCAAAACATTTATTTCAATTAGACCATTTACAGGCACTTTTGAATTGCCAAGAAGTTACTCATACATAACACGTTACAGATGTCTACATGCCATCACGCCCATTTTCCTCGAAGGGTTAGGCAGAGGTATACCAATGTATACCCACAGTTCGCCAGGGTAATAGGGGGCGAGCCTATTGCCATTAACCGGGCACAAATCCTAACTCCGAGCTGCTACTGAGAATTTCAAAGAAAAACCTAATCACACTTTTGGCTCGACCTGGGAATCGAACCTAAGACCGCCTAGCAGTCGCGCTTAGGACCACTAGGCTACTGAGGCAGTCAAAGTTAAGTCTGGGGCGGCTTTAAATGGCTTATTTAGAAGTTACAATATTCTAAGTAAGCTAAGCTTATAACAAGCTGGATCAAGTGCTCACAAGTTCATAACTATTCCGTTCAGTTTCTGAACTTGATAGGTTGTTGGAAAACTGTTATTGGAAACTAATTCCGCTTACCAGGAATAAACTTTCCGTAGTATGACGTATTGGTAATATGCTGATGTACACATAGATGTACATACGTGACGTTGACGTGTCTCTCTGTGTGTGTGTGTGTTTGTGTCTGTTACATCGTAGCTCGCGAACGCATAAACCGATTTTGATGTTGATTTTTGTGTTTTATAGGTGAATTAGTCGGGAGTGTTCTTAGCTATGTTTGATGAAAATCGCTTTAGTGGGTTCAAAGTTATCAGCTCTTTTGTTAGCTGCGGTAGGGATTTTTTTCTTCTGTCGGGGGTTACCTAAAAAAAAATATTTTGTTTTTTATAATAAATGCATATGAATGTTTACATGGTCAGTCTGTCTGTTTGTTAAGGCTAATTTCCTAAATGACAGGATCGATTTTGACGTCTTTCAATAGGCACATATTTGATAGTCCGTCTTGCGGAGTGAGCTGGTACGTTGTCGTGGTGGAGGAAAGAAACATTTTTTTTCGTCTGTCTGTTTGTCGGCTTATCTCCGAAATGGCAGAACTCATTGTGATGGGACTTTCGCTGGCAGATAGCTTTATTAGAAGTAACTGAGACTACTAATATTTTAACATATTCACGAAAAACCGATATTCACGCGGACAAAGTCGCGGGCATTAGATAGTTATATCTTAAGCTTAATCAGTACATACAACTACCAACTTATCATTAAAAGTACTGCGCAACTTAATCCTGCAAAAGGGTCGGTGGTCCAACAAAGTAGGTACCAACATTTTTATCTTCAAGAGGTCTCGTTAACCGCACTTCGCTCAAGTGTGGGTACTTTCGACCATTAGCCACTGGTTGAATGAACGATTCTTCTACATTATCTCCAGAGTTATAGTGGGTTTTAAGAGCGACACATTCATGAAACGGAATTAGATGGGAAGTTTTTTATTTATTTAGTTATAAATCACATACAACTATATATATATATACCATCACGCCTGTATTCCCCGAAGGGTTAGGCAGAGGTGTAACAATGTACACCCACAGTTTGCCGGTATATTTAGGTCCCATGTAATAAGGGGCGAGTCTATTGCCATTAACCGGGCACAAATCCTAACTCGTAGCTGCTACTGAGAATTTCATAGAAAAATCCAATAACACTTTTTGCTCGACCTGGGAATCGAACCCAAGACCTCTAGCGTAGCAGTCGCGCTTAGGTCCACTAGGCTACCGAGGCAGACATACATCTATCATCACAGGATTAGGTACCTAATACAATAGCGTATGAATAATACATTACATAGACTAAGTATCTTATTATTATAAACAAACAAGAGTAATGTTACAAAATACGGCCCGCGTGAATTCACTCAGAGTACAACTGAAGCAGTCAAGCTGTTGTGACATCATATTGAGTGCGAGCAGGGCTCGCGTCAGCGGCAGCGTCAGTTCAATTATTGTGACTGGTCGATTTCTTGGTCATCTCCTCTTCTCTCAGTTTCGTTTCATAGTTTTATCTTCAATGATGACGGTCCCTTATACACACTTTAATCCCATATTTCAACCAGTTCAAGGCTTTCTTTTTGCGACAAAGTCCTTTTTCAAAGTCTAATATTTATCTCTGTGCCAAAATCGTTTCGGCGGTTTAGGCGTGTAAGCGTGATAGATAGACAGACAGAGTTACGTGCACATTTATAATAATTTTGTAGGGATTATAAATCTTATTAGACAATATAAAACAAATATTACATAGAAGGTTCAATTTTAATTATATGCTAGAAATCATTAGAAAAACTCGCCCACTGGAAAATAACACTTTTGTTAATAACAGCCCCTTTAATTTCTTAATAAAAATCGTCAACTCCACAATATTAGCGAAACAAACCAGTAAAAAGTCATTTCCATAAAAAAAAGTTCTTTGATCGCCAGCAAGAAGCACAGATTGCCACAAGTAAACGATACTGCAAAGAAGAAGCTTGCTATAAAAAATAACGTTCCAGTAAGTGTGAACGGGGCACAGGTTGTGTAAGCTTATCCGTTGCCTAGTGACCCATTTCTTATAATTGACTCTTGCAACTTCGCGCGGAAACCATCTGATACTGGCCGGAATATTTTTATTTTTAGCTCAGAATGTTCGTCATTATGTAGATTTGACCGCGTTATGTTGACGCTCGCATTAGACGGGTTAAGAAGATAGCAACTATCGTGAAAGTTGACGGGTTTTAACTTTTAAATGTGGCGTAGGAACTTTATTTTTGAACCCTTTAAAGTTGAACGTGTTTCTTTAATGTTTGATGGTGTAACCGATTTCTAGATTAGAACTTTAAAATAAAGATAAAAATAAGTTTTAACACACATACCATCACGCCTATATTCCCCGAAGGGTTAGGCAGAGGTGTAACAATGTACAACCACAGTTCGCCGGTATGTTTAGGTCCCATGTAATAGGGGGCGAGCCTATTGCCACTAACCGGGCACAAATCCTAACTCCGAGCTACTACTGAGAATTTTATAGAAAAACCCAATAACACTTTGCTCGACCTGGGAATCGAACCCAAGACCTCTAGCGTAGCAGTCGCAAATAAGTTTTAACGTAAGTAGATTTATACTAATACTGGCGCGCGACTTTGTCCGCGTTGGCTATTTTAAGTTACGTCTTTAGTTACTACTCTGCTTCCGTGGATCATAGCGTGCTACATAATACGCTAGAGGTATACAAATATTACAAGCATTTTCAAATAGTAATTGAAATTCCAAAATACAAGCTTCTACCCAGCGTGTCGACGGCGCGTTCGTGTTCCACGCGCGCCTCAAAGAGATGTCAGCAAAGGGAAGGGGCCACTGAGGGCCGATGCCTGCCGGGGCTGCGGGTTGTTCGCTAGAGATACCGCGCCCCCGGAACGCAAAGGGCACAAGAAGGAACATGGGTGGGTTTTAGTCAGTAAAAGTCTGACACTCCCTCCCTTCCCGCCCAGGGCGGAAGAAGTTATTTGATGATTTCCCACCCACCAAAAAAAAAAAAAAAAAAAAAAGGGCTTCGTAGGTGTCGAAGTTAATATATTATCTCACCGGAATCGTCTTTGTGCTATTTCCAAATTATCTGTACTACCATATCAAATAAATTTCATCCATATCCGTTCAGCCGTTCTGGCGTTCAAATTTTCGCATTCATATTAATAGTGATATTAAATTATATTTTATTAATTTAAGAAGTAAGTTATGCTATAGTAACATTGGACCGAGATCATTATTTTTTTTTTTTTGTTTTTGGACGCATTTTAAGAACTCGTCTTAATAATAATATTTTTTCTTTTACAGGTAATAATTTAATGAACTATCTGCGGTATCAACCAACTGTACTACTAAAATTGTATGTATAATTTTGGGGAACATTTCACATTTGTATTTTATTAGGGTTCCCTGTTTAAAGGGTGCTAAGCAGAATCCTATTACTAGGACTCCGGACTCCGGACTCTCTATCTAGTTCATCTATGGTAGACACTTGAAATTTTGACGTGTGTATCACTATACCTGTTATTAATATTATTATTTATTTGCATACATACTTTCACGCCTGTATTCGCCGAAGGCTTAGGCAGAGGTGTACCAATGTACACCCATAGTTCGCTAGTTTGTGTAGGTCCCATGTAATAGGGGGCGACTGATAGCTACAGGTCTTGGGTTCGATTCCCAGTTCGAGCAAAAGTGTTATTGGGTTTTTCTATGAAATTCTCAGTAGCAGCTCGGAGTTTGGGTTTGTGCCCGGTTTTAATGGTATTAGGCTCGCCCCCTGTTACATGGGACCTAAACATACCTGTTGGTATACATTGGTAAACTTCTGCCTAACCCCTCGGGGAATACAGGCATGATGGTATGTAAGGTCTTATACAAGAAAATTGTTTTTTTTATGTACTCTTAAACATTCCACTTGGCCGGTTTTTAACAATGCTTGTTATCAAAGAAACATTTATTATTAATATTTGATTACGTGCTAAATATAGCTATCTCATAAAGATTCGATATCAGACAACGCTATTGTTATAATATTGTCGCGCCACATTTCAATCTCCGGGCTTTTTAGCGCCATCCTCAGGAAATTACTAGCAGTCGAAGTCGTGATTGTGGCCGAACCATTACGTACGATTCTTAATATTGGACCTATTTTTAGCCAGTCGTCTGTGTTCTTTTTTAAGACCAAATATTAGTTGAGATTTTTATAGAATTGGCTGTAAAAAATACAAATGGTAATGTTTTCTACAACCGAAATACGCAGGATAAATCATAGTGCACAAGAGTACACTCCCGCTTCCCTAATTTTCATGTGATGCCAATTTAACACGACTAGACAGAAATTAGACGCAGGATAGACGGCTTTACAGGTTGTCCGAGACACACCACTATACGAGAACGTTGCGGATTAAAAGAGGATCTAGTGACAAAGGTAGAAAAGAGTATGCTTAGATGGTTCGGTCATGTTGAGAGAACGAGTGAAAGGCGACTAACAAAAGGGATTTATATGGCAGATGTGAGTGGCAACGCCGGGAGAGGACGCCCTAGAAAGACCTACCCTAACCTTATAGGTGGGGTTCTTCAGAAAGATCGCGTGCGCAGTACTCGTAACCGGCGTGCTTATATGAACAGATGTATGGACGTAGAAGTCAAAGTCAAAGTTAAAACATTTATTTCAATTAGACCATTTACAGGCACTTTTGAATTGTCAAGAAGTTACTCATACAAAAAGTTGAAGCTAGTTGCTCGTGCTAGTTGTGTTGTCGTTGCTAGTTGGTCGAGGCGAAAGAAGTATGTAAGGATCGTAGCAGGTGACGTTCTGTGGTTTCTGCTTACCCCCATGGGAAAAAGGCGTGAGTTTATGTATGTAACTGCCTCGGTAGCCTAGTGGTCCTAAGCGCGGCTGCTACGCTAGAGGTCTTGGGTTCGATTCCCAGGTCGAGCAAAAAGTGTTATTGGGTTTTTCTATGAAATTCTCAGTAGCAGCTCGGAGTTTGGGTTTGTGCCCGGTTTTAATGGTATTAGGCTCGCCCCTTATTACATGGGACCTAAATATACCGGCGAACTGTGGGTGTACATTGTTACACCTCTGCCTAACCCTTCGGGGAATACAGGCGTGATGGTATATATTTATGTATGTATGTACCACCAAATTCAAACTCCAGATTGTAACTGGGAAATTACTATTGATAAAACCCTGTAACGCTTTGCCTGACCTAGAAATCGAACAAAAGACTCAGCAAGCTACCCCACCAATTGTAATTTTATTTCTGCAAAAGCTTAGTTATAACATTTCTAAACCCTGAAAGCTATAATCTAATTTATAGCTACGCTATTGTATTGTAAAAGGCTAATTTGCTTTCCCCTAGTTCTTGTAACTCATTCCTAATTCAAACTCAATTACATTGAGTGTACCTATGACGGATGTGGTGCGTGCATACACGAAACTACTAGTTGATCCAATAAACGTATTGTGAACCTACCTTTAGAAATGAAAGTACAATAAAGGATAACATTATTGAGTAGCAGCTCGGAGTTTGGATTTGTGTCCGGTTAATGTCAATAGGCTCGCCCCCTATTACATAGGACCTAAACATACCGGCGAACTGTGGGTGTACATTGTTACACCTCTACCTAACCCTTCGGGGAATACAGGCGTGATGGTATGTGTATGTGTCTGTATGTGTATTATTGATAGAAATCTCATAAAGCAAGAATACATCCAAGAAAAATATTGTCTTCATCAATCTGTATAGCGTTATCTAGCTTGTTTTTTTTCGGGACTATCCCGTCATCCTCTTCCTAACCACAGTAACTACTGCAAGCCAGAATCAACCGTGGCTGCCACCAGAAAAGCGCCGAGGCAAAAAGCCAACATAAAACAAAGCCACGGGTTGTTCGTAAGAGATACCGCGCCCCCGGAACGCAAAGGGCACAAGAAGGAATATGGGTGGGTTTTAGTCAGCAAAAGTCTGACACTCCCTCCTGGCCCGCCCAGGGTGGAAGAAGTTATTTGATGACTTCCCACCCCCCAAAAAAAAAAAAACAAAGAATGTTTATAGTACAGTAAACACCATGAGTCGTGAGCACAAACATCACGTTAGTTTTTGGATTTCTTTCTGAGTTTTTTGGGACGCCGACGATGCATGCGATTGGACCGTCAGTCGGACCAACCGCGTGCAGCGTCGGCAACCCAAAAAAACCAGAAAGAAACTCAAAAACTGACTTGATGTTTGTGCTCACGACTCGTGGCGGCTAATATAAAATAGATTAAGATTTTAAAGATAGTAGGCGATACCTAATATGTTGTTTGTAAAACAATTATACATGTATTGATCTTGGTTAGGGTGGCCATTCGTCCGGGATATCCCGGACTTGTTCTAGTTTAAAGGGAGTCCGGGAGTCGTTCGGAAGGGGCTTACAAAAAGTGTACATGTTCATCCCTAATGCTCTTTGTGTCATAATCTCAATTAATTAAAGGATATATTCAAAAAAATTATAAAATAATGTAACATACCATACGCCTGTATTCCCTGAACCAGAGTACACCCACAGTTTGACGGAATGTAACATTTTTAAGAAAAAATACTAAGCCTATTGTCAACCGGGCACAAATTCTAACTCCGAGCAGTTACTGAGAATTTCTTAGAAAAACCCAATAACACTTTTTGCTTGACCTGGGAATCGAACCCGAGACCTATGGCGTAGCAGTTGCAAGTTTCACAATAAAACAATCTTTTAATTTTTATTACAAAAATATTGCAATTTAGGTCATGGCAGCCTGATCTCCCTCCCCTTACCCCCTAAGAAGGACAAGGGCATGTTGTGATGATTTTCTGAATTCAGTACATAAACTTAGTGTACCTAGGTATTAATTACAGACGTAACCCAGACTACAGACCAGCTTAGTCGGTGGAATGCATTAGTACGGCTTCAGTGACTAGATAAGTAGCAATTATTGTGTCAGCGTGGTAAATAAATTATATTTACGTGGAAAATTGTACACATTATATGTATAGTATGATTGGTAATTAGTGACCGTAATTGGAAGATATTTTTATTTCAATTAGACCCTTACAGACACTTTTGAATTGTCAAGAATTTATATTTAAAACACAAAACTAAAAAAAAAAATTAAGTAACCCCCGACAGAAGAATAAAAATCCCTACCGGAGCCAACAAAACAGCTGAAAACTTTGAAACCGCTGAACCGATTTCAATCAAACATAAGAAGAACACTCTCGACTAATTTAACTTTCAAACAAAAGAAAAATAATTAAAATCGGTTCAAGCGTTCGGAAGCTACGATGCTACAGACAGACACACACAGACAGACACGTCAAACTTATAACACCCTCGAGGGTTAAAAATAGAATGTGCTAAAATCAATATTAAAAGATTACCTAGAAAAACCCAATATGACTTTATGCTCGACCTGGGAATCGAACCCAATACCTCTAGCGTAGCAGTCGCGCTTAGGACCACTAGGCCAACGAGGCAGTAAATGTGTTCGTAAACAGAATTACGACTTGATTGGAACTTGAAGTAAGTTGCAATTAGAGTGAATAATACATGAAACCAACTTCATGTGCCTTAATGTGGTTACTAGATAATGTATGCCCGTACATTATGTACAACCTTGATATTTGATAACGTTATTATTTATGTAAACATTCATTTGCAATCGTAATTTGTTTTATTTTCTTGTTACTACATACATACATACATAAACTCACGCCTTTTTCCCATAGGGGTAGGTAGAAACCACAGAACGCCACCTGCTACGATCCTTACATACTTCCTTCGCCTCGTCCACGTTCATGCATCTGTACGACTACTGCGCACCCGACCAACGTTTCTTGTTACTGTTAATTAATAAAAGAAGCAGCTGCTACAGTAGCTTTTATTACCATCACGCCTGTGTTCCCCGAAGGGTTAGGCAGAGGTGTACCACTATACACCCTCAGTTCGCCGGTATGTTTAGTTCCCATGTAATAGGGGGCGAGCCCATTGCCATTAACCGGGCACAAATCCGAACTCCGAGATGCTACTGAGAGTTTCATAAAAATACCCGGTAACACTTTTTGCTCGACCTGGGAATCGAACCCAAGACCTCTAGCGTAGCAGTCGCGTTTCGGACCACTAGGCCAACGAGTTAGTAGCTTTTATTAAATTGGTATATTTTTTTAATTCACTTTTTTAAAAGGTAATTAAGGTCCGTTGGCAACAAAGTGTGCTTTTAATGTTTACATTAATATTTTCTTTTATATGTTGCTTATATTTAGGTATTTTTTTGTATATTTTAACACAGCACGCCTCAAAAGATGTATAAGTACGCTTTGGATTTTCTAAAAAATAATAACGGCATTTTTTGTTCCTTTTTTATATTTATAAATTAACACTGTGTTAGCACCTAACTCTGAGTTAAGTTTTCGGTGCAAATGGGCATAAGATTTCTTTTTTTCACACATAGACTCATCATGTGTCATTGTATAATATCGCTACATCCTTGATAACTGCTTTACTCCCGTACTTTGCAGCGTGATGTTATATAACTAGTATAGCCTATTCCACATTTAATGTAAAAAGATTTTTTTAGGTAGTTTCAGAGATTACCGCGGTTAAATAAACAGACAAACAAAACTCAATTCAGCTTTATTATATAAGTACTTATAGATACCCCGAACTGCCGCGCTAGTCTCGTGGTCGCCAGCTCCACTGATGAGCATAGGGTCCTGGGTTCGATTCCCAGGTCGAGCAAAGTGTTATTGGGTTTTTTAATTAGAGATTTCTCAGTAACAGCTCGGAGTTTTTTATTGTCATTAACCGGCACATAGGACCTAAACATACCGGCGAGCTGTGGGTGTACATTGTTACACCTCTGCCTAACCCTTCGGGGAATACAGGCGTTATGTGTACAAATAAAAATCAATTCAGCTTTATTATACAGGGTTATTTGTAAAACAATGACAACCTCTCAGGACTATGTTACTAACATCATAATCAACAACTTTTGTTCAATGACATTTAAAATTTTTTCATATTTTAGTTCATCAGATTTTCATACAAAAATAAAAATATTTAAATTGAACGCTCTAAATGTTACGAAGTCTATGCGAAGCAAACGAAAGCGATAGTAAAATAGCGAGGGGAGCGGGGTTAGGGCAGCGGGGGTGTTTGTACTTGACCTATTTCCAATTTTACGGAAGTCCTTCAGTCGGTCATTCACTTCAATGCGCTTGCGTTGCTTGATTCTGTAAAAAATTATAGAACAAAAGTTGTTGTTTATGATGATAGTAATACAGTCCTGCAAGGTTGTCATTGTTTTACAAATAACCCTGTATAAGTAATTATAGATAAACATAGGAAGAGCGAAAATCAATAATCTAAAGATTAGATTACCTACTAAGCGGGCTATTGTTCTAATGAAGACCTATAACGTTTGTGACTCGTGAACTTGTATACATATCTTACACAGTTGTATGACCAACAAATAGATGTACTATGTATTAGTTTTTGTAAATACGCTGTTAATTAGATAATAGGGCATCGTGGCAACAAATAAGGTTCAAAATAGCGATGCGTCTGATGTTAGTTGAATCGAATGACCACCAAAATAAAAGTAATTTGCAGTGTTTTAAGTTTGACGTGTCTGTGTGTGTGTCTGTTTGTGGTATCGTAGCTCCCGAACGCATGATCCGATTTTAGTCGGGAGTGTTCTTAGCTATGTTTGATGGAAATCGGTTCAGCGGTTTCAAAGTTATCAGCTCTTTTGTTGGCTTCGGTAGGGATTTTTATTCTTCTGTCGGGGGTTGCTTAAAATTTTAAATTTTGTGTTTTTGTGTAACTGCCTCGGTAGCCTAGTGGTCCTAAGCGCGACTGCTACGCTAGAGGTCTTGGGTTCGATTCCCAGGTAAAACACAAAGTGTTATTGGGTTTTTCTATTAAATTCTCGGTAGCAGCTCGGAGTTAGGATTTGTGCCCGGTTAATGGCAATAGGCTCGCCCCCTATTACGTGGAACCTAAAAATACCGGCGAACTGTGGGTGTACATTGTTACACCTCTGCCTAACCCATCGGGTCGCGAGACGACTCCCGGCCACCGTAGATACGGGCCTGTGGACGGTGAGCAATGGGTAGCTCACCGTCCTTACGTTGTATAACGACAGGCCGTGTCGACGGCGCGTTCGTGTTCCACGCGCGCCTCAAAGAGATGTTAGCAAAGGAAGGGGCCGCTGAGGGCCGATGCCTGCCGGGGCTGCGGGTTGTTCGTAAGAGATACCGCGCCCCCGGAACGCAAAGGGCACAAGAAGGAACATGGGTGGGTTTTAGTCAGTAAAATTCTGACACTCCTTTCCACCCCGCCCAGGGCGGGAGAAGTTTTTTGATGATATCCCACACCCCAAAAAAAAAAAAATCCCATCGGGTAATACAGGCGTGATGGTATGTAATGAAATTTTGTGTTTTTAATGAAAAGTTACATTATTAGCAAGTAACATAGGCTACACTATATTTTATAGAATAAGGATCCCTAAGAAAATTTACACGGACCAAGTCGCAGGCAATACCTACCCTTTATAATGAGTTTAGAAAAAAGCAAGTGTATTTATATATAAAATAAAAACTATTCACAGAATCCTTCTTCGTCTAATTTATAAATACCAGTGTTGCTACCTCCAATAATGTCTCCTAAAGAGCTACAGCATCTCAAAGGCTTTAGAATCTGGAAATGGAGTGCCTCAGGCGAGTCAATGACCTCCGGCGATGGAGAGTTGTCTGTGAAACTCTAGTACTCTACGGCGCTTTTAAAAGTATACTGTTACCTAGATTTTAACGAGCTTACAGTAGGTACGTATTCAGGTATTGAGAAATGAAAATGTTTTAGATTGTCGATGGTTTGGCCATGTTGAGAGGATGAGTGAAAGGCAACTAACAAAAGGGATTTATATGGCAGATGTAAGCGGCAAGTATGAGAATGTAAGGACCATATCAGGTGGCTTCCAACCGGCCCTTTTGGAAATCTATGGGGGAGGCTTATGTCCAGCAGTGGACGTCCAACGGCTGATGTGATGATGATGATGTATCAGAGGCGTTCTGCGGTTTCTGCCTACCCCCATGGGAAAAAGGCGTGGTATTATGTATGTATGTGTAGACTGTCCTATACATCGCAACTTCTTAACGTGTGGTCGTGGGTTCTATTACCCAGGTCGGGCTAACTGAAATTGGGATTTTCCATTAGGGTTTTCTCAGTAGCATCTCGTAATCTCGGAGTTGGTGGTGTGACACTCCCGTTGCTCGGAAGCAAATGAAGTGGTTATTTGGTATTAATAATGTTTTTGAGACATTGATGAAACGACTGCTATTCTAGAGTTCTTGGGTTCGGTTTCCAAGTCGTGCAAAAAGTGTTATTGAGTTTTTCTATGAAATTCTCAGTAGCAGCTCGGAGTTAGGATTTGTGCCCGGTTAATGGCAATAGGCTCGCCCCTACTACGTAAGACCTAAACATACCGGCGAACTGTGGGTGCACATTGTTACACCTCTGTCTAACCTTTCGGGGAATACCAGCGTGATGGTATGTTATGTTATGTGCGATGAAACGACAGCTTCAAGTATAGTTTTCCAGATTTTGTGTTAATGACCTTTGACTTATATAATATAAAAAAACTCAAGATAAGATATTATTATTCTTCTTTATATGTATAAACATGATATACATACAAGAGCATGCAAGATTAAAATCAATTGTTTAAGTTCAGTCCAGTCATGTTTAGCCGTAACTATCGGAATATTTCTATAATATTGAAAACGAATTATTCTTTTTATTGAAAACTTAAAAATTATAAAATTTCACAAAAAGATAGAATGTTACCCAGAATTGCAAATACAAAATTTAAAACTTAGAGACCTGTTACAACTAGCTTCTGCTCGCGACTTTGTTCGCATGGTTCCTTTCATCCGCGTTAAGTTACGCTAGGTCCTGCTCCGCCCCTGTGTGTCGTAGCGTGATGTTATAATGCCTGTATTGTTCCTCATAAATCTAGCTATCACAAATGTAAAGTTTTTTTCTAATCCGACTGTTAGTATCAGAGATAAGCGCGTTAAAAATAGTTAGTTAAATAGTTTCTTCAATACAGAAGCTCCCGTATAATGATTGGTTACAAAGAATTGCAGAGAAAATGGCCGCAATAGCATATTTCATGCAGCTTGCGTCATTAATTCTCTAACTAGCTCCAGTCGTATGTACTGAGTCAGGCATTTGTTTTCATTACCATCATACGAACCGTATTTAATTAGAATGTATGGTAGTTGGTTACCAAGATTAAACGTGTACTGTACTTACTTGACTTATTTAACCCGCATTAAGTTACGTCTTTGGTTGCTGCTCCGCTCCCGTGTGTTGTAGCGTGATGTTATATAGCCTATGTTGCTTCCTAATAATGTAGCTATATATTGGTGAAAAATGGTTAAAATCGATCCAGTACTTTCGGAGCCTATTCGGTACAAACAAACAAAAAAATCTTTCTTCTTTATACTATTAGTATGGACAGACGACCTGCCCGAGACTTCACCCGCGTTACGTCTTTCATTACTGCTCCGCTCCCGTATGTGGTAGCGTGATGTTATATATAGCCTATGTTATTCAGGGTGAATGTAGCTTTCTAATAATGAAAGAATTATTGAAATCGGCAAAGTAGTTTTTGAGTTTATTCATTACAAACATACACACACACAAACATACAAATGTTTCCTCTTTGTAATATTAGTGTAGATATAGACAAATCTATATAAATAAATAAAATTGAAAGGTCTGTTTGTAATTTCAAATTACAAACTTTTCACTATATGTATATGAAAGTATATACGGTACTAACATAAAAAAAAATCATTTTTTTTTTCTGTCTGTCTGTTTGTTCCGGCTTATCTCCGAAACGGCTGGACCGATTCTGACGGGATTCTCACTCGCAGATAGCTAATGTTATAAGAAGTAACTTAGGCTATTTTTGTTTATTCTAATTTAAAAAAGACGGTTATGCGAAAACAAAATTGAAACCAATATAATAGTGAACGCGAACGAAGTCGCGGGCAACAGCTAGTCAATTATAAAAACGTATGCTTAGATATGATTTTAAATTCACTGGTGGTAAATATTCACCACCAGTGCGCAGTGTGCAGGTGTTAACTGCCTCGGTAGCCTAGTGGTCCTAAGCGCGACTGCTACGCTAGAGGTCTTGGGTTCGATTCCCAGGTCGAGCAAAAAGTGTTATTGGGTTTTTCTATGAAATTCTCAGTAGCAGCTCGGAGTTAGGATTTGTGCCCGGTTAATGGCAATAGGCTTGCCCCTTATTACATGGGACCTAAATATACCGGCGAACTGTGGGTGTACATTTGTTACACCTCTGCCTAACCCTTCGGGGAATACAGGCGTGATGGTATATATATATTACAATTATTTCGAAATCTGGGAGGCATATTGACGTGTGTTAGTTTGACTTGCCAAAACTAAACCCAATTATTATTCTTATTTTACAGAATTTGTGGGGTAAGTACATTTTTGGTTACAGAAAAACATGATTAAATCGATATTTCGAAAGTCGATTACTTGATCTTAGTTTTATTTTATTTATTTAGATTCTTTTTTTTATTTTTGACGCTTAGTTGCAAATCTGTTATATTTTTATTTAAGTAAAAAACACAAAATTAAAAATCCTAAGTAACCCCCGTCAAGAGACTAAAAGTCCCTACCGCAGTTAAAAAAGGAGCTGATAACTTTTAAACAGCTGAACTGATTTCCATCAAACAAAGCTAAGAACACTCCAGACTTTACAAATACAAACAACAAAATCAAAATCAGCCACAGACAAACACACACACACAGACATGTTAAACTTAACACCCCGTTGATTTTGCGTCGGGGGTTAAAAAAATACCTCTTGTAATAAAATGTTTACAGGTAATGCAAATTCTATAATTTTCTTCTTTTCGAGTCGATTATAATCTTATATTTTTTAGGCCCAGTAGGCGGCCACGTTTATCGGCATCAGTAGCGTTGTTAATGTACTCTAAAGTGCAGGTTTAGGGATACTTTGGGCACTGTAGTAAGTGGGTCCTCGTCTTGTCAGGAGCTCTTAATTAATAAAACATAAAGCATTCTATTATCTCACATAACATCTATTCAGAATTAGGACAAAACAATACATAATTTAGCAGCACGATGTACACAACGAGCGAGCTATGTATATGTACATAAGCTGTACATAACGGGACAAGGCTTCAGTACGTACCATGGCAGGAATATTAGTGTATAGAAGCGTGAAACTAATCACCGAACATCGAACACAATGGAAGCTTTGGATGCACAATCTGATAGTTCGATATGATATTAATATAGCCCATACAAGCACGTGGTCCTGAGTTCGATTCCCAGGTCGGGCAAAGTGTAATTGGGGATTATTAGTGTAAGAATTTCTCTATAAGCCGCTCGGACTTTGGAAGTGGTGCGACACTCCCGTGTCTCGGAAAGCTCGTAAAGCTGTTGATTTTTGCGCCTGATCTCTCCCCGGTCGTGTCAGATTGCTGTCCTATCGGACAATGAGAGTATGGGTAGAGGGAGTGGACCTGTGTTTGCGCACACATTTGTGTAATTGTGCATATAATAATTTCCTACGTACTTGGCTAGTCTCCATTGAGTTTGGTCGCAATAGAGTGAAAAGGATAGATACTGAGAAGAGAGGAAGTCTACCATAAATTGTATAAAGCTACAAGGATTTCCGGGCTGATGGCCAACATCGGTACTAACGCTATCCGTATCGTTTTCGCTATGTGTGTCATGTTTTTTTTTTTTTTTGCTGGGTCAGAAATCATCAAATAACTTCTCCCGCCCTGGGAGGGGCGGGAGGGTGTGTCGGACTTTTACTGACTAGAACCCACCCATGTTCCTTCTTGTGCCCTTTGCGGTCCGGGGGCGCGGTATCTCTTACGAACAACCCGCAGCATGTGTGTCATGTTGGGAGAAAGAGCATAGCGTCCCCTGTCAATGTTTTTCAAGTGCCAAAAATTCTTGTAACACAAAAGGAGTTTGTGATACATATGAAGATTTATTATTATTTCTTACTAGATACACTCGGCCACGCTTCGATGTAACAAAGTATATAAATGAACGTATTTATATAAAATTTCTATAGGACTAACCTTAAAGTATCACACATACCATCACGCCTGTATTCCCCGAAGGGTTAGGCAGAGGTGTACCAATGTACATCCACAGTTCGCCGGTATATTTAGGTCCCATGTAATAGGGGGCGAGCCTATTGTCATTAACCGGGCACAAATCCTAACTCCGAGCAGCTACTGAGAAATTCCTAATGAAAAAACCCAATGATACTTTGCTCGACCTGGGATTCGAACCCAGGACCCTATGCTCCGGCAAAGGTTGTTCCCTATAAAACACTTAATCTGTAAACAATGCCAACAAACATACGCTACATACTTGTGGTCTGCAACGGGCTACACACTACGAACGCCTGTGGTTACAACACCCTGTAATTCCGACATTTTCTGGACAGTTTGACGCAATGCCGCCATTTTCTGAACGGTTTACGGTAAACGCGGGCTTTTGGAAGATGGGAATTGAATTTGTGAATAGTTAAGTATTTTGTGGAGCAAAGTCTGTGATGAAACTTTGCAAGTAAATATTATATGCATGTTTTATAGAAGTAGGTGTTGAAAAATATTTGTGCTCTGTTTAAATCGTCTATACTAATATTATAAAGCTGAAGAGATTGTTTGTTTGGTTGAACGCGCTAATCTCAAGCACTACTGGTTTGAATTGCAAAAATCTTATTGCGTTGGATAGTTCATTTATCGAGGAAGGCTATAGGCTATATTACATCACGCTACGGCCAATGGGTGCGGAGCAATCGCAAGCAGAAGCTAGTATTATTTTAAAAGCGAAAGGTTAAAAGTAAAATTAAAATATTAGTTTTCATTGTACCAATACAGGAACTTTTTAATTGTCAAGGAATCGGTTCGTTCTTGTTAATCAGATAGTTGAAGCTAGTTGCTCGTTCCAAGACGTTGGTAGGTCTATAGAGAAGAAGGAGCAAGAAAACTCCAAGGACACTGTGATCAATCAAATTTAAAAAAAAATGCTTGACCTATGAAGCTGAAATTTGGCAGGCAGGTTTATAGGTAGAAGACGTCGGCTTAAAACGAATTTTACTTTGATTTCCACGCAGGGAAAGACGCAGGCAAACTTTAGTTAACTAGAAATTACAAATTATTTTAAGTGTGTGCAAAAAATTGTCGAGTCACTCGAGTCACAACATTAAACATTATTTTCTCATTCTCATTAATTATTGTTAGCATTGTTTTTCAAAGAAACCTTGTAAAAGGAGAAAGTTGAAGAATAAACGAACCAATTGTAAAAAAAACCGGCCACGTGCGAGCCGGACTTGCGCACGAAGGATTCCTTACAAATGAAAACGACAAAAAAAACACGTTTGTTGTATGGGAGCCCTCTTAAATACATATTTTATTCTGTTTTCGTATTTATTGTTATGGCGGCAACAGAAATACATCATCTGTGAAAATTTTAACTGTCTAACTATCACGGTTCATGAGATACAGCCTGGTGACAGCCGGACAGACAGAAAGACGAATGAACAAGTCTTAGTAATAGGGTCCCTTTGGGTACGGAACCCCTAAAAACCACATCAAAGTATTTTTATCCAATTTACAAAATATATCAAGAAATATTAAAATATCGGTAACATATTACAAATCGTTTGTTATTCCCGCCCTCCCCTTCTACCCCCTTCCTGTCATACCCACGTTTAATCTTCCCCTACGTTATACCCGGTTTAACCTTGGCCAAAAACCCAATGCGAAATATGAATATTTATCCGTACAGCGGTATACTCATAATTCTTAAAAGGGTTTATCAAGGTCAGAATAAAACAAAGACGAACGATGTTTATTTGCTAATTGTTGCACGAATTGTTGGTACATATACTATCACGCCTGTATTCCCAGAAAGGTTAGACAGAAGTATACCTACTAATGTACACCTACAGTTCGCCGGTATGTTTTCTTATTTCACCCGCGTTAAATTACGTCTTTGGTTACTGCACTGCTCTCGTGTGTCGTGGCGTGATATTTATAGCCTATGTTACTCAGAAATAATGTAGCTATCTATTGGTGAAAAAATTGTGAAAATCGGTCCAGTAGTTTCGGAGCCTTACTCGGTACAAACAAAGAAACAAATAATAATCTTTGATTTTTGTAAACATACCACTTTTTGTATAGATTCGTGTAAAGAATAGACACTAGTATTGTAAAGTAAAAATAAAGCATGGCTACTTACGCTAGACTATAACCAAACAGAACTCCTTTTAAATTAGGTACAAGCAAAACAAACCACACACCCCACTCAAGCACGCGGATCTACAATGTCTCATGCCACTCACCTGCAATGCACACTCACACACTCACAAACTATATACACTATACACTACAAACACTACACAGCATATGCACTATACCTACACCAAACACTCTTATTAGCTACTCCACGAAAACTATGTTTTTCATGTTTATTAATTTGGTTTTGTTTTTTTTAGTCATTTGCATTTCCATTTTAACTTTTGTATTCTAGAGAAATTCTTATTGCATAATACTTAGACTCATATAATTGGGAGACGCCACTGGCTCCTGTAAAACATGTACTATACTTAGCGTCAATAAATAATTATTTGTAAAAAAAAGAACATGCAAAACTGCACCTTATATACAGTACTTTAAACTGCATACTGTAAGTCTAGGCTACTAACATGCACGACCCTATCTTAGCAACTTCTTACTTCGTTACAATCTACTCGACACCGCTGAGAGCACTCTAGTCGAGTGTCCGCTAGCTTTGTCAGCTCTACGTGAGGCCTGACACGCCGATAGACGCTCACGACACTTGACACTAGGGAATAAATATTGTTTTGTTGAGAATGCGGTTCTGAGGTGGCGCATTATGATTGGTTGCTCATGGTGAGGGAAATTGAACGTTGGTTATTTATCTTTTGTCATAAAAAATGACGTCATAATTAGGGTGATTTTTGACGACATATTTGGTGCAGTGGCTGAGAGATTGGCTGCTGTGTTGCGTGGCGCGGGTTCCATTCTTAGTTGTTGTCTGATCTGGTTATAAATGCACGATACAAGATATGTTTCCGTGTAAACAACATTTAAATAAAATCATCTATACTAATGTAAAAAAGCTAAAGAATTTTTTTTAAACGCGCCAATCTCTAGAACTCAGTCGTGTTTGAAAATATATTTTTGTGTATTTTATCCAGATTTATGAGGAATACTGTAGGCTATGAAACATAACGCATGGAAGAGGAGCAGTATCCTAAGACGCGGGTCAAAAATACTAGAACTAGTTTACTATATAAAAACCAGCCGTGACATATAAAGTAAACTACCTTTTGTGCTTGATACCTGAAAAGGGCCCAGCATTAAACCTAGAAAGTACCTACGCACATCTTCTTAACTACACAATTCCTTTAGCTGTACCTAAATTTTCGGCCATGCTTAAATGATATAGGTCTGGGGCTCTCAGTCCATTAGGTAGACATTGGTGTCAACGCTGACTCGGGTTAACTAAAAACCCGGCCAACTTCAAGTCAGACTCACACACTGAGGGTTCTGCCCTGTAATATTTATTTATTTATTAAACTTTATGCACATAATGTAAAAAATACACTGTACAAAGGCGGATTTAATGCCTTAGGCATTTTCTACCAGTCTACCTTAGGGCGATGCAGAGACCAAACATAGTAGGTGCAAAGAACAGAAAATATTCAGGATTAGAATATATTTTAATAATAAATACATGTATATATACATACAAACAAAACAACCAAAGTAGAGAGGGATAAGAATACATAGTTGGAGAAATAACAAACAAATTAATTGAGGTGAATCTGCCGACCTCATAAGCAGGTGTTCACGAACTTTTACTTTGAATGTGAACCGACTGGTGACCTTTCTGATTCTGATTTATTTAACACTACAATTTTCTCAGTTTCACTATTACAAAGTTTGTGAGGATGGATGGATGTTCGTTACTCAATGAGCCGGAACTGATCACTGAATCTGGATGAAATTTGGCACTGAGCTAGATTGTAGTATGGAACAACACATAGGCTACTTTTTATCCCGGAAAAATGTAAGGTTCCCGTGGGATAATATTATTGGCGGGGACGAAGTCGCGGGCAGAAGTTAGTACAACATATTGGGACGCCTTTTAATTTTTGACTTCATTCATACGCCGCGGTTTCACCCGCGTTTAGTTACGACTTTGGTCACTGCTCCGCTTCCATTGGTCGTAGCGTGATATTCTATACGTATAAACCTGCCTCTTGAACCACTCTATCTATTAATGGAAACCGCAGTAAATTCCGTCGCGTAGTTTAAAAGATCTAAGCGTACAGAAGATTATTCGTTTAGATTTTTTAGTTTGATTTCGATTTCGAAAACCAAGTCGCTTCGCGACGTTTTTCACACGACTTTGTTTTATACTATGTATAGATTGTTGTTACCATATATACTAAACTCTCTATGAAAATTTAAGTGTCTACCTATGACAGCTTAAAAGATAGTCTTGTGATAGTCAGACAGGTAAACAGACACAAGCCCGCCACACTATTCCCAACCACTGCATCTCCTGAAAGCCAGAATCATCAATAGCAATCACTGAGGCAATGAAGCTCGACGAGTCCAGGAGTAGCAATGAGACAGACTGCGGATTCTTAGTAAATAGCGTTCCATTTGGCGTACGGAACCCTGAAGAGGTTGTTGACCCGTCTTCTACATGGAATACAGAAAATATTTATGCTAACGTTCAGTCCAAAAAATACTCTTCTCGTATGGAAATATACTGTATCTTTTATGTCTGTTATCCTTTTTATCTTACATCTTGTTAGAAATATTTTTGACTGGGAAGATAATTGGATGCCTGTCGATACAACATACAATACAGTGTCTTATACGTACTTAATTTGATGAATATTTTAGAATACATGTTCACATTGTTTTTCAGGGGTTCGAATGAATTACGATATCTTGTTATTAAGGTCGATTTTCAACGACAGACCGTGTCGACGGCGCGTTCGTGTTCCACGCGCGCCTCAAAGAGATGTCAGCATAAGGAAGGGGCCACTGAGGGCCGATGCCTGCCGGGGCTGCGGGTTGTTCGTAAGAGATACCGCGCCCCCGGAACGCAAAAGGCACAAGAAGGAACATGGGTGGGTTATAGGCAGTAAAAGTCTGACACTCCCTCCCGCCCCGCCCAGGGCGGGAGAAGTTATTTGATGATTTCCCACCCACCAAAAAAAAAAGGTCGATTTTCAATTATCACATCACAAGTCTTAGTGGAAGGTTGAATATGGGAGTTTTACAGCTTTTATTAATAAATATGTTTTATCCATTCTTCTAGACCATTTATTGTATAACTATGTCATCATCATCTGCTTAGCTTTTACCCAACTGTGTTGGGGTCGGCTTCCAGTCCCACTGGATGCAGCTGAGTACCAGTGTTTTATATGGAGCGACTGCCTATCTGGCCTCCACAACCCAGTTACTGGGCAACACGATACCTCTTGGTTAGACTGGTTGTCAGACTTCCTGGCTTCTGATTATCCGTAACGACTATCAAAGATCTACGAATGACAGCCGGGACCAACGGCTTTACATGCTTTCCGATGCACGCGGGTGTCACACCACCATCTTCCAAATTCCGGGCTGCTATTGAGCAAATCCTATTGGAAAAACCCAATAACACTTTTTACCCGACCTGGGAATCGAACCCAGGACCCCACGCTCATCGGTCGCACTTGCGACCACTAGACCTCCGGGGCGGGGCGGGGCGGGGATTGTATTGTATATATTGCTGTCAATGGTGCCCAGAAGCCTAGTAGCATTGCCACGTTGAATGGCAATGCTAATTCTTTGGGCCAAGAAAAGACCAGCCCTTTAGTCATGTGAAAAGTCAATCAGTCGCTTGGCGATGTCCCGAAAATCTAGATGAGCGCTCGGACCCCATAACCCTGTTTTCAACTTTAATTATTCATAGTTAAATACCGACGATGAATGTTATCAGTTGGGGGTCTAGTATCAACCACTGAATCCACGGTAAAAGTATTCGTCTGTATGCCTCGAAGGGTTAGGCAGAGATGTACCAATGTACACCCACAATTCACCAGTACGTTTAGGTCCCATGTAATAGGGGGCGAGCCTATTGTCATCAACCGGGTGCAAATCCTAACTCCGAGCTGCTACTGAGAATTTCATACAAAAACCCTATAACACTTTTTGCTCGACCTGGGAATCAAACTCAAGACCTCGAGCGTAGCAGTCGCGCTAAGGACTACTAGGCTAACGAAGAAGTTGTCCCGATACGATGTCTCTTCCATTCCGTATTTTCATCAACTCTCAACAAAAATATCCCAGTCACCTCTCTCACGAAAATACACAACTATAAAATCACAGTTGACTATGCAAACAAAGCGGACGGTAAAATGTGCTGGAACACGAACGCGCTGACGTGCTCAAAGGCATTGCGGATCTCATGTTATTGTGTGGGCTAAATTGTGCACTTTTACCTAGGATTCATTACCATAACATACATAGACTTACACCTTTTACCTATGGGGGTAGGTTGAAATCACAGAACGCACGATCCTTACATACTCCTTTCACCTCGTCCACGTTCATACATCTGGTCACACAAGCACGCCGGTTACGAGTACTGCGCACCCGACCTATCAGTACTTATTCGAGGGGAAAAATTTCAACGTCGCCGAAAAGATGTGTATCGTGAATGTTTTAAGTACTTTATTGTGCGGTTCCCTAATTTTTTTTTTACTAAAAGTTGCTCTATAAAACATTAGCTTTCTACCAGGTAAACCCTCGTCAAAATTGGTCCAGCCGTTTAGGAGTTTAGCCAGAACAAACCGAAAGACAGACAAAAATAATAATAAAGATTTTTTTTGTTATAATTAAGAGTTCCGTAAATGCCTGGTTAGCCTAGTGGTCTTAGGCGCGACTGCTACGCTCGAGGTCTTCAGTTCGATTCCCAGGTAGAGCAAAAAGTGTTATTGGGTTTTTCTATGAAAATCTCAATAGCAGTTCGGAGTAAGGATTTGTGCCTGGTTAATGGCAATAGACTGGCCCCCTTTCACACGGGACCTAAATACTGGCAAACTGTGGGTGTACATTCGCACACCTCTGCCTAACCCTTCAGGGAATATAATCGGGTTGGTATGTATGTATGTAATTTAGTGTAAACATTCATAATAATCTATTATTTTGACAAAGATACACTTGAACTTAATTTATTTACATAGATTGTAGTTACTGGTTAGAATTTGTTTTACCCAAGAAATTTATTCAATATGGCGTCTGTTATCGGCTTAATAGCTAGCCAGACCCAGTATTTACTCCAACGATATTTCCTCTGTAATTCCATACCCCTGAAATTCAATACACTGATAATCTAACAAAGTAGATACACTGTTTGAAGGGGAATTTTATCCTCAAAATAAACAGCATTCAGAGTATAAATAGAAGACGAAATCTTTATCCTCGAACTGCCTCGGTAGCCTAGTGGTCCTAAGCGCGACTGCTACGCTAGAGGTCTTGGGGTCGATTCCCAGGTCGAGTAAAAAGTGTTATTGGGTTTTTCTATGAAATTCTCAGTAGCAGCTCGGAGTTAGGATTTGTGCCCGGTTAATGGCAATAGGCTCGCCCCCTATTACATGGGATCTAAAAACATACCGGCGAACTGTGGGTGTACAATGTTACACCTCTGCCTAACCCTTCGCGGAATACAGGCGTGATGGTATGTGACGAAATCTTTATAATTTCCCAGGAAAATATTAGTTAATTCGTTTCTTCGTCTTTTTTGTTGAAAGGAGATTAATTTTAATGAGGGTCGTTAATTTTTTTGGCTTTCTTTGACCTATAAAATATTGTGGTGGCGTTTTTGAATAATATCCCTCACAAGAGCGAGCAACGATGATATTCTAATGTCTGTCCCAATTTGTAAAAAGTACCTCTACAAGATACAACAATACACGTCACATACCATTAACTACATAATATACAAACATACCATCTCAGAGGTCTTGAGTTCGATTCCCAGGTCGAGCAAAAAGTGTTATTGTGTTTTTCTAAGAAATTCTCAGTAACAGCTCGGAGTTTGGATTTGTGCCCGGTTAATGGCAATAGGCTCGCCCCTTAATACATGGGACCTAAACATACCGGCGAACTGTGGGTGTACATTGTTACACCACTGCCTAACCCTTCGGGGAATACAGGCGTGATGGTATGTTAGTTACAAGAATTGACCTTCTTGACAGTGAGTAAATTGCAACTTGAATTTGAACGTCATTTAGTTAGAAGAGTCAGCCTTGAGGTGTTTTCTGAAAAGTACGAACCTTGAATGTATTAAAAAGTTATTTTTGAAGTCAGAAACTTTTTCTTTTTGTACCCAACTACCCACCAAATGAGGATAATATTTTGAATGGAAACAAGGAAACGTTTCCAAATTTTTCTCACGCCATATTGGGATTTGCCTCTCATTCCGATCAAGGTACTCCGTTACGTGACTTGTTTCTGCTGATATTTTAAAAATAAAAAAACATATTAAACAATATTACTTTTTAAATATTCATACGCTACGTCTGAACCATATAACCTATATTATGTATGTATAGCAGTAAAATGAAACGTGAAACGGAATACGAAATGTAAAATTTACACTTCAGCGGCTTTACAGTATATTTTTATTTTATTTTCGTTTTGGGAATTCTTTTTCCACGGTATTAAATATACCGGTAAAACTACCCGAGAATTTTGGGGTTAAACTGTTAACATATTATCACATAAAATGATTAATTCCAGAGAGATTCCGTATGTGATATCATACAAGCTCATGTCTTTTTTCTGGCTCCAGGACTAGTGGCCATGGAGTCTTGCTGGTTGGGCAGTGTTATTATTGTTGTACATTAGAAAAATTCTCAGTAGCCGCTTGAGGTTAGGAAGTTGCTGGTGTGACACCCCCGTGTCTCGGAAAGCAAGTAAAGCCGTTGGTCCCGGCTATCCTTCGTAGATCTTTGACAGTAGTTACGGATAGTCTGAAGCCGGAAAGTTTGACAACCAGTCTTACTAAGGGGTATCGTGTTACCCAGTAACTGGGTTGTGTAGGTCAGATAGACACTGGTATTCAGCTGCCGACGTCAAGGTAAAAAGCTAGGCACATGATCATTTATTCTGACCATGTTAAGATCATCTACCTGCATTCTTTATAACGGATTGTTTACTAAGAAATACGACAAAATATGTGTGATTATAAGACTCGGGTCTCTGCTATCTACTTAGACAATATCCCCACGGGCGTGAGAAACGCGGTGAGAGCCTCGCCGTGTCATCAAATTATCGCTGCGATGATATCGCCCGTGGACGTAGTGCCTTTGTCTCGTCTCAACATGAGCTGGACGGAATAGCTCCACAAAGGCTTTATTTTTAGTCTGGCTGTCCGATAAAACACGCATGTCAATACGTGTGTTTGAGTTAGTATTAAATTGTTCCTTTTCCTGGTCTGTATTTGTGATCTGGTCTGTACTTGTGTCTTATTTATTTACACACAATATCTTACAGGTTGACCCCGAAACAATACAGTGGTTCCAAAAAAAAAAAACTTGGCTTATCTACTAATACTAAAACATAAACAAAAAATCAAACCTATTAAATTGTATATTAATCTAAAATAATTTAAAATCTAACTTCTAACTTTACACAACATACCTATATATTCTTATTATAACAAGTAAAATTAAACAAAACTCTTGCGAATTCACTCAAATTGCACGAAAATAAAAATAATAAAATTGGCAAACTAGATTTGAAAGTAGGATAAATGCTGTGGAGATGCGTTCCTTGCGAAGTATGTGTGGTGCAACTTTGAACGATAGAGTGAGGAATGAAACGATACGAGAACGTTGCGGATTAAAAGAGGATGTAGTGACAAAAGTAGAAAAGAGTATGCTTAGATGGTTCGGTTATGTTGAGAGAAAGAGTGAAAGGCGACTAACGAAAGGGATTTATATGGCAGATGTGAGTGGCAACGCCGGGCGAGAACGCCCTAGAAAGACCTACCCTAACCTTATTGGTGGGGTTCTTCAGAAAGGTCGTGTGCGCAGTACTCCTAACCGGCGTGCTTGTATGAACAGATGTATGAACGTGGTCGAGGCGAAAGAAGTATGTAAGGATCGTAGCAGGTGGCATTCTGTGGTTTCTGCCTACCCCCGTGGGAAAAAGGCGTGAGTTTATGTATTTATGCACGAAAATATGTCTATTCTCTCATGCAATTCATTGAACACACGGATCTTTAAATGATTACTCTGGACTTTGAAAAAATACTATAATATCTCTATTATTGCTTTACAACACAGACTGTTGGCAAATACAGAGAATATAAAAAAAATTAGGTCTGTTCGTGGGCACGCTTCGTTGCAGAGTGAAAAATGGCGGCGGGAAGCGTAGCGTAGTGATGCCCGTGCGCCGAACAACGTGTATCATCGATACGTAAAACAAAGGAATCAACTATTTAATAGGGTTCCTCCTATGCCACTCTAAACGTTAACTCCATTTTTAATAAGTATAAAATGATACTTAAAGACCAATTCTATTAATGAAAATGTTTAAAATCATAAGCGATAATCAATGTTCATCAAAACGTAGGTAAATTAGAGACATTTTTGATAGATTAAGGCTAAATTTAAATTGAAATCGTTTTTAAAAATCAGTATAATTGATGATAGATCTATCATAAACCTTCCTTACACTTATCAATCTTCTTTCCACTTATCACCATACCAACACGCCTGTATTCCCCGAAGGGTTAAGCAGAGGTGTACCAATGTACACCCACAGTTCGCCGGTATGTTTAAGTCCCATGTAACAGGGGGCGAGCCTATTGCCATTAACCGGGCACAAATCCTAACTCCGAGGTGCTACCGAGAATTTCATAGAAAAACCCAATAACTTTTTGCTCGACCTGGGAATCGAACCCAAGACCTTTAGCGTAGCAGTCGCGGTTAGGACCACTGGGCTTACATGGGACCTCAAACATACCGGCGAACTGTGGATGTACAGTACACCTCTGGCTAACCCCTCGGGGAATACAGGCGTGTTGATATGTATTGAAACATCCCACTTTCTTGCCAATTAGTAATAATTGCTAATAATTAGAATCCCAGAAACGCCTACATTTCCAAATTATTTGGGGCATCAAGATTACAACATACTCATTTGTTTGACGTCAAATATAATAATTATCTAAGCGATTTCTCATTAACGTTCTGGGAATGATAAATGTTATATGTTAGTTAAGACATTCCTTATTTGTTATATTTCTATGCATAACAAGATCACGCCCATAACATACCATCACGCCTGTATTCCCCGAAGGGTTAGGCAGAGGTGTACCAATGTCTACCCCCACAGTTCACCGGTATGTTTTGGACCCATGTTATAGGGGGTGACCCTATTGCTATTAACCGGGCACAAATCCTAACTCCGAGCTGCTACTAAGATTTTCATAGAAAAACCCAACAGCACTTTTTGCTCGACCTGGGAAACGAACCTAAGACCTCTAGCGTAGCAGTTCCGCTTAGGATCAATAGGCCAACGAGGCAGTTAAGATCACGCCCAACTAGTGTATTAGGTAATTTTGTATGTACTACCTTTTTTATGGTGTAATTTTTTTTTCAATCATAAAACTTACTTAAATCATAATTAGATTACAAACTACAAGTATGTACAGTTAATATAAATAACAAAAAAGGAAACTGATAGGGCATCAAAAAACTCATCCGCATCGCTGTCAAGAACAAGTGCCCAAAAAGCTGGCAGCATTGCCACGTTGTATGCTGATTCTTTAGCCCAAGTAAAAGCCAGCCCTTTGGTCAAGTGAAGAGTCGACCCATCTTCCTAGCACGACGTGTTGTGCTGGGGCCGCTGCTACTGGTGCCGAAAACCTCAAACGGCGCAAATTGGCGGCACCTTCTTGGAAGCTATATGTTTGAGCCGTTTGGGGTTGAAACACTAGGGTCATGTGGTCCGAGCGCTCATCTAGTTTTTCGTGACATCGTCAAGCGACTGGTCGACTCTTCATGTACGACCTATATAGCTATATATGTGTTAAACAGCCCCGTTGGCCTCATAGTCGCAGGTCAGACAAAAAGTGTTATTGGGTTTTTCAATTAGGAATTTCTCAGTAGCAGCTCAAAGTTTAGAAGTTGGTGGTGTGACATCCCCGTGTCTCGGAAAGCACGTAAAGCTGTTGGTCCCGGCTGTCATTCGTAGATCTTTGACAATCATTACGGGTAGTCAATAGCCCGAAAGTCTGACAACTATGCGATATCATGTTGCCCAGTAACTGGGTTGTGAAGGTCAGATAGGCAGTCATTCCATGTAAAACACTGGTATTCAGCTGCATCCGGTTAGACTGCTCCAACAATGCTGGTTCCAACGTAGTTGGAAAAAAGGCTAGGCAGATAGACTAGTTAAATATCTGGAGGTACTGATATCGGTACAGATACTAGAGGACGTATAGAACATCACAGTACGCCCAACAGGAGCGGAGAAGTAACCAGAGACGTAACTGAATGCGAATCACACCGCATAGTGTACAGCTTCTGCCGATAGAAGAGGTACCGCGCCCGCGGAACGCAAAGGGCACAAGAAGGAACATGAGTGGGATTTTAGTTGGTAAATGTCTGACACTCCCGCCCGCCCCGCTCAGAGCGTGGGAAGTTATTTGATAATTTACCATTTAAAAAAAGAGGGTATTAAGCTTGCACGGCATATGAATACCTAAACATTCCGGCGAACTGTGGGTGTACATTGGTACACCTCTACCTAACCCTTCGGGGAATACAGGTGTGATGGTATGTTTGTGTGGAATATGAATAGAAATACAAATAAAAGGCAAAACAATCAAGGGTGGCGTGTGAAACGCTCATTAGGAACCGTCTATTTACTGGAACATAATAACGGACTGCCGGATTTAGGATTCCGTGGCCGGTTCTAGGTTCTGTTGGTTTATTTGTTAGGGTTATGTTACACAAACATGTGTTACATTTAGATTAAAGTTTTGTGTAATTATTGTGTGTTGAGCATTAACTGCAGAGCATTTAGTTAAGTGGAGTTTATTTTGTAATGTTGTGTTTTGTGATTTGCCAGTTGAACTTCCATGTTTGGTCCATCTTATGCACATTTTATAGCCGACAGTGAACTTTCTTATTTTTATCTATAAACTAGCTTATGCTCGCGACTTCGCGCGCCTGAATGTCGGTTACTGACGGTTTTTTTTTGACCGAAACCTTATTTATTTATTTTTAATCTCTAACGCAAAAACGACGGGGTGTTATAAGTTTGACATGGCTGTGTGTGTGTGTTTGTGGCATCGTAGCTCCCGAACGCATGAACCGATTTTGATTTTGTTTTCTGTGTTTGAAAGGGTGATTAGTCGAGAGTATTCTTAACTTTGTTTAATGGAGCAGCTCGGAGTTAGGATTTGTGCCCGGTTAATGGCAATAGGCTAACCCCCTATTACATGGGACCGAAACATACTGGCGAACTGTGGGTGTACATTGTTACACCTCTGATTAACTCTTCGGGGAATACAGGCGTGATGGTATGTTAGATATAGGTTAATTACCCGCAAAAATGGCGACCACAGCTGTGAGTTTCCTAATAAAAATAGCCATAATAAATATCAGATGACAGATTAACTAAGAAAAAAATCACCCGTTCCATACATGACGTGTGCTAGAGTAATAAAATCAAACAATTTAACTAAATTTACTGCTAACGACACACGATAACTGTCAACAGTTAGCTGTTATTATTACAATTTTTTATTTCTGTCAATTTGGTTTTTCCAATAAGCCTTGCTTTACCACAAAAAATCGTTTATGGTCTAACGATCGTTTGCAAAATTCAATTAAAAAATAAAATTGGTTTTTTCGGAAAAGATGACCGTTATAATTGAAATTCTAGCTGTGTAATCTGTGCTTTAAATTATTTAACCCTTCTTCTTCTCCGTATTCCCCGAAGGGTTAGGCAGAGGTGTAACAATATACACCCACAGTTCGCCGGTATGTTTAGGTCCCATGTAATCGGGGGCGAGCCTATTGCCATTAACCGGGCACAAATCCTAACTCCGAGCTGCTACTGAGAATTTCATAGAAAAACCCAATAACACTTTTTGCTCGACCTGGGAATCGAAGCCAAGACCTCTAGCGTAGCAGTCGAGTACAGTACCACTAGGCTATCGAGGCAGGAAATAATTATAATAATACCAAATTATTATTGTCCTTTTGCGGGAAAATATCGGGAAAAGATCTGTTCTCATTCCGAAAAGGAATTTGATTTGATACGCTTGCCCAAGATGGATTAGAAATTTCAACCTTTCCAGATTTCCTCACGATGTTTTCCTTCACCGATGTCAGTAATGTTCGAGATAAACTTTGAAAGTGTATCTGAACTCTCAATATGATGCATGAGAGGCGGACGACTGAACAACTGGGTCATGACAATATCTTCATATTAGACACTAGCGAGCTGCCCGTGAGTTCGTCCGCGTGGATTATTTCACCCGCCTAAAGTTACGTTTTTCGTTACTGTTCCGCTCCCGTTAGCCGTAGCGTGATGGTATATAACCTATGTTACTCAGAAATAATGTAGGTATCTATTGGTGAAAAAATGTTTAAAATCGGTCCAGTAGTTTCCGAGCCTATTCGTTACAAACAAAAAAATCTTTGCTTTAAATAATATTAGTGCAGATTAACGTCTGTCTGCGTCTTCGTCCGCGTCAAAGTTCACATAATTATCCCACAGAAATAGTTATTTTTTTTTAAATATATCCCAGAATCTCTGTGCCAAATTTCATTCAGGTCCGTTCAGTTCAGCCGTTCTAGCGTGATTGAGTAACAAACATCCATCCATCCAAACTTTCGCATTTATATGATAGTAATATCATTCTATTACTATATGTAGATACGGAACCACACAAAAAATACGTACTTAGTAGAACAACTGAATAGCTTGATCGACGATCATTACCTGAAAAGTTAAAAAGAACTATTCATTTTCATAATAGTCCATTCTCGCTACCATACTATCATTTTCTATTCAGAAACAAATAAAGGCATACGAAATGACCGATTGAAAAAATTATAAGTTTGCTTTCCTGAATACGTATTGAAATTACTGTAATCATTTAATTAGGTTAAAATGAAGGCTTTAACATAACATACCATCACGCCTGTATTCCCCGAAGGGTTAGGCAGAGGTGTAATAATGTACACCCACAGTTCGCCGGTATGTTTAGGTCCCATGTAATAGGGGGCGAGCCTATTGCCATTAACCGGGCACAAATCCTAACTCCGAGCTGCTACTGAGAATTTCATAGAAAAACCCAATAACAGCTGTAACAGCTAAACGGATATAACTGAAATTTATCACATATCTACTTAGACTTTTCCCAACTATATTGGGGTTAGCTTCCAGTCTAACCGAATGCAGCTAAATACAAATTACATGGAGCGACTGCCTATCTGACCTCCACATACCAGTTACTAGGCAACACGATACCTCTTGGTTAGACCGGTTGTCAGACTTCCTGGCTTCTGACTATCCGTAAGGACTGTCAAAGATTTACTAATTACTGCCGGGACGAACGGCTTTAGCAAATCCAAATGGAAAAACCCAATAACACTTTTTGCCCGGCCTGGGAATCGAACCCGGGACCCCAGGCTCATCAGTCGCGCTTTCGACAACGAGACCAACGGTGCAATTTAAATTTATCACACATACATATATTACTGGTCTAACATAACACATAATATTATTTCTATCCAGTTTTTGTGATCCGGTAGGATAATACTTATGCCAACAGTAAGCGGACAGAGTCACGTACAGAAGTCAGTATTTCTATAAAAATTAACACAACACATAACATACCATCACGCCTGTATTCCCCGAAGGGTTAGGCAGAGGTGTAACAATGTACACCCACAGTTCGCCGGTATGTTTAGGTCCCATGTAATAAGGGGCGAGCCTATTGCCATTAACCGGGCACAAATCCTAACTCCGAGCTGCTACTGAGAATTTCATAGAAAAACCCAATAACATTTTTGCTCGACCTGGGAAGGGAACCCAAGACCTATAGTGTAGCAGTCGCGCTTAGGACCACTAGGCTAACGAGGCAGTCGTCGAAATTAACAACAAAACCTAAAGTCAAAGTCCCAGTCAAAGTTTATTCAACAAACTTCTCAATTTTGTAATGTTCGTTTCGATCACATAGATCGTCAGAAAATATCAAAGCGGAATGCAAATGGCGTACAAAGTTTTCAGCTCAAACATTTCCTTTACATGCTCCACAAATTATTTATGTAGAAGCTTCTACCGCGGCTTCACTTGTGTGCCTTCCCTGTTCGTAAATAATTTAGACAGAAGTCAGGCATCCTACGACCTAGATACAATAGTCTAAGTTGATCTAACTTTTTCTAGAATTATTTATTTAAGATGTGGTTAGAATTGGAAGAAGTTGCAATGCAAACGGTTTTTTTTGCTTTCGTTGGATGAATGTTCGTAATCCGATTAATTTCATAACTGTTTCAGTATTAATTTTTTGTGTGCCAACGGGACCCTAATACTAAGCCTTCTGCTGCCCGACGGTCTATCTTTCAACAGGCTGTATGTATCTCATAAACCTATATATGTAAAGAAAAATTTTCGCAGAGTGTGTATGTATGGGCTTGGGTTCGATTCCCAGGTCGAGCAAAGTGTTATTGGGTTTCGCTATCAAATTCTCAGTAGCAGCTCGGAGTTAGGTTTTGTGCCCGATTAATGGCAATAGGCTCGCCCTCTATTATATGGGACCTAAAACTATACCGGCGGAATGTGGGTCTACATTGGTACACCTCTGCCTAACCCTTCGGGTATACAGGATGGTATGTATTTGTATTGCTGGTATTACAACAAATAACGATAAAAATACATTGCTAAAATTGCCCATTACTTATTGACATAATATTAGTGTATAAGTTTAGTAAAAACCATAAATCAAATGTAGTACCTTTTCAGAAACGAAATAGAAAAAAAAAAGTACATACTTGAAGCGACAAGGTTATCGTTATCAGAATAAAAATTACATTAGGACTCATGTGTGATTCTTAAATGTGCCTTTTGTTGTGAAGTTACGGTATATTATTGCTTAAATCACAATACAAGAATAGTGTGTAGACTCTGAAGAATACCGAATGTGCAAGAAAGCAACTTTTCTATAGATGAAATCCCTTTATTACATTACAACTGATTTCCGTCCACAATTTCGTCCGCGTGGCTCCTTTCAACCGCGTTAAGTAACGTCTATCGTTATTGCTCCACTCCCATGGGCAATAGTGTGATAGTTTACAGCCTATGTTACTCAAGAATAATGTAGCTAACTATTGAAGAAAAAATTGTTAAAATCGGTCCAGTAGTTTCGTAGCCAAAGTTACAAATAAACAAACGAAAAAATCTTTCTTCTTTTTAATATTATAAATTAATTAATAAACTTAAATAATTATAATCATTAGTATTAGTATTAGTGTAGATAACTGTGGTTCTGAAAAAGAAGTTCATCATTATCATCATCATCATGATATTATCAGCTGAATGCTACTACTGCTGGTCATATACCTACCCATAAGATAGCCACAATTACCGATCCTGCACTGCCCCGGGTCTAGCGATTTCCAGCGACCTTCATCATTTCGTCGGTCCACCCCGTGGGGGACACAACATAACAAGAATATGTTGAGACAAAAAAAAAAAAAAATAGACTAACAATTGTGTTAACTAAAGTTCAAATTTCAGCAATTATAACACAATCAAATCACCAGACAAATAATAAAATTAAGTAACCCCCAACAGAAGAATACGTATCCCTACCGCAGCTTACAAAAGAGTTGATAACTTTGAAACGGCTGAACCGATTTTGATAAAACATAACTAAGAACCATCGCTATAAAACCTGTTTTCAAATAAAAGAAACCGTATTCAAATCGGTTGACAGATCGGTTCAGACAGACACACAAATACACACGTCAAACTTTATCACCTCTCTTTTTGAATCGGGAAAATACCACAACTCTTTTACGCGTGACTAAAATGTCACACGATGACACTAACATTAAACAACATCACAAAGGTTCCATTTTAGGGCCCCTGCGATAAAATGTGGCCCCATTTTATCTTCCAGAAGAATTACTGAGCTTAGCGTTATAAAAAGAAGGACAAAGGGTTCTTGCCAGTTGACGTGCGGTTTTTAACTGGGTATTGTCGCTATACGACAGTGCATAAATATATTTTAGATAATATAATTTTCACTGAACTGCCTCGGTAGCCTAATGGTCCTAAGCGCGACTGCTACGCAAAGGTCTTGGGTTCGATTCCCAGGTCAACCAAAACGTGTTATAAGGTTTTTCTATGAAATTTTTGTAGCAGCTCGGAGTTAGGATTTGTGCCCGGTCAATGGCAATAGGCTCGCCCCCTATTACATGGGACCTAAACATGCCGGGGAACTGTGGATGTATATTGTTACACCTCTGCTTAACCCTTCGGGGAATACAGGCGTGATGGTATTATTTTCAAAAGTTTATCTTGGACATCACTGACATTGGTGAAGGAAAATATCATAAAGGAACTTGACTCGACTTCACTACACTATCACTACATATTATAAAAAAATTAAGTAACCCCCGACAGAAGAATAAAATTCCTTACCGTAGCTAACAAAAGAACTGATAACTTTGAAACCGCTGAACCGATTTCCATCAAACATAGCTACAAACTCCCGACTAATGCATATTTTAAACACAAAAAACAAAATCAAAATCGGTTCATGCGTTCGGGAGCTATGATGCCACACACACACAGAGACACGTCAAACTTATAACACCCCGTCGTTTCTGCGTCGGGGGTTAAAAACAAAGTCCTCCGCCGCTTCTGTCTGTCTGTTCACGATAAACTAACTATCTCAACAAAGAACATGGGCTACTTTACTTTACTTTGTCTGTGACCTTTACAAGGACGAAATCGCGAGCAAAAGCTATATAAAGCATGTTATGAAAGGCGATGTAATTTTAAAAGTGTAATTTTCGCGAGACCAACAGTCTGCACTACCCTGAAAATAGCTTCTTTTATTTAAAAATTTTTACTCGTAAAGTGTAGGGTGTCCTCACATTTTAGAATAATTTACCATGTTAACGTTAGCCGTTGGTAAATTCCTTTATCTCTGTGCAAAATTTAGGTTTCGTTAGGGCCTTGTCACACTAGCGATTTGAAGCGAGTCTCTTGCTTATTACTAGTGTGATATTTATTTATTTAAACTTTATGCAAGAGAAAATACAAAGGCGGACTTAATGCCTTAGGCATTCTATACCAGTCAATCAAAAATGGTGAAGCGTTAGCATGGCAGGTGCAAAATATTAAACCATTGTAAAACAACAAAGACACTTTAAAAAATAAATAACTCAATGCAATAAGAAAAATAGGGTCCTAAAAATGTATGCTCTTATTAAAGAAGTACTGACATCTGTAATGGCTTAGGCTACTGGCCCTGTATCTTCTCGACGTGTTCAGCGTGCGCTCGATGCGATCTCGCTGTGCAATCGCCTCGCTTTGGACTCGCTTCCAGTGTGATAACGTCTTAAGTCTAGTCTAGACCTTTTGTGGCTGAAATTACGTCTCATTTAATTTATTTGGAACTTTTTTATTTTTAAATGTAGGGTACTGTGTGGCGGTTGGTGTTTGAGACTTTTAATGTTCTGTAATTGGTATTGTCTGGATTTTAGACGCTGGTTCGCTGTGGCATTCGTTATGTGTTTTATTACTGTCATTTTCTTCGAAGTAGGTAACAATGTCTGTGGTAATGTAGTTTCTCATGGATAAACTAATTGGCAGAGGCAGAAGTCAGGTCTTCTTATCAAATTGAGCCCTAACGCAAAGCCACAGTATAAATTAGGTCAAATATTTTCGGATTTTCGGAGGCCAATGGTGTTATAAGTTCCACATGTCTGTGTGTGTGTGGGTCTGTCTGTGGCATCATAGCTCGACAGCTTTAGGAGTAGTAGAGCTCTTTGTGAAAAAGCTCGTCCGGGGAAGTACTATCACCATACCGATTTTTGCCGCAAAGCAGCGTTGCTGTATTCCGGTTTGAAGGGTATGGGTGCCGGTGTAATTACAGGCACATGAGACATTTCAACTTTGTCTCTGGGATGCAAATGCCTCTGGTATTGCAGATGTCTATAGTTAGCGGTGACCACGTAACATCAGGTGGCCCATCGGCTTGTTTGCCATTCAATGACATAAAAATTAAAAAATTAAAAGCTCATAAAGTGAGTCAATTGACTTGAATCAATCAAATTCTTCTTCCACTCTTGACCTACATTCAAAATTTACGCAAAATTACGTAAAAAACAACCGAAGATTCAGAAAACTTCGTTCAATTTAGTTCAAAAGTGTTTGTTTGGCATCGAACCCAAGACATAGTCAGATAAAACTACTTAAAAGTTTCTTGACAGATAAAAGAAAAATCACCACTATTTATCACTTTTATATTTTCACCCATAAGGTTCTGAATCGCATGGCATTTTTTGCGTATTCGTTTCAGTAAAGGGTAAAATAAAGTAGAATTATTCTTTGGCAATAAATAAAAACGTAGTGTTGGCTCAAAAGTTAAGACAGCAGCCACTCATGCATGAGGCAGTAGGCTCACAACCGGGTAGGGGCAAATGCCAATATGACCCTTTTTCCATTTGATATGTACTTTCTAAGTTTATCACTGACAGCGGTGAAGGACAACATTGTGAAGAAACTTGAACTTATAATTAATAGAAGTATGAAATTGCCAATCCGCCTTGAGCAACTGTGGAGATCAATGCTCCTGCCTTCTCTGTCCTTTGCCCTGCAGTTGGACAATAGATCTATGTTTTATTTTTAAGGAAGGAAAACCATCATGTGAGAGACCGTATGCGAGGTTGTCCACTGTTAAATGCTAGTTTATGTTAGTTTGTGATGTATTTACTTTATTTACCCATTTACTCAAATAATTATTAATAATTTTATCTACGAATTGTATATTATTAATTTTGTATTGTATGTTATTTGAATGCTTATTTTATAATTCTATGTTAAATAATTTAACTGGACCTGAGCCGTTTTAATTAACTATAAATAAATAAATAAATCAAATGACTTTATCCGCCCTGGGCGGAGCAAAAGGGAGTGTCAGACTCTTACAAACTAAACCTATCCGTGTTCCCCCTAATGTTATGTGCGTTCCAGGGCCGCGGTGACTCTTTCGAACAAACTCCACAATCCTGCCAGGCACTATAAAGTAATATAAATCTGACATCTTCTTGAGCAAACGTGATGCTCATTGCTCGTGCCTTCTTTGTCTTAGAATAGGCCTCTGCCCTGCAGTAGGACAATAAAAGGCTGGTATTAGTATTCATTGTCAGTTATCGATTACAGTTAACTATGCCCTGGTTTGTATAATTTGACCTACAATGAAACTGAACTGGGTCATTGCCTTTAAAATCAATCATCGCTCTGATCATTAATAAAATGGAACGTGATTCATTGCTAACGATGGCATTTTAATGTAACGACGATGTTTTGACTATCTCGTGGTTGTAAGCGTGACTACTGAGCGAAGGGACTTAGGTAAGATTCCCAGGTCAGGCAAAAAGACTTATTGGGTTTTGGCCTCCTAGTCCTTCTGGTTCTGCACCTAATCCCACCCTAATGATGTGGGTTTGCCTTCCTATCGGACTATGACAGTCAGGGAAAAGGGAGTGCACTCATTTGTGTTTGCGCACACACTTGAGCACCACTCCTAGTCAACACAACAGTCCACCTGATTCAATAAACATTAAACAACTCCTCTCATCTTTTCCAGAAGAGAAAGCCAAGACAACAGAGACCAAGTCAGAAGAACAAGCGGCGACAAAGATCCAAGCAGCCTTCCGCGGTCACCGGACGAGGAAGTCGATGAGCATGAAGACCAGCAAGCAACAGCCCCAGGCGCAGCAGCAGCAGCCGCCGAAGTCGGCACAGCAGCAGCAGCTGAAGTCGGCACAGCAGCAACAGCAGCAGCCGGAGCCGCAGCCGACCAAGGCTGAGCTGGAGGCGGAATTCAGAGCTGATGATAAAGGTTAGTCCAATATCTTAAATTTCAAAGCTATACATACCATCACGCCTGTATTCTCCTAAGGGTTAGGCAGAGGTGTACCAATGTACAGATTTACGTTTCTGTTTATGTTTAGGTTTCACGTAATAGGGCGCGAGCCTATTGCCATATTTGACATTGATTTTTACATAAATGCATCTTACTTACAAATAATTAACTAACTTAAAATAAACATTAATTAATTAAAATATGTATAAAAAAATCTGTAATCTACGCATACATACATAAACTCACGCCTTTTTCCATGGGGGTAGGCAGAAATCACAGAACGCCACCAGCTACGATCCTTACATACTTCTTTCGCCTCGTCCACATTCATACATCTGTTCATGCAAGCAAGCCGGTTACGAGTACTGCGCACGCGACCTTTCTAAACAGGTCAGGGCAGGTCTTTCTAGGGCGTCCTCTCACGGCGTTGCCACTCACATCTGCACTAAAAATCCCTTTTGTTAGTCGCCTTTCACTCATCCTCTCAACATGACCGAACCATCTCAGCATACTCTTTTCTACCTTTGTCACTACATCCTATTTTAATTCACAACGTTCTCGTCGTTGTTCTATAATCTCAGTAATTATATCACACACATAACATAACATACCATCACGCCTGTATTCCCCGGTTGGTTAGACAGAGGTGTACCAATGTACACCCACAGTTCGCCGGTATGTTTTAGGTCCCATGTAATAGGGGGTGAGCCTATTACCATTAACCGGGCACAAATCCTAGCTCCGAGCTGCTACTGACAATTTCATAGAAAAACTCAATAACACTTTTTGCTCGACCTGGGAATCGAACCTAAGACCTCTAGCCTAGCAGTCGCGCTTAGGACCACTACGCTACCGAGGCAGTTACTAATATAGTTAGTAATTATATCAGTTGTACTTAATTCGCAATTTAGAACATTTTCTTTAAGAGATTTTGTCCTAATTGTCAAAATTGGCATAATCAATACTTACTACAAGAGGCATCTTCACTTTTTGGTCAAAGTCTTTGTGATCAGCAGCATTGATTAATTGAATTGGTGGCCAGACTTTGATAGTTGGGTAGACCTATATCAAAGGTTTCATTGCAGGATCCATTCGAATTCTGTCACGTTGGCTGACATGGGCTAAGTTTGGTAGATTAAATAAAAAGTCTAGATGGAAACTTCACTGACATTTTTGTCCAATATTAGATCTTAGAAAGTTTTGGGAATCCTAAAAATCTTAAAAGTAAAATCTATCTTAAAACTAATAATAAGAAGCTGAATCTTCGGTACTGGTCCCATTGTGAAAATTCATTCAATAGGAAGCTACATTTTCCGTAAGACCTATTAGAGGTCCGTAAGAAAACTGACGTGGACAAAGTCAAGGGTAAAAGTTAGCAACTAATAATAATAACCCTGTTTTTGATACCGGCAGGCATTATATCAATCACACCATCACGCCTGTATTCCCCGAAGAGTTAGGCAGAGGTGTACCAATGTACATCCACAGTTCGCCGGTATGTTTAGGTAGCATGTAATAGGGGGCGAGCTTATTGCCATTGACCGGGCACAAATCCTAACCAAAACTTTTTGCTCGACCTGGCAATCGAACCCAAGACCTCTAGCGTAGCAGTCGCGCTTAGGCCCACTAGAACAGTACACAAAAACCATTAAGAAAATATGATATGTTTTTAAAAAAGAAACATTTATTTTTAACCTTAAATACCTTAGGATTACAGCTCATAATCTCAGCAATGATTAATTAAGATTGAAAAGGAACAACCCCTAATCTTATACAATAAAAGGTACCTCCGTCAATCATTGTTAGGCGAGGTTTGTTGGGACTGATTGTACTCAGAAAGTAAAGCCAGTATAATAAAAAACTAGCTTCTGACCACGACTTCCTTCATCGTTTTTTTCGCTCGTGTTAAGTTACGTCTTTGGTTACTGCTCCGCTCCTGTAGATCATTGCGTAATGTGCTAGAAAAATAAACTACCAAACTTTAAAAAGCTCTTTAATCCATCGAACTGAATAACTTTTACTACGACCCAACTTTGAAATTTCGAAAAACAAAAACTGTACAGGCTAGTTGTTTTCTTTTTAGCGATTCCAAAGTTGGTCGTGGTTGGTTGGTTGGTTGGCTGCCTCGTTGGTCTAGTGGTCCTAAGCGCGACTGCTACGCTAGAGGTCTTGGGTTCGGTTCCCAGGTCGAGCAAAAAGTGTTACTTAGGATTTGCGCCCGGTTAATGGCAATAGGCTCGCTCCCTATTACACGGGACTTAATCATACCGGTGAACTGTAAGTGTACATTGGTACACCTCTGCTTAACCCTTCGTGGTGTGGCGTGATGGTATGGCATGTGTTCACAGGATTGTTACTCAATAAAGTCCGGGGACAAAACTTTTTACTCTGCATATGAAAGCATCTTGGAATGTGAAAAATTTTCCTCAACTTTATTCAGGGATTAGCGTTCCGCCTCCAAGCATAATAAATTGGAACTTTTTTTGTAAATGTTATTGCGTAAATGTTTGAAATTATTACCACGGAATTTTGCCTTTACTTCTTTGCAGAGTATAATTAAAGAATTTACTTGGAGCAAGACAAAGTAATGTCTTTTTTTTACATACATACTTTTTTCAAGTCTGTCATTTATTAATGTCTAAACTTTGTACATACAAGAAAAGAGTTTCAAACAAAGTAGATTGACTAATGTTTCTGTTCAAGATGTCATTGCCCGTGGTGTTTGTGTTTCTGTTATAACGCACTGATCTCAGTAACCGCTGTTCCGATTTTGAAAACATTTTCGCTAATAGAAAGCTACTTCATCTCTGTATGATTTGATCTGATTTTACACATACCATCACGCCTGTATTCCCCGAAGGGTTAGGCAGAGGTGTAACAATGTACTGTTCGCCAGTAAGTTTAGGTCCCATGTAATAGGAGGACGACCTATTGCCATTAACCGGGCACAAATCCTAACTCCGAGCTGCTACTGAAAATTTCCTAGAAAAACCTAATAACACTTTTTGCTCGACCCAGGAATCGGACCCAAGACCTCTACTAGCGTAGCAGTCGCGCTTAGGACCACTAGGCTACCGAGGCAGTTACGAGGATCTGATTTTAGTATTCAATAAAATTAGGGATCGGTCGGAAAATTTACACGAACAAAATCGTGGACAGAAGCATGATTTTTAAAAACGAGTAATAATATTTAAATAAAGCTCCAAAACACAGTTAATTATTTGTAACCTTTTTACTTTATAATGTTTAATACTTTATTATGTTTAAGACTTCAATTATAATTAAGTTTAATTTTTATTAAGATTTAATTATGCTAAAGAAGTTGTTTGGAAGTTGGTGGTGTGCCTCGGAAAGCACTTAAAGCCGTTGGTCCCGGCTGTCATTCGTAGATCTTTGACAGTCGTTACGGATAGTCAGAAGCCAGGACGTCTGACAACCAGTCTAACCAAGAGGTATCGTGTTGCCCAGTTACTGGGTTGTGGAGGTCAGATAGGCAGTCGCTCCATGTAAAACACTGGTACTCTGCTGCATCCGGCTAGACTGGAAGCCGACCCCAACATAGTTGGAAAAAGGTTAAGTACACGATGATGAAATTCTGATAAAGGTCGCGGGAAATCGCTGAATGCGGGCAGCACAGGGCCGGTCATCGTGGCTATGTTTAGGGGAGGCCTATGTCCAGCAGTGGCTGATATAATGATGATAATGGTGAAGAAGATCAAATTAATTAACGGCAATTAATCTGTACAATACAAAGGAAAGAAAAGGAAGGAAGGGCACAATACAAAGTAAAGGTGATAAAATTTAATCTATACATATAATAAAATCGTAGCGAAGCCAAAACTGTACATTTAATATTTTTGAAAAAAAGTAATTGCTACGAGGTCGGGTAATGATTCTAATGCCGAAAATATGGTTTTTAGAATTTTTGTCTGTTTGTCTGTTTGTCTGTGCGTTTGAACACGCTAATCTCAGCCGTGGCTTAACCGATTTGAATGCGGTTTTCACTAATGTATTGCGGTAAGCTCCACTTAAAACTTAGGCTATAATTTAATTATCACGCTATTTGCTTTGGGGGATGAGCAATGTTGCATTATGTCTGAGTTTTTCTACAGATTCTCACGGGATTGAAAACAACGACATATAATGTAAGAATATTGTAGATAGCTGCGGAATTGAACTTCTAAAATAATTATCATCACGCTATACCTTCAAAGAGTTAAGCAGTCAATAATGGCAAACTAGAACGGCTATTTTAGAGTTTTTTCCGAAGTAGTAAATAGTCTAATGGTTTATATTAAAAAAAAAGTGATTGCTACGGGGTCGGGAAGCGATTCTAAATTTTTGTCTGTATGTCTGTTTGTTTGTTAGAGCATCACGCAAATACTGCCGGACAGATCCGTTCAATTTTTGTATTGTATACATTCATCATAGGCCAAAGTTGGTCGTGAACTATAAATTATCGCGCTATCTACTTTGGGGGATGAACAATGATGATACAGATTACGACGGGTTTCAAAAAAGATGAAACAAAATATAACAATACTTTAGATGGCTGAGGATTGAACTGCTGAAATAATTATCATCACGCTATACCTTTAAGAAGCTAAACAGTCAATCATGGCAAAACAGAACGGCAATTTCAAATATTTTTCTATTGAATTAAATAGTCTAATGGTTCGTTGACCGCCTTTCGAATCGCAGGGCTTAAGTTCGGTCTCGGTATAATGATTTACTTTTTGTGATTTTTTAAATATTTATTTTGAATACTAGAACATTTCCAAACAATAATAAAATAGAAGTAGTCATTCTTATACAGTAACGCTTAGCTTGCTTATTTTTTCTTTATTATTTTTGCAGAAAAGAATGTCTATAATACATAGTTACTAAAAAACAGCAAATTGAAGTCAAAAGTTTTCATCGAAAAAATAGAAACTGATAGGTGTGCAAACGATAGCAGAGCGGAAAATATACGTATTGTTAAAGAATTTATGTCTATTTGACTCTTTAATTTTAACAAAATAGTCTTTAAATGTCGGGCCAACACATGACTGTATTATTGCGCGATTTAAATTCTTCTTTTCACATCAATGATACCCCTTTTTTTAAGGATGGGAAATCTTTAAATGACTTCTTTCGCTCTGGGCGGAACGGAAGGGAGTGTCGGACTCTTACTGACTAAAACACAAAGTGTTTCTCCTAATGCCGTTTGCGTACCAGCGCCGCGGTGACTCTTTTGAATTCCGCAACCCTGTTAGACACTGGCCCTGGCGGGCCCCATCTTACAGTACTGACATTTCTTTGAGGCGCACGTGGAACACTACGCACCACCGACCCGGGATCGATGATACCCCTAACAATAATTTACATCGGTTAAGAAAAGTAGGTGGCCGCTTTTACTGATGCGTCAATTGCACTGAGTTTCAGACGGGTATATGATGCCCTCTTTTACCAAATTATGTTTGCAGCGGCCTACTTAAATGCGCAATCTATTCAATGCCTTCCAGATACATCACTGAAGTTCACTACCAGGAGGTAGGTAGTCTCACTAATTCAAGTAGTCATGAGGTGCTGGATATCTTCCTTCACACAATCTGCTTTGCTCTTTGGGTGGTGGGCTTTGTAATTAATAGTTAGGCTATTTCGCTATTTGTAATAAATAATGAGGTTAGGTAAGCATTATTGTTCTTGGACATGTTTTGGATTGCTATAAAATATACACAATACTGCAGATTACGTACATATTACACATACCATCACGCCTGTATTTCCCGATGGGTTAGGCAGAGGTGTAACAATGTACACCCACAGTTCGCCGGTATGTTTAGATCTCATGTAACAGGGGGCGAACCTATTGTCATTAACCGGGCACAAATCCTAACTCCGAGCTGCTACTGAGAATTTCATAGAAAAACCCAATAACACTTTGCTTGACCTGGGAATCGAACCCAAGACCACTAGGCTAACGAGGCAGTTCCAATAAAAGACAGTGGGAGATATTTTATCCTATGAAATAAAAAACATGACGTCATTAGCCACAAGGAGTTAAGCAGTCAATTATAACATGGTATGGGAATTGCTATATTTTTTTATTATTATTACGCTATTTACTTTGTTTAGAGAATAGCTTCGGTGTTTAATGAAAGCCATGTAAGATATTTTGTGTGAGTTCGATCCCAATTGATTGTTACTTTTTGTCATTATTTTAATTGGTACCTAATTCAATTGTTTTTATTTTCGATGGGGATAGGAGCGCCGCACCACAAGGATTCTCTGACGCAGGTACTCTCTGGTCACAGTTGTTTCGGGAGCTAACTGTTTCGGTTTCGGCGCTAGGACACGCCTTGGTGTTATCACTATAGGATCACAAAGGACATTGGAAGGAACTCGGATGGGTTTTAGCCAATAACAGTCTGACACTCCTTTCCACCAGAAAGGAAAAAATCATTTGACGACATCTCATGCTTAAAAAAGGGACCTCCCAACTTCGACACTTCATACAAGTGTTGAACGATTTATGTGCAAACGTTTTTTGTCCAAAATTTTAACGTCTGTCCTGAGCCACGCCACCAAAAAGTGTACTTATATTCAAATGACAAAACAGAAATAGATTAGCAACAACAGAAACTGTACCAAAATCAATTTCACCCATAGAAAAATTCCGTGACAGTCGTTCTTCTGACGTTGAATGTCTCACAGACTTCACGCTTTCAGGATGCAAGTTGAATCAAGCATCAATCATGAATTATGCATCGCATTCGAAATTTCTTCTTATGGGTAGGTACTATAAACAGAAGATGTTCTACATGCTTAAAAAAATTCTATAAATGGAAATTTATTGTGTAGTTTACGGTTCCAAAGATAAGGGATAATTTGTGAGGTAAAACTTTGCTTAGTCTTTTAAGAAGTCTTATGCTTACTGTTTTTTGTCCATACTTTCTCCCAAAAACTTTACATTAATTTGCTTCTAACACGAAGCTCAAATTTTGTTGGCTGTTGCTCTGATTATAAGATTCATTTCTTCGGTCTTGATACTAGACAGATCGCAGCTACAATGTGAGGTATAATGTTAAAGCAGTGCCTATTAAAGATGCTGTTTAATGGTTTGAGAAAGAAAAGTAAGTAAATTTTGAAACCACATCATAGTATTATCTAAAGGGATAGTAAAGCCACATATACTCTCCTTACGCCAATTATGTTTTAGCCCCAGGTATGGCGTAAGCCTATTACCAGCCGAGCACAAATCCAGACTTCAAGCGACTACAGATAAATTCTTTAAACCTAAAGTCGTAACTATTAGCAGTCACCTTAGCAACCATTTGACCTGCTTGGAAGATTTTGATAACATAGTATTCAATACTTATTAAGTTAAGTAACACTTAGGTCGACGTGAGCGAAGCCGCGGGCAACAGCTAGTCTACAATATAACGATCGAGCTTACGGCTTTAGCTTAATAGTCCATTACAAATGGAAATGCCATTAGAAGTGGCAAATTACAGTTGTATTGATGAAACCATTTAGGTTTAATTTCTATTACCTGTGCCTAAATTAATTATAATTATGTATAATTTCTCAAGTTAGTGAAATGATAATTATGATAAGTTTTTAAGATTGGTTAGATTCTCAGTAGCAGCTCGGAGTTAGGATTTGTGCCCGGTTAATGGCAATAGGCTCGCCCCCTATTACATGGGACCTAAACATACCAGCGAACTGTGGGTGTACATTGCTACACCTCTGCCTAACCTTTCAGGGAATACAGGCGTAATGGTATGTATGTGTATATGTCAATACTATAGTCAAGGAGGAAAAGTAAGGAAGGGAGGGTGAGATTATAAATTTTGACAAAACAAAATACTGTCGGTTCTTCCCGTGCCAAAATAGCAATTTCCGTACCAAATTCTTGCATATCCGCTTTTCACCCGTAGACATAAAACTGGTGAAAATAATAGTCAGTTGCCCTGATTCAATAAATTCGAAAAATGGCATCGTTTATACATAATAGAATCGCCAGCCATAGCAGTGAGCCGTTTGGTCTGACACTTAAATATTAATACCGCGCCACTGCCAAGCATGAACGAGCGACGATGCTTTTAGAGGGAAAACTTCTTATTTTGCAGGAAGAGAATAAAATATGCAAATTTGTACCCTAATGCTGTGAGAAGTAGGTGATTTGAAGTCTCCGAAGGACTATCTTTTTGGACTTGAAGAAAATCGAATTCTTTTCGTTTTAAATTGTAACAACATTGGTTTAGGTTTTCGTAATTGCTTATTCGGTGCAAGTATGTAATGTTAGGGTCCCTTTTTAGAGTTCCGTACCCAATAGATGCTAAACGGGACCCTATTACTACGACTCATTCTCTGTCTCTTCATTCCTCCGGGACTCACCGTGCTTGTCTTGGCGCTTCTCTGGTGGTTCCCACTATTGATGTTGTCGAGAGTTGAGGATCCAACAAATGAATTTAAAAAGTTATTTCAAAAAATAATTCTGTAGAAGCTCTTTGTGAAGGAGCTCAACTACCATACCTTTTGGTGCCGTGAAGCAGCGTTGCTGTGTTCCGGATTGAAGGGTATAGGTGCCGGTGTAATTACAGGCACGCAGACATTTCAACCTTGTCTCGGGGATGGCAACGCATTTGCAAGGCCTCTAGTATTGCAGATGTCTATAGGCAGAGGTGTCCACTTAACACCAGTGCCATTCAATGACATAAAAATAAATGCTCATAAAGTGTTAATTGATTGGCGTTATCTAATACCGAATTCTTCTTCCACTCTTGACCTACATTCAGAATTTTGCCAAATTTACGAAAAAACAACCGAAGATTCAGAAATCTTCGTTCAATTTAGTTCAAAAGTGTTTGTTTGGCATCGAACCCAAAAGATAGTAAGATAAAAGTACTTAAAAGTTTCTTAACAGATAAAAGAAAAATCACCACTATTTATCACTTTTATATTTTTACTTACAAGGTTCTGAATTGCGCGGCATTTTTTTGGGTTCGATGTATCGGATTTGGGCAAAGTCTTGACTCTAGTTTAGGTTAAAAATAGTGGTAGGCCCGAAGGCCGTCAGTCCACCTTGTGGGGAGCTTTCCCACACTGCGCCTACCGGTGCGTGCTAGCCTAGTACACAAATAATAATACCAGATATTCTCTAACAATAACAAACCTGTAATATTATCTACAATACCCTGTGATTATACCGTCATTACCGATCCATCTACCGCCCGTCACACAGTCCTAACAAACTGACGGATTGTTTCTATTCTTAGCTGAAATCACAGAGCTCCATTCTAATATTACTTCTCATTATTTATGTTAAGGCCTTTTTACATGGTGACGTTTCTCGCTCCGATTATTTTTTCGAAAGAAAAATAAAAAGCGTCTGTGTAAATTGCACGTTAGATGTTCGAATTTCAAAATAAAACTTGGCTGGAAAAATAAGTAAATGTTAAATGTTAATTTCTTAATTGGATGACACTAGCTTGAGTGTTAAAAAAAATTCATGTGAGTTCATATTTTTACAAGTAAGTACCATCACGCCTGTGTTCTCCGAAGGGTTAGGTAGAGATGTACTGACTGTGTGACTGATTAAAACGAATCATGTCATCGCGGCATCATATAAACAATTTAAGTAGTGTTTTGTTTTATTGACATTGTTTTGTTTTTAATTTTAATTCGATGTATTGTAACCCTTTTTTTTTTTGATGCGAAGAGTCTTTAAAAACAATCACAGTCAGAGAGCGGACTGTCACAAAATAGGTTTTATTCTTAACCGTAAGCAAACAGCTTTGTAACTCGACAAAGCCCCATACAAATTTCTTGCTATATTTAAATTTAACAACTTTATTATTTAACTAGCTTCTGAAAGCGACTTTGTTCGCGTAATTTTTTCACTCGCATTAAGTTTCGTCTTTGGTTCCTGCTCCTTACCTATTGGTCGCAGCGTGATGTTATATAGCCTATAACCTTCTTTAATAAATGAACTATCCAACACAAAAATATTTTTTTAAATCAAACCAGTAGTTCCTGAGATTAGGGCGTTCAACCAAACAAACAAACTCTTCAGCTTTATATATTAGTATAGATTTAGTTGTTGACTATACTTATGTTTTATGCTTAAATATTTATACACAAGGTAAAATTTTAATAAGAAAAATGAGTAGAATTAAATAGCTCGTCGAAATTTGTACGACATAATCTGAGGCGACTTTCCAAGCGTGCTCGTAACAGTACGTACGAGAAATTGTCTCCATGTAAACGAGCCTTTACCCTCACTAAATATTACATTCATTATTCACGTAGTGAAACCCACGTAGACAAAGTTTGTCGGTTTCCGGATTAAAGTAAGTTGTGATGATTTAGGACGTAACTTAAAAGTAAGTTGTGATGATTTAGGACGTAACTTTATCTCATGGCGACAGCAATAATACTATGATAAGTAGGCACGTTCAAGCTAAACGTGATCCACGACTTCTATGAGGTAATGTAGTAATATTAAGCAAAGGTAAAGAACCTTGAGGGTGTTGGGTTCGATTTCCAGGTCGAGCAAAAGTGTTATTGGGTTTTGCTATGAAATTCTCAGTAGCAGCTCGGAGTTAGGATTTGTGCCCGGTTAATGGCAATAGGGTCCCCCCTATTACATGGGACCTAAAACATACCGGCGAACTGTGGGTGTACATTGGTACACCTCTGCCTAACCCTTCGGGGAATACATGCGTGACGGTATGTACAGAAATCGGGTATTTCCAATTTAAAAATCAATTTAGTTTACATTCCGTTTACTCTCCGCGCTTAACTAGCCCTCTGCTCACCCTTTCAGGAAATAAGAGCGTCAACATAACTCTTGCCATAATATCAATTTACCTTTTGTTTCGTTTATAATTTTCAGCCAAAATATCTTCCAGTTTCAGGCGGACCTCCTGAAATTCATTTACAAATTTAGAGGAACATCTGCTGACATAAATCCCGTTGGAGTCCCGTTCCCGGGTTCCCGGGCACTTATTAGTAAAATGTTTACCTATTTTCGACAAAGATTTGTATATTTTATTCATGTTTTTGGGACAACGAAATAACTGGATTTTGTTAAAAAAAGCTTTGAGTTTATTATCCTTTAGACTGTATTGTTTTAAAGAACCAAGGTCAAGTTGAACGTCAAATTATTTATTTTAACACACACCATCATGCCAGTATTCCCCCAAAAGATTCGGCAGAGGTGTACCAATGTACACAAACAGTTCGCCGGTATGTGTAGGTCTTATGTAATAGGGAGCGAGCCTGTTGCCATTAATCGGACACGAATCCTAACTCCTAACTACTACTGAGAATTTCATAGAAAAACCCAATAACACTTTGCTAGATCTGGGAATCGAACCAAGACCTCTAGCGTAGCAGTCGCGCTTAGGACCACTAGGCTAACGAGGCAGTTAAGAAACATAATGTTCACTTATTAACGAACTTAATATTGAAAATGTAAACCAATAGCTATGTTAAGAACCAAATACCCATTTGAAATAGACCTAGGTTAGTTTTATTATGTCTAGGCTTACAAGAAGCATCATAAATACTCAGTGTAATATTCGCAATACACACAATGCGGTCCTCGAGTAACCAGGATTAAGGCAGCGTACACACTGGTGCAATAAACCGGTGTTGTTGTTGGGTTTTGCCATTAGGAGTTTGGAAGTTGGTGGTGTGACACCCCCGTGTCTCGGAAAAGCACGTAAAGCCGTTGGTCCTGGCTGTCATTCGTAGATCTTTGACAGTCGTTACGGATAGTCAGAAGCCAGGAAGTCTGACAACCAGTCTAACCAAGAGGCATCGTGTTGCCTAGTAACTGGGATGTGGAGGTCAGATAGGCAGTCGCTCCATGTAAAACACTGGTACTCAGCTGTGTCCGGTTAGACTGGAAGCCGACCCCAACATAGTTGGGAAAAGACTAAGTAGCAGTACAAAACACACTGGTGCAATAAGCGGCTGTTTCCTAACAATTTTTAGTTCAATTATAATAAAATGTATAATGTAATATATAGTGACAAACTATATTGTTTCAGACTTCAAACTGAACCGATTTAAATTATGTTTTTTTTTTTCATATTAGTTTACGTGTTACTCTTTGGAACTTACAAAACAATATTCTAAGTGTTTTTCTACAAGTAATTAAATTGCTGGATGCAGGACACTTCCAACCGGCTCTTTTAGAAATCTATGGGACAGGCCTATGTCCAGCAGTGGACGTCCTACGGCTGATACGACGATTTTACATATTTATTTCACTCTCACGAACTATCCCGCTACATAGCCAATGTAAACACTCCCTAAGTTTTAGTACAGTCGTGCTGGAATTAAGCTGTTACCATTGAAGGCGAGATTAGCACGGCTTAAGGCTTTTCATGACGACTGTATCTCAGTTTGATGTGATGTCTTGTGTTGTACCTACTAATTTTGGTTATTTTGGTGTAATTACTTAATGAAAGTACTTGGTATTTCAGTTAGACATGTATTAGGGGTGTGAACTCGGAGTTAAAAGATAACCCTACCTAAATTATTGCAGCTTTAGGCGATTTCGTCAGTGTATTTATATCACCTACCATTACGCTTGTATTCCCCGAAGGGCAAGGCAGAGGTGTGCCATTGTACACCCACAGTGTGCCAGTATGTTTTAGGTCCCACGTAATAGAGAACGAGCCTATTGCCATTAACCGGGCACAAATCCAAACTCCAAGCCGCTACTGAGAATTTTATATAGAAAAACCCAATAACACTTTGCTCGACTCCAAGACCTCTAGCACAGCAGTCGCGTTTAGGACCACATGATGTCCTAAATTTTAATTTATTCTGTTCAGTCGTTAATCCGAAAAATAGTATAGTAGTCATCACGAGTCGGAGCACAAGCGTCCGTTACCGACGCTGCACGCGATTGGTCCGTCTGTCGAAACGATCGCGTGCATCGTCCGAACCCCAAAATACCCAAAAATGAGCTTGACACTTGTGCTCACGACTCGTGGCGGCTACTATAACAAACATCCATCCATCCAAACTTCCACGTTCATAATAATAGTAACATACAATGGACACCCAAAAACAATGTTACCAGTTATTATTAAAACTTTCAACGAGGTCGAATTCTGACCGAAAAGTTGGCGGAATTAACTGCCGGGAACCGACACTGGTATATTTTATTCAGTAGAAGAGGTCACGAGGCGCCGGTCGTTAAAATAGTGAGTAAGGAACCTTCTAAAACTTTTAAAAGGAAATAATGTCTTCAGGGAAAGTAGCGGGGACTCGGTTTATAATCTAGTAATGATCTTGTATATTTTTTTTTGTGATAATAGTTTAGACTTTGGACTATAATTGCAAAAGGTAACATTCCTGAAGAATAGAATAAGTGATGGGAGGGTTTCAGTAAGATCCCAGTGGAATGGGCTGATAATTATAATACATACAATCACGCCTGTATTCCCCGAAGGGTTAGGCAGAGGTGTAACAGGGTACACCCTCAGCTCGCTGGTACGTTTAGGTCCCATGTAATATGGGGCGAGCCTAATGCCATTAACCGGGCACAAATCCTAACTCCGAGCTGCTACTGAGAATTTAATAGAAAAACCCAATAACACTTTGCTCGACTTGGGAATCGAACCAAAGACCTCTAGCGTAGCAGTCGCGCTTAGGGCCACTAGGCTAGCGAGGCAGTTAATAATTTAAAATATGTTTTTATTATTTCGATTCGTCACCGAGTGATGCCGTTTTTTGTTTTCGGGACCTCTCTGAACGTTGGCATGATGACTTAGAGACGCTGTTCCCAGTAGCTGTGGAACAATGCAAGTTGACAAAAAAATACTTCTTCAGATTATTATTTAAAAATTAAAATCGAATGTGTATATTTAATGCAACGCACACTAAGGATTTCGTACCGTATCTTATATAACTCTACATACAAAAAATATGTATCTTATTCTATTTTTTATTCGAGCAGCTGTAGTAATACACAATCTGACGAAATTTCTATCGTCTACCTCTTAAATTTCAAAAGATACAGCCCTATTAAAGACGGACAGACAGACAGACAGCAGAGTCTTATTAATAGAATCCCGTTTACCATCCTTTGGGTACCCAAAAAAGCAGTAAATATTCTTTACTACAAAACGTTGACTTATATAAAAAAACAAGAAACATTGAACAGTTTCAGCTTACCAAAGAATTCCACAAGCCATTCTCTTAATCCTTCATAACAAACTATCTCGGTACATAAGCCTCCTTCTCAGCTCCGCAGAAACGTTGGCAAAGGGCCCAGAAAATATTGAGAAAGATGGCCTCCCAAAACAGTCGTGGCAAGTCACCAGCGAGCCTGTAATGCCCCAAAGTAACTAACAAATTGCTGTTTTTAACAGTGAAAATACGCCATTTTCTTCCAACGAATATCCCAGTATTCCTTTGAGATCCATACCAAATATTAAGTCTTTGGACGCTCGACTTTGAAACTTATTCTGAAACTAATTTTTAACCCCCCACGCAAAAACGACGGGGTGTTATAAGTTTGACGTGTCTGTGTGTGTTTGTGTGTCTGTCTATGGCATCGTAGTTCCCGAACGCGTAAACCGATTTTGATTAAGTTTTTTTTGTTTAAAAGGTATATTAATCGGGAGTGTTCTTAGTTATGTTTGATGGAAATTGGTTCAGCGGTTTCAAACTTATCAGCTCTTTTGATGGCTGCGGTAGGGTTATTTATTCTTCTGTCGGGGTTTATTTAATTTTTTTAATTTTGTGTTTCGTCTTCAACAGTGTTTTATTTTAAAGTAGTTTTGAATACTAAGTCATTGTACAGGAGCTCGTCCGGGCAAGTACTACCACCATACCTATTTCTGCCGCGTAGCAGCGTCGCTGTGTTCCGGTTTGAAGATTTAGGTACCGGTGTAATTATTTTTATCATTCTTTTCTTTTTCATTTATAGAAAACGTTGCCTCACAATAAGAATTTCTACTGTATTATTGGTGCATTTACACAAACAGCCAGACTCGAATCAACTATCTGTTGGCCATACAAATATTAGTTCCCTGCGGGAACCGAACCCGCGACACGCAGCGTTGCAGCCAAGCCAACAGTGCCGACAAATTAGAGGCACATGCGACATGAGCAAGGCTTCTGGTTTTACAGATGTCTATAGGGACCACATAACATCAGGTGGGCCGTCGGCTTGTTTACTATCCAATGACTTAAACAAAAATAATACTAGAATTTTCCTGCAATTCTGTTTGTTACTGTTACGCAGACGAATTCGCGATCAGAAACTAGTTATTACTAATCCTTTATCGAAGATAATACTAAATCTTATAGCCTAAATTCATTGTCAATCTCAGCAAAAATAAACAGAATGTAGCAACCATTTTGTTTGTGAAAAGATTACTGGGAAACTATCTCCAACTTCTAAAGAGATTACATAGCAGAATATTCCAAATATTGGCCTCCTCAACCCTTAACCGCTGAGACTCGCAAACAAAGGATAAGTTAACAATAAGAATGTGTGTACAGGATGAGTTTTTTTGGAAATAAATCTTTTCAAAGTCTAAGTCAAATCATTTAATTTCAATTAGTCATTAATGAATGTCATTTAAACGAAAAAAAAAAAATTGTATCTACTTGCCCATTAATTAAGGTAGTTTCATTTAGAAAAGAATGGGCAAGAAACTCAATAAACTCCTCTTAACAAACTATGGCAATGGTCAGAGAGAGAGCATAAATATATTTGTGTTTTTATTTTATGCATTAGGTTAGGTAATTAGAGGAGTTTTGTATTTTTTTTTAACTTTTATTTTATTTTCAACAATTAGAATTAACTATATATAAAATCTATCTACATATATCGTTATATATCTATTATATCACCATTTCATAGAACATGATATATATAGATATATGATAGAAAAAAAAAAACTTTCTTTGCAAAGGATTCCCTTTGCAAAGAAAGTTTTTTTTTTTACCCGTAGTCGGGTAAAAATATTAATATTCATTAATATTTTTACCCGACTACGGCAAAGCCAAAGAAGTGTTATGAATTTGACGGGCTATGTATGTATGTCTGCATCGAAATCTAGTTACAATCTCATCTCAGCGACAATCAATGCCAAAAAAAGTAAATTGAAGGCATTTTTGACCGATTGAGTCAGATTAGATTGTGATCGATTATGACCCCCTGACCTAATCCTTTCTGTCTCTAACAACCGGCATGCCCACCAGTATAGTACCTACCTTAGCTCTGTCCAAAAATCACCCTGTATATATTGATCTATTGAAGTGGGCTGAGCGGATTACAATGAGCTACCGAAATTACGACACTTAGCTCTAGCCTCAAGCACCACTTGAGAAGAACTTGGTATATTGGATGACTATTGATATAGTAGTTTCGTCGGCTCTTTTGATATTGTTTTCTTGGTTTATCTAATTTGATCGCTTTTGTTATTAAATTTAGGTATAAATTTGTTTGCATGGCCATGTAATTTGGGTTTTTTTATGATTCTAACATACCATCACGCCTGCATTCCCCAGAGGCTTAAGCAGAAGTGTACCAATGTATACACAGTTCGCCGATATGTTTTTAGGTCCCACGTAATAGGGGGCGAGCCTATTGCCATTAACCGGGCACAAATAAACTACCTACTAACTCCGAGCTGCTACTAAGAAATTCATAGAAAAACCAAATAACACTTTTTGCTCGACCTGGGAATCGAACTCAAGACCTCTAGCGTAGCAGTCGCGCTTAGGACCACTACGCCAACGAGGCAGTAGTTTTATGATTCTGTGCTAACGCAACAGTTTTGCTCATCTTAATATAATTTTTATATGCCTAGTATGAAGAAAGGAATATGTGGGGACCATAATTTGTATGTGATATGAAATGAACTTAGGTGAAATTTAATCTTTAACCGAGTTTTAGATGCGATTTTCGGAGTCAGTGCGGCCGGTTGGTGGCAGGTCAATATCTGCTGGGGTGCGGAACAGTGCTCTCAGCGATTCCCGTGCCCCGGCGAAAGGGAGTTGGAAAAATACCGTGGGATTTTAATTGGTAGGAGTCTAAAACACTCCATGAAAATTTCTATACAAAAAAATAGGATTAGGTTTGATGAGAGCTCACTTCACCTAAATTCACTAAGGGACATTTTTACAAAATATACAAACTGACTGTGAGGCTTATATTTTTAATCTCTTTGGACAAAATGACCTTGCACCCAAACCATTGTTCACAAATTTCCACTTCTCCTCAAAACCTTTAGGTAAACGGATATTTCAGTAAAAATATATTGAATTTTTTGTCGTCACCTGCCAAAAATGAGTCAAAAATTGATATTCGATTCTTGCAAATTTTATTTTCGATAAATCCATTTCAGTTTCATTTATCTTCAGGGATTTAAACGTATCGCGTTCTCTCTCCATTTTATATCAATATAAATATCATCATCACCCTAAGGTAGACTGGTAGAAAATGCCTAAGGCATTAAGTCCGCCTTTGTACGGTGTATTTTGTTTTACATTTGTGCATAAAGCTTTAATAAATAAATATCAAAACAAATGAAATCCTTAAAATATACATAAATGTGACTGTAGTTGGCATTGTCGGTCTTTCACCTTATTCATAAAAGTTTGAAAGTAACTCCGCCAGTTAGTTTGGTACGCTTTCACGACTACATCACTGAACCGATTTTGATGAAAAATTTAGTACGGAATTAAGTTTGAACCTCAAAAAAGGCCATACAATACTTTTTAATCCGCAATTTCGTCTCCATCCATGATAACCACATAAAACGAGCAATGATGCGGGCAAAAGCTAGTCATCATCTGATAAGCCTTTTCCCAACTACTTCGTTTTTTGTTCTCGGCTTTCAGTCTAACCGGATACAACTGAATACCAGTGTTTTACATGGAGCGACTGCCTATCTAACCTACACAACCCAGTTACGGCGCAACGCGATACCTCTTGGTTAGACTGGTTATCAGACTTCCTGGCTTCTGACTCCGTAACAGCTGTCAAAGATCTAAGAATGACAGCCGGGATCAAAAGCAGCCAAAAGCTAGTAATGATTATAAAAACATGTTCTAAACTGCCTCATTAGCCCAGTGGTCCTAAGCGCGACTGCTACGCTAGAGGTCTTGGGTTCGATTCCCAGGTCGGGCACGGTGTTATTGGGTTTTTTAAAGAAATTCTCGGTAGCAGGTCGGAGTTAGGATTTGTGCCCGGTTAATGGCAATAGGCTCACCCCCGATTACATGGGACCTAAACATACGCGCGAACTGTAGGTGTTCATTGGTACACCTCTGCCTAACCCTTCGGGGAATACAGGCGTAATGGTATGGTGGTAACATGTTCTTCACCGGCCATTGATTGATATTTTTAAATTCAGCCATACCCGTAATTAGAATATGAATATTGGTAATGAAGGAAATGTTAACGGATATTATTTCAGCGGTTTTTATATATACCGTCCATATTGAATATTCGTGTACACTTTTCAGCCGGAAATTCCTTCGTTACTTTCAGAACGATCAATTTTTAAAAATATTTTCTGTTCAATTTTCTTTTGATACAAAGCTTTGGTAGCGGTTGGCTTTGGTTTTGTGGGTATAGCAGTGCTTTTGTGAGTGATGAAAGTGTGGTAAGGCAACTTTTTAGAGTATAGAATAGATTCCTTTGAATATTGCCCATGTCAAAACAAAGGATAGTCACGTAGTAAGCTGGTAAACTAATGTGCCAGCGTTTATCAGCGCCAAAAATTTTCGGTCGGAGCTTTCCATACTTTTTCCGAACTAGTAAGAACCAGCGCTGATATTTACGGTGTCAAGCGCCAAAATGTGCTGTTAAGCGCCGACATGCGCTGATAAGCGCCGACATACGCTGACAAGCACCAGTATATGCTGACAAGCGCCGGCATGCGCCGATAAGCCCCGACATACGTTCACAACTGTGAGCTTTTTCTCACACGTTCGAATGGGAGCGTATTAGAAGTTTATATGGGACAAAGTAAAAATAATGGGAAAAAAAAAAAAGTTATGGCGCCACCTGGTTGTCACTAGGAGAAACCTAATTTTTCATACAAAATTCAAACGACGATTTGAAAAACTTGCCACTCTGATAATGCGCTGACTAGTGCCGTCATGCTAATAAGCGCCGACATTATGCTGAAAACCGCCGCCATACGCCTAAGCGCTGATAAATATCAAAGTCAATTGGCCAGCACAGGCTCTTACCCGTTCACGCTGCTTTCTTCGTCAATGCACCCAAACGTTATCTCAAATGAGGATACATACGTACTCTTTATGCACAATTTAATGTTTTTATTCATCTCACATTTGAGTAGTAAATTTTGCGGTCAGCAAAAACAATTTAACTAACCCATTTGATTTAAAGTGCACCCTAACAATGCCGTCGCTTAATGCACCGGCTTGTAGCCAAAAGCTCCTAAATACATGTTCCAAATACATGGAGAGGCATCCACATGAGCTCATTACTAGAATAGCTACTCCGACTTCCCTTTAAATTCTCCCGTATTAACGAGAGTGTATAATAAACGACCGCATTTTGAGCTAGCCATTGTCTCGTATGTTGGGACGGTAATTGGATCATTGTGTTCTGACAGCGCAATGGATTGTGTGCATTACGGGTTGATCGTTTTAAATGTTCGTGGTTATGCGTTGTTGCATGGTGTAGCTTTAGAATGTTGAAGTTTAGAATTTATTCAATGTTTTTTAAATAATTGATTCGATATAAATAAAAGTTTATTGTTCCTCTAAAAACAGAAGAGTTCAATATCGGTTCAGTATCAGGGAGACAATTCTACAAACTTTTAGAAACGTTCGCAATCTAATCTCAATGCGTTAAAAATGTCTCCAAAACCATTTATTGACATTGATCGTCGCTGCGATGAGATTACTACTAGATTTTTAACCTTTTTAGTTAGAGTAATTGACGTTCAGATTCAAAAGATTATTAAAATGAGGACTTTATACAACCTCGAGAACACACATACAGAGATACTTACAGTATACTTATTATGTATTATCTCTGTATAATATTGGAACAGCGCAAACAGTAGGTATTTCACAAAAGTCTCTGTTACAGGAAAACGTTCAATGACGAAATAATTGATACTTAAAAGTTATTTTTAGGTACTTATCAATTGTATGTTCAGGAACATTTTCCTGTTTATCACGGGCGAAAAAACAAATTGTTTCGCTCGAGCAGATTAGGTGAATTTATAATGAAGTAAAATAAAATACAAACAGAGTTAAATATGGTGTTCACTATATAAATCTGGTCGTCAATAGAACTTCTCTGTTCAATTTATATTGAACGCTTTTTTAACGATTTCTTTTTTTCATATTTCAGATTTGATTCCATTGTAAAAGTTGTTCGGGTTGCTATGTATTTTCACACACTGAAAGATGCACAGTGAAGTATTAATCTGTATAATTATTGCCTCTCATAAAAGCCTTTTATACCATAGAAAATATCATACCACATAATATGTGCTTCCATATTATAAAATCCGAAAGTAACTAGTTAGTGACAATTTGCATGGCGTACAGATAGTAGACTGCCTCGTTAGCCTAGTGGTTCTAAGTGCGACTGCTACGCTAGTGGTCTACGGTTCTATCCCCAGGTCGAGCAAAAAGTGTTATTGAGTTTTTCTGTGAAACTCTCAGTGGCAGCTCGGAGTTTGGATTTGTGCTCGGTTTATGGCAATAGATTCGCTATCTATTACATGGGACCTAAACATACCGGCGAACTGTGGGTGTACATAGCGTGATGGTATCTATGTATACAGATTGTAGTTCCAGGTCTAGCTGTTTGTGTATGTGAGTTTAATACGGGGTAAAATGGTAAATTTTAACCCCAAGAAAGGCCATAGGCAACTGTTTTCTGCGACTTACGCGGGCAAAGTCGCGGGAAAAAGCTTGTATTATAAATGTGATAGTGATTTTTTCTTTTGTAACACTTAACTCCTCAACCGATCATCATCAAAATTTGCATATACGTTGAGCATATAGAGTATCTCTCGTGCAGAGAAAAAATACTTTTTCTTACGGATAGAAAAATATCTATTTTAAGCAGAGGAAGTCACGGGCAAAAGCCAGTCCGTCAAAAGAAAGAAGTTTTGCCAAAGAAAGTTATTTTCGTCTTTAACTATTAGTCATTACCCAGATCAAGGGAAGTCATTGTTTGATTGATTACGTATTGTTGTTGGTCCAATGTTGGAGTATTCTTTTGTTTTCTTTATTAAGAGAATACAACTTAAGGCCTAGTAATTCATACAACCAATATCTAGACTGAAAGAGCGACATTGTGACTCATACTTTTACCATGAATTCAGTTCATGGTTCTAGACAATTTATTGTTATAAAGGCAAATAGAAGTTCAGTCTATTTGGAAATTTCTGTTCTCGATCTATAACGGTTCATAAAGCATGCATGGACACATTCGGACGGACAGCGAAGGCTTAATAATAGGGTCCCATTGGCACCTCAAAATTCAGTGGATCCATACATTTTGAACTTGTAGGTGTTGCACTTTTGTTTGGAACAACTGTTTTTTTTTTTTTTTTTCAAAATATTTCGACGGTCGACAATCTTGAACGTAAACTGAACTATTGTAAACTTGTGCTGAGTTGCTGACAGCTCAGCTCAAGTTAACATTATTGTTTTAGGCAATTTCCTGTGTTATTACATTGATTATAAATAGTAAGTGGTTCCTAGACCACATTACGTCGTAATATTATTATAAGTCCCATTATTCACTACAGAATAAAAGTAATTAATCATTTTATCTCATCTCATGCGTTAATTAATATAAATTGATTGGTGTTGCCTTTCAACATCATAATAATTTATTATTAATTACTGGCAACATCCGTATTGTGGTCCGGGAAATGAGCTTCTGGAATGATATTTTGTGTTTTTTTGTAAAGCCGTTGGTCTCAGCTGTCATTCGTAGATCTTTGACAGTCGTTACGGATAGTCAAAAGCCAGGATGTCTGACAACCAGTCTAACCAAGAGGTATCGTGTAGCCCAGTAACTGGGTTGTGGAGGTCGGATAGGCAGTCGCTCGATGTAAAACACTGGTACTCAGCTGTATCTGGATAGACTGGAAGCCGACCCCAACATAGTTGGTTAAAGGCTAAGTAGATGGGATCCTAAAAAGCAAATGTAACATAACATAACTATCCTTCTGACGCAGTGGGGTAAAAACAAGTCTTTTTACTACCTTTCAATAACAAGTGGGTACCAAAATATCAATTGACAAAATTATTCCTGAGAACAGCTCTTCAATTCCTCAAGTACAAATCCAAAGTGGACTCAGATACCGAACGGATACCAGCGAATCAAAATTTCAAGTGAATGTCGGAGTTTCGCTCGAACTATTAATGTAATGCCTAAGAAAAAAAAAAAAGGTATTTGACAATTAAAAGATCTGCCGCAAATTACATACATACCATCACGCCTATATTTCCCAAAGGGTTTGCAGAAGTGTACCAAAGTACACCCAAGGCCGCCGCAGATTCAACTATAATACAATAATGTGATAATTGTAAACATGTACTGATCACAACTTTTGCTACGGCGTAGCATACTCGCTACAATTGCTACGGCGTAGCAAACGGATTAATATTGCTACGAAGATGGAGTTCTGTCGATATTCTCGCCACAAATATTGGTTCACTAACTACTGCATTGTAGCGTATAACTAAGTTGCTGCAAGTTGTAAGGAAATAGAGATGTAGTTAAGACCTCGTGTACTGTGTAGCCTGTACTTCAAGAAGTTTGTAAGAAGCAGTCTAAGAATATTGTAACCAGAATTTTGTTGAAACCAAATTGAAAAGAGTATCCGTGGAGTTTCTTACAAGTTCTTTGACCCTCGACTCAAAAAGAGGGGTGTTATAAGTTTGACGTGTCTGTGTATCTGTCTGTGGCACCGTAGCTCTTAAACGGGTGAACCGATTTGAATGCGGTTTTTTTATTTGAAAGCAGGCTTTCTAGCGATAGTTTTTTGATAATATATTTTATCCAAATCGGTTTAGCCATTCCAACGTCATATCAGTCATCATGTACCATAAAACCATAAAATGTAGTCACATTTTATTGTCTTGGACTACTTTTTTAAGTCATTTACTTGACATTTACTTTTTCGCGTTTTTCTCCAACACATCGGTTTTTAATTAAAATTTAGACTTAAATATTATCAAAAGATCTAATTACTAGAATCATGTTTAAAAAGCAAAAAAAAACTCAGTACAAAATCAAAATTTACGTTTACAGTCTCGTGACTTATCGCAGTATAGTAAAACACAAGTTATTTACAAGTCTACGCTGATTAAGATAAGGTACAACTTTGCATAACAAGCTAATTACTAGTCAAGGTAAGGAAAATTCTTGGTACAAAGTAACAAAAACAATAGAACATCAAAGAATAATCGTGAAATGATAGAATAGTTCAAGAATTTACTAAATATTGTGCAAGCACTACAATTTTTAAATACTTTTACTAACTTCTGCCCACGATTTCGTTCGCGTAACTGTCGGTTATCACGGGGTTTTAGTTTTTTGCACTGAACTCTTTTTAGGGTTCCGTATCCAAAGGGTAAAACGGGGCCCCTATTACTAAGACTCCACTGTCCGTCTGTCACTGGAATTTATCTCATGAACCGTGGTAGTTAGACAGTTGACATTTTCACAGATGATATATTTTTGTTGCCGCTATAGCAACAAATACTAAAAAACAGAATAAAATAAATATTTACAAACATACAAACAGGCATGATTTTTTTGCCGTTTTTATAGATAATGGTACTTGTAATAAGCGCTCTATATTATTTGGGGTTGAAAAAAATATAACCTATAGCCGTTAAAGTAGGCATACTGCCCATTACACTAAATACTAGGGAATTAAAATTTTACTACCTCGTTAGCCTAGTGGTTCTAAGCGCGACGTCTTTTTTTTTTTTTTTTTTGGTGGGTGGGAAATCATCAAATAACTTCTCCCGCCCTGGGCGGGGCGGGAGGGAGTGTCAGACTTTTACTGACTAAAACCCACCCATGTTCCTTCTTGTGCCCTTTGCGTTCCGGGGGCGCGGTATCTCTTGCGAACAACCCGCAGCCCCGGCAGGCATCGGCCCTCAGTGGCCCCTTCCTTTTGCTGACATCTCTTTGAGGCGCGCGTGGAACACGAACGCGCCGTCGACACGGCCTGTCGTTATGCAACGTAAGGACGGTGAGCTACCCATTGCTCACCGTCCACAGGCCAGTATCTACGGTGGCCGGGAGTCGTCTCGCGGCTCCCGACGTCCGGAGCGTCTACCGCGGCGGCTGGGACGGGAGAACCGCTGTCTCAACCGTCCCGCCGCCTCCTTCTCAAGCATTACTGCCTCGCAGAAGGAGGCGACTGCATCCCATTCCCTCTCGCTCCGGACCATGGCTTGCACCAGGGCCGGACGCGAGAGTTCGCCGCCGCCGATGGCCTCCACGAGGACTCGGCGATGCTCCGCCCAAGCGGGGCATACCGCCACGGTATGCTCCACCGTGTCCTCGGGGCGATCCACACAATGGTGACACCCGGACGTTTCCTCCCGCCCGATGAGGTGCAGGAACCTCCCGAAACACCCGTGTCCGGTGAGGACCTGCGTCAGGCGGTAGGTGAGGGCGCCGTGGCGCCTCTCCAGCCACTCCTCAAAGAGGGGACTTACCGCCTCTATTAAGGCGTGCCCAGCACGAGGTTGCGACAGTCGCTGTCTCCATGTCGCCATGAGATCGAGCCGGAGGTCGGCCCGCCGAGCGGCAATTTGCCGCGGTGGCGGACTCTCCCCCCGGCCTAGTACCTCCACGCGCCACTCGTACAGGCGCGCGAGGACCAGCGCCTCCAGATCCCACGGCGGCAATCCGGCAAGGAGGCTCGCCGCCTCCCCCGAGATCGTGCGGTATCCTCGGATGACCCTTATGGCGATCACCCGTTGGGACGCAATGAGGTAGTGGGCGGCAAGTCGCCTTAACCCCTGCGCCCACACCGGGGCCCCGTAAAGGGCCATCGACCGCACGACTCCCGCGTAGAGCCTCCGGCAGGAGGCGTTTGGTCCCCCCAGGTTGGGTAGGAGCCGCCTAAAGGCAGCCCCGGCCCGTTCCAGTTTGGGGGCCAAACGTCGGAAATGCTCCGCGAAGTTCCACCGGCTGTCGAGGACGAGTCCCAGGTACTTCATCGTCGACCCGACGCCGATGTGAACCCCTCCTACCGTTAGTTGGGATCCCGACGGTGGCCTATTCCGAGGCCCATGAAAACACATGGCCTCAGATTTGTGCAAGGCCACCTCGAGACCCAACCGCCGGATCCTCTCAACGACTATCGCAACCCCGCGTGTCATTAAGTCGGCCGCCGCCTCGTGCGACCTTCCCTGCGCCCAGACCAGCGTGTCGTCGGCGTAGCATACTACGCCGACGCCCTCAGGGAGGTCGGCTCGCAGCACCCAGTCGTATCCGATGTTCCACAGGAGCGGCCCCAGAACCGACCCCTGTGGGACACCGCACGACATCTCTCGCCGGTTCCATTCTCCTGTGCGACCAGGGTAAATCACGGCCCTATCCGTCAGATAGGCCCCGACAACTCGACGGAGGTAGGTCGGCATCCGGTGGTACCGGAGTGCCTCCCTAATGCAACTCCAGGGCAGGGTGTTGAAGGCATTGGCGATGTCAAGAGACACCGCCAAGACGACCCCGCCCCGGGCCACTGCATCCCCCGTCGATAGGGCTCTCACGCGCATGATGGCGTCCACCGTAGAGCGCCCCCTGCGGAAACCAAATTGGTTGTCCGCAAGGTCCGGCCCCATCCCCACTAGGTGCCCGACGAGGCGGCCCGCAATCACTCTCTCAAAGAGCTTTGCCACCTCGTCGAGCAACACGATGGGCCGGTATGCGGACGGCGAGTCCGCAGGGCGCCCCGGCTTCCGTATGAGGACCAGCTTCCCCGTCTTCCAGCGACGTGGGAACTGGCCTCTCTCCAAACATGCGCTTAGGAGCCCCTCCAGTCGAGGCCCAAGGGCCTCTGAGGCCAGGACCCAGGCTTTGCCAGGTAAGCCATCGGGTCCCGGGGCGGTATTCTTGGCTTTCAGCCTTCGTACCGCCATCCTCAGGTCTACCCCAGTCTCTTCAGGGGTGTCGTCGTCGTCGTGGTCCGTTTCCGGCATCGCAGGCGGCGGAGCCATGGGCGGGGGAGGATGTTCCCCCCGCGAAGGGAACAGAGCGCTCACCACGTCCTCAACGAGCTCCGGCCGGAGACTCTGCGTCAGCGGGGGGGCCCAGGTGCGGAGTTTACCCCGCACCGTCTTGTAAGGGCGCCCCCACGGATCTCCGTTCAGAGTCCCCAGCAGCTCCTCGCGGGCCTGAGCCTTGGCCCGCATGACAGCCTCGCTGAGGGCGGTCTTCGCCGCTCTGTACCTCTCGTACAACTCCGCCTCGATGACTGCCGCATTCGGAGGCCGAACGCGGAGTCTGCGATGCCTGGCATATGGGTGCCGCGCAGCGACGCACGCCTCTCGCAGAGGCGTCAGCTCGCGCGACCACCAGTATACCTGCCGGCGGGCGCTACCTGGCCGAACTCGGGGCATTGCCACGTCACAAATCTCGGACATGGCCTCCTGGAACCACCCCACCTCGTTGTCGATGTCGGCAGGCCTGTCCGGTGATGACACCCAGGCCTGCACGATCGAGGCTTCCAGGAGAAGCTCCCGGTTCAGCTGCTTCAGCGCCCACCGCGGACCACTCGGGGCCTGAATGACCGGCGCGCTGGAGTCCTGGGCGGAGACGTCGAACCGGATATACCGGTGATCGGAGTAGGTCTCCACCCCCTCCATAACGCGCCAGTCGAGGACCCGTGGTGACAGAGCGGGGCTGGCGAACGATATGTCCACAACAGACTCGCCCCGCATCCGCACGCACGTGGCGACAGAACCCCGATTTAGGACGACTAGGCCCTTCTCCAGAGCCCAGTCCTCCACCATCCTTCCTCGCACGTCCGTGCAACGAGAACCCCAAGCCAAGTTCTTGGCATTGAAGTCCCCGAGCACTAGCACGGGAAGGGAATGGCTTCCGACGACGACACTCAACTCCGCAAGGGAGTTGTGGAACTCGGCGAGAGTTCGGTTCGGGGAGAAGTAGACTCCTACCACGACAATGTCCCCGAACCGTGCTGCTACGCACCCCTGTCCCCTCCTGACACTCTCCAGGGACGGGGTGCCGGCGGCGGCCGACGCAATTATGGTCACTGAGCCGCTAAGGTCCTCCACCCAGGCATCCCTGGGCGGGACAAAGTACGGCTCAGCGACCACGGCGATGTGTATCGACCACTGCGCCATGCTCTGGAGCAACAGATCCTGAGCGCAGGCGCAGTGGTTGATGTTCGCCTGGAGGAGGCGTAATGGAGCCGTTATTGGCAATCCATCACAACCCCCTCCTGAATCACCCGTGAGGGTCCTGGTGTGGCCGCCGCGGCGGCGGCGGCGGTGGCGGCGGCGGCGGCGGTGGCGAGGACCACGGCGGTGGAGGGCCGTCCCCCGGCCTTGGCCGGCGGAGCGCAGGCCCTGCTCCCAGCCCGGTGGTCGGCCGGCTTGCTGGCCACCGCACATGCGTCGCAGTGCGGCGGAGCATCACAAGCCGCGGCCTTGTGACCGGGCTGACCGCAGCGAAAACACAATGCGCTGCGGTCTACCTCCGAGGCGCATCGGCATGCCACGTGGTTGCCCACATGGCAGCGGAAGCACCTCAGGGGTCTGGGCTCGAGCAGTTTGACCTGCGCCGATACCCATCCCACCAGGAGCCTTCGGCCCTCCACTATGGCTCTGGCCGCCGTCACGGGGCAGCTGACCGTTATGGTCTGCATGCCCACGCGGTCCGGACGGATGGTGCCTGCCCTCACCTGATCGGCAGGGCATCCACCCGTCCTGGCGACGGCGGCCACCACCTCCGCGGCGGTGACGGAGTCGTCCAGGCCCAAAATGCGCAAATCTGCGCACTTGACCGGCCTGGACACTCGGGCCTCATCCGCGTCTAGGGACGCCCTGAGCTTTTCAGCCAGGGCGTCAGCGGACGAGCCACTAGTGGCGCCGGGGATCTCCAGCATCCGGGCCCCCGTTGCGGTGACCCTTAGCCGGAGGCCCCCAGCGATCCCGAGCTCCGCCAAGCTCACCGCCGCTTTCGCCTTGGCGAGCACCTCGCCGTAGGTGACGCCCCTCTTCTCCGCCTCCGGCTGTAGTGAGATCACTACAGCCGCGGATTTAGGGGCGCGTAGCCTCGCCGCGGCTTTACGCGCTCTGCGCCGCCGCCGCTCCTCCGCCTTCCTTGTGGCCGCCCTGGCCTTTCGGGCAGCCTTTTGGCCCCTCTCCTTCTCCCCGGCCACCTGCCACTCGGCCTCGGCCGCGGGAGAGCTTTGGGGCGGCTCAGGCATAACCGCCGCCACCGCCACCCTACCCCTCCTCCTCCGGGGCGCCGTACCACTCACCGGTGCCGGCTTCACCGGAGCCGACTTTGTCGGAGCCGGCTTCGCCGGTGCCGGCTTTGGTAGGACCGGCTTGGCGGCGGGCGCCGGAGCAGCCCTACTGGGGGGCTGCCTGACCGGCCCCGGTCCAGAGGCGGCTGCCGCGTACGAGGCCCTCTTGGCGCCACCAGCCGCCAGGGGGGGGCGCAGCACGATGCCCTCCAGAACGGAGAAACGTTGCTGGAAGGCGGCCAGCTCTTTCCGAACCAGGTTGAGAACCTGGTTCTCTACCGGCATGGGCTGCCGGCTGGCTGGCTGCTGGCCCCCACCCGCCCCGCGAAGCTCGGCTAGTTCCGCCTGGAGCCTCCTGTTGCTCTCAACCAGGGGCCCCATGGCGGCCGTCAGGCGAGCCACCTCCGTCCGAAGCCGACCGACCTCGTCGGTCTGCGGCGTCGCGTATGCGGCCTCTGCCGCCGCCACTATGGTGGCCGCCGCCTCCGATATGGCCCGGTCTTTGGACGTTTTCGCCCTCTGCCGAGCCACACGTAAGACGGCGGCCTCCACGGCCTCCGCAAGCCTGGCCTTACGCTCCAATTCGGAGCCGCCAGTAAAAAGCACGCTTGGAACGAAACACCGTGCGCCCGCCGATATTATCGACCGCGCACCGCTTCCGCCCAACCGAGTAAGTAATGAAACAATGAAAGTAGTGGTTTTTCAGCGACGATCGCGCGAACGATCTCCCACTTATGCTACACCTCTCATGTCTCCTTACAATGCCAGACTAGAGTCAAGCTCAACAGGGTCTTCTTTCCCCGCTGATTCTCCCAAGCCCGTTCCCTTGGCTGTGGTTTCGCTAGATAGTAGATAGGGACAGTGGGAATCTCGTTAATCCATTCATGCGCGTCACTAATTAGATGACGAGGCATTTGGCTACCTTAAGAGAGTCATAGTTACTCCCGCCGTTTACCCGCGCTTGCTTGAATTTCTTCACGTTGACATTCAGAGCACTGGGCAGAAATCACATTGCGTCAACACCCGCGAGGGCCATCGCAAGAGCGCGACGTCTACGCTAGAGGTTTTGGGTTCGATTCCCAGGTCGAGCAAAGTGTTATTGGGTTTTTCTATAAAATTCTCAGTACCAGCTAGGAATTAGAATTGTATCCGGTTAATGGCATTAGGCTCGCCCCCCATTACATGGGACCTAATCATACCGGCAGACAGTGGGTGTACATTGGTAGACCTCTGCCAGACACTTCGGGGAATACTGGCGTGATGGTATGTGAATATCAGAATTCATTTCGAACTTCATTTTGCGGAACATTTCAGCCAGTTGTCAGTATACAGGATAAAGGGAAGCATCGGAACATATCGGGTAACAAACAGTTGACGGTAAATGGTAACTGACACTGAGTGACTGGGCTTAGAGCTTGATCAGACAACGTGTGTTGTGGGGGACGATTGACGAGCGTTGTGAGTGGTCGAGTAGTGTGCATTTCGATTTGCAACAATGTGTATGTGGTGAGTGGACTGTCAATGTTGTCTTAACCCCCGACGCAAAAACGACGGGGTGTTATAAGTTTGACGTGTCTGTGTGTGCGGTCGTGGCATCGTAGCTCCCGAACGAATGAACAGATTTTGATTTTGTTTTTTTTTTTGTTTGAAAGGTGAAATTAGTCGGGAGTGTTCTTAGCTATGTTTGAACAAATTTATCAGCTCTTTTTTTAGCTGCGGTAGGGTACTTAACTTTTTTTTTGAGGATGTAATAAAGCCTTAAATCGATTAGAAATCAATTGTATAGATTAAATGAAAATATCGTATAAAAAGTAAAAGACAATTCATATGGCTTATATGAGTGGCAACACCTTATTTTTTTAATGAATTTAAAAAACAAAGGAGTTCCGCAAACTACCTCGGTAGCCTAGTGGTCCTAAGCGCGAATGCTACGCTAGAGGTCTTGGGTTCGATTCCCAGGTCGAGCAAAAAGTGTTATTGGATATTTCTATGAAATTCTCAGTAGCAGCTCGGAGTGTGGATTTGTGCTCGGTTAATGGCAATAGGTTCGCCCCCTATTACATGGGACCTAAACATACCGGCGAACTGTTGGTGTACATTGTTACACCTCTGCCTAACCCTTCGGGGAATACAGGCGTGATGGATGGTTCCGCAAAAAAAAGGTGATTTTTTTGTATATTTATAGTGTTAAAAATTGTATTGCATTGTACTTCTACTGCTTTCAACTCTAAATAAAATAAAATGTTGTACAGTCCGCCATTGTGTACGAGTCCAACTCCTACTTTGCCGGTTTTTTTAAGTACAGTGTGGACAATGGAGAACTTTATTAAGATCACAATCAAGCGCAGTAGGTCAGCGTAATAGCCCGTGTTTGTTGTATACTAGGACAAAAATAAAGCCACCAAACGTTAAGGTAAAATAGTCCTTAACACACATAAATATTAGGTTCAATCGTAGTAGAGCTCTTTGTGAAGGAGCTCGTCCGGGGAAGTACTATCATACCTGTTTCTGTCGCAAAGCAGCGTTGCTTTGTTCCGGTTTGAACGATATGCGTGCCGGTGTAATTACATGCATGTAAGACATTCCAGCTTTGTCTCTGGGATAAGGAACGCCTGCTCACATCTTTGGGGTGATTGGGTCCATGCGGTATAATATCTATATTAATACTTAAAGTGGTAAAGCTTGTGAGTTTGTGAGATTGTAAGGGGTAATCTCTGGATCTAATAAACCAATTTTGAAAATTCTTTTACCCATAGAAAGCCACGCTTAAACATCACGCTACGACTTACCGATTGGCGAGACTTATATCAATTTACCAGTCCGGGTTTTCTCATGATATTTTCATTCACTGACGTCAATGATATCCAAGATAAACCTAGCAAGTACATCAAGAATCGAAAATGTCATATTGGTACTTACTTGGTATTAAATATGTACAAAAATATGAAATACATCTGAAGCTTTATCTACAAGTACTAATAATATTTTAAAGAAAAAATATTTTTTTGTTTGTTTGTTTGTACCGAATAGGCTTGGAAACTGCATGACCGAATTCAACAATTTTTCCCCAATAGATAGCAACATTATTCCTGAGTTACATAGGCTATATAACATCACGCTACGATATACGGGAGCGGAGCAGTAACCAAAAACGAAACTAAACGCGGGTAAAATAAGCCAGTGGTTAGGTCCCACGTAATAGGGGCTACCTTATTGCCGTTAACCGGGCACAAATTCTGGCTGTTAGAGAGCAAAATATAATCGTAGTAATTGGTTGAATATAATATATGGGTTACCACCTAACCTACATTTTGATAACGCAAAAAATTCAAAACCTACTAATCTCAAAGCCAGAACAGCGAGCCTTCAAAAAGATATGGCCCGAGCAAAAACACCGAACTTTCGGCCAGACAACGTGTCGCCATGACAGATAAAAGGGGGAATATTGCCAGTACTAACGTTGGCTACATTTCAACTTCCTTCGTCGTTATTTTGTTTGTTAGGTTTTCATGTGACGCGGGTTTTGGTAGGAGTAACTGTGGATCATTTCTGATTTTCGTGAATGATTTTTAAATAAATAGATAGGTATGTGTTTTTATGCCCTTGGATGGCAAACAAGCCGACGGCCCATCTGATGTTAAGTGATCACCATTGCCTACAGACATCTGTAATACATAACAAAGCTGAAGTCCCAATGTCAACGTTGTGTTGAGTTGTTGTCATGTTGAATGTGTTGTTTGTATGTTAGTAAATCAATAAAGATAAAGATATACACACATACATAAATTCACGCCTTTTTCCCATGGGTTAGGCAGAAACCACAGAAAGCCACCTGCTACACACACGCCAGCAGCCACAGCCACAAGTGCCTTTTATTGGTCTAATTTAAATAAATGATTTGACTTTTACAATAATTTAAATTGTTAATCATAATTATTTCTAAGGTCGTATCTAGAATCATTATCATCTGCTTAGCCTTTCCCAACTATTTTGGGGTCGGCTTCCAGTCCAACTGGATGCAGCTGAATACCAGTGTTGTATATGGAGCGACTGCCTATCTGACCTTCACAACCCAGATTCTGGGCAACACGATACCTCTCGGGTACATTGGTTTTCACGCTTCCTGGCTTCTGACTATCCGTAACGACTGTCAAAGATCTACAAATGACAGCCGGGACCAACGGCTTTACGTGCTTTCGTGTGGCACGGGGGTCTCACACCACCAACTTGCAAACTCCGGGCTGCTACTGAGCAAATCCTAATGGAAAAACCCTATAACACTTTTCGCCCGACCTGGGAATCGAACCCGGGACTATACCCGTATCTAGAATGTTTTAACCAAAAATATAACAGGGTGTACTTTCGAGTCGTACGCGATATCCCATGAATGGGAATTAGCCATGGGATTTGTTAGCACTAGTCTTATTATGAGTCCCAACGAGTACTGTATATAGATCTTATAAATTGGATCTAGTCATAACAATTTTAGTACAGGTCATTACTTCTTTCTTTACTTACACAAAAACAGTTAGTAAAATATAGGAATCGAAGTAGGTCGTTTTTCGTATAACAATGTTTATCAATACTCGAAACCGATTTCATACCAAAACGTTTTGAAAATATCGTCAATTTCAAAGACACTGTCTTCGCGTGTGGAACACTGCATTTGAGAATCGATTCAATAGTAATTGTGTGGAAATGTACTTTCGTTCAAATCGATTCTATAGCAATATATTGCGGAGAGTTTGTCGATAACTTCCGAAGGAAACATTCTGAATTCTTTATGGCCATTATTGCTTCATGGCCAGTAGAATACGATTTTTGAATAAAAAGAAGATCTAAGAATTAAAGGGACACCAAATAGGTTTTATTGAAATAGGGTGTATTAAGGTGCAGTTCATAGTTATTGTTTTCTGCTTATATATATTGTATTTTTTTAATGTTGCGTCTTCAAGTGTTACGACATTTATGCGGACAAAGTTGGTAGTAAATGATAGTTATTTTTTTTTTTAGATCATTGAGTGTCCTCCACCTGATGTTAAGTGGTCACCACTGGCTATAGACATCTGTAATACCAGAGGTCTTCCAGAGGTCGTGGATAACCACCCCAGAGATAAAATTGAAATGTCTCATGTGCCTGTAATTACACCGGCATCATTCCCTTCAAACCGGAACACAGCAACGCTGCTTTGCGGCAGAAATAGATATGGTAGTAGTACTTCCCCGGACGAGCTCCTTCACAAAGAGCTCTACTACTACTTAAATATTACTACTAGTAAACAAATACATAAAAAAGTAAGATAACCTAATACTAATTAGTAAAACAGCTTGAATAAACAATAGAACATAAACATGATTGGTATGAAAATAGAAATCAAATAAACATTTCTAGCTAATCTGTTCAACACAGTGAATTAACAATTATTGGCAAACACCACGCCGTCGCACCTCACACACGTGTCCAAATACACACCCCACACACCCCCTCACAAACATTCACACACCACGCATTTAATATAACCTTATTACTATCCGCCATATTAATGTGACGTAGGTATAAATAATATTAATGTTATTTGGTTTTCCCAGTTGAGTAGACTTACAGAATATTAATATCATTAATTATTTAGTTTGTTTACTAATTTTGTTTAGTACGTTATTAGCTCTACTTCGAATAATAATAGTAACCTATTTAATTGTTCTTCTGCAAAGGCCTCTTCTCATACAGAGAAGGCACGAGCATTAATTAAGTACCACGGTTGCTCAAGGCAGGTTGGTGATTTCAGACTTATCTAAACTAAATATATCGGAAATATTTTTTTGTTATTTTGTACCTGAAGCTCTGAAACTACTGGACCGATTTATACCATTTTTTTTTTCACATCAGGAAGTAACATAATCTATATAACATCACGCTACGACACACAGAAGCAGAGCAGACAAAGTTGGGGGCAGAAGCTAATATAAAATATAAGTCCAAGTTTCCTAACGCTGTTTTCCTTCACCGATGTTAGTGAAGTTCAAGATAAACTTCGAAAAAACAAATGAGTTGAAAAAGTCACATTGGTATTTATAGTTATCGAACCTGCAATCTCATAACCATTGAGCCACTACAGCAATAAATATTTATGAAAATAAAATTCCGTGATTCAAATCAAACCTCTTTCTTCACTAATGAGAAAAGAATAGCACTTAAAAGAACTGAAAAAGATGAAGAACTTAGAACGCGAGAGCAACTCTGGTTTGACATTTACTCAGCAAAAACTGTTGTTTCAAAATAAAACAACGAATCGTACCCACGGCGAAAGTTACAGTTATAAAAACTGAAATGAAATTCTGTCGCCATTTTTAGAGTTCCGGGGGAGTTTGATTGAAACCTTGGAGACAAGGAAAATCATTAGAAGGTTTTTTTTCCCAACTGATATTTGAAAGTTTAACAAACATGGAGTTGGCGGGATAGTTTTGATGAACCATTTTCTACGTGTTTTAAAATACACGTGAAAGTTTGTGTGAGAAGGGAAGGATGGATGTATGAATGTTTGTTAGTTTATGACTCTTAAACAGCTGAACGGAATTTGCTGAAATTTTGCAAACATATGCGTATTAATCTAGCTTAACACAATAGGCTCGCCCCCTATTACATGAGACCTAAACATACCGGCGAACTGTGGGTGCACAATGGTACACGTCTGCCTAACCCTTCGGGGAACACAGACGTGATGGTATGTTAACACAATAATGGAATAAAATTAAATATTGACTGCCTCGTTAGCCCAGTGGTCTTAAGTGCAACTGCTACGCTAGAGGTTTTGGGTTGGATTCCCAGGTCGAGCAAAAAGTGTTATTGGGTTTTTCTTTGGAATTCTCAGTAGCAGCTCGGAGTTAGGATTTGTGCCCGGTTAATGGCAATAGGCTCGCCCCCAATACACCTCTGCCTAACCCTTCGGGGAATACAAGCGCGATGGTATGTATATATGTATTAAATATTAGGATAGGTAAAAGCTAAGTAGAATTTGAAACTGGCTATCAAGCATTTATTTTAATCAAAGAGTTACTGTTTCCTAGCTGCAAAAATAAATAAAAATGAAGTAAAAAAAATAAAATACAAGATCACAGTTCCTCTTCGAAAGACGAAGACAGACTCGTTTATAGTACGGAACCAGTGCTCAAATAACTATCGCACGTGACCACTTTATTTTTGCTCTCTACAAAAATATAATTTTATTTTTTTCGTCATGAGATTCTGATTAAGTACCTACCGTTGAAGGAGATTTATCTTATTTACATGTTTTCATGATATCAACCTATATTTCTAAGGACATTTGGGACACATTTATTACTACTAGCTGTACCCGTGGCTTCGCTCACGTAGACTTTAGTGTTATAGCTGTTCCTTTGGGTGTCTCCTAATTTTCATTTTTCAAAACCGGGATGGTTTAGTATGGAGATGAGCAAAATTGAAAAAATAAAAAATATACTTAAATTGGTCGCGCAATTTCCTAGTTTGTTAGGGAAGGAAAGTATGTTTTGGATGCACATTTACATGCTTCTGTTATTATATAAAATATTTTTACATTGGGAAATGTTGTTTAGAGACTTTTACTAGGAAGACTGCCTCGTTAGCCTAGTGATCCTAAGCGCGACTGCTATGCTTAAGGTCTTGGGTTCGATTCCCAGGTCGAGCAAAATGTTATTGGGTTTTTCTATGAAATTCTCAATAGCAGATCGGAGTTAGGATTTCTGCCCGATTAATGGCAATAGGCTACCTACACCTAAACCGCAACCTAAACATACCGGCGATATGTGGGTGCACAATTGTACACCTCTGCCTAATCCTTCGGGGAATACAAGCGTAATGGTATAGTGATGGTATGGTTAGCTCGCAACACCGCTGATGCTCCTTACACGTGTGGAACAAGAGTACAATTTTTAGAGTAACTGAAATGTGTTTTTGCCAATTCCATTTTGTTTTTTGTAACATCCAAAAACGACGGGGTGTTATAAGTTTGACGTGCCTGTGTCTGTGACATCGTAATTCCCGAACGCATGAACCGATTTAGATTTATTTTTTTATTTGAAAAATGAATTAGTCGGGAGCGTCCTAAGCTATGTTTGATGGAAATCGGTTCAGCGGTTTCAAAGTTTTTCTCTTTTGTTAACTGCGGTGGGGATTTTTATTCTTCCGTCGTGGATTACCCAAAAAAAATCGGTCACAGATTGTCTGACTTAGGCGGAAAGCCTAATGGAAAAACCCCTTAACACTTTGCTCGATCTGGGAACCCAGGACTCCATGCCCATCACTCGCGCTTCCGACCTCGAGACCAATGGGGCAGTAACTTTTTCTAGTAATTATTTACATTATACACGCTGAAATTGTGCTTCGATTAATAAACAAACAAGTAAATCCGCGTGAGATCATTAGTTTAGCCCGCAGTCGACAAGGATTGTTAAACTGAGTACTGTCAGCACAAAAGGCGTTGTTCCATCATTGTACAAAAATGTGCGGTATTTTTTTCTTTTTTTTTCCGCAGAATAAAGGGTTATGAAGTTTGTATATGTATGATGTTACATAAAATGGTATTTAGTAAGTGTGGTTTACTAAAGGATTTTTTGTATGACTGTATACAACACTAGCGACCCGCTCGCGACTTCATTCGCATGACTTATTTCACCCGTGTTATGTAACGTCTTTTGTTACTGCTCCACGCCCGTGTGTCGTAGCGTGATTTATATAAAAGTAAAAAACTAGGGTAACTAATTTTAAAGTAAAATTTCAGTGCTCATGTCGTTTGCATTTACTTATGGGCGTAAAATATAATTTCAAATATCAATAAAGATGGTGTGAGAAAGTACCTATATATATAAATATTATATAGAGGAAAGATACATACATACATACTCACGCCTTTTTCCCATGGGGGTAGGCAGACATAACAGAACGCCACCTACTACGATCCTTACATTCTCCTTTCGCCTCGTCCACGTTCTTATATCTGATCATACAAGCACGCCGGTTACGAGTACTGCGTATCAGACCTTTGAAAGAGGAATGATTTTTTTATTTTCTTGTTTGTACCGAATAGGCTCCGAAATTACTGGACCGATTTTAACCAGTAATTTTTCACCAATATATAGCTATATTATTCCTTGATAACATACGCTATGTTACATAACGCTACGACTCACGGGAGCGGAGCAGTAACTAAAGACGTAAATTAACACGGGTAAAATAAGCGGCCCGGTTGAAGTCGTGGGCAGTTCGTTAGTACCTAATATTTCAACTTTATCTTCATGTTAAAAGCCATTACATGTAAAAGGTATTGTCACTATTCTTAAATTTATCCGCCATTTTGTTTAAATGGCCTCTCCGTGCTAAAATGCTCGGTCACCTAATGACTTTTTTTTGCTGACGCTACAGAATTCAGGTACTCCCGAAACGAATTCAATTTCTACCCGACTATGGCAAAGCCAAAGGTTGGTTATGATTTTCACAGGCTATGTTTGTATGTATATGTGTGTGTATGTTCATCTGTTCCCTCATAGCTCCTAAACTACTTATCGGAAATCGACAAATGAGGTATCGTTAAAACCGACTGAATTATCCGCTGAACATAGGCTATGTAACCTGTCACAAAACTCAATATGGCGCCCTCTAGCGGACAAAAAGTATCGTGTTAAAAAAAAACTAAGATAAACACGCCGTGTTTGGTATCATTTGAAAGAGCTTCACTTGTACATTTTCAGAATATTGCTCAAATTTAAAGCGGCGCCCTCTAGTGGACAAAAAGTAATGTATTAAAAAAACGTTAAGATAAATACACCGTGTTTGATATCATTTGAAAGGGCTTTACTTGTACTTATTATAGAAGCATCTATCACCAAAATAGATTGAATATTAAAAAGTGAAATAACCAAAACGCGACTAGGACAAAAATAAAGACGCTGAAAAAGTATAAAACAAGATTGTCAGACTGCTGGAATAAACAAGTTTACTGGAGAAACAAGAACGGTTGGTACCTATATGTAAAAAGTGTGACTCCGGCTTTTCCTTTTGTTGTGTTGTTGTTTATCCAGTAACCTTGTTTATTTAAGCATTCTGAAAATCTTGTAAATAATGTATAGTACGAGATTGAATAGAATTAATTTAAACTCTCAGGCGGAACTGGGCGTAGAATTAGCATGCTGAAAGCGTTTCGTTAGGAATTAAGTCGGTTTTAAAAAGTCTTTCTGAAAAAACGTACGCTCACGAAGTACACTTACTTCTTTTATTTTGGCATTGGAATAATCAAACTCAAATCATTTATTATAATAAATCATTAAAAAGTTTAAAAATCATCATACAAAAAAATTTTAAACTATTTGCCCATTCCAAAGTTTCGTATGGAGAAGAATAGGCAATTATTTTTTTCTCTTGGGTGAATCCTCATGGACTGCCTCCGCCTCGGGCAAGGCGGAGGGGTGTGTCGGACTCCTACCGACTAAAACCTCACGGTGTTCCTCCAACTACCATTGACTGGGCCGGGGCATGGGTATCGCTCTGAGCATTCTTCCGCACCAGGTAAAAAATAATTTCCATACCGAGTCTTCGGTCAACTAGATCCACGTGTCCACATAATTATTATTTATTTGTATTTTTATTGATTAACTGGCCCCACATATAATCTTTCCAAAGCTACCAGTAGATACGGTCGAGCGCAAAATTGGTTATAATTTATTTGCCCAACCTGGAAAACAAAGTCTAACTAAAAGTAATATTTAATCTCTTTTTTAAGATTTTCAATAACTGCTTACATGTTTATAAAAAGGTGATCGTAGACGTTCACTCCTGACATTTAAAAATTGTACTTGGGGGTTACTTAAAATTAAAATTTTAAGTAACCCCCGACAGAAGAAAAAAATCACTACTGTAGCTAACAAAAGGGCTGATAACTTCGAAACCGCTGAACCGATTTCCATCAAAAAAAGCTAAGAACACTCCCGACTAATTAAACTTTCAAATACAAAATCATAACACATATACACAGACACGTCAAACTGTTAACACCGCGTCGTTTTTGCGTCGGGGGTTAAAAAGACAACGAATCAGTGTGTGAGCCATAGTATTCACAAAAAATTACATAATAATCATATTTTTAGGTTAAAACGTAGCTTAGTATCTGGACAAGAACATATGCTACTTTTTAATCCGCAATAATAAACATTTACACAGATAACGTTTCTAACAGGTAATCACTAATAGATAAATAAATTACACAAATCCTATAACAGGACTCCTATAGTAGAAGTCCAGGTTGGGCAAAAACTGTTATTGGGTTTTTTCTATTACGAATTTCTCAGTAACAGCCCGGAGTTTGGAAGTTGGTGGTGTGACTCCCCCGTGCCTCTGATTTCTCCCCGATCGGGTCGGATTGCTGTCCCATCGGACTATGAGAGTGAGGGTAGAGGGAGTGCAACTGTGGTTGCGCACACACTTGTGCATTATAATATCTCCTGCGTACTTGGCTAGTCTGCATTAAGATTAGCCGCCGTGGCCGGAGAATACTTACTTACTTATAGCACGAGTCTCACAGCTTAAAACCCAGGTAATTTTACGCCAATAAAACGTCCTTATCACCTTTAATTTTACCTTCAGTCTTGTGCGGCGGTAAAACTTTTCACACAAAATGCCGGTAACCTTAAACTTTTACAACACATAGGGGATAATAATCGCTTTATCGCCACCATTATTCAGCGCTGTGAACAATTTTGACTGAATTTTTCGTCATATTAAGGTGAGTTACACGAGAGCATTAACTTGTAGCCAAGGACGTGCCGGATCGTTAAAAATATGAATCCATGGATAGGGATTTAGATCTTTCTCCTGACTCGTACATATTTACCTCACTAAAACCACCACGGTGGTCACCATCAGCACATGGAGAAAGTTCCGTTTCCTCTTCACTAGAACCTCTCCTGCGTACTATACACAGAAGTTGATAGCAAATGCTTAATAAATAAATATAAGATCATCATTGTTATGGCTGTAAACAGAGTTCATATTACGGTAAACATTTTTGTAAAACACCGCAGTAAATATTTGAAAAAAAAAGTAAAAATGCGAACAAATATGTCACTTAAGATATTTCAATTTTGTTTCCAGTTCGCCACTGTAAAGAGGCACTCTATTCTGCTCTGTATTTTTCCGAGAAAGTAGGTATCTTTAGTAGCACTTCAATAACTTCTGACATAAATGTGTAGGTACCTTACTACTTATATGAAATCGCCAATAGGCCTTGAGCAAGCGTGCTTAATATTGTTAGAGTACAGGGCAGAGACATCTTTGCATACAAAAGGCACGAGCACTGATCACCACGCTTGCTCAAGGCGGATTGGTGATTTCGAATTTATATCCATACATACCTATATAAATAAATTAAATTGAAGGGTATATAGGTTTGTAATTTAAAATTAACTTTTAACTAAATGCATATGAAAGTGTATACGGTACTAACATAAACAAATCAATTTTAAACATTTTTGTCTGAGTGTTTGTTCCGGATTTTCTCCAAAACGGCTGGACCGATTTTGACGGGACTTTCACTCGCAGATAGCTGATGTTATAAGAAGTAACGGAGGCTATTTTTTTTTCTTTTATTAAAAAAGCAGAGGGTTATGCGAAAACAAATTGAAACCAATAAAATAGTGAACGCGAACGAAGTCGCGGGCAACAGCTAGTAATGGTATAAATGCGAAATTTTGTGGGGATGGATAGATGGATGGATGGATGTTTGTTACCCTTTCATTCTTAAACGGCAGGATCTGGATGAAATTCGGCACTGAGCTATCTTAGTGCCGAATTTCATCCAGATCCTGCCGTTTAAAAATTATCCTGTGTCATTCCACACTACAATCTATATTGTAGTGTGGAATGACACAGGATAATTTTTACCTAGGAAAAAATTTACCAGTTTCCGTGGGATAATATCTCAAATTTGACGCGGACGAAGTCGCGGGCAGAAGCTAGTTAATTAAAAGACCAGGTTCTGTCACGATGTTTTCCTTCAGCGATATCGGTGATGTCCAAGATAAACTTAGAAAGTACTTTTCAGTTGGAAAACGCACATCGGTGCATGCCCCGATTTATACTGACAACCTCATTTATGAGAAGGTGAATTAATCACTGGGCTATCACATTCAAATGAACGAAATATTTCTACATTATTTATGGCCAAATTATACTGACGACCGTTTCTTAAAAAAAAAAGCAAAGAAATTGACAATTGACAATCAAGTTGTCAAAAAGAAATAGACCCGTTCTACGCAATTCAAAATGTTTCTCGTTGAAACGAAGACAATATGTGACGTCATTCCCCTCCCGTTTTAACAAAAGTAAGATGTTCTAATTTGTATACGTCTCTCGTGAGCCTCATGTGCGCTTTTTAACAAGGCTTCCATTTACTCTTGTATAAAATGAAGCGTTTTTGGTGGAATGGAGACAAGATTCAGGTCATGTTTTTTTTTTATTATCTTGGTATCCGTTTAAAAGTAGTTTTTTTTAATTACACATACTATCACGCCCATATTCCCCGAAGGGTTAGGCAGAGGTGTAACAATGTACACCCACATTTCGCTGCTATGTTTTTAGGTCATATGTAATAGGGGGCGAGCCTATTGCCATTAACCGGCAACAAATCCTAACTCCGAGCTGCTACTGACAATTTCATAGAAAAACCGAATAACACTTTTGCTCGACCTGGGAATCGAACCCAAGACCTCTAGCGTTGCAGTCGCGCTTAGGACCACTAGGCTACCGAGGCAGTTAAGTCAGTTTTTTTAATTATTTTTAATAATATAAGTACTTTACGTTACTACGCTAACGTTACTCTTTATAACATCAGCTATCAACCAGTCAAAAACCTGTCAAAATCGGTGTAGCCGTTTCAGAGATTAGACGCAACTAACAGAGAGACAGACAATTTTTAAATTAAAATGGTTGTTTGTTATAAGTGCAATGTAACATTCTTAAATATATACTAATAATGTAAAGCTGAAGAGTTTGTTTGTTTGAACACGCTAATCTCAAGAACTACTTACTGGTTCGAATTTAAACATTATTTATGTGTTAGATAGTCAATTTATTTAGGAAGGCTATAGGCTAAATAACATCACGCTATGACTCACGGGAACGGAGCAGTAACCAAAGACGTAACTTAAGGCGGGTGAAATAAGCCACGCGGACGAAGTCGCGAGCAGTTCGCTAGTGTATTCAATAAAAAGCTATTATTCTAACATAAGAGACTCATGCTTAAAAAAACAAATAACCTATAGAAAATCGAAAATCACGCAGATGTTGTCGCCAGAATAACCTAGTGCACTTATAAATTTCACAATTTATTTCAAGTTGCGTGTTTCAATTTATAAATCTACCATTAACAGAATACAAAACCTTCTCCCAGGTTTGTCTGATATAAAATGGCGCAGGATCGATGTAAAACCTCTTTGTTCCGCAGTCCTGCCGGCGGCTTTTAAAAATGCAAGGGAACAATAAATTCTAAATTCGAATTAAGAATTAATCTCTCAATTCCTCTGGCATGCCCCAAGACTTTTAACGACACTAATAAACGTTGATAATATTTTTTATAGCAATATTTAATCGACAAATAGGCTTTGTGAAAGAACTGTCGTAAAACCAAATTGGAATAAAAAATAAAAAAGGCATAGTTGATCTTTTGTCGGCTGCTAATCAGTGATACACCGACCATCACGCCTGTATTCCCCGAAGGGTTAGGCAGAGGTGTACTAATGTACACCCACAGTTCGCCGGTACGTTTAGGTCCCATGTACTAGGAAGCGAGCTTATTGCCATTAACCGAGCACAAATCCTAACTCCGAGCTGCTACTGAGAATTTCATAGAAAAACCCAGAAACAATTTTTGCTCGAATGACTGGCTAATTTGATGTAAAACATCTATATATCGGAACGTCGGTAGTAATTGGCACTATCATCAGCAATCGTACGGGCGTTATAACAGGTAATCGAACAAGAGAAACAGCGGTTACACTTTAATCACGTTTTATTTAGCTTCACAAACAAATTTAAAAAGTAACGGATGCTGATCTAAACGAGAGTCAGTTCCTAAGGTGAAGGTAGTGATCTTCATGACGGCAGAAAGATAAGTGCGCTCTCGTCCCAGCGCTCTTCCACCAACTAGGCTCCGACAACGCACGAAGTTAGCCGAATATGCGACGTCATCGCGACGGTGCTGCCATCTCTCGGAACTAGCGGGCGATTCGTTTCGTGTCCATACTATTGACCGTCTCCGACATATATGTTTCACATCAAATTGTAACACATCATACATGGTCTAATTATAGATACAGCTGATATTTTTATTTAATAAATATACGGTCTAAAATAATATATAGAAACTCTGGTAAAAGTCTCCGTTGCGATGGCCTTTCTACTTCGAATACATTAGCTTCACCTATATGATTTTTTTCACTCGCGTTAAGTAACGTCTTTGTCTACTACTCCGCTACCGTGTGCCGTAGCGTGATGCAATATAGCCTATATTTTCCTGATATATCTGGCTATCATATAGAAAAAGAATTTTGCAATCGGACTACTAGTTTCAGATATTTTTATTTAACCAAACAGACAAAAAATAACTCTTAACCTTTATTACCTGGGATGCAGTCGCCTCCTTCTGCGAGGCAGTAATGCTTGAGAAGGAGGCGGCGGGACGGTTGAGACAGCGGTTCTCCCGTCCCAGCCGCCGCGGTAAACGCTCCGGACGTCGGGAGCCGCGAGACGACTCCCGGCCACCGTAGATACTGGCCTGTGGACGGTGAGCAATGGGTAGCTCACCGTCCTTACGTTGCATAACGACAGGCCGTGTCGACGGCGCGTTCGTGTTCCACGCGCGCCTCAAAGAGATGTCAGCAAAAGGAAGGGGCCACTGAGGGCCGATGCCTGCCGGGGCTGCGGGTTGTTCGCAAGAGATACCGCGCCCCCGGAACGCAAAAGGCACAAGAAGGAACATGGGTGGGTTTTAGTCAGTAAAAGTCTGACACTCCCTCCCGCCCCGCCCAGGGCGGGAGAAGTTATTTGATGATTTCCCACCCACCAAAAAAAAAAAAAAAAACCTTTATTACCTACTCACTACTACCCGCGACTTCGATCGCGTCAAATTTGATATTCATCCCACGAGAACCGTACATTTTTTCTAGATGTTATTCCACACTACAATCTATCTCAGTGCCAAATTTCATCCAGATCTGTTCAGCCGTTTAAGCGTGAAAGAGTAACAAACATCCATCCATCCATCCTCAAAATCGTTCGCATTTATAATATTAGTAGAAAGGATATTAGTATAGCTTTGACATCCACGAGGAAGAAGCTACTACTTAAAATAAATCTTATTACCTACTTCATAAAATGAATAATGCATTGAATAATGAAATGTGCTAATTGTACTTGCAGCTTTCATTCTGAAAGACTGTCCTAATTACTTTTGCTTTATTTGTTCCTGTTAAACAGAGCAGGAAAAATGTAGCTTTGTTTGCAAAGAACGCCTTGAATTAATAAAATTAAAAGATTTGGATAGCAGCTTAGAGATCATTTTAAGAGCTATAGTGTAGTGTGGATGCATGGATACATACTTTTTTTTTAGGGTTCCGTAACCAATGGGTATAGTAGCCTGCCGGGGCTGCGGGTTGTTCGCAAGAGATACCGCGCCCCCGCAACGCAAAGGGCACAAGAAGGAACATGGGTGGGTTTTAGTCAGTAAAAGTCTGACACTCCCTCCCGCCCCGCCCAGGGCGGGAGAAGTTATTTGATGATTTCCCACCCACCAAAAAAAAAAAAAAATGGGTATAGTAACTGGCACGAGTTGTGAGAACACACTTCAGGTTCATTTTTGGGTGTCTCTGGCGCAGCCTCCAAAGCGACCATTCGTTCATTTTTGGGTCCAGCGACCTAAAATTGCTAATCCTTCGAGAAATACAGGCATGTTGGTATATGTTATTAACTGCCCATTATTTTTTTAACTGATCATAATAAAATCCCTTATGTTAAATTAACATTCATAAAAGCACCCACATTTTTTGATCGGCTCAAAAAAATTGAAATCATGTCTCAAAACAAATTCTCATTCAGTTCATAACATTTTTTTCACAAATAAATTTGCACGTACAAAAGAATCCTTGGGTAAATTGGGTAGAGTACAAATGGAGAAGCCCCCATTGTAAATTGTCTTCGTAATTGGAAGCGAATCCGTCAAGAGGGTGACTGTCCGGGAATAGGGACGATTGTATGATAACCATGATTTTATTAGGATAAAATTATTTTTATAGAAAAACCCAAAAACACTTGCTCGACCTGGGAATCGAACCCAAGACCTGTAGCGTAGCAGGCGCGCTTAGGACCACTAGGCTAACTAGGCAGTTGTTCACGACTCGTGGCAGCTACTATGTCATGGGATTTTATGCATTTTATGCGGAACTTCAATTTTCACACGATTGCGCGACGCAAATGGGTAATCTTGTCTTTATCCTTTTCCTATTAATATTATAAATACGAAAGTTTGTATGGATGAATGGATGGATAAAACGGATGTTTGCTACTCTTTCACGCTTAGACGGCTGAACGGATCTGGATGAAATTTGGCACTGAGATAGATTGTAGTATGGAATAACACATGGGATACTTTTTATGTACGGTTCCCGTGGGATATAATATATCTAATTTGACGGAGACGAAGTCGAAGTTAGAAGCTAGTTTTAAAATAAAAGAAAGGCTTAGTTACTTCTCATACCATTACCTAACTGCTAGTAAAAATCGCATCGAAATCAGTTTAGCCGTTGCGGAGCTTAGCCGGAACAAACAGACAGACTGACAAAATTAACTGGCAGAAAAAAGAAATTAAAAAGAATTTTTTTTCTTTTTGGTTTTAAGGCAACTGTTTCAAATTGTAGTGGCAAGCTATCAGTCTTCAAGCCAGCTAGCTATTATGTACTGATTGATTACCGCCTTAACTGCCATTAAGAATCCGAAAGCCTTAAGAATCCGCTGTGGCCTTCGCGTTAAGGCGTGGTCTTCTAATCGGAAGTTTTAACCCTCCCATACACTCCCAACAAATTAGCTGAAGTAGGTTAGCGATTACATGAAAGGTAAGTCTAACTTTTTGATAAGAACCTTTTTCTGTTATGCAATCCTATTACAGCTCCGTTGACTCGTAACTTCTGAGCAAGGTGTTCTGAGTTTGGTTCCCAAGTCAGGCAAAGAGTGAGTGAGTTTTTCCATTATGAGTTTCTCTGTAGCAACCCGGAGTTTTTCGATGCCAAGAGCTATTTGGAAAGTTCCGGTTTTTGATTGAGGGACTTCCTGAAAATTCGAGAATGGTTATAAATGGTTTAATAAATAAATAAAAAAATATATATATATTATATTTCAGACAGAGTCCATTGATTGGTTAGTATACAAACAAAAAAGAAACTTAAAAAACTAGTGTCAGTACTTATAGCTTCTACCAGTAAAATATAATTATTTAATTAGGTACCTACGCCACTGGCATGTAGGCTTATCCAGTGTCCCAGTATGGGGCTATCCCACCTAAGTTTAAGATCTGTAACGATTTGAGTTGGGACATAATTAAATAAATTATTTTGAAAAGTCTTTTTTATAAAAAAAAATTGGCAGACATGGCTACTGCCGACATACGTTCAAACTTAACGGCTCAATAGCATGTCGGTGATGCAAAACCCATAAGTTTTGCCGCTACCAAAAGTCGCTGAAATCTTAAGTTTTTATAATGCAAATACTAAGAAATAAAAAATTCTTGGCCATACAATAATTTTGATAATAATGACTCCGGCACTACCTTCATAATTTAGGGTGCCCACAGTACCCAATTGCTAAGCCTCCTCTATCCATCCGTCAGTCTATCAGCGGCCTGTATCTCATGAACCGTAATAGGTAGAGAGTTGAAATTTACACAGAGCGTGTATTTCTAGTACTGCTATAACAATACATACATACATACCATCACGCCTGTATTCCCCGAAGGGTTAGGCAGAGGTGTACCAATGTTCACACACAGTTCGCCGGTATGTTTTAGGTCCCATGTAATAGGGGGCGAGCCTATTGCCATTTACCGGGCACAAATCCTAACTCCGAGCTGCCACTCAGAATTTTATCGAAAAACCCAATAACACTTTTTGCTCGACCTGGGAATCGAACCCAAGACCTCTAGCGTAGCAGTCGCGCTTAGGACCACTAGGCTAACGAGGCAATAACAACAATATCCAATTATTAGGGGTTCGCATACAATAAACGTGTCTTTGTGAAGTGTTCAATTAAAATATTGTACGGTAAGGAACCCTTCGTATGCGAGTTCGTTTTTTCTAGCCAAAGATTTCAGGTCAAGGATGTTTTTAGACGTAACATCAGATAGACTGAAAATTTATTACGGCCTGGACTAGAGGTATTTTACAACCCTATCATATTTATAATGCCTACTGATAAAATCTACTGAATATGGCAAGTTACTTTTGTGATTGCTAGAAATAAAATACGTTACGTAATTTTTTGTGAAACAAAAGTAAAGATGCTCGCTCTTAATAATTATGTGGAATAATAAGTACATAATTAGTGTAATCATAACAATAGTCTGCTTCCATATCACTCATCATTTACTTGGCCTTTTCCCACCTATGTTGGGGTCGGCTTCCAGTCTAACCGGATGCAGCTGAGTACCAGTGTTTTACATGGAGCGACTGCATATCTGACCTCCACAACCCAGTTACTGGGCAACACGATACCTATTTGGTAAGACGAAGAGATGAGATATTTGATTGTTGAAATTAGGTCACACTTTAGTAAATTCAAGAACAACGACAACATACCATCATCCGTATTCTCCGAAGGGTTAGCCAGAAATGTAACCAATGTACACCCACAGTTTGCCGGTATTTTAGGTCCCATGTAATAGGGGGCAGCCTATTGCCATTATCGGGCACGAATTCCTAACTCCGAGCTGCTACTGAGAATTTTATAGAAAGACCCAATTATAACTTGCTCGACGTGGGAATCGAACCCAAGACCTCTTGCATAGCAGTCGCGCTTAGGACCACTAGGCTAACGAAGCAGTTATTTTAATAAAATAAAAGAATGTTTGTATAAGTGTAAAATAAATTAGAACATCTCATAAACTTACACCAATTTATAGCTAAGGGCAGTAGGCTAACCCTATAAAACAAATGAACGTATTCAACATACCAAATCGTCCTATTTTTAACAAATCGACGGGTCAGCCAGTAATGTTTTAAAATGGGACCGTCCCGGGCAAGCAGTGATGAATGGTCACCCCCGGTCTTAGTATCTATGAGACAATCCATCTCTAGCACAAGACGGGACCTTTTTGTAGGAATAAAGTCTTATTGTATATTATTTTGATTCGATTCGTTGTACTCAATTTGTATGAAGTTTTTGGTTTTGTTTTATTGAAGTGGGGAGAGAAATTGAATTGGTGTAGCTAAAAGTAATCCTAGTTAGGGTAAAATAAAGATACAGGGGTAAAAAAAAAATAACCAAAAATGATAGTTTGTGAACTGCTCCTAGCGTGATGTTATATAGCCGATAAGCTTCCCCGATAAAAGGGTATTGATGCAAAAGTAAAACAATTTGTACTAAGCCTCTATAGTGTAAGCTATAAAAAATGCAGTACACTGTTAACAGAATATTTAGCTACACTACATTACCCAGACACGGAAAAACTTCTAGAAATACTGTCATGATGATATTTTGTTCCCTCATAATTTGCTACTTTTGTATAAGTATATATACTTTTGTATAAGTGTATATAACTAGTTTTAGGTATTAATGTAAAATAAGCTTTTTCTCATAGTTGTTAATAGATTTACTTTAGTTAGTTTTACTTAAAATTGTATTGCCCATTGTAATTGAATCGTAAAGTGATGGCCTGAAACACAGGTTTGCATAAACCTAGATCGGGCGGGTCGCTACCTGACATCATAATTACGAACCATCATTACTTTGCACCTGTAATAAAAATATTTTAGCTTTAGTTTATTATTAGGCACTATAATTGTATGCGAAATTTGATATTGTTGGCTAAATGTACATTTTTGTAAACGTTTTTATTAAAATTTTATTTATTATTTATTTAATTGTTTCAAATCAGACCAGCAGTATATGGGCAGATGTTTGTTACTCTTTCACGCTTAAACGACTGAACTGATCTGGATGAAATTTGACACTGAGACAGATTAAAGTGTGGAATAACAAAAATTTACGGTTCCATGGTGATAATATTTCAAGTTGGACGCGGACGAAGTCGCGGGCAGGAGCTAGTTTTATGTATATATAGAGATTGTGGGTTAGCTCGATTATTTTAGTACCAGCTTAGCCTAACACTCCAAAATATAAACACATACATAAACACATGCATACATAAACCCAAGCCTTTTTCCCATGGGGATATACAGAAACCACAGAACGTCACCTGCTACGATCCTTACATACTTCTTTCGCCTCGTCCACGTTCATACATCTGTTCGTACAAGCACGCCGGTTACGAGTACTGCGCACCCGACCTTTCTGAAGAACCTCACCAATAAGATCGGCGTAGGTCTTACTAGGGCGCCCTCTCCGGCGTTGCCACTCACATCTGTCATATAAACCCCTTTTGCTAGACGCCTTTCACTCATCCTCTCAACATGACCGAACCATCTAAGCATAATCTTTTCTACCTATGTCACTACATCCTCTTTTCTTCCCCGTTCTCGTATAATTTGATTCCTCACTCCATCGTTCAAAGTTACACCACACATACTTCGCAAGGAACGCATCTCCACAGCGTATAAACAAGACAGTAAATTTTATCGTTTGGAAGACTTCTGTGCCTACCTACTAGATTACGTAATAAGGAGTGGGTTTTATGATTGGTAGCACATGCACAAATCGTAACATTGACCAATAACGACCGAAAAATATAGGAACCGGGACTTGTAAAACTCAATTATTCACTGAATAAAAACATGGTTTTAAATTATACTTACCGTCACGCCTGTATTCCCCGAAGGGTTAGGCAGAGGTGTAACCGATGTACACCCACATGGCATGTTTTAAGTCCCATGTAATAAGGGTGCGAGTTTGTTGTTATTAACCGGGCACAAATCCTAACTCCGAGCTGCAACTTAGAATTTCATAGAAAACCCCAATAACGCTTTGTTTAACCTGGGAATCCGACCCAAGGCTTTTAGCAAAGCAGTCGCGCTGAGGACCACTACGCTAACGAGGCAGTCAGTATTAAAAAATAACAAATTGTATTTTTTTTTTTATTTACAGTAAAAGGAATCTGTTTTCAGCATCAAAATATTTACAAACAACCTGTATGAGCTTGTGCTGAAAAAGTGAGATTCTAAAAGGGATTTACTACAAATCAAAAACAAAATACCCATCTATTTACTCGAAGCCAAAGCATTTATTTATTTCAGTTAAACCATTTACAAAGACCATTGATTTGTCAAGAAGTTACGTTTTAAAATTAAGCAAAAAAAAAAAACCAAGAAACTCCATGGACACTCTTTTCTTTCAATTTGTTTTATACAAAATCTTGGTTATTATATATGTCCGCTAGCTAAACAACTACCGCATTTATCAAATATTATTTCATCATTGCTCTCTAGAATATAATAAAATTGTATTTTTTTTTTGTTACAGGTAATTTAAAGCTCTCATGGGTATGTAATAAGAACTGGAATCCTGAAAGAAGTTTTTTTTCTCTAGGCTACACTCTCCCACTGCAGGAAAAAGACCTACTCGGAGTCCTTCCTTCTTTTTATATAATGGATCATAAGTCCACGACGACTGGCCTGTGGACGGTGAGCAATGGGTAGCTCACCGTCCTTACGTTGCATAACGACAGGCCGTGTCGACGGCGCGTTCGTGTTCCACGCGCGCCTCAAAGAGATGTCAGCAAAAGGAACGGGCCACTGAGGGTTGATGCCTGCCGGGGCTGCGGGTTGTTCGCAAGAGATACCGCGCCCCCGGAACGCAAAGGGCACAAGAAGGAACATGGGTGGGTTTTAAAAGTCAGTAAAAGTCTGACACTCCCTCCCGCCCCGCCCAGGGCGGGAGAAGGTATTTGATGATTTCCCACCCACCAAAAAAAAAAAAAAAAAAAGTCCACGACGACAAAGTACTTTATTATGGTACCAATAAATTTAAAAAAAAACACTTGTTTACGCAAGTACTTGTTTGTGAAAAGTTCTTCAACTGTAAATGGAATTAGTCTAAAAGCTTGCTTCTGATTGGTGGAATTACAGAATAATTAAAAAAGAAAGTTTGAAAATGTGCTCCAACTTTTCAATCCATTTAGGGTAGCGGACTTTTTGGGAGTTGGCGTTGCGTGATGGGAAAACTGGGGACTGACCCCGATTTACACCCAACTCAATCTGTTTTTGTCATTTTTACTTATCCTTTAATACGATATATCGCGGGTGAAAAAGATACTTAGTAAAGCCGGCAAAGTAACACATTGTGCCCGTCATTGCAATATTTTATTGGTTTCAGGACTATATAAAACCCATCCGTGTTCCTCCTAATGCGTTTCAAGGCCGCGGTGACTCTTTCGAACAAATTCCGCAAGTTCTGACTCTAGCAGGACCCGTATACCGTACTGACTACTACTGACATCTCTTTGAGGCGCGTGTGGAATATAACGCGCCGCCGACCCGGGCCTAGTCCTGATCGGACGGCGAGCCACCCAACTCTCGCCGTCCGCAGGCCCGCGCCTAACGTTGCCGGGAATCGCTCTGCGACTCCCGACGCCCGGGTCTAGAAAATACATGAGAATGTTCTGATTACGGAGATAATGATAGTCAAAGGTCAATTTTTTATACGAATTTGGGTTTTAAAATGTTCTATCTAAAGTTGAAATATGTCTACTCACAATCCCTGGACTGTTAGACGCATTCGTAAGCATAATGTCGTACATGCGTTACATTACACGCTGCCATAAACAGTGATTATTCAGCATACCATCACGCCAGTATTCCCCGAAGGGTTAAGCAGAGGTGTACCAATGTACACCCACATTTCGCGGGTATGTTTAGGTCCCATGTAATAGGGGCGAGCCTATTGCCAACCGTGCATAAATCATGACTCCAAGCTCCTACTGAGAATTTAATAGAAAAACCCAATAACACTTTGCTCGACCTGGAAATCGAACCTAAGACCTCTTCCAACCGCGTAGACGACGCGCTTAGGACCACTAGGCTTACGAGGTAGTAAAATTTTGACTTCCTAGTGTAATGGGCAGTATGCATACTTTAACGGCTGTAAGAAGTATCTTTTTACACTCCAAATAATATACTGCACTTATAATATTTACTAAAAAAATCCAAAATAACTACCAAAAAGTACAACTTATATGTCACCCACAAAAACAAACTCCAACTTGACACGTAAGTTGAAAACAAACTTCAACAAACACGTCACATTGAAAGCAAGCCTTACATCATAGTGCTATCTCTCTCCAACAGACAACGAGTAAAAGAGAAACAAAACACCCGCGAATTCTCCAAATGGATTAACGCAAGACGAAGGGAAGGAATTATACATGATGTTCTCATCTGTCACGTTTACTGGCGGCCATTTTGTTGAATTTATACATGGTTTGTAGCGAAAGGTGTATTCACTTCGAAGGTAGAATGCGTATAGCACTTTGCGGATGTAGAAATAATGATTCATTCGTCATTTTCTGATCCTATTTACGTCGTAAAAAGGTTTTTAGGTGGCAATTCCATTTGACCGCCTTCGAGTGTGAAATGAATTAGTATAAGTAATAAGTATTTAAGTGCAGTACAGCTATTCTGGTGTTTTATTAACGTTTATTAGTAGTAAGAGAGTAAACTGCCTCGGTAGCCTAGTGGTCCTAAGCGCGACTGCTACGCTAGCGGTCTTGGGTTATCGAACCCAAGACCGCCAGCGTAGCAGTCGCGAATCGACTGGGAATCGTCCCAGGTCGAGCAAAAAGTGTTATTGGGTTTTTCTATGAAATTCTCGTTAGCAGCTCGGAGTTAGAATTTGTGCCCGGTTAATGGCAATAAGCTCGCCCCTATTACATGGGACCTAAATATATCGGCGAACTGTGGGTGTACATTGGTACACCTCTGCCTAACCCTTCGAAGAATACAGGCGTGATGGTATGTATGTATGTTTATTAGTAGTAAGAGCTCTTTGTGAAGGAGCTCGTCCGGGGAAGTACTACCACCATATCTATTTCTGCCGCAAAGCAGCGTGTGTTTGAAGGGTATGCGTGCCGGTGTATTTATATGCATGTAAAACATTCCAGCTTTGTCTCTGGGATAAGGAACGCCTGCTCACGTCTTTGGGGTGATTAGGGTCAATATTATGAAAAGGTAAAGTTTAAGAGTTTGTGAGGTTGTAGGGGGTAATCTCTGGATTTACCGAACCGATTTTGAAAAATTCTTTTACAAGAAAGTCATGTTACTTGTTAGTGTCATAGGCTCATCACGCTACGACACACGGGAGCGGAGCAGTAATCGAAAACGTAACTTAACGAAGGTAAAATAAATCTGGTGTAATTACAGACACATGAGGCATTTTAACTTTGTCCCTAGGATGACAACGCATTGCAAGGATTCTGATTTTGCATATGTTTATTGGCAGCGGTGACCACTTAACATCAATTAGGCAATCGACTTGTTTGCCATCCCAGAGACAAAGTTGAAATGTCTTATGTGCCTGTAATTACACCGTCACCCACACCCTTCCAACCGGAACACAGCAACGCTGCTTTGCGCCAGATATTGGTATGGTGGTCGTACTTCCCCGGACGAGCTCCTTACTTCAACTTGCTTTCAACACAAACTGGTTCCATTGTTTTCTAAGTAAGATAATGGCTTGTCCGTACTTAAGTAATTCACTAGTAGGTACTCAAGTACTTCGCTAATGGCCTGACGTTTGCTCCTGTACTTATCGTGACGTATTGTCTAGATACTTCAAGACTCATTAGAGGTATCGGGAGTAATGTATCGGGGAATTCTTGTGAAGTGGGTACTGATTTTTTCGTTGAAATTTTTATAAATGCGAGAGGGATTTTTAGGCACAACAACGAAGTATAAAAAGCATTTTTGGTATAATAATAATACCTGCTCATAATTGTCCCAACTCAGGGCCGAAGCCCCTCCTACAGAGAAGACACGAGCATTAATCATCATGATTGCTCAAAGCTGATTGGCGATTTCATGCTCGTAAGGGCCGGTTCACACCAACACGCGACGCGAAGTAACGCTGCGCACACATTTTAATAGAGCTACTCAAAATATAACTTTATTTACTACACAAAAATATTCACGTTTCATTGTGAGAACTCAGCGCTGCATAGTGTAATGTATTCTGAATTCTCACAATGCAATTTGTATCTTTTTGTGTAGTAAATAAAGTTATATTTTGAGTAGCTCTGTTAAAATGTGTAAGTAGGATCTTTTAGTTAGGTCGCGCTGTTTATGTAAGTGAGTTTAAAATCATGAACGTAAATCCACTCACGATATAGGAGAAATTCCTCACAATTTTTTTTTTTAACTGCCTCGCTAGCCTATCGGTCCAAAGCGCTACTGTTACGCTAGAGATCTTGGGTTCGATTCCCAGGTCGAGCAAAAAGTGTTATTGGGTTTTTCTATGAAATTCTCAGTAGCAGCTCGGAGTTAGGATTTGTTCCCGGTTAATGGCAATAGGGTCGCCCCCTACACACATTTACCTATTACATGGGACCTAAACATACCGGCGAACTGTGGGTGTACATTGTTACACCTCTGCCTAACTCTTCGGGGAATACAGGCGTGATGGTATGTTTTATTTTGTCGTTGGTTTTTTTTATAAAGAAATAAAAACACCACACACAGAGAATAATTTTATCTATTCAAACCTATTTTAATTTTTCTAAAAGGCCATAAACTAAATGAATCTGTCAAACTGCCAGTTCCAGAAGAAAACAACAGTCCATATTTTTTGCTGCCTTTCGATGAAGTGAAAAACAAGATCATAATGAATTATATTTTCCTCCAAAAAAATTAATTGAATTTCTAGTTCCTTTTTACAGATAATATAGGACGTTCACAATATAATATATTAAATCTGAAGAGATCCGATCCATTTCTTAATTAACCACTGAGCCGATATTGGGGTGAAATGAAACACTTCTGGGCAATCTAGCGAATCGATTGCTTTAATTTGGGATAGACTGTGGCCTGTTTGGGACCTTCCTCTGTCAAGCGTTGTATCGGTTGCTAGGAGCCACGTCTTCCATACAAATAATTCAACGTAACCAGCGTGCTTGTATGACCAGATGTATATGTGAACGAGTATGTAAGGATCGTGATAAGATGGAGTTCTGTGGCTTGCACCCATGAGAAAAAGGCGTGAGTTTATGTATGTAAATAATTATGATTAAAAACGTCTGTTTGTATATGTGTGTAATGTCTAAATAACAGCGTTTTACAAAATAAATGCGCACACACACATGTACTTTAGAGGTCATTAATAACGCTACTGATGCAGCTGCCTCATTGGCCTAGTAGTCCTAAGCGCGACTGCTACGCTAGAGGTCTTGGGTTCGATTCCCAGGTCGATCAAAAACTGTTATTAGGATTTTCTATGAATTTCTCAGTAGTAGCTCGGAGTTAGGATTTGTTCCCGGTTAATGGCAATAGGCTCGCCCCCTATTACATGGAACCTAAAAACATACCGGCGAACTGTGGGTGTACATTGGCACATCTCTGCCTAACCCTTTGGGGAATACATTAACCGGGCACAAATCCTAACTCCGAGCTGCTACTGAGAATTTCATAGAAAAACCCATAACACTTTTTGCTCAACCTGGGTATCGGACTCAAGACCCTCTAGCGTAGCAGTCGCGCTTAGGACCACTAGGCTAATGAGGCAGTTATTTCTTTTGTTAACCGTACATACAATTTGTTCACACAAGCTTGTTTTATATATCTTCAAACAGCAGTAAAGCACAGGAACTCATAACATTCAAAGCGGTATATCGTAAAACCGCGCTTGTATCTGACAAAATATACCGCACTGCAGAGCATGACACAACTTAGAAGTTCCAACGAATAAATTTTATTAAAACTACTTTTGCAACTTCAGTTTAAGAATCGCAGGGATAAAGATATTCCCCCGATCGGATTTCGGTCACGGTGATCACTTTGAACGGAGACTAGCCAATTATGCGTAGTTATAACGGACAAAAGTGAGCGCCAAAACTGCCAAATCAACTACTAGAGGTCTTGGGTTCGATTCCCAGGTCGAGCAAAAAGTGTTATTGGGTTTTTCTATGAATTTCTCAGTAGCAGCTCGAAGTTAGGATTTGTGCCTGGTTAATGGCAATAGGCTCGCCCCTATTACATGGGACCTAAATATACCGGCCAGCTGTTGGTGAACATTGTTACACCTCTGCCTAACTGTACGGGGAATACAGGCGTGATGGTGTGTGTAAAAGTGTGCGCATACACTGACGCACACCCTGTTCCCTCATTTTTAGAAAAAGCTCATTTTAATATACTGCATCGACTTCAGATAACTTGTCTCCAATCTCGGATTTATTTAGGCATCCCGAAATTTCCTGTAGCCAATCCCGACATCTCGGGACCATAAAAAAAAATCGGGATCATACATATTCTAGGCATATGGGCCACAGGCTCTATTACCACCATTTCTTTATTGAAAATTGGTTAACCTTTACCTTCTGCATCTGTACATTGATGTAACCTCTAAATTACGTCGCACTGTACTCTCTGTTCTCCGAATTTTATTCGACGGAGGTTCCTTATTGAATTGTGTTGCTTTCAATGTAAATGGGTACTGTACTCGAATTTTATTGTTTTACTGGATATATCATTAGGTTCTTGGGTAGACATTTTATAGGGAAATAAGGTTTGAGTGGCTAATAATTTTAATTATATGAATATTGGTATAGTTCATGACCTTTGTAGTTGCCAAGTAAGTCTACTAAAAACATGACAAATCTATTCGATTCGGTAGGATTACTGACAGACGTAATTGTAAATTTAGCTACAAAACGAAATAACAAAAATCTGTAAGTACAAATGTGAACGAACCACTCTAACCAAGACGTATCGTGTTGCCCAGTAACTGGGTTGTGGAGGTCAGATGGGCAGTCGCTCCATGAAAAACACTGGTACTCAGCTGCATCCGGTTAGACTGGAAGCCGACCCCAACATAGTTGGGAAAAGGCTAAGTAGATGATGTGACAATCACGTCTGTATTCCCCGAAGGGTTAGGCAGATGTACACCCACAATTCGCCGGTACGTTTATGTCCCATGTAATAGGGGGTGAATTTATTGCCATTAACCGGGCACTAATCCTAACTCTGAGTTGCTACAACACTTTTTTCTCGTCCTGGGAATCGAACCTAAGACCTCTAGCGTAGCAGTCGCGTTTAGGACCACTAGGCTAACGAGGCAGTTCAAACTAAAAACATAGGTGTTAAATCGATTTTGGAATTTGTCTGGTATAATTTTAATACTATTATACTTCCAGACATGTAAGTTTTGCTAGAAACTACACTCGGGAGCAATGAATTTGGGTCACCAACATAAACTTTCAGAAACTAAAGAATATAAACCACTGTTTTTTTATAAGTACAAAAAGAAATGGGGCTCTATCTGTACCCGTTACTGATCATATTTGTGTAGTCCAAAGTAAAAAAAACAAAATCCAAAAATTGACCATGAAATTTTGTAATAATTGGTAAATTCATATTCGAATGAATTATTCATAACCATTGCTACTACAAAATACTACGCGCAGTACTAATTTATAAGCGGAATGGCACGCACGCTTTAAAAATAAAAAAAATCCATAAATTGAGTGACATTTTGGGATATGATGAGACTTTACATGTATGATAATAAGACCTTCTATAATAATCCCTTTAAGTATTTGTACTAATTAAAAATTAGTGGTGTATGTATTTTAAACACCGGCAAAACTTTTCCCGTTTATATACGAAGCCGGGTAATTACTGCTCATTCCATACTACCATACCAGACTTTTAAAATATTTTTATTTAAATAAACTAACATTAACTAAATATTATATGTTGTTGATGACCCAAATTCATTGTTCTCGAGTGCACATATTATATATAAAAAATTAACATACATACATACATACCATCACGCCTGTATTCCTCAGAGGGTTAGGCAGAGCTGTACCAATGTACACCCACAGTTCGCCGGTATGCTTTTAGGTCCCATGTAATAGGGGGCGAGCCTATTGCCATTAACCGGGCACAAATCCTAACTCCGAGCTGCTACTGAGAATTTCATAGAAAAACCCAATAACAATTTTTGCTCGACCTGGGAATCGAAACCAAGACTTCTAGCGTAGCAGTCGCGCTTAGGACTACTAGACCAACGAGGCAGTTAACATTAACTAAGTATTAAATTTTGTTGATGACCCAAATTCATTGCTCTCGAGTGTACATATTATATATAAAAAATGAACGTGATATATAAAGTCAAAGATAATTACAAAAGCCCAGAAAAAAAATGCTTGATTTTAGAATTTAGTAATATTGAGATTCTCTTACTTTGAATGCATCATCATCTACTTACCTCCTTGCTTCAGACCTCCACAACCCAGTTACTCGGCAACACGATACCTCTTGGTTAGACTGGTTGTCAGACTTCGTGGCTTCTGACTATCCGTAACAACTGTCAAAAATCCACGAATGACAGCCGGGACCAACGGCTTTACGTGCTTTCCGAGGCACGGGGGTGTCACACCACCAACTTAAATACTCCGGGCTGCTACGTAGCAAATCCTAATGGAAAAACTGAATAACACTTTTTGCTCGACCTGGGAATCGAACCCGGGACCCCACACTCATCAGGACGCTTGCGACCACGAGAGCAATGGGGGAGTAATTCTCTTACTTTTAATTACGTGCAAAAAAGATGAAGACCAAAATAAATAGTTAAAAGCTTTATTTTATTATCCTCTCACCCCATAAAAAGTAAATTAAAAACTTAATCTCGTACCTACTAACAAAGAAAGAAAGAAATTAAAATACAATTTGTTACATACAGTGTTGGTTGTACTTTTTGTTTCGATTTCCGGAAGGCGGAAAGTAGAGGGGGGGGGGGGACGTCACGCGACCCAGCACTTTAGAAAATATCACAATCTTTGTATTTGTAAGGAACACTTAGATTAAGGTAGCAGAAGGGGAAGTAGCAGTAGAGCTCTTTATGAAGGAGCTCGTCCGGGGAAGTACTACCACCTTACCTATTTCTGCAACGTTGCTAAGTTTCGTTCTGAAGGGTATGGGTGTCAGTGTAATAACAACCACATGAGATATTTCAACTTTGGCTCTGACATGGCAAGGCCTCTGGTATTGCAGATGTCTATAGGCAGTGGTGACCACTTAACATCAGGTAACAAGAAGGTGGCGTTTTAGAAAAAACAGGTATCTAAATTGTGGCATTGTTGATTATCATGACGGGAATTTTAAAGGTGGTCTAGATGTGATGAAAACTTAGTTTAAAATCCAAATCACACCTGAACCGACCTGGGAAGCGAACCCAGGGTCAACACAACACAATAAATACACAGACATAAATTGTATCTAGAAGAGTGCAATTTTGTTCTCTTAGATCATAAATCCGCCGGGGCTGCGGGTTGTTCGCAAGAGATACCGCGCCCCTGGAACGCAAAGGGCACAAGAAGGAACATGGGTGGGTTTTAGTCAGTAAAAGTCTGACACTCCCTCCCGCCCCGCCCAGGGCGGGAGAAGTTATTTGATGATTTCCCACCCACCAAAAAAAAAAAAAAAAAAAAAAAAAACAAAAAAAAAAAAAAAAAAAAAAAAAAAGATCATAAATCTAAACTTAAAACAATTTTTTCAATTTTGTTTAACATCATAAGTGTTAGAAATTAAAATATTTTACACATCACTTTAAGTAGAGAAAATTAAGGGGCTATCCGAACACAGGCCACCGTAAAACACACATTTTTTGTCTTATAGTCTGGCGTATTGGTACATATTACAAGCCTGAAAAAAATTTAGTGTATTGTCAAGGATTCAAAGAAAAGATTTACCTATAAATATTTCATGAAAGTATAATAGTAACATGATAAAACAATCGTAAAGGAGAGCATACAAATATTTTTTCGTCGCATAGATCTCAGAATTTGGAGCATAAACTATATAGTTTTATGTAGACATTATAGGGAATTTCATGAACTAAAGATATACCTATAAATTATTCCACTGAGTCGTGCATTTTTTTCACAATTTAAAGAAAACTTCAAAATTACTGTTATTTTTGTGGTTTTCCGATTCAACTAACATCAAACGTATCGCTACTGTGAACCTTATTTGCTGCTGCGAAGCGTTATTGTCAATTACCTAAACATTTGCTTACGACCGGGCCTAAGTCTTTCGTTTCAAGATCTCTTAAGTAAAAACAAAACATATTTTCCGGAACAACTGTGAGGCACTCTAGAACAAAGTAATTCTCACATTGTGCTATCATCCTTAATAGCCTACTGTTCCAAGCGCTTTTTCTAGCTCAGAAAAATATATAAACTTTTAAACAAGAGTACTTAACAGATATTACATACCATCACGCCTGTATTCCCCCAAGGGTTAGGCAGAGGTGTAACAATGTATACCCACAGTTCGACGGTATGTTTAGGTCCCATGTAATAGGGGGCGAGGCTATTGCCATTAACCGGGCACAAATCCTGACTCCGATCTGCTACTGAGAATTTCATAGAAAAACCCAATAACACTTTTTGCTCGACGTGGGAATCGAACCCAAGACCTCTAGCATTACAGTCGCGCTTAGGACCACTAGGCTAACGAGGCAGTTGATATATTATCCCACGGGAACGCGACGCGAACGGCAACCTGGATAGTAGGGCATATACACCACTAATTTTTAATTAGTTCAGATACTTAAAGGGCTTACTATAGAAGGTCTTGTTATCATATATGTAAAGTCTCAATAAATAATATTCATAAACAGCAAAGTTATTAGCGTTTGTTTATATCCCAAAATGTCAATCAATTTATGAAAATTTTTTTTTAAAAAGCGTGCGCGCACTCCGCTTATAAATTAGCACTGCGCCTAGTATTTTGTAGTAGCAACGATTAAGAATGATTCATTCAATTATGAATTTACCAATTATGACAAAATTTCGTGGTCAATTTTTGGGATTTTGTTTTTTTTACTTTTGACTACACAAATATGATCAGTAACGGGTACAGATAGATCCCCATTTTTTTGTACTAATTAAAAAATAGTGGTGTAGAAATAAGTAGGAAATGAAATTAACAATTCGAGGCACAAAATAAACTTAGGAAAAACTATCATACCATCATCACGACTGTATTCCCCGAAGGGTTAGGCAGAGGTGTAACAATGTATACCCACAGTTCGACGGTATGTTTAGGTCCCATGTAATAGGGGGCGAGGCTATTGCCATTAACCGGGCACAAATCCTGACTCCGATCTGCTACTGAGAATTTCATAGAAAAACCCAATAACACTTTTTGCTCGACGTGGGAATCGAACCCAAGACCTCTAGCATTACAGTCGCGCTTAGGACCACTAGGCTAACGAGGCAGTTGATATATTATCCCACGGGAACGCGACGCGAACGGCAACCTGGATAGTAGGGCATATACACCACTAATTTTTAATTAGTTCAGATACTTAAAGGGCTTACTATAGAAGGTCTTGTTATCATATATGTAAAGTCTCAATAAATAATATTCATAAACAGCAAAGTTATTAGCGTTTGTTTATATCCCAAAATGTCAATCAATTTATGAAAATTTTTTTTTAAAAAGCGTGCGCGCACTCCGCTTATAAATTAGCACTGCGCCTAGTATTTTGTAGTAGCAACGATTAAGAATGATTCATTCAATTATGAATTTACCAATTATGACAAAATTTCGTGGTCAATTTTTGGGATTTTGTTTTTTTTACTTTTGACTACACAAATATGATCAGTAACGGGTACAGATAGATCCCCATTTTTTTGTACTAATTAAAAAATAGTGGTGTAGAAATAAGTAGGAAATGAAATTAACAATTCGAGGCACAAAATAAACTTAGGAAAAACTATCATACCATCATCACGACTGTATTCCCCGAAGGGTTAGGCAGAGGTGTACCAATGTACACCCAGAGTTCGCCGGTATGTTTAGGTCCCATGTAATATAGGGGGCGAGCCTATTGCCATTAACCGGGCACAAATCCTAACTCCGAGCTGCTACTGAGAATTTCTTAGAAAAACCCAATAACTCTTTGTTCGACCTGGGAATCGAATCCAAGACCTCTAGCGTGGCAGTCGCGCTCAGGACCACTAGGCTACCGAGGCAGTTAGGAAAAATAAATCTGAAATCGCCGATCCATGTTCGTGCATTCTCTATAAGAACAGGCCTTTGTCAGGATAATAAAAGTGTGGTATTATTATTTAAGTTTAAAGAATTTCCTTCGTCTCGCCTCAGCCTTAGCGAGAACGTATGGTTAGCTTAGGTATCAGAAATCTTTTTCTTTACCTGTAATCGTTGGACATTAGTCACTCAGAGGCAACTGCGGGATTTTCGGCTTTTCGCTTACTAGAATCGACACTTTGTACTGTGAAGGTTATACACACAAACTGGCTGAAATAGTTTTATTCCAAACACTTAGTCGAATTCTTTTTTGGAATTCGAATGTAGAAAAAGAAACAATTAGATCAGCTGATGTTGAAAAAGTTTATATTTATATATTCATGGAAGACTTGCAGCTAAACTAAACAGAATATAAAATAGTAGGTGAAACCGACAGCCAATTACAAGTCTTCGCTTATAAAAACAGACTAGCAGAGATGGTGTGAACAACACACGCACTGCTCACACAAAAAATAAAAGACTGACTTTTCCATGATGTGCCTTTGTTTTCCCTTTTTTTTAGAGTACGATCTCCTCTAAATGGTATTAAATAAAGTCGTTTTTCGTGTAAGATATTCATCATATCTGCCGAACGACGTCCACTGCTGGACATAGGCTTCATCTAAAGGTAGCTACAATGACCGGTCCCGCGCTGCCTGCATCCATTAATTTACCGCGACCGTTACCAAAAAAATTTAAGATCCTGTAATCCTGTGTGTGTTGTTGTAAGATTTAAGGTCCTGTATGCCTAATAACTATTTCTGATGTATGAAACGTAAGGATCGTGAGCTGGTGGCATTCTGTGGTTTCTGTGCCTACCCCCATAGGAAAAAGGCGTGAGTTTATGTATGTATGCCTAACTAAGTTCTTTAAGGAATATTTAAAAACATAATAACAAATTAATTCTTCAACAAATTTGAACTAGGTAAGTATCGTCGGATAATAAAAGAATGAAATTTTCTTTTTTAAACGTATTTTTCCATATTCCAAGAATATAAATAAGTCTCTGAATAAATTCCCTTTTACCTCCTTGGCAAAGGTAACCTTAGCGACGAGAGACCTTGGCAACAGAAAGCCTTGGCGACAGATTACCTTGGCGACAGATTACCTTTACAAAACTATGGAAACTTCTGTTCTCTATAGCCACAGAGCTTGTATTTAAATTTGTGTAGAAGATTAATTGGGTTTAACGTGACATTCACTTTATATTCTTTGTGGGAGACCCTTTGATGTAAAACAAATTAATGACCTCGGTACGGCTCTCTGTTAGAACCTTTGTGTGAATTAAAAGCATTTCATTGTGACCATGCTCGTGGCATGCTCCCTTTACAAACTGTGTCTAGTACTGGTCTTTATGAAGGAGCTCTTCTAGGGAAGTACTACCACCATACCTAATTCTGCCGCAAAGCAGCGTTGCTGTGTTCCGATTTGAAGGCTATGGAACATACATACCATCACGCCTGTATTCCCCGAAGGGTTAGGCAGAGGTGTAACAATATACACCTACAGTTCGACGGTATGTTTAGGTCCCATGTTATAGGGGACGAGCCTATTGCCATTAACCGGGCACAAATCCTAACTCTGAGCTGCTACTGAGAATTTCATAGAAAAACCCAAAAACACTTTTGCTCGACCTCTAGCATAGCAGTCGAGCTTAGGGCCCCTAGGCCAACGAGGCATTTCAGGCTATGGATCGGCGTGTAATTACAGGCACATAAGACATTTCAACTATGTCTCTGAGATGGCAATGCATTTGCAAGGCCTCTGGTATTGCAGATGTCTATAGGCAGAGGTGACCACTTAACATCAGGTGAGCTGTCAGCTAGTTTACCATCCAACGATGTTTAAAAAACATTATCTTTAGAATAATGTCAAGTGCGAATCTAGCCTTTATTCTCTTAACATTATTTCAAAATTGTGGGTGTACGTTGACACCTCTGCCTAACCCTTCGGGGAATATAGGCGTGATGTTATGTTATGTATTATTTCAAAATACGAACAGACTCTTTTTTTTCAAATAAAAGAAATGAACTTTTAAAGTGTATGTGGTCACATAGGACAGTGAGGTTTTGTAGTGAACAGTACAGAATAATACTACACTGAAATACAACGTGACACTGTTAAACGTGGCCATTATTCAATCGATAACGACCAGGCTTGGGCTCTAGCGTAGCAGTCGCGCTTAGGACCACTAGGCCAACGAAGCAGTTAAATAAATAAAAAAATAAATATCAATTACCACCTCCTTACCAACCTAAATTTAAAAAAGCAATATCACTCAAAAACATAACAAACATTCCAAAAAAAAAAACAAAAAACATTATAAAAATATTCCAACATAAATATAAAGGGAAAACAACTCCAATCATTCTAAAAAGAGACGCCAATTAGAACCTTTTTTTACATTTAAAAGGAAGTCGTATCGATTTGGCCCAAAAGGTTCCGTTTTCGACCCTTCTAGCCAAGGTCATGCGTGTCGCGGTCATTGCTCAATACAGCCACACCCCCTTTAGTGATCACCTTGAATGTTAGATAGAAGATGTCCTTGGAATACTGAGTTGTTTAAAGGGTTGGAAGGGGGTTACACCGGTAGTTCAGTACAAGGGCGTTACAGTAACAGTATTCAATTCGGGTCAATTTAGCATCGTAGTAAAGTTATCAGCTCTTTTGTTAGCTGCGGCAGAGATTTGTATTCTTCTATCGGGGGTTACTTAAAAATTTTTCATACTTTTTTTTCAGTCAGTAATGTCCAAAATGAACTTAGAACGTACATATTTGGTTGCGAACCACATATATAGTATTAAAAAATACCTCGTGTATTTTGTAACAAACGAGAATTTGCAATAATAAAAAACAATTCCAACACCCATATCCCATAACATTTAAACCCCCCATAAAGAGTAATTGCCGTAAACTTACTCAACCCTAAAACGCTGTATACACCTACATTTAAGCTGCGAAAGGCTTTTAACGTAACATAGTTAGGGTTAACTATAGTTAACGCAATCAAGTTGATGCATTTACGATCTACGTGTCTAGTTGCATACTCTGCTATGTGATTAATGTACCTATTGGGAATAGTTCGTTCGATAGTTATTTTAGTCGGATAGTAATTTTGTGTACTGTTAATATGGTTGGGTGCATTATTATCATAATGGATGAGTGTCATAAAATGAGACTGTATTCTTTCGTTTTATCTTCCTTTTTTTCGTTCTTTCCTTCTTCGTTTTTTAACCTCCGACGCAAAAACGACGGGGTGTCATAAGTTTGACGAGTGTGTGTGTGTATCTGTGGCATCGTAGCTCCCGAATGCATGAACCGATTTTGATTTTGTTTCTTGTGTTGGAAAGATGTATTAGTCAGGAGTGTTCTTATCTATGTTTGATGGAAATCGGTTCAGCGGTTTCAAACTTATCTGCTCTTTTGTTGGCTGCGGATCCTTATTCTTCTGTCGGGGGTTGCTTAAAATGTTTAATTTTTTGTATTTTTTCTATATTTCCTTCTTCCTTTTTTCTTTCACTATTTCTTTTTCTTTCTTTCTAATTTGAATAGCAATTATATAAACGGATATAAAGCTTTTCAATCACGCTTGTAGGCTCATACAATCATAATCCATTCATGCAGCGAAGAATTGCAATCAAATTCTCAATACAATTCATGCAGCAAGCGCGAAGGCGTTTCTACCGAAATATACCCATCGGGAATTTAGCTAAAAGCGATCGTCGACAAACATGCCGTTATGTCCTCGTGTATGCATTGGCTTAAGATGTCGCCATCTCGTGTGTACAGCCCATGAGGGAGATACTGTATTTGCATTGTGACCTTTCGTAAGAGGTTTACGGAAATCTAGTTGAGAATTGTGGAGACAACACGATCTTTGCAAAATGTAGTCATATTTATACTAATATTACAAAGCTGAAGAGTTTGTTTGGTTGGTTGCAATTTATCGAGGAAGGTTATCTATACTAATATAATAAAGAGGAAAGATTTGTTTGTTTGTTTGTTTGTAACGAATAGGCTCCGAAACTCCTGGACCGATTTTAACCATTGTTTCACCAATAGGTAGCTGCATTATTCCTGAGTAACATAGGCTATATATCATCACGCTATGGCCTACGGGAGCGGAGCAGTAATGAAATACGTAACCTAAACCGGGGGAAATAAGTCACGGGGACGAAGTCGCGGGCAGGTCGCTTGTTGACTATATAACAGTTGGTGCGGAGCAGTAACCAAAGACGTAACTTAATACTGAATACCAGTGTTTTACATGGAGCGACTCCCTATCTGACCTCCACAACCATGTTACTGGGCAACACGATACCTCTTACGAAGACTGGTTGTCAGACTTCCCGGCTTCTGACTAACCATAATGACTGCCATTCATAGATCTTCCTTAGATATACCTGTTATCAAATTATTAAATTACAAAACGATACTCGGTACCTAACTCAAAATATCGTAATTTCCATTTTATTAGCTTGTTCTCTTCCACTTATAAGCAAAAGCGCCCCACCACTTCCTCTATTCTTCACTACTTCACGTTTTTAGTTTTGAAGGAATCTATCCGGTTCGTCCCGCTATCAACTTCGTGACCTACCGCGACCCCTCTCACTGTCTCAGGGCACCAGCGTTGTGGTACTTGGGCCAACAGTTTATCTGTCATATCCTATCTATAAAATTTGATTTAGTTTCATATTGACCAAAATATCAAAAAAAAAATATTTTTCGCTTTTTAGTATCAATTTCCTGTCCTCTAAATCAATGAAGGAATAATTAAATTACCTAAATTAACAAGACACCACTTAAAAGTCACAAGAAAACAAAATAATAATAATAATTTGTTTACTTGGTTGACATGTTTTAGTAATTTTTTTTTTTATTACCATACTACTGAACAAATTTCGACAAAATTTTTATAGGACCACCTTTGAAGCATGACTTATCAAACAAAGAATCATATTATCAAATCATAATTGGCGGAGTTATCCCGTAACACACATACAAAAAAAACATACAGACGAATTGATAAACTCCTTCTTTTTGAAGTCGGTTAAATACTACTTTTGTATGGACCGCGCTGTCGGTACAGTCCCCCAAAATTGATTAACAAACATTCGATTTACTTAGGTTACGTATTACTAAAGGTTACTCACGATTTAAACGTGTAATCAGCTTATAATTAGGAATTAGTTTTAGTCTAAAATTAGTCGGAGTTTGAAATAAACACGCGAACGAAGCCATAAAGAAATTAGAAGTCCCGATCATAATTCGATCGTGGTGACCAATCGCAGTGGAGACTAGCCTATTACGCAGGAGATATTACAGTAGACAAGACAGTGTGTGCACTTTTGTTTTCCCTCATTCTCCTAGTCCGATGAGACGGCAATGCGACACGGACCGGGGAGAAATCAGGCGCAGGACGAACGACTTTACTTGCTTTTAAAAGCACTGCGCGTCACACCACTAACTCCCAAATTACGGGCTGTTATTAAGAATTTTCTAAAGGGAAAACTCAATAACACTTTGCCCCACGTGAGATTCGAGTCAGGAACCCCATGCTTTGCAGATGCGCCTCCGACCAAGAGACCAACAGGGCAGTCGAGGGAAAAATCTGATGTTCCACGAGAAACAGTGCAAATGGTATTGTGATTCTACGAAGAGGAATTCTTACTACTAATATAAATACGAAGATTTTAATGGATATATAAATAATAAAATAAAAAAGCCTTATTTATTATCTCGCCCCCTATTACATGGGACCTAACCATACCGGCGAACTGTGGGTGTACATTGTTACACCTCTGCCTAACCCTTCGGGGAATACAGGCGTGATGGTATGTTAAAAGATTTATTGTTACAAAACTAAATTACAAGTTGGCTTGGATAAACACTAACACCTAAACTAGGCCGAGCCTGTACCTGTCTGGGCGGATGATTTTTTGCTAATAACGCCAAAACGGCCGAACGGATCTGGATGAAATTTGGCACAGAGATAAATTATAGTCTGGGATGCTATATGGACTACTTTTTATCCCGAAAAAGTTTAAGGTTCCCGTGGTATAATACGAGTGTAAGAAGTTTGACGTAGAAAAAGTCACAGGACAAAGCTGTTCATATTTTACAGGGACTAATAACCTTTAATAGTGATTTCCTTCACATTGTGGGTATTTCGAACATAAATTCATTACTTTCCAATAAGCTGTGTGAGCACAATATCATAACAGAATTGTACTACTAATGTAGGGTGACCATGAGAAATGTCGGACAACGTGAAAGGACAGATTTAACAAGAACGTAAAACATGGGCTTCTTGTAACAAGATGGAAAGGGTGTAAAAAGACGCTTAATGAAGCCGACAGTTGTATGTTCTTTCCATAATTGCGATGTTATTTTGCTCTGGACCACACCTGGGACCCTTACGGTAGTGGAGGTATTCATTATCATCTGCTTAGCCTTTTCCCAACTAGGTTGGGGTCGACTTCCAGTCTAACCAGTATTTTACATGATTTTTATTTTTCATTATTTTATATTCCGAGGCACGGGGGTGTCACACCACCAACTTCCAAACTCCGGGCTGCTACTGAGCAAATCCTAATAAAAAAACGCAATAGCGCTTATCAGCCGCGCTTGCGACCGCAAGACCAATGGGGCAGTTACGGGGCGGGGGTATTGATGATCAAAATTCCAGTATTTCAATACGTATTTTTACGAAAACCAGTTTTAAGTTATAACTAACATTAATCACCCCATTACACCTGTACTGTGTGATGTAATAAAACGTGAGATTGTTTTATCCTTTTAAAAATCTTTCATAACATACCATCACGCCTGTATTCCTCGAAGGGTTAGGCAGAGGTGTAACAATGCACACCCACAGTTCGCCGGTATATTTAGGTCCCATGTAATAAGGGGCGAGCCTATTGCCATTAACCGGGCACAAATGCTAACTCCGAGCTGCTACTGAGAATTTCATAGAAAAACCCAATAACACTTTTTGCTCGACCTGGGAATCGAACCCAAGACCTCTAGCGTAGCAGTCGCGCTTAGGACCACTAGGCTACCGAGGCAGTTAAATATCTTTTAACAACTCGATTTAAAAAAGCTTCGGTACCAAATTCGAAGACAGCTTATACTTATTTTTTTAATAAAAATATTACTAACACACAGCCAAAAAATAGTCCATAGTTAGGCAAAAGTTCTCATTTTCTTTGATTTTCGATAAAGTTTGATGATAAAATCCTACCGATTCTCAAAGCATGGTAACCCTACAGCTCCCTATAGGCAGGACGCAGCATCGACAGCTCATAACTCACAGATAGGCTCACGATTAAACAGCGGTGATTAACAACCCCACCGCCGCCCGGCGCGCAGAATAAATACACCCTGTAATATTATGTGCGAGAAGAAAATCATTTTTCATATTTTTCACTCAATTGAGCCGTTAGCCTGTAAAAACATTTTTTATTAGAAATAATTTGATGTTTTTATTATGTTTTAGATTCAATTGCTGATTTTGTTTTATTTCATACTAGCTGTTGCCTGCAACTTCGTCCGCGTTTCCGTCGTTTCTCGTAAAAAAGGTAGCCTATGTCCTACCTCACGGTTCAGTGGTTTTGATGTAACAGACAGATTAACTTTCATATTTTAGTAGGGAAATATAATATGTCAATCTACAATACTGTTGAAAAATATCGCAATACGGAACCTTACAATATTATTGTTGATAGCTGTTCCCGCGACTCCGTCAGCTTGTAGTAAGAGTAGACAAATATAATCAGAAAGCTTCGAACTGCTAAGCTATCGGGAGTTATACGTGATATTGTGAATCAACCATAAAAGATAGACATATGCTGTCGTGGGATATTTTTTATATAATTTTAAGGAGAACATTTCCGTCATACATGATTTCTGTGTAGCTTTAACCATTAAGGTTGCACACTCGACGGAAGCTTAAAAAAAGGAGTAACATCTCCCGTTTTCCCAACATTTCCCTTCACTGCTCTGCTCCTATTGATTGTAGCGTGATGAAAAGTACACTATAACCAACTCAGGAGTATGAAAAATAATTGTACCAAGTTTCGTTAAAATTCGTCGAGTAGTTTTTGTTTCTATAGCGGTTATACAGACAGACAGACAGACAGCATTTTTGGCATCAGTATCGATCCCTAATCACCCCCTGATAGTTATTTTGGAAATATATTTCATGTACAGAATTGACCTCTCTACAGATTTATTATAAGTATAGAAGATAACCTTTCAGGGTTGGGAAAATTGAGTTACCGTGACTCTGGAACTCATAGTTCGTTAGAAGGAACAGGGATGAGTTTTATTCAGTAAAAGTCTAACACTCCGTTCCGATCCGCCCAGAGCAGAAGAAGTCATTTCATGATTTCCTATCCATAAAAATAAGCGGGTATTTCTCCGCGGTATCGCGTTCATTCAGTTACATCTTTGGTTACTGCTCCAGTCCCGTTGGTCGTAGCGTGATGTGCGTCTATACTTATAGACCTGCCTCTTGAATCAGTCTATACATTAAAGAAAACCGCATTAAAATCCGTTGCTGTGTTTCAAAGTCAAACTCAAATCATTTATTTCAATTAGATCATTACAAGGCACTTTTGAACGTCATTTACAAAAAATCACACCATCACGCCGGTATTCCCCGAAGGATTAGACACAGGTGTACCAATGTACACCCACAGTACGCCGGTATGTTTAAGTTCCATGTAATAGGGGGCGAGCCTATTGCCATTAACCGGGCACAAATCCTAACTCCGAGCTGCTACTGAGAATTTCATAGAAAAACCCAATAACAGTCTTTGCTCTACCTGGGAATCGAACCCAAGACCTCTAGCGTAGCAGTCGGTAGAAGCAGTAGCGTAGCGTAGCATTTACAAGGTAGTTTTTTTTAATAATATTAAATCTAGTTGCCCATTCCAAAAGGTTTAAAAGATCTAAGCGTACAGAGGGACAAAAGATGGCGGGAAGCGCTTTTTTATACTATGTAAAGAAGTAGGTACCATTAATCTTACTTTGTAATGGTAATAATTTGTAACAAAATAATAAACAGAACTGACACAGTGGTATGGCTTCCAATATTAGGGTTAATGTAATAAGCGCGTTATTCGACTCGCTACGAGTAATTTGTAAATGTATTTTCGTTCTACACTACCTTTGGGATATAACAGATGTACATATTTATACATACATAACATACCATCACGCTTGTGTTCCCCGAAGGGTTAGGCAGAGGTGTAACAATGTACACCCACAGTTCGCCGGTATGTTTAGGTCCCGTGTAAGCTAGGGCTAGGGTATTGCCATTAACCGGGCACAAATCCTAACTCCGAGCTGCTACTCAGAAATTCGTAATGGAAAAACCCAATAATACTTATTGCCCGACCCGGGAATCGAACCCAGGACCCCGTGCATCCGTCTCATCAGTCGCGCTTGCGACCACGAGACTTACGTGGTAGTTATACCGTCCAAAATCATAAACCTCCTTTTTTGACGTATTTAGGTAAAAATCCTCGCAAAACAAATTAAGTTCTCGGCCTAGGCGAGCGATTTAAACGCCTAGTTTGCAGGATGCCTAACGTATTGCAAGCGACAGAGAACTAGTTTCAATAATTTATTACCGTTTCTGTTCCATTAACTTTTCACGACTTCTTACTGAAAATAACTTTCCCCGTTTACTTCCATAAGATTTTCAGGATTAAAATGTCACCTTTGAATCTGTTTGAATATTATTTCGGGGGTCCAAGCCTTCCATCATTATCATTACAGTATTATTTAAATATTACTTTGCTTTACGCACTGTTGGATTTTAGACGCTCGGCTCTGCGGCGAGAGTTGAAAATCCAACCACTGACATCACAAGGTAAGATTAAAATGGTACTGGCCCCCTGTTCCTACGTAAATATTTGAAGGTTTTTATGAGTTTAATAATATAGTCTTTGGGGGAAATAATCGTCTAGCTAACTAATGAGATTCTGTGTCTATCATGAAATCCAATAAAGTTATTTTTGTTTATCGTTCAAAATTTACTTTTAATTACGAAATATATTTTGATGATTAAGATGCTTATAAATTATGTTTTAATTCTAAATATTTACAGTTTTTAAGGCCCTGTCGTAAGCAAATGTTTATGTAGTTGACACGCATCGCGGCAACTAATAAGGTTCAAAATAGCGATACGTTTGATGTTATTTGAATCGGATAACCACAAAAATAACAGTAATTTTGAAGTTTTCTTTAAATTGTGAAAAAAATACACGGCTCAGTGGAATAATTTATACGTATATCTTTAGTTCATGAAATTCCCTATAATGCCATTACATAAAATTATATAGTTTACGCTCTCCTTTATTTTTTACCACGATACTGTTATAGTTTCATGAAATATTTATAATTAAGTCTTTTCTTTAAGCCCTTTTTTTTTTGTTTGGGGTGTGGGAAATCATCAAATAACTTCTCCCGCCCTGGGCGGGGCGGGAGGGAGTGGCAGACTTTGACTGACTAAAAACCCACCCATGTTCCTTCTTGTCCCCTTTGCGTTCCGGGGGCGCGGTATCTCTTACGAACAACCCGCAGCCCCGGCAGGCATCGGCCCTCAGTGGCCCCTTCCCTATGCTGACATCTTTTTGAGGCGGGCGTGGAACACGAACGCGCCGTCGACACGGCCTGTCGTTATGTTCTTTAAGCCCTTGACAATACACTTAATTTTCAGGCTTTTAATATGTACCAATACGCTAGTCTATGCGACAAAAAAATTGTGTTTTACGGTGCCCCTTAATAAGTAGTGTTAAGATTTTTGGTTTGGTCATTCCTTTCAAATGTATATACGTACCTCCATACTTAAAGTTACTCTGTCTGCCTGTCTGTCTGTTGCGCATTCAAGACTTAACCACTGAACCGATTTTGATGAAATTTGGTCGGGGTATGTTTGAACCCCGAGAAAAGACATAGGCTACTTTTTATTCCGCGACTACCGACATTTAAACGGACGAAGTTGAAGGCATAAGTTAGTAACAACTAATAGTAAAAACCTAATGATGATACCCAAATACCTATTCAATGATAGCACACTATTGAATATGCAAGATTAAGACGAATCGATTCATGTACAAATCATCAAAATCAGCCTAAGCGTTTGGATTCTAAAGCAATAGAAAGAAAGGAGCAGTTAATATAATTGCCTCGGTAGCCTAGTGGTCTTAAGTGTGACTGCTACGCTAGAGGTCTTGGGTTCGATTCCCAGGTCGAGCAAAAAGTGTTATTGGGTTTCTCTATGAAATTCTCAGTAGCAGCTCGGAGTTAGGATTTGTGCCCGGTTAATAGCAATAGGCTCGCCACCACATGGGGCCTAAACATACCGGCGAACTGTGGGTGTACATTACCACCTCTGCCTAACCCTTCGGGGATTACAGGCGTGATGGTATGTTATGAACAAACAATATACAGACATAAGAAAAACACATTACCCTCCTTTGAGTCCCGCAGTCGGGTATTAAGAACTCAGTTCCAACAAAATTATTTTCAAAACGATATAATTTTGGAACAACTAGCGTTGTTATTCAAGAAACATGATCAAAATAAACTAGAATTGACTATTAGGCCGAATTAATGTTAAAGTGAACATTAAACTATTGGAAAATTAATTTCTAAGTAAATAAACTCATTAGAAACCAGATGTTTGAAGTGCCCAAGTTTCTGACTTTCAATAAAGTATAAAAATTAAACCAATTAAGGTAGGACTCATTTTGGACTTGCTACTCGTATAATTTATAAAAGCATTTTTATGGCCTTAGATTGGAAATATTGGGCATTACTTTTGAAATATTAAAAGTCCCGCCATTTAGTCAAGTGGTCGTGACTGCTGAGGTCCTGGATTCAATTCCCTGGTCAAGGAAAGAGCTTTGATTTTTTTCTATTAGGAATTTCTCAGTAGCAACCCGGAGTTTAGGATGGTCGAATGACACCCCTGTGTCTAGATAAGCGCGTAAAGCCGTTGGTCCTGCCCCTAATCTCTACCTGGTCGTGTCGGATTGTCGTTACATCGGACTATGAGAGAGAGGGGTGAGTGCACCTGCGTAGGCGCACACACTTGTGCACTATAATATCTCCTACGTACTTGATTAGTCACAATTAAGATTGACCGTCATACCCGAAATTCGGTCTAGAAGATATTATTATTAATTAATGTTTGATTTAGGTCCGGTAAAAGTTAAATTAGGGCAACATTATATAACATTATTTAATGTATCATGAGCAAATTGTTTAGGAGGTAAATAAATACCGCATGAAACCAAATATCAAGAACTAAACAATACCTACACAAACATATCCAGTGTCTAGTTGACGTCAAACAAAACAAGGATTATTTTCATTTCATTCTTCATTATATCAGCATCATTAACTCTTCAATAATAAAAATATAATAATACACACCATCACGCCTGTATTCCCCGAAGGGTTAGGCAGAGGTATACCAATGTACACCTATAGTTTGCCGGTATGTTTAGGTCCCATGTAATAGGGGGCGAGGTTATTGCCATTAACCGGGCACAAATCCAAACTCCGAGCTACAACTGAGATTTTTTTAGAAAAACCCAATAACACTTTTTGCTCGACCTGGGAATCGAACCCAATACCTCTAGCGTAGCAGTCGCGCTTAAAACCACTATGCTAACGAGGCAGGAGACATTAGGTTTGCTTAATTAACAACTACGTCGTTCCGTTTATCCTGCAGATTACTTCTTAGCCTCGAATCTTGAATACATTGGCGGGTCAGAAGTGTATGTACCTAAGTATGTATTCTCCAGACCGATTCCAGTCACGGCGGCTAAACATAATGGAGACTAGCCAAGTACGCAGTAGATATTATAGTGCAAAAGTGTGTGCAAACACAGGTGCACTCCCTAAATCCTATAGTCCGATGTGAAGGCAATCCCACACGACCAGCTTTACGTGCTTTTCAAGGCCCGGGGCTGTCATACCACCGACTTCCAAACTTCATGCTGTTACTGAGAAATTCGTAATGGAAATAATACAACACTTTTGCCCGACCTGGGAATCGAACCCAGGACCAACACGGTAGTTAGCTTAATATAAACAGATGCGTCATTCCGTTTATCTTCCAGATTATTTCTTAGCTACGAATTTGAAAACATTGTGGAAATAGAAGTGAACGAAAGCAATCAATACAAGCAGTAACGTTTTATTTCAATGAGGGAGACTCGTAAAAGCGGAATAAACTTTATCAATTACTAGCTTCGGTTATATGAGCTTTGGTTAAGGAAAAAAAGTTAACAGTAGACTGCTTTTTTTTTGTAGCTCTTGTATTATACTCAATTAGGGTTTTTTTTTTGTTTGGGGGGTGGGAAATCATCAAATAACTTCTCCCGCCCTTAGTGTCAGACTTTTACTGACTAAAACCCACCCATGTTCCTTCTTGTGCCCTTTGCGTTCCGGGGGCGCGGTATCTCTTGCGAACAACCCGCAGCCCCGGCAGGCATCGGCCCTCAGTGGCCCCTTCCTTTTGCTGACATCTCTTTGAGGCGCGCGTGGAACACGAACGCGCCGTCGACACGGCCTGTCGTTATGCAACGTAAGGACGGTGAGCTACCCATTGCTCACCGTTCACAGGCCAGTAACTCATTTAGGGTGTAGTGACAGCGCAGTGGCTGGCATGAGGTTGCAGGTTCGATACCGGGTAAGTACCAATGTGTTTATTCACCAGGGTTAAGTTACGTCTCTTATTACTGCTTTCATCTCGTGCGTCGTAGTGTGGATTTCTCTTGAAACGAGCTTTTTGATGCAAAATATTTTTTTTCGTCCTGATATTAGCCCGTTCATACAAAAAAATCAAAATAAGGTAGTGTAGGGCTCTTTGTGAAGTCGCCAGTCCGGGGAAGTACTACCACTATACCTATTTCTGCCGCAAAGCAGCGTTGCTTTGTTCCGGTTTGAAGTGTGTGGGTGCCGGTGTAAGCACAGGCACATCAGACATTTCTAACTTCGATTTTGGGATGGCAACGCATTTGCAAGGCCTCTGGTATTGCAGATGTCTAGAAATAGCGGTGAACACTTAATATTAGGAGGCCGTGGGCTTGATTGCCATTAAATGATATAAAAAAAAGTAAATAACACTACAAGTAGTTTAACATACACTACAAGGTAGGCCTAACTAACATTATTTGTTCCCTGATAGAATCGAACTCTATTAAAACATAAAATTAAAAATTTTTAGTCACCCCCGACAGAAAAAGAAAATTCCCTACCACAGCTAACAAAAGAGCTGATAACTTTAACCGCTAAGCCGATTTCCATCAAATACAGATAAAAACACTTCCGACTAATTCACCTTTCAAACAAAAAGAAACTAAATCAAAATCGGTTTATTGGTTCCGGAGCTACGATGCCACAGACAGACATGTCAAACTTATAACACCACGTCATTTTTGGTTATTAAACACACATCATCATTCTTCCACAAGATGTAACTTCCCATCTGTTACCTGACCCACATTGACATAACAAATTTTACACGACGGTCCACGGAATACGACCAACAAATTACACTGGCAGCACGCAAAATCGATTGTTGGCGAAGACATTTATTAACTTCAACACCGTGCATCGAATAATAAGCAGATCCTCTCTCGTTCCCGATCACAAGAGCGAAGAGGTTAGATATTATTTTTCGCAAGAAATGAAATTCTCGTAAAGTGTGGGTTTTATTTATTCGGTATTTGACCCTGTCAGCATGGTATGTTTGCGGTACGTGGTAACAAAATTACATGTAATATTTCGTAATCTATAGACACTCACACAATCTGGAGACACAGTTAAGGTGCTGACGATAGCTGTAGCGTGGTCGCTATCAGACTGCATAGGAAAAAAAATGAACAGGAGTCCTTCTGCGTAAGCTCACTCTCTATGTCATCTCTGAACTAGACTGTTAGCAATAAGCCTATTTGAAACATTTAGGACTGAATCCCTTTTGAGTTTAACGCTATTATTATGTAATATTTTCTTAGCTCGCCTACATCTTAAAAAGAAGTTGTATGCAGGTTTCTTGTTATAGTAATTTCGACTGGGCGCTGTTACGTCAGTCAGTCAGATATTCCTTTTAATATAAGAATTTATATACAGTCGTAACGGATAGTCAGAAGCCAGGAAGCAGTCTAACAAGCTACAACAGTCTAACCAAGAGGTATAGTGTTGCCCAGTAACTGGGTTGTGGAGGTCAGATAAGCAGTCGTTCCATGTAAAACACTGGTACTTAGCTGTATCCGGTTAGGCTGAAAGCCGACCCCAACATAGTTGGGAAAACGCTAAGTAGATGAAGTAGATGATGTTGGCTTAGTGGTCCGAAGCGCGATTGCTACGCTGGAGGTCTTGGGTTCGATTCCCAGGTCCAGCAAAAAGCGTTCTTGGGTTTTTCTGCGAAATTCTCAGTAGCAGCTCGGAGTCAGGATTTTTGTCCAGTTAATGGCAATAGGCTCGCCCCCTATTACATAGGACCTAAACATACCTTAGAACTGCGGGTGTATATTGGTACACCTCTGCTTAACCCTTCGGGGAATACAGGCGTAATGGTACGTTTATGTGTTTATTGATTTACTCAAAAATAAGTTGAGTATTAACAAAAATAAGAAATTAAATTTTTTTTTATGTTCTTATGTTATAATTAATTCCAATGTACGTTCAAAAATAACAGAGTTATTTAAAATTTAAAGTAAGAAAGTAATTTTCCGTTAATTTGTATCGAGAATTTTTAAAAGATAGATCCACTCAAAAAAAATTTTTACGATTGCAAATGCTAATTCAAATTCATTTATTTTGTGAACACAGGGTACATACAGAAGATGTTACAATAAATAGGATCCGAGCTGTGTCCCGCCAAAAGGCATACACGAAGGGTTTTTAAGCCAAATACATTTTAGAAATTATGTCAATTATAAATCATGTCAAAATTCATCATCATCTTCCTGCCCTTATCCCATGTTACTTGGGGTCGGCGCAACACGTTTTCTTCTTCCACGCTGTCTTGTCAACCGTCATGCTATCGCTGACTCGTTTCTCTTTCATATCATTCTTCACGCAATCAATCATGTCAAAAAATAATAGATAAAAAATTAATTAGATAAATTAAGTAATGAACTCAGCATAAAAAAACATACACACACACACACATCACATTGCATAAATATTTTTTTTACTGGCACAAACCTAAAAGAAACATGTTAGCAATAAGCCTAGTTTAAACATTTACGACTTGTCACCGCCTTAAATTTTCAGATATCTATTGTCTCTTTTTTACGGAATAAGAAAACGAAAAGGCCAAACATTTTCTTTTACTATTGAAATACGGTTGACAGCAAGAACGATTCAACCAAATACCACCAATTATACCACAAAAAATCCACAAATATTTCAGCCTGAAATTCTTCCGTAGAATCGGGCCGTATTTCAAAGACTGTTAATATTACGGAGTTTCAGTTCTACAAGCTAATGAACTGAAAAATCTGGAGCATAATTCATTATAATTAGACTTGATTCTGAAAGGAAACTTTTAATTTAGTAGTAGTAGAGCTCTTTGTGAAGGAGCTCGTTCGGGGTACTACTACCACCACCATACCTATTTTAGCTAGCGTTTTTGTGCTCCGGTTTAAAGGGTATGGGTGCCGGTGTAATTACAGGCCCATGAGACATTTCAACTTTGTCTCAGGGATGGCAACGCTTTTGCAAGGCCTCTGGTATTGCAGATATCTATAGGCAGAGGTGACCACTGAACATAAGGTGGGCCGTCGCCTTGTTTACCATACCATAATATTTTGAAAAAGAATCGACAGACACCGTTCGCTCAGTGGCTAAGTCTGAAAGCGCTAATCCGCCTTGAGCAAGCATGGTCAGTGCTCGTGCCTTCTCTGTTTGAGAAGAGTCCTTTGCCCTGCAATGGGACAAATAGGCTGGTATTATCTTACATAGTCTAAAACTATGTCGCTTCCCGCCGCCTGACTTTCTGTAAGCTTAGATCTTTTAAACTGCGCAACGGATTTTAATACCATTTTCATCAATAGACAGAGAAATTCAAGAGCAGGGTTTATATCTATATAACATCACGCCACGACCAATGGGAGCGAAGCTGTAACCGAAGACGTAACTGAACGAGGTTGACAACGCGGGATATTTAGCTAGTTATTTATATACCACACAACTTAAACGTGCCATTAGTATTATGGAAATAACTTTGACCAGAACCCCTCTAGGTATACCAAGCGAGCAGAAACCGTAAGAGGCTAATAATTCATGTAAAATGGGGAGCTTGCGTGGTATCAACCATTATGTAGCTCCAACCAACCCTAACTTAAATGAGAAGGTAATTGGAAAACTTGAACAGAAGCCATGAAACTTTTAATGAAGTAAAAACTTCATAATGACTTGTATGTTTTTTTAGAAGGACTGTATGTGTTGCAAGTTTAAAAAAGGGTTGTGTATCAAATTGGACAAAATATATTCGTATGTTGAATTTTTTTTTTTTATTAATAGGAAATCATCAAATGACTTGTTCCGCTCTGAACGGGGCTGAACTCTTACCAAAACTCATCCGTGTGGTAATAAGCCGCGATGGTACTTTCCATAAAATTCCGCAAACCCTAGCAGAGAACATAAACTTAAATATAATAATTAGTAATTGCAAAGATTTCATTGTACCACAATTTTATTTATGAGTTTTTTTTCATTAGCACGTTGTTGTTTCCGTAAAAACAAAAAAACAATAACTTAATTCTAACTTACTTATCTACTTCCAATTGACAAAAAGTACCAAAAAAAACCATACCATCACGCCTGTATTCCCCGAAGGGTTAGGCAGAGGTGTACCAATGTACACCCACAGTTCGCCGGTTTGTTTAAGTCCCATGTTAGAGGGTGCGAACCTATTGCCATTAACCGGGCACAAATCCTAACTTCGAGCTGCTAGTAATAATTCCATAGAAAAACCCAATAACACTTATTGCCCGACCTGGGAATCGAACACAAGACCTCTGGCGTAGCAGTCGCACTTAAGACCACTTGGCTACCGAAGCAGTATATTTTTCTACCTATCCATAAATTGAAGCTACTCTTTGATCTTGGCTATTCTCGGCTTAAAATTATGTGAGAAACAACCCATGCACGTATTTCCCCATGGGTGTCGTAAAAGGCCAAGGGCTTCTATTAGGCATATTCCCCTGATTTACCCTCAGCCTGCTTTTACCCTCGGGAACACCATTGTTTTCGCATAAAGGGTAATGTCGAGTCCAATAGTGATTCAATCAATCCTCCCTCAAAGATTGCTCTGAGGTATTCCGTAAACAGTAAAAATTTTACTGAGTTTAAGATCGTTCGTAATCTGTCAAAAACGCCTCAAATTCTGTAACATTGATTGTCGCTGAAATGAGTTTGCGAATAGATTTGGAACGTTTTTAATTTGGAGAATTGGGCTTCAGTTCAAATTTAGAAGAGAGTCGAGGTATGAATTCGAAATGATTTCACTTTTAAAAGAAATTAATTTGCTTTCCAATTGTGTGCGGTCATTTGAATGAGGTTTGGGGTAAACTTTACAGAATAAGGCTTCATGTTATTAACTTTTTAATAATAATACCACTGCAGGGTAACAGCCTATTTGTATACGAATAGGCCTTACACAGAGAAGGAAAGAGTATTGAACACCACACTTACTCAAGGCGATTTCAGACTTATTACTGCTGTGATAAAGTCCAGGTTTCCTCACGATGTTTTCCTTCACTGAAATTAATGACGTCCAAGATAAACGAAAAGTACCTAGGTAATATGAATTTCAAGTTATATTGGCACTTGTCCGGCATCGAACTCACACGAGTGACGGGCGCGCCCTAATCCGATACGCATGGCCCTTCAACTTGTTAAGTTCAATAATTTCAAACAAATGGTATAAAAATATTTTGACCTAATTTTCTTTTTATATGTATTTCAAAGTCAGCTGTTGCCTTAGCGATATTCAATTCGGGAATTACTACAGCATCTTGAACTAGGTTACCTTGAATAGCGAAACTAGGTCAAATGCCTTTGTTGAAGCGGAATGTTGTGGTTCCGCATATATAGGTATACAGGCAAACACGGACCATATTATAATACCCCACTAGCTAAGGCTCGCAACTCCCTAATTTATCCCACGGGAACAAAACGACAGGATAAAATTATCCTAAGTTAAGCTAGATCAATAACTATACCATCACGCCTGTATTCCCCAGAGGGTTAAGCAGAGGTGTACCAATGTAAACCCATAGTTCGCCGGTATGTTTAGATCCCATGTAATTGGGGCGAGCCTATTGCCATTAACCGGGCACAAATTTTAACTCCGAGCTGCTACTGAGAATTTCATAGAAAAACCCAATAACACTTTTTAGATAAGAATGATAAATTAAACGATTTACCAAGTGAGTTTTCATCTCACTTTAATCTGTTTAAAAGTTTTTATCTCTAAGAGAAGACAGTTTTAGTTTTAGTAGGTCATAAACTGTGTGCGTTCGGGAGCTACGATGCCACAGACAGACACACACACACACACACAGACACGTCAAACTTATAACACCCCGTCGTTTTTACGTCGGGCGTTAAAAAGGGGAAAATCATAATTACCCGACTGCGCTATAAGGAGGGTTATTTATAATTTATTTAATATCTTACACATACACACATACCATCACGCCTGTATTCAACGAAGGATTAGGCAGAGGTGTAACAATGTACACCCACAGTTCGCCGGGATGTTGTCCCATGTAATAGGGGGCGAGCCTATTGCTATTAACCGGGCACAAATCCTAACTCCGGGCTGCTACTGAGAATTTCATAGAAAAACTCAATAACACTTTTTGCTCGACCTGGGAATCGAACCCAAGACCTTTAGCGTAGCAGTCGCAACCTATCATCGCAAATATCTTAACCTTTGTAATATCTTCGGTAGCTTCTTGTGCTATTAAATTAATAATTGTCTTATAGTATTAATTACCCTTCGAGATAGGCTCCGGTTTAGGATCTGTGAGGTAATATTTTCTTAATAGGTAACGTATAGTTAGAAGCATTTGTTGTTTCGGGAGAGGGTTAACCCTTATGCATACAATAATATTGTTGTATTTCTGATAACAAAGTTTAGGGCACTTTCCGACAGCGTGCTTTATACAAATATACCTAGTCTAGTCAGACAATAATAGTAGAGCTCTTTGTGAAAGAGCTCGTCCGGGGAAATACTACCACCATACCTATTTCTGCCGCAAAGCAGTGTTGCTGTGTTCTGGTTTGAAGGGTATAGGTGTAATTACAGGCACATGAGACATTTCAACTTAGTCTCTGGGATTACACAACGCACTTCCTTCACCGATGTCAGTGATGTCCAAGATAAACTTAGAAAGTACAATGTGAATTGAAAAAGTTACATTGGTATTTGCCCGGTAATTGCCTCGTTAGCCTAGTGGTCCTAAGCGCTACTACCACGTTAATGGTCTTGGATTTGAATCCCAGGTCGAGCAAAAAGTGTTATTGGGTTTTTCTATGCAATTATCAGTAGCAGCTCGGAGTTAGCATTTGTGTGACATGGGACCTAAATATACCGGCGAGCTGTGGGTGTACATTGGTACACTTCTGCCTAACCCTTCGGGGTATACAGGCGAGATGGTGTGTTAGTATTTGCCCGGTATCAAACCCGCAACTTACAATCTAACTTAGTTAACCTTATATGTGCCACGCTGTTGGGACAGCCTACTAAAATAGCGTAACATAGAAAATATGGGGTACGCACACGCTGTGCACACAAATACGGTCCATTTCATAACCTGCTTGCCTCATCATCTTCCTATCCTTATCTAAATGTATTGAGGGTCAACTCAACATAATTATTTTCTACTTCCATATATGTCTATCAGCCGTTTTCTCAGGGAATACCAGTTTTCGCGCTGTACGGGGTGACTCTGCCAAATGCGCGTCCGACGCGCGCACAAAGGGTTCCGTACCATTATCTACGAGTATGCATAAAAACGGCAAAAACATCATGTCTGTTGTAAAAGAGCCCCCCTTAAATATTTACAACATACATACCATCACGCCTGTATTCCCCGAAGGGTTAGGCAGAAGTGTACCAATGTACACCCACAGTTCGCCGGTATGTTTAGATCCCATGTAATAGGGGGCGAGCCTATTGCCATTAACCGGGCACAAATCCTAACTCCGAGCTGCTACTGAGAATTTCTTAGAGAAACCCAATAACACTTTGCTCGACCTGGGAATCGAACTCAAGACCTCTAGCGTAGCAGTCGCGCTCAGGACCACTAGGCTACCGAGGCAGTTAAATATTTGTTTTATTTTAATTTTAATATTTATTTTTAAAGTGAACATCTAACTAAACATTCTGTGACTATTTCAAGCGTCTACTTGTTGCCGTTATCAATATCGAGCAAGAACGAGCACAACAAGTCACGTTTGCTGTATTTTATTATGTTTTTTAGTATTTATTCTTATAGCGGTAACAGAAATACATAATCTGTGAAAATTCCAACTGTCTAACTATGACGGTTCCTGAGATACAGCCTGGTGACAGACGGACATTGCCATTAACCGCCCACAAATCCTAACTGCTACTGAGAATTTCATAGAAAAACTCAATAACACTTTGCTCGACCTGGAATTCGAACCCAAAATCGCGTAGTTTCTCGCAGTTAGTTTTAGTAGATTGCAAATGGACTAATTATTTTAATACATCAAACCATTTTCTCCTTAATTTAACCATTGATACATCAAACTGAAATTTGCTCTAACTTCAAAACCAATTACTAAACTACGTATAAAACTATTGATACCACAAACTCTTCGGAGAAGGCTTAAAGATTTATAAACCAGCGGGAACTAAGATTGATAGAGGAAAGGGAACCTTTTGAACGTAAATATAGATGAACCAACAAGAGGTGAGAACGATCTATCATCATTGTAAAAGTTAGTTTAGTATGGAGTGTTAAGACACATTATCACACTAGCGCGCATTTTTTTTAGGATGGGAAATCATCAAATGCCTTCTTCCGCTCTGAGTGGAGCAGAAGGGAGTGTCTAAAACCCATCTGTGCCCCTTGCGTTTCAGGTTTTTTTTTGGCAGGCATCGGCCCTCAGTGGCCCCTTCCATATGCTGACATCTCTTTGAGGCGCGCGTGGAACACGAACGCGCCGTCGACACGGCCTGTCGTTATGCAACGTAAGGACGGTGAGCTACCCATTGCTCACCGTCCACAGACCCGTACACATTTCAGGGTTGCGGTGACTCTTTCGAACAAATTCCGCAATCAACTACGCATAGGTACTGCCCATCGAACTAACATTAAGCATTATTATTGCTAGAAAATGCTGATGTTATGTTTAGTGTGATTCGTATAATTGTTAAATTAATGTACAATTCATTATAAAAAATATTTATTTTAAAGAGTAAGTAGATATCGAGTTTCGTACCCATTCTTGTTCATGCAAAATTATCTTTTGGAACTCGTAACTTAATACAATATTATCATTTTTTTTTCCCTTTTAAATAACGTTCATAGGTGCCTTTCAATTCAAATAAGTAATTTGACTCTGACTTCTCGAAAAATCACTATTTACGCTTTGCCTGCATTGCCGTGTCCCAGTTTAAAACCTGGTTTTCGAGCGAAACGGAGATGTCTCGTAAGCGTCCAATAGGATTAGTAGTAGCAGAGTTCTTTGTGAAAGAGCTCGTCCAGGGAAGTACTACCACCATACCTATTTCTGCCGCAAAGCAGAGTTGTTGTGTTCCGGTTTAAAGGGTATGGGTGCCGGTGTAATTACAGGCACATGAAACATTACAAATTTATCTCTGGGATGGCAACGCATTTGCAAGGCCTCTGGTATTCAGATATCTATCAAAAATCAAATTTAATTTAATATAAATAAATAATTACATTTACATAAGTTAAATGTTGTGGTTCTGTTTTCTAAGATGAAATCTAAATGTGATACTGAAATTACTCCTTTTAAACCTAAATACAGCAATGCAGCTAAACCACGGAAATTGTAATCGATTCTGTTTGCTATTGAAATGTACTGAATTTAGGGTCGAGTCGAATATCAGTATAATCCACGAAGCAACGATCGTCTGGTTTCCACAATTCAATTACGGTAGAAAATGTAATTCCGAAGCTAATTCTTTTGAAAATCTTTTTTAGTTAAGGAAAGGCATATTAATTGAATCAATTTCGGAAGAGGTCAAGCATGTTCAAGGATGTTTATGATGATGAAGTATTGTAAAACATACATACATACCATCACGCCTGTATTCCCCTAAGAATTAAGCAGAGGTGACCCCCCAGTTCGCTGGTATATTTAGATCCCATGTAATGAAGGGCAAGCCTATTGCCATTAACCGGGCTAACACACAAATCCTAACTCCGAGCTGCTTCTGAGAATTTCAAAGGAAAACCCAACAACACTTATTGCTCAACCTATAAATCGAACCAAAGACCTCTAGCGTAGCAGTCGCGGTTAGGACCACTAGGCTACCTAGGCTAGGAGACAACACAACATTTTTTTAAAAGAATATGTTTTTTTTATATCATTGAATGGCAACCAAGCCGATGAGCCACCTGATGTTAAGTGGCCACCGCTACCTATAGACATCTGCAATACCAGAGGCCTTGCAAACGCGTTGCCATCCCAGATAAGAAGTTGAAATGTGTCATGTGGCTGTAATTACACCGGCACCCATACCCTTCAAATAGGAACACAGCAACGCTGCTTTGCGGCAGAAATAGGTATGGTGGTAGTAGTTCCCAGTACGAGCTCCTTCACAAGAGCTCTGCTAGTACTAAAGTAAGTATAGGGTTTCTTGCCAATACTTCTCCACGAGACGTTACCTTTGGGAGGAGAAGTTAAATTTGATTCTTGTTTCTTGTATGTTTGGTCTTTTTGTAATAAATTATTTGAATGTGACCTTGGTCCCAGAATACAAACCTACATAATTTTAGCACTATTGAAATTTTGAGAATCGACAGAACAAAACACAAAATTAAAAAAATTAAGTAACCCCTGACAGAAGAATACAAATCCCTACCGCAGCTAACAAAAGAGCTGATAACTTTTAAACCGCTGAACCGATTTCCATCAGACATAGCTAAGAATACTCCCGACTAATTCACCTTTCAATTCAAAACAAAATCGGTCCATGCGTTCGGGAGCTACGATGTCACAGACATACACACATACACAGACACGTCAAACTTATAACACCCCGTCGTTTTTGCGTCGGGGGTTAAAAACAAGATATCCACAGCTAATAAACAACTGTCTCAGGTTATACAATAACTTGCTAACCTCCCAAAACATTTTCTTATATGGCTACCATACCATCACGCCTGTATTCCCCGGAGGGTTAGGCAGAGGTGTACCAATGTACACCCACAGTTCGCCGGTATGTTTTAGGTCCCATGTAATAGGGGGCGAGCCAATTGCCATTAACCGGGCACAAATCCTAACTCCGAGCTGCTACTGAGAATTTCATAGAAAAACCCAATAACACTTTTTGCTCGACCTGGGAATCGAACCCAAGACCTCTTCAGCAGTCGCACTTAGCACCACTAGGCTACCGAGGCAGTTTTTATATAGGTGTATTATATTTTCCCACAATTTTTCCTCAAAATATATAAATACACCACAAACAATAAAACTGTTCCAGTCTACAAGATTCCGCGCCACCTCCATTATTTATAAAAGTTGGGAACTTTACACTTTGTATACAAAGTGCTCCAGTTTTGTGAACCGCCATGTTTTACTTACGACCTCGTTAAAGGCTGTATAATTCGCGTGTGTGTTCTTTAGAGAGAGTTGAGATCAAAGTGTTTGTAATGAATTTTAATGGTAGTGTGATGTTACCATTTTAATCAGTAGATTGTAACATGTTTAAGTTATGCTTGTACTGTACGGTGATGAGACATTTCTACTTTGTCGCATGGGCAAGAGCTCTGATATTGCAGATGTCTATAGGCAGCGGTGACCACTTAACATCAGGTGGACCAACGGTTAGTTTGCCAGCCACACCACGGGACCAACGGGACCCATGCAGGTCCCATTGGTCCAGTGGTCGCGAACGTGACCGCTGAGCGTGGGATCCTGAGTTTGATTCCTAGGCTGGTCAGTCAGGAGCACCGACTCAAACAGACAGCGGATAACCATGAGGACATCCCTGCCAAAGAAATAAGTAATTTCTTAATAACAGCCTATGATCAGACTATGAGAGTGAGGGAAGGGGGGGAGTGCACATATGTTTGCGCACACACTCTTAAGTAACAACTTTGTAACCACTATCTCACATTAAAGATCTTTGACTTTGACTTTGACATTTGTGCACTAAATATCTCCTGCGTGCTTGGCTAGTCTCCATAGAAATAGATCGTTGTGACCGAGGTCTGGACCATTATTATTCACACTACGCTTAAGGAAATTCTACCAAACTCCAAGATAATTTCGAATACCGCAATTTCAGTTAGATAAAAACAGAGAGAGACATAGCTCAGTTGTCTGGCACGCGGCCAAACTTGATGCAGTCTAATAACAGTCACAATAAATTGGTTGAGAACGGCAGGACATTATATGGTAGAACAAACGGGTCCTTGAGATATAATGGCGGATTTTGTACCTATGTAGTTATTTTTTAGAAATAAGATTTCTCATGTACCGGGCATCAGCAAGTACCAATGTGACTTTTTCTATTTCATTTGCACTTTCTAAGTTTATCTTGGACATTACTGACATAGGTGAAGGAAAAGATCGTAAGGAAATCTGAACCTTTAGTAGATATACTTAAGTCTGAAATCGCCAATCTGTATTGAGAAAGAGCGATGATCAATGCTCGTGCCTTCATTGCGCGACAAAAGGACTTAGCTCCACAGTTCCCTCTGTAACACAAATTCCTTTTTATAAATTATTATGTACATCTATAGCCGTACCTAAAACTGATTGCTGGAATTTGTAATAAAATTTTAAAATTTTGTATTTACAACAACAACAACACAACATACCATCACGCCTGTATTCCCCGAAGGGTTAGGCAGAGGTGTACCAATGCACACCCACAGTTCGCCGGTATATTTAGGTCCCATGTAATAAGGGGCGTGCCTATTGCCATTAACCGGGCACAAATCCTAACTCTGAGCTGCTACTGAGAAATTCCAAATGGAAAAACCCAATAATACTTTTTGCTCGACCTGGGAATCGAACCCAGGGCTCCATGCTCATCAGGGGCAGTCACTTGCCATTTTGTATTTAATGAAAATAAATATTTATTAATTGAACAGTCATCATTCATTATACCATATTTGGTTCCTGTCGTAATCTGTTCTTTTATGCATAATACTTGTACAAAATAATTTCGATGTTTTACATCTGCCAGGCGTCCCGTGACGGCTCACAATTTTTTTATTTATCAATTTTCAGCAACCTTTTTACGTACCTATATTAATTGAAACCCCACTTCAAACAGTAGAAATAAAACTAATAAAAACTCCACGTCGTAAAACGATTTGAACTCCGATAAAAAAGCATTCAATGTAACATCGAGTAATTTAATCGATTCAATTAGCTTCCGCGCCACCGATTCTGTGGAGGCACCGGTTACTCGGTTAGTTATCTAATCGATAACATCGGATCGGTTCGACTCGGCAGCACGATTCAATCCTTGGTAACTGTAAGAGGCGTAAGGCTTCGAAAGTCAGTTGGAAGGATTGGGTAGGCTTTAATAAATTTGGAATATTAGTGATAGCAGGGAAAATAAAGCCATCTAAACAGGAAATAAGACGAAATTCAAAGCAGTATTCGCTTTTGAAGTAAAAACATATTTAAAACTTTTAGTTCAAGAACAATTTAAAGCTATAAACTATAAAAAGACATAAGACATGGCCGTTATATATTCTGCCCATGAAACTAAATAACATTGAACAAAACTACCTCTTTAGCCTAGAGGTCCTAAGCGCGACTGCTACGCCAGAGGTTTCGGATTCGATTCCCAGGTCGAGCAAAAAGTGTTATTGGGATTTTTTATGAAATTCTCAGTAGCAGCTCGGAGTTAGGATTTGTGCCCGGTTAATGGCAATAGACTCGCCTTCAATTACATGGGACCTAAACATACCGGCGAACTGTGGGTGTACATGGTTACACCTCTGCCTAATCCTCTGGGAAATACAGGCGTGATGGTATGTTATGTAGAACTAAAAAAAATATCGCAATGATGGGAAAAAAATGTAACCGTGTAGAAAAATCATTACGCATTATTATTATGTTAATAAGTCAGACATAGATATAAAACCGAAAAATCTCCAAGCAATTTCTCGCAAAAGAAGAATTAATTAAAAGATTTCACATTTTTGCAAAACGAAACTGTTCCGTTTTCGACTGTATCTCAATTACCATTAAGTGGTAAACCGAATAACACGGTGAAGGCCCTCCATCGCACGGTGGATCTTTTCTACCATTCCTTCGTACATCATTTATCATTGGAAGGGAAACAAAGCGAGAGGATTCCACACTTTATTTGCCATGAGTCGGCAAGTAATCAACTACTAATTGGTGAGGCGCTAATGAAAGAGAATCATTTGATTTCTAATTAATACAGAGGTTTTTATTGGTGCAGAGTACACACATACATCACGCCTTCATACCCCAAAGGGTCAGGCAGAGGTGTACCAATGTACACCCACCGCCGGTATGGTTAGGTCCCTTGTAATAGGGGCGAAGTGTCATCGACCATTAGGACTTTCTCAGTGGCAGCAAGGAATTTGGAACTTGGTAAAGCATATCATAAATTTATGTCATTTGATAATTTTTCCCATAATTATTCGTCTATGAATTCTTAAAATTTTCGAATTATGCTGAATGATGATATCTGACGACCTAGGGAACTCGGTCAACTACGCTGGTTTCGAATAACATTTAATTTATTAAGAAAACCTCATGAGGAACCCTGGACTTAATAATTAATATTAGTCTGAAATCCCCAATCCGCCTTGAGAAAGCGTGGCGATTAATGCTTGCACTTTCTCTGTATGAGAAGGGACTTTCTTCTGCAGTGGGACAATATGAGGCATTATGATTGATTATAATAATATAGCTCCAAAAATCAGCCATTTTTTTTGTGACTCTCACAATTAAGACGAATCCAACGATACTTTTTAAGCTAAAATCCATCAAGCCGTTTAGGCCAGAGAGCCTGCCAAAGAAATATACATACAAACAAAACATTAACCCTCCTTCTGGCGCAGTCGGTTAAAAATCACAGAACTAAACAATCGGAATAAATTACTTCTACAGAGAAGATCGTCTGTCTTCAAACTCGATTCAAAATTAGATTTGAATATAGATTAGAATTTAATCTATTCCAGAATTCGTACCATGAATTTTAGTCATAAAAGGAAATGAAACTCTCTTCGTATTAAAACAGTAGGGTGCAAAATTCCCATGAAACGAAGGATAAACTTTGATAATGCTTATCGCATGGGCAGATTTTGGATTCAAATTGGATTGTGAGGCCGTCCGTCACACAATTGATATATATATCGGGTGTAAGGGAGATCTATTCTTAAACTGAAATCATGATATCTCTATTCTGGACTGAGTATCAGATAACAAGATTTTTTTTAGACAAACCGATTAGTAAAGAGATGTGAAGGTTTTTAATACTTTTATTTATTATTAAAACTTTTTGCACATAATGTAAATAATACATTGTACAAAGGCGGACTTAATGCCTTTGGCATTTTCTACCAGTCAACCTTAGGGTGATGCAGAGACAAAACATAGTAGGTGCAAGAAACAGAAAGTTTCCAGGAATAAAATATAATAAATACATATATACATACATACAAACAAAATATACAGAGTAGAGAAAGCCAAAAAAAAAATACATAGGTGAAGAAATATAAGAAACTAATTGTGAGACGAGTCTGCCAACTTCATAAGCAAGTGTTCACGAGCTTTTACTTTGAATATGAAACGACTGGTAGCCATCCTGATATTCTGAGGAAGCGCATTCCAAAGGAAAACCGCCTGGACAAGAAAAGAAGATTTAAGAAAACCAGTGCGGTGAAAAGGACATCGTAGAAGACGATTATTGGAGGAGCGAAGCGCTAAGAAAAATTGGATTGTTCTCTGTGGTTGGTAAAAATTTCTTTTGCCTTTGTTTTAAGTAAAAAAAAACATCGTTGTTGCCATTAGGAACGATTAAAAACACACAATAATTTTTTTTAATTAGTAACCTCGGATAGAAGAATAAGAGTCCCTACCGTAGCGAACAAAAGAGCTGATAACTTTGAAACCGCTGAACCGATTTCCATCAAACATAGCTAAGAACATTTACACCCAGCGAACACAAAAAACAAAATCAAAATCGGTTCATGCGTTCGGGAGCGACAATGCTACAAACAGACAGACACACACACAGACACGTAAAACTTATAACACCCCGTCGTTTTTGCGTCGGGGGTTAAAAAAGCAACAGGCCAATTTATTAAAAACTTGATGTCCCAAATATTAAAATTTCCCTGCAAGAAATTCTACTTGTTCTGAAGTCAGAATAGTGTTTTGAGTGCAGTGGCGAAGTTTATGGATAGATGTCCCTTACACCCTATATATATTTTTAAACATCTTTAGTCGGCAAACAATTTTATAGCCCACCTGATATTAAGTAATCACCTCCACCTATAGACATCTGCAATACCAGAGGTCTTGCAAATGCGTTACCATCCCAAAAACAAAGTTGAAATTTCTCACGTGCCTGTAGTACCCTTTAAACAGGACCGGTATGGTATGGTATGGTATGATGATGGTATGGTATGGGTGCCGGTGTAGACCTCTGGTATTGCCGATGTCTATAGGTGGAGGACAAAGCAACGCTGCTTTGCGGCAGAAATAGGTATGGTGGTAGTACTTCCCCGGACGAGCTCCTTCACAAAGAGCTCTACTACTGTTAATAACTGATACACTGACTGATAGATGCCGAGTTTCAGCTTTGGCTGAGATGAGCCCCTAACTATGAAGTGCTATATCTGACATGACTGATATTTGTATAAATGTACAGTCACGAGCATAAACATGTATACACTTGGTAAGATTTAAAAGCGATTTTCTCTTGAATGAACGATTGCAACGTTGAGATAAGACTAATTTCATAGTAGTATGAGATCCAGAATATAATATTCATAACACCATTACATTTTAATCAATCCTTTGGGAATAAATTGTTTTAAAATGTTGCTAAGTGTATACATGTTAATGCTCGTGACTGTACAAGGTGGAACGCGGCACAATCATTTACCTTACATTCAAAATATGATTCCAGTCACAAGACAACGGTATGGATGAAATTTTTCGTCGGTTTTAGAGAAACCTAACAAGTGCCAGTCAAACATAAAGGGTTCCGTACTACGCCGAAATAACAAGGGTTTTTGTATCAACTACTTAGCCTTTTCCCCTAATATGTTGGGCCCGGCTTCCAGTCAAACCGGATGTAGCTGAATATCAGTGTTTTACATGGAGCGACTGCCTATCTGACCTCCACAGCCCAGTTAATGGGTAACACGATACCTCTTGGTAAGACTGGTTGTCAGACTTTTTGGCTTCTGACTTTCCGTAAGGACTGTCAAAGACCTTCGAATACCAGCCGGGACCACCGTCTTTACGTGCTTTCCGAGGCACGGGGGTGTTACACCACCAACTTCCAAACTCGGGGTCGCTACTGAGAAATTCATACATATACATACCATCACGCCTGTATTCCCCGAAGGGTTAGGCAGAGGTGTAACAACGTACACCCACAGTTCGCCGGTATGTTTAGGTCCCATGTAATAGGGGGCGAGCCTACTGCCATTAACCGGGCACAAATCCTAACTCCGAGCTGCAACTGAGAAATTCGTAAAGGAAAAATCCAATAACACTTTTTGCCCGACCCGGGAATCGAACCTAGGACTCCGTGCTCATCGACGAACAGCCGGGGCGTTAGTAATATTGTCTCATTTAGGGACCCTTGGCTACAGAACCCTAAAATTACCAACCATATCCTGTGAATCTGGATCCAATTTAAATCATCTATCACCGACCGGGTACCTCTACAACCTACTTTTCCAACTTTCATTCACCTTATTCAAAAAAGCTTGGAATCTAAAAATGGCTTTTCAAAAAGGCAAAAACTAAACTAATAAAACGGCATCAAAGGTTGCCCGGGCAACCCTCGAGTGGGGCAGGGGGGCAGGGGGACAGGGGGACAGGCCCCGAATTGTGCGCTTTATTAAATTTTCATTTAATCTGCTGAAGACTCGATGTTAAGATTAAAAAATCATAATGCTGAATGGATTTCCTTACGAAGTGTATTGTGTTTCTTCATAAATATTTGGGTTGCAATAAATGTAAGGTTGATTATGGACGGTATTTTTTTTTTTTTTTTGGTGGGTGGGAAATCATCAAATACCTTCTCCCGCCCTGGGCGGGGCGGGAGGGAGTGTCAGACTTTTACTGACTTAAACCCACCCATGTTCCTTCTTGTGCCCTTGGCGTTCCGGGGGCGCGGTATCTCTTACGAACAACCCGCAGCCCCGGAGGCATCGGCCCTCAGTGGCCCCTTCCTTTTGCTGACATCTCTTTGAGGCGCGCGTGGAACACGAACGCGCCGTCGACATGGCCTGTCGTTATGCAACGTAAGGACGGTGAGCTACCCATTGCTCACCGTCCACAGGCCCAATAGACGGTATTGTAGATGTAATTTGGTTTAGTTTTACTAAATCCTGATTATAATTTATTCTTCTATCTTAATATAATAAAGCTGAAGAAGATTTTTATTTGTGTGTAGGTTTGTTTAAACGTGCTAATCTCTGGAACTAGTAGTCGAATTGGAAAAGCTATTTGTGTTGTTAATGCTGCATAACCAGTGCTATAATTATTTGCCAGGGCTGCCGGTTATTCGTTAGAGATACCGCGCCCCCGTAACGCAAAGGGCTCAAGAAGGAACATGGATAGGTTTTAGTCTGTAAAAGTCTGACACTCCCTCAAGCCCCGCCCAGGGCGGGGAAAGTCAATTGATGATTTCCCATCCCAAAAAAATCAGTCTATAATTATTACATCTCGCCACGATACACAGGCACAGAGCAGTAACCAAAGAAGTAACTGAACGCGAGTGAAAAAAACCACGCGCACGTAGTCGCTAGTATATATTAATATTATAAAGAGGAAAGGCCTTTTTTGTTAGTTTGTTTGTTTGTAACGAATAGGCTCCGAAACTCCTAAACCAATTTTAAACATTGTTTCACCAATAGATAGCTACATTATTCCTGAGTAACATAGGCTATATAACATCAGTCTACGACTCACGGGAGCGGAGCAGTAACGAAAAACGTAACTTAGCGCAGGTGAAATAAGACACGCGACCGAAGTCACAGGCAGGTCGCTCATGTTTTTATATGAGGTATTTATTGCGTGGAATATTATGGATGGATGAGCTTCCAATTTTGGCAACGGGCAAGTACCATTCGGTGCCTATTCCTAGATTTTAACTAGAGTTTACACAGTAACCTTTGAAGGTTTTGTGCTGTAGACCAAGGTCTTATTATTGTTTTGGTCTAAAAAACTTTTAATTTTTTTGTTTTTAACTTTTAGTTAAGTTTTACCGGGATTCGCTGCGCAAGTATGGGAAGGGAATGCTGGGATGGTTTTTGATCAGTAAGAATCTGACAGACCCCTTACTAGACCCCGACTGTGGACATCCAGGAAGATTATCCACTCCAAAAAGAAACAAAACAAAAAGTGTAGATAGTAAGCTGAGGTGTAGGTACTGAAAATTCTTAGTTTAAACCGGCCGATTCAGGATTTAGGTGACGTGATTTTGAGGTGAGCTGTTATCCCACATAATGCTTGACAATCGACACCTTTTATTTTTCTCGTGGGGTAATCCTCATGGACTGCCTCCGCCTCGGGGAAGGCGGACGGGTATGTCGGACTCCTACCGACTAAAACCCCACGGTGTTCCTCCAACTACCGGGTAACGCTCTGAGCATTCTTCCGCACCCCGGCAAGTATTGGCCACCACAAGGCGAGACCCTTCACCCGCCGCGGCCGTCATCCACAGGCAGACTCCAGAAAAGGTGCACGGGGAACACCACGCGCGCCTTACTCTCGGGCCTGTCTCTGTTCGGGTGACGGACTGACCCCAAGTCCGCCGCCCGCAGGCCCCAATTCACGGTGGCCGGAGATTATCTCGCGCCCTCCGGCGCCTGGTGCGTCTTCTACGGGTGGGATGGGAGGAAGTAGCCTCCCTTTTCCGTTCCGCCGCCTCCTTGGCGGCCATCACCTCCTCGCAGAAGACAACCGACACCTCACTTTTCCTATATTCACTGAGCCATATTTAACAGAATAATACTGCAGGTGTTCCGTAATATTGTATTTGTATTTATGTAAATATACATTTACATATAATTGTATAATTTGTGTTGTTGATTTAACTCGGACTTTATTCGCTTTTGATACAGGATAGGAAATCGCTGGATGCGGGCAGGCCAGGACCGGTCATTGTGGCTATGTTTAGGGGACTTGTGCGTTGGTATATAAGAATTAATTTCCATTTTTCCACAAGGTAACTACCTCCTTAGCCTAGCGGTCCTAAGCGCGACTGCTACGCTAGAGGTCTTGGGTTTGATTTCCAGGTAAAGCAAAGTGTTATTGGGTTTTTCTATAAAACGCTCAGTAGAAGCCCGGAGTTAGAATTTGTGCCCGGTTAATGACAATAGGCTCGCCCCTAATTACAGGAGCCCTAAATATGTCGTCGAAATGTGGGTGTACAATGGGTACACCTCTGTCTAAACCTAATATGGTAATTTCCATTCTCTCCGAAAAAAAATCGGACACCGATTGTCTGACATAGGCATCAGGACATACAAATTTTTTGCTCCGACTTAACTATTCCTTTCTTTATGTTATTCCTAATTCAAGTCAAACCACTGAACAGCACGATCAATCTCTTTGATTTATAAACCGTCTCGTAATAAAAACGAAAATAAAAATTAATTCATTTCCCAAACAAAGCACTTTATGTCGCTGATGATATTTTACGACTTCATTTTATTCCCACGAATCAATTCATGCCCTGTTTATAGGAGACAATGTAATTGCCTTATCGCGCTTATCCAGCGGTTCTCAAACTGTTTTGGCGACAGGACCCTTTTGGTAAACGATATACTGCCTCGGTAGCCTAGTGGTCCTAAGCGCGACTGCTACGCTAGAGGTCTTGGGTTCGAGTCCCAGGTCGAGCAAAAAGTGTTATTGGGTTTTTCTATGAAATTCTCAGTAGCAGCTCGGAGTTTGGATTTGTGCCCGGTTAATAGCAATAGGCTCGCCCCCTATTATATGGGACCTAAACATACCGGCGAACTGTGGGTGTACTTTGTTACATCTCTGCCTAACCCTTCGGGGAATACAGGCGTGATGGTATGGTATATACTTAACGGAGCTTCTAAAATAATCAGAAATTGGTTGACAATGACCAACCAATGACCAACACGTCTCACGGTGTTTTTAACCCCCAACGCAAAAAAGACCGGGTGTTATAAGTTTAACGTGTCTGTGGCATCGTAGCTCCCGAACGCATGAACAGATTTTGGTTTTGTTTGATGTGTTTGAAAGGGTAATTAGTCGGGAGTGTTCTTAGCTTTGTTTGATGGAAATCGGTTCAGCGTTTTCAAAGTTATCAGCTCTTTTGTTAGCTACAGTAGTGATTTTTTCCTTCAGACAGGGGTTACTTAAAATTTTTAATTTTGTGTTTGTATTGTTTTGTGCGCAGTACCTACCCTAATTATTTTTCTAAAATAAAATGAGCCTAAGCTACTCTTTATAAAAATTGGTCTAGCCAGTTCAAAAATTAGCTGGAACATACAGACAGACAAACATTTGAAAACTATTTTTTTTTCGTATAAATAACATTCATATTTATTTTGTAAAACCTTTAATTTTAACATTACTAATAAACACTTAAATATTGTTTATTTGCATAGATCACAATACATATTTAACATCAACATTTATATTTAATGGGACGTGGGTATGTTTTTTTTTTACTTTTAATCAATCTTCCATCAATTGTTTGATGTTATTAGGCTGATAGAAAAAACTTGAAGTCATAATTATGTCCGATTATTACCATTACTTTGGCGAGCCTCCGAAGAGGTCTTTCCGGAGCCCTAGAGCTCGAAGCACACTTTGAATATAATAATATCTGCCTGACCTATTCCCCTTACCCTGCCGACCTATCCCCCTAACCACAGCCTATTTTAAACAATAAGAGGCCGAAACAAGGGTAATTTATTATCATTGCTGGGTTTTGTTCGAAGGTAGTAAGAAATATAAGTAAATAGGTACTTTATTTTTATGAAATCGTTTTATGGTTGTTATTTATAAATGTTATGAACCAATTTACGTAGAAAAGATACTATAATACCTCATTAGTGTAATTAGCGTGCCTATTAAAGTTGCTGTGTTTGGAAATTTCTTTTTAAATCAATATTGGAAGGCGAGAGGAGGCACAACACAAAGCGAAGTTGAAGGAATGGGGGCAGGCCAAGGAGTGGGACAGTCAGGCTAGTAAAAAAAAGAAATTAGGTATCTACTTCCTTGAGTCATCTTTTTAATTAGCCTGTACTGTCCTACTTCTTGGCAAAGGCGTCCATCTTTCACGTTTTCATGCTTCATTTTTCCAGTTTTTAGGAAATTCATCTAGCTTATCCAAATCTAATTATAAACAATTTTTTTTTGCCGTACAAATATCTATACTAATATTATAAAGCTGAAGAGTTTGTTTGTTTGTCTGTTTTGTTGAACTACAGGGACTACTGGTTGAAATTGAACAATTATTTTTGTCTAAAATAGCTCATTTATCGAGAAGGGCTATAGGCTATATAACATCACGCTACGACCAATAGGTAGTAGTAACCAAAGACGTAACCTAATGCTGGTGAAAAACTACGAGGACGAAGTCGCGAGCAGAAGCTAGTGGTCTTATAAGTATTAAAACAACTGCCTAGGGCCATACCAATATTTGTCAATACAATCGAACCCGCAACACACAGCACAACAGCCAATCCCTCAACCAGTACGCCAACCGTGTCGTCAAATTATCTCAGAACAGAATAAAATAATGGCAAAAGTCTCGCCCCCTATTACATAGGCCCCAATCATACCGGCGAACTGTGGGTGTACATTGCTATACCTCAGCCTAACCCTTCGGGGAAAACAGGCGTGATGGTATGTATGATGGTATGTAGGACAAAATAAAAATCCCGCGTTGTACTCGCACGATTTCTCTAACGTGAAGAATGATATTTCCGTTCAACATTTGTGGACTGGAAATAAATTGTGCACACGTACGGAATACATATCGGTGCTTATCCTCTAACTGGGGCAATTCAACGCCATGACGTGGCAATTTTCGAAACGTGTCAAAACTTTGTAGGTACGTCACCATTGGACTTCGTCACTCTATCGATTTTTCGGTGTATAAGGCCCATGCTTCAATATGGATTGTCTATTTCTTCTATAATCATAAAGCGGAAATATTTTTTGTTTGTTTTTAACCCCCGACTCAAAAACGACGGGGTGTTAAAAGTTTGACGTGTCTGTGTGTGTGTTTGTCTGTGTCATCGTAGCTCCCGAACGCATAAACAGATTTTGATTTAATTTTTTTTTTGGGTTAAAGGTATATTATTCGGGAGTGTTCTTAGCTATGTTTGATGGAAATCGATTCAGCGGTTTCAAAGTTATCAGCTCTTTTGTTAGCTGCGGTAGGGATTTTTATTTTTCTGTCGGGGCTTACTTAAAATTTTTAATTTTGTGTTTTTATGTTTGTACCCAATAGGCTCCAAAACGACTGAACCACCTATTCACCAATAGAAAGCTACATTCCCGAGTAACATATATTTTATATAACATCACGCTACGGCACACGGGAGAGAAGCAGTAACCAAAGATGTAAAAAATAATAAGAAACGCGAACGAAGTTGCGGTTAGTTTGCTAGTCTATTGATATAAGGATTGCCCACCCGTCTCTTATTCATGAGGTTGTTGGTTCGATACCGGCCAAATACCAATTTGACTTTTTCAATTCATATGAACTTTGTAAGTTTATCTTTAACATCACAGACATTGATGAAGGAAAACATCGTGAGAAAACCAGGACTTATAATATACATCACATACCATCACGCCTGTATTCCCCTAAGGGTTAGGCAGAGGTGTACCAATGTACACCCACAGTTCGCCGGTATGTTTAGGTCCCATGTATTAGAGGGCGAGCCTATTGCCATTAACCGGGCACAAACCCTAACTCCGAGCAGCTACTGAGAATTTCATAGAGAAACCCAATAACACTTTGGTCGACCTGGGTATCGAACCCAAGACCCCTACTAGCAGTCGCGCTTAGGACCACTAGCCTAACGAGGCAGTTAAATTATTATTTGACTTTGAATTTATTTCCGCTGATTCTTCTTTCTAGATCAAAACACAATGCTCTATCAACAATATACAGTACTCATCTCTGTGGTTTTGATCCCCAGCTTAATATAAACAAATGAGACCCTGCATCATCTAATGTATGAATGTCAACCCCAACTCACCGTCCATCCTAATACCGTTATCGGACGTTGGGCAGTGCGCAGCGTCCGAGCCTGTTTGTTTATTCATAGAATAAGAATAATTTTGAATAATTTATTGGTCCATTGTAATAATAACTACTATACTATCACGTCTGTATTCCCCGAAGGGTTAGGCAGAGGTGTAACAAAGTACATCTACAGTTCGACGCTATGTTTAGGTCCCATGTAATAGGGGTATGGGTTTTTATATGAAATTCTCAGTAGCAGCTCGGAGTTAGCATTTGTGCCCGGTTAATGGCAATAGGCTCACCCCTATTACATGGTCCATTGTTACATAACAAAACTTATTTAAACTATCTCTCTCTGCCTAGCCTCCTCCCCAACTATGTTGGGGTCGGCTTTCAGTCTAACTGGATGCAGAGGAACACTAGTGTTTTATATAGAGCGCCAGCCTATCTGATCTCCACAACCCAGTTACTGAGTAACACGATACTTCTTGGTAAGACTGGTTGTCAGACTTCTTGGCTTCAGACTAACGGCTTTACGTGCTTTCCGAAGCACGGGGGTATCACACCACCGACGTCCAAACTCCGGGCTGCTACTAAGAAATTCCTAAGTAATGGAAATATGAAAAAAACTAAATTACTTACACTTTTTGCCCGACCTGGAAATGGAACCCAGGAGGACTACTTATTAAAAAAAAGTACTTTATATCACAATACACCCATTATTATAACTACTTTAGTTATTATTAACCGTACGGCGGCGGTCCCCAAACTAGGGAACGCCTGTATTGTGGGAGCCTTCACAGATACCAAATAGGAGTCGGTTCACACCGAGACCAGCACCGAATTCACACAATGACAAATGTATCTTTTCATGTAGTAAATAAAGTTATATTTTGAGTCGATGTGCGCGCAGCGTAGCGTCGCGTCGCGTCTCGGTGTGAACTGACCCGTACCGGCTCCCGACACTTATCAGCCGTTCGTCGAGTGTTATTTGTGGAAATGTAGCCCGAAGATTAGTTGGTGTTGTAAATAGAGATTTGTTTTGCTTGAGATAAGACTTGATTAAGAAGCCTTGGGCTTGATTGCTGCTATGGTGATTGCTAGGTAGGCAACGTAGTGAGAGGTGAAATTTGCTAGCGAGATTTTTTTTTTTCAAATAAACAAATGCCGATCTGGGTATTCCATAAAATCCTCGGCAAAATGTGAAATGAGTTGTCTCTCAAGAGTTGTGCTATCCTGGTAACAGTTGGTAGTAGTAGTAGAGCTCTTTGTGAAGGAGCTCGTTCAGGGAAGTACTACAACTATACCTACATCTGCCGCAAATAAGCGTTGCTGTATTCCGGTTGGGAAGGAATGACTGCCGGTGTAATTACAGGCCCATGAGACATTTCAACTTCGTCTCTGGGATGGCAACGTATTTTTTGCAAGGCCTCTGGTATTGCAGATGTCTATAGCCAGAGGTGACCACTTAACATCAGGTGATTCGCCGGCTTGTTTGCCATAGATTGACATATTAACAATCTTCCCCGGGTTTACGAGGTGAACCTCCTGTATGCTAAGGACTTACAAAATAACACAGAAAACTTATTATCGTGATTAAAAACTTTCAGAAACTAGCTTCTGCTCGCGACTCCGCCCGCGTAGTTTTTTCACCCGCATTAGGTTACGTCTTTGGTTACTGCTCCGCACCTATTGATCGTAGCGTGATGTTATATAGCCTAAATCCTTCCTCGATAAATGAACTATACAACACAAAAAAAAAACTTTAAATTCAAACCTGTAGTTCTTGAGATTAGCGCGTTCAACTAAACAAACCAGCGAACAAACTGTTCAGCTTTATTATATTAGTCTAAATAAGAGATTTTTTTAACAGATTGAGGTTGACAGTAGAATGCGAACGTTCCTAAAAGCCACAAGAATCGCCCGTCTAATGTTATTAAAAAAAATTGTCAAATTAAAAAAGTACGAGTCGGACTCGCACACCAAGGGTTCCGTACCATTATCTATAGGACGAACAAAAAAAAAACACGTTTGTAGTATGGAAACCCCCTTAATTATTTATTTTATTCTGTTTTTAAGTATTTGTTTTTATACCTTCAACAGAAATACATTATCTATGAAAATTTCAACTGTCTAACTATCACATGAGATACAGCCTGGTGACAGACGGACGAACAGCGATGTCTTAGTAATAGAGCCCCGTTTTACCCTTTGGGTACGGAATCCTGAAATCCTCTTTCTTTTGAAAAGTAGGTTGAATATACTGCAGTTTACAAACATCGGTAGATACGTACATTTGTTCAACGAAAATCTACTAGTAATCAAAAAAACTCCATACAAGACCTGCCAAGTTGGTAGTAAAACATCGTGAGACGTGCAGGAGTTGCGTGCCAAGTTTTGTCTAAAATAAATGACTGCAGTTACTAGGGAACGGGCTTAAATTGAATAGTCATACTCAATTTTGGAAATGGTCTCGTCTATTTTGTGTTGAGCGAGCGTAAAGCTATGCTATGCGCATGGTAATAAATATTTTAACCGAATTCAAAAAGAAGAAGATTATCAATCGTCAATATATATTTTTTTGTATGTGTGTTACGCGATAACTCCGACAATTATGAATCGATTTTGATGATTCTTTTTTTGTTTAATAAGTCTTACTACAAAGGTGGTACCGTATAATATTATCGAAATTGGTTGAGTGGTATGGTAAAAAAAAAATGACAACCAAGTAAATGAATTAGCGTATTTTGCTTTCTTGTGACTTTGTGGTGTCTTGTTAATTTACGTACTGTTCTTTCATGAATTTGGATGACAGGAAACTTACTAAAAGCGAAAAATAAAAACTTTAATTTGGAGTTTTCGACAACGCACTAGTTTAGCCCTCCTAATTCTGCCAAATGCGAAATTTGTTCGAAAAAGTCACCGCGGCCCTGAAACGCAAAGGGCATTAGGGAGAACACGGATAGATTTTAGTCAGTAAGCGTCTGACACTCCTGTCCGCTTGGCCTAGGCCGCAAAAAGTCATTTTAGATCGAGCGACTTGCTTCAATTTTCTGTCTAACTCACCGACTCCTTGACAATTCAAACGTAAATGGCTTAATTTAATTAAATCGTTTGACTTTTGATATTTCAAATACTTTCCTGATTTTTAAAAAATACGAACTACTAACACTGCTATCAAAAACAGCATTGCCATACAACGTGGCAATGCTGCCAGCTATTTGGGCACTTTCCCTACAGCGATGCGAACGAGTCTGTTGATGCTCCATGAGCTTTCTCCTTTCTTCTTTTAATTATAAATTGTAATTACTTTGTATTTGTATTATTATTTATAAGCTTTTTCTTTAGCTTAATCTATACTTATGCCTGCCGGGGCTGCGGGTTGTTCGTAAGAGATACCGCGCCCCCGGAACGCAAAGGGCACAAGAAGGAACATGGGTGGGTTTTAGTAAGTAAAAGTCTGACACTCCCTCCCGCCCCGCCCAGGGCGGGAGAAGTTATTTGATGATTTCCCACCCACCAAAAAAAAAAAATCTATACTTATATTATAACGTTGAAGAGTTTGTTTGTTTGGTTGGTTGAACACGCTAATCTCAAGAACTACTGATTTTAATTGAAAAAATCTTTTGTTGTTTCATAGTTCATTTATTTAGGAAGGCTATATAACATCACGCTACGACAAATAGATGCGTAGCAATAACTAAAGACGTCACTTAATTAGGGTGATTACTACGTGACGGAGTCGCGAGCATAAGCTAGTTATTCATAACATTCACTAATTACCATGATTTAAAAAAAATATATATATATTTTCTCAGAACTCAGTACTTAAATGTTATGTTTCTTTGCCAACAGAGCTTTGCAGCGCTGCTACCAAGATCCAGGCCTCGTTCCGAGGACACCAGGCCCGCAAGGAGAAGGAGCAAGCCGACCAGGCCGAGCAGGCCGTTAAGGATCAGGAACAGCAGGATAAGGTTTGTCAAACCATTTTACAAGCATTTATTTACTTTGATCTGTCCTGGTGTCTGTCAACCAAATGTTACGAGTTTTTGAGCCACTTCCCGATGTTCGATTAAATTGAAATGTGGAACTTGAATGACAATGCAATATAATGACGTCACATGCCGTTTATAATATATAGGTATAGTGTCGGTCAATTTGAAAAGAGTGTCCATGGAGTTTCTTGGTCGTTCTTCTCCATAGAGACCTACGTTTTGGGACGAGCAACTAGCTTCAACTTTTTGTATGGGTAACTTCTTGACAATTCAGAAGTGCCTGTAAATGGTCTAATTGAAATAAATGTTTTGACCTTGATTTTGACTTTGTACAATGAAAACATCATCATTGTAATAGGTATTAGATAAAAATTAAGACTTTGAATTTGACCCAAAATCCCCAAAAATTTACTTGACATTTGTTCTCACGACTCGTGGCTATACTTAATCAATCTAACAAGTTAAAGACCCATTTTCCAGTGTTCGATTGAGGTAAAATGTTGCGTGTCAATGACATTTTATAGCTAGATTCATAAAGATATAGACTAGATGACATCACGCTACGACTCACTGGACCGGAGCAGTAACCAAAAATGCAACTAAACGCGGTTGAAAAAAATCAAAATTTAGTCGAGTTTTTTACTAATTTACCAAAACGTAAACTATGTTTGTATGGTGCGCGCTGTTCATATAGTTCCCTAGGGCATTGAGAACAATATTCAACATTTATCAATCAATCAATTAAGGCTATCACGATTTGTTAGACAAAGTCAAAGTTGAACAGAACTTTCATTAATCACAAGAATTGACGTAATCTTTGCCCATTTGTTGGCGAACTGATGAAATCTTGAAGTTTAGACTCTTGTTACCGAAGTATTTAAGGTCTCTTGTACTTGACTGCTGAGCGCGGGATCTGGGTTCGATTCTCAGGTCGGGCAAAGTATTATTGAGTTTTTCATTAGGAATTTCATAGTAGCGGCCCGGTGTTCGCAAGTTGCCGGTTTCACGCGCTTCTAGAAGCACGTGAAGCCCCTGCATCTGCGCCTTATCTCTCCCTGGTGTCACATTTTCGTCTTGTCGGACTATGAGAGATAGTGAAGAGGGCGACATTTTATTTTTTCATAGAAAAAAAGTTATGCTCAAAAAGGACAATGTCCAAAATGGCCCTGTGCAATAAACAGTATCGGAATACAAGATAATTAATTGTGTTTTTTGTAATATAAATTGTAAATACTTATGTAACACGGACTAGCTGTAAGCCAAAGTGTACATCTTATAAAATTTGACACGACTAATAACATCTGTCAGCCGCCATCTTTACCTAATGTCATGTCGTGTCGATACTTTTTTTCCAAAAGTGTGTTTAAAAAAACCTTATAAATTCTGTCATACTGTTTTAGGTTTATTGAATATTTCATATTTAATGGTTTATAATTAATTTTAATGGTTTTTTTTTTTTTACCTTATTGGAAGCTATATGTTTGAGCCGTTTGGGGTTGAAACACTAGGGCCATGGGGTCCGAGCGCTCATCTTGTTTTTCGTGAAATAGCCAAGCGACTGGTCGACTCTTCACGTGACCAAAGGGCTGGCCTTTTCTTGGGCCAAAGAATCAGCATTGCCATTCAACGTGGCAACGCTGCCAGCCTTTTGGGCACTTGTCCCATTGACAGCGATGCGGATGAGTTTTTTGATGCCCTATAAGCTTCCTTTTTTGCATTTTATTATTACTTAAGTAAGTTTTATACTTGTCATACTTAATTTGAAATAGTTAAAATAATGATAAACTGAACCAAACGTATTATTTCATCATAAACATTTTTCAAGGTCATATTTAAAACTCATTATTATGGTTTGATAACCTTAAAATCTGATACTTCTTTTTGAAATATATCTATTGTGCAGCTAGTCCGCCATAAAAATAAGATCATGTACGAGTTTACTACCTCGTTAGCCTAGTGGCCCTAAGCGCGACTGCTAAGCTAGAGGTCTTGGGTTCGATTCCCAGGTCGAGCAAAAAGTGTTATTGGGTTTTTCTATGAAATTCTCAGTAGCAGCTCGGAGTTAGGATTTGTGCCCGGTTAATGGCAATAGGCTCGCCCCTTATTACATGGGACCTAAATATAGCGGCGAACTGTGGGTGTACATTGTTACACCTCTGCCTAACCCTTCGGGGAATACAGGCGTGATGGTATGTACGAGTTTACTAATGATAGAGAACACAATACAAAATTTTTCGATCCTCTTGGCTCCAGGGCCAACTGTGTATGGGCGCAGCGCAATGTCCTTTTATAAGTAAGCAATCGTAGTGCTCGATTGAAGGAGGCGTGGCTTGACACTCTTGAAAAGAAAAAACTAAAATGTCCTTTTTCAATTTTACAGGAAGACATCGAAAAGATTGATCTCTCTGATCCTAACCTCAACAAAGCGGCGACCAAAATTCAGGCCTCGTTCCGTGGTCACAAAGTACGTAAGGACGTCAAGGAATAATGTGACCATGAGGTCTAAACAGGGGCAGGACTGTCTCTGATTTTGCAAACACGATACTACTATGAATATCCAACAAAAAAAAAATGCTTATAAATTTAAAATAATGTATACCTGCTGGGCTTCTCCACGGCTGATTTTCTTTAGACCCATTGTTTTTTAAATCGTTTCTTCGAATAAAATTGTAATTATTTTAAGTCACTCAAACATTTCAACATGTCATCGAAAGAAATTAAATTAAGTTCAATTGCAGTAAAAATTTGAGGAAACTACTTAGAATTATATGGGTGTGAATTGTTAATTAATAATATTGATGTATGTATGAATTGAAATGGAAACGATTGATAATATATTGTTTACGGATAGATGGTTTGATCGTCCACCTATTCGTTACTGTCATCTGCAATGTATTATCAATAATAACTATTTATTCAAATGAATATGTATCTTAAATACTCGTATATTAATCAGTAAATGGCATGTCTAACCTAATAGAGTACTTAAAGTTTTTTTGTAATATATTATATATTAAAAATGTTAATTATAAATATATGTATAATTACGGTTATTTTAATTACGATTTCGTGTTTGCGAAGTCAGTTACATTTGAAATGTTTACTAGTAAAGTAAAGTGAGTAATCGTGTAGAGTATGTCAATTCTCTACTGTATTTAAATAGTCAATTTGTGTCTCGTACTTATTGCTGTTAATATTCAAAGGGTTGTGTTGTTTTTGTAAAAATTGAACGTTCCATTATGGTGAAATTTATGTAAATTGAACCAATTTGTGTTTTGTTAAAGACTTTCCTGAAAAATTAAGCAACATTAAGATTTATATGAAACTGTTTTGATTACAGATTTTTTTTGTGGAAAATTTATCTTTTGCCAATATTATTATTACTTTATAATATTTTTCTTAACAATGTATTTGGCATTGGATTGACGTATCTCATGAATACCAAAGAGTAGAAAATACTAAATGGAGTGAATTGAACTATTTATAACATAATAGATATCTATCCCGTTTTTTCTATTATACATTTTGATCACACTACTTCGTGTACTAATTAAAATATGAGCAGTTATTTTTTATTATTTCCCTTAATTAAAATGACATTCCATCTTCTTTCAAAATTAATTTAGATTACTGTAGTTTTAAGATTACATAGTTTTAGTACCAACCAAAAAGCTTAAATGATTGATTATTATTTCAATAATAATTTATTGTGACAAGCCACAATATTATTTCAAGTCAGATATTCGTTTATAAAAAAATATGTTTGTTTATTATCACACAATTTCGCTGGATTTTCCTGTAAATTGCTGGTATATTTAGGGATTATATTAAATAAAATATTTAATATTCGCCTATATTACTTGGTTGTTTTATTTACCGCTTGTTTGTAACAAAAGCTGCTAGGTAAGTACAAAGGTGACCTTTTCATTTACAGAGCCTAGTGGTCCTAAGCGCGACTGCTACGCTAGAGGTCTTGGGTTCGATTCCCAGGTCGAGCAATAAGTGTTATTGGGTTTTTCTATGAAATTCTCAGTAGCAGCTCGGAGTTAGGATTTGTGCCCGGTTAATGGCAATAGGCTCGCCCCCTATTACATGGGACTTAAAAATACCGGCGAACTGTGGGTGTACACTGTTACACCTCTGCCTAACCCTTCGGGGAATACAGGCGTGATGGTTTTTTTTAGATATTAATGTAGGTAGACTCAGCATGTAACAATAGACGTCAATATTCTATCTAGATTATGAGACCCTGGGGCCTTCTAATATTTTTTTTTTTTTTTTTGTAGGTTGTTTCTGTGCCATTAACTCTTTAATGCTATATGGGGAATAATAATATGGGCTGATTTTTAATATAGTGTGTATTTCCAAGGAATTGAACCTACGCATATACCTACAAACCAGCCAGCCATTTTGACTGAGACAAAGTACAATTTTGTTTCCAACAATAAAAGTTGTTCCAATTTATGAGAACTTTTAACTCTTGCAAAGCCTGGGGTTTAAAAATCAGTCTTTATTTGGCATGACAAAATCGAGGCAAATATTCAGAGAAATTATTCGATTGATCGATTTAAAATTGATTTGATTTTTTTTTTTTTTGATTTTATAATGGCAATATAATTTTAAACTATTATACAACACTAGTTAAACTCTCACAAAATAATTTTATTATGAACAATATCTGCCATTTACATAATGTGCTCCACATTGCTATGAAAGGGTAGAACTTTACCCATATCAACGTCCGTTGACTATTGAATGTTTGCATAATAAATTCTACTAATTGAATTAAACACCACAAACGATTAACACGTTACAGTCACAAGACATAAAGCTGAAAATGGAGTAAATGTTTTTGAATCATTAATTGGAAGCTATGAGGAACATTTTTAATTAAAGCAAACGATTGGTTGTGCTTTTGTTTAAATATGAAAAGGTATTGTTTTATGACCGAATATTTCATTAGTATTCCATGCCAGACTAATTAAAAATGCTATTAATAGTGGTTTATTTTTAGATTCTTATTGCAAATGTATCATTAAAAATGGGTCACTTGCTCTTAGCAAAAGACATTTCATTTTTTATAATAATAATAATCGTGGATCGCTTGGAGAAGCGCGCAATGATAGTTGACATAGCAGTCCCACATGACGTGAACCTCGTGAAGGCCGAGAATGACAAGAAAATCAAGTATCTTGACTTGGCTCGCGAGGTTGTCGACATGTGGGATATGGACTCAGCGATCATTGTGCCGATTGTTGTCACAGCCAATGGCTTAATTGCCAAGAGCCTCGACCAACATCTAAGGAGGCTCACGTTAGGCAGCTGGATCAAGGGATTGATTCAGAAAGCGGTACTCCTAGACACGGCGCGTATTGTTAGGACATTCCTTTCTCAGGAGCCCTGACCGCCGGTGGCTTGGACCCTGTTCCCGTCGCAGGTGGGCTACTATTTTTTATATTTTTAAATGTTTTTACTTTTATAACAATATTTAAAAATGTAATTTATATGTATATAGTAATGAATAAATGACAATAATAATAATAATATTTTAACTATAAATTAATTACATTAATAATTATAAACTGATTTACTAAAATTAAAATAAGCCCGATTTTTTTTAACATAACATAATTATGTAACCTAATTGCAAATCTTTTATTCGAAATAGATTGTTGAATCAATGAGCAATAAATAAGAAACTTAATAGTTAGACAAACATTAATATAATAATTTAATCTAATTTAATTAATCTTATATTTACCAACTATTATCAACGCATATATCGATAGCCCGGATTCATATATGGATAGATTAATGCACCATTAATGTTGATAGGCAAAGATGAAGTTGTATAAGGGTTTACCATCTTATTCAACACACTATCACCTTTATTCCCTTCCCTTCTAATATCAATATCCAAGGACACATCGGTATCATCAATCTCAGCATTTCGTATTTTCATTTCACCGTGATTCCAGGTTCTCCAAATTCTGTCTAACGAATTTTCTGTATGACCTTCTAGATAAATTGTGTTATCAACTTCTGGTTGGTTTCGATAGTAAGGTTTTTGAGTAGAATCGGAATCGAATGGTGGATATCCATTTGGATAGTATGGTAAGGTAATTTGTGTACCGGATGCATTTGGGTCGAAATTTGTTTGGCCACAAATTGGGTTGATTTGTGCACCAAAATTCTTTGGGACATTAGTGTCTTCTCCACATATATTTGGAGTGGGCTGTGCCTGTCCACACATATGTTGAGTGGGCTGTGCTAGTCCATACATATTCGAAGTGGTCTGTGTTAGACCATAGTTCCTTCTATATTGGTCATACATATTTTGGTAATAGGGATTATTATACGGATTTTGCAGGTAGTTCCAAGTGGCTTCTTGGGTCCCTTCGTTGAAGGTAGTTGGTGGGTTTGTCTGTTGAATTGTGACGGTAGGTGAAACTGGTAATTTTTCTTCAAATTCTTCGTAGTTACGATTTGTTGGTGTAATGCAGACGTCTTGGTCTGAAACGTCAAAAAAATTATCACTCCTAATTGTTTAATTCATCATCATCTGCCTAGCCTTTTCCAACTATTTTCGTATACCAGTGTTTTACATGAAGCAAATGTGTGTATGGTGTGTGTGTGAATGCAATGTTTAATTAAATTGGGATAAAAAAATGGTGAGAAACAGCAATAGATCATTGCCGTTTTGCCCGCCACAGTCATGTATAGATGACAAACCAAAATGTGCCCAGCACGCCACGGTCACGATCCCATGAGACATGTCCCATGGACTTTTATACGTAAATAAAACTCATTAAACAAAATCTATATAATTCCGAACTCACTACTACGACAGACGCCCCTAGTCCGCCGACCGTCAATGACAGTTTTGACCATGATGACCTTACATGCAGTGACGATGATAATCAATACTAATATGAAGAGTTTGTTTGGCTGGTTGAACGCGATAATCTCAGGAACTACTGGTTTGAATTGAAAAATTATTTTGGTGTTGTATAGTCCATTTATCGAGGAAGGCTATAAGCTATATAACATCACGCTACGCCACACGGGAGTGGAGCAGTAACCAAAGACATAACGTAATGCGGGTGGAAAAACTACGCGGACGAAGTCGCGAACAGAAGCTACCGGCCTACCGGACCTAAGCATACCGGCGGACTGTGGGTATACAGAGGTACACCTCTGCCTAACCCTATGAGGAAAACAGGCGCGATGGTGTATGAAAATACACGATGGCTGGCGGGTGTATGTTATTTTTTTGTCTTTTTTTTTTATTCTATTTATTTAATACGGGGTTTTTATCCACATGGATACGCCAACCCCATCGTACCCTCTTAGATTTATACTATCTTAACCAAATAATTTGAGAGGGAGGGAATCATAAACTACATAACTTTGCCAAACTACTTAGCTTTTTCGCTAACTGTGATTTGGGACTAGCCAAAATTGATTGTACTAACCCAACATCTAGAAAATTTAGTTTAAACTCATTAATTAATGATTCTCTCTCATCTTTGTTCTTGTCTTTTTCAAATTGATTTTAAAGAGGAACTTACCGAAATGAATCTAGTCTTACTGAATATTTCGCGACTTATAATCATCATCACAGCCAGGTTGCGCATGGGCACTGACACCGGCAAAGGCCTGAAATGTTGGGACAAGTGTGAGACATGGAATCGCGAAATAATCAAAGACTAGTTTCATTTTTAAAGTAAAATAATCCCAACCTAATATCTTCCCACTGCAGGACAAAAGCCTCTCCCCGTACAGAGAAGGCACGAACATTGATCATTACGCTTGCTTAAGGCGGATTGGTGATTTCGGAGTCATATTCATTACAAGTACGAGTTTCCTAACGATGCTTTTCTTCACCGATGTCAGTGACGTCCAAGATAAACTTGGAAAGTACATTTGAATTGGAAAAGTCACATTGGTACTTGCCCGGTATCGAACCCGCAACCTCATGCATGAGAGGCAGATGCCATACCCACTGAGCCATCATAACATTATCAATATTCAATTAGAATTTTAACAGTCTCACCTTTTTGCTCCATAATTGTATTATCGTTGAATACGAGTCCAGCTAGACCCACATTTTTTTCCTTATTCCTAAAACCTAAAGAATGTTTTTCTGGTTCATCTGAAATAGGTTTTGGTATGGGTGGTGCATGATTAACAATTCGCTCCTCAGTTAGTGCAGTGTGTTCATCACCGTTGCGTAAAACAGCCGTATCAATATTATAATATCCATCATTATTTTGAATCTTTTCAATACTTATTAGATGTGTTCCGTTTGATATTTGTACAATATCTGGATCAGTGATATCGTCACTTTCTTGCATTTTCTTTCTAAATTCTTCTTTTTTCGGCTTGTTATTCCCCGCGTTTACTATAGGAATTTCTTTATGTTTCCTTGGTGGAACTTCTTTCATTTCAGACAAATATTGTTTCCTAATTGATTGTGGTAGAGGTTCGGGTTCGTCTATAAAGAAAGGAACTGGTTGTTGAACGGCTTCAGGAATTGCTTTACTCTCTGTGTTTGAAGGAACTTGAGCTTTATTGCCTTCGTTTAGAGCATTCTTATCTGATTCTTTACCATCTTTGATTAGAGTTACATTACTATCAAGTAAATTTACATCTTCAGTCGTAACAGAACCTGAGCGTCCTTCAGTTTCACGAGTCATTTTATCTTCTATATTAAAATATGGTATTTTGGTTTTACTCGTAGATGATGGAGCACCATTATTTGGATACGATTTTTTTTCTGCATTCAATGATGAATCGTTAATTTTATTTTGTAATATCTTCATTCGTAAAGCATGTGCTGGTCCTGGCACGACCTTTGCAGTTTTTAGAATAACTGGAATTTTCGTTGGAACTATTTGTGGTGTTGTATCAATACGACCATTGATTGGTTTTTGCAAGACGGGTTTTAGAACCTGTTTAATTGGTGCTGTTAGCATATTAGGCTGCATGCGTATATTTATTATCCTTGAATTTCCTTTGGGGTCCAAGTTATTATTATTTTTATTCAAAGTGCTTTGTCGTTCATCCCGTTTTTGTTGAGGTACTTCGTTACGGTCATCTTCTATTAAATACTGCTTGTCTCGTTTCTGGACCTTTAATTGTTGTTCTAATTCGGTCTGAAAGGAAAAGTTTAGTTTATTTATACAATGTTACTTTTAATTCGCTGAAAACCTGAACATTTGTACTTACTTATCATTAGGAACTACTTTTAACTCCGAAATTATGAAATAAAAAATAGGTATTCCATATACTACTACAATCGAGTTAAAAAGGTATTTTTTGAGAACAGCTGATTGTTTTTTAAGTTATGCGTATTGATTTTTACAAATACCCCTTTTCAGGTTTTCAATGAAGTAACAGTCAACCTAACGATTACAAAAAGAGCAAAGTATTGAATGTGGTTTTTCTAACCTACTAATCCTACTTTATATTGTAAATTCGAAAGTTTGTAAAATGGATGGATGGATGGTTATGTGATGATGTTGAACGGATCTGGATGAAATTTGGCACAGCGATAGATTATATTCTGGAATGATACGTAACTGCCTCGTTAGCCTAGAAGTCCTAAGCGCGACTGCTATGCTAGAGGTCTTGGTTTCGATTCTCAGGTCGAGCAAAAAGTGTTATTGGGTTTTTCTATGAAATTCTCAGTAGCAGCTCGGAGTTAGGATTTGTGCCCGGTTAATGGCAATAGGCTCGCCCCCTATTAAATGGGACCTAAACATACCGGCGAACTGTGGGTGTACATTGGTACACCTCTGCCTAACCTTTCGGGGAATACAGGCGTGATGATGGTATAAAAAGTAGGCTACTTTTTATCTCGGAAAAATGTACGGTTTCCGTAATATATCAACTTTGACGCGGACGAATTCGCGGGCTGAAGCTAGTTGCTAAATAACAACGCAAAAATATTTGTTTATATCATCATGTTCGAGAGGACCAGCTGCTAGCAATCTTATCTACATGGTACATTGTTTATCTCATCATCATCTACTTAGCCTTTTCCCAACTATGTTGGGGTCAGCTTCCAGTCAAACCGAATGCATCTGAATACCAGTGTTTTACATGGAGCGACTGCCTATCTGACCTCTACAACCCTGTTACTGGGCAACACGATACCTCTTGGTTAGACTGGTTGTCAGACTTCCTGGCTTCTGACTATCCGTAACGACTGTCAAAGATCTACGAATGACAGCCGGGACCAACGGCTTTACGTGCTTTTTGAGGCACGGGGGTCTCACACCGCTAACTTCCAAACTCCGGACTGCTACTGAGAAATTCGTAAAGGAAAAACCCAATAACACTTTTTGCACGACCCGGGAATCGAACCCAGGACCCCGTGCTTAACAGTCGCTCTTGCGACCAAGAGACCAACGGGGCAGTACAGTATCTATCTATAAAAGGATAATGAGTAGCTCAAAATGTTTGTTTATCTTTCTGGAATCTGAAAGCCCTTAATTAAAAACATTCAAAATCGAATCAGAATCTCATCTCAGTGACAATTAATGTCAAAAATTTATGTAAATTAGAGCTACTTTTGATAGATTAAAACTGAGATTAGAATTTGGATGACGTTATCATATTAATACTTATTATCTCACTGCGGGGTCAAGGCCTCTTCTCATACAGAGAAGCTACAAGGATTGATCACCATGATTGCTCAATGCGGATTGGCGATTTCAAATGATATTATATTTATTGAGTTATATATGTTGAGAGGATAAGTGAAAGGCGATTAACGGTAGGGATTTATATGGCAGATGTGAGTGGCAACGCCGGGAGAGGACGCCCTAGAAAGACCTACCCTGACCTTATTGGTGAGGTTCTTCAGAAAGGTCGTGTGCGCAGTACTCGTAACCGGCGTGCTTGTATGAACAGATGTATGAACGTGGTCGAGGCGAAATAATTATATAAGAATCGTAGCAGGTGGCGTTCTGTGGTTTCTGCCTACCCTCATGGGAAAAAGGCGTGAGTTTATGTATGTATTATATTTATTATAAGTCCAAGGTTCCTCACGATGATTTCCATCACCGATGTCAGTGTTGTTCAAGAGAAACTTAAAAAGTACATATGAATTTGAAAAAGTCACATTGGTATTATACTTGCCCGGTATTGAACCCGCAATCACATTCATGAGAGGCGGGCGCCCTAACCACTAGGCCATCACGAGATTTTACTTTTTTATATGTTATAATTATAACGCAATATATAAAAATTGAAGCGTTTATTTTTTCAAATTAAAACAATCAAATCTTTAATATAAATTATTTATATTAAATCAATTCACGTGTATCAATACTTGATAGATTACTTTTTTTAATTTGTTAGGCTTTTATAAAAATATGGAAAGAATATATTATGTTTTACACCCGCTAGTATAGTAGCTGCCACGAGTCGTGAGCAGAAACGTCTTGGTTCATTTTTTGATTTTCGGGTGCTCGAGATTAGTTAGTCAGTTGGACTGATCGCGTAGAGCGTCGGCGCCCCAAAAAAACCCAAAAAATTTACTTGACGTTTGCGCCCACGGCTCGTGACGGCTACTATACATTTTGTTAAACAGATAAAAAATATTAACGCTATTTTAGACTAAAGTAATTTAACCTTAAAAGTTCGATTTTTCAATCGGTCACATAACCCTTAACAAATATTTCGGTTTGTCATATTTTTTTTACAATACTGTTACAAATGCGTAAGTTTGGATGGATGTGAAGTTTGGTACTCAATCAGCTAGAACGCCTGAACAGATCTGGGTGAAATTTAACACATAAATAGATTATATTTTGAAACAGTACATAGACTACTTTTTATCCCGGAAAAATGAGTTCCCGAGGGATAACATGTCAACTTTGACGGACAAAATAAGATAAAGATATTTGCAAAATGTTAACTGTTACTTACGTATTGGATGTGTGGTGTGACCAGAACAGATAAGGTAAGAATGAGTATATGAGAGGAAGTTTGAAAGTAGCGCCAGTGACAGAAAAGTTGAAAGGGAACCCGTTTGTCTTAGTATGGGCATATGAAGAAGAGGGAGGAGACGCATGTGACCAAAAGAGTTATGAATATAAAGAAGAAAACGTGTTGCGACGACACCAAGTAACATGGGTTTTTTTTTCGGATGGGAAATCATCAAATGACTTCCCCTGCCCTGGCCGGGCGGGAGGGAGTGTCAGACTTTTATTGACGAAAACCCATTCATGTTCCTTCTTGTGCCCTTTGCGTTCCGGGGGCGCGGTATCTCTTACGAACAACCCGCAGCCCCGGCAGGCATCGGCCCTGACTAGCCCCTCCAATTGTTGGCATCTCTTTAAGGCGAACGAGGAACACGAACGCGCCGTCAACACGGCCTGTCATTATGCAACATATGGACAGTGAGCTACCTATTGGTCACTGTCCACAGGCCCGCGTCTACGGTGGCCGGGAGTTGTCTCGCGGCTCCCGACGCCCGAAGCGTCTCCCGCGGCGGCTGAGACGGGAGGCTCCCTGCGTCAGGCGGTAAGTAAGGGCGGCGTGGCGACTCTCTAGCCACTTTTCAAAAAGGGGACTTACTGCCTCTATTAAGGCGAGCCCTGCACGGAGTTGCGACATTCGCTCTCTCCATGTCGCCGTGAGATCGAGCCAGAGGTCAGTCCGCTGAACGGCGATTTGCCGCGGTAAGTAACATGGGATAAGGACAGGAAGATAATGACTTACAGTTGTATTCTCTACAGCGAAACATGTTGTAAGTAACACCAAAGACACCACCACTATCTTCATAATTTTAATCTTTTTATTTATAAAAAAAAAAAAGGAATTTAACACACACGAGATCGTTCCATCGCACCTAATGAAAAACAATGACGGTGAACACTGTAATCTGATGTTTGTACTAATTTCTAAAACATAATTAATCGATTCTTCATACTAGGTGGAATTAAGATGATTGAACACAATATTTTACTGAAAATTATGTTATTCCTTACTCCTCCGGTATTCTTTTTTTCTTATGATTAATTTCGCTTATATGGCAGATGTGAGTTGCAACTTACGGAGGGAATACCCTAAAAAGACTGACCTTATTGGTGAGGTTCTTCACAAAGGTCGGGTGCGCAGTACTCGTAACCGGTGTGCTTGTATGAACAAATGCATGAACGTGGTCGCCTCGTAAATTTGGCAGCAATTGCGGTTTTATACAATTACGGTTTACGTATTTAAACAGTTACGGTTCATGAGATACAAACCGCTGATAGACGGACGTACAGCGGAGGCTTAGTAACAGGGTCACGTTGATACCCTTTGGATATATAACACAACAAAAAATGAGGAAATACACAAAATTAAAAATTTTAGGTAACCGCTGATAACTTTTGAAACCGCTGAACCGATCACACACATACACACAAATACACACACACATACACACAAACACGTCAAACTTATAACAAGCCGTCGTTTTTGCGTCGGGGCTTAAAAAAGAGTCTTGGTACATACCGGCTAACTGTGGGTATACATTGGGACACCTCTGCCTAACCCTTTGAGGAATACAGGCATGATGGTAGGTACCTATGTAAAAAAAGTCTCGGTCCTAGTTTTTAATATTTATTTATTTCGCATACATAAAATTATAAATGTTTGAGAACAAAAGATAGAAAGTCGGATAGAACTCCGAAATGGCTGCCATGAATAATACTAATATTGTAACAATTCTGCTGATGCTTCGTATTACCGTGATGGTTGACGGGGGTGCAAAAGTCAGTGATTTTCTCAAAGATTTCTGTTCATACGTGGTCAAGCCATCTTCTGGTGGCGTTACCTGAAATTATTGCATAATTTTATACAAAACAAAACAATGGAACCTAGGACATTATTCAATTTGGGATAAATTATGAAAATTTGAACGAACCAAAAATTAAATTGTATCTTGTTACAATAATTTTAACGGCCTCGGTAGCCTAGTGGTCCTAAGCGCGACTGCTACGCTAGAGGTTTTAAGTTCAATTCCCAAGTCGAGCAGAAAGTGTTATTGGGTTTTTATATGTAGGGTTACTCTCCAAAACAATGATATAGTGATTTTTTTTTTCAGAGTAATGTAATGAAATTAATTAATTTTTATTTAAGTAACCTTAATTGCTATCTGGATTACTTCTTTTGTTTGTAAGACATTCCAAAAACGGTATATGTCAAATACGTATACAGCGTAGAGAATTAACCTCGAGATCTGACTTCATTGTAAAAAATAAAGAAAATAATATTATTGTACATACCATCACGCCTGTATTCCCCGAAGGGTTAGGCAGAGATGTACCAATGTACACCCACAGTTCACCGGTATGTTTAGGTCCCATGTAATAGGAAGCGAGCCTATTGCAATTTACTGGCAGAAATCCTAACTCCGAGCTGCTACTGAGAATTTAATAGAAAAACCCAATAACACTTTTTGCTCGACCTGGGAATCGAACTCAAGACCTCTAGCGTAGGACCTAGGCTAATGAGGCAGTTTTGGCGTACAATATAACATATTTGCTGGTTTACGTTCACGTTTATATTGGAAGAAACTGACAAGACAAGTGTAACTTGTGTGTGAAGGCACTTAACTATAATTAACGTAGATGGTGTTCCATGCCCGCAATGTGCGAGGATCGTCACAAAGAAGATTGGTTACATAAGCCACATGTAAGCTCACGAACGACAACTACGACGGAGCTGAAGCCTTGGCCGAAATCTTTCGTATCACATCATCATCATCAACTTGTCTCGGGATAAACGTATGCATTACCTTAAATCCTACCCCAGGCTCAACGTGTGCTGGGCCACTACCCTTGGGACATGGCTGGAAATCACCAAATACCCTTTTATCTTTCCCTTTTATTTCATAGCATAATCACCAAAATCTTACTTAAGTTATTAATGCGAAAGTTTGGGTTAATTTTTTAAACTAAATAACGCCGGAACGGCTGGACGGATCTCGATGAAATTTGGCACAGAGATAGATTATAGTCTGAAATAGCGCAATGTTTGATTCCCGTGGGATGATTGATCAAATTTGGCATGGGTGAAGTCGCGGGTAGGAGCTAGATGATTCGAATTGCTAAGTCAAATAATGACTTAACGAGTCATTTTATAGATCTTTTTTTTTATTTATAAGTATCATTCTTAACTCAGCAAGTAGTAAATGGGATTTCACGGACAGTGTTCTCCATGCAAATGAATAAGGGCACTAATATCTAGGCTTGTGATCTTATGATCATCTCTCATAACAAAAGGACAGCTCTGAGACAGTAACATCTCGCCGACATAGTCTTAAAAGATCCAGCACTTAGCTGCCAGCGTGCCGCCCGCAACTATTATCTCAACATCAAAAATAATATTCTAACGCACACTATTTAACCCCCGACGCCAAAACGACGGGGTGTTATAAGTTTGACGTGTCTGTGTGTGTGTGTGTCTGTCTGTCTGTGGCATCGTAGCTCCCGAACGTATGTCTCGATTTTAATTTTGTTTTTTTGTGTTTGAAAGGTTAATTACTCGGGAGTGTTCTTAGCTCTTTGTTTGATGGAAATCGGTTCAGCGGTTCCAAAGTTATCAGCTCTTTTGTTAGCTACGGTAGCGATTTTTTTCTCCTGTCGGGGGTCACTTAAAATTTTTAATTTTGTGTTTTCTTGCAAAACATTGATCCTACTAATAAACGGAAAAGCTAAATAAAATGTCAAGTCACCAACGTCGAAACTGTCGGACTTCTCATTTGAACTTTCATCAAGAAAAGTTTCTTACTTACCTAAACAAACTTTAACTTCGAAAACTCCTCCGCCACCGATTTTAAGGGGTAGTTTTGGAAAACATACTTACCTTTACAAACTATTTAAAGTCCTAAATTCAATGGCGAATTATTTACTGTGTTAGAGCCCTGCTGTCATAATGAGCAATGACCCTAAGTTAGTTTTCCATCTCATCAATTTTGAGATACATAATTATTATTATATTTTTGAAACTTAGTTATTTAACGAGAAACTAATTAACCACAAACCTTGATATTATAACTTCATTCTTGGTTACAAAAATATCATTGAATTTAAACTATAACTAGACTATTTTGTATGGAGTACACTGTCGGCATAATCCCCTTGAAACCGTAAAATTATTTACCTTTTCACCGTCTCCCTTATTAGCGTTGTCAGTAGAAATTTCAGATTTAACATCTGCGTGTATCGGCTGCGCATGATTCGTGACTATGTGTAGCGCGCCCGACGCGCCTCTTTTATTGCGAGGCGACCATGTTGATAGCGACGACTGAAATATTCCTTTATTTATTTATTAATACTTCATTTATAAACAAACATACATTTGTATAGCAAACACAAAAAAAATATTTTGTTGAACCGCTGGTCTAGTTCAAAATCTCATTAAGTTGGGTATCATAATTGTAATATTGTCTTTTTACACCCGTTTTTTTTTTTGGGGGTTGGGAAATCATCAAATAACTTCTCCCGCCCTGGGCGGGGCGGGAGGGAGTGTCAGACTTTTACTGACTAAACCCCACCCATGTTCCTTCTTGTGCCCTTTGCGTTCTGGGGGGCGGTATCTCTTACGAACAACCCGCAGCCCCGGCAGGCATTTCACACCCGTTACAGTCAGAGTAAAAAGTAAATTTAGCTGATTTTAAAAAACGATATTTTTTTACTCTTACCTCTATATCAATGTGCGCTAAAACACAGGAAATAATAAATAATAAAATAGCTGAAGCCGTCATGGTTTTCGCATTATTCGCACTATTTTTTTTATTAAGAAAAATCGTTCTAATTTTTTTTTTATACTCGACATAAAAATACTTATTGCCAGGTTGATATCATTTGACATAAAGTAAATCATTTTATACTGTTTCCTGTTTTCCTAAACAATTCAATTGTTATTAGAATGCATAGTAACTGAGATTTCAATCAAATACAATGCTGACAATTTTATCTCTGTTCTTTATTTTTACACCTTTTTGTGATGTTCGTGGACACAATTTTGGGGTAAGTAATTTATTTTAAGTATTAGAAAGTCCGCAAAAGGAGCATGCGACAATTTGGACCCACTTTTCTCAAAGTTGTTCAACAATGATGGGACCCATGTCATATGAAACCTCTTAAGGAGTACTTCATTCCATTCTTTGGCAGCTAACTTCAAATCCAGCGCGAAAATATTGTTTTGGTACATTCTGTAATTTTCGTGTAAATGCAAAGATTCCCACACTGTCCAACATTGACGAGCAAACACCATTTTCTGAACTTAGCTGCCATAAAATGAAATGAAGTACTCATTAAGAGCTTTCATATGATAAATGTCTCATCATACACACATACACACATACATAAACTCACGCCTTTTTCCCATGGGGGTATGCAGAAACCAAAGAATGCCACCTGCTACGATCCTTACTTACTTCCTTCGCCTCGTCCACGTTCATCACGTCTCATCACTGTTGAGCAATGTTGAAAAGTGGGCCCAAGAATCATACAACGTCGCCCAGGGTTCTTTCACTTTTATCAAAAAATTGGACCAAAATTGGTATAGACTGGGAAAAGTATAAGCATCATTCAAGTTAGTTCAGCCATTTTCAAAGTAATGATTTTGGATATAATTTTAACGATAATTAATTAAAATCTATTCTAAGTATTCGTTTGGGACGTACAATGCACAGTTAATGCTGAGTATGCAGGTTAGCTTGTTTTGGAATAACTAAGCTCAATTAATATTACATAAGTATCAGTATGTATTGGAGCGAGCGAGTTCAAAATTGACATAAATGTTTACGGTTTTTGAGTTTCCATATGTTTTGTAGTTATCTATGTAGGTCAGCTACTCTCAAACTTTTAAGGCAACGCAACACTTAAGGAAACCCTTTTTGTTTGGTAACTTTCCACGGAATCCACTTTAGGAATCGCTGATCAAGAGTATTGACTACTGTAAGAAGGGTTATTTCTCTCAGGGCGTTTAGGGAGCTTCTTCAATGATTTGACACACGATTAACAGTAAAGAGGACCTATATAATCCAACGTAAACAAATACAATGTTGTTACAAAACAGGTAGAAAAAACGGTAAAAACCAAATTAGCTGGCGTATCTAACGTCTATTACGTCCTCGTAAGGAGACTAGTTGTCCACTGTCGGTGGTGGGGGTGCGGGGTGGGCTCGCGACTACTCACGTTTATAGGCACGTTCGAGCACAAGTTGCGCGTTCAAATAATTCCGCGTTACTACACTACTAAATTTCTGAATTAACCTTGATTTTGCTGACTTCTTATCAGAATAAGGTATTTCGGTGTTAATATGCAAATATACTTGCTTTTTAAAAATCTCTTTGTATTATTTAGCGTAAACTATTTCACTCATCACATTACAGACTAGCATCTTATCGGAGTTGGTCTTTTTACTCGACTGCGCTAGAAAGAGGGTTATGTTATTCAAGTGTATGATTTATGTACCTATATAGATATCGGATGTGGTAACGTGGGCGAAGTATTCAGTCTTCAGTCTTTGGGTAACTCGGACAAGCAAACGATGGTATTGGTTTACAATGGTTTTACTTAAGTTACATAGCTTCACACAATATCAAAACACCACTCTCAGAGTGAACAGGCAGGTTCATTTGACACCAGCCCGTCTTCCTCAGTCTAGACCGCCATGTCTAGCACCGCTTTCTCCCAGTATTCTGACAGCACCGCGTCACCGACTCCCACCCAGGTACTAATTCCATTAGTCCCCGTTCACACTAGAGGGCGTACTTTAACACTCCATCCAAATCCAATCCACAGGCAGGACGCAACCTCGTTGCACTTTCAGTTCCACTTTTGAATAACAGATGGCGTTGTAGCAATACGATTTCAATCCCCGACATATATATATATTTTTTCGGCACGCTCTGTAGCTTAAGTGGTTCGATATATTTTACCTTGAGAGGTGTCGTTAGATTCGTCTTAATTGGGAAAGTGACACTAAGTAGATATTCCAAAATATAAAAAAATTAATGGCCCATTTTTGTCGTCATATTATTTATGTCTTCAAAAATTAGTTTTTCCTCAAAACCTATCATGTGTGATATCAAAAGAAATGGTTGTATACCTAAATGGCTCATTTCTTGTTTTTTTTTTTTGGGAATCTAGAGACAAGCACGACCTTAAATTAGGTCAATAAACGCCTACAAAAATGAAATGCTACTATGACTAATGTGAACGGGAGATAAAGAGGAGTTGTCAGGTACCTACTCGTGTCCCGGTAAATTTAGAGCACCCTCGGGAAATCAGTGGGTAGCAGGCTTATTAAGTTGGTTTCACACCGGTGGCGGTCAGACGAGGAATAGATTGCATGGGCGAGAAATAAAATTTGTATAAGTTTTAAATACGTTATTCCTGCAGCAATACAGTTTCAATGTGAGCGCCAGGATACGCGAGGCGAGAAATGAAATGTATTTTGTTCGTAGAATATTGAACTTTATTGTGGCGTAAATAGATTATTTATTACTTTACAAAATGGATGTACAGATCGACCGAGCCGACGCCGTCTGCTTGCGTTGGTGGCCTACTATAACCATCTGCTTGGATGTATAGGCTATAAATGGAGGTATAGGCTCTGGTTGCCGCGAGTCGATTCGTTACATCTTTCGTTATAAAAGTGTCTATCCTAGCCTTGCCTCGCCGGTTTGAAACCACCTTTATAGTGATGCCCGGACTTTCGAGAGATAGCAACGAGGTTATTTATAACCGTGTTGATTAACAAAACCATTGGCGCATTCCTCTAACGATTGATTTTAAAATTGTGAGTTTTAACCTGTCAAATGTTCATTCTATAGTGTGAATATCATACGTATGTGTATGCATTTTGAGTTTATTTTTGTTTAATTCTCAATTCATAGTTTTTTTCACTTTTTTCATCATGACAAACAAAACTCGTAGTTGTTAATACTAGTGGAGCTCTTTGCGAAGGAGCTCGTCCGGGGAAGTACTACCACCATACCTATTTCTGTCGCAAAGCAGCGTTGCTGTGTTCCGGTTTAAAGTATATGGGTGCCGGTGTAATTACTAGCACATGACACATTTTAAACCTGTCTCTGGGCTGGCAACGCATTTGCAAGGCCTTTAGTATTACAGATGTCCATAGGCAGAGGTGACCATTTAACATGTGGGCTGTCGGCATGTTTGCATCTAAAAATTGAGTAACCCCCGACAGAAGAATAAAGATCCACACCACAGCTAACAAATAAGCTGAAAACAATGAAATGGCTAAACCGATTTTGATAAAACAAATTTAAAGACCATCGTTAGGAACCTGCTTTCAAATAAAAATACCGCATTCATATTGGTTCACCCGTTTAAGAGCTACGGTGCCACAGACAGACAGACACTCAAATACACAACACACAGACATGTCAAACACTCCTCTTTTGGAGTCGGGGTTTAAAAAAAAACAAATCTTATTTTAAATTCGTCAATAAGAGTGGAGATAAGAAAGGTTTATACGTATACAACTTTACGCTACAAACGACGGGAGCGGAGCAGTAACCAAATACATAACTAAACGCGGAAGACACTGCGGGATAAATAGCTACTCGCTTATAATTTCAACCTTCACAATAACTATGGTACAATATCAAACCATAAATAAAATAAACTATTCAGCATAAACAGTCTACAAGGCGCCGTAAATAACACCTAGCCTCGCTCTTTAATATTTAAAAGCTAATCGATACACCCGTCGGCCATAATTGGTGCATTAGTTTCTTTTCCCAAGGCCTAATCAATCCATCACACAACGTTATACTGTCACAAACATGATAAATATCCCTTTTAGTTGTGAAAAATGAACACGAATATTAATAAAAGGAAAAATACTACTTATTAGGGGGGGGGGTTATTATTATGGGGTACTATTTAGAGCATATGACTACTAGGCTAAAGAGGTAGAGTGAGCGGCGTTGGTCCTGCGCCTGATCTCTCTGAACTCTACCCAGTCGAATCGGATTGCCGTCCCACTGGACTATGAGAGTGAAAGAAATAGGGGGTACCTGTGTTTGCGCAATCATTTGTGCACTAAAATATGTCTGGCGTTGACTAGTCTCCATTCAGATTGGCCCCCGTGAAAGAAATAAGTTACGATAAATTTATTTCTTTCACGGGGAATGATGTTTCGTAGATGGTCGTTACCTCGAAGTCTTTCCGCCGAATGTTTTATTAAATAAAGGGTCGTTACCTCGAAATATCGATTTATCGAATGTTTATATCGTGGAAGAGTTGATACATCGACGGCACGTTTAATCGATGGTATAATGTATCGAGATTTACCTCGATAACTCGTTTAGTCGAATTTAATAAAATCAAAATATTTAACACAGTAGCAGCCCTGAGTTTGGAAGTTGGTGGTGTGACACCCCGGCTCGAAAACCATGTAAAGCAATAGCTTTACATGGTTTTCGAGCCGGGGTGTTAATGACAGCTGGGACCGTTAGGTCCCAGCTGTCATTCGTAGATCTTTGACAGTCGTTACGCATAGTCAGAAGCCAGGAAGTGTGACAACCAGTCTTACCAAGAGGTATCGTGTTGCTCAGTAACTGGGTTGTGGAGGTCAGATAGGCAGTCGCTCCATGTAAACACAGGTATTCAGCTGCATCCGGTAAGGCCAGAAATCGACCCCAACATAGTTGGGAAAAGGCTAAGCAGATGATGAAAATATGATCCACAGTATTTTTATTAATTATTAAAAAAATATTTATTTTTACTATTGATTAACTCTAAGTAAATATTTAATGGTTTTAGAATAAATTACTGAGCGATGCGGATCTACAGTCAGCACTGATGCCTCAAGAGTTGAATCCAGCTATCGTTTTTGATAAGGTATTTATTGTTCATTAATAACCCTTTATTAAACTTTTATTATTTACTAGCTTATGACAGCCTCGTTAGCCTAGTGGTCCTAAACGCGACTGCTATGCTAGAGGTTTTGGGACGATTCCTAGTTAGAGCAAAGTGATGTTGGGTTTTTCTCTGAATTCGAGTAACAGCTCGGAGTTAGGATTTGTGCCCGGTTAATGGCAATAGACTCGCCCCCTATTACGGGCATCACACTTGGTTGCGCAACGCAATGGCGGGTATCACACTTGGTTGCGCAACGCAATGGCGGGTATCACACTTGGTTGCGCAACGATATGGCGGGTATCACACTCGGTTGCGCAACGATATGGCGGGTATCACACTTGGTTGCGCAATGCAATGGCGAGTATCACACTTGGTTGCGCAACGATATGGCGGGTATCACACTTGGTTGCGCAACGATATGGCGGGTATCACACTTGGTTGCGCAACGATATAGCGGGTATCACACTTGGTTGCTCAACGATATGGCGGGTAGCACACTTGGTTGCGCAACGATATGGCGGGTATCACACTTGGTTGCTCAACGATGTGGCGGGTATCACACTTGGTTGCACAACGCAATGGCTGGTATCACACTTGGTTGCACAACAAAATGGCGGATATCACACTTGGTTGCGCAACAAAATGGCGGGTATCGCACTTGGTTGCGCAAAAAAATAGCGGGAATCACACTTGGTTGCGCAACAAAACAGCGGTTATCACACTTAGTTGCGCGTCAAAATGGCGGGTGTCCCACTTAGCGCTCCCTAGGTCGCGCATCAAAATGGCGGGTGTTCCACTTGGCGCTCGCTAGTTCGCGCATCAAAATGACGGCGTACGCTAAATAGACAATCAAGACTTTTAAAACACTGTTCTTCCAGGATGCTCCGTGGCGCGCAGTGTTCCCACTAGATCGACAGCGACGAGACGTTGAAGTAGTTGCCGATGTATTGCCGCCGCACGAGCCGGTCACGCCCTTATCACAGACTCTGAAGGTCTATAGTCGTATAGCAACTGGTATTGCGCTCGTTATTGGAGCAATTGTTGAGATAATACTGTATTTTGTAGAGTTTTATAAAGCTTGAATTGGTTAATATATAATTTTTTTTTGTCATGCATGTTGAAGGCCTTCCTTATGTTAAGTGGTTACAACTGCCTATGGTCCTCTGTAATACCAGAGGCCTTGTGAATGCGTTGCCATCCCAGAGGCAAAGCTGAAATGCCTCATGTGCTTGTAATTACAACGGCACTCATACCATTAAAACCGGAACACAGCAACGCTGCTTTGCGGGAGAAATAGGTATGGTGGTAGCACTTCCCCGGACGAGCTCCTTCTCAAAGAGCTCTACTACTATACTATAACTATATGTTTTATTTTACGTAAACTTCCAGAAGCAAGGAGATTCTCTGCCTGAAATTCAGATGGACGAAGACGTAGGCTTCAACTAAGTAGTACATTTATACCTTGTCGTATGTGTTCATTCTCACAAGGTGTTAGTATTCTCATAAAATTATAGTTTGTAATTTGTGGAATGCAACCTTTCTCACAGTATTATAAGACACATTATTGCAGAAAGTGCTATCGATCGTTCGTGTAGTATCATGAAATATTCAGAGGCTTGAGCGATTGGCTGTGTGCATGTGACGCAGTGTATGTAGGTCGATATTAGTCACCTTTTCATGCTAAATATTTTATCGAAGTCTACTGTGGCTTGTGACTGACTCACTCATTGGCCACAAACACTTGGTACATACGGATTAGGCCTGCGATCAATTCCCAGGTCAGGCAGTGTTATTGAGTTTTGTCTTTAGAAGTCAGTAGTAGCCCAGAGACTCGATCTGTGCCCGTTCGATGGCAATAGGCTCGCACACTATTGCAAAATAATAATACCAGCCTATTACTATGACATCTCTGATATCAGTGAAGGAGAACATTGTGAGGAAACCTAAACTTTATAATGAATGTAAGTCTGAAATCGCCAATCTGGCTTGAGCAAGTGTGGTCATGCCTCGTGCCTTCTCTGTATGAGAAAACGCCTTTGCCCAGAAAGGGGACAGTATCAATTATTTTCAATATGATAGCCTGATTCATGAGGAATAGAATAAGCTATATAACATCACGCTACGACACATGGGAGCGGAGCGGTAACCAAAAACGTAATATGACTTTGGTGAAAAAAACTACGCTGACGAAGTCGCCGGCAAAAGCTAGTTGAGTATAAGATTCCTGAATATCGACAATTACAAATACCTGTACAATATTCCAGCGAGTTTATTCCGCAGATATGCGATTGAATTTCATCAACATTTCGATATCCGGTATCCATTTGATATCCCAAATCACAAAGCCTTCTCAAGGTTCAATTGCTTTCCAACCCACTTTGGCAAAGGTAATAAAAGGGGTTTGTTAGACATTTATTCAACATCTAAGTATGACTCACACACTGATTCCTTGATTACAATTAATTTAGCTTTCATTTCTAATTTGTAGCTCTGAGTACGTATTGCACTACTTTGAGTTTTTTTTTTTTTTTGGTGTGTGGGAAATCATCAAATAACTTCTCCCGCCCTGGGCGGAGCGGGAGAGAGTGTCAGACTTTTACTGACTAAAACCCACCCATGTTCCTTCTTGTGCCCTTTGCGTTCCGGGGGCGCGGTATCTCTTGCGAACAACCCGCAGTCCCGGCAGGCATCGGCCCTCAATGGCCCTTCCATGTGCTGACATCTCTTTGAGGCGCGCGTGGAACACGAACGCGCCGTCGACACGGCCTGTCATTATGCAGCACTACTTTGAGTGACTTTAATATTTGATAGATCGTTTTGACATTAGTATAGTTTTATGGAATTGTAACCGTACAACTTATTTTAAAAGAGTATGTATGGAGTTTCTTGCCCGTTTTAATCCGTACGAAACTACCTTTTGGAATGGGTAACTAGATTTAATATTAACAATTTTGACATGTAAAAGTGCCTTTTAATGGTCTAATTGAAATAAATGATTTGACTTTGACTTTCGAGGTTCAATTCGTTTGTTGTAATGCGAATTCAAACTTATAAGTAGGGACATAAAGTATATTTTTGTTATAAATTAAAGATTTTTTGATCTCCAACGGTTTTTTTTACCGAGGCGCGCGTGGAACACGAACGCACCGTCGACACGGCCTGTCGTTATACAACGTACGGACGGTGAGCTACCCATTGCTCACCGTCTACAGGCCCACGTCTACGGTGGCCGGGATCGTCTCTGCGTCAGCTCACTGGATCAGCGGTTAGTAGTGAATTTGGCCCAGTCAAACAAAATATTTAAAAAAGTTATTATTCTGTATTTATATTTATAATGGATACCCTTAAAATAAGGAGGATTCATGTAACAGTTTTTCTGTCTGTTTGTATGTTGTCTTGTCACTCGAAAACCACTAAGTCGATCTTAATGGGATTTGACAAGGAGAGGCTTACAGACTACTTTTTAAATCCTCGAGGTCGTTATATCCCTAGAAAAAAAAAATATATATATATACCATCACGCCTGTATTCCCCGAAGGGTTAGGCAGAGGTGTAACAATGTACACCCACAGTTCGCCGGTATATTTAGGTCCCATGTAATAAGGGGCGAGCCTATTGCCATTAACCAGGCACAAATCCTAACTCCGAGCTGCTACTGAGAATTTCATTGAAAAACCCAATAACACTTTTTGCTCGACCTGGGAATCGAACCCAAGACCTCTAGCGTAGCAGTCGCACTTAGGACCACTAGGCTACCCGAGGCAGTTCCCCTATCCCTAGAACTCGACCAAAATGCCTCTTGGCACGTTTTTCCATTCTACAGTCGATATATAAGTAGCACATTTATTACAAAATTGCTTTCTGAGACCGAAACATAAATATACTCGTAAATGTTTATTAATACAAAATGAAAGAAATTCACATCTTTCGTTTATTCCACATCTCAAAATGTCACATTTCAAGATATTTCCAAGAATCTGTGACTCATATTTTAATTAAAACCGTAAAAAATCCGTGAAAATCGGAGTATTTTATTATTGTACTACATCCAAGTATGGTATTAGTAGGAAGGTATTAGACACGGCTGCTTGGTTTAATATCTAATATTATGTAGGTTGAAAACAATAAAATTTCGAGGAGGAGGCCTTTGGTCAGCAGTAGGACAGCGTAGGAAGTGAATAGGAAATAGGAATAGTGAAAAAAAGTAAAATTGGTATAGTAACCGCCATGAGTCGTGAGCACAAACGTCAAGTTATTTTTTGAGTTTTTGGTCCGTCAGTCGAAACGATCGCGTGCAGCGTCGGCAACCCAAAAAACTAAGAAAGGAACCCAAAAATAAACTTGATGTGTATGGCCATGACTCGTGGCGGCTACTATAGGTACTACTAAACGACTTGCCCGCGACTTCGTCCGCGTGTCGTATTTCACCCGCGTTAAGTTACGTTTTCCGTTACTGCTCCGCTCCCGTGTGTCGTAGCGTGTTGTTATATAGCCTATGTTACTCAGGAATAATGTAGCTATCTATTGGTGAAACAATGGTCAAAATCGGTCCAGTAGTTTTGAAGCCTATTCGTGACAAACAAACAAACAAAAAAATCTTTTCTCTTTATAATATTAGTACAGACTAACTTACGTTGGAAGCCCACATTGATGCTCAACCATTATATGTACATGGATTCAGTACATAATGCCATGAGTCCTAAAAGTAAACAGTATTCAACGCTTATTAAAAAAAAACTTGTATTCTTGACCTACAAGGTCACATTGTATGGAAAAGCAGAAAAACAAAGCATTCAACATTTCAACACAGAGAGACCTAGAATTCTGTACTGAATCTAGGTCTTCGTCGATGTTTATTTATTTTATTTATTTTTATTCATTAAAGCTTTATGCACAAATGTAAAACAAAATACACCGTACAAAGGCGGACTTAATGCCTTAGGCATTTTCTACCAGTCTACCTTAGGGTGATGCAGATTGCGGCGGCGAACTCTCGCGTCCGGCCCTGGTGCAAGCCATGGTCCGGAGCGAGAGGGAATGGGATGCAGTCGCCTCCTTCTGCGAGGCAGTAAGGCAGTAATGCGGCGGGACGGTTGAGACAGCGGTTCTCCCGTCCCAGCCTCCGAGGTAGACGCTCCGGACGTCGGGAGCCGCGAGACGACTCCCGGCCACCGTAGATACGGGCCTGTGGACGGTGAGCAATGGGTAGCTCACCGTCCTTACGTTGCATAACGACAGGCCGTGTCGACGGCACGTTCGTGTTCCACACGCGCCTCAAAGAGATGTCAGCAAAAGGAAGGGGCCACTGAGGGCCGATGCCTGCCGGGGCTGCGGGTTGTTCGCAAGAGATACCGCGCCCCCGGAACGCAAAGGGCACAAGAAGGAACATGGGTGGGTTTTAGTCAGTAAAAGTCTGACACTCCCTCCCGCCCCGCCCAGGGCATAAATACATATATACGATGTTCCTACCTTCCTATAAACAAAGTCCTTGTGAAAAACCATCCATCATAACTTTCAGCAGCCAGCCATTAGACCCGCTTAGAAGATTATGATGACATACCATTCAATACTTATTCCCTTCCTACTTAGGTCCACGTAAGCGAAGCCGCGGACTCAGCTAGTGAAAACTAAATACGCCACACAATTTAAGCGATTTAAAATTATAAAATAATATAGACAATCAACAACAAAATTCCACATCGAATCAATCCGTTCCTCTCACATATTTGATGATAATTAAATTGTCGCCTATTTCCAAAGTGTATATAAATGGGAGAATGATGTCGCGGTGAGTGAACGACGACGTTTGACCGCACGATGAAGTGGCTTGCGTTCCTGTGTTTGATGCTTGGCTTGCTGTCAGCTGCTATGGTGAGATAATTTTCATTTGTTTTAATTTACATAACACACCATCACGCCTGTATTCCCCGAAGAGTTAGGCAGAGGTGTAACAATGTACACACACAGTTCGCCGGTATGTTTAGGTCCCAATGTAATAGGGGGCGAGCCTATTGCTATTTACCGGGCACAATTTCTATGAGATTCTCAGTAGAGAATCTCATAGAAAAACCCAAGACCACTTTTTGCTCGACCTGGGAAACGAACCCAAGACCTCTAGCGTAGTAGTCGCGCTTAGGACCACTAGGCTACCGAGGCAGTTTGTTTTAAGTTCTTTTTTAGATATCACTGGATGGCGAGCAAGCCTATAGACATAATTATGCAATACCAGAGGCGTTGCAAATGCGTTGCCATTCCAGAGACAGTTGACAGGGCCACCCATACCCTTCAAACCGGAACACAGCAACGCTGCTTTGTGGCAGAAATAGGTATGATGGTAGTACTTCCTTGGACGAGCCTTCGTTAGGTTTTATATGGCACGACAGTGGTTGACTGCCTTGTTGGTCATGGTCTCCAAGGTCGGGCAAGATTATTGGATTTTTCTATTAGGAATTCCTCAGTCGCAGTTCAGAGTTTGGAAGTTGTTGGTCATTGATCCTGCGTCTCATCTCTCCTCAGTCGTGTCGGATTGCAATCCCATCGGACTATAAGTGCACTTATCTGTTAGCGCACATATTTGCCCACTATACTTATCCCCCGCGTACTTGCCTGGTCTCTATTAAGTAGTTTCACATAATGAGAAATGGCCATTAATTAAAAGTTAGCCGTACTGAAATCGAGATTTTTTGGATCTGTATTCACAGGTAGACCAGATCAAGTACTTGGACGGAGTCTGTGACTCAATCGGATCTTATTTTTTCGTCTAGATATCCTCATGGATTCCCCTTCGTCTGGGAAGGATGCCGAGTTATGTCTTACCGACCCTATGGTTCCTCCTTGTATCACGAATCGTTAGCCCGCAATTTGTTTGAATGAAGGCCGCTTCCAAACGGTGGTTTTCGAAATCTAGGGGGGAGGCCTATGTCCAGCAGTGGACATCCTACAGCTGATACGATGATGATGATTCGACCGTTTTGCGGGCTGCTTCACCATGTGCAGCCTGTCCTACAACCGCAAATTTTCCTTCTGAATGAAACAGGCCTATGTCTGATCGAGTGAACTAAGCCATGTGTGCTCTTAGGAATTATAATAACTGTTATATCTTCCACAGGCTGACGACGATGATGGTCGGAGTGGTCCAGCAGATTACACCAGCAGGTATGCTGAATTAGCATCGCCTGTACCTTCACATGTTAATGTACCAGAACTGCTAGTCTCTCTAGCCAGCTATCACCAGTAAGGAACTCGGGAGCCAAGACCTGCAAACCCCTAAATCGCTCATTTAACAAAATGTTCCTTGAAGCTCATTGTTTTGGGAACCTTTATTTTTTGACCACAGAATTTTGTACCAAAATTGAACCTACCCAGATTTTCAATTGATTTCATGAAAATTTTAATTGCATTTAATTTTGTCTTTATTTAGGTAATAGGAACTTTAATTTTTTTTTTATGCGGTCATTTAATTGGAGTATTCTACCCACTAGTGCAGACCTGTCGTTGAAATTATGTTGTATTATAATTAGATTATTTTATTCATAAAATTGTGTATTATTGATCAAAAGTGTGGGACGCTTCTGAATCTGTATGTATATGTAAATTAAAGTTGAAGTGCGCTCGTCTATTGTTTCTGTTTAATTTTCTCATTCGAGTGGTTTCGTATGTTACTCCTTTGAATTATTTTCAATGTGCTGACAGCCAGGGTCGCTAAACTTATGTCATTTTAATATGGCTGAAGTTTTGGGAATAGAGAGTGGAATATATTTTTTAAATTCGTCTTTACAAAATTTATTGACTGCTCCGTTGGTCTCGTGGTGGCAAGCGCGGCTGATGGGCACGGGGTCCTGGGTTCGATTCCCGGGTCGGGCAAAAAGTGTTATTGGGTTTTTCCATTACGAATTTCTCAGTAGCAGCCCGGAGTTTAGAAGTTGGTGGTGTGCCACCCCGTGCCTCGGAGAGCACATAAAGCTGTTGGTCCCGGCTGTCATTCGTAGATCTTTGACAGTCGTTACGGATAGTCAGAAGCCAGAAAGTCTGGCAACCTGTGTTACCAAGAGGTATCGTGTTGCCTAGTAACTGGGTTGTGGAGGTCAGATAGGCAGTCGCTCCATGTTAAACATTGGTATTTAGCTGGATCCGGTTGGACTGGAAGCCGATCCCAACATAGTTAGGAAAAGGCTAAGTAGATAATGACTTACAAAATTTATTGCAGGACACCTTTTCAAGGTTGAATGGTTACCTATGTTCAATTAAAAGTCGGTATTTCATATATGTTCTACAGTATATTATTGGAAACCAATATTCGTTATTGCCTGATACTTTCCGGGGGCCATAACCTTAAAGCGGTTGGTTTTTAATTAGGTTTTGCAGGATATTGTTAAATTTCGTATATTTCAGCATTGTCTTGCCCAGTAACTGGGTTGTGGAAGTCGGATAGGCAGTCGCTCTAGTAAAACACTGGTGTTCAGCTGCATCCGGTTAGACTGGAAGCTGACCCCAACATAGTTGGGAAAAGGCTCAGCAGATGATGAGGATATTGTTAAATTTCAGCCATGCTAATATGACGTAGTTAAGACTACACTGGGATCTTGGACTAGCAGTTAAGCTTTGTATGCGTTCGTTCTTCATTGTTTTCATAACTGAATGCTGTTGATTACTGCCCCGAGAATTTTGAGCACACTGTGGTGAGTAAGGCTAGGTACATACTTGTGCCATCTTGATAATACAACATAAAATTTGTTGTATGTTGTTTTATTAATTAATTACACTACATACACTAAACATAGTTACTTATACATCTAAAAAATACACAAGAAATAATATAATGCACCGCATTTCAGGATTTCAGGTAAAGGCTTAGTAGTTTATAATATCTTGATTTTACATACATATATTTATTTAGGAAACAGTGACATTGTGTCTCACCTAGTTATACCATCGTGAAGTATGGAGAACCCGTTCAAAAGATTAGGGATAGGCACCTACTAAATTAAATGAGAAAACCAACCACCAACAACCCGCATTTTATGTTACCTTAATCAATAAATACAAGAGTCGATTTCAAATTTGGGGCCTTATTAGTGTAAGCGGAGTTCGCGTCAGTATATCACAAAATATAATTAGAGAAATATATGTTGCTTATTTATATCACTGAAAAACTTAATTAATGCTTATTTATTTAAATATATAAGTGGTATCTCTGTTTGTCATGAGGATTTTAAATAGAGAAAAAATACAAAAAATTTCATCAATTTTTCTATTCATGATTCCTTTTCGTTTTTTGTTTATGAAAGAGAAGGGAGTCAGTGATATCATGACGGTTGACAGGATGGCATGGAAGAAGAAAATGTGTTGCGCCGATCCCTAGTAACGTGGGATAAGGGCAGGAACATGATGATGATGATAATTTATTTTAGAGGGCTGACCTTGGTAATGTTGCCAGCCTTTTACTTGCCACATGGACACCGATGTCGACGATTTTTTTGGTGCAATATAAGCTTACTCTGTTTTTTATAAATTTAACATACTTTGTAATTTTATTATTATTTATAAGTTTTGTGTTTAGGTTACTAGACGAACTTGGGACCCAAATCTTAGATAGGTGTACGAGGAGTCGGAGCCGACTTGCAGATGCCTCTTAGAGAAGGCTTTAAAATAAGTGCAACCAAGGATAACCCTCGGCTGTCGCACAACTATTGCAGGATATGGAAACAAAGAATGGGACCTTAAGTGGATCGGTTATATGTTACCAATGGTAGATAGATGGTCTAAATGAAATTCCTAGTTTCTTTGGCCCTAAATTTGAAAACGGTTCGCATCAACTACAAATCACTGCTCAAATGATTCCAAATTGGGTTCTATGTGGACGGCGGGAGAGTCAATGTATTTGCGTCGGGCTGGGAAGAGGCGTTCGTAGTTCAGGTTGACATCATGAGGATGGATTGCACTGCGGCGAGCTTCGCGGCCGTACGGGACGTAGTCGTATGGTACCTGAAGGGAGACACCATTTAATGAGATTATTTGATAACTGAAGGCTAATTCTAAAAATTAACAAGTAATCAAATTTTAGTAATCCCTGACAGAAGAAGAAAGATCCCTGCCACAGCTAACAAAAGAGCTGATAACCTTGAAACGGCTGAACCAATTTTGATAAAACATATCTAAGAACCATCGCTAGGAAACCTGCTTTCAAATTGGTTCACCCGTTTAAGAACTAACCTTCTCTGTACGAGAAGAGGCCTATTTTTTACCCCCGATTCAAAAAGAGGGGAGTTATAAGTTGGAGGAGGTTAGGTTTGTGGAGTGATAAGCCTGTGTGTCTGTCTGTGGCACCGTAGCTCTTAAATGGGTGAACCGATTTGAAAGCAGGTGAATCTACACAGATACTGAATCAATTAAGGAATTGGATAGCTGATTGGGCTGTCAAAGTTAAACAGGTCAGGTGCAAGTCGGTCAGTCAACTTATTGACTGATTGACTTATTGATTGAAGTAAGTATCTAGGTACTTCTGTTTTATCAAATTGAACCCCTCGTACTATCACCAAGCATAAAATAATTTTAAGAAAAATCTGAACAAATTGTTGATTATTGTTTTGTTGAAGTGGGTACAATAAGATTTTTTATTATAATTGTCTTTTACTCTATTTATTATATATATATATATATATATTATATCATTTGATACAAAAGCGACAAAATAACAGCATTAATTTCTTTGTTATTCCGTGTTAGGAATTTTCCATATAACGTGGGGGCATTTACAAACGTATAAACTCACTTACACAAACTGTCAGACCTTGTTTATTTTTTTTTGCCGGGGTGGACAATCCTAGTGGATGTCCAGCGCCCTGGGGGGGCGGAGGGGTCTGTCAGACTTTTACTGACTAATAACCATCTCGGTGTTCCATTCCCACACTTACGCCGGGGATCCCGGGAACTTACGCGCCTTCCGCGGTCCCCGACTGGTGCTTGCTGGTCCGTCGCTGCGGGCCTCTTCAGGTCAGGGGGAGGAGTGAGGTGTTGGACTCCGCCCGTGACGTCAATGAGTGTCGCGTGTGGAACACTACGAGCTGCCGCCTCGGGTCTAGTTGAATAGAGGTTGACGAACGTCCCCGAGTCCGCCACCCCTTCAGGCCCATTCAGGGGGACCGGAAGAGGGCGTTATCCGCTCACTGCCGGCTCCCGGTGCACCTGCTGCGGGTTGGGAGAGAGGTTATGATCTCTCTCTCCTTTTCCGCAGCCTCCTTCTGCGAGATGATTGAGCAACTATCTGTAGGCCATACAAATATTTGTTCCGTGCGGGAATCGAACTTGCAACACGCACCGCGGTACACACAGTTCCGGGTCTAGTTTTTCGTGTATGTGAGTCTATATATTTGTAAACGCACCCACGATTCAGGAGAAATTCCCAGTGTGCAGAAAAAAAACTTACCTGTGGTGCAGAATCCACAGCTGTAACAAGAAAAACACAAGTTAAAAATAAATATATCAGATCCATGTTCGATCGTTCAGCAGCGTGGCGTATGCGCACTTCACGCCTTTCGCTTTTCTTTTAATTAAAATATCACGTACGACTTTATAGCGGCATTCGATATTTTATTGCTTTCGGACAAGTCATACTAAACTATAACAATTTTTATATTTGTTTGGGGCGTAATCGTTGCGTATGCTTGTGGGATCCATGGCGTTAATGCAAGAAGGAAATACCGGGGTGGTTTTTGGTCAGTTTGACTCTGACAGACTCCTCCGTATCACACTTAATAATATTTGAGCTCTATGTGAAGTAGCTCGTCCGAGGAAGTACCACCACGATACCTATTTCTGCCACAAAGCAGCGTTGCTGTGCTCCGGTTTGAAGGGTATAGGTACCGGTGTTATTACAGGCACATGAGACATTTCAACTTCGTCGGGATGGCAACGTATTTGCAAGGTCTCTGGAATTGCAGATGTCTATAGGCAGCGGTGAATAATAGTTATTTAATATAACTTAAATGTGTCGATAGGCGTTACAGCCGATAGCTTCATATCTCCACAAACTGCCTCGATTAACATCTAAGGAGGCTCTCTGTTTTTGTACAAATATTTAAAAATGTTATTTATGCGTATATAAATAATAATACTCGGCCCCTATTACATGGGACCTAAACATACAGGCGAACTGTGGGTGTACATTGGTACACCTCTACCTAACCTTTCGGGGAATACAGGCGTAATGGTATAGTGTTATGTTATAAATAATAATACCAGCCTATTAGAGCGAGGCCACACGATGCGGCAATTAATTCGAGCTATAGGGTGCCACACGTGCGACGCGGCACCGCAGTAGAACGCTGTCTACCTCGGTGCGGCGCGGCGCGGCATCGTCAGTGGCTGTGCGTAGGGTCACTTTGGTATACAGTGTGGTGGTACGGTGCACTCCGGTGCCGCAGCGCATCACCCCTCGCCGCCTCGTCTCGCAGGTCACAAGCACGGCGCGTCTACAGTGCGAAGCCGCGTAGCATGGCATAGTGATTTGTATGTAGCATGACGTTGCGGCATCGCACCGTTAACGCATCGTGTGGCCTCACCCTTACTGTCGCACTGCAGGGCAAAGGACGCTTTTCATACATAGAAAGCACAAGCATTGATCCACCACCTTTGCTTGGCGGATAACATATACAACCTAGATATAATTAACATTTTTGTTTAAAATTTGATCCTACTTCCTAATATCCTACTAATATTATAAATGTGAGTTTGTGAGGATGGATGGATGGGTGTTTGTTACTCTCTCACGCTTAAACGGCTGAAGGGATCTGGATGAAATTTGGCACTGAGATATATTGTTAATTGTAGTGTGGAATAACATATAGGATACTTTTTATCCCGGAAAAATGTACGGTTCCCGTAGGATATGGTGTCAAATTTGACGTGGACGAAGTCGCGAGCAGAAGCTAGTAATTTACTAAAGTAATGCAAACGAAACGAGATAAAAAATGTAAACAATAAAATCAGAAGAACGCTTCTTTTATCTTATTTACTCGTACCATGAAACACATAGCGACAACGGTTTCCGATGTTTTTGCGTGAGAGAGATAAGGACAGAGATACTAATCGATCGCTGTCGTACGTTTTTAGAACTTCTTTTGGTACAGGGTGGACGTGAATATTGTGTAGCTTGTACTGTGGCTTTATTGTTTTTTATTTATATCATTGGAAGGCAAACAAGCCGACGGCGATGACGGCCCAACTGATGTTCAGTGGTCACCGCTGCCTATGACATCTGCAATATCAGAGACCTTGCCATCTCAGAGACAAAGTTGAAATGTATCATATGCTTGTAATCCAGTGCAGAGGACTCCTTAGAATTCCATTCCTATCGGCTTCTCATTAAAAGATTACTTGATAGATCGTTTTGGCATAAGAATATTTTACGGAATCAATATAACTGTACAACCCGTTGGTCTCGTGGACGCAAGCGCGACTGATAAGCGTGGGGTCCTGGGTTCGTTTCCCATGTCGGACATTATAACTATTGACATTTTTAACAAATTTATTGTAAAAGTGACTGTTATGAATTTTGTCTACTTTGTCATTATCATTAATTCGTTAAATTAATTAGTTTACTAAATTAATCTTGTAAGCGTTTTGGATGTACATCTGTTAGCTTGTAAGATCAAATAAATAAATAAATAAATATTAGTCACCACCAGTCGTGAGCACAAATGTGAAGTGAATGTTTCGGTTTTTGGGTTCCTTTCGAGGTTTTTTGAAACCCAAAAACCGAAATATTAATTTGAAATTTGTGCTCACGGCTCGTGGTAACTACTATACCACCATTCAAAAATGGTGCAATCAGCAAAGTCTACTACCTATCTACGTTTTGGAACGAGCAAATAAGTTCTAATTAAGATAACTATTTTCAGTTAAAAATTTCCAATCTATATATTTATAGGAAATTGAATCTAGATCGACATTTCAATTGCTGCACTTCGTCGATATAAAAAATATCAATAAAATAATCTTTTATGACTTTATTGTTAATAGTTATTTGTTTATGGAATCCAACAAAAGTATATTTTTTATATTAAAGTAATGTAAGTTTATATAAAACTGCAAAACGTATACAATGGCAGTATTTCATACCACCATACTTGTTTCATTGTTTTGTTCATCGTTTGCAGCAGTGAGTTTTATTACATTTTTAGTCATAATAATCTCAGCCTCGTTAGCCTAGTGGTTCTAAGAACGACTGCTACGCTAGAGGTCTTGGGTTCGATTCCCAGGTCGAGCAAAAAGTGTTATTGAGTGGACATTCTCAGTAGCTGCTCGGAGTTAGGAGCTGTGCCCGGTTAATGGCAATAGGCTCGCCCCTTATTACATGGGACCTAAACAGGCAAGCTGTGGGTGTACATTGGTACACCTCTACCTAACCCTTCGGGGAATACAGGCGTGATGGTATGTTAATAATGTCTGCCTATTATTACCCCACTGCAGGGCAAAGGCCTCTTCTGATACAGATAAGGCTTGAGCATTGATCACCACATTTGGCATTCAATTAATTCAAATGTAAGTTCTAAGATTTAGAAACTTAGAATCTAAGTATATCTTGGACATCACTGATATCGGTGAAGGAAAACATCTTGAGGAAACCTGGACTTTAAATTAATGTAAGTCTGAAATCACTAATCGTGGTGGTCTATGCCTCGTGCTTTTTTCTATATTTAGGCCTTTGACCTGCAGTGGGACAATAATAGGCTGTTAAAGTGACAGGGTGTTATAAGTTTGACGTGTCTGTGTGTCTGTCTGTGGAATCGTAGCTCCCGAACGCATGAACTGATTTTGATTGAGTTTTTTTTTTAGTTTGAAAGGTGAATTAGTCGGGAGTGTTCTTAGCTATGTTTGATGAAAATCGGTTCAGCGGTTTCAAAGTTATCCGCTCTTTTGTTAGCTGCGGTAGGGATTTTTATTGTTCTGTCAGGGGTTACCTAAAATTTTTAATTTTGTGTTTTGTAAATCCTTTTTCATATTTTAGGAAACGCCATTATACCAATAATCGAAAGGGGATTCCCAGTATCGCACGTCAATTAGTCTATGACGCCAATTCTCTGTATATTGAAGGGATTAACATACATATTGAAATAGGATTACCAATCAATGCATACACTCTATGCATCCATAATACTAACTTAACAATTATAACATGATATTCTGTTGATTTAATACTCTATTCTGTGTTGGATTTGTGTTGTTTACTGTGAATATCCAGTGTACTCCCATTAACAATTCACAGTAAGTATTAAGGCCATCACAAGGGAGATAATTTCCCAGGTTGCGTACGTCGCATATGTGTGAAGGGTCGCGCGGGATATCATAGAAATTGTTCTACGGATAAACATCTTAATATCCCTGTGATAATTTGACAAATGTGAGGAAAGGCCTCTACAGTTTGGTTGGAACAATTTTAGACATTTCTTTCCTTGACTCCTAAATATCCCATGATTAAAGGTATATAAAAACTGAAAAGGCTGTTATCAAGAAAATAATACATAATCCCAATTCCCATAGCCTCAACAACCAGAAATAGACGACCAATTCCAAATCACGGACCTAGTAACTGAAACACCAGAGCCTGCCGTATCATCAGATCAACCTTCTCAACCAGAACAGCAACAACAACCAGACCAGCGAACACAACCAGAAGCAACTGCTTCTGCAACTGCAGATACTGGAGCTAAAACTTCAAAAACTGTTCAAAATACAGTAATTGTAACTAGAGTAAAAAAAAACGAAACACAAGTATCGTTACCGCAAGTCAGCTTCACGTTAAGGGTTTACAAACTCATATCAGAACCTTTCCTGAAAGTTATAAGAGCTCCCAAAGTTAACGAAGTACTAAGAAACATTGGAACGTGTGTCGTAAATGGTGCTATGGAATTATTTTCGTACTATTTACCAGCCCCTTTCATGCCTCTTCTCGCCACTGCAGCAGGACTCGTGATTCCATTTGAACCAGTTGTTATGTTGAAAGAGAGAATGCCAGTGACTAGTTACAGAAGGGCTTTCCAAACGGCAATGAGTAGTTTTCTTAGAACCTTCGATAAGTACAAAGTTGATGAGGATTATGATCCATACATGGCTAGACGGTTCAATAGAAGATTTATGAATAACAAAAATGAAGACGGAACAACACCGGAACCTGTCGATTAATAAAATTGAATATTTTTTTTTTTATAGTTTATTTTTTATTTTCTCTGAGACCGTTATAGTAATATTTATTATCCTTCTGAAGGAATTTCTGTCACGGCGGCCAATCTTACTTGAGACTTGATAAGTACGCAGGAGATATTGTAGTGCACAGACCCAGGTGCACTCCCTCTTCCCACACTCTCTTAGTCCGATGGGACTGCTATCTGTCACAACCGGGGAGGGATCAGGCGCAGGACTAACGGCTTCAACGGGCTTTACGTGCTTTCTGAGGCACAGGGGTGTATAGTTAAGGAACTTACAGATAACGAACATTTCCGCAGTAAATACAGTATTTTATACAAACTTAGCAGCATATTTGGAATTATTATTATTAATATTTTTTTCCTTTTTTTTTTAAACATGTTAGACTTTTAAATATTTTCGCAATAAAAAACTTTTTTAATTTGTTTTCTATCTGTGTATTTGATTGTAACCTCGCTGGAAGCGGACAGCGAAGGACCGGTCGTTGCGGCTATCTTTAAGGGAGGCCTATGTAGCAGTGGACATCGTTCGACTGATATGATCATGATTATGATAAGGGGGGCGCGGATTATTTATTTATTTAATATTTATTTGTTGAAAGGGGGCGCGTTATAAATCAGTTAGGGAGCCCCTGTTTTGCACGAAAGAAAAAACACTTATCATGGGTAATAAAATCTTAATCAACTTAGAAAAAAATCAATTCAATCAATAAAAGCTGACATAGTGATAACCCCAAAGAATGGGCAAAAGAAAGTGGTTGTTGCAACTGTTCTTTCCTTCTTCGGGGTTTCTTTCTTCTTAGCAGTTTCTTTTTTATCTTCTTTAGCTTTTTTATCTTCTTTACCTTTTTTATCGTCTTTATTCTTTTTATCTTTATCATCATTTTTTTTTGAGTCCTTCTTTTCATCAGCCTTTGGTTTTTTTGTTGTTTTCGTATCGTTGTCACCCGCGCGTAGCTTTTTTTCAAAAACACTTTCGGTAGTTGAATTTTTATCCTGCGTTTTGTGGGTTATATTATTTTTTATTGCCGTTTCTATACTCTCAAGAGTTTCAGCATCTTCTTCAGTTATCTTTTCAACTGTGTCAATATTATCTGAATCACTATTTTCATCATTATTTTCTTCTTCATGATCACTATTTTCATCTGTAACTTTAGATGTGTTATCGCTACTATTTCTAACAGCAGCAGTAATATTTTTCTGATCATTTGTAGAATTATGGGAACTGTTTTCAAAACTTGCACTAACATACTTCAAATCAGTCTTTCTTAAACTTTGAACTTTTTCACCAAAACCAGACCAGTCATGTCTGAATCCATTTTTGTCGATAAAAACCCTTTTAGCAGGATGGACAGAAATTTCTCTTAACATAGTATCTTTGAAATGATCTGTGATATGGTGAGTGGTAGGTTTAAGAATATTGAATTTTTCATTATTAAATATTGCTTCACCAACTTTCTGTAAATCGATATGTGCTGGAAATCCTGGGATTTGTGATACTGATATTTGCAACTGAAAACAAGAAATAAATACAATTTATTGATTCCTAGACAGGTACCTACTTGACAAATATCAAACATCTGACGGAATACAACGTAAATTGGGAGTCTCTTTTTATACGCTACTTTATAATATAAAATAACATAAAATACAATCACGCCTGTATTCCCCGAAGGGTTAGGCAGAGGTATACCAATGTACACACACAATTCGCCGGTTTGTTTAGGTCCCATGTAATAGGGGGCGAGCCTATTGCCATTAACGGGGCACAGATCCTAACTCCGAGCAGCTACTGAGAATTTCATAGAAACCCCCAATAACATTTTTTGCTCGACCTGGGAATTGAACCCAAGATCTCTAGCGTAGCAGTCGCGCTTAGAACCACTAGGCTAACGAGGCAATTAATTTTTATTAAAAAAACAAAAAATTAAGTTCACTCAACGCTAGAAATATCACCTTTGACGTGGAGAGTTTACAAAAATGTAAGGCTGGCTTGATAGCCAACCTTACATTGGGATATGATGATTCATATCAGCCGCAGAACGTCCACAGCTGGACATACATCTCCCTCATAAGTTGGTTGGCTGACAGTCTAATTAAACCATAATATCCCGACATTTTTCCAAATCAGGTAGGGAGCGGTTTTTATTTTACAGCGGCTTTTTAAATTCAGGCTTCGGGGCTAAATTCGCTATTGAAAATTCCGATATAATTTTGCTCGATAAGGAAGACAACGTAGGCGTAAGTTCCTATTGTCCGAAGAAAAAGCAACCGAACGACAAAAGGAACTTCTTCAAAGGAATGGTGACCCATCCCTGTAGGAGCTGCTTAAGCGCTCTGATTGATCGTTCTACAAGGCTCTACGGGCATTAGGGTCCTTAAAGTCTTCGGCACAATTTTATAAGACTTACCTACCTTTTTTTTCAGTGAGCTATGGAGCATTCTTGGAGTCAGACACTAACTGCCGATGTCGCCCGAAAACCAGCCTAGTGGAACTGAGCTGGACAGGTTCGCCATATGTCGAACGAATCATGGGCTACATCAACTATAATATGAGTCCCAGAAAACATCCAGGGACCACGTGGCAAACCCAGGCGAAGATAGCGGAATTAACTCGACGCTTACAGCTTACTCAAGATTGGAAACGAAAAAGGGAGGCCTTTTTCAGGCCCAAGTGGTCTGGCATTATTGCTGAACTGGGCCTGTTTGCCGCAACAGTGGGGCACACATAATTATATATTACCTATTTCTTTTGTTATTTTTGATAAGCTGATTTTTATATTACTTTTATTTTTATGTGTCTCAAGTTGTGCCAATAAATGGTTTTTCTTTCTTTGTCTTGCAATGGACAACACAAATAAACAAAATAATTACCTACCTTCAAAATAAAAATGCCAAATACGATAATATACATTTCTTCTGATTTTATAAATTCATGTTGTGAGTTTAAACTGATTAACTAAAGCCAAATCATTGTTATGCCACTTAATAACGAATGTAGTAAGAGGCAATAAAATTTCAATCAACGAATGGTTTTTGGTTTAATCATAAATCTACGAGAATTCGAGAAGTCTTTCCTTTTTATTATTCAACGTGTACTAACTAACTTTGGATCAAGTTTAACCTTTTCAGAAAATTATTGGATTTTGGACTTAATTCTGAAAAATTCTTAAAATACAATATTGACAACTTAGATGCAGTTTAAGGTCGCCGGATATGGCTGGACGCGGCTCATTGTGGCTACCTTTAGGGCTCATGTACACGATGCCACCGCGCTGACACCGCACCGCCTCGGCATTTTTGCGCTGTATATACGAGTCACGTGACCGCGGGATTGCCCCGTTGGTCTCGTGGTCGCTAGCGCGACTGATGAGCGTGGTGTCCCGGTTCGATTCCCAGGTCGGGTAAAAAGTGATTTTGGGTTTTTCCATTACGAATTTCTTAGTAGCAGCCCGGAGTTTAGAAGTTGGTGGTGTGACACCCCCGTGCCTTGGAAAGCACGTAAAGCCGTTGGTCCTGGCTGTCATTCGTAGATCTTTGACAGTCGTTACGGATAGTCAGAAACCAGGAAGTCAGACAACCTGTCTTACCAAGAGGTATCGTTTAAAATACTGGTACTCAGCTGAATCCGGTTAGACTGGAAGCCGACCCCAACATAGTTGGGAAAAGACTAAGCAGATGATAATACGAGTCACTTCCGCGCCGCCACCGCGTCCCGCACCACCCCGCTGATTTATATGATTTTGTTATTTCATTACCAGCCGGGCATATCAATGCGCCACGTGTTCTTTTCGTGAGTAGCAATTTATTTCTAACAACCGTAATTAGGATAGTGGATTCAAGCGGCGACAGTGCGGTGGCGGCGCGGTCGTGTCTCGTATACACAGCGGTGGTGGCATCGTGTACATGAGCGCTCAGGGGAGGCCTATGTCCAGCAGTGGACGTCGTTCGGCTGAGATGATGATGCTGATAATGAGATGCAGTAATTGAGTCACTTTTTAATGTTAGGATCAGTATTATCGTCCCGAGCCTTTTCTCCTATCCTGGGCGTTATTTCTTCACTAAATAGCCTGGTCTAAGTTTTCCCGGATTGCGACTTCATTGCAGATGATTATAACGTGAAATAAGGTGTTTATAGTCCTATAGCTATAAACCCGCGGTGTCGCCCGTGTTTAGTTACGTCTTTGGTTACTGCTCCGCTCTCATTTGTCGTAGCGTGATGTACTATAAGTATAAATCTTAGAACATTCAAAGTAAAAGCTCGCGAACACTTAAGGACGTTGGCAGACTCGTCTCACAACTAATTTGTTTATTATTTCTCCAACTATGTATTTTTATCTTTCTCTACTTTGTATATTTTGTTTGTATGTATGTATTTATTATTATAATATATTTGATTCCTGAATATTTTCTGTTCTTTGCACCTACTATGCTTTGTCTGTGCATCGCCCTAAGGTAGGCTGGTAGAAAATGCCTAAGGCATTAAGTCCGCCTTTGTACGATGTATTATTTACATTATGTGCATAACGCTTTTATTAATAAAAAAATAAATCTTCATCTTCAGTCACTCTATATATTGATGAAAACCGCATTAAAATCCGTTGCGAAGTTTAATCAATCTGACAGAGGGACATACTTTGTTTTATACTACAAACATACCACACGTCTGTATTCCCCAAAGGGTTCGGCAGAGGTGTACCGATGTACACCCAAAGCTTGCCGGTATGTCCTATGTAATAGGGGTGAGCATATTGTCATTAACCGGGCACAAATCCTAACTCTGAGCTGCTACTGAGCATTTCATAGAGAAAAACACTTTTTGCTCGACCTGGGAATCGAACCCAAGACCTCTAGCGTAGCAGTCGCAGTCAGATGAACTCAATTCCTTTTACTTTCATTGATGTCGGTAAAAATTATACGGACACATAATTATGAATTCCCTTTTATTAGTAAGGTTTGTTTAAAAAAAACAACAAATATAATTTTACTTAAATATATTTAGCAACGTATTTTTACTAAAGCGTAAAACAAAACGTAGCCTCCCCCAAAACATTCCGTTGACAATTCATTCCATAGATGGCGTTGTTTCCAAAAATAATAATTTTACAATTTCAACATTAATGCATTACTGAATTTAATTTTTATTACAATAATAGTATATTTTTTTACATTTCTATTTTATTCATACAATCCACCAAAATAAACTTCAATGGTTGACGCAAATAAACAAAATAATAAGTGTGATTACAAATTATTTGTTCAAAATATATTTAAAACATTTCAGATGTGTCTAATAAGTATCGAAAACAATTTTTTTTTTATTATTAACATGAATTTCATTGTATATTAAAAAAAAAAAAATTAGTTCCTTATTATATTTTTTCATCACCAATAAGGACAGACCAGACACCACTAATCAATTGACATTCTTTTTATGAGCTGTCAAAACGCGGTTCTTTGACAGATTTTGTATAGCAACAGTAAACTGTGACGTCATTTATTTGCCTCTAAAGTAGTTATAAATTTCAAAGCAACTGAAAATCAAATTTAAATTTATCGAGTTTTCATGGCCTTAAAATAAAGTATTTCTCAAGAGAAGTTATGTCTTGGACTTATTGATAAATGGTGCATAGAACACTATTTTTATTTCATTCTGACACATCTGAAATAATCCTACAATGTCAATTTCCTACTCATGCCGCTACGTACTTTCTCCAGTCCCTCCATAATATTAACAACATTAGCCAGTAACAACTAACATTGGTAAAAGTGCATTGAACATGAAGGTTTGTGGCAATCGCAAAATATTGTCCCATGATATGAAATTCTACTAGTTTTGCGTATCTCTCTAGCGAAAAGGAATTTAATAGTAACAGCACTCTTTAATGCATGATTTGATTGCATTTTTATAAAATTTCTCACTTCACCATCATAGTTGAAATACGGTCGAGAATGCTCGTTATTTTCATTGAAATCGTTCGAAAGATTCAGAAATCGATTTAAAAATAAATTTATTATTAGCTACTCGACAAAATAAGGCTTTATACTGTCCGTGAGATTATTTAATAAACAATTATTTTGACTAAATATAAATAATTATTAATATTTCGTAGTTTAACTAATATAGTGTGAAGCAATACGACTTTTAAAGGAAATAATAATTATTACAGCTTGCGTATTTGATAATTAAATTAAGTTATAAGAGAATTACATTTTATTTTAGTTGGTGTACATTTTATAATTAAAATTTTGATGTACTATGGCTATAAGGGTGTAAAATTATGTACACACATACGACATACCATCACGCCTGTATTCCCTGAAGAGTTAGGCAGAGGTGTACCAATGTACACCCACAGTTCGCCGATATGTTTACGTCCCATGTAACAGGGGGCGAACCTATTGCCACTAACCGGGCACAAATCGTAACTCCGAGCTGCTACTGAGAATTTCATAGAAAAACCAAATAACTCTTTGCTCGACCTGGGAATCGAACCCAAGACCTCTAGGGTAGCAGTCGCGCTTAGGACCACTAGGCCAACCAGGCAGTCTTAAAATTATGTACAAACCTGCATTTTATAACTTTTTCTTATTTACGTATGTTTATTTACAAAGAAGTAAGTTACTTAGTCAGAAAATTGGAGCTAGTTGCTCGTTCTAAAACGGGACAAGAACGAGCAAGAAACTCCACGGACCTATTTACAAAATTCTGGTTAAATTATTCTTGTTAAAAAATAATAAAAATATAAGCCGTGGTAGCTAAGAGATGGCCATTGCTGACAGTGCCCGTTCACGAACATGACGCGGGTCTGCTTCAATAGATGATTTGTGTTATATCTGATACTTTAAATCATAAAATGTACACTCAACTTGTAAAATCACAAAATACTAACATTACATCTTTTTAAATAAAAATGTATACGCAAAATTTGCAGAACATTTTTATTAAAAAAAGTGAAATTTGACTAGTATGTGGTGGATATGTATTCACTCATAATTAGTACGTACCTAAAACGTCTGTGGGTACTACGAACTATCATTATTACAGTTAAAAATTACTGGCATTAATTACAATGTATAGCATCTCCATTTAATTAACTATTATAAACGAACAGATGAAATTAGCAAAAAGTGAAATATTAAGACTAGATAAATTATAACCTAAAAATTCAGTCAAGTCATTCACTAAGCACATTAAATTGTCTTGTAAAAACTGCATCAAAATTCAGTTGGAAAACAACTGTGAAGAGGCCAAACAAAATAATTAACATATGAAAAAGGAAAACAATTTTAATAATTAACATTTGAAGCAGTTTTCTCACAAGTGTATAAGCAATATAAAAAAAAGACGAACAATTAGAAAAATTGCACATTTACTAAATATTTTTAATATAGAAAAATACGAAGAACAATATCAGGAAACGTTGGTGCCATTGTAAGCTCTTCGAATTTCAAAAGAATTTGTTTTTAGTAAAAACTTATCGAACTACTTATTTTTTTTTTCTAATATTATACCAAAAAGGAAGATCAATGCAACACGTAGGTACAATTTTTTTTTAATAAAAAAAAAATATACATATATAAATAAGAATTACTATTTACATCAACAGTATTAAGTTTAGTGTATATTTTATTAGATATTAAATATTGCAAGTGTCATAAGTCAAAGTGTCAAATTTTGTATTATCTCCATACACAAATATGACATAAATATGAAAAAATATATTCTATTTGAACCACTATTAAGTAAATATTAGGAGACAGCAATTTCATATGAAAATATAGGCAATATTTATTCGTACAAGTAACTATTTACAAAGCATTTTATAATTATAATGAAAAATATGTTGAGTTAAAATGAATACTGATTAAAAATATGAACCACTGGAATAAAACATTTACTGTCACTAAAATGATGTTAAATAAATACATTATATGTGCCTTAATATTATGTTTCTTTATTTATTTATTATTCTATAATACTATCACACGATTTTAGATTTTAAATGACATTCGATCGGTAGGCGCTTAAGGACCATATTTGAACACTACCTAACCGAATTGACAGTTTCGTCAATCTGTCATTTCTGCTTCTGTATACACAAGTACCTATTAGACACATTTTTGTATCCATTGGTGAATTCATCACGGTGTATGAGTCATAGAAATTATTACCCGGGCAAAGCTGACATTTAAAACATCACGTTTGATATTTGTAATACCAGAAATTCGCTAACCATAAATTAGCCAAATGTCGGGTAATGTCGACATTGCCCGGACAATGGTCACTTTGCCAACTTCGCGATTTTTACCAATAATAACAATAATGCAACACTTTTGGTGTTCAGAAGGTACTCTAAGGATTATTTAATAATTAATTAACTATTAAAATTAATTATCCAATATAGAACTTTAATTTTCACTTATAAGTTAATAGTATGACGCATTGTTTTTAACAAATTCAACCTTAGTGATATTTTTTTACTTATACTAATGATCGATTTCTGAAATGACTATTAATAGTCGCTTGAAATTTACAGTAAGTAATTTCCTTGTAAACGTAAAAAAAAAAAATTGCAATTATTTTTTTGTCAAGGATTGTGCTTGTAATTTGTGCGTCAGAATAAATAACTCTAGACACGCGGCAGCGTGTCAAGCGAAGTTCAAGCTAACAGAACTGGCGAGAAGCACCGTGTTATAGAAACTACATCAAAACAATGGCCGTTCTGTGTACATGATGTGTATATTTTTGTATACAATATTTGCCTCGTTACAGTTTTGCATCCTCGTCAAATTCAAGAAGGTACCTATGCTAGTTATTCACTTCAACACGAGTCCATAATAAAATAAGTAGGTATTTTTTATTTGGTCGGTTATTTTCGAATTCGTGATATAGTCGCGCAACACTGCCTCCTACATACGCAACGGGGCGATTCTGTTGTTTTAAAGAGGTGTATTCTGAAATACTGTCAATCATAATCAATTAAAAAAAACCGGCCAACCGCAAGTCGTACTCGCGCACGAATGGTTCTGTACTGTTTGTTGTATGTGAGCCCCCCTTAAATGTTTATTTTATTCTGTTTTTTAGTATTTGTTGTTATAGCGGCAACAGAAATACATCATCTGTGAAAATTTAAACTGTGTAACTATCACGGTTCACGAGATACAGCCTGGTGACAGACTGACAGACGGACGGACGGACAGCGGAGTCTTAGTAAGGGTCCTGTTTTACCCTTTGGGTACGGAACCCTAAAAACAAATACTTTTTTATTAATTATTGACCAGGTGTTGTCATTTTATTGATGTCTTTTATGACAAACCTCTGAAAATTTAACGGGAATGCATGCTTATATCATGTGTGTTGAATGCTGACGTACACAGAAATATGTACGATTTTTTAGACAGTTAATTCAAGATGGGACGCATTACTTATCTTTATAGCAACCCTCAAACCGGGCCGTCACATCAGGGCGTTGCGCGGCCGGATGCCCGCGCGATTTGTAGAGTAAGACCGATATATATTTGTCTCACTCGTACGGCCGTTATTGGCTCACGGCGTGGCACGACCGTCCGCTGCCCACACGCTTACCGCGCAGACCACTGTGCAAGTCCGTCGCGCCGTCGCCGCGTGCACGTGTCTTAGCCCTACTAGTTTAACTTTTGTTATCGAGACATTACTTTATTAGGTTCTGTGTACCCATGTGTTTATTTTTACGTATAAAACTTTATTACAAACCATAAACTCGTTTCCCTGAGAAAATCTCTCATATTTTTCATTTTACTTTTTTATTATTAAAATTATTATCCATCATATATATTGCTTATGATTTTATTGGCTGTTGTCAACAAAATTCAACCAATCAAAGCAGCTTAAATCATGATACAGATGAATTTTTCTGCGCACAGAAACTTGGCAAAATTTTGTTCGAATAATTATGTAAAACCCGTAGTATTTGTTAATGACTATACTCGCTGCAATTGTTCAAAGTAAAATAGTGGTTATATTTAGGAGTTTTAAAGTCAATTTCCTATGTCGAATTAACAAACGATGACACTGAAATATGTACACGTTAAAATCAGACTTATATTTAGTTCATAAGGTACGAATTCTAAACCTGTACTGTCGATTTGGTGAAGTAAGTGGTCACTTTTTATTAATAATTATAAAAATATTAATAAATATTCTTATTTCGAATAATTTAAAATCGTTGTAGGTAATCATAATATCGGATAAATATATTATAGATTTGGTTTGTATTTTAATTTACAAAAGAATATGTTTCAATTAAAAACATTTATATTCTTTTAATTTGGCCTTGTTTGCGATAAGGATTAATTCACACCACCTCATGAATCGTCAGAATAGAGTTTAATGCACAATGCATATTCAACTTTATATCAATTGTTTCAACGTAGAAACTCAAAACAATTGAACGCTCGTCTTGCGAATAATTCTTACAGATTCCGATTCGCCCGCAATAAGGCTTTCATTCCGCGGCATTGTGAATTGAGCCTTAGTGAACATTTGTGCCAAAAGATTGAGAAAAAAAATTATTCCTTGATAACAAAAAATACCCAGATGTCGTGATAGCCCAGTGGTTAAGACGCCCGCCTCTCTCTCATGAGATTGCGGGTTCGATATTGGGCAAGTACCAACGTAACTTTTTCACCACTTTCTAAGTTTATCTTGGACATCACTGACATTGGTGTAGGAAAACATCATGAGAAAACTTGGCCGTATAATTAATGTAATTCTGAAAACGTTAATCCGCCTTGAGGAAGTGTGGTGATCAACACTCGTGCGTTCTCTGTATGAAGAGAGGCCTTTGGCTTGCAGTAGGACAATAATAGGCTGCTATAGTTACCGGCGCGAGTCGTGAGGACGAACTTCAAGTTCATATTTAGGTCTCTTTAGCGGAATTAATGAATTTTTGACGCCCCCCGCCTCCCTCATTCCGCCAAAGAGACCCAAAAATGAACTTGAAGTAAGTGCTCACGACTCTTGCTGGTTACTATATTATTATTAAACAAAAATGGCCACTTACCTCACCAAACGAATACTTTAAAGAACAAACTACTAATTAACACTTATTAGGTACTTTAGATCCAAACTCGTGTAGTATGTCGCACGCCATCTCCAGATCATTTCGTGTGATGCCCAATGCGCGCACGACTATGTCTTTAGGGTATCCTTCGCCTACTAAACGCGCAATGTAGTCTAAATTTATGTTCTCGTACGACACGTTGTCGCCGTACTTTCGGCCGTGCTTGTCGTGTGTTAGTGGGTTGATTTTTTTAGCTGAAAAAGAGAAGCCATTTGTTAGAATGCAACAAGATACATAAAATATATATTTTTAATAGTATGTTTAGTTAGAAATTGTTTCATGTTTTTTTTTAAGACAAAGTTTTTTAAATGTTTATTTTTAAATACTCTCATTACCCCTGCACTACTATGCCGGGGCTGCGGGTCGTTTGTAAGAGATACCGCGCCCCCGGAACGCAAAGAGCACAAGAAGGAACATGGATGGGTTTTAGTCAATAAAAGTCTGACACTCCCTCCCGCCCCGCCCAGTGCGGGAGAAGTCATTTGATGATTTCCGATCGCTAATAAAAAACCCCTGGACTGCTGCATATACCCAAAAGCACAATGTTTGGTCCCATGTAATATGCGAGCCTATTGCCATCAACCGGGCACCAATCCTAACTCCGAGCTGCTATTGAGAAATTCCTAATGAAAAAACCCAATAACACTTTGCTCGACCTGGGAATCGAACCCAGGACCCCATGCTCAACAGTCGCGCTTGCGACCACGAGACCAACGGGAAAGTTAAAGTCATTTTCTAGCAATAATTTTTGTTCCAACTTTATAGGTTTTTAATACCCCATATAATTAGGGGCACATCTTTGTAATCACAAGAGGGAAGAATAATTTTCAATACTCACGTGCAACAGCCAGCTCATTCTTCTCCACAGCCACATTCTCATACGGTGGGTCTTTCGTGTCTTCAGAGGGAAACTTAGGCATAGTGGTAGACTTCGTAGGCTGGTCAACACTCCCACTGGTCGTAGCCGGCAAAGACCGTTGCCTAGGCGGCGCCCTACTCTCCAACCTGGTCTCCCGGTCAAAACTACTCCTAGACTCGATAATTCTATCAGGTTTATCCGGAGGCCTTTCAGGAGGAAGCCGGAAGTCTGTATGCCGGGTTTCTGATAAAGGGAGGTGTCTTTCAGTTTTTTCTGGCACATGCCTCTCTTGCCTGTTATCCATTACTCTGATTTCGTGTCTAATATCTTGCTGTATATGCCTCTCTTGCCTGTCAGGAGTGGGGATATGGCGTTCCTGTCGACTGTCGACACGTTCTGGTCTTTCTTGCGGGATTCTTTCTGGCACGTGCCTATTTTCTGGCATATGATGTCTGGTTTCTAAGGGAGGTTGTCTCTCTGTGCGGTTTTCTTGAGGTTTATCTTGTCTGTTTGGTGGGGGGTCTGGTCTGTCTTGTCTCTCATTGTTGTATCTGTTGTCGGGTAAGTGTCGGGGTTCTGGCTTCGGTTCTGTGGGTGTGGGGGTGTGTGGTCGTTCGGGGGGTGGTGCGGGGAGGGGTCGGCTGTTGGATTGAGGGGTGCAAGCGCGCCGAGGCTTCTCGAAGGCTCGCGGGTCAGGGGGCACCTGTAAACGAACGCACATGAACATTAATGAAATATAAAAGGGCGACAACCTATTATCGTTTGGCAAGTTATGAGACCGCCAACTATAGGCAACACCAAAGCATTTGAATTAAAAACTTTAAGGAAAATAAGAATATGTCTCAAGTGCCGTTCACCATTCATATAATACATTTTATTACTTGACAAATAAGACCCTTCATTCCTTGAATGCAATTTCAGAGAAAACACCATGTTCATACTACCAACATACCTCATGTCTAGTGTCAATGACCCCGGTGATGGTCTCCGTGGAACCCGTGATGATGGAGGTGAGTCTGTGTCGTGAGTCCGGCTCCGGTTCTAATGATGAACGTCTTCTCGGTTCCGCTGTAGAGATATTAGATAACATGACATTAAATACTAATTAATACTTTCAGGTTTCTACGCTTGAGGTCTTGGGTTCGATTCCCAGGTCGAGTAAAAAGTGTTATTAGATTTTTCTATGAAATTCTCAGTAGCAGCTCGGAGTTAGGATTTGTGCCCGGTTGATGGCAATAGGCTCGCCCCCTATTACATGGGACCTAAACATACCGGCGAACTGTGGGTGTACATTAGTAAACCTCTGCCTAACCCTACGGAGAATACAGGCGTGATGGTATTTTATGTAGGTAAAGTAAAATAAAAGTTTGCTTAGAGTAAGATAGGGTGTGTAGTTACCTTGAAGTCACATATCACAGAGCACTTATTAGAAGCAACAAGAATATTGTAACCAAGATTATGTAAAAACCAAATTGAAAGAAAAGAGTGTCCATGGAGTTTCTTGCTCGTTCTTCTCCATAGAGACCTACGCTTTGGAACGAGCAACTAGCTTCAACTTTTAAATGTAACTTCTTGACAATTTAAAAGTGCCTGTAAATGGTCTAATTGAAATAAATGCTTTGACTTTGACAAAACTTGACAGAATCTATGATTGGCCAAACAATTCCTAAGACACTTACCATGCGCACTGCTAGCAGCAGCAATGTCCTGCACACTGGAAGCAGCTACAATAACGTTTTCAGCTGGCGACAGACTCTTCCGCGGCGGCAGGGGCGGAGCCCTGAGCTCCCCGTACGCATTCTCCGCCGGCTGCGGCGCGCGGCGCGGGGCGCGCGGGCTGTGCCGCGGGGACGCGCCCGGGGACCGCACGGACGGCCGCAGGGCGTCTATCGTGGACGTGGCCGCGTTGAACTCGGCCCAGTCCTGTTGGAGCAAGAGGGAGAAATTGTTCCTTATGATTTTGATATTGGAGTAATCAATCATTCTATACGATTAAAGTTATTTTCTGTTTACCAGAGTTGTTGAGTTGTTGTTAGCTTAAGGAACTAAATACAGTTGTATTCAGCTCCATTCAGCCTTTGTTTATAAAAAACGCCAGTTTTGTATCGGAGCTGAACGCATGCGTCCGCGTCTCCACACTACAAGTGTTTGCGATGGACAAAAGCTGAATGGAGCTGAATCAGTGCATTTAGTAAATCGACAAATGTATGGATCAGCTGATTTTGTTTTTCCGCGATTTCCGACTTGGTCTATTAAGTTGTTCATAATGATAAGAGCAGTGACCTCTTTTCAGGTTTCTGGTAAACAAAAAGTAAGCCCTTACGTCTCGCAAAATCTCCAAAATGGCTCGACCGATTTAAATACTGTTTTGTTCCTTTCACTTCAATAATATAGCGATCTGGATTCACAATTGGACCCTGTAGGTGTTGCCGTCAACGCTCGGACAGGAAAACGTCTATCGGGTACATTAATTAAAATATATTGTCATAAGCATCAGGTTTAGCAATCAAATATCTAGTTAATCAGATTATTTTCACGCTCCTGTTAATAAATGTCAAATCCTGTCCAAAATGAAGGATTCAATAGATAATGGACCTTAACGGGCTAATTATAAAGTGGATACTGACCTTGCTTTTCGTCGAGGGTCAGTGACCCAAGATAATTCGTCAGATATTATTTTTTACCTTTTACAAATAAACAGCAGATATGATTAGTAACTATTATTGCTTTTACTTTTCTTTCTATTTCAGAACAAGCTGTACCAATTTCATCTCTATGTAAGCGTCTACACACAGATGAAATAAGTAATCTGCAGGGTGTTAGCTTGTGTACCTAACATTTCACCTAAATGAAAACACCGGTCAAGCACGAAGGGTTCCGTCTATAAAATATATATAAAAACTGCAAATCATGTCTAATACGGGAGCCCCCTTAAATATTTATTTGTCTGTTTTTTAGTATTTATTGTTATAGCGGCAACAGAAATACATCATCTGTGAAAATTTCAACTGTCTAACTATCACGGTTCATGAGATACAGCCTGGTGACAGACGGACTGACGGACAGCGGAGTTTTAATAATAGGATCGCGTTTTATCCTTTGGGTACGGAACCATAAGAACCGCTTTTGAAACACTTTTTACGATACTGTAGTAAGCTTTTGCATGATATAGGATGTCACTGGCAGTCAAATACAAACTCTAATCCAAGTGTAGAAAATTAATCCTACTAGTGGACGGCACGGTTGGCGCAGTGGCTGAGCGATTGGCTGCTGCGCTGCGTGTCGCGGGTTCGATTCCCGCACGGAAGAAATATTTGTATGCCCTACAGATAGTTGTTTCGCGTCTGGCTGTTTGGGTATGTGAGTTTATATGTTTGTAAACGCACCCACGACACAAGAGAAATAACTAGTGAGGGGCAATGTTTTAAAAAAATAAAAATAAAATAAATAGTGATTCAAGAGGAAGGTTTATACGTATAGAACATCACGCTACGACCAACAGGACCGGAGCAGTATCTAACGACGTGACTGAGCGCTGGTGATACCGCGGGGTATGTAGCTAGTTGGAAAAATAAAATAGAAAATGTATGCATGCAAATTTGTACATGCAATGTGCGTTTGTGTGACTTAAAAGCTTACAGCATAAACAAAAACACAAAATTAAAAATGTTAAATAACCCCTGACAGAAGAATAAAAATCCCTACCGCAGCTAACAAAAGAGCTGATAACTGAAACAGCTGAAACGATTTCCATCAAACATAGCTAAGAACACTCAACTAATACACCTTTCAAGCAAAAAAAACTAAATCAAAATCGGTTCATGCGTTCGGGACCTACAATGCCACAGACAGACACACATACACAAGGACACGTCAGACTTATAACACCCCGACGTTTTTGCGTCGGGGGTTAAAAGTACGACATAAACATACCAACAGGCAAGGGAAACAAAAACAAGAAGCACACATCACCGAGCGTATATTTTCAACATCAAAAAATACACTTAAAAATAAATAAATCATTAAATCGTCATAATAATACGAAAAATAATAATAATTAAATTATTGCTTAAATGTCAAATAATACGAGCTAAGCGTAAACATAACAATAAGTTTGGAAATTATATTTATGTCATAATTAAATTTACTAATACCAGCCGCGAAATTACGAAAACCAAAAAAAAAATACTCGATTCGTTTAGGGTTCTCTAATCCCGATGTTAAATCGACCAATGCTTGTTCAGATAACAAGTAATAATAATACATAATGTAATAAAGAACGGGAATTATTTAGATAATTTTATAGACTGGTTTCAAAATGAACCAAAAAAACTTGCAGTGAATTATGTATTTCCGAAGTATACTCTGGAGCAGTCTTGTTAAACCTAAGTACATAATTTTGAAAAATATTTCAATTTAAAAAAACATTACAACTACTTCAAAAAACGTCAAAAGACTCTTACATTAATTTTATATACATGTGTTACGAAATTAATTTGATATCTTTTACGCCTACAGACACGGGTATAATCATAAATAATTAATTAAAATAATACTATTGCATTAACTCCCAGTTTTTCGAACGAAAAATTAATGTGATAACAGTCAAGCACTCGTGAATTGCTGTGATTGGTTCTGTTATCGAACGTAAAATTAATGTGTGAATTTGTCAAGCGCTTGAAGACTGTTGTAATTTTTTTATTGATAATTCCGTCAACCAATAGAAGCAGTACCTAAGCCCTTTGCTCGTCAATTTATCACATCAATTTTTCGTTCAAAAAACAGGGGGTTACTTTATATGTAGAAAAAAAAAAATTGAGAAATCAGTTTAATATTTCCTGTCATATAAAAAATGATAAGTGACTTAAATAATAAAAATAAATATTTGTGTTTTTTCTTTAAATGGCTGCAAAAGTGTTATAATTAAAAAATAATACTAAAAACCTGAGATAAGCAACAAAATCCGACACATTTGATTCTTTCGTCGAGAACCTATTGAATATTCTGTCAAAATTCATCTCACTGTCAACAAGCAAACTTAACAGCTAGAAATAAATATTTGCTAAGTCTTATCAGCCAAAAAAAAAAAAAACAATAGAGGCCTGTTTCACCATCTTTGAACAAACAGATTTTTAAATTCAAAAATAAAATCGAATTTGTATCACGTTATTAAATTATAATTTAAATACGAATGTGGTGCAACAGGCCCTTAGTGCAACCGACAAATTAGTTAAGTACATTGATAAATGTAAAGGTGTGCACTTATACCAGTTTTACAACAAGCATGTCTAAGATAATAAATTATATTCAGTACGCATGCACCAAATAAATCATAAGTGACTTTTGTGCGTTAGGCAAAGTGATTTTGCTTGTAGAATAAGATTATTGCTCATTATAATAGAACAGCTCCACGGCTCTGGCACAACAAATAATTTGCCATTCAAGTTAGGGTCTTAAATTGTGTGCGTTAAAATAAATTTTACAATGACGAAATAAAAATGTGATGGCTCGCGGGCAGCGGGCTAGAAGATAAGATTGGATTTTTTTGCCGGCTGCCGCAGCATTGGAGCGGAGCTTTCATAATAGGCGATGACCATTAGACTTTGAAGTACTAACGTTACAGCCATATTTGTTTGTATGTGCGTCTGTTTTTTTTTGAAATCTCAATGGGTCCTTTATTTAAAACACAATATCGACAAATTTTATATACTGTTGCAAACTATTTAATAGTAAAAAAATATTCCTATAGGTCTCTAAAATCTATAATCATTTAGCACCACAACTTCATAATATATGAATTTTGTGCATTTCCAGCGAATTAAGTGTGCTTATCCCGACGCAAAAAGTCACTTAATATTACGATAAACAAACACGATTATGTCTTGTCTCTCTGTCTTTCCTTCGGTTCCTCGAACGAAAAATTTATATGACAAATTGTCAAGTGTAAGTTGCTGTGATTAAAAATCAAATCATATCAGCCACTGCTGAACGCAGGTCTCCCCCAAAGAGCGCCAACCAACTACCCGGTCTCGGGCACCCGCATCCATCCACTGCCCAAATATCAACAAACAAACCGTCTCAAATATTAATTAACCAATAACAGCCGCTTGACAATTTGTCATATAAATTTTTCGTTCGAAAAACCGGAGGTAAGTTGTATCACTATTTCCAAATGACTTACAATATACGGACAAATACGATGTTATAACCGGACAATGATAAGCGGAGAGAGTTGTGAGAGCGGAAACAGGGCAGTTGACGTCATCACTTTGATGTTTGTTAAGTAATCAATATTTTCGACAACGCATACGCGACTGAACAATATCATTAAATACTACACTTCTGCGGGTTGTTCGTAAGAGATACCGCGCCCCCGGAACACAAAGGGCGCAAGAAGGAACATGGGTGGGTTTTAGTCAGTAAAAGTCTGACACTCCCTCCCGCCCCACCTAGGGCGGGAGAAGTTATTTGATGATTTCCCAACCACCAAAAAAAAAAAAAATACTACACTTAAGTGCAAAAAAATTAGGACACTCGGTAACATTCAAAAGCAATTTCCTCGTAGACGAATCTTTCAATTTATCTATTGCGATATATTGCGCATGTGCCTGTCTTTATACGCATCCTTTAAATACTTTGAATTCGAAGTCAACGAGGAAATTGCTATTGACTTTTGCCGAGTGTCCCAGTTTTTTTGCACGAGTGTATACTTTATTTAGACAATTTTTTTAAGAATCTTTAACGGTTTTTCGTTTTTATACTGGTCCTGTTTGAGTTCAAAATGCAACCAACATCTTGTAAGTATTGAAAATTACAAACTTATGATTTTTTTTAAATAATCTTCTTGTTTTCATGCTCTTTCATAGCACAATAACATGTCAAAGCACGTTTCCGCAATCACAGTGCTAACCTACAATCACAGTGACAAACATCTAAATGTAACTGATATTTTTTACCCAAAATATAACATTCACAAAAAAACATGCTTCACAAACAAAAAAGCGGGCATCGTAAAATGGGCGGGGCGTAGAACAATGAAACTTTTATTGAAACTGAAACGTTTCTAATAATATTATAATCTATCAAGTTCGTTCATTATGTTTCCGTACGGACGATAAATCTTTGTGCGGTAAAGTATATGAGGCGTTCATGCTATGATTTATTACGTCTAGGGATCAAATCGGATGCATAGTTAGCTAAAGTTAATTTTTCGCCAAGAAAATATGGATTCGATAACTGCCTCGTTAGTGTAGTGGTCCTAAGCGCGACTGCTACGCTGGAGATCTTGGGTTCGATTTCCAGGTCGAGCAGTGTTATTGGGTTTTTCTATGAAATTCTCAATAGCAGCCCGTATAAAGGATTTGTGTCCGGTTAATGGCAATAGGCTCGCCTTCTATTATATGGGACCTAAACATACGGGCGAGCTGTGGCTGTACATTGGTACACCTATACAGGCGTATGGTATGTTATGTAATTTTATAGATGACATCTTGAAAACTTTACTTTCAATAAATACATTCGTTCATGGCCCCGCCCGCTTTCCGACACATACACAACAATAGGTACGTAAAAAATAACAAAGGGAATGTGATATCCTTGGCGGTGCCGTCGTCATTCGTCAAGCAAACATAACTACCCGAGCAAGCTAAGCATGCGGGGATTTCCGCCGCAGTCTCTGCAAAACAAACAATGATTATGTTTTTATGTGGACGGCATGCATGGAATGGTGGTTGTCTGTGACTCAATTAACCGTATCAGCGGATGGTATTGTCGTACCTGAGTTCTGGACCAAACAAAATTATATTTTTTAAAATTTTGTTTGCCATTAATACTTCGATAATTGAAAAAAATTTGAATGTCAAATAGAAAGTTGTCGTTTTGACACAATGGGCGTTGTCGTACTGTCAAATTTGTTTCGCGTAGATGGCGCTAAATGCGTGTTACTTTAATTCGGCTGCCAATAAAGTTCTCTGTTGAAACTTCGTTGCGAGATAGCGTTAAGTGTTTTTAAATTAAATCCATAGATACGAAATTTTAATTACAACAGACACATACATAAAAACCATCCAAAAAAAATAAATACAGGATCATTTTGGCAGGTGATAAACACACAACACCCCCCTAGCCTAACCACATTAAAATACGTTTACCACATTAAAAGTAAGAATACCATTATCAGTTAAAAACGTCACAGATAACCACCAACCCTTTGAAAAAAAAATGAGATAAAAATAAATAACAGACAAATGGTACAAAACGCATAGACATTACAAGCTCAAATGAAGACAAACATGCCACACGGCCAAACAAAATGCACACCATGCTATAGTTATGTGGAAAACGTCATGATTTCATAAGCTAATACGAACTTTGGTCTATTTGTTTAGGTATTTAAATATATGATAACAGTTTTAATATTTTTTTTTCCTTTTAAAACAATATTATTTTAATAAATGCAAAAAGAAATTTAAGAAAATTTTAACGTCCGATTTTTCGAATGAAAAATTAATGTGACAAATTGACAATTGCGCGTAAGGTACTGTGATTGGTTGTTGATAATTTAGTCAACCAATCACAGAAGCTTACGAGCGCTTGACAATTTGTTATATTAATTTTTCGTTCGAAAAATCAGGTATTCATTTATACATAGGCAAAAACACGTTATGTCATGTCAAGTTTGTTAAACATTATTTAAATACATACAAACAACCAGAATATCAATTTAAGAATATTGGCCTTGGACATAAAAAAAAACAACGAAGAAATTATGTTTTTTATTTTATTAAAAAAATTGGCCGACAGTATTCTTATTTTGATTGCATAGTTTCTAAGTTTTGTGACTTGTATGGTGTGGTGTAAACAACCAATCTACTTACTACTTGCTAAACGAGATGTTTACACAGTTCTAGTCCCATGTGAGGCTTCACTATGAAAAACATAGGACGGCTATATAGTTTGGATTTCAAAAAGAGAAACGGCAAAATGGCCGTTTGAAAATCCAAAATCTTCCGAATTCGCGAGAACTTATAATTTTATTTATTTCGAGAAACAGGTGAATTTAATAATTATTAATAGTTCACTAATAAAGAACAGTCAAGATTATTCGCGTTGCATCCGTTTTTTTAGATTTAACAGGATATTATTATGTACAACTAAGGACAAAGGCGATTTTTAAATCTTATTACTAAGAGCGTAAGATTAAAAAGTGCTTTAAAACTGCAATTGTCCACGATTGTACTTCAATCACCAATCCTTTTTGGCATACGTGGCGACTATGACAATATGTTACTGTTGCTTCACACTCATTTTAATAAGATGTAAAATACAAACGGAAAAGACCATATCTATCTAAGAGCAAATTTCACCAATAAAACTAAATACCAATAGAGTTGAAAATTGCGTGTCACGTCATAAATCTACGCAGCATTTATATCTTTCTTAATTTTTAACTCTATTCCTGTTTTATTTTAGTTCATTATTAAATAAAAACTGTTTTGACGTACAGACGAAAGTATAAAATCGGGTCATTCATAAAAGTCTAAAAGATATTATTATCAGATAAAGTTTTCATTCATAACGTTTTATCTCGAATAAACAATGATAATAATACCATTGTCTCACTAGATAAGATTAATATGCAGTACTTATTTTGATGTTTACGATAATTTTTATGAATGGTTAGTAAAAATATTGCATTTTAATTCTAAAGTATCCAAACCAATCGATCATGCTAATCGGCGTTCTCTGTACTTTCATAAAAGCCGTGAATAGGTATGATAGATCGATTAATGTAATCCGGATGTTTTGATCCGGACGGTCACTGCATGATACCGTGTAATGGGCAGACTCTTTAAGGGGAGATAGGCCAAAGATCTATATTAATATTATAAAGCTAAAGAGTTAGTTTGTTTGTTTAAACGCGCTAATCTCAGAAAGTACTGGTTTGAATTGGAAAATTCTTTTTGAGTTGAATAGTTCATTTATTGAGGAAGGCTATAGGTTATATAACATCACGTTACGACCTATAGGTGAGGAGAAGTAACCAAAAATGTAACCTTTGCAGGTGAAAAAACTACGCGGACAAAGTCGCGAGCAGAAAGAAGGTAGTATGTAATAAATAGGGAAGAATCAATTCATTTAAAATAAAAAAAGAACTCAAATTTCCTCGCGGTATTTTCCTGCGCCGCTTAAAGAAAACATTTTAGGATGAATCTTACTAGATATTACTATAAATGCGAAAGTATTAAATGGATGGATGTATGTTTCTTAAACATGTCATAACGGCTGAACAGATCTGAATGAAATCTAGCACAGAGATAGATTAGTCTGGAATAGCCTATAATAATACTGCCTCGTTGACCTAGTGGTCCTAAGCGCGACTGCTACACTAGAGGTCTTGGGTTAGATTCCCAGGTCGAGCAAAAAGTTTTATTGGGTTTTTCTATGAAATTCTCAGTAGCAGCTCAGAGTTAGGTTTTGTGCCCGGTTAATGGCAATAGGCTCGCCCCCTATTACATGGGACCTAAACTTACCGGCGAACTGTGGGTGTACATTGTTACACCTCTGCCTAACCCTTCGGGGAATACAGGCGTGATGGTGAAATCCCGGTTCCCGTGGACGGAAGCTAAGTTCTTTAATTATCTTTAGTCTGTACGTCAATTAATTTAAAGCAGAAACATTAAAGTTACCTCAGCGTCATCGATGTCATCTGTGAGTCCGTTAAAGGTGGTGTTTCTGTGTGCCCAGCCGTTGGCCCCGCCCGATATCGTCACGTCCATACCTGGAAGCCAATGTACCTATATTAGAAAAGCAAGGGCTTATTTTTATTATTATTCTTAAACTATTGTCTCTCTTCAGGATTTTATTCTGTTAAGTTGGTTGTGTTTACAGACATATAAATTCATATACAGAAAAAATCAAACCTGGAACAGCTACATCGAGGTCATACAAATATCTCTTATAGCAAACTGGCCTTTGCCTGCGAGTTTACCTGCATAAATGCCACAAACAGACATCCAGACTCTGCGTATACACCTCTTTGATATTTATGAGTAACAGCATGCCCTATATTACTAGTACTCATGTTTGTGCGGGGGGGAGATCTGTCTAATAGTTATTAGACTTACTGGATCCGTTACAACCGGAAGAACCGGATGAACCAGACGAGTTTGACGACACCGGTTTCACAGCAGTCTTTGTATTTCTGTAACGGAAAAGAAAATAGTTTACTTTTCAAATAAAATTTGATCATAAATCTGTACGCAGATGCATAAGCGCTGATGTAAATTTTTCATGAGACTGATGTAAAATAATTGCTTACTTATGATCATTGTGCCACAGTGGCCAATCTTAATGAAGTAGTCTTCATTAAGATTGGCCACTGTGGCCAATGTGTTCTGCGTACTTGGCTAGTGCCAAGTACGCAGAAGAAATTACACTGCACAAGTGTGTGCGCAAAGACATGTGCTCGATTCCATCACTCTCATAGTCCGATGGGACGGCAATTCGACATAACCGGGGAGAGATCATGCTTAGGACCAACGTTGGTATTCACACACATCAAGGTATCAAGCTATAAATTTCCAGTATAAGCTGACCTCTCATTGCATGGAAATCCTATACTTACTTGTCTGATGTAGTAGGTGGGCGGGGTGGTACAAACGCGTCCACCACGACTTGTTCAGTTCCTTTGATCTCTGCCCGACAGAATGGACAGCCCTGACCTTCTGAGTCCTGAAATAAAAATATCAATATTTTTGATACAGTAAGGTAAATTATACCTTAAGCTGAATGCATGGAGTTGTTAACCGAATAGCTACCGATTGAAACTATATTTTTATACGACATTTGAAATTTGTTTTTGGTCAGGTATTATGTCAACTCATGTAACGTCACATTATTGTCCAATTAGCGATAGTTTCAGTCTATTATTTATCTTTTTGAAAAGTTATTGCAGATGCTCAGTAGCTATAGATTAAATACTTGGTCAATTGTGATTTTGTTCTTATGAAAAACTGTCTTCCTCTTTATTTCGAATTGATGTTAAGTATATCCCTTTTTCTTTATTTTTTTTTAACAGTACTTGGGTCTAGTAGGTTGCCACGTTCATCGCGGTATTAGTAAATGAAGTAAATGTCCTCTAAAGTGCACTGTAAGCACTGTACTAAGTGGGCCATCACATGGCCGAGACCAACAAAAGCTGTCAAAGTTTTGTTAGGTCTCATTTATCCAAATCTTTTGTTAATAATCAAAGTATGCAACTCACAATTTGCCACGCAGTTAGGCAGGGTGTACACAGTAGATGCCCACAGGGCTCTATCCGTATGTCCTTGTCGTTCTCCGCACAAATCTTACATAACTGGAACGTGCTACCTGCAATGTAAAAAAAAAATGTTTATCAATATTCAATCATTAAGTGGGGGGGGAGGGGGCGTGGTCTATTCCTCAGTACCTATTTTTCCTACATTTAGAAAGGTCTGTAAAATAAAACAAAATATTTTAATTGAAAAGTTCTAAATTAAGATTTTCCAAATGATATCTAGCACATTCCTTTTTTCTTGGGATCGAACTAACCTAATTCATATGATTTTTTTTGACGATTTACGGATTATATACGCTTATTTAGCTTCATTCAACTTTTGTCTATAGAAAACGCTAGTTTTGTATCGCATCCGCACGGACGCGGAAAGCTGAACGTACGCGTCTCCATACTAAAATAGTGTTTCCTACGGACAAAGGTTGAATGGAGCTGAATATGTGTATTAAAATTTAGACGCTTAGGTGTGCATTATGAGGGTCTGACATTGTTCTAAAATTTAAATACCTACCTATGTTGCACAGATCTTGAGAAAAAACCCTTTGTGACAGACGAAAACAGAGTTCCGTTTTTCCATGTGAGGTTCGGAACTCTAAAAACCATACTGACCCATTTCACAATACAACTCGTACTGTTCTTGAGTGACGGTGATGTGGTCTTCGGCCGGTGATATGATGGCGCTGCTTAAATCCGGATTGACGTCCCGCCCGTCCGGATATAGATAGCTGAAAGCATAGTATGGGCTTTTTTTATTGCTAGGATAATTTCGATATTACTTTTTGGATACTTTCACAAAAATCTAGAAAAAGAAAACTAGTAAATTTTTGATACATAAGAAATACCTGCATAACTAAATTTAATTTCGGGAATACTGATACTGGTTCTCGATAGCCTATTAATTTTTTTCCGGCGACAATTCTCATGACAAATAATTTGGCGTTTGGTTAACAAATATAGGCTTTCTGGATTTTTTTTTGGGAAGATTTCCCAACCACTGCAACTCCTGAAAATCAGAATCAACAGTGGCGACCACCAGAAATGCGCCGAGGTAATGAAGCTCGGCGAGTCCCGTAGAAACGATTAACTGTCTTGGATCCAGCAACGAATCAAGTGCGAGTCAGACACGCACACAAAGGGTTCTGTACGACCATACAAAATGTAATATTTCACCAAAAACACTGGATTGAGGGACAAACTTAACCTCACGTTGGAAAACTGTTTTATACTTATGTGTGTGTAGGTCGCGGTTAGTTTACCAACTGCAAATAAGTTTTTGACCATAAATAAAGTTTTTTTTTAATGTCATTGGATGGCAAACAAGCCCACGGGTCACCTGATGATAAGTGGTCACTACCTATAGACATCGGCTATACCAGAAGCCTTGCAAATGCGTTGCCATCCCAGTGACAAAGTTGAAATGTCTCATGTAGGTAATTACACCGGCACCCATACCCTTCAAACCGGAACACAGCAACGCACACAGTTCGCAGTTCACACTTTTTGTGATGTAACTACAAATTTACATTTTTAGATTTTTCCCTTTTTCGAAATGATTCTATAAGAGTTCCTTTATCCTTTTGGGGTACATAACCCTTTTTTTAACTTAAAAAAACCAGTCAGAACTCTGTATAAACTTACAATCCCTCTCGATATCCGTCCAGTAGCGCTTGCACTAAGCTTTTGTTCTGCGGTATTGTCTGTAGTATCTCTCCGTCCACAGTGACGTAGCCTATCGCCCATTGGCCGAGCCGTGTACATGATAACCTGGAAGCAGAAGTTGGCTTGTCAAGATAGTGGGTAGATAGGAAGACCAAGATGGAGGAGCACTGAATGATTTATGGATAAACATAACATTAATCTTGCACTCCCCGAAAGGGGAGTGTGATGAATTATAAGCTAGCTTCTCTTGCAAAAGGAACCAACTTTTTAACCGACTTCAAAAAGGAAGGAGGTTGTCAATTCGGCTGTATTTTTATATGTATGTTACCTTAGAACTCCATTATTTGTCAACCGATTTTTTATATGAAAGAATACACTTTCAGTTTGGTCCCATATAAAACAATATCAAAATCTGTTCAGCAGCTTGGTCTTTAATGAAAAATGTCATCTAGGTAAACGAAAAAGCGGATTTTCATTTCGTGACTCTTCAGTGGCATTTATCTTGTTAATCAATAGTGCTATTGTTCATGGATTTAGATGATAGGAAGAAGGTACTTTATTTTTATGTGCCTGTTCTCAATCTAGATGGACCCCAGGACCGTACTCACCTAAACACATAACTGCCAGCCTTATGGATATACTTCTGAAGCCGCGCCTTCACCTCGTCGTACGTTAGAAACGCCACGTATCCTGGATGTGTGACTGCCAGCAGTTGCCAGTTGCGGAGTAGCGTACTCCAGGGTTGGAATAATCTGGAATTGTTGAGGATAAGCCTTAATAGAACCGCAAATATATCTTTCAATAAAGACGACGTTCGTGGAGTTCCTTGCTTGTTCATTTCCATGGACCAATTGTTTGGAACGAACAACTAGCTTTAACTTTCTAACTGGTTGTTTAAAAATTCAAACGTGCCTGTAAATGGTATAAAATATACCATCACGCCTGTATTCCCCGAAGGGTTAGGCAGAGGTGTAAAAATGTACACCCACAGCTCGCCGGTATGTTTAGGTCCCATGTAATAGGGGGCGAGCCTATTGCCATTAACCGGGCACAAACCCTAACTCCGAGCTGCTACTGAGAATTTCATAAAAAAACCCAATAACACTTTTTGCTCGACCTGGGAATCGAACCCAAGACCTTTAGCGTAGCAGTCGCGCTTAGGGCTACCGAGGCAGTTAAAGAGAGGCATATAAAATTTACTAGTCTATTATTGTCCAACTGTAGGGCAAAGGTCTCTCCTCATACAGAGTATGCACGAGCAATGACCACCACCCTTGCTCAAGGAGGAGTGACAATTTCAGACATTTCTAATATACAAGTCCAGGTTTCCTCACAATGTTTTCCTTCACCGATGTCAATGGTGTCCAAGATAAACTTAGAAAGTTCATGTGAATTGAAAAAGCCACATTGGCACTTGCCCGGTTTCGAAACCGCAACGCAATACATGAGAGGCTTACGCCTTAAGCACTGTACCATCAAATTGAGTTAATATGTACAAAGAAGTTTAAGGAATAGCAATTTTACACTAACCTCGTAAACACATCAAACTCGAAGTTAGAAATGAAGTCATTACACGTTAGGTCTATAGTGGTCTTCAACGCCATCGTCTCCAACCCTGATGATATAGGATGCACGTTGTTCAGCTCCTCACGGAAGATCTTCCACGGGACCAGGGTGCTGGAGGAAGAAAAAGTATACAGGTTTAATATATTTTCAAAGTTGGTTAAAATTGAGTGAGATAAGTTGGGTTGATACAAATAAAAATAATTTAGTGGAATGCCTAGCACATTTCCCACAATTTCCTCAACATTGATTTCGTATTTCCCCTACCTCAATACCTCCTATGAGTCTCTTGGATAATAAAAAAAAAGAAAACTAATAAGGTCATACTTTTTTATGTACTTAGGTTGGCATTCGTAACAACTTTCAAGTTGATTAACCCAAGAAGTAAGATGTTTCATACAATAGTAATTCTTCTCGCTTTTTACTTCCTCTGGGGTTGAATTACAGATAATCCTTTCTTAGTGCTTACCTAAAGCATAGAAGGAAACCGTGTGCAACATTTAACTTCGCAAGTTCCAGTGGTTTCGTCTGATTGTGCATTAATAATCAAAAACTTGGAGTCTCTTAGAAACGCAACGTTATGTCCTTGCAGACAACGAACGCATACAAAAAAATGTGTGTGTGTCAGCTCCGACGCATGACTGGAATTTACTCCTTAATATATATATATATCTTTAGTCCATGCAGTCGTGCAAACTCTGTGGTGGTGGTGTGGTGTGGGAATGGGCAAAATGTAGCTTGTAACGCATAACTCGTAACCTTTGATTTCACTACCATAAATTGTCATAGTTCATTTAAGGAGTAAACTCCAAAAATGAAGTATCAATGGAGACATTTCATTACGCTCTTCTAACTCAAGAGAACGCGTTCTAAAGCACGTTCTTCATGAAAGAGCTAGAGAACTTGCGAGATTAATCTACGTTGGCTTATACTGTAAAGCTTGCGTAATCTCGTTGCATCGTACACGAGACAGATTTCCAAGAATCACGAGTAAAGTTTCTCTAGTGGACTCGGTTCTTTAGCTATTGAGTTCATAAAATACTAATATTATAAAAAGGTAAAGTTTGTTCGTACAAGGTGAACTCTGGAAGTATTGCCCAGATGATTAAAAATATTGGAGTGACAGAAAGCTTACAGTATTGGCCCGTGTCATAGGGTACGTTTTATGGTATACATGGCTTCCTCGCAGACGAAGTCGCGGGTAGAAGCTATACGGGCGGCGGACTAGGGGCGTCTGTCGTCCGACCATATAGGCCTGAATGAGCGGCGCAGTGGGTGCCGCGATTACGGGAATGGCTGCACGGGGAGGACGGACCCGCTTAGGTACAGCGTGTTGAGGCCTGTCGGGGAAGCGGTGAATGCTTATGAGAATTCCGCACCCCCGGCCATACGCAGATGGAGAACTGCGGTAGTTTTAGCCGGTAAGAGTCTCAATGCTTACGATCCTGATAAGATTACTAAGCTGCACAGTCAAGCTAAGACACGAGATGAAAAGACTTGAACTAAGAAGAACTAATATTCCCAATCAGTAAGTGACTCAGGCCTGTTCACATATTCTCTTATTCACTACTTCTAATACCTCATCATCATCTGTTTAGCCTTTTCCCAACTATGTTAGGGTCGGCTACCAGTCTACTCGGATGCAGTTGAATACCAGTGTGTACATGGAGCGACTCCCTATCTAACCTCCACAACCCAGTTACTGGGCAACACGATAATACCATTTCTAATACCACTGGGGAGCAATTCTCCTAATTTTTGGGAACGATCGATATTTTCCATTTTCTGACATCATCGCTGAGATGAGATTGCGACCAGTTTTTCTTTATTGCAACGTTTTTAATTAGCAGAATTAGCACTTATGTTCACAAAGAGGAGAAGCCATACTTCTCTGTCGGTACAACATGGACGTAAGCATAATGTTATGCAAATATATGAGTCCACAAAGGGAGCCGCGACAATTTCAAAGTCAAACATCACGCTAGGTCTGAATAAGTGGTAATCGATAAGTGGAAACGTGACCGCGCCTTGCCGATATTGGTATATAACACAAACAGATAAGAGAAGGTCTAATGGGTAACCTTTGTTCAGGTGGAAACATCAGTCTCGATTCCCGCCGTCTGTCCCTCTGTACGCTTAATCTTTTAAATTACGCAACGGATATTAATCCAGTTTTCATTAGTAGATAGACTGATTCAAAAGGAAGGTTTATAGGTCATCACGCTACTGCCAATGGGAGCGGAGCAGTAAGTAAGGACGTAACTAAACGCGGATGACACCGCGGGGTACATAGAGTATTTTGTTTCTTTAAAGGCGTAGGCCTTTGGAACTACCAGTCGGATGAAAAAAAAAAACTGCTTTTACATGGTAACTAGATTTATGTGGAAAAATTCATATTTCAGAGTAGGCCATGTAATAAAAGTTATACACATTTATGAGTGCAGTTAAGTAAATGCTTATAAAATAAGTGGAACTTCTGCATCCACTTATTTAATGGTTTCCATACAAAATGTTAATAGGAATGGGACGGTGCGTGTTTTCCAATTAGCCGAATTAATTTCCTATATTCGATTGAGGGGGATCGACTGGCATTAACAGCGGGCAGACGTAACGATTATTTGGGCATCCCCTCGAATGTTGAAGGGGATTATTTATGTAGGTCTGAGATGAAATTGGTTCGTGTATAGCTGTTGTGGGTGTCGTTACATGAGACAGGAGGTAAATTAGGAAAGATGATGAGAGGGGTTGCAGATGACAGCATTTAGTGATCCCTTCAACTGCAGAAACTCATGTTGCGGGGACTATCAAATAATAATAGGAGGTATACATTGTTCGCTGTCACTGTGAGGCGTTTTGTCGCCTGTGCCTGGTCTCTTATCAAGCGTGTTTTCACTTGGACGCTAAGACTCGACTGTGATGTGTTCGCGGACGAATGGAAGATGATCTTATACGATGATCAGTATGCTCGAAGGGTTGTGAGATAAGGGTGTCGTATATTTATTTGGCAGTTTTATGTTAAAATAAATTAAATAAATCGATGCCTAAAGAAGCTAAAGTATTTTTGCCGTTGATTATTTTCTGTTTATATTAGACTAGCTTCTGCCCGCGAGTTCGTCAGCATCAAATTTGATATATTACCCCACGGGAACAGCACTTTTTTTCTGGATAAAAAGTCCCATGTGTTATTCCACATTAAAATCTATCTCAGTGCCAAATTTCATCCAGATCCGTTCAGCCGTTTAAGCATGAAAGAGTGACAAACATCCTTGCTCACAAACTTTCGCATTTATAATATTATTAGTAGGGTAGTAGGATTTGTTGGATAGGATAAATAAACCCTTTGATTTAAGAATGAATACTCCACCAGGTTTTGCAGTCCAAAACTCAGTCTTATCAAAAGTTGTTACTCACAACGAGATCAGATAGACAGTTGTTCCATGTAAAAGTCTAGTTAGACTAGGGTTGATGATAGTTGATGATGAACTTTACGAAGAAAAAACGTAATAAAATCGCAGTAAGCAAAATATTTGCACTTCAAAAGCTTTTGCGTAAAGCGCAACTCTTAAAAAAAAAAAAAACATCATAAAACTGTTCCATTGAACGTGCTCAGGACAGCGTCAACTTTCGTTCAGATTGCATATTCAATGGATAGCTTCCCCATTTATACTGGCTGTTGCGAGTTTTCATTGAATATGGAATATGCATCTACGTGTATCGATTTAGGGCTGCCGGTTTACGCCAGTCGGTGTATTCTGTGAAAAAATCATTAGTGAATGCAAGTGAAGTGAGCTTAAGGTAAGCTGATAAACCAGCTGATGCTAGTGACTGCAGATAGCTCTTCAACTGTAATTGAAAAGAGTGTTCGTGGATTTCCTTGCTTGTTCTTCTCCATAGACATCTTTTTTTTTATGTCCGTGGATGGCAAACAAGCCCACGGGCCACCTGATGTTAAGTGGTCACCGCTACCTATAGACATTTGCAATACCAGAGGCCTTGCAAATGCGTTGCCATCCCAGGGACAAAGTTGAAATGTATCATGTTCCTATAATTACACCGGCACCCATACCCATACCGGATGCAGCTGAAAAGCAGTATATTTTACACGGAACGACCTTCACAACCCAACTACTGGGTAACATGATAACCCTTGGTAAGACTGGTTGTCATATCTTAAATCTTACCGAATACTGGCACCCATACCCTTTGAACCGTACCGTACCTACTAGCCGTGTCGATGGCGCGTTTGTGTTCCACGCGCGCCTCAAAGAGATGCCAGCAATCTTAGAAGGGGCCACTCGGGGCCGATGCCTGCCGGGGCTGCGGGTTGTTCGTAAGACATACCGCTTCCTGAACGCAAAGGGCACAAGAAGGAACATGGATGGGTTTTAGTCAGTAAAAGTCTGACACCCCCTCCCGCCCCGCCTAGGGCGGCGGAAGTCATTAGATTAATTAGCTCCAACTTTAAACTGTAACTACAAGTCATACAAGCACGTCGGATACGAGTACTGCGCACCCGACCTTTCTGAAGAACTTTGTAAACATCACCTAGTTCATATATAAATGTTGCCAACTCCAAAAGCCTCTAACTTTTTTGGGTACCGCACTTAAATAGTCCAAGCCATGGTGCTAAATTACCAACACCAGGTCTTTATGTCTCTACAATATTTAATTGCCTAGAACGTATTTTAACCCTTTTGCGCGACACTAAAGGTCTTGGGTTCGATTCCCAGGTTGAGTAAAGTGTTATTTGGTTTTCCATGAAATTCTCAGTAGCAGCTCGGAGTTATGATTCGTGCCCGGTTAATGGCATAAGCTGGCCCCCTATTACAAAGGGCCTAAAACATACCGGCGAACTGTACATTTGTGTACATAGGTACACCTCTGCCTAACCCTTCGGGGCATACAGGCGTGATGGCAAGTGCGCAACTAAAATAGTGCGAGAGGGTTAAGATCCAATTAAGAAGCGGTCTACCTTTGTTAGGTTGGTAAAATAGAAGGTAATAATAAATTTAAATCTTGTTTTCATAGTGAAAATTGAATTGTACTGTGGAAGTTAGTTAGGAGACTATATTAAGGTATACTAATTACATACCATCCATCACACCTGTTTTCCCTGAAAGGTTAGGCAGAGGTGTATCTGTACACCCACAGTTCACCGGTATGTTTAGGTCCCATGTCATAGGGGGCGAGCCTATTTCCATCAACCGGGCACAAATCCAAACTCCGAGCTGCTACTGAGAATTTCATAGAACAACCCAATAACACTTTTTGCTCGACCTGGGACTCGATCCATAGACCTCTAGCGTAGCAGTCACGTTTAGGACCACTAGGCTAACGAGACAGGTACAATAACTTTACTCATAATTCCATAATGACATACCTATGGTTGGCGCTCTTAGGGCGAGGCCTACGTACAGCAGTGGACCGCTGTGTGCTGATATGTTGATGATGATGATGAAACCTGTAGCAACATCTATCGCTCAGCATGCGAACTACTACGACAAACTGACGTTGCCTAGATCGAGATATCAAAGTTCGCTGCGACGTTTAGCATATATACAAAATCCCGACAACAACCGTCGGGCAGTAGCCCGTCAGACACAACCCCTGTCTGGTCGGAGGATCCTCCCTTTTCTATGGAGGATGAGAGACTTTGCACCCTCTTTCTCATACGTATGAAAGCGAAGATGAAACATTTCGCTGAAAATCTTACGTAATAAGGTAGGTACCAGTTTATATTGCCCCACTGCTAGGCAGACGTCTCTTTATCAGAAAAGTCACGAGTATTCATTTTCAGGTTCCGTACCCGAAGGTTACCAAAAGGACCCTACTAGGTACTAAGCTCCTCTGTCCATCAGCGGTACGTATCTCATGAACTGTAATAGGTAGAGAGATGACATTTTTAAAGAGTGTATATTTCTATTGCCGCAATAACAACTAAAAATTTAAATAATAAACCATCACCATCACGCCTGTATTCCCCGAAGGGTTAGGCAGAGGTGTAACGATCTACACCTACAGTTAATAAAAAATAAATAAATAAAGTAAAAAAAATGGCAGCATAAATAGCGATCACCCGATCGCTATTTATGCTGCCATTTTTTTTACTTTGCGTACCTAACCTGTTGTGTTGTGTATTTAATCTTGAAATAGTGTTAAAAGCATCGATTAAAAACAATTGTTTTGCAATTCAACTGTTATCCTCGTAAATGCTTATAATTACAACGTAGGCAGTTTTCCTGTATTGAATGCAGGTAACAATTAATTATTTTTTTGTTTGTCAACAGTACCTCCTATTTGTAGTAACAGTCCACAAAAAATGAGGATACATTTCAGGAAAATTATTGCAATTTCAAAATATTTTGCATAATGGGAACAAAATAAATAAAATGTTTGATTTTTTTTATTCAACTAGCGTTCGCGGATGTTACACCTGCGTTACGGTACGTCTTTGATAACTGCTCCGCTCCCTTGTCTCGTAGCGTGATGTTATATAGCATATACAATTTTTCATGAATCTAGCTATCATACTGAAACTATTTTTTTCCACCCGACTGTCAGTCCCAGAGGATCTGCGCGTTTATCCAAATAAATATGGCCATACGTGTGTGTGCGTGTATGTGTGTGTGTGCGTGTGCGTGTGTGTGTCGGCCTGTCTGTGGCATCGTAGCTCCCGAACGCATACCAATTTTAATTTAGTTTTTTGTTTAAAAGGTGAATTACTCGGGAGTGTTCTTAGCTATGTTTGATGGAAATCGGTTCAGCAGTTTTTTAGTATATGTTGTAATAGCGGCAACAGAAATACATCGTCTGTGAAAATTTCAACTGTCTATCACGGTTCGAGATACAGCATGCTGGCAAACGGACAGACGGACAACGGGGTCTTAGTAATAGGGTCCCGTGTTATCCTTTAGGTACAGAACCCTAAAAACGCAAGTAAAAGTACGAGTCTAGTTTCAATAAATACGTATTTACCTAATGCATACGACATAAACGTCACATAACCAATTTTGTTATATCTACGTGAGTTATCGTGTAATTGCGGGAAATCGCTGGATGCGGGCAGCGCAGGACCGGTCATTATGGCTATCTATAGGGAAGGCGTATGTCCAGTGAACGTCGATTGGCTGATATGATGACGTCAGTTACATATTTCATTACTACCATCCATCACGTCTGTATTCCCCGAAGGGTTAGGCAGAGGTGCACCAAACCCGGGGCTGCGGGTTGTTCGTAAGATATACCGCGCCCCTGGAACGCAAAGGGCACATGAAGGAACATGGGTGGGTTTTAGTCAGTAAAAGTCTGACACTCCCTCCCGCCCCGCCCAGGGCGGGAGAAGTTTTTTGATGATTGCCCACATCCCAAAAAAAAAAAGAGGTGCACCAATGTACACCCACAGTTCGCCGGTATGTTTTAGGTCTTAGGGCGAGCCTATTGCCATTAACCGGTCACAAATCCTAACTCCGAGCTGCTACTGAGAATTTAGGACCACTAGGCTGACGAAGCAATTCATTACTTGGTAGGTATTATAATCAAAATGAATAAGTAAAACAATTACAAAAAATCTTTTGTTTAATATTTATGATTAACCAATTACGGTATGAAATGTCATTGTTTAATTAAATTAGTTTTGGTACTGTTTATAAACATGCCTACAGCCCTTTACATTAATTTAATTTGCATACAAAGATTCTGACTAATACCTACTTCTGTACCTACTAATATTATAAAGGCGAAAGTAACTGTCTGTCTGTACGCTTACACGCCTAAATCGCTGAACCGATTTTGATGAAATTTGGTACAGAGATAGATTAGACCAAGGAGAATAACATAGGCTACTTTTTGAGGGTAGCTCACCGTCCTTACGTTGCATAACGACAGGCCGTGTCGACGGCGCGTTCGTGTTCCACGCGCGCCTCAAAGAGATGTCAGCAAAGGGAAGGGGCCACTGAGGGCCGATGCCTGCCGGGGCTGCGGGTTGTTCGCAAGAGATACCGCGCCCCCGGAACGCAAAGGGCACAAGAAGGAACATGGGTAGGCTACTTTTTGAAGCGAAAAAAAGGCTTGAAGGGATAAAAAAAGGGAAGAGTTTGTATGACAGTCCGTCATTATAGTAGATAAAACCGTGAAACTTTGTGTTTAGGACTTTGTTAAGAAATAAATAGACATTTGCTCAACAGCATACCATCACGCCTGTATTCCCCAGAGGGTTAGGCAGAGGTGCACCAATGTACACCAACAGTTTGCCGGTATGTTTTTAGGTCCCATGTAATAGGGGGCGAGCCTATTGCCATTAACCGGGCACAAATCCTAACTCCGAGCTGCTACTGAGTAATTCATAGAAAAACCCAATAACACTTTTTGCTCCACCTGGGAATCGAACCCAAGACCTCTAGCGTAGCAGTCGCGCTTAGTACCACTAGGCTACCGAGGCAGTTAAATAAAAGGTGAAAAAGAACAGGTTGCCCAAATTTTAACAAATTCACGCGGACGAAGTCGCGGGCAGAAGCTAGAGTTATTTAATTGTCAAACAATGGTGGTAACGCGACGGCCAAAACAACACCAACAAGGACTTTGTTGAGTGAAAATGGTCAGTAAAATTAACATTTTAATAATTATGCTAACGTGAATTTTAAAACTACATTTAATTATAGTTTAGGTACTTTTTTGTATTCAAAAAGAATACCAGCTTGTTGTCAAACTACAGGGCAAAGGCCTCATAGAAAGAAGGCACGAGCATTCACCACGATTGCTCGAGGCGGATTGGCGATTTTTAAAAGTCTGGATTAAAATACCTTAGAGTCGCGGAATTTGTTCTAAAGAATCACGGCGGCCCTAAGAGGCAAAGGGCATTAGGAGGAACACGGATTGGTTTTAGTCAGCAAGAGTCTGACGCTCCCTTCCGCTCCGTCTAGAACGGAAAAAGTCCATTTGATGACTTTCCACCCTCAAAAAAAATAAACTTAAACTACTAACATTGATATTTATTACTAGGGAACTGCCCGCGATTTCATCCGCGTGGCTTATTTCACCCGCGTTGAGTTATGTCTTTGGTTACTGTTCCGCTTCCGTGTGTCGTAGCGTGATGTTATTTAGCCTAGGTTATTCAGGAATAATATAGCTATCTGTTGGCGAAGAAATGGATAAAAAACAAAATTAAAATTTTTAAGTAACCTCCGGCACAAGAATAGAAACCCTACCGCAGCTAACAAAAGAGCTGATAACTTTGAAGCCGCTGAACCGATATCCATCAAACATAGCTAAGAACACTCCCGACGAATTCACCTTTCAGACGAAAACATCTAAATCAAAATCGGTTCATGCGTTCGGGAGTTACGATGATACAGACACACACACAGACACGTCAAAGTAATAACACTTCGTCGTTTTTGCGTCAGGGGTTAAAAATCCATCCAGTAGTTTCAGAGCCTACTCGGTACAAACATACAAAAAATTTTTCCTCCTTATAATATTAGTACCTGGGTATATATTATCGGTTTCGTATATAAAAAGGAATTAAAGAGCTAGGGTAGGTTGTCGCCTCGAATTTCGCTTCACCCACAAGTTACACGTTAGTAAAACAAAATATTGATATATTCTAGACACATAATTTGTCTGACGTGTAATTTCTACGAATGGGACTACCTCAATATTTTTCTAAGAAAGACGATGAAGGTTACAAATTACTCCCAATATTACTCGACAATAAGGTAGGTTATATTTATAATAAAAGATTTCCCTGTATGTTATTTACTTGGAATTACTTTTGTACGCGACTGTGTCTTACACATAACATACATCGTATTTATCCGGTTGACAGTCTTTAAATCAGACATTGACATTTTTATTGCAATTTTTGACAAAAATATTTGTTTAACTTTTTTTATTGGGTGATGTAGCAATGTGAAGCAGTTATTTAAATTTGTTAAATATAAATTTAATAATGCTACTCTCGATTCCCAGGTCGAGAAAAAGTGTTATTGGGTTGTTCTATGAAATTCTCAGTAGCAGCTCGGAGTTAGGATTTGTGCCCGGTTAATGGCAGTAGGCTCGCCCCCTATTACATGGGACCTTAAAATACTGGCGAACTACGGGTATACGTTGGTACACCTCTGCGTAACTCTTCGGGGAATTCAGGCCTGATGGTATGTGACGTGTTTTATAAGTCCAGGTTTTCTCATGATGTTTGTATGCCCCAGAGACGGTAGGATATGGAGATCAATATCTTTTGTAATAAAACATCTAAGTATGTACAAGAACTTTTTATCAAGACTTATGAAGGCTTATGTTCGTACGAATGTAAGCGAAAAGGTAAATCGAAAGCGGACCTGTACCAAAAATATCATAAATCATCGTCACCCTAACTTACGTGCTGTGTTTGCACGATGCATCAATTAACACGACTGTCCCCAGAAATGAAAAATCGAAGCTACCGCGCACATACATATATTGTTACACTAGTTTCTGCCTGCGAGTTCGTTCGCGTGAAATTTGATATATTATCCCGCGGGAACCGTAAATTTTTCCGGGATAAAAAGTATCCTATGTCATACTCCACACCACAGTCTATCTCAGTACCAAATTTCAACCAGATCCGTTCAGCCGGTTAAGCGTGAAGGAGTCACAAACATCCATTATCCATCCAACCTCACCACATTTTCGCATCTATAATATTAGTAGGAATAACATAAGTCCATACGACGCACACAAACACATATTTTACAAATATGTACATACAACTGTGTACAGACGTACACATAGTTCGTACATCGTGTCGACGCATTGGTTGGGGGGAAAACGGAGGGAGCCCATTCCCATTTAAATTTTCATCAGTCAACCAGATCAAAGATGGAAATTGCACTTGAATTTTTAGTATTCAGGTGGTACGTGTAAATTCCTATTACATTTCTACTAAAAAAAAATTCGAAATACAGTAGTATAGTAGTAGTAGTAAAACTGAAGCGTCTCTTTGTATTGTCAAAATAGCAGCTTTTTACAAAATAAATATTATATGAATGTTTACACTTTACAGGGTACTTACACGAAAAAACTTATTAACAAAAATTTAAAATTTTATGTAACCCCCAATAGAAAAATATAAATCCTTACTGCAGCTAACAAAAGAGCTGATAATTTTAAAACCGCTGAACCGATTTCCATCAAACATAGCTAAGAACACTCCCGACTAATACACCTTCGATACAAAAAATAAACTAAATCAACATCGGTTCATGCGTTCGGTAGCTACTATGGCACAGACACACAAAGATAGCGTAATAATTCCTGAATAACATAGGCTATATAACATCACACTACGGCTCACTGAAGCAGAGCTGTACCCAAAAACATACGGCAGCATAACGGCTGAGATAAACCACGCAGACGAAGACGCGGACAGAAGCTTGTATTAAATATAATAAACAATTGTTTACTAGTGAACAATACGACCGCAGAACAATGTTTGTCTGCACAAAGTTATTGTTTCACTAACTTTATTCGCCGTTTCCAGAACCTTCCAATAAGAGACGGTTCAGATATTATTCTGCGTATTTCAATTCATTAATATTATCGTGAAACGGTAGATACCTATTATCTTTCATCAATCAATTTCGATTGATTGATAAATAGGTATCTGCCGTATAGATTCAGCAACAAGAGCGGTTATTAGTGCTAAAGAAATCTTATCATTTGGGTTACATGAAATTCCGTTTATAAAACATTTTACCTTCGTAATTTCTCTAAGATGCATTTTTTAACCTCAATTTTTTTTTCGTGGAACTTTTGATAATATACGACGATGTCACTTCCGTAAAAAGAAAACAATAAGATAATACTTAATTGTAATTTATATTCATACATAAAATCGCGAAAAAAAAGTCAATTTGATTTCGTAGTGAAAGTGGTTCATTTTCATAAGCACTACACTAAGTTCCTTGTTTCTGCCGGGGCTGCGGGTTGTTCGCAAGAGATACCGCGCCCCCGGAACGCAAAGGGCACAAGAAGGAACATGGGTGGGTTTTAGTCAGTAAAAGTCTGACACTCCCTCCCGCCCCACCCAGGGCGGGAGAAGTTATTTGATGATTTCCCACCCACCAAAAAAAAAAAAAAAGTTCCTTGTTTAAACTAACACCTTGTATATTGTTTAGCAAGCATTTTTTTTTTATTCCGGAAATATTGTGTGTCTTCTAAAAACCAAATTTTAATAGTAATTATAATACAAACTCTCAACACAACACGGCAACACTCTCTATCCACAACAAAAAAACTAGGTCTCGCAACAAAACCACTAGACTTCTAGACCGCAGTATTACACGATAGCAAAATCGTACTAACCAAACAAACCATTATGATATTTCTCAATTTTCAAATTACCATATTTACCGAGCTTTAGCAACATCCCTTCAATTGCATGATCACATATTTTAACACGCGAAACGAATCGAAATGCTATACATCATAAACATGCTTATCAGTTTGCATATATAATATCGCATTGTGAGCTGCGTTCTATTAATCCGACGACTATTGTTGCACAAGCAGCCCACTCTGACTGTATATGGATAGCCACGGAGGAGTGAGATAATGGACAGTTAAGGTGATCACAAGTGAGACCGGTGAAAGAGACGTTTTAGTAGCAGTTTTTGCTGCTAGCAGCGAAAACGCGGGGTTTCCAGAAAGAGGTACGAGATGATAAAGATTTTCACTTGATCTAGAAGCTGGGTTTTTGCTTTGTCAAGTAATGTTTTTGTAGCAAAGCGAGATTCCCGGAACGGTGTACCAGATGTAAAATATATTTACAAGAAGAACTCGTCTTTTGTATTTGCTGCGATGTAGTCTGATATACCTCGGTGATTGCATAGCTGCATCATGTAGAGGTAAAGCAGAATGATGAGTTATCTTGCAGGTATAGCTAATAAGGACTACATCGCGGTATATAAACGATTAGATACAAACGATAAGCGCGCACGCTAATTTTGCATAATGCTTTAAGTACTCCATTCACTTATCACTCCGGGGCAAGTCGAGGAGTATTGTATGAATTCCTAATGCAGAGCACCTTATACAGAAACGACGTGACATAGATTCGTATTGCAAGCCGTGACTCATGTAGTGTGAAATGTTCGCAGCCAATTAATATTTGTAAATATTCTGTTCATGGATAGCCTTACATTATTCTGTCCATGGATTGGAAATCGGATTCTTGATTTAAGGCGGCTGTGAGAAAGAACGAATCGATATTGAACATAGAATAAGTCTTCGTACATTTCATCATCAGCCTGCTACAGTCCAATGCTAGACATAGGTCTCTTCAATTACACACCACTTAGCTCGATTCTCGGGAAATCTCATCCAATTGCTACCAGCTACCCTGTGAAGATTGTCCTTTGGCTTGCCGATTCGCGGTCTCCACTCAAGAACACGTATACGGTCATCGGTTCCACGGCTAACATGGCCAGCCCATTGCCATTTCGTACATTTATGAACGTGTAAATACTTGACATGCAGTAGAGTGACTGCAATTCAAAGATCATTTGAATTTTAATCGTGGCACGTGACCAATGTCACCTACCTTGACATGACATTAAAGGATGGCCGCTGAATACCTACGTTTGGCGCAGTACCTATCACTATGGAGAAATGAGGATTACTTTCTACTATAGAAGATTCAATGAACAATGAATCGAGAAACGTGTCGATGGATCGACAACTCCTTTCACAAAGGTGAGGTCACTAAAGGTGATAGAGGCGAGGTCATTTTGTGATATCCATCTACGTCAATTTCAATTTCGAAAATGAAATTGACGAATTCTTTAGACCTCATATAGGCTACATGAGTAGACGAAAACCAAGGACTCTCATTCCTCATAACAACTCGATCCAATGTATCAACGTATTTATAAAATAATAATAATTTCCTAGAAAGTGCCATTCATTCATAAATCACTATCACAAAAAACTAGATTATTAATACAGAAAATCCAACGGAAATTAAATGGACTTTTACAAACAAAGATAAAACACCTGAGGTGAGAGTCGTAACAGAGATTAAAGAGATACGATATCTGAATTGATAGGTAAAGATGAATGGGTATATTAAGTACATTTTGTGGAAAAGATAAGGATAGAAGGTCTAGTAAACGACGAAAAAAAAAGTAAAAATATATATTTTTGGCATTTTGGTTTTCGCACCTAAAATTAAGTATTTGTAACTAAAATAGGCAGAGCCTGTATTTCAATTTTGTGAGTGGACTGTTTGTATCTAAGGACGACCTTAAATTTGCCATAGTGGTGAAAGGATTAGCCAATCGACCGGAGTCGATTACGCAGGGTGCGCCCGACGTAACAGAGATCAGAAATTACCGTCTCTCGGGGTGGCTCCTTTCATGCACCTCGGTTCTCAGCGCTAATCCTCTCGAATACAACATTGCCGCCATTAAAAATAAACTTACTTGATAGTTTATTTATGCAGTAATTAATTTTAATACTGCATGTCCTCCCTTTCTGTGGAATGAAAGTGTATGTGAGTGATGAGTGAGAGGGTGTAAGCGATTGAAACGCTTACACCCTCTCCGAGCGGCGTTACTGTCAAATCATACGGTGATAAATAAAGTACGGCGCATTCTGGACAGCTAGCACTCGGTAACCGAGAATGTAGCTGACTAATCCTTTCCCCACGTTGATAAACCCATACCGGCTTTCTCAGTGTATTGTGGGCCTGCTTCGAATTTGATTCAAATGATCAATTATAGGATCTTAAAAGAATTCATAAATACATACTCACGCCTTTTTCCCCATGGGGGTAGGCAGGTGTGCTACGATCCTCAGATACTCCTTCCGCCTCGTCCACATTCATATATCAAAAGAATTCAGAAGAAATAAAATACTTTGATAAGATAAATGTTTGCGTGGTTCTTCTGTACATATTTTACCACAGTATGGTCCAGATTAGGTCTCATCCATTCAGTTTACAAGGCGATAAAGCGTGAAGGTGAATGTTCGTAAGGCCTAGAGCTTAATGGTGGGCCGCAACGGACCGTAGCGTGTCACAGAAACGCGTAACGATCGCTAATCGTCTCCGCAGACACTTGAGAAAAAGACAAGAAATGTGAAGGTATTTTTGAATTTGGAAAAAAAGAACGATGTTGTTTTTACAGTTACATAGTTTTAGGTCAAGACGATGATGCGAAAGCTCTTTTGCACAGCGGGTGGGTAAAAGGAATTATGATGGAGTGTTGCGTTGTGCGCGACCATATTTCCTATGATCGTGAACGTTCCTGGACGTTTGTGACGTCACAACGCCGGAGTGCGTGGCCACGTCACAAATTTTCGCGATGTGGCGGTGCGGCACCGTACTTACCGCTTTATGTGTATCGACTATCTTTACGTACTTTTGATCGTTGACTATCTTAAAATCCATAATAAAAGCATAGCAGGCAAGTGGAACACATTTAAACTGTTTTTTCAACTGCCTCGTTGGCCTAGTGGTCCTAAGCGCGACTGCTACGCTAGAGGTCTTTGGTTCAATTCTCAAGTCAAGCAAAAAGTCTTGTTGGGTTTTTCTATGAAATTCTCAGTAGCAGCTCGGAGTTAGGATTTGTGCGTGGTTAATGGCAACAGTCTCGCCCCCTATTACATGGGATCTAAACATACCGGCGAACTGTGAGTGTACATCGGTACACCTCTGCCTAACCCTTCGGGGAATACAGGCGTGATGATATGTTTTACCAAACACACCAAAGTAGCACATCCTGCTACAGACTGCGGCCAAAACTGTGCTGACCAAATTAACATGTCGAGACTTATCACACTTGTCCTGGTGTAGCGTACCAGCCCTGCAGGTGGAAAGATGAATGCCCTCAACAATGCATTACCTGCATACCTTTTTCGCCACTTAGTCACGCACGAATTGGCCCAGCAACCGATGTGTCATAGTATACCAAATCGCGCAGATAATATGATCAGTTCTGGTGTACCGTGTGAATGTCCCAATCAAATCGGCTAAACGTGATTTTAGAGAACGATTATATAAATTTAAGGTGTAGATGGTTTCGCACGACAGATTCGGTCGTTGAGTTGGTTCTGCTGTGCTCTTGTGTGCTCTAAGGCTTAGATTGAAGAACAATAATTGTCGCTTCGTTCAGTGCGATATTCAAGACATTTAAAAGGAACTTAGTCTACTTAACTGTTATTAAAATTCCATCTTTTTACTATTAAGTACACCGGATTTTAGCAAATGTATCTGAATGAATAGATAGGTATAACAACAAATTCATTATTTTTTTATCACAATGATTACAATCAGTCTGCTATCATTATCAAAATTGTTAAGTATCAAACTTTGATTAGGTGTATCCTTGCCATAATGGGTTTTTATTTAAATGACATGTATTTTAACGTTCACGAAAATCGTTAAAAAATGCAGAATTTATTTAAATGCATGTATGTTCTTTCGATTCACATGCAAATAAAGGGAAATACATAAAATCCACATAAGGACAGTTGTCAAACACACTTCACAATCGTCAATAGAATGTCGATGCAACTACGTGGGAATTCAGAGTGTTTTCTAAACAATGTTCTTCGCACTCTTGTACAAACATCCGCCAATATTTTTCAAGTGCTACGGGTGCTATTACAGGGAAAATAAAAAAATATGTCATCGTGAATATCGATTCTGATTCGAACTGACTCGTTGACCTAGTCGTCCTAAGCGCGACTGCTACACTTTTTCACCAATAGCTACATTATTTCTGAGTGACATAACGAGGGTAAAATAAGCCATGAGGATGAAGAACCGGGCAATTCGGTAGTATCTACCGTATATTATTAGATTTGCTTGCTATCGATACGCTAAGAAGAGACTTGCAAAAGACAAGATACTAAGGGCATGGCGTATATTATTTTAAGTCATCGCGCTATGCTATCATGTTTAACCAGAAACAGGAAGCAGTCAAGAGACTCCAGAAGCCCTTAAAATATTCAAAACCTCGGCATATCGCTAGCAACTAAGTTTGAGGGGATGTTATGACGATAAGTGTGACCCCGTCGTATTTCCGTCCGTCCTTGGCTATGTGCCAAGTAGTTTCGAAAATACGACAGTTATGCCAAAATTTTAAGGAGTCACCTCAATGGGGGTGGGGTAAGTTGAAAATGAATGAAACGAGTTGAGTGCGTGGATTGAATAAATTTGTTGTAGGCCATCTTATAGTAAAAGATATGCCTGATCAGTAGTAGTAGAGGTATTTGTGAAGAAGAAGAGGAAACACATTGAAAACCGTGACAATTTATAACGAATTACCTGAGCAACTTCAAAAAAAAAACAGAAGTAGATGCTGCAATAAAGGCGAAAAGTAAAAAAAAAAATTAAGAGTGTGTACCTATTTGTTTTAACAGAACTAATGCCAAATATCACATTTATTTCATTCGATTTCAAAAAGATGAAGATTCAGAAGAACAACAGTAAGCCCATAAATATAAATACCATCACACAAAAAGCTCCGCAAATGATAAAAAATATATATTTCATCTATTGTCTTAGGGATGCCTTCAATATTTTTTACTCCAATATTTCCGGGTGTACTGACCGAATTCTGCGAAATATCAAAGGGATCGTGGACATTGACAAGAAAATATATGAAATATTGGAGTTCGTATGAGGAAAACTACAAGAAAATGGGTCGCTACACAGAATCATTTAAAGGTTTTTGCTAATCGGTATTTGGGGATAGAACCACACACAAATTGATATTGCTTCACTATTGACATGTCCCTGATACGATTAGATCTGTTTAAGGATACAGAGAACATTAACAGGTTGTCATCTCGTAGGTATTCATTCATTGATGGATGATGAACAACTGAAAGCGTATAATACACAAGTATTGGAAGAATTGACAATAATATCCTTAACAAGTAGAATAAGACTGTGAAGGAATTTATTTGAGATTGCTCTGAGAATTGAAGAAAGAAAAGCAACCTTCAGGGCTGTTCTGTCAAAATCTCCCTTGAAGAATTTAAGTACAGCGAGCTATCAATTCTAAGCATCAGGTGAAGAAGAAGATCAGGTGAGATGATGTAAAATAAGAAACAGTAGCAAAGGCCTAACGTACAAAAAATCTACAACAATACAACATCACATACCATCACGCCTGTATTCCCCGAAGGGTTAGGCAGAGGTGTAACAATGTACACCCACAGTTCGCCGGTACGTTTAGGTCCCATGTAATAGGGGGCGAGCCTATTGTCATTAACCGGGCAAAAATCCTAACTCCGAGCTGCTGCTACTGAGAATTTCATAGAAAAACCCAATAACACTTTTTGCTCGACCTGGGAATCGAATGCAAGACCAACAATAGAAACAATCTAAATAACGTCAAAGTATAATCTTAAAGATCTCACTTCATATCCAGCAACATAATCATTGAAACGCAGTGTAATCAGGCCCCGTCAAGGTAAATGTGAGGTATTACTCTACGAGAGACGAAGCTACGTAAGTCAGATAATATATTCTACATTAGCATACTACATGAAATGCACTGAAGGATTGCATAGTAAGCGGTCTTCAGAGTGCCTTATTCTGAATATGGGCCAAGTTTTATGTAAAGATTAAAGATTATGGAGTGATTTTTTTGTGCACATCGCAGGTTTGTGTTACTAGAGATGTATTAATAGCTTTGCAGAGTCTTTACACGTTATATATTCCATTATTGGTGGTAATTACAATACCATGATCTAGGTATCTATCATTATGGTTTAGATTCCCCGCTTAGTTCTCGATGGTGGACCATTATGTGTAAGCCATGGTGTTTGTCACTCCTACAATACTATGGTACTGTTTTTCTTAAATAAACCAGCTTATATCTTCTTCAGAATCTTTCACCTTTCTGTTTTGAGAGCAAGTTTTTTGGCCAATGAAACATTAACACTGCACAATTCAAAATTGTTGAAATTCGAAAAGATGACTTAAAAATTTTCACAAATAAACTGAGCTCTCTAAGAAAATGTGGTCCAACTTCAAAGTCATCAATCACAACCACTATATTTTCTATCTACTTCTAAGTGACTTAAAGATACACAAGAAAACCTAATAACGCCTCCAGAACTTCCACTTAGAGGGGCTTAAAGTGTAAATCCAACACCAGAATACACAGCTTGACCCACTTTTCAACTATCGAGAGACTACTCCGAACCTTTTGAATTCGTAGAATACATTTTTCGAGTCTCGTCTTGTCCGAGATTTCCTTGGGCGCGAGTTTAGACTGGGAAATATTCTATTAAAGCTGGAATTGAGGTAGTACCTTCGAATTTAAATTGACGTGGATGTATTTAGGGAGGTACTTGATTGGTTGACAAAGGGTCATAATTAAATCGAAATACTAATGTAACTGGTGAAGCTTTTAACCACTTATCTCTAGCCGACGACGTGTAATAGTAAAATTGTACATAGCGTAAATGAATTCATACGTCGGTTAAGATGCTATCTCAACATTAGTTGTTCAACCATGGATCGCAATTATAAGTTACTGGTGAGTGAACATCATAAGAGGGACGTAATGTTTCCATTCATACGCAAGGACGGTTAAATTTTTAAATTCAAAAAAACATTTTATGACTACACAATAAGTAACATTCAACAATTAATTTGTACCTTGCATAACTATCATACTGCAAAGACCTTGTTAGACAAGAACATTCTCAGTGAACAACAATAAAAATAAAACAAAACACAAATTGGTTGGCTAATTAATTGCAGTGTCAGCTTCTTGATGCGAGAAGTGGGTCGACGCGTTTAATCTACGGCACGGTGTCGCTTAGTTGGAAGACACTTGACACTGATGAAATAGGGTTGGTAGTTATCGATAGGGAAGTGCAATATTTTTGTGGTATTGGGAACTATGTATTTGACTGCTGTGGGACTTGAAATGCGAATAATAGTAGCAGCCTATTATTATCTCAACGCAGGGCAAAGGCCTATTTCCATACAAATAAGCCATTAACATTAAACACCACTGTTGCTCAAGACGGATCGGCGATTTCAGATTTACATTAATATGTAGTCCAGGTGCATAAGAGGCTGGTGCCTCAACCACTGAGCCATCACTACAATATCAAAGTTAAAAATAGCGGGATCATATCATCATAAATGTGACATGGGTAGTTACAAACACAAGAACTGGCTTTAAAATCATGATTTCGCTGAAAACCAAAATGGTTTAAAATGGGTGTTGACTGCACTGCTACTTTTAAAAAGCATAACCTAATGCAGTAACCAAAGACGTCACTTTACGCGAGTGGAACCGGGGGGTTCATTCAGATGTACCTTAACCATCAGGACGGTAACTTGGCAAAGTATGAGCACACAAGTAACTGGAATGAAAAGCCCGATCTATGTCTAATTGTCCTGGACTTGTAAAGTCACCCACAAATTTAACATCACCATCATTATTATCATGTCAGTCGAACGACGTCCACAGATGGACATAGGCTTTCCCCAACGATAGCGTTCCTGCGAAATCAACCTACGAGCATCTAAATCAAAAGAGATCAATAAAACACGGAACGTATGTATTGAAAACATTTTTCGAAGAACGTTAAACCCCTAAATCTGTTTACGAAGAAGTAGGAAGCAGTATCAGGTTCTAAAACGCCGTCTCACGTCCAATATGTTGGGAAATAGGTCAACAGGTCTAATGTTGTACACGGTGTCTTAGACATCGGACACGAGTAGATAGAGGGTTGAAACGTGTCGATAAATGTTTATTACGATAGAGGTCCATTACGGGTTGGACTTGAAGGAAAATGTGAGTATAAGGTGTGGATAAAGAGGGTCCGATTGAGTTGACCTTTTCTTTCCCAAAAAATATGCTTGTAATCAGTATAAAAATCTTGCGGTCGGCGGTACTCGTCAGGAACGAATTTCCTGAAATGCATATGATAAAAGAGACAGAGAGAAAGAGAGTGGGAAGGTCGTCTAAAGAGGCCATAACGCTTTTTCCTCACGTGACGATTTTTGCCATGTAACTCCTACCGCAAATCGCGTTTAAGAACATCGTTTCAAAAAACTTTTTTTTTTATAGCCTTTTCTATCCCACTCCTGGTCAAAGGCTTCCGCCCATTTCTTCCACTTCCCTCAATATCGAGTCCCTAATGATTTGAAAAACAACGCTTGGATCATATTTCCCAACTATCATTTATCAGAATTGAACTGTTCATTCCAATAGGTTGATGTTGATACTCGATATTGAACATGTTTTATTCATATTACTTGTGTAACTTCCTCTTGTTCCATTCAATTTACACATGATTTTCATACAAAATGAGACAGATATACGCTACACGGATGTACGATGGGATTTATTGAGTAAAATGCATCGCCACACGTTTGCCTAGCTGTTTTACATGATTTTCCACACCGATGAGGCAAGATTATTAGCAGACATAAATGACAAAAAAAATTGTCGTGTATGCAGGTTTCATTTTGTATTGGTGATAGATATTCAACGTTGTGACAGACATGCAATCCATACCGATACCAAAGGCATCAAACATGTATAGAATGCAAAAATCATTGCTTCATTTGTCTAAAAAAAAACCGATTGATAAATTCATCATTGCAGATCTTTAAAAAGAAGCGATCTGTGGTACAATTAAACTGCTGGTGCTGAATTAACAAAAGAAAAGTTTCAGTGACGGTAAAAGGAATATAGGATCGGTCATGTTGAGAGGATGAGTGAAAGGCGACTAACGAAAGGGATTTATATTGCAGATGTAAGTGGCAACGCCGGGAGAGGACGCCCTAGAAAGACCTACCCTGACCTTATTGGTGGGGTTCTTCAGAAAGGTCGTGTGCGCAGTACTCGTAACCGGCGTGCTTGTATGAACAGATGTATGAACGTGGTCGAGGCAAAAGTAGTATGTAAGGATCGTAGCAGGTGGCGTTCTGTGGTTTCTGCCTACCCCCATGGGAAAAAGGCGTGAGTTTATGTATGTATGTATGTATGTATACTGAAAACTCATTAAATCATTAGAACCAGCAAGTCATACAAACAATACTGTTCGTGCAGCTATAAAAGCTTTTAAATTTTGACAAATAAAGAAAATTGGACAGTCAGTTTGTTATGTCAAAATAATAGCTTTCTACAAAATATAGTAGTATTTACAAGGCGCATACAGCGTCATCAGCTGGTATCCTCTTTTCGAACGACTTTTAATGCAAGAGGCCAATACCACTAATTGATGACGCTGTCTGTACGTTTCTACTTATATAGAAAAAATATATATTTTGTCTGTATTTGTTCTTCTAAGATTTCTCGGTCATCATCGAGTTTTATTTAATTTTTTGTTACAAAAGTAATCGTGTGATTCACACTAATTGTAACATCCTGGTGTGCCTTGGCTTACATAATACCAATCAATGTTACTTCTTTGTAAAGAAAAAAGCTAATTAAAGCTAGGAAACCAACTGAAAAACAACAAAACTAATTAATTGAACATTTCCTCTTGGAACTTTATCGATATATTTCAAAGTTCCGTCGCTACTCTAGCTTTAATATATGAGGTAACTACCGGCGAACCTCTACTGTTGACATTGCACTTATTTTCCTAGTATTAATTAAAGGAACAGTTGTAGAACTTCTTAATTAATAGTGTAATGAGTACCTTTAGAAACCTTGCCGGCACGTTCAGTCGTGGACGCTTTTCTTTGAGAAACATGATGAAATAAAATGGTATAGTTAGCAGATCCTAAGACTTTTATGCTCGATAATTGAATGACTACTGAATGAGTAGATATTTTATTTATCGTAGCAAATAGTTACGTAGAAATATATACTTAGGTACTAATATTATAAAGAGGAAAGATTATTTAACTGCCTCGTTAGCCTAGTGGTCCTAAGCGCGACTGCTACGCTAGAGGTCTTGGGTTCGATTCTCAGGTCGAGCAAAAAGTATTATTCGATTTTCTATGAAATTCTCGATAGCAGCTCGAAGTTTGGATTTGTGCCCGGTTAATGGCAAAAGGCTCGCCCCCTATTACATGAGACCTAAACATACCAGCGAATTGTTAATGTACATTGGTACACCTCGGCCTAACCCTTCGATTAATACAGACGTGATGGTATGAAAAGACTTGTTTGTACCGAATACGCTTCGAAACTTCTGGAACGATTTTACTCATTTTTTCACCAATAGATAGCTACATTATTCCTGAGTAGCATAGGCTATGTAACATCACGCTACGACCCACAGTAGCAGCAATCAAAGAGCAGTAATCCAAGACGTTACTTCACGCGGGTGGAATCGCGGGGTACAGCTAGTTAATTGACAAACAAAAAAACATCACCCTTTTTTCACCAGCTTTTTAGCTTAGTGGTCATAAGCGCGATAGCTACGCTTGAGGTTTTGGGTTCGATTCCAAGGTCAAGCAAAGTGTTATTGGGTTTTTCTATGAAATTCTCAGTCGCATCACAGAGTGAGGACTTGTGCCCGGTTAATGGCAATACGCTCGCCCCTATTACATGGGACCTAAAGATACCGGAAAACTGGTGTACATTGGTTACACCTCTGCCTAACACTTCGGGGAATACAGGCGCTACGGTATGTATGTCTATCACCAATAGAGTTGAAAATCGCGTGCAAAAAAGAAAGGAGAGCTAATCTAGGTTAACCTAATGGACACCCACATACTCACAGCACGAGCCCAAGCTCTCTTTAACGACACTCTCACATCACTCTATCGATAAAGTGATAAAACCACATACTAAAAATATCAGTCATAAAATCAACTGGGGCGAACTTGATTTTGTCATACTTAATTTATTTGATTGTGCCAGAGACAGAACAGGCAGAAGATTAAACCATACTAATTACTTATATAATTAAATATTATAAATGCAAAACTAACTCTGTCTCTTTCTTCTACGACGTCCTTCTCACCACTCTGGTTTTCTTAAATCTTCTTTTATTGTCCAGGCAGTTTTCCTTTGGAATACGCTTCCTCAAAATATCAGGATGGCCACCAGTCGTTTCACATTCAAAGTAAAAGCTCGTGAACACTTGCTTATGAAGTTGGCCGACTCGTCTCACAATTAGTTTGTTATATTTCTCCACCTATATATTTTTATCTTTGTCTACTCTTTATATTTTGTTTTTATGTATGTATATATTATTATATTTTATTCCTAGAAACTTGCTGTTCTTTGCACCTACTATGCTTTGTGTCTGCATTACCCTAAGGTAGACTGGTAGAAAATGCCTAAGGCATTAAGTCCGTCTTTGTACGGTGTATTTTTTACATTACGTGCAAAAAGTTTTAATAAATAAACTCCGTCTGTCTGTCTGTTCACCACTAAATCAGTGAACTGATTATAATAAAATTTGGTATGGTTGTACCCTTGAACCCCATCAAAAGACAGGTCACTTTTTGATTCGTGACTTTTTCCGCGTCCGCGATAACCGACGCGGAAGGTTATAGGCTATATAACATCACACTACACCCCACGGGAGCAGAGCAGTAACGCAGGTAAAACTGGGGAGTATAGATAGTTTCTATATTTAAATAGCAAGTAATACCGATGTCCACAATTCTATGTGCAAAAAAAAAGCCAACTGTGGGTATAAAATAGTCAATACTGAATCTAGATCATGTTTCTTTGAAAGTTTTGATGACATAACTTGGTTGGTATACTGTTGTGTTTACTCTGTGTAGCACTAAAACCAACGCTGCTAGGTTTAATATACAAAGGAAAACATGTGTATTGCCTACGCAAATTTAACCCAACCACACTTGCCTATCAGCTAATTAGGTGCAAATTTATCTTAATTTTTGGTTATACCTTTCTTCGCTCAGGGAGTGAATGACTAAGTATAGTCACTCCTAGTTTTATGGATCGTTTAGAGTAATTAACGGTTTGATTATGGTAATTAGGTTTAACTATTAAGTTGCTGTGTTAAGAGAAAGGAGTGCTTGATTGTTAAGTGACTGTAAATAAGATTGATGCAATTTTAAAAGCTGCGTTGTGGATACAAAGTAGGTTTTACCTATGTAAATGTTGGACGATAAAATTATCTTGTCTTCTTAGAACAATTGTGTAGGAAAATGAAGACAAAATGGCCAAAAACAAGTCTGGAAATGAGACTTTTACGAAACTGATCCAAGGTTCAATAAATACCAGTCAGTATTATTATCCCACTTTTTTTTACGGATGGGAATTCATCAAATAACTTCCTCCGCTCTGGGCGGGGCGGGAGGGAGTGTCAGACGTTTACTGACTAAAACCCACCCGTGTTCCTTCTTATGCCCTTTGCGTTCTGGGGGCGCGGTATCTCTTACGAACAACCTGCACCCCGGCAGGCATCGGCCCTGAGTGGCCCCTTCATATTATCCCTCGGCAGACCACAGAGTAGCCAAGATCATAGATCATTATGATTGCTCAAGGTGAATTGGCGATTTAAGACCTAATTAATAAGTCCTGGTTACCTCACGATGTTTTCTCACACCAGCTGTCAGTGATATTCCAGATTAACTTAGAAAGTACATATAAATTGAAAAAGCCACATTGTTACTTGCCCGTTTTCGCAACCCCAACTTTAAGCCTCAAAGAGATGTCAGCAAAAGGAAGGGGTCACTTCCCCCCGCCCCGCCCAGGGCGGGAGAAGTTATTTGATGATTTCCCACCCCCCAAAAAAAAAAAAGCCTGAGAGACAAAGGCTAAATAGCTTAATCACGAAGCTTGATAACAGCCAATGTAATCAAGATACAATTCTCACTACAAACCAACAAACCAAGCTTAGTAAAAACAACACACCTGTATTTTTAAAATCCCAGTCTACATTAAAATGTAAATGGTGCATACATGCCTCGTTTGGCATGGCGCCATTGGCAAGTCGATATCAACAAGTACTTGGACAATGCAATTTTATCTCTATGCTCGTTCAATAAAATACAGAGTCCTGGCAACTTGATCTTGTCCGCTTACTATGTTGCAAAACTTACTAAAAGTATTCGTGCAATAAAAAAAAAGGTTGTGTCGAGGACTTGTTACTGGCAACTCCATATTCAGCTTTTGGAGTGAGCCTTAGAATATTGAACGGGGGTAAAACAGGCTGCGAAGCTTGAGGCCCTAAGTAAAATATACACTGATGTATCTACACAAACATTTGTAATCTAAACTAATATTTTAAAGCTAAAGAGTGTGTTTGTTTGAAAGCGCTAATATCAGGAAGTTCTGGTTCGAATTCAGAAAATATTTTTGTGTTAGATAGTCCATTTATAGAGGAAGGCTATAGGCTTTTAAACATCACGCCACGACCAAAAGGTGCGGAGCAGTATTCAAAGACATAATCGCGAGCAGTATAAACTGAGTACTTTTTTTTTTTCAGATACTTTTCATTTGAATAAGGGTACGAGTATTATTAACTAATGTTGTTTACGTATGAAACCTAGGGTTAACATAACAATACGTACCAAACGCAGCATAGTACCTAGTCTTCTAAGATTATAACGTTCAATTAACTTTTCTACACTAATATTATAAAGAGGAAAGATTTGTATTTTTGTGTGTGTGTATGTTTGCAATGAATAAACTCAAAAACTGCTGCGCCGATTTCAAAAATTCTTTCACCATTAAAAAGCTACATTCACCCTGAGCAATAAGGGCTATATACCTTCACGCTACGGCCCACGGTAGCGGAGCTGTAACGAAATACGTAACTTAACGCGGGTGAAATAATCCACGCGGACAGGTCGTCTAGTTGTTTATAAGAGGTAATATTTGAGTGTACAGGTCTGATTACAAAAAATAATTAAAACTATTGCCAAATGTAGGCCACCTTTTAAGGTATACTTGACTTCAAAGGCTATTTACTTAATGAAATACATCACTGAATAAAATGTTTAAATTACTATATAATTACGGAAATGTTCCCTATTGAAAGAAATTGTAGGCAACTGTAGGTGTTCCTTTTGAAGTTTCTATGTGGGCAGAAACAGAACAGATAAAAATATTATGAGAGTTAAAATCTATAGTATTTTAATACGCTACCTATGTATCTTAAAAACGTGTATTATTCCGACTTCCCACACAGATAGCAGAGGAGGTTTTATTTACAAAAACCGGACAAGTGCGAGTCGGACTCGCCCACCGAGGGTTCCGTATGTAAGATCATTACAATCTACAGAGTTAAATAAATAGTCTATTAAAAGAAATAAATAGTAAAAAAGCGCGACTGCTACGCTAGAGGTCTTGTGTACTATTCCCAGGTCGAGCAAAAATTGTTATTGGGTTTTTCTACGAAATTCTTAGTAACAACAGTTCGCGAGCATATTTAGGTCCCATGTGATAGGGGTATCACATGGGACCTAAATATGCTCGCGAACTGTGGGTGTCCATTGGTACACCTTTGCCTAACCCCTTGGGGAATATAAGAATGATGATATATTTGTATGTATTCTCTGCCTCTGTCTTACGTGGGTGACTTGTTCTAAACTCCGAAATAGTTTCAAAAGTGCTTGAAGTCAAATAGAACTGAGACATTCTGGATTTGAGCGAGTGGAAGTTTTCGCTTCAATTAGAAGACTATTTTAGGAATCTTGACTTTTGTGTAGATAAATGTCTTTGACGTTTGCTGTGGGTGTGAGAAAACTCTTCTATATCTTGATTTTTTATTCACCAACGATACGTTAAGGACTAAAGTAGGTAATCAGAAAAAAAAAAATTTTAGAAAAAAATAAACTCTGAAAGGAAAAAAAAAGTTTTAGTACTCCTTACTTTTTTTTTACGGATGGGAAATCATCAAATGACTTCCCCCGCCTTGGGCGGGGCAGGAGGGAGTGTCAGACTTTTACTGACTAAAATCCATCCATGTTCCTTTTCGTGCCCTTTGCGTTCCGGGGGCGCGGTATCTCTTACGAACAACCCGCAGCCGAGGCAGGCACCGGCCCTGAATGAGCCCCCTCAAACGTTGATTACTTAACAAAACTTGTTCATATTCATGAGTATTTTCACCCCATAAAAGATTGTTTGTAAATTTAAAAGTCAACCTATATTAGGACAGATTATAAACGAACAGTCTATCCAGAACATTTTATACAGCAGGCCTCTTGGCAAAGCTTTTTGCGATAAATAAGTTAAAAGCAATTACATCGACCGTGCGATACGTGAATGCATGTTTGTAGGCAAAGATATCGACCGTTTAGTACAAGGAAATGCCGTGTGAATTATTAATTCGGCACAGTTCTATGAAATACAGAATGGTTTTTGAAAATAACACATAAATTCGTATTGTTTCAAAGGGGCGACGAAGTCAACTTCAGACAATAGCACGGCGAATTGAACTCTATTTGCTTCCAAAGCCTATCTATCGATTGTTTGTTAAAGACACACACACATAGACAGTAAATATAAGTGAGCGTCACTTCTATCTGAAAATGTCACGGTGTTATCGATAAACAAGACGCGTATGAATTTCCGGATACTGTCAGACCCGTCAGAATAGTAAAACCTCACCTCCCACACTGATTTGTTTTTATCATGACATGGAAAGTTACAGAAGTTTTACTCCACACAATGTTCAAATGCAAGCTTTTTCTTACTGATGCCACAGATATTTGCTTAGTAGAGAAGATCTCACAGCGAAACTTAATTATATCATGTTTTTACCCAATCTTCGTCATCACCTCAGCCGAAAATGTTCACAGCAGGACATGGGAGTTTTTTTTTATCTAATATTCTAATAGGCTTGCGTTTGACCGCAACTCACCCGATCTTAAGTGATGATGCGGCCTAAGGTGGAACACGTTAGACTAGGATGAACCCGTTCACTCATCCTCTAAGCATCACCACAGCGACCGGACCATCACCAGGTCGCCACTCCACCTTACGAAGGCCCTACACACGCTACGCCCTTCCAATAGTCGGTCGATTTCGAATTGTTTTACTGCTTTTTTTTACTCTAGGGCTTTACTTTACGGCACACGCAATAAGGTTAACTAGTAGCGATAACGTAAAACAAAAGGTGGGAAAACATTAGTTTACGAACGTGTTAACTCGACCTGAATTTTAACAGATTGTTGCAATAGCAATTTACTAGCATATTAATCCTTCGAAAGGTTCCGGAAGCACGTAGTTCAGAATTGGATACCACTTGTAGTATTTTAATGCGCGTTTTTGTTCGGACGTTATTTATATCCTTTATCATTAACTGCCTCGGTAGCCTAGTGGTCCTAAGCGTGACTGCTACGCTAGAGGTCTTGTGTACTATTCCCAGGTCGAGCAAAAATTGTTATTGGGTTTTTCTACGAAATTCTTAGTAGCAACGCGGAGTTAGGATTTGTGCCCGGTTAATGGCAATAGGCTCGCCCCCTATTACATGGGACACAAACATACCGGCGAACTGTGGGTGTACATTGTTACACCTCAGCCTAACTCTTCGGGGAATACAGGCGTAATGGCATGTTATTTATCATTTATTTTAGGCAACTAAGGCGCATACAACACCATACATATCTATACGAATATTATAGAGCTGAAGAGTTTGTTTGTTTGGTGGAATGCGCTAATCTTAGGAACTACTGGTTCGAATTTAAAAATATTTTTGTGTTGGATAGTCAATTTATAGAAGAAGGCTATACGCTATATAACATCATGCTGCGACCAATAGGTGCGGGGCAATAACCAAAGACGTAACCTAATGCGGGTGATATAAAGTCGAAGTATAAATATAATAATAATATAAAGACGAAGTCGCTGGTAGAAGCTTGTATAAGTATAAAAACAAGAACTATAAACAAGAACATATTTTTTATGGGACAAGCCCGTCACACTACTCCCAACCATTGCAACTTCTGTAAGCCAGAATCAACAGTGGAGACCGCCAGAAGAGCGCCGAGGTCTGTCTTGGATCCCGCAACGAAATTAATCAGAAAAGATTAGCGGAGGAGTAGGAAAAAATATAATTTCCACTTCCCTCCAAACGAGCAGGAGACAGAACAGAACTAGGCCAATAGGCACAAGGGGATGTTTATAACAGGGAGGAGCCCAGACTGCCAAGCACCACGGATTGCAATTATTATTAACTTAATGGGTCCTAATGTGAGCTGTTACCTTTGAAACAAAAACATATAATACAGATGGGCCAGTCTCATAATAATAGTGCTTTTTAGATTGTTTATATTTAGTCTATGTTATACACATTTATTTTTAAACAGCCTAAAATCGACTTTGATCTAAAATAATGTTACGTTAGGTCATTTAACCGCAAAATAAAAATCCTTAATGGCCCAACATGCTGGTTCAACTTTCTCACATCGCTATAATAATACTTCGTGATATTACCCAAAATAATTACTTAAACAGAGGGTTCGCGAAACAAAAACTCACCGGGCACTCGAACACAATACTCGAGGGGTTGCTGAATGTAAAATTCATGAATTACCTGAAACAAAAACATGAGCATGAAGTATTTCTGCGTATAGCAGCCAGTGAGGCGGGGGGTAGGACACACACAATGGACTTCCCATATGGTATGACTTTAAAAATTTATTGCATCGAGCCAAAATATATATAGAAGCAACAAGAATATTGTAACCAAGATTTTGTAAAAACGAATTTGAAAAGAGTGTCCATGGAGTTTCTTGCTCGTTCTTCTCCATAGAGACCTACGTTTTGGAACGAGCAACTAGCTTCAACTTTTTGTATGAGTAACTTGTTGACAATTCAAAAGTGCCTGTAAATGGTCTAATTGAAATAAATGTTTTGACTTTGACATTACCCAGATATTGTAAAAAAATATATTAAATGCACAAAAATATAATACATGTTTTAGACATAATCATACCCTATTTTAGGCAACAACGTCCTCGTTAGCCTAGTGGTCCTAAGCGCGACTGCTACGCTAGAGGTCTTTGGTTCGATTACCAGGTCGAGCAAAGTGTTATTGGGTTTTTCTATAAAATTTTCAGTAGCAGCTCGAAATTAGGATCTGTGCCCGGTTAATGGCAATAGGCTCGCCCCCTATTATTATACATTGGACCTAAACATACCGGCGAACTGTGAGTGTACATTGTTACACCTCTGCCTAACCCTTCGGGGAATACAGGCGTGATGGTATGTGTATGTACTTAGGCAATGCCTTTTTTCGCCCAAGCAACGTAGGATCCTTCTCCTTTTAACTCTGTTCTTTCCTCGTTATCAGCCTATTACTTCCTCATTATAAGACTTTTACTACCTTTTCGCTCAGTCTTCGCCTATCCTCATCCAGCTATCTGGCTACATACTAAGCAGTTAAATAGCTATATTTTCTGAAGTTTCATTATTATTATTCAATCCTCTGTAAGTACTTAAGAGTAATTATTATTTAAGACTAGCTTCTGCCCGCCACTTCGACCGCGTGTATATTCATCCGCGTTAAGTTACGTCTTTTGTTACTGCTCCGCTCCCGTGTATCCTAGCTTGATGTTATAATCTATGTGAGTTACTGATAATTTAGCTATTTGGTGAAAAAATTGTTGAAAATCGGTTCAGTAATTTCGAAACTTAATTGGTACGTACAAATAAATATTTCCTCTTCACCTATAATATTATGTATTATTCAATAAGAGCGATTTTTCATTGACATTACGCAACCTTGCTTTCAGTTTTTAATACCAGTCACTTGACTGGTTGAGTATTATATTTTTTAGCTATCAAAGTTAGAATTTTATCACGTTGTTCATGCGAAAACTGCTGTTCACTGACCTGCTAAAATCCCTTCATCGTATCAGCGACAGGACCCTTTCTTTTTAAAGAGCTAGCAATGTACCTAACTACCAAATACTGTATTGGATTTTCCAGGGTATGAGTCCTGACCAGGTCAAATATCAGGCGGGGGCGCGGATCGTGTGTTAAGCGAATACCGGACTCCCGACACATGGTAACAGGAGCGACTTCGGGATTTAGTCTGTAAAAGTCCATTAACAAAAAAAAATTTGAAAAAGTTCGGGCAAGACGTGTTTTGGGTTTTTCTGTAACACATTTTTCAGTAGCAGCCTTTAAAAATTGGATATTGGATATTGGCTGTGTGACATCTCCGTGACTTGAGAAACATATAAAAGCCGCTGGTCTTGCGCCTGATCTTGTCTGATTGGCGTCCCAACGGACTATGAGAGAGAGAGAGAAGAGGGAGTGCACCTGTGTTTGCGCACACACTCGTACACTATAATATCTCCTGCGTACTTGACTAGTCTTCATTTAAATTGGCCGCCGTGACCGAAAATCGGTCGAGAGAATATTATTGTTATTGTAACGCCTCTAACGCAATAAATAAGTGAGTCGAAGTCAAATAACATCCTGGTATTTGCATCTCCACCACACCTAAGTTCAAACTAGTGAATGCATAAATAATATTGATGGCCGCAATAACTCTTAGCCACCCATTATAAATTCGAACGTTTGAATTTCAATTTGTTACTACGAAACTGCTTGTCTGATATTTGTGCAAGTTTCTGCAAGTGTTGTTTAGCATTTGTTCTTTATTTCAATATACCTAAAGCTTATTTCAATACTCGTGATTTTTTTCTTGGATTTAAGTAGGAAAGCATATTATAAAACGCTCTAATGTCTGATCACAGTACACTTATTGACGACGAATACATATATGAGAGACTAGCTCCTGCCCGCGACTTTGCCTGCGTGGAAGTCAAGACCGTAAAGCATAGCCAATGGCACTTCACAATAGTGTAAGTTTCTGTCTTTAATTTTTTTTAAATAATTGGTTCAGTAGCTTTTTGTACCCCGCAATTTACCCACGTTCAGTTACGGTTTTGGGTACTGCTACGCACCTGTTGTATCGTAGCGTGATGTACGTATAAAGCTTCATCTTAAACCAATCCTATCTATTAATGAAAACTGCATCATAATCCTTTGACGAGTTTAAAAGGTCTAAGCGCACAGAGGGACAGACGGCGGGAAGCGACTTTTGTTTCTACTAAGTAGAGATATAGAAATGTTGATAAAAACGGAATTACACCTAAAAAGCAAAGTGCAATAGTTTTTGTTTCAAGTTCGATGGGAACGAGCAAAACCGTGACATTCACACAGTCCACAAGCCCTGTCTTGGTCAATTAAGCACAGCACAACACGCATAATATGACTAACAAACAAAATGTCATGCATATTTGTAATGTGCATACCATTTGAATATTTAAATAGTACGTTTGATTTCTCATTGCAAACGCAAGAAATGTGAAACTTGTTGTTTTTGCATTTTTTTTTTAAATGCATGACTAATTGACACCCTAGTTTGTTTTTATTATATACTAGCTAATGCCCGTGACTTAGTTCGTATTTCGATTATCTGCGGGTTTTTTTAACCGCGGAACTCAATTTTTTTTTTTAAGTTGAGTTTTTTTTTGTCATAGAGAAATCTTAATAGATTGTCTCCGCCTCGGTGAAGGCGGAGGGGTGTCTCAGACTCCTACCGACTTAAACCCCACGGTGTTCCTCCAACTGCCTCAGTTACTCTTTGTAACATCAGCTATCTGCTAATGAAACAGGTCCTATTAAAACAGGTCCAGCTGTTTCGGAGATTAGCCGGAATAAAAAGACAGACAGACCAAAAATACATTTCAATTTTAATTGTCGTTCAATTGAAATATAAGTTGGAATCCCGCACACATATACACTTAAAACCGGTACCTACCTAGCTCACTTGTACACAGTACTTATAAACATCTATACAAATATTAGTTTTTAATTTTGTCTATATCTGACTGTTCCGGCTGTAGCAAATTTGACGGGACCTTCACTGGCAAAAAGCTGATGTTATAAGAAGTAGCTAAGACTTTTATTTTATATAATAAATCAACTAGACACCACTTAAAAGTCACAAAAAAGCAGAATACGCGAATTCGTTTCTTTGGATGAAATATTTTTTTTTTTTAATTTCGATAAATACGGGACCATCTCTGAAGCATGACCTATCAAACGAATAAAGAATCATCAAAATCGATTCATAATTAGCGGAGATATCGCGTAACACGCATACAAAAAAGAAACAGAGACGGAACACCTTCTTCTTTTTGAAGTCGGTTAAAAAAGAATTAGGATTCCGCGGGAAAAAATACCCCATGATAAACCCACGCACGCAAACGAAGGTATAGTAGTCGCCACGAGTCGTGAGCACAATTTTCAAGTTAATTTCTCGGTTTTTGGGTTCCGTTCGGGGGTTTTTGGGGCGCTGACGCTGCACGCGATTAAGAATAAGAATATCATTTATTTGCATAAAACATGGTATACAAGATGGTAAGGTAAATGCAATTGTAGAACACACATGTTTTGCTTCATTATAAGCGTGCAAAGTTTACATACATAACAATTCCATACGACTACTATCAACATCGGATTTTATGCTCTAAGAACTCTTTGACACTGTAAAAGCTATTAGCAGACAGCCATTTGTGTAATTTTATTTTTTAATAATCCTGTATTTAATGCTTTTAATTCATCTGGTATCTTATTATATACTCGGACACACATGGACATGCAGTTTTTGTTATATTTTGCAAGGCTGGGCAGAACATCTAACGCGAGCCTGTAGGGGTCGCGACGGTTTCGAGAACTAACATCGCTTGCTTTAGTGACCACCAAAAAACCTCGAAAGTACCCAAAAACCCAAAACTTAACTTGACATTTGTGCTCACGACTCATAGCGACTAATGAATAAGCTATAACTTTAACAGTAACCCCATTACCATATCTGCGAGGAGTATAAGCACCTCTTTACATCACAATAAACCAATGAGGTCAAATCCTAGTGACCGTACAAGCGAAAGTTCAAGCTAGCCGTTGATCCACTAACACTAATAGTTGACTCGTTTACACATCATTCATAATTAGTTACTTAGTTAGACGTGTATTTACAAGCACATTACACCCGTATGTATGTCTGTTTCAATACAGGGTGTTAAGAGATTAATTGTAGGTTTTATGTGGAAGTAAGTTATGATAACTGCCTCGTTAGCCTTGTGGACCTAAGCGCGGCTGCTACGCTAGAGGTCTTGGGTTATATTACCAGGCCGAGCAAAAAGTGTTATTGGGTTTTTCTATGAAATTCTCAGTAGCAGCTCGGAGTTAGGATTTGTGCCCGGTTAATGGCAATAGGTTCGCCCTCTATTACATGGGACCTAAAAACATACCGGCGAACTGTGGGTGTACATTGGTACACCTCTGCTTAACCCCCTGGGGAATACAGGCGTGATGGTATGATGATGATAAAACCTCCGTTACACCAGGAAACCAATACTGCATAACAGATATTACCGTATTATAGTCCACAGTATAGCTAAGCGCTTAGTACGCGATTCCGAACGACGGCACCGTTTACTGGTACCAATTAATGTTATACACCGTTATGCGCATCTCGCTTCATCTATAACGGTATACCTAGCTTACGTTACTTGATCGAGAGCTGTTACCGTTGTCCTTTTGTAGGGAAAAGGCTCTTAGGCAAAGAAGGCTTGAGCATTGATCACAACGTTGCTAATGGATTTCTACTTAAGTCCGATATTTCTTAAGATATTTTTCTTTACCGATGTCAGTGATGTCCAAGATAAATATAGAAAGTGCATATGAAATAGAAAATGTCACATTAGTACTTGCCCGGTATCGACATTTTCTAGGTTTTATTTTTGTAATATTTTAAGCTTGGATTGATGGATGAAAGTGGCCCGAGGATCGGACGAAGCGGTTACCTATGCAATTTTCTTCTTATTCGATATTTCGGACTAGGAATTCTCTCGCATAAAAGTACCTGCTCAGATGATATTTGTAGGAAAGGTCTTTAAGAGAACTGATCTTATTTGTTTTAATATTAGTTGTTTTGTTTTATGCAGCTTTCATTTCAGACACTCGTTTGTAATCAGCTGTGCCTTGGTATAACAATGTCCTTCGATGAAGTTAGGTAAAGAGAACTTTAAGATGTGCTGTCAGTTAGCTTCATCTCAATTTAAGAACCAATTTTTAACTGGTACAATTTTTTTGTTACGTACACATCATCCTTCAAATACCATTACCTATTTTGTAAAAACCACGCAACACAAACACCCATGATTTTATTATAAGATAATCCATTAGTTGAGGTCTCCGTCACGCCCCACGTAATCAGCGTAGCGTAAGCTAAAGATGTTTCCGCGTCAAATCTCTGCTATAACTTAAAACGTCTCTATAAGTTGTATTAACGCGTAGGAAGAAACTTGTTTTTAATATTATTTTGTCGATAAGATACTTAGGTTGTAATTTTTCTATAATAAGAGCTTTACGTTAACAGGTCAAGCTGTGGTTAAGAAAAGTCAAGGTTCACCAACATTTATTTGAACGATTACAAACGATTACGAAGTGCCTCGTTGGCCTAGTGGTTCTAAGCGCGACTGCTACGCTAGAGGTCTTAGGTTCGATTCCCAGGTCGAGCAAAAAATGTTGTTGGGTTTTTTTATGAATTTTTCAGTAGCAGCTCGGAGTTAGGATTTGTACCCAATTAATGGCAATACGCTCGCCTTCTATTACATGGGAACTAAAAACATACCGGCGAACTGTGGGTGTACATCGCTACACCTCTGCCTAACCCTTCGGGGAATACAGGCGTGATGGTATGTTAAATGACTGTTTAAATATGTAAACAGTTAATTTAATATTGGAACACGGGGCAAAGTGGCGTTTACAATAGAGCTGACTGCATTTCGTCTGGTTCACATTGAAGGGTTTTATCAAGAGCCTTCAGAAGCTTCGGCTTGTGAATGCTCATTTAGATGCACTCTTATTGGTATAGTCAACCAAACATGAGGTCCTGAAAAAAAATGTATGTGTCAGCGAGTTCCTTTGGATTAATTTGTAATAAATGGAAGTTAGTTAGATGTCCCACGGCTGGGTAAAATCCTGCTCCCTCCACTTTTTCAATTTCTCATGGCTATTCGCTGTTGTGGCCTAATTCCTCGTAAAGCAGTTTGGTCTTCACAGGCGAAACGGAATAGCTTCCCCAAAATATTCAGTCTACCAATTAAAAGAAAACCGGCACAACGTACCAACTAAAAAAACTGGATCTCAAGAATTTCTTAATACTTCTGCTCTTCAGCTGATGGGTGTTTACAAGAAATCCTTAAACAACAGCAATTAACCGAGATTTACACAAATGTATTCGCGCGTGTATTTTTAATTACATCCCGTGCTATTCCACGAATGCTTTTGCTTATCATTGAGAACAAAAACAATCAACATTAATTCGAGTGTTTAACTAAACATGAGCGGCAGGAAGAGGGAGCTCGGATGGTAGCACGTTGGCAAGGGTCGGTAGCACCTGCCGGGGTGCGCAAGAATGTTTCTGCGACCCTCGTGCCCCGGCCGAAGATAGTTGGAGGAAGTGGGTTTTAGTCGGTCGGAGACACACCCCCTCCACCATCTCCGAGGTGGAGGCAGTTTGTAACATGTTGAATGAAGACGGAGACACGTGGTCGTGGTTAGATGACGACAGCACATGGGAAGGGCGATCCGCAGACTGCGGTCACGTGCCGTTGCGCACTGAAAGGGTTCTGGAGATAATATAAATACATTATTTCCTTGTATGACTAGCGGCGAAACGGCTTGCAATAGGAGATGAGGATAATCACTTTATGATTAGTGAGAAAGGAACAAAAAACCTGATTGCCTCGGTAGCCTACTGGTCCTAAGCGCGACTGCTACGCTAGACGTCTTGGCTTCGTTTCCCAAGTCGAGTAAAAACTGTTATTAGGTTTTTCTATGAAATTCTCAGTAGCAGCTTGGACTTAGGATGTATGCCCGGTTAATAGTAGTAAATAAGCTTGCCTCCTATTATTACATGGGACCTAAACATACCGGCAAACTGTGGCTGTACATTGTCACACCTCTGCCTAAGATGGCATGTGAAAAAATAATAGTTGTCACTGAAATACGTGCATATAAAAAGAGACAACTTAGATGGGGACAGGATAGAAATTAGTAGGCAGTGGCAAGTCGCAACTTTGGCAAGTAGGTTTCCACTCAGCTTAATGCTATACTATGGAGGCCCAAAGTACAGCACTGGTTTACAGTGGCCACATTTAAAAATAGTATTCAGACAGTATAGCGTCTACTCGGCCTCAGATGCTAGCCGAAAGTCAGTAGTTTTTCGATTCAACCCTCCACCTTTCCAATACTGAGGATATCCTGAGATTTTATACGGTTAAAGCCAGACATGGGCATTTTACAAGAACCAGAATTGTCTTTATAACAAAAACGGAACAATCATGGGAAAAAAAATAACCTGAACAAATTACGATTTCCTTTTCGCCAACAAATTATTTCAGTAAGATACCTTTCAAAGAACATTCCTTAGTTTTCTTATCGACACCCACATAAGGATACAAATATAAAGTCGTGGGAGATCGTTTATATGAACTTATTAGAAATGTATCTCGCAACTTCTTTGATTAGAAAAGAAAAGTAAATAAGAAGGATGTTTTTAAAAAAATGCAGAAAATAAAATCATGAAATTGAATAGGCATTTAATCTTCTTCAAATAGTGTCAATCAAAGTCGCTTCCCGCCGGCTTTCCTTTTGTTCGCTTAGATCTTTTAAACTACGCAATGGATATCAATGCGTTTTTATCAATAGATAGAGGAAGGTTTACATACCATCACGCCTATATTCCCCGGAAGGTTAGGCAGAAGTGTACCGGTGTACACCAACAGTTTTACGGTATATTTTAGGTAACATGTAATAGGGGCATTAACCGGGTACAAATCCTAACTCCGAGCTGCTACTGAGAGTTTCATAAAAAAACCCAATAAAACTTTTTGCTCGCGACACTTTTTGAACTTTTTGAATCGAACCCGAAACTTCTAGCGTAACAGTCGCACTTAGCACCACTAGGCTACCGAGGCAGTTAGAAGCAAGAGGAAGGGTTATACATTTACAGAGAACATCACGCTACGGCAAACGGGACCGCAGTAAATGAACGCGGGTGACACCGCGGGGTATTTAGCTAGTAAGAGGAAATATTTGTTCGTTTCTTTGTACCCAATTGATTTCGACTACTGGAATGATTTTAACAATTTGTTCACCAATGGATAGTTAGATAATTCTTAAGCTATATAACATTACGCTACAACCAACGGGAGCGGAACAGTAACCAAAGACGTAACTTAACACGGGTGAAATAAGCCACGCGGACGAAGCCACGGGCAGTTTGCAAGCTTTAACTTATAAATGCCTTATAACGATGACTCAACATCATAATTGTTCATGACCAGCATTTTACTAAGTGACGAATTTTTACGTGAATAGGTACTGTTACTTGCAAGTACGATGCTTAAAAGCACCGTCTTCACGTTTCTATATGGCAATACGATGATAGTGGTACAGTTAAAGGCTTCGTTAGCGCCAGCCAGGGTTATCATTTAACTCTTGAGTTAGTCGATAAGAACGGGTTCATTATGTAAAACGTTTTATTATCCTCATGTTAGTACTGAACTCTGAATAAAATTTTTGGCACAAAAAATGTCTCATATGCGTGTAATTACACCGGCACCCATACCCTTTAAACCGGTAATAGCACATGAGAAATTTAAGTTTTGTCTCTGGGATGGCAACGCATTTGCAAGGCCTCTGGTATTGCAGATAATATAGGCAGCGGTGACTACTAACATCAGGTGGGCCGTCGGCTTGTTTGCCATCTATAGATAATAAAACAAGTAAAAAATTAAACACACAACAAGCAAATGTATTTGCTTACTAGCCATTTTCAGTACATAAGATATCAAGCAGAACTAAATAATAAACTAGAAAAACGCTAAGAATAATTAAAAACAAACAAACCCACTAAACCAAAGGACCTGTAAAGTGATTGAAAACGTCCGATAAAACCGTATACGGAACATACATGGACAAAACTAATCGTATGATAATTTCCTAACGGTATGCAAATAAACACGGTATCGAGAAGAATTATTGTTAATTTATTCTGTTTAGCCACGTTGAAAGGGTTACGCGGATTTTTAATGGGAGTTAGAGAAATTATTCTGAAGAAGATCCGGGAATGGAATCATTTTGATTACTAGACATCTCATATTTTAAACAGAAGAGTGTTAAGTTTAACTGTGTGTCTGTCTATGATACTATGAACAGATTTTGATTTCAAAAATGACTTGATCGAGAGTGACCTTCTAGCTATGATTCATGAAAATCTGTTCAGGCTTTTAAAGATTATCAGATCTTTTTTAATCTGATTTAGTAAGTTTTGTTTGTGTCGGAGGATTTCAACAATAAAAATTTTACACATTTGGTATTTTATTAACGCAAAGAAATATTAAACCAGGTTTACTAAAATCAATGCAGTTGTGTCTTAAGCTACCTTAAGAATATTAAAACACAAAAATGTTGGACACGTTTCTGATTATGACGAACAATGATCAATGTGTGGAAGAGATAGGATGTCCTAAAAATAATCATTTTTTATTTAACTGCCTCGTTGGCCTAGTGGTCCTAAGCGCGACTACGCTAGTGGTCTTGGGTTCGATTCCCAGGTCGGGCAAAAAGTGTTATAGGGTTTTTCTATGAAATTGTCAGTAGCAGCTCGGAGTTAGGATTTGTGCCCGGTTAATGGCAATAGGCTCGCCCCCTATTACATGGGACCTAAAAACATACCGGCGAACTGTGGGTATACATTAACCTAACCCTTCGGGGAGTATGGGCGTGATGGTATGTGTTTATTTATAAGAGTAAATACATAAAAACATAGGATAGAGCATAAAACCCCTTTCCCAAGACAAAAACAATAAAACACTCATCTAGACGTAAAACGAATGTAATCGTGCCAGCAATGAAACTCACGTAAACCTGCCAACAGGTACAACATAACGTTGTCTTCTTCTTAATACATGAGAGTGAAAGAGATGAATAGTTAACTGAAGGGATTACATTCACGAGAAAGTACTATTGTGGAAGACGAAATCCTCTTTGCTTGTTTATAAATTCTGGAATATGAAGACACGTATGAAACAAAAGCATCTTGTTTGAAATCCCTGGAGGATCAAAGCTGAGCCGCTATTCGTTGGAAACGTAACGGGGAGATGAGCCTAGATCAGGCTTAGGCTTAGCCGAACGAATAATAAAGCAAGTAGAACTGTAGCATCTTACAAAATAAATATAATACAATATTCAAATTTTATTTATTTTGTAATACGTTTCCGAAATAGCTGGATCGATTTTGACGGGGTGCAATGGGAAGCTGATGTTATTACTTTTTTTTGTTGTTGCTTTTATTTTAGAAAAAGAATAGGGTATCGCCCAAAAATATAAGTAACGCCTTGATAACCGACATTCACGCAAAGTCGCAGGCATAAGTTTGCCTCTTTTAAATCTACAGGATACAGTTACATTTATTTCCAATATAACCTTTAAAAGATCGGAGACAACAGTATATATTAAATCGAAAATAACAACAAAATCCCACCAATTCAATAAAACAAACTCAATTACTTTCTTATAGACCGCGAATTTTTATAGCCAATACGGTTGTACGCAAATTGCAGTCGTAAATTTGTTAGCAATAAAACCCATATTGGATTGTGGTGGGTAACGGTAAAGATGGCACAGTTAGACTTGCAGGAAAACTGGTATTGCAAGGTAGGTCTGATGGGTGGTTGGCAAACGATGCAACTGCGACAGGAATAGATACATCGGTCAACAACTTTATGATACCAGTTATGGTACAAGATCCAAAGATAATTGACAGGTTCCTGAAATAAAATGTTGTAAAGGATAGTGATGATGGATGACAATCCTGTACGAGTAATCTCTACTAATATTGTAATTGCGAAAGTGTCTTTGTCTGTCTGTTACGCTTTAACGACTAAGCCACTGAAACATATTCGATAAAATTTAGTACGAAGTAAGTTGAACCCAAAACCCAAGAAAGGACGTCGGCTGCTTCGTATTCGGCGGTTTAGTCTGCGTCACACACAACACACACACACAAACAGTTACAGTAGTAGTTGACTAATACAATGTCCATAATAATATAATACCAACAGAAGTATGAGAAAAAGATTTTAAGACTTAAGACGGAGCATCACAGTTATTATTTGTACACCATCAAAGAAGAAGTAAGTCAACCAAGATCACCACACTTATCCAAGGCGGATTGGCGATTTCAGACTTACATAATATATTACTTACAAGTTAAAAGTTCAAGACAAACAAAAACAAAGGACAGGGACAGGGGAGAGGGATTGTAGTAACAAAAATTGAAAAGAGTATGCTTAGATGGTTCGGTCATGTTAAGAGGATGAGTGTACATTTTCCCAAAAAATCCCGAGGAGTCGCCGAGGAGTTTAAGGCATTGCCAAAGAAAACACCAAGCTCAGGACGAAAGAGATTTATTTAAGTAACACGCACGGAAGGTCATGCTTTGGCGGAGAATCTTGACACCGCGATTTAGAAAAACGCGTCACTGGCACAACGCCATCTATCGACGGTGAGATAAACTAAATTTGATATTTTGTGCAGACTTAACAATGAGTGAAAGCCGACTAACTACTAATAAAGGATTCATATGGCAGATGTGAGTGGCCACGCCGGGAGGGGATGCCTTTGAAAGACATACTCTTACTGGTGAGGTTCTTCAAAAAGATCGGGTGCGCAGTACTCGTAACCGGGGTGCTTGTATGACCAGATGTTTGAACGTGGACGACGCGAAAGAAGTATGTAAGGATCGTAGCAGGTGGCGTTCTGTGGTATGTGCCTACCCCCATGAGGGAAAGGCGTAAGTTTATGTATGTATGTTACCAGTTCAGGTTACCTCTCTATGTTTGCCTTCACCGATGTCTACGATAAACTTAAAAAGTATATAAAAATTAAAAACTCACATTGGTGCTAGCCAGTGTCTCGTTGCGAGCCACTGGTAAAAGTAAAAAAAAAAAAACTTTATAAATAAAGGGGTTTGCCATCGAAAACAAAACAGTGAAAATATATCGTATTCCAGAATAAATACAGATCAGTTTTAATTAAAATTGATCGGTTCATATCGTGGTTTGCGGTCAAGAGGACGTAAGAATATCATTGGCTAATACATTGGCTTAACCTCAACGTTCACCTAAGTAAGTAGGTTTATTAGTGCATTGAATTAAGTTATTATTTTAAAGGCAGTTTTGAAATTACTAGATTGTACTGCGGTTTAGAAATTGTTTTCTAATGCGGTCATTTGAAGGCCCATTCTCGTACAAAACGATTCAAATCTTAGCCGCAATCTTATCTCAGCAACCTTGTCAAAAATGTAGGTATGCAAATTTGAGGTATTTTTGACAAATTGAGATTGAGACGTGAGAAAGTAAATTAACCATTGTCACAAAGGTTCCTTATAATAAGGTTAACATAGCATAAAAATTCGGTAACAATTAGCGGTCGGCATTTTTAGTAAAAACAGCGGTCCCCAAACTGAGCGGTCCCTGTATCTTGGACGTCATATTTTCAAACTCGTTCTCGAATAAACATTAGGAACTTTGTCCTTTGATGTCTCCGTAACTAGATATATCATTATTGGGAAGAATAATATAATATGTAACCTTTGGCTTCGTTAAGTCTCTTTTAAAGTCCTTTATACTGATGCTTGAAACGCATTCTCTTATGTTTTGAAGTTGTATTATACTGGGTCTCACCAAAACTATTGCTAGAACGACCAAAATAATTTGACCCTACATATCAACCAGCAGTTACATTATTTCCAATTAATTCACTTGCTATTTCACTAACGCCGATTTTCCATTGGAGTAGAAATCACAGAACGCCACCTGCTACGATCCGTACATACTCTTTTTGCTTCGTTTCATAGATCTGGTGATACAAGCACACCGGTGAAGTGTACTGCACACCCGACCTATCTGAAGAACCTTACCAATAAAGCCATATTTCATCTGATTCATTATACTGAGGTTTTTAGTTGTTTAGAAAGAAATTTCTTTCGACTCCTTTAATTAACCAAATTTCTTTGCATACATATTGACCTGTCCTTGACTAGATTTAGGTAGATCGTCTGGATAATATTACTTGTAAAAAATGGCGACTGCTTTTAAAATGCAAAGCATTAAGTATTCAGTTTTTTTATTATATTTCTGATGTTATCGACTTATCAAACCGGCTATTGGTATTAAGTCACATTCCTGTTGGCTAATGACTCTTGCTGCGATATGAAAAACTTAAATCTAATCTAGCTAATGCATTTCAGCAGACTGTATAAATATATAAATTTTGACTAGCTTCTGCCTGCAACTTTTTTGGTTTTGTTCAAGGTACGTCTTTGGTTAATGCCTGTGTGTCATAGCGTATTATTAAGCCTATACCATTCGTCATGAATCTGGCTTTCATATACAACAATCTGACTGGTACTTCCAGAAATAAAGGCGTTGAAACAAACGAACCTTCAGACTTATTATATTAGTATAGATGTAAGCAATCTTTAATCATAGAACTGCCTCGGTAGCCTAGTGGTCCTAAGCGCGACTGCTACGCTAGAGGTCTTGGGTTCGATTCCCAGGTCGAGCAAAGCGTTATTGGGTTTTTCTATGAAATTCTCAGTAGCAGCTCGGACTTAGGATTTGTGCCCGGGTAATGGCAATAGGCTCGCCCCCTATTACATGGGACCTAACCATACCGGCGAACTGTGGGTTTACATTGTTACACCTCTGCCTAACCCTTCGGGGAATACAGGCGTGATTGTATGTTATATAATCATAGAACTAAAGTAAAGAGCGAAATATTTTGGAGTTATCGGTTTATTCAAGAATCAATCTTCATCAAAAGAAATTAGGTCCTGAAGACTAACTCTCTCTCATACAATACCACAGTCATAACAAACACACAGAAGCTTTAATAAAAGAACAGAATGCACTACAATAAACCGAAACGACACTTTTACGGTCACTCCAAGCGACTATGAATTCAATTACACTCTTAAATGGCGACATAAGATTTCATTACGTTGCCACCACAAGGAACGTTGGGGAAGAAGTCCCATTTCTACAGAAATATATTAAACCAGTATGTTGTGTGTTATTGGTGAGGTTCTTTAAAAAGGTCGGGTAGTACTCATAACCGGCGTGCTTGTATGACCAGATGTATGAACGAGGACGAGGCGAAAGGAGTATGTGAAGATCGTAGCAGGTGCCCTGTGATTTCTGCCTACTCCCATGGGGAAAAAAGCGTGAGTTTATGTATGTATGTTATTGTAGTACTTATTTGACCAGTGTGTGTTGCCAGTAATGGCATACGGCACTGAAACGAGGTGTCTTACTATGGAACTCATAAGAAAGCTTAAAGAGCAATGGAGAGGGTTATGCTCGAGCTCTGCGAGATCAAATCAGAAATGAGAAGTTCTGCAGAAGAACTAAGGTAAAATTGCGAAACTCAAGTGGCAATGGCCAGGGCACATAGCTCGTAGAGCTGACGGCCGTTGGGGTCGTCAGGCTGTCGAGTGGCGACCACGCACCGGAAGGCGATGTGGGAAGGCCCCCTACAAGGTGGACCGGAACCTGGTAAAGGTCGCGGGAAATTGCTGGATGCGAGCAGCGCAGGACCCGTCATTGTGGCTATCTATAGGGGAGGCCTATGTCCAGCAGTGGACGTCGTTCGGTTGACATGACGAAGATGATGAAAGACCCATGCATCCTGCATCCATTGTTCCTATCTTCCTATCTTCTCAGGTTGTATTTTCTGTACATTATTCCTTGCCATTAGATACACCTTACCACTGGTACATTTTGATTTACAACTACCTACAGCAATAACTTCTTAATGAGCCCTTCCACGCAATAAATTTTAGTTAACTTGACGTTCCGTCGTCAAATTAAGAATAAAGGGTTTATTAAAAGCTTTTTTTTTTCGTTTTATGTCATTTTAATAAAGGGTTTAATGTTATTCAATCTTAACTAATGGCTCTTCATTAAAAAAAACCCAATAATGTAAATAGTACACCATCACGCCTGTATTCCCCGAAGGGTTACGCAGAGGTGTAACAATGTACACCAGTTCGCCGGTATGTTTAGGGCCCATGTAATAGGGGGCGAGCCTATTGCCATTAACCGGGCACAAATCCTAACTCTGAGCTACTACTGAGAATTTCATAGAAAAACCTAATAACTCTTTTGCTTGACCTGAAAATCGAACCCAAGACCTCTAGCGTAGCAGTCGCGCTTAATTATTTATTTATTTTATGGTACTTCAACGACTTACACACTAAAGCATACATAGATCAAAATAACAAACAGTTTTACGCGGTTTTTACCACTAGGCTACCTAAGCAGTTAAATAGTATTTTTTTTTTAATTATAAAATGTAGTCCAACTCTAGGAATTCATACTGTACCTAGTTGCGTTTACAAATATGTAAACTCAAATTACACAAATAGCCAGACCCGGAACAATTATTTATTTGTAGGCCATACAAATATTTGTTCCGTATGGGAATTGAAACCGCGATGGATAACTTAATATTTCCCATTTTGGTATCTTAAAGAACCCAAAGGAAAACCGATCGTTACTTAAAAGATTTTGAGAGAAAACTAGAAGTAGGTAGATGTGATCTATGCTAATTATAAAGATGAAGAGTTTGTTTGTTTGGTTGAACGCGCTAATATCAGGAACTACTGGTTTGAATTTGAAAAATCTTTTTGTGTTGGATAGTTAATTTATCAAGGAAGGCTATATAATATCGCGCTACGACCAATAGGTGCGGAGCAGTAACCAAAGACGTAACCTAATGCGAGTTAAAAAAACTACGCGAATGAAGTCGCGAGCGGAGTTAGTATGACACTAAAATCCGTTTTTTATACTGCCGCCTATAATGAGCAACCGCTTAACTTTTAAGAGCGATTGCAATCTAATCTCTGCCTGAATTTGTCAAAAATGGCCCTAATTACCCAACTGCGTCGAAAAGGTTATACGGCTACATGGTCTGGCTTTTTGTGCTAGTTAGTTCATTTATCGAGGAAGGCTCTAAAGCCTTCGTCGTCGTCACGCTACGACACACGAAAAGGAGCAGTAACCAAAGAGGTAATTTAACGCGGGTGAAAAAAACCACGCGAACGAAATCGATGGCAGAAGCTAGTCCAAAATATAAATGAGTAGGTAGATCACCACAGCTTCCTCCACGTGTAATAGGTATATAAGAAATTCTAAGAAATGTTTTGGATAAAACTGTGCAAAGTTGGTATTTTACACGAGTTGAGAATAATGAGGGGTTTAAATAAAATAAGCTTTCTTTAGGTAAGATTCCAGAAACGTGTCGGTATTATGCGACTGTGGGGAGGAGAATATATCTATTTATAACGTTATTTTTCTTATACTGAGGAAGCTAGGATCGGGTTTCATATGATTATATTCCTATCAGGTTTATTCTCGGGAAAACGTTGATTTTTGATGAACATTGCACTTTCTCTTTTTCAATAAGTATAAAATAAACATCTATACTTTCTAACAACTGGGGAACTATCAATGGAATTAGAAAAAATCTATGTGTGTCTATATGACGGCCAGATTCCTAAGGCATTGGCAATAAAACATCCCTCTACGACTTACAGGAGCGAAGCAGTAACCAAAGACGTAATTGAACGCCGATGAAGTAATTAATGATCTAAGGCGAGGAATTTAGACCATGCATGGTATATGACGGGATACGACGAACCAAATTAATCAACTCTTGATTGGTACAAAGACACCGATATGAAATGAATATCGAAAATGAAATCCACTCCAAACTTGCACGACATTCACAAAAGAATGAAAAACATAAAAAAAAAAACAAAAAGAAAAAATCTATACTTACTAATATTATAAAAAGGAAATATTTTTTTGTTCGTATATAACGAATAGGCTCCAAAACTACTCGACTGATTTTAACTATTTTTTCACCAATAGATAGCTACTTATTTCCTGTAAACGACGGGGTGTTGTGTGTATGTGTGTGTGTCTGTCTGTGGCATCGTAGCTCCCGAACGCATGAACAGCAAATCCAGAAATAACACATAACATACCATTACCCCTGTCTTCCCCGAAGGGTTAGGCAGACAGAGGTGTACTAATTTACACCCACAGCCCGCCGGTATGTTTTGGGTTCCATGTAATAGGGGGCGAGCCTATTACTATTGACAGGAAACAAATCTTAACTCCAACCTGCATACTCCGATGCCTGCCGGGGCTGCGGGTTGTTCGTAAGAGATACCGCGCCCCCGGAACGCAAAGGGCACAAGAAGGAACATGGGTGGGTTTAGTCAGTAAAAGTCTGACACTCCCTCCCGCCCCGCCCTGGGCGGTAGAAGTTATTTGATGATTTCCCACCGCCCAAAAAAAAAACAAAACCTGCACACTAACACTTTTTGCTCGACCTAGATATCGAACCCAAGACCTCTAGCGTAGCAGTCGCGCTTAGGACCCGTAGGCAGTTAAGGGAATCTAGAAACACTTAACTTAAGACAAAGACCAGAATAAATAATGGAAATCTCATCCCATTTTCCTCTCGAACCTGTCTCGACGTGTCTTTACGACCACAATTCCACGTTAAATAGGTTACACACAATAGACGGTCTTCCTTGGCTGTCAATCCACCGGAATTGTTCCAAGTAATTACTTTCACTTTCCTGATTACATTCTGTTTTGTAACAAATAGTGTCGTATTGGTGTCGAAACTAATTTGTTACTACAACTATGTGACCTTAGAAAGGAAACCGAGAGAAAACATTTTTGGAGCAGGTATGTCTTATAATTTATTCTAGTATAATAAAACTAAACTGTTTTTTTTGTTTGTTAAAACGAGCTAATCTCGAGAACTACCAGTCGGATAGGATTTTTATGTCATTATTGCCAGATTCATGAGGAATAGTATAGTCTATATAGCATCACGCTACGATACGCGGGAGCGGACCAGTAACCAAAGACGTAATGCGTGAAATAAGGAAACTTGGACTTATAATTTAGTCACAATCCGCCTTGAGCAAACATGGTGATCAAAGCTCGTATCTTCTCTGTATAGGAAAAGGACTTTGCCCTGCACTGACATATTTTTTTAAGCCTATTCTACCCCACTTCTGGCCAAAGGCCTCCTTCACTCCTTCCACCTTTCACGATTCCGTGCTTCATCTTTTGTTAATACCAACTAAGCTAGGAACTGCCAGGATTGCGGTTTTTGATGAGAGTCAACACGGCCGCGGAACACAAAAGCCATTACATTACAAGGAACACGGATAGGTTTTAGTCAGTAAGAGACTGACACTCCCTGCTGCTCCGCCCAGAACGGAAGAAGTCATTCGATGAATTCGCACCGTTCAATAAAGTATATAAAAAATAAACTAGTAAACGACGGGCTAACATATAATCACTCATGTATCCCCCGAAGGGTAAGGCAGAGGTGTACCAATGTACACCCATAGGCTGCCGGTATGTTTTGGTCCCATGTAATAGGGGGCGAGCCTAACTCCGAGCTGCTACTGAGAATCTCATATAAAAACCCAATTACAGTTTGCTCGACCTAGGTATCGAAGACAGGACCACTAGCGCGGCAGTAGAAAAAGAAAATGCTAATTTTCTACATATTTACCTTGGTCACCGTTTCTATTTGCTTCTCTATCGACCATTCGAAAACCCTGCACTCCAAATCCCTGAACAGCAAAATTTAATAAAGACAACAGCGGTTACCTCCCTGACATTCCACGCGAAACTAGTACCAACATTACGTCACCATAATAGCTTTATAGGTGTATTATGGGGTAATCGACAGTCACGAATTTCCGTGCCGATGTCGGAATGAAAAACGGAGTGTCGAGAGCTTATCTTGTAGTGTAAATAAGTGTCACAAGTGTCAGGTTGGGAAAGGAGACAGCTGGATTGTGTCGCGATATAACAACTGCGGTATTTGCGACAATTTAAGTGTCTGATTATTGATCGTGAATCCTGGAAGTATTTGTGACTTAGTTTCTAACAGTTTCTGTTAAAAAAGTTTTGGAGAAAAGTGAACCTTATAGTCAAGGACAAAGCTATCCTGGACTGAATCAATTTGACGTTCTGACAATATTTTTTTAGTAAGACGGTAATAAAAAAAAAAATCTAAATCTAATGGAATCTTAGTAAATAGAGAAGCCGAGCCAATTATGATTAGAAATCTGAATGATATGATTTTAAAAATGGTTTCTCCACTTACGTCTTCTGCATTTCGCCCCAATTAACAGTTCAAATCGTATAAGACCAGTATAACGCTATCAGCGGTCTATTCTGTACAATCATCCTCGGTGAATATACGTGAAGCGACCTTGAGGTAAACCTAATCTTTCTTGTACAGGACAGGATCCTGCACCCGATCTAAGGGATAGACAGCAGCAATCTCACTACACTTAAATTCACCGAGGGAGAATAGGTACAGATGGTTGTTCAAGAAGGACACGAAAATGCTTTAGAAAAAAAAGCAAAATATTTTACCTTAAAAACAGAGCTCCTATCAAAATGTTAACAACAAAGGATTAGGGCAAATTTGATCATTATAACAACATTTATAAAATAACATCAAAACAGAATGTTGTAATACCTGCGGAAATTCTGACGAATCACAAGCCTGCAAACAACAAAGAGTAGATAATTATGTTCAGAAAAACTAGGTGTAACAATTGCTGATAACAATATACGTGGTATAGTAGTAGTGGAAGTGACAAGGTCAGTTTGTGAACAGGTGTGAGTCGATATTCGATAAGGTATGTCGAAGCTGCATGAAGAGACAAAGAAGGTTAAATATAAATAAATTGGAGGTGTCTGTTTGTAATGTCAAAATAACAGCTTTTTAGAAAATTAATATGGGTAATATCATCACTTTTTCGCGAACTTAATTGACTATTTATTCATTGATATGATAGCAACTAAAATCTACCTTTATCGTTTGAATTTTAATTGAATTAACTGCCTTGTTGGCCTAGTGGTCATAAGCGCGAATGCTACTCTAAAGGTCTTGGATTCGATTCCCAGGTTGAGCAAAAAGTGCTGTTGGATTTTTTTATGAAAATATTAGCAGCGGCTCGGTGTTAGTATTTGTGCCCGGTTAATGGCAATGGGCTCACCCCCTATTACATACCGGACCATACGGACCAAAACATACCGGCAAACTGTGGGTATTATTATTATATATTGGTACACCTCGCCATGTTATGGAAATGAATCGAGTTTCCATAGCTAAACACAAAGTGTTTCTTTTTTAAAGAAGTTGTGTCTTGGTATTATTGTTTTATGGTGTCAATTATTTAATTGTCTAGTAGCGACTTGCTTGCATCTATGTGACATAGCGCAGGTATATATGTTCATTTTTTGAGATGTCAGCAAATCGACTGCGGGTTGTTCGAAAGAGATACCGCGCCCCCGGAACGCAAAGGGCACAAGAAGGAACATGGATGGGTTTTAGTTAGTAAAAGTCTGACACTTCCTCCCACCTCGCTCAGGGCGGGGGAACTCATTTGATAATATGCCTTCCCAAAAAAAATAGGTGTACATTGTTGCACGACTAATAAAATGCAAAGGTACCTATAATAAGGATTACATCTAACCAGACCTGCCCTTTCTCAAAAGTTTACTTCAAGATTAGCTTGACACAGACATGATACTTCTGTACAATTCTTCATTCTGTGGCAATAACGACTCCCGAAGCAATTTGGAGTTTCAGAGAAATTATTACACGGTACAAAAGAAAATATGACATTTATATAACAACCCTAATAACGTTCCTGTTAAACAAAAGGTTGGCTGTAATAACGAGAGTTTAATGAGTCAAAGGAAAAAGAAAGCTTTGAAAATAGGTTAAAGAGAGGTTAAAGTCGTTAGGCAGTTAATTTAACAAACAGGAACAGGGTAGCAACTAAAAACGGCAGAAGAAAGAAAAATTATGGCCTGCACAGACTGGAGGAGGGGACGGCAGTTAATCAATTGAATTTAATAGTTATCACATCGAAAGAAGGTATATATTTCTATGCTCAGTGATAGGTCTCGGAACATCGCAGTGCTGTTTTCTCTGGAGCATCGAAGAGCGATAGAGAATACCTCGCTAATGCCAGAGATACCGCGGCAGAAGACGGCGGTAAGTGCTGAATTCTGCCGGGCAGATAATTCTAGCCAGGCTCCGGTAAGCTGGCAGAAGCTCACGGTATCGCAAAGGATTTAACTTGTCAGTATGCGCTGACAGATAGAGGAATCCTTCTTAATACTCTCCACCGCCCTCCGCCAATGTGCGCAGGTCAAAACACATTTTACGGCTTGGTAGCAATTTTCTTCAAACAATTTTTTTAGATCAAGAACAAGTTGTAATAGCTTCATTAAGACCTACAGAAAAGAATACAGTTCTGTTTGAGTTTATAACATGAATCCGACCACAAATTACCATTCGCGTCGCAACCTTCCGAAAACAAAACCAGTGTAATGTGACTTGATCAAGTCAAAGATTTCTCAGAGCCACCGAATAATATATGTAAATTGTTATAATCAAAGAGGTAACATCACAAAGGAGTTCCACCAATCTTAGCACAGAAACCACAACATAATTGTCATAAACTTTGCTAACAGCACCGTTGTAAACCACTTACAAGACGTTAATGAATAAGGGGGGTTACACAAGTCTGTATAGCTAATCTTCACAGACACAGCACGGCGCGGTGTAAATCAGTTCATCTACGTGTAGTTGGCGTCAGCACAAGGCTTGCAGTAACAATAGTATTTAGGAAGAGAGTAGTAATTTGAATCTACGTTTGAGAGATGTCAAGTAGGTCGAATGTACTGGGTGATTTTACAGATGTTAGAACTAAGGAGTAGGTATATTGCTTTATTATATTATAGAAATACGGTATGGAAAAGGGTCGCAACAAAAACTTATACCATGAACTTACTACATGATTCTAGATCGTCCAACGACAAAAAAAATCCTAACAAATAAACAAAATGTGTGTATGACAAAAAACAAAATTAAAAATTTTAAGTAACCCCCGACAGAGGAAAAAAGTCACTACCGTAGCTTACAAAAGAGCTGATAACTTTGGAACTGCTGAACCGATTTATTATTAATTAAAATTTTATTATTAAACAAAGCTAAGAACACTCCCGACTAATTAAACTTTCAAACACAACCAAAACCAAAATCGGTTCATGCGTTCGGGAGCTACGATGCCGCAGACAGACACACACAGACACGTGAAACTTATAACACCCCGTCGTTTTTGCGTCGGGGGTTAATAACCAGATTGAAGAGAAAAGTATAAGCTATAAAACATCACGCTACGGCACACAAGAGCGGAGCAGTAACCAAATATCTAACTAAACGCGAGTGGAAAACACCATACGGACGAAATCGCGGCCTAAAGCAGGTATATTATACAGTACCTATAATAATAAACTCAACAAAATCTCAACATGCACATATATCTTGACACTTACCTATATATCTAACAGGTTTCCAACAAACTGCCTCGGTAGCCTAGTGGTTCTGAGCGCGACTGCTACGCTAGAGGTCTTGGGTTCGATTCCCAGGTCAAGCAAAAAGTGTTATAGGGTTTTTCTATGAAATTCTCAGTAGCAGCTCGGAGTTAGGATGTGTGCCCGGTTAATGGCAATAGGCTCACCCCTATTACATGGGACCTAAATACTGTAGGTGTACATTTGTACACCTCTGCCTAACCCTTCGGGGAATACAGGCGTGGTGGTATGTTATGTGTATGTGTTGTTTCCAACAAAGCTATCGGAACAACATAACAAAGTTCGCGGACTAACTTCCACATTAGACGTGCGGCGTGTGGCAGTGACAATACATGCCACCGGCTGTTGAACGTTCACTTTGAAGCTTGTGTTCAAACACAGATAGTTCAATCATGAAGTTATAAAGGGTCAAACTCGAAGCTAGACTTGAAATGGGGTTAGAAATATTGATTACAGCGACATGGTTGGCGCAGTGGCTAGGCGATTGACTGCTGTGCTGCGTGTTGGTTCAACGTAAATACCATCACGTCTGTATTCCCCGAAGAATTAGGAAGAGGTGTACCAAAGTACACCCACAGTTCACCGGTATGTTTAGGTCTCATGTAATAAGGGGGCAAACCTTTGCCACTAATCGGCCACGAATCCTAACTTCGAGATAAAATAAATAAATCCAACCCTGTCACATAAAGCACTTATGCTAGAGAAGGAGGCGGCGGGACGGTTGAAGCAGAGTCTCCCGTGCTAGCCGCCGTGGTACTGGTGGTGCTTCGGGCGTCGGGAGCCGCGAGACGACTTCTGACCACCGTACTCGCGGGCCTGTGGACGGTGAGCAATGGGTAGCTCACCGTCCGCACGTTGCATAACGACAGGCCGTGTCGACGGCGTGTTCGTATTCCATGAGCGCCTCAAAGAGATATCAGCAAATTTTGAAGGGGCCACTCAGGGCTGATGCCTGCCGGGGCTGCGGGTTGTTCGTAAGAGATACCGCGCCCCCGGAATGCAAAGGGCACAAGAAGGAACATGGACGGGTTTTAGTTACTTAAAGTCTGACAATCCCTCCCGGTCCGCCCAGTGCGGGGGAAGTCATTTGATGATTTCCCATCCCAAATAAAAACACCCTGTGACATGTCGGACTTGACTTAATTAACCTTTTACGAGTACTTTATGATGTTTAAATCAAAAAGCGCTTTGTAAAATTGACAGAGATCGTGAACCTTCGTCAATATTAATATTGTTTGATATCTTACTTACTTCAAATGTATTGTTCATTTTTCTTATTGCAGTAGAAGAAAACTCTTGGTTTTAATTGATGAGATGTTTTACATACCTGAAACAAACACATAAAACGAAATTAGATCCTGATAAATATTTTTATTTTATGTTTTAGTTGCTTTTGCCCGCAAATTCCATATAAATGTTGGTTCCCATGCACACAGACGAAGTCGGGGAATTAAAAGTAGCCTATGTCCTTTATTGGGTTTCAAATTCCATCAAAATCGGTTCAGCGGTTTATACGTGACAGACAGACAGAGTTAATTTCGCATTTATATTAATTATTAGCATGGATTACGCAGCTATCAAAGAAAAATTCAATTTTATGAAATCTTTCAACATCAATAACACCATATATTTTTGCATCACCGTGTTTTTATAAATTTCTCCGAAGTTTAGATTTTTTTTTTTTTTTAATAAGTTTCGCAGACAGAAATTTCATAGAATTTCGTTTCACAGACAATGTTCCATATAATATTTGGTCCATGTATTTTTATTTCGAATATTATTGTTTCAAAGAATATTTACTTGAAATAAAACATATTTCACAGAAACACAATTCAATTAATTTTAAATTAAATTTTTTTGTGTAACAAAATTATCAAGCAGTTGAATTATTTTTCTGTGTATTTTATAAAAGTCAAAGACGAATCGCTGCAAAACCGACTCCACGTAGACTTGTCTGCCCTACCCCTAGAGTGTAATTTAAATCCGCGTAGGCTCGGAAGCTAGCAAGCCGAAGCTGTGGTGGTGAGCGTAACTACCATCTGCGACGATAAGCTCGCATGGGACCGCCAGAGCCCCGCAGCGCCGGAGCCGTGACAGAAACCATGCCTGCTGCATGTTGCATGCTCGCTTGCAGCATACAGGCAGTAGGTTTGGTTAGAACTGAGATCGCCAATAAGTGTTATATTAAATAAACAATATAAGGATAAAGAATATTTGATTTGTTATTCCATGATATGATTATTCTAACATTAAACTTTATGTGAAACAAAAATCAATGATTTAAAAATATTCAAAGTTAGTATTCTGCGTATTGATTATTCTATGAAACGAAAATAAGAGATTTTTTTTTATGTGAAATGAAATTTTATAAAACTATTATCTATAAACTGCCTTGGTAGCCTAGTAGTCCTAAGTGCGACTGCTACGCTAGAGGTCTTGGGTTCGATTCCTAGGTCCAGCAAAAAGTGTTATTGGGATTTTCTGTAAAATTCTCAGTAGCAGCTTGGAGTAAGGATTTGTGCCCGGTTAATTGACAATAGGCTCGCCCCCTATTACATTGGACCTAAAAACATACCGGCGAACTGTGGGTGTACATTGGTACACCTTTGATTAACCCTTCGGGGAATACAGGCGTGATGGTATGTCCATTATCTATAAAACAACATACAACCGAATTTGAAAGCCCCTAATTTAATAATAAATGTTAAGGCTTTTCGTTTTAATATCCTACAGCGCTTAAAGCGCTAGAAATATCGAACACAATCCCTAAATAAATCACAAAGATAAATTTCACGGCCGCTTGCCCCCAGGTTTTTGGAGCCCCTGGAGAAATCATTCGGAATATGCTCTCTCTAGGGGGACAGGAATTACTTTTACGGTAACAGAATAAATTGAACACGAAATCTATTAAGCTGTTGTATCAGCCAATTCCCGTTTGTCATCGATACTAATAAAATTTGAAGAGTTCGTTTGAACGCGGTAATAATCGAAACTGCTGGTCCAATTCTAAAAATTCTTTCGATAATGTGATGCTATGTTGAACCTGAGGGCTGCAGGCTATATATTATCATTTAAAAAAATGGGATGATGGACAAAGATGGAACAAGGTTTCTATGAAATAGATTTTTTTTTTGGTTTGTCGACATATAACATTGGTATATTAAAATCTCAATAAAAATGTGTTTAGGAAAAAGACCAGTTGTGTTTTCGAACTGCCTCGTTAACCTAGTGGTCCTAAGCGCGTCCGCTACGCTTGAGGTCTTGGGTTCGATTCCCTGGTCGAGCAAAAAGTGTTATTGGGTTTTTCTGTGAAATTCTCAGTAGCAGCTCGGAGTTAAAATTTGTGCCCGGTTAATAACAATAGGCTCGTCCCTTATTACATGGGACTAAACATACCGGCGAACTGTGGGTTGTACATTGTTACACCTCTGCCTACCCCTTCGGGGAATACAGGCGTGATGAGTTTTTTCAAAAGACATAGATCTAAAAAATCGTGTTCAGAAGGAGCGAGCCTTTTTCGTCAAGACACTAATAAAAACTCAATTTGAAGAATCTTACAACTGCCTTTTTTACTTTTAATACAAGAATTACACGTCATGTCCGCAAATTCTAGAAATACAATTTTTTATCAAACGAAACGAAATCCTTTAAGGTTGAGAATAAAGTTTAAGTTAGTATTAACAAAGATAACAGACGTACACTCATCGCCCCGAGAAGCTGTTTAATTAACAAGTAGCCTTTGATTCGTTATTCACCGTCGTCTTAGAAAATCATCCTAGTTTGAAAAACCGTCAGACTTAAGATTATAGAGAATTTTACGTCTTATTTTGCAAATTCTATTTTACTAGTTTTTTTTATTTGGGACACGCCCTCCACACTTTTCCGGACCACTACAAGTTCTGTAAGCCAGAATGAACAGTGGAGACCGCCAGAAGAGCGCCAAAGTAATGAAGCTCGACGAGTCCCGGAGAAACGATATAACTGTCTTGGATCCCGCAACGAAATTAATCAGCAAAGATTAGCGGAGGAGTAGGAAAAAATATAATTTCCACTTCCCTCCAAACGAGCAGGAGACAGAACAGAACTAGACCAATAGGCACAAGGGGATGTTTATAACAGGGAGGAGCCCAAAATGCCAAGCACCACGGATTGCAATTATTTTTAACTTAATGGGTCCCCCTAATGTGAGCTGTTACATTTGATTCCTGTTATGGGTATGGCAAAAACGCTTGAACGCACGGAAATTAGTTCTAGTTTCTACGAGGTCCGCGTAATAAACTACTCTGGATGTAACCAGTATACTGTTTAACATAATATTTCGTTCATTCTGCCAAAGATTACACTCCCATAAGATGTGATGAGCATATTGTTCATATTCACAGTTAGATGTAGAACATTGACACAAGGGAGAAGCAACAAGCTTGAAATAAAACAATTTACTGTTAAAGTTGCCGTGACCTGTGAGAAATTGGACAACACAGTGGTCCACCTCCAGCCATGTTCTGGCCAGCCGTTCATGAACTGATGGAGGTGCCCTTAATGGCATTATCCCACCTACATTGCCATTCGGATAAAAGTTCCTCTCAGACGTCAGTCTGCGGTTTAAATAACTCTACTACCATACTATACGGTTCAATAATTTCATTATTTTTAGTTTATTTTTATTATTATTATAACTATCTCGGTAGCCTAGTGAACCTAACCTAAACAAGAGTGATACGTTAGAGGTATTAGGTTCGATGCCCAGATCGAGCAAACACTTTATTGGGTTTTTCTATGAAATTCTCAGTAGCAGCTCGGAGTTAGGTTTGTTGCCCGGTTAATGGCAATAGGCTCGCCCCCTATTACATGGGACCTAAACATACTGACAAACTGTGGGTGTTCATATTTACACTTTTGCCTAACCCTTCGGGGAATACAGGCGTGATGGTGTGTGTGTAAGATATATAATATGTTTTCAAATGTCGTGATGGCCCAGTGGTTGAGGCGTCCGCTTCTCATTCACGAGGTTACGGGTTCGAAACTGGCGATGTACTAATGTGACTTTTTGAATTTACATGTACACACTTTCTAAGTTCATATTTGACCTCATTGTCATCGGTGAAGGAAAACATCGTGAGAAAGATGGTCTTATAATTAACTATAAGTCTGAAATCGCCAATCCGCTTTGAGCAAGCGTGGTGATCAATGTTGGTGTCTTCTCTGCATAAGAAGAGGCTTTTGCCCAGCAGTGGGATAACAATAGGCTGGTATTACTTATTATATTATTATGTCTTTGAGGGGCTCATATGAAAGAATATTTATCATTGTCGGTTCCAATTGGAATATCTTTTATGTATTTTGAATTAAATCTACAGACGCAAGAATTTCTATAAAATCTCAGACACACAATTCACAGCCATGGAAAAAGTAACAAAAGACATGATTCACGATCAATTGAAGAATTTTACGTCATTAGATACGGTTTAAAGAATTTGTGCCAGGTAGATGATGTAGGCAAAATTACAGATAATGCCTACCCTAAGTATTGCAGAATCAAGACTAACAAGCGCAACGGACACGCAAGCTCCACGCGTCCATTTACCAACGCAGAGACAAGGTGTAGTTTTACATCCTCGACAAATTTCAGAAGGTTGAAACCTAGTCAATAATAAACTAATTGTAAGTTTAAAAACGGTTCACGCCTGGTAACAGACGGACGGACGGAAAGCGGATTTTTAGTAATCGCGTCCCGTTGAACCCTTTGGGTACGGAACCCTAAACAATGCTTGTTTATTAAGTTTAAATGTATATCAGAAAACACCTTGTTCAAAGAACAGAATCGCCCCGTTGCGTATGTAGTGGTCAGTGTCGTGCGACTCTACTACATTGTGAGTAAGGGTTCATCGCCCCGCCTGCCTAAATTCAGCAGCAAAATGGCTAGACCAAATAAGAACATCAATATAAAAAAAAGAACCTAACTTTTTGATTTGTGTTGTGAATCACTAGCACAAATACCTCTGTGGATGCAAAACTGCACCTTGCGGTAAGTATAATAGTTAATGAACATGATAATATTTGCTTATTTAATGATGTATGGCCAATCAACAGCGTATGAACAGAATTTTAAATAGTTTTAGGTACTAAAAGTCCTTGTAACCCTCTTAGAGATGCGTTTGCTTTGCATTAAGATACGGATTGCAATATTAATGGTGTGCTACTGAGATGCTGTTATAATCTTATGAGTCTATAAAACATTTTTATTACTGATGCACTTAGAAGCCTTTTGCTATGCCAGTTTTATGCTCACTATAAAATTCAACATCCGAAACCTACAGTAATGTGCATAGAGCAGGTCGGTGCAAAATATTGTATTTACGTTTTGTTGTCTATTCTCTATTATGTTCCATCGAGGTGAAAATGGAAGTCCCCTGCCTTGAGAGGGTTGAGCGGTCTGTCAGACTCTTACTGACTACAAACCAGCCCGGTGTTCCCTACTCACACTTATGCCGAAGATCCCATAAGCGTAGACGCCTACAACGATCCCCAACTGTAGTCGGCCCGCCAGTCAGGGAAGAAGTGAGGTGTTATTTCCCCCGCGATACCAAGACGTCATGGTTGGTTTTCTAGTTTAACTCACTAATTAAATTCAAAGAACATAGAGAACATTTATCAATGTATTTATAACATCTATCAAACCTGTGTTCACAAATAAATTATTTGAATTTGAAAGAATGAGATATTTCTAGAAAGACAATTATATGTCGAAGCATTTATTTCCATTATAATCCATTTACAAGCACTTTTGGATTGCCAAGGAGTCGGTCAGTTAATCAGAAAGTTGAAGTGCTAGTTCCAAACCATAGGAAGGTCTCTATGGATAAAAACGAGGAAAAAAATAGGAAGGAATACCACAGACACTCACTCGAAAACTTAACCATAAGCCATAGGAATAGGATGTTCAAGAATATTGCGAAAGAATATGCTAGTATTTTTAATTAGGCGGTATCACTTAGCACTGGCGCAAGAACCTTGTGTGGTGTTGATGCAACTGCATTTGTAACAAAGCCTACTTGTGCCTTGGATCGGCATCCATGTTGCATACATATCAGATTGATTGCTGCTGTTGCATTATGTAATTAACTGTTTCAGTCTGATTTAATTCACCCTTGAGAGCCACAAATCAAGTATTAGTAATCTAACTAGTTTCTGCCCGCAACTGTGTCGGCCTAGACTTCAGATTAAGCCAGTTTTTAGCTACCCCGTGTTGAGCTAACTAATCTATTTGTGTGACAATTATCAGCAAATTCCATTCTAACGTTGCAGCGTGAAAGAGTACCAAGCAAATATCGATCTATCCTCAGAAATTTTTGCATTTATAATAGTAGGTAGTAAAATATTGTTACTGATGACATGGGTCTCCCAAATAAAGCTTCAAGACAATGTCTTGGACGAAATGAGAGAAGTACACTGTTCAAATCTACATCAGCCATCACAGGTGAATTCGCTCGTCCATTGTCTTGTCATAACCACCTAAAGACAAAGGGTGATTCAATTCTTTTACTGGAAATTGCACTGTCAATGAATTTTGTTAACGATGTTATGTAGGTCAACTGTATCATCTGCTGCGTAGGGAATTGCTTTTGCCAAGAGTCCATTACTCATACAGTAAACGTTTGTCAGCGATAAATTAGCGAGCTTTGCAAGTTATTGCAGTTTGAATTAAACTCAAATGTCATACATAATGCTTTGTATACCCACGACATTAACATGACGTGATGGTCCAGGTGGTTAAGGCATCCGACTGTAATGGATGAGGTTATGGGCTCACAACCAGACACGGGCAAGTACAAATATGACTCTTTCTGTTTCATATGTACTTCTAAGTTTATCGTGGACATCACTGTCTTCGGTGAAGAAAAGTAAGGTAACCAGAACTTATTATTAAAATAAGTTTGAAATCATGTCTTCTATGTGAAAAGAGGCTTTTGCGCTGCGGTGAGACAGTCATAGAGTGATGCCTGTCTGCCTGTTATGAAAATGAAGACATTTTATTTTCAAAATTGAGGCCACTTCGAAAAGATGATAAATGGATTGAAAATGAGTAAAGGCCGAGATGACGGCTGACAGGGATGTCTAAAATAAGACATTTTGAGCCAACCCTAAAAGTTAAATTGTGATATAAGCAAGACGAGGAAAATTTCAAAAAGACTAGATAAACATTTTCGAGCGCAAAAACGTATCCTTGAACACGCGTTGTCAATAGAAAAAAAGCATACAATCAATAATACATTTAATTGCTCCACACACATGTACAATCCATAACAAAAATTCCTACAACTACATACTCGAAAATCGAAAAACACAAAGACGCATAAAAAAAAAACATCTCTTCGTTGTTCTCAGAGCAATCATGCAACATACCTACCTATTGTCGGCGAAACGATTCTAATTAGAGTCGTATACTTAATATTCGAACAAAGAAGCGTCTTGCGAACCTCGAACACGCGATTCAGTTCACATAGTTAACGAAATCGATGTTTAAATCGATTTTTTCTAAGATGGAATTGTAGAAATCTTATTTAGAACTCTCATATTCTTCTTTATAATCATAGTGTCAACAACAATAATAATACCAGCCTATTATTGTCCCACTGCAGGACAAAGGCCCCTTCTCGTACATAGAAGCATTTATCGCCACGCATGTTTAAGGCGGATTGGTGATTAAAGACTTATGTTTTTGTCCAGGTTTCCTCACGACATTTCCAAGACATTTCAGATGTCAAAGATAAACTTAGAAAGTATATAATAAATTGAAAGCCACATTGGTACTTTCCCGATATCGAACCCGCAACCTCGTACATGAGAGGCGGATGCCTTAACCGACATCAAAAACCGTCATGACAAAACAAAGAAAAACAACAAACAAACAGAATACTACCAAACTATTTACTACAAGGAGGAGTATTTACGTTTGTTTACAATATCCGAAAACAATTGACATAATGTTCACTAATGAAACGAGAACGTCTGTAACATTTTCATCAAAATAATTTTTGGAAATGAGAATCCGTCAGATTTGATGACGTGATACAGGACGACAATCATAAAGATACTAACTCAATATGGCTGCAACGGAACCGGACGTATGCGTTCATAGCGGCGAACAGATGACGCTGAACGCATCCATTAGCGGCCATCTTTTTTATTCTTTTGGCGGGAAACTGTGCATTCAGCCTTTTTAGTTTCTGGGTCATTAGGCATCAATATACTGATAGGCGATGAGTAAAGTCTTCAAAAATAACAGCTTATTTAGTGTGAATAAGAGGATGATGATACTAATTTGTCATGCAACGGAAACTGAGAGGTGTATTTGATCTTTTGGTGTAGCATTATTTTATTGAGTATTATTATATTCCCTGTCTGTGTTTGTCCTGGCTTATCTCCCAAACGGCTAGACCGATTTTGAAGGAAATTTCTGATAACTGATGTTAAAGGAGTAACATAAGCTTACTTTTATTTTAGAGCAAGAATTAGGGTCTCGCACAATAAAATAACCGTCATTCACGCAAAAGAAGTCGCGGACATAAGCTAGTCTGTTAATAAAGATACAAACGACAAATAAAAACGTTTTAATTGCCACCTGGTAGTTTTATCTTTCCTTCAATGACTAACAATTCAATTATCAGAATTTACAAGGGGTTACACGGATGTTAACACTTTTAGCCACCATAAATTCAACATGGCGGCGGCGGAAACAGCGAGCATTGAGCAGATGAGTCTGAACGCGACCATTACCGGTCGCGCCTTTTTGCTCTTTTGGCGGGAGACTGAACAGTGCGTGACCTTTGCGTTTACGATGAGTTGCACTGTGTTTATTTCGAGTGTAGCGTATGTAATTTCTTTTTTCATTTTTGTTGAAACTTGTGAATGAATATTTGTAGAATTAACTTTTTTTTGTTCATTAGAAGGTTTAGTTTAAATTGAGATCCTTTGAGTGTGTGGAGTAAAACATTGATTTTTGTAAATAGTTACGAATTCGAACGAGAATCTTGTAAAAGTACTCACAGGATATCTCTTTGAAAGCGAAATCTGGGTGTTGAAGCTCTAAGAGGATTGTGAATATATCCAGAATCATTGGATAAATTGATTTAATCCTGCCTTTCCCCAACGACTCTATCCATTTGAATTGCTAAGCGCAACTCAAAGGAGATAACAAGCAATATTGCTTTTATTAAATTTACAAGAGCAAATATTTGAATGTTCAAACAGAATACTGCAAACGGTAACACAGTGTCTTCAACTGGAAAGCGTTCCGTGTCCGTCTGGCTGCGTGAGACCAAACATAAGGGGCGCCGGTTCATTTTATTTTCTTTTAAATACGCTGTGTTTATCATCAACACATAAATTGCTGCAATTCTTTGTCGTTTTTTACTCTTTATAGTAAGGTTGAGAACGTTTCAATGGACTTGCGGAGTTGTGGGAATCAATCGGTCTTGATTTCGCATGCCAAATATAAAAGCAATGCCAATTAATGTTGTGGGTTTTTACATTTGTTCTGGATAAGATTTCGGTTCAATTAATACGGAGTGCCATTTCAACGGTGGGACACATTTTGAGAGTACATACCTATTAAAATATTGTTTTTCTACACATACTACTACCACGCCTGTATTCCCCGAAGGGTTAGGCAGAGGTGTATCAATGTACACCCACCGTCCGCGTTATGCTTAGGTCCCGTGTAATAGGGGGCGAGCCTATTGCCATTAACCGGGCACAAATCCTCACCTCATCCACAAATCAAGAGTCAGTTAAGTCAAATATAAAATTAGTAAGATTATTTACAGTAGGATAAAGAAATGTTGTAACATGGCGAAATGGTTATCAGAAGTTTTAACGACAAACAAATTCAAGTGTCTACACACGTGTAAAGGTAACCAGCATTAGTCATGCTATTAGCGTGTTAACGCGAAAGTTATGGCCAGAGTGTTTAGCATAAAAACATGTATTAATTAACCAGATTACAAATACTTGTGTCGGAAGTACTTCCAATGTGGCCACGCCACAATTTGTGTTAGCATGTGTACTTAATCTACTTTTCTTTTAAACACTGCAGATATGATTTTTCAATAATTTCAAACATAGAATATTGGTTCTGCGATAAGCAATCTTAAAACATTTATTCATACCTAGTTTATATTTGGCAGCCCTAGTAGCGTGTTTTGATTTGCACCCGACAGGCGGGTGCTGGGTACGGCCACATGTCAACAATAGCTATATATGTACGACTTGGTGTAGCCGGGTTGTGGGTACGCGAACAAACTTTCGTTTGACCCTTGAGCCGGGTGCTGGGCACTGAAAGTGTTAAACGGGTTAAACAGGACTCGTGATTAAAAATAGGTCCGTTTGCATTCAGGACACTTTTTCTTTTAAGCATAAATCCACTGCTACGCACAGGTCTGTGACGGTTGTGACCATCACTTTGTGCCTATTCGCCTAGTTCTGTTCTGCCTCCTGCTTGTTTGGAGGGAAATATTAGCGGAGGAGTAAGAAAAAACATATTTTCCATGTTTTTTCTTACTCCTCCGCTAATCTTTTCTGATTAATTTGGCTGCGGGATCCAAGACAGTTGTATTGTTTCTCCGGGACTCGTCGAGCTTTATATCCTCGGCGCTTTTCTGGTGGTCTCCACTGTTGATTCCAGCTTTCAGACGTGCAGTGGTTGGAAAAAATTTGGCGGGAGTGTTCAAAAAAAAAAACAAGGTCTGTGACGGAAGTAAAAACAGCTGATTTTACCGTTGTTACCCAAGCTCAAACCCAAGCGAAAAATAGGTAATGATCTTATCACACTATCTCTTAAGCCTACTGAAAAACTACTGCTAATCACTAAACTGCTTTTACGAATGCGATAGATGGAAGAAGGTTGAATATTTCTAGCTGTTACCCACACGCTACCCCTCCTTCTTCGTGGCGCAGAGCTAAACACGCTGGTGTATATAAGTTCTAAATTATCCCACGGGAACCGTACATTATTCCCGGATAAAAAGTAGCGTAAGTGCTATTCAACACCTATCCCTTTGCCAAATTTCATCTAGATCCGTTCCAGCGTTCTGACGTGATTGAGTCATGTTGTATTATAAATCCTCAATTCATTCAAGAGCCATCAGCTCGTACCACTACTAACAGTCATAATAATACTTACCAACCCCAAAAACAAGCCCGAACCGTCTGCACGTCCGTTTAATGACCTACTAAACTAAAATAGTAGCATCCGATTGGCAAGTTTCTCGTGCAAGGTTAGGTGCGTACAATACAACGAATGTGTGTCTTAGGACCATTCATGCGGTAGAGGAATTTCAGTCTAGACTGCTACTGATATCTGATGGTGTATTTTTAGATAGCACGTGCTTTTTATGTGTGATGATCGTAATCGATCACCTTTCGGATTTATAGTGTTATTGATTAAATTCTATTACTATTGAGATACATTCTATTACTATTGAGGTTACACCCACATGTTTATACATACACACATACATACCATCACGCCTGTTTTCCCTGAAGGGTTAGGCAGAGGTGTATCAATGTACACCCACAGTTCGCCGGTATGTTTTTTTTTGTCCCATGTAATAGGCGAGGCTATTACCATATGGCACAATGGCATGTGCACTATGGCACAAATCCTAACTCTGATCTGCTACTGAGAATTTCATAGCAAAACCCAATAACACTTTGATCGACCTGGGAATCCGAACCACAAGGCAAACGAGTCAGATAAAAAAGAAAAACCGTTCGTAAATTGTAAGGAACTGGGCTATTGATTTTCCATTGTTGCTCACCAGACCAGAGCGACCAAATTAATTCCGCAGGTTTGAAAACAAAAAAGTACCGTTGAGTCTTTCTTTTTATTCTTAAACGAGCTTGAAATGCAAACATTTTCTATTAAGCTTCGGACTTTGGCAGAAATTGACTTTTCTGTTCACTTTCATTAAACAAAACATTTACAGAAATTGGTTCGTTGTTTTTAATTGCTTTCTTCTCTTCTCAATGGAAATACAAAAACAGTTACACGTATAAAAATCAAAAGTATTGGACATGAATACAGAACACATTGACATAAGATAGGTTAGAAACATGCCAGTTGGCAGTTTGTACAATCGCGGACAAATACGGTCAACCACGTTTCTTCATTCTTACTGAAAGGTTGAAAAGTGGTCAACCGCCGTTGTCCTCGATTGTACAATGTCAAAGTCATTGCTTAGATAAGATGAATTTAATTTACAAAAAGCGTACCTTATTGTAAATATAGAGTAAAAGTTTAAGTGTAACTTATTAAAATCCATCCATTTAAAAGACGGTTATTCCCAAACCAGGTGAAGACATGTATATTGAGGATTGGATGACTCATAATTATTTATATACAGAAAAGAAAGATAGAGAACAAGATTGCACCGTAAAACAACGTTGCCCCAGTCTAAGAATTTCTCCTGTATCGTCAGTGAATTTACGAACATATAAACTCACATACACAAACAACCAAGCCCGTAACAACTCCAATAACCCTTTAAATTCATACAACATCAAAATGCAGCCGCAGTGCAAAAAAATATCTAGAACTCAATTGCTTCAATTGGCTCAAAACAATTCTCACGGTGACTCACCCGTTCATTCACCAAATCGCTCATTCGCTCGTGAAAATAAAAACAACTAAAAAAAACAAGATGGCGCCGCTAAAGGACGTAAACAATCAAGCGATATCCCACGCGCGTAGTTGCGTTTTATCAAATAGTAACATCCTGGGCTAGTAATAAGCTAGTGTGGGTTGATTCCAAACATCCGAAATTTTATTGATACCACAACACTGTATGTGGCTGTTTTATGGTTGTACAATGGTGTTTCAAGATTATGACGGCTTTCAATGCGTAGGCAAATCTATACCATTTTATTAGAGCTGAAGAGTTACTTTTTGTTTAGAAGCGTTAATCTTTGAAACTTCCAGTCCGATTGGAAAAAATCTAAGCTATATGATAGCCAGAATCATGAGGAATAGCATAGACTATATAACATTACGCTACGACCAACGGGAGCGGAGCAGAAACCCAAAATGTAACTTAGAGCGGGTGTAAATAACCACGCGAGCGAAGTATATAACGTATATGTACACAAGCTACATGCCATACTGAGGCAAACGACTCTCATACATGAGGTTACAGGTAAGTACCAATGCGACATTTTCAATTCATATACCACTTTCTTTGTTTATCTTGGACATCACTGACATCGATAAAAAAAAACATCGTGAAGAAACTTGGACTTATCTACACTTATATCATTATAAAGAGGAAAGATTTGTATTTTTGTGTGTGTGTATGTTTGTAATGAATAAACTCCAAAACTACTGCGCCGATTTTAAAAAATCTTTCACCATTAGTGAGCTACATTATTCCTGAGTAAAATAGGCTATATACCATCACGCTACAGCCCACGGGAGCGGTGCAGTAACGAAAGACGTAACTTAATGCGGGTTCAAAATAAGCCACGCGGACGAAGTCGCGGGCAGGTCGTCTATTTATTAATATAAATCTCTTGATGAGATGTGGCCTTTGTTCGGCAATGGGACAATAATAGGCTGGCATTATGACTTTATTATAACGGTGTTTGTACTGACACCCCCTGTGGTAGATCCCACTTTACCGTTACCTAAACCGTTTTTTAAAGAGTACCGTTTTCTAAAGACTGGTCCACATCGTATCGTATCGAGGATGTGTATGAGGCTTTATTTTTAGTTTGTTCCACAATACCTAGTACAATATTTTATCCTCATTAGGTCACGGGCAAAGCGCTATATCCTAACCTCTACCTCCCACGTCACAGCAATCTTTTATTAGAACGCTCTATTAGAGGAATACCTACTTTGTTATTGTAGGTATTACGTCTCATCCATACTTCCACACTAGGTATATTTTACATAAAGGCGAAATTACCTCTGCCTGTCTGTTACGCTTTCACGACTAAACCACTGAACCGATTTTGATGAAATTTAGTACGGGGTAAGTTTGAACCTGAAGAAAGGACATAGGCTACTTTTTATGGCCTGTGGACGGTGAGCAATGGGTAGCTCACTGTCTGTGTATAACGACATGCTGTGACGACGGTGCGTTCGTGTTCCACGAGCGCCTCAAAGAGATGTCAGCAATTTTAGAAGGGTCACGCAGGGCCGATGCCTGCCGAGGCTGCGGGTTGTTCGTAAGAGATACCACGCCGTCGGAACGCAAAGGGCACAAGAAGGAACATGGATGGGTTTTAGTCAGTAAGTCTGACACTCCTTCCCGCCTCGCCCAGGGCGGGGGGAGGTCATTTGATGATTACCTATGCCAAAAAAAAAAGGCTACTTTTTATTCCGCGAAAACTGACATTCATGCGTACAAAGTCGCGAGGAAATACTAGTAATTCAATAAAATTATTATCTAGGTGACAACAAAAGTATTTGCCAAGGTACTTAATCTGTTTGTGAATGAATCTTATCCTCGGACGAAATATAAATTCATGAATTAAGTAGATATAATCGCATTGTAATTCATGGATTTATTTTAAAATTATTAGGTACGTGAGATATGAACATAAAAAAGGTATTATTAGCTTTATCAATGAGATGTTATCGTAGTCTTTATCATTCATTAGATAGTTGCCATTCAATTTTTATCAGTATTAATGAGTTTATCGAGTGGGAAGGTTTTTTTAAAAATCATTCGTTAGTATACAAGCTGACGGTCCACCTGATGTTAATTGCAATACAAGAGGCCATGGGTTGCCATTTCAAAAACGAAGTTGAAATGTCACATGTGCCTGTAATTACACCGGCACCCATACACTTCCAACCGGGATACAGCAACGCTGCTTTGCGGCAGAAACAGGTAAGGTGGGTAGTACTTACCCGTACGAGCTCCTTCAAAAAGACCTCTACTACTACTACTGAGAGTCAATTTAATCTTCAAAGGAAAACATTAGCATCGTTGATATATTATTTTATTAAGATTTAAGTATTCCCTTTGAAACACTTATTTCCGCTACATTAATACAATTCTATGCCAGAAAAAAAAGCAATATTATAATAATATAAAAATACGCAAATACTTATCTTAACCAATCCATCAACAAGAAACTCCATAAACATTCAGTTTCTGTAATGAACTTCTAACCATTGCTAAAAATAACACACAAAAATAAGGAATCGCCAAACATAAGTAACCTACGCTAAATCTACACTATCTGATCTCATCAACAACTTCTTGCACTTGTCCAATGTTACTTGGGGTCAGCGCAACACGTTTTCTTCTTTCATGCCGTCCTATCAACCGTCATGCTATCACTGACTCCCTTCTCTTTCATATCATTCTTCGTACAATCCATTCACCTTTTCTTTGGCCTCCCTCTTCCTCTCCATCTATCGATATTTATATTCATAACTTCTTATACTATCTGATCTTACTAATATAATGAAGCTGAAGTTTTTGCTTATTTGTTTAAACGCGCTCATCTCTGGAACTTACAGACGGATTCGAAAAAATCATTTTGTATGTAAGAGCAAGATTCATGCGGTACATGACGGAGGGATCTTCGCAGGGTAGCTGGTAGAAACTAAATTAAAGTTGCCGAGAATCGAGTTGAGTGGTGTGCGATCGGAGAAGCCTATGTCCAGCAGTGAACTGTAGCAGGCTAATTATGATAAGCCAGATTTATGAGGATGGAAAACATCACGCTACGACTACACGGAAGCGGAGCAGTAACCTAAAACCCACATTAAGGCCACGCCAAAACCACGCAGACGAAATCATGGGCAGAAGCTAGTACATTATAAAGAAGAGTTCGATTCACCTCTAAATTATGTTAAACTATGTACGTACATATATCAACCTTAATACTCAATTTCATAGAATCACGTTGTTTTGTATGTAAAACTAGCTGTTATATAACCCGCGATGTCATCCGCGTTCAGTTGTGTCTTTGGTTACTATTACGCACTCGTAGCATGAGATTCTATATAAGGTATAAGCCTTCCTCTTGAATCACTCTATCTACATAAAAATCCGCATTGAAATCCGGTGCGTAGTCTAAAAGATCTAAGCGTACAAACGGCGAGAAAGCGACTTTGTTTTATGCTATGTAGAGAACACAAAAGTGTACAGGACATTCTATCAGCACATTGTGAATTGGAAAGTTGGCTGAACGGAAGTGAGTCAAGCACTCGAAAGTCACAAGCAATCTTATCACTTTATCGGTAAGCACTTGAATGCTATTGCGATATTCTATAATCCAGTGGATCATTCTAGGCAGAGAGCCAACGATAAAAATCATACCCAACAGAACATAGTATAATTTATTGGCCCCCGGCAAAAGAATAAACTCCTATCAGACTTGTAGATGATTTTGGTGAGACTGGAGATGAGGATCTGGATGAAACAAAAATTATTTAATAAAGTATCCCACTCTCGGGCAAGGACCTCCTCGCATTACTTCCACTGCCCTCTGTATTGTGCCTCCTCTCGCTAGTTCCTGGGGAAACTTTCAAACGTATACATTTTTTCCTCTGATATCACAAGAGTGGAGTCCTGACACATGACAAAGAGACTAGATACTGCTTCGAATTTAATACAAAGGATAAGTCCCAGTTATGATACGTCCATCATTCCCAAATCAACAATAAAGTTTTCCTAACGTATGGATAAACCGTTTTTGGGCAAAGCACACAAAACTTGCCCTTTCATAATATTAATATGATTGCTTAATGTTTAACAAAGCCCAAGGGGTAAGCTTGGTATACAGTACAATGATTGATTTATTCCCTGTTACACAGAAACGAAAAACTAAATAAAATTTTCTCGTAAGCAAACAACAAACATGATTACGATTCAAAGTACACACTTTTTCAAACTGAAATTGGTTCAAACCATGTCAAAGTATTTTCTCAACCAAGGTAATCAAATACCCTAAAGTTATTAATCAGAAAAGTCGAGTAATTAAGCTAATATCGTGTCCGGAACGACATCATTACCAAGTGGAATCAAACTGAATGAATGATAAACGTTTAGTGATATGGGTGCGTCGAATAGCAGATATTAATACGCAAGACACGCCCATTCGCTAGTATCAATGAAACTCTACCATTCATGAGCGAGCGCGCGTTCAAAACCGCGAATGTCGATTCAAGGGCGAGTACGATAGACATAATGTTTCCTGTCACTATTAATACATGCATAGATTCTGGCTCAAATATTCTTAACAAATCTCATTTGCCTGCGTCCCCATTATCTTAAATGCGCATTTTTTCTGTATTCTGCTTACGTTGTTATTACGTCACGTTTAGGTATATTAGAGCATATTTACTGATCTAAAACAACAGTGAAACATTGATAGCTATTTACTATAAGCGTGTATTTTTAGACAAGTAGGTATACTGACTTGATATTGGCTTCAAATCATTTTGTGTTTTGTTTGGTTCCGAGCAAGGTTATAAATGTTTCCTTTGAATGTTTTGACGTGGAGAAAATGAATAAAAACGTGGTTTATATATTTGTATCAGCCGCTTATCTTAATAGTTTGAAGTATGAGAAAGATCTGAAAAAAATCTCAGCAGTTCCACTTTGGGCTAAGAATAGGATTTCCGTGGGAGTAGTGTGTGGCGTGTAAGGGATTATGATATACGGATGGACAACCCTTTTCTACTTCATCATCAATATTACGAAGATACAGAAAGTAAAAAAAAAAAAACAGAAAGATGCTACTCTTGAACTCTTCAAACAGATTTCTTTTTTCTCGGAATGGCATCTCCCCGATCAACCCAGAAGGTTGTCGGCTGCTTAACCAGATTTCCCTGTGGACGTTCCTTAAAAATCGTTTCCAGACACCTTCCTAATAAGTCCTTCATTATCATTGATCACTGAAAAGGCCACCTCGAACCAGCCCTCGTGATTGAGAGCTGGTTCGAGGTAGCCCGAGAAAAAAAGCCTGAATGAACTTGCAGGAAGCCCTTGCCCAGCAGTGGTACAGTGAAATCTAAGAGGACAAAATCGTTGACCAAGTTCATTCAGTCTCTGAATGGATAACCTTCTAAAACATTAACCTCAATTTGATCAGGCCACTAAATTATGACCTGCCCTTACTAAATCCCTGTTATACTCAATGAGCTATTAATAGCAATGACAAGTTCTATACTAAAGGTACAATTAAGTGATTACTGTCCATAAACCTGTATTGAAGACGTTTATAACGGTTTAAGCCTTAATATCGATCAAGTAAGTAATACTGAAATCGGCTGTAAATCTTGTTATAATCCTCTGTTACTCTGGTACTTTAGAAATCGTATTGGAAATAGGATTAGGATTGGGTAGTGGAACTTCGTCAGATGATGGAATTATTTAAGAGAGAGCTTGTGCAACTTTCTAATTTGAAATAATAATTGTGAAGATGAAGAGTTTCTTTTAACACGCTATCTTTAGAACTACTGGTTCGATTTGGAAAAATCTTTTTTCGTTACACAAATTGTTTATCGAAGGAGGTTATACGGTATAAAACATCACGCTACGACACACAGGAGCAGAATAGTAATCAAAGACGTATCTTAAAGCGTGTGAAACGGCGTGTTATAAGCTAGTGATTGAAATAAATGAACAATTCTTGACTTTCAAAAGTCCAAATAAAACAGTTATCAGTATCCATTTTACCATCATTCCTGTCTACCATACATCCATTCTGATTGATCAAAGACTTTCCCCGAGGCAATCCTATATTTCCAAACATCCACATTAATTCACACACCCAGATCCCGAGTCGAGTACAATAAACATAAATAACGAAAACTAAAAAAACATAAGAGTTGCGTTTGTATTCGATAACGGAAATCCCTTGGCACGAGTCCAGTACGCCACATCAAGTACCTACCCACAATGGTAGCAAAAATATTCCATTCAAGACGCAAGGTAGAATAAAGGAATCAATGAACGCCAAACCTGGCAAGACTGAAATTGTACCGAAAGCCACTAGCAATAACGTCGAAAACAGAATGTAGTGTAGACTGGACTGAAATCCCGAAATAAGCGACATCCTATATCGAACCTAATTTTCTTGAAACAAAGACGACATTCGGATGACAATGGGATAGTTCAAAAATTGCAAGCAGAGCGTATCGTTACCATTTTACGAGGGGTCAAGTTCATACATACGAACTCAATTGGTTTATTGCTTAGCGGGACTTTGTGATGGTATTTTTAACTATGGAAGTACGGGCAATGGAGCGACAACGCTGGAATAATTTTATGTAGATACTAGATGTTGTGAAGGCCGACTCTCATGCAAGAGGCTGTGGGTTCGCAACCAGGCATAGGCCCAATGTAACTTTTTCAATTTCATATGTAGGTACTTTTTAAGTTTACGACATCGGTGAAGGAAAACATTGTAAGGAAAGCTAAACTTATAATTAATAAGTCTGAAATCGCCAATCCGCCTTGAGCAAGCGTGGAGACCAATGCTCGTGTCTTCTCTGGATAAGAAGAGGCCTTTGCCCTGCAGTGGGACAAAAATAGGCTGGTATAGTAGACTCCACGAGTCGTGAGCACAAACATCAAGTTAATTTTTGGGTTGCGCCGACGCTGCACGTGAATGGTCCGTCTGTCGGCCCGATCGCGTGCAGCGTCAGCGCCCCAAAAATCTTAGAAAGGAACCCAAAAATGAACTTAACGTTTGTGCTCACGTTTCGTGGCGACTACTATAATATTATGTAGATATTTAACATGAGTCTTCTACAAACTGCCTCGTTGGCCTAGTGGTCCTAAGCGCGACTGCTACGCTAGAGGTCTTGGGTTCGATTCCCAGGTCGAGCAAAGAATGTTATTGGGTTTTTCTATGAAATTCTCAGTAGCAGCTCGGAGTTAGGATTTGTGCCCGGTTAATGGCAATAGGCTCGCCCCCTATTACATGGGACCTAAACATACTGGCGAACTGTGGGTGTACATTGTTACTCCTCTGCCTAACCCTTCGGGGAATACAGGCGTGATGGTATGTCATGTCTTCTACAAATATTGGTTGTCAAGAAAAGTAAGTATCAACCACCAAAGCTGCCAATAGGACTGTTGCTGCTTATTCCATTATCATTTCACACGCTCAAAGGAAAAAGAAAGCTATTTCTTAATCTTGGTCGTCATACGCATGAAGATATAAAAGCAAAAAAGAATATTCTGTGCCGTAAAGGTGTATGACGTAAGAGATAACGTCACTGGAGAGTATTAGCATTTCTTTCAATTCGTTTTTGTGAAAGAAAATAAATATGGAAATATATATTGAATGGAAGCCAATTGAAGGGAATTACTGGTTGGTTGCTTTTGATGGTTGGTCTGTAGCGCGCCTGCTCGAGCGTGGGGTAGGTACTGGATTCGATTTCCAGGTCTGGCAAAGTGTTATTAGGTTTTTTTTTTATTAGGAATTTGTCAGTAGTAGCCTGGAGTTTGGAAGTTGGTGGTGGGACGCCCCCCTGCTTAGGAAAGCACGTAAAAGCCGTTGGTCCTGCGCCTGATCTCTCCCCGGTCATGTCGCTCTATTACGAGAGTGATGGACGTAGGAGTGCACCTGTGTTTGCGCACACACTTGTGCACTATAATATCTTGTGCATATCTCGGTAGTCTCCATTGAGAATGGCCGCCGTAAAGATATCCTTTATCTGCTTTAGCAGTTGCATGGCATTTTGAAATCAAATAAAAAAAGTATTACAGTACACGTTCAGTAATGAGTCAATCCTAATAAAAGCAGGGATACATTATTTTACTACCACCATCCAAATAATGAAAAGCAATTTCCAGTTAAACGTACGCAATTAATTAAAGCGATACTGAAGTAATTAATACGAAGTGCTTAAAGGATAGAGTTTAATACAGTATTAATATGAGCCTATAATGAAAATGCTAATAACAAAATGGAGTCAAGGGCTATTATGAGCCTAGCAACTCAATATGAAGTTAATTGCCAACGGTTGATGGGAATACCCCCGAAATATGCAAAATTGGGAGCTATTTTAAAGGGAGATTGAAAGGAAAATCGCATTTAGGTACAATGTACATATGGCTACATATCAAGCCATACATATTCAGTATAAGCTGACCTCTCGTTGTATGAAAATTCTATACTATGGGAGATCAGCATAAACTCGAAGTATAGCCGTGTGTACAAGGATGGATATAACGAGATGATCGAGATATACTCCCACCAAAATACAGACACTGAAGCAGACCAATTGAAAACGACTGTACTGAACACTAACGAAATAGATATATGCACAAAGCAGGGGCGAATTTAAAGGCCCAATATAAAGGACCCCCAGCCTGCATTGTAGGAGTACCTACCAATGTACAAACACAGTTCGCCGGTTTATTATTAGGTCTCATGTAAAGGGTAAAAAAGTGTGTTTTATCACTAAGCCCCCGGCTCTATCACGTATTCGGTTTGGGCTGCAATTCAGCGTCGACCGCAATAACAAATTTAGCGCACTTGTATCATAATACAGAAATATATAAGATAATAAATACATAGGTACAGAACCTATCCATGAGCAAATAAAATTATTTATTCTAACATAATTATAACAAACATTTTTTTGACAAAATGGTAAATAGTTTGATAATTTGGGAAGGTTCCTAAGTAGTGCTAGGGCTCTGGTACAAATCATTTCCATACACTTCAAAAATCAAAAGAAATACAAAATCGGTACTTCACAAAACAAAAGCTATCGACAAATCAAACAGGCTAAAAATTGTTTTCATCCGAAATCAATTGATGGGATAACAGAGTTATCAAACGATTTAAATCCCAACCCGCTGAATGCCAATATCGAGGACTTCATTTGAATTTTATCAATACTGCTTTTATGAATGAACAATCCAGACGATACGTCAAAAACTTTTGATTTCACTTTGTACTTTTTGTTATTTTTTGGGTTTCAAAACTTAAAATCCATAATTGCAGAGCAGTAGTCTATTACCGGATAATGAATAAAGAAATAATTTAATCGAATGAAGAACTTTGATTTATTCTTCTTTGGCGAGCTGGTTCAGGCTCCGCCTTTCATGCATGAGGGTTCGATACCGGGCAAGTACTAATGTAACCTTTCTAAGTTGTTGTCACTGACAGCGATGAAGAAATATGTCGTGAGGAAACCTGGACTTATAATGAATATATTAGAAATCGCCAAACCGCTTTGAGCAAGAGTGCTGATCAATGCTCGTGCTTTCTCTGTATGAGAAGAGGCTTTGGGTCTGCAGTGGGACAAAATAAGCTAGTATTATTATTTATTCTTCAATATATTTTCTAAGCAGTCTTCAAACAAAAGTAGTAAGTATCTTTAGATAATGTTTTCCTCAGCTTTTACCAACTTGAAGAATATTCGCAATCCGTATAAAGACTAGTTTTCCATTCAAACGTATGAATACGCCTTCACATAATATAACAGTCGTGTCTCCACCTTTTCATATCTCAAAGCAGATCTGATTATGTCGGCATCTCCTACGGAGCCGAGAAAGGTCCTCTGAAGCGGTATTAATTGTATTGCTATGGGTTTTATTATATTACCGTCCGCAATAATTTTTGTGTAGGAGGAAAAATTTGTTGTGAACTCTTACTGTTACCTACTTACGTATGTCAGTTTTATATGTTACTAGCTTATGCTCGCGACTTTGTTCGCGTAGTTTTATGACCCGCATTAAGTTACTTACGTCTTTGGTTATTGCTCCGCACCTATTGGTCATAGCGTGATGCTATATAGGCAATAGCCTTCCTCGAGAAATGAACTATCAAACACAAAAAGTATTTTTCAATTCAAACCAGTAGTTCCTGAGATTATCGCGTTCAACCAAACAAACAAACATAAGTATAGATTAATTCTGTGTATTTGAAGAGGTCTGTTTTGAAGTTGTGTTTCCGAGAAATCGAGGTGGAATATACGTGAACATTTTGCAAATCACTTTTAGTGATATCCACAGGAGAGCTTTATGAAAAACGATTTAATTAATGGACCTGTTACTTTGGAGTGTAAAACCACGCAATCTTGAACTTGACTACAAATGTGTTACTATCATTATGAGAATTTCTAGCTTTTTCTTCTCCATCAAGACCTACCTACGTTTTGGAACAAGGAACTAGCTTCTTCCTTCTGATAAACTGACCGACTCGTCCCAAAATGAATGTGAATGTTCGTCGAATCCCAAAGTGTCTATAGACGGTTTAATTGGCATAAATGCTTTTAGACTTAGAGATTTGTAAATACGGCTATTTTATATATTTATTAAAACTTTTTGCACATAATGTAAATAATACACTGTACAAAGGCGGACTTAATGCCTTTGGCATTTTCTACCGATCAACCTTAGGGTGATGCAGAGACAAAACATAGTAGGTGTAAGGAACAGAAAGTTTAAGGAAAAGAAAGAAATGGAGAAAACGATTTTGGCATGGTTTTCTCCTATTCTAACATAAGAATCTGTAACATAAGAAACTAAGTAACATTCTACACAAGAAGCACTTAATAATGCCATCGCTATCCTCTCGAAAGACAAAGCCTTGAGAACACCTAACAGTATCGATGTACACCAACATTTTCCGAGCGACTGGACGATCTCAAATGTCAGCATCAGCACACAACTTGACATTTAACCGATCACGAGCACCATTAATGTTTAGTGCGTTATAAAACTGCTCCAGTAATAACTTATGACGTGCAAGTAACCGTTTCATAACTTAACCGTTTGAGGAGTCAATAAAAATATAAAGGTCGTAAAAAAAGATGAATGATATTTTTACCAATATCAATATTGTTATATCGTACTTAGACTGTACCAGGATTTGGTTTACTGCGCCACGTCGTTTGATTGGATTTACGCCACGGAATATTTATTTTTATTCTGAGCTTGTATTGTTCCATTGCAGGGCAAAGGACTCCTTTTCTACTTTCCAATTATGAGCTAGTGTGGACCAACCCCGCCATCCCTTCCCAGAGATCTACGTTGTAATTTCATTTCATATCAACAGCAGTATCGTTAATCCTGTTTACTCTCGTGTAGCCTGTGCTGTGCAACTGAAGGACAAATGCCTCTCATTCTCCTTTCCAATCCTCCCTATCCTGGGTTGGTGTGGACCAATCCCGCCGTCAATCACGGAAATCTTCGTTGTACATCCTGTAAAAAGTTTCAGGCAAAACTTTCTTAAGTTTGATATCAACAGCAATGACCTAAATCCTGTTTACGCTCGTGTACGAATTAAGTTCATGGGGAAACTAAAAATAAATCTCTAACAGGAAGTAAACTAGCAATCAGAAAGTCATCAATGCAAATATACAGCCTCTTTGAAGTTCAAACAACCAAGGTTTAGGAGTCTGCAGATGTACCGACAAAAATAATCTTTTTCTTGACTTCAAAAAAGGAGGTGGTTATCAATTCCAGTTTTTTTTAGTCACCACAGAACTCCCGTCATTTATGAACCGTTTTGGAAAATGCTATTTAAAAGGATACACTTTCAGATTGGTCCTATAGAAACTTCATTAAAATCGAGTTAGTAGCTTGGTTTTCAAATCAAACTAACTGAAAAAATTATGTCATCTAATTAAACGAAATTGAGTATTTTGTTTTTTTTGTGGCATTTCAGTAGTGTCTAACTTGTTAATCTACGTAGTGTTATAATAAACCAACAGTCAAAGATAATTAACAGATACAAAGTAATAATGCAGCGTTTAAGGCGAGGCTGTCATAAATTTCGGCATCAAAAGCTCCAACTAATCACGTCGAGAACATGTCTGAAGTTGGCAACTGTCAAAGTTTGACAAGTTGTATTGTACCCGAGCGGAGCCGCAGGGATTTTCGGGTTCTAGTGGCAACGACTTATTTGCATGGTAATTTTAAGACAATTTTAGTTAGGTGACGTGTTGTTTATTTGATTTTGCGGTTTGTTAATTTTCATTAGCATGACCTTGTCACCTGTCTATTTAATTAACAGTTTGTATTTACTTGATTTCGTACCGCGTAAGGTGCAGATATGTAATTACTGAACCGGGAAAAAATTGCAGATAACTTAAGCGTTTATAAATGGAATAGTATCTCCGCGTCCTATTGAAGAATAGTTATGTAATCAAAGTATTTATTTCAATAAGACCATTTACAGGCACTTTTGAATTGTCAAGGAGTCCATCAGTTAGTCTCTCTATGGAGAATTACAAGCAAGAAACTCCACGGACACTCTTTTCAATTAGGTTTAATATTAGATAGATAAGGTTTGATTTTCTGATTTAGATAAGTACTTATAATACTGTTGAGTAGAGGGATTAGGGTCCCTTTTTCATATTCCCCGTTGTGTATATTTGAACAATTTCAATTTTCTTTTTAAAGCACAGTCATTCAGAAACATTTCGGGCCAGCGAACAGCCAATTTTCTCGAAAACATCCCAGCGGCGGACGGCGTTACGCAAACACGGCATTTTTCGTATACCTAACGTATTAACAAAAATATAGCTGAACAAACAAGATAACAATATATATCCTAACGATAAATTACTTCGTTTGTTATATTTGCTACGTTGAAGCCTTGGAATAAAAGGAAACAGTAAGGGACGCCCACTCAAGGTATTATGTAGTCTTTATAGGACTGCGTACTACGAAGTTAAACACCATTAAGCGGAATTCGTTCGGCAGATTCAGAGTAACTTCGTTGGCAAAATATTAATTAACGATACCAAGAAGGAAACTAATACTTTCATAATCATTTCAATATTAACTATACGAATACAAGAGGTCGAAATATTGCGCCATAATTATTTACCTCAATCGAGTCTTATACTTACGTTTCCACATTTTTCTTCTTGATTTTTCTGTGTAATGAACTAGAAAACTGGTTACCTTGATCAGAAAGAGAAATCAGACTCAATGAAGCTCAAATAACATAATAACTTTCAAGGGCTTAATTTCCTGAAGCTGATTGCTCTAGAATCTAATATTTGCGTTAGATGCTGCGGGGAAATTGTAGAAATTATGGTATCTGAGTGGGTAGGTCTAGTTACTGACGATTCCAATTTCAATCTAGAAAGGGGAGGAATTGAGAATTGTGGTGGAGGAAATAGTGGAGTAACGTTGTTGATCGATAATAAGCGAATATGAGGTCATGTATTGATATAAAAGATAACATGATTAGAATGCAATGAAGTAAACATTGGTCCTAAATTGGAATTATGCCGATGCTCTTAGAGAAAAGCAATTTCATGAGCTTATACTATTTTTTTCTTACATCCCAGGAACATGCCCTCTCTATTCCCAAGCTACGGCAACTCCCTAAAGCCAGAATTAACAATGCTGACCACCAGAAAAGCGCCGAGGTAATGAAACTCGACAGAACCTGGGGATACGATTCAACTGTCTTGGGTCCCGCACAGAAATTAATCAAAAAAGAAGGGCGGAGGAGTAAGAAAATGAGGCCATACCAGCAGGAAGCGGAAAAATGTAAAAAGATAATAAATATCATTTCATAACGTTACAAGCCTTTGATTTCGCACGGAAACTCTCGCTAGTGAAATATGATTAATGGCAAAGTAAACATCAATCTAATTAAGAAAAATAAACATTCTTTGGTAAACAGGCAATTTACCGTCGGCAGCGTCTTCGCCAAAAATTCTGACACTGTTTACCGAGAGAAGCATCAATCTATATCGCGTTTCAAATTCTTGACACGACCCAATAGATAACTATAACTTTGACCTTACGCCCTCTGGAGCTACGGGTTAATACTTTATTAGGTATTTTGGCGAAAAATGTTTCAATAATGCGATTTGACACACATTTCAGTAGTAGTAAAGTTCTTTGTGAAGGAACTTTTCCGGGAAAGGACTAGCACCGCACCTATTTATGCCGCAAAGCAGAGGTGTTGTGTTCCGGTTTGAAGGCTATGGGTGCCGGTGTAATTACAGCCACATAGGACATTTCAACTTTGCTACGCTACGGATCTGCAAGGCCTCTGGTAGTGGTGACCACTTAACATCTGATGGGCCGTCGTCTTACTTGCCATCCAAAGATATTAAACAAAAGACACACTCTCTTTCAAGTTCTGTGAACCGTATTTCTTTTAATATTACCAACTATTTTAGATCGTTAACAGTCAGGGGAGTCAGCTATTTACGCCGAGCACAATTCCGGTGCGGAACACTAAAAATGCTATCTAAAACTGGCGTACTGACGGAATCCGTCCGGGTGTTTTCCGCTCAAAACATCCGGTCACGGAGAAGAAAACAAATGGAATGCTAATACGAATTTTCTTGTATAAAACGCAATTTATGAAGCCGCGAGATTTATAACTGAATCAGCGTCCCTATTCTGGATTCGTTTAGGCAGACTTCAAAGAACATGGCGTCTTACCGTATGCTAACAGCAACGCTTGCTGGAAATCAATGTCTTTGGATAATCTATCTCATCATCATCACAATGTCAGGCGAACGACATCGACTGCTACACTGAGCCTTCCCTAAAGATAGTCACAATTACCGGTCCTACGCTGGTCGCATCCAGCAGTTTCCCGCGACCTTTACCAGGACGTCGGTCCACCTCGCAGAAGGTCCTCTCATACTGCCCCCAATCTATACCATTAAGTATTTTACATCTTAAAACTCTTGTGTGACATAAATAATTACCAGATACTACCTCGTAGAAGATAAACGTGTCATCATCATCGATATATAGGACTTCTCTGTTAAGCAATAGTCCCGGCGTCACTACGACAAGTCTTAGAAGTGTATGCACGCGCGTTTGCTCTCCATTTGTTCGTAGCTCCGTGTTTCCGGCAGACATAACGAGCCCATTCAGACAGACGATGATTAGTGACGTCAGGATTCGGATTTGACCCTGCAATTATTATGAACTAGAATAGTCTTTAAGTATCTTTAGAGCTTTTATATTGTAAGAGCCATCTTTAGGGTAAAAAGATAGGTTCAAATCTAGATTCTTGTCTCTAGAACGAAGTCTAAATATTTCAATGCATTTACACTGGCTAGAATAAAATTGCCGCCTTCATCTACGAATGTATGCTGTGTAAACTTGAAGATAAGATTCCATACCATAGCAAAACAGTACGTACAATCTGCTATTATAATACGACTGTAGCTGATCCATCGCCTACGCCATTCTAAAGTTTCCTTCTAATGACTCACATGACTTGGGATGACAATCCTGAATGACTACGGGTTTTTTCTTTAACACACAAACAAGTACCTACACATAATACAAAACAACGTGTATCATAATGTTCCAATTTTAAATTCTAACAGAGTATTTTATAAAACCCAATATTTGCTAAAGTGAACTAGATAAAGTTCTTGAATCTGAATGAATCCCTGACCTCAATAATGTACAAGGTCAAATGTGCTTTACTCGGAACGATGCAAAGCACACAAAATCTCCTACTAGGTACGATAATAAAGCTGAAGTTATTTTGCTTGTTTAACTGCGCTAATCTCTTGAACTGCCAGTCGAATTTGAAAAAAATTTTGAATATGGCAGACAGATTCATGAGGAATAGTATAACATCACGCTACAACACATGGGAGCAGAGCAGTACCCAAAGACATTACTTATCGCTCGTGAAAAGATCACGAGTACGAAGTTGCGTGCCTAACAGTACTACAAATCGACATAGGTACCTACTGGTAACAAAAGAGTAAGCAGAAATCTTAGTACAAAGCGCTCAGTAATCCATTCTAAGGTTACTACCTACTATGCTAAATATAAAGTAGCTTAATGTACCGAATAAAATATCATAGTATTACAAGATTTTATGGCTGTGTGGGCGGCAACCTCGCGTGCGAATTTTTGAATGTCATTATAACGATGAAGCAAAAAGTAAATGTAGAAAATAAAAATAAAGACCCAAAAATAGAGATGCGCCACAGTTTTATAAAAAGAAAAACGCGTCCAAAAATAGAGATGTGGGCATTGTTTAAGGGGACGATTCTGAACCCTGTTTTTTTCCCTTTAAGGACAATTATCAGACCTTTAATTATCCCTTCCGCTGTCAACGGGTGACGGAGATAGCCGTGTGCAATTACGTGTGTATATTTTCGTTGTTTTATTTTTAGCGAACATATTGTATTTTCGGCCAGGATAATCTTGTTGAAGGCGACAAAAATGTGGAGCTATTGATACTTAATTTAGACCTTATAAGCAAAGAAGTTAAGGATGTCTACTTATTTTAGTTACAAAATGACAGATCATTTATAACTAAGCCGGTCACTCATGCCCGTTTTCAAAGGCATTTGAATATGCTCGCAATGGTTTTAAATAGAATGATTTATATACATTATGAATACGTTATGAATTACGTACGTTGGCGTAGTGGTCCTAAGCGCGACTGCTACGCTAGAGGTCTTGGGTTCGATTCCCAGGTCGAGCAAAAATTGTTATTGGTACTACTAATGGGGGCCAGGCGCCGCTAGTCTAAAAAATCCGTCCTGTAGTTAAAAAGATTTAAGCGTACAAAACGACTTTGTTTTATACTAATAGAGAGAAATTCTGTCAACTGCTTGTCTTGCCTTTGGGCTGCTAATCAAGTAATTGTGAGTGACAGCAAATTGCCAGTTTGAAGTTCAAGACAGCTGATGTATGTCTAAGATTCGTTAGTAAAAAGGGATGTCTTCGATCAGAAAGTGTTTAGGGATGTCCCAAATTCCGATTAGCCGCAAAAAAAAAACTAGTATTACGGTGGTTGAGGCGAGGAGTGGATTTAAAATTTGTATAAATACTCTATTCATCCAGCAATACAGTTAAAAGTTGCAAGAACAAATATTTTAATTCCCGCATCACACATCCACGCTCATCAAGCCCTTTCACACTAAAGATCGTTAGATTTGCAAAGTCGATACACAAACATTACGCCAACCAGTGCTGATTGGTACGGTACATCTTTTGACGTAAAGGGTCAGCGATTTGAAGTCCCGCCTATCCACGCCTCGCCGGTTTGACACCACCTTAAGTATTATATAAAGTCTAATCGCCAAATCAACTTTCGTACAGAAAAAAATATTGTGCAATTACAATAGTCATATGACCAAAAGGATTCATAAAACGAAGGGGAAATAACCGACAACGAAAAGGAAAGAATTGCATATAACAAACAGGATACTCAGTAACAGAAAAATACTGCAAATGATCATGATAATGTGGAAGGAAATGGTAGCCGACAAAAAGCTAGCACTGGAATCAGCGACACACTTAAGAATGATGGAACCAACGACAGATATGTCTGGAATGTCTGCGTATCCGTCCGTCTATGGCATCCTTAGCATACGTTCCTCTAGAGCAGGGGCGGACCGAGGAATTTGTTGGGCCCTGGACTAAAAATTTTTGGGGGCCCAACTAATTAATCAAAGTAATTGTAATTTTGTCAAAAACATTTTTACTTTGATGTAATGATACATAGAGGAGACTAATTAGGACAATAATAGCCTATTATAATACTTGTGAGCTAAATTCATTACGGTTGAGGTTGAATTGAAGCCCGAACCAAAGGTGAGTGCGTAATGGGACCCAGAGTGTAGTGATAAAATACAACTAAATATTAGTGGCTGGGAGCCCTTTCACGGGGCCCCGAGGTACAGTTTAAAAATCATGTATTATAGATCCACCCCTGTACATAAGTTTGTGAAAAGATAATTAATGATACAAATGTTGATTTGTTTGTCTCCCACAAACAAATCTAATTAGTTCTAATTTTGAACTAAATTCAGACCGATTTCTGACTTAATTTATTTTCCTGTTTTACTTACATAAACTGTTTAGTTTCGAAAATACATCTTCTGATCTTCAAGTCAACCTTAAAGCGATACAAAAAGTCAACTGAATTGATTTCCACTGTTCAGCACAACAATCACGTGCGACCGTTGAAAAAAATATGCATTAATTCTCTTCACAACTCGAATACGCAAAAACTTCTATAGTTTAAAAGGTAATGAACTCCCTGATCCATACAAATAAATAAAATTGATGTGTCTGTTTGTAATATCGAAATTACAGCTTTTTACTAAACGCTTACAAATGTATAAACGGCACTGACGACATTTATACAAAAAAAAACAATTTAAAATTGTCTGTCTGTTTCGGCTTATCTCTGAAAAGGCTGGACCGATTTTGACGAGTTTTACAGTGGCAGATATCTAATGTTATGAAGGGTAACTTAGGCTACTTTTATTTTAGGAAAATAATGAGGGTTGAACTTTTTCCGAAAGGAGGATGTAAGGATCGCAGTAGGTGGCGTACTGTGGTATCTGCCTACCCCCATGGGAAAAGGCGTGAGTTTATGTATGTAAGAATGAGGGTTCTGCGCAGAAGACACACCAGTTAACCGACACTCACGCGACCGAAATCGCGAGCATAAGCTAGTATTTTTATTTATTCACGGACTGGTTCCGATCGTTATAACCCTCTAGACGCTTTCAAGTGGTCTTACTTTCCCATTTAATAACAACAAAGGTGTTTCAAGAACACCTGTCATCCTGTTTAAGACTTCCTTAATGACTTTTCGCAAAAACTAACGGTAGAATGGGTTTTGCTTCGACTTACTGGTTAATGACCTTACAAGGTACAATATTTTATTTTAATTTGCTGTTAAATTCTCAGTAGCAGCTCGGCTTTTTTTTTTTTTGGTGGGTGGGAAATCGTCAAATAATTTCTCCCGCCCTGGGCGGGGCGGGAGGGAGTGTCAGACTTTTACTGACTAAAACCCACCCATGTTCCTTCTTGTGCCCTTTGCGTTCCGGGGGCGCGGTATCTGTTACGAACAACCCGCAGCATATGTTGAGACCTTCCTGTGTAATTTTGTGTGTGGAGGTATTTGCACTTGCGGTATAAAGCACTAGGTAGCTACTTTGACCTCAAAAACGAGGGCCTCTATTAGGAGCTACGCTTTCACGAATAAACCCCTGATTCGTTTTTGATTCAATTTGGTACGGGGTAAGTTTGAACCTCAAGAAAGGACATACGCTACTTTTTATTTTGCAGCTTCGTCTGCTCTCGCGATAACTGACAGAGACACGAAAATCGCGAGCATAAGCTAGCACTTAATATAGCTAGTTCTCATTATGAATTCAATATTTGATCAGAACTTTCTTCGGCGTCGTTAAGTTGAAAACCTTGCCAAGTGACGGTGAAAAAGTGCAAATGAGTTTTGCACAGCGCCATGTTTTACAACCGCAGCCAATCAAATTTTCATAGAAAACCAGATGTAGCTGAAATAATTCGGTGATCATCGATCTTTCGTGTTTTGTTCTTTTTATATTGAAACAAGACTGACAAATTAGTTGTTTTTTTTTTTAATTGGTGCTCTATAAATGGCCGCCGTCTAAATACGATTTATCGAACAAAGACCAACTAATTATATTAGAAAGATAATTGAGTTCCACTGTACCTAATATGTCAGGCTTTTATTTAAGGCAAATTTAGTGAAATGGGATATCATGGACCTGTCTGGCACCCAGTGCGTTTGCGGAACTCCTCATCAGACTACGCCCTATATGCTAGTGTCCCAATTATCAGTTCACTTGCACCCTTGACGATCTGAATAACGCCTCAGACGCGCCAATAAACGTGACCGCCTACAGCACTGGACTCAAGTAGTATAAATTATCATAAGTGTATCATCGTTATGAAAAAAAGAATTACATAAGGCAATTCGCGGAACGGGTACGAGGTGGACCGACGACCTGGTAAAGGTCGCAAGAAATCGCTAGCTGGCAGCGTAGGAGCGGTGTAGCTATCTCTAGGTGAGGCCTATGTCCAGCAGTGGACGTCATTCGGCAGATATGGCGATAATAAAGTTGAAGGGACAGACAGAATAAACGAGTAACAAAATTATATTTTCTAATAGGTACTGTTTATTTTTATAACATTCTGGGAACAATCTAGTTACCATGTCTTCGAAAACGATCTCTAAATCCTTTCAAACGCTCGTCACAGAATCGGTATCAAAAGATACTTTATCATACGTTGCTCAGCTCATATTCAAAGTACTATCGGATCTAACGTGTGTGAAGTTGTGTCACTGGATTGGAAACGACTCGGTTGGATGAGTACGAACAACAGTAATGTATCAACTGATTTCCGTTGTGTAGGATTATGTGGTGTTACTCAATGTGAAACGTGTATGTAATGGAGCAGGTGGAACGGTGGATGTGAAATTGTGTAAAGCTTCTTGTTCATGTAGCAATTTCAAGTGAGAGTCTCTGGGTATAAAGCCCTGGTATAAGCCGTTCACACTGGCTGTCTGTTATTATTATTTCATTCAGTAGACATTATCATCATCATCTCAACCAAACAACGTCCACAATTTGCCATAGGCCTCCACTGAAGATCGCCACAATGACCGGCCCGCGCTGCCCGCATCCGGCGGTTTTCCGCGACCGTTACCAGGGTCCACCTCGTGAGGGACCTTCCCACCCTGCGCCATCCGGTACGTGGTCGCTTTTGGCCTCAACTGTCGTCTGCTCTATGAGCTATGTGCCCTGCCCTTTGCCACTTTAGTTTTGCAATTCTGCTGGCTTTGCGTCAGTCATTTAATAATGTTACGCGAATTGACGTGAAGTGACTAGAAATTTTGAACCAGTTGCTTGACTGCACACCCACTGCCCTCCAAATGATTATAGGAGTCCCTCATTTTCAGCAGAGAGATCCTACGTTAATTTCGAAGTTCTTTAGTTGAATCGTGGGCGACGCACTGACAAGGAAAATGAGATCTGCGTGTTTTCATTTCTTGTAAACAAAATCTACGCTGCATTTAAAGTAATTCCCCTTTTACTTAAGGTAGGAAGGTAGGTATTAAGTACATTTTTTCCTTTCAATCGCAAATCTTAAGATCAATACTCTTCAGTTCATTCGAGATCAAATAATATGTGTTGGTATATTTATATAAATTGAGTAGGAAGATATAATGTGTGGGTCTTAAATACCATCTTCACGTAGATGCGTAGCATTCAATATTGCTTTTGCAAATATAAAGAAGTGCTAATTTTGAGACAACTTTTCAGTATTCTTTTTTCATTTGCCCCACTCCTTTCTCCTGAAACGTGGGTGCATTTGCAAACATATTAACTCACATACACTTGACTTTCTTAGGGTTCCGTACCCAAAGGGTAAAACGGGACCCTTTTACTAAGACTCCGCTGCCCGTCCGTCCGTCTGTCACCAGGCTGTATCTCTTGAACGTTGATAGTTAGACAGTTGAAATTTTCACAGATGATGTATTTCTGTTGCCGCTATTACAACAAATACTAAAAAACAGTATAAAATCAATATTTAAGAGGGCTCCCATACAACAGACCTGACTATTTTTGCCGTTTTTATAGATAATGGTTCGGAACCTATCGTGCGCGATTCCGAATCGCACTAGGCCGGTTTTTTATGTTTGTAGTATTAATAAGTTTACGGTGATACGGAATCCTGTGTATTATTAGGCTAAAATATTATGTTATTAACCTTATAAACCAGACGATTAAAGGTGTATATTAAAATCTCTCTGAAAAGGAATAAAATTCACGAAATTTGTTTTAGTTTGAAACTAACTGCACCTCTATATTTAGAGAGGTTAAGCATACCAAACAACTAACTCAAACTAGGAACACCACAACGTGAAAACCAAACATTTTTCAGCAAAATTTAAGCTTCTAAAAAGTGGAATTTACGGTTTGAAAAGCCTTTGCGCCGGCCCCGTGCCCGCTTCCACAATACGAGTTTTATTTTTACTTTGAGAAACATTTTTAGAGGTACCGTGTGCAGTTTCAATCAGTTGTAGTGGGAATAGGATTCAATTATTAAGTAAAATACCTGTGTAGGTATCTAAATATTTTTTTCCAGAAATATTTAGATATGGACTCCCTTATGTACAAGTCAGTCGATTTGTCATTAGAAACTAAGAGGAAGAGCAGAAAGAATGAATATTTTGAGAATATTATATATAGATATTATAAAGCTAGTCTGTTTGTTTAGTTGAACACGCTTATCTCAGGATTCGAATTAAAAAAATATTTTTGTGTTGAATAATCAATTTATCGAGGAAGGCTATAGTTATATCACGCTACGACAAACAGATGCAGAGCAGTAACCAAAGACGTAACTTAAAACTACGCGGACGAAGTCGCGAGCAAAAGCGAGTAATAAATATGAATACCAGCCTATTATTGTCCCACTGCAGGGTGAAGGCTTCTTCTCCTACAGAGAAGGCACGAGCATTGATCACCACGCTTGCTCAAGGCAGATTAGTGATTTCAGACTTATTTTAATTACCTATAAGTCGAGGTTTCCTCACGATGTTGTCCTTCACCGATGTCAGTGATGTCCTAGATCCCTAATACCTATAATATGAATATGATAAAGGTATCTACATTGGTACTTATTCGTGCGCGATTACGATCCCACAGCCTAGTGCATTAGAGTCTTTACCCACAGGGCCGTCACGATATCAATAGTACACATACCATAACGCCTGTATTCCCCGAAGGGTTAGGCAGAGGTGTAACAATGTACACCCACAGTTCGCCGGTATGTTTAGGTCCCATGTAATAGGGACAAGCCTATTGCCATTAACCGGGCACAAATCCTAACTCCGAGCTGCTACTGAGAATTTCATAGAAAAACCCTATAACACTTTTTGCTCGACCTGGGAATCGAACCCAAGACCACTAGCGTGGCAGTCGCTCTTAGGACCACTAGGCCACAGAGGCAGTTACTATATTAATAGTAATTAAGAATAATAATATTTCATTGATCAGAATGCGCCATCGCCAAATGAATTGGGATAAGGACAGGAGCACAGGCATGATGATAATCTGTCTATCAATAACTTTAAAAAATTGTTTAATTGAACAATGTACCTAATGTACTAAATTAGGTATGTATTTCATAATCAAGATACCTTTTCTATATATACGTGATCACGTACCGAGTTCATGATCGAATCGGGACCTGTGATAAGAGCCAAGCAGGTACCTACATACATTCGTGCGATTCAATGATACTGCAATTTAGATTTGACTAGCTTCTGCTCGCGAGTTCGACCGCGTAGTTTTTTTCCGTCGCAATAGGTTACGTTTTTGGTTACTGCTCCACTCCCGTGCGTCGTAGCGTGATCTTATATAGCCTATAGATTTCCTCGATAAATGGACTATCTAACACAAAAAGATTTTTTTAATTCTAACCAGGAGTTCCTGAGATTAGCGCGTTCAACCAAACAAACAAACTCTTCAGACTTATAATATTAGTATAGATAAGATTTACTTGAAGAAAAGATTAGAATAAATAAAGACGTAAAGGTGGTGTTCCACTTCGGTGATCGATGTGCACATATACGTTAGCTGCATCGGTCCGTGATTCAGATCACGTGTGTCTACGTTCCCAATCAAGTACATTGAGTGCACGATATTTCGTAGTCACCCGCGGCTGTGTTGTACGCGCGGCTACAAATCAAGCTATACGATTCCAGTTTATGCTGATCTCTCATTGTCTGGATTTCCATACAATGAGAGGTCAGCTTATACGGCTAGCAACAAACGTACGGCCAAACGTGGTCTGTTATGAGGGAAAAAAGAAATGGACCCACACTTCTTAGAAAACGTAGCCATCCTTCGCAGGAAATGTGGGCTGCGTGTGTAGCGTGTGCAGTATAGCTGATGCATTGGCGACACATCCGAGCAAACCACGCGTATATCAATGACTTCACCAACCACATTCATGGGCTGCAGTGGAACAGCGCCTTTACCTTTTATTTTTGTTAAAATTGCTGTCATTTCGACATTAATATTTTATATGCGCATTTTCATTCTGAATAAAAGGTGAGTGATTTATCGATATTGATAAGAGTATTAGTCGATTTGACTGATAAAAACACTGATAATTCGGCCCATTCATAAAATGTTATTTCCCTTCGGGCATTTTTATGAATGAATCTAGGTTTAATATCTAGGTTAGGTGCGTTATTGAGAATTAGATTATATATTGAGACTTTTTATGATAGATAATGGCTTGAAATCGTTTGATCGATGATTAGGTAACCTACCTTTTTTTTCGGATGGGAAATCATCAAGTAGCGTCCCCCGCACTGGGCGGAGCGGGAGTGAGTGTCAGACTTTTATTGACTAAAACCCATCCATGTTCCTTCTTGTGCCCTTTGCGTTCCGTGGACGCGGTATCTTTCGAACTAACCGCAGCCCCGGCAGGCAACGGCCCTGAGTAGCCCCTCCGTAGGTAACCTACTTACGAATGTTTTATTAAATGTGTTAGTATTCAGACAATTCCCTAACCACTGCAACTCCTGAAAGTCAGAATCAACAATGGCGACCATAAGAAAAGCGCCGAGGCAATCAAGCTCGACGGGTCCCTGAGAAACGATTGAACTGTCTTGGATCCCGCAACAAATAACTTTCTTTACTCCATTTACTATAGAAAAATAACGTTACAACGATATCGTTATTTCAATGTAAGCGTATAACAAACTCCGTTATTTTACGATAAGTATAAAGTAATGTAGCCATTTACAAAAAAAAAAATATTACACCATAGTGCAGTAATTTCAACAATATAATCTAATTGGCTTATGCTCGCGACTTCGTCCGCTTAGTTTTATCACCCGCAGCAAGTTACGTCTTTGGTTATTGCTCCGCACCTATTGGTCGTAGCGTGATGTTATATAGCCTATAGCCTTACTCGATAAATGAACTATCAAACACAAAAATAATTGTTCCGTTCAAACAAACAAACTCTTCAGCTTTTAATATTATTATAGATAACTGCCGTTATTTTCCAATTGCTATAGTAAATGGAATATAGTAGTCTAGATTATGATTAGAAAAAACCTAAACTTTTCCCATGAGAAAGCTAAGACATTCAACAAGGAAGTGTATTGCATGTGAGAAATATAACTCCCATTGTTTCCTGCAGTTCACTTATTAATTGTTGGAGAGAATTGTTCTATGGTCTTGCATAGACAGCTAAATGAACACAAATTTCTTGTTTAAAGATAAGAAACAAGGTGTTTAACATTCTTTTAAATCATTTTGTTGTATCACTTACTTACTTACATCATCACGCCTGTATTCCCCGAAAGGTTATGCAGAGGTGTACCAATGTACACCCACAGTTCGTCAGTATGTTTAGGTCCCATGTAATATTGAGCCTATTGCCATTAACCGGGCACAAATCGTAACTCCGAGCTGCTACTGATAATTTTTACTTACTTACCTAAGTTTTATTAATTAAAAATAATACCGACCTATTACTACTACACGTCAAAGACCTCTGTTAGTGAAGGCATGAGGTTCAAGGTGGATTGGTAATTTCAGACATAAAAATATGGTCTAAGTTTCCACACAACTTTTTCTTCAATGATGTCAGTGATGTCCAAGATAAACTTAGAAAGTACATATGAAGCAATTCTGTCATTGGGTGGCTAACAAACTGACGGCACACCTGGTGGTAAGTGGTTACTGCCACCTATTGACAGTATTAGAGGCCTTACAGCATTGGCATCTCAAAGATACTATTGGAAAATCTCAATCCACCTTGAGCAAGCATGGCAGTAAATGCTTCTGCATTCTCTCCATGAGAAGACGCATTTGTCCTGCAGTAGGACAACAATAGGCTGGTATACTAACCGGCATAAGTCGTGAGCACAAATTTCAAGTTTATTTTTGGGTCTCTTTGGCGGAATGAGGGAGGCGGGGGGCGCCGACGTTTCAAGCGACTAACGGAAAAATCGCGTGCAAAAAATGAACATAAATGAATTTGAAGTTTGTGCTCACGACTTGTGCCGTTTTCTACATTATTTTGTAGGTATAGTAGCCGCCAAGAGTCGTGAGCACAAACGTCAAGTTAATTTCTGGGTTTTTGGGTTTTTTTTCTGGGATCCTAATCGGTATGATTGACGTACTAATCGCGTGCAGCATCGGCGCCCCAAAAAACCCATAAAGCAACCCAAAAACCCTAAAATGAGCTTCACGTTTGTGCTCACGACTCGTGGAGGCAACTATACTTGATTAGTTTAAATAACAATTGCAATACAGAAGGAAAAATGTATAGCCTACGAGGAAAAATACTTTGCATCATATAGTTGTATGTCAATGCATTTTAAATATATTTCAGTTTGTAAATATTGTGATCCAGAGTTCATCGTTGCCTAGCGGGGTTTCTTCAGGGGCGACCTATGTCCATCAGTGGAAGTTCAGCTGATATGATGATGAAGATGAAGACAATTACAATCTCAACGCTAATTACTTTGTACAATACAAACTAGGAAGGACAAAACACTAAGTAAAAGTGATAAAAGATCTGAGAAATGTGACGTAACATATTTAAAAATGTTGCATTTCAACTTTGCCTCTGATATGGCAACTCATTTGCAAGGCGTCTATTATTTATTAATGATTTCTATAGACGGCGGTAAGGTAATGATTTAACATCAGGTGTGCTATCGGCTTGTTTGCCATTGAATGAAAAAAAAAAAGGTTGAAAAGAGTACCTCCTTGTTTTTTTGAAGATGTTTTAAAATATTCATAGTTTTCACAATGTACCAATCTGCTTACCGTTTTCGAGTCAATGATAAACTTATAATTTTTGGACCCAGTAGGTAGCCACGTTTATCGTGGCATCAGTAGTATTGTTAAAGTCCTCTAAAGTGGCAGTGTAGGGACATTTTGGGCACATAAATGGGCCATTGTATCAACAAGTAAATAGGTATTTGCTAATGTCACTGCAGAACTGACAGGAAAGTTAGATGTGCCATTAATATCCATAATTAGCACATAATCTGCATTTAAAAAGTTTATGATATAGGGTAGATTTTTGAATGGACAGTTAACTTTTAACTGAAGAAAAATGGCGGCGTATAGCGGTCTAACAAAAACTGTCAAACCAATATAATAATACTGGTATAACAGGCTGGTGACTGCAACTCCACGTCATCTGCCGGGGCTGCGGGTTGTTCTTAAAAGATACTGCGCCCCCAGAACGCAAAGGGCGTTTTAGTCAGTAAAAGTCTGATACTCCCCCCCGCCCCGCCCAGGGCGGGAGAAGTAATTTGATATTTCCCACCCCCAAAAAAAAAAAACTTGCATGTCATAGTGCATATTTTGCAGTAATAAGACTTTTCCTTGAATTAATTTACTGTAACAAAACTACTCAGTCAAAATTATGGAAAAACTATTCTTGTTTTAAATGCTTTAAAATGTTAATGCTGTTGGGTCATGATTTTGAAGGAAATTAATCCATTGCTTCATGCGTTTTAAAACCTCATTTGCTTGACAACGAATAATCAACAATTTATAATTTTTAAATGTCAAAATATATGCAATATTGTATGTTAAGTAATTAGCCTGCAGATTGCAGCAATTTTTTATTCTATAGGTACAAATGTTGCAATTATGGTAAATCATATGAATTTCAACTACCAAGAATAGGTTACTCTTTACTTATTGTCATCTTAGGGACTCCAGGTATTCCAAATAAATGTATAAACTTTTCCTTATTACGAGTAACACCAAAGGACAACCACACTTTGTTGAGGTTTATTTACTAATATTATATTATAAAGAGGTAAAGTATGTTTGTTTTTAAGTTTACTGATTTTAATTTCATGAGGTCCTGGGCGATTAGTGCCCTAAGATGACCCACTGACCATATTCTTCATTTCCACGCGGACAAAGCCGCGGGCAGAAGCTAGTTTATGCATGGATTGCAAAACTCACCTATTTCCAAAGTTGGTCCTCCAGAACTCGGCCGCATCACTCTTCGTTATACGGAACTGGTCGCCGGCGAACGTGCCGTTCGGAAACATCGCCTTCAACTCACTCAACATGTGACTAAACACTAAACTAAGCTTCGTCAAGTTACGGCGGTAATGGGAGTTCTCATCAAACATCTTCTCTTTACCTTCTTTGAACAATTTTATAGCCTGCTTGCATTTCCTTATTAAATTAATTATAAATATGTTAAAATGTTCGTTGCTATTCAACGCCTGCATATTGTCCTCGTACTTGGAGTATATTACACGCAAACGTTGATACGTATCCGGTAAAATGTCCAAGATAAACGGCGGACTGTTTTTCAAATTCATCTTATGGTGCTGACACAGTTTTACCACCTTATCCATCAATTTCCAAGTCTTATCCAATGTCCTTTTATCGGTCGCGAGTTTAGTAGGGCATACCGCGTCCGAGAACGCTCCGTGCAACTTCGAAAATATCGAAGATATATTTTTCTGTTGTGATTTGTGACGAGCGGCCGCCATATTGAAGAGTCCGATGACATACAAATGAAAACAACGTTTTTTAACACGACACTAAACTCAAAACACATGCATCACTTAATTATAATGTTGTAAAGCGCGTGTCTTCTCATTATCACATAATCGAACCACATTTACGACACAATTATCACGCTATGCAACGATCGCCCACTGACACATCGGCGACGCGTATGACAATTTGACAAATAAATGAATGAACCCAAGTGACAGAAAAGAAAATAGGTTGGTTTGGAGGACGAGCGGGTGTTGCCATTTCAAAGATTATTTTACCGTATTTGTAGTTGTTTGATTTGAATTTCTGAAAAAAAAACTGAGGAGAAATAAGGACCACGAGGTTGCGAATAAACTTTAAAAACGATTTTGGGCCTCGTAGTTAGTTCTTTCTAAATAATGTCTTTTAATATTACAGTCTCTGCTATTGCTGACTTCCTAAAATATTTAATTGTATAAAAAAATAATTTCTCTAATAAAAATAGCGTGCAATGTTGCGTAACTATAAGTTTTACCTATATATCTAGCTTTTCCCAACTATGTTGTGGTCGGCTTTTAATCAAACCAGATGCAGCTGAATCCTAGTAGTTGTAAAAAAGTATGTATAAGTAATTATTTATACTGAAATTGGTACCTACTGACTTTGTGTAATAAGTAGTTTATTTTACAAAAATTCTTACTAAAATCAATCGTGATAATGAAATGATCAGTTATTAGATGAGGTTTGATCAGTGAATGAAATAATTATGCAAAAAGTTTTAATTTTCCTCATCCACAGAATATATTTTTTATCTGGCAATATCAACGTTACCACGTTTCGATATTGCTTAATACTATAATAAATGTAACTTACTGAAATATCAAAAACAATCATTTTAATCAATCAAGGGTTGAATTAGTTTGATAACTTTTTTTTTTATAATCTCAATGTTACAAGATCTTAGTTTTTATAATTTCCCAAGGTATTATCTAAACGCACTGCGTGTTGCACTCTGTGCTGCCATCTAATGATAACTTATTAAAATTTAGTCCTTATAGTTTTACAATTCAGTAACAGATGGCGCTAACAAACGTTCATAGCATAGTAGAGACAGTTCTTAATTAAAAACCTAGATGGCATTAAAAATAGTTTGACAGATTAAATGATTTATTTTTACATTATTATATTTTTGGTTGTTAGCGACGTAACAATAATAATTAAAAATGGTGTCCATTATAATAACGTGTATATTTCAACGTGAAAACAAAAACACAAAGATTTTTTTTCCCCATATTAGTTTTTATTCTTCTTCTTCTTCCTCCGTGGCTTCGGTGGTGGTTGTGGTTCGCTTCTTGGTCTTCCTCTTGCGGCTGTGTCTCTTGCCCTTCTTGCTTATCCTAAATAGGAAAAAAATGAATATTAATGTCAAATAATTAAATATCGAAAGAATCTATAAATTATGCCAGTATTTTTAGAACTTTGTTTTTTGATTAAATATTAATGTTATAACCATATTTAAAAAATCCTATCATCGCTTGAGCACAATTTTAAATCTTATGACAAAGGTCAACAATTAGGTATATAGTAACCACCACGAGACATGAGCACAAACGTCAAACTATTTTTTGGGTTTTTGGGTCTTTTTCTAAGTTTTTTGGGTCATCGACACTGCACGCGATTGGTCTGTCTGTCGGATCGATTGCAGTGTCGGCGCCCCAAAAAACCCAGAAACGAATCCAAAAACCCAAAAATGAATTTGACATTTCTGCTCACGACTTGTGGCGGCTACTATACCTACCTACATACAAGAACCGATTGAAAAAAATATTGAAAGTAATTAAATATTTACTTTTGCTACTTATACTTTTGGGTTCAGAATATACTTAAGTTTTTACGATATCCTATTTATTTACTCGAGAAGGTTTACAAGTCATAGTTAGTTTGCTGTTTAAGTGTCTAATGACAGTCAACATCAGTACAGTAGTAGTGACTACTGAAAGGTATCATTCATTCATTCATTCTTTTTAGTGATTTTAGAATGAATGAATGAATGAATGATACTTTTATTTGCTAGCTAAAGAATGTACATTAGATCATGCATTAGATGTTAGGTATACAATTTGTTTACTATTTTCAAGTATTAGAAAACTTTATCTCTGGGGGTCCATAGTAAAAGTTTTCGATAGCATACATACCATAACACCTGTATTCTACGAAGGGTTAGGCAGAGGTGTATCAATGCACACTCACAGTTCGCCGGCAAAGTTAGGTCCCATGTAATAGAGGGCGAGCCTATTGCCATTAACCGGGCACAAATCCTAACTCCGAGCTGCTACTGAGAATTTCACAGAAAAACCCAATAACACTTTGTGTGATCTGCGGATCGAACCCAAGGTCTCAGGCGTAGCAGCCGCGGTTAAAAAGATTCATTATAATAGAAATCCCAGAGTGATTTTGATTTTTTTATGCCTGAACTTATATAAGTAAGTTAAGTAGTAAACTGCCTCGGTAGCCTAGTGGTCCTAAGCGCGACTGCTACGCTAGAGGTCTTGGGTTCGATTCCCAGGTCGAGCAAAAAGTGTTATTGGGTTCTTCTATGAAATTCTCAGTAGCAGCTCGGAGTTAGGATTTGTGCCCGGTTAATGGCAATAGGCTCGCCCCTTATTACATGGGACCTAAATATACCGGCGAACTGTGGTTGTACATTGTTAGACCTCTGCCTAACCCTTCGGGGAATACACGCGTGATGGTATATTTTTCTATTATATTTTTTATTATTATTATAAGTAGTTACTTACTGTGCTCAATACTTATTATATTCATCTATCTTTTCTTTTATCTGCCTCTCCTCCTAAAGATTACTTAAATGCTATTGGAGTAGGTCTGTATTTTGTTCCGCTCAGTACCTTATTATGTTCTATATTTATAGTTTTCTCCCAAATAGTTTTTTCATTTTAATATTGAAGCCACGCGATGATGGTTGTAGTAGAGCACTTTATGAAGGAGCTCGTCCGGAAAAATACTACCACCATACATATTACTGTCCCCAACAGCGTGTTTGTGTTCCGATTTGAAAGGTATGGATGCCAGTTTAAGGGCACATGAGCCATTATGTATGGCTATATTTAGGAGAGGCTTATGTCCAGCAGTGGACGTTGTTCTGCTGATATGATGATGGTGATGATGAGTATTTCAAATTTGTCTCTGGGATAGCAACGTATCTGCGATGTCTCTGGAATTACAGACGTCTAATTGTCTATAGTCATAGCTACCAACATAAAGTGGGCCGTCAGGTTGTTTGACATCCAAAGACAAGTCTAAAATGGTAAAATGATTGATAAATAGAAGAAGGAAACGCTGCATTGAAAAAATGTTAAGCACACAGCTAACTTTGTATTACATAAAAGTATTTTTTAAACACAACAACAATTACACAAGAATTACAACAATTTATTAACAAACAACAACACATCAACGTTCAGTTAGACACAAAAAACATAATTTACTTTAAATAGTTCGGGCAAGGAGACTTTTCATAAGCGTTGAATTTCAAAACGGCGCCTTTCACTCCAATAAGCATATTATCTGCGGAATCCATTGCGAAGGAATTTACACCAGTAATGCTGAAGGATCCTAAAAGCTTTGCACTTGAGTTTTCAGGGTCAACAACATATAAGTTACTATTCTCATCCATAGCAAAGACTTCATCAGATCGACTGACAAATACTCCTGTCATTTTATCATTGGGTAACCCTTTAATTTTGATTGGAACTGCGTATCCATTCTTAAGGATGTACGAAGTTTTGGTAGCCACGAAGTATAAGTTATTTCTTGTGTCTACAGTCAAGCCGTGACCGTTAGGTATGGCTGGGAACGCCTCCTGCTTTTGACCTTCATTTGTAATCTTAAGCACACGATTCTGAGGCCAAGTAGCAATGTACATTGCACTTCCATCACTGTTTACTGCGATATACATCACATCTTCACCCAAAGCAGTATACAATTCTATTGAGCTGTCATCTTTGTATTTATAGACGCCGTTATCAGTGGCTAAGTAAACTATGTCGTTTAGGTTATCAACGCAAGTCGACTGGCCGAGTCCGGCAACTTTAATGATTTCTACTTCTCCGCTTGGGTGTAAGACTTGGAGACTCATCTTCATTTCATCACTAATGAGAGTGAAGAACACCTTGCCAGTCTTCCAATGGATGCTCATGTCAGCTGGTATGCCAGTAACGTTCTTTTGTTCTTCTAAAGCGTAATGAAAGTTGTTGAAATTAACGAGGTTTGCGCAAAATTGGTCTCTCGTGTTCTGTTGCGCGAGGCTTTGTCTGGTCATCACTGGGTTTGAGGTGATCGTGGTCACCATTGACAGAACGAGGAGTAGTAGCTTTTCCATCTGGAAAGAAATGAAGTAAGTTATGTAAACATTTTGGACTTTGGACAGTTGAATACTGCAACTTAGTTTATTATAGAAGATACTGATATGATTGTTAAGAGTTTTTAAAAATTAGCTGACAGGGAGACTAAATCAGTAGCAATAACACTTAATATTTTGTATATATTGTGGTAATTTATAAGTTCCTCTGTTTTAGTAATTATTGGGTTTAGTTCTGCCAAAACTTAGATATTTAACTTACATTAATTTTAAATTAATTCTAAGCATTACTTTTTGATTTACAATGAACTACTTTTGCTGGATAGTTATGTAACACATCTGATATTTTCAAACAGTTTGAAGTAATTAATTGAATTATAAAATTATTTTGAGTCAGCTTGTCTCTCTTGTCTTTTGTTAAGATCAATTGTCCTTTGTACTTTTTTCTCGTATTTCGTCAAGGCACATTCCAGCAGTTTGCCTCAAATAGCCATAACCAGCAAAAATAGTATTGATATGGAAATATAGACATAACAAGCCACGCGAAGAGTGAGAGAGTGTAGATATATCCTTAGTTAACAAGAAACATTTCAATAATTCTAAAATTATTTATAATTTTGTAGTAATTTATACACAGATAAGAATGTGTTTACCTAGAAAAACATGATTTAGATCGAAATGGCAGCTTTCTCAGTATTTTGATGTTTTTGTTTATAGTTATGTTGTTAATCTTTGGAACCATTTCATACAATGGAGATTTTACATTTATGATCATTTTCTTAGAAAAATAAATAGTTTTGTCTAACCGTTTCCTTGGTACTTAAGTAAGTATATTTTCATGGATAATCTGCCTAAGCAAAATTTTGTAAAATTTTGCAGAAATTTGAAAGTCAACTTGGAGAAATGCGAGTGTTTTTCATAGCACCTCTATCTACCTAACCCCGGTCTCTCGAACAAAAAATTTCATCACCATCATCGACTTAGCCTTTCCCCTCAACACTCAACTCCTGCAGTCGGAAATTAAGGTGCTGGAAAGATCTATTCACTCTCTTTTCCAAAAATATGAGAGCTCACAAAACCAAATAAAAGAGCATATCCTGGCCACAAATGAATTAGTAGATATGTGTAACTATTGTGCAGACACAGTGGACCCGCTGCCTCTCAGCTCCACTCAATGTACCTACCAGGAGTTTCATCTTGAGGCTCCCCAGCCTGAGGCAACGGAAGATCCGTCCCAGTCTGAGAGTGTCATGGAGTGCATCCATAATTCAATAGTTATACCAGATATTGATCATGGTTCGTCTCTTGTTCGACAAGAAGTCAGTAATCCTCTATCTGGTAATAAAGTTTGTTACTGTCCCATTATGTTTTCTGACAGTATAGGAAGGGGCGTTGGGAAATTACTTAACAACAACCTAAGGGATACTGCCCTAAATTACTGTATGCCTGGGACATCCTTTAATGAAATAATGTCAACAATAGTAAAAAAAGATTATAATCCAAATTCTGTCATTACTATATTAGTAGGTAACAGCATAAATATTACTAAGGATGACATTACTGACAGGGTCACTGAAATTTTAAAAATTAATTGTCATAAAATAATACTGTGTGCTTTCCCTTACTTTGAGCACCTCTCAAACAGACAAAATAACAACATTCATATGTTAAATAATCACTTACATTTTCTTGTAAGTCACAATAGTGACAAACTTATGTTTCTGGACATCAACAGTTTTGTTGAAAAATTAAGATCGACTAGAGATACAGCGTATCTGCCCATTAGTTTTAGACGTCAGATAGCTTGGCTATTAGCTTATAATATAAACTCAGACATAATTAGTATGTCGAAGTCCTCCATAATTAGCACCACAATATTTAGTAATAATACTAATGTTAAGGTGGTAACAACAAATAATGTTTTAAACTAGTAATTAAGACAACAGAAGATACCAGTAAAAATATAGTTAAACTTATCAACAAAAAGGTATCTTCTAGCAATCACTTATCAAATTGTAAAAATGGGGGTAAGCAGCATTCCTTAAAAATATTTCATCAAAATATTCAAGGATTTTCTTCAAAGCAATTAGAAATTGAACTGTTTTTAGAAAAGACAATGTTCGACATTATTTGTTTAACTGAACATTGGTTAAAAGATTATGAAATGTTAATTAATTATGAGAATTATACTGTCGCTAGTTGTTTCAACCGAAAATCCTTGCTGCGTGGTGGTTCCCTAATCTTAATAAAAAATAGTATTAAATGTAAGCCACGTAAAGACATCGTTGAACTATCGGTTGAACATATTATTGAGCTGTCCTGTGTTGAGCTAGATAAGCATGTTATAGTGTGCGTCTACAGACCCCCAAATTACCAAAATTACTCTATATTTGAGACAGTAATGGAGGATGTTTTAACTAATCTTGCAAATAATAATAAATCAGTAATAATTTGTGGTGACTTTAATATCAATATTTTAGAAAATAATTCAAATAGCAGTAGATTAATAAATCTCTTTAAATATTTTAACCTGTCATATGTTTTTCTAGAACCAACACGTATAACTTCGACTACTGCTACATGTATTGATAATATTTTTTGTTCCTGCAACTACTTAGATAAAGCCATAGTTAATTTACTACCTTCTGATCACAGCGGACAAACTGCTACTTTTGAGTACAACAAACCATTGCAAAAAGTGCAGATACAGTCAAGACCAGTAACTTCTGGTAATCTAAATAAATTTAATAGCACTTTGAATAGTAAGTTACGTGTTCAGGGCCTCGATTTTATTGGTGGTAGTACTTTGTATGAAGAATTCTTTTCAGTGGTGCAAACTGAGTTTAATAATATTTTTAAGAAAAAAACCAAAACAATTTGCCCAAGATTTTTATTTAGTGATTGGGCGACGAAAGGTATCAGGAAAAGTAGGGAACGACTTTTTGAGCTGTATGGCCTTAAGCCTTATATAAATACTGAAAGTTTTAACAAGTATGTTGCTACTTACTCAAAAATTTTTAAAAATACCTGTAAGTCAGCTAAATCCTTGTACATTAGCAACAAGGTTAAATCAGCAGATAACAAAATAAAAACGGTTTGGAAAATTATAAATAATGAAACTAATAGAAACAAAAGACATAATGCTGATTACTCTCTAGAGACTTCCCGTGGTCCCATAAGCACAAATATCGATGTGGCGCAGGAATTTGTAACTTTTTTTACCAATATTCCAATTAAAACTACGGAAACTTTAGATTCCTCGCCCTCACTTGCCATTGATTTACTAAAGGCGAAAGTTTCATCCTGCCCTAAGGAATTTAAATTTAAACATATTAACCCTCAGGTTATTATAAAGACTTTCAATCAGCTCAAGATCAAAGTGACCGAAGATCTGTGGGGCATGTCTACTAATGTATGTAAGTCTATTATTGAGACAGTAGCACCCTATTTAGCGTTAATATTTAATTTGTGTATAGACCAAGGGGTTTTTCCTACTTTAATGAAATACAGCAAGATTATACCTCTATTTAAGTCCGGAGATATTAAAGACACCAATAATTACAGACCAGTTTCGGTTTTGCCGGTTTTCAGCAAGGTGTTCGAAAAAGTGATGCTCAATCAAATGCTCAATCATTTCAACTGCAACAACATCCTGCACGATCAACAGTATGGTTTCACCAGAGGGCGTTGTACTACTGACGCCGGTGTCACTTTAATTAAGCACATCTTTAATGCATGGGAGGACTCACAGGATGCCATTGGCATTTTTTGCGACCTCTCGAAAGCATTTGATTGTGTTAATCATGAAACTCTCCTCCTTAAGCTTGAGCATTACGGACTCGGTCAACTGGCGCGAGCCTTGATAGAATCGTACTTGAATGATAGATTGCAGCATGTTCAAATAAATGGTGTAAATTCAACAGGCCTAAAAGTAAAGATGGGGGTTCCGCAGGGTTCAATATTAGGTCCGTTTCTCTTTCTAGTATACATTAATGATTTACCTCATTTACTGAAAGACCAACCTCGAATGGTGTTATTTGCTGATGATACTTCACTGATTTTTAAAGTAAATAGGAAGGCTCAACACCTTGACGACGTAAATAACGCTATGCGTGAGGTTCATAATTGGTTTACTATAAATAACTTAGTATTAAATGAGAAGAAAACTAAATGCATAAGATTTGCTTTGCCGAATGTTAAAAGTTGTCCATGTCAAGTTATATTAAATAAGGATATACTGGAGTTCGTCGAAAATACAGTTTTCCTGGGGATTACGCTAGACTCAAAGCTGCAGTGGGGTCTTCACTTAACATCTCTTGCAGGGCGGTTAAGTTCAGCCGCTTACGCTGTCAGAAAAATCCGACAATTAACAGACGTAGATACCGCGAGACTGGTCTATTTTAGTTACTTTCATAGTATTATGTCTTACGGTATTTTGCTTTGGGGGCGGGCTGCAGATATAGATTCTATCTTTATTTTGCAAAAGAGGGCTGTCAGAGCTATCTATAATCTTTGCCGTCGTGAGTCTCTAAGGGAATTATTCAAAAAAATTAATATCATGACGGTTCCATGTCAATATATATGAAAACATTATGCATGTTCGAAAAAATCTTCATCTTTTCAAAAAAATTGGAGATAGACATCATTTTAATACTACAAATAGGAACAAATTAGATCAACCAAGTTTCAGATTGTCTAAAGTACACACTTCTTTTATGGGGTACTCTGTAAAATGTTATAATAAAATACCGCTCGATATTCTCGAACTAAATGAGAGAAAATTTAAAACTTGCATCAAACGCACACTATGTAGTCAAGCATATTATAAGTTAGAAGATTATATTAATGACAAGAATGCTTGGCTTAATGCTGGTCCTGCTCCATAGTCACTCGGGTTCACAAATTAATACTTACATATGTATATTAATACAGGGGGATGTTTCTTGCCACCTTTTTATTTGTATTCTCATTGACCTTAATAACGTGTACCGTTATTATTATTTCTATTTTTTTTTACATACTACAGGTCATCTGTCGAATAGAATTACTTAAAACCTTAGTTTTATATAATCTATCATCATTTATTTCAATTTTGTAAATGTGAGTACCATGGAGCCTTTTATTTATTTTATTATTATGTGTTGGACACTACGAGCATGGTGGTTGAGGGCTTTGTCATGCTCACTTAAATGTCTCGCTGATGGTGGCGCGTGGGTCGGATCATTTGGTTCCCTTCATGATGGTTGAGCTAAGTGGTGCTGATCCTCGCGTCATGTTCGTGAACGGGCGCTGTCAGTGGGATTGGTCATCTCTTAACTGCCATGGCTTACATCTTTAGTACTATTATTATCATATATTTTTTTTTTAATTGTTTTATATTTAACTTCATTGTTTTCACATGTAGAAGCAACAAGAATATTGTAACCAAGATTCTGTAAAAACCAATTTGAAAAGAGTGTCCATGGAGTTTCTTGCTCGTTCTTCTCCATAGAGACCTACGTTTTGGAACGAGCAACTAGCTTCAACTTTTTGTATGAGTAACTTCTTGACAATTCAAAAGTGCCTGTAAATGGTCTAATTGAAATAAATGTTTTGACTTGACTTGACTTGACCCTACTACGTTGGGGTCGGCTTCCAGTCTAACCGGATACAGCTGAGTACCAGTGTTTTACATGGAGCGACTGCTTATCTGACTTTCACAACCCAATTACTAGGCAACACGATACCTCTTGGTTAGACTGTTTGTCAGACTTTTGGTTTCTGACTATCCATAACGACTATCAAAGATCTACGAATGACAGCCGGAACAAACGGCTTTACGTGCTTTCCGATACACGGGTGTGTCACACCACCAACTTCCAAACTCCGGGTTGCTACTGAGGAACCCGGGACCCCACGCTCATCAGTCGTGCTTGCAAGACCAATGGGGCACAAAAAATTTATGTGGTAAATTGTGGAATAGCTGTAACAAATATCAACAAGTAATCACAGCGGCTTGTACGCACTTTACAATATTTGTCATATTGGTAGTTTTTTGTCCAAGAAACTTCTTTGCCTCAGAAGCGACTATACTACCGACTACCAAGGTAATGCTTGTTTTTTGTAATTTTATTGAATAACCTTTTCATTATTCTTATGTGAATGGGGGACTGTGTCAATAAACATTTTTGTCTTTCTGTTTTTTTTAACCCCCAACGCAAAAACGACGGGGTGTTATAAGTTTGACGTGTCTGTGTGTGTCTGTCTGTGGCATCGTAGCTCTCGAACGCGTGAACCGATTTCATTATTTTCTTCTGTCGGGGGTTGCTTAAAATTTTTAATTTTGTGTTGTCTTAATAATTTTAACTCTTTTTTATTTAAACATAACATACATGCCATCACGCTTGTATTCCTCGAAGGGTTAGGCAGAGGTGTACCAATGTACACCAACACTTCTCCGGTATGTTTTTAGGTCCCATGTAATGGGGGGCAAGCCTATTGCCATTAACCGGGCTCAAATCCTAACTAGAGAATTTTATAGAAAATCTCAATAAAACTCAACCGGTTTGCTCGACCTGATAATCGAACCCAAGACCTCTAGCGTAGCAGTCGCGCTTAGAACCACAAGACTAACGAGGCAGTTTTTTTTTTTTAATTAACTTTTAATATATTTAATTTCCAATTTGTATTACATACCAGTCATGATTTTCCCTACCTATTATACTAAGGGACGCACACCAAAGATAGAGCCATTCAATTTCAATTATACAGATTGTTAATTTTCTCCATTGAAGATTACACGGCAAGAATTTAACGGTAGGCTGTTTCCATAATACTTCCCCTGCTTTCCCTCCATAAGTATCTTATGTTACGTATCTTGATTGAATTTTATTTTAATACTTGTATCTGCCCGCGACTTTGCCCGCGTGGATTTTTTCACCCGAGTTAAGTTACGTCTTTTGTTACTGTTCCGCGGCCAAGTGTCGTACCGTGATGTTATATAGCTTATACTATTCCTCGTGAATCTGGCTAGAATACACAAAAAAAAAATTCCAATACAACTCGTAGTTCCAAAGATTAGCGCGTTAAAACAAACAAAAAACTTTTTAGTCTTAGTACGTCACTAGGGTCCGCCTTTTTTTTGACCGATGGGAAATCATCAAATGACTTACCCCGCCCTGGGAGGGGTGGGAGAAAGTGTCAGACTTTTACTGACTAAAACCCATCCATGTTCCTTCTTGTGCCCTTTGCGTTCCGGAGGCGCGGTATCTTTTACGAACAACCCGCAGCCCCGGCAGGCATCAGCTCTGAGTGGCCCCTTCAAAAATTGCTGACATCTCTTTGAGACGCGCGTGGAACACGAACTGCAACTTTGTTCGCTTGGTTTTCAACCCCATTATGTCACGCCATTGGTTACTGCGCCACTCCCGTTTGTCATAGCGTGATGTTACATAGTCTATTTTATACTATTCCTCATAAATTAGGCTATAATACACAAAGACACTTTTTTTACAATCCAACCTGGACTTCCAAGGATTAGCGCGTCTTAACAAACAAACCAACACTTCAGCTTTACAATATTAGTAATCCTTGCAGACCAGTGAAGATTGGTGCGAGTGAAAAGAGGCTTATCAGCTGGAAATAATGGCATCGGTCCAAAGACTATTTCGGTTAGCTGTATAGAGGGTTCTTCATAGGGTTTTTGTAAAGAGATTAAGAAAAAAATCTTTTGCAATAAACCGTCTACAGTTCCAATATTTGTAAATAGGTGGACACTATGTATCTTGGAAGTAACATAACATACCATCACGCCTGTATACCCCGAAGGGTTAGGCAGAGGTGTAACAATGTACAACCACTGTTCGCCGGTATGTTTAGGTCCCATGTAATAGGTGGCGAGCCTATTGCCATTAACCGGGCACAAATCCTAACTCCGAGCTGCTACTAAGAATTTCATAGAAAAACCCTATAGCACTTTTTGCTCGACCTGGGAATCGAACCCAAGACCTATAGCGTAGCAGTCGCGCTTAGGACTACTAAGCTAACGAGGCAGTCTTCTTTAATTTGTAATGGTTTGCCCGTTTTCATTTGGTCGTCTTTTTGGAAATCTAAGGGGGAGGTATGGGCCTCCCCCTTAGATTTCCAAAAGGTCCAGCAGTGGATGTCCTGGCTGATATGATGATGATGATGATAAATGCTTTGTAGATATGCATAAGATAGTAATTTATACAAAGTAATTCTGTTGTTAATCAAAGTAAACGAATTAGCGTATTCTGTTTATTTGCGACTTTTAAGTGGTGTCTTGTTAATTTACGTAGGATTCCTTCATGGACTTGGATGACAGGAAGTTGATACTAAAAGCGAAATATAAAAACACAAAGTCAAGAGTGAAAAATAACTTTAGCTTTGGAAGTCGGCGGCTATGGTTCTGTTTGTTGTTTTGTATTACTACCGACTTCCAAAGCTAAATATTAAGCTTTTTTTCACTTTTCTGTTTTTGAAGGCGGTTGTATTTTTGTAAAAATAATATTTTTTATTTATTTATTTAAACTTTATGCAAGAAAAAGTACAAAGGCAAACTTAATGCCTTAGGCATTCTCTACCAGTCAACCAATAATTAATTAGTTTTCTATACAAAATTAATTAATTAATTGAACGGGTAAGATTAATTTTTTCTTGTATATTAATTGAACGGGTAAGATTAATTTTTTCTTGTATATGATGTTCAAATGTGCCTTTGAATAGTGTACCTAGTTGTAACAGTTTATCGTCTGCGGGTTGTTCGCAAGAGATACCGCGCCCCCGGAACGCAAAAGGCACAAGAAGGAACATGGGTGGGTTTTAGTTAGTAAAAGTCTGACACTCCCTCCCGCCCCACCCAGGGCGGGAGAAGTTATTTGATGATTTCCCACCCACCAAAAAAAAAAAAACAGTTTATCGTATATGAACCGGTTTTTCCTGCAAGTTAATTATACACAGTGAATGCGTTAGTCAAACCCTTCAAACCAGACAGTTTTTCTATCTAGATAGATACTCAGAACTTTTTTTAATTTACTTTTCTCCATCCTCCAAATGTTTGAGCAATAGCGAATTCCATAATATACCCATATTTTTTTTTTAATTTCGTTTTATATGTGTTTAAATGATCTCTAATACCTTTAAAACGAACCAACACACATTAAATTCTCTCATATTTAAAGAAATTATACTGATTTTTATATTTAACGGTGATTAAATTTTAACTCTATTCTAAATATTTTTTTCCTCGATAATAATGAACTTAACACATTTGTCATATTGAATTATTTTGACTATAGAATGATATCGAGTTGGAACTAAGAGAAGATACGAGCTGTTTGTGTACGTGAGTTTATATATTTGGAAACGCACCCACGATAAGGATACATTCCTAATAGGTACTCTATGGGCACGAAATCGGTTTATTTGGAAATATTTAATTCAACTGTGACAATATTGCCCACGTAAAGTAACTTTGCCTGCCTTTAGCAAAGCTTATTTCTCAAAAAATATGAGGTGTAGGCGTGTAAGCTTTAATGAGCTGTTTTACTAAGAGCACAAAGTTCTGATTTCAATTTTCTCTTTAAAAAAAACCGAAAATTTTACGGTATGTAATCCCTAATTCTGTCAAGAATCTAACACATAAAATATGTAAGTTACTATAAGACAAAAATCCCTAATAAATACCTTTAAACACGAAGTATTTTAACACAAGACCACACTGATTTTCGTAAAATTTACGTATAATTCACTGAAGACACAACATCTCACACTCCCAAGCTGTTCACTAAGTGGTGACAATATTATCTATCAGTTACTTTATATAATTGCAGTATTATCATTCTTACTGCGTGAGCGTTTAATATGAAAACAATAACATGGAGTTAAACAATAGTAAACAACATATTTCTGAGATTATGCTTGTGATTAATCTTTACTCAATATTATAAAGTTCAATAGTTTGTTTGTTTTTTTGTTCGTACAGAATTATATTACTTTTTAACTGCCTCGTTGGTCTAGCGGTCGAATTTCTCAGTAGCAGCTCGGAGTTAGGATTTGTGTCCGGTTAATAGCAATAGGTTATTTTATGATTTAATAATCGATATGATATGATGTTATCGCTTATTTCTTAATTTAATTTTATTTGTTAATTTTAATTCTGTATTTTTAATTTTTATCTTTAATTTTAAGAGTATGTTGCTATGCCCTAACAGGGTCCATAACTGTACCTTAGCTCTAAGCCTTATGTAACACCTTTTATACACATTATGGTTCGCAATAAATGAATATGAATAGGCTCGCCCCCTATTACATGGGACTTAAAAACATACCGGCGAACTGTGGGTGTACATTGGTACACCTCTGCGTAACCCTCTGGGGAATACAGACGTGATGGTATGTATATTACTTTTTTGATTGGTCCGTCTGTCGGACCAATCGCGTGCAGCGTCGGCGCCCCAAAAAACCCAAAAACCTAAAAATGAACTTGGCGTTTGTGCTCACGACTCGTCAAAAGTCATATATTTGGACCGATTTTGAAATTATTTCGCTAATAACAAAATACATTGTACTTCAGTGTCCATAAGATATGTTATATGGTATACTTGACTTCCATGCGGCCGAGCCGCGGGCAGAAGCAATAGTACTTCTCTACTTGGTATAAAACAAAGTTGCTTCCCGCCGTCTGTCCCTCTGTACGCTTACATCTTTTAAACTTCGAAACCGATTTTAATGCGGTGTTCATCAATAGATAGAGTGATTCAAGAGGAAGGGTTATACTTTTAGAACATCATGCTCTGACCAATGGGAGCGGAGCAGTAACCAAAAATGTGACTGAACGCGTGTGACACTGCGGGGTATATAGCTAGAACGTGCTGATCTCCGGAACTACTGGACCGATTCTGGAAAGTTCTTTCGCTAGTAAGAAGCTGCGTTATCCTTAAGTGCTATCATCATCATTATCATGTCAGCCAACCGATGTCCACTGCTGGCCCCATATTAACCCTCAACAGAAAAACAAAAATCCCTACCACAGCTAACAAAAGAGCTAATTAATAACTTTAAACTGAACTGATTTCCAAACAAACATGGCTAAGAACATGCCCGACTAAAAGAAACCGAAAGACCGACCCTTTCAAACAAAAAGAACAAAATCGAAATCGGTTTATGCGTTCGGGAGCTACGATGCTACAGACACACACGCACACACAGACACGTCAAACTTATAACACCCCGTAGTTTTTACGTCGGGAGTTAAACAATTAAGGATACATAAGAAAATACTTGCAGACGAAGCCGCGGGCATTAGCTAGTATATTATGAGGAAATGCGAGTGCGTTGTTGGTTGTTATTATTTATCGTCATCTTGAACTGTGTTTTTAATTGTGACTCTGTAGTGTATCTAGAAGTGTAACCGGTGCATTGTCTAACATACTGTCGCAATCGAAGAGATTTTATTTAATATCAACCTGTATGCCCACTGCTGGGTAAAGGTTTGGGCATATTGGCAAAGTAAAGTAAAGTTTATTAACCACTAACTTCTGCCCGCGATTTGGTCCGCGTCAAATTCAATATATATATTATCGCGCGGCAACCGTACGTTTTCCCGGGATCAAAAGTATCCTATATGTTATTCCAGACTACAATCTATCTCAGTGCCAAATTTCATCCAGATCCGTTCAGCCGTTTAAGTGTAAAAGAGTAACAAACAACCACACATCCCCATAAACCTCGCATTTATAATATTAGTACGAAGTAAGACAGTGGGATTGTTACAAACTTGTATGAACGTGGACGAGGCGAAAAAAGTACGTAAGGATCGTAGCAGGTGGCGTCGTGTGGTTTTTGCCTACCTCAATGGGAAAAAGGCGTGAGTTTATGTATGTATGTTACAAAAGTTCCTTATAATTAGGTTAACATAATTAATATAAAAAATCGATAACATTTAGGGTCTGCATTTTTTGTAAAAACAATGGTCCCCAAACTAGGCGGTGCCTATTATAATGGAGTCCAGGGTTGTGATATAGTTCTGTTGTGTCTTCTGCTTGTTTGGAGGGAAGTCGAAATTATGTACTTTTCTGATTTATTTTACTGAGGTGACGCGGCGAGACATAATACACACATACACACACATATACCATCACGCCCGTATTCCCCGAAGGGTTAGGCAGAGGTGTAACAATGTACACCCACAGTTCGCCGCTATGTTGAGGTCCCATGTAATAGGGGGCGAGAAATTGCCAATAACCGGGCACCAATCCTAACTCCGAGCTGCTACTGAGAATTTCACAGAAAAACCCAGATCAAAGACAGTTGAATCGTTTGTCTGGGATTCGTCGAACTTCATTGCCTCTATGCTTAGTAATTCTAGTTTTCAGGAGTTGCAGTTGGGAATAGTGTGGCGAGCTGCTTGGCAAACGTCTCCCCCATAGCCTTTTAATCATCTCTAAGTGATGCCTTCTCTGCCTAATCGCCTATTAAGGTTTCTAAGTCATCACACCAGCGTTTCCATGGCCTCCCTCGCGACGACTCCCTTCTTCCAGCATCCGCTGCGTGACGACAGCCCATAATTATGAAATTGAAAATGCCACATTGGCACTTGCCCTTTCCCGATTGCGAACCCACAACGTCATGTATGGGGCTTCTTGGCAGATTTATAGCGACATCTATCGCTCAGCATGCGAACTACTACGACAAACTGACGTTGCCTAGATCGATATCAAAATTCGCCGCGATGTTTAGGATATATACAAAATCCCGACAACAACCGCCGGGCAGTAGCCCACCAGACGCAACTCCCGTCTGGTTAGGGGATCCTCTCTTTTCAATGTAGGATGAGAGACTTCATACCCTGTTTCTCATACTCCAAAGATTTCTATATTAATTTAAAAATCTCACATTAATCATAAAATGAAATGAGAAATTTTGTCGTCAACCATTTTCTATATGACAAAAACTTATAACATTCCTCAAAGAAAAATGTCGACCCATTCATTTCATGCTTACATCTTGCATAAACTGTCCCCTTCATCACCTCAGTGAGGTTTAGGAAACATCATTTGTCATCACTCCATGTCATACTAGCAGGTAATGAATGGAACTCGAACCATACGTCTCTGGAAGAAAAACCAGACTTATCCCTTGATATTAAAGATAAAATTCGTTTGGCAAATTCTGTCTCTAATAAATTTAAAGCTAGTATATTTTGAACTGTAGAAGTAGTAATTGAAGTCTGTGTTTGAAGGTTGGACGGGTCTAATAATATTGGTTGTTTGAACTACGAATTTTATTATGTCCCGAAGTTGACCTCCTTTCACCTATTTATAGAATTCCTGGACATGTCCTAAGCTCTTTTTGTGTGTCTGTATTTCAGAAAGTCTTGAAGACAATACCCTGATTCCTTTTGGTACAGGTAAGTACTTTGAACAGACAAAAAGAAAATAGGTAAGTTACACATAACATACTATCACGCCTGTATTCCCCGCAGGGTAAAGCAGAGGTGTAACAATGTACACCCACAGTTCGCCGGTATATTTAGGTCCCATGTGGGACCTAAATATAGCGGTCCCAGGGGGCGAGCCTATTGCCATTAACCGGGCAATAAGTAATAAGTTATTTATGTATATATCTATTAAAAAAGGAAACCTATTTATATTGTGTCTTGCCGCGTCACCTCAGTAAAATAATCAAGAACCGATCCAGACTGTTCCCTTGCTGTCCTCGCCCAGTGACGCCCTAAGCCGAGGTCTGAACCTCACAGGGGGTGCTTATATTTAAGCCTTGGCAAGATGTCTTAATTTTTAGAGCACCACAGGGACGTCCGGTTCTGCAGTCCAATACCTCCTAGGACGACATGAGAGATATTATTCCGAAGAGAAAACACGTCACGGGACAAGCTCTTCTTTTCTAAATCATCTCCCATAGTACAAGATTTTGACAGTGTAAGTGTTTCACATTTAGACGGGACCCGCTAGGGCTAGTGCTTGCTAAGGTTGGGTAATTTGATCGATAGAGTCACCGCGGCCCTGGAACGCAAAGGACATTAAGAGGAACACGGATGAGTTATAGTCAGTATTGGTCCGAAACTTCCTTCCGCTCCGCCCAGGTTGGCAAAAATAACTTGATGATTTCCCCATCCTTAAAAGAACGGGCCTGTGGACGGTGAGCAATGGGTAGCTCACCTTCCTTACGTTGCATAACGACAGGCCGTGTCGACGGCGCGTTCGTGTTCCACGCGCGCCTCAAAGAGATGTCAGCATATGGAAGGGGCCACTGAGGGCCGATGCCTGCCGGGACTGCGGGTTGTTCGCAAGAGATACCGCGCCCCCGGAACGCAAAGGGCACAAGAAGGAACATGGGTGGGTTTTAGTCAGTAAAAGTCTGACACTCCCTCCCGCCCCGCCCAGGGCGGGAGAAGTTATTTGATGATATCCCACCCACCAAAAAAAAAAATCCTTAAAAGAAAAATATTTTACATTTGAATCACCATATCAGCGGCAGGACGTCCGGTGTTGGCCTTAGGACACCCCCATAGATCTCCTAAAAAAAAATCCATTTCCATCTGAATAGAACAGCTGATTTTTTAAAAATAACCTACGGAACAAGTATAGCACTTGGTCTATAATCATATACTAAATCCATGACAAAAGCTTCGTTTACGATGTCTTCCCACCGCATATATTTTCTATAAAACTAACACATTTCCCTCGTAATATTGCCATTCCAGATTACGCTATCAAGAAACACCAAATTTAATTATATGAAACACAGAGCACGGATCAAGGAATTTCCTCTCCAACCTCAAATTCCTGAGGTGAGGCTAACAAAAACCAATATAATGCGATTTCATAACATGTTAGAAGCCTTTGACAGAGTCGCCCGTTTTTGTTCATGATATAAATAATCCACCTGACCGAATTTCGGGCACGGCGGCCAGCCACAATGGAGACTAGTCACGTACGCAGGAGATATTATAGTGCACAAAAGTGTGCAAACACAGGTGCACTCCTTCTTCCTTCACTCTCATAGTCTGATGGGACGGTAATCCGACACGATTGGGAAGAGATCAGAGGCAACGGCTTTCTTTCCGAACCACGGGGGTGTCACACCATCAACTTCCAAACTCCGGGCTGCTACTGAGCAAATCTTAATGAAACTCCCAGTAACACTTTTTGCCCGACCAGGGAATCGAACCTCATCAGTCACGCTCATCAGTCGCGCTTGCGACCACGAGACCAACGAGGCAGTCCGTCTGTCGGGGCACTATACTAATATTATAAATAGTTAAAATGTTTATAGGTTTGTAAGAGGTATCATGACTTGAACTTGGCCGGTGTTTTTGCATATCCGTCTCTCCTCGTCGAAGTTTAAATCATAGTCCTAAGTTCAAATAGGTACCTGCTTTGTTCGAAGACAATGAAAAATAATAACAATATAACACGTATCGCTAATCCGGCGTGGGTGGCTAATCATTGCTTTGGTATTATTATCGACCTTGGCAACCGATAAATCTAAATATAGAAATATTGAAACACGAAATATTGTTACTTAGATTTTTGATAGATCTCTACACAATATAAAAAAGTCGCTTCCCGCTGTCTGTCCCTCTGTACGCTTAGGTCTTGTTAACTACGCAACAGATTTTAATGCGGTTTTTATTATTTACTTGTTTATTAAAACTGTATGCACTTAAAGTGAAAAATACCATGTACAAAGGCGGACTTAATGCGTTTGGCATTTTCTACCAGTCTGCCTTAAGGTGACGCAGAGACAAATCATAGTAGGTGCAAGGAACAGGAAATATCCAGGAATAAAATATAATAATAAATACATACATACAAACGAAATGCACAAAGTAGAGAGAGATAAAAATACATAGTTGGAGAAATATAACAAATTAATTGTGGGATGAGTCTGCCAACTTCATAAGCTAGTGTTCGCGAGCTTTTTCTTTGAATCTGAACTGACTGATGGTCATCCTGATATTCTGAGGAAGCGCATTCCAAAGGAAAACCGTCTGAAAAAGAACAGAAGATTTAAGATAACCAGAGCGGTGAGAACGACATTGAAAAAGACCAAGAGGTGTGACCAATATGCACACACAGTTCGTTTTTAAGTCCCATGTAATAGGGGGCGAGCCTGTTGCCATTAACCGGGCACAAAACGTAACTCCGAGCTGCTGCTCAGGATTTCATAAAAATATCCAATGACACTTTGCTCGACCTGGGATTGGAACCCAAGACCTCTAGCGTAACATTCACGCTTAGGACTACCAGGCTAACGAGGCAAATACTATTTCCAATAATCGTAACTTTTTCTGCAGAAAATATATCAGCTATTCAATATCCCCATACCGAACTCCGTTACGACGTAATTTCCCCATACAAAACGAAACAAAATAGAAAATACTATTTCCATATTCCACAAGTTTAGATTAAATTTTACCATTGCAGAATTTGAATGGAAATATATAAGTTTTATTTATTTGTCGGGGGTTCTGGGATTCAATTGCTCTGCGTAGAATGTATTTGTATCCGTTGAGGAAATGGGAGAAAAGGGGGACTGTATTGGGTTGTATTCGGCAACTTTTGAAACGGGGGTAAGTTTTATAAAGACTGGGGGAGAGTTTGTGGTTGTTAAGTATTGGTTGTACTATTTGTGAGCTGTAAATATATTATTCATAGGTTGTATAAAATACATACGCCGCATTATGCTAGTTCTTTGTGCTAAATGGTGCTGACGCGTCATGTTCGTGAACGCGGAATTGCTACGTTGTATGGCAATGTTGATGCTTTGGTCCAAGAAAAGGCCAATAAAAAAATATATATATATATATATTAAAAAAAATAACGCTAGAGGTCATCGGTTCGAAGACCTCTAAATTAAAAAATTTATAGAAAAACCCAGATACACTTTTTAGTGTATCTGGTTTTTTCTATAAAAATCTCAGTAGCAGCTCGGAGTTAGGATTTGTGCCCGGTTAATGGCAATAGGCTCGCCCCCTGTTAAATGGGACTTAAAACGTACCGGCGAACTGTGGGTGTAATTTAACACACATCTCCCTAACCCTTCGGGGAATACAGGCGTGATAGTATGTTTAACTTTGGTGTTTTTGTTTTTGACAAGTATTTTTCTTTGGTGGTTGAGTCATTGTGACAGAATATGATGTAGTACATAGGAACCTAATTCTTGGTACACAGCCAAAATCAAAAAAGGCAATAATATATTATGTTCTAAAACACGCTGTTATTACAAGTACATAGGTACCTAATAGTAAAAATAGAGTTTCGAGATATTATGTTCCAAATACAAATCTTCTCAAGCTGCTCTAAAAGTACTGGAAACTTGCAAATATTTGCTCAAACATTTAAAGTTAAAAACTAAGTTGTTTGACAATATTTGTTCATCGCTCAAGCATGCTCACAGTAGTTGGACGAAACCGTTTTTAAACTAGATAATTTAAAAATTGGACTTTATTCTTAAGTAGAAAAAGATTATTTTGAATTAGGTACTTTTGAAATCCCCTATATTGGTTTAGTTCTATGATTTATTGAAAAAGGTAGAATACTCATGCATGTGCAAACGAAAATCAATGATTCAGAACAAAGAATTACAAAATATGTACAGTTTAAAAATAAAAGGAAGCTCATTCGCAGTCAATGGGACAACCGCCCAAAAGGCTGGCAGCATTGCCACGTTGTATGGCAATGTTGATTCTTTGGTCCAAGAAAAAGCCAGCCCTCTGGTCACCTGAAGAGACAACGACGTTTAAAAAATTAAATGAGCGACCAGAACAAAAAAAATATTCTTTATTCTGAATCATTGATTATCTAGGTTTAGCTTTGCCCGAGGCTTCACTCACGTGGAGCTAAGTGTAACTTAAGGAAATAGGTAATGAATGCTATGTCATCATAATCTCCAAAGCTGGTCTAAGGGTTGCAAAGACTGCTGAAAAACGTGGTAGCAGATATTGTAGACGTTGGAAGTCTGAATAAAATGGTTGCAGGATTTGTTCGAAAGAGTCACCGCGGCCCTGGAACGCACAGATCATTAGAAGGAACATGGATGGGTTTTAGTCAGTAAGAGTCAGACACTCCCGTCCACTCCGCCCAAAGCAGAAGAAGTCATTTTGATGATTTCCCTTCTATAAAAAAGGGAGTCAAATGTCTGACTTTAGTCACAAAAGTCAACCTTCTCGCGGACAAAGTCACTGGCATAAGCTAGTTACAAATAAATCTCTTATATAGTCATTCAATTATCTCAAATTCTTGCAACAGAAGTGACAGTCTTATGTAAAACCTTCAACAAATCATCGACAGAAACTCGGACCAGGTCATCGGAACAAGTGAGGAGCTTTTGAACATAGTGGGTGAAAAACACACAAAATTAAAAAAAATAAGTAAGCCCCGACATAAGATACAAATCCCATTACCGCAGCTAACAAAAAGCTGATAACTTTAAATCTACGGAACCGATTTTCATCAAACATAGCCAAGAACACTCCTGATTAATTCACCTTTCATACAAAAAACACTAAATCGAAATCGGTATGCGTTCGGGAGCTCCGATGCCACAGGCGCGACTGCTACGCTACAGGTCTTGGGTTCGATTCCCAGGTCGAGCAAATGTTATTAGGGTTTTCTTTGAAATTCATAGTAGCAGCCCGAAGTTAGAATTTGGGCCTGGTTAATGGCAATAAGCTCGCCCCCTATTAAACGGGACTTAAAACATACCGGTGGACTGTGGATGTACATTGGTATACCTCTGCCTTACCCTCTGGGCAATACAGGCGTGATGGTGTGTGTAACTAATCGATTAAAAACTAGCCAGTTTTAGCGTTTTAGCTGACAAGTTTATTTTGTCCTTGATTATTATCTCAGTAATCAATCTCCGCTTCCTCTTCCGCTGTCGCTTGTGTCTGGTGTCTATGGCGTGGTATAACGGTGTGTTTGCGATCTAGCCGCGACTTTCTGGCGCCAAGCGGCGCGAGCGCAAGTCGGGACGACGTTTTAGTGTGGATGTGGCGATTTGCAGTTTTCGTTTTTGTAATTCATCCGAGATGTTTGTTTGTGTGTGTTTCCTACTATAGATAAGTAATAATAATGCATGACCCACTGCAAGGCAAACGCCTCTTCTCTTACAAATGCACGAGGATTGATCACCACGCTTGCTCAAGGCGGACTGTCGATTTCAGACTTATGTTAATTATAAATCCAGAGGTTTTTCTTTACCAATGTAAATAATGTCTAAGATAAACTTAGAAAGTGCATATTTTGAATTGAAAAAGTCACATTGGTTCTTGCTTGGTATCAAACTTATAACCTCAAGCATGAATGGCGGATACCTTAATCACTGGGCCATCAAGTAGGTAATCTGAAATAGGTACACGAATAACACCTCTATTCAAAAGCGTTAAAAAAAACATGTCCAATAACAACTGGTCATATCCACATTAACATAATCGTACAACTAACAAAAAATCTAGTAGAATTTGCGTAGGTGTCCCCAAATAAGGCCAAATCATTGTTACGAGTCGAGTCGTCATATACACAACACAATTTGTACGTTTGTAAGGTCAACAGGCTCTACAATTACTAACTTATTATTTTTTGTCTACCAGATAGTTGGTCCCGTGGTCGCAAGCGCGACTGATGAGCGTGGATCGATTCCCAAGTCGGGCTAAAAGTATTATTGGGTTTTTCCATTAGGATTTGCTCAGTAGCAGCCCGGAGTTTGGAAGTTGGTGGTGTGTACCCGTGCCTCGAGAAGCACGTAAAGCCGATGGTCCCGGCTGTCATTCGTAGATCTTTGACAGTCGTTATGGATAGTCAGAAGCCAGGAAGTCTGATAACCAGTCTAACCAAGAGGTATCGTGTTGCCTGGTAATTGAGTTGTGGAGGTCAGATAGGCAGTCGCTCCATGTAAAACACTGGTACACAGCTGTATTCGGTTGGACTGGAAGTCGACCCCAATATACCTATAGTTGGGAAAAGACTAAGTAGATGATGATGATGACATACGCTTTGACCTATAAACTTTATTTTGTTTCTTGCTCAGAACACGCCAATTACCAGTCTTTTCTTTGGCCTCCCTCGTCGTCTCGATCCATCTAGATTTATATTCATAACCCTTTTGGTCACATGCGTCTCATCCCTCCTCTCCACATGTCCATGCGAAGCGTGCCGACCAAAATGCAAAATGAAACAAAAACAATGAATTTCAAAAATCAGCCCTAGTTGATAAAGCAAGCTAAAAGTAACCCAATTTTAACGCCGCTAGGCACAAAATAAATAAATAATCAAATTACCAGAGTATTCATTTAATTAAACAATGTCAATGTAAAGCCCCAATTAGACGATAGCATAATACTTACAATGAGCTGTCGATTATTACGCTGGAAGATTAATATTGAGCTCGACTGTTCAGTAGGATAGGCCATTGTTAATTTTGTTGTTATCACTTGGTAGGTTTCATTGGTTTTAATTAATAAAGAGTTTCAGTTGTTTCATGTAAAATACCGTAATAATATAATAATAACATCTTCCCAACCGAATGAATGGAGACTATCCAAGTACGCAGCAAATACTATAGTGATGCACCCCCTCTTCCTTTACTATCATAATCTGATGGGCGAAAATTAAAATTTGTATATGTAATTAATATTTTAATTTTCACCCTGCATATTCAATACCTTTCGTACCAAAGATTAGCGAGACGTGAATTGAAATCTATATTCGTACAACATTGAACTATACCGCTGCACGAATAGAGTATTTATTACTTTAACAAATTGTAATTGTCACCCATTAAATTTTTGTACCTTTTTTGAGAGTCTACTTGGTAAGGAATATGGGACATTTGAAACAACTATGAAATGAACAGGACCTACGTAAGAGTTGAAGAAAATAGAATGCAAAAAGCAGAACAAGGTGTTGAAGTACACTTAAAGATAGATAAAGAAGAAAGTCCAAACTTTATGAATCAAAACTAAAGTGTTTAACGATAAAATCGTCTAAAACCAACCCTCAGTCTCTTGAAAATTTTCTCGATTTCAACATTTAAAACAAGATCGATAAATCGCTTCCCCGACACCCGGGACCTCTACTCGGAAAGTTTCACCATGGAGTTTGCGTTGTGGCAGAACTTTTCGCGGCGTCGTTAATGTGCCCTGAAGAATTACAGCCCCGACATTCTTAGACTATGTTGTAAGTAAACTGTTTACATTTGAACCTTTGTTTTGTGATATATGTGTGTTACGGTATTTCGTTTAAGACAATGTGTCGGTTAAGTGTGGGAGAGGAATCTTTGGTTTGCTTAAATGCGATGAGTATGTTAGTTTCTTTAGCACCAAGGTGTTTCTTGTTTGCTGTTACTATAAAAATTCGATCAGTATTGCAAGGATTGGAAGAATTTGGTTTCAAAGTACTCATCATCATCTGCTTAGCCTTTTTCCCAACTATGTTGGGGTCGGCTTCCAGTCTAACAGGATGCAGCTGAATACCAGTGTTTTGCATGGAGCGACTGCCTATCTGACCTCCACAACCCAGTTACTGGGCAACACGATACCTCTTGGTTAGACTGGTTGTCAGACTCCCAGGCGTCTGACTATCCGAAACGACTGTCAAAGATCTACGAATGACAGCCGGGACCAACGGCTTTACGTGCTTTCCGAGGCACGGGGGTGTCACACCACCAACTTCCAAACTCCGGGCTGCTACTGAGCAAATCCTAATGGAAAAACCCAATAACATTTTTTGCCCGACCTGGGAATCGAACCCGGGACCCCACGCTCATCAGTCGCGCTTGTTACCACGAGAGCAACGGGCAGTTAATTAAGTAATATTACTAATTATATTTCTAAGAAATACAAATCAGTTAAATTGTTCCACTGCAAGGAATGGCCCTCAGTCGTTCAGAAAAGACAGCATTGAAGCCATTGACGCTTGCTCAATGCGGATTGGTGAGTCCAGACTTATGTTAATTATAAGTTCAGGTAATTTCTCGATGTTTTACTTTAGCGATGTTAGTGATGTCCAAGATAAACTTACAAAGTAGGTGCATATGTATTGGAAGTGACATTAGTACTTGCCCAGTATCTAAAGCATGAAAAACCTTTAACCACTGGGCTCTTAGCTATTATTCTTCAGCAATTCTATTTATTTATGTATTAAACTTTATGCACATAATGGAAAAAATATACTGTACAAAAGGCGGACTTAATGCCTTAGGCATTTTCTACCAGTCTACCTTAGAGTGATGCAGAGACGAAACATAGTAACTGCAAGGAACAGAGAATATCCAGGAATAAAATATTACAATAAATACAATATACACAAACAAAATATACAAAGTAAAGGGAGATATAAATACATAGGTGGAGAAATATAAAAAATTAATTGTGGGACGAGTCTGCCAACTTTATAAGCATTGAAGTTAATAGAAGTACTATTGAAGTGATTTTAAAAGTGGAATAAATTAAACAACAAAAAGCAGCAGTAACACGATTTAATACTCCTATTAAAATATTTCCTAATCAGTAGATAAAGAAATGTGAAAGATATCGATCAAAAACTATGTACAAAATAATTTCAGCGAATAACCTAAGGTACAAAAATATACTCCAAATTAACATAGAACTGGAATTACAATGTAAATTAAACATTAACAACAAAACATCACTTGATATAAACATAAACAGATACGCTATAAAAAACAATGCTTGAAACTTAGGCACATCAGAAGAAGATGACAATAGCGATTTTACTAATAAGATTAAAACTACTACAGGCACGGACATAATTAACAAAACTGATGTTAATCTCAGAGCTTCAAGCAATGAGGATGCAACTTCAACTAGAGACATCAACCACTCATAGGCTTCAATAACAGCCAAAGACAAAGTTGAAAATATCGTCAACTCTCTCAAAGTGTACAATTCTTCACCGTTACTGAACAGAAACACTCTTAAAAACACTATCCAAGATAAACAAGCTGTTGTGAATGTCGTAATAAGATCTAATGTTGAATACCCATCTTCTAATATTTCGTCCAAGTATGGGATTTCAAAGTATTGGTTATAGATAGTGAGACACGTGACATGAAAGCAGCCTGATGTAATATGCTGTAATGCGAGGCATCTGTATAATTCTTCTGGAATTTTTGAAAATGCTCCAATGTAGATGATCAAGGTTGCTACGAAAACAGCTAACACTCCAAGATTCCAAGAGAATATGTATACAACATCTGCTGGTAGAGTAATGTTCATTCCATGGTAGTTGTATTGGCTGGAATTATCTACATCATCCATTTTGTCAGCTTGTTCTTTATCTCTGATGCTGCTTCGGCCAGGTAGCTCTTCATTTACTGGATGATCTTTAACAGCTTTTGAAATTTATTCAGGTATTGCTAATAGGATGCTTTCTTTCTAGATTCTGTGTGACTCTTTTCTAGAGAGCAGGTTTTTTCCAAATACGTGTGATATGAATAAAAATAGAATAAAAACTGCTTTGAAATAAATTAACGAAATTGATAACGGACCTAATTAAATTAGCATTGAAGTTAATTTGATAACAGTAATGATTATTTGTTGTAAAAGAGTGGTTTGCTACACAATTACAGTATGGTTTAGAGGTCGTAGTTCGTCATCGCTCTTGGTTATTATTATTTTATTAGTAATGGCCTTGCGTTCAGGCACATCAGTATTGTCACTGGAGTTATTATAAGCTATTTAATAAAAGCTTTATGGAAGCGTTTGAACTGTTTGGGGTTCAAACACTAGGGCCATGGGGTCCGAGCTCTCATCTAGTTTTTCGGGACATTACCAAGCGACTGGTCGACTCTTCACGTGACCAAAGGGCTGCCCTTCTCTTGGGTCAAAGAATCAGCATTGTCATACAACGTGGCAATGCTGTCAGCCTTTTGGGTACTTGTCCCATTGACAGCGATGCGGATGAGTTTTTTAATGCATTATAAGCTTCGTTTTTATTTTTTATATTTCGAGTAACTGTTCATACTTGTATTTTGTAATCTAATTATTAATTAAGTAAGTTTTATGATTGAAATACAAATAAATAATAAAAGCTATTTAATACAACATGACTTTTTATTTTACTATTTTTTCTTCATTTAGAATCGATGATACATTTATAATTATTAGTACTACATGGGCACCGTAAGTGGCCACGTTTATTGCAGTGTCAGAAGCTCTATTCAGATCATCAAAAAAGCAGGTGAATGGCTAATTAGGACACTATAGCATATAGGATATTGTCTTAGGAGCAATCGCACTGGGTGCCAGACGGCCAACGTGCTACACGTATACGTTAGCAGTTGATTCAGTGCTTTACTGCTGATCTCCCATGGGGTTAAAGTATTATTTTAATAAAATTAAAGACACATCTTCTATATAGTTTAGAGTAAGCCTCTTCTTATACAGAGTAGGCAACAGCATTGATCATCACGCAATCGAACCTGCATCCTCGTGTAGGAGACGCGCCTTCACTTGGGCCATCATGTCATTATTATGCCCTGTTATTGTTTTCCGATAGAATTACGTGGTTTTATGACCAGGCTTATATCTAAAAGTGGCCATTTTAAAATCCCATATTCTGAACGAATCGTGGGAAAATTGTCTAAGGACAACACAATTAATCTAACGTATACATATAAAACAATTCATAATTGGACTCTACTTGCATTACCATGAGTAAAAGAAAACAAATATGGACTCTACCATACGTAGCTCACGCTCTACAAATTTGGTAGAGCAATAATTCGTTGGTAACTACCGACCGTGTATCAAACACGAGACCTTTCGTTTGAAATTGTAGAGTCACATTTTTTTGCCTCTACTGTTTTAGAGACGCGTATGGTAGCTCTATCTTAAAATAAAATTATGGTTGGATTTTATGGAGAAGGTTAATGCTATGATGGCTCTTGCTCGCGGAATCCTAATGCTTCTTATAAAATAAAAGTAGCCTTAGTTACTCCTAATTACATTAGCCCTTTGCCAGTGAAAGTCCAGTCAAAATCGGTTCAGCCGTTTCGGAGATTAGCTGGAACAAAGAGACTGTCAAAAACTTAAAAAGTGTTTTTTTTTTGTTATAAGTATTGTCTTAACATTCTTAACAATTTAGTACAAAGCTGTTATTTTTGACATTACAAACAGACACTTAAATTTTATTTACTTGGATCAAATTTGTAGTTACAAGTACAGTCAGCAAAAGAGATAAATAACCAGGGTCGCGTAATAAGTTCAAAGTTTTTTAAAAACCCATAGATGTTTTTGAATGAAATTAATTTTTATGAATAGAAAATGAATAGTTTATTAATTTAATTAAATTTTCCATAAAAACTACCACCGGTTTCAAAGAAAACTTTTACTATATTAGTTACATATATTGGGTACTTATCTCTTTTCCTGACCGTATATACATGAACATCCAGCCAAGTCCTCTTATAGTTGTCGGCACAGTTGGCGCAGTGGCTGAGCGATTGGCTGCTGCCCTGTTCGATTCCCACACGGAATAAATTTATATGGCCTACAAATAGTTGTTCAGGGTCTAGCTGTTTGTGTATGTAAGTTTATAATTATATTACGATGCAGGAGAAATTGCTAGATAGGGGCAAAGTTAAAAAAAATAGCCCGATATTACCCAAAATCTTTTTATCATCCATCTCCATACTCCCCAACCACTTGCTTAAGTCTCAGCGCGCACTAACGACGCGATTTTCGGCCGAACATCCGGCGATTATCCAACGAGCACGGATGTTAACTATCGGTTTCGAGACGATGTAAAAAATCCGGAGTCTGTCACGGACGTAAATAAGTTACACCAATTTTAAGACACGACTTTGTATCCAGAGTTCTGGTGGTGAGGGATTGGTTTTAAAATAAATAGTTCTACAACCATATAACTGCCTCGTTGGCCTAGTGGTTCTAAGCGCGACTGCTCCGCTAGAGGTCTTGGGTTCGAGCAAAAAGTGTTATTGGGTTTTTCTATGAAATTCTCAGTAGCGGCTCGGAGTTAGGATTTGTGCCCGGTTGCTGGCAATAGGCTCGCCCCTATTACATGGGACCTAAAACATACCGGCGAACTGTGGGTGTACATTGTTACACCTCTGCCTAACCCTTCGGGGAATATAGGCGTGATGGTATGGATGGTGGTTCTACAACTTACTCTGCTAACTTTAAATACAAATACATTTTTAAATAATGTAAATTACTGGCTTCTGTCCCTGACTTTATCCGCGTCGAGTTACGTCTTTCGTTACTGCTCCGCTCTCAGGGATCCTAGCGTGATGTTATATAGTCTACACTATTCCTCATGAGTCTGGCTATCATATGCCAAAAGATTTTTACTAACTTGACTAGAAGTTCCAGTGATTAGAGCTTTTAAACAAAAAAAATCTACAGCTGTAGTTTATAGATAATACTAGCCTATTATTGTACCGCTGATAGGCAAAGGCATCTTCTCTTAAGAAGCTCCTTCTCATAAGAACCATTTATCTCTCAGAAAGCACGAGGATTGATTACCATCCTTGGTCAAGTGGATTGGCGATTTCTAGAAGAGATCTTTGCTCTGCAGTCAGACAGGCAGATATTATTATGTTACATATTTATTATATACTAGCGACCTACCCGCGACTTCGTCTTCGTGGCTTATTTCACCCGTGTTAAGTTACGTCTTACGTTACTGCTCGGCTCCCGTGGGTCGTAGTGTAATGTTAAACAGCCTATGTTACTCAGGAATAATGTAGCTATCTATTGGTGAATAATGGTTAAAAGCGGTCCAGTAGTTTCGGAGCCTATTCGTTACAAACAAAAAAATGTTTCCTCTTTATAATATTAATACGAGTATAGACTAGTATAGATTTATGTAACGACTACGCACATTCCTTTTACAATGAAATCATAGCGATAATCTCATAATTCGATTAAACTCCATTTTAGACTATCAACTGAACGCAAAACCATTACTCATCGTCGACTGAACTAGAATACCAATTCATGTTTACGATAAACAATCGGTATTAAACTCGATACTATTGGATGGTATCGGATGGGTATTTAGTCGATTTAAATGGGTCATTCGATCATTCCGATTGTCGCACATTTGTCGAGATAACTCGATATTAATCGGGCACGTTTAGGCCTGTTTTGTTTCTGAATTTTGTATTGGGTTCAAATTAATGAGTTGTGTAGTATTATGGTTTGTATTGTTAGCTGCACTATGTTCGAATAAACTGATTGATTTTTATTTCACTGCGTATCTTTTGGTTAGTAAAAGTGCTCTTGAATACGAACAATTTTTACTAAAGGACCAACTCCGAAATATGAAAAAGAAAATGTGCTGTTCCCTATAAAATTGCACTACAGCACGATCAAAATAATATGGGACAGTTGATTTTCTTTTTAGGGTTCCGTACCCAAAGCGTAAAACGGGATCCTATTACTAAGACTCCGCTGTCCGTCCGCCTGTCTATCACAAGGCTGTATCTCATGAACCGTGATAGTTAGACAGTTGAAATTTTTACAGATGATGTATTTGTTATGCCGCTTTAACAACAAACAGAATAAAATAAATATTGAAGGGGGCTCCCATACAATAAACGTGATTTTTTTGCCGTTTTTGTAGATAACTAGCTACTGCCAGCGACTTCGTTTGCGTGGTTTTTTCTACCGGCATTAAGTTTGGTCTTTGGTTATTGCTCCTCCCCCATGTGTCGTAGCGTGATGTTATAACACCTAAACCCTTCCTCGATAAATAAACTATCCAACGGAAAAATGATTTTTCAATTCCAACCAGTACTTCCTGAGGTTAGCGTGTTCAACCAAACAAACAAACTCTTCAGCTTTATAATATAAGTATAGATGGTACGGAACCCTACGTGCGCGAGTCCGACTCGCGCTTGGCTGGTTCTTAGATTTTAGCGTCAATCTTTTAGTGTAAGTTGTTCTTATTTTTAATTTCTTTCACGCGCGAAAATATGCTCAGCGTATTAAAGTCAGCTTGTATGTCTTATACGACGTAATTAGACTAATTTGACCGATTACTGCATTCTAAAGAGAACAATCCCAGCAAACGTGCGTCCAAACAACAGCGTCCAAACTCCCGATTGTTACGGAGAAATACCTAACAGAAAAACCCAATAACACTTTAACACAGGACCCGGGCAGGAACGGGGCAGAACCATGGTAAGTTATTTCCAAAGATATTCTCAATACTGGGACATTAATAAGCACTGGTTACTATTCCTTGCACGGACTCTTGTTCCATAATACTGATCTCCCGCCCTTTTATCTGAATCGTAGTGTGTTTTTTATTTTTCTTTGTTTAATTTTATCTGCTCCTAATAGCCTTTGGTCTTTCTTAGGATTCGTAACTCCTACCACTCAGTAAAATGGCCGCCATTTTTCGATTCTGGTATCGCTGTCTAGTTTAACATTTTTATCCCATTCTTGTGACTCCGTAGGATTTTTTTTATTCCCCAGACTGATTCCGGTCACAGCGGCTAATCTTAATGCAGACTAGCCTAGTCAAGTACGCAGGAGTTGTTATAGTGCACAAGTGTGTGCACAACACAGGTGCACTCTCTCTTCCCTAACTCTCATAGTCCGATGGGACGGCGATCCGACAAAACCGGGGAGATATCAGGCACGGGACCAACGGCTTCACGTGCTTTCCAAGACACGGGGGTGTCACACCACCAACTTCCAAACTCCGGGCTGTTACTGAGAAATTCCTAATGGAAAAACCCAATTATACTTTTTGCCCGACTTGGGAATCAAACCCAGGACCTCACGCTCAACAGTCGTGTTTGCCACCACGAGACCAAGGGGGTTTAATATTCACGCGGACGAAGTGGCAGATGGAACCTAAATTTGTCCTATATATGTTTTTCAAAGCCACGTACATGGTTTTCCTCGCAACTAAACCCCGCCAATTTCCTAGATTTCTTTTGTTTTCATATATTTTCCGTGTATCGTTATTAATCACTTCTTTTGTAATCTCGCCCCCAGCTTCCATTCCTCACACTAATAAGCAGTCGTTACTATTCTGTTCGCGTCAGCCATTTTGTATCGCACTACCCTGTTTTATTTCAATCAATGGCTCTCGTATTTCTTGGTTATTATTTGAAAATTCAATCATAAAATGTGTTTTTAACTTCCCTGTATTTTTTGAAAGTGCAGTAGTAGGGCTCTCTGTGATCGCGAGACGACTCCCGGCGACCGTAGATACGGGCCTGTGGACAATGAGCAATGGGTAGCTCACCGTCCTTACGTTGCATAACGACAGGCCGTGTCGACGGCGCGTTCGTGTACCACGTGCGCCTCTTAGTGATGTCAGCATAGGGAAGGGGCCACTGATGGCCGATGCCTGCCGGGGCTGCGGGTTGTTCGTAAGAGATACAACGCCCCCGGAACGCAAAGGGCACAAGAAGGAACGTGGGTGGGTTTTAGTCAGTAAAAGTCTGACACTAAAGGCGGTTGAAGTTATTTGATGATTTCCCCCCCCCCCAAAAAAAAAAGGGCTCTTTGTGATGGACCTCGTCCGGGGATGTACTATCAGCAATTCCGGTTTGAAGAGTAGGTGCCGGTGTAATTACAGTTACATGAGATATTTCAACTTTGTCTCTGGAATGGCAACGCATGTGCAAGAGCTCTGTTATTGCAGCAGATGTCTATAGGCAGCGGTGATTACTTAAAATATCAGGAGGGCCGTCAGCTTGATCGCCACGCCATCCAATGATATGAAAAAAAAATGGATGCAGATATGTAAAGTACGATGCCCTCTCATAAGTCGGTACTCTCATGTCATAAATAGTAGCCCGCAATATCCCAATAATTCAATTAATCACGTTAAACGAACTCATTATGAATGATGGTCAATAATGTCTATCACTAATGTCACTAGATGGCGCTATTTAGATTTATGTATGTACAAATATCTATCAAGGCTTCTAGTACATTTATAAAACTTCGCAGCAAGCTCTTAGGTTCGGATGGAGTCCTTAATTTATTAAGAAACCACAGGAAATACCGGTTAGGAAGCCGACCGCTTCGTAGGTTGTTCTGGGAGATGCTATCCCGAAGAAAACTTAGGTCACCAATCCACCTTGTCCTTGCATTGCAGTTTGCACAACTGGCAACGCTACCCTGTAACCATCTCCATAATTGTCATCTCAGTCTGATCTTACAGATTGACAGCTGTGAATCTCATTTCACCTAAATTCACCAAGGGAGATTTCACTCAGAATGCCTCCCTCAGCATTTAAGTTTTTGCCAACTAGACCATCAACTGCAATGCAGGGTTAACCATTTTCCCTTTAAAGAAACTGTTACAATAAAACCTCTTAACGGAGAAGAACAGTTACACCAGCAGATTGCTTACACAACCCTGGCTTCTTTAAACACATTTATATACCTATCCGATCTCTGTAGCCTACCGTCATTAATAAGAAGTACTAGATGAAGCACTTACTATTCGGCTCACGACCCCCATTTTTCCCTAACACCCTGACCTCGTCTTTCAATCGAAGGCCACTTTATTTGTCTTACTGTTTATCGCAAGTCTTTCTGTCCCTTATCACTAAATTGAATTGGTGAGGGACAAAAGGCCTGCCCGAAATTCGTGTAGGGTTGCTGCTTTTTGGGGTGGAGTTTATTTTAGAGTTTATTAATTTTTAACCCTTTTTTTTTGTTTTTTGATTGAATATAGTGGTCATAATAGCGACTGCTACGCTAGAGGTCTTGGGTTCGATTCCCATGTCGACCAAAAAGTTATTGGAATTTTCTATGAAATTCTCAGTAGCACCTCGGAGTTAGGATTTGTGCCCGGTTAATGGCAATAGTTTTTCGTTTCATTTATGGATTGGCTCTTGACATGGGTTTTTAATAAAGTTTTTGTCGTACATGCGTCATGCATGAGGTTACGGGTTCGATGCTTAGTAAGTACCTATGAGGGCACCGAAGAATGCTCAGAGCAACCTCCGTGCCCTAGACAAAGGTAGTTGAAGGAACACCATAGCGTCTAAGTCGGTAGGAGTCTAAAACACCGCTCCGCCGTTCCTGGGTCGGAGACAGTTCATAAGGACTTCTCCAAGAGAAAAAAGGCAAGAACTAATGTAACTTGTTCGTTTTGTATGTACTTCCTATACTTATCACTGTCATTATTGAAGGAAACATCGCAAAAAACCTGAACTTAGAATTTTTTATAAGTCTGATATCGAAAATCAGCAAGCCTAGAAAGAAAGTGCATAACACCACTCTGTTTCTATGTGTGTTAAAATTCCATGAAGCTTCGAATCCAAGGTTGTGGAATTTGTTGAAGCGTCCCATGGAATGGGAATGGAATGGATATGGCATGGAGGAACACGGATAAGTTTTAGTCAGTAAAAATCTGACACTCCTTATCGCTCCACCCAGAACGAAAGACGCCATTCGAAGATTTCCAATTTACAAAAAAAAGGAGCTCCGAATCTTTAAACATAATCACACCAAACTCAATTTTCTCAACTCAAGTGTACGATCAATCATTGGCAGAACAAACAAACATGTCTCACCTAAATTCATGAATATGAAATGTGGCAGCCCTGCCGCGACCTGCTTATCTTCAGCATGATTAACCTCTCAAGTTTCTTGCACAAAATACGGGAAGGCACTTCTTCGTTGCACTATTTTGTTGCTACTGCTAGTCAAGTAGGCCTCGTCGCCGAGTGAGGCCTAGGAAACGCTGGTGTGATGACATAAAGACGTTCATGGGAGATTGGGCAGAAAAGGCAACATTGGGTGAAAAAAAAAGTGTGCTATTGCGACTTTGTCCGCTTAAATGTCAGTTATCGCGAATGTTGACAACATCACTGGGTAAAAAGTAGCCTTTATCCCTTCTTGGGGTTCAAACTTACCCTGTACCGAATTTCATTAAAATCAGTTCAGTGGTTTAGTCGTGAAAGCGTAACAAACAGACAGACAGACAGAGTTACTTTCGCATTACTAATATTAGTACGGATTTATGTATTTTAACTACTTATTGACCAAGATTCAATGTTATGTTTTTCTTTCTTGTAAATGACGTTCAAAAGTGCCTTTTTGATTTAATTGTAATAAATCATAATATAATAATAATATGCCCCCCCCCCCCCCAGGCAGGCGCGACTGATGAGCGTGGGGTCCCGGGTTCGATTCCCAGGTCGGCAAAGTGTTATATAAAAGCAATTTTCTCGGAAAGCAATGAACCGATCCGATTGAAATTTCAAAATATGTTTTGTTTTCCTCATTTGATAAAATAAAATAGGTATTTTGATTTTGTCATTTTGAACTGCTTCATTAGCATAGTGGTCCTAAGTGTTTTGATTTTGACGTGGTTACATGGTTTGATCGCTTATAAACTTATAATCTGAATTTCTAGACTGATTTCCGATTGAATAATAATAATTTATCATTTATAATCCGCCTTGAGCAAGCGTGGTGGTCAATGCTCGTGCCTTCTCTGTATGAGAAGAGGCCTTTGTGCTGCAGTGGGACAATAATAGGCTGGCATTTTTATTATTATTTTAATCATCCCACCATATTTTACGTGTGTGCAAAAACATGCATATTGTACATAAAACAAAAAGAAACAAAATGCTATCGAGCTCCAACACGATACGTCGTTAAATTTTTTTGATTACATTGCGTAGTCGTTACTACAGTAATTGGTGAGTGTTGCCTGCGAGCGGCAATGTATTGCTTTAAGGTATTGCTAATATTTATCATGAATTGTACCCGCGGCGTGTATTCAGATGTTGATGTGATAAGATCGAAGCGTTTGATAATTTTATTGTCAATTTTGTGAAATAAATAAAATATTCTTTACCTACCAATAGTATTATTATTATTATTTAATTATGTTACTTTTTGTGTTATGTTACCACGGTTACACTTACCAATTACAGTAATTAAAGACTCAACACTTAAAAAGAAAAATATAAACTATAAAAAAACTATAAAAAATATGAACTACCTCGTTAGCCTAGTGGTCCTAAGCGCGACTGCTATGCAGAGGTCTTGGGTTCGATTCCCAGGTCGAGCAAATGTGTTATTGGGTTTTTCTATGAAATTCTCAGTAGCAGCTCGAAATTAGGATTTGTGCCCGGTTAATGGCAATAGGCTCCACTCTCTATTACATGGGACATGGACATATCGGCGAAAAGTGGGTGTACATTGGTACACCTCTGCCTAACCCTTCGGGGAATACAGGCGTGATAGCATGTTATGCCCAAACGCTTGGTTGACACTTTCCGTGATTCAAGAGCTTTTACCATCTTATCATAGTTTCTAAGAAAATATTTCTATGTCACTTATAACTTACACCACAAAGTACAACGTACTAATCTGACTGATTTTACGTCGCGAGCACCGCGATACAGCGCCATTATAGTAATGGTCTCCAATTGACTTAACTACAACACTATAGGTCCAGCTCTTGATATCCGGCACTCAGCCACCTATGTAGATGGAGTAGATGAACTTTGGTTAAATTGAATAGGTTGTGTGGAAATTGCCTCATTTGCCTAGTGATCCTAAGCGCGACTGCTATGCTAGAGATCTTGGGTTCGATTCCCAGGTCGAGCAAAGAGTGTTATTGGGTTTTTCTATGAAATTCTCAGTAGCAGCTCGGAGTTAGGATTTGTGCCCAGTTAATGGCAAAAGGCTCGCCCCCTATTACATGGGACCTAAACATATCGGCGAACTGAGGATGTACATTGGTACACCTCTGCCTAACCCTTCGGGGACTACAGGCGTGATGATATGACGACCAGTCTAACCAAGAGGTATCGTGATGTCCAGTAACTGGGTTGTGGAGGTCAGATAGGCAGTCGCTCCATGTGAAACACTGGTACTCAGCTGCATCCGGTTAGACTGGAAGCCGACCCCAAGATAGTTGGGAAAAGGCTAAGTAGATGATGATGATTCGTCAAGAATACGGCTTTCATATACAAAAAAGAATTATTCCAATCCGACTTTTAGTTCCAGAGATTAGCGCGTTTAAACCAACAAACAATAAAAACTCTTAAACTTATTACATTCGTATAGATTAATAATAATCCTAGAACACAGTTAACCAAACTGGTTTACCAAATCAACTGCTATTACTTGCGTTCAATCAATCAATATTAACAACTTGGTCGGCTAGCTTCTACAGAAATCCGACGAAGCAGCTAAGATCAGCTTGCGTTTAGTCAAAACAATTCCTAGTATGTATTGTACCGAACCCAGTCCAAATTCAAACACAGAATAGTTAGTTACAGAAGGCGCAGTTTATATGACGAACGAAAGCAAAGGAGCACACACACAGACGCAATGCAATCTTCACTGAAGAACCGAACGTTAGTCGAGACTTTGTGTGTGAGTGTGTGTGTGTACTCGGTGTGTAATATCTACCTAACCGAATTTCGGTCATGGCTGCCAATCTCAATGGAGACTACCCAAGTACGCTGGAGATGTTAGAGTACACAAATTTGTTCGCAAACTCAGATGCACTCCCTCTTTTCTTACTCTCATAGACCGAATAGACGGCAATCAGACACGACTAGGAAGAGATCAGGCGCAAGACCAACGGCTTAACATGCTTTTCGAGATACTGGGGTTACACCACGTGCTTCTAAACTACGGTCTAATTTCAAATGAAATTTTTGCCCGACCTGGGAATCTAAACCGGACCCTATGGGGCAGTTACCGGAGCGTTTGCACTCAGTATATGGAACGAATGAATGATGAAATTATTTGCAAGATTATAGGTGGTAAGTTCATAGACATTATGTGCATCACCTTTTCGCTGTTTCTATAGAGTTAACCTTCTGTACTTATTTACTCTGTTGCTTCGACTTCACAAAGTGTGGATTAAACTATACAACCCGTCATTCTGAACCGAACTACAAATTCTGAAATTCAGACTAACTCAATTACACCGAAATAGTTTTTAAACTGAAAGGGACTGAGTAGATTTGCGTTTTCCTGTAATAAACACTGTGTTGTTACTTCCTTTAAAGTTTGTTACTTTGTGGTGATAAAATTGGACACAGTTGACACTATTTTTTACTCAACTTAGGATGATTATGATTTTAGCAGTCTATGTAAGTAGATAGGTAGATCAGTAGGACAGTATTAATCGTATATTAATGAATGAGGTGTCGTAGGAGACAACATAATATTGCGCAGCTTATAAGCTATGCGACGTCGCAAAAAATTAAAATGGCGGCATACAGGCAATGTAGAATGTGACGTAATTGTATCATGTTTGGTTTCTAATAAAAGGTCTCAATGAACCCGTTTTGAAAATGTATTTAAAATATACTCAAACTTTTTGGTAGGACCTTTCGGTCCTTATTTTTTATATTACTACCCTGACCTTATTGGTGAGGTTCTTCAGAAAGGTCGGGTGCGCAGTACTCGTAACCGGCGTGCTTGTATGAACGTGGACGAAGCGAAAGAAGTATGTAAGGATCGTAGCAGGTGGCGTTCTGTGGTTTCTGCCTACCCCGATAGGAAAAAAATATATATGTATGTACTTTTTAATGCACATATCTCAAACCCGAATTTAGAGTAAATGCAATAGTTTAAATCAGACACATTCAGTCTTAATTCTATTTGTCCGCGCGATTCAACTGACTTCGATAACGTAATCAGACTAACATAGTGACTGACTAAACTTTATGTGGAGCCATAAAACCAGTGATGTCTTGTGAGGGTTTAATTTTAGGAGCCATTTAGGTTAGGTATGTTTTTATTGGCGTAGTTTGTGGTGAGCTGTTGATAAGATTACTTTGTTGTTAGTAGTAGGTAATAATATCACCCTATCTCGTCCCACTGCGGGAACAAAGGCCTCTTCTTATAAAGAGAAGGCACGAGCATTTATCACCACTTTTGCTTAAGACGGATTGGCGATTTTTGACTTTTATTAAGCATAGAGTTTCTTGCAAATTTTTCTTCATACGAAACTAGTTTTTGGAATGGGCAACTAGATTCAATATTTTTTCTTTTTTATTTGTAAATGATGTTTAAAAGTCCTTTTTAATGGTCTAATTGAAGCAAATGACTTGACTTTATTAATTACCCAATATAATGGCTTATGATATACTAAACAAATAGTTTTTAGCAAGGCACACATACTACTCGTATCACTATCAAGCCTGTATTCCTCGAAGGGTTGGGCAGAGGTGTAACAATGTACACCCACAGTTCACCGGTGTGTTTAGGTGCTATGTAATAGGGGGCGAGCCTATTGCCATTAACCGGGCACAAATCCTAACTCCCAGCTGCTACTGAGAATTTTATAAAAAAACCCAATAACACTTTTTGCTCGACCTGGGAATCAAACCCAAGACCTCTAGCGTAGCAGTCGCACTTAGGACCACTAGGCTACCGAGGCAGTTTAGCAACTCAGTAATAAATATAATAGTTATGTAATTAATCTTTTACACGCCTGTTTACTAGCCACACATGTAGCTCCTGTTTCCGTGGAGCATGCCGCTTAAACGTACGTAATTTTAGAATTAATGTAGACTTAGTGTGGGAGCTGACTACCACAAAACCTCTACTGGTTCGTTGACCAGTCGGGATTTCCACTGAATTTCATCTTTCATTTGGTTTCATATAGCCTTTGTAATTAAATCACGATTTATTTATTTATTTCAATCATAAAACTTACCAAAATAATAATTATATTACAAACTCTGAGTATGTACAGTTAATATAAAAAACAAAAAGTAAGCTTGTAGGGCATCAAAAAACTCATCCGCATCGCTGTAAATGGGACAAGTGCCCAAAAGGCTGGCAGCATTGCCACGTTGTATGGCAATGCTGATTCTTTGGCCCAAGTAAAGGCTAGCTCTTTGGTCACGTGAAGGGTCGAACAGACGCTTGGTAATGTCCAGAATAACTAGATGAGCGCTCGGACCCCATGGCCCTAGTGTTTCAACCCTAAACGGCTTAAACATATAGCTTCCAAATATAATAAAAATAATATTCTCCAATCTGATTTCCACCTCGGTGGCAAGTCTTAATAGAGACTAGCCAAGTACGCAGGACATATTTTATAATACACGAGTGTGCCTATAATGAACCTATAATACAGGTGCACTACCTCTTACTTCATTCTCATAGTCCGATGGGATGGCAATCCGACACGACCGGGGAGAGATCAGGCGTAGGACCAACGGATTTAGATGCTTTATGAAACACGGGGGTGTCACACCAACGACTAATAAACTCCGAGCTGCTACTGAAAAATTCCTAAAGCAAAAACTCAATTACACTTTTTGCCCGACCTGGGAGTTGAACCCAGGACCCCACGCTTAACAGTCGTGCTTGCATTCATGAGACCAACGGCGCAGTCCATCGGGTTTTGTTCAATAATAATTTAAACATTCACTGGTTCGGATTTGTGGAAGGTGAAGGCCGTTGGTATTGAAGCAGAAGATACCCTTTTCATTCTTGAAGTTTGTTCCGTGTGACTGAGGATTATGACAATGAGATCGATGTTATCGGCGATAGTAGTCTGTCTATCTGTGAATAATATATTTTAGGTAAGAAAGTAAATGCCCCGTTGGTCTCGTGGTCACAGGTGCGACTGATGATCGTGGGATCCCGGGTTCGGTTCCCAAGTCGGGCAAAAAGTGTTATCCGGTTTTTCCATTAGGATTTGCTCAGTAGCAGCCCGGAGTTTGGAAGTTGGTGGTGTGACAACCCCGTGCCCCGGAAAGCAAGTAAAGGCGTTGGTCCCGGCTGTCATTCGTAGATCTTTGACAGTCGTTACGGATAGTCAGAAGCCAGGAAGTCTGACAACCAGTCTTACCAAGAGGTATCGTGTTGCCTAGTGACTGGGTTGAGGAGGTTAGATAGGCAGTCGCTCCATGTAAAACACTGATATTCAGCTGCATCCGGTTATACTGAAAGCCGATCCCAACATAGTTGGGAAAAGGCTAAGAAGATGATAGCGTTCCGCGGGCGTCTGCCGCGGTACGAAAATCCCGCGCGTAGACGCGTCGGCAGTGTTTGGTCCTAGGCGTGTTTTTTATATAAATTGAAATACTTTGTATACGATGTCAAAATCTGCCGCCACACGCTACGCTTCGAGGCGCGGTGCAGTGTGATAACCGTCTAACGTCGGTAAAGGAAAACATCGTGAGGAAACCTGGATTTATATAATAAATATTAGTTTGACAACTGCCTCGGTAGCCTAGTGGTTCCAAACGGGACTGCTACGCTAGAGGTTTTGGGTTCGATTGCCAGGTCAAGCAAAGTGTTATTGGGTTTTTCTATGAAATTCTCAGTAGCAGCTCGGAGTTAGGATTTGTGCCCGGTTAATGGCAATAGGCTCGCCCCCTATTACATGGGATCTAAACATACTGGCGAACTGTGGGTGTACATTGTTACACCTCTGCCTAACCCTTCGGGGAATACAGGGGTAATGGTATGTTGTATTAGTTTGAATCCGCAAAACCGCATTCGAGCAAGCGTGGATGCTCATGCCTTCTCTGTATGAGAAGAGCCATTTAGTCGAATAATAATTGGTTGGTATTATTAGGTAAGATATCACTGATATAAGAATGAAGTTCCTAAAAGAGTTTCGCTTTTTAACATATATCAATTATCATTCGCTTTCAAATCATATTAACCATACACAAAGTTCTGATTAATTTCTTTCCCAACCCGTTTTAAAAGGTTTGCACACATTGCATCGACCCGTTGTTGGACCGTGGTTAGTAGTAACCGGTACGAGTCGTCAGCACAAACTTCAAGCAATTTTTTGAATTAATTCTTGTTTTTTTTTTGGATTTTTGTTGTCGGCGACCAGTGCCGGTTACTTTGCCAACATTTTATATTTATAAATGTATGAACAGTACCTACTTGTTTTGCTCGCTGTGTTTAGATGGAACTAGGCAATTTGTGCGTTGCAATGAGGCTTGCTTTCGTCGAAATGCGAAATAGTGTAAATAATAGATAGAACATGTATTAACCTCAAACACGGATTTGTTTTTGTAACAAACATTTGGTAGTGTTTTAATATAGAGTTGCCTGAACTGTATTGTTAGCCCAGTGTTCTTAAGCGCGACTGTTACGCTAGAGGTCTTGGGCTCGATTCCCAGGTCGAACAAAAAGTGTTCTTGGATTTTTCTATGAAATTCTCGGTAGCAACTCGGAGTTAGGATTTGTGGCCGGTTAATGGCCTATAGGCTCGCCCTCTATTACATGGGACCTAAACATACCGGCAAACTGTGGGTGTACATTGTTACACCTCTGCCCAACTCTTCGGGGAATACAGACCCCGCAGCCCTGGCGGATTATAAGTAGGTATGTCTTTCTGATTAAACAATCAACAGCGAACATGAGAAGCCGGTTTACTGAATAGAGGCTTGTATAGGCTTTCAGAAACTGTACCTTAGCTGATTGATTGATTTTAACGGGTTTTAATTTTTGCGTTCGTTGCACACTGATCCGTCCAATTCAATGAGCGCCTACCCTAACGGCCCAAATCTACTATTTATTTACGAAGTGTACAAAATTTCGCGTTGCAAGAGGTTGAGTAAACACTTCTAACCGTCGCATTTTTAATTAGACATACCTCAATGGTTAAACAATGATTGGCAAAAAACTTGACAATAATTCCTAAGTCCATCTGAAATGCTGGACAAATTCTTTATTACCTTCGCATTAAAGTTCATTTCTGTATGGCATAAAGATTTTCGGATGCAAAAATAATTTTGCTGAGGTCAAATTCTTAAGTTACTGCCAAGAGAATTTAGTCCTTATTTCGTTGGGTTAAAGTCGTGTAACAAATTGATTTTAAGCTCTCCGATTTTAGCGAGCTTCGTAAAATTTTTAATGATGACTACTGTCACAGTATTTCAATTATTTAGCACTTGACGGACGATTGAGTTGTTGCGGTCAAACTTAGTATCTTTTTATTATTTAAGCAAGTTCATTTGCATAAGGTCTTTAGAAAAGTTATCATCGTCTACTTAGCCTTATCCCAACTATGTTAGGGTCGGCTTCCAGTCAAACCGGATACAGCTGAGTACCAGTGTTTTACATGGAGCGACTGCCTCTCTGACCTCCACAACCCAGTTACTGGGCAACGCGATACCTCTTGGTTGGACTGGTTGTCAGACTTCCTGGCTTCTGACTATCCGTAACGACTGTCAAAGATCTACGAATGACAGCCGGGACCAACGGCTTTACGTGTTTTCCAAGGCACGGGGGTGTCATACCACCAACTTCCAAACTCCGGGCTGCTACTGAGCAAATCCTAATGGAAGAACCCAATAACACTTTTTGCCTGACCTGGGAATCGAACCCGGGATCCCACGCTCATCAGTCGCGCTTGCAACCACGAGACCAACGGGGCAGTTCAACCTAGATTAGCCAAGTACGCAGCAGACATTATAGTACACAAGTGTGTGCGCAAACACAGGTGCGCTCCCTCTTCCCTAACTCTCATGGTCCGATGGAACGGCAGTCTGATACAACCGGGGAGATCAGACGCAGGACCAACGACTTTTCGTGCTTTTCAAGATACGGGGGTGTCACACCACCAACCTCCAAACTCCGGGCTGTTACTGAAAAATTCCTAACGGGAAAACTCAATAACACTTTTTTCCCCGACCTGGGAATCAATCCGAGGACCCCACACCCAATAGTCGTGTTTGCCGCCATGAGACCAACTAATTATAAAGAGAAGCAATGGGTTTTTTAGAGGACTAAAAGTCAAAGTCAAAGCATGTATTTCAATTTCACCATTCTTCCCCTTCTTTTTGTGTTGATTGACTCAACAAATTTTGTCCGACCGCACGTTCGTCTGTCGTACTGAGTAACCTGTACAGCTCTATCATTGCTCTCGTTTAGATCTTGGGTGGTGCAGGTGGTTGTGCACGTCGGACAACTAAGGAGGTGACGCAAGTCCTGTGATGACGCTCCTCACGTGCACTGCGTTTAGGATGGGTGAAGAATGCCCCATTTGGCCAAATTACATTTACAGCAATCTGCAATCAGATAAGAGATTTCCTTCTGCCTATCATCAAAAACATTATCTTTAGTTCTCGAACTGAAAACTGTGAAACTTTTCAACTGGCGCTGGTGTCGCTGCTGCCATACGAGACAACTCTAATAATATGTTATTGGACTAACATCCATGGACGTTGTACTCAGATTTTAATAGGATGGATAAGAATTAGCACTGAAGGCGTTAACACTTGTAGCATTGTTTTGGAAAGAAGTAAAGAGCGAGCGACTTATTTCATTAATTTAATGACAAAATCACAACACGCGTATTGACGAGTTCCATGGTTTATCTCCAAAGGTCTACATAAAATCCTCATAAAATGAATATAGGATTATCTCTGGAGAATACCGTTTCAAATATAAAAAGGAATTACGCAAAGCGGCTTAGAAATCTCGGAGAAACCGGTGTAAATGAATAAGAAAAAAATTATATGTAATTTGTAATTCTTTCATAAATATTGAGACTGAGATTTATTTATTTCACATAACATACGATCACGCCTATATTCCCCGAAGGGTTAGGCAGAGGTGTAACAAAGCACATCCACAGTTCGCCGCTATGTTTAGGTCCCATGTAATAGGGGGCGAGCCTATTGCCATTAACCGGGCACAAATCCTAACTCCGAGCTGCTACTGAGAATTTCATAGAAAAATCCAATAACACTTTGCTCGACCTGGGAATCGAATCCAAGACCTCTAGCGTAGCAGTCGCGCTTAGGACCACTAGGCCAACGAGGCAGTTATTTATTTCATTAATATTTATATGTACAATATAGACTATAGACAGGGTGTTAGGGTGAATGAGGGACTTACTTTAAGGAAGTGCAGTACGAACAACTTTTACTATAGTACGAAACGTAAAATCGCGAAAAAATATCAACTGCTCCATACATTTACGTTCCTATAATTCGACTACATGTAAAGAACAGCAGATTTTTTTGCAATTATAAATTTGATTTCATAGTGAAAGTGGTTTATTTTTATAAGCACGACACTCCCCCCTCCTCCCACTCCGCCCTTGTTTAAACTAACATAAATTATCGACTTGAAATCAGTAAAAAAAAAAATGACATCAAAGAATTCCTCCACACCGCCGCCGTCAACTAAATACATTTTATTAATTGTCATCAATACTATGTTTTAAAATAATTTTCATATCCAAACTTTGCATCGTCCAAGGTTCTTATCACTGCGGAACTAAGTTGACTCGGGTCAAGCGGACAAGCGCCAACAGTTAACGGTTTGTTTATTTTAAGTTAGGTAGGTACCTACTTACACACCATAGTTACACAAGGGATTTGGTTTAAGACGTTATTTTACGTAAAACATGGTCATTGGGTAAAATTAATTAAGAGAGAGAAGAGTAGAAGGCTCAGTAGTCCTAAGCGCGACTGGTACGCTAGAGGTCTTGGGTTCGATTCCCAGGTCGAGTTAAGTGTTATTGGGTTTTTCTACAAAATTTCTGGGCAGCAGCTCAGAGTTAGGATTTGTGCCCGGTTAATGGCAATAGGCTCGCCCTCTATTACATGGGACCTAACCATACGGGCGAACTGTGGGTGTACATTGTTACAACTCTGTCTAACCCTTCGGGGAATACAGACGTGATGTATGTATGTGAAATTAATTATTGATAAGATTAAGATTAATTTTGTTCTATTAGAAAATAGGCATCTTTACAAGAATTTCGCAATTTCGCGTGGAAAGATTTTGAAATGTATCTATGCTACTGTGGGATACATTAAGACGTCATTTGTAATGTCGATGGGTGATTTGATTACATAAATTTGTAACAAGATACTCCACCCGGGCTTTGGAATTCTACCAAAACCAGGAAAGTAGCGGTCATTTTTTTAAATAACACCGTGTCGACGGCGCGTTCGTGTTCCACGCGCGCCTCAAAGAGATGTCAGCAAACATCAGAAGGGGCCACTGAGGGCCGATGCTTGCCGGGGCTGCGGGTTGTTCGAAACAGATACGGCGCCCCCGGAACGCAAAGGGCACAGGAAGGAACATGGATGGGTTTTAGTCAGTAAAAGTCTGACACTCCCTCCCGCCCCGCCCAGGGCGGGAGAGGTCATTGAATGATTTCACATCGGTTAAAAAAAAAAACTTTTTAAATGACACACACACGATAGTCATCTTTTTCGAAATTTGTTTAGCTTTACAATTATTTCAGAGTACCTAGATCACCTCTTAAATGAACGTTCATCATCATCTTCCTGGCCTTATCGCATGTTACTTGGGGTACGCAACACGTTTTCTTCTTCCATGCCGTCCTGTCAACCGTCATGCTATCGCTGACTCCCTTCTCTTTCATGTCATTGTTCACGCAATCCATCCATCTTTTTTTTGGCCTCTCTCTTCCCCTCCATCCATCCACATTCATAAACTCATTCTTAAATGAACGTTATGTACGTTATTTTTAAAACAGAAAATGAAGAAAGCATTGCATGGCCACAATAATTAAATAAGATACACACCCAAACCACAAATCAACACACAAACCCACACAAAACATTAATCAATTAGCAATACCAGTATCAATCATTTTAATAGCCAACTATGACGTCATAACGCTTACAAATGACGTCACGGAACAGTGTCACTTCATAACTCGAGTGTACTATGTTCTATTGACAGCCAGTGTACTCGGGTACTAATCTCGACAAATTGACTGCAGTACACTGGCGGACGTAATTAATTGCCCGCTATTATTATGCATTGGAAAATTTGTTGGAGATTAGATTTAGACGGAGAACTCTTCAAAAAGGTCGAGTGCGGAATACTCGTAACCGGCGTATTTGTATGACCAGTTGTATGAACGTGGGCGAGGCGAAAGGAGTATGTAAGGATCGTAGCAGGTGTCGTTCTGTGGTTTCTCCCTAAAAAGGCATGAGTTTATTTATGTATGTATAAAGATTTAGATGTTATCTAAGTATTGTAAAAGCGATAGGTCAGTCGCTGATTAAATTCGAAATCTCGAAAGCTATTTGACCTATAAAGTTGAAATTGGACAGGGAGTTAGTGTACAAGTCGACGTCAGCTAAGGACGAATAAGGCTTTGACTTCCAAGATAAACTTTGGAAGTTTTCCTTTAAAAAATAACATACCATCACGCCTGTATTCCCCGAAGGGTTAGGCAGAGGTGTAACAATGTACACCCACAGTTCGCAGGTATGTTTAAGTCCCATGTAGGTAATAGGGGGCGAGCCTATTGCCATTAACCGGGCACAAATCCTAACTCCGAGCTGCTACTGAGAATTTCATAGAAAAACCTAATAACACTTTTTGCTCGACCTGGAAATCCAACCCAAGACCTCTAGCATTGCAGTCGCGCTTAGGACCACTAGGCTACCGAGGCAATTCCTTTAAAAAATAAAGAATGAAAAAATGAAAGAAAGAAAAACCATTTATCCCGCGAAGGTGACGCACATAATTGTAACAATTTTGCTTCATCAAGTCCCATAGACAATGCGCCGAATGAAACGGCTGACGCTCACCATGAGGCCGTGGCCTGTGCACGATGGCACGAAACCACGGAAACCTGAACTTAATAGTTAATATAAGTCTGAAATCGCTAGTGTGGGGATCAAGTGTGATATTCAATAATATTTTTTTTTATCGACCCCATAATTTTTCCCAACACTATTTCCAAACTAAAATTATTTCATCAGGTAGGTAGTTTTAACTAACCCCAAATAACCCTTTCACAAACTACTGACAAACCTAATAAACTGATTATAACATAAAACAACTAGACCAACTCAATAATTTATTACACCATCGTTGAATATTAAACCAGTTGGACGGTTTGTCAAAACTTTACTAAGGGTCAGACTCCACCAAAGCAGAGAGGAGAGGAGATGGCTCACAAAGTCAAAATTCAAAGTCAAAGAATTTATTTCAGTTACACCATTTACAGGCACTTTTGAATTGTCAAGAAGTTTGACAGAAAATTGAAGCTAGTTGCTCGTTCCAAAACGTAGGTCCCTATGGAGAAGAACGAGCAAAAACTCCATGAACACTCTCTTCAATTTGGTATGACAAAATCCTTGGTACAATTTTCTTGCTGCTTCTCTATGTAAAAATAATGAAGGTGAATATAAAACAAAAATAGTAATAAAGATGTAAGCAGTTAAGTGATGGCCAATCCCAACTCGACTGCCTCGTTAACCTAGTGGTCCCAAGCGCGACTGCTACGCTACGTCCTGGGTTTGATTCATAGGTCAAACATAGGGTTATGGGGTTTTTCTATGAAATTCTCAGTAACATCTCGGAGTTAGGATTTATGCCCGGTTAATGGCAATAGACTCGCCCTCTATTACATGGGACCTGAATAAAACTTCAGAGAAACGCGTGATGGTATGATGCAATTTCAATTGGAAGCGCCCGTTAACGAACATGGCGCGTAGATCAGCTCCATTTAGCTCAACCATAATGATGGGAACCGAGGGATCCAACACACGCCCCACCATCAGCGAGACATTTAAGTGAGCATGACAAAGCTCTCAACCCCCGTGCTCATTATGTCCAACATATAATACCTTAATAAGTGAATGGCTCCATGGTACTCACATTTACAAAATTGAAATAAATGATGTTAATTAACCAATAGGATACTTTGTTTTTAAATAACACTGGATGTCAAACAAACCGACGACCCACCTGATGTTAAGTGGTCACTGCTACCTATAGACATCTGCGATACCAGAGACCTTGCAAATGCGTTGCAATTCCAGAAACTAAATTTAAGCGTCTCATGTGCCTATAATTACACCGGCACTCTACGAACCGGTACACAGATACGTTGCTTTACGGCAGATATCCCGAGCTCCTTCACAAAGAGGTCTACTACTACTGTGTTGTGTTGAAACCGTGTGTTGTAGGAGATATCTTCTCTCCTCTCCGCTTTGGTGGAGACCAGGCCTAAAGGGCATTTTCGAATATTTTGTTTGTTTTTCGGTCCAGGCAGGCCGAATTTGGGGCCGTATTGTTATTTGCCTCGTGTCAATTATACTCGGGGGGCTTGTTTGGCGTAATTAATTTGGGGTCATTCGCGCCTCTTTTTTCTCGGAGGTGAGCTGAATTTGAAGTGATAATGGTGTTCGTGAGTTTGTATTTTAAAAGGTTTTATTTTTAAATTGTATCTACTGGACCTACAGATGGGAATTTTGTATTTATATTTAGATGTTAGCAATTATTAATTCGAAGTTAAAATATAGCCTAGTGACCCTAAACCCGACTGCTACGCTAGGAGTCTTGGTTACGATTCCCAGGTCGGCAAAGTGTTATTGGGTTTTTCTATGAAATTCTCAATGGCAGCTCGGAGTTAGGATTTGTGCCTGGTTAATGGCAATAGGCTCGCTCTCTATTACATGGGACCAGGACATACCGGCGAACTGTGGGTGTACATTGGTACACCTCTGCCTAACCCTTCCGGGAATACAGGCGTGATGGTATGTATGTATGTTAATATATAATCTTTGCTATGAAATGCTGTTTATGATTTTGAATTTAATACGATTAAAAACAGGGTGCGTTTCATATTTATAAAGTAGACTAAAGTATCAAAATTAAGCTCATAGGGCATCAAAAAACTCATCCGCATCGCTGTCAATGGGTCAAGTGCCCGAAAGGCTGGCAGCATTGCCACGTTGTATGGCAATGATATTTTTTTTTTTTAAATGCTCATGATTTGTCATTTAATTATTATTTTAGTGGGTTTTATGTTTGAAAAATAAACGTTGTACAAGTATGAAAATAAACGGTTCAAGTTCCATGAAGGACCTGTATTTTTTTTTATTCTTTAACATGAACTAAATAATATATTTTATATACATTTCATGCAAAAAATACCACAACTCAAAACGTTATAGTTACAGTACTTATCATTTTGAATGATGAAGGGTAATTAACCCTTTAAAAGACAAATAAGGGTGGGTCATTAATTTGCACGGAAGTGTATCTGGAACAAAGCTCGCGGCTGATACATTAGACAAGGGATACTGTTCTATGTCGATCACTGTTTTTAGTAGGTCGGGGTTTTAAAGTAAAGAGTATAATTAGAGACTGCCTCGTTAGCCTAGTGGTCCTAAGCGCGACTGCTATGCTAGAAGTCTTGGATTTGATTACCAGGTCGAGCAAAGTATTACTGAGTTTGTCTATGAAATTCGTAGTAGCAGCTCGGAGTTAGGATTTGTGCCCGGTTACTGGCAAAAGGCTCGCCCCTTATTACATGGGACCTAAAACATACCGGCGAACTGTGGTTGCACATTAGTACACCTCTGCTTAAGTCTTCGGGGAATACAATAGTGCAATAGTTTTTATATAAAAACAATAACAATGGAACAACAACAACGAATCTAACAATAGAATTACCATCAGCAACTGGTCCCAACTGCAGTTGTGAACAAAGAAGCTGGAATTATCTTTTGTTTTACGTTAATTAAAATTAAAACAGAATTTTCTACTTTTCCGTATTTCATAACTAATGAAAGCTTTGAGTCATTATGAAAGAACAATCTTCATCAATGTAAAAAATTACAATTGAATAAAAAATGTTTCTAAACTAGGCCCAGTTTTGCATCCGTATCAAATTTCAGAATGCTGTCACAAAATACATAATTATTCAAGTAAAATTTAAACACTTAGTCTTTTGCCCATGGGGGTAGGTAGAAACCACGGAACTCCACTTGCTAGGATCTTTAAGTACTCCTTTCGCCTTGCCCACGTTCATACACCTGGTCATGCAAGCACGCCGGTTACGAGTACTGCGCACCCGACCTTTCTAAAGAACCTCACCTGGTCAATAGTTCATAATTACTTGTTTTTTTTGTTGTTTATGTTGGACAGTATATCAGAATACACCCCTTTTAAAGAACAGAATCGCACCGTTTCATTGCAGTGAACAATGTCTCACGACGGGGCCCGCTAGGGCAAGTGCCTGCTAGGGTTGCAAGATTGGTTTGAAAGTGTCACCGCGACCCTGGAACGCAAAGGGCATTAGGAGGAACACGAATGGGTTTTAGTCAGTAAGAATCTGACACTATCTTTCGCTCCGCCCTGAGCGGACGAAGTCAGTTGAGATAAAAACTCGCGGACACTTGTATAAAAAGTTGGCAGACTCGTCCCTTAATTAATTTGTTATATTTCTCCACCTATGTATTTTGATATCTCTCTACTTTATATATTTTGTTTGTATGTATGTATGTATATATGTATTTTTATTATATTTTATTCTTGGAAATTTTCAGTTTTCCTTGCACCTACTATGTTTGGTCTCTGCGTCACCCTAAGGTAGACTGGTAGAATATGCCTAAGGCATTAAGTCCGCCTTTGTACGGTGTATTTTGTTTTACATTTGTGCATAAAGCTTTAATAAATAAAAAATAAATTTGATGACTTCCCATCCTTAAAACAAACAATGGCAGTGGCCAGTGGCGTACGACTATATTCCTGTGTGTGTGCGACCTAATTGTTCTGCCTACCCTAAATCCATCGGCAAGATGTCTATAGGTAGCGGTGACCACGTAACATCAGGTGGCCCTTCGTCGGATTGTTGGCTATCCAATGACGTAAAAAAACATAAAATCAAAAATTGAAAGTAACCCTCGATAGAATAATAAAAATCCATACCACAGCTAAAAAAAAAGCTCAAACATAGCTAGGAACACTTCCAACTAATTTACCTTTTAAACAAAAAAATTAAAATCAAAATCGGTTTATCCGTTCGGGAGGTACGATGCCACAGACAGACACACACGTTATTTTTATGCCAAAAAGTTACCTCCTAGAACTCAACGAGGATGCAAAACTACTTTGTATATGAAAGCATTCGTTTACCTAACCTGTAGAGAGAAAGTCACAAGTTGATATTGTAAATAAAATATTTCAGGAAAAATGTTTCAGTAACGTTGAAAATATAAAACTGAGTACAAATAGTGAATTTCAAAGCCTTTGTCTCACAATATGGAGTAAGTTGCAGTAATTTTAGGGTTCCGTTATTGAAATGCTAGCTTCTGCCCGCGACTTCGTCCGCGTCTAATTTGATATATTATCCCACGGGAACTGTAATTTTTCCAGACTATAATTTATCTCTGTACGAAATTTCATCCAGATTCGTTCAGCCATTCTCGCGTGATTGAGTAACAAACAAACAACAACAAGCAAGCAAACAAACAAACAAGATGGATGTTTGTTTATAATATTAGTAAGATATCAGGAAATAGGATTGACATCAGTTTCCTACAGTTTATCTTGGACATCATTAACGTCAGGCGAAGGAAAAATATCGTGAGGAAACCTGGTACAATTTACATGCCTAAAATTGGTAAGCCTCTTGAGCAAGCGTGGTGATCAATGCTCGTACCTTCTCTGTATGAGAGGAGGCTTTTGCCTTGCAGATTTTTTTAAGGATGGGAAGTCATCGAATGGCTTATTCCACTCTGGACGGAGAGGAAGGGACTGTCAGACTCTTACTGACTAAAACCCATACGTGTTCCTTGCAATACCCTTTGCGTTCCATGACTCTTTCAAACCAATTCCGGAACACTGGCCTTAATAACAGGCTGGTATTGTAATGTGGAAGGTCACCAAATTCTAGTTAATCATATTTATTATATTAATATTTTTGAACAAGATCAGAGTCAGTCATCGCAGTCTGCAGATTTCATTCCCTCATCACGTATTTTACGTGTTAAAGTAATATTTTCACAATAAAACCTCTTGTTATCGAATATACAGAACCTTAAGAGCGATCCAAAAAATCGCGCGTCACGATTTTTATTATTAAATCTGTGGCATGGGTAGCAACTATGAAATTCCGGTGGTCAACGCCGCAAAGGTTAATTTGTCCGGCTTCAGGCCACCGTACAGTGTAAATACCTCTCATATTTTTGCTTTAATGGAAAATTTTGTTCTAGATCTGTGTGTTAGGACTTTTGGAGAAGGCATTTTGTAGGTTTGAAAAAGGTACTTATCGTTGGCGATTTGTGTGAACTTCGTATAACCTAATAATGAAAGTGAAATTATTTATTTCAGTTGTCAGCGATGCGGAGGAATTTATTGATGCCATTTACTTTGAGTTTCTATTTATTTTTATTATTATGTTTTTTTTTATCTTATTTTTAGTTTGTCGATATTGTATAAAGAACTGATTATTTTAATTGATTAAAAAAGAATATAAAAGAAAATGACCATTAAAAGGTACATTTAAACGGGTGCAAAAAACACGTTACAAGCCTAAACGCCCTCGGGCCTGTGGACGGTGAGCAATGGGTAGTTCACCGTCCTTACGTTTAACTTAACGACAGGCCGTGTCGACGGCGCGTTCGTGTTCCACGCGCGCCTCAAAGAGATGTCAGCAAAAGCAAGGGGCCACTGAGGGCCGATGCCTGCCGGGGCTGCGGGTTGTTCGTAAGAGATACCGCGCCCCCGGAACGCAAAGTGCACAAGTAGGAACATGGGTGGGTTTTAGTCAGTAAAAGTCTGACACTCCTTCCCGCCCCGCCCAGGGCGGGAGAAGTTATTTAATGATTTCCCACCCCCCCAAAAAAAAAAAAAAACAAAAAAAGCCTAAACGCCCTAATTTTGACGTTTTGGTGCGATCTTAGCAGGACTCTCGGCGTGTGGGACGTCTTGGTCAAAAAGCCATATCCATATTTATAGTTTACTACCTACATCCTCGTCATACTCATGTCTGTGCGACTTTCGCGTTTTGTGCGGCTTCTGTGCCGCGTAGTACAAGCCAGAGTTCGTTTGCAACATTATTATATTGTATTAGTATATAACAGAAATGAGCTGCAACTTTAGATAACCAGTATTAAGCAGTATAAGAGTTTACGGCTTAATTTAGACCTTGCGATCTGTAGTGTTATTCTGCAGAAATTTCCCTTGTAAATTTAGGTGAAGTGATTTTTACCCCCGACGCAAAAACGAGTTCGACGTGTCTGTGTGTGTGTCTGTCTGTGGCATCGTAGCTCCCGAATGCATGAACCGATTGTGCTTTTGTTTGTTGTATTTGAAAGGTTAATTAGCCGGGAGTGTTTTTAGCTATGTTTGATGGAAATCGGTTCAGCGGTTCCAAAGTTATGAGGTCTTGAGTTAGCCACGGTAGTGATTTTTCTCTTCTGTTGTGAGGTGAGGTATCAAGCCTAAGCATCAGGGGGTCTACTATGTTAAAGAGCTGTCAATCTTTAGCATTACCCGGCTTATTAGAGGACTAGACAGTTTTTACAGAAAGAGGTGGGATGACAGCTTACATCAAACTCTCCCCAAGTTTTTTTTTACAGATACTTTCTCTACCTGCGGCTGTATTTCTGAACGCATTCAAAGCAAATTTAATAATCTCTTCAAAGTTAGAGTGAACAGCCTTCTTCCAAGTAAGCACACTCCATCGTCAATGTTGTCTCTGTCACCTCTGATCTAGACAAGATTTAAAAGCAAACAGATCCCAAATAAAGAAAATAATAGTTTTGATAAAGGTTTCAACTAGTAGCTGTAAATTAGAATTAGGAAATCCAAAGATTCCAGGTGTCATTAGCGTTTATTAAAATTTAGAAACTCCATTAATTTATTTATTTATCCCACCATAGGATATCAGATTCTTAACTCTTAGTTTCTTGTGTGCACTGTGGCACTTGTGACGGCACGGCGGGCGCAGTGGTTAAGCGATTGGCTACAGCGCTGCGTGTTCCAGGTTCAATTTGGAACAAATATACATATGGCCAACAGATATTTGTTCCTTGTCTGGCTGTTTGTGTAGGTATGTGAGTTTATTTGTTTGTAAATGCATACACGATAAAGAGAGAAATTCCTAATGCGGGGCAATGAATGATGGTCAAAAAGAAAGTTTGGTCGATAAAAAGGTTATTGGGCCATATTATTGTCAATGGACAAGTACCATTGACAATAATATGGACGGGTTTTTGATGCCGTATGAGCTCCTCCCCCCTTATACAAGCTGGTCAAAATAAATGGATCACTTACCCACTTACTTGATCTTCCGATAACTTCCGTTCACAACGGCAAAACAGCTTGAAAATCGGTTTATCCACAATTTCCGTGGTCCAGCTGTACCTATGCGCAAAATTGTCGTATCCGTTATTATGTCCCGGAGTGTAACTTGAACGCCCCGTATGCACTGCACCTTGGCTGTATAAGGGTGTGACTACACATATAGCGAATTAGGTAACATAAATGTTGTTGAATATAAATCAATTCGTTAATAAGTCGTTAGCTTAGTGGCCCTACGCGCGTCTGATACTAGAGGTCTTGGGTTCGATTCCCTGGTCGAGCAAAGTGTTATTGGGGTTTTCAATGAAATCCTCTCAAGTCCATGTTTTGTGTATATCTAAATCAAATGGGAATTATATTTTCTCAGAGGGCCAATTCTGCTAATTAGATCTTCAATCAAGATCTAGTCTCAATCTTATTCCAGCATCAATCATTCTAAATCAATATCATGTAGATAAATAATTATAGACATTTTTAGTAAATTGACCCATAAGCTATTTTGTGTAAGTATTCATTTAGTGTATAGTTATTTTGAGATAAAAACGAAGAGGTAATAAATAGTCTTGCAGAATATAATCATGGTAGGTATTTTAAACCCCCGAAGCAAAAACGACGGGGTGTTATAAGTTTGACGTGTCTGTGTGTGTGCGTGTGTGTCTGTCTGTGGCATCGCAGCTCCCGAACGCATGAACCGATTTGGATTTAGTTTTTTATATTATATTTTAAAGGTATATTAGTCGGCAGTATTCGTAGCTATGTTTGATGGAAATCGGTTCAGCGGTTTCAAAGTTATCAGCTTTTTTGATAGCTGCGGTAGGGAATTTTATTTTTCTGTTGGGGGTTACTTAAAAAATTCTAATTTTGTGTTTTCTTCTAAAGAGTCACCGCAACGCAAAGGGCATTAGGATAAATATGGATGGGTTTTAGTCAGTAAGAGTCTGACACTCCCTTCCACTCCACACAGAGCGAAAGAAGTCAAGACTGTGATGATTTACCATCCTTAAAAAAATGAATTTTGTGAACCATGTATACACATCTTTATCTGAAGCATAAATCGGACCTTAGTGCAATTTCTAGTGGAGCTCCAAGATTCGCACTAGGGGACGATAAATCTATGCGCTCCGTCTAGCACAGGTGCTAATTATTACTACGTGGGTATCATTACTAATTACTAATTAGGAAATTGTTTGCTAGGTTTATTTTTATAGGGCAATAAGTTTTGGGCAATTAATGAAAAGGTACGATAGATAACAAAGATCTTTCGATGTTTCAGAGGGCCTGAAACAAAATGAATAAAGTCCTACAGCACTTTACGAGTAAAGAGTCTGGCTGAAATTTTGGTTCACGGGACGTACCTATCTGGCAATAATTAATAAAGTGTTTTTTAATTAATAAAGATGCTTTCAAGTTACTGATGGGACTAACTGCATCGATAGCCTAGTGGTCCTAAGTGCGATTGCTACGCTAGGTCATGGGTTCGATTTCCAGGTCGAGCAAAAAGTGTTATTGGATTTTTCTATGAAATTCTCAATAGCAGCTCGGAGTTAGGATTTGTGCCCGGTGAATGGCAATAGGCTCGCCCCTTATTTCATGGGACCTAAACATACCGGCGTACTGTGGGTTTACATTAGCACACCTCTGCCTAACCCTTCGGAGAATACAGGCGTGATTTTATCTGTATGTCCTATAGTTCATCATCAAACCAGAACTTCTTAAACGTATTGAAACAGCATAATCCTTCCTCAAAATGATAACAGGACACCACTTATATACCTAACGATGCTTAAAATTTACACCCCAAAACTTAGGTGCTTTCGTATTACACTAGTTAACCCGTAACCCGCCCGGCAACTTAACCCCAAAGTTTTTCTACTTAATCTTCGCGTGGGGGTCTGAAGGGGTATTAATCTATTGGACCGAAGCTGCTTATAAGGTTTCATAGTATACCCGACTCTTATTTGCTGGGGTTTAGGAAATATAAGTGGAAAACCTTTTTTCGATTTTAACAAGTTTTTTTTTTTGAATGGATTTACTTAAGTAAATGTAGCGAGTAATGGGTACCTCGGTATATGCATGTGAGTATGATGTACGCATTTCTATATACACAAGAATGAAGAATTGTTTGAGAAGTATTTGAAGATAATTTGGGAATTTAAGTTGATTTAAAATCGTTGTATGGCAACCCTACTTGACTGCCCCGTTGGTCCCGGGTTCGATTCCCAGGTCGAGCAAAAAGTGTTCTTGGGTTTTTCCATTAGGATTTGCTCAGTAGCGAACCGAAGTTTGGAAGTTGGTGGTGTGACATCCCCGTGCCTCAGAAAGCACGTAAAGCCGTTGGTCCCGGCTGTCATTCGTAGATCTTTGATAGTCCTTACGGATAGTCAGAAGCCAGGAAGTCTGACAATCAGTCTAACTAACGAGTTTGGTGTTGCCCAATAACTGGGTTGTGGAGGTCAGATAAGCAGTCGCTCCATGTAAAAAATTGGTATTCAGCTGCATCCGGTTAGACTGGAAGCCGACCCCAACATAGTTGGGAAAAGGCTAAGTAGATGATGATGTATGGCAAACAAGCCGACGGCTTGCCTGACAGACTAATAGACGTCTGCGATTTCAGAGACCTTGCAAAAGCGTTGCCATTCCACAGACAAAGTTGAAATATTTTGTGTGCCTATAACTACACAGACACAGAAACCAAAACAGAGCAACGCTGCTTTGCAGCAGAAATAGGTATGGTGGTACCTCTCCGGACGAGCTCCTTTATAAAGAGCTCTACTACTATCTACTGAAGAATTATGAAGATTTTTGTTCACATACCATCACGCCTGTATTCCCCGAAAGATTACGCAGAGGTGTAACAATGTACACCCACAGTTCGCCGGTATGTTTAGTTTCCATGTAATAGGGGGCGAGCCTATTGCCATTAACCGGGCACAAGTCCAAACTTCGAGCTGCTACTGAGAATTTCATAGGAAAACCCAATAACACTTTGAGCTCGACCTGGGAATCGAACCCAAGACCTCTAGCATAGCAGTTGCGTTTAGGACCACTGGGCTAACGAGGCAGTTATATTTTTTTTGTGTACAAAATTTACCAAATCACTATTATTGTAAAAGAAGGACATCAGGGCATAACTTGAGTGACTTTGAGTGTCATTCGATAGCAAAAAAAGGATGATGCTATAAAGCGCATACCTCCATCTTGCTCACACATTAAACAAATAACAGCTTGACATATCACAAAATGACCCCAGATATTGTCAAATTAATACGAAACTGATGATTACAAAACACCAAAGTCATTATTTATGGAACAGCCATAATGATAACGAGGCTTAAGCCCTTCTCAGAAAGCAATTCTTAGCAGTAATGCCTACCTAAAGTACCCATTACTGTAACCATCCTATCTGGAAAACATTGAGCAATGAGTACAGAATACCCAGGAGTTGCCATTTGTTCGTCTCTTAGATTTGAATGAGGACAAATTTGAAATTTAAATCGTGCCGTTTAAGAAAATTGATGGCGGCACAGTCCTCGGAATTTCACGTGATGTAGGCACCCAATTACCTGCGATTGTTATTTGGATTATGTTTTTATCTGATTGTGGATTTCGAGGTGAAATAGTAAGGAATTCTTTTTGGAGATTTTTGGGGTGCGATGACTTTACTTTTTACCCCCGACGCAAAAACGACGGGGTGTAATAAGTTTGACATGTCTATGTGTCTGTGGCATCGTAGCTCTTGAACGCATGAACCGATTATAATTTTGTTGAAAGGTGAATTAGTCGGGAGTGTTCTTAGCTATGTTTGATGGAAATCGGTTCAGCGGTTTCAAAGTTACCAGCTCTTTTGTTAGCTGCGGTAAGGATTTTTATCGTTACTTAGTTTGATCGTCAGTATGCATATGGTTAACGGCTATGTAAAATGTCTTTTAAACTACATAGGTTTTAAATCTGTTTACAAAGTTTCAACTTTGGATACGCTGGTGCCCATCGTCCTTTCTTTCTTCATCACCATATCAGCCGAAGGACGTCCACTACTGGACATAGGCCTCCCCTAGTCCCGGTCCTGCACTGCCTGTAACCAGCGATTTCCCGCGACCTTTCATTCTTATCCAACTCCAACCCAATTTATATTTTTTTTAGGGGTGGTAAATCATCAAATTTCTTAAGGGAAGGGAGTGTCAGACTTTTACTGACTAAAACTTATCCACGTTCCTTTGCGCCCTTTGCGTTCTGGGGGTATCTCTTACGAACAACCCGCAGCCCCGGCAGACCCAATTCAAGCTAAGAACTCTCCCGACTAATTAACCTTTCAAACACAAAAAACAAAATCAAAATGGGTTCATGCGTTCGGGAGCTACGATGCCACAAACACACATACACAGACACGTCATACTTATAACGCCCCGTTGTTTTTGCGTCGGGGGTTAAAAAAGAAGATCGCTCTGTAAAATGCAATTTGTACACTCGGCGCGCTAACTTGACTGTGTTCCACAGAAGACTTCTGCTAACAAACGAGACTAAAACTGTGCGCAAAATAGAAACAGGGTGTAGGACATAGACTTTGTATTTACAGAAGTGTTAGCAACGTCTTCAGGTGCAAAAATGCAGTTCGATTTGCGACCTTCCTGCTTGTTAGTTGAAGATAGATGATGATTGAGACAGCTCAGTATAAGTGTTCTCCTTTGGACAGCAAAATGTTTCTGAAGGATGGTGGGATGCGAATGGTGAGAGATTTTATGAGAGTTTTGACAACAACGGACTCACTATAATGTATTTTTTATATAGAGAACAGCCGATTTCTATCTCTTTTATTTCTTTGACAATGATAAGGAACTTTTTCTAGACGTTGAGAAACGTAAGATCTTATTAAAATTAAGTTACATAGTTATATATCTAAGCCAAGCCAGGAAGTCTGACAACCAGTCTAACTAAGAGGTTCGTGTTGCCTAGTAACTGGGTTGTGAAGGTTAGATAGGCAGTCGCTCCATGTAAAACACTGGTACTCGGCTGTATCGGGTTAGACTGGAAGCCGACCCCAACATAGTTGGGAACAGGCTAAGTAGATGATGATGAGTTATTTATCTAAACGAGTGGTTGACACTTCCCGTGGACCAAAGGCTGGCATTTACCTTGGCCAGAGGTTAAGCATTGCCATCCAACGTGGCAATGCCGCCAGTCTTTAGGGCACTTTTCCGGGTGACGGTGATGCGGAGGAATTTTTTGATGCCATTTAGTTTTAGTTTCTATTTTGTTATTATTTAGGTTTTTTTATCTAATTTTAAGGCTGTAAATATTTAATCAGTTACATAACCAAATTATTTCCGGTATAAGAAAAGGCTTTTGCCCTGCAGCGGCAAAAATAATAGTCTGATATTTTTCTCCTCTGATTCGACTGACTCGATTGTTACGATAGAGGACTTGCGTTCGATTCCCAGGTCGAGCAGTGTTATTAGGGTTTTTCTATTAAATTCTCAGTAGCAGCTCGGACTTAGGATTTGTGCCCGGTTAATGGCAATAGGCTTGCTCCCTATTACATGGGACCTTAACATACCAGGGAAGTGTGGGTGAACATTGGTTACTCCTCTGTCTAACCCCTTGAGGAATACAGGCGTGATGGTATGATGCATTTGAAGCATTTTAGGAACTATTAATATCACCGAAGATCATCAGCGATCTATCCACGTAGCAAATAAAACCTATCTACATCTTCCTACTCTGTGCCTCTAGCTCATAGGGGTGTGTGAGTTTAAAAATACTCATTTTCAGAGCGGACGCCGTGCTCTTTGTACGGTATGCTCATGATTCTACTTTGCCAAACGATTGCAGGTTATTTTGATAAAGTTTCAGGTATTTACTTTGTATTAAATTCTGTAAAATTTGTGAACAAATAATAATTAGGGATAGTTCTGCCACGGAATGAACTGATTCTTGACAATATTTCTCCCATTTTTTGGAATAGGTACTGTAATTATTTTGGTGCTGATTAGTTTTAGATGGTCCGGTCATAAGGAGAGGATGGGTGAAAAGCGATTATCAAAAGTGATTTATATGGCAGATGTAAGTACCAACGCCGGGAGAGGACGCCCTAGAAAGACCTACCCTGACCTTATTGGTGAGGTTCTTCAGCAAGGTCGGGTGAGCAGTACTCGTAACTGGCGTGGTGGTATGACCAGATGTATGACCGTGGACAAGGCAAAAGGAGTATGTAAGAATCGTAGCAGGTGGCGTTCTGTGGTTTCTGCCTACCATGGGAGTTTATGTATGTACGTATTTTTATATTAGTTTTTGGCGATGTGCAATGAACTGTTATTGCTGGATATTATGTGAGACATTTGGAATAATTAGTAATTTATATTATGCGCTACTATGAACAGTAATTTTTCACACCACAAATATAGGTAAATTCCAAGTAATAATTTTTGCTCACTGTTTTGTCAAACAACAGTCTCCACACCAACACACACACACTTACATAACAAACACCCCTACATCACTCACACACACAAACCCTGTGCACATATCTCTTACCTCTTACCTTATTTCTATATTTTTTTAATTTTTTATTGTTAAAAATCTTCGGCATGCTTTCAAAATTATCTAGTGGCTTATTTTTTCGCACATATGTTTAGTTAATGTAAACTAGAGGAGCGGAACCACCTAATACAAGCAAATCTTAGTTTAAAGGGTGACTCTAAACTTAACTATGTTATTAATTTTTTGAAATAATCATTATTTGTTTATGTTTTTTGTTGTTTGTTACTTAGTTTGATGGGGAGTGTGCGTAGTTATCAGGTATATGACGTGACTTTTTACACCCGTTCCAAGAAGGTTCTGGTTTCCAAGGATTGATGTTCTCTGTTTATTATTTTAACACGTAAAATTATACAAATATAATAAAGTCAGCTTTATATCGCATTGTGTTATTTCCAAAATATTTACTTTTTTTTGTTATTAAAAAAAAAGTTGGTCCATATTAGGAATTTCTACTGAAACGTGGCGTTTACAAACATGTAAACTCACATACACAAACAGTCAGACTCGTAACGCACGATACCTAACTACGGAAAAGATACCATCATACCATCACGCCTGTATTCCCTGAAGGGTTAGGCAGAGGTGTAACAATGTACACCCACAGTTCGCCGGTATGATTATGTCCCATGTAATAGGGGGCGAGCCTATTGCCATTAACCGGGCACCTACTTAAAAGATACTTGTAGGCCATACAAATACTTGTACCGCGCGGGAATCGAACACGCGATTCGCAGCGCAGCAGCCAGTTGCTCAGTCACTGCGCCAACTATGTAACCGAAAAGTCATTAAATTGAACTTTTAATTTTGAAAATTGTAAAGTATTTCCACGCCCACAGATACCATTATACTATGACCTTTTAAAAATCAATTCCGTTCACAAGTCCTCCGTTCCTGTGATATATAGATTTCTTTTAATATCATCTCACCTGTAAGATTTCTTCAGTGGAGAGCTGGGGTGAAAATCGAAAATTACTTTTATAAAACGCTATTTTTAACCCCCGACGCAAAAACGACGGAGTGTTAGAAGTTTGACGTGGCTGTGTGTGTGTGTGTGTCTGTCTGTGGCATCGTAGCTCCCGAACGCATGAATTGATTTTGATTTAGTTGTTTTGTGTTTAAAAGGTGAATTAGTCGGGCGTGTTCTTAGCTATGTTTGATGGAAATCGGTTCAGCGGTTTCAAAGTTTTCAGCTCTTTTGTTAGCTGCGGTAGGGATTTTTATTCTTCTGTCGGGTGTTACTAAATATTTTTTTAATATGAATTTATAGTAATTCTAAATTGGTGTCCTGAGACAGTAAGATGGGGTCGTGTTGGTACATGAAGAAGATGGCGGCATTCCTTAAAAACTGGAAGGATGAAGCACGGAATCGTGAAAGATGGAAGGAATGGAGTGAGGTCTTTAACCAGGAGTGGGACAATACATACATACCATCACGCCTGTATTCCCCGAAGGGTTAGGCAGAGGTGTACCGGTGTACACCCACAGTTCACCGGTATCTTTAAGTCCCATGTAATAGGGTGCGAGCCTTTTGCTATTAACCGGGCACAAATTCTAACTCCGAGCTGCTACTGAGAATTTTATAGAAAAACTTAATAACACATTTTCTCGACCTGGGAATCGAACCCAAGACCTCTGCATAGCAGTCGCGCTTAGGACCACTAGGCTAACGAGGCAGTTCATATTTTTTTATTCTTTTTAGTTTTTTATAGTTTATATTTTTCTTTTATCTTTTTAAGTGTTGAGTCTTTAATTACTGTAATTTGTACTACACTGTACTTTTCGCTCGACCTGGTAATCGAACCCGAGACCCAAACAAAAACATACTTGTAAAAAAAGTTTTTTAAGTGTCCGTGATAACCGACATTCGCGTGGGCAAGACCGAGGGGTATAATAAACCTTTTGATGTAGGTACTTACGTTGACAATATTTTATTAAACAAATTCTTTACAAAATGTTCGCCATCCCTTCTTTCTACTTTCGCTAGAGGTACTAAGCGCGATCTTTTGAAACATATCTAGATTTTTATGCCTCGTATAAAAGTACTGATCTTATTATTTAAAGTACGACGATTGTATGGTTCGCAAAAAAAGTTGGAAGAATTGGTCCCGTGTCGAAATATTTTAATTTTAATTTCAAAAATTAATTCTTTGTTTCAAATTTCGGTGACCAAGTTTCCGTCGGCGAGAATGGAACATAATATGAGTTTTTTTTTTTTTCTAATATACCAAAGCACACGTCCTACAAAATCCCATGAAACTATGGATTTATTGATACATACCATCACGCCTGTATTCCCCGAAGGGTTAGGCAAGGGTGCACCAATGTACACCCACAGTTCGCCAGTATGTTTAGGTCCCATGTAATAGGGGGCGAGTCTATTGCCATTAACCGGCACAAATCCTAGCTGCTAATGAGAATTTCCAAGAAAATCCCAATTACACTTTTTGCTCGACCTGGGAATCGAACATAAGACCTCTAGGGTAGCAGTCGCACTTAGGACCACTAGGCTACCGAGACAGTTATTGAGGCAGATTTATTGAATCGGTCCGATAATCAGTCCCACAAAAAGTTAGGACTTTTAAGGCTTAAATAAAACGTAATATGGATAAAAAAAATATGAGGTCCGGGGCACACAGCCGTTGTTTTAACGTGAAACGACTATGTCAGCGAGTCGTTTTTAGAGTTAAACATTGGTACCTATTTCGTTATTTTCCGCTGTTTTTAGTTGGTATGTGATTTTAAAGACTTTTCACGTTAAAATCCAAGATAGTCACCTAAGACAATTTCCCTACACCAACCAAATTTCCATTAAAAATCAAATGAGGTCCGCATTTAATTTTTTTTCAACTTTCAGAAAACCGCAACTCAATTTCACTGAACTTTTCATGTTGACTGTACAAAGGTAAGAACGTTTTAATATGCTAATGGTCCAAAATAAATTTGGCATAGGCATTTTATGGGGGAATGAAGTATAAATTCAATTTTCCCCGGGGGAAGGGGGTCGGGGGATTTCGATCTTAGGGGTATATAAGTCCTCAGTTTTCGGTCCCCAAGGGTTTATATCTTCGAGATAATCATGGTTTAGGGCATTCTGTCTTTAAGATTATCTAAGAGAGCGGAACATTTGATAGGTCCGTTTTATATTTTTGTTTAAGAAGGCAATGTAATTTTGTCTCTTTATGTAGAAATAAAAATAAACGATGTTAGTTAAAGTATGTTTGTGTGTTTTTTATTTGTGCGGGACGGTTTTTGGGATCCATAGGAGAATTGCGAACTTTTGCAATCTTTATCTGTTTCACTGCCCCGTTGGTCTCGTGGTCGCAAGCGCGACTGATGAGCGTGGGGTCCCGGGTTCGATTCCCAGGTCGGGCAAAAAGTTTTATTGGGTTTTTCCATTAGAATTTGGAATTTGGTGACGTGACACCCCCGTGTCTCGGAAAGCGCGTAATGCCGTTGGTCCCGGCTGTCATTCGTAGATCTTTGACAGTCGTTACGGATAGTCAGAAGCCAGGAAGTCTGACATTCAGTCTTACCAAGAGGTATTGTGTTGCCTAGTAACTGGGTTGCGGAGGTCAAATAGGCAGTTGCTCCATGTAAAACACTGGTATTCAGCTGCATTCGGTTTGACTGGAAGCCGACCCCGAATATATATTACTTTAACCTACCTACGGAACCTAAACACAATCACAGTCTACACACTTGACAGATTTTTTATTTAATATTTTATTACGGTAATATGGCCATAAGTTCTGCTTGGCCAGTAGGTAGACGAGTACATAAGTTATGTATACTATATTATACCTTTTATGTATTTATGTGTATGTGTGTGTCGAACGACGTATATAACGACATATCATACCATCACTGGCTGCGGATTGTTCGTAAGAGATACCGCGCCCCCGGAACGCAAAGGGCACAAGAAGGAACATGGGTGGGTTTTAGTCAGTAAAAGTCTGACACTCCCTCCCGCCCCGCCCAGGGCGGGAGAAGTTATTTGATGATTTCCCACCCTCCAAAAAAAAAAAACATACCATCACTTCTGTATTCCCCGAAGGGTCAGGCAGAGGTGTACCAATGTACACTCACAGTTCGTCGGTATGTATAGGTCCCATGTAATAGGGGGCGTGTCTATTGCCATTAACCGGGCACAGATCCTAACTCCGAGCAGCTACTGAGAATTTCAAAGATAAACCCAATAACACTTTACACACCTGCTATGGTAGAGGTCTTGAGTTCGATTCCCAGGTCGAGCAAAAGGTGTTATTGGGTTTTTCTATGAAATTCTCAGTGGCAGCTCGGAGTTAGGATTTGTGCCCCGTTAATGGCAATAGGTTCGCCCCCTATTGCAATAGACCTAAACATATCGGCGTACTGTGGGTGTACATTGGTACACCTCTGTCTAACCTTTCAGGGAATACAGGCGTGATGGCATGTTATTTTCAAAAACTCCCTTAAAAATATCTTTCTCAGAAAGAATTTTTAAAATTGGTTTAAGTTATTTTTGAGTTTCACCATAACTAGCAACCTGCTTATTTCACCCACGTTAAGTTACGTCTTTCGTTTCTACTTCGCTCTCGTGCGTTGTAGCGTGATGTTATATAGCTTATGTTACTCGGGAATAATTTAGCTATCTATTGGCGAAAAAAATGTTAAAATCAGTCTAGTAGTTTCGGAGCCTATTCATTACAAACAAACGAACAATATTAGTAATTAGTTAAGACAAACAAAAATATAATTTTTGTCTCTGTTTGTTTGTCCCTGGTGTGTCTTCTACACTGCACCAGCAAACTAAAAGAAATTAAAAAATTATACCAAAATTCAAACTTCCATAGATGCAACATTAACAAACATACGCCATTTTGAATTCCCGTCAAAATTTACCCGCCATAACTAATTAAGTCGGCCGTCGGAATCTAGACTGGTTGTATGGACGTCATTATTTGCAAACCATCGATGAAATTGTAAGCCATTGAATGGCCAACACAATAGCGAAGTTTGAGTAATTAGCAAACAGAACTTCCAATGGTTAGCTTGGAGCTTTTCACGGCCCGACAATTTGAGTATTAGTGCACAGTTGCGATTAAAAGTCGCAGTATTCAGTTATTAGGTGAGTTCCTATAACTATAGCCGCTAAATCAATAAAAAAATTAAAAGTTAAAATGAAGACAATACATACCATCGCGCCTTTATTTCCCAAACTATTTGGCAGAGGTGTATCAATGTACCCCCACAGATAGCCGGTACGTTTAAGTCCCATGTAATAGGGGGCGAGCCTATTGCGATTAACCGGGCAGAGATCCTAACTCCGAGCTGCTACTGAGAATTTCTTAGAAAAACCCAATAACACTTTTTGCTTGACCTGGTAATCGAACCCAAGGCCTCAAGCATAGTAGTCGCGCTTAGGACCACTAGGCGAACGAGGCAGTCAAAAAATTGATTAAGTCAAAACTCAAGTTATGTATAAAAAACTGCTATACCATACATTTCATCGTGATGAAGTGATTTCTTCTATGAAACACCTGATAAATTACATATTTTAAAGTGGGTCCCGAAGTTTGGAAGACCAGTCTTCCAAACCACGGCACCTGCTTTAAAATGTGTGGTAGTTGCTTAAATATATACTACAAAGAGGTAATATAAAGATGTAAGCACACTCACACCATCCATTATCTATATGTCTGCCCCATTCAATAGGAGGCGGGGCCTATTAGCCGGACTGTTACTGAGGAAAAATTCAACAACATTCCCAACCTAGGAAAAAATATAATACTTGACAGGTTATTAACTGCCCCGTTGGTCTCGTGGTCGCAAGCGCGACTGATGAGCGTGGGGTCCCGGGTTGGATTCCCAGGTTGGGCAAAAAGTGTTATTAGGTTTTTCCATTAGGATTTGCTCAGTAGCGGCCCGGAGTTTGGAAGTTGGTGGTGTGACACCCCCGTGGCTCGGAAAGCACGTAAAAGCCGTTGGTTCCGGCTGTCATTCGTAGAACTTTGACAGTCGTTACGGATAGTCAGAAGCGTGGAAGTCTGACAACCAGTCTATTAGGTATCGTGTTGCCTAGTTACTGGGTTGTGGAGATCAGATAGGCAGTCGCTCCATGTAAAACACTGATATTCAGCTGCATCCGGTTAGACTGGAAGACGACCCCAACATAGTTGGGAAAAGGCTAAGCAGATGATGATGACTTGACAGGTCATTTACGATCGTTAGATCAACGAGGCATCCATTTTACATTACACGGTACAAAACCGAAAAAATACAAGAGTAAAAGCCGTATTACCTGTAGTAACCAGCACAAGTTGTAAACAAAATGAACTTACAGTTTGTGCTCACAACTCCTGCTGGTTACCATACCTGTTAACTACGCATACTGCCCATCAATAATATTATAATTATAGTGCACAGGTCTGTGCACACATACACTCCCTCTTCCCTCACCCTCATAAAGGTAATATAGATAAGTCGTAAAAACATAATGCGATCAAAAGTCGAGTCGCAAATGTTCGCCCTTTCTACCAAACTTGCCAATTCACGTCGACATAATTTCCTGGAAGCGATACCTACCGGAACTGTTGCCGGCGCGATTTTTCATGCTACGGCGACATCTTAATAACGCTAGTGTTCGCTCCATCCATCGTATTTTATTTCTTAGTGGCTATATTTTGATATTTACCTGTACTTGGGTTCGGAATCAGTATTTTTAGTATTATGTTGATAAATATTTACTGTTGATTTGTTACTTCTCTTTCCTTATACAACTGTGTTGGCAACAGTCACACGGCCCGCGTGATGATGAGGGACTACCGTTGCCTGTGGACGCCTGTAATACCAGGGACATCACACGCGCGTTGCCGACCCTTAAAAACCGACGCAATCTCATCTTGAAGAACTCCATTCTGTAGTCCCTTGGGAAAACCTCTGCAGGGAGCTCATTCCACAACCGAAACGTTCGGGGGAGGAAATATTTTTTTTTACCTACTATACTAGCTTCTGCAGTAAGTTACGTCTTTGGTTTCTGCTCCGCACCTATTGGTCATAGCGTGGTGTTATGTAGCAAAAATATTTTTTCTAAAGAATGTTTAACCAAACAAACTAACCCTATAATATAATAAATAATAATAAATATATATTAATATTGATAATATATATTAATATAGTAATTAGTATATTATTAATATATATTAGTATAGCTTTATTATATTAATATAGATTAATTTTGTTGTTAATGCCTTATTATACTACTAAATGTTTTAAAGTGTATTTGACTTCCACGAGAACGAAGTGCAGGTTTTTTTTTAGGGATGGGAAATCATCAAATGACTTCCCCCGCCCTGGGCGGTGCAGGAGACAGTGTCAGACTTTTACTGACTAAATCCCATCCATGTTCCTTCTTGTGCCCTTTGCGTTCCGAGGGCACGGTATCTTACGAACAAACCGCAACCCCGGCCGGCATAGGCCCTGAGTGGCCCTTTCAAAATTTGCTGACATCTCTTTGAGGTGAGCGTGGAACACGAACGCGCCGTCGGCACGGTCTACCGTTATGCAACGTACGGTCGGTGAGCTACCCATTGCCCAATGTCCACAGGCCCGCGTCTACGATGAGACGGAAGACTCTCTGCCTCAACAGTCCCACCGCCTCCTTCTCTAGCATAACTGCCTCTCAAAAGGACGAAGTGTAAGCTGACATTAGTTTTTAATGATAAAATAATGAACCCTAATTCCATGGTTTCTCTTACACCTCCGTTATTCTTTTCTGATTAATTTCGTTGCGCGATCGAAGACAGTTGAACCGTTTCTCCGGGACTCTACGAGCACGAGAACTACGAGCTTCATTGTCTCGGCCCTTTTCCTGTTTGCCATCACTGTTGATTCTGGTTTTCAGGAGTTGCAATAGTTGGTAATAGCGTGGCGAGCCTGTACCAAGAAAAATAAAACGCGTCTTTTTTTATTTGAGACTAGCTGTTACCCGCGGCTTCGGCCGCGTTCACTATTTTATTGGTTTTAATTTTGTTTTCGCATATAAACCGCTTCTTTTTTTAAATTTATAAATAAAAATAATAATAACCTAAGTTACTTCTTATAACATCACCTATTTGCGAGTGAAAGTCCCGTCAAAATCGGTCCAGCCGTTTCGGAGATAAGCCGGCACAAACAGACAGACAAAAGTTTTAAAAAATGATTTTTTATGCTAGTACCGTATATACTTTCAAATGCATTTAGTGAAAAGCTTGTAATTTGAAATTACAAACAGACCTTTCAATTTTATTTATTCGTATAGATGGGTTTGCTCTTGATTCTGGTCTAGGTCAGAGGTGACAGACACAAAGTTGACGATGGAGTGAGCTTACCCAGAAGAAGCCTGTTCACTCTAACTTTAAAGAGATTAGGGTTAAAGGCGTTTGGAAAGACAGACGTAGGTAGAGAGTTCCACTCCTTTGCAGTGCGCAGCTCCATTTTAAACAGAGAATCTTCTTGAATTCCCCTCATTGATTGCAAAGTTGCTCAGTTTCAAGCCATCATTAAGTCATTACAATCTTCAATTAAGTAAGTCTGGTGCGATTCCCTACAATATACATAATAGGACTGCATTTGCGAATCTTTTCCTCGCTCTAATAAGTGCTAGGGTGCGCGTATCAATTCAAATGGGTGATGCTTGCGATTGGGGCCATAAGATCAGCGATATATTCGTACCTATTTTATTTAATTTATTTACTGGCTTTTGGCTTTTGTGGATTTTTTACTTTGGGAAGCCTTTGTTTGGGTTCAAATTTTTCAAAAACGGTACGATGTAGGGTTTCATAATTTTATCTTCAATAATGATGGACTCTCATACAAACTTTTATCCACTATTTTAATTACTTTAAGCCTGCTTTCGAGACAAAAGGTGTGTCTTTCCTGTGTCCTTCTCCAAGGACATCTATCTCTGTACCAATCAAAATCGGTTCGATGGTTTAGGCGTGAAAGCGTAACAACAGGCGGACGGAGTTAGTTTCTCAACATAAAACAAAATTACAAATTTTTTAAATACTGCAAAGTGCTATATTTTTTGTGAAATAAATACTTATTATTCTCATTTATTAGTTACTATATACATATAAATTACATTTTTAAATATTAATATAAAGAAAAAACCTTTAAAAATATAAAAAAATAGCTTACAGCTTTTTTTTTTTTTTGGGGGTTGGGAAATCATCAAATAACTTCTCCCGCCCTTAGTGTCAGACTTTTACTGACTAAAACCCATCCATGTTCCTTCTTGTGCCCTTTGCGTTCCGGCGGCGCGGTATCTCTTACGAACAACCCGCAACCCCGGCAGGCATCGGCCCTCAGTGGCCCCTTCCTTTTGCTGACATCTCTTTGAGGCGCGCGTGGAACACGAACGCGCCGTCGATACGGCCTGTCGTTGTTTAAACGTAAGGACGATGTGCTTCCCATTGCTCACCGTCCACAGCTTACAGCTTAAGGACAAGATACGTTTAATATTGTACGGTGGTACGCAACCCTTCGTGGGCGAACCAAACTCGTACTTAGCCGGTTCTTCTTATTACCTCGCTATTTTCGCGGCCCAACAAAGAATCATGCGGAGGTGTCTCTCGCCGGATTCATTTTTAAATTCAAATTAAGTTATCGCACATTATCAGAGGGGCGCCGGTTAAATTTTACGAGTCGCCACGTCGACGGTTCTTCCTACGTGTGTGAACTTAACTATTATGCGGTGAAAATGAGCTTTGGAGAAGAATATTGGAGAATCTTTTGCTTGGTCGCGTTTTTGATTCGTTTGTTTGTGGTTGCGGAAGTAAGGAGGAAAGAAATGAAAGAAAACAAATTTATTTGACACAATAATAAATAGCTTTAATTGATACAAAAACTACCCCGTTGGCCTGTGTCGCAAGCGCGACTGATGAACCTGGGGTCTTGGGTTCGATTCCCAGGTCGGGCTTTTGCCCGACCTGGGAATCGAACCCTAATAACATTTTTATGTTATTAGGTTTTTCCATTAGGAATTACTCAGTAGCAGTCCGGAGTTTGGAAGTTGGTGGTGTGACACCCCGGTGTCTCGGAAAACACGTAAAAGCCGTTGGTCCTGGCTGTCATTCGTAGATATTTGACAGAAGCCGGGAAGTCTGATAACCAGTCTTACCAAGAGGTATCATTTAGTTTTTTTTTTTGTATCTTTATCAAAACATATACACAAATCATGACATAAAACAATAATTAACAAAATTATTATGTTGGTGTGCTTCTTCACTTATAGGAGACCACAGCACGCACAAGGAAGTTAACAACTAGCTAACAAAGTACCATCATCATCACGCCTGTATTCCCCGAAGGGTTAGGCAGAGGTGTAACATTGTACACCCACAGTTCGCCGGTATATTTAGGTCCCATGTAATAGGGGGCGAGCCTATTGCTATTAACCGGGCACAAATCCTAACTCCGAGCTGCTATTGAGAATTTCATAGAAAAACCCAATAACACTTTTTGCTCGACCTGGGAATCGAACCCAAGACCTCTAGCGTAGCAGTCGCGCTTAGGACCACTAGGCTACCGAGGCAGTTCTAACAAAGTACATAATTAAATTAAAAATTGGAAAATATGGAAACATCATATAATAAGAGTAATCATGTTCATTGTTCGGAACTATCATTAATAACCTTCATTGGCTTTTACAAGGAGCAGTTTAAGGCTATACCATAAAATATCAGCTATCTTAGGAAATAAAAAAAATAGGGTTCCGCACAAAAAAACAAAACTTTACGCAAACAAAGTCGCGGACATAAGCAAGCTAGAGATATACTCCCACGTTTTATCGATAAAAAAATAATCCTGCACTAATACTGGTAAAGATTTACAGGGTGGGCGGATAGAGGTACGATTTAAGCTTTACCTGCATTAACAAGATATCGATCAGTACACCGCACCTCTAGTAGGTTTTACAGAGCGTATAGCACTCATTGAATACTAAACTGTATTTTTTAAAACATACGGTGTAAAATTAAGTGACGCAGATTTGCGTATTTATTTTTAGCGGATGCAAAAATGTAATTTACTGAAATAAATTATGGAACTAAGGTGAATGTTTTTGTGCGAATATTGAACGGTCGAACTCGGAAACTGATACTTTTATGTCACAGTTGAAATTTTCATTGATTGCCTGTATTTGTTTTCAGAATTTTATAAATGATATAGGCAGTTGTTGGAATTATTTACGACATAACTTCTATTGTTTTCCATTGAATAATAAATTCAATATGAATAAGAGTTGAATATTAAATTAATTTTTAAATCATATTTGAATATTAAAAAAAGTGAAAAATAACTTTAGGAAAGCGGAATGGGAACCTCTTTTGAAGGAGATTGTATTTTTTTTTTAAAGTTTATGTTTTTTCGCTTTTAAGTATCAATTTCCTGTCATCCAAATTCGTAAAGGAACACTCATAATACTTAAATTAACAAGACACCACTTAAAAGTGACAAGAAAGCAGAGTCGCTAAGTCGTTTACTTGGATGAGATATTTTTTTCACTTATTTTAATTTTTTCACGAAACTGCTGGACAAATTTCGAAAAAAATTATATAGGACCACCTTTTTTTTTGGGGGGTGCGAAAACATCAAACAACTTCTCCCGCCCTGGGCGGGGCGGGAGGGAGCGTCAGACTTTTACTGACTAAAACCCACCCATGTTCCTTCTTGTGCCCTTTGCGTTCCGGGGGCGCGGTATCTCTTACGAATAACCCGCAGCCCCGGCAGGCATCGGCCCTCAGTGCCTCCTTCTCTTTGCTGACATCTCATTGAGGCGCGCGTGGAACACGAACGCGCCGTCGACACGGCCTGTCGTTATGCACCTTTGAAGTATGACCTATCAAACTAAAAAGAATCATCAAAATCAATTCATAATTAACGGACATATCGCGTAACACACATAGAAAAAAAACGACATACAGACCAATTGATAACCTGCTTTTTTTGAAGTTAGTTAAAAATTGGGAACGCCGTGTGTGATTAAAGCCTTTCATCCATGAGGTTGCGAACTCAATCCAAGCAAGTACCAATGTGACATTTCCAATTCATTTATGTACTTTGTAATTTTGACTTGGACATTACAGACATCGGTGAAGGAAAACATCGTGACTTATAATTATTACAAGTCTGAAATTGCCATTCCGCCTTGAGCAAGCGTGGTGATCAATGTTCGTGCCTTCTCTATTCCAACGGTTCCAACGGGACCCTATTATATTACTCGCCACGAGTCGTGAGCACAAATGTCAAGTTAATTTTTGGGTTTTTGGATTCCATTCTGAGTTTTTTTGGGCCGCTTACGCTGCACGCGATTGGTCCGTCAGTTGAACCGATCGCGTGCAGCATCGGTGCCCCAAAAAACCCCGAAAGAAACTCAAAACTTAACTTGACGTTTCTGCTCACGACTCGTGGCGACTATTATAGTAAACGTCCGACGTACCACCATCCGTCTGTCATCAGGCTGTATCTCATGAACCGTAATAGGTAGAGAGTTTAAATTTTTACAGGATGCGTATTACTATTGCCACTATAAAACGTTACAAATCATCATCGCCATCACCATATCAGAGGCAGGACGTCCACTACTGGACATAGGCCTCCCCCATAGATTTCTAAAAGATCCGGTTCAAAGCGGCCTAAAAATAAAAACAAATAATAAAAGTAACATAAATTTCAAAAGGAAAAGGGGATTTTTATTGTTTATATCTGTTTTTAACCGACTTCAATAAGAAGGAGGTTATCAATTCGTCTGCCTGTTTTTTTTGTATGTGAGTTACGCGATAAATCCGCCAATTGTGAATCGATAAAGAAAAATTACTGAAAAAAATATGTCATCCAAGTAAACGAATTGTCGAGTCGACGGCGCGTTCGTGTTCCACGCGCGCCTCAAAGAGATGTCAGCAAAGGGAAGGAGCCACTGAGGGCCGATGCCTGCCGGGGCTGCGGGTTGTTCGTAAGACTTACCGCGCCCCCGGAACGCAAAAGGCACAAGAAGGAACATGGGTGGGTTTTAGTCAGTAAAAGTCTGACACTTCCTCCCGCCCCGCCCAGGGCGGGAGAAGTTATTTGATGATTTCCCACCCCCCAAAAAAAAAAAAAATAAGTAAACGAATTACCGTATTTTGCTTTCTTGTGACTTTTAAGTGGTGTCTTGTTAATTTACGTAGTATAATTGTTTCTTCATGGATTTGGATGACAGGAAATTGATACTAAAAAGCGAAAAATAAAAAATAAAATTGTACGGCACCCTTCGCATGCTAGACCGTCTACCACTTGGTCGATTTTTTTTTATATAACAAAGAAGTTTGCGTTCAATGTCTGTTGTGGTTGCCGTCTCTGCAACCAAGTATTGCATGAACTAATTAGAATAGTGTTTCAACAGTGACTGTAAAATTACAATGAGAACTACCTTTTTTAGTTGGAGAGTTAATTAACAATGTCTATTAGTTTATGTGTTTATGTATAGTGTGCTAGAGGTCTTGAGTTCAATTCCCAGGTCGAGCAAAGTGTTATTGGGTTTTTCTATGAAATTCTCAGTAGCAGCTCGAAGTTAGGATTTGTGTCCGGCTAATGGCAACAACATACCGGCTAACTGTGGGCGTACGTCGGTACACCTCTGCCCAACCCTTCAGGGAATACAGGCGTGATGGTATGTATGTAGTAGAGCTCTTTGTGAAGAAGCTCGTCAGGGGAAGTAGGACCACCATGCCTATTTCTGTCGCAAAGCAACGTTGCTGTGTTCGATTTTAAGGGTATATGTGTCGGTATAATTACAGGCATATGAGACATTTCAACTTTCTGATTCCTAATGGCAATAGGCTCGCCTCCTATTACATGGGACCTAAACAGACCGGCGAACTGTGGGTGTACATTGTTACACCTCTGCCTAACCCTTCGGGGAATGTAGGCGTGATGGTATGTTATGTGGTATGTTTATAAGTAGTGGTGACTACTTAACATCAAGTGGTATATGCCATCAAACGACGCTAAAAAATTGCTGCAGCTAAAATGACGATCAGAATAATAACTATAGAAATATATTTAATTGAATTTAAGTGAGTAGTCATTTTTGTATTTGGTAGGGTTTTAGTCGGCAAGAGACATACACATACACTCACATAAGACATACACACACACGAACTCTCTTCTGTTCAGACGCAGGGTATCCATAAAGATATCCTCACGAAAAAAAAGGAAGGCTTTGAAAATCAGCTACAAAAAAAAAAAAACAAAAGATTATTCTTGATAACCAATAAAAAAATACTCAATAAAAAATAATAATAAGAGCTCATTCTTAACAACCAGTTACGATATTAAATTTAAAATTTCGTTCTTTATTTAAAAATAAAGAGCATTTTTTATTTTAAATTTTATTTAACCGTACCTCATCGCAATCGGTAAAACGCAACACTTATAGCAATTATCGCACGCAACACCAACCGTTAACGTCGGTCGGCGAAACTTCGCTAACGCCCGACTTTGCCTGTTAACTAAATTACTTTTATCCGGTTCCTGTAATGTACAGTGCACGTAGGTATGTAGGTACTGTGAGGGTAAAAATAGGTAGAATTTATGTGAGTTTGTAATACGTGTGCTTCTCTTATTTGAATAAAAATAAACCATCACCATCTTACCATCACGCCTGTATTCCCCGAAGGGTTAGGCAGAGGTGTAACAATGTACACTCACAGTTCGCCGGTATGTTTAGGTCCCATGTAATAGGGGGCGAGCCTATTGCCATTAACCGGACACAAATCCTAACTCCGAGCTGCTACTGAGAATTTCATAGAAAAACCCAATAACACTTTGCTCGACCTGGGAATGGAACCCAAGACATCTAGCGTAGCAGTCGCGCTTAGGACCACTAGGCTATCGAGGCAGATAAAAAGTACCAGTCTATTATTGTACCACTGCGGGGTAAAGGCTTCTTCTCATACAGAGAAGGTAATATGCTTAAGCCTGATTGGCGATTACAAATTTATAATTACCCTCGCTTCTGTCCGTGACTTTTTTCGTGAATTAAATAAATTATTACGAACGCGAAAGTTTGTAAGGATTTTTTTTTTTTTTTTTTGGTGGGTGGGAAATCTTCAAATAACTTCTCCCGCCCTGGGCGGGGCGGGAGGGAGTGTCAGACTATTACTGACTAAAACCCACCCATGTTCCTTCTTGTGCCCTTTGCGTTTCGGGGGCGCGGTATCTCTTGCGAACAACCCGCAGCCCCGGCAGGCATCGGCCCTCAGTGGCCCCTTCCTTTTGCTGACATCTCTTTGAGGCGCGCGTGGAACACGAACGCGCCGTCGACACGGCCTGCAACGTAAAGACGGTGAGCTACCCATTGCTCACCGTCCACAGGCCAGTATCTACGGTGGCCGGGAGTCGTCTCGCGGCTCACGACGTCCGGAGCGTCTACCGCGGCGGCTGGGACGGGAGAACCGCTGTCTCAACCGTCCCGCCGCCTCCTTCTCAAGCATTACTGCCTCGCAGAAGGAGGCGACAAGTTTGTAAGGATGGATGAATGTTTGTTACTCTTTCACGCTTAAACGGCTAAACGAATCTGGATGAAATATGGCGCTGAGATAGATACATTGTATTGTGGAATAACACAAGGGATACTTTTTATTCCGGAAAAATGTACGGTTCCCGTGAGATATATATCAAATTATCGGCATATATATATATTATCATATCGTCACGGTTGGCGCAGTGGCTGAGCGATCGGCTGCTATTCCTAGTGCGGGGCAATATTTACTAAAAAAAAAAAATTGAAGAAGCTAGTAATAAATAATACATTAACATTAAAACAACAATTGGCCACTATCTTAACAATAAACGGCCGCTAACACCACACAAACCTAGGATTAAAATAATAATTATCCTACACGCATTACCGAACCACGCAGACGTAGAAACTTTCAAGGGTTTGGGCTTAATCCCTTCATAATCTGGGATTAAATGCAAACTGAATGGGTTAAGGTACAGAATAATTTCCATACATTTGTTGGTAGTGTCGTATTTAGTGGCTGTAAGCTGGTCGATAGAGCGGGGTCATGTGGAACGTGGTGGATGCTATGGGAGGGGATTAAAATTTAAAACTATACACATAAATTGTAAATAGTTCAGTTTTCAGGATTCCGTACTCGAAGGGTATCAGGATGCTATTACTAAGCTTCCATTGTCTGTCTGTCTGATCTTATGAACCGTAATATATATACATAGAGAGCTGAAATTTGAATACAGTGTAGATTCTTATTGCCACATTATACAGGGTTATTTGAAAAACAATGACAACCTCTCAGGACTATGTTACTAACATCATAATCAACAACTTTTGTTCTATGACATTTAAAAATTTATCATATTTTTTTTCATCAGATTTTCATACAAAAATAAAAACATTTAAATTGAACGCTCTAAATGTTACGAAGTCTATGCGATGCAAACGAAAGCGATAGTAAAATAGCGAGGGGAGCGGGGTTAGGGCGGCGGGGGTGTTTGTACCTATTTACAATTTTACGGAAATCCTTCAGTCGGTCATTCACTTCAATGCGCTTGCGTTGCTTGATTCTGTAAAAAATTATAGAACAAAAGTTGTTGTTTATGATGATAGTAATACAGTCCTGCAAGGTTGTCATTGTTTTACAAATAACCCTGTATATATTTTTATTATTAATAATTTAATATTCAAGCAACGTGTTTGTTGTATGTAGTGTTGATATTGTGCGGAACTCTTAAGTAAAGTGCAGGATGATTCCGTTCAAGAAATTCAACAAATTACTGATGCATTATTTTTAAAAGAGGCGGTCTTTGACCCTGAAAATTACTTTGTGGTTGATTTTAACATAACATACCATCACGCCTGTATTCCTCGAAGGGATAGGCAGAGGTGTACCAATGCACACCCACAGTTCGCTAGTATGTTTAGGTCCTATGTAATAGGGGGCGAGCCTATTGCCATTAGCCCGGCAGAAATCCTAACTCCGAGCTGCTACTGACAATTTCGTAGAAAACACCAAAAACACTTTGCTCGACCTGGGAATCGAATCCAAGACCACTAGCGTAGCAGTCGCGCTTAGGACCACTAGGCTAACGAGGCAGTTGATTTTATAATGACAAAATTGTTTCACGTGCCGTATACACCCCATTATAGCAAGCAGTAATTGGACAAAACACCAAAAAGTTTAATTAATTAACCGGGCCCCTCAAGTATTGTCACTCCAGGGCCCCAAAAATTCCCAATCCCTCCCTGCATTCGAAAAACAAATGCAAAAGTCACAACCTAGCTTTCACATTCATTCTGCTTCGCTTGCAATATTTATAAACCATTTGAAAATATTTCCACGTTCACCGGGTAACAATACCCGGTGTGCCTCGGCTTCATAGTAATTTCAGCTAAGCCGAATGGCTTGGCGGGCTTAAATATATTTACAGTGAAGTTTGGGGAGTACGATCCTTTACTTATAAATGCGGCTGTGGTTACCATCATAGTTCAAGAAGTGGTATATTGGGTGATGTTCACGGAGGTTAATTTTGGTGGGACCAGACTTGAATAGAATTTGTAATTAAATTTATTTTTTTAGTTTGTGTGGCCATAGGGTGCAAAATGGAACCGTATTACTATGCTATTTGTCCGTCTGTCTGTCACAGAGCTGTAAAACATACACACGTGATATTTTCAGAGTGTGTGGTTATTAAGAAATGTAACTGCCTCGTTAGCCTAGTGGTCCTAAGTACGACTGCTACGCTAGAGGACTTGGTTTGGATTCCCAGGTCGAGCAAAAAGTGTTATTGGGTTTTTCAATGAAATTCTCAGTAGCCGCTCGGAGTTAGGATTTGTGCCCGGTTAATGGCAATAGGCTCGCCCCCTATTACGTGGGACCATAAACATACCGGCGAACTGTGGGTGTACATTGTTACACCTCTGCCTAACCCTTCGGGGAATAATTATAGGCGTGATGGTATGTGTATTTTTTTTCTTATAAGTCCTCAACCTTTACGCTAGTCGCCACCACGTCAGACAATCGGTAACCGATTTTTTGTCGGAGAAAATGAAACATAATGAAATTCCAACCAACGCACACGTCCTACAAAAAGTCAGTCCCACGAAACAATGGATTTATTGAATCGTTCCGAACCTACAAAATGTCGGTCGTGTGTTGAGAAGCGTATACTTAATTAGTAAAAAGCTGTTATTTTGACATTACAAACAGACACTTCAATTTTATTTATTAATATAGAGTACCTAGATGTGTCTTTCACTCTATATATATATACTTATTATATTATAGTAGATACTCTAGCGTGGGAAGTCCCGTTTGGATCCGACATGGAAAGTAATTACCTGTTATCTTGGTGAAGATTTTTTTGTGTAATGTGGGTAGATTTTTAGGGTTCCCTGCCTGAAGTATGCCAAAAGGACCCTATTACGATGCCTTGGCTGTCCGTCCGTCTATCAGCGGGCTGTATCTCATGAATCGTAATAGGTAGAAAGTTGAAATTTTCAAAGAGTGTGTGTGAGAGAGTGTCAATGGAATTAATGATTTAATTTTATGCCTAAAGGGTGCCAATTGGAACCCTATTACTCTGCTGTCTGTCCGTCCGATATAAGGAATATATACAGCAATATAAGTTTTGAACCGAAATAAATATAAATGTCTTTTATTACTGTTCAAACAACAGATAACATAAAATTATAGTTAGTTCAGTTTTCAGGATCCTAGGACGCTATTACTAAGCCTTCGATGTCCGTCCGTCTATCAGCCAGCGGACTGAATCTCGTAAACTGTATCAGTTGAAATTTGCACACAGTATGTTTTATTATGACCTCTATAATAAAAAAAAAACACACACACACACAAAATTAAAAATTTTAGGTTCCCCCGACAGAAGAATAGAAATCCCTACCGCAGCTAACAAAAGAGCTGATAACTTTGAAACCGCTGAACCGATTTCCATCAAACATAGCTAAGAATTCACCTTTCAAACAAAAAAAGTAAAATCAAAATCGGTTCATGCGTTCGGGAGCTACGATGCCACAGACACACATACACAGACTTATAACACCCCGTCGTTTTTTGCGTCGGGGGTTAAAAATTAAAAGGAGATATAAGAAACATGTGGTTTTTTTCTAACTTAGTGTGTAATATTGCGTTGTCGTACGGAACCGTTGGCGCGGCAGTCCGTTTCACACTTAGCCTATTTTTTTTTCATATTAAGCTTGTTATTAGCCGTAAGGGTGGTGAGTTAAGGGTCTATATCAAATTACTTGGCTGTCGTGTAGGTGTCATTCGTGTTATTTTTTTATTGAGGGCCGTATTCATATTCTTCTATACCTAGTATTAAAATCACACCCACGTTATACAAAAATAAACTAGGGTATGAATTTATTACCACATACCATCACGCCTGTATTTCCCGAAGGGTTAGGCAGAGGTGTTCCAATCTACACCCACAGTTCGCCGGTATGTTTAGGTTCCATGTAATAGGGGGCGAGCCTATTGCCATTAACCGGGCACAAATCCTATCTCCGAGCTGCTATTGACAATTTCTTAAAAAAACCCAATAACACTTTATGCTCCACCTGGGGATAGAACCCAAGACCTGTAGCGTAGCAGTCGCGCTTAGAACCACTAGGCCAACGAGGCAGTTAATTAGAATTGATTACTGCATATTTTAAAAATTGGTGTGATTATAGGCACATGAGACATTTCAACTTTATCTCTGGTATGGCAACGCATTTGCAAGGCCTCTGGTATTGCAGATGTCTATAGACAGCGGTGGCCACTTAACATCAGGTGGGCCGAAGGCTAGTTTTGTAATCCAATCATTTTTTTGATGCCATTTAGTTTTGTTTTCTATTTTGTTATTATTAAGGTTTTTTTTTATTTAATTTTAAGGCTGCGAATATTTAATCGATATATCTAAACTTATATTATAAAGCTGAAGAGTTTGGTTGGTTGAACGCGATAATCTCAGGAATTCCTGGTTCGAATTGGAAAATTCTTTTTGTGTTGGATAGTCCATTTATTCAGAAAGGCTATAGGCTGTATAACATCACGCTACGACAAACGGGAGAGGAGCAGTAAGCAAAGACGTAACTTAAAGCGGGTGAAAAAATCACGCGAACGAAGTCACTGGCAGAATCTAGTTCATTAATAAATATGAACAGTTTAGTAAAACCATTTTTATTTCAATTAGACCATTACTTTTAAATTTTCAAGGTGTCGGGCATTAGTCAGAAGGTTAAAGCTAGTTCATTGCAAAACGTAGGTAAGTATAGGTCTCTATGGGAAAGTCAATGGTGACTACCCAAGAACGCAGGAGATATCATAGTGCACAATTGTATGCGCAAACGCAGATGTACTCCCTTCCTTTGCTCTCATAGTCCAACGGGACGGCAATGCGACAGGAGAGGACTGGAGGAGAGGTCAGGTGCTGGACTATTTGCTTTACATGCTTTTAGAGTCACAGAGGTGCCTTCAACTTTAAAAACTACCCGGATTTTAAAAGATATTTTTGTTACTGATAAATTCCTAATAGACAAAGCCAACAACACTTTGCTCTACGTGAGAATCCAACCCAATGCAGTGGAGATGAATTATAAGAGTCCTTACAAGAGACGATGGGATGACAATACTATTGAAATTCTGTCAAGTGTTCAGTAATGGATATTAGAGGATTGAACTATCAAGTACTCTTTATTTGGCTTCTCTATTATGGAAATTTTAATAACCCATTATCGGCAGACTAATTTGCATAATTTATACAGATATGACAATATTAATACGAGCTTGCTTTACGCTTAAAGGAGTCGGCACACTATACCGTACCATACCATGATCATGCGAGGAAGGTATCAGACAAACAAAATTTCCTTTTTTATATTATTGGATGGCAAACAAGCCGACGGCTCACCTGATGTTAAGTGGCCACCGCTGCCTATAGACATCTGCAATACCAGAGGCCTTACAAATGCGTTGCCATCCCAGATACAAAGTTGAAATGTCTCATGTGCTTGTAATTACACCATCTACTTAGCCTTTTCCCAACTATGTTGGGGTCGGCTTCCAGTCTAACCAGATGCAGCTGAGTACCAATGTTTTACATGGAGCGACTGCCTATCTGACCTCCACAACCCAGTTACTACAACACGATACCTCTTGGTTAGACTGGTTGTCAGACTTCCTGGCTTCTGACTATCCGTAACGACTGTCAAAGATCTACGAATGACAGCCGGGACCAACGGCTTTACGTGCTTTCCGAGGCACGGCGGTGTCATACCACCACCTTTCAAACTCCGGGCTGCTACTGAAAAATTCCTAATGGAAAAACCCAATACCACTTTTTGCCGTTGCGGTTGAAAATAGTATGCTTAGATGGTTCGGTCATGTTGAGAGGATGAGTGCAAGGCGACTAACGACAAAGGCGACTTATATGGCAGATGAGGGAAGCAACACCGGGAGGGGACGCCCTAGAAAGACCTACCCTGACTTGAGGTTCCTCAGGAAGGTCGGGTGGGCACTACTCGGAACCGGTGTGCATGTATGACCAGATGAATAAACGTGGACGAGGCGAAAGTAGTATGTAAGAATTGTAGCGGTGGCGTTTTGTGGTTTCTGCCTATGCCCATGGAAAAAAGGCGTGAGTTTATATATGTATGTTTCTTTCCTTTCCGAGCCTGATACGTCCATAGTGCGGTACGGGTACGGTGTATAGGACAGACTTCTTAAAACACTCACTTATTAAAACGTCTAGAGATTACTAGGTACATACAATAGTACCTCCTCACACTCGATCGATCAGGAAGAGAGTAGAACAAACATTTACTGTTCGGTAGATACTCTATTGTTGCAATGATCAACTTCGATGCAGCCTCCCAGGTGTGATTGTGGTAGTAGCGATGTAAAGACCCGAATACACGGTTCACTCGAAGCGGTTTTAACCGCGTCACGTCGCGTCAATCTTGTGAAATTGTTTCTGTCAAAAAAACGGTTGGTTTGATGCAACGCTTTTGGTTACTGATCCGCTCCCGTTGGTCGTAGCGTGATGTTATATACGTATAAGTTTTCCTCTTGAGTCACTTTATCTGTTGATGAAAATAAAGTATTAAAATCGGTTGCGTAGTTAACGAGATCTAAAGCGGGAAGTGATTTTAGTTTTATCCCCCGACGCAAAAACGACGGGGTGTTATAAACTTGACGTGTCTATGTGTGTGTGTGTCTGTCTGTGGCATCGTATCCTCCGAACGCATGAACCGATTCTGATTTAGTTTTTTTTGTTTGAAAAGTATATTAGTCGGGAGTGTTCTTAGCTTTGTTTGATGGAAATCGGTTTAGCGGTTTCAAAGTTATCAGCTCTTTTCATAGCTGCGGTAGGGATTTTTATTTTTCTGTCGGGGGTTTCTTAAAATTTGATACTATGTAGAGATTAAAGACATATTTAAAGAAATTGGAAATTCATTATTATTATTAATGTTTGAATGGCTGAAAAATTCAGGCATGTTTCTTTTTTTACTTTTTTAAAATTAGGTATGTTGTTATTTCTGTTGGTGTCATTTTATTTGTAAGTGTTGTGTAATGTCCAACAAAAATGACAATAATGACAAAATGTCCAACGGTTGAAAGCAATAAATTACCAACAATGTTAATGGAATTCAAATAAGAAATGTAAATTGTTATTGCTAGCCATTTATCTTCACACTCGCATCGTTGCGATTTTACTCGATAGTTTCTGCAGTGACATTAATAGAGACGGGAAACACTATCGATAGAATTGATACATCGATTAGAAAGCGCGTTCTAGGCTTCACACTACATCGCGATACTGTCACATGTAGCGATTATAATCGATATAGGCGAGATGCGGTGAGCAAGAGTCGATTACAAGTTGCCCGTTAACATAAATCGTGTTTCGTAACTAGGAAAGCGGGAATAGATGTTTACAGACCACGAGACAGTCCAATATTAATGAACCAGTTCACAAAAGGAAAATAGATTCAAATTTTATTACATTTAAGCATTGCCATTCAACATGGCAATGCTGCCAGTCTCTTGGACAAGGGGACATTTTTAAAATTATTTTGTGTACAATATTTCATTTTTTTGTGTTTATAATAAGGTAGTAAATACTGTATGAGTACCTACCTATTTTGTACTGAATTCTTTTGTTTTATCAATAAAGTACTTTTTTAAACGTCAATTATTTCATAGTAGATGAAGTTAGACGCGTTAGAGTTTGACGGCACGTTTGGCGCAGTGGCTCAGCGATTGGCTGCTGCGCTGCGTGTCGCGGGTTCGATTCCCGCACGGAACAAATATTTGTATGGCCTACAGATAGTTGTTTCGGGTCTGGCTGTTTGTGTATGTGAGTTTATATGTTTGTAAGCGCACCCACGATATAGGTGAAATTCCTAGTATGGGGCAACGTTTTTATAAAGAAAGAAGAAGAAGAGTTTGTGTGTTTATTAGACTACCAATGAGAAAAAGCACCAAAATTTTATAGGCACATAGTTGGTCGCGCGGTATACCCAAATACGATCGTGTGAACAGGTCCTTATATGCAGTGAACTGGTGATTTCTCATCGCAAGTATTGATTGCCGAAATAAAGCGTATGTGAATGTTTGTGAATATGTCAGTATTGTTATGTATGTGTGTGTGTTGTGTGTGTCAGATTTACATACTAAAATGGAGACTGAAGAAATTGCAGCTGTTTGAATACAACATGTTGAATTGTGCATTTAGACTATATTTATGTTCATAGATAACAGTACTTTTGCCTGCGACTTCGTCCGGGTTAATGTCGGTTATTGTGGACGCATAAAAAGTATATAAAGGCATAAAAAGTGCCCGTGTTCTTCCTCGGGGTTTAAACTTGCTCCGTACCAAATTTCATCAAAATCGGTTTAGTGGTTTACTCGCGAAAGCGTAACGGACAGACACAGTTACTTCCGCATTTATAATATTACATAACACATACCATCACGCCTATGTTCCCTGAAGGGTTAGACAGAGGTGTAACAATGTACACCCACAGTTCGCCGGTATGTTTCAGGTCCCATGTAATAGGGGGCGAGCCTATTGCCATTAACCGGGCACAAATCCTAACTCCGAGCTGCTACTGAGAATTTCATAGAAAAACCCAATAACACTTTTTGCTCCACCTGGGAATCGAACCCAAGAAGTTTTTGTGATGCACAACATCTTAGAAATATTGTTTAATGGTGTCATTCACCCAGTTCCTAGCCCTAACTGGAGCAGCTCACGCTGTGTAATACATGACTGATTTCTTTGAAGTTTGTTTATCAATAAGTGTACTCATTGCTCATAATTATAAGGCAGTATGTAGGTAATATTGACACGCAATATTGATACCGTTTCAAAATCGGCTAATCACGTCGACATACAACGCAGAGTTAACTGCATCTAATCATAGTTTACCGGTAACTTTGATATCGGATTAACTAGTAAATCTAATTTGCTCGTAAACTGAGTGCCGTTAACTCATGGTGTAATAATAATACTTCAGTTTTCGAAACAGTAAGCTTCGCAAGATCCACTTGCGGAATTTGTTTGAAAGAATCACCGTGGCTCTGAACCGCAAAGGTCATTAGGAGGAACATGGATGGGTTTTTGGTAAGTGAGAGTCTGACACTCCCTTCCGGAGAGAAGTAAGTAATTTCATGATTTATTATCTCAAAAAAAAAGGATTAGCAAGACTCAACTAAATCTATACTTATATAATAAAGCTGAAATGTTTGTATGTTTGAACGAGCTAATCTCAGGAACTACTGGTCTGATTCGAAAATATCTTTCATGTAATATTACGCTGAGACTCACGAGAGTGAAGCAGTAATCAAGGACGTAACTTTGCTCGACCTGGCAATCGAACCCAAGACCTCTAGCGTAGCAGGCGCGCTTTGAACCACTAGGCTAACGAGGCAGTGGCGAGGCAAATGTTATTATTTGTTTGTTTGTTTTTAATTAAAACGTTGCCCCACACTAGGAATTTCTCCTGTATCGTGGGTGCGTTTACAAACATATAAACTCACATACACAAACAGCCAGACCCGGAACAACTATCAGTAGGTCATACAAAATATTTGTTCCGTGCGGGAATCGAACCCGCGACACGCAGCTATATATGACATAAAGACTCACAGCAAGCGTAGGTACCTGGGCTGCGGGTTGTTCGTAAGAGATACCGCGCCCCCGGATCGCAAATGGCACAAGAAGGAACATGGGTGGGTTTTAGTCAGTACAAGTCTGACACTCCCTCCCGCCCCGCCCAGGGCAGGAGAAGTTATTTGATGATTTCCCACCCACCAAAAAAAAAAAAAGCGTAGGTACCTAATAATTATTTTACTCAGCTACACATAGACTTCCTTCGCGATATTCCAAGACATTTTAAGAAGGAAAAAAACAATCTAAATATTATGTAAGAAAATCTTGGAAAAGAAAACTTTCATAATCTAGACATAATGTAATTATGACATAGTTTGATCTTATTCATGATCCACGACACGATATTTTATATATACACATACCATCACGCGTGTATTCCCCGAAGGGCTAGGCAGAGAGTGGTTGAGTGTTTCTGCATAATCTTACTACTATTTATATATGCGAAAGTTTGAATGGATGTTTGTTACTCAATTACACCACAACGGCTGTACGGATCTGGATGAAATTTGGGATAGGTACAGATTATAGTCTGGAATAGCACGCAGTTGATCTTAATTTCCATTCGAGCAAAAAACGCATGCAAATAAAATGCTGTCTGCATTAAAAATACAATATCTTTGTATACCTTTATGTTACCCTTATGTTAACTGCCTCGGTAGCCTAGTGGTCCTAAGTGCGACTGCTACGCTAGAGGTCTTGGGTTCGATTCCCAGGACGAGCAAAAAGTGTTATTGGGTTTTTCTATGAAATTCTCAGTAGCAGCTCGGAGTTTGGATTTGTGCCCGTTTAATGGCAATAGGCTCGCCCCCTATTACATGGGACCTATACATACCGGCGAACTGTGGGTGTACATTGTTACACCTCTGCCTAACCCTTTGGAGAATACAGGCATGATGGTATGTTATGTACAATTCTCAGCTATACCAATCAAGATTCATCTTAATTTCCATTCGAGCAAAAAACGCATGCAAATAAAATGCTGTCTGCATAAAAAATACAATATCTTTGTATACCTTTATATTATGTGGCCATCTGTTGCTGGACTGGTCAAGGAATTCTCGTCGGGTCTCGAGATCGGCTTGTTTTTACACCTGTCACTTCGTGGACCAGTTCTCAACGGATGTATCATGCATTCACCCAGAAAGACAAGGACAGAGATATAAGCGTGCCGTGTGAGCGTGAGAAGGCTACGATTTTTTCAAGCGTCAGAAAGAGCGAGGGCTACGGTCGCGTGGCGGGGGAGAGAGATGGAACTATAACCCTGCCTTGCTTGTTTTATTTAATAATCCAGTTATAATAAGAAAGGTTTTAAGGCTTCCGAAGGTGCAACGATTTTAAAGGGTTACTTGCAACTTTGTGTTGGTGTATCTTTAGTGGGATTTATACCTCATTGTATTTTGTATATGGTATTGTAAACAGAAGCGTGTAATCTTTTGTGTTGCTATATGGACAGTAATGTTGACGTTTGAATGAATGGGATGATTGAATGTTTCATTTTGAAGCAAGCGCCTTTTTTCTTGTTTAAATTTCAATGTTTTGGTACGCTCACCTCTCACGAGAACTGACGACACCTGAGTTTTATTTATACAAGATATATCAATTACATATTTATGAATAAAAATGTAAATAAATCACTTATAGGCATGCATAACATTCTTATTAAAAGGTAAACAATCAACCAAAATGTAATCTAACTAAAATATTATCAATCAACATTATTTTTTTTGAAATAAAATCTATACTAATATTATTAGGAGAAAAGACTTTTTTGTTTGTTAGTTTGTAACGATTAAGTTTCGAAACTACTGGACCGATTTTAACTATTTCCACCAATAGATAGCTACATTATTCCTGAGTAACATTGGCTATTTAACATCACGCTACGACCCACGGGAGTGGAGTAGTAAGCAAAGACGTAACTTAACGCAGGGGAAATAAGCCAGGCGACAAAGTCGCGGGCAGTAAGCTAGTGTATAAATAAAATAATAATACCAGCCTATTATTGTCCCACTGCGGGGCAAAGGTCCTTTAAAAGCACGAGCATTGATCACAACGCCTGCTCAAGGCGGATTTGTGATTTTAAACTAATATTAATTTAGTCTGAACTTCTCAGGCTTCCTCATAACATTTTCCTTCACTGACGTCAGAGATACAGTAACAATAACATACCATCACGCCTTTATTCCCCAAAGGGTTAGGCAGAGGTGTACCAATGTACACCCACAGTTTGCCGGTATGTTTAAGTCCCATGTAATAGGGGGCGAGCTTATTGCCATTAACCGGGCACAAATCCTAACTCCGAGCTACTACTGAGAATTTCAAAGAAAAACCCGATAACCCTGCTCGACCTGGGAATCGAACCCAAGACCTCGAGCGTAGCAGTCGCGCTTAGGACCACTAAGCTATCAAGACACGTCAGAGATGTCCAAGATAAATTTAGAATGTATATTTTAATTAAAGATACAGTCACAGTAACATTGCATTGCCCCGGTATCAAACCCACAACCTCATGCATTAGAGACGCGTCTTAACAATTGCGTTTATTGCATATATTATTATGATTATGATTAATCAATTTAGTCCAAATTTCGCCGCGGAAAAAGTCCCCAATTGTTCGCTATTTATTTTGACAGCTGTCAAATTCACAACGGCCTCTATCGGTACAAAATTCAGAAGTATTGCCAAAAAGAGGTACTAACTACCGATCAATCTATCACACACTCTGATCTATTTCAGTTGTAAAACAGGACTAGACTAACAGAGAGTAACGAATGAGTATTACAGACAAAAATAGTCTGGATTCGGGCTGAGTTATAGCCAGACCGTCTGGCTTGAAATACCTTGCTTGGTATTACGGGGTAACTAAGTTGGACATCGCAGAACACGAGCTTTTTTATGAGAATATCAATTATAGACCTTGTAATTGTGTATGTAGGTTCGATTTTGTTTTGCATTAACCAGAAAACAAGATGAATTTAAATTTAGAACAACGACATCAAAATGATGATCAGTTGAATATTATTAGCAGTCTTTTGTTTTTTTTTTAGGATAGTTTAGCTTCAGTATTGAGAATGTCAATTATATACCATATAGGGGTTAAAATAGCTTCGATTTTGTTTTGCATTGACCAGAAAACAAGATGAATGCAAATTTAGAACAATGACACCAAAATGATGACCAGTATGTCTGGTCTCAAACATCATTACTTTCATGACTTTTTAAATTTATACATATGTCTAAGTATATCGGGAACATCACTGTCATTGGTAAATAAAAAATAAATAATAAAACAAAATAAAAAACTAGGCAATGTATTAAAAGTCTGAAATCGCCAATCCATCTTGAGCAAGCATGGTGATCAATGCTCGTGTCTTCTCTATATGTAAAGAGACTTTTGCCTATTATGATATTTTGGTTAGTGTTTGTCCTTGGAAATGGACGGTCCCTCGATTTGGAAGTCCGGGAGTGTATATTCATCATGACCGTTCTATCAGGACATGTCCACTACTGGGCATAATAATATCGACGGCAGCAACCATTATCAGTTTTACGAAATCAGTGATGATTAGCAAACAAAAGGATGCGCGACGGCCCACCTGATGTTAAGTGGTTACCGCTGCCTATAGCTATCTGTGTTGCCATCCCTGAGACAAAGTTCAAATGCCTCATGTGCCTGTAATGAAACGGGCACCCATACTCTTCAAACCGGAACACAGCAACGCTGCTTTGCGGCAGAAATAGGTATGGTGGTAGTACGTCCCCGGACGAGGTTCTTCACAAAGAGCTCTATTAATAATAATGTACTACGGAATAATGCAAGATGTTCAAAAAGCATTCGTCAATTTTGAAAGAAAATATGATATTTTGAAGTGAAAGTTATATAAAATATAAGCTTCTGCTCGCGACTTCGTCCTCGCCTTTGATATATTATCCCACGGGAACCGTACATTTTACCGGGATAAAAAGTATTGTATGTGATATTTCACATTACAATCTATCTCAGTGCCAAATTTCATCCAGATCCGTTCAGCCGTTTAAGCGTGAAAGAGTTGCAAACATCCATCCATCCATCCTCACAAATTTTCGCATTTTTAATATTAGTAGGATAAATATTAGTTGCAAATATTTTACTACTGCAAATATTACACGTTATTTTATAAGACTTCGATGCAGACTGAATTCTAGCTAGCAGCCGTTGGGTCTGCCTGAAAATAACTGTCTTAATAAACACAGAAATAGCTTCAAGTTAGGTGAATGATCGGAGCAAGAATGTTTTATCTTTATTTCGTCCGCTGTGTGGTTTGTTTGTAGGATAGAAATATGTGCAGTAATTTATGATGGTTTGAAGAAGAAAATACATTTGCTAAACTTACCATCACGCCTGTATTCCCCAGAGCGTTAGGCAGAGGTGTACCAATGTACACCCACAGTTCGCCGGTACGTTTTTAGGTCCCATGTAATAGGGGGTGAGCCTATTGCCATTAAGCGGGCACAAATCTTAACTCCAAGATGCTACTGACAAAATTCATAGAAAAACCCAACAACACTTTTTGATCGACCTGGGATCGAACCCAAGACCTCTAGCATAGCAGTCGCGCTTAGGACCACTAGGATAACGAGGGAGTTTAACTGCTCAACTTAAATTCATGATTATGTAACTGGTGAGAGACATTCCTAAGAAAAGTTTTACCTTGTGAAAAAATGCATTTTTCTGGCCGATTCCGGCCACAGGGCCGGAATCGGCGAATTCTGTGATTTTTGTCAGCAGCAGCTCGGAGTTAGAATCTGTGCCCGGTTAATGGCAAAAGGCTCGCCCCCTATTATATGGGATCTAACATACCGGCAAACTGTGGGTGTACAATGGTACACCTCTGCCTTATCCTTCGGGGAATATAGTGATGGTATGTACAGCATGTGTTTCGCTCTGAGAGTTTAAATATACGAGTACTTGAGCAAGTTTCCAGTTGAAGTTCGATGGTTGAGTTGCTGCATATAGTACCAGGAATTTATAGAGACAAAGCAATGCGCTGACGTGTGGAAAACGCTTCCTTTGAACAGGGCCTCATGGTATACGGTAAAGCCGATGCAGCTTTGTCGAGAGAGAAATTCGCCTTGTTAACTATGGAAATGCATAGTTTTCTGGTAAATTGCTTATATGAATATATAAACCTACTAAGTAGATGATCGTTAATCGAAGCCTTGCTCTCGATATTGTAGAAATTTAAACTACTTAAATACTTAAACACACATACCATCACGCCTGCATTCCTCGAAGGGTTAGGCAGAGGTGTACCAATGTCCACCCACAGTGCGCCGGTATGTTTAGGTCCCATGTAATAGGGGGCGAGCCTATTGCCATTAACCGGGCACAAATCCTAACTCCGAGCTGCTACTGAGAATTTCATAGAAAAACCTAGTAACGCTTTTTGCTCGACCTGGGAATCGAACCCAAGACCTCTAGCGTAGCTGGTGCGTAGGACCACTAGGCTAACGAGGCACTTTTTTGTATATGTATCGTTAAATATTGTACGGTGGGCTCTTGGCCGGATTTTTATAACATTACGCTGTTTCGATGTTGAGCAAATATATTTTCCAAATAGACTACTAAACCTCTTTGTGTGTTTGTGTTATATATCGCTTTCGTTTGCTTCGCATAGACTTCGTAACATTTAGAGCGTTCAATTTAAATGTTTTTATTTTTGTATGAAAATCTGATGAACTAAAATATGATACATTTTTAAATGTCATAGAACAAAAGTTGTTGATTATGATGTTAGTAACATGGTTTGAGAGGGTGTCATTGTTTTAAAAATAACCCTGTATATGTCTCACATCTAATCGTTACCATTACATGATCAAACCAATTTGATAAATATTAATACTATTATCACGACCTAATTTCTGCTACGGCAGCCTATCTCAAGACTAAACGAGCCAAGTACGCAAGACATAATAGTGCACAAGTGTGACAAACACAGGTGCACTCCCTCTTCCCCTACTAGTTACTGCCCTTACCCGCCACGCGCACACCAACGGCTTCACGTGCTTTCCGAGGCATGGAGAAAATCAAAATAACATAATTAAGCGCTACTTTATTATCTACCTTACCTCTAGTGTATGCGGCGTGAAGATATGTGCTTGTATTCTAATTACACGAGCAATTAACCAACAAGTTTGCATCTTAGAGTTAACAAACAGCCGAACAAAATAATGAACTTAGGCAGCGTACACACTGCAGTTTTAATATGAGTTGGCTAATGTTTTTTTTTTTCCTGTATCATTGAAATTATTATAGAGTTTGTGTTTCTATGGCCGCTGCAATAACAAATAATATAAATGAAAAATAATAAATTAATATTTTTAACATACCATCACGCCTGTATTCCCCGAAGAGTTAGGCAGAGGTGTAACAACGCCCACCTTTCGCCGGTATATTTAGATCCCATGTAATAGAGGGCGAGCCTATTGCCATTAACCGGGCACAAATCCTATCTCCGAGCTGCTATTGAAAATTTCACAGAAAAACCCAATAGCACATTTTGCTCGACCTGGGAATCGAACTCAAGACCTCTAGCGTAGCTGGTGCGTAGGACCACTAGGCTACCGAGGCAGTTGTCTCTATGTTTGTTGCGAGGAAATCTTGGAACTTAATTTTGAAGCAGACATCTTCAACCGATTGACTTGAAATTTTGTATACATATGTAAGTCGGATGACAATGCAATACAATGATATCATGGAGCTGGTCTGATGATGGAGTCGGAAGGTGGCCACAGGAACTTAGGAACGAAACGACGTACGTAACCCTATCAAGTTTGTATTTCAATTGTTTGACTAAATCTAGGATCTAAGTACAGTACGCATAATAGAAACAAAATCTGTTTGATTCGTCAATTTTGTCTTCTTCTTTGTGTATGGATGACAAATATAGATATGTAATAATTACATACTAGCTTCTATCCGTGACGTCATCTACGTAGACTTCAGAATTAAGCCAGTCCAGTCTATCATTAGGTCAAAGGCTTTTTCTCATACAGAGAAGGCACGAGCATTGATCCCCATGCTCACTCAAGATGGATTGGTGATTTCAGGCTTATATTAATTACAACTTTAGGTATCCTCACCACTATTCCCTTTACCGATGTCGTTTTAGACGGGTAGACCTCTTTGTAAAGGAGCTCGTCCGGGGAAGTAATACCATACCTGTTTTCTGCCGCAAAACAGCGTTGCTGTGTTCCGGTTTTAAGGGTGCCGGTGTAATTATAGGCACATGAGATATTTCAACTTTGTCTCTGGAATAGCAACGCATGTGCAAAGCCACTGGCATTGCAGAGATCTATTAAGTAGCGGTAACCACTTAACATCAGATGGGCCGTTGGCTTGTTTGCCATCTAATGATATAAAAAAAAGGTTAGTGATGTCCAAGATCAATTTAGAAAGCACAAATGAATTTCAAATATCACTTTAGTCTTTGCCTGGAATCTAACCCTTAACGTCGTGTATAAAAGGCGAGCGTCTTAACCACTTGGCTATTACGCGTTTATCCATCAAATAGGTAATCTTAATTAAGTCTGTACTCAGCCTAAATCTTAAGTCTAGTTTGAATTGGAATCTGTACGAAATGATAAACAACAGATTAATCACAAGAGAAGTCATTAGAATTAAATCACCTATAATTGTTTGCTTCGTAACTGGATTTGGTTAAGTTATTTCCACGCTCGCTTTATTTGTGGGGTAGACAGAGAGGTTTATACTTCTGTAGGTAGTTCTTATGTCTAAGGTAATATTAGGCCTTTGGCTCGATGACATAAAACGAGTGACACGAGTGATATTATTACAGCGACGATATACGGGGTGGTCACTATAGACTCAGAACATCTCTCTCTGCTGGGCAAAGGCCTCCCCCATGTCCTTCCAAATTTTCTTTCTTGTGCCTCCCCGAACCAGCTCTCCAATGCGAGTCAAGGTCATCTCGCCACCTTTTTCCGGGCCGGCCTCGGCGACGCCGATCAGTCTTAGTTACTCACTGAGCGGAGACGTGGAGACAGTTGCTGTGCATGCAGTTGACGTGACCCGCCCAATCTAAATTGAGCCTAACAGCCTTTTTACCAAAGTCCATAATCCCGGTTTTTAAGCGAAGCGTAGTGTTCCGTATACTACCTGATCTTCTTAAAACCAGAATGATGCGCTCCACTAAAATAAATATCTCTAAAAAAAACCGTGCCCCATATTAAGAATTTCTCTTGTATCATGTCTGCGGTTACAAACATATAAACTCACACACACAAACAGCCCGAGAATAACTATCTGTAGGTCATACAAATATTTGTTCCGTGCGTAATTGAACCCGCGACACGCAGTGCAGCAGCCAATCTCTTAGCCACTGCGTCCGCATCCCCAAGATTCTAAATATACCAGGGTTAAAATTTTACGTAGGTTATTAAATAAATTAAAACAGCAGTTCCATATAAAAGTGCAATACCTACTCGGTCAAAATGTTTGGAACAGTTTGACGTAACAAAAGACACGTCAACATTTTATCATCATTAGCCTGTAACAATCTACTGCTGAACATAGGCCTCTCCAATCGCACGCCACTTAGCTCGATTCTCGGTAACTCTCATCTAGTTGCTACCAGCTATCCTGCGAAGATCGCCGCTCCACTGGGTCTGAGAGCGTCCCACTTTACGCGTGCCGATTCGCGGTCTCCACTCATGAACACCTCTACCCCAACGGGCATCGGTTCTACGGGTAATAGGATCGGCCCATTGCCATTTCAGCTTACTTATTCTGTGGCTTATGTCAACAACCCTGGTTTTTTGTAGGATTATCTCGTTTAACGCCAAATTTTAATAACATTATCATCTCGAGATCAGCATAGTAGCATTATCTATACCGATTCCGGCCACAGTGATTAATCTTAATGCAGACTAGCCAAGTACGCACGAGATATTTTAGTGCACAAGTGTGCACTATAATGTGCATTACCTCTTACCTAACTTTCATAGCCCGAAGGGACGGCAATCCGACACAACCGGGGAGAGATCAGGCGCAGGACCAACGGCTTTTCGAGGCATGGCGATGTCACACCACCAGCTCCCAAACTCCGGACTATTACTGAGAAATTGCTAATGGTCAAAGTCAAAACATTTATTTCAATTAGACCATTTACAGGCACTTTTGAATTGTTAAGGAGTTACTCATACAAAAAGTTGAAGCTAGTTGCTCGTTCCAAAACGTAGGTCTCTATGGAGAAGAACGAGCAAGAAACCCAATAACACTTTTTGGCCCGATCTGGGAATCGAACCCAAGACCCCACGCTCAACAGTCGAGGCAAGATCAGCATACAAAAATAACAAAAACACACAACAAATTCCATCACAGTTGACAACATCTAAATCGGTACAGTAATTCCTGAGATCGACAAGAGCAAAGGAACATAATCCCTTTGTATTAGATTAACGGTAAGAAATGTTCAATAAAAGTTTATGGACATTCGATAGCTATAGAGATCGTTGGATAGGAAGATAGAAGTTAAATATAAATTGTTTGAATACGCCGTCAGTGTTGGTTAAATGGAAAACGGGTTCCGTTGGTGTTTTATGGCTACTGTGATTTAAAAACAATATTTTGTTACTAGCTTCTGCGAGCGTCAGCGTATTCGCTCGCGTGTTTTTTTTTTACTGCTCTGCTTCTTGCTTCTGTGATGTTATATAGCCTATACTATTTCTAAATTTAATTGCCTCGTTGGCCTAGCGGTCCTAAGCGCGACTGCTACGCTAGAAGTCTTGGGTTCGATTTCCAGGACGAGCAAAAAGTATTATTGGGTTTTTCTATGAAAATCTCAGTGGCAGCTCGGAGTTAGGATTTGTGCCCGGTTAATGGCAAAAGGCTCGCCCCGTATTACATGGGGCATAAACACACTGTGGATTTTCATTGTTACACCTCTGCCTAACGCTTCAGGGAATACAGGCGTAAATGTATGTTATATAGCCTATACTATTCTTCATTAATTCCAGAGATAAGGTAATTTAAACAAACAAACTAAATCTATTTAGCTTCATTGTACATACTGGTTTCTGCTAGCGACTTCGTTCGCGTGGTTTTTTCACCCGGTTTAAGTTACGTCTTTGGTTACTGCTCCTCTCCCGTGTGTCGTAGCGTGATGTTATATAACCAATAGCCTTCCTCGATAAATGGACTATCCAACACAAAAATAATTTTGCAATTCGTACCAGCAGATCCTGAGATTATCGCGTTCAACCAAAAAAACAAAAAAACTCTTCAGCTTTATAATATTGGTATAGATTATAAGTATGGATATTCTGGCTCAAATAAAACAAACAAACATACCATCACGCCGGTATTCTCCGCAGGGTTAGGCAGAGGTGTACCAATGCACACCCACAGTTCGCCGGTATGTTTACTAAAACTGTTTGCTGAATGTTAGTCAGTTTGATGGACAGAATGTGTAGTTAGCGGGTGATGAGTATTTTTTAGATCGTCAATTGTTTTCAATGTAAAATAACGAAAAGACACAAATTTAGGTACACACCTACTTCGAATGGAATAGGAAAGGCGTTAGAGTCCATTTTGGCGTAACAGAGCCCATCTACGTCTTCTCTAGCGTATCGATAGATGGCAAATATAAATAGGTACTAAAAAATATAATTTTGTTAAATGTTTTATTTGGCCCAGGTCGAGCAAAATGTGTTATTGGGTTTTTCTATGAAATTCTCAATACCAACTCGGAGTTAGAATTTGTGCCCAGTTAATGGTAATAGGCTCGCCCCCTATTACATGGGACTTAAACATACCGGCGAACATTAATACACCTCTGCCTAATCCTTCGGGGAATACAGGCGTGATGGTTATTTTTTTTCAACTTTAACTATGTCCTAAAAACGTATCTTTTTTTTTTAATTAAAATTAACATACAACAGAATACAAAAATAAACTAACATAAATAAACAAACATAAGGTTGTCCCATCCTGTTACATAGTTTTTTCGTTACACCAACCATATCTTTTACGCAGCTTGTTAAAAATGCAAGGCAAAAAAATTCTTGTCATAGAAAATGACTGAATAATTCTATGAATAATTCGACTTCTTCCACGTAATAATGGGGTATACCGGACGCAGACCATGTCGCGGATTAAAAAGTAGCCCATGTCCTTTCTTCGGATTTGAACTTACCAAGTACGAGCAACAAAATTTCATAAAAATTTCAGGTAACCCCCGAGAGAAATATAAAGAACCCCCCCGCAGCTAACAAAAGAGCTGATAACTTTGAAACCTCTGAACTAATATACCATTGAAACACTAAAAACTAAATCAAAATCGGTTCATGCGTTCGGGAGCTACGATGCCACAGACACACACAGAGACACGTCAAACTTATACCACCCCGTAGTTTTTGCGTCGGGAGTTAAAATTGGGTTCATTGGTCTAGTATTGAAAGCTTAACAGATAGACAGATTTATTTATCTTTTGAACCGTGTACATCTAATCATATCAATGCCATAGTGAAGTTATACCAGATAAGACAAAAAAATAATGAATGATTCATCATCATCATCTACTTAGCCTTTTACCAACTATGTTGGGGTCGGCTTCCAGTCTAACCGGATGCTGCTGAGTACCAGTGTTTTACATGGAGCGACTGCCTATCTGACCTTCACAACCCATTTCTTAGGCAACACGATACCTCTTGGTTAGACTGGTTGTCAGACTTCCTGGCTTCTGACTATCCGTAACGACTGTCAAAAATCTACGAATGACAGCCGGGACCAACGGCTTTACGTGATTTCCGAGACTCGGGGTGTCACACCACCAACTTCCAAACTCCGGGCTTCTACTGAGCAAATCCTAATGGAAAAACCCAATAGCACCTTTTGCCCGACCTGGGAATCGAATCCGGGATCCCACGCTCATCAGTCGCGCTTGCGACCACGAGACCAACGGGGTAGTCAAGTATTTGAGTAACTTTATTATGTTTAACAATAGACCCGTTTTATTCATGTGGTACCAGGTTCAATTCTAGTAAAGTATGTAAGTAGAGTACTAGTAATAATCGAATAGTATCAAGAGACTACAAAATAATTCAAAAGTCAACATAAAACTACCAAATAACCCATCAGCGTTTACAGAACCCTAAAAAAAGGGTCAGAAAGGGTGTTACGTCCTCAAAACGATGGGAAAAAAACACTGAGAACCTCCATTGTTGATGTGTTGAATAAAACAATAGGATCGCGGGAAACGCCGCGGTAAGGAAGTAGATTACTGCTAAGTATTGTACCAAGGCCACTTGGAAGCTCATGATCCAGTTCTCATTATAATGTAAATACCAGCAGTATACTGGCTACTTGTCTTTTTTGTAAAAAAGTTTTTAATTTTAATAGTATAGTTTAATTTTTGTAAATATGTAATAAATATTTTAATTTGTTATTTTTTTGTTTCTATTTTAATTTTTTTCATAATTTTATTTCTTTTCCTGAACTAAATAATAATAAAATATAAATAATACTATGTAATTGCCCTTGTCAATAAAAAATAAAACCCAAATAAAAAAAAAATAAGTAACCCCCCACAGATGAAAAAAATCACTACCGTAGCTTACAAAAGAGCAAATAACTTTGGAAACGCTAAACCGATTTCCATCAAACAAAGCTAAGAACACTTCCGACTAATATACCTCTGAAACACAATAAACAAAATCGGTTCTTGCATTCGGGAGCTACGATGCCACAGACAGACACATACACACACGTAGACACGTCAAACTTATGGCACCCTGTCATTTTTGCGTGGGGGGTTAAAAACTAAATATGCGGTACAGTATACACATATACATACATACCATCACGCCTGTATTCCCCGAAGGGTTAGGCAGAGATGTACCAATGTACACCCACAGTTCGCCGGTATGTTTAGGTCCCATGTAATAGGGGGCGAGCCTATTGCCATTAACCGGGCACAAATCCTAACTCCGAGCTGTTACTGAGAATTTCTTACAAAAACCCAATAACACTTTGCTCGACCTGGGAATCGAACCCAAGACCTCTAGCGTAGCAGTCACGCTCAGGACCACTAGCCTACCGAGGCAGTTAGCCGGTACAGTTTACGGGTTCTAGTATTACCGTCTCAAAAATCCATTATAATCAAATTCTTTCGCTAATAGTACTAGGCTTACAGAACTACAGAAGGCGTGTCATAAACCCTGAGGCAAGCACGAAATCCGTTTAGTAACAAACATTTGTACGGCCTGCGGATATTTGTCCTGCCTGGATGTTTGCGTACGTGATTTGCTTGTGGAATAGCACCCACTGCATGGGTAGTTGTCCTTTCTATTTACATAGAGTGGACGTGTCTTTGACGAAGTATCATTTATATGAAAACTAGCTACATATCTACCCTTTTTTAATAGGATGACATAGAAAAATAACACTTAATTGAACTGCCCCGTTGGTCTCGTGGTCGCAAGCGCGACTGATGAGCGTGGGGTCCCGGACTCGATTCAAAGGTTGGACAAGAAGTGTTATTGGGTTTTCCATTAGGATTAGGATTTGCTCAGTAGAGAGAGTGGGGAGAGAGTTTGGTAGTTTGTGGTGTGACACCTCGGAAAGCACGTAAAGCTGTTGGTCCCGGCCGTCATTCGTATATCTTTGACAGTCGTGACAGATAGTCAGAAGCCTGGAAGTCTGAAAACCAGTCTAACTAAGGGTTATCGTGTTGCTCAGTTACTAAGTTGTGGAGGTCAGATGGGCAGTCGTTCCATGTAAAACATTGGTATTCAGCTGCATCCGGTTAGACTGGAAGCCGACCCCAAAATAGTTGGGAAAAGGCTAAGTAAATGAAGATGACTTAGGAAAATAATATTTGGAAGGACATGGGGGAGGCCTTTGCCCAGCTGTGGGACATAATAAGCTAGATAAAAACCCCACCCTATTACTAAGCCTACACTGTTAGTCTGTCTGTCAGCGGGCTGTATCTCACGAACCGCAACACTTAAATTATGTTTAACTATAGTCGGTATAACAACAAATAATAATAAAACAAAACATACATGAACCATCACTCCTGTATTCCCCGAAGGGTTAGGCAGAGGTCCACAGTTCGCCGGTATGTTTTTTTAGGTCCCATGTAATACGGGCGAGCCTATTGCCATTAACCGGGCACAATTCCTAACTCCGAGCTGCTACTGAGAATTTCATAGAAAACTCAATTGCGCTCGCGAACTGTGGGTGTGCATCGGTACACCTCTGCCTAACCCTTCGGGGAATACAGGCGTGATGGTATGTTAAGTGTAATGAGTGTTAAAACAGTGCAATTTGGGTCATTTAAGCACTACGTTGCGAACATGTTTGGCATGCATTCAGAGGGTTAAAAGTCAATAACATTGTACTAAGCGTTGACGTGTTGCCAATCTGTCGGTTGTTATTTTATTGATCACACTAGCTTCCGCCTGCGACTTCGTCCGCGTTTAATTTGATTTAATATTATCCCACGGGAACCGTACATTTTTCCGGGATAAAATATAGATTGTAGTGTATTGAACACTACAATCTATCTCAGTACCAACATAACGACAGGCCGTGTCATAACGACAGGCCGTGTCGACGGCGCGTTCGTGTTCCACGCGCGCCTCAAAGAGATGTCAGCAAAAGGAAGGGGCCACTTAGGGCCGATGCCTGCCGGGGCTGCGGGTTGTTCGTGAGAGATACCGCGCCCCAGGAACGCAAAGGGCACAAGAAGGAACATGGGTCGGTTTTAGTCAGTAAAAGTCTGTCACTAAGGGCGGGACAAGTTATTTAATGATTTCCCAATCCCCCCAAAAAAAAAAAATCTCAGTACCAAATTTCATCTAGATTCGTTCGTTTTGTTTAATCTGAAAGAATAACAAACATCCATCCATCCATCCTTACAAACTTTCGCATTTATAATGTTATTATTAGTAGGATTTTCATCTAATAGTTGACGTAAAAGCAACAACTTAAACATGGTATCAAAGTAAAATTATAAGTCAAAAAGTGACAATGTAAATGAAAAAATGTTCAAAAAAATAGCTATTCATTATAATTATATCAAATTATTCCATTTATTTATTTTATACACATATAATTTAAATATTAAAATATAAAAACATTTAAAAATAGTAGCCTACCGGTATCGGGAACAGGGTCCAAGCTACCGGTAGTCAGGGCTCCTGAGAAAGGAATCTCCTAACAATACATATATTATTCCTCATATTATTTATTATTATTATATTATTTTTTTCATTATTATTCTCAGTAGCTGCTCGGAGTCAGGATTTGTGCCCGGTTAATGGCAATAGGCTCGCCCCCTATTACATGGGACCTAAAAACATACCGGCGAACTGTGGGTGTACGTTGGTACACCTCTGCCTAACCCTCCGGGGAATACAGGCGTAATGGTATGTGTGATGGTATTATAATTATAGTAGCCGCCACGACTCGTGAGCACAAACGTCAAGTAATTTCTTTTATTTTTGCGTTCCTTTCTTAATTTTTTGGGCGCCGACCCTGCACCCGATCGGTCCGACTGACGAACTAATCGCGTGTAGCGTCGGCGGCAAAAAACACCCAGAATGGAACCCAAAAAAATAACTTGACATTTCTGCTCACGACTCGTGGCGACTACTACACATATTTTTATGTTGGGTTATTTTTGTAATGTAATTACTTTTACCTAGTGCTATTTTATCTGCTACATCTAAGAGTTAGTTTATTAGTATCACTTACATTATTTTAGTTCCTCTAATTTCAATGATTCACAAAAACATGCTAAAACACAAGACGACTCTAAAATATGCAAAAGGTTTTTCAATTATGTTTAATATCCCAGGTACAGCCACACTATGCTGCATCCATTGTAATGGACCCAACAGTGTGGTGTCAGCTTGGCGCCAACGCGGACGTCTCCATGACGTTTTGACGTTTCGCGCCCAACGACTTTCGCGCCGTTTTCAATAAAACCTTTTTTACATCCAATAAAAAATTAAATTGTTGACGAATACTGGACTTTTTGTGTGAAAAAGTTTAAATTAAATATGGAACAAGTTCGGGGAACAATGTGAATTTGTTTTTATTTTTTAATTAAATACTTTTTGACAGTTCGGAAATCGTGTGTGACGTTTCGTGTTTTCGGATATTTTGAATGGAACGTTCTTTTTTGGATTTTTTTTTGTGTTGTAATTTTGTGAACTTTGTTAAAAGTGTTGTTTGACTTGTGTGTGACTTTGTGACTGTTTTTTTGTTTTGGATTTTGAACAAAAACACTGAAAAATAAATCAGGATTTAAAGGTAAGTTTTTTCGTTATTTTTCTGTTATTTGTAATAATAAGTAATGAATGTGTACCTTCCTAGGCAATTTTAATTGTGTGCATATTTTTTCTAGTTACAATCTTATCAACATATAGGCAAAGCAGCTTTAACAAAAAAAAATACGTGCTATACAGTTGTTTTGTACTAAAAATGCCAAATTTAATGACCAAGCCGTAATGTAAAATCTTTTAATAATGAAATTAACATTAAAAAATCGTTTCCAAAAAAACACAATTCAACCCAAAATCTCAGAAGACACAATCAAAAATCTTTATCAATGGACTCCAAAATTGGATTACAGCGTATCTGCCCTCTGCCTAAAACAGACCGCAGTACACTTTCAATAAAAAAGACATTATAGAGTAGTCAGTGTCCAAAAAACACAAGACATCTCAAGAATCGAGATGAGTCTTCATACAACAAAATATCACACATCAAAAACAACAAACACATTCAACTCTCGACCTTAACCCCTCACGATACGAGTTAAAAATCATTTTAGGGTCGGCGAAGGTAAGTTTGTATATTTTTTTGTAATAAACAGGTTTGATACTTACTCGTTAGGGATCGTAATTAGGGCAGGTGTTCAATGGCGGTGGATTTTTTGTTATATTTAGTTTGATTTTTTCTTATTTCTGTGCCGAGATGTGGTTGGGAGGCTGTTTCGAATTAATATGGGATTTTTGGCTACTTGTGATTGTCGCAGAAATTAATAGTTTGCTTGTGTGTTTATAGCCTTAGGAAGGGTAAGAATGTTAAATATCGTTATGGCATTTTTCTGCACTGATATTATCAAAATTGAAACGTCAATATAAATATAAATCGGTTGATCACATAAAACTAATAAGTATCATGGAGTCATTTATTTATTAAGTTACTATATATTTGACATAATGAACTTGGCGGTTGAGAGCTTTATCACGCTCAATCAATGTCTCGCTGATAGTGGTTAATGCCATCATTCAGTTCAAAATGATTGAGCTAAATGGCGCTGATACACGCGTCATGTTCGTGAACATTAGTCATCTCTTAATTGTCATGGATTACAACTTTATTTATTTTATATTGACTAACTTACTCCTTGACAATTCATAAATGCCCGTAATTCTCGCCTGTCTATACAAGCCGTAAAATTGTAGTATCCTACACAACACAATTTTAGGTCTCTTGTAGTGCCTAACGTACGTCATCCACGGCATCTACGACATCCATCATCCCGCTCAGTTTTCTATATTATAAACCTGCCCGCGACTTTGCACGCGTAGCTAATTCACCCGCGTTAAGGGGCTATCCGAACACAGGACACCGTAAAACACACATTTTTTGTCTCGTAGTCTTGCGTAGTGGTACATATTACAAGCCTGAAAAATTGTGTATTGTCAAGGGTTCACAGAAAAGACTTACCTCTAAATATTTCATAAAAGTATAATAGAAGATTGTAATTTTGTAGATTTTATTGATTTTTGATATTGATAATTTTGTTGATTGTAAACGAGAAGATTGTAATGCTTGGTGACTTTAATGGCTGGGTGGGTGTAAAGAGGAAAGGATACGAGAAAGTGTTAGGTGCATTTGGAGATGACAGAGTGAATGAGAATGGTATGGATTTGCTAGAGATTTGTGTAGAGAAGAATCTTTCTGTGATGAACACTATGTTTAATCACAGGAAGATTCACAGGTATACGTGGGAAAGGCATGATAGTAGAAGTGTAATTGATTTTGTGATTGTAGATGAAAGATTGAAGAGTAAGGTTACAGATACAAGAGCATATCGGGGTGTTAATGTCGGAACAGACCATTATCTGGTAATGTGCCGGGTAGATGGTTTGTTCAAGCATTGGCGTCACCGGGTTCCAGTTCCTGTGACCACTCTAGAACGAATAAAAGTAGAAAGACTGCAAGAGGAAAAAGTAAAAGAAGAATATAAAAGAAAAGTTAAAGAGAAGACGGATAAGGTATTTGATAGCATGAATGATTACAGCTTAGAGGAAGTCTGGGATTTGGCAAGGGACAGTATGGTGCAAGTGGCCACGACAGTATGTGGCCTGGCACGTAGGAAATGTGGTAGTCGGACGAATGATTCTTGGGTGGATGGTGAAGTAAAAGAGGTTGTGAACAAGAAGAAAGAAGCATGGCTTAACGTTTTAGCCTGTAAGGCTCAAAGTAGGATGAATCAGGCAACGGATATGACAGATGATTTAGAAAGAATGAAGAAAAGATACACCGAAATGAAAGCGAAAGTGAAAGAGATGGTAAAAAAGAAGAAGGATGAGAAGGAAGAAAAGTATAACAGGAAGTTCGCTGATAACTTCAGAGCCAATGTTAAGCTGTTCTGGAAACAGGTAAGATTGGCTCGAGGGGTGACAGGAACATCAAGTATGAACGTTGTAAGAGCAGAAGATGGATGCCTATTAAGTGAAGAATGTAAGGTTTTGGAACGCTGGAAGGGATATTTTGAAAGTTTGTTTAGTGATCAGGATAGCATGCAAGGAGTGGGCAACTGGGCGGAGGCTAGTTCTGAAGACCCAACCTCAGATGTAGATGAAGAGAATGAAATAAAGATGGATGAGATTGTAAGAGCATTGAGAGGTATGAAAGTTGGCAAAGCTGCAGGCTATGATAGAGTGTCTGTCGAAATGCTAAGAAACGGTGACGGGGTGGTAGCAAGCCTGTTGTACCTAATCTTTAATATGTGTTGGAGGTATGGTCGTGTGCCGGATGACTGGTGCAAGGCTGTTATTGTTCCACTATATAAAGGAAAAGGCTCTCAGCAGGAGTGTAAAAACTACCGCGGCATTAGTCTTTTAAGCGTTGTCGGCAAACTGTATGCGAAAGTTTTAATTAATAGGGTGATAGGAGTGACTGATGAGAAAATCTGGGATGTACAAGCTGGATTTAGAGAGGGAATGGGCTGTATGGATCAGATCTTCTCCTTAAGGTGCATAGCCGAAAAACATCTGGCAAAGCACAAGAAAGTCTACTGTGCTTTCGTAGACTTGGAGAAGGCCTATGACAGTGTGTGGAGGGAAGAGTTATGGTCAACTCTATCCATGTATGGTGTGGACGGGCGCTTGATACGAGCACTGAAATCTTTATATAAAGATTCCAGTGCTTGTGTTAGGATAAATGGGGCATACACTGACTGGTTTTATATCTCAAGAGGTGTAAGACAGGGCTGTGTAGCGTCTCCTTGGCTGTTCAACCTATATATGGATAGTTGTTTGATGGATTTGAGAGAAAGTGAGAGTGGATTAAGAATGAATGAGTTGCCTGTCAAATGCCTCTTATACGCAGATGACCAAGTTCTTCTTGCATCGTCGGCGGAGCAGTTGCAAGACATGGTAACATTAATGAATGCAGCGTTTAAAAGAAAAGGGATGAACATAAATGTAAGCAAGACGAAAGTAATGGTTATTGAAAGAGAAGAGGATGTATCGGTGTGTGATGTGAAAATAAATGATGTGAGTGTGGAGCAAACGAACGAGTTTGTATACTTGGGCAGTATGTTTACAAGAGATGGAAAGATTGATGCTGATGTGGAAAGGAGAGTAAATGCGGGAAATAAAGTGAATGGTGCTATACATGCGGTTGTGACCAATCAGTCGATGTCCAAAGAGGCTCGACTGGCTGTGCACAATGGTGTGTTGGTGCCTACACTTATGTATGGAAGTGAATGTTGGGTGTGGCAAACGAGGCATGAAAGTAGGATAAATGCTGTGGAGATGCGTTCCTTGCGAAGTATGTGTGGTGTAACTTTGAACGATAGAGTGAGGAATGAAACGATACGAGAACGTTGCGGATTAAAAGAGGATGTAGTAACAAAAATAGAAAAGAGTATGCTTAGATGGTTCGGTCATGTTGAGAGGATGAGTGAAAGGCGACTAACGAAAGGGATTTATATGGCAGATGTGAGTGGCAACGCCGGGAGAGGACGCCCTAGAAAGACCTACCCTGACCTTATTGGTGGGGTTCTTCAGAAAGGACGTGTGCGCAGTACTCGTAACCGGCGTGCTTGTATGAACAGATGTATGAACGTGGTCGAGGCGAAAGAAGTATGTAAGGATCGTAGCAGGTGGCGTTCTGTGGTTTCTGCCTACCCCCATGGGAAAAAGGCGTGAGTTTATGTATGTATGTATGTATGTAAAAGTATAATATTATCATGGCAAAAAAATCGTAAAAGATAGCATCAAAAAAATTTAAGATCTCAGAATTTTGAGCGTAAACTATATAATTTTATGTAAAGACATTATAGGTAATTTCATGAACTAAAGACATACCTATAAATTATTCCACTGAGCCGTGTATTTTTTAACAATTTAAAGAAAACTTAAAGATTACTGTTATTTTTGTGGTTATCCGATTCAACTAACATCAAACGTATCGCTATTGTGAACCTTATTTGCTGCCGGGATGCGTTATTGTTAATTACCTAAACATTTTCTTACGACAGGGCCTTAAGTTACATCTATGGTTACTGCTCTGCTCCCGTGGGTTGTAGCATAATGTTATATAGCCTATGTTACACAGGAATAATGTAGCTATCAATTGGCGAAAAAATTGTTAAAATTGGTCCAGTAGTTTCAGAGCTTATCCGGTACAAACAAAGAAACAAAAAAATATTTCCTCTTCATAATATTAGCATAGAAGAGTCTGCATTGCAGAATCACTATTAATAGTCAACTGCTTCCTTTATAGTTTGTTTTATAGCTATCCTAAGCCAACCTCTATCTTGTGCTCAGAATATTTCACGACAACTTGCTTATTATTCCACCCGTGTATTACTTGCCTAGGAAAAATGTTTCAATCTGGTCTAGCCTTTCGTAAACATGTCGGGGCAACCTGTTACGCAAAAGATTTTTTGACAACTCTGGGTGGTGTCGAACGTGTGTAACAGGGCTTATAGGACCTGAAACACTGGTTTAAATTAACCTAGATTGGTGGTAGGTCGCTACCTTATATTGCAATTCCGGACCATAATTACTTGTACTTATAATAATAATATCTTTGTTTTAGTTAATTTTAGTCATTTAAACATCTTATTACTATTTGGCTAAATGTACACTTTTTGTAAACGTTTTCATGTAAATAAATAAATAATTTTTTTAATTATTTTTTTTTGTTTTTTAATTATTTATTCTGCCTCGTTAGCCTAGTGGTCCTAAGCGCAACTGCTACGCCAGGGGTCTTGGGTTCGATTCCCAGGTCGAGCAAAAAATGTTATTGGGTTTTTCTATGAAATTCTCAGTAGCAGCTCGGTGTTAGGATTTGTGCCCGGTTAATGGCAGTAGGCTCGCCCCCTATTACATGGGATCTAAACATCTACTGTGGATGTACATTGGTACACCTCTGCCTAACCCTTCGGGGAATACAGGCGTGATGGTATGTATGTATGTAAATTATTTATAATTATTATAGGGCTGATTTTGAAAAACTTCGTTTTTTTCATTTGAACAATAATATATATGACAGGTTGACATTCGTTTCTACAGAAAAGTTGTCAAACTGCGATACGAGGTGTATAAATATATAAAAAAAATATATCATTACATAACATAACATACCGTCACGCCTGTATTCCCTGAAGCTTTAGGCAGAGGTGTACCAATGTACGCCCACAGTTCGCTGGTATCTTTAGGTCCCATGTTATAAGGGGCGAGCCTATTGCCACCTGCTACGATCCTTACATACTTCTTTCGCCTCGTTCACGTTCATACATCTGTTCATGCGCCGGTTACAAGTACTGCGAACCCGACCTTTCTGGAGAACCTCACCAATAAGGAGCAACACACTAAGACACACTTTTATCTTATGCCACAATGTCAAAATGCATATTGTGTGTGTTTGTGTTCACTCGGCAACGTTCTAAAGCCAGGTACACACATTATGCATCACTGTGCGCAATGCAGCATACAAAGCTATCTTCATACTTTTTTATTTTATTCACGAACAATGTTTCTGTTCAAGTTTTTGCGTTTTACTATGTCTGTACTTGTCTCAGAATCCATTTGAAATGAGACCTATAAGATGTTTAAATTATATTTTTTTAATAATATCGGGTTGGTTCCGTGCTTTGTGGAAACGACTATTACAATTCAGATTGATTATAAAATATTAATTTCAGGACATGGGGAAAAATAAACATACCTTTTTTTTTTAACCGACTTCAAAAATAACTTTAGTTTTGGAAGGCGGTAGCAATACAAAACACAAATAAAACCAAAGACACCGACTTCCAAAACTAAAGTTATTTTCCTCTTTATAGTTTTTGAAGGCTGTTGTAATTTTCATAAAAAAGTTTTTTATTTAAATTACATAATATAAGTATATTAGTTATAATATATTAGTTCAAAAGTTGACTGCCCCGTTGGTTTCGTGGTCCCGGGTTCAATTCCCAGGTCGGGCAAAAAGTGTTATTGGGTTTTTCCATTAGGATTTGCTCAGTAGAGAGAGAGTGGGGAGAGAGTTTGGTAGTTGGTGGTGTGACACACCCATGTCTCGAGAAGCACGTAAAGCCGTTGGTCCCGGCTGTCATTCGTAGATTTTTGATAGTCGTTACGGATAGTCAGAAGCCAGGAAGTCTGACAACCAGTCTAACCAAGAGGTATCGTGTTGCCCAGAAACTGGGTTGTGGAGGTCAGATGGGCAGTAGCTCCATGTAAAACACTGGTACTCAGCTGCATCCGGTTAGACTGGAAGCCGACCCCAACATAGTTGGGAAAAGGCTAAGTAGATGATGATGATATATTAGTTAAAAGGTATAGTTATTTGTCAAAGTTATGATTATAATTCTTATTTGACCAGACTCGCCTGTGTATACAAGCCCTAACAATGTCAGTGTCCCACACAATCTTAGGTCTTTTGTAAGCACTAACATCCATCATCCACGATATCCATCATCCCACTCAGTAGTAATTTGTTTCAGTTAACTTTACAACTTGTTCGGTTAGATAAGCAATATCTTGGAATCTGTATTAATTTGTTCGTCATTTGCAAGATGTTGATAAGTCTTTATTTTATGCGCGGAATTCAGTTCAGGAACATGACTGGTTGAATATATTTGCATGTTATCGTTAGGAATCGATGTCAGGGAGTAATTCTACTAACTTTGATCGAATCTCAGACTCAAAAAATGCATTAATATTACGAACATTTTATGATATTCATTTTCGTTAAGTTGAGATGGCGACTGAATTTTGTTCGTTCTAATAGGATCCTATTACTAATCCCCCGCTGTCCGTCTGTATGTCTCTCAGCGGGCTGTATCTCATGAACCGTAATAGGTAGAGAGTTGATTTTTTTACAGATGATGTACCTATTTTTATTGCCACTATGACAGCAAATAATAAAAAGTATATAGTGTTACATCTTCTACGTACAAAGACAGTCCTATATTCCCCGAAGGGTTAGGCAGAGGTGTACCAGTGTACACCCACAGTTCGCTGGTATGTTAAGGTCCCATGTAATAGGGGGCGAGCCTATTGATATTAACCGGGCACAAATCCTAACACCGAGCTGCTACTGAGAATTTCATAGAAAACCCAATAGCACTTTTTGCTCGCCCTGGGAATCAAACCCAAAACCTCTAGCGTAGCAGTCGCGCTTAGGATCACTGGGCTAACGAGCCAGTTACATCTTCTAATGGAATGCTTTCCAGAATTGTGGACACGACAACTCTTAACACATCTTGGCTCACATAATATTTAATGGCTAGTTGAAAAACTAGCCATTAAATATTATGTGAGCCAGCGAAATATATTACACAATAAAGTAAAAAGAAAAAAAAATGTAAAAACACAAAATTTAAAATTTTAAGTAACCCCCGCCAGAAGAAAAATATCACTACCGTCGCTAACAAAAGAGCTGATAACTTTAGAACCGCTGAACCGATTTCCATCAAACAAAACTAAGAACACTCCCGACTAAATAAACTTTCAAACACAAAACACCAAAATCAAAATCGATTTATACGTTCGGGAGCTGCGATGACACAGATGACACACACACACAGATACGTTAAACTTATAACACCCCGTCGTTTTTGCGTCGGGGGTTAAAAATAGGAAAAAATATTATTAACTAGCTTCTTCCCGCGACTGCGTTTGCGTGTGTTTTTAAGTTACGTCTTTGGGTTACTGCTCCGTCATAGAATGATGTTAAAATTATAGCATATGAGTACTATTCTTCAACGATCTGGCGATCACATACAAAAAGACTTAAGAGCCGGATTGCAATCCGGCTCTCAGTTCCTGAGATCATAAATAAGGAACTCTTTAGCTTTCTTACATAAACTAGCTTCTGCCAGCGACTTCGTTCGCGTGGTTTTTTCACCAGCTTTAAGTTACGTCTTTGGTTACTGCTCCTCTCCCGTGTGTCGTAGCGTGATGTTATATAGCCTTAGGCTCGCCCCCTATTACATGGAACCTAAAAAAAAACATACCGGCGAACTTTGGGTGTACTTTGGTACACCTCTGCCTAATCCTCTGGGGAATACAGGCGTGATGATATGTGGAAATTAGCAACCAGTTTAATTTTGTCTAGATGCGTATCAATAACATTTTCTTCTATATTTATTTTAAAAATTTTAACCATGATAAAATGACGTAAGACCCATGTCTCTAGGCTCTCAACCCATAAGCTTGCTGCACCATACTTGCTGATCTACATAAAGCCATATTACAAGTACGCATGCTTGCTCGTTTGTCGCCCACTTTAAAACAAAGATGGCGGGTTTTGGTAGGCATGGACATAATTCCAGTGTCTGGTTTTTCCAGGACGAAAAACTAATTAAGTGCAAGCTCTATAGTTATAGAGGACTAGTTCCTGCTCGCGACTTCGTCTGCGTCTAATTAAATATATTATCTAACACTTACCGTACATTTTCACGGGATAAAATGTATCCTATGTTTTATTCTACACTACAATCTATTTCAGTGTCAAATTTCATCCAGATCCGTTCCGCCGTTTAAGCGTGAAAGAGTAATAAACATCCATCCATGCTCATAAACTTTCGCATCCATACACAGATACACTATAGTGGCTATGTATTGCTTAATATTTTAATGAGTTGTAATTTGACGATTGTTCTGCTGTGTCTCGAGTTTGATTCCCGCAGAAAACAAATATTTTTGTTTATGTAAATCTTTAATTAAAGTCAACGCATTCATTTTAATTTGACTATTAATATGTGTAGTAACCGGCACTAGTCATAAGCAGAAATTTCAAATATATTTATAGGTCTCCTTGGCGGAATGAAGGAGGCGGGGGGCGCCGACTGGGTTTCTGGGTTTTTGGGGCGTCGATTTTTTGGAGACCCAAAAATTAACTTGAAGTATGAACTTTATTGTCAAGGAGTCGGAAAGTTTAAGTTAGTTGATCGTTCCAAAACGTAAGTCTCTGTCAAGTACTGTAATTGGTTTAATTTAAAAAAAAAAAAGACTATGAGTTTAAATCTGGAGTCTACAAATATGGCTAAATGGGCAAAAAAATAGCCTATCTACTATTATTATCCCAAAAATAGATCTATCTTATCGTTTATTTTCAATACATTATATTTTCATAAGGGTCCCAATCCTTTATTCACATATCGTTCAAATAACACATAACAAACCATCACGCCTGAATTCCCCGAAAGGTTGGGCAGAGGTGTACCAATGTACATCCACAGTTAGCAGTGTTTAGGTCCCATGTAATAGGGGCCGAGCCTATTGTCATTAACCGGGCACAAATCCTAACTCCGAGTTGCTACTGAGAATTTCCAATATCGTCCAAATATGCACGGCGAATTTAGGTGTTAAAATTATTAGTACTTGTTTGGCCTATTTTACCATAATAAAACGTAGGTAACCAACAGAATACAACTTAACGAACTTACTATAATACAAGCAAAATAAAAATACTACGCATTTTATACACACAACTAATTTCTGCTCGCGATTTCGTCTGCGCGTTTTTTCCCACTTTTCAAGTTACGTCATTGGTTACTGCTCCGCTCACTTCAGTCGTAGCGTGATGTTATATAGCTTATACTGTTTGTCATGAATCTGGCTATCATATACAAATAGATGTTTTTATCTGACTAGGAGTTTCCGAGATTAGAGCGTTTAAACAAACAAACACAAAATCTCTTCAGCTTTAATTTATTTGTATAGATACAACTAACCTTTAACATATTAAAACCATTTTCCAAAAAAACAGACATTTCTTGCCTCAATAATGTTCAACAATACCCGTAGGCTACCACTTTACAAAGACCTCTTAAAGCTTCTAAAACTCTTACAAAACTGACGTAATCTTCTAACGACGATAGATCAAGAAGCAATGGTCATTTGTATTTCTATTATCATTTCAACTACTTGTAGAGACAACTTTGTTAGTGCGTAGGTGTACTTTATTAAAGTTGTTTTAGATCAAGATAGGAAATTAAACCTTATGCCCACGATGTAAAGCTTGAATTAAGTAAGCTTGGGGTTTTAGGTACAAAGTATTAAGAAACTATATCTTATTCGACGAGTAACGGTCGTTTTTGGTCATTGGTTTTAATAAGGATGTCTTCAGTAATATGAAGCAGAAATAACATCCATTTCTTGTTATTAAAATATGATAGTTGTAATTTCGTAGTAATAAAATTATTGAGGTTTCCATGAGTATTGGTTTCTTATAAAATAATAATAATATATAATATTTGAGTTACTGCCTAGGTAGCCTAGGGTCTTGGTTTCGATTCCCAGGTCAAGCAAAAAGTGTTAATAGGTTTTTCTATTAAATTCTCAGTAGCAGCTCGGAGTTAGAATTTTTGCCCGGTTAATGGCAATAGGCTCGCCTTCTATTACATGGGACCTAAACATACCGGCGAACTGTGGGTGTACATTGTTACACCTCTGCCTAACCCTTCGGGGAATACAGGCGTGATGGTGTGTCCTGTCCTGTATATGAGTCTATTATTGTACCACTACAGGGGTTCTTTTCAAATAGAGAAGGCAAGAGCGTTGATTTCTACGCTTGCTCAAGGCGGATTGACGAATTCAGACTTATATTTTAACTGCCTCGTTTGCCTATTGGTCCGAAGCGCGACTGCTACGCTAAGGGTCTTGGGTTCGATTCCCAGGTAGAGCAAAAATGTATTAGGTATTTTTATAAAATTCTCAGTAGCAGCTCGGAGTTAGAATTTGTGCCCGGTTAATGTCAATAGACTCGCCCCCTATTACATGGTACTGTGAAGGTGGTTCACTGTATCAACCTGGCTGAATCAGTTTACATCCAAACACTCAGGCGAATTCCTTTTTAGAATTCGAATGAATTAGAATAGACAGTTTTTTATAAGTGAAGGCACTTGTTTGGCCACCTTTGAGTCAGTGACATCTCAATAAAAGGATATAATAAAGTTATGAAACGTTCGTGGCTTTAGTTTATATAGTTGGAGCCCTCTACTGAAGTACAATACGTCCCGGTACCGTGGTTTAACCGTAAGGGTGACCACAGTACCTAAAACATACCGGCGGACGGTGGGTGGTAGGGACATTGGTTTACCTCTGACTGACCCTTCGGGGAATGCAGACGTGATGGTTTGTATGTATTTTAATTGCATATTTATTTGTAACCGTCGACACTGCATTTTGATGCTTGCTGGGAATAACACCATGTATTATAAAACTCAACAAGCCGACAAATTCCGGAGAAGCGTCAAAGTAATTATCATTAGTCATATTGTCCTTTGATCTCTTCATAATAATATGCAACGTGATACCAAAAACATGATTGAAATCTTACCAGAAATATTCTGAAGGATCGTTTACACGAAGCGAGCTACTTGCCTTTCAAAGGCGAGAGATTTTCACTATCATATCTGGCTGTGTTTAACGAACGTGGGGTCTAGGGTTAAATTCCCAAGTCAAGCTAAAAGTGTTATTAGGTTTTTCCATTACGAATTCCTCAGCAGCAGCTCAAGGTTTGGAAGTTGGTGACGTTGGTCTTTTAGGGAAGGTTAGGGAAGAGGGAGTGCACCGTGTTTGTGCACATGTCTTATGCACTATAATATATCCTGCTCACTTGGCTAGTTTCCATTGAGATTAGCCGCCGTGACCGAAATCGGTTCGGAGAATCATTTATTTTTTATCTGTGTTCATACTCAAGCGAGAAACGAAAACAGATACCCGATTCTACCATTTTACTCTCGTCGGGCGATTTTCTAAAACTGTGTCAATTGTTTGCATGACAGCAGATAGCTTAACACGAATTAAATGTCACATAAATCCGATGAATTTTACAATTGAAAATACCAGTTACGCAAATAATATTTATTTAGTTAGAAGGCTAATTTCATATCAATACTTAATACTAATTGGTCTGCTCGTATAAAATTAAAACAAAATTCTATAGAATAGTTGTATTTAGAATTTGAAATTCGTTTTACGTTGGTGCTCTCCTACTATTCTCACAATTTTCAAATTAAAAGCTGAGCCAATTCCCGTTCTTTATGCTAGTATTGAGCATGCTGTTAACACGCGGCAACTTTATTAGCGACTAGTTAAATACCCCGCGATGTCACCTTCGTTCAGTTACATCTCTATTGCTCCACTATCACTGGTCATAGCGTGAAGTTCTATACATAAAAACCGTGACTGACATGTCGGCACGGTTGGCGCAGTGGCTGAGCGATAGGCTGCTCGGCTGAGTGTCGTGTGTCTGATTCCCGCACGTAGCAAATAATTGTATGGCCTACAGATAGTTGTTCCGGGTCTGGCTTTTTGTGTATGTAAGTTAATGTGTTTGTAAACGATACATGAAAAATTGCTAGTGCAGGGCAAAGTTAAAAAAACCTTCCTCTTGAATTACTCTATCTATTGATGAAAACCGCATTAAAATCCGTAAAAAGATAAAAAGATCTAAGCGCACAGACGGCAGGAAGCGACTTTGTTTTAAACTACGTGTAAAAGATTATTTGAAGCGAGTAATTCTCCTCGTCTAAACGATCCTTTAAAATCATACCAGGAATATTGTAACAAATTATTCAATTGTAAAACCCTTTGTGAATGTATTTGACAATTAAAACGCAGACGCCCATTAACCACTGAGTCAAGCTTTTCCGTTCAATCAACATTATTTGGGCGTACGTCATGCAAATGATAATGAAATTGTTCATGTGATAGTCCGTGCACGGCGACTGATGAATGAAAAAGACACTAGAGTTTTTGTTTATTCATAGGTATAAACATTTATTCAATTTGATAATTCGAATTTATACATGTTTATTCAAAAATTCATAATAAAATTATAAATGCGTAAGTAAATGTCTGTTTGTCTCTCTGTCTGTTACGCTTTCACGCCTAAACCGCTGAACCGATTTTGTTGAGATTTGTTACAGAGATAAATTAGACGTCGAAGAACGATATTAGCTACCTTTTGTTGATACAAAAGGTTGAAATAGGGGATGAAAGATTATAATAAAAGTCCGTAATTTTTGAAGATAAAATAGACGCTTGATAATAAGTAAACAAACATTTTGTTCAAGCGTTTTTGAAAAAAGAAAAAATCTCTATATGTATTTAAAAAAAAGGCTACACAAAGTAGGTATTCCACCAAGATTCAACCAAAAATGATTCTTTCACTAACAAACAAACGAACAAGCACAAACAAATCATTCTAGAACTGAAACATCTAGATGAAATTAAAAAAAAAAGCAACCATAGAGTCATACGACCGCTAATTGAATTGTTCCCATAGCGTGCATCGTGATACTTTTATTATCAAGCCTGTAGGTTTTAGCATCGATATTAGATTTCTAAAAAATATTTTGCGTCCGTCACGGGAATAGAGTTTGCGTCTAAAATGTTTTGTTTTTTTTGGTGACCGTTCGTGTATTTTATGAAATGAGAATTTAGAGTATTTTTTTATTATGTTGGCACCACTACAGAATATTATAATGTATCAGTCGCCAAGAGTCGTCAAGTTGAGTTTTTAGTTCCCCACTGGGTTTTTTAGGCCGCCGACACTGATCCGTTAGTTGGACCGATCGCGTGCAGCGTCCGCGCCCCGAAAAATCCCAGAAGTAACCCAAAAATCAACTTGACATTTGTGCTCACGACTCGTGGCGACTAATATACTTGCCTGTTACTGCTCAACTGCAGGTTAAAGACCTCTTCACATATAGACGAGACACGACCATCGACCATCACTCTTACTTAATGTGGATTGGCGATTATTAACAAAATCCAATCCATTCATTGGTTAGATATATAAACTGACTATGATTGAACTGCCTCGGTAGCCTACTGGTCCTAAGCGCGACTGCTACGCTAGAGGTCTTCGGTTCGATTCGCAGGCCGACCAGTGTTACTGGGTTTTTTTATTTGTATGAAATTCTCAGTAGCAGCCCGGAGTTTGGATTTGTGCCGGTTAATGGCAACAGGCTCGCCCCCTATTACATGGGACCTAAAACATACCGGCGAACTGTGGGCGTACATTGGCACACCTCTGCCTAACCCTTCAGGGAATACAGGCGTGATGGTATGTTATGTATAAATAAACTTAGAAAGATGTGATTTTTTCTATTTATATGTTCTTAACATATAAATAGAAAAAATCACATCTTTAATTACCTGGTATCGAAGTTAACAAGCTATTAAGACGCGAGCGCCTTAACCAATTTATAAATTGTGTAAGAAACACAAAATTAAAAATTTTAAGTAACCCCCGACAGAAGAATTAAAATCCCTACCGTCGCTAACAAAAGAGCTGATAACTTTGAAGCCGCTAAACCGATTTCTATCAAACATAGCTAAGAATACTTCCAACTAATTCACCTTTCAAACACAAAAAACAAAATCAAAATCGGGTCATGCGTTTGGGAGTTACGGTGCGTCTGAACACACACACACACACAGACACGTCAAACTTATAACACCCCGTAGTTATTGCGTCGGGGGTTAATCTATTATAAGAAAAATGTTGACACGGAAAACTTTATTAAAGATGGCTTTATTAGATAGTGAAGTGAGAAATAGAATCACCAATCTTGCGCAGTAAATAAATAAATAAGCACGTAATTTTCAACTCCTCGAAATGATTTACGTCGGTAATACTCATTTGGATGCGAACATTTATTTATTTATTTATAGTTAATTAAAACGGTTACACACCAATTACAATAATTAACCTAGAACACAATACTAATATTATAATAATATCTAAAAAAAACACAAAGCTTACTTAAATAATAATAAGATTACAAACTACGATTATGTACAGTTAATATAAAAAGGAAGCTTATAGGGCATCAAAAAACTCACCAAAGAATCACCAATCATTATCCCAGAAAAAAAAACGGTATTACTAAATTAATCTTTACTTATTAATTACTACTCTACGTCAAAGTGCCGCCATCTACAATCACGGAACGTCATCCACAGGAAATGACAAGAGCAAAGAGAAAGTCTATTAATTGGTGCATGTTTTACTTCATACAGATAGCCAATACATCTTGAGACGTGACAAAATTAAGAACTACATTCAAATGCAATGAATTTGACGTTTACTTGTCGTTTTCTCTTTGAACGCAGCGCCACCGTGAAGTGTCAAATTGTACTAGGCATTCATAAGTTGACAGGTGACAATCGTTTACGGTACGATCCGGTTTTGTTATGTTTGTATGACTGATTAAAGATATGAAATGGATGTTCACGAATGATAAGGTAGTGGAAATTCCATTGTTTCTTCACGATTATTTAAGGTGACAATTTTGAAATACTTAGAGTTGTATTGAGTACATTTTTAAGTAATTTAACTCCTCCCCCTTTGACTGTCTTGATAGCCTAGTCGTCTTAAACGCGACTGCTACGTTAGAGATCTTGGACTCGATTCCCAGATTAAGCAAAATATTAATGGGTTTTTCTATAAAATTCTCATGAGCAGCTCGGAGTTAGGATTTGTGCCCGGTTAATGGCAATACGCTCGCCCCTATTACATGGGACCTAAATATACCGGTGAACTGTGGGTGTACATTGATACAGCACTGCCTAACCGTTCGGGGAATACAGGCGTGTTGGTATGTGTGTGTGAACAAAATCGCGAGCAGAAGCTAATGGAGTCATTAGTGTGATTTTTTCTGCCACGTTAAGCTACATCTTTGGTTACTACTCCGCGTTTGTGAGTCATAGCGTGATGTTATGTAGCCTATACTATTCCTGCAAATGTATCCTCCAGACCGATTCCGGCCACGGCGGCTAATCTTAATGCAGACTAGCCAAGTACGCAGGAGATATAATAGTACACAAGAGTGCGCGCAAACACGGGTGCACTCCCTCTTCCCTCACTCTCATAGTCCGATGGGACGGCAATCCGACACAACCGGGGAGAGATCAAGCGCAGGACGTGCTTTCCTCAGAAAGCACGTCCTGCACGGTGGTGTTACACCACCAACTTCCAAACTCCGGGCTGTTACTAAGAAATTCCGAATAGAAAAACCCAATATCACTTTTTGCCCGACCTGGGAATCGAACCCAGGACCCCACGCTCAGCAGTCGCACTTGCGACCACGAGACCATCGGGGCAGTCACCACAGTCACTATTCCTAATGAATCTGGCTATAACATACAACAAGAATGTTCCCAATCCGACTGTTAGTTCAAGAGATTAGCGTGTTTAAACGAACACACAAAAAGCTTTTCAGCTTATTTTATTAGAATAGATTGGAGTGAGAGACTTGAACAAAGCAATGGCGACCATACTATACTTATGTAAGTATTGTTCAACCAATTTGAAGGCAAACGGTTTTGACTAACTAGATTTGTATAGTTTCAGATTCAAATTATTTAAACCTCTTTCTATTGTGTTGTTACGTGCTAATGTTTGCCGTGACAAAACAATAAAGAGGTTAGGACGTTCGTAGGTACACTGAATTTTTTTTATATCTCTCTACCCCACTATTTAGCCTTTTCCCAACTATGTTGGGGTCGGCTTCCAGTCAAACCGGATGCAGCTGAATATCAGTGTTTTACATGAAGCGACTGCCTATCTGACCTCCACAACCCAGTTACTGGGCTACACGATACGTCTTGGTAAGACTGGTTGTCAGACTTTCTGACTTCTGACTATCCGTAACGACTGACAAAGATCTACGAATGACAGCCGGGTCCAACGGGTTTATGTGCTTTCCGAGGCACGGGGGTGTCACACCACCAACTTCCAAACTCCGGGCTGCTACTGAGAAATTCGTAATGGAAAAACCAAATAACACTTTTTGCCCGACCCGGGAATCGAACCCAGGACCTCGTGCTCATCAGTCGCGCTTGCGACCACCAGACCAACGGGGCAGTTTTCTCCTAAATCGTGAGTGCGTGACACAAATCAATAAAGAAATCTTCTAATATAAATAAAGATCAGCCTATTATTATCCTACTGCAGGACAAAGGCCTCTTTTCATAATTATATAGAACTTGGTTAAGGTGGATTGGCGATTTCAGACTTATATTCGTTTTTCCTCACGTTGTTTTTCTTTACCAATGTCAGTGACAATAGTGTAGTGACAAAATAGTAACATGGTATTTGCCCGGATTCGAACCAACAACCTCATGTATGAGAGACGAGAAGGAATATGGATAGGTTTTAGTCAGTAAAAGTCTGACACTCCCTCCCGCCCTGCCAAGGACGGGGGAAGTCATTTGATGATTTCCCATCGATAAAAAAAAAATGTTACTTGGGGTCGGCGCGAAACGTTGTCTTCTTCCATGCCGTCCGTGCATGCTATCAGTAACTCCCTTCTCTTTCGTATCATTCTTTACACAATCCATACATCTTTTCTTTGGCCTTACTCTTCCTCTCCATTCATCTTTACCACCTCTTCATAACCCATACGAGAACAAACGGTCGGTTGGTAACCGGACTGAATACTCAAAATGATTATACCCAGTCCACTCGTCTGACTACCAACAATTCTAAAGTACACATAAACAAATGACCATTACTCTCAACAGACACACACACGACAATAAATTGTGTCTATGCGTCACGCAGGAATAGACAATTAACGTTTATTAAAATGTTTCCACATAACATTGAAGTCAAATCAGCTGGCACATTGTCCCTTAGATGAATAGTGAAAATGTATTACATACTAGCCTTATTATCTATCTCGACTGCCTCGTTAGCCTAGTGGTCCTAAGCGCGACTGCTACGCTAGAGGTCTTGGATTCCATTCCCAGGTCGAACAAAAATTTGTAATTGGGTTTTTCTATGAAATTCTCAGTAGCAGCTCGGAGTTAGGATTTGTGCCCGGTTAATGGCAATAGGCTTGCCCCCTATTACATGAGACCTAAAAATACGCGCAAACTGTGGGTGTACATTGTTACACCTTTGCCTATCTCTTCGCGGAAATACAGGCGTGATGTTATGTGTTATGTAGCTATGTTATACTATGTTAACCGCGTTCAGTTACGCCTTTGGTTACTGCTTTGATCTCATTAGTCGTAGCGTGATGTTTTATACGTATAAACCTACCTCTTGAATCACTCTATCTTTATTTATTAATTTTAAGTTCATTTACGCAGTCGATCGAATTTTTTCTTTTTATATATTTTTTTAGATTAAAACACACATACCACCACGCCTGTATTCCCCGAAGGGTTGGGCAGAGGTGTACCAGTGTACACACACAGTTCGCCGGTATGTTAAAGTCCCATGTAACAGGGGGCGAGCCTATTGCCATTAACCGGGCACAAATCCTAACTCCGAGCTGCTACTGAGAATTTCATAGAAAAACCCAATTACACCTTTTTGCTCGACCTGGGAACCGAACCCAAGATATCTAGCGTAGCAGTCGCGCTTAGGATCACTAGGCTAACAAGGCTGTTAGTTAGTTTTGGATTAAAAGTTTCTTAAAAACAAATTCAAATGACCATAGTGTACCATAAACATTTAATTATCAAGTAAATAGAGCGACTCGTTTAATCGTTTACATAGCTGATGGTCGAGTTATCGAACCGATTAGAGACAACTGTTTATCGAATAATCAAGATAATCGAGTCTTTCACGCCCGTGGGAAGGCACGGAATGTTTATCGATTTCATAGACATTGTTAAGCTCGACAATTAAGTCGATGTAATTGTCTTGTGGTTTTAAATTTTCTTACGTCACATTTTTTTTTTGGGAATTTGATAGAACTGCATCGATTAATTGTTTCTTGTCATTTATAAACCAGTCTGTTATTGTTGGGAATACAATCTTAAAATTCATTATGTTTTTTCTAAATACTTTCATATATTTATTTATTTGCATACCATAATGTGTATAAAAGATGTTACATAATTCTTGAAGCTAAAAGTACAGTCATGGACCCTGTTAGGACAGAGCAACAACCTTGAAATCTAGAAAATAAACAATTCTTGTCAATTTACATGCAATAAGTACTTTTGCCCCACACAAGTATTTTCGCCTGTATCGTGAGTGCGTTTCCAAACATATAATTATAAACTTACATACACAAAAGACTAGAAAAAGTTTTTTTTTTTTTAAGTAACCCCCGACAGAAAAATAATAATAACTGCTAACAAAAGAGTTGATAACTTTGAAACTGCTGAACTGATTTCCATCAAACATAGCTAAGAATACTCCAGACTAATTCACCTTTATAACAAAAAAAAAAAACAAATCAAAATCGGATTACACGTTCGGAAGCTACAATGCCACAGACAGACACACACATACACAGACACGACAAACTTATAACACCCCTTCATTTTTGTGTCGGGGGTTAAAAAAACAAAAAAATAAAATATTACTGTTTTATGTTATTTAAATTCAATTAGGTACGATCAGCGACAAAAGTCATTCAACAATTAAGATATTTAATCAACTAACACTACATACATATATAACTAAGCTCACGCCTTTTTCCCATTGGGGTAGGCAGAAACCATAAGTAAAATTAAGATTAAATAAACTCTTAGCCACTTGAAATGCTCAATTGAAACGCTTTTTAAATAAATCGCATCACAACAGAAAACAGGACAGCTAAAAAAAACAAATTCATCTGGTTATTCCTGTGTCTATTAAGTGAGAGAAAGCATCGCATGCGCATAATTCAAGTGCTGCAAATATACAATCTAGTTTCTTATTAGCCCTTAGTCTATACTGAGAGGGCCCCATACAAAATAAGTAAAACGAAAGATGACATTAAATGACATCTCATACTTAAAAACCTGTCAAGTGCGAGTCGGACTATCTACTTTCATTGAATTTAACAATGTACTTATAACCAGAATTTGCCTAGGTTACTTTTATATGGAGTGCGGTATTAGTACAGCCCCCATAATAGTATTAAAACTAGTTACCATATAAGCAAACTAGAAATATAACTAGTTGGTCGACTGGTTGATCTTGTCTTACTTGATTGTTTTCATAGCTCGACTACTAACCTATTATGGGCAAGAGAGACTGGCTTTTACAAAAGTTTAAGAGAAGAGTAATTACGTGCCCATTTTATGGATTTTTGAATTTCTAACCGTCGCTGCAGCATTTGGCAAAACGAGCTTACCCACAGTAATAACACACTGCCTCGTCTCATGCAGAGAAGGCACGAGCATTGATTATCATGCTTCATCTCAGCAGGTATTTTTTTTAAATTCCCTTGGTTGGCATACAAGCCGACGCGACGGCCCGTTAAGTCTACCTATAGACATCGGCCACACCAGAGGTCTTGCAAATGCTTTGCCATCCCAGAGACAAAGTTGAAATGTCTCATGTGTCTGTAATTACACCGGCACTCTTCTAACCGGAACACAGCAACACTGCTTTGCGTCAGAAATAGGTATAGTGGTAGGTGGTGGTGGTGGTAGTACTTCCCGATGAGCTCCTTTACAAAGAGCTCTACCACTACTGCTATTGGCGTTTTGAGACTGATTTATTTATTTATAGTTAATTAAAACGGCACATGTCCAATTACATTAATTAACATAGAATTATGAATATTAAAATAAAATAAGCATTCAAATAACATACAATACAAAAATTAAATTCGATGATATACAATTCGTAGATAAAATTATTAATAATTATTTGACTTAAATTAATTAAACACATCACAAACAAACATAAACTAGCATGTAACAGTGGACACCCTCGCATACTGTCTCTCACAGAACACCAGACAAGCACGCATTATTTTCGTCCATTCATCAGCAAACACATCACATTCAGGGTCGGCAGTTAGGAGGGCGTTTCATCCTGATAATAATTATACCATCACGCCTGTATTCCCCGAAGGGTTAGGCAGAGGTGTAACGATGTACACCCACAGTTCGCCGGTATATTTAGGTCCCATGTAATAAGGGGCGAGCCTATTGCCATTAACCGGGCACAAATCCTAACTCCGAGCAGCTACTGAGAATTTCATAGAAAAACCCAATAACACTTTTTGCTCGACCTGGGTATCGAACCCAAGACCTCTAGCGTAGCAGTCGCGCTTAGGACCACTAGGCTACCGAGGCAGTTAATAATTATGAGTCCAATTGTCCTCACGATGCGTTCCGAAGTTTACCGATGTCAGTGATATCCAAGATAAACTTAGAAAGTACATATGAATTGAAAAAGTCACTTTGATACTTATCCGGTTAAAATAACGAAGGTAATACCAAAATTAATCATTACACCCCGTTATTTAAACCTCTTATTTTACCCTTATTTGCTCACGAGACCAACAAGCATGTACTGTATAACTGTGTTTTATTTTGGAGCCAGTCTTTTTGCGTCATATCCACACTACATTAAAGGGTATAATCAGAAGGTTCACGATAGCCGTATATATAGGGTGACTGGTAATTAGTGACCGATATTTAAACACGTGATTGTACTCATGGTTACAAACAGCTTTCCCAAAGAAACTTTTTTTGTATACTCATTAGTTTCATTTTTATCACTATATCAAAATTACTGGCGCGCGTGCAAAGTTCAACGCTCGATCAGCTGTTAGCGACGAGGCCGTTCGACGCGTAGGCAATGCACCTACATGTTTCGATAAAATAATAGGTATCCAAGACTAGTATTTTAGGGCCTCGTCGCTAACAGCTGATTGGGCGTTGAACTTTGCACGCGCGCCTTTAAGTATCTATGGAGAAGAACGAGCAAGAAACTCCACTCCATATACGAATATAGTTCTTAAAACAATGTGTTATGATATATATCTGTTACCTATTCGGCTGAAATCGCGGGCTAAGGCTAGTACTAAATCTCGTATGTCGTAGTGTGATGTTATATACCCTATAAACTCTTTAAATTGGTCCCTAGTATTAAGATGCAGTTAATATTAGATTTTTTTTCACTGTATTTTGTGTTTTCCGATATATATTTTTAATAACAAACCGAGTAATAATTTTAGCTTTGTATTGAGTACCTTTACGTGTACCCTTATTGTTAGTAATTACAGTACCTATGCTAAGTCTTTTATATGGTAATCTGTGGATAGCGTCGTGAGTAGTATATTTGTTAATTTTGTTATTTTAGTACTCCAATCATCTGTAATATTTAATATACTGCTGTCTGCCCTAATAAAAAAAAATAACCTTCCAAAACGACTTTATCAATTCCTATGATTAGCGCGTATAAACAAACATTCACACAAACAAAATCTTCAGCTTTATAATTATTAGTAAACATAACTAAACAGAACAAATATGACAAATAACTCTCATATTGTGTGTGTGTGCTAGTGTGGGGCAACAATTTTTGTAAAAAAAAAAAAAAAAATTGCGTAGGTAGATACTATACAAGGTGTTAGGGTAAACGAAGGACTTTTTTTAAGGGAGTGCAGTACTCATGAAAACGAACAACCTTACGAACCGTAAACATACTATCACGCCTGTATTCCCCGAAGGGTTAGGCATAGGTGTAACAATGTACACCCAAAGTTCGTCGGTACACAAATCCTAACTCTGAGATGGTACTGAGAATTTCATAGAAAAACCTAATAACATTTTTTGCTCGACCTGGGAATCGAACCCAAAACCTTTAGCGTAGCAGTAGCGCTTAGGACCACTAGGCTAACGAGGCAGTTCGATACGTAAAATCGTAAAAAAAATTAAATGCTCCATACGTTTTTGTTCGCATAACTCGACAACATGTAAGGAATAGCTGATTTTTTTTTAAATTTTACTTTTAATTTCATTGTGAAGGTGGTTTATTTTTATAAGCACTACACTCCCTTAAAATACCTACGCCCATTGTCCAAACTAACACCTTGCAAACATCTTTTATCTATTCTCTCTCCATGGGATAATGAACCTTCTTACTCATTGTTTTACAGTGATCTTCTACAGACCGGTTAAAAAGTCCACATACACACACACGCACATACATTCACCTTTTTTTTTGTTGTTCAAAATATCCAGCGCTCATTTCCTGTGTGTCGGTTATTCAGTCAAATATGTTCTATCATGCAAACACTTTTGATTGAACTATCAAATGGGTTTAGTCGTGAGTCTTCCTTGTTGTTGGCGTACAAAAAAGCTGAACCATTCGTGAACAAAGAATATTATTTTAAATGGTTTCTCGAAAGTTTGGTCGGATTTTCATTAATTAAGTATTTTTAACCTCAACTCACAATTAACACGGCTTACTATTGGTAAAATAATTGTCAAAATCGGTTCAGTAGATCCAGAGATTGCCCTCTACAATCTCACAAAATTTACCTCTTTATAATATTAGTTTAGATATGCGCCCCGAAAGAAAAATAAAAGTCCCTACCGTACCTAACACAAGAACTGATAACTTGGAAACCGCTGAACTGATTTCTATCAAACATAGCTAAGAACACTCCCGACTAATATTTATTTATTTATTTATTAAAGCTTTATGCACAAATGTAAAACAAAATACACCGTAGAAAGGCGGACTTAATGCCTTAGGCATTTTCTACCAGTCTACCTTAGGGTGATGCAGAGACAAAATATAGTAGGTGCAAGGAAGACGAACTGAAAATTTCCAAGAATAAAATATAATAATAAATACATATATACATACATACAAACAATATATACAAAGTAGATAGAGATCAAAATACATAGGTGGAGAAATATAACAAACTAATTGTGAGACGAGTCTGCTAACTTTTTATGGAAGTATTCGCGAGCTTTTATCTTGAATGTGAACCGACTGGTGGCCATCCTGATATTCTGAGGAAGCGCATTCCAAAGAAAAACCGCCTGGACAAGAAATGAAGATTTAAGAAAACCAGTTTTTTTTTTTTTTTTTTTGGTGGGTGGGAAATCATCAAATAACTTCTCCCGCCCTGGGCGGGGCGGGAGGGAGTGTCAGACTTTTACTGACTAAAACCCACCCATGTTCCTTCTTGTGCCCTTTGCGTTCCGGGGGCGCGGTATCTCTTGCGAACAACCCGCAGCCCCGGCAGGCATCGGCCCTCAGTGGCCCCTTCCTTTTGCTGACATCTCTTTGAGGCGCGCGTGGAACACGAACGCGCCGTCGACACGGCCTGTCGTTATGCAACGTAAGGACGGTGAGCTACCCATTGCTCACCGTCCACAGGCCAGTATCTACGGTGGCCGGGAGTCGTCTCGCGGCTCCCGACGCCCGGAGCGTCTACCGCGGCGGCTGGGACGGGAGAACCGCTGTCTCAACCGTCCCGCCGCCTCCTTCTCAAGCATTACTGCCTCGCAGAAGGAGGCGACTGCATCCCATTCCCTCTCGCTCCGAACCATGGCTCGCACCAGGGCCGGACGCGAGAGTTCGCCGCCGCCGATGGCCGCCACGAGGACTCGGCGATGCTCCGCCCAAGCGGGGCATACCGCCACGGTATGCTCCACCGTGTCCTCGGGGCGATCCACACAATGGTGACACCCGGAAGAAAACCAGTACGGTGAGAAGGACATCGTAGAAGACCATTATTGACGATAATATACCTTACAAACAAAAAAAAAACAAATCAAAATCGGTTCATGCGTTCGGGAGCTACGATGCCACAGACACACACATACACACACAGACACGTTAAACTTATAACACCCCGTCGTTTTTGTGTCGGGGGTTAAAAAGGAGGGGGTTCTTTGTGTTGTGAAACATCTAGTTTTTTTCCTTCTTTATATTATCAAAACACAAAACTGTGTATTTGCAGGTAAGTAGCAACAATTTCCACCATTTTAACATAAGTTACGCGTGAAAATTTTCGCTATGTTTTTGCTTAAAAATCCTTGTTAGTCCCGCCAAAGTTATTTTGTATTGTTTGTGTAAAAACAACGGGTGCGACCAGGGTTTGTTGTGCAATTTGCATAGATACGCGAAGTAGTAGCGGTTCAAGAAAAACATTGAGAATATACGACAGATTATTGCGTCGAACAAGTTGGGTGACATCTTGCTAATTATGTAGTTAGTTAGAAAAAGTATATTTTAATATACTAGCTATTTTTCTTCTGTTTATTATTAACTGTATGTTGTAAAAACCAGTTAAAAGATCGAATAACCAATTTATTATTATAACTAGCTCCCGATCCGCGTGATTTTCTCTCCCCGCAGTATGTTACGTCTTTGGTTAGAATAGAATAGAATAAACGTTTATTTGCAAATATGGGTACACAATAGTTGTTAGAAATCGAATCAGTTCAGCCATATTTTACCATTCGGCATGCAAATATTTAGAAAATTAACAATAGAATTAAATTATCAATTATATATCATTGTTATTAAAATTAACGTTGTTATTAAATTATCAATTATGTAACATTATTATTAAAATTAAAGTATATTATTAAAATATCAATTATATCACATTACTATTAAAATTAAAGTATATTAAAGTATTAAATTAATGTATTAAAGTATTAAATTATCAATAAAATATAACATTGCTTTTAAATAATCACTATCCTGAATAAATGTATTTTTCTGTTAAAAACTCAGTTACACTGTAGTATGTTTTTTCTAACAAATATTTAAGTAGTCTATTCTTAAACATTACTGTATTTAAATCTTTCCAACCACTTGGTAATTTATTGTATATAATTGGCGCCATGCAATATATACTGTTGCGCATCAAAGCGGTTTGAGATGATACCTGACACAGTTGGCTATTGTCACGCCTATTCCTTGGGAACACATCAGATAGGCGTTTAAAACGACTTGGATTTTGCTTCACAAACATAGCTACCTCAAATATATATATACAAGCTCTATTTCCATGTGGTGTGTCGTAGCGTGATGTAATATTATAGAAACTATAGCGTACCTCTATAAATGGACTTTCCAACATAAAAAAATATTTTTTAATTCAAAACACTAGTACCTAAGATTAGCGCGTTCAACCAAACAAACAAACAAACAAACTCTTAAGTTTTTTTTTTTTAAAACGTTGCCCCACACTAGGAATATCTCTTGTATCGTGGGTGCGTTTACAAACATATAAACTCACATACACTAACAGCCAGACCCGGAACAACTATCTGTAGGTCATACAAATATTTGTTCCGTGCGGGAATAGAACCCGCGGCACGCAGCGCAGCTGCCAAACGCTCAGCCACTGCGCCAACCGTGCCGTCAAATAATAAAAATTAATAATTTAGAATATTAGTATAGATTAGTTGCCAAAATACTGTACAATAACTTATCTAGATTGTTCACTAATGTTCAAATAAAAAACAACAGTGTTCAATCCGTCAGTTTCGAAATTAGTATTTTATTTTGTTAAAAACTTACCTCCATACTAGGAATGACTTCTGTATCGTATAAACTAACATACCAGAATCAAATTGAATCCAATCATATAGGAAATCGAACCCACGATAGGCCACAGCGCAGATCCCAATCACTCAGCCACTGCATCAACCGAGTTGTCTAATCGACGAATGTTTCGACACAATCGAGTGAACTTGCACTCGCCTTGTATATATTTAAATTATTGAGAGGGAAGGTGCATAATGCAATTATTTTAGGCCAGGTGAGTCTGTGTGTTCCGGACAGATACGTGTGGTGACGACGGCAGCCACGACTGCTAGTAGAACCGCGTGCTCGGACCAACCTTTTAAAGAAAGCGCCGCTGACGCGTGCACTCCGCACGCTCAACCTCATAGCTAGTGAGATCTATGTGAATTCACAAGGAATGCTTTGTTTGTTATTAATTAAAAGTTACAATGATGTTAGAATAAGTTAAGGCGCATTTACCGCATTGGGATGTCCTGTAATGGTATATGTTAGAAGACAAATTAATAAATAAACTTGCTCGCCGCTCAGCGCGACACAAAAAACTGCCGCGTATTTACAAAGCACACACGACATGTTGTATGCTATTCCTATTCTTGTACAATGTGTAAAATGCTACCCACGTATTCCCCACGACCGATATGTTTAACATAATTCACTGGCTTCCAATAAAATCGGTGTGCTAACAGTTTCGTCTATTAGTTTCTTGCGAATGACTCAATTTGGAATTGTGCATTCCGTGTTCTTCTGTTTTTTGTTTTATCTTCATTCATTTGTTTCGACTTTATATTTGGGTTCCGTTCTAGTCTACTGTTTGGTTTTTGGTATAGTCAAAATGTTACTTCTTAGAGAGCCAATTGTTTTGCTTTTTGGATATTTTGAAATTAGACATAATTTAACTGCCTCGCTGGCCTAGTGGTCCTAAGCGCGACTGCTACGGTAGAGGTCTTGGGTTCATGCATAGAATTATGCAAAAAATTATAACACACACACCATCACGCCTGTATTCCCCGAAGGGTTAGGCAGAGGTGTAACAATGTACACCCACAGTTCGCCGGTATGTTTAGGATTTTATAATTTAAATAATAAATAATGCCTAACTAAAGGCCTCGTTAGCCTTGTAGTCCTAAGCACGGCTGCTAGAGCTCTTGGGTTCGATTCCCAGGTCGAGCAAGAAGTGTTTCTGGGTTTTTCTGTGAAATTCTCAGTAGCAGCTCGGAGTTAGGATTTGTGTCCGGTTTATGACAACAGGCTCGCCCCCTACTACATGGGACCTAAACATACCGGCGAACTGTAGGTGTACATTGGTACTCCTTTGCGTAACCTTTAAGGGAATACAGGCGTGATGGTATGTGTTCCAGGGTAAAAGCTTCTTCCTAAACAGAGAAGGCACTACACTTGCTTTAAACGGATTGGCGCTTTCATACTTACATTAACCTTAATTACATTTAAATTATTACATTTTATTACATTTTAAGTCTCTAGAACTACAGCCGAATCAAAAAAAATATTCTTGTAAAATCACGCTACAACCAACGGGAGCGGAGCAGATGCTAGCAGTAAAATAAGTTGTTCTAATCATGTTAACTAGTTGTATTTTAAAACAACATTTCAACCGCTAAAAGCAAGCATTTTACGAACTAACATTCAACATTCATACAAACCATTTTACTACAAAGAAAAATACTAGCCTCGATGCAAAATATCAGTATAATAACTGGCATTATCTAAATAACTGACAGTACGTCTGTCGGGGCTTCAATAATCAATATTTCTTTAAGTTTAAACTTAGTACGTCTTCTGTAGTTTTTCAAGTAAAGTCGGTGTTATGTTACTTTGTTGACTTGACTTGTTTGTACGGTGCCTCGTGTAATATTGGTTGGTAAAGAATGACGTTTTGTTCCAAATTGGAAGAAAAGATTGTCCGTGGAGTTTCTTGCTCGTTCTTCTCCATAGAGACCTACGCTTTGGAACGAGCAACTAGCTTCAACTTTTAAATGTAACTTCTTGACAATTCAAAAGTGCCTGTAATTGGTCTGATTGAAATAAATGCTTTGACTTTGACTTTACGAGTTTGATGGGTAAAAATGAAGGGTACATGGATGTATTTTTGGGGGGCTAGAAATAATTATATTTTGGGTTGCGTATGTGGTTGGAATACAATATTTTTGTATTCCAACCACATATAACTTGATTTTTGGTTACTTTTATGGAATAATTAGAATCTTTAATAAAAGATACAAATTTTAATTCATTTAAGATACAATACTTGTAAATGTATCTATAGCTTCAGCCTGTGTCTATATCTGCGCGTATTTTTTCTACGCCTTTTTTTTTAATATATGGCCTATAGCACTCAAGGATAACGTTGTATCCTTTCCAAACATACAGCCCTGTGATGGACGGGCAGACAGCAGAGTCTTAGTTCACTTTGGCACCCAAAAACGGACTCGGACGGAATTCAAAAAACCAACATTACCATTCAACCAACTAGAGTAGACAGCTAAAATAAAACGCTTTACTTAATAAACGTTAAAATTATATTAAAGGGAGAATTAATTCTATTATTTTGCTATAGAGAGACAAAATTCAATGAACTGCGTTGATAATGATTTCTGATTCATAGCCTCCGTATTTGGAATCAGAATCAATAAAAAAACATGGATTTTATCGAAAGTGTTAAAGTGTGACTCATTTCGTTGAGATTTGATGAGATGACTCAATACCCAGAGAAACCCCTTTTAATGCACCTAGGGCCGGATTAGGGTGTGTAGGCAATTGCCAAGAGGACCAACAACGAGCAGGGGTTCCGAGCGCGAGAATCAAAAATGTTTCTTTGAGTGAAAATTAAATTGTAAGATTTGTATGTAAAAACCGGTCAACGAAGAGAACAATAAGAAAAATACACATAAGTAGGTATGCTGCTGGACACTGCTGGACACTACCCCCCTCCCCCCAAAGATGGCCACAACGACTGGTCGTGCGCTGCCCGCATCCAGTAATTTATTGCGACATTTACCTAGTCGTCGGTACACCTCGTGGACCCTTCCCGCACAGCGCGTTCCATTGCGTGGTAGCCTTTCAAGAGCCTCACGATACTAACGGCCGTCCTCTCTATGATTTGTACCATGGACGACATACATTCGCTAATAGGAGGACATACAAAAAAAAATGCAAGTTCGAAAAGGGGAAAAGAGCCCCGATACATGCATTGCCTAGGGGCCTCAACATTTTTAGTCCGGCCCTGAATCCATTTAAGAAAAATATTACATTAGTGCCGATTCCCTTGTTCACAAACTAAACTAATATAAGTGAATTGACAGCTACAGAAAAGGGCGGTGACAGATTAAAAGTAAGTTACAGAACGTAAAATTAGTTCTGCCTCGAATTGAGCTTTTCTTCAACTCGTCCTAACATGACAACCGTATTGGTACGGAAGTTTTAAGACCAACTAAAATTGACAGCTCTTTTTTATTTATGGCTGTCCCTTACTTGATTTATTAGAAAGAAAAAGATAGAACTAGGCTAAATTATGTTTAGCTGGTGCAAGAAAGTGTAAGGAGATATTTAACGAAGCGGAAATTTAACGATTTTGCCATCATTGCAATAATTTTTTTGATCTGTACCATACTTTTTTTTTGTTTAATGATTGGAAATTATCAAATAACTTCTTACGCCCGGGGCGGAGCGGAAGAGAGTGTCAGATTCTTAGTGACCAAAACCCACCCGTGTTCCTCTTAATGCCCTTTGCGTTCCACGGCAGCGGTAACTCTTTCGAACAAATTCGGCACTGGCCCTAGCGGACCCTGTCTACAGTGCTGACATCTCTTTGAGGCGCGCGTGGAACACAACGCGCCGTCGACCCCTGTTCTGATCGGACGACGAGCCATCCAACGCTCACCGTCCGCAGGCCTGCGCCTACGGTGGCCGGGAATCGCCCTGCGACTCCCGACGCCCGGGATACCTGTGAACCTACTGGTTACGAAGATATTAAAGGTTTAAATTTCCTACTATTATTAAGTTCACTTAAATAAAAAGGCTTTAAATACCCAATCATCCCCTTTACTGTTAATGCACTCGTAAACACAGTGCCATACATAGCGCGCTGCCATAAAGAAATATTTCACATATATGCCTAATGTCACTTACTTGATTTTCGACTGCTACGCTAGAGATCTTGGGTTCGATTCCCAGGTCGAGCAAAAAGTGTTATTGGGTTTTTCTATGAAATTCTCAGTAGCAGCTCGGACTTAGGATTTGTGCCCGGTCAATGGCAATAAGCTCGCCCCCTATTACATGGGTCCTTAATATACTGGCGAACTGTGGGTGTACACTGGCACACCACTGCCTAACCCTTCGGGGAATACAGGCATGATGGTATGTATGTAATGTAACTTAGTTTGATGAGCAGCATATTAAGTTAACATTTATATGGTGTGTCTTGTGACTCCGCTTATAGTCCGCACCATTGTTAATTCACCAGAAATAAGTACATCATGATAATGGGAAATCAAAATGCCACGATATTATTAACACTTGATTTTAATTAAATGAAACCTATTTTTACAAACTTTATCGTCGTTAACCTCTTTCTATTGTCAACTACTGTATCTCCTGAAAGCCAGAATCAACCTTGGAGACCGCCGGAAGAGAGACACTGGATCTCGACGAGTCCCGGCGAAACGATACAATTGTCTTGGATCCCGCAACGAAATTAATCAGAAAAGATTAGCGGACGAGAAAAGCACATCCGCCATATCTCTTTTTTCTCTCTTCTTCCACACCATGTCTCTCACTCCCACAATCAATCTGTCATTCTGACACTCAGGCCTTTCATCCCTGCAAACATTTGCTTGATCCAGTTGTTCATAAAAACGTCATAAAAAAATCTAGAACTGGGTTTACCAGCTACTTGGAACATGTTCAAAATGTATCTATTAAAATAATTAGTACCACGGACTCATCGCCATTTTGCTGGCAACTTTGCCGCATACGATTACCCTGCATTTATAACTGGTTTTAAACGCGCTACTGTATGGTGTCCAATGGAGATGGAATTAATTTGAAGTTACTAGCTTTTGCCCGCGGCTTTTCTCTAATGAACAGATTTTTTTCTGCTTGAAACGTACCCGATGTGTTTTGTTGTGCCCCTGACAACTCAGTGTGCACAATTTCACGATGATCGGAAGCGAGAGAAACGAACTCTCTTTCGCATTTATAATATTCATTGCTTCTTCATTCGCTTGGTTTTCTTTCACCCGGGTTAAGTTACATATTTGGCTTCTGCTCCGCTCCCGTGGGCCATAGCGTTATATAGCATATACCATTCCTCAAGAATCTGGCTATCATATAATTAGTTTTCCAATCCGATTGGTAGTTCTATAAACAAACAAAACTCATGGATTTTTTTATATTCGTATAGAAATAACTGCCTCGTTAGCTTAGTAGTCCTAAGCGCAACTGCTACACTAGAGGTCTTGGGTTCGATTCCCAGGTCGAGCAATGTGTTATTAGGATTTTCTATGAAATTCTCAGTAGCAGCTCGGAGTTAGGATTTGTGCCCGGATAATGGCAATAGGTTCGCGCCCTATTACATGGGACTTAAACATACCGGCGAACTGCGGTCGTACATTGTTACACCTCTGCCTAACCCTTCGGGGAATACAGGCGTGATGGTATGTGTATGTCGTATAGATTAATTATTAGGATACTTCCTTCAACTGAATATTACGTCAAAATCTAATATTTTAGACATGTTTCAATTACATTTCAGGCCTAGATTGTTACTTTACATTTCAGTGCAAGCTGTACCAATAAACTAGGCCAACAAACTACATTCAAGCTACTAGATGTACAGTACAAAGCCAACAGTTGATACTAACTAAAGAACATTGATATTATTGAATTTGAACCTTATAGTTCAATTCTAGTTTTCAGGAAATACGTACCAATCTACCAATATCTGAGTGGTGCATACCATCGATTTTGAAGGCAAATCCCAACGCTTTTTGATTCCGAGCAAGTATCAATGTGACTTTTTGAATTGAAATTAGTTTTAATGTGGGTCCAGTTAGCCATTAAAAATACAGAAAAATAATTATGTGGGCAAGTTGACGTAGCGAGTGGATCCAGCTGACCAAAGACTCGTACTATCTTCCACATCACTAACATCGCTGAAGAAAAAACCTGTGATGGTATGTGTTTTCCTAGCGTAGCAGTCGTGCTTAGGACCACTAGACTAACAAGGCAGTTGGCAGTTGGTTGGAAAACTGAACTTTTAATAATTAAAATCTAAAATCGCCACTCTGCGTTGAGCAAGCGTGGTTATCAATGTTCGTGCCTTTGCTTTACAGTAGAACAATAATATCATAATTATAAAATATTTTAATTGCAATAAAATTATATATGATTAAAATTATAAAAACATCAAATAGCTTAGCATTAATAAAAAAATCAACAAAAAATAAACGGTAAAAAATTTGAAAAATATTAAATTACAAATTGTAAAAAAATATACAAAGCATACAATGTGATATTTCTCAGCATTCGTTGTAAAGATAACTCATCTTACATCATTAGCAAGTCGTTAAAACGGTAAAAGAAGAAGAAACCAACGATCGACAAAGCATAAAACTAACGTTATCGGTAATCGAAACCCGTGTTAACTCAACGAGACGTTAGGATATCGATTGATCGTATCGATTAAGTTGACAAATTCGATTTATTTTGTGTTGATTGACCGTATCGCCATATTGTTATGCAAAGGCATTTTTTTAGTTTTTAAACCTCAACGCAAAAACGACGGGATTTTAAAAGTTTGACGTGTCTGTGTGTGTGTGTCTGTGGCATCGTAGCTCCTGAACGCATGAACCGATTTTCAATAATGAGTAAATTATTCTTCTTAATTATTGTTGCTTTACCAAGTAAATACCTTTTTTTCCGCCATCCACACTGCGTTACTCTTTGGTTTGAATTTATATTTTACAATTAATCTTACTTATATTATTATATATATAAATGCGAAAGTTTAAATGGATGGATGTTTGTGACTCAATCATGCTAGAACGACTGAACGGATTTGGATGAAATTTGCCACAGCAATAGATTATAGTCTGGAATTACACATCGGTAGGCGACTTTTTATCCCGGAAAAAGTACAGTTCCCACGGGATAATATATTATTATCATTGACGCGGGCAACGTCGCCAGCGGAAATTAGTTGGAAAATAAACATGCAAAGATCCCGTTACCTGCGTCGTTGGCCTAGTGGTCCTAAGCGCGACTGCTACGCTAGAGGTCTCGGGTTCGATTCCCAGGTCGAGCAATAATTGTTAATAATGGGTTTTTCTATGAATTTCTCAGTAGCAGCACAGAGTTAGGATTTGTGCCCGGTTGGCAATAGGCTCGCCCCCTGTTACATGGAACCTAAAAACATACCGGCGAACTGTGGGTGTACATTGGTACACCTCTGCCTAACCCTCTGTGGAATAATGATGGTATGTTAGATCCCGTTACATTGCTAAATCAAGTCTTACTAATTTTGATGATAATTCCTTTTATAGTTTACAACGATGATGGACATAATTAGTAACGATGTATTTAATTATTTATCGACATTTTTAATTATGAAATCACATTCTATAGTGTTGGCATCTTAAGTTTTTTAATTACCGTTAATTTACGACATAGCCGTATACGTATTTATGAGTTATTTATGGCTTAAATAACATCTTAATTAGTTCACAAATTAGTAGCTGTGTTGTAAATCAGATTGCTAATAAAATGTTATCCATTCTAGTATTGGTAATGCGAAAATCATTCTGTCTGTTAGGGTCGCTATACACTGAATCAGTTCGGCGCATCCGGTTCGGTTTTTTCAATACAACCTTTGATAATGCTGTATTGAAAAAGCTGAACCGCTTAACTGTATAGCTACCCTTACGCTTTTACGACTAAACCGGTGAACCGATTTTGATGGGTACAGGGTTAGTTTGAAACCTTTTTTTTAGAGTCGAGAAATTATCAAATGACCTCCCCCGCCCCGGGCGAGGCGGGAGGGAGCGTCAGACTTTTACTAACTAAACCCCATCCATGTTCCTTCTTGTGCCCTTTGCGTTCCGCTTTATCTCTCAGGAACAATCCGCAACCCCAAAGGGACGGGCTGGATCGTATTATTATTTTTTATGGACGATTTTCAATGTATACCCACAGTTCGTCGGTATGTTTAGGTCCCATGTAATAGGGGGCGAGCGTATTGCGATCAACCGGGCACAAATCCTAACTCCGAGCTGCTACTGAGAATTTTATAAAAAACCCAATAACAGTTTCTGCTCGACCTGGCAATCGAACCCAAGACCTCTAGCGTAGCAGTCGCGCTACACGTTACAAGTTAAGGATATACTTAGGTTACTTTTTATTCTACGACTTCCACGGAAGTCAAAAAGTCATCGTATATCACGATATACGACATTTACGCGGACAAAATCACGGGCACAAGCTAGTGTGATATGAGACTTTTTGGTTAGTTAATAATTATGTCCTTTTAGGAGTTGTATATTTTTTCTATACATACAAACCAGGTCCACTTCAGCTATAGCCAGGTCAAATATCTATAGGTCATACAAATATCTGTAGACCATACAAATAATATATTTTGTATAAACCGCGGCCATTGTATAGTTTTAGAATGCCATAGGGATTCTAGATTTTCAAAGTACTTAGAATACTATATTTTTCTAGGTTCTGCTCGTGACTTCATTCACGTGGTATTTTACACCTGCGCTCAGTTACATCTTTGGTTACTGATCTGCTCCCGTGAGTCGTAGCGTGATGTTTTATAGCCTAAACTTTTCTTCATGAATCTGGCTATCAGATACAAAATGGTGATTTGAATTCCGACGGTCACCTACAAAGATTTATGAACACAAATATGTGCTTTATTATATTTGTAAAGAAATGCTTTCAAATGTATCCCAATCAAATCTAGACATTTTGATAATCAAATCAAAATTAATGTACAGATGAGAACCAACTCATCAAGTACAATGTAATGCTAATATATCTTCACGCAACACATTTGAGAAAAGGCTCTAATTTACCAGCACATTGACGCCAATTTGTGAACGTGATGATTTAGAAAATTGCTTCAATTACTCCAAACGACGCGACCAAATGACGTGAGATAATCTCAAATGATAATTTTTAGTTGTATTATCACTTATCAGATGATAAGGAATTAACGAATCTTACAGTACACCTGTACAAGTGCATGAGGAACGTCATTAGTCTATTACATACACATACATACCATCACGCCTGTCTTCCACGGAGGGTTAGGCAGAGGTGTACCAATGTACACCCACAGTTCGCCGGTGTGTGTGTATGTTAGTCTATTAATAATATCTATATAGGCAGATCATGAGAAATAGGCTTTTTTGATTTTTTTTCGGTAGCCGCCCCACCTCGAAAAGCACGTAAAACCGTTGCACCGTGCCTAATCTGACCCCGGTCATGCTCGATTGCCATCCTTTCGGACTATGACAGCGAGGGGAGGGGGAGTGCATCTCTATTTGAGCACAGACTTGTGCACTATAGTATCGAAAGTTCGACTGCCGTGACCGAAAGCGGTCCGGAGAATACTCAAATCTTAGTTGATTGTTGTGAAAAAGGATTCACTAGTTTTAATCTTATCAAAGTTAGAATAATAATATTCAATCATAAAAATATAAATGGGTCATATGTTATTTTTATCTGTTAACCGGAAATATGTTCGCAAAACATTGTTATTTAGTACAGTAATTCAAGGGCAGCCATTTTGGATACTAAGATAACAAAAACGTGGCCGGGGCTGCGGGTTGTTCGAAAGAAATACCGCGATCGCGCCCCCGGAATGCAAAGGGCACAAGAAGGAACATGTTCGGGTTTCAGTCAGTAAAAGTCTGACACATTAATTCATTGTGTGAATTCAGAATACGTTACACCGTGAAGCGGTGAATTCTCACAATGAAATGTGTATCTTTTTGTGTAAAAAATAAAGTTATATTTTGAGATGCTCTAAGAACCTCAGCCTCGTGACACATCTCTGTGTTACTTATGTCTTAGTATAGTTATATCCATAGCTAAGCTGTTTTCCAATTAGATATTATATAGGTAAGTTTACCAGCCCCACCGTGCGCGCAGCATCGTGTCGGGTCTATGTGTAAACTGACCCTAAGTGATTTACTAAATAAATGATTTTCAGGGCAAGGGTAGCGTAGTCGCTGAGCGATTTTAAACGCACCCACGATACAAGAGGAATTTCTAGTGCGGAACGACGTTTTTATTTCAGTGATAGTCCATTCAGGTGTAGGCAGGCGAGTGGAGCTTTGTACCCTTTCCTTTATAGATTTAGAGGTGTTACCACCCTCAAAATGTTTTCTTAATATAATTAACATAACGGACTTCCTAAAGTGTGAGCGAGAGGTCATTAGTTTAAGCCTAAACTCTATTGACGTAAATCTACTCCATGTAAAAGCTCAATTGGAAGGATTAATTATCAGGAATATGTACTAGAGCCTAATACGTGACTTATGGCGCGGTTCTTGGGGTCAGGGGGGTCACGACCCTCCCCCCAAAACCTTTCAAGTTGGCATAGTCGATATGATTTACTTGTTTTGAATCTTGGAAACTGTACTTGAGCGAATCGATGTTTGACCCCTAAGCTAACCCCTAAAATCTTGGGTTACAGCCGCGCTTGGACTTATTTAGGTCTGTAAGTAATTAAACTCACTGAAATTTTATAGATTGGACTAATATTTCAGTGAATGCTGATATGATAAGGACCTTTTAACAGACATACAATGTACAATCATAAACAAGCTTGGCCGACAAATTTGGTGACACAGAAAAAAAGGAGAAAAAAACCCGCCAAGTGCGAGTATCACACGGAAAGGTTCCGTAGCACAGTACAATATTTAACATTAAAAATAAGATGTGGCAGTGTTACGGACACGGCCGTGTGTTATACGTATAAGTCTTGTAATTCACTCCAACTTAAAAGTTATACTAACTAGAAATCTCAATACGGAGTAAAATGACCTCAAAATGGCGGCGCTTCCCCCTCCACCCCGCGCGATGTATGACCGCCCTTACATAGCGTAATAAATTCTTTGATTCTTTAGCTATCCAGTGGTGTAATTGAATTTTGGATAGCAATGGTAGATATGAAGCTACAGCACCAAACTGTATCCCCGATTATATTCCCCTTATATCCATGATTTTGTTATCATTAATTTTTTTTATTGATTTGAGACACAGAATTAGACACAGTTAAAATTTCACCTTTTTATATATTACGGTTCATGAGAACCAGCCTGCTTACAGACTAATAGACGGTCAGTGGAGGCTTGGTAATAGGGTCCCGTTGACAATCTTCCGGTACTTGCGGAACCCTAAAACCGAGAAAAAAGAAAGTATCTAATTTGCTTTATTTGTCACAGACAAAGGGACACAATCACCAATGTTTATAATCTAAAAACCTTTTGTTGAATGTTTGTTTGGTCAGACCATGATTCAATTTGCCAGCCTTTTGAGGAAGATCCACCCTATTGATTTCCTCGTCATATTGTAGGATGAAATTGAAAATATTCGGCAATTTCTTCTTCCTCTGCCTGACTGCCTCGTTAGCCTAGTAGCGTAGCAGTCATAACCGCGACTGCTACGCTAGAGGTATTGGGTTCGATTCCCAGGTCGAGCAAAAAGTGTTATTGAGTTTTTCTATAAAATTCTCGGTAGCGGTACTGAGTTATGTTTTGTGCCCGGTTAATGGCAATAGGCTCGCCCCCCATTACATGTTTTACTATAACTGGTACAATCCATACCATAATTATAAATGCGAAAGTAACTCTATCTATCTGTCTGTTACGCTTACATGACTAAAGTATTGAACCGATTTTTATGAAATTTGGTACGAGGTAAGTTTGGACCTCAAGCATGAGCAAGTTAATAGTTAAGTAATTTTTATATGAATGTAACAAAAAATATAATTATAAACCATAATGAAAGCGTTCCGTGCAACTTTAATGAATTTATATGAAACGACTTGTCAATGGATCGAAAATAATAATTATACACTGCAAACATCAAAACTGAAATGGAACCTTCAAATGATATTCTGAAAGTTGTACCGACAACATTTAAAAACCAGTTCACTCTGACCCGCGGCGAAAAAGGGAACTAAACTTAAAATTACATGATTATAAACATTTTGCCGTAACTAGCAGCGCCACCACAAAGTATCAAGACGTATTGGTCGTACAATAATCACTATTGTCACTTATGACAGTAATAACACTCACGCCTGTATTCCCCGAAGGGTTAGGCAGAGGTGTAACAATGTACACCCACAGTTCGCCGGTATATTTAGGACAGTAATAACAGACGTGGTAAAGTGCAAAATATTGATATTATATTCCTACAACTGCAAATTAGACTTTAAAGTCTTCGCAATAAGGGTCATAGAAAACAGTAATAATGTGCTGTCGAAATGACAATCGACGGGCGATTTGTATAGTCATTTTATTTCTTTCTGATTTGGTGTTAACAATATTTTTAAAGTGATTATATGTAATAGGGGTGTAAATGCCCCAGCACAATTTTACACCTTGAAAATTACTCTCCGAATGTGATTTCAACATCTTCTTATTAACGATATTCCCTTAATTGCGTACAATATTGGATGTTTATTTTTTTATTTTGTTAAAGTTCAATTTAGGTTGTTACTGTTTTACTTATGGGCTTGTATACCAGCCCATTATTGTCCTGAAATTACGAAGTCATATAAAAATGGCACTGTTTTAAGAGATTCTGATAGACTTCTGAATAATTTTCGCGTTCGATTCTAGACCTTATTGCACACCAATTGTCTTGCAAACTCTTTTAATAGGTCAACAGTTAGGGCGTCAGAGAGGCGAGCCAAAGGATGTGATGAGACCCCGCCTTCTGCAATAATATTGACGTGAACCCACTCCTTTATACTGTTACTTTTATGATGATTGATATGACTCTTCATATGTTATACGAGCTTGTGCTCGCGACTTCGTTCGCTTGGTTTTTTCACCAGAGTTTTTTTTTTGGTGGGTGGGAAATCATCAAATAACTTCTCCCGCCCTGGGCGGGGCGGGAGGGAGTATCAGACTTTTACTGACTAAAACCCACCCATGTTCCTTCTTGTGCCATTTGCGTTCCGGGAGCGCGGTATCTCTCACGAACAACCCGCAGCCCTGGCAGGCATCGGCCCTCAGTGGCCCCTTCCTTTAGCTGACATCTCTTTTCACCAGAGTTAAGTTACGTCTTTGGTTACTGCTCGGCCTTCGTGTATCGTAGCGTGATGTGAAATAGCCTATTCTATTCCTCATGAATCCGGCTATCATATGAAAAATAATTATTTCCAATTTGACTGGGAGTTTCAGGGATTTAGGGCGTTTAAACAAACGAACAAAAAACTTCTCAGCTTTATTATATTAGGTTAGATTTGTATATACTCATATGCTATGTCTTGAGTTCGATTCCCAGGTCGAGCAAAGTGTTATTGGGTTTTTATATGAAATTCTCAGTAGCGGCTCGGTGTTAGGAAATGTGCCCGGTTAATGGCAATAGGCTCGCCCCCTATTAAATGGGTGCTAAAAACGTACCGGCGAACTGTGGGTGTACATTGCTACACTTCTGCCTAACCCTTCGCAATGCAGGCGTGATGGTGGCTTTATGTATTTTTTGGTCAGTTTAAGCCTTAGGGCTTGGCAGTACACTAGTGGGGCAATCCTACAAACATTTATTAACGATTGTAATCTAATTTCAGTCACAATTTGATAAAAATGCCTTCAGTAAATAAATCTAACAACATATTGCCCGACCTGAGAATCGTACTCTTCTGAGTAAGGCCCAGGGCTCTACCAACCAAGAGACTAACTGCGCAGTTATCCTATTAACATGAGAGAGTGAGCCTACCGTCAATCCAGGACTTTGGGCTGGTACCTACAAAATATCCTCGACAAAAAAAATCAAGACAAACCCATAGTGTCAGACTTTTACTGACTAAAACCCATCTATGTTCCTTCTTGTCCCCTTTGCGTTCCGGGGGCACGGTATCTCTTACGAACAACCCGCAGCCCCGGCAGGTATCGGCCCTGAGTGGCCCCTTCAAAACTTGCTGACATCTCTTTGAGGTGCGCGTAGAACGCGAACGCGCCGACGACACGGCCTGTTGTTATGCAACGTACGGACGGTGAGCTACCCTTTGCTCACCGTCTGCAGGCCCGCGTCTACGGTGACCGGGAGTCGTCTCGCGGCTCCCGACGCCCGGAGCGTCTACCGAGGCGGCTGGGACGGGAGACTTTGCCTCAACCGAACCGCCAGAGGTCTAACTCTGCCTAGCCCTTCGGGGAATACAGGCGTGGTGTATGTATATGTATGAATTTAAAACAAATCAAATAGATACTGCTCCACATAAAAACAATTTTAAAATAAACCTGTGCCAAGGACCACCCATTTTAAGGAATCACGGATGAACTTTTGGAATCACGGATGAACTTTTGGAGTCCATTTTTGTTCGTGACGTCACCGGAACTCGATTATTTGATGGGAAATGATCGTTTCTTTGAAGTTAATTATATTTTTATAGCTAAGCTCATTTCCGTAATGGTAATGTCACTTTTGAGTGACAGAAATAGATACCGTTATAAAAAATGTCGGATGATCTTTTAAAAAAAAAATTGAATACGAATAAGTAGGTATACTGTATATTTTTCAAACATATTGGTAACTGACTAAAATAATAAATAGATTACAAACTATGTACAGTTTATTTAAAAAAAAAAAAACAGAAAACGAAGCTCATGAGGTATCAAAAAACTCATCCGCATCGCTGTCAATGGGACAAGTGCCCAAAAGGCTGGCAGCATTGCCACTTTGTATTGCAATGATGATTCTTTGGCTTAAGGAAAAGGCCAGTCCTCTGGTCACGTGAAGAGTCGACCAGTCGCTTGGCGATGTCACGAAAAACTAGATGAGCGCTCGGACCCCATGGCCCTAGTGTTTAAGAAGGTTATTATATTTGCGCCGTTTGAGGTTTTCGGCACCATAGCAGCCGCTCCAGCATAACGTACGGTATATGTATACAAATAGTATGTACGTATTATACCTAACGACAAGACTGCCTCGTTAACCTAGTGGTCCTAAACGCGACTGCTACGCTAGAGGTCTTGAGTTTGATTTCCAGGTCGAGCAAAACGTGTTATTCAGTTGTTCTATGAGATTCTCAGTAGCAGCTCGGAGTTGGGATTTGTGCCCGTTAATGGCATAAGGCTCAAAACAGTTCATGTTTATGTTTAACTAGCTTCTGCCCGTGACTTCGCCCGCGTGGCTTATTTCAACCGCGTTTAGATACGTCTTTGGTTACTGATCTGCTCCCGTGACTCGTAGCTTGATGTTATATAAATAGGTAGAAGAGTTTTCAAAAATGATTCAAAAGATCCAGAGATTATCCCCTACGACCTCACAAACTAAAAAAAAAAAAAAAAACTCACAAACTACTACTATAGATTACTAAACTTATTTACTCTAATATTTAATCATAAATTTTTTAATATCACCTTACATTACCTTCCATTCAAACTCACTGGCTCTAATAATATGGTGATACTATAATTACCCACTTAAATCTCCCCTCATAAGATACTAATTAATATAATTGATGGCAACACTCTAAACAATCTTGTCTCACTTACCATCTCCTTCTCTCCCTCTCTCTCTACTGTCTGATCCTTATTGTGTAGCGCATTATGTACCAAACCATACATTGCGTCCTGTTGCGAATTCTGAGGTGCGTTTACACTGGATAGTTGGCTAGTTGGTTACTAGTAAGTGAAGAATATATTTTATGACGCCAAATAAGTCATGTTCGTGAATTGGTCTCGTCAGTTAGGACTTCTCATCTTTTTGCTGCCTTGACCATTTTGCAACCTATTTTAATTAGCTTTCAGAAACATCTATAGTCGCACGTAAAACCGATTGCTGGGCGACGCATGCCGTGGCGTCGCGTCGCCATGGTATAATATGATGGTAATTAAAATAAATTGAGTTTTCACAATTGGAAATATTTGTGTATAATGAAAACAAATGTCTTTTAAATAAACAGTAATTATTTTCAGGAAAAAGTTGGTAATATTTTATTTTTACAATATGCCATATTTAGTTCCTGTCGTAATTTGTTCTTTAATGCAAATTACTTGTACAAGGTAATTTCCATGTTTCACATCTGTCAGGCGTCCCGTGACGGCTCACATTTTTTTTTAAATAGATTTATTATTTTTACATTTTAACTTAGACCTGATTAATGTGCACGACTTGTTACATTGTACCCATAGATTCTACAAGAATGATGTCAGATTTATTTTACTGTTTTTAAAACTGTGTTCATGGAGTTTCTGCTCGTTCTTTTCCATAGGAATCCACTACTTAAAACGAACTTCAACTTTCTAACTGACTGAGTTCTTGACAATACAAAAGTGGCTGTAAATGGTTTATTTGAAAGAAAAGATTTGATCTGATTTGAGTGCTCTCGTGTTTAACGTTATTAATCAAGTATTTGTCAAGATCAATCTAAACAATAAAAGGTAACGTTCTTTTTCTTTGTTTATAAATTTATTAACCCCCGACGCAAAAACGAAGGGGTGTTATAAGTTTGACGTGTTTGTATGTGTGTGTTTGAAAGGTTAATTAGGCAGGAGTGTTCTTAGCTTTGTTTGATGGAAATCGGATCAGCGGTTTCGAAGTTATCAGCTCTTTTGTTAGCTACGGTAGTGATTTTTTTCTTCTGTCGGGGGTTAGTTAAAATTTTTAATTATGTGTTTTTCGTAACATGTTCAAAATTTTTATTTAAAAAATACATTTACATAGTTGGAACTAGCTTAAGCCTATAAATATTATTTCACAAGAATTATAAATAAAATTAATTTTAATATAAAAGATTCTTAAGCTAAAAAATAAAGACACAAAAGAAAAAAATAAGTTAAATATTATGTATTTCTTAGAAAGCGATAAAGATCGCACAGAAAAGTGTCTAGATATCATTTTCACTCGACTTAAACCTATTATTAAAATGCTATAAAGACTTGCAAGAGATGCTGACATTTAATACTTGTCATTCATGTTAACGATTTGACAGGTTTTCAATCTACTCTTGTCAATATTTTATTTCTACGAATAGCTGAAACTAAACATATACAAATATTATAATTTTTTTGTTTGTAGGTACCAAATAAGCTTCAAAACTACTGGTCCGATTTTAACCAAGTTTTCACCAATGGATAGCAAAATTATCAGGAAGTAACATGGGCTAAATAACATTATAATATAACCCATGAGAGCGGTGCAGTAATCAAAGATATAACTTAACGCGGGTAAAATAAGCCACGCGAGCGAAGTAGTGGAAAATAATTTGCGCCATAAATAAAAGATACAGTCGGTAGCAAAAACTTGATCATTTGTTCTGTTGACTTCTCATTTAAATATGTCTGTTTAATTCTGAATCGACTACAATAAATAAGCATCGATAATGCTCGATTCTAGTTTAAAATACCTATTTACAGTCTCAAATCGATTTAGTATTATGTCAAATAATTAAAGGCTATAATCCAGATACTGCAACCATTAAAAAAACAAGATTGTTTTAAAAAAAAATCTTCGTGTGAAGTATTTTAATCATAAAATCTACTATTACGACCAAAATGTCAGTCAAATCGAGTTTTAACAAAAAGGCTTTTTTATTTATAATGTAAAAAATATAAAAGGAGTTTAGATTTAAAGATTTCGAATAAATAAACTTATATTACCTAGTTATTAAGTTTTGATAATATATTGGTAATAAAATGTTGAATTTGCTTCTTTATTACTTACTTGACTAGAATTAAAGTCATTTAAAAACTTGTTATGCCAGTTGTTTCAGCGTGTGTAATATAGATGGCGCTAAGTTCGCCTTCTATTTATAGCGAATAATTCCATTTGGAACATATTATTTGATTAAGCTTGACAACATAAGCTTTCCGTCAGACATATCATCAGTCGGTTTTGGACTTAAGTAATGTAATAATATGATATAAAATTTAATGTACATTAGTGAGAGTTTACATAGTAGGTACTCTTTAATTTTGATAAAGATAATATTTATTTCGTAATAATATCTTTACCACGTATTTATAAATAATTTATGTAAAATGAAGTTATGTCTATATTCCATTTCAATAAAACATTTTCATTTCCATTTTGTTTTTCTAATTAAAAAAAGTGACTTTACAAAAATTAATTATTCTAAAGATAAAACTGGATAACTAATAGACAATAACGTCAAACATAAATAATAATAAAATTTAATGAAACTCAGCACTCGCCCGTAATTAATTTCGTTTAAGAGCAAGTAAGGTGTCAGTTCAAACGCTCCTCGAGATGCATTGTAGGCATACCTCAGACGAATCTCGGCAATTAGGCAAATGCTTTTAACACGAATGTGAATAGGGTTGTCACTTGGAACCTGAAATCAAGCAATTTCCTCACTGAATTTGGACTTCGTCGCAAGAAGTGTTGAATGTTTTGTGCTACATTTTCGGCTATGAATCGAACTACTACAGGAATAAGGACTGGTCCTTGTGGGGTGGTTGTCTGAGTTGATTATAATTATTATTTATACAGCGTGCCACGAAAAGGGTATATACATATCAAAGGCACGGAATCTTTTGATGTTAACAAACCACATAGCAACAATTTTATTAAGTCAGCTGATCGGTGTCAATAAACTACACAAAGAGACGACTCCGTATAAGATTTGTTAATCCTGACACGTTTGTTATGATTTAAACTTAATAAACTGCCGAAATAAAAAAATATATTATGCATTTTCAAAGTTATTGCGTTTGAGCTGAAATTTTGAATGGAGATTCAGTACTGGATACACTCTTTCCGTAACACGCTGTATAGGTTACAACCATATTTAAAATAAATAAGCCGATCAAAAAACAAAAAATATATAGCGCAAGCAAAAATAAATTTAGGGTACTGATAACTAAGTATATGGAATCAAGTAATGCAACATAGAATAATTATATTTCATTGTAAAAAAACTGTCACCTCGCGGTCCCATCTGTCAATCTCCTTCCATGAACTTATCTGTCAATTCTTAGGCGATTAACACACGGTACCGCGCACCGCCGCGAAGGGAAGCGGATTTCTTAGCGGTGCCCCGCGCGGTTAGGCGGTTCGCGCGCCTGTCCGCGCGGATGGATAAAACGCGGTTTTAACCAGTTTTATCACAGACACCGGCAGGAATGGACGCTGAAGTGGTGGCAGAAATCTGGCTTTTATGGCGTAGAAAGAAAAGAATAAGAATATATTGGGTTCATCCATTTTTACAAAGCAGAACTCTAAATGGGACTTATAAGTATATGACTTATAATACTCAGATAGCAAAGCGACTTTCAATCTCTGAAATAAACTTTTCGACATCGAAATCTATTTTTAAATTGCAACACGTCCTGCGCACACGATGATCCGCGCGGTTATGCGGCGCCCCGTGTGTGAGGCGCCGCCCCTCCGCGCGGACGGCAGCGCGGAGGGTCGGTGGCAGTGAGAGCACCGCTCGACCGCGCGGTCATGCCGTGTACGTGTGTTAGGCATCTACGGATTTATTAGAGGCCAATGCGACATGAGATCCGCTTTACCGCCTACCGTGGCGGCGCGCGGTGTCGTGTGTTAATCGCCTTAGAATCAGATGAGATGACAGCTCACCTTAAACTGACTTCACCTAAATACAACATAGAATAGCACTACTGATTAAAAGTTAGTACGTTCCTGGGTTCGATTCCCAGGTCGGCCAAAAAATGTTAAACAGGCTTATCCATTAGAAATTTCTCAGTAGCAGTCCGGATTTTGGAAGCTGGTGGTGTAACACCCCGTTTCTCGGAAAGCATTTAAAGCTGCTCATCCCGGCTGTCCTTAGTAGATCTTTGACAGTAGTTACGGATAGTCAGAAACCGGGAAGTCTGAGAACTAGTCCTAGCTAGAGGTATCGTGTTTCTCAGTGACTGGGTTGTGATGGTGGACACTGGTATTCAGCTGCATCCGGTTGCACTGGAAGCCGGTCCAAATATAGTTAGGAAAAGGGTTGGCAGATATATGTATAGTCTTCCCTGTCTTCTCACATGAGTGGCAACCCTACAACAATGCGTTTACACCTCCCGTACATTACTCGGCTCTGTCGTTGCGTTTAACCAAATTGCTTGCTTTGTATATTACACCGCGTTGTTATTTATATGCATATTTAATTGTATTGGTGCTGTGTGTACTGTGCCTTATGGAAGGGAATAATGGGTTGGTGGAGAAGGGAGCAGGGAAATGTCTCAGAAATTTCGTTCTTTGACAATGATGATGATGAAACTACGTGTTGATTTTTCGAGATTTGAAAATTAAACCAGTTGGTCTGTTCTATAAAAATCTTGATCAGAGAAGTCACGTTAAGTCAGATTGAGGTGAGCAGCACAGGACCGGGTATTGTAGCTATCTTTAGGGGAGGTCTATGGCCAGCAGTGGATGTTGTTTGGCTGAAAAAAATATAATGTGTTTGTGGTGAGTTACTATCCTAGTTTGATGCTACGAATTGGCAGCTCACTTTAAGCTCCAGTTACTTCACCTAATTTCTCCGAGGAAGATTTTTACAGAATGCAACGCCAAGTCATTATTCTTAAAGTCTTTCGAATCAGGAATGAGGAGATTCCTAGGAGAACCAAAAATATGACAACACTTTGGCTGGCATAGAAATCAAACCCCTGCCTCTAGCTCAACAGTCGTGCTTGCTACCACGGGACCAGTGGGGCTTTTAAACAGGACAGGGGGTTGCTTTAGACTAAATTGTAATTAATACATATAAATAAAAAATGGGAATCTTTTAGTACTATTAAGTAATTAAAATAAACAAGATTTACCTAAAATCGATTCGAAAAGAAGAAGATGAAAGCAGGAACCGCTATCATACGGATAACGGTTCCAATGGACCGATTTCTACAAGGTTCCAAAGAATATCGATTGAAGTACTCAATCGATATCATTTTATGACATCCTCGTTAAGAGAAGATGGCTTCCCAATAATAATTAAACTCTTAAACAAACCGGCATGTAATCCAGAAGTTGTACTGCCTCATGTTTGATTTGTATATTAATTAATCGGGACACTGTGAGCATAGTGTATAAGCGATAGCGGTTTTGGAAATCCGCTTCCGTGTGTCATTTTTTTCCCAAAATGCTACGTTTTGGTTTTCATGACTATAATAATAACCAGTCCATTATTGTTCCACTGCAAGACAAAGGTCTCTTCGTCTACAGAGTCGGCGTGAGCATTGATCATCACACTTGCTTAAGGCGGAGTGGAGATATCTTCTTACTAAAATTATGAATCCAGGTTTCCTCTCGGTGTTTACCTTAATCAATGTCAGTGACGTCCAAGATAAACTTGAAAATTACTTTTCGAAATAGTTATATTGGTACTTGCCTAGTATTGAACCCGCAACCTTATGCATGAGAGCATTAATTGTATAAAAAAATTGTCCAGAGTTTAATTTAAATTTCTTTTCCAAAACTTCAGACAAGTTCTCTCGCTCCGCTTATTAACATAACCTGACCTTAAAATCTTTAGGGTCGTAAAAATGGTACATAAATTCTAACCGGTCGGCTCACCAATTAGTTTTAATTACCAAAGAGTGTTGTAGCCTTATCAATACGTAAGAATCAAAGTATCAGGTTACCATTCAAATCTCAAATGCACAGTGGACAAGATTCGGAACAAAATTTCCGATACAGGAAAAAAAAAAGATATAATCAGGCCAAAATACGGAATTTTTCATTACACAGTAGGCTAAAGATTCTGGATTAAGTGAAAATGTTCGATGCACAGTGGTACGATATTAAATCTGGACAAAATTACGTCACCTGTATTTTAAAACACATTTTGTAGGAAGTTTTAATGTCGATTGATATGTATGTTAATGAAGTTTGTTATCTTCTGAGTCTGTAAATAGCGGGATGTAATTTAGTTTATTTCTTACTTACACTTGCGGGTTTAGTAGACAAGAGAGATAGATACTAATTAACCAATCGCAAAGAACATTATTTTAACTGCGTCGTTACAGGTCTTGGGTTCGATTTCCAGGTCGAATAAAATCTTATTGGGTTTTTCTATGAAATTCTTAGTAGCAGCTCGGAGTTAGGATTTGTGTCCAGTTAATGGCAATAGGCTATATTCACAACACAAATTCTATTGTAAAACTAAACGCAAAGAATTGTCATTAGCTTTCTGCCGACTATTGTTATATTATCTGTTGTTATGGTTTTTTTAGCTGTTAGGGCATTTGTGCACTACACGGAATTTTACCGTCCGGCAGTCAGATTTACATAGACTTTCATTGAGAATTCATTGAAAGTCATTGACAATTGTAAGAAATCGGACTGCCGGATGGTAAAATTCTTTGTAGTGCACAAACGCCCTTAGTCTTCCATGCTGTAATAAATCCTTCTGTGAGGCAGTAATGCTAGAGAAGCTACTCTTAATGTATCACAATAAGTTGTACAGTTACATAAATTCCTTAAAAATATGCTAATGTCAAAACGAACTATCAGAAATAAACGTTACTCTAAGTAGGTACTACAATATGTACTAAGTACTATAAATTACAAAGGAAAGCTAAATTAATTGTAATATTTAATATCAATATACACTGCGATCGTAATGATAGAAAGATCTTGTCAATTTTCATTTTGGCTTGGTTAACTGACATGACGTTTGACAAACATATCAACTAACTAGCAGTAGCTACTAAAGTATATCAAATTAATATACAAGTTTGCCCTATTACAAAACACACGAGTACCATGATTATGAAGAAAGTACCATATCAAACAACTTTTACAATCAACATACATGTAGACGAACATACAAACAGACTTCCCCATAAAATTTTACTGACAGAAAACTGAAATTCACAACGTCATTAAATTTTTTTTTGATGTCAGAAACTACCTAGGATATTTTAATTACTTACATATCGTAATAGGTATATTTTTTATGTCAGAATAGCAGTTGAAAGTAATTATATAAACAAGAAAGAGCGTAACGTATAATAAACGTACGTAATTATATTTATTTTGGTTTTGCATACCACCTGTCCTAAGTAGAGCTTAATTGAAAAGAGATTTTGTATTTATACTGTTTAAAAACTAATTTTGAATGTCACATAATACACTTTATGCCTGCTTATCATTGTCTTACTGCTTCTGACTCAGAAAAGGCACGAGCATTGATCACCACGCTTGCTGATGGCGGATTGGCGATATCAGACTTACATTAATTTTGAGTCCAGATTTCCTCACAGTGTTTTCAGTCAGTGACGTCCAGGAAATTATGTTGGAACACAGACAGACCTGGCTAGCAATTAAATTTCGTGTGAGAAATATACCATAAATATTTTTTAAAGATCTTTGGTTAGAATTAAATCCTGCGCAGAAAAATCCGTTACTTTGACATTGAAAGTCTAATATTAGTTAATTGATTCATAAATTATTATCATATTTACTTCCAAACGGTGCCATGTCTATTTCCGTCTTACATTTTCAAGAAACATATGGAAGCAGCTGAATGAAGTAAATCATCAAAGAAGTCATCTCATTTATTAATACGACTCATACTGCTACAAATACGGGCAATTTGTAGACAAAAATAAAAACAAACTTTATTATTGCGACGGTCAACTATCAGTGTCGGCAGCAGACATAAAACGGAGCATTACAAAAGCTATAAAACATACCTCATAATTTTTCCACTCAGAGTGAAACGATTAACAAAATAGTGTCCAAAAGGATACATTAAAAAAATACACGCCAAAAATATTCAGTTACCCTCAATTTAGATTTAGAAATAAATTCAACTTTACACCGTGCATATACGGATCAGAATGTCTTAAAATTCCGCTGCCATTTCTAATTTAGAACATATCACCGAAATTATAAAGTGAGTTTTCGTTTGCATTACACAGTGGTGCATTCTGTCGAGACTCTGGAAAAAAAAAGAGACGGTCCACTGCGGACAAATTTAGCGAGAGACGACGAAAAGCGCGCAAAAAGTCTGCTCAGACGTTTGCACCCCCTTTTTCAAGGTAAATTTCCCGAGCGCATCGGGAATTAAAATAGGTATGAAGGTATTTTTTCCCGAGTATTTTCCTAGAAATGTATTTATTTTTGTACGAGATTTACGTAAGAGAAGTAAACTCTGTTTGCTGACTGCCGTACTAGAAAATATTGTTAAGTAAAAAACGGTAGGTATGTTAGTTTACAAAAATGTTTTGAACGAATAATAATTATTTACCATTTAAGCACAAACGTAGTCTGTTCATATTTTGGTCAACACAATATGTAACTAAAATATGTAATTTTGAAGACGGGATGATTGCACTACTAGGTTCCGTAGGTATGCTAGTTCAAAATATACCTACGTGACTCAAATTCGTACTGGAAATTAGGATTTTTTTTAAATCAAAGGTATGGTAGTCGCCATGAGTCGTGAGCACAAATGTCAATATAATTTTTGCGTTTTTGGGTTCCTCTCGGGGTTTTATGGGGCGAAAACGCTGCACGCGATCGGTGCTACTGGTGAATTAATTGCGTACAACGTCGGAGACCGAAAAAACCCCGAGAAGAACCCAAAAATCCAAAAAATTTACTTGACAGTTGTGCTCACGACTCGTGGCGACTACTATGTCATTATGAGTTTTCTAAAAAGTCCAACCTTTTTACGCCATTGTATGGCAATCTTGTTGAGTCTTGCCGTCATAATAATGTCACCAACCCACTGGGGGTACAGATAAGTAGTAATTAAGAAGAGCGATGGATACTGTCCATCGCTCTTCTTATTTACTACTTATCTGTACCCAATTTTAAGAAAAACAAAGATTAAAATTAAAATTGAAGGGTCTGTTTGTAATATAACAGCTTTTTACTGAATGCACAATACACACTGCTGTATACACCGTACTTTCACGAAAAAATAATTTTATACATTTTTGTCTGTTTGGTCAGGCCAATCTCATGAACGGCTGAATCCATTTTGACGGGGCTTTCACTGACAGAAAGGTAATGTTATAAGGAGTAACTTAAGCTTACTTTTATTTTAGAAAAATAATTATGGTTCCACTCCAGAAATACATCAGATAATCGACATTCAAGCGGACGAAGACACGGGTTTAAGCCAGTCAACAATACATATTTTTTTTCTATCACACACGGACTTGAATCCACATCGCCATATTGATTCGTCATCCAACTGTTTTTGTAACTGTACTTGCTAATTTAAAATGTTTATTTATCCATGAACAAACGGTACAGGATGCTTTTCGGGAAAATAAATACACAATTCACCTATACTAGTGTAACGCTCGAGTTTGCCCGTGGATTTTCGAGAATAATTTAATTACGTTAGTTTATGGAAATTCAGAATAAAACCATTTTTCGTCAAAATTGTGAAATCACATAACATAACATAACATACCATTACGCCTGTATTCCCCAGAGGGTTAGGCAGAGGTGTACCAATGTACACCCACAGTTCGCCGGTATGTTTAGGTCCCATGTAATAGGGGGCGAGCCTATTGCCATTAACCGGGCACAAATCCTAACCCTGAGCTGCTACTGAGAAATTCGTAGAAAAACCCAATAACAATTTTTGCTCGACCTGGGATTCAAACCCAAGACCTCTAGCGTAGCAGTCGCGCTTAGGACCACTAGGCCAATGAGGCAGTTTGTGAAATCATTGTCTATAAATTATATCGTAATTATAATAATTGTATATGATAGCCAGGTTCATAAGGAGTAGAATAGATTAAATAACATCACGCTACGACACACGGGCACTGAGCAGTTACCAAAAACGTAACGCGAATGAAGTCATGAGACTACATACGATTTTGTTCAAGACAAACAAACACACATACCAATTTTCTCCCATCATCATATTTAGCACTCCTAAATCGTGAATATTATGGTACAAGGGGATTACTGCAAGCTCCTATAGAATTAGATATGGCTTCAAACAAATAAATATTTCAAAAACATATGAAATCAGATTCTAAAATAATGTATTTTGTAGGCCAGCGGTCATTTGGCCATGATTTATATATTCTGAACAAAGGATTTTGGCAATAACCCTAAGCCAGGCATATGTTAGGAAATTTGTGGAAAAATTGGCAAGCTTCAAAATTATCTTTAGAATTGAAGTAGGCTGCAAGGATTATGTGTGAGTTGTGGGACAAACAAACAAAAACTGGAGCAGAATTTGCAGGTATTAGTAGTAAGTAAGGTAATCAGGACTTATGTAAAAGTGATGAAATAAGCAATTCATAATCATCATCATCATATCAGCCGTTGGACGTCCACTGCTGGACATAGGCTTCCCCCATAGATTTCCATAAGGACCGGTTGGAAGCGGCCTGCATCCAGCGTCTTCCTGCGGTCTAAATCAGCAATAAGCAATTGGTTTTTGTCTAAATCCTAAGTTTTGTTCAACAAGTACTTGTAAAAAGAGTTAATGATGCCGAAACTTACATGTTCTTCTCATCATTGGAATCATTGTTTAATTCTAGATAATACTTAGAAACCTTTTGGTTACAGAGGTATTGAAGGTCAAACTTCAAATTTTTAACCCCTGACTTAAAAAAAGGGTTGTTATAAGTTTGACGTGTCTGTGTGTCTGTCTGTGGCACCATAGCTCTTAAACGGGTGAACCGATTTGAATGCAGTTTCTTTTATTTGGAAGCAGGTTTCCTAGCCATGCTTTTTAGATATGTTTCATCAAAATCGGTTTAGCCGTTTCAAGGTTATCAGCTCCTTTGTTAGCTGCGGTAGGGATCTTAATTCTTCTGTAGGGGAATACTTAAAAAAAAAATTTTTTTACTTGTATGTGGAGATTGTTTTCATCGAAAACAATTTTTAATGTTATAATAAAATTTCACATAAATACCGCCGTGATCCCTATTGCAAGCACAATGTGTTGTTACATTTCGCGCTATCATAAACAGTAATTTCTCTCACTAAAAATGAAGGTCGTTAGCCTGCAATATTTTTTACTCAATGTCACTTAGTCTGACGTGAGTCTGTTAATATGCTGTATAATGCGTCTTCTTCGAACCCGTGTCTTAACTACCCTGTTGGTCCCGTGGTGGCAAGCGCGACTGTTGAGCGTGGGGTCCTGGGTTTGATTCCCAGGTCGGGCAAAAGTGTTATTGGATTTTTCCGTTACGAATTTCTCAGTAACAGCCCCGAGTTTGGAAAGCCGTTGGTCCTGAGTCTGATCTCTGCCCGGTTGAGTCGGATTGCCGTCCCATCGGACAATGAGAGTTAGGGAAGAGGGAGTGCTCCTGTGTTTGCGCACACACTTGTGCATTATAATATCTCTGCGTACTTGGCTAGTCTGCATTATTGATAGCTGCCGTGACCGGAATTGATCTGGAGAATACATACATATATCTTTACATAGTATAAAACAAAGTCGCTTCCGGTCGTCGGTATGCTTAGATATTTTAAACTGCGCAACAGATTTTAATGCGGGTTTCATCAATAGATAGAGTGAGTCAAGAGGAAGGTTTATACGTAAAGAATACCACGCTACGATCAACGGGAGCGGAGCAGTAACCAAAGAGGTAACTGGGTGCATGTAACATCGCGCTTCCTTCTTGTGCCCTTTGCGTTTCGGGGATTTTTTTTTTTTTGCGGGGTGGGAAATCATCAAATAACTTCTTTCGCCCTGGACGGGGCGGGAGGGAGTGTCAAAATTTTACTGACTAAAACCCACCCATGTTCCTTCTTGTGCCCTTTGCGTTCCGGGGGCGCGGTATCTCTTACGAACAACCCGCAGCCCCGGCAGGCATCGGCCCTCAGTGGCCCCTTCAAAATTTGCTGACATCTTTTTCTGACGGGAGACTCTCTGCCTCAACCGTCCCGCAAGTAATATTTGATAAAGGCAGGAAGATGATGAATAATTCAAAACAGTATTTTCCAATTATCTAACCTTCTAACTCTTAGTATACCTACCAAAAGTAACTAAAACAGAATTTATAATCGCTAATCATTATTTCAAGGGGCTTGTTGTTTCTACAAAACTGATTAATTATTCCAACTTTTCTAACGCCACTATGAACTTTAACACCTCGGTGGTTCCAGGAGGCCATGTCCGAGATTTGTGACGTGGCAATGCCCCGAGTTCGGCCAGGTAGCGCCCGCCGGCAGGTATATTGGTGGTCGCGCGAGCTGACGCCTCTGCGAGAGGCGTGCGTCGCTGCGCGGCACCCATATGCCAGGCATCGCAGACTCCGCGTTCGGCCTCCGAATGCGGCAGTCATCGAGGCGGAGTTGTACGAGAGGTACAGAGCGGCGAAGACCGCCCTCAACGAAGCTGTCATGCGGGCCAAGGCTCAGGCCCGCGAGGAGCTGCTGGGGACTCTGAACGGAGATCCGTGGGGGCGCCCTTACAAGACGGTGCGGGGTAAACTTCGCACCTGGGCCCCCCCGCTGACGCAGAGTCTCCGGCCGGAGCTCGTTGAGGACGTGGTGAGCGCTCTGTTCCCTTCGCGGGGGGAACATCCTCCCCCGCCCATGGCTCCGCCGCTTGCGATGCCGGAAATGGACCACGACGACGACGACACCCCTGAAGAGACTGGGGTAGACCTGAGGATGGCGGTACGAAGGCTGAAAGCCAATAATACCGCCCCGGGACCCGATGGCTTACCTGGCAAAGCCTGGGTCCTGGCCTCAGAGGCCCTTGGGCCTCGACTGGAGGGGCTCCTAAGCGCATGCTTGGAGAGGGGCCAGTTCCCACGTCGCTGGAAGACGGGGAAGCTGGTCCTCATACGGAAGCCGGGGCGCCCTGCGGACTCGCCGTCCGCATACCGGCCCATCGTGTTGCTCGACGAGGTGGCAAAGCTCTTTGAAAGAGTGATTGCGGGCCGCCTCGTCGGGCACCTGGTGGGGATGGGGCCGGACCTTGCGGACAACCAATTTGGTTTCCGCAGGGGGCGCTCTACGGTGGACGCCATCATGCGCGTGAGAGCCCTATCGACGGGGGATGCAGTGGCCCGGGGCGGGGTCGTCTTGGCGGTGTCTCTTGACATCGCCAATGCCTTCAACACCCTGCCCTGGAGTTGCATTAGGGAGGCACTCCGGTTCCACCGGATGCCGACCTACCTCCGTCGAGTTGTCGGGGCCTATCTGACGGATAGGGCCGTGATTTATCCTGGTCGCACAGGAGAATGGAACCGGCGAGAGATGTCGTGCGGTGTCCCACAGGGTTCGGTTCTGGGGCCGCTCCTGTGGAACATCGGATACGACTGGGTGCTGCGAGCCGACCTCCCTGAGGGCGTCGGCGTAGTATGCTACGCCGACGACACGCTGGTCTGGGCGCAGGGAAGGTCGCACGAGGCGGCGGCCGACTTAATGACACGCGGGGTTGCGATAGTCGTTGAGAGGATCCGGCGGTTGGGTCTCGAGGTGGCCTTGCACAAATCTGAGGCCATGTGTTTTCATGGGCCTCGGAATAGGCCACCGTCGGGATCCCAACTAACGGTAGGAGGGGTTCACATCGGCGTCGGGTCGACGATGAAGTACCTGGGACTCGTCCTCGACAGCCGGTGGAACTTCGCGGAGCATTTCCGACGTTTGGCCCCCAAACTGGAACGGGCCGGGGCTGCCTTTAGGCGGCTCCTACCCAACCTGGGGGGACCAAACGCCTCCTGCCGGAGGCTCTACGCGGGAGTCGTGCGGTCGATGGCCCTTTACGGGGCCCCGGTGTGGGCGCTGGGGTTAAGGCGACTTGCCGCCCACTACCTCATTGCGTCCCAACGGGTGATCGCCATAAGGGTCATCCGAGGATACCGCACGATCTCGGGGGAGGCGGCGAGCCTCCTTGCCGGATTGCCGACGTGGGATCTGGAGGCGCTGGTCCTCGCGCGCCTGTACGAGTGGCGCGTGGAGGTACTAGGCCGGGGGGAGAGTCCGCCACCGCGGCAAATTGCCGCTCGGCGGGCCGACCTCCGGCTCGATCTCATGGCGACATGGAGACAGCGACTGTCGCAACCTCGTGCTGGGCACGCCTTAATAGAGGCGGTAAGTCCCCTCTTTGAGGAGTGGCTGGAGAGGCGCCACGGCGCCCTCACCTACCGCCTGACGCAGGTCCTCACCGGACACGGGTGTTTCGGGAGGTTCCTGCACCTCATCGGGCGGGAGGAAACGTCCGGGTGTCACCATTGTGTGGATCGCCCCGAGGACACGGTGGAGCACACCGTGGCGGTATGCCCCGCTTGGGCGGAGCATCGCCGAGTCCTCGTGGAGGCCATCGGCGGCGGCGAACTCTCGCGTCCGGCCCTGGTGCAAGCCATGGTCCGGAGCGAGAGGGAATGGGATGCAGTCGCCTCCTTCTGCGAGGCAGTAATGCTTGAGAAGGAGGCGGCGGGACGGTTGAGACAGCGGTTCTCCCGTCCCAGCCGCCGCGGTAGACGCTCCGGACGTCGGGAGCCGCGAGACGACTCCCGGCCACCGTAGATACTGGCCTGTGGACGGTGAGCAATGGGTAGCTCACCGTCCTTACGTTGCATAACGACAGGCCGTGTCGACGGCGCGTTCGTGTTCCACGCGCGCCTCAAAGAGATGTCAGCAAAAGGAAGGGGCCACTGAGGGCCGATGCCTGCCGGGGCTGCGGGTTGTTCGCAAGAGATACCGCGCCCCCGGAACGCAAAGGGCACAAGAAGGAACATGGGTGGGTTTTAGTCAGTAAAAGTCTGACACTCCCTCCCGCCCCGCCCAGGGCGGGAGAAGTTATTTGATGATTTCCCACCCACCAAAAAAAAAAAAAAAACACATAAGCTTTAAAACTGAATTCCTTTGTAATTTCAATTTATTTTCAGTTAATTAGGTTCAGTAGTAGCGAAGTAAATTTAAAAGAAATGCTTAAACAGTGGAATACAGTTTTTCTTAATTTAAAATAGAATAGTAGTAGGTAGTCTCTGTCGTTCGAAGGGAGAGATTTATTGGTTGGAAAGAGACGGAAATAGATATAATCTTTTCTAGAAATTTGGTTTTATTCTTGAATAGTATAGTAAAAAGACAATGACTGATGATGAATGATGATTAATGACTGTAATTACTTTAGTGCGGCATAGAGAGAATAGAAAAGGTGAAAGGGAGGTTTTTGCCCTGGAGAGTCACCCATTACAGATAACACGAATAAAACTTAGACTTTTGGTTACTTTTTAAAATAATAAAAATAATCGTTGGTGTCAACAATATTATCAGCGTAAAACTGGAACTTTTCTGAATATGTTTTATTTCCTAACAAATATTTAAAAATTTAAGTAACTCATCACCTGCTTAGCCTTTTCCCAACTATGTTGGGGTCGGCTTCCCGTCTAACCGAATGCAGCTAAATACCAGTGTTTTACATGGAGCGACTGCCTATCTGACCTCCACAACCCAGTTGCTATACCTCTTGGATAGACTGGTTGTCAGACTTCCTGGCTTCTGACTATCCGTAACGACTGTCAAAGATAACTAAGGTTACTGTTAAAGGCAACTAAGTAATGATTAAAAATATGTATTATGATACCAATATCACCTACTGATCATAATCTATTTCAAAGTCAAAGTAAAAGCATTTATTTCAATTAAACCATTTACAGGCAATTTTATATTGTCATGATATTAAAGTCAAAGTCAAAGCATTTATTTCAATGAGATTATTTACAGGCACTTTTGAATTGTCGAGAAGTTACGCATACAAAAAGTTGAAGCTAGGTGCTCGTTTCGTAGGTCTCTATGGAGAAGAACGAGCAAGAAACCCCATGGACACTTTTTCAAATTAGTTTTTATAAAATCTCGGTTACAATGTTATTGTTGCTTCTATATGTGACAATAATGAAAGTGAATAATAATAAAAAAAATAGTAATAATGATAGTACTAAAGTACTTAAGCCATGGCAGTCAAGAGATGATCAATCCCAACTGACAGCGCGCGTTCACGAACATGCCGGTCAGTTAGTCTGAAAGTTTAAGCTAGATTCTCGTTCCAAAATAAAGGTAGGTCTCTCCAGGAGAAGAACGAGCACAAAACTCCACATACACTTTTTTCAAGTAAGTTATAACAAAATCTTACATTACATACACACAGTGATGCCTTTGTCCCATTGGGGTAGGCAGAAACCACAGAACGCCACCTGCTACGATTCTTGCATACTTCTTTCACCTTATTCACGTTCATACATCAGCTGGACATACAAGTACGCCATTAACGAGTACTTACCAATGAGATCAGGTAAGTCTTGGTAACATTATTATATTTCATAGTAGTTTCTCGTAGGACTGCCTCGTTGGCCTGGTGGTCCAAAGCGCGACTGCTACGCTAGAGGTCTTGAGTTCGATTCCCAGGTCGAGCAAAAAGTGCTATTGGATTGGTCCATGAAATTCTCAGTAGCAGCTCGGAGTTAGGATTTGTGCCCGGTTAATGGCAATAGGCTCGCCCCTATTATTTGGGACCTAAACATACCAGCGAACTGTGGGTGTACATTGGTACACCTCTGCCTAACCCTTTAGGGAATACAGGCGTGATGGTATATACGTTATTTTCCTAAAATAGTGTGAGTTTTGTGTTCTACTTTAGTAATATAAAACGCGTTGTTAGTACTCACCTCTGTGTGCGCTACGGGCTGCCCACGCGCATCTTCAAGCCGATGATTAATATATAAGAAATGGTGCGATGTGTAAACTGTGAGTATTACGTAATACGGCCAGGTGAGATGATTGCGAGACTTTGAATCTGGAGTTTTATATTTTTAGTGATTTTTTTAAGAGTCAACTAAATTGTACTTGCGTGTGCGCAGACTTTTAAATTAAGCCAAGTTTCTTTTTTTTTTGTAGAGACATCCTCATGGGTACCCTCTGTCTGGGGAGAAAAGAGGGTTATGTCACCATCTGTATATCCATATGTATATCACCATCAGTCGGAAGCCAATGCCACTATTCACAGCCCTGGACTGTCCAATGGGAACACAGAAACGGGATACGGAAGATATCAGTACAAGATAGTGGCTTTTAAAAATTGACATCAATTTATTAGATCAATTAGTTCCCTTCAAATGTTCGAGCTATTATGATAAAATTAACAAATGATGAAAAGCTTTTATTTTCATGCAGAAGTGTTTCAAGGAGTTCCTCTCCCGTTCTTTTCCATAGAAGCCTACCTACGTATTGGAACGAGCAACTAGCTTCAACTTTCTGACTAACTGGCCGACTCTTTGACAATTCAAAAGTGCCTGTAAAAGATCTAATTGAATGAAATGCTTTGACTTTGACTTTGACTTATCTAAGGGCTATCTCTAATTATAACAGTGATCTAATAAAACATAACATACCATCACGCCTGTATTCACCTAAGAGTTATGCAGAGGTGTACCAATGTACACCCACGGTTTGCCGGTATGTTTAGATCCAATGTGATAGGGGGCGAGCTTATTGCCATTAACCGGGCACAGATCCTAACTCCGAGCTGCTACTGAGAATTTCATAGAAAAACCCAATAACACTTTTTGCTCGACCTGGAAATCGAACTCAAGACCTCTAGCGTAGCATTCGTGCTTAGTACCACTAGGCTACCAAAGCAGTTCAGTAATGATCTTTTATGAGAACATAAAAAACAAAAGAATGCGCATAAAACCTTCACAAACAACCAATAAATATTGACAATAAACGAAGCATTTGCATACCATCTGGTAAAGGTCAATTTCCACGACACCAAAATAAATCTAATTATAACTATGAATAATTGAATTGTGGTAACAATTGGTTAAGATCACCACGTGGGCTGTAACTATCATGACTCAGTGGGAACTAAATATCAGCCATATGTACTGTTTTGACAGTCGTTGCAAAATAAATTATGTCTATGACGCCAGACTTCAGACTTTTTTCAGCCGGCGACCGTTTCAGGTTTGTACTTGTTTCAGTTGAAGATAATTTAAATAAAAATATTAGGTATTGTGCAATAGAATGAAAGGAGAGAAAGCGGGAGGCCAAAGAAAAGATGGATGGATTGTGTGAAGAATGATATGGAAGAGAAGGAAGTCAGTGATGTCATGACGCTTGATAGGCCGGCATGGAAGAAGAAAACGGCAGGAAGATGATGACGTATTGTGCAATGTATGATATTAATTACTGGTCCTAATGGTTCAGGGGCCAAGTACCAATTACCAATGCGGCTTTTTCAATTCATAATTATGTACGTTTTTAGTTTATCTTGAAAGTCACTGAAATCGATGAAGGAATATATTCTGAGGAAAGTGGGAATTTTTAATATGAGTCTGAGTTCGCCAATTCGCCTTGAGCAAGCGTAGTGATCAATGTTCGTGTCTTCTCTGTTTGAGAAGAGGTCTTTGCCCTGCAGTGCGACAGTTATAGACTGGTAATAGATGATATTTATAGGAAGACTGTCTATAAATATTTACTTAAATGTAAATTACAAACCATTTTAAATTCTTTCCCTGAAAAAATACAGTCGCTATTAGCGTCAAAACAATAAAATTTAACGGCATGTCAATACTCTAGAACAAACAAAATATCTGGAAACCCTTCGACCGGATACCGACCACGTGTTACCCAGCGCACACGCACATTTCTAACAAGGGGGCGTTTTCTAAAAATATAACACAGAATTATAAACGCAATTCGTTCTCGGTTAGTCACTTCGCGTTCACCACGATACGCGGTCCCGAAATCCGTGTGCCGAGTCCCGAAAACGAATCCCGAATCTTTTGTTCGTCGACCATGGTCTTAAGTGTTTGAATTTTTGAAAATCGAATTTTAGTTTGTAGTGCTTGTGTGGATTTTTATTCGATTTAAATAAATAAGGTATAGTTTTTTTTTTATTTTAAATGTTTTATTTTTAAGTGTAGTATATATCCAAAAAAATATTTTTCGCCATGTTTTCGCAATTTTATGCGAAACTGTGCGAAAAATTTAAAACAAATCTAGATTTTTTTGCACGCAAAGTGATGTTATTTGTGCTGAAAAAACCGGGCCAACCTCTTTAATTTCTACATACGCACAATAATAAACTATTTTCAGTGTTATTTGTATCCAATTCTCAGTAACATTTATATTTTCAGACTATCATATCTTTCTAGCTAAATATATAAGCCGCCACGAGTCGTGAGCACAAATGTCAAGTTAAGTTTTGGGTTTTTGGGTTACGTACGAGGTTTTTTGGGGCGCGAATGCTGCACGCGATCGGTCCAACTGACCGATCAATCGAATGCTCAATAAACCCAGAAATCCAAAAATTAACTTGACATTTGTGTGTGCTCACGACTAGTGGCGAATACCAAGCTAGAATTGTTTTTTCTCATCTCAATAGAATTCTTCGCTTTTATGCTCGTCTATAAAATATGAATCTCGGAAACTTAATGCTTATTTGCCGCCGTTCTAGCGTCTACGGGACGAATTCTGTCATGTAAAACTCTGGTAATAAAGACACTATAAGTTACTTCGAACAAAGAGAGACTGAATATAATCATATGAACTTAGTATGTTGTATACGATGTATATTGAACATTTGCTATATGAAAAGTTTTTATATACCATCATACCATCACGCCTGTATTCCCCGAAGGGTAAGGCAGAGGTGTACCAATGTCCACCCACAGTTCGCCGGTATGTTTAGGTCCCATGTAATAGCGGTCGTGCCTATTTATTTATTTATTTATTAAACTTTATGCACATAATGTAAAAAAATACACTGTACAAAGACGGACTTAATGCGTTAGGCATTTTCTACCAGTCTACCTTAGGGTAATGCAGAGACAAAGCATAGTAGGTGCAAAGAACAGAAAATATTCAGGAATATAATATATTTTTGTAATAAATATATATATACATACATACAAACAAAACAAACAAAGTAGAGAGAGATAAAAATACATAGTTGAAGAAATAATAAACAAATGAATTGTGAGACGAGTCTGCCAACCTCATAAGCAAGTGTTCACGAGCCATTGCCATTGAGAATTTAATAGTAAAACCTAATAACGCTTTTTGCTCGACCTGGAAATCGGACCCAAGACCTTTAGCGTAGCAGTCGTGTTTAGAACCACTTAGTTTTGGTATTTTATGTTTATTTAGTTCACCTCATTTTTTCTTAATTTTCCTTCGATTCTGGGGCAACTATTTGTCTCTATTTAAAGCAAGATTTGAATATAGATTAGTCTGTCCGAAATCTGTTGAAGATTCTAAACTTTGTGTATTCTCTAAAAGAGAATCAATAATGACAAAGTGTTTGTAGTATCACATTAGCTAAGAACACTCCCGACTAATTCACCTTTCAACCAAAAAAAAAAAAACAAATCGGTTCATGCGTTCGGGAGCTACGATGCCGCAGACACACACACACAGACAGACATGTCAAATTTATAACACCCCGTCATTTTTGCGTCGGGGTTTAAAAATCTTCTGCTTATAATTTTTAATTTCAAACATAAAATTTGATCTCAGCGGACGTAGGTCTTCCTGTACTTACAGACTAAAAATATAGCGTGACTTCATGATCTCTGAGAACAATGTTTTATTTATTTGGCATATACATTTTTCTACTTCTGAGTTACCGTGGAGACGTGTTCTTTGATTTTGGACTTCCTCAATGTCTCATGGTCTGACTGTCGACCAAACGTTCTGAATTTGAAAAATAAATATTTAAGCTGTATTTTCTGATACCGCCTCGAACTGCCTCGTTGGCCTAGTGGTCCTTAGCGCGACTGCTACGCTAGAGGTCTTGGGTTCGATTCCCAGGTCGAGCAAAAAGTGTTATTGGGTTTTTCTATGAAATTCTCAGTAGCAGCTCGGAGTTAGGATTTGTGCCCGGTTAATAGCAATAGCCTCGCCCCCTATTACATGGGACCTAAAAACATATCGGCGAACTGTGGGTGTACATTGTTACACTTCTGCCTAATCCTTCGGGGAATACAGGCGTGATGGTATGTTATGTTATGTTATGTGTTTCTGATACCAATTTCAATATGTAATAAAAACTATCTGTTATTAGAATTCAGTAACTAATCGTTAATTATTGGAAACAGGCACAAATAGTGCTGTATGCTTACTGAAACAACTAAACGCTGTGAACTTCGCTTGTTAGACCAATATGTGTAATATTACGATAAATTTTGTATGAACCAAAGTTCGCCCAATAAAGAAAGTAACTAAGCGTTTTGGAGTTCTTTAAGTTGGCTTAATCATTTTATACCTTTTTAGATGCAATGTTAATAAATTAAATACATCCTAGTAGGCTCTCGTTGGGCGGTTGGATCAAGGGCTTGATTCAGAAAGCGGTACTTCTAGACACAGCACGTATTATTAAGAGCTCTGACTGGAGCCCCATCTGCCGGTGGTTTGGACACTGTTCTGGATATCGGCGTGGGCGGGCTACCACTTTTTAGAGTTCCGTACCCGAAGGGTAAAACAGGACCATATTACTAAATATCCGTTGTCTGTCCGTCCGTCTGTCACCAGGCTGTAGCTCATGAACCGTGATAGTTAGACAGTTGAAATTAACAGACCATTTTATTTCTGTTGCCGTTATAACAACAAATACTAAAATTCAGAATAAAATAAATATTTAAGGGTATTTTCATACAACAGACATTTTTTTGTTCCGTTTTTATAGGTACGGAACCTCTTGTGCGCGAGTCCGACTCGCACTTGGCCGGTTTTATATTTGTAAATGTTTATATTTTTTTTCAAATATTTAAAAATGTAATTTATGGGTTCGTAATGAACAAAGGAGATGAAATACAATAGCAATATTTCTAGAATTTTTTTTAAAATATCTTTTTTAAAAGATGCTTGTTCTTACTATTTGTAGATCTACTTATTTCGTGAATAATGTATAAGTATGACCCATCCATGTTTCACAATTATAACGTCATATGAACACAATGTGACGAAATAATAATCTACACATCCTAATTATTCAGGCAGCCATTTTTACTATTAAGAGTACCGACAGTACGAGTATGTACCGTTGTTTTGGAATTTTGTGACTGGGGTACTAAACTATGAATCATTTCTGAACATTCCTAGAGGTGAAAATAAGCTTCTTTTCCTGGAAGGGTTAGGCAGAGGTGTACCAATGTAACAAGAATTAATTATTTTAGTTGATATTGAAACATCAAAATTTACCAGATAGTAAAGCAATAAGGTATTTATTTAAATATTTATTATAAATTTAATAGTGAAATAAAATTAGATTTTATATATACAACCTTAAAATTAGATAATAAAAATCCTTAATAATAACAAAAAAAAAACTAAATCTAAATGGCATCAAAAAATTCCTCCGCATCGCCGTCAACCGGAAAAGTGCCCAAAAGACTGACGGCAATGCCACGTTGGATGGCAATGCTTAACCTCTGGCCTAAGGTACCTCTGGCCTAACCTAGGGTAAAAACCAGCCTTTGGGTCGCGGGCAGTCCCAACCAACCGTTTAGATAAATCCCTAGAATTTACCCAGTTAGCAAAAATAAAAATGGTTAAAAATAAAAAACAGTTTTGCATATATCCTAAAACTTATTGCAAAACTATTGCAAAATAACGTATAAAATAAAATGAACCGTACATGTCAAACAATAAAATAAAATTTTATATGACAATACGTAAAATAAACGTATGGGCGTTTCCGCTAGCAAATGTTCAATTAAAAATCGTTGACGTTTTTATGGATTTCACCGTTTCGAACTAGGTTTGAGTGGAAAATGAATATTTTTTTTAATGTTATTATATTTCTACTTGAACTGCCTCGTTAGCCTAGTGGTCCAAAGCGCGACTGCTACGCTAGAGGTCTTCGGTTCGATTCCTAGGTCGAGCAAAAGAGTAATTGAGTTTTTCTATGAAATTCTCAGTAGCAGCTCGGAGTTTGGATTTGTGCCCGGTTAATGGCAATAGGCTCGCCCCCTATTACATGGGATCTAAACATACCGGCGAACTGTGGGTGTACATTGGTACACCTCTGCCTAAACCTTTGGGGAATACAGGCGTGATGGTATGTGTGTATTTCATATGTTATCTTTTAATTATTAATGTACCTCTGAATCACATCTGCAATACCAGAGGCTTTGAAAATGTGATACCACCCCAAAGACAAAGTTGACTGTGTGTGCCTGTAATGACACCGGCACCCATACCCTTCAAACCGGAACACAGCAACGCTGCTTTGCGGCAGAAATAGGTATGGTGGTAGTACTTCCCCGGACGAGCTCCTTCACAAAGAATTTTGCTTACTACTACTGAAAGCTCCATAAATACTCTAATATTTAAACTACATGTAGTTCGATATGGTTAAACCAGCCAACCAGGCAGAGTCACTACAGTACCTATGTGTGGTATTTTATTGAATGGGACAAAGAGTGCATTCAATTCTATCGGGATGCTGTTAACAAATCCATTTGTGTTTTTGCTGGATAGTTTTTAAGCACTAAATGTATTTATTTTATCGGAACTTGTTTTTATAACCCCCGGCGGAAAAACGACGGGGTGTTATAAGTTTGACGTGTCTGTCTGTGGCATCGTAGCTCCCGAACGCATGAACCGATTTTGATTTTGTTTTTTTTGTTTGAAAGGTGAATTAGTCGGGAGTGTTCTTAGCTATGTTTGATAGAAATCGGTTCAGCGGTTTCAAAGTTATCAGTTCTTTTGTTAGCTGCTGCAGGGATTTCTATTTTTCTGTTCGGGTTACATACAATTTTTAATTATGACTTCTCAGTAAGTTAAGTTGTGGTTTTTAGACAATTGTTAGATTTTATTATCCTACTTGGTTGTTGCTCCACTCCCGTGTGTCGTAGCGTGATGTTATATAGCTTATAAGTACTATTCTTCGGAAATTTAGCTATAATACATAAAAATATTTTTTGCAATCCGAGTGGTAGTTTCAGAGATTAGCGCATTTAAACAAACAAAAATCTCTTCAGCTTTATTATATTACTAGCTTCTGCCAGCGACTTCTTTCGCGTGTTTTTTTTCACCCACGTTAAGTTACATCTTTGGTTACTGCTACGCTCCCGTTTGTCGTAGCGTGATGTTATATAGCATATAGCCTTCCTCAATCAATGGACTATCCAACACAAAAATATTTTTTCAATTCCAACCAGTAGTTTCTGAGATTAGCGCGTTCAACCAAACAAACAAACAAACTCTTCAGCTTATAATATTACTATAGATTATAGATACGTACGCCGATAGTTCAGTAGTATTGCATAAAAGGTTTTAATAATAAATTATTGTCTCAGCTCTCTTTTTTTACAACTCTTATATTGATTTAAATCGACTATACACAAAGTTGTATAGTTAATTATTCAAGTAGAAAAAAACAACCCAAAAAACATGTTTTTCTTTATCCAGACATGTTCCTAAAATGGAACAAAATTATGACTTTTTAACATGTCAAAAATGTTTGAACAAAAACATAAATTATGCAAGAAGGCGCCATTATTTCTACTTAATTTGCCTATTAAGAGCATAAAGCGATCTATAACTTTAAATAAATGTTTGTAGATAATATGAAACTAGCTCAGTTCGTGATATCACGACGTTTTATCTCAGAAAAAAAAATACAATATTTCCTTTGTCCTGATTTGTTGATCATTACTAATAAAATAAAGTTGAAGAATTAATTATGGGTATGTTTAAACACGCGAATCTCTAAAACTGCTGGTCGGATTGGAATAAATCTTTTTGTATATGATAGCCAGATTCATGAGAAATCCTTTAGGCATTTAACATAAGGCTACGACTCACGGGAGCAGAGCAGTACCCAAAGACGTAACTTAATGCGAATGAAAAAAAACGACGTGGGTGAAGTTGAAGGCAGAAGATTGTGTAGATAAATGAGATATAATATAGATATACATATATATATAAGATATGCTCAAATTGATTTAATGAAGTAGTAGATAGAATACATAACTCACAGTAACAGCACAGATTCATTTCAAATTCAAAGTCAAACCATTTATTTCAATTAGATATTAAAAGGCACTTTTGAACGTCAATCATATGTTAAAATTAAAAATATTAAATCCCAGTTGCCCATTCCAAAAGGTAGTTTCGTAGGGAGAAGAAAGGACAAGAAACTCCATAAATTCTTTAAAAAAAATGTAATACAATAAGTTGTACAATTCCATAAAACTATACTGATGTCAAAACGATCTATCAAGAATAAAAGTCACTCAAAGTACTGCAATACGCACTCAGTACTACAAATTAGAAACGAATACTAAATTAATTGTAATATTTAATACCAATATACATTTCAAAGACAAGGAATCAGTGTGTGAGGCATTCTCAAATGTAAAATGAATGTTGAAGAGAAAAATAATTAATCAAATTGAAGTGTTTATATAATTAAATGAACAACCAGTTGATTTTGTCAAGACTTTAAATTGTCCTATGGAGCAGGACCAGCATGTTTCCGAGCATAGTTATCTTGAATATAATCCTCTTATAAAAACAATTCATTACAAACAAATTTTAACTACATTTGTACTATGTCATAAGACACAAAATTGAGTTACACACACAGTATTGCTTTTAAAGTTGTACTTACTCAACTGCGTACCTCCTTTGTTGTGACTTTAGGAAGGTCGTAACCTACATACAAAAACTTCAGCACTAAATAATTCTAGCACATAAACCTTACGTACGGTAGTAAAGAATTCACTGTCTTGTTAGATAAACTCTGGGCTTATTGTCGAACACAGTTGCGTTCTGAATGCCATGTCAATTCAGCTTTTATTCACTTTCGGATTGCCATTGTGAGTCAATTTTTCGAATTTTATTTAAATACATATCCATACATAAACACATGCCTTTTTCCCGTGGGGGTAGGCAGAAACCACAGAACGCCACCTGCTACGATAGTTCTTTCGCCTTGTCCCCGTTCATACATCTGTTCATACAAGCACGCAGGTGGCGTTCTGTCGTGTATGTGTATGTAAGTATTGCTATTTTAAGTCTTTCCGATGGTGACCCGTATTCATCTTCTAAAAGAACAGCAATGGCGTTCTGAAAGCAATAGTGTTACAGAATAAGGTTGTGAGACTGGACATAGTACGACATGTTACTATCAGAGACTTAAATTAATTACATGGGGTAGCATGTCCCAGCGAGTTATGTGCTCATTTAAATGTAAAAGCTTAGTTGTACGTAAAGGCTTTGTAGTCTTGATGTCAAAATTAAATGTTTTGTCACTGTTCCCGTTGATCTTTTAAGTATGGGGACAAATTATGTCGAATTTACTACTAGTACTCTTGTTACCATCACAAACAAACATACCATCACGCCTGTATTCCCAGAAGTATTAGGCAGAGGTGTACCAATGTACACCCACAGTTCGCCGGTATGTTTAAGTCCCATGTAATAGGGGGCGAGCCTATTGCCATTAACCGGGCACAAATCCTTACTCCGAGATGCTACTGAGAACTTCATATAAAAACCCAATAACACTTTTTGCTCGACCTGGTAATAGAACCAAAGACCTCTAGCGTAGCAGTCGCGTAGGCTAACACGTTATTAATTAAGTTTAAATATTTATAAAACTCATAAAAAAAATAAATTAAATTGTTAATAATAATAAAGCACTGTTAATTTTTGTTGTTTTATCCTAATGCAGCATTGTACTTGATACCATTTGTGGTGACGGTGTATTTCTTCGCTGTAGCACTGCTGGACCAAGGCCACATATGTACACACGTGTGCACAAGGTCTGTGTCCATAAACATTTTTTCTTTCTTTCATTTCTATATCTTTTCCCGCGCCATTTCGAAGACATGGAAAGATTGATGCTGATGTGGAAAGGAGAGTAAATGCGGGAAATAAAGTGAATGGTGCTATACATGCGGTTGTGACCAATCAGTCGATGTCCAAAGAGGCTCGACTGGCTGTGCACAATGGTGTGTTGGTACCTACACTTATGTATGGAAGTGAATGTTGGGTATAGCAAACGAGGCATGAAAGTAGGATAAATGCTGTGGAGATGCGTTCCTTGCGAAGTATGTGTGGTGTAACTTTGAACGATAGAGTGAGGAATGAAACGATGTGAGAACATTGCGGATTAAAAGAGGATGTAGTGACAAAAGTAGAAAAGAGTATGCTTTGATGGTTCGGTCATGTTAAGAGGATGAGTGAAAGGCGACTAACGAAAGGGATTTATATAGCAGATGTGAGTGGCAACGCCGGGAGAGGACGCCCTAGAAAGACCTACCCTGACCTTATTGGTGGGGTTCTTCAGAAAGGTTGTGTGCGCAGTACTCGTAACCGGCGTGCTTGTATGAACAGATGTATGAACGTGGTCGAGGCGAAAGAAGTATGTAAGGATCGTAGCAGGTGACGTTCTGTGGTTTCTGCCTACCCCCATGGGAAAAAGGCGTGAGTTTATGAATGTATGTATTTCGAACCAGTCCTGGAGATACGCGTCCATCTTGCCACTTCTTTCAGGGCCATTCTCGGCGATGCCGTCCATCTTCAGGCACCTATAGTGTGGAGACTCTTGCCCAGCGGTCACTGTTCATGCGGCTGACGACACGACCCCAAACGACTCCCATCTCCACATGACGAATATTGCATCCCATTTGAGTCCGGCGGCCTTTAAAGCAAGCGTAATCTTAGCTGTTTTTTTGGGATGTATTAATATGGCAGAGTTTTCATCTCGTACAATAAATATTCAGATAGAATATACTCGTATTTTTTTTTTTTGGGGGGTGGGAAATCATCAAATAACTTCTCCCGCCCCGGGCGGGGCGGGAGGGAGTGTCAGATTTTTATTGACTGAAACCCACCCATGTTCCTTCTTCTGCCCTTTGCGTTCCGGGGGCGCGGTATCTCTTACGAACAACCCGCAGCCCGTATAACTTTGACACCAAACAGTTGTTGTAAATTAAATATAAAATGTACAAAGTATTTCGAAAATCACGAAATGTATCTAAAAGTTCGGCAACTCGTGTTTAAAACTCAAAATAATTTATTAAATTAAATTGAAAAGATAGGTTCCATCAAAAAGCTGTATAACAAAGTTTGTATAACATTGTTTCAGCTGAAACCTGAAAGTTGGCCATTTGTTTACCTTTTCACCAACTTTTAGGTGATGCTAATGAGAGCTTAATGGCTAAGTTGGCTCGCTTCATTAACGCGTTTTTCCACTTTCGAATAAGTCGATTCTTTTTAACATAATGTTGTCAACCCCGGAGTTTCTGGCAGGGGTGTGGAGTAGGTATGAGTATGATTTTTACAGTACTCCAGATTGATTTCGGTCACGGTGGCCAATCTCAATGAAGACTGGCCAAGTATGCAGGACACATTAAGTGTTGATGCAGACCCTCTTCTCTCAGTCTCATAGTCCGATGTGACGGCAATCCGACACGACCGGGGAGAGATCAGGTGCAGGAACAACGGGTTTACGTGCATTCTGAGGCCCGGGGGTGTCACACCACCAGCTTTCAAACTCCGGGCTGTTACTGAGAAATTCCTAATTGAAACCCAATAACACTTGGTGCCTGACGGTCCTGGACCCCACACTCAACAGTCGCGCTTGGGACCACGAGACCAACGGGGTACTTCAAGATTTCAATTCAGATTTTTACAGTAATATAAAAATGGTCTAAGATCCCATACCACCATTCTATACCTATTTCTGCTGCAAAGCAGCGTTGCTGTGTTCCGGTTTGAAGGGTATGGGTGCCGCTGTAATTACAGGCGCATGAGTCAATTCAACTTTGTGTCGGTGATGGCAACGCATTTGCAAGGCCTCTCTATATGCAGCGGTGACCACTTACATCAGGTGGGCCGACATGTTTGCCATCCGACGATATTTAAAAAAAAAGTCTGAAATTTTGCAAATAGATAAAGGAATATTCGCTATGCGTACATTCCTTTAAATAAATCAAGCTAAACTCATTAACTCGAAAGCTTCCATGCTTCATACTAAGTTTAAGAGCACGAAGCTCTCTTAGAACATCATTAGAAGCTGTTGCGTCCGTCTGTCTGTATGCTTTTGTTTTAACATTCCCGTCTATATCTGGCCGATCGTTGAACTTTGGGTCCCCTTGTTGTCTTGGCTTGGCTTATAAATAATTATCTGCTGCATCCTCTTTGCTGATGATTTTGCTGATGTTAACGACAGACGGTTCTGATTGACTGTACGTTTTGACATACATTCAATACCATCTCATAAAATCGTTAGCCTCGTTAACCTCGTTAGCCTAGTGGTCCTAAGCACGACTGCTACGATACAGGTATTGGGTTCGATTCCCAGGTCGATCAAATGTGTTATTGGGTTTTTCTATGAAATTCTCAGTAGCAGCTCGGAGTTTGGATTTGTGCCCGGTTAATGGCAATAGGCACGCCCCCTATTATATGGGACCTAAACATACCGGCGAACTGTGGGTGTACATTGGTACACCTCTGTCTAACCCTTCGGGGAATATAGGCGTGATGGTATGTATGGTTAACAAATAAACATAATCATTTTATACGTCCTGCTAGCTAAGTGGACGTTCCTAAGTTGTATATGTTTAACTTTTTGTGCCTATTGGCCTAGTTCTGTTCTATTTCCTGCTTGATATGGTGGAAATTATGCTGTTCTTATTTCTTCGCTGTTCTTTTGTCATTAATTGAATTGTGATATCCAAGATAATTGAATATTTTTTCCTGGTTGCGTGGAACTTCATTGCGTCGGCGCTTTTCTGGTAGTCACCATTATTGGTTAAGGCTTTCAGGAGTTCTTATTCCTGATCTCTTCCTGGATTACCGTCCCATCGGACTATGAGAATGAGGGAAGAGATTGAGAGTGCACTTTAATATCTCCTGCATACTTGGCTGGTCTCCATTGAGATTGGCCACCATGCCTGGCAATTAGGCTAATATTATTGTTAAAAATATCACGCTATATTCGTAGTGGGGTCGTCATAACCACTCTCTTCGTTTAGCAGTTGTGCCCATATGTCAGACGTTCTATATCTAGCGCTATCCGTGGCGCCATAGACGTAACACAATAGCTTTTATCTCTAACATTACGGTTTTATTTATTTTTAAATGTACTGGGTATTTGTCTTCATCTTTCGTGCACTTATACGGTGTTTAAGCGGTTTATATTATTAGTACCTACTTAGTACAGCGAGTTTGTTAGCCTAGTGGTCCTAAGCGCGACTGCTACGCTAGAGGTTTTGGTTCCGATTTCAGGGTCGAGCAAAGTGTTATTGGGTTTTTCTATGAAATTCTCAGTAGCAGCTCGGAGTTAGGATTTGTGCCCGGTTAATGGCAATAGGCTCGCCCCCTATTTTTTGGGACCTAAAACATACCGGCGAACTGTGGGTGTACATCGGTACACCTCTGCCTAATCCTTAGGGGGATACAGGCGTGATGGTATGTATGTATGTTAGTTAATTCGAGGGTAAGAAGAGATCTTGTACCTATCATTGCAAACATTTCTTTGTTCTGGACCATATCTGGAAAGTGTCTGGTTAAGGAGATATTGAAGGTCAAAGTGTACCAACTTTTTATAAACTTTCTATACCCACACGACCCTAAAAGACCTACAACCATCTCCTAAAACAGTATTACTTTAATATTACTTTGCCTTGCACATTGTTGGATTTTCAACGCCCGGGCTAAACACCGAGAGTCGAAAATCCAACAACTGAAATTACAAAGTAATATTAAAATGATACTGTTTTGAGAGATTGTAGTGCTGTTGTGTGCCATAAGCATAATAAATAGTAATGGTTCATACCAAATGAGTAGATGACACCACTAATCAATAGACATACTTATATGAGCTTTCAAAACGCGATTCCCCCATAAATTTTGTATGACAGTACTAAACCATGACGTCACTGTTTTGACATCTCAATTCACTAACTATTTATTGATTATTTATTTATTTTTTCGTGACATAGCCAAGCGATTAGTCGACTCTTCACGTGACCAAAGGGCTGGCCTTTTCTTGGGCTAAAGAATCTGCATTGCCATACAACGTGGCAATGCCGCCAGCCTTTTGGGCACTTGTCCCATTGACAGCGATGCGGATGAGTTTTTTGATGCCCTATAAGCGTCCTTTTTTTGCATTTTATATTAACTGTACATACTCGTAGTTTGTAATCTTATTATTATTTAAGTAAGTTTTATGTTTGAGAAAATTAAATGAAATAAAGTAAATAAAGGTACATATTTATTGATTTCAAATTTCAAAGCAACTAAAAATCTATTTTTATAGTTATTTAAAAAATATTCAGGTTTAAAGTAAAGAAATGGTGCTCAATGTTGCTTAGTTTGATGGACAGTATTTAAAGCTAATGGCTATTATGACTCTGTATTAGAATGCGGAGCCCTTTGTGCTGGAGCTTGTCCGGAAATACATCCGCCATAGTTATTTCTGTTGCTGTATTCTAGCTGTCGTAGCAGTAGAATTCTTTGTGAAGGAGCTTTTCCGGGGATGTACTATTACCATACCTATTTTTTTCCGCAAAGCAGCGTTGCTGTGTCCGGGTTTTTTTTTTTTTTTTTTTTGGAACGTTTCCCCAAATTAGGAATTTCTCCTGTATCGTGGGTGCTTTTACAAACATATAAAATCACGTACACAAACACCCAGACTCGGAAAAACTATCTGTAGGTCAAACATTGTTCCGTGCGGGAATCGATCCCGCGACATGCAGCACAGCAGTCCATCGCTCGGCCACTGCGTCAACCGTGTCGTCGTTTGAAAGGTATGGGTGCCGGTGTAATTACAGGCACATAAGACATTTCAATTATGTGTCTGGGTGGCCCCTGATATTGCAGATGTGTATAGGTAGCGGTGACTACTTGACATCAGGTGGGCTGTCAGCTTGTTTGCTTTTGCCATCCAATGACATAAAAAAAAGAGGATTTAAAGCTTTGTCTTTGGTATGGTAACTACAGTACCAGCCGTGTCGACGGCGCGTTCGTGTTCCACGCGCGCCTCAAAGAGATGTCAGCAAATGGAAGGGGTCATTGAGGGCCGATGCCTGCCGGGGCTGCGGGTTGTTCGTAAGAAATACCGCGCCCCCGGAACGCAAAGGGCACAGGAAGGAACATGGGTGGGTTTTAGTCAGTAAAAGTCTGACACTCCCTCCCGCCCATCCCAGGGCGGGAAAAGTTATTTGATGATTTCCCACCTCCCAAAAAAAAAACTACAGTACCAGAGATATGCGTCGGCTATTGTAGATGTCTTTTTGGAGATAGTGATTTATAAATGATCCAAAAATCAGCCACCACACCGACATTCTGAGACTTCAATTTACAATACAATAAATACGCCTACATTTCGTAAATCAATGTATATATTCAATCCGATATCTGTAGAGTATCGGCAGACCACCCGCGGTGCCCACACGCACACGAGATGATAGACGAAGTCATTATTTTTGATTGATTTAATGAATATTCGGATTCATACATGAATTACTATCGGAGAATTTTTGACAGCTGTTAAGAATTGAAAGAAGTTATAAATTCGAAGACTTAATGATAAAAAAATAATAAATTATGTGTGAAATATTTTGGCGAACTATTGTTTTAATCCACCTTTTGGGCATGTGTATCTCCATCAATTTTGCTAATTGGCTTAATATTATTTTTTTACCATGTTTATCGGGAGCTCCTTTTTTATTTTTTTTTTGTTCAGATATTATTTTGAATGTGATTTTGTTTCAGTATACCAATAATGGTTTGTATTGGTTCTCACAATGGTTAAAAATAAACACTGCTTAATCCATAAGCAAAGTAATAGGTATAATAAAGCCAAAGAGTTTTTTTTTCTTAGACGCGCTAATCTCCTGATCTTCCAGTGGTATTGGAAGAACTCTTGTTGTATGTGATTGCCAGAATCATGAGGAATAGTATAAGCTAAATAACATCACGCTACGATACACGTGAGCGGAGCAGTAAACAAAGATGTAACTTAACGTGGATGAAAAAACCGCATCAACGAAGTTGCGAGCAGAAAATAGTAAAAAAATTAAATAAAATACTTAAAAAACCAAATCAAAATCGGTTCATGCGTTCGGGAGCTACGATGCCACAGACAGGCAGACACATATACTTCAAACTTATAACACCCCGTCGTTTTTGCGTCGGGGGTTAATAAGCAGATCATATCGTAATCATTTGTAGCGGTGAAAACACGACACGATACCTTAAAAGCATGGACTGGTAAAACTCAATTACTTAGAAAGTACACAAGTACCTACATAATACATTCTTACACACGCAGTCATAAAACATCCGACATCATCTTACGAACAAAATGACACTAAACTCTAACCAATAAAAATAAAACAAAAAGAAAGAAATAAAAATGGCCGCCGTAAAAAATAACGTCGAAAATTCACGTGAAGATCTCATGGGAGATGATAATTAAGTAAAGTACACATAATTATAAAAAGAAGGCGTTGAAATAATATTTGTTAAAACCATGTGGTTGGAAGATGTCAAGCTAATAGAAGTGACAAGGGTGTTAATTTTGAGGGGCGCGGAGCGTGGTGCGTTGGCCGTAAAAGTGTTATGATCAAAGGGTGTGTGTTATGAGTTATTTGTGTTAAGGGTTTAATGTTTTGTATTAAACGGTCTTGTTAAGTTGGGATGATGAAAGGAAACCAGATACTAGGAGTATTTTCTAATAAGCTGTTATATTTGTGGCACGGATAAAATATTTTAGTGTATGAGAAACAAACATCCTTAATTCATAAGTGTTAGTAAGAGAGTGAGTCTGACAAAAATAGACTGGTATATTTATGATTATTATTATACTACATAATTATCTATTCCACTACCGCGTCGGTCTCGTGGTGGCAAGCGCGACTGTAGTGCGTCGGGTTCGATTCCCAGGTCGGGCAAAAGTGTCATTGGGTTTTTTCATTAGGAAATTCTCAGTAACAGCCCAGAGTTTGGTAGTTGGTGGTGTGACACCCCTGTGCCTTGGAAAGCACGTAAAGCCGTTGGTCCTGCGCTTGATCTCTCCCCGGTTGTGTTGTGAAGAGGGAGTGCACCTGTGTTTGCGCACATTCTTGCGCACTATAATATCTCATGCGCACGTGGCTAGTCTCCATTAAGATTGACTCCCGTTACCAAAATCGATCTAGAGAATACATACGTTTGTTTAAACATATCTATAGCTTAGTCCATTTAATTCAGTACAAAGATTTGTCATACATTGACAAAAATATAATTTACAGATAATTTGAAATGTTATTGACCACTTCATAATACGCACTGTTTTATTCACATTGCATCACTTTGATTCCAATAACAAAACACTGAATGAGTCAAAAAAAAAACAATCGCTACGCTATTCCAAATACCTCGTACACTCATGCTCAAAATTGTCACATCCAGATAACGTCATATCAGTGTAATTGACACCACCACACATGGCCGCGGTAAACCATATGTTTCTCTCGATACTGTCGCTAGCTTTAAGTAATGTGTTTTAGTACTTAAGTGTACATAGTTTTGATGAATGAAGGGCGTACTTTGAGACATGGGTTAATGAACTGAGTCTTGTAATTATATTGATAGAAATAATGACTTTAAACGTGTGCTGTTAGTTTTTATATAGAAGCATTGGGAGACAATATGAATGGAAGACAGATTAATGGTGTAGCTCTCATTTTTTATGTACGAATTGTAGTCATTTTAATGACTTTTATTTAAGGTCCATCGTCTTTTCTTTCGTATAATAATTTATTGAATTAATGTAAGTACCTGTATAACTAATTTTATTTTTATTTATGCACAGTGTGTAAGGAGATTTTTTTGCCCATTCTTCTACATACATACCATCACGCCTGTATTCCCCGAAGGGTTAGGCAGAGATGTACCAATGTACCTCCACAGTCCGCCGGTATATTTATGTCCCATGTAATAGGGGACGAGCGTATTGCCATTAACCGGGCACAAATCCTAACTCCTAGCTGCTACTGAGAATTTCATAAAAAAACCCAATAACACTTTGCTCGACCTGGGTATCGAACCTAAGACCTCTAGCGTAGTAGTCGCGCTTAGGACCACTAGGCTAACGACGCAGTTACATATTTCTTCTTACTTATAAAATAACGTACAATTTTGTGTCTTATAATGGTCTTATTGAAATAAATAAATAAACTTACTTAACTGAGGACAAGACTTGTTAGTGAGATGAAAGTCCTACACTCCCCAGTCTTATCCACGGAACTTGGCGGCTTTTGAAGGTCAAAAGGCGCCGCTTACTAATACTTAGACCAAACAAACCGAACATCGTTAGAATTCATAGCAAAAACGTTAATTCACTTTTAAGGCCAAAATGAATGTTAAAACAAGATTATTAAGATCATGACTCGCAGATTATATTTTACAACATAATTTATGGAAAATAGATCCACCATAATGTTTGTAAGGATTACTCTAATCCTCAATTATGCACATACATTTAATAGGCGGATGTTGATTAGATAATATTATGTTTTCAAAGGTGAGGTTTCCATTTTTCTGATGGGCTATCCCTGGGTTAATAAAATACTGAAATTGGTAAAAGCAACAAAGTTTAATTATATGAAAATACACGGTGGAATTCCGACAATGCCGTGTGAAATTTTACCCACGAATTCAGTACATACATACCATCACGCCTGCATTCCCCGAAGGGTTAAGCAGAGGTGTACCAATGTACACCCACAGTTTGCTAGTTTTGCCATGTAATAGGGGTCGAGCCTATTGCTATTAACCGGGCACAAATCCTAACTCTGTTACTGAGAATTTCATAGAAAAACCCAATAACACTTTACTCGACTTGGGAATCGAACTCAAGGCCTCTAGCGTAGCAGACGCGCTGATGACCACATGGCCAACGAGGTAGTTCAATAGAATTCAACACATAATTATGAACCCCATGATAGATATTTTCATTGCTTATTTTTAACCCATTTCCTACCATAAGCCACATACTCGTATGTTACAGGGTGATTGTTTAACAATCATGCCTGCTTTGTAGGCAGTGAAACTGTAGAATCATCTATGCCATACAAAAGTCCAATACCTTATTATTTTAACCACCTCTGGTTGACTGGGAGAGGATCCCTTTCTTTGGTGCGCAGTGGACAACTTCATGGACTTCCTACGTCGTGGGGGTGACAGAGGGGCCTTTGTTTTTTTTTTTTGGGGTGTGGGACATCATCAAATAACTTCTCCCGCCCTGGGCGGGGCGGGAGGGAGTGTCAGACTTTTACTGACTAAAACCCACCCATGTTCCTTCTTGTGCCCTTTGCGTTCCGGGGACACGGTATCTCTTACGAACAACCCGCAGCCCCGGCGACAGAGGGGCTGCCAGACTCTTACCGGCTAAAACCACAGCGGTGTACCACCTCTGCCCATGGCCATTCACTGCTCCTCAGTTGGTAGAGAGTGAAATCGAGTCAAGTTTTTTCGAGTAGGCACATAAGTAATAGTATGAGTAAAGGCAAGTTAAAATTAATTATAATAAAAAAAAATAAGTGACCCCCGACAGAATATTAAAATCCTTACCACAGCTAATAAAAGAGTTGATAACTTTGAAACTACTGAACCAATTTTCATCAAACATAGCTAAGATCACTCCCGACTAATTCAAACACAAAAAACAAAATCAAATCACACACAGAAACACGTCAAACTTATAACACCCCGTCGTTTTTGCGTCCGGGGTTAAAAATTTACTTATGTCGTAGTACGTGTTAAGCTGAAGCTAGGTGCTTCGTTGTATGATGTATCTCACGAAGCTCCCGGCTACGTAACTTTGTAAAAAATAAAAATATAATTGACAGCATTGATAAAGTACACTTGAAATGGACAATCAAATATCAGTAACTTATTAAAAATTGTATAAAATGTAATAAAACACTCCAGGGGGCACCACTTAACGATGTTTAGCATAACATACTTATAAAGTGCCTAGTTTGTATTGAAATTCATGGCGCCGCAAGTTTGTTGTTCAAAAGATATTTACATTAGGTACATTTCTTAAAAAAAAAAAACACAAAGAGATGTCAGCAAAGGGAAGGGGCCACTGAGGGCCTATGCTTACCGGGGCTGCGGGTTGTTCGTAAGAGATACCGCGCCCCCGGAACGCAAAGGGCACAAAAAGGAACATGGATGGGTTTTAGTCATTAAAATCATAGTGTGACAATGAGGGTGGGAGAAGTCATGTGATGATTTCCCATCCGAAAAAAAAGGCTTAAACAAAATAATAATAATGACTGTACTATTACAAACTATTAATAACCTCCATTGACCAAACATGGAGTTACAAGACAAGATACGTACATGGAAGATCATGTTAATTTATTACACACTTATGCAAATTAGCGTAGACATAATTATATACATGTAAAAATAATTAGTAGATTGAGCACATTAAATTGTAGTTTTACGATGCCATCCAGCCAGACATCTTTAATTGTTTTATGCAGAAATTAAATCTATTCCCTATACTATTAAGGTAAAAAAAAAAATTGAATAGAAAAATAGCTAACGACAAGACATTGACTGTTTCGTTAGCGCGACTGCTACGCCAGAGGTAATGGGTTTCATTCCAAGGCCGAGCAAAAGTGTTATTGGGTGTTTCTATGAAATTCTCAGTAGCAGCTCGGAGTTTGGATTTGTGTCTGGTCAACGGCAATAGGCTCGTCCCCTATTACATGGGAGTTAAATATACCGGCGAACTGTGGAGGTACATTGGTACACCTCTGCCTAACCCTTTGGAGAATACAGGCGTGATGGTTGACATTCAACAGCCTCGGTAGCCTAGTGGTGCTAAGTGCGACTGCTACGCTAGAGGTCTTGGGTTCGATTCCCAGGACGAGCAAAATGTGTTATTGGGTGTTTCTATGAAATTCTCAGTAGCAGCTCGGAGTTTGAATTTGTGTCTGGTCAACGGCAATAGGCTCGTCCCCTATTACATGGGACTTAAATATACCGGCGAACTATGGAGGTACATTGGTACACCTCTGCCTAACCCTTTGGGGAATACAGGCGTGATGGTTGACATTCAACAGCCTCGGTAGCCTAGTGGTGCTAAGTGCGACTGCTACGCTAGAGGTCTTGGGTTCGATTCCCAGGCCGAGCAAAAGTGTTATTGGGTGTTTCTATGAAATTCTCAGTAGCAGCTCGGAGTTTGGATTTGTGTCTGGTCAACGGCAATAGGCTCGTCCCCTATTACATGGGACTTAAATATACCGGCGAACTGTGGAGGTACATTGGTACACCTCTGCCTAACCCTTTGGAGAATACAGGCGTGATGGTTGACATTCAACAGCCTCGGTAGCCTAGTGGTGCTAAGTGCGACTGCTACGCTAGAGGTCTTGGGTTCGATTCCCAGGTCGAGCAAAATGTGTTATTGGGTGTTTCTATGAAATTCTCAGTAGCAGCTCGGAGTTTGGATTTGTGTCTGGTCAACGGCAATAGGCTCGTCCCCTATTACATGGGACTTAAATATACCGGCGAACTATGGAGGTACATTGGTACACCTCTGCCTAACCCTTCGGGGAACACAGGCGTGATGGTTGACATTCAAAGTCAAGCCGCAAAATGGTCAATTTTTTTACTGAAACTGACGACACAAAAACCGTTTTAGTATTACTGTCATTGTATTAATTTACTTTTTGTTTGTTACAGATAAAATGTTCACAAGTAATTCCTGAAAATCAACACAAATGTGCCAAACAACGAACATCACTCATCAATATGCTTCACACATATAAACTATGGCGGCACAACACAAAGAGACATTTGAAAATGGAACGCCATTTATAGGGCTGCGCGGGCGCAGGGCTGATTCCGAATTCAAATATAGAACGGAAAGGCGCCGGGAATGGGCTCGGCCGGATGTCGGCGTTCGCTTCCTGTCGTACTTCGTCTTGATTGTTGGTTGCCATGGTTACCAGGAACAGAGGTTTGCCATGGAACCGCAGGATCAGGTATGTTTTGAACTGGGAATAAATAAATAGAAATGATTTTTTTAAACAGATGTTCTAAAGGATTTTGTTTGCTCTAGTCATAACAGTTGGCAAATTTGTTTACGTTTAAATTTTTGGAAGGTCGAATTTTTTTTGCAAGAAATGGTAGGGCATACATACATACATACTGGTAGATACCAACTGACTTTTTATGTTTCCTGTGTTAATGTTTTTTCAAGTAAAACTATTTCTGTGGCCTGGTGCTAAAAGGGCCAAAGTACGTTTTTGTATGAAACGAGATTGTAATGCGTGTTTATTTATTAACTGTATGAAAGCGCGCACTACATTGGCCTTTTTACATAGTAACTTTAAAAGATTGTTAATACACTAACGCCCTTTTAGGACAAAAAAATATCATACTTTTACAATAAACTGGCATCACAATCTCGTTTCATACAATAACGTACTTTGGCCCTTTTAGCACCATACCACAGATTAATTTCTTTATTTAAAATGTATGCTACAAAAAAGTAAAAACGGCTGGTTTAATGGCCTAAGCATTTTCTGCCAGTCAACCAAAGGTGGTGAAGAGATAACATAACAGATGCGGATGGTTGTACCCACTAGATTAAAACAACAAAATATAAATTTAACTGCCTCGTTAGCCTAGTGATCCTAAGCGCGACTGCTACGCTATAGGTCTTGGGTTCGATTCCCAGGACGAGCAAAGTGTTATTGGGTTTTATATGAAATTCTCAGTAGCAGCTCGGAGTTAAAATTTGTGCCCGGTTAATGGCAATACACTCGCCCCCTATTACATGGGACCTACAAATGTACCGGCTAACGGTAGGTGTACATTGGTACACCTCTGCCTAACCCTTCAGGGAATACAGGCGTGATGATGGTATGTTATGAAATTAAAATGAAAATCTCAAAAGAAAATGTACACAAATCTAACGTCTGTAGTCTAACGATTTTTTGGTTTCGCGTTAAAATTAGTTACTAATTTTCTTATCTACTTTTTAAACAAATTAAAAATTACTAAAGACCACTCTAATACAAAGAAATACGCATAAAAAAAAACAATAAAAAAATACACTTTAAAAATCAATAATCATAAAAAATGCAATAAACCCGCTTTTAAGTTAAATGCGTAACGCCATTAAGAGTTAATTAAAAGTTAACTTTGCTGACAGATACTACTGCATTGCTGTTAATTACTTTTATTACTTGCTGTGCTAATCTCAAAAAAAAAGATTAACCAAAAAAAAAATAATGTCTCAATAAAACTACCGCGGGATTTTTATATTTTTGGTCCGTTATTTAAATGGGTAATAATTATTAGCACTTATTAATACATACATACATAAATAAAGTCACGCCTTTTTCCCGTGGTGGTAAGCAGAAACCATAGAACGCCACCTACTACGATCCTTTCACCTCGTCCACTTATCAAATTATTTATACAAAACTTATAAATAATAATAATAATATAATTGCCTCGGTAGCTTAGTGGTCCTAAGCGCGACTGCAACGTCTTGAGTTCGATTCCCAGGTTGAGCAAAAAGTGTTATTCGGTTTTTTATTAAATTCTCAGTAGCAGCTCAGAGTTGGGATTTGTGCCCGGTTAATGGCAATAGGCTCGCCCCCATTACATGGGACCTAAACATACCGGCGAACTGTGGGTGTACATTGTTACACCACTGCCTTACCCTTCAGGGAATACAGGCGTGATGCTATGTTACAAGACATCAAAAACTCGTCCTCATTACTGGCAGCCCTATGGCAATTAGAAAATTTTTGAAAACTTGGAAGCCGGTATGGTACAACAGTTTACGAAGTCCCAAAAACATTCGAAGGGGGTAGTATTTTTTTGGGATTCCCAAAATTTATGTATGTATGCCGAAAATAAATGTTTGTTACTACATAATTAAAAAAACATATTTACAAAAAGAGAAATAAAAAGTAAAAAGAAATATTTTAGTTTTGGATTTGGTTTTGTTACTTGTTTTTTATTGCTGTGAACAAAAATAAACAGAAATAAAATACAGGCAAGGTCCTTTTTTTAAGTCGGTTAAAAAGAGTTTTGAAGGCCTAAGTCGCTTATAAAAAATAATATATTTTTCGGATAATTAAGAAACATACAAACATACATAAACTCACGCCTTTTTTCCATGGGAGCAGGCAGAAACCACAGAACGCCACCTGCTATGATTCTTACATACTTCCTTCACCTCGTCCACGTTCATACATCTGTTCATACAAGCACGCCGGTTACGAGTACTGCGCACCCGACCTTTCTGAAGAACCTCACCATTTAGGTCATGATAGGTCTTTCTAGGGCGCCCTCTCCCGGCGTTGCCACTCACATCTGCCATATAAATCCCTATTATTAGTCGCCTTTCACTCATTCTCTCAACATGACCGAACCATCAAAGCATACTTTTCTACTTTTGTCACTACATCCTCTTTTAATTAATAATTAAGAAATTTAGATCATAATGCTTATTTGCCAATATTTTCTACTTAAGATCCTCTTGAAACCAGAACTAATCTTAGTCTCTCCACAACTAATCAAGCGGCATTTTTAAAAAGCTCTGCTGACCCCATTATGCAGTGAGTAAAGATAACTTTAATTTAATTAATAGTTAAAACAACACAGCGACACATTAATGAGAGTTTTACGGCATCTTAACGGTTATTTTTTTATTTATCAATTCTGCTTTTGTAATGGTCATAGGGTTATTGATCTAAATGGCATTTGAAGAAAGATATATTTTTTTACTTCCTCGGTAGCCTAGTGGTCCTAAGCGCGACTGCTACGCTAGAGGTCTTGGATTCGATTCCCAGGTCGAGCAAAAAGTGTTATTGGGTTTTTCTATAAAATTGTCAGTAGCAGCTCGGAGTTAGGATTTGTGCCCGGTTAATGGCAATAGGCTCGCCCCCTATTACATGGGACCTAAATATACCGGCGAATTGTGGGTGTACATTGTTACACCTCTGCCTAACCCTTCGGGGAATACAGGCGTGATGGTATATATATTATTTATTTTATATATTTTTTTAAATTTCCATACATAATTATTAGGCATTTTTTTATGTAGATAAGCCTTAAAAAAACTAAAAGAAAAAAACAAAAAAACGATGCCTTAAATGGATATTGTAATATGAAAAAAAAAAAACTAATTTAAATACAATAAACATATTTCAACTTTCCAAACTTAATCAAAAAACTAAAAATAATGAATTGGCTTCTCATGCCATTTTATAAGAACACAGATAAAATAAATCAGTATGCATGAATTTATAAAAGACTAGCGAACTGCCCGCGACTTCGTCCGCGTGGCTTATTTCACCTGATTAAGTTATGTAGTTGGTTACTGCTCTGCTCCTGTCTATCGCAGCGTGATGTTATATAGCCTATGTTACTCACGAATAATGTAGCTAACTATTGGCAAAACAATGGTTTAAATCGGTCCAGTAGTTTTGGAGCTTATTCGTTACAAACAAACAGACAGAAAAAAAAATCCTCTTCATAATAATAATTGGTATAAATGATAATCGGTCGAATATTTTATTTTTAAATATGTAGACGCCTTTTCTTAAATCAATGTTTCATGAATATTGATATAGATGATTAGCAGAATCTTGATACACAAACTTACATACATAATATAGATAGGATTATGGTTTGATCTGATGTAAACACGGAGAGGCGACAGTTTTAAAATAGTTTAAATGTGTAAACAAAGAATTTTTGTTCATGACCTAAGCTATGAGAGAAAAGCGATTTTTAAGAAGCATTATAATTATTATTTAACCCCCGACGCAAAAACGACGGGGCGTTGTGAGTTTGACTTATCCTGTGTGTGTATGTTTGTCTGTGGCATCGTAGCTCTTGAACGCATGAACCGATTTTAATTTAGTTTAAATTAATATAAAAATAATAATAGGAGATGGTGAGCCAGGAATCTCAACCGTTTTTTTTTTTTTTTTTTGGTGGGTGGGAAATCATCAAATAACTTCTCCCGCCCTGGGCGGGGCGGGAGGGAGTGTCAGACTTTTACTGACTAAAACCCACCCATGTTCCTTCTTGTGCCCTTTGCGTTCCGGGGGCGCGGTATCTCTTGCAAACAACCCGCAGCCCCGGCAATCTCAACCGTTATGTCCGTAATTTTAATATTTATTGGTTTTTATGTAGAAGAACGGAAAAAAATCTCCATCTCTGATGTTTTTAGTATTTCCTGTCAAAAATTATGCATGGTTGCTTTTTTTGTTAACTTGTGGTCGTGGGAAGCCAAAAAATGTTATTGATTTTTTCCATTTCGATCTTCTTAGTAGCAGCCCAGAGTTTGAAAGTTGGTGATGTGACATAACCGTGCCTCAGAAAGGTAGTAAAGCCGCTGGTCCTGCGCCTCATCTCTCCCCGTTTTTTTCAGAATGCTCTCCCATCGGACTATAAGAGTAAAGAAAGAGAGAAAGCCCCGGTGTTTGTGCACTATAACATTTTCCGCTTATATATTTGGCTATTTGGTCAAGACGAAAGCATATTATTTACAACAGACTATCCTCTGTATAAGAAGAACAATTTCATGTCTAAAAAAAAAAATTAAAAAAAAAAATATACCATCACGCCTGTATTCCCCGAAGGGTTAGGCAGAGGTGTAACAATGTACACCCACAGTTCGCCGGTATATTTAGGTCCCATGTAATAAGGGGCGAGCCTATTGCCATTAACCGGGCACAAATCCTAACTCCGAGCTGCTACTGAGAATTTCATAGAAAAACCCAATAACACTTTTTGCTCGACCTGGGAATCGAACCCAAGACCTCTAGCGTAGCAGTCTAACCGCCACATACGACTTTTATTTGTAATCATTAAGCTTTACCATTATACGGCAGTTACTAGCTTGATTGGAGAGAAAGTGAACAAATAACAGGTATGAGTACTACTTAAGTGTCTACCATCTTTCTTACAATTATGAGTGAAAATACATCTTATGTACCATTGCTATATAAAAGATCAAGAAACACACTCAATGATGATTTGAAACGTCTTCAAAAAATGACCGCACAATCTGCGCTGTTTGAAAAAGGGTTTTACGTATAGGGCATAAGGTCGAATTTGTTATATTGTTTAATTTGAACTTTTCATTAGGCTATTTGTAAGGACCTGTGTATTTGGGTTTTTGGAAAATGAATTCTATTTACGCTAATAATAAAACTGAAATTGGACATTTGTTTGTTTAAACGCGCTAATCTTTGGAACTACCAGTTGGAATGGAAATATTATTTTTGTATTTGCTAATCAGATTCATGCTACGACTCACAAAAGCGGAGCTGTAACGAAAAACGTAACTTAATTCAGTAAAACCGTGAGGTATGGCTAGTGTATAGAATAATTTGTCTAAGCCAGATAAAATAGGAAAGAACAGCTGTATTTAAAAATAGATCGCCACAAGAATAGCACGCATGACTATATAAAAACATGGGGTGACTTTTACAGGGGTATTGTGGGGTCTTAAAATAAGTATGTTAAGTGTACACCCTTATCTTTCTGCAACGTGTACAAAATAAAAATGGCTGCCCAAAATAAAATCAACGAAAATAAAAAACTAGGCAAGTGCGGGTGAGTCGCCATTGAAGGGTTCCGTATTTTTTTTTTTGGGGGGTGGAAAATCATCAAATAACTTCTCCCGCCCTGGGCGGGGCGGGAGGGAGTGTCAGACTTTTACTGACTAAAACCCACCCATGTTCCTTCTTGTGCCCTTTGCGTTCCGGGGGCGCGGTATCTCTTACGAATAACCCGCAGCCCCGGCAGGAATCGGCCTTCAGTGGCCCCTTCCGCATGCTGACATCTTTTTGAGGCGCGCGTGGAACACGAACGCGCCGTCGACACGGCAAACCGAGTTCCGTATCACAGTATAAAAAAAATTAAGAAAAAAATCTTCGAAGTGCCACTTTTCTTATAAAGGGACCGCTTTAATTACTTGTGGTTATGACAGTCGTATATATTCTTTAATATTTTCAAATGTCTTCTTATATAGGTTCAGAAGATACAGCCCTTTGACAGACAGACGGACAGATGGATGAGCTAGAGCAGTACGGCCCCGCTGGCCCCTTTAGACAATAAAAATGGCCCCACATTACCACAACTTGCACTTATTACAATTGAAACTCAGTAACACTGAAATGACGACCACAAATTTAAAACTCAAGACCATACACCTGTTTTTATGGGCCATTGTTTGTCCCACTTCTCACTTATAACTCGTACCGTACAACAGAATAAATTTAAATGTATAATTGTCATACTCATTTACATTGGTATTTTGTTAGTTTGTGTCGCACCGCTCATATCATTCTAATAAAATCGGTAGCCGAAATACAGTATTCCAACTATCTACAGCGTGTTTCGGAAAGGCTATATCCATACAAACGGGGTGAAGAGTGTATCCGGTACTGAATCTCTATATAAAGTCTCAGCTCAAAAGCAATAAATTTGAAAATGTATAATATTTTTTTGATTTCGGCAGTTTATTAAGTTTACATCATAACAAACGTGGCAGGATCAACAAATCTTTATTTTTTGCGTGTAGTTTATTGACACCGATCAGCTGACTTAGTGTAGTGATGTGAAGAATTCAATTGGAAACATTTGATTTTTTACTTAAGTGTTTCTTAATTTTATAATTTTGTGAGTATAGCATACATGCTTACCATAATGCCTGTATTCCCTGAAGGGTTAGGCAGAGGTGTACACCCACAGTTCGCCGATATGTTTAGGTTCTATGTAATAGGTTGCAAGCGTATTGCCATTAACCGGACACAAATCCTAACTCCGAACTGCTACTGAGAATTTCATAGAAAAATCCAATAAATACTTTTTGCTCGACCTGGGAATTGAACCACTTGCTAACGAGGCAGTTAGTGGGTATAGGTATTAAAAAAATGCTAAAATAATCCATGCCTTTGATATCATCGCAACACGCTGTATAACTAGGTATGCATACTTCGTTCGACATACATAGAAATCGTCGAATTAATACAAATTACTATTTTAATGATTTTCTTATCTTTTCATCTGCTTATCTGTTAATTTCTTGAATGCTCGGCGTTTTCCTCGGGTCTTGTCGGCAACTTTCGGCTATTTTATGTAGGCGCCTATTTTCATATTAATATGCATATAAATATTTGAAAAATGAGTCGGTCTTGTCTCAGTTATTGGGAAGGGTCAGTAAACTCATTGAATTTTGAATGCTAAAGGCGAGTAAACATTAGAGCAGGGATTCCCAAAGCGCGCGCCAGGGCACCTTAGCATGCCGTAGAAAGTAAAGAGAGGCGTGGTGTGGCGCTACTTTATCCCATTCTTTGGAAACTATCCTTAGCAATTCAATTATTATTATGCAACTAGCTGTTGCCCGCGGCTTCGCTCACGTCGACCTAAATGTTACTTAACTAAATAAGTATTGAATACTATGTTATCAAAATCTTCCAAGCAGGTCAAAACTTGACGTCTTGACGACTTGGGTCTGATTCTGGTTGGACGGCAAGCCGCACAACGGTAGCCGACCGTAAGCCCACTCCGACGGTGGTCTGGAATCGCTCTACGACTCTCGACACCCGGGGCGTCCCCTTCTGTTCTGGCGGCCGGGGTGAAAGGTTGACCCCTCCCTCATGCGTTTCGCCTCCTCCTTCGTTGGCATTACTACTTCGCAGAAGGAAGCGATTGCTTCCCATTCTCCCTCGCTCCGGACTATGGATGCACCAAGGCCGGACGCGAGAGGTCGCCGCCGCCAATCGCCTTTATGAGGACACGCTGATGTTCTGCCCAAGCAGGGGCATACCTCCACCGTACGCTCCTTTGTGATCCTACAGTGATAACACCAAGGCGTGTCCTAGCGCCGAAACCGAAACAGTTAGCTCCCGAAACAACTGTGACCAGAGAGTACCTGCGTCAGAGAATCCTTGTGGTGCGGCGATCCTACTATCGATATAAATTGGTAACTCTTTAAGTTTCTGAAGTGCTGTTTTTTATTCATGAAAAATATTCTTAGGGGTAGCTAGAATTTGTGGGCCAATCAGTGGAATTCTGTTCTGTTCATTCTTCTTCAGTCGACGTATGCAATTTTTCAAAGTTATGTTAAGGTTATGCTTAAACCTATTTTATTATAATATTGAAATCATACCATCGAAAATAAAAACAATTGAATTAGGTACCAATTAAAATAATGACAAAAAGTAACAATCAATTGGGATCGAACTCACACAAAATATCTTACATGGCTTTCATTAAACACCGAAGCTATTCTCTAAACAAAGTAAATAGCGTAATAATAATAAAAAAATATAGCAATTCCCACACCATGTTATAATTGACTGCTTAACTCCTTGTGGCTAATGACGTCATGTTTTTTATTTCATAGGATAAAATATCTCCCACTGTCTTTCATAGGAACTGCCTCGTTAGCCTAGTGGTCCTAAGCGCGACTGCTACGCTAGAGGTCTTGGGTTCGATTCCCAGGTCAAGCAAAGTGTTATTGGGTTTTTCTGTGAAATTCTCAGTAGCAGCTCGGAGTTAGGATTTGTGCCCGGTTAATGACAATAGGTTCGCCCCCTGTTACATGAGATCTAAACATACCGGCGAACTGTGGGTGTACATTGTTACACCTCTGCCTAACCCATCGGGAAATACAGGCGTGATGGTGTGTGTCATATGTAAGTAATCTGCAGTATTGTGTATATTTTATAGCAATCCAAAACATGTCCAAGAACAATAATGCTTACCTAACCTCATTATTTATTACAAATAGCGAAATAGCCTAACTATTAATTACAAAGCCCACCACCCAAAGAGCAAAGCAGATTGTGTGAAGGAAGATATCCAGCACCTCATGACTACTTGAATTAGTGCGTGAACTTCAGTGATGTATCTGGAAGGCATTGAATAGATTGCGCATTTAAGTAGGCCGCTGCAAACATAATTTGGTAAAAGAGGGCATCATATACCCGTCTGAAACTCAGTGCAATTGACGCATCAGTAAAAGCGGCCACCTACTTTTCTTAACCGGTGTAAATTATTGTTAGGGGCATCATCGATCCCGGGTCGGTAGTGCGTAGTGTTCCACGTGCGCCTCAAAGAAATGTCAGTACTGTAAGATGGGGCCCGCCAGGGCCAGTGTCTAACAGGGTTGCGGAATTCAAAAGAGTCACCGCGGCGCTGGTACGCAAAGGGCATTAGGAGGAACACTTTGTGTTTTAGTCAGTAAGAGTCTGACACTCCCTTCCGTTCCGCCCAGAGCGAAAGAAGTCATTTAAAGATTTCTCATCCTTAAAAAAAGGGGTATTATTGATGTGAAAAGAAGAATTTAAATCGCGCAATAATACAGTCATGTGTTGGCCCGACATTTAAAGACTATTTTGTCAAAATTAAAGAGTCAAATAGACATAAATTCTTTAACAATACGTATATTTTCCGCTCTGCTATCGTTTGCACACCTATCAGTTTCTATTTTTTCGATGGAAATTTTTGACTCCAATTTGCTGTTTTTTAGTAACTATGTATTATAGACATTCTTTTCTGCAAAAATAATAAAGAAAAAATAAGCAAGCTAAGCGTTACTGTATAAGAATGACTACTTCTATTTTATTCTTGTTTGGAAATCTTCTAGTATTCAAAAGAAATATTTAAAAAATCACAAAAAGTAAATATCATTATACCGGGACCGAACTCAAGCCCTGCGATTCGAAAGGCGGTCATCGCACCATTAGACTATTTAATTCAATAGAAAAAGATTTGAAATTGCCGTTCTGTTTTGCCATGATTGACTGTTTAGCTTCTTAAAGGTATATATAGCGTGATGATAATTATTTCAGCAGTTCAATCCTCAGCCAGCTAAAGTGTTGTTATATTTTGTTTCATCTTTTTTGAAACCCGTCGTAATCTGTATCATCATTGTTCATCCCCCAAAGTAGATAGCGCGATAATTTATAGCTTACGACCAACTTTGGCCTATGATGAATATATACAATACCAAAATTGAACGGAATCTGTCCGGCAGTATTTGCGTGATGCTCTAACAAACAAACAGACAAACAGACAAAAATTTAGAATCGCTTCCCGACCCCGTAGCAATCACTTTTTTTTTAAATATATTAAATGTACAGTTTTGACTTCGCTACGATTTTATTATAAGTATAAATAGACTATGTACAGACATTATTTTCTGCTTTGATATTAAAAGATTTAAAAAAATAAGTAAGCAAATCAATGTTATGGCAGAAGTTATGCATACTTTTATTTTATTATTGTTGGGAATCTACCTGTACGAAAAAAAAATGTTTGAAAAAACACAAAAAGTAAAAACTGTTATTGAGGACCGAACTCACGATCAGCGATTTGCAAGGCGGTCATCAAACCATTAGACTATTTACTACTTCGGTAATTACTCTAAAATAGCCGTTCTAGTTTGCCATTATTGACTGCTTAACTCTTTGAAGGTATAGCGTGATGATAATTATTTTAGAAGTTCAATTCCGCAGCTATCTACAATATTCTTACATTATATGTCGTTGTTTTCAATCCCGTGAGAATCTGTAGAAGAACTCAGACATAATGCAACATTGCTCATCCCCCAAAGCAAATAGCGTGATAATTTATAGCCTAAGTTTTAAGTGGAGCTTACCGCAATACATTAGTGAAAACCGCATTCAAATCGGTTAAGCCACGGCTGAGATTAGCGTGTTCAAACGCACAGACAAACAGACAAACAGACAAACAGACAAACAGACAAAAATTCTAAAAACCATATTTTCGGCATTAGAATCATTACCCGACCTCGTAGCAATTACTTTTTTTCAAAAATATTAAATGTACAGTTTTGACTTCGCTACGATTTTATTATATGTATAGATTATATTATTAGTTGTACTATTTACTTACTAGAATTAATAATTTTAGTTCTGTTGTGCATTTTTTTGTTTTTTATTATAATTGCATTGAATTGGTTTTTTTCTTAGTATAAAATTTAGTTTTTTATTGATTTTATAATTTGCACCTGCCATGTTATCTCTTCACCTCCTTCGGTTGACTGGTAGAGAATGCCTAAGGCATTAAGTCCGCTTTTGTACTTTTTGTTATTTCTTTTTGTTACGGTACTTATGTGTTATTACTTTTTGTTATGGTATTACTTCCCCGGACAAGCTCCTTCACAAAGAGCTCTACTGCTACAAAATGGTTTTAGTAGTTTTCAGTAGTTCAGTAAAACGGTAGTCCTCAAACTAGTTCAAAAGATCAAATACTTAACTTGTAAATGCGTCACAAACTGAAAAAGTCTAAGAACATTGAGCCGCTCTAATGTGTCACCCTTTCAGGGACCGAACACTGAGCACAACTCTCGACGTTTTGTTATAACCTAATTTTACAAAACAACGAGCGAATTTGTGTCAGATTTAATTGAGAGCTTTAACATTTAATTTCAACGAAGACTAAATGCATCATATAAATACATTTTACAGGTAAATTCTCACCCGCCTTGAGCGTTACTTCGAACACAGCGTCGAGCAAGCGCAGGAACTTAACAATACACGAGAATGCTTTTTATTTTATGCTTTTATTTTATTCGGACGAACGGTACATTCTACATCAAAATGTTCGAAAAAATGCTCTGTCAAAGTCGAATCATGTATTTCTATTAGACCATTAAAAGGCAATTTTTAACGTCATTTCCGTAACATTCCATCACGTCTGTTTACCCTGAAGGGTTAGGCAGAAGTGTACGAATGTACACCCACAGTTTGCCGGTATATTTAGGTCCCATGTAATAGGGGGCTAGCCTATCACAAACGAATCCTTACTCCGAGCTGCTACTAAGAATTTCATAAAAAAACTCAATAACACTTTGCTGGACCTACGAATCGGACCCAAGACCTCAAGCGTAGCAGTAGCGCTTAGAACTACCAGTCTAGGTTTTTTAAGCTGATGACGTTGGACTTACAAACATACGCAACATACGAAATATGGGTGTACATTGATTATACCTCTGTCTAACGCTTCGGGGAACACAGGCGTGATGGTATGTATGAAAGCTAAAGCTACTCTAGTGTGTATTCTCCTTAAGAGTACGCCGTTATTTATGACATCGTTCAGCTGTCAGTGAACTGCATCTGTGCTACTCTGTGGTCCTATAAAAACTATAATGACGGTTCCATACAAAATTACAAATCTTTTCACTCTGTTTTAGAGCCTGACCTTCGGTAAAATTATTTAGCACATAATTATTATTTACCAATAAAACGTATATACGATTTTTATCTTTTTTATAGTAGATATTTATAGTAGAGATCCCGGCCACCGTAGATACGGGCCTGTGGACGGTGAGCAATAGGTAGCTCACCGTTCTTACGTTTAACATAACGACAGGCCGTGTCGACGGCGCGTTCGTGTTCCACGTGCGCCTCAAAGAAATGTCAGCAAAGGGAAGGGGCCACTGAGGGCCGATGCCTGACGGGGCTGCGGGTTGTTCGTAAGAGATACCGCGCCCCCGGAACGCAAAGGGCACAAGAAGGAACATGGGTGGATTTTAGTCAGTAAAAGCCTGACACTCCCTCCCGCCCCACCCAGGGCGGGAGAAGTTATTTCGTGATTTCCCACCTTCAAAAAAAAAAAAAATAGTAGATATTAGCTTTTTTATGCCACCTGTTTTAAGTGGTCACCGCTGCCTATAGAAATTGCAAATGCGTTATCATCCCATAGGAAAAGTTGAAATGTGTCATGTGCCTGTAATTACACCGGCACACAGCAACGCTGCTTTGTTGCCGAAATAGGGATGGTGGTAGTACTTACCCGGACGAGCTCCTTCACGAAGAGCTCTACTGCTACTCATAAGAATAATAGGAAAAATCTTCTAGACTGAATAATATTTTCTTTAACAAAAAAACTGGACAAGTGCGAGTCGGACTGGCCCACCGAGGGTTTCGTACATAACATCATTACAATTTGCAGAATTAAACAAATAGTTTATGGAAATAAATAACAATATAATAATGTACCTCCACGTTTTCCCGAAATAAAGGGTCTTGACAGACAGACAGACCGACAGACAGACGGACGTACAACAAAGTGATCTTTTAAGGGTCTCTTTTTTTACCTTTTGAGGTACGCAACTCTAAAAAGACCGAAGGTCTGTGTTCAGATTCAAAGTCCCGCTTCCTTTAGATAAAATCTTAGCTCGCTAAAAATGTCTTAAGAAAACCGCGCTTAACATGGCGCTTTTACAAGATTGCATTTGTATACTAAGTAATGACGTATAGCATCTGAAATCAAAGTGAGTGTACTTGTGTTCACAATCAAACAGTAGGGCTTACTTCTTCAGGGTTGCGAAATTTGTTCTAAAGAGTCACCGCGACCCTGGAACGCTAAGAGCATAAGGAGGAATACGTGTGGGTTTTATTCACTAAGAGTCTGACACTCCCTGCCGCTCCGCCCAGAGCGTTGGAAGTCATTTGATGACTTCCCATACTTAACACTTTGAAGGACACTAAACGAGACACAATAGAAGTTTTATTGTTATAACGCCTATGGGCGTTTTGTGTCCTTCAAAGTTTTAACAAAAAAAAAATGGTTTATTTCTGCTGTCTTCTGCCAAATTGAGTTAATCCATGATAAAATAAATCAGTATCAGTCCGGAGTGTGGAAGTTGGTGGTGTGATACCCCCATGTCTCGGCACGTAAAGCCGTTGGTCTCGGCTGCCATTCGTAGATCTTTGACAGTCGTTACAGGTAGTCAGAAGCCAGAAAGTCTGACAACCAGCCTAACCAAGAGATATCGTGTTGCCCAGTAACTGGGTTGTGGAGTTTAGACAGGCTATCGCGCCATGTATAACACTGGCATTTAGCTGCATCCGGTTAGGCTGTAAGCCGACTCCAACATAGTTGGGAAAAGGTTAAGCATATGATGATGGACGGCTTGATTAAGACCACAGGAAGACGCTGGATGCAGGCCGCTTCCAACCGGTCCTGTTGGAAATCTATAGGAATCTATATGATGTTGATTACGTTACTTTAATTGAAGTGTCTGTTTGTAATATCCAAATACAATAAAAAAATATGACTGTCTGTCTGTCAATATGTTCCGACTAATTTCCGAAACGGCCGGACCGATTTTGATGGGACTTACTCTGGTAACTAACTGATGTTAATAAGAGAACCTAACTAAGATTATTTTATTTTCAAAAAGGAATTAGGGTTCTGCACAAAAAAAAGAACCCAAATAAATAATTTCTTTTTCTTAAAAATTACGTTCAAAAGAGCTGGTCTAATTGAAATAACGATTTTAAATTTGACTTTCAGTAATCGATTTTCGTCAATCATCGGAATTGCTATTGCAATACATCGAAATGCCAACCAGTATTATGAAACCTCGTACGTTATTTGATAATAACATTGCCCACAAAATTGGAAGTAATATAGTAATAACAATGCCACTATTACGTACACAATTTTGAACCGACAATTATTAATTTTAATTCCCTAATTGAGTAGTGAATGCAATTTTGTTTCTCGTAATAACTACGTTAATAATAATGCAATTTCGTTAATAAGACCTTGGGTTTAACGATGGTTATTTTTAATTTTTAACTCGGTATGATATCGATTTTGAAATCGATTAGGTACGTATGTTGCTGTAATCTTATTAACTGAGAATCGAGTAATCTTTATCGTAATAAATGTAATCCATACATGCGTCGACACCCTTGCGCCATCCCATCTTCCTAGCACGACGTGTTGTGCTGGCGCGGCTGCTACTGGTGCCGAAAACCTCAAACGGCGCAAATATGATAACCTTCTTGGAAGCTATATGTTTGAGCCGTTTGGGGTTGAAACACTAGGGCCATGGGGTCCGAGCGCTCATCTAGTTTTTCGTGACAAGCGGCTGGTCGACTCTTCACGTGACCAAAGGGCTGGCCTGTTCTTGGGCCAAAGAATCAGCATTGCCATACAACGTGGCAATGCTGCCAGCCTTTTGGGCACTTGTCGCATTGACAGCGATGCGGATGAGTTTTTTGATGCCAAATAAGCTTCCTTTTTTTACATTTTATATTAATTTTACATACTCGTAGTTTGAAATCTTATTATTATTTAAGTAAGTTTTATGTTTTTGAATAAAAAGTATTATAAATGCGAAAGTAGGTTATTCTGTCTGTTACGCCTTCACGATTAACCGATTTTGATTAAATTCGGTACAAAGTAAGGTTGAATCCCAAGAAATCAATTATACTAAGTACTTTGTATTACGCCTCGTCGTTTGACTGCCTCGGTAGCCTAGTGGTCCTTAGCGCGACTGCTACGCTAGAGGTATTGGGTTCGATTCCCAGGTCGAGCAAAAAGTGTTATTCGGTTTTTCTATGAATTTCTCAGTAGCAGCTCGGAGTTAGGATTTGTGCCCGGTTAATGACAATAGGCTCGCCCCCTATTACATGGGACCTAAAACATACCGCGCGAACTGTGAGTGTAAATTGGTACACCTCTGCCTAACCCTCTGGGGAATACAGACCTGATGGTGATGGTATGGTTTGTATTACGCGACTTTGTTTTCATCGGCGATAACCAATATTTACGAAGTCGTGGGCAAAACTATCAGATAATAAAGAGTACTTAGTGGTGGTCAATAAGTTCCTCCACTCGCGTCCGACCTTTGGCAGGACCGATTATCGGACCGTTCAATAGATCCATAGTTTCGTGGACCCGACTTTTTGTAGGACGTGTGCGTTGGTTTGTTAGAATCCATAAGTTCCTTCTCTCCGACCAAAATATCGGTCACCGAATGTCTGTCGTGTGAGGGCGGAGTAAAGGTTAATTATTTGTTTAAAAAAAAAAAAAAAAATGTGCTTTCGTAACTGCCTCGGTAGCCTAGTGGTGATAAGCGCGACTGCTACGCTAAAGCTCTTGGGTTCGATTCCCAGGTCGAGCAAAAAGTGTTATTGGGTTTTTCTATAAAATTCTCAGTAGCAGCTCGGAGTTAGGATTTGTGCCCGGTTAATGGCAATAGGCTCGCCCCCAATTACATGGGACCTAAAACATACCGGCGAACTGTGGGTGTACATTGGTACACCTCTGCCTAACCCTCCGGGGAATACAGGCGTGATGGTATGTTATGCTTTCGTAAATACGAACGTTATTTTCCTCCACAGAGTGCCATAGTCGGCTCGCGAGTGACTCTGCCATGCCGCGTCGAGAACAAAGTGGGGAACCTCCAATGGACGAAAGACGACTTCGGCCTCGGCATGAACCGAAACCTCAGCGGATACGACCGATATGCTATGATTGGGAGCGACGAAGAAGGTATTTATGATTTCCCTAATTATTATTACATACTATCCCCCTTGATTCCTTCCCCTAGCGACGCCCTGATCCGAGGTCCGTACTCCATAGGGGGTGCCCTTGGCTTGTAGTCGCTTAGTACATAACCACGCCTGTATTCCCCTATGGGTTTGGCAGAGGTGTAACCAATATACACTCACAGTTCACCTGTATGTTTAGGTCCCATGGGAGCGAGTCTGTTGCCATTGACCGGGCACAAATACTAACTCTAAGATGATACTGAGAATTTCATAGAAAAACTCAATAACACTTGGCCGGACCTGGGAATTGAACCTAAGACCTCTAGCGTAGCAGCCGAACTTAGGATCACTAACGAGACAGTCACTTACTTAGTTATTGCTCCGCTCCCGTCGGCCGTAGCGTGATGTTATCGGACCAAACAAACAAGCAGTAAATGTCACTCTACGGTTCATAAACTATTACTAAACATTCTTTTTCGGAAGAGCTTTTTCACATAAAGCTTGCAAATTTTCTGATTTCACTTAAAAATATCCTAAAATCTGAAATATTTAGAGCAAAATGTTCCTTATTGCAATAAAAAAGAATACATTCGCGCCGTTCATCGCTACGCATTTTGGCCATGACTCAGTTGTAAATAAAAACGCACTTTTAAAACATAGGAACGTATGTAAACAGCGTGTTTTAAGCTTTATTTCGTGGAGATAGAGTCGAAAATTAAATAAAAGAGTGGTTACATTGTATATCTTGAAAAACAATTTGATCTTTTAGGGTTCTCTTGTGCGTATGAAAATTCTTTCTGTAGGCGTTATTAGATGCTGTCAAAAATAAACAATACCAGTAATAACTTTTTAAGAAACATACACCCACCTACCAAGACATATTTTTTTAACCAACTTCAAAAATGGAGGAGGTGCTCAATTCGTTGGTATTTTCGTTTTGAAATTTTTCTCTTAATAATTTCACGTCATTGGGCGACATATAACTAATTGATCTTAAATCTGGCATTTAAGTTAGTATTTTTAGGTTAGAATCTGGCTTCGGCCCGTGTTATCCCTTAAAACCGGCACATCAGGGCCTGAATACAAAAATTCATACCAACAAATAGTATTGAAACCAGCTGTTAACGCCGCACGGATCCCTAAAGGACGAGAGGGGTGACGGGGAGCGCGGGCGCACGCCGACTCGCTACGTGTCGTGGCCGCGCGCGACACTCGCCGACAACAACGGTCGAGTGAACTGTGTTTTTGTGTTTTTTCTATTATATTTTATGTTTGAACAGATTAAATAGTTTGTAAAGGTCATAACAACTATCATTTCAAGTCTATCAACGTAGAGGTATGAACACCAGCCTATTCTTTCCAACTGGTCGTTTTGGAAATCTATGGGGAGACCTATGTCCAGCAGTGGACGTCCTGCGGCTGATATGGTGACGTACAGAGAAGGCATCTCAACATAATAACACACACAGACAACACATAACATACCATCACGCCTGTATTCACCGGAGGGTTAGGCAGAGGTGTACCAATTTACACTCACAGTTCGCGCGGTATGTTTTAGGTCCCATGTAATAGGGGGCGAGCCTATTGTCATTAACCGGGCACAAATCCTAACTCCGAGCTGCTACTGATAATTTTATAGAAAAGCCCAATAACACTTTTTGCTCGACCTGGGAATCGAACCCAAGACCTCTAGCGTAGCAGTCGCACTTAGCTCCACTAGGCTACCGAGGCAGTTAACACTGAAGATTATTCTCAAAGACTAAATCTGGACCATGAATCTGAACATATACTTCGCATCATTACCAACCACATGGTTGAGATGAAATTTTGTATCAATTTTAAATCAAGTATGCTTAACTGAAAATTTATTTACTAAATTTCATATTCACCTTTATTTACATCAGCCGTTTGTCCCCAAAAGTACCAACAAAAATAATATTTCAGTCGATCTCCATAAATAAGCCCTCACCTTTTAAAAATACCTTTCAGACAGACAGAACCCATTCCCAAATACACGTCACACTACACACCATTTAAAAAAACTAGATTATTTGGCACACGAGTTCGTGCCCAGAAAAACGAACGCACTGAAATATTTAGGTAAATTACTAGGCAGAATGTATATTTGGTCTAGGAAAAAGGCTAGACTTACACCTGCTACATATACATATGAGCTGGTATTGGGCGCAGGGTCACGATACTGATAATAGTGCGTAATTGGCACACGATTACAGATTATAAAGAGTGTAAAGGAAGACACTTAACAAAGCCAAAAATTAACATGTTCTTTTCATTATTTATTTCTTTTTTATTTTAGATAACATAACATACCTTCTCGCCTATATTCCCCGAAGGGTGAGGCAGTGGTGTACGTAGTCACAATTCGCCGGTATGTTTAGGTCCCATGTAATAGGGGGCGGGCCTGTTGCCTTTTACCGGGCACAGATCGTAACTCCGAGCTGCTACTGTGAATTTAATAGAAAAACCCAATAACTATGCTCGGCCTGGGAATCGAATCCATACATATAAGATTAAGTAAAATTCAAAAGAGATTTGATCGTAAAATAATGTTGTCAACTTTGAGAAAATACCTACTTCATAATAAGTCTGATTTCGAAAATACTGGTGTTCATAACACTGTAATATTTCTAACTAAAGTTAAGAGAAATTTATGCTCGTGACTGTACTTAAGAGCAGGTTATCTCAAAGCTCATCTACTTACAAACAGCATCCTATACCCTAACGACCTTTGTTTTAAGGCGAGGGAAGTATGAAATCAATATCTTTTGTTATCTTTTTTTTCTAAATATAGGATCCCATGGTTTGTTGATTTTCATTACGGAACCTTCTTACAATATTTTTATTTAGGAACGAAAGAAAGAAAATTTCTACGTTAAACAAATAGCTTAAAGTTTTTGCATTTCATTTTGCGTTCTATGTACGTTTTGGGGGGTGGGAAATCATCAAATAACTTCTCCCGCCCTGGGCGGGGCGGGAGGGATTGTCAGACTTTTACTGACTAAAACCCACCCATGTTCCTTCTTGTGCCCTTTGCGTTTCGGGGGTGCGGTATCTCTTACGAACAACCCGCAGCCCCGGCAGGCATCGACCCTCAGTGGCCCCTTCCTTTTGCTGACATCTCTTTGAGGCGCGCGTGGAACACGAACGCGCCGTCGACACGGCCTGTCGTTATGCAACGTAAGGACGGTGAGCTACCCATTGCTCACCGTCCACAGGCCTGTATCTACGGTGGCCGGGAGTCGTCTCGCGTCTATGTACGTGCTTGTGGCTGAGTTTACTTTTAAAAACTTTTTGATGTTTTAAATCTTTGATGACCAATCGATATTCTATCGAACTGTTGAACGATTTATCTTTTGATGTTTCGTTGTATCGAGAACTCGATATTTTAAGCATTCTAAGTAATGGACGATTCATCATTTGACCATCTGAGTATAAAACTAGCCGTCTGTCCCTTTGTACGCTTAGATCTTTTAAACTACGCAACGGATTTTAATGCTGCTGTCATCAATAGATATAGTAATTTAAGAGAAAGGTTTATATGTACAGAACATCACTCTACGACCAATGGGAGCGGAGCAGTAACCAAAGACGTAACTTGAGTGATGAACGCCACGCAAACGAAGTCGTAGGTAGAAGTTAGTTTATTTTATGGTTGCTAGCCCTATTTCTACTAGATATTGATATTGTCTGTCAACAGACTAATTTTTTCATGTTTTTAAGAAGGTTATTAACTAATACGGTAAATATAGGTACTGTTTACGTAAATGTAATTAAATAAGTATTTTATAGGTATTAAATAGAGTGTTTCATGGAATGTGCGTGAGGGGTGATAAAAAATTGTTTACTTTTGTTTGATATTCTGCAGATGTGTATTTTGTGTTAAAATTATTATCCTAAATAAAATAAAAATAATACCAGCCTATTATAACTGCCTCGGTAGCCTAGTGGTCCTAAGCGCGACTGCTACGCTAGAGGTCTTGGGTTCGATTCCCAGCTCGAGCAAAAAGTGTTATTGGGTTTTTCAATGAAATTCTCAGTAGCAGCTCGGAGTTAGGATTTGTGCCCGGTTAATGGCAATAGGCTCGCCCTCTTCTACGTGGGACCTAAAAACATAGCGGCGAACTGTGGGTGTACATTGGTACACTTCTGCCTAACCCTCTGGGGAATACAGGCGTGATGTATGTTATATTAACTTAATTCTACAATTAGAAAATATGTACAGAAATAACCTTTGCTGGTCGCTCGATTTAAACTTACCGAATAATATTATTGTGCCAATATCTAATTTATTTGGTCTTCCATTTGATTTAATTATGGTTTAATTTTGTAAATACGAAGCACCTTTATTATTATTTAATTAAAAAGGCCGATTAATTAATAATTAATTAACAGTTTCAATTAATTAATTAACTATCTTAATTATGCAATTTATTAATTAACGATAAAAAGGTATTATTCAATAAATAAATTCAATAAAGAAATGCGTTTCAGATATTACGAATCAGAAAAAATAACATGACATTATTTAATTATTAAGTCACGCCTGTATTCCCCGAAGGGTTAGGCAGAGGTGTAACAATGTCCACCCAGAGTTCGCCGGTATGTTTTAGGTCCCATTTAATAGGGGCGAGCTTATTGCCATTAACCGGGCACAAATCCTAACACCGAGCTGCTACTGAGAAATTCATAGAAAAAACCCAATAGCACTTTTTGCTCGACCTGGGAATCGAACCCAAGACCTCTAGCATAGCAGTCGCGCTTAGGACCACTAGGCCAACGAGGCAGTTTAATTACATGTCAAAATTAATAATATTGAATCTAGTTGCCCATTCTAATAAGGTAGTTTCAAGTTTCTGTGTGATAACCAGATTTATGAGGAATAGCATAGGCTATATAACATCACGCTATGGCCCACGGGGGTGGAGCAGTAACCAAAGACGTGACAGACATGAATAGGACATAATCATAAATATTTATTTTACTTAACATCATAGTACAGGCACTGGACAGAGCTATGCCCAATCTTAAATAGAACAAGGTATTTTTGGTACGATAGTCCTGAATTACATATCACATGACTTTTACAAAGGTAAAGGTTAAGAATGAATAAACAAATAAACAGGCCATATTGTCCCGAGAATGTGTGGCTGCAATACACCAGCCGTGTTTTTAGTGTGTCTCGGCCACACTTATTCTGAACAACATTTAGAAGCTGATTTAAAATTTTGCGTTACCTTTTAGTTAATTAATTTATTGTTATATTTATAAGATGGACGATAAGGTTGGCATACATCACAAACGTGTTTATAAATGCGAAAGTTACTCCGTCTGTCTGTTACCCTTTTAAGATAAAACCACTAAACGGATTATGGCAAAATTTGTTACTGGGTAAATTTGACCCCGAAGAAAGGACATAGACTACTTTTTATTTCGGAAAAAGCTAGTCTACACTATTACACTATTAAAAAGAGGAAAGATTTGTATTTTTGTGTGTATGTGTATGTTTGTAATGAATAAACTCAAAAACAACTGCGCCGATTTCAAAAGTTCTTTCACCATTAGAAAGCTACATTATTTCTGAGTAACGTAGGCTATATACCATCACGCTACGGCCCACGGGAGCGGAGCAGCAACGAAAGACGTAACTTAACGCGGGTGAAATAAGCCACGCGGACGAAGTCGCGAACAGGTCGTCTAGTAATATATAAAGAGATTTCTTTAAAATTTTTTGTTAGCCAAATACAACTTTAAATTATTATGTTTTTAAAATTATTTAAAGATATTTCTCTTATATATTTTGCTAACTTATTATAAGCAGAACACCTAAAGTGTCTAGCTGTATTGAATCATTTTAAAGAAAATTTTCAGAAATTTACTCCAGCCATATTCCGATATTGCTCGCATCATTATTTATATGAAAAACATTCACTTTTTTTTCATATCTTTGCATCAGGGAGGTATTATTAGATTTTTACGCAACAAAGTCGTCGACCCCTCGTCTTGGCTAGCAGTAGCAATAATGATCTGACGGACGCTGAATAAATTTCAAGGTCATATACGATTTATTTGGCAGGCAGAAAACAATAGTAAAATAGAAAGGAAACCGGCCAAATGTCAGTTGAGCTCGTACACGGGTCTCTCAGTTCCACCTTACAGTATTTAACATCATCATCTACTTAGCCTTTTCCCAACTATGTTGGGGTCGGCTTTCAGTCTAACTGGATGCAGCTGAATACCAGTGTTTTACAGGGAGTGACTGTCTATCTGACCTCCACAACCCAGTTACTGGGCAAGAAGATACCTCTTGGTTAGACTGGTTGTCAGACTTCCTTCTGGCTATCCGTAACGACTGTCAAAGATCTACGAATAGCAGCCGGGACCAACGGCTTTACGTGCTTTCCGAGGCACGGGGGTGTTACACCACCAACAGCCCAAACTCCGGGCCGCTACTGAGCAAATCCTAATGGAAAAACCCAATAACACTTTTTGCACGACCTGGGCATCGAACTCGGGACCCCACGCTCATCAGTCGCGCTTGCGACCACGAGACCAACGGGGCAGTCTTACAATATTTAATCTAAGTCTTACATTATTCAATCTTACAATATTTAAATTATGAGCCGTCATGGGACGCCTGGTAGATGTGAAACATCGATTTTTTTTTGTACAAGTAATATGTACTAAAGAATAGATTACATAAGCTGGCGATAAGTCGCCACAGAATGCGTCGCCACGAATACGCCAGCAATCGGTTGTACGGTTGTGTAACAAAAGGCACCATTGTTTTATAGGATTTCTTTTAAAAAGCCTCCGCCTACGTCCGACTTCTTGTAGGACCGATTATAGGACCGCTCAATAAATACATAGATTCGTGGAACTTATTTTTTGTAGGGCGTGTGCGTTGGTACATTAGAATTCATATGTTCCATTATTGCCGACAAAAAATCGGTCGACAATTGTCTGACGTGGGTAGGCAGTGTAATGTAACCTCTTCAATTTTTAACTTTATTTTATTTTAATTATTTATAGAGCGGTCATATTTAAGTAATACACACAACGTCACGCCTTTTAAACGCCGACAGGGTAGGCAGAGGTGCACGTATACGCGAATTTTTCACCAGTTACGTTATGAGTCCCATGTAATAGGGGGTGAGCCAGTAGGAGGTGCTATTAATTCCTGGGAAAATTTCGAAAAAGCGAAAAAAACCCAAAAAGGCTTTGCACGTCCCGGGAATCGAACCCAGAAGAACAGAATATCGAAGTAGTACATTCTCTGTTAACATTTTAAGTGTCTACCTATAATGGTTCATGAGAAACAGCCTGCTGACAGACAGACGAACGTACAACGGAGGCTTAATAATAAGGGGACCCTATAATAGTGATAGTATGATGGCACCTTTAGTGTACGGAACTCTAAAAATATATTTAAATGAAAATATATGTACCTAAATATGAAAGTCCATTAACCCAGCTTTCTTGAAAGGAAACTTAATCTAACCAATTGTCATTTTGTCGCGTAAACCACTGTGATTGGTTAGCCGGATGTACAATAACCAATTACACCACTTATTTATTTATTTGCATACCATAATGTTTATATATATATATTTTTTTACACTGCTTACCCATGGTTGACAATTTCTATAATTAAGTATTGCTGAAATGCAGGTTAAACCTAGTTTAGCCATAGATGCTTTATAACATACGGCATTAAGTCCGCTTTTGTACTTTTTGTTGCATAAACAAACATACCATCCTGTATTCCCCAGAAGGTTAGGCAGAGGTGTACCAATGTACATCCACAGTTCGCCAGTATGTTTTTAGGTCCCATGTAATAGGGGGCGAGCCTATTGCCATTAACCGGGCGCAAATCCTAACTCCGAGCAGCTACTGAGAATTTCATAGAAAATCCCAATAACACTTATGCGTTTTATTTTCTTACACTTTTTGGTTTATAAATATTTAGTTATTACATTTTGATTTTTTTGTTCCGAAAAAAAAAAACTGGAAACTTAACTTTGTCGTGTATTCATAAAAACAATTTACAAAAGTGCGTTATACTTGGCTAAAAATAAAATTTCCGCAAAAAAGAAGGCAAAGAATTAAAGATAATTAAATTAATTTCGCATGAAGAGCTTTTTATTTGTCATTATTGCTTTTTGTTACGTTACGTAAAACATTTGGCTAACTATAGAAATTGTTTGTAAATAAAGCTTTCATATTGTTACAATTACATAAAACCAAATTATTAATTCCGCAATTCTTTTAATGGAATGTGTAAAAACATAATCTGTAGCACTAAGACTCTGCGCAGATAGATCAGACAATATGCTTGAACATAGTTTGGGCTGGCGTGTTATTTTAAAGATACAAATTTTTTTAAAACGCTTGATTAGGTTTAATATTATCATCATAGTTTTTCATAATCAGCCAGCAACAGTTCACTGCTGGACATAGGCTTCTCCATTTGCACGCCACTTAGTTCGATTCTTGGCAACTCTCATCCAATTGCTACCAGCTACCCTGCGAAGATTCTCATTCCACGGAGCCTGAGGGCGTCCCACCTTACGCTTGCCGTTTCGCGGTCTCCACTCAAGAATACGTCTACTCCAACGGTCATCGGTTCTGCGGGTGATATGACCATTGCCACTTCAGCTTATTTATTTTGTGAGCTATGTCGACAACGCTGGTTGTCTGTCGGATCAAGTCGTTCCTCGTTCGGATTTATTTTTTATCGAGCCTAAATACAAACATGGTTTTATCATCATTAATGACGGACTCGCATACAAACTTTCATACCCTATTTCAACCCCTTCAAGACCTTTTCTCACGACAAACGGTAGCCGATATCCTTTCCAAAGGTTTAATCTATATCTGTACCAAGTTTCATCAAAATCGGTTCAGTGGTTTAGGCGTGAAAGCGTAACAGACAGACAGAATTAGTGTCCACGTCAAGTTGGATATATTATCCCAAGGGAACCGTAAATTTTTTCGGGATAAATAGGACCTACCCTATCTGTTATTTCACACTACAATCTATCTCAATGACAAATTTCATTCAGATCCATTCAGCCGTTTAAGCGTGAAAGAGTAACAAACATCCATCCATCCATCCACACAAACTTTCGCATTTATAATATTAAAGTAGGATAAGATAGGATAGTAAGAAGTAGAAGTAGAAAGAGAAGAAGAATTAGAAGGGAAGGAGAAGTAGAATAAAGTAGGAATTGACAACAATAAAAACTGTTTAAGAGCATTTTTACCCTCTCTGTGGTGACCATGAGTCAACACTCCATCCATATCTAGCATGACAGGCAATTCCCACGTCCACAGAGATTGCTCCAGAAACAATACCCAGATGTATAGCCCAGATTACCTCAATACCTTTTACCGTGGCGATGAAAAATGTATTTTTAACATTTTAAAGATACGATGAAAGATCTTAAGTGGGCTCCTCAACTAGAGCGGTTTTCACTGAGTTAAAAATGGAATTTACCGTGTTTCTACAGACCGTTTGGTAGACACGTAATATTTATATTACTGTCCGGAATAGGGTGAGATGGAAAAAGATATTTCATTTTTCTGTTTAGTTTGTGAAAACCTACGTTTATGCTGTGTGCATTTTTATGTAGGTCAGTTCTCGTTTAATGTTGGAGCTACTGTTTAAATCTTAACTGAGTCTGATTGGTAGGAGATTTATGTTTCGAATTGATTTATTCCTTTGAGGCTAGTTGATTGTCAGGGGAATTTTCTGCTTCTCTCAATTGTGTAGACCTAAAAGATTTACGTCAATTATGCATGGTAGAGAATTTTAAGGATAGATACATAGATGCTTCGGTCATGTTGAGAGGATGAGTGAAAGGCGACTAAATGGAATTTATATGACAGATGTGGGTGGCAATGCAGGGAGGGCACGCCCTAGAAAGACCTACACTGACCTTATTGGTGAAGTTCTTCGGAAAGGTCGGTTGCGCAGTACTCGTAACCGGCGTGCTTGTACGACCAGGTGTATGAACGTGGATGAGGCAAAAGAAATATGTAAGGATCATAGCAGGTGGCGTTCTGTGGTTTCTACCTACTAATAGTTTTTGAGTCTATCCATTACAAACGAAAATACAAATATTTTCTCTTTGTAATATTAGTTTAGCTAAATAATAGTGTATCTATACACTAACTAACTGTGTAACTGCCTCGTTGGCCTAGTGGTCCAAAGTGCGACTACTACGCTAGAGGTCTTGGGTTCGATTCCCAGGTCGAGCCAAAAGTGTTATTGGGTTTTTCTATGAAATTCTCAGTAGCAGCTCGGAGTTAGGATTTGTGCCCGGTTAATGGCAATAGGCCCGCCCCCTACTACATGGGACCTTAACATACCGGCGAACTGTGGGTGTATATTACACCTCTGCCTAATCCTTCGGGGAATATAGGCGTGATGGTATGTATAGTTGTAGAGCAACTTTTTATCAGTGACATTTTTTTTTTGTAATTAACATGGACTTTCAGAGATAGCCTCATACATACAAAACCAAAATTAAGCTTTACCTATTTATAGCATTAGTATTAAATGACAATAATCCCGACAACAGCTGTCCCTTGGTCCTGGGATCCTGGGTTTGATTCTCAGGTCGGGCAAAAAGTGTTATTGGGTTTTGTCATTAGGAATTTCTCAGTAACAGCCCGGAGTTTTGACGTTGGTGTTGTGACACCTCCGTGTCTCGGTAAGCACGTAAAGCCGTTGGTTTTGCGCCTGATGTCCCCAGGTTGTGTGGGATTGCCGTCCCATCGGTCTATGAGAGATAGGGAAGAGCGAGTGCACCTGTGTTGGCGCACACACTTGTGCACTATAATATCTCCTGCGTACTTGGGTTTGCATTAAGATTAGCCGCCGTGGCCGGAATCGGTCTGAAGAATACATACATAGATGACAAGTTTTTGTTTGTTCTAGTTGCGGACTTGTAAAAACAAAAAAAAAAACTTGACCCTTTGATTGAAATACTTCTAACCTTAATTGCCTGTGAATTAAGTTTCTTTTTCGTCAATTATTTCTTTGTTTTAATTATAGAGTAAGCTTTAAAAGTTGACTTGTTTTAAATAAAAGCTTTTTTTAGGGCTCAATGTAATTTGGTAAACGACATTGCTTTGTTTTGAATTGGATAAAATATTTATAAAAATACTGCTGAAGAAGTATTAAAAATTAGTAAAAAGTAATATAAATAATAGTAATACTAGCCTATTATTGTACCATAGACCTTCTTCTCGTACAGAGAAGGCACGAGGATTGATCAAAAAAATATTTACTTATAAAATTAAAAACTGTGAGCGACACCCGACAGAAGAATAAAAATCCCTACCGCAACTAACAAAAGAGCTGATAACTTTGAAACCGCTGAACCGATTTCCATCAAACATAGTTAAGAACACTCCCGACTAATTCACCTTTCAAACAAAAAAAACTAAATCAACATCGGTTCATGCATTCGGGAGCTACGATGCCACAGACAGACAGACACACACACAGACACGTAAAACTTATAACACCCCGTAGATTTTGCGTCGGGGGTTAAAAAGTGCACATTCCAGGATGAAATACTTAATCCATTCTTTGTTAGACTAACTGAATAATCCGACTATACTTAATTATTTAAAGTGAACTAGGTTAATTCCGCCGCTTCATTCATTTTTATCGGGACACGAACAAAACGGTACAGTCAGCGTATTAAATAGAAATCCCTTGTTGAAATGGTTCCGCTGCATTGCCTTTTAGACGGTAATTTTATTAGTTTTGTGTCGTTTAAACGGGGAGATGTTAAAGAGAATATTGGGAGTAATTAGTCCATTTTAAGCGCGTATATTGAAACTTAGATTTTTTGTTTCTTTTTCTCTATTTTCATATAAGAGACTGGCACTATCACTGACATCGGAGAGGGAACTGCCTCGTTAGCCTAGTGGTCTTAAGCGCGACTGCTACGCTATAGGTCTTGGATTCGATGCCCAGGTCAAGCAAAGAGTTATTGGGGTTTTCTGTGAAGTTTTGAGTAGCAGCTCGGAGTTAGGATTCGTGCCCGGTTAATGGTAATAGGCTCGCTCCCTATTACATGGGAACTAAACATACCGGCGATCTGTGGGTGTACTTTGGTACACGTCTGCCTAACCCTTCGGGGAATACAGGCGTCATGGTATGTCATATAAGAAAGCTGAGTTGGAAATAAATTTTATGGAGTGAATAATTAGAATCCTTACTATGCTTAGACCTGTAGGAGGCTTTTCAAAAATTCCTCATTAGTTAGATTTCCTCTCTTTAATTGGGAGTCCTAAATATTCAGAGTTATTTATAGGATTCTGAAAGGGTCCAAATGGAACCCTGTTACTTTCACTTACCTGTTGGTTCGTCTGTCTATACCTACAAAATTGGTATGTGTGGATTTCTAAAGCTGCTGTAGCAAAAAATCAATCTATAGTAATATTGTCTATAAAGCTGAAGAGTTTGTTTGTTTGGTTGGTTGAACGCGCTAATCTCAGGAACTACTGGTTTGAACTGAAATAAATATTTTTGTGTTGGATAGTTCATTTATCGAGGTAGGCTATAGGCTATATAACATCACGCTACGACCGATAGGTGCGGAGCAGTAACCAAAGACGTAACCTAATGCGTGTGAAAAAATTACGCGGACGAAGTCGCGGTTAGAAGCTAGTTTAAAAAAAAAAACAATAATATGTATTTTAGTAGGATTTGTGGGATGTGTGACTGAAATTACTATTCTTGTTTCAGGAGACTACTCTCTGGACATCAAAGATGTTTCTCTAGAAGATGACGGACTGTACCAGTGCCAAGTCAGCTCCGGATATAACAGTAAGTGTGACAAACATCTATTTACTTTAGGAGATCATGGTACTGGGTTCGATCTACAGTTCTAGCAAAAAATATTATTGAGTTATTCTTCACACTGCACGCGATCGCTCGGACTGACGAAATAATCGCGTGCAGCGTCGGCGCCCCAAAAAAACCCAAAAATTAACTTGACGTTTGTGCTAACGACTCTCTCGGATCTTAGTCTATTTGTAAAATTACGAAGATTATTACACGTTCCTAAGATGTTAATAAAAAATAACCAGAAGACATTATTTAGAGGACAAGATGACATGAGACGAGAAGGCATTAATAATTATAAAGCTGAAGAGTTTGTTTATTTGTTTGGCTGAGCGCGCTAATCTCAGAAACTACTGGTTTGAATTTTAAAAAATCTTTTTGTTTGGAATAGTCAATTTATCCAGGAAGGCTATATAACATCACGTTACGACCAGTAGGTGCGGAGCAGTAACTAAAGACGTAACTTAATGCGGGTGATGCGGACGATGTCACGAGCGGAAGCTAGTATTTATATAAATGTAAACAAAGTGTGTGACACTTCATTTAGTTTGTACTGTAACTTTGATGTATAATTAATTTATCTGTAAAATTTCTTGATTCTGTGGAGCGAGCTGTCATATTGAATGACTAGAAAATAATGGAAAATAGAGGTTATGTAAAAGTGAGAATTTTAATGTAATTAATAAGAACTGGTGAGACAATAGCTTTAAATGTTGTTTCTCTTTTCAGGTAAAATTAGAGCATTGTTAATGTTAAGAATGTTTTGTAAATGTTTTAAAACTAGTATTTGTAATAAAATAAACCTCCACTCTTTTCAGAGCAACTAAACTTTGTTATAGTTTTACTGGTCATATTCAAGGATAATAATAAAACCTCCATATTATATAAATTGTAGTACATTAAAAAAAAGAATAAGAAAATATGGAGAAATTCTTGATTTATGAGTAATACGAAAAATAAGAATCAATTCTTATATTGTATCACTGACATCGGTGAAGGAAAACATCGTGAGGAAACCTGCACTTAGAGTTTGTAAGTCTGAAACCGCTAATTTGCATTGAGCAAGCGTGATGATCAATGCCCATGCCGTCAACTGTCTCCGTATCCTCGTTAGACAATGCATTTTTTTTTATTTTTGTGGTGGGAAATCATCAAATAACTTCTCCCGCCCTGGGCGGGGCGGGAGGGAGTGTCAGACTTTTACTGACTAAAACCCACCCATGTTCCTTCTTGTGGCCTTTGCGTTCCGGGGGCGCGGTATCTCTTACGAACAACCCGCAGCCCCGGCAGGAATCAGCCCTCAGTGGCCCCTTTCTTTTGCTGACATCTCTTTGAGGCGCGCGTGGAACACGAACGCGCCGTCGACACGGCCTGTCGTTATTTAAACGTAAGGACGGTGAGCTACCCATTGCTCACCATCCACAGGCCCGTATAGACAATGCCTAAGGCATTAAGTTCGCCTTTGTTTTTTTTCTTGCCTAAAGTTTAAATAAATAAAATTATAATAATAATTATTCTAGACGTGAAGACTTGTATTGGCTGTCAGATAATCATACTGTTATTCATCACCAATGTATTTAGCTGTAAGTCTTCCAAAGTTCTTAAATAAATAAATAAATAATAATTAATAATTTAAAGTTAAAATATAACTACTTACATATTTTTTTGTACCAATATATATATTTCTATTTCTATAAATCACTGAACAACTTGTCTAGTTGACTGCCTCGTTAGCCTTGTAGTCCTAAGCGCGAATGCTACGCTAGAGGTCTTGGGTTCGATTCCAAGGTCGAGCAAAGTGTTATTGGATTTTTCTATGTAATTGTCAGTAGCAGGTCGGGGTTAGGATTTGTGCCCTATTAATGGCATTAGGCTCGCACCCTTTTACATTGGACCTAAACATACCGGCGAACTGTGGGTGTACATTGGTTACACCTCCGCAATACATGTATTTTCATGTTTCGTACTTTTTAGAGCGCAATTTGTCAGTAGTCGTTTTATTTGATATCACGGAATAACTTATTCAGTTTTGTAATAAATATGTACTAGGAAATCAACAAAGTCGCGGGCATAGCATATTATTATTAGCAAAATGGACGATACGTCACGTTGGTTCCTGATTTAGAGCGAAGTTTCAACGCGATTTTAATGACCCTGTGAGTGAATGTAACGTTATTCGTAATCATTTTGTAAATTATGTCCCTAAATCGAAATAAACTTTTAATATTTCGTCATTTATTTCCCTTATAATTGGTAGTAGTGTCGTTCACGTCGTATTTCAAAGTGACTAATGATTAAGAACGTTTAACGCTGATTAGTTTTAAATCTGTTTCAAGCATTAGTTTTGAATGACTCAAAAAGAGGGGTGTTAAAATTTTGACGTGTCTGTGTGTTTGTCTGTGGTACCGTAGCTCTTAAACGGGTTAACCGATTTGCATGCGATTTTTTTAAATTTGAAAGCAGGTTTCCTTGCGATTGTTTTTAGATATGTTTTATTAAAATTAACTTTCTGTCTTCGTAGCCTAGTGGTCCTAAGCGCGACTGCTACGCTAGAGGTCTTGGGTTCAATTCCCAGGTCAAGCAAAACGTGCTATTGGGTTTTTCCATAAAATTCTCAGTAGCAGCTCGGAGTTAGGATTTGTGCCCGGTTAATGGCAATAGGCTCGCCCCCTATTACATGGGACCTAAACATGCCGGCGAACGGTGGGTGTACATTGTTACACCTCTGCCTAACTCTTCGGGGAATACAGGCGTGATGGTATGTTATGTTATTAAAATTGGTTCAGCTGTTTCAAGGTTATCAGCTGTTTTGTTAGCTGCGGTAGGGACCTTTATTCTACGGTCGGGGGTCTATTTTCTGGATTTTAATGTGTCATAATATTGTCATAGGGCTGAATTTGTTTGATGTAATTAACTTTATTATTGACTTACTTATTTAGAGATTGTGAGTTGATTCGTTTTAACAGAACTAAGTAATTGTGGTTCATGCATACATGAACCACAATTACTTAGTTCTGTGACCACCACATTACACCACATTACTGACTGGCCAATAATAAACCATAGTTTATTATTGGCCAGTCAGTAATGTGGTGACTTATTATACCTTTAAAATATACATGATGGAAGCAACGTCAACGCGTAGACAACCGATTCAAAAGATAATTCTAGATTCAAAGTTTTCGTCGCTTATGAACAAAACAATCGAACAGCTGATTTTTTCACCTTGTAGCGACATCTATCGCTCAGCATGCGAACTACTACGACAAACTGACGTTGCCTAGATCGCGATATCAAAGTTCGCCGCGACGTTTAGCATATATACAAAATCCCGACAATTACCGTTGGGCAGTAGCCCGCCAGACACAAAACCCGTCTCGTCGGAGGATCCTCCCTTTTCAATGGAGGATGATAGACTTTACACCCAGTTTCTCATCCCTCCAAAACCTGATTACGGCGGTAGTTCAATTTTTTGTTGGTTTTTATATGGCTAACAAGCCAACAGCCCACCTGATGTAAAGTGGTCACCACTACCTATAGACAACTGAAATACCAGAGGCCTTGCAAATGTGTTGCCATTCCAGAGACAAAGTTGAAATGTCTCATGTGCCTGTAATTACACCGGCACCCATACCCTTCAAATCGGAACACAGCAACGCTGCTTTGCGGCAGAAATAGGTATGGTGGTGTTACTTCTACGGACGAGCACCTTCACTACTACTATTAAAATATTCTAATCAAAATATTTCTTTCTAGATGAGCCAGCGATTCGCTCCCGCTACGCTCAGCTCACAGTACTGGTTGCTCCCGAAGCACCCAGGATACTGAGAGGGGCGTTCATTGATGCGACTGAGGATCAGCCTGTTGAGATCGAGTGCGTATCTTCAGGAGGGAAGCCTGCGGCTGAGGTATGTATCGGTATTATTTTCTTTTTAAAAGCATTGCCTTAAAGAATAAGCCTAGCATTGAAGAGCTTTCAATCGCTAGCATGTGACATCTCACCTCAAGCTCACTTCACCTATACATATATACAAATAGATAAAATTGAAGTGTCTGTTCGTAATTTCAAATTAACAGCTTTTCACTAAATGTATATAAAAGTAAATACGGTAATAACATAAAAAAAAACAATTTTTTAAAGTTTCGTCTGTCTGTCTGTTTTTTCCGGCTAATCTCTGAAACGGCTGAATCGATTTTGTCGTGACTTTTACTCGCAAATAGCTAATGTCATAAGCAGTAACTTAGGCTACTTTTTTTTTACAAGTTTTAATTTGAAAAAGAGGAAATCGAATTTAAAGAATTTACTAGTCGTTACGGATAGTCATAAGCCAGAAAGTCTGACAACCAGTCTTACTAAGAGGTATCGTGTTACCCAGTAACTGGGTTGTGGAGGTCAGATAGGCAGTCGCTCCATGTAAAACACTGGTATTCAGCTGCATCCGGTTTGACTGGAAGCCGACCCCAACATATTTGAGAAAAGGCTAAGTAGTAGAAGTAGTAGAAATTTGAAAATGAGGGTTACGCGAAAATAAAATTGAAACTTATGTAATAGTAAACGCGAACGAAGTCGCTGGCAACAGCTAGTTTACTATGTATTTCCTTATCTAGTTCAGACACAGTTATCTATATTTACTTTTAAGAAAACTAGAAGTCGATTGTAACCTGCATTTGGTTAAAATAAGTACATATATTACTGCCTCGTTAGCCTAGTGGTCCTAAGCGCGACTGCTACGCTAGAGGTCTTGGGTTCGATTCCCAGGCCGAGCAAAAAGTGTTATCGGGTTTTTCTATGAAATTCTCAGTAGCAGCTCGGAGTTAGAATTTGTGCCCGGTTAATGGCAATAGGCTCGCCCCCTATTACATGGGACCTAAACATACCGGCGAACTGTGGGTGTACATTGTCACACCTCTGCCTTACCCTGCCGGGAATACAGGCATGATGGTATATATGTATGTAAATACATATTTTATTTGTATCCAAATTCAAAGGCGGAGGTAATACACCAGCTGTGTACTTGCCTACTATTCTGATGATAATTAAGAATAATATATTCTTTGGTTTAGATTACGTGGTTAGACGGGAGCCAATCAGTGATCAAGAAGCATGTTAAAAGTACAGTGGAATTGTTACCGGATGGCCAAAGATATAAAACGAGGTTTGTATTGTATGGTTTTTTTTCTCTGGCCTATTCCATCCCACTGTTGGACAAGGGCTTCCCCCAAGACTTTCCAGGGCATTCATTTCCCGCGTCACCTTGACCCAGCTCTTGTGGTGGACGTCCGGTTCATCAATGTGCCAAAAACAAACAATCATCAATGTGTTCAGTTCAGCGGCTAATCTTAATGGCGACTAGCCAAGTACGAAGAAGATATTATAGTGCACAAGTATGTGCGCAAACAAAGGTGCACTCGCTCTTCCATAACTCTCATAGTCCGATGGGACGGCAATCCGACACAACTGGGGGGAGATCAGGTACAGGACGAACGGCTTTTCGTGCTTTCCGAGGCACGGGGGTGTCACACCACCAACTTCCAAATTTCGGGCTGCTACTGAGAAATTCCCTATAGAATATTAACAGACACCTGTATACCTCCTAAGAGTTTTCCTGTGAAAATCTCAGTAGCAGCTCAGAGTTAGGATTTGTGTCCTGTTAATGGCAAAAGGCTCGCCCCCTAGTAAATGAGACCTAAACATTCCAGTGGACTGTGAGTGTACACTCACACTCACTGTGGATACACCTCTGCCTAACCCTTTGGGGAATACAGGCGTGGTTGTATGTATGTGTACCTTTATAACATTGATTATTATTCATTGTCAATCGCAGATCAGTGTTGCGGTTGACCCCAAGCAAAGGACACCACAATCAGACAATAACATGTCAGGCGCAGAATACAGCGGATCGGGCTCCGAGGATGGCTACCGTACATATTGAGGTAATTATTATTGTATTCTTGATACTTATCAGATCTTGAATGTAGGTCAAGTTTTGCTCTAAGACTTGCAAATAAGCCTGTTTGAATCAAGTTCCTGTCAATGTTTATTATGTACTAGCGAACCGCCCAACTTCGTCCGCGGGGCTTATTTCACCCGCGTTAAGTGACATCTTTGGACTAAAACCCACCCATGTTCCTTCTTGTGCCCTTTGCGTTCCGGAGGCGCGGTATCTCTCACGAACAACCCGCAGCCCCGGCAAGCATCGGCCCTCAGTGGCTCCTTCCTTTTCCTGACATCTCTTTGAGGCGCGCGTGGAACACGAACGCGTCGTCGACACGGCCTGTCGTTATGCAACGTAAGTACGGTGAGCTACGCATTGCTCACCGTCCACAGGCCCGTATCTACGGTGGCCGGGAGTCGTCTCGCGGCTCCAATGAAAAGATGGATGGATTGTGTAAAGCATGATAATAATATGAAAGACAAGGGAGTCAGTGATAGCATGACGGTTGACTGAACGGCATGGAAGAAGAAAACGTGTTGCGAAGACCCCTAGTAACATAGGATAAGAGCAGGAAGATAGTGATACTGTGTTATGTGACACGCAGATTTTTACTTTATTTTTTTTTCTTTAATGGCAATAGGCTCGCCCCCTATTACATGGGACCTAAAACATACCGGCGAACTGTGGGTGTACATTGGTACACCTCTGCCTAACCCTCCGGGGAATACAGGCGTGATGGTATGTATGTTTTTTTTCTTTCTATAACAACATTCTAAACAAAATTGTTCTTCCAGGTCAAATACGTCCCAAAAGTGAACATAACGATCAGTTCTGGTCAGAGCGGGGACAAAATACCCGAAGGTTCGGAGCTCAGGGTCCGGTGTGACGTGGACGCCAACCCCCCCGCACAGATCTACCGGTGGTATGTTAACAACAATCCTGTTGTTGGGGATTACGCGGATGAGATGGTGAGTTTTTTTTTTTTATTTATTTTCTGCGTCAGAAACTTAACTCAGGGTTGATGCTAACACGAGGTTAATGTAATACCTGTATATTGCTTTAGTTTTGCTCCGAGGTGGAAAAGCTTTAAGCTTAGTACATAATGGGCGCTGTTAGGGCACAGCAACTTAAAATTAATATTATCTTGCCGCTCCATGTATAACACCGGTATTCAGCTGCATCCGATTAGACTGGAAACCGACCCCAACATAGTTGGGAAAAGGCTAAACAGATCATGACTTCTGAACAAATAAAATAGTATTCTTAGACATACCATCACGCCTGTATTCCCCGAAGGGTTAGGCAGAGGTGTAACAATATTATCCACCCACAGTTCGCCGGTATGTTTTAGGTCCCATGTAATAGGGGGCGAGCCTATTGCCATTATCCGGGCACTAATCCTAACTCCGAGCTGCTACTGAGAATTTCATAGAAAAACCTAATAACATTTTTTGCTCGACCTGGGAATCGAACCCAAGACCTCTAGAGTAGCAGTCGCTCTTAGGACCACTAGGCCACCGAGGCAGTTCTTAGTAAAGCTCAGATACAAATACAAACTATGTATTTTTCAGTCTAAAGAGAACATAACAAGTAATTTTATCTGAAGTCCTTATCTGAAGTCAAACATCAAGGTCTATTTAACCTAGTCCTCCACGAGACAAATTGCGACATTAATGTCTGACAGTGCAAAGTGTACGCTTCACAGTTGAGGAGATTTGGCATAAAATGTCGGACACATATTTTAGTCGAATCCCAGTTACAGGGGCTGATCTAGGTACGCATCCCTGGGCCCCAAGGATATTAAGGGCCCCTATTAATGACAGTAGACAACAATTTTGAATTAAAAATATTGTGTGTTTTGTTGAAAATAGTTTTTTATTATCAAAATAGCAATTAGTTTGATAAATTACGTAGGCCCCCAAGTACCTAGTATTGCCCCGGGGCCCCTGAAGTTCACAATTCACGGCCCACCCTTGCTCAGTTAACTTTCCATATAAACAATTTGTTTAGTGTGTATTGAAATTGTTGTGTAAATCGAGCTTCAAAATGTTAAATTTTCCATTGTTAAATGTACCCTTTATGTGAAGGATAAATAAAAAACCGGCCAAGCGTGAGACTGATTTGCAAACGTAGGTTTTCGTACCATTTTATAATATTTAACACTACACACGATTCTTGTATGAGGACTCTTTATTTTTGTTTTAATTTTGATTACACAACATACCATCACGCCTGTATTCCCCGGAGGGTTATGCAGAGGTGTACCAATGTACACCCACAGTTCGCCGGTATGTTTTAGGTCCCATGTAATAGGGGGCGAGCCTATTGACATTAACCGGGCACAAATCCTAACTCCGAGCTGCTACTGAGAATTTTATAGAAAAACCCAATAATACTTTTTGCTCGACCTGGGAATCGAACCTAAGACCTCTAGCGTAGCAGTCGCTCTTAGCACCACTAGGCTACCGAGGCAGTTAGTTAATTATGATTACTTGATGATAAAACAGCTTTAGTAATACATACTCTGTGAATCTATCAACTCTCTACCTATTACGGTCTAAGAGATACAGACCGCTCGCAGAAAGACCTACAGACAACGTATCAATAAGGTCTCGTTGGTCTCTTTAGGTATGGAACCCTAAGAATTAACTGAATGCAATCACTATGACTAGGTATAATTTTTATGCAAACACTATAAATACATACATAAACTCACGACTTTTTTCCATGGGGGTAGGCAGAAACCACAGACGGTTACGAGTACTGCGCACCCGACCTTTCTGAATAACCTTACCAATAAGGTCAAAGTAGGTCTTTCTAGGGCGTCCCCTCCCGGCGTTGCCACTCACATCTGCCATATAAATTCCCCAATATAAATTGCCCAGTAGATGGGTTGTGGAGGTCAGATAGGCAGTCGCTCCATGTAAAACATTGGTACTCAGCTGCATCCGGTTAGACTGGAAGCCGACCCCAACATAGTTGGGAAAAGGCTAAGTAGATGATGTGAATCCAAACTTCGGGCTGCTACAAAAGATACTAATCAAAAAATGTATTAACTCTGCACAACATGGAAACCAAACCTAAAACTCAGCATAAACGTTCCCAACCACAGAACTAACAAGACTATAAAGATTTTTTTAACGGAGAATCTCAATGTGTTGCTCCATTTAAACTTCACTGCAACTTACATAATACGCAACAAAGCTATACACAAACAGTGGCAACACCAGCAACAGCGCAATAGTAAACTCGTTAATAAAGCAACAGAGAGCAATTCACGTTAAGTTAGCAATTCAACTGAGTTCCACGGCATGCGCAGCTCATTCATGCATTAAATATATTATGCGACTAGCGAATTGCTCGCGACTTTGCCCGCGTGGCTTATTTCACCCGCGTTAAGTGACGTCTTTGGTTACTGCTCCGTTCCCGTGGGTTGTAGCGTAATTTTATATAGCCTATGTTACTCAGAAATAATGTAGCTATCTACTAGTGAAAAAATGGTTAAAATCGGTCCAGTAGTTTTGGAGCCAATTCATTACAAAGAAACAAAAAAATATGTTCTTTTTAAATTATTACTAGCTCTTGCTCGCGACTTCGTCCGCGTGGCTTATTTCACCAGCGTTAAGTCATTTGGTTACTGCTCCACTCCCGTGTGTCGTAGCGTGATGTTACATAGCTTTTATTACAAAGGAATAATATAGCTATCTATCGGTAAAAAATGGTTAAAATCGGTCCAGTAGTTTCGGAGCCTATTCGTTACAAACAAACAAACACACAAAAATTCTGTCCTCTTTATAATATTAGCATAGAAAAATGTAAGTACCGAAAAATGTAATGTTTGCTGCAGCCATAAATGAAAATAACCGATTGTGTGGCGATGTACAGATTAAATTACATTATAGATGGACTAGCTACGGTTACTGCTCCGCTCCAGTTAGTCGTAGCGTGATATTCTATATGTATAACCCTTCCTCTTAAAGCACTCTGTTTATGAAAACTGCATAGAAATCAATTCCGAAATTTATAAGACCTAAGCTTATAGGCGGCGGGAAGCGACTTTGTTTTATACTATGTAAAAATAATAATTATATAGGTGTGGGTCCAAATGTTTGTTAGAATAGGTCGTAAAAGTAGTCAGTAGTTTTTTTAATATTCACCTTCATTGTTTTCATCAAACAACAAAAATAACTGCTTCCTTATCCTAGTGGTCCTAAGCGCGACTGCTACGCTAGAGATCTTGAATTCGATTCCCAGATCGAGCAAAGTGTTATTGGGTTTTTCTATGAAATTTTCAGTAGCAGCTCGTAGTTAGGATTTGTGCCCGGTTAATGGCAATAGGCTCGTCCCCTATTACATGGGACCCAAACATACAGGCGAACTGTGGGTGTACGATGGTACACCTCTGCCTAACCCTTCGGGGAATACAGGCGTGATGGGATGTAAGAATAATGTAATCAGAATTTTTTGAAAACCAAATTGAAAAGAGCATCCGTAGCTTTCTTGCGCTTTCTTCTTTATGATAGACCTGCGAACGTTTTGGAACGTGCAACTAGCTACAACTTTCTAAGTAACTGACCAACTCCTTGACTATCAAAAGTGCCTGTAAATGGTCTTATTTTAATAAATGCTTTGACATTGACTTACCCACCCATGAATATGATTTTTTTTTTATTAAGGGATCAACAAAACATACATACATACCATCACGCCTGTATTCCCCAAAGGGTTAGGCAGAGGTGTACCAATGTACACCCACAGTTCGCCGGTATGTTTAAGTCCCATGTAATAGGGGGCGAGCCTATTGCCATTAACAGGGCACAAATCCTAACTCCCAGCTGCTAGTGAGAATTCCAGAGAAAAACCCAATAACACTTTTTGCTCGGCCTGGGAATCGAACCCAAGACCTCTAGCGTAGCAGTCGCGCTTAAGACCACTAGGCTACCGATGCATATCAACAAACACTGAAACTCTTGTAAAGTGCTTTAAATACATACTTATTGATGTCTCCTTTGTTGTAGATCATCTTCAATGTGACGCGTCAACACCACAAAGCCGTGGTCAGGTGTGAAGTAAGCAACTCCGTCGGAAAAAGCGATGGAAATATCACATTAGAAGTTACTTGTAAGTATATTTTTCTGTCTAACTAATGATCATTGCTAATTATAACAGCCGGCATAGGTACAATCGGAACCGCCTTGAAAAATTCAATCATTAGCTGACAGCGCACCGCTCGCGAGTCTTCACTTTTTTATTTTGTTTTTATAGAATATATTTTAATGCACAAAATTTAAAGACTAAACTTGAATGGCAAATTACTTACCGTGTTGAAACCATATTGTTAAAATGAGTGATGAGTTTTAGTCATTTACGTAATACACAATTTTACTAACTCCAAGCACGACTGATGAGCATGGGGTCCTGGGTTCGGTTCCCAGGTCGAGCGAAGTGTTATTGGGTTTTCCCATTAGGAATTTCTCAGTAGCAGCTCGGAGTTAGGATATGTGCCCGGTTAATGGCTCGCCCCTGTTATATGGGACCTAAAACATACCGGCTAACTGTGGGTGTACTTTGGTACACCTCTGCCTAACCCTTCGGGGAATACAGGCGTGATGGTGATGGAGTCAGATAATCATCATCATCATCATCATGTCAGCCGTAGGACGTCCACTGCTGGACATAAGCCTCCCCCATAGATTTCCGAAGGGACCGGCTGGAAGTGAACTGCATCCAGAAGTCAGATATCTAACGAATTGAAACCAAAACATTCAATACTCCGAACAATTTTTTTGACATTTTATTACGCAAACGCGTCATGATCTGGTTTTCTAGTGGGAGAAATAGACAAGATGTTTATACCGATGATACAACTACCATAACTATGTGCGCGTGCGCCCACAGCTTGTGACGTCACTGCGTACTAAACACTGAGTTGTTGTACTGAAAAATGTATCAAGAAATTAAAAGTCAAACAAACTGACTTTTTCTTTTTGAAAATGTGGTTTTTAATTAGACTTTTGATTGTATAGTGAGTGCGTTTACAGACACTAATGACATACAATGATCCGGAGAAGATGTAACAAGTGTGTCAAAGACTTCACAAAGCCAAATTTTTTTTTTTTATATCATTGGATGGCAGACAATCCGTCGGCCCACCTGATGTTAAGTGGTCACCGCTTCCAATAGACATCTGTAATACCAGAGCGCTTGCAAATGCGTTGCCATCCGAAAGGCAAACTTGAATTGTCTCATACAATTACACAGGCACCCAATCCTTCAAACCAGAACACAGCAACGCTGCTTTGCGGCAGAAATAGGTATGGTGGTAGTACTTCCCCGGACGAGCTCGTTCACAAAGAGCTCCACTACTTCTACTTTTTATCATTGTGATAATTACTTTGATCTGAACCATACATACCTGAGGACCTTTACCGGTCCAACCGTTCCTCTGCTTTCCTTCCATTTGATAACCGTTAAACAATACGAGTTTAGGAGATTCCCGTTCCGACCCATGTAGATACAAATATACTTTTCAACAGTCCCATTTTATCCACAGACCCACCAACATTCAGAACACGACCTCAGAACGTTGAAACTGACATCGGTTCCAGTGTGGTCCTCAGCTGTGACGTAGACGGACAGCCACAGCCGGAGATCAGGTGGCTGTTCCATGAACCGGGACGGATAGGGGTAAGTGAATACCATGGTGCCAGTAGCATATAGTCTTGAAGACCTTTGAAGTCTTGCAGGAATTAGATACATTTTTTTGCATTTATGGATCTCCTAAATTATAGTAGGTATTTTCCCCTACCAACTAGCAAAGTGTGGTGGTAGACCTATGAACCCCAGATTCCTTTTACATACCCACTTGTAATACTCCAAATTAATCAAATTTCTGGGAAGTAAATACTGTTTTCAAAGTCAATGCTTTTTCTTGCAAAAATGTTGTCCTGACTGAATTCGTGGCGTTCAGTTGCAATCGGGACTAGCCAAATACGCAGGAGATATTGCAGTGGACAAGAGTGTGTGCTAAGATAGTGCTCCTTCTTCGCTAACTTTTTTTGTCTAGTGAGTCGACAACGAGAGTAAAAGAGGGAGAGATCAGGACTAACGGCATTGTTATCCGTGCACAGGGGTGTCGAACCTTCTAAACTTGGGGCTGTTATGAGAATCTGAATTTTAGCAGTGTTACGTGAACGTCTCATATTTTCCAGCAGGTCAAAGGAAAGGCTCCTAATTTGAAGGTATACGTGAACAGAGAGACAGCTGGCCGGTACATCTGCAAGGTGATCGAGGAAGGGTATCCTGAAATCGAGAGTGAAGCCACCATATTTATAAAGAGTAAGTCTTAGTTTATAATGGAGTGATGTGGATTAAGAAGACAGAAGAATAGAAGTTTGAAAAAAAAAGGCTAACAAGAAGTTCAGGTGTTTGGCCATGATTATTTTTCCATGACAAGAATGTACACCACAAAATTAGGAATATGAAAAACCTTAGGGTTTTAGTCGGTCCGACATGCCCCCTCCGGTCTCCTAGACGTAGGGTATCCTAAGAATAAGGTGTCTCTACCTTTTTGCGGGCTTTCCATACGGAATCGATTTTATTGAAATAAATAAAGGTGTCAATTGATGGCTGAAAAATATTTTGATTGGAAAATAAAAGCTACTAACCTAGATTCAATTTATTTTTATATTTTTACATACATATTATCACGCCTATTTTCCACCTTTTTAGGGTTAGGCAGAGGTGTACCAATGTACACCCATAGTTCGCCGGTATGTTTAGGTTCCAAGTAATAGGGGGCGAGTCTATTTCCATTAACCGGGCACAAATCCTAACTCCGAGCTGCTACTGAGAATTTCATAGAAAAACCCGATAACATTTTTTGCTCGACCTGGTTATCAAACCCAAGACCTCGGCTCTAGCGTAGCAGTCGCGCTTAGGAGCACTAGGCTATCGAGGTATTAAAAATTTATTTTTAATTTCTTGATAAAGTTGTAAGTCATTTTAATATTATTTTTCTCTCTTCTATTTCTTTAACATTACCGGAAAGATCACCAAAGCAAAAGGTCAAGGTCAGGTGTTCAAGGTCCTCAAATGATTATTGAGACCGAGACTACAATTCTATGCCATTCAGTAAAACCGTGATTCTACTAAAAAGTGCTAATAAATTATCAACGCCTCATCTTCTTCTGCCAGGTGCTCCAAAAATCCTCTCAAACAGGACTCAATTTGGCATGGAGGGGGAAAGCGTCAGAATCGAATGCGCCGCTCGGTCGGTACCTAAACCTGATGACATCAGGTGGTACTTCGAAGGTCGGGAGATCAGTGCGATTCAAGATCCGGTAAGTTTCATTACCTTCCTTTTTCACCATGTTAAACTCTAGAAATTATACCAAACAATGGTCATCGCTCCGTCATGGCAATGACTCGAGCGGAGTCGTTAATAGAATCCAACTGTTAGCTGCCGGCGCACGGCCCGCAAGCCGTCACCTTTTTATCCTGTCATTCAATAAAACACTTTAATGCACACGATCTAAAGTTCTAATTTGACTGGCAAATTATTTGCTGTATCGATGCCGTGCTGTTACAAAGAGCTGACCTTTTTTCATCAGAATCATTGAAACTCTGAAGTTATTGGAGGTCCTTCTACCCAGCTGTGACGTGTGATGATGATTTCTATAATCAACAATCATGAATGAATTTCAGCTATTGTACTGTCGAGACGAAAATACATACTACCAACCTGCGCTTATTAGATTGAACACAAGAAAGCTCTTAACTTAGATAATGCTTTAGCTGACTTTTATAGCTCTTGAGAGTACATTCGAAGTGCCCATGCAGTTTTTGACCCAACTGTACCTACTGTTATTTTTAGATTGTTGTCTGGAAATAATGCTTGCAAAGTAACGTAAAGTTCTTTGGCTGGCAGAAGCCAACACTTTCTTTCTTCCTTTTTTTTAAAGCTTTCATTTCCCAACACTTTCATTCACTTGGAATTTCTCCTGTTTTTAAATCGCATATTATACAAACAGCCAGACCCGGAACAAGTACCCGTATGCCATACAAATATTTGTGCCATGCGGTAATCAAACCCGCGGCATATACCGCAGCAGCCAAACGTTCAACCACTGCGCCAACCATGTCGTCTGCTTACTTATCTGCTTTATTTGCCACATTATTTTACCAGAACTTATTTTCAGGATTATGCGACATTAGAAGAATCTTTATCAGATGGTGTAGTCAAATCGAGTCTGGTTATCAGAGCCAGTCAGTCTAAACACTATGGACAATACAACTGTAGTGTCACTAATGAGTATGGGAATGCCAACGCTGCCATCATGTTGAAGCCCTTGAGTAAGTCAAGTAATCATGCTTAAAGTGAAATTATTTTCCAATGCCTTAAACACAACACCATCACGCCTGTATTCCCCTAAGTTTAGGCAGAGGTGTTCCAATGTACACCTATAGTTTGTCGGTATGGTTAGGTCACATGTAATAGTGGGTAAATCTAATGCCATTAACCGGGCACGAATCCTAACTCCGAGCTGCTACTGAGCATTTCTTAGAAAAACCTAATAACACTTTGCTTGAGCTCGGAATCCAACCCAAGACCACTAGGCTAACGGGGCAGTTAGTCCTTAAACACAAAATCTCAAAACAATTTCTAAACAGGCATGGCAGAATGATGTAAGTCTGGTGACTCCAACATCTCACCCCATAAATGGAACTTAAAGACTTACTATAACATCAACTTCTACATTTTAACGCTACTGGTTCAAACATCTGAAGACCAAATTCTACTTATGAAAAAAGTTTCAAATCTAGTCACAATAATATTTCAGCGACGATGTAAAAAAAAAAAAACAATACAGAAATTTTGGATGGATCTGAGTACCTAGTTATGCAGAAATGGTCCAATCCACTACCATGCCATTGTAAAGAGAAATGTTTTTGTATAACTACATCCGATTGGGACTGAGATCAAATTGCTTTCATTGGTAAAATGGACCTCCTGGACTCAACTGCGATCCTCATATATGATTTTTTTTTCAGAAACCCTACCCCTTTACATAATCCTGATCGGAGTAACCTCAGGCATCGTTATCTTCTCCGCCTTCATCATTCTCGTAGTGGTCTGCCATAGAAGAAGACGGAAGAAGGGCCAGATGAATGAAAAGCCTGACGTCACTGTGACTACAGGAGATGTTTATAACAAGGAGAGTGATAGGAGTTCCAATATCAGTGATCTGAAGCTGCAGCTGCCGCAAAGTGACGGGAGTTATGAGTTGGTGAGTTTCAAAAGACTTTTATATCCACTCGACCTAATTTTGGTCATTACAGTCAATCTTAATGGAGACAAGCCAAATTCGGAGGAGATATCCCTCTTCCCTAACTCCAAAACTCCGATGGGACGGCAATCCGTCACAGCTGAAAGAGTTTATGCGCTAGGATAAGGACTAGCATTTTGGGGTTAAAAACCTCTGAACCTCAATGCAGCCTGGCGCAGAAGGCTGGTGATTTAGAATATTAGTTAGATAGTAAAATAAAAGTATAAATAATGCAAGCCCTGAGTGCCCCACTACAGGGCAAAGGCCTCTTCTTATACAGAGAAGGCACGAGCATTAATCACCAAGCTTGTTCAACGCGAATTGGAGATTTCAAACTTATACCCCTTTTTAAGTCCTGGTTTCCTTATTATGTTTTGCTTTATCGATGTTAGTGATATCCAAGATAAGCTTAAAATGTATATAACATTGGTGTCTTATGCATAAGAGATAGGTGTCTTAACTACTGAGCTGTAAATAATCGAAAAGAATCATCATCATACACCCGTAGGACGGCCACTGCTGGACATAGGCCTTCCCCAAAAACTTGCAATAGGACCGGTCGAAACCGGCCTGCATCCTACGGTTTGCTGCGGTCTTAATCTGGTCGTCTATCTTGTGGGTGGATGTCCTACGCTGCGCTTGCCGGTGCGTGGTCTCCATTCGAAAACTTTATTTATTTATTTATTGGCCTATCTACAATTGTTACACTGTTTATCCTAATAATGCAAGCAGTATGATACAAGCTTAGTGTACAACATGATGAACTTTGCGGCCCTATCAGTCCTCATTTCTACAAAAGAATATAGGTGCCTTGTTTGATCAGCCTCTTCTCTTCACAGGACTACACGAGCTCTGATCGCTCAGATAGCAAGCTCCACGCGGGTCTTCCTCTGGCAGGACCAGTGCCTTTGCCGAACCTTCGCCATGATGACCCATTGATGCAGTTCCGGTACAGCAATGATTACTCTGATCCTACGTACAGTGACCCTTATTTTAAGGTTGGTGTTATATTTTTTTCGTTACGTGCTTTCATCTAATAAGTACAACTAAGTGGACATTATATTTTCTCATACTCCTCCGCTAATATTTTCTGATTAATTTGGTTGCGGGATCCAAGACAGTTATATCGTTTCTCTGGGACTCGTCGAGCTTCATTGCAACAGCGCTCTTCTGGCGGTCTCCACTGTTGATTCTGGCTTACAGAAGTTGCAGTGGTTGGGAAGTGTGGCGGGCTTGTCCCATTTAAAACAAAAATACGTACAACTGTAGGCTGATTTTACTTCTTCGTTTCGAGTCGATGATTTTAGATAAAGCAATTGAACTAATTAATTTAGAACTTTCAAAATCTAGTCTCTATGACAAGTCAGCGTCAATTAAAGTCAAAAATTGAAAGTTAATTAGTGTAATTTTTGAGAGATTTTAACTGATATTAGATTGTCCCTAAAATTTTGTAGGATTGCCACCTATAATTACCATGTTAAGGTTAGGTTAGTAGGTAGGTAATCAAAAAACATTTCATACACACATACATAAACTCACGCCTTTTTCCCATGGGGTAGGCAGAAACCACAGAACGCTACCTGCTACGATCCTTACATACTTCTTTCGCCTCGTCCACGTTCATACCTATATCTGTTCATACAAGCATGCTGGTTACGAGTACTGCGCACGCGACCTTACTGAAGAACCCTACCAATAAGGTCAGGGTAGGTCTTTCTAGGGTGTTCTCTCCCGGTGTTAGTCGCCTTTCACTCATCCTCTCAACATGACGGAACCATCCAAGTATACTCTTGTCTACCTCCTCCTTCTTTTTTCTTTAAAAAAAAAAACATTTCCTTTGTTTTATTTGCCATAATGTATAGTCAACAAAAGAGATAAGAAACCAGTGTCGTTAGATTGACTTGAAGTATCTTAAGAAACCGGTGAATGTTTCGAAATTAAATTTATTGTAATGAATGAACTGTTTAATTTTATATTATAATTTAAATGCAATTAAATTTGAAGACATTCATCACTCTCTATGAAAACTTCTATATTAAGACCTCTATACTTATCTCTTTTGTTGACTCTACCTATTCTTAATCTCTGTCTCACTCTTTTTTTAATAATCTTTTTTTCGAGAGAGTAAGAAAAAGAAAGATCGAGAAGAAAATAAAAAGTATCAAAGAGTTTTTTTTTTATTCCTCTCTATATTTTCCTAAGATAAACTTAGGTAATACCTAATTCAAATCGTATTAAAATTTCAATTCCAAAGTCGCTCAAATGTTCAAACAAGCACTTTACTGTACCATAACGTTTTCATTTTAACGTTTATTACAAAGAAAACGGAGGCCGCAGCCACTTCAAAAGAAAAAAAAATCTTATATTCGCAAGCGAATTCAGATCAAACTACAAAAACGAAAAAGAAAGCAATTTGACAGTCGCAAGTTATCTCAAATAATATCCTTTTATATGTAAACATGATAACATTAGTGCAGAAATCCCACTTCAAACAAAACATAATAAAATTAGGATTTGATTAACAATGTCCTCACGGCTGGCGCAGTGGCTATTTTTTTTTTGTGAGGTGGGAAATCATCGAATAACTTCTCCCGCCCTGGGGAGTGTCAGTCTTTTACTGACTAAAACCCACCCATGTTCCTTCTTGTGCCCTTTGCGTTTCGGGGGCGCGGTATCTCTTACGAACAACCCGCAGCCCCGGCAGGCATCGGCCCTCAGTGGCCCCTTCCATTTGCTGACATCTCTTTGAGGCGTGCGTGGAACACGAACGCGTCGTCGACACGGCCTGTCGTTATGCAACGTAAGGACGGTGAGCTACCCATTGCTCACCGTCCACAGGCCCGTATCTACGGTGGCCGGGAGACGTCTCGCGGCTCCCGTGGCGCAGTGGCTGGGCTGCTGTCCTGTGTGTCGATTGACTCCCATACGGAATAAATATTTGTATGACCTACAGATAGTTGTTGCGTGTCTGGATGTTTTGTGTTCGTAAACGCACCTACGATACAGGAGAAATTCCAGTGTTGGGAACCGTTTGTGAAAATAACGTCTACGTTTTTGATAACTGCTCCTCTCCCATAGGCTGTCGCGTCATGATATAGCATTATAACCTGCCTCGTAATTAATGGGCTATATAAAGAAAAAAGTGTTATTTTTTTCAAATCGGACCAGTCTGTAGTTCTCGAGTTTGGCGTTTAGCGATACATTTAGCCATTCATTTTTATTTATATCGCTTAAAAATAGAATAGAATACTTAGAAGATCAACATCTGCCCATCCTTTTTCCAACTATGTTGGATACGGCTTCCAGTTTAAAAAGATGCATCTGGATTTTAGTTTTTTACATAGGCCAACTACCTATCTGACTGACTCAAACGTACACAAAGAAAATCTCATTAAGATCAGTCCAGCCGTTTAGGAAGAATTCAGTGACATACATACGTACAGAATAATGAAATATAAAGATAACAATGACCTAAGAGCTCCGTGAGTGATAGCTCTTATAGACCTTCTTCATATATCCTGCAATATAACCTACTGCGGTAAAATAAAGGTGGTATTACATGTTTCATGGCAGAGCCCCGCGGGCTACGTGTACGACTACCCGCAGGGGTACGCCCCTCCGCCCCACCTACGGGTTCAGTCGCCTCCACTCGAGCCTGCTAGTAGGTAAGTACATGATTATTTTATTTTTATTTTTTTTATTGTCGAGGTTAAAAGGGGAATTAGGGTTGGCACGCACTTAACTTATTAGAAATTGGCTAGGAAAGGCTGCTGATTTTTAACGATTTTTTTTGGTTTTTTATTTTTAATTGTGTTGGTTCAGTTAGCAATTTTTTTTGGTACACGGGCAAAAAATATTCCCTCTTTTTTTTTTAAATCTGCCTTGAAACTTTTAGACGTTTTAAAAGCCAGTGATTAATTATTTATTAGAGGCGATCTTGTTTAAATGATTAGTATAACGTGATGTTTTTGTGTGACAGCCCTTAGTCGACATGAAAAATGTGGTTTTTCTTTTGATTTTCGTTCAGATCGTTTTGTGAGACGTTCAAATTGTATTTTTTATGTGAGGATAAAATAAAAATCCTATTCGCTGTTATTGTCGAGATGTGTCTGTCTAGCGAATGAGTCTAATCTCCATAATATGTTTCTACAATATATACTGTAATCTTTGTTTAAGTTACAGTAGTCGCCATGAGTCATGAGCACAAATGTCAAGTTAATTTTTGGGCCCCTTTCGGGGTGTTTTGGGCCGCTCACCGCGGCCCTAAAAACCCCGAAAGGGGCCCAAAAACTCCCCAAAAAATTATAAATATTATATACTAGCTGTTGCCCGCGACGTCGTTCGCGTTCATTATTTCATTGGTTTCAATTCTGTTTTCGCATAACCCTCTTTTTTTAATTTAAGTAAATAAAAAAAAAAATAAATAAAAATTGCCTAATTTACTTCTTATAACATTAGCTATCTGCGAGTGGAAGTCCCATCAAAATCGGTCCAGCCGTTTCGGAGATAAGCCGGAACTAACAGACAGAAGGACAGACAAAAATTTTAAAATTTTTTTTTTTTATGTTAGTACCGTATATACTTTCATATGTATTTAGTGAAAAGCTTGTGATTTAAATTACAAACAGACCCTTCAATTTGATTTATATGTATAGATAAGAATATAGTAAAATAATTGTAGTAGTAATATAGTACAAATAGATTGTATTTTCTGTTCTAAGTTACACAAACTTATGATACGATCATACGACTGTAAATTAAACAAAACCGAGCAAGTGCGAGTCGAACACATACACGAACGGTTCCGTATCATTATCAATAAAAACGGCAAAAAAAATCAAGTCTGTTGTAAGGGAGCCCCCTTAAATATTTATTTTATTGTATATATTTATTTATTTCACATGTAGAAGCAACAAGAATATTGTAACCAAGATTCTGTAAAAACCAATTTGAAAAGAGTGTCCATGGAGTTTCTTGCTCGTTCTTCTCCATAGAGACCTACGTTTTGGAACGAGCAACTAGCTTCAACTTTTTGTATGAGTAACTTCTTGACAATTCAAAAGTGCCTGTAAATGGTCTAATTGAAATAAATGTTTTGACTTTGACTTTGACTTTGACTATTCTGTTTTTCTCATTTTAGCGGCAATAGAAATACATCATCTGTGAAAATTTCAACTATCACAGTTCATGAGATACAGCCTGGTGACAGACGGAGAGACAGTCTTATTAATAGGGTCCCGTTTTACCCTATGTGTATGGGACCTCAAAAATCACAAAAATGCATTTATTTCAACAATACAACGTAAAACAAACTATCGTTATTTGTCCGCTTTGTGTGCAATGCCATAATAAATGGAGAATAGATAAACAAAGTTTCCAAATAAAACAAATACTTACCAAACACGATTCCTGCAACAATCGAAATAAACTCTAATTCTAAATACTAAAACCAGATCCTATGTTAATACTCGACAACAGACCTCTCCACCACTTAACACTAAACTAAACGATAATTTCACTCCATAGGTCTTTACAAGGTTCATTGACGCGCAGCATCGACACTGCGTCAACACTTCCACTGTCAGCCGGCAATGGATCTCAAAACAATACTTTACAACGAACGACCAAGTCCCCAGACGAAACGGACGCGATTAATAATTTGGGGCTTCCCGTCGGTGACGGTAAGTGCAAATTCAAAGTAGGAGATAGTTGATAACTTTAGTTTTGCTGGAAATTATGCTGTAACTGTCTCGGTAGCCTAGTGGTCGTAAGCGCGACTGCTACGCTAGAGGTCTTGGGTTCGATTCCCAGGTCGAGCAAAAAGTGTTATTGGGTTTTTCTATGAAATTCTCAGGAGCAGCTCGGAGTTAGGATTTGTGCCCGGTTAATGGCAATAGGCTCGCCCCTTATTACATGGGACCTAAATATACCGGCGAACTGTTGGTGTACATTGTTACACCTCTGCCTAACCCTTCGGGGAATACAGGCATGATGGTTTATATATATATATAAATATATATTATGCTGTAATATTAAATAGTTGCATTTTTGAATTATTGTTTAATATCATATTGTTGAAGGCACGGTTGGCTCAGTGGCTGAGCGATCCGCTGCGTGTCGCGGGTTCGATTCCCGCACGGAACAAATATTTGCATGACCTGCAGAGAGTTGTTTCGGGTCTGACTGTTTCTGTATGTAAGTTTATATTTTTGTAAACGCACCCACGATACCGGAGATATTCCTAGTGTGGGACAACGTTTTCGGTCAAAAAAAAAAATATTTAGTCGTCGTGTCGATAAACCAGTGGTAAAGCCTCCCATGCATGAGGTTTGATACCGGACAAGTACCAATGTAAATTTTTTGACTCGTGGTTGGCGCAGTGGCTAAGCGTTCGGCTGCCACGTTCTGTGTCGTGGCTTCGATTCCCGCAAGGAAAAAGTATTTGTACCTACATTTGGCCGTTGGTCCCGGCTGTCATTCGTAGGTCTTTGACAGTCGTTACGGATAGTCAGAAGCCGGGAAGTCTGACAAGCAGTCTAACCAAGAGGTATCGTGTTGCCCACTAACTGGGTTGTGGAGGTCAAATAGGCAGTCGCTCCATGTAAAACACTGGTATTCAGTTGCATTCGGTTAGACTGGAAGCCGACCCCAACATAGTTAGTAAAAGGCTAAGCTGATGATAAATTGAGTAGACGATACCACTACTGTATGCTTTTTATGATCTGTCAAAACGCAATTCCCGTAGAGATATGTTTGCAAACGGACTTACGATGCAGGAGATATTACTAATGTGAGGAAAAGTAAAAAAAGGTTTTTTTTTTTCAACAGTGTCCCCAACGCCTATATACGCCCAGCCTAACGTCAAACCACAGCCAAATGTAGATCTACGCTACTCGGCTACATACGGTAACCCGTACTTAAGGAATAGTAATATTGGTAAGTTTTTTATAATAATAATATAATAATAATAAACGTTTATTTCGGAAACATGCTCCATAGATCTTTGTTAGTAATACAACTTACGTAACTATGTTAGAACTTACATTTAACAAAATAAAAATATAAACCTACAATTATATTAATTCATGTATCTTCCTGCAGTATCAGACCCGTAGCTATGCATACGGGTCCAATACTCCAGGAAAACGCCGTCCAGCCTATCCCCAATCACCTTCAGGATGCCATTGGCACTCCCACGAATCCTGCCATTTTATGCCATTTGATGGCAAACTATCCCACGGCCCACCTGATGTTAAGTGGTCACCGCTGCCTATTGAGATCTGCAATACCAAAAGCCTTGCAAATGCGTTGCCATCCCAGAGAGATCGCGAGACGATTCCCGCCCACCGCAGACGCAGGCCTGTGGACGGTGAGCAATGGGTAGCTCACCGTCCGTACGTAACATAACGACAGGCCGTGTCGACGGCGTGTTCGTGTTCCACGCGCGCCTCAAAGGGATGTCAGCAAATTGGAGGGGCCAGTCAGGGCCGATGCCTGCCGGGGCTGCGGGTTGTTCGAAAGACATACAAGAATGCAAAGGGCACAAGAAAGAACATGGATGAGTTTTAGTCAGTAAAAGTGTGACCCTCCCTCCCAAGGGGAAGTCACTTGATGATTTGCCATTCTAAAAAAGAATAAAACCCATGGAGATAAAGTTGAAACGTGTCATGTGCCTGTAATTACACCGGCACCCGTACCTACCCTTCAAACCGGAATATTTCAATGCTGCTTTGGGGCAGAAATAGATATGGTGTTAGTACTTGAACAAGCCCCTTCACAAAGAGCTTTACTATTACTAGTTGCATCATATGCTTTAAAAGTTTATAAGCAACAATATTCTGCCCGCATCTTTGTCTGCGTGAAACTCAAGTATATTATAAACAATATGATATGACTCTCGGCAATAATGTAGCTTTATAATAGTGAAAAATTTATTGGAATTGGACCAGTACTTCTAAAGATTATCTCCTGCAAACACACAAACAATGTATAAAAGATGTAACGTGTATTTCAGATAGCTTTAACGCCATTGCTCGGCCTTTCGACGCTTTTTAAAATTAAATCAAAGTCAATACATTTGTTTCAATAAAAACCATTTACATGCTTTTGAATTGTCAAGAAGTCAGTCAGTTGGTCAGAAAGTTGAATCTAGTTTCTCGTTCTACAACTTTGGAGAAAAACGAGCAATAAACTCCACGGACACTCTTTTCAATTAAATAGTTAATTTTTCCCACAACTTTTCTTGAACTCCCATCATCTCTTCCCAGGTTACAACAGTCAAGTACACACCGCAAAGCCAGCATCGACTCCTGCGCCGCCTCCTTACTCGGCGGTCAGAAACTCGGTCGTTTTGCCTACAGGTAAATAGGCGTCAGGGTGTAACGGGTAAGCAGGATTCCTTATAGAGAATGCTTTACCTTTTGGTTATAGTTATTACCTTTTAACTAAATATGTTTTGCCTGCGACTTTGTCCGTGTAAATGTCAGTTATCGCGGCTGCAGGCGAAGTCGGGGATAAAAAGTAGTCTTTATCCATACTTAAAGAAAAAAGAAAGAAAAACCACAGCTTATCACAAATAACACACATACCACCATAACATACCATCACGCCTGTATTCCCCGAAAGGTTAGGCAGAGGTGTAACTATGTACACCCACAGTTCGCCAGTATGGTTAGGTCCCATGTAATAGGGGGCGAGCCTATTACCATTAACCGGGCACAAATCCTAACTCCGAGCTGCTACTGAGAATTTCATAAAAAAACCCAATAAGACTTTTTGCTCGACCTGAAAATCGAACCCAAGACCTCTAGCTTAGCAGTCGCGCTAAACTATTAACTTTGTAATCGAAATCATCATCATCATCTTCCTGCCCTTATCCCATGTTGCCTGGGGTCTTCTTCTTCCATACCGTCCTGTCAACCGTCATGCTATCACTGACTCCCTTCTATTTCATATCATTCTTCACATAATCCATCTATATATTCTTTGCCTCCGTCTTCCTCTCCATCTATCCACAATCATATTCATAACTCTTTTGGTCATATGCGTCTTCCTCCTCTGCACATGCCCATACCAAGACAAACTGTTAGATCATAAACTTCGCAATCGGAATCATGCAACAAAATACACTGATAAATAAACACTGAGCAGTACCTAGGCTGTCTGCAAAGTTATATTGCTAAGTTACACCGTCGCGGGCTTAATTCTACTCAATTGTTTGTGTTTAGAACTTGAATTACGATCGATTTAAGCCACAATGTGTTTGCTAAGTCCCATAAATCTAATGCATTCTAACTAGGAGACTTGAATTATTTATTGGACTAACTTGGTACTTGAGGCAGCGGGTTTTTGTAGTTAGGGGTTGAATTCAGGGGTAAGGAAAGGTTTATATAGTGAGGGTAGTTGTATCGTTGAATTACAAATGTCGTGGATTTTGTATTTTTTTTTGTCGTAGTTTTAAGTACTACGCAACCTTTATCTATGGCAATGATTTTATTCGTGTTTAAAATCTCTGTTCTGTAAAAAAAATCTAAGCCATGTCAAAATTACTTCAGTTTTATTCCAGATATTTTTTAACGCTGATTAATTTTTAAATTCATTCTAATTATAAATTTTGGATGTACATTTTAATGTTATTGCTGGATATTAATGTAATATATTTCACGTAATTAATTTATTTAATAAGAGATCGTGGATTGGGTCGTTTTGACAGAACCAATCTCATGTTTAAAAAAATCATAAACTCAGTTTATGAATGCTTTCACTTTATTTGAGCGCAATCATATCTTATTATAATCACACGATTACTATTTTAATTTGAATATCTTATCTATAAAAACCCATAAGTTAAAAACCAAAAGGTACCTTCTAAAAACCGAGTACCTAACAAAGACTGCCTCGTTGGCCTAGTGGTCTTAAGCGCGACTGCTACGCTAGAGGTCTTAGGTTCAATTCCCAGGTCGAGCAAAAAGTGTTATTGGATTTTTCTATGAAATTCTCAGTAGCAGCTCGGAGTTAGGATTTGTGCCCGGTTAATGGCAATAGGCTCGCACCCTATTACATGGGACCTAAACATATCGGCGAACTGTGGGTGTACATTGTTACACCACTGCCTAACCCTTCGGGGAATACAGGCGTAATGGTATGTTATGCTAACAAAGACATTAAACAATTTTCTGAACATTATTATTAAAAAAGAGCGTGCCACGTATTTTATTAAAACGAATTTTTACTTAACACCGTCCCGGAACAGGCTAGTTACATAAAATATCTCGTCCAATTTGTATTCCGTATTAAAAATAATAAACGATCCTCATCTGCTTTAAGTTGAACGGTTTTTTCTCAATATCACTTAAGCTAATCGTCGTAATTTTTCACAGGTAATGGCAGCCAGCCCTCTCAAGGCACCCACGTGTAGCGAAGGCGTGATGTTTAAGGCTTGTGTAAAAACGGACATTTATTTCAAGTACAGTATGGCAACGCTGTATGACATGTATAACATACTATGTTCCTAAATGTTAAATGACTGAGGTGTATATACGATAAAGAAAGTCTGAAGACTATAATATCGAAGAATTTGTTACTTAATTTGGCTGGAGCAAGAGAAAAGATTTTTTTTTGGGGAAAATTTACAAATTATTGTTTAGGAAAAAAATAGATTATTCCTTGACTTTTCTTTTATCGATAATAAAAATATTACGTTAGTTCGTTTCTTAGTTTTTTCAAAACCGTAATAACAGTTTATACATATGCTGTTCTCTTTTGCATTCAGTGAGGGACTTCGATTATAATGACTTGAATAATTTATTGGATTTCGAAAACGAAATATGTCGACTATGTCTATGTTTATTATTTTGCGTTAAAGCGCTCTATTATTTGATCAAAAATGAACTGCAAAACTCTATTGACAACACTTCTTCTGTGTTTTGTATAAAATAAAATGTATTTTTGTAAATACAATGCATGAAAAAAATAACTTTTTAATCATTAAAATATTTTTGTTACGATATGTATATAGAATTTAAATCCGCATTGTATGTGTGAATTTTATTTAGTTTACAATTTTTTTTTTCCAATCCGAATAAACTCGTTACGATTGCTCAATAAGTAAATCGATAATCGATTTTTTTTATAATTCCAATTAATTAATTTCCAATTTAGTATATTCACTTTTTATGTAAACTATACAGACTGAAAGTAAAATATTTTATAAATTTTATAGAAAAAAAAAAAAAAAAATTGTGCTGTATCGAAAATAAATAATTTCTAACACGTTTCTGTCGCTTAGTTATTTTCAAAACTTTTAACGACAGAAAATTTAGATAGATTAAATATTTAGCTAAAATGGTCAATGATGTAGGAAAATCATATTTTCTGTGATAATTATATAGTGAAAAGAAATTAGGATTGCATCTTAATAGTTCCATAATATAATAGTTAAGATTCCGAACAGTGTGTGACGACATTTAAATCTATAGTTTTAAAATAATTTTATATATTGCGTGCCACTTTTAATTTTTATTCTCAATTAAAATGTAAATATAAGATTTAAGTTTCGGGAAAAGCTTTACGATAAAATAGCACCTCAACCTATGGGCATAAGATTTGTAATGGCAAAATAACTTTTTTGTTGTTAGAAAAAAAGAAACAAAATATATAAAAATATTGCATGATACAGTGTTTTTGTTCTTTGCATGCGAATATTATTTGTCATTATTTTTAAAATGGATAATGCTATCACAATAAAACTTTTGATTTTAATTGTTTTTTCTTTATTTGACCTATGTACCTTTTAAAGACAGTTCAATTTAATTGATTTGAATAAATAGAAAAAAAAATATATATGGCAGATGTGAGTGGCAACGCCGGGAGGGGACGCCCTAGAGAGACCTACCCTGACCTTATTGGTGGGGTTCTTCAGAAAGGACGTGTGCGCAGTACTCGTAACCGGCGTGCTTGTATGAACAGATGTATGAACGTGGTTGAGGCGGAAGAAGTGTGTAAGGATCGTAGCAGGTGGCGTTCTGTGGTTTCTGCCTACCCCCATGGGAAAAAGGCGTGAGTTTATGTATGTATGTAGAAAAAAAATAAGTTAAAAAATGACTTGAATATTCAAATTTTTTTTATACAACGATGGAAATTTTAAAGTAATCATAAAAATATTCAAAACCTTGTACTACGTAAATGTGACCACACGGTCGGGCCGGTGCCTGACTGATTGTCTGCTGTGCTGTGTGTCGAGGGTTCAAATCCCGCACGAAACAAATATTTCTATACCTTACAGGTAGTTGTACCGAGTCTAGCTGTTTGTGTATGTGAGTTTATATGTTTGTAAACGCACCCACGATACAGGAGAAATTCTTAGGGTGGAAGAACGGAAAAATCTGAATAAATGTATTAACAGTGAAAGGACTCACAGAGTTTTGTAATGCCCGACACAAAAACAATAGGGTGTTATAAGTTTAACGTGTCTGTGTGGGTATGTGTGTGTATATGTGTTTGTGTGTGTGTCTGTCTGTGGCATCGTAGCTCCCGAATGCATAAACCGATTTTGATTTTGTTTGTTTTTATTTGAAAGACTAATTAGTCGGGAGTGTTCTCAGCTTTGTTTGGTGGAAATCAGTTTAGTGGTTTCAAAGATATCAACTCTTTTGGATTTTTATTCTTCTGTCGGAGATTACGCAATTTTTTTAATTTTGTGTTTTTTAATATAATTAGATGGCAAACTAGCCGACGGCTTACCTGATTTGACGTAGTCACCGCTGCTAGATATCTGCAAAGCCAGAGCCCTTGCAAATGTGTTGCCATCCCAGAGACAATATTAAAATGTCTTATGTGCCTGTAATTACACCGGCACCCATTCCCTTCAAACACAGCAACGCTGCTTTGCGTCAGAAATAGGTATGGTGGTAGTACTTCCCCGGTCAAGCTCCTTCACAAAGAGCTCTACTACTACTAGTCGAAGTGACCTTAACCCTAGATAGCTAACGTTCCTGGATTTGTATGATAAGCTAACCATTCGACTTTTTGACGACCATTTTTCAAACGTGTCTTTTATTTAAAAAGTATGTTATTTTAATTAGGTTTATTATATTTATAGGAAATATGGAATGTAAATTAAAGATAATTATAACAAAAATGAATATTTATTTAATTTTTAAGTACTAAATCACAAATTTTAAATGGCACATGTTTCATTGAGATCAATAAGGCACAACTTCTTACAACGACTAAATTAGGAACAATTGTTTAGAAATGTCTACTTTTAGTTATAGTATAATAAAGAAAAAAGATTAAAATTATCCGTTAGTATCAAATTACTTAGATTTTTTTGGCACAAGTTGGGCAAAAGTCAACCGTATGTTCGCCACAAATGGGAACTCTGCAACTATTGCAGTGATTCTTGGTCATGCGCCTTATCTTATAGGAACACAAACTGCAGCTTTTCCTTTTCCTTGTTGAGGCATATTCAGAACCAGCTTGACCAAGATTTTGACCTTGACCTTCAGCGCGATCCTCATGGTTCAAACCCAAGACGTCTCTTATCTTGTCTTTCATTCTACGAGGCATTGTTGGTATTTCCAATCGACGTTTTAGCCAAGGTTCAACTAGTTTTTCATGCAGTTGTTTCATATAGCTTCTTCGTGCCAGTGGTTTACCTCCAGACACCAATACATTATGGCAGTAGATGACGTAGGAGTTGATACTCGTTATATTGAGCATGCCATAAAACATGCACATGGGCCACCGCTTAGTCTTACGGTTACAAGACATATTTGAACACATCTGGTCAAATGTGTCTACGCCACCTTTTGTGGCATTGTAAAATTCTATGATGTGTGGCTTTTTCGATGTTGGATTCACTGTACCTTCTTCGTCACATGACGACAACAAATAAACCATTTTGCTTGGCTTTGGTTTGAATGATAGGAGAGTTAGTGGCCCATCATAACAAAACATGGAAGTACTTATCGCTCTACCTCGGCTGTTCTTTATTTCTTCCGGTATTTCTCTTTTATTGGCCCTCAAAGTTCCAACTATTGTCAACTTATAAGGTTGTTGTAGCAGTTGTTTAGCTAATGGGATGGATGTAAACCAATTGTCTGTGGTAACGTTTCTGTTTGAGCCATAAATACTCCGTGTTAGTTCCTTGACAACATATTCACCAAGGGGCACTCCTCCAGTATTTGTTGCTTTTCCAAGATAAGGCATGGCGTCAACCATGTACCTGGTCCCACTGTCACACATCATTTCAATTTTTATACCGTACTTAGCAGGCTTGTTCGGGATGTACATTCTAAATTTACACCGACCACGAAATGCCAGCAATTGTTCATCGATGGTAACGTTAGATCCAGGAACGTAATTGTTTCGGCATTGAATCATCAGTAAGTCCCATATTTTTCGGATTGGTGTGAGTGGATCAGACTGCAAGGTTCCTATTCTTACAGCCCTATCATCAAATCTAAGACATCGTATGAGGAAATCAAACCTTTCTCGACTCATACACGAGATGTATCTAGTTGCACAGAAAGACGTGTTGAACAATTCATCACTTGTAAGGTGGTTATCTTTCAACGCAGCTGCCAATAATAACACACCGAAGAGAGCGTTGAGTTCCTCTTTGCACGTTTCGTTTTGGGTTGATGTCATAGTCTCATAGCTTTGTTTTTTTATTGCTATTTCAGCATTGGTCCACTGCAAAATTTCCTCACATATTTCATTAGTCATAAAGGAACCAAATAAAACGAGAGGATCTGTTATATTTCTGACTGAACGGGCTGGTCCTCTAGCCGTGCGAATGATATTCATCGCAGAAGTTCGGGAAGAAGTATGTCCTTTGTGAGTTGCCCACACATGACGATTTTTGCCACGAATATTAGGTTGAGGCAAGTGGATAATGCTGTTGGAAGCAAATGGTGAATCTTCACGGAGAGGACGAGCATCGGAAGGTGGCGTTTCTTGTTGCTGTTCAATATCTAAAGGTGGACTTACTTGCGCATCTTCAGTGTCCGAGGGTTCGTCGTGAAAGTCACTTTCAACGTCATCAGCCAATAAACCATCCTCATTTTCACTATCAGAAGAAACATCATTTGTGTTGACATAATCTTCATCATCCAACGCCCGAATTATGTCGTCATCTGTGATCAATCTTGCAGCCATTCTTCACTATCAACGAAATAACTAAAAAAAAACAAAGCAAAAATCAACTCAAAGCACGCAAGCTAAAAGTTACGCATAAGCTAACCATTCGTCAAAATGACGAGTGTGCAGTAGGTATCTCAAAAACAGAAGTACTTACCGGCTAAACGCAACCACCACGCGACGCTGACTAGCGGACACTAAGTTGGCGCGAAACCGCGAGTGTGTAGGTAAAACGATGAGAAAGGGAGACGGAGATATTTATTAGATGCTCGTCATTTTGACGAACGTTAGCTATCTAGGGTTAATAATTATCCATCAATTACTTTTTCCACTATCTCAATCATTAAACCAGGCATTAGTACCAGCATGAGTACTAACTCCAATCGTCTCATCTCACTTAGTTTTACCTTTTTTGCTAACGGTCACACAACGCTAGAAAAAATACGAAATGAGCTTTTGATGGCCGCAAGACTAATGATTGTATGTGATGTGTCTTCGAAAAAATGTAAGTGTTCGAGTGTGACAGTATAGAATAAGTTTTCTTGAATTTTTGAGATTGGAATAACGGTGTATAATATGTTTTTAAAATCAAACATTTTTATCAGAAGATTTAAATTATGATTTAAATCGAAACTTATCGAATAGTGTTCACCATTTTTTAAACTATAAATATAAAAGAATTGCTAGGTATTGGTGAGGAAATTTATCTGTTTTTAAACCGACTATAAAAAATCAGAAGTCGATTATGTTTGTTTCATTTATCAAGCGTTTTGGAAAATTATTTTTTTATTTGTAAGGATTATACTCTTTCAGTTTTGGTGCTATAGAAATTTTATCAAAGTCGGTTTAGTATTTTGGTTTTTAAATGAAAGTAACTACAAGGCAGAAACTTTACTTTTGGGATTCGGTGGGTTTAGTTCTGATGAGGGCGATTAAATCCGATTTTGATAGATCACCTGAAGCTCACTTCACCTAAATTTACTAAAGAAGATTTATGCAGAATAGCACTGCTATTTAACAAATAATTCTTGACCCCCAAGAGACGAAATGTTTCGTGCCTTAAAAAAATAAAAAACTGTTCCACCCAAAGAGTAGCTACACCTACTCGATCAAAATGTACGGAACAGCTGTTTTTTTTAAAGAATAACTCTGTGGGTCTTGAATCATCATACAGAATCAATGTAAAAAGTTTTACGATGACCTGTCCTCCCTATATATCAGGATGGAATTGAATGCGCGACGCACAGCATGATCTTCCTGCCCTTATCCCATCTAACTTGGGGTCGGCGTAACACGTTTTCTTCTTCCGTTCCGTCAACCGTCATGATATCACTGACTACCTTCTCTATCATATCATTCTTCACATAATCTAACCACCTTTTCGTTGGCCTTCCACTTCCTCTCCATTTATATAGATTTATATTCATAACTCTTTTGATCACATGCGTTTCATCCCTCCTCAACAAACGATTCCCTTTCAACTTTTCTGTCACTGGCGCTACTTCCAAAATTCCTCTTATATACTCATTCATGACCTTATCCTTTCTGGTCGCGGGATGAGACAGAGAGTCTCCCGTCCCAGCCTCGGCGGTAGATGCTCCGGGCGTCGGGAGCCGCGAGACGACTCCCGGCCACCGTAGACGCGGGCCTGTGGACGGTGAGCAATGGGTAGCTCACCATCCGTACGTTGCATAACGACAGGCCGTGTCGACCGAGGTGGGCCAGTCAGGGCCGATGGCTGCCGGGGGCTGCGGGTTGTTCGTAAGAGATACCGCGCCCCCGCACAAGAAGCAACATGAATGGGTTTTAGTCAGTAAAAGTCTGACACACCCTCCCGCCCCGCCCAGGGCGGGGGAAGCCATTTGATGATTTACCATCCCTAAAAAAAAGATTCCGGTCACACCAGATAGATGTATCTATCTCATCAATCTCATCTCCGCTACATGCAATCTTTTTTAAATAGAGAGATATAAAATTCCTCCTATCCTTTTACACAAATGCATCCACAGGGAAACAAACCAAGGAATGTGACAATACCTAAAGATCGAGTATAGTGTCATGGTATTAATTTACGCAACCTCATTGATACGCCGCAAGATGGCGTTGCGGTCACAATACTGAATGCTGACTGACTGGTTTGATCTGCGGTTTACGCAGCAATTGGATTAAGTTTACTTTAACTTGACGGTTTAGTTACGATAACTGGAACGAACGTGACAATGTTATTTCAAGTGAGGAATTTACTGTTGAAGTTACTTTTGACCAAAATGTATTATTATGAATTTGATGACATGGTTGCTGAGCGATTGGCTGCTGTGCCAACAGCGGCTAATCTCAATGGAGACTAGCCAAGTACACAGAAAATATTATAGTGCACATGTGTGTACGTAAACAGGTGCAGGAAAGGGGGGTCGTCTTCCCTCATGCACGTAGTCCGACGGGACGGCAATCCGACACAACTAGGGAAAGATCAGGGGCAGGACCAACAGCTTTAAATGCTTTCGAAGACACGGGTGTCACAACACCAACTTCAATAACTGCGGGCTGCTACTGAGACATTCGAAATGGAAAAAAACCCAACAACAGTTTTTGACCGACCTATTAATCGAACCCAGGATACCACGCTTAACAATCGTGCTTACGACCACAAGACCAACGGGGTAGCCAAAACTTTAATATTGATACACTTTACTGCCTTAACTAAGATTCTTGTACAAGACACCAGCTACAGAAACAGTACTAGAATGACTTTAAACTAGTTTCTTAGAATATGACTCCTCACACTCACATACACTTAACTTTAATACTTCACAAGTCTAGCCCAGGGGTCGGCAACCTGAGGCTGTTTCGATGTAAAGTTACGGCCCTCCAGTTCCATAATAAATTGTTTTACTACCAAAACCCTTAAATTCCTATAATCTATCCTTAATTGAGTAGAGACTTCAATATAAAATTAATAAATATAAGAAAACTGCCTCGTCGGCCTAGTGGTCCTAAGCGCGACTGCTACGCTATAGGTCTTGGGTTCGATTTCCAGGTCGAGTAAAACGTGTTATTGGGTTTTTCTATGAAATTCTCAGCTCGGTTTATGGCAATAGGCTCCCTCCTTATTACATGGGACCTGAACATACCGGCGAACTGTGGGTGTATATTGTTACACCTCTGCCTTACCCTTCGAGGAAAACAGGCGAGATGGTATGTTATGTTACTTTAATATAGTATAACTGAGATATAATTCTACAAAAGGCATGTAAAGTCAACATGTTACTGTCTATTATTCATTGACTTTGGATTCTCTATCTCTCTCTATTATCATTGAATATTTAAAATCTTAAAATTGAATAAAAAAAACCTTAAAAATAACGAAAAAAAAAACTAAAACTAAAAAGCATCAAAAAATCCCTCCACATCACCATCAACCGGAAAAGTGCCAAAAAGACTGGCGGCATTGCCATGTTGGATGGCAATGCTTAAACTCTGGCCAAGGTGATGGCCACGAGAAGTGTCAACCAACCGTTTAGATAATTTTTGGCTCTTCCATCTCAAAAGGTTGTCGACCCCTGTTCTAGCCGCATGAGAAACAAAGTACTACTACAGCCATTATGCTTGGTGATAATCAGAAAAGGCTGGCAGTAAGCAGAGAATAACAGTAATTCTTAGCGACACTCCTCTTGGGAGTGACTGGAGGTAATGTGTGCTTCGTCTGGTGCATTGCACTGTTTAAATGTTGGGCCGCAACTGTACGCTTTAGTTTTGTCGATGTGTGTTTACTGGAAGCGGTTGAGCGTAGTTGCAGAGGAAAACTTATGTTGTGGTTGTTTTGTTTAATTATTAAAATATTTATGCGTAGAACACTGACAAAATATGTTAGCTAATGCCAAAATATGTAGATTGCTTTAATTTCATCTTAAAAAGTTGAGTACGAAACCAATAGATTAGTTATTTTATTTATTTTACTTAACATAAAACGACTATTGATCAATCACATTAGATAAAGACATAAAATATACATTTAACGACATTCATATGCTCATCTCACAATACTCTAAACATACTGACAAGATTCAAGATTCCATTCGTCCGCGATCACATTATTCTTCGGGCAAGATGTCTCCGGGCAAGTGTTTATTCAGATGAACGTTCTTCGGGCAATCATTTAATCGGGCAATCGTGCAATCGGGCAAATATTCTTCGGGCAAGTGAACTTCGGGCAATCATGACGCACCCTCTAACTACACGATCCATTGCTTTCATACCTACTCGACTTTTTAAGATGATAAAAAGCTTTCTTCGTTCACGTAAATATCGGGCAATGGTCACTCGAATTAGTCAGGGCAATTGCAGTAAGTTCTTGTCAAAAGCCTAAAGTTATGCTGCTTGCTGCTGTAATCTAAACAATAGTGGCTCAGTAGTGCACATAAATATAACAAGAACGACTAAAGAGTTAAAAAAATATAGTGGTAAATTCACTTTAAATTCACACAATTCTGATGCCACATCCAGTGGCCCACTACATCCACAACATTTTTATTACATCACAGACTGTAGCAAAATGCCGTATCAACAAATATTTGTTCTTCTTACCATTTTATGGACCCTGTAACGGTATTATTTTACTAGCCATGAAGTTACAACGTTTCGCATTAAATAGACCGGATATTATGGGGTTGTAAAGGGGCGAATTATTATTTTTTCATTCGTGTACGATTGTATTGGCTGTAGGTATGTATGTTTCTTTTGGTTATGAATGTTTAGGGGAGGTTTAGCGATAAATCTGTGTTAAAAAACAAGGGTTCTTTTTTAGGGGTGGGAAATCATCAAATGGCTTCCCCCGCCCTGGGCGGGGCGGGAGGGCGAGTCAGACTTTTACTGACTGAAAACCCATCCATGTTCCTTTTTATGCCCTTTGCGTTCCGGGGGCGCGGTATCTCTTACAAACAACCCGCAGCAACGGCAGGCATCGGCTCTGAGTGGCCCCTTCAAAAATTTGCTGACATCTCTTAGAAGCGCGCGTAGAACACGAACGCGCCGTCGACACGGCCTGTCAATATACAACGTGCGGACGGTGAGCTACCCATTGCTCACCGTCCACAGGCCCGCGTCTACGGTGGCCGGGAGTCGTCTCGCGGCTTCCGACGCCCGGAGCGTCTACCACGGCGTCTGGGACGGGAGACTCTACGTCAACCGTCCCGCCGCCTTCTTCTCTGGCATAACTGCCTCGCAGAAGGAGAACAAGGGCTTAAGTTATAATTAATAGTTAATGGCAACAGGCTCGCCCCCTATTACATGGGACCTAAACATACCGGCGAACTGTGGGTGTACACTGGTACACCTCTGCCTGACCCTTCGGGGAATACAGGCGTGATGGTATGTGTGTTTAATCTTCAGTTAAGAGTCGTGAGAGCAAATCCTACTTTGCCTAGAACCCACTTCTTTTGAAATCGGTCTACTAGTTTTTGAGTTTATTCGTTACATATATACACACAAATCTTTCCTCTTTACAATATTATTACACTAACCAAACGTCTGGACGTTATAATCAATCTAACAACGTCTACTGTTATGCCAGTACATTGTGTCATGATGTTCAAGGTAGCGTATGACAGGCAATGCGGCACACCCTCGGTATACATCGACCACATTAATTTGTCACCAGAACGTTAATTGAGAGAGGTTCATGCAGAATGGAACTATGAATTTATTTATTTTAAATTTTGCAATAGATTTTTATTCTGCATGGTTAAATTTTCATGAACAGCCTCCACATTGGTGAAGGTGTCCTGGCTAAAGGTAGTTGGAGAAACAACGTGGACACGGCTTGTGCTCAGTCAGTCAGACAATATTCCCTCACTCTAGCAAAGGAATTGACAGCTCACTTCCAGCTGTACATAAATTCACTGAGGATATTTTTACAGACCAGCAAGGCTGTTACGCCACTGCTTATTAATTTTATGTAATGCGACTAACAAAAGCAGTTTATATGGCAGATGTGAGTGGCAACGCCAGGAGGGGACGCCCTAGAAAGACCTACTGTGACCTTATTGGTGAGGTTCTTCAGAAAGGTCGGGTGCGCAGTACTGGTAACCGGCGTGCTTGTAAGAACAGATGTATGAATGTGGACGAGGCGAAAGAAATATGTTAGGGTCATAGCTGGTGGCGTTCTGTAGTTTCTACATACCATCATGCCTGTATACTCCGAAGGGTTAGGCTGAGATGTACCAATGTACACCCGCAGTTCGCAGGTATGTTTAGGTCCTATGTAATAGGGGGCGAGCCTATTGCCATCAACCGGACACAAATCCTAACTCCGAGCTGCTACTGAGAATTTCATAGAAAAACCCAATAATACTTTTTGCTCGACCTGGGAATCGAACCCCACCAGCCAACGTAGCAGTCACGCTAAGAACCACTAGGCTAACGAGGCAGTTAGACTAGTTAGTTAGTTAGTTAACGAGGCTGTGGTTTTTGGCTACCCATATGGGGAAAAGGCGTGAGTTTATGTATGTATGTAAACCAAATTACTCATCAAACATCTAACATCGCAAGTTGCAGTCTCAAACTATTCAGCATATGAAAATTATTTTAATTCAACACAAATTCAACCGCAAAGTCATCCAGCAATAAAAACTTTTGTGCGATATTCACGCATAGTTCCGTTTCCATCAGCGATCCCATGTTGCATAACGCCATCCTTTGTCTAGTGTTAATTGAAGTTATGTTGGGATGGACAGACCGGCCATTTTCTTGTAAATAATTGAAATGCGGCTCTCCAATGTATCTATAGATGTATGTATACATAGATTATTATAATCTTTAGGAACGCTTAATTTGATTTTTTGGTTAATATTGCTATTAAGAACTATGTGTGGTGTAACTTTGAACGATAGAGTGAGGAATGAGGCTTTACGAGAACGTTGCGGATTGAAAAGGGATGTAGTGACAAAGGTTGAAAAGAGTATGCTTAGATGATTTAGTCATGTTGAGAGGATGAGTGAAAGGTGACTAACAAAGGGAATTTATATGGCAGATGTGAGTGACTACGCAGGGAGAAGACCGCAGAAAGACCTACACCAGCTTTACCTTAGACACTACTTACCTTATTAGTGAGGTTCTTCAAAAAGGTCGGGTGCGCAGTAATCGTAACCGGCCTTGTATGACCAGATGTATGAACGTGGACGAGGCGAAAGAAGTATGTAAGGATCGTAGCAGGTGGCGTTCTCTGGTTTCTGCCTATCGTCATGAAAAAAAGGCGTAAGTATACGTATGTATGTATTGCTAGTATTTCTAGAATATATTTATACATCAACTGCCCCGTTGGTCTCGTGGTCGCAAGCGCGACTGATGAGGGCGGGGTCCCGGGTTCGATTCCTAGGTCGGGCAAAAAGTATTATTGGGTTTTTTCATTAGGATTTGCTCAGTAGCAGCCCGGAGTTTGGAAGTTGGTGGTTTGACACCCCTGTGCCTCGGAAAGCACGTAAAGTCGTTGGTCCCGGCTGTCATTCGTAGATCTTTGACAGCTGTTACGGGTAGTCAGAAGCCAGGTAGTCTGACAACCAGTCTAACCAAGAGGTATCGTGTTGCCTAGTAACTGGGTTGTGGAGGTCAGATAGGCAGTCGCTCCATGTAAAACATTGATACTCAGCTGCATCCGGTTAGACTGAAAGCCGACCCTGACATAGTTGGGAAAAGGCTAAGTAGATGATGATGATTTATACGTTACATAGAATTATTATCATGAAGATGTGTTTACGACTGATGTTGATGATTACTTGAGGACCCAAGAACACCTGCCTCCCGGTCGTGAACTGCAGTGATCTAACTTAAAGGCACTGAATCAACTGCGCATCCAAGTAGGCTTCTGCAAACATAATCTGCCGAAATGGGGCATTATAATCCCGTACGTTTGAAAACCTGCTGATCGGACAGTGTCTCATTGGGTGGAGTGTCCCAATTGTCCGTTCACTTGCACCACTACCACCACCACCTAGGCCAGTTAGTCAGGAAGTGGAAGCTGGTTGCTAGTTCCAAAATATGGGTAAGCTCCTATGGAGAAGAACGGGTAAGAAGCTCCACGGACACTTTTTAATCCGAGTTACAATATTTTCGTTGCTTGTACGTGTGAAAGCTGTGAAAATGAATATATAACAATAAAAAAATTAAATAATTAACATTTGAGTTAAGTCTAATTAAGAGATTACCAATCCCGACTGACAGCGTCTTTTTTTAACCATCGTTGGGTTGCAAACAATTCGACGGCCCACCTGATGTTAAGTGGTCACCTCTGCTTATCTACATCTGCAATACCAGAGACCTTGCAAATACGTTGCCATCCCAGAGACAAAGTTGAAATGTCTCATGTGCCTGTTATTTCACCGTCACCCAAACCCAAACCATTGGATTCGGAAACACCAAATCAGCCACAATTTCCTACCACAACCAATTTCAAAAGCCACCAAACATCGCAGTACAATTGAACGAGCATAACAAATCATTACTACAATAAATAAGAACGTTGGCCAACTACGGAGGCCTATAACAGTAAATCTCTTGTAATTAATCTCGTAGCCACCTCTCGTCGACATTTGGCGTGACGCCAGCGCCAAATCTATGCAATTAGAATTACCTGGATATGTAAATTGTGTAGGTTTCAGTGTGTTAAGGCTTTTGTAGGATGGTGTTGCTTGATTTTGATGTTACGAAGAAGAAACAGTTGTTTTCCGCAGTGGAGAGATGATAAGTATATACGGTGGAAGGAATATTCGAAAGCCGAAGTTATAGCAAGGATTCAATTCATAATTTTAACATTTAAAAAACCATCGGTATTGCCCTGTCGTAAGCAAATGTCTAGGTAATTACCAATAACGTATCGCGGCATCAAATAAGGTTCAAAATACCGATTGTTTGATGTTAGTTGAATCGGATAACCACAAAAATAACAGTAACTTGAAAGTTTTCTTTAAATTGTGAAAAAAATTGACGGCTTAGTGGAATAATATATAGGCATCTCTTTAGTTCATAAAATTCCCTATAATATCATTACATAAAATTATATGTTTTACGCTCAAAATTCTGAGATCTATGCGACGAAAAAATTGTTGTATGCTCTCCTTTACGATTTTTTTTCCATGATACTATTATACTTTCATGAAATATTTATAGGTAAGTCTATTCTTTGAACCCTTGACAATAAACTCAATTTTATTTAGGCTTGTAATATGTACCAATACGGTACACTATGCGGCAAAAAATGTGTGTTTTACGGTGTCCTGTGTTTGGATAGCCCCTTAACATTTTTAAAACCGGTCAACTCGCTCACAAAGTGTACCTTGCCATCGTACAATATTTAACACGACATGCAAAAAACCCGGTTTCTGCCATTTTTTTTTACCTTCTTTAGGTTACGTCTTCGGTTACGGCTCTGCTCCCGTGTGTCGTAGCGTGATCTTACATAGCCTATACTTTTTCTCATGAATCGAGCAATAATATTATAATAAAAACAATATTTCTAATCCGACATGTAGTTCTAGAGACTTGCATTTATTTAATTAATACAACAAGCACAATATGAATCACTAGTATAAAACTTACTTAAGTAATAATAAAATGCAAAAAAGGAAGCTTAAAGGGCATCTAAAAACTCATCAGCATCGCTGTCAATGGGACAAGTGCCCAAAAGGCTGGCAGCGTTGCCACGTTGTATGGCAATGCTGATTCTTTGGTAGTTCTAGAGATAAATGTGTTTAAACCAATTAAATTACTTATCAGCTTCATTATAATGGGGTAGATGACATCATTAAACAATCATTTCTAAGACACAACTTCATAAAAAAAAAACTGTTTATTCAAGCCCTGAAAACCCAATTAATTTTTAAATAACTATAAAATTCGATTTTAAGTTGCTTTGAAATCATTAAATAGTGAATTGAGATGACAAAAATGTCATCGTCTAGTATTGTCATACAAAATGTATGGGGAAATCGCGTTTTGACAGCTCATAAAATGTACGTCAATTGATTGCAGGTATCATCTATCCAAATATTAGTATCGATATTATGATTAAAATTCAAACGTTCCTAAAATTATGAGAACTACCCCACTGGTGGATACCAGTGATACAAAAAAAAAATTTCTTTTTTTTTTCGCTTTCTAGTATCAATTTCCTATCATCCAAATCCATGAAGGAACAGTTACACTAAGTAAATTAACAAGACCTAACTGAAAGTTCACAAGAAAGCAGAACACGTTAATTTGTTTACTTGGATGAAATATTTCTTTTTTGTTTTATTTTAATTTTTTTCACGAAATTGCTAAACCAGTTTCAAAAAGAATTACATGAGACCACCTTTGTAGTGTGATCTATCAAACAAAAAAGAATCATCAAAATCGATTCATAATTGGCGGAGTAATCGCGTAACACACATACAAAAAATGCAACATACAGACGAATTGATAACCTTCTTTTTGAAGACGGTAAAAAAAATTCCAGCATAAGAAATAGCAAGCACGCGTCTTTGACAGTCATTACGGATAGTCAGAAGCCAGAACGTCAGACAACCAGTCTTACCAAGAGGTATCGTGTTGCCCAGTAACTGGGTTGTGGAGGTCAGATAGGCAGTCGCTCCATGTAAAACACTGGTATTCAGCTGCATCCGCTTAGACTGGAAGCCGACCCCAACATAGTTGGGAAAAGGCTAAGTAGATGATGAAGAAATAGCAAGCACACTTACCTTTTTAAACTACTTTTTTGTTACCTATGCTAAAATGGTCTGGCGGCTTTGGGATTCCAGTCCAATTATACTATCGGTAGAGTGAGCTGATGACTGTTGGAATCTAGCCAGACTAGACTCTAAGCAATTAGGTTTACCTGCGTACGTACTTTGGGCATAATTTGGGATGTGTCAATGTAATGGATAAGTACAACCCCAGTGTTGAATTGTCAACTCTAGTCTTAGTGCTAAGAGTTCAAAATCCAATAGTGCAATAATATCTAGACATTTAGGTGTTACCTAATGTTTGTGAAAATGATTTTTGGTGGTACACTCAGGCGAAGATTGACGATTGACGATTCACACTCGCTAAAGATAGATAGGCCTGAAAAGAAGAAAAAGAGGCCTTATAATAATTCTTTAATTAAATTTATTTTTGAACTGGCTCGTTAGCCTAGAGGTCCTAAGCGCAACTGCTATGCTCTAGCGTAGCAACTCAAGACCTCTAGGTCTTAAGTTCGATTCGAAGGTGTTATTGGGTTTTCAACCGACTTAAAAAAGGAGAAGGTTATCAATTCGGAAGTTTATATATTTTTTAAGTTTTTGAAGGCGGTTGTATTTTTTGTAAAAACGTTTTTATATTTGTTCGTGTTAATCTGAGTGATTCAAAGTCAACTTTAAATACATACTCCAATCTTGTTATTTCTCCTGAATACATTAATAATTTAGTAATCATTTTGATTAATTTCAATCATAAAACGTACTAAATAATAATTAGATAACAAACTACGAGTATGTACAGTTAATATAAAAAACAAAAAGGAAGCCTATAGGGCATCAAAAAACTCATCCGCATCGCTGTCAATCAGACAAGTGCCCAAAAGGCTGGCAGCATTGCCACGTTGTATGGCAATGCTGATTCTTTGGCCAAGAAAAGGCCAGTTCTTTGGTCCGATTAATACACACCAATAAATTAACGAAACAAAGACAACTATTGCATTTATTGCACCAAACTAATCATTGCTGAAGTTTTTCGTAGAATTATCAATTGTTATAATGTTTTATTTTATTCGGATTAATTATTAAAATTATTTATTTCAAAGAAACCATTAAAAGATACTTTTAAAAGTAATTTACACAAGAATAAACTGATTGAACCTTTTTGCTCCTTTTATCATACCTACTATTGTTTTTCCAAACAAAATACCTTTATTAATTAAAATACCTGAATAATAAACAAACAAGGACCCTCCTAAACAACCGAAGGTCAAGGTTAACAATGTGTTGAATGTAACCCTGACCTTAGACCTGGTTCACACGAGGAATTATTGAACCAAGATTTATTCCGCTCACTGGATTTTTAATTCGGACTGCAGAAAAAAAAAAATCCGGTGAGCGGAAAAAAACCTCCGCATTAAAAAAGTGATGTAAGTGACGTAAAGACTCAGTGGTTAAACCACCCGCCTCTTACACATGAAGATACAGGTTCGATACCGGGCATGTACGAATGTAAATTTTCCAATTCATTTGTACTTTCTAAGTTTATCTTAGATATCACGGACGTCGGTGAAGAAAAACATCGTGAGGAACGAAAAATCTGCAATACCCAATCCCCCTTGAGCAAGCGTCGTGGTAAATGCTCGTGCCTTCTTTGGATGAAAAGAAGCCTTTGCCCAGAAGTGGGACAGTAATAGACTGTTGCTATATCAAAAATGCACTAAGTTCACAACTAACTCTTCGTTAACTGCCTCGTTGGCCTAGTGGTCCTAAGCGCGACTGCTACGCTAAAGGTCATGGGTTCGATTCCCAGGTCGAGCAAAAAGTGCTGTTGGGTTTTTCTATGAAAATCTCAGTATCACCTCGGAGTTAGGATTTGTCCCCGGTTAATGGCAATAGGCTCGCCCCCTATTGCATGGGACCAAAAACATACCAGCGAACTGTGGGTGTACATTGGTACACTTCTGCCTAACCCTTCGGGAAATACAGGCATGATGGTATGTACTAAATTCTCAATGCTTGACCTTGAACAAAAAATCCACAGCGCGTAAAAAATATCGACGTGTTAAAAAACCGCCTGTGAGTACAAGCGCTTAATTTTGCTAATATGTTGACTACGAGAGCACCCAGGGGTTATTGTGAACCTATTTATAAAGGGTTAATAAGGTAGAAGGGGTACGTAAATATAATTAAGTGGGTAATGAGAGGATACTGGACCAATTGGATTTAATTGTTATAAAAACTGAAAAAGACAGGGATAATAAAGTATGTAAGCGTTGAGGGTCAATTATCGAAAAGCTAATATTATCAAGTTTAAAAAATGACAACGAAGGGTTAGGCAGAGGTGTACCAATATACACCCACAGTTCGCCGGTATGTTTAGGTCCCATGTAATAGCGGGCGAGCCTATTGCCAGTAACCGGGCACAAATCCTAACTCCGAGCTGCTACTGAGAATTTCATAGAAAAACGGTGTTGGAAGTCGGTGGCAACACAAAACAATAAACAGAACAAAAGCCGCCGACTTCCAAAGCTAGTTATTTTTCAGATTTAAGTTTTTGAAAGCGGTTGACTTTTTTTGTAAACAAGTTTTTATAATTTAAGAGCTACCTTTCTGATTTTATTTGATTTACTTTTTTCTGTTTTATATTTGGTTTTTTTTTTTGCATAATTAACATCGACTTGCTAAGATAAACCAAGATATATAATTAATTGTCAATTAAATTTAACACAATTTGCAATCTTCCTAGTTCTGCGTGCTGTGCTGGTGCTGCTGCTGCGGCTGCAGAAAACCTCAAACAGCGTAAGTATAGTACCCTTCCGGTCCCTTCCAGTTCCTTTCGGTCCGTGTGTCCATACCCTTTTTAGGGATTTATCTAAACAGTTGGTTGACACTTCCAGCGACCCAAAGGCTGGCTTTTACCATGGCCAGAGGTTCAGCATTGCCATCCAAAGTGGCAATGCCGCCAGTCTTTTGGGCACTTTTCCGGTTGACGGAGATGCGGAGGAGATTTTTGATGCCATTTAGTTTTAGTTTCTTTTTTGTTTTTATTAAGGATTTCTAATTTTAAGGCTGTAAATATAACTTATAAATACCATCACGCCTGTATTCCCCGAAGGGTTAGGCAGAGGTGTAACAATGTACACCCACAGTTCGCCGGTATATTTAGGTCCCATGTAATAAGGGGCGAGCCTATTGCCATTAACCGGACACAAATCCTAACTCCGAGCTGCTACTGAGAATTTCATAGAAAAACCCAATAACACTTTTTGCTCGACCTGGGAATCAACATTACACAACAACAAATAAACAACACAAAATAAAAACAAACTAACTACTAACTACTGGAAATATAACTTCTTTTGCAAATTAAAATTCAAAAGATACTTCTATTTGAATATAATATCAATATCAAAGCCACACACATATTTGCACCAGAAATCCAAGTGTAAACATACACGTTCACATATTTGGATAGCAGTCTATTCAAATTACAGGACCTAAAACAGAATGTATTGAAATGGACTCTGTAGAGATATTAATATTGAGGTTAGAACATTGGAATATAAATTCTAGTTTGTCAAAGGTATTGCTGACATAGACTTCACCCAGTCTTGGAGCGACCCTTTGATGTATTAGTTCGTTCAGGAATCTAACATCAGTCACTTAACGAACTATATCATACAATCACGCCTGTATTTACCGAAGGGTTAACAGTGGTGTAACCAATGTACACCCACAGTCCGTCGGTATGGTTGTAAATCTCATGTCGAGAGGCGAGCCTATTGCCATTGACTGGTTACTAATCCTACTGCTCGGTCTGACAAGGCAGTGAACCAAATATAGATACTAACAAAATTAACATACGTCGTCCGGAGCGTCTACCGCGGCGGCTGGGACGGGAGAACCGCTGTCTCAACCGTCCCGCCGCCTCCTTCTCAAGCATTACTGCCTCGCAGAAGGAGGCGACTGCATCCCATTCCCTCTCGCTCCGGACCATGGCTTGCACCAGGACCGGACGCGAGAGTTCGCCGCCGCCGATGGCCGCCACGAGGACTCGGCGATGCTCCGCCCAAGCGGGGCATACCGCCACGGTGTGCTCCACCGTGTCCTCGGGGCGATCCACACAATGGTGACACCCGGACGTTTCCTCCCGCCCGATGAGGTGCAGGAACCTCCCGAAACACCCGTGTCCGGTGAGGACCTGCGTCAGGCGGTAGGTGAGGGCGCCGTGGTGCCTCTCCAGCCACTCCTCAAAGAGGGGAGTGTCGACGGCGCGTTCGTGTTCCACGCGCGCCTCAAAGAGATGTCAGCAAAAGGAAGGGGCCACTGAGGGCCGATGCCTGCCGGGGCTGCGGGTTGTTCGTAAGAGATACCGCGCCCACGGAACGTAAAGGGCACAAGAAGGAACATGGTTGGATTTTAGTCAGTAAAAGTCTGACAGTCCCTCCCGCCCCGCCCAGGGCGGGAGAAGTTATTTGATGATTTCCCACCCGCCAAAAAAAAAAAGCCTAGCCCGGTGATCAATGCTCGTGCGTTCTCTGTAAAAGAAGAGGACTTTGAGGCAATCATGGGCTGGTTCTTCTTCCTATCTGACTTCTTACTCTAAATACTTGTGCTCTGCGCACATTAAGAATCTTCGTTCCTCCAATAATCTCCTTCTACGATGTCCTTCTCACCGCCCTGGTTTTCTTAAATTTTCTTTTCTTGTCCAGGCGGTTTTTCGTTGGAATGTGCTTCCTCAAAATATCAGAATGGTCACCAGTCGGTTCACATTGAAAGTAAAAGCTCGTGAACACTTGCTCATGAGGTTGGCAGACTCGTTTCACAATTAATTTGTTTATTATTTCTCCAACTATATATTTTTATCTCTCTACTTTGTATGTTTTGTTTGTATGTAAGTGTGTATTTATTCTTAAAATATATTCAATTCCTGAATATTTTCTGTTCTTTGCACCTACTATGTTTTGTCTCTGCATCGCCCTAAGGTAGAAAATGTCTAACGCATTAAGCCCGCCAATGTACAGTGTATTTTTTACATTATGTGAATATAGTTTAATAAATAATTAAATATAATTATTAATATTAACCTATCCTCAAAAACTTACCCATCATTTACACTTTCACACCTCCTAAAATACTCAAAAATATTTTTAAAGACCAACCCTTCAGCGCTCTAGTAATGCACACCCGGTGATTCGTTTCCAAGCTTAACGTTTTAATTTATTTTAACCCTTGTACAAGATTCGCGCTCATTTCCGCAGTAGGTACCCGATTAAATTAATAGGGTTGCTACTTAACTTATTAGGTAGTTAAATCTGTTTTTAAAGGTACAGAATAAAGGGTGCCAAATTTGTGAAGAAAAGGGTTCACCTTTATTTACTGGTCTTTATGTTCAAAGGTATCTAAGGAACTGCCCCGTTGGTCTCGTGGTGGTCGCAAGCACGACTGGTAAGCGTGCGGTCCCGGATTCGATTCCCAGGTCGGGCAAAATGTGTTATTGGGTTTTTTCATTAGGATTTGCTCGGTAGTAGCCCGGAGTTTCGACGTTGGTGGTGTGACACCCCCGTGTCTCGGATAGCACGTAAAGCCGTTGGTCTCGGCTGTCATTTGTAGATCTTTGATAGACGTTACAGATAGTCAGAGGCCAGGAAGTCTGACAACCAGTCTAACCAAGAGGTATCGTGTTGCCCAGTAACTGGGTTGTGGAGGTCAGATAGGCAGTCGCTCCATGTAAAACACTGGTATTCAGCTGCATCCGGTTGGTCTGGATGCCGACCCGAACATAGTTGGGAAGAGGTTAAGCAGACGATGATATTTAAAGGTACTTATTGAAATCAAACCCCTTTATAAGATGGTCTATTAGTAAACAGTGAGTTTACACGTGGGACTCATTAGAGGTTTGGTGACAAAGGGTTATTTTTACAAAACGTTGCTCCATACTAGAAATATATGGCTGCGGGTAAGAGATACCGCGCCCCCGGAACGCAAAGGGCACCAGAAGAAACACGGATGGGTTTTAGTCAGTGAAAGTCTGACACTCCCTCAAACCCCGCTCAGGGCGGGGGAAGTCATTTGATGATTTCCCATTCCAAAAAAATAGAATACTATGAATATATGACGTCACATATACCATACCCATTGAATATTGATTTAATAGTTAAAAAACGTTGCCTTGCACTTTTTCTTTCTCTTGTGTTGTGGATTCGTTTACAAACATAAACTAACATACACAAACAGTCAGACCCGGAATAACTATCTGTACGCCATACAATTTTTCCGTGCGGGAATCGAACCCGCGACAGCAGCCAATCACACAGCCACTGCGTCAACTGTGTTGTCAAAATTTGTAATGTTTTCAGGGCTAAAATAAAGTAGTTCTTTTTAAGAAAAGTTGTACTACCAAATTAACTACCTCGTTAGCCTAGAGGTTTACTAGAGGTTTTGGATTCGATTCCCAAGTCGAGCAAAAAGTGTTATTGGATTTTTCTATGAAATTCTCAGTAGCAGCTCGGAGTTAGGATTTGTGCACAGTCAAAGCCAATAGGCTCGCCCCCTATTACATGGGGCCTAAACATATCGAGAAACTGTGGATGTACATCAATACACCTCTGCCTAACCCTTCGGGGAATACAGGCGTGATGGTATGTGTTGTACTACCAAATTGTAACTTTTGTTGTAAAATATTAAATTTCAATTTCCATCTCGCTACAACCCTACATACCACTAGCTGTCCTTTGGCGCGGCGTGTAAATAGCACAGCCCTGTTTTAGACAGCTTTGATATTAAAACTTTATCACGTTTCATTCGTAAACAATTACTTTAGAGCTAACCTTTTAGTTTTTAATGGTTTTGTAAAATTATGGCGCCATTTTGTTTTTGATACGGTTATTATAAGTGCTGTGATGTCTTTTGAGGATTATAATTATGATTTATTGTATTTGTTTTAAAACTACTTACATATCTACCATGCCTAATATATTTTTACTAAATGATAATGTCCTAGTCTATTAAACTACCTCGTTAGCATAGTGGTCCTAAACGCGACTGCTATGCCAGAGATTTGATTCCCAGGTCGAGCAAAGTGTTATTGGGTTTTTCTATAAAATTCTCAGTAGCAGCTCGGAGTTAGGATTTGTGCAAAACAATTTGAACAAAATTAAAATAATCATCCCTATTCACCATATTTTACTGTATTCAAAATCGTTCTTACAATACGAACAAAAACAAAAGACGAACAAAACAAAAATATTTTCGACCGTCACCCTAACCCGTCACTCGCCACTGTCACAAAATTTACCTCAAAATCTAAAATTACCTTCTTGTTCTGAAAATAATTTCTTAATAAATTGAATGAATGGCACATGCCACAAAGTTTTCTGCCACTTCCTAGCAAATAAGTAGGCGATTGGCTGAAATAAATCAATACTAGCAGTTTGGAGTGACTCGTCAAATTCCTAATTGAAATGTTCGGGGCGTGGGATTCATAAATCATGGTTGTTACATGGATATAAAAAGGAGTTATGAGTTATTAAATATTGTTTCTTTTTTAATGTATATATAACTCACAATATCTCTTGGAAACAGTTCGCAAAATAAACAAGGGTGTTAGTAAATGAGAACGCATCCATTGTTTACTTTTTTATTATTCTCTTCTGTGTTTCTCTCTTGTCTATGAGTGTGCGGTAGTTGCTTGTTTTTTTTTCTTGTCACCGTTACTTTGGCAATACATATTTGTTCATATCAGATCCACGTTTTATTAATTTTAACCAATAATATTTTATCAACATGGTGTACTTCAACATCTGTTTTTGTAACTTTGCACAACACTGGTGACTTCTCTTTTATTGTGGGTGCGTTTACAAACATATTAACTCACATATTATACAAACAACTATCTTTGGGTCATACAAATATTTATTCCGTGCGAAAACGGAACCCGTGGCACGTAGCGCAGCAGCCAATCGCTAAACCACTGCGCCAACCATGTTAAAAAGTTAAGTAGATACATATTACCTCTTCATCGATGACTGGAAAATATTTTAAAGAAGAATCTTCCTTTATTTGACTAAGGTAAACCAACAAACTTCCAGGAATTAAGCTATATTTTACCTGCCAAGCTTCCATTTTGTCATTTCAAATAATTTGTCATTTGGATTCCTATACTCATGGGGATACAAGACGATGCAGCAACTCAAGTTTATTATTTTTTGAAGCAGGTGGTAAATTAAAATTCAAACCATTTATTTGAGACAAATCGTTTCCAGGCAATTTTGACTTGTCTGGGAGGCAGTCAGTCAAACAGTTGAATTTGTTTCTATGGAAAAAAACGAGGACGAAATTCCAAGGAAACTCTTTTAAAATCAAAAGGTTACATAGTATAATTATAAATCTATATATATACCTAATGTGAAAAAAATATAAGAAATAATAAATAATTTTTTATAATATTAAATAAAATATTCAAAAATCACGCCCACAATGATGACTTTACGACCCTTTCCCACGGCTCGTATCACACCCAATCATAATCAGAGTACCCCATTCTAAGCCACAATAAATCTGGCCCCCAAAATCCGCAGGCCCCATCAATCTTGGGCCCCATCCAGTACTCTAACTCATGTTTACCTCGCGAATTTCCTACAGCGAAAGGTGAAAAATGCTGCCATTCGATAATAATTTTTCACGTCACAAAGAGTTCTGGCCTGCAATATCATAATACGGGGTATTTTATATGTATGTTGAGTTGTGTTTTTCAAATTGGGAAGTTTTAGAAAGGTAATGGTTTTGAAAATTGGGATATTGTTTCCAAGAAAACTTAATATTACCAGTCTGTTATCGTTGCACCGCAGGGCAAAGACCTCTTCTCGTACAGAGAAGGCGCGAGCATAGATTACCACGCTTATTCAAGGCGGATTGGAGATTTCAGACTTATGTAGGTATATTAATTATAAGTCTAGCTTTTCTCACCGATGTCAGTGAACAATGACAGGGGACTCTATTTCAGAGTTTAATGGGGTTGGTTAGTGATCAGAGCCTAGTCTTGAAAATGCGTTGCCAGGGACAAAGTTGAAATGTCTCATGTGCAATTACACCGGCACCTTCAAATCGGAACACTGCAAGGCTGCTTTGCGGCAGATATACCTATGGTGGTAGTACAGACGAGCTTCTTCACAAAGAGCTCTACGACTACCGTATTTTTTTTTAATATTTACAACAGGAATGAAGGCAGTCCTAAATAAAATACAAACTGTCTTGTTACCATACACTCATAAAAGGACCACGACCACACAAATAAAGCTAACTTTCATAGTATTTATTCAAAAAATCATTACTTAACCCTTTTACCGCCGCAGGGCTACGTGTTACGGCCGGCGTGTCATTAGTGTGACATGAAGGTGTCACAAACCGGTAATTTCCGGATAAATCAGCTTTGTGTCCCAAATGTATGTTTGTTGTGTAACAGGATTATTAATGATGGCGTTTTTTCTGTAGCGTATTATTATTTTGGGGGTCGAAATTATAATATGGGTTTCATGAAAATAAGCTTTTAGTGGGATGTTATAAGTAACAAAATAAATAAAATTATTACTGTAATGTTATATTGGACTAGACCCGTCTCAAAACAAGCATAAATCAAATTGACTTTTTCCATGTTTGTTTGTTTTTCTTACGTTTATTATACATACATACCATCACGCCCTTATTCCCCAGAGGGTTAGGCAGAGGTGTACCAATGTACCCACAGTTCGCCGGTATGGCGAGCCTATTGCCATTAACCGGGCACAAATCCTAACTCCGAGCTGCTACTGAGAAATTCATAGAAAAACCCAATAACACTTTGCTGGGACCTGGGAATCAAACCCAAGACCTCTAGCGTAGTAGTCGCGTTTAGGACCAGTGGGTCAACGAGGCAATCTATACTAATCTAATATTATAAACCTGAAGATTTTGTTTGTTTGTTTTAACGCCCTAATTTTAGAAACTACTGGTTTTAAATGCTTTTATTTGTATTGGATAATTCATTTATCGAGGAAGGCTATAGGTTATATAACATCACGCTACGACCAATAGGTGCGGAACAGTAACCAAAAACGTAACCTAATGCGAGTTTTTATATATAAGTTAAGACATTTTTTATAAACTTATCCAATATATATATTTTAATTCCATTGGATGGCTAACAACACCACGGCCCACCTGATGTTAAGTGTACACTGTTGCCTATAGACATCTGCAATACCAGAGGCCTTGGAAATGCGTTGCCATTCCAGAGACAAAGTTGAAACGCCACTTGTGTCTGTATTTACACCGGTACTTATAGCCTTCAAACCGGAAAACAGCAACGGAGAAATAGATATGGTGGTAGTACGTCCCCGGACGAACTCCTTCTCGAAGAGCTCTACTACTACAAGAAAAAATCTCTAATAAAGAGGTAACTTGACAAGGTAATTTTTGCCCTAAATAAAATTCATTATCATCCTGCAGGGCTGCGGGTTGTTCGTAAGAGATACCGCGCCCCCGGAACGCAAAGGGCACAAGAAGGAACATGGATGGGTTTTAGTCAGTGAACGTCTGACACTTCCTCTCGCCCGAAACGCTGTGATGATTTCCCATCCCTTAAAAAAAACCATCATCATCATCAAATCAGCCGAACGACGTCCATTGCTGGACATAAGCCTACCCTAAACATAGCAACGATTACCGTTCCTTAAGGCCCTGTCGTATGCAAACGTTTTGACAATAACGCATCGCGGCAACCAATAGGTTCAAAATAGCAATACGTTTGTTGTGAGTTGAATCCAATAAATACAAAAATAACATAAATTTTGAAGTTTTCTTTAGTTTGTGAAAAAATACACGACTCAGTGGAATAACGTCTTTAGTTCATGAAATTTCCTATAATTTTGAGAAATACGCGAGAAAAAAAAAACTCTTTTACGATTTTTTCACCATGATAATATTAAACTTTCAAGAAATATTTATAGGTAAGACTTTTCTTCGAACCCTTGACAATATACTTAGTTTTTCAGGTTTGTAATATGTACCAATATGTCAGATTATGAGACAAAAAATGAGTATTTTACAGTGTCCTGTGTTCGGATAGCCCCTTAAATTTTAAGTAAAATAAAATGATTTACGAGAAGAACCTTCACAAAAGGTTACATTCACATTATTATAAAAGACACGCTTGGATTACATAATTATGTTCTTCATATAACATTAACGGGGTGTTCCTCGAAGCAATAATCAGGTCGTTTGGCGCGAATAATTATTACTTAGCATTCGGAAAGGGCCGCAAAGTGCTTTGCACTGCAATTTGCGAATTCTAGGGTAGCAAGAGGTTAAGTAAAGTGTAACGTACAGTAACTGAAGTTAACATTGTGAAGGAATTTGATTTGGTCGGCTTTTCTTGACCCGGCGGCAGAGTGAGGGTTTCGATACATATGTATGCATACCATCATCATGCATCATATGCATACCATCATGCCTATAATCCTCGATGGATTAGGCAGAGGTGTACCGATGTACACTCACAGTTCGCCGATATGTTAAGGTTCCATGTAATTGGAGGCGAGCCTATTGCCATAAACCACAAATCCTACCTCCGAGCTGCTACCGAGAATTTCATAGAAAAACACGATAGCACTTTTTGCTCGACCTGGAAATCGAACCCAAGTCCTCTAGCGTAGCAGTCGTGCTTAGGACCACTAGGCTAGCGAGGCAGTTAATTTTTTATTTTATGTTTCACTAGCTATGCGGGTTGTCGTGGACGAAGACAAAATCGCGGAATAAAAAGTAGCCCATGTCCTTTCTAGAGGTTCGATCTCACCCCGTACAAAATTTAATCAAAATCGGTTCAGTGGTTTAGTAGTGAAAGCATAACAGACATACTGACAGAGTATTAATTTATTGTTTAAATTATTATTTATTATGGATTAATTTAATTTATAGGTGAGATCTCGACAAGCCTAAAGTCAATGTGATAAGTTAAACCGAAAAAATGAAATATAACAAGAAAAGATGTCTTAATAAAAAACAAGTAATAAAATTAAAAATTTTAAGTAACCCCCGACAGAAGAAAAAATCTCTACCGCAGCTAACAAAAGAGCTAATAACTTTGAAACCGCTGAACCGATTTCCATCAAACAAAGCTAAGAACACTCCCGACTAATTAACCTTTCAAACAAAATTAAACCAAAATCGATTCATACGTTCGGGCAGCTACGATGCCACAGACTGACACAGACACAGACACGTCAAACTTATAACATCCCGTCGTTTTTGCGCCGGCGACGGTTAAAAACACATAAAATTACACACTTTACTTGAAACTCACCTAATCATCATTTTCCCCACTCACTTTAATCACTCACAATAAAACCCCCCAATCTCAGTGTGCGCTCCTCCCATCACAATTCCATTTTAATGCGCTCGTTTGCTAAGCTCACCTCCCACAGCGCTAATGTTAGAACGGCATCGTCATACGGCACGGTCAACGAGTCTACTAAAATACTAGGTCCTAATATAATGTCAGTACTCGTAACCGGCGTTCTTGTATGGCCAGATGTATGAACGTGGATGAGGCGAAAGCAGTATGTAAGGATCGTAGCAGGTGGCGTTCTGTGGTTTCTGCCTATCCCCCTCGGAAAAAGGTGTGAGTTTATGTATGTAATAATATGTATGTCGTGATGGCATAGTGGTTATGGCGTCCGCCTCTCATGCATGAGGTTGCAGGTTCAATACCGACCAAGTATTTATATGACTTTTTCAATTCATATTTTATGTACTTTCTAACTGCCTCGGCAGCCTAGTGGTCCTAAGCGCGACTGCTACGCTAGAGGTCTTGGGTTCGATTCTCAGGTCGAGCAAAAAGTGTTATTGGGTTTTTCTATGAAATTCTCAGTAGCAGTTCGGAGTTAGGATTTGTGCCCGGTTAATGGCAATAGGCTCGCCTCCTATTACCTGAGACCTAAATATACCGGCGAACTGTGATTGCACATTGGTACATCTCTGCCTAACCCTTCGGGGAATACAGGCGTGATGGTATGTGTGTGTGAACTTTTTAAGTTTTTCTTGAAAAATTCACACAGCAATTTACTCAGATTTGAACTCACAACCACATATATGAAAGGTAGGCGCTTTAACCACTGCGCAATCCCGACTAAAACATTAATAGCAAGTATTCTATTATGCCAATATTCTTATACAATCATCAAACAAGGAGAAGGTATATCCCGAAATTCATCATAATTGGGTGCCATGACATCTTTAAGTATAAAAGCCTGTTGTTAAGGGCCAATTAGATAAATATATTGAATTTATTGTACTCTGTTTGATCTAATATCAAGATAGACATTACTGTGGAAATAATGATATCTTTTTTCTAGTTTTTTTTCGAGGTGGTGCAATAAAGGAAGATGGGTACTTAGTTATTTTGTCCTTATTTATCTCTTAAGATTAGTGCCTCGTTAGCCTAGGGGTCCTAAGTGTGGAAGGTGCGTCCATGTTCCACGCGCGCCTTATACAGATGTCAGCAAGTTTTTGACGGGGCCACTCGGGGCTGACGCCTGCTGGGGCTGCGGGTTGTTCGTAAGAGATACCGCGCCCCCGTAACGCAAAGGGCACAAAAAGGAACATGGATGGATTTTGGTCAGTAAAAGTCTGACACTCCCTTCCGCCCTGCCCAGGGCGGGGGAAGTCATTTAATAAAGTGTTATTGGGTTTTTCTATGAAATTCTTATTAGCAGCTCGGAGTTAAGATTTGTACCCAGTTAATGGCAATAGGCTCGCCCCCTATTACATGGGACCTAAATATACCGGTTAACATACGGTGGATGTACACTGGGACACCTTTGCCTAACCCTGGGGGGAATTTAGGCGTGATGGTATGTTTTTGACATAAACTTTGTTTAAAAGTTACTTAAAATAAAGAAAAAAAAGTTTATCTTCAAGTAGGTGTCTCTGCTTACCCTCAAACACCTTGTTAAATTACCATCAAACCTTAGAAAGCTTACAACGATCCCTATTTTTGCCACTACACACAAATTCGACGATACAATAGCTTATTTGTACAACATTCTTGACATCAAAGGTTACAAATTCAGTAATGTTCTCTGAAATTTTCACATCAAAGGAAAACAGCCTGTTTGTGCTTATTTCGTTTATGTTAAGCTACGTAACGTAATTAGTGAGTAATTATATTGAAACACTTACTTTTGCCCGCGACTTTGTCTGTGTTAAATCGTTACTTTGGGCAGCCTTTTTTATTTTTAAGATATATTGATTATTGGAAAAATATTGATTAAATATTTATTAAGTGTCTAAATACAAAGTTTCATAATTTTATCTTCAATAATGAGGGACACCCATACAAAATTTCATCCCTAATTTCAACCCCTTCAATTTATTTTCATTACATACCATCACGCCTGTATTTCCCGAAGGGTTAGGCAGAGGTGTATCAATGTACACCCACAGCTCACCGCTATGTTTTAGGTCCCATGTAATAGGGGGCGAGCCTATTGCCCTAAACCGGCCACAGTTCTTAACTTCGAGCTGCTACTGAGAATTTCGTAGAAAAACCCAATAATACTTTTTGCTCGACCTGGGAATCGAACCCAAGAGCTCTAGTATAGCGGTCGCGCTTAGGATCACTAGGCTATCGAGGCAGTCAAGTTCTTTTCTTGGGACAAAAGGTAGCTTATGTCCTTCTCCAAGGTCTAGTATATCTCTGTACCAAATTGTATCAAAATCGGTTCAGCGGTTTGGGCGTGAAAGCTTTACAGACAGACAGACAGAGTTACTTTCGCATATATAATACTACTAGCTTCTGCCAGCGACTTCGTTCGTGTGGTTTTTTCACCCGCGTTAAGTTACATCTTTGGTTACTGCTCTTTTCCCGTGTGTCATAGCGTGAGGTTGTAAAACCAAAATCCCTCCTGGTTAAATTAACTATCTAACACAAAAAAAAATCAATTTAAACCAGTAGTTCCTGAGATTAGCGCGTTCAACCAAACAAACAAACAAACTCTTCAGCTTTTTAATATCAGTATAGATAGTATGGATTGACCTTTTAATAAGAGGGTGAGTTTCGTCCCTGAAACTGTGTACACGTGGTGAAAATATTGGTATTGTTTTAATTAATACGTCAGAGCGTTGGTCTCGTGGTCGCAAGCGCGACTGCTGAGCCTGGAGTCCGGGTTCGATTCCCAGGTCGAGCAAAAAGTGATATTGGGTTTTTCTGTTAGGAATTTCTCAGTAACGGCATAGGAATAGAAGTTGGTGGTATGGCACCCCCGTGTCTCGGAAAGCACGTAAAGCCGTTGGTCCTGCACTTGATGTCTCGCCGGTTGTGTCGGATTGCCGTCTCATCGGACTATGAGAGTGAGGGAAGAGGGAGTGCACCTGTGTTTGCGCACACCTTTGTGCACTATAATATCTCCTGGGTACTTGGCTAGTCTGCAATAAGATTAGCAGCCGTAGCCGGAATCGGTCTGGAGAATACATATACGTCAGAGAGGTTATTTTTTCCTTCCCTGGAAAATTTAAATTAAATTTATTTACAATAAATTGACTTACGAGATTATTTTATTTATTTATTTTGGATCTCCAACAAAAGATATACACAAATTATTCTGCACATCTGCTTAGCCTTTTCCCAACTATGTTGGGGTCGGCTTCCAGTCTAACCGGATGCAGCTGAATACCAGTGTTTACGTGGAGCGACTGCCTATCTGACCTCCACAACTCAGTTACTAGGCAACACGATACCTCTTGGTTAGATTGGTTGTCAGACTTCCTGGCTTCTGACTATCCGTAACGACTGTCAAAGATCTACGAATGACAGCCGGGACCAACGGCACGAGGCACGGGGGTGTCACACCACCAACTTCCAAACTCCGGGCTGCTACTGAGCAAATCCTAATGGAAAAACCCAATAACACTTTTGGAAAGATATACACAAATCATGACATAAAAATAATAATTAACAAAAGTATTATGTTAGTGTACTCCTTCACTTATGGGAGACCACAGCTTGCTCAAGGAAGTTAACAAGTAGCTAAAAATTAAACTAATTAAATAAAAAAAAAATTAAAATATGGAAACATCATAAACTAAGACTAATAATTAAATGAGTTTAGTGAGAGAAATAATAAGGCTATTGCTAATGACATAATCTTTATGTTAATATTCTTGCTCCTTTTAAGAGGTAGTTTATTTAGAGGAAAATTGGCAAAAATAACTACATACTTACTCTTATAAAATTAATGTTTTGCACAATTTGACGACACGGTTGGCGCAAAGGCTGTTGTGCTGCGTGTCACAAGTTCGATTCCCGCACGGAACATAAATTTGTACGACCTACAGATAGTTGTTCCGGGTCTGGCTGTTTGTGTATGTGAGTTTACATGTTTGTAAACGCACTCACGATACAAGAGATATTCCTATTGTGGGGCAACGTATTCTTTTTTTAAATGAAAGGAAACGTGTAGCAAATTGTATAAAAAAGAAATGCTTAACCCTTCAGGCAAAAATGGCCGTTATGACAAGTGTTTCATAATGTATTTTCAACATATATACATAACATCACGCCTGTATTCCCCGAAGGTTTAGGCAGAGGGGCACCAATGTACGCCTACAGTTCGCCGGTACGTTTAAGACCCATGTAATAGGGGGCGAGCCTATTGCCATTAACCGGCCACAAATCCTAACTCCGAGCTGCTACTGAGAATTTAATAGAAAAACCCAATAACACTTTTTGCTCGACCTGGGAATCGAACCCAAGACCTCTAGCGCAGCAGTTGCGCTTAAGACCACTAGGCTACCTAGGCAGTTGCTATTAATCGTTATTTTGTTGTTTATATTTATTGTTCATAGTTACTAGTAATCCATTTTCAAATAAACAGAAAATTAAAAATATTGGGTAACCCCCGACAGAAAAATTGTAATCTCTACAACCTCTCTCAAAAGAGCTGGTAACTTTGAAATCGCGAAACCGATTGATTCACCTTTCAAACAAAAACAAACAAAATCAAAATCGGTTCATGCGTTCGGGAGCTGCGATGCCACAGATACACACATAAACACAGACACGTCAAACTTAGAACACCCCATCGTTTTTGCGTCGGGGGCTAAAAATACATATCTACACAGAAATAAAACTGGCATGCAAGAAAAAAGAAAGTGCTCTCATCATAAATTCTCCCACCTCTCTACCGGACCGTTTCAGTGCCCACCTACCCCGCTTAAAAAACTATTGGGGCGGAAAAGGGACGAAATTCCCATTGTACGGCATTATGGAGCATCCGGACTATTATTCCAGCCACTATCGAATGCTTTGTGAAATATAGTTCGTTCTTATGACAAGAAAACCTTTGTAATTCACAAATGAATTGGTTACACACGGGCAACACTTTGACTACAAAGTGTGGCTGCAAAATTTTCGAGTGTGGCCCGGCGATACTTAAAATATTACTGGCAAAGTAATGCAGCCACATATTAATGAATTGGTTACACACGGGCAACACTTTGACTACAAAGTGTGGCTGCAAAATTTTCGAGTGTGGCCCGGCGATACTTAAAATATTACTGGCAAAGTAATGCAACCACATATTAATGTTAAAATATGGCTCATGTTATGTAGGACCGCCAAAAAATATGACACGTGGAGCGATCGTGCAAAAATTACATACTTGTTTACATATAAACTCACGCCTCAACTAACTGCCTCGTTGGCCAAGTGGTCCTAAGCGCGACTGCTACGCTAGAGGTCTTGGGTTCGATTCCTAGGTTGAGTAAAAAGTGTTATTGGGTTTTTCTATGAATTCTCAGTAGCAACTCGGAGTTAGTATTTATGCCCGGTCAATGGCAATAGGCTCGCCCCTTATTACATGGGACCTAAACATACCGGCGAACTGTGGGTGTACATTGTTACACCTCTACCTAACCCTTCGGGGAATACAGGCGTGATGGTGACTGTTGACCGATATTTACGTAAACAAACTCGCAGGTCTAACCTAGTTCCACAATATATATATGGCAAAAACGTGTCTAAAAGTGGCTGTGTATGATTAAACCCCCACGAGGCTCACACGTCGTTAACCTGTTCGGTGATTAAGGTTATCAGCAAACCGTTTTTAAACCTTTTTCCTACCCGTATGTTTGTATTTGTTTTTTTTTTTTCGGATTTCGAATGCTATGCTTCGTATCTGAGTATGCTTGGACGAATTTTTATCGGTGAATTAATTTATTTTTTGTTTTGTATTCAAATCATTCATTATCATCATGTCAGCTGTAGGACGTCCATTGCTGGACATAGGCCTCTCCCATAGATTTTCAAAAGGCCTCATTGGAAGCGGCCTTCATCCAGGGTCGTCCACCTCGTGGATGGACAAGACAGACGTACTATGCTGCGCTTGCCGGTGCGTGGTTGTTAAAATCATTAGTATCTGATTTGTAACCCCCGACGCAAAAACGACGGGGTGTTTTAAGTTTGACGTGTCTGTGTGTGTGTGTATGTGCGTCTGCGGCATCGTAGCTCCCGAACGCATGAACCGATTTTGATTTTGTTTTATCGTGTTTGAATGGTTAATTAGTCGGGAGTGTTCTTAGCTTTGTTTGATGGAAATCGGTTCAGTGCTTTCAAAGTTATTAGCTCTTTTGTTAGCTGCGGTAGTGATTTTTTTCTTCTGTCGGGGGTTACTTTAAAAATTTAATTTTTACAATTGTCTGATAACGTATGTCTAGACTTATTTTGACGGAACTTTTACTGACATATAGCTGATGTTACATGTGTAACAGAAATGTTGAAAGGGAACTGTTTGTATTGGTACGGGCATGTGAAGACGAGGGATGAGACGCATGTGACCAAAAGAGTTATGAATATGAATGTGGATGGATGGAGAGGAAGAGGGAGGCCAAAGAAAAGATGGATTGTATGAAGAATGATATGAAAGAGAAGGGAGTCAGTGAAAGCATGGCAAGAGAATGTGTTGACCCCAAGTAACATGAGATAAGGGCAGGACAATGATGATAGCTAATGGTATAAGTAGCATCTTAGACTACTTTTATTCTAGAAAAAAAACCCGTAGAAAACAGACATTCACACAGAAAATTCACGGGCATAAATATTTTGATACAAGTTGGTATTGTATTTTACTACTTAGCTTCTTAACCCGCCATTCCGTCCGCCTCAAATTTAATATAATATTTATTTATTTATTTATTTATTAAAGCTTTATGCACAAATGTAAAACAAAATACACCGTACAAAGGCGTACTTAATGCCTTAGGCATTTTCTACCAGTCTACCTTAGGGTGATGCAGAGACAAAATAAAGTAGCTGCAAGGAAGACGAACTGAAAATTTCCAAGAATAAAATATAATAATAAATACATATATACATACATACAAACAATACATACAAGTAAATAGAGATCAAAACACATAGGTGGAGAAATATAACAAACTAATTGTGAGACGAGTCTGCTAACTTTTTATGGAAGTATTCGCGAGCTTTTATCTTGAAAGTGAACCGACTGGTAGCCATCCTGATATTCTGAGGAAGCGCATTGCCTAAGAAAAACCGCCTGGACAAGAAATGAAGATTTAAGAAAACCAGTACGGTGAGAAGGACATCGTAGAAGACGATTATTGGAGATTATTTTTATATTATCCTACGAGAACCGTACCATTTTCCAGAATAAAAAGTAGCCTATGTACTATTCCATACAACAATCTATCTCTATGCCAAATTTCATCCAAATCCGTTAAGCCTTACTAGCGCGATTGAGTAACAAACATTCATCCATCCAAACTTTCGCATTTATAATACTTGTAAGGTTTACTTAAGCAATCAATTATATGCCTTCTGCCAAACCCAAATAGTTCGTATCTAAGTTTCAAAATTTAGATTGAGCAAATTAACCAAGTAGGTACCTTATATCTACTCTTATGTACATAATAACGATACGTAAGATCAAGCTTTGATCTCTAGATGGTTAAGCAAATAAGATTATTACCAAAGGATTCGATAACTATGTTTCAAGAGAATTTTGGAGTATTGTACCTACTTCAGTTGGTTCAATTTTCAGACTGATACTGAAATGTGAGGAACTTGGGTATTGAAATACATACATACAGACATACATCAGTATGCGAGGGTGTCCACTGTTACATGCTAGTTTATGTTAGTTTGTGATGAGTTTAATTGATTTAACCATTTACTCAAATAATAATAATAATAATAATAATAATGAGAATAATAATAATCCACGAATTGTATCATAGAATTTAATTTTTATATTGTATGTTATTTGAGTACTTATTTTATTTTAATATTCATAATTCTATGTTAATTAATGTAGTTGCACCCGCGCCGTTTCAATTAACTATAAATAAATAAATAAATGAATAAAAAATACACCATCACGCCTGCAATCCTCGAAGGGTTAGGCAGAGGTGTACCATTGTACACCCACAGTTTGCCGGTATATTTAGGTCTCATGAAAACCCAATAACACTTTACTCGATCTGGGAATCGAACCCAAAATCTCTAGCGTCGCAATCGCTCATGGGACCACTAGGCTAACGAGACTATTCGGTTACTGGTTGGATAGAAGTAGAAAAGGGCAAGATTGGTAAAGAATGCCTTAGGCATTAAGTCTGCCTTTGTACTTTTTATTTCATAACGTTTAAATAAATGAAGGCATTAGGCAAGGTATCTTCCTCATAAGAACTGCCTAAAGATACCATCACCATCATAACATACCATCACGCCTGTATTCCCCGAAGGGTTAGGCAGAGGTGTAACAATGTACACCCACAGTTCGCCGGTATGATTAGGAGTCCCATGTAATAGGGGGCGAGCCTATTGCCATTAACCGGGCACAAATCCTAACTCCGAGCTGTTACTGAGGATTTCATAGAAAAACCCAATAACACTTTTTGCTCGACCTGGGAACCCAAGACCCAAGACCCCTAGCGTAGCAGTCGCACTTAGGACCACAAGGCCAACGAGGCAGTTCCTGCCTCGCCTGGCTGCCTAAAGATGTAAAAACTTAACTTCACATTAGCATGTCGGTGACACGAACCCGGTTTCGATATTCTATATCGATAACACACAGACACTCCGATATTCAATCCCAGTAATTATGAAAATTAGCATCGAAACGTGAAGTTATATATTTTTTAAATGGAAAACGTTTTTTCATGTGGCAATCAGCATTTGATATGATGCGAGATTCGAGTCTGGCAATATTTATTTATATTTGACATCTAAAAATTGTTCGAAATTCAAATAAATTATTGATATATTTATTTTTTGGTTAAGTTTAAGGTTAAGCCCTCGGCATCATCTATGGTAATGTTGGTTGTTATTGTGTTTTTTTGGGCGGTACTTTAATTATTTTTCTAAAATAAAAGTAGGAAAATTACTCCATAAAACATCAGCTATCTACCAGTGAAAATTCCATCAAAATCGGTCCAGCCTTTATGGAGATTAGCTGGAACAAACTGGCAGACAAACGAAAATTTCATCATAACATTTATATATTATGTATTTAGTAAAATGCTGTTATTTTGACTTTACAAATAGACACTTTAATTTTATTTATTTGCATAGGTAAGCTCAGTTTGCTTGTCTGCCCTCCCGGCTGACTGTCAATCAAGCCTTTTTAATTTAGAACTGAATTAATTAATCAAAATAGTGTTAAATATGGCTAAACCAGACAGAATCTCTAACCTCACAGCGCCCTCACCTCCACCGACCTCCCCTCTCTATCTCTCACATCTGACCTAGACTAGAGTCAAGAGTAAACCCATCTGAAATGAAAAAAAAATATAATAAAACTGTACAGACCGACTACCTACTTATTACGAAAAAATTCCAGAACGTTTAAAAAAAATACATAACAACAAAAATCCCTCATTCCCCCAGCCCTCATTTGTACTTTTTGTTCCCTCACTACTATAAAAAATAGCTTTACATACCTCACTAACTTTAACTGTGAAAGTAAGTTTGTTTGTTACCTTTTACCGCCTAAACTACTGAACCGATCATACTGAAATTTTGCATATACGTTGTCAGGTATACAAAAAAGTAGTCGCCATGAGTCGTGAGCACAAACGTCAAGTTAATTTTTGGGTTGATTTCTGGGTTTTTGGGCCGCCAACGCTACACGCGATCGGTTCAATTCACAGTCCAATCGCGTGCAGCGTTGACGGCCCAAAACTTAACTTAACGTTTGTGCTCACGACTCGTGGCGACTACTATACCTTTAATCCCAAAAAAAAACCACTGTTCCCGAGGAAAACAACAATAACGTTCTTATGATAATAGATGGCGCCACGTGTCGTTTGGAATCATGATTGATATTTAAATATAACCGACAATTACGCGGACGGAGTCGCGGGCAAAAACAAGTAGCTCATAAAAATAGGTAGGGCTCATTTATTACTGTATTAACCAAGTCTCTAGATAGATACTTGAATTTAATAAATCATAACTTTGTATGGCTTTATAAAATTAATACCTGCCAACCTTTTAATTAGTTAAAAGCTACAGTTTATAACAGTGGAGAGGATTTTATGGTTTTTTTTTGACGTTTATTAAATTAAATTCGGTATCTATCTATGCAGCGGTTACCATGCACTCAGTGTATAAATTAGACCCACATAGCAGATTCTTTTATCACTTCCTAGCTTTTGCCAGCAACTTTGTCCGCATAAATCTACTACTTACTACTTAGCCTTTTCCCAACTAAGTTGGGATCGGCTTCCAGTCAAACAGGATGCAGCTAAATACCAGTGTTTTACATGGAGCGACTGCCTATCTGACCTTCACAACACAGTTACAGGGCAACACGATACCTCTTGGTTAGAGTGGTTGTCAGATTTCCTGGGTTCTGACTATCCGTAACGACTGTCAAAGATCTACGAATGACAGCTGGGACCAATGGTTTTACGTGCTTTCCGAGATATGGGGGTGTGACACCACCAACAGATTAATTAAATTAATGCAAGAGGAAGTTTGATACGTATAGAACATCAAGCTGCTTCTGACGGGAGCGAAGCAGTAACAGGTGTAACTGAACGCAAGTGACACCGCGGGGTATATATCTAGTTTACTACAAAACCCACATAATCCTCAATATGCTCTTAGGCTGAGGATTGACAGCTTTATCATCATCAACATATCAGCCGTAGGAAGCTCCACTGCTGGATATAGGCCTCCCCCATAGATTTCCAAAATCGTTTTTTCAAAAAACTTGTTTCCTAAGAAGTTTTTATATTTCGATTTTTAGTATAAATTTCCTGTCATCGAAATCCATGAAGGAACAGTACGTAAATTATCAAGACACCAATTAAAAGTCACAAGTAAGCAAAATACGCTATTTCGTATACTTTAATGACATACTTTTTTCAGTTTTTTTTTTACCAAACTACTGATCCAATTTCGATAAAATATGGGACCACCTTTGTAGTATGATCTATCAAACAAAAAAGAATCATCAAAATCGATTCATAATTGGCGGAGCTATCACGTAACACACATATAAAAAAAAAAACATACAGACGAAATGATAATGTCCTTCTTTTGGAAGTCGGTTAGAAAGATTAGACAGCATACCTGAAACATACAAATACCTATAATACCAGCCTATTAATTTTCCACTGTTGGGCAAAGTCCTCTTCTCATACGAAAAAGACACGAGCATCAATCACGCTTACTTCACGATTTCAGACTTACATCACGTCCAGCCACAATGTTTTCCTTCACCGATGTCAGTGATGTCCAAGATAAACTTAGGAGATAAGTGCATAAATATGAATTGAAAAAGTAACATTAGCATTTTTTCGGTACCGAACCCGCAACGTCATGCACGAGAGGGGGCGCCTTAACTACAGGGCCATTACGACATCAGACTTACTTCACCAAAAACCGAGCTGTATTTTCACAAAGCAAGTTTTAAACTAAGAAAAAAAGCCAGCTCTCTTTCCAACATGTGACATCGTATTTACAAATGAGAATCATAAACTGCAAAGCCAGATAAACAAATTCACGTAAAAATACGACTTCAAAGTTTGTACATTAAAAAGAAAAAAAAAAGCATATTTCCGCTGAAGGTCTGACGGACCCCACAATTGGGTCACACGCAACACCGCGTATTTACTTCTATAGAGATGATAATACTAGGTTAATTTTTAATTTAACTGCGTCGGTAGCCTAGTGGTCCTAAGCGCGACTGCTACGCTAGAGGTCTTGGGTTCGATTCCCAGATCGCGCAAAAAGTGTTATTGGGTTTTTCTATGAAATTCTCAGTAGCAGCTCGGAGTTTGGATTTGTGCCCGGTTAATGGCAATAGGCTCGCCCCCTATTACATGGGACCTAAACATACCGGCGAACAGTGGATGTACATTGTTACACCTCTGCCTAACCCTTCGGGGAATACAGGCGTGATAATATGTTAATTTATTTTTATTGTTTTAATAAACTTCCGTTATCTAATTCGCTTCCATTTTCGATGTCCTCTCGTGGACAATAATGCGCGATTTGCATTTTTTCCTTATTTACTTTTGTGTACCAGTATTATTTAAAAATGATGTATCGTATAACTGTTTTTTAAAAGATACACATTTTATTGTGAGGATGCAGCGCTGCATGGTGCTGCGTCGTGTGAATTCTTTCAATGAAATGTGTATTTTTTCGTGTAGTAAATAAAGTTATATTTTGAGTCGATGTGCGCGCAGCGTCGCCCCGTTGGTTTCGTGGTCGCAAGCGCGACTAATGAGCGTGGGGTCCCGGGTTATTGAGTTTTTCCATTAGGATTTGCTCAGTGCCCGGAGTGTGGAAATTGGTGGTGTGACGCCCCCGTGCCTCGGAAAGCACGTAGCTGTTGGTCCCGGCTGTCATTCGTGGATATTTGACAGTCGGTACGGACAGTCAGAAGCCAGGACGTCAGACAACCAGTCTAACCAAGAGGTATCGTGTTGCCCACTTACTGGGTTGTGGAGGTCAGACAGGCAGTCGCTCCATGTAAAACATAGGTATTCAGCTGCATCCAGTTGGACTGGAAGCCGACCTCGACATAGTTGGTAAAAGGCTAAGCAGATGTGCGCGCAGCGTGGCGTCGCGTCGCGTCTCGGTGTGAACTGACTTACACGACGCCGTCATTTTGTGTGCATTACTTTTTACGTTATGTTTTATAAAATATATATTAGTTAAAAGTTATTGTTTTTATATGTATTGTCTTTTTTGGGCCTTGGGTTGCCTGAAATAAAGGAATTAAAAAAAAACACAAAATATTGCCTGTTTGGAAAAACAGACACACCGATACTGCTGGCTACACGAGCAAAGTCACAGAAAACTCCATAGTTTCTAAAGTTTATATACAAGCTACAAACAACTCTATACAAATCCGAGAGAGGGTCAAAAATTCGTGTCTCAATTACAAATTTTGGACACACAGATGTTGGACGTCGAAATAATTTAATACTCAACGACCTTCGACACGGGGGGTTGTAGACATCCCGGTTCACTGATTATTTAACACCCCCGGATTTATTTGCACCCTTTTTCAATGAAACTGGCGTTTATTGAATGAATTAGACAAATTATTGAGGTGCTACTGTTGCTTCCTGGTTCAGAAAAGCCGCTTTGCATTTGATTCTAAGGCAGGGATGACCAACTTGATTCGATCCAAGATAAGAATTTTATATACTGAACCTAGAATTGTATTTTACATAATTAACATATTTTATTCATATAGATACATAACATTTTAACTGAGAAAATTAAATAACAAATTTAAGAGTAGTATTTTTTATTACATCACGCCTGTATTCCCTGAAGGGTTAGGCAGAGGTGTACCAACATCACAGTTCGCCGGTATGTTTAGGTCCTATGTAATAGGGAACAAGCTTGCCATTTACCGGGCACAAATCGTACAAGCCATACTCCTGACGAATTTTCTAGCAGAGAAACCTAATCACGCTGTGCTTGAATCGAGAATCAAACACATGCCCACTACACAAAACCACAGTTCGCCGGTATGTTTAGGTCCCATGTAACACAGGGCGAGCCTGTTGCCATTGGTTAATGGTAACAGAACAGCTACAAGCTGCTACTGAGAATTTCATAGAACAACCCAATAACCTTTTTTGCTCGACCTGAGAATCGAATCCAAGACCTCGAGCGTAGCAATCGCGCTTAGGACCACTAGGCTATAGAGGCATTTTTTAATAAGAATGGATAAAACAAAATTGAAGAATATTTTTAGTGCATGAATACGTATTTGTATGAGCGTTGCATTTGTGATCGACTTGGCTATAGCCGCGATCACCTGGTTGGCTACTCCTAGTCCAGGGAATTTGAAAGATGGAGTATGGAAGGAGGTTATAGGTATCTTCAGTTGATTTGCTGGATTGCTGTTTCTCAATTAATTGACAGGTGAATTGATAGGATTATTATTTTGTAGGATAGCTGATTGTGATTTCTATAGATTTCCAGGTAAGTGATTTTGTTATGGTAGTCCGTTGAAATGGCGAACGTTCTTTGAAAAAAGAAAACTTATCTTTTTTCTTAACTAAAATTATATAGAAGAAACATTTGTTTTTGTTTGCAACTCAAAAACTAATTAACAATTATTTTTTTTAACAAAATGTGTTAAATTAATATTTTGCGTTAAATTAATTCAGCTCTAGACATTTTATTGTCGCTGAAATGAGATTGCGACTAGATTTTCAACGATTTTTATTACGGGAATTGATCTTTTAGTCATCATTTCAAATTCCAAATTTTAGGAACAATGGAAAGACTCGGGGACTGCCCCATTGGTCTTGTGGTCGCAAGCGCGTCTGCTACGCTAGAGGTCCTGGGTTCGATTCCCGGTCGGACAAAAAGTGTTATTGGGTTTTTCCGTTACGAATTTCTCAGTAGCAGCCCGGAGTTTGGAAGTTGGTGGTGTGACACCCCCGTGCCTCGGAAAGCACGTAAAGCCGTTGGTCCTGGCTGTCATTCGTAGATCTTTGACAGTCGTTACGGATTGTTTGAAGCCAGAATCTCTGCTCAGTAACAGGGCTGTGGAGGTCAGATAGGAAGTCGCTCCATGTCAAACACTGGTACTCAGCTATATCCGTTTAGACTGGAAGCCGACCCCAACATGGTTAGAAAAAGGCTAAGTACTCGTAGATGAAAATGAGGAAGAATCGAAAGACCAGATCAGCTGATATTCTAAAGCTTCGATCGCAAAAGAATGTTAAAGAAAAATTCTAACTCTGGAAATGAAAAGGTTATCACTTCGTATTACTGATTTTTACCACATTTTTTGCAGACACCCTTTTCAGAAGAACAGTGACATTTATTGAATGAATGGAATGAATTATTTGGGTACGATTTTCAAGTAATGTTCAAATGTAACAACCAGCGAATTAATGTAAATTGAGTGGAGTAAATAATTATATATGTTGAAGGAATTTATATGTTTATGGTTTTCATAAGATAATCTTGAGGACACAGTTGGCGCAGTGATTGAGCGATTGGCTGCTGCGCTGCTTGTAGCGGGTTTGATTTCCGCACGAAACAAATCTGTTTGTAATGTGAGTTTATTTGTTTCTAAGCGCACCCGCGATACAGAAGAAATTCCTATTCAGCTGTGGAAATGTTTTTTTTTACAATTCGTCTTCAAGCAAAATAATTCACCATGTCAGATCTCTCTGGCTAATCGGTGCTTAATTAATTGTTTCAAATTCTTATATCGGCCGTATTTCTTGGCCGATTTTAATTTCACTTTTACTTCACGGTATTTTCATATTTTGTTAATAAAAGAATTTAAAAAAATCATGCATTTTACATAGTAGACCATTTACAGGCACTTTTTAATTGTCAAGATGAGACACCAAGTTGTAGCTTGTTTCTCGTTTCGACGTACGTAGGTCTCTATGTAGAAGACCAAGCAAGAAACTCCACTAACAGAATTTACTTTTGACATCCAACAGACAAAGTGGCGACCAAATTTTAGTCTGTACTAACTTTACAACCGAAAATTCCTGCAAACATAATTTACCATCACACCTGTATTCCCCGAAGGGTTAGGCAATGGTGTAACATTGTACACCCACAGTTCGCCGGTATGTTTAGGTCCCATGTAATAGGGGGGCGAGCCTATTGCCATTAACCGGGCACAAATCCTAACTCTGTGCTGCTACTGAGAATTTCAAAGAAAAACCCAATAACACTTTTTGCTCGACCTGGGAATCGAACTCAAGACCTCTAGCGTAGCAGTCGCGCATATAACCACCAGGCCAACGAGGCAGTTAATTCCCAAAAAAAAAATTCCTGCGAAGTCCAAGCATATTTATTACATCAAACATTATGTACTTAAGAAGAAAAACTTAACTCATCACCCTCACTGATTAAGTTATTCTGAAAAAAACCTGAAAAAATGGACGTAAAAGACGCATTTTTCGGCTGAAAATTACACAGCGCATGCTACGCTTTGTCCGGCACTCATTGGAGGCCCGTTTCTTTTTTAGAAAACTTGTTTATTAGAATACTAATAGATGTTTCGTTGTTCGGGTACCAAAGGGGGGGCTCCCCCATTGTATTGGGAGTAGAGAATCCAAATTGTGAAGTTTCTAAGCAGTGGATTTTTTATGAGAGCTGGGTGAATTTGGAGGTACCTAATATTATAAAAATTGGCTACGAAACAATAGCAATATAAATTGACGGAATTTGGTTTGTTTTGGCAAAACGAAACCAATTATTGCAACCTATTGCTGTCTATTATTGACATACTGCAGGGCAAAGGGCTTCTCGTACAGAGAAGGCGCAAGCATTGATCACCAAGCTTGCTCAAGGCAGATTGGCAGTTTCACACTTATAATGTGTCAAATTTCACTCAGATCCGTTCAGCCGTTTAAGCGTGAGAGTGTGACAAACATCCATCCATCCTTACAAACTTTTGCATTTACAATATAAGTACTACAAGATCAGGTTTCTTCACGATCTTTCCTTCACCGATGCCCGAGATGCATATCTAAGATAAACTTAGAAAATCGACTAACTCGAATTTGACTTAGATAACTTATAAATCGTAATGCCTTTAAACAAATAATCTAACACAATATTTTTTAACAAAAAATAAAAATCGCTCGGAACCCTTCGAACCCCGCCACACTTCCTAACGATTACTGAAATGGAAAGCGATTTTTGTCCTGTTTTTAAGGCGCCCCTGTAAATTGGGGGCAGTCTGCCATCCATCATAATTGTGCCGTAATGACTGTCGTTCGCCCCTTTGTTTCGCTCATTTTGCATTAATTACGATTGTTTCCCCTTAATTTGGTCATTTAACCTTTAATTTTTGACGTGTATTTTATTTTTATTTATTTAGTTTAGGCAACAAGGCCCCGACTGACTCGACTGCCCCGTTGGTCTCGTGGTCGCAAACGCGACTGATGAGCGTAGGGTCCGATTCCTAGGTCGGGCAAAAAGTGTTATTGGGTTTTTCCATTAGGATTTGTTTAGTAGCAGCCTGGAGTTTGGAAGTTGGTGGTGTGACACCTTCGTGTCTCGGAAAGCACGTAAAGCCGTTGGTCGCGGCTGTCATTCGTAGATCTTTGACAGTCGTTACGGATAGTCAGAAGCCAGGAAGTTTGACAACCAGTCTATCCAAGAGGTATCGTGTTGCCTAGTAACTGGGTTATGGAGGTCAGATAGGCAGTCGCTCCACGTAAAACACTGGTACTCAGCTGTATCCGGTTAGACTGGAAGCCGACCCCAACATAGTTGGGAAAAGGCTAAGCGGATGAAAATAACCTATAAACTAATCCACGCTAATAGAGTCAATCTGAAGAGTTTTTTTGCTTGTTATTTAAACGCGCTCTCTGCAACTGCCAGTTGTATTTAAAAAAATCTTTTTGTATATGATTACCAGATTCTTCAGGAATAGTATAGACTATATAACATCACGCTACGACACACTGGAGCGGAGCAGAAACCATATACGTAACTTAACGCGGATGACAAAAACACGGGTAAAAGCTAGTTTACCATAAATCAATTTCTAAAAAAAACGACCTTATTTTTTTTTTGTTGCCATTAACCGTTTATTTACCAGAGTCTTTATACGTCAACAAAAACTAAGGAAGAACAAAAACCGTTTTAAAAACGGAACAGAACGCACAGCCATCTTGTTTCCATCCCAGCCTCTAAGTAACGGAACTCATTTTAACATGCAAATACACGCTGGTATTCAAACTGGGAACATGAGGCTGATGGAGTAGAAATTGAATTTCTTTGGCAAAGAACTCGAGCGACGTTCTCTTGAACAGTACAGATAGAAACTATTTGAAGTTATGACGTGATCGTATGAATGTTTTTGGTATGTTTTGAGTTAAGAGGACTGTGAAGTGCAAGACAAAGTCAAAGTTAGACCATTTACAGGCACTTTTGAATTGTCAGAAAGTTACCCATACAAAAAGTTGAAGCTAGTTGCTCGTTCCAAAACGTAGGTCTCTATGGAGAAGAACGAGCTAGAAACTCCATGGAAAAACTTTTCTTCCAATTTGTGACGTAGTAGTTAAGCAGTATCTTATAAGAATATAAAATGTATCTTTTAGCAGACCTTTGGCATTAATAAACGGATCCACAACTCTTTCATTTTAGCTAAGTCCCGTCCTTACAAATTTGATTTTTACAAAATCTTGGTTACAATATTCTTGTTACTTCTTTATGTGGAAACAATGAAAATGAATATAAAACAATAAAAAAATAATAGCACTAAAGATGTATGCCATGGCAGTTAAGAGATGACTAATACCAACTGACAGCGGCCGTTCACGAACATGACGAGTGCATCAGGACCATTTAGCTCAACCATCTTAAAGGGAGCCGAACGATCCAACCCACGCGACACCATCAGCGAGACATTAATGTGAGCATGACAAAGCTCTCAACCACCATGCTTATAGTAACCAAAACATAGTAACTTAACAAGTAAATGGCTCCATGGTACTCACATTTACAAAATTGAAATAAATTATGTGCTGTGAAGAATGTTCATCGTAGCAACCTGGCTGTATTAGTTTTCTTTCAAACACTCAGTCGAATTCTTTCTCGGAATTCGACTGGATTGGAAAAGAAACCTCCTTCGAGTTAGTGACATCCCAGTGAAATTATTTAATAAACTTATAAAACGTCCTATCATACATACCATCACGCCTGTATTCCCCGAAGGGTTAGACAGAGGTGCACCAATGTACAACTACAGTTCGCAGGTATGGTCCCATGTAATAGGGGGCGAGCCTATTGCCATCACACGGGCACGAATTTCATAGAAAAACCCAATAACACTTTTTGCTTGACCTGGGAATCGAACCCACAAACTCGAGTGCAGGAGTCGCGCTTAAGACCACTAGGCACATATTTATATTTAAGCAAAAAATATTTAGGCGAACTAACTCGTTAACGTAGTGGTCCTAATCGCGACTGCTACGTCTGTATGTCTGCGTGGTCTTCGGTTCGATACTCAGGTCGAGCAACTTGGTCCGTGTGTTTTTTTAACCCGCGTTACGTTACTTGTTTGGTTACTGCTCAGCTCTCGTGTGTTGTAGCGTGATAATATCAGTATAGATCATATACAAAAAGAATTTTCCTAAACCAACCAGAGATTGGCGCGTTTCAACCATCCAACCAAACAAAATAGACCCTTCATCTATATAGATAGTCCCAAAACTCCTAACATTGTATATCCAAAATCCAATAACGTCTCATTTACACTGCTGGCCAATAAAAAGTAACCACAATTAGCCTCACGTACCGACAGACAGTTAATTCAACCGAGTCACAGGTAACGTACGGTTATTGTGCCAATAACAATAAAAGCGTTCCAAGTATTTATTGTACAGAAATATATTTTATGTTGTACGGGACCTGTGTGGTAAAGGTATGTATTATTTTGCTGACTTTTTCTCTCTTATTTTTAGGGTTCCGTACCTCAAAAAGGAAAACAGAACCCTTATAAGATCATTTTGTTGTCAGTCCGTCTGTCTGTCTGTCTGTCAAGATCCTTTATTTCGGGAATGCGTGGAGGTATCAAGTTGATATAAAAAAATATTGTATCCCTCTTTGTATCCGAAGTCTGTAAAACGATATAAAGTAAATTGTAGTTGATAAATATACTAATTATTTATTTAATTTACTATTTATATATTTTAATAAACTATTTATTTAATTCTATAATTTATAATGAACGTACGGAACCCTCGGTGGGCGAGTCCGACTCGCTCATGTGCGGGTTTTTTTTTTGTTTAATATCTGGTTTTATTATAAGTGGAAAATGGCTGGCTGGATATAAAATTTCAGCTCTACTGTTTTCGTAATCTACTGATATCATAAAGCTGAAGATTCTCTGTTTGTTTGCTTTTTATTGAACGTGTTAATCTCCGTAACTACTGCTTCCATTTTGGAAATTCTTTGCTAATAGAAAGCTACGATATTCTGAACACAGTACCTGAATACTTTTAGACTATAATCATACTACTAATATAAATGCAAAAATTTGGATGGATGGATGTTTGTTACTCAATCACGCTAGAACGGCTGAACGGATCTGGATAAAATTTGGCACAGAGGTTATAGTCTGCAATAGTACGTAGGCCTTATATACTGGAAAAATAAACCGTAGTTCTCGTAGTATAGCATTGACGCGGATTAAAGCTAGCATATTATAAAATAAAACGTTCTTACTAAATAGACAACCTCTTTTTTATTTATTTTTTTTGTAAAAAAAGTTTTATTTTTCACTTTTTAGTATCATCTTCCTGTCATCCAAATCAAAGGAACAGTAATTCTCTGTAACATAACAAGACACCACTTCAAAGTCACAAGAAAGCAGAATACGCTAATTCGTTTACTTGGATGACCTTTTTTTTTTCCGTTATTTTTATTACTTTACCAAACTACTTAACCAATTTCGAGAAAATTTATATGGGACCACCTCTGAAGTACGATGATCCATCGAACAACAATGCATATTTAGATAGCAGCAATCGCGGTTGATTTGCTGTAATTTTTTGAAGAGTTCCGTTGTTTGTCTCCGGAATCCATCATCAGGTCTATGTGAAATTTAAACGGGACACATACCATCACGCCTATATTCCCCAGAGGGTTAGGCAGAGGTGTACCAATGTACACCCACAGTTCGCCGGTATGTTTTTAGGTCCCATGTAGTAGGGGGCGAGCCTATTTCCAATTACCGGGCACAAATTCTAACTCCAAGCTGCTACTGAGAAATTCATAGAAAAACCCAATAACACATTTTGTTCGACCTGGAAATCGAACCCAAGATCTCTAGTGTAGCAGTCGCGCTTAGGACCACTATGCCAACGAGGCACTTTAAATGCGACCATTTCGGAATAAACCCTTTTTAAACGAAAAACGAAAATTTTTTTTTAGAAATCCGTCCTCACACGACGCGCGTAGGAGTTATACCCAAACATACATAAAAAAAAATATAAACATCCGAATTGATAAGCTCCTCCTTTTTAAAGTCGGTTATAAAATCTGTTATCGGTAAGAAAATGTACACGAACGAAGCCACGAGCAAAAGCTAGTATATAAAAAATGCCTAAAACCGTCTAGACATTGCATTATATTACTATTGTTCATGGTCCCTTGTGTTTCAAATAAAGAGTATTAACATTAAAGTTATGTAGGTACTTATATGAAATTGAGCTAGGTATTATCTCCTTGAAATCTATACTTATAAAATAACTAGCTACTGCCCGCGGCTTCGTCCGCGTCAAATTTGATATTTTTTTTCCACGGGAACAGTACGTTTTTCCGGGATAAAAAATATTCTATATGTTGTTTGTAACTGCCTCGTTAGCCTAGTGGTCCTAAGCGCGACTGCTACGCTATAGGTCTTGGGTTCGATTCCCAGGTCGAGCAAAAAGTGTGTGTGGTGTGTGGGTTTTTCTATGAAATTCTCAGTAGCAGCTCGGAATTAGGATTTGTGCCCGGTGAATGGCAATAAGCTCGCCCACGTCCCCATGGGATCTAAACATACCGACGAACTGTGGGTGTACATTGGTACACCTCTGTCTAACCCTTCGGGGAATACAGGCGTGATGGTATGTTATATGTTGTTTTACACTACAATCTATCTCAGTGCCCAACATCCAGATCCATTCAGCCGTTTAAGCGTGAAAGAGTAACAAACATTCATCCATCCATCCTTACAAACTTTCGCATTTATAATATTACGAAGGAAACTGAAGAGATTTTTGTTCGTTTGTTTAAACGTGTTAATCTCTGGAACTAACAGTTGGATTGGAAAAATTCTTTGTATATGATAGCCAGATTCTTAAGGAATAGTATAGGCTATATAACATCTCGCTAAGATCCACTGGAGCTGAGCATTAACCAAATACGAAACATAACGCGGTTGAAAGTTCACGCGGACGAAGTCGCGAGCAGAAACTAGTGAAAATATATGATAAGTATGCGGAAATATAATTCCATAGTAAGCACTTTGGGGTACAAATAAATTGATCTAACTATCATTTCTAGTCAATCTACAAAATAAATAATAAAATATTCTTTTCAACTGCCCCGTTAATGTTGCAATCGGGATGATTAGTTATTTCTCAGTAACAGCCCGGAGTTTGGAAGTTGGTGGTAAGACACCTCGTATCTCAGAAAGCACGTAAAGCCGTTGGTCCCCGGCCTTGTTTCTCCCCGGTCTTGTCGCATTGCCGTGCTATCGGACTATGAGAGTGAGGGATGAAGGAGTGCACCTGTGTTTGCGCACACACTTCAGAACTATAATGTCTTCTGTGTACTTGGCTAGTCTTCACCGTGACCGAAATTCTAATGCGAAATCGTGAAAAAATTTGAATGTAAATTCAATAAAGTACTTTAAAAGTTTCCTAAAGTACTATTTAGTTTTTCAGAAGAAATTTCTCAGTAGCAGCTTCGAGTCTGAAGTCTTGTCTAGTTAATGACATTAGGATCAACCCCTTAGGGACACCCTTTAAGAACTTAGATATAACTAGCGATCCTTTCAAGGGAAAACAAAGCTTTTTTATTTCATCGGATCATCACTTGAAGTTAAGTGGTCACCACTGCCTATAGACATTTGCAATATCAGAGACCTTGCAAATGCGTTGCCAGCCCAGAGACAAAGTTGAAATGTCTCAGGTGGCTTTAATTATACCGGCACCCAAACCCTTTAAACCGGTACCGGTACCAGTGCTTCCCCGGACGAGCTCCTTTACAAAGACCTCTAATACTAAGTACTTCCTTAGTCATATAATTTAATTATTAACTACTCTGAGTACTTAAGATAAAGCTAATTAAGTACCCACAAAATTGTCAGTTGCCAACACAGCAGCTCTCAAAATCCCATAAACAAACAACTCCTAATTTACAATCCGCCATTCGCCATAAGAAATAAAACCGCATCTATCCGGGCAGGGCCAACTCAGCGGAATCTATGGAACTTTATGGGACATAGGGTGAATTCGTTAAATGTGAAAACCGAAGCACGTAGTGTTTTGACATACGGCCATTTGCACGACTGTATAAGCAGACAAGTGTGTTTACACTGGCACATAAAAACGAGGGTAGGCGGAACATAAATTGAATGAATTGTTGCCAGAGAAATATTGTTGGTTTTTTTTCAGGCTGGTATCATTTTGTTTGAAAGGTCTGCATGTTTTTGGTGAATTATTATTCAAATCAGATGGGGTTGGCGACCTTTCTGTTGCTGAAAAAAAATTGAGGTTCAGGTACCAACAAAATTTTTGGCTAAAGGATTGGTGATTAAAATAAATGCTGTAGAGTTCAAAGAAGTGACATTATCCCTTCATAGTCTTGAAATGGAAGTGGAGATGAAATTTAAAATGATATGACACAATTATCCCCTCCACTGTCGGGCAGACTTTTAAAGTTTGAATTAAATTGTCTAATCAATATCCGACAGTTAACCTCTTAATATCAAACTAAAGAAATCTAGCAGTGCTATTTTGTAAGAAAATATCTCGGGATATGTAAGTAAAGATTTTTACAGAATTAACCGACAGATGACCAATCTCAGTGGAGACTAACCTAAAACACAAGAGATAATACGCCTAATACACAAGTACACACACATGCAAGCACAAACAATCTGTCGTAGTCCGATAGGACAGTAGTCTGGAACAACGGTGGAGAGATCCGAGCCTGGATATTTTCTGAGGCACAGTTGTCACAACACCAACTCTCAAACACTGCTACAGAAGAATTTCTGCCAAAAAATAAATCAAATAATACTTTGCCCGACCTAGGAATCTAGTGAAGCCGCTGCAACAGAACCAGTTGCTCGGGGCGTCGGGAGGCGCAGGGCAATTCCCGGCTACCGTAGGCTTGGGACTGAGGTCGGCCAGCGATGGGCGGCTCGCCGTCTGCTCAGAAATAGGCCCGGGTTGAAGGCGTGTTATGTTTCACGCGTGCCTAAAGAAATGCCAGTATAGTCGACCGCAGCCTTGGAATGCAAAAATCATTAGGAAGAACACGAATGGGTTGTAGTCAGTAACACTCTGACACTCCCTGCCCAGAGCGGAAGAAGTCATTTGTTGAATTTCCTTAAAAAAAAAGGACCGGGCTCAGTGTTCACGATGACAAAATTATTATAATGCCCCGAATAACAATGAACAATCGAACATAATATATCCTGCAAACGTTTTAACAACTGACATTTCAACAGAACCGAACTGCATATATATATATCTCTCGTAATAAATTCTCAACCTCAAAAATCAAACGAGAACAATAGACGCCCTCGCAAAGTTGGACCATTTCAAACCACACACACGCCACAACACCTGCAAAATTCAATAGACAACTTACTCTATCGCATAGAGAACTAAAACAATGCTCTTTATGCTCTCTGGACGTATCAAAATGGACCAAAGACAAGCTAAACTCAACCCGGCACGAAACCCAGCACGAAACGGCACAGGAAATTAAAAACTTTGCGCGGCAAGCATTGAATCGTTCGTTAGACTTTATTGTGTGTTGCTGGACACATGTGAAATAGGAATTTGTATAAAAAAACTGGGAAAATTCTGTTATGTTACTGGCAGTGTGTGAAATACGAGATGTTGTGAATTTTCGAGAAATATACGGTACTGGGTACATTATTTCCAAAAGTTTGAAGAATATTATTGCCCGCTCGATTTTGCCCACGAGTTTGTCCGCATGAATGTCAGTTATTGAGAACACAGACGAAGACGCGGATTAATATTAGGCCCTTATCTAATTCTACCTCTTTATCTACTTATCACTGTTAGATTTTCAACGCTTGGCTCAGCGCCGAGAGTCGAACACCCGGCGACAGAAATTACAAAGTAATATTAAAATAATTCTGATAACTGCCTCGTTAGCCTAGTGGTCCTAAGCGTGACTGCTAGGTTAGAGGTCTTGGGTTCAATTCCCAGGTTGAGCAAAAACTGTTATAAAGTTTTTTTTACATTTGTGCCTGGTTAATGGCAATAGGCTCGGCCCCTATTACACAGGACATAAAGATACCGGCAAACTGTGAGTGTACATTGGAACACCTCTGCCTAACCCTTCGGGGAATACAGGTGTAATGGTACGTTGTATTTTATAAATTTGTTACTGTTTTAAGATATGGTGGTACGCCGCCAGATATTGTATCATTACTTAAATTATTTATGACAACCTCCAGAAATTTTACAAGGATACAAAACTGCACCTTGTGTGCCTGGACATAGCAGCTGTATTTCAAATCCAACGTGACGTGGGAGTATTTAGACATATTCCAAGATGTTACAACACATCTCTATGTCTTCTGGATAACTTAGTTTGCAGAACTGAAGCTTGGAACATATAGCGTAATTGCAAAACGCAATCTCCAACGCAACAGTTTTGAGAATCAGAATAAGAATACTTTATTTGTAACCTTACATGTAGTAGCTCTTCGTGAAGGAGCTCGTCCGGGGAAGTACTACCAACATACCTATTTCTGCCGCAAAGCACCGTTGCCGTGTTCCGGTTTGAAGGGTTTGGATGCCGGTGAAATTACAGGCACATGAAATATTTCAACTTCGTCTCTGGGATGGCAAAGCATTTGCAAGGCCTGTGGTATTGCAGATGTCTATTGGCTGATGTGACCACTTATCATAAGGTGGGCCGTCGGCTTGCTTACCATTCAACGATGATAAAACAAACAAAGAAACATTACTAGGAGTAGATCAGTGTTCCATGATGTGACTGAGGAAAACATCGTGACTTAACTATAATCAATACGAAAATTATAAAGCTGAAGAGTTTGTTTGTTTGATTGACTGCTCTAATCTCAGGAACCACTGGTTTGAATTGAAAAAATATTTTTGTGTTGGATAGTTCATTTATCGAGGAAGGCTTTAGGGTTTATAACATCACGCTACGATACACAAAGGAGTAGCAGTAACCAAAGACGTAACTTAACGCGGGTGGAAAAACATCACACGAACAAAGTCGCTGGCAGAAGTTAGTACTGATATAATAAAGATCAAGAATTTTTGTGTTCTTCTGTTTAGAAGTATTCGAAATATTTTTGTACATTATGATAGCTACATTCATGGGGAAATAGTAAGGCTTTATTTGTATTAAACATCACGCTATGATACACCGGAGCGAAGCAATAACCAAAGAAGTAATCAGTATTTGTTACTTATTTACCAAATATCGTAATAACATAACATACCATCACGCCTGTATTCCCCGAAGGGTTAGGCAGAGGTGTAACAATGTACACCCACAGTTCGCCTGTATGTTTAGGTCCCATGTAATAGGGGGCGAGCCTATTGCCATTAACCGGGCACAAATCCTAGCTCCGAGCTGCTACTGAGAATTTCATAGAAAAACCCAATAACAATTTTTGCTCGACCTGGGAATCGAAGCCCAGACCTCTAGCGTAGCAGTCGCTCTTAGGACCACTAGGCCACCGAGGCAGTAAAAAAATAAATAAATATACAAATATCGTAAATATCGTAATTTTCTTTAATGAATTATATCTCTTATGACAATCTCCTGAATTTTAACGAAATTGTAAAATTACTGTTTGTATAAGTACCTTTAGAAAAATGGGGTACTCTTTATCCCTAGGCCATAACGTATGCCATAACGGTTGGCTCTGTGGCTGAGCGATTGGCTGCTGCGCTGCCTGCCGCGGGTTCGATTCCCACACGGAACAAATATTTGTATGGCCTACTGATAGTTGTTCCGGGTCTGGCTGTTCGTGTATGTTTTTTTTTTTTTTTTTTTTGGTGGGTGGGAAATCATCAAATAACTTCTCCCGCCCTGGGCGGGGCGGGAGGGAGTGTCAGACTTTTACTGACTAAAACCCACCCATGTTCCTTCTTGTGCCCTTTGCGTTCCGGGGGCGCGGTATCTCTTGCGAACAACCCGCAGCCCCGGCAGGCATCGGCCCTCAGTGGCCCCTTCCTTTTGCTGACATCTCTTTGAGGCGCGCGTGGAACACGAACGCGCCGTCGACACGGCCTGTCGTTATGCAACGTAAGGACGGTGAGCTACCCATTGCTCACCGTCCACAGGCCAGTATCTACGGTGGCCGGGAGTCGTCTCGCGGCTCCCGACGTCCGGAGCGTCTACCGCGGCGGCTGGGACGGGAGAACCGCTGTCTCAACCGTCCCGCCGCCTCCTTCTCAAGCATTACTGCCTCGCAGAAGGAGGCGACTGCATCCCATTCCCTCTCGCTCCGGACCATGGCTTGCACCAGGGCCGGACGCGAGAGTTCGCCGCCGCCGATGGCCGCCACGAGGACTCGGCGATGCTCCGCCCAAGCGGGGCATACCGCCACGGTATGCTCCACCGTGTCCTCGGGGCGATCCACACAATGGTGACACCCGGACGTTTCCTCCCGCCCGATGAGGTGCAGGAACCTCCCGAAACACCCGTGTCCGGTGAGGACCTGCGTCAGGCGGTAGGTGAGGGCGCCGTGGCGCCTCTCCAGCCACTCCTCAAAGAGGGGACTTACCGCCTCTATTAAGGCGAGCCCAGCACGAGGTTGCGACAGTCGCTGTCTCCATGTCGCCATGAGATCGAGCCGGAGGTCGGCCCGCCGAGCGGCAATTTGCCGCGGTGGCGGACTCTCCCCCCGGTCTAGTACCTCCACGCGCCACTCGTACAGGCGCGCGAGGACCAGCGCCTCCAGATCCCACGGCGGCAATCCGGCAAGGAGGCTCGCCGCCTCCCCCGAGATCGTGCGGTATCCTCGGATGACCCTTATGGCGATCACCCGTTGGGACGCAATGAGGTAGTGGGCGGCAAGTCGCCTTAACCCCTGCGCCCACACCGGGGCCCCGTAAAGGGCCATCGACCGCACGACTCCCGCGTAGAGCCTCCGGCAGGAGGCGTTTGGTCCCCCCAGGTTGGGTAGGAGCCGCCTAAAGGCAGCCCCGGCCCGTTCCAGTTTGGGGGCCAAACGTCGGAAATGCTCCGCGAAGTTCCACCGGCTGTCGAGGACGAGTCCCAGGTACTTCATCGTCGACCCGACGCCGATGTGAACCCCTCCTACCGTTAGTTGGGATCCCGACGGTGGCCTATTCCGAAGCCCATGAAAACACATGGCCTCAGATTTGTGCAAGGCCACCTCGAGACCCAACCGCCGGATCCTCTCAACGACTATCGCAACCCCGCGTGTCATTAAGTCGGCCGCCGCCTCGTGCGACCTTCCCTGCGCCCAGACCAGCGTGTCGTCGGCGTAGCATACTACGCCGACGCCCTCAGGGAGGTCGGCTCGCAGCACCCAGTCGTATCCGATGTTCCACAGGAGCGGCCCCAGAACCGACCCCTGTGGGACACCGCACGACATCTCTCGCCGGTTCCATTCTCCTGTGCGACCAGGGTAAATCACGGCCCTATCCGTCAGATAGGCCCCGACAACTCGACGGAGGTAGGTCGGCATCCGGTGGTACCGGAGTGCCTCCCTAATGCAACTCCAGGGCAGGGTGTTGAAGGCATTGGCGATGTCAAGAGACACCGCCAAGACGACCCCGCCCCGGGCCACTGCATCCCCCGTCGATAGGGCTCTCACGCGCATGATGGCGTCCACCGTAGAGCGCCCCCTGCGGAAACCAAATTGGTTGTCCGCAAGGTCCGGCCCCATCCCCACCAGGTGCCCGACGAGGCGGCCCGCAATCACTCTCTCAAAGAGCTTTGCCACCTCGTCGAGCAACACGATGGGCCGGTATGCGGACGGCGAGTCCGCAGGGCGCCCCGGCTTCCGTATGAGGACCAGCTTCCCCGTCTTCCAGCGACGTGGGAACTGGCCTCTCTCCAAACATGCGCTTAGGAGCCCCTCCAGTCGAGGCCCAAGGGCCTCTGAGGCCAGGACCCAGGCTTTGCCAGGTAAGCCATCGGGTCCCGGGGTGGTATTCTTGGCTTTCAGCCTTCGTACCGCCATCCTCAGGTCTACCCCAGTCTCTTCAGGGGTGTCGTCGTCGTCGTGGTCCGTTTCCGGCATCGCAAGCGGCGGAGCCATGGGCGGGGGAGGATGTTCCCCCCGCGAAGGGAACAGAGCGCTCACCACGTCCTCAACGAGCTCCGGCCGGAGACTCTGCGTCAGCGGGGGGGCCCAGGTGCGGAGTTTACCCCGCACCGTCTTGTAAGGGCGCCCCCACGGATCTCCGTTCAGAGTCCCCAGCAGCTCCTCGCGGGCCTGAGCCTTGGCCCGCATGACAGCCTCGTTGAGGGCGGTCTTCGCCGCTCTGTACCTCTCGTACAACTCCGCCTCGATGACTGCCGCATTCGGAGGCCGAACGCGGAGTCTGCGATGCCTGGCATATGGGTGCCGCGCAGCGACGCACGCCTCTCGCAGAGGCGTCAGCTCGCGCGACCACCAGTATACCTGCCGGCCGGCGCTACCTGGCCGAACTCGGGGCATTGGCACGTCACAAATCTCGGACATGGCCTCCTGGAACCACCCCACCTCGTTGTCGATGTCAGCAGGCCTGTCCGGTGATGACACCCAGGCCTGCACGATCGAGGCTTCCAGGAGAAGCTCCCGGTTCAGCTGCTTCAGCGCCCACCGCGGACCACTCGGGGCCTGTATGACCGGCGCGCTGGAGTCCTGGGCGGAGACGTCGAACCGGATATACCGGTGATCGGAGTAGGTCTCCACCCCCTCCATAACGCGCCAGTCGAGGACCCGTGGTGACAGAGCGGGGCTGGCGAACGATATGTCCACAACAGACTCGCCCCGCATCCGCACGCACGTGGCGACAGAACCCCGATTTAGGACGACTAGGCCCTTCTCCAGAGCCCAGTCCTCCACCATCCTTCCTCGCACGTCCGTGCAACGAGAACCCCAAGCCAAGTTCTTGGAGTTTATACGTTTGTAAACACACCCACGACACAGGATAAATTTCCTAGTGTGGGGCAACGTTTTTAAAAAAAAAAGAAAAAAATAACAGCTGTTATTCATAAGTATGATAAAACACTGCCTATTGGTCCTACGCTCGACTAGATGTCTTGGGTTCGATTCCCAGGTCGAGCAAAAAGTGTCATTGAGTTTTTCTATGAAATTCATAGTACCGGCTCGGGGATAGGATTTGTGCCCGGTTAATGGTAATAGACTCGCTCCCTGTTACTTTTGACTTAAACATAACGGCGAACTGTGGGTGTACATTAATTTAATTTATTTATTTATTAAAACTTTTTGCACATAATGTAAATAATACATTCACACACTGATTCCCTTGTCTTTGAAATGTATTTAATATTACAATTAATTTAGCTTTCATTTCTAATTTGTGGCGCTGAGTACGTATTGCAGTACTTTGAGTGACTTTTATTTTTAATAGATCGTTTTGACATCAGTATAGTTTTATGGAATTGTACAAGTTATTGTAATACATTTTTTTTTAAAAGAGTATGTATGGAGTTCCTTGCCCGTTCTTCCCCATACGAAACTACCTTTTGGAATGGGCAACTAGATTCAATATTTTTAATTTTAACATGTAATTGACGTTCAAAAGTGCCTTTTAATGGTCTAATTAAAATAAATGATTTGACTTTGACTTTGACATTAGTACACCTCTGCCTAACCTTTCGAGGAATACAGGCGCGATAAAAAAAGGACCCATTACCCCAGTTATAACCTTAAATTACAGTTTAATTCAATTACTGCGCCTATCATACGTCATACATAAAATGCTCGTTTTATTGAACATTAAATTTATGTTTTGGCGAGCTTAATCTTATCTAAACTAAATAATGGAGGGCCGTAACTGTTCTGAGCCACGCGAACTTTGCTTCCAAATTATTCTGTAGGTGTACTTTTAACCATGTGTATATGCGTAAAGCAGGACTGTTTTCCAGGTCGGGCAAAAAATGTTATTTGGTTTTTTCATTAAGAATTTCTCAGTGTGACACCCCCGTGTCTCGGAAAGCACGTAAAGCCGTTGGTCCTCTCTCCCCGTTCGTGTCGTATTGCCGTCCCATCGGACTATGAGACTTAGGGGAGAAGTGGTGCACTATTGTGTTTGCGTAGACACTTGAGCAGTATGATAATTATGTCCTGCGTACTTGGCTAGTCTGCATTAGGTTTAGAAGCCTAGGACGGAATCGGTGTGAAGAAAACATTTACATATGGTGTAAGAGACGTCGACGAGCAAACCTATACAATAGATTGTAATACACAAAAACAGACCTCATAGGTATACAAAAAATCAATTAAGAAAAACAAAATGTACATAGGTATTTTTAGACAATTTTAATGTTCGATTTTCTAAAATCATGAACTAAATCCACAGTGTTGTTGCACGTCGAACAAGCATCTTGTATTTTAGATGAAAATATCAACATACATACATAAACTTTCGCCTTTTTCCCATGGGGGTAGGCAGAAACCACAGAACGCCACCTTCTACGATCCTTACATATCTACTCCTTTCGCCTCCTCCACGTTGATACATCTGGCCAAACAAGCACGCCGGTTACGAGTACTGCGCACCCGACCTTTCTAAAAAACCATGAAAATAACAAATGGGAATATTATTTGTCCCACTGCTGGACAAAGGCCTCTTCTCATACAGAGAAGGCACGTGCATTATTCACCACGCTTGCTCATGGTAAATTGGTGTTTTCAGACTGCTCATGGTGGCACCCACGTTCAGTTACCTCTTTGGTTACTGATCCGCTCCCGTTCGTGATAGTGTGATGTTCTATACGTAAAAACCTTCCTCTTGAATTACTCTAGCTATTCATAAAAACGCATTAAAATGCGTTGAATAGTTTCAAAGATCTAAGCTTACAGAAGGACAGACGGCGGGAAGCGACTTTGTTTTATACTATGTAAAATTTACTAATCCAGGTTCCCTCACGATGTTTTCCTTCAACGATATCAGTGATGTCCAAGATTAACTTAGAAACTAAACGTGAATTGAAAAAGTTATATTGGTTGTTGCCCGGGTATCGAACTCACAAACTCATGCATGAAAGGCCTTAACCACTGAGCTTATCACGACAGTCCGTTTAATACTAATGATAAAACCAAACTCGTTATCCCCTTACAGATAATAGCGTGAAGCATGAACAGTTTAATATAACGGAGCAGGCAGAGTTCGAGGTTGATTATGTATCTAATACCCATAGCCCGAGCAAGTAGTGAACTAAGCGGTATAAGTACCTTATACCGGGTGTGTATCACACCGTTTTGTTATGCAACGTAGCAGAATTGGTTTTCTGTCAATTGTAAATTAGCGAAGTGGAAATTTCTGGTAAATTTCGTTGTGATATACACATTTCTCACAATACAATCGTTTCTCCAGAACTCGTCGAGTTTCACTGATTCGGGGCTTTTTCGGTGTCCGCCACTGCAGATTCTGGCTTTCAGGAATTGTGGCGGCTTCGTCCAAAAAATTAAATTGATACGTATTTTTACAAAAACTAATTAGGTTGTTGATTCCCTTCATGATGATTGAGCTAAGTGGTGCTGATCCTCGCATCATGTTCGTGAACGGGCGCTGTCAGTTGGGATTGGTCATCTCTTAACTGCCATGGCTTACATCTTTAGTACTATTTTTTTTTATATTGTATTATATTCATCTTCATTGTTTTCACATATAGAAGCAACAAGAATATTGTAACCAAGATTTTGTAAAAACCAATTTGAAAAGAGTGTTCATGGAGTTTCTTGCTCGTTCTTCTCCATAGAGACATACGTTTTGGAATGAGCAACTAGCTTCAACATTTTGTATGAGTAATTTCTTAACAATTCAAAAGTGCCTGTAAATGGTCTAATTGAAATAAATGTTTTGACTTTGACTTTAGGTCATCGGTTCGGCTGTGGGTCGTATTTTAATGTGATATGTATACCCTATAGGAGCCGGTTATCGAGCAAGGTTGATTAACCTTGCTCGATAAACGAGCTATATAAAACCAACCTTTTTTTTTTTTTGGAATCGGTCCATCTGTTTCTCAGAGTAGCGCGTTCAAACAAACTCTTCAGCTGTATTACATTACTATATAAATTCATACCTCCCCCAGAAACAGTAAAACTGTTACGCTACAAGACGGCCTGCGGCTCTACAAACGTCATTCAGAAGCTCGCAACGGTGTAACACACATCCAGGTTTGCAAATGAAACTCACTGTAGATTAGAAACTTGGGCCGCTATGCACTGAATTACGCTCAATACACTGTACAATATTTTGCAGAACAGCGCATGAACTGCTCCTATTTTAAACTAATCTACCTGATATACAGGCTGTGTATTTGTATTGTAAACCTTAATAAGAGGTTTTTATGATTTCTTTTTTATTGCTACCTCGAACTGCCTTGTTAGCCTAGTCATCCTAAGCGCGACTAGAGGTCTTGGGTTCGATTCCCAGGTTAAGCAAAAAGTGTTGTTGGGTTTTCCATGAAATTCTCAATAGCAGCTTGGACTTATGATTTGTGCCCGGTTAATGGCAATAGGCTCGCCCCCTATTACATGGGACCTAAACATACCGGCGAACTGTGGGTGTACATTGGTACATCTCTGCCTAACCCTTCGGGGAATACAGGCGTGATGGTATGTGTGTGTGTTTAATTTGTGGGTGTAACATCGTCTTTTATAAACAAATATTATTTGAGAATCCTGTTTATCATTGTTACAGAATTAATGCGTCTTTAATGAAGCTGTTGGTATTTGGTTCGAAGATTAGTAGTGAACTAATGGATTTACTGGATTCGAACTAGCGTGAGGAGTGTGTTCTTGTATTGCTGTTAATTATGTATGAATGTAGATATCTATGGTTTCTATGCAGATCTGAAGATGTTAGTGAAGACGATGAGAGAACTGCATGCAGCTGTTGAAAAAAATAATATTTTTAGAAACGTAACATACCATCACGCCTGTATTCTCCGAAGGGATAGGCAGAGGTGTACCAATGTACACCCACAGTTCGCCGGTATGTTTATTTTTAGGTCCCATGTTATAGGGAGCCTATTGGCATTAACCGGGCACAAATTCTAACTCAATAACACTTTACTGGACCTGGGATTCAAACCCAAGACCTCTAGCGTAGCAGTCGCGGTTAGGACCATTAAGCCAACGAGGCACTTTTTAAAAACAATCGCCATCAAAAACTACAATGCAGATAATAACTTTAGTTTTGAAAGTTTAGGCTTTGGTTCTATTTCTTTGTATTGCCACCGACTTCCAAAATCGAAGTTAGTTTTCGCTTAAGATGTATAAGTCGTTCTTTAAAATCCTATCCTTAACTACTTGAAAAACGGCCTAGCATTAAAAATACTATCGCTGGCTAGTTTCAATGCTAGGCCATTTTTCAGGCATCAGGTACAAAAGGTACCTTACTTACTTATGTTACGTAACTTAGGTCGACTTTTTACAACTTGATACCTTTTTTTCATGGGGCTACCCTCGTGGATACTCTCCATCTGGGGTGAACAAAGGGTTATGTCGGACTCTTACGAACTTAAACCTTCCCCTTAATTTTTTTTTCTCGTTGGGAAGTCCTCATTGATGGCCTCCGCCTCGGGGAATGCAGAGTGTTGGACTCCTACCGACTAAAACCCCACGGTGTTCGTCCGAATACCATTGGCCGGGGCACGGGAATCGCTCTAAATCGCACCTCGGCAGGTATTGGCCCGCCACCACCACAAGGCCGCACTGACTCCAGAAAAGGCGCACGGGAAACACCACGCGCGTCTTACTCTCAGCCTTGTCTTTGCTCGGGTGACGGACTGACCCCAAGTCCGCCGCCCGCAGGCCCCTCATCTGGCGCGGGTGGGATGGGAGGAAGTAGCTTCCTTTTGCCGTTCCACCGCCTCCTTGGCGGCCATCACCTCCTCCCAGAAGGAGACGACGGCTTTCCAAGCACGTTCGCTCCCGACCATGGACAGAACAACGTCCTGGAGCGAAAGACTACCCGCAGTTGTCGCTGCCCAAGCTGGACACTCCTCCAGCGTATGCTGCGCCGTGTCCTTGGGGCAGTCCTGACTATGACGGCACCTAAGCACCGTCTCCCGGCCTATGCGATGCCGGTACTTCCCGAAACATCCTTGTCCAGAAAACACCTGAGTTAACCGGAAGGTGAGGGCACCATGACGCCTTTCCAGCCACTCCTTCAACACGGGACTTACCGCCGCTTTAGCGGTGTGTCCTAGGCGAAGGGTTCTGTCAGACTCTTGATGACTAAAAACCACCCCGGTGTTCCCTTATCACACATAGGCCGAGGATCCTCCTTCCAGGATTTGAATGCCCGCTGTTCGCATAAGGCTTAATCCAGATCCCCAAGCGTGCCGTTAAATACTGATAAAGATTATTACAGCTACTCAACTGCCTTGTTAGCCTAGTGGTCCTCAATGCGACTGCTACGCTAGAGGTCTTAGGTTCGACTTCCAGATCGAGCAAAAATTGTAATTGGGTGTATCTATGAAATTCTCAGCATCATCACGGAGTTAGGATTTGTGCCCGGTTAATGGCAATAGGCTCGCCCCTATTATATGGGACCTAAACATACTGGCGAACTGTGAATGTACACAGGTACACCTCTGCCTAACCCTTTGGGGAATATAAGCGATGGTATGTGTTTTTCGTCCTAACAATTAAAAATAACCTTTAAAAATGGCCCAAGTGAAAGAACTCCACTTATTTCAGTCTAAAACAAAATTCAAACCTTCTCATACATTATCAAATAAAGTACCTACGCACACCCATATTAATTATAATTACCTGCCTTTGGAACATCATAACAATCTCTTTAAAAATTACAGCTTACACACGGTTCGTACCCAAAATCCCCTAGTTAGAATAAATTAATTCCAACTTCACCTTAATTGAGAGAGTACATAGAATTCTTGTGATCCTGTGTACGCGAAATATATAGTTACAGAAGGCTGGGTAAGGGCGGGTTTACACGAGTGTCATATAGTGCACACGTCGCGTGCACTCTTCTTAGACACTTTACGTTTGTTACTGCAAGCCTCACGTTGGGCTACGGGTTGTTAGAATGAGATACCGCGCCCCCGGAACGCAAAGGTCACAAGAAGGAACATGGATGAGTTTTAGTCAGTAAAAGTGTGCCACACCCTCCCGCTCCGCCCAGGGCGGGGAAAGTCATTTGATGATTTCCCATCGGAAAAAAAATGGCTTCACGTTGAAACGTACATATTATATTTAATGATCAATAACAGGCGGCGGTAGCACTGCGTGATCACGACGCGTGAGCGGTTGTTATTTTTGGGCTTCCAGCACGCGTGATGTGCTTGATATATAAGAATATGAAGCATTGTGCGTGCACACCTTGTTGTTGATCTCTCTTTGTGTGCGTGCATTTTCTCTCGTTATATGGATTTGACCTTCTGTAATTTTATTATTTTGTGTAACAAAGTCTAACTCATTATTTATTCTTATAATGCCTCTTAACCCGACAGCTTTTGGGTTAATTTGCTAAAGGTCTAGTGACTAAAAATTCGTGTTTTGAATATTTAATTTAGCATCTAAAACCTATTTAGAATTCCTCCATCTTTAATCGCAAATGTGCGTGTGTTAATTGATGTTTAGGATGTGTGAATTAAATTTATGTTACAGGTGGTAGTATATTAATTGTGGGTTCCTCCTTTTAGGTTAGGACCAAAAGAGTGTTAGTGTGTGGTTACCCTAATTTGATAGTTGTTAGTGGGACTACAGCCTTGCAAAGGTGCCACTCAAGAGTTGGTAGGTAGACGAGATGACGGGGTTTTTGCAAGACATCTCAAGTGTTTGTTAAATTATGTATTTTAAGTTTAAGGTTTAGTAATGTTTTACCTTTTTAGCTGACTGCATGACTCAAAGAAGAGTAATGTCCTTATCATGCGAGTCTATATAGACTTTTAATTATATATCATGAAAAATTGTATACCTAAAGTAACAAAATGTAGGATTGATTTACTTAATCTAGCCAAATTAACCAATTTAGCCTAGTTGCCCTAAGCGCGACTGCTACGCTAGAGGTCTTTGGTTCGATTCCCAGGTCAAGCAAAATGTGTTATTGGGTTTTTCTAAGAAATTTTCAGTAGCCGCTCGGAGTTGGGATTTGTGCATTAGGGCAATAGGCTCGCCCCCTATTACATGGACCCTAAACATACCGGCGAACTGTGGGTGTACATTGTTACATCTCTGCCTAACCCTTCAGGGAATCCAGGCGTGATGTTATGTTAGGTTATGTTATGATTTACTTAAAATTTCTTTTAAGAGTATTTTTTAATTGATTATTTTTTATATTAATTATTTCTGCACTAGTTAAAAACAGTTGAACGCATACTATGACAAAATGTATGGAACACCTGATATTTTATCTCGATATCAATTTTGGTCCTCTAGTAAAATTTGTTTATTATAATGAGCACAAATTATTCCTTTTAAAGTTGCTGGTAGACAATAAACAAGACCTGTAGCCCTAGTCGATCACAACGACGGCCCACCTAATGTGAAGCGGTCATCTCTGCCTATAGACATCTGCAATACCAGAGCCTTGCCAGAGTCTCATGTGCCCGTAATTTCACCGGCACCAACACAGCACACAGAAATACGTATGGTAGTACTTCTCCGGACGAGCTCCTTCACAAAGAGCTCTACTACTAGTAAACTTGATCACACAGCAAACTGACATGGAAAGCCGAGACCAACTATCCTAATCGATCAGCCTACATGGCTGTTACTAAGCCACGAATCACGTGTCCCAAAAAAGCATTAGCATTACCGCCCAAAAATCAAACGAAAATAAAAGAGATTATTTTCCATTTGATCCTTAAATCTCTTCTGATAAGACCAACAAGAAGTACCCTGTTATTACGGCCGCAGCAAATGTTTGGTTAATAATTTAACCGTTAAATAGCGTGGTTAAAGCGGGTTATTTTAAAGGCAGCACTCTCGGTGCGGCAATAATTAATGAGCCGATATTGGTTAGCTTGCGGAGGTACGAATCTATTTGGAGTGAGCTCGTGTGGATTTAAGGGATATGGCCCAAAATCGTAGTGATAGCCCCCGTGTGACGAACTCCACGTAAAGACGTTGGTCCCGGCTGTCATTTGTAACCTTTTCCCAACTATATTGTAGTCCGCTTCCAGTCTAAACGAATGCAGCTGAAAATCAGTGCTTTACATGGAGCGACTGCCTATCTGACCTTCACGATCTATTTAGGTACTGGGCAACACGACACCTCTTGGTAAGACGGCAGACTTCCGAGTTTCGGACTGTCCATAACAACTGTCAAAGATCTACACGAAGGATAGCCGGGACTAACGGCTTTTCGGGCTTTCCGAGACAAGAGGGGTGCCACACTATCAACTTCCAAACTCAGGGCTACTTCTGAGCAAGTCCTAATGGAAACACAAAATTAAAAATTGTAAGTAACCCCCGACAGAAGAATAAAAATCCCTACCAAAGCTACCAAAAGAGCTGATAACTTTGAAACCACTGAACCGATTTTCATCAAACATAGCTAAGAACACTCCCGACTAATTCACCTTTCAAACAAAATAACAAAATCAAAATCGGTTCATGCGTTCGGGAGCTACGATACCACAAACAGACACACATAGACACGTTAAACTTACAACACCCCGTCGTTTTCACGTCGGGGGCTAAAAACCCATTGGCATTTTTTGTCACGCTCATAAGTCGCGCTTTGCGACCGACCACTTCAATTTTATTTATTTTTATTACTGAAAACACCTTTAAAAGTTTTATTCTCACCTCTATGTTACCCACGACCCGTAATGGATGCCTCGTGATGAGCGATTTAGTGTTTATTGATTGAATCCCGAGCAAAATCTATTGTTTTAGATATCATATTTAACATAATCTGTTAATTTGTCATGGCAACGGGAAGCTGATATTGTTATCAGTACAATTAAAACACTTGTATAGTAGATAGATATTACTCAAGTGTAGGTATAATTATAATATTGGACTGCCTCGTTAGCCTAGTGGTCCCAAGCGCGACTGCTACGCTAGAGGTCTTGGGTTCATACCCAGGTCGAGCAAAAAGTGTTATTGGGTTTTTCTATGAAATTCTCAGTAGCAGCTCGGAGTTAGGATTTGTGCCGAGTTAATGTCAAAAGTCAAAGTCAAATCATTTATTTCCACCATTAAAAGGCACTTATAAACGTCAATTACATGTTAAATTAAAAATATTGAATCTAGTTGCCCATTCCAAAAGGTAGTTTCGTATGGAGAAGAACGGGCAAGAAACTCCATACATACTCTAATGGCAATAGGCTCGCCCCCTATTACATGGGACCTAAACATACCGGCGAACTGTGGGTGTACACTGGTACACCTCTGCCTAACCCTTCGGGGAATACAGGCGGGATGATGTTATGTTAATTATAATATAAATATAATTTCTGTCCACCGAATTTCAGTGACAGCGAGTTTCAGTGACGTTTGGCACCTAAAAATAAAACAAAGAAAAAAATCATACTCATTTATACTCAATACATATTAAATTAATTCTATATACAAAAATAAAATAATAACTTTAAGAAGAATATTAAATTTGCCTTGTTGACTGCCCCGTTGGTCTCGTGGTCGCAAGCGCGACTGATGAGCGTGGGGTCCCGGGTTCGATTCCCAGGTCGGGCAAAAAGTGTTATTGGGTTTTTCCATTAAGATTTGCTCAGTAGCAGCCCGGAGTTTGGAAGTTGGTGGTGTGACACCCCCGTCCCTCGGAAAGCACGTAAAGCCGTTGGTCCCGGATGTCATTCGTAGATCTTTGACAGTCGTTACGGATAGTCAGAAGCCAGGAAGTCTGACAAGCAGTCTGAGGTATCGTGTTGCCTAGTAACTGAGTTGTGGAGGTCAGATAGGCAGTCGCTCCATGTAAAATATTGGTACTCAGTTGCGTCCTGTTAGACTGGAAACCGACCCCAACATAGTTGGGAAAAGGCTAAGTAGATGATGATGAAGAAGAATATTAAATTTCCATTTATTTATTTACAACTCACATTACATACATTTTTATATATGTGAGATTGTACATTCGAAAAAATTGCGGATTATCTTTATTTTATTTCACATCCAAAAATCTCTAGGTTACATCAAAGCCGTCATATTTTTATCTCTCTTAACTTCAGCCGTCATTATCTTTCTTAAAAATATTACAATAATGTCAATTGTCTATTTAGTCTGCTTAGTCTGCTTAGTAAAAAGGTTTAGTTATGGTTAGCCATTTCCACATAGTTATCTATACTACGAGTAATATAATAAAGCTGAAGAGTTTGTTTGTTTGGTTGAACGCGCTAATCTAAGGAACTACTAGGTTTGAATTGGATAATTCTTTTGTGTTAGATAGATCATTTATCGAGGAAGGCTATAGGCTATATAACATCATGCTACGACCAATAGGTGCGGAACAGTGACGAAAATCGTAACTTAATGCGGGTGAAAAAACTACGCGGACGAAGTCACGAGCAGAAGCTAGTATTTATATAAAAACTAGCTTCTGCTAGTGACTTCATTTGCATTACAAGTTCTGCGTTAAACGTTCCGCGTTACACGTTCTGCGTTTCACCCGCATTAGGTTGCGTCTTTGGCTACTGCTCCGCGCCTATTTGTCGTAGCGTGATATTATGCGCCGATAGCCTTCCTCGATAAATGGACTATCACACACAAAAATATTTTTTTAATTCAAACCAGTAGTTCCTGAGATTGACGCGTTCAACCAAACGAACATACTCTTCAGCTTTATAATATTAATATAGATTACATCTAATTTCAGCTCCAAAAACCAACATCACAATTATAGTACATAAGTATTAAACGCGTGACGCACTGAAAAGCGACACATATTGTAACCGCCATGAGTCGTGAGCACAAAGTCAAGTTAATTTTTTGGGATTTTGGGTCGCTGATGACGCACGCGATCTGTCCGACCCAAAAAACCTGGAACCAAACCCACCATCCAACTTAACGTTTGTGCTCGCGACTTGTGGCGGCTACCATACGCAGGTGGGCATAGCCTTATTCAGAATATTAACAAATAGTTTCTGTAGGCGCTGACCAGCTATTGCCAATCAGCTCCCGTTCAAGATAAATCGCATAATAAACGGACACATGACAACATCAAGTACATGGCTCGCTGAGATACTTATACTCCGCGCGGTAACGAAACCATAGCGACTTCTAATTTTTCCTGTGCTGCCATCTATCGAGCTTAGTGGTAAACTTTTACAGTTTGTCACTGGTCACGTTTTTTTTACTAAAATTTATTTAGGAGAATAAGTTTGTTAATCTAACAAAATATACACTCACGCCTGTATTCCCCGAAGGGTTAGGCAGAGGTGTAACAATGTACTCCCACAGTTCGCCGGTATATTTAGGTCCCATGTAATAAGGGGCGAGCCTATTGCCATTAACCGGGCACAAATCCTAACTCCGAACTGCTACTGAGAATTTCATAGAAAAACCCAATAACACTTTTTGCTCGACCTGGGAATCGAACCCAAGACCTCTAGCGTAGCAGTCGCGCTTAGGACCACTAGGCTACCGAGGCAGTTCAATAATAATAAAATTAATCTAAAATTATATTTGAATATGGTGGGATATTAATGTAATTTTTGTTTAAGGACGCATTTTCAAAATAGAAAGCACGACGACGCTAAACGGCGTAGGTTTTATTTTAAGGACATTTCATTGTCACTGTTCGGATTTATTGCAGATTCAGATTCAGATTTATTTATTTGTAAACATAGGTTACAGATACACGTGAGTGTGAGATGTTACATTATTGTTGGTCCTCTATGCTTTGCCATTAGGCGTACAAATATTAACATTTATTTAATTACTTACAATATTTAAAAAAATCTATTTTACTCATATCAATTAAACTTTTTAAGAATTACAATTTCAGGACAAATACCAAACGAATATTTCAAAAATGTCACCACTATAGAACTTAGATAAAACAGGAAAAATGTCAAACTTCAAATAATAAAATGTCAATTAATTAAATTGATACAGGAATGTCACAATAACAAATCAAATAAAAAAAAAAATAATAATAATGACGTAAAAAAAAAATAAGAGTCAGATGGAAAAAAGAAACAATAATAATAATAACATTAAAATATTGAGCTGTGTAAGCAGTAAAAGCTAATGTAATGTCAAACTGACTCAATAATAAAATAAATGCGATAAAGTCAGAGATATAGAGCTATATAATTATGAGGGTTTAATGTATCTTTTCTAATTATTTACAGGAGGGATTATAGAATTATGTTCCAAGTAGTCCTTAGATGGTTCGGTCATGTTGAGAGGATGAGTGAAAGGCGACTAACGAAAGGGATTTAAATGGCAGATGTGAGTGGCAACGCCAGGAGAGGACGCCCTAGAAAGACCTACCCTGACCTTATTGGTGGGGTTCTTCAGAAAGGACGTGTGCGCAGTACTCGTAACCGGCGTGCTTGTATGAACAGATGTATGAACGTGGTCGAGGCGAAAGAAGTTTGTAAGGATCGTAGCAGGTGGCGTTCTGTGGTTTCTGCCTACCCCCATGGGAAAAAGGCGTGAGTTTATGTATGTGTATGTATGTATGTAGTCCTTTATTGAGTAGTAACACTTATCGATTAACAGTTTCATGAGTGCCATTTTGAATTTGTCCAGATTTAATGCTTTTACTGTTTCAGGCAGCTTGTTAAATATTTTTGTGTCCATGCGGAATGTGCTTTTGTTCATTAGGGCAGTTCTGCCATGTGTTGTTTCGAGGTCTAGCTTATTTTTGTCTCGTAACTTTCTATAGTAACTTTTGGAAGCTACTTTATATTGCGAGATGTGTGTTTTGACAAATACATTAGTTTCGTAGATATACAATGAAGGAAGGGTAAGAATATTAAGACTCTTGAACAACGGTTGACAGCTATCGGTGCTATTTAGGCTGCACATAAATCTTATACATTTGCATTCTCATATTTTGCATAAAAAGTTCCGTACATTTTTTCACATATTTTGCTTCTTCTTAGCGTTCCGATGCAAACTTAAATAATTTATACTAATATTACAAAGAGATATGATTTGATTGTTTGTTTGTAACGAATAAGCTCCGAAACTACTGGACCGATTTTAACCAATTTTTCACCAATAGATAGCTAAATTATTCCTGAGTAACATAGGCTATATAACATCACGCAACGACCCACAGGAGCGGAGCAGTAACAAAAGACGTAACATAAAGCGGGTACAATAAGCCACGCGGACGAAGTCGCAGGCAGGACGCTAGTAATAAATAATACAATACTAACACATATTTTGCTGTTCCACGTGAGTCTTAATGGGTGGTAATAAGGGTAATTTTATATAAAATAACCCTTATTAGCCTAGTGGTCCTAAGCGCGACTGCTACGCTAAAGGTCTTGGGTTCTATTCCCAGGTCGAGCAAAAAGTGTTATTGGGTTTTTCTATGAAATTTTCAGTAGCAGCTCGGAGTTAGGATGTGTGCCTGGTTAATGGCAATAAGCTCGCCCCCTATTACATGGGACCTAAACATACCGGCGAACTGTGGGTGTAAATTGTTACGCCTCTGCCTAATCCTTCGGGGAATACAGGCGGGATGGTATGTGTGTGCTATAGGCTATATAACATCACGCTACGACACACGGGAGTGGAGCAATAACCAAAATCATAACCTAATGCGACTTTGTCAGTCTTTTACCCACGACTTTGTCAGTGTGGTAGTTTTCATATGCATTAAGACTACGTCTTTGGCTACTTCCACTCTCCTGTGATAGACATTATTATTGTTTACGATAGATCCAGATTCACGAGGAACATGTATGAGCTATGCAACATCATGCTATGAATCACGGGAGTGAAGCAGTACCCAAAGAGGCAAAATAACACGGGTGAAAAAAACCAAATGAGAGACGTCGCGAGCAGAACCCAAAAAATTATGATTATCTAGAAACAAAATACGTACCTACCTGACAATACCTCAGACAAATATCTTTAAAAAAATAAAAATAATTATGCTCCCGTCAAGCCATTAAACCGTTGCTGGCAATCAGTAACCTGTCAACCAAATCACGGTACTCAACCAACCTGCCTATCAGTGTTTCAGTAAGGATATTAATTTGGTAGTGGAGTAAAATAGACAGGTAATTACAGAAGGTCAGGTCAATAAAACTACTATGGATACACGTACATAGCCAAACACTCCAATGATTTATTTTAAATAACCATTTACAGGCACTTTTAAGTTGTCAGATAATCGGTCCGTCAGAAAATTTACGCTTTACTTAGACTTATAATCGTATTCAGTAACTTGACAGTTGAAAGGATACCAAGTTTTGACAAAAAAAAGATAGTGAGGCGGTGTAAGAGTGAACGAAATTGAATGAACTTAAATAATGTACTTACTTATTAGCAAACTTTTTGTTTTTAAAAATAATACTTATTTATTATAAATAGCACTTATTTAAAAAAAAACACGATATACACTAACAATATCTGCAGAATTTGCTATATATTTTGTTTTTCAGTAGTAAGGTAGAAAATAAAAATAAAATGTCAATGGTAGAAAAAAAAATAACGTGATTTTAATTTAGTTTATACAACATACCATACCATCACGCCTGTATTCCCCGAAGGGTTAGGCAGAGGTGTACCAATGTACACCCACAGTTCACAGGTATGTTTAGGTCCCATGTAATAGGGCGCGAGGCTATTGCCATTAACCGGGCACAGATTCGAAATCCGAGCTGCTACTGAGAATTTCATAAAATAATATAAATTATAATAACATGTTTTCTTCTTTATTTTCTTTATATTAGAAAAAAATTAAATTCGGAAATTACATTTATTAATTATTCTTTTATTACAAAATCGTACACTACCCTAACACTACTGGTCTTAGGGCTGATTTTTCAATAGTCAGAAAACTTTTATCTGACTAATAAATATGACAGTTTAACTTAACGTCTATTACAAAAGCTGTCAAACCGCCATATTTATTCCTCCGTTAAGAGGTTCCTGACGATTAAAAATCTGCCTTTAGTATTGTATTATTATTTTCCTTTGAACTGTCAAGATACTGAATAAGCTTATAAGTTCAAGTATAGTTGCTCGTTGTGTAGAGTAACCTTCTCTTCCTATGTCGAAAAACTCCATGGACTCATGACTCCATCTATGCAGTGAGTGAGTGCTAAACTCAATGATTAAGCCGCCATTTAATTATTCTTATGTCACTTTTTGAAATTAGAATGGGCACATCTTTTTTGTGGTTATTAATGGCGATTCAAACGATTCTAAGTGAGCGTACATTTTCGCCTTTTGTATGGAATCGACCTTCTGTGCCTATCTACTTTGTGGTAGTAGCGTGGGCTTTGAAAGGGTTCCGTTGTGATAAGGCATCAGGTGGCTATTCTAGCCAAGGCTGAAAAGGGTTTAGACACGTTTTAAGTTGTCATAGTGGATCTATGGTATGTTGTTGGCCTAATTTTGGCTGTAATGTTCATTTTTGTTTTGTTTTCAAACTAAATTCAGCATACCTGCATGACGCCTAAATTACTAAACTAACTCCGAGCTGCTCCTGAGAATTTCATAGAAAAACCCGATAACACTTTTTCTTCGACCTGGGAATCGAACCCAAGACCTCTACAGTCGTGCTTAGGAACACTAGGCTAACGAGGCAGTTATGATATAAACTATTTATCCAGATTTAATAAAATTTTTATCCCGAAACTAATTCAGGAGTTCAAAGAGATTAAACAATACGAACCAATCAACGTAAAGGAACTATTACCAAACACTTAGTACGATACGTCTTAATCGAAAAAAAAAACAAGAAAGAGGTATCTGGTTCACCTTCCCATCCCACAATTTGTTAATTGCAGTGTTAAATTGGACCAATTTGGTTCATTCTGTACCAAGTACCAACACTCGGTTCAAATGATTCATTATAAAATGGTGCACCATGATTTATGTTCAGGGAAATTAAACCAATTATTAGGGACTGTTTTTTGTCGATCAATTTAGTTCAGGAGCTAGAAAGTAGATTTTTACTTTACTGTAGGTATTTGTAAGACTTATTTTTGAATAAAAAGTTAGGTAATATTTTTTCTTTACAAATAAATAAAATTGAAGTGTGTGAATGACAAAATTTCAGCTTTTTAATAAATACATATATAATTATGTTTAACTGCCTCGTTGGCCTAGTGGTCCTAAGCGCGACTGCTATGCTAGAGGTCTTGGGTTCAATTCCCAGGTCGAGCAAAAAGTGGTATTGGGTTTTTCTATGAAATTCTCAGTAGCAGCTCGGAGTTAGGATTTGTGCCCGGTTAATGGCAATAGGCTCGCCCCCTATTAGATGGGACCTAAACATACCGGCGAACTGTGGGTGTCCATTGTTACACCTCTGCCTAACCCTTCGGGGAATACAGGCGTGATGGTATGTGCGTGTAATTATGTTTATACGGTAACCACTTATACTAAAAACGTCTAATTTTTTTACCAGTTTTGTCAAAATTTGTCCAGCCATTTCTGAGATAAGCCTGAACATAGACAACCAAATAAAAAAAAATATTAATGATCTTTTCGTGTGTAAAAAGCTGTTATTATGACCAATGTATTAATTTGTATTGCAAAATCAATTTACAATAACATTCATTTTAATGTATTATCATTATCTGCTTAGCCTTTTCCCAACTGTGTTGGGGTCGGCTTCTAGTCAAATCGGATGCAGCTAAATACAAGTGTTTAACATGGAGCGACTGCCTATCTGACCTCCACAACCCAGTTACTGGGCAACATTATACCTCTTGGTTAGACTGGTCGTCAGACTTCCTGGCTGTTGACTATCCGTAACGACTGTCAAAGATCTACGAATGACAGCCGGGACCAACGGCTTTACGTGCTTTCCGAGGTACGGGCGTGTCACACCATCAACTTCCAAAGCGGCTGCCACTGAGCAAATCCTAGTGGAAAACCCCAATAGCACTATGTGCCCGACCTGGGAATCGAACCCGGTACCCCCCGGTCATCAGTCGCGCTTGCGACCACGAGGCCAACGGGGCAGCATTCATTTTAATGTTTTACGTTGTATTTAAATCAATTATATACGAGTACTTTTATTAAAGCTTTAAGTAGATATATTATTATGCTAAAAGTAATCTTATTTACCTTTGCAGTTAAAATTACGGAACAGACTCTAATAAGGATTAAATCAACAGACAAACTTTTAAAGCGGCATAGTTAGAAACGTCGTCAAAACTTTTAGGAAAGTTTACTTCAATTTGAATTGACAGAATATAATTAATTTGAAAGTTAAATATAGCGTTATTCTGTCGTTGTTGATACCCATTAGAAATAAAGATACTGTTTTTTACTACACTTCAAAGTCAAAATCAAAATCAAAGCATGTATTTCAATTAGACCATTTACAGGCACTTTTGAATTGTCAAGAAGTTACATTTAAAAAGTTGAAGCTAGTTGCGCGTTCCAAAGTGTAGGTCTCTATGGAAAAAACGAGCAAGAACCTCCATGGACACTCTTTTCTTCCAATTTGGTTTTTACAAAATCTTGGCCACAATATTCTTGTTGCTTCTATATGTGAAACAATGAAGATGTATATAAAACAATAAAAAATAGTAGTACTAAAGATGTAAGCCATGTCAGTAAAGAGATGACCAATCCCAACTGACAGCGCCCGTTCACGAACATGACCCGTGCATCAGCACTATTTAACTCAACCATCTCGAAGGGAGCCGAACGATCCTACGCACGCGCCACCGTCAGCGAGACATTTATGTGAGCATGACAAAGCTCTCAACCACCATGCTTATAGTAACCAAAACATAGTAACTTAACAAGTAAATGGCTCCATGGTACTCACATTTACAAAATTGAAATAAATTATGTAAAATTATACAAAACTAAGGTTTTCAGTAAACTTATTCGAAAAAATATACTAACATTTTACCTTATAGAAATGTTACTTGGGGTTGGCGCAACACGTTTCCTTCTTCCATTCCGGCCTGTCAACGGTCATGATATCACTGACTCCCTTCTTTTTCATTATCATTCTTCACGTTATCCATCCACCATTTATATTCATCTGTTTTGGCTTTCACATGAGTTTCATCCCTCCTGTTCACATGCCCATACCAAGACAAGCAGTTCCTTTTAAAGTTTTCTGTCACTGGCGCTACTTTCAAACTTAAAAATATAAATGTATATATATACAAAAATATACCATCACGCCTGTATTCCCCGAAGGGTTAGGCAGAGGTGTAACAATGTACAGCCACAGTTCGCCGGTATATTTAGGTCCCATGTAATAAGGGGCGAGCCTATTGCCATTAACCGGGCACAAATCCTAACTCCGAGCTGCTACTGAGAATTTCATAGAAAAACCCATTAACACTTTTTACTCGACCTGGGAATCGAACCCAAGACCTCTAGCGTAGTAGTCGCGCTTAGGACCACTAGGCTACCGAGGCAGTTCAAACTTCAAAACTTCCTCTAATAAAACAGCCTCCTTTAATAGCTTTTCGAGGAACTTTCAAACTTCCTCTAATATACTCTTTCCTGACCTTGAAATAGATTATTTGAACACTGCAACTCTCAATACCTCACTATACCTAATTAATATGACATCTAAACTCCAGTTGCAAACACGATCTTGTATTTAGAAACTCATGAGAGCTTACTTACTACCGAAATGCTTTCAAAGATATTTAATGTTCAATATCGTATATGAGCCAGACACGACTCTGTCGTGCAAAGCTTTTTTTAAAATTTTGTGCACGAACTGTGCAACTTGATGTTGCTGGGTTCGGTTCCTAGGTTAGGCAAAGTGTTGTTGGGTTTTACATTAGGAATTTCTTTGTAGAGCCATCTTCTGTTTCTCCTCTCATTCTTTTCGTATTTATACTACTTGGGCTCGGTATGTGGCCGCATTTATTGCCAAATCAGAGGCTCTTTTCAAATTGTCAAAGGTTCAGGTGAACTGAAAATTAGGACACTCCAGCATATGCGACATTGTTTAATCAAGAGCACTGCAATTCCATGCGTGCCAGACGGGTCTATGATGCCCCATTTCACCTCATAAGGACGCTCAAAGCTCTACCTATTATGGCTCATAAGATACAGCCCACTGACAGACAGACGAACGAACAGCGAAGGTTTAGTAACAGGGCCCCGTTACCAACCATCAGTGCTGAACCCTAATTAAGTCAATAAACGATAAAAAATATTACTTACCCCTGTACAGTATTATCATACAACTAAACACAAAAAAATGGAACGCAAACTTCAATTAATTTGAATAACGAAATATTCAGATGTAGTACGCTCGGGTGCCCGAGCTCCTAGCCTAGCTAATGGCCTGTTTTACCGTTAAATGATCGTGAATATCAATGTTTCGTTAATATTAATCTTTTTGACGGTTCCCGAGGTAAACTATTCCAATAAAATGTTTATTACATTTGAAAAACGTCTTAGTATTTTGAAATCGTAAAGTAGTTTAAAATTAAGCAGTGGTTTGTTTTATTTAACTGCCTCGGTAGCCTAGTAGTGCTAGGTGCGACTGCTACGCTAGAGGTCTTGGGTTCGGTTCCCAGGTCGAGCAAAAAGTGTTATTGGGTTTTACTATGAAATTCTCAGTAGCAGCTCGGAGTTAGGATTTGTGCCCGGTTAATGGCAATAGGCTCGCCCCCTATTACATGGGACCTAAACATACGGCGAACTGTGGGTGTACATTGGTACACCACTGCCTAACCCTCCGGGGAATACAGGCGTGATGGTATGGTATGTGTGTAAAGTAGTTTAAAATTAAGCAGTGGTTCTTTTTATTTATCTTAATTTATCGATTTGTTATAAATTATTTACGCAACTGTACGTATGTTTTTGTTTGTAGAAGGTGATCTCTGGAAATTTTGGTACAATGACATTGCAAATTGCAACTGCCTCGGTAGCCTAGTGGTCCTAAGCGCGACTGCTACGTTAGAGGTCTTGGGTTCGATTCCCAGGTCGATCAAAAAAAATGGTATTGGGTTTTTCTATGACATTCTCAATAGCAGCTCGGAGTTTAGCCCTATTACATGGGACCTAAACATACCGGCGAACTGTGGGTGTACATTGTTACACCTCTGCCTAACCCTTCGGGGAATACAGGCGTGAGTGTATATTTTTTATTTTTTTTTTTTATTTGTAATGTCAACGAAATAACCCCATTTCAACGTTTAGACGGTACTTGTACCATAAAATCATTTTATATTTTTTTTGCCTTACTTCTGAAAGGGCTAGACCGATTTTGACGGGACTTTCACTAGCAGATTCTTCATAATATAAGGAATGTCTTGGGCTTTTTTTAATAAAAATAATCATGAGTGGACGCCAAAAAAAATAAAATCCACATTCTAGCGAACGAAGTCGAAACAGCGTCATCCACACAGAACTGGTTTGACAATATGCATCCCTATTAAAACCCGTACATCTATTCACTAATTTCAAGTGCTTCATACAGCAAACAAGCCGACACCCTTTTCCACATTCTGACATAACAAATGAAAGCCAAATAGAACGAATAACATTTTCAATGCCTTCTTTTCCAGAAAATACATTCATGATTTTACCGCTAACCGTGTGGTAATGTAATATTTTTTGCACCCTTCACCTCAATGCGGCCCTGAATACGGCATGAATTATTTAGTCCGGCCCTGTGTTCAGTATTAACATATCATTGTTTTACATTGAATGTTTTGGAAAGAGGATTGAATAGGATTGAAGGATGAAATAGTTTATATTAAGTTTACTTTTTGTCTGCTAGAGACTTTTGGTTGAGCGGGTTTTATGAAGTTTGTCGTGTATATTAGATAGTACAGTACAGTCCGAAGCTATTGTAGTTGTTACAGAGTTCCTGTGTGCACCTTTCGGCTCCATAATCAGGACTTGTACAAGGAAATTAAGCAAGTCTAAACTTGACGGGGTTAAGTCGTTTAGTTATACAAGCTGTTAGTTTAAACAAGGAACATACTTTAAGAAAGTGTAGTGCTTTGAAAATAAACCACTTTCTTTAAGAAATCAAATTTAAAATTGCAAAAATAAACAGCTGTTTCTTACATGTTGTCGAGTTATGCGAACATAAATGTATGAGCCGCACTTCTTTTTTTGGATATACATATTTTAAATCTATTCTAAGCATACCTACATAATTTATTTATTTCAATCATAAAACCTACTTAAATAATAATTAGATTACAAACTACGAGTATGTACAGTTAATACAAAAAGGAAGCTTATAGGGCATCAAAAAACTTATCCGCATCGCTGTCAATGGGACAAGTGCCCAAAAGGCTGGCAGCATTGCCACGTCGTATGGCAATGCTGATTCTTTGGCCCAAGAAAAGGTCAGCCCTTTGGTCACGTGAAGAGTCGATCAGTCGCTTGGTAATGTCCCGAAAAACTAGATGAGCGCTCGAACCCCATGGCCCTAGTGTTTCAGTTGTTTTTATTTTCGATTTTACGGTCCGTAATATAGTAAAAGTTGTTCATTTTCATGAGTACTGCACTCCCTTAAATAAAGTCCCTCATAACACCCTGTAGAGTTTCTGTTGCCACCCTCCGGCTCCATCATCAGGACCCAAGACACCATCTGAAACCTAGGATAATTGTAAAGACACGGCCTTTAGTGCTATTCTGTAAAAATCTTCCTCAGTAAAAGGTTGATAAAGTGAGCTTAACATGATTGAAGGATTGGCAACTTACCTCAATCTCATCTAAATTTGATCGCCATTTTTTTTTGTAAGTCAAGTAATTATTATGTATTCTTAATTTTTTTTTGGTTGTATAGCACATAATAAACATTTTTTCTTAATTTCTTTCTTTTACAAGATGCTTCGTTTAAGCATTGTGGGTATGGTAGCAGTGGCAGGTAATAGCATGGATCATCAAAAAATACCTTTTGTTGAACTAGATAGAAAAACCATAAAGGGAGATAAACAAATAGATCGGTAGCCTAGTGGTTCTAAGCGCGACTGCTACGCTAGAGGTGTTGCGTTCGATTCCCAGGTCGAGCAAAAAGTGTTATTGGTTTTTTTTATGAAATTTTCAGTAGCAGCTCGGAGTTAGGATTTGTGTCCGGTTAATGGCAATAGGCTCGCACCTATTACATGGGACCTAAACATACCGGCGAACTGTGGGTCTACATTGTTACACCTCTGCCTAACCCTCCGGGGAACACAGGAATGTTAAACAAATAGATATTTTGAAGAAAATAAATCTATTTTTGCCGTTCAAATTACTTGTAAACAAAAAAGTTGTCAAAAATGAAACTCAACGGTCACAGGCACAACCATATTTAACCATAAAATGACACCATCTCATTTACACACACACTCAATAAAACACACCCCACATTTTCAACCCCATAAAAGCTAACAAATACACCCAATTCTCCACGCTTCAAGAAGCAATTTTAAAGCCAGTTATCATTAGATCTAAGTCCAGAAACTTTACTGTTTCTAATTACAAGCTAGCGCCGGTTAGTTCCACCTTATCTACGCGTGAGGGTTTAAATACTCAGGTAATGGAAGGCAGTAGTTACCTGTGTTTGGTTCAAGTTTTAACTGTTTTTAGTTAAATGGTGTTTTTGGGTTAATGTTGTCGGACAATAAAATTTGTTGGATTTTTTGGGAAATGATTTTGCTTGTTACGGTTCGTTTAAATTAAATTATTCAGTTTTACTTTTTTTTTTCTGCTGCTACGCTAGAGGTCTTGGGTTCGATTCCCAGGTAGAGTAAAAAGTGTTATTGGGTTTTTCTATGAAATTCTCTGTAGCAGCATGGAGTTAGTATTTGTGCCCGGATAATGGCAATAGGCTCGCCCCCTATTACATGGGACCTAAAACATACCGGCGAATTGTGGGTGTACATTGATACACCTCTGCCTAACCCTTCGGTGAATACAGGCGTGATGCTATGTAAATAATTGTATAGCTTACATATAGTTGTTCCGGGTCTGGCTGTTTGAGTAAGTGTTTGTTAACGCTCCCACGATACAGGAGAAATTTCGAGCAAAACAAAAATTCAAAATAAATCATTTTTAATTCACCAACACAATTATAATTCAAAAAGCTTCTCTAAATTAAGTCAATACCATATCACTTGCACAGTTCTGAAACCTTGCGTATAACATAAAACCAAGTTTTTTGCCTCTATCACTTCGTAGCGAGTACAGTCGATTGCAAAAATAACGGGTTTCAAAAACACAAAATTAAAAATTTTAAGTAACCCCCAAAAGAAAAATAAAAATCCCTACCGTAGCTAACAAAAGAGCTGATAACTTTGAAACAGCTGAACTGATTTTCATCAAACATAGCCAGGAACACTCATGACTAATTCATCTTTCAAATACAAAAAACAAAATCAAAATCGGATCATACGTTCGGGAGCTACGATGCTATAGACAGACACACACACACACACGTGAAACTTGTAACACCAAAAATACATCTAACAATATTGAAAGTTACATAAAATTTTCCCGTAATTGTAAGAATAATTTTATTTTCAACCATACCTTCGAAACTTTTAGTAACGAAGATATTGAAGTTCAAAGTCTTAAGACACATTTTTTACGAAAACTGGTTAAAATCAGTAACTGCTTCGGTAGCCTAGTGGTCCCAAGCGCGACTGCTACGCTAGAGGTCTTGGGTTCGATTCCTAGGTCGAGCAAAAAGTCTTATTGAGTTTTTCTATGAAATTCTCAGTGGCAGCTCGGAGTTAGGATTTGTGCCCAGTTAATGGCAATAGGCTCGCCCCCTATTACATGGGACTAAACATACCGGCGAACTGTGGGCGTACATTGTTACACCTCTGCCTAACCCTTTGGGGAAAACAGGCGTGATGGTATGTTGTGTGTCAAAATCAGTCAAGTCAGTCAAGTGGTTTCTAGAGGTAGTATAGCTCTTTGTAAAGGAGCTCGTCCGGGGAAGTACTACCACCATACCTATTTCTGCCACAAAGCAGCGTTGCTGTGTTCTGGTTTGTAGGGTATGGGTGCCGGTGTAATTACAGGCATATGAGACATTTCAACTTTGTGTCTGCGACGGCACGGCATTTGCAAGGTATTGTAAATGTCTATAGCTATCAGTGACCTATTCAAATCAGGTGGCCCAGCGGCTTGTTTACCATTGAACGACATAAAAAAATACCAATAAAATTGACATACATACCATCACGCCTGTATACCCCAAAGGTTTAGCCAGAGGTGTACCAATGTACAGCCACAGTTCGCCGGTATGTTTACGTCGCATGTAATAGGGGGCGAGCCTATTGCCATTAACCGGGCACAAATCCTAACTCCGAGCTGCTACTGAGAATTTCATAGAAAAACCCAATAAAACTTTTTGCTCGACCTGGGAATCGAACCCAAGACCTTTAGCGTAGCAGTCGCGCTTAGGACCACTAGGCTACCTAGGCAGTTCAATAAAATTGAACAAACACTAATATCAAGTATTAACAAAGTATACATAATATTTTTGCGTACGATTGTACAGAGGGGATGTGGGGTGGTGCAGGGGGTAATAATAACTTTTAAATTAATGCGACTTGTTTGTTGACGGTGCTCTTTGCTTTTCATAATTGCACCTTGCGGGGTGAGTGGTAGGTGCTGTTTGACGTAAAATATCGAGGTGGTGAAGTTACGATTTTAGTGAGGTCAAAGGTCACTGTTTTAAAATGGTTTAGTTTTATATACCCCGCCGTGTCACACGCGTTTTTTTGGTCACTGCTCCGCTCCTATTGGTCGCAGTGTGATGTTATTTTCGTATAAACCTTTTTCTTGCATCGATCCTTACATATCTGCTCCTTTCGCCTCGTCCACGTTCATACAAGCACTCCGGTTACGAGTACTGCACACCCGACCATTCTGAAAAACCGTAAAAATAACAATAGGTATATTATTTGTCCCACTGCTGGACAAAGGCCTCTTCTCATACAGAGAAGGCACGAGCATTATTCACCATGCTTGCTCATGGCAAATTGGTGATTTCAGACTGCCCATGTTCCCCGCGGTAGCATCCGCGTTCAGTTACCTCTTTGGTTACTGCTTCGCTCCCGTTGGTCATAGCGTGGTATTATTTACGTATAAACCTTTCTCTTGAATCGCTCTATCTATTAATGAAAACCTCTTTAAAATCTGTTGCGTATTTTAAAAGATCTAAGCGTGCAGACGGACGGACGGCGGCGGGAAGCAACTTTGTATTATATTATGTAGAGATAATACCGGGTGAAAGGTACATCGTAAGTTAATTTTAAAAAGCCCCCGGCTGTGTCTGATTGTCATCCCGTTGGAATATGAGAGTAAGGGAAGAGAGAGTATACTTGTGTTTGTGCACAATTTGTGCACTATAATATCCCCTGCGTACTTGGCTAGTCTCCGTTGAAATTAGCCGCAGTGACCGAAATCGACCTGAAGAATATAATATTATGGAACAGCAAATCTGTTTAAATAACCGACCTACCTCGGTAACTTAACCTCCTCGGTAGCCTAGCAGTCCTAAGCGCGACTGCTTCGCTAGAGGTCTTGCGTTCGATTCCCAGGTCGAGCAAAAAGTGTTATTGGGTTTTTCTATGAAATTCTCAGTAGCAGCTCGGAGTTCGGATTTGTGTCCGGTTAATGGTAATAGGCTCGCCCCTTATTACATAGGACCTAAATATACCGGCGAACTGTGGGTGTACATTGTTACACCTCTGCCTAACCCTTCGGGGAATACGGGCGTGATGGTATATATGATGGTATATATAACCGACCTAAAATATTAACATACAAACATACATAAACTCACACCTTTTTCCCGTGGGCGTAGGCAGAAACCACAGAATGCCACCTGCATACATGCTCTACCTTACATTCTCCTTTTGCCTCGTCCACGTTCGTACATCTGGTCATACAAGCACGCCGGTTACGAGTACTGCGCACACGACCTTTCTGTAGAACCTCACCAATAAGGTCTAATATGAAATTTGGGTTATCTAGAGTCATCAGTACGTTAACCTTTCCACGCCATATAATAACAATTCTTGTCGTTATTCAACCATAGACTACACTAGATGTTTTAACATTTTTAAAATATTTTAACCCTAAAACTGCTACCAGCTATAGCCTAACACTAAACGTGATAAAAATGTCCTGCATACGTTTATACAGTAGTAAAAGTTCGTCGGAAATTCATTCAGCGTTTTACGAGGATCGTAAATCTATTTATTTTATGGCTTGTATTTCATAGGTAGGTCTTATGTACCTGTCTTTATGATATATAATATCTAAACGGAGTAATATTTAATGAGACGATAAACCCTTTATTGGTGTTGAATTAAAAATGAATATAGCTTGCCTTGCTTATATAATATAGCTTGTTTTCAACTAACTTCTGCCACCAGTGCCTGTCAGGGTTGTAGAATTTATTTGAATGAGTTACCGCGGCACTTGTGTACAAAGGGCATTAGAAGTAACACGGATGGGTTTTAGTCAGTAAAAGTCTGACACTCCCTTCCGCTCCACCCAGAGCGGAAGAAGTCAATTGATGATTTCCTATCGTTAAAAAAAGCAAAACAAAATACATAACAAAGCAACCCCCGACAGAAGAATAAAAATCCCTACCGCAACTTACAAAACAGCTGATAACTTTTAAACCACTAATCCGATTTCCATCAAACATAGCTAAGAACACTGCGGACTAATTTACCTTTCAAAAACAAGATCGAAATCGGTTCATGCGTTCGGGAGCTACGATGCCACAGACACACACACACACACCCATACACACACAGACACGTCAAACTTATAACACCCCGTCGTTTTTGCGTATGGGGTTAAAAAACACATTTTTGTCAAATTTTGTCCATATATTTGTTTGTTTTGGCTAATTTCCGTAACGGCTGGACCGATTTTGAAATTGCTTGTTCTATGGGTTAAACCTAAATATTTTCCATTCGTCATCTGCGTAATCTTTTTCAACTGTACTTCAGCTGCTAGTCCAACCCAATGTAGCCATACCAATATTTTACATGGAGCGACTGCCTATCTGACCTTCACAACACAGTAACTGGGTAATACGATACCCCTTGGTAAGCGGGTTGTCAGACTTTCGGAATTCTGACTACCCGTTATGACTGTCAAAGAACGAATGACAAACAAGGCCTGATGGTCTGTCGAAGAAAATGGTTGGTCACCCATCCAAAAACCCGACCTCGGCAAAAGTTGCTTTACCTTCGATCAATCCATGTGGTAACCAAACAAAATAATTTTTTAACATTTATTTTTTTAACATCTTAACAGACTTTTAACATAACACTTAACCCTTAAAAATAAAACGTTAACCTCAAATCGTTTACAAGAAAACCCTCAAAAATACGTAGTTATTAACCACTTAATCCCTACGAAGGGGTTAATATTAAACAGAGGGAAAAAGATTAAAAATCACGTTTATAGCTAAATAAAAGGGTCTATAGGGAATATAATTTGTAGGTTATTGTTTTAATTGCTATGTAGATTAAGAGAGAGTGTATTTTTTTGGAAGAATTTCCGCACGTTTTTTTTTGGTTTTCAATTTGTTTACATTTGTAAGTACGATCGTTCGTTAGCCTAGCGGTCCTAAGCGCGACTGCTACGCTAGAGGTCTTGGGTTCGATTCTCAGGTCGAGCAAAAAGTGTTATTGGGTTTTTCTATAAAATTCTCAGTAGCAGCTCGGAGTTAGGATTTGTGTCCGGTTAATGGCAATAGGCTCGCCCCCTATTACATGAGACCTAAACATACCGGCGAACTGTGGGTGTACATTGGTACACCTCTGCCTAACCCTTCGAGGAATACAAGCGTGGTGGTGATGGTAGATTAAGAAAGAGTGTGTTTTTTTTTAAAGAAATTTCAATTTAACTTTTTGATTTTCAATTTGTTTACATGACTTAGTAAGACATAACTGCCTCGTTGGTCTTGTGGTCGAAAGCGCGACTGATAAGCGTAGGGTCCCGGGTTCGATTCCCAAGTCGGGCAAAAAGTGTTATTGGGTATTATTGGGTCCATTAGGATTTGCTCAGTAGCAGCCCGGAGTTTGGAAGTTGGTGGTGTGACTCCCCCGTGCCTCGGAAAGCACGTAAAGCCGTTGGTTCCGGCTGTTGTTTTACAGTTGTTACGGATAGTCAGAAGCCAGGAAGTCTGACAACCTAAGGAAGTCTAACCAAGAGGTATCGTGTTGCCCAGTAACTGGGATGTGGAGGTCAGATAGGCAGTCGCTCCATGTAAAACATTGGTATTCAGCTGCATTCGGTTAGACTGGAAGCCGACCCCAACCTAGTTGGGAAAAGGCTAAGCAGATGATGATGACTAAGTAAGACCCATATGTAATACCAATTCAAATTTTAATCATCACACTTGCCCAGACTTATATTAATTACAGGCTTCCACCCGCGACTCCTTTTGCGATAAAGTTGATATTTATAGAGATTTTTTGTTTGTTACAGTATAGGGTCTGTAATGTCACGCTACGATTCATGGGAGCGGAGCAGTATCTAAAGATGTAACTTAAGACACATTAAATCTGCTTTTGTACTTATCCATTATTAAATATACACAACTCAAAGGTGACTGACTGACTGACACAGTGATCTATCAACGCACAGCCCAAACCACTTGACGGATCGGGCTGAAATCCGGCATGCAGGTAGATGTTATGACGTAGGCATCCGCTAAGAAAGGATTTTGATCAATTCTATCCCCAAGGGGATTAATTAAGTATTAGGTGATTAATTTTTTACACACGCTAAACAAAAGTGAAGCCGCAAAAACTATACCTAATTAATAATAATACTTCTTAAAGCGAGGGAAGCCGCGGGCAAAAGCTGGTTGTTGTACAAAGTTAAATAAATGAGAATAACACACGACAAACACCAAATTACGAGTTTAATTACAATACCTTCACAGAAGTAATAATAACACATACATACATACCATCACGCCTGTATCCCCCGAAGGGTTAGGCAGAGGTGTAACAATGTACACCCACAGTTCGCCGGTATGTTTAGGTCCCATGTAATAGGGGGCGAGCCTATTGCCATTAACCGGGTACAAGTCCTAACTCCGAGCTGCTACTGAGAATTTCATAGAAAAACACCATAACACTATTTGCTCGACCTGGGAATCGAACCCAAGACCTCTAGCGTAGCAGTCGCTCTTAGGACCACTAGGCCACCGAGGCAGTTAAGTAATAATAACGTCATAAAATAAACAAAATTATCGCTAAACGCTTCTAGCTAGGTGACGTGAATTCGCGTCGCGATAAAACCGCATTAGCATACAAATAAGGGACATAATATTCCACGTGTATTTGTTACGCAAAGGGTTGCTTGTTTTACAGAAGTATGTTTTTTAACCCATATTTATTTTTAACCCCCGACGCAAAAACGACGGGGTGTTATAAGTTTGACGTGTCTGTTTGTGTGTGTGTGTATGTGTCTGTCTGTGGCATCGTAGCTCCCGAACGCATGAATTGATTTTGATTTAGTTGTTTTGTGTTTAAAAGGTGAATTAGTCGGGAGTGTTCTTAGCTATGTTCGATGGAAATCGGTTCAGCGGTTTCGAAGTTATCAGCTCTTTTGTCAGCTGCGGTAGGAATGATTACTTTTCTGTCGGGGATTACTTAATTTTTTTAATATTGTGTTTATAGTTGAACAAGTCATGCTAGAGTATTTCTGTGTACGGAATTTTACGATAAAATTTTTCCTTTGCAAGATCGATTAGGTGGAGAGATGACCTAAACTTGCAATGGGACTGGTTTGAGGTGTCGTAAGAAAATAGTTTATGGAAGGACATGACGTTTATTATCACGCCTGTATTTCCCTAAGGGTTAGGCAGAGGTGTAGCAATGTACACCCACAGTTCGCCGGTATGTTTAGGTCCCATGTAACAGGGGGCGAGCCTATCGTGGAGTTAGGATTTGTGCCCGGTTAATGACCTGGGCACAAATCCTAACTCCGAGCTGCTACTGAGAATTCAATAGAAAAACCCAATAACACTTTTTGCTCGACCTGGGAATCGAACTCAAGACCTCTAGCGTAGCAGTCGCGCTTAGGACCACTAGGCTACCGAGGCAGTTACACCGAGTTAGTAATAATACTAGCTTATTATTGCAAGGGCAAGGGCTCTTCTTATACAAAGAAGGCATGAACTTTGATCACATTCATTATAAGTACCTACTAGGCTTCCTCATGATGTTTTCCTTCATCGATGTAAGTAATATCCCAGACAAACTTAGAAAGTAAATATACATTGAGAAGAGAGCAGAGAGGAGCGAGAGAGAGGAGTTGGTAAAAGAGGCAGGAGACTTAACCACTGAACCACCAGGACAGCAGAACCATTTTATGAAAATTGTTTTGATATATTTTCAGTGAAGAAAAATTCAATATTATGAAGAAGGTGGATAGCAAACAAGGATAAATCAAATGTATGACGGCACTAGACGGATGATCCTCGATGCGGCAGAGGTATTGAGTATCGGATTTTATCATCATCCTTTCAGGGAATGTTTGCGGAACCCTGAAATAAGGTGGACTGGGTGAAACAGAAACAGAGAAGCAGTTTTAGGAGTAGTAGAGCTCTTTGTGATGGAGCTGGTCCGGGGAAGAACTACAACCATACCTATTTCTGCCGCATAGCAGCGTTGCTGTGTTCCGGTGTGAAGAGTATGGGTGCCGGTGTAATTACAGGCACATGAGATATTTCAACTTTGTCTCTGGGATGGCAACGCATTTGCAAGGCCTCTGGTATTGCAGATGTCTATAGGTAGCGATGACCACTTTTTTTTTTTTTTTGGTGGGTGGGAAATCTTCAAATAACAGTGAGTGTCAGACTTTTACTGAATAAAACCCACCCATGTTCCTTCTTGTGCCCTTTGCGTTCCGGGGACGCGGTATCTCTTGCGAACAACCCGCAGAGCGATGACCACTTAACATCAATCAGGTGGGCCGTCGCGTCGGCTTGTTTGCCATCTAATGACATAAAAATCGAGGAAATAAGTGAACAAGCCACTATATCTAATTCATACCTAGTTATTAATATTATGAATGCAAAAGTAACTTGGTCTGTCTACCTTTCTGTTACGCTTTGACGATTAAACTACTGAAGCGATTTTGATGAAATTTGGCGCGAGGTAAGTTTTTACCCAATTAAGAACATCGACTACTATTTTTACCCGACTGCGCCAGAAGGAGGGTTATGTTTTTCGAGAGTATGTATGTATGTATGCATAATTGTTTGGCACGCTCTGTAGCCTGAACGGCTCGATGGATTTTAGCTTGAGAGGTGTCGTTAGATTCGTATTTACTGTGAAAGTGACACTGGGTATATCAAAATAAAAAAATTAAATGGCGGATTAAAACTAAAAAAATAAAAAATAAAGAACGGTAATTTAAAAAACTAAAAAACCTGACTGCTTTTCTGACTATTATTAAAAAAGCCCTAAAACAAGATAGTCATTTTACCCGATTGCACTTAACTTAAGAATCACCAGTTAAGTATATATTGTAGCAGTCGGGACCGGACAACCGTATGCATGAGAGGCGGACGTTTGGCCTTCACTACCAAATAATACCAATGTCATCTAGATTCATCCAATCATCCAATTAAAGAAAAAACTAGATTTTGAACGTGTTTAAGGAAAACTTACACTCGAGTTTGATTAGCGTAAATCCCGTGCTAGGTACTAGGCGTGAAGAAAATCAAAGAGCTATAAGTATGTATAAAGAAAACTGATTGAACAAACAAAACACAGTAAGTATTCTCAAGCACCATAGAAAACTATTGATCTAGACACTAGAACAAAACAGACATCTCCTAGCGAGAAACCGCGGTACGACGCGCTCAGTAAAGCGAAGAGCTATTACAGACGTGTATTGAAGGAGTATTGTGGGACTCGATCCTCACGATGTTTGAGAAGCAAACATCACAAAGTACTGGCGCGAGGAAATTACAGCGAGAAATGTTTTAAACTGTGTGTTTATAAGAGCTATAATTGTTTGTTTTGTAAGGTAAAAGACTTGTAAAGTGGTTCTTTGAAAAAAAAACATGATATGTATTTTTTACAAATTACTTTGTAATTTAATTATTACTTGTAAGTGTTGTGTTTGGGTTAGTTATAATCTTAAATTATTATGAGATGTAAATACATTAAAAACAAAAAAAAATTGACAACCCACATTTCATTTTTTTACAATTTTTTTTTTCAAAAGTTTGTGAGGATGGATAGATGAAAAATCGGCCGTTCAAGTGAGAAAAGTAACAAATAGTGATTCTTTCACGCTTATGGGGCTATCGGAACACAGGACACCGTAAAACACACATTTTTTGTCTCATAATCTAGCGTATTGGCACATATTACAAGTCTAAATAAAATTGAGTGTAATGTCAAGGATACAAAAAAAGACTTACCTATAAATATTACATGAAAGTATAATAGTATCATGGTAAAAAAATCGTAAAGGAGAGCATTAAAAAAAATTTTCGTCGCATTCATCTCAGAATCGTGAGCGTAGATTATACAATTTTATGTAATGATATTATAGGGAATTTCGTGAACTAATAAATAATAATATGAACCGATTTTTTTTTTTACAATTTCAAGAAAACTTCAAATTAACTGTTATTTTTGTGGTTATCCGATTCAACTAACATCCAACGTATCGCTATTTTGAACCTTATTCGTTGCCGCGATGCGTTATTGTCAATTGCCTAAACATTTGCTTACGACAGGGCCGTAATCGACTGATATTGTCTTAGATTAAGATTTAGGATATTTTTTATCCCGCTTTTGTGTTCTCATAGAAAAACTTAGGACTGTTGCTTTTATCTAAAATGTGAACAGACGATGTCGCAGGCAGAAGCTTGTATAAGAATAAATAAACGACACTTCGTGAGTTTAACAGACTTCAACGAAAATCTCCATCCATTACATTCGGTATGGAAATTCAATAAAATTCGTTTTCCGCCAATCGTGGCGTGGCCCAATTGGAATATAATATTATTTTGCCAGAATTCTACGAAATTGGCCGAGGGTCGACCGAAATAATACGATCTCAGTCAGTTTTGAAGAGATATTTTTTGAGATTCAAACTGTTTATACGATGTACGGGGGATGGTTAGTAAGTTAATTTTGCTTAATTAGCTGTTACATGCGGATTCGTTTGCGGTGTGTAGTGCGTTTGTAAATGTGAGTACCATGGAGACATTTATTTATTTTATTATTATGCGTTGGACACTACGAGCATGGTGGTTGAGGGCTTTGTCATGCTCACTTAAATGTCTCACTGATGGTGGCGCGTGGATTGGATCATTTGGTTCCCTTCATGATGGTTGAGCTAAGTGGTGCTGATCCTCGCGTCATGTTCGTGAACGGGCGCTGTCAGTTGGGATTGGTCATCTCTTAACTGCCATGGCTTACATCTTTAGTACTATTATTATCATATTTTTTTTTTATTGTTTTATATTCAACTTCATTGTTTTCACATATAGAAGCAACAAGAATATTGTAACCAAGATTTTGTAAAAACGAATTTGAAAAGAGTGTCCATGGAGTTTCTTGCTTGTTCTTCTCCATAGAGACCTACGTTTTGGAACGAGCAACTAGCTTCAACTTTTTGTATGAGTAACTTCTTGACAATTCAAAAGTGCCTGTAAATGATCTAATTGAAATAAATGTTTCGACTTTGACTTTGACTCTGACTTTGACTTTGTGTTCATTTTTGTTGTGTAAAAACCTGACTAATTTAGGAAAGTTGTACTACAATTGGTTTAATGGTTTAGGAACGTATTAATTACAATCATGCAAAGAAACTTTATTTTTTGTTATTGATTCACAAAAACAATTTTTTTTCAGTGCGGTTTTTCTCACCTCTCATGAGGGTGTGTGGGTTAGCAACTAGACACGAGCAAGCACCAATGTGTTTTTTTTTAACACATATTTCACGCCTTTATTCCCCGAAGGGTTAGGCAGAGGTGTCCACTGTTCACTCACAGTTCGCCGGTATGTTTAGGTCCCATGTAATTGGGGCGAGCCTATTGCCATTAACCGGGCACAAATCCTAACTCCGAGCTACTACTGAGTATTTCATAGAAAAACCCAACAACACTTTTTGCTCGAAATAGGAATCGAGCCCAAGACCTCTAGCGTAGCAGTCGCGCTTAGGACCACTAGGCTAACAAGACCGGGTTTTTTTTAAATTAAATAAATAAATGAATTCATTCTTTCTAAGTTTATCTTGGACATCGCGGAAGGAAATCATGGATTTATAAAAATATATATGTCTGAAATGATTTATGCGACTTAAGCAACGGTGGTGACCAATACTCGTGCCTTCTCTGTATGAGAAGAGGTCAGGGACAATAACATTTCGGTATAATTAACAAAAAGAACACTGAGAAATGTTATTTAGTCATTCTTCAATGTAAATAAATCTCCTATTTTTTTTAACAACCACTAAATCTACCACACAGTTTACATAAAAACCAACCCACTTTGGTTGTCCTTGTAAAAATAACAAACACTTTAGTTTGTTGCAGTACCGTGAGTACTATCACACTGTGCTAGTCACTGTAAGCTTCTGTCAACAGTTGTACTACCTACACTCCACCATACTATTGTATGTATTCATAGGTACATAGAGTACCTGAATTGTTGACATCTTTAATCAATTTGACAGATGGCGGAAAAATGATTGTTCATGGAATTTCTTGCTCGATCTTCTCCACGAAACCTACCTACGTTTTAGGACGAACAACTAGATTCAACTTTCTGACTAACTGACGGAATACTTGACAATTAAAAAGTGTTTTAAAATGGTTTATTTATATATTTGTTATGTTTTTTTAAAATGCCTTGAGCACAACTGCTACGCTAGAGGTCTTGAGTTCGATTCCCAGGTCGAGCAAAAAGTGTTGTTGGGTTTTTCTATGGAATTCTCAGTAGCAGCTCGGAGTTAGGATTTGTGCCCGGTTAATGGCAATAGGCTCACCCCCTATTACATGGGACTTAAACATACCGGCGAACTGTGAATGTACATTTTTACACCTTTGCCTAACCCTTCGGGGAATACAGGCGTGATGGTATGTGGTGTTTTTTTTTTACAATTCCTCATATTAAGAATTTCTCCTGTGTCGTGGTTGCGTTTACAAACATATACAAACACACACACCCACATACACAAACATCCAGATCCCGAATAACTATCTGTAGACTATACAAATATTTGTTCCGTGCGGGAATTGGAATCAATGATTTTGACAATAGACGTTGAGAAAAAAAAATGTCCACAAGCAAAAATCTACATGAATAACCATCTATTTGGAACAAAAATATTAAAACAAATATAATAATGTTTTATTCTCGTAAAACAAAATGCAAAAAAAAGCTTTTATTCGGCGTAGCCTACACGCAACAAGAGTGCACAGACTCAGAATATATAATACGCCCGTCGCTTTACACTAGTGTGGCTACACCTTTACGTCGACGACAATACTGAGTAGGGTCTTAAGTGAATAATCGTTTCGTAGAAAATGGTTTTTAAGCGAGAATGGTGAAATGAGATGTAATTACTGAACGTGGTGAGAATTTGATGGTTCATTTTGAGGGAAATTTCTTTTTTTTAGGTTTTTACTTGTTGGATAGTTTTTAGGGGTCCGTTTCTAAAGGGTATGAAACGGAACCTTATTACTAAGACTCCTGACTGTATCTTTTGAACCTTAATAGACACTTGGAAGTTTTACACATATGGGCGCTGTAATAATAAATAATAAGAATAAAACAAAGTTAAAAATAAAAAAGGTACTTATTCAAGAAACTACTACTTTTGTATGTAATATTAAATATTTTGCGGTGGTACAGAACCTTTCGTGTGCGTGGCCAGTATTTCATAGTTGCCACTGTTGACATTTTATTTGACAGAGATTTGGTACCTATGTCAAAGAAAACTTAAACTGCCTCGTTAGCCAAATGGTCCTAAGTACGACTGCTACACTAGAGGTCTTGGGTTCAATTTCCGGGTCGAACAAAAAGTGTTGTTACTTTTTTCTATGAAATTCTCAGTAGCAGCTCGGAGTTCGGATTTGCGCCCGGTCAATGGCAATATTACATGGGACCTAAACATACTGGCGAACCGTGGGCGTACAATGGTACACCTCTGGCTAAACCTTCGGGGAATATAGGCGTGATAGCATGATGGTATGTGAAAACTAAAATGAATAAACGTGGCAATGCCGCCAGTCTTTTGGGCACTTTTTCGGTTGTCGGTGATGCGGAGGAGATTTTTGATGCCATTTAGTTTTAGTTTCTTTTTTGTTTTTATTAAGGATTTCTAATTATAAGGCTGTAAATATTATTATGCAAATAAAAAGTTAGAAATTAATAAATGTTTTGACATCTCATCAATTTGTGTCAAATTTCAATTAAGTATAAACCTATGAAAAACCTATGAAAAGTACCTACTAAGGAGCACAAGTTTATTCATTTAAAACAAATACTATTTTAAACAAAATATCGAATAAAAAACCATTTTTCTATTCTCAAATGCACAGATTCCGATTCCTTTTACTCAACATTCTGGTGTTCCCTAATCGCCTGTTACGATACCAACATGAAAAAGATGAAATCGTTTATTCAGTATTCAATTCGCATAAACGATACGGTGATCCCCTGCCGTTTTCATTTCCAACTGAATGATAATCAACTCCACCGTTCTTCATTTTTTTCAGATCCACCATTAAACGGTTTCTATATTCAAATAACCGTAACTCATTTTCCTCCTTTATCCTTACCTTTTAATATTTCTGAATACAGAATATACGCGTACAGCATTATTCATGTAATCCGTCAGGGTATCGCACAATCGGACAGTCGGCGAGAGTGGTGCGGACAAAGACGCTACGAAATGGAATTTTCAAGTAGAAGCACTTGTGAGCGCGAATGTACCGCAGCAGATGGATTACTGTGAGATTGTTGTAAAATGTTACGTTTTAAACTAGGTCGGATTATGATGTAGTATTTTTATTTGAATTTAGAATGTTTACTAAAAATCTACTTTAAAAAAATCCTGGTATAGCAACGTGAATTGAAAAAAGAAAGAAAAAAGGTATTTTCTTTTTAAACCCATAATTAGTAATATAGCTCTTAAATACTGGGATTTAATGTTTAAAATACTATACTAATATTAATAAAAACTTTTTACCAAAAAGACAACCGCCTTCAAAAACTCTAAAGGGAAAAATAACTTTAGCTTTGGAAGTCAACGAGCTCAGGGGAGAAGTCATTTGAAGATCATGCGATCATCATCCGGAAAAAAAAAGCTTTGGAAGTCGGCGGTTTTGGTTCTGTTTGTTGTTTTGTATTGCCACCGACTTCCAAAGCTTTTTTCTATTTTTTTCCATTATCAACGTAACACACGAACAAAAAAAAAACATAGACGAATTGATAACCTCCTTCTTTTTAAAGTCGGTTAAAAAATTAAAGTTTGTTAGTTTTTTGTTTGTAAGTCTCTGAAAATACTGCTCCTATTACAAACATTTTATTGCTCATAAAAACCTACACTATTGCCAACTGTCAAAGGATTAGTTCAAAGGTATATTAAACTAAAGTAATTATTAGTGGGTTCAATTCCCAGGTCGATCAAAAAGTGTTATTGGGTTTTTCTATTCAATTCTCAGTAGCAGCTCGGAGTTGGGATTTGTGCCTTATTATATAGGCCTTATATATCGGCGAACTGTGGGTGTACATTGGTACACCTCTGCCTAACCCTTCGGGTAATACAGGCGTGATGGTATGTGTTAATTATCTAAACTTATATTATAAAAGTTAAAAGACACTGCCTCGGTAGCCTACTGGTCCTAAGCGCAGCTGCTACGCTAGAGGTCTTGGGTTCGATACCCAGGTCGAGCAAAGTGTTATTGGGTTTTTCTATGAAATTCTTAGTAGCAGCTCGGAGTTAGGATTTGTGCCCGGTTAATGGCAGTAGGCTCGCCCCCTATTACATGGGACCTAAACATACCGGCGAACTGTGGGTGTACACTGGTACACCCCTGCTTAACCCTCCGGGGAATACAGGAGTGATGGTATTTAAACTAAAGTAATTATTAGTAGGTTCAATTCCCAGGTCGATCAAAAAGGGCCATTGGGTTTTTCTATGAAATTCTCAGTGTTTTTTTTGGATTGCAACAATTCTTTAACTGACAGAAAGCTGGAATTATTTCTGGTATATCTGACTTCTACGCAAACGAAGTCGAGGGCAGAAGTTAGTGACAGATAATTTCAAAGAAAATAGTGGTTGGATTTTCAGCGTTTACAATCCTGAAGTAGGCTCACAGCGGGAATCTCTGTTTCCACATGAATTCCTTCAAGACAAATCGTCACTGAAATAAAGATGGTGTTCCAACTTTTGTAGAAAATGTTCACAGTCGCAGATCGTAAGGAACAGAGGAACATCGGAGTTTGTGGTACGATAATTCCATTTTGCGTATGATTGTTCTAACACGCGCCTTGTTGGGCCACTAAATAAGCGTGAAATAAAACAGCAGCTATAGGTACATGCATATACATTGCAGTACAGTCTAAAAGCTACCGTAAACTGAAACACAAAAAGTAGCTTGTCCTTTAGACGTTTAGAAGTCTTTCACGACAGCAACCTCAATATTTTGTTCAATCTATACATACCATCACGCCTGTATTCCCTGAAGGGTTAGGCAGAGGAGTACCAATGTACACCTACAGTTCGCCGGTATATTTAGGTCCCATGTAATAGGGGACGAGCCTATTGCCATTAACCGGGCACAAATCCTAACTCCGAGCTGCTACTGAGAATTTCATAGAAAAACCCAATAACACTTTTTGCTCGACCTGGGAATCGAACCCAAGACCTCTAGAGTAGCAGTCGCTCTTAGGACCACTAGGCTAACGAGGCAGTTAATTGGATCTTTACCAATTAATAAAATAAAATTGTTTGTAATATCAAAATCATAACTTACAGCTTCATTACTACATGCATATGAATACACGGCAAAATAAAGAAAAAAATCAATTTTTAAAATTTGTGTCTGTGTCTGTTTCGGTTTATTTCCGAAATGGCTGAACCGATTTTGACAGGACTTTCACTGGTGGGTACCAGATGGTTTAAGAAATAACTAAGACTACATTTATTTTAAAGAAAGAATTAGAGCTCTGTCCAAAACTGACGAACGCAGTCGCGGGCATAAGCTAGTGAGTAATAAAAATGTATAAAATTCTGTATACAGGAAAATGATATTAGTATCATTTTCCTGTATACAGAATTTGATTATTTATTTTTTATATTTACTCATAATTGGCAAACTACAAGCCTAGATAAGTATTAGTACTTATTTAGGCTTGTAGTTTGCCAATTATGAGTCAAATAACTGAAGATTTAAAAAATCGTATGAAATTTTAAAATTAAGTCATTCAGCCATTCAACGATATTCTAAAAGGAATCTTAAACTCAACCCACAAAGCAGCATTTTCTTTAAACGTCAAATTGGTGTGTAAATTATTACTATGTAAAGTGGTAGTGTTGTTTGTTTGTTTGTTTGTTTACAGTTCCCAACTCAGTTCTGATGGATGGAAGGCCCGAATGTAAATCAAAGTTAAACTACAACCCCTTTTTTACTTAACGATGGGGGCGGGAGCTTGTTTCTCATATTTATTACTATCTTTTTTATAGTACTACGGGTTGTATAGTGTGATAGTTTGTGAACTTTGATTTATATAGACAGAATTAGGGCTGAAAACATAGATTAATGTTTGTAAATAAATTAAATATTAGTAATATCAGCCTATTATTCTCCCACTGCAGGGCAAATGCCTCTCCTCACACAGACAAGGATAATTTCAGACTCATATCTATCAGTTTCGATTCCGAGGTCGAGCAAAGTGTTATTGGGTTCTTCCATTAGGAATTTCTCAGTAGCAGCTCAGAGTTAGGATATGTGCCCGGTTGATGGCAATAGGCTCGCTCCCTATTACAAAGGACCTAGAACATACTGGCGAACTGTGGGTGTACGTTGGTACACCTCTGCCTAACCCTTTGGGGAATACAAGCGTGATGGTATGTTAACTGTAAAATACTTCGATTCCTACACGGTACAAATTTATATGTATGGCCTACAGATAATTGTTCCGGGACTGGTTGTTTGTATATGAGTTTATATATTTTGTAAACGGACCCACAATACAGGAGAGATTCCTAGTGTAGGTCAACGTTAAAAATTTATATATTATACATAATTACATTAACTTATAACTTAGGGATTCATATGGCAGATGTGAGTGGCACCGCCGGGAGAGGACGCCCTAGTCAAAGTCAAAGTCAAAGTCAAAACATTTATTTCAATTAGACCATTTACAGGCACTTTTGAATTGTCAAGAAGTTACTCATACAAAAAGTTGAAGCTAGTTGCTCGTTCCAAAACGTAGGTCTCTATGGAGAAGAACGAGGAAGAAACTCCATGGACACTCTTTTCAAATTGGTTTTTACAGAATCTTGGTTACAATATTCTTGTTGCTTCTACATGTGAAAACAATGAAGTTAAATATAAAACAATTAAAAAAAATATATGATAATAATAGTACTAAAGATGTAAGCCATGGCAGTTAAGAAATGACCAATCCCACTGACAGCGCCCGTTCACGAACATGACGCGAGGATCAGCACCACTTAGCTCAACCATCATGAAGGGAACCAAATGATCCGACCCACGCGCCACCATCAGCGAGACATTTAAGTGAGCATGACAAAGCCCTCAACCACCATGCTCGTAGTGTCCAACACATAATAATAAAATAAATAAAAGGCTCCATGGTACTCACATTTACAAAATTGAAATAAATGATGATAGATTATATAAAACTAAGGTTTTAAGTAATTCTATTCGACAGATGACCTGTAGTATGTAAAAAAAAAATAGAAATAATAATAACGGTACACGTTATTAAGGTCAATGAAAAAGACCTACCCTGACCTTATTGGTGGGGTTCTTCAAAAAGGTCGCGTGCGCAGTACTCGTAGCCGGCGTGCTTGTATGAACAGATGTATGAACGTGGACGAGGCAAAAGAAATATGTAAGGATCGTAGCAGGTGGCGGTCTGTGGGTTCTGCTTACCCCATGGGTAAAAGGCGTGCGTTTATGTATGGTATGTATGTACATATACTTTGACGCCGACGAATTCGAAGGCAGAAGCTAGTTTGCAATATGTTGTTTTTCTTTCTGAGTGATGCGTCCCGCTGTTCTTATGGCCACACACGTAGGCCCAGATAACGTACGTTGCGTAAAGCGACAGAGGAAATTAAAGCAATGTCGCGTTGTTTACTTTTATTACTTCAGCAGAATTTGAAGTAGGGGGCGACGAGGGAAGTGTTTCTAAGATTTGTTTAAACCGAGGCAGAAATTGGCATAACGTACCTATTACTTCGGGTCATTGCCCTCTAAGAAGAGCTGAGAACAGAACAGAACTGAGCTGCATGTCTACAAAAACAAGAGTTTCTGTAGACATGCAGCTCAATTCTGAACAAATTGTCCTCTGTGAATTTTTATGCATTGAGTGCCGTGTCATGAAGAAACAGTCAAAAAGAAAACATCAAATTGAAGAATATTAAAAATGTAAATTATTTTTACTACGTGTTTTTTTAACCGACTTCAAAAAGAAGGATCAATTCGTCTGTATGTTTTTTTGTTGTTGTATGTGTGTTACTCGATATCTCAGCCAATTATAAATCGAGTTGATGATTCTTTGTTTGATAGGTCAAATTTTATCTAATTTGGGATAGACGATTAGTAAAAAAAAAATTACTGAAGAAAATATGTCATCCAAGTAAACGAATTAGCGTATTCTGCTTTCTTGTGACTTTTAAGTGGTGTCTTGTTAATTTACGTAGTATAACTGTTACTTAATGGATTTGGATGACAGGAAATTGATACTAAGAAGCGAAAAATAAAGCTTTGAAGGTCGGTAAATTTCAACTGTCTAACTATCACGTTTAACTGCCTCAGTAGCCTAGTGGTCTTAAGCGCGACTGCTACGCTAGAGGTCTTGGGTTCGATTCCCAGGTTGAGCAAAAAGTGTTATTGGGTTTTTCTATGAAATTCTCAGTAGCAGCTCGGAGTTTGGATTTGTGCCCGGTTAATGGCAATAGACTCGCCCCCTATTACATGGGACCTAAACATACCGGCGAACTATGGGTGTAAATTGTTACACCTCTGCCTAACCCTTCGGCGAATACAGGTGTGATGGTATGTGATCACGCTTCATCAGAGCCTGCCGACAGACGGACAGCGGAGTCTTAGTAATAGGGTCCTGTTTTACCCTACCCAGAGGGTAAAACGGAGCCCTAAAAAAGAAAGAAAAACCATTTATTCACGAGAAAGTGTTAGTATAGTTTTTCTTTCTCAAAAAAAGTAATCATCCGTCTACGATTCTCCTAAAAATGCCTACTATTCTCAATATTATTGGGATCACAGCCTAAGATTCCAAAGATCCTTGTCTGCCCAGATTGTGGTTACTGGATCGCTTTATTAGCAGCCAGATGTTCCCAGAATGTAGCCCCCTGGTTCTATTGCTAAACCACGGGCATTCGGTCGAAGGGGCGCGCTTGGAATTCTTATGAACCATTCTGAAATAATGGTCGGTTTTTTGGAAAATTTAAAGGTTTTGTATTTATAATAGATTGTTGTTTTAGGTTTTATTAAACCCCGACGCAAAAACGACGGGGTGTTATAGGTTTGACGTGTCTGTGTGTCTCCGTGTGTGTGTCTGTCTGTCTGTGGCATCGTAGCTCCCGAGCGCATGAACCGATTTTGATTTGGTTTTTTTTTTGTTTGAAAGTTGAATCAGTCGGGAGTGTTCTTAGCTATGTTTGATGGAAATCGGTACAGCGATTTCAAAGTTATCACCTCTTTTGTTAGCTGCGGTAGGGATATTTATTCTTCTGTACTTAAAAATTTTAATTTTGTGTTTTTTTTTTTGTATTTGATATAGATTATATGCCTGTTAGGCAAAAAAGTAAGGGGTTAGAGAGAATTGTTCAATGTACTGTAAAAGTGAACTAAAACTTCTTTCGTTAGGATAACAATGATATGGTTATGTTCAGTGTAGAATTTTAATAATGACGACACGGTCGTCGGTGTCGGGGGTTTGATTCCCACACGGAACAAAAAATTCTAAGGCCTACAGATAGTTGTTCTGAGTCTGGCTATTTGTGTATGTGAATTTATGTGTTTATAAACGGAGTCAGGAGAAATCTCGAGTGTGCGGGAATGTAAGCCAAAATTGGTATAATTATTATCCCAGGGGAGCTGTATACTTTTGCGGGTTAAAAAGTATCCTATGTGTTATTCCACACTACAATCTATCTCAGTGACAAATTTGATTGAGAACCGTTCAGCTGTTAAACATGAAAGAGTAACAAACAAACATCCATCCATCTATCCTCACAAACTTTCGAAATAAAATAACAATAGAATATAAAAAGAATACACTTCTACCAGACCGTATAAGGTATGCAAGCGTGATGTTATTCCAAACACAAACCGTCTCAAATACAGCTCTATTTACATACAAAGTAACAAAAGTTAACATTTAAACTTTAACTGTAACCATTACAGTTAAAATGAGCTCAAACGTTAACGCTAGTTACATTGTCGAGGCATAGTTAACCTTATAATTACTTAATTACTGAATTCTTACTTAGATAACTTGGGTTTTCTTGGGTAACTGCCTCGGTAACCTAGTGGTCCTAAGCGCGACTGCTACGCTAGAGGTCTTGGATTCGATTCTGTAGTCGAGCAAAAAGTGTTATTGGGTTTTTCTATGAAATTCTCAGTAGCGGCTCGGAGTTAGGATTCGTGCCCGGTTAATGGCAATAGGCTCGCCCCCTATTACATGGGACCTATACATACCGGCGAACTGTGGGTGTACATTGTTACACCTCTGCCTAACCCTTCGGGGAATAAACGCGTGATTGTATGAGTGTATAACTTGGGTTTCTTTGTACAATTAAGTTTTGGGTGTACTGGTTAAGTTTTAACTGTGTCAGGAAAAGTAATTACTTGGATACCAGAAGGCCAATTCCCGTGATTAAAGTCGGCCAAGTGTGGAGTCCGTGCGGTTCCGTACCCCCGTATAATATTAAACACTACATAATTATATGAAAAGTCCGTTGCCCCGTTAGTCTCGTGGTTGCAAGCGCGACTAATGAGCGTGGGTTCGCGGGTTTGGTTCCCAGGTCGGGCAAAAAGTGTTATTGCTTTTTTCCATTAGGAGTTGCTCAGTAGCAGCCCGGAGTTTGGAAATTGGTGGTGTGACACACCCGTGCCTCGGAAAGCATGTAAAGCCGTTGGTCCCGGCTGTCATTTGTAGATCTTTGACAGTTGTTACGGATAGTCAGAAGCCAGGAAATCTGACAGCCAGTCTAACCAAGAGGTATCGTGTTGCCTAGTAACTGGGTTGTGGAGGTCAGATAGGCAATCGCTCCATGTAAAACACTGGTACTCAGCTATATCCGGTTAGACTGGAAGCCGACCCCAACACAGTTGGGAAAAGGCTAAGTAGACGATGATGATGATATAAAAAATTCGTTTCTTTTATGGGTTAAAAGTAAGGTCCCTTTACTTTTAACTTTATTTTATTTTTATTATTTGCTGTATATTAACAAGCTGGATGCAGGCCGCTTCCAACCGGTTCTTTTGGAAATCTATGGGGGAGGCCTATGTCCACTTGTGGACGTCCTGTGTTTGATATGGTGATGATATTATCAAGCTAAATAATACTAAAATATACTTTACAAAAGAAATCCCACTTGTGGGAAGGCCCAGCAATGGGATATGAATGACCAAGAGAAACTATATTATTAAGCAAATTTTTTTTGTTGTCTAAAAATCTATACTAATATTGTAACGCTAACGAGTTTGTTTGGTTGAACACGCTAATATTAAGAACTACTCTTGAGAAAAATTACTTTTTGTGTTGGATAGTTCATTTATCGAGGTAAGCTTTAGGCTTCATAACATCATGCTACGATGCACGGGAGAGGAGCAGTAACCAAAGACGTAACTTAACGCGGGTGGAAAAAACCACGCGAACGAAGTCGCTAGGAGAAGCTACGAGTAGTAGATATATATTTTTATACATTAAAAAACTCCAATAATTAATTATGTAGGAACAACATTTAAATAGAAATAATCTACCTACTATTTTCGAACAAGTTTTTAGGTGTTCCAAAATAACCCGAGCTTTGTTTGAATGAAATCGTATAAAAAAAGAACTGGCCGAAATCCTCACAACATTTTCAGCCGGTCAATCATTTCGACAACATGAATATTGTCGCCAGCGTGTAGACGGCTTTATGTTATATTTTTAAAACATTTTTGTAGGCGTTAGGACCTCTACACACTGCCGATAGGCCTCCGACACGACATCCGAAACAAATTTATGCGCATACATTATTATAAACTGATAGGCTTGAAGGGCGGTAAAATGGCGCTATGAATATGTGTTTTGCCTGTATTAAGTGTGTTAATAGACCTACTCATACTGCTAGCTTATATAGCGTTTCAGACCATCTAAAACCATTATGTTTATATAGTATTGAAATTTTTGTGTAAAAATAAAACACCTATTGTATTAATTATGCGCTTATTATTAGTCATGCTCAAAAAGTAATAATTATTTATTACATACATACATAAACTCACGCCTTTTCCCATGGGGGTAAGCAGAAACCACAGAACGCCACCTGCAGCTGCGATCCTTACATACTTCCTAAGCCTCGTCCACGTACATACATCTGTTCATACAAGCACGCCGGTTACGAGTACTGCGCATCCGACCTTTCTGAAGAACCTCACCAATTAGGTCATGGTAGGTCTTTCTAGGGTGTCCTCTCCCGGCGTCGCCACTCCCATCTGCCATATAAATCCCTTTTGTTAGTCGCCTTTCACTCATTCTCTCAACATGACCGAACCATCTACGCATACTCTTTTCTACTTTTGACACTACATCCTCTTTTAATCCGCAGTGTTCTCGTATAATTTCATTCCTCACTCTATCGTTCAAAGTTATACCACACATTCTTCGCAAGGAACGCCAACAACAATATTACATCCAATTCTAATAATTAACTATAAGGTGACTAGTCTGTACTTGCGAGTTTGTCCGCATCAAGGTAATCATAATTATAATTCTAAGTAAATCAGGTTAAAAATTTGTCTATACTTAGTTGGCTAGATCAATATCTATAGTTATTATGTGTGCAAAATTTTATCTAATTCCGTTCAGCCGTTAAAGCATGAAGGGGTAACAAACATCAATTCGTCCATTCTTACAAAGATTTGCGTTCATAATAGTAGTAACTGCATCGGTAGCCTAGTGTTCCTAAGCGCGACTGCTACGCTAGAGGTCTTGGAATCGATTCCCAGGTAGAGCAAAAAGTATAATTGGGTTTTTTGTGAAATTCTCAGTAGCAGCTCGGAGTTAGGATTTGTGTCAGGTTATTGGCAATAGGCTCGCCCCCTTTACATGGAACCTAAACATACCGACGAACTGGGGGTGTACATTGGTACACCTCTGCCTAACCCTTCTGGAAATACAGGCGTGATGGTGTGTGGAAAATTAGGAATATCACAGCAAACAACGATACGTAATTTTTATTTTTTTGTTGGCACACTAACTGAGGGCCCACCTAATGCTAAGTGGTCACCGCTGCCTATAGGCCTCTGCAATAATGCGTTTCCATCCCAGTTACAAAGTTGAAATATCTCATGTGCCTGTAAATACACCTGCTGCATCCATACCCTTCAACCCGGAACACAGCAACGCTGCTTTGCGGTAGATATAGGTGTGGTGGTAGTACTTCCCCGGACGAGCTCCTTCAGAAAAGAGCTCCACTAACCTATTTTCACTATTCGCATTCCAAACCTTCTAAAAACAATATCCTCACACCAGCAGCATTTTATCGCTCCCACGAAACCCATGTCGATAGGCTCCCGATCATGAATACGTCGATTATAACAAAACTGCGTTGTGGTCGCATCGTTACTCAGTCGCGCGTCGCGGGTGTGTAGCCAGCTTTATTGCGATAAAAAGATTCAGGCTTGGTACATGGTGTTGCGCGAATGTTTTGTGGTCAAGAGGAATTAAAAATAAAAAAAAAATAACTTGGAATACTTGACTGTTTAAATATGAAAGAAAGAAAGAAAAAGTAATCTATACTAATATTAAAATGAGGAAAGATTTTTTGTTTGTTTGTAATGAATTTTTTTTTTTGGGGTGGGAAATCATCAAATAACTTCTCCCGCCCTGGGCGGGGCGGGAGGGAGTGTCAGACTTTTACTGACTAAAACCCACCCATGTTCCTTCTTGTGCCCTTTGCGTGCTGGGGGCGCGGTATCTCTTACGAACAACCCGCAGCCCGTTTGTAATGAATAGGCTCCGAAACCACTGGACCGATTTTAACAATGTCTTCACTAGTAGATAGCTACTTTATTCTTTAGTAACATAGGCTTTATAACATTACGCTACGACCCACAAGAGCGGAGCAGTAAACAAAGACGTCACTAAACGCGGATGAAATAAGCCACGCGTACGAAGTCGTGGGCAGTTCGCTAGTATTAGATACTTATGTGATCGGTATAAATAAATAAAATTGATGTGTCTGTTTGTAATATCAAAATAACTGTTTTTTTTTTGCTAAATGAATAATGAATATACGGTACTTATAACATACAACCAATTTTAAATCTTTGTCTGCCTGTTTGTTCTGGCTAATCTTTAAAATAGCTGTATAGATTTTGGTGGACTTCACTACCAGATAGCTAATGTTATCGAGTAAAAGTTGTAGTGTACTTCGATTTTAGAAAGGAATTAGGGATCAGTGCAAAAAAAGTAAAACCTTCTCTAAATGACACGACTGCCTCGCTAGCCTAGTGGTTCTAAGCGCGATTGCAATGCTAGAGGTCTTGGGTTCGATACCCAGGTCGAGCAAAAAGTGTTATTTGGGTTTTTCTATGAAATTATCAGTAGCAGCTCGGAGTTAGGATTTGTGCCCGGTTAATGGCAATAGGCTCGCCCCCTATTGCACGGAACCAAAACATACCGCGAACTGTAGGTGTACATTGGTGCATCTCTGCCTAACCCTTCGGGGAATACAGGCGTGATGGTGTGTTATGTTCTCTGAATGAAAAGAGGCCGTTGCCCTGGAGTGGGACAATAATAGGCTGGTCTTAATATTATATATTACAACTCTGTCTACCTTGTCAGAAAAAGCCGGCATGACTTTCCGTTATTCAATTTACGATACTGCTTTCGTTAAAGTCCGACTTCAACGCGGTATAAAGAATCGAGCATTGTGTCTAGCATTGTGTAGGCAGCCTATTGTGTTTTTAATCTCAAAATATGCACGCAGACAAATAATTGAGGATTAATGGTAGATGAAGAGTTATGGGGTAAAGGGGCGAGTCGGGGGCGAGCCAGGGGGTTACAAAGGTTGAGTTCCGTACTATCGCGAGTACAATAGAGATTTGTGATAAGATTGAATTTGGATTCATTTTATAATTACATGTAGATGCTTTTTTGGAAATACGACTATCTTGTAGTATTTTAACTTTTTTTTAAGACAAGCCGTTGTTTTGAATTATTTTCAGATTAAATGTTATTTATTTTTATTTTTTTTTAATCTTTTTTTATTTAGGGGCTTGTAGTCGTATATAAGACCATGCCAGCCCCATCGTACCCTAAAAATGCAATTATTCTAGACTATCAACTATTTTATATACTAAGATGGCTGCTTCCGACAGAGGCGCTGGCAAAATGCTTTGAAAAATACCTATATCTATTCAACTTATATTCAGTCGGTTTTTTTGTTATCCGTAGATCTTCTGTGTATAAAATAGCTATTTACCCCATATTAAGAAGTTACTATTCGTCACTATGTTAGTGATTATTTTTAAGGAAATTTACTGTTCGAAACTCATAATTTATTTGAAGCCGTAATAAACTAATTGATGAACTCCATAATTTAAACACAATGCCAATTGTTTTTATAACACATAACATACCATCACGCCTGAATTCCCCGAAGGGTTAGGCAGAGGTGTAACAATGTACACCCACAGTTCGCCGGTATGTTTAGGTCCCATGTAATAGGGGACGAGCCTATTGCCATTAACCGGGCACAAATCCTAACTCTGAGCTGCTACTGAGAATTTCATATAAAAACCCAATAACACTTTTTGCTCGACCTGGGAATCGAACCCAAGACCTATAGCGTAGCAGTCGTGCTCGGGGCCAGTAGGCTAACAAGGCGTTTAGTTAGTTAGAGGATTTTTAATATGTATAATTCATCAAAGAAATCCATTGCTTCAAATGTATGAAAAATTCACCTGCACGTCAACGCAAAAAACGCAATGGATATTAATATTGTAAGTACGTTACGTAATTTGGTTCTAAAATGATATAATAATGTTCTTACATCTCTGATCTTCAAACTTAAGGCTTCATAACCTAAATACACAAAGGAGTCTGCTTACTAGCGTTCTCTCTGGATGAAGCTGTTTAGAACATCTCGTAATCCGTTAAAATTAATGTCTTGAACAATAACTAGACGATATTATACGGTTTCGTACTGTAATAAGGTTCAGATTTGTGTATTTCTGCTAGGGTTGTAAAATCTTGAGTAATATTGTGATGTTTTGATCAAGAATTTTTTGCAAATCAACTTAATTTTGTAGGAATTTGGTGTAGTTTTTGTTGGTAATATTTCTGATAAATTGAAAAGTATTTTATTGGTAATATAACATATTTATTAAATAGAAAAATGCAACCTCGGTAGCTTTGTGGTTCTAAGCGCGCTAGAAGTCTTGGATTCGATTTCCAGGTCGTGCAAAAAGTGTTATTGGGTATTTTTTATTAAATTCTCAGTAGCAGCTCGGAGTTAGGATATGTGCCCGGCTAATGGCAATAGGCTCTCCCCCTATTACATGGGACCTAAACATACCGGCGAAATGTCGGTGTACACCTCTGTCTAACCCTTCGGAGAGTACCGGCATGATGGTATGGGTGTGTCTAGAAAAATCACACTAGACATTTTTTTTAATACTTATCATAAACAGCCGAACAACGTCCGCTGGTGGACATAGGCCTCACCTAAAGATAGACACAAATGCCGCAATAAACGGTCCTGCGCTGGCCAAATCCAGGCATTACAGGATATGACATGACATTGCATTGGCATCATCGACATGGCATAGCATTCTCCTTTAAAAACTATCAAACAGTTTATTACACAAAACCACTATAATATTTCACGATCACTAATATAAATCCACCACACCTGTGTTTGTCAGAGAATATTTCAAAAAAACCGGCCAAGTGCGAATCGGACTCGCACACGTATGGTTCCGTACCATTATCTACAAAAAAGGCAAAAATATCACGTTTTGTTTATTTGTTTAATTTTAATTTAATTATTTATTTTTAAAATGTATAACTAAATATTCTGTAAAAAGTTCAAGCGTCTACTTGTTGCCGTTACCAATATTGAGCAAAAATGAGCAAAAAAATCAAGTTTGTTGATAAAATAAAACAAATTGTTGTTGATATTCGGTCTTTTAGTATTTGTTGTTATAGCGTCAACAGAAATACATCATCTGTGAAAATTTCAACTGTATAACTATTACGGTTCATGAGAAACAGTCTGGTGACAGACGAACAGACAGACGGACAGCGGAGTCTTAGTAGCAGGGTCCCGATTTACCCTTTGGCTACGGAACCTAAAAAACAGCAAAAAAACCATATAAAATCAAACAAAAATAAACAATTAAAATTAATGATAGCACAAACAGAACAGAGGGTACCACAGCAGACGGCGCGGCCGCGGTCGCAAATGAATAAAAAAAAAAACCAAATTCAAATTTATTTGAAAACAATAAAACAATGATAAATGCGTTGAATCTGCAGCCGACGGAATTTATGGAATATTTCATCGTAAGGGCGATGCTATACAGAAGCAGAGATGAGCGGAGCTGAGGAAAATTAACTAATAATCTCAGAAGAAAGAAGATGTAAGCATAAGATAAGATAAGCATGGGTGGCGGTATAGTTACAGGCACATGAAACATTTCAACTTTTTATCTGGGATGGCAACGCATTTGCATTGCTTCTGGTATTGCAGTGTGTAGGTAGCGGTGACCTCTTAGTATTAATTGGAGCGTCGGCTTGTTTGCTATCTAATGATATGAAAAGATTGCCCATCATTACGAGGTATTATTTGTTCTGGACCATACCTTCAAAATCCGGGGACCTTAGAGTTCCAACTTATTCTTATTTAAGTTTTTTGGCAAAACAGATTTTAACTTTAACGCTGGAAAGCTAACCTTTTGATAAACCCCATTAAAACTTACTATCCGTCGAAACCACGGGTACTTGAAAAACATTTTTTTTTACCATGAAATATAACTCAATCAGTCTGTTGGGCTGTGGGTTGTTCGTAAGAGATATCGCGCCCCCGGAACGCAAAGGTCACAAGAAGGAACATGGGTGGGTTTTAGTCAGTAAAAGTCTGACACTCCCTCCCGCCCCGCCCAGGGCGGGAGAAGTTATTTGATGATTACCCACCCACCAAAAAAAAAACAAATCATTCTGTTGTTTTTAATGACAGTTGTACATAGGTATAGCAATAAACACAAAATTAAAAATTTTAAGTAACTCCCGATAGAAGAAAAAAATCGCTAACAAAAGAGCTAATAATTTTAAAACGGCTGATCCGATTTCAATCAAACAAAGCTAAAAACACTCCCGACTAATTAAACTTTCAAACACAAAAAACAAAATCAAAATCGGTTCATGCGTTCGGTAGCTACGATGCCACCGACAGACACACACACACACAGACACGTCAAACTTATACCACCCCGTCGTTATTGCGTCGGGGGTTAAAAACACGTCTTTCAAATTGACCTTATTTATTTACTTTTATTTCTACAGTAACTTTTCTGAGAGCTTAAAAAGAAGATACAACGATATTTCGTTACTCTACCCGTCGATTCGACCGAGGTTAGCTTTCTAGGGATAAATGACCCCTGCACTATTGCATTCAGCCATATTCACTATCATTAATAAAAATTGTTCCACAGTAATTTTTATTCAATATTAGTTTGTGTAAAAATGCCATACCATCACGCATGTATTCCACGAAGGGTTAGGCAGAGGTGTAACAATGTACACCCACAGTTCGCCGGTATGTTTAGGTCCTATGTAATAGGGGGCGAGCCTATTCCCTTCGGGGAATACAGGCGTGATGGTATACATACATCTCCCATCTCCTCATTATCCCGAAGGTTGACTGGTAGAAAATGCCGAAGACATTAGGTCCGCCTTTGTACAGTGTATTATTTACATTATGTGCAAAAAGTTTTAATAAATAAATAAATCTCCCGCTACAATTCCTCGCTTGTCGCTAGTGGAGCCGAAGCCTTACTCTATGGATTAAATAGGCTTTGTCCGTGGTACGGGAAACGTGGGTAGGTTGTCAAATAGTAAAATAGATCTAAAAGAGGATATTTTCGAAACTAAACCTTGCTCATAATTATCATTTATGAATAGTAATAAGTCGCAGATAATTAAAATTAGATAAAGTTTTCAAAAATGAACTAAACCATGTAAAATTTTCTCCATTTTTTTTAATTATTGTAATGTTTTATTCAGCCAGACTGCCCCGTTGGTCGCGTAAGCGCGATTGATGAGCGTTGGGTCCCGGGTTCGATTCCCAGATCGGGCAAAAAGTGATATTGGGTTTTTCCATTAGGATTTGCTCATTAACGGCCCGCAGTTTGGAAGTTGGTGGTGTGACACCCCCGTGCCTCGGAAAGCACGTAAAGCCGTTGGTCCCGGCCGTCATTCGTACATCTTTGACAGTCGTTACGGATAGTCAGAAACCTGGAAGTCTGACAACCAGTCTAGCTAAGGGGTATCGTGTTGCCCAGTTACTGTGTTGTGGGTCAGTTAGGCAGTCGCTCCATGTAAACCACTGGTATTCAGCTGTATCCGGTTAGACTGGAAGCCGACCCCAACATAGTAGCTGCGCCACAGTTTTTAACTTTTGCAGCTACCATCGTTTCATATTTGTTTCCTTCTGAACTTGTTTTTGTTCCAAATAAACGATTATTATTATAGTTGGGAAAAGGCTAAGTAGATGAATGTTTTATTCAGCCTTGATTAATTTAAGAAAAATTGTATCGAATTGTTATTGCTTCATAGTTATGTAAGACATTTGTAATATTAAATTTGTTTGCCTTAATTAATTTAATTATTGAGATATTGTGGGTTGGCTCGGTTTGTCAGAACTCAATTCTAGTTTGGCAATGGGAAACAAAGCAATTTTTAATCATGCCAAATTATGTTAATCAACCACCACAAATATGGGTATATTAAGTAGCTGTATTTGACAATTGATAACTCGAATTATTAAATGGATAAATTAATAATTATCATCTCTACATAGTATAAAATAAAGTCGCTTTCCGCCGTCGGTCTGTCTGTACGCTTAGACCTTTGAAATTGCGCAACGAATTTTGATGCGGTTTTCAACAATAGACAGAGTGATTCAAGAGGAAGTTTATACGTATAGAACATCACGCTACGACTAACAAGAGCGGAGCACTAATTAAAGACGTAACTGAACGCGGGTGACAACCCAGGAGCTAGTTGATTCCATAAATTGGTGGGTGCGTTTACAAACACATAAACTTACATACACACACAACCAGTACCGAAACAACAACCTGTAGGCCATACAAATATTTGTTCCGTGAGGGAATCGAACCCGCAACACGCAGCGCAGTAGCCAATCGCTCAGCCAACGCCAACGTCGTCTTCTAATGGTTAGTTCAAATGAGAACCATTTAGGGACAAAGTACATCAACATCACACTCGGTTAAGCCAATGAAGTGTCAATCGAGTACCTAATTAGTGCATCATTAATGAGCTCATTAGTCTCGAACAATTGATAAAGTCTAAGGACCAAATATAACTACGTACAAGCCAACAATACTTGACAAAAAAATACAGAAAACTAGCTTTTGTTCTTGTCTTTGCCCGCGTGGTTTATTTCACATGCTTAAGTTACGTCTTTGGTTACTGCTCCGTTCCCGTGAGTCGTAGCGTGATGTTATATACTCTATGTTACTCAGGATTAATCCTGCTATCTATTGGTGAAAAAAATGGTTTAAATCGAAGAGACAACAAGAATATTATTGTTGTTTTCCTCAGTAATAGTATTTTTTTTCGGGATGAAACGTACCCTATGTCCGTTCTGTGCACCTGACAACGTATATTAAAAATTTTAGGATGATCGGTTCAGTAGTTTAGGCATGAAAAGGTAACAAACAAACTTTCTTTCGCATTTATACTGTTAATTAGGATAGTAGTAAGAAGTCCTAATGATCACAATATACCAAACTAAATAACTTCTAACAATATTTCAGCTACATTGCCAAGTGAACGCTATTTTCTTTCTTTCTAGTTGTAATTATTGTTTCGTCGGTCCAGTCTTGTTTCAGTTCTCAAAATTTTACAAAAAAATAATTGTGTGATTGGATGGCAAAGAATCCGACAGCCAACCTGATGTTAAGTGGTCACCGCTACCTATAGACATCTGTAATACCAGAAACCTTGCAAATGCGTTGCCATCCTAAAGACAAAATTGAAACGTCTGATGTGCCAGTAATTACACCGGCACCCCTTCAAACCAGAACACAGCCACGATGCTTTGCGGCAGAAATAGGTATGGTGGTAGTACGTCCCCGGACGAGTTCCTTCACAAAGAGCTTGGCTTAAGCGTGACTAAACACATAGATTGTGGTGGTAGATCTATGCAAAGACTCGCTTGAGGTACTTGTAGAACTTTACTGCTTTTAAAACAAAGTCTACTGTGCAAATCATTAATTTTTATTTCGATTACAATGGACAATTTCATTGGAGACTAGCCATGTCATCATCATCTACCTACTTAGCCTTTTCCCAACTATGTCGGGTCGGCTGCCAGTCTAACTGGATGCAGCTGAGTACCAATGTTTTCCATAGAGCGACTGCCTATCTGACCTCCACAACCCACTTACTAGGCAACACTATACCTCTTGGTTAGACTGGTTGTCAGACTTCCAGGCTTCTGACTAGTAACAACCTATGCAACTAATTAACTTTTATATCGATTACAATGGACAATCTCATTGGTGACTAGCCAAGTATACAGGACATATTGTAGTGCAGAAGAATGTGTGTATATACATATGTATTTCCTCCTCCCTCACTCTCATATTTCCATGAGACGGCAATACGACACGACTGTCTTGTAACCTAGTAACCAAATTGAAGGAAAAGAGTGTCCGTGGAGTTTCTTGCTCGTTCTTCTCCATAGAGACCTACGTTTCGGAACAAGTAACTAGCTTCAACGTTAAACTGTAACTTCTTGACAATTCAAAAGTGCATGTAAATGGTGAAATTGAAATAAATGCTTTGACTGAGGACAGATCAGGCGCAGGATCAACGGCATTGCGCGCTGTTCCTTACACCGAGATTTCATACCACCGCCTTCCTAACTACGAGCTGTTAATCTATAATCAAAAATACCCAATAATACTTTGTCCAGAATGAAAATCGAACCCAGGACCCCACGGAACGAAAACGATTTTCAAAAAAAAAGTTTGGTACCTAAGCAAATTTCTGACAAAGCTAAATATTGAACATGGCGCCCACTGCCCCGAATAGTTAATTTGCGAAACTAATTCGAAATTTAAACACTAGACAAGCTATCCAGACTTGTTTGAGAGGCCAAACTCAGCTGCAGTCACCCAAAGAGATATAGCGACAGGAACTTTCTGGTCCAAGAGTTATAATTTTGGCTCTAACTTGGACATCAGCCAAGTCCCTAATGTAAAAAGCGGCGTAATGGCCTTAAGGCAATGTTCTGCACATCTTTATTGAGTTGGAATTTAAGAGAAAATTAGTTTTATACTGAAGTTAATGTAGGGTGGGATTGTATGGTCGTGTTGGAATTGAAATTGTGTGTCTGTGTTTTTTCCTTATTGTTTATTTTTTTCCGACTTTATGTGGTTCGAAGACGTGGTCACTTTTAATTGGATTCAATTTCTGGTCTTCCAAGGGTTGGCTGGTTTTCGCATCACATAGAATTTTAATTAGAACCCGAACCGAGGCAATAAAATGAAAATCTGTGAAATTATTCTAATAGTAGCCAAAAACTGCCTCGTTAGCCTAGTGGTCCTAAGCGCGACTGCTAAGCTAGAGGTCTTGGATTTGATTCCCAGGTCGAGCAAAAAGTGTTATTGGGTTTTTCTATGAAATTATCAGTAGCAGCTAGGAGTTAGGATTTGTGCCCGGTTAATGGCAATGTGCTCGCCCCCTATTACATGGGACCTAAACATACCGGTGAACTGTGGGTGTACATTGTTACACCTCTGCCTAACCCTTCGGGGAATACAGGCGTGATGGTATGTAGTAGCCTAAAACCGTTCCCAGGTGTAATATCCTGTGGTATCCTATAACGAACTGCTAAGCGATTTACCTGGCAAATGGTTTGTTTCAGATTATATGAGCTTCTTGCTCATTAAGTAGATATATGGTCTAATTACGCATCCACACGTAATTTCAGCAGTGTCCATTAGGTGTGAATTAAATTATTATTACATACATTAGTACTTTGCTTGTGAGGTTGAAAGAGAACATTAAATAGGGTAGTGTTCTATGTTTATTCTTTAAATTCAACCCCTATTTGATCAGTTTTAGGGGGTAATTTTTTTTTTTTTATATTCACTTTTTGGCAGAACGTTCCTTTCTTTTTATTACACATACCATCACGCCTGTATTCCCCGAAGTGTTAGGCAGTGGTGTAACAATATACACCCACAGTTCGCCGGTATGTGTAAGTCCCATGTAACAGGGGGCGAGCCTATTGCCATTAACCGGGCACAAATCCTAACTCCGAGCTGCTACTGAGAATTTCATAGAAAAACCCAATAACACTTTTTTCTTTTTATTATTAACAGGATATACAATATACCGCAGTGTCACCCGCGTCCAGTTACGTCTTTGCTTACTGCTCCGCTGCCGTTGGTCGTAGCGTGATATTCCAAACGTGTAAACTTTTTCTATTTTCATCAATAGCTAGAGTGACTTGGGAGGAATCACTCTATCTACTGATGACAGAGATTCTCACGTCCCAGCCGCCGCGGTAGACGCTCCGGACGTCGGGAGCCGCGCAACGACTCCCGGCCACCGTAGATACAGGCCTGTGGACGGTGAGCAATGGGTAGCTCACCGTCCTTACGTTGCATAACGACAGGCCGTGTCGACGGCGCGTTCGTGTTTCGCGCGCGCCTCAAAGAGATGTCAGCAAAAGGAAGGGGCCACTGAGGGCCGATGCCTGCCGGGGCTGCGGGTTGTTCGTAAGAGACACCGCGCCCCCGGAACGCAAAGGGCACAAGAAGGAACATGGGTGGGTTCACTATGGGCGGGAGAAGTTATTTGATGATTTCCCAACCCCCCAAAAAAAAAACTTTATCTACTGATGAAAACTGCACTAAAATCTATTGCGCAATTTAAAAGATTTATGCGTACAGAGGGACAGACGGCGGAAAGCGACTTTGTTTTATACTATTTAGAGGTTGACAATTTGTCAGTCCGTATCAAGGCTTAGGGTATGATGGCAAGTAGCAGTAGTAGAGCTCTTTGTGAAGGATCTCGTAGAAGACTGGGAAGCACTATCATCATACCTATTTCTGCCGCAAAGCAGCGTTGCTGTGTTCCGATTTGAAGGGCATGGGTGCTGTTGTAATTACAGGCACATGAGACATTTAAACTTTGTCGCTGGGATGGCGACGCATTCGCAAGGGCTCTGGTATTGCAGATGTCTATAGGCAGCGTTGACCACTTAACATTAGGTGGGCCGTCGGCTTGTTTACCGGCATATGATATTTTGAAAAAAAGTCTAATTTAATACACTCAGATTTTACAAGCTTCTGTTTCATATTTTTCCCAAAAAAATACCCCGTCTCAACCTTTTTATTTCACCTTTTTATATGTCAATTGAAAATTCGAGTATGGGGTAAACAAAATATAATAGAACCCATATTTTTGCGAAGCCACAGTGCCACTTAAACACGTTGGAGGTCTGGGGGCCTTTCATGCCCCCAAGGACGGTGTTTAGAAACAAACTCACCCTTTGATTTTTTTTGCATATTTTATACTTTTTTCCTTTACTTTGCTTTCGGGCGGAATCTTTGGGCAATATTGTTTATTTTGTTTCTCTTTTGTGCGCGAAATAAATTATTCTGTGTGTGTTCTGGGCCTTATTTTTGAGAAGCGTGTAAGTGTTGGATGTTTGAATATTTTCAAGGCATTTTAGAAGAAAACAGTTGTCAAACAAATGTTATTTATTTGTAGTAGTTGTACTAGATTTATCACAGAAATGTGAACCTAAAAATACTGGAGAAACGATACATTTTAATTTACCATCACGCCTGTATTCCCCGAAGGGTTAGGCAGAGGTGCAACAATGTACACCCACAGTTCGCCGGTATATTTAGGTCCTATGTAATAAGGGGCGAGCCTATTGCCATTAACCGGGCACAAATCCTAACTCCGAGGTGCTACTGAGAATTTTATAGAAAAACCCAATAACACTCTTTGCTCGACCTGGGAATCGAAGCCAAGACCTTCACACACACACACATACACACACACACAACACATACACACACACATTTTAATTTGACGCGTGCAATCGTAATAGAACGCAAATAATGTGGTTCACTCGTTTGATCTACTATGTATTCCAAAGAAATTACCATTTTACCCGAATCTGATACATATCACAATTAAGTAAGGTTTCTTTTTGAAAGTATAATATACTAAACATTTTTACAAAGCGACCTACCAGGTAATCTTTTGCTCGCCCACCACAGATAATTAATTAACCCTCCATATTACTTTTGAAGGCTTATTAAAAGTCTTCTCGTCATGCGTTTAAATAAAATGAAAATTATATTTATCCGAAATACTTCAGTTCAGGAAAATATTAAATAAAATAAAATCTAATTTGTTAATTTAAAGATGTTCGGAGGGACGGATATTGGTACTGCAATATCAAAGGAACAAAGGGACGGTGTCGTAATAATCTTATTATGGGTATTTTGTGAAGATTATCATGCGGAATCATAACGGTGTTGAGCATTGCTATTTAGGGTTCAATTTCGAAGGCGACTGCGGACGGCAGCGGCTATGACGTCCGACCACAATGATAGACAAGAACAATACTAAAGGAATGGCTTGTTGTCATGTCAAAGTACTTATTATCATTTATTTCAATTATAACTATGTATTTATTAACTGCCTCGTTAGCCCAGTGGTCCTAAGCGCGACTCGTACGCTAGAGGTCTTGGGTTTGATTCCCAGGCCGAGCAAAAAGTGTTATTGGGTTTTTCTATGTAATTTTCAGTAGCTGCTCGGAGTTAGAATCTGAGCCCGGGTAATGGCAATAGGCTCGCCCCGTATTACATGGGACCTATACATACCGGCGAACTGTGGCTGTATATTAGTACACCTCTGCCTAACCCTTCGGGGAATACAGGCGTGATGGTATGTATGTGTATGTTTAATTATACCATTATAAAGCACTTTTGATAGTAGTAACGGCTTTTGGTTGACCACTTTTCATGTAGGTCTAAGATTGCGGGTTCAATACCGGGCTTTTTTTTTCGGATGGGAAATCATCAAATGATTTCCCCCGCCCTTGCGGGAGGGAGTGTCAGACTTTTATAGCAGTCGCCACGAGTCGTGAGCACTAATGTTTTTTTTTTTTTTTTGTGGGTGGGAAATCATCAAATAACTTCGAGGGAAAGTCAGACTTTTACTGACTAAAACCCACCCATGTTCCTTCTTGTGCCCTTTGCGTTCCGGGGGCGCGGTATCTCTTGCGAACAACCCGCAGCCCCGGAAGCACAAATGTTAAGTTAATGTTTGGTGATCGGACCAACTGACGGATCAATCGTGTGCAGCGTCGGCGGCCCAAAAAACCCTGAAAGTAACCCAAAAACCCATAAATTAACTTGACATTTGTGCTCACGACTCCTGGCGACTAATATACTGACTAAAACCCATCCATGTTGCAGCTTGTGCCCTTTGCGTTCCGGGGGCGCGGAATCTCTTTCGAGTCAGCAACGAGTTTTCAATCCGCGGTCAATACTGGGCTAAAAGAAGTTTTAGTAGTAAGTGGCTTGTATTATTTTATGTAAATCAACCTTAAGTTCTTTAAGACAAGGTTATTTTTACAACTGCGTTTTGAAAACCCTTTTTTTACCTTGATGTAAGTTGCACTCTCGTTTGATTTCACTGTTGAACAGAGAGGTAACTGGTGTCCTTATTTTAGGATAAAAATTACCTATTTGTAACCCGATGCATTAACGATAGGGTGTAATAAGTTTGACGTGTCTGTGTGTGTGTCTGTGGCATCGTAGCTGCCGAACGCATAAACCGATTTTGATTTTGATTTTTGTGTTTGAAGGTGAATTAGTCGGAAGCGTTCTTAACTATGTTTGATGGAAATTGGTTCAGTGGTTTCAAAGTTACCAGCTCTTTTGTCAGCTGCGGTGTGGATTTTATTCTTCTGTCGGGGGTCACATATTTTTTTTAATTTTGTGTGTTTTAGTAATAACTGAAATCAATTCTGTGGCCGATTTTTCTTTTAGGATATGCAATATGTAACACGTTTTAAATTACAAAATCATAAAACACAAACGCATTCACGAATAATAGATTAACAGAACTAAGTTTATAAACACATGCGCGAGGCATCCGAAAATTAAGCCACGCCTGATTCCAAAGAGGAATTTAATCATAAGATAAATGGATGCAGAGGAATAGTTTCCAGCAGGCATTAACTTTGTTTAACGTGAGGAGTTACAGAATAGCTTGCGTAGATTTAGAAGTATTGTTAATGGTAATTGATATACTTAGCTTAGTTTTCGTAGGTAAAAATAAACATAATAAAATAAATTACATAACATACCATCACGCCTTTATTCCCGGAAGGGTTAGGCAGAGGTGTATTAGTGTACACCCACAGTTCGCCGGTATGTTAAGGTACCATGTAATAGGGGGCGAGCCTATTGCCATTAACCGGGCACAAATCCTAACTCTGAGCTGCTACTGAGAATTTCATAGAAAAAACTAATAACATTTTTAAAAAAGTTTTTTTTTTTCAAAAAGTGTTATTGGGTTTTTCTATGAAATTCTCAGTAGCAACTCGGAGTTAGGATTTGTGCCCGGTTAATGGCAATAGGCTCGCCCCCTATTACATGGGACCTTAACATACCGGCAAACTGTGGGTGTACATTGTTACACCTCTGCCTAACCCTTCGGGGAATACAGGCGTGATGGTATGTTGTTTGTACCGAATAGGCTCCGAAACTACTGGACCGATTTTTTTCATCAATAGATATTGATTCTTAGGTCGGGCAAAAAGTGTTATTAGATTTGTCGGAAAGCACGTAAAGCCGTTGGTCCTGCGCCTGATCTCTCCCCGGTTGTGTCGGATTGCCGTCCCATTGGACTATGAGAGTTAGGGAAGAGGGAGTGCACCTGTATTTGCGCACATACTTTGCACTATAATATTTCCTGCGTACTTGGCTAGTCTGAATAAAGATTAACTACCGTGGCCGAAATTGGTCTAGAGAATACATTAATTAGATATGTTTTTAATTTTCATGAGTCCTGCACTCCCTTAAAGAAAGTCCCTCGTTTACTCTAACACTCTGTATATACTAAGGAGTTACCTCCAGTGGGTCGAAGCTGTCACACATACTTTTTTTTTAAAGAATGAAAAAGAAGAAGTTAGATTACTCGTTCAAACGGAAGAAAAACGGAAACGATTTCCCAGAAAACAAATTTTCTTGAATCTAAATTACAGTGAGTCACCAAGGTTTGTTTATTTGCATTTCATCTGAGCGTGGAGTTAAACAAATATTGCTAAGCATGATATTATTTACTTTGACTGATTTGTTTGTACATCACCCGTATGTGTTATGAGCGATTGCTTTCGTAATATTTGTTTTGAAAAATTGATTTTGTATTTCGATTTTTTGGATACGTATAGGAAGTATATCAGCCTATTATTGTCCCACTATAGGCTAAAGGCCTCTTTCTCATACAGAGAAAGCCAAGCATTGACCACCACGCTTGCTTGAAGCGAATTGGCGATTTCAGAATTGGTATTAGTATAACGGGCTGGTGTCCGCAACTACACTTCTTAGTGCGTATTTCGCGCATTTTGATTTCAGACTTATATTAACTTTAAGTCCAAGTTTTATCATGATGTTTTCCGTCAACAATTTCAATGATGTGTAACATAAACTTTAAAAAGTAGTACACACACCATCACGCCTGTATTCCCTGAAGGGTTAGGCAGAGGTGTACCAATGAACTCCCACAGTTCGCCGGTATGTTTAGGTCCCATGTAATAGCGGGCGAGCCTATAGCCATTGACCGGGCACATATTCTAACTCCGAGCTGCTACTGAGAATTTCATAGAAAACCCAATGACACTTTTTATTCGACATGGGAATTGAACCCAAGACCTCTAACGTAGCAGTCGCACTTAGGACCATTAGGCTAACTAGGCAGTTAAAAAGCAGTGCGTCACATTATATGACTCATTTTACAAAGAGGATGAGGGGAATTCAATAGGGGTGAGGCAATTCAGGGAACTGCCCGTATTTGCCAGGATTTGAGCCCACATTTTCAAAAATGCAGATGGGTAGATGCAGGTTTTAGTAATGTTAATATTGATTGGCTGTTTGTGAGCTGCAAAAATAGTAATTGTCGAAAAAAAAAATGTATTAATAATATCACTGGGCTGCGCACGTTGCCCGTAAAGATGACGAACGATGGGGCACTAAGGTGCTTAAGCTGATGTTGATGATGAAGAAACTCACAATTTGTGAAAGTCCTCTCTTGTTAATAAACTCAAAACTAAAATATATGTTTCTCATTATATTTAACAAGAAAATGCAAAATAAAAACTAACCCGCCAAGACCATCAAAGGACTTCATATCCTAAATCCCAGCACAACATTTTAAATGCAAACCAAACACGAAATTTCTAACCAAAATAAACTCGTACGAAATAATATTTTCATCATAAAATGTCACGAACAACATTTCAAAGCAGTATCACCAACATCACACAAATTGACGTTGAATTTCAAGCGTGTTTAAAAACTCACGTGGAACGACCTGACGTTGAAATGAAACAGTTACAAAGGGCAAAGTGCAGCGAGTTACTGCTGTGTCAGTCACAATCTGACGACCGATTGTTAGCGTTTCCCCAACGCGGATACAGAAATTAAGCGAGAAGTTTTAATTTGAATTTTTTTATTAACTTTGCCTCTCTCTTAATTTTTTTCCTGTATAATGGGTACGTTCTTCTTCTTAGCGTATCGATGGCAAATGAAAGAATAAATAAAATATGTTTTATGAACTGCCTCGTTAGCCTAGTGATCCTACGCGCGACTGCTACGCTACAGGTCTTGGGCTCGATTCCCAGGTCGAGCAAAAGTGTTATTGGGTTTTTCTAGGAAATTCTCAGTAGCAGCTCGGAGTTTGGATTTGTGCCCGGTTAATGGCAATAGGCTCGCCACCTATTTCATGGGACCTAAACATACCCGTGAACTGTGGGTGTACATTGGTACACCTCTGCCTAACCCTTCGGGGAACACAGGCGTGATGGTATGTTTATGTCAAAATATGTTTTGAATATAATGTTTGCCATCTTCGAGACCCACCGTTGAAGATTCTCTGGTTCACAAACATATTAACTCACATACACACACAGCCAGACCCGGAACAACTATCTATGACCCATACAAATATTTGTTTTATGCGGGAGCCGAACCCTCGACACGCAGTACAGCAGCCAATCGCTCAGCCAGCTACTTCACCAAAGATGCAGTCAGAATGAAATTTGTTTAATTATTTTTTGTTGGCAACATCTTTACTTACGTCAAGTCGACTGAGTACACAAAGTCGCCAGACCAACGTAATTATGCATGGCTGACTTTTTGAGGTTATTTATGGAAACTAGTTTCTGCTTGAGACTTCGTTCGCGTGGTTTTTATATTTGTTCCCCGCCCCCTACAAGCACGACTGTTGAGCGTAGGGTTCCGGGTTCGGTTCCCGGGTCGGGCAAAAAGTGTTATTGGGTATTTCCAACAGGAACTTCTCAGTAACAGCCCGGAGTTTGGAAATTGGTGGTGTGACAACCCCAATGAATGCACGTAAAGTCGTTGGTCCTGCGCTTGATCTCTTCCCGGTTGCGTCCGATTGCCGTCCCATCGGACTATGAGAGTTAGGGAAGAGGGAGTGCAATCGGTTTGGAGAATGCATAATAATTTATTTTCTCAGTACTCCGTTATTATCATCATCATCTTCATATCAGCCGTTGGACGTCCACAGCTGGACATAAACCTCCCTCATAGAATTTCAAAAGGACCGGTTGGAAGCGGCCTGCATCCAGCGTCTTCCTGCGGTCTTAATCAGGTCGTCCGTCCGCTTTGTGGACGTCCTACGCTATGATTGCCGGTGCGTGGTCTCCATTAGTGCCCTGCCCACTGCCACTTCAACTTGCTAACTTGCCGGGCTATGTCGGTAATTTTAGTTCGTCTGCGGGTCTCCTCATCTCCTCACTCCGTCATTTATTTGTTAAATTTTTTTTTTTAAACTTAAGTAATTATGATTAATTATGATTATGAATACAATTTTTCTCACAGAACTTATTTTTGATACCACATCCAAAATCTTTCAACATGAATGAACGGAACTCTTTAGTAGACACGTCACGGATTGGAATTGGAGTTGCCAACACAAAAAATAGTGAATCGACGCGTTAGCGGGGAATGAATGAATTCACTGACGTCGCTGCACTCAACGGAAAGTAATGTAAAAACTTTTAAATGAGTTTTTTAAATATTGAGGTGAGATGTTTTAAGAGAAAATTTATGTTTAGATTTAAGTATAAATCCCTTTCTAGTTCAAGTTAGTAGTCAATAGGATAATGATATACGATCGTACTTTTTGTTTGCCAGAAATATGAAATGTGAAAAGGGGTTATATTTAGGGTTCCGTACCCAAAGAGTAAAACGAGACCCTATTACTAAGACTCTGCTGTCCGTTCGTCTGTCACCAAGCTGTATCTCATGAACCGTGATAGTTAGACAGTTGAAATTTTCACAGATGATGTATTTCTGTTGCAGCTATAACAAAAAATACTAAAAAACAGAATAAAATAAATATTTAAGGGGGCTGCCATACAACAATTTTTATATGAGAGCCCTATTATTTTTTAATTTTAATCTATATTTTTCCCTATCTGTACCTAGCCTTTGGGTACGGAACCCAAAAAAAAGCAGTTTTGTTAACACTTTAACTAAATTAATTTACTTAAAACTCTATACAGGGTTATTTGTAAAACAATGACAACCTCTCAGGACTATGTTACTAACATCATAATCAACAACTTTTGTTCTATGACATTAAAAAAATTTTCATATTTTAGTTCATCAGATTTTCATACAAAAATAAAAATATTTAAATTGAATGCTCTAAATGTTACGAAGTCTATGCGAAGCAAACGAAAGCGATAGTAAAATAGCGAGGGGAGCGGGGTTAGGGCAGCGGGGGTGTTTGTACTTGACCTATTTACAATTTTACGGAAATCCTTCAGTCGGTCATTCACTTCAATGCGCTTGCGTTGCTTGATTCTGTCAAAATTTATAAAACAAAAGTTGTTGTTTATGATGATAGTAATACAGTCCTGCAAGGTTGTCATTGCTTTACAAATAACCCTGTATATATATTTACAATTTGTTATTCGCGTTACATCCATTGAGACACATTTTTAATTAATTTCAATGGACGTTTCGGCTTTTCATTTATCATATTATTAATATTACAGAACTCGTCGCCCGCCATTTTGCTTTATGACGTCATTAATGAACGAATGTTTAATGTTGGCGTCATTCCATTCAAAAGTTACTTTTCATAGTCATTTTTTTTCAATCTCCTTCTCATGCACGAGGCTGTCAGTCCGCACCTGACACAGGTAAATACCAATGTAACTTTTTTCTATTTCATATGTACTTTCTAAAGAATATCTTACCTGCCTCGTTGGCCTAGTGGTCCTAAGCGCGACTGCTACGCTATAAGTCTTGGGTTCGATTCCCAGGTCGAGCAAAAAGTGTAAATGGGTTTTTCTATGAAATTCTCAGTAGCAGCTGTTAGTTTGGATTTGAGCCCGGTTAATGGCTATAGGCTCGCCCCCTATTACATAGGACCTAAAACATACCGTCGAACTGCGGGTGTACATTGGTACACCTCTGCCTAACCCTCCGGGGAATACAGGCGTGATGGTATGTATGTATGTATAGATGGGATAGTCATGAACCAAAGCACCTCTAGCGTAGCAGTCGCACTTAGCTCCACTAGGCTACCGAGGCAGTTCCCATCCCATCCATACAGAAGGTGAAATACATTTTTTTTTTTTTTGGTGGGTGGGAAATCATCAAATAACTTCTCCCGCCCTGGGCGGGACGGGAGGGAGTGTCAGACTTTTACTGACTAAAACCCACCCATGTTCCTTCTTGTGCCCTTTGCGTTCCGGGGGCGCGGTATCTCTTGCGAACAACCCGCAGCCCCGGCAGGCATCGGCCCTCAGTGGCCCCTTCCTTTTGCTGACATCTCTTTGAGGCGCGCGTGGAACACGAACGCGCCGTCGGCACGGCCTGTCGTTATGCAACGTAAGGACGGTGAGCTACCCATTGCTCACCGTCCACAGGCCCGTATCTACGGTGGCCGGGAGTCGTCTCGCGGCTCCCGACGTCCGGAGCGTCTACCGCGGTGGTACCAAGGTGAAATACATGAAAACGTTATTAACACATGCAATACTGTTCATTACAACACATTTGGTTCCTGTTGGTTTTACGCCCAGCCTCCATCGAAAAGCGGATCCTTTATCTTGGACATCACTGACACCGGTGAAGGAAAACATCGCGAGGAAATCTGGACTTATAATTAATGCGTGGTGATAAAGGCTTGTGCATTTTCCTTATGGAAGAGGCATTTGAAGATTTAAAAAGCCGTGACTTTTTCTATTTTATTTATCTTTAATTGACGTATCTCCGGACAGAACAAACCCTAAACACTTCAAACTTGTCCAATAAATGGTAATGGTGTTTCCTCCTAGAATAACTCTGAATAAAATGTATTTATATCCCTCCGTTAGAGATACTTCAGGGACTTACAAATTTAACTCCAAGACGTTCAACTTTATTGAAAGAACTTTGAAATAACTACATCAGAACTTCTAATGTCTGAAAGGAATCCAGAATTTTCGATGCCCGAAAACAAATGCTAGGAGTTCAGTTAGTTAAACGAAGTTAGCGCGTCTATTTTAGAAATTGTATTTGGTAAATCGGACTTAGCAAATAAAGGTCCCAACAAAAGCGCGCGCGAATCGATTTTCAAATTTAAAATGCCACTACCTTGTATCTCGTTAGCTTAGTGGTTCTAAGTGCGACTATTACGCTAGAGGTCTTGGGTTCGATTCTCAGGTCGAGCAAAACGTGTTATCGGGTTTTTCTATGAAATTCTCAGTAGCAGCTCGGAGTTAGGATTTGTGCCCGGTTAATGGCAATAGGCTCGCCCCCTATTACATAGGACCTAAACATACCGGCGAACTGTGTGTGTACATTCGTACACCTCTACCTAACCCTTCGGGGAATACAGCCGTGATGGTATATCCTATAGCATGTTATTGAAGTTTAAATATTAACACTAAGGATTACAATTGAGCCCTCATTTCTTAATTTATCTTAGTCTTCATATTCGTATACGTCATTGAATTTATAGACCACACAACACATATTTTTTAAAAGAAGACATAAGACATGACTTATATTTGGAGTTTCTTGCCCATTCTTCTCCATACGAAACTACCTTTAAGTATGGGCAACTAGATTTTATATTATGTTTCTTTTTTCTTTCTTGTAAATGACGCTTCAAAGTACATTTAATGCAATAAATGATTGGACTTTACACTCTTTACTACCATGTTTATCACATGGTTGCAAGCATGACTTCAGAGCGTGGGGTCCTGGGTTCGATTACTAGTGCGGTCGAGCAAAAAGAGTTATTGGGTTTTTTTCATTAGGAATGTCGCAGTAGCAGCCCGGAGTATAGAAGAAGGTGGTGTGAAACCCCTGTGCTTCAGAAAGTACGTAAAGCCGTTGGTCTTGCGCTAGATCTCGCCTCAGTCATCTTGGATTGCCACCCCATCATTATTATGTATGGTTGCCATTCGAGAACCTTACTACCCCAAGGGCCGTCTGTTCTACGAGCTACGTACCCTGCCCATTGCCACTTGAATTGGAGGTTACATTATGTCAATCAACCCACACAATTATCAACCAAGATTGATCATGACGGCACATCTTAAAGTCATGTCTAACGATCAGTTCTGGCAGACATATTTGATTTGTCATTCCAGTACTGAATTAGTAATTTGATTTAGATAATAAGGTAAGTTGCAGTCATGTTATGTAATCTAGATTGTTCAAATTATGTCAGTTCATGATCTACCGAATTACCAAGTTATATTATTATCTGCTACTAGCTTATGCCCGCGACTTTAAATACGTAAATGGTCAGTTTTTTTTTGGCGGAAAGGAGTATTCCTTTTTTTTTTGATGATGGGAAATCATCAAATGACTTCTTTCGCCCTGGGTGGGGTGGAAGGGAGTTTCAGACTCTTACTGGCTAAAACTCACCCGTGTTCCTCTTAATGCCCTTTGCATGCAACAGATAATATGCAATTTTGGCACAGCAAAAAATGTTACGACTACTACGCCGTAGCGACGTGCTACGCCGTCGTTGTTGAGTGCTACGCCATCGTAGAAGACGTGCTACGCTATCGTATTTGAACTAGACATTACGAAAGATTACTTATTAATTTTGTAATTTTTCGCGCAAATAGTTCCCTAAATATACTTCAACATTTTGCACCAATCTAATAACAAATACTAAAGCTTTGAAGAAAATCAAAATTTACACATTACGAAATCTAAATTACACGTCTGACATTTCTATAAGAAAAATGAATGGTCCCATTCAATCTTACTAAACCCAATACAATTTAAAAACATTTGGATGACAAATGTACATCCATCAAAACTTTTTGAGTTGTCGATTGCGTACATTTGTTTCATCGTCCTCCCTTTCACCCCCTCTTCTTATAACTTTGTTACAATGTAGGGGTGCAATGTGCTTTGTAAATTATTACTAGGTATTTGTCATACGGTAACATACACATACCATCACGCCTGTATTCCCCGGAGGGTTAAGCAGAGGTGTACCAATGTACACCCACAGTTCGCCAGTACGTTTTAGGTGCCATGTAATTGTGGGCGAACCTATTGCCATTAACCGGGCACAAATCCTAACTCCAAGCTGCTACTGAGAATTTCATAGAAAAACCCAATCACACTTTTTGCTCGATCTGATAATCGAACCCAAGACCTCTAGCGTAGCAGTCGCGCTTAAGACCACTAGGCTATCGAGGCAGTTAAATAAAAAAAAAAGCGTATATAATTGCAAGGGGTCGCGAGCAGAAACTAGTTATGAATATAAGTCAGAAATCACCAATCCGCCTTGAGCAAGCGAATCCGCAACCACATGCATGGGAGGTGGGCGCATTATTTCCATTATCTTGTTGCCTCTAGTTTTTTTTCTTAACCAGAGCACATAAACATGGAGCCTTGTAGTAGTAGAGCTCTTTGTGAAGGAGCTCGTCTAGGGAAGTACTACCACCATAGCTATTTCTGCCGTAAAGCAGCGTTGCTGTGTTCCGGTTTGAAGGGTATGGGTGCCGGTGTAATTACAGCTACATGAGACCTTTCAACTTTGTTTCTGGGATGGCATCTCTTTTGCTAGGCCTGTGGTATTGCAGATGTCTATTAGGCTGAGGCGACCACTTAACATTAGGTGGGCTGTCGTCGGCTTGTTTGCCATTCAATGATATAAAAAAATAAACTATAAATTATTTATGTAGATAAAGAAAACTGCCTCGGTAGCCTAGTGGTCCTAAGCGCGACTGCTACGCTAGAGGTCTTGGGTTCGATTCCCAGGTCGAGCAAAAAGTGTTATTGGGTTTTTCTATGAAATTCTCAGTAGCAGCTCGGAGTTAGGATTTGTGCCCGGTTAATGGCAATAGGCTCGCCCCCTATTACATGGGACCTAAACATACCGGCGAACTGTGGGTGTACTTTGGTACACCTCTGCCTAACCCTTCGGGGAATACAGGCGTGATGGTATGTAAAGAAAAATAATAACAAAAAAATGTAATTACTACAAATAGTAAGAGGCAAAGATTTATTCAAGTAAAAATATAATCGAAATCTTCAAACGAGTTGCTTAGACGCTCTTGATATCAAAATCATGTAACCTTTAGTTTAGTGAGTGATCCGAATTCAATAGACAAAAATCGCATTTTCTATCAGTCTATCGACATTATTGGAAATATGTCCCAGACTAGACACTAAGCAAAGATTTGTGTTTTTACTTTTATTGAATATCAAAAGATAAATTGATTTTAAAGATAAATGAAATCTGTCGCGTCATGCTTTTCGTTTATATTTATTTGTGATTAGTTTTTAAGTACATATTTTGATCGAACCTAGAAAGACCTACCCTGACCTTATTGGTGGGGTTCTTCAGAAAGGTCGTGTGCGCAGTACTCGTAAAATCCGTGCTCGTATGAACAGATGTATGAACGTGGACGAGGCGAAAGAAGTATGTAAGGATCGTAGCAGGTGGCGTTCTGTGGTTTTTGCCTACCCCCATGGGAAAAAGGCGTGAGTTTATGTATTTTTTTTTATTAGATTTATTATAAAAGAAAGTGAACTGCTACGTTGGTCTCGTGATCGCAAGCGCGACTGATGAGCACGGGGTCCTGGGTTAGTTTCCCGGGTCGGGCAAAAAGTGTTATTGGGTTTTTCCATTACGAATTTCTCAGTAGCAGACTGGAGTTTGGAAGTTGGTGGTGTGACACCTCCGTGGCTCGGAAAGTACGTTAAGCTGTTGGTCCCGGTTATCATTCGTAGATCTTTGACAGTCGTTACGGATAGTCAGAAGCCAGGAAGTCTGACAACCAGTCTTACCAAGAGTGTTGCCCAGTAACTGGGTTGAGGAGGTCAGATAGGCAGTCGCTCCATGTATTCACACTGGTATTCAGCTGAATCCGGTAAGACTGGAAGCCGACCCCAACATATTTGGAAAAAGGCTAAGCAGATGATGATTAAAAAACAGTGAATCCCGACATACTTTATATATTATGTAAATTTTTTATCAAACTGAATTTGAAGTTTGTGCTCACGGCTCGAGCGGTTACTATACCTATTATTGTTCACGAGATACAGCTGGCTGTCAAACATACAGCTTAGGATTGGAAATAAGGTCCCGCTTAAACCTTTGAGATACGGAACCGTAAACAGGCAACACAAATTATAAACCAAAACTTTGTAATCAAAAAATAATTCACTCCAAATATATTAAACTAGCTTCTGCCAGCGACTTCGCTAGCGTGGTTTTTTGAACCCGCATTAAGTTACGTTTTTGGTTGCTGCTTCGTACTTATTGGTCGAAGCGTGATCTTATATAACTTTTAGACTTCCTCGATAAATTGACTATTCAACACAAAAAGATTTTTTCAATTTGAACCTGTAGTTCCTGAGATAGTTCAAACAAACAAACAAACTCTTCAGCTTTATAATATTGGTATACGAGTAGATTACCAAAATTATCGGTTTAAGCCATCGATCTGTTTCCAATATTAAGTGATGGATCATTCCCTGGATACAAAACAAAACAGTACAGTTTCATAATCGGGACTACGGCAGTCAGAATTTCAACCTATATTGAGTGACATGATTTTAAGATGATAAATATGTTCCCAAAGTGGCCATAAATTGGGACCGCTATATATTTACGAGATATTATGACTTGTGGGACATAGGATTAAAGCTGAATTTTGAGTAAGAACCGATAAATCATCACTAGGTTTAACTGCCTAGTTAGCCTAATGGTCCTAAGCGCGACTGCTACGCTATAGGTCTTGAGTTTGATTCCCAGGTCAAGCAAAAAGTGTTATTGGGTTTTTGTATGAAATTCTCAGTAGCAGCTCGGAGTTAGGATTTGTGCCCGATTAATGGCAATAGGCTCACCCCCTATTAAATGGGACCTAAAGACATTCCGGCGAACTGTGGGTGTACATTGTTACACCTCTGACTAACCCTTCGTAGAAATACAGGCGTGATGTTATGTTATGTATTTATCACTAGGTTTTGCCTGTGAGGTTTTAGTTATATCAATGGAACTGTTATTATTATTTTTTTTACTCAATTTATTACAAACATACATGATAGTTTATTTTTCATACATAAAACTTACTTAGAGAATAATTAAATTACAAACTATCTACAGATTATCAAAAAAACAGGAAGCACATAGGGCTTAAAATACATACATAAAGTCACGCCTTTATCCTATGGGGGTAGGCAGAAACCATAAACGCATAGTGTTACGATCCTCACATCATTGTATTATTATTTTTATTATTTTCTGTTTTGATTACTGTGTTAGCGGTATCGTGCATTCTGATGATTGACTTAGACCATAAACCAAATTACTCATCTTCCAAAACTTAAGTCAAATTAAACCCACCTACATCATATACATATCAACGGTAAAACTGTTAAAAATACCCCAGGCGAATCTTCCCCATAAAAATGTAAGCATTCAACAGGAAACTACGATAGTTCCCTACGAGACCCGTTTAACTAATTTGCATTAAAAAGGCAGAATTCGCGCGAACAAACCCGTGAAGCAAAGCGAGTGTTCCACAAGAACTCTTTGTCCTCTGATTCACTATATTAACAACTGACAAGACCATTGCGAAATGCCATCGTCGGAAAAGTTGCAAGCGCTTAGTTTATACTCTAAGCGGAACCGACAAGTGGGTGCAAGATAGAAAAATACTGGAAGTGACAATGAAAACTGATTATTTCGATGCTGGCTGCCCCGTTAGCCTAGTGGTCCTAAGCTCTGGTCGAGCAAAAAGTGTTATTTGGTCTTTCTATGAAATTTTCAGTAGCTGCTCGGAGTTAGGATTCGTGCCCAGTTAATGGCAATAGGCCCGCCCCCTATTCTATGGGACCTAAACATATCGGCAAACTCTGGATGTACTCTAGTACACCTCTACCTAACCCTTCGGAGTATACAGGCATGATGGTATGTGTGAATTTCCCAACTATGTTGGGGTCGGATTCCAGTCTTACCAAATGCAGCTGAATACCAGTGTTTTACATGGAGCGATTGCTTATCTGATCTCTACAACCCAGTTACTGGGCAACACGATACCTCTTGGTAAGACGGGTTGCCAGATTTTCCGGCTGTGATAAGTCTATGAATGACAGCCCGGACCAACGGCTTTATATGCTTTCCTATTCACGGGGGTGTCCCACCACCAAGTTCTATACTCCGGACTGGTACTGACAAATTCTGAAATGATGATGTTGATCCACACACACGACAGATGAAATTCCAGGGAATTTTTTTTTTTGGGGGGTGGGAAATCATCAAATAACTTCTCCCGCCCTGGGCGGGGCGGGAGGGAGTGTCAAACTTTTACTGACTAAAACCCACCCATGTTCCTTCTTGTGCCCTTTGCGTTCCGGGGGCGCGGTATATCTTACGAACAACCCGCAGCCCCGGCAGGCATCGGCTCTCAGTGTCCCAAATTCCAGGGATGGGACAACATTTTTAGAAAATAAAAAAAAACGATTACGTTTCTATGACGCGCGACATACACACACAGACACACAGTCGAAAAAAATCCTTTTAAACAAATCCTGGAACTAAGAATACCTAGAATTGAGTGTAAACTAAACAAGCAATCCGATTCTAGTCGTTCTACAAACATCTAGAAAATAAACGTTTTAAAAATAAAAAAAAATCTTTGTAGTCTCACATAAAGCTTTAGACAATGGCACAAAGCAATGTCAGGGGTGCCCACTTTGAGAAAAGAGGCTTTACTAGCTAGCTTGTCATACCATGTGCTTGTTATACTGTTGCTATTTATTTATTGACTTAATTTTTGTTTGACAAAGCATAGCGAAGAGCATCGTCATGCTTACTATTTTTCCTTTAAGATGGTTGAGCTAAATGGTGCTGATTTGTGAACGGGCTCAGTCAGTTAAGGTTGGTCATCTCTTAACTGCCATGGCTTATATCTTGTTATTTGATTGTTTTATTTATTTCACTTACATGAGTAATTTTGTCGGGGATATCATTAAAAATTTTGGCTACGAAGATTTTAGCGACCACTGAGAGTGGGGTCTTCAGTGGCTCAGTAGGAGCCTGGAGTTTGAAAGTTAGTGGCGTGACGCCTATGGGCCACCGTGACCGTTTTGTCGAGAAAATTACATTATTAGAAATTGTTAAAAATAAGGAAATTTTTCAAAAACAACTTCGTAATGTACCAATTTAGATATTTGTAACATAACATACCATTACGCTTGTATTTCCCAGAGGGTTAGGCAGAGGCATACCAATGTACACCCACAGTTCGCCGGTACGTTTTTAGGTCCCATGTAATAGGGGGCGTAACTATGGCCATTAACCGGGCACAAATCCTAACTCCGAGCTGCTACTGAGAAATTCATAGAAAAACCCAATAACACTTTTTGCTCGACCTGGGAATCGAAGCCAAGACCTCTAGGGTAGCAGTCGCGCTTACGACCACTAGGCCAACGAGGCAGATATTTGTAATATATCCGAAAACTCAATTCTTCATGGGACAATTTGAAATTATATAACTTTTTATCGGTTACGTGATGGATTGTACACGATAACGTTAATGTAACAACTGACAATGTGATTGATCTAGAGCAGATAATTCCAGCAGATGTGACAATGATTTTACAGTACGACAAGTTTTCTTAAGATATTTTGCTACGCTATGTTTTGTTAAGATCGTTCGTTTGAAAAGAAAAACAACCGATATATTTCCTGGTGCCAAACCAGTTTTACTGTATTCATGTTTGAAAGTCGCTTTTTAAACGCGCGTCATAAAATCGCCTGAACAAGAGGTCCTGGGCTCGATTAAGAATCCAGGATTCCACGCTCAGGAAACCAAAAGAGTCACTGGTGTCTCCTGACAAAAATAAGACACGTGAGCTTTAGACCACACGACTGAAGTTAAACTTCAGTTGTGTCACTTAAAATGTCACTTGAAGAAGAGAAAAAGAAAATGAGCGCGCGCACTGCTCCCTCTTGCTCCTACAGTAATATACAAAACGGAACTCTCTCTCTTTCTATCTTCACTAACTTATATCTCCCTCTCAACTTCCGTTCGCCCGAGCACACTCATTTCCGTAACGCTCTTGTCACGCCTTCACTAGCTTACTCTCCAAGTCAAGCGTGCATAAAGAATTTTTACTTCAAAAAACATACACAGAAAGATAAAAAAGAATATAAATAAAATAAAACAAGACAAACTGAGGTGTTATTTTTTTAACCCTCTTTTTCTTGTAAATTACGGCACAAGCATCAGGTGTTTTATAGGTAGCAATCGATCATATTCATCAGGTGACAAGTGTCAACATAGATGAATCAATAGGCTTTTCAAATGACGGTACAATGGATCGACCTAAGTGTATTGCTGTTTAAGCAATATGAATTATTTCAAGAACAATCATTATGGGTTTTATAATAATTATGGTATGATTAGATATTAGATACTAATGATCGCAGGGAGGTATGGAAGAGCAAGGAGCTTCACGGGCGCTACTATCGGGTCCTACATGGGCCGGATGTAGACTTCAAGGCGTCCGTATCCTGGCTGTGCTATGGTGACCTCTTTGGGGAAACCGAAGGTTTTGTCTGTGCTATTATGGACGAAGTTATGATGACGAACAATTACCGGAGGTATATTGTGAAGGACGGCACGGTTGACATCTGTCGGGCATGCCACCGTCCGGGGGAATCAATCCGTCACATTATATCTGGGTGTTCTCGTCTGGCTAACGGAGACTATTTACATAGACACAACCTTGTAGCCAGGATTATCCACCAGCAACTTGCTCTGAAATACAGTTTTGTTGAATTAGAAGTACCGTACTATAGGTATGTGCCCGACCCAGTTCTTGAAAATGGCAATATCACGTTGTATTGGGATCGATCTATCATCACTGACAGGACTATTGTTGCCAATAAGCCTGACATAGTGGTGGTAGATCGATTAGAGCGTCGCGCAATGATTGTTGATATTACGGTCCCACATGACGAGAACCTCGTGAAAGCTGAGAAAGATAAACAAATTAAGTATCTTGACCTGGCTCGCGAGGTTGTCGATATGTGGGATGTGAGTACAGCAATCATTGTGCCGATAGTCGTGACGGTTAATGGCGTAATAGCCAAGAGCCTCGACCATCACCTGAGGAGGCTCTCGTTGGGCAGTTGGATCAAGGGCTTGATTCAGAAAGCGGTACTCCTAGACACGGCGCGTATTGTTAGGCGATTCCTTTCTCAGGAGCCCTGACTACCGGTAGCTTGGACCCTGTTCCCGATACCGGTGGGCTACTATTTTTTATATTTTTAAATGTTTTTATATTTTTTATATTAATATTTAAAAATGTAAATTATATGTATATAAAATAAATAAATGAAAATGGTATGGTATAATTTGCCTTGCTGGTTAAGTGGTACTGTGTGGTGGGCATGTGTTTGATTCTCGATTCAAGCACAGCGTGATTAGGTTTCTCTGTTAGAAAATTCGTCAGGAGTATGGATTTGTATGATTTGAACTTTTAATCTAACTTAACTGCCTCGTTAGCCTAGTGGTTCTAAGCGCGACTGCTACGCTCGAGGTCTTGGGCTCGATTACCAAGTGGAGCAAAGTGTTTATGTGTGTGCCCGGTTAATGGCAAGCTCGCCCCCTATTACATAGGACCTAAAGATACCTGTGGGTGTAGATTGGTACACCTATGCCTTACCCTTCTGGGAATGCAGGCGTGATAGTATGTATAATTCACTTTTACATTAATAACATTCAATCTATGATTATTCGTTGGGTTTGTATTGAATTTGAAGTAAATAGACCCATTGATGTCAGTTCTTTCCTTCAGTTCGTGAACGGCTGGCCAGAACATAGCTGGAGGTGGACCACTGTGTTGCCCAATTTCTCACAGGTCACGGCAACTTTAAGAGTAAATTGTTTTCTTTCAAGCTTGTTGCTTCTCCCTTGTGTCAATGTTCTACATCTGACTGTGAATATGAACAGTCTGCTCATCACATCTTATGGGAGTGTAATCTTTGGCAGAATGAACGAAATATTATGTTAAACAGTATACTGGTTACATCCGGAGTAGTTTATTACGCGGACCTCGTAGAAACTAGAACTAATTTCCGTGCGTTCAGGCGTTTTTGCCATACCTATTACTGGAATCAAATGTAACAGCTCACATTAGGACCCATTAAGTTAATAATAATTGCAAACCGTGGTGCTTAGCAATCTGGGCTTCTACCAGTTGTAAACATCCCCTTGTGCCTATTCGCCTAGTTCTGTTCTGTCTCCTGCTTGTTTGGAGGGAAGTGGAAACTATATTTTTTCCTACTCCTCTGCTAATCTTTTCTGATTAATTTCGTTGCGGGATCCAAGACAGTTATATCGATTCTCCGGGACTCGTCGAGCTTCATTGCCTCGGCGCTCTTCTGGCGGTCTCCACTGTCGATTCTGGCTTACAGAAGTTGCAGTGGTTGGGAATAGTGTGGCGGGCTTGTCCCATTAAAAAGACCCATTGATGTCGTGGTCACAAGCGCCACTGCTAAGCGTGGAGGCCCGAGTTCGATTTCCAAATCGGACAGTTTCATTGGTCAAATTGGTAAGTAACATCCTGGAGTTTGGAAGCTGGTGGTGTGACAACCCCGTATTTCGGGAACCACGCAAAGGTATTCTTTCTGCTACTGATTTTTATGATTTCTACCCGGTCGTGTCGAATTGTCGTCCCATCAGACAATGATGGTTAGGGAAGAGGGAGTGCACCTGTGTTGACGCACACACTTCTACTCTATAAATATCTTCTCCGTATTTAGTTAGCCTCCATGACAAAAATTCAATCGAAAAAAACATTATTATTACTCGTATCTTTTACATAACCCTTCAAAAGACCGGAAAAAATATCTATATCTCACAGAAAACCCAATAAAATATCAACGAAAGTGTAATACTTCGTAAAACTCCATACAATCTATAAAAATACGAGCGATCTTGGCAGGGTTGGAAACGTTTTGTATGACGAAATAAGGATATCCTTTTTTAAGGTAGATGCTCCATCTAATAGTACCACATTTCCTTATAAAGTAACATGATCATAACAAAGCTTATTTATATTTGTAACGAGAATTTTGCAATATTATTTTCCTATTTTTTTTATTGAGGAGTAGGAGAATATCTAAATTTTGCTCGAATTCCCTCCCTCCCTACGGAACAGTACTTTTTTTCTGGATAAAATGTACTCTATGTTATATTCTGTACCCCTGAAAACAGAATGTTGTTGTCCAGCCAGTAAATAGCAGCGTTGGTGTGTTCCGGTTCGAAGGGTATAAGTGCCGGTGTCATTACAGTCACATGAGTCATTTCAACTTTTTCTCTGGGATGGCAACGCATTTGCAAGGCCTCTGGTATTGAAGATGTTTATACTTATATGTTGGTGTGAGGCAGAGGTGACCACTTAACATCAAATGGGCCGTCATTTTATTTGCCATCCAATCTATACTGCTATTAGAAAGAGATTTTTTTTTTTTTTGTTTGTTTGAACTATTTTTCACCAATAGATAGCTAAATTATTCCTGAGTAACAAAGGCTATATTATACCACCATGCTATTACTCACGGGAGCGGAGCAGTAACCGAAAACGTAACTCAACGCGGAAGATATATATAAGAAACTAGCTTCTGCCCACGACTTCGTCCGTATCTTTGATATATTACCCCACGGAAAGCGTACATTTTTCCGGGATAAAAAGTACCCTACGTATTATTCCACACTACAATCTATCTTAATGCTAAATTTCATCCAGATCCGTCCAGCCGTTTAAGAGTGAAAGAGTAACAAACATCCATCAATCCATCGTCACAAACTTTCGCATTTATAATGTTAGTGATTTATTTGTATACCGAATTTTATTTAATTTTCTCAATCATAAAACTTACTTAAATAATAATAAGATTACAAACTACGAGTAGATATGTACAGTTAATATAGAATGCAAAAAAGGAAGGTTATAGGGCATCAAAAAATTCATCCGCATCGCTGTCATTGGGACAAGTGCCCAAAAGGCTGGCAGCATTGCCACGTTGTATGGCAATGCTGATTCTTTGGCCCAAAAAAGGATAATGTTGGTAGGATAAACAGTTTTTTTTACATTTAACTAGGTTCAAAGAGCTTACCGCTAAACCTTGTCATTTAAACAGCAAATATTACGCATGATGAATAAAATCCATACATACACGTCTACACCCCTCTTTGTTAGAAGTTTTCTTAAAATATGTTTGTTTGTTTAGGATTCGGTTGTTCTTTACAGATCAATGGGTACATTGGGGTGGATAAACGTCGAAGTTTCACCCCCAAATGGAGTTCTTTGGGTTTAAATGTCAAGGTTGTTTAGGTTGTTAAGATTTCATTGATTTGCTGGGTTTCAAATGTTCCGATGCTTGAGGGAATTTGACATAACGAAGAAAAAAACTGAGGGGATAAAGGATGACTGGTATAGTAACCGGCACAAGTCGTGAGCGGAAACTTCAAGTCTTTTTTCCTTTTTGGGTCTGTTTGGCGGAATAAAAGGGGCGGGGGGCGCCGACGCTGCACGCGATTGGGTCGTTCATTATTGGGTTCCATCGACCCAAAAATGAGCTCGAAGCTTGTGCCCACGACTCGTGCCGGTTACTATAATTGGTGATTTTTATACACATGATCGTACTCATGGTGACATACAACTTTCCCAAAGAAACGACTTTTGAAGTAAAACTTCTTTACGCACGCTTGACTTGGGGAGTAAACTGGTAAATGCGTGACAGGAGCGTTACGGAAATGAGTGTGATCAAGCGAACGGTAGTTGAGAGGGAGATATAAGTTAGTGAAGATAGAAAGAGGGAGAGTTACGTTTAGTATATTACTGTAGGAGCAAGAGGGAGCAGTGCGCGCGCTCATTTTCTTTTTCTCTTCTTCAAGTGACATGTCAAGAGACACGACTGAAGTTTTACTTAAGTCATGTACCACGTGTCTTTTTTTTTAATTGGCAATAATGCATCTAGTTTATCTACATTTTTACATTGATTGTCGCTGCTATACGATTGCTGATAACGTTTTTCACCGATGTCTGAGATGTTCCATATAAACTTAGAAAGTACATATGAATTGGAAAAGTCGCATTGGAACTTGATCGGTATAGAACCCGCAACCAATGAACCAGTGGTTACGGAGCCCGCCTCTCATGCAAGAGTTTCCTATTAAATCAAGGTTAAACATTGACAATAGAGCCTTTGAACCAAATACTATTTTCGTGTGGCTATTATTCTATCATAAAAATCAGATATCACAAACTTTTTGTTACCAAAATTTTAGAAAAGATAGATCTGACATTTACAAAATGTCATTTCAAAGAGGTAGCTAATAAACATAAACTATGAAATAAATTATTGAATAACTCTTCAAAATGCATCATAGTCCTTTCAAACATGATAAGTTTTTTTAGAGAATATAAATTGGAAAATTCTTAGTTATTGATAAAACGCCAAAGGGCCTTGTAAACATTATATTGGAAGAGAGAGAGAGATATATTAAAAATGGGAGTAATAAACAGCAAACACTATAAAATGGACCAAGCCACTAGTAATACCAGGTAACAGTATGATTGTCATTCAATTTCCATGGCTATAAGTCATGATTGTGTTTACAGAAATGGGGTGATCTGAATAGTTTTTGTAATGTAATGTGTCTTCAATGGTTTGTGTTCCTTAAAATAGAGAATCCTCCACATCATCTCCATGTATAAGCACGTGTACTGCTGGATGCAGTACTCGCCGAAGAAAAGACTTCCCCTTTGTCAGAAGGTTGTTTTTCCAATTTATCCTACTTTTATAATAAAATTATTTATGTGAAAGTTTGTGAAGATGTCTGAATGTTTGTTACTTAATCACGCGTAAACCGTTGAACAAATTTGGATTAAAATTGGCGCATAGATAGATCATTTCCTAGATTAGTATTCCCTTGGGATGATACTTCAACTTTGATGTGGACGAAGTCGCTGGCAGAAGCTAGTCTATAATTTCAATATGTTTAAAAATGTTATCCACGGAATCATTTTAGTTTTCTTATTATTAGTTTTTCTTAGCACAGTGGCAAGCAGGTTCGATTCCCGCACAAAAACAACAAATATTTGTATGGCCTGCAGGTAGTTGGTCCGAGTCTGCTAGTGAGTTTATTTTTGTAATAGCCAAAAGTTAAAGGAACAACTCCTAGTGTGAGTCTACATATTCACAAAAAAAAACTATCGTTTGATTTTTCTTACCGTCCATCATCACGCCTGTATTCCCCGAAGGGTTAGGCAGAGGTGTACGATGTACACCCACAGTTCGCCGGTATTGTTAGGTCCCATGTAATAAGGGGCGAGCCTATTGCCATTAACCGGGCACAAATCCTAACTCCGAGCTGCTACTGAGAATTTCATAGAAAAACCCAATAACACTTTTTGCTCGACCTGGGAATCGAACCCAAGACCTCTAGCGTAGCAGTCGCGCTTACGACCACTAGGCTAACGAGGCAGTTACACAGTTTTTCTTACCGTTCTGTTATTATAATGCATGTATGAAAATCTATCACAATATTCCTTATTACTTCCGTTCTAAGCTAAGCTCTGACGGGTGTTAAACATTTATCCAGCAATAGCCACAAGTCAAAGTCAAAGTCAAAACATTTACGGGCACTTTTAAATTGCCAGGAGTAGTGTCTATTGTACCAACCCTCTCTCTATTTCATAACATTTATAACTTTTTCAAATTGTTCCAGCTTATCAAACTTACGATACGTCATAACTGAGAAACCAAAATGGAAAGTTTTTAAAAAGAAAGAGTGAGTTTTGATTAATTTATCTTTATCTGACAACGGCACGTATTGGTGTTTGAAAATAATATCAGCTTATTATTGTCCGACTGCAAGGCTGATACAGAGAATGTACGAGCATTGATCACCACGTTTGCTCAAGAGAAATATTGACGATTTCAAACTTATATTGATTTTAAATTCAGGTATTTTTTACGATGTTTTCGACGTATGGTGGATATTGGCATGTATCACTACATACCATGACGCTTGTATTCCCCGAAGGGTTAGGCAGAGGTGTACCAATGTACACCCACAGTTCGCCGGTATTTTTCGGTTCTATGTAACAGGGGGCAAGCCTATAGCCATTAACCGGGCACAAATCCTAACTCCGAGCTGCTACTAAGAATTTCATAGAAAAACCCAATATCACTTTGCTCGACCTGGGAATCGAACCCAAGACCTCTAGGGCAGCAGTCGCGCTTACCACCACTAGGCCAACGAGGCAGTCACTTGCTATAAATATAGGTAGCTGAGACAAAGATTTCAAGTTAAACCAACGGCAAAGTGGGGGCATTTTGCCATTAGTTTAACTAGACGGTTGTTTTTACTAGTTTTCTTATCTATACTAATATGATAAAGCTGAAGATATTGTTTGATTGATTGAAAGCGCTAATCTCAGGAACTACTGGTTTGAATTGAATAAATCTTTTTGTGTTGGATAGTTCATTTATCGAAGAAGGCTTAGGCTTTATAACATCACGCTACGACCAATAGGTGCGGACCAGTAACCAAAGACGTAACCTAATGCGGGTGAAACAGCTACGCGGACGAAGTCACGAGCAGAAGCTAGGTTCAATATATGTACGTGACGTACAGTTCGCTGTACTTGTAAATTAAAATTTCAACACGATCTATAGTCGCGTCCAAGTGCATTATGAAACGGAAATGGCCCATTGGTAATTACTCTAGTGCCCGGTTGTAAACTTTATATATATTTCAAATTGTTTTAATTCCAGAATGGTGCCTTTACCGCCGTATCGCCCTGCTAATGCATGTCCATGCGGCAGCGATGGTCCATGTAAACAGAAAGTTACGCCAAATGGAGTGACTATACATTATCCCCAAAAGTAAGGCATTGGCAATATGGAATATGCAAGATTTTTTCCAATCGCATTTATTAAAAATATATGAAATCACCGTAGTAAAGGAAAATTAAAAAAAATAAATTACCCCCGACAGAAGAATAAAAATCCCTACCGTAGCCAACAAAAGAGCTGATAACTTTGAAACCGCTGAACCGATTTCCATCAAACATAGCTAAGAACATTCCCGACTAATAATTTACTTTTCAAAAACAAAATCAAAATCGGTTCATGCGTTCGGGAGCTACGATGCCACACACACAGACACGTCAAACTTATAACACCCCGTCGTTTTTGCGTCGGGGGTTAATAACAAAAGATGAAATTAAAATTGTCCAAAAAAATTCGCTAAAACATTTAAAATTACCACCACAGCCATATAGACTCTGTGTTAGATTTTGTTTTGCTAGAGAGATAGAAACAAATCTTCGATGGCCTATATATTTTTTAATTTCATAGTTATTCGAAAAATACTTTTGCTAAACTGTCTATTACACGAATGAGGATTGATTTTTAAATTTAAAAAAATCATGCATATTCCCTATTTAGCGTCGTATAAACAAAACAGTTAAATATCTTAATTTTTTTAAAGTAAATGTAGTGATTTTGGATACACAAGGCTATGTGATTGGCTGTAGCGTGTCACGGGTTCAATTCCCGCACGAAGCAAATTTTTTATTTTTATTTTTTTTAAAACGTTGCCCCACACTAGGAATTATTTCTCCTGTAACGTGGGTGCGTTTACAAACATATAAGCTCACATACACAAACAGCCAGACACGGAACAACTATCTGTAGGTCATACAAATATTTGTTCCGTGCGGGAATCGAACCCGCGACACGCAGCGCAGCAGTCGATCGCTCGACCATAAAACCCATCCATGTTCCTTCTTGTGCACTTTGCGTTTCGGGGGCGCAGTTTCTCTTACGAGCAACCGGCAGTCCCCGCAGGCAACGGCCCTGAGTGGCCCCTTCAAAAAATTGCTGACATCTCCTTAGGCGTGCGTGGAACACGAACGCGCCGTCGACACGGCCTGTCTTTGTGAGGATGGATGGATGAATGGATGTTTGTACCCCTTTCACTTTTCGACACATAAAAGGAATTTGCTGAAATTTATTGCACCTATGGACATACATTCTTGAATTTGAAGAGAATGCAAAACTGCTTCTTTTACCTTCATACCATCACGCCTGTATTCCCGAGAGGGTTAGGCAGAGGTGTACCAATGTACACCGACAGTTCGCCGGTATGTTTTTAGGCTCCATGTAATAGGAGGCGAGCCTATTGCCATTAACCGAGCACAAATCCTAACTCCGAGCTGCTACTGAGAAATTCATAGAAAAACCCAATAACACTTTTTGCTCGACCTGGGAATCGAACCCAACACCTCTAGCGTAGCAGTCGCGCTAAGGACCGCTAGGCTACCGAGGTAGTGCTTCTTTTATTGATATACAAACAAACCTGCCGACAAACTGCTATGCAGTTTGGCAGAATTCTTGCAACTTTGTTTTGTATACATTGTGGATAAATAATTAAATGAACAAGGTGCAGTCGTGCATCCACTTCAAATAAAAAAAGACTTTACTTATATTAATGTAAGTACGATTTTTAGCTCTCAGCAATACGTTTTCTCAATTCAGGCTTTATCTTATAAATCCAAAGTTTAAATCTACAGATAACAGTCCCATCCACACCAATGTTTGTTTGTCATCTAATCACGACAAAATTATTGGAGCGATCGTAATGTAATTTGTTTGACAAAGAGGATCTTTCTTCTTGCAATCTGAATAAGAACATAGCTTACTTTTTAATCCACGACTTAGTCGGGATCCGCAATAACCGATATTTACGCCTGCAAAGTCCCGGGCAAAAGCTTATCTATACTAATATTATTAAGAGGAAAGATTATTATGTTTGTTTCTACCGAATAGGCTCCGAAACTACTGGACCGATTTTAACCATTTTTTGCCAATAGATAGCTACGTTACTCCTGAGCAACATAGACTATATAACATCACGTTACGACGTACGGAAGCGGAGCAGTAATTAAAAACGTAACTTAAAGCAGGTCAAATAAGCCTAACGGGCAGTTCGCCAGTTTACAATATTAAAATATAATTCATCATTATCTGCTTAGCCTTTTCCCAATTATGTCGGGGTCGGCTTCCAGTCTAACCGGATACAGCTGAGTACCAGTGTTTTACATGGAGTGACTGCCTATCTATCTGACCTCCACAACCCAGTTACTGGGCAACACGATACCTCTTGGTTAGACTGGTTATCATACTTCCTGGCTTCTGACTATCCATAACGACTGTCAAAGATCTATGAATGACAGCCGGGACCAACGGCTTTACGTGCTTTCCAAGGCACGGGGATATCACACCACCAACTGCCAAACTCAGGGCTGCTACTGACCAAATCTTTATGGAAAAACCCAATAACACTTTTTGGCCGACCTGGGAATGGAACCCGGGACCCTACGCTCATCAGTGGCGCTTGCGACCACGAAACCAATGGGGCAGCGTAACATCTTCGAATGACCATAATATTATTTTTACAGGAAGAAAAAGTTCAGCTCGTTTGGCTTAGATCGAAAGTTCAAAACGCCTAAGCCTCAGAAGGGTTATTTCACCAGGTATTTATTAATCCCTTATTTTCATTTCATTAAATTAAGAAATAGTTTTTTTTACATTTTAAAATATTACTAGTTAAAAATATTTGGAAAATGTTTAAAAAATTCATCATTATTTATTAATCATTTATTTTGGTTTCATTAAATTAAGAAATAGTTTTTTTACATTTTAAAATATTAATAGTTACAAATACAAATATTTTAAAATGTATAAAAATCCATTGTGTAGTATATAATACAGGGTATCAAAAGTCATTTAACGAAGCCGAAGGTGATATGTTCTGTCCCATTAAAGTACCATCACGCCTGTATTCCCCGATGGGTTAGGCATACGTGTACCAATGTACACCCACATTTCACCGGTATGTTTTTGGTCCCATGTATTAGGGGGCCAGCCTATTGCCATTAACCGGGCACAAATCCTAACTCCGAGCTGCTACTGAGAATTTCATAAATAAACCCAATAACACTTTGCTCAACCTGGGAATCGATCCGCGGATCTGGGAACACCAGTTTGTGGTAGTGTAAAACATTGTGCATACGGGAGCATATATCAGTACAGGAGTCGAAGAAAAAAATTAATAAGAAGAAATAAATTATTGGATTTTTCCATACAATTCTCAGTAGCAGCTCGGAGTTAGGATTTATGCCCGGTTAATGGCAATAGGCTCGTCCCCTATTACATGGCACCTAAACATACCGGCGGCCTGGGGGTATACATTGGTCTTTCCTGCCTAACCCCTCAGGGAATACAGGCGTGATGGTGTTACTTAGTATGATAGGCATTATGTGTAGTTAACGGGTATATGATGTGAGTTTATACACCCTGAATAGTAAGTGCTATGACACTTAATTTTCGTAAAGGCCTGAATAGAATTAAAGTCCGAGGGGTAGTGCGTAATAAGAAGCGTTGAGTGTCAGATCAAAAGTACAGTCAAGCAAGTTATTTGGTATACAGGTACATTGCAATAATAAAAAAAAAAATAGTAATTAATTTTTTACTTCGTTTTAGAAGAAATTTACCTATATTTCCTTTTCAAAATATTGTTTCGGCCGGTAACGTTTTCACCTCCCTAATATTTTACGAAATGAAAACAATTTTTGGTGTCATTAAATTCATTAAATTTTTTTGTAGGTATGTGTACAGTTTTATTTTTTAGTAATTCAGTTTAGTTCAATTAGAAAGAACAAATAAAATAAAACTTATAACGAACGCAATATTTCTTTAAAATAATAACTTACGGACTGAGCTTTTCATTATAATCTGTAACATTTACAAAAAATATAAAAAAGCATCCTCGAAGCGAATTACGCGATTGCGTTCCTTGCGAAGTATGTGTGGTGTAACTTTGCACGATAGAGTGAGGAATTAAATCATACGAGAACGTTGCGGATTAAAAGAGGATATAGTGACAAAGGTAGAAAAGAGTACGCTTAGATGGTTTGGTCATGTTGCGAGGATGAGTGAAAGGCGACTAACAAAAGGGATATGTGAGTGGCTACGCCGTGAGAGGACGCCCGAGAAAGGCCTACCCTGACGTTATTGGTGAGGTTCTTTAGAAAAATCGGGTGCGCAGTACTCGTAACCCGGCGTGCTTGTATGAACGTGGACGAGGTAAAAAAAGTATGTAAGGGCCATAGTAGGTGACGTTCTGTGGTTTCTGCCTACCCCCATGGGAAAAAGCGTGAGTTTATGTACGTGTATGTGTGTATAAAAAAATACTATGTTCACGAGGGGAAAATCGTAATCGCTTGTTTTATGAAAATTTATAACTTCACAATCCTCTAAAGGTACCGCTTAAAAACTTGTAATGCACACAATAGAAACTATTATTGGGATTGAGAAAGGTGCATACCAAATAACTTGTTCGACTGTACTTATAGGCGGGATATACGTATAGAGGGTAAACATACTCATGAATATAAGCAATCATTTTTATAAAATCAACTCTGAAATGTGAAAAAAAAGTCATCTGTTCCCTTCAAAAATGCACTACAATACAACACCATTAAATTATAAGGGTTATTTTTTATTTAGTTCTGGGTTTGTTTCTTCATAAAAGTGGTTAGAATTCACGAGTTTTTCAGCCCAAAAAACGTTGGCATAAATTAGAAATTAGCCTAAACTTTTCAGATATATTTTTTTTTGAATTCATTAATTCCAAAAATAGTAGAAATCACATAGAACTCGCCTCATATGTACCCTCTCATCATTTTTACGTCTTGTTTGGAATGTTAAGCAGCTAATACAACTATGTTTTTTTTTTTACTCCCAGATTACTGTGGAAGTCGCTTTCCAGAGTTTTACCATTCCAAACAAGAATCAATTTTAGCATAAATTTACCTCCGTTGCCTATATACAAAGTCGTCAATGCGTACAAAGCTGTAAAGTCGATAAAGCCAAAGTTGCGTAAAAAATTTAAAAGTTTAAAGTCTTTAAAAACATCAAAGAAGGAGCCTAGAAGGATAACCAGTACGGATTTCATGTTCATGCCATTTCAGTGATAAGGTAAGTGCAATCATAATCAACAGACAGCAAGGTCGCCTTTTCAATAGTCAGTACCGACGGTACGGCGCTATTATGGAAAGATAAACTATTCCGAGTATCTCTACCTGTTAGATTTCCTTTGGATTTTTACATTTTGCCCAAAAAACCTAGATGCACACTGCACAGTTCCTTATAAATATAAAAAAAGAGTCGTGAATGGGTTGAATTAAACAGCTTAACCAATTTAAATCAATTCCGACTTTAAACTCTCTGGATAAAGTCCGTTTTTAAACGCTTTAACCTAAATGAAATAAGTGCAGATTCTCTGATTGTGTGCTCATTTTTTGAGGACTTTTTTGAATTTATGTGTGTGTCTTGGTTTTTAGTACAGACAGCGTAATCAATTGGTAACCCCTCTTGCATTAAAATTTGTTCGAATAAAGGGTTATCAGTTTATGACGCTGTCTGTACCTATATCAATTATTTTGCCTCATTCTTTGCCGGGCCGTCGCCATTCTAGCCAAATAAAACAAATTTCAATCGTCTTCTTAAAACAGTCCCGTTCACGATTTTTCCAGAAGTTCACTATAAAAGCTCAACACAGGTTATTACACAACAAACTATTTTGTATCTAATGCGATGCACCGAAAGTTTGAATTACGGTAAACCCCACACTAAAGTTAAGGTTACCCGTTTATAGAGTAAGGGTTATCCGATTATAATATTTACTGATTAGGGAAACATGTAAGATTTGTAAAAATGGTATGAGCTGTTTATTGGTTTATGCAGGTGAATTTTTAAAATCCTTTAATACGATTACACTGTATACGGGTAATTAAAATTATGCCTACACTGGACAGTGAACAAATGATTTGATAACCATTTTAATAAAAATTGCTAGGCTATATTTTACTTGGTTTAAAAATGTATTTTTATTGTCTGTGATTATTTTCTAATATGATTTTCTACATTCCGTCTTAAAAGGCATTCAGGATTATTTAAATATAGTTTAATACTGGGTCAGGCTTCAGGGATTTTAAATAACTAGGTCTCAACAAAATGCCAATAAAGATTTTTTTGATGTGAAACATCATAGCCGCACGTAACACTGATGCCTGGCATAGCGACGCATGCCGTGGCGACGCTTCGTCAATTTGTAATAGTTTTTTTAATTTAGAATTTTTGTATTTAATTAAAATAAATCATCATAATCAATAATCATTTTGTCAAAAGCCAAAATTCGTAATACGTATTTTATTTTTTAAAATAATTATGTCTTATTTAGCTCCTGCATTATCTGTTATTTTATGCATATTACTTGTACAAAATAATAACGATGTTTCACATCTGCCAGGCGTCCCGTGTCTGCTTACATTTTTTTTTTAATTTCATATGCCTTGTCCCTCTTATCTCCCAGTATTTCGAAGTCGAACGACTTTGAAATAATGATCAGAATCATGTTTACTTTTTTTTTACAGTCCTCCGGTAACTGGGGTTAATAAAGTTAAAGTGATACGGCAAAAGAAGTTTCCAACGTGGAGACTGGATCGGATATCATGCCATTCGCCCTTTTGCAGGTAATATTTCTGACATCTGACCTCTGTAAAAAAATGTATATATGTCTGTATTCTCTATCTTAATGTCCACTAGCGAAGTGCGCAGGAGATATTAGTGCTAAAACAAATCTATGAAGTTCTCTAAAGTGAACCGGGTTGAACCAATATCGCGTTCGTACAAATGGAACAACGATATGGTGCACTCGATGGAGATTTTAATCGCGATAAAAAAAATATTAACAGGGTCACTAACTGCGTGCAAATCTTAACACCGCGATTCAGGAATCAATGGTAAATGTACAGCGCCATCTATTGGTAAAGATTGGAACTAATCCCAATAAACATTCTATTTATTTTAGACCCGTAGAAGCCACACCCCCGCACCGGCCGGCCGTTGTGAATCAAGAGTCTGTTTCGAAAATAAATATGTAACGTTAATATCAATATTATCATGTATTATAAATATATTAGTTACTTTTATAATTATTTTTGTTTTATTAAGTACTTTAATGTGTGTGGTCGCAAGCGCGACTGATGAGCGTGGGGTCCCATGTTCGATTCCCAGGTCGGGCAAAAAGTGTTATTGGATTTTTCCATTAGGATTTGCTCAGTAGCAACCCGGAGTTTGGAAGTTGGTGGTGTGACACCCCCGTGCCTCGGAAAGCACGTAAAGCCATTGGTCCCGGCTGTCATTCGTAGATCTTTGACAGTCGTTACGGATAGTCAGAAGCCAGGAAGTTTGACAACCAGTCTAACCAAAAGGTATCGTGATGCCCAGTGATTTGGTTGTGGAGGTCAGATAGGCAGTCGCTCCATGTAAAACACTGGTACTCAGCTGTACACGGTTAGACTGGAAGCCGACCCCGACATAGTTGGGAAAAGGCTAAGTAGATGAAGTACTTTATTGTGTTTTTTCTTAATTCTTTATTACATGCCATCACGCCTGTATTCCCCGAAGGGTTAGGCAGAGGTGTACCAATGTACACCCACAGTTCGCGGTATGTTTAGGTCCCACGCAATAGGGGCGAGCCTATTGCCGTTAACCGCCCGCATGTGGCAATTTCTGGTGGATAAATAATAATCTATCTGCCTAGCCTCTAACTAATTATATTGGGGTCGGCTTTCAGTCTAGGAAGCAGCTGAATACCAGTGTTATACATGGAGCGACTACCACTCCGACCCCCACAGCCCAGTTACTGGGCAACACGATACGGTTTTCTGACTTCCCAGCTTCAGACCATCTGTAACGACTGTTAAAGATCTATGAATGATAGCAGGGATCAAGGGCATTACGTGCTTTCTAACGCTTGGTGGTGTCACACACTGACTTCCAATCTCCGGGCTGCTACTGAGAAATTCCTAATGGAAAAACTCAATATCACTTTTTGCCCGACCTGGGGCAATCGAACCAACGGTCATCAGGTCTGCCTGTGACCACGACGCAATGGGGCATTTAACCCTGCGGTGGTCGCGCAGTAAATAATCACGTGTGTGATCGCACGGATTACATATGTAGGCCAATTTTTTTTAAATGAAGCTCAATCGTATTATTATTTATTTAATTACGACAAAATATCTCTGCCAAGATGAAATTTAAAAAAAAAAGCAAACAAAGTGTTAGTCTCAGTCTTATTTAATGAATCAGATAATAGAATAACTATCTAAAACGTCAGCGTTTTGGTTACCTTCATGAAGTCAGTTTTAAATTGGGATCTGCTTTCTGAAATTTTTTTTTTACAATAACAATAAAATACCTATTCCAAATAAGGTAGAAACATTTGTGAATTTTTTTTTTTCACTTAATTGGTTCCACGAATTACGTAACTAGACCATCGAGTTTAACACCTTCTCCTGACACAACCACACTTCCACGAAGCGCAAGCACAGCTGTGAGGGGGTGGGGGTACGTACACTTAAAGTACATAGAGTCCCGGCTAACACACTTGAATAGTTTATGAGAAATTTCAATTTAAACAACTATGGACTACATGAGTTAATCCGCGCGACCACTGCAAGGTTCCACCGAGTTCACCAATTATGACAAGGAAATAATAAACCCATCTCCAAAAAATACAATACAAATGCGTCAGACAAAATCCGCATGAGTTCAGCGAAGGCAATTTGTTCTATAATCTGTAACAATAAGATAGAAGCCCACAATACACGGTGGTGTCTGTGACATGGGTTCTGATGTCACGATAGAATCTAATAGGAAATGATTTATATCTCACAAAGATTCTCCTGGTGCAGTTATTTTTGTGAAGGGTTTACGGATGTGCTGTAAATTGGGGTTGAATTTCGGATGGGTGTAGAATGTTGGTGATGATTAATGGAAACATCTGTGGATGGAAGTGTGAATTGAGCAGTTTTTTAGGGTTTCGTATCCAAAGGGTAAAACGGGACCCTATTACTAAAACTCCGCTGTCCGTCTGTCTGTCACCAGGCTGTATCCCAAGAACCGTGATAGTTAGACAGTTGAAATTTTCACAGATGATGTATTTCTGTTGCCGCTATAACAATAAATACTAAAAAACTGTACATAATAACATACATACCATCACGCCTGTATTCCTCGAAGAGTTAGGCTGAGGTGTAGCAATGAACACCAACAGTTCGCCGGTTTGTTCAGGTCCCATGTAATAGGGAGCGAGCCTGTTGCCATTAACCGGGCACAAATCCAAACTCCGAGCTGCTACTGAGAATTTCATAGAAAAACCCAATAACACTTTTTGCCCGACCTGGGAAGCGAACCCGGGACCCCACGCTCATTAGTCGCGCTTGCGACCACGAGACCAACGGGGCACTCGGGCAGGCAGTATTGTATAAACAGGAAACTTTAAAAGCTCATTTATTGAGGGTAAATGAGTTTTTACTCACGGAAAAAACTAGATTCTAAATAAAAATAACGTTTGGACGAATTCTGCCAAAGCATAATAGGGTGGCTCATTAAGCCGACAAGGCTTTGCAGCAGTACAAGAAATAATTTCTTTAACACGCCCCTGCAGATGAAGAGAAAACAAAAAAAATCAGTAAACCAATGGTTTTTTATTTCCTCCTCTTATAAACTTTGTAGGGACTTGGAAATATGGATGTATTTTGTAAGGATAGTACTAGTGTAGTTTTGTAGTAGCAGAGCCCTTATGAAGGAGCTCGTCCGGGGAAGTACTACCAATATACCTATTTCTGCCGCAAAGCAGCGTTGCCGTGTTCCGGTTTAAGAGGTATGGGTACTAGTGTACCTAATTCCGCGGGTTGTTCGTAAGGGTGTGCTACGCCAAATCGAATGCCAAGTAATCGAGTATCAATTGATCGACCACTATAAATCGAATGTCCAAATGCTCGAACTTTCATAATATCGAATAGTTAATAAATCTTGGAGGTAGAAGAAACAGGGTGTAAAGTCTCTCATCCTCCATAGAAAAGGGAGGATCCTCCGACCAGACGGGTGTGGTGTCTGACGGTTGTTGTCGGGATGTTGTATATATGCTAAACGTCGCGTCGAACTTTAATGTCGCAATCTAGGCATCGTCAGTTCGCATGCTGCGCGATAGATGTAGCTATACATTCAATATATTGTACACTCAATAGATCTAGTGTTCAAAATATCCAATGGTTGATCGAGCGCTCAACGCATCGCATATTTTTACTCCAACTAAATATCAATGTACTGAATTGTTTTTTATAGAATACAAGAAAAACACAGAATCGTGGCGACTAAAATACCAAATTTCAACTTAATCGGTCTAGTAGATTCGGAGATAAAATTGACTGTGACGGACGATAGACGGAAAAAACGGAACCCTTATAAGGATCAGTCGTGTGGACACGACTGATCAAAAGTCAAAAACCAAAAAGTCAAAGCATTTATTTCAATTAGACCATTTACAGGCACTTTTGAATTGTCAAGAAGTTACATTTAGAAGTTGAAGCTCGTTCCAAAGCGTAGGTCTCTATGGAGAAGAATGAGCAAGGAATTCCATGGACACTCTTTTCTTCCAATTTGGTTTTTACAAAATGTTAGTTACAATATTCTTGTTCAATATTCAATGAAGATGAATATAAAAGGGTTCCGTTTTTTTTTCGGACCTACGGAACCCTAAAGAGGTAAACTGTGACCAAATGAACAAACCTTTTTAAATAATTCCTATAAGTTACTCTTGCTCGGGTAAGTAAGTCTACACGAAATCAATTAAAACTTACTTATTACTTGAAATGTTTCTTATTTACTTTCGATCTAAGCGTCAATTAAGTCGGAAGTTAGATTACTTGGAACTTTCATATTAGTATAACTGGCAGTGCAGTCGCCACGAGTCCTGAGCACAAATGTCAAGTTAATTCTTGGGTTTTTTGGGGTGCCGACGCTACACGCGATCGATCCGACAGACGGACCAATCGACGCCTTAAAAAGACCTACCCTGACCTTATTGGTGAGGTTCTTCAGAAAGGTCGGGTGCGCAGTACTCTTAACCGGCGTGCTTACATGACCAGATGTATGAACGTGGACGAGACGAAAGAAGTATGTAAGGATCGTAGCAGGTGGCGTTCTGTGGTTTCTGCCCTCCCCTATGGGAAAAAGGCGTGAGTTTATGAATTATGTATGAAACCTATTTCGTTACTTTCCGCTTTTCTGACTTGGTACCAGAAACCTTTTACTGGAATCAAAGTTAACAGCTCACATTAGGACCAATTAAGTTAATGATAATAGCAATCCGTGGTGCTTGGCAATCTGGGCTTCTCTCAGTTGTAAGCATCCCTTTGTTCCTATTGGCCTAGTTCTGTCCTGTCTCGTGCTTGTTTGGAGGGAAGTGGAAATTATGTTTTTTCTCTCCTCCGCTAATCTTTTCTGATCCATTTTGATGCGGGATCCAAGACAGTTGAATCTTTTCTCCGGACTCCGAGCTTTATTGCCTCGGCTCTTTTTTGACTGTCTCCACTGTTGATCATGGTTTGCAGAAGTTGCAGTGGTTGGGAATAGTGTGGTGGGCTTGTCCCAAATAAAAATAAAAATATTTTGACTTAGTGCCCGTACGTGATTTTAAAGACGTCCATCATATCTGTATTCCCTGAAGGGTTAGGCTGAGTTGTATCAATGTAAACCCACAGTTCGCCGATATGTTTAAGTCCCATGTAATAGGGGGCAAGCTTATTGCCATTAACCGGGCACATATCCTAACTCCGAGCTGCTACTGAGAGTTTCATAGAAAACCCCAATAACACTTTTCAAAGACGCTTTACGTCAACATGTCGTCCTGCCCTCTTGTGTACGCAGTACGGGTATTGCACGGCATTTTCGACTGCATGAAAAAACAATCAGCATCATCATCAGCAAAGAGCGCCAACTATCCCGGTCCAAGGCAGCTCACATCCCACCCGCTGCCCGCCACCTTCTTTAAGTCATCGGTCTACCGTGCAGCAGGGCGTCCCACACTGTGTAAATCAACCATAAAAACAAATATTCGGGCCCAATCCAACACCTGATCTGCTTCAGGGCCGCAGCACTCCTGCACCAAACGCTATAAATTGTACAAGCCCTTAGTCTGACAATAACGAGGGCCAACATGCTAATCTACGTTCCAATAAACTAAATTGTCCCTAAATATCAAATATGTTAGTTAAGTTTTCACAAGAGCTTGTCGTAATTTACGATAAAGGTTAGCTTAGGGATTAATAAGTAAAATATGAGTTTATTTCGTGAGGTATTTACGGGTTAAAATACCTATATTAGAATGGATTAATTAGTGGGAACCTTTGGATTTAAGCGTAACTAATGTCAATGGAGTAAGATATTTTGTGATGAAGATCGTTAAGCCGCGGGATATTTCATACAAACTTTGGAGTTTAAAATCTTGGAAAATAATCGAAAAGTTTGGATGGATAGATGTTTCTTACACAATCACGTCGAGACGGCTGAACGGATTTAGATGAGATATAGATTATAGTCTGAAATAGCACATTTTGTTACTTTAGTAAGTTTTATTACGTCACGGGTGGAAGCTATTACTACAAAAAAAACCGACTATTGACTGACTATTACCGAGCATTGATCACCATACTTGCTCAAGTTGGATTAGCGATTTCATATTTAAATTAATTAAGTATAGTCCAGCTTTCTCCACAATGTTTTCCTTCACCCATGTCAGTAATGTCTAAAATAATCTTAAAAAGTACATAGGAATTGAAAAGTCACATTGGTATCGAACCCGCAACCTTATAGGTGATAAGCGCCTTAACCACTGGGCCATCCGACATCAAACTTACTTTACCAAAAATCTAGGTGTATTTTCACAGAGTAGACGCGGCTGCTTACCATTCCGTCGTAATATTTAAATCTTAATATGTTTTAAACCAAGAAAAATTACAGCTCTCTTTCCAACATGTAACATCATATTTACAAATGAGAAATCACATTTCCATATATCGAAAAATAACACAACATGAAATCTATCTACTACTTAGCCTTTTCCCAACTATGTTGGGATCCGCTTCCAGTCTAACCGGATACAGCTGAGTACCAGTGTTTTACATGGAGCGACTGCCTATCTGACCTCCATAACCCAGTTACTGGAAAACACGATACCTCTTCGTTACACTGGTTGTCAGACTTCCTGACTTCTGACTATCCGTAACGATTGTCAAAGATCTACGAGTGGCAGCCGGGACCAACGGCTTTATGTGCTTTCCGAGGCACGGGTGTTTCACACCACCAACTCCCAAACTCCGGGCTGTTACTGACCAAATCCTAATGGAAAAACCCAATAACACTTTTTGCGCGACCTGGGAATCGAACCCGGGATCCCACGCTCATCAGTTGCGCTTACGACCACGAGACCAACGGGGCAGTCACAACATGAAACAACACACACAATACGAAATATGATTCACATTTTAATACAATAATTCTAAGACCCTTCTCAACAATATCTTTAAACATTAATCACGTATAGCAGGAAAACGTACTTGAAATCATAAATATCGTCCAAGCCTCAACTCTTGCGCAGTTGCTGTCAAACTTAAGCCATATTAAGGCAGTAAGTTTAAGTTTTATAATGCTACGAACAAACCTCGGTAACATACGGTGCGAAATTTTGACGAACATTAATGTAAATTTCTTTGCCGGGGCTGCGGGTTGTTCGCAAGAGATACCGCGCCCCCGGAACGCAAAGGGCACAAGAAGGGACATGGGTGGGTTTTAGTCAGTAAAAGTCTGACACTCCCTCCCGCCCCGCCCAGGGCGGGAGAAGTTATTTGATGATTTAAATTCAACTCTGTTTTCAATTTATTTAGTAACAAACTGATATTCAAAAAAGAACATTAATAAATAAACTAGAATTCCAAACTTGATTACACTCCAAAATCTAAAATGGTATTTAAAATTCTAAATCAAATCGGGACAATTGGAAGGCAGAGTGGTTTATCCAAAAATACTTACTTTTGTTGTTCAAAGACTTTGAATTTCAAAGTTTTTGATTGTTTGTTTAACAACGTAAACAAGACGGATTGGAAAGTTTAAGGAGCTCATTAGTCTATATAAATATTGTATCGTTTATTTTTCTTTTCGTACTAAGTACAAAAGTCAAAGAGGCGTTTTCATTTATTCTTAAACACTTTCTCGAATCCTAAACTAATTAGCGACAACTTTATGAACTTGATCTTCTTTACTATAAAACAAATTCGGTTCCTAGCGTCTGTCCATCTGAAAGCTTCATCATCAGCCTGCAACAGTCTATTACTGCCAATTGTATGCCACTTAGCTCGATTCTCGGCAACTCGCATCCAGTTGCTACCAGCTACCCTGCAAAGATCGTCGCTCCACGGAGCCTGAGAGCATCCCACCTTACGCTTGCGATTCACGGTCTCCAGTCAAGAACACGTAAACCCAACAGTCATCGGCTCCATAACCATATATGACCAGCCCATTGCCACTTTAGCTTACGTATTCTGTGTCATTTGTATGCTTAGATCTTTTAAACTAATTAATAATTTATAAACATTAAAATAAAATATGTAATACAATAAAATTGACTGGAATTGGATTGCCCCGTTGGTCTCGTGGTCGCAAGCGCGACTGATGAGCGTGGGACCCAATAAGACTTTTTGCTCGACCCGGGAATCGAACCCAAGACCGAGACGGTTACTAATGAGTATAGAACAATATCAATTCGTTACTCGATTTTTCCCAAATCGTTCAATCATTCAAGAAAAATGTTAGGCAGGATTCACGCCTCAATGTTTCCATATTTGCTGACTTTACATAGTAAATAAAATCCCCAGGTTTCGCACACCATAGCGAAATTATTTTATGTATATTACCAGTTTATAGGCCTGGTTTTCGCAAAACATTTCTTTAGATACCTATCGTGGTTTTTCGTCTTGTGGCAAATTCTTTGGTAACTTTCTAGATAGTCATAGTCAGCAAAAGAGATAAGGAACCTGAGTGGCCTGAAAAATTCAAAGTTTTTTGAAAACCGATAGTATGTTTTTGAAATAAATTTATTTTTATAAAAGAATACAAAATTAAATTAATTAAATTTAAATACGACCAAGGTTTTAATCAAAACTACAAAATTTAGACGATCTGCAATCTAAATTAATACAAAGACACAACGAATATAGAAAAAATGTTATATCAGAAAGTTTTCAAGAGTAGAAAAAAAAAATATACAAACGTTATCCCTCGAACTTTTCCTTTGTCTTTACCATGCATTAATTACGTTAAAAGATTTTTTTACACATACCATCACGCCTGTATTCCCCGAAGGGTTAGGCAGAGGTGAAACAATGTACACCCACAGCTCGCCGGTATGTTTAGGTCCCATGTAATAGGGGGCGAGCCTATTGCCATTAACCGGACACAAATTCTAACTCCGAGCTGCTACTGAGAATTTCATAGAAAAACTCAATAACACTTTTTGCTCGACCTGGGAATCGAACCCAAGACCTCTAGCGTAGCAGTCGCGCTTAGGACCACTAGGCTAACTACTTCATTACTTCATTTTTATTCATGCTTGCTGTAACTTCGAATATTATTATCCGTTAGTTTGTTCTGTGATAGGGGTACGGTATTCAATGCAATTGGGTATTAGATATACCACCAATCAATCGATAAACCTACTTAATATGAGCTCCCATAGATTTTGTATGGCAATAGCAAAAAGTGACGTCATTTTGTTTAACTTTTCCCCGCACTAGGAATTTCTCCTGTGTCGTGGGAGCGTTTACAAACATATAAACTCACATACACAAACAGCCAGACCCGGAACAACTATCTGTAGGCTATACAAATATTTGTTCCGTGCGGGAAACGAACCCGCGACACGCAGCGTAGCAGTCAATCGCTCGGCCACTACGCTAACAGTGTCATCTTTATTTACTTGCCAATTCAATCAACTAACTATTTATTGATTTTAAAGCAAATTGAAAAACTATTTTTGCAGTTATTCTGATTTTCCGGGATTAAGTATAGTGTTTTTCTCATTTATTACAGTCTTCGAGATTGAATTACCATTTCTTGGTGCTGTTGCCTGCTCAAAAAGTCTTAAAAAAGAATCGTTACCAATCGTTTACACTAGATATACATATACCAATACGCCTGTACTCCCCGAAGGGTTAGGCAGAGGAGTAACAATGTACACCCACAGTTCACCGGTATGTTTAGGTCCCATGTAATAGGGGGCGAGCCTTTTGCCATTAACCGGGCACAAATCCTTACTCCGAGCTGCTACTGAGAATTTCATAGAAAAACCCAATAACACTTTTTGCTCGACCTGGGAATCGAACCCAAGACCTCTAACGTAGCGCTTAGGTAGGCTATACAAATATTTGATCGAAATCGAACCCGCAACACGTAGCGCAGTAACCAATTGTTGAGCAACAACGCCAACCGCGTTGTCAAAAATTTTTAAGTAACCCCCGACAGAACAATTAAAATCCCTACCGTAGCCAACAAAAGAGCTGATAACTTTGAAACCACTGAACCAATTTCTATCAAACATAGCTAACACACCCGACTGATTCACCTTTCAAACACAAACAACAAAATCAAAATCGGTCCATACATTCGGGAGCTATGATGCCATAGACAGACACACACACAAACACGCCAAACTTATAACACCCCGTCGTTTTTGCGTCGGGGGTTAATAAATCGAAGTTCTTCAGCATCATCATTTCAGTTGAACGACGTTAAGCTTTTCAGTTCTTCAGCTACTGTTAAAACCTGTTACATATACAAACTTGAACCAATCATCCGATATTACCTTCACATTTCCAAAATACGAAGTTCGCGCAAGCATTCACAAGTTGACACCATAAATCATTACTTGCACAGTTTCCACAACTATTTAATAAATTACCCTCCGTAGGGTAACTTTGTAACAGTCGGAGACAGTTACACGTCTTTGGGAAACAATTAGTCAATATTACAAGTTTATGTTTGACCCCTCATTTGCATGGGGTGGTTTGGTAGGGGGGTGGATTTTGTGAGCGAACGCTGCAGTGCAAAAAATGGAGTCGTAAAAAGGTGTTAAAATGCTAGATTGGTTTTTAGATAATTTTAAGGGTTTCATTAAATAACAAAAGGAAAACGTCGAAATGTAACAGCTCACATTAGGACCCATTAAGTTTATGATAATTGTAATCCGTGGTGCTTGGCAATCTGGGCTTCTCCCAGTTGTAAACATCCCCTTGAGCCTATCGGCCTAGTTCTGTTCTGTCTCCTGCTTGTTTGGAGAGAAGTAGAAATTAAGTTTTTCTCAGTCCTCTGCTAATCTTTTCTGATTACTTTTTTTACGGGATCCAAGACAGTTGAATTGTTTCCCCGGAACTTCTCGAACTTCATTGCATCGTCGTTTCTTTGGCGGTTTACACTTGATTCTGGTCTTAAAGATGTCAAGTGGCTGGGAATAGTGTGGTGGGCTTGTCACTTTATGTAACGAAAAAGGTATGGAGTTTCTGCCTACCTAACTTTTAAAACTGTACTAGGGTTATACATTGTTCAATTTAAATACATACATATATATATTAACATACCATCACGTCTGTATTCCCCGAAGAGTTAGGCAGAGGTGTACTGATGTACACCCACAGTTCGCCGGTATGTTTAGGTCCCATGTAATAGGGGGCGAGCCTATTGCCAATAACGGTACACAAATTCTTACTCCGAGCTGCTACTGAGAATTTCATAGAAAAATCCAATAACACTTTTTGCTCGACGTGGGAATCGAACCCAAAACTTCTAGCGTAGCTGTCATGCTTAGGACCACTAGGCTACCGAGGCATTAAAAAAAATATAAAAAATTCAACCGCTACGTCTTCGCTCCAAATATGAACCCGTACATTTCTACCCACACCAACCCTTTTAAGTCCATCACGTTAAATATCGATCCGTCACGCCTGGCGTCCACTTAATTATTTTATCAGGTAAAACTGACTCAGTAGGTCATTGTTTATTCCCCATTTTTTATTAAGTAAAAATCATTTTTTGATCGACGAGGGGTTGATTCAATTGTTTTCATGTAGGGTAAAACGAGGTTGTATTCTTTTTGGTATGTTTCAGATCCTTTTTGGGGGTGATTGACAAAAGTTTGAAAAACAGAGGTTCACTGTCGTTTAGATTATTAGGGCTGCCATCACATAAATTGCCTTATCTAAACGAAAACTTTAAAAACCCATGACATTTGAGTGAAATTGAGATTTTTGCCCGGATTCCAGAAAAAACTACTTAAAAATAAAAGGGCCAACCTCCTTCAAAAACTAAAAAGTGAAAAATAACTTTAGCTTTGGAAGTCAACGAGCTCAGGGGAGAAGTCATTTGATGATTTCCCATCAGAAACAAAAAAAAATATTTGAAAGTCGGCGGCTTCCGTTCTGTTTGCTGTTTTGTATTGCCATTGACTGCCAGAAATTACATATTTTTCCCATTATTGCAGTTTGTGTAGTTAACGGCTGTGTCTCTTAATTTACACCCTGTATATTATTATCATTTTTGTAATTGGAAACAGTTTGTTAATAAACAATAAAATCACGCAAAAAAATCAAGGAAAAACTAACGAAAGTTGTTCGCAGTCCTATTTCAAAAACTCACCTAGCTCTCTAATAACCGTTACGCCCACGACCAACTCAACTCCAACAATATGGCCGCCATCTAAAAAAATGTGAAAAACAGCAAAAATGTCCGCAAAATGTTCTGAGGCGAAACGTAGCCAGCTGTCGATTTTGACAAATGGACAGGGTCTTCAAGACTATCGCAAAATGTCCGTGAACGTGTCGGATTTGGGGAAAAAATTGGTACTTTCTTGTTAGTGAACCATTCGGCTGTTAGTGTTGGAGGGGTAAAAGAAAAAAGATGTAGCTTGTTATCTTTCCGGTTTTATCTTATATATAGGCAGTCAAGATGTTGTTTGCTGTGTGAACCATATGAGCCACTACATTTTTTGTGTAATATAAGGTGACTTGTTACTTACACTAACTGTCTCGTTAGCTTAGTGGTCCTAAGCGCGATTGCTACGCTAGGGGTCTGGGGTTCGATTCCCAGGTCGAGCAAAAAGTGTTATTGGGTTTTTCTATGAAATTCTCAGTAGCAGCTCGGAGTTAGGATTTGTGCCCAGTTAATGGCAATAGGCTTGCCCCCTATTACATGGGACCTAAATATACCGGCGAACTGTGGGTGTACATTGTTACACCTCTGCCTAACCCTTCGGGGAATACAGGCGTGAGTGTACCACTAAACCGATTCTAAAAATTATTTCACCTATGGAAAGCTACATTATAAGCGAGTAATATATTATGCTGTATTTAATTTTCAAAAAAAATAGAGTATACCATCACGCCTGTAGTCCCCGAAGGGTTAGGCAAAGGTGTACCAATGTACACCCACAGTTCGCCGGTTTGTTAAGGTCCCATGTAATAGGGGGAGAGCCTATTTCCATTAACCGGGCACAAATCCTAACTGCGAGCTACTGTGAATTTCATAGAAAAACCCAATAACACTTTTTGCTCGACCTGGGAATGGAACCCAAGACCTCCAGCGTAGCAGTTGCGCTTAGGACCACAAGGCTAACGAGGCAGTTCAAAAAAAATTAGAGATCCAAAAAAACATTCACGCTGCCAAATTCCCGTGTTCAATGTTTACATGCGTTCTTGAGTAAATGCTTGTACAGTTTCCTTTAGAAATACATGAATAGACTAAAGTAGTACACACAAAGTCACATCACGTACTATTCTTTTGACGATAATATGAATAGCTACATACGCAGATAGAGCGAGGACGTTGACAAACGTCGATACGTTTGTCGTCACACGTCACTAAGTAGACCCTTTATAGGTCCACTCGCTGTAATGTTGCCGCATTCGAAAGTTTATACATACATACATACACTCACGCCTTTTTCCCATGGGGGTAGGCAGAAAGCACAGAACGCCACCTGCAACGATCCTTACATACATCTTTCGCCTGGTTCACGTTCATACATCTGTTTATACAAGCAAGCTGGTTACGAGTACTGCGCACGCGACCTTTCTGAAGAAAAGTTTATTGAAAAGCATTTTATCCCCGTCTCTATTTGTATAAATTGAGATTAGATTGCAAATGCGAATTATAATAATGGGAACCACACACAAAAACTAACACATTGTATAACCCCTCAAATGAACACATCAGATCTATCTTCACATAAAAGAGTACATACAAACTTCTTTAACCAATGTTTTACACTTCTTTGTCCCACTGCTGAGCAAAAGCCTGCCAAAGTCCTCCAGAAACTCGTTCCCCACGCCACCTCGAACCACCACTCTTCGGTCTAGATTATTCCACCACCTCTCTACGGGCCAACCTTGGTGACGCCATCCGTCTTCAGGCACAAATTGCGTGGAGACTCTTGCTCAGCTGATGTGATCCTCCCAATCCCATTTAAGCCTGGCAGTTTTACTCTGAAACATGAATAAATAAATGCACATTATTGGAAAAAAATATATAATATTTCTCTTGGTATTTAAACCATCTACATCGTTGGGAGTACCACCGTCCGCGTAGGCACAATCCCCTAGGGCCCTCTCAGTATTATCATTGTTCCCTCCAAGTCGACTATGACGACATTTTCGCGAGAAACACAGAAAGCATTTCGTTCACTACTTTTCGTTTTCACTATATATTCATAAAGATTTATGTTTAACATTACATACATTTATTCTTTGTGCTTTAGGAGTTTAGACCTTTTGGTAATCTGAATAAGTGATATTTATCCGCTATATTGTGTTACTAGTTTCTGCCCACGGCTTCGTCGGCGTGGTTTTTTTCACCGGAGTTACGTCTTCAGGTACTGCTGCGCTCCCGTGGGTCCTCGCGTCATGTTATACAACCTATACTAGTCAACTGCCTCGTTAGCGACTGCTGTTATTGGGATTTTCTATGAAATTCTCAGTAGCAGCTCAAAGTTAGGATTTGTGCCTGGTTAATGGCAATAGGCTGGCCTCCTATTACATGGGATCTAAACATACCGGCGAACTGTGGGAGTACATTAGTACATCTCTGCCTAACCCTTCGGGGAATACGGGCGTGATGGTGTGTATGTAGTAGTCAAGCCCACCATACTATTCCCAACCAATGCAACCACCAAACAAGCGTCGAAGCAATGTAGTTCGACGAATCTCGTAGATAGATTATACTGTCTTACCCCGCAAAAAAATTATACAAAAAAGAAACAGCGGTGAAGTGAGAAAAAAATAAAAAAATTAAATAACCCCCGACAGAAGAATAAAAATCCCTACCGCAGCTAATAAAAGAGTTGGTAACTTCGAAACCGCTCAACCGATTTCCATCAAACATAGCTAAGAACACTTCCGACTAATATACCTTTCAAACAAAAGAAACTAAATCAAAATCGGTTCATGCATTCGGGAGCTACGACGCCACAGACAGACACACACAGATACGCCAAACTTATAACACCCCGTCGTTTTTGCGTCGGGGGTTAAAAATCACCATCAAATACAAAATAGTCTTGTCCTATGACAAGACTTATGAGATAACTGAAAAATTATTTCCCAGCGCTAATAAAATATCAACAACCATTTATCTAAAAACTTACCACAAAGGCTGTCAAATATAAAGAACTAAGAATTTCCTGCTCTTGGACACTCAGAGAAAAAGATAACTAGTGACACCTTCGCCGGACTTTCAGTTCACTTTTCACGGGCTTAGGACTGGAGTAGGCGAGCGGAATTCTTTTGTTTTATTATTACTAGCTACTACCTTATTTTACAACTAACTAACTGCCTCGGTAGCCTAGTGGTCTTAAGCGTGACTGCTACTCTAGAGGTGTTGGGTTCAAAAAGTGCTATTGGGTTTTTCTATGAAATTCTCAGTAGCAGCTCGGAGTTAGGATTTGTGCCCGGTTAATGGCAATAGGCTCGCCCCCTATTACATGGAACCTAAACATACCGGCGAACTGTGGGTGTATATTGGTACACCTCTGCCCAACCCTTGGGGGAATACAGGCGTAATGGTATGTATGATGGTATGTATATTACTCAGAAATAATGTAGCTCTATTATTGGTATTATTGCTATTATCTATTGGTGAAAAAATGGTTAAAATCGGTCCAGTAGTTTCGGAGCCTATTCATTACAAACAAACAAACAAAAAAAATCCTCTTGTTTATGATATTAGTTTAGATATGTACCGTATATAACGGGTATGTTATCACGTATCCCGCTCCAAAATAAGTATAAAAAAATCCACTGACTCCATTACCCAACTCCACCTTTCCTTCTCAAAGAACTGGTTCAAAATTAAAAAGTTCTTCTTACTCGAATAAATCCTTACTCCGCTGATGAACACCTACCTTTACTGAATGAAAGTTTCCTCAATTAATCGAAGTCGATCTCGTTCCGTCTGCAATTTGAGGCCATTCATCCTTCTCTGCGGCACTCATTAGCTGCACCTTGATTTAAGACCAGAAAAGGGATGACCAGAGTTCTAAGTACCTACCTTTAACTATCTATCTGAAGTTATTGGGGCTTACTTTAATTAATAGTTAGTGGCTTGTGAAATAAAAATGTTATAGATTGATTCAGATTAGTTAATGTTAGAGACTGTTGAAAGTTGGGTCCTGAGTACAATTCCCAAGTCGGACAAAATGTTTAATTGGGTGTAGTAATTAGGAATTTTTCAATAGCAGCTCGGAGTTTGGAAGTTCGTGGTGTGACACCCCCATGCTTTGGGAAGCACGTAAAGCTATTGGTCCTACCTGATCTCTCCCCTGTCATGTCGAGTAGTCGTCCCATCGGAGTTAGGGGAGTTGTAGTGCACCACTGTGTTTGCGCACACACTTGTGCACTATCATTTTACCGGCGAATCCATCCTTTAATTACTAATATTATTTTTAAAGTACCTCAGTCCGTCTGTCTGTCTGTCTATTACGCTTTCACGACTAAAACGAAACGATTTGTATGAAATTTGATACTGTGTAAGTAATCCCCAAGAAAAGACTTAAGCTACTTTTTAACCCCCGACGCAAAAACGACGGGGTGTTATAAGTTTGACGTGTCAGTGTGCGTGTGTCTGTCTGTGGCATCGTAGCTCCCGAACGCAGGAACCGATTTTGATTTTGTTTTTTGTATTTGAAAGGTTAATTAGTCGGGAGTGTTCTTGTTTGATGGAAATCGGTTCAGCGGTTTCAAAGTTATCAGCTCTTTTGTTAGCTGCGGTAGTGATTTTTTTTTTTGTCAGAGTTACCTAAAATTTTTAATTTTGTGTTTTTATTTCGAGACTTCGTCTGCGTTCGAGATAACCAACGTTTACGCAGACGTCGTCGCGAGTAAAAGCTAGTTCTTTATATATCAGTATTGTGGCTTTCTATCTACCCCAATGGAAAAAGGCGTGAGTTTAAAAAAAAAATATTTTTACCTGAATACCATATGGATTGTTTGTCTGGAGGAGATGTAAGTACATCTCCTCCAAGTCCTATATTTCAAAACAAACTTCAGCAGGACACCATGTCTTAAGTTTTTTTTTATTTTTTTTAAACTTTGCCCCACACTAGGAATATCTCCTGTATCGTGGGTGCATTTACAAACATAGAAACTTACATACACAAACAGCCAGACCCGAAACAAGTATCTGTAGGTCATACAAATATTCGTTTCGTGCTGGAATCGAACCCGCGACACGCAGCGCAGCAGCCTATCGCTCAGCCGCTGCGCCAACCGTGCCGTCATTCCCGCCGACTGAAACATTTTTTTAAACTTCCTCCTAAGCACTTAGATTTCTTTCCGCGCCACCAGAACTTTGAAAACTAATTAATGATAAGAGAAAAATAAAATTAAATAAACAATAAATCCATACTAAAAGGAAAGTTATAGTCAACATTGAAAACTTTCAAAGTGGCCATCTTGTGGTTTAAGTTATGAGAAATCTAACTGCGTCGGTAGCCTAGTGGTACTAAGCGCGACTGCTACGCTAGAGGTCTTGGGTTCGATTACCAGGTCGAGCAAAAAGTGTTATTGTGTTTTTCTATGAAAGTCTCAGTAGCAGCTCGGAGTTAGGAGTTGTGCCCGGTTAAGTGCAATAGGCTCGCCCCCTATTACATGGGACCTAAACATACTGGCGAACTGTGGGCGTACATTGGTACACCTCTGCATAACCCTTCGGGGAATACAGGCGTGATGGTATGTATGTTCTGAGAAATCTTCTAATCAAAAAAGGTTATCTCACACATCACTCACATCTATTCTTATATAAATTGCAATGTCTTGTAATAACTGAATAACAGCTTTACAAAATGCGTACCTATTAATACTTATAACAATAAATCTATTTTTAAATGATTTGTTTGTCTGTCTGTCTGTGTGTTCCGGCTACTTTTCTTTCACTGGCAGATAGAGCTGAAGTTAGAAGCAGTAACTTAGGTTACTTTTTTTAAGAGAATGTATTAGGGTATCGCGCCAAAAATTTTTAACCCGGCTGACAACTGACATTCATACAGACAAAGTTTTAAAAAATATTTTTTTTCTAAAATATACAATATAATTATCTAAATCAGTCCAATCGTTTGGGAGAATGGCCGAAACAAACGGACAGACAAAAATCCAAAAAAATATTTTTCGTGTAGATACCATGATTTACATCCGCATTTATTTAAAAAAAAGTTATTACTATAACATAACATACCATCACGCCTGTATTCCCCAAAGGGTTAGGCAGAGGTGTACTAATGTACGCCCACAGTTCGCCTGTATGTTTAAGTCCCATGTAATATGGGCGAGCATATTGCCATTAACCGGGCACAAATCCTAACTCCGAGCTGCTACTGAGACTTTCACAGAAAAATTCTATAAAACTTTTTGCTCGACCTGGGAATCGAACCCAAGACCTCAAGCGTAGCAGTCGCGCTTAGGACCACAAGGCTAACGAGGCTGTTATTATAACATTTCAAAAATAAACTTCAATTTCATTTATTTGTATAGATATAGATTTCAGTCAACCATTATTTGCTTTTAACTTAAACCAACTCCGGCCAAGTAGGTCAAGTTGGCTGCAAAGGTTTAAGCGTAGATTTAGCCATCGCCAAGTCTAGGTAATGGAACTAGAGTGTTCACTGAAAGAATATTTCAGCTTTCAGTGTGCAAAAGGTTGAATTTGGTTTCAAAGTGTCATGGCGGCTGGGAGAAACATTTTAAGTACACATGTAGTTTATTTTTACGAGTTACCTTCTTGAGATTTGTATGTGACGGTTATTTTAAAGGTGGGAAAGGTAGTGAGGTTGAAATGCAAGGCTTTCGTTTTGCAGTAGATTTTTTTGTAAGTGTGTGTCTGTGGCATTGTACCAGCCCCCGAATGCATGAACGGATTTTGATTTGTTTTTTTTTCGTCTCGGTAGCCTAGTGGTCCTAAGCGCGACTGTTACGCTAGAGGTCTTGGGTTCGATTCCCAGGTCGAGCAAAAAGTGCTATTGGGTTTTTCTATGAAATTCTCAGTAGCAGCTCGGAGTTAGGATTTGTGCCCGGTTAGTGGCAATAGGCTCGCCCATATTACATGGGACCTAAATATACTGGCGAACTGTGACTGTTCTTTGGTACACCTCTGCCTAACCCTTCGGGGAACACAGGCGTGATGGTATGTTATGTTACCCGGTGTAAAAGAATATATTTAACGAAATAAAAATGTACATAATGATTTCCTTCTTCCTCTGCTGTCACTAATAGTCCATTATTGGCTATAAACAAGATTAAACTCGGAAACACAATACCCATCCCAGCAACGAACATCAAATAAACAGTTATCACCTTAAATCGAGCGCAACCCGTAAACGGACAAATATATATTCATTTAAAAGGTTAAAACGAGCCAAGTTCGGGTAAGAACTTCGTTAACGTTCTAATCTTTATGAAAACAAATATTCTGTTAGCTAATAACGGCGTCAGATTATTAAGGACCCTTTATTGTTTAATACAAAAGCTAATTTTGAATGAACCTGTCTTGATTGGCTGTATTGGTTATGTAAGCAGTTTCTGAGTTTGTGAAGTAGCTAGTGGATTTTAGTACTTACAAGACTTTAATTATTTTGGGGTTATTCTTTTTGTAAATAAAGATAAAGTCAAATCATTAATTTCAAATCGGACGGCATAGGTGGCGTAGTGGCTTAGCGATTGACTGCTGCTGTGCGTGTCGCAGGTTCGATTCCCGCACGGTACATGTATTTGTATCATCATCATCTGCTTAGTCTTTTTCCCAACTATGTTGGGGTCGGCTTCCAGCGACTGCCTATCTGGCCTCCACAACCCAGTTAGTGGGCAACACGATACCTCTTGATACGACTGGAGTCAGACTTCCTGGCTTCTGACTATCCGTAACGACGGTCAAAAATCTGCGGATGACAGCCGGGACCAACGGCTTAACGTGCTTTCCGAGGCACGGGGGTGTCACACCACCAACTTCCAAACTCTGGGCTGCTACTGAGCAAATTCTAATGGAAAAACCGAATAACACTTTTTGCTCGACCTTGCTACCACGAGATCAACGGGGCAGTGAACACGAACAAGTATTGAATCAACATGTATTTGTATAGCCTACAGATAATTATTCCGGGTCTGTCTGTTTGTGTATGTGAGTTTATATGTTTTTAAATGCACCCACGATATAGTATAATTTCCTAATGAAGAGAACATACCGTATATCATCACGCCAGTATTCTCAGAAACGTTAGGCAGAGGTGTACTAATGTACATGTTATATGTATGTATGTATGTTTAGGTCCCATGTAATAGGGGGCGAGCCTATTGCCATTAACCGGGCACAAATCCTAACTCAAAACATAGAAAACCCCAATAATGCTCTTTGCTCGACCTAGGAATCGATCCCAAGACCTCTGGCGTAGCAGTCGCGCTTAGGACCACTAGGGTACCAAGGCAGTTAAGCTAACGAGGTATTGAAGGGAACGTTTTAGAAAAAAATAAATAAAAGAATATAAAAGTCATTATTTATCCATTTATTTATTTTATATACATATAATTTACATTTTTAAATATTAATATAAAAAATATAAAAACATTTAAAAATATAAAAAAATAGTAGCCCACCGGTATCGGGAACAGGGTCCAAGCTACCGGTAGTCAGGGCTCCTGAGAAAGGAATCGCCTAACAATACGCGCCGTGTCTAGGAGTACCGCTTTCTGAATCAAGCCCTTGATCCAACTGCCCAACGAGAGCCTCCTCAGGTGATGGTCGAGGCTCTTGGCTATTACGCCATTAACCGTCACGACTATCGGCACAATGATTGCTGTACTCACATCCCACATATCGACAACCTCGCGAGCCAGGTCAAGATACTTAATTTGTTTATTAAAAGTCATTTATTATTAGATTTAAATTAATATCTTATCTCAAAATTACTTAATCAAAATGAAAAGACATTTAATCAAAAACATTTATTAAAATATTAGGTAACAATATTTAATTTCCCACAGATAAAATATCAAACACCATCCCTCAATATTTAAACCTATTATTTTTAATCGATATTCGTTATCCGATACTAACGAAAGACGATATTAATCAGATTAATCGATGATAAATTGTATCGATCTAAATCGATTACACGGTTACCAGTTTGACACCTAATAAACTGTTCGCACCTTTAAGATTGGGCGATAACCAAGAACCTTATGTTTTTTACACCTCTTGATTCAATATAAAAAGCCGGCTAAATGTGAGTCGAACTCGCACATAAGGGTTCCGTACTACCATAAAATAACAAGATCGAGCAAAAACGCCAAAAAATACTTTTCTTAGAAGAGGAATCTTTTTAATTTTTACCCGTGTACGGCAAATCAAAAAGGAGGCTTGTGATTTTGAACGATATGTATGTCTGTTCATCTGTTTCCTCATAACTACTAAACTACTTAATAATCAGAGAGGTATCGAAGTCGAAGATCGTCTTATACCAGCAGTAGAAATACACACTCTGTGAATATTTCAAATCTCTATTTATTACAGCTCATGAGATACAGCCCGCTGACAAAGAGAAACAGATAGCGGAGGCTTAGTAAATAGGGTCCAATTGGCACTTATCAGATACGTGACCCTTTTTTTTACGGATTGAAAATCATCAAATGACTTGTTCCGCTCTGGGGGAAACGGAAGGTGGTACCAGACACTTACCGACTAAAACCCAACAGTGTTCCTTCTAATGCGTTCCAGGGCCACAGTAACTCTTTCGAACATATTCCGCAACCCTGGCAGGTACTGGCCCTAGCAGGCCCCGTCTATTTTGCTGACATCTCTGTGAGGCGCGCGTGAAACTCAACGCGCCGCCGAATAGGGCCTGGTTCTGATCGGACGATCCGCAGGCCCGTGGTGCGGAACCCTAAGAAGAGAAAAAAAAACACTTTTGTTTTATTATAATATCCGATCGTGTGTGGTAACCATAAATTGGGAAAAAAAAATTACAATTACACTACTGTGGTAAGAACATGGTCACCGTTCTAAATTGTAACTTAATATTGATATGTTTAACTGGTAGCTCTGGTACTCTGGCCTTGCCTCGTTAGCCTAGTGGTCCTGAGCGCGACTGCTACGCTATAGGCCTTGGGTTCGATTCCCAGGTCGAGCAAAAGTATTATTGGGTTTTTCTATGAAATTTACAGTAGCAGCTCGTGCCCGATTAATGACAATGGGCTCGCCCCCTATTACATGGGACCGAAACATACCGGAGAATTGTGGGTGTACATTAGTAGACCTCTGCCTAAACCTTCGGGAAATACAGGCGTGATGGTATGTTGATGAAATTCTCCCTACCGAATTTTTGGTTACGGCGGCCAATTTCAATGGAAACATAAATGAACAACAGTAAATAATTATTATAATGCCAGACTACTATTGTCCTACGGCAGGACAAAAGCCTCTTCTCTTACAGAGAAGGCACGAGCATTGATCGCCACGCTTGCTCATGTCAGTCATGTCTAAGATTAATTTAGAAAGTATAATCATATGAATTGGAAAAATCTAATCGGTACTTGCCCAGGATTGTACCTCATCTTCATCAAATGAATAGGATCTATTTCCATTCCCATTAAATATTAAAAAAAAAATATTCCACGACTTTGTTAGCATCCGCGGTAACCGACATTTACGCGGGCAAAGCCACTGGGAAAAGTTAGTTTCCAATAAATACCTTTGTTAAATACCTCGAATAGCCGCTGTTGAATTCTTAAACAAAGTACAAAATATTCGCGTTCTTTAGCGCAAAATATCACGAATCAGATCAATTAAATTGGTATTTTATTACACGCAGACATTTTATTGGTTAAATAATTGGTATTTTGCTAGGGTTGGACCAATTTAATGGTATTATTTCTTTGAACTGTTAGTACTGGATTGCTGATTGATTGTCGCAAACGTGCATTAGACTTTTAAATAAATGTCAAGCTAATTCTGTCCTCAACTGCCTGGTTAGCCTAGATATCCTAAGCGCGACTGTTACGCTAGCGGTCTTGGGTTTATTCCCAGGTTGAGCAAAGAGTTATTGGGTTTTTCCAGCTCGGAGTTAGGACTTGTACTCGGGTAATGACAATAGGCTCGCCCCTTATTACACGGGACTTAAACATATCGGCGAACTGTGAGTGTACATTCGTACCCCTCTGCCAAACCCTTCGGTGAATACAGGCGTGACGATATTATGTGTGTCAAGCTAGTTTTAGGTATTTGATCTCGGGTAGCTTTAAGAGATGAATTGAGCCTGTTAAAACGAACCAACCTACGTAACATTACTATCCCACAATGATTGGCTGCCTTATACAAGTAAAAAAACTAGCTTCTGCCTACAACTTTGTCCGCCTGAATTTTCTTAGCCCAATAATTTCTTCAGTCGGACTTCCCGCGGATGAATCTGCGTGAAGTTTTGTACCGATCCTTAACTTTAAATAAAACCCTATCTTTAATCACTCACGGACAACATAGCTTAATAACGAAAGAATTTTCAGAATCAGATTAGCAGTTCTGTAGATAAACACGTACGAACAGAAAAATTAGTATACACTGCTGTTTGATTTGAGCTGACTATAAAAGGACAATTCTCTTTCTTTCTTGTTCCTTTTCTCTTTTATTTTTAAGGAGAAATGTTTCCAGATTTTAAGAATTTCTCTTGTATCGTGTGTGCGTTTACAAACGTACAAATTCACATACACAAACAGCCAGACCTGGAACAACTATCTATATAGGTCATACAAATATTTGTTCCGTGCGGGAGTTAAACCCGCGACTGGTAGCGGAGCAGTCACTGCGCAAACCGTGCCTTCAATTAAAGTTCTCATTAAAGTTTATAGGAATTTAAATCTTATTTGTTTATTAACTATGCGATACCTGATCATTATCCTTTATTTTATTGTTTAAAAGCCACCTGAATGTTTATTGTTGTAACTTACGCCCTAGTTAGGAAGGTAGGTATTATATTTAAATGTTATTGTTGAATTTGCATAAAGTGGACTATTTAAGGCTGAATATTATTTTTTGTGTAAGTAATGAAGAATTAATGAAATCACATAGTATAAAACGCAAAATTAAAAATCTTAAGTAACCCCCGACAGAAGAATAGAAATCCCTACCGTAGCTAGCAAAAGAGCTGATAACTTTGAAACCGCTGGACCGATTTCCATCAAACATAGCTAAGAACACTTCCGACTAATATACTTTTCAAACAAAAGAAACTAAATCCAAATCGGTTCATGCATTCGGGAGCTATGATGCCACAGACACACACACAGACACGACACTCCGTCGTTTTTGCTTCGGGGGTTAAAAACAAAGTCGCTCCCGCTGTATGTACGCTTAGATCTTTTAATGTGATGGTTTTTCAATTAGGATTTTCAGGAATAGATAGAGTGATCTAAGAGAAAGGTTTACATGTGTAGAACTTTATGCTACGACCAACAGGAGCGGAGCAGTATCCATACATATAACTACACGCGGGTGATACCGCGAGGTACAAAGCTACTACTTAGGTGTGACACCCCCGTGTCTCGGAAAGCACGTAAAGCCGTTGGTCCCGGCTGTCATACGTAGATCTTTGACAGTCGTTACGGATAGTCAGAAGCCAGGAAGTCTGACAACCAGTCTAACTAAGATGTATCGTGTTGCCCACTAACTAGGTTGTGGAGGTCAGATAGGCAGTCGCTCCATGTAAAACACTGGTATTCAGCTGCATCCGATTAGACTGGAAGCCGACCCCAACATAGTTGGGAAAAGCCTAAGTAGATGATGACATTTATTCATTTTAAATACAAAACTCCATGAAAGATAACTTAACAGCTGAGAGGATACAAGAACCTGGAACGAAAGCTTCTGTCTTGGGTACCTGAATTCGACTAAACACATTTATTTTGAAACCTAAAGAGCCTTAAATACTTTTATAAAAATAATAATAAATTATATTTAAACACATACACATACCATCACGCCTGTATTCCCCGAAGGGTTAGGCAGAGGTGTAACAATGTACACCCACAGTTCGCCGGTATGTTTTAGGTCCCATGTAATAGGGGGCGAGCCTATTGCCATTAACCGGGCACAAATCCTAACTCCGAGCTGCTACTGAGAATTTGATAGAAAAACCCAATAACACTTTTTGCTCGACCTGGGAATCGAACCCAAGACCTCTAGCGTAGCAGTCGCGCTTAGGACCACTAGGCCAACGAGTCAGGATTAATAATTAAAATAAAATATTATACAAGTGGCATCGGGAACAAGGTCCAAGGTAGCCCACCGGCATAGAAAACAGGGTCCAAAAAACCAACCTCTCCAACTCACTACAAACTCATAGGCGTCTACATAAATCACGTATTCTCACCTCTTCACACAATAGTACGGGTGCGACCGCACTCAGGTTTATCGCTCTATAGATTTTCCGAACGATTTCAACAAACAAACGTCCCGACGATTTATCGAATAATGTGGGGGAGAGTATAAGAGTTATCGCTCATTTACTCGTATCGTAACGATATGGGACTTCTCGCCCGATTGCGTATTATTGAACGCGAAAATTTATTCATAATTCTTTTGTGGCTACGGTTTTAAAATTTATGTGTGTCCAGCAGTAATTTCGGGGTATTTTTTTTGCTTGAGTATGGCATAGTTAAATGTTGAGGGAGTAAACTGATAATAGTATCAGTCTGGTCTTGTTCCACTGCAGGGCGAAGGCCTTTTCTTATGCAAGCACGAGCACTGATCACCACGCTTGCTCAAGGCGGATTTTATAACACACATAACATACCATCACGCCTGTATTCCCCGAAGGTTTAGGCAGAGGTGTAACAATATACACCCACAGTTCGCCGGTATGTTTAGGTCCCATGTAATAGGGGGCGAGCCTATTGCCATTAACCGGGCACAAATCCTAACTCCGAGCTGCTATTAAGAATTTCATAGAAAAACCCAATAACACTTTTTGCTCGACCTGGGAATCGAACTCAAGACCTCTAGCGTAGCAGTCGCGCTTAGGACCACTAGGCTAACGAGGCAGTCATACTTAGTCGAGGATTTCATACTTATTATTAATTCTAAGTTCAGGTTTCTTTACGATATTTTACCTTAGAGATGTCAGTGATGTTTAAGGTGAACTTAGAAAGTAGCTACTACAGGAATTGGGTCACTTTTAAATTGTTAACGAGTCAGAAAGAAAGTTGATGCTAGTTGCTCATTCCAAATAGTAGGTTGATAAGAAGAAGAAGCAGGAAACTACATGCACATCATCATCTGCTTAGCCTTTTCCCAACTATGTTGGGGTCGGCTTCCAGTCTAACCGGATGCAGCTGAATACCAATGTATTACATGGAGCGACTGCATATCTGACCTCCACAACCCAGTTACTAGGCAACACGATACCTCTTGGTTAGACTGGTTGTCAGACTTCCTGGCTTCTGACTATCCGTAACGACTGTCAAATATCTACGAATGACAGCCGGGACCAACGGCTTTATGTGCTTTCTGAGGCACGGGAGGAAACTCCATGCACACACTGTTTAAAGTCAATAAAGAATTACAAATAAAGGTTACACACTCATATCGAATCAAAGAGCACAATGTAACAAGTCCTGCACGTTTAAAAAGGTCAAAATTAAAAAAAAAACTAGAGTATAAGAAAAAGTACCAATTTAATACTAAAAGTACAAAAAAACTTAACGTCAATTTAGCATGTCGGTGACGCTCTCTTTTTAGCATGTTAGTGACGCTGGAATGTCGGTGATGCGGTCCAACAAAGAAGTCGGTGATGAGCCCACGTAATCATGTCGATGACGCGACCAAATTAGCATGTCGGTGACGCGTACTTATAACTTGTTTCTCAACACGGCAAAAAAAGTTTCCACAACAAAATCTACCATATCTGCTTACCCAGTCAAAATTTTAGCAACATTCTCATAGTTATATATTCAGTACATAAGCCAAAGCGCGTTAGGAACAAAACAAGAGATGTCAGATAAGTCACCATTTGAGGATGGTTCAAATCATAACCGCGAGATATGAAGACATTGACAAACGTAACGCCTCTGGAGAGGTATGGTACAAGACAGGAGAGGATGTGAGAGGATTTGAAGTGGGAGGTAGCATTGTAGGGTCAGTTCTCACCGAGACTCAAATATAAATTTATTTACGGATTATTTGACTTAAAATAATCACTGCCCCGTTAGCCTAGTGGTCCTAAGCGCGACTGCTACGCTAGAGGTCTTGGGTTCGATTCCCAGGTCGAGCAAAAATTGATTTTGGGTTTTTTCTATGAAATTTTTCAGTAGCAGCTCGGAGTTAAGATTTGTACCCAGTGAATGGCAATAGGCTCGCCCCCTATTACATGGGACCTTAACATACCGGCGAACTGTGGGTGTACACAATTACACCTCTGCCTAACCCTTCGGGAAATACAGACGTGATGGCCTGTTTTGACTTAAAATATAACTTTATTCACTACACGAAAAAATACAAATTTTATTGTGAGAATTCCGAATACTTTACACCATGCAGCGCTGAAATTTTAACCCCCGATGCTGTTATAAGGTTAACGTGTCTGTGTGTATGTGTGTCTGTGGCATCATAGCTCCTGAACGAATGAACCGATTTTGATTTTGTTTTGTGTTTGAAAGGTTAAAAGTTATCAGCTCTTTTACAAGCTACGGTAGTAACTTTTTTTACAATGAAATGTGTATCTTTTCGTGTTGTAAATAAAGTTTTATTTTGAGCATTTCGTGCTTTGTTCGTATCGCCGGTGTGAACCGCTTTCCATCAAACATAACTAAGAACAACAACAACAACATACCATCACGCCTGAATTCCCCGAAGGGTTAGGCAGAGGTGTAACAATGTGCACCCACAGTTCGCCGGTATGTTTTAGGTCCCATGTAATAGGGGGCGAGCCTATTGCCATTAACCGGGCACAAATCCTAACTCCGAGCTGCTACTGAGAATTTCATAGAAAAACCCAATAACACTTTTCGCTCGACCTGGGAATCGAACCCAAGACCTCTAGCGTAGCAGTCGCACATTAGACCACTAGGCCAACGAGGCAGTACCAAGAACACTCGCGACGAATACACCTTTTAAACACAAAAACAAAATCAAAATCGGTTCATGCGTTCCGGAGCTACGATGCCACAGACAGACACACACATACACACGGAGAAAGACACGTGTAACTATTTCTATTTTTTTACATACTACAGGTCATCTGTCGAATAGATTCACTTAAAACCTTAGTTTTATATAATCTATCATCATTTATTTCAATTTTGTAAATGTGAGTACCATGGAGCCATTTATTTAATTTAATATTATGTGTTGGACACTACGAGCACTGTGGTTGAGGGCTTTGTCATGCTCACTTAAATGTCTCGCTGATGGTGGCGCGTGGGTTGGATGATTTGGTTCCCTTCATGATGGTTGAGCTAAGTGGTGCTGATCCTCGCGTCATGTTCGTGAACGGGCGCTGTCAGTTGGGATTGGTCACCTCTTAACTGCCATGGCTTACATCTTTAGTACTATTATTATCATATTTTTTATTATTATTTTATATTCAACTTCATTGTTTTCACATGTAGAAGCAACAAGAATATTGTAACCAAGATTTTGTAAAAGAGTGTCCAATTTGAAAAGAGTGTCCATGGAGTTTCTTGCTCGTTCTTCTCCATAGAGACCTACGTTTTGGAACGAGCAACTAGCTTCAAATTTTTGTATGAGTAACTTCTTGTCAATTCAAAAGTGCCTGTAAATGGTCTAATTGAAATAAATGATTTGACTTTGACTTTGAACTCATAACACCCCTCTTTTTGAGTCCGGGTTATAAAGATGTTTCTCAATTACTAAAAATTTACTCTTAGCTATCTTACTTAAATGCAACCCCCAACTCAAATAGGTCAATGAACTAACTGCATAATTATTGACAGATTGCTCGACCTACAGCCATCGGCTATCTAATCTGTTCCCTAACTACCAAACCGTTTCCTCTAATTGATTTATGATGTCAAATATACAATAGAGAACAGATATTGATCCGTTCTATAACGGGGCCTAATTCTGAACCAATATTTATATTTAATTTTATATCTGTCTGAGATCGTGCATTTATAGATCAGATCGTGCAGTGTACTGTAACAAAATGGGACGTCAGAAAAAAAATGTTTGGAAAGCTTAACATAAACATAACATACCATCACGCCTGTATTCCCCGAAGGGTTAGGCAGAGGTGTAACAATGTACACCCACAGTTCGCCGGTATGTTTTTAGGTCCCATGTAATAGGGGGCGAGCCTATTGCCATTAACCGGGCACAAATCCTAACTCCGAGCTGCTACTGAGAAATTAATCGAAAAACCCAATAACGCTTTTTGCTTGACCTAGGAATCGAACCCAAGACCTCTAACGTAGCAGTCGCACTTAGGACCACTAGGTCAACGAGGCAATTAATTAAAAAATAATGACAAAATACAGATTGACATTGGGTTTATGACAAATCTGACAGTTGTAAATTGGATCGATTTTTAAATTGGAGATACTCGTATTGCACAATAATATTTATATAGTTTGAATGCTACGAAATGTCGTATTCTCAAATCGAAGATTGTACCTATTGAATATTTTTTTAGGGTTCCGTAGTTCTAACAAGGAAGCCTTATAGTTGTTTTAACGTTAGTTTGCTCGTGCTGGGCCTTCTGAAGCCGTATAGGTGTTATAAACACGCCTTTATCTTTTGAGCCACACGATCCAATTTAGATATTTATCGAATAAAATTAACTAATTTGAATAAGTCTACCGACTGCAATTGCAGGCTAGCAGTCACCGCTCATTATAACAGCTGAACTTCGATATGTCTTTCAAGTTACGGCTGTACATCGTACTACACTAAGTATTTTTTACAATAACAAGATAAAAATCGCTTTATTTTGAAAGGTTTGAAGAAAAAAAAATTTAAGCACTTTGTGTGTTTTTTTTTAAGAATTTTTCATTGCATACATTTACATTACACAAAAATTGTTTGCAAGTTGGAACCCTTTATTTTGATACACCACTCGAAAGGTTTAAAAAAAAATTGAATTCATTCTAATTATGGCGCCAATAGACGGCCATTTTGTTTTTAATTTTGATGTAGCCTGTCACTCTCACATTCAACACAAATCTAACGATACCTCATGTATTAAAATCCATTATGACGTTTGGGCTGTACGGCGTGCCAAAGAAATAGACATACCTACATACATAATTTCGAAAAATATAACCCTCCTTCTGACGAAGTCGGGTAAAAAGGTGACAGCTCGCGGGCGGCTTGCTAGCAGCTAACAGTCAACTTTTTGTCGGAGAGGTGCCGTTGCAAAAATGACTGTATAAGTTGGAATAGTATCTTTTATTAATTAAAAGTATTATTATGTAATTACACAATACTTTGACTAACCTAACTAGTATATTACGCGGACCTCGTAGAAACTAGAACTAATTTCCGTGCGTTCAAGCGTTTTTGCCATACCTATTACTGGAATCAAATGTAACAGCTCACATTAGGACCCATTAAGTTAATAATAATTGCAATCCGTGGTCCTTGGCAATCTGGGCTTCTCTCAGTTGTAAACATCCCTTTGTGCCTATTGGCCTAGTTCTGTTCTGTCTCCTGCTTGTTTGCAGGGAAGTGGAAATTATATTTTTTCCTACTCCTCCCCTACTCTTTTCTGATTAACGTCGTTGCGGGGTCCAAGACAGTTATATCGTTTCTCCGGGACTCGTCGAGCTTCATTGCCTCGGCGCTCTTCTGGCAGTCTCCACTGTTTATTCTGACTTACAGAAGTTGCAGTGGTTGGGAATAGTGTGGCTAGCTGGTCCCATTAGCTTAACTAAACATTTCAACACTGTCTACTTCACTATTAAAATTTGACGACAAACCTTTTTATATTTGACCCAAAAACGCCGTAACCCAAAAACTAATACATAACCCTACAATTTCCACCGAAAATATGACTTGTTTGACATGTTAGGGTTGTCCCCAATGGAGCCAGTGAAGGTTCCAACCCTTTATGTTTTTAGAGATATTTGTCTCCGGGGTACAAAATGGACTTTCGTAAAAGCTATATATTATTATAGTTTCGGATGATTTTGGCCCGAATTGATCGTTATCTCAGTATGTTTTCTCTTGTGGTGTATATGTAGTTATTTATTTATTTATTTATTTTATTTTATTAGGAAAACATACAGTGTTTTAATACAGAGTAGAAACAGATATGAAAAACTGAGCACCATTTACATGTTTCCGCATTTAAACATCTAGACAGCTTGTTAACAGTTTTTAGTGATAGGTAGTATAAGAGGTAATGTAATTAACTTAATATTAAACAACACAGTTTGAAAAAGGAAAACTTAGAGTATTTTATGTAACTAAATTACGTTGAAGTCAGAGAACCAAACCATGATTTTGCTAATGTTTTGTTGAAAACGCGTGGCTTTGAGTTAAACATATCCAGTTCAGGAAAGTCTACAAGTTTATTAAATTCTCTAGCGGATCTCACAAAAAATGAATTCTGCCTGTAGTTTGAAGAACTCTGAGGCACATCCACAAATGCTTGAAGTCTCGTCCTTCTATTTGGGACTTTAAGTTTAACTTGTGATAGTAAATCCGGTGAGTCAATGTAATTCTGCGCAATTTTAACGACGCACGTAATATCCGAAAACTTCCTTCTTTGGTGCAATGGTAGGATGTGATATCTTCGACATCTTGCTTCATAATTACATAGGTTACATACATACATGTACATAGGTTTTGTATATATAGAATCTACATGAGTGTTGTGAAGTGCAAGCTAACGGACATGACTATTTTCCCCATCTTGACCTATAATAGTGCACAGACTTGGTCTTTTAATAAACCATTCCATCACGCCTGTTTTTCCCGGAGGTTTAGGCAGAGGTGTACCAATTTACACCCACAGTTTAGGTCCCATGTAAATGGGGCGAGCTTATTGCTGTTAACTGGGCACAAATCATAACTCCGTGCTGTTAGTGAGAATTTCATAGAACAACCCAATAACACTTTTTTTCTCGACCTGGTAATCGAATATAAGGCATCCATCGTAGCAGTCGCGTGGTCTCTCAATAACATCCAAAAGTTCAAAGTCAAGGTTAGCCTACGGGCTATGGGGCGCAGCATGCTTGATGTTAAATTACCAGATCACGTTCTAAGCACCACACAGGGTTCCAAAACATCTGTGTTTTGGACAAAACGTCTTATCATGCCTGACATGACTTAAAAGACTGGCCAGTTGAAATGTGACAGAGCTGGACATGTATGCTGTTTGTCAAACGATCGATGAGCCCGTAGAACACGAGATTGGTGCCCTAAATCGGCGAGACTGCGGTGTCATCTACCCAATTGGCAAGACCCAGACTTACATAATAGTGATCATGTACTCATTTGGTTTTTTTTCATACCTCGTTGCTTGGCATACAAGCCGACAGCCCACCTGATGTTAGTGGTCACTTCTGCCTATAGGCATCTGAAATACCAGAGGCCTTGTAAATGCGTTGCCATCCCAGAGGCAAAGTTGAAATGTCGAAATTCTAATTACACCGGCACCCAAACCATTCAAACCGGAACACGGCAATGCTGCTTTGCGGCAGAAATAGGTAAGCTACTAGTACTTCCCTGGACGAGATCCTTCACAGAGAACTCTACTGCTACTACCTACCTTGGATTTAGGTATTAGAAAGTGTAATTAAAAATAGTAAGTTGCCAGCCTATGAACTTTTACGACATTAACCATATCCTAGTCAAAAGAGACGTCACCTACAGTAATAAACAAATAATAAAAACTGTTTTACTATCATCGCGTCGTAAAAAAAGAAGTTTTAAAACTAGCAAGTACCTAATTAAATGAAGACATGAATTCTAGAATACTGCCTTTTTTTTAATTAGGTAGGTACAATTATTTAGGACTAGCTTTTGCCCGCGACTTCGTCCGCGTAATTTTGTTATATATTTAAAATTCAATCATGATTCGAAAAACACGTGGCACCATGTATAAGAACATTATTGCTGTTTTTTCGGAAACAGTATTTTCTTTCCGCTTGAAAAGTAAGTTATGTTTATTCCACACTACAATCAATGTTGGTACCAAATTTCATCCAGATCCGTTCCGCCGTTTAAGCGTAAAAGAGTAACAAACATCCATCCTTACAAAAACTTTCACATTTATATCTATTATTGGTAGAATAAATCAGAAATAACCAATGCAAATTGACCAAGGGTGGTGATCAAAACTCGTGCCTTCTCTGTATGACAACAGGACTTTGTCCTGCAGTCTGACAATAATACCGAACATCCACTTACCGTTATGCTTGTATTCCCCGAAGAGTTAGGCACAGTTCGCCGGTATGTTTAGGTCCCATGTAATAGGGGGCGAGCCTATTGGCATTAATCGGGAACAAATCCTAATTCTGAGCTGCTACTAAGAATTTTATAGAAAAACCCAGTAAAACTTCTTGCTCGACTTGGGAATCGAACCCAACACTTCTAGCGTAGCAGTCGCGCTTAGGACCACTAGGCTAACGAGGCAGTTTATAATAATTCCGAAGTAATAATAAAAAAAACCCAAAACAATCTCGCCCAGGAAAATTGTATAAATTTGCCACGCAATATTGCCCTCCCAATAATTTATTTTCAAGCCTTTACAAACTGTAATCAATTTTGAAATATTTTATTCTCCAGTAATAATTTATTAGGCACTCAACCATGAACACGATATTGTATTTTTTACGATGCAGTTGCTATTCAAAATATTTTCATTCAATCGTTTTTCGTCTGCGGGGTAAACTGTGCGGAATGATGGGAGATGGGCTAACAGAAATTGAAACGGTACAAGAATGGTTTTGGGATTATTAGGTAGAGTATTTTACAGAGATCTTAGAAAACCTTTATTACGTCTAGTCCATCAAACTGAACGCCAAAACAATTATTTCAATGATACCATTTACAGGAAATTTTGAATTGTTAAGAAGTAAGACAGGAAGTTGAAGCTTGCTCATCTCGTCTCGTCTTTTCTCTCTCTTTTTATTTCATATCAACTTCTGCTTGTGATTTCAGCGCGTGTTTTTTTCATCCGCGTAAAGTTACGTCTTTGATTTCTGCTACACTCCCTTTTGTCGTAACGTGATGTTATAATTATAACCTATACTATTTCTCATGTATTCGGCTATTATGCACAAAAAGATTTTTTCTAATCCGACTGCTAGTTTCAGAGATTAACGCGTTTTGACAAATAAACAACTCTTTAGCTTTATTATATTAGGATAGATTACAAATATTTTGATTTAATCGGTATACTGCATGGAATGAAGGTGAGTCGGTTTGAGTAACGCGCGTTGGTAGAAATTAATACGGTATAAGATAGTTTATGGGAGTAAGTAAATAAGTGGGGGAATTAGTATATTGGAGGATGTTTGAAAGTAGCGCCAGTGACAGAACAGTTGAAAAGGAACTGTTTGTCTTGGTATGGACATGTGAAGAGGAGGGATGAGACGCATGTGACCAAAAGAGTAATGAATATGAATGTGGATGGATGGGGGGAAGAGGGAGGCCAAAGAAAATATGGATAGATTGCGTGTAGAATTATTCGTCAGCGATAGCCTCGTTAGTCAAGTAGTCCTAAGCGCGACTGCTACGTTACCTCTAGCGTAGCAGTCGCGCTTAGGACCACTTGGATAACGAGGCAGTTATAATAGTAAGTAAGATTGCTTTTTCCAACTGTCATCATCATCAACTTAGCCTTTTAGCCTACAGACATTCTCTTAGCCTACTATGTTGGGGTCGGCTTCCAGTCTAACCGGATGCAGCTGAGTACCAATGTTTTACATGGAGCGACTGCCTATCTAACCTCCACAACCCAGTTACTGGGCAACACGATACCTCTTGGTTAGACTGGTTGTCAGACTTCCTGGCTTCTGACTATCCGTAACGACTGTCAAAGATATACGAATGACAGCCGGGACCAACGGCTTTACGTGCTTTCCGAGGCATGAGGGTGTCATACCGCCAACTTCTAAACTCCGGGCTGCTACTGAGAAAATCCTAACGGAAAAACCCAATAACACTTTTTGCCCGACCCGGGAATCGATCCCAGGACCCCGTGCACATCAGTCGCGGTTGCGACCACGAGAGCAACGGGGCAGTCAATTATAATTAGCTCAATATTTGAAATAATTAGGAAAAGTGTCTTTCAATCAAGTAGATTGATTCCCCTGATACCATATTGTGTCCAGTGGTACTGCAGGTAAATACAATAATATTGAAAATATTAAATGGTTGTTATTTGTTGCTGTTGCTGAAAATTTCTTCATGCGCAACAACAATTGCCCAAGCCAATCAAACAAAACAGGTGAGGTAAGAATAAAAAAGTTGTATTTCCTAGAATACAAACAAGAACTGAAAACATTATGAAGAATTGCACAAAGCACAGTAACATACGTCTTGAGAATTTATTGAAAAAAAAAATCCGCAGCCAAATATATTTCGCTAGTCGACTCCCGGCCACCGTAGACCTGCTCACCGCCTACGGTGTCCGCCAGGGTAGGTTACCATCCGTACGTTGCATAACGAAAGGCCGCGTCGACAGCGCGTTCGTGTTCCACGAGCGCCTCAGAGAGAAGTCAGCAATTGGAGGGGCCACACAGGGCCGATGCCTGCCGGGCCTGCGAGTTCATCGTAAGAGAAGGAACATGGGTGGGTTTTAGACAGTACAAGTCTGACACTACCCCACGCCACGCCCAGTGCGGTGGAAGTCATTTGATGATTTTCCATTCAGAAAAAAAGCCAAATATATTTCATTTTTTTTTCGAATCCGAAAGAAAATTCCCTGGAGTTAGAAAATAAAATCACAACATATTTAGACTTTGTCTATCTTAGCGTTTTGTCGAATGCCACACAAAACGATAAAGGACAAGACATACTTAGTTTACGCTACGCCATCTATATTTTACTTCGCGTGGAAATTCTATTGCTTAGACAACTTATTTTTTCTGAATGTGCAAAATAAATATTGACATAGATTTGAACTGCCTTTAAATCATCTGCTTAGACAGTGTTTTACTGTATCAATCTCAATGGAGAGAACTCAAGTACGCAAGAAATGTAATAGTGCACAAATGTGTGCCCAAACACAGGTGCAGTCTTCCCTTACTCTCATAGTCAGAAGGGACGGCAATCTGACACAGCAGTAGAGAGATCAGGTAAAGAACCAACGCCTTTACGTGGCTTATGAGGCTCGGGAGTGTCACACGGCCAACTTTCAAACTCCGGGCTGCTATTTAGATATTCTTAATGGAACCTGGGAGTCATGCAGGCCACTTCTAACCGGTCCTTTTGGAAATCTATGGGGGAGGCCTATGTGCAGCAGTGGACGTCCGGCGGCTGATATGACGATGATGAACCATACAGAAGGACAGACGGCGGGAAGTGACTCTGTTTTACACTATGTAGACATATAAGTACTCACATACATACCATCACGCCTGTATTTCTCGAAGGGTTAGGCAGAGGTGTACTAATGTTTTTTAAAGGTTATGTTTTGGCGAACCTACTACTATTAACCAGGCGCAAGTCCTAACTCCGGGCTGCTACTGGAGATATACATACCATCACGCCTGTATTCCCCGAAGGGTAACGCAGATGTGTACCAATGTACACCCACAGTTCGCCGGTATATTTAGGTCCAATGTAATAGGGGGCGAGCCTACTGTCATTCCTAACTCCGAGCTGCTACTGAGAATTTTATAGAAAAACCCAATTACAGTTTTTGCTCGACCTGGGAATCGAACCCAAGACCGCTAGCGTAGCAGTCGCGCTTAGTAGCACTAGGCCAACGAGGCAGTTTAGAGCAGTGGAGAAATACTCGTATACATTAATATGTAACACACGTAACACGACACACAAATTGGTTACAAGATTGATTGTAATCAGAAAAAACTGTTATGGAAAATATATGGTAGTACTGTCATAATAAATTTCCCAGGTTCTGTCTGAAACTGGCGAGGTGAAATATGACGGTGCATATTTTTCTGATAAATAATTTTGCTGTATTTAATATTTATGTCAATTAGAGTTCATTATAATGAGTGGATATTATATTTTTTAGATAATGATCCACCAGCTGTGGTTTATTTTATCAATTGCATTTCAGTAACGAGTGTGTTAATTAAAAATACGGGTATGTTAATCATTTATGAACGTGGTTAGATGTATGAACGTGGACGAGGCGAAAGAAGTATGTAAGGATCGTAGCAGGTGGCGTTCTGTGGTTTCTGCCTACCTCCATGGGAAAAAGGCGTGAGTTTATGTATGTGTATGTTAACCATTTATTCCTGTTAATGGATAATAATATCAGCCTATTTCTACCCCGTCTCTTGGCAAAAGCCTCGAATCATCCAGAGAAGACACGAGCATTGATTACTCGTTCAAGGCTGATTAGTTGATTTCAGACTTTTATGTACTAAATATAAGTTCAGTCAGTGATGTCCAAGATAAACTCAGAAAGCACATATAATTAATTGGTACTTGCCTGATATGGAACCCACGACTTACCTTGGCTACTGGACTACTCGCTAACAGATGCAGATAAAAAATATGTAGTAATGATTTTTGTAATAAAATACTTCGCAATATTTTCCTCTCTAACACTACAATATTGTAGCATTCTGTGCAATAACAGTTCAGAATAAAATTATTTAATAAATTATTCAAGTCAACATATTTTTTTGTTTTTTATACTACAATCGGTATTTTATCTGAATCTATGACGTATTTACCGGTGCTATGATCATAATATAGCAATACGTAGACATACAACCACTGCCTCGTTCGACTGCTACGCTAGAGGTCCTGGGTTCGATTCCCAGGTCGAGCAAAAGTGTTATTGGGTTTTTCTATGAAATTCTCAGTAGAAGCTCGGAATTAGGATTTATGCCCGGTTAATGGCAATAGGCTCGCCCCCTATTACATGGGACCTAAACATACCGACGAACTGTGGGTGTACATTGGTACACCTCTGCCTAACCCTTCGGCTAATACAGGCGTGATTTTCCGCCTCATGACATAGCGGGAACACTTTGGGCACTAGAAAAAAAAATACCATACCATACCATCACGCCTGTATTCCCCGAAGGGTTAGGCAGAGGTGTAAAAATGTACACCCTCAGTTCGCCGGTATGTTTAGGTCCCATGTAATAGGGGGTGAGCTTATTGCCATTAGAAAAAAAATGGATAATAAAAAAACTGTCAAATATTCTGAACTCATATTTACCTTAATTTCCCCGTCGCATAAGCTCAACATGTTTCCCGACGTAAATCAGACAAGTCGGCGTGGTGTCTCCCAGTGAATTTGTCACGAACGTCGTTCGCCCGTGATTTTGCACCAATAGAGCTCATTACCGTTTCACTATCACAATCTGTTTAGGAGATGGATTTACGATTTGTTGACTAAGAACAAATTTACGTCTGTAATTTGTTAATAAGGGGTGAGTTACGTTTGCTTTTGGGATGTAATTGGTACGGTGTGATGATGGCCCAGTGGTTTTTGCGCCCGCCTATAATGTATGAGGTAGGTAGGGGCTTTTCAATTCGTTAAAATTTACCTTGGATGTCACTGACATCGGTGAAGGAAAACATCGTGAAGAAACCTGGAATTCTAATGAATATAAGTCTGAAATAGCCAATCCGCCTTGAGCACGGCTCCTTCTTTGAATGAGAAGAGGCCTTTGCCTTGCAGTGGGCTCAAGGCGGATTGGAATAAATATTATTGTATATTATAGCCAGATTTATAAGGATTTGTATGGGTTATTTGTGAAGTAATAAAACCGAAGATTTTTTTGTTTGTCTAAACGCGCTAATCTCTAGAAATGCCAGTTGATTTATTTTTAAAGATTACAAATTACAAAAACGAAATCTTCAACACATTTACATGTTACTCATTTCTTTGTGCAATTCCAGTTCATCGGAACCCAATCGAGGATTGTTGATTTACAAGATTAAGTACTAGAACCTTTCCAATGAATGTTATTGATACGATTCGACAAGGATCCCTAATTGATTATGGTAATCGATTATTCGCTTTTTTCCTCTTCATTTATACGAGTTTGTCTATTCTTTTCAGATCGATTGTTTTTTTAAAGACTTCCTTTGTTAGCTTGTTTATTTTCTTTCTTTGTGTTTACAACCGATAATGGGAGAGTATTATTTAACCGACTTCAAAAAAGATGTAGGTATAAATGTTTTCCGATTCCGCAGTCAATTATGGAATGATATTGAACATTCTTATTTTGTTTGGAAGAATATACTTCCCAATTGATTCCGTAGAAGTTTTATCAAAATCGGTTTAGTAGCTTGGTTTTGATAGCAAAATAACTGAAACAAGTATGTTATTATGGTTACGACACACGAGAGCGGAGGAGTAACCAAAAACGAAACGTAGGTAACTCAGGTGCAACTGTTCGTTATTAATATAGTAAGGATCGTAGCAGGTAGCGTTCTGGGGTTTCTGCCTACCGACCATGGAAAAATGCGTAAGTTTATGTATGTGGGTTCAGTATAACTATTGCAAACAACAATAAGATCATAAACCTAAGTCATTATATTCATACAATCATTTATATTCATCAAATTCCTAACCTACAAACTTTTACAATTTCCCACCCGAAAAATGACGTACCAAAAATCTCAGAGATCAAAAGGTAAGGTACCCTGACACCTGTAGCTTGTGCTTAACCATCCAACACCCAAATACGACCACGATTTACGTGGATTACGCCGGACAACGACCGGTTACAGGACTTCGCGCCGTTCATCCTTTAAGACCGAGTTTTGGTCAGATTTGCATTGTAAAGAAACTTTGTTTCAGGCCCTGGCGTTTTTTGAGGTAAAGCGAGCTCGCGACGGTATCGCCGCCTGAGTGTGGCGGAGCGGGCTGCCGAATGCGACTGTACAAAATGGTTTCGGCGGCGCTATTCGCGGCGAAACCGCTGCGCTCTCGCCTCGCTTTGAATTCGCTCGAAAATCGCTAGTGTGATAACGCCCTAATTTTTTGAAGAGTTTCGATTGATTTAATCTATTCTGGCAGCTGTGAAAGTTGTTTTGCTGGATTTAAAAGGATTAACTTGTCAACTCTTTGTCAAACTCGCAATTTGGACGGGGATTGAGTGAAAGTTAAGTTGAGATGGTGACTTAATTAACTCTAGTGATGTGACGATGAATTTAGGAGTAAATAGGTAATGAGTTACTCAGCTCCGGTGTTTTTTAAATTATTCTTAATCAGGTTTGTTTTTAACCGACTTCAAAAAAAGGAGGTTATTAGTTCGTCTGTACGTTTTTTTGTATGTGTGTTACGCGATAACTCCGTCAATTATACATCGATTTTGATGATTATTTTTTTGTTTGAAAGGTCAGACTTCAAAAGTCCCATGTAATAGGAGGCGACTCTATTGCCATTAACCGGGCGCAAATCCTAACTCCGAGCTGCTACTGAGAATTTCTTAGAAAAACCCAATAACACTTTGCTCGACCTAGGAACCACCCAAGACCTCTAGCGTAGCAGTCGCGCTTAGGACCACTAGGCTACCGAGGCAGTTGAGGCAGTACTTGGGGGAACTTGTATGAAAACACACAACTTTTGCGGTGAGTCGTATTTTCTCATCCAGCTTACATTTATCAGTATTCGCATCACTATCTCAGTTGAGAGGCATAAAAACGAACGTGACACTACCGTATAAAGCATTTCAGATAAAATAGTATTAGCGAGTCGTCCCTAAGGGCAATATATTCTGTCAAAATCACTTAAATTACAGCCTCAGGCACTATTTTATGCCTTATCAGAAGAGCTGTGGCCATTACAGGGACCTTTTTTTTGAAAAAAAGTCATAATCTATTGTCATTTTATTTTGAACTTTATATGTTAAGAGTTAAGGTAGGTTTTGCTTTGTAGTTTTTGTAGCGTATGTCATCGTAGTGTCTTGCCCGTCTTTGCTGGGTTAAGTTGGTGAAATTGATTTATATGTATTGCTATGTTTCATAGTTTTAGTGGACAATTACGTTAGGTTCAATATCTACGAATTTTTGGTCACCTAAACAATTTTTGTTAATTTTGACTTAGTCAACTTTGTATGAGTCGACTTATCTTTGCCACTTAAATAATTAATGTAATTTAGTACCCTGTTAGTCTCATTGTTGTAAGAGAGGGGCTCTGGGTTCGATTCCCAGGTCGGGCAAAACGATATTGGGTGTTTTCTTTAGGAATTTTTCAGCAGTAGCGCTTGGAAATTAGGTACCCTCATATCTCGAAAGACACGTAAAGCCGTTGATTTTGCACCTGATCTCTCCCAGGTAGTGTTGGATTGATGTTTCGACTGGGTATGAGAGTGAGAGACGATGCAGAATCTCCGTCGTACTTGGCTAGTCTACATTGAGATAGGCCACCGTGACCGCAATTCGATCGGTAGATTAGCCTAGTGGTCCTAAGCGCGACTGCTACGCTAGTGATCTTGGGTTCAATTTCTTGGTCGAGCAAAGAGCTATTGGGTTTTTCTATGAAATTCTCAATAGCAGCTCGGAGTTAGGATTTGTGCTCCGTTAATGGCAATAGGCTCGCCTCCTATTGTATGTATTCTCCAGACCAACTCCGGCCACGGCGGCTAATCTTTATTTAGAATAGCCAAGTACGCAGGAGATATAGTGCACAAGTGTGTGTGCAAATACAGGTGCACTCCCTCTTCCCTAACTCTCATAGTCCAAATGGGACGGCAATCCGACAGGACCGGGGAGAGATCAGGTGGACGACAACGGCTTGACGTGCTTTCCGAGGCACAAGAGTGTCACACCACCAACTTCTAAACTCCAGGCTGTTACTGAGAAATGCCTAATGGAAAATTCCAATAACACTTTTTGCCCGACCTAGGAACCAAACCTAGGACCCCACCCTCGACAGTCGTGCTTGCCATCACGAGACCATCAGGGCAGTTCGCCTCCTTTTACATGGGACCTAAACATACCACACAACTGTAGGTGTACATTGGTAAACCTCTGCCTATCCCTTTGGGGGATACAGGCGTGATGGTATGTGTGTGTAATCTAGATTCTCGTAAAGAATTTCAAAACATAATATTAGCTCCGTATCTTCAATCACCTGAAGGAACTAAGTAATCACGCCATTTTTTGTTGGATTCCTTTGAGCCGCTTTATGTTCCCTCTCTTCCTTTTCTAATCCTCATTCCATTTCATTTGAAGTCGCCCCTTCTTGTGGGTCTTCAGATCAATCTGTCTTGGGTCATCGGTAACGTAATTGCGTGCAACCGTCCTTTCTTTAAATGGATTCTTGTGGCCTAAAAACACCTTCCGGGTACGGTTTGTGAATAATTGTATTAATTGCGTTTTCGCTGTCGTCAAAGTTGATATATTATTCTACGAGAACCGTTTTTTTTTTCGGGTTAAAAAATAGTCTGTGTGCTATTCCAGGTTATAATTGATCTCTGTGCAAAATTTCATCCAGATCCGTTCAGCCGTTCTCGCGTGATTGAGTAACAAACATTCTTCCATCCAAACTTTCGCATTATAAGTGTAGTAAGATAATTATCAGAGTACAGTTTATTTGGTCGATAATTAACCCCCGATACAAAAACGACGGGGTACGTGGGTGTCTGTGGCATCCGTAGCTCCCGAACGCTTGAACGCATTTTGATTTTGTTTTTTTTTTTTGTTTGAAAGGTGAATCAGTCGGGAGTGTTCTTAGCTATGTTTGATGGAAATCAGTTTAGCGGTTTCAAAGTTAACACCTCTTTTGTTAGCTGCGGTAGGTATTTTAATTATAAATCCTGGTTTTCTCGCGATATTTTACTTTACCGATGTCAGTTATGTCCAAGATAAAATTGGAAAGTACATAAATGAATTGAAATAGAAACAAAATGAATGTCGACTCTTCACGTGACCAGAGAGATACCGGCTGAGAGAGGCTGGCCTGTTCTGGGATCACACAATAAGATTTGCCATACAACGTGGCTATGCTGCGTTTTTGGTACTTGCTCCATTGACAGCTTCCGCCTTTCTTATTTGTAAATTGTACATAGCTACTATTTTTTATTATTTCTATGTTTTATTTTTAACTTATTATTAATGTAAAACTTACAAAAATATTCAAAAACAATGTTTTTTTTTTTTACATGAAGGCAACATTTTCTCTCCGTTTCGAACTCGTGGCTGCCTTATCGAGAAGCCTCCCCATGGAAAGTGATAAAAGAATACTCCTCGAGATCAATTATACATTTGGGAGTGATGCGTCAGCTGAAACTTTTTGGTGATAAAGAAAAATAAGTTTTACGATTCTTTATTTTTTTTTTGCTTTCAAAAATCCCTCTGAGAGTTCAAGTTTGGATTGTATTTATCTTGGTTTGTTGTTAAAGGAGCGTTATTATTATTTTTTGTGGTTACTTGGATTATTGATTTCATTATAGGCTGGATGCGGGCAGCGCAGGAGCGGTCATTGTGGGTATGGGTTTAGGGGAGGCCTATGTCCAGCAGTGAATTAAGTCCGTCTGATGTAATGATGATGATATTATGGTTAGCAGGCATGCTATTCCAGCTTTATGTATTGTAATAGCTGTAGTCCTCGGTTTCGCCCGCGTTTAGTTGCGTCTTTGTTTACTGCTTTGCTCCGGAGCGTCTTGATATCTATACTGTTTCTCATGAATCTGGCTAAAATAAATACAAAAACATTGTTCGAATCCGACTGGTAGTTCCAGAGTTTAGCGCGTTTATACAAACTCACATAAACAAGAATAACACACACCATCACGCCTGTATTCCCCGAAGGGTTAGGCAGAGGTGTACCAGCGTACACACCCGCCGGTATGTTAATGTGATTCCCAAGCCAAGCAAAAAGTGTTATTGGGTTTTTCTCTGAAATTCTCAGTAGCAGCTCGGAGTTAGGATTTGTGCCCGGTTAATGGCAATAGGCTCGCCCCCTATTACATGGGACTTGAACATACCGGCGAACTGTGGGTGTACATTGGTACATCTCTGCCTAACCCTTCGGGGAATACAGGCGTGATGGTATGTTTCTCGAATAAATAGTGGTACCTAACCGACTGCTTTGGATAAATATTCGAAAACACTTTTCCAAATCTATGTACCCCTCGCATATGTACGAGTATGTGTCCCATTCGAGCTCCCAACCAAATATTTTCCAAACTTGCCTGTATGAATCAAATAATTGCCCTACAAACACCAAACAATTTGTTTTCAAATATTCGCTAGCCAATTTAAATGGAAATATTTTTGTATGCATAAAAATCGTCAATGATTGGACATGGCGGATCAATTATTTTTTCATTGTGATACTGATTGATGGTGAGTTTTTTTGTTTGAAGTTTGTTTTAAAGCAATTAAGGGTAATGTATCTTTAAATGAGCCATTGTATATGCTAGCTTTTATTTTTTATCAACATGCACTTTCAGTAATAAATCAATTTTTAAAATGTGTCTGTGTGATTGCTTGCTCTGAGTCTCCGAAACGGCCAGACCAATTTTGACGGGACGTCCACTCGCAGATAGTTGATGTTATAAGGAGTAATTAAGACTACTTTGAGTTTTAAAAAAAGTAAATATTAGGGTTCCACGTCAAAAAATAAAACTTTGTGATAACCGACATTTACGCGAGTTAAAAACTAGTGCTAAATATTACACGAAGGATTCATTAAGACTGTGTTTGAAAGTCCAAGTCAAATCATTTATTTCAATTAGGCAATTAATGGGCACCTTTTCGGGATATTGAAAATTGGGGAACTGAATCTTATCTAATAAAGAAAAATGAGCGGGAAACTCCATACACGCTCTTTAAAAATATAAAACCATTATCATCATCTTCCTACCTTTATCCTATGTTACATGGAGTCGGCGCAACACGTTTTCTACTTCCATGCCGTCCTGTCAACCGTCATGCTATCGCTGACTCCCTTCTCAGTTATATAATTCTTTAAACAAGCAAAAAAATATAATCAACGGTAGATTGTATGTATATGTATTCTCCAGACCGACTCCAGCCACGGCGGCTAATCTTTATTCAGACTAGCCAAGTACGCAGGAGATATTATAGTGCACAAGTGTGTGCGCAAACACAGGTACACTCCGTTATCCCTAACTCTCATAGTCCGATGGGACGGCAATCCGACACAACCGGGGAGAGATCAGGGGCAAGACCAACAGCTTACGTGCTTTCCGAGGCACGGGGGTGTCACACCATCAACTTCCAAACTCCGGGCTGATACTGAGAATTTCTTAATGGAAAACTCCAATAACACTTTTTTGACCGACCTGGGAATCGAAACCAGGACCCCACGCTTAACAGACGTGCTTGCCACCACGAGACTAACTAGCCAAGCCACCACTGATCACAGAATAGTGGTCACAGTACTAAACAATACCTTTTTTTATTATCTTTATTCCCAGACTGGCTGTTATCTAAAAACAACATTATTTTCGAAAGCGATTGTCACATTATTTATAAAAGCCTTTAGTTCAGCCAGATCGGGAGCTGCTTGGAAAATCTTAGAGATAAAAGTAATTTATTGTCAAGATTAGGAGCCGGTCGATTGTTTAGTTCTGCGTCAATCTGGTCAGAGAGACCGGAGCTCTTTCTTTTATAATTGAGTTTAGGTAAACCCGCCACACTATTCCCAACCACTGCAACTTCTGTAAGCCAGAATCAACAGTGGAGACCGCCTGAAGAGCGCCGAGGCAATGAAGCTCGACGAGTCCCGGAGAAACGATATAAATGTCTTGGATCCCGCAACGAAATTAATCAGAAAAGATTAGCGGAGGAGTAGGAAAAAATATAGTTTCCACTTCCCTCCAAAAAAGCAGGAGACAGAACAGAACTAGGCCAATAGGCACAAGGGGATGTTTACAACTGGGAGAAGACCAGATTGCCAAGCATCGCGGTTTGCACGGTTTAAGTTTTGGTAAGCTACAATGAAACAACACACATTTTTCTTTGGTTTCTTGAAGTAGTTGTACTTTGTATATTTAATGCTGATTTTGAATCTATTTTCTCGACTACGTCAGAAAGAGGGCAAGACAGCAACAGTTGGCACAAAAAAAAATATACACCGGCTTCTTATAATGGGTCCCGGCTGTGAAAGTCTAGACTACAGTTAAGTACTTAAAGTCTAGAATACTTACTTGCTTCATTTTTTTTTACCATATAATTAAAGTTAATATTTTACAATGTCGCGTTTTTTATTTGAGCTGTTATTGGTGGATAGTAATCAATTGGCAGCTTAAATTAGTTTTGAAGTAGTTGATTGATATATGGTTAAGAGATTGTGGATTGAGTCGTTTTGGAGGTTGAGAGGTTCCTAAACAAGGCTATAAAGAGAGAGAGAGATAAAGAGAAGAGATAAAGGTTGTTGATTGCAATGTGTTTTATAAATCCACAGCATTGGAAGAACAATAAGACACCCTAATAGCACCAATGTAAAAAAAAAATACTGAGTGCTTTTTTCTAAAAATCACTCTTGGTGAAGATTGAGATAAACTGTCATTTGATGACACTTTTTTTTTTTTTTTGGTGGGTGGGAAATCATCAAATAACTTCTCCCGCCCTGGGAGGGGCGGGAGGGAGTGTCACACTTTTACTGACTAAAACCCACCCATGTTCCTTCTTGTGCCCTTTGCGTTCCGGGGGCGCGGTATCTCTTGCGAACAACCCGCAGCCCCGGCAATTTGATGACACTACGGGATTAATAACTTACCTCAAGCTTACTTCATCGATGCAGGTTTTTAAAGACTACCATATTTTCTTTAAAGAATCGTTACCTAAACTAGAAATTTTTCCTGTGTCGTAGGTGCGTTTACAAACATATAAACTCACATACACAAACAGCCAGACCCGGAGTAACTATCTGTAGGCCTTAAAAAAATTTGTTCCGTGGGAGAATCGAATCCGCGACACCAATAGCAGCTGCCAGTCGCTCAGCCACTGCGCCAACCGTGCCGTCACGGTAAATCGATCGTTGCTACAGCAAAAACATTATTCTTTTAAATCGATAAAAAATTGTAACAGCCAATCTGCCCATTCTTCTTTATTTCCCTGAAGGTAGAAACACCTGTACACAGCATTTCAATGTCATTATTTCTTTGTCGATATTCACTGGGTTTAGCCGTGAAATTCATACATACATTATATTCAGCGGAACACCGCAGGGCCAGAATTTTTGCTGACTCTACCCTACGTGAAATGAATGCAGATCAAGGTTCGTGTTCGCATTTGGGCACTTTGGTGGTAAAGAATCGAATGAGCATTATTTTTACTTGGGAAAAAAAAATTCGTTCGCCTAGTGGTCCTAAGTGCGACTGCTACGCTAGAAGTCTCGGGTTCGATTCCCAAGTCGATCAAAAAGTGTTATTGGGATTTTCTGTGAAATTCTCGGTTGCAGCTCGGAGTTAGAATTTGTGCCCGGTTAATGGCAATAGGCTCGCCCCCTATTACATGGGACTTTAACATACCGGCGAACTGTGGGTGTAGGTGCATTGGTACACATCTGCCTAACCCTTCAGGGAATACAGGCGTGATGGTATGTATTATAATTAATTTAATTATTTTGAGACTGAAACTGATACAGAGCCCATTTAATTTTATTGACAAGCTTCTATGTAATTAAACTCCATACATATGCCATACCAACTATAACATACTACAACCCCAAATTATTCCCACAAAATAACTTAACCATACAATACAGGGTGCTCCATTATGAACAACCGGAACCGGAACCGTAGTTTGATAACATTTCCGTTCGCCAAATTACAGGTCACGTGGTCTGAATGACAGTTGAGCTTACAACGCCCTCTGGTGGTGGGTTCGCGAACTTGTGTCGTGTCAGCGATAAGAAAAATATGAATTTGATTGGGGATAACAGATGGGGAAGAAGATGAAGGGGGTTACAACGTGATGAGTCTGTCGATATATAAATGTAATAATAGTTTGTTCGGTAAAATCTGAAGTTTTTTTTTCCATTAACAATCTTACTTCTACTGAAACTAAGTAATAAGTAGAACTGCTCGGGGCTGCGGGTTGTTCGCAAGAGATACCGCGCCCCCGGAACGCAAAGGGCACAAGAAGGAACATGGGTGGGTTTTAGTCAGTGAAAGTCTGACACTCCCTCCCGTCCCACCCAGGGCAGGACAAGTTATTTGATAAAAAAAAAAAGTAGAACTGCTACTCGGACTGAAACAAAACTTTACAAAAGATCATATAAATAAGATCGTATAGGCTATATAAGATCACGCTATGACACACTGGACCGGCGCAGTAACCAAAGCTGCAAATAAACGCGGTTGAAAAAAAACCGGCGAAGTCGCAGGCAGAAGCTAGTTTATTAAAAACGCAACACTTTATAAAGATGGATGGATGGATGTTTGTTACACTTTCACGCTTAGCCTCCCCGCCCACGACCGACTTGTTGACCGATTTTTGAATGTGTTTTGTTTGGCGAGATTGGAACGTTTATGAATTCCAATACATACCGACAAAAAATCGCTCCTGAACGAAAGTAGATCTAGCACACATCTATATCATTCATCTAGCTTAACACAGGATAATTTTAATCTTGTTTTTAGGACACCATGGTTAGGTAATTCGGAAATTTCATACAAAGATATCACGGGCAGAAGTTTTTAAGATTCATAAAAATCAATATAGCTATATATGAAGACTTTATATAACCATAACAGATCAGGTAGACTTATACATACATAAACTCAAGCCTTTTTCCCAAGGGGGGTAGGCAGAAACCACAGAACTTGCATACTCCTTTCGCCTCATCCACGCCGGTTACGAGTACTGAGCACACGACCTTTCTGTATGTAATATCTACCTATCAGGTAGAAATTACCCAAATAAAAACATTGCACTTAGTTGCCTGTTCTGCAAATTAATTAGCTTTTAAATCACATAAAAAAGAGACTGTATTCATCTTTTACAAGCTAATTTAAGCATAAATTAGCGAACCATTAGAAAACACATTAAACTACGTACAAAACAAAATCAAGCGAGAATGATTTTGGACAAAAAACGGTTACTTTGGGTAAATTGACTGAAAAATGACAATAGATGTACCACTATGTAAACATACACAGAAGGTATTTTTTTTTTTTTGGAGCGTGGGAAATCATCAAATAACTTCTCCCGCCCTGGGCGGGGCGGGAGGTGTCAGACTTTTACTGACTAAAACCCACCCATGTTCCTTCTTGTGCCTTTTGCGTTCCGGGGGCGCGGTATCTCTTACGAACAACCCACAGCCCCGGCAGGCATCGGCCCTCAGTGGCCCCTTCCCTATGCTGACATCTCTTTGAGGCGCGCGTGGAACACGAAAGCACCGTCGACACGGCCTGTCGTTATGAAACGTAAGGACGGTGAGCTACCCATTGCTCACCGTCCACAGGCCCACACAGAAGGTCTAATGTTTATGATCTGTTTTAAAAATAGGATGACAAGGCAAATCTTTTCAACTTCCAGCAAATTACTTGCTTTTGTCCGTGACTGTTTTTGCGTGGAATTTAAGACAGCCCTATAAGTTATTCATCATCTACTTAGTCTTTTCCCGACTATGTTGGGGTCGGCTTCCAGTCTAACCGGATGCAGCTGAATACCAGTGTCTTACATGGAGCAACTGCCTATCTGACCTCCACAACCCAGTTACTGGGCAACACGATACCTCTTGGTTAGACTGGTTGTCAGACTTCCCGGCTTCTAACTATCCGTAACGACTGTCAAAGATCTACGAATGACAGCCGGGACCAACGGCTTTACGTGCTTTCCGAGGCACGAGGGTATCACACCACGAACTTCCAAACTCCGGGCTGGTACTGAGCTAATCCTAATGGAAAAGCCCATTAACACTTTTTGCCCGACCTGCGAATTGAACCTGGGATCCCACGCTCATCAGACCCGACAGCCCTATAACTTACTGCACTCTGCAAATAGTGTTATGTAGTTCTTTATTATTAAAGCATTTTTTGTTAGTATTTCTTACATTACCTCTGTTCAGGTTCCTCAATACTGATTGGACTAAATTTAAAGCGAGTTAATCGATAAGAAAAGAAAAAAGAACATTACCTCTAAAGTCAAAGTCAAGTCAAAGTCAAATCATTTATTTCAAGTAGACCATTAAAAGACTTCTGAACATCAATTACATGTTAAATTAAAAATATTGAATCTAGTTGCCCATTTCAAAAGGTAGTTTCGTATGTCGAAGATCGGGAAATAAACTCCATACATACTCTATAAAAAATTGTATTACAATTTATCTAGGTACAAGCAAACAATTTTATGTCCTTTCAAAAGGGGGTAAGGTTTATTTTTTAGTAAATGGAGTTTCTTGTCTATTCTTCTCCTACAAAAGAACCTTTTGGAAATGGCGAGTTAAAAAAAAATATATTTCCTATAATAAGACGTTCAAAGTGCCTCTTAATGGCTTAATTAAAATAAATGATTTGACTTTGAAATCATGGCGATATCAAAGCGTGTTTACGCACATTGTTCAAAGTGGTCTTTTTTTTTTTTTGGTGGGTAGGAAATCATCGAATAACTTCTCCCGCCCTGGGCGGGGCGGGAGGGAGTGTCAGACTTTTACTGACTAAAACCCACCCATGTTCCTTCTTGTGCCCTTTGCGTTCCGGGGGCGCGGTATCTCTTGCAAACAACCTGCAGCCCCGGCAGGCATCGGCCGTCAGTGGCCCCTTCCTTTTGCTGACATCTCTTTAAGGCGCGCGTGGAACACAAACGCGCCGTCGACACGGCCTGTCGTTATGCAACGTAAGGACGGTGAGCTACCCATTGCTCACCGTCCACAGGCCCGTATCTACGGTGGCCGGGTGTCGTCTCGCGGCTCCCGACGTCCGGAGCGTCTACCGCGGCGGTTCAAAGTGGTCTTACTGCATTAATTTTTCAAGTAATGCTTCTATTTTTTTCGGAGCGCTTTTTACAAAACGGACCATTTACCTATTGAAAAGAGATGTGAAAAATTTGTCTTTTCATGAATACCTTTCAGTGTTTTTTTTGTTACATTATTATAAAATGCCTACGTCAAGCCCATTTAGGATTTTATTTTGTTGAATTAATCGAATCCGGTGCGTCTCTCCGTTGAACTTTAATTAATGTATTTCCTTTAAAGAGCTCGTTGATTTCTGTTGTTTTACATTATTTGGGAAAAAAAGCAATTGTACGTTGTATTTAACTAGCTTTTGCTTGATTTCGTCCACGTAAATGTCGGTTATATTTGAAATTCAATCATGATTCGAACGACACGTGGCGCTATCAAATACCACTATCACCTCTGTAGATACATGATAACCGGGTACGATGGATGACCCTTCAGACACGAACACACAATCGTTCCTCACTCATGTATTATAATTTTACATTTCACAACACTTGCACACATTCTACGAAAGGCTTCCTCTCGTCTTCTGTTGCAACCATTGTAATCTATATATAATGCGACAGATGCGACATGTCTTCGTTAATTGCCTGGTCGGTCATGATGGAACGTGGAGTCCGACGGGGAATAATACACAGGCACTGTTCGGTACACTAGACTTTACTGTTTAAAACACTTTACAATAAAAAAAATAACGAATGATTGAATCACTATTTTCGGATTGAATCAAAATAAAATGGAATGTAGAGAGGTAAGCCAAGTTAAACGTTCGTCACCACGATTTTAATTTAAATGTGTCAACTGTACAAGTCTACCGCCTTTTATTCACATCAAAAATGACCAACGATAACTTTTGTGGACTAAACACACTCAAGCATTGCCATACCAAAAATCAAATTAAATAAAACTGAATTAAAATTTAAGATAAAAGCTTGACATTCCATTAAGGGATCTGCGACATATATGTGTCACTTTTATGTGAGAATGCTGTTATCCATAATACAAGGATATTTGTATGTTTTACGTGAATAAATATAAATAAATAAATAAATAAAATAAGTTAAATCTTTCTTTGGATACCAGAGTTCATACAAAGACTGCTGATAACGCTAATGGTTAAAATTGTAATATGCTATTACTGTATGTACGCATTGTGTTGTCTGTAAGTGATGATTGTTCAAATATTTTTGTGTTGAATAAATCTTATTATTTATTTAAATATATTATGAACATCATTGATGTTTTCCACAACAGTACTTCATTTCGGAATAAAAGTTACCCTATGTCCAATTCTGTACAACTGGCAACATACGTATATGAAAAAATTCGGGATGATTGGTTTAGTCGTTTAGGCGTAAATAGGTTAAAAACAAACAAACTTACTTTCGCATTTTTAATTTTAGTTAAGCTTCGTCTTTGATTACTACTCCGCCACCGTGGTCAGTAGCGAAATGTCTTAAACCTTCCTCGATAAATATCTATAAAATGCAAAAATATTTTTCTAATCGGACCAGTAGTTTCAGAGATTAGTTTCAGGGTCAAACAAACATTTCACAAAACCGTAAATAAAACTTAATATCAGCTGCAGTACTGTCCAATGTAGACTGTATTTAATTAAAAAAACAATATCATCATCTGCTTAGCATTTTTCCCAAGTATGTTGGGGGCGGCCTTCCAGTCTAACCGGATGCAGCTGAGTACCAGTGCTTTACATGGAGCGGCTGTTAATCTGACCTCTACAACCCAGTTACTGGATAACATGATACCTCTTAGTTAGATTGGTAGTCAGATTTCCTGGCTTCTGACTATCCGTAACGACGATCAAAGATACGAATGACAGCCCGGGTTTCACACCACCAACTTCCAAACTCCTGGCTGCTACTGAGCAAATCCTAACGGGAATAACCCAATAACACTTTTTGCCCGACTTGGGAATCGAAGCCGGGACCCACGCTCATCAGTACCAACATCTTACAAAAAATATCACCACTCGTCCAATAAATTATGTCGAAAATATATTCAACTCGAACATTTTATAACAGCAAAGATATCATCAGACGATCAAATAAATATAAAACCAACCATAAAAACCAGTAGCGCATCCTGTTGGTTAAGCATCAATTACTATGAGACACACTAATTATAATTACTTATCAGAATTATCGATTGATAACGATCAGAGTGGGGAAGCGATGCGTGTGAACAAATTTGACAATTATCAGGATTGGTATGGAAGAGAATATTCAATGTTCATTGGTTGAGACCGAGGTTTTATAAAAATTGGTTACTAAGATAACATAATATAAGCATACCGACTGTATTCCCCGAAGGGTTAGGCAGAGGTGTTCCAATGTTCATCCACAGTTCGCCAGTATGGTTAGGTCCTTGTAATAGGCGAGGCGAGAGGCGAGCCTTATTTTTTCGCTTTTTAGTAATAATTTCCTGTCATCCAAATCCATACAAGAACAGTTATACTACGTAAATTAACAATACACCACTTAAAAGTCACAAGAAAGCAGAATACGCTAATACGTTTACTTGTATGATATATTTTTTTTAAGATTTTTTTTGCCGAACTACTGAACCAATTTCGATAATATTAATATGGGTCCACCTTTGAAGTAACATATCATATATAGTATATAGTATCAAACAAAAAATAATCATTAAAATCGATTCATAATTGGTGGAGATATCGCGTAACACACACACAAAAAAAAACATACAGACGAATTGATAATCTCCTTCTCTTTGAAGTCGGTTAAAAATAGATTTTTCACGGGGCAAATTCGCTAGGGTGACTCTACACGTGTTGTGTACTTAGTAGCCACTAATAACTGCACTCTCGCATTGGGATACTATAATGGTAGATGGAAGGCTTTTTTTTTTTTTGGGGGGTGTGAAATCATCAAGTAACTTCTCCCGCCCTGGACGGGGCGGTAGGGAGTGTCAGACTTTTACTGGCTAAAACCCACCCATGTTCCTTCTTGTGCCCTTTGCGTTCCGGGGGCGTGGTATCTCTTACGAACATCCCGCAGCCCCGGCAGGTATCGGCCCTCAGTGGCCCCTTCCTTTGCTGACATCTCTTTGAGGCGCGCGTGGAACACAAACGCGCCGTCGACATGGCCTGTCGTTATGCAACGTAAGGACGGTGAGCTACCCGTTGCTCACCGTCCACAGGCCCGTATCTACGGTGGCCGGGAGTCGTCTCGCGGCTCCCGACGTCCTGAGAGTCTACCGCGGCGGCTGGAACGTGAGAACCTCGTAGATGTAAGGCTGTTGTTATAAATAAACATTACGCTACAACCTAGAGGGGCAACGCAATAATTTAAGGCCCTGTCGTCAGCAAATGTTTAGGTAATTGACAATAACGCATCGCGGCAACAATAAGGTTCAAAATAGCGATACGTTTGATGTTAGTTGAATCGGATAACCACAAAAATAACAGTAATTTTGAATTTTTGATAATTTTGATTCTTTAAATTGTAAAAAAAAAACGCCTCAGTGGAATAATATTTATAAGTATGTGTTTAGTTCCTGAAATTCCCTATAATGTCATTATATAAAATTATATAGTTAACGCTATAAATTCTGAGATTTATGCGACGAGAAATATTTTTATGCTCTCCGTTACGTTTTTTTTACCATGATACTATTATACTTTCATGAAATATTTATAGGTAAGTCTTTTCTTTGAATCCTTGACAATACACTTAATTTTTTTCAGACTTGTAATATGTACCATACGCCAGACTATGACACATAAAATGTCGGTTTTACGGTATCCTGTGTTCTGATAGCCCTTTAAAGCGAGTGAACAAGAAATTATGCGGTCAAAGTAGCGGGCGGAAGCTAGTTTATAATTATTAGTAGGAAGATTATCATTCTTTTTAGTTACCGCACTTCAAATGTTACACGTACAGGTATGACAACCGTCCATAGAAGCTGCCATGATAATAATTACAACCACGGATGACTAGTCAACCTGCTAGCGGTCAAGATGACATTGGAGATAATGTTAGTTAATTAGTTTCTTAATGTTTACTGTGGATGGAGAAAATATTGATTGGAATTTACTTTGAGAACTCATTAGGTGACATTGTTTTATGAGAATTAGCTTACACATACACTTAGTCGTTTAACCGACTTCAAAAAAGGAGGGGATTCTCAATCGGGATTTTTTTTTTTGTAATGTTTGTTACTACAGAACTCCATCATTAAATTGCCTCGTTAGCCTAGCGGTTCTAAGCGCGACTGTTATGCTAGAGGTCTTGGGTTCGATTCCCGGGTCGAGCAAAAAGTGTTGTTGGGTTTTTCTATGAAGTTCTCAGTAGCAACTCGTATTTAAGATTTGTGCCCGGTTAATGGCAATAGGCTCGCCCCCTTTTACACGGGACCTAAACATACCGGCGAACTGTGGGTGTACATTGGTACACCTCTGCCTAACCCTTCGGGAAATACAGGCTTAGGACCACTAGGCTAAACGAGGCAGTTAAAAAGTTAAATTAATAATAATACCATCCTTATAGTGTCCTACTGCAGGGCAAAGGCTTCCAAAGTTTTTGTAAATAACAGACCTTGACATTTCAAAAGTCCCTATAAATGTTTGAATTGAAATAACCTACAAATGTAAATAAAATTTATATAGCAGATGTGAGTGGCAACGCCGGGAGGGGACGCCCTAGAAGGACCTACCCTGACCTTATTGGTGAGGCTTTTCAGAAAGGTAAGGTGCGCAGTACTCGTAACCGGCGAGCTTGTATGACCAGATGTATGAACGTGGACGAGGCGAAAGAAGTATGTTAGGATTGTAGCTGCTGGCGTTCTGGGATTTTTGCCTAACCCCATGGGAAACAGGCGTGAGTTTATGTATGTATGTAGTCACTAATATTATAAACGCGAAGGTAATTCTGTTTATCTGTCTGTCTTTTACGATTGGAAGACCATTTAATCAATTTTGATGAACTTTGACTTGACATTTTGAAAGTGCCTGTAACTTTTGAAATTCATTCTTTGACTTTGGATGTAAGCTAAGCATTATTATAGTCTCGAAAATGGAGTAACGTAGTACGATTTTATTAGTTTACATTACTATCCTTCGTATTAATTTCGAATCTCCTTAAGCCAAGGTTAAAATTGAGACAAGCTAGAGGCAAGAGAGACATTAGTTAGATCAAAACAAAGCCTATTTCAGGCTGTACCCATAAATCGTTAGAAATCAACCCTTGTTTATTTCTATGCAAATTCATCCTTTGTTATCTGTTCCCAACAATGACTCAACCCCACACATGAAAAATTCAACCTTACCTAACAAACTATAGAGTTCAATTTTGTTTGATATGTAAACTTTATCCTCTACACGATATGGAACCGTAGTATTGTGTTCCTTTTATTTGTTTAAGCAAAAATGGTTCTTATTTCACAGTAGATTTTGTGGTTATTTTCGGTTGAGATAAAACACCATGGCTTGATTTTCACCTGTAAAAATATTGAGGCGTAAGTTATGGTCTGATTTCGTACTCCAAGAAATAAAAGAGAAGATAAATTTAGTTTTAAATGGTTGGGAGATTTATGGTGATCACAGATAATCCAGTTATGTTTTTTATCCGTCAGTAATAATGATAATACGAGTACCACCCTATCTTTCTGCACGGCAAAGGCCTCTTCTAATACAGAGAAGATCCGAACATTGATCATCACGTTCGCTCAAGGTGGGTTCTCGAACGACGTCCACTGATGGACATAGGCTTCTCCTAAAGATAGCCATAATGACCGGTCTTGATTCTAATAGTAAAACCAGTAGTCAGGTTTCCTCACTATATTTTACTTCGCCGGTAAAATTAAGCATTGGACGTTCTACGGCTAATATGATAATGATAAAATTTGAAATGTACATAATAAGAGATTAAAAAAGAAACAAATGAATGTCGACTCTTCACTTGATTAGGCTGGCCTTTTCTTAGGCCAAAAAGCCAGCCTTTTGGGCATTTGTCCCATTGACATCGATGTGGAGGCCTCTTTTTCTTCTTCCTTTCCTGTACTTTTCATTCTCTTTTATAAAATGTACAATCGCGAACAACGGCGGTGAAACATTTTTCAGCCTTAGGTCTTCAGTAATAAGGTTGAAAAGTGGTCAACCGCCATTGGCCTCGGTTGTACCTACCTTATATTTTTTTTATTATTCTTAAGTTCATCATCATATCAGCCTATAGGCGTTCTCTGCTGAACGTAGACCTCCCCCAAAGAGCACCCACCATCATGGGGCTTGGCAGCCTGCATCCATCCGCTGCCCGTCATCTTCTCTAAATCATTGGTCCACCGTGCAGCAGGGCGTCTCACACTACGTTGGTCTAAACGTCGGTCTTCACTCTAACACGTGTCTGCCCTACCGACCGTCTGTCCATCTGCAGACATGACCAGTCCACTTTATAGGCCCAATTATGGGTTTTGTATGTAAAATAAAATGTTCAATGAATATTTACTCTCATCGATCTAAAATTACGACGTCCAATCAATCAGCTGTCATCCTTTCACCCCAAGCTCATCAAAACTTTTTACGTAATTTAAGGGTAGGTACTTAACTAACATCATTATTCTTAATTGTCAAAGTCAATTCCGGGTAAAAAATTAAATGTCGATCATGGGATCTGAATCTTAATTAAAAATGGTCATCTCTTTAATATAAAAAACTTGGGATTTTCATGGTTGATTACGAGGTATATTGTAGAAATGTGTATGGACTTTAATGAGATTTTTCACATATAGAAGCAACAAGAATATTGTAACCAAGATTATGTAAAAACCAAATTGGAAGAAATGCGTGTTCATGGAGTTTCTTACTCGTTCTTCTCCATAGAGACCTACGCTTTGAAACGAGCAACTAGCTTCAACTTTTAAATGTAACTTCTTGACAATTCGAAAGTGCCTGTAAATGGTCTAATTGAAATAAATTCTTCAACTTTAACTTTGTGAGAGAGAGGTCATACGATGAGTTGTGACGTCATAGTGCACGTCAACACTGTCTTATACTTATTCCACTAATATTATATACCCGAAAGTTTGTGACGATGGACTGCCTCGTTGACCTAGTGGTCCTAAGCGCAACTGCTACACTGGAGGTCTTGAGTTCGATTCCCAGGTCGAGCAAAAATTGCTATTGGGTTTTTCTATGAAATTCTCATCAGCAGCTCGGAATTAGGATTTGTGCCCGGTTAACGGCAATTAGCTCGCCTCCTATTACATGGGACCTAAACATACCGGCAAACTGTGGGTGTACATCTCTGCCTAATCCTTCGGGGAATACAGGCGTGATGGTATGTAATGTATGTTTTGAGGATGGATGGATGGATTGATGGATGTCTGTTACTCAATCACGCCAAAATGGCTGATACACACACAGTGATAGATTATAGTATTTTTTATGAAAAATATAAGATTCCTGTAGGATAATATGTTAACTTTCACAGGCACCAAGTCGCGGGCACGTTCGTCCACGTTCATAATCAGGAATAATGTAGCTATCTATTGGTGAAAAAATGATTAAAAATGATCCAGTAGTTTCGAAGCCCATTCGGTACAAACAAACAAACAAAAAAATCTTTCCCTTTTATAATATTAGTATAGATAAAAACCAAAATAGTTTTCAGTTAAACCCGTCCATTTAAAACAAATCCATCAAAATCATTACAAATCCACGATAAAACTATTTAAATCTACAAAACCTGTCACATTTGACAGCTTTCTAACCTCAAATAATATTCTCTGTATATTTTTATACTGCAAACCGCCAGAAAAAGTTAAAAGGTTCATGATGAGACCAACTAATTAAGAGGTATTTGTAACGCTGACAGACTTTTAACCCTTCAGTGGTCTGGCCAGGAGAATTAATTCATTCGGTCTGTATGACCGGTGAGGGGTTGACAAGGCCGTGAAAGGTACAAAAGGTACAGTTGACATGTGATTAGGCTTACCTATGTACGGGTTTGGGCAGTTGATCTGCTATTTTATTGCGTTTATTGTTGTACTGTGGCATTGTGTGGAATATTCTAAAGCCTCAGAACGGAATATAAAATACTCTTTTTACAAATTTATATAACATTAATGCTGTCCGACCAGACAATCGGTGACCGACTTTTTTTGTCGGAGCGAATGAAACATATGAATTCTAATATACCTATGTCCTACAAAATGTCGGTCCCATGAAACTATGGATCTTTTGAACGGTCCAATAATCGGTCCTACAAAAAATCGGACGTGGGCCCTTATTTGTTTTAACTTTATGCAACACAAGGATCAAAGGTGAACTTAGGCATTATCTACCAGTCAACCAAAGGCATTGAGGAGGTAGGTGCAAATTATCGTACATCATAAAATCCTATTGATATTAAAAATGAGAAAGTTTGTGAGGATGGATGGACTTTTGTTACTCTTTCACGCTTAAACGGCTGAACGGATCTGGATGAAATTTGGCACTGAGATAGATTGTAGTGTGGAATAATACATAGGATACTTTTAGAACTTTGCAGCCCCATCGGCCTTCAACTTGCTGATTCGCTGGGCTATGTCGGTAACTTTGGCTCGTCTGTGGATCTCCTCATTTTTGATTCTATCTCGCAGAGGCAACACAGAAAGAGATTTTGAGATCAGACATTTTATCTGCTCATAAAAATAACTAATGTCAAACTAAACCTATCCTTAAGCAAAGAACATGCCTCCAAAAAATAAAATGTATTCTATCGTATCTCATGCAGAAAAATCTCTGATTATACAAAATGTAATATTGGTAGATACCTATCTACCATGCAGCTGCTACAATTCAAACTAAAAACTAATCTAAATAGTCCAACATTGCGATGCAGACTACCTACTGTGTACAAACGGCAAAATAGTTTATTGTGCAGCCGAAAAGTTGACGCATATTTACATACGTACAAATGGTTCAAAGCAATCCCGAAACATGATTATGTTTATGAGATAAATGAGATTGCTATTAATTATATAAATTAATAAAGAAAAAGTAAGTAAAGTGAAGTATGTAAGGATCGTCGCAGGTGGCGTTTTGTGGTTTCTGCCTACCCCCATGGGAAAAAGGCGTGTAGTTTATGATACATACATAAACTACACGCCTTTTTCCCATGGGGGTAGTATACATTAATAACTAGATTCTGCCGGCGATTTAGTCTGCGTCATATTTGATATGTTATATTATTATATACATATATATATTTTTTCGAGATACACGGACAAGCAGCCTATGTACAATTATAGACGTTAAAAAAAAAAATTCTGGATCCGTTCAGATAATTTGGCTTGATCGAGTAATATATATTCATCCATCAAGACTTTCGCATCTCAACTGTGTTGGGGTCGGCTTCCAGTCTAACCGGATACAGCTGAATACCAGTGTTTTACATGGAGCGACTGCCTATCTGACCTCCACAACCCAGTTACTGGGCAACACGATACCTCTTGATTAGACTGGTTGTCAGACTTCCTGGCTTCTGACTATCCGTAACGACTGCCAAAGATCTACGAATGACAGCCGGTACCAACGGCTTTACGTACTTTCCGAGGCACGGAGATGTCACACCACCAACTTCCAAATTCCGGGCTGTTACTGAGCAAATCCTAATGGAAAAATCCAACAACACTTTTTGCTCGATCTGCGAATCAAACCCGGGACCCCACGGTCATCAGTCGCGCTTGCGACCACGAGACCAACGGAGCAGTTCATCAAGACTTTCGCATATTATAATAATATTGTAAGATGAAGTAACACCATCATCCTTCGTTGATTTATGTGTCATGAAAGTTCCAATTATCAAAACTTAATTCAGTTTTTCAATATCTTTGTATATTTAAAAAAAAATTGTAAAATGATTTTGAATTTTATGAAAAATCTTTCTCGGTGAATTTAATTAAAGTAAGCTATCCCTAGGATTAGGCAGAGTGACAGCTCACTTAAAAGGGTTCGGCAGAGGTGTATCAATGTGCACCCACAGTTCACCGGTATGTTTAAGTTCCATGTCATACGGGCGGGCCTATTGCCATTAACCGGGCACAAATCCTAACTCCGAGCTTGTACCGAGAATTTAATAGAAAAACTCAATAACACTTTAGCTCGACCTAGAAATCCATCCCAAGACCTCTTACGTAGCATTCGCGCTTAGGACTACTAGGCTAACGAGACCGTTCACCGTGGAAGATTTTTACAAAACATCGCTACTGCACACTTATTTATTTTACCGTCAGTACCTTCCTCTCGGAGTCTCCTGAATGCGGTCGGAATGAACACGAAATAAAATTAGATAAATTGATTGAACCGTACCACTTTACGATACAGGAAAAGGATAACATTTGCCTTCTTTTTTCTTTTGATAAAAGATACATTTTATTTTCATTTCACGTTTATGTGGTATTCAAAGGAATTTGTTCGTATTGTTCGGAATGAGGTCTTGATTTTGTGATTACATGATATCAAAAGGTTCTTGGCTTAAAAAGGTGTTTTCTTTTATTTGTAGCAACGCAATGATTTCTTTTCTTGTAAAGAATGGACTATGTGTGTTGGTAAAAGATAAATAATTACAACATTAACATTTATGAATTGACATATAGGTATTTTGGCGAAAATATGGTGTTTCTGATACTTAATAGTATGGTCATATGAAGTATGTAAGGATCGTAGCAAGTGGCATTCTGTGATTTCTGTCTTCTCCCATGGGAAAAAGGCCTGAGTGTATGTATGTATGAATGTAATTAACTAATCTCCATTAAGATTGGTCGCCATGACCGAATTTCGGTCGGAATGATTAATGGATGGATGCATGGAAATTTGTTACTCCTTCACGCTTAAAATTGGCATAATGGCAAAATATAGATATTAGCGTGTAAGGCACGCGAGACGACTCCCGGCCACCGTAGATACGGGCCTGTTGACGGTGAGCAATGGGTAGCTCACCGTCCTTACGTTTACCAAAACGACAGGCCGTGACGACGGCGCGTTCGTGTTCTACGCGCGCCTCAAAGAGATGTCAGCATAGAGAAGGGGCCACTGAGGGCCGATGCCTGCCGGGGCTGCGGGTTGTTCGTAAGAGATACCGCGCCCCCGGACCGTAAAGGGCACAAGAAGGAACATGGGTGGGTTTTAGTCAGTAAAAGTCTGACACTCTCTCCAAGTTATTTGATGATTTCCCACCCACCAAAAAAAAAAAATCCCCCAATAAAAAAAAAAAAAGCTTGTAAGTGTGTAAGTGTGCTTGTAAATAATGATGACGGGATAAAAATATTCGTATGTGATACATAGGCTATTTTTTGTGCTTTTTATGTATACATGTGTAAAAGCTTATCTCTGAAACATAGAAAAATTTTGGATTCACGCTTAATTCTAAAGATTAAGGAGACCAAGTCGCCGCGGGCTGTACGAACCAGATACCGCGCCCTTGGAACGCAAAGGGCACAAAAAGGAACATGGATAGGTTTTATTCAGTAAAAGTCTTACTGTCTCTCCTGTCCCGCTCAGGGTGGGAGAAGTCAATTAAAAATTTCCCATCTTAAAAAAAAGCAGAAAGCCGCTTGCAGCAGCAGCTTCTTTACATTATAACAATTAGAACAACAACAATTTAGTCACAACTCCCGATTCTAAGGCACCAAAATTGAAAACGCAAGCTCCTTCAATAGCTTGTTTTAGTTCAAGATTAGCTTACTAAGCGCCTCTGACGAGCCGTTAACTTACCTGCACACACTGACTTAAAGTTTGCCTCACAACAAGTTAGTTGACGTAATTTTCTGGTAGCAGCCTTAACTTAGAATGGCTGGCAAGTATTCTGGATGGAGAGTTTCGTGATTGCCTTAGAGATAATTATTTGGAATAAGGTCATGAATCACAAGCTTGAAATAAGTTTCAAGGTCTTCTTCAAGTCTTCTGAAGGGGACTTTGACGATAGCGGGCTCCAGAAGACTTCTATCAGTCAATAAGAAATTACATTCGTATCTAGTCGTATCTAGAACTAGCTTCGTCCGCGTGGATATTTATAACCCCCGACGCGAAAACGACGGCATGTTATAATTTTGACGAGTCCGTGTGTGTGTGTCTGTCTGTGGCATCGTAGCTCCCGATCGCATGAACCGATTTTGATTTTGTTTGTTTTGTTTGAAAGGTTAATTAGTCGGGAGTGTTCTTAGCTTTGTTTGATTGAAAACGGTTCAGCGGTTTCAAAGTTATCAGCTCTTTTGTTAGCTATGGTTCGGTACCTCAAATCTTGTGTTTTTTTTGTCACCCATTTTAAGTAACATCTTTGATTATTGCTCCAATCCTATAGCGTGATTTTATATAACCTATGACACTCACAAATAACGTGGCTTTCTATGGGTAAAGAAATTTTTAATATCGGTACTGTAGATCGAGAGATTTTCCCCTACAACCTCACAAACTTTACCTCTTCATAATATTTGTATAGTTAACCCAAAAATTGTAATAATACCAAAATTGCGAGTTCGATATCGGTCAAACACGTTACTATATCAATTTATCATAAAATATTTATATAAATATACCATCACATCTGTATTCCCCGAAGGGTTAGGCAGAGGTGTAACAATGTACACCCACAGTTCGCCGGTATAATAATTTAGGTCCCATGTAATAAGGGGCGAGCCTATTGCTATTAACCGGGCACAAATCCTAACTCCGAGCTGCTACTGAGATTTCTATAGAAAAACCCACTAACACTTTTTGCTCGACCTGAGAATCGAACCCAAATATAAAACCAATCGAATCATAAAATATGTACTTTCTAATTGGGCATAATTGACATCAGTGAAGGAAAACATCGTGTCAGTCCGAAATATCACACTTGCTTTGACCAGACGTAGTAAAAAGATAATTAATGTTCAGACCTTCTCTTTACGAGAAGAGGCCTTAACCCTGCAGTGTGGCAATAATAGGTTGGTATTATTAACAATATTATTATTGTAACAAATAATATAAATCAGCCTTTTACCCGTTCATCTCATTGTACTAAAAACCCCACTCCGCTCTTTGTAATTAAGTAACAAAAGCTACGTAATTATGCAAGGAACGAAACAATCTACTAGGCAAGTGTATGGGGTTAGAGTTGATGGAAGTGGCAACGATAGTGCATGGATATATAGTACGTACGCCTAGCGATAATAAAAAGAGGGCATTTCCCGTATTATTAAGAACTTTCGCAGTTCAATTCCGTACTCAATCTGACAAAAAAAAAACCCTTAACTTACCTACATTTTTGACAAGTTTTTTATATTGATTTATCGCTAAAATTAGCGGTGCAATTCGACTAACTCTTTGGTACGATCGTGATGTTATTTCAGTCTCGAATTATCAAAAATGTTACGTCCAGCACACCTTGGGAAATCGTCTCCTGTTGATTGGCTAATCCTTTCACCACGACGACAAATTTAAGCTCTAATTGGCCCCCTCAGAGGTAAACAGTCTACTTACAAAATATTATTATTTAATATGTATATTTAACACCAATATCCTAAGAAGAAGAAGAAGAAGTATACAATACTGATTAGTTCTTCACTTCGGTCCATGTGAGCGAAGCTGTGGACACAGTTAGTCCAGTATAGGATTTAAACTAACAAAACGCAAGATTAAGATGTAACGCTTCTAGTCTTAATAGTTCTCCTCACACCGCTATTTTGCTAGTGACATCGGCGGGCGTGGGTTAATTCCATTAAAAGATTAACAAACCGCAGGAGCGCTAAGATCGCCCGCTCAGGCCATGCAAATGAGGGGGGAGGGAGACGCATTACAGTGTGTTACCACCACACGATCAACCATCGCATCGTGTTTGGAGAAATAGAGCCTTAAAAGCCTCCTTGCGTGGGTGGAACAGGGCGCAATTATTATATTAGGCCTGACACTATTCTAGTCTTGTTAGGGAACTTTGCGAAGGGTTTATTGAATGTGAGGGTTTGTTGAACTGCCTCGGTAGCGTAGTGGTCCTAAGCGCGACTGCTACGATAGAGGTCTTGGGTTCGATTCCCAGGTCGAGCAAAAAGAGTTATTGGGTTTTTCCATGAAATTCTCAGTAGCAGCTCAGAGTTAGGATTTGTGCCCGGTTAATGGCAATAGGCTCGCCCCTTATTACATGGGACCAAAATATACCGGCGAACTGTGGGTGTACATTGTTACACCTCTGCCTAACCCTTCGGGGAATACAGGCCTTTTTTTTATGGTGGGTGCGAAATCATCAAATAACTTCTCCCGCCCTGGGCGGGGCGGGAGGGAGTGTCAGACTTTTTCTGACTAAAACCCACCCATGTTCCTTCATGTGCCCTTTGCGTTTCGGGGGCGCGGTATCGAACAACCAACCCGCAGCCCCGGCAGGCATCGGCCTTCAGTGGCCCCTTTCCTTTGCTGACATCTCTTTGAGGCGCGCGTGGAACACGAACACGCCCTCGACACGGCCTGTCGTTATGCAACGTAAGGACGGTGAGCTACCCATTGTTCACCGTCCACAGGCCCGTCGGCATTATAGGCCTGATGGTATGTATGTGAATTCTACGTTTATCTTGGACATCACTGACATCAGTGAAGGAAAGAATCGTGAGGAAACCTGGACTTATAATTATATTAAGTCTGAAATCGTCTTGAGAAAGCGTGATGATTAATGCTCATGTCTTCTCTGTACGACAATTATAGGACGGTATTTTTATTGTTATTTAAGAATTATTATGAAACATTAGCGGAAGTCTGGTAGGTTATAGGGGAGAGCTTCGCTCAGAAATGGGTCAACACAAATAAAAAAAAATCGAACAAGTGCGAGTCGGACTCGCCCACCGAGGGTTCCGTACGTAGGATCATTATACATTACAGAATTAAATAAATAGTTTATTAAAATATATAAACAGTAAAATAAATAATATATTTATTTATTTATTAAAATTTACTTAGATATTTAGGTATCGGTATTTTTTATTTTTTTCATTATAAATGAGTAATAATGCGTCGGAAAAAATAAATAAGATATATTTTGCAATGTGCACATCAAGTCCTTTTATATCATACCCCATTTGAACAAGTAGCTTCAATTTGAAAATCCGACCCCCTATAAACATAAATAGACCCCTACTTTTTATAAATTAATTAAAAATGTATAGTTTTGAGATTTTTTCTTGTATTTGTGGTCTATAATGATGTTACTTGCCAAATTCCGATTTTTCCTTTTGAGATACGGAACCCTAATAAAACTAGGATTCCTAATTCCTCCTTTATCCTAAAATGGTTTGTATTACATCCTATCAGAAGAACTAGTTTTGAGTGGCCGTGTAAACTCTTCCTGCGTGGAAAAGCTGTTATGTATCATTGATTAAATTTAGTCAGCGATACCTCGATGCAGCATTTCTGTCTGATACGTACTCAAAACCACAATAAAATTCTTCCAGCGCTTTGTCCAGCGTCGTGTAAGTGTACAATAAAGAGCTTAAAGCGATGTTCGATAATGTTTACGGCTTAAAGGACCTAATATTGAAAATAGATAATAGTTGTTTATGATGGGAAAATTCTATTTTCAAATTCCATCCCAGAGGCAAAGTCGAAAATTCTCATGTGCTTGTTCTTATACCGGCACACGTAACCTTCAAACCGGAACACAGCAAAGCTGCTTTGCGGCAGAAGTAGGTATGGTGGTAGTACTTCCCCGGACGAGCTCCTTCACAAAGAGCTCTAACATCGGAGGCTGTGCTGGACGCTGCAGCATATTGCACTGGTTCCCACAAGGAAGGTTCTTCCTATTCTCATTGAACTCATCTTGACATGTAGCAGGTACTATAAAAAATGAATATCAAGTTCAATGCCCTCAATAAATGTATCATAGTAAAAAAGATTCCATAATATTAACTTTCTTCGTGACGTACCAAAATCTCAATATGAAAATAAAAGATTTTTTACAAAAAATCCTCTAAGTCAGTATAATCTCTAAGAAAAACATATTTTATTTTATATACCTAATTATGAATGGAATATAAAAACAGGAGTCTTTGATAATAATTCATATAATATTCTCTGTATTACATAAAATACGATATTAACACAAGGAATTTCCATAAAAATGATATCCTTTGCCCACAATATGTTGTCGTAATATTCGGTTCGTGGGAATAATAAAAAATGGTTACATAATTATGTACAATGTTTGTTAGGAGCCCGGGTCCTGTACAGTATTTTTTTGTAAATGCGCAAAATAACTTGACTGTCAATTTTGAATCTCAGAATTTCAAAATAGATAAATGTGTATTGACGTTATCTTGTCCTATTTGAAGATTATCAGAGATTTTTCAATTTTTTTTTCTATAATTACTGTAGCAAATATTCGTATGGCCCGCTTGATTGTTAGTCTATCGTAACACAATCATTTATTTTAATATTTCCCTTATTACCTATCTCCTATACTCCGCGATGTAACCCGCGTTCAGTTACGTTTTTGGTTACTACTCCGCTCCCGTTAGTCGTAGCGTGATGTTCTAAACGTATAACCCTTCCTCTTAAATCACTTTATCTAATAATGAAAACCGCATCTAAATCTGTTACGGAGATTCAAAGATCTATGCGTACAAAGGGACAGATGGCGGGAAGCGACGTTGTTTATTAAAGTAGTGATCTACACAAATAATAAATCGAATATTACATAGTCATAGCATGATTATTGTTTTTTTAAGTTTGCAAAAATCTTGAGCCCTTACTTAATTAGAGTATAAACATCATCTTCAACATCAACATCACAAGTATCCTATAGTAGGACGGTATCCTACCTGACTATATCCACGAAACCCCACGGGACCCTAAAAAACCAACACAATATTAACACATCCTACGGAATGGATGTTCGAATCAATAGATAAGCGATCGCCAACCATTTGTCGTTGCTAATAATACCCCGCTCTTCTGCCAGACGTTGATAAATGATGTGCCGAAGGTTGGCGGCACGTCAACAAGTTCGTCTTCCAATATTTTTTAACTGAGACGGTGAAGAGTTGATATTTTATCGTTCATGGCTTTTTTGGGGGCTTATGATTAGTTTTTGATCGATTCTTGTTAGATTCTTGCTGCTTTTAAGTAATTGGTTTTATACTTTGATGTTATGGATTGCAAAACTTTGGTATTCTTTATTGTAGCATATTTTTTTACACAATTAAAAAAAACTGCTACGCTAGTCTCGGGTTCGATTCCCAGGTCGAACAAAGTGTTATTGGGGTTTTCTATGAAATTCTCAGTTGCAGCTCGGAGTTAGGATTTATGCCCGGTTTATAGCAATAGGCTCACGTCACATATTACATGGAACCTAAACATACTGGCAAACTGTGGGTATACATTGGTATGTACACCTATGCCTAATCCTGTAAGGAATAGAGGCGTAATGGCATGTTATGTTAATTTAAAAAAAGGCAAACAGGCAAAGTGGCAATGCAGCGAGGAGATGCCCTAGAAAGACCTACTCTGACCTTTTTGTTAAGGTTATTCTGAAAGGTATTTGTAACAGGCTTACTTGCATGACCAGATGTATGAACGTAGACGAGGCGAAAGGAGTATGTAAGGATCATATCAGGTGGCGTTTGGTGCTGTCTGCCTACTACAATGGGAAAAAGCCTGACTTTATATATGAATGTACCAGCTGCTTTTGATATTCTGTAAAAATCTCCCTCAGTGAATTTAGATGGAGTCAGCTTGAGGTAAGCAGTCCAAAACGCTTCTGTGATTCATTCATTTATTTAAACGTTATATACCAAAAGGTACAAAGGCGGTCCTTAGCGATTCTCTACCAGTCAACCAAAAGTAGTTAAGAGATAACATGACAGGTGCAGCTTATCGTAAGAAAATATAAAAGACCGTAAGAAATGATCATTAAACTCTATGTGTCACAGTGATAACTATAGATAAGTACTTATTATCATCATCATCTTACTTAAGTACTTATCCTATGTTACTTAAGGTCGGTGCAACACGTTTTCCTCTTCCATGCCGTCCTGTCAACCGTCATGTTATCACTGACTCCCTTTTCTTTCATATTATTCTTCACACAATCCATCCATTTTTCCTTGGCCTCTCTCTTCCTTTCCTTCCATCCACATTTATATTCATAACTCTTTGAATATAAGTAGGAAGTAATTACAACAGCATCATCTTCCTGCCCCTATCCCATGTTACTTGGGGTCGGCACAACACGTTTTCTTCTTCCATTTCGTCATATCGACAGTCATGATATCTCTTTCGTACCCTTCTTCACACAATTCAAGTATCTTTTCCTTGGCCTCTCTCTTCCTCTCCATCCATCCACGTTTATATATTTTATAAGTCTTTGATGATAAGTACTTACTTACTTACAAAATATCTAGAAAATATTTTTTATCTTATTTTTTAAATGAAATACCGATAAAAACGAATCTTAGCAAAGTTTTCTTAAGAAAATCTGCTGGAACTCTGTAGAGTATTAATTTCACTCGATCGACGCTCCAAAGTTAATCAGAAAACGTTCTCTTGTTTGCGAGAAATCTGAAACGCGAAGTCAAGATAAACCAACGTTTAAAAGAATTTTTAAAGGTTTCTTTCTGTTCCGGTGTATTTTCTTCTGTGTTTATCGTTGGAGCTAAAAGATATTAAATGTAATTTAAAAAAATACCAGTCTACTACTTATCACCACCATTTTTACCACAAAATAACTGTATTTCTCAGTAACCCCGGGTGTTTCGTTGTTGCAAGCGCGACTGATGAGTGTGGGGTCCCGGGTTTGTGGTGTGACATCTCTGTGGCTCGGAAAGCACGTAAAGCCGTTGGTCCCGGCTGTCGTTACGGATAGGCAGAAGCCAGGAAGTCTGACAACCACTCTAGCCAAGAGGTTTCGTGTTGCCAAGTAACTGGGTTGTGGTCAGATAGGCAGTCGCTCCATGTAAAACACTGGTATTCAGCTGCATCTGGTTAGACTGGAAGCCGACCCCAATGTAGTTGGTAAAAGGCTAAGTAGATGATGATGAGCCCAGAGTTTGAAATTTTTTGGTGTGACAACCTCGTGTCTCGGAAAGCATGTAAAGCCGTTGGTCATGAGCCTGATCTCTCCCCGGTCGTGTCGAACTATGAGAGTTAGGGAAGAGATAGTGCATTTGTGTTTGACCACACACTTGTGCACTATAATACCTTCCTGCATACTTGCCTAGTCTGTATTAAGATTAGCCGCTGTGGGCGGAATCGGTCTGAATAATACAAATATCATATCTATCTGCTATCTCGCAGTCCACTGTAAGAAAGTTGTCTCTGTTTGTAAAGAGAAGGCTCTAGCAGTCATTATGATTACCACACTTGCTCTAGATAGATTGGATGTATCAAGAGGAACTTTTATGGTAGTTATGGTGCTCCTACGGGGCCATCGTTTGGGCTCTTTCAATTTAAGCATTGTTGTTGGTTAGCCAATGAGTCATAACATACCATCAGGCCTGTATTCTCCGGAGGGTTAGACAGAGGTGTACCAATGTACACCCACAATTCGCCGGTATGTTTTAGGTCCCATGTAAAAGGGGGCGAGCCTATTGCCATTAACCGGGCACAAATCCTAACTCCGAGCTGCTACTGAGAATTTCATAGAAAAACCCAATAACACTTTTTGCTCGACCTGGGAATCGAACCCAAGACCTCTAGCGTAGCAGTCGTGCTTAGGACCACTAGGCTAACGAAGCAGTTAACTAAGGCAGTAAATTTTACTGTTTATATATTTTAATAAACTATTTATTTAATTCTGTAATGTATAATGATCCTACGTACGGAACCCTCCCTGGGCGATATATATAACTTATCAGACTTCCTAATGCTAATGTTGACTAAAGACTTAACACTTGCTAACGAGTCATCTGTATGACGTAATACAACCGCCTGTGTGTAGTACGAAATCCGCACTTCTACAGCACCACTTCAATGTAACATCAATGTATTATCGTAAACTCGTACTGCAATTGAAATAGCGCCATCTAGCGACAACAATAGATGCACGCTTATTTAATACAAATTGAGATGAGTGAACGTTTATGAGTAAATTTAGGGTTTTTTTTTTTTTTTTGGTGGGTGGGAAATCATCAAATAACTTCTCCCGCCCTGGGCGGGGCGGGAGGGAGCGTCAGACTTTTACTGACTAAAACCCACCCATGTTCCTTCTTGTGCCCTTTGCGTTCCGGGGGCGCGGTATCTCTTGCGAACAACCCGCAGAAATTTAGGGTTAATACGAGGTTAAAAAACTCACACTAGGCGTTCTAAAATCGCACTTAAGTACTCCTTAATTACTCACGTCACTTTTTATATCACTCCCACATAGCTTCTCAACTTCTTCATAACAAATTCACTGCCACATCCACAACATATTTTATTCCTCGTCACATTTCCTTTGAGGAAAATCAGATCATTATTGCGAGTATGCTTCATAATCGTATTATTTTCCCTATGGTGTGGTATCATGAAACATTTCATTTAAATTTCTAGGGATGAAACTCGTGTTATACTGAATAGAAGGCCTAGTGCGAGTTCGTCTGAAGGGACCATATTTTGACCATGTAGATGTATGGAGATTTTGTATGTAGGTGGCCTTATGGTCGCAAGCTAGTAGTAGAGCTCTTTGTGAAGGAACTCATCCGGGGAAGTACCACCACCATACCTATTTCTGCCGCGAAGCAGCCGGTTGCGGGTTGTTCGTAAGAGATACCGCGCCCCCGGAACGCAAAAGGCACAAGAAGGAACATGGGTGGGTTTTAGTCAGTAAAAGTCTGACACTCCCTCCCGCCCCGCCCTGGGCGGGAGAAGTTATTTGATGATTTCCCACACCCCACAAAAAAAAAAAGGTATTGCAGATGTCTATAGGTAGCGGTGACCACTTAACATCAGGTGGCCCGATGGCTTGTTTGCCATCCAATGACATAAAAAAGGCCGACTGATATGCGTGTGGTCCGGGGTTGTATCCCCAGTTTATGCAAAAAGTGTTATTGGGTTTCCCCATTAGGCTTTAAAGGGCTCTCCGAACACAAGACCCCGTAAAACACACATTTTTGTCTCATAGTCTGGCGTATTGGTACATATTACAAGCCTGAAAAAATCTAGTATATTGTCAAGGATTCAAAGAAAAGACTTACCTATACCTAAATATTTGCCTCGGTAGCCTAGTGGTCCTAGGCGTGACTGCTACGCTAGAGGTCTTGGGTTCGATTCCCAGGTCGAGCAAAAAGTGTTATTGGGTTTTTCTATGAAATTCTCAGTAAAAGCTCGGAGTTAGGATTTGTGCCCGGTTAAAGGCAATAGGCTCGCCCCCTATTACATGGGACCTAAACATACCGGTGAACTGCGGGTGTACGTTGTTACACTTCTGCCTAACCCTTCGGGGAATATAGGCGTGATGATATGTGTGGTAAAAAAAAAATACAGATGTAAGTAAGAGATGACCAATCCCAACACTAACAGCGCTCGTTCACGAACATGGCGCGTGGATCAACGCCGTTTAGCTCAACGATCTTGAAGGGAACCTAATGAGTCAACAGACGATCCACGATCAGCGAGACACATTTTTTGATTAAAGTTACGAATGTAGCCTTTATATACATACAAATACAATCCAAATCGACATTGTTAACTAACACCATTACAGGCTGAAACTAATTATTTAACACATTCTCCCTTCACCGACCCTCCCTTCGAATATGTTTATTTGTTGAAATATGGCTGGAGGGTGCAGCGTCGATTGGTAGTAGATATATGTAGATGATATTTTAGGGAGTCTGTTCACTACACTGCATCGTTTTGAAATTTTCAACACACTCGTGAGGAAAATGAAATTATTTTTTATTAACACCAGTATAATGAACAAAGATTTTTTTAAATGACACGTGGATTTTTTAATTCACACATTGAACCCCGACCATGGTCGACTGCAAAGCCGCCAAACAGTCTAATTTAAAAATTCTAATTAATATCTTTGTATAGAATTACTGTAATTTCTTAGGTAAACAATAATGTGGTGAAAATTAAATAAACGGTTTTTACATCATATTTTATAAATAACATAAATTGTTAATTAATTGGCAAAATTAATCATTATTACAACAACCAAAACAATTATTTATATTCCATTATCGCACTAGTGCTGTAATGTAATGAAAAAGCACACGTGTGTAATCCCTATAATTATAACAATAAGAGCCACTTTCCGAGCTCCAGTGAGTTGAAAATACGTTCACTCGACGCTCCTTCCGTTTTAATAGTCTTACAACTATTTAAATACCGCCATTTAAAATCAATACCCTTCCTATAGTGATCTATATTCGTATAAAGGCTATTAACCACCATAGGGTTACATGTAGCCACATAAATATCCTCCTATAACTACGTACATATATTTGTATATCAACCACAAGCACCCCAGTACAATTAGCCGCAAATTCAAGTCAACAATTGCACCTTTATTTCCTGGTAGCAAAGGCGTTTTCGGCATTTCACTGCGGTTGATAGTACCAAGTGGTATGTTTGCCACACACACCACCACAAACGTCTGCCGTGCAATCTTGTTGATTGTCCAGCGCTTGCCCGGCGACCGGTATGATAAACTTTCCCAAAGGGGTCGTTTTGACTCCCCCAAATTTTGTATTACCTACCTATATGTACCTACTGAGTATATTGCTGGGTAAATGAAGACTTGGTGAAATCGTGGTTTTGCCATTTTTATTTGTCAGGTTATCGAACTGAATAAAGTACTTAAATAAGTTTAAAAAAATATCTACTTATATTTTAACTAGGTGATCCCCGCGACTTTATTTGCGTGAATGTCAAATGTCATGTGGTTTTTTGCGCAGAACTCTAATTATATTTCTAAAATAAAAGTAGCCTAAGTTACTCCTTATACCATCAGCTATAGCAAGTTACCGCCACGAGTCGTGAGCACAAACTTCAAGTTCATTTTGGATCACTATGGCGGAATGAAGGAGGCGGGGGTCCCCGCCGCTGCATGCGATCGGTCCGTCAGTCGGACAATCGCGTGCAGCGTCGGCGCACCCCATACGCTTATATCTTTTAAACTACGCAACGGATTTTAATGCGGTTTTCATAAATAGATACAGTGATTCCATAAGAAAGTTTATATGTATAGAACATCATGCTACGCTTAACGGGAGCTGAGCAGTAACCACAGACGTAACTGCGTAAAGACGTAACTGTTTAAAGCTCCCGAGTTGCGGAATTTGTTCTAAAGAGTCACTGATGCGGCCCTGGAACGCAAAGGTCATTAGAAGGCACACGAATGGGTTTTAGTCAGTAAGAGTCTGACACTCCCTTCTGCTCCGTCCAGAGCGAAAGAAGTCAGGATGATCTCCAATCCGTAAAAATAATAATAATAATCGTTTATTAACCAGAAGAAGATAATTTACATTTCCTTAAAAGTATATTTAACTTTCAGTTATTAGTGAACTATTTTCAATGAATGGAAACATGATCCATAATATTGTAACTTGTGGACTCCAAACTAGGTCGAGACTGACACGTAAAAAAAAAGGCATATGGCTAGTTTCTTACATTTTTCTAAGATTTTGACATATACTTCTTACTTTACTGCCTCGTTAGCCTAGTGGTCCTACGCGCGACTGCTACGCTAGAGGTCTTGGGTTCGATTCCCAGGTCGAGCAAAAAGTGTTATTGAGTTTTTCTATGAAATTCTCAGTAGCAGCTCGGAGTTAGGATTTGTGCCCGGTTAATGGCAATAGGCTCGCCCCCTATTACATGGGACCTAAACATACCTGCGAACTGTGGGAGTACATTGGCACACCCCTGCTTAACCCTGCAGGGAATACAGGCGTGATGACCTTCTAACTTATAACAGTAGTCCTCTATCCTTTATATACAGATCAGTTCTATTTTTACTTCAACATCACAAATCATAAAGTTAACAAATTCCTACGAACATTTTAATTTGAGATTTTTTCTAAGCACTTATGTTTCGTTTAGTTGAATGTGTTGCGTGAAATTTTGTTCCCAAATTGATTCTCATTATTTTGTTTGTCAATAAGGAAGCTTGTATAATTTAGGTATGAGACGTCGTATTTTTCTTCAAAAATCGTAAAACGTAAAGATTTTTTCCTTCTTCCTACTAATATTATAAAATGCGAAAGTTTGTGAGGATGGATGGATGAATGGATGTTTGTGCCTCTGACGCAGATTGTAATGTAGTACTTAAATTCAAATAATTGAAAAAATAAAATCGTACCATCACGCCTGTATTCCCCGAAGGGTTAGGCTGAGGTGTATCAATGTACACCCACAGTCCGCCTGTATGTTTTAGGTCCCATGTAATAGGGGTGACCCTATTGTTATTAACCGGGCACAAATCCTAACTCCGAGCTGTTACTGAGAATTTCATAGAAAAACCTTTCCTCGACCGGGGAATCGAACCATCCCGATCTCTAGCGTAGCAGTCGCGCTTAGGACCGCTAGGGTAACTAGACAGTCCAAAAAATAATTAAAAAATATTACCTTGGTGAAATCTTTTATGCTAACGGTACTTCAAATCAGAGGGAGTCAAAGGAATATCGTTATCTCGCGGAGGGGATGCCCCCTATTGCTACAAAATGATAATGTATCTTATACATATTGCATTACGCGATTCTTGAATAGATACACTAACATTTATTTATTTTTTTATTTATTAAAACTTTTTGCACATAATGTAAATAATACACTGTACAAAGGCGGACTTAATGCCTTAGGCATTTTCTACCAGTCAACCTTAGGGCGATGCAGAGACAAAACATAGTAGGTGCAAGAAACAGAAAGTTTCCAGGAATAAAATATAATAAATACATACAAACAAAATATACAGAGTAGAGAAAGCCAAAAAATACATAGGTGGAGAAATATAAGAAACTAATTGTGAGACGAGTCTGCCAACTTCATAAGCAAGTGTTCACGAGCTTTTACTTTGAATATGAAACGACTGGCGACATTGGTACTTATATATTTTGTGTCATATAACTAGTTACTTGTAGCAGTAGAGTTCTTTGTAAAGGAGCTCGTCCGGGGTAGGACTACCACCACACCTATTTCTACCGCAAAGCGGCGTTGCTGTGTTCCGGTTTGAAGGGTGTAATTTTAGGCACATGAGACATTTCAACTTTGTCTCAGGAATGGCAACGCATTTGCGATGTCTATAAGCAACGGTGACCAAAGTTCAAGGCGGGATCAGATGGAAAAGATGTTTAGAAATAATTATAAAAACCGGCCAAGTGCGAGTCAGACTGGCGCACGAAGGTTTCCGTACCATTCATCTATAAGATATTTGTTGTATGGGGGCGGCACCCTTAAATCATTATTTTATTCTGTTTTTTAATATTTGTTGTTATATCGGCAACAGAAATACATCATCTGTGACAATTTTACTGTCTAACTATCCCGGTTCATGAGATACAGCCTGGTGACAGCGGACAGACGGACGGACCGCCAGCGGAGTCTTAGTAATATGGTCCCGTTTTAGCATTTAGGTACGGAACCCTAAAAAACTATGAACAAACATTGGTACAGTTAACGAAAGAAATAAGTGTCCAGAGTCGTCTGATTTAGTTGAAGATAGCAACAAAACCAATGAAAATTTTCTAAATTTTAATCAATAAAAAATAAAAAGTTATCTAAGAACCTTCTTGGATGTTGTTTGAACTGATGGGGTTGGAAACATAGGGGCCATAGCTTCTGAGTGCTTGCCTTGTTTTTCAGAACATCGTCAAGCTGCTGGTCGACTCTTCTCGAGACCAGAGACTTGGCCTTTTCTTGGGCTAAAGAAATAGATTATTTTGATTACTTGTCTCTTTGATAGCCCTGCTGACGAGTTTTTTGAGGCCCTATGAGCTTATTCCTTTATCTTTTATAATTTTTACATAATTTATAATTTTATTATCTATACTAATATAATAAAGGTGAAGAGTTTGTTTGGTTAAACGCGCTATTCTCAGGAACTTCTGGTTCGAATTTAAAAATTATTTTTGTATGAGATAGTTCATTTATCGAGGACATTACGCTATGCATACGGGAGAGGAGCAGTAACCAAAGACGGAACTTAACGCGGGTGAGAATACCACGCGAACGAAGTCGCTAGCAGAAGCTAGTTTTTTATACATTTTGTAATAACAAAATATCAGTTTAGTATAATGTTTTCTAATTAAATTAAAATTTCAGAATAAAAATTTCAAACCTATTTTAACTTACCTATCTGTTTTGTTGACCATACATACGTTGATATTAATGTGATGGAGAGGAAGAAGGGGATTGAGTCATATAAGAAACATAAATTGTGCTTCACTATCAATCATTAGGGGTTGCCTCTTAAGTTAAGCAGGAGTGCACTCTCAGTTTCCCGACGGGATTCAAGAAAAGCTGGTATTCTGAAAAAAAATCCCTTGGTGAATATACAGGGTTATTTGTAAAACAATGACAACCTTGCAGGACTGTATTACTATCATCATGAACAACAACTTTTGTTCTAAAATTTTTTTCAGAATCAAGCAACGCAAGCGCATTGAAGTAAATGACCGACTGAAGGATTTCCGTAAAATTGTAATTAGGTCATGTACAAACACCCCCGCCGCCCTAACCCCGCTCCCCTCGCTATTTTACTATCGCTTTCGTTTGCTTCGCATAGACTTCGTAACGTTTAGAGCGTTCAATTTAAAAAAAGTTGTTGATTATGATGTTAGTAACATAGTCCTGAGAGGTTGTCTATGTTTTACAAATAACCCTGCATATAGGTGAAGTGAGTGTGAGGTGAGCTGTCATCTCACTTTGGTGCTTAACGAGAAAAGAAATCTAAGCATAACGACTATGCTATGCAAGCATAGTCGTTATGCTTAGATTTCTTTTAATTTTTAATTTTGTTTGTTTTACGCTATTAACTGCCTTCTTAGCCTAGTGGTCCTAAACGCGACTGCTACGTTAGAGGTCTTGGGTTTGATTCCCAGGTCGAGCAAATTGATATTGGGTTTTTCTATGAAATTCTCAGCAGCGGCACGGAATGAGGATTTGTGCCTGGATAATGGCAATAGACTCGCCCCCTATTGCATGGGAATTAAAACATGCCGGCGAACTGTCAGTTTACATTGGTGTACCTCTGCCTAAACCTTCAGGTAATACAGGCATGATGGTATGTATGTGTTTACGGTAGTACAACATTTGGCCTAAAATGCCTAAGGCTTCTTTCAATTCCGCTTTTGTATCTTTTTGTTTCACAATGTTTCAAAAAAATATAATTAATTAATTTCATTAATCTTTACATAGTAAAGTATGTATACTGCTTATAAAGAGCACGAAGTGGATATTGACTTGTTCACCTCTTCTGTACACACTATAAAAAAAACCACGCTTGCTATCTAATGGGTACCTCTAATCAAGTAGTCAAATTTAATTTAAATGTTTCAAATCAAATTTAATTTAATTTAATTTTTAAAATCTAATCTGTTTTAATTAATTTTAATGTAATTTATTATATTTTAATTTAATTTTTTGTTTATTTTAAATTGTGTTATCTAATTTAGATTTTATTCTTTGTAACCAATTCAGCTTTAATTTAACTTTTCTGCTAATGTATTATTTGTTCAAAATCGATTAATTATTTTAATACCCGCGCATAATATTATAGTGCATGCTGTGCTTCTCTATAAGTAATGGGACACTTAGAATTAAGTTTGAAATGTACAAATTATATAGTATAGTGTACTCATTGTTGAGAAGCCTATAATAATAAATAAATAAATAGTTTACAACAAAGTCGCTACCCGCCATCTGTCCGTCTGCACGCTTAAATCTTTTAAACTACTCAACGGCTTTTAATGCGATTTTGATCAATAAATAGAGTGATTCAAGAGGCAGGTTTATAAGTCTATAACATTTCGCTGCGATCAACAAGAGAACATCACACTACGAACAACGGGAGCGGAGCAGTAACCAAAGACGTAACTGAACGCGAGTGATACCGCGGGGTATATAGCTAGTGAACAATAAATAAATAAATAAAATCTATATATCTAATAAGTATTTATACTTTTCTCATCTATACTAATATAATGAAACTGAAGAGGTTTTTCCTGTTTGTTCGTGTGTTTATTTTAAACGCGCTTATCTCTAGAACTACCAGTCGAAATGGAACAAACCTTTTGTATAATATAGCTAGATTCATTAGGAATAAAATAGGCTATATAACATCTTGCTACGGCACACGAGAGCGGAGCAGTAACCAAAGACATCACATAACGCAGTTAAAAAATTCCACGCGGACGAAGTCGCAAGCAGATGCTAGTAATAATCATAAACCTTAAGAATATAGGGTCACAAAGTATAATAACAATCATTCAAGTACCGTTTCAATATCACATCTCCCCTTCCGAGGGATGAATAGTATTTCTAAGTAAATGGACGGACCATTCATTTTATATGACAATAGATTCTGATTTATTTAAGCGTTCATAAAACCTTGCTTATGATCTATAGACTGATAAAATAATTAGTGCCTAAATGGTTGGGGGAATTTGTTTGCAATAAAATATTATCTGCACTAATATTAAATACCCTTCTGTTTGTTTTCCGTTCATGCTGTTGAACACGATTGGACTGTTCTTGAACACGGTTCAGAGGTGCTATTCACGTTCAGTTTACATATTTGTATGCAGTACCTATGTGGAACGGTTCAAAAACATTTAAACAGAGTTTCTATGTTCGCTAGTGTTTAGTTTCGATTCCCTTTTGTTTCGCTTTCGATGTTGATTTTAGAACAAATTCATTTTGCTCTGCCAATTGTCGAAAGCAAAATTCAATATGTCGTTTTTTTGCTTCATTATGGGTTAAAGGCTGACACTGATGCTGATACTGGTGTATATAGGTACATCTCTGCCTAACCCTTCGGGGTATACAGGTGTTATGATATGTTATGTGTGTTAATATAGGTTAAAAAAATATTTTTTTTAGTACAAAAACAGAAAATTAATTAATTATTTTTTTTATTCTTGGAAATTTTCAGTTCATCTTCCTAGCACCTACTATATTTTGTCTCTGTATCACCCTAAGGTAGACTGGTAGAAAATGCCTAAGGCATTAAGTCCGCCTTTGTACGGTGTATTTTGTTTTACATTTGTGCATAAAGCTTTAATAAATAAATAAAATTAAAAATTTTAAGTACCCCCGACAGAAAAATAAAATTCTCTTCCGTAGCTAACAAAACAGCTGATAACTTTGAAACCGTTGAACCGATTTCCATCAAACATAGCTAAGAACATTCCCGACTAATATACCATTCAAACAAAAAATAAATTAAAATCTGTTCATGCGTTCGGGAGCTACGATGTTACACACACACACACACTTACACGTCAAACTTATAACACCCCGTCGTTTTTGCGTAGGGGGTTGATGAGGTTAAGTCATCTAGGTGCGGAAGAATGCTTAGAGCGATACCCATGCCCCGACCAGTGGTAGTTGAAGGAACACCGTGGGGTTTTAGCCGGTATACGTCCGATACACCCCTCCGCCTTACCCGAGGCGGAGGCAGTCCAGGAGGATAGTACCTCTTATGCATGAGGTTGAATGTTCGAAACCGGGCAAGCACCATTGTGAGTATCAATTTATAATAAGTACCTACTATCTGCTAAGGTCGGCGGTTGTACCTACTATCTGCTAAGGTCGGCGGTTGGCGCATTGGCTGAGCGATTGGCTGTTGCGCAGCGTATCGCGGGTTCAATTCCCGAACGGAACAAATATTTGCATGACCTAGAGATCCGTTCCGGATCTGGCTGTGTGTGTATGTGAATTTATATATTTGTAAATGCATCCAAGATACGGGAGAAAGTCCTAGTGTAAGGCAATTTTTTTTTAATATTTTTATCTTCACGGTGTGGGTGCCCGAAGATGGAAGGCATTGCTGAAGAGGGCCCAGAGAGAGGTGGCGAGAATAAATTCTGGACGCATACCATGAGGACTGATTCGGCTTCCAGTCTAATCGGATCCTGATGAATACCAGTGATTTACATGGAGTGACTGCCTAAATCTGCCTCCACAACCCAGTTACTGGGTAACACGATATCCCATAGTAAGTTTAGCTATTATAGTTTTAGGATCCTGACTACCAGTAACGACTGTCAAAGATCTACGAATGACTGCCGCGATGAATAGCTTTTCGGTGCTTTTCGGGGTATAAGGGAGTCACACCACCATTCCTGCTTGTTTGGAGGGAAGTGGAAATTATGTGTTTTCTTACTCCTTCGCAATTTTTTTCTGATTAATTTCCTTGCGGGATCCAAGATAGTTGTATCGTTTCTCCGGGACTCGTTGAGCTTCATTGCCTGGATGATCTTCTGGCGGTCTTCTCTGTTGCTTCTGGCTTTTAGAAGTCACAGTGGGTGGGAATAGTGTGGCGGGCTTGTCCCATAAAAAAAAGTCACACCACCAACTACCAAACTCCGGACTGAGAAATTCTCTAATGGAAAAACCCAGTAACCTATTGCCTGACCTGGGAAACGACTCCAGGACCGCAAGCTCAACAGTAATTCAAAAGTCAAAGTCAAATCATTTATTTCAATTAGACCATTAAAAGGCACTTTTGAACGTCAATGACATGTTAAATTAAAAATATTGAATCTAGTTGCCCATTCCAAACGGTAGTTTCGTATGGAGAAGAACGGGAAAGAAACTCCAAACATACTCTTTTAAAAAAAAATGTATTACAATAAGTTGTACAATTCCATAAAATTATACTGATGTCAAAACGATTTATTAAAAAAGTCACTCAAAGTACTGCAATACGTACTCAGTGCCACAAATTAGAAATGAAAGCTAAGTTATTTGTAATATTAAATACATTTATACATTTCAAAGACAAAGAATCAGTGTGTGAGAAATACTCGAATGTAGAATTAATGTCGAAGAGAAAAATAATTAATCAAAACAAAGTTCTTATATAATTAAATTAGCAACCAATTGATTTTGTCAAGAATTTAAATTGTCCTATGGAGCAGGACCAGCATGTTCCCAAGCATTGTTATCTTGAATATAATCTTCTAATTTATAATAAGCTTGTTTACAAAGTGTACTTTTGATACATTTTTTAAATTGATTTTCATTTAATTTTAATATATCACAAGGTATTTTGTTGTAACATTTAACACAGTACCCCATGAAAGATGTGTGCACTTTAGATAATCTAAAAAATGGCTGCGCTATTTTGTCCTTATTTCTAGTATTAAAATTATGTCTATCACTTATTTTATCAAAAAGATGTACATTTTTTCTTGCAAACAAAAACATTTTTACTCTAATATTTGAAAAAACATTTTTCCCAGCGGCTATTATGAACATACTGTCAAGAAAGTTTGTATCTGTACGGCAATTATTTAAGGATCGACGTTCCGAGAAGTAGTCTCAATATGGCGGCCGTACTTATTTTTTATATTATTTAGTTTCAGACGATATTTTCCTTATGCTAGGTTGATTTTCTATACACTTCGTTTTGTATTTAGGTTGACTGTTATTGGTATTGTTTCGTTCATTCTATCCATAGTAATAATATAAATGCGAAAGTTACTCTCTCTCTCTGTTTCGCTTTCACGACTAAACCACTAAACCGATTTTGATGCAATTTCGTACGGGGTGAGTTTGAGCCCCAAGAAAAGACAAGCTAATTTTTAGTCCCCGACTTCATATGCGTCCGCGATAATCAACAATTTTATGCGGACGAAATCGCTGGCAAAAGCTAGAACTAATATAATTTGTTTGTTTTTTTAAACGTGCTAATCTCAGAAACTCCTGATCCGATTTGAAAATTTTTTTGCGTTATATAGCCCATTTACCGAGGAAGTTACGGCTATAATAACATCACACCACGACTAACGTGAGCGGAGTAGTGATCAAAGACGTCACTTAACAGGTTATTGCTAGCATTGAATTTTAGTTCACTGCCTCGTTGGCATAGTGGTCCTAAGCGCGACTGCTATGCTAGAGGGCTTGGGTTCGATTCCCAGGTTGAGCAAAAAGTGTTATTGGGTTTTTCTTTGAATTTCTCAGTCGCAGCTCGGAGTTAGGATTTGTGCCCGGTTAATGGCAATAGGCTCGCCCCCTATTACATGGGACCTAAAAACATACCGGCGAACTGTGGGTGTACATTGGTACACCTCTGTCTAACCCTCTGGGGAATACAAGCGTGATGGTATGTTGTTGAATTGTAGGTCATTTTTTTTGATAAGCTCTTGACCTAGACTAGTGTCTAGGTCAGAGGTGACAAAGACAAAGTCAACGATGGAGTGAGCATACCCAGAAGGCGCCTGTGCACTCTAACTTTGAAGAGATTAAGGTTTAGGGGTTAAGGGTATTTTATTATTAAAAGTTGGTACCAAATACTTATCAGACAATAAATTGTCGCAACATGTCGGTTCAATGGCTCTCACGTCTTCACTGCTAAAATATTAGTTCTAGACTTCAGTCGAACCATATGTCAGTTAATATTGGGGGGATAAGTGTTCAACGTTATGTAACAAGTAATTTGGCTCTGTTATTGTTAAGGACTTAGAATAGAAGCATGAAACACTATTTCCAATGCGACACCTGAAAAGTTAACATTTATCTCGTTTTGGGATCGTAAAATTAAAAAAAAATAATAATAATAAACTTAGTGTAAGCGACCGTAAAACAGGAACATAAAATAAAAACTGAAAAAAAAAATCCAGTAGTGTTTCTTTTTAAGGGTGGGAAATTATCAAATGTCTTCCTCCGCTCTGGGCGGAGCGGAAGGCAGTGTCAGACACTTACTGACTAACCATCTGTGTTCCTCTTAATGCCCTTTGCTTTCCAGGGCAGCGGTGACTCTTTCGAACAAATTCCGCAACAAGTCCAGTAGTGTAGAATTATGTTTATTAACCGTCCGGACACTTTTATTGGAAACATCTAGCATCATTTTATTATCATCATTTTATTGGAAAGGTCTAGTTTTAATGGGTCCCTACTGTTACCCAGACTGTAAGCAGAATTTAATACTACAGGACTTATTTTTTTCGTACTTTTGCCTTCATGAAGGACTGAAATTCGGTCCGAAGAATAATTATTGGAAATGAGATATACCTTTACGCACCAAAAAAATGAATATTCAGTCACTCTCATTCATCTTTTATACTGCTGACTCTACTAGTAAGTATTGGACTTTTAAAATTTAAACTTATTAATATGATCTCGGTTCTATTTTGTTGGTTTTCAGAACTCCGAGGTAATAATTAATAGGGATAACTGGGGGCATTAGTAGAGGTGAAATTCTTGGATCGTCGCATTAAACAAAATACTTATTACATTAATTGGTGCACTACTGTTTCATGTAACAGTCGACCCTAAATAATGAGACAAGCCGGAAAGTGGATTGAAAAAAAAAATCACAAACTTGGTTTGAATGCGAAAAACGGGGGACTTTACATTTGGGGAGCATCAGTGGGGCGTATGTATGCCTAAATAGGGGCGATCGTACGCTGATAAAAAAGAGGAAAGGAAAATTATTGCGGCCCAAACCACATGCTCGGAGACATTTACCCGTGAATTGGATGTGCTAAATAGCTGAAAAATTTATGTGATTCTTTAGATTTTTGTAGGTCCCGAGAACTCCATGCAGTTAGAAGTTACTGTGACTGAGTTTTCTGTTTCATGTTTTTTTTTAATTCGGGCTGGGTAAGCTCTTATCTCTAGTCTAGGTCAGAGGTGACAAAGACAAAGTCTACGATAGAGTGAACTTACCCAGAAGAAGCCAATTTACTCCAACTGTTAAGAGATTAGAGTTAAATGCATTTGGAAATACAAAAATATTCGTACATTATGATATAACACATAACATGCCATCACGCCTGTATTCCCCGAAGGATTAGGCAGGGGTGTACCAATGTACACCTACAGTTTGCCGGTATGTTTAGGTCCCATGTAATAGGGGGCGAGTCTGTTGCCATTAACCAGGCACAAATCCTAACTCCGAGCTGCTACGCAGGTTTTTCATAAAAAAAACCTCATTAACACTTTATTTTGCTCGACCTGGGAATTGAACCCAAACTCACTAGGCTAACGACGCAGTTGCTATTAATTCAATAATAAGAAAAAAAAACAATTTAACTAATTATGAGTGACGTCCCTAACAGTCCTGGTAAAGGTCGCGGTAATTTGCTGGATGCGGGTAGCACGGGACCAGTCATGGTGGATATCTTTAAGGGTGGCCTATGTCCAGCAGTGGTGGTTGATCGGATGATAATGATGATTGACAGAGAAGATATTGTGTGACGTACACAATATCTTCTTTGTAAGATGTCATTAATGACTATTATAACTATCTGGAATCGACTACGGAATGGGACAACAATATGGGACATCTCTTGACTGCCATGGCTTACATCTTTATTATTATAATTTTTTATTATTCTAAATTCGCTTTCATTGTTTTTACATACAGAAGCAACACGAATATTGTAACCAAGATGTGGTAAAAACCAAATTGAAGGAAAAGAGTGTCCGTGGAGTTTCTTGCTCGCTTTTCTCCATAGAAACCTACGTTTTGGAACGATACTAGCTTCAACTTTAAACTGTAACTTCTTGACAATTCAAAAGTACCTGTAAATGGTCTAATTGATATAAATGCTTTGACTTTGGTGCAAATTAAAACTAACAATACAAGTAGAATCTAAACAGAAACAGCTGCATTTAGAACTACGCTCAAGCAAACGAAGCCATAATCATGATTCAATGAGCACAGAAACTCCCGTCACTTCTAGTGACATCAAATTCCTTGGTAAACTTTAATAATTCCCTTTGTTGGGAACCGGCGATCGTTTGTGTGCTACACTCGTAATTGGAACCATGTAGTATGGAGTGTACTGGACTGCCCGTTATTATGTGGCATCTCTTTCTAATATCCTTATACCTAATTGGAGCATCGCCTTTATGAACGATTATATTAAACCGTACGTTATTTTTGCAAGTAATTGTGCTCTATTTTGGCGTTAATAATATCCCGCGGTTTTATCCGCGTTAAGTTACGTTTCTGGTTACTGCCGTGGGTCGTAGCGTGATATTGTATGGCCTTTATCGATAAATGGGCTATAGATAAATAGATTTTTTTTTTATTCGAGCAAATGATATTAGCGGGTTAAAACAAACAAACAGTATAGATGAGTCAGATAAGGATATAAGATCAACTAACTTCTTTCGCTCTAGAAGGAGTGGAACGGTGTGTCAGACTCTTACTGACTAAAACCATCCTCTTCCTCTTTGCGTTCCAAGACCGCGGTAACTCTTTCGAATAAAATCCGCAACCCTGTCAGAATTAATGTCGAAGAAAAAAATAATTAATCAAAACAAAGTACTTATATAATTAAATTAGCAACCAATTAATTTTGTCAAGAATTTAAATTGTCCTATGGAGCAGGACCAGCATGTTCAAAGTGTACTTTTGATACATTTTTTAAATTGATTTTCATTTAATTTTAATATATCACAAGGTATTTTGTTGTAACATTTAACACAGTACCCCATGAAAGATGTGTGCACTTTAGATAATCTAAAAAATGGCTGCGCTATTTTGTCCTTATTTCTAGTATTAAAATTATGTCTATCACTTATTTTATCAAAAAGATGTACATTTTTCTTGCAAACAAAAACATTTTTACGCTAATATTTGAAAAAACATTTTTCCCAGCGGCTATTATGAACATACTGTCAAGAAAGTTTGTATCTGTACGGCAATTATTTAAGGATCGACGTTCCGAGAAGTAGTCTCAATATGGCGGCCGTACTTATTTTTTATATTATTTAGTTTCAGACGATATTTTCCTTATGCTAGGTTGATTTTCTATACACTTCGTTTTGTATTTAGGTTGACCGTTATTGGTATTGTTTCGTTCATTCTATCCATAGTAATAATATAAATGCGAAAGTTACTCTCTCTCTCTGTTTCGCTTTCACGACTAAACCACTAAACCGATTTTGATGCAATTTCGTACGGGGTGAGTTTGAGCCCCAAGAAAAGACATAAGCTAATTTTTAGTCCCCGACTTCATATGCGTCCGCGATAATCAACAATTTTATGCGGACGAAATCGCTGGCAAAAGCTAGAACTAATATAATTTGTTTGTTTTTTTAAACGTGCTAATCTCAGAAACTCCTGATCCGATTTGAAAATTTCTTTGCGTTATATAGCCCATTTACCGAGGAAGTTACGGCTATAATAACATCACACCACGACTAACGTGAGCGGAGTAGTGATCAAAGACGTCACTTAACAGGTTTTTGCTAGCATTGAATTTTAGTTAACTGCCTCGTTGGCATAGTGGTCCTAAGCGCGACTGCTATGCTAGAGGGCTTGGGTTCGATTCCCAGGTTGAGCAAAAAGTGTTATTGGGTTTTTCTTTGAATTTCTCAGTCGCAGCTCGGAGTTAGGATTTGTGCCCGGTTAATGGCAATAGGCTCGCCCCCTATTACATGGGACCTAAAAACATACCGGCGAACTGTGGGTGTACATTGGTACACCTCTGTCTAACCCTCTGGGGAATACAAGCGTGATGGTATGTTGTTGAATTGTAGGTCATTTTTTTTGATAAGCTCTTGACCTAGACTAGTGTCTAGGTCAGAGGTGACAAAGACAAAGTCAACGATGGAGTGAGCATACCCAGAAGGCGCACTCTAACTTTGAAGAGATTAAGGTTTAGGGGTTAAGGGTATTTTATTATTAAAAGTTGGTACCAAATACTTATCAGACAATAAATTGTCGCAACATGTCGGTTCAATGGCTCTCACGTCTTCACTGCTAAAATATTAGTTCTAGACTTCAGTCGAACCATATGTCAGTTAATATTGGGGGGATAAGTGTTCAACGTTATGTAACAAGTAATTTGGCTCTGTTATTGTTAAGGACTTAGAATAGAAGCATGAAACACTATTTCCAATGCGACACCTGAAAAGTTAACATTTATCTCGTTTTGGGATCGTAAAATTAAAAAAAAAAAATAATAATAAACTTACTGTAAGCGACCGTAAAACAGGAACATAAAATAAAAACTGAAAAAAAAAATCCAGTAGTGTTTCTTTTTAAGGGTGGGAAATTATCAAATGTCTTCCTCCGCTCTGGGCGGAGCGGAAGGCAGTGTCAGACACTTACTGACTAACCATCTGTGTTCCTCTTAATGCCCTTTGCTTTCCAGGGCAGCGGTGACTGTTTCGAACAAATTCCGCAACAAGTCCAGTAGTGTAGAATTATGTTTATTAACCGTCCGGACACTTTTATTGGAAACATTTCAGAAAGGTCTAGTTTTAATGGGTCCCTACTGTTACCCAGACTGTAAGCAGAATTTAATACTACAGGACTTATTTTTTTCGTACTTTTGCCTTCATGAAGGACTGAAATTCGGTCCGAAGAATAATTATTGGAAATGAAATATACCTTTACGCACCAAAAAAATGAATATTCAGTCACTCTCATTCATCTTTTATACTGCTGACTCTACTAGTAAGTGTTGGACTTTTAAAATTTAAACTTATTAATATGATCTCGGTTCTATTTTGTTGGTTTTAAGAACTCTGAGGTAATAATTAATAGGGATAACTGGGGGCATTAGTAGAGGTGAAATTCTTGGATCGTCGCATTAAACAAAATACTTATTACATTAATTGGTGCACTACTGTTTCATGTAACAGTCGACCCTAAATAATGAGACAAGCCGGAAAGTGGATTGAAAAAAAAAATCACAAACTTGGTTTGAATGCGAAAAACGGGGGACTTTACATTTGGGGAGCATCCAGTGGGGCGTATGTATGCCTAAATAGGGGCGATCGTACGCTGATAAAAAAGAGGAAAGGAAAATTATTGCGGCCCAAACCACATGCTCGGAGACATTTACCCGTGAATTGGATGTGCTAAATAGCTGAAAAATTTATGTGATTCTTTAGATTTTTGTAGGTCCCGAGAACTCCATGCAGTTAGAAGTTACTGTGACTGAGTTTTCTGTTTCATGTTTTTTTTTAATTCGGGCTGGGTAAGCTCTTATCTCTAGTCTAGGTCAGAGGTGACAAAGACAAAGTCTACGATAGAGTGAACTTACCCAGAAGAAGCCAATTTACTCCAACTGTTAAGAGATTAGAGTTAAATGCATTTGGAAATACAAAAATATTCGTACATTATGATATAACACATAACATGCCATCACGCCTGTATTCCCCGAAGGATTAGGCAGGGGTGTACCAATGTACACCTACAGTTTGCCGGTATGTTTAGGTCCCATGTAATAGGGGGCGAGTCTGTTAAGTTAGTCTGCCTGTAACCAGGCACAAATCCTAACTCCGAGCTGCTACGAAGGTTTTTTATAAAAAAAACCCAATAACACTTTATTTTGCTCGACCTGGGAATTGAAACCAAACTCACTAGGCTAATTAATTCAATAATAAGAAAAAAAAAACAATTTAACTGATTATGAGTGACGTCCCTGACAGTCCTGGTAAAGGTCGCGGTAATTTGCTGGATGCGGGTAGCACGGGACCAGTCATGGTAGATATCTTTAAGGGTGGCCTATGTCCAGCAGTGGTGGTTGATCGGATGATAATGATGATTGACAGAGAAGATATTGTGTGACGTACACAATATCTTCTTTGTAAGATGTCATTAATGACTATTATAACTATCTGGAATCGACTACGGAATGGGACAACAATATGGGACATCTCTTGACTGCCATGGCTTACATCTTTATTATTATAATTTTTTATTATTCTAAATTCGCTTTCATTGTTTTTACATACAGAAGCAACACGAATATTGTAACCAAGATGTTGTAAAAACCAAATTGAAGGAAAAGAGTGTCCGTGGAGTTTCTTGCTCGCTTTTCTCCATAGAAACCTACGTTTTGGAACGATACTAGCTTCAACTTTAAACTGTAACTTCTTGACAATTCAAAAGTACCTGTAAATGGTCTAATTGATATAAATGCTTTGACTTTGGTGCAAATTAAAACTAACAATACAAGTAAAATCTAAACAGAAACAGCTGCATTTAGAACTACGCTCAAGCAAACGAAGCCATAATCATGATTCAATGAGCACAGAAACTCCCGTCACTTCTAGTGACATCAAATTCCTTGGTAAACTTTAATAATTCCCTTTGTTGGGAACCGGCGATCGTTTGTGTGCTACACTCGTAATTGGAACCATGTAGTATGGAGTGTACTGGACTGCCCGTTATTATGTGGCATCTCTTTCTAATATCCTTATACCTAATTGGAGCATCGCCTTTATGAACGATTATATTAAACCGTACGTTATTTTTGCAAGTAATTGTTCTCTATTTTGGCGTTAATAATATCCTGCGGTTTTATCCGCGTTAGTTACGTTTCTGGTTACTGCTGTGGGTCGTAGCGTGATATTGTATGGCCTTTATCGATAAATGGGCTATAGATAAATAGATTTTTTTTTATTCGAGCAATTGATATTAGCGGGTTAAAACAAACAAACAGTATAGATGAGTCAGATAAGGATATAAGGTCAACTAACTTATTTCGCTCTAGAAGGAGTGGAACGGTGTGTCAGACTCTTACTGACTAAAACCATCCTCTTCCTCTTTGCGTTCCAAGACCGCGGTAACTCTTTCGAATAAAATCCGCAACCCGTCCCGGATACTCTACGGACATCTCTGCCTATTGCTAAAACCAATCATTTCAGAGTAAATTATCTAAATGATAGTAAAATCTATATTAAAATATAATAAATAGTTTAAAAGTAAATTAAGGAGCTATCTGAACACAGGAGACCGTAAAACACCCATTTTTTGTCTCATAGTCTGGCGTATTGGTACATATAACAAGCCTGAAAAAATCTAGTATATTGTCAAGGATTCAAAGAAAAGACTTACCAATAAATATTTCATGAAAGTATAATAGTATCATGGTAAAAAAATCAAAAAAGAGAGCATAAAAAAAGTATTTCGTCGCATAGATCTCAGAATTTCGAGCGTAAACTATATAATTTTATGTAATGACATTATAGAGAATTTCATGAACTAAAGACATACCTATAAATTATTCCACTGAGCCGTGTATTTTTTCACAATTTAAAGAAAACTTTAAAATTACTGTTATTTTTGTGGTTATCCGATTCAACTAACATCAAACGTATCACTATTGTGAACCTTATTTGTTACCGCGATGCGTTATTGTCAATTACCTAAGCATTTACTTACGACAGGGCCTTAAGCCAACGCTTCATGAACTTCACTGGCTCCTTCTACCCGAGTACAGGTTTCTGGTTACAGATGCTTAACTTACTTGCACTCAGAAAGTAGCCTATGTATTAGTAAACAAGATATATATATTTTTATTAATTTCTAATCATCAAAATAAATAAAAAATATTAAAAAGTGCCCAAGAAGTATTTGTGCCCGGTTAATGGCCATAGCCTCGCCCCCTATTACATTGGACCTAAACATACCGGCGAATTGTGGATATACATTGGTATACCTCTGCCTAACCCTTCGGGGAAAACAGGCATGATGATATGTTATGTAATAAAACTGTATTAGAGACATGGCTTTGAACTACAAGCTACCATTGCAGCAAATTATTAATTTACTCCAAACAACCCCAAAAAAATAATTAAAAATTAATAATTAATTTATTCCATTTATTTACTGCCTCGGTAGCCTAGTGGTGCTAGGTGCGACTGCTACGCTAGAGGTCTTGGGTTCGATGCCCAGGTCGAGCAAAAAGTGTTATTGAGTTTTTCTATGAAATTCTCAGTAGCAGCTCGGAGTTAGGATCTGCGCCCGGTTAATGGCAATAGGCTCGCCCCCTATTACATGGGACCTAAAACATACCGGCGAACTGAGGGTGTACATTGGTACACCTCTGCCTAATCCTTCGGGGAATACAGGCGTGATGGTATGTATTAATTTACTAGTACTTACTACTTATACATTTGCTTCAACAAAACGTCAAGTTCTTTAGCTTGTCCTCAAAAACACGAACTCTCTTTAAAATTAATTATTCGAAATGGGTTTTAGCTGTCGAGTCACTACGGATGTAATTAGCACTGCCGGACAGAAGAGCCTTTTCCGCTTTTTTTAGAGTTCTCTAAGTAACTTGAAATGGTTCCGTGATTCTTTTGAAATGAGTGCCGTTACGTGATGTTAACATTCTTTTTGTTGTAGAAATGTGTAATTGGTTTGATTCGGAACCAACTTTTTCCTGGGACTTTGCCTGCTTGGAAATCAAATACGGTACTGACCAGCGTTACGTGGCATAATGTAGCATTCGCAGCGAGCATGTTACGTTACGTCGTGTTCTAATCTCCGTGTAACATGCTCGTTTCGAACTCTTTGCTCGCCCGTGCTCCAGATTCAACAAATAATCTCAACTAATAAACTTTAAGGCCCGAAGTACCTAGAATCGACGCCTGCGTGCGCTCACTCATGACGATTCGCTGCGACGTACTGACTGAAGCACGTAACACTCAAAGGATTCGCCTAAAAACCGACACCGGGGTGGAGCACTCGCAGGGAGCAACAAACTACCCGTTCCTCGCTGCGAGCGCCTGGTTTCCCCGCACTTACTCCACACACGCTCGCTGTGTAACACGTTACATTACGCCTTGTAACGTCGGTCATTACCCGCCTTAAGAATTTCTGTAATCCGACTAGTAGGTACCTACTTCCAGAGATTAACTCTTACAAACAAACAAATAATTTTACCTCTTAATCTATATTAGTGTAGATTAAAAACAAAAATTACAAATATTTAACTGGGACTCTGTTTGAGCAGCGAGGTTGCCTCGAGCCGAGGACTTACCTCGTATCGTGGTTGCCTCTAATGGAGTTGCAGCTAGCAAGCGCAGGTACTAATAATAATAATGGGGCACGGACCCCAGTTAGATTATAATATCAATTTAGACAAATGGCTCCTTCATTTAATTTAAAATTTCTATATTTCTAATAAAACATCCCACATACAGAACCATTGTCCACAAAGTAAAATCACATTCATTAACTCTGAATTTTCACGAGACTTTTTGAGTCTCTAAAGGCTGTTAGCCTGAGCTGGACGGCGGGACAAATTGAATAGAATATTTAACTCAATGGGGTGAGATTAACTAAAAGGGATGTACTTTATAAGCCATACACTTCACACATCATTGCCGCTATTGTAGGTTTAAGCACCCCGTTGGTCTCGTGGTAGCAGCACAACTGTTGAACCGAGGACCCTATCCTCGGTTCAATTCCTAGGTCGGGCAAAAAGTGTTATTGGATTGTTTCATTATGAATTTCTCAGTAACATCCCGGAGTTTGGAAGTTGGTGATGTGGTACCCCGTGGCACGGAAAGCATGTGAGACTGTTGGTCTTGCGCCTAATTTTTCCCCGGTTGTGTCGGATTGCCGTCCCATTGGACTAGGAGAGTTAGGGAAGAGGGAGTGCACCTGTATTTGCGCCCACACTTGTGCACTATAATATCTCCTGCGCACTCGGCTAATCTGCATTAATATTAGCCGCTGTGGCCGGAATCGGTCTGGAGAATACATGGCAGGCATGATAATATTGATAATATATTAACTTTGACGCGAACGAAGTCACAGGTGGAAGCTAGTGTTAACAATTTCTCTTAATACCTACTCATCGCAACATTGTTATACAATTACACTCCAAAAGCTTAGAAAGCGTTAAAACCTCCTAAGACAATCCCTTACCCGAAATCCTTTGCTAAATCTGTTTATTTCGCGGTACAGCCCTTCCTCAAGAAATGCCTAAGACAAAGAGACAATTATTTCCATGATAAGAATGAGGCAAAAAATAATTGAAGCGGATTTTGGCTGATGCCGACAGGATTATGAGATGGGACCAACCTAGTTAAATTGGAGTGACAGTCTTTGTATTTTTAATTTCAAAAAAGGAACTGCTGGTGACAATCTAACTACTATTATAAATGCGTGATGGATGCATGTTTGTTACTCGATCACGCTAAAACGGCTGAACGAATCTGGATGAAATTTGGCAAAGAGATAGATAGTCTGGAATAGCACTCAGGGTAGTTTTTATCCGGATAAATGTACGTTCACAGTGGGGTAATATTATATTAATTTTGAAGCGGACGAAGGCAAGGGCGGAAGATTTATTATTTGATTTCAGCTAATCTTAAATTACAAACAAACAAACAAAAAAAATATCATGTTAGAAAGATTATTTATTTATTAATTTTAAGTTAAACGATAGATTTTATTTATATCTGCGTTTAAGCCTTTTTACCTTGATTTTTTTTTTTTTTTGGGGAGTGGGAAATCGTCAAATAACTTCTCCCGCCCTGGGCGGGGCGGGAGGGAGTGTCAGACTTTTACTGACTAAAACCCACCCATGTTCCTTCTTGTGCTCTTTTGCGTTCAGCAGGCATCGGCCCTCAGTGACCCCTTCCCTTTGCTGACATCTCTTTGAGGCGCGCGTGGAACACGAACGCGCCGTCGACACGGCTTTACCTTGATTTAAGGTTAACTTTCGTTTGGTTCCACTGTTCAACGGAGCGTTGAATTGTGTAATTATTTTAGAATAAAAAAAATACCTATTTTACATACCATCACGCCTGTATTCCCTGAAGGTTTAGGCAGATGTGTACCACTGTACACCCACAGTTCGCCGGTATGTTTAGGTCCCATGTAATAGGGGGCGAGCCTATTGCTATTAACCGGGCACAAATCCTAACTGCGAGCTGCTACTAAGAATTTCATAGAAAAACCCAACAACACTTTTTGCTCGACCCGGAAATCGAACCCAAGACCTCTAGCGTAGCAGTCGCGCTTAGGATCACTCGGCTAACGAGGCAGTTTAGTAATTGCTGAAATCGTTTCAGTAACCGATTCTGAGCAAACTGCTTTCAGAGTTGCGTTTAATATATACCAAGTTATATACTAAGTTGTTTAGTTAATGGTTTGATTGGTCCATAAATTATGACTCAGCATCTTGTCTTACCAATACCTTACCATTGACATTTCTGATTAGGGTTCGGTTCATGTCTAAAAACCGTTGCATCCGGGCACTGTGTTTTGTTTTATTTTAAATTAAAATAGGGTTCCGTATAGGTAAGAGTCCCAGTAAAACCTATTGAAAAAGTAGTAACGATAGGATTTTTTTGGTACGGCTTCGTGGTTAAGCGAATGGTTGCTGCGCTGCGTGTGGCGGGTTTGATTCCTGCATGAAATTATTTCTATGACCTACAGATAGTTGTTCTGGGTCTGATTCTTTGTGTAAGTATGTCAGTTTTTATACGTATGTCTTGTTTATGTACTCACGATTCAGGTGAAATTCCTAGTGTGAGGCCGAGTTTTAAATAAACTAAAAGCTAGGCTAAAAGTAAAAACTCCATTTTTTTCTTAAATCACGTCATTGCTTCCTATTAACTGCCTCGTTGGCCTACTAGTCCTAAGTGCGACTGCTACGCTACAGGACTCGGGTTCGATTCCCAGGTCGAGCAAAAAGTCTGTTAGGTTTTTCTATGAAAATCCCAATGCAGCTCGGAGTTAGGATTTGTGCCCGGTTAATGGCAATAGGCTCGCCCCATGTTACAAGGGGCCAAAAAATACCGGCAAACCGTGGCTGTACATTGGTACACCTCTGCCTAACCCTTCGGGAAATACAGGCGTGGTGGTATGTTATGTTTCCTAGAAAAATAACTTCAAAGTTTGAGTGAACAGGTGGTATGTGTGATGGTATTATCAATTATATTTACTAAAACAATTGACAACAGAACCCAACAGTGTATTTCTTAGTGCTATCCTTAGATATCTCAGAAATTACAATAGACAATTGTCAACCGCGTGCTAAGCGGAGCGTGAACTCAAAAATGTAGAGAAAAAAGTGAAAACACCAGACAAGAGGGTGTCGCGTCACTTTCAGTGTCGGGTTCCGTCAAAGTCAAAGTCAAAGTCAAATCATTTATTTCAATTAGACCATTAAAAGGCACTTTTGAACGTCAATTACATGTTAAATTAAAAATATTGAATCTAGTTGCGTCGTGCGTATTATTCGTTAACTTGTCAAATCTGCTTAGCTGTGATAGTTTTTCTTGTAACTTTGACATTATTGTTCCGTAAATAATAATAATTAGCAGTTTAAAGCTTATTTTTAGGATTCCGTACCTCAAAAGGAAAAAACGGAACCCTTATAAGATCACTTTGTTGTCCGTACGTCTGTTCGTCTGTCTGTCTGTCTGTCAAGACCCTTTATTTCGGGAATGCGTGGATGTATCAAGTTGAAATTTAAACCGTATACTCAAGTCGACGGTACCATTAAGTTGTAAAAAAATTAAACTTCTAAGTTTACGTTAAAAAAAGATACGGCCATTTATTCATAAAAACACGGATATTTCGACACTATCAAGGGAATCAAAACTCATAGGGTACTTCCCGTTGACCTAGAACTATGAAATTTGGCAAGTAACTTCATTATAGACCACAAGTACAAGAAATAGACTCAAAACTATACATTTTTATTGAATCTTAAAAAATAAGGGTCTTTATTCTTTTATAGGGCTCGAAATTTCAAACTGAAGCTACTAGTATAAATAGGATATCATTTAAAAGGGATTGATGTGCACATTGCAAGATACATTTTATTTTATTTTTTTGACACACAATTTATTATTTATAATATAAAATTTAAAAAAAATATCGTTCCACTCTGTCCCCGAAGTCTATGAAACGATTTTTTTAATTTTTTATTTATTTATTTTAATAAACTATTTATGTAATTCTGTAAATTATAATTATCTTACGTACGGAACCTGTACGGAACCCTCGGTGAGTGAGTCCGACTCGCACTTGTTCGGTTTATTGCAAACGAATTCCTTCATCGAAAAATGGGTTTTACATACGTGCAATGTTTTCTAGGTTTCCAATGAAATCCTATAGGGTAGATGAGAATAAAAAAAATGTTCACTTCAGGCGAAACCGAAATAAATGTCAAGTCTTTTATTTTACCACTTTATATAAAAACCCATGCGAAAATAAGTGTACATCTATGTAAAAGAGTCTTTGATTTTAATCTCAAACAAACACGGATGGACATGACCGAACTGTAAGAGTTCCTTATTGACTGCGGAACCCTAAAAAGTATGGTTTAAGGGACGAGGCGTTAATTCCTAGTTATCAGTTTAGTTTTCATAGTTCGCATTGGTAATTAAAGTGTGCAGTATATGCAGAAAGTTTAGATTCTAAACAGCCGTTAAACAAAGCTTTTGGACGGCACGGTTGGCGTAACGGCTGAGAAATTGACTGATGCGCCACGTGTTGCGGGTTCAACTTCTGCACGAAACAACTATTTGTTTGACCTGCAAGTAGTTTTTCCGGGTTTGGCTATTTGTATACGTGAGTTTGTATGTTGGTAAACGTACCTACGATACAGGAGAAATTCTTAGTGCGGGACAATGGTTTTTTTATATAAGAAAAAAAAAGCTGTCCTTTTTTAACCCCCGACGCCAAAACGACGGGGTGTTATAAGTTTGACGTGTCAGTGTACGTGTGTCTGTCTGTGGCATCGTAGCTCCCGAACGCATGAACCGATTTTGATTTAGTTTTTTTTTTTTGAAAGACGAAATACTCGGGAGTCTTCTTAGCTATGTTTGATCGAAATCGGTTCAGCGGTTTCATAGTTATCAGCTCTTTTGTTAGCTGCGGTAGGAATTTTTCTTCTTCCGTCGGGGGTTACTTAATTTATTTTTACAGTATGGTAAAAATGTAAAAAATTTGAGTAATTATTGTGATTGTTTCATTGGACAACTCATTAAAATTATCATTTCCAAATAAAACACAACGCAAAATTGCTTTGCCATCTTTATTTTTACTAAAAAAAAAACAAAATCGTTATTATCAAAGTGTTCAAAAATCGAATCACACGTAATTTTAATCTGAACCTTCTTCATATACTACTTTGAGTAAGCGTGCCGAGTAAAAGAGATAGCCTTATGCAATCAGTTGCGTAAGAAAGAGCAAACAACACTTTATTGGAAGCTCACGATCGCAGCGCATAAGCGTAAAGTGGAACTAATTCGCGGCTATTTATTTTTGATGGTGATTAAGTGTGCATTGACCTTAAAATTTGGAAAAAAAATAACAAGGTTTTGTTTGTGATATTAGAGGTGTTGGAACTGCAGTTAAAAAAAGAAGATATTATAGTGAACAAGGTGAGTGCACTTCCTCTTCCCTAACTTTCATAGTCCGATGCGACGGCAATCCGACACAACTAGGGAGAGATCAAGCGCAGGACCAACGGCTTTACGTGCTTTCTGAGGCACGGGGGTGTCACACCACCAACTTCCAAACTCCGGGCTGCTACTGAGAAATTCGGAATGGAAAATCGCTATAACTGGGCCTGTTTGGCGCAGTAGTGGGGCACACGTCACATTTTATTTTTTTATTTTTTTGTTATTTTTAATAAGCTGTTTTTAGAGCCTCAAGTTGTGCCAATAAATGTTTCTTTTTAACCGACTTCAAAAATAAGGAGGTTATCAATTCGTCTGTACGTTTTTTTTTGTATGTGTGTTACGCGATAATTCCGACAATTTTGATGATTCTTTTGTTGTTTGATAGATCATTCTTCAAAGAATTATTTTTTATCGAAATTGGTTCAGTAGTTTAGTAAAAAACATTAACTGAAAAAAATATGTCAACGAAGTAGCGTATTCTGCTTTCTCGTAACTTTAAAGTGGTGTCTTATTAATTTACGTAGTATGATTGTTCCTTCTAGATTTGGATTACACCAAATTGATACTACAGAAGAAAGAGTCACCGCGGCCCTGGAAGGGAAAGGGGCCCTAGAAGGAACATGGATAGGTTTTAATCAGTACACTCCCACTGACACTCCATTTCTCTCCGCCCATAGCGGAAGAAATCAGCTGATGATATTTCATCTTTAAAAAAAAACGTTGGGCAAATACTGTTACAGAATAAATTTTTTTTTACAAAAAACACCACCTCCTTCAATAACTAAAAAGTGAAAAATAACTTTAGCTTTAGTAGTCACCTTTTCTTGAAATATCATCAGCTGATTTCTTCCGCTATGGGCGGAGCGAAACTGAGTGTCAGACTTTTACTGACTAAAACCTATCGATGTTCCTCCTAATGCCCTTTCCCTTCCAGGGCCGCGGTGATTCTTTCGAATAGATTCCGCAACCCTGCCAGGTTTTGCCCGACCTGGGAATCGAATCCAGTACTCAACGCTCAACAGTCAAGTCTGCGACCACGAGACCAACAAGGCAGTTAAGACGTTAATATGGCTGTAAATATGACAATTCTAACTACAACAATTGGCTGCGGGTTGTTGGCAAGAGATACCGCGCCCCCGAAACGCAAAGGGCACAAAAAGGAACATGGGTGGGTTTTAGTCAGTAAAAGTCTGACACTCCCTCCCGCCCCGCCCAGGGCGGGAGAAGTTATTTGATGATTTCCCACCCACCAAAAAAAAAAAAAAAACTACAACAATTAACAATTAATTCCGAAAAATAATTTCCGATAACATTTTAAACATAAGTAATACTTTTTTTTAACGCAATTTGAATTGTTATTTTATTTTTAAAACTTGACTGAATGTTACATTTATCCACATTAATACTTATCACAAAAGTATTTTAGAAATCATAGAAGCGTTTACATGATTCATTTTGTAAAGGAATAAGTCCAGCGGCAGAGCGATACGATAAAAAGTAACATACCATCACGCCTGTATTCCCCGGAGGGTTAGGAGAGGTGTACCAATGTGCACCCACAGTTCGTCGGGATGTTTTAGGTCCCATGTAATAGGGGGCGAGCCTATTGCCATTAACCGGGCACAAATCCTAACTCCGAGCTGCTACTGAGAATTTCATAGAAAAACCCAATAACACTTTTTGCTCCACCTGGGAATCGAACCCAAGACCTCTAGCGTAGCAGTAGCACTTAGCACCGCTAGGCTACCGAGGCAGTTAAAAAAGTAACTGGAAATAATTAGAATAAAGGCTGTCCAGCTTAAAAGGGCCTAGCATGCAAATGTCCGCTGCATATCGAACAACCTATGGGCTCGTAGAACACAAGATTGCTGATCAAAAATGGCGAGATGGGGACGCGGTAGACCATGACGGAGTTTTTTTTATGAGTGGGATCAAATGACTTCCCCCGCCCCTTAGTGTCAGACTTTTACTGACTAAAACCCATCCGTGTTCCATCTTCGATTTTTCGGAAAAATCCTAACGGAAAAACCCAATAACACTTTTTCCTCGACCTGGGAATCGAAGTGAGGACCCCAAACGCTCATCACTGGCGCTTCAACATTCAAAAATAAATATTACTTAGAAGTGGCTTGACAAAAGCTGTTCTATATTTCGACTATTCATCAATCTTGGAAATAGTTGACACAGACAGCATTCTAAGACTTATTGATTGTTCACTGAAATTTCTCAATAAAAATAACCTATTTTCTGGAAGCTCATATCGGCCCAGAATGTAATAATTTAATTTAATTTGGAGAGGTCTTGGGTTCGATTCCCAGGTCGAGCAAAACGTGTTATTGGGTTTTTCTATGAAATTTTCAGTAGCAGCTCGGAGTTAGGATTTGTGCCCGGTTAATGGCAATAGGCTCGGCCCCTATTACATGGGACCTAAACATACCAGCGAACTGTGGGTGTACATTGGTGCACCTCTGCCTAACCTTTCGGGGAATACAGGCGTGATGGTATGTGATGTAATAATTTCTGTTGTATGTATATACCTCTGTCTCTGTTTATTCTAATGCTACCTTCTGCCCGCGTTACTGCTCCGCTCCTCTGTGTCGTAGCGTGATGTCATATAGCCTATATTATTCCTCCTGAATCTAGCTATCATATACAAAAATATTATACCAATCTGACTTGTAGTTTCAGAGATTAGCGCGATTAAACAAAAAAAAATCTGTTTAGCTTTATCATATTTGCATAGATTATTATGACTCTGACGCGGCAAAAAAAGTGGCCAGGCATGAAAAGAACACACATACCATCACGCCTGCATTCGACGAAGGGTTAGGCAGAGGTGTACCAGTGTACACCTACAGTTCGCCGGTATATTTAGGTCTCGTGTAATAGGGGGCGAGCCTATTGCCATTAACCGGACACAAATCCTAACTCTGAGCTGCTACTGAAAATAATTTTTCTTTTTGTTTGTTACAACGCGCTAATATCTTGAACTATCAGTCGGATTGATAATGATAGCCAAATTAATGGGGAATTGTATAGGCTATATAATTATAATATTAAGCTATGACCCCCACGAGCGAGTCAATAACGCGGGTGATAAAACAAAAAATTAAAAATTTTAAGTAACCCCCGACAGAACAAAAAAATCACTACCGTAGCTAACAAAAGAGCTGATAACTTTGAAACCGCTGAACCGATTTCTATCAAACAAAGCCAAGAACACTCCCGACTAATTAACCTTAACCTTTCAAACACAAAAAACAAAGTCAAAATCGGTTCATGCGTTCGGGAGCTACGATGCCACAGATATACACACACAGACACGTCAAACTTATAACACCCCATCGTTTTTGCGTCGGGGGTTTAAAACCACGCGGTGGAAGTCGCGGACAGAAGCTTGTTGTAATTGTGTATTATTTAAAGCGTCACCACAAACATAACAAACAGCTACGAAATAAAGTCATTTCGTACACAATCCTAGCAATAAAAATACGGTCAAGTTAATTAAAACAAACGTTATCCTGTCTTCGAGGTAGGCGTGCCAACAGCGGAGCCCGTGCCAAGCCTCCCCCGCAGCGTCTAGCACTCAATTAATTACAGTTTAATCTGTAAGATATAGCTTTAACCTATATTTTTATAATTGGTTTATAAAGAAGACCGTGTACTTATGAATGATCGAATTATGGCGAAAGAAATGCAGTTTTGTACAAACATGCACTACAATATGATTACAAAATCAAAAAAATTTAATAAACCCCGACACAGAAGAATAAAAATCCCTACCGTAGCTGACAAAAGAGCTGATAACTTTGAGACCGCTAAACCGATTTTCATTAAACTGAGCTAAGCTTACTCCCGACTAATTCACCTTTCACACAAAAAAACCTAAATCAAAATCGGTTCATCCGTTCGGGAGCTATGATGCCACAAACAGACAAACACACAAATTTATAACACCACGTCGTTTTTGCGTCGGGGGTTAAAAATGAAATAACAGATTTTTTTCACGTATCTGAGTTTTTTTTTATGTCATTGGATGTTAAGTGATTACCAGAGGCCTTGCAAATGCATTGTCACCCCAAAGAAAAGTTGAAATGTCTCATGTATCTGTAATTCCACCCATACCCTTCAAACCAGAACACAGCAACGAATTAGGTACTACTTCCCCAGACGAGACTACAAAATTTGTCCATTTCGGGAGTTCTTACATCCCCTTACAGATTTGTACTCAATTAAGAATCAGGCTGTAATATCGCGGATCTGTGGACGGTGAGCAATGGGTAGCTCACCGTCCGCATGTTGCATGACGACAGGCCGTGTCGACGGCGCGTTCTTGTTCCACGCGCGCCTCTAAGAGATGTCAGCAATTTTAGAAGGGGCCACTCAGAGCCCATGACTGCCGGGGCTGCGGGTTGTTCGTAAGAGATACCGCGCCTCCGGAACGCAAAGAGCACAAGAAGGAACATGGATGGGTTTTAATCACTAAAAGTCTGACACTCCCTGTCACTTCGCCAAGGGCGAGGTAAGTCATTTGATGATTTCCTATCGAAAAAAAAGACTGTAATATGAAACAGCTTGCTTAAAATAATTTTACAAACATAAGTTCTTATTTTAGTTCTTATTTACAAAATGCAAAAAATCTTGTGAGTTTTTGGAACATACACCTACTCAGGAAAACCACGAATAAGTATTAATTACTTAGATAAGTTCAACAAACTTAGTAGGTAACCATTTTTAAAACACGTCTTCCCACTTTAAATCTTTCGCTTAGCTGTTGTAGTGTAGACTCAGCATTGAACGCTGCATTCTTTTAAAAATTAGTCATCTGAAAGATTCTAAAAGTATGTGAAATATTTATTTTTAAACCCGTATTCTAAGTTCAAACATTCTATAAATAATTTAAAAAAAGGTGAGTTTAAGTAATGTAAAGTATTTAAGATTTGAAACACATTCTTTTGTTAGTTACTCATACAAACTAAAAAAATAAAAAGTTGATGACGTAAGGTTTAAAAATGAAACGAAATCAGAATGCAACTGCTTCGTTAGCCTAGTGGTCTTAAGGGCGACTGCAATGCTAGAGATCTTGGGTTAAATTCCCTGGTCGTGCAATAAGTGTTATTAGGTTTGTCTATGAAAATCTCAGTAGCAGCTCGGAGTTAGGATTTGTGCCCGGCTAATGCCAATAGGCTCGCCGCCTATTACATAGGACTTAAACACACCGGCGAACTGTGGGTGTACATTAGTACAACTGGCTCTGCCTAACCCTTCGAGGAACACAGGCGTGGTGATGGTTATTAAAATGCGAATGTTCTTAAAAATACGAGAGTTTCCCCTCAACTCGGAGTTAGGATTTGTGCACGGTTAACCTCTCGTGTGCCGGAACGTAGATTAACGCTCAAAATAAGCCAGTGTTAGTCTGCCGGAGCGTATATCTGTAATTATGAGACATTAAAAAAATAATTTTGTACGTGTTCGCCCGGCATACGAGGGGTTAATGTATACTGTGGGTGTATATTGGTGCACCTCTGCCTAACCCTTCGGGAAATACAGGCGTGATGGTATGTTGTTGATAAATCAATCGAACATATAATAGAGTTTCACGCTCTCATTTGTTTTAAAAATAAATCATCGCAGATTCAAATATCGTTCGAATTTAGAGAGGCTCTCTTTAGGTCATTGACTTAGGTCAAGGACTTGATACAGAAATCCGTCACAGTTGGAACACATTTTGACAGTCTAGAGTTAAGCTGGGCGTCCATTAAGGGTAGGCAGGTCGCAAAAATAAATACATTTTGATATTACTTGCCGCGCTCTATTGCACCTCGTGTCAAATGTATGGCAGACAAAAAAGAAGTTTTTTTTTAGTAAATACCGTGATTACACGTAAATAGCTGTTATTTTGACGTTACAAACAGACATTATTCCTCCCCCGCCCTTACTATTACATGGGACTTAAAAACATACCAGCGAACTGTGGGTGTGTGTTGGTACACCTTTGCCTCACACTCAGGAGAATACAGGCGTGATGGTATGGTAAACAGACACTATAATTTTATTTATTTGTTTAGATTCCATTTTAATATACGTGTGAACAAAATAGATTTTTATCAATTTACATAAATTATAGGTAAAATGTTTTAAAAAAAGTGAAGGAGCAATTTTATTTGAATAAATTGTAGGTAAAATGAAAAAAAAATCTAAAGGATAGAAGGATAGTTCATACAGCACATCTTCACATTCTTCTCACAAAAAGACAACTATTCAAAGCTTTGAAGAAACTTGCTAACAATAACATAATGCCTCCAATAAAAACTCTGTCTCTATTGAAAGCACTATAACCCATAACAAATTGTCAACTAACACACAACTTTACGAAAACACTTCCCGTAAAGCGTGGTTCACACAGTACGGCTTTAATTCTTGACGAAATCTTCCGTTGGGACATGGCAGATGTTAGTAACTACTTAGATGCGAGACAGGAATATGCAACTGGCGTTTATAAGAGTTAAGTTTTGTCTAAAAGCCTTAATTTTGAGTAGTAGTAAAGCTCTTTGTGAAGGAGCTCGTCTAGAGAAGTACTACCACCATACCTATTTCTTCTGAAAAGCAACGCTGTTGTGTTCCGGTTAGAAGGGTATGTGTGCCGGTGTAATTACAGGCACATGAGACATTTTAACTATGTCTCTGGGATAGCACCGCATTTGCATGGCCTTTGGTATTGCAGATGTCTATAGGCAGCGGTAATCACTTAACATCGGGTGGGCCGTAAGCTTGTTTTCCATCCAATGATATAAAAAAAAAATGATACATTTACCATTTCCATCACGCCTGTATTCCCCGAAGGATTAGGCAGACGTGTAACAACGTACACCCACAGTTCGCCGGTATGTTTAGGTCCCATGTAATAGGGGGCGAGCCTATTGGTATTAACAGGTCACAAAACCTATCTCCGAGCTGCTACTGAGAATTTCATAGATAAACCCAATAACACTTTTTGCTCAACCTGGGAATCGAACTGAAGACCTCTAGCGTAGCAGTCGGTCTTAGGACCAATAGGCTAACGAGGCTGTTGAAATGATGAATAATTTAATTATTTAAAACTGTATGGAGAATATTCTCTCATAGTGTGTACACGGCGCTAGTGAACCAAAATCCGGGTAAGTGCAAAGTTTTAGCACAAAAGTACGACAGTAAATAATATTAAAGAGTTTTCTCTTATATCGGCTCTTATTCTTTCGTTAGTTTTTTGTTTTGAGTGTTGTGACGTAGCAAGCTGAGTTTGTATGGAAATAGAATACATAAGGGTGATTTTTCAATAATCATATTATTTTAAGAGTAAATATTTATGACAATAGTTTTCTTTTTAATCCCCGACTCAAAAAGGGGGGTGTTATAAGTTCGACGTATCTGTGTGTCTGTTTGTGACACCGTAGCTGTTAAACGGGTGAACCGATTTAAATGTGTTTCTTTTTATTTGAAAGCAGGTGTCCTAGCTTCACGGTTCTTAGATATGTTTTATAAAAAACGGTTCAGCCGTTTCAAGGTTATCAGCTCTTTTGTTAGCTGCGGTAGGCATCCTTATTCTCCTTTCGGGGGTTACAGTAATTTTTAAATTTCATTACTTTTTAAATGGTGGCCTATAATACACTAGGAATTTCTCCTATAACGTGGGTGCGTTTACAAACATTTAGACTCAAAATGCCACACCTGGACTAAGTACCTGTAAGCCATACAATAATTTGCTCCATGCGGGTGTTGAACTTGGGACACTCAGCACAGCCAATCGTTTAGCCACTGCGCCAACCGTGTGTTGTCAATTTATCCAGAACTGGCTTTTGCCCGTGACTTTGGCCGCGTGTCTTGTATCCACTCAAAATGTATCTTTCCATAGCTGAAATAATTTAAAATCAGTTTAGTAGTTTTAGAGATTATCCATAACAAACAAAAAAACAAATCTTTTCCACCATCATTATACCATCACGCTTCTATTTCCCGAAGGGTTAGGCAGAGGTGTACCAATGTAGACCCACAGTTCGCCGGTATGTTTTAGGTCCCATGTAATAAGGGGCGAGCCTATTAACTGGGCACAAATCCTAACTCCGAGCTGCTACTGAGAATTTCATAGAAAAACGCAATTTCGTTTTTTGTTCGACCTGGGAATCGAACCCAAGACCTCTAGCGTAATATTCGCGCTTAGTACCACTAAGCCAACACGGCAGATTCAAATCAAATTTTTTCTCTTTCAAATATTAGTTTAGACAAATCCATTTAATTTCTATCAGAACCTAACTTACTTATCTCCACCGAGCTCAAGCACTCATCTGCCGTTTGAAAGCGCTACACGTAACAAGATAAATAAGGACGCACCGCGACCAAGTTAATCACACTAAATCACCATTTATTATCACCGCGGTATCACCGTAATGTCTTTGTATCACCGCTCGATGTTTACGGCGTGTATTGAATGTTAATTCATCACCATTGGCTGGTTTTATTATCGGGTTATGTGCCTTGAATTAAAGCACTGTGGGTCGATAATGTTAGGGAGTGTGTATACTTAATTAAAAAAGCGTTATTTGTTTAAATGTACCATCATCTACTTAGCCTTTTCCCAACTATGTCGGTCGGCTTCCAGTCTAACCGGATGCAGCTGAATACCAGTGTCTTACATGGAGCGACTGCCTATCTGACCTCTCTTGGCTAGACTGGCTATCAGACTTCCTGGATTCTGACTATCCGTAACAACTGTCAAAGATCTACGAATGACAACCGGGACCAATGGCTTTACGTGCTTACCAAGGCACGGGGGTGTCACACCACCAACTTCTAAATTTCGGGCTGCTACTGAGCAAATTCTAATAGAAAAACCCAAGAACACTTTTTGTCCGACCTGGGAATCGAACCTGGGACCCCACCCTTATCAGTCGGGCTTGCGACCACGAGACCAACGGGGCATTTGTTTAAATGTATAACTGTATAAATTCAAATCTTACTCTTATTATAATTACTAGCTTTTGCTTGTGACTCCGTTCGCGTAAATGTCGGCAATGTTTCATTGGTTTCAATTTTGTTTTCGCGTAACCCTCTTTATTTTTAATTAAAATTTCCAAAATAAAAGTAGCCTTAGTTACTCCTTATAACATTAGCTATCTGCGAGTAAAAGTCTCGTCAATATCGATCTAGCCATTTCAGAGATTTGCCAGAACAAACAGACAGACAGACAGACAAAAAAATAAAATAATGTTTTTTTCATGTTAGTACCGTGTATGCATTTTGTAAAAAGCTGTTAATTTGAAATTACAAATAGACACTTTAATTTTATTTATTTGTATAGTTTCAATCATAATTCGAATGACACGTGGCGCCATCTATTATCATAAGAAGGTTATTGTAGTTTTCCTCGGGAACAGTACTTTTTTCGGGATAAAAGTTACCTTATGTCCGTTTTCTGTACACCTGACAACGTATATGCAAAATTTCAGTGTGATCGGTAGAGTGGTTTTGGCGTGTAAAGGTAACAAACAAACAAACAAACTTACTTTCGCATGTATAATAACAGTTAAGATATGAAAGTTTGGATGGATGGATGTTTGTTACTCAAACACTCTAGAACTGCTGAACGGATCTGGATAAAATTTGGCATAGAGATAGATTATAGTCAGGAACAGCCCATTTTGTACCGGAAAAATGTTCTTGTGGGATAATAATGTATTATATATTAACTTAAACGCGGACCAAGTCGCGTTAAAGGAACCGCCAAAACCGACATTTAGGCGGCCTGTCCACAGAAGCGTTGCGAAGCTGCGGAGTGAAGAAATGGAGAAATATTAACCAATCTTCCAACCTTCTGTCCACAGAAGCGAAAATATTAACCAATAGGATTGCATAACTGGAGCGTAGTGAAAATTTTATGCAATCCTATAGGTTAATATTTCTCCGTTTCTCCGCTCCACAGCCGCGCTCCGCTTCTGTAGACAAGCAGCCTTACGCGGACGAAGTCGGAGGCAAAAAACTAGTCTTCACAAATAATGATACTCATCAACACGTTTAGGCTGTTACACAGAGTAAAAAAAGTGTCTGAAAACTTGTATTATCTCTTTGAAGATAGTTGAAAGTGTCATGACTTTTTAAATCAGATTACTTACGCTTATTCAACTGTTGTCCCTGATAATTTAAACTTCAAGAAAAAAGTTTGTGAATTTAATATTTCATTCTTTTTTTGGTAGATAAAGCACTTGACAGTTAGTGTTATCTTGACATTAAAGTTTTTGTTAAGCTGTTCTGTTGTTTTAAATAAAATATATAGTAAACGAATTATAATTGCCTCGGCAGCCTAGTGGTCCTAAGCACGACTGCTATGCTAGAGGTCTTGGGTTCGATTCCCAGGTCGAGTAAAAAGTGTTATTGAGTTTTGCTATGAAATTCTCAGTAGCAGCTCGGAGTTAGGATTTGTGCCCGGCTAATGGCAATGGGCTTACCCCCTATTACGTGGGACCTAAACATACTGGAACTGTGGGTGTACATTGTTACACCTCTGCCTAACCCTTTGGGGAATACGATTTAATAAGATAATTATAAGAAAATTGCACAATAAGAATAAGATTAAATAAATAAATAATTATGTCTGAAATCGTCAATCTTCTGTATGGGAAGACGCGGCGTCGACCATTCAGTCATTCACCTTTTAACCTAGCTAGGATATTATCTCTCCTGTGATAATACAAGTGTAGATGCTCCTTAAAAAGGAGAGTGACAAAAAAACTGAGGTGTTGTTTCCATTATTATGACCACTAAGACTTCTTAATGATACGACGTAAAGTGCATCTGATTATGTTTAATTAAATTAATCAATTGAAGTGGCCGTAATTCAAGTAGAGACGTACTTATCGATTGTGAAACGATTATACGAACATTTATACGAGTAATCGAATAATTTTGGTCTTTCAATTTGGAATTGTAATCTTCTTCTTCTTCCTGCCCTTATCCCATGTTACTTGGGGTCGGCGCAACACGTTGTCTTCTTCCATGCTGTCCTGTCAACCGTCATGCTATCGCTGACTCCTTTCTCTTTCATATCTTCTTCATTTCAATTTGGAATTGTAATCGGTAGGTAAAATACGAATACTCAAGAAAATAATTACTTTTTTTTTAAACTGCTCAAAAAGTGTACTTTATTTTGTTCTTTATAAGAAATAAATAAATAATTTTAACCGAAGTAGGTACTAAAAAAATATAGTGTATTTTTTTTATAATTTGAGTTTTATTAAAATTACTTTGTGTATTTTTTTTTTTTGTAATTCAAAGGGGAAATAATTTAGCCTGTGATTTATTACCTCAAGACCATATATTTTCTTCTAGAAATCTGAACTAGAACAGCTCTTAAGTGCTCTTTAGTGCTTCAATTTAAATAAATGTCTAGATAAAAAAATATTACATCAAAAACTTAAAACAAACTAAGACTTTTATCAAACTAATTAGACTTAATTAACTTTTAAATTAAATAATTTATTTCTCATAAACCATTTAGAAGCATTCTTGAATTGTCAAGAAGTTAAGTCCGCCACACTATTGCCATCCACTGTAGCTCCTGAAAGTCAGGATCAACAGTGCAGGCCAAAACAAGAGCGCCGAGGCAATGAAGCTCGACGAGTCCCGGAGAAACAATTCAACTGTCCTCGATCCTTCAACGAAATTAATCCAAACTATTAGTGAAGAAGTAAGAAAAGTCATATTTTCTACTTCCCTCCAAACAAGTAGAAGACAGAACAGAACTAGGCCAATAGGCATAAAGGGACGTTAACTGTCTCATTGGACTAGTGGTCCTAAGCGCGACTGCTACGCTAGAGGTCTTGGGTTCGATTCAGCAAAAAGTTCTATTGGGTTTTTCTATGAAAATCTCAGTAGCAGCTCGGAGTTAGGATTTGTGCCCGATTAATGGCAATAGGCTCGCCCCCTACCCGTGACATGGGACCTAAACATACCTGCGAACTGTGGGTGTACATTGGTACACCTCTGCCTAACCCTTCGGGGAATACAGGCGTGATGGTATATTATGTGTTATGTGGATGTTTACAACTGGAAGAAGCCTAGATTGCCAAGCACCACGGATTGCAATTATCATGGGTCCTGATGTGAGCTTTTACATTTGATTCTAGTAATAGCAATAGTAATAATTGTCAAGGAAAGTTGAAGCTAGTTGCTCGTTCCAAACACTTAGTTTCTATGGAGGAGAGCGATCAAAAAACACCAAAAGACTTTATACACCATAAACAGTTTAAGCCACATACGGAACCAGAGTTTATGAGTGAAGTGTTTTTATTATGCCGTTTCGAATTTATTACGATAATATTTTTATGATACCATAGCTCCTTTGTTAGCGCGGTTATAATCCAACTTTTATAACCCTAATGAAATATCACTTGTTCGGAAATGAACCATAATATTGTATTTATTGATTTTTTTAAACACCTGTTTTACACACTTGAGATTTTACGTTAAAAGGTAAGAAAGATTACTAGCGGTCTATATGGACTGAATTTTAACTCTGTCCTACGTTTTGGAACGAGCAACTAGCTTCAACTTATGAGTAACTTCATGATAATTCAAAAGTGCCTGTAAATGGTCTCATTGAAATAAATGCTTTGACTTTGACGTTAAGTCACTGCACATCCTTTGAGGGGTGACAGTACTCAAGATTACAAACAACTTTTATTAATAAATTACTTCTGAAGTATGACAAATAGCAGCTGTTTCCTGCAAAAATATACCAATAATAATTTATTCATAAATGAATTTTCTTCACAGCGGCCAATCTCAATGCTAGTGCACTAGTGTGTGCGCAAACGTAAGCGCACTCCTTCTTACCTCACTTTCACCTTTATAAATGACGGCATAAACGACACAACCGGGGAGAGATCCAGCCCAGGACCAACGGTTTTACGTGCTTTCCGAGGCTCAGAGGTGTCACACCACCAACTTCTAAACTCCGGGCTGCTACTAAGAAATTCCTAATAGAAAAATAAAATAACACTTTTTACCCGACTTGATAATCGAACCCAGGACTACACGAAATTCTCCTGTGTTGTAGGTAAGTTTACAAACCAATAAATTCACAAACAAAAACAATGAAACCCGTAACAACTGGTTGTACGTTGTTTCATAAACAATAGTTTTATAGAATTTCGTTTCACATAACATTTTTCTTATATTGTCGTTTCATAGAATAATTAATACGCAGAATACTTACTTTCAAAATTTTATAAATCATTGATTTTTGTTTCACATAAAGTTTAACCCGTTAGCTGCCACGTCAGGCACCTGTGCCTGACGCTAGTGGAGGTTTGACCTTCAACATTTTTGGCCCAGCAGTGAAAGTGAAAATGTTAGAACAATCATATCATAGAATAACAAATCAAATATTCTTTATCCTTATATTGTTTATTTAATATAAAACTTATTAGCGATCTTAGTTCTAACCAAACCTACTGCTTGTATGCTGTAAGCGAGCATGCAACATGCAGCAGGCATGGTTTCTGTCACGGCTCCGGCGCTGCGGGGCTCTGGCGGTCCCATGCGAGCTTCTCGTCTAATGGTATTCACGCTCACCACCGCAGCTTCGGCGTTAAAACCACCTGCTCTTCAGCTCGCTTGCCGCCTCGACCCTCCGCGCCTACGCGGATTTTAATTACACTCTAGGGGTAGGGCAGACAAGTCTACGTGGAGTCGGTTTTGCAGCGATTCGTTTCTGTCACTAACTTTTGTAGCACAACATATTGACTTTTAAAAAAAATACACCTAAATAACAATACCTGTTCGTAGAAAAAATAATTCTACTGTTTGATAAGTTTGTTAAACAAAAAAATGTGATTAAAAATTAATTGAATTGTGTTTCTGTAAAATATGTTTCATTCAAGTAAATAGTGTTAAAAACAATAATATGCGAAATAAATATACATAGACCAAATATTATGAAACATTTTCTATGAAACGAAATTCTATGAGATTTCTGTCTACTCAACAAGGGGCCACCGGAACAACTGCATGTAGGTTATACAAATATTTGTTCTGTACGAGAATCGAACCTATGACACGCCGCGCTGCAATCAATCGCTCAGCTATTGCGTCAACTGTACCGATACTAATCTGCAATTGATCAGGTGTCATGGTACAGTTTTGTAAACACTAATTTCGTTACACTTTCTTAATAATTCAGTATTAATTATTTCCAGTCATAATTCGTTTTATCTTGGATGGATATTAGTCACAAAATATATAGAAATTACTGATCAATATTGCCTGTTCTCATGGCAACCAGTATTCCAGTAAAATACAACTATTATAATAAAACTTGATTAGGTACCTACTGTGAGTATCGATGTATATACATGGTGTTCTTATAAATACAGTTTCTTTTTTCTTAACTGCCTCGCTAGCCTAGTGGTCCTAAGCGCGACTGCAACGCTAGAGGTCTTGGGTTCCAATTTCAGGTCGAGTAAAATTTCAGATTTTCGAAATTTGCAGTCGCAGCTCGGAGTTAGGATTTGTGCCCGATTAATGGTAATAGACTCACTTCCTATTACATGGGACCTAAACATACCGGCGAACTGTGCGTGTACATTGGTACACCTCTGCCTAAACATTTAAGGAATACAGGTCTGGTGTGATGGTATGTTGATTTTTCTTAACTTTATGCTGTTCTACTCCTGAGAAAAGTTCTCTCTCAAGTCCTCCTAGAAACTCTCTAATAATAAATATATAATATTTATTATATTTTCTTCTAAATAAATACTTGTTGTATTTATAAATACTAGCTTTATACCCCATGGTGTTACATCTTGGGTTACTGCTGCGCTCCCGTTGGTCGTGGCGTAATGTTCTTTACGTATAAACCTTCCTCTTAAATCACTCTGTCTATTGATAAAAACCGTATTAAATTCCCTTGCGTAGTTTAAGAGACCTAATCGTACAGACAGAGCGAAGCAACTTTGTTTTATTATGCTATTTTATCAGAAACAAGCTTCTGCTTGCGAATTACTCCTCGTAGTTTTTTTTACTAGCATTAGGTTAAGTCTTTAGTTACTACTCAGTACCTGTAGGTCGCAGCGTGAGGTCATATAACCTATGGCCTTCCTCGAAAAATGAACTATCCAACACAAAAATAATTTTTCAATTCAAATTAGTCGTTCTTGAGATTGGCGCGTTCAACCAAACAAACAAACTCTACAGCCTTATAATATTAGTATAAGATAGATATACGAAAATAATGGGTCCAAGGTTATGAAACCCTTACTTTTGGGTAGAATTAAGTAACGAGATTATAGAGAATATAAAAGTCAATGTTAAAACCATTCTAAGGATTAGGGTCGTCTGTGCTTTGTGTAAGGATAGGATTTGGTTGACAAGGCGCCTAAACAAATCAGAGATGCATAAAAATTCCTTCTATTTTATCCTTTTTTCCAAGTACTTTCTATTATGTATTTAAATCTGTGTCAATAAACATACGTATATGTACTAAATGAACTAAAACCTTTAAATAATGATGAATTATGTAGATTACTAGCTTCTGTTCTGCAATTCGTTCGGGTAGGTTCTTTTTCACCCGAGTTAAGTCACGTTTTTGGTTATTGCTTAGCCTCCGTGTGCCATAGCGTGATGTTATATAGACTATACTAAAATAAACATACCATCACGCCTGTATTCCCCGAAGGGTTAGGCAGAGGTGTAACTATGTACACCCACAGTTCGCCGGTATTGTTTTTATATGTCCCATGTAATAGGGGGCGAGCCTATTGCCATTAACCGGGCACACATCCTAACTCCGAGCTGCTACTGAGAATTTCATAGAAAAACCCAAATAACAATTTTTGCTCGACCTGGAAATCGAAGCCAAGGCCTCTAGCATAGCAGTCGCGCTTAGTACCACTAGGCTACCGAGGCAGTTAGACTACACTATACTATTCCTCATTAATCTGGCTATCATAATACAAAAGTTTATTTCCAATCTGAGTGGCAGTTCCTGAGATAAACGCGTTTAAACGAACTAGCAAAAAATCTCTTCAGTAAAGCTGAAGACATTTTTTTTTTATTAGTTTAGTTTTAAATAAATATACACTTCCCAACGTTAACGACACAAAGATAATAGTATAATTGCACTTAAATTAACAAGACACCACTTAAAAGTCACAAGAAAGCAGAATACGCTAATTAGTTTACTTGGATGACGTATTTTTTTCAGGTATTTAATTAACTTTTGCCAAACTACTTAAAAAAAAATCGATAAAATTTATATGGGGACACCTCTGATGTATCCCACTAACCCATCAAACAACATTGCATATTCATGCGATGGCAGCAATCGCGGTTGATTTGCTGTAATTTTTTGAAGAGTTCCGTTGTCTGTCTCCGGAGCCCATCATCAGATCTATATGAAATTTAAATCGGACCATTTCGGAATAAACCCCTTTCAAACAAATAATTTTGAAAATCCGTTCACACACGACGGAGTTATGCCCGAGCATACATAAAAAAAAAAAAATTATAAACATCCGAATTGATAACCTCCTCTTTTTTGAAGTCGGTTAAAAAGAAACAAACCAACCACCCTGTACTTGACCGAAACAGATTCATTAAGTGTCCGGACACACCTGTCGCTCCCGACCAATGGGCCACCACCTTATAAACACCACATAAATATTGAACCAACCTTATCTGATACATCCTATGATGTTGGATGGGACTCTGTCAATTCTCGGTTGAAAACCGGTTTCAAAAAAAAAATCGGTGAACCGTTTTGTTACGTAGTTTTGGAATAAGAAATAAATTGATTGTTAGTTTAATTAATTAATCAATTAATTAACTGCCTCGGTAGCCTAGTGGTCCTAAGCGCGACTGCTACGCTAGAGGTCTTGCGTTCGATTCCCAGGTCGAGCAAAAGTGTTATTGGGTTTTTCTGTGAAATTCTCAGTAGCAGCTCCCACGACCCCACGCTCAACAATCGTGCTCGCCACCACTAGACCAACGGGGCAGTAAACGGGGCCGGAGAAATTTTACTACCCTAAACAGACTATTGTTTGGATGAAAGAAGATAAAAACAGGGTATATGCATAATGGCTTTTGTTAATTCCCATAAGCAGTTAAACATACAACAGTATTCAGATTACAACAAGAATTAACACAAAACCGTCTTACATGTTTGAGCTCATCAAAAAATCATTTAGAAATAAAAGCGACTGCGAGGCATGTTTAAATAAAAGCAGGAACAAAGAAAGCGGAAGATTTTCCTCTGAAACAATAATGTACAAAGCAGAAGGGAGGGCACGAGTAACGTTGGGAACAGATGAATTTTTGGATGTGGCATTTAGTATAGTATTGTAATCAGGATTTTGTAAGAGCCTCATTGAAAAGACAAAAACGAGAAATTCTCAGTAGCAGCTCAGAGTTAGGATTTATGCCCGGTTAATGGTAATAGGCTCGCACTACTACATGGGACCTAAACATACTAGCGAACTGTGGGTGTACATTAGTACACCTCTGCCTAACCCTCCAGCGAATACAGGCGTGATGGTATATTTGTGAATTATTTTGTAAAAACCTAATTGCAAAAAACAAAAATGAGGAATTCTTAGTAGCAGCTCGTTGTTAGGATTTGTGCCCGGTTAATGGCAATATGGTCGCCCCTATTACATGGGACTTCAAAAATACATCCAGTAAACTATGGGTGTACATTAGTTACACCTCTGCCTAACCCCTCAGGGAATGCAGGCGTGATAGTAGGTGTCTAATTGAAAAGAGCATCCTCCTGTTACCATGAATCGGAAGCCTGGTGTTCGCTTAACGCAGATGGTACCTGACTATGAAATGTTGTCATATAGATAAAAAAAAAGTTATCATAAATGTAGCTAGTTTAGCCACTATTTGTACGCTTGTGATGTTTATGCTTGTGTCCTTTTACTTTATAATAACTTATGTTTTAACCGACTTCAAGAAGAAGAAGGTTATCAATTCGTTTTAATGTTTAATTTTTTTTGTATGTGTGTTACGCCATATCTCAGCCAATTATGAATCGATTTTGATGATTTTTTTTTGTTTGATAGGATGGTCATCCTATCATATCAAACAAAAAAAATTATCAAAATCGATGCGGGATGACCTTTGAAGTATGAACTTCAAAGGTCCTCCCGCATAAGTTTTATTGAAATTGGTTCAGCAGTATAATGAAAAAAATCAAATTACTGAAAAAAAATATGTCATCCAACTAAATGAATTACCGTATTCTGCTTTCCTGTGACCTTTATATGCTATCTTGTTAATTTATGTACGAGTAGTATAATTGTTCCTAAAAAAGTCAACCACCTTCAAAAACTAAAAAGTGAAAATAACTTTTACTTTGGAAGTCATCGAGCTCAGGGGAGAAGTCATTTGATTTCCCATCCGAAACAAATAAAGAAAAGGTTCACATACCATCACGCCTGTATTCCCCGCAGGGTTAGGCAGAGGTGTAACAATGTACACCCACAGTTCGCCGGTATATTTAGGTCCCATGTAATAGGGGGCGAGCCTATTGCCATTAACCGGGCACAAATCCTAACTCCTAAGCAAATCCTAATGGAAAAACCCAATAACACTTTTTGCTCGACCTGGGAATTGAACCCAAGACCTCTAGCATAGCAGTCGCGCTTAGGATCACTAGGCTACCGAGGCAGCCTTCAGTCCTTCAGGCCTTCAGTCGAGTCAGCTTCGGTTCGGTTTATTGTTTTGCCACCGACTTCCAAAGGTTTTTTGTTTTTGTTCCAGATGGGAAATCATCAGGAAGGAAGTTGCAAGAGATTATAAGTTTCATACAAATTAACACATAGGTATTCCTCTTTTTTTCCAAAAGTTGCCATAACATATCCATTCAGACTCCAAGCTTCTAGAATGCCAAAGACATTTGCAAAACGCGACAGCCCCGTGAAGTGAACGAGTCCTTTGAGCCAAAGTCACCTAGGACATGCTGTGTGAAACGAACCGGGATATAATTTAGAACATGAATACAATTTTACTTCTTTTGCGACTTTCGTCTTGGAAATTCGCTCATGCATGCTTAATTAATTCCCAGCCTATTATTGTCTTCTACCGTTGCGGAATTTGTTCGAAAAAGTCACCGCGGCCTTGGAACGCATAAACTAAGTAAGAGTCCGACTCTCCCTTCCGCTCCCCCTAGAGCGAAAGAAGTCATTTGATAATTTCCCATCCTTAAAAATTTTAAGTAACCTCCAAAAGAAGAATCAAAATCCCTACCGCAGCTAACAAAAGAGCTGATAACTTTGAAACCGCTGAACCCATTTCCATCAAACATAGCTAAGAACACTCCCGACTAATACACCTTTCAAACAAAAAAACTAAATCAAAATCGCTTAATGCGTTCGGGAGCTACAATGCCACAGACAGACACGTCAAACTTATAAAGTCCCATCGTTTTTGCGTCGGGAGTTAAAAAAAAATGCCTAATAATGTCCCACTACAGTGCAAGGGCCTCATTCCATACAGATAAGCCACGGACATTGATCACCACGCATACTCAAAGTTGATTGTCAATTTCAAACTTATGTTAGTTATAAGGCTAGGTTTCCTAAAGGTGTTTTCCTTCACCGTTGTTAGCGATGTCCAAAATATACTCAGAAAGTTCATATGAATTGGAAAACGTCACATTATCACTTGTCCATGCCCGGTTAAAGATAGACACAATGATCGGTCCTGCGCTGCCCGCATTCAGCGATTTCCTGCGACCTTCACCAGGGCGTCGGTCATTGTGGCTATTTTATTACTATAATACTGTCCCATCCATACCATCACGCCTGTATTCCCCGAAGGGTTAGGCAGAGGTGTACCAGGGTACACCCACAGTTCGCTGGTATGTTTAGGTCCCATGTAATAGGGGGCGAGCCTATTGCCATTAACCGGGCACAAATCCTAACTCCGAGCTTCTACTGAGAATTTCATAGAAAAACCCAATACAATATTTTTATTACTATAATATTGTTTAGATTATTTTGTTATGAAACGCTCTATTGCTTCTATAAAACATGCTTATATTAAACACCTCTGCTTAACCAGAGGTGCAACATGAAACTGGATAATCTTCAGCCCTGTTATTAACTCCTAGCCTTTATAATATATGTTAATATTTCTCTATGCATGTAGTTACAGCAAGATCCTCGGTGGATACGTGGCATAAGGTTTTGAGGTTAGCGATTTTGGATATTATTTGACGGTTGTTAGGGTGGAAATCACGTTTAGGCAAACGTAGTGTGACCGACGATTTAAAGAAGGTGGTGGGCAGCGTATGGAGGCCGGCTGTCTAGGACCGGGATGGATAGCGCTGTTTCGGGAAACCCTACGTTCAGCAGTGGACGGATATAGGCTGAAAAGATGATGATAATTTGAGGGTTAGGCTTTCTGTAGTTATGTATTAAGACTGCTGCATTGATGTCAATCTTGAATACGGTTTCTTGATCAGACAAAGTGTTACTGGGTTTTGTTTCAGTAGCAGCCTGGAGTTAAAAAGTCGGTGATGTGACAGCCCCGTGAGCCAGAAAGGGCTTTGAATTGTCAGTTTTGCTCCTGATCTTGCCTCGGTAGTGTCGGATTGCCGGCCCATTGGTCTACGAGAGTGAGGAAAGATGGAGCGCTCCTATGTTTGTAAAAACAAAATGTGTAATCTATTGTATCCTGCGTACTTGGCTCTCTTGGTCTCTTTGAGATTAGCTACCATAACCAAATATCTATTCAATTCTTGCTGGGAATACGTAATCTTCTTCCAACTTAGACCAAACACAGCCGTAGTAACAGAACTATTGCAAGTCAAGCCGTTAACTGCCCACATGGGTTTCTCAACGCCAGGAATTTGAATTTTATCACACATACATGTGCAAAATGTACCAGACAGGGTTATAGCTCGAGTTTAGTTCGCTATTGAGCTTATTACTTTTGTACTAGTCTGTTTGGGACTAGCTGAACTAGATTGTACTGTTTTTTATACTAAAATTCTGTGGGTGTTTCTAGGCGTTTTTAGATAACCACTTAATCATCAAAACTAGCTTCTGGCCTCGCCTTCGTCCGCGTCAAGTTGACATAATATACTATCCCACGAGAATCGTTCATTCTTCCGGGATAAAAAGTAACCTTTGTGTTATTCCAGTCTACAATCTATTTTAGTGCCAAATTTTATCAAGATCCGGTTGTCATTTATGCGTGAAAGAGAGACAAATATCCATCCATCCAACCTCATAAACTTTCGCATTTATAATATGATGTAGGAAGTAGGATTAGTTAGATTATTAGGATAGTGTATTACTTATTTATTTATTTATTTAAACTTTATGCAATAAATAGTAGAAAGAGCGGACTTAATGCCTTAGGCATTCTGTACTAGTCAACCACAGGAGGTGAAGAGATAACATGGCAGGTGCAAATTATAAAATCAATATAAAACAAAATTTGATATTAAGAAACTAACTGCCTCAGTAGCCTAGTGGTCTTAACCGCGACTGTTACGCTAGAGGTCTTGGGTTCGATTCCCTGGTCGAGCAATAAGTGTTATTGGGTTTTTCTATGAAATTCTCAGTAGCAGCTCGGAGTTTGGATTTTTGCCCGGTTAATGGCAATAGGCTCGCCCCCTATTACATGGGACCTAAACATTCCGGCGAACTGTGGGTGTAAATTGTTACACCTCTGTCTATGCGGCATGGCGGTGTCACACCACTAACTTCCAAACTCCGGGCTGCTAATGAGCAAATCCTAATGGAAAAACCCAATAACACTTTTTGCCCGACCTGGGAATCGAACCCGAGACAGTCATCGACTCATCAGTCGCGCTTGCGACCACGAGATCAACGGGGCAGTCTACTATTCGATATTACATAATTATATAGCTGGATTAATGTGGAATAGTATAAGTTGAATCATTTTTGAATCTGACTAGTAGTTACGAAGATTTCCTCCAAAAACCGGTTCCAAAAACCATGCTTCTAATATAATCTTTTAAGCAAGCATTTTTATTAACACGTGGAGTCTTGGCCATAAAAAAAACACCAACCCTTTGGTCTTTTATAGCCAAGGCTACAAAATCTTATAAATAAATTAAAAACTTCAGAAGAAAATTCGCTTTAACTGCCTTTTCTCTTAACTTTAGACTTGAAAACTACGTATTCATTTTTAACTACATCTAAAAATATTATGTCACGGAATTTACATGGTAATACAGTGTTTTTACCGTCTGTCTAGGACATGGAGTAATTAGCAAATGGAGAGTTAGAACGCTGTTATATTTAACGTCGCATTCTGTGCTACACATTACATAAAAGATAAGTTGTTTGTCATAGGATATAAGCAGTCGTATAACTCGCATATATAAATGTATATGATTTGCTTAGATTACTAAATTAACTGTCAAAAAAATCATTGATGTCGTAACTCTGTGTAATAAGAAATTTAATGGCGTCAGTGATTTTTTATATTGTTACTCAGAATTTGTAACTAGATTTTAATTAAATAATAATGATGGTCTCCTGTAATTTGAGGACCACACAAGTAATTGTCTCTTGGTTTTTTTTAAGGCAAATGTGCAGCTTTTGTCAGAGTTCTAAAGAAATCAATTTTATTAATTTTGGTATTGTGAGTTTAATCACAGATCTATCAATCAAATCTTCTAACACAAAATGAAACATAGCCACACAAACATTGACTCCCTTAGTAAGGGAGAAGAATTGTCTCATCGAAAAACATCCAAGCTTAAGCAGCTGAACGTCATGGTCATCCTGAAACATAAACACTCCATTTACTTCTGCCTCTGTGGTCCAAACCGTATTTGCATCTACATCTCTCGGGACTTGCCACAGACTGCGTCTTACAATTTTTGAATTAAAAGAAAATGTAATGCAAAATGTCACAGACACTCTTTACACTAGCTTATTTTTTTATTCTGTAGTGCAGTTTTTGAATAAGCAATTTCTTTGATGAGGTATGACAATGTTGAGGTAACGAGATTTTAGAAGTTATTTTGTTATTCCATATTTGTATTTTGATATTACGTTTATTATTTGTAAGAAAAATAATATTGTGGTCCTTCAAAGTACGGTTATAAGGTTCGAAAATTAGGGTTTTTTTTTTTTGGGAGGTGGGAAATCATCAAATAACTTCTCCCGCCCTGGGCGGGGCGGGAGGGAGTGTCAGACTTTTACTGACTCAAACCCACCCATGTTCCTTCTTGTGCCCTTTGCGTTCCGGGGGCGCGGTATCTCTTACGAACAACCCGCAGCCCCGGCAGGCATCGGCCCTCAGTGGCCCCTTACATATGCTGACATCTCTTTGAGGCGCGCGTGGAACACGAACGCGCCGTCGACACGGTCTGTCGTTATGAAACGTAAGGACGGTGAGCTACCCATTGCTCACCGTCCACAGACCCGTATCTACGGTGGCCGGGAGTCGTCTCGCGGCTCCCGACGTCCGGAGCATCTACCGCGGCGGCTGGGACGTAAGAGCCTCTGTCTCAGAAAATTAGGGGTTAACTGGAAAGTTTCGAAAATGTGTAATTTTTTTCCAGATTTAGTTGTGCTCTTTCCGAATTTCAACTTCACCACTTCGTATATTTGCCGCTCGTGTCGCCATATTGGAACAATGGCGCCGTATAGCAGTTTTTTGACAATATCTTTTTTATATTAAAGACAAAATTAAAAGAGAAAAAGAACTCTGCAATTAATGGAACAAATGTTTATTTTGTTGTTCACGCTTCTTGTGTGAGTTCTCTTGCACTTGGCCGGTTTTGATATTTTGTTATGTGTAAAAATATTTTTATTTGTAGACATCTTTAGTTTGTAAGTTATGTCTATTATACCTTAACTCACTTACAAATTCAAATTAACTGCCTCGTTGGCCTAGTGGTCCTAAGCGCGACTGCTACGCTAGAGGTCTTGGGTTCGATTCCCAGGTCGAGCAAAAAGTATTATTGGGTTTTTCTATAAAATTCTCAGTAGCATCTCGGAGTTAAGATTTGTGCCCGGCTAATGGCAATAAGCTCGCCCCCTATTACATGGGACCTAAACATAACGGCGATCTCTGGGTGTACATTGGTACACCTCTGCCTAACCCTTCGGGGAATACAGGCGTGATGGTATGTGTGTTAGGTTTGTATATTAAAATTAAAATTTTACGCCTGAACATTGGCTGAAATTCTCAACCCCATTCAAGCTGTCGCCGACACATCAAATATTAAAATACTGTCGAATAACTAGGTGAGAAAGATTCACCATTTGCACATCTTTTACCCAACTGCGGTGTCCAATGATTTCTCGAGGGAGCCTGGAATGGCGGCCATTTGACCACGATTTGTGTTAAATTCTTAATAAACGGTAAAAAAAAGTTCTCTGTACCTTTTCTTGTCTATTTTTAACTAGTTTATCTTGGCTGCGAGGTAAATTATTTGATTTATTTAATAATTAAGTTGCATCTTCTTTTTTTACTGTTTTTGTTGCTGGGTGTAGAAGACGGGCCGGGTTTTTGTATAATTAAAAAATTGAGACACTGAATTTATTAAGAACAATGGACTAATATTTGTTACTTGTTTTTCTATACCAATAATACGAAGTTGAAGAGCGTACTAATAAGGTCAGCGTAGGTCTTTCTAGGTGTAGCCTTTCGCTTCAGGATATTGCTCTGACCATGGTCGGGAACGAGTGTGGTGACGAGACGAGACGAGACAAGACGGGACTCGCCTTGTGGTGGTGGCGGGCCAATACCTGCCGTGGTGCCCCGGCCAATAGTAGTTGGAGGAACACCGTGGGGTTTTAGTCGGTAGGAGTCCGACACAAAGCGGAGGCAGTCCATGAGGATTTCCCCACGAGAAAAAAATAAGAAAAAAGGTCTTTCTAGGACGTGGCCACCCTGCGTTACCATAACACATCTAAATACCGACGTACCATGACGCCTGTATTCCCCGAGTCCTGGAGTTCCTGGAGTCCCCCAATGTATACCCACAGTTCGACGGTATGTTTAGGTCCCATGTAATAGGGGGCGAGCCTATTACCATTAATCGGGCACAAATCCAAACTCCGAGCTGCTAGTGAGAATTTCATAGAAAAACCCAATAACACTTTTTACTAGACCTGGGAATCGAACCCAAGACCTCTAGGGTAGCAGTCGCGCTTAGGACTACTAGGCTAACGAGGCAGTTAAATCTAAATCTAAAGGTCTTAATACATAGCATTTTATTATGTTGTATCCACCAGGCATTCAAGTTTTCATAGTTCACAAAACTCGCTAACCATTTTACCTCCACAACAATTCAAAAACCATTTTCAGCAAAACACAATTGCACAAATCTTCAAACCATTTCTTTGACCAAAAATCAGGTGTTCCAATTAAGTGCACTTCAAAATTGCACCCCGACTAATCCTTCATTCCTTTTACTTTTTTAATTAAACCCACAATACAAAGAGGCCCCAATTCGGGTCACAGCAATTAACGTATTTGGTTTTATTTCGTGCCAGTGCCAAATTTTGGAAAAAAAAAAACGAATCTTGAATTCCCGCCAACATTCTCCGGTGTTAGATTAACTGATATTAAAAGTTTGCAACCCCTGGCTGTATGCCAGTTGGTGCAGACTGGCTGATTTATATAGATGTCGAAGTGATGTTGTTTATATGGCGAGTGATGCTGGAGGAAGGCAAGAAATAAGAGCTTTGGAAAATATATTTCAAGTTTTCTTTTAACATGATTGGTTTTATATGTAATTTATATGGCAGGGAGGAAACACTCTCCTCGACTGCTAAGTTAGCCTAGTGCAGCTACGTTACAGGTCTTGGGTTCAATTCCTCAAGTCAAGCCGAGTTTTCTATGAAATTCTCAGTAGCAGCTCGGAGTTAAGATTTGTGCCCGGTTAGTGGCAATGCGCTCGCCACCTATTACATTGGACTTAAACATACCGGCGAACTGTGGGTGTACATTGGTACACCTTTGCCTAACCCTTTGAGGAATACAGGCGTGATGGTATGAACGGAACACCCTAGAAAGACCTGCACAGACCTTATTCTTAAAGTTCTTTAGAAAGGTCGGGTGCGCAGTATTCGTAACTGGCCTGCTTGATTGGCGTACAGATGTATGAACGTGGGCGAGGCAAAAGGAGTAACGATCGTAACAGGTGGCGTTCTATAGATGCTGCCTACTCCCATGGGAAAAAGGCATGAGTTTATGTATGTATGAATGTATAATTGGTTGGTAAAAAAACTTATTATGTTTATTAGCCCTGCGGGTTCGATACCGGACAAGTACCAATGTGACATTTTCTATTTCATATGTATTTTCTAAGTTTATCTTGGATCTTTGACTTCCGTTAAGGAAAAGATCGTGAGGAAACCTGGACTTATAATTAAAAGTCTGAAATCGCCAATCCGCCTCGAGCGAGCGTGATCAATACTCGTGCCTTCTCTGTGTAAGAAGGGGCTTTTGCCCTTTAGTTTGACAATAATCATTACTGATTGGCTGGTATCATTATTGATAGTAGTAGTAGAGCTCTTTGTGAAGGAGCTCGTCCAGGAAAGTACTACCACCATACCTATTTCTGCCGCAAAGCAGCGTTGCTGTGTTCCGGTTGGAACGGTATGGGTGCCGGTGTAATTACAGGCACATGAGACATTAATTCTACTTTGTCGGAATAGTAACGCATTTGCAAGGCCTCTGGTATTGCAAATGTCTGTAGGTAGCAGTGACCACTTAACATCAGGTGGGTCGACGGCTTGATTACCATTAAAAACAAGCCTATTTATAAACATTTTCTTGTACACAAAAATCGAGAAGGAAGAATTTCTAAAAAGAAAAAAAATTGACTAGTATTGTTACTAGAAAACAGCTTCTCTGTTACAGCGTCTGCGCAACGCCAGCAACAGCATTCTGAAAGTAATTGCTGCTAGGTATGACTGCCCTTTCCAAACACATTGGATAGGGGTAGTAAATGGAACTTTATAGGGGTGCATATAATAAATAATTAGATACTAACACTGCTAACATAAATTGTAAGTTAATATTGTTACTAACTCACTAACCAAATTGTCTGAAATATTTTTTTTCTATTCTATTGTATTACGAATTAAGACTTTGAGAAGAGTATCATGTTTTCGTAAAGAAGTGATTATTTATATTTCAGTGCTGCTATTCAAAAGACATACCTACTACCCTTTATTTAAAGTCAAACTTGTGAAGACAATTTTCTTCCACACAAAAATACGTTGGCGCAAACATTGAGAATCACAAAACAAATATCAGAAAATCTAGTTTACAAATGAAAGCAGAAATACAAAATAAGCAAGACATGTTTATCTTGACGCCAAGTTGAAGCACAGTCTTGAATCTATTGTGTTCGTGCTCCTCGTATGCTTACTCCTAAAGATATATAAGTAAAAAGAATATGTACCATTTTTATCATGTATTATTATTGTGTGTGAACGGAAAATCTAGTAGGTAGTGGGTTTTAGTCAGTAAAAGTCTGACACTCTCTGTCGCCCCACCCAGAGCGTAAGAAGATGTTTAATCATCCCATTCTTAAAAAAAAAATACTTACCTTACCGAAAATTTTGGAAACGGTCGATTTCGGTCACGGGGGCTAATCTAAATGGAGACTAGTCAAGTACGTAAGAGATATTTTAAATACACAAATGTGTGCACAAACACAGGTACCTACACTGCCTCTTCCCTCACTCTCATAGTCCGATGGGACGGCAATCTGACACAACCGGGGAGAGATCAGGCGAATGACCAACGATTTTACGTGCTTTCAAAAGCACGGAGGTATCACACTACCAACTTCCAAGCTCCAAGCTGCTACTGAGAGTTTCTTGTTCGATCTTTTCCATAGAAAACTACGGTTTGGTATTCGACTAACTAATCGACTCCGTATCAAGTTAAAAGTGCTTGTAAATATACCTACAGGCCATGCAAAGAATTGTTTCGTGCGGGAATCAAAGCTGCGATACGCAGTACAGCAACCAATCGTTGTGCTAACCGTGTCATCAACAAAAACGGTATTACTTATTTACTGGTCAAGTATTTTGCAATGAACTCAATGTTACTTATAAACTTAACTACGGTTCAACTGTTACTCATAGCATTGAACTTTGTTTCCTGTACCATATTGTACACGAAAGATACAAATCTATTGTACAATCATCAATATTATCGTCAAGAATAAAAGGCTACCGCGGAAGTGCTGTATCAAAGAATAATAAACCTGTGAAGAAGCGACACCCACAATACACGAACTTTTCTCTACTGTAAAAAAATATACTAGCTTCTTCTCGCGACTTTGTCCACGTGGAAGTCAAGAGAATATAGAACATAGTCTACGGCACTTAGCAATATAGTATAGCTTTCCGTCAGTGATTTTTCGTCACGGACCTGTACTTCCAGTAATTACCTACATTTTACAAACAAAAAAACAATTAAATTTTGCCTCTTTATAATAATAGTATAGATTACACGCCACAGTAGACGCTCCGGGCGTCGGGAGCCGCGAGACGACTCCCGGCCACCGTAGACGCGGGACGGTAAGCAATGGATAGCTCACCGTCCGTACGTTGCATAACGACAGGCCGTGTCGACGGCGCGTTCGTGTTACACGCGCGCTTCAAAGAGATGTCAGCAAGTTTTAAAGGGGCCATTCAGGGCCGATGCCTGCCGGGGCTGCGGGTTGTTCGTAAGTGATACCGCGCCCCCTGAACGCAAAGGGCACAAGAAGGAACATGGATGGGTTTTAGTTAGTAAAAGTCTTACACTCCTTCCCGCCCCGCCCAGTGTGGAAGTTATTTGATGATTTCTCATCCCTAAAAATATATACATATATAGATTATATATAGTAGTCAGTAGTAGGGGCAGTAGTCAAGTCTTTTACAGCACTCTCTTTAAGCCATACGATAAAAAAGTATTGATTAATATTGGTAATTATTATATAGAAGGATTATTATAATAAGGAGGATTTATTTCTAATAAATCATTTACGGGCACTCTTGAATCGTCAAGAAGTTAGTTAGTTAGATAGTTGAAGCTAGTTGCTTGTTCCAAAACATAGGTAGGTCTCTCTGGAGAAGAACAAACTTCACGGTGTCCCTTTTTAACCCGCGACGCATGAGTGTGTGTGTCTGTGGCATCGTAGCTCCCGAACGCATGACCAACCAACCAACCAACCATGAGCGATTTTGATGTAGTTATTTTTGTTTGAAAGGTATATTAGTCTGGAGGTTTCTTAGCTATGTTTGATAAAAATCGGTTCAGCGGTTTTAAAGTTATCAGTTCCTTTATTAGCTACGGTATGTATTTCTATTCTTCTGTCGGGGGTTACATTATTTATTTTTTATTTAATGGTGCAGCTTGGTGTTTTTTTTTTGATAGAATAATGCGCTCCAATTGGATTGTCACTTCTGTATATTTTTATCTCTATGGCAGTACGTACTAATATGTATTTGTAGATAAAAACCGTGTATGCGGTACGTACCGCTACTGATCGTAATTACGTGATGTTATTACGTATTTGATGCGGTCGCTGTGAAGTTCTTTATAGTTTTTTGGTATGGAAGTTAGAAAGTTCCAAGTTTTACAAGTTTTAAACTGCCACGTTGGCCTAGTGGTTCCAAGCGCGACTGCTACACTAGAGGTCTTGGGTTCGATTCCAAGGTCGAGCAAAAAGTGTTATTGAGTTTTTCTGTGAAATTCTCAGTAGCAGCTCGGAGTAAGGAAATGGCAATAGGCTCGCCCCATATTACATGGGATCTAAACATACCGACGAACTATGGGTATAAGTTAGTACACCTCTGCCTAACCCTTCGGGGAAAACAGGCGTAATGGTATGTAAGTTTTGTGTTTTTAATAACATTATCAGAACAATATTTATGAACAACCTATGCACACATTAACAAACAAAATTAAAGTATTTATTCGCAATCTCAAAATAACTGCTTTTTATTTTTATTTATTTATACCTTCACGCCTGTATTCCCTGAAGGGTTAGGCAGAGGTGTAACAATATACACGCACAGTTCGCCGGTATGTTCAGGTCCCATGTAATAGGTAGCGAGCCTTTTGCCATTAACCGGGAACAAATCCTAACTCCGAGCTGCTATCGCTTAGGACCACTAGGCTAACTGCTTTTTAGTATTTAAATATAAAAAGTACAAAACAAAACGAATTTCCAAAGTATTTATTTATGACATAAAACAAATTACCCTAGTCGTCTCTCCGTATATGCCCAGACACTTTCCTCAGAACCTCAAAAATGTATGTTCTACTTTTTCATCATGATAATATTTAAGCATTTTCTTTCCCACAACAAAAACAGCGTCGACACTTTCGTGCGTCCATACACTGACCGCCACAACAGAGTTATTACCTTCAAGATATCCACAATTGAATTAAGATAGGGTGATTAACTTGCCACGACCCAAAGAAAATATCACCACCACAAAAACTGGTGAGAAATGTGTGTTTGGATGAATTCTTTAGATGTTATTGAGTTTCTGAGATGAAAGTGTTTTTACATTTACAACATACCATCACGCCTGTATTCCCCGAAGGGTTAAGCAGAGGTGTATTAATGTACATACACCTACAGTTCGCCGGTATGTTTAGGTTCCATGTAATAGGGGGTGAGCCTATTGCCATTAACCGGGCACAAATCCTGACTCCGAGCTGCTACGGAGAATTTCATATACTTTTTTCTTGACCTGGGAATCGAATCCAAGACCTCTAGCGTAGCAGTCGCGCGAGGGCACGCGGTGATATTGAGTGAATAAAATACGTTGCCCGACATTTCCTGTCCTTCTTCTTTTCGTTTCGATTGACTCTTATTATATTCTGCCCGATCAGTATCGAGCAACCAGCTCTATCATAGCCTCCATTAGGTCTTGGATGGTGCAGCTGGTTGTGCACTACGGGCAACCAAGGAGCTGACGCATGCCCTGCGATGGTGCTCCACACTACTAAATCGTGGGTGTGTTTACAAACATATAAACTCACATACACATACACAAACAGCCAGACCCGGAACTGCTCGTTCCCGGTAAAACTAGCGAATTGCCCACATCTTCGCCTGCGTGGCTTATTTCACCCGCGTTAAGTTACGTCTTTGGTTCCTGCTCCTCTCCCGTGTGACGTAGCGTAATGTTATATAGCCTATGTTACTCAGGAATAATGTATATAATTAAAATGCACAAGTGTGCACGAACACAGATGCACTCCCTCTTCCCTACCTCTCATAGTCCGATGGGACGGCAATCCTACACAACCAGGGAGAGATCAAGCGCAGGGCCAACTGCTTAACGTGCTTTCTGAGGCACGGGGGTGTTACACCACCAACTTCCAAACTCCGGGCTGTTACTGAGAAATTTCTAATGGACTCCAATAACACTTTTTTCCCGACCTGGGATTCGATCCCAGGTCGGGCTCGCCACCACGAGACCAACTCGGAAACAATGAGAACTGTATTTGCTTGTTATTTCTTACTCCAATCTCCTTGCATGAATAAAATTCCTCTGACAACTTCCAGCAACCCTTAATTACTATAATATCTTTAATCGCCCCTCACCAAATCCCAATTATCCCTTCTCAGGATCAAAAACACCTAAAATATTTAAATTTCGTAAAACAATTCCGATAAGAGCAAACAAACTATCCGGAATCGAATCAGTAAGCGGAAAATAGTCGATTATCCTCTCGAGTTGGGGGCCTTGAACAAAATCAATTATACACTGACGTTAGAGGGGGTTATAGGGATATGTTCGGTTCTGTATCGAATCCGTATCGAATCTCTGTCGAATCGAGTGATTTTTAAACAGTTTACCTGTGGCTTTGATTTTGAGAGGATTCGAAATGTTTTGTTGTTTTGTAACTGCATCGTTGGTTTTCACATAGGAGTGGTGGATTTACGTTGTGAACTGTGAATTTATCTAGTAAACTGTCCCCTCGTATTTACCAATCTACTACTTAGCCTTTTCCCAACTATGTTAGGGTCGGCTTCCAGCCTAATCGGATGCAGCTGAATACCAGTGGTTTACATGGAGCGACTGCCTATCTGACCTCCACAACCCAGTTACTGGGCAACACGATACTTCTTGGTAAGACTGGTTGTCGGACTTTCTGGCTTCTGACTATCCGTAACGACTGTCAAAGATCTACGAATGACAGCTGGGACCAACGGCTTTACGTGCTTTCTGAGGCACAGGGGTGTCACACCACCAACTTATAAACTCCAGGCTGCTACTGAGAAATTCGTAATGGAAAAACCCAATAACACTTAATGCCCGACCCGGAAATCAAACTCAGGACCCCATGCTCATCAGTCGCGCTTGCGACCACGAGACCAAGAACACTACCGTAGCAGTCGCGCTTAGGACCACTAGGCTAACGAGGCAGTAAATTAAACAAGTAAAAAAAATTAAAAAATAAAGTAATCCCCGACAGAAGAATAGAGGTCCCTACCGCAACTAACAAAAGAGCTGATAACACAGAAACGGCTGAACGATTTTGATAACGCATATCTTAAACCTATCGCTAGAAAACTGAAAAGCTTTCAAATAAAAAAAACCGCATTCAAATCGATTCACCCGTTTAAGAGCTACGGTGCCACAGGCAAACACACAAATACACAGACACGTCGTTTTTATAACACCTCTCTCTTTGAGTCGGGGGTTAAATAGAAATAGAATAGAATATATCTTATTCTTAATTACGGATTTAAAAACAATTCAAACCAATAAAGACATAATTAAGACAGATAACAAATGACAATTCTGAACTGACAGCTTGTTCACGAACATGACACGTAGATGTCAATTCTCTAATTTGACTTGAGTTGATTAACAAGGGAATTGGCTTCAATATCAAATCATGGAACCACAAACATTCATCATACAACATAATTTAGATTGTAGCATGTACACTAAGTATAATACAATAGTTTTCCTCATCCAAGCTTGTACTGTGGTTTCCGGGTACAAGTACGAGTGGCCACACACTTCCCGAAGATGGAACAATTAAATAATGCGTCGATGAACTTGTGGTGTGTTAGTTTGATTGTATTAATAGCAAAACAGTAATGGTATGCTATTAAAAGAGGAAGGGGCCACTGAGGGCCGATGCCTGCCGGGGCTGCGGGTTGTTCATAAGAGATACCGCGCCCCCGAATCACAAAGGGCACAAGAAGGAACATGGGTGGGTTTTAGTCAGTAAAAGTCTGACACTCCCTCCCGCCCCGCCCAGGGCGGGAAGAGTTATTTGATGATTACCCACCCCCCCAAAAAAAAAAATGCTATTAAAAGAGGCGTAAGTCTCTGTTTATACTAGTTTCTGCTCGCGACATCGTGTGCGTGGTTTTTTCAATAAGTTACATCTTTGGTTACTGGTCCGATCCCGTGAGTCGTAGCGGGATTTTCTATTGAAAAAATTTGGCTAACATAAACCTACAATTTTTTTTTTTAAACTGGAGATTAGCGCGTTCAAACAAAAAAGAAACACCTTAGCTTTATTACAATTAAAACGTACATTTTGTATCTACGTCATTGTAAATACACACAACGTCAAAAAAATGGCACCTCCCAAAAATGTTGCTTAGCCTTGTAGTATATCGCGAGATGACTCCCGGCCACTGTAGATACCGGCCTGTGGACGGTAAGCAATGGGTAGCTCACCGTCCTTACGTTGCATAACGACAGGCCGTGTCGACGGCGCGTTCGTGTTCCACGCGCGCCTCAAAGAGATGTCAGCAAAAGGAAGGGGCCACTGAGGGCCGATGACTGCCGGGGCTGCGGGTTGTTCGTAAGAGATACCGCGCCCCCGGAACGCAAAGGGCACAAGAAGGAACATGGGTGGGTTTTAGTCAGTAAAAGCCTGACACTCTCTCCCGCCTCGCCCAGGGCGGGAGAAGTTATTTGATGATTTCCCACCACCCAAAAAAAAAAAAAAAAGCCTTGTAGTATACATTTATTTGAATTTAAATTAGTATTAATTGGATAGTCATCTAACTACTTTAAAATAAACTAAGATTTTATTTTGAAAACAATAATCCTAAAGTGACGCTAAAAACATATTGTCCCGTGATCCACTTTTTCCACTGGCTAAAAGAGGTATAAAAGTGTTATTCAATGTAGATTTTCAGGCATTTTCAAACATAATTTTGTTAATGTACCCTTGTTTTTCCTTTATCAGCTAATTCGTATTTTTTCTTATACTGGTACCTAAACAAAATAAAAACTAAGATTAACAATAGTTAATTTCATAACCTTTCGACTGAAATCTAATACATACATACATACCATCACGCCTGTATTTCCCGAAGGGTTAGGCGAGGTGTACCAATGTACACCCACAGTTTGCCGGTATGTTTAGGTCCCATGTAATATCGGGCGATGTTATATAGCCTATATAGCCTTACTCGATAAATAAAAAATAATTAATCCAACACAAAAATAATTTTTCAATTCCAACCACCAGTTCCTGAGATTAGAGCGGTCAACCAAACAAACAAACTCTTCAGCTTTATAATATTTGTATAGATTTCTATTCTATTTAATTTTAGTTTTAACCTTACTTTCTTGTGTTGTCACTTATTTTTGTAAATGTTGGTTGGTCAGTAATGGGCGACTATGTAAGTCCAAGACTGCTGGAACTAATACCCATGATATGTTATACATAGAAGCTGTTGGCAAACCTTTTTTAATAAATAAATAAATATATAAAATAAATTGCCTAATAAGGTACATTTTTAAGGTACTTTTGGCCGTGTCGACGGCGAGTTCGTGTTCCACGCGCGAATTTTGAAGGGGCCACACAGGGGCGATGCCTGCCGTAGCTGCGGGTTGTTCGTAAGAGATACCGCGTCCCCGGAACGCAAAGGGCATAAGAAGGAACATGGGTGGGTTTTAGTCAGTAAAAGTGTGACACTCCCTCCGCCCCGCCCAGGGCGGGAGAAGTTATTTGGTGATTTCGTACCCCCCAAAAAAAAAAAACGGCACATTTTTTGTAATTACAAAAAATAAGTTATTTTTAAAACTCTCGAGGGGAGTCGTATTACTTCCACCCTTTTTTCCCTTATTTTTTTTTATTACTGAACGGGGCAAGCAAGGTTGTGTGTTTACATTAATATTTTAATTACTTACATTGTCTAGGGAATAATTTGGACATGTATCTAGATTTCTGGTTGCTGACCGAAAAAAATCTAATCAAACCCATAACCACACGCTCAGTTAGATTTTATATCGACTGTATCAAAATACCTTCCCTTTTCAAAAAAGAATGAGAACAAACCTTTTCATTTAAAAACTATTTCTACTTGGCCGCATAAAAAACAATCACTTTGCTGAAAAAAAAAAAGAAACACACTTACAACAAAGCTTTACCGCAGCACTATTGAGCTTCATTCGAAAATCGAATACCTACGGTAACCCTTGAAACGATGCAAGACACTTTCGGCCAAAATAACCTGACCCTTTAATCTAATCAAAATTCTTTTCAAACCTTCGTTTAAGAAAACAATTGCGGAGCTTGGAAGTTTAATTTACATTGGTAGTCAGATAGAGCAAAAACAGTTCATTTGGCACCTGAATTTCGACCAGCTCTTTTTATATTGTGTTCAGTTTTGCGTGGTAGTTAGTGTAATAGATTTTTAGCTCGAATGCTGAATAAAATACTGAATTGGTCGAGTTTTTAATCAATATTGAATAAGTGATGTTAAAGCATTTAGCTTTTTTTTTTTAAGTGAAGACTCGTTCCGGCATTTTTAATAGCAAATTGATTTACTTATTATTTTCTGACAATTTTGAGTTTAAGTTGTTTGATAAAGAACGCTCGCTGCTTTTATTAAAATAAATGATTAAGAATTTAGTATTTTTAGACTGCCTCGTTGGCCTAGTGGTCCTAAGCGCGACTGCTACGCTAGAGGTCTTGGGTTCGATTCCCAGGTCGAGCAAATAGTGTTATTGGGTTTTTCTATGAAATTCTCAGTAGCATTTTGGAGTTAGGATTTGTGCCCGGTATTAACGGACGAGCCTTTTGACATTAGTTAAAAGGCTCGTCCGTATTACATGGGACCTAAACATACCGGCTAACTGTGGGTGAAGGTACATTGTTACACCTCTGCCTTAAGTATCCTTCGGGGAATACAGGCTTGATGGTATGTTAGGTGTTACTTTTTTATGTTTTACAATGAAACGATTTCACTTAAAATGAATGAAGCAGGTAAGACATTAAAATAAATCCTACTTATTACTACACTATTGCAAACGAGTAAGTTAGTTTTTTTTTTTTTTGGGGGGTGGGAAATCATCAAATAACTTCTCCCGCCTTGGGCGGGGCGGGAAGCAGTGTCAGACTTTTACTGACTAAAACCCAGCGGTATCTCTTACGAACAACCCGCAGCCCCGGCACGAGTAAGTTAGTGGGGATGAAAGAATGGATGTTTGTTCCTCTTTCACGATAAAACAGACTGAATTTGCGGCCAGAAGATGTTCCATTAATAAAAGTTTTCGGATCAGATCAGGTCAAGTCAAGTAGGTAAGATTTTCGTAAATAAAATAAATAAAGTCCACTAAGTCTTTGGCTTAAATCTTAAGTCTATGCAAACGACGTCGCAGTTAGACGCTAGTTCAAAATTATCTAAATACTTTTATTAACAAAATAAAACCCTACTCATAAAAACCAAATGGTCCACCATCTAAATTGGATCCTTTACCCGTCAGTAATATAACAACTAGTTCCACTATTTCAACCTGAAGCAGTGAAAGGGTTACATTTCATATTTGTACGGTCGGCTACAAACATTATGTTTATTCAACCCTCTTTTTGCTCTATGATGTTAGAAGTAAAATGGAGCTACTTGGTACATATTTGAACTACGATATAGTGAACTGCCTCGTTAGCCTAGTGGTCCTAAGCACGGCTGCAACGCTAGAGGTCTTGGGTTCATTTGTCAGGTCAAGCAAAAACTGTTATTGGGTTTTACTATGAAATTCTCAGCAGCAGCTCGGAGTTTAGATTTGTGCCCGATTGATGGCAAAAGGCTCGCCTCCTATTACATAGGACCTAAAAATACCGGCGAACTGTGGGTGTATACTGGTACACCTCTGTCTAACCCTTCGAGGAATACAGGCGTGATGGTCTGATATAGTGATTTTCATACTCGAAACTGTTCTTGTATTTTGGATTGTTTTTCCTGTTATAATGCTAAGTAATTAGTTCTGGTATCTACTAAATAGCAGTAATGTATAATGGGTTTTAAAATAATCATGATACCAGCTTGTTATTGTCTCACTGAAGGATAGAAATCTTTCTCATACAGAGAAGGCACGAGCATTGATCATCACGCTTGCTCACGGCGGATTGGCGATTTCAGATTTTTATGTTATCGTTAAATTGCCCCGGGTTCGATTTCCAGGTCGGGCAAAAAGTGTTATTGGGTCTTTCCATTAGGATTTGCTCAGTAGCAGCCCGGAGTTTGGAAGTTGGATGTGTGACACCCCCGTGTCTCGGAAAGCACGTAAAGCCGTTGGTCTCGGCTGTCATTCGTAGATCTTTGACAGTCGTTACGGATAGTCAGAAGCCAGGAAGTTTGACAACCAGTCTAACCAAGAGGTATCGTTTTGCCCAATAACTGGGTTGTGGAGGTCAGATAGGCAGTCGCTCCATATAAAACACTGGTACTCAGATGCATCCGGTTAGACTGGAAGCCGACCCCAACATAGTTGGGAAAGGGCTAAGTAGATGATGATGTTATTGTTAAGTTCTGAAGGCCAAAGCGTGCAAGTTGCAATCTCGTCTGAGCGACAGTCAATGTCAAAAAATGTACGTAAATTAAAGGAATTTGATCCAGATAAGAGTGATCGGGTATCTTTACGATATTATCCTGGAAGCCGACCTCAAGATAGTTGGGAAAAGGCTAAGTAGATGATGAAGATGACATAACTAGGGAACAAGCCGGGAATGAGCGCGGGTGCTATATACTAAACGTCACATTTTGTTATCAGGAGTTTTATACGAAATGAACACCTGAACTTAAATGAGCGGTGAAATTTCCAAAAAAAATCTTTCATACAATCTTTTTCCTGACAAATTACAAACACAACAAATAAACAGATGGGAAATCATCAAATAACTTCCCCCGCCCTGGGCGAGGCGGGAGGGAGTCAGACTTTTACTGACTAAAACCCATCCATGTTCCTTTTCGGGCCCTTTGCGTTCCGGGGGCGCAATTGCAATAGATTTTTTGTATATAAAGAAGACTAGAAATACCCGGCAGGCTTACTCACTTTAAGTTACATCTTTAATTACTTGTCTTAGGAAGGGTAATTCCTCGAAAAATGTGTTGTACAAGGCAAAAAAAAAATTAAACCGGACTAAAAGATAGAAGAAGATAGAAGGTAAATTATCAACGTCTATAATGTTTAAAAAACACAACCGACCAAATAATTATGCCACATCCATTAATTCCCACATCCCAGTTCACGACCTTTTCTATCTAAAATATTAACGTTGGGCTCGTATGAAAAACGGCTGAGGCGGCGAGCAGAGCCGCGGGCCCAGTATAACCTCCTTTCGTGGTTTCATTAATTAATCACCCTATATAATTCATTGAAACCGAGTGGTGTTCGTACTTCATAATTCTGTTATTGAAAGTTGATACCCTTGCCTACTTTTGTGAGGAGTTAATTATGAGGATGATATAAAAGTAAGTAGATATATTGTACACACACACACACATACCATCACGTCTATATTCCCCGAAGGGTTAGGCAGAGGTGTAACAATGTACACCCACAGTCCGCCGGTATGTTTAGGTCCCATGTAATAGGGGGCGAGCCTATTGCCATTAACCGGGCACAAATCCAAACTCCGAGCTACTGATAATTTCATAGAAAAACCCAACAACACTTATTGCTCGACCTGGGAATCGAACCCAAGACCTCTAGCGTAGCAGTCGCGCTTAGGACCACTAGGCTAACGAGGCAGTTATGGTAAATGTTCAACAAAATAGCCGATCCCCCGTCATTAATAAAGAAAAATAAGCGGTCACGTTTGTTATTTGACATTTAAACATTTTTCTCAGTACTCAAACTTTGTAATTACGTAGAATCGAAACAAAAAGATTTTTCCTAACAGACCAAGATCCTAGCATCACCAGACCTACGTCAACTCCCTACCTGTTCAGGAGATACAACCCGCTGGTAGACAGACCGACAGAGACAAGGCCATTAGAGGTTTACAATAGGGTTGTTGGTGACCGCTGGGTATGGAACCCTAGAACATAAAAATCAGCTGCCATTATCTGAACGTACGTGAACAAAGTAGTATAGGGGCCCGCTAACCGTGAACCTACACCAGTCGGAAGAGCGGATCATGCATATACAATCAAGTGCTGACTCATGGTGGTAGAAGGAACCCTGGAGTTATATTGTATGAGTCCGACATAACCCTTCGTTTCCCAAGTAGACAGTATTAATGAAGATTTCTGCATAAAAAAAAAGGTGAGACACGGGACCGAAACATATCGGCGAACTGTAGGTGTACATTGGTACACCTCTGCCTAACCCTTCGGGGAATACAGGCGTGATGGTTCTTGTGTTATGTCCGTCAAATTTCTTGCTCGTACTTCTCCATAGATACCTACATTTTGGAACGTGCAACTAGCTTCAACTTTTCAACTTCTTGACAATTAAAAGTGCCTGTAAATGGCCTAATTCAAATAAATGCTTTGACTTGACTTGACTCAAAATTTCAACCATGCTTAAATGACGTAAGTCTGGTGACTCCGGGATCTTGGACTAAAAGACATTGTACGTATTCCCATCAAACGTTTTCGCCCCCCAACACGTTTGCGTTTACGTTACCAATTTCCAAAAACTCCAACATGTTACGAAGAAACAGGAATACTTATACAACAAAAGAGTTGTTCTAACAAAGAAAATATGAACAAAGGGTAACACAAAACAGTTAACAGAGACCTTTTCAATGATTCTTGGCGACAAACAAAATATTGAACGAAATATATTATTTAATCAGCAGCTAAACATCTAATAACGGGTACAATGGTGATAGTACAGAAGTAAATAAAAGAAGGTCCACTATTTGAAACTAGCTGCCTCTACCTACTTCTGTATTTCCGAACTCAGGTCGGTCGGAGCAAAGACAATATGCTTAGGTGGGGATACAGTGATGGTAGCGATTCGAGCTGTTTATGCGGTACAGCACATACACACAGATCGCCGGTATGTTTAGGTCCCATGTAATAGGGGGAGAGACTATTGCCATTAACCGGGCACAAATCCTAACTCCGAGCTACTACTGAGAATTTCATAGAAATTTTCTTGCCCTATTACATGGGACCTAAACATACCGGCGAACTGTGGGTGTACATTGTTACACCTCTGCCTAACCCTTCGGATAATACAGGCGTGATGGTATGTCATATTCTGAGTCGCTCTATTTAAATGTTCGCGCAGCGACGCGTCTCGGTGTGAACTGATCCGAAACTGCAAACATAACATACATACATACATATATGTTTGCTCTCTCCATTTAGCTGTAAGAGCGTGAAAGAGCAACAAACATCCATCCGTCCTATCAAGCTTTCGCGTTTATAATAGTGGCAGGAACAAGATTCAAAGTACTGCAAAAAAATTTCAAGGACAACACAAACTGAGACTTCCATTTTTCACTCGATTGCTTCCTAAATCCAACAGACGTAGAAAAAAAATACGCGCGAGTGTAGATATACCATATGTTACGTTTTGCCATGACAGATCGTATGATAAGTCTTTGATGTGTTAATATCGGCTATATCCCTTTAGAAACAATCCGGGGATTTTTCGAGTTGTTCAGGGTTGTCAAATTAGGGATTTTCAAAAAAAAAATCCTACATTATTTTAGATTTTTTTTTTCTAATCTAGTACTTAGTCTAGGTCTAATTTTAAGGATGACTGCATGCTTAGAATCCTGAGTACGTTTCCAGACTTTTGGCTACGTCTGTTATTTTGTAGTACTTGCTAGAAAGAGAAGAAGAACTTTTACGTGATGACATAACGGCTCTTTTTTTCTTTCCAGCCATAGGTGATGCTCATAACTTCTAAATATATAACCAAAAAAATTGTCAAAACGTGTCACGTGCGCCATTTTAAGTATCGGTTAACGAAAGCCGCGTACTTTTCGGCGCCATGTTGTGTCTCAAGGCGGCACCTTTTATCGTAGATAAAGCCCGTCTATAGATTCAAGTGCACAGTGCCTTTAGCCCAATTTCATTTTAGGGTCGGCGCAACATTCTTTTTCTGATTATCCATTTTATCTTTACCGGCTGTCATCGCAATGTATATCTTTTTTCTATAATCATTTTTAAAATCCATCTTTTCCTTTCTAAGAACTTTTTTTTTCTCGATCAGTATTTCAGCCTTTCAAGGCTAACTACAATTTCAATTGTGATTACTATGTTTATCAATAAATTCGAAATCCGAAGTTTTATTACAGCGGATTCTACAACTCAATTACAACTTTTTTGTTAGAGTGCCAACCCTAACCAACCCTTACATTTGTTGTAAGGTATAATAACGTCTAGGGCTGTACGAGGGCTTTCGTTTGTCTATTGATTCCTGTAATACCAACTCAACTGTGAAGAGCCCTTCCAATCTTCCAATATTTCTGTGTTTGGGAAAAAGAAATTGTTGTTATTTATCTAATTTCAATAATTAATATTATTGAAATTAGATAAATAACAACAATTTCTTTATGAATACTACATGAATAAAACTGATAAAATTAAATTATTTGTAAAAGCATGCATAGGCAACAGTGACAATATTATTAACTATTATTAACTAGCTTCTGTAGAAATTAATAAAATTTCTTTGGAACCTATCTCAAAGTATTATCATTCAAATAAAGAATTTTCAAAACCGATTCATTAATGACAGATTTCTGAAGTAACAAACATAAAAAATACAACGGAATTAATTATAACCTCTTCTTTTTTATAAAAAAAGAGGGTGAAACCAAACAAATACTAAACGCGAATGAAGTTGCGGGCAATAGCTAGCAAAGAATAAAATGAAAAAAAAAAAAATCTTCAGCATCACAATTTATGCAGTACACTAAAAAGTCGTTGAAAATACCAATATACGTCTATTTAACATACCATCACGCCTGTATTCCCCGAAGGGGTAGGCAGAGGAGTAACAATGTACACCCACAGTTCACCGGTATGTTTAGGTCCCATGTAATAGGGGGCGAGTCTATCGCCAGTAACCGAGCACAAATCCTAAATCCGAGCTGCTACTGAGAAATTCATAAAAAACCCAATAACATATGTTGCTCGACCTGGGAATCGAACCCAAGACCTCTAGCGTGGCAGTCGCGCTTAAGACCACTGGGCCAACGAGGCAGTTACGTCTATATAATAAAACTAAATAATCTAGTTTTGTATAACATCAACATATTTTGCAACACTAACAAGTTACAGGAATATTGTAAAACTTACAAAGTAGGGCGGTGCTTATAATAACGATGGTAAAAAGTTTGGCGAGTTCATCGAAGCCGTTTCGATAAATATAATATATTTGAGAATTTTATTTGGGGCTTGATGGTAACATATATTATATATATATATTACTAGCTTCCAAAAATTAACTTGAAGTTGTGCTCACGACTCGTGGCGGTTATTATACCATCTTATACCTGTATCTACCGCCGTGGTAGACGTTCCGGGCGTCGGGAGCCGCAAGGTGGCCTGTGGACGGTGAGCAATGGGTAGCTCACCGTCCGTACGTTGCATAACGACAGGCCGTGTCGACGGCGCGTTCGCGTTCCACGGGCGCCTCATGGTTGCCGGGGCTGCGGATTGTTCGTAAGAGATACCGCGCTCCCGGAACGCAAAGAGCACAAGAAGGAACATGGATGAGTTTTAGTCAGTAAAAGTCTGACACTCCTCCCCGCCCCTCCCAGAGCGGGGGAAGTAATTTGATAATTTCCTACCCCTAAAAAAAAAATACCCGTCCCTACATTATTTGGTAATAAACATATACGACACAACATGACCTACACACACAACACACACCCATAACGTGATTAAGTAACACACATACAAACTTTCACATTTATGATTTTATACCCGGAAGAAGGAAAGTTGTGTAATAAAAATCTGATCCTGATAAAATTAAGGAGGCCATTTTGAATATCGGAGAACACGAGAATCCATTAATGTCACGTATTATGACCTTGATTAACTTTGCTCAAGAGTTGTGTGTATCGGGATTTTCTGATTAGTTTCTGACCCATCTAAGCTCTTTTATTGAGCTCATCGAGCGGCGAGATCAAAAAGCAAACTATAGTTTTGGGAACTAATTTCATATACACGTGGTAAAAATAATAATAGTGTGTTTTGCCAATTCTTGGTACTTTCTATACACTTTTAGTGTGATTTCTGTGGTGACTGCCTCGTTGGTATCGTGGTGGCAAGCGTAACTGTTGAGCGTGGGGTCCTGGGTTCGACTCCCCGGTTGGACAAAAAGTGTTATTGGGTTCTTTCATTACAAATTTCTCAGTACAAGCTCGGAGTTTGGGAGTGTGTCACCCCCTTGTCTCGGAAAGCACGTAAATCCTTTGGTCCTGCACCTGATCTCTCCCCGGTTGTGTCAGATTGCCGTCCCATCGGAATATGAGACTTAGGGAAAAGGGAGTGCACCTGTGTTTGCGCACACACTCGTGCACTATAATAACACCTGCGTACTTGGCCAGTCTCCATTAAAATTAGTCACCGTGACCGAAATCTGTCTAGCGAATACATATGTATATACACAATTTCCGCACTGACATTACGTACAGCAACAATAACTTTTCGCTGACATAATATTAACATTGATGCATCGAAAATTCGCAACCAACACATTATCAATCCATCGAAAGGGGAGTACCCCTAACAACCCAACTTGGTACTTGCTAGTAGGATACTTGCATGATCAATTTGAATGATGACGTAGTAGTACTTGAACTGAAGTGGGACCCTCTGACCCCATGTTTACTGCTGGTAACAGTTCCGTTTACAAGGGACCGTGGAAAGGGATGGAGGCTTATTGAAATGTAGATTTATAGGGAACTACTACGATCAAGATCGGTTGGACAAGTATTAGGCTAAAGTAGATATCAGTTGACATGATACCTGTATAAAGAGTTTGTGTAACTCAGATAAAATTGACGGAGTATTAAGACATCTCAATTTGCGGTTAGTGACCTTCACTTATCATCAGATAGCTTGTCCCCTTAATAAAAACTAGCTTCTGCCAGCGACTTCGTTCGCGTGGTTTTTTTCACCCGCATTAAATTACGTTTTTGGTGGCTACTGCGCACCCATTGGTTGTAGCGTGAAACATCACGCTACAACCAATAGGTATATAGGTATAACCAATAGGTAATAGGTATATAACAATATAGCTTGAAGCCTTCCTCCTCCTCTTCTTCTCTCTCTTCTTCCTCGATAAATGAACAATTCAACACAATTTTTTTTTTCAATTCAAACCCGCAGTTCCTGAGATTGGCGCGTTTAACCAAACAAACAAACTCTGTAGCTTCATAATATTGGTATAGATAAATACTTCTTTGCCATACGTACCGTAAACATAGACGTGGGCCTGTGGACGGTGAGCAATGGGTAGCTCACCGTCCGTACGTTGCATAACGACAGGCCGTGTCGACGGCGCGTTCGTGTTCCAAGCGCGCCTCAAAGAGATGTCAGCAATTTTAAAAGAGGCCACCCAGGGCCGATTCCTGCCTGCTTGTTCGTAAGAGATACCGCGCCCCCGGAACGCAAAGGGCACAAGAAGGAACATGGATGGGTTTTAGTCAGTAAAAGACTGACACTCCACCCAGCCCTGCCCAGGGCGGGGAAGTCATTTGATGATTTCCCATCCCTAAAAAAGCTTGTTACTGTCCCACAGCTAGGCAAAGGCCTGTTCTCATCCAGAGATGACACAAGCATTGACCACCACTATTACTCAAAACGGATTGGCGATTTCAGGCTTATATTAATTATAAGTCCAGGTTTCGTTCACCGTTGTCACAGATGTCCAAGATGAATAAAAAAACTACATAGGTATATGAGTTTTAAAACTTACATTGATATTTGTCTGCTATCGAACCAATAACCGCGTTGCGTGACACGCTGGCGTGTAACCGCTGTTCTTTTGTCTCGTCTATAATGTTCCACTGCTCGGCAAAGGACTCCACCAAGTTCTTCCTTCTTTTCTCCACCGCGGACCTGAATTCTTATTAGCAACTTATAAAAAACTAGCTTCAGCCTGCGATTTTGTCCGCGTCAAATTTTATTAATATTATCCCACGGCAACCGTATATTTTTCCGGGATAAAGAATATCCTTCGTATTTTTCCACACTACAATTTATCTCAGTGCTAAATTTCACCCAGGTCCGTTCAGCCGTTTAAGCGAGAAAGTAACAGTTAAAAAGCTCCCAGATAGGTTATTTTTTTCGAACACCTCTAATAAATATCATTATATTTTAGTCAGTGTATACAAAAACTTGACAATTAATATATTAAAACCTTCCTCGAGAACCACTCTATCCATTGGTGAACACGGCATGAAAATCGGTGCAGTATTTTTTGAGTTTATTGCGACCAGAACGACAGACAGACGCGGCGAAGGACTTTGTTTCATAATATACACACGCACCATATTAATTCATACAATAAAATTCATAGTAACACTCAATTAGGTATCCATCGCAACTGTCACTCCAAATTCACGCAGAGTTTAGGGCATCGGTAACGAGCTAACTCGAATCGGTTAACTTACCGATCGCTTAGAGCCACTTAAGAGTTCCGCAGTAGTTGTATAATAGGAAATGTTCGATCCCTACAATTCGGATTTCAATTTGATATGATTGATCCAAGTTCTACTTGTTATGAGTTCGCAAGATTTTGTGTATATTGAGTTTGATTTCGTGTTACTTGATTTTAGGAGTTAGGGTGTGGATGCTGACTTAGTGTTGTAATGTAACATTAAATTATGTTGCTGTTAAGTTAATAACATAACATAATATACCATCACGCCTGTATTCCCAGAAGGGTTAGGCAGAGGTGTATCAATGTACACCCACAGTTCACCGGTATGTTTAGGTCCCATGTCATAAGCGGAGAGCCTGTTGCCATCAACCGTGCACAAATCCAAACTCCGAGCTGCTACTGAGAATTTCATAGAAAAACCCAATAACACTTTTTGCTCGACCTAGGAATCGAACTCAAGACCTCTAGGGTAGCAGTCGCGCTTATGACCACTAGGCTGAAGGGGCAGTCCAGTCAATAATATGTTGTAATTTTATTAATATATAGATTAAATATTTGCAGAATTAAAATTATTTTAATTTAAAACAGAATATACAACGTGGCAATGCCGCCAGTCTTTTGGGCCCTTTTCCGATTGGCTTGTAGGATTTTTTTGATGCCATTTAGTTTTAGTTCCTTTTGCTATTATTAAGTTTTTTTTAAAATCTATATTTAATTTGCCAAATATTTAATCTATATTATTAATTTAAAAAAACCATTGTCAAAAAAAAATATTATATAGGGTGCTTGTGCTTCTATCTGCCTTTTATTTACTTGTTGTTCGTTGTTATCACAAACAGAGCAAATGAGAGTAATGTTATCAAGATATTGTTAAGAGTGTGTTTGGAATTTCTGGCTCTTTTTCAATTAACACAAACTTACATTTTGAAAAAACAACTACTTTCAATTTTCTGACTAACTAACCGACTCTTTGATAATTCAAAAGTGGTTGTAAATAGTTTAATTGAAATAAATGCTGAGACTTTGGCTTTGAATCTATAATAATTATTATCGATCTTTTTTTCTGGACTCTCCGAGTTTGATCCTACATTTTCAGTTCATACTATAGCAATTACGGGCCTGTGGACGGTGAGCAATGGGTAGCTCACCGTCCTTACGTTTCATAACGACAGGCCGTGTCGACGGCGCGTTCGTGTTCCACGCGCGCCTCAAAGAGATGTCAGCATAGGGAAGGGGCCACTGAGGGCCGATGCCTGCCGGGGCTGCGGGTTGTTCGTAAGAGATATCGCGCCCCCGGGACGCAAAGCGCACAAGAAGGAACATGGGTGGGTTTTAGTCAGTAAAAGTCTGACACTTCCTCCCGCCCCGCCCAGGACGGGAGAAGTTATTTGATGATTTCCCACCCCCCAAAAAAATAATATTAAAAATACTATAGCAATGTCAAAAATATTCACCATTCATACTCCAAAACTCCTAAACGAATATATATCACTAAAAAGTTTCTCATATGCAATCGTAAAACCCGACACATCATTAGTTAGAAGTATCCACTCATTCGCCAGTTATACCTGCTTCAAATTCACGCAATTCCGAGCGAACTCGGGTCCCCGTAATGAGCGGACAGATACCACGCGTCGAAACCCACATTCCCACACAAAGGAAGTACGCAACCTTTTTTAAAAACGGTTTAAAGTGACCTATAGCTGACTGACCGCTGTAAAACTGCCCTTATCCGAGACCCTTTCTTATCCAACTTGGATTTTTCCGTTCGATTTAGCGAACTTAGAATTTGGGACCCATCTTTAAGGTCATTGAATTGAAACCAAGAAAATTCAATTTATACAAAGCCGCGATGCTTTCAAAGTATTTACATATTTAAAATAAGAATTGTTTTAGCATACTGCAGGAGACTTAAAAAATTGTTTATTTAACCTGGTTTGAATTTCTCGTTGATGTAATGAGCTGATCTGGGATGTTCAAGATTTTGTATCCATTTGCGTAAAAGGATTGAAGAGTGTTGATAAGGTCAAATGCTAGTGAGGGATAATCTAGTCTTTCGAAGAAGTACATTAACGTCACCGAAGACAGACACCCTTCAATAATATTGATCCTCAAGAAGTTTTGCGTAAAGAATCAAAGATGAATTTAAATAGGCTTAGACTGTAAACATTTACATGTCTGATGAAACAATGAAGAGAGAGCATTAACAGATTAACTATGCCTTGGGCGTAGTTTTTATACATACATACCACCACACTTGTATTCCTAAAGGGTTAGGTACAGGTGTACTGATGTACACCCACAGTTCGCCTGTATCTTTAGGTCCGATGTAATAAGGAACGAGTATATTGCCATTAAACGGGCACAAATCCAAACTCTGAGCTGCTACTGAAAATTTACATTTAATTATTTATATTATTGGATAGCAAATAAGCTGACGACTCACCTGATGTTAAGCGGTCACCACTGCTTATAGACATCGGCATTACAAGAGGGTTTGTAAATGCATTGCCGTCTCAGAGACAAAGTTGAAATGTCTCATGTACCTGTAATTGTATCGGCACCTACCATTCAAACTGGAACACAGCAACGCTGCTTTACGGCAAAAATAGGTATGGTGATAGTACTTCCCTGGACGCGCTCTCTCACAAAAAGCTCTTCTACTACTATTAGTTGAACTAAACCAAGTTATGAGTACAAAAACGCTTACAAAACAGTAAAATATACTTACCTAAGTATACAATAGTGGTGCTACAATATATCTCGCAATTGCCAAAGCCGACATTACCACCAATCTTTCCTCAACTAACGAGGTACCCAAAGGGAAAGATAACCAGAATTTAACACAAGTACATGAGTTATCCGACTCGTTTCACGTCTCGTATCCATAAAACGGTGTGATAGTATTCCGTACCATTTTTATGACGTCATCGTTGTCCCTTCCGGTTGGTCCGACCGGTAACATATGGTGTTTATTTAAACACGAGTTTTATGTTTGGTGAGGTGAAAAAAATTCAGAGGAATGTTGGAGAATTGCACTTTTGATAAAAGAGTAATTTTAAAACATGATACTGATAGATAACTTAAATGAGATGGAAATTATTTCTTAACTGCCTCGTTGGCCTAGTGATCCTAAGCGCGACTGCTACGCTTGAGGTCTTGGGTTCGATTCCCAGGTCGAGCAAAAAGTGTTATTGGGTTTTTCTATGAAATTCTCAGTAGCAGCTCGGAGTTAGGATTTGATCACTGACAGGACTATTGTTACCAATAAGCCTGACATAGTGGTGGTAGAACGATTAGAGTGTCGCGCAATGATTGTTGATATTACGGTCCCACATGACGAGAACCTCGTGAAAGCTGAGAAAGATAAACAAATTAAGTATCTTGACCTGGCTCGCGAGGTTGTCGATATGTGAGATGTGTACAGCAATCATTGTGCCGATAGTCGTGACGGCTAATGGCGTAATAGCCAAGAGCCTCGACCATCACCTGAGGAGGCCCTCGTCGGGCAGTTGGATTAAGGGCTTGATTCAGAAAGCGGTACTCCTAGACACGGCGCGTATTGTTAGGAGATTCCTTTCTCAGGAGCCCTGACTACCGGTAGCTTGGACCCTGTTCCCGATACCGGTGGGCTACTATTTTTTGTATTTTTAAATGTTTTTATATATTTTTAAATTAATATTTAAAAATTTAATTTATATGTGTATAAAATAAATAAATGGAATATAGTGATCAAAAGCAGTAACTTAAAACATCAAACGCCTTTTAAAACATTACATTAATCTCAGATAACCTAAAGGTTAGGGTGTTAACTTCACACAAAGCTTACATTTTATATCAAAAACAAAATTTTAATTACGTAACCAAAAGCCTAATACAATACAATTCTGTTGTATCTTATCTTCAAGATAAAGGCATTAAAAGTTAAATAGGTTAAAATAATAAAGAGAAGAATAGATCTCAAACCGACAAGTCAAGCCAAATTCAGCATTTCACACAAAGTGTAGGGAAGGAATCAAATATTGCTTGAAGAAAGGCAAATAGAGAGAATCTTGAGGAGTTCAACTTTGCATGAGAATTTTAATCTAAAAGTCAATTAGACTTGTGATGTTTGTGAGCGTTTAGTGTGGCTTTAAGTTCTTGGAGATGGAGGGAAAGTTATGGAATCTCAGGTGGGTGGTGTTGTTAGTTGGTTATGGCTCAGTGCCACTGTGGCTTTATCGATTCATAATTATGTACTTTCTAAGTTTACCTTGGATATCATCGATGTCAAATGGTGCAGATAAAAAAAATCATCATCCGACCCACTGACCCAGTAATGCATTCCTATTGGTTAATATTTCTCCGTTTCCTCGCTCCGCACTTCTGTGAATAGGCAGCCTTAGCGCTTGTTCTTCTGACTTTGTCATCTCCTGCTTACGTAGTTATGCTTCTTCCTGATTAATCACAAAAGTGTGGGAGGAGCTTCCTTCTGCTTATATTACCTCTTGTGGTGTGTGGGTTAGGTGGATTAGAATTACAGAGAAATAGAGTCAGGCTGGTATTGATATTTTATGTATTAATATATTTTAATAAGACCATCTACATAAACTAAGCATAATATGTACAATTAAATACATAGTATGTACAATTTATATAAAAGAAAAAGAGAAGCTTCAGCTATCAAAAACCTTGTCCGCATCACTTTCAATGGGGCAACTGCCCAAAAGACTAGCAGCATTACCACGTTATATGGCAATGTAGTTTCTTTGTGCGACGAAACGGCCAGCCCTCTGGTCACGTGGAGAGTCGACCAGTCGCTTGGCGATGTCCTGAAAAACAAGGTGACCGCTCAGTCCCCATGGCCCTAGTGTTTTAACCTCAAACGGCTCAAACATGTAGTTTCCAAGAAGCTTGTTATATTTTATATTGTTCCAATTTTATACTATCGATTTCACCTTCATTTCCTTCGTCTTCTACGTCTTGGACAAAGAAAGGGTTACATTACCAATTATTTATTACTGTATTAATTTAAAATTTGTTCCCGTATCAGGTAACAATTTAAAATAATATTCGGCAGAATCTTTGAATCATTAAATCGGCTTCATTATACTTGACAGGATCTGATTAAAATATCGAAGATTTCAAGTTTCATTTAGTTAGCAAGTTAAATTAGTGTAACGGGCTGTCAGGAGGATGGAACGGGGTTAGAACTTGAACGACAATAATAATTTACGCGAAAATTTTTGAACATCTCAATTTGAAAATACAAATAGTTTCCAGTATGGCTGTTTGTGTAGGTGAATTTATATGTTTGTAAACGCAACCAACAAAGCTATCTTTTCTGGGTCGCAATTCCGTTTTTTTCCCTTGTAAATATAGACACTCTGTTTCGGTCCTGGCTTGTGGTCGAGTAATTTCTTGGTCTTGAGATCTACCTACCTGCTCATATACAATCATCATCTTACTACCCTTATCCCTTGTTACTTGGGGTCGGCGCAACAATTTTTTTTCTTACATTCCGTTCTGTCAACCGTCATCATATCACTGACTCCCTTCTCTTTCATATAATTCTTCACAATTCATCCACCTTCTCTTTGGCCTCCCTCTTCCTCACTTGGTTCGTATTCAAATCAATTATCTGTTTTTCAATCTCATATTGAAAAAGATTTGATTATTCTTCTTTATTTCTTAAACAAACAATAGTAGGAAGATAGAGACATTCAAAGTAAATATTTTGAACAAGTAACATTGTCATTCTAGGCAGCAATGCTGCCAGACTTGGCACGTTTCCGAAACCTTGCTATCTGCAGGAATTCTTGGTAGCTACGGCATAATTACTGCTCTATTGGCTTGTTGGAGAGCTAAATAATGAAAATATTTAATAAAGATAAGTACTTTCAGAATAAATAATGGAGTACAGCTATTTTGTATTACTCGTAGTTCAAATTCTCATGAAAGTAGTCAATTGCTCTTAGAATCAAAAGTTCAGTCGGAAAGGTAAATAAGTCTTTATCCTTCTCTATCCAAGTGTTTTCATAAAATATTTCTACATAAAAATTAAACAAAAATCTTTATCTCCTTCACTTACAAAAACAACAAGCAAAATGTAAATACAAAACTTTTCATAATAACCGTTTTCATTTAAAGAACCGCCATTTTTTGTCACTCAAGAACTGCATTCGAAATTTGAAAAAGAGCGGCGGTAATTTGAAATTCGAATTCGTTCCGTGTCAGTCGACGTTTGGCTCTGCTATAGTTAGCACGTTTTAACGAAGTGCATTTAGCAGATGGCGTAGAAGTAACGAATTTAAATTACTTTCTCCCCTTCTTCATTAAGAGTTTTTGTCTCTTGAGCTCTTATTTCAACTGTTTTCTTTTCCCTTATCTTTGAGATAAAGACGTTTCATTATCCTTCGACCTTTTTTATTTTTATAGCCGACGCCTTTCATAGTGGTAATTAAAGAACAGATATTTTGTTGCTTCACGGACTTAAAGTTTATCCGGCACGATTTACGTTCTTCTTGTTAACCTTTTTAGATTAACTTTGACTTTTTATGGTTGAGGAAATCTTTCTTGAAATAATAGTGTTTGTTAGTGAAATGTTTTTCGCATTCTCGTAGTTTTTATTGCAAGGTACGTCGTATTCACCGTGTAATCTTGCTTACAAAATGTTGTACAACATTTGTTTTAAGCTTAACTTGACTGTCTCGTTAGCCTAGTGGTCCTAAGCGCAACTAGTATGCTAGAGATTTTGGGTTCGATTCCCAGGTCGAGGAAAGTGTTATTGGACTTTTCTATGAAATTCTCAGTAGCAACTCGGAGTTAGGATTTGTGCCCCTTGTTACATGGGACTGAAAAATTCTGGCGGATTGTGGGTGCCGGTTGTACACCTCTGCCTTACCCTTCGGGGAATACTGGCGTAATGGTATTGTAAAAGTGTTGGTATTGTAAAAAACGAGACTATACAGAATGAATTACGTTTGCACCCTGGGTTCTGCATATCAGACAAATGACGGTCTAAAGATACAAATAGTACTTCGGACACTTTGGACTTTGGACTGGTGGCTCGCACTAGATCCAAATTTAGATTTTCCATCAGGAATTTCATAGTAGCAGCTCAATATCAGAATTTGTGCCCTATTTCGTAAACCTTAAACATGGCTAGCGAAATATCGGTGTTTACTGTATAGACCCCATTTTTTTAAGAATGGGGAGTCAAAAAATGACTTCTTCCGCCCTGGGTGGAGAGGAAGTGATTGTCAGACTCTTACTGACTAAAACCCATCCGTGTTCCTCTTAATGCCCTCTGCGTTCCAGGGCCGCGGTGACTCTTTCGAACAAATTCCGCAACTTTGGCAGATTGTATAGACCCCGGCTGAGTTATTTAAAGGCTTGGCATTCTATCAAGAGGATTGATATCATATATTTAGCTACAATACATGACTTTTTTTTTAGATCATCATCATCATCGTCGTATTAGCCCTAGGACGTCCAATGCTGGATATATTCCTCACCAATTTCTAAAAGGACCGGTTGGAAGCGGCCTGCATCCAGGGTTATCTCTATCTCAGTCACACCTAAAACGTTAAAGAGCGTGAAAATACGGACCACTTCCCCCATGCTTTAGGAACTACAGCAATGAGTCAACATCACTTAAAATTCCGCAGTTCACAAGCCAAACTTCATACACATTTCAGACTAAAATATTTTCAGAAACCATTTCCTATTCAGGGCCAGATAATATCAATAAAAACCGGGAGAAACTCGTAAAATTTAAATAGAGTTTGAAATTGCAGTTACAGCTTTGAAGAAGCCATTTTTGAAATTTGTCTGTTGATGTTGAAAAAATAAGCTTTGCGTTGGATTATGGAGTAAGTTGCTTGTTTATTTTGCTTGTTTGTTTAATTTTTGAGTGCAGATTTCTGTGTTTTACACAAATCATCAAACGACTCCCCCACCCTGGGCGGGGCGGGAGGGAGTGTCAGACTTTTACTGACTAAAACCCATGCATATTCCTTCTTGTGCCCTTTGCGCTTCGGGGGCGCGGTATCTCTTACGAAGAACCCGCAGCCCCGTAAGGCATCAACCCTCAGTGGCCCCTTCAAAAATTGCTGACTTTTCTAGGAGGCGCGCGTGGAACACGAACGCGCCGTCGACACGGCAGATTTCTATGTTGACTTAATTGCTCTTTGAATTTGTCTTATCCTTGTTTATGCTATGTATACAGGGTTATTTGTAAAACAATGACAACCTTGCAGGACTGTATTACTATCATCATAAACAACAACTTTAGTTCTATACATTTTTACAGAATCAAGCAACGCAAGCGCATTGAAGTGAATGACCGACTGAAGGATTTCCTTAAAATTGTAAATAGGTCATGTACAAACACCCCCGCCGCCCTAACCCCGCTCCCCTCGCTATTTTACTATCGCTTTCGTTTGCATCGCATAGACTTCGTAACATTTAAAGCGTTCAATTTAAATGTTTTTATTTTTGTATGAAAATCTGTTGAACTAAAATATGAATTTTTTTTAAATATCATAGAACAAAAGTTGTTGATTATGATGCTAGTAACATAGTCCTGAGAGGTTGTCTATGTTTTACAAATAACCCTGCATAGCTACGTCCTGCAATTTCACTTGCGTTTAGTTACGTGTTTGGTTGCTGCGCCACTTCCACAGAACATTTCTTCCTAGTTTCTTACGGTTCCTTACCTGAAGGGTGCATTACGGGACCCTTTTAGACCTTACGGGGCCATTGTTGTCAGTCCGTCTGTCTATTAGCAGCCTGTTACTCATAAATGGTAATAGGTATAGAGTGGACATTATCATAAAGTGTGTATTGCTATACAAAAAACTTTTCATAATGGAAAACCCAATAAAACTTAGCCCAAACTGGGACCTCAAGCTCAGCATACCTCAAGCCAGGATCAGTCAAACAATCAAAGGGTTTATAACCTAAAGTCCAAAGGATTAAAATTCTTTTTCCTGTATCAAAATATACATAGAAGAGCTTTGTCAACAATAAGGTTAAATCGGGCATTAACATCTCAGTAAGTCGAACAGTTAGCAATGCTCGAATACACAGAAACACTTTTAATGGACCATTATGTGGATGGTTAGATAGTTATATCGAATTGAATCTTGTTTGTGAATGTTTGTATCATTTTCTTTGTAGATTTGGCTTTATATCAAGAACAGGTTACATGAAGAACTTGGTAATTTATCGCATAACTAGCGACCCGCCCCGGCTTCGCACGGGTGCAATGCTGATGTTATTATACATATAAACCTTTCTCTTCAATCACTACCTATTAAAAAAACCGCATCAAAATCCGTTGCGTAGTTTTAAAGATTTAAACATACATAGGGATATAGGGACTGAGAAAGCGACTTTATTTTATACTATGTAATGAGTAGTGATAGTGATAATCAGGATATTATTAAAAGTTGTTGTTACATTGCGCGCTTTACACAAATATAGTCTCGTGATACTTTGGTCAATAAGCAATGAAAGTCAATAAAATTTTGGTACTTTTATCTAGGCGTGTTTGTAGTCAATAACTGGATTGTAATATTATTATGTGTGTAGAGTAGATATATCAGGATCAATTAGCTGCATGGTTGTCCTTAAAATTGTATGGTCAATTTTATGGTCACAAACAATTTCATGCAGATCCGTTCAGCCGTTTAAGCGTGAAAGAGTAACAAACATTCAGCCACCCATCCTCACAAACTTTCGCATTTATAATGTAAGTAGGATTACTAGGAGTTACGTATTCATTATCCCAATAACTCCATATCACGATCCTATTATTTATATTGAACATTTAATTCAACAGAATCATCTCGCGGGACCTGTTGTCAAAAATATCACGTAGGAACTTTATGGGCAGACACATTTGCACATAAAAAGAACTTTACGATGTCGACGGTACATCGGGAGATAAAAGTGGAAACAAACCACAATATCGTATGCCTGATGCCTTTTTTTGTTATCTAATATTTTAGCTGAGGCGCTGGCAATAATCTTTACTGGTTTCCCGGAAACTTGGGGTTAGTTTCCTGGGTTGGTTCCCTTGGTAACGTACCCTTGGGTTATTACAGGGGGTGTTTTCCCATGGGAGAACTAGGTGAAAGATATAGTGTATATTTTTTTATTAAAATCGTTTCCTCAAACTAGAAGTTGCTCCTGTATCGTGTATCGAATCGTAACTGCCCCGTTGGTCTCGTGGTCGCAAGCGCTGCTGATGTGCGTGGGGTTCCGGTTTCGATTCCCAGGTCGGGCAAAAAGTGTTATAGGGTTTTTTCATTAGGATTCGCTCAGTAGGAGCCCGGAGTTTGGAAGTTGGCGGTGTGACATCCCCGTGCCTCATTAAGCACGTAAAGCCGTTGGTCCCGGCTGTTATTCTTAGTCTGAAAACCAGATTGGGTTGTGGAGGTAAGATAGGCAGTCGCTCCATGTAAAACACTGGTATGCAGCTGCATCCGGTTAGGCTGGAAGCCGACCCCAACATGGTTGGGAAAAGGCTAAGCAGATGATGATGATCGTGTATCGTATCGAACAACCATAACAACTGTGTCACCATTACTCTACCTACTAACTATTCTTCACTTTCGAGGACAACTGAGAGCATATATAAGCCCTCAGTTGTCTCTAATTTGTTCAGGAAATGAAGCCATTCATCATTACAAATTAGGTAATTATTTCGCTTAGGTAAGTTTTTTGTTTAAGAAGTCATGGAATTTGGAATTGCCACTGCTTAGTTATTTACAAAGGTTTTTTCTACAGCCTAGGAAACCATTCCGGTTTTCCCAAAGCCATTCCAGATTTAAAATGCCAGGTTTCCTTAAGCTTAAAAACTCAATCCGTGGTCTGACTCCTAAGTAACGCGGTACGCTGCATAATTTCCACAGAACCCTTCCTAGCAAAAACAACAATACTCCTTGAAGAAAACACTAAACTTGAATCGCCAAAAGCCAGGAAAAAAGGTCTAGTCCACATCCCATATAAATTCATGTCCCAAAAGGTACCTATTTTAGGAAAACGAAAATGGCGAAGGCTAAACAATCTGGCGACCCTAATATTATGCAAAATGGCGCCGTGAGGATATTGAGGGAACTGTCTAAGGCCGTTTGGGAAACAATGGATGAGAGTGGCGCCTTCCAAATGGCCCGATAGGTAGCTTAAGGAGGTCGTATGTAGGCGTCTTTTGACTTCCCAAACGTTTCAGAGAAAAAGAGAATCGTGGAAGCGTTTGTGATAATAGTAAAAACTGTGCCAGTTGCGTTCAGCTTTTTAATAGATTCGTTTAGTGCTGATGATTTAATAAAATATTATGATACGGTTTATAACGAGTGTGAAAAGATACTTCACGAAGCAGAAACATATATGTTCTTCCCATTTTTGAGCCGTACAATGGAAACCAAACAAAATTCTTTTTTTTATTTTTGTTGGTCGGTCTGTTTGTTTCAGCTAATCTCCGAAACTGCTGGGCCCATTTTAACAGGACTTTACTCACAGATAGCAGATGTTATAAAGTAACTTACTTTTTCAGAATAAGTGTTACGCCTAAAAAATTAAATCCCCGCAGATAATGCAAAATTAAAACGAACGAAGTCGTGAGCACATACTAGTTTTTAATAAATAGTTTAATTTTAAGTTTGACTTACTTGTTGTAAATATTATAATTAAAATAACAGTAAAAAAATCTAAGTAACCCCCGACAGAAGATTAAAAATCCTTACCGCAGCTAACAAATAAGCTGATAACTTTGAAACCGCTGAACCGATTTTCATCAAACATAGCTAAGAACACTCCCTACTAATTCACCTTTCAGTTCACGCGTTCCGGAGCTATGATGTCACAGACACACACACAGACACGTAAAACATATAACAACCCGTCGTGTTTGCGTCAGTGGTTAAAAATGAAGATATACAAAATACAAAAAAACGATATGTTGAAGTACTTACAGAAATTAAAAAGGAGTTTGACCACTGCAAATGAAATTGATATATCGATGATAGACACTTCATTATACCACGCAAACAGTGTAACAATCATTCGAATAATCAATAGCTATCGAGTTACTAAAACAAACCGACTAAGTCGATTAAGATAAGGAAGCAATTAGTTTTATTGGAAAAATAATCGATAAAATTACTTTTGTGTCAAGGGAATTTCGACTTTACTCAACGGGAATAAGCAACAATGTTGTTCGAAGCATTCGTTGCTATGTGACTTTTGGAGTTTTCCGAATTCGATAATTGACATTTTTTTTCATGGATTCGAAAAAGTTTCGAAGTGAGGACATTAATACCAAGTTCCAGTGAATTATACCAATATGACTTTATCAATTCATAATTATGTACTTTCGAAGTTTATTCTTGACGTCACTGACAATGATGGAGGAAAACATCGAAAGGAAACTGGACTTATAATCAATATAAGCCTGAAATAGCCAGTTCGCCCAGAACAAGCGTTGTCGTCTGTATAAGAAGAGGCTTTCGTCCTGCAGTAGGACAATAAAAGACTGGAATTTTTATTATTATACAAGTATGCAGCTTCTTGCCCATTATTCTCCATACTTATTATTTATCAATTTTTTTTTTAACTCAGTCTACACTAGAAATTTCTCCTGTATCGTGGGTTATTTTAGAAACATAAACTCAAACTACACAATCAGCTAGACACGGAACAACTATCTGCAGGTCATATAGATATTAATACAAATTCGACCGTTTCGCCAATTGACGTAATTTTTTTTTTTTTGGTGGGTGGGAAATCATCAAATAACTTCTCCCGCCCTGGGCGGGGCGGGAGGGAGTGTCAGACTTTTAGTGACTAAAACCCACCCATGTTCCTTCTTGTGCCCTTTGCGTTCCGGGGGCGCGGTATCTCTTGCGAACAACCCGCAGCCCCGGCAGGCATCGGCCCTCAGTGGCCCCTTCCTTTTGCTGACATCTCTTTGAGGCGCGCGTGGAACACGAACGCGCCGTCAACACGGCCTGTCGTTATGCAACGTAAGGACGGTGAGCTACCCATTGCTCACCGTCCACAGGCCAGTATCTACGGTGGCCGGGAGTCGTCTCGCGGCTCCCGACGTCCGGAGCGTCTACCGCGGCGGCTGGGACGGGAGAACCGCTGTCTCAACCGTCCCGCCGCCTCCTTCTCAAGCATTACTGCCTCGCAGAAGGAGGCGACTGCATCCCATTCCCTCTCGCTCCGGACCATGGCTTGCACCAGGGCCGGACGCGAGAGTTCGCCGCCGCCGATGGCCGCCACGAGGACTCGGCGATGCTCCGCCCAAGCGGGGCATACCGCCACGGTATGCTCCACCGTGTCCTCGGGGCGATCCACACAATGGTGAGACGTAAATTAATTGACTTTGACTTTTTTTTTTTTTTTTTTTTTATGTCCCTGGATTGAAAACAATCCGACGGCCCACCTATTGTTAAGTGGTCACCGCTACCTATAGACATCTGAAATACCACAAGCCTTGCAAATGCGTTGCTATCCCAGAGATAAAGATGAAATGGCTCATGTGCCTGTAATTATACCGGCACTCATACCCCTCAACGGACCTGTGGACGGTTAGCAATAGGTAGCTCACCGTCCGTACGTTGCATAACGACAGGCTGTGTCAACGGCGCATTCGTGTTTCACGCGCCTCAAAGAGATGTCAGCAAATTTTGAAGGGGCCACTCAAGAAAGTGATATACATAATTATAACTGCCTCGTTAGTCTAGTGGTCCTAAGCGCGACTGCTACGCTAGAGGTGTTGGGTTCGATTCCCAGGTCGAGCAAAAAGTGTTATTGGGTTTTTCTATGAAATTCTCAATAGCAGTTTGGAGTTATGATTTGTGCCCAGTTAATGGCAATAGGCTCGCCCCCTATTACATGGGACCTAAACATACCGGCGAACTGTGGGTATACATTGGTACACCTCTGCTTGACCGTTTGGGGAATACAGGCGTGATAGTATGTATGTACATAAAGCAAATAGTAAATAATTATTTACAAAACACGCAACAAATTTGAGTTTTGACCAATGTTTTAAACACCAACATTTACCGTGCCTTATTTAAATACAACCCCAGTTATAGGTACTTCAGGAAATGCACTTAACATTTCGAAAACTAGGTTAAAAATAACTCCACCTTTGACCGCTCGGTAAATACACTTTTTACTCGCTGTTTAAAAAATGTATGTTAAGCGCTAAAGCTTTTTAACTGTTACTTCGTTTGAACTCGAGTTAAAAAAATATGTGTTTGTAAAACCAAATTGGATGAGTTGATACCTAGATGTGGGTTAGTGTTTGCATTATCCTTGCTCTTAGTGGTCCTAGGATTAAATTGTTATTGGGTTTATCTACGAAATTCTCACTTCTCAGTAGCAGCTTGGAGGTAGGATTTGTGTCCGGTTTATGGCAATAGGCTCTCCCCTGTTACATGGGACCTAAACATACCGGCGAACTGTGGGTGTATATTGGTACTCCTCTGCTCAACACTTCGGGGAATACAGGCGTGATGGTATGTGTATATGTCGTGTTATCTTTGCTGGCTTTTTCCCGCGTGACTGATCGCAATCTATTCTCAGAATTAAGCCGTCAAAAATTGTGTCGGAATCCCGCTCAGAACAAATATTTAGCCTAGTTCATTCTATCTAACTTCTCATTTTCAATACTTGTGCTCTGCGCACAGTAAGAATCTTCGTTCCTCCAATAATCGTCATCTACGACGTCCTTCTCACCGCTCTGGTTTCTTAAATCTTCCTTTCTTGTTCAGGCGGTTTTCCTTTGGAATGCGCATCCTCAGAGTATCAAGATGGCCTCCAGTCGGTTCACATTCAAGGTAAAAGTACGCGAGCATTTACATGAGAGGTTGGCAGACTCGTCCCACAACTAGTTTGTTATATTTCTCTATGTATTTTTATCCCTCTCTACTTTGTATATTTTGTTTGCATGTATGTATATATGTATTTACAATTATATTTTATTATTGAAAATTTTCTGTTCCTTTTCCTTCTATGTTTTGTCTCTGCATCACCCTAAGGTAGACTGGTAGAAAATGCCCAAGGCATAAGTCCGCCTTTGTACGGTGTATTTTTTTACTATTTGTACATAAAGTTCTTGAGTCTGTCTGTTTGTGTATGTGAGTTTAAATGTTTGTAAACGCACCCACGACACAGGAGAAATTCTAAGAGTGAAGCAATCATTTATTATTTAAAAAAAATATGCCTTGAATTTACCTACATTGATTGTCACTGAGATAAGTTTGCGATTACATCTTGAACGTTTTTTAAATTAGTTGTATTAGTTGAATTAGATAGCTCACTTCAAACTCACCTCACTTAAGCTCACTGAAGGAAATTTTTTACAGACCAGACCGCCAATCCTCAATCATGACTATGGCTTCATTCCATTAGTCATAACTACGTATGGTAGTCGCAACGAGTCGTGTGCACAAATGTCAAGTTATTTTGCATTTTAGGGTTCCTTACTGGGTTTTCTGAGCCGCCGACGCAGCGTCAGCGTCTCAAAAAACCCCGAAAGGAACCGAAAATCCCAGAAATTAAATTGACATTTGTGCTCAACTCTCGTGGCGACTACTATGCCTACTTACTAGGCAAGTACATTATTATAACCTTCCAGATATAAGCAGGTACACACAGACGTCATAGGTACGTACATAAAGTACGCCGTGCGTGCACTACAACCTTTATATCCCATGTCTGTCTTAATCCACATTACCTTGAGGCTTTGAAGTAAGCGATTCTTACGAAATCGAAGTATACTCATTTATTTCAAAAATACCTTTCTTTTTTTTTTGGTGGGTGGGAAATCATCAAATAACTTCTCCCGCCCTGGGCGGGGCGGGAGGGAGTGTCAGACTTTTACTGACTAAAACCCACCCGTGTTCCTTCTTGTGCCCTTTGCGTTCCGGGGGCGCGGTATCTTTTGCGAACAACCCGCAGCCAAAAAAAAAAAAACCTTTAAAAGGCACTTTTGAACGGGGTTTTAACTGAGAAATTTCCTAATGGAATAACCCAATAAAACTTTGCCCAATCTAGGATTTGAACGCAAGACTCCACGCTCAGCGGTCGTGCTTGTAACCACGAGACAACGGTACGGCTGCTAGCACGCCGTCCGCAAGATTTCAACTTTGTTTTTCTTGTCATTTTAAAATATATTTTACGAACTCGATTTAAAGTCCTAATTTGAATGGCAAATTATTTGCTATATTATAGTTGTGCTGTTTTAAATAGCAACGATTCTGACACATACTTTTTCAACGCTGTTGTCGGGGCCCCACACTAACATGGGTGATAACCATTTTATGTCCACGTCCATCAACAATATGAATTTCCTCATAACATCTACAAAGTACGTCGGATCTGTCTGTTTCATACATACTAAGTGTGAAAGAATTCCACTCGTTTCTTCTTCTAACATAGTTAGCCTAGTGGTCCTAAGCGAGACTGCTATGCTAAAGGTCTTGGGTACGATTCCCAGGTCGAGCAAAAAGTGGTATTGGGTTTTTCTATGAAATTCTCAGTGGCAGTTCGGAGTTACGATTTGTGCCCGGTTAATGGCAATAGGCTCGCCCCCTATTACATGGGACCTAAACATACCGGCGAACTGTGGGTGTACATTGTTACACCTCTGCCTAACCCTTCGGGGAATACAGCGGCGTGATGGTATGTATGTAGTTTTATCTACTTACATAACTATAGTAGTTGGAAATATTTTCCACCTATCATGATTAAATGACACACTTATATTTTTTGGAACCATATGCAGTAGCTTAAAGCCCTGGGGCTACTATGTTGTATATTTTCAAATGTTTTTCTCTTATTATTATATTTAAAAGTGTAATAAAAATGGTATACCAATGAATAAACAATTATTCATACCCGCCTGATTCCTTCTACAAGGGTTTTTTTTTTAAACTGTAGTATTAGTAGCATTGTTCACCATTGAATATTTTATACGTAGTCCTACCTATATCATCATCATTTTCTTAGTCTTTTCCCATCTGTGTTGGGGTCGACTTCCAGTCCAACCTGGTGCAGCTGAATACCAGTGTTTTACATGGAGCGACTGCCTATCTGACCTCCACAACCCAGTTACTGGGCAACACGATTCCTCTTGGTCCTACCTACATGATTCTGCTCCTGCCCCGTTGGTCTCGTGGTCGCAAGTGCGACTGCTGAGCGTGGGGTCCTGGGTTCGATTTCCAGGTCGGGCAAAAAGTGATATTGGGTTTTTCTATTTGAAATTTCTCAGTAACAGCCTGGAGTTTGAAAGTTGGTGGTGTGACACCCCCGTGCCTCGGAAAGCACGTAAAGCCGTTGGTCCTGCGCTTGATCTCTCCCCGGTTGTGTCGGATTGCCGTCCCATCGGACTATGAGAGTGAGGGAAGAGGGAGTGCACCTGTGTTTGCGCACACTCTTATCTCCTGCGTACTTGGCTAGTCTGCATTAAGATTAGCCGCCGTGGCCGGAATCGGTCTGGAGAATACATACATATACATACCTACATGATGGGGAATTTATTTATTTTATTTATGAGAAAAACGTTGCCACACTAGCAATAATTTCTTCTGTATCTTGGGTACGCACACACAAACAGCCACACCCGGAACTGATTTGTAGGTTATACATAAATTTGTTTCAAGCAGGAACCGAATCCGGGACGCGCAGCGAAAGCCAAACGCTCAGCCGCTACACCAACTGTGCCGTTTCAATAGCCTCAATAAAATAAACTCTAAAAAAAAAATATATTTCAAATATTCGACCAACATTTCATCGAAATAGAAATGTACAGCGGTTTGAACTAATGAAAAGCACTCAATCGGAACTCCTGGTTTCGACGAAAAATAACAAAATGAAACGTGAAGCCAAATAGGAAATGTCGAAAGAGATCACTCAATATGCTTTCCCGCTGTTCACAAAGACCTTCTACTTTGACATCGGGAAGTTCGATTCCCCGGAGAGAAAATAAAACACAAGTTACATAGGCCAAAGGTTCATTTTATTTAGAAAAGTAGTTTGTACAATTTTACTAATTTACAGTTGCAACTTTATAACTCAATCGTTACGCTTTTCTATCTACCTTTTTTCCCTCACTCCATAAAACATAACTTTCCTCTCCTCTCCTCTCCTCTATCGGCTAAATTAGTTCACAAAGTCAAAAGCCTTACATTTTTTAATATTAAGTAGTACATTTTTCTTAACATTTCACTCACATAGTTATATAGCGATTATATGTACAAAAAACTCTTTAATCTATGTATCACAGAAAAAATAATTATTTATCTAGTATAATAATAGTTTTTCATTACAAGAGGAATAATCGACATAAACCACCCTACACACAGACGTTTTTGCGTGTTCCGAAAGATAAAATCGCGAGTGTGTAAGCAGTTTTATAATTAGCTAGTGATATAAATACTCGATATTTTTTGTGTTTTTTAACAAAAAACATAACTCTCCTTCTGGCTCAGTCGGGTAATTAAAATTTTAATTCAATGGGTTTTTTTTCTCAAATTTGTAGTATTCCAATTACAATTTACATAATTATTTAATTATGTAAATTGTAATTGGAATACTACAAATAAAAAAAAAAAAAAATACCGAATAAATATTTATTTATTCGGTATTTTTATTTTTTTTTCGGATAAAAAACACAAAATATATCCAGTTAAAATTTAATATTACAAGACGGATGAGATGATTTCTAAGGCGATTACATTTCGATAAATATTGTGAAATTTTAATTTCTAGGCCATTTTGTTTTTAAAGCAAGTGTATTGACACAGTAATGAAACAATATCGTTTTAAAGAAATAACGTAGGTAGGTAATATTCTTATTCGAAATTGTTGTATTTATTTTTGTTTTTTTATTAAATTAGTTTTGTTTTAAATTAAAAATATGTAAAATCGTGTATGGTTGATAAACTTTATAATTAACACTTTAATTTTTTTTTTTTCAATAAATCTGAGATTAAAAAAAAAAATAAATGAAGCATACTTACAAAGTGTCAATATCTACAATAAATATAACAATTCCATTAAAAAATTTAAGTGGAAAAAATTAGGCGTGTGGTGTAGGTTAGTCTAATCAGTCTTGAATTGAAAATTTTAAATGAATTGTTTACTTTTCCTATAGATTATTGAGCATATTGTGATAAGCGGTCTATATTAAAAACTATTTTTAATTTCATAATTGATTTATTTTCAGTATTAAATTCTCTACTGTATATATTTTTCTATAAAAAAAATTTTGCTAAAATAAAATAAATTGTGTATTTCAAAATATGCCCAGTAATTTTAAAATAAAAATATAAATTGACATTGTATTCAAGAAAAAATGGAAAAAATGTGCATTTTACGCAAAATTTTAAATGTAAGTTAGATATGTTTGAGATATCAGGAAAATGGCACATTTTTGAGAAATTAAAGCTTATTTCGTAATAATGAGATATGTCTTATTGACAAAACGTTATCTAGAATGATTTTTTATTTCTGATATGTACTTTTCTAGAAAAATAAACGGTGTAAGTGTAACAGAAACCTATAGAATAATTACTATTATGTTTACTTTAATACGATTTATTTATTTTATTTATTTAAAATGAGAAAAAAAACGACAAATAAAATATTAATATAAACAAAAGTACACTACATAAGGTACGTATTTATTACAAAAAGTTTTTAATAAAATTGACTTCGATATTTTATCTACAAGAAAATAATAGCATTATTATCTAACAGGCGATGGTTTAATGAAATGTAACATGCTTTCGAAGAGAGTTGGGCATTGTCCTTTATTTTTCGTTTTAGGCTTTACACGATGTCTTTTTGTGAGCGTCTTTAAAATCAAAACAGTGTAGTGGTATTACAAGCTTGCGTTCTTAATTTCAATATTTATCTACTTTATTTTATTTTAATTTAATTTTCATAATTATTGTTATGTTATAAATTTTTAGTGTTAAAAAAAAACTTTTGTTTATTTTTAATTTTTTTTTTTCAAAAAAATATATTTGAAAAAAAATGTGATTCAGCAACAGAAGGAACCAGCCATGATAATTGTTGCTCATCAAAGGACAACCTATAAAGCCCAAATAATGTTTTTTTACGAAATACCGCCATTACATTCAAATATATTATTATTTTAATATTATTATACACACTTTAATACAATAGTAACAAGACCAGTCTCAGTCGGGTTATACGAAATTGACGAAAACTTTCATTTTTTTTTTAACAACTTTCAAAGAATTGACTAAATTGTTACTGTGGTGGCACCATTTTGAATTGTATATTTTTACTAACTTCAAAGTTACCACGGAATCATTTTTCCGGGATAAAAAGTAACCTATGTCCTATTCCAGACTAATCAATCTCTATGTCTTCTATCCAGATCGGTACGGCCGTTCTGGTGGGATTGAGTAACAGACATCCATCCAAACTTTCGCTTCTATAATAAATAGTAGTATATTTAAAAAAAAGAGTAATTTAAAATAAAATAAAAAATAACTTCATAATTATATTTAATTTAAGCAAAAAAATTATATTCTAAACTCAATTTGAAATGAAACATCTGGGGTATTTCTTTTCTAAGTCAGAAAACAAAATGGTGCCATCCTAGTATTTTCATATTCCCAGTTAAATGAACCACCTACAAGGTAATACACGCAATAGGCTTATTTAACAATCATGAAAGGTTTAGACCGATCAATCTTCGCCTAATTCGGTTGTGACAAAAACTTTATCGTGGTAATCTATATTTTACGATCTATAACCTAGATTTTTGAACACTAATTATAATGCTAACTAATTTCAAGGACTGTAGAGGCTTGCAATTTCCATTCAAACATTTTTGTGTAAAATATTTTTTGTTTTTAGTATACATTTATTTTTAAAATTTACAAAAAATGCTTGAATAAAAACTACAATGATTTACAAAATTTTAATTGATAACATTCCTTTAATTTGACCTTAGAAGTGACCTGAACAAAATATTTCTAAACTAAAATTAAATAAAAAATAACTAGAGTAGGTACACAGATACACAAGTCCTCGTGTAGTAAATTCATCCAAAGTCTTTTATAAAAAAAACGTTTAAACTTAACTTATACGTGTGTTGCTAACGGAGTTTGGTGACCGTTACCTGTAAAGAAGAGAAAACATTATAATTACGTAAACCACAGTTCGCTGGTATGTTTAGATCCCATGTAATAGGGGGCAAGCCTATTGCCATTAACCGGGTACAAACCCTAACTCCGAGCTGCTACTGAGATGTTTATAGAAAAATCCAATAACACGTTTTGCTCCACCTGGGAATCGTACCCATGGCCTCTAGCGTAGCAGTCGCGATTAGGACCGCTAGGCTATCGAGGCAGTTACAACATTGTAATGTTCAAAGAAGAACTTTGGCTGTCGTGAATTTAGACAAACTCGCAAATTAAAAAAAGCAGTTCTTTATTGGGGTTCAAGCTTAGTCTGCACAAAATTTCGTCAGTATCTGTTCAGTAATTTAGCCGTGAAAGCTTAACTAATAAACAATGTCACTGTCGCATTCACAAAATTAGTATAGACACGAACAAGTGAGTAACATTTTTATGTTAAAAGATTATTGCATTATTTTTCCATTATTCAAAATTTTAGTAACCGCTGACTGAACAATAAAAATCCCTACCACAGCTAACAAAAGAGCTGATAACTTTGAAACCGCTGAATCGATTTTCATCAAATATGTTTGATGAAAATCGATTCAGCGGTTTCAAAGTTAGTTTTTTTTTTTGTTTGAGTGTTCTTAGCTATGGCTAAGAACACTCAAACAAAAAAAAAAACTAAATCAAAATCGGTTCATGCGTTCTGGAGCTACGATGCCACAGACAAACACACATACATACTTATACACACACGGACACATCATACTTATAACACTCCGTCGTTTTTGCGTTGGGGGTTAAAAATAAACACACAAAATAAAACATTATGACTGATTTGGGTGTAACAAATTACTTGAAAGAGTAATTTAAAACTAAGGAACTACCTTAGGGGTACCCTTTTTTTAGGCCAACTTTTTTATTCTTTTTCGGTCTTCCTTTGTGCCCTTTGTGCCTCCCTTTTGGGCACGTGCTCCGTTGACAGCGATGCAGATGAGTTTTTTGATGCCCTATGAGTTTCCCCATTTCTTTTTTATAATTTGTATATACCTTTTATTTTTTAACCGACTTCAAAAAGAAGGAGGTTATCAATTCGTCTATATGCTATTATTTTTGTATGTATGTAACGCGATAACTCCGCGAATTATGAATCGGTAATGATTATTCTTTTTTGTTGATAGGTCATACTTCAAAGTTGGATCCATAAAAAAATTATCTAAATTGGTTCAGTAGTTTGGTAAAAAAAAAAACTGTTAAAAATATGTCATACAAGTAAACGAATTAACGTATTTTGCTTTCTTGTGACTCTTAAGTGGTGTCTTGTTAATTTACGTAGAACGAACGTACTAACAACTATTCCTTCATGGATTTGGATGACAGAAAATTGATACCAAAAAGCGAAAAATAAGTTCAAGTAAAATGGTACAGAGATATTGGTTTTAAAAGGCATTACAAAAAAAGTGAAGGAGGTAGACCATTATCTTTTTTTTTTTTAATACATTAAATTTATTATTAACCAATACACAGAACTAGAAAATAAATTAAATAAAAACTTTTTTTAACAAAAACACATCCTCCTTTTTTCCGTTAGTTTTAGTTTTTATAGGAGATTGTGTTGTTTGTAAAAAAGTTTTTTTTAATTTATTTACTAGTTCTGTGTATTGGTTAATAATAAATTTAATGTATTAAAAAAATAAAAGATAATGGTCTACCTCCTTCACTTTTTTTGTAATGCCTTTTAAAACCAATATCTCTGTACCATTTTACTTGAACGAAAACACACCTATCTATAGTAAGGTTCGCAAAATACTAACCAGGATTTAGCGGTCTGTTTTCAGCACAGTGTGAATTATTTACCCGTTCGACATTGCATGATATATGCCCCGTATTCGATTTCCGGGTCCCCGGAATCGTAATAGAAAACACCTTTCAGTAGTTGAAAATGGATATATGTACGTATAAAGTGTAATAATAAATATTGAGGTCAAAAACGCTATGAGTTATTGCCTAGTGTCAAAATTTTTTTTATGACTGTGACATATTATTGACATATCAAATTAATAATACAATATTTAAATATATATGACACAAAAATTCCTTCGCATCGCCGTCAACTGGAAATGTGCCCAAAAGACTAGCGGCTTTGACCTTTGACCTTGGTAAAAGCCAGCCCTTCGGTCACAAGAAGTGTCAACCAACCCTTTGACAAGGCATTCTTTTTTAAATTCGATATGATTGTTAGCGAATAAGGAAGTTGTTTTTTATTCATTTTTATACCTAATAAAATGGCTCTAAATGACAAACAAGGGCATTAAAGTGGACAAAGACTTTTATTCACAATTATTACAAACAAACATGCACAACATTAGCTTGTCGCAGTGCCTGTTTCAAAAATATATACCTACGTCATACTTACAAAATGTATGCAAAAAAAAATTAAAAGATTGTAATGGTAAAAGTAAAAATATCAATATTAAATTTAATAATTGATAACAAACATTGTGAAAACATGATTATTAAACTGTCCTAACATTAAAAAAAAAACAAAAGATCAATAAATAAAACAGCAATGAACTATAAAGGAAGCCATTACATATGTATGTAGATTATCTTTTAAGTATTTTAGTACTGAATGCATTAAACCCTGTTTAACCCCCGACGCAAAAAACGACGGGGTGTTATAAGTTTGACGTGTCTGTGTGTGAGTGTGTCTGTCTGTGACATCGTAGGTCCCAAACGCATGAACCGATTTCGATTTTGTTTTTTGGGTTTGAAAGGTTAATTAGTCGGGACTGTTCTTAGCTTTGTTTGATGGAAATCGGTTCAGCGGTTCCAAAGTTATCAGCTCTTTTGTTAGCTACGGTAGTATTGTTTTCTTCTGTCGGGCGTTACTTAAAATTTTGAATTTTGTGTTTTATTTAAATTTATAATGCGTAAAATAGGTACCTTTCTTAGTAACAGTCGCATTACTAATAGTCCTATTTGATGGCGCCAAGATGTAATGAGCACTTGGAGACTGAGGCGTCGCTGACGACGTCGCTACACCAACCTGATGGAAAAAACAATATTTATATCACTCAATCAAATGCCCTGTTGGTCTCTCGGTTGTGGGCGTGACTCCTGAGTTCGATTAAAAAATTTCTCTGGTCGGGCAAAAAGTGTTATCGGGTTTTTCAATTACGAATTTCCCAGTAGCAGCCCGGAGTATGGAAGTTGGTGGTGTAGCACCTCCGTGGCTCGGAAAGCAGTCGCAGCAGTCGGCAGTTAGCATTTGAATTGCCATCCCATCCGACTATGGGAGTGAAGGAAAACGAAGTGCACCTGTGTTTGAGCACACACTTGTGTACTATAAAATCTCCTGCGGGCGCCATGACCAAAATCGGTTTGGAGAATATCATAATCATTGTTTCATCGTTTCGTTTCCATCATAATAAAGCTGTAAACTCTTATTAATTTATCAAATGAAAATAACTTTCACAAAATTAAAATACTCTGATGTCAAATTCTCGATGAAATTCTATACTAAAATATTGTATATTAGTCGCCACCAGTCGTGAGCACAAAATATGTCAAGTTAATTTTTGGGTTCCTTTCGGGGTTTTTTGGGGCGCGGACGCTGCACGCGATAGGTCCAACTGACGGATCAATCGCGTGCACTGTCGGCGGCTCAGAATACACTGCACTATACCTAGCATTATACTTTTCTGAAATTTAACTATGAAATGATTTTTTAAATACATATCTTACGAGATTTGCATTAATAATACCATCATACCATCACGTCTGTATTTCCCTAAGGGTGAGGCAGAGGTGCACCAATGTACACCCACAGTTCGCCGGTATATTTTTAAGTCACATGTAATAGGGGGCGAGCCTATTGCCATTAACCGGACACAAATCCTAACGCCGAGCTGCTACTGAAAATTTCATAGAAAAACCCAATAAACACTTTTTGCTCGACCTGGGAATCGAACCCAGTCGCGCTTAGGACCACTAGGCTACCAAGGCAGTTTAATGCAGGCAGTTGAATTAATAATAGTCCCCTTGAAACATCTTTAAAAGTAAAATAATTGAATTCATACCGGTGGTTGCGTGCTGTCAGTAGACATGGTGGAAGTGGTGATGGGGCTGGTGGCACACTGTGGTGACGCCAGACTAGTTGGCGACGTTATTGAATGGGAGGAGTTACCTGTTACAAAAATACAAAACATTGAAAAAAACACAAAATTACAAATTATTAGTAACCCCTGACAGAAGAATAAAAATCCTTACAGCAACTAACAAAAGAGTTGATAACTTTGAAACGACGAAACTGATTTCTATCAAACATAGCTAAAAACACTTCCGACTAATTACCCTTTCAAATACAAAAAACAAAATCAAAATCGGTTCATGCATTCGGGACTTACGGTGCCACAAACACACACACACACATACACACAGACACGTCAAACTTATAACACCCCGTCGTTTTTGCGTCGGGGGTTAAAAATAGCTGAAATCGATTCGGTAACCTAGGATTCTGAGCAAACTACTTTTAGGATGTACGTTTAATACGTTACACGTTATATATTATATACTGATAGATCCTTACTCACCTGAAGGCAACACAACAGAACTTCTAACAGAAGAATAGGGCGGTGGCGCAGGAGTTGATGCCGGTTTTGCGGTATTAACCGTGTTAGCGAACCCAAGGCCGGCTCCCGTCCGGAGATGAGGGTTGCCGTACGTGGCCGCGTACCGGACATCTACGCCGTGGATAATACCGCCGTTTGGTACTCGGTTTACTGGAAAGAAGTTTAGGGTTAGATTTTTGCTTATAGCATAGGACGTACTCATGGCATTCTCGATGCCTTTTTTTGTTATGGATGGGAAATCATCAAATGACTTCCCCCGTCCTGGGCGGGGCGGGAGAGAGTTTTAGAGTTTTACTGACTAAAACCCACCCATATTCCTTCTTGTGCCCTATGCGTTCCGGGGGCGCGGTATCTCATTCGTACATCCCGCAGCCCCGGCAAGCATCGGCCCTAAGTTGTCCCTTCAATTGCTAACATCTCTTTGAGGCGCGCATGGAACACGAACGCGCCGTCGACACGGTATGTCGTTATGCGTCGTACGGACGGTGAGCTACACATTGGTCACCGTCCACGGGCCCGCGTCTACGGTGGGTAAGATGTACCGATGTACACCAACAGTTCGCCGGTATGTTTAGATCCCATGTAATAGGAGGCGAGCCTACTACCATTAACCGAGCGTAAATTCTAACTCCGAGCTGCTACTGAGAATTTCACAGAAAAACCCAATAACGCTTTTTGCTCGACCTGGAAACCGAACCCGAATCGCCCACTAGGCTAACGAGTCTTCTCATAGAATTGTTTTAAAATATTAATACAAAAACCGCAAGTACACAGAAATATTCCGCGTCTCCTTAAAACAAAATACAAATTTCATTTTCCTTAAAGGGAATTCTTTTACATTGAAGGAACATTTTATCGAAAACGGTATGAAGGAAATATTTCGCAAACGATTTTCTCCTTTAAAACCTTTGAAAGTATTACGTCAAAACGCAGCATACAAAGGGACCCTATGTCAAAGAATTGCATGTTTCTATAAAACTGTAGTTTATGCATTTATATAAAGAAGCAAAGGTAGAAAGTATTTGAATGGTTTAAAGAAATCAGGATTATAATACCGCCCCGACGCGCAATTGATGAGCGTGTGGTCCTGGATTCGATTTCCAGGTCGAGTAAAATGGTATTGGGTTTTTCTATGAAAAGCTCACTAGCAGCCCGGAGTTTGGAAGTTGGTGGTGTTACACCCCTGTGTCTCGGAAAACACGTGGTTTCGGCTGTCATTCGTAGATCTTTGACAGTCGTTACGGATAGTGAGAAGCCAGGAAGACTGACAACCAGCCTTACCTAGAGGTATCGTTTTGCCCAGTAACTGGAATGGGGAGGTCAGATAGGCAGTCGCACTATGTAAAACACTGATATTTAGCTGCATCCGGTTAGACTGCTTGCTGGATGGGAGCTGTGCTGTTATAATGAGCGATAACTTTGTGCCCCAACCTGGCCTATTTTTTGGGGCTCAATAGAAATCCTAGTCGACTTTTTACTTCGGGGGGGGGTGACGGAGAAGCATGCCTCTTATCGGCTAAAGCCACCGCGGTGTTCTACCTCCGCATATAGCCGAGGGTGCGGGATTCGCATAAGCATTTACCGCTCCCCGGATTTATGCTAACATAATTAATATTTATTTATACCATTACGCCTGTATTCCCCAAAGCGTTAGGCAGAGGTGTACCAATGTACACCCACAGTTCGCCGGTATGTTTTTAGGAACCATGTAATAGGGAGCGAGCCTATTGTCATTAACCGGGCACCAAATCCTAACTCCGAGCTGCTACTGAGAAATTTATAAAAAAACCCAATAAAACTTTTTGCTCGACCTGGGAATCGAACCCAAGACCTCTAGCGTAGCAGTCGCGCTTAGGACCACTAGGCCAACGAGGCAGTTATTTATTTATATTTTAATTAATATTTAAACTCACTCTCAGTAGTAGGAAGTCCAAGATTATTAAGCGCATTGCTGCTGTCCTGTCTCTTCTGTTTGCGCTGTAATGAATTGTTCTGTGACCCATTGCCAGTGTTGAACTGGACTGTTGAAGGCGTGTCTACGCTACGTGGTAGACTGCCGTTCACTGACCTGTTTGGACAAAATTCTGGGTTTAGTACGGATAACATTATTCGTGTACAGGCATGATAGAAATAAAACAAAATTCTAAATATGATAAATTTTTTTAGACATACAATTAAATAAAAGATGACATAGTGATCCCGATAGAATTGGGTTTAGTTATGTTGGAATAAACCAACCCATATTAAAATGGCTCCCATTTTTCGACGTTAATGATTTTGGATATTTAGCGCTGATTTCTAAGAATACGTTTTGTAAGTACAATAAATTTCTATTGCTGGATTTTAATGTTACACATTTTAGTATTTTGAAATTAATTTAACTGATTAATTTAGTTATAAAGTGATTGTGAATTTACAAAATTTGCAATTAGTTATTTACTTAATAAGTACTAGTTACTACAAGTACTACTAACACATAAAAATTGTAATAACGGTAACAGACAAAAAACAATTTGTACTTGACAATGAAGTAGAAACTATTTTAGCTTTTTTTGATATGATAAAATTTTTTGGGCCTTTGCAGAAAACAAAAACAGGCATTAATATTAAAGTAGATTATTTGGTCTTACCTATTAGGGGTGAGTTTATCACTGCTCATGGTAGGAGACTGCACCCTCAAAGACCCTGGGGTGTAGTCATGACCATAGTGCACATACGTCTGGTAACCGTTGCTAAAGCCATTAACCTAAAAAGCAAAGACAAAATTAAAGCCAGAACTAATACTAATTCAATCGGGGGCATGAGTCAAGGCCAAGAAAACGAAAACACACATACCATCACGCCTGCATTCCCCGAAGGGATAGGCAGAGGTGTACCAACTTACACCCACAGTTCGCCGGTATGTTTAGGTCCTATGTAATGGGGGCGACTATATTGCTATTAACCAGGCACAAATCCTAACTCCGAGCTGCTACTGAGAATTTCATAGAAAAACCCAATAACACTTTCCTTGACCTGGGAATCGAACTCAATACCTCTAGCGTAACAGTCGCGCTTAGGACCACTAGGCTTACGAGGAAGTAAGATTATGAGAATATACTTCTGGTTCTAAATTTGAAATCAACCCAACAAAAGGAAATTTACCCACACACAGACACAAATAGCAACATCAAACTACATTTTCCCAAGAACATACAAGTTATGGAATAGAATATTGATAGACACATTACAAATTCCATTACCTTATAACAATCAGCGTACGCGGGATCCGTGTAATCATTGCTATATCTATACGGCTGATATGATGTATTCGTCTGGTTTATAGATGATAGAGGCACTGTACCGGCAAGCGGTATACCGCTACCTAATTTGGCGTTAGAACATAGTGTACTGTCCGATCCTGTATTTGAGTAATCCTAGAAAAAAAAAATTGTTTAAATTAAGTGATACTAGCGACTGAAAAGCCTGTGACTTTTTTCGCGTAAATATTGATTTTCTGCGGGATTATAATACTTTGTACTTTTATGTTTATCACGCACATAACTGACATCAGTAAAGGAGAATATAGTGAGGAAACCTGGACTAGTGACGAGTCTGAAATCGTCAATCCACCTTTAACAAGCGTGATGATCAAACTCTTCACATTTATACTATAAAGTACGTCTCTATTTAGATTTAAATATTTTTTTCAACCTGTAAATATCCCACTGCAAAACACTGGTAAACATCTCCCCTATCGCCTTCCACTCATCCCTATGCGTTGCCTTCTCTGGCTAATCTCCCATAAAAGTCTCTAAGTCATCATGCAAGCATTTCCTAGGCCTCCCTCTATTAATGTTTAAGATATAAGATTTTTTTTATAGATGGGAAATCATCAAATGACTTCTTCCGCTCTTTGCCTCTTTCTGTTACTCCTAACCTTGGGCTCGCGGTGAAACTTTCGTACAAATTCTGCAAACCTGGCAGAAGATTAAAGTTTAGACTTACTATTTCACAGCTTCCATTAGCCTGTCTCAGTTCAAGCTTTAGGTCACTGATGTTAGAATTCCTATCATTTTCTTTGTATAATTCTTCTGCAGTCACCGTCACATCTGGTTTCTCAGCTACTTGTGTCTGCTTGTTCTTCCTTTGCTTTCTCTGACATATTACCACCAGCATTATCACTGCTCCCACCATTATTGTACCAGATGTTACTCCGAATAAAATTAGGAGTAGAGGGAATGTTTCTAGAAAAAAAAATCGTTTATTTAGTAATTGTTTTTGGTTAGACTTAGGCGTCAAAGTCCTAAATTATTCTATGGGATCACAAGAACGGGATATGCATTGCCTCGGTGTTAGGCTGTGTGCCAAATTTCCGTTGATTTCGTTCAGTCATTTAAGCATGAAACAGTAGCAAACATCTATCCAACCTCATAACACATAACATAACATACCATCACGCCTGTATTCCCCGAAGGGTTAGGCAGAGGTGTAACATTGTGCATCCATAGTTCGCCGGTATGTTTAGGTCCCATGTAATAGGGGCCGAGCCCTATTTACATTAACCGGGCACAGATCCTAACTCCGAGCTGTTACTAAGAATTTCATAGGAAAATCCAATAACACTTTTAGCCTGACTGGGGAATCGAACCCAAGACCTCTAGCGTAGCAGTCGCGCTTAGGACCACCTAGGCTAACGAGGCAGTCATCCATCCATTCTCATAAACTTTTAAGCTTATAGAAGGACTAGCTTTTGCCCACGACTTCGTCCGTGTAAATGTCGGTTATAGCGGACGAAGGCGAAGTCGCAGAATAAATAGTAGCCTATTTCCATTTTTGGGGTTCAAACTTACTCCGTACCAAATTTCATCAAAATCGGTTCAGTGGCTTAGTCGTGAAAGCGTAACAGGCAGACAGAATTACTTTTGCATTTATTATAATTAATCATAATGTGGATGGATGAATAAAATAGGTATGTATTAATCTGGATCAAGATAAAAGTACTCAAAGTTTTATTCAACCAACACAAGGTCAAAATATCGTTCGAGCTATTCATTTTAAATGTTGCGATGGACTCGCATTTTACAAAGATTGGACCACCGAAAATGAAGAAAAGATTTTTTTAAATACAGCATCTATAACCCCAGATTTAGATTTTCTAGCCTTAAACAAACTCGTATTCTAGGTCCCACGATCAAAATTGATCAAACTACAAAAGCCTAGAACCCATCTAGTGGGAATTTCGGAAAAAATATAAAAGAATTTTGTAAAAAACCGAAGATCGATGAGCTATAGTTATGTATGGGTTATAAAGTCAAAATGGCGATACATTTACGATAATGCACGGCCGTTGGAACTGTAATAGCGGTTCTGTCAGCCGAGAGAATAATAGCAGTGTCCTTTCAGATGAGACGGAGCCTTTTAACGAATTTTGGAATGAATGACAGGAAAATAGATAACCATTCACTATTTTACAGTTCAGTGGTTAACACTTTTATTATATTACTAGCCCTGCCACACGACTGTAAAGACTTCAGAATAAAGCCCGAAAAAACGCATGAAAAAATTAATGTCAAATTTGAGAAATGTGCTAAATTATTATCTTAAGGGAATACAGCGGGGTACAAAATATCTTATTTTTTAAGGTAGATGATAATATGTTTATGACTAGGTAATTTCAGCTAATTCCATTCATCTGTTTTAGCGTTGAATGAAATTAACTGAACCGGCGTGCTTGTATGAACAGATGTATGAACGTGGTCGAGGCGAAAGAAGTATGTAAGGATCGTAGCAGGTGGCGTTCTGTGGTTTCTGCCTACCCCCATGGGAAAAAGGCGTGAGTTTATGTATGTATGTATGTATGTTTTAGCGTTATTGAGGAACAAACGCAGCGTGAGAACGCCCCCCATGAGGTGAACCGAAGACCTGGTGAAGGTCGCGGGAAATCGTAGGATGCGGGCAGCGCAGGGTCAAGGCCATTGTGGCTATCTTTAAAGGAGGCCTATTTCCAGCAGTGGACGATAATGATGATGATGAGGATCAAACATACAAACTTTCACGTTTAGAATAATAGAGTTTAGTAGATACTATTTTTTTTTTTTGTTGTATTGTTTTTTATATACATCTTCATTGTTTTCACATATAGAAGCAACAAGAATATTGTAACCAAGATTTTATAAAAACCAAATTGAAAGAAAAGAGTGTCCATGGAGTTTCTAGCTCGTTCTTCTCCATAGAGACCTACGCTTTGGAACGAGCAACTAGCTTCAACTTTTAAATGTAACTTCTTGACAATTCAGAAGTGCCTGTAAATGGTCTAATTGAAATAAATGCTTTGACTTTGACTTTGAGAGGTATTTAGTACATAATTTTAGATACCCAAGCGTTATTTCTTAAGTCATAAAAAAACAGCAAAGAGGTTGCACTTTTATTTATACGGGACAGTAGATTTTTCTAAATAACCGACGAGCAATTTCGTCTCTGGGTATCTAGAATTATGTACTGAACCATTATGAAACAATTGTAATAGAATTACAAAACAATAAAAAGTTCGATTGAGACGGAAAATAGATTTAAAAGCAAAATATTTTAAAAGCAACAAGATTTTTTATCTCAATTCAATGTTAAAGTACACCAAACGACAGTACACAACAAACAAACTTGAAATGTATCCAGCATCTTTTATCTTAATTTACTATTAAGATAGGCGATGAGATTACAATACATGTAAACATAATTAAACCGATCAACTTTTATCAAGTACTATCAGAAGATATCAAGAAAAACATTTTTGTTTTTTAAACATAGTTAGATGTCAAACAAGCCGACGGCCAACCTGATGTTAAGTGCTCACTGCCACACATGTGCAATACCAGAGGCCTTGCAAATGCATTGCCATCCCAGACAAAGTTGAAGTGTCTCATGTGCCTGTAATTTCACAGGCACCCATACCCTCAAACTGGAACATAACACCGCTGTGTTGCGGCAGAAATAGTTAGTATGGTGGTGGTACTTCCCCGGACGAGCTCCTTCACAAGGCACTCTACTACTACTACTAACTGACTTGCGAATGAAACTTCACAAATTATCATTAAAATTTTTATGATGTTATCCAATGTATTGGCAAAAAGCAGAAGGTACTTTTATTTTGTTCTCTAACTAATTGCCTCACCCCAGAAGGACATACTTATGTAGTAGTAGATGCTACTAAATAAGTTAATTTTCGAAGCACATTACAGGCCTTTAAAGAGTATCAAACGGAAGATTATCCATTCTTTCAATTTCCTCGCTCCTAAGAGTCGTAAACTTGGAACTCGTAAAGAAGCTGTCATAAAATACTTAATAAAAAACAATGGTTGTAATGATAACCGTCATCATCTTTTAAGACCAAACAGAAACAAGATTTTTTTTTTCACTTCCTAATATTACTTTCTTTATAGTATTAGATAAGTGTGTAATAAAAAGCAATATAGGAAAGGGAAGAGTGAACTTTAGCTAATTGGTCATCTGTTCATGTGCTTAGAGGGTTGGCTTTTTTTTTTTTTGGTGGGTGGGAAATCATCAAATAACTTTTTCCGCCCTGGGCGGGGCGGGAAGGAGTGTCAGACTTTTACTGACTAAAACCCACCCATGTTCCTTCTTGTGCCCTTTGCGTTCCGGGGCGCGGTATCTCTTGCGAACAACCCGCAGCCCCGGCAGGCATCGGCCCTCAGTTCCTTTTGCTGACATCTCTTTGAGGCGCGCGTGGAATACGAACGCGCCGTCGACACGGCATGTCGTTATGCATCGTACGGACGGTGAGCTACCCATTGGTCACCGTCCACAGGCCAGTAAGAGGGTTGGCTTGGGGTTAAGAATCAGCATTGCCATATAAAGATGCAATGCCGATTCTTATAGGAAAATAAATTAATATTGCCCAGTATTGAATCTAGCAAGTACATATTTTACTCCTACTAAACTGCTATTCAGGCATTGCTATTAGTGAGGATGGATAGACAGATGTTTGTGACTCTTTCACGCATAAACCGATGAACAGAATTAGCTGGAATTTGCCTCGCTAGACATTGATCCCGTTTTTGTGATACCATGGAATAATTTAAAACTTTGGCTTAATCCTAAAGTCCCGGGCAGAAGCGAGTACATATATAACTACAAATTTCTCTATCTATTCTTAAAATTTCAGGCACACTAAAATGACATAGATCTGAGGACTTTGGAATTTTGAACCATATTGTTAATAACTAATTCACAAAATAAAAACATAAGCTTATCTCACTCCTAATATAACAAGTTTTAACAAAGATAAACTTACTGTTAGGGCGTAGAATAATCTCCATGGTGTCGCTCCCATAATCGTTAGACACGTTGCATTTGTAGACACCGAAGTGTTTGGACTGGCTCTCTCGAATGATAAGTGTTGAGTTCACAACACCTCCAGATTGGAGCTCCTCGAGGAACGCGTAGTCCTGTAGGGGGGTAGAGAGGTTAATTGAAGGTATTTGGAGAATTTTACATGGTCAATTTAAAAGCCGCTAGGGGCGTCTGTAGTCCGACCAGAAAGGCCCGAGTGAGCGGCGCAGTGTTCCACGCGCGCGCGCGCGCTCGAGAGTGAGTGCGGCCATTATAGAAATGGCTGCACGGGGAGGAGGGATCCGCTGAGCTACAGCAGGTCGAGGCCTGTCGGGGGAGCGATGAATGCTCATGCGAATCCCGCACCCCAAGCTATGGGCAGAGGTGGAACACCGCGGTGATTTTAATCGGTAGGAGTCGGGCATGCCCCTTCGTCCTAAGTCTATTAGGATTTCCAACGCGCAACAAAAAAAAAAAGGCTAGTAAAAATGTAATTGCTGCAAGTTATGATATGTTTATGAGTGTAATGAAGAGGAAGACGGAGGCCAAAGAAAATATGGATGATTATGTAACGAATGATATGAAAGAGAAAGAAGTCAGTGATATGGTTTACAAGATGGAATGGAAGAATAAAACGTATTGCGTCTACCTCAAGCAACATGGGATAAAGGCAGGAAGATGATGATGATGTGTATAATCAATCATCAAAAGTCTGAAAGCGTCAATCCGCCACGAGCAAGCGATCAATTTTTCTAACTTCTCTTTATTAGAAAACGGCTTTTCTCTGCATTATTATTACTTATTTTGCGTGATCAGTATCCAACATTTCAACTATAAATTCGATTCTATGATATTTTCCTTTAAATTTTAATTGGGGTGTACTCTATAACAATTTTCGCTCGTTTATAATGAGCGACACCTTTCATTTTTACGTTGTGAAAACCAATTGTATCGAATGACATGAAATTTTGTATATCGCCAATTATTTTGATTGCAATATTGTTATGAAATTCTTCATTGAGATTCGCTGTTACATCATTGACTTTTTCTTTGATATGTATTTTACGTTAATTGGATATTAAAATACCATTAACAAATAAATCTATGACGTCACTATTCTAAAGATACATTTCATTTTGTCCACGGAAACCTGACTAATTTTCAATTAACTATAAAATTCGATTTTTACATACTTACCATCACGCTTGTATTCCCTAAGGGTTAGGTAGAGGTATACCAATGTACACCCACAGCTCGCCGGTATTTTTAGGTCCCATATAATAGGGGGCGAGCCCATTATCCGGGCACTAATCCTAACTCCGAGCTGCTACTGAGAATTTCATAGAAAAACCCAATAACACTTTTTGCTCGACCTGGGAATCGAACCCAGGACCTCTAGCGTAGCAGTCGCGCTTATGACCACTAGGCTAACTAGGTAGTTATATACCATCACGCCTGTATTCCCCGGAGGGTTAGGCAGAGGTGTACCAATGTACACCCACAGTTCGCCGGTATGTTTTAGGTCCCATGTAACAGGGGGCGAGTCTATTGCCATTAACCGGGCACAAATCCTAACTCCGCGCTACTACTGAGAATTTCATAGAAAAACCCAATAACACTTTTTACTCGACCTGGGAATCGAACCCAAGACCTCTAGCGTAGCAGTCGCGCTTATGACCACTATGCTAATGAGGTAGTTAATTCCTTTGAATTTATAAGTAGTTAGTCAAGTGATGTCGCAGCTGTTGTCTTTTGGCAAACGCCTGCATCCAGCCTCTTTCTGTAGTCTTTGTATTATTATTCAAATACAATAGATACCTGATCATGTATGGCATCAATTTCTACTCCATCAAAGGTCCACATTATGCTGTCTATCCTGGGCACTGCAAATGCTGCACACTCAATGTTTACTGTGTCTCCTTGGTTCCCAAATTGAGTGTGATTAGAAATTATCTTTGGCGGTCCTGAAAAGAAGACTTATATGAATACAAAGAAAGTTTAAAATCCAATGAATTAATTTGCAAAACATAGGTGTATAAAAGGGATAGTGAGCAAGAACGTATGGGAGTTAGTCCAAGAGTCACCAAGGATGAATCATATACCAAACGAAAGGGTTTTCCAACACACAGAAGGGCATTAAAATCTATCTCAGACATTTCTAGTAATTACAAGTTTCTTATTGCATCAAAAGTTATTACAGAGTTATCTGGAACGCTTAATTCGTATTGTATTTGCACAGGTAACAAAAAAATTTAAAAATATAAAAACCACTAAAGATGCTACAATAAGTACAAAGGAAAATTAAGCAATGACAGCTTAATTTATGTGAGTTTATAGGTTTGTAACCGCACCCAAGATGCAGGAGAAATTACTAGTGTGGGGCAATGTTGATCACATTATTATTTATAGCAGACAAAGGCTTAGCTCACAATAAATTCACAATCAAAATAATTAATAACCTTTATTTATTATTCTTTCGTAATTAGGTACATTTTCTTGGCGAGTTGATGAAGATTTTAAGAGCTACATTAGTAGCGAGAGTATTAATTACAAATTGAGCCCATAACATACACGGCCATATACATGTCATAAACGATGCGTGTGGCCATTATGCTCCCTGTAATGACCGCAAGTTACTACTACACTATTTATGGTACCTACTGTTTACGTAATAAGGTCGATGTTGGGTTAGTTTAGGCTTGTTTTCAACAAAAGTTTTTTGAAATAGAAGTATTATGTTGTATTGTAGATTCAGATTTACATACTTGCAGGTCACTAGAATGATTTTCGACTCACGGATGCTTTTCAAGTTGAGGGGGAAAATCTACAAGTCCATGATAAGACCTGTATAAATCGGAATGTTGGGCCGTAAAGAAGACGTATGAAAAAATATTACATGGTGCGAAGATGAGAATGTTAAGATGGATGTGTGGTGTGACCAGAATGGATAAGGTAAGGAATGAGTATATTAGAGAAATTTTGAAAGTAGCGCTAGTGACGGAAAACTTGAAAGAGAACCGTTTGTCTTGGTATGACATGTGAAGAGGAGGGTTGAAACGCGTGTAACTATTAATAATTATGAATTTAAATGTAGGTAAAATGTAGAGGAAGAAGGGAAGCCAAGGAAAAGGTGGGTGGATTGTGTGAAGAGTGATTTATAAAAGAGAAGGGGGTTAGTGATGTCATGACGGTTGACAGGACAGAATGGAAGAAGTAAACGTGTTGCGCAGACCTCAAGTAACTTGAGATAAGGGCAGGAAGATTATGATGAATTTCGGTACATTACATTTAAGGTTTAGGCAGAGGTGTAATAATGTACACATACAGTTTGCCGGTTTGTTTAGGTCCCATGTAATAGAGGGCGAACCTATTGCCATTAACCGGGCATACAACCAAACTCCGAGCTGCTACTGAGAATTTCAGAGAAAAACCCAATAACACTTTTTGCCCGACCTGGGAATCGAACCTGGGACCCCGCGCTCATCAGTCGTGCTTGCGACCACGAGACCTACGGGGCAGTTACGGGCAAGTTGGATGACCTATTTTGATGACATGGTTCGTTCAATAACACTCAACTTAATATACTAATGTGTCGAAACCATTTCAATATTTGAATGTTTAATACCCTACTAATGGAAAGTACTAACTGAACATTAAAAAAAGAGCATTTTTGCTACAAAAAGACAAAATGGGATGTGCTTGATTTAGCATTGACCCTCAGCAAGACAAAGGCCTCTTGTCTTACAGAGAAGGAACGAGCATAGATCACCACGCTTATTCAGAAATTTCATCATTCCAGACTTATGTTAATTAGCAATTATTATTATTAGTATTTGGGTTCGATTCCCAGGTCAAGTAAAAAGTGTTATTGGGTTTTTCTATGAAATTCTCATTAGCAGCTTGGAGTTGGGATTTGTGCCCGATTAATGCAATAGGCTCGCCCCTATTACATGGGATCTAAACATACCGGCGAACTGTGGGTGTACACTGGTACACCTCTGCCTAACCCTTCGGGGAATACAGGCGTGATGGTATGGTAGGTTATGTTATTAATTAGCAGTCCAGGTTTCCTCAAGATGTTTTACTTCAACGATATCAGTGATGTCCAAAATAATCTTTGACTCGGTATCAAACCCGTAACGTCATGCAAGAGAGGCGGATACGTTAAACACTGGGCCAACACTACACCCACTAGTATACTATTAATACACCTTACACCCACTATTAATACACCTGTCTTTTCAGTTCTAGAAACTGTTATTTTCCGTATTTATTATGCATGAATTGACATTATGATTATTTTAACATATCTCTTTGACATTTTAATAATTCCTCAATCAGGTCTGACATAATTAGACTATCAAATAATATGTAAGCGTTCCATTTTTACTTCCAATTTAATACGAGTATCTACCATAATTATGTATGATTTTAAAAAGTTTTAACACAGCATACCATCACGCCTGTATTCCCAGAAGGGTTAGGCAGAGGTGTAAGAATGTACACCCACAGTTCGCCGGTATGTTTTGGTCCCATGTAATAGGGGGCGAGCCTATTGCCATTAACCGGGCACAAATCCTATCTCCCCGAGACCTCTAGCGTAGCTGTCACGCTTAGAACCACTAGGCTTTTTTTTTTTTTGGTGGGTGGGAAATTATCAAATAACTTCTCCCGCTCTCTAGTGTCAGATTTTTACTGACTAAAACCCACCCATGTTCCTTCTTGTGCCCTTTGCGTTCCGGGGGCGCGGTATCTCTTGCGAACAACCCGCAGCCCCGGCAGGCATCGGCCCTCAGTGGCCCCTTCCTTTTGCTGACATCTCTTTGAGGCGCGCGTGGAACACGAACGCGCCGTCGACACGGCCTGTCGTTATGCAACGTAAGGACCACTAGGCTTCCGAGGCAGTTTGTAAGTAAAATGTTTTAAATTTTAAGAAATTTGAAATTGCCAGGTAGATTTGCACACCATATTCGTGCCATAGCGCTTATTAAACAAGATTTTTATTACGTTTCCTATGTTAAAATATAAATAAATTCCATTCTATTCTAATTAAATATAAAATACCAAGTGTTTCAGGGTTGAAAACCAATCCTTTAGTTGCTAACCTAGTTCAAACTTGTCCTACTTTCAGTAATGATTAAAATTACAAATTATTCTAGGTAAGGGCCGGGTTGTGTGGCTAGAAAATTTTCTGCTTTTGTTCGGCAAGTATTGTAGGTCTATGAATAGTAGGTTTGTTTTCTTCGAGACTTATTACTAAGAAGTACTTTATTTACACAACTGCCTCGGTAGCCTAGTGGTGCTAGGTGCGACTGCTACGCTAGAGGTCTTGGATTCGATTCCTAGGTCGAGCAAAAAGTGTTATTGGGTTTTTCTATGATATTCTCAGTAGCAGCTCGGAGTTAGGATTTGTGCCCGGTTAATGGCAATACTCTCGCCCCCAATTACATGGGACCTAAAACATACCGGCGAACTGTGGGTGTACATTGGTACACCTCTGCCTAACCCTCGGGGGAATACAGGCGTGACGGTATGTTATGTACTTTATTTATTTGAAATGCGTCATTAATTTAATGGACGTAACTATTTTAGTGTTTATAATTACGATTTTAGTTTTGTTTCAGATTCAGACAAATTAGTTTTTTTGTTGTCTTTAGAGTAACTACTCTATAAAAGGTTTGTTAAACGTGATCTTAATGAAAAGACTCAACGACAGGCCGTGTCGACGGCGCGTTCGTATTCCACGCGCGCCTCAAAGAGATGTCAGCATAGGGAAGGGGCCACTGAGGGCCGATGCCTGCCGGGGCTGCAGGTTGTTCGTAAGAGATACCGCGCCCCCGGAACGCAAAGGGCACAAGAAGGAACGTGTGTGGGTTTTAGTCAGTAAAAGTCTGACACTCTCTCCCGCCCCGCCCCGGGCGGGAGAAGTTATTTGATGATTTCCCAACCCCAAAAAAAAAAAAATGAAAAGACTCGGCTATCTGTCTGTCCGTCTGTTGTATCTTTTGCACCATAATAGATAGATACTTGAAATTTTTTCAGAGTGTCTGTTACAAAAGTAATAAGAAATAGGTAATGAAAAAAAAATAATTGAAGTCTGAACGGGGTAGACTGGGAGACTAGAGGAGTAAAGGGCTTATAAACGTATTTTTTTTAAATTTATTTGTAATGTTAAATATTAGTCGCCACGAGTCGTGAGCAGAAATGTCAAGTTAATTTTTTGGTTTTTGGGTTCCTTTTGGGGATTTTTGGGCCGCCTATGCTGCACAAGATCGGTCGGACTGACGGACCAATCGCGTGTAGAACGGAACCCGAAATCCCGACAATTAACTGGACATTTGTGCTCACGATTCGTGGCGAATATTATACTGTAGTACGGAACCCTTCGTGTACAAGTCCTACTTGCACTTGACCCGTTTTTTTTCTTATTGCGTACTAGTCTATTGTAATATCCACAAAACGAGTTCACTTTGTCTGTAGGTTATTAAAAATAAAGCTATATTATTTCTCATCTAATAGTCCACTGATTCCATGTTATCAGTTTGTCATACGGATATTCCTTCCACTCTATATATGAAGATTCTAAAATCTAGACATTCGAAAACATGCTAATCACACTAATATTCTAAATGCAAAAGTTTGTGACGATGGATCGATTGATGGATGAATGTATGTTTGTTATTCTTTCACGCTTAAACGGCTGAACGGAACTGGATGAAATTTGGCACCGAGATAGATTGTCGTGTGGAATAACACATAAGTTACATTTTATCCCGGAAAATTGCATTGTTCCCGTGGGATAACATATGAATTTTGACGCGAACGAAGTCGGGGGCAGAAGCTTGTCATGTACCAAATCCTTGATGGAACTTTCCGACACGATATCCCTTCCGCCCCTGTATACAAAGATTCTAAAATCTAGACTCCAAAACATGCAAATGAAGCTATAAACACACATTACCACTTCCTACATAGAAGTTACTTCAAGTTGGGCTAGTCCGTAACATTTTGTTAGACAATATATTTACCTACATGACGGTACTGACTGATAGACAAAGAGCGAAACCCGGCGTTGTGGAAGCGACGAACGAGTTGTATGAAGTTTCTTGTTCACCTTTCTTGAGGCAGTTACATTCACATGCCACCCCATTTACGCTGTGAGGCCCTTACTCAGTGTACTATTCGAAGTAAGGATTTTTTTATGAAAAGAAATGAGTGAAATGTAAGGAACGAAGCGATTTTTTGGAAGATTCATAGTTTGACGTATCTGTGTGTGTGTCTGTTTATGGCATCGTAGCTCCCGAACGCATGAACCGATTTTGATTTGTTTTTTTTGTTTGAAAGGTTAATTAGTTGGGAGTGTTCTAAGCTATGTTTGATGAAAATCGGTTCAGCCGTTTTAAAGTTATCAGCTCTTTTGTTAGCTGCGGTAGGGATATTTATTCAAATTCTGTCGGGGGTAACTTAATTTTTTTAATTTTGTGTGACCCCCAGACAGACAGAAAAATAAAAATTCCTACCGCAGCTAATAAAAGATCTCATCATCATCATGGGACCTAAACATACCGCCGAACTGTTGGTGTACATTGTTACACCTTTGCCTAACCCTTCGGGGAATACAGGCGTGATGGTATGTTATTATGAAATACAAAATTAATAATACCAGTTTTAGGAATTCTGGAATTTATTCACGAAAATTATTATGTTAATAACTAATTACAAGTTCAGGTAGAATTTATTAACATTTATGTACAGTTTTAATGATTCATTAGATCCAGAGATAGTATTTTGTTGAAAAACGGGGCTTCGTATTAATTTAATATTCTCTTTAGAATTTCAGCTTAATACTCTATGAAATAAGATAATTGGACCTACATTCATTAAATTAATGGCAAATAAGATCTAGAAAGTCCAAATTTGATATAATAATCATACATGAATTCAAAATTACGTTAAATTATAAATTGGACTCCAAATCGTATGCCCAAGATTGTGATAGAATTAATTATTAAAATCGTAATTGCTATGTTCTTCTAATTATTATCCAATTAGGGAATTACATAAGCGAATTTCTTGGAATTATCAACTCGTGTTAATTTATACAGCATATGTGTGGATACCTTTGTAATTTATCATATACCTAACAAAATCAAAAGTTACATGTTCATTCCATGATTGCAATCATTTTTAGGGTTCCATAACTCAAAAGGAAAAAACGGAACCCTTATAAGATCAGTTTGTCGTTGCTTAAGACCATACTTAAGAACATTTCAATCACGGAGATATTAATGGTCAAAATTCCAAATTGTTTTATGTTTTAACTAGGTTCTGCTCGCGACTTCGTTCACGTCAAAGTAGATATATTATTCTACGAGAACCGTACATTTTCCGGAATAAAAAGTACCCCATGTGTTATTCTACACTACAATCTGTCTCAGTGCCGAATTTCATCCATATGCGTCCAGCCGTTTAAGCGTGAAAGAGTAACGAACATCAATCATCAACCCATCCATCCTCATAAACTTTCACATTTATAATATCATTTGTAGGATAGGATGTTCAAACCAAATTTTAAATATGTTTACGGCATCTGTAATGTTGAATGCACCTGTAAGCAATGTTTTGCTTGCGTAACATTGCATGAAAACAAAAATAATAATTTTTAATATAAAAAAGATCGTTTCTAGCAATATTTTGTGCCCAATGTTACTTCCTTTGATAGTCAGAATTCGTACTTAACGGCTATTTTTGTAACTCATTTAGTTATTTTTTATAAAAAGAAATAACCTAATAACATTAACAGCTCTTTGATCTTAACGTAATAAACTATTAACTAATAAAATAATTAATTACAACGAAGGAAAATAGTAGGGTTCATCGTCAGAAATGTGTGAGCTATTCAGCGTACGAGCCCAAGGGTGGAATTAATTTATTTTTTATGAAAGAACGCGTCTCATACTGCGAACCCAGTGTTCTATAGAAACATCCAATTATATACGTTTGTAGGAAAATTAAATGGCCTCAGTAGGAATTTCCACTGTTTTTGGAATAATAATTATGTCAAGTTTGTACGGGGAATTTATGTGGGCTACTCGTTAGCTAACAATTTCTGATACTTCTAATTCCGATTCCTTTAGCTTCAATAATACTGGGTAAGGCATTGATTTTTCTTGATAAGTTTGCGATTCGCTAAAGAACCATTGTGTGTTTGTTTCACGAAAGTTGTGAGTCTTGGGAAATGTGTGGTTTAAGGGGTAAAATAGAAGTAACCAGGCTTCATTTGAAATAATTAATTTATGTCTGAACTTGATGTGCCCGCGGCTTTGCTCACGTGAAGTTAAATTTAATACAAATGAATATTGAACACTATGTCATCACAATTAGGTAGATAAAACAAAAATTCTAAGACACAACTTCTCAAAAAAAGAACACTTTATTTTACCCCAAAAAACCCGGTCAATTTTTAAATAACTATACAATTAGATTTTTAATTGCTTTAAAATTAATAAATTAAGATGTCAAAAAAGTGACGTAATAGTTTAGTATTGTCATACAAAAATCTATGGGGGTAACGCGTTTTGACAGCTCATAAAAAGTATGTCAATTGATTAGTGGCATCTCCCCAATTTTTTAACTGAACATAGTTGGTGTTAGTCTTAAAGCAATCTGTTGGTAAACTGTAGACAAACAAAGAAAGGCAGACTATAATATTGGTCACCATACGGACTTCCACTGCTGGACATAGGTCTCCTCTAAAGATAGCCACAATGACCGGTCCTGCACTGCCCATATCCAGCGTTTTTCTGTCACCTTTACCAGGTCGTCTACGTTGTGGAGGGGAGGGGGGGGGGGGCACTACTCGAGACTCTTACGAGCCCAACGGCCGTCTGTTCTACGTACTACATGCCTTGCGCATTGCCACTTGAGTTTCGCAATTTTGGGAACTATGTCTTTTGCAGATCTCCTCATTCCTGATTCAATCTCGCAGAGAAACCCCAAGCATAGCCCTCTCCATTCCTGCCGGGGCTGCGGGTTGTTCGCAAGAGATACCGCGCCCCCGGAACGCAAAGGGCACAAGAAGGAACATGGGTGGGTTTTAGTCAGTAAAAGTCTGACACTCCCTCCCGCCCCGCCCAGGGCGGGAGAAGTTATTTGATGATTTCCCACCCACCAAAAAAAAAAAAAAAAAGCCCTCTCCATTGCTCTTTGCGTCCATTAATAAGTAATTTACACTCACCTTTGATGTAAACGGAAGCCTCAGCCTCTATTTCAGTGTAACCATCGACACTTGCTTTGCAAAGGTACCGGCCAGAAGTGTGGGTGTCTAGTGTTAGAGTCAGGTTAGCTGTTCTGCCGACACGCTGTGGACAAAATACCTTGTTAATATTCAGGTTAAATAAATAAGAAGGTAAGAGATGGGAGCTTTGAGCTTTATCTTTAAGATTACTGGACCAAAAAGGTACAAAATAAGTTTTTAAGTTTTTTCTGAAGCAAGTATTTTATGAAATACTTGCTTCAGAAAAAACTTAAAAGCTCTGAGTTAGGATTTGTGTCCAGTTAATGGCAACAGGCTCGCCCCCTATTACATGGGACCTAAACATACCGGCGAACTGTGGGTGTACAATGTTACACCGCTGCCTAACCCTTCGGGGAATACAGGCGTGATAGTAAGTATTTTTTTAGGGAATGGCAAGTTTGCTTTAAAGATGTCATCTACAAAGCCTACAGGCAAAGTTACGTGTATAAGTTAGTAATGAGGTTTGGCCCGGGATAGTTACGGATTTATACACAAAATATTACATAATTTTTAAAGCATTTTATGGTCTAAAGTTTGGGTGGGCTAGAAATATTTTAAGTCTAAAGTTCAGATTGAGATTCCAGAGTCGCTAGACTACGTCATATTAGCGGAGCTGAAATTTTAAAGCAAAGAGGAATATGTCATTATGAAGGTATGTGTACCTACTAACTTGAAAGCTGGGCCCTTTTTAGAATTTTATTATTTATACTAATATTATGAAGGGGAAAGATTATTTTGTTAGATTTAATATCTTTTTCACCAATAGATAGTTAAATTAACAGCAAATAACATAAGCTGTATAACATCATCCAACAAATAACGGGAGTCGAGCAGTAACCAAAGATGTAACTTAATGCGGGTAAAACAAAAACACACGGGCGAAAGAGCGGGCAGAAGCTAGTTAGGTATAAAATGTACCTTATTCACTTACGTTAGAGACTGCTGGTTTTGGTCATGTTAACATGATGAAGATCTAGCAATTATTGCATCTTGGAGACAGTAGTTTGCCTAATTAAAGAAAATAATATTGTTGTCTTTTCTGTTCAGTACCTACTCGTAACCGGCGTGCTTATATGACCAGATGTATGAATGTGGACGAGGCGAAAGAAGTATGTAAGGATCGTAGCAGGTGGCATTTTGTGGATTCTGCTTATCCCCATGGGAAAAAGGCATGAGTTTATATATGTATATTGCCTGTTCCTTTTTACTTAATCTTATTATCCTACTGATATTATAAATGCGATAGTTTGTGAGGATGGATGGATGTTTGTTACTCTTTTACGCTTAAACAGCTGAACGGATCTGGATGAAATTTGGCACGGAGGTGGATAGTAGTGTGGAATAATACATAAGATACTTTTTATTCCGGAAAAATGTATGGTTACCGTGGGATAATATATCAAATTTGACGCAGAATGTAGTCTATTTAGGTCTTGGGTTCAATTCCCAGGTCGAGCAAAAAGTGTTACTGGATTTTTCTATGAAATTCTCAGTAGCAGCTCGGAGTTAGGATTTGTGCCCGATTAATGGCAATTGGCTCGCCCCCTATTACATGGGACCTAAACATACCGGCGAACTGTGGGTGTACATTGTTACATCTCTGCCTATCCCTTCGGGGAATACAGGCGTGATGGTATGCGTCCCTACCAAAAATTTTCACTACAGATACAGTAAAAGACTAAAACAAACCTGGTATTTGTTGACACAAAGTAAATAGCACAAATGAAACAACTTTTGGCAGAGCCACAAAATTAGGTCACGATATAGATACTGGTACAGTTCCACCCAATATCGGGGATATAATTGGAAATACTGTAGATATTAATGAAACAAAAATAATTATTGAAATAGATTTTTGTGTACATATTGCCAATTAAATCAAAACCAAAATGTTTATTTAATTTGGCCCATTGAAGCGGGCCTTTAAACATCATTTAATATAATCAGAATATATAATCAGAAGGATAGAAATTTAATCTAGTTGCCTTTTATTGTTCTACGGCAGTGCAAAAGGCCTCTTCTCATACAGAGAAGTCACGAGCATTGATTACTACGCTTGCTCAATGTGAATACGTGATTTCAGACGTACCTCCACATAGTATAAAACCAAGTTACTTCTCGTCTATCCCATTGTACGCTTTGATCGTATAAACTACGCACCAGATTTTCACCAATAAATAGAGTAATTGAAGAGGAAGATTATACGTACAGAACATCACGCTACAACGAACGGGAGCTGAGCAGAAACAATGGAAACGTAAAGTAACTGAACGCGGCTGACGCCGTGAGGTATATATCTAGTTAATTATAAGTCCAGGTTACCTCACAATGCTATAAAAACTATAATAATATCTAACAAATGCACATCGTTGACCAATCACAATTAAAAACCACAGCCAAAACTCAAATACCACATACCAATGACCCACGAGCTAACGGTGAAACTTTTGGTAAAAAATTGTCCACAACAGCGGTTTGGTCATCGATTTCACACAAAACTTTTGTGTTGGTATGTTACCTAATTACTCATGACCAACTGACTTATACGGTTTTCTTTCATCGGGTTATTTTTGGTCATTTGTTTCGCTTCTAATTGAGAATTATTTTGTTGGTTTGTTCGTTTTTTGATTTTTAGTTTTATTGAATTCTGTTTGCTGTGCTGGTGTCGAGAACCTCCTAAAACAATCCTCTTAAAAGCTAAGTGTTCGAGTCGTTTGAAATTGAAAAACTATGGCCATATGATCCGAGCGCTTATCTAATTTTTCGGGACATCGCCAAGCGACTGGTCGACTCATGACATGACTTAAGGGCTGGCCTTTTCTTGGGCCAAAGAATCATTTTTGGCATTTATATTTTTTTGGATGCAGGTGAGTTAATGCCTGAATATTTCGTAATTTTATTTTTAATTATTTAAAATTTGTGTGTTTAGTTATTAATATTTTTTTTTAGAAAAAGATTCTGAATACCTCTATCCCTTGAAGAGTAAAAGGTAAGAGGTAACCCACATTTTACCTTTTATATTGTACCTATCATATAGGTACTGTGACCACTTTTACGTGATCACGGTACCAGGCGTTCAATCTATTTGATTGAAACACAATTTGCCTTATTACTTCGTATATTGAGCTCATTACATTTTTATATTCTTTTACGTAAAACTGTCTGTCAACCCTAGTGACGGACTGCCGAGACATTATTTGAATTTAAAAGTTATAAACTAATAAAATAAGGTTGAATTTGACTCCACCAGCTAGTCTATACTGTGGTCACTATACTAGTGACTGAGGTACCAGTTTTGCTTCTGGGGGTGTATGTGGCTTAAACTCTTGAACGAAATACAGATTTGTAAGCAATCGGTTTCAGAGTCTGGACAAACAACTACACAGTAGAAAAAAATATAGCTAGTACGAGCACAATAGCAAGAAAAAAAAATACTTAGTTTCTAAAAAAAACAAATGATTTCGCAATATTAAAAGATGGAAGCAAACCCACACAAATTCTGTCAAAGCCAAACTTTGATTGGAATGTACCGAACAAGTCTGGAGAAATGTCGAAGTGATTGCTTGGAAGGAGAATGCTATAAATAGATCAATCCGGAAAAAAATAATGGAATAGCTACACTTACTGATGGCTTCAGAGAATTATTTGTAAATGTTTCTGTTAACGGTAGCAATAATTTTTTTATGCATGTTGCTAAGGGCATAGCGGCAGCAAAAATTATCTTGAAGGTAGTTCATGTACTATAATTCAAACTTACAGTTTTTGGACTGATACTTGTTTTTAGTTTTCCGTACCCAAGGGTAGGATAAAACGGGGCCCTATTACTAAGACTCCGCTGTCCGTCCGTCTGTCCATTTGTCAAGAGACTGTACCACATGAACTGTGATAATTAGACAGTTGAAATTTTCACAGATGATATATATCTGTTGCCGCTATAATAACAATTACAAAAAAACGGAATGAAATAAGTAATTAAGGGGGCTCCCATACAATAAACGGGTTTTTTTTGCTCTTTTTTATAGATAATGGTATGGAACCCTTTGTGCACGAGTCCGACTCGCAGTTGGCCGGTTTTTTTCTTTTGTTTTTTTTAGTCAAACAATAATAAGTACCTTTAAATAATACTTTTCTGTAAAATGTAATAACGTAACATACCATCGCGCCTGTATTCCCCGAAGGGTTAGGCAGAGGTGTAACAATGTACACCCACAGTTCGCTGGTATGTTTAGGTCCCATGTAATAGGGGGCAATCCTATTGCCGTTAACCTTAAAATATAATCTTGTGTTATTTTACAATTTGAAGATGGCGGCATGCCTTGGATGGCTTCTTGTGGAACTGACAAAATGTAGCACTACTCAGAGAAAAGTGGGAGGAATTGGAGGAGGCTTTTGCCCAGGAGTGGGACGGGACAGTAATGGCAAAAAACAAAAATAATAAATTCCTCGACTATTTACCGAATTATGCGGATATAAATACATACATTATGTCTACCTTTTCTGGAAATATTTGTCGCGTGAATATCGCTGATTAAAAATAAGGTACCTTCGCCCTGATAGGGTAAGAAACAGACAAACAGAGTTACTTACACATTTATAATGCAAGGAAATGAACTCCCAGACGACAGGTGACAGAGATGTATAGTAGAAACAAGCGTTCCAACTGCACCTACCTTAAATACATCGATAGAAGCGTAGGAGTATGATAATGTTAAAATTAATATTGTACTTACAATCATCTGGTCTTCTTCATGATGGAGCCACCTGATCTCCGGTGGTGGGTAACTATCGACGTCACAACTGAGAGTGACCAAAGTACCTACTTCAGCTTCCACATCTTTTGGCAAGTTTCTGAATGTTGGTGCATCTGAAAGTTAGGTTAGAGTTAGAATTTCTGTTTTAACAACTTTAAAAGCACAATTTGGTAGTCTTATAATTACAGGCTTTTATTTGGACTTGTCAAAAGAAAGAAAAACACGTAATTTTGTATGATGATGAGGATGACCTTTTTTTTAGTTATTTAGATTTAAAAACCAAGCCACTTAACCAATTTTGATAAAATTTCTATGGGACCAATCTGACAGCATATCCCTTCGAATAAAACAATTTTCCAAATCAGTTGATAAAATGACGGAGTTCTGAAGTACAAACATAAACGAATACAACCGATTTGAGAACCTCCTTCTTTTTTAAGTTGGTTAAAAAGAGAATAAATACCTACTATTTTTATTTTTTCCCCTGATGGATATGTTTTTATAAATTAGCTTTTATTAATTAATTATTAAAAGCCTTCACATTACAATAATCTGAGATCATCATCATCTACTTAGCCTTTTTTCCCAACTATGTTGGGGTCGGCTTCCAGTCTGTTCGGATACAGCTGAGTACAAGTGTTTTACATGGAGCGACTGCCTATCTGACCTCAACTGGTTGTGGTTACTGGGCAATACGATATCTCTTGCTTAGACTGGTTGTCGGACTTCCTGGCTTCTGACTATCCGTAACGACTGTTAAAGATCTACGAATATCAGCCGGGACCAACGGCTTTACGTGCTTTACGAGACACGGGGGTGTCACACCACCAACTTCCAAACAACCAACTTACTCCGGGCTGCTACTGAGCAAATCTTAATGGAAAAACCCAATAACACTTTTTGCCCGACCTGGGAATCGAACCCGGGACCCCACAATAATCAGAGATAAAGAAACATAAAAGGCTTATAACCAGGTCATAATAATTTTAATACTTTGACTCCTAAAGTAGATGTATGTGTCAGTGTCTTAGGAGTCAGTGATTCTCCGAAACAAAACGAAGCCATATTATATTAAGAGCGGGGCGTTTCGATCATAGGCAAATGGTATAAGTAGTTACTTTAGTATAAGTAAGTACTTTGCTCTAGTGTAGGTCAAAGGTGACAAAGACAAAGTCAACGATGGAGTGAGCTAACCCAGAAGAAACCGGCTCACTCTAACTTTGAAGAGATTAAGGTTGAATTGTTATCGAAATACAGACGCAAGTCAAGAGTATACTTCCTATAATACCTTTGGAAATGCTTAGTGCGAATTATTATAACGCACAAGCAATGTAGCAAACTAGAATTTTGCCCCAGTAAATTACATAACACACCATCATGCCTGTATTCCCCGAAGGGTTAGGCAGAGGTGAAACCAATGTACAACCACAGTTCGCCGGTATGTTTAGGTCCCATGTAATAGGGGGCGAGCCTATTGCCACTAATCGGGCACAAATCCTAACTCCGAGCTGCTACTGAGAATTTCATAGAAAAACCCAATAATACTTTGTTGGACCTAGGAATTGAACCCAAGTCCTCTAGCAGTGGTGCTTAGCACCACTAGGCTAACGAGGCAGTTGTATATCAGTCAAATCATAACAGTATAATTATATATGCATATCAGTGTATTTATATAGATATTAGAATCAGTCGCAGCACAGTATACCATTCAAATCGTAAACCTCTTGAAAGTCGGCGCTTGTGTCTTCTTCCCCATCTTCTTTTATTATATTTTAGTTCAAAAGATGTGACTACTTACATGTAATTTCGAGTGTTTCTATTTCTTCGCTATTTCCAACATCATTGTAGACAATACACTTGATTGTTGCATCGTGGTATTTCCTTGTTATGTTGTATATTTTCTGTTGAATTAAATTGTTGTCTTTAATATTACCTATGTTATTATTATCTAGAGGTTCATTAACTTCTGTATTGATAATGAGTTTTATCTTACAATTGGAATTGAGTTTAGTTCTGCCAAAACGAACCAATTGACAAATCGTCGCCCATTTTTTCAAGTAATAAAAAATATTTTTAATGTTCGACACTATTTTATGTAAATTCATTCTAAGCATAGGCTTCGGATGTACTTTGAATTGTAGCTGAATAAGAATGTGACATATCTGACATAATTAAGCTACGTTGATGTAGGTAGGTTATTGAAAAGCTCGGCTCGAATCAGCAAAACTAAGTTAGAAAAAAAGCAAACAAAAATAAAATACAAATAACTAACAATTTTTTTAATTACAAACATTATGAATATAATTTATTACATTGTATTTAAATTAAAACAATATAATATAAATAAGTAATAGCGATGTACATAAGGTTGTTCATTGCTATGTAAAAGAGCGCCTCTTGCCATCAAATGTAAAAACTTGGCGATTTTTGAATTAACTAACACGTTTATATTTTCTTTTTAAAAATAATAAATAATAATAATATAAAATGTGTTTTTACTTATTGAATAATTAATACACACATACATACCATCACGCCTGTATTCCCCGAAGGGTTAGGCAGAGATGTACTAATGTACACCCACAGTTCGCCGGTATGATAAGGTCCTATGTAATAGGGGCAAGCCTATTGCCATTAACCGGGCACAAATCCAAACTCCGAGCTGCTACTGAGAATTTCATAGAAAAACTCAATAACAATTTTTGCTCGACGTGGGAATCGAACCCAAAACCTCTAGCGTAGCAGTCGCGCTAAGGACCACTGGGTTTTTTTTGTTTGGGGGGTGGGAACTCATCAAATAACTTGGAGGAGGCAGTGTCAGACTTTTACTGACTAAAACCCACCAATGTTCCTTCTTGTGCCTTTTGCGTTCCGGGGGCGCGGTATCTCCTACGAACAACCCGCAGCCCCGGGGACCACTAGGACCACTAGGCTAACGAATAAATAATATTTTTATGATATTTATTTAGGTTAAAATACTTACCAATTCAGTGGTATTTCCTTCGATAAGTTTTTCGTTCAAGTACCACTTGTACGTTAGGTTGGATGGGTTCGCATCGGCTCTGCATGCTGTTGAGAAAATATTTAAAATCAAAACATGATGATGTAATTAGAGATTGAATGAATATTGGAAAACGCTTTATGAAAAGCTTATGCCCGTGTAAATATCGGTAATGACGAGGTTTTTTTTTCTCGCGGAACCTTAATGGTATTTTTAAAATAAAAGTACCCTTTGCTAATCCTCATAACATCAACTATTTGCTAGCGAAAGCCCCGTCAAAATCGGTTCAATTGTGAAATAATCACTAAAAATGAGTTTATGATTTTATTAAAAAATATGTTTTTTTTTTTAACATAATTTTATCAACCGCATTAAGATATGTCTTTAGTTACTGCTCCGCACCTATTAGTCAAAGCATGATGTTATAGCCTATATAGCCTTCATCGATAAATTGACTATTCTACACGAAAATATTATTTCAATTTAATGCAGTAGTTCCTGAGATTACCGCCTTCAACTAAACAAACAAACTCTTCAGCTTCATAATATTAGTAAAAATATAGTCAAAATAATAATTAAATGTTGTTGAATTTATGCTTTGACATTAATTTTGGTAAAGTATTTTTTTTTTTTTCGCCCTGTAAGGTTAGGACAAAGCTGGTCCTAAAATGCTTAATTAATGCCATCTGTATTATGTACAACAACCTATGGTCCGCAATAAAAAATATTTGATTTGAAATAATGACTTTCCTATTCAACAATCAAGCGACTGTATTAAGGGGCTATCCGAACACAGGATACCGTAAAACATAATTTTTATGTCGCATAGTCTGGCGTATTGGTACATATAACAAGCCTGTAGAAAATTGAGTGTAATGTCAAGGGTTCAAAGAAAAGACTTATTTACAAATATTTGATGAAAGTATAACAGTATCATGGCAAAAAAATCGTAAAGGAAAGCTTAAACATTTTTTTTCGCTGCATAGATTTCAGAATGTTGAGCGTAAACTATATAATTTTATGTAATGACATTGTAGGGAAACTCATGAACTAAAAACATACCCATAAATTATCTCACTAAGCCGTGTATTTTTCTCAAAATCTAAAGAAAACTTTAAAATTACTCTTATTCTTGTGGTTATCCGATTCAACTAACATCAGACGTATCGCTATTTAAAACCTTATTTGTTGCTGCGATGCGTTATTGTCTATTACCTAAACATTTGTTTATGACAGGGCCTTAAGTACCCTCTATCTACTTTAGTTCCATTGTAAGTGGTACTACAAATTTATTTCTGTTTAGTGTCGTTAATTGTTAAAAATGTATGTAGATAAATTAGCCCAAATTTTAGGATGATCTTAGGAGGTGAAAATTAGAAATATAAATATTTAATTTGTTATGCAATTTTGGAATACCGAGTTTTCTTTTTCAAATTCCTAGAAGTCGGATCCATACTTTTCTAGCGAACTATCTTACTGGGATATAAAAGCTGAATAGATTTTGTGTAATCTCTGGAAGTTCCTGATCGATTATGAGAAAAAGTAGTACATAACATCACGCTACGACCCACGGGCGTGCAGCAGTAACCAAAGATGTAATTAAACGCGGGTAAAAAAAACGCGAACAAAGTAACAGGTTGAAGTAAGTTAATTAAAAAATTGCTATACCTATAACAACGTCTTCTCCTTCTGGAATCTTCCCGTTGGCTCCAGATCTGATGACCATCTTCACTTTAGGAGCATATTTTACCTGCGAACAAATATCATTATTAATATCGAAATAATAATATTCTAATTGCCTCGATGGCCTAGTGGTCCTAAGCTCAACTGCTACGCTAGGTCTTGGGTTCGATTCCCAGGTCGAGCAGAAAGTGTTGTTGGGTTTTTCTATGAATTTCTCAGTAGCAGCTCGGAGTTAGGATTTTTGACCGGTTAATTGCAATAGGCTCGCCCCCTATCACATGGGACCTAAAAATATATCAGTGAACTGTGGGTGTACATTGGTACACCTCTGCCTAACCCTCTGAGGAATTCAGGCGTGATGGTATGTTATGCGGTATGTAATAATATTCTCACGGTCACGGCGGCCAATCTCAATGGAGACTAGTCAGCTACGCAGGAGATATTATAATACATAACTCCATCTTCCCCAACTCTCATAGTAGATGGGACGGCAATTCGACACAACCGCGGAGAGGTCAGGCGCAGGACCGACGGCTTTACGTGCTATGCGAGATACGAGTCTCACACCACCAACTTCTTAACTCAAAGCTGCTATTGAGAAATTCCTGATAAAAAGTTTAAGGGGAATTATCAGAACACAGGACACCGTAAAAGACACATTTTTTGTCGCATAGTATGCCGTATTGGTACATATTACAAGCCTAAATAAAATTGAATGTATTGTCAAGGGTTCAAAGAAAAGACTTTCTTATAATTATTTCATGAACGTATAACAGTTTCATGGTAAAAAAATCTTAATGGAGAGCATAAATTTTTTTTTTCTTCGCATTGATCTTAGAATTTTGAGCGTAAACTATATAATTTTATGTAATGACATTATAAGTACTATTTTGAACCTTTTTTGTTGCCGCGATGCGTTATCGTCTATTACTGAAATATTTGCTTACGACAGGGCCTTAAGGACGTTGAAATACAAGAAAAAGCTGTGGGAGTGATTCGATGTACAACGTACTAAAAAAACCAGAGATATGAAATATCTTTGAGTCTGATCTGTAATAGTGAAAAATAATATTAGGTATATGGGGTGGCCATCGAAATTCTGAAAAGTAGGTCAAGTACATTATCGAATTTCAATCAAACAACGGTTCGGAGAATCGTTAAAATGCTGTAATGGACTATAATTCTCTTTACCCTAGCAATTCAGCTGATTATGTTGGTTGTATGTGCAATATTCATAGGTAGCTAAGCTGTTGAAGCAGTTAAGAAAAAAATAAGAGAATTTAGAAATACAAAAAAAAAGTGAGTTTATTTTGTTTGTAATCGCATAATACAGAAAAAATCCTAGTGTGACGGTGTGGTAACGTTTAAAAAAAAACTCTTTCATATACACTATTTTCTTCTTTCTTGAGATTGAGGTTTCTACCTTCAATCCTATCCTATTTCCACTGCCGTGTCGACGGCGCGTTCGTGTTCCACGCGCGCCTGAAAGAGATGTCAGCAAAGGAAAGGGGCCACTGAGGGCCGATGCCTGCCGGGGCTGCGGGTTGTTCGTAAGAGATACCGCGCCCCCGGAACGCAAAGGGCACAATAAGGAACATGGGTGGGTTTTAGTCAGTAAAAGTCTGTCACTCCCTCCCGCCCCGCCCAGGGCGGGAGAAGTTATTTGATGATTTCCCACCCCCCAAAAAAAAAATCCTATTTCCACTAATAATTATAAATGCGAAAGTTTGTAAAAATGGATGGATTTTTGTTAATCTTCCACGCTTTAACGGCTGAACGGATCAGAACGAAATTTGGCACTGAGATAGACTGTAGTGTGGAAATAACACATAGGATACTTTTTCCCGGAAAAATGTACGGTTCCCGTTAGATAATATAATAACTTTTAAGGAATTAGTCTTTCATAAAACTCTTGTCCAGGAAATTACAAACATAACACAAAAAGAATCAGCCAAATCGGTCCAGCTGTTCTCGAGTATTGCGCTTTTTTTTCCGGATGGGAAATAATCTAATGACTGCCGCCCTGTGTGGGGCAGGAGGGAGTGTCAGCTTTTTTCTGACTAAAACCCATCCATGTTCCTTCTTATGCCCTTTGCATTCCAGGGGCGCGCTATCTCTTTTAAACAACCCGCAGGAGTTTTGCGCTTAGCAACACATTTAGCTATTTATTTGTATCAGATTAAAATCATAATAAGAAGACCTAACTCCCCTAATTGTTTGAATTCTATTAAATAAACAATTTAAGACTAACAATAAACAATTACTTTATAATCTTAGCAATTACTTTGTCACTCAACAAATATTTGAAAATTATGAATTGTATTTAAAGATTCTCGATGACAAAACTTGCAAAGAACTTGTTTCTAAGACTTTGGACTCAAGCAATTAATAGACTTTTATTACAATACAATAGATTCTAAATTGGATAGAAAACTAGTAAATTATTCGCTGTCATCAAGTACAGTCGGAGAAAAGAGTCGATTGACATTGATACTTTTTTTTTGCTGGACTTCTTTGTCTCTCTCGTGGGTAAAGGCCTACCCTCATTCCTTCTACTTTCTGCTATGTTGTGGTTACTCTCACTAGTTCCTTTTATATATCCTTTTATATTTAAATAGACACGAAATAATACAATTCAATACTTCTCAACATTTCAAGTAACAGCTAAGACTTTATTTTATTTTTATTTCACATACATTTCGTATTTTCTTTGATAATTTATCTGCATAGCCAACGTTGTTGATCCCAGTCTAACCGGATGCAGCTGAATACCAGTGTTTTACATGGAGCAACTGCCTAACTGATATCCACAACCCAGTAACTGGGCAACACGATACCTCTTGGTGAGACTGTTGGTTACACTTCTGACTATCCGTAACGACTGTCAAAGATCCACAAAGACAACACAAAAAAAATCCTAGTGAAAAAATCTAATAACACTTTGCCCGACCTGAAAATCGAACCCCAGACAGCAGCAGTCTCACTTGCGACCACAGAACTCACAGGGCAGCCTAACAATAGCCAAACAAATTACCATATCGCCCTCTATGCACAGACATTACAGAAAAGGCAAGGGTCATTGACTCCAAATAAGGCAAGGAACAAAGAACTTTAGCAAGCTTACTTTAGAGTGCACTAGCTCAATGATGCAATCAAATGAATGCTTGTAGTTACTTGCAAGTTGAATAAATTTCAGAGATCATGAGATCCAAATGCTCTCCTTCTATTTTAGGGGTTCCGCGCCCCAAGGGTCCCAACGGGATCCTATTACTAAGTCTCTGCTGTCTGTCCGTCTGTAGAGTAGGTAGAGAGTTGAAATTTTTACAGAGTACCTATAATTATGTCACACTAAAAACAAAAAACTTAAGGTAGGATTTCAGTGTTAAATATCGTTGGAACTCTTCTTGTGCGTGTGTGTGTAAATATTATATTAACTCTGTCTGACGACTTTTTTTATCGATGGGAATCATCAACTGACTTCCTCCGCCCTAGGCGGGGCGGAAGGGAGTGTCAAACGTTTACTGACTAAAACTTATCCATGTTCCTTCTTGTGCCCATTGCATTCCTGGGTCGCGGTATCTCTTACGAACAACTCGCAGCCTCGGCAGGCATCGGGCCACTACTGTGTCTGACGTCTGTTAAGTACGCTTTCACGCCTTAACAGCTGAAGCGATTTTGATGAAATTGAAAAAGGGCATAGGCATACCTATTGTCACGAGAAAAGGGCTTAAAGGAGGTCCGTTCAGTACATCATTATCTATACTAATATTATAAAGGAGAAAGATTTGTTTGTTTGTTTGTAACGAATAGGCTCCGAAACTACTGGATCGATTTTAACCATTTTTACACCAATAAATAGCTAGATTATTCCTGAGTAACATAGGCTATATAACTTCACGCTATGACACACGGAACCCGAGCAGTAACGAAAGATGTAACTTGACGCGGGTGAAATAAGTCACGCGGGCGAAGTCGCGGGTAGGTCGCTAGTTGAAGATAAAAATATTCTTTTATCTTACACTTTTTCAAGCGTTTTTTAGAACCCGTTCCCAATATAAGGCTGCCCTAAATAACTGCAAGCAAACAAAGTAGCTGACAATAGCCAGTCCTTTACAAGAAAGAGGAAGTAAACTAAATGCATATTTTAAAAACAACCTGAGAGACCCTATTACCGGTTAAAAAAAACAAACTAGAGACAATAAAAATGATTTATTGCACCTAGAAAGTACTAAAAACGGTTCCTGCAGGTGTAATTAATGAATACAGAGTAAAAAATATGAAGTAGACGAACAAAAATATATTCCGTATAATGCACGGTTATCCTGAGTAATGTACGGAACCCGGTTTTGTGCATTTTTTAATAGGTTCTGTATTACCGCCTTTTTTTTCAGTTTGTGTTCAAATGGAGTCTGAAATTTATCTTCAGTTACTTTTTCTTGTCTAGTAATGAGTATTGTACATTATAACAGTCATTTATTTAATTAACATACCATCACGCCTGTATACCCCGAAGGGTTAGGCAGAGGTGTAACGATGTACACCCACAGTTCGCCGGTATGTTTCTAGTTCCCATGTAATAGGGGGAAAGCCTATTTCCCATTAATCGGGCACAAATCCTAACTCCGAGCTGCTACTGAGAATTTCATAAAAAAATAAAATAACACTCTTTTTGCTCGACCTGGCACTAAACACTAGGTTAGCGAGGTTATATAATTTACACAGTATTATTTATATGGATGGATGGAGAAGAAGAGGGATGCCAAAGAAGATATGGATGGATTGTGTGAATATATCACATCATTCATATGAAAGAGAAGGGAGTCAGTGATAGCATGACGGTTGATAGGACGGCATCGAAGAGGAAAACGTGTTCCCCAAGTAACATGGGATAAAGGCAGGAAGATGATGTTGATGATGATGATTATTTATATGTACTGACTTAATAAATAAGATAAATTAAAAAAACAAAGGTAATAATAAAAAAACAACTAAATCTGAATGGCATCAGAAAACACTTCTGCATCACCGTCTACTAGAAACATGCCTAAACAAGACTGGCGACATTGCCACGTTGGATGGCAACGCTTAGCCTTTCGCTAAAGAAGTCTTACCTTGTTCTTAGATAATGATCATTGTATTGATTTTAATTTTTAATAACAATGGGAACCCACACATTTAAGTAGGTATATGCAGAATTATATTACATACTTATTCCAAAATATTTTGAGTATGCTTTTATATATTCACTCTGTTAATTAAACTAGGGTAGTATTGCTAGTTTAATTATCAAATATAATAAATTCACACGTCGACGAAAATATCAGTTTTTTGATTATTGTATCGATGTGTATCTGTCAATATAAACTAAACTCAAGCACCTAATATCGTTCCCCAATTCTTAGATAATTCACCTTTTGAATGAGCCCTATACCATCTCACAATTTCATGTTTCAAATAAATAGTTTCGTCCAAAAATACAATCTTTAATCTCCGACATAAAAAATCGTACACAATCCACTTCCTAAATTATCGGCCGACCACAATATCCTCTCGCTAGCCTCATAAAGATCGATACCCATAAAGATATCATAAATTCAACCTACAAGTTTCAATCCCAAAAAAATTGGAGACGCAATGAAAATTTATATTCGCCACCATTAAAAAAGAAAAACGGTCACAACGGTATTACGTGTACAAATGGCAAGTATCTCGGTATCATAGCAATATCATAGCACATCAGATCGTAAAAAGTAATTGGGTTGCCCGTAAAAACGGGTTTTATTTTATGACCACCGAAAAAATATATGATAAACATATCGGCTTTTTCTCGTCATAACAACGGTGTGGATTTAGAGAGAATGGATGCGGCTGAGGGTGTAGATATAGGCCGTTTGTGAGCGCACTTTGTGCGAAGCAATTGGTATTTTTCGCTCTGTTGATTTAGTATTTCCTTCGCGTGGTACTGATGTTTGACGTCATGATTTATAGCTTTGTGTCTATTGTTTTATGAGTTACCATTTGTCATGAAATTATCTCTAACATCTACTGTTTCAAATATGCAAAAGCATACGCTCTTGAGCATAAGAGACGCATAACTACTGGCACATGAGGCAATTCAACTTTGTCTCTGGGATGGCAACGCATTTGCAAGGTTTCGGGTATTGCAAATGTCTATAGGCAGCGGCGACCACTTAACACAGGTGGGACGTCGGCTTGTATGCCATCCATTACCTAATCTATAAAAAATAACCAATCCAATTATTATACAATACAATCAAATTCTTCCCTTTTCTTGACAACAGGGTTTGTCCAGTAGCCAAGCTATTCGCTGCTGCGCCACGTGTTGTGGGTTCGATTACCGTACGAAACTAATATTTGTGTGGTTTACAGATAATTATTCCGTGTCTTGCTGTTTGTGTATGTAAGTTTTTTTGTTTGTTAACGCACCCACGAGACAGGAGATATTCCTAGTGTGAGGCAAAGTTCTTTTTTGTCAAACAACATAACAATACCATCACGCCTGTATTACCCTACCCTATACCCTAAGGTACCTGAGGTACCTGTATGTACCCTAAGGGTTAGGCAAAGGTTTACCAAAGTACTCTCAGAGTTCGCCGGTATGTTTAGGTCCTATGTAATAGAGGGCGAGTCTATTACCATTAACCAGGCACAAATCCTAACTCCGAGCTGCTACTAAGAATTTCATATAAAAACTCAATAACACTTTTTGCTCGACCTGGGAATCGAACCCAAGACCCCTAGCGTAGCAGTCACGTTTAAGGTCACTAGGCTAATGAAGTTTAAAAAAACTTTTTTTTTCTGCTTCGGCTGTACTATTGTCTATCATCTGATGGATTGACTTCAAACTCACTTAAATAAATTCATCACTGGAGATTTTTAAAGACCAAACATTGTGGTAACTCGTTTAGAAAGGTTTCCCGTGTGTTTTGATAAAATTTCCAAAGTAAGTATAATTTCCCATGTATTTTCACTGTACTGACCCCAAATAAACATTTTCTTTAGCCTACAATGCAATCATACCTTTTCCATTTAACAAAAACAAACGGAACCCTATCCAGACTTCAATATCCAAGTAAAACAATAAACGAAAGCTTAATATTAAAGGGAGAAACATATTAATATTAATGACACATCCAGTTTCTCTGTAGACGCGACCGGAATAGTAATTTCCTACTGGCTTTGGGGGACAACAATAATTTTTACATCGGTTATTACATAATGTCGTTATACTTGATCAATGTGTATGTATGTTTATATTATAAGCATCAATGTAAGTACTTTTATGGACCAATGAATGTGGGGTAAGCTGTAGTGATGAAATATCTTAATGCTTTCCTTATTGTGAGTAAAAGAATTTGGGATAAAAAAATATTGGTTGGATTTTTTCATCGGTTAGACGTTGGTAAATAGATAGTAAAGAGCGTTCGTATACATAGATTGTTTTAATATTTGAGTAAGGAGGAAAAGATAAAGACTTGATGAAAAAATATTTTTTTCTAAAAACTCACGAGTAGTGCTTTTTCAGTTACTTTTCATTATAAATTAAAATAAAAACAATATCAACATATTATTGTCCCACTTATGCGTTTTCTCATAAAAAGAAGGCACGAGCATTAATCACTCTTGCTCAAGGTGGATTGGCGATTTAAGACTTATATAAATTATGACTCCAGGTTACCACACAATGTTTTCCTTTACCGATGACGCCAGTGATGTCCAAGATCAACTTAGAAAGTACATGTGAATTGAAAAAATCACATAGGTACCTGGAATCGAACCCACAACCTCATGCATTAGGGAAAATTAAAAGGGATTGCAATGGTTAAACCAAACTAACGTTTTCAGTGATTGAATGTGGATGAAGCAAAGATAATACATTAAGTGACGTTTTGTAGTTACTGCCTATTCTTACAGTAAAAGGGCCTCAGATTTGTGATTCAGATGATACAAATCATTTTAAATGCAAAGTCAAAATCAAATTATTTATTTAAATTAGAATATTAAAAAGCCAGTTTTGATAGATAATATCATATGGAGAAGAATGGGTAAGACACTTCATACTAACTCTTATATTTTGTGTACACGAACATACAAGATTACACGTGAATACGGATGTACTTTGCATAACTACATTATACTCGAAAAAAAAAAAACACAAGACAAGATTAAAAAGTAATAAGATATGAATCATTCTAATGTTAAACCAAATGCCGATAAAGATTCACTTACCAATATTAGAATACACATATATAAAACAGCAACCCATCAAATCGACCTTCACAATTATTCTGACTATGGCTTTTCTAAAATCGATCCAACAATATCCTCAAACAATTTCTTTGCAGATAGCAATATTTTTATAAAGGCGCTCCTACACCGAGAGAATTCGCCTGTAATGTAACGTTACAGGGTCGAGCATTCGAAAATGAGTGAGGTATATGTCCAGCAGTGGACGTCCTAAGGCTGATATGATGATGATGATGAAGCGAACTCATCACTAAGCTGGAGACTAACTTTTTTTTTATTTATTTATTATTTATTTATTTTTACAATTTTAAGAAAGCTTACAGACTAATACACATAAATGGTAAAAAAATAAAAAATAATAAACACTTGACAGTTGCTAATTACAAGCTTCCACATTTAAATAATAAAATTAAACAAAAAGAAGATCAAACAGAAAAAGGGAGAAAGAAAGAAAAAAGGTAATGGAAATAGCTAATCGTAGTAGTGGTAGTAGCTAGTGGTAGTAGTTTCGTATTGGTAATCATCAACTGACTGGCAGGAGGGATTGTCAGCCTTTTACTGACCAAAACCCATCCATGGTCTTCTTGTGCCATTACCGACTTGCGTTCCGGGGGCGCGGTATCTCTTTCGAACAACACACGGCACCGCCAGGTATCGGCCCTGAGTGGCCCCTCCGATTTGCTGACATTTCTTTGCGGAACACGAACGTGGCATCGCCACGGCCTGTCGTTATGCAACGTGCGGACGGTGAGCTACCCATTGTTCACTGTCTACAGGCCCGCATCAACAGTGGCCGGGAATCGGCTAGTGTGGAGACTGACTTGCAACGTTAGTTTGTTAGGTGCCGCGTGCTCCACTCGACTGTCGGTTTTTTCGCACATCGATTATCGATGGAGCACACTTGAGCTAAGACCTCGAATGATACATTGCAAACACACGCTACAATTAGTCTGTGTCGCTATATTTTAACAAGAGACTCGAATGGTAAATTACAAACAAACGGTACACAGTCAGTCTCCAGCTTTACAGTGCGAGAATTACATCAGGGAGGCAGTATTGTAACGTAATGCTCAAAATCGAATCTGTAACGTTACATTACAGGCTAATACTCCCGGTGAGGAAACACCTTAAGAGAAAACAAATACATGAGCCTAAAATGTTACTAGGGGTTGAAATATAGCAAATAGCTACAACTGGAATTTTATCTCAATATTTTATGAGAACCCATGCTGAGGGGTTGGCGATTGCTATGCAGAGCTAGGGGTGAGTTTAGAGGGAGATATTTATAGAAGGGAAGTAAAATTTTTGATATTTATATCTTATCGTTTTGTTTAGGCAGTGGTGTAGATATAGTACATGATCAATACGAAGATAACAAAGGATTTAAGAAAAAGTTAAATAGAAAAATACTTATTCTTTATGAGTTTGTAAGTGAGAGAAGACTATTTTCATATTACCGAAACAACGAATACGGATCAAATTAAAAATATTATTAATAATACCAGCCTATTACTGTCCCATTGTAAGGCAAAGCATTGATCTCCACACTTGCTCAAGGCGGATTGGCGATTTTAGACTTTAATTTGTTATAAATCCTCACCATGATTTCTTTCATCGATATCAGGGTCCAAGATGAACTTAGAAAGTAGAAATGAATAAAAAAGGCACATTGGTACTTTCCCGGAGTTAAACTCGGAAACTCATGTATGAGAGGAGATCGTTTTAACTGGGTCATCACGACGAAATATATAATTCGAATCCAAAAAAAAATAATGACGCAAGACTAATCGGCTTACAAAGTTACACGTTCCAATAGTACTTACATTCTAACTTTACCAGAAACTTGGACCACATAGCAAATATTTATCAGTACAAGCCTTTCCTGTTTACTTGAAACATTTCTTAGCCCTTCGTAAGAAAAACGCGGGTTTTTTCTGGAAATGTCGAACAAGACTGGAATAAGTAAAGAGATCACGGTACAATAGTGAGCAAGGATCTTATGTAGGTTTGCAACGTATTTTTCTAATTAGGGGAAAGAGGATTCTTTGATATAGAAAGTGTTGATACTCTATGTAGTAAAAGGGTTAGGGTATTGAGGTTTTGAATTTGAGCACTACAAATTCTATATTCAAATGAATGGATTTTGGATCATCAATCAATGTTATTGATGGAAAAATAATTCCTCCAAACCGAATTTCGGGCACGGCTGCCAATCTCAATTGAGACTAGTCAAGTATCCAGACGATATAGAATCAAGAGTAGAACCAACAGCTTTATTGAGAGGTTCGTAATTGAAAAACCCAATAACACTCTTTACCAGACCTGAGAATTTAACCCAGGACGCTACACTCAACTGTCACGCTTGCGATGAATACACCAATGAAACAATATTGATCTACTAGTCGTTATGTGATAGGTATTTTTCCAATAATACTCGTATTATTGTTAAATACTGTCAGATTTCTACTAATAACAACTAAAAACTGTCGTGCTTCGGCGAAAATCTCAGGAAGACCCAAGACAGTGACCATTATTTTGATACAATCGTATTGTATTAGTACCTACAAGCCTTACTTGGAAATTCAAAAAGGAGTACTAGAAAATAAATGAAGACCTTCCGCTATCTTGTCATCCACGTATTCAAGGACACCATCTCAAAATTCCTGCAGCACTCCTTTCAATTAATTAGCTACAACACTTTCATTTGCAGGTCACAAATTTACAATGCAAATGATATTCAACGAACATTCTACCTTAATATCAATGTCATAAATATATAATCCGTAAAAATACGACAATGTTTCAGAAACAATTTTCATATTTCTAACTTCATTTTGTATTCTGTGAGTGTGCCCATATTTACTGCGCTTGCCTCTGTCAGTGCTAAATCTCTCCCGTATTGCAAATGGCGACACGTATTGCCCATCCAACTCGGTGTCCAGTCACTTTTGTCAATATTTTTCGGGTCAGTTCTGGTTTTTGTTTATTTTATTCTGTCTTGTGGGCGTATGGGTAGTTGTATGCTATAGAAAGGCTTTGATAAGATTTTGGTGCAATTTTGTTAAGACTGGCGGAAACATTCATAATGTTTTATTCATTGTTCCATCGTTACATTTTTTTATGTCATTGGATGGCAAATAAAGGCGACGGCCTACCTGATACTAGAGGATTTGCAGATGCGTTGTCATTCCAAAACATGACATGAAAGCGGTCATCTAATCAATAACCAATTTATGCACAGTCTTACGGCTAAATTCTCAAACGTAACGCAATTTTACGTCGCCTTTTGTGTCTTATGTTATCTTTGTCAGTTTAAGGTATATAGTAGCGATAGAGATACATTTAAGAAAGTTTTAAACATAACATAACATCACGCCTGTATTCCCCAAAAGGTTAGGCAGAGGTGTTCCAATGTACACCCACAACTTGCCGGTACGTTTAGTGCCCATGTACTAGGAGGCGAGCCTACTGCCATTAACCGGGAATAAATCCTAACTCCAAGTTGCTAATAAAAATTGTATAGTAAAACCCAATAACACTTTGCTCGACCTGGGAATCGAACCCAAGTCCTCTAGTGTAATAGTCGCGCTTATTACCTCTAGGCTAACGAGGCAGTTAAAAGAGAAAGCTTTAAGACTAAGGGAATTCCGGAGTTAGTGTCACAGATCGATATTCAAATACAGATCTCGCCTTAAGCATAAATTAAAAACCTTTTAGTTTGGTTGAATTGAATTTTAAGTTCAGTAAATGTTATCCTCTTTCACAAATACATTTTCTTCTACATCACACATGTTCCCTTTGTACGATCAGTTTAAAAAGTTTAACTTTCGAACTTGGAACTGCTATTCTAGAATAAGTTTGAAATTTGAATATCGAACTTACCTCTATTTGTATGCTTGCAGCTCTGTACGCTCTGTCAGCTGTGTTCTGTGCTTGGCACGTGAAGGTTTGGTTGTGGTGCTCCTGCTTCGGAGTCATCTTAATAATTGACCTGGTTGGACAAAATATTGGAATTAAGTGACAGAATAAAATTTATCGTTTAGTAGATAGATTTATTCTTGGTTATCATGTAACAGTAAACGTTAACCAAGACTACACTTTAAAAAATTCTAAATGAGGGAAAAGAAACCTAAGGGATCGAGATAAAATAGTCCATTTTCACAGCCTGCCTATGTATGTTTGTTTATATTTGGTCCTTTGTGGCGCTTTAGAGACTAAACGTGAGGGACGATTTTGTTGATTCTTGCCTCAGTAGATTTGTCTTGATCGCTTATCATTAAAGAAATGACAGTGATCAAAATTCAATACGGTGATAATGAGACTTCTCAATTCTTAAATAAAGAAAAAAAAGCCCTCAAACTATGTTAAGTAACATTGAATAGGTATTTGAAAAAAAAAAATGATTTTTTTTAATAATCACTCACCTAGCTGTAAACCTCTGACCATCAGACATCGGTTCAACGCTGTACGTGACTCCCTGTGTCAGAACACCTGCATTGCTGTCTACCCACGTTATCTAAAACAAAGGAAGAGCATAGTTACTAAGTATTCAAGACGCCCGGCCATGTGAAGATGAGAACTATATAAATGCAAAATAGTTCTTTGAGAAAGTCTCGCACATTGGTATTACAAAAGAAAAATATGGGTTTATGGGACCGTGTCTAACTTAACGAGAACTGCGAACTATTTTGCAAGATCTAGTTTCTATTTGACGGGTCTTTTGTTATAAAAAATGAATTTTCCTACAAAAACGTAAAGGTTTCTCTACCTTCTTTCTATTTAGAGCTATTTTGGACCACTTCTTATCAAAAGAGTCTAGATCATTATGCCATCTTCGTCTGGTCCCGCGATGTTCTTTGTCATGTAAAGGGATGTTTCCCATGTGTTGATGTTTTTAAATATGCACCTCCATATTTAAAAAAAAATGAAGTAGTCATAAATAATAAATCGACTATCATCATCCTTCCATTCTTCTACGCTTCGTTTGAATTTAAAGCAGCATCTCTTTATTTTCTAAATCATTCTAAAAACCGTCATTTAAGAAATCATTTAATTTTACTTTTAAGTGCAATATCTTGTTTGACATTCTTCTTTTTTATTTTGCCTATTTTCTTATAACCATTCACATCTTTATATCACTACCCAACGAAATTCTATGTGTAAAACAAAAAGTCATACCAACGCAAAATAATCTCACCCGAAAATTCGCAAACACGCATACTTTACGAAAGATAATTAAAATCCTCAGCAAATAATTTCCGCATCTCCTTAAATCCCAGGCTCATCACAGATATTGCTTGAGCCAATTTTAATCCTTCATTATGAAATATTTGTGCAATCCTAATGCTGCAGTCTCGAAGGTACCACAATACAGACGCAACATCATTTTCAATTTAACTCCTAATTGTGCGCGGGCCCCCAGGGAGGCATACCTATTCACTCTACTTGAAAAGCTTAAATGGAATATTCTCTTGCTTAATACCGGGACAAACAAATTGACACAGAGCTAAATAAATTGGACAGACTGGGTCTCAGCGGATTTGTTTATGCAGAATGTGACAATTTTGAATTTTTCGTTTCGCATGCCTTCATTTCTTGGTTACATTTGGAATGAGGGTGAAATTAGTTTTTAGGATTATTTCGCGGTTTATTAAGTCTATTACTTTTTATGTTTCAAACTTATTTGAGGGTTTATGGTGGGACAAAGGACCAAAATCGTTTATATAAATTGAATTTTCGGAAAGTAAGACCTCTTTTTTTTCCGTTAGTTACTTTAATGAATCCAGATAGAAGTAAAAAGTGTAATATTAAAAATGACATAAATCTTAATTACGTTCTAGAGCTAATTATTTCTCAAGCCCTAATTAATACTAATAGCCAATAATCCCTAATTAAAAGACTAATCATGAAAGGTGAAGTATAATTTTCTAACAATTTCGTGTGTCCAAGCTCAATTAATAAGCTCACTGAAACTGAGTGCGCTATTAATTTTCATAAAAGGTGGCACCATTTATGTAATACTAGCCTCAATTTCCATACCGCTGTTCGTAGAACTATGTACCGGTATGCAATTGTATCAAAATTAATTTTGATACACGATAACATTATTGATATATTGGCTACATGCAAACTTTGGGGGTTATTATGAAATCGTGGATTCGAAGTAGAATTGTTTTAGCTTTGCTTTTCAATTTTGCAAACGAAATAATCATAATTCAGAATATTAATAACTTAAAGAGTGTCATTGTTATACATCGGGACAATGCTGCCACTTTCTTGAGCAATGGCCACATTGATAGCAATGCGTTTAACCACAATATTTCTATACAACTCCTAATGTACACAAACGTATGCGACACGAATTTTATTATAAACAGTTCCGCTCTCTTTACAAATTGTGTGCGATTCCTCATGTTCATGTTCGAGATCATACCTTAGACTTCGGCACTGCTCCCGATACACGTACCTCTCGTATTTTTCACTTGTCGGTAAGTAGGTCAGTAGTTTTGCGATATGGTTTGATGTTGGGAATATGAAGCGGGTAGTTTAATATTATTTTATGCTTTTTCTTAGTGTACAGAATCTATATTGTAGTAGGCTGCCCTATTGGTCCTTGTGGACGTAAACGTAGCTGGTGAGTGGAGCATAATGGGTTCGATTTCTATTTAGGGCGAAGTTTTATTTAGTTTTCCCAAAACAAATGTCTCAGTAGCTGCTCGGAGTTGATGACCTCATTTCAAAAACTCGTTAAGGTAATTTTTGTTAATTTAAAAGTGAACTGTTACATTTAGGTCGTTAAATATTGGCTTATTGAAATAGTTACGAATAAAGTAACATATAAGTTCAAAATAACAGTTAAAGAAAACACTAATTAACACTGAACTACGAAGTCATTAAATGATAGAAAGTCACAAAATCAACAGACATGGTAGGTGCACTAGTCCGTCTAAAGAATAATAATTTGTAATGTCGAGTCTCCACTTAATCATGTCAGAAAGTAATTGATACGAAAATGATCAATACGAAGCTTTTAGACCTAAGTTAAACTTCTTCAACCTGAAAAATAACGTCAAGTAGATTAATGACTTGAGAAACCTGACTGAAAAGCGCCAGATACCATAAATTAGGTGCGTAGAAGTAACTAAAAGATTCCATTATAATGTATTTTAAAAGCTTTTTAATACAAAGATCGCAGAGAAAGTATGTGAAATATTAAGAAAAATATGAAAAGGTCGCGGTACTGCGGCAAGCCTGTAAAATTCCATTTAAGTAGTGACATTGATTAATTAACATTATCAGGGGTTCACAACCTTGGGCGACAACTGAGAAAATATTGCTTTGAAAACATTCATTATGACATCCATTAGTTTCTTTTTAGTTAAGAAAGTTTTAAAACTAAAATTTTATTAAAGTTATGATGAAAAAATTGTCCTTAAAGTTTATTTTTACTTAGGTAAGCCAAATAATATTAGGAAAGTAATTCATCCAATATCAATGACAGCTAATTAATTAAATTGTTGCATTATAGTGAAGAAATGTTGTATTGTCTACAGGTAGTTGTTCCGGGTATGACTGTTTGTGTATGTAAGATTAAATGTTTGTAAACGCACCCACGATACAAGACAGACATAAACAAAAGACTGTCGTGTCATCTATACATATAATAAAATCGTAGCGAAGTCAAAACTGTACATTTAATATTTTTGAAAAAAAGTAATTGCTACGAGGTCGGGTAATGATTCTAATGCCGAAAATATGGTTTTTAGAATTTTTGTCTGTTTGTCTGTTTGTCTGTTTGTCTGTGCGTTTGAACACACTAATCTCAGCCGTGGCTTAACCGATTTGAATGCGGTTTTCACTAATGTATTGCGGTAAGCTCCACTTAACACTTAGGCTATAAATTATCACGCTATTTGCTTTGGGGGATGAGCAATGTTGCATTATGTCCGAGTTCTTCTACAGATTCTCACGGGATTGAAAATAACGACATATAATGTAAGAATATTGTAGATAGCTGCGGAATTGAACTTCTAAAATAATTATCATCACGCTATACCTTCAAAGAGTTAAGCAGTCAATAATGGCAAACTAGAACAACTATTTTAGAGTAATTTCCGAAGTAGTAAATAGTCTAATGGTTTGATGACCGCCTTGCAAATCGCTGATCGTGAGTTCGGTCCTCAATAACAGTTTTACTTTTTGTGATTTTTCAAACATTTTTTTTCGTACAGGTAGATTTCCAACAATAATAAAATAAAAGTATGCATAACTTCTGCCATAACATTGATTTGCTTACTTATTTTTTTAAATCTTTTAATATTAAAGCAGAAAATAATGTCTGTACATAGTCTATTTATACTTATAATAAAATCGTAGCGAAGTCAAAACTGTACATTTAATATATTTAAAAAAAGTGATTGCTACGGGGTCGGGAAGCGATTCTAAATTTTTGTCTGTTTGTCTGTTTGTTTGTTAGAGCATCACGCAAATACTGCCGGACAGATTCCGTTCAATTTTTGTATATATATTCATCATAGGCCAAAGTTGGTCGTAGGCTATAAATTATCGCGCTATCTACTTTGGGGGATGAACAATGATGATACAGATTACGACGGGTTTCAAAAAAGATGAAACAAAATATAACAATACTTTAGATGGCTGAGGATTGAACTATTGAAATAATTATCATCACGCTATACCTTTAAAAAGCTAAACAGTCAATCATGGCAAAACAGAACGGCAATTTCAAATCTTTTTCTATTGAATTAAATAGTCTAATGGTTCGATGACCGCCTTTCGAATCGCAGGGCTTGAGTTCGGTCCCGGTATAATGATTTACTTTTTGTGATTTTTTAAATATTTCTTTTGAATACTAGAAGATTTCCAAACAATAATAAAATAGAAGTAGTCATTCTTATACAGTAACGCTTAGCTTGCTTATTTTTTCTTTATTATTTTTGCAGAAAAGACTGTCTATAATACATAGTTACTAAAAAACAGCAAATTGAAGTCAAAAATTTTTATCGAAAAAATAGAAACTGATAGGTGTGCAAACGATAGCAGAGCGGAAAATATACGTATTGTTAAAGAAATTATGTCTATTTGACTCTTTAATTTTGACAAAATAGTCTTTAAATGTCGGGCCAACACATGACTTAAATTCTTCTTTTCACATCAATGATACCCCTGTTTTTAAAGATGGGAAATCTTTAAATGACTTCTTTAGCTCTGGGCGGAACGGAAGGGAGTGTCAGACTCTTACTGACTAAAACACCAAGTGTTCCTCCTAATGCCCTTTGCGTACCAGCGCCGCGGTGACTCTTTTGAATTCCGCAACCCTGTTAGACACTGGCCCTGGCGGGCCCCATCTTACAGTACTGACATTTCTTTGAGGCGCACGTGGAACCGACCGTGGCACCGACCTGGGATTGATGATGCCCCTAACAATAATTTACACCGGTTAAGAAAAGTAGGTGGCCGCTTTTACTGATGCGTCAATTGCACTGAGTTTCAGACGGGTATATGATGCCCTCTTTTACCAAATTATGTTTGCAGCGGCCTACTTAAATGCGCAATCTATTCAATGCCCTCCAGATACATCACTGAAGTTCACTACCGGGAGGTAGGAAGTTTCACTAATTCAAGTAGTCATGAGGTGCTGGATATCTTCCTTCACACAATCTGCTTTGCTCTTTGGGTGGTGGGCTTTGTAATTAATAGTTAGGCTATTTCGCTATTTGTAATAAATAATGAGGTTAAGTAAGCATTATTGCTCTTGGACATGTTTTGGATTGCTATAAAATATACACAATACTGCAGATTAGTTACATATTACACCGTACATACCATCACGCCTGTATTTCCCGATGGGTTAGGCAGAGGTGTAACAATGTACACCCACAGTTCGCCGGTATATTTAGATCTCATGTAACAGGGGGCGAACCTATTGTCATTAACCGGGCAGAAATCCTAACTCCGAGCTGCTAATGAGAATTTCATAGAAAAACCCAATAACACTTTGCTTGACCTGGGAATCGAACCCAAGACCTCTAGCGTAGCAGTCGCGCTTAGGACCACTAGGCTAACGAGGCAGTTCCTATGAAAGACAGTGGGAGATATTTTATCCTATGAAATAAAAAACATGACGTCATTAGCCACAAGGAGTTAAGCAGTCAATTATAACATGGTATGGGAATTGCTATATTTTTTTATTATTATTACGCTATTTACTTTGTTTAGAGAATAGCTTCGGTGTTTAATGAAAGCCATGTAAGATATTTTGTGTGAGTTCGATCCCAATTGATTGTTACTTTTTGTCATTATTTTAATTGGTACCTAATTCAATTGTTTTTATTTTCGATGATATGATTTCAATATTATAATAAAATAGGTTTAAGCATAACCTTAACATAACTTCGAAAATTTGCATACGTCGACTGAAGAAGAATGAATAGAACAGAATTCGACAGATTAGCCCACAAATTCTACCTACCCCTAAGAATATTTTTCATGAATAAAAAACAGCACCTCAGAAACTTAAAGAGTTACCAATTTATATCGATAGTAGGATCGCCGCACCACAAGGATTCTCTGACGCAGGTACTCTCTGGTTACAGTTGCTTCGGGAGCTAACTGTTTCGGTTTCGGAGCTAGGACACCGCTTGGTGTTATCACTGTAGGATCACAAAGGAGCGTACGGTGGAGGTATGCCCTTGCTTGGGCAGAACATCAGCGTGTCCTCATAAAGGCGATTGGCGGCGGCGACCTCTCGCGTCCAGCCTTGGTTCATCCATAGTCCGGAGCGAGGGAGAATAGGAAGCAATCGCTTCCTTCTGCGAAGTAGTAATGCCAACGAAGGAGGAGGCGAAACGCATGAGGGAGAGGTCAACCTTTCACCCCGGCCGCCAGAACAGAAGGGGATGCCCCGGGTGTCGAGAGTCGTAGAGCGATTCCAGACCACCGTCGGAGTGGGCTTGCGGTCGGCTACCGTTGTGTGGCTCTGCTAAAGTGCCCACAAAAGCTGGACAAAGGCCGTCCAACCAGAACTAGACCCAAGTCGACGACGTACTGTGTTTCACGCGCGCCTCAAAGAGATGTTAGCACAGTTGCGGAATTTGTTCGAAAGACTCACCGCGGCCCTGGAACACAAAGGACATTGGAAGGAACTCGGATGGGTTTTAGCCAATAACAGTCTGACACTCCTTTCCACCAGAAAGGAAAAAATCATTTGACGACATCTCATGCCTAAAAAAGGGACCTCCCAACTTCGACACTTCATACAAGTGTTGAACGATTTATGTGCAAACGGTGTTTGTCCAAAATTTTAACTTCTGTCCTGAGCCACGCCACCAAAAAGTGTACTTATATTCAAATGGCAAAACAGAAATAGATTAGCAACAACAGAAACTGTACCAAAATCAATTTCACCCATAGAAAAATTCCGTGACAGTCGTTCTTCTGACGTTGAATGTCTCACAGACTTCACGCTTTCAGGATGCAAGTTGAATCAAGCATCAATCATGAATCATGCATCGCATTCGGAATTTCTTCTTATAGGTACGTACTATAAACAGAAGATGTTCTACATGCTTAAAAATTTTCTTTAAATGGAAATTTATTGTGTAGTTTACGGTTCCAAAGATAAGGGATAATTTGTGAGGTAAAACTTTGCTTAGTCTTTTAAGAAGTCTTATGCTTACTGTTTTTTGTCCATACTTTCTCCCAAAAACTTTACATTAATTTGGTTCTAACACGAAGCTCAAATTTTGTTGGCTGTTGCTCTGATTATAAGATTAATTTCTTCGGTCTTGATACTAGACACATCGCAGCTACAATGTGAGGTATAATGTTAAAGCAGTGCCTATTAAAGATGCTGTTTAATGGTTTGAGAAAGAAAAGTAAGTAAATTTTGAAACCACATCATAGTATTATCTAAAGGGATAGTAAAGCCACATATACTCTCCTTACGCCAATTATGTTTTAGCCCCAGGTATGGCGTAAGCCTATTACCAGCCGTGCACGAATCCAGACTTCAAGCGACTACAGATAAATTCTTTAAACCTACAGTCGTAACTATGAGCAGTCACCTTAGCAACCATTTCACCTACTTGGAAGATTTTGATAACATAGTATTCAATACTTATTTAGTTAAGTAATACTTAGGTCGACGTGAGCGAAGCCGCGGGCAACAGCTAGTTGCAAATAAAACTATATCTATTTATCATAACCATTCTTCATCACTTTCACACCAAACGCCTCCACACGACAATACTGAAACACACATAGAAACACAAAAATCAATTCTTACCTCAGCCGGTGGCTTTCCACCAACAGACACGCATTCCAATTTGATATTTCTGTCCTCGATCGTCGAAAAGAAACTGCCTTCGACGATGCGCGGCGGCTCGGGTGGGACCAGCACGGTAAGTCGTGCATACCGAGATCGAATCGCCGGTTCACCTGTCAAACAATATTAATATATCACTCTATATCGAAAATTGGTATCGCAAAATATTGGGAGTTATAAAATTGTTCAAGAGATTAAAATGGCGGGCCAATTTTGTTTCATGAGTGCTGTAAAGTTGGGAAGGGTTTATAGGTTATCGAATGACATTTGAGATTGGGGTGGACAACATTTTATAGATTGATGCTTTTACATGGACGATGTTATCACGGCTTTGAAATTGTATCCGATTTAATCGTATTTTGTTAGCAAGCATGAATTTTGATAAACTTTGTAATGTCAAACTTGTATGTGTCATATCCTATTATTATTATAAATGCGAAAGTTTGTAAGGATGGATAGATAGATGAATGTTTGTAACTCTTACTGCTTAAACGGTTGAACGGAATTAGGTGAAATTTAGCACACTTATATTGATTTTTCACACAGGGTAATTTTTATCTCGTTTTCGTATTTTTTGTCTGGGTATATTTATTTATTTCAATCATAAAATATAAAAAACAAAAAAGAACGCTTATAGGGCATCAAAAAACTCATCCGCATCGCTGTCAATGGGACAAGTGCCCAAAAGGCTGGCAGCATTTCCACGTTGTATGGCAATGCTGATTCTTTGGCCCAAGAAAAGGCCAGCCCTTTGGTCACGTGAAGAGTCGACCAGTCGCTTGGTGATGTCCCGAAAAAGGGTTATTTTTTAATTCAACACAGATGAAATTTCGGGCAGACACTAGTTATTAATTAAGGACTCTAATTTATGGCCAACAACTCTTTTATACTATACACGTTTATTAATGCAAAACATAGTTCACAAACTAACACGATTAAAATCATTAGCATTTATACTAAACTTCAGTTGATCGTTAATCATGAAAGTTCTGCTAATTATTCATTATCTTTAAACAAAAAACAGTTTTAACTAGTTTTAAGTTTGTCTATGATTAAGTTCTCATAATCTATATCATTAAAAACTTTTGTTGAACCAAAAGGTTTATTTAAGAATACAATTTGTAGATAATTTACTTAATAGTCCAAGTTTATAATAACCTTATTTCTAACGATTTATTTTGGTTATTATGAGTGAACCGTTTATATCCCTGTACTTAAAAGTAGCAAATATTCTTACACTAGCTTCTGCCGGTGACATTGTCTGCATAGTATATTTCCTCTCATTCGCCTACTGCACTGTGCGAGTGTAATGGCACGATAATCTTATCGGTCGCTATTCTGAGGCGATTTTTTAACTTCGCGAGTTATACAAAATTGGAACAGCCAAAGATAACATACTATCTATACACAGCATCGCACTTGCGTTTCCCGAAGGGATAGGCAGAGGTGTACCAATGCATACTCACAGTTCGCCGGTATGTTTAAGTCCCATGACCTAAACGGATAAAAGATAACTTTCGAAAGAAAAATATCTATCCGAATAGTCGTGTCCAAAGTACTACATCAACAATATATATGCCAACCGCTCATAAGTCCCACGGAAACGAAATTAAATCCAGCAATAAGGCAAGGAGAAAGTTTGTAAATTCGTGGTCGGAACCCACGGATCACAATTTAATACAACAGGAAGGTTCGGAGACAATGCCTCGTCCCGCCTTAAGATAGTTTCTTAGAACTCGGACCAAAGTTTATAAAGTTAAATAGTGCAAACTTGTACAATTTAGCCGCAAGACTGTCGTTCATTGTACTTTAGCTGATAAAAAACAAAGTTACTGTAGTTAGTTTCATGTAAATCTTGGTCCTTTTTCCCGAAGTTTTCTGGTGACGGAATTAATTTGAGGCTCTGAGTCGACTGTTTCTGGTCCTTGTGGGAAAATATGGCGTATCGTTTGTTTATTTTGTATTTGTTTTGCGTTTTCCTTGTTCTTGTTTGTTGGATTGAATTATTATATTGGTTCTGATATAATATGAGTAGATTGCATTTTGTGTACATTTTTGTTTTTAATTCTCTAACCTTTAATAGGCTTTACTGTGATACTTCCTTATTTATTTGAAAGTATTTTGGGATCTATTAACAACCTAGCTTTTGGCCTGGTTATCTTCTACTTATAGGAGAAAAGTTGTCTTGTAAGTAGGTAATAGGCTACTGTATTGCGTTTAAGCTAAGCGCTGCGATGTTTAACTAACGCAAGCCGATTGTTTGTACGAAACATCTCCTCTTCCCTCCACATTGATGGAAAATATAAATAAAATGAAAGATCTGACTGCCCCGTTGGTCTCGTGGTCGTAAGCACGACTGATGAGCATGGGATCCTGGGTTCGATTCCCAGGTCGAACGAAAAGTATTATTGGGTTTTTCCATTTGGAATTTCTCAGTAGCAGCTCGGAGTTAGGATTTGTGCCCGGTTAATGGCAATAGGCTCGCCCCCTATTACATGGGACCTAAACATACCGGTGAACTGTGGGTGTAAATTGGTACACCTCTGCCTAATCCTTCGGGGAATACAGGCGTGATGGTATGTTGTTGTTGTTAAAGATCTTATCGATCGTCACCTAATTATTGATTATCCTATCATGTGGATCAAGGGGCTAACACAAACATAGTCTAAACATGTATTTCAATTAGACTATTGGAACTACTTGTGGCCTACATTTACAAGACAGTAAAAAAATATCAATAAATCAGTTAAGTTGCTCCTTCCGAACGGTAGTAAATAGTTTCATATGGAGAAACAAGAAATTCCAAACTTACTGAAAAAAAAAACAATACCGATCTTGAGTAAATAGATACTATAAATAAATTATAATGATCTTTATAAGGACAAAGAATTTTGTTTATACAATACAACGACCTAAAACTCAATTCAATGTTACAAAAATCACACACGAAAATGTAATTAACATAAGTACAAACGGCGACAAACGCCTTCAGGCTTAAAAGATAGCGGCATAACAAAATGTACCAAGAATTGTTCGCGGTTTAATTTATTTAAATCTAAATCAAGCTTCTCTAAACTCGAAGCTTATTATTGAGATACAGGATTTGTTCTCGACGAGAACATTTCATCTAAACACGATATAATTCCTGAAACTCTGCGTTATTATCGCATGAAGTTCTATGTTCTATGTGGATTAAAATGAAAGGTAAATATAAATGGAATCTCATTATGTTTCTAATTAAATAGGATAAAGAGACTTTCTCTAGGTTGTATTTATTTCAGTGTTATTCTAGATTATTTCTTTTTTTGGGTTCTGTATCTGAAGGGAGCTAACGGCACTCTATTTCTAAGCCTTTTTTGTTTGTCGTCCGTCTATTTGTGGCCTGTAGCTCTTGAACCGTAATAGGTAGAGATTTGAATTTTTTCTCAGAATGTGTATTACTATAGCCGCTTTAACAAGAAATAATAAAAAAGAAAGTCAAGTTTAAATAGGGACCCCATACAAAAGACGTATTTTTTTCGCACTTGGCCGGTTTTTTCAGCAGCTACACGCGTCCACACTCACATTTCGCTTAACAACAGAATTATTCATACCTTCCATGACATGGGTTCTACAAAAACATTTAGTATAAAAATCTAGACAAACTCCGTTAATTACCTAGAAACATGAAGACTTTTTCGAATTACATATACAATACCGAAAAGAGAGCTAAAATAAACAGTCCAAAAAGTAATTAAATCCACACTAAATTAACCTCACAAGGAGAATAACAAATGTATAAGATTACTAAAGAAATACAGAACCTAAATCTTGAAACAAAAGCTGAATAACCCATAAGAGCCGCCTTAGACAAGATAAGAAGACTAAAGCAAACGTTTCAAAGGAAAAGAGAAATTTATCAAAGGTTACATTCTATACAAAGGGCGATGTAAATTAATATTATAGACCTTTTTGTTTGAATAGAGTCTCGCCACTCGACGCTAAAAGGATCGAAGCACTTCAAATTTCTGAGATAGCTTATTATAAATTCGTATTTATAACTTAAGATGCTGCTAGAGAAATTAATTTAGATGACTTTAACGGTAGGGTTATAGCGTATTGCAGATAATAAGCGTTCAGATGGTATCGTTGAGGAAATAAGCAATATTAAGTTGAACGTTTCTTGTAAGTGGAGGTGGATAATTTGGCAGTTATCCTTCTGGGGTGAGACAATTAGTTGGAGAAGGAAATTAAGGTGCCTACCGGTTTTTGCCATTACATTGGCCAACATCAAATCCGAATAAGAATTTGTAAAGTTTTGTCAGTGGCAAAAGGACCAAATTTTCAATCAACCAAGGTTACTTCAGACAAGTGCTGAAACTAAGATTGTATTTTTCTTTGGTTTTTCGTCAATATTTTCCATATTGGTCGTAGAAATTTCTGACATTACACCCAAGTAGATATAAACTATACAGTCTGTACATTCATTACCTGATCTTTATTATGCAAAGGAACACAATTGATTTATGCATTCTATTAGGAGCTGATAGTATTTTAGGATATCTAGTTGTCCAAGCAACCTGTTTATGTTTTATTGTTAATTTTTTTCTATATTAATACCAGCCTATTATTGACTGACGAGCTAAGACCTATTCATATACAGAGAAGGCACGAGCATTGGCCACGCTTTAGCAATTTTAGACTCATATTAATTTTGAGTCCAGGTTTCTTCACGATGTGTTTCTTCGCCGATATCAGCGATGTCCAAGATAAACTTAGAAATAATTATAAGCTTTAATCTGAATAATCTTGAAAAGAGACTGGAGATGTTACAATAATACTTTTTTTTAAATGTAAAAGTATAATTGTATGTCCAATTATACACAAAATAAAAGATCTTTGTGGAGAGAAATGCAAATCAGGCGTTATGAAAAATTACAAAACAAAAATGGAAGCGAAATGAAAGGGCTGTGGATGAATTAATTACTAATTAAGGTTCACCACGAAACCGGAATTTGCATGAAATAAAACAAATTGTTGGAAAAATACCAATGGAATGAACCAAAATTGGTTTTGCGGAAGCTGTAACTGCCATTATTATTATGATTAAGCTTTATCAGATTAGAAAAAACCTACTCACACATAATGCACACTATCTTACTAACTATTACTACTACAATGCGAAAGTAACTCTGTCTGTCGTTCTGTCATGCCTTCACGACTAAACCTAGGAACCGATTTTGATGAAATTTGGTTCAACTCCCAGAAAAGACATAATTATTTTGACTCCTTTTTAATCGGTGGCTTTGCCGGCGTCCACGATAACCGACACACACGAGGACAAAGTTGTGAGCAAATGCTAGAACAAATAGAAATATGAAAATTGGGTAGTGTAGTAGAAAGATAAATAATAGTTATACTTAAAACAGGAAATGTCGGCAAAGCCAAAAACGACATGAAATAATTAAGTACGTAACTACTACTAGAAAGGGAAACATTTATGCCTGAATACCATACACCGAGATTTAATTTTTAGCGCAAATAATGAGCTAACATTCACCACAAATAGAGTTCAAAATTCTGTGCATTTATTTATCATGTAAGTAATCACGCAATAATCAATGAATTTTTTGTTGTATTTAAGTTCCTTATCCATTAACATACAACGAGCCTATACTGACCCTAATACGTCAGTAGTGAACAGGGTACTGTCAGCAGTGTATTCACAAATACAATTGAGCGGATTCTTGCTGAAGAGATTGATGTATTGACAAGTATTAAAGACCAAAATACGGAGCTATGAATGGTTGTCGACATTGTTGATAGACTCGATGAATATAGTGATTTAGGAAACTTTGATTTATGGTGACTTAAGTGTGTTTATACTGATGAGGTTAATATTAAGTGTTTAGTACTGTAACTTCTTGAAAACGATATGTTTGAGCTGTTGAAACATTGGTTCGGTTGCTGACTTTTTTTTAGGGACATCACCAAGTTGCTAGTGGTGGACTTTTAACGTGACAACAGCGCTGGCATTTTCTTGGGTCAAAAATGACTCTTTGACCCAAGAAAATGCCAGCCCTGTTGTCACGTTAAAAGTCCTAATACCTCTCCTCCCGAGGTCGTAGTCGGTCGAAGTCTAGGTCTCCGAGGAGACCTGGACTAATCGCCCATCCGCCTTGAACAAGAGTGGTGATTGATGCTCGTGCCTTCTCTATATGAAAATAGGCCTTTGCTCTGCAGTGGGACAATATGTTGGTATTATTATATTATTTCACAACAAAAGATGAATGAAGAAAGAAAAGTTTAAGTACCTTCATATATCCTCAACAACAAAAAAATAACCCAAGTATCAACACAATCGGTTCAGTGGTAAATGATTTATACAGCGACATAAACTTCCTTCCCAAATTGATGTTACCCAGCTGAGAAAGAAACAATCAGACTTTTCCCTCACGAAGCAAACTTTCAAAATCCATCAGGCAGGATTACAAGCTCCTAAAAATATAGGTATTATATAAAATGAGGAGAAAAATCGAGAAACGAAGGCCCGAAAACAGGCCAAGAATAAAAATACGAGTCAAGATTTTCAATTTATTAAAAGCAAACACAATTTCGCGGGCTTCAGCTCAAGTACGAAAACAATAGTTACTTGGCTCGAAAGAATTATGTTTGGTACATAGTACGAGCGAGGAGCGATTTATTATGTAATAGCTTTGTTGTTTGGTCGTGTTATGTAGAATGCATAACGACTGATTGACCAGAGTCGTCACACAGTGGCCCAGGTGCCGGAAGACAGGCGTCGTCGCCGAGAGAGGTCTAGTAAACGCTGGCGTAATGACATAGTAATGTTTATGGGAGATTGGCCAGATAGGGATAGGGGGCGTAGGGATGAGTGGAAGGTTATGGGGAGATCTTTTGTCAGCGTTGAGATGATACAGGTTATTCAAATAAAACATCGTTTTGATTACACGAAGTATAGATTTGTAATGGTAGTATAAGGTGTTATAAATAAAAAAATCTTTAATTTTTTCAACCAAATGGCAAGACATGGAGAATTTACCTTCTCGTTTTTGTTACACCTAACACTACTGTAACTATACGATTATGTGTATAAATGAAGCATTCTGATTCTGCACAAAATATACAATCATTATAATCATGTCCGATAATGAGACAATTTCTGTTTCTCCCACAGATAAGGGATTATCAATTAAAGGGCTTTAATCTGAAATTTCCATAAGTGATACTAGTTAAACCCAAGCCATGATAATAAAGACGCGTTTGTTATCAAAATTGATAACTCCAATCTATAAAAAGATAAGTGTACTATCTCATTCAGTGGTCATAAATTACAAGTGGATATATTTAACCTTATTGGTGGGGTTCTTCAGAAAGGTCGTGTGCGCAGTACTCGTAACCGGCGTGCTTGTTTGAACAGATGTATGAACGTGGTCGAGGCGAAAGAAGTATGTAAGGATCGTAGCAGGTGGCGTTCTGTGGTTTCTGCCTACCCCCATGGGAAAAAGGCGTGAGTTTATGTATGTATGTATGTATGTGGTTATATTTCTAACTAGCTATATACCCCCCGATGTTACTCGCATTCAGTTACGTTTCTGGTTACTGCTCCGCTCCCGATGGTCATAGCGTAATGTTCTGTACGTATAAACTTCCTTTTGAATCACTCTATCTATTGGTGAAAACCGTATTTAAATCCGTTATGAGGTTTAAAAGTTCTAAGCGTACAGATAGACAAAAGCAGTCGGCAGGAAGCGACTTTGTTTTATACAAGTCCATAAATACATTTGGGAAGCCCAATGTGAAAATAAATCTATACTAATATAATAAAACTAAAGATTGTTTGTTGTTTGTGTGTTTATTCAGACGTGCTAATCTCTGAAAATAACAGTAAGATTGGATCAACCTTTTTGTACCTCTGCGATAGCCAGATTCATAAGAAATACGAGTAGTATACTATTTCTTATGAATTGCGTAGCGTGATAGTCTAGACCTCCGGGAGCGGAGCAGTAACTAAATATACAACTACACGCGGGCGAAAAATAGCACGCACACAAAGTCGCGAGTAGAAGCTAGTTTATATATACAGGCCTTTGTCTTCAATTACTTTGTTTGCTTGACCTTTGGGAGTTTACGGAAAATTGCTTAGTTCTCTGTAACGTTATAATATATTTAAATTATACAAGAAAACGGACGGTTACATAATGGGTCGATGCTAGGGAACTGTGTGTCTGAACTATTGTAAGTTTTAGTTTCATGTGTTTTTCGAGGAAAAGGGGCAATCACACCGCCAACTTTGTAACTCCAGGCTGCTACTGAGAAATTTCTAATAAAAATTTGCCTGACTTGAGAATCGACCCTAGGATCCCACGCTCAATAGTCGCGTTTGCGAGGCAATCGCTGGTTATGCCCCTGACCTCTTCTGAGCAAGAGAAAACAGAATGCAACTGTGTTTGGACGCACCCTTGTGCAGTATAATATCTCCTACGTCAATGGCTAGTCGATTAGCTATCAACGTGACCGAAATTCGGACAGAAGGACCACTATATTTTACTTACGAACTAATGTTCTGATACCGAAAAATGTTAGGTTGTGAGAGCCGTAGAATTTATGACAAGCGTTATAATGGGTTTTAATAAATATTTTCGTAGGTTTCATAGGTTAGGAACTTGTATACATAAGTTCCTAAACCTACGAAAATATTTGTTTCAATTCGCAGTAAAATTAAAACCTTGAGCACATAAGTAGAACGTTCCACCACTTTGCCTTCAGAATACTCCTACAATTTTGATTATAAAACCAAATTATTCTGGAGGCTCCCACGATGCCAAATTGTCGTATTTATCTGTTACTTTATGTCAAGTACTAGACTAACTTATCTTCGCGCTCTTTTTCAATTACAGGGTTGGCAGACTTCCAACCAGAAAGCGCTAGTACAATTCTAAGGAATTGATGTCTTAGGTTTTTATGGTTGTTAAAATACGATTGTTTCTCAGAAATTGTTTTCTACAAACTTTAATAGGTACATTGTTAAAGTAGTTTTATAATTCTTTTTTTAAGTTTTAGTTCCGCATAAAGCATAATTATTTGAATTAGACCATTATTTTATGGGCACTTTTGAATTGTCAAGCAGTTAGAAAACGGATACTCCTTTTAATTGGGTTTTTTGTGATAGATTACTCCAAAACTGGAGGGATGAGAAACAGAAACGTGAAGAATGGAAGGAGTGGAGGGAGGCCTTTGCCCGGAATTCAGACAGAACAGGCTAACAATAAAAAAATTTTTAGTTCCTAATCATGTACTAGATTAAGCTTACAAATCGTTGTTAAGCTGATGCCGTACTAAAGATGTCGTAATTTAACGTAAATGGTCAATTGATTATGTAATGAATTGTACTAGTTACATCTTATCCAACTCCCTTTTAACTAGCCGATTAAGACGGCGTTGAGTATTTTATCCATCACATAATATGCAGTGTTGAACGTGCTTGCATTGCCCATATCAATAATTATGGACCTAAGGGTCTAGGGTGTTGTGAGACTACTTGATTTGACTTTGACTTGACTTCAACTGTTTAATTGGCCCCTGCAAGCATGTCGGCGTTGCCTGCCGGGGTTGCGGGTTGTTCGTAAGAGATACCGCGCCCCCGGAACGCAAAGGGTACAAGAAGGAACATGGGTAGGTTTTAGTCAGTAAAAGTCTGACACTCCCTCCCGCCCCGCCCAGGGCGGGATAAGTTATTTGATGATTTTCCAACCCCAAAAAAAAAAATGACCTTCTGTGTATGTTTACACAGTGGTACATCTATTGTCATTTTTCAGTCAATTTACCCAAAGTAACCGTTTTTTGTCCAAAATCATTCTCGCTTGATTTTGTTGGTTACATGGGTGGGTTTTAGTCAGTAAAAGTCTGACACCCGAGGGCGGGAAAAGTTATTTGATGATTTACCACACCGCAAAAAAAAAAAGCATGTCGTCGTGAAATGGAAGATTATATATCTTTCTAACACCCATTATGCTGATGGCCTATTTATAAAAGTAAAAAAATAAAAACTATTATAACCACCGGTTGGCGAAGAAGAAGAAAAAGACAGTATTTTTTTATACAAAATCTTCGATACGATTTAAGGAATAACACTGTAACCTTACTATAAACAACATATTTCTAGAACAAAAAGATTGTCCAATACATCCAAATAGTTGGTAAGAATCTTCACCGCTCTCATCTCGAAACTTGGACCAGCAAATTCATTTTTTCCTTGCATGCTTGTACTAACAGCATCTGCTTGTACGCCACCGTATCGTAATTCTGTGTGTGGAGCATTGATTTATGATTTTCAATTACGCGAATTTTCGTGGAAGACCACTTTATCCAAAATTAGGGATATTATTGGAAACTTCAATTTATTTTTGGTGTTATTACTTGCGTGTTGGTTTTTCTTGTTAAGTTGGACTTAAATTGTGCTTGTTTTAATAATTATGTTTGTACTTGTGTGGTTTGATTGTTTTTTTGTTTGAATCACGGAGATAATGATGGCTCGTTTAATTTTATGGAAATGAGGGTTTTGTTTAAATGCCAAATCAATTTTCAAGGATAAGTGGAGATGATCCACACATTTTTTGCCTGTATTTTTCGAAAGCAATATTTAATTTTAAATGGTGACTTCCGAAACATAGTTTGCAAATATTCTAGTTATTTTCCTTTACTACTAATTACCATTATCTTAGTTCTATCAAAACGAGCGAACCTATAATCTTTTAATAATGTTAATTAAAAAATAATTCGTTTTACTATTTTACAACTTTAAAAATATATATTAACATACTAAAACTAAATGAATTTGTCAAATGCATTACTACGTTCCAAAATCATTACAATTACTTCAAAAATTAAGAGAAATTGGTTTTAGGCAGAAAAAACCCAATAACATAAAAATAACATCTATATTGAAATACATACCTTTGATTCCAGAGCTGACTTGGCACTGATATTTAGCGTCATCATCCAATGTCACGTCTCGGATGTCCAAGGAGTAATCACCTGCGGACGGAAGGACCAATTAGTCAAAGTCAAAGTAGTTATTTTAATTAGATTATTTAAAAGGACTCTTGTGAACATCATATACAAGAAATATAATGGAATATAATTGTAGCGAATTATGGTGAAGAATGGGCAAATAACTCCATACTTTCTAATTTTTTTTTTACAATATTGGTATAGTGGCCGCCGCGAGTCGTGAGCACAAACGTCAAGTTAATTTTTGGTTTCCTTTCTGGGCTTTTTGGGACGCTGACGCTGCACGCGATCGGTCCGACTGACGAACTAATCGCGAGCAGCGTTGACGCCCCAAAAAACCCAGAAAGGAACCAAAAAATGAACTTAACGTCTGTGCTCACGACTCGTGGCGGCTACTATAATATATGGTAAATACATAATCACAATGTTTTGTCTACGTTACATTGCGCGTTACTATAAACAGTGATTTTTCACAACAAAATAAAGTCGTTTCTCAGCTAAAATTATTGCAATAATTTTACACCACGTATTTTTTTAATAAAATATTATTTGGATATTATTTTATATGTAAAAATAATCCATACTCCATACAAATGCAAAAGTATCTCTGTCTACCTGTCTGTTACGCTTCCACGTCTAAACCACTGAACCGATTTTAACGCAATTTGGTACGCGATAAGTTAAAACTCCAAAAAAAGACATAGGCTCCTTCTTATTCCGCGACTTTGTCTACGTTCACGATAACCGACATTTATATGGAAAAAGTCGTGCGAAAAAGTTATTAAGAAATCAGATTAAAATAAAGAATAAAGAAACAAGTTGTAGTATTCGTAGATCAAGAACACGATAGATAAGAGAGTACACTTTGATACTGTTCGTCTGGGAGAAAATTCTCGTATATTAAAAGGTTTATTCTCGCGGGAAAAATCGCATGAATATGGATTCTCATCCTCATTAATCCTCGATTTGGGGAGAAAGAAAGATTAAATCGAACTCGCAATGACTAAATTATCATTAAGGTGTTTCTATTGTTGCAGCTACCATGTTATCTTTGATGGTGAATTTCTAAAAGGCGCATTTATCATCATCATCATTTTAGCCGCAGGACGTCCACTGCTGGACATAAGCCTCCCCCATAGATTTCCAAAAGCTGCATTGTTCTTTGTAAATTAAATTAATACTAGCTTCTGCTCGCAACTTCGTCCGCGTAGTTTTATCACCCGCATTAAGTTACGCCTTTGGTTACTGCTCTTCTCCCGTGTGTCATTGCGTGATGTTAGCGTGATAGCTCTACTATTCCTTATGTATCTGGCTATAATATACAAAACAAATTAAAATTAAACACAACAAATTTCAACTGCCTCGTTAGACTAGTGGTGCTAGGTGCGACTGCTACGCTAGAGGTCTTGGGTTCGATGCCCAGGTTGAGAAAAAAGTGTTATTTTGGGTTTTTCTATGAATTTCTCAGTAGCTGCTCGGAGTTAGGATTTATATATATACACTCACGCCTGTATTCCCCGAAGGGTTAGGCAGAGGTGTAACAATGTACACCCACAGTTCGCCGGTATATTTAGGTCCCATGTAATAAGGGGCGAGCCTATTGCCATTAACCGGGCACAAATCCTAACTCCGAGCTGCTACTGAGAATTTCATAGAAAAACCCAATAACACTTTTTGCTCGACCTGGGAATCGAACCCAAGACCTCTAGCGTAGCAGTCGCGCTTAGGACCACTAGGCTACCGAGGCAGTTTAGTGAGTTAGGATTTGTGCCCGGTTAATGGCAACTGTGGGTGTATATTAGTACACCTCTGCCTAACCCTCTGGGGGATACAAGCGTGATGGTATGTAAATTATTTATTATTACATTTTATGAAAAGGTGAATGTAAGGACGTTTTGTATCACTTATATTAAATTCAAAAATATGTATTATGCACGGTACAACTGTAAATTATTAAACAAATATAAATAATATATGATTATGGCTAAATCTAAAAGGTCAAAGTACGTACCTACTACGACCTTGGGTTCAGTATGAAGGGGATAAATAATATAATCCAATCTAATAATGTGTGTTGAGAAGTTTTTTTTTTTTTTTTTGGTGGGTGGGAAATCATCAAATAACTTCTCCCGCCCTGGGCGGGGCGGGAGGGAGTGTCAGACTTTTACTGACTAAAACCCACCCATGTTCCTTCTTGTGCCCTTTGCGTTCCGGGGGCGCGGTATCTCTTGCGAACAACCCGCAGGTGTTGAGGGGTACAATATAATATTTAAATCATTATCATATTTAGTTGGTTCTCATTAGTTATTTGAAATGCATTTTTAACCCCCGACGCAAAAACGACAGGGTGTTATAAGTTTGACGTGTCTGTGTGTGTGCCTGTCTGTAGCACCGTAGCTCCCGAACACATAAACCGAATTTGTTTTTGTTTCATTTTGTTTGAAAGGTGAATTAGCAGGGAGTGTTCTTAGCTATGTTTGATGGAAATCGGTTCGGCGGTTTTAAAGTTATCAACTCTTTTGTTAGCTGGGGCAGGGATTTCTAGTCCTGCAAGGTTGTCATTGTTTTACAAATAACCCTGTATAAATTAAGTTTGCATGCCGAAAGGTAAAGTATAGCTGAATTTTGATTTATATTTTATAATAACTATCTAGCTTATTCTGAAGGTACCTATATTTTATTAAATATAGAATATTCAACTACATGTGCATTGAAGCCGATTTCTAAAGGAGAATCCATCCTTTAGTAAAAGCTTAACATTTCGTCAGGTTTCAAAGTGAATTATCTTCAGCTTCCAAGCCAATCGAAGATCCATTTAAATTCAGCCATTTTGCTTGCTCGCATTCTAAAGCAGCTGACAGACCTTAGATATTATACGCTGACGCTGCATTCAGTTTGAATTAGCTATCTATTGAACGATTCTATTAGTTTATTCAATGATATTGCAGTCTGCCAGAATTTCAAATTGATTTTCGTCCATATTGAAATCTTTATGAAATACTAATTTCTGTCCACGACTTCGTCCTCGTCAAATTTGAGATATTATTCCACGGGAATCGTACTTTTTTTCAGGATAAAATGTATCTTATGTGTTATTCCACACTTTAATCTATCTTAGCGCCAAATTTCACCCAGATCTGTTCAGTCGTTTAAGCGTGAAAGACTAACAATTCTACTTATCCTACTAATCCCTCCTACTAATATTATAAATGCGAAAGTTTGTGGGGATGGGTGGGTCGATAGATGGATGGATGGATATTTGTTACTCTTTCACGCTTAAACAGCAAAACGGATCTGTTTGAAATTTGGCACTAAGATAGATTGTTGTGTGGAATAAAACATAGGGTACTTTTTATCCGGGAAAAATGTACGTATCCCATTTTTTTTCTTTTTTCTTAAATACGTCGTTCTTTACATACCATTTATCAAAGCCCACACATAGACCCCTGGGGTCTGTCTTAGCATACCATGGCCTGAGATTAGATCAACGCGCTAATTAACATTTTATGTTTGAATCAAGCTGATGTAATAATCTTTTAGCTAGTGCTTTACATTTTACTGTTTATCGAGTCCTTAATGTCAACAGGTAATTGATTAAGCAAATTGGGTTGGATAATACAAATACATTAACTTTGACGCAGACGAAGACGCGTGAAGCTAGTGTTTCATCATTTTAACGACGGCTTATACAAAAGCCTAGTTGTACTAAAAAGCTATAAAATCTACCTGAACCGTAGATTTTATGGCTTATCCGCCGTGTTAGATTTTACTCATAATATTTTTAGGATCAAATCCCTCAGTGGCCATAAAATTTGAAAAAATAACTATATTACGCCAAACGCCCGTAATTCAAATTTTTAATTAAAATATACCGTCACGCCTGTTATCCCCGAAAGGCTAGGCAGAGGTGTACCAATGTACACTCACAGTTCGCCGTTATCTATAGGTCCCATGTAATGAGGAGCTACCCTATTGCCATTAACCGGGCACAAATTTTAACTGTTGTTATTGGGTTTTTCTATGAAATTCTCAGTAGCAGCTCGGAGTTAGGATTTGTGCCCGATTAATGGCAATAGGCTCGCCCCCTGTTACATGGGACCTAAAACATACCTGCGAACTGTGGGTGTACATTGTTACACCTTTGCCTAACCCTCCGGAGAAAACAGGCGTGATGGTATGTTATAAATCCTAACTCCGAGCTGCTACTGAGAATGTCATAGAAAAAACTCATTAACACTTTTCTCGACCTGGGAATTCCCAAGACCTCTAGCGTAGCCGTCGCGGTTAGGACCACTAGGCTAACGTGGCAGTTTTTAATTAAAACATAATCTAATTAATAACTGGCAGTAACAATTTTATGAAGGTCTGTTGTTTATAAACCTATTTTACGTCTACGTTCTTCTTTATTCTCACTCTTAGCGTAATTAATGTAAAAATTATCTTCACGAAAACCTTTTTTGCTGAGCGGTCATAACTCATACTTATTAGGGGTCCTTGGATTAATATAAAACTTGCCCTTTATATGATTATCTTCAGCCTTGTTATTTGTCGTTTCATGATAACATACCATCACGCCTGTATTTCCCGAAGGGTTAGGCAGAGGTGTACCAGTGTACACCCACAGATCTCCGGTATGTTTAGGTCCCATGAAATAGGCGGCGAGCCTATTGCCATTAACCGGGCACAAATCCTTACTCCGAGCTGCTACTGAGAGTTTCATAGAAAAATCCAATAGGTAACACTTTTGCTCGACCTGGGAATCGATCGATTAAGGTGTGTTTAGATAATTTTAGACTGCAGGAAAGTTTTAGCTATGAAGGATATAAAAAGATACAAAACGAAGCTACATATGCATACATAAACTCACGCCTTTTTCCCATGGGGGTAGGCAAACACACCGGCTACGATCCTTACATCTCTTTGCTATACTTCTTTCGCCTCGTCCACATCCATACATTTGATCATACAAAGACGCCGGTTACGAGTACTGCGCACTCGACCTTTCTGAAGAATGTCACCAATAAGGTCGATGTAGGTCTTTCTAGGGAGTCTCCTCCTCACGTCGCCTTTAATACTCTCAACATAATCGATCCATCTCAAAAAGTTTTGAATGGTATAAAAAAACTTTGGATAACCCCAAGATCCTCGTACATGCATCCAAAAGTACAATGTTTGCTACATTATATTGCCCCCTACCATAAACAGAGCTTCACCAAAAAAAATTCCTTCCCAGCAGATATGTTTGCTCAAAGGTAGTTTGATATAATCAGTACGCGTAGTAAACGTCTACGTAATGAGTCTTTTTATAAAGCAGATAAAGTTTAAATTCCATTGGGATTGAGTGTCGATAAGCCTTTTTGTAGTGCACACATTTCTCCTACACAATAGTTTATTCTGTCCGTTATCTATCAGTTATTCAGTCAACTGTTCTACCCAGTGCACAAGAGATTTATCCTTCAGTGTTGGACACATAATGTTTTCGTATAGAACATCTGTTGTGGGTTAACGAGTTGCAACTACAAAAAGCCACAAACAGTTGCGGCTACCAACAGTTTGTGGTGGCGTTAATAGCTTTTGTTCACAACAAACTGATCTTCGTGACACTTTGTCCATTACGGAGTTTCTAATTCTAAGATTTTTTTGTAAACGGTTTGAGCATATTGGTTGATAAATTAGCCTTCCATTTTCTTAGAACATTTGGGAAATTGCAGTCTGTGTATAGAATATTATTTAGCAGCTCTAAAAATCAAGATGGAAGAGTATGTTGTTCAGAATTGGAAGCACATATTTTTTTTAATATTAAAATTAAAAGTTATTGGAAATATACTTCTAACATAAGGCAACATGTTTTTTTTTTATGACATTCGATGGCAAACAAGTTCACGACCCACCTGATGTTAAATGGTCATGGTCACCTGTTCACTTGTTAGAGACACAACATAAAGCACATGAATCTAAGGGATATTTCTACATAACATAACATATAACATACCATCACGCCTGTATTCCCCGAAGGGTTAAGCAGAGGTGTACCAATGTCAAAGTCAAAACATTTATTTCAATTAGACCATTTACAGGGTCTTTTGAATTGTCAAGAAGTTACTCATACAGAAAGTTGAAGCTAGTTGCTCGTTCCAAAACGTAGGTCTCTATGGAGAAGAACGAGCAAGAAACTACATGGACACTCTTTTCAAATTGGTTTTTACAAAATCTTGGTTACAATATTCTTGATGCTTCTACATGGGAAAAACATGTACACCCACAGTTCGCCGGTATGTTTAGGTCCCATGTAATAGGGGGCGAGCCTATCACCATTAACCGGGCACAAATCCTAACTCAGAGCTGCTACTGAGAATTCCATAGAAAAACCCAATAACACTTTTTGCTCGACCTGGGAATCGAACCCAAAACCTCTAGCGTAGCAGTCGCGCTTAGGACCACTAGGCTACCGAGGCAGTTATATTTCTAGTCTTTCGAGGGATGTTTCTAGTCTTCCACATAAATAAAAAATCAATTTCAGCATGTACCTATGTAAGATCCCAGAACAGTTCAACCGATTTGGTTGTTTTTTTTTGTGGTGTTTGTAATAGAAGAAAAAAAATCACGGAAATTCCACGGCAAAAGTAGGTTTTCTTATGTAGTTTAATGGCAAACAAGTCGACGGTCCACCTGATGTTAAGTGGTCGCACCTACCTATAGACATCTGCAATACCTGACGCCTTGCAAATGCGTTGCCATTCCAGAGACAAAGTTGACATGACGTCATTGAGACTTTATAACTATATATAATTATATATTTCAGAAAACTGAAAAGTGATCATTGCATTTATTATTATAAACAATTTTTACTACAAAAATATTTTAACTTAAATAAAAATTGCTGATACATACATGATATAAAAATGTATGTTTCAGCTAATTAATTTTTTCCCATTTTACGGCTGTTTTCATTGTAAAAGTTGTTCATAAATGATCAGTTATGGCCCCTTTTCAGGTTTTTGGTATACAAAAGAATAATGTTGTAAGTACTTTAATGTCGACTTCCAGCCATATTAATTATTACTTCAACGACTTAGCAATGCTCAAAGAACAGCACGGAAAACCAAAGGACCAATAAAAAAATCAAGAATTACCTTCTTCATCGCTTCCAATCATCTTATATCGGTCGTAGCCGCTCAGTTCTCGATGAAGGCCGAGCCCAAAGTCGTCCTTCGTCCACTGCAGCTGCCCGGCTTTGTTCTCCACTCGGCATGGTAACGTCACTCGAGATCCAACTACCGCTGTCTGTTGGTGAAAGATCAAAGTTGTAGTCAAATGCAATTTAAAGCTATGATTATTGGCTAACTGCCTCGGTAGCCTAGTGGTCCTAAGCGCGACTGCTACGCTAGAGGTCTTGGGTTTGATTCCCAGGTCGAGCAAAAAGTGTTATTGGGTTTTTCTATGAAATTCTCAGTAGCAGCTCGGAGTTAGGGTTTGTGCCCGGTTAATGGCACTAGGCTCGCCCCCTATTACGTGGGACCTAAACATACCGGCTAACTGTGGGTGTACATTGGTACACCTCTGCCTAACCCTTCGGGGAATACAGGCGTGATGGTATGTATGTATGTATGTATTATTGGCTACTACTCCGGTCCCGAGGGTCGTAGCGTGATTTTATAAAGTCTTTCGTGATAAAGGGGCAAATTGGTTTTTAACCCCCGACGCAAAAACGACGGGGTGTTATAAGTATGACGTGTTTGTGTCTGTGTGTATGTATGTGTGTGTGTTCGTGTGTGTATGTGTGTATGTGTGTGTGAGTGTTTGTGGCATCGTAGCTTTCGAACGCATGAACCGATTATGATTTCGTTTTTTTCGTTTGAAAGATATATTAGTCGGGACTGATCTTAGCTATGTTAGATGGAAATCTGTTCAGCGGTTTCAAAGTTATCAGCTCTTATGTTAGTTGCGGTAGGAATTTTTATTCTGCTGTCGGGAGTTACTTTTTTTTTTCAAATTGGAGTGCTCGTAGTAGTTTTTGAGTTTAACGAATTGAAACAAAAAATTCTTCATCTTTATAATATTAGTATAGATTGTACTTTTGATGATCCAGTTGTTATGATATCCCGACTTGGACGACACCGTTTTAGACTGTCCTGTTGGTCGTCTCGTGGTCGCATACGAGACTACTGATCGTTTGACCCTAGATTCGATTCCTAGGTTGGGCAAAAATATTATTGGGAATTTCCATAGTCCGACACGACCGGGTCAGATTAAGTGCAGGACCAACGGCTTTATGAGCTTTCCGAGGCACAGGGTCATACCATATCTTTTCGATCAAACAAACTTGATACTGAATATTTAAGCAAATATTTTGACCTTAGGCGCTAAACATGATTACAAACATAAATTCTGAAGCAAATAACCTGAAATTTATTTTGTTACAAATTAATCTGTGTTAGTTGAAAGGCTCTCCTTTGGTCCCTACTTACAAACTAAGCTAATAAACGTTTTATGCTTTATGCAATAATTAAATAGATTGCTTGCCTAAGTTATATTGGCTTAGATAGATGGATTCTTGGAATTTGAATTAAAGGAATAGTCTTGAGGGACTTTTCGGTGAAAGCAAACTTGGGACTCGATCTTTTCTTATCTTATTTTGAAGTAATCTAAGTATGTTGATTTTATAGTGAGAAAAACATGTAATTTGATTGTGTTTTGTTTAGATGATTGGATTTGTATTTTTATCAATACTAATATAATAAACCTAAGAGTTTGTTTGTTTTTAAATTCACTAATCTCTGAAACTATCAGTATTACCAGAAAAAATCTTTTTGTTTATAATAGCTAGACTTATAAGGAATAGTATTGGGTATATAACATCACGCTGCGACCTGTGAGAGCGGAGCAGTATCCAAAGACACTTAATGCGGGTGAAAAATTAAATACAATGAAAAGTGTTTTCCTAGACAGATTTAACTTTTCTTTTTTTTGTGATGGGTTTAATTTGGACTCTAGTCTAGGTCAGAGGTGACACAAACAAAGTCGACGATGGAGTGAGCTTAATCAGAAGAAACCTGTTCTCTCTAGATTAGGAGTGAATGCGTTCGGGAATAAAGACGTAGAAGCGCAGGACGCAGAGGAACTCTCTAAGTTTGACTCCGTTGCAGTACGCATACGAAAATAAAAATTCCTACCGCACCTAACAAAAGAGCTGATAACTTTAAAACTGCTGAACCAATTTCCATCAAACATAGCGAAGAACACTCCGGACTAATACACTTTTCGAACAAAAAAACCCGTTGTTATTGTGTCCGGGGTTAAAGATATTTGGAACTACTTAGTGCGAATTGGTGGACTGGTAACAAAGTAAGGATGGTAATTTGGGTAGATGACACCACTAATCAATTGACGTATTTAATATGAGCCGTCAAAACGCGATTCCCTCATAGATTTTATATGACAATACTAAACCATTCTGCTGGTTGTTCGTAAGAGATACCGCGCCCCCGGAACGCAAAGGGCACAAGAAGGAACATGGGTGGGTTTTAGTTAGTAAAAGTCTGACACTCCCTCCCACCCCGCCTAGGGCGGGAGAAGTTATTTGATGATTTCCCACCCCAAAAAAAAAAACAAAAAAAAAATACTAAACCATGACGTCACTTTTTTGGCATCTCATTTCACTTACTATGTATTGATTTCAAAGCAACTATAAATTGAATTTTATAGTTATTTAAAAATTCATCGGGTTTTCAGGGCTTGAATAAACTATTTTTTTAGAGAAGTTGTATCTTGGAATTATTGTTGAATAGTGCCATAAACCCAATTGTATGCGTCGCTAAACTGGGTTTAATTATTTTCTGTTCTGTATTAATTTAATTAATATTTGTCACTGATTTAAAGCACGGTTTTAGGTGAACATTGAAATGTCATGGCTGGCAACAAACGTAACACATTCGGTGCTTTATATTAATTTGACGATATTAATTAAATTATTGATGGATCATAGACTCGCTAATATTGGCAGAACTAGGAACAATTATTCTCTGTCTGCCCAAAATAGTAATTGCTGTATTTCCAATGAATGATAGTATTATCTATATCTACATACCATCACGCCTGTATTCCCCACAGTTCGCCGGTATGCTTAGGTCCCATGTAATAGGGGGCGATCCTATTTCCATTAACCGGGCATAAATCCTAACTCCGAGCTGCTACTGAGAAATTCCTAATGGAAAAACCCAATAGCACTTTGCTCGACCTGGGAATCGAACCCAGGACCCCATGCTCATCCGTCGCGCTTGCGGCCACAAGACCAACGGGGCAGTTAAAGTTAGTGTTAACTATATTAAAATGTAACAAAGCCAAATAGTTTTTATTTGTTTGCTTGTTTGTGTGTATGGTTAAACACGTCTTTGACTATCGGATTGGAAACATTCTTTTTGTTTATGATAGCCAGATTATTGAAGAATTACCATCACGCTATAACAGCAAGCAGGACAGACAGACAGGAGCAGTAACTAAATGAACGAAGTTTTGTTTTGTAACTTATTTATCAAATACCGGCAACGTGTGACTTCGCCTCGCACACGAAAGGTTCCATATCAGCGTACAATATTTATTACTAAATACAAGGAAGCTAATTACCTACTGCCTCGTTAGCCTAGTGGTCCTAAGCGCGACTGCTACGCTAGAGGTGTTGAGTTCGAATTTTAGGTCGAGGAAAAAGTGTCATTGATTGAGTGGTTTTTCTATGAAATTGACAGTAGCAGCTCAGAGCTATGATATGTGCCCGGTTAATGGCAATAGACCCGCCCCTTATTACATGGGACCTAAACATACCGGCGAACTGTGGGTGTATATAGGTACACCTCTGCCAAACCCTTTGGGGGATAAAGGCGTGACGGATCTATTCTATGTCCAAATTTCCTGTTCCCTTCAAAAATTAAAAGGGTCCCCTTTAATTATTTATATCGATTACTAGCTTCTGCCAGCAACTTCGCTCGCGTGTTTTTTTTCACCCGCTTTGAGTTATGTCTTTGGTTACTGCTCCTCTCCCGTGTACCATAGCGTGATGTTATATAGCCTTTAGGTTTCCTCAATAAATTGACTATCCAACACAAACATTTCCAATTCGAACCAACAGTTTCTGAGATTAGCGCGTTTAACCAAACAAATAAACCAACTCTTCAGCTTTTAATATTAGTATAGATAATAATAATTGGTGTTATAGTGGCCATAGTAACACGCAGCCTGAGATAATTCCAAGTGTCTACCTATTACTGTTCAAAAGATTACAGCCTCAGTAGTCGGAGTAATAGGGTTCCACGACAACCATTGCTCACGAATTCTTAAAAAGTAACATCTAGAATCGTTTGAAGTACTTTTTCCTGCTCTTTTATCCTACAGTCAGCTAGCAACTAACGACATGTGTCCATTTCAAAGTGGGAAAGGTAATTTTTGTCCCGTTTCCTGTTTCTTCTACATCCGTGTCGCTACCGGTGTGGTCCTAATCTTAACCTGTATTCCGGACGAGCTTCTGCTCGCGACTTCGTCCGCGTAGTTTTTTCACCCGCATTACGTTACGTTTTTGGTTACCGCTCCCGTCCCGTGTGTCGTAGCGTGATGTTATATAGCCTATAGCCTTCCTCGATAAATGGACTATACAACACAAAAATATTTTTTCAATTCTAACCAATAGTTTCTGAGATTAACGCGTTCAACCAACCAAACAAACAAACCAACTCTTCAGCTTTTAATATTAGTATAGATTTGAAGCCAAGGATGCGTACCTAAGTCTTTCAAGTAGTTTTAAACTATTTTAGAGTTTTGTCATTTATTTAATTAGGCATGATTGTTATTTATGTTGGCTATGGTAAATGAGGCATTAAAGTAGGATTAATGCTGTTGAGATGCGTTCCTAGCGAAATATGTGTGGTGTAACTTTGAACGGTAAAGTCAGAAATGAAGTTATACGAGAACGTTGCGGAGTAAATAGGATGTAGTGACAAAGGTTGGAAAGAGTATGCTGTGATGGTTCGGTTATGTTAAGAGGATAAGTGAAAGACGACTAATAATAGGAATTTATATAACAGATGTGAGTGGCAACAACGAGAGGGGACGCTCTAGAAAGATTTACCTTGACCTTATTGGTTGGTGAGGTTCTTCAGAAAGGTTGGGTGCGCAGTGCTTGTAGGACTAGATGTATGACCGTGAATAAGGCGAAAGGAGTATGTAAAGATCGTTGCAGGTGGCGTTCCATGTTTTTTGGCTACCCCCACGGGAAGATGGTGTAAAGTAATGTATGTATGATATTATTAGATTGTAATTTTTTTTACTGCAACAAAATAATTCGACCGAGTTTCTGTCAATGCAGCCAATCTCGATGGATACTAGCCAAGTACGCGGGAAATATTATACTGCACTAGTGTGTGTGCAAACACAGGTGCACTCCCTCTTTCCTAACTTTCACAGTTCGATGGGACGGCAAATCGACACTACCGGAAAGAGATGTGGCGCAGGACCTATTGGTCCTGCGCAAAGTTATTGCTTTACGTACTTTCCGAGGTACAGGGGTGTCACACCACCAATTTTCAAACACCGGGCAGCTATTGAGAAATTCTTAATGGAAATACCCCATAGATTATAATTTTTGCCCAGCCTGGAAATCGAACCCAGGACTCCACGCCCAGCTTTCACGCTTGTAATACTTTAGAGACTCCAACTGGTTTACCTATATCCAACCTTATTTGTGTACTTTATATTTAAGAGATAAACACCGTTTAAAATTGGACACACTTGACTGCGCTTCGAGGGCTGACAAGACGTATTTCGCTTATAAAACCTAGCTGTATCCCGTGGTTTAGTTACTTCTTTGGTTACTACTCCGCTCCCGTGTACCGTAGCGTGATTTTATCTAGCCTATAATATTGTTCGTGAATCTGGCTATCATCTACTAAAAGATTTTTTTCCAATCCGACTAGTAATTCTATAGATAAGCGCGTATAAAAAAACAAACATGAAAATTCTTCAGCTTTATTACACTCATACAGATTAGAAGATAATTCATTCTTGCATGTGTCTCTCTGTCTTATTGAAGTGTCATCCTAAATACCATCACGCCGGTATTCTTAGAAGGGCTAGGCAGAGGTGTAATTCACCCCCTATTACGTGGGACCTAAACATATCGGCGAACTGTGGGTGTCATCCTAAATTCAGCAATTTTATATGTTTTCATAATGAGATTCCAATATTTTTTTTAAACATTTCGTTGGGTGACAAACAAGCCGACAGCCCACCAGATGTTAAGTGATGACCTCTGCCTATAGACATCTGCAATACCAGCCACAAAGTTGAAATATCTGATGTGCTTGTACTTTAACCGGCATCCGACACACCATCACGTCTGTATACCCCAAATGGTAAGGCAAAGGTATACCAATGTACACCCACAGTTCGCCGCTATGTTTAGATCTCATGTAAACTTAATAAAAAAAATTCATAGAAAAGCCCAATAACACTTTTTGCTCGACCTGGGAATCGATCCCAAGAGCTCTAGCGTAGCGGTCGCGCTTAGGACCACTAGGCTAACGAGGCAGTTCATCGGCCCCCGTGCACTTTAAACATTTATTAGACAAAACGAAATGATTACCTGATCTTGTGGCTCCATAGCAAACTTCTGTTCCTGAAATCCACCGCACACACCAAATACACCAAATAACATTGTACACATCCAAATCACTTTCACATTTTCAGTCCGTAGCAACAGGAATAACGGTGAAACGCCCCTACTAGTAAGTCTCTCTCTAAAACTAACCTTCAACATCATTTTAACCGCACTACACACTGTATTATTATCCGTATGCCAACATAACAAGGATATCCGGGTGCTATTTTTAGGCATTCACATTTTAACGGAAGCTTCAGTTTCCCCTACACGAACGTTTTATTTTTGAAATACAAAGTTTTAGTTTGAACGCCATATCTTTATTATTAGACGCGTTTTAGTTTGATGATTTATTGCTTTTCGGGTTTTCCAAAAGCGCCCGCTTATCTGAAACAAATAAAAATGAGTGAGTTAATTATTTTAATGTCGGTTAATGAAAATGTATGGTGGACATTTTTAATTAAAATGGCGCTGTCATTTATGTTGTCACTTTGGTTTTGACAGTACATTTCGTTTTTGTATTTTAAAGCGCATTTTCTGATAAAATTTAAAAACTTGTGAATTTTATATGTCCTTTGAAATATTTTTTAATACTAGCTTATGCACGGGACTTCGTTGGCGGAAATGTCAATTATCATGGTCACAACGGAAAAAAAATATAGCTTAGGTCTTTCTTTCTCGTGGCGGCCATCGGCGGCGGCGAACTCTCGCGTCCGTCCCTGGTGCAAGCCATGGTCCGGAGCGAGAGGGAATGGGATGCAGTCGCCTCATTCTGTGAGGCAGTAATGCTAGAGAAGGAGGCGGCGGGACGGTTGAGACAGCGGTTCTCCCGTCCCAGCTGCCGCGGTAGACGCTCCGAACGACGGAAGCCGCGAGACGACTCCCGGCCACCGTAGATACGGGCCTGTGGACGGTGAGCAATGGGTAGCTCACCGTCCTTACGTTTAACACAACGACAGGCCGTGTCGACGGCGCGTTCGTGTTCCACGCGCGCCTCAAAGAGATGTCAGCAATTTTAGAAGGGGCCACACAGGGCCGATTACTGCCGGGGCTGTGGAGCTGTTCGTAAGAGATACCGCGCCCCCGAAACGCAAAGGGCACAAGAAGGAACATGGATGGGTTTTAGTCAGTAAAAGTCTGACTACGTCCAGGGCGGGGGAAGTCATTTGATGATTTCCCATCCCTCAAAAAAAAAAGACAGACAGAGTTACTTCCGCATTTATAATGGTACTAGGATTGATTTTTTGTTCAAGCACAAACAAAACTTAGTTTTTCTTATCTTATGTTTGTCTTTTTAGAAGATTAGCACTTATTGCGATTGACCGAACTTGTAACTTGACTAACTAATATTAAAATAAACACAATACATCTACATTGTTAAAGAAACCATGCAACAATGTTAGAACTTCAGCAAAACGCCCGCTGTCTGGTACCATTAGGCTTGGTTCACAGGCGAGACAATATTCCGACTTTCTTTTTTAACCCCCGACGCAAAAACGACGGGGTGTTGTAAGGTTGACGTATCTGTTTGTGTCTGTCTGTGGCTTCGTAGCTCCCGAACGCATAAACCGATTTTGTTTTTTTTTTGTTTGATAGGTGAATTAGGCGGGAGTGTTCTTAGCTATGTTTGATGGAAATCGGTTCTTTGGTTTCAAAGTTATCAGCTCTTTTGTTAGCTGCGGTAGGGATTTTTATTCTTCTGTCGGGTGTTAATTATTTTTTTTTTTATGTCATTGATTGGCAAACAAGCCTATGTTCCCACCTAATGTTAAGTGGTCACTGCTGCCTATAGACTAAAGAAACTTTATTAGTTACTAATATTAGTTCAAACCTACACCGCTAAGCTGGTTTTTTTTTTATTTAAAACTGTATTCTAAGTTAGGCAAAGTTCTTAATACAAAAATTGACATAAAACCCGTGTTTAAGTTAGGATCATTGTACTAACTGCATCGGTAGCCTAGTGGTCCTAAGCGCGACTGCTACGCTAGAGGTCTTGGGTTCGATTCCCAGGTCGAGCAAAAAGTGTTATTGGGTTTTTCTATGAAATTCTCAGTAGCAGCTCGGAGTTAGGATTTGTGCCCGGTTAATGGCAATAGGCTCGCCCCCTATTACATGGGACCTAAACATACCGGCGAACTGTGGGTGTACATAGTTACACCTCTGCCTTACCCTTCGGGGAATACAGGCGTGATGGTATGTTATCATTGTACTAACAATAGCACAGTATGATTAAAATTCAAAATATAAAAATTACTAGCAAAGACTAAATGAGACAACTGTAAAATGGAACTGCCTTTTGTAAAGCGAGATTTTTTTTTGTTAATGGCGTTCCAACTTTCCTTTTAATGGTGAAACTGAAATAAATAATTTTGACTTTGAATCACTCGTATCTTGCACTGTGGACTGACTCTTAGCTTGAACAACTAAGTCTTAAAATAATAAATTACTAAGAAAATATAAAGTTCTCGCTAACTTTGAAGACTGAAACAAGAACAGTTCTAGGCTTCGGTTGGACTTTCAAACTATACATTTTTATTTTCTAGAAAATTCTTGTGATAAAAACTAATTTCTCCTCAGTTTTCCAACTGCAGAAAGATTGAAAAAGAAAATAAAGAAAAGGGTTCCGTTTATAATTACTTTGAAAACACGCACTGTAATGTTTTTAAATGTTTCCTTTAATTAGTATGTTATTTGGTTTAATACTAATTAGTATTATTATGAACAAAAATGTCGTCATAGCCCAATGGTTACAGTGCTCGTATCTCATTCATGAGGTTTCTTTTACAGATGGGAAATCATCAAATGACTTCCCCCGCCACGGGCTGAGCAAGGAGTCTGTCTGTCCGTCTTTTTGTTCCGGCTTATCTCCGAAACGGCTGGACCGAATTTGACGGGGCTTTCACTCGCACATAGCTAATGTCATTAGAAGTAACTTTTCTTTTTACTTTAACAAACATACTATCACGCCTGTATTTCCCGAAGGGTTAGGCAGAGGTGTACCAATGTACACCCACAGTTCGCCGGTATGTTTTAAGTCCTATGTAATAGGGGGCGACCCCCGCGATGGCGATTGCCATTTACCAGGAACAAATCCTACTGCTACTGAGAAATTCCTAATGGAAAAGCCCAATAACACTTTGCTCGACCTGGGAATCGAACCCAGGACCCTAAGCTCATCAGTCACGCTTACGACCACGAGACCAACGGGGCAGTTAATTTAAAATTAAAGAGGGTTATGCCAAAAACAAAATTGAAACCAATAAAATAGGGAACGCGAGCAAAGTCGCGGGCAACACCTAGTTAATTATAAAATTCTGGAATTGCAAATCCGCCTAGAGCAAGCGTGGTGATCAACGCTCGTGCCTGCTAATGCTAAAAATGGATTCCTTTTATAGAATTACGAGTCCTACCATCCGTAGATTAAAAATAGCCGTTCGACATTTATTCTAGTGATCAAATTGTTGAATTCAGACGCTCAGTCGCTGCATGTCACTATTAATATCACTTAAAATACTGCTATTTAAAAACTTGTACATTATAAATTGGAGACACGAAGAGTACATTAGAGCATAGCGTAGGAATTTTATGTGAGAATTGGAATTTTTCTATTGTACAAAATTCCATTCAGGACCTGTCATTGTAGGTATCTTTAGGGGAGGGTTATGTCCAGCAGTGGACTTGGTTCGGTGGTTATGATGATGATGACGTCAAAATTTAAACTTACTGCTTTTACAAATGTGACAGTTTGGATGGATAGATGTTTGTTTCTCAGTCAGGCCAGAACATATGGCATTTTTGTCATTAAGATACATAATAGTTTGGAATAGCACGTAAGCTGAAGACATGGTAATAGCACATACCATCACGCCTGTATTCCCCGAAGAGTTAAGTAGAGGTGTACCAAAGTACCAATGCACACCCACAGTTGGCCGATAAGCTTTTAGGACCCATGGAATAGAGGGCGAGCCTATTGCCATTAACTGGGCACTAATCCTAACTCTGAGCAGCTACTAAGAATTTCACAGAAAAACCCAATAACACTTTGCTCGACTTGGGAATCGAACCCAAGACCTCTAGCGTAACAGTCGCGCTAAGGACCACGAGGCTAACGAGGTAGTTAAGTATAAATTGTATGAACATTGTCAATTTCTGTGCAAGGGTTTAATAAATCTCCAACTTGCTTGGAGAGGATAGAAGAGGCGTTCACTTGAAATTTCATTTTAAAACAGTACCTAATCTTCTTTACATTTCAGAGTATTTTCAAGCTTTTTCTCTCTTCTTGTTCTACATTCATTTGTTAACTAAATAGTGTCGGTTTTCGTGCTGTCTATTATAGGTAATTACATAGGATTTCTCTTTATTTTCGTTGAAGATATTAATGAATGCGAGGTAGGTAATTAACACAAAGAATTTGTCAGAAAACTACAAGTAGTCACTATCGTTTGACTTCTGTACTAATATTATAAAGCATACCATCACGCCTGTATTCCCCAAAGGGTTAGGCAGAGGTGTAACAATGTACACCCACAGTTCGCCGGTATGTTTTAGGTCCCATGTAATAGAGGGCGAGCCTATTGCCATTAACCGCGCACAAATCCTAACTCATATTTTATAGTAAGTAATTTTAAGTTCACATGTAATTATATTATTTCTGTATTCACGTAAAGGCTTTCTTTAAGGGAAGCCTATGTCCAGCAGTGGACGTCATTCGGCTGATATGATGTTGAGTAAAAAAAATTAGTAAAAATTAATTTAAAAAAAGTAAGTACCTACGTATGGAGTTTCTTGTAAATTCTTTTCCATACGAAACTAGCTTTTGTAAAGGGCATATAGATTTAATTCTGTTTTCATATATATTACTTTTAAAAGTGCATTTTAGTGATCTGCATTATGTCGTTTCATGGTTTTCAAACAACTATCATCCTGGTTTTTCAGCTATTTTTAACCCAAGGCGCAAAAACGACGGAGTGTAATAAGTTTGACGTTTCTGTGTGTGTGTCTGTCTGTGGCATCGTAGCTCTCGAACGCATGAACTGATTTTGATTTTGTTTGAAAGGTGTATCAGTCGGGAATGTTCTTAGTTATGTTTTAAGGAAATCGATTCAGCGGGTTCAAAGTTATCAGCTCTGTTTTGCACTGCGGTATGGATTTTTATTCTTCTGTCGGGAGTTAAGTACTTAAAATTTTTAATTTTGTGTCTTCTCTAGAAACTTTTAATAAGAAATAGCATTTTAACATGTATACAGTAATTTACGACTTAGCGTGCATAGTCTATCTAGGTACAAATTCTCACTACAAATACAAGTTTTAAAAACAAAAACTAGTTCAAATAAATTGTCATTAACTTCAGTTTCAACTTATAACCGGTTTAAAATGTTAGTCTCGGTTTTACCTTCGAGTCTAAGCTAATCAGTATTAGACCTAATAACTAGACTAGGTTAGTTTAATGCCTAGATTTATGCATAATTATGTCGTTTTGCTCTGATTCCCATGGGCCTTGGAATTTGTAGTGATGGTATTAAAGATATTTTAGTGTCTTTGCATGTCGCGGGAAGGTGGGAAAATCTAGTTGTTTAATCGTTTTCCCTACAGCATTTTTTTGTAATTTTAGTGGTTTTTTATGTACCTAAATATAGGGTGACAAAGTGATCGTAACATCATTCATTTGGATTTTTTTTAAGAATTTATCGAAATAAAATTAGATTAAATATTTATAGCCTTAAAATTAGAAATCCTTAATAATAAAAAAAAAGAAACTAAAACGAAATGGTATCAAAAAATTCCTCCGCATCGCTGTCAACCGGAAAAGTGCCCAAAAGACTGGCGGCATTGCCACGTTGGATGGCAATACTTAACCTCTGGCCAAGGTAAAAGCCAGCCTTTGGGTCGCGGGAAGTGTCAACCAACCGTTTAGATAAATACCGTTTACCGTTTTTTTTTGTCATTTAAAAAGAACTATTTGCCCTTTCCAAAAAGTGGTCTTAAAGGTGCTTGTAATGTTCGCGTTCAGTTACGTCTTTCTTCGGTTACTGCCCCGCTCCTATTGGCCGTAGCGTCATGTTCTATACGTTTCCTTCCTCTTGAATCATTGTAAGATCTATTGATGAAAACCGCATTAAAATCCGTTGCGAAGTTTACAACACACAGACCGCGGGAAGCCACTTTGTTTTATACTAGGTAAGTAGGAGATTTAGACGACCTATGATTATTACTAATAGGTATTTCGAAATGTGAAGTTTCATAATTTTTAGAACTAAAACTCGACCACGCTTTACTGTGAATCACTCTGATATTTACCGTTTTCATTGGAACTTCTGTGACAAAAAGCACTTTTTTGTTGAAATACAATTTTGTGTAAAAATTACATACGAAACCTGAATTTTTGTAACGGATGATTATTTATTTTTTTGTTTCGAGTTAAATTGTAAAAATAAAAATAAGTGATTTTCAAAATAGTTAATTAGATTTACAAAGTACCAACTATGCCAAGTTAGTATTTTCTGCTCAAGTACAGTCACGAGTATTTATATTATAATTATTTTATATTTACTTAAAATTCAAAAGTAAAAAATAATTATTGTATTGTAATAGTTAATTATTATAATAAGTTTTTCCAAAAAAAAAAAAAAAACCGTAGCAGAAAATCGCTTGAGAATTTTGTTTATGTAAATATGCTTACGACTGTACCTATTCATATTTCGACTTCTCTACTGTTTCCACAGCTGCAAAAATAATAAACTCGTTCCATCGAACGAAATTGAATGACTTAAAACACAAAATATGTGCTTACAATAATCGTAAATTTAAAACTAAAATCATTTTTGTTTTGTTAAACAGAATTTCAATTAATAATCGTTACATTGTAGATGATTCATGTTTTATGAAGTTACTTCATAAGTTTTTGGTGTTAATAACATCGTTTAGAATATTAGTTTCTGTGGGAAAAGTGTTGTGTATAAGAATCAATAACTTTAACATCCAATAAAGTTTCTGGTTAAAATGGAGTAATGCGTATCAAAAACAGTAATTTTGAAAATAAACTAGTTTATAATTTCTTGTTGCTTCTATAATTATGATAAGAACTCCGGTAAAGACCAATATAAAACAATATCAATAGACAGTCTTATTGGGCAAACCTAACCAATTTAGTCCATTGTAACCAGTTTTAACTTTAACTAATAATCAAAGTTAACCACACATCCGATTTGACCGATCCAACACTGATAACTCAACTCAAGTGATATCTCTGTACATTTGCATATCACTCCCTATCATTACACTATGGCCTTATTAGATATCGAACCTTGGAATAGATAGATACAGAAGCAGAAGTCCAACTCCATAAAACGAGTGAACGCGCACGCACACATCGGCACGCACGTTTGGTTGTATCAGACTTTAGATTAAGTATCCCTTTGATGCCTGCCGCGTGTCGAACGACCTATGGTCCCGTAGAGCCCAAGATTGGTGTCCTGAAATGGCGAGACAAGGACTCGACACACCACGAAGGATATGGCTTGACGACTTGGTCAGCTTCTTTGATAATTGGCAAGATATGGTGCAAAATAAATGAAGAAATGAAGAGAACTGCTTCGGTAGCCTAGTGGTGCTAGGTGCGACTGCTACGCTAGAGGTCTTGGGTTCGATTCCCAGGTCGAGCAAAAAGTGTTATTTGGTTTTTCTATGAAATTCTCAGTAGCAGCTCGGAGTTAGAATTTGTGCCCGGTTAATGGCAATAGGCTCGCCCCCTATTACTTGAGACCTAGAACATACCGGAGAACTGTGGGTGTACATTGGTACACCTCTGCTTAACCCTCCGGGGAATACAGGCGTGATGGTATGAAATGAAGAGAAGCCTATGCCCAGCAGAGGAACAGCAATGCCAGTTATAATAATTGATTTGTTGTAGCGTTAACTTATTGCCGAATTTATGCCTGTGTACCTATAAAACGAGGATTTTTTTCTTTGTGTATTTCATGAAGCTTGGGTACTAGTTCAAGAGACAGGCATGACAAGTCTTGCACTCTGGAGTAGTCTAACAAAATCTGTAGTTGCTTGCTATTATGGTTTGCTTGCTAATCATGTACACTAATGTAAAGCATAGTAACAAGAAATTCTCATTTGTCCCGTTCAGAAAATACTATTAAAATATCCAGAGAATATTTGCTGTAGATACGTGAAGTGTATGTGTGTGTGCGTGCATTTGAGCTCATAGTGTGGAGCTAACCTTCTGTACCTATCTATTCTGTTATCAAAACGAAATATATCGTTTCAATAAAAACTAATGTTTTAGATACCACTACCTAATTAGTAACCGAATCATCAGTATCTCTGAACTGAAGAAGGTTATTTTAACCATTATCGTGACTATTTAAATTTATTGCTGATAAGCAAATTGAAGTGGATGGTAAAGATAAAGATTCAAATTAACTAATTTCTATCATTATTCGATTGGTTAGGGTCTCACGGTTCCTGTATTAAGTTTTTTACTGACTTTTAAGTATATTGATAAAGAAATTTTATTAAAGTTTTTTCTTATTTGGTTTTAAATTTTAATAACAAAAATTATGAGTGGTTTGAAATTGAACACCGTTTTTAAAAACTTTGAAATTAAAAACTTATAAAAATTAACAAACTTTACAAAATGTGATGTGATGATATTTTTTTTTCTCAAATAATTATTTCATAAATTTTTTTTTTTAAGATAAAAATACACTTGGTGACGGACTATTGAATGCGAAGAAATGTGACCATAATTTTGTATTTTCACAATAAGGCAAATTAAAACTAGGTAAATACAATTGAAGCAAAGCACACTTACCTATACAAAAAACATCACAAATCAAAAACAATTCTTTCACAATATATTCTAAACAACAATACAACCCTGCCACTGCGGACGTATTCTCGCGGTGTGACCAGTCAACCCGTGCCACGCGACTGTCTCGACATTTGAATATTAGCCTACCGCGGGTATTTTTAACTTACCCCCTCGGAAGCTCAGTCTGGCTCGGAACTGAGTCATAGAGGGTGCCACAAACCAATGATCTCCGGTCGAGTAATTAATTAATTGTTTCTGTTGTTCTTGTGTTAAAAATAGGACTTTAATGCAGACGGCGTATAAATAAAAAAGTTTGTGTTGGTACGTGTTTGTACAGTTGGTTGTGATTATAGAAATGAATGGATTATGTGATATTGTATAATATGTAGTTAAGTTCAAAAAAATATAGTAACAAGATTTTTATTTTGTAGATTTCCATAATAAAAAGAATTTGAAATTAATAAAAATCTCAAATAAAATCGAAATAAATTCATTTTAATTATTAATGTTAATAAAATAGCACAAAATATTATTTCTTACCCAAATCTCAAATTAAAATACCGATAAAACTAACAACAGTTCAAGTTTCCTAAATGGAACACTTTAATGGACTTAAAAATCAATTTCAATTAAAATAGTTTCACCAAAATTGAACTTTAGACAACACATTAAACGCATTTTCAAAATTTTAATCGCTCTTAGACTTTAAAACGCATTTTACGTAAAGTGAGGACATTAACTGCAAATGGTATGAGCAAACTGAAAGCTTTAGTTAATTTTGAACTCAATCAATTCAAATGCAACATTCAGTTAATTCATGAATGCCTAAATCTGAACATTTAAAACAAGAATGTTTTTCAAAATTGTACCTTAACGGCTAAATAGATAGCACTGGGAAAGACGCCATTCCAGGTTTGAATTTAGAAATGGTTCTAAATTTAAACTCTGAGTCGCTATTGGCTGTCCGGAAATGGACTGCATTCTGTGCCGATAGATACAAGTTTCGACATGATCAAGTTTTTTAGGGAGTGCTTGAGAAAAAAATAGGATACTTTTAAAGCGTTGATTGTTTTGTTTGTTACTTTTCGATAGTTATTTGGTACGAGTGTTACGCTTCAATGGAACAAAAAATGGTCAAAGTGTAAGAACGGGACAGAAAAACGAAAAAACCTTATCATGTGTAACTAATTCCTTTTCTTTACACAAAAGGAACTCTTAAAAGTAAATAAACGCTATTTATTTATCAATAATGAAATAGGTGTTTCAATAAAAAATCATTCAATTGGTTTTCACTATTCATGATTGATACACAATTGGAAAAAGCAGGTGCAATAAAATAAATAAATATCTGCTGATGAAATTCAAATTTCTGAAGAATGGCATTTCATTTATTTACAAACATAATTATACAAAAGAGAAGTATTGTGATATTAAAAGCTGAGATTGGTTTACGGAGATCAGGTAGCATTCGTTTCGTGTGAAATGAAAAATGAACGCTACTTTCAGGTTAAATAATAAAAATATACAGTTAAAATACACATACCATCACGCCTGTATTCCCCGAAGGGTTAGGCAGAGGCGTAACAATGTACACCCATAATTCGCCGCTATATTTAGGGTCCAAGTAACAGGGAGCGAGCCTATTGTTATTAACCGGGCACAAATCCTAAATCCGAGCTGCTACTGAGAATGTCATAGAAAAACCTAATAACACTTTTTACTCGACCTGGGAATCGGACCCAAGACCTGTAGCTTAGCAGTCGCGCTTAGAGCCACTAGGCTACCGAGGCAGTTCATACTAACATATTGAAATATATTCAGACACCATTAACAAAAGTCATTACTGTCCGTACATCAAAATATTCATCAAAAACGTATCCTTAGAAAACGAAGCTAAAATACTAATCACATATTGTCAGTGAGTTGTACGAGTATATTATAGACTAGTTCATGCCCGCAACTTCGTTCGCGTGATTGCTGATTATCACGGGGTTTTATTATTTTAGAGCGGAACTCTATTTCCACATTTCTAATTTCTCATTAACTGCCTCGTTGGCCTAGTGGTCCTAAGCGCGACTGCTACGCTAGAGGTCTTGGGTTCGATTCCCAGGTCGAGTAAAAACTGTTATTGGGTTTTTCTATGAAATTCTCAGTAGCAGCTCGGAGTTAGGATTTGTGCCCGGTTAATGGCAATAGGCTCGCCCCCTATTACATGGGACCTAAACATACCGGCGAACTGCGGGTGTACATTGTTACACCTCTGCCTTGCCCTTCGGGGAATACAGGCGTGATGGTATGTGTGAATTTAGTTGAAATCAATACGTGTCTCTGAGATTTATAAGGGCTAATGTCAGCAGTAAAAAGTCAATTTTTATAACTTTAAAAATATAATTACAATTACAAACAGACATTTTTACTTTATTTATTTGTAAAGATTCGTAATCCATAAAGATCACCTGAGCATACCCTTTGATATTCTTGTTATGGTTATTATAGTCCTCGTGGCGGCCATCGGCGGTGGCGAACTCTCGCGTCCGGCCCTGGTGCAAGCCATGGTCCGGAGCGAGAGGGAATGGGATGCAGTCGCCTCCTTCTGCGAACGACGCTCCGGACGTCGGGAGCCGCGAGACGACTCCCGGCCACCGTTGATACTGGCCTGTGGACGGTGAACAATGGGTAGCTCACCGTCCTTACGTTCGTGCGCTCGGCGCGTTCGTGTTCCACGCGCGCCTCAAAGAGATGTCAGCAAAAGGAAGGGGCCACTGAGGGCCGATGCCTGCCGGGGCTGCGGGTTGTTCGCAAGAGATACCGCGCCCCCGGAACGCAAAGGGCACAAGAAGGAACATGGGTGGGTTTTAGGCAGTAAAAGTCTGACACTCCCTCCCGCCCCGCCCAGGGCGGGAGAAGTTATTTGATGATTTCCCACCTACCAAGAAAAAAAAAAAAATGGTTATTATAGTAATTATAGTTTGTTATGTAGGTAAGTAAGGTTCTGCGTTAATAAATTGGAAATTATATGGTATGGTGTGCTCGTATGTGGTAGTTAGCCATACGAAGAGCGAGAAAAAAATACACAACATACCATCACGCCTGTATTCCACGAAGGGTTAGGCAGAGATGTCAAAGTCAAAGTCAAATCATTTATTTCAATTAGACCATTAAAAGGCACTTTTGAACGTCAATTACATGTTAAATTAAAAATATTGAATCTAGTTGCCCATTCCAAAAGGTAGTTTCGTATGGAGAAGAACGGGCAAGAAACTCCATACATACTCTTTTAAAAAAAAAAATGTATTACAATAAGTTGTACAATTCCATAAAATTATACTGATGTCAAAATGATCTATTAAAAAAAGTCACTCAAAGTACTGCAATACGTACTCAGTGCCACAAATTAGAAATGAAAGCTAAGTTAATTGTAATATTAAATACATTTATACATTTCAAAGACAAAGAATCAGTGTGTGAGGAATACTCAAATGTAGAATTAATGTCGAAGAGAAAAATAATTAATCAAAACAAAGTACTTATATAATTAAATTAGCAACCAATTGATTTTGTCAAGAATTAAAATTGTCCTATGGAGCAGGACCAGCATGTTCCCAAGCATTGTTATCTTGAATATAATCTTTTAATTTGTAATAAGCTTGTTTACAAAGTGTACTTTAGATACATTTTTTAAATTGATTTTCATTTAATTTTAATTGTAACAATGTACACCCACAGTTCGCCGGTATATTTAGGTCTCATGTAATAGGGGGCGAGCTTATTGCCATTAACTGGGCACAAATCCTAACTCCGAGCTACTACTGAGAATTTCATAGAAATACCCAATAACACTTTTTGCTCGACCTGGGAATCGAACCCAAGACCTCTAGCGTAGCAGTCGCGCTTAGGACCACTAGGCTACCGAGGCAGTCTAGAAAAAATACAATTTTTATTAAATCGATCAATGGTATCAAACTTTTGAATTGTTTTTTGTTTTATCTCGGTTAGCACGTAAAGCCGTTGGCGACTGATCTCATGGTGTCGGATTGCCGTACCATCGGACTGTAAGAGACAGAGAAGAGGGAGTGCACCTGTGTTTGCGCACACGTGCGTGAGAGATACTTATAACTCACTAAAATACCAATCCTACTTTGCCTAACAATCATCTAAATATGGAAAAATCTCACTCGTTAAGTTCGCACCTTCCTAGTACCGTCCGCAAATACACGAGCTCAGGTGGGCTTTTATTTGCGTGCATAAATATGCAGTTTTGTAGGTACCTCGAGACGTCATAGTATCACAACCGTGATACTAACCGTTTCAGAGCATTCTGTGGCTCACTTGTGCACTGTAATTATCTCACGCGTACTTGGTTAGTATCCTTTGAGATTAGCCGCCATGACCGAAATCGGTCAATGCATATATTAGTTTAGATAGAGTACAATACCAGACGGCTTCCAACTCTTCAATTACATGCAACAGACTCACAATAATTATAAACTCATCAGCACTGGCTTGTTATTTTTCGAAGAATTAACATGTAAGTCTGACATACAAATAAAAACTAAAAACATTGCTAATTATATCTTCTGAGAATCATATCGAATTCATATGTTTGTGAGTCATTCATTACTTCGAAATAGTAGCGTGTCAGCTTGTCATATTTTATTTAAATAAAAATCATTACGTACGTAAATATGCAGTGTTAGTAGTAGAGCTCTTTATGAAGGAGCTCGTCCGGGGAAGTACTACCACCATACCTATTTCAGCCGCAAAGCAGCGTTGCTGTATTCCGGTTTGAAAAGTTTTTGTTTTTTTTGGGGGGTGGGAAATCATCAGGGGTTTGAAGGGTATGGGTGCCGGTGTAATTACAGGCACGAGAGACATTTCAACTTTGTCTCTAGAATGGCAACGCATTTGCAACGCCTCTGGTATTGCAGATGTCTATAGGCAGCGGTGACCACTAAACATTAGGTGGGTTGTAGGCTTGTTTGCCATGCAACCATATTTAAAAACCAGGTATTCCTACACGAATATCAATGATATTTAAGATAAACTTGAAAAGAAGTTTTATTATGATTGCGTGTTCTTATGTTCTCATTCACGAAAGCAAGAACGGGTTTCGATGATTCATTCACGAGAACGAACGAACGATAATTTTGTAACCCTAAAATAAGTATGGCTTATTATACCAATAATAATTTGAATCCAATTATTTGTTTTCTGGGCTATATGGAAGCAGGTTATGAGCTATTCAAACTTAAAGCTATTGTTTCAACAATCATCTTATTATTGTAACCATGTTTTTGAAGGGTTAAATGTTGGAGTGTGACACACAGTTAGATTGACTGACAAACTTGTTGGCAATTTCTTTTTAACGTTCTAAAATTTAAATGTGTAAAAGTAAAATCTCCATATTAAAAAAGCCTGGGTTATTTTTTTTTAATATTCTTATTTATTTCCTAAGAGTTATAGTTCTAGGATAACTAAGAAAATAATAGAGTATGGAAAGTATATGCAGGATAAAAAAAAAATTGCAAAAAAAAAAATATTTGCGTAACAAGATAATGCTAACTGCTTAAACACTTACCCGTATTATTAAAATTATCTCAACGACACTACAAAATATTGCTCTAATTTCTTAAATATCAATAGAAATGCGATTATAAATTATATCATCGATATCAGTAACGCCAAAGATAACTAAGAAACTAAATGTATGAATTAAAAAAGTCACATTACTCTTACTGAATCAAAAGGGCGTCTTAACTGCTATATTATCAAGACACATCAAAATAAAAGGATCTATAAAATTTTTAAAACAAAAAAAATCAACGTACTCCTCAAACTACATAGCCGTGTGTCTCAACACTTTTTTTACCGTTTCAATCCTTCTGAGAACGGATGTCCAGGGCATCCGTTTAATCGTACAATCCGAAAACAACTGACTACCACAGCAGATAAACATCAAACCAATATAGACTTTAATCTTAAACACACAAAGTTTCAAATAGCGTGTTCAATTTCTGATGATATCAGTACCTCAGAGGTGAACTGCGCATAAAGTGGGCAACTTAACGATGTGGCTGGCTGGAAAGAAAAAAAAAATTGAAACAGATACGTATTCGATTTTATTGCTTACTTTTTCTTTTTTTATATATATAAAAAGGGTGCCGGTTGGTTATCCGCGTGTTTTTTTTTGTTCATCCTGTATTTAATGGCTGAGAATATAATAATCGTATTATAAAAAAGGTTTGATGACACTTAGATTTGCAATCAAATTGATGATATCCTTGACATAGTGGGCGCAGTGGCTGACTGACAAAATGCAGCGCGGGGGGTCGCGGATTCGATTCCCGTACGGTTCAAAATGTATTTTTATGACCTGCAGATTGTAGTTCCGGTTATGGCTCTTGCTTTACGTGAGTTTATATGTGTGTGTGTATGTTTGTAAACGCACCCACGATACGAGGAAAATAAGTGTAGGACACATAATTTAGTGTCATAAAGTCTACGACGCGACGAATATTATCGAATCGATTGGTGTAGTGGCTGAGCGATTGGTTGCGGTGCTGCGTATTGCAAATTCGATTCTTGCACGGAACAAATACTGTACTGCCTACCAGTAAGTAGATCGGATCTGGTAGGGCAACGGACCAAACAATGGTTTTTTGCAAATTACAGTTGTGTATATTTTGTTTTATGTATAGTCAACAAAAGAGATAACTAACCAGAATCACTAGATTTAATCTAATGAATGAATTAACACATGACATACGGGCCTGTGGACGGTGAGCAATGGGTAGCTCACCGTCCTTACGTTTAATTAACGACAGGCCGTGTCGACGGCGCGTTCGTGTTCCACGCGCGCTTCAAAGAGATGTCAGCAAAAGGAAGGGGCCACTGAGGGCCTGAAGGGGCTGCGGGTTGTTCGTAAGAGATACCGCGCCCCCGGAACGCAAAGGGCACAAGAAGGAACATGGGTGAGTTTTAGTCATTAAAAGTCTGACACTCACTAAGGGCAGGAGCAGTTATTTGATGATTTCCCACCCACCAAAAAAACAAAACACATAACATACCATCACGCCTGTATTCCCCGAAGGGTTAGGCAGAGGTGTAACAATGTACACCCACAGTTTGCCGATATGTTTAGGTCACATGTAATAGGGGGCGAGCCTATTGCCATTAACCGGGCACAAATCCTTACTCCGAGCTGCTACTGAGAATTTCATAGAAAAACCCAATAGCACTTTTTGCTCGACCTGGAAATCGAACCCAAGACCTCTCTAGTCTCTAGTCGCGCTCAGGACTACTAGGCTACTAAGGCTGTTTAATTTATATGATTTAAATTCAATTATATTTCAAAACATCCATCACTTTCAAAAGAAAACTTGACCAAGATTTAAGACACTGGTTACTTATCTCTTTTGTTGAATGTACCTAATAAATATAAATTGCATAAAAATCTTAAACAAAAATCAACATTATATTTTCACCAAAAAGTCTTATTTTTGTTTGACAAAATGTCACGAAGAATACACAGCACACAGATCTAAAGTCTAGTCTATTCAGTCTAGACTACTTTCCCGACTACAAAACTAAGTAAAGACTAAAGAACAACACAGACATGACTCCTTTCTCACATGTAATTAGTAGAGCATTGCTAATGAGATAACACCTGTTGCTGACACTGTCATAAGTCGGCGCTGCCAACAAAATAAATCTTTGGTGAGAAGGCAAATATGTGAGCTTCGAGACGCGCGCAAATGTGAATTTTATGAGAGTTGGTATTGTTGGAGGCACTTATGAGGATTGTGAAGTGCAAGTCCTGGGGGTAATTTACTTATATTTCCTTTTCGAAAAATTGTTTTGGGCGATTACGTTTTCAACCCTATAAACCTTTACTGAATACTGTTTGAAAGGTTTATTAGTGGGGAGTGTTTGTTTGATTGAAATCGGTTCAGCGGTTTCAAAGTTATCAGCTCTTTTGTTAGCTATGGTAGTATTATTTTCTACTGTTACTTAAAATTTTTAATTTTGTGTTTTTAGTTTAACTAAAACCTACCTAAAAAAATTATAGAGATAAACGGAAGGCAACTATTTAGAAAATGTTTGAAGGAGTTTTTGGTTGGAAAGTGCTACTACAGTGTTCAGGAATATCTGAATGAAGGATACTAGGCCCAGTATATCCGATTTATTCCTCTAATTATTTAAATATCTATAAAAATATATATATTAGCTGTTATCCATTGACATACCACACTGTACTGATTACTGATTATATTGTAATGACATTCAACTATTTAATATTCTATTGATTATAAATTTAACTGTAATTTTTATTATACCCTACTTTAGGATCAATTGTCCAACGTAATTTGTACGCTTCAAAGCAAAACATAGATGGCCTATTGTACTTATTATAACATCTTACTACCTATGTTTACAAATACAAATAAATAAATAAATAAATTTAAAAAAATGCACTCGCGGACGCGTCGATGAGTTTCGCAATATCCATGCGTCCGACTGTTTATCCACAGCTTAGCTCTGAGACTCTTAGTACTAAAAAGCTGTAATTTGACACGGATATAGGTACATATTAGACACGGCGACGCGGGAAATTGTAACAAAAAATCTTAAAAAAAAAATATTTTGGGTAAGTACCCCTCTACACTAAAAGTAGGGATGCTCTTTTTTTCTCGTCTTCCCCATTGTGAGGGCGTCAATGGCCTATCCATCTCTCAAAAATATTGTACAAATTCTATTGAAAATTACTTATATAATAATATCATTGTTAGTTGACTAAAGCAGGTAGTAAAAGGTAGCCTAGTGGTCCTAAGCGCGACTGCTACGCTAGAGGTCTTGGGTTCGATTCCCAGGTCGAGCAAAAAGTGTTATTGGATTTTTCTATTAAATTCTCAGTAGCAGCTCGGAGTTAGGATTTGTGCCCGGTTAATGGCAATAGGCTCGCCCCCTATTACATGGGACCTAAATATACCGGCGAACTGTGGGGGTACATTGTTACACCTCTGTCTAACCCTTCGGGGAATACAGGCGTGATGGTATATTTTTTTTTTTTTTTTAAAGGAAATAGTAGTACTGTCTGGGGAGCGATGAATGCTTATGCGAATCCCGCACCCCCGACCATGGTCAGAGGACACTCTGGGATAGTTTTACCTGGTAAGAGCCTGGCATGACCCCGTCATGCCCCACTATAGAGAAAATCAAAGAGGATTCCTGTCGCGCACCAAAAAAAGGGTGATAAAAGGAAACCCACATTGCACGAGGAACAACACACACTTGGCCGATTTTTTTTAAACTACTTGGTCCCTGTGTGTGGCCACATTTCAGGGAGTACACCTCGGTTCAATATCCTTCAAAGTGCAGGGTATTTTAATAGGAATTTTTATGAAAACTTATCATTGTTATGTGCGTTCCACTAGTAACTTTCCAAAGTTTTTTTTTTTTAGTGTGCTGAGGAAATACTCATGGATTTCCTCCGTCGTCGTGGGCATGACGGAAGGGCATAATATTTGCTCGACCTGGAAATCGAACCCAAGACGTTCTAGGGTAGCAGTCGCGCTTAGGACCACTAGGCTAAAAAGGCAGTTCTGTACTGTAGGTCTTCCTGTAAAAATCTCCCACAATCATTTAAGGTGAAGTGAGAATGAGATAAGCCATCATCTCACATGCTTTGGATTGACAGGTCACCTCATGCTCACTTCACCAAAATGTTTACCGAGTACTTACAAAATATTACTATGGAAATCGCTGACCGGTCATTGTGGCTATCTTTAGGGGAGGCCTATGTCCAGCAGTGGACGTCTTCGGCTGATAGAATGATGTTGATAATGATCGCTGCTATTATATGGACTTTTAGGTGTGGAAATAGCTTTAATAACTAAACTTCTAACCGGTTCATCCTAGGCAAGCGAGTTCCACCTTAGGCCACATCATCACTTAAGATCAGCTGCGTCGCGTACAAACGCAAGCCTACTGGAATATAAAAAAAAAACTTAATGCCTTTTACTGACGACCAAACACGTTATCAACCCCAAGCAACACTCCAATCTTGTTCATTCAGCCATTATCTATCAGCTTTTTACATAACAGACGAACATAGCTGACTTATTCAATTCCCAGACTAATTACAATCTCAATTCCCAGCAAACCTGACCCAGACAATGAAACCGGGACGCAAAAACGATGAACGCAAAGTAAAATCAATTAAACAAGAATCCAAAAAAAACCCTTCTCTTCAAGGCCCCTTTCTAATCGATTAAACAATCGATTTAACCGATTATTTCCACTCGATTCGACTATGTAATGTTTACTTTAGTACTGAACGTAGAATGTGTTAAAAATAAAATGAACGCAACGGAAAATCTCATTAAGTAGGGTCAATTTTGTTGCGCACCCCGTTTTTAGGATCGGCTTGTAGTGAAAGATTCGCTTTGTTTGGATATTTTTAGGGTTCCGTAACTCAAAAGGAAAAAACGGAACCCTTATCAAATCCCTTTGTTGTCCGTTCGTCTGTCTGCCTATCAAAATCCTTTATTTCGGGAATGCGTGGAGGTATCAAGTTGAAATTTAAACCGTATACTCAGGTCGACGGTCCCACGAAGTTGTGAAAAAATCAAACTTCCAAGTTAACGTAAACAAAAGATACGGCCGTTTATTCAGCAAAAACGCACATTTCAACACTATCAAGGGAATCAAAACTCATAGGGTAGTTCCCGTTGACCTAGAACTATGAAATTTGACAAGTGGCGACGTTATAGACCACAAGTTCAAGAAAAAGTCTCAAAACCATACATTTTTAATGAAATCTAAAAAAATAGGGGGTCTATATTTTTTCAGAGGGGTCAAAATTTCAAATTCAAGCCACTAGTACAATTGGGGTATCATTTAAAAGGACTTGATGTGCACATAGCAAAATATATTTTATTATTTTTTTCCGACCCATAATTTCTTATATACAATATACCATCACGCCTGTATTCCCCAGAGGGTTACGCAGAGGTGTACCAATGTACACCCACAGTTCGCCGGTATGTTTTTAGGTCCCATGTAACAGGGGGCGAGCCTATTTGCCTTTAACCGGGCACAAATCCTAACTCCGAGCTGCTACTGAGAATTTCATAAAAATACCCAATAACACTTTCTGCTCGACCTGGGAATCGAACCCAAGACCTCTAGCGTAGCAGTCGCGCTAAGGACCACTAGGCTACCGAGGCAGTCCAATTTCTCAATTCAATCAATTTCATCAATTCTCAATTCAAGTCAATTTCTTATATATAATGAAAAAATATAAAAAAAAATACCGTTCCCCTCTGTCTCTGAAGTCTGTGAAACCAATTTTATTTTTATTTAATTTACTATTTATTTATTTCAATAAACTGTTTTTTTAATTCTGTAAATTATAATGATCTTACGTACTGAACCCCCGGTGGGCGAGTCCGACTCGCGCTGGTCCGGTTTTTTTTTTTAATAGAGATGTTTTGAGCATGTATGGAGTTTCTTGCCCATTCTTCTTCACATGAAACCTTTAGGAATATTGGCAACTAGGCTTTTTTTTCTCTTGTATATGACATTCAAAAATGTATTTTAATAGTGTCGTTGAAATAAATGATTTTACTTTGACTTTGAAAATGGGTGTGTCAATGATTTAACGAGATAAAGTGATGGTTCATCTTCTTTTCAATCTTTTCTAACATAAAGTGTAGTTGGTTGTATTATTTTTATTAGTACAGACTTACCTGTAGCATTTTTTTTTAAATTGGGTTTGGTGTTAAGGTCTTATTATTCACTAAATTGCACCAAAATTGGCTTGGTAGTTTAGGAGTAAAAACGAACATACTGACAGAGAAAAAGGATTATAGAAGACATTGTTTATTCGGCTTTAAATTATTATTATACCAATTATAAGCTCTTTTTTTTTTTGTTGGGTGGGAAATCATCATATAACTTCTCCCGCCCTGGGAGGGGCGGGAGGGAGTGTCAGACTTTTACTGACTAAAACCCACTCATGTTCCTTCTTGTGCCCTTTGCGTTCCGGGGGCGCGGTATCTCTTGCGAACAACCCGCAGCCCAGGCAATTATAAACTCTGGCATTAAAGTTATAAATTGAAAATATTTAACCATCACGCCTGTATTCCCCGAAGGGTTAGGCAAAAATGTGCCAGTGTATCCGCCGATATGTTTAGGTCCCATGTAATAGGGGGCGAGCCTATTGCTATTAACAGTAGAAAACAGTTTTCATAACATGAAAAAAAAGTAAATATAGCATAGCGAAAACTGGAGTCAAATATTAAGGGTTGGTCTTCAAGTTACTTTTAAGGGTTGTTTCCGCAGTTCTGTTTTATTCAAAGCTTGCTTGTTATGAATATTTTTACTTTACTCAACTTTAAAATTCAAGTTTGTTAATTTTTACTTGAGAAAGAATGGTGCTTTAAAAATTGTTAAAAGTTTATGGACCAAGAAAAGAATGAAGTTTTACATTTACGATGTAATAATCCTTAGATACAAAATAATGCATTTTTATCGTATCTTCCCCTTTTCGTATTGATGATACATTTTCCTTAACTAATAATTATTCCCAGGTCGAGCAAAAAGTGTTGTTGGGTTTTTCTATGGAATTCTCAGTCGCAGCTCGGAGTTAGGATTTGTGCCCGGTTAATGGCAATAGGCTCGCCCCCTTATACATGGGACCTAAACATACCGGCGAACTGTAGGTGTAAATTGGTACACCTCTGCCTAACCCTTCGGGGAATACAGGCGTGATGGTATGTGTTGTAATAATTATAAACAGGTAAAGTTTATGAGTTTGTAAGGTGGTAGGGGGTAATCTCTGGATCAACTGAACCGATTTTGAAAATTATTTTACCCATAGAAATTTCATATTGTATTCAGCCGTTCTGTCGTAGCCATCCATTCAATTTCGCATTTATAAAGTTAAATTTATTCATTTAAAAGTAATATAGTAAAAGCTGTACTGTTCTGTGAAAACCTCCCAAAGTATTTAGGTTAGCTGTCAATTATTAGTGGAATGACATCTAAATCCACCAAAGTAGATTTTATCAATTAGAACTTTTGTGAGCATAAATCATACTCATCTACTTAGCCTTTTTCCCAACTATGTTGGGGTCGGCGTCCAGTCTAACCGGAAGCTGCTGAATATTAGTGTTTTACATGGAGCGACTGCCTATCTGACCTCCACAACCCCGTAACTGGGGAACACGATACCTCTTGGTTAGACTGGTTGTCAGACTTCCTGGCTCCGTAACGACCAACGGCTTTACGTGCTTTCCGAGACACGGGGATGTCACACCACCAACGTCCAAACCTCACCTCATTTCGAAGCTCATTTAGAAAAATCTTAAATACTTTGAAAGAACAGGTTTCATAGAACGATATTAACATACATAATACATCAAGTCTACATGTAGTAAGTTGTTGACTGCATCAAATCAATATAGAATTTTAATTAACGAAGTAGGTGGTTGTTTAACATTCTATTTCATTACTTATAATCTAATGTTTTCCGACAGAAATGGGTCAGTTCTTCATTTGTCGACATGGGCGAAGTGGGGGTGGAAGGGGGCTGGGTTTTAGTTGCTAAACCCTGAACTACGCCTTAAGCCGCATTAATTTCACCGCGAGAATTTCGTCGTCTATCGGTAGCCGCGAGGCGATTCCCGGCTACCGCAGACGCGGGCCTGTGGACGGCGAGCAATGGGTAGCTCACCGTCCGTACGTTGCATAACGACATGCCGTGTCGACGGCGCGTTCGTGCTTCACGCGTGCCTCAAGGATGTCAGCAATTTTTGAAGGGGTTACTCAGGGCCGATGTCTGCCGGGGCTGCGAATTGTTCGTAAGAGATGCCGCGCCCCCAGAACGCAAAGGGCACAAGAAGGAACATGGGTGCGTTTTAGTCAGTAAAAGTCTGACACTCCCTCCCTCCCCCAACCTCTTGTTACTAACACTACTTTTGTGAATTGGGTAGGTGACACCACTAATCGATTGACGTACTTTTTATGAGCTGTCAAAACGCGATTTCCCTATAGATTTTGTACGAAAATACATGATGATGACGTCACTTTTCTGACATCTCCATTCATCAACTATTTATTGATTTCAAAGCAACTACAAATCTAATTCTATTGTTATCTAAATATTAATTACTGCCTCGGTAGCTTAGTGGTCCTAAGCGCGACTGCTACGCTAGAGGTCTTGGGTTCGATTCCCAGTTCGAGCAAAAAATGATTATTGGGTTTTTCTACGAAATTCTCAGAAGCACCTCGGTGTCGAGAACTGTGCCCGGTTAATGGCAATAGGCCCGCCCCCTATTACATGGGACCTAAACATACCGGCGAACTGTGGGTGTACAATGGTACACCTCTGCCTAACCCTTCGGGGAATACAGGCCTGTTGGTATGTGATGGTTTACTAAAAATTTATCAACTGTTCTTTTTGTGAAGTAGTGTTTTGGAATTATTATTTAATGGTGTCATTTACCCAATTATAGATACTTTGGCACCGAGATACAGGATTTATCTCTTAGCTCATATGTCACAGGATCAAGCAAAATAACTCCTCCTCCACCCTAAGGCCAAAAACTGTCAAAGTCAACCAAAAACTGGGTACGTGCCTCAAATTTTAAGCCAAGCATTTATTACAATTAGACCATTTATATGCACTGTTCAACAGTCATGAAGTCGCCTAAAGCTTGTCTGATATATCAAGAGTAGAATGATGCTATGGTATACCCAGGGTGAACTGGACAGACGCCTTTGCACCACTAAAGTCTTTATACTTTAGAAGGACTACCACCATACCTATTTCTGCCGCAAAGCAGCATTGCTGTGTTCGGGTGTTCGGGTGTGGGTGCCGGTGTAATTACAGGCACATGGGCCATTTCAACTTTGTCTGTGGGATGGCAAGGCATTTGCAAAGCCTCTAGTATTGCAGATGTCTATAGGTAGTGGTGACCACTTAACATACGCTTAGTACATCACTGCATCTCTGTCAAACCGTTTGAAGTTGACAGGGATTTTTTTTTGTGGGGGTTGGGAAATCATCAAATAACTTCTCCCGCCCTCAGCGGGGCGGGAGGGAGTGTCAGACTTTTACTGACTAAAACCCACCCATGTTCCTTCTTGTGCCCTTTGCGTTCCGGGGGCGCGGTATCTCTTACGACCAACCCGCAGCCCCGGCAGGCATCGGCCCTCAGTGGCCCCTTCCTTTTGCTGACATCTCTTTGAGGCGCGCGTGGAACACGAACGCGCCGTCGAGACGGCCTATCGTTATGCAACGTAAGGACGGAGAGCTACCCTTTGCTCACCGTCACTTTAGAAGGACTACCACCATACCTATTTCTGCCGCAAAACAGCATTGCTGTGTTCGGGTGTGGGTGCCGGTGTAATTACAGGCACATGGGCCATTTCAACTTTGTCTCTGGGATGGCAACGCATTTGCAAAGCCTCTAGTATTGCAGATGTCTATAGGTAGCGGTGACCACTTAACATACGCTTAGTACATCACTGCATCTCTGTCAAACTGTTTGAAGTTGACAGAGATAGAATGATGTTATAATACTTTCTGTGCTAAATATCTCTAGTAAGTAGTGTAACAAGTGTGCTTTTCTAGAGGCTAAATAGGTCAGCTGAAATACGCAGAAGCAATTCTGAGGCTTGCTTGGTTTCTTTGAAAAATCGTGACGTTGTAAGTATAAATGTTGTGGTTGAGGGCATTTTACTAAAAAACTTTTACTTGGAACAACAAAAATGAAGCTGGGTTCTTTAGAGTAACTACAGAGGGGCATTTAAGGGGAGTACAGTACCACGATCGAAATTCGGTCAGAACAAAATTGTTATTAAAATTGGCAATATTAATTTCTTAAATTAGACTGCCTCGTTGGCCTAGTGGTCCTAAGCGCGACTGCTACGCTAAAGGTCTTGGGTTCGATTCTTAGGTCGAGCAAAAAAGTGTTATTGGGTTTTTCTATGAAATTCTCAGTAGCAGCTCGGAGTTAGGATTTGTGCCCGGTTAATGGCAATAGGCTCGCCCCCTATTACATGGGACATAAAAAAAAATACCGGCGAACTGTGGGTGCACATTGTTACACCTCTGCCTAACCCTTCGGGGAATATAGGTGTGATGGTAAGTGTGTAATTTCTTAAATCAAAATAAGATTCAGCTTGCACTGTAACAATACGCGACACGACGCGACGAGGCGTGCACTTTTCAAAAATAGCATCAAAAGATCTATAAGTAATTTACTACATGACAAGTTATATACGCTAAAGCGTGTGAAAGTTCTCAGAACTTCTGTGCGCATAAGTATATCTTGTCGTAGCTATCATATTAGCATCGCATCGCGTTACTGTGTACACAGTTCCTTAGAACTCGTCCGTGACGTCATTACAAGTCACCTTGTTGATCGAAGGGTCATATAACCATACATTCTTAATGTAAACGAACCTATCACCACAAAAACTACCTACCACATACTTTCAATTACAGAGAAAGAATCCGTATAAAAAAAAAACGTTAAAGGTAAATCTACTTTAAGACGTAAGTCATAAGTCGGTCATTTCATTAGCATATTGATTGGAACATCTACAGTGGCGAGAAGCAGTCATAACAAGTAACTGGTCAATCGAAAAGTGATGAGAATTTATAACATTTCATTATTTTTGTTGGCTGGCAACTGAGCAATGTTTTCATTGCGAGTATACGTAACGGTGGTCTTAAACGGGCAACACTTTTTGGAGTTTACTTCTTAAAGAATCGATGTTCATATTTATGCTCGGAGTATAAAAAAATATGGGAGTTAAATCAAACGTTATGCGTTACAAGCTACATTTTGCCCATTCCCCACCAAAGAGTTTGCAGGAGTGCACGGACTCAATAATATATAAACTAAGGAGTAAACTCCAGTAACTGCCTCGGTGGCCTAGTGGTCCTAAGCGCGACTGCTATGCTAGAGGTCTTGGGTTCGATTCTCAGGTCGAGCAAAAAGTGTTATTGGGTTTTTCTATGAATTTCTCAGCAGCAGCTTGGAGTTAGAATTTGTGCCGGTTAATGGCAATAGGCTCGCCCCCTATTACATGGGGGACCTAAAAACATACCGGCGAACTGTGGGTGTACATTGGTATACATCTGTCTAACCCTCCGGGGAATACAGGCGTGATGGTATGTTACGTTACATAAACGACGACACGGTCGGCGCAGTAGCCGAGCGATTGGCTGCTGCGCTGCGTGTGGCGGGATCGATTCCCGCATGGAACAAATTTTGGTGTGGCCTACAGCTAGTTGTTTCGAGTCTGTCTGTTTGTGTATGTGAGTTTATATGTTTGTAAACGCACCCACGATACAGGAGAAAATCCTAATGTGGGACAACGTTATTTAAAAAAAAGGGTACCGTACCACTGAACAATAATAAACACATACAAAAATTAAAAACGTTTCTTATAAGGGGCCTTTTATTATTAATATTATTTTGTCGTTATAGCGACAATTATAATACACACTTTATTGCATTGACAGTAGGTCTTAAATTTCAAGGCACCACAGAAAAGTCCAGTTTAGCATCCGACAATCTCCTACGTTGACCTACGAGTTACAAATCCGAAATAAAAAATACACTCTGAATATTTCTAGAGTCTACACATAGCGGTTCAAAGTATACGAATAAACGACGAAAGTCCTGTGATAGACGCCGGACAGCCTTATGAATAAGTGAGGGTGGAGTACCCAAAAATAGGCTATAATCTAGAAATTTCCACTAATTAATAGGACCCATATTACCACCATATCTAATAGAATTTGTATAAAACTATCCGCCGTATAATGTAATCGGAGTTCAAAGGTGGTAAAACGACCTTGAAAAGCCCTAAGTAATTCAGTAATGACGTCACAGAAAATCCTACACGGCGGCGGACGCTAGTCGTGAACTTCACACTTTTCAATTGTCTTATCACGGATTTTTCCTGAAACCTATTATTTTCAGACAAGCTTAAAGTCACGTACTACAAAAATACACAAAAGAGTTTTTAATGAAATTCGGCTTCGATTCGCTTGGCTTAAGCTTTCCCTCGAACCAGTCATTATTAAAAAAATAACACAGAAACTTTTTGACAGCGAAATATTCAATTTCGATTTATTACATAAGTTTTTTTGCAGTCCAAAAGGTTATTGGTATTCAGTTGTGAGCTTTATGTAGTTGTGTTAAGGGTGTCGAAAGGCTTTTGGAACTGTAAGTGAGCTTGGTTGTTCTGGTGTCAGGAAATGTCAGCCGTATCAATTGACAGGTGGAAGTTCTTCTCGTGTTTTTTGGGCGTAAAAAATGATACGAATGAATTAAGTAGGCTGTATGATATATTTGTTTTGTGAATTGCCTGCTATCGTGATGTAACTTTCTGATGCAGGATAGGCAGATATTGAAGTTATTTTGTGTTTTAACTAACACCTACCTACCTACCCTTGACCGTAACGTATTGAAAATAATTATGGTTTCATTCACAACTTTAATCTTACTAAGCCATGTCTGCAGACGGACAGACGGACGATAGAGCAGACACGTGTTAGAGTGGAGATCACGTTTAGGCAAACGTAGTGTGGGACTCTCTGCTGCACGGTGGACCGATGATTTAAAGAAGGTGGTGGGCAGCGGATGACCCGATCTGCCCAAGACCGGAATGGTTGGCGCTCTTTAGGGGAGGCCAACGTTCAGCAGTATACAACTATTACGCTGATAATAATTATGATAATGATGATGCAGCAACGTTATTTTGCAAATAACGTTCAAAAGCGACTTTTAATGACCTAATACAAATAAATGATTTGACTTAGACTTTTAAGTTTTATTCAATATTCTAGAATGGCGTAATTTTCCCATAATTATTAAAATGACTGTCATATTGATTACTGAATAATTACTACCACTATTTAGTTCAAGCACTATTATTTCGAATTCAGGTATTAGACTGAACGTTATTTAATGATGTATGATGATGAAATCGTGTTAATGATAAGATAGTCATCGTGACGAAATAGGCCGCACCATAGACATAGGATCTGTTTCTTAAAAACATATTCTGAAATTGTTGGGATTAGTTCCAATCTTTCACCCATAGATGGCTTTGTAAATTTACCGTTAATTCCTGAATCGCGGTGTTAAGATTTGCACGCAGTTAACAGCCCTCTTGGTGTTATATTTTTATGGAAAAAAAGTTTCCATTGACTTCACCAAGAAAAAAAAACTCTATTGAGTTCACCATATCGTTGTTTCATTTGTACGAACCCCATATTGATTTAACCCAGTTCATCCATGACCTGTACAGACATAGAGAAAGTATTATTTACGGGAGCTATTTAACTAAACAGATGACACTTCACAGCCGCCATTGTGTATACTAATTAGTTTTCAATTACAAAAAACTATGCTAGAGGTCCTCCCAGGTCCAGCAAAAAATGTTATTGAGTTTTTCTATGAAATGCTCAGAAGCGATAGAATATGTGTCCGGTTAATGGTAATAGGCTCGCCCCCTATTACATGGGATCTTAACATACCGGCGAACTGTGGGTACTCCTCTGAACTATTTAAAGATTTAAAATGTCGTGTGGTTTAATCTTAAAATATAAGTTAATTACCAAAGAAATACTCATTTCCGTACCTTTCTATGTACTTAAAAAAAACGGGATGAGCATCTGAAATACTCCATTTTATATTCCCATACCTTAGAAATAATCTTAATTAAAATTACTCGACCAAATAAAAAAAAAAATTCAAACCAGTTTGGAACTGTAGTTTTAAATTATTTTAAACTTTCATCCGACGTTGATGAAGAGGTACGAACGTAAGTGAATGGGTAATTTTTTTTAGGGTTCCGTAGTCCATAGTAGCAGGGGTCTTTTTTCCTTTGTTTACACTTGACCCTATGTAAACGCAATACATTTATTTCAATTAGTTCATCAAAATGTACTTTTGAACGTTATTTACAAGAAAACGCATCAACCGTTTCGAACCGGTCCTTTTGGAAATCTATGGGGGAGGCCTATATCCAGTAGGGGACGTCCTACGGCTGACATGACGATGATGTTGATACGGGTATTTTTAGTACATACACATATTGTGTTGTTAAAAAGATTATTAATTTTATGATATCCGGAACTCCAAGTGCGTGAACCAACTCGCACTTGGCAGGTTTTTAATACCTATTTACAGGAAATACCAAAATCTTTACGAGGTTATTTAATGAGCCATTTTAGCACTAACTTCCTCTGGTGGTAATTATTAATTCAGTCAGGGTATCCTAAAAATAGATTAGTTATGAGTAACATTTCTTTGATTATTGCTTCGTCACAGATTTTGGATATAAATTATACTTAATCTAGTTTACCGACACCAGTTAAATTGTTTTAGCACATTTGCTAATTAATTTGCTATCAAAATAAGTATTATGATAGAGATTTATTTCTCTAGAGACTGACTAGGTCGAACTGAATATCCGGACTAATATTGCAGATATATTGTGATAGTACGTTTGACTGCCCGTTGGATACTTCCACTTCGAACTTTTGAAGGTTTGTAGTTACGAAAATTGACCCTCAGGTTTCCTCTCGATAATTTCCTTCACCGGTGTCTGTGAAGTCCAAGAAAGTACATATGAATTGAAAAAAATATATTATTACTTGCCTGAAATCGGACCCGTAACCTCATGCATGATAGACAGGTGCCCTAACCACTAGGCCATCTCGATACGCTGAGATGTATGATGTGACTGTTTACTTCCGAAGAAAAATAATATTGCTAACGAAAAGTTTGAACATTTAATTTTGAAGAATCAATAAATGGAGAATGTTCTCGAAAAATCCTGCACACATACATAACCACACGCCTTTTCCCATGTGGGTAGGCAGAAAACACAGAACACCACCTGCTACGATTTTTACATACTTCTTTCGCCTCGTCCACGTTCATACATCCTACTTTCTACTAATATTATTAGAAAGTTTGTAAGGAAGGATGGATGGATGTTTGTTACTCCTTCACGCTTAAACGGCGAAACAAATCTGGACGAACTTTGGCACTGAGATAGATAGTAGTGTGGAATAACACATAGGATACTTTTAATCCCGAAAAAAAAAATACGATTTCCGTGGGTTAATATATAAAATTTGACGCGGATAAAATCGCGGGCAGAAGCTAGTCATAATGATAAAACTAAACAGTTTTTGTTTTTTGTTTGAACGTGCTAATCTCCGGAACTACTATTGCAATTATGAAAATTCTTTCGCTAATAGAAAGTTACGTTATCCCTAAGTGTTTAATTATACACTACATTTTGTTATCAAAAAAAATTATAAGAAAATTCGCGTGCAAACACACAAATCATTCACTTGAAATTTATATTGATCTCCGCTACCTATAAAATTCCACGCTGGTCACTATTTAGATCGACCAGCCATAATTTCCAGACCGGATAGATGTCGCCACTTATTACCATAAACAGTTCATAGAACCAGGATGATGACTAACTAATCATTCTAGGTGCAAACCAGTTATTTTTTGGCAACAACGGTTTTTAAGACCTCAATTGGAATTTTCGTCATTGACTCACAGGAAGTGAGAGTGCATCTATTAAATATTTTTTAGCTCAATCGTTTTAAGTCCACATCCTTCTTATCTTTTGTAGTAGGTAAAAAATCTATACTAATATTATAAAGCTGAAAAGATTGTTTGTTTAGTTGAACGCGCTAATCTCAGGAACTACTGGTTTAAATTAAAAAATGATTTATGTGTTAGATAGTTCATTTATCGAGGAAGGCTTTAGGCTTTACAAGATCATCCTACGACACACGGTTGAGGAGCAGTAACCAAAGACGTAACCTAATGAGGGTGAAACAGCTACGCGGACGAAGTCACGAGCAGAAGCTAGGTTCAATATATGTACGTGACGTACAGTTCGCTGTACTTGTAAATTAAAATTTCAACACGATCTATAGTCGCGTCCAAGTGCATTATGAAACGGAAACGGCCACATTGGTAATTACTCTAGTGCCCGGTTGTAAACTTTATATATATTTCAAATTGTTTTAATAAAGAAAAAGAAAGACGTAACGCGAGTGAATTAAGCCACGCGGACGAAGTCGCGGGCAGTTCGCTAGTTTAATATAAGTCTGAAATCGCTTATACGCCTTAAGTAAACTATATGATTAATGCTTGTGTCTTCTTTGGATAAGAATAGACTTTTAACGTGCAGTGGGACAATAATAGGCTAGTTTACTCTTAAATTCATATCTCACTCATTAAACGTCGATTTTTCGAAAATGTGTGTTTCCTTTATCAAAAATTTGTCATCGTGGATATCTTTAGGGGAGGCCTATGTCCAGCAGTGGTGATAATCGGATGATATGCTGATGATGATTACTAAAAAAAAAACATCAATATTTGTCAGTAAACGTCCAACGCTGAATACACGCCATCTCATAAATAATTTGAATAAATGGCGCCGATCAATAGATAGGCATTTTTTTAATGAATAATTAAATTAATTTATTACAAACACCACTATAAAATAGAGGTATAAAAGTTAGTTGACCTCTGAGGCCGAAATTAAAAGAAAATTAGCAAAATATTGAACGTGGATTGGAATGTTTTATTTTAAATGTTTTTATTTTATTTTAAATGTCATGATTAATTAGAGTAATAATAATACCAGCCTATTATTATGCCACTGCAGGACAGAGGCCTCTTTTCACATAAAGAAGGCACAAGCATTGCTCACCATACTTGTTCAAATATTGGCGACTTTAAATACCAGGTCTCGGTTCAGTTCTTCTCACCGATGTCAGTGATGTTCAAGATAACAGATAGAAGGTACATATTAAATAGTACTTGCTGGCATGTTTGCACCCACAACTTTATGCACGAGAAGCCATTCTTAGACTTAAAACCTGTGCTATCGAGACCATAATACGGCAATAATACCATGAAGATGTGTAGCATCATCCGTCAAAGGCATCTCCATACAGATGCAATATTATTTCCAAGGGGAATATCGAGATAAATCTATCTTTAAAACAATTTCTTAGATATCTCGCGCTACTGGCCTGTGGACGGTGAGCAATGGGTAGCTCACCGTCCTTACGTTGCATAACGACAGGCCGTGTCGACGGCGCGTTCGTGTTCCACGCGCGCCTCAAAGAGATGTCAGCAAAAGGAAGGGGCCACTGAGGGCCGATGCCTGCCGGGGCTGCGGGTTGTTCGCAAGAGATACCGCGCCCCCGGAACGCAAACGGCACAAGAAGGAACATGGGTGGGTTTTAGTCAGTAAAAGTCTGACACTCCCTCCCGCCCGGCCCAGGGCGGGAGAAGTTATTTGATGATTTCCCACCCACCAAAAAAAAAAAAAAGATATCTCGCGCGACCCTACACACATATTCGACATACACAACCTGCGATAAAATTCCCCATAGATATAATCCGCCTTGTTATCCTAGTAGTCCTAAGCGCGACTGTTACGCTAGAGGTCTTGGGTTCGATTCCCAGGTCGAGCAAAAAGCGTTATTGGGTATTTCTATTAAGTTCTCAGTAGCAGCTTGGAGTTAGGATTTGTACCCGGTTAATGGCAATAGGCTGGCCCCTATTACATGGGACCTAAACATACCGGCAAACTGTGGGTATACATTGATACACCTTTGCCTAACCCTCCGGGGAATACAAGCGTGATGGTGTGTTTATGTAGATATAATCACACGTGTGTAGAAAAGCCGTTATATTTCCACACAAGTGACCAATTTCTTAATCCACTTCGAAATAAAACAAAATCGATCTCTATTTTAAAAATACGTTCTATATAATTATGTATAAAGCTAATGTATGTTTGTATAATTTATACCTATGCGAGGCGCCACAAAAGTTTTGACATTAAAATCGCGTTAGCTTCCAAATTAACTAGTCGTGTTGATGTAAAGTTCTGGTCAGACTGTTGGCGGGTGTTTCACAAACTTTTATAAGTGTGTAGGTAGATAGTTTGATATCTATACCAAAGTTATAAACGTGAAGGTAAGATCCTAAAATTTGTTTGTTTGTTTGTTATAAATTTGGTACAGACTAAGCTTAAACCCCAAGACACGTCTTCATCTACGTCGGTAATAACCGACATTTACGAGAACAAAGTCGCGGGCAAAATCATGTTGTGTTATTATTTTAGTTAATTTCATTCATTAATGTTAATTACATAGTTCAGTTTTTCATATTCAGACGTAAAAAAAATTTAAGCTCTTTCCCAAAACTAAAAAGAATTCATTGTAGCACTAGTGCTATAATATAATGGTTAAAAACCACGCGTGCGTAATATACTATATTAAGACCCTAAATGCCATTTTACGAAAAAGTGTTTTGACGAAAAAAGTACTAAAATTATTAAAGTTTTTATTTTAACCTTTCTCTTAAGGTTAGAATAACCCTCGTATGTATTTATAGAAATTACAATTAATCGTCGCCCTCATCCATCATTAAAATCGATCTTTATCGAAACAATACCTATCAAGTTCTATATATAAATGGTAAAAAACAGGAAAATCAACACAAAATGGCTCCAACAACGGCCCAAAAACTGCCTTTATTGTAATCGATGTCGTGACCTTTGACGTCCAATTAAAAACAGACCCTATTATCATTATACTTTTTGTGTCGAAAATGCTTTAACACCTACAAGCTCATTTTGTTTTTAATGGTTTTTCGATACGAAATGTTTAATCAATAAGTTTTGAAAGTAGTATTTCTAACAAAATGGGCTTAAATAATTATAATTCATATTAATATTAACATAACATACCATCACGCCTGTATTCCCCGGAGGGTTAGGCAGAGGTGTACGTATGTTTTATTAACCGGGCACAAATCCTAACTTCGAGCTGCTACTGAGAATTTCATAGAAAAACCCAATAACACTTTTTGCTCGACCTGGGAATCGAACCCAAGACCTCTAGCGTAGCAGTCGCACTTAGCACCGCTAGGCTAACGAGGCAGTTAATATTATAAATGCGAAAGTAACTCTGACTGTCTGTCTGTTACGCTTTCGCGCCTAAACAGTGCTAAACCGATTTTGATGAAATTTGGTTCACAGATAGATAAGTCTTTTAAGACGGACTTAGGCATTTTCTCAGTTTATCTTGGACATCGATGACATAGTGAGGAAACCTAGACTTATAATTAACACAAGTATGAAATCGGCAATCCGCCTTGAGCAAGCGTGGTGATCAATGCTCGTGCCTTCTTTGTACAAGAAGAGGCCTTTGATCTGTAGTAGAACAATAGAAGACTGGTTTAATAATAACTGAAATTGGAAAAGATTTCTGACACATGATAAAAGATTTGAAGAGCCTATTCAGAATCAACTTTGACATTTGCAAAATAACAAGAATAATAGACGGAGCTCTATTACGGACGCAATTAAAATGTAATAAAACAGGGAAAACACGATAAAACACCCACTACCGTAGAAGCTAATAATTATCTAGCCTCTCGCTTACTCTTAACAGCCTAAGGTCCCTAGTGACTAGACTTCTTGATAGGAAAATACCGAGGTGAATCTATTTTTATCATTCACCCGCAGTGTATTGAGAAAAGTATCGGAAATGAAATTTTAAATCATACCATCACGCCTGTACTCCCCGAAGGGTTAGGCAGAGGTGTAACAATGTACACCCACAGTTCACCGGTATGTTTAGGTCCCATGTAATAGGAGGCGAGCCTATCGCCATTAGCCGAACACAAATCCTAACTCCGAGCTGCTACTGATAATTTCATAGAAAAACCCAATAACACTTTTTGCTTGACCTGGGAATCGAGCCCAAGACCTCTCGCGTAGCAGTCGCGCTTAGGACCACTAGGCTACCGAGCCAGTTAAAATTAAGGTGAGGTTTAAATTTAAATCTACAATAAAAATATAAAACTGAAAAGACTTTTTGTCTGTTAATCTCTGAAATTACTAGTCAAATTAGAAAATATTTTTGAATATGATAGCCAGATTATTGAGGAATAGTATAGGCTTTATAACATCACGCTAGCACACGGGAGCCGAGCAGTTAACAAAGACGTATCATAAAGCTGTTGAAATGGTAACATTACGTATATACAAGTGATCATTACCAGATGCTACGCTAGAGGTCTTGGGTTCGATTCCCAGGTCGAGAAAAAAGTGTTAATGGATTTTTCTATGAAATTCTCAGCTCGGAGTTTGGATTTGTGCCCGGTTAATAGTAATAGGCTCGCCCCCTATTACATGGGACCTAAAACATTCTGGCGAACTGTGGGTGTTCATTGTTACACTTCTGCCTAACCCTTCGGAGAATATAGGCGTGATGGTATGTGTATGTGTATCATTACCAGACCAGACAGGATAACATAAGTGCGACAGAAATTGGTCGTCCTACTTTCTTGTACAAAATTTTATTGAGGTAATTCTGACGACAAAATTTGGTCGCACCGGTTAGCCTGACCAGAAACAATCAGTTATTTTCCCGTTACGATACCCACGGGATCCAGTCTATTCACATAGACAAATTTACTTAATATCTGTCTAGAATACTTATTCCCTAATCACTACTAAATTAACTTTCCAACTTATTACTTATTAGCTGTTGCCCGCGACTTCGCTCGCGTGGAATAGTTAGTTTACTCAGCTCTTTTGGTTTTATAAGTGTGGTATCGCAAATAAACTCGTAAATTAATTAATTAATATTTATTTGGTACAGAGCCGCACATGGTACAATGATAGATACAGAAAGAGAGAGAAATATATGTGCGAGGGAGTTAGATAATAATGAGGATGCGTTCCATACCTCACAATAAGATACTAATTTTGCAAAAAAGTGCCTAAATACAAAGTTTCATGGTTTTATCTTCAATATTGACGGACTCCCATAGAAACTATCATCCCCTATTTCAAGCCTTTCAAGCCTTTTTTTCGCAACAAAACGTCTAATCTGTCGTTGTACGAAATTTCATCAAAATCGGTTCAGCGGTTTAGACGTGAGAGCGGGACAGACAGACAGAGTTACTTTCGCATTTATAATATTAGTATGGAATTATGATAATGAATAAAATTTGCATACACACGTATTTGTTTAAGCCGTGGTATGAATATTTCCCTAGCCATTAATTACAATTTATTTTATGTTAAAAACAGTTTTCGTTACAAACGTTTTTCATTACAAAGTTGATGTTGACTGTACTTAATTAACTTTTGTCGCTAGGTGTACACACGAGGACATTTTAAGGTATGTACTTCCAGTATACTCTGTCCTTTTATTGTATAAGCTTTGCGTGGAATAGGGGTTCAACTTAAATTGGCAATGTTTACTGTATGTCGTTGTATGTGCTAGCAAGGAAATTAAAAAATAATATTTTCGTCTTTGGGAACGTAGTTAAGGAGACTTCCATGGTAAATAGTTTGACTTTGACTTTGACCGACAGCGCTCTCCATACAAGTCCAGTCCAGTCATATTTTAGCCAATCTGTGAATTCGAAGTAATTTTCGTATTTATATTAGCTATAAGACCAAGTTTCAGGATTTTTTTTAATGGCAATGGATGGTAAACAAGCCCACGGCCCACCTGATGTTAAGAGGTAACCCGATACCTATAGACATCTGTAATACCAGAAGCCTTGCAAATGCGTTGCCAACTCAGAGACAAAGTTGAAATGTCTCATGTGCCTGTAATTCCACGGGCTCCCAAACCTTTCAAATCGGTACATAGCAATACTGCTTTGAGACAAAAATAGGCATGGTGGTAGTACTTCCCCGGATGACCTTCTTCACAAAGAGCTCTACTATAGTTTAGGTACAACCCACCTATGAATTGAAAAGGATTGTTATACTGCAAATTAAAGTTGTGTTTTAGTACAAAAAACAACAAGCAATAATGTTCCTGGTCCTTTGGTACGAAATTCAAAAATAACGCTCACCACAAAAACCAACGGCTATCGATCTCAGTATGTACTTCTTTTATTATTTTTATACTTGAAAGTGCAAAAATCTTAAATTAAACACGCGCAATACAATGGTTTATTTGTTAAACAGGTTTCTGATTCGTCACTTTATTGTAAAAGATGGCAAGACAGGTTTAAGATTAGGGATCGGGTTCCGTAGAATTTACATTTTACTTTGCATAATGCAAAGGCGACAATAGAATTTGAGCTATTGTTTGGATAAAGCATTGAGTGAAGATTGAATTATTGTGATCTTAAATGTTCAGTTTGGAAGCTTAATAGGATTTCGAGCGATCTGACACCATGCCCATTGCATAATTTTTAATCTTCAAAAAAAATATTCATCATGTAAATGTAATTTTTATTATGTTCTAGAATTTTATTTAACTGATATCTAAACATGAAATACTGCTCTAAGAGGCAGTTCCCGTCAGTTTAACATCCATCGCATTTTAATTATAGTCGCAATCTGTCAAAAATATTCCAAATTGACATAAATTTTGTGACATTGATGGTCGCTGAGATAAGATTGCGACTAGATAGATTTTCAACATTTTTAGTTACGAGAATTGGCCTTTATTTATATTATTATTTAAAAATATCGACCTACGGAACCCGAAAATAAAAAAAGAAAAGCAACAGCCAGTCAAACAGGTGTCAAGTGTGAATAATAATAAAAAAAAACTACATACATACCTCGAAGACTTAGCGATTACTACGATTTGCGTTTCTTAGAATTATTGCAAAAAAAATAACGATTGACTGGTTGTGTCAACGAATTTAAGCTCTATAGTAAGGAAAGAATAGAATAAATAATTGGGCATATGTAACTTTTTTATGCTGCGGATTAAATTTTATAGCTAAAAGATGTCAATGTACTGTAACAAAAGCATTGAAACTTCACTGTGAGGGAAAACATCGTAAGCATATTACAAAGAGCTGTGAATTTTGTGATTAATAAATAAACAAATTAACGTGGGCTTCTATTCCATAGAAGTCCAAAATCAATCCACTTTAAGCAAGTGTGATGATCAATGCTTGTATCTTCTTTGTATGAGAAGAGGCCTTTGCGATGCAGTGGGACAATAAAAGGCTGGTATTATTTTATATATTTAAAAAAGTTGAGATACTTACCAGTCTTTTTATCATTGTCTTCAAAAAGACTAATAAAAGGTGCGGTTATGATGTAATAAGTAGATCAATTTACTAAAATTAAAGATGGATTCCAACTCCTACGCGAAAAGTCATTTAAATTTGTTTATCTTCTTCCTTTGAGCGTTATTCAATTTCGCCAAGCGTTTTGGCCTGGTACATGATATTATCTTTAAGTAATTTATTGCCTGGAGTTAGTAACTTAAATTTTCTTAAAATAAATCTGAAGAGAGATCTGCCTACGACAATGTGCGCTACTATGTTGCCTTTTTTAAGTATGCTAAATCAACAAATGAATTCTTCCGCTCTAGGTGGAGTGAAGGGAGTATCAGACTTTTACTAACTAAAACCCATAAGCTTTCCTTCTAATGCCCTATACATTCCAGGGCCACGATAACTCTTTTGAATAAATTCTGCTATCCTGTCAGGCTACTACTGCCTTGCCTATTATTGATCATTATTTGACAGCTAAACTATGGTAACAACATACATACCATTACGCCTGTATTCCCCTAAGGGTTAGGCAGAGATGTACCAATGTACACCCACAGTTCGCCGGTATGACTAGGTCCCATGTAATAGGGGGGAGCCTATTGCCATTAACCGGGCAGAAATTCTAACTACTGAGAATTTTACTGAAAAACCCAATAACACTTTTTGCTAGACCTGAGAATCAAACCAAAGACCTCCAGCGTAGCAGTGATGGTATGTTATAAATAATTTAAAAAAAGGTTCGGCTGGAAGAATATTATTACAATATTTTTAAAAGAAGGTAGTTTTGTTCTAAAAAAGATTTCCAATAAAGGACAGCGCTCTAAACCCTAGTTCGAAAAAAAAATAACTCTTTTCAAAACATTTTATCGAGTTCAACAAAAAACATAAGAAAAGTTTGTTATCCTTGTGAGTTACAAAGTGGATCGTTAATAAGAGACATTAATTTTACAAACTGCAGTGCCATAAAAAGCCTCTTAATTTAAAGTTTATCTGAATAATGATCAGGACCACAGACCACACACGGGGTTAAAGAAAGTACTTAGTGCTTACTTCATGCTACAAGCTCCCGGAGTCGATAGACCTACGTCAATTTAGCATGGCTGAAATTTTAAAGACGTTTAATTATGTACTTTGTGTCAATGACAAAAGTGGTTGCTTCTTGCCAGTAAGGGCCAGCTGACTTTCTTATACCGTCGTTCCATCTCGCGTGTGGTCTTCCTAAATGACGTTTTCCTTTTAGTCTCTTCCATGATGTTATGATGTTATATCTTTTTGTCTATCGCTCATCTTGAAGCTGCGCCACAAAACTCGCCCATTTCTACTTTAGTTTTTTAGGATAAGCGACGTATTCTTATATTAATTCTCAAAATTTCTGCGACTGAATAATATTATATGAGATAAAACTTTATAAAAATCAATTTCTTTATACCAAAACTGATCTTAATCAGTATTTTTAAAGGTCTACAAACCCACAGGACTTAAAAAGTATCCAAAGAGAAAGAAACAAAATCCGGTTATACCTATAACGGTACTCATTATTTATCGGTCCTTCGGTACACAAAAACCAATGTAACTGTTGGTTAACTGATAATCCTGACGCATTCATACTTACATTGCATTTTGCATTCATTCACGCGTACAGAATTCCATTATGGCAATGAGATAAATATTTCGTCGATCAAGTTAAGCTTCAGTTATAAATGTGGGCAATGCGTTATTTATTACTGACTGAAATCCATACTTAATGCTATTATAAATGTAAAAGTCTGTGTGTGTGTTTATCTGTATGTCTGTTACGCTCTACCACTAAACCATACTTTACTATTCTATTATAATGTCAATGCAAGGCAAAGGCCTCTTCTTATACAGAGAAGACACAAGCATTGATCGCCACGCTTGCTCAAGGCGAAATATTAATACAAATATTAATGATAATTTCAGGTTGTAAAAGCTATTTATGTCTAACTAGCTATAGTTTAATAAAAATACGACTATCAAGTTAAACATATAATTGATTCACATAAGGTCTGGAATCACGTAGTTTAGATTCATGTTATAAACTGAATTCATTACAAAAAATAAACGACTGACCATTTTCTTTACATAACCACTTAGAGAGATGTCTTGAGTTAACAATAATAATTATTCTTCATCTCCTAACAACTGTGAATACACTGGACGTAATCATGATAATGTTTTTTGTACCCAAACCAATCCCTGGTCCTTTGACGCGCAGGCGCAACGCGTTGTGTGAACTGTGCGCATAACTCCAAGACCGCTTTATGGTACTTCTGAGTTCCTCCTAGTCATAAGTTTTAACGCACTACGAACAAAACTGGTAGCTAAATGGCGGGTTGAGATGTCGCAAAACATTGCAGGCTATAAACTACCACAGAACATTTCAATAAACATTCAACCTAATCTTCATGCGCTAAAGTGCTATTTTGATCAGAGGCATCGTGACGCTTGTGCCGTTTCAGATATTGCATGCACGGTCGGCGGCCACGCGAACGCTTCGCTATCCTAAAAGCCGTTTTGGATTTTATTCCTTGGAAGTAAGTGCCAATTTGGGGTGAAAGGAAAACTGTGTATACGACATTCTATGTCAGAATAATGTCGCCACGCGTAAAGTACTTGCGGGGACTCAACTGGTTTTTCTTTTTATGTATTTTGTTTATTTTTTTTCGTTTTTTTTCTCAAACGTTGAGAATTTTTATTTGTATGCTATTGTTTAAAAAATGGAAATATTTTATATTTGTGCTTTTGAATTTAAAATATGAGATTATTGTGGTCTTCGATATTATTTCTAACTTTTTTATTAACGTTTATGTACATCTTCACTTTACAATTCGATGGAATAGTCTTGCGATGGTTTTATAAAACAATGACTTACCTAATAACTTATACTTAGTTATTGTAATGTTGTGTGATGTACATATTATACACATACCATCACGTCTGTATTCCCCGAAGGGTTAGGCAGAGGTGTACCAATGTACACCCACAGTTCGCCGGTAACATATTATACTCTGAAAATAATGATACGGTTAAAATAAAGCCAGCCTATTACGGTCCATGACGCGGTAAAAGCCTCTTCTCACACAGAGAACGCGCTAGTATTGATCACAACGCTTTCTCAAAGCAAATCCGCACTTTCAGAATTACACCGGTGTCAGTAATACTCAAGATATACTAAGAAAGTACATTGTGTATTATGAAATAGTTAGTTTTAGATTAAATAAAATAAAATAGAAAACACGAAAACTCAATACAGTAATCCAATTAAACAAACAGTCATTTTAAAAGCATTTCCCATTTCATAAAAAAAGGTATCTTGCTTTTCGCATTTCATAACAATATTTTCACCAACAAAATAAGATTAACTGGATATTCCAATACAAGACCGTGACCAACCATTCAATTTAAACTCAAAGCTATAAAATGAGTTGTAAATGAGAAATACTGACTTCAAATCCCCTGTAATTCTACAACCTCCATAAAATAACTATACGACAATCTTATTAACCTCGGTCGGAGGCTATGCAACTCCATCTGAAGCCACGTCAGTGGTAGCAAAGCAACGAGGCGTCACAAGTATGTAACTAAACAAAACAAACGTAACTGCATCCGTCCACTGAACAAGAAATATTGAGAAGTTTTATGACTTACTTTTGCTCGCGACTTTGTCTCTTGAATGTCGGTTATCGCTGATGCAGAAAATGTAGCGTATTAAAAACTAGTCTATATTCTCATCTAAAATCCTATCTACTTCATTAACAAATTCCATTCCGATCGGTTCAGTAGTTTCGACAAAGTTATTTTCTATTTGTAATTTAAGTAGATAATTATGATGTTATTTAAAAAATCTATTTCGCTTAATGCTGAATTAAGATCTGTCCTAGGTTAGGATTTAATTTTTCAAACCAAAAATGTAAGTATTGATACTGACAGATTATTGAAGCTTGGTCCTTTTACTCCTAATGAAGTTGATTTATAAACATTTGAATTTGTAATAAAAAAAAGCTTCTTGACAGAGTGTGTTTAATTCATTATATATTTATTGTAATTTATTTTCTTCTCCAAATTAATACTCTATAACATTGTTATTCTTCGCAACTTAAAAAAATCATGTTCTATGCCTATGTCCCATTGTATAAAGTTCAAAGAGTATGTGTATAAAAAATATTAAATTAGTTATGATCGCGTGTGAGAAAAAATGCGACGCGTTTGTCGCCTGATTCGATTATTTGATAACTGCTCTTCGATGTTAGTAAGCCATGAAACTCGATAAAACGTTACAATATACACAAATTAAATTGTCGACAACATATTGTTTTAAATTCACGTTGTTATCATTATTTTTTTAATATAATTAAATCACCAATGTGTAAGCCAATTTCATAATCGTAATATTTTTTTACAAACTTAAAATAGACTTGAATTAAAATAAATAGAATGCGATAGGGAAATTGTGTGTTAATATAAAAGTAAATTTAAATACGATAATATCAAAAATTCTGATGAAATATCAAAAACGTAAATATGAATATCGTTTATTTTAAATAAACTTTATCCAGAATTATATTCAAACCTTTTAAATATTGTATTTAATAAAACAGTTTTAAAAGGGAAGAAAGGAGCTTAAATGGAATGAAATAAACTCGTTAAATTGCCAATGGAAGTAAGACATTATCTTTGTCATATATCTGGGATAAAAAAAACTATCACTTATAAATTCAAAGTTACTAAAGAAAACAAAAAACTAAACATGCAATAAATCACACAAAGTTTCAAATTAACAATTAATCCAGAATTTTTTTTCCGAATATTTATGCGAATTTAACCTTCTAACTTCATTCTGTTTAGTGTACAGGCGCCGTTCGCGACAGGTGTATAGAGCGGATGTGTGACCGGTCGCAGCCGCGCAGCAGCCAGTTTGTGGTCGCCATCTCACTCTACCAGTATCTCAGTGACCACGTATCGGTTTTCTAATTTGATTATAAATTGTTTGGTCTTTCGGGACGGAATATCTGTTTTTAGGTACATTTTTGTGTATTAATTTATTTTTATTGACAATAAAATCGCTAATATCAAATAAATAAACATCTTTTAGTTCTTCGTGTTGTATATTTTTATTTTATAAGTTGTAAACGCAAAAAAATACATGTATTTTTTAAATTTGTTTTTGCGATCGTAGGAATGATGATAACATTTGCCTTTTTATTGGTCCTTGTATACGAACATTATCTTAAACAAAGTAAACAAATTCATCATAAATCTTTAACTCGCAAACCATCTCGTCGCCTTTCCATAAATCATATTTTACAAATTAAACAAAAAATTTTTATATAATCTTACAAATACCGATAAAATATGATTTATTTGCACTTTAACATAAATAAGTGCGTGTCATAAAACAGTGTTTATATCCCTGTTATTTTAAAAGCCTATAATTTTCAGTTGGCAATAATTTGTGTGTAATGATACCCTGCACTCCACCTGGTCACCGCTCGCCTTTACGGAATATTTCATAACAAAATAATATATACCTAAATTACGAAATATAATTTACAAAAACGGTAAAATAATTCCCCAAAAAAAAACCTTCCAAAATCTTACGTTTCCGGCTTAAAAAGCAGTAAAAACAACTTTAAAAATTTAAAGCCAATAAAAGTAATTTTACACAGTTTTCGACTTTATTGCTTTCCTAACAATACGTGGATGCTTTTCCTTCTTTTTCGACCGCAAAAAGACTCGTAAATAATGTTTTATATTTTTTTATGTTAGTATATATTTTATATGGGTTGTATATTTCCCGAAATGGTTTTGCGGTAAATCATTTATACGGGTAGTAAACGTCCAAGGTTCTCCCTTAAACTATCTGCGACGGTATCGTAAAGAAATGTGAGGTTTTCGGTACCCTTTGAAAAGTGGAAATTAAGTTTTTTATTTTATCTTAACGGTTTTGGGGAAGTGGGTGTGAGATATCGACAAGCCTATAGTTTTTTTTAAGGTTGCATTAGTTAATAACTTGTTGTTTTAAATGTTAGTACTTAGCTAGAGCGAAAACTCTGGCACATAACTTATCTCGGACTTTATAATTCTTTTATTATTAAAATTAGAATTCGAATTTATTTATTTATAAGCATCTAGTTGTACATCGTAAGGTGTTAGGTTGGCTGCGGGTTGTTCGTAAGAGATACCGCGCCCCCGGAACGCAAAGGGCACAAGAAGGAACATGGGTGGGTTTTAGTCAGCAAAAGTCTGACACTCCCTCCCGCCCTGCCCAGGGTGGGAGGGTTCATTAAAAAAAATCTTACATTTGTCATTTTTATCTATTATTGCATTAAACAAACTTGCTTGCAAGTACCCACAATGTTTAGTGTCCAACAGTGTTTTTTTACGCCAAAATTTGAAGGTCGTTCCCGGCAATCTTTTTTGGTCGTACTGCCTTAAAATGCTGGTTCGAAAACGGCAAGTACCAATGCGACCTTATCAAAGAAAATGTACTTTCTTTGTTTATCTTGGACATCAATCAGAATCGTCGGTAAAGGAAAACATCGTAAGGAAACCTGGACTTACAAAACTACGAAATCGCCAATCCGCCTTGTTCAGGCGTGTCGATTAATGCTTGTGCCTTCTCTGTATGAGAAAAGGCTTCTGCCGTGCAGCAGGATGATAAAATAGACTGGAATTATTATTATTTAAAAATTTTTGGGTAACCCCCGACAAAAGAAAAATATCACTACCGTAGCTAACAAAAGAGCTGATAACTTTAAAACCGCTGAACCGGTTTCCATCAAAAAAAACTTAGAATTCCCGACTGGTTAACCTCTTTTTCAATCAAATTTCAAATACAAAAAATAAAATCAAAATCGGTCCATGCGTTCGGGAGCTACGATGCCACAGATAGATACTAATAACACCCAGTCGTTATTGCGTCGGTGATTGAAATTTGAACTAATTACAAACATACCATCACGCCTGTATTCCCCAAAGGGTTAGGCAGAGGTGCACCAATGTACACTCACAGTTCGCCGGTATGTTTTTAAGTCCCATATAGTAGGGGGTGAGCCTATAGCCATTAACTAGGCACAAATCCTAACTCCGAGCTGCTATTGAGAATTTCATGGAAAAACTCCCTAACACTTTGCTCAACCTGGGAATCGAACCCAAGACCTCTAGCGTAGCAGTCGCGCTTAGGACCACTAGGCTACCGAGACAGTTGATCTAATTGTAGTTGTATACTTAAGCTGAATAACATCAAGAATCAACATTGGCATTTAAAATATTTCAATTAGAGGAATAAAGACTTCTATCTTCACCCATAAGCCATAAAGATTTAATATTACAAAGTGAAATTGAGCACAATAAATCTTGAATTTACTGTCTTAAAGCCTTCACTTTTGCATCTGTCTGTTTGTAATAAAATTTACATTTTTCAACAATAAAATGTGACTGAATCATTCATGGACAGATTCGAGATGTCAACATAGAGATTTGTTGTTATTTCATTCATAAATATTACACGAAAACCGTTTAAAAATGTACCGTCTTTTAAATGGAATATTATAGAGAAACTGAATTGAATATCTTGTTGTAAAGGAGGATGGGTCAATCAAATTGAATGCCATAAATCAATTCGTATAAGAAAAAGTTGTAGAAATGATTTGGGACGTATAGAATTTATTCGTCAAAACAGATCGTGAGGAACTGTAAAGATCTTAGGGCAGAAGCAGACCCAGGGTTGCGGAATTTGTTCGAAAGAATTACCGCAGCCCTGGAACGCAAAGGGCATTAAGAGGAACACTGGTGGGTTTTAGTCAATAAGAGTCTGACACTCCCTTCCGCCCCACGTAGTCGTCCTAAGCGCGACTGCTATGCTAGAGGTCTTGGGTTCGATTCCCAGGTCAAGCAAAAAGTGTTATTGGATTTTTCTATGAAATTCTCAATAGCAGCTCGGAGTTAGGATTTGTGGCCAGTTAATGGCTATAGGCTCACCCCCTACTATATGGGACTTAAAAACATACCGGCGAACTGTAGGTGTACATTGGTGCACCTCTGCCTAACCGGAGTAGTGTTATTGGATTTTTCTATGAAATTCTCAGTAGCTGCTCGGAGTTAGGATTTGTGCCCTGATAATGGCAATAGGCTCCCATTACATGGGACCTAAATATACCGGCGAACTATGGGTGTACATTGGTACACCTCTGCCTAACCTTTCGGGCAATACAGGCGTGATGATGGTATTTATTTGCTTTTATGTATAATGTACATTTTAATAGGAGCGCCATCTTACTTGGAATAAGAATTAAGCCTCTGCGATTGTCTGGAAAAACTGTAGTTAAGAAAAAGCTGTCAGATTGCACGTCTTTGCTTTTACTTCAGTGTCAGTAAAAAACTCATTTACGCAGTGTCTCTTTCGACATTCATTTGCGGAAAGTGTGTCTAGTGACCATTGTGTCTCCCAACCATTTATGTGCAAAAAGTAATTATGTAGGTACTGTTATTATAATACGGACCTCGTTACGTGGATTTCTAATTTTTTACTCTGACCGTTACTTTTTAAATGTTTGTTGATAAAAACTTTGATAGGAGAACGGACATTGTCGATTATGGTACAAACTGTAATTATGATGATGATGGTAAAAAGTTTGGTTTGTTAATTTTAAGTGTGCTGTGTATCTTTTGCAAATTACTTTGAGTAGAAATACCGTTTGTGAACTACCATTTTTTTTTTTTTAGGAATCGGAATCATCATATGACTTCCCCCGCCCTGGGCGGGGCGGGAGGGAGTGTCAGACTTTTACTGACTAAAACCCATCCATGTTCTTTTTTGTACCCTTTGTGTGTGCGCGGTACCTCTTACGAACAATCGCCCCTGAGTGTAAACTACCACGGTCCATTTTAGAAAAACAAAATAAAATATAGGTATCACAGTCATACATTGTATAATATAAATCGTTATGACAATTATTAGGAGTAAATTAATAAATAAATATGACAAATATTGGGAGCAACATAAATAAATAAACAATACCTACTCTCTGCAGGGTAAAAGCCTCTTCTTATAAAGTTAAGGCACGGACATTGATCACTATGCTTGCTGAAGGTGGATTGGCAATTCCAGACTTATATTAATTATAAGACTAGGTTTTCTTACGATATTTTTCTTCACCGATGTTAGTGATGTCGAAGATAAACTTAGAAAGTACATAATAAATTGAAACAGTCACATTGGTGCTGCCCGGTATTGAACAGCACAACCTTAAGACTTATAATAATAATAATAACCTTTATTTCAGGCAACTTAGGCCCATAAAACACATTACATATATAAGATAAGAACAATAAGTATAAACTAATACATATAACAAACTTAAAAACTAAAAAATAATAATAATGGCTAAAAAAACTTGATGGATGTCAAAGTCCTTTCAATAATCTTGAAATACAAGAAAATAGTCGTTGTATTAACATTCATAATCTGCATTTTATTAAGAAACTATCTGTTCGTCAAATGTCACTTAAGACAACTCCCAAAATCGCCCACACGATTTTTGGTCCTTATGGAATTAAAATGGCTAGAACAACTAGATGTCAAGATCCTTTAAAAAATCTTGACATTCAAAATAAGAATGGTTGTAAAAACATTCATAATCTGCATTTTACAATACTGACCCCATAAAATTATGTAGTGGGCGAAATTGATTTATCAGCAATAAATTTTGTTTGTCTGTTCGATACTTATATTACCTTTTTTAAACAATATATCATTGAATTAATGTCCTAAAATTATAATAATAAGTCTAAAGAAATATGTGTTGTACAAGTTTTGCAAAAGAATTTAAATTTGCATAAGAGATTAGCTTATTCGAGAGTTAATAACCCTCCTTCTGGTCCAGTCGGGTAAAAGCGAATGGAATGTTTTTTTTTTAAATTGAATAAGTGTGAGGAAAAGTTGACTGTTCAGTCTGTTGCGTTTAATATAACACTGCCCCCTTGGTCTCATGGTCACTAGTGCAACTGCAAAGCCTAGGGACTTCATAGTTATTAGCTTTTGCCGGCGACTTCGTCTGCTTAATTGTCGGTTATCGAGGACGCAGACAAAGTCAGAGAATAAAAAAGTCTATATCCTTTCATGGGGTTCTAACTTACCCCGTCATAATCAGTCCAGTGGTTTAATCGTGAAAGTGTTACAGACTGATAGATTTACTTTCGTATTTTAGGTGCAATATTAAAGTATGGACATATTATGTCTAGAATCGCCAATCCTCCTTGAGCAAGCCTGTTGATGAGCATATACCTTCTCTGTATGAGACGAGACATTTGGTCTACTGTGAGACAATATTGGTATTATATTATACAACCTACTAATGGATCCATGTTTTGCAATGGACCGTAACAAGTTTACACTATGCGTGATTTCACCTTAATAAAAAATACTCCATTGTCTAAAAGCCCATTTACTAGATAAGGCTATTCTAATAATTCCTCGTTCATTAACTATTTCCCATGCTTTAGCCACAAAAAAGTGTACGATAAAAATAAACGACCAATCTCCTTTATTTAATTCTGAACAACCACCATTGGCCAACGATTGGAGCAAACTAATTTGCGACCAACATTAGTGGTGGACAGCCTAATTATTTTTACCTTACATGGTGTCAAGCACTTCGTTCAAATTCCTTATAATAAGATTTATAAAAAGTGCAAAAGTAGGTGTTGGATAGTGTAATTGGTTCGTTCAATGGGTCATCTACCTAAGTTACAGCGAGTGCATTTAAAATTAGCCTATATATTACAGGTTGTATAGGAAACTCGTATAGTTGGTTATTAGCTTGCTACCTGATTTGCAAACTAGCTGACAGGTAAATAAGGAGCTTCCCGGTGCATTCAATTAACAATTTTCACTATATTTTTAAAGATTACTAAACTATACATACAGTAAAGATAACATACTATCATGCCTGTATTCCCCGAAGGGTTAGGCAGAGGTGTAACAGTGTACATCCACAGTTCGCCGGTATGTTTAGGTCCCATAAAAGGAGGCGAGCCTATTGCCATTAACCGGGCGGAAATCCTAACTCCGAGCTGCTACTGAGAATTTCATAGAAAAACCCACTAACACTTTTTGCTCGACCTGGGAATCGAACCCAAGACCTCTAGCGTAGCAGTCGCGCTTAGGACCACTAGGCCACCGAGGCAGTTTCTCAAAATTATATAACACAATAAAAAAAATATCAAACATTTTGCAAGAGCACAAGCTTTTTCTCTGTCTGACCCTAAAGCTATAGGGATCGTGGGCGGACCAGCCTGCCGTGCCATGCCTAACGGTCTTCAAGAGGCGAACGACATACAAATACCGAATAGTGGTATTGTATAGGCTTATATGTGAAATGATGTATGTTGAGCTTGTTTGATTTTTTTAAGATAATTTTAGACTGTTCTTTGCAATAAGGTCGATTTTTGTCTGTCAGATCATTTGTGTTACTAAAATTGGTAATAATTATGATACGTAATTTTGCCGGTTTTTTTGTAAAGGAAAGTAGCCTAAGTTACTCCGTATAACTTTAGCTATATGACAATCGAAGTTCTGTCGTCAAAATCGGTGCAGCCGTTTCGGAGAATTAGCCGGAATATACATAATATAGATACACAAATTCTTTTTATTCATATTTATTTGGAAAAAATCTGTTAATTTGAGAATACAAACAGACACTTGAATTCAATTTATTCGTACATATGTATACCTAGATATAGAATCATGAAGGATTAAATATTTTTTCAAATGTGTCATATTTTGTAAGGGAGTGAGTTCACTATCGTACAACATAATGTTAAACATTTTTTAAATAATAAAAATGAAGTTTCTTGCCCATTCTTCTCCATATGAAATTACCTTTTGGAATGGGCAACTAGATTCAATATTATTGTTTTTTTCTTTATTGTAAATGGCGTTCAAAAGTGCCTTTTAATGACCTATTGAAATAAATGATTTCAGCTTGACTTTGTTATACCACATTTGAACTACAAATTGAAGTACTTATAACATCTCAATAGACAGTTCAATCTACACTTTCATCGCTTTATACTGAGGTAAAAACATCCACATACCTTCATCCATCATCCGCCAGATAATTCAGCTACATGTAAGTGCTAAGCCAAAAGTATTTACGTACGTAAAAGCCAATTGAGATAATGATATATTTACGGATGAGTGGATGACGATACAGTGTATGGTATTCCTGGCTTCAGTTAAACATACCATATACCATCACGCTTGTATTCCCCGTAGGGTTAAGCAGAGGAGTACCAATATACACTCACAGTTCGCCGGCATGTTTAGCTCCCGCGGGGGCGACCCTATTGCCATTAACCAGCACAAATCCTAACTCTGAGCTGCTATTGAGAATTTCATAGAAAAACCCAATAACATTGTTTGACCTGGGAATCGAACCCAAGACCTCAAGCGTAGCAGTCGCGCTTAGGACCACTTTTTTATTAGTATTTTATAAAAATCCACAAATACACAAAGCCCCGTTCACACTGCGTACTGTCCTCGACCACTATCCTCGACCACTCTCATCCATCAAATAAAGTCATAAAATACTACGTATTTTCTAGAGAAATTAAAGGTGTGGAGTATACATAGGAAATTGCTCATGCATTCTACTACTTAGTGGACGTGCAACCCACGCGAATTCTTAGAATCACTTGTGGGCGATAGACGACCTACCCACATGTTTTAGTACTGCAGCTTTCCTTATGTTAGAACCATTTGTTGAATTTGCAGACAATGTTTTTGTTACTGTATTTGAGATGAGTTTGTGGCAAACTTTTTTAAGTTTTGTTTCAAAATATATTTTGATTCAATTTTTTTTTTTATGTTGGCAAACAAGCCTTTTTTTTTTTTGGTGGGTGGGAAATCGTCAAATAACTTCTCCCGCCCTGGGCGGGGCGGGAGGGAGTGTCAGACTTTTACTGACTAAAACCCACCCATGTTCCTTCTTGTGCCCTTTGCGTTCCGGGGGCGCGGTATCTCTTGCGAACAACCCGCAGTGGCAAACAAGCCTACGGCCCACTTGATGTTAGGTGGTCACCGCAACCTATAGACATAAATACGTTGCCATCGTAAAGACAAAGTTGAAATGTCTCATGTGCCTGTTATTACACCGGCACTCATACTCTTCAAACGGGAACACAGCAACGCTGCTTTGCAACAGAAATAGATATGGTGAGAAAGAGCTCTACTACTACTAAATAAAATGTCTATTTGAATAAAAAATAAATATTACATAGACTTAGGTCAAAGATAACAAATTGTTTCAAACTGTTGTATCCAAATATGGTGGAGCAGTGCATGCCACAAAGATCTTTGACTTTGTACTGTTAAGGTGAAGTCATCATAATTATTAAGACCAAAGTCAGCAGTGTGACTTCTTTGTACTATTTTATTGTGCGGTTTCAAACTTAGCTCGTGCCAAATTTCATTGAAATCGGTTCAGTGGTTTAGTCATGAAAGCGCAACAGACATATAGACAGAGTTACTTTCGTATTTATAATAATGGATTGATGGCTCCACTCACTTGTCGTGTTTTCTGCATTGTTCAAGTTCGACTGGAATTGCATATCATGGTATGGTCTATCTTATTACAAAACAGAGTTTATTTTTAAACCAGGTTTTGACAATCGATTTTAGTTTTTGTATTAAAGCAAGCTCATCTCAGCAACAATCAATGTCAAAAATGTAGGAAAATTAGAGATATTTTTGACAGATTGAGACTGAACGATCTTTGTTAAACTTACGAGAGTTGCGCCTCCAGTGAAAGTAAACTTTATTTTGTAATTAGATGGGTCGAATTGCAAGCGATACATATCAGGAAATATTTGCCAAAGGATTTTACCGAAAAATGTCCTTTATGTCATTTTTATAAAGCACAAAATAGGAAATTCTACACCTGAACATAATATTAATGGAGTCCTTACTGAAGTTCTATTTTTAAAATCATAAAATACCCTATAATAGTTAACAGAAAATATCAATTTTCCGTGAGACTTCGAAACAAAGGAACGACGAAACTCCTACAATTTAATTTAGAACTTAAACTTGCCGCAAGAAAGTTGCAAATCGTTTGCTAATTAAATTTAAAATCTCTGCATAATGGTGTTCAACTTTATCCCTTCGATAATAAATAGTAAATTCGTTTAATCGTTGTTTAAGTGGTTCTTATGTGAGTGATAAGCAGTATCGGGTTTCATAGGCGATATAAACTCTTATTACTGATAAGGCTATAAGGGAATCAAACCGTTATGGTCTAAATAACACAATGGATGGTAAAGGCTATATTACATTGTAAAGATTATGTGCTGAAATGATTTATGGGAAAAACATTTAAAATCGACTGTATAGAAACTGGAAACTTGTAACTTCATAATAACTTCACTTAAAAACGTTACAACCTTACCTTAACAGCCCTGTTGGCCTAGTGGTCCCAAGCGCGACTGCTACGCTAGAGGTCTTGGGTTCGATTCCCAGGTCGAGCAAAAAGTGTTATTGGGTTTTTCTACGAATTTCTCAGTAGCAGCTCGGAGTTAGGATTTGTGGCCGGTTAATGGCAACAGCCTCGCCCCCTATTACATGGGACCTAAAAACATACCGGCGAACTGTGGGTGTACATTACACCTCTGCCTAACCCTCTGGGGAATACAGGCGTGATGGTATGTTAAAAAAGAAAACCTTACAAAAATTACTTTGATAAGTATCTATTATTTAAAGTAGGACTCTAAACGATAGGCACAAAATCGCCGAAGATTCCCAAATATATCAACTAAAATTAAGTCCATATTCGGCACTTAAAACTTTCTTTCGAAGCAAAACTTTAGCATAAAACTATGAAGAAAACTTACAAAAATAGGTTACCCATTAAAAAAAAAGTTTTACAAAAAAATATCAGATACTTGTAACTGATCTTGATCGTCTAAAAGCAACCTGTGAAGGGACCTGACAATAACACGGTAGGATACTGTAAAAACTCAGTTGGTTATCACTTTATTTCTACCATTATCACTCGATTTTCGTTTATGTGAGATGTTTGTACTAAATGACAGTATGTCGTGAGCGTACGCGATCTAAACTTATTGACACCTGTGTCGCATGAATCCAAAAATCATAAAAAAATAAAACTCTCATTTCAATCACAAAGAAGTGACCAAGGTATCATTTGGAATAAAATAAGCATGTTGTAAAGAAACAAAATTAAGTTGATGTGTAACACATGAATAACAAAGAAATAAAAGTATGTAATAATGAATAATTTTTGCACTTACACACAACCAAAACCACATTATTCACAAGTGTAAAGTGATAACCAAACGACTATCATCCAGTGGCGCAACTCGAAACCTTAGTAACCCTCCTTCTATTAAAACTGGGAGCGAGTTTTTGTGCCCTGGGATAATTGACCAACAGGTGTGTCCGAACTTTGTTTATTTTTATTCTAAGTCAACTGGTTTCGAGAACAGACTCGATCAAATAAAACGCAGCGTCTGAGGGTTTGGATCAAGTGCCGTTTTATGATATCACTTGCCCTCTGGCTTCGTTTGTTTTTTTTACTTTATTTGTAATATATGTCTATATTATTTTTATGTGTTTGTATTTCCTTATGTAGGTTTAACTTTAGTTTCTCTGATGGCCGTCGCTGATGATTCTGACTTTCAGGAGTTACAATGGTTTGGTATTTTTATTTTTTTTTTTTGGTGGGTGGGAAATCATCAAATAACGTCTCCCGCCCTGGGCGGGGCGGGAGGGAGTGTCAGACTTTTACTGACTAAAACCCACCCATGTTCCTTCTTGTGCCCTTTGCGTTCCGGGGGCGCGGTATCTCTTGCGAACAACCCGCAGCCCCGGCAGGCATCGGCCCTCAGTGGCCCCTTCCTTTTGCTGACATCTCTTTGAGGCGCGCGTGGAACACGAACGCGCCGTCGACACGGCAACAATGGTTTGGTTAGAGTGGCAGAAATGTCACATTCAAAAAAAACTATAATTATCTATTATCATATAATCTTACTTATAGATAAATTAGCTTTATACCCGGTGTCACCCGCGTTCAGTTACGTCTTCGGTTACTGCTTCGCTCCCGTTGGTCGTAGCGTGGTTTTTTATACGTACAAACCTTTCTCTTGAATCACTCCAGCGATTGATGTAACCGCATTAATATCCGTTGCGTAGTTTTAAAGATCTAAATGTACAGACGGCAGGAAGCGAATCTGTTTTTAACCCCCCGATGCAAAAATGACGGGGTGTTATGAGTTTGACGTGTCTGTGTGTGTCTGCTAGTGGCATCGTAGCTTCCGAACGCATGAACCGATTTTGATTTTTTGCTTTGTTTGATGGAAATTGGTTCAGCGGATTCAAAGTTATCAGCTCTTTTGTTAGCTACGGTAGGGATATTTTTCTTCTGTCGGGGGTTACTTAAAATTTTTACACTATGTAGAGTATTTTTGTTTGTAAAAGATAATCTAGACTAATGGGTAGCTAGACTATTGCCAAGTGACATAATATTTGTTAGGTTTACTTGTCTTCTACGCAGACAAAGTCAAATGATTCTACTAGCACATCAATTCGTAAACATATTACATCATCAAAACAAAAGTTAAATTACTCATTAACAATATACATAAACTCACGCCTTTTTCCCATGGGGGTAGGCTGAAACCACAGAACGCCATCTGCTACGATCCTTACATACTCCTTTCGCTTCGTCCACGTTCATACATCTGTTCATACAAGCACGCCGGTTACGAGTACAGCGCACCCAATCTTTTTGAAGAACACCACCAATAAGGTCAGGGTAGGTCTTTCTAAGGCGTCGTCTCCCGGCGTTGCCACTCACATCTGTCATATAAATCCCTTTTGTTAGTAGCCTTTCAATCATCCTCTGAACATGACCGAACCATCTAAGCATACTCTTTTCTACATTTGTCACTACATCCTCTTTAAATCCGCAACGTTCTCGTATAATTTTATTCCTCACTTATCGTTCAAAGTTACACCACTCATACTTCGCAAGGAACGCATCTCCGCAGCATTAATCCTATTTTCATGCCTCGTTACTCATTAACAATTTAATCCAATAAACAATTCTATTAATAATTTAATTGTTAATCACGATAATTACTAGGTACATTAACCTCCAAATAATTGATGGCGGACTTCCAAAACCTATTGAATTCTGAACAATATAGCCCCTTTGATTGTTACCTACCTTCTAATATTCGTCTACGTGAGGCGGCCATAAATTTAGAGGCTAAAGGGCTATAATTTTGCGGGCTAAAAGGCTTGTTACTTGATTCTAGGAAAATGTTGCTAAGTTTCGTTTTACTGTTATGTTGATGTGAGGATTGAAGTTAATAGCCGACAAGCGAAGAGTTTTTATTTCCATGAATTATATTTTCTTCATCTCAACAAACTTTCCATTGTAAGGTGTTGGATAATATTAGTTTGACATTTTTGTAAAAGTTGGATTTTGTTCTCTGGCAACAGAAAAGGTAACACGGCAGACTGGACACGTTTTTAAAAGAAAAAGGGAGTTTCAGAGTCACATGACATTTAAAAAAAAAACCTTTGTTTTCATATCTACTCTCACGTTTATAGTTAGTATAATACTAGCTTCTTCCCGCGACTTTAAAATACAGCCTTTGATATATATATCAGTCGCCACGAGTCGTGAGCACAAATGTCAAGTTAACTTTTGGGTTTTTGGTTTCTTATCGGGGTTTATTGGGGCGCTGGCGCTGAACGCGATCGGTCCGCCTGGCGGACAATCGCGTGCGGCGTCGGCGGCCCAAAAAACCCAGTAAGGAACCCTAAAATGCAAAAATTAACTTGACATTTGTACTCACGATTCGTGGCGACTACATACATTACATACCATCACGCCTATATTCCCCGAAGGGTTAGGCACGGGTAAAACAATGTACACCCACCGTTCGCCGGTATGTTAAGGTCCCATGTAATAAGTTGCGAGCCTTTTGCCATTAACCGGGCACAGATCCTAACTCCGAGCTGCTACTGAGAACGTCATAGAAAAATCCAATATCACTTTGCTGGACCTGGGAATCGAACCCAAGACCTCTAGTTACTACAATTAATAACAAACTACTAACTTCTAATTACTATACTTAATAATAAAGTAGTCTTATGTTATCTATTTTTTTATTACAAAATTCACAGCTCTTTAGAAATAAATAATAGAATAGACATAGAATTAAAATAAAACAGAAGGAAAAAAAGAATAGAATGATTTTTTTTTTTCGAGAAATCATTTTTATAATCGGTTTTTTTATACTTAACTGCCTCGGTAGCCTAGTGGTCCTAAGCGCGACTGCTACGCTAGAGGTCTTGGGTTCGATTCCCAGGTCGAGCAGAAAGTGTTATTGGGTTTTTCTATGAAATTCTCAGTAGCAGCTCGGAGTTAGGATTTGTGCCCGGTTAATGGCAATAGGCTCGCCCCTTATTACATGGGACCTAAATATACCGGCGAACTGTGGGTGTACATTGTTACACCTCTGCCTAACCCTTCGGGGAATACAGGCGTGATGGTATGTATGTTTTTTTATACTTCCTCTTACAAACAAACAAAGAAATTTTATCTCTTCGTAATATTAGTTGAGATTAATAGAATGCTTATTAACACAAAATATAATATTACCTAAAGACGGTTAGGAAAAACGAGATGAAATCTGAACTTGAATTCAAAGTGACATTACGATAACAGGTGTAAAAGGAGACTTAAGGAAGCCAATAGTGTGAGTGTGTTCTAAATTGTATCTGGAAACCTTCTGGTCACGAACAGATATTAAAAAACCAAAATTCCAATGGTTTTTTTACACAAAAAAATAAAATAAATAATTTGAAATGTTATAACTAAACTTTAAATACTTCCACAACTATGTACTTTGGATTCATGAGCACAATGTTATGTCTGTATTAAAATTGCCAATTATAATTATAGATAGTAATTTTTTAACTGCCTCGTTAGCTTAGTGTTCCTAAGCGCGACTGCGACGCCGTTCCCAGGTCGAGCTAAAAGTGTCATTGTGTTTTTTATGAAATTCTCAGTAGCAGCTCGGAGTTAGGATTTGTGCCCGGTTAATGGCAATAGGCTCGCCCGTATTACATGGGACCTAAACATACCGGCGAACTGTGGGTTGTACATTGTTACACCTCTGCCTAACCCTTCGGGGAATACAGGCGTGATGGTATGTTAATTTTTTCCACTAACGATATGACTTTGGTTCCTAGAAACAAAAATTGTCAAACAAAGGGACATAGTTTGTTGGATAATACTGTAGTTAACGGCTATGTCTTTTACACTACCTAAATTATTTCATTGTATCTCAAAAATATTACTAGAAAAGCTTCGAGCACGCAAAAAGGCAATACTTTGATGACATATCGTATACAAACATTACAACGAAGGTAACTTCTACATTACCGTGATAAAAGGCACACCTTTTCTATAAATAAAACTGTAACCTTACTCGTTCCCAGTGACAAGAACTCCATACAACTCGATTCCCAGTTCCTTTTAAGAGTTTAAAACAGTAGCTACCTTCAGGCTATTGAAAAATAGCACAATTTGCAGTGACTATTATATCTGCAGATAGTTCTTTCCATTAACTAAACAGCTTAAAATTTTAAGTACAGAATTAAGCAAATTTTGTATCGGATTATCTCTTATGACAATTAACCTTTCTTTACTGGTCATGTAAATGATTTACCAAATAATAATCTGAACTTCTTGAACGATAGTGGAACAGGCCTTCGAATACGAAACTTGCGGAGTTTTTTTTAGAAACCTCATTGGATAATTTTTCCGTACACCTGTGCATAGTTACAGAAATGGCCTATTTCACTTGATAGAAACGTGGAAAATCTAGTCAAAAGTGCAAACAATTGCCGAAAATGTCTAATTAGATGTATTTCTGACAGATTGAGACTAAGATTTGAAAGCGATCGTTCCTAAAAAATATTAGTATTTCGCCTTTAAATCACAAATTTAATCAATACACAACAAGTAGGTATAAATCTTCATTAAAACGTCTTACTATACTACCTTCATTCCAATTTAAACTGTTCCCCTTTCAGAATAAAGAAATATTATGAACAATAAGCTGACTATTTCAACATCGCTCGACATTTTTCACCTGACGTCACCATTCGTGACACTTCTCTGAATTAGGTGCCAGGGGGTGAGAATGGGGGTGAGGCGGATAATCCGCCCCTAAAGTACAAAGTACTGTGTTTATAGTTCCCTTTCATATTTAGTTGGGGTAATTATAATTAAGATTTTTCTTTTGATGTTTTGGTTTTGAAAAGAATAATTACGAGTTTCAGTTTTTAGTGTAATTGCTAGAAGAAGTTTTTATCGCGGGGGATATTTACGGGTTGTTTATAATGTGGGTAGTGCCCCTATTTTTAAAACCCACAGTGAGTACCACCCATACTGGTAGTAAGTCCATAATTTGAAAACAAAAATAGGTCACATTAAGGTTACAAAGAAATAGGAAGTATTCAAATTTAAACTAACGATAGCTATTTTCTGGTATTACCAAATCCATGGAAATACACGCATCAGATCTATCATCATAACCACCAGGGTTAGCAGACGTATTTGATGACCATAATCATTCAATATTGTCAACATCATATCAGCCGTACGACTTCCACTGCTGGACATAGGCCTCTCCTACAGATAGCCACAATTACTGGTCCTGCTTACCCATCATTAATAGTATACATTTCATGGAAATTGTGACCCGAAAATACAACCCCAATCATAAATTAATAGGTTCTATAATGAACTGCCTCGTTAGCCGACTGCTACGCTAGAGGTCTTGGATTTGATTCCCAAGTCCAGAAAAGTGTTATTAGGTTTTTCTAAAAAAATATCAGTGGCAGCTCGGAGTTAGGATTTGTGCCCAGTTAATGACAATAGGCTCGCCCCCTATTACATGGGACCTAAACATACCGATGATCTCTGTTTATTGATCCACCTCTGCCCAACCTTTTGAGTAATACAGGCGTGATGGTATGTGTATATATAATGAACACTAATAAAAACAAAGGGCGTTCCAAATCAATGTTAATTCAAAACAAACTTCAAAACATACGCTACAAAATTACTATCGATTATTTTTGTAATAACATGCCTTTAACGTACTAACTACCCCTGTATTACACTTAAAACACTGCTTGTACTCCTAAAATTAACGGCGTGTGTATACAAAAGATAATTTCCTTACGCCAACACAATGTTTTGACACAATAACTTCAGTGTTGTGATTATGTTAATGAGTTCTGAACGTTATAATTTTATGTTGAACATCGTACGAATATGTTCGTATATGTTGGTTGAGTGTTGCTAATGTTCTACATTATTGTAGCTGGGTCTGGTTTAATAGTTCAACCTGGATTTTGTCACCATATTTTCAGAACAATTGTGTCAATTACCTACATTAAAACATGGTGACTACATCTTTCCTTATCTATCAAACAGTAAAGGTATTACCAAAATCGATTCATTTCTTTTACCGTTTACGATGTACAGAAACGTAAGCCCACTGTCACCCTTCATAATATTGTTACAAGAAAAATGAAACCCACAGAATTTTTCTCTCGAAAAATGCTTGAAGGAAAAGGATTGTAAATATTTCTCATACATTTTGAAACACCTAGAACCAGAAAGTGCCTTTTGCGCGACATTGTACTTGTAGCAGGTACAGTCAACATTTATTTTACTATAGAAATAAAACAGATATGAGACGCGCGAGCGTAAAATTTACTACACGAAAAATGCTCCCGGCATTTTCATGAAAACGCGCATTTTTTTCTGACATATCGTTAGAAACACTGCATCGTCAACACGATTTATTCATAACATAAATAAACCAGTCACTCACGGTACAAACACGCAAGAAATACGCGCAAAAACGACCTTTTTAACCAAAAAATAATACTCCACTAACCTTCAGCTTTGTAATCACGAAAGAAAACGTTCATTACTTAGGTAATCCTGTAATCATTCACATTAAAAATCCAACATCTGAAACGGCACTACACTAAAGGAATCCACGAAAATAATTATCCGGCACCAACTAAAAAAAAATCAGTAGTTTTTCTCACTGGCACACACAGAAAAAACACTAAATTGTTTATATTTTTAAGTATTTTTTTTTATTGTTCGCTTTTTCAAATTGCCGCGTAATGACGCGAGCTGGAGCGATCGACACGCACTGACACCCGCGACGTTCAGCTCGTGACTGAGGGTGTATGTAAAGCTGCGCTGGCCCGGCCAGGCTGGGCACCAAAGAGTAGGCTTTCGGGAGAAATGGCGACGGCTTTCTGCCTACAGCATGGAAAAGTCGCGTGTAAAATTGTTTGGTAACACAAATAGTGTATACGCATAGCGTTAATAAGATTATCCATGGATTGACTTGCAAGCCAAGAGTTATATTTATCTTTAATCATAATCGATTTTTCTCTAGTCTATATTTGTAGCTGCAAGTCACCAAGGTATGAAAAATGTTCATTTATTTTAATTTATTTCAGCATCAATCTGACAGAACAGTGTGTCGAAGCTTAGGTACTAAGAACATAGAGTATGTACAGTTAAAAAAGAACCTTAAACTGTGAGATTAGGGATGTGTCTTCTCTGTTAACATATCTAGAGATGAAGGCTTTTTAGGTGATACGCCAAAGACTTTTTAAACAGCCTAAAATTATACATAATATGTTTTTTGTAAGATTATAATATTATTTATCACTTTACTTTATTCATTTAAAGTACATAATAATAATCTATTAATATGTATTTTAAAATCCCGAATTTTCAAACTACATAATGACACTTAAGGCGTTTTTAACCCCCGACGCAAAGACGACGGGGTGCTATAAGTTTGACGTGTCTGTGTGTGTGTGTGTCTGTGGCATCGTAGCTCCCGAACGCATGAACCGATTTTGATTTTGTTTTTCGTGTTTAATAGGGAAATTTTTCGGGAGTGTTTTTAGTTATGTTTGATGGAAATCGGTTCAGCGGTTTCAAAGTGATCAGCCCTTTTGTTAGCTACGGTAGGGATTTTTATTCTTCTGTCAGGGGTTACTTAATTTTTGTTAAATGTGTCTCTATCGTTAAAATACACTTGACAGCAATAGCATGAGACTTACAGGCAACTTAAAATTAAGTAGCGAAATTTATTTTAAAAGTATTTGAAAAAGTAAAAAATATTATATTATATTTTTTCTTTATTTATAAATAATACCTAACGACCCTGAAAACCATTAACAAGTAACCCTTAAATAATTAAATATGTTTGGAAAGCTTTATGTACATATGTCCTATCTGAGGTTTTACTAAAAGCCTACAATAATTCTACCAAACCACACACCTGCCAATTTTCCAACTAACCTGCTCTTTGACTCGACAACGACCTTAATCTGAAATCCCTTTTCAACTCCTCGTGCGTCTCATTATTGATCTCTTTCACTCCTCACTACCGGTGCAATAATACCCCTGTCTCGCTCTGTCAAAGCGTAATCGTATATATCTGTCTCTGTTCCGCATCACTGCAGAGCCTCAAAAACGAGGTAGAACCACCGTACTATCAACGTGCGCGTTCCGAATAAGAAATTTTTCCTTTACACTGACCACAGTGTAGTCTAGTTTAGTTCGTTCGTTTGATCTTACTGGCAGTTTTACTTCGAGACTCTATGAACTTTTTTTGTCTGCGCCATTTCTTGTGGAACTGAGAAGTTTAAGTATGGAACGACTAGATGACTTATAATTTTTTTTTTTAACAAAAAAATAATATTGATGCAGAATTTAAGCCGGTTTTTTTTACTATCTGTTTGATATTGTATTATCGGGGGAGGTCGGCTTCGAGCGCTGAATAAAATATAGAAACAGTTGGTCAGACAATATTTCCAATCGAATTGGTTTCTGTACTGAAGCCATTATTGTAACGCTACGTTTCACGTACTAGTTTGCTAGGAGATAGGTGCGGAAAATGTGCAACTATACATTGTATTTTCTTTTTTTTTCGAAACGTAAATATATGTATTTATTTTTGTAGTGTTCCGTCGGACAATTATTTTATTTTTGTAGTTGATATCGGTTCTTGTCGCACACCTTAGATTATTAATAGATATTACATTAACTATTTACAGTGTAAATAATTGTTGGTTGGCCAATAACGGAAAAGTGAAATAAGACAACAAGCAATAAAATTAAAAAAATTAAGTAACCCCCGAGAGAAGGGGGTATTTATTTGGTATTTTTTCCATCACTATTTACATTATTTATTTATTATTTATTTTGCCTAACCTTTCGGGGAATACAAGCGTGAGGGTATGTTGAGGCAGATAAAGTCGCGGGCAGAAGCTAGTTAATAATATTTGTAAAGAAAATATATAATATATATTTATATTTTTTTTATTTAGAATTTAATGTAGATCGTAAGTGTGTAGGTCGGTAAGGAAAGATATCTATGGTTCTTTTTTTTTTTTTTAGTTGTTTTTTGACTCTGACCTCAAAATGTGTTGAAGTTTGAATTGTAAAAAGAAATACAAATTGTAAAGGAATGAGTAATACTTATTATGTCGTTTCTTTGTTTGCTAACTGCCCCGTTGGTCTCGTGGTCGCAAGCGCGACTGATGAGCGTAGGGTTTTGGGTGCAATTCCCAGGTCGGGCAAAAAGTGTTATTGGGTTTTTCCATTAGGATTTGCTCAGTAGTAGCCCGGAGATTGGAAGTTGGTGGTGTGACACCCCCGTGTCTCGGAAAACACGTAAAGCCGTTGGTCCCGGCTGTCATTCGTAGATCTTTGACAGTCGTTACGGATAGTCAGAAGCCAGGAAGTCTGACAACCAGTCTAACCAAGAGGTATCGTGTTGCCCAGTAACTGGGTTGTGGAGGTCAAATAGGCAGTCGCTTCGTGTAACACACTGGTACTCAGCTGTATCCGGTTAGACTGGAAGCCGACCCCAACATAGTTGGGAAAAAGGCTAAGTAGATGATGATGCTGATGTAGTTTCTTTGTTAACAAAGCAACACAAGTTTATTATTTCATTAACCTACCTTCATCAAGATAAACTACTTCACAATATATAGACTTATATATAGGTATATTTTAGTACGGTTAGTAAGGATGGTTAAACTCCACACTAAAGTTGACAAATATGGCTTCCCGTTTTTCCTTATACGCCCCACTGTCTAGGGAAATTAATGTTTTTTTTTTAATTCTTTCATTTTGCGTATTGGTTATTTCCTTTCCTTTAAGGAAAGTAATTTGGGTAGACCATATTTTATTTTGTAAGTACGTTTTTTTTTCGTTTTAATTTGGATTAATACATTTACAGTAACCTAGCTATGTTCTGCGGTTTCACCCGCGTCATGTTACGTTTTTTTAAGGACTCCGATAAGATTTAATTTATTTTTCTTTCTTGTAAATGATATTCAAAAGTGCCTTTTAATGGTCTTATTGATTTTTTTTTCTGACTTTGACTTTGATGTCGTGGTGTGATGTTATATACAGGGTGTTAGGGTAAACGAGGGACTTATTTCAAGGGAGTGCAGTACTCATGGAAATGATCAACTTTTGCTATGGTAATACGAAACATAAAATGACGAAAAAAATCAACTCCTCCATACATTTACGTTCGCATAACTGGACAACATGTGAGGAACAGCTGATTCTTTTCGCGATTTTAAGTTTGATTTCGTAGTGAATGTGGTTTATTTTGATATGCACTACACTCTCTAGTCCCTTGTATAGCCTATAACCTTACTCGATGAATTAGCTAGGTAGGTATATAACGCAAATGGACTTTATCAAATCGGACTAGTAGTTTCTAAGATTAGCGCGTTCAATTAAACAAACTCCACAGATTTTTATATTACACTAGCTCCTAACCACGACTTCGTACGCGTTATTTTTACACTCATGTTAAGTCACGTCATTGTTTACTGCTCCGCACTTATTGGTCGTAGCGTGATGTTATGATTACAGCCTATATCCTTCCTCGATAAATGTACTATCGAACACAAAAATACTTTTTCAATTCGAGTGAGCATTTCTTGAGATTAGCGCGTTCAACCAAACAAACAAACTCTTCAGCTTTGTAATATTAGTGTAGATGTGTTCGGTTGCTTATATGTAGATTATGGTAAACGGTAATTAAAGTATTTATCACAGATTTTTTATTGCTTTTGGAGTCACTTATAAGTAGAAGTTGATTATAGATAAGTGGGATTTACAGTTTGGACCTTAAAAGTGTCTTGCTGAAGTTATGGCCCACGGAAAGTGTCTGGCAATATTTGTTGGTATTTAACCCACATACATAAACTCACGCTTTTTTACTGGGGGGGTAGGCAGAAATGAAAGAACGCCACCTGCTACGATCCTTACATAATCCTCTCGGCTCGTCTACGTTCATACGTCTGGTCATGCAAGCACGCCGGTTACGAGTACTGCGCTCCTGGTCTTTCTGAAGAACCTCACCAATAAGGTCAGGGTAGGTCCAATACAATAAATAACAAATATAAACTGAAGTTAGAAATGAAAAGGGCCCAATACAAGTTCCTTTTCATTTCTAACTTTAGTTTATATTTACATAATTACATACATACTTGTGTATGTATGCTTTAACTCTGCGAAAATTTCAATTCTACCTATTTCGGTTTATGAGAAACAGTCCACTGACAGACAGACGGTTGAACTGCAGAGGCTTACTATTAGGCTCCCGTTAGAACGGTTACGGAACCCTAAAAATATTAATCACGATATGAACGCACCTGTTGCTTCACAAAGTTTTCTGCCTACCCTATAATCGAAAATAACCGTGAACAACGTCTCCCGTTGCAAACCAAAAGCTATTCATCAGGTGTGCAAAGCAAGTTCTGTCATAAAAACTGACAAAGCTAGAACTATCCTGTTTAAGCCACGCGACTTTACTCATCTCTTTCACTCTTGCAATAAAATTTGCTTCTATCCCTTTCTAACATTGCGCTTATGTGGTATGACTTGTATGGGTACTTGATAGAATTCCAGTTTTTGTTGAAGATAAAAATATACTGTAGTTATCTCTTGATCACGCCATGTCACGTCGGTTTTTGCGAATCAATTGATTGATTAATTTTAAAGTTTTGATGAAGAATGCATTGTTTGTTGTTTTTTGTGAATTTCGTGATTGTATTGGTCATTTATTTTGCACGTATGTGTAATGCAAAAAGATGTTGCGATTCAGTTGTTTCTGGTCAGGTTGGGAGCTGTGACATTCTTAAGGCAAAGTTAGAACTATAAACATATTCGTATGTTTTTGAAAATTGAAAGAGAAATAAACATCCATCCATCTGTCCTCACAAACTTTCGCGTTCTCTAAACCGATTCCGGCCACGGCTGCTAATTTTTATTTAGACTAGCCAAGTACGCAGGAGATATTTTGGTGCACAAGTGTGTGCGCAAACACAGGAACACTCCCTCTTCCCTAACTCTCATAGTCCGATGAGGCGGTAATCCGACACAACCGGGGAGAGATCAGGCGCAGGACCTTGCAGAAGCACGGGGGTATCACACTACCAAGTTCCAAACTCCGGACTGTTACTGAGAAATTCCTAATGGGAAAATCCAATACCACTTTTTGCCCAACCTGGAAATCGAACCCAAGACCCCACGCTCAACAGTCATGCTCGCCACCACGAGACCAACGGCAATAGTAGTACAAATAGGATAATTTAAACTGCATATGTTTTAATGTCCTACAGAGTACATCTACTGAATCTGTGTACATCAGTGTACTGACAGTGTCGCTTCTACACTCGACGCCGAGATAAAGGTGAACATCTCTTTAGCAATAGAATTACACTTTCACTCAAACTTTCGTTTTTTAATGCTGAGATTTTGAGCAGCAATTAATGAAACATTGTAACGATAATTTGTGCGAAGTATTTTTCAACAGGGAACAATTAATTAGTTTAATTATACTTAATCTATACTTATAATAAATCTGTAGAGAAGTCAATTCTGTACATGAAATATATTTCCAAAATAACTATCAGGGGGTGATTAGGGATCGATACTGATGCCAAAAATGCAATCAGTAAAATTTTTGTCTGTCTGTCTGTTTGTCTGTATAACCGTTATAGAAACAAAAACTACTCGACGGATTTTAACGAAACTTGGAACAATTATTTTTCATACTCCTGAGTTGGTTATAGTATACTTTTCATCACGCTACAATCAATAGGAGCAGAGCAGTGGAGGGAAATGTTGGGAAAGCGGAAGAAGTAACTCCATTTTTTAAGCTTCCGTCGCGTGTGCAACCTTAATGGTTAAAGCTACACAGAAATTATGTTAAATATTCTCCTTAAAATTATATAAAAAATATCCCACGACAGCATATGTCTATCTTTTATGGTTGACTCACAATATCACGTGTAACTCCCAATAGCAGTTCGAAGCTTTCTGATTATATTTGTCTACTCTTACGTTTATAACACTCTCAGTCATCCCTAATTAAAAAAGTTAACATTATTAACTATTCCATAAAAAAAAACATAGAAATCGGTATAGAAACACCAAAGTTATACATGAAATACGGAAGGACGTAGGCTACTTTTTTTTACGAAAAACGACGGAAACGCGGACGAAGTCGTGGACAACAGCTAGTTAGTAATATAATTATCTGTATTCTTATGTAAATAAAAAGCTCATTCTTTTCTTACTATGAACGGTATTTATATTGACAGAAAAACAATGATATTTTTTTCTATATTGTTTTTATTTCATAGTAGTTTTTTCCGTGAGAAATCACTGTTTTGAAATATAAAGTTAGTTACTAAGTGAAATATGTATACATATAATAGTTTTTAAGTAATAATAATACCAGCCTATTATGATCCAACTGGGCAAATTAGCGCAAAAGCCTCTTCTCATACAGAGAACGCACGAGGATTGATCACCACTCTTGCTCAAGACCCGACTGCCATGTCATCTCTTCACCACCTTTGGTATAATGGTAAAGAATGTCTAAGGCAGCCTTTGTACTTTTTTGTTTCCTAAAGTTTCAATAAATAAATATAAATTAATTATGAGTCTAGGTTTCCTCACGATGTTTTCCTTGACTGCCTTGTTAGCCTAGTGGTCATAAGCGCGACTGCTACCCGAGAGGTCTTGCAGGTCGAGCAAAAAGTGTTATTGGGTTTTTCTATGAAATTGTCAGTAGCAGCTCGGAGTTAGGATTTGTGCCCGGTTAATGGCAATAGGCTCGACCCCTATTACATGGGACCTAAACATACCGGCGAACTGTGGATGTACAGGTACACCTCTGCCTAACCTTTCGGGGAATACAGGCGTGATGGTATGTTGTTGTTGTTGTTGTTTTCCTCCACTGATATCAGTGATGTCCAAGATAAACTTATAAGAAAATAAATTAGAAAAAGTTACATAGGTACTTGCCTGTGCCTGGTTGCGAACCCACAGCCTCGTTCTTAGAGGTGGGTGCCGCAACCACTGTGCCATCACGACCTTTACACAGTAACAGCAAATAACAATTTTAAAATCCTAACTAATGTGTTTAATTAAATTGGTAGTACAAATCTAAACCTACATCTATGTAAGGTGCATTACATTATCTCAAAGGTAAATCTGTGTAAAGGCTCCGCAGTGCAATATCTCAGTACTCACCGATTATATCGGCTTCTACACTATTGTATACTGCAGGACAATTTTAATGGTACATTTATATTTCTTTGTTGTAATCACGAGATCACGATTTTGTTTTGTATTGTAATGTTATGTAGTGTCTATATTGTGTGTTGTAAATGTTAATAAGGGTCTTAGTATTATCACTACAAATTTATTTTCGCTGAATAATTTATTTTATAGATTTTAAACTTTATAGTTATAAAGCGATCTACCTCGTTTGAAATAACTTTTATCACCGCTGATGTAAATCAAAATATCTGCCTAATAGACCATATTTTCAATCATCAGCATCTGTCTATTTCTTATCCTTATATGTATATTCTTTTTCGCAACCTTATCGGAGTCGGCTCCCAGTTTAACAGAATAGAGTTGAGTACTAGTATATTATATGGAGTGACTGCCTGTCTAAAGTCGACAACTAGTTTACTGGGCAACACGGCACCCCTTGGTAACCCCTGAAAATCTACAAAATAAAATCGGGACAAACAGCTTTACGTGTTTTCCTAGGCACGGTGGTGTCACACCACGAACTTCCAAACTTCGGGCTGCTACTTAGAAATTTCCTGATGGCAAAGCTCAATAACACTTTGTCTGACCTGGGAAAAGAAACTAATACCCGAAGCTCAGGAGTCGTGCTTAACCAACGGGGCAATCAGAAGCAGAAGAAGTTCACAATCAACCAACAATATTTAAATCTCATCAAAACAAAGTGTTACTCTTCTAACTGTGATGATGAACCGCTAGGAATTCTGCTCACATCGTAACCGTAACAAAAGTACGAAGATAAATAGTGCCCCCATTGCAATTACTATTGTGATTGTAGAAAATCTCACGATCACGCGTACTCTACATACGAACCCACTGACTTACACCGGCTAAAGTAAGCTGACTGTTATTACTGAGTAACTTGTTTATGATTATTCATTAATGTACTATCATTTGCATGGAAAATAGGCCATAGTACTTTTTTTTATTTACCATACCGTCACGCCTGTATTCCCCGAAGGGGTAGGCAAAGGGGTACCGATGTACACCCACAGTTCGCCGGTATATTTTAGGTCCCATGTAATAGGAGGCGAGCCTATTACCATTAAACGGGCCCAAATCCTAACTCCGAGCTGCTACTAAGAATGTCATAAGAAAAACCCAGTAGCAGTTTTTGCTCGACCTGGGAATCGAACCGAAGACCGTAGCAGTCACTCTTAGGACCAATAGGCTACCGAGGCAGTTAGTTTTTTTTATTTTCGTATGTTAAAAGAAAAATATACGTCTAACCAGCTCGTTGTACGTCACTAATAATTAATTGACGAGGAAGCTAAATGATTAATACTCGTACAGACAGCGACATTAATAAATTGGTTATCCTTCTTGCATTAAAATTCGTTCGAAAAGAAGGTAACCAGCTGTTGATGAGGCTGACCGTACCTTCTCTGAATGAGAAGAGGCGTTTGCCCTGCAGTAGGACAAGATTAGACATATTGTTTAAATTAACCCATATCATCCCAGTGTTCCATTTTTGAAAAACACTAATTTAAAAATGCGTTCAAAAATTATAATAAAAAAATAAAAAAGTAACCGTTTCAAAAATGGAACACTGGGATGATATGGGTTAAATATTATCGAAATATTGAAAGCTATGTTGCTACTTCAAAAACTTTGTGACACTTGTAACTCAAGTGAAATATACCAAAATATTTCATTTCTTATAATTTAGATAATAGGTAATGCATTTAACTAGCCCCAAATTAAAAAAGTTTAATTTCAATTACAAAAAATACATACCATCACGCCTGTATTCTCCGAAGGGTTAGGAAGAGGTGTAACAATGTACACCCACAGTTCACCAGTACGTTTTTAGGTCCCATGTAACAGAGGGCGAGCCTATTGCCGTTAACCGGGAACAAATCCTAACTCCGAGCTGCTACTAAAAATACAATTTAAATATTTTACCTGATTTACATTTGCCGCAATTAAAATGCACTACTAATAAAATAACTGGCCCAATAATGTTGTCCCGCACTTTAAACAGGTTAGTTTAGCAACGCATTCGCAATGTCAAAGCAGACGTGCCGAATAACCCGACCAGTAGGCGAGGCCTTTAAGAATTTGTCCCTTCACTTAGAAAGGACTTTAATATACGACTATCTGTATTGCAAAACGATTTTGTATCTCGTGTTTATTCCTTTCTCGGTTCTACGTGTTTCCTGTGAAGGAGAGATATGTATTAAATAATAATACCAGGCTATTATTGTTGTCCTAAGCGCGACTGCTATGCTAGATGTCTTGGGTTCGATTTCCAGGTTGAGCAAAAAATGTTATTGGATTTTTCTATGAAATTTTCAGTAGCAGCTCGGAGTTAGGATTTGTGTCCGGTTAATGGCAATAGGCTCGCCCCCTATTACATGGGACCTAAACATACCGGCGAACTGTGGGTGTACATTGTTACACCTCTGCCTAACCCTTCGGGAAATACAGGCGTGATGTTGTTACTTCCATTTTATTTTATTTTTAAAGGCAGGGTCGCAACATAACAAAAAATTGATTAATTTCTAAATAAGAGTACCTATTTCGTCAACGCATCAATAATCCGCCATTTTATGAATTCACCTCGTGCGCAAAATGGCCGCTCGTATTTGTGGCGAGTATCGTTCCCCTTAATGTCTACAATAAATGTCAAATTGCAATCGTTACTTCTAAAAATTATGGTGTACATTTGTCCTTCTACGTGTTTGGGCCAGTAATTAGAGGTTTTTGGGTAGTACAATATTTTTTCGTTCCGTTTTCCGTTGCAATGAAATTACGTACTATGGCTTATACAGAATTGTGGTCCAATTTGTTAAAATGCAGTGTAAAAATTCGTTGTTAAGTTTCGTCTTTCTGGTTAAGTAATGCGAACTCGGTTCTGAATAATTGGATGTATGAAAGTAAGCTTCATTTAATACGTTAATCAGACGAGTGGTCGCCAGATTCGCTTTACTTTATAAATGCATGTGATGTTCATTAATAATCTGTACGGAAGCAATTTTCATGTGTTAAATGATTATGTATAATTTTGTAGAGATACATTTTCAGGAACGCTTTGTCATGTCATGAGCTTGAGTCAGTGTATTGTGACAACTGAGGAGGCCAGCAGAGGGGGGCTGGCACTAGTCTGAGATCGCGAAAGTCCCGTACACTCCTCGGTGTAAGTGTGTTTTTTTTTTTTTTTGGGGGGTGTGAAATCATCAAGTAACTTCTCCCGCCCTGGGCGGGGCGGGAGGGAGTGTCGGTCTTTTACTGACTAAAACCCACCCATGTTTCTTCTTGTGCCCTTGGGGCGCGGTATCTCTTACGAACAACCCGCAGCCCCGGCAGGCATCGGCCCTCAGTGGCCCCTTCTCTATGCTGACATCTCTTTGAGGCGCGCGTGGAACACGAACGCGCCGTCGACACGGCCTGTCGTTATTTAAACGTAAGGACGGTGAGCTGCCCATTGCTCACCGTCCACAGGCCCGTATCTACGGTGGTCGGGAGTCGTCTCGCGGCGGAGCGAACACCGTGGTGGTTTTTAGTCAGTAAGAAGCTGACAGATCCCTCTGCTTCCTCGAATTTATAACTGTAGTAGAACGGAGTTCTTGGACATTCTTTTTCATACCAAACCAACTTTTGAAATGGGTAACTAGATTTTTTGACGAATGACGTTCAAAACGTTATAGAAATATAAACCTTATGAGAATACTACTAAGACATATAATAAATAATGACTTGAGATATAAGTACTTTACATAGACTGGTTTACATTCATTACTATGACTTAAGGTACATACATCAACAACTTTAGAGCGTCTTAAGGGATAATTTCCTTATAATATTTTTTGGTTAAGTTTTAATAGCAGTTAAGATTGTGTGTAATATTTTTGACTTTATCGTTAAAAAATATATTCTTTATTCTTTTGTTACTTTTATAAGATGATTTTATTTAGATTGAATACATTTCAACTGCCTCGTTAGCCTAGTAGTTGTAAGCGTGACTGCTACGCTAGAGGTCCTGGGTTCGATTCCCAGGTCGAGCAAAAAGTGTTAAGTATTGGGTTTTTCTATGAAGTTCTCAGTAGCACTATAACATGGGACCTAAACATACCGGCAAACTGTGGGTGTACATTGGTACACCTCTGCCTAACCCTTCGCGGAATACAGGCGTGATGGTATGTGTACTTAGTTTGATGGTCAGTACGCGTAGTTAACCGCTGTCTTTTTACACTCTGTATACCATATCTCTTGGTTTTATTTCAACACCAAACCATTACTTCCAAGATTACACAAACAGCGTTTGTTACTTCAAAATTCTCAGATAGGCATGAAAGTAACTTTTAATTGAGGCTTATACTCAAAGTAAAAACTGCAGTCGGTTCGCAGTCGTAATAAATTGAAAGTAGCCAACAGTTAGGCTGGTGGCACAAGATCTAGGTAGTACTACAGGCGTGATGGTATGTTATGTGTGAATACATTTTATACTTTTCCATTCTCAATTAGATTAGTAAATGCAGAAAAACATAAATATATGACAGAATAATCGGCTTAAACCCTCGTATGTTTATATTGTCTGCATTTTATGATATCTTAAATTAATATTACAAGAAATTGTCAAGTGGGAATCTTGATCGTTTTGATTGGGTTCTCTATATATTTTGTGTTTTATTAATAGTTTTTTTTTTTTTTTTTGGTGGTTGGGAAATCATCAAATAACTTCTCCCGCCCTGGGCGGGGCGGGAGGGAGTGTCAAACTTTTACTGACTAAAACCCACCCATGTTCCTTCTTGTGCCCTTTGCGTTCCGGGGGCGCGGTATCTGTTGCGAACAACCCGCAGCCCCGGCGTTTTATTGATAGTTAACATATAAGTATTCATTCCGGTTTAGTGAAAATAAATTTAATACAACGAACAAGATACAGAAACTATTTAGGGCCGTTTCTTTTTTTAACAGCAACTTTTCTAAAAAAATAAGGATTCAAAAATGGTAAAATCTCAGAAAGTAACAAAAATTAGTGATTAAGAAAAAATATATAATCAATAAATATTTTAACCGCTAACATAGCATACCATTACGCCTGTATTCCCCGAAGGGATAGGCATAGGAGTACCAATGTACACCCACAGTTCGCCGGTATATTTTTAGGATCCACGTAATAGGGACCGAGCCTATTGCCACTAACCGGGCCCAAATCCCAACTCCGAGCTGCTACTGAGAATTTCATAGAAAAACCCAATAATATTTTGCTCGACCTGGGAATCGAACCCGAGACCTCTAGCGTAGCAGTCGCTAAAGAGCTAAATTTGCAGTATTTTAAGGAAAAATGTGAAAGCTTGAAGTTAGTAGATAATACTTGGTTACATTCTGATTACTTTGAAGGCTTTTTTTAATAATTGAACTAATTTCCGTATGTACGAAATATCCTTACTTGACAACAGCTCAACAAATTTGACAGTTATTTTTTATTTTTGTAATTATAATAACTGTTTTATTTTTAAATTTACCTGAAATGTCGGAATTTTGGATGATATTTTTGTATTAATGTATGTCAATAAAAAAAAATAAGTGCAAATTTTTTTTTTTAAATACGTTGCCCCACACTAGGAATTTCTCCTATATCGTGGGTGCGTTTACAAACATAAAAATCACATACACAAACAACCAGACACGGAACAACTATCTATAAGCGATGCAAATATTTGTTTTGTGCGGGAATCAAACCCGCAACACGCAGCACAGCAGCCAATCGCTCAGCCACTGCGCCAACCGTACCGTCAAATGTACCCGAGAGAAGCCTGGACGGGTCGCTAGTAAATAAAAATATTCACACATGCATTTCTTAGGGAACCCTAAATATAACGCTAGCTCATCCGGTGCAGAGCGAACGGAAATAATAAAACAAGCACTCTACATACCGACACTAGATAAGACTCTTATTATTAATAATTGCTTTGATTCTAACGTTCGATGTTACAAAATTAATAATACTATGTGGAGTTTGGGAAGAATGCTGTACGTACTACTACCATGACTCGTTCATTAAAAATGTTTCTACGACTTTACTTGTGAGTTTAATTTTGAATTTGTTGTGTACCTGGATTTTCCCCGCGACTGTCGTCCACGTGGGATACTTAGTTTTTTAGGGTTTCGTACCCAAAGAGCAAAACGGGACCCTATTACTAAAACTTCACTGTCCGTATTAAGAATGGAGTATGAATAAATCAATGATTTGACGACACGGTTGGCGTAGTGGCCAAGCGATTGGCTGCTGCGCTGCGTGTCGCGGGTTCGATTCCCGCTCGTAATAAATATTTGTATAGCCAACAAATAATTGTTCCGGGTCTGGCTGTTTGTGTATGTGAGTTTATATGTTTGTAAACGCACCCACGACACAGAGGAAATCCCTAGTATGGGGCAATAATTCTTTAAAAAAACAAAAAAAAAAAATGACTGCCGCGTTGGTGTCGTGGTGGTAATTACGACTGCATAGCATAGAGATCCTGTATTCAGTTCCCACGGCGAGCAAAATTTTATTCGGTTTTTTCACCAGACAATTTCTCAGTAGCAGAGTTTAGAAGTTGGTGGTGTAATTATACCCCCGTGTCTCTGAAAGCACGTAAGGTAGGTCGCCATTGTCATTCGTAGATCTTTTACAGTCGTTACAGGTAATCAGAAGCCTGAAAGTCGGACAACCCGTGTTACCAAATGGTACCCAGTGACTGGGTTGTGTAGTTCAGGTAAGCAGTCGTTCCATGTAAAACACTGATATTCAGCTGCATTCGGTTAGAATGGAAGCCTACCCCAACATAGTTGGGATAACCCTAGGCAGCTATATACATAACTAGCGAACTGCCCGCGACTTCGTCCGCGTGGCCTATTTCACCCGCTTTAAGTTACGTCTTTGGTTACTGCTCCGCTTTCGTGTGTCGTAGCGTGATGTTATATTGCCTATCTTACTCAGGAATAATGTAGCTAGCTTTTGGTAAAAAAAATGTTAAAATCGGTTCAGTAGTTTTAGGGCCAATTCGATACAAACAACAATCAAAAAAATATTTCCTCTTTGTAATATTAGTATATATTTTTATTTATACTACACATACATTCATACTATCACGCCTGTATTTCCCGGAGGCTTAGGCAGAGGTGTATCAATGTACACCCATAGTTTGCCGGTATGTTTTAGGTCCCATGTAATAGGGGGCGAGCCTATTGCCATTAACCGGGCACAAATCCTAACTCGAGCTGCTACTGAGAATTTCATAGAAAAACCCAATAACACTTTTTGCTCGACCTGGGAATTGAACCCAAGACCTCTAGCGTAGCAGTCGCGTTTAGGACTACTAGGCTATCGAGGCAGTTACAGAGGCAGATATATACTACACTCCATTAAATACAGATCATTGAAGTTGCTGAAATGACTGTCCAACTCAAATGGAAATGAGAATGTCGAACTAATTATTAAACCCATAGAGCACAAAATTCTTCGAATATTACATACCGGGTATGAAAATACACATTACATAGCTATTAACTATGCATACTGTTCATCAAACAATGTGCTAAAATCGATGCGCGCGCAATATAACGCACGCAAGACATTGTACATGGCTTCAGGAGCTGTTCAAAATTTAATTATAACATTTACAAGTGTAAACTTTGACCTCCAACATCTTCGTACTAAAAGGTACTAACTGCCCTATTAGTCTCATGGGGTCTTGGGTTCGATTCCCAGGTCGGGCAAAGCGTTACTAGGGTTTTCTATAAAATTCTCAGTAGCAGCATGCAGTTAGGATTTGTGCCCGGTTAATGGCAGTTGGCTCGCCCCCTGTTACGTGGGAACTAAACATGCCGTCGAACTGTGGGTGTACATTGGTACACCTCTGCCTAACCATTCGGGGAATACAGGCGTGATATAATGTTACGTATATTTTATTTACCAGTAGTAGTTATACAGGGTGTTGGAGTTAACGAGAGACTAGCTTTAAGGGAGTGCAGTAGTAATGAAAATAAACAAATTTCACTATAGCACGAACCGTTCAATCGCCGAAAAACAATTGCTCTATACATTTTAACTTGACAACATGTAAGGTACAGCTGATTTTTATTGCATTTTTAAATTTCGTTTCATAGTGAAAATGGTTTATTTTCAGAAGAACTACACTCCCTTGAAGTGTGTACGTTTCTTGTTTAAACTGACACCTTGTTTATTATCATTTAAAGTTTAATCGATTTTGAAGACTCTAAAACTAGTTAGGCCCAACATATATAAAAAAAAAAACAGTTTTATCCAGCCCGGTTTTGTGAAAATTCGGTTTTGTGTGATGTAGTTTGCGAACCGGAATTCGATCAGTGTTCCAGTTTTGAGTTTATTTACGTGGCTGAATACTGAAAGCAAAATACCTATAGATATTTTTACAGATAAAAACGCTAGTCAAATGGTGCTGATATTTTTTAAGTTATTTTTAAACTGGCTATTACAAACGAGTTTATTCGCATAGGTTTTCTTACACACCCTTATTTTTTTTAAATAAAGTATACACATACCATCACGCCTGTCTTCCCCGAAGGGTTAGGCAGAGGTGTACTAATGTACACCCACAGTTAGCCGGTATGTTTAGGTCCCATGTAATAGGGAGCGAGCCTATTGCCATTAACTGAGCACAAATCCTAACTCCGAGCTGCTACTGAGAATTTCATAGAAAAACCTAATAAGACTTTCAACAACAATACAATATTTGTATAGTCTGCAAATTGTTTTTCCGCCCCTGGCTGTTTTTGTATGTGAGTTTATATTTATGTTTGTAAACGCACCCACGATACAGAAGAAATTCCTAACGAGGAGTAACGTTTTTTAAAAACAGATAGAGAAATAAAGCTCCAATTTTATTATATTATGTCTAATACTGAAAAAGGAACTTCAGCGTTCAGCACAGAAATAAGTATTATTCTTCAATTTCTAACAACCTTCACAAAAAAAAAAAAACATTGAACACAATCCCAAACATTTGGTAAAAACGATCATTCTCACCGGTTTCCGTCAGCCAATCAGAGCTTGATTTTTCCAAAATTACATTTTTGTCGGAATAAAACTGAAGGACTGACTCAGGCCCTGAAGAATGAGTACCGAAATGAAAATAAAGCTTCCCGTCAATTGTAACTGTGATTTTCACCAGCGACTCGCAATTAGGTGACATACGGGCGGAAAGGTTGGGCAGCCTATTACTTACTGTTAAATGTATTTTCATTGGGCCTTGATGCCTGATTTAAATAAATAAATAATGGCGTAGGTATTTTTTTTTTTGGATGGGAAATCATCAAATGACTTTCCCCGCCCTGGGCGGGGCGGGAGGGAGTGTCAGACTTTTACTGACTAAAACCCATCCATGTAAGAACATGCACAAGAAAGATCTTGTGCCCTTTGTGTTCAAGGGCGCGGTGTCTCTTTCGAAAAACCCGCATCGGCCCTGACTGGGCCCTCCGATTTGCTCTTAAGATATTCTGAAAATCGGTGAATATTTTTTCAAAATGTTCTTGAAGTTATATTTTGTTGTTACGTCTTGAGGGCTGCAGTAAATACATAAATAGAAATATAATCAGCAACAAGAACAGGTCGGTACCTATGCATTTTTTTAAATTCAAATTGCTCAATTTCTTCCTCATTCCTATTCAATTCACTACAAAGTAACTTTAAAAAAACTTGAATTAATATTGACTGATTCACTTTACTAATGTATTTAAAAAAAAAAATTCAATTCATATGAACTTTCAAACATTTTTTTCTTAAGCATAACTGACATCGGTTAAGGAAAGCATAGTCAGGAAACCTGGACTTAATTCCTAAGTCTGAAATCGCCAATACGCCTTCAGTAAGCGTGGTGACCAATACTCGGGCCTCCTCTGTATAAGAAGAGGCCCTTGCCCCACAGTAGGACAATAGGTTGGTATTATTATTCAAAAAAAATAATAATAATAAAATATTCACCAATCCTCCACACCCGTGTGTCACCACCATACGCACCGTTTACCCAATAAATGGGCTTCATTAGGTGGAATTTAAGACAATCGGTCTTGGGTTACCTGGGACGTAATCACCGTAATTGGTAGCATGCTGCTCGATCCGTACCGTCTATGCTAGCTTTGATATGTATGAGTTATTTCTTTTTTTGATTAATTTTTGCTAATATATGTGAGGCCCCCACGAGGTGGAACGACGATCTGGTAAAGGACCGGTCATTGTGGCTATCTTCAAGGGAGGTGTATGTCTAGCAGTGGACATCGAGCGGCTGAATTATATGGTACTAGCTTTTGCTCGCGTCTTCATCCGCGTCAATTTTAATATATTTCCTCACGGGAACAGTACATTTTTAAGGGATAAATCGATGGGGATGAAAAGTATCAAGTGTTATTCGACACTACAGTATATCTTAGTGTCAAATTGCATCCAGATCTGTTCAGCCGTTTAAGCGTGAAAGAGTAACAAACATCCATCCATCCGTTATTAGGTTTTTATATTAGGATTTGCTCAGTAGCAGCTTGGAGTTTGGAAGTGTGTGGTGTGACACTCCTGTGCCTCGGAAAGCACGTAAAGCCGTGCTGTCATTCGTAGATCTTTGATTGTCATTACGGATAGTTAGAAGCCACGAAGTCTGACATCTAGTCTAACCAAGAGGCATCGTGTTGCCCAGTAACTGGGGTGTGGAGGTCAGATAGGCAGTCGCTCCATGTAAAATACTGGTATTCAGCTGCATCCGGTTGAACTGGAAGCTGATCCCAACATAGTTGGGCAAAGGCTAAGCAGATGTTTATATATATATCAGAAGGATTAGGATAGAATATTGGGATGGTAGGATTAGTAGGATGATGATGTGTGATGTATTGTTTGTTTATTTATTTATGTATTTGTCGTTTACAATTTAAAATAATATCAATATTTACACTCTTTTTAAATAAAATATCCAATGTAAAACAAATAAAAATGCCCCCCATGACTGTCTGTTTTATTTTTATTGATTCTAGTTTTTATTCTTTTTTTAACCGATGCAAAAACGACGGTGTGTTATAAGTTTGACGTGTCTGTGGCATCGTAACTCCCGAACGCATGAACCGATTTTGATTTAGTTTTGTTTTGTTTGAAAGGCATATTAGTCGGGAGTGTTCTTAGCTATGTTTGGTGGAAATCGGTTCAGTGGTTTCAAAGTTATTAGCTCTTGTGTTAGCTGCGGTAGGGATTTTTATTTTTCTGTCGGGGGTTACTTAAAATTTTTAATTTTGTTTTTTATACTAGGCGATTTTTAATTCATAGGCATTCTTTCAGTGAAAAAGGACAACTTTTTATTGGATACAAAGTACCATCTAAACTGAAACTTTAAAGATAAATGTTTATCAAAACAGCACGATTCAGAGATAAAATCACAATAGCAGAGCAATGAGCTTGATAAAGAACAAACTGTAATTGTACACATTACGTAAACAATTCAGCATGCATACAAATCGCGCAAACTGAGCAACAAATAATGGTAATCTATTTATTTTGTACAATTCCCAAATCAAAACATTGATTTAATTTAAAATTATCTCAACCAAAATTTATCTAACGTTTAAGCATGAAATAATTTATTTATCAAACCACAAAAATTTGTGCAATGCACTATTCTATTCGATACGATGGACCGATAGTGTTGTGGCCACCCGATGTATCGAGATGGAAAGCATATCGACATTCCTAGTTCGAATGATAGCAATGTAATGTAAGCGCCCCACCTGCGGTCGGGGATAGAGGTGCGAATGTGTTAACGATAAAACGGTTGGATTTTATTGTTTGGAGTAAAATTGTTGAAGACAAAATCTGTCGTTTAGTTCTGGTTGTATAAAATACGTTGGTTTAGTTTATTACATACCATCATCCCGCCTGAATTCCCCGAAGGGTTAGGCAGAGGTATAACAATGTACACCCTCAGTTCGCCGGTATGTTTAGGTCCCATGTAATAGGGGGTAAGCCTATTGCCATTAACCGGGCACAAATTCTAACTCCGAGCTGTTATTGAGAATTTAATAGAAAAATCCAATAACACTTTTTGCTCGACCTGGGAATAAAAAAGTTTCGAGTAACTGCCTCGTTAGCCTAGTGGTCCTAAGCGCGACTGCTACGCTATAGGTCTTGGGTTGGCGAACAAATGGCAAAACGCTCGCCGCCTATTACTTGGGACTTAGACATACCGGCGAACTTTGGGTGTACATTTGTACACCTCTGCCTAACCCTTCGGGAAATACAGGCGTGATGATATGTATGAGTATGTATTTATTGTTGCAAAATAACCAAAACCACTTCCCGTTTTAGGTATCGATATTTTATTGCAAACGTCAAAATAAGATTACAGACAACCCATGCACACATCACTATCCATTTAACCAACAATTAGGTGATAATATTCAGCGGTGTTCTGTCGCTCAATTATTGTAAATAGTTGGATTAATTACGATTCAATCTAAATTGATATACCAATCAATTGCATATAATATTATCGATATTACTAATCGATTAGTCACATCACTAGACTCAATTACAATAGGAGCGGCTAATCGCAAATGTGCGTTGTATGTTCGTCGTTAGTACATTTGAATACGATGATAATATTCTAGATTAGTCTACGGAATATCTAGAATTCTAAACTATGTATAGTTCTTACTTTTACTATTCAGATTAATTTATCTTTATTTTGAAATAATATAAAAATAAAAAAAATATATACACTCACGCCTGTATTCCCCGAAGGGTTAGGCAGAGGTGTAACAATGTACACCCACAGTTCGCCGGTATATTTAGGTCCCATGTAATAAGGGGCGAGCCTATTGCCATTAACCGGGCACAAATCCTAACTCCGAGCTGCTACTGAGAATTTCATAGAAAAACCCAATAACACTTTTTGCTCGACCTGGGAATCGAACCCAAGACCTCTAGCGTAACAGTCGCGCTTAGGACCAACTAGGCTACCGAGGCAGTTCGAAATAATCTATTCTATTATCTATTTTATTATTTGGACTGCCTCATTGGTCTAGTGGTCCTAAGCGCGATTGCTACGCCAGAGGTCTTGGGTTCGATTCCCAGGTCGAGCAAAACTGTGGTTGTACATCGGTTACACCTCTGCCTAACCCTTCGGGGAGTACAGGCGTGATTGTATGTTATTTTGAAATAATGTTATAGTGATTTTGATGTATAGCTAAACAAAATAAAGTTTCTGTTAAAAAAGGAGCGGATTTTTAAATAACTCCATAATAATATGAATGTTTACACGGCACTTATACTAAAAATATATTTTTTTTATATTTGTCTGTTCGTCTGTATTTATGTCTGCTTATTTCGATTAATCTAAAAAAAGGCTGGACCGATTTTGAAGGGACTTTCACTAATACATAGTTGATGTAATAAGGAGTAACTTAGGCTACCAATGTTAGCCTGTTATATTATACATTAACTTGTGCCCGTTTGTCGTTTATAGTGCCCAAAGTTAAATGGATTACTTCTAATTAATCAGATTTAGGTAACGTTAAAAAGTGCTATCAACTAACTGCCCCGTTGGTCTCGTGGTCGCAAGCGCGACTGATGAGCGTGGGGTCCCGGGTTCGATTCCCAGGTCGGGCAAAAAGTGTTATTGGGTTTTTCCATTAGGATTTGCACAGTAGCAGCCCGGAGTTTGGAAGTTGGTTGGTCCCGGCTGTCATTCGTAGATCTTTGACAGTTGTTATGGATAGTCAGAACCCAGGAAGTCTGACAACTAGTCTAACCAAGAGGTATCGTGTTGCTTAGTAATTGGGTTGTGGAGGTCAGATAGGCAGTCGTTCCATGTAAAACACTGGTATTCAGCTGCATCCGGTTAGACTGGAAGCCGACCCCAACATAGTTGGGAAAAGGCTAAGCAGATGATGATGAGGATGAAAAAGTGCTTTCAAATTTAAATTCAAATTAATTGAATTCAGGCAAAACCCATAGAGGATGACAAAATACAATACAATTTCAAAACACTGCCACAGAATCTAAAATATCAACATAATTAAAATAAAAAAATAAATGTATTGAACAATAAAATTAAAATGCCAAAATAAATTTCACTGAATTAAGATTAAATAAAATAAATATACATACCATCACGCCTGTATTCCCCGAAGGGATAGGCAGAGGTGTGCCAATGTACACCCACAGTTCGCCGGTATGTTAAGGTCCCATGAAATAGGGGGCGAGCCTATTGCCATTAACCGGGCACAAATCCTAACTCCGAGCTGCTACTGAGAATTTCTTACAAAAACCCAATAACATTTTGCTCGACCTGGGAATCGAACCCAAGACCTCTAGCGTAGCAGTCGCGCTTAGGACCACTAGGCTAACGAGGCAGTTTATAAAATATATATAACTCAAAATAATAATGAAACCAATTTGAACCTCAAATTTTCGGGATCAAAGATGAAGATTAGTTCTAGTGTCGCCCTTGAATTATCTATCAACGTGTATACAGTATATTTCGGTATCTGTTAACCCACTCAAACAAGTACAAGTAAAGCAAGTACCTATGTTATTGTACTAACTTTGGATGACTCAACAATTCTCTGTTTATGTGCCCTTTTGATCTCTGCACCCACACTCGGAGCCTCGGAGTTGCTATATTATTTTACTTTTGCTTTCTTGTGTCAAAATATCGAGTAGGTTGGACCTAGAAACTAGTGTCCAATATTTTGTGATATATTTTCATTAAAAGAATTGCTTATGTATTTCCTTAATTATTATGAAATTAACAATAAAACACGTTTAAACACAACATAACATACCATCACGCCTGTATTTCCGAAGGGTTAGGCAGAGGTGTACTGATGTACACTCACAGTTCGCCGGTATGTTTAAATTCCCATATAATAGGGGACGAGCCTATTGCCATTAACCGAACACAAATCCTAACTCCGAGCTGCTATTGAGAATTTCATGGAAAAACCCCATAACACTTTGCTCAACCTGGGAATCGAACCCAAGACCTCTAGCGTAGCAGTCGCGCTTAGGACCGCTAGGCCAACGAGACACGTTTAAAATCTATTCGTAATCACATCTCAGGGACAGCCAATTCCAAAACCTTGTCCAAAATGAAGATAAAATAAGGCATTTTTGTTAGATTGAGACTAAGATATTACCATGCTAATGCTCTTTTTTTAAGTCGGTTAATTAGATAAAATCTATGTGTATCTATAATTTGCACGAATATTACAATAATACAACATAAGTTCAACTCTAATCACGTACAATTTGCGTTCAGTTAATTAACGCCATAACAACAACATTGAACTAATTTACGTCATGTTCCATTGTTACTACTGATTCAATAATAAATTAATAATTAATATATTTATTATAATTTGTATAGTAAATATTTTCATGGTATATTTTGAACGTGATGCATAAATATTGTAATTAATTTGTATTGTATTGATGTAAAATCAAAATGCATTGGTCCATTCAATCAATTTTAGGTCAACAATTTAACTAAAATATTTGCAGACTTAATAAATAATACAACATAAAAAATACCAATAAAAAAAAAACAAAAAACACTAGCATCAAACAATTTCTCCGCATCGCCGTCAACTTGAGACGTGCCCAAAAGACTGGCGGTATTGCCACGTTGGATGGCAATGCTTAGCCTTTGTCTAAGGTAAAAGTCAGCCCTTGGGACACATGAAATAATAAAATCAAAACTATGGTGACTGGCAGACAGCCAAAGAAATGTACGGTTATAGATAAATACTAAGTTAGCGATGATTATGCCAAATAAGTCGATTGGAAGAGTATTGTACAATTGTCAGCATGCCTTATAAAAAAACAGTCCGTTATGTCCCACTGCAGGGCAAAGGCCTCTTCCCATACAGACAAGGCACAAGCAATGATCACCACGCTTACTCAAGGTAGATGATTTCAAACTTATATTTATCATAGAATCAGATGTCAGTGAACACGTCTCGTGGGTATTCGTTCGGTACCTTTTGTATATCCTGCATGAGAGGTAAATGAAATACATGCTGAGCTTATCCTTACATATATAATGTACCTGCCATTTCCCAAATTTGTTGGGGTCAGCTTCCAGTCTAACCAGTATTTCAGAATTCAAGTGTTTTGTATGGAGTGACTGCCTATCTGACCTTCACAACCCAGTTACTGGGCATTCCGATACCCCTTGGTCAGACTTCCCATACTATCTGTAACGACTGTTAAAGATCTACAAATGACCGCCGGGACCAAGGACTTCACGTGCTTTCCAAGGCATGAGGGTCGCGCGACGATTCCCGGCCACCGTAGATACGGGCTTGTGGACGGTGAGCAATGGGTAGCTCACCGTTCTTACGTTGCATAACGATAGGACGTGTCGACGGCGCGTTCGTGTTCCACGTGCGCCTCATAGAGATGTCAGCAAATGGAAGAGGCCACTGAGGGCCGATGCCTGCCGGGGCTGCGGGTTGTTCGTAAGATACCACGCCCCCGGAACGCAAAGGGCACAAGAAGGAACATGGGTGGGTTTTAGTCAGTAAAAGTCTGACACTCCCTCCCGCCCTGCCCAGGGTGGGAGAAGTTATTTAATGATTTCCCACCCCCCCAAAAAAAAAAAGGCATGAGGGTGTCACAATACAATCTCCTAAATTCCGGGTTGCTACTAAGAAATGCGAAAACCCAATAACACTTTTTACCTGACCTGGGAATCGAACCTAGGAAAATAAATGCTAAGCTTAATAAGAGTTAATTCACGTCAAATCATAACCTATATGTATTGCTGTTCTCACAATGTCAGACTTTCCGTAAAGCCGTTATGTTGAACAGACGTTGCCGGGTAATTTACTAAATTATTCTCTTCCTGTCGCGTGTGCGTCCTTGCATTGTCACCCTGGTACGAAGGCTTTGTTTAACATTGATTTTTCTTTGGTTTTACTTGTGTTCCTATTCTTAAGGAGTTTGTAGGGTACCTTTTTACTAAGAGAGTTCAGAGAATCTACTAATAGGCGAAGATTTCATAATTGCTGTATCTACGTTTAATTATTTTTATGACATTGAATGGCAGAGAAGCCGGCTCACCAGGAGGTCAACTTAAGTAATGAAATACGTTCAAAATGTAGTTGGAATCTTTTCTCAGCGACACTGTTCATGTCAAAAAATTCATATGGCATTACCTCCGATACATAAAAACGATACGCCAAGGAAATTACACGAAAAAAACATTTTTTTTTGTATGTCTGTCTGTTTGTTCCGCCTAATTTCAAAAATGTTAGCCTAGTGGTCCTATGCTAGAGGTCTTGTGTTCGATTCCCAGACCGAGCAAAAAGTGTTATTAGGCTATGAAATTCTCAGTCGCAGCTCGGAGTTAGGATGTGTGCCCGGTTAATGGCAATAGGCTCGCCTCCTATTACATGGGACCCAAACATACCGGCGAACTGTGGGTGTGCATTGGTTCACCCCTGCCTAACCCTTCGGGGAATACACACACAGTTCGTATTGCCAATAACAGGGCACAAATCCCAACTCCGAGCTGCTACTGAGAATTTTATAGAAAAACCCTATAAACACTTTTTGCTCGACCTGGGAATCGAACCAAAGACCTCTAGCGTAGCAGTTGCGCTAAGAACCACTAGGCTACCGAGGCTGTTACCACTACAGTAACTTACCAAAACATCGCCAGTTGTTAATAACAGCTTCAAATCCATGTAATATCTAAGCTAAACGCTGGCAGTTTGTGCCCGAGCAAGCAAAGAGCGTCCTACTTAGGTATTAGCATTACATTAGCTATCACTTTGCTTAAATTTAGAACCTATTGCTATTAATTGGAAGTGCTTTTGGTATAGCTTTTGGTGAATAGCTTAAATCTGTATTTAAATTTATCACTATAATAATATATGAGCCAATTATTCCAATTAAAAAAAAATCAGAAAAATATTACAATTATTGGTAGAATGGTCACCAGTTGGTTCACATTCAAAGTAAAAGCTCGCGAACACTTTCTTATGAAGTTGGCAGACTCGTCTCACAATTAGTTTGTTATATTTCTCCACCTATTTATTTTTATCTCTCTCTACTTTGTCTATTTTGGTTGTATGTATGTTTATATATATTTATTATTATATCATATTTTATTCCTGAATATTTTCTGTTCTTTGCACCTATTATGTTGTGTCTCTGCATCGCCCTAAGGTAGACTGGTAGAAAATGCCTAAGGCATTAAGTCCACCTCTGTACAGTCTTTTTTTTACATTATGTGCATAAAGTTTAATAAATAAATAAATAAAATATTGTCCCACCGCAGGGCAAAGGCTTCTTCTCGTATTGAGAAGGCATGCTTGGTCAAGGCGGGGTGTCAATTTCAGACCAAATTTACCCCTGAAAAATAGACTAATTATCAATGAATTGGATGGTTAGATTTTTAGTTGCTTTCAAATCAATAAATTTATAATCTGGCTTATTTCCTTGGTCAAATGAGTAAGCAAAAAAATTACGTCATAGTTTGTTATATACACCTTATGTTATTGGTAATTGTTATTACCTTACAAAATCTACGAGAAATGTAGGCAATTTTAGTGCAAGTTACCAACTTTTTTGGTTCCAGGGTGGAAAATACTCTTATATGTCCGGGGCCTGGGGTAGCGAAGAGGCCTATCAGATTCTTACTAACTAAAAACCTAACCCATTGTTCCCTTCCCACACTTGCACCGGAGATCCTGGGAGCCTCTGCAGGCCTCCTCAGCCCGAGTTTAAGTTTCCTCATCCAGTCACCAGAACATATTTCCCCGAATCGTAATGCTTTTACTATCCAACAGCCCTTATAGCAAACTTATGTGCGTGCTCCCCGTTATGTTGGTAAAGTTGGGGATGCCTCATTTATATGTTCAACATGTGACACCAACTGTAAGTAATATGTTAGGTTTGGCTTTATGTTGTTTGACCTTTGTTGTTGAACTTTTGACCTTTAGAGCAATGACCTCGGAGAATTATTTGAGTAGTTATATTATATTTGGATAGTTCTGAGAAGTAATAATGGTGCTGTGTTCTGTTGTGTCGCATATTTGATCTACAGTAAAATGGATTCTAATTATAACTTAACTGGTTTTATGGCCGTGGGTTTGTTTGCGTAGCTTACGGGATTAAGCCATACGCAGTACGTTAAGCAGAAGTGTACCAATGTATACCCACAGTCCCCGGGAATGTTTAGGTCCCATGTAATAGGGGGCGAGCCTATTGCCATTAACCAGGCACAAATCCTAACCCCGGGCTACTACTGAGAATTTCATAGAAAAACCCAATGACACTTTTACTCGACCGGCGAATCGATCCCAAGTCCTCTAGCGTAGCAGTCGCGCTTAGGACCACTAGGCTAACGAGGCCGTGCCAAGTATATCGATGACAAAAGCAAAAAAGAAGTCTAGTAGTAGCAGGTCTTATGGTCGCAAGCGCGACTGATGAGCGTAGGGTCCCGTGTTCGATTCCCAGGTCGGGCAAAAAGTGTTATTGGGTTTTTCCATTAGGATTTGCACAGTAGCCGCACAGACTTTGGAAGTTGGTGGTGTGACACCCCCGGCTTTATGTGCGTCGGAAAGCACATAAAGCCGTTGGTCCCGGCTGTCATTCGTAGATCTTTGACAGTCGTTACGGATAGTCAGAAGCCAGGAAGTCTGACAACCAGTCTAACCAAGAGGTATCGTGTTGCCTAGTAACTGGGTTGTGGAGGTCAAATAGGCAGTCGCTCCATGTAAAACACTGGTACTCAGCTGTGTCCGGTTAGACTGGAAGCCGACCACAACATAGTTGGGAAAAGGCTAAGTAGATGATGATGAGGGAAGTACCTACTAACATCATACATATTTCTGTCCAAAATAAACAAAAACAATTATCTATAGCCCACACAAGTACTGGTTTCTTACTATAGTCTAGTATGCAAATTAGTCTGTCTTACAATTATAAATCTCTGTGTCGTTTTGTATCGTGAGGTTGGCGTACAGAGAGACACACAAGTAGGAAATGATTGATTTTATCATAAGTGATCTATTAAACAGCGATGTAAGAAACCTGTCAAGTGCGAGAGGTTCCGTACTATTGTACAATAATTATTAAGATCCAGCAAAAAACGAAGAATTTTTTTTATACTTTAATAACAGAAAAGTTGAAAGGGAACCGTTTGTCTTGGTATGGGCATGTGAAGAGGAGGGATGAGACGCATGTGACCAAAAGAGTTATGAATATGAATGTGGATGGATGGAGGGGAAGAGGGAGGCCAAAGAAAAGATGGATGGATTGCGTGAAGAATGATATGAAAGAGAAGGGAGTCAGCGATAGCATGACGGTTGACAGGACAGCGTTGAAGAAGAAAACGTGTTGCGCCGACCCCAAGTAACATGGGATAAGGGTAGGAAGATGATGAGATGATGATGATGACTTTTTTTTTTTTTTTTTGGTGGGTGGGAAATCATCAAATAACTTCTCCCGCCCTGGGCGGGGCGGGAGGGAGTGTCAGACTTTTACTGACTAAAACCCACCCATGTTCCTTCTTGTGCCCTTTGCGTTCCGGGGGCGCGGTATCTCTTGCGAACAACCCGCAGCCCCGGCAGGCATCGGCCCTCAGTGGCCCCTTCCTTTTGCTGACATCTCTTTGAGGCGCGCGTGGAACACGAACGCGCCGTCGACACGGCATGATGATGACTTTAATAAAAATATATACCTAATAGTTTCTTGTATGGTTGTATGGTTTAAAAATTAAATATTATTAGAGTAAGGTGGAGTTGTTAATGGATTGGGTTGATATTTTTTTTTATTCGGATGGGAAATTATCAGATGAGGTCTCTCGCCCGGAGTGTCAGACTTTCACTGACTAAAACCCGTCCAGGTTCCTTTTTGTACCCTTTGCGTTCCGGGGACGCAGCATCTCTTTCGAACAACCCGCGGCCACGGGGATTGATATTATTGAATGTATTATTATTACTGACTTTAATTCTTAACTTCACTGCATTTTGGTTGTTTTTAACCCCCGACGCAAAAATGACAGATTCTTATTATTATTATAAGTTTGATGTGTCTGTGTATGTGTGTGTGTGTGGCTGTCTGTGTCATCGTAGCTCCCGAACGCATGAACCGATTTTGATTTAGTTTTTTTTGTTTGAAAGGTATATTAATCGGGAGTGTTCTTAGGGCGTTATCACACTAGCGATTTTCGAGCGAATTCAAAGCGAGGCGAGAGCGCAGCGGTTTCGCCGTGAATAGCGCCGCCGAAACCATTTTGTACAGTCGCATTCGGCTAGTCGCTCCGGACGTCGGGAGCCGCGAGACGACTCCCGGCCACCGTAGATACTGGCCTGTGGACGGTGAGCAATGGGTAGCTCACCGTCCTTACGTTGCATAACGACAGGCCGTGTCGACGGCGCGTTCGTGTTCCACGCGCGCCTCAAAGAGATGTCAGCAAAAGGAAGGGGCCACTGAGGGCCGATGCCTGCCGGGGCTGCGGGTTGTTCGCAAGAGATACCGCGCCCCCGGAACGCAAAGGGCACAAGAAGGAACATGGGTGGGTTTTAGTCAGTAAAAGTCTGACACTCCCTCCCGCCCCGCCCAGGGCGGGAGAAGTTATTTGATGATTTCCCACCCACCATAAAAAAAAAAGCCTGCTCCGCCACACTCAGGCGGCGATACCGTAGCGCGCCCGTCGCGTGCTCGCTTTACCTCGAAAAAACGCCAGTGTGATAGGGGCCTTATGTTTGATGGAAATCGGTTTAGCGGTTTTGAAGAATTTAGCTCTTTTGTTAGCTGCGATAGGAATTTTATTTTTCTGTCGGGGGTTACTTAAAATTTTTAATTTTGTGTTTATTTGGTTGTTAGAGCGGCCATAGTAGACACAGACATTGAATTTTGAAGTGTGTTACCTACCTATTAACCCATATCATCCCAGTGTTCCATTTTTGAAAAACACTAATTTAAAAATGCGTTCAAAAATTAAAATAAAAAAATAAAAAAAGTAACCGTTTCATAAATGGAACACTGGGATGATAGGGGTTAAGGTTCAAAGATACAGCCCTGTGATAAACTCGACTTTTATATATTAGCGCGTTTAAGCAAACAAACAAAACTTCAGCGTTGTTAAATTACATACAACAACATACCATCACGCCTGTATTCCCCTAAGGGTTAGACAGAGGTGTACTAATGTACACCAACAGTTCGCCGGTATGTTTTAGGTCCCATGTAATGGGGGGCGAGCCTATTGCCAATAACCGGGCACAAATCCTAACTCAGAGCTGTTACTGTGAAATTCCCAATGGAAAAACCCAATAACACTGCTCGACCTGGGAATCGAACCCAGGAGCCCATGCTCATCAGTCGCGCTTGCGACCACGAGACCAACGGGGCAGTTAAATACGGTTGTTATATTAGTTCTATAAAAAAATAGATTTCGTGTTGATCGGTAAAGATAGCATATTCTTTTGACACAACTCAGCTCTTACAAATCTTCTATTTAGAACTATACCGACCATATTAATCAAAAACATTTAGAAAACCATTCAATAACATAAAATACCATAGACAATTTGAAACAAAAAAAAGCAGAGGTCTATTGTCTATGAACCACCACAAAGAAGTATTTAACACAAGAGGTGTCGGGTGCAATACTTATAGAAATACTAGTAACAATAGATATTTTATACCATTAATTTGATCATAAATGATGGTTGATCTGACAATCACTTATAGGGAAGTCGATTAAAAACTGGACCCAAAAAAGAACAAAAAAATTACAACAAAATTTTGTTAATCGAAAAGCAACCTTGATGCTTTTGAACAAGGTGTCTTTTTGATTGGATAATGAGTACCAAAAAAAAAATACCTATGCAAATTTTGTTAATCGAAGAGCAACCTTACTGCTTTTGAACAAGGTGTCTTATTGATTAGATGGCGAGTTAAGATAATACTTTGGTAGTATTTAAAAAAAAAAACAAAAGATTTAATTAATATCGCTTCAAATCGTTTATTAATAAATCATTCAAGTGTTTCTATGCACTAGTTTTTTGGGTCATCGTTTTGCAAAACAAAACAGAAGTCCGTTCACTTATACATAATTATATATATCTGCCTAGCTAACCGCCTCGTTAGCCTAGCGGTCTTAAGCGGGACTGCTACGCTAGATACCTTGTTTTCGATTCCCAGGTCGAGCAAAAAAGTAAGTAGGTAGTAGCAATAGGCTCGCCCCCTATTGCATGGGCCCAAAATATACCGGCGAACTCTGGGTGTACACTGGTACACCTCTGCCGAATACGAGCGTGATGGTATCTACCTAGCCTTTTCCTAATTGTGTTGTGGTCGGCTTCTAGTCTAATCGGATGCAGCTGAATTACAGTGTTTTAAATGGAGCGACTGACCTCCACAACCCAGTTACTGGATAGCACGATACCTCTTGGCAAATCCGTCCACACACGACGAAATTATGCCCGAATATATTAAAAAAAAAAAATATATATATATATATATAGGTACATATAAACATCCAAATTGATACCCGTCACCTTTTTGAAGTCGGTTAAAAAAAAAACTAAATTGGTTGAAAAATGACCGGGTTTTGAGGCAACAAACATAAAAAAATGCAAACGAATGGAGAATCTCCTCCTATTTTAAATTCGGTTAAAAAACCAAACTTCACTGGACGTACTCGTATGTTCCAAATAACTCAGAGTTAAAACATAACCCTAGCTTGGCTTTGGCGGAAATTTGGACTAATTGAGACTAAAATTAGATTGTTAATTAGTGATAATTGCTCCTCAGCGAAAAAAACCTCTCAATCTAATTAGATAAGGTCATAATTACTTGATAGGCTTCATTATTTTGAAGTTCCCTGCAGAGTTAACTGTTGAGAACAATAAAAAAAGAACCATTTATCTGAACGGACTGTAGCAAGCGCGACTGATGAGCGAGTGGTCCTGGATTCGATTACCAGGTCGAGCAAAAAGTGTTATTGGGTTTTTCTATGAAATTCTCAGTAGCAGCTCGGAGTTAGGATTTATACCCAGCATTACATGGGACCTAAATATAGCGGCGAACTGTGGGTGTACATAGATACACCTCTGCCTAACGCTTCAGGGAATACAGGCGAGATAGTATGTTATGAAGTAGATACAAAAAAGCGATAAAAATATTTTTTTTTTACAAAAAAGACAACCGCCTTCAAAAACTTCAAAGTGAAAAATTTAACTTTAGTTTAAGGCTGGAAAATCATCTAATTACTTCCGCCCTGGCTGGAGCAAAAGCGAGTGTCAGACTCTTACTGACTAAAACCCACCCGTATTCCTCTTAATGCCTTTTGCGTTCCAGGACTGTGGTAACTCTTTTGAACAAATTCCGCAACCTGATAGGTTATTTGTAAGAAAGTGTGCAAATAAATGCCTCGTTAGCCTAGTGGTCCGTGTGACTGCTACTCTACAGGTCTTGGGATCGATTCCCAGGTCGGCAAAAGTATTATTGGGTTTTTCTATGAAATTCTCAGAAGCAGAGTTACGATTTGTGGTCGGTTAATGGCAATAGTCTCGCCCCCTATTACATTGCTACACCTCTGCCTAACCCTTCGGGGAATATAGGCGTGATGGCATGTGTGTGTTATATTTTTTCCAGGAGTACTGGCATGTCTATAAAATATAAAAAAAATCTTCACATTCTCCAGGAGGTAACAATGAATGTCCTCATTCAGAATCCGATAATAAATCGTCATCTCTTTCATACAGTGTGACAAGATAATAATTGAATTCTTTCAACCAAAGTACAGTCAACAAAAGAGTTTCGTTTGTAGATAAAATTGCAAAGTTTTGCACTATGTGTTTATTGGTGACTTGCGAATTAATTGAATGTCGGTTATTGGCAATGTTCCTTTTTTAATTGTTTTCCTAAAATAAAAGTAGCCTAAGTTAAGTACATTTCATAACATCAGCTACGTACGAGTTAGAGTCCCGTCAAAATCGGTTGAGCCGTTTAGGAGATCAGACGCACACACAATTAAAAAAACTGTTTTTAAGACATTCGCAAACTGACACTTCATATTTATTTATTTGTATGAATATATAGATGTTGCGAAATAACAGATTTGCATGACGCATTCACTGTGTACGATTAAAAACTCATTCAGACAAGCTGTAAAAAATATATAATTCCACAGTCTTGCTATTGACCACGATCTCATTAAAACCTTCTCAGATGATGCAATTGACTTGTCAGATCAGTGTCTGAAAAAAAAAGTTGTCGTATCTGCCTGCACACTTATTTATTATGTTGTTAGTACATTGCAATATTAATCTTATTCTGTCAGTGAATGCTACCCGAGATTTAATAACACATGATTGCTGTATTTGTATTGTTTTAATGATTTTTTGCCTTTGGCAGTCCGGATCTTATAATTGGCTTTAAATATCTTCACTATACAGGGTTCTTTGTAAAACAATGACAACCTCTCAGGACTATGTTACTAACATCATAATCAACAACTTTTGTTCTATGACATTTAAAAAAATTTCATATTCTAGTTCATCAGATTTTCATACAAAAATAAAAACATTTAAATTGAACGCTCTAAATGTTACGAAGTCTATGCGAAGCAAACGAAAGCGATAGTAAAATAGCGAGGGGAGCGGGGTTAGGGCGGCGGGGGTGTTTATACTTGATATTTACAATTTTACGGAAATCCTTCAGTCGGTTATTCGCTACGATGCGCTTGCCTTGCTTGAAAAAAAAAATTAAGTCAAATTAAAAAAAAATAGTAAAAAATTATAGAACAAAAGTTGTTGTTTATGATGATAGTAATACAGTCCTGCAAGGTTGTCATTGTTTTACAAATAACCCTGTTTAGTATAAAACAAATTCGCTTCATACGCAGCATACGCTCAGATCTTTTAAACTACGCAAAGAAGTTTAATGCGAGTTTCATCAATAAATAGAGTGATTCGAGAGGAAGGTTTATGTATGTAAAATATAACGCTACGACCAAAGAGAGTGGAGAAGTAACCAAAGACGTAACTGAACTCGGGGATACAGCTAGTTTCGTTATAAATGTGGATTAATTGGACCTTACATTACATTACATACCATCACGCCTGTATTCCCCGAAGGGTTAGGCAGAGGTGTACCAATGTACACCCACAGTTCGCCGGTATGTTTTACGTCCCATGTGATAGGGGGCGAGCCTATTGCCATTAACCGGGCACAAATCCTAACTCCGAGCTGCTACTGAGAAATTCCTAATGGAAAAACTCAATAACACTTTGCTCGACCTGGGAATCGAACCCAGGACCCCATGCTCATCAGTCGCGCTTGCGACCACGAGACCAACGGGGCAGTAATTGGACCTTGTCAATAGATATTTTATTGGAAACGTATTCAATGTTTTCTTTTGTGATTGTTCTGGCAATTGTGAGTATGATCTCGTTTTGTTTGACTTAAAGCCAAATAAATGACGAATGGGTTCTGAATCTCGAAGACCCATTACTTATAATCCAAATTTGTGTATGATGGAAGTTGTGACTTCCTGTATAAAAAAGAATTGGAAAAATAACAATACCAATAATCAAGAGTGAAATACATATCGACAAAAAAGTAGTAATTAAAATTGATTTTTTTGGTGGGTTACTAAAAATAGGAAAAAAAATGTTTAATGGGTTAACTTTAAAAACTACAGTTTCCCATAATGAGTGTAAAAAAACTACAAAGCCGAAACTTACGAACTTACTTGTTCTTTCTATCACGTTTTTTATTATTTCGGATGAGAATTCATCAAATAACTTCTTCCGCCTTCAGTGTCAGACTTTTACTGACTAAAACCCATCCACGTTCCTTCTTTTACCCTTTGCGTTCCAAGGGCGCGGTATCTCTTTCGAACAACCCGCAGCCCCGGCAAGCATCGGCCCTGACTCTCCCCTTCCGATTTGCTAACATCTCTTTGAGGCGCGCGTGGAACACGAACGCGCCGTCGATACGGCCTGCCGGTATGCAACGTACGGACGGTGAACTACACATTGCTCACCGTCCTAAGTCCTGTTCTATCGCGATAGTTTTTTGTTCTGGACCACTAAACTATAAATACTCTCATTATTCTTGTACGCATAAGCTCAATATTTTGCGTAACATTAGAGTGATATTTCACACAAAAGAAAAGAATTGCCCGTGTTATTTTTTTCTCAAAGTTACATAGTTTGCCTCGTTAGCCTAGTGGTCCTAAGCGCGACTGCTACGCTAGAGGTCTTGGGTTCTATTCCCAGGTCGAGCAAAAAGTGTTTTTAGGTTTTTCTATGAAATTCTCAGTAGCAGCTCAGAGTTAGGATTTGTGCCCGGTTAATAGCAATAGGCCCGTCCCCTATTACATTGGACTTAAACATGGCGTCGAACTGTGGGTGTATATTGTTACACCTCTGCCTAACCCTTCGCGGAATACAGGCGTGATGGTATGTGTACTTAGTTTGATGGTCAGTACGCGTAGTTAACGGCTGTCTTTTTACACTCTGTATACCATATCTCTTGGTTTTATTTCAACACCAAACCATTACTTCCAAGATTACACAAACAGTGTTTGTTACTTCAAAATTCTCAGATAGGCATGAAAGTAACTTTTAATTGAGGCTTATACTCAAAATAAAAACTGCAGTCGGTTCGCAGTCGTAATAAATTGAAAGTAGCCAACAGTTAGGCTGGTTGCACAAGATCAAATAATACTGTCAAACTGAGTCTTGTAAAAGGCAAGTTATTGGTAATCTACTTAAAGTTTAGACTTAATTATTGTGTGATATTGATGTTTGAAATAAAAAGTCAGCTGTCGTATCTTTGGAAAATAGAATAGTTACTCTTTTTTACAATGTAATTAATTTTTTAAATAATTTACTTAATACCCCCTATTAAATAATTTAAAATACTTACATATGTTGAAATAGTTAATTAAGAACTAGTACTTATTGCATGTATACTTTGTTTATTCTCTAGATTTTAAGTTAATACTATGTTGCTGTGCCCTAACAGGGTCCATAACTGTACTTTTAGCTTTAATCCTATATGTAACATCTTTTATAAACATAATAAATACATAAATAAATAAAAAATTAAATAAAAAAAAGAAAATAAATAAAAAAATAAATAAAAATAAAATAAATAAATAAGTAAATAAAAAGAAATGTGTTGGACGGTTGAAATAATTGGACTGCGCTCATGCTCAATATTTTTTTTAATTGATTTAAGCCGCCACACAATTCCCAACCACTGCATCTCCTGAAAGGCAGAATCAACAAGGAAGAGCGCCAGAAAAGCGCCGAGGCATTGAAGCTCGTTGAATCCCGGAAAGGATTTAACTGTCATGCAACCAAATTAATCAGAAAACATCAGCGAAATAGTAAGAAAAAACATAATTTCCACTTCCCTAATAAGCAAGAGACAGAACAGAAATAGGCCAATAGCCACGAAGGAATGTTTACAACTGGGAATCATACCGACTTTTCGACTTCATGTCATTTTCATTTTTTTTTTATGTCGCAGTGTTTGTTAAAAATAATATTGACATGTACAACTATTACACCCGTGAACGACGCAAGGACAAATTACGCACAGTAGCTAGCAAGACTCATATAATGCATGAGAGCATCTTTTGTGCAGCTTCTCGTATTTTTAATAATATTCCAGGGCCCATTCGAATGATTGCAAAAATGGAAAAATTTAAAAAGACACTCCATGATCTGCTAGTAAACAAGTGCTATTATTCTATAAAAGACTTCATAACAGACAAATCTCTGCACCAATATATGAGCAATCCCACTCAGTCGTGATGCGTTCAGTGACCTATTGACATTGCACTCTATTAATAAATTGACTGTTGTATAATTCCAATTGTATTGTGTATGTAATATTATTATGTATTTACCTACTATTGTATGCCCTACGGGCGGGACATAGCTGTTCACAATTTATTATATTTCTGCCACCTGTATTATGTACCTACCTATGATCCACAATAAAGATTGATTTGATTAGATTTCACTTATCTATTGATTGTATAGCATTGGAATCGATAACATAACGAGTCTGCATTTGGTCCAGATTTCTTATCAATATCAAACTTATAGTTACATTCACAGCTTAAATTCAGAGATAGATTGGTGAGCGCACTCGCTACTTAACCACGAATAAGACCACACACGTTCTATTCAACGCGGTCCAAAATCTAAATAATTACATCCATCACCCCACTGGCATTCAAAAGCTCCATCAAAGTAATTAGTAACGGAGCAATGGACAGAATCGTAGGCATTAGACCGACGTGTGGTGGCTAAGTTATAATTTAATTGAATGGTAGAAGCGAGATTAGTGCTGGGTGGTTTGAAAATGGCTGTAAATGCAATTTGGGAAGTTGTGAGGTACTTGCAGTAGTTATAGTATGGAATAAAGAATAATGGAGTATAGAGAGAATAAGGTCTCGTGGTCGCAAGCGCGACTGATGAGCACGTGGTCCTGGGTGCGATTCCCGGGTCGGGCAAAAAGTGTAATTGGTTTTGTCCATTACGAATTTCTCAGTAGCAGCCCGGAGTTTGGAGGTTGGTGGTGTGACACCCCCGTGCCTCGGAAAGCACGTAAAGCTTTTGGTCCCGGCTGTCATTCGTAGATCTTTGACAGTCAAGTCAAAGTCAAAGAATTTATTTCAATTAGACCATTTACAGGCACTTTTGAATTAATTCGTTACGGATAGTCAGAAGCCAAAACGTCTGACAACCAGTCTTACCAAAAGGTATCGTGTTGCCAAGTAACTAAATTGAGGGAGGTCAGAGAGGCAGTCGCTCCATATAAAATACTAATATTCAGCTGCATCCGGTTAGACTGGAAGCCGACCCCAACTTAGTTGGGAAACGGCTAAGTAGATGATGGTGGAGTAAAGGAAAAAAATAATAATGAAAAACATATTAGACCCACACAGGAAGTACATCATAAAAATAAAAAAAGTATATGGAGAAGAAAGAAACAAATTAAATAAAAAAGATTAATAATCGTTTATTTAAGAACAAATCTCCCAAACGTAAATTGGTCGGGAGAATGACGGCCAATTTCAATGGAGACCAGGCGACAGGATATAATTATGTACAAGTGTGTGCGCAAACACAGGTGCACTCGCTCTTCTCTTACTCTCTTTGTCCGATGGAACGGCTATCCGACACGACCCGGTTAGAGACCAGTCCCAGGACCAACGGCTTTACATGCTTTTCGTTGTATGGGGGTGTCACACCACCAACTTAACACAAAATCCAATAACACTTGGCCTACCCTAGGAATCGAAGCACGACCCCACGCTCAGCAGCCGCGCTTGCGACCACGAGACCAACGAGCCAGGCGAAAGTCTATACAAAACAGAAAAAAAAACAATAAAAAATTGCTAGCGAAATTAAATGCGGCGTCGTGTGTAACCAACCTAAGTCAGCATCAACTTTTTTATCCCATAAAGATATGTATGTTTGTGTATCACCATCCTATCATTAGCTCGGAATTCTTCACTACTAATGTGTTTGCTATACAAAAATAATATGTAATTTTAATGACATGTATGTGTACTGGTGTAAATTACAACTGAGTATATTGTTTTCACGTACATGACACGTGTGTTATGGTCTTTTTTGATCTCGTAAAGATGTCTATCAGTCAGTCTACACCGTACCATACCATGACCGTGCTATGAACGTCCCGTATCTGGCACGGAAGAAATATGACACGGACTATTATGCGTTTCAACTGATAATTAACCTCCGACGCAAATCCGACGGGGTGTTATAAAATTTACGTGTCTGTGTGTGTCTGTGGCATCGTAGCTCCTGAACGCATGAACTGATTTTGATTTTGTTTTTTGTGTTTGAAAGGTTAAGTCGGGAGTGTTCCTAGCGTTGTTTGATGAAAATCGGTTCAGCAGTTTCAAAGTTATCATCTCTTTTGTTAGCTATGGTAGTGATTTTTTTCTTCTGTCAGGGTTTTCTTAACATTTTTAATTTTGTGTTTTTTATGTTAATTAATAGCAAAATTGTTGACAACTTCTGTAATTTCTAGTACTCATACCCTAAATGGTTCAATAGATTCTTTTGATTCCTTAATAAAATAGGATCGATTGGCATTCAAAATCAGTTATGGTTATTTTAGCATTTTTTCCGCTCATTGTAAGTACACTTTTCCAAAATTTGTGAACAGACTTCGGAATATCTCAAAAATTGTTTTCCTGTGTGTTTGACTATAACGGTTAAGGTACATGCCCTTACTTTCCCGTCTCAAGAGATTGTCTGTAGATTCGCGAACTTATCGCCAAAGTATTTTTTTTATTTCATTGTATCGCTTTTCTTTTAACTTAACTCGCTTAAAAATATCGTCACTTTAGAAATGAAGCATTATTAGCCTACGCCAGGCACAATAAATTATTTTTATTTGGATAATGCGTGTACACTACCCCCACCCTTTTTTTGAGGATGATATTTTATCAAATGACTACTACCCCCACCCTACGAATTTCTCCTGTCTCATGGGTGCGTTTACATCCATATAAACAAACCACCACACCCAAAGCAAGTACCTACCTGTACACCATACAAATATTTGCTCCGTACGGTAATCAAACCCGCAACACGCAGCGCAGTAGCCAATCTCTCAACTACTGCGATAACCGTAACAAACAAACGTGAATGGAGTAACAACATTGGCTCAGCAGACCGCGTAATAGAGAGAAGCGATGTTATAACTAATTTAAATGGCTATTGATCTGACCATGTAATTGCGGTTTCTGAGCAATTAGGTGTACTGTTACTAAAATGATTGCTCAAAAGAGAAAGAAATGTCATTGATTGGTATTTGATTTTATTAAGGTGCCTACTTACAGGTAATGAAAGAGTTTGGTGTGCAGATAAAAATGGGTATTTTTTATTTTTTCAACTGCCTCGTTGGTCTAGAGGTCTTGGGTCCGATTACCAGGTCGAGCAAAAAGTGTTATTGAGTTTTTATATGATATTATTCTCAGTAGCAGATCGGAGTTAGGATTTGTGCCCGGTTAATGGCAATAGGATCGCCCCCTATTACATAGGACCTAAACATACCGGCGAACTGTGGGTGTACATTGGTACATATTCTCTGCCTAACCCTTAGGGGAATAGAGGCGTGATGATATGTTATGTTATGTTATGTAAAATTGTTGATATACCTCGTAGAAAAAATACATTAATAAATTTTAACTAAGTCTTAACATATTTTTGCTCGTGACTGTACATAACCTGTTCGTTTTTTAAAAGTAAACTTTAAAAAAAGGAAACCTACATAATAACCTTCATTACAACACGATCATAGCATACATCCACAGCAGCCAGCTTATTGGAACACGTCGAGTTTCACAACAAGCATTATAATTAATAATTAATGAATGCTTATTAATTTACACTCACGTTACACTAGACCAATTATTAAAACCGACATTTAATAAGCGCTATTATGGTATTGGCGCTCCATTATTATGATTCGTAGAATTTGTTATTTAAATTAAAAATGTGAAAGCTTTATACGGCAAATTGACATAAATATAAATTGGAATTTTGTTTTATTGTTATGTGAAAACCTAGTTCTACCATATCATACTATGACGTTTGTATTTCCCGAGGGGTTTGGCAGAGGTGTGCCAATGTACACACACAGTTCGCCGGTACGTTTAGGTCCCATGTAATAGCTACTGAGAAAGAATATCCCATGCTACTGAGAATTTCTTAGAAAAACCCAATAACACTATTTCTTGATCTGGGAATTGAACCCAAGATCTCTAACCTGGCAGTGACTAGGTTAATAGATTCTATTTTTAACCTCCGACGCAAAAACGCCTGTTTTTTATAAGTTTGACGTATCTGTGTGTATGTGTGTGTGTGTATGTGTATATGTGAGTGTGTGTCTCTGTCTGTGGCAACGTAGCTCCCGAACGCATGAACCGATTTTGATTTTGTTTTTTGTGTGCGAAAGGGTAATTAGTCGGGAGTGTTCATAGCTGTTTGATGGAAATCGGTTCTGCGGTTTCGAAGTTATCAGCTCTTTTGTTAGCTACGGTAGTGATTTTTTTCTTCTGTCAGGGGTTACTTAAAATTTTTAATTTTCTGTTTTCATTTTAACGGTTACGGATAATCCAAGTATTTTTAGACAAAAAACATAGAATATAACACTCATATACATTTAAATCATAGCAAAGTTTGGGTACCTACTCATCAAGTTAATTATTTCCTCCCTAAATACTTTTGAATTATACTATTCTGAATACTATTTAATGTCTGCTTGGATTTATGTCGCAAACTCCGCTTTATTACCTATTTAACAAAGTTGAAATTGAAATACTCTCAAATTATTAGAAGATCCTTTTAATTTACGCTAAGAATAAGTCTAATAATAATAATAACGGTAGCTTGGACCCTGTTCCCGATACCGGTGGGCTACTATTTTTTATATTTATAAATGTTTCTATTTTTATATTAATATTTAAAAATATGACTTATTTGTGTACTCATACAAATAAATAAATGAAATAATACCAGCCTCTTATTGTTTTACTGAAAATCAAAGACCTCTTTTCATACAAAGAAGGCACGAGCATTGATTACCAAGGTGGATATATCAAAAATTTAACTCTTAGTTTCAAAAAAAATATATTTAGTATCATTCAAATATGTTCCAGTAACACCATCTTTATTTAAAAGAAACATAACATAACATCACGGCTGTATTCCCTTAAGGGTTAGGCAGAGGTGTACCAATGTACACCCATAGTTCGCCGGTATGTTTAGGTCCCATGTAATAGGGGGCGAGCCTATTGCAATTAACCGGGCACAAATCCTAACTCCGAGCTGCTAATGAGACTTTCATAGTTCACCCAAGACCTCTAGCGTAGCAGTCGAGCTTAGGACCACGAGACCAACGAGTCAGTTGAAAAAATAAAAAATACCCATTTTTATCTGCATACCAAACTCTTTCATTACCTTTAAGTAAGCACCTTAGGCACCTTAAACACAATAATAATTCTTCAAACTTATTTACAAGTAGTGTAATAATTATTATTCGTCGTTGTTCAATTATAATTACAAACAAAATAACAACAAACAATAATTATTCCATTAAAACTATCAGGGTCAACATTGAGAAAATCTAATTCCAGAAGAAGTTACCTACGAAACTCACAGCTTCAGGAAAACCTCACAAAAGTCCAATTTAAGTTTTCTTTTAGACCCTCAAATTTGGGGCCGTTTTGCCAGGGAGGCACTCGTCTTGCCTTGAGAGGTGAAAAAGTTTTTAAAAGTGCAAAGACGTTTGTAAATTGGTTATGCTTTCTGTGTACTTGAATTTGAAGGTTTTTTTTTTTGGGGGTGGGAAATCGTCAAATAACTTCTCCCGCCCTGGGCGGGGCGGGAGGGAGTGTCAGACTTTTACTGACTAAAACCCACCCATGTTCCTTGTTGTGCCCTTTGCGTTCCGGGGGCGCGGTATCTCTTACGAACAACCCGCAGCCCTGGCAGGCGTCGGCCCTCAGTGGCCCCTTCTCTATGCTGACATCTCTTTGAGGCGCGCGTGGAACACGAACGCGCCGTCGACATGGCCTGTCGTTTTGTTAAACGTAAGGACGGTGAGCTACCCATTGCCGAATTCGACGGTTGTATTTCTTTTTTAACCGAATTCAAAAAAGGAGGACGTTATCAATTAGTCTCTATGTTTTTTTTGTATGCGTGTTACGCGATAACTCTGTCAATTAGGAATCGATTGTGTTTTTTTTTTTTGTGGGATTCGTCATACTTCAAATGTGGCCCCATATCAATTTTATCTAAATTGGTTCAGAAGCTTGGTAATAAAAAAAATTAAAAATAATATGTCATTCAAGTAAACGACTTAGAATATTCTGCTTTCTTGTGACTTTTAAGTGGTGTCTTGTTACGTATACCACCACCACCACCACTAATATTACGGTATTAGTATATTACAAAGTTATTTTTAAATAAGTACTTAAAAGCGCAATCTTAAAAACGTATACGGAGAAAATAAACTACCGTTTTAACTTCATCACTACATTTTTCCAGAAGCATTTCTTTCGCTTGCTGCTTGACGAGACAATATATAAAAAATAAAGTGCAACTATTTCCAACCTTGCAGAAAATTCAAACAGAAAAGGCGTGCAATTTCACATTCAACTACGTACAAGCCATCAAGTGCCGCCTCAACAAAGGAAAACGAAAAAAAATATGGCTGCAGTATCTTTTATTATTTTTAAGTCCTGGCCATTATGCAGCATTGTGACCCAAATGCGTCCCTGTTCTAAAAAGACGTTGATCCCCTAACATCACCGGAATATACTAATGGCATTTACACAGCGTGGTTATTTGAAAAGTTTTCAAAAAAGGAATTTGTGTTTTTTTAAACGTTCCACCTTCAAGTTAAAGCGGCGTGACGGTTGTTTAAAAAAGCGAAGTTTCTTCCTCGCGTTCAAAAAGATGTAAATGAACGAAAGGCGGCGATAGTAATAAATATTTTAGACTTTGCCGGACCACGCTGGCTGGTTTATTTATTTTTCCTAAAGATCTCTATCTGAGTTTTCACGCAGTTGCTTTAAGCTGTTGAAAATATTCGTGCTTTTAATGTTGGTAAGTTTTTCCGGCGTATAACTGTAGTAGCTTCTGTTCGCGACTTCGTCCGCGTAGTTGTTTCACCCGCATTAGGTTACATTTTTGATTACTGCTCTACTCCCGTGTGTCGTAGCGTGATTTTATATAGCCTACAGCCTTCTTCGATAAATGGGCTATCCAACACAAATATATTTTTTCAATTCTAACCAGGAGTTCCTGAGGTTAGCGCGTTCAACCAAACAAACAAACAAACTCCTCAACTTTATAATATAAGTATTGATTTTATATTTAGGATAAGTTTTTTCAACTTATATTATGTACTTACTTTCTAATGTTATCTTGGACATCACTGATATCGCCGAACGAAACCATCGCGTAGACCTGCATTCCTAAAATTATTATGGGTCCGAAATCACTAATCTACCTTCAACAGGTGAGATGATCAATGCTTGTGCCTTCTGTGTATAAAAAGAGGCCTTTGCCCTGCTGTAGGGAATAATAGGCTAGTATTAGTAGTATATATGTATTTATTATTATATTTTATTCTTGGAAATTTTTACTTCGTCTTTCTTGCACCTACTATATTTTGTCTCTGCATCACCCTAAGGTAGACTGGTAGAAAATGCCTAAGCCTTAGGCATTAAGCCATTAATTAATTAACTAATTATTAATTTATTAATTAATTAGGCATTATTGCCATTAAGTCCGCCTTTGTACGGTGTATTTTGTTTTACATTTGTGCATAAAGCTTTAATAAATAAATTATTAGTCTCAAAGTTTTCTCCAACCAATGTTGGAGAAAACTTTGAGACTAATAGTTAGGTAGTTAGGTAGTTAGGGTCGGCTTCCAGCCTATCCGGATACAGGTGAATACCAATTATTCACCTGTATCCGGATAGGCTGGAAGCCGACCCTAACATAGTTGGGAAAAAGGCTAAGCAGATGATGATGAGTAGATATTCCTCAGATAAAAGCGAATTATCTGAGCAATTCCCGAACTGTATATAGGGGTGTGCTTTGTTGTATCTGCTTCACAGGATGTATCATATTTTTGTAATTTTATGGGTTTTGTGACCCTCTACTCTATTCATTGATTAGTATTGGCCCGAAAGCGTCCCTGGTTTGAACAGCCCTGCTCCACAATATTGTACTGGGTTAAGAGAAATTCCAGGACTATCGAAATAACTAACAAGAATGTATTCATAGAGAAACTAACAAATGGACTGGAATTTCAGGGAACCTTTAGTCGGGCCACGCCCGTTTGGTAACGCTCCCGTTTGGCAACGCTACATATGCTACTTATAGCGGTGTATCGAATGCACCAAGTACAGTCAGTGTGTTAAGTCTAATTATTAAGGAATGTTATACATATTTGTTTGAAATGAAACAAGTAATTTAAGATTTTTGTAGTGTGTATTTATATTTTTGTATGAAAATCTGATGAACTAAAATATGAAAATTTTTTAAATGTACTTTCTAGACGAAATGGGGTCGCGCCCGTTTCGTAACGCTCCCGTTTGGCAACTCTATACAGGGTTATTTGTAAAACATAGACAACCTCTCAGGACTATGTTACTAACATCATAATCAACAACTTCAATTTTTTTTCATATTTTAGTTCATCAGATTTTCATACAAAAATAAAAACATTTAAATTGAACGCTCTAAATGTTACGAAGTCTATGCGAAGCAAACGAAAGCGATAGTAAAATAGAGAGGGGAGCGGGGTTAGGGCGGCGGGGGTGTTTGCACATGACCTATTTACAATTTTACGGAAATCCTTCAGTCGGTCATTCACTTCAATGCGCTTGCGTTGCTTGATTCTGTAAAAAAATATAGAACAAAAGTTGTTGTTTATGATGATAGTAATACAGTCCTGCAAGGTTGTCATTGTTTTACAAATAACCCTGTATACAAGACATTTATAATAATAGTCGTATTTCATAGATTACAAGTTACCGTGTAATATTGGACGTTCCCAGATAGATTAAGGTCGGCTGATGTCTGTGTTAATGGCAAAAATTGGTAAGATGACCAAATAAAGCATATTTTTGTCATCACTTTTCTACCCACAGCTTCTTATTACGCTCCAATTGTTGGGTTTTTATCCGACAGAGCAATAAACAGTAGTTCCACTTAACACTAGGTAAATGAATAGACCTTTTAAGATGCTTTTTTCTTCTAAATGTAAAATATACCTGTCAAAACGTGGCTATCCGCCATTTTTAATATCAATTAACACGTGAAAGCGCGTACTAATAGCCCGCCATTTTGTGTCTCATGGCGGCAGATTTTTTTCATGCGTCCAGACTATAGTTAAAAATCAGTGACATCACATATTCAGTACTTATAAATCGACAACATACCATCACGCCTGTATTCCCCGAAGGGTTAGGCAGAGGTGTACCAGTGTACACCCACAGTTCGCCGGTATGTTAAGGTCCTATGTACTAGGGGGCATGCCAATTGTCATAAACCGGGCACAGATCTTAACTCCGAGCTGCTACTGAGAATTTCATAGAAAAACCCAATATCACTAGGCTAACGTGGTAGTTATTAATCGACGTTGCGTTATGATACTACCAAAGACTGTATTAAAAGGTGTTATTGCCGTCACCCTTCCAGAGCAAGAGCGAGACATAACTATACATGATCAATAGCGCCATCCCTTTTCGCGCGGGCACTAATGGCTGCAACACAGCTTTTAAACCTCATTTGTTTTGTTCCTTTTTTGAATTTGGAAATGAACCTTCTGCGCGAACACACTGTTTGTTACAAATTAACCTGAAGACCGTACTTATCTACAAAAATATACCGAAACCGGTTTCCTAACGGTAAATAAGTGTGACGGTAATCTAATTAATGAATTTAGCGTTAACGGTTAGCTTCTAATACCTGTTTTTTAATTAATACGTTGGCGGACCAAATTGAATAGCCCTTTAGATTAAAAAACAAACTAGTTTTGTTCCAAATTTAAATATTTGCATTTATTTTATGGTAAGACAAAGACAGTTGAAAGACTGTTCCAATTTTAAATGTTATTTGTATTTTTTTTACGCGCCATTAGACAAAGAAAGTTATCGTTCAAGCTTAGTTCTGCCAAGCCTAACCAATCTATGATCTCCCAATAAATAAATTATTTACGTCAAAGTAATTCTATGTGCCAAAATATGTAGGTATTACATACAATTTCTATCCAGTAATATATAATAGTGGTATATTAGTCGCCACAAGTCGTGAGCACAAATGTCAAGTTAATTTTTCGGTTCTTGGGTTCCTTTTGGAGTTTTTTGGGGCGCCGGTGGTGCATACGATCGGTCCAACAGACGGACCAATCACGTGCAGCGTCGGCGGCCCAAAATACCCAGGATGGAACCCGAAATCTCAAGAATTACCTTCACATATTATGTGCTCACCACTCGTGGCGACTACAACATTAGGAAAAAGAATAGATTTATTTGAATAACTCGTTTTTTTTTAATATGCCTATGTAAAGTAACTTTTTACTTTGTGCACAATAATGTATATTTTAAAACGTATGTACAGCCTATTTTATACTCACATTACACTATACTATGCTTGTGTATCCATACTAATATAATAAATCTAAAAGTAACTCTGTCTTTCTTTTTGTTAGGCTATAAAAAAAAAAAAAAATAACCAAAAAAATTAACTCATTTCAATAATTTTTTTTTTGGCAGAAAGTTGCCTCGAAATATGAAATTTCGAAGTCCTCGGAACAAAATTTTAAAATAGAACCGTATCGTTACTTCTAGTAAGAATTGATACGGTGTAAAAGTCAAGGCTAGGTAAGAAGTAATGAATATAATACGAAGTGAACCCGATCCGGTGCCTTTCATTTATGCCGCCACTTTATTTTGTTTTTTTTGCTCCTACCTAGACACAAGTAGCCAGTGGTTAGAGCGGAGTAAATGTGGAGTAGGCTTTATAAGTGGAAAGTTGTTTTAAGATTTTATTTCACACATCAACATAAACATACCATCCTACCTCTCGTCCAGCCCTGGTGCAAGCCATGGTCCGGAGCGAGGGGGAATGGAAAGCAGTCGCCTCCTTCTGCAAGGCAGTGATTCTAGAGAAGAAGGCGGTGGGAGGGTTGAGGCAGAGAGTCTCCCGTCTCAACCGCCGCGGTAGACGCTCCGGTCGTCGGGAGCCGCGAGACGACTCCCGGCCACCGTAGACGCGGGCCTGTGGACGGTGAACAATAGGTAGCTCACCGTCCGTACGTTGTATAACGACAGCCGTATAGACGGCGCGTTGGTGGAAGTCATTTGATGATTTTCTATCGATTAAAAGAAAACCATCTAAATGGTGTGTAACAAAATATATTTTTCAAAAAGTATCCTCCATTCTCTTACAACAAAGTTGAAAACGGAAGGCCGACCAAACCCGGGCTAGTAGCTAGCAATCAGCGAGCGCCGCCCAAACACAGACACTGTATGATTTATGTACTGAATATGTATTTCATATTTACTTCTTGGCCAATCAGCATTCGTTGGAAAAGTTTGTTTGATTTGTTGAAAAAATTTCAGGGTGTACGATGTAAAAGTACACATCACACAGCTGTTATCTATGTATAGTTACTGCCTACCAAACTAAGTAGGTTTGAGCAACAATTTTTGCTTGGAAATATATTTCGAATAAGTTTTTGTGTGAAAAATCACTGTTTATAGTACCGGGTAATGTACCTACTTTCATTAAAAATAAAAAACAAAAACAAAGTTAGCCTCAAAATCTCCAAATTGTCCTTATAGCCTAGAATGAAAAATATATACATCTGGTCATACAAGCACGCCGGTTACTAGTGCTGTGCACATGACCTTTCATAAGAACCTCACCAATAGAACCTGAACATGAACGAGGCGAAAGGAGTATATAAGAATCGTAGCAGGTGGTGTTCTGAAAAAAGCGAGTTTTTATGTAGACATACCATCACGAGGCAGAGGTGTACCAATGTACACCCACAGTTCGCCGGTATGTTTTAGGTCCCATGTAATAGGGGGCGAGCCTATTGCCATTAACCGTGCTCAAATCCTAAACTGCTACTACTGTTACTGCTACTGCTACTACTGTTACTGCTACTGCTGCTACTGAGAAATTCCTAATGGAAAAACCCAATAACACTTTGCTCGACCTGGGAATCAAAGGATGATTTTTCAAAAGAGCTTCAGTCGTTACAGATAGTCAGAAGCCCGAAAGTCTGACATCCAGTTTAACCAAGAGGTATCGTGTTGCTTAGTAAATGAATTGTGGAGGTCACATAGGCAGTCGCTCCATGTAAAACACTGGTACTCAGCTGAATCTGGTTAAACTGGAAGTCGACCCCAACATAGTTGCGAAAAGGCGAAGCAGATGATGAATCCTCGTTCTTCTTCATAGCAACCTACTATTTCTATCAAGCAACTAGTTTCAACTGTCTGACTGAGCAGCTCCCTGACAATCCACAAATGCCTGAAATAATTATAGTTTATTTTTCCACAAAATAGTTCCACCAAATAGTTTATTTTTAAGAGTTGTAGATCTATTTTTCACACGTAAAACTGATCTGTACGTACTAATAATATAAAGAGGAAAGATTTGATTGTCTGTTTGTTTGCATTGAATAGGCTCCGAAACTACTAGACCGATTTGAAAATTCTTTCAACAATAGATAGCGACATTATTCCTGAGTAACATAGGCTATATAACATCACGCTACGACCCACGGAAGCGGAGCAATAACCAGAGACGTCACTTTAAGTGGGTGAAATAAGCCACGCGGACGAAGTCGCGGGCAGTTCGCTAGTGAATAATAATTAAATTACAAACTATGTACAATTATAAAAATGGAAGCTCATAGGGCATCAAAAAATCGCTGTCAATAGGACAAGTGCCAAAAAGGCTGTCAACATTGCCACATTCCATGGCAATGCTGCCATCATTTTGGGCAATTGTTTTAAATAAATGCTTTGCGTTTGAGTTCTTAAAATGTCAGTTTTTGTCTTTGAGGTAAGACCAACTGGCTTTCACCTTAGTTCCAACACTAGAAACTAGTAATGGTCAGTAAATTATACAAAGAAACCCAAAGGTGTGACCATTACCAATGCACTAAGTTTTGCACAAGCATTCGACTCCTCAGTCAAAAGGCCAGCTTATTTATTGCATTCATGTACCTAATTATATTGAAAACAAAGTACAGTCGAACAAATTATTTGGTGTACAGGTAAAAATATTTGTGACTCTACTACTCGGACAATAAATTATTTGGTTATTCATAATTTTTATTGTATGCGCAATAAGTATCTTTTTAAGCTTAATAGTATTCTTCCGACAGTAATTCGGTCGGTAATTTTAATTGATGCTAACCCAGTAACACATTGTGTGCACAAATAGAGCTGCTAATTTGCCCTTTTTTTAACCCATGGGAAATCATCCAATGACTTCCCCGCCCTGGGCGGGGCGGGAGGGAGTGTCAGACTTTTACTGACTAAAACCCATCCATGTTCCTTCCTGTGCCCTTTGCATTCCGGGGACGCGGTATCTCTTTCGAACAACCCGCAGCCCCGGCAGGCATGGCCCTGCGTGGCTCCTTCAATTGTTTAATTTGCCCTTACTATCATAGTTCAATGGGACAGTAATCCGTTACGACTACTTAAACTTACGACGACTTACTAAGAGATCACAAGGATGTCACACCACCATTTTTAAAACTACATACAAAGTAAATTTAAATGCCTTTAAAAATTTGATTGCCATTTATTAACAAAAACACAAAACTCGTAAATAATAGTAAATTTACAAGGTATGAACATTTTGCAGAGAAAGAGGGACCTTATAGAGCATCTCAGCATAGCATGTAACTAGAATTTTGTAGAAACCAAATTGAAAAGAGTGCCCGTGGAGTTCACTGCTCGTTCTTCTCCTTAGACACCTGTATTATCGAACGAGCAACTAGCTTCAACTTTCAAACTTCTTGACAATTCAAAAGTACCTGTTAATGGTCTAATTGAAATAATTGATACGACTTTGATATTAAAAAGCCCGTCATTGCTTCCATGTAGGTTGTCACGGCATGCTTGAAAACTAGCACGTTACAATGCGAGGTAGCTAGTTAACTGCCTGTATACCAAATAGCTTGTTCGTCTGTACATGCCACACCCTGTTGATCCTTCTAGTTTCGATATGCAGAGAAGTAACATCGATCTAGACCAAAGTTCGCACCAGTGCAATCAGTGAAAGGTAGCCAGCCAATCACAGGCTAGCACCTTTAAATGACCTGTTTACTTAATTTATGCTAACACTCTGCGTAAACCTAAGTTGTTGATATTATACGGTCCTTACGGCCACGCCTTGGTAAGGAAAAGGTTACACGCAATGATGTTCTAATATACAGGGTGGCCATGAGATAAATCTATAGCGTGCTCACAAAGTGATAGTGTGCTTGAATCGTAGGTACTCATGAGGGCTAAAACAATGGGTCTGTCTATATGTTTATTTGTTCGAACGAATCTCCAAAACGGCTGGAACATAGGCTACTTTTATTGAACAAAAAGAAATAGGGTTCCACGCATAAGATTAAACACTTAGACAAATGTTGACGGAGCTTTTACTGGAAGATAGCTGATGTTTTAAGATGTAAGAAAGGCTAATATGATTTTCCAAAGTGAATTGGGTTATATAGACAGACAGAGTATAACTATCTGTCTATAGAAGCGGAGCGGGGCTGCGGAGCGGAAAAACGGAGCAATACCAACCAATAGGATTGGTACCTTAGGACCACTAGGTTTACGGGCCTGTGGACGGTGAGCAATGGGTAGCTCACCGTCCTTACGTTTGACAAAACGACAGGCCGTGTCGGCGGCGCGTTCGTGTTCCACGCGCGCCTCAAAGAGATGTCAGCAAAGGGAAGGTGCCACTGAGGGCCGATGCCTGCCGGGGCTGCGAGTTGTTCGTAAGAGATACCGCGCCCCCGGGACGCAAAGGGCACAAGAAGGAACATGGGTGGGTTTTAGTCAGTAAAAGTCTGACACTCCCTCCCGCCCCGCTCAGGGCGGGAGAAGTTATTTGATGATTTCCCACCCCCCAAAAAAAAAAAAGGACCATTAGGTTAACAAGGCAGTACTTCTGGATCGCCGATGCTAAAAATAGCATGTGGGCCCTTAGTCTTTAAAAACAGTCTTGAAAACAAACGGAAACCATAATCATATAACTTACAACCGAGCCAGAACTCATAAAACTCACTTCGTACGTAATCTCACCCTGTCAGATACAAATGACACGGTCTAACGTGCAGACGAAGATAATTTCAACAGAACATGTTTGCTTTCTTTATTTTCCAGGGCATATTGAAAATTATGACTTTGGGGCAAGGGGGTAGGGGTTGAACGTCGTTGATTATGGAGGTAATTTCCTTGTTCATCTGGGAGTTAGGTGCGTCTTGGGCGGTGTGAATAAATGAGTACTTGGGTATAATACACGTGTCTTCGGATTGTGTCAAGGTTAAGTTATATATATACACTAGGTTCTGCTCGCGACTTCGTCCGCGTTGTTTTATCGTCCGCATTAAGTTACGTCTATGGTTACTGATCCGCACCTATTGGTCGTAACGTGATAAATTGACTATTCCACACAAAAATATTTTTTCAATTCATACCAGTAGTTCCTGAGATTAGCGCGTTCAAACACGTCTGTATTACCCAGAGAGTTAGGCAGAGGTTTACTAATGTACACCCACAGTTCGGCGCTATGTTTAGGTCCCATGTATAAGGGGCGAACCTATTGCCATTAACCGGGCACAAATCCTAACTCCGAGCTGCTACTAAGAATTTAATAGGAAAACCCAATAACACTTGGCTCGACTTGGGAATTGAACCTAAGACCTCTAGCGTCACAGCCGCGCTTAGGACCAGTAAGAGTTAGGATTTGTACCGGTTAATGGCAATAGGCTCGCCCCCTATTACACGGGACCTAAACATACCGGCGAACTGTGGGTGTACATTGATACACCTCTGCCTAACCCTTCGGGGAATACAGGCGTGATGGTTTGTATGCATTTCCGGAAAAAAAAATAAGATGACCATAATTTCTTCGTACATCATTTGAAAACATTGGAGTGAAGAAACGTTCAAATAATATTCGAAACAGTAAAAGATATGAGTACACTATCAATTACCTGCCTACATGTTTTACCATTCTGACGATAATATTCTTTTCCAATATTATCTCCAATTTTATCAGGAAAAAATACTGTCTTCAAAATACACACACCGCATTAGAAGCGCTTCATAAAATTATACAGATAATGGAGTCTCTCGCGACCTTACATGAGGTCAATAAGGAGCCCTCCTGAAATCTTTTACAGGAAAAAAAAAGTAAACTTAGTAACATTCCGAATACGTACGAACACATTCGCCCCCCACCATAAGTAGGGTGAATATGTTGAGGATTTTGTGGGACATGTCCACTTTGCAGTGGCACCAAATTGGTGTTCACTATTTTGTGTTGGTATTGATAGATAGGTTGAGTACAAGTTATTATTTTGGAGGATTTTGCATGCTGATAGAATATTATAAAAAAAAACTTAATTATGAATTAAACATAATTTCTACACAGACTGTTCTCAACCGCTGCAACTTCTGAATGCCAGAATCATCTGTGTTGGATCCCGCAACGAAATTAACCAGAAGTAAACCTCGGAAGATCGAGTAAAATATTATTACCATTTCCCTCCAAACAAGCAGGAGACAAAACAAACCTAAGCCAAAAGGAACAGATAAAATGATCAAAATATTGAAAAATTAACACTAAATTCAGAACATTTTTATGTATCTATTTATTTAAACACATGTCCCAATCCCTTCACCCAATATGAATACCCTACTCTAAGGTTACCTTAGAAGCAAGTAAATAATTATTATTTAGTATTCGTATCACGTCGCCGCGGCTTTTGGGGGAGGCAGAGAGCTCGTGTGAAGTTGAATAACGAATAACAATGATATTTTCTTATTTTAGAAGTTTTTTTTCGATGTTTTTCAGGTTTATTCAGTACTAGCGATCTGCTCGCGACTTCGTCCGCGTGACTTATTTCACCCGCGTTCAGTTATGTTTGTGGTTACTGCTCCGCTCCTGTGTGTCGTATCGTGATGTTATATAGCTTATGTTACTCAGGAATAATGTAGTTATCTATTGGTGACACAATGTTTAAAATTGGTCCAGTAGTTTCGGAGCTTATTCGGTAGAAACAAACAAACAAAAAAAATATTTCTTCTTTATAGTGTAGTATAGATGGGCACTTCAGAAGCTTTTCATGTGCTTTGCTTTTTAAGCTTTTAAAGGAAGCTCACATTGAAAGGTTTTGTAGATTTTTCAAGTCTCGTCCAACGTGTTATGGCTTTAGTGAAAAATTGGTATTTACTACAGTTAAAAATTAATTTGTATGGGGCGTGTGTTAATTTATAACACATAACATACCATCACGCCTGTATTCCTCGAAGGGTTAGGCAGAGGTGTACCAGTGTACACCTACAGTTCGCCGTAACTGCTTCGCAGAAGAAGGTGACTGCTCCCCAAGACTTCTAGCGTAGCAGTCGCGCTTAGGTCCACAAGTCAACGGAGCCTATAGAAGTTTTTAGACATTTATTTTCTCAAAGAACATACACACCATCACGCCTGTATTCCCCGAAGGGTTACGCAGATGTGTACCAATGTACACCCACAGTTCGCCGGTATGTTTGGGTCCCATGTAATAGGGGGCGAGCCTATTGCCATTAACCGGGCACAAATCCAAACTCGCTTAGCAGTCGCGCTTAGGACCACTAGACTAACGAGGCAGTTCTCAAAGAATAATAGTAAAGTTCACTTAAAGAGAGATTTAACTTAATTTAGATCATATTATTTAGTACATTCACCCCCCGAAAGATGTTTATAAAGAATTAAAAATCATGTTGTATAACCCCTTACAAAAACAAGACAACTTTATATTAAACAATGTAACTGAAGTCTTTTTCATTTCAGTGAAAACAAGACAGTAACTAGATTAAAACAAATATAAAGATCTGTGACGGTTTTTATTACGTGTTGTGTTGATTAGTGGTGCTCTTGCTATTGATTAATGGGAATAGAAAGAGCTCTTTTTCTAAGGAACTGAAAATATTAGCTCCTGCCCGCGATTTTGTCCGCGTCAAATTTGATATAATATTCCACGGGAGCCGTGAATTTATCCTATGTGTTATTCTACACTGCAATCTATCTCAGTGCCAAATTTCATTCAGATCCGTTCCGCCGTTTAAACGTGAAAGAGTGACAAACATTCATCCATTAATTCTTACATCCATCCTCACAAACTTTCGCATTAATAATATTAGTAGACTTTATTAATTGCTCATAAAATTACAGCGTAAAACGTATCGTATTTATAATAAGACACTCTTCGAGGAGACTGTTGTAGGTAATCCTGTATTACTAAACATTGCAATATCTTGTCATTTTGCTAAGTAATTAATTATCATTTAAGTAATGCATTATCTGATTTTAAACTGTTTAATAAGTATTATTATTTCCGTCAACAGTTGGTACAAACTATACAAATATCAGAAAATGATAATCCTTAGGCATGAAACAATAACAAAATCTATTGCCGGACTAGTGCGATATTATAATGTCGAAAGCCCACGTGTGTAATACACCATATTGTAACCTTACAAGCTGTGCAATAAGTGTGTGTTGAAAAAGTATTTCCAATATCCATAAATAAACAATTTCTATTCAATATCAACACGTAATACCGCAGTCCCCAGCAATTTCTCAAACCTGTTGAATGCAGGTCTTACTCTGTCATATTTGAGTTATATTACTTCTATTTCCAGCTGAAATTCTGTCTGTTCAGCAAATTAAATTAATTCTCTAATTACATTTCTACTTGGTTCCAGGAAGACTAACCTTTCTGAAAACTGAAAAGGGTCCATTGAAAATAGTCTGATGTTTAAATGAAGAAAAAAAATGTTTTAGTAATTTAAGTACTTAAGTGCCATTGACAATGTTAAGGTTATTTAAAAAAAATAAGATTATTTAAATAATTAAAATGCCGAAATGAACCAACCCATAATCTCTAACTAATTAATTTCATTACATACAACACATACCATCACGCCTGTATTCCCCGAATGATGAGGCAGAGGTATATGTACACCCACAGTTCGCCGATATGTTTAGGTTCCATGTAATAGGGGTCGAGCCTATTGCTATTAACCGGGCACAAATCCTAATTCCGAAATCCTCCCGAATCCTCGATCCTAAATTTATTACGCCAAACTAATTGAAAATAGCAAATATGTAACATTAATATCCTGAAATTTAACAGTTCAATGGAAAATTACTCAGCTTTAAATATACAAAATCATTTAGTAGATACAGTTACTTCAAAAATTGACAGACAGACAAATCAAAGCTCTATTTTATTTTAAATTATGTATGAACGAATATAATTGTTTATTTTTTTTATGCCTGATGATAAGACGCCACCTACCTAACGACATCTGCAATACCTGAGGCCTTGCAAATGTGTTGCCACCCAGAGACAAAGTTGAAATGTCTCATGTTTCTGTTATTACATCGGCACCAATCCCCCATACCCTTGAAATCGGAACACAGCAACGCAGCTGCTTTGCAGTAGAAATAAGTATGGTTGCAGTACTTCCCCGGACGAGCTCCTTCACAAAGAAAGAAAAAACAATCCATTCAATTTGTTAGTGGTACTAACTACTATTTACCATGCATCGGTAAGTTTTTCTAAATCAAAATAATAGTCTTAAAATATTTTTTAAAGTTCTGTCTTGGAGTAGTCTGTTAGATGTTGCACTAACTGTTAGAAATAAAAAAAAAAATTGTAAAGGCATCTACGATGGGGTTGTGGACGGTGGGCCTGTGAATGGGTTGCTCACCGTCCGTACTTTACATAACCACAGGCCGTGTCGACGGCGCGTTCGTGTTCCACGCGCACCTCAAAGACATGTTAGCAATTTTAGAAGGGGCCACTCAGGGCCGATGCCTGCCGGGGCTGCGGTTTGTTCGTAAGCGATACCGCTCCCCCGGAAGAAGAAGAGGCACAAGAAGGAACATGGATGGGTTTTAGTCAGCAAAAGTCTGACACTCCCTCCCGCCCCGTCCAGGGAGTAATTTGATGTATTCCCATCCCTAAAAAAAAAAAAATCTACGATACAGAAGAAATCCATAGTAAGCATCAACGTTTTACAAAAAGTAATAATTTGATGGACATAATCGTCTTCCATACATGAGTTTATTACTCATTTAAAGTATCAAAATTATCACTTACACTAAAATTATTGGATACTACGGTGAGGTTAAGTTTAAGCTAATGATAAATTCTGTTCACACACGATCGTAAAGAATTAAGGGTTAGGTCTTAGTGGTTTATAATTATCACATTATTTAATGCGGTTAATTTCGTATCATCTGTATTATTATTTGGGTACTTTTTTTTTTTTTTTTTTTTTTGGTGGGTGGGAAATCATCAAATAACTTCTCCCGCCCTGGGCGGGGCGGGAGGGAGTGTCAGACTTTTACTGACTAAAACCCACCCATGTTCCTTCTTGTGCCCTTTGCGTTCCGGGGGCGCGGTATCTCTTGCGAACAACCCGCAGCCCCGGCAAATTATTTGGGTACTGAGAGGACCCTTTTGTATTGTAATTATAGTAATCATAGTAGGCTTAAAATACCACATATTTGGAAAACTGCCTCGTTGGCGTAGTGGTCCTAATTACTACTGCATAATGTCTTGGGTTCGGTTCTCAGGTCGAGCAAAAAGTGCTGTTATAGGATTTGTGCCCGGTTAATGGCAATAGGCTCGCCCCCTATTACATGGGATCAAAAACATACCGGCAAACTGTGGGTGTACATTGGTACACTCTGCCTAACCTTTCATGGAATACAGGCGTGATGGTATGTATGTATGTGTATATTTGGTAAAAAAGAGAACTCTCGGTCCTTTGGTAATTAATTATATAACCTACATTAATATAATGACGCTGAAGAATTTTTTGTTAGTTTGTGTTTTTTTAAACACGCTAGTCTCTAAAACTAGCAATCGGATTGGATAAAATCTTTCTGTATATGATAGCCAGATTCATAGAAATAGTTTAACATCAAGATACGACTCACGGGAACGGTTCAGTAAATAAAGACATAATTTAACGAGGTTCAAAAAAACCACGCGAACGAAGTCGCGGTCAGATACAAATATTTTACGTGACGAAAGCAATTATTTAGGGACAAAGTTAGATTATAATAGGTATATAGATCGTGGTAAAATCTCGATATGTATCCTACTTTCTAATACTACGAGAAAAGCAAAAGATTGTGAGGATGAATTAATGTTTGTTACTCTTTCACGCTTAAACAGCTGAACAGAATCTGCTGAAATTTGAGAAACGTGTTAATCTAGCTTAACTCATAGCTTTTATCCCATTTTTGTGTCTCAGTGGAAGTTTTTTAAACAAAGTCGTAAGCAACAGCTAGTACAATAATAAACTAGCTCAACAGGTTTTAAAAACTACAAAAAAAAAAACCCTTCGATAAAAAAAATCGTTCCAAACTTTTGTCGCTCTCGCTTTCGCTCCCGCTTCTCACAAACCGCGCACCCAAAGGCGATCACTTATGGAACACTTAAAATATATTAACGCTAATGCTCAGTTTAAGTAGAGCAGCCTTAATTGTGTACCAGAATGCTCTGTATGCGTTCTACAGCTATTCTCACGAAACTTCCCCGATATCCGGCCAGAGACGCGGTGTTAAATAAAGATTAATTACCACGTAATCATTTAAATATTTATTTTTTAAAGAAGAAATATTATTTAAGACGATCCAAATTAATATGCGTACTCGGATAGTTGGTTCGGGTTTGTGTTTGTTGGTGATGTAATACGAGTGCGTATTACAGATTCGATTCTCGCATGGAACAAATATTTTATAGCCTATAGGTAGTTGTTCCGGTTCTGGTGGGGTGTGTATGTCAGTTTATATGTTTGTAAATAGCAGCTACTTGGAGTTAGGTTTTGTGTCCGGTTAATGGCAATAGGCTCGCCCCCTAATACATGGGACCTAACCATGTCGGCGAACTGTGGGTGTAGGTGCATTGGTACACGTCTACCCAGCCCTATGATACGTTATTATGATATACTTAATGACGCAACCCCACTCACTTTTTTACCACACACCTCATCCCCACCTCACTACCACAAAGACAAATAAGACCACTGAAGTCTGCCATTTCAAAATAAAAGCCGAGTTTAGACGTGACAAGAGGCTGGCATTTACCTTAAACAGCGGATAAGCTTGCCATCTAGCTAGCAATATTGCCAGAAATTGGACCAGTGCCAACTGAGCGCTGGGCACTTTTTTTTCGCTTTAGGAATAAGTTTCTTATCAACCAGTTCTTTTTAGAATTGGGTAAGTTGGCGTTGTTTGCTGGTTTAATTTTATTGTTTTGTTTTGTTGCCTAGTGGTTAAGGCGTCTGCCTCTGTTGCCCGAGTTTGTGGGTTCGCAACCGGGCACGGGCAAGTACCAATGTGCCTTTTTCTATTTATATGCACTTACTTAGTTTATCTTTTAGAATTCTGCCATCGGTGAAGGAAAACATTGTGAGGAAACCTGGACTTATAATTGATGTAAGTCTGAAAACGCTAATCCACCTTGAGAGAGCGTAGTGATCAATACTCGTGCTTTATCTGTACAAGAAGAGGTCTATGCCCTGTAGTGCGATATTAATAGACTGGTGTCATAACTAAGCTAGGGGGTAATTCTGTTATTTTTTTAGGAATAATCTCTTTTTCAAAAATGCCTCTAATTTACCTACTTTTTTAGACATTGATTGTCATAGATAGGAGATTGAGACTAGAAATTGAGTATTTTTTATTAATAAACACGCCAAAAACTTAAAGTATTAAGTAACCCACGACAGAAGAATAAAAATCCCTACCGCAGCTAACAAAAGAGCTGATAACTTTGAAACCAAAGAACCGATTTCCATCAAATATAGCTAAGAACACTCCCGACTAATACATCTTTCAAACAAAGAAAACCAAATCAAAATCAATTCAAGCGTTTGGGGGCTACGATGCCACAGACATACACACAGACACGTCAAACTTATAACACCCCGTCGTTTTTGTTAACAATAACACACATTGTTGTATGAGGTCCTCATATAATTAACGTGAATTTTTAACTCTCTATGTAATACTTACGGTTCATAAAATACAGCCCGCTTACAAACAGACGGGCAGACACCTGAGGCTTAGTAATAGGACCTTGTTGCTACCTTTCATGTACAGAACCCTTAAAAGACATATAACATACCATCACACCTGTATGCCCCGAAGTGTTAGGCAGAGGTGTAACAATATACACCCACAGTTCGCCGGTATGTTTTGGTCCCATGTAATAGGGGGCGAGCCTATTGCCATTAACCGGGCACAAATCCTAACTCCGAGCTGCTACTGAGAATTTCATAGAAAAACCCAATAACACTTTTTGCTCGACCTGGGAATCGAACTCACGACCGGCGTAGCTGTCGCGCTTAGGACCACAAGGCTACCGAGGCAGTCCCCTAAAAAGAATACATACCTAATTACATTTTGTTCTACTAACCAATCAAACTACACACCGTTCTTTAAATTGAACGCTTAAAAAAAACAGTTGATAACAATACTGGAAGCACTTTGCTGAAACCTCCAGAGAATACACGTGGCATTCGATAGTAGTAACGTAAGAAGGTCTCTATGGAACTTGTGATAACATTGAGGTAATTGAGAAAGAGAACAAAAGGCACGTTTTTATTTTATCGGGTCATTCGAGGCATAGTTTTCTTTCATTCTTCCTTTTGATACACTAATAATTTCTTCTGTATTGTGGGTGCGTTTACAAAAAATCCAAAATTTTAAGTAACCCCCGACAGAAGATAAAAGTCACTACCGCAGCAATCAAAAGAGCTGGTAACTTTGAAACCGCTCAACCGATTTCCATCGAACGAGACTAAGAATACTCTCGATTAAATAATCTTTGAAACACAACAAAGAATCAAAATCGGTTCATGCGTTCGGGAGCTACGACGCCACAGACAGACACACAGACACGTCGAACTTATAACATACTGTCGTTTTTGCGTCGGGGGTTAAAAATATAAACTCATATACACAAACAGTCAAACTTAGAAGAAATGTCATTTAATGGCAAACAAGCCAACGGCCCACCTGATGTTAAGTGGTCACCGCTTCCTATAGAAATCTGCAATACCAGAGGACTTACAAATGCGTTGCCATCCCAAAGACAATGTTGAAATGTCTCATGTGTCTGTAATTACACTGGCACCCATACCCTTCAAACCGGAACACAGCAACGCTGCTTTACGGCAGGAATAGGTATGGTGGTAGTACTTCCCCGGACAGGCCTGTGGACGGTGAGCAATGGGTAGCTCACCGTCCTTACGTTACATAACGACAGGCCGTGTCGACGGCGCGTTCGTGTTCCACGCGCGCCTCAAAAAGATGTCAGCAAAGGGAAGGGGCCACTTAGGGCCAATGCCTGCCGGGGCTGCGGGTTGTTTGCAAGAGATACCGCACCCCCGGAACGCAAAGGGCACAAGAAGGAACATGGGTGGGTTTTAGTCAGTAAAAGTCTGACACTCCCCCCCGCCCTGGGCAGGGCGGGAGAAGTTATTTGATGATTTCCCACCCACCAAAAAAAAAAAAAGTACTTCCCCGGACGAGCTCCTTCACAAAGAGCTCTACTACTACTAAACTACCCAACTACTTTATCCAATTGTTACGAGCGGGAATCGAATTTGCGACACGCGGCGCTGTAGCCAATCGCTCAGCCAACTGTATATAGCAAATACAAATACAATACAAAGCTGGCTTGTAATGATCACTGAGCCTATACAGGAATACGTTAAAATCATTACTTCGAATGGGACCAACCCTGAAATTTGAAAATAGTCAGCTGTTCCATACATTTTGCAGATTTTTTTTTTTTTATTCGCTCAAATGTATTTATTTTAATGGGCAGTTTGTGTAGTTAAAGACTATGTAATGTCTTTTTACACCTCGGATTTGGCATTACTACTAGTGGTCCTAAGAGCGACTGCTACGTTAATGGTATTTAGTTCGATTCCCAGGTCTAGCAAAAAGTGTTACTGGGTTTCTCTATGAAATTCTCAGTGGCAGCTCGGATTTGGGTTTTGCGCCTGGTTAATGGCAATTTCAGTTAGACCATTTCCCATGGAAATAGGATCACCCCCTATTATATGGGACCTAAACATACCGGCACACTGTGGGTGTACATTGGTACACCTCTGCCTAATCCTTGGGAGAATACAGGCGTGATGGTATATTATGTTGTATAGCACGTCTTTTACTTCCATCCATCTAAATTTGCCATCTTTTTCCTTGTTTATCTCCTTCTTAGCCGCTATCAGCACTAACGTAATGTGTGTGGATGCGCGGTCATTTGATTGATTGATGACAAACACAGGCCTTGGCTTTTCGCAGACCTTAGGCTGAATATAGACCAGTCTCAAGTTTGGCTCCAACAGCCGGTTCTTAGTTTTCCGTATTTAGTTTGTCCCTGCTGACTTTTATTAGGCGACTTTTAAGGAGATGGCATTAGAGAACTACATACAAAACGAAGGCTGCCGACTTCCGAAATTTAAATTATTTTTGACTTTGTACTTTCTGAGGGTTTTTTTTTAAAAAAAGGTTTTTTTGATTGTCATACATAGGTAGTACCTACAGTATTGCCATAGACTTTCCGTAGATCATAACTTTAGTCAGACGCTTTGAAGGTCGGAACTTTTAAGCGCCTGGATATAGTTATGACCGACAGACAATGTCTGGCAATAATGAATTGTAAAACATAGGTATGAGAAACCTGACTAATTTTTTAAATAACTATGAATTATAAATTTTTGATTGCTTTGAAATTAATAAATATTTAATGAATTGAGTTAGAGAATAAGTGACGACACGGTTTATTTTTACTATACTTAAACTATGGGGGAATCGCGTTTTGACAGGTCATTTTTTTTTTTTGGGGGGTGGGAAATCATCAAATAACTTCTCCCGCCCTGAGCGGGGCGGGAGGGAGTGTCAGACTTTTACTGACTAAAACCCACCCATGTTCCTTCTTGTGCCCTTTGCGTTCCGGGGGCGCAGTATCTCTTACGAACAACCCGCAGCCCCGGCAGGCATCGGCCCTCAGTGGCCCCTTCCTTATGCTGACATCTCTTTGAGGCGCGCGTGGAACACGAACGCGCCGTCGACACGGCCTGTCGTTTTGTTACAGGTAAGGACGGTGAGCTACCCATTGCTCACCGTCCACAAGCCCGTATCTACGGTGGCCGGGAGTCGTCTCGCGGCTCCCGACGTCTGGAGCGTCTACCGCGGCGGCTGGAACGTGAGAACCGCTGTCTCAACTTTGACAGGTCATAAAAAGTACGAATGAAAATAATGTGTAAAAGTCGTTAAGTATGTATAAAATACTTTGTCTTTTGCAAATGTAATTGGCCAATGGCCGTTCTATGTTAAAATAAATAAAGGTCAATTGATCGGAAGCGTGCGTTCTTGGACTGCAGAAGATAAGCTAAAAAAAAAAAAAAAAAAAATTACCGACCCAAATCTCAACTCGGCAGTGCAAAAGCCAAGTTCGGTTATCAAAAAAGAAATATTTCTACACCAATTAAAACGTTAACTTAGACCAGTATTTAACGCTCATCCATTTCGGAATCCGACACGGAACCTAACGATTTGTATGTTAGTCCGTAATTAATTATATAGCCGCGAGGCACCCAAAACGCTATTTTAATTATTGTTCTTTGGAACTTGGAACATATTTTACATGTGAATTGTAAAGTAAGTTTTTTGGAGTTCTTGTGTTGGAACTTCGTTGAATATTGTATGTTTTGAGGAATTGTGGGCGCTATTCTGTAAAACTCTCTTCTAATCCCACTCATCTAAACTGTACAACAGGTATATTCTGTAAAATATCTCTCAGTGAATGCTTTAGATTTTTTTTTTTATTAATTTATTATATTTAAAAAGGAGACATAAAAGTGTTACGTAATTCTAAACTTGCCAAATTTTTACGTTTGATGGCAAGGTGAAATGAGCTGAAATGACCGGTGAATTCCTAGTATTACAAGAGATGATTGCTCACCCCAAGGTGCACCGAAATGCACTGAGATATATTTTTATACAGAATCATGATAATGATGCCATTTCTAGTCAATTTCGTCCACAGCGACCGCAATTCAGACTTTTCTTAAAGGTGATCGGCGTGGACGTTATGGCTCTTTCATGTATTCTTATACATACCATCACGCCTGTATTCCCTAAAAGGTTAGGCAAAAGTGTACCAATGTACACCCACAGTTCGCCGGTATGTTTAGGTCCCATGTAATAGAGGGTGAGCCTATTGCTGTTGGCATTAAGTAAGAGCTGAAAATCCTCTGCTTTAAAATAATATTTATAATGACAAGATAAAAAAGGGAACGGCTGACGGACCGTGCACTGGCAGTCAACGGTGGAATTTTTCGAGGCGATTTCGGCCGGGCTGTTGGCATGCCGGAGCTGTGCTGTCATAATGAGTGATGACCCTTAGTCTGTCAAGTGTCGGTGTTACTATCATGGGAGCTGCCCAATGCCGATCGATATATGTAAATATTTATCAATAAATTGTAAATATTATGTTAAGCTTTAATCAACATTTCAACTATTAGGATTATTCAAATTACCAATGTGGATTAAAATGTCCAAATACGTATACGGATTAAAAATGTAATTCCCGCAAAGTTGAAAATAAATAACGTGTTTTTGTACGTCATTGGATGGTAAACAAGCCTGGGATCCATTTGACCTGGCAGGGTTGCGAATTTTGTTCTAAAGAGTCACCGCGGCCCTGGAACGAGCTTTGGAAGGTGGTGGCATAACATACCATCACGCCTGTATTCCCCGAAGGGTTAGGCAGAGGTGTAACAATATACACCCCCAGTTCGCCGGTATGTTTAGGTCCCATGTAATGGGGGCGAGCCTATTGCCATTAGCGCCCGGCTAATGAAGAAGTTATTTGATGATTTCCCACCCCCCAAAAAAAAAAAAAAAACATCATAAAGCAGTATAATGTCGTACTAATCGTAAAGTCACAAGAAAACTTAGTCTAGTGTAATTAAACGGGTCACTTCCCAAGAAATATATCCGAACTCAAAGCTTTATCAATGATTTCAATCTTCAGTTAGATTGTTTCTCCTTTATGCTTTTTTAAGCGGATTAAATGACCATTTTTCTTAAGTTCTTCATTAAGGGGAAGCTTATTCCCTGTTCTATAGAGCTAAAGAGAATGTCCGTTTATTTATTTGTGCGTAACTAGCTCTTACAAAGAGTAGTACTTTTACTAGAGTAGTAGCAAAATTATTTGTAAAAGAGCTTGTCCGGGTAAGTACTACCACCATACCTATTTTTGCTGCAGCGTTGCTTTGTTCCGGTTTGGAGGGTTTGGATGCCGGTGTAATAACAGGCACATAAGACATTTCAACTTTGAGTTCCCCCGCCCTTAGTGTCAGACTCTTACTGACTAGAACTCACCCATGTACCTTCTTGTGCTCTTTGCGTTCCGGGGGCGCGGACCCAGCCCGGGCAGGTTGTCTTTAGTATGGCAATGCATTTGCAAGGATTCTGATATTGCAGATGTCTATAGGCAGCGGTGACTACTTAACATCAGGTAGGAAGTCGGCTTCTTTATCATTCAATGATATTTAAAAAATAATAACTCTGGAACTACTAGACCGAATCTAAAAAACTTAAGCTATGCAAAATAAATCCAATAGTTCAAGATGTAACCATGGTAACTGCTTAATCTACCAGATTAATGTACGCGGTAGCTATATGGCCATGGGGCAGATACAATCATCATAAATACACATATTATCCATCTATCAGATATCGTTGTATATCAGTCGTAATAGGCAGGTTGTACACTCACACACAGTATGCCTAGAGGCAATATGCTTCCGGGATAAAAAATCCCATGATTAGGTAGAATTGATCCGTCTGCTACCATTATCTATTTCCGTTACTGACTGCTAGTTTAGGTACAGTCTTAATTACTAACTAGCGATCCACCCGCGACGTATTTCACCCGATTTAAGTTACGTCTTTGGGTACTGCTCCGTTCCCTAGGCTCGTAGCGTGATGTTATATAGCCTATGTTACTCAGGAATAATGTAGCTATCTATTAGTGAAAAGGTAGTTAGAATCGGTCCAGTAGTTTCGGAGCTTATTCGTTACAAACAGAAAAACTTTTCTCTTTATAAAATTAGTATAAAAGAGACAAATAGGATTTAGAAGGTGACTGTCGCTACCCCGTGCAGGGCTCGCTTTAATATAGCCCTGCACGCCTACCGCCTGACGTAGATCTTCACCGGACATGGGTATTTCGGGAGGTTTCTACAACTCATCGCGCGTTGCATAACGACAGGTCGTGTCTATGGCGCAGTCGTGTTCCACGCGTGCCAAGGGGCCACTCAGCGACGATGCTTGCCGGGGCTGCGGATTGTTCGTAAGAGATACCACGCCCCCGCACGCAAAGAGCACACCAAGTAACATGGATGGGTTTTGGTCAGTAAAAGTCTGACGGGAGCGCCAGACTTGAACTACCCCGCCCCGTCCTGGGCGGGGGAAAGTCTTTTGATGATTTTCAATCGGTAAAAAAAAGTAGTACCTAACAAAAGGCTAATCTTATTAATACAAACTTCTGACCTGGCAATAAGTGTTTAACGTGAAGGCGAAGTAATGGCGCAGTGTCCCTTGGTACACAAGGTGTCATGAGCAAGCTTATTCTTGTGATAAGTCCGGTTCCAGAATGTACCTACCTCATGGGACTTCTAGAAATAACTAACATTCTTGTAACGTCTGGAACAAATGAAATGAACTGTTTTGATAAAACGAAGCTTAGTTTTTATTTTTTATGGAAGTACACATACTACGTACAAACATAAACTCACGCCTTTTTTCCATGGGGGTAGGCAGGAACCACAGGACGCCAGCTGCTACCATCCTTACATAGTCCTTTCACCTCGTCCACGTTCTTACATCTGGTCATACAAGCATACCCGAGCATGAGTACTGCGCACCCAACCTTCCTAAGAAACTTTCCGTACACAACAGACGTATATTAGAATAAATTCCATTGTTTCATTCTCGCCTACAAAAAAACGGTCTAAAAGTCAGTCGTTGGCGGTTAACCAGATATTCGAATAAAAGGCAAATTAGGGTAGGTAAAAAAATACCAACTGTAATTTTTTCTGAGCGTTCTAAAAGTACACCCATCTATTTTTAGTCAGTTCAAGTACTTTTCCGATCCTCTTAAGAGTATTACAATTCCCCTTAAGTGTGTAGTGATCGACATACAAGTTGTTCGGGCGCCACACCAGATCGATCAAGTGTCTAATACGCGTTAACGGACTGTGTGCTAAGATACCATCTATTTACATTCATTCACAAAAATTGGACACGGTAGTGTCAAATGTCGCGGTGGTCAAGGCGCCCGCCTCTTATACACATTCTTATATAAGTTTGCATCCGGCCACAAGTAAGTATGCACCCATGAGACTTTTTCTTTTCACACTTTCTAAGTATATTATTGGACATCACCGACATTGGTGAAGGAAAAGAAGTCCGCCAATCCGCCTTGAGCAAGCGTGGTGATCAAAGCTAGCTCCTTCTCTTTATAAGAAGATGTCTTAGCCCTCCATTAGGACAATAATAGGCTGGTATTAATATTAGTTCTATTTAGCGTTTCGGTGACAGTCCATGTTGAGTTGGCCTAGAACATGGTATGATAGTGTGTGGTGTGGTATGACTGAATTATAATATAGCCTTGCTTTGTCGCATTTGTGTAAAATAATATAACCCTAACCATTGACGAAATAGATGAAAATGGCGGCGTTTATGATGCCATCACAATGCTGTGAGCTATCTATTCTATTTTTGTAATTATAATGGCAAGCAATGCCAATGTTAACGGTTCTGCACATATCAAAAGTATATTGGAATAAAAAGTAGTGAGCATAGATGACCTGTCAATCGATAGTGTCAGGTAGAATGACAGCTCGATTTACCTAAATTATTCAAGTATGATTTTTACAAAATACGCCGGCTGATATTTTCGCCATAATTATTATTATCTATGTCTACTGGTTCTTATTCAGATTCATTAACTTCACTTCTGAAGTTCAAAGATGTTTTCAACTGCGCTCGCCGACTCCATTCTTCGTAACTCCATGTAAACCGCGGCCGGGTAGCCGCCAACCCGCCGGACTAGTTTGACAAATTATTTTTATTTTCTGTTTGCCCCTCATTTGCGGTCATCGCGGGACATACGACACTACTTCGTAACTTTTGAACATTTTGACATCGATCTCGAGTTTTTAGTATGTGTTTTTTTTTTTCTGTTGGATAGTTTAACTGTCATTTGACAATTATCACACCAGACCCCATTAAGAAAGTCATACCTTTGGATGTTTTCTGTTGCTGTAAGGACTTTTTTACTGTGCACGGTGAACACTCGTCAACTCAACTGCCTTGTTGGCCTAGTGGTCCTAAGCGCGACTGCTACGCTAGAGGTCTTGGGTTCGATTCCCAGGTCGAGCAAAAAGTGTTGTTGGGGTTTTCTATGAAATTCTCAGTAGCAGCTCGGAGGCTTGTATCACGATGTCCCACCATTCGATGTCCACCGTGCTATCATACCATCACGCCTATATTCCCCAGAGGCTTAGGCAGAGGTGTACCAATGTACACCCACAGTTCGCCGGCATGTTTACTCTCATGTAATAGGAGGCGAGCCTTTTGCTATTAACCGGGCACAAATCCTAACGCCGAGCTGCTACTGAGAATTTCATAGAAAAATCCAATAACACTTTTTGCTCGACCTTTAAATCAAACGCAAGACCTCAAGCATAGCAGTCGCGCTTAGGACCACTAGGCTAATGAGGTAGTCAAAATGGAAATGTTTGAGATTTTAATTTAAACAGTACTCAAATACCGTCATCTCTAGTTTATGAAGTATAATATATAGCGGTAGTACCTACTTCCCCGGACGAGGATTACGTCAAAGAGCTCTAAGTACTAATATTTATAAAACTAGCTTCTGCCAGCGACTTCGTTCGCGTAGTTTTTTTCATCTGCATTAGTTTACGTCTTTGGTTACTGCTCCGCACCTATTGGCTGTAGCGTGATGTTATATAGCCTTCCTCGATAAATGAACTGCATACCATCATGACTGTATTCCCCGAAGGGTTAGGCAGAGGTGTACAAGTATACACCCACAGTTCGCCTGTATGTTAAGGTCCCATGTAATAGGGGGCGAGCCTATTGCCATTGACCGGGCACAAATCCTAACTCCGAGCTGCTACTGAGAATTTCACAGCAAAACCCAATAACACTTTTTGCTCGACCTGGGAATCGAACCCATGACCTCTAGCTTAGCAGTCGTGCTTAGGACTACTAGGCTAAAGATGCAGTTAAAAAGTTACATAAATGAACTATCTAACACAAAAAGAATTTTTCAATTCAAACCAGTAGTTGCTGAGATTAGCGCGTTCAACCAAACAAACAAACTCTTCAGCTTTATTATATTAGTATAGATTAATCCTACCATTAAGTACTTAAGTCTACGAAATACATATAGCTTTAATTTTAACTTTATGAGGAGTTGAAAACATGTTGGAATTTCTCTGATATTTGTTAGAGGAAAATGTAAGTCCAAATTTAGAAATAGACAGACTATAAGTATGCCTAAGTCAAAATTACTTGGGTTTGCTTGAACCAAACATATTTTGAATATTAATGTTTAATTTTTGCAATAATTATTATATAGATTCTCCAGACAGATTCCAGTTACAGCGGCTAAACTGAATGGAGGCTAGCCAAGTATACAGGAGATACGGTAGTGCACAAGTGTGTGTGCAAACGCAGGTGCACACCCCCACTTCCCTCACTCTCATACTCCGATGGGACGGTAATCTGACACAACCAAGCAGAAATCAAGCGCAGGACCAACGGCTTTTCTTGCTTTCCGAGGCACATGGGTGTCACACCACCAACTTCCAAACTCCGGGCTGTTACTGAGAAATTCCTAATGGAAAAACCCAATAACACATTTTGCCCGACCTAGGAAACGTACCCAGGACCCCACGTTCAGCAGTCGCGCCCGCGACCACAAGACCAACGGGGCATCCAAAATAAAAGATCCAAATTGATATCATTTAAGTACTTCCTGTAAGGACACTAAAATTATTTTAAAAACGAGCTTGAACAAACAAACCTTAGATCAACTATTTTAAATCTTAAGATCCAGACGAAACTTTAAACAAATTGATATAAGTCTGAAGTCGGCATTCCGCCCTGAGTAAGCATCTTTTTTCTTTTTTTTTTTTATGGGACAAGCCCGCCACTCTATTCCCAACCACTGCAACTTCTGTAAGCCAGAATCAACAGTGGAGACCGCCTGAAGAGCGCCGAGGCAATGAAGCTCGACGAGTCCCGGAGAAACGATAAAACTGTCTTGGATCCCGCAACGAAATTAATAAGAAAAGATTAGCGGAGGAGTAGGAAAAAATATTGTTGTTTGTGTATTGTTGTTGTTGTTGTGTAAGCATGGTGATCAACGCTCGTGTCTAATCAGTAGGATAAGAGGACGTTGCCCAGCGAGACTATAATAGGCTGGTAATATATTTTTTATGTGCCCAAGACATACGATACACACGCCAGCTTATTAAAGAAAAAACAAGACAAAAAACAGTCGATTTCTTAACAGCACCGTTAAAGATACAAACTATCGATAAATGTTGTACAAACAGAGATGGTATCGAACGTCACGACTGGGCCATTAGTCACCAGTGTGTACACGAGTGATGGACGTAACAAGAAGCCGTCGATCAGAGGGAAAAATTGAAGAAGTCGACGATATATTTATTTTTATAGTTTGACAACATGGGAAATTAAGACAACTGTATCGTCGGTGCATTCAGATTCAGATTCGGTGATTCAGTGTTGATGGTTCGATTCATAGGTCGGGCAAAAAGTGTAATTGAGTTTTTCAATTAGGAATTTCTATGTAGCAACCTGTTTGTGGTGTGACACCCCCGTGTCTCGGAAAGTACGTAAAACTATTGGTCATGACTGTCATTCGTAGATCTTTGACAGTTGTTATGGATAGTCAGAAGCCGGGAAGTCTGACAACCAGTCTTACCAAGAGGTATAGTGTTGCCGTGTGCCGTGTTGCGGTGTGAGATTCTTCAGATAGGTCGGATGCGTAGTACTCGTAACCGGCGTGCTTGTATGACTAGATGTATGAACGTGGACGAGACGAAAGGAGTATGTAAGGATTGTAGCAGGTGGCGTTCTGTGTTTTCTTCCTATCTCTATGAGAAAAAGACGCGAGTTTATATATCCGTGTGTATCTAAACAATTTTTTTTTTTCAAATTTATTCCTTCGCGTTAAATTACACCTTTGGTTTTTGCTCCGCTCACGTTGATCGTAGCGTGATGTTATTTAGCCTATACCATTCCTCATGAATCTGGCTACCATATACAAAAAGACTTTATCTAGTTTGACTGGTAGTTCCAGAGCTTAGCGCGGTTAAACAAACAAAAAACAAAAAATAATGTTCTACACACATAACATATCATCACGCTTGGTTAGGCAGAGGTGTAACAATGTACACCCACAGTTCGGTCTCTGCCTACCCCCATGGGAAAAAGGCGTGAGTGCATGTATGTAATATTTAAAATGTTACCTTTTCATAAACAAATATATCCCAATTACCTACGTGTGTAAAAATCTCCAACTTAGACAAAACCAACAACAGTCCACCCGAAAGAAAATCGCCATAATTGCAGTAGTTTTATGCATAAAATAACTGGCTATGCACTTGCTAATGAGCAATATAAACTAAGTACCTACTTCAAGTAGGTGATAAGACGTGAACACGCCAAGATTAAGCAGTCTCGCCAGTCTAAACTAAAAAGTATGAAAGCATCGCTTCATTATGAACATTTTTATTCTTTTAGAAAAAACGTTGCCCTGCTCTAGGAATTTCTCTTGCATTGTGCGTTTTTTAACATTTAAACAACATAACATAACGTACCATCACGCCTGTATGGGGGTTAGGCAGAGGTGTAACAATCTACACCCACAGGCCGCCGGTATGTTTTAGGTCCCATGTAATAGGCGGCGAGCCTATTGCCATTAACCAGGCACAAATCCTAACTCCGAGCTGCTACTGAGAATTTCATAGAAAAACCCAATAACACTTTTTGCTCCACCTGGGAATCGAACCCAATACCTCTAGCATAGCAGTCGCGCTTAGGACCACTAGGCTAACGAGGCAGAAAAAAAAGTAACCCACGACAGAAAATAAAAATCCCTATCGCAGCTAACAAAAGAGCTGATAACTTTAAAACCGCTGAACAGATTTCCATCAAACATTCAACTACAAACACTCCCGACCTTAATTCACCTTTCAAACAAAAAAATCAAAATTAAAATCAGTTCATGCGTTTGGGAGCTACGATGCCACAGACAGACACACACACACACATAGACACACATACACAGACACGTCAAAATTATAACACCCCGTTGTTTTTGCGTCGGGGGTTCAAAATGTTATGGTTTTCTCAAGAGACTAGCATGGGGTTCTTCAAGAAAGGTGTGATTTATTGTAATACATTTTTTTATGTATGTAGTTTCTTACCTGTTCTTCTCCATACGAAACTACCTTTTGGAATGGGCAAGTGTATTTAATATTTTTATTTATTTCAACTTTTAATTGACGTTCAAAAGTGCCTTTTATTTATTAAACTTTATGCACATAATGTAAAAAATACACTGTACAAAGGCGGACTTAATGCCTTAGGCATTTTCTACCAGTCTGCCTTACGGCGATGCAAAAGCAAAACATAGTAAGTAGGTGCAAAAGCTAAGGCGGTTATCCCACTGCATCGCGCCCCGTCGCGTTGTGCGGGGCGGCAGAATCGAATACAAGAGTTTCAATTTGTATAGAAAGCCCGCCTAGGACCACACAGTGCCGACGCGTCTACGCGTGGGGTTTTTGTACCGCGCAACGCGCCCCGCGGTTGACACTTTGCCAGTGGGTGCACGGCCTAATGGTGAGATAGAAAGGTGACGGCTCGCGAGCGGCGTTTTTTGTACAAGTCTCATAGTAAAAAAATTTTGTACATTCATGTGTACTGTTACCCCCAGAAAGATTTGTGGTAAAGTAAAAGTCTAGCCTGAATATTATTCCAAAAGATAGATTCTTTCCAGACAGCTAGTACCGATATCTCTTATTTTTGTCATTGAAAAAGCAACCTTCTGCGTACCAACAAGAGATGTCACTATAAAAATGCAATATCATAATTTATTTAAATAAGTAAAACAAATGGCATACATTGTTTAAAGTCGACATCTAGACAACGCCGGGAGGGGACGCCCTAGAAAGACCTACCCTGACCTTATTGGTGAGGTTCTTCAGAAAGGTCGGGTCCGCAGTACTCGTAACCGGCGTCACGCTTGTATGTATGAGCATGGACGAGGCGAAAGGAGTCTGTAAGGATCGTAGCAGTTGGCGTTCTGTGGTTTCTTCCTACCCCCATGGGAAAAAGGCATGAGTTTATGTATGTATCTAGACAAGCATTTTTTTTCTGAATTATTTCACCCGCGCTTAATTACATTTTTGGTTATTGCTGCGCTCCCGTTAATCGTAGCGTGATGTTATAAAGCCTATACCATTCCTCATGAATCTGGCTACCATATACAAAAAGACTTTATCTAGTTTGACTGGTAGTCACAGAGCTTAGCGCGGTTAAACAAACAAAGAAAACAAAAAAAAAAAAGTTCTTTACACATAACATACCATCACGCTTGTATTCCCCGGAGGGTTAGGCAGAGGTGTAACAATGTACACCCGCAGTTCGCCGGTATGTTTAGGTCCTATGTAATAGGGGGCGAGCCTATTGCCATCAACCGGGCACAAATCCTCACTCCGAGCAGTTACTGAAAATTTCATAGAAAAATTCAATAACACTTTTTGCTCGACCTGGGAATCGAACCCAAGACCTCCAGCATAGCAGTCGCGCTTAGGATCACTAGGCTAACGAGGCAGTTCTTCACCTTTATTGTTATTAGTTTACATTGCAAAAAGTATTTTAACGCACACGATTTAAAGCTCTTACTGCCCCGTTGGTTTCGTGGTCACAAGCGTGACTGTTGAGCGTGGGGTACCAGGTTCGATTCCCAGGTCGGGCAAAAAGTGCTATTGGGTTTTTCCATGAGGATTTGCTCAGTAGCAGCCCGGAGTTTGGAAGCTTGTGGTGTGACACCCCCGTGCCTCGGAAAGCACGTAAAACCGTTGGTCCCGGCTATCATTCGTAGATCTTTGACAGTCGTTATGGATAGTCAGAAGCCAGGAAGTCTGACAACCAGTCTAACCAAGAGGTATCGTGTTGCCCAGTAACTGGGTTATACAGGTCAGATAGGCAGTCGCTCCATGTAAAACACTGATACTCAGCTGCATCCGGTTAGACTGGGAGCCGACCCCGACATAGTTGGGAAAAGGCTAAGTAGACGATGATAATTTAAAGCTCTTACATTAATGGCAAATAATTTTCAGTATTCGAGCCCTGCTATTACAATATGTGAGTGTTATCTAAAATGCTGCTTTACAGTAGTTTTGGGTATAATTCCCAGAACGAACTTATTAACAAAAACTTTCAATAGTACCTACCTAAATTTATCTGATTCTCCGAAGTACCCGCAGAAAACTCCCATTACCTCCAAGACACTCAAGTTTCTTGAAGGAAAACGGTAAATTAAATAGCAATCTTAGTCCTTTATACCAGAAAATAGAACTACATCTTCATTATTATAAATTTAAACTTTAATCCGGACTATAAACTAAGGCAAGCTAATTAAATGCTGCGTTGTTTACGATGTAATTTGTTACCACGAACATGGCGGAGTCTTTACCACTAGCGTTTAAACTTTCATCAGCTTTGCCGTTTGTGTTCAGTGCGTTGGACAGATGTGTAATAAAAAACTGACAAAATGAGTTGGTATTAAACTTTATGCACAGAATGTAAAAAAATACAATGTAAAAAGGCGGACTTAATGCCGTAGGCATTTTCTACCGGTCTACATTAGGGCAATGCTCAGACAAAACATAGTAGGTGCTAAGAACAGAAAATATCCAGGAATAAAATATAAGATAATTATAAATACATATTATATACAAACAAACAAAATATACAAAGTAGAGAGAGGTAAAAATACATAGTTGGTGAAATAATAAACAAATTAATTGTGAGACGAGTCTGCCAACTTCATAAGCAAGTGTTCGCGAGCTTTTACTTTGAATGTGAACCGACTGATGGCCATCCTGATATTCTGAGGAAGCGCGTTCCAAAGGAAGACCGCCTCGACAAGAAAAGAAGATTTAAGAAAACCGGAGCGGTGAGAAGGACGTCGTAAAAGGTGATTATTGGTATCACACAGTTTAGTCAGTAAGAGTCTGACACTCCCTTTCGCTCCGCCCAGAGCGGAAGAAGTAAATGATGATTTTCTATCCTTAAAAAAAAAGGTGGGACGCCCTCAGGCTCGGTGGAGCGAAGATCTTCACAGGGTAGCTGGTAGCAACTGGATGAGAGTTTCCGAGAACCGAGCTAAGTGATGTGCAATTGGAGCGGCCTATGTGCAGTAGTGGACTTTTGTAGTCTGATGATGATCATAGCAATCATAATACACACTTTGTAAAAAAAATAAATTTCTACCTGTTATAGTTTAAAAGATACAGCCCTGTGATAGAGGGACAAACAAACGATCGGACTAATAAGCGAGTCTTATAGAATTCTGTTTGGACTTTTTGTATACGGAACTCTCCAAAGGTACTTTGTGTGTGGTTTATTTCAGTTTTGCGATCTAGAAATGTGACCAAGACCCTCTTTCCAAAGTTGTCAAGGCTTCGAGCATCATGCGCATGCGCTGGCGCCGTCGGTGTGACCTTTTGATTTGCCAGCGGCGGCGGCTTGTTTATGTTTAATGGCTGAACACCCATACGCAGAACCGGTAGACATTAATGATCCACCATTAGCAATGGAATGCATCGCTTTATCACGCTAACTTAATTACCTCATAAACGTAAGTGTAACTTTAGGGAGCCTAAAATTCCAGGGTTCAGGCACCGTGGTCCTGGAACACAAAAGGCATTAGGAGGAACACGGATGGGTTCGCTCCGCCCAGAGCGAAAGAAATAATTTGATGATTTCCCATCCTTAAAAAAGGGGGACTAAAATTTGTACCGCCCAGGGCCAGTATTTTATATTTTAAACAATTCCCCTAACTATGAATTTCTCCTAGGTCGTGAAACATAATTTTAAACTCACAAACACAAACAGCTAGAGCCGGAACAATTATCTGAAGGGCATGCGAATATTAGTTACGTGAGTGAACCGAATCTGTCACATAGAGCGGAATAGCCAATCGCTCAGCCACTTCCTATCAATTTCCTGTCATACAAATCCACTAAGGGGCAGTTATACTACGTAAATTAACAAGACAGCACTTAAAAGTCACAAGAAAACAAAATACGCTAATTCGTTTACTTGGTTGAGATATTTTTTCATTATGTTTTTTTTACCAAACTACTGAACCCATTTCGATAAAATAAAAAGAATTGTCAAAATCGATACATAATTGGGGGAGTTATCGCGTAACATACATACAAAAAAAGTATTTTGCACACATTTAACTGCATGTACGGTTAACAAAAGAGATAAATAACCAGGTTCGTCAGATACAGTTGAAATTTTCGTCCAAACTGATGGATGGCTGCGAGTTTAAAATTTTAAATAATGATCTGTTTGTTTTCTAATCGTTAAAACTAATTTTATTCGAAACCAACCTTCAGCATTTAAAAAAAAAAACTATTCCATGTGATGGCATGGTTACTTATCTCATTTTTTAACTGTACAAAATAATTATGTCATCAAGTTTAGTTACGTATTGACAAAAATATTACTGTCATGTTTGGGGGGGTGGTCACGCTTGGCAGGCTGGTTGGCAAACGTAGTTTTACTGCTGGTGTGTCTGTTCTACCAAAGACCTGGTGAAGGTCGAGGGAAATCGCTTGAACCGGGCAGCGCAGAACCGGTCATTGCAGCTATCTTCAGGGCTTCTGTCCAGCAGTGGACAAAGGCAAAGCTGATATAATGATGGTGATGAAAATATCTAACTAGTCTATAACTACCTCGGTAGCCTAGTGGTCCTAAGCGCGACTGCTACGCTAGAGGTCTTGGGTTCGATTCCCAGGTCGAGCAGTGTTATTGGGTTTTTCTATGAAATTCTCAGTAGCAGCTCGGAGTTAGGATTTGTGCCCGGTTAATGGCAATAGGCTCGCCCCCTATTACATGGGACCTAAAACATACCGGCAAACTGTGGGTGTTCATTGGTACACCACTGCCTAACCCTCCGGGGAATACAGGCGTGATGGTATGTTGATGAAAATATAACTTGACTACTTTTGGATGAAGCGTGACGTTGGAACACTCCCTTTAAATAATTGCAATTGTTACGCTACGGTGTGATAGTCGGAAACTTTCGTTAGCAAACCGACGAATTGGAGTGTTAACTTTAACTTTCTAGTTTCAGTTTTAGTCAGGTAACAGTTTATTGGGTTTACTCACGATCTGAATGTTACGGAAGTATTCGTGCCGGTACGATTTATTTTATTCTACAAAACAATTATGTGTGACGTGTTAGTTCGGTGTAAAAAGGTATTCAAATATGTTTTTTTATGATTTAGTTTTCAGGGTTCATTAACCGGGCACAAATCCTAACTCCGAGCTGCTACTGAGAATTTCATAGAAAAACCCAGAAACATTTTTTGCTCGACCTGGGAATGTAATCCAAGACCTCTAGCACAGTAATGGCGCTTTGAGCGACTAGGCTAAGGAGGCAGTTTGTACCCGGTTAATGGCAATAAGCTCGGCACCTATTGTATGGGAACTAAACGTACCGACGAACTGTGGGTGTACATTGGTGCCTAACTGCCTAATCCTTCGGGGAATACAGGCGTGATGGTATGTGTGTGGTTCACTACCCAAAACCCGCAAATGAAACCCTATTATTTAACTCCTGTCTGTCTGTCAGCGGACTGTATCTTATAAACCGTAAAAGGTTGTTTAGTGTCGAGTTAAAATGTTCACAGAGTTTAGATTACTATGGCCGCACAAACAACATAAATATGAAATTTACAAATTAAAAGGGAATCCCTTGTAACGAACGTGTTTTTTTTTAAATGTTACTGTTACAATTTTGAACTCTTCGTGTGCAAGTTCGACTCACACTTGACCGGTATTTTTCAGGGAACGTTAAATAAAAGTTGTACATGGCAAGCAAGGCAGCAAGCAATTTAGGGCAACACCGCATTTTTGTTATCAAACTAACATTAATAATTATGTGGTAATGGCCGATCACATCTATTTTTAACCAACTTCAAAAATAAGGAGCTTATCAATTCGTCTGTATGTTTTTTTTGTATGTGTGTTACGCGATAACTCCGCCAATTCTAATGAATCGATTTTGATGATTATTTTTTGTTTAATAGGTAATACTTCAAAGGTGGTCTTGGTTCAGTAGTTTGGTAACTAAAAAAATCTGAAAAAAATATGTCATCCAAGTAAAGGAATTAGCGTATTTTGCTTTCTTGTGACTTTTAAGTGGTGTCTTGTTAATTTACGTAGTTTAACTGTTCCTTCATGGATTTTCCTTTTTCTTGACAATCTTCTCATGTAAGAAGGATTCATCTGGGGAAAACTGAGGATTATATGGGACTCTTAGCGACTAAAACCCCACGGTTTTGCTCCAACTATCTTTGGCCGGGACACGGGAGTCGCTCAGAGCATTCTGCTGTACCCATTATGATTTGACTCTTCATCACCATCATCATTATCACAGCTGGACATAGATGTCCCCTAAAGATAGCCCCAACTGATTTGACTCTTACCCAATCCAAACTAATCCTTATTGACATTGAAATAAGTCGTTCTTCGAACTAGTTTCGTAAGATTTCTTCAACTTCTAACCCTTTTACTGCAGCAGTCACGACAAGCATATTATCGTGGGTATAATTGTAAAACAACGGGTTTGTTCACGACGCATGTAAATTGAGTTATGTGTAGGTTTGGAATCGACGCGTGACGAGCTTCAGGCAATGTCAAGGTAGCAACTACTACGGAGAAATAACTTCATAGATACTGCGATGGTAAAAATAGTTCTAATTTTTTTGTTTACTTTTCAACACACATTTGTTTATTTGTTTTTTTTTATACCATTATACCATCAGGCCTGTATTTTTCAAAGGGTTAGGCAGAGATGTACCAATGTACAAACTTCAGTTCGCCTATTTCCATTAACCGGGCACATATCCTAACTCCGAGCTGCTACTGAGAATTTTATAGAAAAACCCAATAACATGTTTTGCTCGACCTGGTAATCGAACCCAAGACCTCTAGCGTAGCAGTCACGCTTAGGACCACTAGGCTAACGAGGCAGTTATTTAAACTTGTTTTTCGAAATTTTGTAAGAAGTAGTAATTCTTTTGTTGCATAATGTTTAAAGTAATTAATTAATTTTTTAATTTACTTAGGTATTGAAAGGTATGACGATAATTTAATGAAACGCTAGAGGTCTTGGGTTCGAGTTCCAGGTCGAGTAAAGTTTTGTTGGGTTTCTCTATGAAATTCTCAGTAACAGCTCGGAGTTAGGATTTGTGCCCGGTTAATGGCAAAAGGCTCGCCCCCATTACGTGGGACCTAAACATACCGACGAACTGTGGGTGTACATTGGTACACCTCTGCCTAATCCTTTGGGGAATACAGGCGTGATGGTATGCTGTGTTATTGTTATGTGTTATATTTTCTTAAGGATATAATTACATACTAATATGCTATTTATTTTCTATAATAATGTAATTTAAAACAAGTTGTGACATAACTCAAATGTAAATTGAGTTATACGTTAAACAAACACGTGCTTAGCTTGGGGCAAGATGTGAAGCATGTGTACAGTATAAGCTATAAAATATAAGATATATTATAGCTTATGGAAAATTTACTTTGTTATTTATTGTCTAGATTAACTGTGATCATACACAATAATAAATATATCTTAATGTAATAAATTGTTGTGTAAGTTTATTTTTTTATTTATTTAAACTTAATGTAACAAAAAGTACAAAGGCGGACTTAACGCCTTAGGCATTCTCTACCAGTCAACCAAAGGAGGTGAAGAGATAACATGGCAGGTGTAAGTTATAAAATCAATATAAAACAAAATTTGATACTGAGAAAAAAACAAATCAATGCAATTATATTAAAAAAACAAAAAAAATGCATAAAAGTACAACATAACTAAAATTAACAAGTACGTAATTTATTTATTTTATTAATAAAAATATTTCTTGTTGCAAAACCAATACTAAATATATAAAATATAAAAAAAATGTTTATTAAATAATATTATTATGTAGAATTTTAATAAGGGGGTTCGGAGAGGACATTGGTCTTCAAAAACCTCTTCAACATAGTTGAATAATAATAGTTTATGTTTATTTGTGATATCAGTTAAATTTCGGGTACACAAAAGACCATATCAAGTCCAAATCAAATGTCAAACAAATATTTGTTCTGGAAATCGAACCTGCGACACTCACCATAACATTCAATCGCCCAGCTACTACACCAACCGTCCCATCAAACTTTTTTTCTATCTCATCAACTTTAAGCTACATTCACTAACATTTTTCATCGCTTCGGTCTCACTGTACGATACAAGCTTTACAGTCAGCCATTTTAATAAGAAACAAAAAGTGAAGTCCAAATAATAACAGAGGTACTGTGAAGGCTTTCACCGTTTGTAGTAATTATTGTATTGTTAATATTACTTTCATCTTTGTGTTACGGACTGACTTTAACTTTTGATGGATTTAAATATAATTACAATAAGGCGAACATTTTTTTAAAGTATCTGTTATTCCCTTGGGGGTAAATAGATACTTGTATTGTTTTTTTATTCTGGGATATATTTTTATAAACTCTGTCCGTCTGTCTTCTTTTTTATTTCATGGATCGCAAACAAGTAAACTAGCAAGAATTATTTAAAATCATAATATCATTGGATGGCAAACTAGCCGATGGCCGACCTGATGTTAAGTAGTCACCGCTGCCTATAGACATCTGCAATACCAGACAGAGGACCATCGCGTTGCCATCCCAGAAACAAAGTTGAAATGTGTCATGTAATTACACCTGTTCCCTCAAAACCGGAACACAGCAACTTTGTTTTGCGGCAGATATAGGTTGTTTTTTTTTGGAGGGGTGGGAAATCATCAAATAACTTCTCCCGCCCTGGGCGGGGCGGGAGGGAGTGTTCTTGTGCCCTTTGCGTTCCGGGGGCGCAGTATCTCTTACGAACAACCCGCAGCCCCGGCAGGCGTCGGCCCTCAGTGGCCCTTTCCTTTTGCTGACTTGTCTTTGAGGCGCGCGTGGAACACGAACGCGCCGTCGACACGGCCTGTCGTTATGCAACGTCAGGACGGTGAGCTACCCATTGCTCACCGTCCACAGGTCCGTATCTACGGTGGCCGGGAGTCGTCGCGCGGGCAGAAATAGGTATGATGCTAGTATTTCCCTGGACGAGTTATTTCACTAAGCTCTAATACTACTGTACTGTCTGTTTATTAACGCATCATGACAAAAACCTAATCCTGATGGACAAAGAATTAACGTACAATCTGGATAAAAAGATGTCTGTCTCTTTGTCTACGTTGACAATTATTGTAATCAACGATGTTGTGAGCAATATTTAGGTATTATTTTCGAATTGTTCATCACTTTTCATATTGTATATAACAGTATTTGTTCGGTAATTAGGTGAGATGAAACCGTCAATCAAAACACAATTGAGTTTGTCTGTAATAAAAGTTTAATACTTGTTATTTACGTGTTAGTTTAGCAATAATTACAAAATATAGAGTAAATGAACTAGAAACGCTTACGCTAGAGGTCTTGGGTTCGATTCCCAGGTCGAGCAAAAAGTATTATTGGGTTTTTCAATGGAATTCTCAGTAGCAGCTCGGAGTTAGGATTTGTGCCCGGTTAGTGGCAATAGGCTCGCCCCCTATTACATGGGACCTAAAAACATACCGGCGAACTGTGGGTGTACATCACTACACCTCTGCCTAACCCTTCGGGGAATACAGGCATGTTGGTATGTTTGGTATGTTATTAACTAGAAAACCTTACTTGTAAAAAAAGAAACGAGATTTAATGCTTTTAATTACAATATCTAATCCTTTTTCCTAACTTTTATAGTTTTCACAATAATGTGTTGACACGACCACAGATAAAATAAAGGTGGACGACACGACATTGCGCTCCGCAATGGCGGTAGTAGAGCGGCTTATATTTTAATTACTACCTAAACAAAATATTTTTTTTTTACATGTATAATATGCAATCTACAAAAGGGCAAAGTATCAAATCAGTAAAAGCAATGTATAGTCTTCTTCATACCAGTCCCATAAGATTATTACCTCCATCCCATTCAAAACATACCTAAACACTATCCAAAAATTCGCATTACAAACCTTCAATTAATTCCATTTCATCCCGCGCCTAATGGACAGATAATACTCCAATAAAAACCGCTCATTAATGTTGAAACTAATTAACTATCATTAACTTTAGAAGTTAAGTCCTAAATGATAGCAGCGGCGTCCTCAATGACACCGATGCGGCTAACGCGATGTGCGCACGCGATGCATTCCGTGTCGCTAACTGTAATGAGTTTAGGGGTGACACAGAATTAGAATTTGTGATAAATATTTATGGAGCCAATAGGAGCGAATGTGAACGTGTGTGAATGTGAGATGAAGCGGAACAAGACTTAAAGGCTCTCCACAGACGATCCGATTTTTTGTCGGCCGTGTGCGTTGGTGTATTGGAATTCGTAGTTTTCATTCTCGCAGACATAAAAATCGATCAGAAAATCAATTGTGGGCGTAGAGGCCCAAAGAGATTTTAACTTTTGAATATTATAGTTTGTTGCCAAACAGAATAATAAGTAGTTAATAATAAAAAAATTACTGCTTTTCTGCAACAAATTATTTTATGTAGACTATGAAAACCCTTCCAAAGTTTCGTTTTTATTTAAGACTAACTTCTGCTCGCAACTTCGTCCGCGTAGTTTTATCACCCGCATTAAGTTACGTCTTTGGTTACTGCTCCGCACCTATTAGTCGTAGCGTGATGTTACATAGCCTATAGCCTTCCCCGACAAATTCCCCGATAAATTCCAATTTTTAAACTAGTAGTTCCTGAGATTAGCGCGTTCAACCAGCCAACCAAACAAACAAACTCTTAAGCTGTATAATATTAGTATAGATTCTTATTTACCCGGTTTTACGGTAATACTAAGGGCTCTACTGGCGTGCAAAGCCCCTTTCTTACAGAGAAGGCACGAGCATTGATCACCACGCTTGCTCAAGGCGTATTGGCGATTTCAGACTTATAACAATTACTAGCTATACCTCATGGTTTCACTTGCGTTAAGTTACTTTGGTTACTGCTCCACTTCCATACGTCGTAGCGTGATGTTATAAAGCTTATATTGTTCTTTATGAATCTGGCTATCATTTACAGAGATCACCGCATTCGAACAAACAAACAAACATAACTCTTCAGCTGTATTACATTAGTATTGACAGGACCAGGGTAGCTTTCTTCATTGATGTCAGTAATGTCCACGATAAACTAAGACAAGAGAATACATCATATCTATATTACTACTTATAATTAATGTTACGTTCTCGTGGTCGCAAGCGCGACTGATGAGTATGGGGTCCTGGGTTCGATTCCCAGGTCGAGCAAAGTGTTATTGGGTTTTTCCATTAGGAATTTCTCAGTAGCAACTCGGAGTTAGGTTTTGTGCCCGAATGGCAATAGGCTCGCCCCCTATTACATGGGAGCTAAAACATGCCGGTGAACTGTAGGTCTACATTGGTACACCTCTGCCTAACCCTTCAGGGAATACAGGCGTGATGGTATTAACTAGTACTACAGCTAGTGGTCAGAACATTACATGAAAAAAAATATATTTAAAAATAATCTACCTCTTGGCATCCCTAACCGCATATTGTATGAACATAATGGCATTTACCCGACCCGTAGGTATACTTCTCGTTTCTCCCACGAAACCAAGCAGAGCATGGAGCTTGCAACTAAGTTTTTTTAAGCGGTTAATACTTAAAGTAGATTGTTTTGGATGTGGTATATTGAGGAACTAGATTATGCCCGCCATTTTCTTTATTTTTTACGCGGAACCCTTATTAATTTTCTTAAATAAAAGTAGCTTAATTTAATTACTATAAGATCGGCTATCTGCCAGTGCTAGTCCCATTATACTCAGCCCAAAAAATACGGAGATTTTTTGAAACAAACAACATTTTTTTTTGTATAAATATCGTGTATATATACGTAATTGGTAAAATAGCAGTTATTTTAGTACAAACAGACATTTTAATTTTATGTTTTTGTATAGATGATGTTCACTACTTTATTATATCATAAACTAGACGACCTGCCCGCGACTTCGTCCGCGTGGCTAATTTCACCCGCGTTAAGTTACGTCTTTCGTTACTGCTCCGCTCCCGCGTGTCGTAGCGTGATGTTATATAGCCTATGTTACTCAGGGTAAATGTAGCTTTCTAATGGTGAAATAATTTTGAAAATCGGCGCTGTAGTTTTTAAGTTTATTCATTACAAACATACACACACAAAAATACAAATCTTTCCTCTTTATAATATTAGTGGAAATAAGTACCTGTTTTAATACATAACATACCAACACGCCTGTATTCCCCGGAAGGTTAGGCAGAGGTGTACCAATGTACACCCACAGTTCGCCGGTATGTTTTAGGTCCCATGTAATAGGGGGCGAGCCTTTTGCCATTAACTGGGCACAAATCCTAACTCCGAGCTGCTACTTAGAATTTCATAAAAAAACCCAATAACACTTTTTGCTCGACCTGGGAATCGAACCCAAGACCTCTAGCGTAGCGATCGCACTTAGCACCGCTAGGCTACCAAGACAGGCCTATTTTAATATTCTGAAATATTTAATGATAAAGCTTTTAAAAGCTGTTCACAATATCAATTCTTGGTAGTTTCTGTTCGTAGAGTAAAATTAAGCGTAATAGCAAACTTATTTATCAATTTCTCTCAACTTATAATTTATCAACTTCATTTTAATTTTTCTACATTATTTTAGAAAAATAGATAGTGGTTGTTTTTAGTTTTTTTTTTTTTAATAACATTGAATGATAAAAAAGCCGACGGCCCACCTAATGTTAAGTGGCCACTGCTGCCTATAGACATCTGCAATACCAGAGGCCTTAGAAATGCGGTGCCATCCCAGAAACAAAGTTGAAATGTCTCATTTCCGTAATTACACCTTTACCCATACTCTTCAAACCGGACACGGCAACGCTGCTATGCAGCAGAAATAGGTATGGTAGTAGTACACCTCCGGACGTGCTCCTTCACAAAGAACTCTACTACTATTTAAATGAGGTGAACAATTTGTAAGTACTGATTCTATTTTGTAAAAGCAGCTATGCGTTTTCAGAAATAGAGAACTAAATAGGCAAATAAAATAATTTATACTGCAAATTTAAAATTTTGTAGCAAGAGACAATATTTTGCTAATAATCAAGGCCCTCTCTATCTGAAACAACATATTATTTTGTGGTCAAAATAATAATAATAATATTTTGTTTTATTTCACAGGTATGTTTCTGTCACACGTCAGCTTAGTGGCTGCTGTCCTTGTTATTGAACCTGTCTCAATGCTAATGGCCAACCAAACGTAATACTTTCCGCGTATTACTTATTAGGAGCAACTTCCTTGCCAAGGTTGCGGAATTTGTTGGAAAGACTCACCGCGGCCCTGGAACGAAAAGGGCTTTAGGAGGAACACGGATGGGTTTTAGTCGGTAAGAGTCTGACTCTCCTTTCCGCTACACCCAGAGCAGAAGAAGTAATTGGATGATTTTCGTCCTAAAAAAAGGGGGCGAATTCTACAAATCTTTATTGCCCAGTAAGTATAAAAGTCTTGTCCTGCGTGTAAATTCCAATCCCTACAAATATTTTTAATGCGAATGTAACTCTTTACATTCACATTAAAAATATCGTTGAATTTTGTCGTCTGTCTGTTACGCTTTTACGACCAAACCACTGAACCGATTTAGATGAAACTTGTTATGGAGTAAGTTTAAACCTTAAGAAAGGACATGGGCTATTTTTTACTTCGCAACATAACCAACATTTACGCGTACGAAGTTGCTGGCAAAAGCTAGTCATTTATAAAAAAAGGTGAAATTCGCAGTAAGGTTGAAAATGTAACATTAAAAATATTCATCTGCCTTCTCCATCTCAACAGCTTCATAATCACTCCTTGGCATCGACACAAGATACAATGTCGAGTTTGAAAGCACAAAATGATCTAGTTATTGTTGACCTTGCATTGTTCTTAGTAACTTAGTAATATGTATGGGTTATCATTTATCAACTGGTTTCATACATTTTAAGACCCGTAATCATGCTGAGGGAATTTCGCGAGCGTGATTGTAAAAGTTGGGATGTGGTGAAGCTGATCGTTTCTTTTTTAATTTATTTTTCCGGCAAACAAGCCGACGGCCTCCCTTAAGTTAAGTGGTCACCTCTGCCTATAGGCATCTGCAATACCAGAAACCTTGCAAATGCGTTGTCATCCCACAGACATAGTTAAAAAGCCTCACGTGCCTGTATTTACACCGGCACCATACCCTTCAAACCGGACCACAGCACCGCTGCTTTGCAGCAGAATAGATATGATGGTAACTAGTATTTCCAGAAAAAAACTTTTTTAACCCCCGACGCAAAAACGACGGGGTGTTATAAGTTTGACGTGTCTGTGTGTGTGTGTGTGTATGTCTGTATGTGGCATCGTAGCTCCCGAACGCATGAACCGATTTTGATTTTGTCTTGTTTTATTTGAAAGGTGTATTAGTCGGGAGTGTTCTTAGCTATGTTTGATGGAAATCGGTTCAGCGGTTTCAAAATTATCAGCTCTTTTGTTAGCTGCGGTAGTGATTTTCATTCTTTTGTCAGGGGTTACTTAAAAAAAATTAATGTTGTGTTTTTGTATTTGGAAGCCAGATTTATGTGGAATATCATACTTAGGTTATAAAGGTTAAAAAATAAGCATGGCGATCAATGCTAATGGCTTCTCTGTATGCGGATAGACCTTTACTCAGCAGGTATACCTTTGAAAGTTATATTGATAACTATTACTTATTCCCGTGACATCGTATGCATGTATGCCAGTCATCATGGAGTATTGTTTTTTTTTAACTTAATTATTTTTTTCAATAGCAATTATTAGTATTTTTTTTTTAATTTCTCAGTAGCAGCCCGGAGTGGAAGTTGTTGGTATGACACCCCCGTGCCTCGAAAAGCACGTAAAGCCGTTGGTCCCGGCTGTCATTCGTAGATCTTTGACAGTCGTTACGGATAGTCAGAAGCCAGAAAGTCTGACTAACCAAGAGATATCGTGTTGCTCAGTAACTGGGTTGTAGAGGTCAGATAGGCAATCGCTCCATGTAAAACACTGATATTCTGCTGCATCCGGTTAGACTGGAAGCCGACCAAGCATAGTTGGGAAAAGGCTAAGTAGATGATGAATTATTTTTTATATGCTTACTTTTTAGGTCGCTTAAACGCCTTATAACATAAGCTATCTGCCAGTAACAGTCCCGTCACAATCAGTTCAGCCGTTTCAAGGTAAGCCGAAACAAACAAATAGACAGAAAGACAGACAGACATAAAAATAAAAATCGTGTGAGTACCTAGGGTATTACTAGCAGTCATTTGACAGTAAAAGTTAATTGACCATTGTTAAATCTTTAGTTATGTTATTGCCACAAAGAAATGGCCACCGTTTAATGTAGTACAAGAATGATTAACCCAGTAAAGTGAAGAATGGATAATTTCAACTTTCGCAAACAAAGATAAATGTATCCTATTCATTGTAAAAGCAATAGGCGTGAGCTTTATTTTTGTTGGGAATGAGAAATGTATGAAGCAACAATGTTAGTGTTTCTAACGAGTAAAATATGTGAGCTTGAAAGTTGCTGAACGTGTGGTCCTTAGTTCGATTCCTAAGTTGAGACATGTGATTTTGTGATTCTATTAGACATTTCTTAGTAGCAGCCCGGAGTTTAGAAGTTGTTGTGTGATGTTTGATGTGACACCCTCGTGGTAGAAAAGTACATAAAGCTGTTGGTCTTGCGCGTGATCTCTTCCCGGTTGTGTCGGATGGTCGTCATCGTCCTTTGAAATCTGCTCAGCTTTTTCCCAACTATGTCGGGGTCAGCTTCCAGTCTAACCGGATGCAGCTGAACAGCAGTGTTTTACATGGAACGACTGCCTATCTGACCTCCACAACCCACTTACTGGGTAACACGATACCTCTTGGTAAGACTGGTTGTCAGATTTCCTGACTTCTGACCATCTGTAACGACTGTCAAACATCTACGAATGACAGCCGGGACCAAAGGATTTACGTGCTTGTCGATGCACAGGGGTATGACACAACAAACTTCCAAACTCCTAGCCGCTACTGAGAAATTCTTAATGGAAAAACCAGGACGTAAAGCTCAACAGTCGCGCTTGGAACCATGAGGCCAACGGCGCAGTTAACTACACCATTATTCTGTCAAACTCTTTAAGTAGAGCATCATCTCCAAAAACCTTATTTTCCTTAACAGAATCTTCTACAAAATGATGAAATGTAGTACTTACCAACAATATCATTCTTACAACACACCTATTGCATCTACACAAAAATGTCTCAAACTTCGAAATATCGATACAGTTATATTAAAATCCTCTACTATCGAATATGAAAAATTCTGTACAAAGATACCAAGAATCCAATTCTTTGTTGGCTTCCAATTCTTTATGTGTTGCAATCCTGGCTGCTGGGGCGCGCAAAGTTAAATTAAAAAATGTCGATGCCAACCTATGTGGCGGGCGTTTTGTTTTCTGTTTTCCTGGTACCAGATTTGGTTGAGTAGGTATTTTATTAGTTTGTATCTTGTATATTATAAATTAGTCTTGTGCCTGCTCGGTCATTTTAAAGACCGCTCCTTAATAGTTCGTTTCGGACAGTGAAATAGTTCATTCTAATAGTTCATGTATTAATTAGCTCTATTCTCAAAAGATGAAAAGGGCATCGTCAGAGCGGGTAACGTCGTCATTCACTCGCCGGCTATTCTCTCTCATTCTCACTCACAGACATCGAATAAAATCGTATAATGTCAGTCTAATCAGTCACAGTCTTCTCTCCATAGATTATATACTGGTAGAATATTTCTAGTTCACGTTCACACATTACGATCCTGGCCGCTTTGGCGGCTTGCAAATGATCGAGTCCGAAGAGAGCTATTAGACATATTAGACTGATTACAAATCAACGTTCGGAAACGTTTCTTCTAGTACAGTATGAAGATACGATTCCTATTCGTTCATCGTTCACGAACTACACAATACTGTTATAAATTCAATTTTTGAATTGGTAATACGACTTCGTATCCTATAACATTTCGGATACTGTTTATTTTTTCAAACATAGAACTTATTTAATTAAAATACCAACTATGTACAGTCTATATAGGTATAAAACAAAACAGGAAGCTCATAGGGCATCAAAAACTCATCAGCATAGCTGTCAATGGGACAAGTGTCCAAAAGGCTGGCAGCATTGCCACGCTGTATGGCAATGCTGATTATTTGGCCCAAGAAAAGGCCAGCCCTTTGGTCACGTGAAGAGTCGACCAGTCGCTTAGCAATGCCCCGACAGAACGTAAATGACGGAAGTCTTGATGTAACAAACATAAAAAAAACACAACCGACTTAAGAACTTCCTCCTATTTTGAAGTCTGTCGAAAATTTAAATACTGATTTCCACCAACCCATTTAGACCCTCTAGACATAACTCAGGAACTCTCCAACTACTTTCAATAGTAGAAACATGGCTTGTAAGAACGAACATGGCTGAAAAGAGACGCATTGACCAGAGTCACGTACCAAGTTGGTGGAGCCCCGCTCATTACGCGATATAATTAATTGGAGTTCAGTAGAAAAGTTCCCAGTTCGGGAGGTTTGGGAAATTCATGGACAAGGATTTAAAGAGAAAGGAAGTGGTTATACTGAAGACTTTTTTTAAAACCACTACTCCATGACTGCCACTGCTATATAACTGCCTCTTTCCTCTTGAGCGCGACTGCTGCTCTAGAGGTATTGGACTCGATGCCCAGGTCGAGCAAAGTGTTTTTGGATTTTTCTATAAAATTCTCAGTGGCAGCTCCGAGTTAGGATTTGTGCCCGGTTATTGATAAAAGGCTCGCCTCCTATTACATGAGACCTAACATACCGGCAAACTGTGGGTGTACATTGGTGCACCTCTACCTAATTCTTCGGGGAATACGGGCGTGATGATGTGCGAAATACTACTAAATGTCACGATGGTCTAAATGGTTAAAGCACCCGCATCTCCTGCATGCACCAATTGGCCTTTTTGATTAATTTGTACTTTTTTAGTTAATTTTGAAATCACGGATTAATTGCAAGCTTAAATATCAGTGCCTTTTGCACTACTACAAAATTTTATTAAGTGTCTGTACACCTTGACCAAAATATGACCAAAGACTATTTTTATATGAAGCGCGCTGTCAAAACATACCCCTCTTCAAACCACATCCAGCCATCCCGTATCTTTGTACAAAGCTATATAAAACTGTGACTGGAATCGATAACGAAACTCTGAGTGGAAGTTTTTGTCCAATTCGAGAAAGGTTAAATGATAAAATACTTCTGAAGTAAGAAATTTCGTTGTAATTAATGTTTTACTGTGATTATTGGAGGTAAGATAAATTGTGATATCGTTATCGAGAAACTTGTGATTGGTATTATTTATAACTAGATTTTGCCCGCAAATATCGGTTATCCTGCCGGGGCTGCGGGTTGTTCGTAAGAGATACCGCGCCCCCCGGAACGGAAAGGGCACAAGAAGGAACATGGGTGGGTTTTAGTCAGTAAAAGTCTGACACTCCCTCCCGGCCCGCCCAGGACGGGAGAAGTTATTTGATGATTTCCCGCCCCCCCAAAAAAATATCGGTTATCACGGATAGGAATCCCCGACAGAAGAAAAAAATCACTACCGCAGCTAACAAAAGAACTGATAATTTTGAAACTGCTGAACCGATTTCAATCAAATAACTTTCAAACACAAAAAACAAAAATTAAAATCTGTTCATGCGTTCCGGAGCTACGATGCCACAGACAGACACACACACACAGACACCTCAAACTTATAACACCCCGTCGTTTTTGCGTCGGGGATTAAAAAGTAGCATATGTCCTATATAGGGGGTTAAGATAAGTCTGTGACATATTTCATTTAAATTGGTTCAATAGTTTAGCCATTATAGCGTAACAAACATACAAATAAACAAACTCACTTTCGCTTTTTTTAAAGTATGGATTACACGATCGCTTTGGCATAGATCGGGTAAAGATTTGGTTTTTAAATTGCGAATTAGGGAGAAATGTAATACAAGGTGAAGGGGCCTGCCAATGGCGGTCCAACACCAGTCAGGGGTGTATATCATGCGTCAAGCGAATACCGGACTCCCGACTTACGGTAACAGAAGGAACAGTGAGGTTTTAGTCGGTAAAATTTCGACATGACCCTCCTTTCTCCCCAGACGGAGGGTATCCATGAGAATTTAACCATAAAAAAAGGATAATATGCCTGCGACTTTGTTCGCCTCGGAACGTCTTAAAAAAAAATTCAAAAAATTAAGTAAACCCCGACAGAAGAATAAAAATCCTTACGCAGCTTACAAAAGAGCTGATAACTTTGAAACTGCTGAACCGATTTCCATCAAAAATAGCTAAGAACACTCCCGACTAATACACCTTTCAAACAAACAAATCAAAATCTGTTCATGCATTCGGGAGCTATGATGTCACAGACACACACACACGTCAATCTTATAACACCTCGCCGTTTTTGCGTCGGGGGTTAATAAGGTAGTCTAAAAAAAGTCTCCTAAAAAGTATTTTTTTTTTCAAATAGTACTTCTTTCTTGCAATACAAATAATATTAAAACGAATGTTTATAAGTTTTAGTGTGTCAGTTACGTAAGTTAAGTAGTGAGATCTACGCGGCGACCTAAATATGTACTCCTACGCAAATCTTACAAGGCTCTGTCAGTTTACTGCTTGTTTGTTATAGTCGGCTTAGTGTGGATACGACTTGCTTTTGTTTTTTTTTAATGTCATTGGATAAATATACCAAAGCCAGTTTCTGTAGCCAAAGACGCTTCGAATCTTATCGCAATCTCATGTCAGGGACCATCTGTGTTTTTTTTTCGTAATACCGATTGCAGGCATGGCGACGCATGCCGTGTATATTGCAATTTGAAATAAATATTTGAATTTTGAATTTTTGTATTTCATGAAAATAAATGTTTATTAATTAAACACTCACCATTTTGTGGAAAAAAATCGTAATATTTTTATTTTTACGTCATGCCATATTTAGTTCCTGTCGTAATCTGTTCTTTTTATGCATATCACTTGTACATAATCATTTCGATGTTTCATATCTGCCAAACGTCCCGTGATGGCTCACAATTTTTTAAGTATATCCATTACTGATAAAAATATGAAATCTTTTCTAGTTTAGACTCAAACAAAAATATCGCATCCACACTAAACCATCGCGAAATCTTATCGACGACATTGCCGTCGGCGCGCGGCGCCTCATTCGTCGGCGCTTGCGCAACAAACTCAGTTTCCAAATTTGAAATATTGAATGCGTTTACAAGCAATATAAACCCTTATAAGGAGTTTATAGAGCCATTGTTTAGGTTTGAGTTGCGTAAAGAGAATGTCATACAATCCTGTTAATAATTAATTAAATTATGTATTATTGTGTTGAGTTTTGTTTATTGGGCAGATGATTAGGTATTATTAATTTATGACATGTTTTTTTACTACATAGTTATTTGTTTTTAAAGTTTCTAAATACTGTTTTAGCTAACGAGTTAAGAAATAATTTAAAGCACACGTGTTATCTATCTATTATCACAGGGGAGATAATTAAGCCTAGTGGGTACGATTCCCACGTCTAGCAAAATGATATTGGGTTTTTCTATAAAAGACTCAGTAGTAGTGCTCAGAATTTGTGCCCGGTTAATGGCAATAGGCTCGCCCCCTATTACATGGGACCTAAACATACCGGCGAAATGTGGGTGTACATTAGTACACCTCTGCCTAACCCTTTGGGGAATACAGGCGTGATGGTATGTCATGTTGAGTTAATATTCCAGATTGAGTACGTCACGTATGTGTGAAGGGTCGCTCAAGAAAGTTATTATCATAGAAGGAGACCAGTTCTATTGATAGATATCTCAATATTTCTCCTGTGATAATATAGCACCTGTAAGTGACAGAAAAGTTGAAAGGGGACCGTTTGTCTTGGTATGGGCATGTGAAGAGGAGGGATGAGACGCATGTGACCAAAAGAGTTATGAATATGAATGTGGATGGATGGAGGGGAAGAGGGAGGCCAAAGAAAAGATGGATGGATTGCGTGAAGAATGATATGAAAGAGAAAGGAGTCAGCGATAGCATGACGGTTGACAGGACAGCATGGAAGAAGAAAACGTGTTGCGCCGACCCCAAGTAACATGGGATAAGGGCAGGAAGATGATGAAGTGGCCTAAAAATATTGTTTTTTTTGTTCATATTGATTTATTTCCATTGATTATTTATAATATATAATAAACATATTTATAATATTATAAAATTGGACGCTAACAAAGGCGCGGGCAGAAGCTAGTTGAAAATAAAACCACTTAGATTTTTAATGTTGCAACATTCCCACATGCACTATAAAACAAATAACCACCATTAATCAACGGCCTACGGAACCTTTTAGCACCAATTATTGTGTTACACTTAACTCAAAACCGAAAGTGTGACTCAGACTAATACTATTTGCGTTTATAACGCCGGTTTATAAATGGAGACCACCCACATGCATTCCTTATTTGACACGGAACCCTGAAACAAAAACAATAAGGCTGAGAATAGATTAAAACAGAAAGTGATTGTGTATTGTTTGTTTAAGGCTCTGCTATTGTTATGGTCGTAATCAATTGATTTTGAGTTGATTTTGTTTTGCAATAATCCATTCTAAGTCATTTTGACTGCCTCATTGGTCTCGTAGTCACATATGCGACCGTTACGCGTGGGGTCCTTAGTTCGATTTCCATGACAGGGTTGCTGAATTTGTTCGAAAAAGCAACCGCGGCGCTGAAACGCAATGGGCATTAGGAGGAACACGGATAGATTTAAGTCAGTAAGAGTCAGACGCTCCCTTTCGCTCCGCCCAGGGCGGAACAAGTAAGGAAGGTTTGATGATTTTCCATCCTTAATAAGACGGTCGGGCTAAACGCTTTATTGGGTTTTTTCAATACGAATTTCTCAGTAGCAGCTCGGAATTTGGAAGTTGGTGGTGTGACCCCCACGAATCTCGAAAAGCACCATGCAATAGTCCAAGTTTCTTCAGAATGTTTTCTTTTAGTGATGTAAGTGATCTTAGAAAGTACCAAGTATAGATTAGAAAAAGTCACATTGATACTTGGCCGTGTTCGGCAGCTAACCCACAGCTTTGTGTATAGACGAGCACCTCAACCTCTTGGTCAATACGACATTTTGCAGTCTACTGATTTGCCTTTTCCCAACTATGTTGGGGTCGGCTTCCAGTCTAACCAGTGTTTTACATGGAGCTACTGACTATCTGCTCTCCAAAACCCAGTTACTGGGTAACACGATACCTCTTGGTGCGGCTGGTAGTAAGATTTCCCGACTTTTTTCAGTCTAATAAACATTAACGTCTTTTGTAACAGTACTTGTAAAAGTACGTAATTACTTGTGATGAAAAATTATTTCCATAGCACACCCCTGTTTGGAGTTTCCTTGTTTTGATTTTAGGGTAAAATCTGGAGGGTTGGAATGGGGTAAACTCTTTTTGTTTTCTTTAAATATTAATTTATTGTGTTAGACGTTGTTGGTAGTACATATATAGAAACAAAATGATTTTGACTTTCAAAATCTTTAAAGTCAAAGTCAAAGTCAAAATGATTTTGACTTTGACTTTGACGATTTCAGATTCTTTGCTGAACCACCCCCTAAAAAACATAAACACATCCTTATTATCAGAAGCAAGTAACAAACACGAGCATAAACCATAAAGTAATTCGTTTAACTTTTCAACTTTTTAATGTTTACTCGTCTGCTGAAGTTTTGTAATTTATTCCCTGAAGCCTATGTACCCTTCAGTGTTTCATCTGTCTAATTTTGGCATTTAAAATTGTTAACGCCTCGCAGCGAGATTGTGTGAATACATTAATTAATATTTTTATGCGTAAACTTGACAGATATTATACATTCCCATGCTTCGTTTATAGCAGGCGAGTTACTCGACTCTCAATGAGCGAAAATGTCGATGCAAAATTCGTCGCTGAACTGTCGAATTGTCGGAGCATAGTTGTATTTAAAAAGAGAACTTATTTAGGAAGCAAAACTGTTTCTTTCACTATTGTTTTATAAGTTTTAGTTTGATGTTTCATATCTTCTAGATCTTTTTAACCAGCCGACAGGATTCGTCATAATCCAGTCCGATTATAATGGATTTCGTCGGCCTGTTGGTTGAAGCTGTCAGTCGATTTCAAGCTATTCGAGAAAAAAACTGCTGTTGGAAGCTCTACAGGTTGGCTTGTAAATCTTTGAGCACGTTTCAGGGGTAAAAAAATACCAGCTGTGCCATACATTATGACCATGTTGTAGTGTTTTCTAAGGAACAGCAGATTTTGTAAACCATGTTATTATGAAGTTCAGTATCTCCTAAAAAGTGGTCAGTGAATTAACTCAGCCTTATAGCGTTTTGGTTCCGTACTCGAAAACTGACAACGGTGTCCTAATTATAAGCCTTCGCAGTCCGTCCGCCTGCCTGTCAGCGGGCTGTATCTCATGAACATTAATAGGTACAGACTTGGAATTTTCACTGAGTGTGTATTTCTATAGACGTTATAATGAAAAATAATACAAATAAAATCAAGTAAAAATCAAGAGGGTATACAAGAAAATTGATGAGTTATTTTTTTGGCGTTTTTACTCGATCTTAATACTGCACTGTGGTACAGAACTCTTCAGGTGCGCTACGAACTCGCACTTGGTCGTTTTTTTAAATGACTTATTCATCGTTACCATAAACATTGTCACGATAATGCTGTCACTCCGCAGCTATTCAATAAATTATTCAACTTTATGTTTTTGACATCGCAGAATTTTAACAAACTTATTAATTCAATTACAATATTCATTCGCTTACGTCGCTTACATTGTTGTGCGTCAACATAACGAGATTGTGTGTAATTATTGTGACAAATAAGTACTGCTTGCAGATAAGTGGTAAGTATGTAAAATGCTAATTAAGCTAAAGTTTATGTTGACATTTAGTAGTAGGCTTGATTACTTGTCTTCAAGAGTTGGTACTGTAGCCCTTTAAAATCTGCCAGGGTTAAAGAATTGTTCGAAAGAGTCGCCACAGCCCTGGAACGCGAAGGGTATTAGGAGGAATACGGATGGATTTTAGTCAGTAAGAGTCTGTCATTCCCTTCCGCTCCGCCCAGGGCGGGGGTAATCATTACATGATGATTTTACATAAAATAATCACCTTTAGAATCATTGAGACAGACACATGAGAGCTGTAAATGCATATGCAAGGTTTTAGAGGGTAAGAGCCGGAGCATGCCTTTTCTGGAATCCTATGATTTTAGAGTAACACTTTTTGACCTAAAGTACTTTTAGCCAGATTGTATAGAAAGTGACCGTCAATATTTCAGCCAATCATAGTTTGCGCTCTCACCGGTACTTTGGCCCCATCAGAATGGTCATAGTACCTACCTATACCAAACCACAACAGTAACTTTTTTAAAAGAAAAACCCCTCTTCTTTTGGTTTAAAAGACACCTTTATTAATCAAGGCGTTAACAAGGGGGGGAGGCACGGACGGTGGTACTGTGGCACTTCAAAGAGACACATTAGCATATTAAAAAGTCGAGACACGACTGCGTCGGTAGCATGGACGCTTTTGTGAGACTAAGGAGATGAAAGGAGTGACTATGATTGTTAAACATGACGTGGTAATGAATGAGGACTATGTACATTCTGTATGGAACATACAAGACGCTGTATGGACTTTAAATGAGACTTTTTTTTTTGTAATTTATTCTTGAACTAGCTTCTGCTCGCGACTTTGCGAGTGTGGATTTTTCACTTGCATTAGGTGACATCTTTGGTTACTGCTCCGCTACTCTTGGTCGTAGCGTGATGTTATATAGGCTATAACCTTCCTCGCTAACTGAACTACTCAACTCAAAAATATTTTTTCAATTCAAACCAGGAGTTCCGGAGATTAGCGCGTTCAACAAAACAAACAAACAAAGAAACTCTTCAGTTTTGTAAGATTAGTATATATTTGAATTTATTCATCCACATTCAGAAGTTCATCTCACAATACTCCAAACATACTGACAAGATATTCCAATCTTCGGCGAACACAAATAACAGTCAGGCTGGGCGTTCAATAGTGCTTTATGTGAGAACAGAACACATGGAATAGGCAACTGGCCACGGGCGACGGTGCACCTCACAGAGATGGCAAACAATATATGCCTCGTGTTACGGTAGTATTTAACCGGGAAGCAATTGGAGAAGTTCACCTTTGACTTTGACTCTGGGTTTCCTCTCAAGGCCCAGCCACACCGGAGCTGATAACTTGTTAGTGGTCAAATAATACTGATAGTATTTATATGGACGTATCCACAATCTACATTAACGCGTCTTCTATAAATTATCTTTTGGTATCTCATCATCATCTGCTTAGCCTTTTCCCAACTATATTGGGGTCGGCTTCCAGTCAAACCGGATGCAGCTGAATATCAGTGTTTTACATGGAGCGTCTGCCTATCTGACCTCCACAACCCAGTTACTGGGCAACACGATACCTCTTTGTAAGACTGGTTGTCAGACTGTCTGGCTTCTGACTATCCGTAACGACCGTCAAAGATCTACGAATGACAGCCGGGACCAACGGCTTTATCTTTTGGTATCTGATACCTGAAAATAGATTCAGCATACAACTATGTAGCATTTTTTTTTGGACAATCCCACCACACCGTTCCCAATCACTGCAAGAATCAACAGTGACGGCCACCATAACATCCCCAAGGTAATGAATTTTGACGAGTCCAAAGACTTGACAAAATATGAGGGAGGCCTAGGAAATGCTAGCGTGATGACTTAAATACGTTTATCAGGGATTGGCCAGAGAAAGCAACGCGTCATTGGAGGCTATAGAAGACGCGTTTACCCAACAGTGGAAAAATACTGGTTAGTAAAAAAACAAGTGAAAAATGACGAAGGCCTCTCGACTTCGTGATCTTGGACTTTAACTCCATAAGCAATTCTGTACAAAAGAATTACATGCCTTCGAAACAAGAGAAGTTTATAATTCGAGGCAGAGTTTTCTTGTTAGCTTTGAAACTTCTTGTTTCAATGTTCATTTTTAGCTTTGAATTTTCTTGCAACACAAGCTTGCGTGGTTCATTTTTTTTGTTCTTTAAATACATTGCCCCACACTAGGAATTTCTTCTGTATCGTGGGTGCGTTTACAAACATATAAAGTCACATACTCCAAACAGCCAGACCCGGAACAACTAACTGTAGGCCATACACATTTTTGTTCTGTGCGGGAATCGAACCCGTGACACGCGGCGCAGCACCCACTGTGCCAAAATATTATAGAATAAAAATTTGTTTATTTACTCGTGGCCACAGGTTGTTGGCGGTTTTTTTAGGGTTCCGTGTCCAAAGACTGATAAATGGGACCCTTCTCTCTGTCTGTCCAAGCGTTTGCAACAGGGATGTGTTTTTTGAACTGTAATAGGTAGACTTCGAAGGTTTACATTTTCGACAGACTGTATTATTACTATGGCAACTATTCAAACAATTTTTTTAAATAAAATAGGATAGGATTAAAATGGGAAACGTGTTTTCTTGTAAGTAAATAAATAATAAGAAAATAATAATAACAGACTAGTATTGTCCCACAGAAGGGCAAAGGCGTCTATTGATACAGAGAAGACACGAGCATTGATCACCATGCTTGCTGAGGGCGGTTTAGAGAATTCAGACTTCTGATAATTATAAACCTAGGTTTTCTTACGAAGTTTTCTTATTTTTGATGTTTTCTTCTTTAACTGTCTCGGTAGCCTAGTGGTGCTAAGCGCGACTGCTACGCTAGAGGTCTTAAGTTCGATGCCCAGGTCGAGCAAAAAATGTCATTGAATTTTTCTTTGAAATTCTCAGTAGCAGCTCGGAGTTAGGATTTGTGCCCGGTTAATGGCAATTGGCTCGCCCCCTATTACATGGGACCTAAAACATACCGGTGAACTGTGGGTGTACATTGGTACCTCTGCCTGACCCTCCGGGGAATACAGGCGGTATGTGTTTTTCTTCACTGATGTCAGTGATGTCCAAGATATATTTTCTCTTGTAAGTAGGTACAATATTGTACGGTTGCTGGTATTCTCGACTCAATTCACCACGATACAAAGTGTATTATAGTTATTAAAATTTTGGTTGAAAGATATTGAAGGGTAGTTCATATAAAATCACGCTAAAAATCAATGTTAATTATTTTGAGGATTTCTGTTCGTGCACTGTGTCTACTGTAATTTGTCATTATAACAGTCAGATGTCATTGTATAAATAGTATCGAGGAATCCATAAGGACTTCCATTCAAAAACATTTTAAAAGGAATTTGTAGCGTATTTTCCAAGCACTAAGGGTAAAAATCCTTTGAAATGACATCTTCGCGTGACCACATCGCGTTCCCAACTGCCTATTGTGTTGACATTCCTTTTGAAATATCTTAGTTTTTTCCAACGGCAGTTTTTACAATGCTGCGTTTCTTTGCTAAGAGTTTTTGAGTAGGCGTTCTAACTTTTCAATGGACAGTGAAATAATTACTTTTGTTGAAAAATGCGACAAATCTGTCCTGGTGACGTGTCATGGCATGATTTTTATGGGACTGCTAACACTGTTATCTGTCTCACTAATTGATATTGAACATCGCGGTATTTTTACAAAGAAAGACGGATTAGTGGGCTTTTTGTTCAATCAGTCTTATTTTTTAGATAGTGTTGTTTTGACAATTCTTTTTTCTATTTTAAATATCGTTGGATGGCAAACAAACCGACTGCGCATCTGATGTTAAGTGGTCACCGCTGCCCATAGACATCTGCAATACCAGAGTCTTTGCAAATGCATTGCCATCCCAGAGACAAAGTTGAAATATCTCCAGCACCCATACCCTTTCCGGGGCTGCGGGTTGTATGAAAGAGATACTGCGCCCCCGGAATGCAAAGGGCACAAGAAGGAACATGGGTGGGTTTTAGGCAGTAAAAGTCTGACACTAAGGGGTGGGCCAAGTCATTTGATGATTTCCCATTCGGAACACCCATACCATTTACACCGGAACAGAAATAGTAGGTACTGTCCCGAACGAGCTCTTTCACAAAGAATCTCTGCTACTATCATTTTTAAGTCTTCCATACTACTTTAATTAATAAATAATTATTAGGAACATTCGGTCCAATAATTGTAACTATATATACAACTGCTTTATTGAATCGTGAATATATCAACAGTTCGATTGTAGATCGATAGCTTAATTAGACATGATGTGTGGGTAATTGTAAACTGGCTATTTAATGCCTTGGACCACCAAGGAGATATAAGCAGAAGGCCCTCTCCATACAACTAGTCCCAACAGTTGCACGCACACATACCTATAAATGATTAAAATAAAAACATTTTTGTCATGTTATTATTAAGATATTGAAGGTAAAAAATCCTACAATTTTTACCAAAAATAAAAACTTTTTTACAAACAAAGAAGATTACGGCCTTCACAATCTAAAAGCGAAAAATAACTTGAGTTTTGGAATCGATGGTAATACAAAACAGCAAATAGAAAGAATATCCGCTTGCTTCCAAAACTAAAGTTTCTGATAATAATGTACAAAGAGTTTTATTTACGTAATTATATTTACAGCCTTATAATTAGAAATCCTTAATAATAACAAAAAGAAACTAAAACTAAATGGCATCAATAAACTCCTCCGCATCTCCGTCAACCGGAATAGTGCCCAAAAGACTGGCGGCATTGCCACGTTGGATGGCAATGCTAGTTATTTTACACTTTGTAGTTTTTGAATGCAGTGGTCTTTTTGTAAAATAGTTCTTTAAATTACGCTTTTTAATATCTACTTCATAACATCCAAATCAATGAAGAAACAGTAACGAGGCGTAATTAAAAAAAAAAAAAGTTTTCAACAATTTGAACAGACACATAATTATAATATTTAACCCCCCACCCAAAAACGACGGGGTGTTATAAGTTTGACGTATCTGTGTGTGTGTGTGTGTCTGTCTGTGGCATCGTAGCTCCCGAACGCATGAACCGATTTTGATTTTGTTTTTTGTGTTTAAAAGGTTCATTAGTCGGGAGTGTTCTTAGCTATGTTTGAAGGAAATTGGTTCAGCGGATTCAAAGTTATCAGCTCTTTTGTTAGCTACGGTAGGGATTTTTTTCTTCTGTCGCGGGTTACTTAAAATTTTTAATTTTATGTGTTTAATCATCATCATTTCAGATGTAGCATGTCCACTGCTGGACATAGGCCTCCCCCATATATTTCCAAAAGGTCCGGTCGAAAGCGGACTGCATCCAGCGTTTTCTTGCGGTCTTAATCAGGGTGTCCATCCACCTTGTGGTTGGTTGTCTCTGCTGGTAGAGTTCTATTCAATACCAAATTATAATAATGAATTAGAAGGATGAACGTGGACGAGACGAAAGGATAGTAAGGATAAGAGGCATAAGTTTATGTAGGTAGCTATGTACGAATGTGAAGACGATGTACCTAAAATAAAAATCACACCTTCTGTGTTTATCTATTTGAAACCTTATATTGTAATAATCATGGTTGTAATTAGCGGTTCGGTTTGATTTGCCAAATTATTAATAGTGTGCTAGGTCTAGTGTGAGCTAGGAGCATTTGCTTGATTAATTTCGTCTCTTCAAGTGTGCTTATACAACTGTTACACTAGAATTACTAAACGTTACATTTAGCTTTAGTAGTCCATATTAAAGTAAGTAGTAAGTAAGTAAGTAAATTATTTATTTGCGTAAAACATGGTATACATTGATGTTAATATTATTACAGTAGCTCAACATGTTTCGCTAAGATATAACATAGCATGCAAAAATTTATACATATTTTGACAAAAGGAATCAACATCTCACATCCATAAAATCTTTTAAACTGTAAAAATTACATTCAATAAGCCACTTGTGTAATTCTATCTTAAATTTTCTCGAGTTCAATATTTTAAAGCGACTTGGTATTTTGTTATAAATACGTACGCACATTGCAAGGCAGTTTTTGTTGTATTTCGCAAGTCTTGGCAAATCACTTAATACCAGTTTATGAGGATCTCGTCTGTTTCTGGGATTTACATCATTTGCTGATTTAAATAAATCTTTGTTGTTAACTACAAATATACATACCTCATATATATACAGACATGGTAGAGGTAGCAGACCAAACCTCTTGAACATTGGTCTACATGAGTCATCCGGTTTAATACCACTTATTGCTCTGATGCACTTTTTTTGTGCGATAAATGCTCTATCCATATTGGTACCATTACCCCACATTACGAGACCATATCGCAGTAGCGACTCAACATAAGCGTAGTATGACATAATTGCAGTTTTTATGTTAGTTACGTTTTTAACTTGCTTCAGTGCGTATACAAATTTATTGATTCGAGTGCTTACATTATCTACATGTTCTTTCCAGTTAAAATCTTTGTCTATTATTACGCCTAAAAACCTGGTATGGGTTGCCTCTTCGATTTTATTAATATTAAGTTTTATATTGTTTTTATTATTATTAGATTGATTAAATTGAATGTAAACGGATTTATCTAAATTTATTTTTAAATTATTCATGTCAAGCCAAAGCAGTAATTTGTCTATTGTATTATTTATGTCAAACTTATGGTCAGTCTTGTTTTTCTTTTTATCTGATGTCACTATGATTGATATATCGTCGGCAAATAATATGCATTTATGATTGGTTATTTTTATGATGTCATTAATATATAGAAGAAACAATATTGGACCAAGCACGCTTCCTTGCGGAACGCCACATTTATTTTGCTTATATTCTGATGAGTATGGTATCATATCTCTATTACTGTTAATTTTACTAATAATGACACGTTGCTGTCTATTGCCTAAATAGGATGATATCCATTCAAGTGCAGGTCCTCTAATCCCAATAGTCTCTAGTTTATCCAACAATATGCTGTGCGACACAAAATCGAAGGCTTTTGATAAATCAAAAAAAAGTCCCGTAGTCAGATGATTATTATTAATATTTGAAAGTACTGCCTTCATAAGAGAGTAAATAGCTAATGATGTGGATTTCTTTTTTTGAAATCCATACTGTTCAGTACTTATTATTTGGAATTTATTGCAAAATTCTATTAGCCTTTTATACATACATTTCTCATAAATTTTTGAAAAAATAGGTATCAATGTAATTGGACGGTAATTATTAATATCACTTTTATCTCCTTTTTTAAATAACGGCTTAATAATTGATAATTTTAACCTATCGGGAAATGTTCCTGCTGCAAAAGACATGTTTATTAAATGGGTTAAAATACTAGTCAATTCATTACAGCAAGGTTTTATGATTTTAGTACTAATTTCGTCATAGCCCTCTGATCTAGTGTTGGACAGTGACATTATTTCAAGGCGCACTTCGTTTTCTGACATTGGTTTAAGAAACATTGAGTTGACATATCTATTTTGCCTATAATTTTGAACAGCTGGATTTTGCGGTGACGTTTGCGTCAAATTCACGTAATAATTATTGAATGTAGAAGCTATTTCTACAGGCTCTGTAACTACAATACCATTTAATTTTATTGCATCTATATTATCTTTAGGGTTGGTATTTTTATTTATTTCATTTTTGATGACAGTCCAAGTGGCTTTACATTTGTTATCTTGTGTTTCAATATATTTTATGTTCGCATTCTTTTTTGAGCTGTAAATACATTTTTTAAGCATATAGGAATATTTTTTATATATTAATTTATTAGAATTATTTTTGTTTTTATAAAATTCATAGCGTAATTTTCGCTTAGTTTTGCAACTTTGTCTAAGACCTTTACTTATCCACTTTTGCGTGTTTTTAGCGGTACTGTTGACCCTGACTCTTACCTTAGGAAAACAGAGATTGTAAAAGAGGCACCACAGATCATGAAAATCATTAAAGGCAGAATTTGAATCTGTGTTTATATATATATCAGACCAGCAAAGACTTTGTAAGCATTCCCGGAATTTTCGGATATTATCTAGGTTGTAATCTCTTTTATAAACGTAGTGTATTGATGCTTTTTGTGGTACATTTTGAGAAGGAAAGCTAAGCATTTGTGCTGTATCATGATCTGAGAGATGTAAAGGTAGTACGGTTGCAGTAGCATTGGAAATATTGCTCAAAATATGATCAATACAAGCCAATTTACGTGTGGGAACATTTATCAGCATTTTCAAATTATAATTATTGCATAAGTCTTGTAACTGATTTGTAATGTTACCTTTTTTTAGTGTATTTATATTCAAATCACCAGCTATAACTATATTAACTTTAGACTTGTATGTATTTATTAAATCGTGCAAAAGTTTGTGTAATTTTAATAAAAACTGTGTTGGATCAGATTTAGGAGTGCGATAAACACATATAATAACTAATTTACCACACATTAATTCTATTCCACAGGCTTCAAACGTATTTTGAGTGGCGTACTTTTTAACTATTGACAATTCTTTATAATTTAGCTCTTTTTTTACTAATATACAAGTGCCACCCCTTTGTTGTTCTCTACAGAAGTTAGTAGCCATTACATAATTATTTATTTTTACATAATTGTCCAAACCTTTTTTTATAAAAGTTTCAGATAGGCATATTACATCTGGGTCATTATTATCGTCCTTTAGTTCTTGAATGGTTAGTTCTAGTAGTTCTTGTTTGGATAGAAACGACGTTGCTTGACTTTTAATCCTACTTCGATAATAGAATAACATACGATCACGCCTGTATTCCCCGAAGGGTTAGGCAGAGATGTACCAATGTACACCCATAGTTTGCCGGCATGTTTAGGTCCCATGTAAAAGAAGGCGATCCTATTGACATTAATCGGGCACAGATCCTAACTCCGAGCTGCCAACGAGAATTACATAGAAAAATCCAATAACACTTTGCTCGACCTGGGAATCGAACCCAAGACTATTAGCGTAGCAGTCGCGCTTAGGACCACTAGGCTAACGAGGCAGTTAGTCTAAGTCATTCTTAGGTAAAGAAAGATCTATTACGACTACATTACTGTTTGTATGGAGTACACTGGCGGTACAGTTTTCCTAATCTTCCTAATAAGACAAATGTCAACAACTCCACAAGTAAGGAAGCGATTTATACCAGGAAACCCACGGATGTCAACCTTATGAGAAGTGGCCGTCTCTCACTATTGTTCAAAACAATTGTGCGCGTTTTTTCCCTTACATCTTGTGAATGATTTCCTTGATTTGTATGTGAATTTTTGATTTGTTTACGGTACTATTTTTTTATCCATATAAACTAGCGAGCTGCTCACGACTTGGTCCGCGTGGGCTATTCCACCCGCTTTATGTTACGTGCAAAAAGTGTTATTGGGTTTTTCCATTAGGAATTTCTCAGTAGCAGTTTGGAGTTAGGAATTACGCCCGGTTAACGGTAATAAGCTCGCCCCCTATTACATAGGACCTAAACATACCGGTGAATATAAATACACCTCTGGCTAACCCTTCGGGGAATACAGGCGTGATGGTATGTTATGTTACGTCTTTGGTTACTGTTCTGCTCCCGTGATTTGTAGCGTGATGTTATAAATCCTATGTTACTCAGGAATAATGTAGCTTTCTATTGGTAAAGAAATGGTTATAATTGGTCCAGTAGTTTTGGAACCTATTCGGTACAAACAAACAAACAAAACAATCTATCCTCTTTATAATATTAGTATAGACATCATTGGATGGCCAACCAACCTGCTGTTAAGTGGTAACTGCTGTCTATAGACATCTTCAAAAAAATCAAATCAAAATCTATTTATTTGCCAGAATGTAGGTTTACAATGTCGTATGGTTTTAACTTATGGGTGGCCCAATTACATTCTACCATTTTATATGGTGTGCAAATATTTAATTTATTTAATCATTTTCAATACCAGACACCTTGCAAATGTGTTTCCATCCAAGAAACATAGGTTGATATTTCAACATACCCTTTAAAGCGGATTTAGCGGACCTCCTTTGACCCACTTGTATAAATATAACATACCATCACGCCTGTATTCCCCGAAGGGTTAGGCAGAGGTGTAACAATGCCCACCCACAGTACGCCGGTATGTTTAGGTCCCATGTAATAGGGGGCGAGCCTATTGCCATTAACCGAGCACAAGTCCAAACTCCGAGCCGCTACTGAGAATGTCATAGAAAAACCCAATGACACTTTTTGCTCGACCTGGGAATCGAACCCAAGACCTCTAGCGTAGCAGTCGCGCTTAGGACCACTAGGCCAACGAGGCAGATGTATAAGTATATTGTATACATATCTAGCTAGCACTTTTTTTTCCTTTTATTGTGTTCCCGTATGATAATTTAGGATTTTGTCTTAATTCTGAAGTCGAAGGCAGAATAAATTAATATTGACAGCAATATTCTGTAGCTTTAATACATAATATTAACAAATCTCGTGGTAAAATTATTTAAGGCAATGGATTTACGTGGTTTCCGAGGCACGGAAATTTCACATCATTAGCTGCGAATCTTCTATTTGTTACCGAGGAATTAATAATGAAAAAACCCGTTATCAATTTGCTCGGCCTTACTATCGAACCTAGGACTCTACGCACAATAGTCTTACTTGCTACCTTAAGACCAATAAGAACAGTTTCCTAATGTGTGATAGTAAGCAAGCAAAAATAAACGTTTTGATAAGGTACTAAGATTCAAACTACAATAGCCGCGGTCAGGGGAAGAACGCTCTTGTTTAGCAAACCACATTTACGTCATAAACAATCAGAAACAATGGGCCATAGTCTAAACGGGTCTCATCCATTCTCTGCCACGTTACCAACACTCAAAGTCTGACCCCAAACAGTCATAAAAGCATAACCCTTAACCGCCACGCGTCACCATTACGCAAACATCAGTAATTTCAGTATGGATAGCACTTCGCAAATTTTTTAAAATAAAAATACAAAAAATTAATTAAACGCAACCGGGACCTTTTGTGCGTTGAATTCGCGTATTTATTAGAGCGAACATCGTGGCTGTGCTGTAATTGCCGTGTAGGGTTGGCGGGGCGTGTTTCGACCCCATATAGTGTTTAGGGGTTTCGAAAGATAGATTATATAGGAGATATAACTGCCTCGGTAGCCTAGTGGTCCTAAGCGCGACTGCTACGCTAGAGGTCTTGGGTTCGATTCCCAGGTCGAGCAAAAAGTGTTATTGGGTTTTTCTATGAAATTCTCAGTAGCAGCTCGGAGTTAGGATTTGTGCCCGGTTAATGGCAATAGGCTCGCCCCTTATTACATGGGACCTAAATATACCGGCGAACTGTGGGTGTACATTGTTACACCTCTGCCTAACCCTTCGGGGAATACAGGCGTGAGTGTATATTTTTTTTTTTTTTTTATATATAATAATTCAAATCAAATAAAATCATGTTCGCATGAAAATGGTTATCACGTGGTTTTATTTTTTTACACGGATCCCTAATTCATTTTATAAAATATAAGTAGTCTATGTTACTCCTTATAAAATCAGCTATTTGCCAGTGAAAATTTCCCGTCAAAATCAGTCAAGCCGTTTAAGAGATTTCCCGGAATAACCAGACACACAGACAGCAATTGAAAAAAATGAGTTTTTGTTATAAGCACTCTGTAAACGTTCATAATAATATGCATTTAGTAAAAAGCTGCTATTTTAATAATACTAAAAAATACTTCATTTTATAATTAGATATACTATTTACAGGCACTTTTGAGTTGTCAAGGAGTCAGTCAGAAAGTTGAAGGTAGATGCTCGTTCCAAATAGTGGGTATTTATGGAGAAGAACGAGCGATAATATTGTGGGTATTGGCCTTTTTCCCATGGGAGTAGGCAGAAACCACAGAACGCCAGTTACTATGATCCATACATACTTCTTTCGCCTCGTCCACCTTCATACATCTGTTTATACAAGCACGCCGGTTACGAGTACTGCGCACCCGACCTCTCTGAAGAACCTCACCAATAAAGTCCGGGTAGTTTTTTCTAGGGCGTCCTCTCCCGGTATTTATATATTGTAACCTTCCTCAATTAACGAGCTATCTAAAGCAATTATGAAATAGCTCCAGCAGTTCTAGAGCGAAGACCGATTAATTAAAGAAATAAATTTCTTCAGTTTCATAACAAAAGGATAGTTTAGAAAACAGCCAAGCACAAAAACGTTTTCTGAGCGATTTTTTTTTTTAATTTTTCTCATGTTTTTTTTTTTATATGTCATCATCACCATCATATCAGGCGTAAGACGTCCATTGCTGGACCGGAAAGGACCGGTTGGAAGCGGCCTGCATCCAACTTCTCCCTGCGGTCTTAATCAGCAGCGCTTGCCGGTGCGTGGTCTCTATAATTATATTTATACCTTGCAACCTTAGGCTAACTTCGGGTTCCGTAGCCAAATGGATAAAACAGGACCCTTTTTTTTTTTTTTTTTGGTGGGTGGGAAATCATCAAATAACTTCTCCCGCCCTGGGCGGGGCGGGAGGGAGTGTCAGACTTTTACTGACTAAAACCCACCCATGTTCCTTCTTGTGCCCTTTGCGTTCCGGGGGCGCGGTATCTCTTGCGAACAACCTGCAGCCCCGGCAGGAATCGGCCCTCAGTGGCCCCTTCCTTTTGCTGACATCAGGACCCTATTCCTAAGACCGTCCGTCCGTCTATCTGTCCATCTGTCACTAGGCTGTATCTCACAAACTGTGATAGGTAGTTGAAATTATCTATATATTTTTAAGTATTCATTAACAACAAATACTTAAAAATAGAATAAAATAAATATTTAAAGGGACAAGAGACATGATTTTTTTTTCGTTTCATAGATAATTTTATATTTGTACCTGGCAATTTAATGTTTATCCTCTTGCGTTACTTCATAAGAGGATAAAATGTAATAAGGTGACACGTGTAAGGTATTAAACCTTACGAACTTCCCTTATAAATTATAATTTACTTATTATGTACTCTTATTACTGGCTCCTACAAGCGACTACAAACGCGTGGTTGTTTAAGTTACTGCTCCGCTCCCGTGAGTCGTAGAGTGAAGCCTATATAGCCTATACTATTCCTTATGAATCTGGCTATCATATGCTAAGACATTTTTTCCAATCTGAGTATTACTTCCAGAGATTAGCGCGTTTAAACAAACAAACATACAAACAAAAAAAACTCTTCAGCTATTATTATTTCTATCGGTTTATGCGTTCGGGAGCTACAATGCCACAGACAGACACACACATACATACACACACACATACACACACGCAGACACGTCAAACTTATAACACCCCGTCGTTTTGGCGTCGGGGGTGAAAAATATTTACACAGTACGCACGGTTCGTACATCAAAAATATTTTATTTAATTTTTGTTTCTGTGTGTTCCGGTTAATCTCCGAAACGGCTGGATCAATTGTGACAGGACTTTCACTGGCAGATGGCTGATGATATAAAAACTGACGTAGGTCACTTTTATTTTAGGAAAATAATTAGGTTTTTTGCAAATATTATCCGCGACTTTTTCGCGAAGTAAGTCTCGGGGATAAGCAAGTATTCTCATAAAATAGAATTAATAATAGGTATCGATAATTTAACAGCGAACGAACGATGAATTAAATTATTAAACAATGTTTAGTTTTCAGTCTATAAAATAGTATTTTCAGTAAGGCGTATTAATAATAATAATAAATAATAAATAAGTTTATTGACCATAAGTTTAGGTTACAGTACACCGGTAATACATTTTCCATATTACATAGTATAGGGCACACTCACTTACGTTTAACTATACTAAGTTAGAACTTATCTATAACAAGTAGCAAGAAGAGTAAAAGAACAGTTACATTATAATAATGCTATCACAAGTAAAGCAATGGTTCACCTAGTTGTTAAAATATATACATGCCCAAATGACGGTATACAGAGAAAAGTTCTTTACCTCCCGTGCTAGTCAAGGACTGTGTTACGGCAAGGTAAGATTCTCGCTCATGGAATAGTGGTCGTAATGTAAACACGTTAAGACACTTTTTACCAAATACATTTGTTTTGTTGTAAATGACGATAACGAGTTACAAGCTTAGCGTAAACAAGTTTATATTGTATTGTCACTTATAATTTCTAAAAAATTATCAACTACGCCATTGGTCTTGTAGTCACAAGCGCGACTGCTGAGCGTCGGGTCCTGGGTTGGATTTCCAGGTTGGGTAAATTATTATTGGGTTTTCCATTACGAATTTCTCAGTAGCAGTCTAAAGATTTTTAGGAAAATGTATTAGACAGATATTTTAGTAACATACCATCATGCCTATATTCCCCGAAGGGTTAGGCAGAGATGTAACAATGTACACCCACAGTACACCAGTATGTTTAGGTCCCATGTAATAGGGGGCGAGCCTATTGCCACTAACCGGGCACAAATCCTAACTTCGAGCTGCTACTGAGAATCTCATAGAAAAACCCAATAACACTTTTTGCTCGACCTGGGAATCGAACCCAAGACCTCTAGCGTAGCAGTCGCGCTTAGGGCCACTAAGCCAACGAGGCAGTTGATATTTAGTATAGTAGAGATATTTTAGTAATTCAATAAAAATGTGACGTCTAGTGAATTCACCTGTACAAAGCCGGAGCGGGTCAATAGTATTTAACATAAATTACCCAAAAACTCTGGCAACCCAAAAAATTAATCCAAAAACTTCAGAACACACGTAAAAGTTTGCCACAGAAAAATAAATACCACCAACCTTTCTAATTACTTCCAAACCCTAAAGTCATTACTAAAAGTCATTCCGGATATCGCCAGCCCTGTTCCCGGGGTCATTCTGACGCGAGTGTTAAAGGGTTAATTTAACGGTCACTGCTTTGCGACAGACTCGAACCGTGTATTTCGGCGTGTGTAGTGTTGTAACTAGCCGGGATTCATATTAAAATTCCGGGAATTAGGATGGGTAAAAACATAGTTAAGTTGTGCTGTGTTTGTCATTTTGTGATGAAGCAATTTATTTTTTATATTATCTTGCGCTTGTAATTATAAAAAGACTGTGTTTTTAACAAGAGGAAGCAGGGGATGATGTGTTTTTCATATACGCGTTAGTCAATTATATTTATAATTGTAGTTAACTCCCTCGTTAGACTAGTGGTCCTAAGCGCGACTGCTAAGCTAGAGGTCTTTGGTTCGGCTCCCAGGTCGAGCAAAAAGTGCTATTGGGTTTTTCTACGAAATTCTCAATAGCAGCTTGGAGTTAGGATTTGTGCCCGGTTAATGACAGTAGGTTCAACCCTTATTACATGGGACCTACACATACCGGCGAACTGTAGGTGTATATTAGTACACCTCTGCCTAACCCTTCGGGGAATACAGCGGTGATGGTAACTTATGACTGTGTTTTTATGTTATAGTTGTAAGTGATGATAATCCTAACTCCGAGCTGCTACTGCGAATTTCATAGCAAATCCCAATAACACTTTGCTCGACCTGGGGGTCGAACCCAAGACATCTAGAGTAGCAGTCGCGCTTAGGGCCACTAGGTTTACGGGACAGTCACAACTATCATTACAGGTAAAACCCAATGCAATAGCGAAGCAATTCTAATAATCTAAGACTTATTACATATAACATTATTCTTGTGAATTGACTCAGTGTACAAGCAAACATGTCAGGATGCAAATTTTTATTGCAAATAGTTCGTTTCTTAACATGACGCTGCCTGCCCGATGTGCGTTAGATTGAAAGCCTTTGACAAATTTCACAACCTACTACTAAATAAAGACTAGTCCCGTACACGGGAATTTCACCACCATAGTAGGCAATTTCGTAATCCCGGGATCATAAGAAATGTTACATCACTATTTGACTACATGTCGTTTCGTACGTCAGGTGCGTAAATTTCATGTAAATCATACCTTTACTTTTGAATGGCACACATTTGGATTTTATATTTCAATGTATTGTCATGCCTTTTGTTTATTTTGGAACATTTAAGGGTTATAAAAAAAAGGAAATACGTTCAGAGCTTATAAGGGATACTTAATTAAAAAGGAGTGTTTCTCTTCACATATTATTTTGAAGCCGAACTGCCTCGTTAGCTTAGTGGCCCTAAGTGCGACTGCTACTCTAGAGGTCATGTAGTCGATTCCCAGGTCGACCAAAAAATGTTATTGGGTTTTTCTATGAAATTCTCAGTTGTAGCAGCATTTGTGCCTGGTTAATGGCAATACGCTCGCCCCTATTACATGGGACCTAAACATACCGGCGAACTGCGGGTGTACATTGGTACACCTCTGCCTAACTCTTCGGGGAATACAGGCGTCATAGTATGTAAGTTATAGAGATTTCTAATGAAAGAAAAAATAATCGGGTGCGTTAAATTTTTTGTGTAGCATCGAGTATAATGTTTTGAGTTTGTATTAGTAGAGATCTTTGTAAAGGACCTCGTCCGGGAAAGTACTACCACCATACCTATTCCTGCCGCAAAGCAGCGTTGCTGTATGTTTAAATTGTATGGGGTATGGGTGGGTGTAGTTACAGGCACCTGACACATTTCAGCTTTAACTCTGGGATGGCAACGCTTCTGCAAGGTCTCTGGTGTTGCAGATGTCCATAGGCAGCGGTGACCACTTGACATCAGGTGGGCCGTCGGCGTGTTTGCAATTCAATGATAGATATTAAAAATAAGAATTTTGATTTAAAATCGCCTTTGTACAGTGCCGCCCGCTACACGAGTAATACCAAGATGGTGTGCTCTACTTTCTTTATCCTAAAAGAAATACTACTTAGCTAGCTGATGCCATGGTAGGTATTACAATAGCCAATCAGCAGTTTTTTTTAAGGATGGGAAATCATCAAGTGACTTGGTCCTCTCTGGGCGGTGTGGACGGGAGTGTCAGACTATTACTGACTATAACTGATCCATGTTCGTTCTAATGTTTTTCGCGTAACTCTTTCGGACAAATTTTGCAGCCCTAAGCCTTCTTTATCCTAGAAGACTACCTAAATAACTGATGCCTTGGTAGGTACGCTAGCCAATCAGCATAAGCCTATGTTCAAGAAACTGTGAGCTTTGAGATGTAATAACTTCGTTAACGTACAACAATCAAATGGGATATTCACGCGGACGCGTGGTTTGAGAGAATCGGCCTCGGGAGGGTCGTTGGAAGTGAATAAGCGATTTCGTCAAATATATGAAGCTGAAGCTGTGGTTTCGCCATCATTTTGAATAATCCTAGTCTATGGAAATTTTAGTCCTACTAACTAGATACGCCGCGGTGTCACCCGCGTTCAGTTACGTCTTCGGTTATTGCTCCGCGCCCCTTTTTTTTTTAGGGATGGGAAATCGTCAAATGGCTTCCCACGCCCTGGTCGGGGCGGGAGGGAGTTTCAGACTTTTACTAACCATGTTCCTTCATGTGCCGTTTGCGTTCTTTGCGGTATCTCTTACGAACAACCCGCAGCCCCAGCAGGCATCGGCCCTGTGTGGCTCCTTCTACAATTGCTGATGTCTCTTTGAGGCGCTCCGCCCCCCTTGGTTGTAGCATAATGTTCTATACGTATAAGCCTTCCTCTTAAATTGCTCTATATATTGATGTACACCGCATTAAAATCCGTTCCGTAGTTTAAAAAATCTAAGCGTGCAGAAAGACAGATGGCGTTAAGCGACTTTAATTTATGCTATGTAGAAATAATTCACAATTTATTATAATAATACCATCCTATTACTGTCTCACTGCAGGCCAAAGGCTTTTTTTTTAATGAGACAAGCCCGCCACACTATTCCCAACCACTGCAACTTCTGTAAGCCAGAATCAACAGTGGAGATCGCCTGAAGAGCGACGAGGCAATGAAGCTCGACGAGTCCCGGAGAAACGATATAACTGTCTTGGATCCCGCAACGAAATTAATCAGAAAAGATTAGAGGAGGAGTAGGAAAAAATATAGTTTCCACTTCCCTCCAAACAAGCAGGAAACAGAACAGAACCAGGCCAAAGGCTTCTTCTTATAAAGAGCATTGATCACCACTCTTGCTTAAGGTGGATTAGTGATTTTAGACTTGTATTTATTAACAGACTAGGTTCTCTCACAATGTTTTCCATCAGTCAGGTATGCAGTGAGTAGTTGTTAGATGGTATCATCAACGTCAAAAAAACGATTCTAAACCTTAATATCATATTCAGCCTGCAACAATTCACTGCTGGACTTAAGCCATTTAGCGTGCGATTGGAGAACACTTCATGAGAGATGTGTAATAACACATCTATCCATAAGTAAAGTAAGTAAGTCCATAAGTATGGTAAGTATACTTCGCTTGTAGATCCTCCTTATTCTATATAGCTGTCGAACCTAGTTAGCATAACTCATCCCGCATAAATAAATCATGGTAACGTGCGTAATGTCATTTGGAACTGAGCGTCATTACCGCCTGTCGCAGTTCAGATCCCTTCCTGAGAACGTGACTATTTGTTTTATTATGTCTAAAGGTTGGGCCATGGAAACTGTTGGAAGCACGGAAGGCATGTAGGCTCCTGGCTTATCTTTTCTTTTATTTAGGATAGCAAATCATCAAATCTCAATATCTACAGTAGAATAATTCGTTGAAATGTCTGTTATTTTACATAACATTCCATCACACCTGTAATCACCTAAGGGTTAGGCAGAGATGTACCCATGTACATCCACAGTTCGCCGGTATGTTTAGGTCCCATTTAATAGGGGGCGACCCTATTGCCGTTAACATGCACAAATCCTAACTCCGAGCTGCTACTGAGAATTTCATAGAAAAAGCCAATAACACTTTTTGCTCGACCTGGGAATCGAGCCCAAGACCTCTAGCGTAGCAGTCGCGCTTAGGACCACTAGGCTACCGAGGCAGTTATAATTTATAATAATATTGTCAAAAACAGAAAGACTTTATTGACTATATTGCCCGATATTGGCTAAGTTTCACAAGTACACTGAAAGTACTCGTAATATTGGTTGACAAACTAATAATGATATCAGTCAGTTTTACTTCAAGACTATATAACCTAAAAGTTACAAGATGACAATATTAATTTTAATATTTCGAAAGGTTGCTAAATCATTGGTCACTCTTATGTATGTTTGTATTTTTCAGACAGACTCCGACCACGGCGGCTAATCTTCATGCAGACTAGCCAAGTACGCAGAAGATATTGCGGTCCGCAAGTGTTACTCTTCTCTAAAACAACAAGGGAGAGATTAGGTGCAGGACCAATGGCTTTATGTGCTTTCCTAGACACGGGGGTGTCATACCACCAACTTCCAAACTCCGGGCTGTTACTGAGAAATTCCTAATGGAAAAACCCAATACCACTTTTTGCCCGACTGAATCGATTTCAGGACCCCACGCTCAAGAGTCGTGCTTACCACCACGAGAGTATGTCTATGTATATTATGTAATATTATCAGAAATTTAGCTTACCAGCTAGGTAGGCTAGAGCTTCATAAAACCGCAAATTTCAAAACCACACACAAACTCGAATCTGTGCTAATGCAATAAAACAGGCATATTTGTATGTCGTACTGAATGGATGAACGATTTGAAGGTCCCTTGTTATGAACGAATGATTTGCATACGTATCTGAACGCAAGAACGACTGAATGAACAGATACAATAAGCAAACTGTATATTTGCATTGTTTTTTTTTCTGCTTGATTTTTGTTTTACGAAAATTGAGTTAAAGGAATTACGTTGTTGAGTTGGCCGGGGTCCTAAAGTTGTGGTGACCACGCACTGAGAGGCGCAGGTGGGAAGAGGCCCACGAGGTGGACTGATGACCTGGTAAAGGTCGAGGGAAATCGCTGGATGCAGGAAGCGCAGAACCGGTAATTGTGGTTATCTTTAGGTTAGTGGTCCTAAGCGCGACTGCTACGCTAGAGGTCTTGGGTTCGATTCCCAGGTGGAGCAAAAAAGTGTTATCGGGTTTTTCTATGCAATTCTCAGTAACAGCTCGGAGTTAGGATTTGTGCCCGGCTAATGGCAATAGGCTCGCCCCCTATTACATGGGACCTAAAACATACCTGCGAACTGTGGGTGTACATTGTTATACCTCTGCCTAACCCTTCGGGGAATATAGGCGTGATGGTATGTGATGGTATGCTTTAGGTTAGTCCTATGTCCAGCAGTGGACGTCGTACAGGTGATATGAGACTGATCTTCGGGGTGGAAGGGACATAGTGATGAAACTTTTATCATGGATTCCGTACATTCAGTATATAAATTCAGTACCGGTAAAGAATTCCAAAGACATTAAGTCCGCCATTGTATCTTTTCATAAATAATAGTAGTAGAGCTCTTTGTGAAGGAGCTCGTCCGGGGAAGTACTACTACCATACCTGTTTCTACTGCAAAGCAGCGTTGCTGTGTTCCAGTTAGAAGGAATGGGAGCTGATATAATTTCAGGCATATAAGACATTTCAACTTTGTATCTAGAATGGAAACGCAAGGCAAGGCCTCTGGTACTGCAGATGTGTATAGGCAGCGGTGACCACTTAGCATCAGGTGGTCCGTCGGCTTGTTTGCCATACAATGATTTATAAAAAGAAACATAATTTACTCTGACGTATGTTTATTTGACCAATAAATAGTCTACCCACAAACCCTACCACCATATTTATTTAGGAAATAAATACATAAATATTTGGAACGCATCCGGACACAAAACAGTTCGGTTGACAGACGGCATCTGTCCGGACTGATCAGAATAACAAAACAAACCTAGTTTGCATGTACGAATGCAAAATTTATTAAACTAGGTACAGTCATGGATAAAAATATGTATAAGTGTAGAAGACGAAGTTAAAAAGCTATTTACGAAAAATAGATTTTTGTTTGAGGAACAAATTTTAAATCGTACTTGATTTTATTGAAGTGAATATATAATTTTGCTCGTAACTGTACGCGGTGGCTTAATTTCATTCCGAAAGTGGGTCATTTTTCGGATTGTTCCGCGATTAAAATACTGTCATAGAAGAATAAAATAGTCTGTTGGTTTTAATTCATGCAGAAATCGAGAATAAATAATATGGATTTTTTGTATTTATTTAAGTTATTTGTTGTGGAATATTGAAAGAGATATGACATAATTATTTTGTATTTTGCGCTTAAATGTTTCTGTAAGCAAGATCAATAATTATCACAGATCATTCTGTTTAGCCCATCATTCGCGTTTATAATGTACCTAGATTATAAATGAATGATGTGGTCTCCTATAATTGGAGGCGCACACTTGTATTGTTCTCTGTTTAAATGTAAATTGCGTGAAATTGTGTAGCCTCTGTTGGAGATCCAATAAAAAAAAAATAAAAAAAAATAATTAATAATTTAATTAATAAATAAATAAAGTTAATTTTTGGGTTTTATGGGGCGCCGACGCTGCACACGTTGGGTTCTACAGACGGACCAATTGCGTGTAGCTTCGGTAAACCAAAAAACCTAAAAGGAACCCATAACACAAAAAATAAACTTGACGCTTGTGCTCACGACTCGTGGCCGCTACTTTAGTAGGATATTTTAACTCTTTCTAATCTAATTTTGAAATATCTTCCCTTGGTGTGAGCCGCAAAATATTACCACAGCCAAAACAAATAAAAAACAAACATAACCCATTACACTTTGCCCTAAAATCAATAGTACCCTAATCAATCCGCAAAAATCTGACCGGTCATTATAAAAATTCTCACGTATTCGCCCTCGCCCATCAAAAATCACTTACAAGTGCTTACAGGCCAATAAAAACAAACGGCCGTGCCTCCAAAACTGGCTCGTACTAGTTTGAACTGGAGAAATATCCGCCATTTTGCCGTATAACACCTCCCGAAACCGCCCGAGCCCGGTGTGAACTGGTTTGTGCCAGATGTCGCATGATAAATAGCAATGTGGTTCTAGATGATTTTGGGAGTCTTTGGGCGCTTGTTTCTTATTGAGCGATAAGCGAATAGGGTTTTTATATGGATTACACTGTTTTTTTTTACGTGATAAAATAATACCAGCCAATTACTGTCCTACTGCAGTGCTAAGACATTTCCTCAAGCAGAGAAGGCGCCGCCTAAAGGCCGTTTGCTAGTTTCATAACTAGAAAGAAATGCACTGTTTACAGTGCGTTTCTTTCCGGGGTTGTCAGTGGGGATAGTCATCTCATAACGGCTTACATTTGTATTTTTTTTAATTGCTTTATATTTATATGGCAGATGCGAGTGGCAAACCCCGAGAAGGAACGCCCTAGAAAAACCTACCCTGACCTTAGTGCTGAGGATCTTGAGAAAGGTCGTGTGCGCAGTACTCGTAACCGACGTGCTTGTTTGACCAGATGTATGAATGTGGACGAAGCGAAAGAAGTATGCAAGGATCGTGGTAGGTGGCGTTCTGTGTGTGTTTCTGCCTACCCCCATGGGGAAAAGGAGTGAGTTTATGTATGTATGTTTATGTTACCTTCATTTTTTTTACATGTGCACAGAAGCAACAAGAATAATGTAGGTAATAAGGATTTTGTAAAACCTTAATTGAAAAGGGCTTCCGTGGAGTTTCTTGATCGTTCTTATCCATGGAGATCTACCTACGTTTTTGAACGAGCAACTAGCTTTAAATTTCTGCCTTACTGATCGACTTCTCGACAGTACAAAAGTGCCTGTAAATGGTTTAATGAAATACCAGACTATTCCAAACCCCATCTACTAAACGAGATTTTCTACTAAATAATATTAACTCATTTACTTCATGTCAGTGTTAGGTAATTAGTGTTTAATTACTTGGCAACTCCGCTATAGAATAACTAACGTCAATACTACCTAACTTATAGCGCTTTCTGAAGTACATAACTTATGCCGGTTAAGATCTCTTTAGAGCATGAAAGCCATCACCGCTTTGTATAGTTAGTTGATGACGTAAAGTGCTATTAGAGATACTAGATTTACCAGATGCCAGCTTCTGCTCCCGACTTCGTCCACGTAGTTTTATCACCCGTTACGTCTTTGGTTACTGCCTCGCTTCCGTGAGTCGCAGCGTGATGTTATAAAGCCTAAAGGCTTTCTCGATAAATGAACTATCCAACACATAAATCTCATTATTACACGCTAGTCGCTGTGAAATAGACCAACACCTAATAAATCTTTTGACTTTCATAGCACTCCGAATTAAATGCTGACAATAATTGCTATTTCGAGGAAGATTTCAAAGCAAAAGACATTGTACAGTCGTTAAAAGAAATAAGTAATGAGAGTCATAATATCTCCAGGAATGCGGAATTTGTTCAAAAGAGTCATGAAGAAGCTTTAGGAAGAACACGGATGGATCTTAGTCAGTAAGAGTGTTCCACTCCCGTCCGATCTGCCCAAGGGAAAGAAGTAATTTTATGATTTCATATCTTAAAAAAAAATCTAAATATCTAGTTGAAATTTTTTTAGAAGCTGATGGATGCTTTCGTAATTAAAAGAAGATAGATTTTTACAGATTGAATCAGATATGAAGAGATCCGCAGAAGATCTAAGGCAACCGACATAGCTCTCAAAATTGAGAAACTCAGGTGATAATGGGCAGGCATAGCTCGTAGAGCAGACAGCTGTTTGGGTAGTAGAGGTCTCGAGTGGCGACCACCTCTACAACCCAAACGGCTGTCTGCACACTGCGCACTGTGTGTCGGCGCACTGTGGGAAGCCCCGCGAGGTGAACCGATGACCTGGTAGAAGTCGAGGGAAATCTGCGGGTAGCGCAGGACTCATCGTTGCGCATATCTTTAGGGGAGGCCTATTCATATTCATTTATTGCGAACCATAATGTGTATAAAAGGTGTTACATGAGGCTTAGAGCTAAGGTACAGTTATGGACCCTGTTAGGGCACAGCAACATACTCTTAAAATTAAAGATAAAAATTAAAAATACAGAATTAAAATTAAAAAATAAATTAAATTAAGAAATAAGCGATAACAATAATAATCATAAAATAACATGTCAGGTCGGTAGTGAGTTATAATTATAGGTGTTGTGTACAGGGAAGAATTTAAATGTCAAAATTTATTTATCGTCCAAGAATTCCCTTTGAGTGTAATACGATTTTGATATAAGGTATTCTTGGAGACTGTTTTTAAATCTTTTTTCATACTCTATATCCTTAATAGAAATTGGAGCCTTATTATATATTTTCACACACATGGCTAAAGGTCCTGAATGGAACATTGTTATTTTAGAGCTAGACCACCACCTATGTCCAGCAGAGGATGCAATTTGGTTGATATGAAAATTATGAGATTTTAACAAAATTTTTCATTCAAAGCACATTTTTCATCAATCTCTAAGAAAACTTCAACAATTTCTTACAAGCTTAGTTACTTATCTCTTGCTCACGATAGGTACTTACTGTAGGTCTATATTAGGATAGGAATAGAGGTCAGTGTCTAATTTAAAAAGGTTAGGTCTTGTAATCCAATTTGGTTACCACTACGTTTAAATCCGTGACGTGTCCAGTGAGGCCGTAATGGCTGCCCGCTCGAAAATAACTTTAGGATAAGGTAGGACAAAATTAGGTTTGGCATACATTAGGGTACTACATGGGACGATAATGACAAAAAAAATGGGTGGAGGTTTTCCAAAACGTACTTCAAAATGCGGTGCTTCAAAAGGCGTTTTTACAAAAAAATATTTCATCATCACTTCGGCCGATCGACGTCCACTGACTGGACATAGCCCTTCCCTTAAGATAGCTGCAATGACAGGCTCTGCGCTGCCGGCATCCAACGATTTATGTATTTAAAAAAAAATAAGTAACGCCCGGCAGAAGAACATAAATCCCTACCGCAGCTAACAAAAGAGCTGATAACTTTGAAACCGCTGAATCAATTTCCATCAAACATAGTTAAGAACACTCCCGACTAATTCACCTTTCAAACAAAAAACAACATGATAAAAATCGGTTCATGCGTTCGGGAGCTACGACTCCATAGACACACACACAAACACACTCATATATAGACACGTCAAACTTATAACACCCCGTCGTTTTTGCGTCGGGAGTTAAAAACCATTCTTTGCAAAATTTTGGATTATTTATTGAACTGTTATTGATGGATAGTTATGTAACATATTTGGCTTATTGAATTAGTTTGACGAAATAATTTCACTTTGGGTCACTTTGCCCGAACTAAGCTAAATGCTAAATTGACAGGATCTCCATTTCTCTATATCAAAGCTGAAGTATCATTCTAAAGCGAAAATAGTTCACAAAAACAAAATAATAACGAAAGGAATTCCACAAGACACCTTTCCACACCATCTCCTCTGAAACACTCGAAAAATTTCAACCGCAAAAAACAACCTCTTACCGCCACTAAATTTCGTCAGCTAATTACACAAATAGGCCAAAACTCCCTTTCGTTCCGTCAAATAAAATTCAAGAGAGCACTTTCTTTCATAACCTTTCAAAACAGGGGCTCTCTTAGTCAAAAACTCGACGTTAATACCCTGTTATGGATCCCAGAAACAAAAGCATAAAAATTAATCGATTGCGCACAAAATGGCGGCGGTTTCTATTCAAATTTGAATGTAACAGTTTTTCTCTTCGTTTTATTAAAAGCTGCTTAGGTTGGAGTTGAAACATTGATTCTTTGTGTTATTAAACTTGGTTGGTTTAATTGGTATGATTTTCTTAATTGGAATGGTTTTAGAAGTTTGTTCTTTGACTCAATGGGGACGGAAGCAATGACACGTGTAGATCGTGGTATTTGTTATTTACAAGAGAATTTGATGTTTATGAACTAGGCAATTAATTCTGTCTATTACGAGTACCTGCTTTTTCTCATACAGGGACGCCACAAACATTGATCACCAGCCTTGCTCAAGGCGTATTAACGTATTTCAGATTTATATCAATAATGAGTCCAGGTTTCTTCACGATGTTTTTTTAACCTCGGACGCACAAACACACACACAAATAGTAGCTCCCACCCGATTTTGATTTAGTTTTTTTTTGTTTTAAAGGTGAATTAGTCAGGAGTGTTCTTGGTTATGTTTGATGGAAATCGGTTCAGTGGTTTTAAAGTCATCGGCTCTTTAGTTAGTAGGAATTTTTATTCTTCTGTCGGGGGTTACTTAAAAATTTTAATTTTGTGTTTTCTTTCACCAAACTTAGAAAGTACATTTGAATTGGAAAAGTCACGTTGGTACTCGGTTCGGTATCGAATCCGCAAGGATAGGAGTCGAAAGTACACTTGATATAAATTCACTTAAAAACATTTTAAGGGAAGGCTGGTTAGGGGTAGCGCAAGACAAGGGTATTTGGCGACCCAGATACATGGGGACATGGGGTAGGCTTTTGCCTAGCATTGGGACATTATAGGCTAGATAAAAAAAATAGAAGATTTTGACAGAACAGACTGAAAGAGATGAGATGCTAGAAATTGACAGTTCACCTCAATCTCACTTCTCCTAAATTCATCAAGAAAGTTACTTACGGAAAACGACACAGATGACACGGTTGGCGCAGTGGCTAAGTAATTGGCTGCTGCGCTGCGTGTAACGGGTTCGATTCCCGCCCGGAACAAATATTAGTATGGCCTACGGCTACAGATACGTGCTCCGGGTCTGGCTGTTTGTGTATGTAAGTTTATATGTTCGTAAACGCATTCACGATACAGAAGAAATGCTTAGTTTGGGTAATGGTACAAAAAGAAAGGAAAAGCAATGGAGGCAAACAACAAATGTAAAAGGAACACTACATACGTTTCTAATTTCTTGTTAAATTATATCCATCATAGCCTGGTGGTCCTAAGCGCGACTGCTACGCTAGAGGTCTTGGTTTCCATTCCCAGGTCGAGCAAAGTGTTATTGAGTTTTTCTATAAAAATCTCAGTAGCAGCGCGGAGTTAGGATTTGTGCTCGGTTAATGGCAATAGGCTCGCCCCTTATTACATGGAACCTAAACATACCGACGAACTGTGGGTGTACATTGTTACACCTCTGCCTAATCCTTCGGGGAATACAAGCGTGTTGGTCTGTTATGTTATATCCATCACAAGTACTAGCGATACATTTTGCGATCTCAACACGTTTTTGTTTCAGTATTAATGCTAGCATTCATTCAAGTACTGGTGTGCCCGGGGCGTGTACCAACATCATTCTTAGTGAAATATTACCGACATGAGTAGATTAATTTCTTGTACTCAATTCATGTTAATTGTTAGAATGTAATTTTTATTTCAAGCTGGTATTTATTGGGTGTAATTTTGCTTTCTGCCGTACACCCACGCGCACCCAGAAATAGAATTTATCAAAATTTTTTCTTAGCGGATGCCTACATCATAACATCTACCTGCATGCCAAATTTCAGCCCGATCCGTCCAGTGGTTTGGGCTGTGCGTTGATAGATCACTATGTCAGTCAGTCAGTTACCTTTGAGTTATATATATTTAGATGTTAGGACCTAAACATACCGGTGAACTGTGGGTGTATATTGGTACACCTCTGCCTAATCCTTAGGGAAATACAGGCGTGATGGCATATGTTAGATTACTTAGTTTTCTTTTACGAAATTAATGGTCATAAGTCTTAGACTTTAGTACCCTGTCTTAAGATTCTTCATTGATTGTGCTTTTGTTGCAACTTAAGCCAACTGACGGACAGACAACTTGGACTGATTGGATGGGGTGTAAGTTATAAAGTCAATCGCGGTATTTTGTCATTGTCAGACTGAAAACTTACCGTCAAACGGGGTGAATAGGGACGCAGGGGTGAATCGGAACGAAATTTTAAAAGGGATTTTTACTTTGAAATAATATAGTTTGTTACCAAAGAGATCTCTTCTGTTTTAACTAAATTACAATTTAAGATTTTAACGTCCTTGCTGGTAACAAACTATATTATTTCAAAGTAAAAATCCCTTTTAAAATTTCGTTCCGATTCACCCCTGCGTCCCTATTCACCCCGTTTGACTGTACGAGTAAATTTTGAGGCGAAACCGCCATTCAATTGTTATTTAACCAAGTTCAAAAAGAGGTAGGTTATCAATTCGTCTGTATGTTTTTTTTTTGTATGTGTGTTACGCGGTAACTCCGCCAATTATGAATTGATTTTGACGATTCTTTTTCTGTTCGATAGGTCATACTTCAAAGTTGGTCCCATATAGGTACATTTTATTTAAATTGGCTCAGTAGTTTGGTTAAAAAAAAATTACTGAAAAATAAATGTCATTCAAGTAAACGAATTAGCGTATTTTTCTTTCTTGTGACTGTTAATTGGTGTCTTGTTAATTTACGTAGTATAACTGTTCCTTCATGGATTTGGATGACAGGAAATTGATACTAAAAAGCGAAAAATAAAAACTTTTTTACAAAAAACACAACCTCCTTCACAAACTAAAATGGTTTTTTTATTTAAAACCTATAATACTGCTGCGACCCCTGTGCGGTATTTTTTTTTTGGGGGGTGGGAAATCATCAAATAACTTCTCCCGCCCTGGGCGGGGCGGGAGGGAGTGTCAGACTTTCACTGACTAAAACCAACCCATGTTTTTTCTTGTGCCCTTTGCGTTCCGGGGGCGCGGTATCTCTTACGAACAACCCGCAGCCCCGGCAAACCCCTGTGCGGTTGCTCCTATTAGCACTATGTTTTGCGTTATAATAATAGTTATTGAACTGCTAATTAAACTGCTCCGTTGGTCTCGTGGTCGCAAGCGCGACTGATGAGCATGGGGTCCTGGGTTCGATTCCCAGGTCGAGCAAAAAGTGTTATTGGGTTTTTCCATTTGGAATTTCTCAGTAGCAGCTCGGAGTTAGGATTTGTGCCCGGTTAATGGCAATAGGCTCGCCCCCTATTACATGGGATCTAAACATACCGGCGAACTGTGGGTGTACATTGGTACACCTCTGCCTAACCCTTCGGGGAATACAGGCGTGATAGTATATTGTTGTACTAGCTATTCAAAAAAAGGATTTGTCGCAGTACAAATAGGAGTCATTTTTCAGCTGTGAAACAGTGGGAGTTGTGCATTAAATGAAACGTCTGTCTATCTATCCGTTGCTAGGACTGGTGTTCAGATTTTTAAGCTTCTCACTACCCAAAATAACTGTCAAAGATCTACGAATGACAGACAGGACCAACAGCTTGGGGTGTCACATGACCTGACTCCGAGGTGTATTAAAACATTTCCTGAAGAAACAACCTAAAAACAATTTGTCCTACCTGATAATAAAACTCAGGACCTCACAGCCCAGAGGCCAACAGGGCCGTCAAAAAAATATAGGGAAAGAAATATTAGTGTCTTGAATTATCATCACGCCTGTATTCCCCGAAGGATTAGGCAGAGATGTACCAATGTACACCCACAGATTGCCGGTATGATTAGGTCCCATGTAATAGGGGGCGAGCCTATTGCCATTAACCGGGCACAAATCCTAACTCCGAGCCGCTACTAAGAAATTCTTAATGAAAAAAACCCAACTAAACTTTGCTTGACCTGAGAATCGAACCCAGGACCCCATGCTTATCAGTTGCGCTTGTGACCAACGGGGCAGTTCATCAATAAAAAGAATTTCAAATACAGTATTATAGACCATCTTCAACTATTACATTGTTACATAACGTTTCCCATAGAATATCTAACGGACCTGATCAAGACAAACACCCTTATAATTTCTACCATAACGTTATTAAGACAGTGGGGTCACGGATGCCAAAATATGTGACCCTTAACCCCTACCCATTTTACCCTAAAATTATACCAACTGTTATTGTTATCCCCGTTAAATTTAATTGTTTAACTGATCTCCAGTTGGAGGGAGTATCCTTCTGATTCGAAAATGAAATACATAGAGGGAGAGACAGTTAGCGTATCGGGTTGTAAATTGTAACGGGATTTGGAAATTTTGGGGGAAATGGTGGTCTATGTTGAACTTATACTCGATTCCTAATAAGTTACCATTAGTTATTGGTATCTTTGCTAAAAACTAACGCCCATAGATCAACTCATAAGTACTTATTAAAAATTGTTTCTTTAGAAAATATATATTTTTTAATTAAATTTAATAATTTAGGGACTTTCATAATGCACAGCGTATGTCAGTCCCATCGTACCCTAAGATAAGTTATTAATTACAAACGAGATCAATGGTTCGGGGCCATAAAGTCGAACAACTTTCTCGCATCATCGAAAGTCGGCTTACTTAATATATGGTGGAATGTACCTATATTTTTCTTGTTCATGTTTAAAGCCCTGCACAACTTACTTCTATCAGCCTCACGCTGAACTCATTCCGTTAAAAAATGATGCATATCTTCTACAACTCCACACACCTCACTAGAAAATAATCTATACTAATATTATAAAGATTAAAGATTGTTTTGTTTGTTCGTTTCTCAGTTTTTCCCACAAGATGGAGAGACGAGCTGATAAAGACAGCGAAACAAGCCCGAAGTAAGCCGCTTCCAACCGGTCTTTTTTTAAATCCTTTTTTTAAATGGAGGAGGCCTATGTCCAGCAGTGGACGTCCTACGGCTGATAATTATGATGATGATGATGTTTGTTTGTACAGAATACGTTTCAAAACTACTGGTTTGATTTTAACCATTTTTTCACCAAAAGATAGCTTCACTATTCCTGAATAACATACGCTAAATACCATCACGTTATACATAAGAGTGACAAACATCCATCCATTCATCTATCCATCCATTCTAACAAATTTCACATTTATGATATTATTAAGTAAGAAGGACTAGCCAACTGCCCGCAACTCCGTCCGCGCGGCTTATTTCCCCCACGTTAAGTTACGTCTTTGATTACTGCTCCGCTCCCGTTGGTCGTAGTGTGATGTTCTATACGTATAAACTTTTCTCTTGAATCACTCGATTCCAAAAACTACATTAAAATCCGTTGAGAAGTTTAAAAGATCTAAGCGTACATACAGCAGGAGTGACTTTGTTTTATACTAAATTAAAGACAAGCTTATTACCAACCGGACACAAATCCAGACTCCGGGGGTCTACAGACAAATTCTTAAAACCCACTGTCGTAACTATTAGCAGTCACCTTAACAAGCAATCAACCTGCTTGGAAGATTATGATGACATAATATTCAATACGTTATTAGGTACTCAAGTAACACTTAGGTCGACGTGAGTGAAGCCGCGGGCAACAGCTAGTTAAAGATAAAGAAGTAAGAACATATTTCTTGGTTTAAGAGCACTATGTTACTCTGAAACACTCACACCGACAGCTGAATGAACCCGGTGACGAATGCGGCGTCCGATTAATTGATCTCAGCGTAGTTTCCCTGAACAGCACACCCCTCTCCCCTCGCCTCCCTTTGTAATGGGTATTATTGGGTATTAACCCCAAAACTCGTTAGCATTTCAGTGATTCAACACCCATTTAGAGGCCTATCCTTCGAATAATCGGTACAATGAATTTGCCATTTGCAGGAAATGGCAGCTTCACGTCTGATAGATAGATTAGCACAATTAAAAATTTCGCGTTACGTTTAAGTCACATTTATTACAAAATCAGGTTTTTGGTCAAAAACCTAGGCTTTTGATCAAAAAGGAGACTGGTATGACTCCATAGTGTCCTGGGCCCAGGTGTTAACTCAATCAAACTAGCTTTATTTGTAAAATTTGAAAATGAAAATTTGGTGAAATCTGGCTATCCAGGAGTCAATCATTATAATATTGCGAAATATTTTTGAATGGCTTCGGTTACGTAATGATTTTATGCATGGAGGGCAAGCAGAGAGCCTCCATGGGTGACGTGTCGAAGATCTAACACGTTTGGCAGTCCTTGGACAGTTGCTACAATCAAAGACAAGTTTCTACATTCACTATCTTGCACTAAAAAGCAGTACGTACCAAAATAATAAGTATCTTAATACTAATAAGGATGGGAAATAATCAAATGACTTCTACCGCCTTGGGCGGAGCGGAAGGGAGTGTCAGACTCTTACTGACTAAAAATCGATTACTATGAACCGATTTCTAGTTTCATAACTTAATTTAAATTTTCTCAAAGTCAAAGCCAAATCATTTATTTCAATTAGACCATTAAAAGGCACTTTTGAACGTCAATTACATGTTAAATTAAAAATATTTAATCTAGTTGCCCATTCCAAAAGGTAGTTTCGTATGGAGAAGAACGGGCAAGAAACTCCATACACACTCTGTTAGAAAAATGTACTTATTACAATAAGTTGTACAATTTCATAAAACTATACTGATGTCAAAACGATCTATTAAAAATAAAAGTAACTCAAAGTACTGCAATACGTACTCAGTGCTAAAAATTAGAAATACATATTTCAACTATAGTTAACTGCTGAGCCCAGGATGGCCCTTCGCCTTTGATTGTTCAATTTCGAGTGAATAAAAGAAGACAGAATGTGAGCGAGAGAGAAACGAAGGACAGAAAAGGAAGAGTAAGACGTTTGTCTTGACGTTCATCATCATCTGCTTAGCCTTTTCCCAACATGTTAGGGTTGGCTTCTAGTCTAACCGGATGCAGCTGAATACCAGTGTTTTACATAGAGCGACTGCCTATCTGACCTCCACAACCCAGTTACCTCATAGTTAGCCTGGTTGTCAGACTTCCTGGCTTCTGACTATTTATTTATTAAAGCTTTATGCTCAAATGTAAAATAAAATACACCGTACAAAGGCGGACTTAATGCCTTAGGCATTTTCTACCAGTCTACCTTAGGGTGATGCAGAGACAAAACATAGTAGGTGCAAGGAAGAGGAACTGAAAATTTTCAAGAATAAAATATAATAATAATACATATATACACACATACAAACAAAATATACAAAGTAGAGAGAGATCAAAATACATAGGTAGAGAAATATAACAAATTAATTGTGGGACGAATCTGCCAACTTTTTATGCAAGTGTTCGCAAGCTTTTATGTTGAATGTGAACCGACTGGTGGCCATCCTGATATTCTATCTGACATCTGACTATCTGTAACGACTGTCAAAGATCTACGAATGACAGCCGGGACCAACGGCTTTACGTGCTTTCTGAGTCACGGGGGTGTCACACCACCAACTTCCAAACTCCGGGCTGCTACTGAGCAAATCCTAATGGAATAACCCAAATCACAATTTATCCCGACCTGGTAATCGAACCCAGGACCCCACGCTCATCAGTCGCGATTGCGACCACGAGAACAACGGGGCAAATTATCTTGATGTTCTATTTTTAAAATAAAACGAAGTTAAAAATATTCCGAACCTTTATTTTGGGTCTCCGTACGCAAATATTTTGTGCCTGTACACCAAACTGTTATTTCGACTGTACTTACAATGTCATTCGACCCACTGAAGGAGTCTAATATAATAGAGTATAATAATAATATGGGTAGGTAGACACATTGTTATGAGTTATTTGGTATTAATTACGTGTGACACACTGACATTATCTTAGGACAATGTGTCATTCATTTGTCTGTTATTACTTCTAAAAGGTCACTAATAGATTAGGGATCTTTGACAATGATTTTGCAATTAATCTGTAATAGGAACGGTATTTTTGATGAGGGTAATCGAGATGAACTTACAATAAGGTAGATATAGGATACAGCTGTTAGAAATAGTAATATTACTAGTATTGGGAAATATCATTATTGATACATACCATCACGCTATTATTCCCCGAAGGGTTAGACAGAGGTGTACTAATTTAGGTACACCCACAGTCCGCCGGTATGCTTTTTTTAGGTCCCATGTAATAGTGGGCGAGTCTATTGTGATTTCTCGGGCGCTAGCCTACTCCGAGCTGCTACTGCGAATTTCATAGAAAAACTCAATAACTCTTTGCTCAAGCTGGGAACCGAACCCAAGACCTCTAGCGTAGCAGTCGCGCTTAGGACCACTAGGCTAACGAGGCAGTGAGGCTACTATTTCTTTTTCTTTATAATAACAACATTATTCCCATAGCGCAGGTTGTATCTATCGACCACGCTGCACGATTCCTGGAGTTGTGGTGATGTCTCAGTGCACCCGGACATCGCTGAAGAAGGAGAGAACCCGGGGCGAACAAAGAAAAGGCAGCCCAGATGTGGGCCCCACTGGATGGGACGCAAACATAATGCGTGGCAGTTCTCGCGGCCCACCCATCAAGGCAAAAGTAGGTGCACAGGCGGAGAATTTTTAGTGGGTGTAAGCCCCGCATAACCACATTGTCTCCCCGGATGGCATGTCATGCGTAGCGAGAAGACTGTCACAAATCTACAACCAGTCCATACCCTAAGCCAGACCAACACTCAGCAGTTGGTGATGTTGAATTAATTGTTTTGGTAGGTTGAGTGGAAAATATTATTTTTCTCCTACACATCCGCTAATCTTTTCTGATTAATTTCATTGCGGGATCCCAGACAGTTACATCGTTTCTCCGGGACTCGTCGAGCTTCATTGCCTCGGCGCTCTTCTGGCGGCCTCCACTGTTGATTCTGGCTTACAGAAGTTGCAGTGGTTAGGAATAGTGTGGCGGGCTTGTTCCATTGAAATAGTAGGTGAAGTTGAACTGCGGATGTAACGATGATGAATCACGACTTGATTTATTTATTTGATCTTACAAGCTAACAGATGTACATCCAGATTGCTTACAAGATTAATTTAGTAAACTAATTAATTTAACGAAGTACCATGGAGCCATTTACTTGTTAAGTTACTATGTTTTGGACACTATAAGCATGGTGGTTGAGAGCTTTGTCATGCTCACATAAATGTCTCGTTGACGGTGGCGCGTGTGTTGGATCGTTCGGCTCCCTTTAAGATGGTTGAGCTAAATTGTGCTGATGCACGCGTCATGTTCGTGAACGGGCGCTGTCAGTTGGGGTTGGTCATCTCTTAACTGCCATGGCTTACATCTTCAGTTCTATTTTTTTTTTTTTAATTTATAATTATTTTTTTTAGTGTGTGGTAAAAAAAAATTCCACACACTAAAATACATCGCAACAATGATTTCTATGCCGGGGCTGCGGGTTGTTCGTAAGAGATACCGCGCCCCCGGAATGCAAAGGGCACAAGAAGGAACATGGGTGGGTTTTAGTCAGTAAAAGTCTGACACTCCCTCCCGCCCCGCTCAGGGCGGGAGAAGTGATTTCCCACCCCCCAAAAAAAAAAATTGAAATTATTCCTCTCGCTAATCACCATAACGCTTGAAAAGGCTTAGCGGCAATAAAACAATGACGGAAATCTACATTGATACCAAACGGCCTACCCGTGTAGAATCATCTGTCATATACTCGACAATAGCAAGCTCATTCATTCAAAATTACACCATACTGAACAGGGATTAAAGTTGAAAACGCAATGTCTGGAGATTTTTCCCTGAAAATCATTGCGAACGATTTCGGTCGACGATCCAACCGCAAGTGACAGGTATTTCAGAAGGTTAAGTTAGGTTTTGGGATTTATGACTAAGGAGGACTAATATCATAACATCACGCCTGTATTCCCCGAAGGGTTAGACAGAGCTGTATCAATGTACCACACACAGTTCGCCAGTATGTTTAGGTCCCATGCAATAGGGGGTGAGCCTAATGACATTAACCGGGCACAAAACCGTACTCCAAGCTGCTACTGAGAATTTTATAGAAAACCCCGATAACACTTTTTGCTTGACCTGGGAATCGAGCCCAAGACCTCTAGCGTAGCAGTCGCGCTCCTAGGCTAACGAGGCAGTTATTACTATTTACTTTGTAATTAACCATTTATTTAGCTTCTTTCTACTGAAATCTTTTTCAGTATACCTGCAGTACGAGATTGTATAGAAAAAAATAATGTAAACACTGTTTGTGAAAAATAAACTTAGTTTTTTAAGAAAAAAAATCATTGTCCCATTCTAGGAACTTCTCTTGCATTGTGGTTGCATTTATAAACATATAAACAAACAAATATTTGTACCGTGCAAAAATCGAACCCACGACAAGCGCGGCAGCCAATCGCTCAGCCTCGTCTACTGACTTGTATAATCTATACTGATATTAAAAAGCTGAGGAGTTTTTTTGGTTGGTTGAACGCGCTAATCTCAGGAAGTACTCGTTAGAATTGAGAAAATCTTTTGTGTTGGATAGTCCATTTATTGAGGAAGGCTATAGGCTATATAACATCTCGGTACGACCAATAGGTGAGGAGCAGTAACTTGTAGCACTTGCTTATGAAGTTGGCAGACTCGTCTCACAATTAGTTTCTTATATTTCTTCACCTATGTATTTTTTTTTTGGCTTTCTCTACTCTGTATATTTTGTTTGTATGTATGTATATATGTATTTATTATATTTTATTCCTGGAAACTTTCTGTTTCTTGCACCTACTATGTTTTGTCTCTGCATCACCCTAAGGTTGACTGGTAGAAAATGCCAAAGGCATTAAGTCCGCCTTTGTACAATGTATTATTTACATTATGTGCAAAAAGTTTTAATAAATAAATAATAAATAAAATTTACGCGAACGAAGTTGCTTGCAGAAGCTAGTCATTATATAAAGCTCTATCTTCTCTTAAAAACTATTTGTCACTTAACCTTCTGACTAACTTTTACCACAGCTTAACTGAACGACCGATTTAAATTTCAAATTGCCAGTTATCCGGATAGAGGTTAGCGATGAATGGAGAAGCATTAAGTTCTCTGTCTACTTTCTGTTCGCCTAACGCCGAATCTTATTATAAACGTTTTAATTATAACCACGTAGGCGCCAATCGACAAAAGACGCCGCCATTTTGTTAACCATTTTTGGCTGATTTCGTGATTAAATCTAGAAAAACTAGAAGACCAGAGTAAACGTTAATAATTAACCCCCGACGCAAAAACGACGGGGTGTTATAAGCATGACGTGTCTGTGTGTGTGTGTCTGTCTGTGGCATCGTAGCTCCCGAACGCATGGACCGATTTTAATTTTGTTTATTGTATTTAAAAGGTTAATTAGTTGGGAGTGTTCTTAGCTTTGTTTGATGGAAATCGGTTTGGCGGCTTCAAAGCTCTTTTGTTAGCTGCGGTAGGGATTTTTTTGTTTGTTTGTTCATAATTACTAAGCTCCAAAACTACTAAATCGATTTTAACTGTTTTTACATCAATAGATAGCTTAATTATTCGTAAGTAACATAGGCTCTACAATATCACGCTATGACCCACGGGAGCGGAGCAGTAACCAAAGACGTCACTTAACGCGAATAAAATAAGCCACGCGGGGGAAATCGCGAGCAGTTCGCTACTATACAGGGTTATTTGTAAAACAATGACAACCTCTCAGGACTATGTTACTAACATCATAATCAACAACTTTTGTTCTATGACAATTAAACATTTTTCATATTTTAGTTCATCAGATTTTCATACAAAAATAAAAATATTTAAATTGAACACTCTAAATGTTACGAAGTCTATGCGAAGCAAACGAAAGCGATAGTAAAATAGCGAGGGGAGCGGGGTTAGGGCGGCGGGGGTGTTTGTACTTGACCTATTTACAATTTTACGGAAATCCTTCAGTCGGTCATTCACTTCAATGCGCTTGCGTAGCTTGATTCTGTAAAAATGTATAGAACAAAAGTTGTTGTTTATGATGATAGTAATACAGTCCTGCAAGGTTGTCATTGTTTTACAAATAACCCTGTATAATAAAACAAAAAATAATCATCTTTCCATAAACAATAATTTAAAACTCTGCATTGATGTTTAGTTTATTTAGGTAGTTGGAGTAACTCCACACAACTGTTTGACATGTGTAATTAAATGGAATAGTTACAATAATACACTTTACGTTTGCATGCTGTAACGTAGAGTGTTCTGGAACTGTCTATACAATGTTTTCCATCTTATACTGTACTCATATTCAAAGCAAAATAAATGATGTGATTAGATTTGTATCTAAACAACGTATTTGCATTTAAAAGTTAAAAATAAAATAGCCTCTTACTAATATTTTATTACTCCCCTAGGCGCAAAGTACACACACTAACAGTACAGGAGTATGTAGTACACAGAGCCCAAGCCTTGGCCAACAATGGATAAACTTTCGATGGAAGATAAGTCAGACGTTACGCCATTAGTACACTTTTCTGTGTCTAAGCTTAGATATGTTAGTAAATGTTTGACTGTTTTGGCGTTACGTGGCTGATATATCACAGCCCTTCTTCTTACCGATAAGCGACCACTACACGCTCGTGTGTAGCCAAACGAATGTATGAAATAAACAAATATAATTTTATGCGTTGCTTTTTTTGAGTTACGTAATTTCTTCTGCTTCACTTCTTACACAGAAGACTTATTAACGTACCATCACGCCTGTATTCCCCGAAGGGTTAGGCAGAGATGTAACAATGTACACCCACAGTTCGCCGGTATGTTTAGGTCCCATGTAAAAGAAGGCGAGCCTATTGCGATTAACCGGGCACAAATCCTAACTCCGAGCTGCTACTGAGAATTTCATAGAAAAACTCATTAACAATTTTTGCTTGACCTGGGAATCGAACCCAAGACCTCTAGCGTAGCAGTCGCGCATAGAACCACTAGGCCAACGAGGCAGTACAAAAGACTTATTGTGCCACATTAATGGCGACGCAAAATGTATTGTCAGTTTCATTTGAATGTAAATCACGTGAGCGGAAAAATGTAATCCGGTACTCAAAAAATTGACCACACACTAAAATACATCGCAGCAATGATTTCTATGCCGGGGCTGCGGGTTGTTCGTAAGAGATGCCGCGCCCCCGGAACGCAAAGGGCACAAGAAGGAACATTAATGGGTTTTAGTCAGTTAAAGTCTGACACTCCGTCCCTCTCCGGAAAGTCATTTGATGATTTCCCATCCGGAAAAAAAATCCTCACAAACTTTCGCATTTATAATACGTGTATTAGTAGGGTTAGGACTAATGACCACCGGAACATCTATTTTCAACCCCGTCCAAAATACAGGGAATAGAATTCGAGCAGTAGCATTTACCCCAGGAGAATCTACATCACTCTATCTGCACTTAGTGCTATTGCAATTTTAGGCCTGATTCGGACAGTGGCCAAATGGCAATTAACTAAATGTTGCAATCAAAGCTTACTTTTGTATAGCAGTCGCCACGATTCGTGAGCATAAATGTGAAGTTAATTTTCGGGATTTCTTTCTGAATATTTTAGGCCAATGACGCTGCACGCGATTGGTCCGTCAGTCGGACGGATCGCGTGCAGCGTCGGCGCCCCAAAAAACCCCGAAAAGAACCCAAAAACCGAAAAAGTTACTTGATATTTGTGCTAACTGCCTCGTTAGCCTAGTGGTGCTAAGTGCGACTACTACGCTAGAGATCTTGGGTTCGATTCCCAGGTCGAGCAAAAAGTGTTATTGGGATTTTCTATGAAATTCTCAGTAGCAGCTCGGAATTAGGATTTCTGCCCGGTTAATGGCAATAGGCTCGCCCCCTATTACAGGGGACCTAAACATACCGGCGAACTGTGGGTGTACATTGGTACACCTCTGCCTAACCCTCCGGGGAATACAGGCGTGATGGTATGTGTGTGTGTATATTTGTGCTCACGACTCGTGGCGACTATTATACCTAACCTTTTTTTTTATTGTGGGGAAATCCTCACGGTCTATCCCCCGTCCTGAATAGAGCGAAGGGAGTGTCAGACTCTTACTGACTAAAACACATCCGCATTCCACCATGACCTTTGCGTTCCAGGGCTGCGGTAACTCTTTCGAACAAATTCCGCAACCCTTTTTTTTTTGTTGCGCGATGGAAATCCTCTTGGACTTCCTCCGTCATGGGGGTGACGAAGGGGCATGCCGGACTCTTACCGGCTAAAACCATCGCGCTGTTCCACCTCTGCCCATGGCCGGGGGTGCGGGATTCGCATGAGCATTAACGGCTCCCCCGACCGGTCTCGACCCGCTGTAACTCAGCGGTTCCCTCCTCACCGTGCAACCATTTCCATAGTGGCCGCACCCACTCTCGAGTGACACGCGTGGAACACTGTTCCGCTCACTCGGGCCTTTTTGGCCGGATGGCAGACGCCCCTAGTCCGCCGCCCGCAGGCCACTTCTCATGGAGGCCGTAGATCGTTCCGCGCCCTTCTCGGGCGCCTGGTGCGTCTCCTGCGGAATGGGAGAGAGGATGCAGCTTCTCTGTCCCGGTCGGCGCCTCCTTTGCAGACATTACATCCTCGCAAAAGGAGGCAACCCCATCCCTCCCATGCGCTCCCGCTCTCGACCATCGATTGAACGACGGCCGGGAGCGAAAGGTCGCACCCGCCTATTGTCGCGATAAGGTCACGGCGCAGTCCTGCCCAAGCTGGGCAGACCTCCAACGTGTGCTGCGCCGTATCCTCCGGGCAAGCAGCACAGAGGTGACACACCGGTGTCTGCCCCCGACGTATACACAGGTACTTCCCAAAGCAGCCGTGGCCTGAAAGTACCAGCGTCAGCCGGAAGCCGAGGGCACCATGTGGCCTCTCGATCCGCAACCCTGGCAGGCACTGGCTCTAGCGGATCTCACAAGGACTAGAACACAAATCAAGTACCATCACAATTTCAGCCCCAAATTGAACTCAACATGCGTAATTACAAAACCTATTTACCTCACTCAACCTGAGGTTGTGTAGCACAGAGTAACAATTAGCTAAGCATATGCAAATGATTGCAATAGGCAACGTCAACTAGGATTTGGTGAATGTTAATGTTTTCTAGGTTATAGAAAGAATTGGAGAGGTCAAGCTTGTATTTTTTTTTTGTATTTATATTAAAGTTGTTGATAATAGAATTACCATTAGGGATCAAATAATCTTGATATAGTCATTTCAATACTCAAATTAAAAAGAGGTAAGATTTTTTTGTTGGTTTGTTTGTACTGAATAAGCTCCGAAACTACTAGACTGATTTTAACTGCCTCCTTGGCCTAGTGGTTCCAAGCACGACTGCTACCCTAGAGGTCTTAGGCTCGATTCCCAGGCCGAGCAAAAAACAAAATGTTATTGGGGTTTTCTATGAAATTCTCAGTAGCAGTTCGGAGTTAGGATTTGTGCCCGGTTAATGGCAATAGGCTCGCCGCCTATTACATGGGACATAAAACATACCAGCGAACTGTGGGTGTACATTGTTATACTTCTGCCTAACCCTTAGAGGAATATAGGCGTGATGGTATGGTGTGATTTTAACCTTTTTGTCACTAATACATAGACAAATTATTCTTAAGTAATACAGGCTGTATAATATTGCGCTATTACACACGGCAGCAGAGCAGTAACCAAAGACGTAACCTAACGCGGGTGAAATAAGCCACACGGACAAAGTCGTGGGTGGAAGCTAGTAAATAATAATAATGTCCTCCTGGCCGAATTTCGCCAATCTTAATAGAGACCAAGACGCAGAAGATATTACAGTGTATAAGTTAGGGAGTGTTAAAACACAGGTGCACTCTCTCTCTGCCCTAACTCTCATATTCCGATAGAACGGTAATCTGACATGAGTGGAAAGAGGTCAAGCACAGGACCAACGACTTTTACGTGTTTTCCGAGACTCTAGGTTGTCACACTACCAACTTCCAAACTAAGACCTGGTACTGACAAATTCCTGACCGAAATAAAATTTCAGTCGTATCACTTGAGAGAGAAAGAAAATGACTACTCTCTTCAGTAATATACGAAACATAACTCTCTCTCTTTCCGTCTTCACTGACTTATCTCTCACTCTCAACTTCCGTTCATCAGATCCACACAATTCCGTAACGCTCTCGTCTCGCATTCAGCAACTTACTCCTCAAGTCAAAAATGCGTAAAGATTTATAAAAAAAAATTGTAGTAATACGTCCCCACACTTTTCCTAATGCGACCCGTATGTCAACGAGATGAGTCTGTTTACGTACACAGTACTCCGCCCCGGCTTTGTCTGTGGCTTTGTAATTACACATCAACTTTGTTCATACCCCGCAAGATGCTTCATCTAAGTTCTCTTAATCTTCAAATGTATTAACACTCTCTTTCTTCTGGCAGTACTTTTGGTAGCATCTAGTCTTTGACAGTTACCAAAATCTGACATATATTACCTGTAATTGTAAGTTCACCAACATAATTATCATTATCATCATCATATTCATCATATCAGCCGCAGGACGTCTACTGCTGGACATAGGCCTCCCCCAAAAGGATTGGATTTTTAAAAGGACCGGTTGTTGGACGTGGCCTGCATCCAGCGCCTTCGTGCGGTCCTAATTATCGTCAGTCCACCTTGTGGGTGGACGTCCGGTGCGTGGTCTCCCTTCGAGAACTTTTCGGCCCTATCGGCCATCGGCTCTACGTGGCATGTGCCCTACCCACTGCTACTTAAACTTGCTGATAAGCTAGGCTATGTCGGTAACTTTGGTTCCTCTGAGGTCCTCCTCATTTCTGATTCGATCACGCAGTGTTATAGTTATCAACCAATCATGTATTGTGTTTGTGTTGTTGTTGTTGTATTGTTGTGTTGTTGTATGTGTTGTCTTGAACGAGGCTTTAAGGGTAATGAGCCACATGACGAATAAAACATGTCTTCATTAAAAAGTAAAATAATCTTAAATCCCCGAAAAACAACGATTGATATTAAACACTAGCTGAATCCCGCGACTTTCCCTTTCTTATTAAGCACGAGACATCATTAAATGACCTTTTACGCACTGAGAGGAGCGAAGGGGTGTGCCAGCCTCTTTCTAAATAAAATCCACCCGTGTTCCTCCTTATGCCCTTTGCGTTTCAGGATCACGGTGACACTTTTGAACAAGTTCTGTGACCTTGGCAGGCACTGGCCTTAGCGGGTCCCGTCTACAGTGCTGACATCTTTTTGAGGGGTGAGAGGAACACCAACAATACTTGCAACGCCATTTTTAACAATTTTTCTTCGAGTTCAGTATACTTTTGATATCATATGACTATTACCATCATTACATTATTCTCTATCCCTTGAAAATCGAAACAACGCAAGTAGTTAATAAATGGAGGAGCACTGCGCAGACTTATTACTCTTATATCCTCTCATTACTTTGTTTCTTAATATAAATTATGTTCCTATAATTTTCCGAGAAAAATCTACACCGAGTCGCCACGGCACTTCTAGATTTTTTCTCATTAAGTCTGCGGTTCCAGGTCGGTTTAACTACTAATTTATAAACTAGTATCGCCTGTTTCTTATTATAAACAGGTTTATTAAATGTCTTAACTGCCTCGTTAGCCTAGGTAAGTTAGGTCTCGGGTTTGATTCCCCGGTCGAGCAAAAAGTGTTATTAGGTTTTTGTATGAAATTCACAGCAGCAGGTCGGAGTTAGAATTTGTGCCTGGTTAATGGCAATAGGCTCGCCCCCTATTTATTACTTGGGACCTTAACAGGCGAACTGTGGGTGTACACTGGTTCACCTCTGCCTAACCCTTGAGGGAATACAGGCGTGATGGTATACGTTATAAAAATGTAGTTACAAAAATCCGTTCTAAGGAAGAAATAAAATAACAAAATCATCTCATAGACTTTGTTTCCAAGTCTTCTCTATAAAGTAACTCGTTACACAAAAGATTATTTTCCGAGAAAACTGCTGTCACACTGATTGCTCCCATCAAAGTCTAACAAAAGGCTGCAGCTAAAAAAAAACAAGTTTTTTTTTAATAGCGACTCCATCGAAGCTGTTCTCGGTTGCATAATGAAAATTAACTGCAGAAAATGTTATACCCTTTTGTGTTTTGACCTTAAGCTAATTATCCTGTCTTAACCGCCGTAGATGCTGAGCATATCTTTGAAATGCTTTGTTTAAGATAAAAAAAAATACAAGGAGATGCCTTGGAAACTATAAGATTATAATTGTGGAGGGGAGTGTAACACCAGTGTGTACGTAATTATTAACGTACTTTGGATTTGGAGTTATAGTACTTTATATTTATATATATAAAATCAACTGCCTCGGTAGCCTAGTGGTCCTGTGCGCGACTGATACGCGAGAGGTCTTGGGTTCGATTCCCAGGTCGAGCAAAAAGTGTTATTGGCTTTTTTTATTAAATTTTCAGTAGCAGCTCGGAGTTAGGATTTGTGCCCGGTTAATGGCAATAGGGTCGCCCCCTATTACATGAGACCTAAACATATCGGCGAACTGTGGGTGTAGACTGGTACACCTCTGCCTAACCCTTCGGGGAGTACAGGCGTGATGGTTTGTAAAAAAAAATTAAACATCATTAAAACTTCTCCATACAAAACTATTCTTAAGAGGGAGCATCGAGATTAATTTTTTTTCTTTCTAGACAATGATGTTCAAAAGTGCGTGTTAATGGTTTAACTGACAAAAAAGATTTTACTTTGACTTTGACCATGTCGGTTATATTGCATATCTACATCTATTCTAATATTTTAAGTAAAATGTGTATGTAACGTATACACTCAAAAACTACTGGTCCAATTTCAAAAAATCTCTGACCATTAGAAAAATACATTATCCCTGATTATTATAGGCTAAATGCCATTACGCGGCGACACACGGAAGCGGAACAGTAACCAAAGACGTAATTTATATTTTTGGTCTGAAATAGCAAAGCAATATCAAGTAGGTTCTATACCAACACCAGCTCATAAATGGTATTACAATCCACCACCAACAATTTCTTCAATGGAAGACACAGCTATTAAAAAAAAAACACAAAATTAAAAAAATTAAATTACCCCGAGTTATGTTTCGGCGGTCGGGAATTTAGTTAAAAAATATTTATTTATTACAATATTAATTTAATTATAAAAATACAGGATATTTAGCTGGCGGCTGATGCCCGACTGAATATAATGCAAAAATAATAATTGTATCTGATTTCCTATAAATGCATAGTTGCAATATGACGTTTGTTGACGGTGACTGTATACTCAGCGTAAACGCGTGTTACGATGAGTTAACTCCTCCCTCCATAAGATAGAAGCAACTCTTGCTTCTTACGGCGTCCGCGCTGTCTTTGGTGTCCTCCGGGATGTTCTTAGTTTTCCATTGGTACAGCTTCCAGGATGCTGCAGCAACCAGTAGGATATATAAGATGATTGTGTTCCAGCTAGGTGTGGTTGCTATGATAGGCCAATTATCTTCTTTTGGCACGGAGATGTCGGCAGCCTTATTAATCAATTCATGGATGCTGTCAAGTGAAATGTCTTCTAATTGTAGTTCGTATTGTACTGGTTGTTCCGAGACTTGATGCTGCTCCGGTAGCGGTATGACCTCGTTCGTGACGAACGTGTCAGTGTGAGATCGCAGTGTCTTGTTCATGATGTACATCTGACAGTCTTCTGTTAGTGTAACGAGATGAATTCCAGATAGTTTCTTGTAGTCTGTCTTGGTGTTGCATTGTGTTTTGGTGACTTCATCTTCTCTGAGAACAAGTAGCCAGTTGTTGTCTCCGATCTTCTGAATTTTTCCTCTTCTTAAGTTCATCTTGGCGTAAGTACAATTTGCTGGGCGATGCTGAATGAGTGATAGTATGCAGTCATCTGTGTCTTCGATTCTTCTGGTGTCGAGGAGTTTGCAGAGCTGGGTGTTGTCGGTCAGTGGCTGACAATCTTCTTCCAGGTAAGCGTACTCGTCGTTACCAAGTGCTAGGTATTTGGATTTAGGGATAATGGTAAGGTTATTTTTATTCGGGATTGAATAAAGGTGAATAAGGTCATAGGTTTTGGGGTAATTGAAGGGATTTCGAGAATAAAATTAACCGAGTGTTCTGTGCTGTAAGCTTTAACTGTAATTGACTTTTCTATCCTGTATATGTTACTAATGCTAATACTAGCTACTGGTTTAAGAAAAAATCTATTTTCTAAATTTCTTAGCTCCTCTACTAGATTCTGAGGACTTATGATACTAGGATGCATGGTGCCCATCTGCGCAAAAGTCATAGCATCTTCTACTAACATTAACCTATCTAAAATTATCTGTAAACTAAAATCTATCTGTACGTAAATGTCTAAGAAATGTAAACGGTTAGATAAGTCGTTGGAATTATTAGTAATATTATGTAGTAAACTAGCTAAATGTTTCTGATTATCGTTTAATTTTGTTAACTGTTTACTGAATTCTTCTATTGTATTATGTGCTAAAACTAAGGATTTCCTTTGTGAATCTTGAACGTTTCTAACTCTGTTTTTAATGTTTAAGATTTCTTCTTCGAACTTAGCTGCATCTTCGTGGTCGAGGTTACCTGTAATAGACTTAACGACAGTACCTAATCCATCTATAAGACCGCGGCGCTTTCTAATTTGCGGCGTTAAAAACTTAATCTTTTTACCTATAACACTAAAGCTATATTCTATTTGATTCCTATATGTTTTATGTAAATCTCCAGATGCTGTATTCTCAACGGTTTTCGTACTTGCATATAGAGACATTAGTTGGATAGATGTAAAGTGTAAATTGGTAACGTTGTAAACGCAAGCAAGGCTAAAGTAGTTGTCTTGTTTAAGGAGTTGACCTTGTTTAAGGAGGAGGATTCCGTTATCGTTACCTACATGGGCAATGGTTACGGTAGCTGTTGTGTTGAGCACGACGGCTCCTGCGATGACGGTCCTGCAACAAGATGAGGCCTTCGTAGTAGCTTGAAGTGAACCCTAATGGACTTAGAATTTGGATGGTTACCTATTATTTCAGCCACGTTATTTGGATGAAGGTGTATAATCTTGTATGGTCCTTTGAAGACTGGTTTCGTTTTGTCACTGCGTGCTGACTTTGCTACCTGTTTATAAACAGTTTCACCTACCTTGAATTTCATTTCCTCCGCTTCTTGGTTACGTTTAGCAATCACCTGCTCCTTGTTTTTGGACACGTGTGCCGCGATGCATTCTTGAACCGCTTCTGCATTGGCACGATGCTTAATAACATAGTCCTGGTAGAATTCTTTTGGGTAGTATAGCTCTAATGGGTTTCTGGATGCTGTGTGTCCGAATAATAACTCGTGAGGTGTATATTCTGTTGCCGAATGAATAGCGTTGTTGTATGCTACTATAGAATACTTCATAATTAGCTGTATGGGGTCATCTTTGTTGGTCATTCTTTGTATCCTAATTATTTCAGCTAGCGTAGAGTGCAAACGTTCGATAGGGGAGTTAGAGTTAGGGTTATAGGGTGTAGTAAAGTGTATGTGAATGTTATGTAGTGCGCATATTTCTTTAATAACATCGTTGTCAAATTTAGTGTCTGAGTCTGTGGTTATCTTATTTGGTAAACCTAATACTGAGAAAACGCTTAGCAATGCTTCGGCTATATGAACACTGCTACATGCTGTTAGTGGGATTGCCTGGGCGTATTTAGAGAAGTTGTCAATGACTGTAAGAAACGTTGCGCCTCCGGTTGAATATAAATCCATAAATATGTGTTCCATCGGTTTACGAGGCGTATCGGTTATAACTAACGGTGGTTTAAGAGGGTTGCGTTCGTATTTAGATTTCAAACAGGTGTCACATTGATTAACGAATCTTTGAATAGTAAGAAGCATATTCGGCCAATGATAATTTCTATGCAACTGCTTATACGTTTCCTGAATACCACGGTGAACAGTCTTACCTTCGTGATAATTTTTAATTAACTCTTGTTGTTCGGGTTTGTTTTCTACTAGAGTTACGCGTTTTGTGCATTTAAGTAGTTTAGGACCTCTGTCGTTAAATATTGTTGTGTAAACTCTAGAGAAGGCATGGTATAATTCTTCGTTATGAAAGTAACAATGAAATATACGATCCGCGATGGTATGTTCTTTAAGGAATTTGATTATCTCTGACTCTGTGTTATTCACTGGGATAAAGACATCTTTTATAACTACTTTCGAGTTGGTGGATCTATTATCTACTCTATATGTGGATCCGGGCGTTGACCTTATGTGGAACTGTTTAAGTTGCCTATCGATAGCGTCAATAATTATGGGTATGCCTCTATTTTCATTGTCAGGCTGTGTATGTCTTGTAGACACTAATTCAGGTTCGGCTGACACTACGCTCATGCTATCTGTACCTATATAAGACTCAGGAACGCTCGGGTTTTGTGGTTGTGTGTTTTCATTGGGTGCTAGTATGTCTGTTTGGTTTTCAGCTTCCCTACGTGCATTTTCGAATATTCTATTAATGATCTCGTCGTCTTCGTTATCATCCAAATTAACTGCTAGAGAGTCGGCACTCCCATAGAAGATTTTAACACGCGATAGAGCGTCTGCATTAGTGTTTTGGCGGCCCTTCTTATATACAACCTTATAGTCGTATTCTGAGAGTTTTAAACGCCACCTCGTTAATTTAGAGTTAGGATCTTTCAATGACATTAGCCAGGTGAGAGGCCTGTGGTCCGTGTAAATAATGAATTTTCTGCCGTAAAGGTATGGTCTGAAGTATTTAATGGCCCATACTATGGCAAGCAGCTCCTTTTCTATTGTAGAGTAACGCGACTCTGTATCTGATAGCGTCCGTGATGCAAATGCTACCGGTTTATCGGATCCTACTGTCCCTTGGGATAATACCGCACCTAGTGCTACATCAGATGCATCGGTGGTGAGGATGAAAGGCTCATCAAAATTCGGGTACTGTAGAATTGGGGCGTTAGTTAGAATTTGCTTGCACTTATTGAAAGCTTCTAAAAAATCCGGGGAGTGTATGAGTTTACTATTTTTCTTAAGGCAAAGGGTCATTGGTTTAGTAAGCTTGGCGAAATCTTTTATGAATTTCCTATAATAACCGACTAAACCTAAGAAGGCTTTTATTTCCTTCTGCGACCTGGGTAAGGGGAAGTTAAGGACGGCTTTAATCTTATCTTTGTTTGGCTTTAAACCTTCATCTGTTAATTCGTGTCCTAAGAAGTTAACCTGTTTTTGTAAAAACTGTGATTTATCTAACTGGATCTTTAAATTGTGTGTTTTGAATCGATCAAATACTTGTTTTAATTTTTCTATGTGTTGTTGCAATGACGTAGATATTATTATTACGTCATCTAAGTAGGTGTAAACATTGTCTATGCCTCTCAAGATATGATCCATTAGTCTTTGGAATGTACTTGGTGCGTTTTTGAGTCCAAAAGGCATTCTAAGGAACTCATAGTGTCCGCGTTCAGTTGTAAATGCTGTTTTCTCAATATCATTAGGGTGCATTTCCACTTGGTGATAACCGCTAGCAAGGTCTAGGGTCGTGAAATACTGCGCTCGTCCTAATCTATCTAATATGTCGTGTATATTCGGTAAGGGATATTTATCTTCTATGATACGATCATTGAGTCGTCTGTAGTCAATTACGAGTCGCCATTTAATGTTGCCTGAGGCATCGGGTTTTTTGGGTACTATATGCACAGGACATGACCAGGGGGATATGCTCTCCCGTACGATGCCTTGCTGAAGGAGTTTATCCACTTGTTTACGAATTTCCTCGCGTTGTTTAGGAGCTTGTCTGTAACTACGTACAAAAACTGGTGTTTTATCGCTTAATCTAAGCTCGTGTTTAACGGCGTGTGTAAAGGTGAGTGGTATATCATCCGCATAGAACAAGTCCCTATACTGATAACATAACCGGGTTATTTCGCGTCTTTCTTCGTCGTTCATGTGATCTGTACGAATTTTCCGAAGGTTTTCGTTTAATATTTGATCAATGTTATTTTGAACCTGTATGGTATTAACCTCGTGACAATGACGTGTTTCATTGACATTGGAGAATTTCTCTAACTCGATGGACGGGTTAAACGGGATACATTTCTTTTGATCACTATGATTAATTACCGATGTCTTAAACGAACCGTTTGTAACGTTAACTATAGCTGCTGGGGACATTAAACCATCTGACCAAATTAATTCGTCGTGTAGGTATTGCCCATCCAAGTAGTTGGTTTTTACTTTAACTATCTTTTCGCATCTAGGTTCTATGCTTATTTTCTGAGGCGGCGAACTAAAGTGTATCGGTATTTCCGCCGTAGATGTACGTAACACATTATTATTCAAATCAATGTTACTCTTAAGTTTTTGCAGAAGGTCAATTCCGATCAGACCTTTATATTTAGGATCGAAGTCAAATATTAGGAATTTATGTGTTATATCGCTATTAAACGCGGGAGGTAAGGGAAGATACACTACCTTATCGTGAACGGATGAACTGTGTGCCGTGTTAATTTGAAAGGGTTCTGTTTCTACACAGTACTCAAATATGGTGCCTGCAACTACATCAGTTGCTATAGTTGAATGACTGGCCCCTGTATCTAACAGAAACTTACCGTCAAACTCTGGTAGTATTATATACGGTAAATATTTTTTTGTCTGAAAGTTTATTGAAACTAAGTCTGGTTGTCTTGGTTGGTGTCTAAGGTAAAATCCTGGTCACAACCTACCTCTTGCTCGTTCATGATAACATTCGGCTCAAGCACTATGCCGTTGTCATCTGTGACATTGTTATAGAGTCCCATATCACTGGGTCCTGGTGGATCTTCCGTGGCCATCTGAATTGGTATGTAGAATAACTGCTGAGCGAACTGTGGTTTTTCTGGCTTACCTACCGTACGCATTGTGACGTCCGATGATACTGGCGTCGGGACCGGTGGTTTTGGAATGTTAGGCTGATTCCTAAAGTTACTTGAATTATGTGGTCTATAGTTACCTGATGCTGATTTGCCTTTCCAGGGCAATACGGACTGTACCCACTGTTGACGCTGTTCAGGACTCGTACTATTTTGTAGTGGTACAAAACTTTGTGGGGAAGTAATGAAGCCCGGTACAAATGGGTGTGTCGTATTACGTATGGGATTATTATTGCCTGGTTGTTTAGATAACTCCTTTGGCTTTGCTTGTGACGTTGATGGATTATTATTAAGGTAATTAGCTCTATTATATGAAAGCCTAGCCTCTTCTTGTCTGGCCGCTATGATAGCTTCTTCGAAGGTGTCCGGTTTGGCGATTCGAACGCCCAACGAGACGTGGAAATCTAACTGATTTATGAATTGTTCAATAACCATCTTTTCGTAATACGATTTATTACCATGCTCACCTACGGAATACAGAGTATCTAACAGCTCACGGAGGCGTTTGCCGAAGCTTTCGGCGTCTTCAGCCTTAGATTTACGCACTCGCGTTAGCTCCTGCATTACTTGTATCTCGTTTCGTGGTTCACCAAGGCGCCTAATTAACGCATTCTTAATTAATAGCCACGAGTTTAAGTGACCTTCGTACGCTATTGCGTCTATGGCTGGACCACTGAGCCTACTTTTAATTAAGCAAATGAATGCTGGGTGCGAACGATCTGTCTCGGTGGTAAGCTGTAATAAGTTTTCTACTTCCCTAATATAATAGTTAAGTAATTTGGGATTGCCATCATATTTAGGCATTAAATCTGCTAATAGTTTATATGGTTTATAGTTGGCATCATAGTCTCTGAGCGACATTGTTTTACTGAAAGTTGCCTGCGTAGTGGCGTTTCACGCAAAACAATAGAGGTGTCGAATATCGATTGGAATTTGCTCGTGATCTACTTAACGCTAATATTATAGTTTTATGGTTGCCTACTGCGATTTTAGCTTATAGACAGACACATCGATTAACATAAAATACATTAATTAAAATAAGGCAGGAAATATAGCAAGGACACTTGGTAAGATAAGAGCACTCACCAAAGCAGCCACTGCATCTCCTGTCGAGTAGGGTCTCGTCCAGCACAGCTTCCTCCAATTCTCCGGAGATTTATCCCGATGACCGTACAGGTGTCCGACCGCGCGATAAGTTCTTTGTAGTTCGCGAAAGAACGATTTGAGAACCGTCGCCCGTAAGATGAAGAGTTGGATTCGATCTTAGAACGTCGCGATCCTACCGACTGCGCCAGTTATGTTTCGGCGGTCGGGAATTTAGTTAAAAAATATTTATTTATTACAATATTAATTTAATTATAAAAATACAGGATATTTAGCTGGCGGCTGATGCCCGACTGAATATAATGCAAAAATAATAATTGTATCTGATTTCCTATAAATGCATAGTTGCAATATGACGTTTGTTGACGGTGACTGTATACTCAGCGTAAACGCGTGTTACGATGAGTTAACTCCCGACAAAAGAAAAAAAACACTACCGTGGCTAACAAAAGGGCTGATAACTTTGAAACCGCTTAACCGATTTCCATCAAACATCAAAATCGGTTCATGCGTTCGGGAGCTACAGTGCCACAGACACACACAGACACGTCAAACTTATAACACCCCGTCGTTTTTGCGTCGGGGGTTAATAAAACTACAAAAGAATCAATGGAATTTATTGGACAGATACAGTACATCAACCGATGACGTCACAACTGCCCAGTGACGCGAAACGACCACCCGCGGTGCTCCACGCTAAAACAACAGAAGAGATAGGTACAGAAGCCTGGTTTCAAAAAACGAGTAAATCGAGCTGCAGTCCGTATGACAATATTGGATCATACGGTTTTCCTCAAAATGGTTGAGCTGAATGCCGCTGATCCACGCGTCATGTTCGTGAACGGGCGCTGTCATTAGAGATTCAATAATCTTTTTACTGTCATGGCTTATATTTTTATACTGTTCTTTGCTTAAATTTTTGTCACATGTAGAAGTAACAAGAATAGTGTATCCAGGGTTTTATAAAAACATAATTGAAAGAAGAGTTCGTGGAGTTTCGTTCTTGTTTGTTCTTTTTCTCCAAAGAGACGTACTACGTTTTGGAACGGGTAAATAGCTTCAACTTTCTAACTACCTGACCAATAATTCAAAAGTGAATATACAATTAAACTATACACCACTAATTTTAAATTAGTACAAATACTTAAAGGGCTTATTATAGAAGGTCTTATTATCTTATATGTAAAGTCTCAATAAATAATATTCATTAACAGCAAAGTTAGTAGCGTTTGTTTATATCCCGAAATGTCACTAAATTTATGGAAATATTTATTTAAAAAGCTTGCGCGCGCTTCCGCTTGTAAATTAGCACTGAGCGTAGTATTTTGTAGTAGCAATGGTTATGAATGATTGATTCAATTATGAATTTACCTATTATGACAAAATTTCGTGGATAATTTCGGATTTTGTTTTTTTTTACTTTTGACTACACAAATATGATTAGTACGGGTACGGATAGAGCCCCATTTTGTTTTGTACTAATTAAAAATAGTGGTGTATATATAGTTTAATTGACATTTTTCAAAGTTAGAGTGAAGGGGCTCCTTCAGATTAAGCTCATCGTACGCTTTGTCATACCCATCTCAATTTAAAAAAAAGTGCTTTGACTCTGACTTATGTCTAATACTAAACCAGCTGTATGTCCAAGTTTGTTTAAGTATCTGTGTTCTGTCGTTAATCGTTTCAAAAACCACACCTGACAATGTTCATCATCATCTACTTAGCCTTTTCCCAACTATGTTGGGGTCGGCTTCCAGTCTAACCGGACGCAGCTGAATACCAGTGTTTTACATAGAGCGACTGCCTATCTGACCTCCACAACCCAGTTACTGGGTTGTCAGATTTCCTGGTTTCTGACTATCCGTAACGACTGTCAAAGATCTACGAATGACAGCCGGGACCAACGGTTTTACGTGCTTTCCGAGCCACGGGGGTGTCACACCACCAACTTCCAAACTCCGGGCTGCTGCTGAGCAAATCCTAATGGAAAAACCCAACAACACTTTTTGCCCGACCTGGGAATCGAACCCGGGACCCCACGCTCATCAGTCGCGCTTGCGACAAGACCAACGGGGCAGTTCACACCTGTCAATGTTAAATTAGAAAAAAAATGCTTTTCAGTTCGCGTTTTGGTCCAAAATATCCGGTCTTATACTAGAAATAAACCTCCCCCATACATTTCCAAAGGAACGAATACGTTTGTAATAATTAAAAATTAAAATAAAAATATTATGCATTTTCAAAATTTATTGGTTTTGGGCTGAATTTTTTTACCGGACACACTCTTCACCCCATTGGTATGGATATTCCTATTCCGTAACACGCTGTATACATGCAAATTGAGACACCGCAACGATGTACAAAAATCCAAAGTTCACACAACATAATGCATTTCCGAGCTACCATGATCGTACAAAAAAATTGTGTAAAAAAAATCTATTGTGTTAAAAAAACTGACTTTGACGTCTGAACAATGCATGGTGGGACAAAGGCCATGAAGTGGTATTTGAGGGCTCTTATTTGCGAGTCACTTTTCATCACAATGTCGTGCCCTGAAAGAAAACCCTCATAGGCATAATCGGAAGAAAAGAAATTTTATGCATCATATTTTGTCATAAAACCCTGTTGTTCTGACGTGTGGTTTAAACGGCTCAGTGGTTAAGGCGCCCGCCTGTCATGCACGAGGCTGTGAGTTCGCAACCGGACACGGGCCACTACCATTTTGACTTTTTCTATTTCATATGTACTTTCTAAGTTTATCTTGGACATCACTGACATCAGTGAAGGAAAGCATCGTGAGGAAACCTGGACTAATTAATATAAGTCTGAAATCGCCAATCCGCCTTGAGCAAGCTCGGTGATCAACTCTTGTGCCTTCTCTGTATGAGAAGAGGAATTTACCCTGCAGTGCGACAATACATAATAGTCTGGTAATATGAATATTATATAAACAACTCTAAGTTCAATTATTTATTATTAATTGCTATGTTATTTAACATCAGATAAAACTTACTTAAATAATAATAAGATGACAAACTACGAGTATATACAGTTATTATAAAATACAAAAAAGGAAGCTTATAGGGCATCAAAAAACTCATCCGCATCGCTGTCAATGGGACAAGTGCCCAAAAAGCTGGCAGATGAAATCTAAGTTGGGTTTATATTGGTGACCAACTGAAATAAAAGATTGGCAGCCAGACAAAATGTCAATGTCAATTTCAATGAGACCATTTACAGGCACTTTTGAATTTTCAAGAAGTTACATTTAAAAGTTGAAGCTAGTTGCTCGTAGACGGCTTTAAAGTCAACGTTCATCCTTTCTAAGTTATTAAAGAAAAATATAATTATAGAACCTTCCTCGGCGAAGCAGTATTGGATTAAGTGGAAATAATTACTAAAGCGTTAGCAACTGACGTAAAACTAATCAACGAAAACCTTATCCCTAATCCTTCCTTCCTTTGGAACCTCATTTTTACTTGAAAGCAACTGCTTAACGCTTATGCTCGCGACTTCTTTCATATAAATATCGGTTGATTTTTTAGCGCAGAACTCAAATACTTTCTCTAAAAAAAATTCGCCTAAATTACTTCTTCTAGCATCAGCTTTCGTGCCAGTAAAAGTCGCTGTCAAATTCGGTCCAGCTGTTTCGGAGATGACCTAGAATAAGTAGATAGACCGGATTTTGTTTCATTAAATATTCATAATGAGTAGTATTAGTACAACTACCCAGTAGTAGTACTACTAAGTAGAACTGCCCCGTTAGTCCCGTGGTCGCAAGGGTTTCATTCCCAGGTCGGGCAAAAAGTGTTATTGGGTTTTCCCATTAGGATTTGCTCAGTAGCAGCCCGGAGTTTGGAGGTTGGTGGTGTGACTCCCCCGTGCCTCGGAAAGCACGTAAAGCCGTTGGTTCCGGCTGACATTCGTAAGGCGAAGGCGGATGTATTTTTTGTAAAGAGCTTTTTATTATTAAAACTTTTTCAGCCATGTTCGGCGACCTTTTACCAATCGTCAGTCCACCTGATGGGGGCCTTCCCAGGAGTACCGGTCAATGTGGCTGTCTTTAAGGGAGGCCTACGTCCAGCTGTGGACAATGTTCGGCTGATATGATAATAATAACGACGACGACGATGAGGGTACGGTCGGCGCAGTGGCTGAGCGATTGGCTGCTGCGCTGCATGTCGCGGGTTCGATTCCCGCACGGAACAAATATTTGTATGGCCTACAGATAGTTGTTTCGGGTCTGGCTGTTTGTGTATGTGAGTTTATATGTGTGTAAACGCACCCACGACACAGGAGAAAATCCTAGTGTGGGGCAACGTTTTATTAAAAAGATTAAAGATTAGATTAGATTAATAAAAAGTTTACTCAAACAACACAAGAGTATTTCATTCGACAAGAAATGTAAACGATATCTTTTCCTTAAAGCAATGAACCGACATTATTCAACTATTTCCACCAAGCCTTATATTAAAACAAGTCGTGTCTTATCCCGACGATAAATTTCCATTATTTCCTCAACTGCGAAGCGCTGAATATTCAGCCCTAATTGCAGGAGGATCTGTTAGTTTGAAAATGCTGCAATGGTAACTGAATTACGTGTGTATATTTTATTGTAGCCGCCACGAGTCGTGAGCACAAACATTTAGTTCATTTTAGGTTCCTTTCTGGGTTTTTTGGGGCGCGGTGCACCCTCAGCATACATACATACCATCACGCCTGTATACCCCGAAGGGATAGGCAGAGGTATGTACACCCACAGTCCCATTTAATGGGGGGGGCGAGCCTATTGCCATTAACCGTGCACAAATCCTAACTCCGAGCTGCTACTGAGATTTTTATAGAAAAATCCAATAACACTTTTTGCTCGACCTGGGATCGAAACCACGGCCTCTAGCGTAGCAATCGCGCTTAGGACCACTAGGCTAACAAGGCTCGGCTACTCAAAAAAGAACAGAAAGGAACAGAAAAGCCCAAAAAAAATTTGACGTTTGTGCTCACGAATCGTGGCGGGTGCTATATGTATATGGGTATAAAAACTAGTTTGTAAATACACGTTAGAATACGTACATGCTATTAGTATAACTATCAACACCTGCCCTTTTAATTGCCTCGTTGATATCATGTTCAAAACCGCGGTCATTTTTCCACTTTAATTTTTATCCGACATGGGTTAGCTCTTGTCTCTAGTCTAGGTCAGAGATGAGAAACGCAAAGTCGCCGATGGAGTGAGCTTACCCAGAAGAAGCCTGTTATTATTACTACATACATACATACATTCATTCTCAGTAGCAGCTCGGAGTTAGGATTTGTGCCCGGTTAATGACAATACTTCTGCCTAACCCTTCGGGTAGTACAGGCAGAGTTGTACCAATGTACACCCACAGTTCGCCGGTATGCTTAGGTCCCATGTAATAGGGGCGAGCCTATTGACAATAACCGGGCACAAATCCTAACTCCGAGCTGCTACCGAGAATTTCATAGAAAAACTTAAAGGTGTTCGTCGTGCGCCTAATCTCTCCCCGTTAGTGTCGCATTTCCGATTCATCAGTCTATGAGAGTTAGAGAAGAAGAAGTGCACCTTTATTTGCGCACACACTCGTGTACAGTAATATCACTTAGACTCCGTTAAAATTGGCTGCCGTGACCGAAATCGATCTAGAGAATATTATTAACTATCAACACTACAGTAATATTTTGACAAATATAAATAGCTTTACCCGATTCGAAATCAAATAATATTCCCGAAAATATCCTTTGGTACTCAGCAATAGGGTAGCTTATCATCAGTATCAGAGTCTTTTGTAATCGGTCCAGTGAGTCCAAAGAATAGGTACAAACAAAAAACAATCGAATTTTACGTCATGCTTTCTATAAGTTTAGATACGGATTTCGTCCACGTGTCAGGGTACAAAGAACCTCTTAATCTAGCTGCCAAATTTCACAATCAAAGGTCAAGTAGTTTTCGAGATATTGGGTTTAGTCAGTGAAAAAATTACTAAGGGACCTTTAGTTTTTATATAATAATTCTGTCCGTCACTTCGGCCGCGTGGAAGTCAAGTACTATATGATCTTAACTATTTTTTTCGCGATTTATTTTCAAAATGTCAACCATGCTTAAACGCCATACTTAACTACCCCGTTGGTCTCGTGGTCGCAAGCGCGACTGATGAGCGTGGGGTCCCGGGTTCGATTCCCAGGTCGTGCAAAAAGTGTTATTGAGTTTTTTCAATAAGCCCGGCGTTTGGAAGTTGGTGGTGTGACACTCCCGTGCCTCGGAAAGCACGTAAAGCCGTTGGTCCCGGCTGTCATTCGTAGATCTTTGGCAGTCGTTACGGATAGTCAGAAGCCAGAAAGTTTGACAACTAATCTAAGAGGTATCGTGTTGCCCAGTAACTGGGTTGTGGAGGTCAGATAGGCAGTCGCTCCATGTAAAACACTGGTATTCAGCTGTATCCGGTTAGAGTGGAAGCCGACCCCAACATAGTTGGGAAAAGGCTAAGTAGACGAGGCATGCTTAAACGGAGAGGACATGCGATTCCAAAGTCCACTAAGAACATTCGATACTTCAGAAAACAATATCATCAATTTTTGTTCAGATTCTAAATCCATTAGGATGACCTTGTTTTCATCTCAATTATAAATTGCATCTTTAAATTTAATTTTGGTTGTTTTAGTTTTTTTTTTCTTTATCTTTAGATGGCAAGCATGCAGCATACCTGGTGCTAAGTATATCAAAGTTTACAAATACCAAAGGCCTTGCAAATGCGTTGCCATCCCAGAGAAAACATTTAAATGTCTCATGAGCCTGTAATTACACCGGCACTCATACCCTTCAAACCAGAACACGGCAACACTACTTTGCGGCAGAAATAGAAATGGTGGTAGTACTTCCCCGGAAGAGCTCCTTCACAAAGAGCTCTAATAAACACAATAATTAATGAAACACTACTCGAGCAATCGCTACTTTGCCTGGGCTGAACCTTAGTGGGTTAAACTTTTAGTAATACATACATACATAAACTCACGCCTTTTTTCCATGAGGGCAGGCAGAAACCACAGAACGCTACGATCCTTACATACTTCTTTTGCATCGGCCACGTTCATACATCTCGTTATACAAGCATGCCGGTTACGAGTATTGCGCACCTACCAACCCACTACTTTTAGTAATATCAATTGATACCCACTCAAAATGAATTCTAAGAAGCTGTAGGTGTTTAATCATAAACCATTTTATATTTGAACACACCTACCCATTCAATTTGCCTTTAATCAAAATCTTTTAGGTTCACAATATGAATTGAAATGATTCGTCACATAACATACCATCACGCCTGTATTCCCCGAAGGGTTAGGCAGAGGTGTAACAATGTACACCCACAGTTTGCCGATATGTTGAGGTCCCATGTAATAGGGGGCGACCCTATTGCCATTAACCGGGCACAAATCCTAACTCCGAGCTGCTACTGAGAATTTCATAGAAAAACCCAATAACACTTTTTGCTCGACCTGGGAATCGAACCCAAGACCTCAAGCGTAGCAGTCGCTCTTAGGACCACTAGGCCACTGGGTGTTTGTATAAAATGCTCAGTAGCAGCTTGAAGTTAGGATTTGTGATCGGTTAATGGCATTAGGCTCGCGCCCCCCTATTACATGGAACCTAAAACATACCGGAGAACTGTGGGTGTACATTGGTACACCTCTGCCTTATCTTTCGAGGAATACAGGCGTGATGATCTGCATGTATGTATGTACTATAATCTTCTTACCAAAACACTCACCCTTTGATCTAAAAAACATTAGGAACAAGTGGTTCCCAAACTCAGAAAGATCCGACTAAAAAACTTATCGTATTACCGAACATATTCGAAACTGTACGAGTGATCCAACTGGAAAGTAGGTATTAGGCTTCATTACGATTCGACAGGTAGAGTCAAAAGTTAAAACGGAATCGCTCTACTAACGCTATAAGTATTTCAAGCACGTATTGGACGGTGTTATGCGAAATGTGACGGTGAATAAATTATATAAATGTGCGGGTTGTGATGAGTTTAATTTCCGAGAAGTCGTCAATGTTCGGGAAGATGCGTGTGATGCCGTATTTTGGGTAATGACAGACAAGTCATTACGTCCTAAATGAGGGATACTTAAATGTGGAATGGTGATTTATTTTACAGGGGTTATGACAGCGGTAAGCAGCAAGATCTCTAGCGTAGCAGTCGCGCTTAGGACCTCTAGGCTAACGAGGCAATTCATCAAATAGTAGTTAAAAAAAAATTAACATACCAAGAAATAAGTGTGTTAAAAAACCCTTATCGAACTTGTATTTAATATAGAATTAAATCCTGCTAACACACTTGAATAGTTTACCTGTTTTAACAAACATGGACTAGATATGTAATCCGCGCGACCACTGCAGGATTAAGCGTGAAAGAGTAACAAACATCCATCCATCCATCCATCCATCCTAACAAACTTTCGCATTTGTATTTTTTTTATGCCGTTGGATGGCAACCAATCCCACGGCCCACCTAATGTTAAGTGGTTACCGCTGCCTATAGACATCTGCAATACCTGAGGCCTTGCAAGCAAATGCGTTGCCATTCCAGAGACAAACCGAAACCCAGCAACGCTGCTTGACGGCAAAAATATGTATGGTGGTACTACTTACCCGGACGAGCACCTCCACGAAAAGCTCTACTACTACTTAAATCTATTAGTAGGAAAGATTAATTAAAGTCAAAAACCAGCACAGTTACTTCCTAGAATTTAACGAGCATGCTAAACTTTCACCATGAATTTTCTTGGCTACCTTCAACATGAAACAGCTTCGTGAATTTTTCCCTCGATTGGCAAATTAGAGTGTATGCGACTCGTCGGGATATCTCGACTGATTCTACTCGGTTCTGATTCCACTCGGCTCACTTCGGTTCCGATCGTGTTAGTTTTTCACTTGTTAAAACGTAGATCATTAGTTAAAGTAGGTTAATACCGTATTACATGACTGAGTTTTTAGATCGAACAAGATTATCTGGAGATTCATTAATGTGATCGTCGTTAGTGAGATTGGAGATTTTTAATGGTTCATTTTTAAACAAATCGTGGTTTGTAAAACAAACTATCTGAGTATCTCAATGATAGGACGAACGTTTTGCATCCTTTGATACGGAGTGTAAGGGATTTCTATCCTTCAACTTCGTCAGTGCACTCAGAACACTATTCTGACTTCAAAACAACTGGAATTGCTTTCAGGAATAAATTTTTTCTTTTTTCGGCAGATCAAGTTTGAAAAATTGGCCTTTGGCTCTTTTAGTCATTCCTCATGGTAATAATGATATCAGCCTCGTTGGTCTAGTAGTCCTAAACGCGACTGCTACGCTAGAGGTCTTGGGTTCGATTCCCAGATCGAGCAGTGTTATTGGGGTTTTCTATAAAATTCTTAGTAGCAGCTCGGAGTTAGGATTTGTGCCCGATTAATGGTAATAGGCTCGCCCCTCATTACATGGGACCTAAACATACTGTGGGTGTACATTGTTACACCTCTGCCTAACCCTTCGGGGATTACAGGCGTGATGGTATGTGATATTACCTCAAACAAGGGTAAAATATTTTTTTACAAACCGTTGAGGACGATACAAAGGGAATAAGAGCAAATTTTCTCTTAGCGGAAAAGTATTAAAAGCTTCCTTAACTCTTTACTTATGTTTTCCAATAAAAAAAAAACTAGTTTTCTGAATTCATGGTTTCAGGTTAAGGATAGATGTCCCTTGCACCCGTTATACTAGCCTATGCCCGCGACTTCGCTGCATGAATCTAAGTAATCTAAAGGGATTTTTTTTGCGCGGAACTTTAATCATTTTACCAAAATACAAATAACCTAAGTTACTTCTTATTACTCTGTTATCTGCCAGTCTTCCCAAACCAACATTATTTTTTAAAGTAGTTTTCAAAAGCTGTTATCTTTTTTGTAAAAAACATTCTTTATTTTTCTCTTTTTAGTACCTACTTCCTATCTCTATGTATGTACTACGGTGTGGACTATTCTTATAATTTAAAGACATGGTATAAAACGAACCATAATTTTAACTTGTACCGGTACGTTAACTTTGGTGATAATACATTTATGAATATCTAATACTAGCTGCTACCAGCGGCTTCGCATGCGTGGCTTTTTCCAGCCGCGTTAAGTTAGGTCTTTGGTTACTGCTCCTCTTCCGGGTGTCGTAGCGTGATGTTATATAGCCTATAGCCTTCCTCGATAAATGAACTATCAAACAAACAAACTCTTCAACTTTATAATATTAGTATAGATAAGAAAGCTGAAGAGATTTTTCGTTTGTTTAATCGCGCTAATCTCTGGAACTACTAGTCGAATAAAAAAAAATATTGTTTGTGTTTAATAGCCAGATTCATGAGCAATAGTATAGGCTTTATTACATCACGCTACGACACACAGGCACAGAGCAGTAATCAAAAACGTAACTTAACACGGGTGAAAGAAATCCCACGAACGAAATCACAGGCACAAACTAGTTTTAACACCTTTAAATACTTTAGTATTTAACCCTCTAATAGAACCCTTCTCATTTCAAAATGAAAAGGGTACTTTGTCATCTAAACTAGAACCTATTCGAAAAAGAAATCATAGTCACAAACATAACCCGAAAACACTGTAGGTCTATATTACCTGAAAGAATAATAAATTATTCACTTAATGAAGCGACCGTGACAGCAAGGAAATTGGGTGCGTTACCGCCCTGAAATTAATCCTTTTCAAAGGGTTTGGCTGTAAGAAAGTTTATTTGTTTTTAACTATGTTATTTTTTTGGATATTTTTGACACTTTCATTGTTCTACTTAATATTTTATTAGATACTAGCTTTTGCACGCGACTTCGTCCACGTGGTTTCTTTTTGATTTAAAATTCCGTTGATTCGAAAGTTACTAGCGCCATCTATTCACAATAACGTTGTTGTTTTCCTCGGGAACAGTATTTCTTTTTTCGGGATGAAAGTTACCCTATGTCCGTTTCTGTACACCTCCTGACAACGTTTTTGTAAAATTCATTCAGGACGATTTGGTCAGTGGTTTAGGCGTGAAAATGTAACAAACAGACTTACTTTCTCATTTATAATATTAGTTGGGTAGACTACTGTTTGCCCGCGTCGTTGTCCGTGTAAATGTTGGTTATCGTGGACGCAAACGAAGTCCCGGAATAAAAAGTAGCCTATGTCCTTTCTTGGGGTTCAAACTCACTCCGTTCCAATTTTCATCAAATTTAGTTCAGTCGTTTAGTCGTGAAAGCGTAGCAGACAGACAGATAGACTGACTGTACCTTCTTAAATATATTCCTCTAAATATTCTTAAAATTTGACCCATTGTAAAATGACATGGATCTCGGGACTCTGGGATCTAAAAATGAAGTTCAATTAAAAACTAAAAATAATGAAGTTCGATTTTTTCTATCGCAATTACTTTTTTTATTTTATACTTTTTAGTTTATTAGCATCCGCCATTTTGATTTTTTAAACATTTTTAACCCAGTGACAGTCAAGGTGCCGGTGACAGAAGTGACATAACAACGAACATTCATACATACAGGTCAAACACATAACCCTCCTTTAGATTTCACCACAGTCGGGTAAAAAGACTTGACAATACAGATCAGAATGTTGTTGGTAATCCAAACATGACCCCCCCCCAGTCTCCTTTTCCGACACGCAACAAACACAATTCATTTTTCATCTCTCGCCAAAAATATCAAAAATCTCGCCCGAGTATTCCCAACCCGACACGACAATTGTAACACCCAACAATAATATCATAGTCCAAAATAACTTTATACAAATCATGAGCTCAGTAAACATATAAATTAACTGGATTGAGGGTGGCAGACCCTTATCACGGTGATGTCAGCTCCATGCTGTGCCAACAACTCTTTGCAAAAGTCACCTGTATTCGAGTGAAAATTTCGTTGTGTGTGCTTTTAATAAGTATGTAAATCTTGTGTTAATTACGTGACGGGAATGTTATGGACCAGTGTCGGTTTTAAATGTTATGGTTGTTCGATTTATAATTAGTGTTGTTTTTTTTACACCATTATATCGTGTGGTATAATAGTAATGACATACCCATTTCGGTCACGGTAGCCCACGGCCCCACGGCACCCATTATACCCATACCCATACGGTACCCATAGGGGACGGTACCCATTTCGGTTCGGTCTTTTTTTTTTAACCGACGATAAAAAGACGGAGAATGTAATCAATTCAACGCGTATATTTTTTTATTTATGATCACGCATAACTTTTTACAGAGTAGTCCGATTTTGATAATTCTTTTAGTGTACCTATAGGGTATACCTTGAAGTTAATTCCTTAATAATTTTGATGATATAAATCCTACCCTAAGGGTGGGAAAATAGGGGTGATTTATTGTATACTCACTGTTTGCAATGCTGAGTTGTGTATTGTAATAAAAGTCATCAAAAATCAAGTATGTAGTAATTGGAAGGCCACAAAAAATTATAAAATATTTTTTTTTAACAAAAAATTGAACCGTCGAAAAAACTGAAAAGCAAAACAAAATTCTTTTTAGCAAAACGACAACCGTCTTCAAAAACTAAAAAGTGAAAAATAACTAGCTTTAGAGGCTTTGGTTCTGTTTGTAGTCTTGTATAGCCACCGACTTCCAAAGCTAAAGTTATTTTTCGCTTTTTAGTTTAAAAGTTTTTATTAAACACATTGGATAGTTATCACGCCGTCGGCACACCTGATGTTCAATAGACATCTGCAATACCAAAGGCCTTGCAAATGCGTTGCCATCCCAGAGACAAAGTTGAAATATCTCAAACCGGAACACGGCAACACTGCTTTGTGGCAGAAATAAATATGGTGGTAGTACTTCCCGGCACGAGCTCCTTCACAGAGAGCTCTACTACTATTAGGTATCTTAATGAAGACTAGACACGTACGCAGGAGATATTATAGTGCACAAGTGTGTGCAAGTGCAAACACAGTAGCACTCCCTCTTCTCTCAAACTCGTTGACCAATGAGACGGCAATCCGACACAACCGGAGAAAGACCAGGACCAAACGGCTTTATGTGCTTTTCGAGTCACGAAGGCGTCACACCACATAGAAGTAAAAATATTCATAAATACGAACAAATTTTACTACTGCACAACTTCTGAATTTTTAAAATAAAACACGTTTTTCATAGATTTATCGAGATTAGTTATTATGGTCATTTCATATCACCCGGTTTTATTCTAGCCTACAGTATACAGACTAAAACGTACGTGTATTACTTAAAATTTGTGAGCCAGGATTTAAATCGAAAACATTTTTGGCATGCCCATTGCCAAAACAACATACGAACTAAATAAACATTTATTCCGACCAATTAAATTTATTGTTTCGCTTTAGGCTTGGTTACAAAAAATTGGAACTAGATATTTTTCCTGAATACTGTGCAAGTCTATTATTATGAACATATGGGCTCTTTCAATTTATGCGTTCGGTGCTGGACCGCTGCGGTGCCGAAGCGATGCATTTGTTGTATTCGTACGTTTGTTTTCATACAAAGCGCGCGGTTTGGCAGTAGTGCGGCGTCAGAACGAAAAACGTCACGCGTCAACTGTATGAAAAAACACAACCGTCTGTATGCAGTCCGTAAAACGCACTGCATAAATTGAAAGAGCCCTAAATGTGAATGGGTGGAGAGAAAGAGAGAGGCCAAAGAAAAGGATTGTGTGAAAAATGATACAACATACCATCACGCCTGTATTCCCCTAAGGGTTAAGCAGAGATGTACCAATGTACACCCACAGTTTGCCGGTATGTTTAGGTCCCATGTAATGAGGAGCAAGCCTATTGCCATTAACCGGGCACAAATCCTAACTCTGAGCTACTACTAAGAATTTCATAGAAAAACCCAATAACATTTTTGTTCGACCTGGAAATCGAACTCAAGACTGAAAGAGAAGAAGTCAGTGACAGCATATCGGCTGGCAGGACGGATTGAAAGAAGAAATCGTGTTGCGCCGACCCCAAGGAACATGGGATACGGGCAGGAAGACGATGATTATGCAAGTACAAATAAATTCGTGGGTTTCGCTCGTTAATATCCTGTTTAAATCACGATAGATTTATTCTCGTGTTAACTATAAACCATTAATATTATTAGAGTAGCATTCAAAGGGGAGACAAGTTTTTAACCCAACTCTGCCTGGACTTATTATAATTTATTATTTTGCAAAAAGAATAATTTTACCAGGATTTTGTAAAGTTGATTTAAAAGAGAGTCCGGGGAGTTTCTTGCGCGTTCATTTCCATAAAGATCTACCTTCGTTTTAGAACTGGCAACTGGCTTCAACTGTCTGATTAACTAAACAACTCCTTGACAATGCTAAAGAAAAGAAAAGAAAAGATTTCGTAGTATGGCTATCCTTAAATGGAATATGGTAAGTGTGATGTTTCTTGACACTTAGTCTGAATCTGATAAAACTGAAACAAATTTACTTACATTTCATTTTGTTTGTCGCGAGATGAGATGATGACATTGCGAATTTTTTTTTTACGTTTTTAATTTGTACAATTTATTGACCTTCAGATCCACGTCAAGGCTGTTAGGATTTTGTTTTTTTTTTCTTATAAAGGACAAGCCCTCCACGCTAGTCCCAGCTACTATTCCTGAAAGCACAATCTACAGTGGCGACCACCAGTAAAGCATCGAAGCAATAAGGTTCTAGGATTCCCTACAAAAAAAGTAAATAGAAGCAACAGTGGAGGACTAAGAAGAAAATACATAATTTCTAGTAATTTTTACTTCATCACTATTTATCATCATCATCATAATCATCATATCAGCCGCAGAATATTTACTGCTGATCCCAGGCGTCTCCAAAGATTTCCAAAAGGACCGGTTGAAAGCGGCCTGAATCCAGAGTCTTCCTGCGGTCTTACGCTGCGCCTGCCGGTGCGTGGTCTCCATTCGAGAACTTCGGCCCTATCGGCCACCAACTCTGTGTGTCATGTGCCCTGCCCACTTCCAAATCAACTTGCTTATTTGCTGGGCATAACCATATCTTTTTTTCTATTTTTTTTACCCTCTGTATTAGTTTCCTTCCAGTAGTAGAGCTCTTTGTGAAGGAGCTCGTCCGGGGAAGTACTACCACTATATCTGTTTCTGCCGCAAAGCAGCGTTGCCGTGTTCCGGTTTCAAGCGTATGGGTGCCGGTGTGCACAGGCACATGAGACATTTCAACTTTGTCTCTTTGGTATGAAAACGCATTTGCAAGGCCTCCGGTATTGCAGATGTCATTAGACAGCGATGATCACTTAACCAGAAGGATGTCGACTTACTTGAGATCCAGTGAAAAAAAAAAAATTAAATCGGACACAAAACAGAAGATAGACCAATACGCATTAAGGGACGTTTAGAACTGCCTCGTTAGCCTAGTGGTCCTAAGCGCGACTGCTACGCTAGAGGTCTTGGGTCGATTCCCAGGTCGAGCAAAAAGTGTCATTGGGTTTTTCTATGAAATTCTCAGTAGCAGCTCGGAGTTAGGATTTGTGCCCGGTTAATGGCAATAGGCTCGCCCCTTATTACATGGGACCTAAATATACCGGCGAACTGTGGGTGTACATTGTTACACCTCTGCCTAACCCTTCGGGAATACAGGCGTGATGGTATATTTTTTTTTTTGGAACGTTTAGAACTACGGAAAAGCCCAGCAACCTAGCACCAAGGATAATTCAATTAGCATATCGGTATTTCTCAAGGAAAATCTCTCCTTCTGGTGTAAAAATGAAAAACTAATCAGCATTTATGTAGACTGGTTGTCGACCGCAACACGTGGGAAGAGGCTGAGGTATTCCGAGAGCTATGAATAATTAGGAGATATGAATAATTTAGTTTCACGTAAATTAAAACACAGCTTCCCTGTTGAGAGTTGGATAAACACTTTGTTTGTTTATTTTCCTTCTCTTATCTTCCATTACGTTCCTGTTACTTATATAGTTACCAAAATTGAACTTATAGAACTTACTTATTAAACCTTTTTTGAGGATATGGCTTCCTTCTTAGACTATTTAAATATTAGGTAGAAAGCAGATAATTATTAGGTGTTCCTAATTTATTTACTCTTGTATGAGCTGATGTATGAATGTGAACGAGGCGAAAGGAGTATATAAGTAGTAAGTTTCAAAGCTACAGTATTCCAATATGAGGAAACGTTCAGGTGTCACCATTGCGTGGATCGCCCCGAGGACACGGTGGAGCACATCGTGGCAGTGTGCCCCGCTTGGGCGTACCATCGCCGGGTCCTCGTGGCGGCCATCGGTGGCGGCGAACTCTCGCGTCCGGCCCTGGTGCAACTCATGATCCAGAAAAAGGGGGAATGGGAAGCAGTCACCTCCTTCTGCGAATCAGTTATGTTAGACAAGGAGGCGGCGGGACGGTTGATGTAGATCGTCACCCGTCCCAGCCGCCGCGGTAGACGCTCCGGGTGTCGGGAGCCGTGAGATGACTCCCGGCCACCGTAGACGTAGGCTTGTGGATGGTGAGCAATAGGTAGCTCACCGTCCGTATGTTGCATGTGCGCGCGCCTCAAAGAGATGTCAGCAATTTTTAGAGGGGCCACTCAGGGCCAATATCTGCTGAAACTGCGGGTTGTTTGTAAGAGATACCGCGTCCCCGGAACGCAAAGGGCAAAAGAGGGAACATGGCTGGGTTTTAGTCAGTAAAAGTCCGACACTCCCTCCCGCTTTTCCCATCCTAAAAAAAAGCACTCCAATAGCTTTTAATTTATCCTCATCCCGACCAGATTTAAATACAAAACGACACAGACCGAAAAAATAACCAATTCACACAGTTTTAAATCCCAAAACAAACAGACAAACAATTTTATCGGTATAGATTCCCACATTTCAACCGTGCAAAGCCTTTTATCAATAAATTTCCACTGTAAGCCAACTTAAGCTTCGGTGCGAGAGCTGTATGGTACTAATTTGTGGACTAAAATTGTTCAGTACTATTTAGTTTGGCTTACAAATGATTTTATACCTGTAACATGTTATTTTGCGGTGTTACTCGTGTCCCTAATGATGTGGGAATATTGTTTAGGGCATAAATTCAAAGTTTTGTATTGAATTTGGTTGGTTGCGGGAAATATTTGAGTTTACTATCATTTTTGTAGATCAGTTTTGTTGTATTAAAATCTAATCTGTAGCTATATATACCTAAGAGTTATGGGGAGAGAACCGAATGATATATATTTGTAAATTTTGAACTTAGAGACTAGAAAACAAAAAATATTGAAAAATAAACCACTTTTTTTTTCTAGCTTGTAATGTCTCAGTGTTGTGCAAAGGCCTCCCTCAAATCCTTACATTTATTCTTTTCATGAGCCACCTCGAACCAGCCCCGTCGGTGCGAGTCAAGGTCATCTCGCCACTCTCTTCCTGGGCCGGCCTCGGCCACGCTGACCATCCTTAGGGACTCACTGCGTGGAGACTTGCCCAGCGGTCGCTGTGCATGCGGCTGACGTGCCCGGACCAATCCCAATTAAGCCTGGCAGCCTTATTAACCACGCCCTTAGCCCCAATTTCGGAGCGCAGAAAAATAACTTAGTGGAAGCTATTTTAATATTTTTATGAGGCATAAAAGAAACCCTCCCCCCCTTTCCACAAATTAATTTAAATAATAACATTTTAAATTTTTGATTGGTAATGTGTGTCCAATATACCTAACCTCAATATGTCTAACCTAACGTGCTAAAAATTCAAATTTCTTTGTTGCAAACATCTTGAGAAAAACTGGTATTTGAAATAAGGACCAAATTACTGATCCTATTATGGTTCCGTTACTTTTTAAATGCCTCGTTAGCCTAGTGGCCCTAAGCGCGACTACAACGCTAGTGGTCTTGGGTTCGATTCCCAGGTCAAGCGAAAAAAGTTATTGAGTCTTTCTATGAAATTCTCAGTAGCAGCTCGGAGTAAGTGCTCGGTTAATGGCAATAGGCTCGCCTCCTATTACATGTGATCTAAACATACTGGCGAACTGTGGGTGGACATTGGTTCACCTATGCCTTACCCTTCGGGGAATACTAATAATAATATAGGCGTGCTGGTGTAATGATGGTGTGTTATTTTAAATAGAGGTACAGAACTCTAAAAAACACTTTTTGTAAAACAAGTCAAATTTTCATTACATTTCCTTATATTGAACTACTAAAAAATGGCTATACCCAAGATCAATCTTATTAAACTTTTGTAAAATACACATACATACATACCATCACGTTTGTATTCCCCGAAGAGTTTGGCAGAGGTGTAACAATGTACACCCACAGTTCGCCGGTATGTTTAGGTCCCATGTAATAGGGGGCGAGCCTATTGTCATTAACGGGGCACAAATCCTAACTCCGAGCTGCTACTGAGAATTTCATAGAAAAACCCAAAGACACTTTTTGCTCGACCTGGGAATCAAACCCAAGACCTCTAGCGTAGCAGTCGCGCTTAGGACCACAAGGAAAACGAGGCAGTTGTAAAATACTTACAAAAATATAAACATACCTACAATTACAATATCATACATACAACGAATAGATAAATAAATACAACCCAGACACATCTGCAACACTTGTATATAAATCACAGCATCTTATAAAAACTAAAGGGGAAACCCATTTCCACACGACGTAAAGCCACCAACAGGAAAAAGGGGGAAGCGACAACTTCCGGTTCCTCCCCTACTTGACTCCTGCAGGAATTCCTCCTTATACCCCTCTTTCCTTAGTAGACATTATTTGAATTGGAAAATGTATTTATGTACTCCTTGACTACCCCATTGGTGTCGTGATCGCAAGGGCCGCTGATAAGCGTGAGGTCCCGGGTTCGATTCTCAGGTCAGCCAAAAAGTGCTATTGTGTTTTCCATTAGGGCTTGTCCAGTACCAGCCCGGAGTTTGGAAGTTCGTGGTGTGGCACCCCCGTGTCTCGAAAAGCACTTCCAGCCGTTGGTCCCGACTGTCATTCGTAGATCTTTGATAGTCGTTACAGATAGTCAGAAGTCAATCAGTCTGACAACCAGTCTAACCAAGAGGTATCGTGTTGCCTAGTAACTGGGTTGTGGAGGTCAGATAGGCAGTCGCTTCATGTAAAATACTGGTATTCGGCTGCATCCGATTGGACTGGAAGCCGACCCCAACATAGTTGGGAAAAGGCTAAGCAAATGGCTTATGTACTCCTTGTTTTTATTTGGTTGATAGGGTTGACTTTTGTTTTATTGTAAAGCAATATTAGTTTATGAATCACTACCTATAAACACCACGGGATGATCCGCGTTATGTTAGGCCTATAGTTACTGCTCTGCACCTATTGGTCGTGGCGTGATGTTATATCTATACTAATATTATAAAGCTGAAGAGTTTGTTTGGTTGAACGCACTAATCTCAGGAATTGCTAGTTCGAATTAGAAAATTCTTTTTGTCTTGGATAGTCCATTTATTGAGAAAGGCTATAGGCTATATAACATCACGCTACGACACACGGGAGAGGAGCAGTAACCAAAGACGTAACTTAAAGCTGTTGAAAAAAAACCACGCGAGCGAAGATGCCGGCAGAAGCTAGTACCCTGTAAATTGAATAACCAACATAAAAATATTTTATAAATTCGAATCAGTAGTTCCTTAGATTAGTGCCTTCAACCAAACAAACTCTTCAGCTTTATAATATTAGTATAGACTAGTTTCTGCTCGCGACTTCGTTCGCGTAGTTTTTTCACCCGCATTAGGTTACGTTTTTGGTTACTGTTCCGCATCCATTATTCGTAGCGTAATGTTATATAGCCTGTAGCCTTCCTCGATAAATGAACTATCTAACACAAAAATAATTTTCCAATTCAAGCCAGTAGTTTCTGAGATTAGCGCGTTCAAACAAACAAACAAACTCTTCAACTTTATAATATTAGTATAGATTATAATGAAGAGATACCTGAAACATTATTATTTCAACTGAACCATTAACTAATGTGAAATCTCCACGTAATTACACTTTAATTGTCAAATTCATTAACCAAATGCGAAACACGTAGCGAACACGAATAATCGAGTAACTCGATTGATTTCATCGATAAGCTTCGAAACTATAATCGTTTTGTATGTGTTATCTAAAATTACGATATGTCTTCGGTTACAAAATGTTTTATAATTGATTCAATTAAATATAGGGATTTATATGACAGATGTGAGTGGCAACGCCGAGAGGGGACGCCCTAGAAAGACCTACCCTGACCTTATTGGTGAGGTTCTTCAGAAAGGTCCAGTGCGCAGTACTCGTAACCGGCTTGCTTGTATGACCAGATGTATGAACGTGGACGAGGCGAAAGGAGTATGTAAGAATCGTAGCAGGTGGCGTTCTGTGGTTTCTGCCTACCCCCATGGGAAAAAGGCGTGAGTTTATGTATGTATGTATATAAACGGCTAGAGCCAATAACAGCAATTAAAAGGTAAACATATTTATATATGTATATGTACCTATGTATGTTATTTTATATGGAATACTTTCATCATTATCTTTTAGCACTTAACCCATGTTACTTCTGCCGGGGCTGTAGGTTGTTCGTAAGAGATACCGCGCCCCCGGAACGCACAGGGCACAAGAAGGAACATGGGTGGGTTTTTGTCAGTAAAGGTCATACACTCCCTCCCGCCCCGCCCAGGGCGGGAGAAGTAATTTGATGATTTACCATCCGTTAAAAAAAAGAACCCCATGTTACTTGGGGTCGGCACACGACGTTATAATATTGAAGACTAACAGCTGAAAAACAGCCTAAGAACTAAATTTAAACTGACTGCCAAGTACAGGCCTGGCTTATGAAATACTAGTTTCTCGTCTGCGTGAATCTTTTTGCAGATCCCTCCTTCTGTTTTTAACTCTCGACGCAAAAACGACGGGGTGTTATTAGTTCGACGTGTCTGTGAATGTATGTCTGCCTGTAGCATCGTAGCTCCCAAACGCATGAACCGATTTTGAGTTTGTTTTTTTTGCTTGAAAGGTGAATAGTCAGGAGTGTTCTTAGTTATGTTTGATGGAAATCGGTTCAGCGGTTTCAAAGTTATCAGTTCTCTTGTTAGATGCCGTAGGGATTTCTATTTGTCTGTCGGGGGTTACTGAAAATTTTTAATTTTGTGTTTAAAAAAAATATAGTCTATGTCAGTCCATCAGAAAGCGTGATGATCAATCCTCGTTCATTCTCTGTATGGAAATGGAAAGAGGTCTTTGCCTTGCAGTGAGGCAATAATAGGCTGGTAATATTATTATTTATCTAACGTAGAGTTAGTTTTTGTGCCTATTGGCCTAGGTCTGTTCTGTCTCCTGCTTGTTTGCAGACAAGTGGACATAATGTTTTTTCCTACTCATCCGTATCTATCTTTTCTGATAAATTTCGGTGCGGGATCCAAGACAGTTGTATCGTTTCTCCGGGACTCGTCGAGCTTTATTGCCTCGGCGTTCTTTTGGCGGTCTCCAAAGGGAACAGCGTGGCGGTCTCATAAAAAAAAATAACGTTAAGTTACCAGGAATACTAGTTTTAATTGTCATACTTCATCATCACCAGTCCATTTTATTATTTTCTTTGTGTTACGAGTACCCCATGAACCCTCGATAGCCATGCAGTTAATAAACCCCTTTGTGTTCTACCCACAAAGGTTTTATTTCGACCACATTTTTATTTATGGATGCTGTCAATTTCTTTATTGTTGGTACAGTACCGCTGTAACCGGTATAGTGTAAGAAAAAAATATATTGCAAGTATTTTTTATGAAGCTTTTTGTTCTTTCTCTGACTGGTACTAATATTGTAAAGAGGTAAAGTTTGTGAGTTTGTGAGGTTCTAGGGGTTTTTTTTTTTTTTTGGGGGTGGGAAATCATCAAATAACTTCTCCCGCCCTGGGCAGAGCGGGAGGGAGTGTCAGACTTTTACTGACTAAAACCCACCCATGTTCCTTCTTGTACCCTTTGCGTTCCGGGGGCGCGGTATCTCTTACGAACAACACGCAGCCCCGGCAGGCATCGGCCCTCAGTGGCCCCTTCCTTTTGCTGACATCTCTTTGAGGCGCGCGTGGAACACGAACGCGCCGTCGACACGGCCTGTCGTTATGCAAGGTAAGGACGGTGAGACGGTGAGCTACCCATTGCTCACCGTCCACAGGCCCGTATCTACGGTGGCCGGGAGTCCTCTCGTGGCTCCCGACGTCCGGAGCGTCTACCGCGGCGGCTGGGACGCGAGAACCTCTGTCTCAGCCGTCCCGCCGCCTCCTTCTCAAGCATTACTGCCTCGCAGAAGGAGGCGACTGCATCCCATTCCTTCTCGCTCCGGACCATGGCTTGCACCAGGGCCGGGCGCGAGAGTTCACCGCCGCCGATGGCCGCCACGAGGAAGGTTGTAGGGGGTAATCCCTGGATCTACGGAACCGATTTTAAAAAAATATTTTGCCCTTAGGTAGCCATATTATTTGTAAGTGTCATAGGCACGACACACGGGAGTATTAACCAAAGACGTTACGTAACAAAGGGTAAAAAAAATCTCTACCGCAGCTAACAAAAGAGCTGATAACTTTGAAACAGCTGCACTACCAAACAAAGCTAAGAACACTCCCGACTAATTCACCTTTCAACCAAAGAAAAACAAAATCGAAATCGGTTCATGAGTTCGGGAGCTACAATGCCACAAACAGACACACACAGACACGTCAAACTTATAACACCCCGTCGTTTTTGTGTCGAGAGTTAAAAATATACAAGCGGACGAAGTCGCGGGCAGCTAGTAGGTTATAGACAGATGGCCTATCTGCCAAAACACTCATTTCAGATTCATTATGAGTCCAGGTTTCCTCACGATGTCAGTTATGGCCAAGATAAACTTAGTAAGAAATAAATAAATAATTATTATAGAAAGTTACAACATATGAATTGAAAAAGTCACATCAGTACTTGCCTATGCTCGGTTGCGAACCCACAGCCCCACGTATGAGAGGCGAGCGCCTTAACCACTAGATTATCAAGACACTTATTTACCTGCCCCCTTGGTTTCGTGATGGCAAACACGACTATTGAGCGTGGGGTCTTGGGTTCGATTTCCAGGTCGGGCTAAAAGTGTTATTCGGTTTTTTTAGTGGGAATTTCTCAGTAACAGCCCGGAGTTTGAAAGTTCGTCGTGTGACACCCCCGTGTCTCGGAAAGCACGTAAAGCCGTTGCTCCTAATCTCCCCAGTTGTATCGGATTGCCATCCCATTTTATTATGAGAGTTAGGGAAGGGAGGTAGTGCAACTTTGTCTCTGAAATTGCAACGTATTTACAAGGCCACTGGTATTGCAGATGTCTATGTGCAGCGGTGAACATATTAGGTGGGGCATCATTATCGGCTTATTTGCCGTCCAATGATATAAAAAAATGTGTGTACTGCCTCTGCCCCACCCCTCAGGATATACAGGCGTAAATAATAAATAGCGGTTTATCCTCGTTCCTCTGATGTAGCGGCAACATAAAAAACTCAATTTCAAAAATAATTTAATTCCACTAATACAAGTAAAAAAAATATTAATTTCGCTAAAATATTGTCATAGGCTGTAAGAAAAAAGATAATAATTTATTTTCATACAAACAAAGTAAGTATTTTTTATCATAAAAAGGCCATAAAAACGAGACGCGCGGGCAATTTTGTTCCATTAGATGTTCCTGGAAATAGTGGTCTTGTTAAGTGTGCGCCTGCGGCTATTACTGGGATTTATTGAAATACAAGCTTAGCCCGCGATTTTGCCTAAGAAATAGTTACTTTTGGCTGCCATTTATATTTTTAACTTGAAATTTTTTCAAAATCGCTTGTAAAAATGTTTATAAGTTTTTAATTAAATGCCAAAATAAATAGTTTCATCGTTTTATCTTCAATAATGATAAATTAATATCCTTAAAATCCTTTTCAAAGGTCTTGTCTATTTCTATAGTAAATTTCATCAAAATCGGTTCAGCAGTTTAGGTGTGATACTTTCGCATTTATAATAAATATTACTAGCTAATACATCCCTCGGTGTCATCCGCATTTAGTTATGTTTTTCGTTACTACTCAACTCCCGTTGATTGTAGCGTGATGCGTATAAATATTCTCCTAGAATAATTCTAAATTTAAAAGATCTAAGCGTACAGACAGCGGGAAGCGACTTTGTTTTTTTGTATGGATTTTTGTGAAGCGAAGCCGATTGACTTGTTCGTCTAATAGATTATTATCTTTGGATATAAATAATTTGGCTGTTTTTTATTGTAATTCAATTACAGATAAATGTGTCGCAGTTTTCTGAAACAGTTCGTCTTGTCTTTTTCAGTTTTTTTCGACCTACTAACTTCTGCCCGCGACTTTATCCCACAGGAGCCCTACATTTTTCAGGGATAAAACGTATCCTATGTTTTACTCCGCACTACAATCTATCTCAGTGCCAAATTCCATCCAGATCTGTTCAGCCGTTTAGGCGTGAAAGAGTAACAAACACCCATCCATCCTCACAAAATAATATTATTTATTTATTTATTAAAGCTTTATGCACAAATGTAAAACAAAATACACCGTACAAAGGCGGACTTAATGCCTTAGGCATTTTCTACCAGCCTACCTTAGGGTGATGCAGAGACAAAATATAGTAGGTGCAAGGAAGACGAAGTAAAAATTTCCAAGAATAAAATATATTAATAAATACATATATACATACATACAAACAATATATACAAAATAGTTAGAGGTCAAAACACATAGGTGGAGAAATATAACAAACTAATTGTGAGACGAGTCTGCTAACTTTTTATTGAAGTATTCGCGAGCTTTTATCTTGAAAGTGAACCGACTGGTGGCCATCCTGATATTTTGAGGAAGCGCATTCCAAAGAAAAACCGCCTGGACAAGAAATGAAGATTTAAGAAAACCAGTACGGTGAGAAGGACATCGGAGAAGACGATTATTGGAGGAACGAAGATTTTTACTGTGCGCGGAGCACAAGTATTGAAAGTGAGAAGTCAGATAAGAAGGAGAACTAGGTTTGTCTAAAAGGGAAAATAAGGTTGTCAAAGCCCTTAACGCCCTGCGCTGTCTGATGGGCAACCATTTCAAGAGTGACCGATGTGCGGACACATGATCATACTTGCGGAGATTAAATACGAATCGAATGCAGTTATTAAGAAGTCGGTCAAGTTTACTGAGGAGATCTGCATTCAGGTCATAGTAACACACATCACCATAATCAAGTAAGGGGAAGATAAGGGATTGAACCAGCATTGCCTTTATGTGTGATGGGAGAACATTTTTAAGCCTATAAAGCGACCGCAACGCCCCCGTGACTTTAGTAGGATTTGTTTAGATTTCTAACATAACGCCTATTATTTTTAACCTCGCAACATCACTTTAAGCCACAGAAACACGTTCCAACCTTATGTACGTAGCTAGGCGTTTCATAGGTGAACCTACCTAAGCTACTGTATTGTAGGCACCTGTGTTAGCAACTGAGCCAGTTCAAAGGTGGTTCACGTCGTTCAAAGTTACGAGTACTTTGGCTGAAATATGCAAGTTTACTTTGCTGCACAATCTAAGGGTTCGTGAGCTTGAGAACTGAGAGAATCGATGAATTTTAAAAAGTGAGTTGTACTTTTTTTATGATCCAAAGTTTAGGTTGTAGGGATTTTTTGAAAAAGGCCATTTTTTGCCAAACAATCCGACTGATGTTAATGTGCATCACTATGAACATTGGTAATTTGTAATGTTGCATACTTTGATAGGCAGTAATTTTTTTTTTTTAGGGACGGGAAATCATCAATTGACTTCCCCCGTTCTGGGCGGGGCGGGAGGGAGTGTCAGACTTTTACTGACTAAAACCCATCCATGTTAATTCTTGTGCCCTTTGCGTTTCGGGGGCGCGGTATCTCTTGCGAACAACCCGCAGCTCCGGCAAGCATCGGCTCTGAATGGCACCTTCAAGATTTGCTGACATCTCCTTGAGGCGCGCGGGGAACATCTCCATTGTTTTCACATATTGAAGCAACAAGAATATTGTAACCAAGATTTTATAAAAACCAATTTGAGAAGAGTGTCCATGGAGTTTCTTGCTCGCTCTTCTCCATAGAGACGTACGTTTTGGAACGAGCTTCAACTTTTTGTATGGGTTTCTTGACAATTCAAAAGTGCCTGTAAATGGTCTAATTGAAATAAATGTTTTGACTTTGAACGCGCCGATGACACGGCCTGTCGTTATGTACCGTGCGCACGATGGTGAGCTACCCATTGCTCACCGTCCAAAGGCCCCATAGGCAAATACGGTTATGTTATGTATCTTTTTACACCACGTATACACAATTTTCTCCGGCCAATGAAAACCTGGCTTTTAATTTTTAATCGACACACACATACATACCATCACGCCTGTATTCCCCGAAGGGTTAGGCAGAGGTTTAACAATGTACACCCACAGTTCGCCGGTATGTTTAGGTCCCATGTAATAGGGGGCAAGCCTTTTGCCATTAACCGACCACAAATCCTAACTCCGAGCTGCTACTGAGAATTTCATAGAAAAACCCAATAACATTTTTTGCTCGACCTGGGAATCGAACCCAAGTCCTCTAGCGTAGCAATCGCTCTTAGGACCACTAGACCACCGAGGCAGTTTTGGCAATTTTTAATCGACTTCCGAAATATTAAGGAACAGTTTCTCAATTAGTGCGAAGGTATATTTGTTTTCCGCTCTCATGTTACCCCAATTAACAACTATATAAAGGTCACTTACTGGAAGGGTTTGGCGACCAATAATTGTATATAGGAATTAAGTTTGGTCACAATTTAATATAATGTTTTAGTCTGAATATTCATACTAATAATATATTATAAGGGTGTGAAGAAGAGGTAGGCAGTCGCTCCATGTAAAACACTGGTATTCAGCTGCATTTGGTTAGACTTGAAGCCGACCACCACATAGTTGGGAAAAGGCTTAGCAGATGATAATGATTGATACTAATTCTATGCTAATATTATAAAGAGGAAAGATTTGTTTGTTTGTAACGAATAGGCTCAAAAACTACTAAAACGATTTTAATTTTTTTTTCACGAATATGGTGCTACATTATTCCTGAGTAACATCACGCTACGACATACGGGAGTGGAGCAGTGACGAAAGATGTAACTTAGCGCGGGTAAAATAAGCCACGCGGACGAAATGCGAGACTAACTCCGTTTGTTTGTGTGTTACATTTTCACTCCTAAACCGCTGAACGAATTTTGATGTGTATGAGTGTCATTTGGTCTATTGATTAAGATGACCACAACTCTTAATGCATGAGGTCGCGGGTTCGATACCGGACAAGTACCAATGTGACTTTTTCAATTTATATGTACTTTCTAACACTACCTTTTTAAACAGGTTACAGGTACATTCAATTTATTTTTTCTTTCTTTCTTGTAAATGACGTTCAAAAGTGCCTTTTAATGGTCTAATTGAAATAAATGATTTCACTTTGAATACATAACTTAATGCAAGTGAAACCGCGAGCTGTAGCTAATTCAAAATTAAAGGAGAATTACCAAAATTTGTACCAAAAAAACTTCTCCGATACATCCATTTTATCCTGCAAATAACCTGCTGAAAATCTATAACATACAATTTTGTTTTTGTTTTCAGGGGGAAACCTTCAAAAGGCGCCCATCTTTTCCTTTAAAAAATACCGCACCAGAACCATCCCTATGCAACGCGCACATCCCTGGGAAGATTTTAAAGGGATCTCCCCTATGCCTCGCTGTGCACCGTAGCAAGTGACCACTGTGCTACCGTCTTCTCTTAGGTCGCTTTAGTGAGCGGATACATCCATTTTATACCATCATATACCATCACGCCTGTATTCCTCGAAGGGTTAGACAGAGGTGTAACAATGTACACCCACAGTTCGCCGGTATATTTAGGTCCCATGTAATAAGGGGCGAGCCTATTGCCATTAACCGGGCACAAATCCTAACTCCGAGCTGCTACTGAGAATTTCATAGAAAAACCCAATAACACTTTTTGCTCGACCTGGGAATCGAACCCAAAACCTCTAGCGTAGCAGTCGCGCTTAGGACCACTAGGCTACCGAGGCAGTTACTGTGCTACCGTCTTCTCTAAGGTCGCTTTAGTGAGTGGTACTACTCCGATACATCCATTTTATCCCACAAATAACCTTCTGAAAATCTAGAACACACACAGGACCTATACACATACCTACCTGCTACTAAAACTTTACTCTCAAACTAAAAGAGAAGGCCCAAACACGCGTCGAACTATTAACCTTCCTAACTTAGCGGTATATGTTCGAAGTAAATCTTACAAAGCAAAGTCCAAAGAAAGTTGTTTTAAAACAAACTGCGAACAGAGGCATTAAATTTCAATCACAACACAATATGGCGACCTAGTTCCGGATACCGACTTTATCCTTAAAGCTAGCGGTGGATGTACGATTAGTCGCTGCGATTGTTGGATTAATTGGAGCGATGTGCGTGAAGGGAAGTGTGGGATAGTTGTATAGGAGGCGGTTGCTTTTTAACTTTTCTTGACAGTTATAGTCAAGGTCAAAGTCAAAGTCAAATAATTTATTTTAATTAGACCATTAAAAAGCACTTTTGAATGTCAATTACATGAGAAAATTAAACCTAGTTGTCCATTCCAAAAGCGTACGTAATAGATCGGGCAAGCAACTCCATACATACTCTTTTTAAAAAAACTATCTGAATTCTTGGTACATTTTTCCAAGAACTTTTTACTAACTCGACCAATTTTTTAGCACGATTATTTAGTCGCACCGTGTATAGGCAGCTTAAAACTCGGTTCCGTTCGCTAGAATAGGTAATAAACTTCGATATTAGTTTTAGAGTAGCGTTCAAAAGTGTCAAGTTAGTTGGGAACATGTTATTGTGGGCCTGACATGTTGAGGGACTGACTTGTCTGGTAATGGAACTAAACAATGATGTGGGTAGTTTTGTTTTATTCTGAGGTGTGAAAGGGATGACAATACTTTTAGTGCTATGGTTAATTTAATTAAGGAGAAAAAATAGAAAAACAATAATTCCACAGTACTATATTGTCCCGCTGCAGGCCTCTTCTTGTACAGAAAAGGCATGATCGTTAATAATCACGTTGGCTCAAGATGGATTGGCGATGTCAGACTTATATCACTACATCATCATCATCTACTTAGCCTTTTCCCAACTATGTTGGGGTTGGCTTCCAGGCTGAATACCAGTGTTTTACATCGAACGAGTGCCTATCTGACCTGTACAACCCAGTTACTAGGCAGCACGATACCTCTTGGTAAGACTGGTTGTCAGACTATACGTAACGACTGTCAAAGATCTACGAATGACAGTCGGGACCAACGGCTTTACGTGCTTTGCGAGCCACGGGGTTGTTACACCACCAACTTTTAAACTCCGGGCTGCTACTGAAAAATTCGTAATGGAAAAACCCATTAACACTTTTTTCCCGGCCCGGGAATCGAACCCAAGACCCCGTGCTCATCAGCCGCGCATGCGACTACGAGACCAACGGGGTAGTCCAGTTTAGTCAGAGTTATATCACTAAAAAGTAATAATTATTATAAAACAAAGTCCTCTGCCGCGTCGGTCGTTCTGTTCGCGATTAACTCAAAAACTACTGCACCGATTTACATGCTGGTTTCGCCAATGTATTGAGTGGTTCTCGAGAACGGTTTTAGTACATAATTTGTCAAGTTTTTGGATACATTGGCTAAAAAGTAATGATATTTATTGGAGATGTCGGAATAAAATAAGCACTCTTGGAGCTTTTTAACTTTCACGCTTAAACGGCTGAAATGGACCTGGGTGAACTTTGGCACTGAGATAAATAGTAGCGTGGAAATATACATAGGATATTTTTAATCCAGTAAAAATGTACGGTTCTCGTGGGATAATATATCAAATTTGAAAGTACGTTTATGAATTCAACAAGTCTTTGTAATTACACAGTATCGAACCCACAACCTCATGCACAAGAGGCGGGTATCTTAATCACCGGGACTTCGTATCACAGCTAATATTCCAAATTCAAAAATGTACTTCTACGTTTATGCAAGAAACGCCCCCTATGACAAAAAATGTGAACTACTACCACTATAGACAGACGTGGGGTACATTTTCCATGGTGATTGATAGTGGATTATGTCCTTATATTGAAAGGGTAAGATTTCCAATGCAGTTAAGGATATGCTTGTATATACCACGATATTGATTGAACTGTAATCCGTTAGCTAAATGCATGGGGGTTGCAAAGAAAGGGATAGATAAAGATGGTGGAGTCTGTTCCTTTTTTTGTAAAGAATACCTTGAGTATTTCACATACCATCACGCCTGTATTCCCTGAAGGGTTTGGCAGAGGTATGTGTCGGTCCCATGTAATAGGGGGCGAGCCTATTGCCATTAACCAGGCGCAAACCCTAACTTCGAGCTGCTACTGAGAATATTGTAGAAAAATCCAGTAACACTTTTTGCTCGACCTGGGAATCGGATCCAAGACCTCTAGCGTAGCAGTCGCGGTTAGGACCACTAGGCTAACGAGGCAGTTAAATAATTTCATATTGAAAGCCATTGCCTAGCAGTGAGATATGACTAATAATAATAATATTATGTCTCCTGTCTTATGTCTGACTAATCTCAGTTGAGTTTGATCGCCGTGGCCGAAATTCGGTTTGGATAATATTTATGTGAGGTCAACGAAACGCCATTTTGTAAGTTGTAGCGCGTGTTTTAAAATCACGTAATTTTTGCTGTATTAATTTTCGTGCAATAGAACTGTTTGTGCCCTACGGCAACGCAAAATGAGTTGTACGTAAATTATGTGACTCACAAAATTATAATTTAGAATTCAGTCTTTCTTTGAAAGTAAGCCTAAGTAGACAGACTGAAATCCGGTTAACATACATACATACATAAACTCACGCCTTTTTCCCATGGGGGTAGGCAGAAACCACAGAACGCCACCTGCTACGATCCTTACATACTTCTTTCGCCTCGACCACGTTCATACATCTGTTCATACAAGCACGCCGGTTACGAGTACTGCGCAAACGACCTTTCTGAAGAACCCCACCAATAAGGTCAGGGTAGGTCTTTCTAGAGCGTCCTCTCCCGGCGTTGCCACTCAAACCTGCCATATAAATCCCTAAAGTTTTCCATATAAATCCGGTTAAGATTGTGTGAAATCGTCAAAAAAGCTTGTCAAATATCTTGACTACACGATCAATCCTTATACCTTCTTCCGTACCTTCAATCCCTACTGAATCCGTTCTATTTGTTCTAGAAGAACATGCAACCAAAGGCGGATAGGAGGAAAGTAAAATAAATAACACAAAAATAAATAGACGACGCGTTTAGTTTTGAAGAAATCAAAAGAAAATAAAATGTGCTCCTTCAGTAAACTTTGGATGGGAGTCAATCAAATTTTTCCTATAGAGAACATATAAAAAAGGGGATTTGTAGGGAATCCGTGGGAGCCTACTAATCAGTGGTAAAGCCACCGTGGCTTCCGCAAACAGAATCCCCGACAAAACAGCGATCTTTGACTTTGTTGGTCCGAACTATAAGATTATAGCGATTTTCTTTTTAACCCCCGATGCAAAAACGACGGGGTGTTACAAGTTTGACGTGTCTGTCTGTGACATCGTAGCTCCCGAACGCATGAACCGATTTTAATTTAGTCTTTTGTTTGAAAGGTATATTAGTCGGGAGTGTTCTCAGTTATGTTTGACGGAAATCGGTTCAGCGGTTCCAAAGTTATCAGCTCTTTTGTTAGCTGCGGTAGGGATTTTTATTTTCCTGTCGGGGGTTACTTAAAATTTTTAATTTTGTGTTTTTATGCCCTTGGATGGTAAACAAGGCCACAGTCCATCTGATGTTAAGTGATCATCACTATCTATAGGCCTACCTACCTACCTATTATCCAGATCTGGCTGTTAGTGTTTGTGAGTATATGTTCGTCAAAGCATCGACGATACTGGAGAAATTACAAGTGTGGGGCAACTTTTAACGAAGGAACTGTATTTGTGTGTATTTCTGGCCGCTATAACAAATAATAAAATTAAATAAAGTAACTGTCTCGTTAGCCTAGTGGTCCTAAGCGCGTCTGCTACGCAAGAGCTCTTGGATTCGATCCCCAGGTTGAGCAGAAAGTATTATTGGGGTTTTCTACGAAATTCTCAATAGCAGCTCGGAACTAGGATTTGTGTCCGGTTAATGGCAAAAGGCTCGCCCCTTATTATACGGGAACTAAACATACCGGCGAACTGAGAGTATACATTGGAACACCTCTACCTAACCCTTCGGAGAATACAGGCGTGATGGTATATTATGAGTAAAATAAAGTAAAAAAAAAATACATACAAGAAAAGTAATTTTATTGAATGTGCTAAGTAGTGTACGTTGGTACGGAACCCTTCATGTGCTAGTCCAATTTTAATTTGGCACGTTGCTTAATAGAATATCTAGTAAAAATTATCTATTTAGATGCGGTAATACAGGTCATAACTAATGATCAAATAACACTAAAAATCTTCACAAACCTCGCATCTCTCATAAGTTTGGGCTAGCTCCCAAAATCCTTCAAATTATTGGGGCTATAAGTAGCAACGGAGGACTCTTCGTACCCCATGACAAGTCAGAACGTGACATTCGGTGATTTTCTATTGACTCAACCACTTCAGTCGTACGGGACAATATTGAAGCACGAATGATATGGTACCCTGTAATGAATGCTTTCATGGCACACTTGTTAGGAGTTATCGGTGAAACGGGGGTTCTAAGACAACATTTCTGAAGAGATTTGTCGTATTTAGTTACGAATTCTTTTGTTATCAAAAGATGGCACTCGCAATAAAATTATGACACTTAATAAAATTGGTGACCGAAGGCCTACACCACGTATGCCTTTGTAGCTACCAACATTTGTGGTAAAATGATAGCAAGTAATTCGAGATGTATCCAACAATGAGCATCAATTATGGGAGATGAGAGAAATGATGCAACGAGCAATCAACAGGAAGAGTTATTTCGAACGGTCGGTTCAAAAAGAAGAAGAATGAGATAATGACATACAAATATTACGTAGTCTATTGAAAGATTTCGGAGACTAAAGAGTTCTGTAGTGGTATCTACATATGGAAGGCGCAGTGTTGGAAGGCCTCCCACAAAATGGGCCGATGTCCTACCGATCTCGAAGACCCCGGGAGTCCACTGAATGCTAGAAGCCTAGAACCAGTTGATGTGGCGGTTAAATAGGTTAGTGGACGTCTTAAAGCTGAAATGATGATCGTGATGTGACTATTCAATAGTTTTGTCAAGAGTGTTGATTGAAAGTAAGAGTTTTGAGGAATAGCTATAAGGGCTCTTTCAATTTTACGCCGGCCTGCTGCCGGCCAGCTATTTTTTTATATACTTCCGAAAGTTGAAACGGCAAGCCGACAAACGTCACGTGTCCAGTGCCCCAGCAAACGCATGAATGGTAAGAAAAATGATTAAGCTGCGAGGTAAAATATATAAAGCATTGGTTGCATTTGATTTCTAGATTTTTTGGTTAATAATCTTCCAATATTTCCAAGAGTCAAAATAAAAAAATCAAATAAAACAGTCAACTCTGGCTGCAACCTAAACTCTCTCACTAAAAATACATATCATAAATGCAGCACCACCAATTACGTAAGTACCCTATGTACATGAAATCCCTCCCCAACTCTCGTATCGAGAGGGAACGCGTGACCAATTAGGCGATACTTCCCCTTAGAGCCGTGATTGGAACTCCTTTGTTTTACCTTCGTTACCATACGATGTATGGAAAACTTACTTTACTTTTTAGCCTCGGGAAATTGAGTGGTGAAATTTTTTGATGCTACGTTCAACTGGGATTTGAATGCGCGTGTGTTGGTCTTAAAGCCTCCTTCTATCAATGGGGGTCTAGGTTCTCGTTAGCAAACTGACGACTAGGTATTATTGGCCATCCATCTGGGTTGAAAAGACTGGGATTTTAGGATTAAAGGAATCACGGTAAGCTTTAGTAATTGTTTCGTTGTAGTGTCACGTTATTGTTTATTCTTTGTTGTTACCTACGATTGTGTTGCGGTATGCTAAAATGAAGTACCCCAAGTCCAACTTTTCAAAGTAAATGTTTTTTTTGGACATTATTGGATTTATATTGAGCTGTTATTGGATAAGTGACGTTTTGAACAGTTTGAATTTGTTTGAGGTAATTTGTTAATCTATGGGGAAGGCCTTTTTTTTTCGGGGGTGGGAAATCATCAATTAACTTCTACCGCCCCGGGCGGGGCGGGAGGGATTGTCAGACTTTTACTGACTAAAACCCACACATGTTCCTTCTTGTGCCCTTTGCGTTCCGGGGGCGCGGTATCTCTTACGAACAACCCGCAGCCATGGGGGAGGCCTACGTCCAGCATTGGACGTCCTATGGCTGATATAATGACGATGATAAATTAATTCTATAATTAAAAGATTGCATATTGGCTTTGCTATTGCAAAACAAAGATCAACAAATCGACTTTTTTTTTTAAACAAAAAGTATTTATAATCGCAAAAACATTTTTACTACATTATTAGAATCTTTATTCTACTCGTAAGATTCCATCGACCCTAAACCCAGACTAACACCAGACACAAACCTCGAAAAAACGTGATCCTTCTTTCTCTAATTACTCAAGCCTTGTAAGCTTAATTGCTTTTATCACCACTACATTACAGGTATAAGTACAATCCCGACACATTCAACATTGCCCATCTTATTGGTCATAAATCTTGCCCAAAACCGTCTAAGCCTCAGCAATTTTGGTCAATATTAGACATGAAAGACTTAGGATCTAACACGGAATTTGTGGCAACGATTAATATTAAGTGGATTTGTACTTCGGGCCTAACGGAGGTGATATATTGTTCGGCGTTTTACACTACAACTTGGCAATGTTCTGTAATGGCTTACGAATATTGGAGTCAAGTATTGCTTAAGAGTTACAACTTCATTATTTGGATATTCCTGTTTATTTTGTCAAGCCTCGTGGTTGCTGTTCAATTACTAGGTCGGGCAAAAGTGGATAGAGAATATCCTTCAGAAATTTTTTCAGTAGCAGTCCGGACTTTGGGAGTTGGTAGTGGGACTGATCCATGACTCGATAACTACGATAAAATAAATCTTTTCCAATTGAAATAAAGCTGTGAAGGCATGAAAGAAAGAAAGAAAAAAAATTTTTATTGGCACAGAAACACGTGAAAAAAAAAAGCAACTCAGGTGGCAGCTGCAGATCATTACTATGATAAGCAGGCTATACTCAGAATAATACTGCAGTATAGGAAACCACAACACAGCACTTGGTTTTAGTAGTTACGTGGCTAACTGCCGCTTTAGCCTAGTGGTCCTGAGCGCGACTGCTACGCTAAAGGTCTTGAATTCGATTCCCAGGTCGAGCAACGCCTCCTATTACATGGGACTTATACATACCGGCAAACTGTGGGTGTACATTGGTACACCTCTGCCTAACCCTTCGGGGAATACAGGCGTGATGGTATGTGCTTTTTGGTTGTTTGTAACAAATAGGCTCCGAAACTACTAGATCGATTTTTACAATTTTTTCACTAATAGATCACAATATTCCTGAATAACATAGGCTATATAACATCACTCTACAACTCACTGGAGCGGAGCAGTAACAGAAGACGTGACTTAATGCGGGTGAAATAAGCCACGCGGACGAAGTCACAGGCAACACCTACTTATCTATAAAAGTACTGGCCAAAACCCTAAAATAACCTTTGAAGGCAAAAGAAAAATCTTCGAACCCCCAATTTATCAAAACCCACAGTCAACACTAGAAAGTCTCAGTAACCTTCAGCGTGCCGCCGATATTTGTAAAACATAAGCCATAAGCTGTGTGACACGCGATCAAATAAAACACACACGCTCAGGATTACTGAACCCTTTCGTGGAGACTTTTTTTTTGGCAGGTTCCAAGGGAAAAGCAGTAGCGGGGTTAACTTTTATTTGAATAACAGTGGTGCGAAGAGTGAAAATTTGATATTTTAGTTGACATTCATGATCTGCTTCTGCCTTTTCCGGACGGCTTCTAGCTTTTGTGGGGATGGGTTAATGGATGGATGTACATTTGTTACTCTTTTACTCTTAAACGGCTGAACGGATCTGGATGAAATTTGGCACTGAGATAGACTGTAGTATGGAATAACACACAGTATGGACGGTTCCTGTGGGATAATATATCAAATCTGACGAGGACGAAGTCGCGGGCAGAAATCGTACATAAAAGTATTTCTGTCATCTGAGATATGATTTTAGAATTATCTTAGAACCTTACAGTATACACTTTAATATTACTTTTTTTTACCGATGCGAAATCATCAAATGAAGTCCCCCCGCCATCAGTGTCCGGCTTTTACTGACTAAAACCCATTCAAGTTCCTTCTTATGTCCTTTGCGGTCCGGGGGCGCGGTATCTCTTACGAACAACCTGCAGCCCCGGCAGGACTTTAATATTACTTGGACAGTCCTTTCAATTCCTTGCAGCCGTAAGGCATACAATATTTTTGTTTCTAGGAATTAATATTTCTTTTAATCTTATTGTTGTTTTGTGTATCTTACAAGTTGTGCGAAAATAAATATTTTTGCTTTCGTTTTTATTTTTATTACTTTCGTGTACAACAGAGAGTAATTATCTGTACTAATATAATAAAGCTGAAGAGATTGTTTGTTTGTCAAAGTCAAGTCAAAATCAAAGCATTTATTTCAATTAGACCATTTACAGGCACTTTTGAATTGCCAAGAAGTTACTCATGCAAAAATTTTAAGCTAGTTGCTCGTTCCAAAACGTATGTCTCTATGGAGAAGAACGACCAAGAAACTCCATGGACACTCTTTTCAAATTGGTCGGATCAGTCGGATTGAAAATAATCTTTTTGTATATGATAGCCAGAATCATGAGGTATATTAAAGGCTATATATCATCAATCCACGACATACGGGAGCGGAGTATTAACCAAAGACGTGAAATAATGCAGGCGAAAGCAGGAGAAATGCGGACGGTTGCTGGCAACAGCTGATGAACATGACGGAAGACACATCATGACACAAACTGTTACCATACATTTAGTCCATGATTTCCCCGCGCCATAGGTGTTGCACTTTTCACACAGTCATGGGGGTCTAGAATCATTGTAATATTCTTCAGACTGATTTTGGTCTCGGCGGCTAATCTCAATGAAGACTAGTCAAGTACAGGTGCACTCCTTCTTCCTTAATTTCACAGTCCAGGGAGGGATCAGGCGCAGCACCAACAGCTTTACGTGCTTTCCGAGCTTACCGAGACACGAGGAAATCACACCACCAACTTCCAAACTCCGGGCAGCTACTGAGAAATTCATAATGGAAAAAAAACCAATAACATTTTTTGCCCGACTTGGAAATCGAAGATAAGACCCCACGCTCAACAGTCATGGCACGAGATCAACGGGGCAAAATAATGTGCTGAATCCATGGAAAGTGTTTCTCGTTGTCCCTTATATAATAGTCCATCCGCTCTTAACACACACCGTTCCTCCGCCCGTTCCCTTTATAAATAGCCTTAATATTTCAACCGAGAATGTCTGGTGACTGCTGAGCCCCATCAATCGGTGACCAGCTAGCACTGGATATATCCTCGCTCCAAGAAGATTTGCACGGCCTTAATGATCAAAACCAAAGTGTTCGTCTGAATGGGAGGTCATTAATAATTGTGGGACTGGACTTTTGAGGTTTGAGGTTTGACGATACGGTTGGCATAGTGGATGACAACTTCTTTCAACTTTCTTTAGGTACGACGGAACAACGACTTTGTGCAAAATTTTGTGTGGAAAAATAGATGCTCCAGGACTTCTCTAACTGCATGACTCGCTTAAATACTTCCGTAACTGACAGGAGATACATTGTTTGCTGTCCCTATTAGGCGCATAGTAGCCCATGCCCAGTCGCCCATACCACGTGCTTTGTCCTCGCTTAACGCTCTCTTGGACACCAAGCCTCACTGTGATGTGTTCGCGGACGAATGGAAGACGATCTTGTCAGTATGTTTGGAGTATTGTTGGATGAGCGTGTGAATGTCGTTCAATATGTAAGTAGGTACATATTTTACATCTTTAGATAATTTAATTGTTTTATGCTAAAGTAAAATAAACAAACTCGAAACTGCCTCGGTAGCCTAGTGGTCCTAAGCGCGACTGCTACGCTAGAGGTCTTGGGTTCGATTCCCAGGTCGAGCAAAAAGTGTTATTGGGTTTTTCTATGAAATTCTCAGTAGCAGCTCGGAGTTAGGATTTGTGCCCGGTTAATGGCAATAGGCTCGCCCCTTATTACATGGGACCTAAATATACCGGCGAACTGTGGGTGTACATTGTTACACCTCTGCCTAACCCTTCGGGGAATACAGGCGTGAGTGTATATATATATAAAATAAACAAAGGAACGATTGCATGTCTGTATATAATTATGTATTTATTATATTTTGTTCCTGGAAACATTCTGTTCCTTGCACCTACTATGTTTTGTCTCTGCATCACCCTAAGGTTGACTGGTAGAAAATGCCAAAGGCATTAAGTCCGCCTTTGTACAGTGTATTATTTACATTATGTGCAAACAGTTTTAATAAATAATAAATAAATAAATGCCAAAAAAAAAGCAAAGCATTATTTAATTAGACCAGTTACAGGCACTTTTGAATAAATCACGGAACAAATATTTATACGGCCTATAGGCCTTTGATAGTCGTTACGGAGAGTCAAAAGCCAGGGAGTCTGACAACCAGTCTAACCAAGAGGTATCGTGTTGCCCAGTATCTGGGTTGTGAAGGACAGATCGCAGTCGCTCCATGTAAAACACTGGTATTCAACTGAACCCGGTTAGACTGGAAACCGACACCAACATAGTTGGGAAAAGGCTAAACAGATGATGAGTTTATAGTTATGTTTGTAAACGCACCCACAGTCCAGGAAGAATTATTAGTGAAGGGCAATGGTTCTGAATAATAAAGGTGACGTGTGGCGTGAGGTTCATAATTGGTTTACTATAAATAACTTAGTATTAAATGAGAAGAAAACTAAATGCATAAGATTTGCTTTGCCGATTGTTAAAAGTTGTCCATGTCAAGTTATATTAAATAAGGATATACTGGAGTTCGTCGAAAAGACAGTTTTCCTGGGGATTACGCTAGACTCAAAGCTGCAGTGGGGTCCTCACTTAACATCTCTTGCATCTATTTTAGTTACTTTCATAGTATTATGTCTTACGGTATTTTGCTTTGGGGGCGGGCTGCAGCTATAGATTCTATCTTTATTTTGCAAAAGAGGGCTGTCAGAGCTATCTATAATCTTTGCCGTCGTGAGTCTCTAAGGGAATTGTTCAAAAAAATTAAAATCATGACGGTTCCATGTCAATATATATATGAAAACATTATGCATGTTCGAAAAAATCTTCATCTTTTCAAAAAAATTGGAGATAGACATCATTTTAATACTAGAAATAGGAACAAATTAGATCAACCAAGTTTCAGATTGTCTAAAGTACACACTTCTTTTATGGGGTACTCTGTAAAATGTTATAATAAAATACCGCTCGATATTCTCGAACTAAATGAGAGAAAATTTAAAACTTGCATCAAACGCACACCATGTAGTCAAGCATATTATAAGTTAGAAGATTATATTAATGACAAGAATGCTTGGCTTAATGCTGGTCCTGCTCCATAGTCACTCGGGTTCACAAATTAATACTTACATATGTATATTAATACAGGGGGATGTTTCTTGCCACCTTTTTATTTGTATTCTCATTGACCTTAATAACGTGTACCGTTATTATTATTTCTATTTTTTTTTTACATACTACAGGTCATCTGTAGAATTACTTAAAACCTTAGTTTTATATAATCTATCATCATTTATTTCAATTTTGTAAATGTGAGTACCATGGAGCCTTTTATTTATTTTATTATTATGTGTTGGACACTACGAGCATGGTGGTTGAGGGCTTTGTCATGCTCACTCAAATGTCTCGCTGATGGTGGCGCGTGGGTCGGATCATTTGGTTCCCTTCATGATGGTTGAGCTAAGTGGTGCTGATCCTCGCGTCATGTTCGTGAACGGGCGCTGTCAGTGGGATTGGTCATCTCTTAACTGCCATGGCTTACATCTTTAGTACTATTATTATCATATATATTTTTTTTAATTGTTTTATATTTAACTTCATTGTTTTCACATGTAGAAGCAACAAGAATACTGTAACCAAGATTCTGTAAAAACCAATTTGAAAAGAGTATCCATGGAGTTTCTTGCTCGTTCTTCTCCATAGAGACCTACGTTTTGGAACGAGCAACTAGCTTCAACTGTTTGTATGAGTAACTTCTTGACAATTCAAAAGTGCCTGTAAATGGTCTAATTGAAATAAATGTTTTGACTTTGACTTTAAAATCTTCTTTGGTACTCTTACATTCTAGCTCTTTTCCATTTATCTAGCTGATCCTCCATTCGCTTTACATCCGTTTCTTAAATTTTTCTTCGTCATACCTTCGTTCAGGGTTGCAATTTTAAATCCCCTTCATAACATATTAAAAGTAAAACATTTTGTTCCACTATTCTTTTACAGAGGTGCGTGTAGACTGGATATTTTGCTGATGTTACAATACATTAGGAAAAAATCTCGATAGTTCAAATCTGAATTATTTTGATGAAGATTTATTAAGACTAGCTGACCCGGCAGACTTCGCACTGCCTCAATCGATAAATAAAAGACCTAAACTTTTGTATAAAATAATCTTAAAACAAACAAAACGAATCCGTATTTAATAAAAAAGCCTTTTTGAATGAAGCGTGAAGTTTTATTATTATTTTCGACACATCATGTTGCTTACTTACAAAACAGAGTTTTCTTGAAAAACTAATTTAATATGAACTTTATTGAATAGCAATAAAGTTCAAATTGACTCTACATTTTATTTAGAAAACGTTTATATGGGAAAAAGAAAAGGGCTGTTTTGAGGGTTTTCCCGGCAATTATTCGAATTTTTCTCACGTTTTAAACCTTCCCTAGACCTCCACGAACATTTCAAGACCAAGATGAGATAATCCGTTCAGCCGTTCTCGAGTTTTAGCGAGACTAACGAACAACAATTGATTTATATATATATAGATAATTAAACAAAAATAATAATTCGTAATTGCTAGTAAATATGCCCATCCAAAATAAGTAATTCGTCTTGATAATGTTGAATAAGGATGCTGTCTACACAAATCTGTACCCATTTATTAAAGTGAAAGATATTATTTTTCTATATTTGCTTAAATTCGCTAATCTTTGGAACTTACAGTCAGATATATGTATAGTCAGATATATAGGAAAATATCTTGTTGCCTAATATATCCAGATTCATAAGAAATAGTAAAGGCTGTATAACATTATGCTTTTTATTTTTTTATCGAAGGGGAATCATCAAATGACTTCCCCCGCCCTGGGCGGAGCGGGAGGGAGTGTCAGACTTTTACTGACTAAAACCCATCCATGTTACTTCTTGTGCCGTTTGCGTCCCTGGGGCGCGTTATCCCTTACGAACAACCCGCAGCCCCGGGAGGCATGTGTGGCCCTTCAAAAATTGCTGTCATCTTATTGAGGCGCGCGTGGAATATGAACGCGCCGTCAACACGGCATAACATTACGCTACGACTGACAGAAGCGGAGCAGCAAACAAAGACGTAACTGAACACGGGTAAAAAAAACCAGCAGAAGCTTTTTTGACCGGAACATTTTTGCTCACCAGAATATTACACTTCCTAGAAATGCTCAAGTTTGCACTCACCTTAAGACGGACGTAAAATATTCACTCCTCCCTAGGCCTCCTCTTTCCTCCCGTAGTCCCCCTTGGCTAGTACTTGTGGTTTTTTATAGTCCCTCAGGCGCAACCAAGGTTCGCGTTCAAAAACCTTATTAATCCCTTGTCCGCCCGTCTGTACGTTGTAAAATTTAATTTCTCGCATAAATTAATAGCTCACAGTATGTTTCAGATTTTTGCTCGTGATTGTACTAAAATGTTCTTATGGGAACTTTAGGAAAGTCAAAATTGTAGAATATTTTAAAACTAGATTCTGCCGGCGACTTCCGCGTGGATGTTTTCACTTGTTACTGCTTCGTTCCCATGAATAACATACCATCACGCCTGTATTCCCCGAAGGGTTAGGCAGAGGTGTAACAATGTACACCCACAGTTCGCCGATATGTTTAGGTCCCATGTAATAGAGGGCGACCCTATTGCCATTAACCGGGCACAAATCCTAACTCCGAGCTGCTACTGAGAATTTCATAGAAAAACCCAATAACACTTTTTGCTCGACCTGGGAATCGAACCCAAGACCTCTAGCGTAGCAGTCGCGCTAAGGACCTCTAGGCCAACGAGGCAGTTCTCATGAATCTCGCTATTATATATTTCTTTGTTCCAGAGTTTTAGCGCGTTTAAACAAACAAGCAAAAATCTTTTCATATTTATTATATTAGTATAAATTTCTTTGGTTCATACATAAAGTTTTATGAAACCACTAACAACTTGTAGTCGCCATTTTTAAATCGTTTTTTAAAGGTCTACCTAGGGATGAGTTGAAACAAGATGAAATCACTACAACCCACTAAAAAGCACAAAATAAAACTATGTCTTAACTGAGCTTTAAAAGCAATAAACCACAAAATAAACGACAACCAAAATTAAGTAAATTAACTGCAACAATTAGGTTATCGCCACCCAAAATTCCCACGTAAAAAAAAGATAAATCTAAAGAAAATTGCCTCTATCTATCCCCTGTAGAGAATTCTCCCCTAATATATGCAGCTGAAATTACAATAACCGTATGGGGCCGAAAATCCACTCGGATTTGGGTGTCCAAAATAAATAGGTATAAGAAGCTTGAGCTAGAAGAATGTAGTGTAATACGTCACCGGGACGTTGCGCCGATTGGCTGCGCTCCGATAAAAGAATAGGGAGGGGACTAGAGTGGTCGGAAAAATGACATTTTTAGATTTGCAATAAAAAAAATAACTTTTTTGTAAATAACTAATAATTGTATGTGTTTATAAAAAATGGTTAGATATTTTGATAATTGTTTGTATATTTTGCTACATAAAGTATCGCTTAAAGTGACATGACAGTTTAGTGGCTCCATGAAGCGGCAAGAATTTGAACTAAAAAATTTATAATTTTTGCGTTCCATTTCCTACAGTAATCATTGATTTGGATACTTTTTATAACAAAATACGACGCTTAGTAGCATTGTGATTGATCCTAAAATACCCTAATTTGAATGATGATGAATGATTGCGGGTAGGCCAGATTGCCCCATCTAACGACACTGGGTGGAATTAGCTATAGGATTATATAATTAGTACTAACAACACTTTTTTTTTTTTTTTTTTGGTGTGTGGGAAATCGTCAAATAACTTCTCCCGCCCTGGGCGGGGCGGGAGGGAGTGTCAGACTTTTACTGACTAAAACCCACCCATGTTCCTTCTTGTGCCCTTTGCGTTCCGGGGGCGCGGTATCTCTTGCAAACAACCCGCAGCCCCGGAACAACACTAACATAGTATATTAAGTACATTCTGTTACTAACTCACTAACAACGTTATGGACACTGGGTCTGAAATAAAGATATTTTATTTTTATTTTTTATAAATGGGCTCGCACTTACTTGTTGCATTGATTTATAAAATACTTTTACATAAAAGGTTTTTACATACATACCATCACGCCTGTATTCTCCGAAGGGTTAGGCAGAGGTGTACCAATTTACACCCACAGTTCGCCAGTATGTTTAGGTCCCATGTAATAGGGGGCGAGCCTATTGCCATTCACCGGGCACAAATCCTAACTCCGAGCTGCTACTGAGAAATTCCAAATGGAAAAACCCAATAATATTTTTTGCTCGACCTGGGAATCGAACCCAGGACCCCATGCTCATCAGTCGCGCTTGCGACCACGAGACCAACGGGGCAGTCAAAAAAGGTTTTTAATTTTTTTTATTACCTTACAAAAAAAAAAACTCATTCACTCATTTACGCATTAGTAGATTCATACAAAACTGTAAAAACATTTCAACTAGGTAACTTTTAATGTAGATAATACAGAATGATCAAAGTTTATATACATTTATTTAATTTTTAGAAAAAATTTATCGATAATTCTGAACTGCAACATGCTACAACTCTACATTGAACAGAAGAACGGACTAATTTTATTGGCTGGATTTAGGATTTCACGATAATACACAGATACTGCCATTTGACTAGCTTATTTTTTACATAGGATTTTACCCTGCCATTGAACGGACAGGGGTTCTTGTTATCGATTGTACTTTGTTGCTTTTACCGAGTATTTTCGTTTTTAATTTAGTAGTAGTAGAGCTCTTTATAAAGGAGCTCGTCAGGGCAAGTACTACCACCATACCTATTTCTGCCGCAAAGCAGCGTTTCTGTTTTTCGGTGAAGGATTTGGGTGCCGGTGTAAGTACAGGCTCGTAAGACATTTCGACTTTGATTTTGGGTTTTGTTTTACCGATGGGAAATCATGAAATGACTTCCCCCGCCCCGGTCGGGGCGGGAGGGAGTACCAGACTTTTATTGACTAAAACCCATCCATGTTCCTTCTTGTGCCCTTTGCGATCCGGGGGCGTGGTATGTCTAACGAACAACCCGCAGCTTTTCGGCAACGCATTTGCAAGGCTTTTGGTGCTGCAGATGTCTTTGGGCAGGGATGACCGCTTAGCTTTATTTGGGCCGTCGGCTTGTTTGCCATACATACAGAAGACAAAAGACCTTGTCATTCAAGCTCATTGTAAGTTTCTTCTTCCTTTTCATGCTGAGACAGTGTTTGTTTGAAAGGACTGTCCAAGTAATATTAAAGTCCTGCCGGTGCTGCGGGTTGTTCGTAAGAGATACCGCGCTCCCGGAACGCAAAGGGCACAAGAAGAAACATGGATGGGTTTTAGTCAGTAAAAGTCTGACACTTCCTCTCGCCCCACCCAGGGCGGGAGAAGTCATTATTTGATGATTTCCCGACTCTAAAAAAAAGTGTTTGTTTACTTTTTGGGTAGAAGTCAGATAGGCAGAGATGCGAATAGGTTTCAGAAAAATACTAGTTGAAAGTGTACTTTTTGATTGAAGACTAGCGTCTGCTCGGGACTACGCCCGCTTGAAAGTTAATTATCATATCCTTTGACACTTTATGTAGTTTAGTATCAGTGAAAAATTGTTAGCAAACTGACCAGTACTTCAGAGATTACCTCTTACAAACAAACAAACGGACAAACTTTACATTTTTATAATATGTGGATGAGCGATTGGCTGCAGCACCGCGTGTGTCAAGTTCGATTCCCGCACGGAACAAATATTTGTATGAACTCTAGGTAGTTGTTTCGGGTCGGGCTGTTTGTGTATGTGAGTTTTATAGTGTGGTGCAATGATTTGGTTTTTTTAAATACCTATGGATGTCTTGACAATCAATGTCACATAGGCTCCATGACCTGAACGTTACGTCTTCAGAAAAATAATTTGTAATGAAAAAAAAGTCTGTTTTCGCTGTGTTCCTTAGCTCCTTTCAACAGACATTAATCTGAACACAAAACATCGACAATTTGCCCAAAACATTATTATCCACTTATTTATAATTATTTATTTGCGCAAACATTGCACGTAGATAAAATTTATATGTATACGTGATGCAATTATGTAGATTAAAACAGAGACGTGAGGGGCTCTCCATACTTTAATCGGATGAAAGTTTTGTCTTTGACAACCCTATAGTTCTATAGTAGAAGTAGTGGGGTGTGTAAAGTTTTTAAAAGTTTTAGGGGTCAGGTTCTAGGTTCTTTTAACAATTTGTTGTGTTTTTATAGCGAGGTCTATTGTTAAGGAAAGGAAGTCCCTTTTTTTAACCCGAAATTGCTTTGAACCTATTCTGATAGTTTTTCTTCTATTGAATTTTAATTGGTTACTGGTCTTACTGGTTACTCTAGACTTTACCCTAGAATTGCCTTCTCTCACGAAATATTTTTTAGTCAATGATACTTAGATTGATGAGCAGTAGGTATGTTTTTGGGTAGGTTTTACTCAGTAAAAGTCTGACACTCCCTCCCGCCCCACGCAATGCGGGAAGTCATTTGATGATTTCCCATCCGGATAAAAAAACCATCCATCCATCCTCACAAACTTTCGCATTTATGATATTAGTAGGATATCAAGTTGTAATTCTGTGTAGCAGCTCGGAGTTAGGATTTGTGCACGGGTAATGGCAAAAGGCTCGCCCCCTATTACATGGGGGACCTAAACATACCGGCGAACTGGTACACTGGTACACTTCTGCCTAAGCCTTTGGGAAATACAAGCGTGATGCTATGTTTGGTATATCTAGTTATACAAAATAGTTACTTACGTCTGGCGTTAATTGCCACCATTTAGCACTTCAGCCATAATTCCTCAACACACAATAACAACTTATGCATTCTCAATACTTAACTAATTGACTCCCAAATGGTTTCCGAAAGCGATAATTAAGTCCGTTTATTTGCAATGCACCATTCGGTGGAGATTGCACCTGTTACATTCTGAACTATTGCAATATTAAATTCGAACTGAAACTGAAACAATTTGCAAGTTGTTGGGCTATAAAGTTAAAGTGGAATGAAGGCGTAAATTGGCAAAATTGGACTAATTCGGACTAAGAAATTAACCTTGTTTGAGCTATATTTGGACAGTACCAGTCTACAACACTTTTTTTACAAATAAAGATAATCGCCTTCAAAAACTACAAAGTAATTATTAACCGAATTGATTTCTGCTATTTCTAAAATAGTTTTTAGCTAATAAAAAAAGCGACTGGTCGACTATGCACGTGAACAGAGGTCTGGCTATTTCTTGGGCCAAAGAATCAGCATTGCCATACAACGTGGCAACATGTCGTTTTTTGTAGCCCTATGAGCTTCCTTTTTTAAATATATGAACTGTACAATTTTTTCAATTGAATTATATTTGGGTAAGATTTATGTTTGAAAAATTATTAATATAGAAATAGCTGCCTCGTTAGCCTTGTGGTCATAAGCACATCCTAGAGATCTTGGGTTCGATTCCCAGGTCGAACAAAAAGTTTTATTAGGGTTTTCTATAAACTTCTCAATAGCAGCTCGGAGTTAGGATGTGCCCGGTTAATGGCAGTAGGCTTGCCCCCTATTACATGGGACCTAAACATACCGGCGAACTGTAGGTGTACATTAGGACACCTCTGCCTAACCCTTCGGGGAATACAGGCGTGATTGTATGAGAGATACTTAGCTAAAATCGATTCAGTGGCGGATTTTGATTAACTATTTACAGGGTAAATTCCACGTTATATATATCACAGGGTATACTAGTATAGGGTTCAGTACATAGAAATGCACGATGTAACTTTTCACGAACAACAAACATTTTGTTTATTTTATTATTTTTCTAAACCACAAAACACGCAATAATTAAAACCCAAGTAAATAAACAAGATTGTATGTCAAAAACAGTAAAATAAGCAATACAGTTGTACTGAATATTTCATTGAGCTAGACCCAGGCTTAGTCCCCAAGGCGCAAAGGTCAACTGCTGTCCTTATCCTATTTCTGAAGGTCATTTGTCAAACGTCAAGACCGTTGAGCTACGAATGGTTGTTGTATTTGGAGCAACTTGGATTTATTTTGGTTGGTTTGGAGTGTACGTTTCAGGGTCAAGAAATATTGATCTTGTGTTATCTACATTGACTATAGGAATAAAGCTATGGAATAAAGATTAGACATTTTTTTTGTATGGGATAGCCAGATTCATGAGGAATCCTATAGGCTAACGATACATGGGAGCGGAGCAATTACCGACGTAACTGAACTTGGGTGTATCCACGTTGTATCGATAGTACCTAATATTAAAAAGCTGAAGAGATTTTTTGTTTGTTTATTTAAACGCACTTATCTATAGAAGTATCAGTCCGATTGGATTAATTCTTTGTTGTATGTGATAGCTAGATTCATGATGAATCGCATAGGCTATACAATATTACCCTACGACACATGGGAGCAGAGCAGTAATCAAAGACGTAACTGCATTCGAGTGTCGATGTTTGCCGTGACCGATGTAAGTGATGTCTAAGGGAGTTGCTTGTCCCAATAGAAAATATCGATAATCGTGCGAGTAAGCGATACCAGCAAGCATATAAAGGTCGGTTCACACCAAGACGCGACGCTGCGCGGACATTACTCCTTACATTGTGAGAATTCAAAATGCGTTACACCATACAATGAAATATGTATATTTCCGTGTAGTAAATAAAGTTATATTTTGAGTAGCTCTAATAAAATGTATGTGCAGCGTCGCGTCGTGTCGTGCCTCGATGTGAACTGACCCTTACCGGCGCGACCGCAACACACGAATGCAAATTAAGACACCTATTTGACAATAGTATGTTTGATCGCGGATTCATACGAAAAAAATTCGCGCGAACTTGCGATAGTCGCATAGACGCGTTCAATTAGGACAACGCCTAAGGTAAACTTAGAACGGTCATGAAATGAAAAACTCACATTGGCCGATATCAAACCCAAAACCTCTTGCATGAGATTCGCCTTATCCACTGGGCCATCTCCACATATATTTATTAGGCTAATATTTAATCTAGACATTCGTAGATCAATAATGGTAAAATATAGTAATGAGGAAGAGTCTAGTTCAGTCTCCCGGGGTTAGCTTAAATTTTAACTGAGCGATGTACAGTCAAACAACCTGTTTGGTACACAGGCAGCTTAATTGCTATAACTTTTAAAAAATGTTGTGACTGTGTGAGTGTTTTTCTTTTAGGGATGGTAATTAATTAAATGACTTTCCCCGCCCTGGGTGGGGCGGGAAGGAGTGTCAGACTTTTACTGACTAAAAACCTATCCATGTTCCGTCTTGTGCCCTTTATGTTCCGTAACTTAACGCGGGTGAAATAAGCCACGTGGACGAAGTCGCGAGCCGGTCGCCAGTAATTTATATTTGTATATTTCTCAGAAATTGAACCTATGCTCTAAATGTTTTTCATAATATCGCATGGTATACTAGCTTTTCCCGCGTCTTAAAAAAAAAATCAAAATCAAAAAATCAAAAATCATTTATTTGCGTAAATAAGGTTCAGAAAGATGGTGAAATACATGAAATTGTTCTCTTATTCTGCCTTTAATTTCGGCGTGCAAATATAAGCTAAAGATACACATTTCTTATTAATTTAAATTAATTATATATCACAATCATGCAGACATTAAGCAGATAATCCCATTAAAATTGTATTACTGAATTAAATAAATGTCAAAATAATAATAAAAGAATAAAAAAAAGTAATCATCATAAATGTCAATAGTAATCATTTCAATAATGGGAGAGATTCGCCATCCAATAATATAACAAAAATAATTCAAAATGACCGTGCAGTTTATAAAACTTACAATTTAAAACCCAAAAGCTCATGTACACTGAATTTTTATTTAAATTAATTTATTGATCATAATCATGCAGTCATCGATGAGTCGTTGATGTGCTGTGTTGTTCTCTTCATCCCTTCATCATCAGACACGCCAGCGAACCCACAGTGGTGCCCCTATTCGGGAGCACAAGGATGGCCGAGATCCAAGCGCGCAGTAATCAAGATGCCGACGAGTCGGCAGCAGAAAGTTTTCGTATGGGTCATATACCTGTACGGCCGTTCTACCGGGAGTATCCAGGATTATGGTTTATCCAGTTGGAAGCGCACTTCAACCTGGCGAACATCAAGTCGGATCTGAATAAGTTTTATCTTGTTATCGGCAACCTAGAAAAGCAATATGCTTCTGAAGTCGAAGATATTATTGTAGACCCTCGAACTACCGGAAAGTACGAAAAGTTGAAAACTGAGCTCATAAAACGGCTCCTTATGTATGAAGAGATAGGAGACCGAACGCCGTGCCAGTTTTACCGTCACCTTCTCAATTTCGTTGGTACAGCTATACCGGAGGATGTCTTGAGAGCGATATGGACGAGCCGCCTGCCCGCAAGTATACGATCGATCATAGCTCCCATTTCCAAGCAGGACCTGGGTGAGCTGGCTAAGATGGCAGATCAGATCCACGATATTATTAGCACCAAGGTGGCATCAACGCCTGCCGTGGCTCCAGCTGCGTCGTCGAGCACTTCTGGCAACAGCTTGTCCTCTGAGATCGCCGCGCTGACTAAGCAGATGGAGAAGCTGACGCAGAAGGTGGAACGATTGTCTCGGCCTAGGGGACGGCCCCGTAGTCTTACGCGCCATCGGTCTAACTCCAATAGATTACAGTCGAGTTTCAGAAGGTACCCCCAGTGCTGGTACCATCACAATTTTGGGGATAGGGCTAGAAAGTGCGTGAAGCCGTGCGACTATCTTACGTCGAGAAATGTGCGGGGCAATCGGAGATAGCAATGTGATGTTACTCAGTGAGATTAGATTTTTCAAACCTATTTTACTTATTTTTGAGCTTATCCATTACAAACAAAAATACGACTTCTCTTTATAATTTTTTTTCATTCAACCTATTTTGTCCCACGATAAAAATTATAAATATAATTTCACTAAGCCGTTCCGCGATCATTTCAATATCTACTCACAATTGAAGTGACGAGATCTAATACTCAAATAAAAATCATTGATGATTTTGTCATTGTTCCCGTCACCGATATTTTTTGTTTTTGTTATTGTCATTGATACAGAAAAATCATCACTCAGTCCATCTCTACTGGCGAGGGCGAGCGCGGGGCGCGCCTTGAGCGCGGGAAGGAGGCGGCACGTGGAGCCGCGCGCCGCGCGGTTCGGCAAACCTCGTCACGGTTCGGAGATATTTCGGCGGGCCGACCGAACTGTACGTATAACGAAACTCATAAGGTCATAAGCGCGACTGCTACGCTAGAGGTCTTGGGTTCGATTCCCAGGTCGAGCAAAGTATTATTGGGTTTTACTATGATATTTTCAGTAGTAGCAGAATGTGTGCCCGGTTAGTGGCAATAGGCTCTCCCCCGTCCCCATGGGACCTAAACATACCGGCGAACTGTGGGTGTACATTGGTACACCTCTGCCTAACCATTCGGGGAATACAGGCGTGATGGTATGTAATGGTAAAATATGATTGTATTCATTATTTCTATTTTATTTTATTAAAAAATATTAAAAAAAACTTTCTTTACAGGAAATAAAACATAGTTTTTTAATCGTAGGTATAAAAAAAAATATTTTAACAAAAAAAATTACCGAAATTGAAAAAACTAAAATATGAATTATAACTTTAGCTTTGGACGTCGGTGCCACCGTCTTCCAAAGCTAAAGTTATTTTTCACTTTTTTCGAGGGTTCAATTTTTTTGTTAAAACGATTTTATTTTATAATTTTATGTGGCTATAATATTCTAATTACTACTTAATTTTTATTACTTTTATTGTAATACACAACTAAGTATTAAAATCTGTGAGTTTACAAAACAAGCACCCCTATTTTACACCCTAAGGGTGGAAATTTAGGGTCCAAAATATGGGATAAACTTCAAAGTATACTATCCAATAAAAAATAATTTTTAAAATCGGACTATTTTGTCAAAAGTTATGCGTGATTATACATTACAATCAGTGAGTGAACAATCAATCATCCCCTGTTTTTCTATCCTTCGGGTTAACATTTTAGAATTTATTTGGTACCACCCTCGGGGTATACCCTTTCTAATAAAAAAAGAATCATCAAAATCGGACTACTCTATAAAAATTAATGCGTGATCATACATAAAAAAAAAAAAATGTAAACGTTTCGAATTGATAACCTTCTTCCTTCAAAACTCTTCTCTATGACAGCAATATATTATCTATAATAGTTTGCTCTCAGACTATTAATTGTTACTGGCATAGAAAATTTCATCTGTCAAACGGGTTAGTATAAAAAAAATACTGTTTTGTGAAAAACACGAAATTGTAGTACCTCTTTTAAAAAAATTTGAACGGAAAGTAAATATAAATGTTGCCGTTAATTTTGCATTGGCCCGTAGACACGTTTTCATCAGAGATCAAATTCCACGTCCTATAGCTTCGCTAAGACCATCTTATTGGTCCAACCAACGAGCAATATGCTGCTGGATGGAGACATGACACCTCATCTCTGAAAGCCTCGATTTGCAACCGAACTATGCAGACCTAAACATCTGACTCTCAATCTTCAGCTGTCGTAGAATACAATAACAAATACTATTCAATCATGTCGGAAGAACCAGGTAAAGAAAATAGTTTTAAAATTTTCGCGTTAACATTTCGCGTGCCGAATTTTAAACTCTATGCCACAGCAAATACAGAGCGGCCTCAAACAGGCTCCCTAAGTTCGATGTTTAACTTTGAACTGATGAGTCAGCCGGCAGCTGAAGAAACGGCCAAATCGCAAGAACAGGACATATGTTTCTATTGGTGATTTTTTTATTTATATTTAATAAAATTGTCCTAAATAAATAACTTATAAATTTAAAAGGCACTGACCATTTTATTTTTTAAGAGCCTTATAGTGGCCGCCACGAGTCGTGAGCACATACGAGTTAATTTTGAGTTTTTGTGGGTGCCGACGCTTCACACGATCGATCTAATAGCGTGCAGTGTCGCCGGCCCAAAACGCCCAGAAAGGAACTCAAAAACCGAAGAATATGGCTATTGTAATATACGAGTTTAATTAAATTTTTTCAACCTTATAATCTCTTTACCAGACTGCGTCAGAAGGAGGGTTATTCCATAATAAAACATACCATCACGCCTGTATTCCCCGAAGGGTTAGGCAGAGGTGTAACAATGTACACCCGCAGTTCGCCGGTATGTTTTTAGGTCCCATGTAATAGGGGGCGAGCCTATTGCCATTAACCGGGCACAAATCCTAACTCCGAGCTGTTACTGAGAATTTCATAGAAAAACCCAATAACACTTTTTGCTCGACCTGGGAATCGAACCCAAGACCTCTAGCGTAGCAGTCGTGCTTAGGACCACTACGCCACCGAGGCAGTTCATAATAAAAAAATAAAAATATACTACAAAGATAAAAATTCTATATTTATTGCATAACTGTGTACATTATGTTCTTAACTTAATACGTACCTACGTAACTTAATCCGTGTGAAAAAACTATGCGGTCAAAGTCGCGAGCAGAAGCTAGTATATTATTATAAATGCGAAGTGAGGATGTCACTCTTTCACGCTTTAACTGCTGAACGAATCTGGATGAAATTTGGCACTGAGATTAATTGTAGTGTGGACTAACACACATGGGTTACTATTTATCCCTGAAAATGTACGGTTCCCGTGGAATGTTGGGAAAGTTACTTTTAACGTGGTCGAAGCCACGGGCAGAAACTAGTTTATAATAATTTACAAACGTTATGCCATTGCTCTTTACTTTCTCCACTAAATCGTGTGACATTGATTGAGCTTTGTTGTCAGCGCCTTAAAAACCCCTACATACTCAGGGCTTTTTTGTTACCAATGGGACATCAAATGACTTCTCCCGCCCTGGGCGGGGCGGGAGGGTGTGTAAGACCTTTACTGACTAAAACCCTTCCATGTTCCTTCTTGTGCCCTTTGCGTTTCGGGGTCGCGATATCTCTTACGAACAACCCGCAGCCGCGGCAGGCATCGGCCCTCAGTGGCCGAGTGACATCTCTTTGAGGCGCGCGTGGAGCACGAACGCGCCGTCGACACGGCCTGTCTTTATGCAACGTACTGACTATTATATATATATAATCAGGGCTGCCATCCATCCGGGATTCCTCGGATTTGTCGTAGTTTAGAGGATGTGCGGCAGTCGTCCGCAGGAGGACTTTAAAAAGTGTCCAGGTAAAACCCAGACGATTTTTGTGTCAGGGGAATCCCGATTAATTGAAAGAAATATAGTAGGTAGAAGAATAAAAATAAAAATTGAGAAAAGAGAGAGAGATAAATAAATAAACTCCGTGCTAAGTTAAACAAAAATAAAAATGTAAACGATATTTTAATTTTTATTGTAAAAATATTTTTCTTAGTCAGTCCGGGAAAAAATCTCAATTTGAACAAAACGTCTGGGGTTTCTGAAGTTTTCTGAAGTTTTTGTCCGGCGTCGGGAATTTAGGTGATGGATGGATGATGGCAGCCCTTTATATACTGCATCTTCAAATCTTCAAAACTTTTTACTATGCCAATTAAAAATAAAAATAAAATGTCTGACAAGTTAAAGAAAAAAAGTAGTGTGAACGGTACACCCTTCTGCCACAGAAGTGTCATAAAAATTATCATTGCAAATCGTAACGAATTTAAGCTTTTATATAAACTTTTTTGGATAAAATACAAAGACACACGACGCGTTGCCGGTGCGTGAGATGCTTGAGCGGTGAGCGGTGACATAGCATGGTTCATGTGGACACTCAGAGCATGATCATAACGATACGAGGACAATACACCGGCAACGCTCGTATGGCTTGCAGGGCCCCTTCACATGTACCACAACTGCAATGACACTACGTGGGCAGAAGTCGGTCAAGGTCAACCGTTTAAACCATATCACAGCCATAACGTATCCACCAGGTAGACAGCAAAGGCGTGGTGCAACCATATCGCAAAAGCAGATTTTTGTAGTTATTAAAACGGAACTACAAAATGCTGCAGCGATAGTTCACAAGGTAATAGTACTCGCCCACTTTTTGTCGCTGCGTTCTGGTACATGTGAACGGACCCTTGGCAGAAAGCATGTAGCCTCTGCTTTAAAATCCTCTAACCTCAGGACATTTCAAGAACAGCCTGCAGATGTTGCTGAAAACATAAATCACAAGACATAACAGTTAAAAATTATACTCTGAAGAACTATCCAATCATGACGGAAAAACCAGGTGATGGTATTCGATCTTTAAAGTCTTCAGCAGCGTTTCGAGCAGTGAATTTTGAACTCTATGTTAGACCAAATAATGTCATTATGGCAGTCGGACTTTCATGTTTTACCATGGCGGTTGGTTATATAGGCTACATGAGATACAAATACTCTGATTCCATGGGATATGTGGCTGTGGATCAAAATGGTAATGAGTACATCAAGAAAAAGAACTCGAAATGGGACAAATAAATTTGGATTTTTGTAACAATATATTGATTTTGAAAGGGTTGAGTAAAGTTCTAGATTTGCACTTACGAGTTTATTTATATTTTCCGAAGTTCCTACAGCATTCAGCGGCATGAAACATGAGCATATTATTATGCAACACGTTGCGGCACTAAGAGAAACCACACAATGCGGGATGCGGATTCGATCCCGGTTTCCATTCCCAGGACGGGCAAAAAGTGTTATAGGGTTTTTCCATTGCGAAATTCTCAGTAGCAGCCGGGAGTTTTGAAGTTGGTGGTTTGACAACCTTGTGTCTCGGAAAGCATGTAAAGCCGTTGGTCCTGGCAGTCATACGTAGACCCTTGACAGTCGTTACTGATAGTCGAGAACCCGGGAAGTCTGACTACCAGCCTTTCCAAGAGGTATCGTGTTACCCAGTAACTGGGTTGTAGAGGTCAGCTAGGCAGTCGCTCCTTTTAAAATACTGGTAGTCCGCTGGTTAGACTGGAAGCCGACCACAATATAGTTGGAAAAAGGCTAGTAGTTTCATCAACAGATAGTGTTTCAAGAGGATGGTTTATTTATCGTGTTTTATAAGTATAAAACATCACACTACGGTGAACGGGAGCGGAGCAGTAACCAAAGACGTAACTCAACGCGGGTGACACCGCGGAGTGTATAGCTAGTATGATTTTTCTTCCTTTTGGTGTGGATTGACTCGTTCCAACTTTTGTCCGACCAGTACAGCAACCGTTGGTCCGTTGAGCAACCCGTACAGCTCTATCATTGCCCTCGTTTAGATGAACCGTAGTGGTCAATCTAGAAATCTCTTAACCGATTTCGGAACCAGGTTAGCCGCTGTAAAACTAATTTAGCGAATAATGGGGCATACTTCACCCATCCCAAACGCAGTGCCAGTGTGGAGCATAATGACAGGGCATGCGTCACCTCCTTAGTTGCCCGCCGTGCACAACCAGCAGCGCCATCCAAGCTACTATGATAATATTCAAGGAAGGTTAACAGAATATTGAGCAAGGCTTACCTCAATATAGCCAAATGTTCTAAAAGTCTAAAATCATGCTTAACACTTCAATGATGCCAGGTACTTAGGTATATTAATTTTTTTCAAAGCACTTTTTTCCAAGTCGTTCAACATTTTATCCTATTTACATCATCATTTTAAGTGATGACTTGAGTAAAACGCTTTTGATATTAAAGGTAACAAGATTTCCTCCACTCACACCGTTATGCAACTTAGTAGTAATAGAGCTCTTTGAGAAGGAGCCCGTCCGGAGAAGTATTACCACCATGCCTATTTCTGCCGCAAAGCAGCGTTGCTGTATTCCGGTTTGAACGGTATAGGTGCCGGTGTAATTACAGGCCGATGAGACATTTCAACTTTGTTTCTGGGATGGCAACGCATTTAAAAGGCTTCTGGTATGGATGGTTATAGGAGGCGCCTCGCATTTTTAACTGCCTCGTTGGCCTAGTGGTTCTAAGCGCGACTGCTACGGTAGAGGTCTTGGGATCGATTCCCAAGTGGAGCAAAAAGTGTTATTGGGTTTTTCTATGAAGTTCTCAGTAGCAACTCGGAGTAAGGATTTGTGCCCGGTTAATGGCAATAGTCTCGCCCCCTATTACATGGGACCTAAACACCGGTGAACTGTGGGTGTATATTGTTACACCTGTGCCTAACCCTTCGGGGAATATAGGCGTGATGGTATAGGCAGCGGTGACCACTTAACATCAGGTGGGCCGGCGTCGGCTTGTATGCCATCCAAGAAAATGTCAATGGTGTGTATTTGTGACATACCTTTATCTCTAAATAATGCGTAAAATTAACGCAAATAATTATAACATTTTCACATTCCAATCCATCATACGAATATTTTCGCAACACCGACAAAGTTTTGAACTTATTATGCTAACATTTTCAAAGTATTTAAGCAAGGAATTGTAATGTAATTTCCTTCATACGCTGCGCCATACATTTTTGCGATAACAGCAGACATTCTTCAGTTCAACACACAAGGATCATACTTCACAACAATTTTATAAATCTTTGAATTGTTGGTCGAAGCGATGCAACAGGCTGTACTGAAAGGATTTTAATTTTGCAAGATGCAAGATAAAATGTATAGGGCTAATTTCATCAGAAAAAGTATAAATCTAGATAGAAAAAAAAATACCTCTAACTGTTTTTGTATGAAAAAATCGTCAAAAATGAAAAAAAAAGCGGCAAATTTTAATCATCATCATCATACCACCACGCCGGTATTCCACGAAGGGTTAGGCAGAGGTGTAACAATGTACACCCATAGTTCGCCAGTATGTTTAGGTCCCATGTAATAGGGGGCGAGCCTATTGCCATTAACCGGGCACAAATCCTAACTCCGAGCTGCTACTGAGAATTTCATAGAAAAAACTCTAGCATAGCAGTCGTGCTTAGGACTACTAGGCTAACGAGGCAGTTAGGTTTCAACTAAACCATAATAAACACATACATACATACAAATATTTTATTATATATATATATATTATATATATATATATATATATTGGTGAAATTTACCTTTAAAGGTGTATATTAATTTAAGATGCTAAATAAACCAATTTTTTACTTAATTATCATCCATTTCTAAAAAAAAGCGGGATAAATAACTAAGAAATTTAATTCCCTTTTCAAACGGTAGATACCCAATGAACATGTTAAAAAGAATCTCTAAATAAATACCTGAACTGCCTCGGTAGCCTAGTGGTGTTAAGCGCAACTGCTACGCTAGAGGCCTTGGGTTCGATTCCCAGGTCGACCAAAAAGTGTTAGGGTTTTTCTACGGAATTCTCACTAGCAGCTCGGATTTAGGATTTGTGCACGGTTAATGGCAATAGGCTCGCCTTCTATTACAATGGGACTTAAACATACCGGCGAACTGTGGGTCTACATTCGTATACGTCTGCCTAACCCTGTGTTAGTATGTCTAAATTAATAATCTGATAAAATACTCTATCCACGACTAGTCATCATATTTATATTCCAACAAGATGTATTATTAAAATAATATCAGCCCTGTTATTGCCTCACTGCAGGACACAGACGGCACATAATTAAAAATATTGCACAGAAAATAATATAATAAATTATTAATCATTAAAAATTCTATTTCGATACGGTGTGACATGGACTCTAAGGTATCTATTGACGTGGACGTTGAAAAATCACCGCACATTGCAAACGCTTTCATTAGCTCCGTACGAGAAACCGGGTAAAATATGATAGCCCGGTCTTAACGGATAATCCGCGATCCTGGGTAAGGAACTAATGCGATGCGAGGCGACGCGATAAGCAGAAGTACCTATTTAACACAATAATTATACACTGTGTAACATAAACGCTTACTCTGAAAGTAGTTTGCTCGGAATCGGCTACTGAATCGATTTCAGCTATTTCTAAGATGGGCAATTTTTTATCACTATAACTGCCTCGTTGGCCTAGTGGTCCTATGCGCGACTGCTACGCTAGAGGTCTTGGGTTCGATTCCCAGTCGAGCAAAAAGTGTTATTGGGTTTTTCTATAAATTCTCAGTAGCATTCTCAGTAGTCGGAGCTAGGATTTATGCCCGGTTAATAGCAAAAATCTCGCCCCCTATTACATGGGACCTAAACATACCGGTGAAATAGTCTTGTTTTTAACTCCCGACGCAAAAACGACGGGGTGTTATAAGTTTTAAGTTTGACGTGTGTGTCTGTCTGTCTGCGGCATCGTAGCTCCCGAACGCATGAACCGATTTTGATTTTGTTTATTTTTATTTGAAAGCTGAATTAGTCGGGAGTGTTCTTAGCTATGTTTTATAGAAATCGGTTCAGCGGTTACAAAGTAATCAGCTCTTTTGTTAACTGCGGTTGGGTTGTCTATTCTTCTGTTGGGGGTTACTTAAAAATTTTTAATTTTCTGTTTTTTTTAGGCTGTACATACATAGCTAGTCGTTTAATATTTCTACATCGCATAACATCGCATGTGTCACCACCAGATTAATGTTCAAGTGTGAATATTTTAAAAAAAAGTTACAATAGCGCCCTCGTGCTTGATATTACACGCAGGTAATAAATCAGTAGCCTAATTGCTTAACTTCTATGGATATGGCTTCAGGGTTTGGCAGGAATCCATTAATCGGGTCTTTGCTTACACGAAGATATTGAAGTTAGTTCGAAATGACCTTGGTTTTGACCTATCTTGGCTTTTTTCCCGTGTTTTTTTTTTATTATATGGCTAACAATTGCTATGAAGTCAAATCTATGTACATCATCTGGTTCGCCTTGTCCCAACTATGTTGGAGTCGGCTTTCAGTCTAAACGGATGCAGCTGAATACCAGTGTTTTACATGGAGTGACTGCCTGTCTGACCTCTACAACCCAGTTACTGGGCCACACGATACCTCTTGGTTAGACTGGTTGTCAGACTTTCTGGCTTCTGACGGGACCAACTGCTTTCCGTGTTTTCCGAGGCACGGGGTGTCATACCACCAACTTTCAAACTCCAGGCCGTTACTGCGAAATTCACATAAACATACCATCACGCATGTATTCCCCGAAGGGTGAGGCAGAGGTGTAACAATGTACACCCGCAGTTCGCCGGTATGTTTAGGTCCCATGTGATAGGGGGCGAGCCTATTGCCATTTCAAATTCCTAATGGAAAAACCCAATAACACCGTTTGCTTAACAGTCGGGCTTGCCAACACGAGACCAATGGGGCAGTTGCATTGGGACGGGACCGTATGGATAAGAATGATGTAACCAATCCAAAATAGACCATTTTCTTATATATTCAAAGCTTAAAACGCTACTCAGCGTTGCCAATGACTAAGTTTACTATCTGTTTTAGGCAAACTACATACACACTAGGAGTAGTCTACATTCAGACTTAATGATTCAATGAATTGGTTCACAACTTTGTCATTCAGCTTTAGACGTGTGTTCGATAGGTTTTTATTATTTACATTATTTATTACCTGCCCCGGTAGCCTAGTGGTCCTAAGCGCGACTGCTATGCTAGAGTTCTAGGGTTCGATTCTCAGGTCGAGCAAAAAGTGTTATTGGGTTGTTTTTATGAAATTCTCAGTAGCAGCTCGGAGTTAGGATTTGTGCCCGGTCAATGGCAATAGTGTCGCCCCCTATTACATGGGACCTAAACATACCGGCGAACTGTGGGAGTACATTGTTACACCTCTGCCTAACCCTTCGGGGAATACAGGCGTGATGGTGTGTTATTTTATCTGACTAACTGACTGACTCCTTGATAATTTAACTTTGAATGCATGAATGACAACTTTATTTGCAAAAATATAGGATTTACATCTGATATTACAATTCGTTTGTTACATTATATTTAACCTTTCAGTCGAGGAAATGTTACATTAAATCACAAAATTAAAAATTTGAAGTAATCCCCGACAGAAGAAAAAAATTACTACCGCAGCTAACAAAAGAGCTGATAACTTTGAAACCGCTGAACCGATTTCCATCAAACAAAGCTAAGAACACTACCGATTAAACTTTTCAAACATAAAAAAATAAATCAAAATCGGTTCATGCTTTCGGGAGCTACGATGCCACAGACAGACACACACACACAAAAACATGTCAAGCTTATAACACCCCGTCGTTTTTGCGTCGGGGGTTAAAAATTGAAATAATAATAAGTAACTAACATGAAACAATGCAGGTCCCACTGCAGGGCAAAGCCTCCTTCTCATACAGAAAAGACATGAGGCAAAGCAGCATTGCTGTGTTCCGGTTTGAAGGGTATGGGTGCCGGTGTAATTACAAGCACATGAGACATTTCAACTTTGTCTCTGGAATGGCAACGCATTTGCAAGGTCTCTGGTATTGCAGATATCTATAGGTAGCGGTGACCACTTAGCATCAGGCGGCCCTTGTGATGGCTTGCCATCCAATGACATTAAAAAAAAAACTTATAATAATAATAACTTCAGGGAGCCTACCAATGTATCTTATTATTTTATAATTTCAGTTGTTAGATTTTTAACTCTCGGCACTGATCCGAGCGTTAAAAATCCAACGAAAAAATCAGTCATTAGAAGAGACCCCTGGTTTCTGCAGACACAATAAAATCGCAATAAAGACCCGTATGCGGGCTCCGCTCATACTTTTTAAGCAAAAACCAATTTAAATCCTAACTCCAGTAGCATAACTCTTCAGTGAGAAACAATTGACAAGATATAACATAAGAACTTTTATGCTCATCTTATTTCCCTAGCGGTGCATTGCAGAGAAGGATATAAAAATAGAAAGTGCAAAACAGACATAAATTAACCCCTCATTGCATTGCAGGTAACATAAAAAGTGTTTTAAGGCTTTTTAGTCGGAATTTAGAGGAATTTAGAACTTCTAGACTTATCTAATTTGGTTTTTAAAGGCTAGATTTACTTGACAGCAAGGGAAACTGATTTGATAGTTGTCAGAAAAGGTTTTGTCGATTTCGGTAATCTCTAGTACCTTAATTGGACCCATAGAGTCTTTTGATCCTTGTATGAAATAGGATCTACTAGCATGTATAATAAAAATTGTTTTCATTTTTGAGCATTATTTCGCTGTCTGTAATTTGATTTTTTTTCAAAATCTGTGAATACAGTTCAGCATATTTCAAAAATTTATGGATGGTCTCCTAGGAACGTTTTCTTGTAAGTATAACGGCTAAGGTACCTGCCCTTAGCTGACCCGTCTCAAAAACCACCCTGTATACCTACTAGGTAACACAATACTTCACTAAGAAACTGATTATCAAACTTTTAGACTTCTTACTACCCGACTGTCAAGTTAGAAGTCTAAAATAACGACATAACGTACCATCACGCCTGTATTCCCCGAAGGGTTAAGCAGTGTACCAATGTACACCCCCAGTTTTCCGGTATGTTTAGGTCCTATATAATAGGGGGCGAGCCTACTGCCATTAACCGGGCACAAATCCGAGCTGCTACTGAAAATTTCATAGAAAAATCCAATAACACTTTTTGCTCGACCTGGGAATCGTACCCAAGACCTCTAGCGTAGCAGTCGCGCATAGGACCACTAGGCCAACGAGGCAGTTAGAAGAAAAACGAAGTCTAAAATAGTATGACATGAATAGTATGAAAAGACTACATTCATTTATCAATCCAATAGAAGCCTTTTCATGTAAGCCATTGTCGAACAAAACTATCTAAAATATGTATTTGGATGACAGATATGGACGTAGCTACGCACGTGAACTGCCAATCAATAACGATACACATACAGACATACATGCTTAAGTAGCAGGTATTGGTTGAATGATCGGCAAAGCTCTAAACATATGTAAATATTCTCCAGACCAATTCCCGCCAAGGCGGTTAATCTTAATGCAGACTAGCCAAGTACGCAGGAGATGTCTTAGTGCACAAATGTGTGCGTAAACACAGGTACACTGCCTTTTCCCCCACTCTCATAGTCCGATGGGACGGCAATCCAACACAACCGGGGTGAGATCAGGCGCAGGACCAACGGCTTTACGTGCTTTCCGAGTCACGGGGGTGTCACACCACCAACATCCAAACTCCGCGTTGTTTCTGAAAAATTTCTAATGGAAAAACCCAATAACACTAAACATACCAGGGTTGCAGAACTCGTACTATTCTACTGTTCAACTTTTCAGGACATTACCTAGCGACTGGTTGACTCTTCACGTGACCAGAGGGCTGGCCTTTTCTTGAGTCAAAGAACCAGCATTGCCGTATAACGTGGCAATGCTGCGAACCTTTTAGGCACTTGTCCCATTGACAGCGATGCGGATGAGTTTCTTGATGCCCTATAAGCTTCCGTTTTTATATACGTAGTTTGTAATTTAATTATTATTTATAAGATTTACACATACACAAATAAACTCACGCCTTTTCCCATGGGGGTAGGCAGAAACCCCAGAACGCTACCTGCTACGATCCTCATCAGCCTCGTTCACGTTCATACGTCTATCTGGTCATACAAGCAAGATTTCTGTTACGAATTACTGAATAAAAAATACTAAGTGATATTGAATAGAATTTTTATTATTTACAGAGCAAGCCAAAGTGTCGATTAAAAGTTGCACAGTAAGGTACAATATCCCTTGCCACTCCTGCTATGAACTCAACTACCGAGAGCATTGTAAACTAAATCATCTAGCCATTCGCCGTTTTAGCTTGTATTCAAACTTTACCAGCGACACAGGTACACAAAGCCGTACCTATGCATGTTTGTGAATTATTCCTATTGATTCACGCAGCAAAATATATGTCGTTTTGCAAATAAAATTTGCATCAGATTTGCTGTACATTGTGGTATAGGCACTTATTGAAATTTTTTATGGATACTGTGCTGAAATTTTGGTTTTGAGATGGAAATCCCATATGAAACGTTAACACAACTTATTTGTATAAATAATCAATTTAATAATATTTTGTTTAACAATATTTTTTTTTATGGCAATAGGCTCGCCCCCTATTACATGGGACCTAAAAAAAAACATACCAGCGAACTAGGGGTGTACATTAGTACACCTCTGCCTAACCTTCTGGGGAATACAGGCGTGATAGTATGTAATTTTTTTTATTTATTTATTAATATTTTATTATTTATATAAGTTTGTAATCTCAAAATATCCGCTTTTCCTGTACTAATATTACAAAGAGGTAAGATTCTTTTGTTTGTTTGTACCGAATAAGCTTTTAAACTCCTAGACCGATTTTAACCATTTTTACATCACTAGATTGCTACATTATTGAGTAACTAAACTAAGCCCAGCAGACGAAGTCGTGGGCGGAAGCTAGTACAAAATAAATATGACTGTTCATATTGTAATTACACGATAAAAACAATGTTTACATGTAATTTATGGCCGTCTATCTGTCACCGGACTGTATCTCATGATCCGTAATAAAAACAATTTTGTTTTTTTCAAGCAAGTCAATATTGTTCGCATACACCCATAGATTTCAGCTCATACAATTTATTTTTTTAGTAATGGGTAGAGAGTTTAAAACTTTACAGAATGTGCATTTCAACAAATAATAAAAATGAAGTCATCATCTACTTAGCCTTTTCCCATGTATGTTGGGGTCGGCGTCCAGTCTAACCAGATGCAGCTGAGTACCAGTGTTTTACATAGAGCGACTGCCTATATGACCTCCACAACCCAGTTACTGGGCAACACGATACCTCTTGGTAAGACTGGTTGTCTGACTTCCTGGCTTCTGACTATCCGTAACGACTGTCAAAGATCTACGAATGACAGCCGGGACCAACGGCTTTACGTGCTTTCCGAGACACGGGGGTGTCACACCACCAACTTCCAAACTCCGGGCTGCTACTGAGAAATTCGTAATGGGAAAACTCAAAAACACTTTTTGCCCGACCCGGGAATCGAACCCAGGACCCCGTGCTCATCAGTCGCGCTTGCGACCACGAGACCAACGGGGCAGTTTAATAATAAAAATGAAGTAAAATTAAAAGTTACAACAATACAAGAAACGTGTATTTTTTTTTTGTATAAAGTGTTGCAATTTGTACTAATAAAAAAAGTAATAATATTTTTTTTCTATTTGGATCAAAAAAAAAATGTACATTTTGTAAACCCACCAAACTGTGTAACAGTTTGTCGGCGGGACTCACAACTATTTTTTTTTTATAATTACGCAAAAGTAAACTCACTGCAAGCAACCTTTAAGAAATGAAATCGAAAAATCGTAACTCTGCCTTCCATTCGAAATATAAATTCAAAAAGTGTTCTATTCTTTATTTAAATATATCATCACTGCCGCCATTTCCAAGAACAATGCACACGAATAAACCTCATAGACTATGACCATTATGCAAATAAATCGATACAAAACTATTCGAAACATATCTCCCGATAATCGAATATCCTCGTGGCGCTGAATTATAGAGCGGAGCGCGCAACTGCCAGTCGTAAATAACGAGTCAGCGCCCGATTCGCTGAGACAACGATTGTTCTAATCGATTCCACTTCTCGATTATTCGGTTGTTTGTTTCCGAGTCTTGTTGTGTAGTGCTGTTTATGAATGTATGGACTTGTTTGAATGTGTTTGTGTTATTTGTGAGGAAGTTTAGTTTATAATGTACTCTTGTACTGTTATGTGTTTGAAACTGCTGAAATAATTGTCTAAAGTTCTTGATTAGGGATTGGAATAGTATTATTTTTTATTATTAACTAGCGACCCGCCCCGGCTTCGCACGGGTGCAATGCTGATGTTATTATACATATAAACCATCCTCTTCAATCACTCTGTCTATTAAAAAAAAAACCGCATCAAAATCCGTTGCGTAGTTTTAAAGATTTAAGCATACATAGGGATATAGGGATACAGAAAGCGACTTTGTTTTTTACTATATAGTGACAACTAGCTTTTGAAAATTTATTTAAAAATATAGGTATGGTAGTCGCCCCGAGTCGTGAGTACAAATGTCAAGTTAATTTTTGGGTGTCCCTGATAGATATTTTTGGGGCGCCGACGCTGCATGCGATCGCCCGACAGACGGACCAATCTTCATCATATTTCACTTAAAAGCTTTACAAAAATCCATCCATTCATCCAAACAAACGGTCGCATTTACACAATAGTATCGATACTCATGTATTATCTGCATGAGAAGAGAGACTTTGCCCTGAAGTGAGACAATAAAAGGATAACATCTGCCAAGTCTTTTCAATTATGTTGGGATCGGCTTCCAGTCTAACCGGATGCAGCTAAATACCAATGTTTTACATGGCGCGAATGCCCATCTGACCTCCATAACCCAGTTAGCGGGCAACACGATACGGCTTAATAAGATTGGTTGTCAGACTTCCCGGCTTCTGACTATCCGTAACGACTGTCAAAGATCTACTAATGACAGCCAGGTGCCTTTTCGAGGCACGGGGGTGTCTCACCACGAACTTCCAAACTCCGGGCAGTTACTGAAAAATTTACCGTTACGCCTGTATTTCCCATAGGGTTAGACGGAGGTGTACCAATGTACACCCACAGTTCGCCGGTATGTTTTTAGGTCCCATGTAATAGGGAGCGACCCTATTGCCATTATGCGGGCACAAATCCTAACTCCTAACTGCTACTGAGAAATTCATAGAATAAACCAATAACACTTTTTGCTCGACCTGGGAATCGAACCCAAGACCTCTAACGTAGCAGTCGCGCTTAGGACCACTAGGCTAACGAGGCAGTTACTACTACATTGGCTACTGAGAAATTCTTAATGGAAAAACTCAATAACACTTTTTGCCCGACCTGGGAATCACACCCAGGACCCCATGCTCATCAGCCTCGTAATAATTGCCGGGGCTGCGGGTTGTTCGTAAGAGATACCGCGCCCCCGGAACGCAAATGGCACAAGAAGGAACATGGGTGGGTTTTAGTCAGTAAAAGTCTGACACTAAGGGCGGGAGAAGTTATTTGATGATTGCCCACCCACCCAAAAAAAAAAAAAGCCTAGTAATAATAGACTGATATTATCAATTTACATAACGACCAACAACCACTAAACCAAGCTATCTCTATATATCATACACACTATCAGTATTACGTTAATATACCCAGTAAATACAATCCACTGATTGCGATATATCAGTATATATCATGACCTCACACAATTCACGACAATATGTCTCCCTGTTGGATAGGTTATGTAGCCGTGTTCTTGATTAAAAGCAACTAGATGTGGCTTATACTCCATTAGCATCTGCACGCGACTTTGTCTGCACGCCAGTCGGACTAGCACACGAAGGATTCCATACAAGATTTAACAGCGGCAATAGAAATGGAGGGAGTGTCAGACTTTTATTGACTAAAACCCATCCATGTTCCTTCCTGTGCCCTTTGCATTCCGGGGGCGCGGTATCTCTTTCGAACAACCCGCAGCCCCGGGTATTTTATTTCTACGACACAAAATGGAAAATAATATTTCAATACCACATCTAGTCTGCTCAGATCTTGAACGCATGAATAACAATTACTACTGAATACTTTGTGAAAACCATTTTTATTGTTTTTGCATCGCTGCAACAAATGGTATTTAGTTTTTAGGGTATTAGATCAAGTCTAGGTTTAATCGATGTTTTTAAACCTAGTCTTATAATAGGTTTAGGATTTACAATGGAGTTGGTCTCATAGTCGCAAGTGGGACTTCTGAGCATGGGGTCCTGGGTTATATTCCCATGTTGGGCAAAAAGTGTTATTGGGTTTTTTCATTAAGAATTTCTAAGTAGCAGTCCGGAGTTTGAAAGTTGGTGGTGTGACACCCCCGTGAGTCGGAAAGCACGTAAAGCTGCTGGGTCCTGCATGCCAGGAAAACCATGTAAAAGCGTTGGTCTTGCGCCTGATCTCTCCTCGGTCGTGTCACATTGCCGTCTCATCAAACTATGAGAGTGAGAGAAAAGGGAGTGCACTTGTATTTGCACACACTAGTGAGTGACTAAAACCCACCCATGTTCCTTCTTGTGCCCTTTGCGTTCCGGGGGCGCGGTATCTCTTACGAACAACCCGCAGCACCGGCAGGCATCGGCCCTCAGTGGCCACTTCTCTATGCTGACATCTCTTTGAGGCGCGCGTGGAACATGAACGCGCCGTCGACACGGCCTGTCGTTATTTAAACGTAAGGATGGTTAGCTACCCATTGCTCACCGACCACAGGCACACAAATAATACATACATACATAGTATTGTTATGATTTGAACCCGATATTCCTTTATTGACGAGTTTCAGTAATTTTATATTATTTCGTTATTAACCCCCGACGCAAAAACGACGGGGTGTTATAAGTTTGACGTGTCTGTGTGTGTTTTTCTGTGGCATCTTAACTCCCGAACGCATGAACCGATTTTGATTTCGTTTTTTGTGTTTGAAAGGTGAATTAGTCGGAAGTGTTCTTAGCTATGATTGATGTAAATCGGTACAGCCGTTTCAAAGTTATCAGCTCTTTTGTTAGCTACGGTAGGGATTTATATTCTTCGGTCGGACGTTACTTATTTTTTTATATTTTGTGTTTTATTTCCTGCACTCAATACTTATGTCAGCAAAACGGTTATTGCGTTTAGCCATTTCTTTATCAGGAGCAGCCCGGAGTTCGGCAGTTAGGATTGGGACACCCTCATGGCTTTGGAAGCACGTAAAGCCGATGGTCCTGCACCAGTTCTCTCTCTGGTCGCTTAGGATTGCCGTCCAATCAGACTATGGCGATACCATACTATACTATTGGTGATTTAAGACTTATATTTATGAGTCCTGGTTTCCTCGCGATGCTTTCCTTTACCGAAGTCAGTGTTCTCTAATGTAAACTTAGAAATAACATTATGAATTAAACAAATCACACTGGGATTGACCTGATATCGAACCCATAACGACATACATGAGAGGCGGGTTTCTTGCTAACTGGACTACTATAACAATAATTTTCATAGTCATATCAACCGAACGACGTTCACTGCTGGAGATAAGCCTCCCCTAAAGATAGCCGCAGTCCTTCTTTTTTGTTTCTGGTGCGCGGTAGAAATCCTCATGGTCTTTCTCCGTCGTGGGGGTGACGGAGAGGCATGCCTAACTCTTGAACTTTTACCAGCTTAAACCAACGCGGTGTTCCACCTCTGCCTATGGTCGGGGGCGCGGGATGCGCATAAGCCTTCACCGCTCCCCCGACAGGAGTCGACCCGCTGTTCCTAGTAGGTCCCTGCTCCCTGTGCAGTCAATTCAGCGATTTATCGCGACCTTTACCAGGTCTTGGGTTCAACTCGCGTCCCTGAAGAACCAGAGACCCAACACCTGTTCATTCACGAGCTATGTGCCCTGCTCACTGCCCCTTGAACATCGTAATTATGAGAGACAGCACACCATATTAAGGTATTGTAAAAAATAACAACTTCCAACGTCCATTCTACATCACAAGATACTATTAAAAAAAAAGTGTACCGTATGCAAAAAAGCGGACAAATCGAATATCCTCCAAATCGTTATTTCACATAACCCAAGCGTTTTAAGTCGTCAGCAAAAAAATATATTCAAAGCTGACATGGAAATTACAGTACCGATATGAATGTAGGTCGAACATTTTTTTCTGTAATTATTTTCAGTGTGCAGTTTTCAGAGTTTTCAAAGCAAACTGTAAGTGAACATGTTTTTGAGGGTTTTCTAAGGAGAACGTTTCTTCGCTCTAGGAGTTACTACTGTATCGTGGGAGCTTTTACATACGAACATACTGAACTTTTTTTTTCAGGATGAGAAATCATGTAAACACTTCCCCCGCCCTGGACAAGGCGAGAGCGAGGTCAGCACATGGAAGGGGCCACTGAGGGCCGATGCCTGCCGAGGCTGCGGGTTGTTCGTAAGAGATACCGCGGCCCCGGAACGCAAAGGGCACAAGTAGGAACATGGGTGGGTTTTAGTCAGTAGAAGTCTGACACTCCCTCCCTCCCCGTCCAGGGCGGGAGAAGTTATTAGATGATTTCCCACCCCAAAAAAAAAAAAGGCTTTTACTGACCAAAACCCACCCATGTTCCTACTTGTGCCCCTTGCGTTCCGGGGGCGCGGTATCTCTTACGAACAACCCGCAGTACCTACCGTACTTGTATCGATAAAATCTCAGCTCCAAAAATACAAACTCAACAAGCCCACGAACCTCCTGATGTTCAGTGATCACCGCTGCCTATAGACGTCTGCAATACCAGAAGCCTTGCAAATGCGTCGCCATCCTAGAGGCAAAATGGAATTGTCTCAAGTGCTTATAACTACACCAGCACCTTCAAATCGGACCCTTCAAATCGGAACACATCAACGCTGCTTTGCAGCAGAAATATAGGTATGCTGGTAGTACTCGTACTTTCCCGGACGAGCTCCTACATAAAGAATCCTTCTACCACTTAAAATGTTTGTCATAGAAAAACTCATTTATATTTTTCAAAATCCAAGAATTTACCAAAAATGTTTTGGACATTTTGTTGCGTTCTTGTTTAGAATAGTGAACAGAAGTCACGTCCATTTCACATGTAACGTGTTTGGAATATGAATCTCGCACTATAAACGGTAGCGAGTTCCAATAGATTTCACTCATACTTTTTTATTTTTTTAACGTTTTTGGAGGTGCACAAAGAAACAGAATACGGACTAACTTTTAATTTAGCCGCCTCGTTAGCCTAGTGGTCCTAAGCGCAACTGCTACGCTAGAGGTCTCGGGTTCGATTCCCAGGTCGATCAAAAAGTGTTATTGGGTTTTTCTGTGAAATTCTCAGTAGCAGCTCGGAGTTAGAAATGTGCCCAGTTAATGGCAATAGGCTCGCCCCCTATAACATGGGACCACCACCTCTGCCTAACCCTTCGGGGAATACAGGCGTGATGGTAAATATTGAATTTCGGTCACGGCGGATATTAAGTCAAAAGACACTTACCAAGTACGTCGTAGATACTATAGTGTACAAGTGTGCGTGTAAATACAGGTGTACTCCTTCGTCTCTCACTCTCTTAGTATGATGGGGCGACAATCTGACAGAGATCAAATGCAGAACCATCAGATCTTTTTCTTTCCGAAGCACGAACCCCCGTGTCTCGGAAAGTGCAAACACCACACCGCTCACTTCCATACTCTGTACTGCTTTTAAGAAATTCCTTATAGAAAAACCCAATATCACTTCACTTGACACGGAAATCGAATCCAGGACCCACGCGCTGTTACATCACTGACTTCTAAACTCCGGGCTGCGACTAAGAAATTCCCAACCTCACTTTGCCTAACCTGGAAATCGAACCCAGGACCCCACGTTGCGCCAAGAAACATAGTTAAAAGTCAAACATCCCACCTGTCTGGTCCTCACCCACTTTTTACGAAGATTAATTGCTTGCTACTAGCGTAGGTTATATGATTTTCTCATCTTACAAAATTGTGATTCTTATTATTTTTTTAATTCCCTTTGATATGAAAGTAATTGAAAAAAATATGGTTTCTTGTAGAAGTATGAATTACGATGTGACATATTTAAGAAGGAGCGTAGGAGGATGAGGAGATAAAAGGCTGATATAATCATTTTCCTCGGAGCTTCAGCTTTGTAAAGGTTATATATGAAATAATTTAATGGAAGAGAAACATAGTTTTCTGTGAGTTAATTAATCATGTTATTAAAATAAATTGCTTCAAAGACTCATGTAAAAACAGCTTATTTTTTACTTTATCTTATCCGATTATACTACATAATCATAATAAACTGCTGTTGTGATCCGGTTTGAAGAGTATGGGTGCCGGTGTAATTACAGGTACATGAGACATTTCAACTTTGTCTCTGGGATGGCAACGCATATGCAAGACTTCTGGTATTGCAGATGTCTATAGACAGCGGTGACCACTAACCATCAGATAGGCTGCAGGCTTGCCTACCTTCCAATGATAGCTAAATAAAACGATGTACGTTTTTATCCACTTGATTTTATTAGTGTAAATTCTTCAGATAGATGCCAATGAAATTTAATTTTAACGATTTTTTTGGGAAGTACGTTTCAGATTAATAGGATAACGATAGGTTATCTGGAACTTATCCAGTGGTTATAGAAAAGGGCAAGGGCTGTCTCATAGTTTAGAAGTTGGATACACAAATGTTTTATGTCCAAAAAAAGCAAACGACTTTGTGACACAAGAATTACAGTACAATTCTAACAACGTACACCGTTTCCACAAAGTTGTGCATGTCTGCACTTATCTATAGAACATTTTCAGTGCACAACCTTATTGTTGGCAGTACAATGGTACTAGTATCGGGCTCCTCACAATAGTCCATTGTTCACGTAGTAGGCGATAGACTAGATAGTGTTACATTCAATGCTTGTTTGATGGAAAAGTGAAGACGTTACGCTGTTGTTTTAAGGTTCAAATTGTGATGATTTTTTCAGGATGTCATTCTTGAAGGGTGCCAAGAGTTTCTGTCTGTCGGAGGCTGTATCTCATGAACAATATTAGTTAGAGAGTTGCAAATTTTCGTGAGGTTTCCGTTATTGATCAAGTGCTTCAACTGTTTTTTTAATATTCAGAGTTGGTTAGCCAGGAATTTTGTAACCAGTCTTGCTAAGGGGTATCATGTTACCCTTTAAATGGGTTATGGAGGTCAGATTGGCTGTCGCTCTATGTAGAATACTTGTTGTGTTCAGCTGCATGCACTTAGACTGAAAGCCGGTTTCAATATATTTGGGAAAAGGCTAGACAGATGTTCCCCCCCCCCCCCCCCCGCTCCCCCGCCCTGGACAGAAACTTTTCAAATAAGTCTACACAATCCTGATAACATTATGCTTGTTGTTTCTACATGTAATACGAGTAACAAACGTAGATGAATAACAATATAAAATAATCAAAAAGCACCGGCCAAATGTGAGTCGGACTCGCGCACGAAGGGTTCCGTACCATTATGCATGAAAGTGGCAAAAAAATCACATTTGTTGTAAGGGAGCCCCCCTTAAATATTTATTATATTTTGTTTTTAGTATTTGTTGTTATAGCTGCCACAGAAATACATAATTTGTGAAAATTTTAACTGTCTAGTTATCGGGGGTCTTCAGATATAGCCTGGTGACAGACAGACGGACGGACAGAAAAATAAGTTATAATGACGTAAGGACGACCAATTCCTGACAGCGGCCGTTCACGAACATGAGGCGTGGATCAGCAATGTTGATTTCTAAGTTGATCTCCTAGTTCAATTTGTCTGTATTTATGCGTACATTGACCCCCTGAAAGTCGCACTGTAAAATATTATTTACCCATATACAATTCCCAGTACCTAACTGTTCTACTCAGTAATTCTGATACAAGTTCCAAGTTAAAATTAAGCCTTCACCCTCCATCCTAAACTAAGGAATTAGACTAAAACTTATGTTAGGTATACAATAATAATGAACAGTTAAATTAAACGTACCTAATTATCCTATCAACGCAGCATCGCAATCTCTTTGTATTTTGCTCTTCTGTTTTGACTTTTCACAGAATTTAATTAAAGCATTTGTAATAATTATTGAGTGCAGAGTGATAGGCTCAAGCGGACGCGTTTATGTGGTGAGAGGAACAATGTAGGGTAAACTTTTGCCATGCATTTAGTACATGATATGAACTACCCCGTTGGTCTTGTAGTGGCAAGCACGACTGTTAAGCGTGGGGTCCTGGGTTCGGTTCCCAGGTTGGGCACGAAATGTTATATTGGTTTTTCTGTTAGGAATTTCTCAGTAACAACCCGGAGTTTGAAAGTTAGTGGTGTGGCACCCCCATGTCTCGGAAAGCACGTAACTCCTTTGGTCCTGCGCCTGATCTCTCCCCGGTTGTATTGGAATACCGTCTCATCGGAATATGAGAGTTCGGGAAGAGGAAGTGCACCTGTGTTTGCGTACACACTTGTGCACTATAATATCTCCTGCGTACTTGGCTAGTCTGCATTAAGATTAGCCGCCGTGACCGTGAGAAGAAAAGAGAGAAAAGTGTTAATAGTTTCGTCGCATATCCTAACTAATATTATAAATGCGAAAGTAAGTTTGTTTGTTACCTATTTACGCCTAAACCACTGAACCGATCATCCTGAAATTTTGCATATACCTTGCCAGGTGTACAGAAACGGGCATAGGGTACCTAACATTCGAAAAAAGTACTGTTTCCTACGAAAACATTAATGACGTTCCTATGATAATAGATGGCGCCACGTGTCTTTCGAATTATGATTGAATTTTTAAAAATATAACCAACAATTACGAAGACATCTGCTCAGTAGCAGCTCGGAGTTAGGTTTTGTGTCCGGTTAATGGCAATAGGCTCGCCCCCTATTACATGGCACTTGAACATATCGGCGAGCTATGGGTGTACATTTTTACATCTCTGCCTAATCTTTTGGCGAAAACAGGCGTGATGATTACGAAGACGCAGTTGCGGGGAAAAGCTAGTTTAAAATAAAAATCAGCTGTCACATGTATCTTCCACCCGATAATATCAAATACTAGCTAATGCGCGCGACTTTGTCCGCGTAGTTTTTGTCACCCGTGTTATGTTACGTCTTTGGTTACAGCTCCGCTCCCATACGTAATAGTTTGGAGGACTGTACACTCAGAACTAGGCCTAACGTTCCTTTGTTCAGGGTTTATGTTGAATTTTAGAGTAGGAATCTTGTTTGTTATTACGTGAACGACCTAATAGAACAATATCTAAGTAGTTTGAATTCCTAGAAATAATTGATAAGTCTTGTCTTGCAAATTATTTCGTTACTAGTTTCTGCTAGCGATTTCACCGGCTTATTGCGTTTTATATATTTTATTTGTATTACGTAATTGATTGTCGATTTGTAACTAGTCATCTTGCCTCTGGGTTTAGGTAGTCGGGGCGATAGACACGCACACGCGATAGACTCTGCCTACCGCATACGCAACGAGGCCAATCTGTTATTTGAAAAAGGTGTATTCTGAAATACTGTCAAACATAAACAAAGAAAAAATCAAGTATTTATTAATCCTGAACTGTTTCGTTAGCCTAGCGGTCCTAAGGGCAACGCAACGGTCTTGGGTTCGATTCCCAGGTCGAGCAAAGTGTTATTGTTTTTTTTTGTTGTGAAATTTACAGTAGCAGCTCAGAGTTAAGATTTGCGCCTTATATAATAATATCATTGTTAGTTGACTAAAGCAGGTAGTAAAAGGTAGCCTAGTGGTCCTAAGCGCGACTGCTACGCTAGAGGTCTTGGGTTCGATTCCCAGGTCGAGCAAAAAGTGTTATTGGATTTTTCTATTAAATTCTCAGTAGCAGCTCGGAGTTAGGATTTGTGCCCGGTTAATGGCAATCGGCTCGCCCCCTATTACATGGGACCTAAACATACCGGAGAACTGTAGTTGTAGGTACATTGGTACACCTCTGCCTAACCCTTCGGGGAATACAGGCGCGATGGAATGTATGTGTTATATGTATTTATATCTTATTTACAACCTCCTGAAAGGCAAAGATGCGAAGCTTTACCTTTTATTAGAAACATATCTGCATTTAATATACAGAAATACGCACTAAATTTTCACTCATAAGGCCACGTATTCACATATCGAGTTCCAAGTAACCCATAAGGCCGGGTCCTAACGAGTAAAAGTGAAACTAGTATTTGCACAGTCTAGCCTAGGCTTAATTGGATCGCGTAAGGGTAGTAATACACGGTGGTCCTTAGAGCTTTGCAGTTCGCTCAATATTGCGCGGTTTGTGTTCAGGGCTGGCTGTTTTTCATTTGTTTTGGGTACTTTTATGGGTTATTTTAGTTTTTTGTTGTATACCATTTTGTTACTTATTGCCCCGTTGGTCTTGTGGTCGCAAGCGCGACTGATGAGCACGGGGTCCTGGGTTCTATTCCCGGGTTGGGCAAAAAGTGTTATTGGGTTTTTCCATTACAAATTTCTCAGTAGCAGCCCGGAGTTTGGAAGCGGGTGGTGTGACTCCCCCGTGCCTCGGAAAGCACGTAAAGCCGTTGGTCCTCCGTTGGATAGTCAGAAGCCAGAAAATCTGACAACTAGTTTTATCAAGAGGTATCGTGATGCCCAGTAACTGGGTTGTGGAGGTCAGATAGGCAGTCGCTCCATGTAAAACTCTGATATTCAGCTGCATTCGGTTAGACTGGAAGCCGACCCTAACATAGTTGGGAAAAGGCTAAGTAGATGATGACTATTTTGTTAGTTATTCTGAACGGTACAAACGTTTACAATAAACGAAGATAAATTAATATTTATCGCTTGATAGTTTTAAAAAGAATTTGAATATTCTAAATTAAAGGCATTTATATTTACTACCTATATACCCCGAAGTGTCTCCTGCGTTCAGTTACGTCATTGATGACTGCTCCGCTCCTATTCATCGTAGCTTGATGTTTTATTCTTACAAGCCTTCCTCTTGAATTATTCTATCTAGTGATGAAAACTGCATTAAAATCTGTTGAGAAGTTTAAAAGATCTGAAAAGACTTTGAGAGATAAGAAAATATATCTGCAGTGATCAAAATGATTTGCACTTTGAAAGTTTAGGCAAATTTTAAGCCAATTTTATTAAGCATCTTGCTAAATAGCTTAACTTCTCATAGTCTCGTTTGGGAAAGAATATTATTATTTATTTAAGTAAAATAAGTTCTGTGAGGTAGTAATGCTTGAGAAGGAGGCGGCGGGACGGCTGAGACAAAGGTTCTCACGTCCCAGCCGCCGCGGTAGACGCTCCGGACATCGGGAGCCGCGAGACGACTCCCGGCCACCGTAGGTACGGGCCTGTGGACGGTGAGCAATGGGTAGCTCACCGTCCTTACGTTGCATAACGACAGGCCGTGTCGACGGCGCGTTCGTCTTCCACGCACGCCTCAAAGAGATGTCAGCAAAAGGAAGGGGCCACTGAGGGCCGATGCCTGCCGGGGCTGCGGGTTGTTCGTAAGAGATACCGCGCCCCCGGAACGCAAAGGGCACAAGAAGGAACATGGGTGGGTTTTAGTCGGTAAAAGTCTGACACTCCCTTCCGCCCCGCCCAGAGCGGGAGAAGGTATTTGATAATTTCCCAGCCCCCAAAAAAAAAAAAAAAGTAAAATAAGTTGCTTGTAATTATGCTTTATGTTATGGGTGAGGTTTCCGCACTTAGTCCTTACGTAGACCATTGTACGTGACCCGCGGAGGGGTTTATTCTAACCAGCCCACCTCGCTCCAGAAGCAGATTAGCCTTCCGGGTCTTCTCACGACGTCTGCAAGGGAACGTGGTGTTCTAACAGTGTCCGTGGCGTTATTTTTAACCCCCGATGCAAAAACGATGAGGTGTTATAAGTTTGACGTGTCTGTGTGTCTGTGTGTGTGTGTGTAGCTCCCGAACGCATGAATCGATTTTGATTTTGTATTTTGTGTTTGAAAGGTTAATTAGTCGGGAGTGTTCTTAGCTTAGTTTGATTTAGTGGTTCCAAAGTTATCAGCTCTTTTGTAAGCTACGGTAGTGATTTTTTTCTTCTGTCTGGGGTTATAATTATTATAAACTATATTAATATTATAAATTGTACAATTTCTTTATGCATGCGGAGTTTACCTATAAGTAATTGTTGCACTGTTTCATTTATATTTTTGCATGTCACTTAAAGCATACATACATATATACATAAACTCACGCTTTTTTCCCATTGGGGTAGGCAGAAACCAAAGAACGCCACCTGCTACGATCCTTACATACTTCCTTCGCCTCGTCCACGTTTATACATCTGTTCATAAAAGCACGCCGGTTACGAATACTGCACACCCACTTTAAACATACAACCAGTACAAACAATATTGTTGATGGACCAATAAAAATAACATAAACATAACATAACATACCATCACGCCTGTATTCCCCGAAGGGTTAGGCAGAGGTGTAACAATGTACACCCACAGTTCGCCGGTATGTTTAGGTCCCATGTAATAGGGGGCGAGCCTATTGCCATTAACCGGGCACAAATCCTAACTCCGAGCTGCTAGTGGGAATTTCATTGAAAAACCCAATAACACTTTTTTGCTCGACCTGGGAATCGAACCCAAGACCTCTAGCGTAACAGTCGCGCTTAGGACCACTAGGCTAACGAGGCAGTCAAAATAAATAATTTAAAAAAAAAGTTGACGCGGATAGAGTCACGAGCAACAACTAGTGAGATAGAAAAACTACTCAAGCAACAATTCCTCATTAAAAATATATTCCGTGTATGTATGACTTTACGCCATTAAATTTAGAATTTTTAATCCAGGGTTGCAACATAATGAACTTTTATGACGTCGTCAACCCTACTCTACCGAGTCTCACACGGGGCATTAATTTGCATTATGCTCTCTCCGTGGTGCATAAACCTATAAAATGTAGTAATGGACAAGCTTATGCGCAATAAAGTGTTATTTCGCATGAGCTCGGAATCAGCCGCGCCGTTCTGTTTGATGAGCCGATTAGATTCGAACGCAAGCGATTCTCGACTTTATCGCGTTCTATCGTTTTATTGGAAGTGATTCGGGAATTGGGATCGTTCGTCCTATATTTTGGGAATGTCGTGCATATAGAATGCGTAATAAGAATAAATTTGTAAAGTAACATTTAATATTGAATCAAAAATCTACACAAATATAGTAAAGCTGACGAGATTTTTGTTGGTATATTTGTTAAACGCCATTTCTTTTATTTAACTGCCTCGTTGGCCTAGTGGTCCTAAGCGCAACTGCTACGCTAGAGGTCTTAGGTTCGATTCCCAGGTCGAGCAAAAAATGTTATTAGGTTTTTCTATGAAATTCTCAGTAGCAGCTCGGAGTTAGAATTTGTGCCCGGTTAATGGCAATAGGGTCGCTACCTATTACATGGGAACTAAAAACATACCGGCGAACTAAGGGTGTACATTGTTACACCACTGACTAACCCTTCGGGGAATACAGGCGTGATGGTATGGTTATTAAAACGCACAATTTTCTGGAAAAAGTTACTTGTATATTATAGCCAGATTTATGAGGAATAGTTTAGACTAAATAACATAACGCTACGACACACAGGACCGGAACAGTGATCAAAGACTTAACGCGGTTGATGACAACCACGTGAGCAAAGTTGCGGTCAGAAGCTTGCGTAATATAATTTGCTTGCTTAACAACACTTAACATACCATCACGCCTGTATTCTCCAGAGGATTAGGCAGAGGTGTACCAATGTACACCCACAGTTCACCGGTATGTTTTTAGGTTTCATGTAATAGGGGACGAGCCTATTGCTATTGCAACTTTGCTTCAATTTTGTGTTTAATGTTGCTTAGTTAAATGAGCAGTAAACGGGTATGCCATGTAACGGGTAATCATCAAATGACTTACTCCAGGAGGGAGTGTCAGAGTTTTACTGACTAAAACCCATCCATGTTCCTTCTTGTGGTCTTTGCGTTGGGGGCGCGGTATCATTTTCAAACAACCTGCGGCCCCGGAAAATATACTCATTTAAGTTTATTTTTTTTATATCATTTGATGGCAAGCAAGCAGACATCCCACCCGATGTTGAGTGGTCACCGCTGCCTATAGACGTCTGCAATACCAGAATCCTTGCAAATGCGTTGCCATCCGAGACACAAACTTGAAATATATCATGTGTCGGCACCTATACCCTTCAAACTAGAACACAGCAACGCTTTTTTGCGGCTGAAACAGGTATGGTGGTAGTACTTCCCCGGACGAGCTCCTTCACAAAGAGCTCTACTACTAAACTTAACTTGGTGGTCCAATACAAGCTGAATTTCTGCTCTTAATAAGGAAGCATTGTTATATATATACACTACAGTAACTGACAGTAACAAGCAGAGTTACATACATGCGCTCATAGTAGAAATTCGAAACGCCTCAGGTAGATTTTCAAAAAGGAATGTTTACACGGAACGACAGACATACTAACGTTATCAAGCGAGTTCCTAAGAGATGTACAAAAGATGGAAGTGGAATTGTTATCGTAGTTGATTTGGTTCTGTTTGTTGTTTTGTATTGCCACCGACTTCCAAAGCTTAAGTGATTTTCCTTTTTTTAGTTTTTGAAGTCGTGTTTTTTGTAAAAAAACTTGTTATTTTAGGATTGTATTAGTTTTTATTTTATTTTATGTATTTTTTGTGGCTATAATCTACGAATTACTACAAGAATTATCAAAATCGGACTACTCGATAAAAAGTTATGCGTGGTTATACATAACAATTAGTGAGTGAACAATAAATCCCCTGTTATCCTATTCAGATAGTTGGTTTTTTTTTTCAAATTTATATTGGACAAACTTCGGGGTATATCGTCGTCGAATTGAGAACGTTCTCCGTTTATTTTGTCGGTCAAAAAATTTGTAAAGGGTGATTGTGATAGTGCAGACCAAGGAAATGTGGTTTAAAATGAAAAAAAGGGTAACACAAAAAGACGAGGGAATTGTGTGTTCTTGTTACAAATACCTACACAAATAATTCCAAAAAACGAAGTAAATTTATGTATATCCTTATTCGACTACTATTTGAAAAAGGGTAACGAGGTACCTACTGATACCAGAAAATATCTGACATTGTTGTGTAAATAGACGATTATTAAGTAAGTATAGAAATGGAGTCGACAGGCCTATTATATTTGTAAACAATATGAGTTTTAGCCAATTTTTACCCGACTACGGCAAAGCCAAAGGAGGATTATGAGGCTATGTAGGCATTTGTTCGTAGAGAAAGCAATCTCCACCTCCGTACCGGCGTACTAATCAACAAAAAAGTAGTTAACAAAAGTATTTTGGAGTATGTATGGAGTTTCTTGCCCGTTCTCCTCCATACGAAACTACCCTTTTGGAATGGGCAACTAGATTCAATATTTTTAATTTTAACATGTAATTGACATTCAAAAGTGCCTTTTAATGGTCTAATTGAAATAAATTATTTGACTTTGACTTTGAAAATGTACATCCTTATTTTGTTAATCAGAACGAAGCATAGCAGACTACCTGTTTAGGTTTGTACGCCGGTACACTCTCGTAACGTACTCGTCAAAATATTTCAACAGTAGCCGCTTCTAGCAAAACTTATAAAAAAATTCCCTCCCATTAAAAGGGGCTAAGTAAAATTTTGAGACAGGGTGCGAAGGAGCGTTTCATGTATAATCCATTCTTTGTGTTGGAACAAGTTTTATTGTTACAGTCGCTAGAGGGCGGTGGTTTCAACGTGTGTCTTAACTGATACAGTTTAAAGTTTATGCGAGCTTCAAAGGTCATGATCCAGTTTTTATTGCTTTGTCTCCTCTCCGTATTACATTCTTGCGACTTTGTCCATGTCATTATTATAAGCCCTTTAGCCGGCCATTGTTGAACTGCCCCGTTAGTCCCGTGGGTGCAAGCGCGGCTGATAACCGTGGGGTCCCGTGTTCGATCCCCAGGTCGGGCAAAAAGTGTTATTGGGTTTTTCCATTAGGATTTGCTCAGTAGGAGTCCGGAGTTTGGAAGTTAGTGGTGTGACACCACAGTTCCTCGGAAAGCACGTAAAGCTGTTGTTCCCGGCAGTCATTCGTAGATCTTTGTTAGTCGTTCCGGATAGTCAGAAGTCAGGAAGTCTGATGACCAGTCTAGCCAAGTGGTATCATGTTGCCCAGTAACTGGGTTGTGGAGGTCGCTCCATGTAGAACATTGATATTCATCTGTATCCGGTTAGACTGGAAGCCGACCCCAACATAGATGGGAAAAGGCTAAGCAGAAGAAGATAAGATTTTTCATGTAAAAGCTATACATATTGGGTTTGTTAAATTACAAAGTGTGGAGGTCAGATAGGCAGTCGCTCCATGTAAAACACTGGTATTCAGCTGTATCCGGTTGGACTGGAAGCCGACCCCAACGTAGGTGGGAAAAGGCTAGATGTAGATGATGATGGTCTTTTATGTAAAAAAAATTACACAAAGGGGAGATATCAGGCGCAGGACCGACAGCTTTACGTGCTTTCCGAGAGATGGGGGTGTCACACCACCAACTTCCGAACTTCGGGCTATTACTGAGAAATCCCTAATGGAAAACCCACCACTTTGTCCGACCTGGGAATCGAACCCAGGACCCCCGCTCAACAGTCGTGCTTGCCACCACGAGACCAACGGGACATTCCTTACTAACTGCACATTTACAAAACAAAACTTTCAATTTTCCCTTCTCAGGAAACCGGAACCATCAAAACAAATTTTCAAGTAACATAATCCCGGAATCCTTTTATCATTAACAACAAACAATCAAAATAATAAGTGGAAATTCTATAACAAATGATTGTAGTGGATAAGCACTGTGAAACCCTTATAATTAATGAACTGGTAATCCTTCCTACATCGGACTTAATGAAGTTGGAAGACTACACACGGATGGGTTGCTGAGCCAACCGATTGGATTATCTACCATATCATCATCACGCCTGTATTCCCCGAAGGGTTAGGCAGAGGTGTACCAATGTACACCCACAGTTCGCCGGTATGTTTAGGTCCCATGTATTAGGGGGCGAGCCTTTTGCCATTAACCGGGCACAAATCCTAACTCCGAGCTGCTACTGAAAATTTCACAGAAAAACCCAATAACACTTTTTGCTGGACCTGGGAATCGAACCCAAGACCTCTAGCGTAGCAGTCGCACTTAGGACCACTAGGCCAACGAGGCAGTTATTACAAATTATAATAAAGATAAAAACCGGCCAAGTGCGAGTCGGACTCACACACGAAGAGTTCCGTACCATTATCTATAAAAACGGTTTAAAAATCATGTCTGCTATAGGAGCCCCCTTAAACATTAATTTTAGTATTTGTTGTTATAGCGGCATCAGAAATACATCATCTGTAAAAAGTTCAACTGTCTAACTATCACAGTTCATGAGATACATACAGCCTGGTGACAGACGGACAGACAGACTGACGGACGGATATAACAGACGATATAATAGGATCCCGTTTTATCCTTTGGGTACGGAACTCTAAAAAAGGGTGAATGTTTTTTTTTATCGGGACAATCCCGCCACCTTATTCAACGCAACTCATGCAAACCAGAATCAACAGAGGAGACCGCCAGAAAAGTCCGACGAGTCTCGGAAAATCGATACAACTGTCTAGAATCCCGCAACGAAATCAATAAGAACAGATGAGAGGAGTATGAAATAAGATAATTTCCACTTTGCTGAATGAAATATTTGTAACTAAGTGTGATGATCCTCTCAACACTATGTCCAAAGATATAGATCCAGCCACTCCACCGGGATTGATTTACATAGCCTTCTAATTATCTGCGGAGAGATTGAAAGTAATTCAGTGAAACAACGTCTCCCAGGATAAGCGGTAACAGATTGGATAAAATTTATCCAATAGATCGATTCGCTTGTTTATTGATTGTGGACTGTGGGACAATTTTCTTTTACGTGGACAAAATATATTTTTTATTTTATGGAGTAAAAATTGTGCTATTATCTGTTGCCACTGTTAAGTGTGTTCTGACGCATCTGTACGGGCGACAGTTTCCCGGTTTCCCCATATTTCGGTCACGACAGCCAATCTCAATGGAGATTAGCCAAAGATAGTAGCCGCCACGACTCGTGAGCACAGACGTTAAGTAAATTTTTGGGATCCATTCTGAGTTTTTTGCGGTGCTGATGCTGCACTCAAACGGTCTGACTGACGCACCGATCACGTGCAGCGTCGGCGCCCCAAAAAACTGAAAGAGCAATAGGCTCGCACCCTATTACATGGCACCTAAAACATACAGTCGAACTGTGGCTGTACATTGGTACGCCTCTGCCTAACGCCTCGGGGAATACAAGCGTGATGGTATGTATGTATGTGGTTTATATCTCTCAATTTGACCTCCCCTATAGTCTCGTAGCTGTCAGTCTATTAACCGTGTTCCTGACAGTATAATAATTGCTTAGTTAGGTATTTCTGACATTTGTATTGTAACATACATACATTGACATGTTTACGAACTGCCTCGTCGGCCTAGTTGTCCTAAGCGCGACTGCTACGCTAGAGGTCTTGGGTTCGATTCCCAGGTCGAGCAAAAAGTGGTATTGGGTTTGTCTATGAAATTCTCTGTAGCAGATCGAAGTTAGGATTTGTGCCCGGTTAATGTCAATAAGCTCGCCCTCTATTACACGGGACTTACCGGCAAACTGTAAGTGTACATTGATACACCTCTGCATAACCCTTCGGGGTATTCCCCGTGCGTGATTGTATGTTTGTTAGTTTTTGGAATAAAAATATTTTATGAAGAGTTTCAAACAAAAATGCTCTTTTTTAATACCTAGTTTAATGTTTAAAACTTGTCTAAACTAGGTACTACGTCTTTGAAAGAGTACAGCTGTTTAAACTTAACCTAGTTCGAGCTTTATATTTGCCGTTTTCATTATCCTAGAAAAAGTCCATTAGCATTACGGCCAAAATTTACTTTTTTTATCATAAACCTACTTACAATTCAACAACTTCTAATTTCTCAAAGAAACTAAGTTCTTATTTATAATACTATAAATAGAAATTCTTTTGAATAGTTACAAACATAAAGAAACTGAAACCCAATTCTCGTAATTGAAAACGTTGAGAAGCTCATCGCAATCCCATCTTATCAAAAACTAGTCAAAACTAACTACACATACTGCCCAACAAACATACCCAGCAAAAACGATTACTTACTAATAAAATATTGTATATTATTGTGTTTAAAAAACTGATTATTAATTTGTATAATTTAACAAACGTAAAAAAATAAACTTCTGGGTGCATACACAAGAGTCGTAATGTTTAAAACTTATTTAAAAGCGTTTAATTATGACCTTCATTTTCACCTTCGAAATTTGCTATTAACTCAAATAATTCCCAGGGATGGTCCCGAGAAACTCGATCCCAGTGGTGGGAACCCAAATGTTCGGATTCATTAAATACCTATTGTATTTGGCCTCTGTTTACAACAAAATCTAACGACACAGCCATATTGATAAAACACCTAAAGAGTGATTAAAATTTTCCAATTTGCATGCTTATCAAAGTAGGCCTCTGCCATTTTGTATTTTGCTCTATCTAGGCCAACACCTATTCATTTACCTAGGCTATTTCCATGGGACGCTTAATCAAAGTGACATATAATCCATCACTTAAGGAACCCTTAAAACTTCCCCTTTCAATTCATTATGCCGGGCTCAATGATAAAATGGGTGCTATTTTTCAAAGATATGACTATAAAAGCTTTTAAAGAGGTATTCAATTATTTTTTCTTATAGAATTTGGTGTTGGAGCACTGTGCAGTGAGGCGGAAGCGCTCCACTGTGTTCGAAATCAGTGATTTTAGGGAATGGAGCCGTGTTTTTGTCTGTCGACATCAATTAAAATTCGATTTGGCTTGTGAATGGAATCGCGTTCTGAATGTACTGTTGGAGTATTTTAGAAGGAGTTTCAATTTGTTGTGTTGACGTTGGATGTTCTATGATTTCATGGTTACACACCGTACATTTTTCCAGGATATAAAGTAGACTATGTGCTTTTCCAGACTATAATCTATCTATGTGCCAAATTTCATCCAGATCTGTTCAGCCGTTTACGTCTGAAAGCTTAACAAACATCCATCCTTCCATCCATCTATTCTAACAAACTTTCGCATTTATAATATTAGTAAGACAATCTTCTGCCTGCGAGTTCGTCTATTTGTCTTCTCGTTAATTTTTTTTTTCATTCATGCCAATACGCCTCTGTGCCCTGAAGGCTTGGGCAGAGGAGTACCAATGTACACCCACAGTTCACAGGTATGTTTAGGTCCCATGTAATAGAAGGCGAGTCTATTATCAATAACCGAGCACAAATCTTTACTCCGAGCTGCTACTGAGAATTACATAGAAAAACTCAATAACACTTTTTGCTCGCACATAGCACTCGCACTTAGGAGCACTAGGCCATCGAGGCAGTTATATTTCCCATTGATACTAAAAAATATGATAAACATACCAAGAAACAGTCATGTTTAAATAAACATGACTGTTTCTTGGTATGTTTATACAAATGTATAGAAAGTGTCGAGTCTTGTCCAAGGAACTCATTCACGGTTCAAAGTTCTTTGTAAAAATGCACACAGTATTTTGAAAGAAAAACCTTCCATCTTCTTTGAATCTGTATGTTTCACCAATCAATCGGAGAGGCTGACAAATCCGACCTCGTGTCGATTTATACCTATTGTCGAGAACGTCGGGTCTAGAAGGGCTTAGTAGTGCAATCTAACCAAGCTCAAAAGGAATTTTTCAATATTTATTTGCAGAGTTGAAATTATTTTATTTATGTATATTTTTAGTTATCTTTATTATTATTATTTATTAATTGTTTAAATATTGTACATACTAGCTTCGCACCGCAATTTCGTTCGCGTCAAATTTAAAATATTTTCCCACTTGAACCGTACATTTTTCTGAGATAAAAATTATCCTATATATTATTCCACACTACAATCTATCTCAGTTCCAAATTTCATCCAGATCCGTTAAGCCGTTTAAGCGTGAAAGATTAACAAACATACATCCATCCATCCTCACAAACTTTCGTATTTATAATATTAGTAGGATTATTGAATTAATGTTAGTGACAAGTAGTAAAAAAGTGTTTTTGGGTTTTTCTGTAAAATTCTCAGTAGCAGCTTGGAGTTAGGATTTGTGCCCGGTTAATGGCAATAAGCTCGCCCCCTATTACATGGGACCTAAATATACCGGCGAACTGTGGGTATACATTGGTACATCTCTGCCTAACCCTTAGGGGAATAGAGGCGAAAAGAAGAGAGAATAAACTCTTTAGTTTATTTGTTTGTTTGGTTGAACGCACTAATCTCAAGAACTGCTGGTTCGAATTAGAAAATTCTTTTTGTGTTGGATAGTCCATTTATTGAGGAAGGGTATATAACATGACGCTACGACTAATAGGTGTGGAGTAGTAACCAAAGACGTAACCTAATGCGGGTGGTAAAACAACGCGGACGAAGTTGCGAGCAGGAGTCAGTAATTTATATGAATTTGAAATCACCAATCCGCCTTGAGCAAGCGTGGTGATCAATGCTCGTTCCCTCTTTGTATAAGAAGAAGCCTTACCCTGCAGTGGGACCATAACAGGCTGGTATTACTATTTTGTGTCTACATACATATATACATAAACTAACGCCTTTTTCCCATAGGGGTAGGCAGAAACCACAGAACGCCACCTGCTACGATCCTTACATACTTCTTTCGCCTCGACCACGTTCATACATCTGTTCATACAAGCACGCCGGTTACGAGTACTGCGCACACGACCTTTCTGAAGAACCCCACCAATAAGGTCAGGGTAGGTCTTTCTAGGGCGTCCTCGCCCGGCGTTGCCACTCACATCTGCCATATAAATCCCTTTCGTTAGTGGCCTTTCACTCATCCTCTCAACATGACCGAACCATCTAAGCATTTTGTGTCTCTCTGAGATAATTTATGGTTTTGTCCTAATTGGGTAGATGACACGATTTAAACAATAATTCCAAGACACAACCCACCAAAAAAAAAAAAAAGACACAACTTCACAAAAAAAGATACATTTTATTTTAGCCCTGAAAGGCCGATGAATTTTTAAATAACTATAAAATTCTATTTTAAGTAAGTGCTACTGAGAATAACTTATTTATTTCAATTATAAAACTTACTTAAATAATAATACTTTAGTTAAATCATTAAATAGTGAATTGAGATGACAAAAAGGTGACGTCATAGTTTAGTGTTGTCATATAAAATCTATGCAAGAATCGCGTTTTGACAGCTCATAAAAAGTACGTCAACTGATTGCTGGTTTCATCTAACTAATACTGAAGTCAAAACAACTAAATCGCGCGCATAAAAAAATCACAATAAAAAAATTTAAAATTACATTGCAGTGCAGAAAAATCGACCACATCGCTTCAAAAGGTTTATAGCAACATTTCCTTGCAATCACTACATAACTTCGATATACAGAACGTTTTCCACGTGAGTATGTTGGTAATATCCGTTCAAGTAACTCAGTTCCTGAGTAGACTGGAAATAGAAGATTGTGGAAGGAAGTTGTGTATTTACGTCTTATTTTATATAGTGTACTACCTCGTTAGCCTAGTAGTCCTAAGCACGACTACTACGCTAATGGTCTTGGGTTCGATTCCCAGGTCGAGCAAAAAGTGTTATTGGGTTTTTCTATAAAATTCTCAATAGCAGCTCGGAGTTACAATTTGTGTCCGATTAATGGCAATAGGCTCGCCCCTTATTACATAGGACCTAAACATTCAGGCGAACTGTGGATGTATATTGGTACACCTCTGCCTAACTCTTCGGGGAATTCAGGCGTGATGGTGTATGTATGCGTACTAATTTCTGCCTGCGGCTTCGTCCGTGTCAAATTTGACATATTTCCCACGGGAACCGTAAATTTTTCTGGGATAAAAAGTATCCTATGTGCTTTTCCATACTACAATCTATTTCAGTGCCAAATATCATCCAGATTTGTTAAGCCGTTTAAGCGTGAAAGAGTAACATCCAGTAACATCCATCCATCCATCCATACGTCCCAACAAACTTTCGCATTTATAATATTACTACTAGCTTCTGCCCGCGACTTTGTCCACGCAAATGTCGGTTGCCGCGGACGCTGACGAAATCATAAAATAAAAAGTATCCTTTGGGTTCAAACTCAACCCGTTCCAAATTTCATCAAAATCAGTTCAGTTCTTAAGTCGTGCAAGTGGCAACAGACTGACAGAAATATTTTCGCATTTATAATATTAAGGTATGAATATGTACTTACTACATCGCGGCTTCCTTCGCGTCGTTTTTGAAGTAAAACTTTACGCACGCTTGAGTTGGGGAGTAAACTGGTGAATGTTTGACGAGTGCGTTACGGATATGAGTGTTATCGGGCGAACGGAAGTTAAGAGGGAGATATAAGTTAGTGAAGATAGATGGAGAGAGAGTTACGTTTCGTTTATTACTGTAGGAGCAAGAGAGAGCAGTGCGTGCGCTTATTTTCTTTCTCTCTTCCTTAAATGAGACGACTGAAGTTTTTCTTCAGTCGTCTGACACGCACACGTGTATTTTTTAACCCGCCTTTTTCATACTACTCCGCTGCCGTGTGCCGTAGCGTTATGATATAATATACGTATATTGTCTCTCATGAATCTGGCCGTTATATACAAAAGTATTTTTTCCAATTCCTCTGGTAGTTTCAGAGATTTTTTTAGTAGAAGATAGAGTATTTTTACTAGAACTAAACCAATTTGTGTCCGCATAATATATAAGAAACAGTATTTTTTTTTAATTCTGCCCCATTGGTCTCGTGGTCGCAAGCGCGACTGATAAGCGTGGGGTCCCGGGTTCCATTCCCAGGTCGGGCAAAAAGTGTTATTGGGTTTTTCCATTAGGATTTGCTCAGCAGTAACAGCCCGGAATTTGGAAGTTGGTGGTGTGACACCCCCGTGCAAGCACGTAAAGCCGTTGGTCCCGGCTCTTATTCGTAGATCTTTGACAGTCGTTACGGATAGTCAGAAGCCAGGAAGTCTGACAACCAGTCTAACCAAGAGGTATCGTGTTGCCCGAGAACTGGGTTGTGAAGGTCAGATAGGCAGTTGCTCCTTGTAAAACACTGGTGCTCAGCTGTATCCGGTTAAACTGGAAGCCGACCCCAGCATAGTTGGGAAAAGGCTAAGCGGATGATAAGTATTTCTTTTAATTCATTAACGAATCCTTCGTTCGCAATCAAAAACCACTCACTATCCAAGTTGTAATACAGATGCAACACTAAAGCGAACTGCATAAGACTTTTCGATCATCTTTTATGTATTCTAGCGAACGCCATCTGTTACGAGGGGCAAGTGCAAGCGATACAGAATGCTTCACACGTGAGATTGTTCTTAATATCCTTTTAAATAAAGTCTAGTTTCTGTTTGAGAAGTTAAATGGACAATGGATATGGAGTCTCAGTAGCAGCTTGGAGTTAGGATTTGAGCCCGGTTAATGGCAATAGACTCGCCCCCTATTACATGGAACCTAAATAGAACGGCGAACTGTGGGTGTACTTCGGTACACCTCTGCCTAACCCTTTAGGGAATATAGGCATGATGGTGTGTATATATATATGCATGGATTCAAAATCAACAGTATTGTAAAAATGTAAGCACCATGTATCTAATACAATAATTAATTCAGCTCTAATTACTTGTTTTTAAGAACTTTAAGATTTTAATCATAGTGTCAATCTGTCATAATGACATAATGTAGAAGAATAATTAAGATTAAGAAAAAGAAAAAGAAAAATTTCTTTGAAAGCGGAAAGAAAATCTATACTAATATTTCAAAGCTGATGAGTTTGTTTGTTTGGCTGGTTAAACGCGCTAATATTAGAAACTGTTCGAATTGAAAAAAAAATTGTGTTGAATAGTCAATTTATCGAGGAAGTCTACAGGCTGTATAACATCACGCTACGATCAATTGGTGCAGAGCAGTAACCAAAGACGTAACTTAATGCGGGTGATAAAGATACGCGGACGAAGTCGCGAGCAGACGCTAGTATATTATAAAAACATCTATAAAAAAATGAATTTTGGAAATTGTTGTTACTATTTATTTATCGTCCTGGGAATCGAAATCAGGATCTTATTGCTCAGTGGTTGAGCTTGCGACCATAAGAGGCATTACATACTTACAATATATATACCATCACGCCTGTATTCCCCGAAGGTTTAGGCAGAGGTGTAACAATGTACACCCACAGTTTGCCGGTATATTTAGGTCCCATGTAATAAGGGGCGAGCCTATTGTCATTAACCGGGCACAAATCCTAACTCCGAGCTGCTACTGAGAATTTCATAGAAAAACCCAATAACACTTTTTGCTCGACCTGGGAATCGAACCCAAGACCTCTAGCGTAGCAGTCGCGCTTAGGACCACTAGGCCAACGAGGCAGTTCATACTGTACAGTATAGTACATACTTATAACGCATAATTATGTCGGATCCAGTCATGAGTACGGACAATAAATGAATCGCAAGCGCGCTACTGGCGACATCACGTGATTTACCCACATCTACAGCGCGCATCTACAGAGTCGTGATGTTTTAAGTCCATCGAGAAGAAGACATTCTGTGCCTGATCGCATCTGAGTTAAGACGTCGTGGAACTGTACTCAATTCGTTGTTCTTAGTTTTTTTTCGGTTGGTAAATCATCAGAAGTGTTCCCCCGCTCTGGGCGGGAGTGTCAGACTTTTACTGACTAAAACCCATCAATGTTCCTTGGGCTTCGAAATCCGGGGCGCGGTATCTCTTTTGAAAAACCCGCGGCTCTCGTTATATGAGATTTTTATAAGCGCTGTATATCGTAGGCATACACAGCGCTTATAAAAATCAAAAATGTTTTCATTACCCGAAACACACATCGGCCTACATAATGTCTGAATCTAACGGGATAAAAGTTGACGATAATGCATACATAATTATTCATTCTTTTCATAGTACTTCAAGCATTCCGACAAGATCACCTTCCATACATTCGCAAACACATCACAGTCTGGTAGCCCCATCTAAAAATATTTCTGCTAGTACAACTGACTTTGCTTACAAACACCAAGAACCATTATCCCGTCTTTATCAACCTTACTCATTAAAATTCCCGAAAAGCACAATTTCTTTGACAAAAAATGAACTTTTAAAAAGTGAAAAGTTTAACGATTCCCATGACGCGAACTTAACCCTCCCGCAGCCACTCGAGGGGAGTGGTCGCGCATGTCCAAGGACAGATGTCCCGCGTCGCCAGGGTTAACTAATGGATGTTAAAAAGGTTTGATGGTACTTTTTGTCATTCATTTACTCTTCGCAACTTTGTGAAAGTCTAAAGGGCCCGGTGCCATTTTTTCCTAACATTTTTTCTTAAATTCTGGTACTTTTCTGGAAAAAAATATTATTAGTAGCCACCTTTTGTGCCTTATTAGTAACTGCGTCGGTAGCCTGGTGGTCCTAAGCGCGACTGCTACGCTAGAGGTCTTGGGTTCGATTCCCAGGTCGAGCAAAAATTGTTATTGGGTTTTTCTATGAAATTCTCAGTAGCAGCTCGGAGTTAGGATTTGTGCCCGGTTAATGCCAATAGGCTCACCCCTTATTACATGGGACCTAAATATACCGGCGAACTGTGGGTGTACATTGGTACACCTCTGCCTAACCCTTCGGGGAATACAGGCGTGGTGGTATATATTTTTTTTTTTTTTGTAGCCAAGTAATATCTTCTCTGATGTCTCGTTGGTGTCGTGGTTTCAAGCGTGACCGTGAGGTCTTGGATTCGATCACCAGGTTGGACAAACTGTTATTGAGTTTATCTACTAAGAATTTCGAAAAGTTTGGTAGTTGATATTATTATACCACCGGGTCTCGGGAAGTACATCGTTACGACCAGCCAGAAGTCTTACTTTTTAGTAAGACTTCTGACTTCTCACCCAACCCAGTTACCCAACCAACCTCAAAACCCAGTTACTGGGTAACACGATATTTTTTATTTATTACACGATATTGATATTAACTGCCTCGGTAGCCTAGTGGTCCTAAGCGCGACTGCTACGCTAGAGGTCTTGGGTTCGAGTCCCAGGTCGAGCAAAAATTGTTATTGGGTTTTTCTATGAAATTCTCAGTAGCAGCTCGGAGTTAGGATTTGTGCCCGGTTAATGCCAATAGGCTCACCCCTTATTACATGGGACCTAAATATACCGGCGAACTGTGGGTGTACATTGGTACACCTCTGCCTAACCCTTCGGGGAATACAGGCGTGGTGGTATATATTTTTTTTTTTTAGTAGCCAAGTAATATCTTCTCTGATGTCTCGTTGGTGTCGTGGTTTCAAGCGTGACCGTGAGGTCTTGGATTCGATCACCAGGTTGGACAAACTGTTATTGAGTTTATCTACTAAGAATTTCGAAAAGTTTGGTAGTTGATATTATTATACCACCGGGTCTCGGGAAGTACATCGTTACGACCAGCCAGAAGTCTTACTTTTTAGTAAGACTTCTGACTTCTCACCCAACCCAGTTACCCAACCAACCTCAAAACCCAGTTACTGGGTAACACGATATTTTTTATTTATTACACGATATTGATATTAACTGCCTCGGTAGCCTAGTGGTCCTAAGCGCGACTGCTACGCTAGAGGTCTTGGGTTCGATTCCCAGGTCGAGCAAAAAGTGTTATTGGGTTTTTCTATGAAATTCTCAGTAGCAGCTCGGAGTTAGGATTTGTGCCCGGTTAATGCCAATAGGCTCACCCCTTATTACATGGGACCTAAATATACCGGCGAACTGTGGGTGTACATTGGTACACCTCTGCCTAACACTCACGCCTGTATGGGGAATACAGGCGTGAGTGTATATTTTTTTTTTTTTTTACACGATTTTATTTTGATATATTTATTTTTCTTTCCAGTCTCAAATGGAAGCCGATCTCCACATACCTTGGAAAAGGCTAGGCAGATGATTAAGTAGTAAGTATCTTCTCTCTAAAATAATTCTTCCTGTACATTATAGAATGCTTTCCTCTCTGAAACCAGAATTGTAAATAAATTATATTTCGTGCGTAGAGCTGTAGCGACGTAGGCTCTACGATGCTACACGCATGAGCTGCCCTACGAGCAATCGCTACGCGGCGCTGCTACGAAAATGAGGGCACGCCACGCTTCCTCTTGAACCTAACAACATGAAAAGAGCAAAGAAAATAAATTCCTCAAAAGCATTTCCGCTACACTGTATCTGATATTAACTTGCAAGTTCAAAATCCTTGAAATTAATGAACCGGTTTTAATTAAACTTGATACGTATGTATATACAACTAGCTTCCACTCCCGACTTCGCTCGCATCTAATTTTAAATAATATTATTCCACGGGAATTGTAATTTTTTCCGGGATTTCGCACGGATCCTAATTGCCAGCAGCTGGGAATTTCATAGAAAAACTCAATAACACTTTTTGTTCGACCTGAGAATCGAACCCAAGACCTCTAGCGTAGCAGTTGCGCTTAGGACCACTAGGCTACCGAGGAAGTTTGTGACATCAAATTAGCACTAAAATAGCAAGCCAATTTACATTTTTTATAGTCAAATAAACTGAATTTTCTGTCAATATTTTTATAGTGTGGCATTTTTATACGTTCATAAAAATCGACACCCTCACATTACGTCTCAGAAATAACAATTTAAGTAATGGTGTAATACAATTATGGTATCAATTCCTTCGGTAAGGAGTAATGGGGAGTCGGAAAAGTTCCGACTCGGAATTACCCTCGCTCCGGAAAAATTCCGAATCGGAATTACCCTTGCTCCAAAGAAATCGTAGATTCCTCTGTAATAAGACACTTTTTTGGGCGAAGTGTGGGCTGATGACGTCATATGAATTGGATGAGTTAAAAATAATGGTGCGGAAGCTATGTAATAGGCTTTGCTTGTAAGGATTGGATGACGTTACTGAGAATTGAGGGTGGATTTTTTTCTTGTATTTTGGTATTTGAGTTGATTTTGTTGATTGAGAAATTCGGAAAAGTCTATTTAATATTTTTAACTTAAAAATTGTATTTTTATTTTATTTAATGACTGACCCTAAAAGGGAAATATTTATGAAAGGTAAACTAAAGCAACGCTCATGTACAGATATCGTTTTTATTTATAAAATAAATATAAAAATACCATCCCAATTTTCCAGTCGATTTTCTTGACAAATCATTTTGTACAAGTCTTGTCCTGACAATTAAAAACAGAACGACAAAAATTATATGTAGCTTTTCTCAAGCGGAGATCGCTCAAACATGCGGCTATTGATTTCAATTTAAACAGAAGCAAACATGTTCAGAAGTTACTTATAGCAAACAAAATAAAACCAAATAAACTTCTTTAATAAATAACTTTCACGAACCATTTTTATCTTCACAAAAAAAATATTCAACATACAATAAAATTTAACACAAAAATGCCTTAACACGTTGTACATACGCTATAAAATCAGAACAGCTTCACATAGTCATACATCATTCATGAGCATAATGTTAATATGAGGGAACTAGCCATAAAAACAGTTTTACCAAGCAAAAACTGCCAGCGTAAAGGCTCCTACACACAGTGCCGGCGGCCAGTCGCCCGGTGATGCCGTCAACAAACCCGGCGGCAAACCCGGCGGGTAACTGGGCCGCCGATCTTGCCGCGCAAACCTGTCGACGGCATGGCCGCCGAGTTATGCCGGCGGGTTGCACTGGAAGCGCCAGCTATCTCTCTCTTCTACCCAGCTGTCACAACTGGAATAATACTGCGGAAGCCAACGCCAAATGCCGGTGGTCTGATTATGTCGGCGGCTTACCCATGCGAAAACCCCCCGGTTGTACCCGGTTTTGTATGTAGGAGCCTTTACGGACTACACAAAATGGTTGCCTATTATACCATAGAACAATGAGCACTTTAGAAGGCTCAAGCACCCTTGGAGAGGAGAGAGGGGGGGATACCGAGAATCTGTTCCCCAGACATTTTTTTTTGGAGCACGTGTCTCGGCTTTTGGTGGAGCCGAGAGATGGTGTAAGAAGAGTGCTTCAAGTCTTGATGTGAGGGTAATTAAGGTGATAGAGAATGGAAATTTCCCTTGTTCCTCCAATTTTGGTGTTTTTTTTTCAAGGACTGCTCCGTTGGTCTCGTGGTCGCAAGCGCGACTGATGAGCACGGGGTCCTGGGTTCGATTCCCGGGTCGGGTAAGAAGTGTTATTGGGTTTTTTTTATTACGATTTTCTCAGTGGTAGCCCGGAGTTTTAAAGTAGGTGCTGTGTCACCCCCATGCTTCGGAAAGCACGTAAAGCCGTTGCTCCCGGCTGTCATTCGTAGATCTTTGACAGCCGTTACGGATAGTCAGAAACCAGAAAGTCTGACAACCAGTCTTACGAAGAGGTATCGTGTTGCCCAGTAACTGGGTTGTGGAGGTGATGTATGTATGTAGAACATTGATATTCAGCTGCATCCGGTTAGACTGGAAGCCGACCCCAACATAGTTGGAAAAGGCTAAGTAGAAGAAGAAAGGAAGGAAGGAAGGTTGACTGGTAGAAAATGCCAAAGGCATTAAGTCCGCCTTTGTACAATGTATTATTTACATTATGTGCAAAAAGTTTTAAAAAATAAATAAATAAGAAGAAAAGATTTTTCATGTAAGAGCTATACATATAGCGTTTGTTAAATTACACATCTTAAGGTCTATTTTATATCGATATCAGTGAGATTTATATCAATGTCACTGTCGACAACTTCTTAGAAATGAAGGAAAATTAGGCGCATTGTTGTCAAATTGAGACTAAGATTAGAATGCCTAAGGCATTAAGTCCGCCTTTGTACAGTGTATTTTTTACATTATGTGCAAAAAGTTTTTATAAATAATAAATAAATAAATAATACAAACGCTCTTAAAAATACGGAAATCATCCCTCGGTTAACCGTTATCTGTACTTACATATTTTCTAAAAAACTATTGCTAGAAAACTACATTTATTTTGATGTTAAGCTTCGTAAAAAAACAAATTTTGACCGTTTTAACACATAACATACCATCACGCCTGTATTCCCCGAAGGATTAGGCAGAGGAGTAAGACCAATGTATACCCACAATTTTCCGGTATGTTTAAGTCCCATGTAATAGAGGGCGAGCCTATTGCCATTAACCGAGCACAAATCCTAACTCCGAGCTGCTACTGAGAATTTCATAGAAAAACCCAATAACACTTTTTGCTCGACCTGGGAATCGAACCCAAGACCTCTAGCGTAGTAGTCGCACTTAGGACAACTAGGCTACCGAGGCAGTTCTAATTTTTTAGGTTTATAATAATATTAGTATCTATAGATTAGGTATACAAACAATTCTATTGAAATTTTCAAGAAGCATTTTTAACGCCTTCCCACAACAGTGTGATATTATCACAAGAATATATTTTCATCCCAAGTTGCGTACATCACGTATGAGTAAAGAATCGCTTGAGATATCATAGAAATTGTTTTACGTATGGATACATACATACCTAAACTAACGCCCTTTTCCCATTGGGGTAGGCAGAAACCACAGAACGTCACCTGCTACGATCCTTACATATTCTTTCGCCTCATCCACGTGTATATATACCATCATCACGCCTGTATTCCCCGAAGGGTTAGGCAGAGGTGTAACAATGTACACCCACAGTTCGCCGGTATATTTAGGTCCCATGTAATAAGGGGCGAGCCTATTGCCAATAACCGGGCACAAATCCTAACTCCGAGCTACTACTGAGAATTTCATAGAAAAACACAATAACACTTTTTGCTCGACCTGGGAATCGAACCCAAGACCTCTAGCGTAGCAGTCGCGCTTAGGACCGCTAGGCTACCAAGGCAGTTATCTATTATCCACGTGTATACAACAATCATATGATCATTTTCGGTTGTAGAATCGGTTGTGTGTTGTTCTGTGTAAGAATATGTTTGTGGTCAGGTGCACAATACTCGTAACCAGCGTCCTTATATAAGCACTGCTAAGCAAAGCTACAACTCGTACTCGTACTCGTTCCAACACGTAGGCCTCTATGAAGAAGAACGAGCAAGAAACTTCACGGACTCTCTTTTCTTTCAATTTGGTTTTTACAAAAATCAAGAATCAAAATTAAATAGGTTTTTTTAGGACATCCTTGCATTGCCACTCACATTTGCAATATAAATTCCATCTATATCGTATCTGTGTACAGAACCCTTGAAATTCCTTAATTACATTTTGCAAAACGAACTTTCGCGAATGCCCAACCTAATATCAAATTTCAAATAAAATAAATCAACGTTTGCCTATTGCACCCCACTTGAGTTCAAAAAAAAAAAAACCTTTACTCTTTTGAATTTTCAACAATGCCCTACGTTCCCATATTTCAAACGGTCTGTGCAAGACCAAAAAGGGTAGACACAGAAGGTTAGCTTCTTACAAACAGCAAAATAAACACGCACAAAAAAGACGAAAAATGTTTTGAGAAACGTATGCATAAAGGTCAGGGTAAGTCTTGCAAAGTCGGCGCCATTTTTTTCAAAATTTTGGTTTCTTCGGAAATTACAGCCTTCGGAAATTACAGCTGACCTTCGCCAGGGGTGCCCTTAGCCGCCGCCCGTGCCACGTAGGGCGTCCGTCTCCTCTCTCAGCTACTAAGTCTTAAACCCTGCCTGGAGGTCTAAATTTTAACCATGACGGGAAAGTGTAGCATCCGGCAACCTCCAATGTTTATTTGCGAGATGTCATTCCGAAAAAAAAAGTAATGAAATAATGTATGAACCTTTTGAACCAAACTGCTTTATGGTTTAAGAAAGTAACGATCGACAAACAATTTTTCGTCTTATTAAGGAGGGGAATTTATCAATTTAGTCCTCCCCCTTCCCCTTCAGTTTAAGGTAAGATTATGTAAATTGAGAGTTAAACGATAAATGGAGTGTATTTTCCCTTTTTTGTCATTGATGGGAGATTGTTTTCTGAAAAAATGGTTCGAGGACTAAATTGATCAGTGACGATTATCTGCTTCGATTTTGGGCGTTCTGATTGGTTGATCGTGGGCTAATGTTGTTGTTTGGCGTTCACTTAGTCTGTGTGATTTCTGATTTTGAAGTTGGATTTTGACTTTATGTTATTGGTTTTAATATTGTCAGGCGTTGTTCACAAAGAGATGTCAGCAAAAGGAAGGGGCCACTGAGGGCCGATGCCTGCCGGGGCTGCGGGTTGTTCGCAAGAGATACCGCGCCCCCGGAACGCAAAGGGCACAAGAAGGAACATAGGTGGGTTTTAGTCAGTAAAAGTCTGACACTCCCTCCCGCCCCGCCCAGGGCGGGAGAAGTTATCTGATGATTTCCCACCCACCAAAAAAAAAAAAAGGCATTGTACAAATCAAATGCGACTACTCTTTCATCGCACGTTTATCATAGGAATCCGCAATCAAACATACTGATGTCAAATATGTATCCTTATTAGCATTCGCGCAATACGATCGCGCAACTAAAATATTTGTTATTTTTTTTTTTGGGACAAGCCCGCCACACTATTCCAAACCACTGCAACTTCTGTAAGCCAGAATCAACAGTGGAGACCGCCAGAAGAGCGCCGAGGCAATGAAGCTCGACGAGTCCCGGAGAAACGATATCACTGTCTTGGATCCCGCAACGAAATTAATCAGAAAACTTAAGCGGGGGAGTAGGACAAAATATAATTTCCACTTCCCTTCAAATAAGCAGGAGACAGAACAGAACTAGGCCAATAGGCATGAAATATTTGTTAGCTATTTGCTATGGCCGCTTCACTTACTCGCGCGATGATCGCGTGCAATTAGGACAACTATTTATGCTATGGATTTACGTTGTGGGCCTATATAGTAAAGTAAATACATCTAATTTAAATATAAAATAAATAAATAATACCAGAGTGTTATATTTCCACTGCAGGGCAAAGGCGTCTTCTCATACAGAGAAGGCACGAGTAATGATAACCACGCTTGCTCAAGGCGGATTGGCGATTTCAGACTTATATTAATTACTGACTGCCTCGGTAGCCTAGTGGTCCTAAGCGCGACTGCTACGCTAGGGGTCTTGGGTTCGATTCCCAGGTCGAGCAGTGTTATTGGGTTTTTCTATGAAATTCTCAGTAGCAGCTCGGAGTTAGGATTTGTGCCCGGTTAATGGCAATAGGCTCGCCCCCTATTACATGGGACCTAAACGTACCGGCGAACTGTGGATGTACATTGTTACGCCTTACCCTTCGGGAAATACAGGCGTGATGGTATGTGTTATGTTATTAATTACTAGCTATATACTCAACAGTGTCACCCGCGTTCAGTTAGGTATTTGGTTACTGCTTCACTCCCGTTGGTTGTAGCGTGATGTTCTATACCTATAAACCTTCTTCTTGAATCTCTCTATCTATTGATGAACCGTATTAAGTACAATCCGTTGCAAAGTTTATAAGATTTAAGTGTTCAGAGGTATAGACGGCGGGAAGCGCCAAACTACCCTGTTGGTCTCGTGGTTGCAAGCGTGATTGATGAGCAAGGGGTGCTTTGTATGATTCCCAGGTCGAGCAAAGTGTTATTGGGTTTTTCATTAGGAATTTCTCAGTAGCAGCTCGGAGTTAGGGTTTGTGCGCGGTTAATGGCAATAGGCTCAACTGAGCCAACTGAGGGTGTACATTGGTACACCTTTGCCTAACCCTTCGGTGAATACAGGTGTGATGGTATGTATGGATGTAGAATAATATTAGCTTTTAGCTTTATTTAGCATCTTTTCATACGCGTTTAAAAAAATATTAAATGTTTGACTTTAAAAACATTCTACAAGAATGATTATTGTGCCCAATTAGCGCATTGCCGTCTCAAACATGCAATAGGGAAGCTTTTAAGCCATGTAACTATACCATTCCACAAATACTACATCATAATTTAACATTACCGACATAATGTATTTGGTCAATAAATTTTATCGCGCGAATTCATGGGAAGCTCATGAATTATGCATTATTGATAAATATTAATGAGCATAATCACATTCCTGTCAGTATGTATTGTTGGGGACGAGGTCTGGAAACTAGTGTGTTAAAAATTTGAAAATTAATGTTAAATTTCTATAAAGAAAATTAGAATGTATGTTTGTAACTGCCTCGTTAGCAGTCCTAAGCGCAACTGCTATGCTAGAGGTCTTCGGCTCGATTCCCAGATCGAGCAGAATACGGACATGATAAATGTTCCCAAAATAACAAACAACGTATTATGAGTACGTAAGCGTATTTAATTTAAATATCTAACTCCCTATCAGGCCTGGGACCTTTCATCCTCATAATATCCTCTTTTACTTCAAAATAATTTCGTTTTCCACCATTAACTCAAAGATAAATGGGAAGCAAAACAAATTTTCGAGGCCACGGAACCTTTTTGATGGCGCCCGTATTATAAATCGTTATGATAATTGCCTTATCGGTACAAATGGATAAACTGTATTGAATACAGTATTCTTTAGGAAAACTAATTGGTGTTCGATCTTTGCCGGTTCTCAATGGTCCTTTGTAATGAATTTTGTTTACATTATTTGTCTATTGTTGTTATCTTGACAGTATGTTCTACAGATGTTGTGTTTTTTTATGACAAATACTAGCTTCTTCCTGCGACTTCGACCACGTGGTTATTTCACCCTCGTTAAGTTACGTCTTTGGCTTCTGCTCCACTCCCATGTGCTGTAGCGTGCTGTTATACAGAGTACACCATATGAATCGCCATTTTCATGCCCTTATCCCCTGCTACTTGCCTGTCAGGGTTGCGGAATTTGTTTCAAAGAGTCACCGTGGCCCTGGAATCCGAAGGGCTCCCATACACTCCACCAAGAGCGGAAGAATCCATGATGACTTTGCGAGCTTAAAAAAAGTCTTTTCTTCTTCCATTCCGTTACATCAACCGTGCCGAAATCATTAACTCCCTCCACTTTCATATCATTTTTCACACAATCCTTTTATCTTTTCTTTGGCCTCCCTCTTCCTCTTAATCCATCCTCATTTAAACTATTCCTCATAAAGGAACAAGCGACCATTTGGACTCACTTTTCAATATTGCTCAACAGTGATGAGACTCATGTCATATGAAAGCTCTTGAGGAGTACTTCATTTAATTCTCTGGCAGCTTAGTTCAGATCCAGCGCGAAAATCGTGCTTTGGTACATTTATATTATACCATATAAATCTAATCCCATCTCAACTTTATTATTATGATTTACAAAAAAGCACCATTTTCTCGCTTGATTTAAAGTTAGCTGCCATAGAATGAAATTAAGTACTCTTGAAGAACTTTTATATGACATGGGTTTCATCACTGTTAAGCAATGTTGAAAGTGGGCCCAACGTTGTCCATGGACCTTTAACATTGAATTTGACAAGGATGCAAAACTGCATCTTGAATACCAAATGCTTTAGTCTACTGTACTTTTATGTAATCTTGAAGTATCGCGTAATTTATAGAAAAAATACAAATTGATGGCTCAGACAATTTGATTCCATGTCCTCATATTTTTTTTTCAAAATTAAATCTTCGCTTGTTTAATATTTTAAATTAGATTTCAGTTCTTCAGCGTGTTTTTTCATTCAAAATTGGATAGGTAATTGAAGTCTCGTTTCTTTTGGATATAAGTACAAGTAAATTCCAAAGATTTGAACAGTGATGAATGTCGTGGCGGTCCAGTGGTTAAAGGACCCGCTTCTTATACATAATATTGTGGGTTCGATTCTGGATAAATACAAATGTGACTTTATTGATTCATAATTATGTACTTTCTAAGTTTATTTTGGCCATTATTGACATCGGTAAAGAAGGCATCGTGAGGAAACTAGAACTACATAAATATAAGTCTAAAATCCTGCAGTAGAACAATAATAGGCCAAAATCACATTCGAACCACTGTAGCGATCTGTCAAACCATATTTTATTTATTCATTTGTTATGAGTTATGGAACGATTGAAAAATCATCTACATCCATAAACAAACAAAAAAATAAAGCAAGAAACACATTACATTTGCAAATAAATAACAAATATTGCTATTTATCTCCAAGCAAATATATTACGAGATGAAGACACGCGATCATCCCAGTTTGATCTCCAATCCAAATTGGTAAAATCATAATAAATCGAGATGAGAAAGTAATTTCCAGAAAATAACGAACATATTTCTTAGAACACTCCATCTTACAATTATTGGGGAACGATTTGAAAAAAATATTCATTATGTACCCAATAATGAAGATAAATAAACAAAAAATAGCGGTTATTTTTTAGATACAAATAATTTTTGCCTTGTTAGCCTAATGTTTCTAAGCGCGACTGCTACGCTAGACGTCTTGGGTGTGATTCCCAAATCAAGTGAGTTTTTCTAAGAAATTCTCAGTAACAGCTCGAAGCTACAATTCCTGTCCGGTTAAAGACAATAGGCTCGCCCCCTATTACATAGGACCTAACCGGCGAACTGTGGGTGTACATTAGCACGCCTCTGCCTAACACTTCGAAGAAAACAGGCGTGATGGTATGTTATGTACTTAGTGTGGCCGTGGGTGGTTGGTGACCAGGAATATTCGTACATTTGATGGAAACGTGGTCACACGTGACCTGAATCATGGGCTCATGTAACTAACGTGCATGTGCACATCGTGGATCGCGTGTACCGCAGTGGAACAGCGCCTTTACCCATCATACTGGAACACCTGATGGTGATGACCTAGTGGTTAAGGCGTCCGCATCTCATGCAAGAGGTTGCGAGTTCGAAACCGGGCTAGTACCAATGTGACTTTTTCAAAACAAATGTACTTTCTGCATTTAACTTGGACATCATTGACGTCGAAGAAGGAAAACATCGTAAGGAAACCTGGATTTGTGTGTAAAAATATAAGTCTGAAATCGCCAATCCGCTCTAAGCCAGCGTGGTGATCAATGCTTGTGCCTTCTCTGTATGAGAAGAGGCCTTTGTTCTGAAGTGGTATAGTAATAGGCCGGTGTTATTAACTCGACTACAACCTCTCATGTTGCGATCCTGGCCTCTAAACATTTACATAAGCACACATAACAGTTTTTAATTTCATGAAACAAATATTAATTTTCTCGGTTAGCACTGTTGCTGGGTCAGCCAACTAAGTAAGTAAGAAAAAAACTTTCCAACAGTAAGTTTATTTTACATTTCCTTGGATGAAGTTGCTTATTAAAAATAAACAGATATGGCTTGCTGTTCTTGAAAACTTATGCTAGTGAAAGGTCATTTAAAAGTCAAATGAGGGTGAGGGAGTTTTGTTTATGGATATTCCACTGCATGAAGCCATTTCCAAAAGAGTAGAAGTCAGGACCCCAAATGCACCTAGCCAGAGACTACATTTGTATAGCAGGAATTCCAATTGTATGGCAATCAAAATCTTTAATAATTTACCCCTCACACATCAGAGTGTTGCCTACTAATAAATTCAGGAAAACAGTTTTTGATTGGCTTTTAGAAAACTGTTTCTATTCAGTTAACGAATATTTAAATTATAAATTCTGACATTATATTTTATCAATACTTTGTGTGTGTATGTATTAATTGTACTTGTATTGTTGTTTTTTATTATTACTTTTATCATTTATCATTTGACATTATAATTAATTTTAATTTTTGATATTTTATTCAAAAACAATAAATAAAAATATTGAGGCATAGAACACTAATTTCCATTGTATAGGTAAAAGTCACCTATTTTTATTTCAACAAATTTAAAATTTCAATGGGCACATAGGTATCTTACTAGCGTTTGGCCACTTTTACTTTTAAATTAATTTTAATATTCTTACACCGGCAACAGTAGTGTATGTTAAACTGTTTTAATATGAACATTTTATTGTACCATATGCTCAGAAATAAATAAATTATTATTATTCTCATTTATTAATCACTATATTTATATAAATTACATTTTTAAATATTGATATAAAAGTAAAAACATTTAAAATTATAAAAAATAGTAGCACACCGGCGTCGGGAACAGACGCCGGTGGGCTACTATTAGGCGAAGGGTTAGGCAGAGCTGTAAACATCCACAGTTCGCTGGTATGTTTAGATCCCATGTAATAGGGGCGAACCTTTTGCCATTAACCGGGCACAAGTCCTAACTCCGAGCTGCTACTGAGAATTTCATAGAAAAATCCAATAACACTTTTTGGTCGACCTGGGAATTGACCCCAGGACCGCTAGCGTAGCAGTCGCGCTTAGGACCACGAGGCTAATGAGGCAGTTCCCATTTAGAAGCACCTAGATAAAGATAAACTTTTAAATTGAGCCATAACGTTTGATGATAAAATCAACTAAGTGTCCTTTAATATCTCAAAATAAAACGCCAGCGGAATCAAGATTGCACTGAACATTTACCACTTTCAAATAAATTGGAAAGAATTCGAGACACTCGTCGAAAAAAATGTTCTAAATGAGACGTTATGGACTCTTATCTAAGATCTAAAGTTGTTGTTTCCATAAAAAACCAAGCTACACGAAGTTTTTCATTCAATTCAGCAGCTAAAGGTAACTCTACTTGCGCGCTTTCTTCTTGTTCTGGCACTTTCTTCTGAAGCATTCTTTTTATCCCGGATCTTTCTACCATTTTAAATTCGAAAGTTTGGATGGATGTTTGTTACTCAATCACGCCAGAACGGCTGAAAGGATTTAGATGAAATTTAGCAAAGAGATAGATTATAGTCTAAAATAGCACATAGACTATTTTTTCCCAGGAAGTTGTTCTCGTGGGATAATATATCAACTTTGACTCGGACGAAGTCGCGGGCAGAAGCTAGTAATCATAAAAATCCGCGAACGGATTTTGTTACAATTGTTAGAATCAATTTAATTGATTTCTATTCATTCGATTTCAACGAATAAATTGTTACAAAATAAACCAATTTGGAGCCAGTTAGTAAATTAATTCAATTTAGATTAGGTTTGGAATTACGTAGTACGATGTTGTCCCAAATCAGGTCTGGTCTGCAATGAATTTGGTTGTAGCAATCAGTTCGCTAAATGACACAATTGAGCTTATGACCCTTAACTGAATAAATAGAATTCCATTGATACTAACGCCACTAATGATGTTTCTACAATGTAACTATTTTAATGAGCATTTTGAACTATATACCATCATGCCTGTATTTCCCGAAGGGTTAAGCAAAGGTGTAACAATGTACACCCACAGTTCGCCGGTATGTTTTTAGGTCCCATGTAATAGGAGGCGAGCCTATTGCCATTAACAGGGCACAAATCCTAACTCCGAGCTGCTACTGAGAATTTTATAGAAAAACCCAATAACACTTTTTGCTCGACCTGGGAATCGAACCCAAGAACTCTAGCGTAGCAGTCGTGCTTAGGACCACTAGGTTAACGAACGAAGAATGATATTAAAGAGAAGGGAGTCAGCGATAGCATGACGGTTGACAGGACGGCATGGAAGAAGAAAACGTGTTGCGCCAACTCCAAGTAACATGGGATAACGGCAGGAAGATAAAGATGTTGTTAAGCTACAACTAGCTTGAGAGTTACACCACATCTTTATCTTCAAAATGGTAAAAAATCAAAATGGTACCATTTTCAACTACCATTTTGTTAATTTTACACATAAGTTTTTATAAGAAACTTGTAATTGCCCTTCGCCTGCTTATTACTTCTTAATACTCAAATGTATGAGTTGTGAGTTTTCCTAAAAGCAATAAAATAATGACCCCAAAATATACCAAACAATTTAATATTCATAACTGTGTTAATAACCTGGATATCACATAGCAGCTTCCGCTCGCGACTCCCTCCGCGTGGCTTATTTCATCCGCGTTAAGTTACATCTTTGATTACTGCTCCGCTCCTGTGAGTCGTAGCAATGTTATATAGCCTATGTTACTCAGGAATAATGTAGCTATCTATTAGTGCAAAAATGGTTATAATCGGTCTAGTAGTTTCGGAGCCTATTCGGTACAAACAAACAAAAAAAATTGTATAGATTCATTAAATTGGCTCATCTTTAGCTAGTAAGCGTTCCTTAAAAGATTAACTTCGACGTACCATACAGCGACTGTAAAGATCTCGGGGCAGAGAACCACACAGGGAATGACCGACAATCCCTCGCCCTAATTCCCCTATAAAAATGTGTCAACTAAAGAAGACGGGAGCGAAATCCATGTTTGCTCATAATTTGCCATTAAAGCAGGCTAATTGAGGTAAATGTCTGCTGAAGGAAATTTTGCGGAGTGACTTTCCTTGTAGCTAAGGTGATTGTGGACAAACCGGGGCCTATTGCGTGTTTTGCGCCTACTATGTCGTTCTGATGTGGGTCGAGGTGTAAGATTTTGGGTATTAGGAATAAAGTCAAAGTTATTTTACATACCCAAGTGAGTAAAATATATTTACTTTTGCAATTTGACTGGATTCGGGTTGATTATTTTCGAGAAAAGAAGGTCGTGATTTTAAAATTGGAACATAGAAGAATTGAATTTGGAAGTCTCTCTTTATGTTGTCACTTGTGACGGATTAGTCTTATTATAAACGTTTCCAATATAGAAGGTTTTATCAAGCAATTGATAAAGTCAAACTGAAAGTCAAAGCATTTATTTCAATTGAACCATTTAGAGGCACTTTTGAATTGTCAAGAAGTTACAGTTTAAAATTGAAGCTAGTTGCTCGTTCCAAAACGTAAGTCTCTGTGGAGAAGAACGAGCAAGAAACTCGATGGACACTCTTTTCCAAAATTTGTTTTTGATAAAAATCTTGGTTACAATAGTCTCGTTGCTTCTATATGTGAAAACAATGATGGTGAATATAAAATAATAAAGATATAAGCCATGGCAGAAAAGAGGTGACCAATCCCAACTGACAGCGCCCATTCACGAGCACCATTCAGCTCAACCATCTTGAAGGGAACTGAACGATATGCCAGAAGGTCAATCATACTACTAAACACTTTCAAAACCTATATTGCGGCTTTAGATTGTCAAAAAATTATTAGAGGGTGTTTTTTTTAGGGTTAAGAGTTACCGCAGTCCTGGAATGCAAAGGGCATTAGGAGAAACACGGATGAGTTCTAGTCAGCAAAAGTCTGACACTCCCTTCCACTTCACCCAGAACAGAAGAAGTCATTTTACTTTGATGATTTAATTTCTGACTTGATTAAGACCGCAAAAAGACGCTGGATGCAGGCCGCTTTCAACTGGTCCTTTTGGAAATCTATGGGGGAGGTTTATGTCCAGCAGTGGACGTCCAACGGCTGATTCACTTGGTAATACACCATGACCTCGACCTTCACCTTTCCCGCTACCTTTTATCACTTGAACCTTACTCAATTATATTTTCACATCAAACCTGTTCATCTTTAAAAACTAAAAAACCTGAAGTTCAACTATAAAATCTTAATTCCATAGTTATTATCGAGAACTTACAGACTCGTAGAATCCTAGTTTCTTTTAGTACTTTTCAGCTTTTGACGTTTTTATTGTAACAAATCTCTGATTCATGTTACTTGAAGTCTGTAAGGAGACTTTTTGCGGCTTCTCCTGTTAATTACTTTTCTTTGTGACTGTTTTTACTTGGTTCATAAAAATACTAGGTGTGTTAACCTCCGACTTAGAAAGAGGGGTGTTAGATTAAACATCCTATCTCAATAATGAATCAGTTGCGTCTGAATCTAATTGAAACAGTACACCCAATTCCTGGACCTAACTCTAACCTTCATAAGAGGGGTAACAGGCATTACCGACCATTTCCTGCCCCATTCAATTATTTTTTACGACCAGGTGGGACAAAATGGCCGACAGATAAAACTGGGATATTCCACGTCCACGAATAACAACCTTCAAGGTATTTCCACGGATCATATTTGAAAAGTTCAGTTATTTTTGCACGTTTGGCTGGTCTTAATTGAACTGTAGTGTTGGACCCGAGGTCAAATTGGGGCGTTTTAATGTTTGTTGGACACATAATTTTGTTATTAGGGTTCGTCACTTTGGGTGCTTACCTCTTATTTTTATTTAATATATTTTTTTAAAGTTGGAATGTTTTACAACTTTAATCAGAATTAAAATTTAAAATAATTAAAAAAAAATCGTTTGTATGTACTTTCTTAGTTTATCTAAATATATAATGTATAAAACTGCCTCGTTAGCCTACTGGTCCTAAGCACGACTGCTACGCTAGAGGTCTTGGGTTCGATTCGCAGGTCGAGCAAAAGTGTTATTGGGGTTTTCTATAAAATTCTCAGTAGCAGCTCTGAGTTAGGATTTGTGCCCGGTTAATGGCAATAGGCTCGCCCCCTATTACATGCGAACTGTGGGTGTACATTGGTACACCTCTGCCTTACCCTTCGGGGAATATAGGCGTGATGGTATGTAACTATCAATTTCATTTGCATGTACCTACTTTCTAAGTTTATCTAAAAATATAATGTAAAGAAATAAAAAGCTTTTATCATTCATTCAACGAATCTCTTTGAAATGTTTTGTATTGTTTTTTTTTTAATAAATTTTTATACAAAAAACCTTTTTCGTTAAGTGTTTTATGCAATGTGAAAATAAAAGCCAAACTAAAAGCGATCCGATTAAAATTATATCTAAGCGTATTCTAAATATTTGTTATTGAATAAATGAATAAAAAATAGCAGCTTATTATTGTCCCACTGCAAACATTTTTTGACGTGAAACATCTATGCCCCACGTAAACCGATTGTCGGCGTGGCGCATGCCATCGCGACGCATCGCCACGCTCTGAGATTGTATATATATATACAGTCTATATGTAATTCCTGTCTTAATCTGTTCTTTTATGTATATAATTTGTACAAAATAATTTCAATGTTTCATATCTGCCAGGCGTCCCGTGATACAAATACAAATACAAATCTTTTATTTGCATAAAACAGGTTGAGAAGATGTTACAAAAGGTCGAACGGTACACTGTTAATAACCAATAAGGTGTGCAAATGTAATACAGTCCAGAAACTATATCTTATCAAAATTATTTATGTCAAATATTATGTCAAATTTACAATAAATTATGTCCAATATACATATTATCATTAAAATATAATATTTTTGTCACCCAAGTAATCTTTAACATCATAATAACATTTATTTATTGGGAATGTTTGTAGTTTCTTTTTAAATTGAATAATCGGTAATTGTTTTATGTCATCAGGCAGTTTATTATAAATTAACGATGTCATGCATAAAATACTTTTATTTAAGAGTGATACAATTTTTCTTATACAGAGAAGGCACGAACATCGATCACCACGCTTGCTCAAGGCGGAGTGGCGATTTCAAACTTATATTAATCATTTAAGTTCAGCTTTCCTCACAATGTTTTCCTTAACTGCCTCGTTAGCCTAGTGGTCCTAAGCGCGACTGCTACGCTAGAGGTCTTGGGTTCGATTCCCAGGTCAAGCAAAAAGTGTTGAGGTTTAAAGGTAAAACATACCGACGAACTGGGGGTGTATATTGGTACACCTCTGCCTAACCCTTCGGGGAATACAGGCGTGTTAGTGTGTTAAAATATAAAACATATTCTCTTCCCGCCGTCTGTCTCTTTACACGCTTAGGTCTTCTAAACTGCTCAACGAATTTAAATGCAGTTTCCATCAACAGATAGAGTGATTCAAGAGAAAGGTTTATACGTATGGAAAATCACGCTACGACCAACGGCAGCGGAGCAGAAACCAAAGACGTAACTGAAGGCGAGTGATACCGAGGGGTATATAGATAGTGTATACTGAAGTTCATTTCCAGTAAAATCGATCCAATCGTCCATTAATGCTTTCCGCTTCGAATATTTGCATTTGGTTTAAATACGATTAATAATTATAGAACGATGCCTCCCTGTTTGCGTAGAGGTGGACGCCATTATGAAGCAACGCGCTATTTTTAGATTTATTATAGAGGTCATTTGAGGAATTGGTATTGTTCTATTAATAGGCAGAACTCTATGCTGTGGGCTTTCATTGTTTTTGGAAATGTCATTTGGTTTTACTGATAGGCTGTGCTTTATGAATTGTTTAAATTTTTAGTATTAATATTAATTAAATTGTTATTTTCAACAGGTTCTTTCGTCAATTCTTTGTGGAAGAACTGCCCCGTTGGTCTCGTGGTCGCAAGCACGACTGATGAGCGTGGTGTACCGGGTTCGATTTCCAGGGCGGGAGGGAGTGTCAGATTTTTACTGACTAAAACCCACCCATGTTCCTTCTTGTACCCTTTGCGTTCCGGGGGCGCGGTATCTCTTGCGAACAACCCGCAGCCCCGGCAGGCATCGGCCCTCAGTGGCCCCTTCCATGTGCTGACATCTCTTTGAGGGGCGCGTGGAACACTGCTCACCGTCCACAGGCCCGTAAAATAATAATAATACCAGCTTACTGTTGTCCAAAATTTGTTATATTTTATTGACTATATAAGAGTGCTTGAGGTGTTCTTCTCCATAGAAATCAACTGTTTTGAACGAGCAACTCTTCAACTTTCTGCCTAACTTACTTCTAGACAATTCAGAAGTGCCTTAAAATGATATATTTGAAATAAATTATTAAAATTTTGATCATTTTCGCCTATATCTCGGGCAATTTGTACTTTAAGTACATTATAGGAGCTTGAATTCGTTGCTCCACTCTAGAAATTTCTCCTGTATCGTGGGGTTTTTTTCGGATGGGAAGTCATCAAATGACTTCCCCCGTCCTAGACGGGGCGGGAGGGACTGTCGGACTTATACTGACTAAAACCCATCCATGTTCCTTCTTGTGCCTTCCTTTGCGTTCCCGCGGAACGGTATTTCTTTCAAACATATAAACTCACATACACAAACAGCCAAAAACAGAACAACAATCTGTAAGTCATACAAATATCTTTTGGAACCGAACCGAACCCGCGACAGCTGCCAATCACTCAGCCTAAGCGCCAACCATGTCATCAAATAAAAATAACCGTGCAAGTATCTCGCATCAACCGGTCCCATTGTTGTGTGGACGTTGTAATCAATGTCGTTTGTATTTTACTACAGCTGCACTACGCTGCAGTTCCGAACCGCGTCGGTATTCACAGGTATTCCGAATTCAATGACATTGCCGTGATTTATGGTCAATGGCTTGGTTTTTTAAATTTTGTATTATCTTTCGTTAAACATTTTGCTCTTATTTCGTTTTGTTTTTGGATTTCGAACAGAAGAATACTATTTCCTTGACAATATTTAAAACCGTACAGTTTCATTGTTTTTCTTAAGCGCGACTGCTACGCTTGAGGTCTTGGTTTCGGATCCCAGGTCGAGCAAAAAGTGTTATTGGGTTTTTCTATGAAATTCGCAGTAGCAGTTCGGAGTCAGAATTTGTGCCCGGTTAATGGCAATAGGCTCGCCCCCTATTACATGGGACCGAAACATACCGGCAAAATGTGGACGTACATTGGTACACCTCTGTTTAACACCTCGGGGAATACAGGCGTGATGGAATGATGAACAAAAAAATTGGTACATTTTTAACTTTTTTTAGTAGCCTAATAAAAACTCGCGCTATCTAACATAAACCGGTCCAGTCGTGGTATGAACTTAGTAATCAATGTTGTTTGTGTTTATTACAGTTATATCCGGCTGCAACTGCACGACGACCAAGAATCCCGGGATGTTCCCGTGTTCCGGATTTACCGACATTTCCGGGATTCACGTGTCTTTCCTAAATTTTTTGAGATGTTCTTGTCGACGACATATCTTTGATAAAATCCTAACATAGCATAAAACAAAGTCGGTTCCCGCCGTCTGTACGCTTAGATGGTTAAACTACGCAACGGATTTTAATGCGGTTTTCATTGCTAGATTCAAGAGGAATGTACACACGTAAAAAACATCACGCTATGACCAACAGGAGCAAAGCAGTAACTAAAGACGTAAATAGACGCGGGTGACCCCACAGGGAATTTAGTTACTGCTAACGTATGGATTGGAAACGTTCACGATATTCACTGATTAATTTAGAATAGAATAAAACACTTTATTTGCATAATAGTTAGGTAGGTATTACAATGAGAACTTATGGATAATTGTTAAATCCTTTTACATTCAAGTCTTCGTACATGCAGACGCATACTCATGTTGACATTGGTTGTCAAGCAAAAGGCCAATTCTACTAATTAAAAACATGTATACATGTTGAAATTGGTTACACCTCTGCCTAACCCTTAGGGGAATACCGGCGTGATGGTATGTAGTATGTAAAAACGTTAAATGTCTAGTCAGAATGTCATCTTAGCGGCAATCAATGTCAAAAAATGAAGGTAAATTCACACTAAGATTAGATTGCTATAGTTTTTAAAAGTTACTAGACTTGACCCTCAGTTATGCTTGCTTTCTGCGCCGTACAAAAATATTAGTTAGCTTATAGATAAATACTACAGACATCGATAAAATAGACCCGACCTCATATATTTGTTTTATCTAGCCATTATTTTGTGCCGGCGCTAAGAATCTTTCACATTACGTAAGATTTGGATCTAATGAATAGGTACTATTATTTAAATGGCTTGTTTTAATATATTGGTTGACGCTTCTGCAAGATAGCGTTCACCACAATTCTAGGATTCAATTACCGCGTCTCTTAGATGAAGGAAGGAAAGTGTAATTTGGAAATGCAATTCCGATTGCACAGTATTGAATTTCCTGCATTTCTGTAAGTGGGGATTTGAATGGTAGTGTCGTGATGACCCAGTGGTGCAGGGCGTATTCCTCGAAACCGCAACAAATGAAGCGCTCCAAAACTATTTCTATTTATCTTATTTATAACCCACCAAGAGGTCAGGTTGTGTGAATAGAGATGGGTACTAATAAACAAACAAAAATTAACGATAACAAATAACGCACGTTTTTAAAATTACCTAGAAATGTCAACCTATTGCGTTGTAAGATTGCCTATGGACTTTTGGTCGCCACTGTACTTTAAAGTTTCTCTTGGATATCACGGACAACATGATTAAAACATTTTAAAGATACCTGGAATAATAATGCATTTAATCGTTGACTTGGTATTAGTATTGGTTTTATATAATATAACATAGGATTATAATAATGGGTTTTATTATATCTTACTGCCTTGGTAACCTAGTGGTTCCAAGCGTGACTGCTACGCTAGAGGTCTTGGGTTCGATTTCTAGGTTGAGTAGGAAGTGTTATTGGGTTTTTCTATGAAAATTTCAGTAGCAGCTCGGAGTTGGGATTTGTGCCCGGTTAATGGCAACAGGCTCGTCCACTATTACATGGGACCTACACATACCGGCGAACTGTGGGTGTACATTGGTACACCCCTGCCTAACCTTTTGGGGGAATACAGGCGTGATTGTATGTGTGTTTATTATATGTTATTTAATTATGTATACATTTATGTTGAAATTAGGTCTGTGCCTATGGATTTTTATCAAAAATAAATGATGTTCATAAACATTTTCGTAGTATCGCGAAAGTATGTCGTTTAGGTATATGAAAAAAACTTATTAGTAAAAACAAATATTATCTTAGGCTCAAATAAACATGTACCTACTCGAGTTCGCTAAAACGATGTTAATTTTCTGGACTCAGTTGGGATTTAGACAGTTATGACAACCAAAATGTGTTTTGTGAATTTTGAAACGTTCTATATTTGAAATTGGAACTCTTGGAACAAAATATCTGATCAGTTTAAAAATTGACAAAAAAAGACGTTACGTTTCATTTTAGAACTGAGATACGAATACGAAAAGAAAATTCAAAGCGATTCTTTGTAATTAAAAAAAACTGTTCTTTATAGGTGTCGCCACGAGTCGTGAGCACAATGTCAATTTGCGGGTTTTGAGGTTCCTGTCTGGGTATTTTGGGGCGCCGACACTGCACGCGATTGGTCCGTCTGTTGGACCGATCGCGTGCAGCGTCGGCGCCCCAAAAAACCCCGAAAGGAACCCAAAAAACGAAAAATTAACTTAACATTTGTGATCACGACTCATGGCGACTAATATACTAATTTCTTACGTAAGTTTTTAGGAAGTTTTTGAACACACCAACTTATATTTATTTTTTATCTGAATGTATTTTATTCAAGTAGCAACCCACGGCCATTTTTTTTTGTTTATCTCTAATATTATCCATTAATTCGGCACGGTTGGTGCAGTGGCTGAGCGATTGGCTACTGCGCTGCGTGTCGCAAGTTTTTACGATTTCTTCCGATTTTGGAACCGAATAAATGAACTTTAAAAAAAGATCACTCGTACCACACGTACAGTACACAATTCCAGCACGGAACAAATATTTATATGGCCTACAGATAGTTCTTTCGGGACTGGCTGTTTGTGAATGTGAGTTAATATGTTTGTAAACGCACCCACTGGGATACAGGAGAAAATCCTAGAGTGGGGCAACGTGTTTAAAAAAAAAAAAAACAAAAATTATCAGTACCGATACAAATTTTATATAATCCTAACTTATAACCGACCGATTTCTTTACCTAAATCGAATTGACAATAAGCCGTCGCGAAAATGGTACGATCAACAATAATTTCTTCATCACAACGGAATGAAATTTCAAAAGCGTCAATTATAACTTCAGTGTTGCCCTTTGTTTCTTCAAATGTCCACCGCTCAAGTAATTTCTACCTTGTTTACAAAAGTTTTCTCATTTCATGTTTATCCAACCCTCTGAGAGGCTTAATCAAATGCCTGGAAAGCTTTATGAGTGAAACTTTAGGGACTTGGATGAATTAAAAGAATCGTTGCCTTGAAAAATATTGTTTCTTTGGAGCACGTGGCCTTAGTAATGTGTTAAGAGTTGCCAGCGTAAAATTTCCGGGCAAAACTTCTCTTTGAAGTTGGAATTATACAGGGTTTTATATAAAACCTTGTTCGTGAAATCCCGGCCAAATGTTGCCATTCATGAAAATAAATTGATGATGTGTTTATAGATTTTAATTTAGCAAGGGTAATATTTGTATTTTTAATTTTACTTTGGTTGCTTAAACTTTCATTTAATGACTGCCATTTACTGTTTTAAAGTCAATAATTACATGTGTTTATTTTGAACTGTATGTATACCTATCGAACTGCCTCGGTGGCCTAGTGGTGCTAAGAGCGACTGCTACGCTAGAGGTCTTGGGTTCGATTCCCAGGTCGAGCAAAAAGTGTTATTGGGTTTTTCTATGAAATTCTCAGTAGCAGCTCGGAGTTAGGATTTGTGCCCGGTTAATGGCAATAGGCTCGCCCCCTATTACATGGGACCTAAACATACCGGCGAACTGTGAGTGTACATTGTTACACCTCTGCATAACCCTTCGGGGAATACAGGCGTGATGGTATGTATACCTATCGGTAAACATTAATTGTTACTCTATTTTTAACCCCCGACGCAAAAACAACGGGGTGTTATAAGTTTGACGTGTCTGTGTGTGTGTGTATGTGTGTAGCATCGTAGCTCCCGAACGCATGAAATGATTTTGATTAGTCGTGAGTGTTCTCAGCTTTGTTTGATGGAAATCGGTTCAGCGGTTTCAAAGTTATCAGCTCTTTTGTTAGCTGCGGTAGTGATTTTTTCTTCTGTCGGGGGTTACTTAAAATTTTTAATTTTGTGTTTCAACTTCAGATTTGAATTAAAACAAAACATGGACTGCAAAATATATAGACTACTTTATTTATGTAAGCATTTATATATGTACAAAACAAATTAATGAAATGTAGTAATGTTTTTAAATAATCCTTTCAAAATTAAAAGCACCACAAAATAGGTAATTATACTAAATTCAAACTGTAAATCGAACATTACATTCCATTACGTTCGAAATTCGGAATTTCGAAAATACAGCATCGTTTCGAATTCCACCAATCACAGTTTAGAACATCAAATCCCGATTCGATTTGTTTTTACGATTGAATTTACGAGTATGCAGTACCTTAATTTACGATTAAAGTTTAGTTTATATCGATTTCAAATCGATTAATGGAGTCTATTCGAATAGCTACTGGATGGGTTTTATGGTATTGTGAGTGAGACAATGGGATGTTGCGTTTTATTTAAATGATGTTTTAAATCAATTGGTATTCATTGACTGTAAATGGAACTAGGTTAGTAAAGTAGCTGCCACGAGTCGTGAGCACAAACTTCAAGTAGTTTTTCGGTTATTGGGTTGCTTCCTGGGTTTTTTGGGACGTTAACGCTCCACGCAATCGGTCTAGCTGACCCACCAATCGCGTGCAGCGTCAAAAACCCTAGAAAGAAATCCAATAACCCAAAATATATATACTAATGACATGACTAAAGTGTGTACTATTGACATTGGTACTTATATATTATTGATTTGATTATTGACATTGATTGTCCTGATTATTGATTTGATTATTATAACATACTATACCATCACGCCTGTATTTCCCCGAAGGGTTAGGCAGAGGTTAATGTACACCCACAGTTCGCCGGTATGTTTAGGTCCCATGTAATAGGGGGCGAGCCTATTGCCATTAACCGGGCACAAATCCTAACTCCGAGCTGCTACTGAGAATTTCATAGAAAAAGTATGTTTTTTTTTTACGGTTTTGGGCCGACGTACAAAAAATAATCATTATTAAAGTGAACAGATAATACCAGTATATTTATTTTAAAAGAAATCCTCACGATTTAAAACCTCTAAAAACTACAATTTTTACTTTGCCTATCTAAGTTAATTTCGCCTTTGTAAACCAACTTTGCCGTCTAATTCTATCTCAAAATCGAGTCCAATTTTATCACGTGGCTTCATAAATATAATTATCTTACACCCGTATATTTAGGTAATTCGCTTACGGTCCTAAATCCTGGGTATAAAGCTAGATTATCTTTGCGCAAGGTCGACGGGCTAGGCAAACCGTGGTAGGTGGTTTCACTGCTTAGTTTAGGTGTGAGATGAGGAAATTATTTGAGATTTCTAAACATTTATACACACATACCATCACGCCTGTATACACTGAAGGGTTCGGCAGAGGTGTACCCACAGTCCGCCGGTCACATGTAATAGAGTGCGAGCCTATTGCCATTACAGTACCTATTACAGTTACAGTATTTTTTTTTTATAATTCTAAAATATTTTATTACAGATTTCATTAAAAATCCTAACAATTCTCTATAGTCCATTCAATCAATATAAATCTAACGTTATTAGTAATACAAGCGTAAACTAAGAGGGTACTAAGAGGGTAGGGGGTAGAGGTAAACTGCCCCGTTGGTCTCGTGGTCGCAAGTGCGACTGCTGAGCGTGGGGTCCTGGGTTCAATTCCCAGGTTGGGCAAAAAGTGATATTGGTTTTTCTATTCGGAATTTCTCAGTAACAGCCCGGAGTTTAAAAGTTGGTGGTGTGACACCCCCGTGCCTCGGAAAGCACGTAAAGCCGTTGGTCCTGCGCTTCATCTCTCCCCGGTTGTGTCGGGTTGCCGTCCCATCGGACTATGAGAGTGAGGGAAGAGGGAGTGCACCAGTGTTTGCGCACACTCTTGTGCACTGTAATATCTTCTGCGTACTTGGCTAGTCTGTATTAAGATTAGCCGGAATCGGTCTGGGGAATACACACACCATACTAAGAGGGGTTATTTTGGACAAAAGCAAAGCAATGTTATCTAGTAATCATTTACGTTTGAATTTGAACAGTAACATGTAGTTATTACAACAATACAACGTAATAAACCATTAACCGACAAGAATCCTAAGAACGAGCTGCTACTGAGAATTTCATAGAAAAACTCCATAACGCTTTGCTCGACTTAGGAATTGAAGTGGTAAGTACCTACTTACCAACAACTTTTTTTCCTTTGTATATAATTGTATAAGTTATGTGAGGTACATGTCGTGAAGTGTTCGACCATTTTATGAAATGATCAATTCTAATGATAAGTTTACACTACGATAGGTACCATGCCAGTGTATGCACCGAGTGTCTCTATATGAACGGGAATAGACATTCGCGTGCATACTTACACAGACTGTATCGTGTAATAGTGTCGTAGTGTATTCGTACCTTAAGATCCGGCCACGATGTAATATAAACCGATTTGGAACTCGGCGGTTACCGTTCTGTTTATTGTTTTGTTTATCAAACAAAAAAAACAATTATCAAAATTGATTCATAAATGGCAGAGTTATCGAGTAACACACATACAAAAAAAAAACATACAGACGAATTGATAACCTTCTACTTTTTGAAGTCGGTTAAAATAGGCATTTACGCGAAGTAACCGTAACGATAATTCGATGGGTTTTTAAATTGGAAATATCCGTTTCGCACGTAATATTTAAAAGCTCGCGAATACTTCCATAAAAAGTTAGCAGACTCGTCTCACAATTAGTTTGTTATATTTCTCCACCTATGTATTTTGATCTCTATCTACTTTGTGTATATTGTTTGTATGTATGTATATATGTATTTATTATTCTTATATTTTATTCTTGGAAATTTTCAGTTCGTCTTCCTTGCACCTACTATATTTTGTCTCTGCATCACCCTAAGGTAGACTGGTAGAAAATGCCTAAGGCATTAAGTCCGCCTTTGTACGGTGTATTTTGTTTTACATTTGTGCATAAAGCTTTAATAAATAAATAAATATTTTATGTTGTTTATATATTTGAAATAACGTTAAATTTAAATAATAATACTTATATAATAATAATTATTTTTAATCGTATTTATTATAATCATCATATCGTAATTATCTTACTCATTTCGTATACGTTTTTACCTTAATACAAAAGGAAGTCCATTTTAATTACCGCTCCCATGGGTAGCGTGATTTTTAACCCCCGGCGCAAAAACGACGTGGTGTTATAAGTTTGACGTGTCAGTGTGTGTGTGTGTGTCTGTCTGTGGCATCATAGCTCCCGAACGCATGAACCGATTTTGAATTTGTTTTTTGTATTTGAAAGGTTAATTAGTCGGGAGTGTTTGTTTGATTGAAATCGGTTTAGCGGTTTCAAAGTTTTCAGCTCTTTTGTTAGCTGCGGTAATGATTTTTTTCTTCTGTCGGGGATTACTTAAAATTTTTATCAACATTTATCGTATAACTTTCTTCAATAAATGGTCTATATATAATACCATCACGCCTGTATTCCCCGAAGGGTTAGGCAGAGGTGGTGGAGGTGGGGTCTATATATAATGCATTTTATTTAATTTGTCCTGTGGTTCCTGCTACTTTAATTTTATTTATTTTAGTAATAGTAGGGCTCTTGGTGAAGGAGCTCGTCCGGGGAAATAATACCACCATACATATTTCTGCCGCAAAGCAGAGTTGATATGTTCCGGTTTAAAGGGTATGTGTGCCGGTATAATTACAGGCACATGAGACATTTCAACTTTGTCTCTGGGATGGCAAGGCTAAGGCTTCTGGTATTGCAGTTGTCTATAGGTAGCGGTGACCACTTAACATCAGGTGGCCTTTAGGCTTGTTTGCCATCCAATGATATAAAAAAAAATATTATCATCAAACAAACAAGGAAACTCCTCAGCTTTATACTATTAAAATAGATTTTAACACAACAGTCTATTTATCTCATTGGAACCAAGCTCACCGTATATTTTCTCTTTTTGCCCTATTTTAGCTGGATAAGTAATTTTCTCCCACGTATAGAATGTGGAGGTACTGTTAGGAATAAAAAGAGGATTAGATTCACGATACGTATTGTTTGTTAGTTCTTGTTAGCTCGATAGATTGGTGGAGAGAGTTACAAGACGCACGACTTATTATGGTGCGTTGTTTTTGTAAACTAAGTTTTCTACATTTTTACATGCTTGTCAAATTAAGTCTACGATTTACCAATAAATTTGAAATTTTTGATAGTTTTTTTATGAAGTTATATATCTTTAAGTATGACGAGGCCCGTAGCGGTGAGCTGCGGTGAGTTAAGCTATCGGGGATCGCGGCAGCCGCGTACGTTACCGGGGTGGTTTTTAGTCAGTAAGAGTCTGACAGACCCCTCCGGCTCCCCCCAGGGCGGCGGACATCTATGAATATTTTCCACCCCGGCAACAAAAAAGGTATTTATGAGCAAAATTTAAATTTTTGTCAGTTTTTATGGATTGTATATCAATTTTAGAGAAAATTAGTAATACTAGTTATAACAGTTTTGGTTTACGAAATAAAAAAAAAAAACTAGGTACATCATAAAGCTATAGTAGGTATATAATTAGTATATATTCTTTCTTATTTATCTGAGCAACAAATTTTATCTAGACTTTACCTAATCTACCTTAATATTGTTATCTCAATTGTACAATTAAATTCCTGGAAGAAGGCTAAACGGCTTTTGGAACTGAGACAAATCTTGGGACAAAACTTCAACTTAATCGGATTTCATAATAATGGAAATCTCTTGTACCTTTTTACTAGAAAAGCAATCATTGTTCCACAATAAATTCTCACTTGGCATAAAAATATACGCCCTTTTCTTTGTAACCCAATGCAGGACGATTTGAAACTGCAGTGTCCTTGTATTACCATAGAGTAAGGATCTATTAGATGTGGATGCGGATTAAATACCTTATTTTTTTGGTGCGCCGTGGAAATCTTCTGAGACTTTCTTGATCGTGGGTGTGACGGACGGGCTTGTCTGACCTGTTAAAACCGATACGGTGTTCCACGTCAGCCTATGGTCGGCGGTGCGAGATTCGCTTATGGCAGACTAAATGCTTGCAGTCAGTAAGTGACGATACACGCACTAGATCACAAAGGAAAGAAAGAATCTGATTGAAAGAGTACGATAAGAAGAAAGTGTACTTTTTGATCAACCCAACTGCCGCGTCATAGAACGAAGCGTTGTTGACATGCTGAAAGGCAAGTATCGTATGATGAAATAGTGGCAGTGACCTTCTGGATACAGTGCGTCCAGAAGCTCCATTTCCCAGCTATTTAGGAAAAAAAATTACTTATCAATTCAATACAATTTTTTTTGTTCTCGGGCAATGATGCCCAGGCCTTGGCAATGTTGGCCGGTTGTGTGGTAAACTTCCTTATTTTCAGACGTGAGGACTTATGTGTTAAACTTGGCGCTTCTATACAGCTTCCTTACTCTATGGTATTGCTAATAAAGCGCCAAGCATTTGAAGTCGCAAGTGAGCGCCATCTTGTGTTTTTATTGCTGAGCCAGTTTGAGATGAAAGTTGAGTTGTTTTTTATCGTTTTCAGTAAATAAATGTTCTTGAAGCAGGTCTTTACGGGTACTCGAAGATTCTATCAAGTCTATTGAATGAATGTTTAATTTAAGTACTTACCTAACTATTTTTTGTATGTCAATCATGACATATTAACAATGTGTGTGACTTTTTTTTGTATCAGTTAGAAATCAGAAAGCCAGCGCGATTTTACGAGGCACGCTCCTCAGCGTTCCTTGGAACGAGTATCAATCCAGTTTAGGGTACTTAGTGAAGCCTAGATGGCAGGTTGTATAGCTAGTAACTAGATAGAAAAGGCTATTCAATAAAAACAAAAAAAAAAGAAAATTATTGTGTGCCCTACAGCTGCACCAATGATGCTAGTAATGCTCTGAGCGACTCCAGTGCCTTGGCTAAAGGCAGTTGAAGGAACACCGTCGGGTTTTAGACGGAAGCGGGCGGAGGCAGTCTCTGAGGATTCGCCCACGAAAACAAAAAAAAAGGTAACAAGAAGATGATATTCTCTCGAATGGAGATCACGCACCGGCAAACGCAGCGTAGGTCCACCTATAAGATGGACAGACGATCTGATCAAGACCGCAGGAAAACGCTGGATGCAGGTCGCTTCCAACCGGTCCTTTTTGAAATCTATGGGGGAGGCCTATGTGCCAGCAGTGGACAGGGATGAAGAAGTAGATAATGAAGATGCATCAATTTAGTTTTTGATTGCATGTTGGTTTTTTTCGACAGAAATACACCCAATTATGTAAAAAAGAACCAATATAAATATACTTCCTTTTAGTATGAGCACAACTCAATGGTTACACCTCAATTCGTCGTACAAGCATTACACAACTAATACTGATAACAATAGAATTCACTTCCTACACGTAATCGGAAATTATGATTTAATCATTAGCAAGTGTTGAAGCTGTTTTTATCACTGTTAGGAAGCTAAGTGGCAAAGTTGCCTTCAAAAACAAGAACAATAATGAAAAAATGTATTGTTTTTTCTTTTTATATATTATCATTAGACTGATGGCAAACAAGCTGACACGACGGCCCACCTTATTTTAAGTGGTCACCGCTACCTATAGACATTTGATTAACCAGAGACTTTGCAAATGCGTTGCCATCCCAGAGACAAAGTTGAAATGTCTCTTGTGCCTGTAATAATAGGTACATTCAAAACTGAACACAGCAAAGCCGCATTGCAGCAGAAACACGTACGATGGTCGTAATTCCCGGGATCAGCTCCATCAGAGAGCGCTCTTCTACTACTAACTGCTTGCTGTTGTGGTACATATTTATTAGGTACTAACCACATGAATAGTGGCTGCTAGGCATAAGAGTCCACGCAATAGGTGCCTGAAGATCGATGGCATCGCTGAGGACGGCCTAGACAGAGATAGCTGAATTATCTGGACGCGTAGCACGAAGGCTGGTTCGAGGTGGTCCGGGAAACTTCTTGGATCTGTTTTGGAGGGGGGGTGTCCAACAATGGAATAGCGTAATCCAGGAAAAATTATATATTCTCCCTACCAAATACCGGTCCCGGCAGTCAAGTCAAGTATGCAGGAGATTATTATATTGCACTTCCTCTTCCCTCACTTTCAATTTTCTATGGGATAACAATGCAACACGACCCGAGGTCAGGCGCAGCAACTATGGCTTTAGGGACTCTCCGAGACATGTGGATGTCAAACAGCAACTTTCAAACTCCAGCCTGCTACTGAGAAATTCCTAACTGAAAAACCTAATTATACTACTAAATAACCTGACCTAGAAATGTAACCCAGGACCCACTCTCTGTAGTCGATCAGCACGAAACCAACAGGGCATTTAAACTACACAAAAATAATAAAAGTAAATAAACATGTACATTTATCTGCACTTCACTTTAGTGTTGGGGCATGAATTCCCAAGCCGATGTACACATGACGACATAATCAAGCTATACACTTCCAGTATGCCAGGCCTTACATTGTATAGGTTTTCAGTACAATGAGAGGTCGACTTAAACTGGAAATGTTTGGTGGGTTTCAATTTAATTACAATTCGAGGCTGAAAGTAGTTTAATGTGCATGTGTGGCGGTTATAATTTATGAAATAACTTTATTTCATAACAAGTGTAAATGCAGCTTAAAATTAGGGGAAAATGTTGTCAGATTCATCTTACTACTATTACAAATGCGAAAGTATGGTTGGTCGGATGGCGCCTAATGGCAAAGCATAGAGGACCAACAAAAATGTAACATCTCACACTCACGTGTATCTGTAACCTATGTTTACAAATAAATAAATCTGAATCTGAATCTGATGGATTTTTGTTACTCAAACGACCAGAACTTTTTTTTTTTTTTGGACAAACCCGCCGCACTATTTCCGTCCTCACCAACTCCTAAAAACCAGAATCAACAGTGGACACCAGCAAAAAAGCGTTAAGGCAATAAAGCTTGACAGATACCGCAGAAACGATTCAATTGTATTGGATCCCGCAGCGAAATTAATCAGAAAATACTAGCGGAGGAGTAAGAAAAATATAATTTTCGCTTCCTCCTTCCTTCTATAATTCCACATCAGAACGGCTGTATAGATCTAAATGAACGTACAGTACATACACAGGAAGATTATAATTTGGAATACCACATAGCTTACTTTTTATCCTATTTTTGTGTCCACGAGGGATAATTTAGAAAAAGTCCTAAATTATCTATTGTATATTATTAACATACCATCACGCCTGTATTCCCCGATGGGTTAGGCAGAGGTGTACCAGTGTACACCCACAGTTCGCCGGTATGTTTAGATCCTATGTAATAGGGGGAGAACCTATTGCCATTAACCGGGCACAAATACAAACTCCGAATTGCTACTGAGAATTTCATAGAAAAACCCAATAACAGTTTTTGCTCGACCTGGGAATCGAACTCAGGACCTCTAGCGTAGCAGTCGTGCTTAAGACCACTAGGCTACCGAGGCAGTCTATATAGTATTTTATAAAAAAAAAAACTACGCAGACGAAATCGCGGGTGGAAGCTAGTCTACCTACAAGCTTTTTAAAAGACGTGTGTACTCCCCAGTTTTTTTTTAGTAGCCTAATTTGTCCCACTTCTGGGCATACCGCAGTGAATACATGATCCGAAGCGGACATAATATAGTCAGGTTTGTATTAGTCAAGTGGTAGACTGTGACAGTACTAGGGTAGATAGTCACTTTTTTTAATTAAACATTGTCTCGTCGCAATCAAGACGGTTTATCAAATAGTAATACTAGCGGGGAGGGGTAAAGGTGTGGTTTCAGTGAAAGCGGGATTACTGTTTTGTTTTATGCCTTTAATTTTGTTACTTTTACGTAGGTCTTTAAGTAATTGTCTAGTCGCAATCAAGACGGTTAATCAAATAGTAATACTAGCGGGGAGGGGTAAAGGTGTGGTTGCAGTGTAAGCGAAGTTACTATTTTGTTTTATGCCTATAGTTTTGTTACCTTCAGGTAAATGTTTAAGAAAATAATTTCATTCTTAGTTTTGCAAAATTACTTTTGATCTAAACCAGCGATTCCTAAAGTGGGTTCCGTGGAAGCTACAGATATAATGGGTCCAAAAATACACGTTACGGAGTCAAAAGTTACATGTTCATCTCATTATTGAAATGGTTTTTTGTTCTGGCCCATACATGGAATGTTTTGGTTACAGAGGGAGATATTGAAAGCCAAAGTTACAACCTTATTTTACGTTCTTAGTGCGCAATGTAACGCACACTGTATTCCGAAAAAAAAAGTGACGAGCAAGGATAATTTTTACCTTCAATATTTTTGTAACCAGAAAATACCTATATATTGTCGGAAACAAAAAAAAATTAACGATGGGAAAAATATGTAATTGGATGATTAAGTATATTTCAGCTTCGTTTTAAGGCGATTTTCTTTTTGGAAATTCTTTTTTTTTTTCTCTATTTAAATCGCTCCGCTCTCGACGTTACCTTGTGTCAACTGCGCAGTCCATTGTCACGGGTACAATAGTCTGATTAATGCCAAACAGGCACTGAGATTGCCTCTGTACAATGTCTCTGTTTACGCCGATGATAGCTTCGGTGATTTACGTGTGTTCTTCGCCTTAAATATAAGGGCTTTTGTCTTATGGAAATCTTGTGGAGTCTTTGTGTGTATACTGAGCTTAAATTATGATTATGGGAGTGGATTTTTGAAATGTATAATAAAAGGATTTTTGGATTTAAAAGGTGTTATTATAAAGGCGATAATCTACACTTGAAAAGATTTTTATCAGTGCGTAAATTTTATCTAAATATTAATAAACTTAAAGGAGTTTAAATAAATACGTATTTTTTCATTTGATATGGTAATAAAAAATTAGGTTATTGTTTAAGAAAGGTGTTTATTTTGAATGTTATTTTATGGGCACTCGCCGCCGCCGCGAGCGACAATGGCGCGATAGGTAAGTATTAACTGTGCGCTCAGTCCCTACGCGGACCCGGGTTACTGACCGCTAATTTCATCAGCTACGAACTAAACAGTTGTAATAATTATCAGTTCCAAAATTCAATAAAATAAAACCATTCATGGAAATGTCTTTTGACATACTATCACGCTTGTATTCCCCGAAGGGTTAGGCAGAGGTGTAACAATGTACACCCACAGTTCGCCGGTATGTTTAGGTCCCATGTAATAGGGGGCGATTGCCATTAAACGGGCACAAATCCTAACTCCGAGCTGTTACTGAGAATTTTATAGAAAAACCCAATAACACTTTGCTCGACCTAGGAATCAAACCCAAGACCTCTAGCGTAGCAGTCGCGCTTAGGACCACTAGGCTACTAGGCAGTTTATGCAGTTTTATACTACTGATATTGAACTACCAACAATAAAATCCACACATTTTAAGAAATTTTTCTGTATTTGTAAAAGCGAAAGTTCAGTAATTTACTCACAGATTAAATACGAAGTTTTGAAAACTACCTTATATATATAGATGAAATTTGGGTGGCAGATAGTTTATAGTTAGGAGACGTCAGCTTAGGATAATTTTGAGACAGGGTCGTATTAAGAGAACCTAGATTTGCTCGCGATTAAAGTCTAGGTCAAAAGCTAGAAATATTATAAAGAAGTAAAAAATACTAATAAACTGCCTCGGTAGCCTAGTGGTAACTGCCTCGTCAGCCTAGTGGTCCTAAGCGCGACTGCTACGCTAGTGGTATTGAGTTCGATTCCCATGTAATAACATGGGACCTAAACATACCGGCGAACTGTAGATGTACATTTTTACACCTCTGCCTAACCCTTCGGTGAATACAGGGGTGATGGTATGTTAATAATATATAATGGTATGTTATGTAAAAAATACTAGTGGAGTGAGTTAGATTCTAATGTTGCCAGAACTACGTCAATTTAGCATGGTTGAATCTTGGAAACGTAAAGAGGAATGATTGAGAAGATCTAGCTTGAATTGTGTACCTTTTTAGCACAAAAGATGTGAATTTGATAAGCATGTAGTCAAAAATCACTAACGTAGCTAACAAATGAGCTGATAACCTTGAAACCGCTGAACCGATTTCCACCAAACAAAACTAAGAACAGTACTTTTCAAACACAAAAAGTCAAAATCGGTCTATGCGTTCGGAAGCTACGATGCCACAGACAGACACACACACAGACACGTCAAACTTATAACACCGCGTTGTTTTTGCGTCGGCGGTTAATTAAAAAGAAAATTATTTTTTATCATCATCAGTCTTCCTGCCCTTATCCCACATTACATGGAGTCGGCGCATCACGTTATCTTCCATGTCATCCTGACAACCGTCATGCTACCACTGACTCCCTTCTCTTTCATATCATTCTTCACACAATCCATCCATCTTTTCTTTGACCTCCCTCTTCCTCTTCATCTATGCACATTTATATTCATTCATTCATTCTTTATTTTGTTATAACAAGACGTCATTTTTTTAATGAAAGTCCTTGAATTTTCAATTGGAAAACTACCCTTTAAATTCAGAATTATAATTGAAAATACAAATACAATCCACAGTTCTCTTCGACGTAATATAATAGACTTCTACCTAGAATACATTAGAATATTGGCCTAGAGTAAATATCTCAGTCAAATAGTAACTGTTTGTGAGGACCCTCTGTTGTCTACATGTACTGTATAGTTAGGCTGTGGTCGAGCTTTGAGTGTTCGTATAGTAACCGCCAAGAGTCGGGATTGCGCCAACTGTGTCCGTTGGTGCAATCGCAGGTTTGATTCCAGTGTGCGGCTAATATGTATTTACTAGTATACGGCCGACAATTGTTGCGGGTCTGGTTGTTCGTGTATTTGATTATTTATCTTTGTAAACGCACTTACAGCAATGTATAGTGTGGGGAAATGTTTTTCAAAAACGGTAACGTCTTTGTAAAGAAGCGTGCTTGCGGTGGAACTACCTGTTTTTAGCGGTAGAGCTACTTACCGCCCTTCTGAAAAAGTATTCGTTTGTTCGACGTTTAAAAGATTTATGACCATCTCTACTCATATAAAAATCTCGCGTCACGATGTTTGCTCACTTAAACCTACGCGCAACTTAAGGAAATCGAGACGGTTGAGGCAAAGAGCCTCCCGTCCCAGCCGCCGCGGTAGACGCTCTGGGAGTCGGGAGCTGCGAGACGATTCCCGGCCACCGTAGACGCGGGCCTGTCGACGGTCAGCAATGGATAGCTCGCTGTCCGTTCGCTGCATAACGACAGGCCGTGTAGACGGCGCGTTCGTGTTCCACACGCGCCTCATAGAGATGTCAGCAAATCGAAGGGGCCACCTAGGGCTGATGCCTACCGTGGCCGCGGGTTGTTCGAAAGAGATACCACGCCCCCGGAACGCAAAGGGCCCTTGAAGGAACATGGATTAATTTTTAATCAGTAAAAGTCTGACACTCCCTCCTGCCCCGCCCAGGGCGGGTTAAGTCATTTGATGATTCCCCATCCTAAAAAAGAATCCTAAGGAAATAAGTATTAAATATTATGTACTCTCTTATAAAGCGTGTTACGGAAAGGGTATATACTTAAAAACGGCACGGATTCTTTTGTTGCCAACAAATCACATAGCAACATTTTTTTAATACGTATACTCACAAAATTATGAAATTAAGAAATATTTAAGTAAAAAATCAAATGTTTCCAATTGAATTCTACACATCACTACACCAAGTCAACTGATCGGTGTCAATAAACTGCCTACACACAAAGAAAAATCTCCGTAAATCATTAGTTTCTCCTGACACGTTTGTTATGATTTAAACTTAATAAAGTGTCGAAATAAAAAAAAATATTACGCATTGTCAAAGATATTGCTTCTCAGCTGTATACAGAGATTCAGTACCTGATACACTTTCTGAACCGGGTTCAAAAATCTTGAAATTTTCATAAACTCTGCCAAAATTACTAAAACCATACAATGCAGTGCCAAATGCACTTCCTACACTCCAGCTGAATTACAACTGAAAATTATCATTAAAATAACATAACTGCAATACAAAACTGACTGAAACAAAGATTTAGGTTATGAATTCCGTTTTGTTACTGTTTGCAACACTATCAACCGGAAGCGGATGCTAACAACACAATTCCGAATGCGGAAATGCTGTGTTTGCTACCACTTCCTGTCATTCGGATGTGCTTTGTAGTGCCAACACAAAAAATGACCAGAAATTTGATGTATGGGTTGGAATCCATGGATTTCATTAATATTTATAGGTCAAGAATGGAGTATTTGTTTTTCATTTATGTTTGATTGTGAAAGGACTGAATATTAATAATTGAATTGCTGGGGTTTGTTTGTCACGCCATTTATTAGGATTCCGTAACTGGAGTGTGCCCACGGAACCCTATTATAGTAACCTCGAACGTCAAGGTCATTTTTTTTGTTAATTGTAGGGTTTTTCGGGTTTTTGAGTTACCGATGCTGCATGCCATTCGTCCGACTTACGCGTGATCGCGTAATCGCGTGCAGCGTCGAGTAACCCGAACACACAAAAAATTCAAGGATAAACCCAAAAATGAACTTTCCGTTTGTGCTCACGACTCTTGCTGGTAACTATACAAAGCCTTAACAGATAGCTGATGTTATAAAAAAGAGCTGAGTGAGGCTAAAAAAATAAGGTACAGATAACTGAAATTCAAGAGGACAAATTGACGGGCATAAGCTTGTCATAAATAAAAACCATTCTTTTTGAATAATGGGAAATCCTTAAATGCCTTCTTCCGCTCTGGGTGGAAGAAGGGAGTGTCAGACTCTTACTGACTAAAACTCATCTGTGTTCTTTGCGTTCCAGGGCCGCGGTGACTCTTTCGAACAAATTCCGCAACACTGGTAGGATTAATAAATATCTACATAATAATATACGTAATATAGAAGTGAGTGGCAACGCCGGGGGAGGACGCCCTAGAACGACTTACCCTGACCTTATTGGTGAGGTTCTCCAGAAAGGTTGAGTGGGCAGTACTCGTAACCGGCGTGCTTGTATGACCAGATGTATGAATGTAGACGAGGCGGAAGGAGCATGTAAGGATCGCAGTAGGTGGCGTTCTATGGTTTCTGCCTACCCCCATGAGAAAAATGTATGTATTTATACGTACAGTCAACAAAGCTATTAGGTATACAGGCAACTTCCTTGCAATTACTTAAAAACTTATTACGCATACAATAGAAATGAATATAACTAATAACTGCCTCGGTAGCCTGGTGGTCCTAAGCGCGACTGCTACGCTAGAGGTCTTGAGTTCGATTTCCAGGTCGAGCAAAGTGTTATTTAGTTTTTCCATGAAATTCTCAATAGCAGCTCGGAGTTAGGATTTGTGCCCGATTAATGGCAATAGGCATGGAACTTTAAAACATACCGGCGAACTGTGGGTATACATTGGTGCACCTCTGCCTAACCCTTCGGGGAATACAGACGTGATGGTATGTATGTATGTAAAAATGAATATTGGCAGTGTAGTTACATTAAAAAGACGAATAATTTTGCCTGTATACCATTTAGCTTTGTTGACTGTACATAATGTTGTAGTAGTCTTCAAACGCAACTCTTCAGAAACTCCAGTACCAGCAATTTGATCCCACAGTTGCTTGTTTCATTCCCAGTAATGCTGTAAAAGTAAACTTAACTTGTTCAAATACGGCGTACAAGGATGCTTTTCCACCAGAGATGTGCTATGCAGCTATGCTGCGAGGATGTAATAGCTAAGCTGTGAAGCTATGTGACCGTTTCCACTGATACTAAGCTATGTAGCGGTGCGAGTAAGATGTGCTATGAAGATGAGCCGCCGCAACACACAGCACATATCGAGATAAAAAATAACTTTTTGCTTCCACGATGGCATGTCTATTTTCAGTGACAACCGCAGGCCTCCTGTAGGTAACAGTGCTCTGTACATAGCTACACCACACGCGACCATCCACAGCATGCATCCATAATACGCATCCGTAGCACGCATCCATAGCATACATCTAAAGCAATCATCCACAGCACGCATTCATAGCACTCATCCATAGCACATATCCATACTACGCATCTATAGCACGCATCCACAGCACACATCTATAGCACGCATCCACAGCACACATCCATAGCATGCATCCATAGCACGCATCCGTAGCATGCATCCATAGCACGCATCCATGGCACGCATCCATAGCACGCATCCATAGCACGCATCCATAGCACGCATCCATAGCACATATCCATACTACGCATCTATAGCACGCATCCACAGCACACATCCATAGCACGCATCCATAGCACACATCCATATCACGCATCTATAGCAGGTATCTATAGCACGCATCCATAGCACACATCTATAGTAGGCATCTATAGCACGCATGCAAAGTACGTATCTATAGCAAACATCTATAGTACGCATCCATGGCATACATCCATAGCACGCATCCCTCCATATAAAAAACATAATTATCTTAGTTGAATCCGTTTCCACCAGTGCTAAGCTATGTGCACCAATGAACATGATTGGTGGATATGCACACGCGATCGGTCCGACAGACGGACTAATCGCGTGCAGTGTCGGCGGCCCAAAAAACCCAAAAATGAACTTGACATTATTTTGATTTATTTGTTCTATATCTGGGTGTGTAATTTATCTATAATATGTATGTATTTAGAAATATATAAGTATGTTTATCAGTTGTGTGGTTGCCATAGTATGAGCTCTGCCTAGTTTGGGATTAGTTGGCGATGTGCTGGTTATCCCAAAATATTATAAAGATATTATTGTACATTCTAACTGCCTACTGCTAACTACTACTGCCTGCTACTGGTAACTGCCTCGGTAGCCTAGTGGTCCTAAGCGCGACTGCTACGCTAGAGGTCTTGGGTTCGATTCCCAGGTCGAGCAAAGTGTTATTTAGTTTTTCCATTAAATTCGCAATAGCAGCTCGGAGTTAGGATTTGTCCCCGATTAATTGCAATAAGCATGGGACTTAGAAACATACCGGCGAACAGCTGTGGGTATACATTGGTGCACCTCTGCCTAAACCTTCGGGGAATACAGGCGTGATGGTATACATATATATGTGGGAATGGCTAATCGTAAATAAAACTTTTATTGACAGACATTGATGACATGTAATCTTTTTAAGAAAAAGAATGACGTTAGAAGTGGGAACAAAAAAAAATATGACGTAAGACTGAGATTTTTTCGGTGTAAAATAAAATTAAGATAAACCGCTATTTTTTCGATTGTTCAATCCCACATATATATATATTTTATTGTACATTCATGCTGACGCCTCGTGGCGACTGCCATATCAAACGCCTCCGTAGCAACGTAGCATAGCACATCTCTGGTAGAAAAGCATCCTAAAGGCAACAATGTAGGTCCGATTACGAGTGCCAGTGTATGCCAAGTTCAGTGTAACTGCTGAATAGTTGTTTGTGATTTATTTCATTACTAACTTTTGCCCGCCATTTCGTCCGCGTCAAAGTTGATATTATAATAATATTTTCCCACGGGAACCGTACATTTTTCCGGGATAACAAGTTGTCTATGTGTTATTCCAGATTATAATCTATCTCTGTGCCATATTTCATTTAGATCAGTTCAGCCGTTTAAGAGGCAATCCGAACACAAGACACCGTAAAACACACATTTTTTGTCTCATAGCAGACTATATACCCGCGTAGACTATATACTGGCAATACGCCAGAGCGTATTGGAACATATTACAAGCCTGAAAAAAAATCTGTGTATTATCAAGGGTTTAAAGAAAAGACTTACCTATAATTATTTCATGAAAGTATAATAGTATCATGGTAAAAAAATCGTAAAAGAGAGCATAACAACATTTTTTCGTCGCATAGATCTCAGAATTTTGAGCGTAAACTATATAATGTTATGTAATGACATTACAGGGAATTTCATGAACTAAAGACATACCTATAAATTATTCCACTGAGACGTGTATTCTTTTCACAATTAAAAGAAAACTTCAAGATTACTGTTATTTTTGTAGTTATACGATTTAACTAACATCAAACGTATCGCTATTTTGAACCTTATTTGTTGCCGCGATGCGTTTTTGTCAATTAACTAAACATTTGCTTACGACAGGGTCTTAAGCGCGAAAGAGGCCAAAGTCTGTAGTAGGCCATACAAATATTTGTTTCGTGCGGGAGTTAAACCCGCGACACGCAGCGCAGCAGCCAATCGCTCAGACACAGCGTCCAATCATGCCGACATTTGTCAGAATAAGACTGATATAAAATTTAGATCGTTTCTGATTGGAATTCAGTAAAGTTTTTCCCCTGGTAATACCCGTTCCAAAATGTAAGTTCTAACCTATGTGTTCTTATTATTACACTGCTGATTGTTGTTCCTAAGGAAATAAATAACTGCCTCGTTAGCCTAGTGGTCCTAAGCGCGACTGTTACGCTAGAGGTCTTGGGTTCGATTCCAAGGTGGAACCAAAAACGTTATTGTGTTTTCCTATAAAATTCTCAGTAGCAACTTGAAGTTAGTTTTTCTGCCCGGTTAATAGTAATAGGCTCGCCCCCCATTACATGGGACCTAAACATGCCGGCGAACTGTGGGTGTACATTGTTACACCTCTGCCTAACCCTCCGGGGAATACAGTCGTGATGGTATGTTATGTATATAAATAAATAAAATCGTCTTTTATAATGCTCACTGCAAAGGAGTGGAACTCTCTACCTGCGTCTGATTTCCGAACGCATTCAACCCTAATCTCTTCAAAGTAAGAGTGAGCAGGCTTCTTCTGGGTAAGCTCACTCCATCGTCGACTTTGTCTTTGTCATCTCTGACCTAGACTAGAGTAAAGAGACACATGCCGGCGAACTGTGGGTGTATATGTGTAAGTAAAATTTGCCACACCTCTGCCGAACCCTTCAGTTAACACAGGCGTGATGGTATGTTATGTTAAATAAATAAATAAAACTGAAACTCCAATACAAAAGCTAGTCCCGAAATTGCCTTTCTCAATTGATACAGCCTTAGACGAGGCGTCTACCCGAAAATAGGCCAGCTTACCCGAAACAAAGGCCGCATGCAGACATTAATCCTATTTTCATAACCATTGCCTGGAGCACGTAGGTCTAGATTGAACGTAAACATCGGCTGGATTGCTCCAGGCTAAGCCCGCGTATGCCATGCTCATATCTAAATTAGGTTAGACTTAGGAGTGTTTTGGAGCTGAGAGAAGAAATGTTATTACTCTGTTAAAAGACTTTTATAAAATACTAGCGAACTGCCCGCGAAATCATCCGCGGGCTTTTTTCACCCTCTTTAAGTTACGTCTTTGGTTACTGCTACGCTCCCGTGTGTTGCAGCGTGATGTTATATATCCTATGTTACTTAAGAATAATGTAGCTATCAATTGGTAAAAAAATGGTTAAAATCGGCCCAGGAGTTTCGGAGCATATCCGTTACAAACAAAAATTCTCTTAATAATATTTCTAATATTTGTATCTCCTAAAAATACAAAAGCCTAGTTGGCCTAGTTTAGGAGAAATCAGTTCGCCCTTTAATGTGACTCCTTTGTACAATTTGTCATGAAACCTCTTGGTTATTATTATTATTTATTAGTAGGTACACACACACATACATAAACTCACGCCTTTTTCCCATGGGGGTAGGCAGGAACCACAGAATGCCACCTGCTACGATCTTTACATACTTCTTTCATCTCTTCCACGTTCATACATTTGTTCACACAAGCACGCCGGTTACGAGTACTGCGCACGCGACCTAGGGCGTCCTCTCCAAGCGTTGCCACTCACATCTGCCATATAAATCCCTTTTGTTAGTTGCTTTTCTCTCATTCTCTCAACATGACCGAACCATCTAAGCATACTCTTTTCTACCTTTGTCACTACATTCTCTTTTAATCCGCAACGTTCTCGTATAATTTCGTTCCTCACTCTATCGTTCGAAGTTACACCACACATACTTCGTAAGGAACGCATCTCCACAGCATTTATCCTACTTTCATGCCTTGTTTGCCATATCCAACATTCACTTCCATACTTTATTGGTAGGTATAGATAAATATAGTAGGTTTTTAACTGACACAAACCACGTAACCTACATAACCGATTTTTCACTAAACATTATTCGTCAAAGTTCTATTCTTCGACACAAAAGGCGCAAGAGCACTTTGTGCGAAAGTACACAAGTGCCCCATCCGTAGTCGCTTTCTTGTTGCCCATTGTTTTCCACTCTCAACTGGTCCCCTTTATAGATAAGGGTGTGCCACGGACTTGAGATTGTCTTTGAAAATATTTTATCAGGTATAAAGAGTTTTATTTTTAAAATAGTAGTCAGGTTGTGTGTTGTTGGCAGTTTTGGTGACCTACGCTAATATAATTTAACTGCCTCGTTAGCCTAGTGGTCCTAAGCGCGACTGCTACGCTAGAGGTCTTAGGTTCGATTCCCAGGTCGAGCAAAATGTGTTATTGAGTTTTTCTATGAAATTCTCAGTAGCAGCTCGGAGTTAGGATAATGGCAATAGGCTCGCCCCCTATTACATAGGACGAACGGTGGGTGTACACTGTTACACCTTTGCCTAACCCTTCCGGGAATACAGGCATGATGGTATGTGTGTTAAAGGTTGACCTCGACATATAGCTAAATATTTTTAGTATTAAACGTCATTCTATTTCTGTCAATTATTTGAAATTAACAGAGACAATAACGGTGTTCTTTTTATAATTATGTTAATAGGTAAATATATCATAAATATAGGCGCAACGCCTTCTGCATACGTATAGCTTTCAATAGTTTACCATCACACTTAGAAATTAATTTATTTTCCACCAGCACAGATAAAATTAGAAAAATTTAGAAGGAGTACTTTGGTGACAGCCATGAATAACTTTTAATTCCGATTTTGATATTGCACGACTTGACATACCTAATATATGGTCTCGACATACCTAATATGTTTAGTTTACAATCTGTTTACTTAGTAAATTTGCTGAAATCGGTCAACGCAAGTAACGCGTAACTGTGCACATGTGGAAGCTTGTAATTAGCAAACATCGAAATTTGTTCAGGAATTCAGGATATTTAAAATTGTTATTAGTCTGTAAGCTTTCTTTAAACTTAAATAAATAAATATGAAGTGTTTTTTTGTGTACTTCACATTATTTCATTTCTAACCCGCGATGCAAAAACGACGTGGTGTTATAAGTTTGATGTGTATGTGTGTGTGTCTGTTTGTGGCACCGTAGCTCCCGAACGCATGAACCGAGTTTAATTTTGTTTTTTGTGTTTGAATGGTTGATTAGTCAGGAGTGTTTTTAGCTATGTTTGATGGAATTCGGTTCAGCGGTTTCAAAGTTATCAGCTCTTTTGTTAGCTACGGTAGTGATTTTTTTCTTCTGTCGGGTGTTATTTTGTGTTTCACTTTTTGGTAATTCAAAAAGACGTATAATGCATAGAATAAAATTTGAACGATTTTTTTATAAACGTGAAATAACATGAGTATTTTGTTTGCTTAGGATTTCAATGGAAAGTAAATAAAATTTATACAATTTTATTGTTCAAATTTTTTATTAATTTTGTTTTTCATTGCGACTCCAAAAACGTTTGATTATCTAGCAGTACAAATAGTTTTCTAAATTAATTAATCGATATTACAGTTTCACTAAACCCTTTTAAGTAAATTAGTCTACTACAAACCTTTGGACTACAATTATAATTATTTCATTAAAATTATAAAAAAAATGTTCATAAAATAAAAAAGGACAACATTTATTTATTATTTAAAATACACATTAAGATACAGTGACTGAATAAATTTAAAAAAATAATATAAAAACATAAGATGTAAAAATATCAAATGATTTTAATTATAATTACGTTTTTAAAATAAGAAAAGAATTAAGTAGAAATAGTATTTTACATAGTTGCTAACTCAAATACTAATCTAAAATTAATTGTCAGTCTCAGTCAGAAGGTTTTTCTGAAGTTATTTACATAAACTAGATACTTAATTATAACAAATTATTTAGCAATAATTATTTATCTATTACAAGTAAAATATGTATTTTTATTACCCATGATATGGATTTTCAATAAAATCGATAATTCGAGGTTAAAATTTAATTAAAATTAACATTGACGCCTTAATTGACAATATTTTTATAAACAAATAAAAACATTTCTGCTTAACAAAATGAGATAAGTTCTTATATTTTAAGTATTTCAATAAAAAAAAAAACTCTATTTTAAGAACACGTCTTAGATTAATAATTATCAATATATTGATTTTCTACAAGGTACTTTAAAATAAGTCAGCTAATTCAAAACTTACTTAGGAAATTACAACTTAATTTAAACGTAACATAAGTTCGTTTTTTCTTTGACATGAACACTTAAAGCTTTTTAATTTTAGGCTCGTTTGTCAAACTTTTGACGTAATTAAAGTCGTGAGAAGTATACTAAGGAGACAGTTTTTCATTAAACTTTTTTTTTTATTATTTTTGCACTAACGTTAACTAAAGCTTCTTTTTAATTACTTCGTGCTCTCATTAGTTTTCAGTTTAAAATTATGAAAAAAAAAGCTGGTTTGAGGAACTTTATTAAACTAATGAGTCATTGAATTGAATGTATAATGAAGTCTGTTATGTAGTACAAACGGTACAATACTAACATGCTAAACAATCCTCTTCAATAGTGTGTTAAGAAAACTACTTTTATGTACCTATAAAATAAATTTTGTCAAAATAAAAAGATCTATCTGATGAATAAAAAATAATTTAATAATATACTTAAAGATGAACAAAATCCTCGTTTAAAACAGATATTCTGATAAAACGTGGAAAAAAACTTACATACTATTCAGTATCAAAAAACACACAAACAACAATCACATGGTCTTAAAAACATAATTTGACAACTTAATCACTGCATTTATCTGGTCTTTTAAGGTCGTATAGTTCGAAAGGACCAATTTCTATAGAAAAACAAAACAAAATTTAATAACTATATAGAAAATACTACAAAGTAATTAGTTCTTTAGTTAACGCCAGTGCAAAATAAATTAATAAACAATTTACATAGTGTCTTCGACACGATAGGGCGATTCATCTTCAAGCTTACGTATATTATTTATATTTAAACTGATTATATTTTAAAACATTTCATGTATTTCACCTAACTACACATCGTTCAATTAAACGTGGGTCCCGGCTGTCAGCTGGGCGCCATTACCTGGAATTGAGGGCAATATTAATAAATGCAATGGTAATAATAATTTATTGGAGTTTTCATCGCATTTTGGGACGAAGGTTAAAATTTCGAATGTGATCAGAAGGCCAATTGCCGTAATTAAAAACGTTCAAAATCTAGTCACAATCTCATCTCAGCGACAATTTATGGCAAGAACAGAATTGCAAGAATTTGAAAAATATGTAAAATTAAATTTATAGTACTACATGCCCATACCTTTGGTTGTAATCTGATTGGACTGCAAGTTTCCTTGACTGGACGGCGGAAGAATATACAAAGCCCCTGAAGACTGCGAAGATGATTTAGGCACCTGCGTAAAATTATTATTTACTTAGAATCGAAAAAGCAAGCACGGCACAACTGCCAGATCACATGCTGCGTTCTCAGGGATAAGTGTAGGTAGTGTCGCTTCTTTAGTCAACTGTTCACTACAGAAGCGACACTCACACACCCTGTCATTAACCAGTTGTGCCGTGTCGTGATTGGCTAGCTTAATTCTGACAATAATTAACCAAGTACACACACTAAATGTTCACTGTGGACTTGTAGTTAGAAACTAGTAGGCATTTTATAAATGATTTATTGGAATTAATTTGTATGGAATATCAGGAGTGTCCCAAAAGTCAAGAGCAATGTTTATTTTTGACTGTGATTGCTTTTCTTTTCAATCACGACTTTAATTTCTCTCTTTTATTTAATTTTTAATTTCATAATTTTAAGAGAAAATATTCAGCACTTCCTCAATAGAGTTCAATTTTAAAATAACTCTCTGAGGTCGTTGACAAACTATGAACGATATATTATTCAGTTAAAGGACCAGCTATCGTTTAGTGTTTAGTTACTTTTCCTATTATACCTGAAGGACCAATTATAATGTGAGCAGGTTGTTCACCTAAATTAGAAGTATCGTTCTTAAGTACGTCACTAAAATTAGCAGAGAATATTGCCTAGTTAACTAGTGGTAATAATTATATATACTAGCTATGACGCTCAACTTTAGACTCTAAGGCCCACTCATTTTGAAAACCTCAAACTTAACGGATTTTATTGGTCAAATAGGTTTCATTGTCTGTTCATGATGTTCAATTGTATTATAATTATGTACCTACAATCTATAAGATTTGGCACGATTTATCAAAAGCCATTGCAGACTCGGTCTATCGTAGATTAATCTCAAGCTACGTTGTGTCGTTACAAGAGAGTATCGCAATATAGTTCTACTCTTCCACAAAGAAGGTCTTATGAGTTTATTTCCAAATTGCTTATGGCAACGGAAAATGTTGAACTTACTTGAGGCTGTGCACCACTGTTGGTTGACGACGATGACGCCAATGGACTAGTGACGGGCCTCGAAGATGATGACGATGACGGTGAAGTTGATGGCACTGATAAAGAAATAATAATTATTAATCATATTGTCGCTCTCATTAAAGGTTTTATAAAAGCAGTCGCGATACAGATGCGAGATATTTTTTTGTCTCATAAATATAAGAAAGAGGGTAATTAATTATTATTATTCTTCCATGTAGCAACATCTATCGCTCTACATGTGAAGTATAACTTGTATCCTCCAACGTAATAATAAAGTTCTCCACAACATTAGCATATTTTCAGCAATCTTAAAAAAGGGTTGGGCTGCAGCTTACTAGACACAACACCCGTCTGGTCCTAGGATCCGCCCTTTTCATTGAAGGCTGAGGTACTTTCCACCCGGTTTCTCATACCTTATACATCACAATAATGATAGTGGAAAAAAACGAGAGAAAAACAAACAGAACAAAACATGTTAAATATTAATAACAAAAAAAACCACTTTACCATAGAGATTACCTGGAGGATGATTGGCATTTCTAACAGAGTAGTAAGGTGGCGGCGCTGGCTTTCCGACTGGATTGATGTTTATTTGTGGCACGTATGCTGTTGACAATGTGTATCGTTATAAGCATGATAAGCTTAAGAACACTATAGGTAAGAAAAATCCCAGACATGCTAAAGGTACATTTACACCGATAATAAAAAACCGGCCAACTGAAAGTCAGATTCTGGAACGGTTCCGTACAACCATACAATATTTAACACTACATAGAAAAAAACACGTTTCTTGTACGGGACCCACTTTAATTTTTAACTTTATTTTATTTTTATTTTTGTTATAACGGCCATTCACAGTGTGTACATCTATTACGGTTCAAGAGATACAACCCGTTAACCAACTGACAGACGAACAACGGATTCTTAGTAATAGGCACCCTCAATACTCAATACTTTATTGCATTCCATAATGTATACAAGGCTGGTAGGTAAATTATAGAGAAACAATTATGGACCCTGTCGGGCACAGCAAGTTAGTTTTTTAGAGGAGAGGATGAAGCGCTTTTTGTTTAAAAACATAATAATATTGGAATTAAGGAAGTAAATCTTATATTTAGATATTTAAGTAGATATTATTTTTCCTTCGGGTGCAGAACCCCAAAAACGCATTGTCTCGCCTCAGCTCGTATTTGAGAAAAGCCCCTTTAGGGTAGCTCCCAGCCAAACTAGATACTAAAACTACAAAGACTCGTTGACCTTTGAACTTTAAGTGTTCTCAAGTTTCCTGTTAAAATACCAAGTTTACAAACACATTAACCGTTACTTACCCACAGGAGCACTGCCTCTCAAATAAGGGTTACCGTAGGTAGCAGCGTATCTTACATCTTCGCCTGTAAGGACCACTCCAGGACCAGACATTGGTATCACTGTGAAATAATTAAGGCGTTATTCTTCTTGTTTGGTTATTGTTTTATTTGGAGTTAGTTCTGTAATACCAATCCTTGTCAATATTTCGCAAATAAAAATAAACATAAACATACCATCACGCCTGTATTCCCCGAAGGGTTAGGCAGAGGTGTACCAATGTACACCCATAGTTCGCCGGTATGTTTAGGTCCTATGTAATAGGGGGCGAGCCTATTGCCATTAGCCGGGCACAACTCCGAGCTGCTACTGAGATTTTCATAGAAAAACCCAATAACACTTTGCTCGACCTGGGAATCGAACCCAAGACCTCTAGCGTAGCAGTCGCACCTAGGACCACTAGGCTACCGAGGCAGTTTAAAAAATAAATATAATAAATAAATTTAATTAAATATACTTCAAGTAATATAATAAAGCTGAAGAATTTTTTCGTTTGTTATTTCAACAAGCTAATGTTTGGAACTACCAGTTGGATGGAAAAAATATAGGTGTATATCATAGCAAAGTTCAAGAGGATATATAACATCACGCTACAATCTATAGGAGTGAAGCCGTAACCAAAGACGGACTTAAAAACCACGAGGCCAAAAGCGCGGGCAGAAGCTGGTGAAAAAAAAGTTTTAAAAATCAAATACCATTCATCATCATTAAATCGGGCTAAGTAAAATCTAAAGTTAGTGCATTCAGAAAAATTTCATGTACTCATAATAATATATTTATTTTTTAAAATATATTGACGTATCTAATTGGTTTTCGCTATAAGTAAAAAAGGTAAAACATTAGAATCGATTGAAAGCGTACCCACCTAATCAATAGCTTCTGTAGTCTATTCTTCAAAATGTCCATTTATTTGGACGGAATCGCAAGAAATCGAAACTAATCTGGCTGGAAAACAGAAACGTCTAGAGACGAAGCGAAAATTCCGGTGGAAATAATGGGGAAAATGTAGTTGAGCTTTAGGTGGGGAGCCATTCTATTTGGTGGGCAATAAAGTATTGATAAGGAATTGGCTTGATTGCTACTGTAGAACTCGTGTCTCGCTAGAGGCAATAGTTTATATTCTGGTGAAATGTATTGTAGAAACTCTGTCTGGTTTTGCAATGTCTGACCTTATTTTTTTATAGGATCACTTTACGTAATTAATATAAACATTAATAATTATTATCAAATAAAGTCTGTTCCGTACTTGTAAAGCTAAAGAATTCGTTTGTTTATTTGAGCATACTAATCTCGTGAGATTAGTACGCTCAAATAAACCAACAAATTCTGAATTACTTATTGTTATTCTTATATATACTTATTATAATTCAGTTGTTCAGAAAAAACTTAACGCAAAAATCGGACCGGTAGGGTCTTTTTTTAAGCATTGCTCCATCCTAGGAATCTCTCCTATATCGTGGGTGCGATAGCCCGTTTATCGATGAAGGTTATATTATAATATTACACTACGACACACGGATGCTGAGCAGTGATCAAAGGCGTGACATAACGCGGGTGAAACCGCGAGGTATTACTAGTTTGAATAATAAAGTCGACAATCCGCCACGAAGGACCGACAAGTTTGGTGTAGTGGCTGTGCGGTTAGCTGCTGCGCTACGAGTCGTGGGTTCTATTCCCACATGGAACAAATACTTGTATAGCCTACAGTTAATTGTTCCTGGTCTGATTGAAGATCCTTCGATATAGAAGAAAATAACAGTAAAAAAAATTGTGGACATGAATGACAATATCCTCTTCTACTCGACATCATTATTCAAGTCATCGATTTTCAAATCGATAAAAGACTTACCATCTGGACCAACGATGCCACCAAGTCTGCCACAGCTCTGCTGCCGATGCAAAGACCCACAGTGACTAGGGTAAGTAGACCCATCAGTGCTTCTGGACAGAGAACCGGAGAGGGAGTCTGATGGTACTGGTGGGGCGTAATCTCGGGAGTAGTCTACGTAAGGAACGTACCCGTTGCTTTGGCCGTGGTGCTGTGGAATAAAAATATTATTAAAACATATCATCACCCCTGTTTTTCGCAAAGGGTCAGGCAGAGGTGTAACAACACTCACAGTTAGCTGGTATGTTTAAGTCCCATATAATGGGGGTGAGCTTATTGTCAATAACCGGGCACAAATCCTAAGTCCAAGCAGCTGCTGAGAATATTATAATTAACCCAATAACACTTTGCTCGACCTGAGAATCGAACCCAAGACCTCTAGCGTAGCAGTTGCGCTTAGGACCACTAGGCCAACGAGGCAGTTAAAAATATTATTGATTATTAGTGATGCTTTCATATCTTAACTAGGCCTACATAGTATGAAACAAAGTCGCTTCCCGCTGTCTGTCTGGTACGCTTACATCTTGTAAACTGCGCAACGGATTTTAATGCGGTTTTCTTCAATAGATAGAGTGATTCAGGCTGTCCGCACGTCAGACAATCGTTGACCGATTTTTTTGTTAGGTAGGAGCGTATGAATTCTATTATACCAAACGCACACGTCCTAGAAAAAGTCGGTCCCACGAAACTATGGAACTATTGAACGGTCTGTTAATCTGTCCTACAAACAGTCGGCCGTGGACGAAGGTCGTCAAGAGTGAAGGTTTATAAGTATTGAACATTACGCTACAACCAACGAGGGCAGAGCAGCAACCAAGCACGTAACTGAACGCGGGTGTCATCACGGGGTATACAGCGAGTGTCTGATAAAATTATTTTCATTTATTCCAGGAATATTTTATTTGTTCCAGGAACCGGGAAAATGCTAGTACAAGCATTTTATTTTAAAATTAATTCCCCATCCGTAAAGACTTAGAGCATTATATTTTGTGAGAAGTTAACAGGTAAAGGAAAAAAAAATTCTTCAAAACATTTACCATCGTCATTCATAATTCTTAATTTATTTCCCAAATTACAAAAACGAAAGTTTATATTAGATTTGAGTAATCTAAAACAAGGTCCCCTTTGAACCGTTTTTTTTAGAGAAAAGTTAAAGGGACTCAGTTCGTTAAAATCTGACGCAGATTGTAGGTACATCGTAATAAATGAGAACACCTTTAAGGCGTGTACGCACGTACTGGCGTAAACATCGCGTACACAAACATCAAACACGGACTTCTCTACATAGTGTGAAGCAAAGTCGCTTCCCGTCATCTGTCCCTCTGTACGCTTAGAGCTTTTAAACTACGCAACGGATTTTAATGCGGTTTTCATAAATAGATTGATAGATTTCAGAGCCCTCTGGTTACTGAGCTATTGAAGGTCAAAATTTAAATTTTCTAGTACTACAACAAAAAAAAAATTAATCATCATCTGCTTAGCCTTTTCCCAACTATGTTGGGGTCGGCTTCCAGTCTAACCGAATGCAGCTGAGTACCAGTGTTTTACATGGAGCGACTGCCTATCTGACCTCCACATCTCAGTTACTGGGCAACACGATACCCCAAGGTTAGACTGGTTGTCAAACTTCAATGTTTCGTCTAACCGTAACGACTGTCAAAGATCTACGAATGAGAGCCGGGACCAATAGCTTTACGTGCTTTCCGAGGCACGGGTATGTCACACCACCAACTTCCAAACTCCGGGCTGTTACTGAGCAAATCTTAATGGAAAAACCCAATAACACTTTTTGCCCGACCTGGGAATCGAACCTGGGACCCCACGCTCATCAGTCGCGCTTGCGACCACGACACTAACGAGGCAGTCAATAAAAATATTTAATACACAAACTTAAAAGATTATAACGTGTTTCAATATTATATTGATATATATGTATATATATATATGTATTGATATAAATATCCTTCGACCTTTACTGTACACACGAGCGATCAAAGTTATTGCTTATCAATGTTCAATGTTCAATCTTCGTACATGTGTACGCGGCTTAACAGTACCAGAAGCATAACGCTTAGTATGTGTACACAAGAGTCTCCTATTATTATTTTCTCATAATTCAGCATTGTTATGCTTTGCTAACTGAAATTCTACCCACGTATAAAATTATATCTCGCTAAGGAACATTTTATATGGTTTTACTTGCGAAGTAGGTTTGGTCGAACGAATTTCTAAGAGCTGCTGGCTTGTAGGTATTAAAAAGTAACTAGAAGTATATCACAGAATGTAGCGTTGTCTGTACAAATTTTATAAAGAGGAAACATTATTTTGTTTGTTTTTACCGAATAAGCAGCGAAACTACAATTTCAATCATTTTTAACCACCGATGCAAAAACGACGAGGTGTTATAAGTTTGACGTGTCTGTGTGTGTCTGTCTGTCTGTGGTATCGTAGCTCCCGAACGCATGGACCGATTTTGATTTTTGTTTTTTTGTATTTGAAAAGTTAAATAGTCGGGAGTGATTTTAGCTTTGTTTGATGGAAATTGGTTCAGCGGTTTCAAAGTTATCAGCTCTTTTGTTAGCTACGGTAGTGATGTTTTTCATCTGTCGGGGAAAAAACAAATTTTTAATTTTTTGACTAGTAGATAGCTAAACTATCAGGAAGCAACATAGGCTATAATTAATTTAAAAAATATAAAATATTACATACATACCATCACCACGCCTGTATTCCCCGAAGGGTTAGGAAGAGGTGTAACAATATACACCCACAGTTCGCCGGTATGTTTAGGTCCCATGTAATAGGGAGCGAGCCTATGATAACCTACCATAAACCGGGCACAAATTCTAACTCCGAGCTGCTACTGAGAATTTCAAGTAAAAACCCAATAACAGTTTTTGCTCGACCTGGGAATCGAACCCAAGACCTCTCGCATTGCAGTCGCTCTTAAGACCAATAGGCCACCGAGGCAGTTATTTTATAACAAAAATAATTAAAAAAATCTAAGTATTTTTTTAATGACATAACATACCATCACGCCTGTATTCCCCGAAGGGTTAGGCAGAGGTGTACCAATGTACACCCACAGTTCGCCGGTATGTTTAGGTCCCATGTAATAGGGGGCGAGCCTATTGCCATTAACCGGGCACAAATCCTAACTCCGAGCTGCTACTGAGAATTTCATAGAAAAACCCAATAACACTTTTTGCTCGACCTGGGAATCGAACCCAAGACCTCTAGCGTAGCAGTCGCGCTTAGGACCACTAGGCTACCGAGGCAGTTAAGAATGTCTTGTATTTTTGGTCAATGGTGTCCACTACCCAATTATTGGATATCGTAGTTCAATTACTCAACAGAGACAGAAATACACCACAATTTCGAACATACTCCTTAAACGAACTAAAGAATAGCACATCGCCCTCGTTCTAACGGTCCAAGTCTAAATATTTAATTTCTAATTCCACACACACCGGCTCAGTAAATTCTAACAATAAATCCCACGTACCTTAAAATTCAGGTTACTGATGGGCTGGTTGAAGTCCCCACTGTATCTCTGGTACTGCTTCATTAGCTCGTTGTCATACCCTGACTCTGGGAGAGGAACTGGACCAGCCAGAGGAAGACCAAGGTTGGAAGTTAGGTGAAGAGTCGGATGGAGGTCTGTTTCGGAGCCGGCGTTGGAGTTGTCCTGTGGTGGATTAAAATTTAATTAGAATATTAAATTAGTTTGCTAATTTGAATGATTGAGACTGTGGGTTGGCTTATTATGGCAGGACTTAGCTCGATTGTAAAAAAGGCAAGTCAATTCACTTACCATATCACAGCTGCCTTCCACCTGTCTCAATTCTAACTTCAGATCACTGATATTAGAGCTTCGATCACAATCCTTGTACTGGTCCATACAAGTCTTTCCCAGATCCGTTATATCTGGTTTCTTCACATCCGTCTTGTTTGTCTTCTTATGGCATAGCATTATGATCAGCATGATTATCAGGACAAATATCACGGCTGATGCACCTCCAGCAATTATGAATAGGATTGGCAAAGTTTCTGTGAAAAAAAAAAAATTTTAGACTTAAAGAATTTTCTATGCTTGATGTAAACTGTAATACTAGCTTTTATTGTCCCACTATACTGGGCAAAGGACTCTTTTCGTACAGAGAAGGCACGAGCTGATGTCCAAGATAAATTTCGAAATTACAGTATGAGATGAAAAAGTCACACTTGCGCGCACATACGTGAGAGCAACCTGCCTTAGCCAACTTGAAAATTTAGAAGGGGCCGTTCAGTTTGTAAGAGATACCACGCCCCCGGAACACAAAGGACACAAAAACGAACATGGGTTACGATGTACGATACGATGGGTTTTAGTCAGTAAAAGACTGACACTCCACTCCCCGCCCAGGGCGGTAGAAGTCTGTTGAAGATTTCCCATCGATAAAAAAAACATGAAATTCTATTTTAACATCGTGGTCGCTTTTATATGCGACTCCTTCGCGTGAATAAATTATTGGAATGGTTTTTCTTTCTTTCTCTTAGTCTGTAAAAGGTTGACAGACCCCTCCCCCTAACCCTGGGACGGTGGACCATCCACGAAACCTTTCTACACCGGAACAAAAAAAAAAAAGAAATGGTTTTCAAAATAGTGGTGACGTGGTACTTACTTGCTGGAACCAAGTTAATTTCGATGCTATCCAAGCCATATACATTAACGACAGTACAATTGTAGTTTCCAAAATGTTTTGTATCACTCCTGCGTATAATCAAAGTCGATTTCGTCATTCTATCCGTCAGACTTTCCTCCAAAAATGCATATTCCTGAAAGAACACTTTGAATGTAACGATAAAAACGGCCAAGTTCGAGTCGGACTAACATATGACGGGCTCCGTATAACTTTACAATATTTCACACAAAATATCTACAAAGAAAATACGTTTCTCATTAAAAATTAAGTTAAGTCCGCACGGCTGGCGTAGTCGCTGAGAACTGTGTGTCCCGTTTTCGATTCCCGCGTATGGAACAAATAGTCGTATGGCCTACAGATATTTCGCACTTTTAGGATGAAAACGACGTAACTCAAAAATGTACTTTTAGGGAAATAGCAAAACAAGTGTTAAATTCTGAAATTTAAAACTTGTTTTGCTATTTCCCTAAAAGTATTTTTTTTTGAGTTACGTCGTTTTCAGTCTAAGGGTGCGATTTGTTCGGTCTGACTATTTAGGTATGTTTGCAACGTTAAAAAAAAACAATACGAATAAAAAAAATTATTTAATTTTATTTTCTTTGTATTCTTGCGGCCATAGTAATACACATTCTATGTAAATTTCAAGTGTCTACCAGTTACAATTCAAAAGATATAGTGACATGGATGGACGGAATCTCAGGTTCCGTTTGGCACACATAGGATACGGAACCCAAAAAACTATGCGGAGGACAGCAAAACTTTGCAAACTTAAAGTTTTATACAAAAGTTGCGCTAAGATAAGGGTAGGTGCATATTCATTCTGTAGGTATCTAAGTAAAACAGAATTTTTAAATTTCTGTTTGTTGAATACATTTTAGCGGTAAAACAAAGGAATGGTTTTATCTCGAGTATTGTGCTGTGCATACTTTTTTTCTGCTTCTTCGTTTTCTGTTTGCAAAATCTTGGCCGAACTTTTCTTTGCACACCAGATTAAAATAAGCGATGGTGGCAAATTTGACAGTTTTCTTAGAAATGTGCACTTAACTGTGCAAGTTTACAGCACCGTTTTACTGTTTGTTGAGAGCTGCAAACGTTGATAGTATAAACCATTGACCCCAGTTTCTAATGTGACAAATTGTCAATCATGCGCAAACTGCAGTGATGCTTGACTGAGTTAATAACAACCGATTACAGCAGTTTCCACGTGATTGACAATTTGTTATATTCGTTTTGTTTTGGAGTTTATTAACAGAAAAAAGTTCTATAAGGTAAACTGTTTCATGTTGTGTTGTTGTGGTTTACAAAACATCACAATACTATATATCTACAACAAAACGAAGATTTGCTAAGTGGGTCCAAGGTAGCGCTGTTTCGCGCAGATAAGGCATGGTGTCTCTGTCGAATGTGGCTTACATAGACCTACGATGTGTTTGTCTTCGAAGTATGCACACCGTGCCGTTTTGTGGAAATAAACTACTGTAAAACCAATTCATCCTTCATTAAAACAATTTGTATTTTTTTATTGTCGACACTTTGAATTTCTTTTGCATCGTGACTGCGTTTACAAACATATAAAATCATTTACACGAACAAACACTTATCCTTGAAAGCGTTATTATTTAGCTTAAGATTATAAAAACAATTACCTGGTTATGAAAAGAATTGATCTCGCTCCCTCCAAACGTCCATGCAATATAGTCAGGCTTAGGGACGGAAAACGCAACACATTCGATCCTCACACTGTCCCCTTCGACGCCATACTGTGTTTGATTTGATATTATCTTCGGCGGTCCTATAAAAACATGAGAAACAGGGGACCCCATAAAAATTTCCGTCATTTTTCCTTGACGCTTTAAGTGAAGTGTCTCGCAATATTTTTCGGGGATACGATAAAATTGGGCTTATATTAAGTGCTTTTTATTTATTTTAAATTATGTAACAAAAAGGAAAGCAGCTAAGCTTAAGTGAGATTGAGCTGGCCACGCTTGGTGCATGTCGAACGGATCATGTACTAAATGAACCACAATGTGGGTCCCGAAAAACATTCAAGGTCATCGCGTCAGATTCAGACGATGATGGCGGGATGACCTTGACGCTTACAGGTGAATTGGTCCACCCTAGATTAGGATAGAGAGGATTGGAAAGGGCAAAGGGAGACCTAAATAATAATAATATTGTAAGAAACAATAAACTCCAAGAAGCAACGATATTACTTACAATACCGTGGTCCAACCAATTACACTAAATTACGAATCAGCTTTTAGTTCTCAGCTAGTTAATTAGTAAAACAAGTTAGCAAGTCTGGGTACTTAGTCTCTTTACCACTGGAAAACTTAATCATAACCAAAAGTTTTACATTCACACTTTAGCAGTGAAAGTTAAGCTCGATGGTAGTGGTGTTGTAATAATAAATATTTTTTTATACAACTCGATGTTAAGATTCTTTTTTTTTGGACAAGCCCGGCACGCTTTTTCGTTCCACTACAACTCCTAAAGACGACCAGAAAAGCGCCGAGATAATGAATATCGACGAGTCCCGAAGGAACAATTCAACTGTCTTAGAACTCGCAAAGAAATTATCAGAAAAGAACAGCAGAGGGGTAAGAAAAAACGTAATTTCTACTTCTCTCTAAACAAGGAGACAAGAGAACTAGGTTAGTCTTCATGGATAATGAAAGGTAATGATTTTAATACACCGATGTATTTGCTTGAATCATCATTTTAGTTAGAGTAATAGAGTAGTTGAGCGAGGCCAAACAAAAGATGGATGGATTGTGTGAAGAATGATATGAAAGACAAGGAAGTCAGTGATATCATGACGGTTCACAGGACGGAATTGAAGAAGAAAGCGTGTTGTAACATGGGATATGGGCAGGAAGGTGATGATGATGAATTTGGTGATATCCAAAAGCTTCCCAAACTTTTCATGTACAAGATTTACCAGAATTAATATTTTCAAAAAAGATTCCGCAGATGCAAAGTCAGCAACAATATAAATGAGACCTTTCAACGCACTATTCAATTTACATAAAACTAAAGTTGTACAAGAACATGCAAAACTGAGTTGCCTATATGGGCATAAAGTTGGGACCACAAAGTTACGAACTGCTAACTTGGCTAGTTCGCAAGATGTTCAAATTGAAATGACCTCGGCAACGACACAGCACTTGCGCAGTTCTTACGGGTCAAGTTGGCTTGGCAAGAGTTTTAGATCTACGTTTGTATATTTTAGAAGTTGACTGCGGTATTCGGGTAGTTGGTAGATTTGAAGTGCATATGGAAGGTTAGTTTTACATTAGAAGTTAGGTGCTTAGGGATTAACGATGCCGTGAGTTACATGTTCTGTTCACCACTGTGATTATTTCTATTTTGTTCTGATCCATGACTTGGGAACCTGCTGGTCATGAAGATATAGACAGTCAAATTTTAAATTTTATTTTACGGAAACATTTATTTTAAGTATCCTCACGACCACTGTACTCCTTGTACATGCAACAGTACAAGCGTCGTAAACACAATGTTATGCGTGCATACTATTGCGCACAGTGGTTCTTAACAATAAAAATAAAAGTCGATTTCCAGCAATATTTTTGCTCAATTTGGTTTAGTTTGATGGACAGTATGTATAGTTAACGGCTATGTAATGTGTCTTTTTAACCCCCGACTTAAAAAAAAAGGTATTATAAGTTTGACGTGTCTGTGTGTCTGTCTGTAGCACCGCAACTCTTAGCAACTAGCTTCAACTTTTTGTATGCGTAACTTCTTGACAATTCAAAAGTGCCTGTAAATATTCTAATTGAAATAAATGCTTTGAATTTGACTTTAAACTGGCGAACCGATTTGAATGCAGTTTTTTTTATTTAAAAGCAGGTTGCCTAGCGATGGTTCTTAGATTTGTTTTATCAAAATCAGTTCAGCCGTTTCAAGGTTATCAGCTCTTTTGTTAGTTGCAGTAGGGATCTTTATTCTTCTGTCGGAGGTTACTTAACATTTGTAATGTGTGTCCCTGTGTCTACTATACCTTTAATATAAACCATGGCTGGAGCCTGCACGTCTTGCCTGGTTTCTATACTCGCTTTACACCAGTACTGACCGGCAGAATGAGGATTGACTGTAATTGTCAGGTTTGCAGATTTACCGACTCTCTATTAGGGCAAAAAAATAAATAATTACAATAAAAAATTCACAAGAATTTTGTGAAATCGGCCGGGGGCAATTTCGTCTGTGGGGCCATTTGTTCATTAGAATTCAGTATGAAATAAAGTCGAAATTGCCCCGCTCGATCTTATTCACGTGCACTTAGAAACAAGTTTGCTTCAAAAAAAAAATACGCATCAAATTATTCAGGAAGCATATAGACAGCAAACATACCATCAAGCCTGTATTCCCCAAAGGGTTAGGCAGAGGTGTACCAATGTACACCCACAGTTCACCGGTATGTTTAGGTCCCATGTCATAGGGGACAAGCCTATTGTCATTAACCGCGCACAAATAAGTCCGAGCTGCTACTGAGAATTTCATAGTTCACCCAAGACCTCTAGCGTAGCAGTCGCGCTTAGGACCACTAGGCTACCGAGGCAGTTATAAACCAAAAAATATATATGGACTTGCTCCTGCCCGACACTGTAGTGTAGATTTTAAAATTGAACCAAAATCCTAAATTATCCCACAAGAACACAAAAAAAGTAAAAAAAATATCGTCTAAATTAAACTAGTAACAAACATCCATCCATCTTCACTTTCGCGTTTACAATAGTAAATAGGACTTACAATAAATCTATCATGTTCATATCGTAGCCACTGTATCTTCGGGGGTGGATGACCATCAACTATGCACGACAGTGTAGCCAAAGACCCCGGTTCACCTTCGACGTTCTGGGGTCGTACTTTGATAGATGGACCATCTGAAACAAATAAGATTTTAAATGTTCTTCCTGGGTATTGGATGCAAAAAAAATAAATATTATAAGTGACTGCTACCAGTGAAACGTGCTACGTGGTCGAGGCGAAAGAAGTATGTAAGGATCGTAGCAGGTGGCGTTCTGTGGTTTCTGCCTACCCCCATGGGAAAAAGGCGTGAGTTTATGTATGTATGTATGTATGTATGCTACCAGTACCTTCGTTCGCGTGGTTTTTTCCACCCGCATTAAGTTAGGTCTTCCTGCTCCTCTCCCGTGTATTGTAGCATGATGGTATATAGCCTATAGCCATCCTCGATAAATGAAGTAAACATATTTTTCAATTCCAACCAGTTCCCGAGATTAGCGTATTCAACTAAACAAACAAACTCTTCAGCTTTTTAATATTAGTATAGATTTACTTTATAAATTTCAGTGTTTTATCCTCGTGAAATTTAAGGAGGTTTGTCATAAAAGACTTACCTAAATAACTAACTAGCCTAGTGGTCCTAAGTGCAACTGCTACGCTAGAGGTCTTAGGTTCAATTCCCAGGTCAAGCAAGTGTTACTGGATTTAGAATTACAATACGTTATATCATTTTCATACAAGCATTACACACGAAGGACGATTTGAAAGAATATTTTATTTATTTATTTACTGACTGCCTCCTTAGCCTAGTGGTCCTAAGCGCGACTGCTACGCTAGAGGTCTTGGGTGAACTATGAAATTCTCAGCAGCAGCTCGGAGTTAGGATTTATGCCCGGTTAATGGCAAAAGGCTGGCCCCTTATTACATGGAACCTAAACATACCAGCGAACTGTGGGTATACATTGGTACACCTCTGCCTAACCCTTCGAGGAGTACAGGTGTGATGGTATGTTATGCTAAATAAAGATATAAAATGAGGAAACCTGATCAACATTCATACATAAACTCACGCCTTTTTCCCATGGGGGTAGGCAGAAACCACAGAACGCCACCTGCTACGATCCTTACACACTTCTTTCGCCTCGTCCACGTTCATACATCTGGTCATACAAGCACGCCCGTTAAGAGTACTGCGCACGTGACCTTTCTGAAGGACCCCACCAATAAGGTCAGGGTAAGTTTTTCCCGATCAATAATTGATAAATACTTGTTTAAGTTTGACAGTATTTCAGAATACACCTCTAATGAAATATAGAATTGTCCTCGTTGTGTATCAGGTAGGCAGTGTAGCGCGACTTTATCACTATGTCAATCCGGCTTATATTACGTTTGACCGTTAAAAAAAAAGAAGCAGGTTCTCAATTTGACTTTGTGTTTTTTTTTCGTATGTTTGTTACGCGATAATTCATACCAAAAATCAATAAAAATATATATATATATATATATATCAGGGTGGCCACCAGTCGGTTCACATTCAAGATAAAAGCTCGCGAATACTTCCATAAAAAGTTGGCAGACTCGTCCCCCAGTTTGTTATATTTCTCCACCTGTGTATTTTGATCTCTATCTACTGTGTATATATTGTTTGTATGTATGTATATATGTATTTATTATTATATTTTATTCTTCGAAATTTTCAGTTGGTCTTCCTTGCACCTACTATATTTAGTCTCTGCATCACCCTAAGGTAGACTGGTAGAAAATGCCTAAGTCCTCCTTTGTACGTTGTATTTTATTTTACATTTGTGCATATAGCTTTAATCTATACTTATAATAAATCTGTAGAGAGGTCAATTCTGTACATGAAATATATTTCCAAAATAACTGTCAGGGGGTGATTAGGGATCGATACTGATGCCAAAAATGCAATCAATAAAATTTTTGTCTGTCTGTCTGTCCGTCTGTATAACCGTTATAGAAACAAAAACTACTCGACGGATTTTAACGAAACTTGGTACAATTATTTTTCATACTCCTGAGTTGGTTATAGTATACTTTTCATCACGCTACAATCAATAGGAGCAGAGCAGTGAAGGGAAATGTTAATAAAACGGGAGAAGTTACTCTATTTTTTAAGCTTCCGTCGCGTGTGCAACCTTAATGGTTAAAGCTACACAGAAATCATGTATGACGGAAATGTTCTCCTTAAAATTATATAAAAAATATCCCACGACAGCATATGTCTATCTTTTATGGTTGACTCACAATATCACGTGTAAGTCTCGATAGCTTAGCAGTTCGAAACTTTCTGATTATATTTGTCTACTCTTACATTTATAACACTCTTAGTCATCCCTAATTAAAAAAGTTTACATTATTAACTATTCCATAAAAAAGAATCATAGAAATAGATTGACATATTATATTTCCCTACTAAAATATGAAAGTTAATCTGTCTGTTACATCAAAACCACTGAACCGTGAGGAAGGTCATAGGCTACTTTTTTTTACGAAAAACGACGGAAACGCGGACGAAGTCGTGGGCAACAGCTAGTAAATAAATAATTCCGCCAGTTATATATTGATATTAATGATTCTTTTCTCTTTGGTAGGTCATACTTCAGGGGTGGCCCCATTTAAATTTTTCCAAAATCGGCTTAGTTTATAAATCAAAATAACTGAAAAACTATGTCATCCAAGTAAACGAAATTGTATTGTATTCTCTTTTCTTATGAGTTTAAACTGTAGTTTTGTTAAGATCAATCTAGTTCTAACTAACAAAATCGCACACGTGTCCGAAGTAGTGTTTCGGCTAAAAGAGGCCACGAAAGGTTGTGCTTTCTCGCCCCCGGAAACGATCCTAACAATTTGAATGCAAAATAAATACCTACCCCGTTTTAATAAAATAATATACCTAGCAGGTAATTAAAATTACCTCAGGGGTAAAAATTAACAGATTCGCTGCTTATTTTTACCCCTGGTACATTTTAACTCGATTTTCTTAAAAATATAATAAATTTGTTACGTGTTTTAACTGATAATTTTAAATTTTCGGGCGGCCATTTTAAAATGGAATGCACTAGATTTTTTAGGTTTCCATTCCTAAGCCTCTTCTGTCCGTCTGTCTGTTTGTCAGCGGGCTGTATCTCGTGAACCGTAATAGGTAAAAAGCTGAAGGTTTTACAGAGTGTATATTTCCATTATCGCGTAACAACTATATATCTGCCTAGCCTTTTCCCAACTATGTTAGGGTTTCCTTCTAGTCTAACCAAATGCACCTGAATACCAATGTTTTACATGGAGCGACTGCCTATCTGAGTTCCACAACCCAGATACTGGGTAACACGATACCTCTTGATAAAACTTCCCGGCTTCCGACTCATCATCATCTGCTTAGCCTTTACCCAACTGTGTTGGGGTCGGCTTCCAGCGTAATCGGATGCAGCTGAATACCAGTGTTTTACATGGAGCGACTGCCTATCTAACCTCCACAACCCAGTTACTGGGCAACACGATACCCGGCTTCTGTCTATCAGTAAAAATTAAAAGGAGTACCAATACCAAAAACGTTTGTGTTGTGTTTGTAGCGTATGTAGTGTTAAATATTATATCGTGGTACAGAACCTTCCTTTAGTTACAATTTGCAACACCTTTGGGGTTAATACTTCGCAATTCCTTTCATTATACGCTGCAGCGTATAAAATTTTAAACTTTATGAGCCCTCCTCTTTGGGGAGAATATAAAAATTTCTTGCTGAACATTACCTACTCTTTACCCTTGGGATATCATATTGAAGAAAGACTCAAAACAACGAATTGGTAATTGATGATTTTGCTTCGTATAATGTTTGTTTAGGAGAGGAGATAGAAGAACTAAGGTTCCCAACTTAATATTGCTCTCAAAATCGATCTGGAAATTCAAGTGGAAATGGGCAGGACACATAGCTCGTAGAGTTTTCGGCTTTTCGGAGTCGTAAGGCCCTCGAGTGGCGACCACTTAACGGAAGGCGCAGTGTGGGAAGGCCCCAATGAGATGGACCGACGACTTGGTAAAGATGGTAGGAAATTTCTGGATGAAAGCAGCTCAGGACCGGTCATTGTGGCTATCTTTAGTGGAGGCTTATGTAAGAATGTTTGTTTCTAAATACTTATTGGAATGTTACTTAATTTGTAGCTTAGCTAGTAAATTATAATCTTACTTTTAATTGGAGTAAAATACAGTTATTAAAATATAAATATGTCCAACTTGTAATTGCTCAATTTTGAAATCACGATCACGTCAAAATTCCTGCGACTACGACGTAGGGGACTTTTCAAATAACGCGCTCTTATGATTATAATCAATAAGTAATTAAACTCAATGGAACTTTTGTACGCTAAGGGCACTAATATTTTGAGGGGCCAGTCAGGGCAGATGTCTGTCGGGGCTGCGAGTTGTTCGGAAGAGATACCGCGCCCCCGGAACGTAAAGAGCACAGGAAGGAATATCAATGGGTTTTAGCTAGTAAAAGTCTGACAATAGGGTCGAGAGAAGTTATTTGATGATTTCCCAACCGAAAAAAACGACACTGATATCTAGACTTGTGGGTATTATTTTTCTTTGTGATAGTTATTTGACTAATTAATTAGGTAACCGACATAGCTCTCAGAGTTGCAAAGCACAAGTGGCAATGGGCAGGGCACATAGCTCGTAAACTAGACAATCGTTGGAGTCGCTTTCGAGGGGTCACTACGTAATGATAGGCGGAGTGTAGGAAGACCAAGGTGGACGCAATAATTTACTAAATTATGACTAGACTCCGTTTTATATGGACACGCACTGTATGTACAGTTTAATTCGTTTTACCCAGCATTTTATATCGCCAACTATTCGACCGCCGAACAATACTTCTCCATAGAATGCAAATTAAATAATTGGCCAATCATTTCACAATAGAGGGCCCTTCATTCGACGTCAAGACTTGCCCAGAAACCACGTAATTGTGGGCAAATGACTATAATTCGGTATTAAGAGTTCTTGAAACTTTAAATACCGTTTTATTCGACCCACTTCTTATTGACGAGTAGCAAGACTTTTTGTTTTGTTCTAGATTTTTTATTAAGTAATCGTTTGGACTGTAATTTTGCTTCGAAAATGCTGGTAATTTTAATTTAGTTGAGCCTAATTATGTACTTTTCGTTCTGTTGTTCGACATTGTTTTAGAAGTCATTAAGAGAGAATTGTTTAGATTTTTTTTTATAGATATTATCGTGCTTACTAGTAAGTAGGTAGGTAGGTCCTTACCTGTACCACAGTCTTATACAAAGTATGGTATATAGTGGCCAAATTCTGGGCCGAAACAATGTAATTTAACACATAACATACCATCACGCCTGTATTCCCCAGAGGGTTAGGCAGAGGTGTACCAATGTACACCCACCGTTCGCCGGTATGTTTTTAGGACCCATGTAATAAGGGGCGAGCTTTTTGCCATTAACCGGGCACAAATCCTAACTCCGAGTTGCTACTGAGAATGTGAATTTGTCATCGAAACGCTAAGAAGAAGAAGAAGTGCAAAAAAACCGCGTCTCATAGCTGTTATCTAAGCATACTACTGCCCATCAAACTAAGAAACATTGAGCACAAAATAAATTGCTGGAAAACAGCTTTTGTTTTTGGTATAAAAATCCAAAACGTGAAATATCTACGTAACCAAGACCCCAGGTTTGATCTAGAATAAAAAAATACATAATATCACAAAGATAAAGTGGCTTTTTACACCCTTATTAATCTTGTACTTGTACGCTTATTTCAGGAACTAAAAGTCGAATTGAAAGCCTAGTGGTCCTAAGCGCGACTGTTACGCTAGAGGTCTTAGTTTCAATTCCCAGGTCGAGCAAACCGTTATTGGGTTTTTCTATGAATTTCACTATAGCAGCTCGGAGTCAGGATTTGTGCCCGGTTAATGGCAATAGCCTCGCCCCTATTACATGGCACCTAAATATACCGGCAACTATGAGTGTAGGCTGGTACACCTCTGCCTAATCCTTCGGGAAATACAGGCGTGATGTTATTGTATTCATGAGAAAGCTAAAGACTTTACTTAACGTGAATGAAACCGCGGGGTAAAGCTATTAGAATAAAAAATACTGTAATATGAAACTAAAAATACACTCCACAAAAACAAAACATCAAAATCGAGTTTAGATCAAAACAATCGAATGGTTAATACGTGGTTGTAAAATAAAGAGGAATCGTATTTCATTCCGAATCCCTTAGGGGAAAAGGGAAAAGAGTAGCCATAGATTTTCAGCCAGCTTCCTGTATGCCTTTTATTGTCATTCAGCATTTTGAGAGAAAACAAAAGGGTTAACATTGCTAACAATACATTGGACCATTTTTTAAATATTGGTATTGACTTTGACTGGTGATAGATACCGGATCAATAGCCGGGCAAACTTTTTCCACCGGCCGTTTGTTCTTTCTATTTTTTGTTCAATATTTGGTTCAAAATAAAGGGCTGAGCTTTGCCTGCGACTTTGTTGCGGGCTTTTGATTTTAATATTTTATTACATCAATATTATTATTTTTCAGTAACACCTCGGAGTTAGAATTCGTGCCCGGATAATGGCAATAGGCTCGCCCCCTATTACATGGGACCTAAACATACCGGCGAACTGTGGGTGTACATTAGTACACTTATGCCTAACCCTTCGAGGAATAAAGGCGTGATGTAGGTTTATTACTTGCTAGTTTATGCCTGCGACTTCGTTCAGGAATGTCGGTTTTCACAGGTTTTATTTTCAAGAGCGGAACCTTACAATATTATTTTTCTAAAATAATAGTAGCTTTAGGCTACTCCTTATTACATCAGCCCTGCCAGTGTAAGGCCCATCCAAATCAGTTCAGCCGTTTAGGAAATAAGCCGGAATAAATAGAATGACACATAGACAAAAATTCTTAAAACTATGATTTATTCTTGTGCCATAGTACTTGACTTCCAAACAGACAAAGTTGTGGTCATTAGCTAGTTAAACATATTTCATTAGTAAGACATCGTTGCTGTAACCGTTTTCATCAGTTTATGAAATAGAATCCTACTAATATTATAAATGCGAAAGTTTGTGAGGATGAATACATGGATGGATGTTTGTTATATACTCTTTCACGCTTAAACGGCTGAACGGATCTGGATGAAATTTGGCATAGAGATAGACTGTAGTGTGGAATAACACATAGGATACTTTTTATCCCGGAAAAAAATTCGATTCCCGTGGGATAATTGGATTGTTTTTCTTTTTTTTTTCATTTTGATTTTATTTTTATTGTTGAATTTTATGTTTAAGTTTATTTTATGATATACCTAGTTTAATTTGTATGTATAACATCGTTTCGGAGTACTCTGTAATATGTAGTAGGTACTTATTTTTATGAATAAATATATAATATATGAATTTGACGCTGACGAAATCGCGGGCAGAGGCTAGTTAATCTCATCATCATTATCTACTTAGCCTTTTCCCAACTATGTTGGGGTCGGCTTCCAGTCTAACCGGATACAGCTGAGCATCAGTGTTTTACATGGAGCGACTGCCTATCTAACCTCCACAACCCAGTTACTGGGCAACACGATACCTGTTGGTTAGACTGGTTGTCAGTCTTCCTGGTTTCTGACTATCCGTAACGACTATCAAAGATCAACGAATGACAGCCGGGACCAACGGCTTTACGTGCCTTCCGAGGCACGGGGGTGTCACACCACCAACTTCCAAACTCCGGGCTGCTACTGAGCAAATCCTAATGGTAAAATCCAATAACACTTTTTGCCCAACCTGGGAATCAACCCGGGACCCCACGCTCATCAGTCGCGCTTGCGACCACGAGACCAACAGGGCTGTCCAGTCGGGGCTTGTTCATCTCATATACGAACAATTTTGATCTCGGCTTAATTGCAACCAGATGCGACGCAAATTAACGACTAACCATTACATATCTATTTCATTTAGTTCACAGAACGTAATCTATGCCAATAGTGGAAAACAGTCGACCTATATTACCCACAAAACCTATTGGATGGACTATTGGAAGCGTAGCGATGCATCCAATAGTCTAATATTAGATTTAAACATTTTGGGTCGCTACCCGCCCCGGCTTCGCACGGGTGCAATGCTGATGTTATTATACATATAAACCTTCCACTTCAATCACTCTATCAATTAAATAAATGCGCATCAAATTACGTTGCGTAGTTTTAAAGATTTAAGCATACATAGGGATAAAGGGACAGAGAAAGCGACTTTGTTTTATACTATGTAGTGATGAGAAAGTAACTCTGTCTGTTTGTTACGCATTTACGCCTAAACCACTGAACCGATTTGGATGAAATTTAGTACAGAGATAGATTAGACCTCGGAGAAAGACATAGGCTGCGTTTTGCCGCGAGAAAAGGGGTTGAAATAGGGGATGAAAGTTTGTAATGCTTCATTATTAAGGAAGAAACCATGATGAATTTTGTTTGAGGCACTTATTTGAAAATATCATGGACTTTCTTGTTCATTCTTCTCCATAGAGACCTATGTTTTCGAACGACTTCACCTTTTCATCTAACTTCTTTACAATAGGGTATTACACTCATTTTTTAAAAGTGTCTCAATTAGATTCTAATAAATCTCTAAAATGGCAATAGGCTCGCCCCCTATTACATGGGACCTAAACATACGGGCGAAATGTGGGTGTACATTGTTATATCTCTGCCTAACCCTTCGGGGAATACAGGCGTGATGGTATGTATGTGTAAACCACTAAAATAAAACAGAACATTTTTATTCAATCGTACCCTAAAAATCCATTAAATTAAAATTTACAAATTTCGTGCGTTTTTTATCAGCCTCGTTAGCCTAGTGGTTCTAAGTGCGACTGCTATGCTACAGGCCTCGGGTTCGATTCCCAGTTCGAGCGATAAGTGTTATTGGGTTTTCTATGAAATTCTCAGTAGCAGCTCGGAGTTAGAATTTGTGCCCGGTTAATGGCAATAGGCTCGCCCCCTATTACATGGGACCTAAACATACCGGCTGACCGTGGGAGTACATTGGTTACATCTCTGCTTAACCTTTCGGGGAATACAGGCAAAAGTGCAAGACGCAGTGGACGCTACATTTACTCTGTGGTCGTGAGTTCGTGACGTCTGTTGGCTGTGTAAGCAAGTGCACTGATTTGCCGATCAGTTGACAGTTGACAGCTGTCACTTTAGTTTTCACAGCCGAATGGCGTAATAACATGACGGCTACTATGTCATAGTGATAAAGAACAGATAAAAAAAAACAAAAGCTTGAATTTAATTTAAAAAAATATTTTTATTGTATGAATTAAAACTAACACTTACCGACTGCTATTTGCAAAAATCTAAAAATGCATTGTTGCTCAGCTTACTATCTCGACAATAAATTTTTAGATTTTTCTCATATAGAGTAAAATACCCAATCCGAAAATGCCTGTAAATGGTCTGATTGAAATAAATGCTTTGACATTGATTTAACTTGATTAAAATTAAATAAACATTTTCGTTCAAGCGTTTTTGAAAAGTATAGGTATCTTCAAAAAAACTTTGCCCAAAGTAATTATTCCGTGCGGACGGAGGCGCAGGCAAAAGTTAAACCTATAAAACCTATTGGATGGACTATTACAAGCGAATCAATGCATAAACCATGAAAGCTTTCTGCTTTAGTGCAAATATAATATATATGGCTTTTGTATGTTTGGCAAAATTCTTGAAATAAAATCTAACGAAAAAATTTCGAATTTATTTTATTTATTTATTAAAGCTTTATGCACAAATGTAAAATAAAATGCACTGTACAAAGGCGGACTTAATGCCTTAGGCATTTTCTACCAGTCTACCTTAGGGCGTTGCAGAGACAAAATATAGTAGGTGCAAGGAAGACGAATTGAAAATTTCCAAGAATAAAATATAATAATAAATACATATATACATACATACAAACAATATATACAAAGTAGATAGAGATCAAAATACATAGGTGGAGAAATATAACAAACTAATTGTGGGTATTTGTGTGTGTGTGTGTGTGTGGAATTTACTGGAACTAATTTGAAATTCGTAGAGATAGATTTGGATGAACATTTTTCCAAAAATAAATACTGAAACTATGTTTTGAATACCATCACTGGATCCACTAACAGATTTTTCCTGGAAACTGCCTCAATCCAAGAATTTTTGCTGTGTCTACAAACATATAAATTCACATATACAAACGACTAGGCCCAAAACATCTACTTGTAAGCCAAACAAATTTTTGTTCCATGCGAGAATCAAACCCGCTGAACAAACTGCCCCGTTGGTCTCGTGGTCGCAAGCACCACTGATGACCACTGGGTTCGATTACCAGGTCGGGCAAAAAGTGTTATTGGGTTTTTCCTTTACGAATTTCTCAGTAGCAGCCCGGAGTTGGAAAGTTGGTAGTGTAACACTTTGTGTAACCGTTGGTCCCGGCTGTCATTCGTAAATCTTTGACCGTCGTTACGGATAGTCAGAAGCCAGAAAGTCTGACAGCCAGTCTTACCAAGCGGTATAGTGTTGCCCAGTAACTGGGTTGTGGAGGTCAGATAGGCAATCGCTCCATGCAAAACACTGATATTCAGCTGCATCCAGTTAGATTGGAAGCCGATCCCCACATAGTTGGGAAAAGGCTAAGCAGATGATGATGAAGATGATGCGGGAATCAAACCCGCGTCACGCTGCGTCGAGCCAGTCAATCATTTATCCAACCGACCGATCATTTAAAAAGCTATGTAAAAAAAAACACAGAAATATAGTCCAATATTGAAAAGACACAAGATGAGCCCCTCTTTTCACACCTACCCTTACTTGAACCTATTGAACCGCAGAACTGACGAGGTATTATTATTCTTGAGTCGGTACTTACAAGCCACTTCCAGAGTTTTGGTGTCAGCACTTTTGCCGACTTGGTTGTGAACCTCGCACTTAATCGTCGCTTCGTTGAATCTCCGGGATATGTTTGATAATATCTGAAACGAAAGTACGTGTTAAATTGGAGTTAAAATTTTTAATGACGAGGTTGAAAAATATATAAATGTTGAAAAAGACCATGATTTAAAAATATTGAAATCGAAGGTAATTTCATTTCAGTTTAAATTGTTCTCAAAATACAATATTTAAAAAAGTTTTCACATCTTTACCTATAAATAAATCTAAACAGATTTTTTGTTTGTTTGTTTAAACGCACTAATCTCCGGAAAAACTAGTTAGATTTGGAAAATTCTTCTTGTATATGACAGAAAAATTTATAACGTATAGTATAGCTTATATAACATCACGCTACAACCGACGGGAGTTGAGCAGTAACCAAAAACGCAATGTAGCTCGAGTAAAAAATACTTTTATTTTTACATCGTTGGATAGCAAACATGCCGACGTCCCACCTGATGTTAAGTGGTCACCGTTGCCTATAGATATCTGAAATACCAGAGGCCTTGCAAATGCGTTGCCATCCCAGAGATAGAAAAAATGTCAAATGTGCTTGTAATTTCACCGGCACTCAAACTCTTCAAATTGGAACACAGCAACGCTGCTTTGCAGCAGAAATAGGTATGGCGATAGTATTTTTCCGGACGAGCTCCTCCACAAAGAGCTCTACTAGCTACTTGGTAATAATACTGTTCCTAGTATTAAAAAAGAAACTAGGAACATTTTCAGAACACGCCACTGTTATCTAAAACAACAAACTTTTCTCATCTAGTGCTTAAAATTACACTAACAAGCGCACAAGTTAATGTGGACTAGAAGAAAATATCCAACTCGTGAACAAGTCTCCAGCCAAGACTTTAAGAAGACGACGCCAATTACCTAACAGCACTAAACCTTTCAGAACTTACAAGAACAAAAATATTTAATACATACCATCACGCCTGTATTCCCCAAAGGGTTAGGCAGAGGTGTACCAGTGTACACCCACAGTTCGCCGGTATGTTAAGCTCCCATGTAATAGGGGGCGAGAATAATGCCATTAACCGGACACAAATCCTAACTCCGAGCTACTACTGAGAATTTTATAGAAAAACCCAATAACACTTTTGCTCGACCTGGGAATCGGATCCAAGACCTCTAGCGTAGCAGACGCGCTTAGGACCACAAGGCTAACGAGGCAGTTAAAAATATTTAATAAAGCGAAAATTGACGATCATACCCCGTAATGAAACATCTGATGTAAATCGTATATTTTAGATATAAAATAATCATCATCATCTGAAGTCTTTTCCCAACTATGTTGTGGTCAGCTTCCAGTCTAATCGAATGCAGCTGAATACCAGTGTTTTACATGGAGTGACTGCCTATCTGACCTCCCAGGTGAAGGGCAACACGATACTTCTTGGTAAAACTGGTTGTTAGAATTCCTGGCTTCTGACTATCCGTAACTACTATCAAAGATCTATGAATGACAGCCGGGACCAACGTGCTTTCCGAGACACGGGTGTGTCACACAACCAACTTCCTCATCATCATCATCATCTTCCTGCCCTTATCCCATGTTACTTGGGGTCGGCGCAACACGTTTTCCTCTTTCATGCCGTCCTGTCAACCGTCATGCTATCACCGCCTCCCTAAAGGTACTAAATGAATAATTCCAGTCTATACGTATTATTATCCCACTGCAGGATAAAGGCCTCTTATTTTACAGAGAAAGCTGGAGCATTGATTACCTCACTTGTTCATGGCGGATTGGCGATTTTTGACTTATATTTTAATTACATGGTCAGGATTCCTGACGATGTTTTCCTTCACCGTTGTCAGTAATGTCTAAGACAAGCTTGGAAAGCACATTTATGAAGTAAAAAAGTCACATTAGTACTTGGTCGTGTCCAGTTACGAACCTACAGCCTCGTACATGAGAGGCCAGAAGTCAGAAGAACTAAATAAAATTCTAACTAATTTTATAAATGCTAAAGTAAGTTTATTTGTTTGTTACCTTTTCAGACCTAAACCACTGAACCGATCATCCTGAAATTTTGCCTATACGTTGTCAGGTATACAGAAACAGACACAGTACTTTTTTTCGGGATGAAGGGTCCCGAGGAAAACAATAATTACTTTCTTATGATAATAGAAGGCGCCACGTGTTTTTCGAATAATGATTGAATTTTAAATATAACCGACATTTACGCGGACGACGTCGCAGGTAACAGCTAGTATTTAATAAGTCGAAAATTTCCTGACATACCCCTTATGAGAATTCTAATGTAAAATGCACATTGCAGGTACCGTAGCGTGCCAAAAAGAAGGAACAATATTCTCTTTTTTATTTTCGTAGCTCGCTTCCTACAAGACATGCAAATAAGGTAGGTAAAATTTAATATAGTGTGCAGAATTAATGGCACAGCGACACTTGAGATGATATAAGACACAAGGCCGTTACTTTGTTTTGGATTTTTAATGGAGCCTCCCTAAAATGGAATATGTTATGCTCTGTTTACGGTACTGCGGGTACCGTCGAACAAGCAATTTGGTGTTCAGGGCAAATTTTTTTTTTGACTAATCGGCCTATCTTTAATTTTCGGGTTCTGTAAATTCACGAATGGTGCCAATGGTCTCTCTGTCAGCGGGCTATATCTCATTAACCGTAATAGATGGAAAATTTACACATACCATCACGCCTGTATTCCCCGAAGGGTTAGGTAGAGGTGTACCAGTGTACCCACGATACTTTTTAATCCGGAAAAATGTACTCAATGTACAGTAATCAAAGATGTAATTTAAAGTGGGTGAAACGGCGAAGTATCGCTAGTCTTTATTGTGTATAATACATTTTTCTAACTTTAACTTTAAACGCGATTGATGAGCGTGAGGTCCCGGGTTCAATTCCCAGGTCGGGCAAAAAGCGTTATTAGTTTTTTCCATTACGATTTTCTCTGTAGCAGCCCGCAGTTCGGAAATTGGTGGTGTGACACACCTGTGTCTCGGAAAGCACGTAAAACCGTTGGTCCCGACTGTCATTCATAGATCTCTGACAGTCGTTACGGATAGTCAGAAGCCAGGCAGTCTGTCAACCAGTCTAACCAAGAGTTATCGTGTTGCGCAATAACTGGGTTGTGGAGGTCAGATAGGCAGTCGCTTTATGTAAAACACAGGTACTCAGCTGCATCCGCTTAGACAGCAAGCCGACCCCAACATAGTTGGGAAAAGGCTAAGTAGATAATGACATTCTTCTCACTTTGAATCATTGAAGTCTTCCTCGACAGGGCTGAATATAATTACCTAAATATTTTGTGTGTATTTTAGTGGGTAAGTAATTGCAGGCCACCGCTCAGGCAAGACAAACGTATGTCGGCTCTGCTAGCAAAATATATAGACAAACAACATTGAACTACTTTCACTAAATAAATTACACTAACTGCCTCGTTAGCCTAGTAGTCCTAAGCGCGACTGCTACGCTAGATGTCTTGGATTCGATACCCAGGTCGAGCAAAGTATTATTGAGTTTTTTATATGAAATTCTCAGTAGCAGCTCGAAGTTAGGATTTGTGCCCGGTTAATGGCAATAGGCTCGCCCCCTATTACATGGAACCTAAAACATACCGGCGAACTGTGGGTGTACGTTGATACACCTCTGCCGAACCCTTCAGGGAATACGGGCGTGATGGTATGTATGTAAATTACACTAATTGTTGTTCACTGCCAGTATCAACAAAACCATTTGACAGGTAGCTGCAACGGATATATTGACAACAATAGACAGTGCCTAGCGACCTAGCCTCGCCTATGAATACCCATTTACCTGATTAAAAACGCCATTTAAAATCGATAATGGCTAAATGACTCGCGTGAACTCGGTTGGGTCTTGGAATTTGAGCTCGACCCAGTTGTACTAAAGTAATGACCTGAATAAATTGGGTTTAGGTCTGCCAAAATTAACCAAGCAGGTCACTATTTTATCCTAATTTTTCTAAGAAATGTTAGATATTTAACTCCCAAATTCGAAGTAAATGCATTTATTTCAATTAGACCATTTGCAGGCACTTATGAATCGTCAAGAAGTTAGAATGTTGAAGCTAGTTGCTTGTTCCAAAAGGTAGGTGTCTATGGAGAAGAATGAGCAATAAACTTCACAGACACTCTTTTCTGTTTGGTTTTTACAAAATTTTGGTTCCAATATTCTTTGTCAGTTCTATGTAAAAACAATGAAGGTTACAATACAAAATAATTCAATCCCAACTGACAGTGCCAGTTCCTTTAGCTCCGCCCAGGGCAGATGAAGTCATTTGATGATTCCTAATCCTTAAAAAAAATCACTAAGTGGAACAGTAAAATATTATTCTAAGCATATTTTGGTCAGACATTAACTTGGACTGTTATTACTATTATAGATAACATACCATCACGCCTATATTCCTGAAGGGTTCGGCAGATGTACCAATGTACACTCACAGTTCGCCGGTATGTTTAGGTCCAATGTAATAGGGGGCGAGCCTATTGCCATTACCCGGGTACAAATCCTAACTCCGAGCTGCTACTGAGAATTTCATAAAAAGATCTAATTACACTTTGCTCGACCTGGGAATCGAACCCAAGACCTCTAGCGTAGCAGTCACGCTTAGAACCACTAGGCTAACGAGGCAGTTATTATTAGATAGTAATTTGTCATAAATTGAAGTAGTTTGACTCAATTAATTTTGAAAGATTGTGGGTTAGTTGGTTTTAGCAGAACCAAGCTTAATTAAAATTCTGAAAACAAAAAAGCTGAATTTTATACCTGGAATGCTGGCAACGTGTCCATTTACAGACCTTCTTGTGTAATTTAGAATTTTAACAGAGAACCCTAATTAAACTTTGACCGCTTAGGCTTCAGCCTAAGCGCCCTGTACCAACATGGCTAAGGTTCACCTTAGCCATGTTGTTACAGGGCTAACTATACTATGGTTTTGACTACTCTGAGCGTGGGGTTCTGGGTTAAATTCTCAGGTCGGATAAAGTGTTATTTGATATTTTTAGTAGGAATTTTACGGTAGCAGCACGAAGTTTGGAAGTTGGTAGTGCGACGGCTTGGTGCCTTGTTAAGTACGTAAAGCCGTTGGTCCTACTACACCTGATACATTGCTTCTGGTGTCAAATTGCTATGTCATCAGGCTATGAGAGTGAGGCCAAATGGAGTGTATCTGTGTTTGCGCACACACTTGTGCACCATATTATCGCCTGTGTGCTTCTTTGAGAAAAGCCGTCGTAACAGAAATTCTATCGAGAGAATATAATTTGGTCATGTTTATTGTAAATCATTTCTTAAAGTCAATTTAAGGTATGTTTCTTCTAACATGCCTCATTTGATAAACAAACACGTTACAGACATTGAAATCTCAGTCCCATATTTGTATACAAACAAGGCAATATTATGAAAAACTCATTTTGTTTAAAACAACTGGGAAGTTCTGCTCGCTAACTTGTCCCAGTGGTGTTTTTCAAGTTACGCCTTGGATTACTGCTCCGCATCCGTGGTACGTAGCGTGATGTTTTATAATATAAACTATTCCTGATGAATCTAGCTTAAGAAGAATTGTCTCAATACAACTGATAGGTAGATTAGAGCGTTTTAACTAACAAACTTTTTTTATGTCATTGGATGGCAAATAAGCCGTCGTCCCACCTGATGTTAAGTGGTCACCGCTGTCTATAGACATCTGATTAGCCAGAGCCTTTGCAAATGCGTTGCACTCCCAGCGACAAAGTTGAAATGTCTTATGTGCCTGTAATTACACCGGCACCCATACCCTTATGCAGTCGCCTCCTTCTGCGAGGCAGTAATGCTTGAGAAGGAGGCGGCGGGACGGTTGAGACAGCGGTTCTCCCGTCCCAGCCGCCGCGGTAGACGCTCCGGACGTCGGGAGCCGCGAGACGACTCCCGGCCACCGTAGATACGGGCCTGTGGACGGTGAGCAATGGGCTCACCGTCCACACAGCAGGTAGCTCACCGTCCTTACGTTGCATAACGACAGGTCGTGTCGACGGCGCGTTCGTGTTCCACGCGCGCCTCAAAGAGATGTCAGCAAAAGGAAGGGGCCACTGAGGGCCGATGCCTGCCGGGGCTGCGGGTTGTTCGCAAGAGATACCGCGCCCCCGGAACGCAAAGGGCACAAGAAGGAACATGGGTGGGTTTTAGTCAGTAAAAGTCTGACACTCCCTTCCGTCCCGCCCAGGGCGGGAGAAGTTATTTGATGATTTCCCACCCACCAAAAAAAAAAAAAAAAAAACCCATACCCTTCAAACCGGAACACAGCAACGGTGCTTTGCGGCAGAAATAGGTATGGTGGTAGTACTTCCCCGGACGAACTCCTTCATATAGAGCTCTACTACTACTTATCTATCTATGCATTGTGTACTCATTCTTACCAATTCATTATTGATGTCACCGGCTATGTGTTCATTATTGACATACCAATTGTATGTTAAGGTGTTGGGATTCGCATTGGCTTGACAACCTGGGAACAATAAAAAATTTTTAAGTAACAGAATAATAGAAATCCCTGCCACGGTGGACAAAAGAGCTAATAACCTTGAAGCCGCTGAACCGATTTTAATCAAACATAGCTAAGAACACTAACCCGACTAATTCACCTTTCAAACAAAAAAAAACAACAACAGATAGACACACATACACACACACAGAGTCACGTCAAACTTATAACACCCTGTCACTTTTACGTCGGGGGTTCAAAACCCGTTTTTAATGTTATAAATAAACTTTAAATACTCCCATGACCTCTGCACTGCTGTATGAATGTAAAACTACAGTTTGAAGTATGTCTTAAACCGCGCATTAAAAATAAAAACCGTATCCGTTTTCAGCAATAAATTTTACTCAATGTTACTGAGTTTGATGATCAGTACGTGTAGGTATCTGAAGTCATTTTACACCTCGCCTCCAAGGAAATGTAAATAAATTAAGCTCCAAATGTAATAATTAATAAAAAAGTAATATTTAATAAAATATTCTGCGAGGTCTCTAACGGTTATTTTTCTCAGAAGAGAAGGTGGGTCTCTCAAAGGATCGAATTCGAAAGGATGCTTATAAAATGGAATTAACTAACTAATTAATTAATTAAATAAGTGGCCTTGATGGGAGTATCTCAAAATTTTGTATCTACCTACCTATACAGGCTTTATGCGTAAGTATTCAATAAAATTAATAGGGGCCCCAAAATCGACCCTCGGGGTACGCCTACGAATAGCAATGAACTTTGATGGGTTGATTAAAAAAGTTAATGGATAATTCAAAATCAAATGGGATTTGGATAATAATCCAAATTCCATTTCTACCCATTATTATGAGCTAAGTTGCAAGACTAACCTATAACAATTGTGTCTCCTTCTTGGATGTGTCCTGCCAGTACTCCAGATTTCACAAACATGCGAACTTTCGGCGCGTATTGTACCTGCAACAAACAAAACAAAATTTAAGTCATTTGTTTTAATTAAACCATTACAAGGGCCTTCAAATATTATTACTACGTCGTTAGCCTAGTGGTCCTAAGCGCGACTACTACGCTAGAGATCTTGGTTTCGATTCCTAGGCCAAGCAAAAAGTGTTATTGTGTTTTTCTATGAAAATATCAGTAGCAGCTCGGAGTTAGGATTTATGCCCGGTTAAGCCTCGCCCCCTAATATGGGGGACGTAAACATACCGGCGAACTGCGGGTGTACATTGGTACACCTCTGCCTAACCTTTCGGGGAACAGAGGCGTGGTGTTATACCAATAAGGTCGGGACCTTATTGGTGAAGTTCTTCAGAAAGTTTGGGTGCGCATTACTCCTAACCGGCGTTCTTGTATGAACAGATGTATGAACGTGGACGAGGCGAAATAAGTATGTAAGGATCGTAGCAACCAATAAATTTATCTCTAACTTTATTTTAAAAAACTCTTTAGAAAACAACACAATATTTCCAGAAGTCAGAATTGTAAAAACCGAAGCAGAAAATGAGAGAAATGTCGCAGAAAACATCGTCAATTCTTCAAGAACGAAACAATACTACGAGAACCAGCCATTACGAATCGACTTGACCTAAAAATACCCAACAATTTTTCACTCGGAACTTTAAAAGACCGGCTAAGTGCGAGTCGGACTCGCGCACGAAGGGTTGTGTACCATTATATATAACAATATAAGTATTATAACATCATAAACAAGCAATTATTTCATCTTAGTCATTTTAAAGGATTAGTGCTAAGGATTTTGTATTTGCTACAAACTTATCCAACACCCAAGTTCAGCAACTATTACTGCTGAACTAATAAAGTTAGGTCCCATGTAATAAGGGGCGAGCCTATTGCCATTAACCGGGCACGATTCCTAACTCCGAGCTGCTACTGAGGATTTCATAGAAAAACCCAATAACACTTTTTGCTCAAATATACCGGCGAACTGTGGGTGTACATTGTTACACCTCTGCCTAACCTTTCGGGGAATACAGGCGTGATGGTTCATAAAGTTATCTTAACCGCTATAATTTTTCTTAAGAGCTCATAAAATGTACTATCATCGTGAATTTTTCCTGATTTTTCAAGCCAGCAGTTTAGTTTTTAGAGGGGGGGACGCCCAAAAATTGTGCAATTTTTTTATTTCAGTAGGTTTTTTAATATTCAATATTTCGTAAATGGAGCATTAAATTGATAAAAATAATTTTAGCAACCCCGAAGTCATTTAAAAAACCTATTCAACGATACCCCACACGATGGGGTAGACGACGAAAAAAATATTCATCCCCCACTTCACATGAAAGGGAGCTAACCTAAAAAAAAATATTTTACAAAATATTATTTTACCACTATGTCGGCGTAATTGGTATACACACTCCTACAAAATTACAGCTTTCTAATACTCTTAGCAGAACCTCGGACAGACGGACATGACGAAACTATAAGTGATCCTTGCCAGAACTACGGAACCCTAAAAAGACGGTTTTAAAACCGACCATTTCTCGTTGTGTCTATATCAGAGGCTGTTTTCTAGTAGCACTAGCATGTAGCAAAACATACGAAGGAACAAAGAAATAAGAAAAATAAATAAAAGTGAAGTGTCTCGTAGAAGGAACATCGATAGCTGTGGTCGGTGTATAGTTTTTAAGGTACCGTGAGAGTGCAAAACATCACGCTTGTATTCCCCGAAGAATTAGGCAGAGGTGTAATGTGGATAACAATGTACACCCACAGTTTGCCGGTATGTTTAGGTCCCATGTAATAGGGGACTAGCCTATTGCCATTAACGGGGCACAAATCCTAACTCCGAGCTGCTACTGAGAACTTCATAGAAAAACCCGGTAACACTTTTTCCTCGACCTGGGAATCGAACCCAAGACCTCTAGCGTAGCAGTCGCGCTTAGGAGCACTAGGCCTCCGAGGCAGTTATTGATGATTATTTATGTCTTTTATGAATTCGCTAAAATTTTCCGGTGATGCAACACTGAACCTTGTAGGTATATTCATTGATTTGAAATAGGTACCCACTGGTTGTTAGTTTGACCTGCACATACATGTGGCTACCACATACATAACTGCAGGCTTGACAAGCCTACATGGACAATCATTTTGCGCAAGGTTGCACGCTTCCGTATAGGATAGATGCTCCCACAAAATCATTGTACGGACGCTCAATCATGCTGACACAAATAATTGTTCATGCAATGCTGATTGTACCTGCATTTATGTGTGTATTGTTTTGAAGTGATAGCATTGGGTTTTCAAAATTCAGAACTTTTTAATATACATTTCAATTTGGAATGATCTGATGAGATTTTTTGAATAAAATTTTTATTGTTACTAAAATTGTCCTACCTGGGTATCGAACCCAGTAGCTTATCAGTCGCGTTTGGGAGCACGAGATCGATAGGACCTCAATTTTTTAAATCCTGTTTTAAATTAATCTAAAAAAATCTGACAAAATTAAGTATTAATCTATAATAATATTAGAAGAGTTTGTTTGTTTGGTTAAACGCGCTAATCTCAGGAACTACTGGTTGGAATTGAAAAAATCTTTTTGTGTTGGATAGTTCAATTATCGGGGAAAGTTATAGGCTATATAACATCACGCTACAACACACGGGAGAGGAGCAGTAACCAAAGACCTAACTTAATGCGAGTGGAAAAAACCACGCGAACGAAGTCGCAGGCAGCAGCTAGTTCTAATATAAAGTGCCTTCATCGGCGTGGTTTCTTTTTTCTACACCCTGGCTACTGCTCCGCTCTAGTGTATCGTAGCGTGATATTATTTAGCCGAAACTATTCCTCATGAATCTAGCTATCACATACAAAATATTTTTTTCAATCCGACGGTTAGTTCCAGAGATTAGACCGTTTAAACAAACAAACATATAAAAAACTCTTTAGCTGTATTATATTTTAGTGTAAATTGATAGTTCATTCTAGGAGCCAATTCTAACAGTAAAGATCAAGTCTAGCTAGCCTATAGTATTTTCTGAAGCCATAACACGAGCCTCTATGATAACCTCACTAATATTTTACGGCTGATTGTTTAAGACTGGATATTACGGGGTATTTTAAAGGCGTATGATATTGGAAGCTAGCCAAGCTGATATGGCAATCCCCATATATAATTTGGAGAGGTTGGAGGGAAGTAAAATTGAAAAGATGGGTCTAATTTGGATGGAATTGAGCCATTGAAATTGCAGGAGGTACTGGTACCTACTTCTGTTTTAGAGTCGTGGATATATGGATTAATTATGGACTAGTTTCTGCCTGTTGGTTTGTCTGTGTAAAACTCAGAATAAAGCCAAAATTCAAAATCGTCCTACAATACACAAAAATAGGATAAAATATTATTATATCTGGTTTAATCGGGCACAAATCGTAACAACAAACTGCTACTGAGAATTTTATAGAAAAACCCAATAACACTTTGCTCGACCTGGAAATCGAACCCAATAGGCTCGCGCCCTTTTAAACATACCGGCGAACTGTGGGTTTGCATCGGTATACTTCTGCCTAACCCTTCGGGGAATACAGGCGTGATGGTATGTGTTATGTATATCTCTTTTTTATAAGTGAAGGCCTGTAATTGGCTGACAGTCTAATTTACTGTTATTAGTCTGTTTTTTTTTCACTGTAGGTCGTCCATTATACTTTGATAAATAAATATGTTTGTCAAAGGAGAATGGGCAAGTTTGTCTAAGCTCTGTCCTAATGCGTCATGAGCCATATAATTTTAAAGGTTGAAATAATACCTTTATTTTATTGTTTGATACCATTAGGGTCACACGTGTAACAATGACTAATAAACTTCCATCCTCACATAAACTCACGCCTCTTTCCCATGGGGGTAGGCAGAAACCACAGAACGCGGCCTGCTACGATCCTTACATACTTCTTTCGCCTCGTCCACCTTCATACATCTGTTCATACAGTTAGGAGTACTGCGCACGCGACCTTTCTGAAGAACCCCACCAAGAAAGTCAGGGTCGGTCTTACTAGGGCGTCCTCCCCCGGCGTTGCCACTCACATCTGCCATATAAATCCCTTTCGTTAGTCGCCTTTCACTCATCCTCTCAACATGACCGAACCATCATGATTTATTGTTACCTAACTAGTAATATACCTCGCTGTATTACCCGCGTTCCGTTACGTCTTCGATTACTGCTCAGCTCCCTTTAGTCGCAGCGTATTTTTTTATACGTATAACCCTTTCTCCTGAATCACTCTACTTATTCCCGAAAATTGCATTAAAATCCGTGTCGGAGTTTAAAAGATCTAAGTGTACATACAGCGGGAGCGACTTTCTTTTATCTATGCTAATATTATAAAGAGGAAAGATTTGTTTGTTTGTATGTAACGAATAGGCTCCGAAACTACTGGACCGATTTTAACCAATTTTTCACCAATAGATAACTACATTATTCCTGAGTAACATAGGCTATATAACATCACGCTACGATCCACGGGAGCGGAGCAGTAACGAAAGACGTAACATAAAGCGGGTGCAATAAGCCACGTGGACGAAGTCACTGGCAGGACGCTAGTACTATGTAAAGATGGATTTTTTTTAAATGAAACATTTCTTTTGATGGGTTTTTTAGTATAAAAATTTATTGATGTATTAAAGAAGCTATGACATTACATCATCATCATCATCGTTTACTTAACCTTTTCCCAACTATGTTGGGGTCGGCTTCCAGTCTAACCGGATACAGCTGAGTACCAGTGTTTTACACAGAGCGACTGCCTATCTGACCTCCACACCCCAGTAACAAGGCAACATGATACCTCTAGGTTTGACTGGTTGTCAGGCTTCCTGGTTTCTGACTATCCGTAATGACTGTCAAAGATGAATGATGACAGCGGGGACCAACGGCTTTACGTGCTTTTCAAGCCACGGGTGTGTCACACCACCAACTTCCAAACTCCGGGCTGCTACTGAGCAAATCCTAATGGACCAACCCAACAACACTTTTTGCCTGACCTGGGAATCAAACCCGAGACCCCACACTCATCAGTCGCGCTTGCGACCAGGAGACCAACTTTGACATTACAAACAGACACTTTTATTTAATTTGTTTGTAAAGATTGTAAAGCATTATGATCAGTCTACAAATCGAGGACAAATTTACTTGAACCCAACAAACTTCCAAGTTTTATTGTATACTTAATACAAAACGGCTTAATCCTAAAATCCCCCCTTTAATCCGCTATAGGACGTACTTTATTTTGCAACCAATGAACCTTTAAGTCTAGACGAAACCTTACATAGCAGGGAATTAAACGGACAAAGCCTTTCTGATGTGACAATAAACCATTTGGAAGGCTCTCACCGTTGTGGGAAGGAAGAAGTACAATACGTTATATCATATTTAACCCCCGACGCAAAAACGACAGCGTGTTATAAGTTCGACGTGTCTGTGTGTGTGTGTATTTGTGTCTGTCTGTGGCATCATAGCTTCCGAACGCATAAAACGATTTTGATTTAGTTTCTTTTGTTTGAAAGGTATATTAGTCGGGAGTGTTCTTTGCCATGTTTGATGGAAATCGGTTCAGCGGTTTCAAAGTTATCAGCTCTTTTGTTGGCTACGGTAGGTAGAGATTTTTATTTTTCTGTCGGGGGTTACTTAAAACTCTTAATTTTGTGTTTACATACAAACATTTCACACAGCAGACACTTTGAAATAATTATTTATTTATTTACTGACTGCCTCGTTAGCCTAGTGGCCCTAAGCGCGACTAAGAAATTCTCAGTAGCAGATCAGATTTGGATTTTGTGCCCGGTTAGGCTCGCCCTCCATTACATGGGACCTAAACATACCAGCGGACTGTGGGTGTATATTGGCAAACCTCTGCCTAACCCTTCTACTATTTGCGGGTTGTTCGTAAGAGATACCGCGCCCCCGGAACGCAAAGGGCACAAGAAGGAACATGGGTGGGGTTTAGTCAGTAAAAGTCTGACACTGGGCGGGAGAAGTTATTTGATAATTTCCCACCTCCCAAAAAAAAAAAAACCCCTTCTACTACATTTTATTTCGCGAATTCGTCTGTGAATTGAGAGTCATAATTTTCGATGTCTTCCTTTGCTGGTACAACACTTAACGTGTCCTGGCTGGTCTATTCTTGGCCCAAGTACCTGCTTAGCCTTACAACGTCCGAATGCTGCCAGCCTTTTGGGCACTTGTGCTCTCCATTAAAAATTTAACAAAGAGATTTAATTATTTTATATAAATAAAAAGTCAAAATTAAAAATTATATTAAATAAAAGAGAATTTTCCTCATAGCTAAGTAGCTTTAAGGAAAATGATTACTATACTGTAAGTGGCCCAGGTAACCTCATTTCACTCAACAAACTTAACAAAAAATAATATGTTCAACAAAAAATTATATTTCCCCAAATAGTCACTGCAAATTCAAAGGATTTGTCCCATTAAAACCTGACGAAACGGCTGGAAAACCGCAAAGAAATCATTCGCCTCATGATATACAAGATCTGCTGACACCGTTACAGCGCATTGTCACAAAATTAGGGCCTTACACAGCCCTCCTTATTTTCACTTTTCCAGTATAAAACACCGTCCAACAATGCTAGGTCTACCCCACTTAACACAACATCAACGAACAGGACAGTTTCAATAGGCCAAATTATACTGGCAATGTCGGTAAGCCGAATCGGCGAATTTTCTAAAAGGGAGATGTACAAAAATTGTGGCACGGATTTTTTTTTTACCGACCGTGTGTTTCCTTATTTCGTTTCGCGTTTCTTTATATCCATTTATTGGAAGCTTGGCTTAAGAAGTAATTTATGTGTGTACAAACTCAAATTACGGTTTGTTTAACTTTTTAAACGGGCAATATTTTTACTTTAATATGTAGCTGCAACGTTTTCAAGTATGGCTAGGCAACTCATTCATTGTTGGCAATGTTTTGTAGCTACATAATAAAAATATGACACGTGTAGGGTGTGAGATCATAATAATATAAAAAGTGTTACTTGCCCAAGTGGCCGGGCCACACTGAAAATATTGCCATGTGAGTAATTCAGCGAAATTCTATGTATGGCCGGACCATACTTATATCATTGCTTGCATTGAGAGTCAAAACATGTAGGACGTAATGTCAGATTATACAAAAAATGTCTCAGCAATACTTGTCAGAGTGGCCGAGCCACACTGAACATATTACCGAGTGAGTATTTTAGCAACATTCTATTAATGGTTGGGCCACAGTCAAAACATTGCTGGCAGTATGTGGCAGCCACACATTGTCGAAAAAATATGGCCCGTTTAGCAAGGCCATTAGATATATTTTTCTTTGAAACAAAGATGTCATCGAAGTTTTAAATACGTTTTTATTTCAAAAAACTTTTTTATAATTATTTGAAAGAATAATGGCAATAGGCTCGCCCCTTATTACATGGGACCTAAATATACCGGCGAACTGTGGGTGTACATTGTTACACCTCTGCCTAATCCTTCGGGGAATACAGGCGTGATGTTATATTTTTTATAATTTTTTTTATTTGAAAGAATAAAATTTCAGGGTATTTACTTTTATTTTTGTTTTATATATTATTGTGAACTTGTACAAACCTAGAATGTAAGCTTAAAATATTCTCTACCTAACATAAAATAAAGTCGTTTCCTGACGTCTGTCCCTCTGTACGCTGAGATCTTTTGAACTACGCAACGGATATTAATGCGGTTTTCATCGATAAATAGAGTGTTGCAAGAGAATCATTTATATTTATAATGTATCACGCTTTGACCAACGGGAACAGAACAGAAACCAAAGATGTAATTGAACGCGGGTGACACTGCGGGGTCCATAGCTCGTCTTATACTTATCCCAATATTATAAAAAGGAAAGATTTTTTTTGTTTATTTGTTAGTTTGTACCGAATAGGCTCTAAAACTACTTGTCCGATTTTAACCATATTTTTAACAATAGATAGCCGCATTATTCCTGAGTAACATGGGTTATATAACATCACGCTACGGCCTACGGAAGCGGAGCAGTAACCAAAAACGTAACTTAACGCGGTTGAAATAAGCCACAGAGTCGAATGCCTGGCACTTCGCTAGTTTACAATAAACACGCAGAATTTGATCTCACTAAATTCGAACAACAAATTGAATTTCTAACAAATCGTATTATTATCTAAACTAACATTATAAAGAGATAAAATTGTTTGCGGAGGTAATCTCTGGAAGGACTGATCTGATTACAAAATGTATTTACTTGACAGAATTAGAAATTCGAACTCTATTGCTGAGTAGCATAAGATTTGTTTTGCCATTGCTAAATTTAGCCATTTTTATTGAATTATATATTTATATGTACTAAATATAGAGACCTTAAATAAGATAATATAAAGCGATAATAATAAAAAAAAAACTAAAACTGTATGCCATCAAAAAATTCCATCTCCGTCAACTGGAAATGTGCCCAAAAGACTGGCGGTATTGCCACGTTGCATGGCAATGCTAAGCCTCTAGCCAAGGTAAAAGCCAGCCCTCGGGTCAAGTATCAACCAACCGATTAGCCATTCCCTAAAAGGCTATGGGCATACGGACTCCACTGCCTTTTTTATATTAACTTTGATACAGAGAACTTATTGGTGAGGTTCTTCAGAAAGGTCGGGTGAGCAGTGCTCGTAACCGGCGTGCTTGTATGACCAGATGTATGAATGTGGACGAGGCAAAAGGAAGTATGTAAGGATCGTAGCAGGTGGCCTGCCTACTCCTAATGGGAAAAGGCGTGAGTTTATGTATGTATACAGACAAAGTCGGGGGCAGAATCAAATATAAATCAGCAAAACAAAAAAAAAAATTCACGGACATCAAGAATTTTCTTAACCAATCTATTATCTTATGGTAATTCGAGAAAACATTTCGAAGGCACAACGTACGACTCAATGAGAAGGGAACAAACGTGCCCCCTTTTCCTTCTACATACATTTTAATACAAGATTATACGAACATGATAGGAGCCCAAGGGAAGTTAAGCCATAAAGTTCTGAACAAAATGTGGGCTTAATCGTCGTATCAAATTATCTCATTTTTGTGGGAGCTAAAACGTCCATTTATGGATATTAAGATGCGATCATTAGCATAAACTCCCTCTTAGATAATGTAACTGTAAGTTATTTGCTTTGCTGGATTTTTTTAACTCTGCCCCGACTGTCCCTTTGGTCTCGTGGTTACATGCGCGACTGATGAGCATGGGCACGGAGTCCTGGGTTTGATTCCCGAGTCGGGCAAAAAGTGTTATTGGGTTTTCCCATTACGAATTTCTGAGTAGCAACCCGGAGTTTAGAAGTTGGGCACGGGGTGTCACCAGACACAGAATTTATAGTGAAAGCAGTTTATTTTTTTAAGAACTACACTTCCATACAGTACGTCCCTTGTTTAAACTAACACCTTGCATAATAGGAATAGGTAACTATTGTTAAGTTTTTCCATCAGGAATTTCTCAGTATCAGCCCTCAGACCTAGCCTTCTACTGTTTAGCTCAAACTCTGCTTACCTTCCTTAAAAATAAAGCTTAAATACACAAGTTCCCCCAAATCCGCATAACTAATAAAACAAACATTCTCATTCCGTTTCTGGTAAATTATTCTTTTACTTCCAACAGCTTGTTCCGAACCCACTTGGACATGATTTACGGGCATCCAATTTTACAGCTCATTTATAATCATGATAACTAAATGTGGGCAATGTTGGAGCTCTGTATATTTTGGTTTTAGTGTTAAAGAAATATGGAAGACTAGCTTCTGCTCGCGACTTCGTCCGCGTCAAATTTGATATATTATCCCACGGGGACCGCACATTTTCCCGGGATAAAAAGTATCCTATGTGTTAATCCACAATACAATTAGTGATTTGTTCCGTCGTATAAGCGTGAAATAGTGACAAACAAACATCCATCCATCCATCCATCCTCACAAACTTTCGCTTTTATAATATTAGTAGGATAATAATAACTAGGACTAGCTTTTTCCATGTGACAAAATCGCGTATTCAAAAGTTGCTTATGTTTTTCTATGTTCTTGTTCTTAACTGCCTAGTGGTCCTGAGCGCGACAGCTACGCTAGAGGTCTTTGGGTCGATTCCCAGGTCGAGCAAGAAGCGTTATTGGGTTTTTCTATGAAATTCTCAGTAGCAGCTCGGAGTTAGGATTTGTGCCCGATTAATGGCAATAGGCTTGCCCCCTATTACAAGGGATCTTAACATACCGACGAACTGTGGGTGTACATTGTTACATCTCTGCCTAACATTTCGGGGAACACAGGTGTGATGGTATGTTATGTTCTTGGGTTGCGGAATTTGTTTCAAAGAGTCCCCGCAGCTCTGGAATGCAAAGGGCATTAGGAGGAACACTGACGGGTTTTAGTCATTAAGAGTCTGGCACTCCCTTTCGCTCCGCCCAGAGCAGAAGAAGTCATTTCATGATTTGACCTTAAAAAGTCTTCTTAAAAAATATTCCTATCCAGATCTTAATGTACTTCTTATTAAAATTACAATACGATCGGTTCAGTGGTTTTAAAGTGATAAGGTAACAAACAGACAGACATACGTGGATAAAAACACTAAACCTTCCTGGAAATCGAATCCAGTACAGACAGAGCACGGGATTAACAGGGCAGTCTGCCAGCCCAATTTGGAGGACTACAGGTATAACAATCTGTCTAATCGTTTCGGGAAAAGAGGAGTCATGTGATTTATATTCTGAAACCTAATTTGGCTATATTCCATTGGATGGCAAACAGGCCGACGCCAACAGCCCACCTGATGTATAAGTGGTCACCGCTGCGTATAGACATTTGCAGTACCAGAGGCCTTTTAAACGCATTGCCATCCCTGAGACAAAGTTGAAATGTCTCATGTGCCTATAATTACACAGGCACACACACCCATCAAACCCAAAAAAGTGTTGCTGGGTTTTTTCATTTCTTAGTAACAGCACGGAGTTTGGAAGTCGGTGGTGTGACACGAAAAGCACCTCGCCTGATCTCTCTCTGGTCGTGTCGGATTGCCATCTCTTCGGGCTATGAGATCTAGACAACAGGGAGTGTACCTGTGTTTGCGCACACACTTGTGAACTATAATATCTCCTGCGTACTTGGCTAGACGGCATTCAGATTGACCGCCATGGCCCGAATCGGTCTGGAGCATACATACAGGTATGTAATTTAGCATAAATTTATTTCAGTTTTGTAAATATGAGTACCATGGAGCCATTTACTTGTTAAGTTAATATGTTATGGACACTATAAGCATGGTGGTTGAGAGCTTTGTCATGCTCACATAAATGTCTCGCTGACGGTGGCGCATGCGTTGGATCGTTCGGCTCCCTTTAAGATGGTTGAGCTAAATGGTGCTAATGCGCGCGTCATGTTCGTGAACGGGCGCTGTCAGTTGGGATTGGTCATCTCTTAACTGCTATGGCTTACATCTTTAGTAGGTACTATTTTTTTTTTTTTTTTGTTGTATTGTTTTAATACATCTTCATCGTTTTCACATATAGAAGCAACAAGAATATTGTAACCAAGATTTTGTAAAAACCAAATTGAAAGAAAAAAGTGTCCATGGAGTTTCTTGCTCGTTCTTCTCCATAGAGACCTTCGCTTTGGAACGAGCAACTAGCTTCAACTTTTAAATGTAACTTCTTGACAATTCAAAAGTGCCTGTAAATGGTCTAATTGAAATAAATGCTTTGACTTTGACTTTGACTTTATGGTAGTAGTCCTTCCTCGGAAAAGCTCCGTCACAAAGTATTACTGTACTACTACTAAATCTAGATTTCTTTACTATTACTAAGAACTATGCTAGTAAACTAGCAATGACATTACAGTGTCCTGTTTTAGGTAATTTCTTAAAAATAGAATATTATCGAATCTCGTAAAATATGTACAAGAATAAAGTCACCAAAAGTTCTATTAAAAGAACTACTGATTTCAATTTGAATAGTTAATGACTGTTCCGTAGTTGTCGACGTTTATGGTTTCTTATGAACTAGCTAAAGATTTAAGAAAATCTTTAAGAAATATATGAATATCGAAATCAATACCAATACTCCCACGATTCCCAGGTCGAGCAAAGTGTTATTGGATTTTTCTATGAAATTCTCAGTAGCAGCTCGGAGTTAGGATTTGTGCCCGGTTAATGGCACTAGGCTCGCCCCCTGTTACATGGGACCTAAACATACCGGTGAACTGTGGGTTTACATTGTTACACCTCTGCCTAATCCTTCGGGGAATACAGGCGTGATGGTATGTTTGTTGGTATGTTATCTCTTCACCTCCTTTGGTTGACTGGTAGAGAATGCCTAAGGCATTAAGTCCTCCTTTGTACTTTTGGTTGCATAAAGTTTAAATAAATAATAAAGAAATACCACACCGTTGTTCCCACTTACGCCGGGAATCCCAGGAACGTACGCGCCTTCTGCGATCCTCGAATGACACTCCAGACCTAGCCTAATAATTTCGTTAAAATTTTCTGTACAGCAAGATATTTTTATTAAAACTTGAATCTAGCGCAATTTATGATGACATACAGGGCCGTACTTAACTTATCGGGGGCCCTGGGCACATAAGAATCACGGGGCCCCTGAGTGTTTTACATATTTTAATCTATACTAATATTAAAAAGAGGTAAAGTTTGGATGTTTGTGAGGTTGTAAGGATAATCTCAGGATCTACCGAACCGATTTTTAAAATTCTTTTACCTTTAGAAAGTCACTTTATTTGTGAGTGTCATAGATTTTATAACATCACGCTACTACACACGGGAGCGGAGCAATACGTAACTTAACGCGGGTGAAAATATCCACGCGGACGAAGTCCCGGCCAGAAGCTAGTAATTGATAAAATTATTTTTTTTCACTGTTTCATTAAACATAACTAAATTATTCAAAAGAAACAATAGGTACTAATATTTCATAAGCTTGGGGGCTGGTAACTTATAGTAAATCGCAATGCAAATCAAATGTTTTATCTTAGAATCGGGTACTAATAATACGCAAAATGGAACGGCGGCTACAAATATCGTTTATTTTGGAGACAGGGCGGGGCCCTGGGCACTTCCCTAGAGTGCCCAGTCGAGAAGAGGGGCCCGACGACATACGCTTTATAATAACTCATTTCATTATACATGAGCAGAATGACAAGAAACTAATATAACTTACGTGCTTCATATTTTTTATTAGGTCACAAGTAAAATCTAGTTCAGTGCGCAGGAATGGAAAGCAGAATGTGAGTTTTGCTTTTACAAAACAATGTAATTATGTACATGTTATTTTTTTTAACCCCCGGCGCAATATCAATGGGGTATTATAAGGTTGACTTGTCTCTTATGTAAAACACTAACATTCAGCTGCATCCGGTTAGACTGGAAGCTGACCCCAACATAGTTAGGAAAAGGCTAAGTAGATGATGATGAGGTGTTTTTTTAACCCCCCACGCAAAAACGACGGGGTGGTATAAGTTTGACGTGTCTGTGTGGGTGTGTGACATCGTAGCTCCCAAACGCATGAACCGAATTTTATTTTGTTTTTTTTTGTTTGAAAGGTGAATTAGTCAGGAGCGTCCTCAACTATGTTTGATCGAAATCGGTTCAGCGGTTTCAAAGTTATCAGCTCTTTTAATAGCTGTGGTAGGGGTTTATTTTCTTCTGTGGGGGGTTACTTAAAATTTTTAATTTTGGGTAGTTAGTTTCTTACAAAGTATACGTGAAGTAGTTCTGGTTTTTAAACTTTTACTGTTTGGTCTGTATATCTAAACTAATAGTATAATAAAGCTAATGAGTTTATTTGTTTCTTCAAACGCGCTAACAGTTGGATAGGAAAAAATACATAACATAACACACCATCACGCCAATATTCCCCGAAGGGTTAGGCAGAGGTGTAACAATGTACACCCACAGTTCGCCGGTATGTTTTTAGGTCTCATGTAATAGGGGGCGAGCCTATTGCCATTAACCGGGCACAAATCTTAACTGCGAGCTGCTACTGTAAATTTCATACAATAACCCAACAACACTTTGCTCGACCTGGCAATCTAACCCAAGACCTCTAGCGTAGCAGTCGCGCTAAGGACCACTATTCTAATGAGGCAGTTAAACAATTATTCGAAATATTCTTTTTGTGTAATAATAGTAAGACTCATGAGGTATAGGTTATGTGACATTACGCTCCGACCTACAGCTGCGGAGCAGTAACCAAAGCCATAACTTAAGGGGCTATCCGAACACAGGACACTGTAAAACACACATTTTTTGTCGCATAGTCTGGCGTACCTTTTGGTACATATTACAAGCCTGAAAAATTGAGTGAATTGACAAGGGTCCAAAGAAAAGACTTACCTCAAAATATTTCATGACAGTGTAACAGTATCATGGTAAAAAAAATCATAAAGGAGAGCATACAATTCTTTTACGTCGCATAGATCTCAAAAATTTGAGCGTAAATAATATAATTTTATGTAATGACATTATAGGACATTATAACTGCCTCGTTGGCCTAGTGTTCCTAAGCGCGACTGCTACGCTAGAGGTCTTGGGTTCGATACCCAGGTCGAGCAAAAAGTGTTATTGGGTTTTCAATGAATTTTTCAGTAGCAGCTCGGAGTTAGGATTTGTGCCCGGTTAATGGCAATAGGTTCGCCCTCTATTACATGGGACCTAAAAACATACCGGCGAACAGTGGGTGTACATCGGTACACCTCTGCTTAACTCTCTGGGGAATACAGGCGTGATGGTATGTGTGACATTATAGGGAATTCCATGAACTAAAGACATACATAATTATAAATGATTCCACTGAGCCGTGTATTTTTTCACAATTTAAAGAAAACTTCAAAATTACTGTAATTTTTGTGGTTATCCGATTCAACTAACATCAAACGTATCGCTATTTTGAACCTTAATTGTAGTCGCGATGAGTTATTGTCAATTACCTGAACATATGCTTACGACAGCCCCTTAACGCGGGTGAAAATATCCACACGGACTAGGTCGCCGGCAGAAACTAGTTATAAAATACTGTGGTTCGTGTATCTTTTATTACTTAACATTATTTGATTATAAACCTTGTTTTTTGTTGAATTTTTCTTTACAATAAGAATGATTATTTAATTTTGCTAGTAATATCTGTACGGCCTGTAGGCATAAGAAAAACACTAAAGGAAATAATGTGTTTTATTGAATTCCGAACTTATTTCATATAATTTTTACTTATTTCAGTTTAAAACGATAAATCGACAACAATATAAAACTAATACATATTTTATCTTGACCTATTTAATTAGCAGATGGCAATATTTTGTCAAAATAACATCTGTTTGTTTGTCTGTTACGCTTTCACGCTTAAACCGCTGAACCGATTTTGATGAAATTTGGTACAGAGATGGATTGAACCTTGGAGAAGCACATAGGGTACATTTTGTAGAGAAAAAAGGAGTCAAAGGGTTGAAATAGGGGATGAAAATGTGAATTCGTCTTAATTGAAGGTAAAACTTTAGGCACTTGATAAAAATAAATAAACATTAGTTCAAGCGTTTTTAAAAATTTCCTATCTTAAAAATAATAAAGACTAAAGAAACTATTCCAAGCAGAGTCACAGGCAAAAGCTAGTAAAATGTATAAATAACTTCAATACCACACCTAAAACACTTTGTCCTAAATTCAGTGTTCAAAGTTCATTATCTCTTACTATCGAACTGTAGCGACGCCACAAATATTCGCCAAAGACGAGTCAAACGGATCGGCTACACAAGATTACATACCATCACGCCCATATAAGGGTTAGGCAGAGGTGTAGCATTGTACATCCACAGTTCGCCAGTATGTTTTTAGGTCCCATGTAATAGGGGGCGAGCCTATTGCCATTAACCGGGCACAAATCCTAACTCTGAGCTGCAACTGAGAAATTCATAGAAAAACCCAATAAGACTTTAACATTTTACAATAGCGTAGCCGTCGCACTTAAGACCACTAGGTCAACGAGGCAGTTACACAAGATATCCCAATTATAAATAAATTCCTGTGAAATATAACAACCTATATAGAAGGTGATAGTTTAAATGAGTGACACACTTTAAGGGAGTGTAGTCCTTATGAAAATAAACCAATTTCACTATGAAATCAGACTTAAAATTGCGAAAAAAACCAGCTGTTCCTTACATGTTGTCGAGTTATGCGAACATAAATGAAAGAATAAGGGATTCATTCACTTTCATGAGTACTGCACTCCCTTAAAGCAAGTTCCTCGTTTAGCCTAACACCCGGTATACATTACTTGCTATCGTCCGCGATTTTGTTTTTTTTTTATCATAAAATAGGCATGCTTTGCCTATAGCACGCACTATTTTTTCAACCGACTTCAAATAAAAGGAGGTTATCAATTCGTCTCTGTGTGTGTTTTTTTTTTGTATGTGTGTTACGTGACTACTCCGCCAATTATGAATCGATTTTGATGATTCTTTTTTGTTTGATAGGCCATACTTCAAAGGTGGTCCCACAGAAATTTGATCGAAATTGGTTCAGTAGTTTGGTAAAAAAATAAACTAAAAAAAATATGTCATCCGAGTAAACGTATAAGCGTATTCTGCTTTCTTGTGACTGGTGTCTTGTTAATTTACGTAGTATAACTGTGACCTTATGGATTTGTATGGCACAAAATTAATATAAAAAAGCGAAAAAAACAACACATTTATACAAAAAAGACAACCGCCTTCAATAACTAAAACTGATAAATAACTTTAGCTTTGGAAGTCAACGAGCTTAGGGGAGAAGTCATTTGATGATTTCCCATCCGGAACAAAAAAGAAAGCTTTGGAAATGGATGGCAATACAAAACAACAAACAGAACCAAAGCCTCCGACTTCCAAAGCTTTTTTTTATTGTTTTTATTTTCATTTTCATCACCTAGACCATCATGAGTAGGAATGGTTCAAAATACGGAGTAAACTTAACGCAAATTCGATCGGTCTTAGGGTTTCGTAAGAGAAGAACGCATCTATGTTTGCGCACATGCTTGTGTATTATACTTACTCCCTCGTGCTTACTTGGTTAGTCAAGGTCAAACTCAAAGCATTTATTTCAATTAGACCATTTACATTTTAAATTATCAAGAAGTTACAGCTTAAGGTAGTTGCTCGTTACAAAACGAACTCTAATCTCTATGGAGAAGAACGAGCAAGAAAATTCACGGACACTCTTTTCCTTCAATTTGGTTTTTACTAAATCTTGGTTACAATATTCTTCTTGCCTCTATATAAAAAAAATAAGTCTCTATTATGATTGGTCACCATGACCGAAATCTAGGCGAGAGAATCATTACTAACCTGCAACTTGATAGTAACAGCTCTGTATGCTCGATCAGCGGTATTCTGTGCTTGACATGTGAGGGTATGGTTGTGATGATGTCTCCTAGGACGCAGTCGAAGTACGGACCTGTCAAAATGACATATAACATTAGATTCCAGAACTTAATCATACATACCATCACGCCTGTATTCCCCGAAGAGTTAGGCAAAGGTGTACCAATGTACACCCACAGTTCGCCAGTATGTATAGGTCCTATGTAATAGGGGGCGAGTCCATTGCCATTAACCGGAAACAAATCCTAATTCCGAGAGTAACACTTTGCTCGATCTGGGAATCGAACCCAAGACTTTTAGCGTGGCAGTCGCGCTTAGGACCACTAGGCTAACGAGGTAGTTAACAACTTCACCATTATCACATCAGCTATTACTCGTCCACTACTGGACATAGGCCTCCCCTAAAGATAGCCACAAAGACCGGTCCTGCATTACCCGCATCTAACGGTTTCCTTCGTCCTTCCCCGGTTCAACAACTTACCTAGCAGTGAATCTTCGACCATCAGGCATTGGTACCACTGTGTAATTGACTCCATGTGTTAATACACCGCCGTCATTATCAACCCAGGTGATCTGTAAAATTATTATTATTAAACTTTTAACTCGTGACGCAAAAACGACGGGGTGTTATAAGTTTGACGTGTCTGTGTGTGTGTCTGTCTGGCATCGTAGCTCCCGAACGCATGAACCGATTTAGATTTAGATTTTTTGTTTGAAAGGTATATTAGTCGGGAGTGTTCTTAGCTTTGTTTAATGGAAATCGGTTCAGCGGTTCCAAAGTTATCAGCTCTTTTGTTAGCAGCGGTACGGTTTTTTTTTCGGGGGTTACTTACACGTACTTACCATTACGCCTGTATTCCCCGAAGGGTTAGGCAGAGGTGTACCAATGTACACCCACAGTTCGACGGTATGTGTTAGGTCCCATGTAATAGGGGGCGAGCCTATTGCCATTAACCGGGCACAAATCTTAACTCCTAGCTGCTACTGAGAAATTCCAAATGGAAAAAGCCAATAACATTTTACTCGACCTGGGAATCGAACCCAGGACCTCATGTTCATCAGTCGCGCTTATGACCACAAGACCAACGGGGCAGTTACTTACAACGGGGCGGGGGTTTCTTACAATGTTTAATTTTGGGCTTTCTACTCTTTTAATAAATTGTTGCAGACTTAAATTCTGACTGACCCACAGGTTTGATCTAGGCAAATCTAATTTAAATAGTTTGTACACATTCCGGACATTCCCATAATGAACTCATATTATTGAAGTGAAACATCTTTACGCACGCTTGACTTGGGAAGTAAGCTAGTGAATGCCTGACGAGAGCGTTACGGAAATGAGTGTGATCGGGCGAACGGAAATTGAGAGGGAGATATAAGTTAGTGAAGATAGAAAGAGAGAGAGAGTTACGTTTCGAATATTACGAAGAAGTTTATTATTTTTTTTTTTTTAAGTATGGGAAATCATCATATTTCTTCCGGTCTGTGAAGCAGAAGCGAAGGTTGTGTCAGACTCTTACTGACTAAAACCCACCCGTGTTCCTCCTAATGCCCTTTGCGTATCAGGCCCGCGGTGAGTTTTTTGAACAAATTTCGCAACCTTGGTAGGAATACTGCCAGATCTACTGCTGCATTTTTGGGGACGATAATTTTGCAGAAAATATAAGTGCCGCTTTTTTATAGTAATAGTTATATTACATAGCCATGCTGCCTATATTAAATACGGTCCTTAATTACAGGGTTCTACCACTTCTGGCCTCTATTTCGTTTACAATACGTACCTCAGCAGCTGGTTTCCCTCCAACAGAAATGCACTCCAAATTCACTTCCCTATCTTCAACAGCTTGAAGAACTGGACCTTTTAGTATCTTTGGAGGGTCTGGAGGTACCAGGACTAGAAGACGAGCGTATCTGGAGCGAATTGCTGGTTCTCCTGAGGACAAGAAGAATGTTTAAATGGATTTTTTTTTTTTTTTCTAAAAAATTAATAGGGGGTTTTTATCCACATGGATACGCCAACCCCATTGTACCTTATCACTACTATTACACTACTAAAATTAAGATATAAAAAAAAAACTTATAATCCTTATTATTTAACAAATTTAGCTATTCATTGATTAAGCTGTTGTACTAGACCACACAATTTTTTGGCAAGATTTGATTTAGGACTCGCTAAAATAGTGAAGATAAGTCCAAGATCTAGAATATTTAAATGAAACTCCCTAATCAATGAATCTCTTTCATTTTTGTTCTTAATGCACTCCATCAGCAGATGTTGCACGTCTTCTATTTTGTTGGTTTAAATGGATAAAATTTCGCCTTGGGCTTAGGCGTAAATTCAGATAGTCAACATTTTTAGTTGCAAGTATAAAATTGTTTAACCAAACCGTTAAAACAAACTCAGGTTTGAAAGAAATAAAATAATTTATTTGAATTTGCATTTTAAAAGTATCATCTTCTACTTTTAAAATGCAAATTCAAATAAATTCTTTCAATTCAGGTCAATAATTGAATAAAAAATTTTAAAGCTGAAAAGCTTGTTTGTTTGGTTAGACGCGCTAATCTCAGGAACTGCTGGTTGGAATTAAAAAAATATTTTTGTGTTGGACAGATCATTTATCGAGGAAGGCTGTAGGCTATGTAACATCACGCTACGATATACGGAAGAGGAGCAGTAACCACAGAACTACCTTAATGCCGGTGGAAAAAACCACAGCAGTTAGTTACTTAATAAGACACAAGACAGCTAATTTTCTATCCAATTCAGTACATAATTATTCAGTTTCAGCCCAGCCATAAACCCGAGCAAACAAATTCATCTAAAACATATAACCTTTACCTCAAATAGTAAATACCCCACCGAATCCACATGTAAGACTGCCAACACATAAACCTAACCGAATTACCATAGTTGGTACTGTTTTATTATAATCTAATAAACTGTTTTATACCAGCAGGTAAACCTGAGTGGAATTAATTCGTGGGTAGGTTTAACTCCCCTATGCTTGGAGAAGGAAAATCGTGGATTGTTGTGCATTTTCGAGAAGATTGTCAACATATTATATGGTGCAGTTTTACTGCGAACTGTGGGTGTACATTGTTACACCTCTGCCTAACCCTTCGAGGAATACCGACGTAATGGTATGAGGGTTAACTTTTATGACATTCTCCTGAAATTTTACGAGGATGCAAAACTTCAACTTGTACTGAGCTTTTGAGATTCTCCATTGGTTCCATTACTCCTCGCAAAATATGACCACCATTTTTCTTTCCTTTTTTTCTGTTCATGGATGTTAAAATGAATAAATGTATAAATGGTTTAAAGTGAGCAGAAAAACTAGTAAACAGCAAATGCAGTGGCAGTAGCAGTAATGGACAGCAATGAAATTTTTTGTCTGCTAAGAACGGATTCCCATTAATGGGTTTTCCTAATAGATATTTCTCAGTAGCAGACCAGAGTTTGGAAGTTGGTGTTATGACATCCCCGTGTCTCGGGAAGCCGTTGGCCCTGCGCCTGATCTCTTCTAGATTGTGTCGGATAACCGTCCCATCGGAATATGAGAGTGAGGGAAAGGGAGTGCACCTATGTTTGTGCACACACTTGTGCCCGAAAATATCTCCTGTGTACTAGTAGGCTAGTATACAGAGATTGGCCACCGAGACCGAAATTCGGACAGGAAAATTATTTGTATTAGGTATAATAATATCCACTTTTCTATGGATTGTTCGTAAGAGATACCGCGCCCCCGGAACGCAAAGGGCACAAGAAGGAACATGGATGGGTTTTAGTCAGTAAAAGTCTGACACTCAGGGGAAGTCATTTGATGATTTCACATCGCTAAAAAAAACACTTTTTATACAAGATATAAAGACTTTATCTTTATTATCAAAATAATATTAAAACTATTGAAGCCCTCTCCACTCCCTCACTACACGCGACAACAGATTGCTACCACCAAACTAACTTAACATCTAAAGCGAAGTGCTAAAAGCTCGTCCGTTGTGATAAAGCTAAAATAATTGTTATTTAAACGTATTAGAGAAAGTTAGGGAGTTAGAGGAGAGGGCCAGACGACTCTGTTTATTAAATCATTGAATGGCTTTTGTAGTTTTCAGTGAACTAATTGAGAGAGAGATTATTGTTTGCAGTACTCTGCAACATTGAGATGAAGAGGGAGATATAAGATAGATCGAATATATTCATGAGAGATAATGGAAGGATTACGTGATTTGCAGAATATGCAGATCTGATTTTTTGTTTAAGCTCCTATATTGTTTGCTCATGTTTGCAATGGAAATAACAAGAAGAAAAAGAAGAGATTCATAATCTGTTCTATAAAAGCTGTTTCATACATTTTTTCCGTACGGGTCTTGCACTTTTTTAGGGTTCCGTATCTAACGGGTAAAACGGTGCCCTATTACTGAGACTCCGATGTCCGTCTGTCAGCAGGCTGTATCTCATGAACCGTTATATTTAGAAAGTTGCAATTTTCACAGATAATGTGTTTATATTTCCGCTATAACAACAAATACTAAAAAACAGAGTAAAACAAATATTTAAGAGAGCTCCCATACAATAGATATGATATTTTTGACGTTTTTATAGATAATATAGTACGGAACGAGTCCGACTCACACTTGGTCGGTTTTTTAATTTTCAAAATAACCGACGGCAACGCCGGGAGAGGACGCCCTAGAAAGACCTACCATGACCTAATTGGTGAGGTTCTTCAGAAAGGTCGGGTGCGCAGTACTCGTAACCGGCGTGCTTGTATGAACAGATGTATGAAGCAGGTGGCGTTCTGTGGTTTCTGCCTACCCCCATGGGAAAAAGGCGTCAGTTTATGTATGTATGTATGTAAATAACCGACGACATATTCTTGGGGAGACTGGAATTTCTAGAATCATCAACTGAATACATAACACAACTTTTCATTACGTGTTCCGTCCCCTCTTGGATCACTAAGGGATTATGTCCTCCACTAACCCAAAGGCCAGCACAATGCCATCAATTCAAACGCTTTTAAAATCAACTGCATAAAATTCTCTCCGTTTAAAACCTCGTAAATAGACATGCGGAACCCAAGAGTTATGAATAGTGTCGTTAAATATTTTATGGAGAACGGGCAAACAAGTTGTTTTGATGTATTCTGATAGTTCCACATTCGCGGTTAATAGTTGTACGTTACCACTACTGAAGTTCTTGCGTACTTTTTACTTCGGTATGTGTAGTTAGGAAGTATTTGTATAGTTGCAACATAATTTTAATCTTTAGTACGTATATAAATAAGGTCGGGCTTTAAGTAAAGAATTTTGTATAAAATAACTTCGAAACGCTAGTATAAATAATGGCTTCCATATTTTTAAACTTTTGGTTATATCTTGTACTAGCGAAATGCCCGCGACTTCGTCCCCGTCAAAGTTTATATATTATCCCACGAAAACCGTAAATTTTTATCGGATAAAAAGTAATCAATGTGTTATGAATCCGTGTGCCAGTGCTAAATTTCATCCAGATCTGTTCAGGCGTTTTAGCGTGAAAGAGTAACAAACATCCATCCATCCATAATATTAGTAGGAAGTAGGACTATTCAGCTCATGTTCAGCTACTATGTTTGTTCTTTAAACATTTTGTCCAAAACACCGACCTTAGAAGGCCTAAGGGCTTCACTAAAGCAGAAAAGCGTGCGAGAAATCGACCAATAAAATACGCGGAGCGGAGACATGACATGATGTTTAACCAATGTGATTGGTAGATTCCTCCACGTCTTCTGTACGCTCCGCTGGTCTTTACTTTAGTCGGATGTGATCCTAAAGGTACTCGCCCAACATTCAATTGATCATTTCAATTGTTTGTTCATAATTATCCTCGTTTATAGACCGGATTTCTTTGGTGTCTAGTGAATGAGCGATTGGCTGCTGCGCTGCATGTCGTGGGTCCGATTCCCGCACGGAACAAATATTTGAATGGCCATCGGATAGTTGTTAAGGGTCTGATGGTGATAATAATGTTTGTAAACAACACCCCGGGTTATAGGAAAGAATCCTAGTGATTTTTTAATAAAATAAAAGAGTATGCTTAGATGGTTCGGTCATGTTGAGAGGATGAGTGAGAGGCGACTAACGAAAGGGATTTATATGGCAGATGTGAGTGGCAACGCCGGGAGAGGACGCCCTAGAAAGACCTACCCTGACCTTATTGGTGGGGTTCTTCAGAAAGGACGTGTGCGCAGTACTCGTAACCGGCGTGCTTGTATGAACAGATGTATGAACGTGGTCGAGGCGAAAGAAGTATGTAAGGATCGTAGCAGGTGGCGTTCTGTGGTTTCTGCCTACCCCCATGGGAAAAAAGGCGTGAGTTTATGTATGTATAAAAGAGTAATGAAAGAGAAAAGAAAGAATTTCAATCTTCTTTTAATATAATAAAGTTGAAAAGTTTCGAATCTGAGTATGGATAATGGAACATGTTGGAAACCTACAAACCGACCTCAATATCACATAGAGCAAGGTATTTGATTAGAAAATATCCACAACATGTTACTTGACAGGTGGCCAAGCTGCAGTCGAGTCCGTGTCGTGGGCAGAATTACAAGTAGCGTACGATTCACGCTTTTATTTTTATAGCAAAATGAAATTTTGTGGCTTTCTATCGTGACTGTAAAAGTTATGAGTGGTTGGAATTATGAAGCTCTGCTTTTTTAAACACTATTGTTAATGACTAGGTATAGAAAAAAAATACTTTTTTGATACTAGTTTTAAGTGATGGTAATGTCTAATTAATTATAAAAATCTGTGATGTCTTGCTATTAATTGTGTTGATATTGGTTAAAATTTAAAACATTTATTCGACTCGGACATAATAATGACAAATGCAAAAATTAAAGGTATCTAGAAAGGAGACTGATTTAGAAATTCCTACTATTTACTTCATACAACCGGAGTTCATACTATCTCTAGATTCTGTTCGCGATATGTTACGTCTTTGGTTACTGTCCCGCTCCCGTAGGTTGCAGCATGATGTTACGTAGACTGTATTATTCCTTATAAATTTGGCTATTACACGGGACTTAAATACATATAATGGTGTTTTCATCAAACGGAATAAAGACCCAATATTGTGTTTCTGTAAAACATAAGTTTTATTTACAATAAGTATTGACAATATTTAACTAATAAACTTTAATCTATTAACAAAACAACCAACCTGTAAAACATAAGAAAACAACATAAAGAGTCCTTATTTCTCCTAAATCAATAAATAAAATTCAAATAAATATAAGTTTCTTTTCAATCCTATGGCCATCAATTCTATAATGACATCATGTGTCATCACTGTCAGACTTACCTAAAGAAAAAATAAAGATAAATATAAACCTAAGAAAAACGGTCGTTTTCTTTACATACACACCGGAAAATTGTAGTTGTACATTGGTGACACCTCTGCATAACCCTTCGAGGAATACAGGCGTGATGGTATAGTATGAATCGGGCTATTATATATGCACAAAAATGTTTTTCCAGGTAGTCCAGAGATCAGCGAGTTTAAACAAACAAAAAACCCTTCAGCTTTATTATATTAGTATGGATAACTAAATATACCTTCATATAAACATACACATACCATCACGCCTGTATTCCTCGAAGGGCTAGGCAGAGGTGTACCAATGAACACCTACAGTTCGCCGGTATGTTTAGGTCCCATGGAATAGGGGGCGAGCTTATTTCCATTACCGGGCACAAATCCTAACTCCGAGCTGCTACTAAGAATTTCATAGAGAAACCCAAAAACACTTTTTGCTCGACCTGGGAATCGAACCCAAGACCTCTAGCGTAGCAGTCGCGCTCACGACCACTAGGCTACCGAGGCAGTTAACTAAACTTGGGATAATTATTATCTTTAGGCAGAACCTTATTCAACAGAATGCAAAAAAAACCGTAATGGTATAATCAAGATACACATTTTCAAGTCCAAAACGAAAATAACCCCACAAAAGGACACGAACCACGTTTAACCTGTAAATAAACCTCGGCCCCAAACAAACATTTACCAGCTTATTTAGCCAAATTACCGTTCAAAGAAAACCCATATGAGTAAGAACTTATCTGGGCGGCCATTTAAAAAGTAAGGAACTCAACAATTATAGGCCTGTGTCAATACTGCCAGTTCTCAGTAAAGTGTTTGAAAAGTTATTACTCAATCAAATGTTGCGTCACTTCAATAAAAATGCCATCTTTCATGAACATCAGTACGGTTTCACCAAAGGGCGTTGTACAACTGATGCCGGTGTTTCCTTAATTAAAAACATTTTTAACGCCTGGGAGGAAGCGCAGGATGCCATTGGAATCTTTTGCGACCTCTCAAAGGCGTTCGATTGTGTGGACCATGAGACACTATTATTGAAACTGGAGCACTATGGGATTAGAAACACATCTCTGGATTTACTAAGATCATACTTGAAAAATAGACAGGTTAAAGTTCAGATAAACTGCGTAAACTCATTAGGGTCTGAAATGACAATGGGCGTTCCACAAGGGTCGATTTTGGGTCCTTTCCTCTTTTTAGTTTATATAAATGATTTGCCACAATTACTCCAACATCAACCTAAGATGGTGTTATTCGCAGATGATACGTCATTGATTTTTAACATAGACAGACGTTCTAAAAATCTGGATGACGTAAATAACGCAATTCTTCAGGTCCAAAATTGGTTTACGGTAAACAATTTAGTACTAAATGAAAAGAAAACCAAATGTATTAGATTTTCTTTACCTAATGTTAAAAGTTGCGCATGTGACCTTGTATTGAATGGCGAAAAACTGGCTTTTGTTAATCAAACGGTTTTCTTAGGAATCACGCTTGACGAGAAATTACAATGGGGACCACATTTAACATGTCTTGCAGGGCGGCTAAGCTCCGCAGCTTTTGCTGTTAGGAAGATTAGACAATTAACAGATGTCGATACTGCGCGTTTGGTCTATTTTAGCTACTTTCACAGCATTATGTCGTATGGCATCCTACTATGGGGTCGGGCTGCTGACATTGAATCCATTTTTATTTTACAAAAGCGAGCTGTCAGAGCCATTTATAATCTCCGTCGCTGCGAATCTCTTAGAGAACTTTTTAAAAATATTAATATTATGACAGTGGCTTGTCAATACATTTATGAAAATATTATGTTTGTAAGAAAAAATGTACATCTTTTTGATAAAATAAGTGATAGACATAATTTTAATACTAGAAATAAGGACAAAATAGCGCAGCCATTTTTTAGATTATCTAAAGTGCACACATCTTTCATGGGGTACTGTGTTAAATGTTACAACAAAATACCTTGTGATATATTAAAATTAAATGAAAATCAATTTAAAAAATGTATCAAAAGTACACTTTGTAAACAAGCTTATTACAAATTAGAAGATTATATTCAAGATAACAATGCTTGGGAACATGCTGGTCCTGCTCCATAGGACAATTTAAATTCTTGACAAAATCAATTGGTTGCTAATTTAATTATATAAGTACTTTGTTTTGATTAATTATTTTTCTCTTCGACATTCATTCTACATTTGAGTATTCCTCACACACTGATTCTTTGTCTTTGAAATGTATAAATGTATTTAATATTACAATTAACTTAGCTTTCATTTCTAATTTGTGGCACCGAGTACGTATTGCAGTACTTTGAGTGACTTTTATTAATAGATCGTTTTGACATCAGTATAATTTTATGGAATTGTACAACTTATTGTAATACATTTTTTTTTTTTTTTTTTAAAAGAGTATGTATGGAGTTTCTTGCCCGTTCTTCTCCATACGAAACTACCTTTTGGAATGGGCAACTAGATTCAATATTTTTAATTTAACATGTGATTGACGTTCAAAAGTGCCTTTTAATGGTCTAATTGAAATAAATGATTTGACTTTGACTTTGAAAAGGCACATCAGACTTGTAAGCCTGGAACTGCCCCTGGTTGCAAGCGCGACTGAGGAGCGTGGGGTCCTGAGTCGAATCCAAGGTCGAGCAATAAGTGATATTGGGTTTTTCCATTAGACAACTCTCAGTAGCAGCCCGGAGTTAAAAATTTGGTGGTGTGATACCCCCGTGTGTCGGAAAGCATGTAAAAGCCGTTCGTCCCGGCTAGACTGTCATTCATAGATCTTTAACAGTCAGAAACCGGAAAATCTGACAAGCAGTATTAGTCTTAGACCAAGAGGTATCGTGTTGCCCAGTACCTAGTGTGGAGGATAGGCAGCCGCTCCATGTCTAGAGACACGCAGCTTTGAGCGAGGGAGACAACGCTCTACAAAATGGAACTTTTCTCAAACCCCATAGGCTATAATAATAGCGGTGTACTGCACCTTTTAACGACAATAGGGCTGGTCAAACACAATAGTTGTCTCGGCGCTGCGAAATTGTCCAACTTTACATCGTTTAACTCACGAACGCCTGTTTAAATTCGGCTGTAGTGAGGTTTGGCCCAAGTTGCTAGATGAAAGCGTTTTCAATAAAACTGTTTGCAAAAGTCTCGTTGAAATCCAGCGTCAGGCACAAGTGGTCGGGCATTTTTCTGAACTGGGCCTGTTTAGCGCAGCCGTGGGGTACACAATAATGTTTATTTTTATTGAATTAACCTATAGGTATATCATCATTTTTATGGATGGTTCGGTCATGTTGAGAGGATGAGTGAAAGGCGACTAACGAAAGGGATTTATATGGCAGATGTGAGTGGCAGCGCCGGGAGAGGACGCCCTAGAAAGACCTACCCTGACCTTATTGGTGGGGTTCTTCAGAAAGGTCGTGTGCGCAGTACTCGTAACCGGCGTACTTGTATGAACAGATGTATGAACGTGGTCGAGGCGAAAGAAGTATGTAAGGATCGTAGCAGGTGGCGTTCTGTGGTTTCTGCCTACCTCCATGGGAAAAAGGCGTGAGTTTATGTATGTATGTATGATAATGAACATTGTTTATTTATTTTGTTCTATTTGACTATTACATGAAACTATCATCGGTTACTGACTATCATCATAGAAGACAGCGTTTACAATAATGATCCTCTTATTATAAAGAAGTTCGTCATAAAGTTTGTGAACTCATTCACAGTCAATTTAAAAATCAAATTCGCTCGACAAAGTTCTTAGTAATTCATTAAAGTTGAGACCTTTAAAACATCTGGCTGAAGTTATGGGCCACGGAATCTATCAGACAATAATGCATATAAAAACCAGCCACACACAGCCAGGCGCACCCTCAAATGTACGTGCCTAAGGTACCTTTTGTACATAATTGGTACCTGAAATATAACTCAGTAGGTATTGAAGCTAGCAGTTATGATTTAGAGACCTTGGGCCATATTATTCTTACAGATTCTTACAAATAATTCCTCACCAATCTAGTATTCCTTAGAACACAAGATTGGTGCCCTGAAATGGCGAGACGAGTACGCGGCAGTCCACAGAAGAGACAGCGATACAACTTGGTCGGCTTCCTTAAGAACTGGCAAGGCCAAGCGCAAAGTCGTGACAGATGGAAGTTACAAAGGCCTCGAGAGTGGGCGCGGCCATTATGGAAATGGCTGCACGAGGAGGAGGAACCCGCTGAGTAACAACGGGTCGACACCTGTCGGGGAAGCACAGAATGCTTATGCGAATTACGCACACCCGTCCATAGAATGACGTGGAACACCGCGGTGGTTTTAGTCGGTAAGAATCCATGATGATTTCCAACGAGCACCAAAAAAAGGAAAAAACGGAGTCTTTTGACCAGCAATGATACAGTACGGGTTAGCGTTGATAACAATAATACCCCTATCTCCTTTCAATTGCACCACAGCCTAACCTCGAACAAAGCCGTTGCGGTTGAACAATTTGCGGGTGTGTTTGCCTTTGACCGTGCAAAAGTGGCTTTTTCTTTGCCGACCCGTGTTTGACGAACGTCTAGTTGGACACAATTAACTTGTACTACTGTAAAGTTACTGTGCTGTGGTATTGTCCTACTGTTTTGCGGAACTGCTATGGTTTTTGTGATGTATGAATAATTTGTTTCATGTGGTGAAGACGGTTGTGTGAACTGTAAAGGGTATAATTTAAGTTGAAACATTTTGTAGGTTGGTTTATTATGAGAACAACGTAGTGCTGTTTAATTAGGAGAAGTGTATTAACAGTGCGTTCCATACAGTCGGGTAGACTAGTCATATTTTGGTAATATATACAACTGAAGAGTTTATTTGCTGGTTTAAACGCGGTAATATCTTGAACTATCAGTCGGATTGGTAAAATTCTTTTTAACCCCCGACGCAAAAACGACGGGGTGTTATAAGTTTGACGTGTCTGTGTGTGTGTGTCTGTGGCGTCGTAGCTACCGAAAGCATGAACCGATTTTGATTTTGTTTTTTGTGTTTGAAAGGTGAATTAGTCGGGAGTGTTCTTAGCTTTGTTTGATGGGATCGGATCAGCAGTTTCAAAGTTATCAGCTCTTTTGATAGCTGCGGTAGTTATTTTGTCTTCTGTCGGGGGTTACGTAAAATTTTTAGTTTTGTGTTTTTGTATATAATTGCCTAATTCATGAGAAATTGTACAGGCTATATAAATAACATCAGGCTACGACCTATAGGAGTAGAGCAGTAACCAAAGACGTAGCTTAACGCGGGTGAAAATATATTAAGGGTAAGAATGAATTTTCTAATCCAACTGATAGTTTAAGAAATCAACAACAAAAGTTTTTTTTTTTAAAAAAAACGTTGCCCCACACTAAGAATGCATTCAAATATTTGTTCCGTGCGGGAATCGAACCCGCGACACGCAGCGCAGCAGCCGATCGCTCAGCCACTGCGCCAACCGTGCCGACAAAGATTAAGTAGGTATAGATTCCAATTGTCTCAGCGAAGTCAGAAGACAAAAATGTATTCAGCATTTAATAACTTAACATTGGCAATGCGACACCAGTCCAGATTAAAGTTTCAAACAAGTTAGTGAGTTGAAGCGAGTTCTTATCGAGACAATTTGCAAAAGTGAGGTGAAAAGCATCCAGCGAGAATAAGGACGTGATGTTTTGGTCAAAGATGCTTGTTGAAATGGATAGGTTTTTTTTTACCGATGGGAAATCATCTAATGACTTCCCCCGCCCAGGCGGGGCGGGAAGGAGTGTCAGACTTTTACTGACTAAAACCCATCCATGTTTCTTTTTGTGCCCTTTGCGTTCCGGGGACACGGTATCTCTTACGAAAAATCCACAGCCCCGGCAGGCATCGGCCCTGAGTGGCGCCTTCTAAAATGGATAGAGTTAGATAATTTATTTTATTACTAGCTTTGGCCTGCGACATCGTTTTCGTAAATTATCATGGGTTTGATTATTGGGATAGAGTGAAGAATGAAATTATTATAAGAGAACGTTGCGAATTAAAAGAGGATGTATTGACAAAAGTAGAAAAGAGTATGCTTAGATGGTTCGGTCATGTTGAGAGGATGAGTGAAAGAAGACTAACAAAAGGGATTTATACTATGGCAGATGTGTGGCAACGCCGGGAGAGGAGGCCCTAGAGAGACCTACCTTAACCTTATTGGTTACTGGCCTGTGGACGGTGAGCAATGGGTAGCTCACCGTCCTTACGTTGCATAACGACAGGCCGTGTCGACGGCGCGTTCGTGTTCCACACGCGCCTCAAAGAGATGTCAGCAAAAGGAAGGGGCCACTGAGGGCCGATGCCTGCCGGGGCTACGGGTTGTTCGCAAGAGATACCGCGCCCTCGGAACGCAAAGGGCACAAGAAGGAACATGGGTGGGTTTTAGTCAGTAAAAGTCTGACACTCCGTCCCGCCCCGCCCAGGGCGGGAGAAGTTATTTGATAATTTCCCACCCACCAAAAAACAAAAAAAAAAAAAACCTTATTGGTGAGGTTCTTGGACGTGCTTATATGAACAGATGTATGAACGTGGACGAGGCGAAAGAAGTATGTAAGGATCGTAGCAGGTGGCGTTCTGTGGTTTCTGCCTACCTCCATGGGAAAAACTCGTGAGTTTATGTATGTGTATGTATCTTTCACAGAAATCTATTTCGATTTCTAAAATAAAAGTGAACCCAAGTTACTCCTCACAACATCGGCTATCGGCCAGTCAAAATCGGTCTAGATATTTCGGAGATTAGCCGGAACAATCAGACAGAAAGATACAAATTTTAGGTGTAAGTAACGGTACATACACTTAAAATTTGTATCTGTCTGATTATACGGATAAACATTAATATTTATTACGTAAAAAGCTGTTACTTTGACATTACAAACAGACACATACCATCACCATCACGCCTGTATTCCTCGAAGGGTTAGGCAGAGGTGTAAAAATGTACACCCACAGTTCGCCGGTATGTTTAGGTAGCATGTAATAGGGGGCGAGCCTATTGCCATTAACCGGGCACAAATCCTAACTCCGAGCTGCTACTAAGAATTTCATAGAAAAACCCAATAACACTTTGCTCGACCTGGGAATCGAACCCAGGACCTCTAGCGTAGCAGTCGCGCTTAGGACCATTAGGCTAACGAGAAAGACACTTACATTTTATTCATCTTTTTAGATAACTAGATAAAGCACTTAAAGTCTATTGGTCCCGGCTGTCATTCGCAGATCTTTGACAGTCGTTACAGATAGTTAGAAGTCTGGAAGTCTGACAACCAGTCTTACCAAGAGGTATCGTGTTGCCCGGTAACTGGGTTGTGGAGGGCAGATAGGTTGTCGCTCGAAGTAAAACACTGGTATTCATATCCGGTTAGACTGGAAGCCGACCCCAATATAGTTGGAAAAAGGCTAAGCAGATAGATAGATAGTTAACTAGCATCTAGCTAGGTGATAGTCGTATTTATAATTCGAGTATTCACGTCAGCGCTCCTGTATACGCGTAATATTGTGTTTGCTTTTCGCATTGCACTATTTACAAGAAGAAACAGCTCACTGATCTAAATATCTAACTATACGTGACAGTAAATTTAGACTCACTTAACACAAACCTAAGATCCATTTTTCCAAATCATATCCAGCAAACGAAATCTTCAGTCATCTGAATAATTCAAAATGATAACGAACAACACCCTTGGTGTTCGAACCATGGGACACCGTGATTCCCCCCTCCTCCCCAAATAAACAACCCCTCACCCCCGCCATGTCATTTCGGCAACATTTGTACGACTTCATAGGAATATTGCATGGGATTTTTTATGGTTTCTTTGCCCCTCAGAAGTGGGGAAATGAGTAATAGAACGGGGAGCTCCGAATGGTATTCTAAATGAGTTTGTAATCTTATGGGGCTGCGTTTTTTATGCGTATGTGGTAGGGCAATGTTCGAGATATGCTGAATGCTGCAATAGGCTCTTTGATGCAGAAAATCTAGTTTAATTATTGTGTCGTTACGTTTTATTGGTGATCTTATTTAGAAGAATTCACAATTATTCGTTTATAATTCACATTAAATACATTTTTAAATATTAATATAGACAATAAAAACATTTAAAAATATGAAAAATAGTAGCCCACCGGTATCAGAAACAGGATCCAAGCTACCGGTGGTCAGGGCTAATGAAAATACCTAACAATGCCTCTAACAATGTCCTCTATTTGCGATACGTCAAGCTAGTACTGTAGCCCTTAAGGCCAGTCCACTATATCTAGCCCTGTCCCTTATTAACAACATTTTATTACATGACGATTCATTATCATTCATTATTAACATTAAAATTAAATGAATAAATGAAATGAATAAATAAAAATAAAAATTAAATGAAAATCAATTTAAAAAAATGTATCAAAAGTACACTTTGTAAACAAGCTTATTACAAATTAGAAGATTATATTCAAGATAACAATGCTTGGGAACATGCTGGTCCTGCTCCATAGGACAATTTAAATTCTTGACAAAAACAATTGGTTGCTAATTTAATTATATAAGTACTTTGTTTTGATTAATTATTTTTCTCTTCGACATTAAATCTACATTTGAGTATGCCTCACACACTGATTCTTTGTTTTGAAATGTATAAATGTATTTAATATTACAATTAACTTAGCTTTCATTTCTAATTTGTGGCACTGAGTACGTATTGCAGTACTTTGAGTGACTTTTTTTAATAGATCGTTTTGACATCAGTATAATTTTATGGAATTGTACAACTTATTGTAATACATTTTTTTTTTAAAGAGTATGTATGGAGTTTCTTGCCCGTTCTTCTCCATACGAAACTACCTTTTGGAATGGGCAACTAGATTCAATATTTTTAATTTAACATGTAATTGACGTTCAAAAGTGCCTTTTAATGGTCTAATTGAAATAAATGATTTGACTTTGACTTTGACATTAGATATCTTTTGCAAGTACTGAACTGAGACTCCTAAGTGCTGCTAATCGATACCTGGAGTCCATTGCTACCCCCAGCACTACTACAATTAAATTAATTCAATTCATTTTGTTATTCTTTTTGTTTTCTGTTTCAATTTAATCTTAAAATATTTGTATTTTATTTTTCGTTATTTTGTTCTCAATGATTTTATAATTTTGTATTTTTTATTCTTTTACTGTGCAATTTGTCAAATTTTATGTTTTATGCTTAGTTTTGTTTAATATGTATTAACCAAAAACTTGTATGTCTGGTTTAAACTGTAAGTATAGGATGGTTATTTTAAAATAAATAAATAATAAATACGCGCCGTGTCTCGCAGTACAGCTTTCTGAATCAAGCCCTTGATCCAACCGCCCAACGAGAGCCTCCTGAGGTGTTGGGCGAGGCTCTTGGCTATTACACTACTGGCCGTTACGACTATCGGCACAATGATTGCTGTACTCACATCCCACATGTCAACAACTTCGCGAGCTAGGTCAAGATACTTAATTTATTTATCTTTCTCAGCTTTCACGAGGTTATCGTAATGCGGGACCGTAATATAAACCATCATTGCGCGATGCTCTAATCGATCTACCACCACTATGTCAGGCTTTTTGGCAACAATAATCCTGACAGTGATGATAGATCGATCCCAATACAACGTGATATTGCCATTTTCAAGAACTGGGTCGGGCACATACCTATATTACGGTACTTTAGAAGAATTATTATTATGATTTATTTCATTACAATTATTATTTCACTCATCTAGTTTTTCAGGACATCGAGAAACGACTGGTCGACTCTTCATGTGACCAAAGGGCTGGCCTTTTCTTGAGCCAAAGAATCTGCTGCCAGCCTTTTGGGTACTTGTCCCCATTGACAGCGATGCGGATGAGTTCTCTGATGCCCCATGAGCTTCCTTTTTTGTTTTTTTATTATTATTTAAGTAAATAATTGTATGGTCCAGGTCGAGCAAAAAGTGCTGTTGGGTTTTTCTATGAAAATCTCAGTAGCAGCTCGGAGTTAGGATTTGTGCCCGGTTAGTGGCAAGAGGCTCGCCCCCTATTACATGGGACCAAAAACATATCGGCGAACTGTGGGTGAACATTAGTACACCTCTGCCTAACCCTTCGGTGAATACAAGCGTGATGGTATGTGCAAATTGTATGTTTGAAAAATAAAGTTATTAGTTTAGAAAAAAATATACTATACTAGCTATTTGTATACCCCGCGATATCCCCCGGTTTCAGTTACGTCTTTGGTTACTGCTTCTCTCTCATTAGTCGTAGCGTGATGAACCTTCCTCTTGAATTATTTTATATTTATGAAAACTGCAATAAAATCCGCGTAGATGCGTTTGCGCATATACATATCTCCTACTTGACCGTTTGGGTTTGGACGGGAGAATATAAGATAGGTACATGAAAAAGAAAGGATTAGTAGCAGCACCATCATTATTTTATCATCAGCCAAAATTGGCCAATATTGGGTTATGTGTAGCTGATGGGTACGCGGGGCGACAGAGGCGCCCGCCGCTGCTGTGGGTGCTGCCCGCTCGCACCACCCTGCTGCAGCACGCGCCGCTGATGCGCGCGCTGCTTGCACTCAAAAAGGTGCCACAAGAGATTGACAGTTTCAGCTGCACTCTGAGCGAATTCACACGAGCCGCATTTTATTAAGCCCCGATGCAAAATGATGGGGTATTATAAGTTTGACGTTTCTGTGTGTGTGTGTCTGTCTGTGGCATCGTAGTTTCCGAACGCAGGAACCGATTTTGATTTTGTTTATTATGTTAGAAAGGTGAATTAGTCGGCAGTGTTCTTAACTTTTTGATTGAAATCGATTTAGCGGTTTTAAAGTTATCAGCTCTTTCGTTAGCTACGGTAGGTATTTTTTTTGTCTGTCGGGGGTTACTTGAAATTTTTAATTTTACGTTTTAACATTTCTTCATGATAAGTATTCATAACTACACCATAGTAATAGGTACATCATCAATGATAGTTGTATGTGCTTGAAATAAATATATAACATTTACTATATTAATAAAAAATATCACTTTACTTTTAATTAATATTTTAAAGCAGACCATTGTCAAGTTTTAATTACAATGGAAGTTTTCTTAAATTACAAAGGAGACTAAAATAATACCTACAACAGTTCGGATGATTGACTTGATTCATTGGCAAGTCCAACTTACCTAGTTATAACAACCAAATGTACAAATTAATGGAATAAAGAGATCTGATTTGATTTTGTTTGAAAAAATAAAACTTTGCCATTAAAAGTGAGATTCATTTATTTATATTTTTTTACATAATTGGTACTTACCGCTTTTTGAGATAAGTTTAAGATCAACTAGAATTGTCAAAGAGGATATTATTAGTTTTTTGAAAGTAGAAAAACTGCCTCGTTAGCCTAGTGGTATGCCTGCCGGGGCTGCGGGTTGTTCGCAAGAGATACCGCGCCCCCGGAACGCACAAGGGCACAAGAAGGAACATGGGTGGGTTTTAGTCAGTAAAAGTCTGACACTCCCTCCCGCCCCGCCCAGGGCGGGAGAAGTTATTTGATGATTTCCCACCCACCAAAAAAAAAAACAAAAAAAAAAAAAAAAAAAAAAAAGCCTAGTGGTCCTAAGCGCAACTGCGAAGCTACAGATCTTGTGTTCGATTCCCAGGTCGAGCAAAACGCATTATTGGGTTTTTCTATGGAATTCTCAGTAGCAGCTCGGAGTTAGGATTTGTGCCCGGTTAATGGCAATAGGCTCGACCCCTATTACATAGGACCTAAAACATGCCAGCGAACTGTGGGGTACACTGGTACACCTCTGCCTAACCCTTTGGGGAATACAGGCGTGATGGTATGTTTTAAAAGTAGATATCCCTATCTACTTTGCAAATTTGACTAACTGAAACCTTTGATTAGGTTTTGTTTAACTTATCCATTGGGCCATCACGATAGCTGGACTTTTAAACAATAATTATAAGCCTGAAATCGCCAATCTACTTTGAGCAAGCGTGGTGATCGATCCTCGTGCCTTCTCTGTATGAGAAGAAAACTTTGTACTACAGTGGAATAATAATAGGCTGGTATTATTATTCTTACATACATACATACATAAACTCACGCCTTTTTCCCATGGGGGTAGTTAGAAACCACAGAATGGCACCTATACGATCGTTACATACTTCCTTCACCTCGTCCACGTTCATACATCTGTTCATACAAGTACGCCGGTTACGAGTACTGCGCACCCGACCTTTCTGAAGAACCTCACCAATTAGGTCATGGTAGATCTTTCTAGGGCGTCCTCTCCCGGCGTTGCCACTCACATCTGCCATATAAATTCCTTTTGTTAGTCTCCTTTCACTCATCCTCTCAACATGACCGAACCATCTAAGCATACTCTTTTCTACTTTTGTCACTACATCCTCTTTTAATCCGCAACGTTCTCGAATAATTTCATTCCTCGCTCTATCGTTCAAAGTTACTATTCTTATTCTTATTACCTTTATAAGTAAAACCTATCTGTAATCAATAGATAGAGAATTCAAGAAGGTTTATACGTATCATCACGCTACGACCAACGGGAACGAAGCACTAACCAAAGGCGTAACGGAACGCGGGTGACACCACGGGGCACAAAACGGTCTGCTCGACAAAGTCATTAATTAACAATAAAATTGCTTAATTATCATGACACCATTAAGAAGAATTAAAATGGTCCAAGCAACACTTGGTTTATTTTAACAGATAAATCTAAACCAACTTAAACCTAACTTTAGTACGACCAGAGACTAAAAAGGTCCTTTCAGAACGAAACACGGTTGTACCCGGATATATTTTTCTAAATTATCCGTGACAGTCCGCTCGTTTTAGTTACCCGCCCCTAATTAAGAGAGAGTGAATGTAGGGTTGCCGTTAACTGGAAATATTAAACGGCTTGACATTTTTTTGTATTCTTTTTTTTATGGCTTCTGTTTTTGAAGCTGATAATTTATAGTTTTAAAATCTATCAACGTTGCACACAAACAATTTTAACGGTAAATATCAAATATCTGTAACATTTTTTTTTGTGTTTTTAAAACACGTATAAATTTACTTCTTTATACATGTCTAAGTATCACTTAATAAGATTAAGCACTTTTATGCATATTAATAGACTTTAGATCTTTCATTAATATATAAATTAATATTTACCTTAAAATTTGATAAAAAACCTTAATAATAACGAAAAAGAAAGGAAAACTAAATGGCATCAGAAAATTTATCCGCATCGCCGTCAACCGGAAAAGTACCCAAAAGACTGGCGGCATTGCCACGTTGGATGGCAAGGCTTAACCTCTGGCCAAGGTAAAAGCCAGCCTTAAATAAATTAGTTTAATAATAAAACTCAAATTAGCAATATTTACATTATCCCTACTTTTCCTACTAATATTATACATAAGCTACCTTTTATCATGAAAAAAAAGGCTTGGAAGGGGTGAAATAGGGGATAAAAGTTTGTATGGAAGTCCGACATCATTGAAAATAAAACCATAATATTTTTAGCGCAGAGGCCTAAAAGTCAAAAATAATTTTAGACTTTTGCTTTTAATGGTATCTTTAGTCAAAAGTTTTATAATTATGAAGGTACCTAAATAATATTACAGCTAATGTCATTTAGTAATTTAAACTTTGAGTCAAGGGCAGACAGCTCATTTTCAAAACTTATTTAAGTCTAAATCTAGTCTGAACCCTAATTTAGATAGAGATCATCATAATAGATACTTTTCTTGTCATCTGATATTATGAATTTTCTTTTTTATTGTACATGATGATATTTGGCAAGCATTTCACAACTTACGATTTTTTTATAGTCGGAATAAAATACTTTTGTAAGTACTTAAAAAAAAACGGGTACCTACTTCATGTAAAAATAATAGATGCAAAGAATGAAATAAAAAGAAAAAACGGAACATTTTTAACCGGCTTCAAAAAAGGAACACGTTCTCAATTCGAATCGTAATTGTTTTCTTAATTCAAATTTAATTACAGCTAAAAATATTTTACCAATGAGACAACCCTTTTTTTAAGGATGGGACATCAGCAAATGACTTCTTGGAAGGGAGTATCAGACTCTTACTGACTAAAACCCACCCCTGTTCCTCCTAATGCCATTTTCGTTCCAGGGCCACGGTGACTCTTTCGAACAAATTCCGCAACCCTGGCAGGAAAGTGTCAACCCTGCGGGGTACTTAACATACGTCACGCGAGCAGTCCTAAACAAACCATACAAAAACAATCTTGTTATGAAACAAACTTATATCATGTTGTATGCGGCTCATTTATCACTGAGTGTACCTAATGAACCACAGGAGTCCCGAGTGACCCGGAATCCTTTTAGAAATACGTAATTTTCGTGATTTTATTAAAATAAAATCCAACACAAAAAAAACAAAACTTATTAATAACATGATATAAAACAATTTCGTTTCTCGCCGTCTGTACGGTTAGATCTTTTGTAGGTACTACGCAAACGATTTTAATGCGGCTTCCGTGAATAGATAGACAGTAATACAAGAAGAAGGTTTATAAGTTTTGAATATGCCGCCACAGCCAGCGGGAGCGGAGCAGTAACCTAAGATGTAACTGAAAGCGGGTGACAACATGGAGTAGTAAATAATATTTTTTTGTACTAATTAGGTACTAAGTTATCCGATGAGAACATAAAAACTATGAGACGGATTCTATGAGCTAGATCAATTCATTCAGATTTTTTTTATTAGAAAAGGTCTCAACAAAAATTACTATTTTTTTTGGATATTTAGCTCGTACTGTCCCACTGCTGGGCAAAGGCCTCCCTCCATTCATTTCATCAGTCGTAACTTTGCGTTACGTCTTGCCAATTCTTAAGGAACCCGACTAAGTCGTTGAGCCAACTACTGCACCAGTCTTGAGTTCTACGGACCCATAGGTCGTTCGACATGCGGTAGAGGTGTCCAGCCCAGTCCTATTTAAACTGGGCAGCCTATTTAGCCACGTGAATGAACTATGTTGTATGTGGTGTGACACCCCCTTGCCAAGGAAAGCACGTAAATCCGTTGGTCCCGGCGGTATTCGAAGATCTTTGACATTCGTTACGGACAGTCAGAAGCCAGGAAGTCTGACGACCAAGTCTAACCAAGAGGTATCGTGTTGCCCAGTAACTGGGTTGCCAAGGTCAGATAGGCAGTCGCTCTATGTAAAGCGCTGGTATTCAGCTGCATCCGGTTAGACTGAAAGCCGGCCCCAACATAGTTGGGAAAGGCTAGGCAGATGATGTAATGATTTATGTTTTGGACCGCATTTTTGTGTTTCGAATGCGATCCATTAACTTAACACCAAGCATGCTACACAAAAAGCAGTATATCAATATAGGGCCACCTGACAAGACTCAATGTCAATCTTTCATTAATTCAACCACTTTTTATTATGAAAAATTTCTTTTACTTTTGCTTCCATACATAATATTAGCGCGGTATATGGACAAGCGGCCTCTCCATGGGTGGGCAAAAATTATAATTTTAAATTTGAAACAAATCTTTTGTATTATATACATCGTAATATTAACTGACTGGTCTTTTGGGTGCAATTGCAAGCGTGACTGCTGAGCGTGAGGACCATGGTTCGATTCCTAGGTCGGGAAAACTGTTCTTAGGTTTTTCTTTAGGATTAGAAGTACTGCTGATATCTGCCCGGTCATATTGAATTGCACGCCCATCAAGCTATAACAGGATAGAAGGAGTGGAGCAGAGCACTATAATATCTCCTGAGGGTTGCGAAAAACTTCACTAGAATCGGAACCAAATCGATTCAAAACTAAAAAAAAAAAGAATCATTTTCCTAACACATTAGTATAACTCGCAGCTCGTATATTACGCGGCCTTTGTCACCCCAGAATCTTGAGTTTTGTCGTTAATTTATATAACCCTGTTTAAAAAAAAACTTATTTAAAATTAATTATTTTAATGATTTATTGGAATGTAGAAAAATACTCCTTTGCCCCACAGTATGATAAAACAGGCCAAAAATAATAAATCTATACTTGTAATAAATCTGATGAGTTATTTTTTTTTGTCTATTTGTTTGAATTAGCTAATCTCAGGAACTGCCAGTCGGATTGGGAAAATGGCCAGATTCACGAGGTACATACCATCACGCCTGTATTCCCTGAAGGGTTAGGCAGAGGTGTACCAGTGTACACTCACAGTATGCCGGTATGTATAGGTCCCATGTAATAGGGGGCGAGCCTATTGCCATTAACCGGGCACAAATCCTAACTCCGAGCTGCTACTGCGAACTTCATAGAAAAACCCAATAACACTTTTCGCTCGACCTGGGAATCGAACCCAAGATATCTAGCGTAGCGGTCGCGTTTAGGACCATTAGGCTACCGAGGCAGTTTTGAGGGACAGTATATGCTATATAACATTACGCCATGACATATGGGAGCGGAGCAGTAATCAAAGACGTGACGCGGTAGAAAAGGACCACACGGGTGAAGTTGCGGGTAAAAGCTAATAAATAATAATAATTTACAATAGCAACCCTTCGAACATAATCTTAATAATCCATCCAAATATATAGCACTTATGTTCTTCATATCCCACTATCATGGGCTCGTAAACATTGGCTCGCATTCTTCAATCAACGGTCTAACTCACCCCAATACGGCAACAAGCTAAATAAAGAGAATTGCCATTTACGGCAGGAGAGACGTGTGAATCAAATGGATGAGGCATTTTGTACCGGATGCTTCTTCATAACAGGCGGCATGCTTGTATGACCGGATGTGTAAACGTGGATGAAGCGAAAGGAGTGTGTAGGGATCGCAGGCGGTAGCGTTCTGTAGTTTCTGCACTATCCCCATGGGAAAAAGGCCCAATTTAAAGCACTTGTGAATGTCATTCACAGGAAAACAGAATTAAATCTAGTTGCCTTTTCCAAAAGGTCTGGTAGTTTCCTATGGTTGATGTCTAGCTGGAGGTTTCAAGGTTGCAGAGTTTCCTGACCTGCGCCATATTCGTGTATCTTGTAAACTACGTATATATAATTCTCCATCTATTCTAGCAGCTTTGTTAAAATGAATGAAAATACCTTTTTCTTTATACCACAGAAGGTCGGAAGCCAACTAGCGCCCCGCCTGATGATAAGCGGTTATCGCTGCCTGTGGACACTTGCAACACCAGAGGCATCACTCGTGCGATTTAGTTAGGTAGTAAGTTATTTTTTAAACCTCATTAGATGGCAGACAAGCTTGATGTTAAGTGGTCACCTCTGCAATACCAGAGGCCTTGCAAATACGTTGCCACCCCAGAGACAAAATTTAAATGTATTATGTGCCTGTAATTACATTGTGTATTTCCCTTCAAACGGGAACACAGCAAAGCTTCTTCGCGGCAGAAGTAGGTATGGTGAATTAGTCAATTAACGCATTTTGATTGAGCATGGTGATCAATGCACTGTATAAGTAGAGGCCTTTCCAATTTAGTGGGACAATAATAGGCTTGTATTATTATTTTTTATGTTATTTTATTTAATAAATCTGTAAATGATGAAGATGGTTCGGTCATGTTGAGAGGATGAGTGAAAGGCGACTAACAAAAGGGATTTATATGGCAGATGTGAGTGACAACGCCGGGAGACGACGCCCTAGAAAGACCTACCCTGACCTTATTGGTGAGTTTCAGAACGGTCGGATGCGCAGTACTTGTAACCGGCGTGCTTGTATGAACAGATGTATGAACGTGGACGAGGCGAAAGAAGTATGTAAGGATCGTAGCACACGGCGTTCTGTGGTTTCTACCCACCCCTATGGGAAACAAGCGTGAGTTTATGTAAGTATGTATATAAATCTGTAAATATTGTACATATAAATATTCCTAACTGAATTAGATAAAAAAATGCGGGTAAACAAACAGGTTGTTTGTTTGCCAGTATTCTGCTTATTCCTTCAGGGCCTGCAGAATACATATTATATAATTTATATTCTAATATTAGCTAACATGATCCACCTACGTATCTTACAGTACATATTATTCGTAGGCGTAGGTAATTTATATTCCTATAAGAATGCTTTTAACAAAGCCGACATTTACGTGTATGGAATTTAGTATGTTTTAGAAACAATATGAGTTTAGTAATTTTGTTGTATAGAGCGGCTTTTTGGTAAGATTTTAACAACACACATAACATACCATCACGCCTGTATTCCCCGGGGGGTTAGGCAGAGGTGTACCAATTTACACCTACAGTTCGCCGGTATGTTTTAGGTCCCATATAATAGGGGGCGAGCCTATTGCCATTAACCGGGCACAAATCCTAACTCCGAGCTGCTACTGAGAATTTCATAGAAAAACCCAATAACACTTTTTGCTCGACCTGGGAATCGAACCCAAGACCTCTAGCGTGGCATTCGCACTTAGCACCACTAGGCAACCGAGGCAGTTAGATTAGTTAGAGTTGGATTTTAAAGACTAAAGAAATTTATTTAATGGGTATTTACGGGTAACATGCTAATTCATTTTCTCAAAATATCTACTAAAATACATTTAAGTAAATTTTCATTAGTTCACTTTATTTTTCTGCTTATTATTTAAAACCTGTTACTTCGCGTTATATTACTAATTTCTCCTGTATAGTAGGTGCGTTTACAAAGTTATACAAACAGTCAGATACAGAACAACTATCTGTGGGGTCATACACAGATTACTACGTGCGGGATTCGAACTCTCGACATCAGCAGCAGCCAATCGCCCAGCCGAACCGAAGTGCCAAAGTTAATGCTATTTTCAGACTTGTGACAGAGTCTGAAAATAACAGCAACTGACTATAAAAGTTTTTTTATTTCCCCTTTCAAGTACTTTCAAAAGTAATTCAACACAAAGTAACCTACAGTTCATCATTATTTTAATTTCAAACTTTTATTCAGAAACCCACATCCTAAAATAACTCGGACAGAAAGACCATTCCCTTCCCTAAAACAACGCGGAAAAAAGGACCAAAAAAAAATCACTTGATATAAATACCACATCTACGTTGACGAACATCGTCACCTCCCTCGGGGCGGTATCCATCCGTTGTCTTGCTACAAAGCCGCCTGGCGGTTGACTCAAAGGAATAACCCCTGCTATCCCAGTATAAGCTCTGTATATTCTATTTTGTACTGCAAAATTGTTCGTGGTGTTACGTTTTTATTGCACTTAGTAGAAGTTGGAAGGTTATTTTGGTCAAAAAAAGGAGGGAATTAAGGAACTCAAATTAATTGGATCGGAAGAGAAGGAAACTAATTCTATGTTCATAGTATTTAACATAATATTGTGTGAATAGGATTCACAGTCTGCCTCGTTAACATAGTGGTCTTACAGGTCTTGGGTTCGATTCCCAGGTCGAGCAGTGTTATTGGGTTTTTCTATGAAATTCTTAGTAGAACCACGGAGTTAGGATTTGCGCCCGGTTAATGGCAATAGGCCCTCTTACATGTGACCTAAAAACATACCGGCGAACTCTGCGGGTACATTGGTACACCTCTGCCTAACCCTTTGGAGAATACAGACGTGATGTATGTAGGATTCACAGTGTTTTATTACTAGAATCAAAAACCTACACATCATATATGAATATATGTATGCGTTTTGTGCGTGAACTTAACTATGTCTACGCTGAGTTTAATGAATCACAGTACGTCAGAACTGCCAGGCATACTGCTGCATTCTGAGAAACAATCAATTCTCAGGGTGCAGTGAGTGTCCGTTCTTTACCACTTCCTGAACATGTAATTAATCAATTCTGAGCTTATTTCATAAATACCTTTTTTTTTCATAAAATCAAATTAATGTATTTACCAATAATCATGTAATGAGATATTTTAACTTGCCATTTGAAAATAAGACTAAAAACTGTCCATCCATTTTACGAAACGCTCAAACAAATTTAAGCAATTTCACCAAACAAAATTAACAGCCCAACTAACAGGTGGATTTTGAAGCCAACATTCAAATAATAATTAAAACTTTTACCTAACTCCTACACTTTCTGATGGCTAGTTCGTTTTACAGCTCAATTACACAGGCATAGATAGACAACACACCGACTTTCATGGCTGCCGTGAAGTAGTCTAAGGGCTAAAATAGATTAACTACTTTTAGAATGGACGATCCGTGTTTTAGACGCTTTCCTGAAGTTTCGATGCCACGTCCGTCTGGAGAACTTACAATTGCCAGTCACAGAGATAGGCTCGCTTTTTGGATACTCTTCAAGTACCATCATCAACAACATACCATCACGCCTGTATTCCCCGAAGGGTTAAGCAGATGTCTACCAATGTACACCCACAGTTCGCCGGTATTTTAAGGTCCCATGTAATAGGGGGCGAGTCTATTGCCATTAAACGGGCACAAATCCTAACTCCGAGCTGCTACTGAGAATATTATAGAAAAACCCAATAACGCTTTTTGCTCGACCTGGGAATCGAACCGAAGACCTCTAGCGTAGCAGTCGCGCTTAGGACCACTAGGCTAATGAGGCAGTCAAGTACAGTATTCATGTATGTCATCAGTTTCCGGACCGCAAGATACAGGTATAAACCTAGTTTCGGGATTACTGTATTTTAAATGTATGTATTTCAACTCATAGATATATATTTTAAAGTTAAGTATCATATTTAAACTCCTTAAATTAGCTCTATAAGGACCAATAATAAAAAGACCAAAGTGGTCAATACATTAAGACCAATTTGGTCTATCTTATGTTTATTTATACTTGTGCATGTTGTGATTAATTATTAATGGTTCTCATCTTGTTATTATTTACTAGAATTCTAATAAAGTACGGGGATGTACTAACTACTACTGGTCTACTTTAAGAACGTTTTAGTCATTAGAATTTGAAGTGCACATTGTTTTTATAATAATCCTAGAATGGTTGTATGGATTGATTGCTTTGATTGTGATTTCAGCGTGTGAGGTGCCGTTAGATTTGTCTAATTGTGAGAGTGACATATGGTGTAACAAAATAAAAAAAAAAATAGCCGATACCATAAATGTTTGCTTGTTAACATGTAATTTGGAATGAAAAATATTAATAAATGTTACTTCAAACAAAAAAAAAATCAAAAAACCCAACTGCTTGAGCTGAAAAATTGTGTAGTTAAAATTTTCACGAAACAGCGATCGAACGTCGAAAGTCGTGAAAACGCAAATTAGTCGCAAAATCGCACAACTAAAAGAGCCAGCCTGCTTTGGCGTTAAAGGAGCACCCTTGTTGAGACTTTGACTCATAAACCAAGAGTTACACATTAAACTCTTTAACTACTTTGCTAATGGTTAATCCCTTACAAGAAACAAAGTACTAAGTGATCCCTGTTGGGGTTCTTGAAGTTCCTAACTTGGGGTATAAACCACCAAATCCAATGATGGATTTTCCGGAAATTATGTGGTACATAGAAGGTTCAGTTTTGCATCCTCGCCAAATTCCAGGAGGCAACTATGCTGGTTATTCTCAACATTAATTAATAATTAAGTAATTAGAATTGAAAATCTCAGAAATACGAGCAACTTTTTTTTCTGGGGTCAACTCCTGTACATAAAAAAAAAACAGGTGATCCAGACGTAAAAAGTGTTATTGGGTTTATCAATGAAATTCTCAATAGCAGCTCGGAGTTAGGATTTGTGCCCGGTTAAGGGCAATAGCCTCGCCCCCTATTACATGGGACCTAAACATACCGGCGAACTGTGAGTGTACATTGGTACACCTCTGCCTAACCCTTCAAGGATTACAGGCGTGATGATAGTATGTAATAAGCATTTGTAGGCTGGTCCCATTAACAATTTTCATAATGGGACCAGCCTACAAATGTACGTTAAGGTACTCACCTTAACGTACTGAAAATTGCGCATTGTATCAAAACAGCCAGTATATTTAATGCTAGTCTGAATCGCCAATCCGCCTTGATCAAGCATGCAATGCTCGTGCCTCCTCAGGATGAGAACAGGCTATTATTATTTATTTTATAATTTTTAAAAATGTTCCTGCTTACCTCTTGCTCCTGAGCTAACTTGGCACTGGTACAATGCATCGTCATCTAATGTCACCTCTCTGATGTCCAATGAATAATCACCTAAAACAAAATACTAAATAAGAAAATATATAATCAAAAAATAAGCTTTTCAGGGTTTCAGTTTCGACATGTCGGTTTATCTATCTGTCCGCATCTTAGTTCAGAGACATAGTACTGGAAAACTGTGAATTGCTATGGGTAAATCTACATTGCCAACAAAGTAGGCACAAATTCTAACTCCGAGCTGCTACTGAGAATTTCATAGAAAAACCCAATAACACTTTTTGCTCGACCTGGGAATCGAAGTGGACGAAGCTGCGGGTAGAAGCTAGTATTATAATAATACTGTTTTAAGGGATAGTAATAGGGCCCCAGTTATGCATAAAACTCGAAAATAAAGCAGATTCATGCAACTTTTCAAAACTTTAGTTCGAGATGAGCATTCTCATGTACTTCACATTCTCAACATGCCTCGTTGGGAATGTGCAGCGCTTTACGCGCTTTAGTGAAGATATTCGGCGCTTAATGCATCACTGCTTTACAGCTTGAATAAGATACTAGGCTACCAAACGTGGGTATTGACCGTATACATGGCTGCAGTATTCTAGTTTCTGAGAATTTGTTTCAGTTCTCATCAAAGGTAACTGGGTTCCCTGACTCGCACTTGTAACATGGAAGCAGTCAAATTTGTATCAACATAAAAAGCTGGTGATTTGTTTATAAATAGAGTCCGCTAATCCCTAGTGACTAGAACATTTCAATAACTCCAAGGTATTAAAGGTGTGATCCCAAACAAAACAAAAACTGATCGAAATTCAACTATTGACGTCCTTTATGTTGACATAACAATTGCGTTCGATCCCGAGAAAGCCTTGAATTAAAAATTATAGAAAATCAGTCAAGTTTACCTTCTTCGTCGCTCCCAATCATTTTGTACCGTTCGTAACCAGTAAGATGGCGGTGTGTCCCTAAACCGAAGTCATCTTTAGTCCACTGCAGCTGGCCAGCTTTGTTCTCGACACGACATGGCAATGTCACCCTGGAACCGGCTACAGCACTCTAGATAAAACAGAAAAAAAAGGCGTCACAACAATATGTGCATATAAATACATTACATAGTACTATAAATAGGTACATAATGATAGAAAAATACTGACATAACAAAGCAAAAGGGTTTCAAAGTTGTAGTCAAATCATTTATTTCAATTAGACCATTATATGGCACTTTTGAACGTCATTTACAAGAAAGAAAGCAAGTAAAAAAATTCAAAATTTCGAGTAACCCCCCACATAAGAATAAATATCCCTATCGCAGCTCACAAAAAAGCTAATATCCTTGAACCGATTTTGATAAAACATATCTAAGGACCATCGCTAGGGAACCTGCTTTCAAATAAAAATCCGCATTCAAATCGGTTCACCCGTTTAAGAGCTACGTTGCCACAGACAGACTTGTCAAACTTATAACACCTCTTTTTGAGTCGGGCATTAAAAATTTGTAAAATTGAACCTAGTTGTCCTTTGAAAAAGAAGATAACTAAAAATACAAAGATAGGCTAATAATATATAAATTTATTTTTTGTTTACCAGAAACTTGAAAAGAGGTCATTGTACTCGTCATTATAAGCCAATTTTGGAATGGAAACAAACCTGAGATCGCGAAAATAAATCAGCCGCTCTATATGTACATTTTTTCAGATAATCAAACATACCAACAACATACCATCACGCCTGAATTCCCCGAAGAGTTCGGCAGAGGTGTACCAATTTACACCCACAGTTCGCCGGTATGTTTAGGTCCCATGTAATAGGGGGCGAGCCTATTGCCATTAACCGGGCACAAATCCTAACTCCGAGCTGCTACTGAGATTTTCCAACCAAACATAAATACGGGAAAAGAAATAGGGACTTTTTACTTAGTTCTGGTACATAGGCAATAAATAATATGAGCTCTCATCTAAACATCTGATGGAGTCTTTTGAACACCAGATATTGAACATAGGGCAGGCATAGCATTTACATAAAGATTTTGTTGCACTTAACAGTTTTGATAAAAATTCACATTGTGAGACCTAGTGCCTGAAGTAGATTTTAGAAAAACCTCCATTACATGTAAAAAAAAAATATTTTTGAAGTAACCCCCGACAGAAGAATAGAGGTCCTTACTGCAGCTAACAAAAGAGCTGAAAACTTTGAAACCGCTGAACCGATCTCCATCAAACATAGCTAAGAACACTCCTAACTAAATCACCTTTGAAACAAAAAAACTAAATCAAAATCGATTCATACGTTCGGGAGCTACAATGCCACCGACAGACACACAGACACATCAAACTTATAACACCCCGTCGTTTTTGCGCTGGGGGTTAAAAATAGGTAAAAATGTATGGATCAGCTTATTCCTTTTGATTTATAATCCAGAATCATTATCATGAAGGTCATGGCGAAAAAATGCATTTGTTAAGTGTCTGTTTACACCCCGAGTAACATTAAAACTATCCCTGAATTCCCAAAAAATATATACAGAGTTATTTGTAAAACAATGACAACCTTGCAGGACTGTATTACTCTTATCATAAACAACAACTTTTGTTCTATAATTTTTTACAGAATTAAGCAACGCAAGCGCATCGAAACGAATGACCGACTGAAGGATTTCCGTAAAGTTGTAAATAGGTCAAGTACAAACACCCCCGCCGCCCTAACCCCGCTCCCCTCGCTATTTTACTATCGCTTCGTTTGCTTCGCATAGATTTCGTAACATTTAGAGCGTTCAATTTAAATGTTTTTATTTTTGTATGAAAATCTGATGAACTAAAATATGAAAATTTTTTAAATGTCATAGAACGAAAGTTGTTGATTATGATGTTAGTAACATAGTCCTGAGAGGTTGTCATTGTTTTACAAATAACCCTGTATAAGGAAAAACATTAGAACGTCTCGCTAAACATTTTCAAAGTCCATTCTAATTTCACAGGGCACACAACATATTCATCCCAATTCTCCGGTACAAAAGGCAGACAAAGAAAAAATTCGTTATTCCAAAAATTACTTCACATTTCGTAACATTAATTTAGGTTCTGTTCCGTAAATCAAATATTCCCCCGTGGAATCCTCCGAGCAACATCGTAGCCAAATATTATTCTTTTCGTAAGTAGGTACTCAGTTGACATAGAAAAGGCTTGTATTGAATATCTGGTGATATTAAAAATTCCTACCCTCCATCCCCTTGGGACGGAGCGGATGTTTTCATAGATGACAAAACCTTTTCGAATTAATTCTGTACCTATTTTCTGGTCCAGTTAGTCTGTTGATCCTAATTTTTATGAGAGGACTCCATTGAAAATGTTTTTTGTATTTGAAATGTTTTGTGTATTAATTTTCTTTTATGATTGGTATTTCAATATTCAACATAACATAACATAATATCACGCCTGTATTCCCCGAAGGGTTAGGCAGAGGTATACCAATGTACACCCACAGTTCGCCGGTATGTTAAGGTCCCAGGTAACAGGGGGCGAGCCTATTGCCATAAACCGGGCACAAATCCTAACTCCGAGCTGCTAGTGAGAATTTAATAGAAAAACCCAATAACACGTTGCTCGACCCGGAAATCTAACCCAAGACAACTAGGCCAACGAGGCAGTTTCAATATTCAATGCTGATAAAAATCAAGTAGTTAGCAAGAACTACAGTTTAATGTAAAATATCAACCTATTTTATTACACTGCCCATTGATGCCCACGTTTGCTCAAAGCGAACTAGAGATTGCGGATTGCACTGCCTCGTTAGCCTGCTGGTTCTAAGCGCGACTGCTCCGCGTATGTTTTGGGTTTAATTCCCAGGTCGAGCAAAGTGTAATTTGGTTTTTCTATGAAATTTTTAGTAGCACTTCGGAGTTAGGATTTATGCCCGGTTAATGGCAATAAGCTCGCCCCCTATTACATGGGACCTAAACATACCGGTGAACTGTGGGTGTACATTGCTTAAGCTCTGTCTAACCCTTTGAGGAATTTCAGACTTATACTAATCATAAAGTCCAGGTTTTCTTAAGATGTGTTACTTACATTTGTTGGATTAAGAAGAGAGATTAAAGTTTATATACCACATTAGTACCAAAGTATTTTTTTTTATTCATTGTGTAGGGACTTTCTCAGTTCTTACTCATGACTAATATCGGTGAAAGAAAACATGAAGAAACCTAGGAACTATCCGTAAAAATGTCTGAATTCACTAATCCGACTTGAACAAGCTTAGTGGTCAATACTCTTTGTTTAAGAGGCCTTTGCCCTTCGATAGGACAATTATATGATAGTATGAATGTTTAACTACAAACATACCATCACGCCTGTATTCCCCGTAGGGTTAGGCAGAGGTGTACCAATGTATACCCACAGTTCGCACAAATCCAAACTCCGAACTGCTACTGAGAATTTCATAGAAAAACCCCATTACACTTTTTTGCTCGACCTGGGAATCGAACCCAAGACCTCTAGTGTAGTACTCGCGCTTAGGACCACTAGGCTAATGAGGCAGCCAATGTTTAACTAGCGGCAGTATATTAATAGACACGGACCACAGCATTTCAAAATAGCAAATATTTAAACAAATTTAGCAATTACATATAACAATACCACTAATTCCAACTATTCGATACATTTGACTAAAATAGACAGCAAAATAGATTCATAAAACAAAGAGGATTATAACAAAGTGTACTAAAACACAATGGAATTTCCAATTTAGCCACAATTAATACAAATTGTCGCTAATGAAATAAGTTCCGTGACGCATTAAATTGATCATATAATATTCATTTTGAACAGAAATACTCATATTGCGGATTAAATAAACGAGTCCAGCGTCCAGTATTTATCGTTGCCGAAAACTAAATTGTTATTGAATAAACCCTTGTTAAAATGGCATTAAGAGTGATTTCGCATGATTTAATTGATAATTATGTATTGCATTTAGTAGCAGTAGAGTTCTTGGTAAAGAAGGTCGTCCGGGGAAGCACTACACCCATTCTTTTTTTCTGCCACAAAGTAGCGTTGCTGTGTTTCGGTTCGAAGGGTATGGGTGCCGGTGTAATTACAGGCTCATGAGACACTTTAACTTTGTCTCTGGGATGGATCTCTAGTATTGCAGATTTCTACAGGCAGAGGTGGCCACTTAACATCAGGTAATAAAAAAATTAAAAGTTTTAGGGTAAATATTGATTTGTGGCGATACAATAATATTCTCCATGTCGATTTCGGTCACGGCGGCCAATCTCAATGGAGACTAGCCAAGTAAGCATGAAATATTATAGTGCACGAGACGTGTCTGCAGTAACTACAGGTGCACTTCCTCTTCCCTTGCTCTCATAGTTCGATGAGACGGCAATCTAACACGACCGAGGAGACATCAGGGCTTTACGTGCTTTCCGGGGAGAGAGGGTGTTACACCACCAACTTCCAATCTCCGGGCTGTTACTGAGAAATTCCTAATGGAAAATCCCAGTAACACTTTTTGCCCGACTTGGGAATCGAACCCAGAATGCCGATACAATAACAGATGAGTAAATTGAAGATACAAATTTATACGAAGGGATTTATCTCGCGTATTTTATGGTAATCATGTTTTTGTATAGCATCTGAATCATGGATTTATTAGCGGAATACAGTTTCGTATGGAACAGTACTAAAATTTGATATTTGTTTCACTATTTACTTTGTTTAGATGATATACGATTGTATTTATTCAAATTGAAATGTAATACGTCTTGCTGTCCAACATCTATGTAAATAAAACTGAAGTATTTGTAATGTTATAATAACATCTTTTTACCCCCGACTCAAAAAGAGGGGAGTAATGAGTTTGACGTGTCTGTGTGTCTGTATGTCTGTGTGTTTGTCTTTGGCACCGTAGCTCTTAAACAGTTAAACCGATTTGAATGAGGTTTTTTCATTTGAAAGCAAGTTTCCTAGCGATGGTTCTTAGAACGGTTTTATTAAAATCGGTTTAACCGTTTCAAAGTTATCGGCTCTTTTGTTAGGTGCGGTAGGGACTTTTATTCTTTTGTCGGAGGTTACGTATTTTTTTTTTTTTTTTTTTTTATTACTTGTTACTAAGTGCATAATTATGAATGTTTACAAGGTTTTCTATCTATCTGATATTCTGTTTGTCTGACTGTCTGTTTGTTCCGGCTAATCTCCGACACAGCTAGACCGATTTTGACGGAACTTACACTGACAATGTTATAAGGAGTAACTTAGGCTACTTTTATTTTAGAAAAATAAGTAGGGCTAAGTATAAGGTATGTAGGTATAAGTAGGACACACAACCGATAGTCAGTCAAAGTCGCAGGTATAAGCTAGTTATAAATATTTCAAAGTAAAATAAATAGAATCGACTCACCTGGTCTTGCGGCTCGATCGCAAACCTCTGTTCCCTGTACGCAGTCACAGAACTAACCAAAACCAAAAACAACATACAATGCTGGACTAACACATTAACCTTCATTGGTATCCTTAACAAAAGGAACAATGCATTGGCACTTCTACTCGTTACTCGCGATCTATGTTTTACGTCATCAGGTCTTTCACTAAAATCACTTTTAAGTTTGTTAGTATCCATACTGACGGATAGATTGTATTTCACATTAGTATATTTGTCTAATGTTTGATTATGGTTTAAACTTTGTTCAGGATTGATTTCATCATTCAATTTGCTGGAATCGTTCGTTCCCATATTAGCTCAGTAACTTATTTGTTTTCAGTCATATTAATTCTCTTGTTGAATGAAATTTTCTGCCGTTCCAGTTGAAAGACTTTCATTCTGCATCTGAAACAAAGAACATGATCTTATTAGCCATTAGTATTATTAGTAACGGTATTATTAGTATTATTTTATTAGTATTTGACATGGGTTTGTTCTTGAATCTAGTCTAGGTCAGAGGCGACAGAGATTAAATCGACTTTGGAGTGAGTTTACTTAGAAGAAGCCTGATCACTCTAACTTTGAAGAGATTAGGGTTGAATGCGATCGGAAATTCAGACGCAGGTAGAGAGTTCCACTCCTTTGCAGTGCGCATTATAAAAGACGTTAGGAAACGCTTAGTGCGAATTGGTGGAATAGCAGTAAGGTCCGATGGTGCAAGGGAGCCAGTAGGACGAGATTTAATGTTATGTCATTCCCTTGCCTGTAATAATTTGGTCAAAGGAACATAATTTATTGTTGGATTGTTGGGTTTTTAAATAAGAATTTCTCAGATTTTGGAAGTCGGTGGAGTGACACCCCCTGCTCCGATAGGCAGGTAAAGCCGTTTGTCCGGGCTGTCATTTCTAGACATATAACAGTCGTTACGGATAGTCAGAATTCGGGAAGTCTGACAACCAGTCTTACCAAGAGGTATCGTGTTGCCCAGTAACTGGATTGTGGAGGTTGGATAGGCAGTCGCTCCATGTAAAACACTGGTATTCACCTGCGTCTGGTTAGACTGGAAGCCGACCCCAACATAGTTGGGTATCAACCGCCGATTAAGCCTTAAAACTAAGCAAATATTTTTTTAACATTTTAAATTACGTAACAAGCACTCAACGCACACTTTGCTTGGTGTTCAGTAGGTTTAGTGCAAACGGGTTGTCGTTAAAATCACTCGTTTAAAGTTGATTTTGATTTGGAAATACGATCCTTAGTAAGTGGTCACCTCTGCCTATAGACATCTGCAATACCAGAAGCCTCGCAAACGCTTTGTCATCGTAAAGATAAAGGCACCCAAGCCTTTTAAACTAGAACACAGCAACACTGCTTTGCGGAAAGAGGTGTGGTGGTAGTACTTCCCCGAACGAGCTTCTTCACAAAGAGCTCTGTTACTACAATGTTACGCTTCATCAGCACAGTCGTGCTAGGTCCGCCAGTCCCCTTTACAGCAAACAGCATTTTAATAAATTCTGTGCTATTTGACAAAATCCCGTCGCATTCCCGTCACAATCAAAAGCGATGCAATCAAACTGGACCAAAACATTTCCATTAAAAGTCCCCACTTTATACGAAAAAGAAATTAACGAAAATGCAGCGCTTGTTTTAATAACCTGGTCCAGTGGTTCCCAATCTGTTTTATATCGTCACACCCTTTTACGGTTACACGGGCCTGTGGACGGCACGGGCCTGTGGACGGTGAGCAATGGGTAGCTCACCGTCCTTACGTTTAACAAAACGACAGGCCGTGTCGACGGCGCGTTCGTGTTCCACGCGCGCCTCAAAGAGATGTCAGCATAAGGAAGGGGCCACTGAGGGCCGATGCCTGCCAAGGCTGCGGGTTGTTCGTAAGAGATACCGCGCCCCCGGAACGCAAAGGGCACAAGAAGGAACATGGGTGGGTTTTAGTCAGTAAAAGTCTGACACTCCAGGGCGGGAAAAGTTATTTGATGATTTCCCATCCCCCCAAAAAAAAAACCCTTTTACGGTTTGTAACTATTTTGCAACGCCTTTCTATAAGATAAGAATAAGATTAAATAATTGGTCCATTATTGCAAAACAAAATTAACATAATAAAGAACAAAAAATCATTCAGTCAAATTGATAACCACCTCCTTTTTTGAAGTCGGTTAAAAAGTAAGTACAATTAATTTAAAAAAAAACTCTAAATATAATGAATTGAAATTATTACTATATATATTTTCAATGTAAATATCTGAATAAGAGGTGTCTTCCACGTTCAGTCTACATTTTAAAATTAGTAATTAAAATCCGTTTCGAAGTTTAGAAAATCTAGTCCTACAATATGAGAGACGGCGGAAAGGGACTTTTATTAAAACTTTGTACAAATAATGATTGTACTACATTCAAAGCGACTTTTACCTACCGTTGCGCGACGCCCTAAGATAGCCCCACGAGGCCCCAGGGCATCACGACGCACATGTTGGAAACCCCTGACTTAGTCATCATATCATTGACTGAACGCGACTTCGTTCGTGTGGCTTATTTAACCTGCATTAAGTTACGCCTTTCCTGCTCCGATCCGTGATCCATAGCGTGATGTTATAAAGCCTATGTTACTCAAGAATAATGTAGCCATATATTGGTGAAACAATGGATAAAATCGGTCCAGTAGTTTCAGAGCCATTTTGATACAAACAAACAAAAAAATCCTTCCTTTTTAATAATATTTGTAAAGATAACTGACAGCCTTAAACAAAGGAAACAAGAGTAATAAATTGTAGATACTAAATATGATATGAAATATATTCGTGATGGAAAGAAAATTAGTTTCCGCGTAGCTAGAACTTTAGCCCATAAACATAAATAGAAGTTAGTGGTACGCTTTCAAAATTCTATTCTAGTATACGACAGAATAAACCCGACTTAACCATACAGTATTATAGAAGGGGATGTTATGAATAAATCATCCAGTAGCATTGCAAAAGACGGCAATTTCTACTGCACCGGTTTATAGTCCTCGGAAGGAAGGGGAATGGATATATCTAAAGGCTTTACTATTGGTCTTAGCGAGGCATGAAAGTAGGATAAATGCTGTGGAGATGCGTTCCTTGCGAAGTATGTGTGGTGTAACTTTGAACGATAGAGTGAGGAATGAAACGATACGAGAACGTTGCGGATTAAAAGAGGATGTAGTAACAAAAATAGAAAAGAGTATGCTTTGATGGTTCGGTCATGTTGAGAGGATGAGTGAAAGGCGACTAACGAAAGGGATTTATATGGCAGATGTGAGTGGCAACGCCGGGAGAGGACGCCCTAGAAAGACCTACCCTGACCTTATTGGTGGGGTTCTTCAGAAAGGACGTGTGCGCAGTACTCGTAACCGGCGTGCTTGTATGAACGTGGTCGAGGCGAAAGAAGTATGTAAGGATCGTAGCAGGTGGCGTTCTGTGGTTTCTGCCTACCCCCATGGGAAAAAGGCGTGAGTTTATGTATGTATGTAGAGAAAACTCGATAATGACTCGATGCAATTATATCCAAATATTACCGTTTGAGCACTTATTTTTTGAGCACGAGGTAATCCCAATTGCACCAATTAATGTTTATTATAATTTGAATTTATTCCCCATTGAGCACCTACGATGAGGTAGCTTCTAGTGATGCAGTGTATATATATAAATCATATCGATAAAAAAATGCAGTTTCATTTCGGCCGCAAAGCAGCGTTACTGTGTTCCGGTTTGAAGAGTATAGGTGCCGGTAAAATTACAGGCACATGAGGCATTGCGACTTTGTCTCTGGGATGGCAACGCATTTGCAAGGCCTCTGGTACTGCAGTTGTCTATAGACAGAAGGGAACATTTTACATCAGTTGTGACGTCTGTTTATTTGACATCCAACAAAAAAATTCAAACTAAACATTCGACTTGCAAATTTCAAAGGCCAAACTTGAGTAACCTGATCGGGGATTTTTCAATTGAACATACGACTATGTGTTACGGGATAAAAATGATAATTTTTCAAAGTCTTGGCAAACAAATACTTACTGCACTACTACTTTTGTTCCACCCACGTTAAGTTACGTCTTTGGTTACTGCTCCGCTCCCCAGACTTGTTGCGTGATGTTATAAGAAACTAGCTATTATATTACGCAAAAAGAAATTTTCCAATCCGACTGGTAGTTTTAGAGATTAGCGTTTAAACAACCATCACCATCACCATCACGCCTGTATTCCCCGAAGGGTTAGGCAGAGATGTAACAATGTACACCCACAGTTCGCTAGTATTTTTAGGTCCCATGTAATAGGGGGCGAGCCTATTGCCACTAACCGCGCACAAATCCTAACTCCGAGCTGCTACTGAAAATTTTATAGAAATACCCAATAACACTTTTTGCTCGACCTGGGAATCGAACCCAAGGCCTCCAGCGTAGCAGTCGCGCTCAGGACCACTAGGCTACCGAGGCAGTTCGTTTAAACAAAGAAATAAAATAGCCATTTAGTATTAATTTAGTGTAGATTTAAAACCAGTGTTACATATAACAGTAGGTACATATTTATCCGATTTTATGAATCAAATATCTATTAGTCGAAAACGACTCGTATTCACGTGAACACATAGTAACAGCTTCTGTAAAACTAAGGTTTGTTAGACAGAATCACATTTCCCATCTCTTTCTGTCTTAAACCAATTTGAACTGTAAGAAAGAGATAAAGCACGGGTCTTTTGTAGAAGTTCCTTCAAAGGAATCTCAAAATAGGTCTTATTTTTAACTATCGAGGGCTTCCCATTACAAAGTATTATTACTTTGTTCAAAGAAGCTCCATCTCTTTGTTGTTCTGTGTTCGGTTTTCAATGTGTAGATAATATTGAAAATTGTTTATAAATAATATTGCTTTCGGATTATGTATTCGCAACTCATGTATTATTTTTCATGTATCTACTTCAACGGTTGAAGCATACTTAACTTAATACTTTTCAATCACACCACCATCATCACGCCTGTATTTCCCGAAGGGTTAGACAGTGGTGTATCAGTGTACACCCACAGTTCGTCGGTATGTTAAGGTCCCATGTAATAAGGGGAGAGCCTATTGCCATTAATCTTAACTCCGAAGTGCTTTTCAATCAACTTTGAATAAGCTATTTTTTGTGTTATCAAAAATACAAGTTTATTATTTTTTACCTAAAAAGGGAACATTGTACTCATTTATTTCAATAACTTTTACAATGGAACCAACACTAAAATAATAAAAAAAACACCAGTTCCATACATTTATATTCACACTAGCTTTTGCTTGCGACTTCGTCCGCGTCCAATTTGATAAAATAATAAGTATGATCCCACGTGAATCATTTATTTTTCCAGAATAAAAAAGGATTCTATGTGTTATTCCACACTACAATGTATCTCAGCGCCAAACATCCGGATCCGATCAGCCGTTTAAGCGTGAAAGAGTAATAAATATCCATCCATCCATCCTCTTAAACTTTCACATTTATAATATTGATAGGATAATTCGACAAAATGTGATGAAGCAGCAGACTTTTTTGTCCCATTTTTATTTACTTCTAAATAAAAATAAACTTGTATAGGCAAGACATTATTTATTATTGAACGTTATATTTTTATATTACTTATTTAAAAAATACTTATACTTCTTGTCCAAAACATGAATAAAAAATGCAGCACTTACGTAAAACATTTAATAGTACATTAAAATATATATGTAACTAGCTGCTGTCTTTCCACCCGCATTTCGTTAGGTCTAACTGCTCCTCTCCCGTATGTCGTAGCGTGATGTTATATAGCCTATCCAAAACAAAAAGATTTTTTCAATTCCAACCAATACTTCCTGAGATTAGCGCGTTCAACCAACCAAACAAAGAAACTCTTCAGCTTTATAATATTAGTTTAGATATAGGTAGGTCTCAACACACAGCCTTGTGGTACACCATCCAAAAAATAAATTCTTAAAGATACATTTCTAGGTGTAAAGAATAATAATACCTGTCCCACTGAATGGCATAGGCTTCTTCTCATACAGAGAAGGCACGAGCATTGATCACCACGCTTGCTTAAGATGATACGTTTAGATTTCCTCACAATATTTTCCTTCACCGATATCAGCGATAAAGCTGATATAAATATATCTATTAAATGAAGGCATTGATGATTGTAACATAAAGCTATATTGAAAGGGTTATAGTTGGGATAAAATCTACTGATACGGCCCTTGAAACTGCAGATGACAGTGATAAAGATCTGAACGGGAGGAGTGTTAATAAGGAAGTCTGGACGGACGGTTCAGCAAATGTTGAAACTGTAGGATTGAGCGAGGCGTAAAAACTGGAATAAAAGAATATAGTTTAGAGGAATTTTTGTTTTAGAATTTTATTCACTGGTCATTTTCTTGGCGTAGTATTTTATAGCAATGGCTGTATTTAGATGCATTTTTATTTGGATCACATTGAATCATCCAAGCATTAATATATGAAAAAAGAAGGATTATAAGTTTATAATTATTTATATAAAAAATGCACTGGACAACGGCGGACTTAATGCCTTAGGCATTTTCTACCAGTCTACCTTAGGGTGATGCAAAGACAAAACATAGTAGGAGCAAGGAACCGAAAGTTTCCAGGAATAAAATATAATAATAAACATACATACAAACAAAACATACAGAGTTTGAAGAAACAAACATACAGGATTTGTGCCCGGTTAATGGCAATAGGCTTGCCCCCTATTACATGGGACCTGAACATACCGGCAAATTGTGGGTGTACATTGTTACACCTCTGCCTAACCCTTCGGGGAATACAGGCGTGATGGTATGTGTGAATAAAATAAATTACTAACTGCCTCGTTAGCCTAGTGGTCCTAAGCGCGACTGCTACGCTAGAGGTCTTGGGTTCGATTCCCAGGTCGGGCAAAAAGTGTTATTGGGTTTTTCTATGAAATTCTCAGTAGCAGCTTGGAGTTAGGATTTGTGCCCGGTTAATGGCAATAGGCTCGCCCCCTATTACATGGGAGCTAAACAAACCGGCGAACGGTGGGTGTACATTGGTACACCTCTGCCTAACCCCTCGGGGAATACAGACGTGATGGGATGGTAAGTCTAAGTAATATCAAATACGCCTAACAACAGAAATCATACAGGTAAACGGTTACTATTGAACAACTTATCTGACAAAGAATAATTAACAAATCTTCCCGGCTGGCAAAAGACAGAACGCTGAAACGTTTGATGAGACAGCATCTCCGAAACTAAGAGATCCATTCAAAAAGATAATTCGCGTAAAATACAAAGCAGTACTGTCTTAAGTTTTGCATAGTGTGAGATACGGGAACGAAGTTAGGTTCGCAAAGTTGGAATTCAATGTTCTTAATTCTTCCTTAGATGTTCAGTATTAAGTTAGTGGAAGTTAAGATTTTGCTTGAATTACATTGAAAATTTTGGTAGAGGCTATAATATGTGAGAAAGTTTAGAGGATTTCAGAGGCAAAATAGCAATTTAGTACTTATCTACTGTCTTAAAATGAAGAGATATTTATTATACTATCAAAGATGATGTCTTGAGGGTAAGCCTAAGCTCTAAGTCAGTCATTATCTCAGTCAGTTATGTTGGTTTGTGGTTATAGTAGCAAAAGAAAAAGTTACCGCGGCCCAGGAACGCAAAGGACATTAGAAAGAACACGGATGGGTTTTAGTCAGTAATAGTCTGACACTGCTTTCTACTCCGCCCAGAGCGGAAGAAACCATTTGATGACTTCCGATCCTTAAAAAAAAAGCAAAGTCATTATGAAGCCCCACCGTATTTTATACCTTACAGTTTTTTTTTTTTTTGGGGTGGTTGGGAAATCATCAAATAACTTCTCCCGCCCTGGGCGGGGCGGGAGGGAGTGCCAGACTTTTACTGACTAAAACCCATCCGTGTTCCTTTTTGTGCCCTTTGCGTTCCGGGGGCGCGGTATCTCTTACGAACAACCCGCAGCCCCGGATACCCTACAGTTGACTTACTTCGCAAATCAGTAAAAATATTTTTTTAGGGAACCAATGCAGAAAAGATTTTGCAGTTTGAGATTGTAAGTTGTAAAATATCAAAACAATATCGACAATCTCTACCACTGACTGGTTTTGGGTAGGGATCGATCTACGGAGGTTTCCGGCTACTGGGACCGCAATTAACTAGGACCGCGGTCCCAGTCGCCGGATCCGTAAAAAATAAATATTTTTCTTCCAGCGACTGGGACCACTCATAGATAACTTAAAAAAATCTATTATTCAAGCCAAAATTAGTACAGTCAAACGAAAAAAATTATAAATTATTTATATGAATATCATTGACTCGTTCTAGACATGATTTTATCTTATGCGCTTAGTAATAGATTAAGCTAGCCCGTTTTGACATAATTTACACATGCAGGTAAATACACACAAAGGGAATAGCATTGTATAATACTATCCCTCTCTAACTCGAGTCCGTTTCGCCTGTCGATTTCAAGGTCAGGTAGCCCTTTTGTTATAAACGGGAAATTTTGCATCGCCCGATGACTGGCTCTGCCAATCACTGACAAGAAGCTTATCAGTTTAAGAAAGTCAAGTTTTGCATCAGACAGTGTCATATCAGATCATTGTAAGATACCTACTGCGCTTAATGTTTGTTGCAAATTGTGTGATGTGAGTGGTGGTGTAGTGACTTTATTTAATAGTCTTCAGGTATGTAAAACAATTTTTTATTAACTTATTTATAAACAAAACAAGCTAATAACGGGGTTAAACGACGTGGTTACAAATATTTTTACTTTAAAGCGCTTCTCATTTTTGATGAGACTTTTTAATATCACAAAAAAAATTGTGTACAGCTATGTTCGGCTCTTTCTCATCTCCCACTAGATATGGTCGATGATGGCTGGTTGTATGTCATGGAAGAGTCGCCAATTAGTACAGAAATAACAAACTTTAATGACTACTTTGTACAAACATGGCTAGAAAATTCAACACTCGCAGGTACATTTACTACTTATGGGGAATTAAACAAAACAAATAATGCTGTCGAGCAATGGAATAGTCACATTAGAAAGTACATCAAACCAAAGCCAAACATTGCCCAGTTGCTGCAAGGACTCCTAAAAGATATGAAATGCAGTGGTTACAGTGGTTGTTTTTCTTATATCAATAAATGATGTTTTTAAATTAAAAAGGATTTTTCTTCAATTATTACATCTAAAAATTTTTTGTTTGACTGTACATTTTTTTTTATTTCAGTTATCATATAAGTGGTCCCAGTCGCCGGAAGAAAATTATTTATTTTATACAGATCCGGCGATTGAGACCACGGTCCTAGTTAATTGCGGTCCCAGTCGCCGGAAACCTCGATCTACGGATCACATAACACAAGGTGCAGTTAGGCTCGCCGCACCACGAACGATTTTTTGACCGATATTTAACCCCCGACGCAAAAACGACGGGGTGTTATAAGTTTGACGTGTCTGTGTGTGTGTGTGTATGTGAAATTTGACGAAGATGCTAAACTGAAAGCGGTTGTAAAAGAAACAACTTCCATCCCAACAGTTAGACAACCCATCTCCCCGTATGTCAGCATCCAGTTGGCTTAGCCAGCTCTTGCCAGCCATAATCCAGACAGACCATCTCCTCGTCCGCAGATTCTTTAAATAGTTTCAGCTAATTTAAGCTTTGGTGTAGCAAGAGCTCAATTAAATTATACGGGTGCTCCCATTTGCATGGGTTAAATTCATGAATAAAATTCACAATGAATATTCATATTGTAGTTGGTAGGTAAGATAAGTTTTTGTTCTATATAGCTTTGGTTGTTTATGAATAATCCTGAACTGTGTGTTAAATTATTACTGTATCTACGGAACTATGTAGTTAGTTTATTACACCACTGGGCTAAGGGTATTGTAATCTTATACAGTTGGGTTCGGTCATTCAATTTGTATATGTTAGTTATCCTGCTGAACTATTGTACAATTTTGTATTCAATAATTATGTATAATATTTACATCTATACATATATAAAGATATGTGTTTGTTTGTACTGATTGTGGTCCAAAACTACTGGAACGATTTTAATAATTTTCTTACCAATAAATAGCTAAATTATCAAGAAGTAACGTAAGCTACATGACATCACGCTTAAGACCCAAAGGAGCGGAGCAGTAACCAAAGACGTAGCAAAACGCGGGTGAAAAAATTACGCGTACGAAATCGCGGGCAGAATATGGTAGGTACTTTCTATGTATGATAACGTATTACAATCAAATAATAATAACAAAAAATCCACCGCATCGCCGTAAACTGGAAATGTGCCCAAAAGATTACCGGCATTGCAACGTTGAATGACAATGTTTGGTCGTGCTGGTACTTGGAAACTACTTTATCATTATTATACTGCTTGATATCATAATTACTGTCTTCTTCAATCACTGTAGAAAAAAAGGGACGGTCTTTTTATTTTTTTCTTTGTGATTGATTTTGACATTGTTTGGAAATTAATAGTTTATGACAATATAATTTATTGTTTTTTGACGACATGGTTGGCGATGGTTGAGTGATTAGTTGATGCGCTGCCGATGGCGGGATTGATGCCTGAATGGAAAAAAAATGTAAGGCTTACAGACAGCTGTTCCGTGTTGGATTGTCGCACCCACGATTGAAGAGAAGCAGTTCATACAAGCACGCCGGTTACGAGTACTGCGCACGCGACCTTTCTGAAGAACCCCATCAATAAGGTCAAGGTAGGTCTTTCTAGGGCGTCCTCTCCCGGCGTTGTCACTCACATCTGCCATATAAATCCCTTTTGTTAGTCGCCTTTCACTCATCCTCTCAACATGACCGAACCAACTATAAACATATATATTTTATTTTATTAACTATTTATTTAATTCTGTGATTTATAATGATCCTACGTACGGAACGGCGAGTCCGACTCGCACTTGTCCGCTTTTTTGTTTCCGGAACACATAATTATCTTTTTACTGTGTACTCAAAAGGTCGATTCTTACTGACAAAAGTATTGTAGGTAAATTAATAGTTATGACCTTCTTTGAACGTACTTGTAGCTACATAATTTGACGGCACGGTTGGCGCAGTGGCTGAGCGATTGACTGCTGTGCTGCGTGTCGCGGGTTCGATTCCCGCACGGAACAAATATTTGTATGGCCTACAGATAGTTGTTTCGGGTCTGGCTGTTTGTGTATGTGAGTTTATGTGTTTGTAAACGCACCCACGATACAGGAGAAATTCCTAGTGTGGGGCAACGTTTTTTATGAAAAAAAAAATAATAATAAAAAATAAAATTATTTTGACTAACGTGCTCATTATTTATTGTTTAGTTGTGTGATCATTACCTGGAAACTTGTAAGGTTTATCCTCAAAATAATACAATAGACACAGTTTTGGGTGGTGGGCTTTGTAATAAATAGTGAGGCTATTTGGGTATTCCGCAATAAATAATGAGGTTAGGTAATCATTATTGTTCTTGGACATTTTTTGTATTGCTATAAAATATACATAATACTGCAGATTAGTTACATATTACACATACCATCACGCCTGTATTCCCCAAAGGGATACGCAAAGGTGTACACTGTACACCCACAGTTTGAAAGTACTTGTAGCTACATAAATTATTTTGATTAACGTACTCATTATTTATTGTTTAGTTGTATGATCATTATCTGGAAGCTTGTAAGGTTTGTCCTCAAAATAATACAATAGACACATTTTTGGGTGGTGGGCTTTGTAATAAATAGTGAGGCTATTTGGCTATCTATAGGTATATATAAAAATCAATTGCTGTTCGTAAGTCTCGCTAAAACTCGAGAACGGCTGAACCGTTTTGCCTAATTTTGGAGTCAATAGATAAAATGATTGAAGAGGAAGGTTTATACGTATAGAACACAATACTGCAGATTAGATACATATTACACATACCATCACACCTGTATTCCCCGAAGGGATAGGCAGAGGTGCACACCCACAGTTCGCCGGTATGTTAAGGCCCCATGTAATAGGGGACGAGCCTGTTGCCATTAACCGGGCACAGATCCTAACTCCGAGCTGCTACTGAGAATTTCATAGAAAAACACAATAGCACTTTTTGTTCGGGCTTGTAATATGTACCAATACGCCAGACTATGCAAGAAAAAATGAGTGTTTTACGGTGTCCTGTGTTCGGATAGCCCCTTAATGACCAAATTGTACCAGACTACTTTTGTATGAAGCTCTCTGTAGGTACAGTCTCCTTATTTACTAACAAAAAAATATTTCAACAATTCTAAACAAAATCTGCAGCTATTGCTCAATCATCATCAACCATCCATAGATTTCCTAGGATATAAATCTCCAACAAAAAATAATTATAAAACGCCATCCATCCATACTAGTACCACGTCTACTCCTAAACGGGAAACTCTATCGCCTTTCCAACGTTCCCATTTATGCATTAATTTCCTCTTTGAGTAGATATACCAGTTCTAGACTTACTGGCCAGGTTTGCATCTGTCTAATTATGGAATAAATCGGTTGGTTACAACGGATATTGTCGAGAGATAAAATTAATTAAGGATTATTTTCTGATTGTCATGGTAGATAGGATTGAAATTAAAATATTGTTCAAATACTTTTGAATTTGTTGAGAAAATCGTACAAAACCCAGTCAAAAATTACGGTAAATTTTAATAATACATTGCTAGCAATAATTTCGACATAGCTCGGCCACTTCGGCTACTTATCCCTGTAACACTTTTAAAATGAATAAAAAGAAATCGCAATCAATTTTTTTTATACATCAAATGTATAAGTTGGTCACCTTTACTAGTATTATAAACAAGAAAGGTTTTTTTTGTGTATTTGTTTGTACCGAATAGACTCCGAAACTACTGGACCAATTTTAACATTGTTTTCACCAAAATTGATAAAAAAAAAAATTATCAATTAGATAAAACACTACTCTACTCTCACTACTAACACTAGGTTTTTGTTGTTTTTTGGGGGGTGGGAAATCATCAAATAACTTCTCCCGCCCTGGGCGGGGCGGGAGGGAGTGTCAGACTTTTACTGACTAAAACCCACCCATGTTCCTTCTTGTGCCCTTTGCGTTCTAGGGGCGCGGTATCTCTTACGAACAACCCGCAGCCCCGGCAGGCGTCGGCCCTCAGTGGCCCCTTCCTTTTGCTGACAACGGCACTAACACTAGGTTAAGGAATATTGTTACTAACATGATGGGCACATTGTCTGAAAATAAATGATTTATTTATAAAAATATATTTGATAGCTAGCTATTTCTGAGTATTATAGGCTATTAGAACATCACGCTACGACTTACAGGAGCGGAGCAGTGCAGTTACCAAAGACGTAACTTAATGCTGGTGAAATAAGCCACGTGGACAAAGTCGCGGGCAGTTAACTAGTTCAATATGAATTACTATTTTTTTAATTTTATTAATTCCAATGATTCAAATAATAATCATATGACACTTTAAATTAACTTAAAAAGTGAAACTCGCATTTTTTTTTACCAAAAACTTATTTGTCTTGTTTATGATCTTTATCTTTTTACCTTTTTTACGTGCCAAATTTTTTGCGCTCCTTCATGGACCATATTTTTCCGAGATTGTACATCTTTACCCACCATAAACAAACAGAAAACTAGGTCTGTGTCTTAATACAGTAACTGCCTCGTTAGCCTAGTGGTCTTAAGCGCGACTGCTAAGCTAGAGGTCTTGGGTTCGATTCCCAGGTCGAGCAAAAAGTGTTATTGGGTTTTTCTATGAAATTCTCAATAGCAGCTCGGAGTTAGGATTTGTGCCCGGTTAATGGCAATAGGCTCGCCCCCTATTACATGGTACCTAAAACATACCGGCGAACTGTAGGTGTAAATTGGTACACCTCTGCCTAACCCTCCGGGGAATATAGGCGTGATGGTAACTCCATTTTGATTTTACTAAGTATTTCCACAAGTACTACAATATTTAACGACAGGAAATCATTCAGCATTACTACATCTACCATCCTATAATAGAAATACTTACAAGGAGAGAAAAAACATAAAAAAAATCCTATAACTATTCCATAGACTTTATCTTGCGTCCGTCAACGAGAACTCTTATTTTTCCTTTCAATTTGAAAGTGTAAATCAATCTTCACACGAACGATGTTAATCGTCGCGAAGACAGACTTGATTTGATGAGGATATTCCTCATCAAATTCCCTAACAGCGCGGACCATACAAACATATTTTGATCAAGCAACAAGAATATTGTAACCAAGATTTTGTAAATACCAATTTGAAAAGAGTGTCCATGGAGTTTCTTGCTCGTTCTTCTCCATAGAGACCTACGTTTTGGAACGAGCAACTAGCTTTAACTTTTTGTATGGGTAACTTCTTGACAATTCAAAGTGCCTGTAAATGGTCTAATTGAAATAAATGTTTTGACTTTGACTTTGATTCTAGACTAATATAATAAAGCTAAAGACATTTTTCGTTTGTTTATTTAAACGCGCTAATCTCTGGAACTACCGATCGGATTGGAACATGCATTAGTAGTTAGTAGAGCTCCTTGTGAAGGTGCTCGTCCGGGGAAGTACTACCCCCATACCTATTTCTGCCGTAAAGTAGCGTTACTGTGTTCCGGTTTAAAGGGTATGGGGTGCCAGAGTAATTACAGGCACATGAGACATTTGAACGTTGTCTTTGGGATGGTAATGCAATTGCAAGGCCTCTGATATTACAGATGTCTATAGACAGAGGTGACCACTTAACATCAGGTGGGCCGTCGACTTGTTTGCTATCAAACGTTTAAAAAAAAAACTTTTTGTATTCTGATAGCCACATTCATGAGGAATAATACAGACTACATAACATAACGCTACAACCAATGGGAGACGGGAAAACGTAAACATGACGCGGGTAAAATGAACCAAAGACATAGCCGCGTGCAGCATCTAGCGTACAATAAAGGCACTTGTATTTATGCTTGTGATTGGTCAGTTTTCCATTAAAGGATTTGATTTTAAAAATACGATTGATGCGTTTAAAAACAACACTGTTTATCGCGAATCGTATATCAACAACTAATTAATATAACACCTTTACAAAAAATAATTTTAAATGTAATTTTGATATTAAAATAAATAAATGAAATGTATTAAAAGCCGCGGAATTATAACAGTAACCGCAAACCGCAGCGGCTGGTTTATGTGGAAAGGTATTTAGATTATTATTAAATACTCTATATTTGGCCCGGAACCCTCCCGCAGTGAATGGCCCTCGAGTTTCTATTAATAACATAAGTATAGCTAATTGCTTATTTTGTAATTGGTCTTGTAGAAATCTTGAAGAGAATGTTAAGCTGAATAATAATACGCTATGTACCAATTCTGTAAGTACTTATAATAATAAAAATAATACAGTCTTGTTGAATTGGAAGTACCGTATTATAGGTATGTGCCCGAAACAGTTCTTGGAAATGGCAATATCACGTTGTATTGGGATCGATCTATAATCACTGACAGGACTATTGTTGCCAATAAGCCTGACACAGTGGTGGTAGATCGATTAGAGCGTCCCGCCATGATGGTTGAAATTATGGTCCCGCATGATGAGAACCTCGTGAAAGCTGAGTAAGATAAATAAATTAAGTATCTTGACCTGGCTCGCGAGGTTGTCGACATGTGGGATGTGATTACAGCAATCATTGTGCCGATAGTCGTGATGGCCAATGGTGTAATAGCCAAGAGCTACCACCACCACCTAAGGAGGCTCTCGTTGGGCGGCTGAATCAAGGGCTTGATTCAGAAAGCAGTACTCCTAGACACGGCGCGTATTGTTAGGAGATTTCTTTTTTAGGAGCCCTGACCGCCGGTAGCTTGGACCCTGTTCCCGATACCGGTGGGCTACTATTTTTTATATTTTTAAATATTTTACTTTTACATCAATATTTAACAATGTATTTCATATGTATGAGAAATAAATAAAAGTAAAAAATTATAACAGTCGTTTAGTGTCCCTTTGCAGGGCAAAAGCCTATTCTCTAGGACTACTTCACCCGCGTTAAATTACGTCTTTGGTTACTGCTCCGGTCCCGTGGGTCGCAGCGTAATGTTATAAAGCCTATGTTAATCAGGGATAATGTAGCATTCTGATAGTAAAAGAATGTTAGAAATCGGTTCAGTAGTTTTTGGGTTTATTCGTTACATACACACATACAAATCTTTACTCTTTATAATAAGTTTTAGAAAATGTGTCTAGTAAAGCTTTTGCAACGGTAAACAAAATCGTCTGTTTTCTTATACAAACGTTTATTCTTTTTTAGAATCTTCCGAAAATCTGTGTCTATCAAAATTAAGTCCAAGCAAATTGCATTATGTTCGTTTCAAAATTACTTTTATTTTATTTTTAGAAGCCCATCCTTCCTGCTCGTTCGTTTTTTTGTACGTAATTGCAACGAAGCTAGCATGAAGGAAATATGATCTTAAAATCTCAAAAATTGAGTCGAAATTGGGTTGAACGAAAAACTGGGTTAAAGCACAATGAAATTTGAACTTTATGGCTTTTGTATTGAAAATTAACATCGTTTGAAGGGTGGAAGGGTCTGCTCGTTCCGTTGGCTGCGATCCAAGCTATCCATTCGCGTGCAATAATTCTATCAGTGGCTGAATTAGAGATTATCTGGTAGTTATTTCACGCGGTCAAATGCAAGTGCACTGGGTACGTTAAGTCTCTCATAAACATGTAGTTTGTTTGATCAAGTAGCTGCGTTCAGCTTATCGTGAAATACTATGAACGTGGTTAGATTATCTTTATAAACATACATACTATCACGCCTGTATTCCCCAGAGGATTAGGCAGAAGTGTACCAATGTACACCCACAGTTCGCCGGTATGTTTTTAGGTCCCATGTAATAGCGGCGAGCCTATTGCCATTAACTGGGCACAAATCCTAGCTCCGAGCTGCTACTGAGAAATTCTTAGAAAAACCCAATAACACTTTTTGCTCGACCTAAGAATCGAATCCAAGACCTCTATCGTATCTTTATAAAGTAGAATGTATTAGCATTTACCAAGTCAAATTTTGCCAGAACAAACCAACCAACTTCAAAATATATTCCATTTTTCGAAATAGATTTGTATACACGTTATCAGAGATGCAGAGGACTTGAAGTACTTTTTATCCAAAAAAAAGTATGGTTCTTTAGGGATAGAAATAAATTTTTTATCGCGAGGAAAGCCGCAGGCTGAAGCTATTAGCTTTTTTAAAACGTTGCCAATAAAAGGATTTTTTTTTTTTTTCGGTGGGTGGGATATCTAAAAACCCACCCATGTTCCTTCTTGTGCCCTTTGCGTTCCGGGGGCGCGGTATATTGATCTTGTATCGTGAGTTTGTTTACAAACATAATATAAACTCTTATACAAAAACAACCAGACCCTTAACAAGACCATACAAATATTTGAACCATACGGGAGTTGAACCCGCAACACCCAGCGCAGCAGTCAATCACTCATCCCCTACGACAACCGTGTCATCAAAGTGGACCTTCTCTTTTTAACCGACTTTAAAAAAAGGAGGAGATGTTCTCAATTCGTCTGTATGTTTTTGAGTTTCAGCAGAGTGACGCGGTACCTCCACCAATTATGAATTGGTTCTGATGATTCTTTCTTGTTTCATAGGTGCTTCAGAGGTGGTCCCATATAAATTTTATCGAAATTGGTTAAGTAATTTGGTAAAAAAAAAAAAAACTGAAAATATGGCATCCAAGTAAAAGAATTAGCGCATTCTGCTTTTCTGTGATTTTTAAGTGGTGTCTTGTTAATTTACGTAGTATTACTGTCCCTTCGTGAATTTGGATGACAGGAAGTCGATACTTAAAAGCGAAAAATAACTTTAGCTTTGGAAGTCGGTGGCAATACAAAACAATAAACAGAACCAAAGCGGCCGACTTCCAAAGCTTAAATTATTTTTTACTTTTTAGTTTTTTATGAAGTCGGTTCTTGAACCGATTTTTAAGGTTCCGTCCCTCAAAAGGAAAAAACTGAACCCTTATAAAATTACTTTATTGTCCGTCCGTCTGTCTATGTGTCTGTCTGTCAAGACCCTTTATTTCGGGAATGCTTGGAGGTATTCAGTTAAAATTTAAATTATAATAATCTTACGTACGGAACCCTCGGTGGACGAGTCCGACTCGCACTTGTTTGGTTTTTTTTTTCTCCTGCGTGTTACCTTGGCGAGAAAAATAAAAACACATACGACCCCCTCCGCATGTCAGACCCCTTTTAGACAATTGCTACAGATGATGACAAATTTCATTTTCCTCTTCCGATGCGAAGACAGTTGCGATCAAGACATTGTATTGAGTTACGAGGCGTTCCCTTATGGGAGAATGTCTTTTTTTGTATTATAGGACGTGTGGAAGTTAATAAACAGTGAAGTTATTTATTATTCTATGAAATTGTCAGTTGCAGCTCGGAGTTAGGATTTGCGCCCGGTTAATGGCAATAGGCTCGCCCGGGTATTACATGGGACCTAAACATACCGGCGAACTGTGGGTGTACATTAGTACTCCTCTGCCTAACCCTTCAGGAAATACAGACGTGACGGCATAGTATGGTGAAGTTATTTTTTTGCTGACTTTGGTCTAGGGATTTTTCTTGGGCCAAAGAATCAGCATTGCCATACAACGTGGCACTGCTGTCTTTTGGGCACTTGTCCCATTGACAACGATGCGGATGAGTATCTTTTTTGTTTCTTTTTTTTACATAGTTTGTTATTTGATTATTATTTAAGTAAGTTTTATGATTGAAATAGATGAATAAATAAGTTGAATTAAACAAAAAATCAAATCCATGAATTTTCAATACATAATTATGCACATTTCGTAACAAAGTTTTATTGTATTAAAGCTTGTTTTTTTATTTTTTTTAAACAATACTTCTAAATATAACTTCTTTTACTGTTTGTTATTCAAAACAATCCTCCCATAAATAACAGTAGAATAATTTTGAACGTCTAGACTAATTCTGTTTCCCATTGCTACCAATTACCTTGTCACTGTCAGAATATATTAACTTTTATCGTAACAATCTCCGATAAACGCGAAGTAGTTTAAACAGTATGTTCGATGTTAAACCTATCGTTATAATAACTAGACTAGAGCTGTAAACTGCGCGGTAACAATCGTGAGAGTTATTGGTGTGGTCCAAGTTAAATGAGATTGGCGAATTTTTTTGCAAAAATTATTTTGACAGTCTTTTGTTTTGGGCAGGAGACCTGGGTGTATTTAAAAAAAGAACAAAAATAAATAAAAGCGATTGCTAGTACCCATTTTTCCATACAAACGTATTCGCGATTTTTCTCTCTAGATTTTTTGCCTAGATCTTTAATAATACATACAGACCCTCACGCCTTTTTCCCATCATTATTAAATTGACCCGACATAGATATCGTGGCTATGGCGTACTATTTCGTTTTATTTTTGATAAGCTGATTTTTATATGTAATAGAAAATATGACCAAACAAAGAACAATAAAAACACAAAGAAATGGTCATAAATAAACGCATGGCTAACAAAGACAGCATAAAACTAAAAAAAAAGAAACGGTCAGGCGTATGTTTTCTTGCCGTCTAGTTAGTGAAAAAATTTTTCCTCCTTAATGTGGTTTTCAATACTTACAGACAAATTCAGTGAAAAAATAACGTGATAACCTCATTATAATTTCTTGATAAAATAATGAGATTATCACGAATTTCCATAGATTGGACTATGCTCTCAATATCACGTTATTAGTAGCAGGTGGACGCTGCATAATCCTCTCGATGCCGGGACCACGCTTTGAAGAACTGTACTGCACACGGTAACAATCGTGACACGGTAGAACTTATAAGAGGAAGCGGTTTCGATCATACGCTGTAGCGATTGATTAATTTAAATTTTAAATTAATTCAGGAGTTGTGAAAATGGGAACAAACTTGTAGTTGTTGTATATAAATACACTGTATTAATCAACTCAAACCTTTATACATTTTAAGATTTATTACATAATTATATCAAGAACGTGTCTAGAAAAAAAGCTAAATAAATGACTTCTCATATTTGTATTGCAGAGGATCAAAAAGTAGTCTGTATTCTAAACAAAAATTACAATCAAGATATAGCAGCGTTTAAAACAGTAAAAAATGGAGTAAAGCAAAGTAATAAATAAGATAAGTTGATAAATTACCACCATTTTGTTTTCTTGGAACAAGTAGATAAATAGAATAAACTTTTTACAAACTTCGAAGCTCATGAGTATTGCGTGATTAGCAAAATATTTTATTTATATATTCACTTTAAGCGATGTCATCCGGCGGAGATGGCGTACATTTATAGCATTCTTATAATTTATATTTATGCTCCAAGAAATAATATTTTCTAGGTCGTTAAAAAATTTATATCTTTTAAATTCCCACGTAATTGACTTTAGTCGTGTTGTACTGTAGTGGTTAGGCAGAGGTGTAACAATGTACACCCAGCGTTCGCCGGTATGTTTAGGTCCCATGTAATAGGGGGCGAGCCTATTGCCATTATCCGGGCACAATTCCTAACTCCGAGCTGCTACAGAGAATTTCATAGAAAAATCCAATAACACTTTTTGCTCGTCCTGAGAATCGAACCCAAGACCTCTAGCGTAGCAGTCGCGCTTAGGACCACTAGGCTAAAATAATGTAAGTAATATAATTAATTATGTTAGTAAGAAAAATCATCATAAAATTAAAATAAAAAATTCAATAAATGATTATAAAAACATATACAGGCCCACTTAATTTTAATTCGCTGCTTTCAGGGAGTCAAAATACTTATAAATACGAACAAGTTTTGATAATGAAACCAATTCTGAAATATGCAAAAAAAAAACAGAAACAGAACGCCTGTTGTTTTTTCATATTTCAAAGTTGATAAAAGATGATCAGTAAATTAAAAGTCAACTTATATAAAAGGTACTAAAGACCACACTGCGTACAAAAAGACCAAACTCCAAACAGCCTATAATTTGGACCACACCCCACGTCGGAGGTCGCATTCCAGTATGCCAGGTGCAAGACGCATTCACATACAATTTATGCTTCTCTATTCAGACCAAAATGGAAGCTACGGTGGGAACAGCGATTTTATTAATAGGTAAAGGATCCAAGTATTTGATTACTGCGATAAGTACTAGTAGCATTTTGGGTAATCGAGTTTAAGTAAGGGATGAGGATTCAGCAGATAACAGGACCGATTGGGAGATAAAGTAAATGTTTTAATTTCTTGGAAGTAGCCTCGAATTTAACAGGTAATGTTGCTATGTTGTCTAGGTATGCTCGGATTGTCGCCGTATTAATCGAAGTTATGGGAATTTAAAGTGTGAAGTAGTCTTTGAACTGCTGATTATATTTTGGTATCCAATTACCCATGTAATATTTTTTATTTTAGAAAGAGTATTGGGTGACTGGTAATTAGTATTACTATACTTTATACACATGACTATCCCGTTGGTCTCGTGGTTGCAAGCGCGACTGTTGAGCGTGGGGTCCTGGCTTGATACCCAGGTCGGGAAAAAGTATTATTGGGTTTTTCAAATATACATTTTTCAGTAGCAGCCCGGTTGTGTGACGCCCACGTTGCTCAGACAGCATGTTAACTTGTTGGTCGTGTCTTTGACAGTGGTTATGGATCGTCACAAGCCAGGAAGTCTGACAACCAGTCTTACCAAAAGATATCGTGTTGCCCAGTAACTGGGTTGTGGAAGTCAGATAGGCAGTCGCTCCATGTAAAACACTGGTATTCAGCTGAACCCTGGAAGACGACCTCAACATAGTTGGGAAAAGGCTAAGCAGATGATGATGATGATATGTTAAAACAGTCTGCTATTCTATTTGTCAAAAATGTCCTACCGGACATAGTATATTTTCTCTGCCATATCATTCAATCAGTAAAGACCTGAATACCGGCTTCCTTTTACCCCTTCCAGTTTACCTCAATGAATAATAAAGCTTTAAACATAAAACAAGAAGTTACAGCCTATTAGCTTGTAAGAACAAAAAGACATAAATAATAATCTGAACCATTTTCTTGTTTGTTTACACTTAACCTACACGCTGGATAAAAAATCGGTATTTTTTTTTTCACATATCATCACGCTTGTATTCCCCGAAGGGTTAGGCAGAGGTGTACCAAAGTACACCCACAGTTTGCGGGTATGTTCAGGTCGTATGTAAATGTCCTACTGCAAATTTCATAGAAAAACCCAATAACACTTTTAGCTCAACCTGGAATCGAACCAAAGACCTCTAGCATAGGCCAACAAGGCAATCAGAGTAATATTTCAAGCAAAAGAAGCAATGAATTATGTTTGATTATAAGGGATCTAAAAGCTAATTCTACTAATTAAAAGTGTGAACACGAAGTGGAACACGAACGCGCCGTCGACACGGCCTGTCGTTATGCAACGTAAGGACGGTGAGCTACCCATTGCTCACCGTCCACAGGCCAGTATGATTAACCTGCTTAACCCTTCGGGGAATACAGGTGTAATGGTATGTTATGTTATCATAGAAAAAATAACGCTATGAATAATGTTGAATTGTTAAATTGATAGGGATTGTTATTCCAATTGTTATTTTAGACAAATTAGGGCGTCGCTGTCAAATCCAAAATAAATTGTCGCAACTGATTAATGGAAATAACAATAGTTAATCGGATTACAATGGCTTTGACAACAGATAAAAAATCGAATGCAATTTTAAAAATCAAATGCAGATCAATTTTTTTTCACTAACATATGGTATTAAGTGTTCATAGTAACAGTTAGTTGTTCAAGAATACAATAATGTACGGGGTTATGATATTTAGAAATGTAATCCCCGCTTGTACCAACAAGGTTTATCTAGTAGTAGAGCTCTTTGTGAAGCGGCTCGTCCAAGAAAGTACTACCACCATACTTATTTCTGCCGTAAAACTGCGTTGCTGTGATCTGGTTTGAAGGGTATAGGTGCCGGTGTAATTATAGGACATGAGATATTTCCATATGAGAGATGAGAATGTCCAGAGGGAAAGGTGATCTTCTTAAAGATCACCTTAACATCAGGTGGGCCGTCGGTTAATTTACCGTCCAATGGAAATTGCTAACACGGACTCATTATGCAATTTAACCGCGTGTTACCAACTAACTCTAAGTTAAGTTTTTGATGTAATAGTGCTAATGGGAAATCATAGAAACGTAAATAAAGGAAATAGTTTACATAAATTCTAGAAAAGTAAAAGAGAGAGCAAAATAAACAGGCAGTAAGCGATTGGCGCAGAGCGGCAGGTGCTACGCGCGGATGTGTACCGCTTCACATATACCTGACGCGAGTGTAGCAGGGAATACGAAGCATTCGGGATGATATGAATATGACTAGATTATATTTTTCGTTCGATGCCTTTTTGTTTTTTTTTTTATTTTGAGCTTTAGTGTTGAGTCATGTAACTTAAATCTGACTGTAATGGTCATATTTATGAAAACATATTATTTGTACACCACCTTTTTTTTCTGACGGGAAGTCATCAAATTATTTCCTCAGCGATTGTCGGGGCGGAAGGGAGTGTCAGATTTTTACTGAATTAAACCCATCCATATTCCTTCTTGTGTCCTTTGCGTTCCCGGGCCGCGGTATCTCTTTCCAACAACCTGCGGCCTTGTATACCACCTTATGAGATGTTTCAGAATGAGTTTGCTTGATCTCATTTTTTTTTTGTTTTTCCTATTCTATCCCTCTCTGGAGCAAAAGCCTCTCTCATTCCATCCTTCAGGTTTCAGTGCCTCTTCCCTCCAGTTTTCGAAGAATAATATTTATCGCCCCTAGCTTCTAAATAAATTATTGCGAATATCTATGTCAACGATTTCCTGAATCAAAGAAAAAGTCAACGGATGCGTGTTCTCAAAGAGTTTGCAATATATCACTTAGTAGTAATAGCACTACTTGCACTATAAACGATCTAGATATTGAACCGCTACTGTATAGCGTGAGACCTTAATTTGCGCGGCCATTAAATAATTATTTTATTGATACTAGAAATTTTATGATAGTTTTATAAAATGCCGCTAAATACTCCTATTTCTGCGTAGAACTATAATTAGTTAATACTGCAGGTACTCTAATGAGACCTATAAGAATATCCTACTTTATGTGTTAATTTGTTAGCTAGAGGTTAACTTTACTTGTGCACTAACTTCTGCCCGCGTCTTCGTCCGCGTCAAATTTAATATACTATCCCACGAGATTATCCACGAGGTTCTCGCGTCCCAGCCGCCGCGGTAGACGCTCCGGACGTCGGGAGCCACGAGACGACTCCCGGGCACCCTAGATACGGGCCTGTGGACGGTGAGTATTGGGCAGCTCACCGTCCTTACGTTGCATAACGACAGGCCGTGTCGAAGGCGCGTTCGTGTTCCAACGCGCGCCTCAAAGAGATGTCAGCAAAAGGAAGGGGCCACTGAGGGCCGACGCCTGCCAGGGCCGCGGGTTGTTCGTAAGAGGTACTGCGCCCCCGGAACGCAAAGGGCACAAGATGGAACATGCGTGAGTTTTAGTCAGTAAAAGTCTGACACTCCCTCCCGCCCCGCCCAGGGCGGGAGAAGTTATGTGATGATTTCCCAACCCCCAAACAAAAAAAAAAGATGCTACTGAGAATTTTATAGAAAACCCCAATAACACTTTTGCTCGACCTGCGAATCGAACCCAAGATCTCTAGCGTAGCTGTCGTGCTTAGGACCAGTAGGCCCCGCCTAGGGCGGGAGAAGTTATTTGATGATTTCCCACCCCCCAAAAAATCCCACGAGAACAGTAAATTTTTTAGGGATAAAAAGTATCCTTAGTGTTACTATACACTACAATCTGTTTTAGTGCCAAAATTCATCTAGATCTGTTCAGCCGTTTAAGCGTGAAAGAGCAACAAACATCCATCCATCCATTATTAATATTAGTAGGATGCTGTGGTCTTTAAGTAAAGGAGTACATCTACATAATACCTTTTAACCGGATGCAGCTGAATGCCAGTGTGTTACATGGAGCGACTGGCTATATGACCTTCACAACCCAGTTACTGGGCAACACGATACAGGTTGGTTAGACTGGTTGTCAGACTTCCTGGCTTCTGATTATCCGTAACGACTGTCAAAGATCTACGAATGACAGCCGGGATTAATGGCTTTACGTGATTTCTGAGGTGACGGGGGTGTCACACCCACCAACTTCCAAACTGCGGACTGCTACTTAGCAGATCAATGGCGCCAACCATGTCGTGTGAAATCATCTAGTAACTTCATCAAACCACCAATTTTACAACCTCTAACCACACTAACCATCTTGTCCCCTTATACATGGTGTAGAAAATCAATTCAATACATCGTAAAAGTAGTGTTCGCACGAATAACAGTGTATTTGCTTCGTAAAGCTCGTACCTATTGTGATTTTTTTATAGAAATACGTAGGGAATTACTTTACACTTTACTTTGGATTTTTGTGTATCTCCTGATTTCGATTCGCTGATAAAAGATGGCGGTTTTATGTTTTATCGTACTTGTTTTGCTGACTTAGCGGTTTACTTTTTTAGAACTTTTTATCTATATATGGCCTGAAGCACAGATTTTAAATTAACCTAGATCGAGCGGGTCGCTACCTAACATTGCAATTCCGAACCACCATTACTTGAACCTATAATAAGTTAATTTTTAGACGCCATAATAATATGGAAAATCTTTTTACTGTTGGATATATGTACACTTTTTGTAAATGTTTCTATTTGAATAAATTATTATTATTTATATTATTTTTATTCCAGTTGGCTAGTCTCTTGGCTCTATTCTAGGTCGGAGATGACAAAGGCGACGATGGAGTGAGCTTACCCAGCAGAAGCTTCACTCTAACTTTGAAGAGATTAGGGTTGAATGCGTTCGGAAATCAGAAGCAGGTAGAGAGTTCTACTTCTTTGCAGTGAACAATAATAAAAGACGATTATATTTATTATAACGAGCGGGGCGAGCCTATTGCTATTAGCCGGGCACACATCCTAATTCCGAGCTGCTACTGAGAATTTCATAGAAAAACCCAATAACACTTTGCTCGATCTCGGAATCGAACCCAATACCTCTAGCGTAGCAGTAGTATTTGTGTTTATGTAATTAGGGTAAAAAAAATACAAAACTCTGTGATAAAAAACGTACGCGAACGAAGTCATGGCCTGAAGCTAGTTTTTAAATATAAACTGTGCTCGTTATGATAAAATAATGTTCTTATTTACTCGTGAGTCTTAAATAAGTTGTATAACTTTACTTTTTTATTATCATCCGGAGACTATAAATGATTTTGAGAACAGTCGTAAACTGGACTCTGGGGTCAAATTATTTCGAAGCTTATATCTAAGTATTTTTAAGAGAAGGAAGAATATTATTAAGTCATTCTATTTTGGTAGACTGGAAAGATAATTTTAAGATTACGTCAACTAAAATCCTAGTATCGTCTGCTGCTTAGCCTTTTCCCAACTATTTTGGGGTCGGCTTCCAGTCTAGCCGTATACCATGCATGCTGCATGAATGCAGCTGAATACCAGTGTTTTACATGGAGCGACAGCCTTACCTCCACAACCCATTTACTGGGAAACACGATACCTCTTGGTCAGACTGGTTGTCAGACATCCTGGATTCTGACTATCCGTAACAACTGTCAAAGATCTACGAATAACAGTCGGGACCAACGGCTTTACGTGCTTTCCCAATCACACCACCAACTTCCAAACTTCGAGCTGCTTCTGAGCAAATCCTAATGGAAAAACCCAATAACAGTTTTGGCCCGACCTGGAAAGCGAACCCGGGACCCCACGCCCATCAGTTGCGCTTGCGACCACGAGACCAACGGGGCAGGTAAAATCGTACTATCGTATCCTACTAATATCATAAATGTGACAGTTTAAGAGGATGGATGGATGGTTTATGATGATCTTTCACGCTTAAACGGCTGAATGCATCTTGATGAAATATAGCACTAAGATAGATTGTATTGTGGAATAACGCATAGCCTTTTTTTTATGTCGAAAAAATTTACGGTTCCCGTGAGATAATTAAATTTGACGCGAACGAAGTCGCGGGCTGAAGTTAGGAAAGATTTTTTTGTTTGTTTGTTTGTATCGAATAAGCTCCGAAGCTGCTGGACCGATTTTAACCATTTTGTCACCCATAAACAGCTATATTATTCCTAAGTAACATAGACTACATAACATCATGTTACGACACACGGGAGCGGAGCAGTTCAGGCTAAATTAAACTTTAACGTTAAAAGCAACAATTTAAAAGGAACAGCCTGTGTATTTCTAGCGCCGCAATCTATCGATAATTGATAAGGCCGTCTCTCTCGCACTCTAGTTTATTGACCCCAAGAAAAAAATTCTCACATGCAATCGTCCAACATCACCTGACCTCCACTTTCCTGCAAACACCACCACTAAACAGCTCTTCAGAAACTGGTGTTGCTAAGAAAAGCACCAACATAACTTGAGCTCTTAGAACGCACATTATAGTGAGTTATAGAGGTCATATATTTTCAGCGGATGGTGGAACTACTTTTTAGATGGTTGCATCTTGTGGTATAATGTTTGTCTATAAAGCGGTTAGAAATAGCTTAGAAAATGTCTTTTCGCTACGTGACCATTTAAGGAATGGTGAGGTAACAGAATGGTATTAAGTACATCAAATATAAGTCTTAGTTTGCTAAAGCAATTTTAACAGGTTCTGTACGAGGTATAAAAGTACACACATCATCACGCCTGTTTTCCCCGAAGGGTTAGGCAGAGGTGTAACAATGTACACCCACAGTTCGCCGGTATGTTTAGGTCTCATGTAATAGGGGGCGAGCCTATTGCCATTAACCGGACACAAATCCTAACCCCGAGCTGCTACTGAGAATTTCATAGAAAAACCCGATAACACTTTTTGGTCGACCTGGGAATCGAACCCAAGAACTCTAGCGTAGTAGTCGCGCTTGTATGACCAGATGTATGAACGTGGACGAGGCGGAAGGAGTATGTGAGGATCGTAGCAGGTGGCGTTCTGTGATTTCTGCCTACCCGCACGGGAATAAGGCGTGAGTTTATGTATGTAATAAAGTTATATAGTTTATAGTTACAAAAATACGTGCAAATAAACAACGTTAGCACTAAGAGATATATGTAGCTTTTTTTAGCACACCACGCCTTCCGTTGCGTGGTCGCCACTCGAGAGCCTCACGGCACCAAAGGCCGTCCGCTCTACGAGCTATGTGCCCTGCCCATTGCCACTTGAGTTTCGCAATTTTGAGAGTCATGTCTGGCACCTTAGTTATTTGCGGGTCTCCTCATTTCTAATTCGATCTCGCAGAGAGTCCCCGAGCATAGCCCTCTTCATTGCTCTCTGACCGACTTTGAGGTTCCTAATGCGGCCCATAGTAAGGTTCCTCGTTCCAGTTCCGTATGTCATCATTGGCAACACACACTGTTCAAGCACTGTCGGCTTGAGACAATGCTAGTATGGTATCTCTACATACATAACATAATATGCCATTGTGCCGTCCGCGCGTCCCCGAAGAGTTAGGCAGAGGTGTAACACCGTACACCCACAGTCCGCCGATATGTTTAGGTCCCATGTAACATGGGGCGAGCCGATTGCTATTGACCGGGCGCAAATCCTAACTCTAAGCTGCTACTGAGAATTTTATAGAAAAACCCAATAACACTTTGCTCGAGCTAGGAATCGAACCTAAAGATCAGCAGTCGATATTATGATATTTCAACATTACTACTAATATATGTTGTAAACGAATGGTATTAAGGGGCTATCCGAACACTGGACACCGTAAAACACACATTTTTGTCGCATAGTCTGGCGTATTGGTACATATTACAAGCCTGAAAAAAAAGACTTACCTATAAATATTTTACGATAGTATAGAAATATCATGTTAAAAAAATCGTAAAAGAAAGCATAAAAATTTTTATTCGTCGCATACATCTCAGAATTTTGAGCGTAAACTATATAATTTTATGTAATGAAATTATAGGGAATTTCATGAACCAAAGACATACCTATATATTTCACTGAGCCGTATATTTATTTCACAATTTAAAAAAATCTTAAAAATTACTGTTATTTTTGTGGCTATCCGATTGAACTAATATTAAACGTATCGCCATTTTGAACCTTATTTGTTGCCGCGATTCATTATTGTCAATAACCTAAACATTAGCTTACGACAGGGCCTTAAACAATTTCTTTCGGTAATTGCTAAAAGTCGTTGCGATTCGACACGCAAATAAAATGGTTTCGTTATGGGTTTTTTATAACAAACGGCACGGGTTCTGTGTATCGATAGCTTTCTCATATTGTTTGGGATCTATTCTCACGTCGCGGTTGGTAATAGCTTGTATTATCGATTAGTTATTAAGGAATAGCTCCGCCGGTCTTGTGGTTGCAAGCGCGACTGATGGTCGATCCTAAGATCGATTCCCAGTTCGGACAAAGTGTTATTGGTTTTTTCCATTACGAATTTCTCAGTAGCAGACCGGAGTCCGGAAATTGGTGGAGTGTTGGCCGTAGAGTGATGTTATATAGCCTATGTTACTCAGGAATGATGGTTTAAATTGGCCCAGTAGTTTCTGAGCCTAGTCGGTACAAACAAATAAACAAATCTTTCCTCTTTATAATATTGGTATAGACTAGCTTATGGCCCACGGCTTCGTTCTTTTTTTCGCTGTACCCTAATCCTTTTTATATCTTACTTAAGTCCGTCTCGTTAGCCTAGTGGTCCTAAGCGCGACTGCAACGCTACAGGACTTGGGTTCAATTCCCAAGTCGAGCAAAAGTGTCATTGGGTTTTTCTATGAAATTCTCAGTAGCAGCTCGGAGTTAGGATTTGTGCCCGGTTAATGGCGAAAGACTCGCCCCCTATTACATGAGACCTAAACATACCGGAGAACTAGCTGTACATTGGTACACCTCTGCCTAACCCTTCGGGGAATCTAAGCGTGATGGTATGTTATTTTACTTAAGTCATTTTCTAAGTAAGTAGCTACAGACACTATTTTAAACTATAACAATGCGCATTGCAGTGCATACTTTACCGTTAATGCACCCATTTTGACTAGTTAAGTTTACTGTTTTGCTGAGTTATGCATCTGATATACTAACCGAGTGTTTATTACTGGTTTTATGGCTAATGAGCAAGCAGGGGTTTAATTAATGAAAATTTTGGCTTGAGCAAAATATAAATATATAGCTTCTACCCGCGACTTTGTCCGCGTCTAATTTGATATATTATCCGCGAGAATCATACATTTTTCCGGAATTCAAAGTATCCTATGTATACACACTACAATCTATCTCCGTGTCAAATTTCATCCAGATTCGTTCAAGCGAGAAAGAGTAACAAACATCCATCCATCCTCACAAACTTTCGCATTTACAATATTAGTAGGATATAGAATATTCTGTCCGCGACTTTGTCCGCGTGGATTTTTCAACCGCGTTAAATTACGTTTTCGGTTACTGCTCCGCTCCCTTGTGTCGTAGCGTGATGTTGTAAAGCTCATAGTATTGCTAATGAATCTGGTTATCATATACAAAAAGATTTTTCTCAATCTGACTAGGAGATTCAGAGATTAGCGCGTTTAAATAAACGAACCAAAAAAAACTGTATATTATATGTACTAGTATAACATACTATCACGCCTGTATTCCCCGAAGGGTTAGGCAGAGGTGTAAAAATAAATCCCTACAGGTCGCCGGTATGTTCAAGTCCCACGTAATAGGGGGCGAGCCTATTGCCATTAACCGGGCACAAATTCTAACTCCGAGCTGCTACTGAGAATTTCATAGAAAAACCCAATAACACTTTTTGCTCGACCTGGCAATCGAACCCAAGACCTCTAGCGTAGCAGTCGCGCTTAGGACCACTAGGCTACTTAAGCAGTTAAATAAAAAAATACAAATAAATATGAATATAAATAAATAGCTACAATATAATTCATTAAACAGTATTTATTGTTTTATTATCTGTGTTTGTTATCGTTTGCCATCGAAACGCTAATAAGAATACAGATAACACGATAAAGATCATCGGAATGACTTATTTAGTAGGTATTGGTTTTTGCATCAACCACCAATAAAATGGTTTTTCAAAAATGCCCGTATAAATAAAACCAGTCTGGCATTACTATGACCGATTGGTTGCGGTTATTATTCGTTTTAATTAGTTTGCAGTCAAATTGGCTAGGATAAAGTAAAGTTTTAAGAGTTATTAAAATAGTACGAAGTGTAAACGCGTAAAGTTTATTAATACTTGCTTTATTTATTTGTTTATTTTAACTGATCATACTATCACGCCTGTATTCCCCGAAGAGTTAGGCAGAGGTGTAACAATGTACACCCACAGTTCGCCGGTATGTTTTTAGGTCCCATGTAATAGGGGGCGAGCCTATTGCCATTAACCGGGCACAAATCCTAACTCCGAGCTGCTACTGAGAATTTCATGGAAAAACCCAGTAACACTTTTTGCTTGACCTGGGAATCGAACCCAAGACCTCTAGCGTGGCAGTCGCGCTTAGGACCACTAGGCCAACAAGGCAGTAAATAAACTATTAAACAAATTTGATAAAATTTATATGGAACCACCATTGAAGTGTGACCTATGAAACAAAACAAGGATCATCAAAATCGATTTATAATTGGCGGACATATTGCGTAACACACATACAAAAAAAAAACATACAGACGAATTGATAACCTCCTTCTTTTTTAAGTCGGTTAAAAATAGTACTTTACAACTTTTGCATGGAGCGCTGTCGGGAAAATATTAAAAAAAAAGCCGCGAAGTAAGTACCTACCTAATTTAAATAAATGCACATGACACGGTCCCTACGTCAGCCAGTTACATGACACTAATAAAGCACTTATTTTAAACACTTTCTTAAATACTTAAATTACCACATTTAAAGGGAAAAAATACAAATAATTATTGTACTTGAGACCTTTCAATATTACTTCTGATATTTAAGTTCCATTCGCCGTTCAATGCTGGCGAAGTAATTTTAATGGTAAAGGGACTTACAGACATACTTGTATTTTGCGATCATGTACGAAAATGTTGGCGCAGTGGCTGAGCGATCGGCTGCTGCGCTGCGAGTTTATATGTTTGTAAACGCACCCACGATACAGAAGAAATTCCTAGTGTGGGGCAACGTTTTTTATAAAAAAAAAAAACATTTTTTTTTTATAAAATAATACCAGCCCATTATTTGCCCATTATTTTTCTTTTTTTACTACCTCGTTAGCCTAGTGGTCCTAAGCGCGACTGCTACGCTAGAGGTCTTAGGTTCGATTCCTAGGTCGAGCAAAAAGTGTTATTGGGGTTTTCTATGAAATTCTCAGTAGCAGCTTGGTGTTAGAATTTGTGCCCGGTTAATGGCAATAAGTCAAAGTCAAAGTCAAATCATTTATTTCAATTAGACCATTAAAAGGCACTTTTGAACGTCAATCACATGTTAAATTAAAAATATTGAATCTAGTTGCCCATTCCAAAAGGTAGTTTCGTATGGAGAAGAACGGGCAAGAAACTCCATACATACTCTTTTAAAAAAAAAAAAAATGTAAAATAGGCTCGCTCCTTATTACATGGGACCTATACATACCAGCGAACTGTGGGTGTACATATTGGTGCACCTCCGCCTGTGTAACCCTTCGGGAAACACAGGCGTGATGGTATATTGTTTTTTTTTACACGAGCTTTTATTTCGAGTTATTCTCAGCAAGCCCTTCATTTTCATTTGATACCCATATTTTAGTAGTGCATTAAAAATAACTAGTACACAATCTTGGGTGTTCCGCCATGTTAGATTCAAAATGACGTCACACAGCTAACCATGCATTGTCATCAATCATCATCGTGTATACAAAATTTTAGCTTAATCGGTTGAATATATCTGCTTCAAAATTGAGTTGTAAGATTTCACCTGAACACACATACATCCACTGCAAGTTAAATAAAAGCTTGTAATAAAATACTGGTATTATTATTTTTAAACAAAAAGTTTATTGCTGAAAACCATCTTGATATTTTATGAAAACAGCCACCATTTATCAACATTTATCGAATCTGCAAACTCCTCTAGATATTCAAGTATCAAATTAGTCGGTGTTGGTGTACCAACACAATATTATGCAGGTTTGTACTCATTACGAATAATGTACGTTCTCCCTAGCATTTAGCGATATAAGTACCAAGTCATGGAGGATAAATACAATAATGATTATGAGTGTCAGGACAACAGAAGACATGTTTGACTGGTCGGAAACTGAGATCCGATATGTTACCGAGGAATGTCTGCTCGGTAAATTATATTATTACTAAATAAATACTTGTAACATTAGTATTACGCGTATTTTTTGACGTTGGATGTAGAAACGCGGACCAGGATCCGGACGAATACGCTAAAAAATAAATGTTGTAATGTTAAAATAACAGCTTTTTACTAAATGCTCAATTTAATATGTACATTTTCACGATACTTATGTATAAAAAATAAATTTTATAATTTTTGTAGGTATGTCAGTGTGTTTATTACGACTAATCTAGGAAACTGCCTCGTTACCCTAGTGGTCCTAACAGGACGGCTATGCTAGAATTTTTGGGTACGATTCCCAGGTCAAGCAAAGTGTTATTAGGTTTTTCTATGAAATTCTCAGTAGCAGCTCGGAGTTAGGATTTTGTGACCGGTTAATGACAACAGGCTCGCCCCCTATTACATGGGACCTAAACTTACCGGCGAACACACCTGTGCCGAACCCTTCAGTGAATACAGGCGTGATAGTACGTAACCTTAAACGGCTGAATCGATTTTGACTTAAGAATATTCACGCGGACGACATCGCATGCAAAACCCTACCTATTTATATACCGGTTCACCTGGAAATTGAAGACAAGTAATCAGAGATAGCAGGAAAAATTACATCGATAGCTACAAGTACCTACTAAGGATGCTGTTTTATGTACATGTCTCTTATACATACCTAACTTTATGATTTCTTGCATAGACAAGCGGAAAAGTAACTCTTATTTAACCTGGTTGGATGTCATTAGTACCCTCTCTTTAACTAACAGAGAGATGGATTATTGCACGGTGTACCGGTGGACCGATGATTATGATATATTGATCCAGTGGATGGATGCGGGCTGCCCAGGACCGGAATGGTTGGTGGTCTTTGGGGGAGGCCTACATTCAGCTGTGGAAGGCTGATATGATGATGATGATCAATATTGGTTCCTACTAGGCCATGTACAGTCAGCAAAACAGATAAGTAACTAGAGTCGCCTAAGAAAGACAAAGTTTATTAAAAACTGATAGATGTTTTTGAATTACATTTATTTTTATATATATATACACTCACGCCTGTATTCCCCGAAGGGTTAGGCAGAGGTGTAACAATGTACACCCACAGTTCGCCGGTATATTTAGGTCCCATGTAATAAGGGGCGAGCCTATTGCCATTAACCGGGCACAAATCCTAACTCCGAGCTGCTACTGAGAATTTCATAGAAAAACCCAATAACACTTTTTGCTCGACCTGGGAATCGAACCCAAGACCTCTAGCGTAGCAGTCGCGCTTAGGACCACTAGGCTACCGAGGCAGTTACAACACACACAACAACAGGACATTTATTTTTATCAATAGTAAATGAACAGTTTATTAATTAAATTAAATTTCATTTAAAAACGACCACCGATTCCAAAGATAACTTCAACTATATTAGACGATCTGGTCACTTATCTCTTTTGGTGACCGTACCTAGTATAAAAAAAAATATTGAAAAAATCAGATTTATTTAAACTTAATTCGAAAAGAACAGCCTCGTTGGCCTAGTGGTCCTAAGCGCGACTGCTATGCTAGAGGTCTTGGGTTCGATACCCAGGTCGAGCAAAGTGTTATTGGGTTTTTTTATGAAATCAGTAGCAGCTGGGAGTTAGGATGTGTTCCCGGTTAATGGCAATAGGCTCGCCCCCTATTACATGGAACCTAAAACATACCGGCGAACTGTGGGTGTACATTGGTACACCTCTGCCTAACCCTTCGGGGAGTACAGGCGTGATGGTACGTTGATTCGAAATAAAGAAGAATGGCCTACAGATAGTTATTCTGGGTTGGGCTGTTTTCATATTTGAGTTTATATGATTGTAAACAAATCCACGGCACAGCTGTAGTAGGTAGTTTTACCAGATTTTTAGTAGTAGAGATCTTTGTAAAGGAGCTCGTCCGGGGAAGTACTACCACCATACCTATTTCTGCCGCAAAACAGCGTTGCTGTGTTCCGGTTCGAAGGGGATGGGTGCCGGTATAATTACAGGCACATGAGACATTTCAACTTTGTCTCTGGGATGGTAAAAGCTTTTGCAAGGCCTCTGGTATTGCAGATGGCGGTATAAAGGCTTGTTTGCAATTTGCAAATTAAATTAAAAAATAAACAGAGTGTCCGTGTGGGAATCGAACATGGGACACATAACGCAGCAGCGAATCGTACCATCAAAGCTTGAGACTTGTAAACACACGCAGTAAGGAAATAAGTAAAAACATAATCATAGCTACAGTTAGTCGTCTTCCAGAGAACTGGTTATGCATAACTACAGTTAGTTATAAACCGCACCAGGACTGCGGTTCAAGTGACCGCGGTAAGGGTGTACCAGTCAACTTGGATTACAGAAACGAGAGAATATGTTGACACTTTAAAATCGAATTTTAAGGCAAAGAAAAAAAGAAAAGCGAGGTGACATGAGGCCTATAATTAGGGTTCCGTACCCAAACGGGTAAAACGGGACCTTATGACTATGACTCCACTGTCGTCCGTCCGTCTGTCACCAGGATGTATCTCATGAACCGTGATAGTTAGACAGTTGAAATTTTCACAAATGATGTATTTCTGTTGCCGCTATAACAACCAGAATAAAATAAATATTTAAGGGGCTCCTAAACAACAGACATGATGTTTTTGCCGTTTTTATAGATAATGGTACGGAATCCTTCGTGCGCGAGTCCGACTCACACTTAGCCGGTTTATTTTGTATCATAAAGACTAAAGTTATTTTTTACTTTTTAGTTTTTCAAGGCGGTTGTTACTGTTGCGGCATGTAACTACCCCGTTGGTCTCGTGGTTGCAAGCGCGACTGATGAGCGTGGGGTCCCGGGTTCGATTCCCAGGTCGGGCAAAAAGTGTTATTGGGTTTTTCCATTAGGATTTGCTCAGTAGCAGCCCGGAGTTTGGAAGTTGGTGGTATGACACCCCCGTGCCTCGGAAAGCACGTAAAGCCGTTGGTTCCGGCTGTCATTCGTAGATCTTTGACAGTCGTTACGGATAGTCAGAAGCCAGGATGTCTGACAACCAGTCTAACCAAGAGGTATCGTGTTGCCTAGTAACTGGGTTGTGGAGGTCAGATAGGCAGTCGCTCGATGTAAAACATTGGTACTCAGCTGCATACGGTTAGACTGGAATCCGACCCCAACATAGTTGGGAAAAGGCTAAGCAGATGATGATGAGTTTTTGAAGGCGATTGCCTTTGTTGTAAAAACGATTTTTATTTTTCGCTTCGTGTCATCCAAATCCATGAAGAAATGGCAATACCTACTACATAAATTAACAAGACACCACTTAAAAGTCACAAGAAAGCAGAATACGCTAATTCGTTTACTTAGATGACATATTTATTCAGTTTTTTTACTTTATTGCTGAACCAATTTCGATAAAATGTGTATAGGACCACCTCTAAAGTATGACCTACCAAACAAATAATCATTAAAATCAATCCATAACTGGTGGAATGATTGCGTAACAAAAAAAAAACATACAGTCGAATTGAGAACCTGCAATTTTTGAACTGGTTTATAAAGGCTACATTACAATTCACGGGTAAAAAAATTTAAGTAACCCCCGGCAGAAAAATAAGTATCCCTACCGCAGCTAACAGAAGAGCTGATAACTTTGAAACCGCTGAACCGATTTCCATCAAACATAGCTAAGAACAACACCCCCGACTAATTCACCCTTCAAACAAAAAAAAATAACAAAATCAGAATGGGTTCATGCGTTCGGGAGCTACGAAGCCATAGACAGACACACACACACATAGACACGTTAAACTTATGACACCCCATCGTTTTTGCGTCGGGGGTTAAAAAACACTTCTAAAGTCACCCCCTTATACGAGATCTGATTTCATCCCATGTAGGTGGGTGCTCCCAACTACTAAATTGCAATTACTAAAGATCTCTACTTTGCTAATAACAACAACATTGATAAGTTCAAAGGTAAAGTAACCCTTAAATATTTATATAAACAAACGAAGCTAAACAGGTACCAAACCTTATGATTTTAACTACATTTCATGCTAATATCAATTCCAACGTAGGCAGACCCATTTTCTTGTAGTTATCTTAAGGCAAATTAATATTAATGGACCAAAATACTAATGAATTATTCCTAGAAATTATTATGGTAAGTGATAGGGGCTCACTGCCTCGTTAGCCTAGTGGTCCTAAGCGCGACTCTCACGCTAGATGTCTTGGGTTCGATTTCCAGGTCAAGTAAAACGTTTAGTGTTATTGGGTTTTTCTAGGAAATTCTCAGTAGCAGTTCGGAGTTAGGATTGGCAATAGGCCCCCTATTACATGGGACCTAAAACATACCAGCGAACTGTGGGTGAACATTGGTACACCTCTGTCTAACCCTTCGGGGAATACAGGCGTGGTGGTATGTTTGTGTGTGATGCATCATTTGTGATAGCGAATTTTTTAGAAAATATTAAAATGGCGCTTCTAATTTGTCCATATTTCCCTCCCAATTTGTAGCTATAGCACTCAGCAACATTTTTATGTGTGGCCAGCCACTGCAACAAGTGATGCTGTGTTAAAGCGAAATTACTCTGGTTAATCATTACAACGGGAATACATCCATTAAAATGTTAAAAATAGAAAAGTAATTATCAACCTTGAAGCTGCCTTAACATGCGTCTATCAATAAATTCCGTAATTACCAAAGAATCCAGCTAAGTCTAAGTCTATCTAGGCATGCTAGGCTCTTAGCACCATCCGCCGGCTTCTATGTACCTAGCTCATCTGTTACACTCGACAGAAATGTTCCCACAGAAGGCCAATTACCAATTTTTGTTTTTCTCTCACTAAGAATTTCTCCTGTACCGAGGATGATCCTCAGAAACAACTTTGCTCCGGTTGAGGATTGGCACCTGCACTGCGTGTTGTGGGTTTGGTTCCCGCACGTAACAAATAAATGTATGGCCTACAGGTACTGGTGTCGGGTCTGGTTGTTTGTGTATGTGAGTTTATGTTTGTAGACGCACCTAGAATACAGGAAAAATTATCAGTGTGGACACAACGTTTAAAAAAATCTCTAAAAGCTCAAATTTAAAAATTTTAAGTAACCCCCGACAGAAAAATAAACTGTAGCTAACAAAAGAGCTAATTACTTTGAAACCGCTGAACCGATTTCCATCAAACATAGCAAAGAACATTTCCGACTAATTCACCTTTCAAACGCAAAAAATAAAATCAAAATCGGTTCCTGCGTTAGGAGCTACCATGCCACAGACAGAAACACACACAGACACGTCAAACTTACAACACCACGTCGTTTTTGCGTAGGGGGTTAAAAAAATAGAGAGAACAGGCTTCTCCTGGGTAAGCTCACTCCACAGTCTATTTTATCTTTGCCACCTCCGCCGCTATGTTTAGATCCCATGTAATAGGGGGCAAGCCTATTGGCATTAACCGGGCACAAACCCTAACTCCGAGCTGCTACTTTTCATAGAAATACATACGGACTATACCTACTGTAACTACAAATTTCATAGAAATACCCAATGACATTTTGCTCGACCTGAGAATCGAACCCAAGACTACTAGTGTAGCAGTAGCACTTAAGACCATTAGGTTAAAGAGGCAGTTACTCATCTCCAATAAACCGTTTCAGAGGAACTTCCTCCCGCGTACGCTTGGGTTGTGGAATAAGCTCTCTGCTAAGGTTTTCCCATGACGCTACAGCATGGGGTTCCTCAAAAAAGGAGTTTTGAGGTTTTTAAGGAGTCGGCAACCCACGAGTGATGCCTCTGGTGTTGTAAGAGTGTCCATAGGCAGCGGTAACAGCTTATCATCAGGCGGACCATTAGCTTGTTTCCCACCTTCTGTGGTATAAAAAGATCTTTCCCGGACGAGCACCTTCACAAAGAAAACAAATACAGCTTGGATACGCGTCACCTGTATTGCATTTGCGCGCAGCTAATCCCGACTGTTTGTTCGAAGTTGCATTTCTGCACTTACTTGCACTATATCTACAATATAGCTTGCTGTTAATGGATACGAATGGACAGTGTGGGAAAAGGTAATAGTGTTTGATGGTGTAATGGCAACTCTTAAAATTGCCAGCTAGGGACGTAGGTAATTGTCTTTATTTGTGTCCTGTTGGTCTGTCCTGAAAACCTACCTCGGTGACTTTATGTGAAGCAAGCTCGAGGTGAACTGCTATGGCCTAACAGGGTCTCATAGCTGTACTTTTAAAGCCTTATGTAATTATTTCGTCTTATTATTACGTCTCTAGATAGTGCTCCGCTCTCGTTGATTGTAGCGTGATGTTCTATACGTATAAACTTTTCTCTTGAAACGCTCTATCTATTGATGAAACCGCATTAAAATCCGATGCGAAGTTTAAAAGATCTAAGCTAATAGAAGGACAAACCATGCAGCCTATAATATTATTGGCCAAAGGATTGTCATACAGAGAAGGCACGAGCATCAATCTTCACGCTTTCTCAAGGCGGATTCGCAATTTATAATTTATGTACATTCATTTTAGGTCCAGTTTGCTCACAATATTTTCTTAAATAGTTAAGTATGAAAACTCCTAAAACTAACTTTTAAGCAGGCGAAACGAATTCTTCATTATAAACGAGATCCCCCCAATTAAAGAGTTCTAAATAAATTTCTCAAAGGCAAAGTAAACTAACTAAAAGTTTAGCGGCATTAGCTAAGTTAAAACTAGTATTTTAAATGAAAGAGGGGCTTTATAAACACTTATGCAAGCAGTTTATCTTTCTAAGCGAGAAAGTTTCGGTTTTCAGTCAAAAGAACAGAGGAATTTTGAACCCTGTCTTCTAAATAAAAACGTTCAATATCTAGTTGCATTTTTACCTCAGCGATAATCAATTGCATATAAAGTTCGTGGCTTTTTTGTCAGATTGAGAATGATGTTAGAGTCATCATCTTCTTGCTTATATCCCATGTGATTTGGGGTCGGCGCAATCTGTTTTTTTTTCTTCTATTGCGGCCTGTTGATCATCACTGACTCCTTTCTCTTTCATTTTATATCATTCTTTACACAATCTATTCATCGTTTTTTTGGCCTCCCCCTACCTCTCCATCCATCCACTTAACTCTTTTGGTCACATGCTTTTCATCCCTCCTCTTCACATGCTCAAAAATGTAGGTGAAATTTTTGATAGATTTAGACTGCTGTCATTCCTAAAAGCTTGTTGAATATACGCCATGAATAGAAAATGTCGCCATTTTGTTTTGGTGTATTTTTTATAATTATGTGTTTGTTAAATATTTTATTTATTATGTGTGTAAATATTATACATACCATCACGCCTGTATTTCCCGAAGGGTTAGGCAGGGTGGTGGTGAGGTGTGCCAATGTGCACCCACAGTTCGCCGGTATGTTTTTAGGTCTTATGTAATCGGGGGCGAGCCTATTGCCATTAACCGGGCACAAGTCCTAACTCCGAGCTACTACTGAGAAATTTATACAGAAAAACCCAATAGCACTTTGCTCGACCTGGGAACCCAAGACCCCAAGACCTCTAGCGTAGCAGTCGTGCTTAGGACCACTAGGCTAACGAGGCAGTTACACATATTAATGTAAAATAAATAAAATCCTACTTAATATTATAAATGTGAAAGTTTGTTAAGATGTTTATTAATCAACTAGCTATTGCCCGCGACTTCGCTCACGTCGACCTAAGTGTTACTTAACTAATTAAGTATTGAATACTATGTTATCAAAATCTTCCAAGCATGTCAAATGTTTGCTAAGGTGATTGCTAATAGTTACAACACTGGATTTTTACTCAATCTCGCCAAAACGGATAAACAGATCTGGATGAAATTAAACACAGAGATAGATTACAGCCTTGAACATAATAATACATGATACTCTTTATCCTGAAGAAATGTACAGTCTGTCGGGCTGTATGCGAGATTATATCAACTTTAACGCCGACGAAGCCGCGGGCATAAGCTAGTTAGGTATAATTTTGGTTTAACTACTACATAACACTTTGGTGGTCCATTGACAAAGACACTAAACTCTATGTCGACATAAATGCGATATTTGCATGACACCTCAATTTCTATTTGTACTAACGAACAAACTATTTGGTGTACAGGGCAAAATATTTAACTTTTCACTTCACTGATTAATAATTCTCTGTCGATTAGGCTCATGGATTGGGTCCTGGCTGCAATTCCCAGGTCAGGCAGTGTTATGGGGTTTTTCTATAGTAATTTTTCTGCAGCGTGTCAAAGTCAAATAATTTATTTGAATTAGACCATTAAAAGGCACTTTTGAACGTCAATTACGAGGTAAAAAAATTAAAAATATTGAATCTAGTTGCCCATTCCAAAGGGTAGTTTCGTATGGAGAAGAACGGGTAAGAAACATACTTTTTTTAAAAATGGAGTAAATGGAGTTTGAAAATTTGTAAAGCACGCTCTGCCCCAGTTGTTTTTTATTACACTACAAATGTTAAATAATATGTTTTGTGTGCGTATTAAAAGTAGGTCCTAAGTTACGCCATATAGCAGTAGCTATTTGCCTGTGATAGTCCCACCAAAATCGGTCCAGCCGTTTCGGAGTTAGCCACAACAAACAGACAGACAGACAGATGAAAGAAAAATAAATGTTTTTCGTGTAGAAATTTATATTTATTTTGTAAAAAGCTGTTATTTTAACATTACAGACAGACACTTCAATTTTATTTATATGTATATAGATATATTGATACCTTGTTCGACTGTACCTGTAATATGACCATTACTGTACAGTGTAGATAAGACACGGATTATCAAAACAGTATCAAATTCAGACTAGTCAACAATGTGCCAGGTGTTTTAACTGTAGTGTTAACTCGGTGTAAATTACTGGTTAAGATAAGGTAGTTATGTATAAACTATAACACATAACATAACATATCATAACGCCTCTATTCCCCTAAGAGTTAGGTAGAGATGTACCAACACACACATTTCGCCGGTATGTTTAGGTCCCATGTAATAGGGGGCGAGCCTAATGCTTAACTATACTAAGAGGTTATCCAGTTAAACGAAGACAAACGCCCGAAATGAGTAAGTACAAATGTAACAAGTAATTCAATTTAAAAAATTAAGTAACAATAATGACAACCGCCTTCAAAACCTAAAAAGTAAAAAATAATTTTAGCTTTGGAAGTCGGTGGCAATACAAAACAGCAAACAAAACCAAAGCCGCCGACTTCCAAAGCTAGAGTTATTTTTAACTTTTTAGGTTTTGAAGACGGTTGTCATCATCATACCATCACGCCTGTATTCCCCGAAGAGTTAGGCAGAGGTGTAACAATATACACCCACAGTTCGCCGGTATGTTTAGGTCCCATGTAATAGGGGGCGAGCCTATCACAAATCCTAACTCCGAGCTGCTACTGAGAATTTCATAGAAAAACCCAATAACACTTTTTGCTCGATCGGGAATCGAACCCAAGACCTCTAGCGTAGCAGTCGCGCTTAGGACCACTAGGCTGCCGAGGCAGTCACACTAGACGGCAGTAAGACGGTTGTTTTTTTGTAAAAAAGTGTTTTCTTTTTTACTTTTTATTATCAACTTACTATCATCCAAATCCATGAATTTAAAATGAAAATTTTACCTTTAATGTCTCGATAACTACATATACTCTTTTTATTTTATTAGACAAAAACTACATACCTATTTCTGCCGCAAAGCAACGTAGCTGTGTACCGGTTTGAAGGGTGTGGGTACCGGTGTAATTACAGGCACATGAGACATTTCAACTTTGTCTCTGGGATGGCAACGCATTTGCAAAGACGCAGGTATTGCAGATGTCTATAGGCAGAGGTGGCTCGTTTGCCATCCAACGTTATCTGTTCACACACAAATTATTCATTTACACAGTGAAGCAAGTTGTGCATAAGGTTGAGAAAGCCGATCATGCCGTCATGGTACCCAGTGAAAACTGTAACTTTCATCATCATCTGCTTAGCCTTTTTCCAACTATGTTGGGGTCGGCTTCCAGTCTAACTGGATGCAGCTGAATACCAGTGTTTTACATGGAGCGACTGCCTATCTGTCCTCCACAACCCAGTTACTAGGCAACACGACACCCTTGGTTAGACTGGTTGTCAGACTTCCTGACTTCTGACTATCCGTAACGACTGTCAAAGATCTACGAATGACAGCCAAGACCAACGGCTTTACGTGCTATCCGAGGCATGGGGATGTCACAACACCAATTTCCAAACTCCGGGCTGCTACTGAGCTAATCCAAATGGAGAAACACTATAATACTTTTTTGCCCGACTTAGGAAACGAACCCGGGACCCCAAGCTCATCAGTCGCGCTTGCGAACACGTGACCAATGGGGAAGTCAAAAACTGTAACTTTCTTGATATTAAATCTTTAATAAGAGTTGAACATTTAACTATAGAAAGCTTGCTGTTCTATTTTTAGTAAACTCATTTAAGATCAACGATACAGCTCACTATAAATCTGCCATAATTTCCATAGTAATTTATTCTAGAGGGCTTCAAGAGATAAATAGCTAATTCATGTACACTTCGAATATATTTTTAAAACAGCAATTTATTATTTATCACGCTAGCCATTTTCTCGAGTCAGCTAGAGTAGTCTAGTTAGATCCTTTTAAATAAATAATATTATATGGCGATCTTGGCTTTGGTCAAAAAAGAAGACCTTTTTTTAAGAATACAATTTGATGCATCGATGGCCCAGTGGTTAAGGTCGCGTAATACTAATGATACAAGTATTTACATATATACGATCACGCCTATATTCCCCGAAGGGTTAGACAGAGGTGTAACAATGTGCACCCACAGTTCACCGGTATGTTTAGGTCCCATGTAATAGGGGGCGAGCCTATTGCCATTTACCGGGCACCTAAGACCTCTGGTATTGCATACTTAGCATCAGGTGGCCCGTCAGTTTGTTTGCCATACAATGGCATTACAAAAAATATATTATTGTTTATTACAGTATATTAACTGTTCTTTTTATTTATTAAAAAGAACTAATAAGTGAGTTAGGATTTGTGCCCGGCTCGCCCCCTATTACATGGGACCTAAACATACCGGCGAACTGTGGGTGTACATTATTACACCTCTGCCTAATCCTTCGGGGAATACAGGCGTGATGGTATATTATGTTATGTTTATTTCTTTATTGGAGTACCAATGGAGACGTTTGTTTAAAGGTACCTATAATAAAAAAAGAAGAAACGACACGAACGACTCAAGTCTTATTCAATTGCAATACTCATACATCCAACATCGGTACCGGAAAACTCGCTCGCAAGGCGCTCGCTATTCGAAACCGTATAATCGTGTAAGTAGAACTGACAGACGCTCCAAGACGAGGATTATAGACGTGAGCAGAAGGTTGCCAGATTCAAATAGGATTGGGCAGGTCACGTTAGCCGCATGTACAGTGGGCAAATGTCTCCACGCAATTGGTGCCTGAGGATGGTCAGTGTCGCCGAGGCCGGCTTGACGGATTGGCTCCTGTCTCAGGTAAGAGGTGACAGAGACAAAGTCGACGATGGAGTGAGCTTTCCCAGAAGAAGCCTGTTCACTCTAACTTTGAAGAGATTAGGGTTGAATGAATTTGAAGTGGTACGGTCAGCAAAAAAAGTGGATTAACAATGTTTTTTTTACATATCATTTAAATGAACACGAAATAACACAATTCCATTCCATTTTTAGATCCATTTCGTATTTCCTTTGATAATAAGGATTTAAAATCTGAAATGTTAATCTACTTTTGATGTTGACTGTACAAGAAAAGAACTGCTTCGTTAGCCTAGTGGTCGTAAGCGCGACTGCTACGGCAATAGGCTCAACCCCTATGCTACTGTGGGTGTTCATTGGTACACCTCTGCCTAACTGTTCTGGAAATACAGGCGTGATGGTATGCATGTACAAGAAAAGAATACCTAGAAGGACTTGAGCAGACTTTTGCCCAGAAGTGGGACAATACAGGCTGCTTAAAAAAGAAACTGGGTGACTGAAAGAGTAAAAACTCGTACGCGTGTCGAACTTAAAAAGATAGGTAATTTACGACCGTTTCGCCCGGGGCCGGCAGCCGTGAAAACTTACATACGTGCCCCCGGACGATAATAGCCTGAACAGTGAACTTTCATGAGTTTCAGGAACTTTGTTTTTGTGGAACTACCCGCTTGTTTATTTGAATTTATGGGTACACAGCCTGGAAGTAGCTGAAAAGTTGGTTTAAGATTCTCTTTATCTTTTTTTTTGTTGATTATGAATGTTGAGTTTAAAGTATTCTCTTTTTAAGCACGAAATAAGATAGAGTGTAATTTGTGGTGTTATAAATAACAGCCTGTTATTGACCAGGTTGAGAACTGCCTCATTAGCTTAGTGGTCCTCGACGCGACTGCTACGCTAGAGGTCTTGGGTTCGATTGCTAGGTCGAGCAAAAAGTGTTATTGGGGTTTTCTATGAAATTCTCAGTAGCTGCTCGAAGTTAGGATTTGTGCCCGGATAATGGCAATAGGCTCGCCCCCTATTACATGGGACTTAAACATGGGTGGGTGTACATTGTTACACCTCTGCCTAACCCTTCGGGTAATACAGGCGTTATGGTATGTTACTGTCCAGTTTCTTACCCAGACAAGCCATGGGCATTAAGTAAGAATGGAGTATCTTGTTTATTCTGCTCAATAAGAAACTACCTTTTCTAAGGACAGCTAGATAAAATTCGTTTACATAGTAAACAACGAGAAAATTGTCCCTTTTAGTGACCTAATATTTTTTTTTTTTTTAAATATCATTGCTGATATTAAGTGGCCACCGCTGCCTATAGACATCTGTAATACCAGAGGCCTTGCTAATGCGCAATTAAAATAAATAATTTGAGTTTGACTTCAAATCATTGTAATTCTATAAAAGCACAAAAGGTTCAAATAACTGCTACTTAAAGTTCTACATTCAACACGCCTAATAAACAGGACAAGTCGGCATTATTACAAAGAAATAAATATTTTCTAAAAGCCAATAAAATGACTATTTAATTCAAAGCATGTCTGATCAAATTTGTATTCAAAACGTGACGTGAAACGTTTAATAAACAAAGAAACACCTGTAAATTGAATAAAATTAGAATTAAGGGAAAAGGAATCGAATGCTAATTCTATTTAGTCCGGTCATCGGAATTTCATGACTTTGTATTAAAGAATATAATGAGAAATATCAAGTGTCGTAATGGCTCAGTGAAAATTACGTGTTTTCTTACTTCTCTGCAAATTTTTTGCGGAGCTAAGACTGATCCGGCTCGAAGGACCACTGTAGTATGCTCGTTTAAATAAGACGACTTGTACAGTTTTTGTAATATAATGTGAGATATTGAAAATAAAACTAATGGATGATGGTTCTGTCTGTGAATTTGTGCTGTGAGAGCGATGCCCGTGCGTGCAACATGAACTCGCTACGGCGCATGGACGACGACTGGTCTGCTGGTGGAGGAGCTCAGAGCTTGCGACATGCCGGAAGCACTGTAGATTCTGGCTTTCAGGACTTGCAGTGGTTGGGAATAGGGTGGCGGGCTTGTCCGAAAAAACAAATTTGGTTTAGTGACCTATGATGCATGAGGTTGTAGGTTTGTTATCAGACACGAGTAAGAAGCTTTACAATTTTTCCTATTTCATAATGTCATTCACACCACTAACACCAATGCTACACTGTCACTGTTTTCATCACTGACATCGACGAAGATTGTCAGGAAACAGGGACTTGTAGTAAATATAAGTCTGAAATCACCTATCCGCCCTGAGCAAACGTGATGGTCAATGCTCATGGCTTCTTTATATGAGAAGGAGCTTTTGCCCTGCAGTTGGACAATAATAATCCGGTATTATTATTGATTAAAGTATGAAATATATTCATAAACCAAACTTTAGGAATTAATTTTTATTTCAATATATTACTTTATAAAATTGAAGTATAAAAAGAACGCACAGCCTCGCATCGCATTTTATCTCGGTGTGAACGATCTCTTCAGACGAGATAATTTTTTGCAAAAGCATAAAATGCCACATAACAATTTCAATAAAAAACTAGAACTGTTTTAGAACTGCCTCGTTGGCCTAGTGGTCCTAAGCGCGACTGCTACGCTAGAGGTCTTAGGTTCGATTCCCAGGTCGAGCAAAAATTGTTATTGGGTTTTCTATAAATTTCTCAGTAGCTCGGAGTTAGGATTTGTGCCCGGTTAATGGCTGATAGGCTCGCCCCCTATTACATGGGACCTAGAAAAACATACCGGCCAACTGTGGGTGTACATTGGTACACCTGTGCCTAACCCTCTAGGGAATACAGGCGTGATGGTAACAATTTCAATACAAAAAAAACACGATTTTTCTACGTATCTCCTTTAATTTCTAACTTTATAATGGTTTATGTATTTGATGATATGAAGGCAATAGAAATATACACACTGTGTAAATCTCAACCCTCAGCCCGTTGACAGACAGACAGACAGACAGCAGAGGCCTTTATTGGACCCCTATTACTAATAATAGGGTCCAATTGGCACCCTTTGGATACGGAACACTACCTACAGTTGGTAGGAAAACCATACAGGCTTCCGTAACATTATAGCATGACCAATCAAATACAGAACTCAACACCAACAGTAAAAAACGTAATACACAAAACCAAAATCATTCAAATAACATCACAAAAGTGATAAAACAAGGATGTTTGGTTCCCAAACGTATATTTATCCTAAACCCATGGATTTCGGAGAAATCAGGGCGGCCTTCAAGCTGACAGCATAATGACTTTTGCTATAATAAAAACAACCGCAGGTAATCATCAGACGGGTTCGATTCCCGGGTTTGAATATTTTAAGGCGTTTTTTTTCTAGTTTCCGCTTGATTGAACTACTGGTTTTTGTTTACTGTTTTAGAAAAAACTGGCTTTTAGATATGGTGGCAGGAAATTATAGATTTGAATTCAACTAGAAAGGAATTGGATTAGCATTAATATTACAATCTTTTTTTAATGATCTTGGAAGGTATATTAATGACGTGATGGCCCAATGGCTAAGGTGCCTGCTTCTCATAAGTTTGTGGGTTCGATTCCTGCAAGTACCAATATCACCTTTTCAATAGTTCGTATATACTTTCTCCGTCTGTTTGTCAGCGGGCTGTATCTCATAAACCGCCACAGGTAAAGTTGTTTTTTTTACTGAATATGCTGTTGACGAAATAACAAAAAAAAAATTAAAAATTAAAGGGATTCATAGAAGCAACTATTTTTTTTAGTATGTAATGTTAAATATTGTACGGTAGTAAAGAACTGGACTCTCACATGGTCAGGTTTTTGTGTGTTTGTGAATGACAGTAGATCTACGGGAACGTAAGCACGTGCTTTGGGTAATTCTTTCCCTGTCACACAACTGTCAAACTACAAGAGTGTAAAATAGAGAGAGGAATATATCTAAGCCAAAGTACGTGCCGAGTAATGTTTATTATTCTCAATCTCTGCTTTTGTTATTGTGGCTCGTCTTGTCTGCGAATTAAGCTCAATTCAGAGTGTATTAACGCGTCTACTTTTATTTAAAATTTATTGACCAGAAAAAAGATAAGACACTTTACTACACTTTCTTTCACTTTACTTTACTTTCTATACAACATCAGTAGCCCACAAAATTGGTCCTGGCATCCCGAATTTCCAACACACGACGTACCTATTTAAACACAATGCAGTATAACCCTACCCTGCACCAATTCCTATTATTAGCCGGGTTATTTTTATTTCACCATGTGTGGACAAATACGAGGAACGCATGTCAGTTGTTTCTTGTTATGTTCGATCGTTAAAAGTATTGATTGACTTGTACAAAGGAATACTAAGAATTTTGGTCCTAAGGTACACGATTTTTCAGTACTGATTGATGGTTTCAAATGTATCAGTTAATTTTCTAACAAATAAGGTACGGTGGTCGTAACTTAGATGTATTGGAAGAAGTTATTGAGACGTCTGACAGTGAATTTGGAAGTTATCTTTTAGCCATTATGTACATATGGATGGTGTAAATATGGATACGTAATTTAGAAGTATTATATTTGAAGAAAAAATCTACCAAAATCTCGACTTTTCGAGTTGTTCATTCTATATTGAGTCAACATCTGAAGTTTAGATGAGTATGCATCTGATAGTAATCAGATCTAGGATCTAGGCTAGTAAGCCTAGATCCGTGGCCGTTAGATAGCCTACCTACATATAAGCTAACACTTTTTTTTTTTTGGTGGGTGGGAAATCATCAAATAACTTCTCCCGCTCTGGGCGGGGCGGGAGAGAGTGTCAGACTTTTACTGACTAAAACCCACCCATGTTCCTTCCTGTGCCCTTTGCGTTCCGGGGGCGCGGTATCTCTTGCGAACTACCCGCAGCCCCGATAAGCTAACACTGGTTTCTCGAACGAAAAATTAATATGAAAAATTGTCAAACGTATCCTATTGTCACGTAAGTAGTATGGCAATGCTGATACCTTGCCCCAAAATACACCAACACACTAAAAAGCTAATGGAATACCAATGTATGGGGATACACTTACGATTTTATTTGTGCGAAGTCTTTATCTATTCTAATATGTGCATTGTGCACATTTGCGTCTACTATCAGTCTGCTGTAACATGTGTGGGCCTAAATTAAGACGAGATCAAATGTTATTGCGGCATTTATATTATTACATTAGGTACAAGCTTTGGCCCGCGATTTTAAAGGCATGGAATGACTTCCACGACGTCAAAATCGCGGGCCATCTCATGAAATCCTATGATACGAGTACTCGGCAATAGTGTAATTTTCCATAAGAGACCAGCACCGTCTGAGATTACCTCTTACATCCCAGGGTATGCACGCACGGTCGGTACTGGTCACCGAGGCGTAGTTTGGCGTCCACAGCGAGTTAGCAACAGAATTTTTTAAATTTTAAATGTCTTGCAAACATACATTTTTAACACTACACCTTATACACTCACTGCACTTTCAATCGCTTATTATTATGTTAACACCTATATTAAACCCACTTTGCATTATTATTTTAGTATATTTACAATATAAAACAGTTATTTTTACCATTTAATGACCCGGTGGATATCATCATCATCTGTTTAGCCTTTTCCCAACTATGTTTTTTTTTTTTTTTTTTCCCAACTATGCTGCGGTCGGCTTTGTGGGTTGGCCGGTGGACATAATAACACGAAAAAAGTCTTAGTTTTCTTTTTTCCTATACCACCCCAGTATTGAGTCGAACCAACAAAGAAATTGGAACGAGCGAGACTATCTCAGAGTCGGTTAAAAATACTAAAACAACAAAATTATAATGGGTTCTAAAGAAGTATCGCTTCACATAAAGGATTACAAACACAAAATAGGTACCTATTTTGTAATGGGATTATTTTACAATACGGGTAAAGTGGTCCTTAGCTGCCAAAAGGACCACAAATTTTAGACAAACGAGTGTTAATGTGAGATTGTTAGATCAAAGTGAGATGACTGTACGAGCGTAGGTGTACCCGTGACATTTGGTTTTTGTACATAATATAACATTTAAAGGTTTTGTGCTGTACAAACTCTAGCTGGTTTAGTCATGTCAAACCTTATTTAATACTAACTACTAGTTAAGTTGATTGCCCTGTTGGTCTTGTAGTGGCAAGCACGACTGTTGAGCGTGTGTTCCTGGATTCGATTCCCAGGACGGGCATAAAGTGTTATTGGGTTTTTTTATTACAAATTTTTCTTTAACAGCTCTAAGTTTGGAAGTTAGTGGTGTGACACCTCCGTGCTTCGGAAAGCTCGTAAAGCAGTTGGTCCTGCGCCTGATGTCTCTGCGGTTGCATCAAATTACCGTCCCATCGGACTATGAAAGTTAGTGAAGAGGGAGTGCGCCTGTGTCTGCACACATACTTGTGCACTGTAATATCTCATTACAGTGCACAAGTAGCACTCATAATGTCTAGAGAATATACATTATAGCAAGTAAATAGCAGTCAAGCACTGAGTTGTCTGCCAGTTGAAACGAGTCTTACGAAGAGTTTATTTCCCGGAATTTAGAATTTCAAGCAAAAAGAAGTACAATATATCAGTATAGCAGTGCTCTGTCAGATTTTTATTATACAGATTTTACTCTAGACCTCTTTTATCAAGCACGACTTGTTACATTGTTCTCACATTGTAACCGTAGATTCAGCATGAATTTTAACCTGAATTAATAATATTTTGTGATATTAAAAGAGCGCCTGTGGTGGTTGTTTCTTGCTAGTTTTTCCTCACAGAAACTTACTATTTGGAACGACTAAATAGCTTCAAATTTCTGACTGAATGACTTCTTGACAATTCAAAAGTTCCTACCTCGTAACTACCTCGTACCTCTATTACTCGTAGCCTAGTGGTCCAAAGCGCGACTGCTCTGCTAGAGGTCTTGGGTTCGATTCCCAGGCCGAGCAAAAAGTGTTATTGAGTTTTTCTATGAAATTTCTCAGTAGTAGCTCGGAGTTAGGATTTGTGCCCGGTTAATGGCAATAGGCTCGCCCGCTATTACATGGGACCTAAACGTACTGGCGAACTGTGTGTGTACATGGGAACACCTCTGCCTAACCCTTCGGGGAATACAGGCGTGATGGTATGTATGTTGTCAAAAGTTCCTGTCATCATCATCATCATCTTTTTGCCCATATCCCATGTTACTTGCGATTACCGTAACACGTTCATCATAATATCACTGACTCCCTTCTCTTTTATATCATTCTTCACACTATCCATCCATCTTCTAGAGTAAAACATTGTGTTTGTTGTTAGATATTTAAGAATAAATAAGTTGTTATTTTTATTTTTAAGTTAAATAATATTGTTAGTAAGTAGGTAATTAGTATTTAGAATTTTCTCTTAACTATGGGTTAGATGAAAACTGCACTGTCGCATTAGGTTAAGGCCTGTAATGATAGTTGTAAGGAAGTAAATAAATAAATAAGTCTTTTGTTTGGCCTCCCTCCCTCTTCCTCTCTATCCATACACATTTATATTTATAATTCTTTTGGTCACATGCGTTTCATCCCTCCTCTTCACATGGCCATACAAAGATGATGGTGCCCGTTCAACGTTTAAAAGCTTTATTTGTTTAAAGTGATTTTGATTTCATTTACTGCATCAAATGCACATATCGACGTATATTGGTATTCAATATTATCATTAATATAGCTTTCATTTCTAATTTGTAACACTGAGTACGTATTGCAGTACTTTGCCATAGAGAGACATAGGCCGAGCCAGAAAATGATAAAATATGCCTAAGTCTAACCTATTTATATTTAATTCTCTAATAATTATATTTCTCTCAGATTCGTTCCTGGCGCACGATAGATCGTTCTGACATTTGTATAATTTTATGGAATTGTACAACTTATTGTAATACATTTTTTTTTAAACGTGTCTATGGAATTTCTTGCCCGTTCTTCTCCATACGAAAGTACCTTTTGGAATGGGCCACTAGATTCAATATTTTTAATTTTAACATGTTATTGACGTTCAAAAGTGCCTTTTAATGGTCTAATTGAAATAAATGATTTGACTTTGACGGATCTTCCGTCAGATGTATGTTCACCATAAAAATAACCTTTTTTAACCTTAAAACCGTTATTGAACAGGCTATGCTAATCTACCATCATTTATTTAATTGTTCTTCGTCGGTGAGCTGAAAATTAAAGGTCTTAAGACATCCTCAAGTCAGCAATTGACAGACGTGTTATTATGTTGTTCGTTGCACGTAACCTGTCGTTACGTAGTCTGGTCTTCAAGTTAATACTACAGGTTCTGTCCTTTGCCTACTAGTTACTACTGGGTTTTTTCGAGGGGTCCTGGGTTCGACCCCCAGGTCGAGCAAAAAGTAGTATTTTGTTTTTCGATTACGAATTTGTCAGTAGCATCCCGGAGTTTGGAAGTTGGTGGTGTGTCACCACCTTGCCTCGGAAAGCACGTAAAGCCGTTGGTCCTGCGCCTGATTTCTCCCCGGTCGTGTCGGATTGCCGTCCCATCGGACTATGTGAGTGAGAGAAGAGGGAGTGTATCTATAATATCTCTTGCGTACTTCGCTAATGTCCATTGACTTTAGCAGCCGAAATTTGATGGGGAGAATATTATTAGGTACTACTGGGTTTATAAATTTTCAAAATCTTTATGTTTGGATTACTCGATGTTACTTATTTCTAGCGGTCTAGGGACCTTCTTTTTTTTTTTTGGTGGGTGGGAAATCATCAAATAACTTCTCCCGCCCTGGGCGGGGCGGGAGGGAGTGTCAGACTTTTACTGACTAAAACCCACCCATGTTCCTTCTTGTGCCCTTTGCGTTCCGGGGGCGCGGTATCTCTTGCGAACAACCCGCAGCCCCGGCAGGCATCGGCCCTCAGTGGCCCCTTCCTTTTGCTGACATCTCTTCCTTTTGTCGACACGGCCTGTCGTTATGCTACGTAAGGACGGTGAGCTACCCATTGCTCACCGTCCACAGGCCAGTATCTACGGTGGCCGGGAGTCGTCTCGCGGCTCCCGACGTCCGGAGCGTCTACCGCGGCGGCTGGGACGGGAGAACCGCTGTCTCAACCGTCCCGCCGCCTCCTTCTCAAGCATTACTGCCTCGCAGAAGGAGGCGACTGCATCCCATTCCCTCTCGCTCCGGACCATGGCTTGCACCAGGGCCGGACGCTAGAGTTCGCCGCCGCAGGTCTAGGGACTTATCAGCATCTTATAAAACAGTATGACTTTCCCTTGTTCACTGTTGGATTTTCAACGTTCGGATCAGCGCTGAGAGTTGAAAATACAACAACTGAAATTACTAACACATACACATATCATCACGCCTGTATTCCCCAAAGGTTTAGGCAGAGGTGTTCCCAATGGTTACCCACAGATCGCCGGTATGTTTTTAATTTCCTTGTAATAGGGGGCGAGCCTATTAACCGGACACAGACCCTAACTTCGAGCTGCTACTGAAAGTTTCATACAAAATCTCAATAACACTTCGTTGGACTTGGGAATTGAACCCAAGACCTCTAGCGTAGAAATTGCGGTAAGGACCACTAGGCTAATGAAACTGCGTAATAGTACAAAGTAAATCTATACTAATATTATAAAGCTGAAGAGTTTGTTTGGTTGAACAAGCTAATCTAAAGAACTACTGGTTCGAATTTAAAAAATATTTATGTGTTGGATAGTTCATTTATTGAGGAAGGCTTTGGGCTTAAGGCTTTATATAACATTACGTTACGACCAATAGGTGCGGAGCAGTAACCAAAGACGTAACTTAATGGTGAAAAAACTACGCGGACGAAGTCGCGAGCAGAACCTAGTTTAAAATAATTCTGTTTTAAGAGTGGGTGATATAGGCCACGTTCATGCTATCTTTTTCAGAATGATTACATTGTTTATTACCAATCTAATGTTATCTTCTTTACGCACACATATTTCGATAGCCAAAGCGTGAGTTAAATCGACCCTTAAAGTGGGCGATAGTACATACGTAGCTACGAGTACATCAAGTTTACGTACCTACTTATAGGTTGGCGACCTTTCTCGACCAATTTGTAAAACAAGAAAGCATGAGGCAGTTCGTTTTGACCTTGATTTTATCTATCTATTTTTCTAATGGAAAAACACTTTTTGCCCTACCTGGGAATTGAACCCAGGACCCCACGCTCATCAGTCGTGATTGGCACCGCGAGACACACAGGGCAGTCATATTGCATATACCCGGGTACAACTCTAAATTACTCATACCGCCATTTAAATTAAAACCAAATATTGTGCATTTGGATACATCTAATATTGTTGGGGTCTTGGGGTATTTAAAGGTTAATTGTAATAACTAGCTTCTGCCGTCAACTTCGTCCGCGTCAAATTTGATATATTATCCCACTAGAACCGTACATTTTTCCGGAATAAATAGTATCCTATTATAGCCACACTACAATCTATCTCAGGGACAAATTTCATCCAAATCCGTTCAGCCGTTTAAGCGTAAAAAAGTAACAAACATCCATCCATCTTCACAAACTTTTGCATTTAATAGTGGTACATCACAGGACATGCGTCACCTTCTTAGTTGCCCGTTGTGTACAACCACCTGCACCATTCAAGATCTAAACGAGGGCAATGATGTAACGCTACGACACACAGGAGCGGTGTAGTATCCAAAGACGTAAAACAACACGGACAAACTCGCATGCAGAAGCTAGTATTAGATAATTATTATAATCGTAGAAAACCAATGTTTTGTAAAAATTTTCATGAAAATACTCCGACGTTGTATCACGTCTGTTTGTTCAACAATACCAGATATAAAAAAATATTAAACATTTTTGCTTACATTGGGTCGTTACGTGAGCAATATTTTCAAAGAAACACAGTACAGTTCACACGTGTAGCCAAAAAGTGATAAAGAAAAGATATTCGTGAAGCAAAAATAATGGTTGTGATTCGTCTAGAAAAAAAAAACAAATATTACCATGATCCATACCAGCACGTCTGTATTCCCCGAAAGGGTTAGGCAGAGGTGTGTGTACACCCACAGTTCGACGGTATGTTTAGGTCCCATGTAATAGGGGGCGAGCCTATTGCCATTAACAGGGCACAATCCTAACTCCGAGCTGCTACTGATAATTTCATAGAAAAACCCAATAACACTTTTTGCTCGATCTGGGAATCGAACCCAAGACCTCTAGCCTAGAAGTCGCGCTTACGACCACTAGGCTACCGAGGCAGTTAAAAATAAAAACAAATATAATGTAGTTTATCTTAAGTCTAAGGCCCCGTTACACAACTTTTAATATAGGAACTAAAACTATATGGCATCAAATATTCCTCCGCATCGCCGTTAACTGTAAATGTGCCCAAAAGACTGGCGGAGTTGCACATTTTTTGCTCGACCTGAGAATCGAACCTAAGATCTCTAGAGTAGCAGTCGCGTTTAGGACCACTAGGCTAACGAGCTTTGTAGGCTAACCCTTAGTTTAGCCTACAAAGTACAGTAGGTAATACTGCGGGTCTATCCATAGCTGTAATGTGACATGTGCTTGTGTGTGTAAAAAACGTAATACACAAAACCAAAATCATTCAAATAACATCACAAAAGTGATAAAACAAGGATGTTTTGTTCCCAAACGTATATTTATCCTAAACCCATGGATTTCGGAGAAATCAGGGCGGCCTTCAAGCTGACAGCATAATGACTTTTGCTATAATAAAAACAACCGCAGGTAATCATCAGACGCAATAGTTACAATATTCTACACGTAACTCCTTATAAAAAGAATACATTGATGTAGCCCAACATTGTTTACAACAATGTTTGTGTCATCGGAAACAAGTTGTTGAAGTATTGCTGAGTACACGCCAGTGTTTCATATGTATGATAAACAAAAGAACATCTCGCATCATCAAATGTTCCTCAAAACAATGTTGCAACGTTGTTGCAAAACATTGTTTCCAATGTAACGACTATGCTAAAAAACTAGCTGTAGGATAAACATAATGACCTTGGGCAAATATAAATAAACCAAGGACCACATGGCAAGCATTCATTCCACATAAGTTGATTTTTGTAATCTTCAACATACAATCCTACCTAATATGGGACAGAAAAACCAAGCATTTAGTAGTTTTAATTACACCGACTAGTCCCATTCTTTAACCATAAAAATCGCCATGACACTCAAAAAACTATCAAGCACCTGCATTCAATAAAATAAGAAACAAAATAATCAGTCGCCCGATCCCTTAAGATGCCGCCATCTTTTTTTCGTATATATTTTTTATCTGTAGAACTGGTTTCGTCTGGGAACGGAGCACAGACAACAGGTGTTACGCTACTGAACGATTTTGTTCTTTTTTCGAATTTATTTGTTAAGGAAAGTTGATTTAAGGCGTCGTGTGACGAAATTGTTGCCATGTGTAACAAATTATGTAGATCTGTGCTTTTTAAAAATGTTTTTTTAGGTAAAGGGATTGGTGACGATGCTATTTTGTTTTGAATCCATGGCAGGTCATGTTTACGCTATGAAATTGAGAATTTAACTAGTCTTTGTATACAATGATGTGTATGAAATTAAAGTATTTTTAACCGACTTCACAACGAAGGTTGTCAAATTGACTGTAAGTTCGTCACGCGCTTATTATGCCAAAAAAAAAAATGAAATGATTTTGGTAATTCGTTTTTGTTTGGTAGGTCATACAAATTTCAAACGTGAACTTCATATAAATGTCATCAAGATCTGATGTTGACCTGTTGAGGATTACATCAATGCAAATGCGCAACAATGGCACTGTTTGCCCGACTACTTATATAAAAATAAAATAAAAATATCCAATAGACGTTTTCAAAATAGCCAGATTTTTACACGTTATTAATACAAAGAGAGTCTTAAATATATAGTAAAAGCACTGTCATTAAGGTATCAATTATCAAAGCTTATTTATTGCGCGCTCTAAATAACTGATCAGTGTCGAAGGTCAAAAGGCAAGCCGTAATTACAGGTTTTACTAAAACATTATCAGTTATTATCGAAAAGACTTTTAGAGGTGGAAATGGACTCTATAAATAAAAAAACTAGCAGCCTATTATTGTTACATCGCATTCATGATACATTTTACTTTGATTCCTAACCGAGGGTCACAAAAACCAAAAGTGGATTGTGACTCACAATCCAATCCACACCCACAGTCCACCAGCATGTTTCGGGTCCCATGTAATAGGGGGCGAGCCTAATGCCATTTATTTATTTATTATTTATTAAAACTTTTTGCACATAATGTAAATAATACATTGTACAAAGGCGGACTTAATGCCTTAGGCATTTTCTACCAGTCTACATTAGGGCGATGCTCAGACAAAACATAGTAGGTGCTAAGAACAGAAAGTCATTAACCGGGCACAAATCCTAGCTCCGAGCTGTTACTGAAAATTTCATAGAAAAACCCAATAACACTTTTCTGGAATCGAACCCAAGACCTCTAGAGTAGCAGTCGCCCTAAGGACCACTAGGCTAACAAGGCACTTTATATATGTACTTCAAGATAGTTAGGTATATAAAGTATCAACTAAATTGAACTAAAGTGACGTCATTACGTGCCCATGTGACCAATTAGGGTACGATATTTAGCAAAGTTGTAAGTGTATTCAATCACTAGACGTGTTTTGATACAGTTTCATAATTGTAAATTAATTGCCACTTCATAGCTCGTTGATATACGTACTATTGTAGATGCTTTAGTTAAAAGAGCTAAATGCAACCTCTTTTTATAAATTTGCTATGAGATAGATGCCCCTTTTTATTATTAAAAAAGAAGTATATTGGGTCAGTTCGTTGCTACGGCTGTCAATAGAATAAAATTAGAATCAAAATATAAAATACTAGCTTGGGCCCGCGACATCGTCCGCGTGGATATTTTCATCCGTGTAAAGTAAAGTCTCTGGTTGCTGCTCCGCTCCCGTCTGTCGTAGAGTGATGTATGCGCCTATGACACTCACATAAAACGTGGCAACAACAACAACGTACCATCACGCCGGTATTCCTCGAAGGGTTAGGCAGAGGTGTACCGACGTACACCCTTAGTTCGCCGGTATGTTCTAGGTCCCATGTAATAGGGGGCGAGCCTATTGCCATTAACCGGGCACAAATCCTAACTCCGAGCTGCTACTGAGAATTTCATAGAAAACCCCAATAACACTAGGCCCAGTTTTAGGACCACTAGGCCAACGAGGCAGTTTGTGTATAGGGTTCAATTAAGTTAACTGGAAGCCCTTGTACTTTATAAATCGTATAGTAAATCCAACTTCAGGCAGTCTCAAAGGTGGCGAAACAAATGCTTCATTTAAAAAAACCTAATCGATTCTTTTAATTTCGAATTCCAAAAATTAAAAATTTTAAGCAACCCCCGACAGAAGAATAAAGATCCCTATTGCAGCTAACTAAAGAGCTGATAACTTTACTTAACCGATTTTAATAAAACATACCTAGAAACCATCGCTAGGAAACCTGCTTTCAAATAAAAAAAAACCGCATTCAATTGGATCACCCATTTAAAAGCTACGGCGCCACAGACAGGCACACAGACACGTCAAAATTATAACTCCCCTCTTTTTAAGTCGGTGGTTAAAAAGGAATTCGACTGAATGTTTGTAATAGAAGTATTTCAGCCAGTAACCTTCACAGTACTATCATACCTATTTCAGTTGCAAAGCAGCGTTGCTGTGTTCCAGTTCGAAGGGTATGGGTGCCGGTGTAATTCGAATTCTGACGTTTCAGCTCTGTCTCTGGGATGACAATGCATCTTTAACGACTTTGGTATTGCAGTTTCATTAATAAATTGAAGTCTGTTTAAGCACGCTTGCAAGTTTAAAGGGGGGCTTGTTAGGATACATAAAAAAATCACTACCGTAGCTAATAAAAAAGCTGATAACTTTTAAACCGCTGGAACGATTTCAATCAAACATAGCTAACAACACTCCCGACTAATTAACCTATTAAACACAAAAAACAAAATCAAAATCGGTTCATGCGTTCGGAAGCTACGATGCCACAGACAGACACACACACACACGCACACATACACAGACACACATACACGTCAAACTTATAACACCCCGTCGTTTTACGTCGGGGGTTAAAAAGGCTCGTAGGTACAAACATTAAGCTCTCAATGAGACTATTAGCGCCATCTCTTATCTTAATTGCAAACTAAACATGGCTGATACTACAAATATAATATTATAGACTAACTACTGCCTGTGAGTTCGACCACGTGGAAGTCAAATATACCAAAAAATATGTCTTATGACACTAATAATAATAAGCAATAGTGAAGCTTTCTGTCAGTGAACACTTTTTGTAATCGAACCAGGACTTCCAGGGTTTCCCTTTACAAAACGTTTTTGTAATGGAAATATAATAGAGATGTACCTAACAATATTTTCATTACGATATGTTATATAATACAACCCACGCAATCTATTATCATAAATTATTTGCCTCGTAGATGAAAGAGATTTGTCTCAAAAGAAGAATTTTTATTTGTATACGCATTTTGCAGAATAAAAAATAATAAGGGGCGAATCATCCACTTGGCAAGTTATATCTAATTTTCTTCCTATCACATGTGTATGTAGAAATCAGTAGTATTAAATAATAAAAAAACGGAATATTTATTTCAATTCTTCAATATTGATTTCATTCAGTAATTATTCAGATTTATTAAATATGAATATTATCTTGTAAGCCGTCCAATTCAAAGAGAGAATCGTGATATTTTTTTTCGGAACTAATGGAATTAAAAGTTTCGAAATATCACACCCTAACATTAGAGTCTAGTTTGTCCTAACTATTGTAATACGACCATAATAAAACACGCACTTACCATTAATTTAGTGCCATAAAATCCAATCTCACTAATGTCCACACATATTTAATAATAAACACACTGACAGTCAAAAAAAACAACAGTATTTATTAAATAACTTATTCACTGAATGTTTAAAATAACCAAAATGGCTGCAGTATTTTTTTAAATTTTATTTTTAATAAACACGAAATGTCAAACGCGGCGTTCGATTTTCGAAAGAATTAGAATACGTTCCGACGTCCGCAAGGCGCGAAGCCTGGCAGGGCACTGGATGGAAATGTTTTCCCGCCCTTAGACCACAGAGTATACATTAGCACAACAGATGCGACAATTTTTCAGGTTACTTTTTCAAATCGTTTAACGACGCGTAGTAATTAAATGTTTTGGAAGAAGCTATGGCGGTTAATGGTGCTTAAAGGTGACATTAATTTGGTGTTTAGAGTCGAAATGTAATGACGGGTGTAATATAGAATTATGACGACATTACTATATTAATAAATGGTCATTTATTCAGATTACGACGAGATATAATGCAATATTAATCGTATTGCATCTTGCTAAAGGTAATTTTTATGTACGGTTATTGACGTTAATGTATTAAGTTGTTTTAAGTCAAATATATTACAATGTGAAAAATAAAATAAACTTTAAGTATCACACGTCACAATGAAATCACAATAACAGCTTTTAAATAATTTGCCTATAATATTTCAAAAAACAAATCGGCATTACCGTAGCTTTTCAAACAAAGGATCACAATTAAAATATTTACCTACACTATTTTATAAGATTACTCTGTGACATGTGCATACATCCTGTCTCTTTCACTCTTGGACGCAGCGTATATACCTCTCCCTTCCTCGCCTCTGCAGGACTCTATTTATATTGGGTGGCGTTAGTAAGCGCAGTAAATTATAATTAAACCTGTTTATGGAATGGCGTGTCTGCAACTATTTAGCCATGATATTATTATTTTAAAAGCCGAACTTCTTGCTAATGAGCTAAGGGCGAAAATATTTTCTTTAACGGTTGGAATTAAATCATAATACTGAAAATGGGAACTGTGAAATAAGTTATTAGTTTACTGTAATCTTAGTTTCTTGTGGATTTTCCTTCAGGTGAGTACCGACTTAAATAGCTTAGATGTTTTCGTAAAAGGCCAGTATTTTTTATAGAAAAAACGAATATTTGAGTTTATTTTTACACTTTCAAATCGAGTGCTGTGTCCTTCTCATTAATATTGTGGTTCACATCGACCGAGAAAGATGTTTATTAAAACCTTTTTATTAAAAACAAAACATACTTTTAGCTATTTATTTTACTGCTAACGCTACAAACATAATGACGTCACAACGGTTTTAATTTAAAAATATTCCACAATGTTGCCAGTCGACAAACACTTATAATTTTTAATTTCAAACTGTACGGGGTGGAAATGAATACAAACTGAAATGTCAACACCGAAACAATGTTTTGAACTTCCTTAATTTTTCAAAATAATACTTTTAAATCTCATTAGGGGTGATTCATAATGTTCCTTTGAAAAAAGCAGGAAAAAAACACCCTTTCTTTAAATTAGTTGGGATTTTTTTTGGGAAAAATTCTTTAAACATTCGTGAATAGTAAGTAGGTTAATTAATTCATGAGATCTCATTAACATTTCTGAAATTACATGTTACTTTACATACGTGTGGAATTGAATTTAATGTTAAGCTATAGTAGACTAACGACTAAAAGTGGGATTAATTATGGTCCGCAATAACCGATATTTACGCAGGCAAAATTAGATATTAAAAAAAAACATACATACATACATAAACTCACGCCTTTCTCCCTTGGGGGTAGACTAAAGCCACAGAACGCTACCTACTACGATCCTTACATATTTCCTTCGCCTCGTCCACGCTCATACATCTGTTAATAAAAGCACGCCTGTTTACATGTAATGCGCACCCGACCTTTCTGAAGAACCTCACCAATAAGGCCAGGGTAGGTCTTTCTAGGGCGTCTTCTCCCGACGTTACCACTCACATCTGCCATATAAATCCCTTTTTAACCCCCGACGCAGAAACGACGGGGTGTTATAAGTTTGTGTGTGTGGCATCGTAGCGCCCGAACGCATGAACCGATTTTGATTCAGATTTTTTTGTTTGAAAGGTGAATTAGTCGGGAGTGTTCTTAGCTTAGTTTGATGGAAATCGGTTTAGCAGTTTCAAAGTTATCAGCTCTTTTGTAGGCTGCGGTAGGGATTTTTATTCTTCTGTCGGGAGTTACTCAAAATTATTAATTATGTGTTTTCAGTCAAGACATTTAAAACGTAACTCCTAAAAATCTACAAAAGGATAAGTATTTTAATAAAAGGCAAAGATTCACAACATTCAAATTGTTCGAAACAATAATAAACAATATTATTTCCGGCTTTGATTAAATAAAACTTGATATTTGTTTTCAAAAGTTCCCGGTTTCGCTTCGACCTCTAAGGTGCGACCTGCTTCTGTCATAAGTCATTTTGTAATTATAATTTTGATATCAAAAGTTTGTTGTAACTTTCTGTAGCAAATATAAAGGACCTTGGGCGTTTCCCTATGGGGGCTGTTCGTAAAACCAACAGAAACAAAATCTGTTGTAATTTCAAGTGATAACAATAATAATACCAGCCTATTATTGTCCTTCAGCAGGGCAAAGGACTCTCCTCATACAGAAAAGGCACGAGGGTTGATCACCACGCTTGCTCAAGGCATATTGACGATTTCAGACTTATACTCATTACTAGCTCGCGACTTCGTTCGCATAGTGTGTTACGTCTTTGGTTACTGCTCCGCACCTATTGGTAGTAGCGTGATGTGTTATAGCTTATAGCCTTTCTCGATAAATGAACTATCCAACACAAAAATAATTATCCAATTCAAACGAGTGGTTTCTGAGATTAGCGCGTTCAAACAAACAAACAAACTCTTCAGCTTAATAATATTAGTAAAGATAAGTCCAGGTTTCCTCACGATGTTTTCCATCACTGATGTCAGAGCATGTCCAAGATAAACTTAGAGAGTACATAATATATATGAGCTGCGTCGGTAGCCTAGTGGTCCGAAGCGCGACTGCTATGCTAGGTCTTGGGTTCGATTCCCAGGTCGAGCAAAAAGTGTTATTAGGTTTTTCAATAAATTCTCAGTAGCAGCTGAGAAAGGATTCGTGCCCGGTTAAAGGCAATAGTCTCGCCCCTATTACATGGAACCTAAACATACCGGCAAACTGTGGGTGTACATTGTTACACCTCTGCCTAACCCTTCGGGAAATACAGGCGTGATGGTATGTCATATATGAATTGAAAAAGTCACATAAGTACTTACCCGGTATCGAATCCGCAAACTCATGCATGAGCGGCATGATGGTTGATGTCTCAGTAGTCAAGGCGCCCCCATGAACTACTGATCCATCAAGGCAAAATTTTACCAAACAAAAATATAGGTAACTGGCTTACTAATTAAGACTGAAATTAGAAAGCGAACGTTGCAATAAATAAATTAAAAGAAAAAAAGCTTGTTTTAAAACAAGCTTTTTTTTCGAGTTATTCTCAGCAAGTCGTTTCATTTGATACCAATATTTTAGTAGTGTACATAACTAGTCCGCCATCTTGGATGTTCCACCATGATGGATTTAGAATGACGTCACACAGCTAACCATGCATTGTCATCCAAACTAAACGTGTTTACAAAATTTCAGCTCAATTGGTTGAAGATATCTGCATCAAAATTGAGTTCCAAGATTTCTCTGCAACAAACATACAGAATAGCCAGTTAAATAAAAGCTTGTAAAAAGATACAAGAATTGCGCCCTAGGTGCTACAATACTCCAACGATTACACAACTTCTAGAAAAAAGATCTGGAAATACCTCTTTGCTATTTTCTGTAAACCACTACACGATATTGCTAGCAATATATCGTCCACATATGGCATAGAACTGAAAAAGTTAAGCATCCTGTATTTATGTATTCTCTAGACCGATTTCGTTCACGACGGCTAATCTAAATGGAGACTAAAAAAGTACGCAGGACATTTTATAGTGCTCAAGTGTGTGCGCAAACACAGACGTGCACTTCCTCTTCTCTAACTCTCATAGTCTAATGGTACGGCAATATGACACAAACAGGAAGAGATCAGGCGCAGGACCAACGAGGACCAACTTTTTGAAGCACGGGGGTGTCACACCACCAACTTCCAAACACCTGGCTGCTACTAAGAAATTCCTAATGGATAAACCTAAAAACACTCTTTGCCCGACCTGGGAATCGAACCCACCACGCTCAATAGCCGCGCTTGCTGCGACGTGACTAACGGGGCAGGTATCTTGTATAAGGCAACATAAAAGTAGCGCGGCGCGGTGGCGCTGAGCGGTGCGTTGCGTCGCCGCATTGCAGAGCGTCATTCTACCGTGGCAGGAGATAACCATTTATCCTATGACCGTGAACGTTGCTAACTGTGTGTGACGTCACAATGCTGAATAGGAAATATGCATGAATTTTTCTAATCCCAATTTACTAACAAAATATAAATATACCGCAGTAGAGGTGACAAGGAGTGAAATTAAAATGAAAATCGGTCAAGAAATACGGCTGACATATGTATTTAAAACTATTAATTACTCACCGATTAGACAGAGAGCTCTGACATGAACTGTGACATCACATATCACTACGGCCATTTAAACTCCTTGTTAAATATCGTTTTGTTAGAAAGAGATAGAAACAAATCTTCAATGGCTTATATCTTTTTTAATTTCAAAGTTATTCCAAAATTATTTTTATTAAACTGTTTATTACATGAATGAGGATTAATTGCTTTAATAAAAAAAAAACATGCATCATTAATCCCTATTGCGCGGAGTGTTACACACCGCATTACTTAGCGGTGCGGCACCGCAATGCTTTTACGTGTAACGGCCCTAACATCAAATATGTCGCAAAACTATGCTGTGTCCGATTTTTTGTCGGAGAGAATGGAACATATTATATGAATTTTATACCAACTCAAAGTACAAAACGTCGGTCCTACGAAACTATGGATCTATTCAAAGGTCTGATAAATAATCGGTGCTACAAAAAGCCCGCCCTTAATTTAACACCTCACGTCAAACACAGTATACGTAAAGAGCGCTAAGTACAGAAGTCATAAGTCTTACTTATTTATCTCCCACATAAAGCTGTCGCCTCAAATAGGCAAAAGAATGCAACTAGCGAAGTCCTAACAAATAAAAGTACGATACGGAACCCGTCAGGCATGACGCGGGTGTAGCGCTGACGTGCAGTGGCTGGTGATAAAAACTTGATCCTTCGCAGTTACGCAAGGTCAACCGCAGAGCGTAGTATATGGAAGAAAGTCAGATAAAAAAATAGATTATCCCTTTTTTTAACAATGAGAAGTCATCAAATGATTTCTTCCACCATGGGCTGTTGAAAGGGAGTGTCACACTCTTACTGACTAAAACCCATCCGTGTTCCTCCTAATGCCCTTTGCGTTCCAGGGCCGCGGTAACTATTTCGATCAAATTTCGCAATCCTGGCAAGATTATATCTACTTCAAGTATTTTAAAGAATTTATACTGGATTGCTTGTTCATGTTTGTTTTTTGGTGCAGTTTAAAATTTTAATAATGATTTATTTTTTCGGGGAGAAGTTGACTTCATTAGTTGATACCCTGTACGACGATTGTAAGTAGTAAATATAAATTTTATGCTTTGTCTGACTTTTGCCTGCATTAAATATATTTTAAAATTTAAATTTATTACAATACATGCATAATATATTCAACTCTTGAACTTTCATTCATAAACGTAAAAACGGTTTTAAACTAAGTAACAGGCTTCTTCTGGGTAAGCTCATTCCATCGTTGACTTTGTCTTTGTCACCTCTGACCTAGACTAGAGACAAGAACAAACCCACCTCAAATAAAAACAAAGCAGATTAGCTTTTTTTAGGCGACGTAACTGCTGTTAAGGAAAATAAATTAAATAGTTGTGGCAAAATCAGATTTCTTTTAATTTAAAAGCTAAAAAAATATATTATTTATTTTTGGAGCTACATATTTCATTACCTTACTATAAAACAAAAAATAAATAAAAAAGATCTTATAATTTGGCATGTAAACATTTTACATATACTACAAATGCACCTGTATCGAATCGAGAAAAGCTTGATCAGCGACGGGTGAGGGAGCGAGACAGCCGTAGTCACGCATAAAGTTGAAAAGAGATACACATAGTGTCATTGTTGCTATGAAGATGAGCTTTTATTAGACAAGTCTGCAAGTTATAAATGACAGGTCTGCGGTTAAAACAAGTCAATATTTTTAACCCCCGACGCAAAAACGACGGGGTGTTATAAGTTTGACGTGTCTGTGTATGGGTGTGTGTGTGTGTGTGTGTGTCTATCTGTGGCATTGTAGTTCCCGAACGCATGACCCTATTTATTTAGTTTTTTTTTTTTTTAAAGGTATATTAGTCGAAAATGTTCCTAGCTATGTTTGATGGAAATCGGTTCAGCGGTTTCAAAGTTATCAGCTCTTTTGTTAGCTGCGGTAGCGATTTTTATTTTTCCGTCGGGGGTTAATTAAATTTTCTTACATACATACCATCACGCCTATATTCTCCGAAGGGTTAGGCAGAGATGTAACAATGTACACCCACAGTTCGCCAGTATGTTTAGGTCCCATGTAATAGGGGGCGAGCCTATTGCCATTAACCGGGCACAAGTCCAAACTCCGAGCCGCTACTGAGAATTTCATAGAAAAACCCAATTACACTTTTTGCTCGACCTGGGATTCGAACCCAAGACCTCTAGCGTAGCAGTCGCGCTTAGGACCACAAGCGGAGTGGTAGCTTTTGAAATATTTTCTCCCGCTCGATCGTTGAAGAAATTTCTAACAACTAACATGCTAACAATAACAACACAACAAAATATGTTTTTTTTTTTGTATTCATTTTTTATTTTATTTTATTAATTATTTTTATTATAAAAAACGTCTGCCTCGTTAGCCTAGTGGTCCTCAGCGCGACTGCTACGCTAGAGGTCTTGGGTTCAATTCCCAGGTCAAGCAAGTGCTATTGGGTTTTTCTATAAAATTCAGTAATGCTTGAGAAGGAGGCGGCGGGACGGTTGAGACAGCGGTTCTCCCGTCCCAGCCGCCGCGGTAGACGCTCCGGACGTCGGGAGCCGCGAGACGACTCCCGGCCACCGTAGATACTGGCCTGTGGACGGTGAGCAATGGGTAGCTCACCGTCCTTACGTTGCATAACGACAGGCCGTGTCGACGGCGCGTTCGTGTTCCACGCGCGCCTCAAAGAGATGTCAGCAAAAGGAAGGGGCCACTGAGGGCCGATGCCTGCCGAGGCTGCGGGTTGTTCGCAAGAGATACCGCGCCCCCGGAACGCAAAGGGCACAAGAAGGAACATGGGTGGGTTTTAGTCAGCAAAAGTCTGACACTCCCTCCCGCCCCGCCCACGGCGGGAGAAGTTATTTGATGATTTCCCACCTATCAAAAAAAAAAAAAGCTCGGAGTTTGGATTTGTGCCCGGTTAATGGCAATAGGCTCGCCGCCTATCACATGGGACCTAAGCATACCGGCAAACTGTGTACTTAGGTACACATCTGCCTAACCCTTCGGGAAATACAGGCGTGATGATAGCATGGAATGAAGAAAAAAAGCCTTAAAAAAAAATAACGCACAACATGCTTTTAAAATAGAGGCATCAAAAAACGACCATTATTTTCATATGACTTTATTTTAAGTTTTTTTTTACTTATTGTTTATTTTTATGTTATCATACGATACAAGTTTAAGTTTCAACGAATTACAGAAATATTCACAAATAGATATAAAAAAACCATCAGTGAATATTAATTCGAGATTATACATCAGATTCTCCAGTTGCCTTGTTATATTCAAAAACATGCACGGCAACCTCAGGGCTGTTCATCGATTGTCATGTACGATAGTTCGAACATAGACTGAAGTGAATATTTGGGATAGGTTCTGGCTGATCATAAGTGAACGGCTATTTTAGTTTCGGGCCCCCAAATTACTACTTAGGGAAGGAAGTGTTAAATCAATTCAGTTCAATTTATTCGAAATAAGTGTTGGTACATTTTCGGTCTTAATATCAATAATTGCGCACAGTAAGAATCTTCGCTCCTCCAACTCTTACGATGTCCTTCTCACCGCCCTGGTTTTCTTAAATCTTCTTTTCTTGTCCAGGCGGTTTTCCTTTGGAATGCGCTTCCTCAGAATATCAGGATGGCTACCAGTCGTTTTACATTCAAAGTAAAAGTTCGTAAACACTTGCTTATGAAGTTGGCAGACTCGTCTCACAATTAGTTTCTTATATTTCTCCACCTATGTATTTTTATTTTTCTCTACTCTGTAAATTTTGTTTGTATGTATATATGTATTTATTATATTTTATTCCTGGAAACTTTCTGTTCCTTGCACCTACTATGTTTTGTCTCTGCGTCACCCTAAGGATGACTGGTAGAAAATGCCAAAGGCATTACGTCGATTATTATTTACATTATGTGCAAAAAGTTTTAATAAATAAATAATTACAGATCCATAACACTGTGTTGTCAATAATGTGACATGCGAACAGACTCTTACTAACTAAAACTCACCCGTGTTCCTCCTAATGCCCTTTATGGGTGAATCTTTCGAACAAACTCCACAAACCTGTCAGGCACTGGACCCAGCGGGCCCGGTCTACGATAGTGTACTAAACGAATTGAACCTATTGCGCTTTTCAAAATGCTTAAAATACATACATAAATAAACTCACGCCTTTTTCCTATGGGGGTGGGCAGAAACCACTGAATGCCACCAGCTAAGATCCTTAAAATAAGACACCATAAAATAACGATAGTTATAGAAATAAAAAACTAAAATTATATATGGCATCAAAACATTGACGGTAAGTATTGCTGCGTGCCAATGCTACATATCAAAAGTAGTTTTGTATGGTATAGGATAGAAAAGGTACACCAAATTCTAATTAACTACAAATTAGCTTCACTATCCTGACATTGACAAGCGTACCTGCAGGTAAATGGTTTAAAATCGAAATTTATGGTAGAGTTTCAATTAAAATCCGGCCAATTGCAATTCTGACTCGTGTACGCGGAGTTCCGTACCATCGTACAATATTTAGCACTACGTAAAAAAATAAGTTTTTGTATGTGGACCTCATTTAATTTCTACTTTTAAGTTTTTTATTATTATTTTATTTTTACAGGGTCCTGGGTTCGATTTCCGTGTCGGCATAAAAGTGTTATTGAGTTTTTCCATTACGAATTTCTCAGTAGCAGCCCGGAGTTTTCAAGTTGGTGGTGTGCCACCCCCGTGCCTCTGAAAGCACGTAAAGCCGTTGGTCCCGGCTGTCATTCGTAGATCTTTGACAGTCGTTACGGAAAGTCAGAAGCCAGGAAATCTGACAACCAGTCTTACCAAAGTGGTATCGTGTTGCCCAGTAACTGGGTTGTGGAGGTCAGATAGGCAGTCGCTCCACGTAAAACACTGATATTCAGCTGCATCCGGTTAGAATGGAAGCCAACCCCAACATAGTTGGGAAAAGGCTAAGCAGATGATGATGAAATATTTAATTATAATTGTTTCCTATTGCAGTAGCTAATACACACTTTACCAATAGACATTTTGCCATGTGATATAAACAGACGAACACACGAACCTTAGTAGGTCCTTATTCAGTGAAGCTTGCTTTCACTTGAATTATTTTTTTATGTATTTAAATTATTTGAGTACAGTTTTCAGGGTTCCGTACACAAGGGTGTAATGGGACCATAGGGTCCCGTAGACTTAGTAACTACTATTACTAAGTCTACGGAACCCTATGGTTGGTATTGTTCTAAGTCAAAGCAAGCTTCACTGAATAAGTAACTACAAATGAAGGTAAAATTTAACTGAAAATGTTAAATGTATTATTATCTTCCTTCAAAAGATTATCGTAATACGTTCAAAATATAGACGCTTCTCCGCGTTGTAGGAAAGTCGCTATAAATTAAAAAGGGGTTGTTACTGGGGTCGTATGTTGAAGTTAGAATTTTAATTCGGTATTATTGGAAATATCTGTAAAATGAATCATGGATTAGGATGGTGAAGTCCTGAGTTTGGTCAATAAAAGAAATGGGTGTTTCGTCAATCTTTACTAATTTAATGGTACTTATTCTTGATGCGTACATACGGGCGAAGTCGTGGTCAGAAACTAGTGGTATACAGAGTGTTAGGGTAAACGAGGGACTTTTTTTAAGGGAGTGCGGTACTCATGAAAATGATCAACTTTTCCTATATTACGAACCGTAGAATTGTAAAAAAAAAATCAACTGCTCCATACATTTATGTTCGCTTAACTCGACAACATGTAAGGAACAGCTGATTTAATTATTTGCAGTTTTAAGTTTGTTTTCATAGTGAAAGAGGTTTTTTTTATAAGCTTTACACCTCTTGTATATGACGGGATCATTAGGCTAGTGGTGCCCAGTGCAGCTGAGCTTGAGGTCCTGGGTTTGATTCTCAAGTCAGGCTAATTAATTATATCTGGAATTTCTTAGTAGCAGTCTGGTATCTGGGTTTGTGACCCATTGAGGGCAATAGGCGCGCACCTTGTACCTTTATAAGGGACTTTAATGTCTTTACTAAATTGGCAAAATGTACATAATCGTTAAAATAAGTCTGGGATCGCCTATCCGCCTTGAGCAAGTGTGGTGACCAATGCCCGCGCCTTCTCTGTATAAGAAGAGGTATTTACTCTGCAGTGGGGCAGTAATAGGGTCTATATTAATATTATAAAGCTGAAGAGTTTGTGTGTTTGGTTGAAAACGCTAATCTCAGAAACTACTGGTTCGAATTTGAAAAATATTTTTGTGTTGGATAGTGAAATTATGGAGAAAGGCTATGTAGGCTATATAACATGACGTTAAGGCTAATAGGTGCGGAGTAGAAACCAAAGTCGTAACCTAATGCAGGTGAAAGAACTACGCGGACGAAGTCGCGAGCAGAAGCTAGTTTTAACATATTACGGATCCGGGTAATTACCCAAAACTCTAAAACTACAAACTGCCTGCCACATTCAGGAATGCGTCACCCCCGTAAAATGTCACTTGACACCAGACTTTCGACCTTTACGTATAGGTAACCACAGTTAGTGGCCTGGCTAACCCTTCTTTAACATTTTTCGCTAAAGGGTTAAACAGTTACATTGTTCATAGCGTTAATGAGGAGGTCAAATTCAAAATGTCAAGCTGGTAAAAGTTTTTTAGTTTTATTTATTGTAGACCGTAAGTATTTTAAGGAGCAAAATGGTAAGGATTCTCTTATAATATTACTAGCTATACAGCGTGTTCCAGAAAGGGTAGGTATATCTATTCAGACGGGGCGAAGAGTGTATCCGGTAGATTTTGTCTTCCAGGTCACAAGCAATAACTTTGAAAATGCATAATATTTTGTTTTTTTCGGCAGTTTTTAAATCATAACAAACGTGTCAGGACACGAAACGAATCTTTTACCGAGTTGTTTTTTGTGTATAGTTCATTGACTCCGATCAGCTGACTTGGTGTAGTGATGTGTAGAATTCAATTGGAAACATTTGATTTTTTACTTAAATGTTTCTTAACATTTTAACTTTGTGAGTATAAGTATTAAAAAAATGTTGCTATGTGTTTTGTTAACACCAAAAAAATCTGTCATTATACCCTTTCAGTAACACGCTGTATACCCCATGATGTCACTCGTGTTCAGTTACGTCTTTGGTTACTGCTCCGCTACCGTGGGTTGTAGCGTGATGTTATATAGCCTATGTTACTCAAGAATAGCTATCTACTGGTGAAAGCTGTAGCTATATATTGGTAAAAAAAATAGTTGAAATCGGTCCAGTAGTTTCGGAGCCTATTCGGTATAAACAAAAAAATACATACATACATACCATCACGCCTGTATTCCCCGAAGGGTTAGGCAAAGGTGTATTAATGTAAACCCTCAGTTCGCCGGTACGTTTTTTTTGGTCCCATGTAATAGGGGGCAAGCCTATTGCCATTAACTGGGCACAGATCCTAACTCTAAACTGCTACTAAGAATTTCATAGAAGAACCCAATAACACTTTTTGCTCGACCTGGAAATCGAACCTAAGACCTCCAGCGTACCGGTCGCGCTTAGGACCATCAGGCCAACGAGGCAGTCAATAAAAAAAAACCTCTTTATAATATAAGTATAAAGTAATTCATAGGAAAAGGCACATTGGTAGCTACTTGCCAGAAAGCTTGTAACCTCACGCATAAGAGGCGCAACCCCTGGCCCATCACGTAGGTACTAATTATTTATAACCTACTCATATTCTCTTTAAACTAAAATACATACTTTGGACTCGTGAGTCACCTAATTGTAGTACAAAAATAACCTCTTGCGTCGTCGAAACGCGTGTGTTGCCGTTGTAAAATAAATGAAAATTAAAGTTTTTCCTAGTAAAATTTTCCACTTAAGCTCTACAAAGTCTTGGAAGTGTTTTACATACACCTACGTTCACACTTAAGACGTACTGGCTTTTGACCGCGACTTTGTCTGCTTGATAGTTAATATATCACCCAACGGGAACCGTACAACTGCTCCGTTGGCCTAGTAGTCCTAAGTGCGACTGCTACGCTAGAGGTCTTGGGTTTGATTCCCAGGTCGAGCAAAAAGTGTTATTGGGTTTTTCTATGAATTTCTCAGTATCAGCTCGGAGTTAGGATTTGTGCCCGGTTAATGGCAATAAGCTCGCCCCCTATTACATGGGACCTAAAAACATACCGGCGAACTGTGGGTGTACATTGGTACACCTCTGCCTAACCCTCTGGGGAATACAGGTGTGATAGTATGATGGAAACCGTACATATTTACAGGATAAAAAGTAGCCTAAGTGCTGTTCCAGGCTGTAATCTATCTCTATGCCATATATCATCCAGATCTGTTCAGCTGTCCTGCCCTGATTAAGTAACAAACATCCATCCAAACAAACCTTCTTATTTGTATTATTAGTAAGATTAAGTCCTGTTTTCACGTAAATATTAAATGAACTGACAATGGCTGTTGGAGTCATTAAAAGCATTCTTCTTAACTTTACTAACGTTACTACAAATAGTTACTTATAATGGGAACAGTCCTAAAAGTTACGAGAATCGCCCCCCAGCTCATAATATTAGAAATACACAAAACAAATAATGTAATTTATTGTTACCAAAACAAAACAACATGGCTTAAAATAACATCACACAAAATGCATCGAAAACGATTAAAAACCCAGCACTCGAAACCGCAAACCAGAGGCCATACCTAAAACCAATTTCACAAATATATCAAAACAAAATTAAACTACAAAAGGTCTAAAATAAACAAAATAACACTTTACAAATGGAACGAATTAAAACAGTAACATCTGTTAGTTGGTAAAAGTTTTTCGGGCAACAGGGTCGTTTTAACCCAATTATCAAAATGTTTCAATGTAGTTTGTGCGACATTTTGGTTTGTAGTATAAAGATAAATTTTCTCGTGTTAATTGAAATAAAAGGAGTGGTGGTGGCCAAGTAGTAGCAGGCTCGAGGCCGGGACAAGGATAGTTGTCGCCACGAGTCGTGAGCACCAATGTCAAGGTAATTATTTTAGGCCGCCGACGCTGCATGCGATTGGTCCGTCAGTCGGATTTTTAATTTTTATCATTATTTAAACTTATTTACTAAGTGTGTAAATATTGCACATATTTATGAAATTAATTATTCCATCCACTTCTTTGCAATTTCTCCAAAAGCGCCAACATCATAAAAAAAAAATCTAAAAGCAACAATGAAAAGCATCTCCTTTTGTTTTTAAGACATCACATTCAAAATACTCCTCCCATTGTAATGCAGATAATATTTTATGTCTCTACAAGGTCTCAGAGAGGTCAAAGCAGCAAATCAACTGAAAAGGCTGCCAAACTTTTTTCACTCCTTTGTTCAACAACTGTAGCCATTTTGATAGCACAGACCTATGAACTTTAGACGCGGCATTTTTTTTCTTTTTGAATATTCCGCGTCAAAGTCAAATTCTAAGCATTTATTTCAATTAGACCATTTCAATGCTCTTTAGAATTGTCAAGAAGTCGGTCTGTTAGTCAGAAAGTTGAAGCTAGTTACTCGTTTCGAAACGTAGGCTGGCTTCTGGAAGAGCAAGCAAGAAACTCCACGGACGCTCTATTTTAAATGACATTGCTCAATTTTATTTTTCGTTTTGATATTGTTTGTTTGGTGTAACTAATTTTGTAATGTAGCCACCTCATATTAATTAAACTGCCTCGTAAGCCTAGTGTTCCTAAGCGCGACTGCTACGCTAGAGGTCTTGGGTTCGATTCCCAGGTCGAGCAAAAAGTGTTATTGGGTTTTTCTATGAAGTTCTCAGTAGCAGCTCGGAGTTCGGATTTGTGCCCCGTTAATGGCAATAGGCTCGCCCCCTACAACGTGGGACCTAAACACACCGGCGAACTATGGGTGTACATTGGTACACCTCTGCCTAACCCTTCGGGGAATACAGGCATGATGGTATGTTATGTTATTTCATATTAATTAACTAGCTTCTACTAGCGACTTCGTCCACATGACTTTTTCACCCGCGTTATGTCACGTCTTTGGTTACTTCTCCTCTCCCGTGTTTCGTAACGTAATGTTATAATGCCTAAAGCCTTTCTCGATAAATGAACTATCCAACACAAAAATTCAAACCAGTAGTTCCTAAGATTAGCACTATCAACCAAACAGACATACTCTTTAGCTTTATAATATTAATATAGATTAAAAAACCTTCATACTGTACTCATGTTTTACAAAATAAATAAATCTATTTATTTGTCTATCTATAGAAAAAATCTATAAAAAAATCGACACCATCTAGTAATCGGCTGACTCTATAGCCACATGGGAGTCAAATCACAGCCGGTCCTAGTATGAATTATGATAGTTTTTGCGATCCCCGCTCGACGTTTATGACGTGTAAAGGGCGACCTAATGCTAAGATATTCAGGCCCCGAGACCCTCTGACGTAGTCAATAGTAGCTTTTTGCTGTCCCATACTCGAATATGATTCTTTTGTTCGTATAACGTTCAGTTTTAATGCTGGAAGTGTTATTTCTGAATAAATTTTTTAGGTGTTCGTTTTTGATGTTCAGTGTAAAATATATTAGTATAGTTTTTGTTTTTTTTTGATGGGTGGGAAATCATCAAATAACTTCTCCCGCCCTGGGCGGGGCGGGAGGGAGTGTCAGACTTTTACTGACTAAAACCCACCCATGTTCCTTCTTGTGCCCTTTGCGTTCCGGGGGCGCGGTATCTCTTACCAACAACCCGCAGCCCCGGCAGGAATCGGCCCTCAGTGGCCCCTTCCTTTTGCTGACATCTCTTTGAGGCGCGCGTGGAACACGAACGCGCCGTCGACACGGCCTGTCGTTATGCAACGTAAGGACGGTGAGCTACATATTGCTCACCGTCCACAGGCCCGTATCTACGGTGGCCGGGAGTCGTCTCGCGGCTCCCGACGTCCGGAGCGTCTACCGCGGCGGCTGGGACGGGAGAACCGCTGTCTCAACCGTCCCGCCGCCTCCTTCTCTAGCATTACTGCCTCACAGAAGGAGGCGACTGCATCCCATTCCCTCTCGCTCCGGACCATGGCTTGCACCAGGGCCGGACGCGAGAGTTCACCGCCGCCGATGGCCGCCACGAGGACTCGGCGATGCTCCGCCCAAGCGGGGCATACCGCCACGGTGTGCTCCACAGTGTCCCCGGGGCGATCCACACAATGGTGACACCCGGACGTTTCCTCCCGCCTGATGAGGTGCAGGAACCTCCCGAAACACCCGTGTCCGGTGAGGACCTGCGTCAGGCGGTAGGTGAGGGCGCCGTGACGCCTCTCCAGCCACTCCTCAAAGAGGAGAGACGGGGGTTAAAATAAACTTAAACAAAATGGCATCCAAAAATTTACCTTCGGATCACCGGCAACCTCAAATATGCCCTAAAAACTATGAAGTTAAATGATTATGAAACCAGTAACATGGGTGATTGACACCCTATTTCTGTAAGGCACAAATCTTCGTCCATCTTTTGTCTGTCTGTATGTCAGTCTGTCTACACACTTGAAATTTATGCTATGTTAACTGTCTCGTTAGCCTAGTGGTCCTAAGCGCGACTGCTACGACTAGTTCGATTCTCAGGCCGAGCAAAGTGTTATTGAGTTTTTCTATAAACATCTCAGTATTAGTAGCAGCTAAAAAAATAAAAGAATAAGCCAGTTTGCTACTATTTCCATCTTTAAATTCAAATAATTGAATAAAAGGAACAGGTATACCTTGCTATGTGATTGCTACCCACAATACCCGCCCTGAAACAGGCCTATACAAAATGCATGACCCTCGCGTTCTGAATGTCTGATTCAATTGGTATCGATTAGGACACCCCTGTAAGCAATCGGACGAGCCAAAAACAGTTTCAGGAAGTGCCTTGAAACTGTTTTGCGTTAAATGGATTAACTCAAGTTGTAGGAATAAATTTGAGAATCTTGATAAGGAATGACCATTAGAAGGCATTAGACAATCAATTCTTATGAGTAGTAGCGGAAACTTAACAACTTTATTAGTTAGTAGCGAACTGCTCGCGATTTCGGCCGCTTGGCTTATTTCACCCGCGTTAGGTTACGTCTTTGGTTACTGCTCTGCCCACGTAGATCGTTGCGTGATGTTATACAGCCCATGTTACTCAGAAATAATGTAGCTATTGGTGGAAAAATATATCTATCCATTGGTGAAAAACCAGAAAACATTTTTAAAATCGGTCTAGTAGTTTCGGAGCCTACTCGGTACTAACAAACCAATTTTTTTTTTCTTATACCATCACGCCTGGATTCCCCGATGGTTTAGGCAGAGGTGTAACAATATATACCCATAATTTGCCGGTATGTTTAGGTCCCATGTAATAGGAGGCGAGAATATTGCCATTGACCTGGCACAAATCCTAACTCCGAGCTGCTACTGGGAATTTCATAGAAAAACCCAATAACACTTTTTGCTCGACCTGGAAATCGAACCCAAGACCTCTAACGTAGCAGTCGCGCTTAGGGCCACTAGGCTAATGAGGCAGTTAATTTGCTCAACGTTACTTAATTTGCTTACTAGTACACCTACATAGTTAACGGCTATCCAATGAGTCTTTTTACACCTGATTCGCCTTTTATTCACCAGAACCACGTGCCAAAGTATCTAACACGTCAATGTGATCCAATTTTCACAGCAAAAGCACTCAAATACATAGTAATTGGATGTACCTAATTTATTCTGCGCTCCAAACCATAACGGGCACGGTTCCGTAGTCAAAGCAAAATTGGGATGGTATATAACACCCGTTCCTGCTGAACTCTATTTGTGAACTAGTTCAACGAAAGGGCTAGAGTGTTTATTATTGTGCTGTTTTTGGCCTTAAACAGAACAATGACAGGTAAATGAGTAGTCATCATAACCATCACGCCTGTATTCTCCGAAGGGTTAGGCAGAGGTGTACCAAGGTACACCCAAAGTTCACCGGTATGTTTAGGATCTATGTAATAAGGTAAGGCTTATTGCTATTAACCGGGCACAGATCCTAAAAATATTTTTTGTTATCTCGCTAACTGCCTCATTAGCCTAGTGGTCCTAGCGCCACTGCTACGCTAGAGGTCTTAAGTTCCATTCCCAGGTCGAGCAATAAGTGTTATTGGGTTTTTCTATGAAATTTTCTGTAGCAGCTCGGAGTCAGTAGACCTCTAGCGTGGCAGTCGCACCTAGCACCACTAGGCTACCGAGGCAGTTAAAATAATACAAACAAATAATAAAACAAATAATAATACAAATAATAAAACATATTTCACAAAAACACAATTCAATTAATTACTGATCACATTTTTTGTTTAACAAACATATCAAACAGTAGAATTATTTTTTTACGAATAGGTATTGTTTTTCGGTGTATTTTTTTAAAAGTCAATATGTTGTGCTACAAAAGCTAGTGACAGAAACGACAGAAACAAATCGCTGCAAAACCGACTCCACGTAGACTTGTCTGCCCTACCCTAGAGTGTAATTTAATTCCGTGTAGGTGCGGAGGGGCGAGGATGCCCGCGAGCTGGGGAGCAGGTGGTTTTAACGCCGAAGCTGTGGTGGTGTGCGTGAATACCATGAGACGATAAGCTCATATGGGACTGCCAGAGCCCCGCAGCGCCGAAGCCGTGACAGAAACCATGCCTGCTGCATGTTGCATGCTCGCTTCAGCATACAAGCAGTAGGTTTGGTTAGAACTGAGACCGCTAATATGTTTTATATTAAATATACAATATAAGGATAAAGAATATTTGATTTGTTATTCTATAATCTGATTATTCTAACATCAAACGTTATGTGGAACAAAAATCAATGATTTAAAAATCTTCAAAGTAATTATTCTGCGTAGTGATTATTCTATGAAATGAAAATATGAGAGCTTTTTAATGTGAAATGAAATTTTATAAAATTATTATCTACTAGCGACCTGCCCGCGACTTCGTTCGCGTAGCTTATTTCACCCGCGTTAAGTTACGTCTTTTGTTACTGCAGACTCCGCTCCCGTGGGTCGTAGCGTGATGTTATATAGCCTATGTTACTCAGGAATAATGTAGCCATCTATTGGTAAAAGAATGGTTAAATCGGTCCTGTAGTTTTGGAGCCTATTCCTTACAAACAAACAAACAAATATTTCCTCTTTATAATATTGATATAGATAAAACAACGTACAACGATCTCTTCTCAGTTGTGTCGGATTGCCGTCCCAACGGACTATAAGAGTTAGGGAATAGGGAGTGCATCTGTGTTTACGCACACACTTGTTCACTATAATATTTCTCATGCGTACTTGGCTAGTCTTCATTAAGAAAAGCCGCCGTAACTGAAATCGATCTAAAGAATACATTCTCAACTTCAGCCATGCTACTTAGGTGATGGCTCTAGGAACTTCAGTAGATTACACCTAACCACAATTTTGTGGTTTACTGAAATTCTAATCTATGGATAATGTTGGTAGACGTGGTATGTACCAAGCCTACCAACATTATCCACAACCTACAAACTAAAGACACACGAACCACTACATGGATGCGTCCGTATTCATTACTAGCGACCTGCTCGCGACTATGCCCGCGTAGCTTATTTCACCCGCATTAATTTACGTCTTTCGTTACTGCTCGGCTCTCGTGTGTTGTAGTGTGATGTTATATAGCCTATATTACTCAGGAATAATGTAGCTAACTATTGGTGAACAAATTGTTAAAATAAGTGCAGTAGTTTCGGAGCCTTTTCATTACAAACAAACAAACAAAAAATCTTTAAATGTTGAAATAGATTTCATTTGTTTTCGAAATTCAATAATTCATAATTAATTTCACGATTCCAGGGCTGGTAGTCGTCGGGCCTGCGGACGGCGAGTGTTGGGTGGCTCGCCGTTCAATTAGAACTAGACCCGGGTCGAGGCGACGGCGCGTTGTGGTTGTTCCACGAGCACCTCAAGCAGATGTCAGCATAATAGACGGGCTCGCTAGAGCCAATGCCTGTCAGGGTTGCGGAATTTCTCCGAAAGAGTCACCGCAGCCCTAGACCGCAAAGGGCATTAGGCAGAACATGGATAGGATTTAGTCAGTAAGAGCATAATACCCCAGAGCGGAAGAAATCATTAGATAAAAGGTCGGGTGTGCAGTACTCGTAACCGGCGTGCTTGTATGACCAGATGTTTGAACGTGGACGAGGGGAAAGGAGTATGTAAGGATCGTAGCAGGTGTCGTTCAGTGGTTTCTGCCCACCCCCCATGGGAAAGAGGCAAAAACAAAAAGACTGGTAGTCATGTAAACTATTCGAAACTTTGATGGGATGACATTCAGTGTGTTTTGTGGGAGTTATATTATTGCTCTTAGGTTTCATATAAATATAGATTTTAAGAGGTCATGCGTACGTATGTAGGTCAACAGTAGACATACCATCACGCCTATATTCCACGAAGGGTTAGACAGACGTGTAACAATTTACACCCACAGTTCGCCGGTATGTTTAGATCCCATGAAATAGAGGGCGAGCCTATTGCCATTAACCGGGCACAAATCCTAACGCCGAGCTGCAACTGAAAATTTCATAGAAAAACACAATAACACTTTTTGCTCGACCTGGGAATCGAACCCAAGACCTCTAGCGTAGCAGTCGCGCTTAGGACCACTAGGCTACCGAGGCAGGCCGATTTTATCTAATTTTAGGGCTGTAAATATTTATTCTATATATCTATTCTAATATTATAAAGTTGAAGAGTTTGTTAGTTTGGTTGAACGCGCTAATCTCAGGAACTGCTGGTTCAAATTGGAAAATTCGTTGCGTTGGATAGTCCATTTATTGAGAAAGGCTATAGGCTATATAATATCACGCTACGACTAATAGGTGCCGAGCAGTAACTTAAGACGTAACCTAATGCGGGTGAAAAAACTACGCGGACGAAGTCGCGAGCAGAAGCTAGTTAATTAATAAAGCTTCCTTCCTAGTTTCACACTAATATTATAAATGCTAAAATTTGTGAGGATAAATAGATAGATGGATGGATGGATATTTGTTACTCTTTCACGCTTAAACGGCTGAACAGATCTGGATGAAATTTGGCACTGAGATAGATTATAGTGTTCAATAACACATAGGATGTTTTTATACCTACCGAAAAATGTACGGTTCCCGTGGGATAATATATCAAATTAGCCGCGAACAAAGTCGTGGGCAGAACTTAGTAGGTACTAATATAACAAAGCTGAAAACTTCTTTAGTTTGTTTATTTTGACGCGCTTATATCTGGAATTTCCAGTTCAATCGGAAAAATTCTTGTTTGTATATGATAGCCAAATTCATGAGGAAAAGTATAGTCTGTATAATATCACGCTGCGATGCATGGAACAGGGGCAGTAACCATAAAAGTAACTTAACGCAGATGAAAAAGAAGATATATAGTAAAGCTCAAGAGTTTTTCGTTTGTTTGTTTAAACGTCCTAATCTTTGGAACTATCCTCAGATTGGAAAAAATCTAAAGTATTGTTGATTAAGACCGCCGAAAAACGATGAATGCAGGCCAACCGGTCGTTTTTTAGGGATGGAAAATCATCACATGACTTCCCCCGCCCTGGGCGGAGCGGGTGGGAGTGTCAGACTTTTACTGACTAAAACCCATCCATGGTCCTTCTTGTGCCCTTTGCATTCTGGGGGCGCGGTATCTCTTACGAACAACCCGCAGCCCCGGCAGGAATCGGAACTGAGTGGCCCCTTCTACAATTGCTGACATATCTTTGAGGCGCGTCTGGAACACGAACGCGCCGTCGACACGGCCTGTCGTTATGGAACGTACGGACGGTGAGCTACCCATTGCTCACCGTCCACAGGCCTGCGTCTACTGTGGTCGGGAGTCGTCTCGCGGCGTCCAACGCCCCGAGCGTCTACCGCAGAAAGAGGCGACATTGGAAGGCTTATGTCGAGCAGTGGAAGCCGCGGAAGTGATATGATAATGATGAATGTTGTAAAGCTAATCTATTATGCATCCCCTAATCACCCCTCAAACAAAAAGTCAAACTTATCACATCCCAAAATCCATTAAAAAATCTATTATTCAAAATAGGCAACCCTGAGGAGGCTTCCATCCGTGGTTCGCTGAATTTCGCTCGCAAATTCCACCAAATTAAAATTACGTACGGAAAGCGATTACATCATTAAAGTTGGTTCATACGAGTGACAGTTCATTTACCGCTTTGAGTGCCGCGGCGGAAATAATTTGATTTTAAAACAATGTTATGTGGAACGATAATTCGATTTGATACAAGGAAATTGATGTCACTTAAGTGTTTTATATTAGGATTCGTTTCTGATATCAAAAGTTCCGTAGATTAATGAGTTGAACTAAACACACTTTGTAATTTGATAATATTAATATGGAATTAGATTATTTAAAAAAAAAAGGAGGATTAGTAGGGCTCTTTGTGAAGGAGCTCGTCCGGGGAAGTACGTAGATACATACACTACTAGGCAAGCAGGTCAAATACTCATTTCACCTCGTCCATGTTTATACATCTGGTCATATAAGTACGCCGGTTACAAGTACAGCTCACTCGAACTTTCTGATGAACATCACCGATAAGGTCAGGTTAGGTCCTTCTAGGGCGTCCCCTCCCGGCGTTGCCACTCACATCTGTCATATAAATCCCTTTTGTTAGTCGCCTTTCACTCATCCTCTCAACATGACCGAATCATCTAAGCATACTCTTTTTTTACCTAAAAATATAAAAAAAAAACAAATAAAAAATACCTCGCATCTGCTGCCATCAGCCATCTGCGGGGAAGTACTAACACCATACTTATCTCTGCTCGCAAAGCAGCGTTGCTGTGTTCCGGTTTGAGGGGTTTGTGTGCCGGTGCAATTACAGGCATGTGAGACATTTCCACTTTATCTTTGGGATGGCAAACCATTTGCAAGGTAACATAAACTCACATACAGAAACAGCCAGATCCGGAACAACTATCGGTAGGCCATACAAATATTTGTGCCGTGTGAATCGAACCCACGACACGCAGCAAAGACAAAGATAAAAATTGTAAGTAACCCCCGACAGAACAAAAAAAACACTACCGTAGCTAACAAAAGAGCTGACAACTGTGAAACCGCTGAACCGATTTCAACCAAACAAAGCTAAGAACACTTCCGACTAATACACCTTTCAAACGCAAAATCGGCTCATGAGTTCGGGTGATACGATGCCACAGACAGAGACACACACACAGAGAGAGAGACACACACACACACATAAACACACACGCAAAGACACGTCAAACTTATAAAATACCGTCGTTTTTGCGTCGGGGGTTAAAAAAAAATCAGAAAAATATCAGATGTGCAGTACTCGCAGTGGATTTCCGAATAAGGCCAGCTAATATCTATAAAATCTGTCCTGGTAAATTTAGGTGAAGCGAGGTGAACTGTCGACCATGCCAGGGATTGACAGCTCGATATTACTACCTGACCAGAGGGCCAGCCACTTGTAATTTCAGTTGTTGGATTTTCATCCCTCAGCCGAGCGTTGAAAATCCAACAGTGCGCAGGGCAAAGTAATCACTTCACTACATTATTACAAAACAAAGGCCTTCGACGCGTCTGTCTGCCTTTCGGTTCGCGATAAACTCAAAACCAACTGCACCGATTTTCATGCTGTTTTCACCAATGGATAGAGTGGTTCTCGAGGAAGGTTTTAGTATAGAATTTGTCATATTTGTATATTTAATTTAATATAATTATATTAATTGTTGGAGGTGTCGGAAAATAATAAGCCGCCTGGGAACTTTTACGCTTAAACGGCTGAACGGACCTAGGTGAAATTTGGCAATGAGGTAAATTGTAGTGTGTAAAAACACATAGGATATTTTGTTATCCTGAAAAAATGTACGGTGCCCGTGGGATAATATATCAAATTTAAAGAGGACGAAGTCGCGGCCACAACGTTGTATTAAAATAATACTGTTTTATGAGATGGTAGGTCCCATTCTGTTTTTTTTTTCGGATGGGAAAGCATCAAATGACTTCCCCCTCCCTGTGCGGGGCGGTAGGGACTGTCAGACTTTTACTGACTAAAGCGTTTCGAGGGTGCGGTATCTCTTACGAACATCCCGCAGCCGCCCAAGCGGGGCACACCGCCACGGTGTACTCCACCGTGTCCTCGGGGATGGTATAGGAATGCACGACACGGTGAGTAGTCACACTTGCCACTACAGGATTCACCGCAGGCAGTCAAAACACCAAGAAAATAGGTGCTTACAAAGCTATGGTCAACCCACTCATTACTCATGTACGGTTATACTCGGTTAACAGGCATTCTGACCTTTGGAGGCGTCCTGACCTTTCCCAGAACACTTAGTTTTAATGGCACTTAAATGGCGCAGTGCGAAATGACCGCGTTCTGTGGTCGCAAGTTCATTTCCGGCTGAATTTTGCAAGTCCGATGTCTGAAGCAGATGTTCGAATTGAATCTTGAGGTCTTGTATTTGCTTTGCCGCCTAAGATGTGCATAATAATGGAAATAGTATGAAATTGAAGACCAATTTTGTTTTGAAATGTTCCATTGCTTGATTAGAAGACTGTTTCTAATTTGTAGTGCTATGTGATTGTTGTTGACGTGAAATGAATATTAATTAAGCCTCTGCCCATCCACTGAGGGTCATGCCTGCCGGGGCTGCGGGTTGTTCAAAAGAGATACCGCGCCACCGGAACGCAAAGGGCACAGGAAGGAACATGGGTGGGTTTTAGTCAGTAAAAGTCTGACACTAAGGGCGGGAGAAGTCATTGGATGATTTCCCAACGGAAAAAAAAAGCCTCTACCCATGACCAAATATCGGACTGATTCAATAAATCCATAGCTTTGTGGGACCGTCTTTTTTCGGCCCTGTGGGTTGGTAGGTACTACAATTCATATGCGCCCTTCTCGCCGATAAACATATCGGTCAAAAAGTCGGTCAAGCGTGGATAGTCTTACACTTTCCTCTTGCACCTGCATAATTAGGTAAATGGCACCATTAAACAATAATTCCAAGACACAACTTCTCTAAAAAAACACTTAATTTTACCCCTGAATACCCGATTAACTTTTAAATGCAGCATGTCGTACGGTCGCTAGAGCAGAGTCGCCGGTGTGTCGGACTCTGGAAGCCCTCAATGCCCTCCTGGCAGTCAAACCAGATTGTGATCTGTTTGCCGATGAATGGAGAGAGATAATGCGAGTGTGTTTGAAGTTTTGCGAGAGAAAGTATGAGAGAATATCCACTGTTATTTATTAAGTGTGTAGTAGATTTTATGATAATAATTATTGTAATTGGTGTGTAACCGTTCTAATTAACTATAAATAAATAAATAACAATAAAATTAGATTTTTAGTTTCTTTGCAATCAATAAATAGTTAGTGATTTAAGATGTCAAAAAAGTGACGTCATAGTTTAGTATTGTCGTACAAAATCTATGCGGCAATCTCGTTTTGACAGCTCATAAAATGTATGTCAATTGTTTAGTGGTGCCATCTCCCCAATTAAAACGTTCAAAATGTAGTTGAAATCTCATCTTAGTGACTGTCAATGTCAAAAATTTGACAAAAATTTAAATTAGAAGTATTTTCATTTATCCACCGCCTAAAGACATCTGTAATACCAGAGGCCTTGCGAATGCGTTGCTATCCCAGAGACAAAGTTGAAATGTCTATATAGAACTAGAAGAAAATACTGTATTAATTACAGAGGTCTATGAATTGTATCTAAAACCATTTCAATCTTACAGAAATTAATTATGTAGGGACCTTAACTATTCATCCCCACCTGCATCGCTTCACAAATTCAAAGGATTACCACCCTAACAGGGTCGGTGGAAATTGTATGCAGGTTTTATTACTCTAAGATATACGGGTCTAACCATAAACGACTTGCTTGATGTTCTAGATGTTCTGTCACGAACATAAAACTCGGACTTTACCGTTTTCGGGCCGTCATAAAGTAAAGGCACAGAGCAATGGCTTCGGAGTGCAATTTTGCTCTTAAATTTTTTACAGGCGCCTCGAAATGTAATATGGGTTTGTGTTTATTGTGTGTTATGGCATGGTTTTCTTAGGTAAGTATTTTAAATCTAATAATTAGTTAAATCAATTGGTGAGGTTCTTCAGCAAGGTCGGGATCGCAGTACTCGTAACCGGCGCGCTTGTATGATCAGTTGTATATGGACAAGGCGAAAGGAGTATGTAAGGATCGTAGTAGGTGGCGTTCTGTGGTTATTGCCTACCCCCATGGACAAAGACGTGAGTTTATGTATGTGTACTTATTGCGAATAAATTGAATTGATTTGATTTGACACTTCCTTCCCTAAGAAGTAATTTGATGATACCCCACCCTTAACAAACAAGGGGTTGACACTTCAATTATAGCCGTTCAATTATGATCAGCCAGAACCTACCCCAAATTCTATCGAACTATCGAACATGACAATTGATGAACAATCATTAGTAAAACCATTGTTATTTCCAATTTGGAAAACAAAAAAATAATTACCTAATTTTGTTCTTGAAATTACCAATTTTTTTTTGATATGGTAAAATGTTTTAGCTTCAAAAGTAATGTCAAAATAAACCCTCGGGTACCCAGCCTATTATATCAGTAAAAAATAAAAATGACATCGTAAAAAACAGGACTAAGTCTAATTGGGGCTTTACTTTATTGCTTAAGAGATACCTACAATTGTAGCCGTTCTCCATAAAATTGCAATAATTTTATTTAAATTTCTGAGCTTTTCATTTTCAGGACAGTCCGGAGGGACTAATGTAATTAAGTACGATGAACTAGCTTGCTAATAGTGTTGGACAGTTGTTGTTACAGATAAGATTATCGATGTCGATAGCTTTTTGACCCCAACGCAAAAACGACGGGGTGTTATAAGTTTGACGTGTCTGTGTGTGTGTGTGTGTGGCATCGTACCTCCTCAACGCATGAACCGATTTTAATTTAGTTTTTTTTGTTTGAAAGGTATATTAGTCGGGAGTGTTCTTAGGTATGTTTTATGGAAATCGGTTCAGCAGTTTCAAAGTTATCGGCTCTTTTGTTAGCTACGCTAGGCATTGTTATTTTTCTGTAGGGGGTTCTTTAATTTTTTTTTTTTTAATATACTCCGATTCATCTGCCAAGAGATGGAGGTACCTAATGAAGAAGATACTGCAGGGTGAAAAGAAAAAAGTTATTTGTTTTTCCTATAAAATTCACAGTAGCAGCTCGGAGTTAGGGTTTGTGCCCGGTTAATAGTAATAGGCTCGCACCCCATAAACATACCGGCGATCTATGGGTTTACATTGGTATATCTCTGCCTAACCCTTCGGAGAATATAGGCGTGATGGTATATATGTTATGTTATATTATAATAGTCTTTGTTTTCATCTTATATATTCTTTTAAATACATAAGAAGGCATACATTTTAAGTACATATTTAGTAAAAATATGCTTGTGTCATTGAAGGCAGACTCTCATCGTCACCATATCAGCCGTAAGACGTCTGCTGCTGGACATAGGCCTCCTCATGAATATCTGAAAGTAGACTAATTCAAATTATTCATAGGTTATTTGTTTGTGTGGTGCAGAGTTAACATAGATATTTGGTTTCACAATATAGGAGAAATTCCTAGTGAAGGCCAACATTTTTTTTTTGTGTTTCGAAGTAAAAAAAAATTGCAATAAATTACTATAAAGAACCGTCTATCCTCCTTTTGTAGACTACGGTATTACTTCCAGGTTTTTTCGCTAAAAGTTATATCGATAGTCTGAGCATCAACCACATCACTAATCCTTTTGCACCTCCAACCTCATGCAAGGCGCTCCCTAATATGATAAAGTTATTTTTTTAACACCATGAACTTTACGTACACCGTACGGGCTAAAAGAGTATCCATTATGGTTGTACCTTTTAGGTACGTTTCAGATACATAAAAATAAACTCCCCGACCTGCGAATTCAATCAACCCCACGCTCACGTCTCACGTCAGGCTTGCGACCACGGTACATACAGAACAACATCTCCTTCGACATCCAATCCTTACTATATAACGATATGATGTATTTATTTATTTTATTTTATTTGTACTAGTTTTATTTTTAAATATTAATATAATAATAAAAATATTTAAAATAATAAAAAATAGCAGCGATATCGGTATCGGGAACAGGGTCCAAGCTACCGGTGGTCAGGGCTCGTGAGAAAGGAATCTCCTAATAATACACGCCATGTCTAGGAGTACCGTTTTCCGAATCAATTATTTTTATTTCTTATACAACATACCATCACGCCTGTATTCCCCGAAGGGCTAGGCAGAGGTGTAACAATGTACACCCACAGTTCGCCGGTATGTTTAGGTCCCATGTAATAGGGGGCGAGCCTATTGCCATTAACCGGGCACAAATCCAAACTCCGAGCTGCTACTGAGAATTTCATAGAAAAACCCAATAACACTTTTTGCTCGACCTGGGAATCGAACCCAAGACCTCTAGCATAGCAGTCGCGCTTAGGACCACTAGGCTACCGAGGTAGTTTTTTAGTTATTTCTTATAATTACCATGTTAAATTGTGTTTTAGTCAACGCATGCTTGACTGCCAGCATTCAGCTTTCACAGAGCAGAGCTATGTAGCTTGATTGACGTACACAACGGACATTTGACTTGGAGTGGGTAGTTTGACTTTGAGCGACCTATAAAGCTCCCTCGTAGATATGTGAGCTATTTGGTGCTATGCTGCAGGCAATATCAGTTAAAGAGACGTTCACAAATTGGGTTTACAATCCAGTTCTGAAAAGGTGAAGTGCCTTAAGTAAATACCTATAGTTTTCTACGACTCGTTACCTAATTGATCCTGGATGAAAAAGTGTTATCAGATTTTTCCATGAAATTCTCTGTGGGTGTACATCAGTATACATCTGCCTAACCCTTCGAGGAATACAGGCGTGATGGTATGTGTACTTTTCTACGAATTAAAATGATTGGCTTATTATTATGATGCAGGCCGATTCCAACTGGTCCTTTTGGAAATCTATGGCGGTGGCATATGTCTAGCAGTGGACGTCTTATGGCTGATGTGATGATAAGATTGTCTCATATATAAAAATATTGTTTTTAATTTCGTTTATTTTGGAGTTGATATCGATACGTTTATCGGTAGACTAGCTTCTGCCAGCGACTTCGTTCGCGAATATTTTTCACTTTAGGTAACGTCTGGTTACTGCTCCTTACCTATTAGTCGTAGCGTGATGTTATATAGCCTATCTCGATAAATGAACTATGCAGCACAAAAATATTTTGTCAATTTAAACCAGCAGTTCCTGAGATTAGCGCTTTCCACCACACAAACAAACAAACTCTTCGGCTTTGTAATATTAGTATCTATAGATGTAGATTTGATTGAAATCCGCAATACATCATTCTCTTCAAAGTGTGGATACATTTTTGGAGTTTCTTTCCTACAAGGCGCAAAACTTCACTGTCTGTCCGTCCATCTGTCTGGTACCGGGCTGTATATGTACCTATTACTATTTTAACGGTACCAGATAGACACTTTTGAAATTTTCACAAAGTGTCCGTGTCCATAACCGTTACTAACAAATATAATAATGTTACAATTTTTTTTTTTCTTGTAATAACATCACAATAGTACTAACCCGCTATCGTACCTACAACCTTCTGCTGAAAAGGCGGTTGCCTTAGCCACTGAGCCATTATGACATCCAAACCTATCAGTCACAATCATTGTAATTGCAAATCTACATAAGTATATTTGACTAGCCTGTGCCCGCTGTTTCATCCTCGTCAAATTTGATATATTCCACGGGAACCGTATATTTTTCCTAGATATAAGTATCCTATGTGCTATTCTAGACTATAATCTATCTCCTTCTCCCCACTATCCTATTCCTCTACCTATATGCCCCGTTGGTCTCGTGGTCGCAAGCGCGACTGATGAGCATGAGGTCCTGGGTTCGACTCCCAGGTCGAGCAAAGTGTTATTGGGTGTTTCCATTAGGAATTCCTCAGTAGCAGCTCTGAGTTAGGATTTGTGCCCGGTTAATGGCAATAGGCTCGCCCCCTGTTACATGGGACCTAAACATACCGGCGTACTGTGGGTGTACATTGATACACCTCTGCTTAGGCAGAGGTGTACCAATGTACCACTGTACCCCTTCGGGGAATACAGACGTGATGGTATGTTGTTGATGGTAATCTATATCAATAATAAATAATAAGTAATCTAATCTCAAATCTCAATCATCTTAAATCTCAGTAATCTATATCCGTGCCAAATTTCATCCAGATCCGTTCAGCCGTCTAAGCGAGTAACAAACATCCATTCTAAGTCACAAATCACGTTTATTTCCCACCAAAAAATAATTAAGCAGAATATGTACCTTTTTTTTCTTTGTTGCTGCGTGGAAAATCCTCATGGTTGTCAACCGCCCTGGGGAGGGCGGAGGGGTCTGTCAGATTCTTACTGACTAAAAACCACCCCAGTGTTCCCTTCCCACACTTACGCCAGTTTAACCTACCATATAGTAAGCACAAGTACACTCAAGTACATAGTCCAATCCACTCGGAAACTAACATAAATCTAACTTAACCTGCATTAACTTACGCCGGGCGTAAGTTTTGCCAACTTAATTCCAACTTCAACTTGGGTACCTACATATAATGAAATTTTAGTGTGCCCAACCCCTAGTACAGAATTTGTTCTTTTGGTAAGAAATTGTGAATAAATGATGGCATTGGAAGTTAGTTCAGGAATGTTTACAAGGGTAAAATTAATATTAAATTAACTTTATCCCGCGACTTCGTTCGTGTGGAATAGTTATAGTAGCTGCCACGAGTCGTGAGCACAACCGTCAAGTTTATTTTAACGTTTTTGGGTTTTTTGGAGCGGCGACGCTGCACCAACGGTGGTCCAACGGACCAATCGCGTGCAGCGTCGTACTATCAAGCTACATAGCTCTGCTCTGTGAAAACTGAATGCAGGCAGTCTAGCATGCGTTGATTAAAACACAATTTAAAATAATAATTTAAAGATAATTATGAAAAATAAAAAGAATTGATTCAGAAAGCGGTACTCCTAGACATGTCGTGTATAGTTAGGAAATTCCTTTCTTAGGAGTCCTGACCACCAGTAGCTTGGACCCTGTCCCCGATACCGATATCGCTGCTATTTTTTATATTTTTATATTAATATTTAAAAATGTTACTTATGAATATATTCTTATTGTATTCGATTCGTATTTAATCTCCGTAAATATGACCATGTGTCCGCACATCGGTCGCTCTTAAAATGGTTGCCCATCAGACAGCGCGGGGCGTTAAGGGCCTTGACTACTTTGTTCTCTCTTCTAGACAAACCTAGTTCTCCTTCCTATCTGACTTCTCACTTCCAATACTTGTGCTCTGCGCACAGTAAGCATCTTCGCTCCTCCAATAATCGTCTTCTACGATGTCCTTTTCACCGCTCTGGTTTTCTTAAATCTTCTTTTCTTGTCCAGGCGGTTTTCCTTTAGAATGCGCTTCCTCAGAATATCAGGATGGCTACCAGTCTTTTCATATACAAAGTAAAAGCTCGTGAACACTTGCTTAATTGCTTAGTTGGCAGACTCGTCTCACAATTAGTTTCTTATATTTCTCCACCTATGTAATTTTTGGCTTTCTCTACTCTGTATATTTTGTTTGTATGTATGTTTACATGTATTTATTATATTTGATTTCTGGAAACTTTCTGTTTCTTGCACCTACTATGTTTTGTCTCTGCATCACCCTAAGGTTGACTGGTAGAAAATGCCAAAGGCATTAAGTCCGCCTTTGTACAATGTATTATTTACATTATGTGCAAAAAGTTTTAATAAATAAATAAATAAATAATATAGAACAAAAAAAAATTAAAAAATAAATACATGTCAAAAAATCAGAAATACAATGCCATGGAAATTTGTTAATGTTACAAAAAATGAATCTGAAATTAAATTAAATTTTGGATAAAATATAGTTAATAACTTAAATTAATAAAAACTTAGCAATAACGTCAAATCGGTCGGTGGTCGGGGGCCGATTTTACGTCTTATACTTCAAGTATCGTGTTGCACAGTAACTGGGTTGAGGAGGTCAGGTAGGCAGTCGCAGACTGGAAGCCCACCCCTACATAATTGACTGTTTCTGGACTATGTTGGGGTCGGGTCCCAGTCTAACTGGATGCAGCAAAGTACTAGTGTTTTACATGTAGAGACTGCCTACCTGACCTCCACAACCCAATTACTAAGCAACACGATACTTAGTAAAACTGGTTGTCAGACTTCCCGGCTTCTGACTATCCGTAACAACTATCAAAGATCTACGAATGACAGCCAAGACCAACGAATTTACGTGTTTTCCGAGACACGGGTGTGTCACACCATCAACTTAAAAACTCTGGCTGTTACTGAAAAATTACTGATGGGAAAACCTAATGACAGTTTTTGCTCGACCTGGGAATCGAACTCATCGACCAGCGTTAAAGAAAAAGTTAATTCAACGAAATTTTCTACTTAATCAAACAGAAAAATACTCGATAAAAAACTAAAAAGTACCGCTAAATCTCATTACGAACACTTAGTAGCTATCCATTGTACTCCGAAGTTGGTATTGACTTAAAATCCAAGCTTCTCGCTAAGGAAACAAAGTTAGTGATAATTTGACTAATACAGTTCACAATCCAAACTTTATCTTAACTGTCGAATAAGTCGGACCACTGAGTATTTATTTGTCTGAACTAATATTTATTGTAGACGTATAAGTTTTATCTTTGATGGGTAGAAATGAAATGGAATGATTCAAAGTCAAAGCATTTATTGCAAACATTTTCACTACATAATATAAAACAAAGTGGCTTTCTCTGTCTCTATATCCCTATGTATGCTTAAATCTTTAAAACTACGCAACGGATTTGGATGCGGTTTTTTTTAATAGATAGAGTGATTGAAGAGGAAGGTTTATTTATATGTATAATAACATCAGCATCGCACCCGTGCGAAGCCGGGGCAGGTCGCTAGTTACTTATTAAAAAATAAAAATAAAACCGGCCAAGTGCGAGTCGGACTCGCGCACGAAGGGTGCTGTACCATTATCTATAAAAACGAGCAAAAATTTCACGTTTTTTGTATGGGAGCCCCCCTAAATATTTGTTTTTTTTTTAATTTGTTTTGAATGTGAATATATGTATAACTAAATATTCTATGAATATTTCAAGCGTCTAACTGTTGCCGTTATCAATATCGAGCAAAAACGAGCGAAAAAAGTCGCGTTTGTTGTATGACAACCCCCTTAAATCACACACACACACATACCATCACGCCTGTATTCCCCGAAGGGTTAGGCAGAGGTGTACCAATTTACACCCACAGTTCGCCGGTATGTTTAGGTCCCATGTAATAGGGGGCGAGCCTATTGCCATTAACCGGGCACAAATCCTAACTCCGAGCTGCTACTGAGAAATTCCAAATGGAAAAACCAAAAAATACTTTTTGCTCGACCTGGGAATCGAACCCAGGACCCCATGCTCATCAGTCGCGCTTGCGACCACGAGACCATAAATATTATTAAATATTCATTTAAAATGCCAGAAACCAAATATCGTATCTACTAATACTATTCCTGAACGCCCAATATGTTTATGATTTCAGTTGCAATACAAACACCAATTTCTCTATAACAATGCAATTCATTGCGTTTCCAAGTCCAATACAGTTTGATCATAACCAGTATTTATATTATTTCTGACCATACATAGACTCACGTCTATGGGGCGCACCATTTTTCCTATGGGGTAGGCAGAAACCACAGAACGCCACCTGCTACATCCTTACATACTCTTTTCGCCTCAACACGCCTCAGCACGCTGGTTACGAATATTGCGCACCCGACCTTTCTAAAGAACCTCACCAATAAGGTCAGGGTATGTGTTTCTAGGGCGTCCCCTCCCGGCGTTGCCACTCACATCTGCCATATAATTCTATTTAAATTTGTAGTCGCCTTTCATTCATCCTCTCAACATGATTGACCCATCTAAGCTTGACTCTTTTCAATCTTTGCCTTCTTCATTCCTCACTCTATCGTTCAAAGTTTTTTCTGAACAAAATCATTGTATCGCAACTTTGCCGTTGACTAAAGGTACTGATATTAAATATCAATTTCAAAGGCTTTCAGACGGTGATCAGTGCGCCTTTTATTTATTTCCGAATCAATAAATTTATTTTTAATAATTCAGGAACTTGGTCTTATTACCTACAAAGTTTTGTTGAGAGGGATAAGTTCTGAGTTTCTGTTTGAACTTGTGACCTCTTTTTATGACTGTGACCCTTAACGATTCAAGATCCTAAGTCACCAAATCTACGTCGCTTTAGGTTAGGTTAGTTTTTTTATATCATTAAAATTTTATGGCACGCAGAACCGATGGACGTCCACCCACATGGTGGATAAACGACTGGATAGAGACCGCAGACAAACGTTGGATGCAAGCTGCTTCCAAATGGTCCTTTTGGACATCTGTGGGGGAGGCCTATATCCAGCAGTGGACATGCTACAGCTGATATGATAATGATGAAGCAAGTCGACGGCCCATCTGATGTTAAGTGGTCACCGCTGCCTATACACATCTGCAATACCGGAGGCCTTGCAGATGCGTTGCCATCCCAGACACAAAGATGTCTCATGTGCCTGCAATTACATCGGCACCCTTTAAACCGGAACATAGCAACGCTGATTTACGGCAACTATACGTATGGTGGTAGTACTTTCCCGGACGAGCTCCTTTACTAGGAGCTGTACTACTACTAGTACCCAGTACGTTTGTAGTCCAAGATCCAAAGTTACCAAACCTATTTCACTGGAAGCTCCAGTTATGACGAAAAAGCCAACCTCGGTGGGTTCACTTTTTTCGTTTTTCTCTCCATTTTTAAGCATACCATCACGCCTGTATTCTCCGAAGGGTTATGTAGAGGTGTACCAATGTACACCCACAGTTCGCCGGTATGTTTAGGTACCATGTAATAGGGGGCGAACCTATTGCCATTAACCGGGCACAAATCCTAACTCCGAGCTGCTACTAAAAATTTTACTGAAAAACCCAATAACACTTTTTGCTCGACCTAGGAATTGAACCCAAGACCTCTAGCTTAGCAGTCGTACTTAGGATCTCTAAGCTAACGAGGTAGTTGTCAAACAGTAGGTCAGAAAGTTGAAGCTAGTTGCTCATAACGAAACGTAGGTAGATCTCTAAACAGAAGAGCGAGCAAGAAACTCCACGGACACTTTTCGATCAAGTTGTAGTAGGCAGTTGGTCCATGTAAAATACTAATGTTCCGCTGCGTCCGTATATAGGTATACTGGAAGCCGACACCAACATCGTTGGGAAAAAAGATTGATAGATGATGATAAATACAACAATTAGCAAAATAGAACCACAATTGGTTTATTGGTAAAGAATGTCTAAGGAATTACGTCCGTCATTGTACTTCTTTTGTTGCAAAATAAATAAGTAAATAGAATTAAAATGAGCACATCATTTTAATCCTCATCATTATCTCATTAGGGTCAGCGCAACACGGTTTCTTGTCCTGTCAACCGTCATGCTATCACTGCCTTCCTTCTCTTTCATATCATTCTTCACACAATTCAATCGCCTTTTCTTTGGCCTCCCTCTTCCTCTCCATCCATGCACATTTATATTCATAACTCTTTTGGTCACATACCTTCTCTTCACAAGACTAACGGTTCTCTTTCAGCTTTTCTGTCACTAACGCTACTTACAAACTCAATTTTATTCCTGTAAACAATATTTTTACTCTTTACAACATCCCTCTTCATAACCTTTTGAAATTCCCAAAGCAATAAAGTCCTATGAATAGGTAGCCAATCTTTTGACCGTAGGGATAACAAAATTCGGGACCTACCTTTTTTATTTAAAAAACGTAATGTTAGAGCAAACACTCGACAAATTGTACCATCTACATAACACGAGCCGGGATATAACAAAACTTGAAAAGCGAAATGTTCCGAGGCCACTGAATTCTTTATGAGGGCTGTAAATCTAGGTAAATCGTAAATTTTGCAAGCACCCCGCGACCCGACGAAAAGGGCTCAGTCCCTTTCTGCGCAGAAACGGATAGATATTAACGTGACGGGGTCTACTACTGAAAGTCGGTAGAAAGTGGAAATGATTTCGAGAATGGAGTGAATTTGAGTACGCTATCATCATCTTCCCGCCTTTATCCCATGTTACAGGTTGCAACACGTTGTCTTCTTCCATTCCGATCTGTCAACCGTCATGATATTGCTAACTCCTTTCTCTTTTATATCATTCTATATACAATGCACCTGTCTTTTCTTCTTGTCCATCCATCCACATTTATATTTATTACTCTCTAAATTCCCCTCTCTTTCTTAATGTGAGTAAACTATAATAAAAAAACAGATACATAATTGCAATTTGAAAATGGGGGGACCTCATAAAGACCTCACATCGTTGTTAATGGGACACCTGCCCAACAGGCTGGTATCATTGCCACGTTGTATGGCAAAGTTGAACTTTCAATAATTAGTATTATAAAGTAAATGACTGAGGAAAGAACTAAGCGACTAGTAAAACTAAGTTTTGAAAGATGGTGCCCAGGATATATACAAGTAGGCGTGATAAGCGACCAAATTGCAAGGACCTCCAAAATTGGCAAAAAAAAACATAGATGTTTTAGTTATGTAAACAAAAAGTTATTTTAGAACAAATAAAGAATCTCTAACCTCAAATACATAAGTGGAAATTATTCACAATTTAAGGATCTAGCTAGTTATTAAAAAAGTCAACAAAAAAAAACTAACTTTTTTCTTGTCTTTTAAATTTTCTTCGAATTAATGTCACAAATAACTCACTTCACACTTTTCACACCCTTAGTAGCCCCGATGTGAACATACCAAAGGTAGGAGAGGTGAATGTGGTTTTCGCCCATTTAAAATTCCAATTCTGAACCTTGGATTAGATACCTGTCTGAATTCTGTGCCAATTGTAGCATTATATTTATTTGGATAACCTTGGACAGAATTAGGACAAAGGCTAATATATCTAAACAAGGAGGAAGGAAGATTGACGATCGTTGAAATTTTACGTCACTTATTTTGAAGTGGAAATCGGTAATATTCTTTATTAAAATAATCCTATTATAATATAATCATCATAACATAACATAATACTATCACGCCTGTATTACCTGAAGGGTTAGGCGGAGCTGTACCAATATACACTCACAGTTCGCCGGTATGTTTAGAGTCCCATGTAATAGGAGGCAATCCTATTGCTATAACAGCACGTCGGTATTTGCGGAGGGTAAAGCAGAGGTGCATGCGACAGAAGCTAGTATAGTGATATCCTAGCTTCTACCCGCGACTTCGTCCGTGTCAAATTAGATAATATATTATCTCGCGGGATCCGTACAAAGTATCCTATGTGTCATTTTACACTACAATCTGTCTTAGTGCCAAATTTCATAAAAAATCCGTTCAAAGCGTGAAAGAGTAATAAACATCCATCCATTCATCCATCCATTCATCCATCCATTCTCACAAACTTTCGCATTTATAATCATCATCATCATCAACTGCTTAGCCATTTCTCAGTTATGTTGGGGTCGGCTTCCAGTCTAACCGGTTGCAGCTGAATACCAGTGTTTTACATGGAGCGACTGCCTATCTGACCTGCACAACCCAGTTACAGGGCAACACGATACCCATAATATTACTAGGATTAATAGGACTGTAGGATGGTCAGCGTTAACAAACATTTATCCATCTTCTTTTTATCTTAAAAATATGTCTGGAGAAATAAAATGGTGTTGCTTCGCGTTTACTTGCAGTTTCCTGCAAACCTGAGTGTCAATTAAGAGAAATGGATCATTATGACGAGTGCGAGTACCGTTTATGTACTGTTCACAAAAGAGCGACTAAGTAATAAAAAGTAAGAAGTACAATTATTTCGCTCTAGTCGACTGCTTACTGCGTTAGTAAAATACATCGATTTAAACCCCCGACACAAAAACGACGGGATGTTATAAGTTTGACGTGTCTCTGTGTGTGTGTCCGTATGTCTGTGTCTGTGGCATCTTAGCACCTGAACGCAGGAACCGATTTTGATTTAGTCGGGAGTGTGTTCAGCTATGTTTGATGGTAATCGTTTCAGCGGTTTCAAAGTTATCAGCTCTTTTGTTAGCTCCGGTAGGGATTTTTATTCTTCTGTCGGGGATTACTTAAAATTTTTTGTTTTTTTTTATATCATTGGATAGCAAACAAGCCGAGGCCCACCTGATGTTGAGTGCTCACCGATGCCTGTAGACATTTGCAATGTCAGAGGCTTTGCAGATGCGTTGCCATCTAAGGAACAAAGTTGAAATGTTTCATGTACCTGTAAATGCCACCCATCTTTTAAATTCAAGTAAGGATGCTTGCAATTTTCTTGTCGACATCTCAGAGACAAAAGTTTGACAGAAAATGTAAAGAGGCATTTTTGACAGATAAATACAAACTACGATAATACTTAAAAATACGACAATTGCCTCTCAGACCTCCACAACAATAGACAGCTGACATTAAAGAGAATTGTATTTTGACGAGCAGTAACTGGTGTGTTCACTAGTTAATAAAACGCTACCCGAACGTAACTCTAACTAATGTTTGGACATCACTTCATACGGACGTACCGACGAACGAGTTCTAGCTTTATAGATTAGAACTACAAAAATACAGACGGATTGCTCTATATATATGCCTATCTAGCATAACACAACATAACATACCATCACGCCTGTATTCTTCGAAAGGTTAGGCAGAGGTGTATGTACACCCACAGTTCGCCGGTATGATTTTAGATCCGATGTAATAGGGGGCGAGCCTATTGCCATTAACCGGGCACAAATCCTAACTCCGAGCTGCTACTGAGAATTTCATAGAAAAACTCAATAATATTTTTTACTCGACCTGGGAACCCAACCTCGAACCCAAGACCTCTAGCGTAGCAGTCGTGCCTACCTAGCTTTTGCCCGCAATTTCGTCTACATCAAATTTGATATATTATACCACGGAAATCGTACATTTTCCTTTGGCTAACCCCGACTGATGATCGTGGGGTCCCGGGTTCGATTCCTAGGTCGCGCAAAAATTGACATTGAGTTTTTCCATTAGGATTTGCTCAGTAGCAGCCCGGAGTTTGGAAGTTGATAGTGTGACACACCCGTGCCTCGGAAAGCACGTGAAGCCGTTGGTCCCGGCTGTCATTCGTAGATCTTTGACAGTCGTTACGTATTGTCAGAAGCCAGGAAGTCTGACAACCAGTGTAACCAAGAGGTATCGTGTTGCTTAGTAACTGGGTTGTCGAGGTCAGATAAGCAGTCGCTCAGTGTGAAACACTGGTACTCAGCTACATTTGGTTGGACTGGAAGCCGACCCCAACATAGTTGGGAAAAGGCTGAGTAAATAATGATGATGGGAATCGTACATTTTCCGGAATAAAAAGTATCCAATGTGTTATTCCACACTTCAATCTATCTCAGTGCCAAGTTTCAACTAGGTCCGTTCAGCCGTTTAAGCGTGGAAGAGTGACAAACATCCATCCATCTACCCATCCGTCCTTATACACTTGCGCATTTATAAAATTATGGTAGGATTCGTAGGCTTTTTTCATTTTCCAATTTGCCAATCGATAAAGAACTTTTAGTCGTGTGCGTTAAAATAATTTTACAATGACACAAGATATAAAAGCCAACGGCTCGCGGGTGGCGCGCTTTCAGCTAATTGTTGGAATTTTCGAATCGATTCCGACTACTGGTATTACAATTAACAACCACAAGCAATTGTTACAGTTAGCAACAAAAGTGGTAACACTTACATTTTTAAGGCCTAAATAACAACAACAACATACCATCACGCCTGTATTCCCCGAAGGGCTAGGCAGAGGTGTAACAATGTACACCCACAGTTCGCCGGTATGCCTAAATAATAAGTACATTAAAATATAATAAGCTTCTGAAATTCTGAAAAGCAGTATAAGTACATCATACTACCTCGTGGATTCGTGTCCATTGTATGCAAGTGTCGACTTTTATCACTGACTGTACCGGCAACGCATCACCTGTAGCCAAGCTATTTAGTATAAACTGACCAAACTACAAGAAACGTAACTTTTAAAGTGTCTCACTGTGCCCTTAGTGCTTTTAAGTTATTTGCTTGCCAGATGGCTAACTTTGTACTGTACACTTACTCTGCTAATACTGTCTTCTAGTAAACTTGAAAGCACTCAGAATGCTTTGGGCAAGTTTTGATAATACAAGGAGTATTTAAGGGTTCCGTAACCGAAGAGTACTATAGGAGCCCGTAACTAAACCGCCGCGGTTCGTCCGTCTGCCTGTCAGCGGGCTTTATCTCATGAATCGTAGTAGGTACTGACTTGACATTTTCACAGACTGTGCATTTCTGTGGCCGCGCTATAAAAAAGATAATAAAAAAAAAAAAAATAGTAACCCCCTACAGAAGAATAAAGATCCCTACCGCAGTAAACAGAGGTGGTAACCTAGAAACGGCTGAACCGATTTTGATTAAACGTACCTAAAAACCATCGCTAGGAAACGTGCTTTGAAATAAAAAAAACCGCATTCAAATCGGTTCGCCCGTTTAAGAGCTACGGTGCTACAGACAGATACACAGACACGTGAAACTTATAACACCCCTCTTTTTTAATAAGTGTTCTTTTTGGATGTACTGTTAAATAATAATATTGTACAGAGGTAAGGACACTCCCTTTCGCTCCGCCCTGAGAAGCGGAAGAATCATTCGATGATTAACCACCCTTAAAAAAGAAACTTTTACTACCCGTTTTTTTTTTTTTTTTTGGTGGGTGGGAAATCATCAAATAACTTCTCCCGCCCTGGGCGGGACGGGAGGGAGTGTCAGACTTTTACTGACTAAAACTCACCCATGTTCCTTCTTGTGCCCTTTGCGTTCCGGGGGCGCGGTATCTCTTGCGAACAACCCGCAGCCCCGGCAGGCATCGGCCCTCAGTGGCCCCTTCCTTTTGCTGACATCTCTTTGAGGCGCGCGTGGAACACGAACGCGCCGTCGACACGGCTTTACTACCCGTTACGACTGTCAAAGATCTACGAATGACAGCCAGAAAGTTCATGTCTACTAAAATCTATACTAATATAATAAAATTATAAAGCTGAAGAGTCTTTTGTTCGTTCGTTTGGTTGAACGCGCTAATCTCCGGTAGTACTGGTTCGAATTGAAAAATTTTGAGATGGGTATTTTATTTATCGAGGAAGGCTATAGGCTATATAACATCACGCTACGACTAATAGGTGCGGAGCAGTAATCAAAGATGTCACCTAATGCGAGTGAAAAATCCACGCGGACGAAGTCGCGTGCAGAAGCTAGTTAAATATATATAGAAAGAGCCGAATCAACTCCATATAATAACTGAAGTGTGCCTCAATTAATAGGCATCTCTCTATCCGGTTTTCATTACAGTATTTGAAAATACACCAATTTTAGAGCTGGCCTACTTTTTCCTACCTGCGATACGCAGTGAAAGCTCAATGGTAGCTGGACTGTTCCACTTTGGCCCAGAGTATTGACTCAGTTTCTAAACTAAATAATTTGCTTTAGCTTAATTGAGGACAAATTTTGAATTTTGAATGATAATTAGGAATGTGTTTACCAACACATTCCTCATACTCACCGGTTTTTAGGGTTCCGTACCTCAAAAGGAAAAAACGGAACCCTTATAAGATCATTTCGTTGTCCGTCCGTCCGTCTGTCTGTCAAGACCCTTTATTTCAGGAATGCGTGGGGGTATCAAGTTGAAATTTAAACCGTATACTCAAGTCGACGGTTCTTTGAAGTTGTAAAAAGAAAAAAACACTATTTTTATGTTAAAAAAAGATACGGCCGTTTTTTGTTCAGCATAAAACCCATATTTCGCAACTATCAAGGGAATAAAATCTCATAGGGTAGTTCCCGTTGACCTACAACTATGAAATTTGACAAGTAGCATCGTTATAGACCACAAGTACAAGAAAAAATCTCAAAACTATACATTTTTAATGAAATCTTGAAAAATAATCCAGCTCCCTGTTTACACCACAGGTACTTCCCGAAACAGCCATGCGAGAGCACCGGCGTCACCCGAAACGTCAGGGAGTCGTGCCTTTACCCGGGCCAGTCCGCCAGAACCGGCCGTTCGCTTCGGACTCATACTCACCTGACTCAACCAATCGCAATCCGTATAGCGACAAGAAATTGTGTTCGTTAGTTGCGTTGATACGAAATACAAACAAGCGATAAGTACTTATATTGATTACGAGAAAAAACTGAAAATTAATTACCGATAAAAACTTAAAACAGTTTCAGTTGAAACGCATATTAGTAATTATATAACTACACGAATGACTTAAAATGGCGACCAAACAAAGGAATTTGTCGGGTCTTTAACTCGCTCTATGTATCGAGTGAGTGAGAAGACATGATCGTCGCCATCGTTTTCAAATTAAATTATTATTTACATAGATTTATGTAACGACAGACGATGTACGACCTGATTAAAACCGCAGGAAGACTCTAGATGCAGGCCGCCAGTCCTCCCAGTCCGTCCAGCAGTGGACGTCCTACAGCTCATATGAGGTGGACGGACGTACTAATGGCCTTGCGAATGCTTTGCCATCCCAGAGACAAAGTTGTAATGTCTCATGTGCCTGTAATTACACCGGCACCTATACCCTTCAAACCGGAACACAGCAACGCTACTTTGCGACAGAAATAGGTATAGTTACAAGTATAGTGTTAAAAAAAGCATCAAAACTCGGGAACTAAACGGAACGTACTTTTTATTTACAGTTCGCGCTGTATTTGTTTTATTACGATTCTGTTTGCGATAGCCAAGGCGGTCAGTATCTATGGTATATAGTGTAGCCGTCTGTGTTGCCAGAACTGAGGATTAGAAATCTACTAATAACGGAGATTTTATATTTTTGACGTCACTTAAAACTGAACTGACTGACTGGTAGAAAATGCCAAAGGCATTAAGTCCGCCTTTGTACAATGTATTATTTACATTATGTGCAAAAAGTTTTAATAAATAAATAAATAAAATAATTAATTATAAGTTTAACTGCAACTCCCGTAGTGTTGTTGGTGACTGTAGGCGCCGGCATATACCACGGTGCCCGATTGCTCGTTTGCTCCCACTCATATAAAAAAAAAAACAAAAGCTTACAAAATTTAAATTTTCTGGATCTGACATATTTTTAATAGACAGCTTTTCAAACGTCACAACGCAACCTGTTGACATGGATTTAATTGACATTTTACGTCGCTAATAAAAGAAATAATCAGCTGTGCCATACGTTTTGACCTTGTAGGTTCCATTTTTAAATGGAACAGTTGCCTATTTTAAATGAAGGATGGAAAATGTTGGTTTAACTGCCTCGTTAGCCTAGTGGTCCTAAGCAAGACTGTTACGCCAGAGGTCTTGGGTTCGATTCCCAGATCGAGCAAAAAGTGTTATTGGGTTTTTCTATTAAAATTCTCAGTAGCTGCTCGGAGTTAGGATCTGTGCCCGGTTAATGGCAATAGGCTCGCCCCCTATTACATGGGACCTAAACATACCGGCGAACCGTGGGTGTACATTGATACACCTCTGCCTAACCCTTCGGGGAATACAGGCGTGATGGTACATGTTGATTTTGGAGACCCTAGAATCTTAAACCTCGTGTCACTCGCAGATACCGTCCGCTGGAGACCACAAAACATCGACATTCATACCCGCATTAAACTACTTTACAACATCAGCAATTATTCAAAGTGCCTACTTCACACATTAAAGCCTTCAGAGGGTAAGTGAAATACTAAGTTTCAAATTAAATCGCTTATCATATAAGACGCAACTTGTGAGGGAGAACGGTGAAGGATTAGCGGTCTCTCGCCTCTTGAGCATTTGTTATCGTTGACAAAACATGAATACGTCACTACCACATCTAAGTCTTGCGTAAATACGATAATATGTCAAAGCTACTTTGGAACAGACTAATGTGTAATTATTAAAAAATTGCAGGTAAATACCTTACTATAAATACTTACAACTGAATAAGTTATATTCAACTGGACCCAAGGTGGCGGCGCGTAGTGTTCCACGCGCGCCACTTTTTGACGACGCGGGGGGAGTCACATCTTATTCCCCCCCCTGAGGAGGCCCGCGGTGGCGGGCCGGCACCAGTCGGGGACCGCGGAAGGCGCGTAAGTTCCCGGGATCCCCGGCGTAAGTGTAGGAATGGAATACCGGGGTGGTTTTTAGTTAGTCAGAGTCTGACAGACCCCTCCGCCCCCCCCAGGACGGTGGCCATCCATGAGGATTTTCCACCCGGGCAACAAAAAAAAAAGGGCTTTAATAATGCGTGTCCGTTAATTTCTTTTTTGTGTATTCTCTAGACCGATTTAAAGCAGGAAAGAAAAAAAAATTATTGACAGAACTTGAGGCACATAAAAAAAATAATCTTAAAAACAGCTTACTAACAATAAGTAAAGAAATAAAATAAAACAAAAGAAATAGGTAACATAGATGTGTGCCCCACTGCTGCGCCAAACAGGCCCAGTTCAGCAATAATGCCAGACCACTTGGGACTGACGCTGGTTTTCAACTAGACCTTGGGGAGTGACTTGCGGATGTATACACCAAATTAAAATGGGATGTACTTATGTATTAGAAAGTAAAAATGTGTACACGCCAATGTGAAACCTGTCGTCTCGGTCAAGGCGGCTAATCTTAATGGAAATTAGCCAAATACGCAGGAGATATTATAGTGCACAAGTGTGTGCGCAAACACAGGTGCACTCCCTCTTCCCTATCTCTCATAGTCCGATGATGATGATAGAGGACGGCAATCCGACTGAACCGGAACTTAATCAGGTGCAGGACCAACGGCGTTACCTGCTATCCGAGACACGGGAGTATCACAACACCCAATAACACTTTTTGCCCGACCTGGAAATCGAAACCAGGACCCCACGCTCAACAGTCGTGCCTCCGTACCACGAGACCAGTAACTTTCGTACACACAAAAAGACACATACAGAAACATAAAGATACATAAAGTCACGCCTTTTTCCTATGGGAGTAGGCAGGAACCACAGAACGCCACCTGCTACGATCCTAACATACTCCTTTCGCCTCGTCCACGTTCATACATGAGGTCATACAGTAAATTTCAGTAAAAAAAAAACTACAAGAACAGTAGAATTTTCAAATCATGGCAACACTACACATGGAGGTGTATCGCTAGTGCAACACACGAGTAGAATTTTATCCGGCGGTACCGTAGTTCGTTAGGTAGAGGCGTGTGGAGCTGGAATGTTAGTAAGTAAGTACCTATAGGTAGTCGGTACTTTTCGATCTAGCATTTTAAAGGATTTTCATGTACTTGTTGTATGTTGCTGTGTACATATACATGAACATCATGACTGAATAGTAATCGCATTTATAAATAACTTCTTAAATTTCTAAATGGGTAATAAGCCTCGTTTATGTATTTCGTCAGTAAAAAACTAACTACATTAATTAATGTTTTTAGATTGAACTAATAGCCAATAAAGGATTATTTGCGGCAAGCCCGGCACACTATTCCCAACCGCTGTAACTCCTGAAAGCCAGAATCAACAGTGGAGACCACCAGAAAAGCGGCGACGAAAGGAAGCTCGCCGAGTCTCGGAGAAACGATACAACTGTCTTGGAACCCACATTGAAATTAATCAGAAAGATTAGCGGAAGAGTAAGAAAAAAACCAATTTCCACTTCCCTCCAAACAAACAGGATACCAAACAGAAATAGGCCAATAGGCACAAAGGAGAGAGGCCCACTGGGAGAAGCCCAGATTGCCAAGCACCACGGATCACAATTATCATTAACTTTGTGGGTCCTAATGTGAGCTGTTATATTTGATTCCAGTGAAAAACTATCGCACTGTATTTAAAATTGGAATTTAAAAAAAAAAGAATACCGCGTTTATTGTCATTATAAAAAAAAGAATACCGCGTTTATTGTCATTATAAAAAAAAGAATACCGCGTTTATTGTCAAACATGATACTAGCTTATTATTGTCTTACTGCAGCGCAACGGCCTCTTCTCACATAATGATGGTATGAGCATTGATCACCACGCCTACTCAAGAAATGACGATTTCAGACCTATATTCATTACTCTGGTTTTCTTACGATGTTTTACTTTTACTGATGTCAAGATGTCCATGATAAACTTGGAAAGTGCATATTAATTGAAAACACAACATTAAAAAATTTAAGTAACTCCCGAAAGAAAAATAAAAATCCCTACCGCAGCTAACAAAAGAGCTGATAACTTTAAAACCGCTGAACCGATTTCCATCAAACATAGCTAAGAACACTCGACTAAATTCACCTTTCAAAAAAAACTAAATCGAAATCAGTTTATGCGTTCGGGAGCTACGATGCCACAGACAGACACGTCAAACTTATAACACCCCGTCGTTTTTGCGTCAGGGGTTAAAAAGACACATTGGTACTTACCCAGTATCGAATCCGAAACCTCATGACACTCCAAGACATACAGTGATTATTTTTTACACTCTTTAAATACAAGTAACATAGTCAGTCCTTAAACCCACAACATCAACGCAAAACCAATTTCTATCTCCAAAATTTCCAAGTAAGAACCCACCAAACAAACAGCGAACAACGAATAGACTTACAGAATCATTACCTAGTTGTTAACAATTAAAAGATGCGTTGTTGTGTAAAAGTAGGCGGCATAACGTCGTCCCCATAATAAATTGCCTCGCTGGCAGCGTGCTAACATCTCGTGATCTCTTATAGAGGCTGCGGTGTCAGTGAGAGCGGGTTCACTTATTTTACACCAGGCTTTCTGGGGTAAGAATTTCCCAAAGTAAATTAATAACGCTTTTGGCTGTTAGACTGCAAAGAATTGCAGAATAACCATGGTGTGTATCCGGAAGCCCATACAAAGACAACAAATATTTTCTTTCAGACGTCGTTATCTGGACCATTCTAATATCCTACTACCTACTAATCTTTACATACAAATAAATAAAATTAAAGGGTCTGTTTGTAATTTCAAATTACAAGCTTTTCACTAAATGCATAAGAAAGTATATACGGTACTAACATAAAAAAAAACATTTTTTTTAATTTTTGTCTGTCTGTTTGTTCCGGCTTATCTCCAAAACGGCCGGACTGATTTTGACGGGACTTTCACTCGCAGATAGCTGATGTCATAAGAAGTAACTTAGGCTATTTATATTTTTACTTTTTTGTTAACTTTAATAAAAAAAAAAAGAGGATTATGTGAAAACCAAAATTGAAACGAATCAAATAATGAACGCGAACGAAGTCGCGGGCAACAGCTACTATTATTATAAATACGAAAGTTTGTGCGGATGGACGGATGTTTGTTACTCTTTCACGCTTAAACGGCTGAACGGAACTGGATGAAATTTAGCACTGAGATAGATTGTAGTGTGGAAAAACACATGGGATACTTTTCACTCCAGAAAAAGGCACGGTCCCGTTGGATGATATTTCATAAATAACGCTGACAATGTCGCGGGCAGAAGTTAGTTCTGTATAATATACTACCAATCGAATTTCGCCCAATGTTAATGGAAACGAGTCTCACACGTAGAATATATCATAGTGTACAAGTATGTGCAAAGGCACAGGGTCCTTATCTTTTCCCACTCTTTGAGTTTAATGCATGGCAATCCGACACGATCGAGAAAAAATCAGGCGCTGAACCAACAGACGCCGATGGCTTAAACTTACTTACTTTCCGACGCCACCAACACACTCTGAGCTGCGACTGAGAAATTTCTAGAAGAAAAACCTACAGCACAGTAGCAGACAATTATATGCTGACTATACTGCATGTCGGGGTTGATTCCACACCAAATAAACACATGAATAATGAACAAATATTAGTAAAGGCTTCAGGTAGCACATATAATTTTAGTTTCCAAATCCTTTTATAAAAACCCTCCAAGACACGTTAAGTTACGTCTTTGGTCTGCTCCACCCCCGTGTGTCATAGTGTGATGTTATAAAGCCTAAAGTCTTCCTCGATGAATGAACTATCCAACACAAAAATATTTTTTCAATTCAAACCAGTAGTTCCTGAGATAAGCGCGTTCAACCAAACAAACAAACTCTTCAGCTTTATAATATTAGTATCGACATGGAACACACTGCCACTCCACCAAACTCTCCAACCCAGTTAGTCAACAATAATTACAGTTAGCAATTACCCAAGTATAACAACTATCGGCCGCCAAAACGTAATGGCGTCACCAGCTGTTTCGCGCGACATAACCATGTAGACAACGTACGTACATAGCTTAAGTTGTCAGAAATTATGTGGAGTTACAAAGACATCTTTAGCAAAGAATGGAATAAGAATCAGCTGTGTGTCTTAAGCCCATTGTATTAACAAAGTCAAACCGTTTATTTCAATTAGACTATTAAAAGCACCTTCGATATCGATAACTGCCTCGTTAGCCTAGTGGTCCTAAGCGCGACTGCTACGCTAGAGGTCTTGGGTTCGATTCCCAGGTCGAGCAAAAAGTGTTATTGGGTTTTTCTATGAAATTCTCAGTAACAGCTCGGAGTTAGGATTTGTGCCCGGTTAATGGCAATAGGCTCGCCCCCTATTACATGGGACCTAAAAACATACCGGCGAACTGTGGGTGTACATTGTTACACCTCTGCCTAACCCTTCGGGGAATACAGGCGTGATGGTATGTGTTCGATATCGATCTAAAAATTGTAAAACAAAAAAATATTCTCATTTGAAATTGTTCTGGTTGATGTTCAGAGAATAATAATATCCATCATATACCATTACGCCTGTATTCCACGAAGGGTTAGGCAGCGGTCTAACAATGTACACCCAAAGTTCGCCGGCATGTTTAGGTCACATGTAATAAGGGGTGAGCCTATTGTCATTAACCGGGCACAAATCCTAACTCCGAGCTGCTACTGAAAATCTCATAGAGAAACCTAATAACACTTTTTGCTCGATCTGGGAATCGAACCCAAGACCTCTAGCGTAGCAGTCGCGCTTAGGACCACTAGGCTACCGAGGCAGTTATAAGTTAATAATAATATCCAACTATCCAAATAATATAATAAATGCGAAAGTTTGTGATAATCGAGGGATGGATGTATGTTTGTTTGTTACTCTTTCACGTTTAAACGGCTGAACGGATCTGGATGAAATTTGGCACTGCGATAGATTGTAGTGTGGAATAACACATCGAATACTTTTTATCCCCGAAAAATGTAGGGTACCCGTGGGATAATATGACGACACGGTTGGCGCAGTGGCCGAGCGATCGACTGCTGCGCTGCGTGTCGCGGGTTCGATTCCCGCACGGAACAAGATTTGTATGACCTACAGATAGTTGTTCCGGGTCTGGCTGTTTGTGTATGTGAGTTTATATGTTTGTAAACGCACCCACGATACAGGAGAAATTCCTAGTCAGGGGCAGAAGCAAGCGAGTATATCATTTTGTAATTGGAGTGTTCGAGGGCATGCGTTATTCCAGTTAAATGTTGAAATAGTAGAAAGTATAAAGAAAGAAAGAACTCATAACTCTGAACCAGAACAAAATCGGTATCCACACTACAAGTCTAAGTGCATAAACTTGTCGTCCGGATATGTACTTTCTAAGTTTATCTTGGACATCGGTGAAGGAAAACAGCGTGAGGAAACCTAGACATAGACATAGATATACCATCACGCCTGTATTCCCCGAGGGGTTAGGCAGAGATGTACCAATGTACACCCACAGTTTTCCGGTATGTTTAGGTCCCATGTAATAGGGGGCGAGCCTATTGCCATTAACCAGGCACAAATCCTTACTCGGAGCTGCTACTGAGAATTTCACAGAAAAACCCAATAACACTTTTTGCTCGACCTGGGAATCGAACCCAAAACCTCTAGCGTAGTAGTCTCGCTTCAGACCACTAGACTAGCGAGGTAGATAGTATGGGATGTAACATCACGCTGAGACCTACAGAAGCGAAGCGGTAGCCGGGGACGTAGCTTAACGCGGTTGAAAGAAACTACACTAAGCTAATACAATATAATAATAATTCAGTTAATTAGTAGATTTAATTTTTATGAACGTTGCCTATCTCTAGAAATTTCTCCTGTAGCGTAGGTGCGTTTATAAACATATAAACCTACATATCCAAACGACCAGACCCGGAATACCTAAATGTACGCCGTACAAATATTTGTTCCGTGCAGGAAACGAACCTACGACACGCAATGCAGCAGCCAATCGCTCACTCACTGCGTCAATGGTGTCGTCATTTGGCCTTTAAGATTGTCGTACAAAATGGTATCAATCGTATCTGTTAAAAGAGTTTAGATCCGACATCCAGGTCGATTTGTGAACAAATTGTGTTAAAATAAAGGTGTACATTATGTCGTGTGGTTAAATCACACGGGCAAGTACCAATGTGACTTTCTAAGTTTATGTTGGACATCATTAATTACAAGTATTTTAAGCGGGTTAAAAATTTAATCGCAATCTCATATCAGAAACAAACCATCAAAAAATGTACTCGTACATAACAAATATTTTTGTCAGACTGAGATTGGATTGCATTTATTCGTATAAGTAAGTAGAATTGTCCCAATTTCTGTATCTTACTACAACGAGAATGAAGGTATAAAAATCATCGACACTTCGCCGATGTCGAAACTAATAAACAAACTATACAGAACTTATTACCAGTGCTAACAGAATCAAGTAGTTTGCAACCGCTGGACTGAAACACACTTCATTGAATTATGACACTTATCTCCTAAGACATAAACAAAGACGTATGGAAATAGTTCCCTCTCAGAGGTGAGAGGAAATTGTATTATAGTCGAGCTAGAGAGGGTTTGTGCGAGTTAGGTAAGGCTTTAATTGTTTTAAGAGGTAGTTGCTCTATTTTGGCCGAATTGTACCAGGTTATAATTATCCCGCTGCAGGGCAAAAGCCTCTTCACCTAGAGAGACGGCACGAGCATTGATCAACACACTTGCTCAAGGCGGATTGGAAAATTTAAACTTATATATAACTTTTTTTTTTCACCCGCAGCATGATACGTCTTTGGTTAGTCAAAGTCAAAGCATTTATTTCAATGAGACCATTTACAGGCACTTTTGAATTGTCAAGAAATTACATTTAAAAGTTGAAGCTAGTTGCTCGTTCCAAAGCGTAGGTCTCTATGGAGAGGAACGAGCAAGAAACTCAGTGGACACTCTTTTCTTCCAATTTAGTTTTTTACAAAATCTTGTTTACAATATTCTTGCTGCTTGTATATGTGAAAACAATGACGATGAATATAAAACAATAAAAAAAATATAGTACTAAAGATGTAAGCTATGGCAGTTAAGAGATGACCAATCCCAACTGACAGCGCTCGTTCACGAACATGACGCGTGCATCAGCATCATTTAGCTCAACCATATTGAAGGGAGCCGAACGATCCAACGCACACGCCACCATTAGCGAGACACTTATGTGAGCATGACAAAGCTCCCAACCATTACTGCTCCGCTCCTGTGTGTCGTAGCGTGATGTCATAATAATAGCCTAATACTATTCCTCTTAAGGCTACCATATTCAAAACAATTAATTTAGGTTTCTCCTGATGTTTTCCTTCACTGCTGTCAGTGGTGTCCAAGATAAACTTAGAAAGTACATAATATGATTTGTAAATCTCATTGGTGAGGAATTGCTATTGCCTGGTTTCGAACTCAGAACCTCATGCATGAGAGGCATTATAATATTTGAGACTGGCTACCATGACTGAAATTCGGATGGAAGAATTATTATTTTCACATCTAATTTTGGTGTCATCGAGTCGATATTTTTAGGTGTAATTATTTTCAATACAGAATGTCATCATCATCTACTTAGCCTTTTCCCAACTATGTTTTGGTCGGCTTCCAGTCTAACCGGATGCAGCTGAGTACCATTGCTTTACATGGAGCGACTGCCTATCTGACCTCCACAATCCAGTTACTAGGCAACACGATACCTCTTGGTTAGACTGGTTGTCAGACTGCCAGGAAGTCTGATAACCAGTCTTCTTCTGACTATCCGTAACGACTGTCAAAGATCTACAAATGACAGCCGGGACCAACGGCTTTACGTGCTTTCCGAGGCACGGGGGTGTCATACCACCAACTTCCAAACTCCGGGCTGCTACTGAGCAAATCCTAATGGAAAAACCCAATAACACTTTTTGCCCGACCTGGGAATCGAACCCGGGACCATCATTGCTCATCAGTCGCGTTTGCAACCACGAGACCAACGGGGCAGTTTTTTTTTGTTCTTTCATTTTCAACACAGAATGTATCCTTCAGTAATTTATGTCGATACTGCACCATCATCTTCCTAGTTATCTACCTATCCTTTTCCTACCTATGTTGGGGTCGATTTCCAGTCTAACCGTATGCAGCTAAGTACCAGTGTTTTACATTTAGTGACTGCTTTAACCTCCACAACCTATTTACTGGAAAACACGGTATCTCTAAGTAAGACTGGTTGTCAGACTTCCCGGCTTCTTCTTCTTAACTATCCCAATAAAAGGCCTGACCTGGGAATCAAACCCAGACCCCACACACAATAGTCGCGACCACAAGGCCAACAGGGCAGTTTAACCACCACCTTCCTATCTTCCCAATATTTTTCCACGACATGGGTTACCTATTTTAAAACAAAACGTGCCTAAAAGAAGAAAAATGATCAATATTATAAAGATGAACGAGTATCAGATAAAAATATGCAAGATAAAAATCTAGAGATCGATAGTATCCCGTAAAGAAGCCAGGAACCCGTATAAATTGAAGGGCTTTTATTTGGGTATAGCTATCAATTCCTTGGGCCCTTAGAGATTCCCTATCGTTTTATTTATTCAGGAACTTCACATCTATGGTCCTGTGTGCACCGTATTTTTGACATGATTTGTTTATAACCTTGACTAGTATCTGCCCGCGACTTCGTCCGCGTCATATCTATATATTTAAAAATAAATTGCTGTTCGTTAGTCTCGCTAAAACTCGAGAACGGCTGAACGGATTTATCTTATCTTGGTCTTGAAATGTTTGTGGAGTGGACCTCCACGAACATTTTAGGGGAGGGTTTAAAATGTGAGAAAAATTCGAATAATTGCCGGGAAAACCCTCAAAACAGCCCTTTTCTATTTCCCAAATAAACGTTTTCTAAATAAAATACAGAGTCAATTTGAACTTTATTGCTATTCAAAAAAGTTCATATTAAAATAGTATTTCAGGAAAACTGTTTTGTAAGTAAGCAACATGATGTGTCGAAAATAATAATAAAACTTCACGCTTCATTCAAAAAATGCTTTTTTATTAAATACGAATTCGATTTGTTTGTTTTAAGATTATTTTATACAAAAGTTTAGGTCTTTTGTTTATCGATTGAGGCAGTGCGAAGTCTGCCGGGTCATCTAGTTTGATATATAAGTTCGCGAGCATTTACATAAGAAGTTGGCAGACTCGTCTCACAACACGTGTTATACTTACAAACAAGATTGGTTCCGTAGTCAATCGTTACGGATAGTCAGGAGCCAGGAAGTCTGACAATCAGTCTTACCAAGAGGTATCTTGTTTCCCCGTAACCAACACATTTCGGAAAAGGCTAAGCAGATGATGAGTCAATAAGAAACCCTTATAGTTTCGCTATGTACGTTCGTCCGTAATTTAAATTCTTATAAAACGTTGTTAGTTGGCCCTAGTAACTACCTCGTTGGCCTAGTGGTCCTAGGCGCGACTGCTACGCTAGAGGTCTGGGGTCGATTCCCCAGGTCGAGCAAAAAGTGTTATTGGGTTTTTCTATGAATTTCTCAGTAGCAGCTCGGAGTTAGGATTTGTGCCCGGTTAATGGCAATAGGCTCGCCCCCTATTACGTGGGGCCTAAAAACATACTGGCGAACTGTGGGTGTACATTGGTACACCTCTGCCTAACTCTCTGGGAAATGAAGGCGTAATGGTATGGTACGTTGTTGGTTGGTTGTAAACGGAACCATACATTCCGCGTGTCCCGACACGCAAATAGCCAGTATTCATCATAAAATATTTTGCGCCATCGTAATTTCATATTTCGTTACTATGATGCTTCATTATCAATATAGACGACTAGCGAACTGACTGTGACTTCGTCCGCGTGGGTTATTTCACCAGCGTTAAGTCACAACTTTGGTTACTGCTCCGCTCCCGTGGGTCGTAGCGTGGTGTTATATAGCCTATGTTACTCCCGAATAATGTAGCTATATACTAGTTAAAAACTGGTTTAAATCGATCCAGTAACTTCGGAGCCTATTCGGTACAAACAAACAAATTAAAACTTTCCTCTTTCTAAAATTAGTATAGATGAAATACATGAAAACTTTATTTAGACATGCGATAGACATAACAACAGATCTTTCTGTCTGTTATGCTTTCACGACTAAACCACTGAACTGATTTTGGTGAAATTTAATACCTTTTTTTTTTTGTGAGGTGGGAAATCATCAAATAACTTCTCCCGCCCTGGGCGGGGCGGGAGGGAGTGTCAGACTTTTACTGACTAAAACCCACCCATGTTCCTTCTTGTGCCCTTTGCGTTCCGGGGGCGCGGTATCTCTTACGTACCCGCAGCCCCGGCAGGCATCGGCCCTCAGTGGCCCCTTCAATATGCTGACATCTCTTTGAGGCGCGCATGGAACACGAACGCGCCGTCGACACGGCCTGTCGTTATGAAACGTAAGGACGGTGAGCTACCCATTGCTCACCGTCCACAGGCTCGTGAAATTTGATACCTACGGAGTAAGTTGAAACTACGGGAAAGTACATAGACATGTACTCTTTATTCCTGGAATTCGTCGACGTCCGCGAAAACCGACATTAAGCAGGCGATGTCGCGGGCAAAAACTAGTTCTCTATAAAATTACCGGAATGACAGTACACACACATAAAAATTAAATATCGACAGTACAGTTAAGTAGAAAAATGAATATTTTTGTCCGTAAACCAAACAGCTTGTTCCACCATACATAGTACACCAACAGAGTGCGTCTATTATTATTAAAGACATATGAATAAACGAGAAATTAAATTCTTCATGGCTTCGTGTTTTCAAGTTCATAATTAATTAAATTAAAAAAAATAATTTCAATAAAACTGAGCAGCGAAATGCGAATCAAAACAAAAAACAAATGTAATCAATTGAATAAAAATTGATTAAAATATACAGAGTGATAAGTTTACCTAATAAGAACAAGCCTGAATATAGTGCATTTGGAAACAAGACGCCAAACAGTAACAATGGCGCCTTCTGTACCGAATCTCAAGAGCCTTCAGAATATAGCATTTTTTCTTCTGGTTACAGTAAGTTTCATTCCGTCCACAGTAGCACTATTCTATAGAAATCTACCTCGGAGAATTCAAGTGAAAATAAAGTGAGTTGTCATCTCTAGTATCAAGAGGAATGATAGCTCATTTTCAAGTCACTTCTAGTAATTTCAACGAGGGAACTTTTTACAGAATATACCGGCCGCTTTTAAACATAGAACGCTTTAAATGTGGAATTATTTTATTAAATGTTGGAGAAAATAGTGCCTATTTTGTCTTTATGAGTCTTTAATACAATTATGACGTTTTACTTATTTTGTCTTGTTTCACTTACACAACAATCTCTTCAGCTTTACTAAATGAGTAGAGAAACCACCACGAGTCGTGAGCACAATCGTGAAGTTTTTAGGTCTCCTTCTGGGTTTTTTGGGGCGAAGATACTGCACGCGACCGGTCCGACTGACGGACCAATCGCGTGCAGCATCGGCGACCTACATACCCAGAATGGAACCCAAAAATTTACTTTACGTTTGTGCTCACGACTAAAAAGCGCGCGAACTTCTGCTTATAATTTAGCCCAGCGCGTAGTATTTTGTGGTAGCAATGGTTATGAATGATTGATTCAATTATGAATTTACCAATTATGACAAAATTTCGTGGACAATTTTGGGAATTTGTTTTTTTTTTATTTTTGACTATACAAATATGATCAGTAACGGGTACAGATAGAGTCCCATTTTTTTATGTACTAATTAAAAAATTGTGCCGTATACTGACTTCTGCCCGCGACTTCATTCGCGTGGTTTTTTCCCTTCATTATGTGACGTCTTTGGTTACTGCTCCGCTCTCGTGGGTCACAGCATAAAGTTGCCTCATAAGTTTGGCTATCTTAAACAAAAATAATATTTCCAATCCGACTGATAGTGCCAGGTATTAGCGCATTTAAACAAACAAACATTCGGCTTAAATATATTAGTATCCTGCCAGGGCTGCGGGTTGTTCGCAAGAGATACCGCGCCCCCGGAATGCAAAGGGCACAAGAAGGAACATGGGTGGGTTTTAGTCAGTAAAAGTCTGACACTCCCTCCCGCCCCGCCCAGGGCGGGAGAAGTTATTTGATGATTTCCCACCCACCAAAAAAAAAATATATTAGTATACTTAGGTATATTTTCCACAAAATAATAACTAGTATTTTAGCGTTAAATAAACATTACACAACTTGTTTGACTGTCTCGTTAGCCTAGTGCTCCTAAGCGTGACTGCTACGCTAGAGGTCTCGGATTCGATTCCCAGGTCAAGCGAAAATGTTATTGAGTTTTTCTTTGTAATTCTCAGTAACAGCTCGAAGTTAGGATTTGTGCCCGGTTAATGGTAATAGGGTCGCCCCCTATTACATGGACCCTAATTATAACGGCGAACTGTGGTACACCTCTTCCTAGCCCTTCGGGGAATACAGGCGTGATGTTACAACTTGTTTGATTTCAATAACAAAGTTACTGCATTACTGTGTTCCTAATTATTTATTATTTTTCAGAATATCGTTCCATCTCTGGCTGACAAATCAGGTCTTCTTTCGAATCTCTACAAGAAGGCTTCGAATCAGAATCGCCCCCTTGTTTTAGTTATTGACAACAATGCGAATCGCAATTTAAATTCGAACGACAGGTCGAACAGAAATGATAATTCGGACAATTACAGTAGTTTGAAAGCTGATAATTACAATAATAATTATCAGTCAAACAGCTATAAATCCAATGATAACTACAAATCTAATCGCAATAACCAGGGCAGCTTTGAAGTTAACAGGAATGATGATCTCTCCGTGGTATCTCTTTACCAACTGGCGCAACAGGTATGAATTTCAATTAATTTATTTTTCATTTATTTATTTTCATTAATATTGGTGTTGTTATAATGAGGATGGATGGATGTTTGTAAGTCAACCACGCCAGAACGGTTGAACGGATCTGGATGTTAGGTACAGAAATAGATTACAGCTTATTGAAATATGCTAAGGAAAATGCAATAATAAAATGACATAAGTACAAAACATACTAATTAAATATATACATAACATAATTTATATATATTATAACATCATTAATAATATATATATATATATTATAACATAATAATTAAATTACGAAAAATGTACAGTTTATTTAAAAAAGAAGAAATAAATCTCAGAGAGATTAGCCTTTTTTTCATTTATAAAAAAAAATACGTCTGGACCTAGGAAATTTTCCTGTATCCTGTCTATATGTGTATCAGTCCAATAAATAGGTACACATATTTTATTTGTGTGACAGAAGTGGAATAGAGTCATCGGTCCAAAAAAAAAGGTGAATATCCAACAACGGATTTTTTTTTTTTTTTGGTGGGTGGGAAATCATCAAATAACTTCTCCCGCCCTGGGCGGGGCGGGAGGGAGTGTCAGACTTTTACTGACTAAAACCCACCCATGTTCCTTCTTGTGCCCTTTGCGTTCCGGGGGCGCGGTATCTCTTGCGAACAACCCGCAGCCCCGGCAGGCGTCGGCCCTCAGTGGCCCCTTCCTTTTGCTGACATCTCTTTGAGGCGCGCGTGGAACACGAACGCGCCGTCGAACAACGGATTTAAGAGATGGTTGTAGGCTCTCAGTTCTTTATCTTGAAAACATAGCTTGCCACTCAACTACAACTATTTATATAAAACCCTTATTTTCAGGTGAAAGACAAGTTATCTCAAGATTCATCAAGATCTGATAGTTACAACTCAAACAGCAATAGAAAACTTTCATACAACAACAACAACAACAACCAAGATAGGAGTTCATCTAGGGGAAATAACAGGAGTAATAATTACAGTAGAGGCGATAACAACAATAGATACAATAACAACAACAACAGAGAAAGCTACCGAAACAATTACAACGTACACAGTAACAACAGAGGCAACAATAGAGGAGATAATAACAACAGGGCGGATAACGTCGACAACAACAACTACAGGGGCGATAACATTAGGGCTAGCAACTATAACAACAACAACAACAGAGGCGATAATAACATTAGGGCTGATAACGACAACAACAACAGAGAAAGATACAGAAATAATTACAACGTACACAGTAACAACAGAGGCAACAATAGAGGAGATAATATCATCAGGCCGGATAACGACGACAACAATAACTACAGGGGCGATAACAACAACAGAGGTAATTATAACAACAGAAACGATAACAACAACAGAGGCAATAACAACAATAGATACAATAACAAGAACAGAGAAAGCTACAGAAATAATTACAATGTACAAAGTAACAACAGAGCCAACAACTACAACAACAACAGAGGCGATAATAACAATAGGGCTAATAACTATATTAACAACAACAACAGAGGCGATAATAACAATAGGGCTGATAACGACAATAGTGTCAGCAACTATAGGGTCGATAACAATAACAGAGGTGATAATAACAACAGAAACGACAACAACAACAGGGAAAGCTACAGAAATAACTACAACGTACAAAGTAACAATAGAGGCAACAACAGAGGAGAAAATAACAACAGGGCTGATAACGATGACAACAACAACAACAATAGAGGCGATAACAACGATAGATACAATAAAATTAATAGATACAATAACAATAATAGAGAAAACTACAGAAATAATTACAACGTACAAAGTCATAACAGAGGCGACAACAGAGGATATAATAATAATAATGGGGCCAATAACAACAACAGAGGCGATAACAATAATAGATACAATAACAACAATAGAGAAAGCTACAAAAACAATTACAATGTACAAAGTAACAACAGAGACAACAATAGAGGAGATAATAACAACTGGGCGGATAACGACGGCAACAACAACAACAACTACAGGGGTGATAACAACAATAGATACAATAACAACAATAGAGGCGATAATAACAATCGGGCTAACAACTATAACAACAACAACAACAGAGGTGATAATAACAATAGGCCTGATAACGACAATAGTGTCAGCAGCTATAGGGGCGATAACAACAACAGAGAAAGCTACAGATATAATCACAACGTACACAGTAACCACAGAGGCAACAATAGAGGAGATAATAACAACAGGGCGGATAACGACGACAACAACAACAACAGAGGGAATAATAACAATAGGGGCGATAGTAACAACAGAGAAAGCTACAGTAATAATTACAACGTACAAAGTTACAACAGAGGCAACAATAGAGGAGATAACAACAATAGAGGCGATTACAACAACAATAGAGGCGACTACAACAATGATAGAAGCGATTATGATAATAGTGTCAGCAGCTATAGGGGTGATAACAGCAACAGAGGCGATTATGACAATGATAACAATTATGCAAGCAATAATAATAATTATTATAATAGAGGTGACAATAGGTACAACTCTGACAATAATAATAATAGAGGGGACCAAAACAATAATAGATTAGATAACGATTTCTTAAAATCACCGTTAGTAAAAACAATTTTGGACATTTCCAACGATTTGAGACAAGGCAGGACTTATGTTTGTGACGATGACGCATCTTGTGCCTCGCCTTGTGGAAACAAATCCGATTCATGTGAGGAGAAAGTGTCGGAGGAAGCAAGCAAATGTAATTCCAAAAAGAATAGTTGTGAAGAAGAAAAGAAATTTCCAAGCACGAAAGCTGAAATGTGGGAGGAAGATAAGTGCAATGATAAAAGATGTTGATTTAATAAAATAATATTTCGAATGGGTCCTTGAAGTTTTGTATTTACCATCACTTACCATCACGCCTGTATTCCCCGAAGGGTTAGGCAGAGGTGAACCAATGTACACCCACAGTACGCCGTTACGTTTTTAGGTCAATTTATTTTGAACTGGAATCATTTATAATATGCAATATTATGATTCCAATGCTTATAAAAATATTCAAAAAATCTATTGTCCTGTAAAAATACAGATTTATATTCAATCTTTTAGCTCGCAAATTATTGAAAATAAATAGTTGGCAATACAAATAACCATAAACAATAACCAATTTTTTTTTAAACTGCATCCTTTCACTTTTACATCAAAATAATTGTCATTTTGGCCATTTTTGACATTAATTCTCTTGTATTCCACTCTTGGATAGAAATACGTGCTTGTGCCGCGAATATAAGATTGTTTATATTAGACATTATCATAATTATTGACATCAGCATAGGGAGGACAGTGATGCCTTCCAAACGGATTTGAAGGACTCTCGCTTCAAAGTTATTACCAAAATGTGGCCTGAGATTCAAGAAATTGCAACCATTTAGTTAACCAATAAGGTTGCCTCAAGTTCTTTTCGAGGTATTTATCTGCTTTCATACTATTTAGTAAATTATTATTACAACGCCTTGAGGGATGCCCTAGGAAGACACACCCTGACCTTATTCGTGAGGTCTTTTAGAAATGTCGGGTGCGCTGTACTCGCAACCAACGTGCATGTATGACCAGATGTATGAACGTGGACGACGCGAAAGGACTATGTAAGGTTTGTAGTAGGTGGCGTTCTGTGGTTTCTGCCTACCCCCAAGGGGAATGCAAATTGAAGAATACGGTTTAAGAATGTAATTCTATGAAATTCACAGTAGCAGCTCAGAGTTAGGATTTGTGTCCGGTTAATGGCAATAGGCTCGCCCCTATTGCATGGGACCTTAATATACCGGCGAACTGTGGGTGTACATTGGTACACCTCTGCCTAACCCCTTCGGGGAATACGGGCGTGATGGTATGTGTGTGCTAATAATTACTGGGAAATGTATTTTTTTTTGTGTAAAAATCAGATAACTGAAGCGCGACATATAATACTCTTCCAATCGAATTTCGGTTTCGGCGAACCAGGTAAATGCTGACTAGCCAAATGCGCAGAACATACTCCAATGCAGAAGTGTGTGCGCAAATACTGCTCTTATTCGCATAGCCTAATGGGACATGAATCCGATACGACCAAGGAGAAATTAGATGCAAAACAAACACGGGAGTGTCATATCACCAACTTTAGAACCCAGGACCCTACGTTTAATAATCACGCTTACTATTACAAGTCCAGCACGGCAAACTACTGCCGCTACAATAGTCTTTAGTGGAATGCAGGAATGGAATAGTCCAGACGGATTCCGACCGCAGCCGGAAGCCAAGTACGCAGGAGATATTCTAGTGCAAAAATATGTGCGTAAACACAGGTGCACTCCCTCTTCCCTAACTCTCATAGTCCGATGGGACGGCAATCCGACATGTCCGCGGAGAGATCAGGCGCAGGACCAACGGCTTCACGTAATTCCCGAGGCACGGGGCTGTCACATCACGAACTTCCAAACTCCGGGCTGTTACTGAAAAATTCCTAATGGGAAAACCCAATAACACATCTTGCCCGACCTGGGGAATTACCAAGAGACCATCGGGGAAGTTCAACACGCAGGGTCCGATTGCCAGGTTGAACAAAGTGTTATTGGGTTTTTGCATAAGGAATTTCTCAGTGGCAGCCAGGAGTTTGAATGAGGATTATAAATTATTCTATTATCCATCTTTTTAGATGAAGTCTGATAAAGACGACAAGCGGAGTGCAGCAAAGAAGGTCGCCTCAGGAACCACAACCGAAGATGATTCTGTAAGTATTGGTGGTAGTGGTATTGAAAGGTACCGGGTCGAATATTTTAATAGTTTATCCTATTAATAATATAAATGCGAAAGTTTGTGAGGATGGATAGATGAATGTTTGTTACTCTTACGCATAAACGGCTGAACGGATCTGGATGAAATTTGGCACTGAGCTAAATTGTGGTATTGAATAACACATAGGATACTTTTTATTCCGAGAAAATATACGTATGCCGTGGGATAGTAGATATATCAAATTTGACGCGGACACAGTCGCGAGCAGGCGCTAGTATTTACACATTAATTAACTAGCTGTGCCCGCTGCTTCACTCACGTGGACTTAAGTGTAACTTAAAGAATTAAGTCTTCAATGTCATGTCATCAAAATCCTTCAAGCAGACCGAATGGTTGCAAAGGTTACCGCTAAAATATACGATAGAAGGTTTTTCCTTAAGGAATTTGTCTGTAGACACCCGGAGTCTGGATTTATGCTCGGTTGGTAATTGACTTGTGCCATACCTAGTATTAATGAGAATTTCGCACTTAATTGTGTCTTATCATGACATTAACGAAATTTGCGAAATTCTTATCAATGGCAGCAAAAGGAACAATAATTACTTACTTTCAGTCAATGTGTTCAGCAGTCAGATATTCGTATTCCAATTACCAAAGATTTCAATGTTAATTTACCCTTGCAACCCTTTTTAGGGTGCGGGTGCATCTCACGCGACTGCTCCTATGACTGTGGGATCTTCTATGAACCGTGACCCTCCCACAGTACCTGCTCCTATGACTGTGGGGTCTTCTACGAACCGTGACCCTCCCACAGTACCTGCCCCTACGACCGTGGGGTCTTCTACAAACCGTGACCCATCTTTACCGGGTAGTATACCGTCATCCACCAGTACACGTTCCTACGGCATATCCATGGTTAATAGATCTTTTATAGTACTTGATCCTGATCTGTCACGCGGTACTATAACAGAACACGTTTCATTAAGGAGATCTAGTGTAACATCACGTCTGACTTCTGAAGGTTACAATGATGATGTGATAAGCGATGAAATGGTGACATATTATTCAGAAGACATGGAAGGTCACAGACGTGTTAGTTACAACGAAGCAACGATAAAACATGATTTGGAAGAAGCCGTAAGTAATAACATACCATCATGACATACCATCACGCCTGTATTCCCCGAAGGGTTAGGCAGAGGTGTAACAATGTACACCCACAGTTCGCCGGTATGTTTAGGTCCCATGTAATAAGGGGCGAGCCTATTGCCGTTAACCGGGCACAAATCCTCACTCCAAGCTGCTACTGAGAATTTCATAGAAAAACTCAATAACACTTTGTGCTCGACCTGGGAATCGAACCCAAGACCCCTAACGTACCAGTCGCGCTTAAGACCACTAGGCTACCAAGGCCGTAAGTAATGTTGAACTCAATACTGGCCTCGTGTACAAAAATTGATAAGTTTTGATGTTAGGAAACTATCTGAATGTCATTAGCGCACTACACTATTCCCTACCACTACAACTCCTAAAAACCAAGATACAACAGTACGGCCACCAGGAAAATACCGAGGCCATGGAGCTCGATGAGTCCTTGACAAGCGGCCTATTGAGTGGTATATAGGCAACTGCAGATCAGGCAAACAGCAAGTGTTCCTGGGCTTAAACAAAGTTGGGTAGTAGACGTTGGTGTTTTAGCCGGCATGACGTTAATATGCAGCAGAATGTAATTTTTAGAAGACTGTCTTATTTGACTCGTTAGCCTAGTGATACCAAGCGTGATTCTGCAGTCGCGCTCTTAGTCTTGGGTACGATTTCCAGATTGAGCAAAGTGTTATTGGGTTTTTCTATGAAATTCTCAGAAGCAGCTCGGAGTTAGAATTTGTGCCCGGTTTATGGCAATAGGCTCGCCGCCTATTATCTAGGACCTAGTCATACCGGCGAACTGTGGGTATCATTGTTTACACCTCTGCCTAACGCTTCGGAGAATACAGGCGTGATGGTGTATGTGCGTGTGTACGTGTCTTATCTGCTTGGGACCATTATCTTTCAGGTAAGCACGAGCTCTACCATGTACTCTTTGGAAGAAGATGTAATGCAATACATAAGGAGACGAGAAAGCGATATATACACGTACTACCCTGGAACTGAGCGGTCTGTGTATGATTACATTTCGGAGAGGAACGACATGTATACTACTAAGTATTTTTTGTTTCATTAGAATTCTTTATCCTACTTTCTGCTAATCCTACTAATTATATTATAAATGCGAAAGTTTGTGAGGATGGACAGATGGATGGATGGATGTGTAGCGACATCTATCGCTCAACATGGGAACTGACGTTGCCTAGATCGCGATGTTAAAATTCGACGCGACGTTTAGTATATATACAACATCCCGACAACAACCGTCGGGCAGAAGCCCGCCGGACACAACACCCGTCTGGTCGGAGGATCCTCCCTTTTCTATGGAGGATGAGAGACTTAACACCCTTTTCTCATACCTCCAAAGATGTTTGTTACTCTTTCACGCCTATACGCCCGAACGGATCGGGATGAAATTGGCACTTAGATTGTAGTGTGGAACATTTTGTATTCCGGAATAATGTAAAAATATCAAATTTTACGCTGACGCAATCGCGGGCAGAAGGTAGTCTATACTAATATTATAAATCTGAAGAGTTTGTTTGTTTAAACGTGCTAATGTCAGGAACTACTAGAAAGATTTGAAAATGCTATATAACATCCCGCTACAGTAAGTAACGTAGCAGTAACCAAAATCTTGCATAACGCGGGTGTATAACCGCGGGCGATAGCTATTTTTGACCCCCGACGCAAAAACGACGCGATGGGGTGTTATAAGTTTGACGTGTCTGTGTGTGTGTGTCTGTCTGTCTGTGGCATCGTAGCTCCCGAACTCATGAACCGATTTAATTTTTTTGTAAATTAGTCGGGCGTGTTCATAGTTTTGTTTGATGGAAATCGGTTCAGCGGTTTCAAAGCTATCAGCTTTTTTGTTCACAGACATACACGCACACACACACAAACACTTAAACATGTTGCTAAGAACATAAACGTACTTGCTTGTTTCAATGCTGGGTCCTTCTTCAGGAATCGAAGAACAAAAGGTATCTTTTCTTTAGGATGGGAAATTATCAAATGACTTCTTTCGCTCTGGGTGGAGCGGAAGGGAGTGTAAGACTTACTGACTAAAACCCATCCGTGTTCCTCCCCCCCCCCCTTTGCGTGCCCCTTTGCTTTGTGTCCCTTTGCGTTTCAGGGCCGCGGTAACTCTTTCGAACAAATTCCGCAATCCTGGCAGACATTGGCCCTAGCGGGCCCCGTCTGTTATACTGACATCTCTATGAGGCGTGCATAGAACACAACACGCCGTCGACCCGGGGCTTGTTCTGATTGGATAGTGGGCTACCCAACGCTCGCCGTCCACAGCCTCGCACCTACGGTGACCGGGAATCGCCCAGCGACTCCCTACGCCCGGGGCGTCTTGTTCTGTTGCTGCGACTGGGGCGAGAGGTTTGCCTCCCCCTCACGCGTTCTGCCTCCCCACGACAATGGCCCCTGCCTAATTAATGATTTTGTTATTACTTTACAGTCTAGTTGAGTCAACCGCTTATTTGATCAAAGGGAGCCTTGGTGCTGCAGTGTTGAGTATGCATGAGGCGTACAAAATTGGAGGGCTGTGGACATCATTATGCGTTACCATTACCGTTGGAGTCCTACTTGGATATACTATGATTGTGAGTTTTTAATTCTGGTAAATATAATAGGTGCAGTCTTGCAACCTCCTCAAATCCGAGGAGGTAAGTATGCTAGTAATTCTCAACACAAATCAATGATAAAATGAATTGGTTTCAGTTGGTGATTTTCGAATTCAATTAGCCATCTTTCCGCTGGGTTTGGGCAGGTAGAGCGTTGAACCCGAACACACATTAATATAGTTGCGCGTCACTGCTTACCTCATACGTAACTGGGCGATTCTGTTTTTTTGTAATCTGTATTCTGAAATACACAATCACGCCAGTATTTCCCGAATAGCTATATAACTGCTATAATGCATACAGAACAATTTAGGTTAATCCTCAGACCAAGGAAATCAAATAAACCTTGAAAATTTTGGCACTAAATTTAAAAAGTTTATGAATCGTAAGACTTTGTATGTGTGTGTGATTGTGTTTGTACAGGACATTCAAACTCGAAACATTACATAACACAACATACGCCTGTATTCCCCGAAGGGTTAGGCAGAGGTGTAACAATGCACACCCACAGTTCGCCAGTATGTTTAGGTCCCATATAATAGGGGGCGAGTCTATTGCCATTAACTGGGCCGAGATCCTAACTCCAAGCTACTACTGGGCATTTCATAAAAAAACTCTTTTTGCTTGACCTGGGAATCAGCGACATTGTCCCAAAAAAAACTTTACATACAAATGCACGGTGGCTCAATTTCCATGTCCGAGAGTGTATTTTTAAGTTTCCCTATCTTTCACAGATGTTAATAAGATCAGCACAAAAAATGTATCATAGGTTAAGAATAACTAAATTATCGTATCCTGACTTAGCTGAAGCGGCGCTTGCGACCGCCCCCTGGAGTTGTGTTAACAAGAGAAGCAAAACTTTTAGGTAGGTACGTACTTCTTTAGAGATCCGTATACATTTTTTTTAAGGAAACCTCAAGGGTTTTTTTTATACATTGTTGGATGGCAAACCAGCCGACGGTGGCGGCCCGCCCACCTGATATTAAGTGGTCACCTCTGCCTATAGACAAATGCAATACCAGAAACGTAATTGCGTTGCTATCCCAGAGACAAAGTTAAAATGTCTCATCTCTGTATTTAACTGCCCCGTGATCGCACACACGGGTTCGATTTTCAGGTCGGGAAAAAAGTGTTATTGGGTTTTCCATTAGGATCTGCTCAGTACCATCCCGGAGTTTGGAAATTGGTGGTGTGACACCCCCGTGTCTCGGAAAGCACGTAAAGCCGTTGGTCCCGGTGGTCATTCGTAGATCTTTGACCGTCGTTACAGATAGTCAGAAGCCAGGAAGTCTGACAACCAGTCTAACCAACACGCTATCGTGTTGCCAGTGACTGGGTTGTGGAGGTCAGATAGGCAGTCGCTCCGTGTAAAACACTGGTATTTAATTGCGGTTAGACTGGAAGCCGACCCCAACATAGTTGGGAAAAGGCTGGGCAGATGGTACCTGTATTTACACCGGCACCCAAGCCCTTTAAACCGGAACACAGCAGCGCTGCTTTGCGGCAGAAATAGGTATGGTGGTAGTACTTTCCCGGACGAGCCCCTTCACAAAGAGCTCTACTGCTACTGCTGAGTGCCAAACGGAACCCTATTACTATTATCAGCTGCCTTGTGTCCATCTATAACAGAGCTGTATCTTGTGAACCGTACCTAATAGGTAGTTAGGTAAAAAAACATGCCTAAACTGCGAATCGAACCAAGCTTTGCAATCACTGTCGTGATAGCCTAGTGGTTAAGGCACCCGCCTCTCATGCATGAGGTAGCAAGTTCGTTACATGGTAAGTTCTAATGTGACTTAACAAGTTTGTCTTGGAAATCTCTAATATCGGTGAAGAGACATTGTGAGGAAACCTGGACTTAATAAGTATAAGTCTGAAATCGTCAATCCGCCTTGAGCAAGCGTAGTGATCAATGTTCGTGTCTTCTTTGTGTGTGAAGAGGCAATTTTCCTGTAAAGGGACTATAATAGGCTGTTATTATTATTATTTACTTTGCAGTCACGCTTCTGACCATGACACAAATAGGACCAATGCGTCTTGTGTAACATATATTATGCTGACCAATTAAAATTAATGATTGATTATTAACAGTGACATGTCCGGCAGTTTATATTGTAACAGCTTATCATCATTATAGTCAAAGATCCCAGAGACGCTAAACATACGTCAAATAAGAATAAATTGAGACATATTAAAATAAGTAGACATATTTTCTTACGTACTCGTATAGGTTAGGATAATAAAACTGATGAGTTTTTTGTATGTTTGTTTAAACGCGCAAATCTCAGGAAGTATCAGTAGTATTTGTTCATGAGGAACAGTATAAGCTGTTTAACATCACGCTACGATGGATGGGAGTGAAGCAGTAACCAAAGATGTAAAGCTGGTGAAAAAAGCACATATTTTACTATCTATTCTTAAAATTTCAGCTTTAGTAAAATGACGTAGGTTTGTTGTCTTTGGGGCCTTCGTCTATCGTGCCTATTCCCGAAGATACACGATGATTGCCGAGTGCTCGATGCTGACTTAGTGTCTAAACACATTATGCTGAAGGCTAAATATATTTGGCTGATAAAACACACCATAAGAGACTTCTAATATTGACTGGATACCCCTGGAGGAAGCTACTTCAGTTGATGACAAAGTTTGCATCTTTAATTCAGCTGACGTAAAGCTGTATGCCGCTCATGCTCCCATCAGGAAAGTCAAGCTGAAGCGCCCGCTTGCGCCGTGGACCGTGAACCGGGGTGTTCGGTTGGCAATGCGTCGAAAGGACCGCGCGTTCCGGAACTTTAAGAAGGATCGAACGGAGGATACTGGACCCGCTTCAAAACTCCTATACGCAACGCTATTAATATTAAACTATTAAACGCCGCGCGCCGCCACTTTCTTGATAATATCGCTTCCAAACTTTTGTGTATTCAGTGCCTTGAGAGCTGTCGTGTCGTCGTCGTGTCGCCCCGCTGCTCTCCGCCCCTTGTGTGCTCTACAGAATACGTTGCCGCTAAATTGCCTCTGAACTTACGCCCGTCCGAAGTTCGGCTGCACGCTATAACGCAACGTAATTTCGGCATAATGTGTCGTCAATAATAAGCTATGTTACTAGTTTTAAAAATCTATTTTATATTATTTTATAGAGTTTAAGGAACCCAGTAAAAGTTGTATTTTTTAATTCTGGTACATATTTGCTGAAAAAATTCAAATTCAAAATTTGAATAGCGCACCAAAAGACTACTTTGACAATATGGTGCTGCAACGGCGTCGGTGACGTCACTAGCCAGTGCTATTATCTGTGGCACATGTCAGCCACATACATTTGTTGCAAACAAAAAACTAGGTTTACTGGCCAGAGACATTTCTCATAGACCCGAACAATCAGGAGCGTTTTGTGTCACGTGACAAACGTAAAAAAAAATGCATTTTTATTTATATGATTTATACGTAAATTATTTATTATTTTCAACTTCTGATAATAAATAACCATTTTTTAACTCATAATACATACTGATTACAGTAATTGACACTTTATTTTTCAAATAGCATTGCAGGCGCAGTCATACCGAACTATGGTCGCGTACCTTGGGCAAAGTGTGTTTAGACACAGAATCTCAGTACTGTATAAAACACGCATATTAGTGGCCACGAGTCGTGAACAAATTAATTTAGTGAGTGTCAAGTTAATTTTTCGGATTTTTGGCGCCGAAGCTGCATGCGATCGGTTCAATTGACGTACCAATCGCGTGCAGCGTCGGCGGCCCAAAATACCCAGAAAGCAACACGAAAACCCGATTTTAACTGGACATTTGTGCTCACTGCTCGTGGCGACTATTATAGTTTTAATTATTTTAAGAATTAAAAAAACATAACATACCTTCCTACCTTCACACCTGTAACCCCGGAAGGGTTAGGCAGAGGTCTAACAATGTACCCCGGGCACAAATCCTAACTCCGAGCTGCTACTGAGAATTTCATAGAAAAACCCAATAACACTTTTGCTCGACCTGGGAATCGAACCCAAGACCTCTAGCGTAGCAGTCGCGCTTAGGACCACTAGGCTACGCAGGCAGTTATTAAAAAAACCTGTTTTAGAAATAGCTAAAATCGATTCAAAAATCCGATCCTAAGCAAAGTACTGTCTGGGTATGTATTTGTTATGTCCCACGTTGTTTAAATGTATTCTTTTGTTTACAGGTATATTGTAGAAGTAAGTTTAATATTGCAAATGTTTGGAACTTGCTGTATATATCAGATTGTAATCGCAAATAGTTTGAAACAGGTGAGCCTATTTTTACCTGATTACGGAGGGTTATCAGTACAGCAGTCTCTTAACAAAGTCAAGTACACCCACAGTTCGCCGCGCTTAGGACCACTAGGCCAACGAGGCAGTTATGGCTGAAATTAAAAGAATAATTGCTCATTATTTTAATAATCTAAACAGGCCAATCTCAACAGAGGCTACCCAGGACATGATTATTATAATGCACAAGTGTGTGTGCAAACACAGGTGTACTCCTTCTGCCTTTACTCTCATGATACGATACGCTATTAATCCGCCACGACTGGGAATATATCAGGCGCAGGACCAACGGGTTCACGTGCTTTCCGAAGCACGGTGGCGTCACACCACCAACTCCCAAACTCCGGGCTGTAACCTGATGGAAAAACCCAACGATACTTGGCCCAACCTAGGAATCAAATCCCATTCAGCAGTCGAGCTTGCGACCACGAGACCAACGGAGCATTTAATAAACATCACATTTTATTGAACACAGATTACTGCAAGCTTTGATACTGATATTTTAAATTGGCTGTATGACGTCAGAATGTGCATACTGATCAGCGCCCCTCTACTGATTCCGTTGTGCCTTATCAGGAATCTTAAATTTATGGCGCCGTTCGCTTTGATATCCGATATTTTTGTTGGTAAGGACGTTTTGACTAATAGTCTTTTAGCTGATTACCCACATACAAATATAGCTCGCTATTGCTACGTCATAGCTCTCAAAATTGCGAAACAGAAGTGGCAATGGGCAGGGCACATAGCTCGCAGTTGGCAGTTGTAGTCATGGGATTCTCGAGAGTGGAGCATGGACCGTGAAGCGAAATGTGAGAAGCCACAAGGTGGACCGACGACCTCGTCGACGACAAGGTGGCGGGAAATCGCTGGATGCGTTCAGCGAATGACCACTCATAGTGGCTGTCTTTAGGGGAGGCCTATGTACATAGGCCTTTTTTTTTTTGGGGGGGGGTGGGAAATCATCAAATAACTTCTCCCGGCCTGGGCGGGGCGGCTCAGGGCCAATGCCTGCTGCAGAGTGTTCGAAAGAGATACCGCGCCCCCGGAATACAAAGAGCACAAGAAGGAACATGGATGGGTTTTAGTCAGTAAAAGTCTGACACTCCCTCCCGCCCCGCTCAGGAAGTCATTTGATGATTTCCCATCGGTAATAAAAGAAACCCATACCCTTCCAATCGGTACACAGTAACTCTGTCTGAATAATTTGGTATGGTGGACGACCCAATCGCACCAAGTTTGTCTTAAAACTTTCGTTTTTCAGCAATATGTGTTTTCACGACATTGTACTATAGTTTGATAACTTTTGAAGTGGATCACATAACCGAGCGCGCAGCATGGCGGAATACGCATGCGTTTTTACAAGTTTTCGGCATATGTATGTATGGCACCTCCGGCGTCTGTTTTGCCCTCCCCGTAGAAAATAACATGAAGAGACCTAGGCATTTCCCTCTTATAGTGCGATTTGGTAAGAATCTTCTCAAATTATCAACTATATTTCTATCGTCTTTAAGTTCATTATAATTTATTGATATTTTTTGGGGGACTTTAATAATAATTTTCTATTGTTTTTAACCCCCGACGCAAAAACGACGGGATGTTATAAGTTTTATGTGTCTGTATGTATGTATGTGTGTGTGCGTGTGTGTGTGTGTGTGTGTGTGCGTGTGTGTGTGTCTGTCTGTGGCATCGTAGCACCCGAACGCATGAACCGATTTTGATTTTGTGTTTTGTGTTTTTTTTTCTTTTAAAAACGTTGCCCCACTCTAGGAATTTCTGCTGTGTCGTGGGTGCCTTTACAAACATATAAACTCACACACACAAACAGCAGTTTGAAAGGTTAATTAGCCCGGAGTGTTTTTAGATTTGTTTGATGAAAATCGGTTCAGCAGTTCTAACGTTATTAGCTCTTTTGTATTCTACAGTAGTTACTTTTCTTCTGTCGGGGGTTACTTAAAATTTTTAATCATGTGTTTTTTGTCACAGCAACCACGATAGTTATTATTTTATCTGTTATGGCTGGATTTTTCGGTTACTGGGCTTGGGGCGAAGATTGCACAAGCCCAATCACAGTGCACATGCCGTCCAACACGTAAGTACAAGGTTACTTTTAAAGTGTTTAGCAAAAGCTATATTTTCAGATCATTTTCGAGACACGCAATAAACAATCGGGCATCGGGTATTGACATTTCTGTCAGTATAGAACATTATTAGCGTCACGTCACGGCAAGAGATTTTTAATGTTATTTTTATTTTTTTATTCACAAAATCCACAGCTCTTACAAATATTATCTTAATTTATATATACTAGTCTTACAGCCAATTACGGATTTACAATTTAATAACTTAGCAGTACATGCAGCAGAAACAGACATACAGAGAAAGTGAACCGCTAGCATAATCTGAGTATTGCATCGTGTATGAGTGTGTAGGAGTGTGCATGTGGAGTTGTAGATGTGTGTGTGAGTATGTTGTAGTGGAGTGTGGTGATTGTGTATGTAGGTACCTTTGGCATGCTCAATTCTATTTATTTAAATTACATTTATGTGTCAGTTCGTCACATATTGACTTTATTAATTCTCTCCCAAATATACCTTTTTTAGTATTAAATATGTCAAGATGAGAGAATCTTTGGTTAAAGTTTCTTAGCATCCTAGCAATCACTGAATTTTGAGCGTAGTTATAATAATAATACCAGCCTATTATTGTCCCACTGCAAGGCAAAGGCTTCTTCTCATACTGAGAAGGCACGAGTACTGATCACTACGCTTGCTCTAGGCAAATTAGCATTTCAGACTTATAATAATTCTAAGTCCACGTTTCCTCACGATGTTTTCTTTCATCGATGTCAGATATGTCCGAGATAAACTTAGTACCTACACAATGAATTCATTGAAAACGTTTTTACAAAAAAGAGAATCGACTTCAAAAACGAAAAAGAGAAAAATAAGCTTTGGAAGTCAGTGGCAATACAAAATAACAAACAGAACTGTGGAGTTATGAGAAACATGGTATAAAATCTCTCATCTTCAATTGTGATAGGGAGCAAACCTATTGCCATTTACCGGGCACAAATATTAACTACGAGCTGCTACTGAGAATTTCATAGAAAAACCTATAGTGGAAGAATACCTATGTAATGAGGTCATGCTATACCTAGATTCTAAGTGTATTAAATAATGTAAGTATCGATTATATGAGAGTAATAAATCATATTCGTTGCTATAAAGACGTGTTCTATTTCTCTCCCAGATCGAACCTTTATATGGCGACCCTGCCAGTTCAGTGGAATGTCCCATAAAAGGCGACTTTATTATAAACATTGAGTGATTTGGACAGTTTTAAAGACTTGTTACGATGGCTCTATTTTTATTTGTTACGTTACGAAGTGACGGTTCGTGTACTGTAAACTCAATTTGTGACTTTTCCCGCGTTTCTCAATTTGTTAATTACAAAAATCTAATTTCAAAATGGGCAAACAACAATCTAAGACCCAGGAAGTTATAATCGCACAAAACGGCGCAGGAAATTCGGCTGGGGCCGAACAGGTGTTGCAGCATACAAGTGTGATAACTTATATGTTGATCACTATCGCAGTCATACTGATTGTTGGAGGCACTATATGGCTAATGCGCTACTATCGGAAATGCCATGGAAAATGGATTGAAAGAGGTGTTCGTGATTTCGATCTGCGAAGGTCGATGAGCTTGTTCCGTCGTCAGCAACGGGAGGCCAATTTTGGAGCTACTACAGGAACTTCACCCGTGTGAGTGTTGTGATTAAATAATAAAAGTGCGGTCACCCCAAGATAAAGTGCGACTAGTGTAAAAAGGGTACGAAAAAAAAAAAAAAAATACGGTAATGATACAAGTATAGGGTACAACATTTATGTCTTAAATATTATGCACGTGTTTACTCCCATTTTAAAGTTTATTAAATACGGTAGTACTATTGTGTTATTTTAAATAATTTTGCCATATTTTTGTGTATAATTATGATGACTAATATAAAAATAATCATACGCAACTTTATGTAATGATGTTATGGCTAGTGAGGTTAAAGAGATATTTGATAAATTGAAATATATTAAAGATTACCTTACAAAGTTAGGTCCAATTAGAAGGACAATTAATGTAAAACAAGCTAAACTTACCGAAGTAAATATTTTGTATAAACAATTTTGTGCCTTACAAATAGCCATTGAAATTGGAATAAAAAATAAAGAAATTAATGACAGTGACATTCAGATAATTACAAACTTATTTGATAGTATTAATAAATTGTATTCAAAAATAATTCAACTTTGTTCTGATAGTACAGAGGATACGAAAAGCACCATGGAAAAGTTTGAGTTGAAAACTGCGATTGCTTTGTTACCTGTAATGACGGGTGATGAAAACATCACCAAACAATTAATTTCAAACATCGAGATGTATGAGTCTATGATAGATGATACGGGTAAAAAGCAACTCATTCAATTTGTTTTAAAGTCACGGTTATCTGAAAGCGCTAAACTGCGCATGCGTAATACTTATTCGTCTGTTACAGATTTGATTTTAGACATGCGTAGTACTTTACTGCCAAAAAAATCCGATACTGCGATCCACAGCAAGCTGCAGCATATGAGACAGAACGACAAGAGTATCGAGAATTACGGTAAGGAATTAGAACAGTTGTTCGTCGATCTGACTATTACTCAGGCCAACGGAAACACTGATCTGTACCAAACTTTGAAGCCAATAAACGAGCGGATTGCTATAAAACGATTTTCTGATGGTCTGAGAAATAGTCGTCTTAGCACAATAATTGCAGCTAGAAATTATAGCACATTGAAGGACGCGATCCAGGGTGCATTGGACGAGAAACTATCGAGTGGAGGTGAAGAGCGGGTGATGAGTTTTCATCATAACAGAGGTAGGTCAAACCGCGGTCATCGTAATTATAATAATAGTTTTAACCGGGGTGCGTCTAGAGTATTTCCTAATTCTCAAAATTATAATAATCCCAGTCGTGGTTATCACAATTGTTCCAATCGTGTACGTAACTTTAATAATTCATCCACTTATCGCGGTCGTGGTGGTTTTCGTGGCCACACAACGTTCCGTCGCCCGGTCCAACAACACCAAATTAGGCAAGCTGAGTCGAGTGGTAGTGGGCGTTTACAAGAAAATCCTGAAGTACAGACTGAAACTCAAAATAATAACTTGTTTTTTCGTGCATGAACATTTTTATTGTCAGAATATTAACTCGATTAATTTAGATGTATTCCAAGTATCGCGTAGTTGGTTACTTGACACCGGCGCTTCGATGTCCATAATTAGGCAGGAGGCATTAGAGGGCCTGCACATTCCTTTCCATATAGAGATCATTAAAATAAACGGTATAGGTGGTCATGTGTATTGTGATGGCTTTGTTTATCTTAAATTAAATTATAATAATTATGAGTTCGCGCATAAGTTTTATGTACTCAAGAACTTTACTTGTAGAACGGATGGTATATTAGGGCAAGATTTCTTGAGTAGGTTTAATTGCATATTAGATTTTGAGCAAAATATATTGACAATTAACCATGATGTACCCATTATTATCCCATTACAAATGGGGCAACTCGGCTACAATACTTACATGACTATACCGGCCAGGTGCGAAGTTACTCACTTAGTAGAGACAAGTTTAAAAGATGAATGTGTTGTTATGTCTAAACAGTTAAGCGAAGGCGTATTTTTAGCATCTGTTATAGTAAAACCTATAAATGGTAAAATACCATTAAAATTTTTGAATACCCGAGAGACAGACATATGTTTAAGTTATTTCACGCCCGAGATTGTACCTTTAAATGAATATTTTGTATGTTCTTTTGAAAGTGATAACTTAAATGCGAATCGTGTAAAACAATTATTTTCGGTTTTGAATTTAAAGCATTTAAATAAAGAAGAACAAATTTCGATCGAAAACATTTGTGCAAAGTACTCAGATGTATTTTTTTTACCAGGCGACAAATTAGGCGTTACAAATTTATATAAACAGTCAATTCATTTAAAAGAAAATACTAACCCAGTATACACCAAACCCTATAGACTCCCTAAAAGTCAAAAAACTGAGATTGATAAACAAATCGACGATATGTTACGTAACGATATTATTGAGGAGAGTATTAGTGAATGGTCTAGCCCTGTTCTTTTGGTACCGAAAAAATGTGATAACAGCGGTAATAAAAAATGGCGAGTTGTTATTGATTATCGGAAATTAAATAATAATCTTAAAGACGATAAGTTCCCTTTACCAAATATTTCGGACATACTGGATTCTTTATCAGGAGCAATATATTTTAGCCATTTAGACCTTAGCCAAAGTTATTATCAATTAGAATTATGCCCAGAAAGTAGAAAATACACTGCATTTACTACAAGCAAACAATATCAAATGAAACGACTCCCAATGGGGTTGAAAATCAGCCCAAGTGCTTTTAGTCGGTTAATGACGGTAGCAATGTCTGGTTTAAATCATGAAAAATGTCTGGTCTATTTGGATGATCTTATATGTATAGGACGCAATTTACAATCGCATAATAAAAATTTAATTGACATTTTTGAACGACTTAGAAGTGTAAATCTAAAAATTAACCCTGAAAAATGTCAGTTTTTAAAGAAAGAATTACTGTATTTAGGCCACATTGTATCCGGTAAAGGAGTTTCGCCTGACCCTGCAAAAACACGAGTAATACAAAATTACCCCACGCCAAAAAATAGTGACGAAGTACGACGTTTCGTTGCTTTCGCGAATTACTATCGTAAATTCATTCCACACTTTGCTGATATAACAATACCTTTGAATAGGCTATGCAGGAAAGGTGCTCATTTCAATTGGAATACAGAATGTGAACATTCATTTAATCTGTTAAAGCAAAGTTTAGCCAATCCACCCATTTTACAATATCCAAATTTTGATGACGATAATGAATTCATATTGCACACAGATGCTTCGGGTGTAGCTGTAGGGTCCGTATTATGTAATAAAAATGATATGCCGATTGCTTATGCAAGCCGGCCGCTCAATAAATCCGAGCTAAACTATCCAACAATAGAAAAGGAACTCCTTGCTATTGTTTGGTCCGTTAAATATTTTAGACCGTATTTATTTGGTAAAAAATTCAAGATCAAAACGGACCATAAACCTTTACTTTATTTATTTGGTTTCAATAACCCGTCTAGTAGGCTAATAAAGTTTCGATTAACCTTAGATGAGTACGACTACGAAGTTGAATATGTTAAAGGTGTGAATAACGTGGCTGCAGACGCGTTATCTCGCATCGTGATTACATCTGTAGAATTAAAAAATATAAATCGGAATGTCTTAAATGTCATGACACGAAGTATGGCAAAAAATAAATTAGATGACAATTCTTCGGTCGATAAGAACAAAACATATGGTCGGTCTGATCAACCGAAAATCGTTGAAATTCTTAAAAAGCCGAATAATTGTACTGAATTAATATTTTCTCGGTATATACTTAAAGATAATACTAAATATATTAAAGTAAATGACTTTATTTATGTACCATCTAAATTGACAATTTATTTAGACCCAATTTCTCGATCATGCTCAGCGCGAGACGCTTTCGTGAGAGATTTGGAATCTATCTGTAAAAAAATATCAGTTGATGAAATTTATATCATTAAAAATGAGATAAGTGAGAAATATATAAAATGGTTAACCAAATATTGTAGAAGTCATAATTGGACCGGTCCACGAATTTTAATATTGAAGAATTTAATAAGAATAACAAATGACGACGATAAACGGGTAATATTAAATGATTTTCACTTGCTTCCCACTAGTGGACATGCAGGTATTAAACGTATGACAAATAATATACAGCGTTATTACTTTTGGCCAAACATGGTACAAGACGTTATAGGATTTGTAAAAAAATGCGACAAATGTCAAAAACAAAAGCATTCGTTGCATACAAAGCAACCAATGGTAATAACCACGACTGCGCAGTCAGCATTTGATAAAATATATTTAGATATAGTTGGGCCCTTAGATAAGGATTATCATAGTTACTCATATATTCTCACATTACAATGTGAGTTAAGTAAGTATGTAGAAGCATATCCATTAGTAAGAAAAGATAGCGTAAGTGTAGCACGTGCCTTCGTCGACAACTTCATACTCAGGTATGGTATCCCTCGTGAGATCGCGACTGACAGGGGAACGGAGTTCATCTCTAGTACTATGACTGAGGTATGTAAGTTGCTAAATATTAACCAAACATTTGCTAGTGCTTATCATCATGAATCGATAGGTTCACTTGAGAACTCACATAAGTCACTTAATGCTTATTTGAGAATTCAAACAGACAACAACAGTAGATATTGGAGTGAATGGCTTCCGTATTGGTGCTTCTCGTACAATACCTCTGTACACTCGGAAACAAAGTATACTCCCTACGAACTAGTGTTCGGAAAATCATGTAATATACCTAGTAATTTTCAAAATTGTTCTGTTGATCCTTTATATAACATAGATAGCTACCCTTTAGAATTAAAATTTAAGTTACAAAAAGCGCAATCTGAAGCACGACATAATTTAATTACAAGTAAATTAAAAAGAAAATGTAAATTTGATAAGTATTTAAAACCAGTGATGTATAACAAAGATGACTTATTATTAGTTAAAAATGAGACAGGAAATAAATTTGATAATGTATACCATGGTCCTTTTAAAGTTTTAGAAGATCTTGATCCTAATGTTAAAATCTTAAGAAATAATAAAGCGGAAATTATACATAAGAACAGGACAAAACTTTATAATAAATGACAATAATTAATATTGTATGTCATGTATGCTACAAAGTTAAGTATAAAAAAAAAAAAAAAAAAAAAAAAAAACATACCTAATGTAATTTTTTTTTTTTCTGTTTTTGTTGGGCGTATAGTGGAAGAATACCTATGTAATGAGGTCATGCTATACCTAGATTCTAAGTGTATTAAATAATGTAAGTATCGATTATATGAGAGTAATAAATCATATTCGTTGCTATAAAGACGTGTTCTATTTCTCTCCCAGATCGAACCTTTATAAACCCAATAACACTATTTGCTCGACCTGGAAATCGAACCCAAAACTGGGTACTGACGGGCGTTACGGGGCGTAATGCAACATTCGCAGCGAGCATCTTACGTTACGCCGTGTAACATGTTCGTGTCGAACTCTTTGCTCGCCCGTGCTCCAGATTCAACAAATAATCACCCTAATAAACTTTAAGGCCCGAAGAACCTAGAATCGACGCCTACGTGCAATCGCTCGTGACAATTCGCTGCGATATGTTGACTGAAACACGTAGCACTCAAAGGGTTCGCCAAAGAACCGACACCGGGGTGGCCCCCGTACTGACTGCACGTACGTTCACTGTGTAACACGTTACATTACGCCTTGCCACGTCAGCCAGTACCCGCCTTAAGACCTCTAGCGTAGCAGTCGCGCTTAGGACCACTAGGCTAACGAGGCAGTTACGAACGAATGAAATATACTTAATAATGTTAACATTTCAGATTCACTACAGTTCTGCAAATCTTTTTGGTTTTGATGCTGAGTACCACGTTTGCTGTAAATTTTTGGGTGCCCTTCCGAGTATTGTGGCATTACATAGTACGGAGACATAGAAGGTTTAGTCTTTTTTCCGATATTTAACGTAAAACGTTTTTAAAATTACATACAATTATTGTAAGTCTCGTTCAAAGTAAGAGACGCGGACTGTAACTTAATAGGTCGATTTTTAACACAAAGTCGGCGTCAAATCATTTATTTCAATTATACCATTATAAGGCACGTTTGAACGTCAATAAACAAGTTTAAAAATTTAAAACTATTGAATCTTTTTGTCCATTCCAAAAGGAAGGGATGAAAAAGAACGGGAACGAAACTCCATACATACCCTTCTAAAAAAACTGGACAAGTGCGAGTCGGAGTCGCTACCGATGATTCCGTACGTAAGATCATTATAATTTACAGAATTAAATAAAAAGTTTATTGAAATAAATAAAAAGTAAATTAAATTAAAAAAGAAATCGTTTCACAGATTTTGGAGACAGAGGGGAACGGAATGTTTTTATATTTTTTCATTATAAATAAGAAATTAAACGTCGGAAAAAAAATATATATATTGCAATGTGCACATCAAGCCATTTTAAATGATACCTCATTTGTACTAGTAGCTTCAATTCAAAATTTCGACCCCTATAAAAAAAAAAACACCCCTATTTTTTAAGATTTAATCAAAAATGTATAGTTTTGAGAATTTTCCTTGTACGTGTGGTATATAACAATGCTACTTGTCAAATTTCATAGTTCTAGATCAACGGGAACTACCCTTTTTTGTTTACGTAAACTTAGAAATTTGATTTTTTCACAACTTCGTAGGACCGTCGACCGAGTATAGGGTTTAATTTCAACTTGATACCTCCACGCATTTCTGAAATAAAGGGTCTTGACAGAAAGACAGACAGACAGACGGACCGACGGACAACAAAGTGATCTTTTAAGGGTTCCGTTTTTTCCTTTTAAGGTACGGAACCCTAAAAATGTTCCACAATAAGCTTTACAGTTACATTAATTCCATAAAGAAAATACTAATGTCAAAACGATCCATCGTACAACAATACGTACGTGCTACAAATTAAGAAATGAAAGCTAAATTAATTGCAAAATTGAATACCAATATAGTGATCGTAGATGATCACTTCTAACCTTACAAAAGACAATGAATCAGTGTGTGAGCCATAGTATAATAATCACCAAACATTTACAATTATATATTTATTTTAAAAATAAATAATCCAATATATTATTTTATTATTATTATTTTATAAACATTATGTATTTCAAGTGTGTATATGTAATTTATAAATCAATACTCTAGTAGATAACAAAAAAAAATAGTGAATATAAAATAAATAATAAATAAAAAAAATATTAATAATTATATTAAAAATAAATAAATAGATAGATAGATTTATTTATTTGTGGAAACATGAGTTACATAACATGGCATGCAGGTTGTTAGTGATCAAATTTTTTCAGTCATGTTTGGTCTTTAAGGCTTACAAATATTATATTGTTTTTGCTTACATTTACAATTAATCTTATTAATCATTCATCTAAATTTCTTGATTTGAATCACATGTCCAGTAGCATAATAATAGGATAAAATTTAATAATGTCAGTAATAATATGAATGTCACATAATAAAAAGTTGAAATAAAATAGTTTACTGAAAATCTAATGAATTATTTAAATTATTAATAGTTATTAAATGCAGAACACAGTGCATTGCTAAATTTTGTCATTTAGAGATTCTAACGGGTAAGCTTTCTCTATTAAGAACCGGTTTTTTTGCCACTTTTTATAGATAATGGTAAGGAACCCTTCGTGCGCGAGTCCGACACGCACTTGGCCGGTTTTTTTGTAGAACCACTGTAATATTACTTTGTAATTTCAGATTTTAATATTATGTATCAATCTTTTTATTTATTTTTTTTAACTTTTAATGCATTGACCATTTCTACGGTGAAATTCTCAAATATGATACAAAGAACTACTGTTTTCTGTTAATATAGAATGTATATACCAAATGAATGATCCCATATCATACAGAGAACTTATACAATTAAAAGTAGTATCTATATCAATATGTTTAAAATACAATTTTGTAATAACTTTCAGGAAACTAGCACTTTGGGAAACGTTTTATCGTTTCATTTTGGCGATGGTAGTAATGGGAGTGTCTATGATTATCCCTAATACGATCCCAGTCATGATTTTTGTAAGTACCTATTAAGTGTATGTGTTGTATGTGTATTGTGCGTTAACTGCCTCGTTAGCCTAGTGGTCTTAAGCGCAACTGCTACCCTAGAGGTCTTGGGTTCGATTCCCAGGTCGAGCAAAAAGTGTTATTGGGTTCTTCTATAAAATTCTCAGCAGCAGCTCAGAGTTAGGATTTGTGCCCGGTTAATGGCAATAGGCTCGCCCCTATTACATGGCACCTAAACTTACCGGTGAACTGTGGGTGTACATTGGTACACCTCTGCCTAACCCTTCGGGGAATACGGGCGTGATGGTATGTTATGTTAAAATTTGAGATATACCTAACCGCTGTTGAGACATTTAGATACTTTTAGTTTATTCCTTTTTGAAATAATTGCAACGTCTGTATTTTTGACTATCTTCTGTCCGCGACTTCGTCCGGTTAAAATTTGAGAATCCCACGGGAACCGTACATTTTTCCGGGATAAAAAGTATCCTATACGTCAGAGTCAAAGCATTTATTTCAATTAGACCACTTACAGACACTTTAGAATTGTCAAGAAGTTACTAATCCAAAATCCCGGAAAATTATTTGACGTTTGTGCTCACGACTCGTGGCGGCTACTATGCTACAGTCTAATAATTTTCCCCGGTATTGAAAACTACAAATTTTAAAATCTCATGGCAAAAGATTTTGGTACACCTATAATAGTATTTCTTTACCAAAAACATAACATACCACATAACATATCATACCATCACGCCTGTATTCCCCGAAGGGTTAGGCAGAGGTGTAACAATATACACCCACAGTTCGCCGGTATGTTTAGGTCCCATGTAATAGGGGGCAAGTCTATTGCCATTAACCAGCCACAAATCCTAACTCCAAGCTGCTACTGACAATTTCATATAATTACCCAATAACACTTTATGTTCGACCTGGGAATCGAACCCAAGACCTCTAGCGTAGCAGTCGCGCCTAGGACCACTAGGCTACAGAGGCAGTCACCAATAACATTAGTCATTGTATTTTCAGGTTGGACATTTCTTCGTGGGCTTCGTCGCCTTAGTATTTCCAGCGATCATAGAACTAATGGTCGATTGGGAAGAAGAATTTACAAGACCAATCAAGTAAAGTAAACGTGCTAAGGCTAGATGCAATGGCTACTACACACCCTACTGACCACAGTGGCCATGATCACTATTGGCCACAGTCGCTACGACCAAGACCCGACTGTACACTGCCACGGCCAATACTTACTGGCCACAGTCACTCCTGGCCAGAGCGGTCATGACCACTACTGGCCACAGTAGCTACAACCACTACTGACCACTGTTGTCGCAACCACGACTGCTGGCAATAGTGGTCACAACCACGACCACTACTGACCACAGTCACTACGCCCACTCCAGGCCACAGTGGCTGTGGATAAAGACCGGCTGGATAGTTAATCATAATCATTTATTCATTTGCGAATATGGGTACAAAGTAAAAGGTCATATGCATGCAATAGTGTTTATATACCATATCCTATCATATGGCAGGCAAATATACAAATACATAGGTTTTTAACTACGAAACGAGAGTTTAATAACAATAAAAGACATTATTTGTAATCTATACCAATATTATAAAGCTGAAGAGTTTGTTTGTTTGTTTGGTTGAACGCGCTAATCTCAGGAACTGATTGTTACAATTGAAAAATTCTTTTTGTGTTGGATAGTCCATTTATCGAGGAAGGCCATAGGCTATATAACATCACGCTACGATACACGGGAGTGGAGCATTAACCAAAAACGTAACCAAATGCGGGTGAAAAAACTACGCGGACGAAGTCGCGAGCAGAAGCTTGTATCTTATAAATTAACATTACTTATATAAGTTTATTCTGTAAATATTCAGTGTCAGCTTATTTCATCGTATATCATTTTTTTTTTCATTTTAGGTCGAAATTCTATAGAAACACGAAGAACTTTGGCTTGGTCTTCCTCGGATTGATGCTCAGCGGTTCAACTCTTTATGCGGTTAGAGAAAAAACTTAAAGGTGCAACATAACCGCCACTGATTAATGTAATACACCTTTCAAAGGCCCTCCAACGAATGCTTGTGTGTAGGTTAACGCGCGCTAACGCAAATGTATTCAATAGGGAATAAATCTATCACAATAGCATTTTTGTTTAATTTATTACGATAAGTACAATTGGGGAGATGACACCACGAATCAATTGACGTTTTTATGAGCTGTCACAACGCAATTCCTCCATAGATTTTGTAGGACAATACTAAACTATGACGTCACTTTTTAATAACTCAATTCACTACTTATTTAAAGATAAGCAACGAGAAGCAAGAGAAGCAACTAAAAATCGAATTTGAAAATAATTAAAAAAAAAATTGGGTTTTCAGGGCTAAAATAAACTGTTATGTTTGGAGTTATTGTTTTATGGTGTCATTTACCCAATTATGGCCTGAAGGCTAAAGGAATAGTATAGGCTATATAACATCACGCTACGACCAACGGGAGCGAACCAAACATGTAACTTAACGCGGGTGAAAAAAAACCACGCCGACAAAGGCGCAAATATAATATAATCGCTAATTATATTGGGATTCAATCGGGAACATGGACTGCCCCGTTGGTCCTGATGAGCGTGGGGTCCCGGGTGGGATTCCCAGGTCGGGCAAAAAGTGACATTGGATTTTCCATTAGGATTTGCTCAGCATCAGCCCGGAGTTTGGAAGTTGGTGGTGTGACACCCCCGTGCCTCGGAAAGCACGTAAAGCCGTTGGTCCCGGCTGGCATTCGTAGATCTTTGGCAGTAGTTACGGTTAGTCAGAAGCCAGGAAGTCAGACAACGAGTCTAACCAAGAGGTATCGTGTTGCCCACCAACTGGGTTGTAGAGGTCAGATAGGCAGTCGCTTCATGTAAAACACTGATATTCAGCTGCATCCGGTTAGACTGGAAGCCGACCCCAACATAGTTGGAAAAAAGGTCAGGCAGATGATGATGAATCGGGCTTTGAAATTATTTGTGTATTATTTTTTTGGTTAGTCTTTGAATGAACTTCCTACATAACGTTATTGTGTAAACATATCGGACATAACCACGAAATCTGTAGAATGTGGGACAGTAGTTATCATCACTGTTTAATAGCCCCAAGGGTCTGTAGGGTCGCCATCTTAGCGGTTTATGGCAGATTTTCCTATTTTCCTAAAATGTGAAAAAAAATTTAACTGCCTCGTTAGCTCAGTGGTTCTAATCGCGACTGCTACAATAAAAGTCTTGGGTTCGATTACCAGGTCAAGCCAAGTGTTTTGGGTTTTTCTATGAAATTCTTAGTAGCAGTTCGGAGTTTTTGTGCCAAGTTAATGGCAATAGCTTGGCCCCCTATTACATGGGACCTAAACATACCAGCGAACTATGGGTGTACATTGGTACACCTCTGTCTAACCCTTCGGGAAATACAGGCGTGATGGTATGTTATGTAATTTTTTTTTATTATTGTTATATTTATTTACCAGTGGGAGGCAAGCAGAATAGTGTGTTGTTTGCGTTTCATGCTCTTATAAAGAATTGTATCAAGGCCAGTTACCAAATTTACGTCTCTTTAGTACTTGACGTCATGATGACTATATTAATTAAGACGATAATTTAATATAATAAACATTGTGTGCGCACCTCGGCTCTGTAACTTTCTTTTTAAGATCCAGGACAGGTCAAGGTAATTACAAACTCTTTTATTTGAGACCGATCTGCGTCTATACTAATATTATAAAGAGGAAAGATTTGTTTGTTTGTTTGTAACGAATAGGCTCCGAAACTACTAAACCGATTTCAACCATTTTCTCACCAATAGATAGCTACATTATTTCTGAGTAACATAGGCTATATAACATCATGCTATGACCCACGGAAGCGGAGCAGTAACGAAAGACGTAACTTATCGCGGATGAAATAGACCACGCGGACGAAGCCGCGGGCAGGTCGCTAGTCTATACTAATATTATAAAGAGAAAAGATTTGTTTGTTTATTTGTAATGAATAGGCTCCGAAACTACTGGACCGATTTTAACCATTTTTTCACCAAAACATAGCTACATTATTCCTGAATAACATAGGCTATATAACTTCACGCTACGATCCACGGGAGGGGAGTAGTAACCAAAGATGCAACTTAACGCGGGTGAAATTAGCAACGCGGACGAAATCACGGGGAGTTTGTTATTTATATACCAAAACAACGTTTGCCGAGTCAGCTAGTAGTCAATACGTCAACTATCAAACATTTCAACTTTGTCTCTGCGATGGCAACGCATTTGCAAGGACTCTGCTATTGCAGATGTCTATAGGCAGCGGTGACCACTTAACATCAGGTAGGCCATCAGCTTGTTTGCCATTCAATGATATAAAAAACAACACTCCCGACTAATTAACTTTTCAAACACAAAAAACAAAATCAAAATCGGTTCATGCGTTCGGAAGCTACGATGCGACAGACAGACACACACAGACACGTCAAACTTATAACACCCTGTTGTTTTTGCGTCGGGGGTTAATAAAGCTATACAAGAACACCTATTGGAAAAAGCTACAACTGTAGACTGTCTCAGTTTTCACCAAACAATGGTGAGCCTACAGACTTGACATTAATCGACTCACGCCCATACGTTTCCAAAGTCATAACGAAACGGCTAGCCCAAAGCTGTAACTGTACGCATTTGTAACTTAAATAGTTTAGTGAACATATCTGTTGGGTATTTTGTGTGTGGCTACGACACTTAACCAAATAAAGGGCTAACATGGTTATGGCCCGGACGCCTCCAAAGAGGACGAGAGAAGAAGGGAGATGTCTCTTAAACAACCAAAAGAATACTGTGTTGTTTCGAAGCTAAGCGCTGAGATTCTAGTAATCCTACAAACCTACTAATATTATGAATGCGAAAGTTTGTGAGAATGGATCGATGGATGTTTGTTACTCTTTCACGCTTAAACGGCTGAACGGATCTGGATGAAATTTGGAAGTCCTACCCTGACCTTATTGGTGAGGTTCTTCTGAAAGGTCGGGTGCATAGCACTCGTAATGCGTAGGCGTGTTTTTATGAACGTGGACGAGGCGAAAGAAGTATGTAAGTATCGTAGCAGGTGGCGTTCTATGGTTTCTGCCTACCTCCTTGCGAAAAAGGCATGAATTGATGTATGTATGTGTCAGCTTGGTAAAGTGAACTGCCTTCCCTCCTACGTTCATCCATTTGTGGCTTTCATCTGCAAAAATTACTAAATTATATGAAACAGTAATTTGTTTTTTATTTAGTAGGTCCTGTCCAAGGCCGGCCCAAGATGAGGTGGCGAGATAACCCATTGTTGCACCAAAAAGGCTGGTTCAAAATCGCGCAAGAAAAGAATATTTGGAAGGACTTAAAGTAGGCCTTTGCCCAGCCCACTTTGAACATTATAGGGTAGAAAAAACAAAGTAGGCCCCGTAATTAAAGTTGTCCATATTTATGGGTACTGTAGCGGCGGAGGGTCCACACGCTACTTACAAAACGTGATAATAATCAAGTTTCTTTTTTTTTTTTTTTTAAATGTTGCCCCACACTCGGAATTTCTCCTGTGTCGTGGATGCGTTTACAAACACATAAACTCACATACACAAACAGCCAGACCCGGAACAACTATCCGTAGGCTATACAAATATTTGTTCCGTGCGGGAATCGAGCCCGCGACACGCAGCGCAGCAGCCAATCGCTCAGCCACTGCGCCAACTGTGCCGTCAGTACACACAGTATATTTATTTATTTTCTTTGGGAAAACAAACAGTTACACAAAGGTTTCTTAATTAATAGTCCTTAGTATCTAAAGTATATAGTGTATGTGTAACTCACAACGTTATCCACATGTTACCTATTCCATTTTTTTTATATAAGAACTAACTAGGCATGCGAGTGATTGATATTTTGTTTTTTTTATTTTTTATTTTTTTTACATTATGCTTAGGTTACAGTTATATAGTTTTAGTTTGTTAATTTTTGGATTACAGTATTTCGAAATTTGTTGGATGATAATGTGAATAGATCAATATCCGAGAAATTTGTGTTATAATTATCTGCTATACGACGTAGAGGTGCGCGAACTCCAGCATTATATACAGTGACCAAAGAGATATTAGTAGAGTAACCAAATCGTCTAATATAGTTGAAGTTGATTTAAAACCGGTGGTCGTTTTCAAATAAAAATTAATTCAATTAATAAACGGTTCATTTTCTATTAATAAAAAAAAAAATCGTTCAAAATCATCAACGAGTTTAAAAAAAGAAATGAATTTATCAGGCGACTCTGGTTACTTATCTCTGGAGTGTACATAATAGAAATGTGTACATCGCACAAATGTTGAAGCCGACTCGAGCTCGTCAAATGATTACACTTTATTGGTACAATCGACGCGCGACGAGGGAATATCAATGCAAATTCTATTGGTGAGCAAGTATGTACACCATACTGTTTGATTTAGGCTGGACATGGTCTTTCATAAAGTTTCTTGGTCATACTACTCCATAGAAATCTATATATCTTTTGAGGGCGATTGAATTGGAACACAGTTTTATATAATCTATAGATAGCTGTTCCAGGTCTGACTGTTCGTGTATGTGAGTTTGTAGGTTTGTAAACGCACTTACGATACAAAGAAATTTCCTAGTGTAAGGCAACGGTATTTTTTTTCAATTGGTTGGATTTTTTTACAGCGAACAAAATGACTGATAATTTTACGTTAAGCCTGGACTTCTTTTCTTTTATTTTTAAGGATAGGAAATCATCAAATGAGTTCTTCCGCCCTGGGCGGAGCGGAAGGGAGTGTCAGACTCTTACTGACTAAAACCCATCCGTGTTCCTCCTAATGCCCTTTGCGTTCCAAGGCCGCGGTGACTCTTTCGAACAAATTCCGCAACCCTAGCAGGCACTGGCTTCAGCGGGCACCGTCTATTATGCTGATATTTATGTTTGAGGCGCGCGTGGAACACAACGCGTCACCGATCCGGGCCTGGTTCTGATCGGAAGGCGAGCCACCCAACCCTCGCCGTTCGTAGGCCCGCGCCTTCGTTGGCCGGGATTCGCCCTGCGACTCCCAGCGCCCGGGGCGTAGCCTGGTCACCCTACAAGTCAGTATATTGGGTAATTTAAAGTAATTGACATTTTGTGCGTATACAGTCACGCTGCACCGCTGCCGTGTCTGATACCGACGAAGCGACTTCCCTAAAACTACCCATGGGAGTATTCTTACTAATTCCACTATTCCTACTAATATTGTATAAATAATACCAAACATAATTTAATAATAACGAAAATACATATACTTAAATAAATAAATACTAATTTCATAATAATTACCAACACTATTCTTATCCAATACCTAAAATAAAAATGACTAAAATACTTTACCCATATACACGAACATAAAAATATTAATATATACATATTTATGTAAAATAATTATTAACTGAGTTATTTGGGTGTTTAATTAAACACCCAAATAACTCAGTTAATAATTATTTTTAGATTTTAATACTAGCATTTATTTAATTAATACAACAAGCACAATATGAATCACTAGTATAAAACTTACTTAAGTAATAATAAAATGCAAAAAAGGAAGCTTATAGGGCATCAAAAAACTCATCCGCATCGCTGTCAATGGGACAAGTGCCCAAAAGGCTGGCAGCGTTGCCACGTTGTATGGCAATGCTGATTCTTTGGCCCAAGAAAAGGCCAGCTCTTTGGTCACGTGAAGAGTCGACCAAATAATTATTGATTTGCTTGAATTAATTTTAGCCCTCTTCCTCTCTCCTAATGGTTGCTGTGCCCGACAGGGTCAATAGTGATCTCTTATTTTGCATGCATCATAGTTTAATAAGGTACATAATAATATGGAATGCAATAAAAAATTGAGTATTGAGTATTGTAAATCTGATGTGAGGATGGATGGATGGATGTTTGTTACTCTTTCACGCTTAAACGGCTGAACTGATCTGGATGAAATTTGGCATTGAGATAGATTGTAGTGTGAAATAAAACGTAGGATACTTTTATGTCGAAAAAATGTACGGTTCCCGTGGGTTAATACTTCAAATTTGACGCGGACAAACTCGCGAGCAGAAGCTAGTCCTACTAATATTATAAATGCGAAAGTTTGTGAAGACGTTTGTATGTTTGTTAGTCAATCACGTCAGAACGGATCTGAATGAAATTTAGCGAAGAGATAGGTTATACTTTTTATCCTAGATAAATGTACGCCTGTATTCCGCGAAGGGTTAGGCAGAGGTGTACCGATGTACACCCACAGTTCGCCGGTATGTTTACGTTTATTGGGTTTTTCTATGAAATTTTCAGTAGCAGCTCGGAGTTAGGATTTGTGCCCGGTTAATGGCAATAGGCTCGCCCCCTATTACATGGGACCTAAACATACCGGCGAACTGTGGGTGTACATTGTTACACCTCTACCTAACCCTTCGGGGAATACAGGCGTGATGGTATGTGTGCATGTGTGAGTTAGGAAGCCCACCTCTCATACATGAGGTTGTCGGTTCGATACCGGGGAAGTACCTATGCTTTTTTAATTCATATTTAATTTTTAAGTTTATCTTTGACATTACTAAGATCAGTAAATGAAAACGTTTGTAAGAAAACTTGGACTTACATTAATTGATCACATGAGACATTCCAACTTTGTCTGTGGGATAGCAACGCATTTGCAAGGCCTCTGGTATTGCAGATGTCTATAGACAGCGATGACCACTTAAAATCAGGTGGGCCGTTGCCGTCAGCTCGTTTGCCATCCTGTGGTGTATAAAAAGAAAGTGTACACAAAAGAACTTGGAAGAAGGCCTTTTCCCAGCAGTGGGACAGCATAGACTAGGAAAAAAACCTCAAATCTTTGTACACCTCGTGATCACACACGTAGATAAGGAGAGATAGGTGCAGATAGGGAGACAGATAATTATCAACTAAAATGCTTAGAATATAAGGTTCAAAGTAAATATTTTCAATAAGAAAACTACACATTGTTATTTCATGAACAATACTTCAGAGGTAAAGTTTTACAAATCTCGTCTCGTACTAAGTATGTAAACAAATCTTCGCGTTAGATAAGACAAAATGTAAATGTATTTATATATTATCACCTAGATAAAAATAATGATAATGCTTTATTGTGATCTAAAGTGTATGTAAATGACTATTAAAAGTAAATTACACTGTAGTGCAAAAATGGTCACGTTATGCTAAAGAGTATAGAGAATACGTTTCTAAAATATATGACTAAAAACATTTTTATAATAATTTCAAGCGTATTACTTCACATACATACCATCACGCCTGTATTCCCCGAAGGGTTAGACATAAGTGTACTAATGTACACCCACAGTTCGCCGGTATGTTTAGGTCCCATGCAATATGGGGCGAGCCTATTGCCATCAACCGGGCAAAAATCCGACCTGCTACTAAAAATTTGATAGGAAAACCCAATAACACTTTTTGCTCTACCTGTGAATCGAACCCAAGACCTCTAGTGTATAAGTCGCGCTTAGGACCACTAAGCTACCGAGGAAATTTTCATAAAAGTGTTTATCATGTAATTTTATAATAGATAATGTTTGAATGTGATCTAAGGTCTAATTTCTCGGAATATTGCCAGAGAAATGGTCGACTCTTTACGTGATCAGAGGGCTGGCCTTTTCTTGGGCCAAAGAATCAGCATTGCCATACAACGTGGCACTTGCTCCATTTACAGCGATGCCGACGAGTTTTTTATGCCTTATGATAAAACTCGTCAATTTAATGATCAAAATCGATTTTGATGATTCTTTTTTTGTTTGATAGGTGATATTTCAAAGATCCCATATAAATTTTATCGGAATTGGTTCAGTAGTTTGGTAAGAACATTAAAATAACTGAAAGAAATATGTCATCCAAGTAAACGAATTAGTGTATTCTGATTTCTTCTGAATTTTAAGTGGTGTCTAGGTGATTAACCTAGTATTATTGTTTCTTTATGGATTTGGGTGACAGCAAATTGATACTAAAAAGCGAAAAATACAAACTTTTTTTAACAAGGCAACCTCCTTGAAAAACTAAAAAGTGAAAAATTACTTTAGCTTTGGAAGTCGATGGCAATACAAAGCAACAAACAGAACCAAAGCCGCCGACTTCCAAAGCTAAAGTTATTTTTCACTTTTTAGTTTTTGAAGCAGCTGTTGTCTTTTATGCAAAAAAGATTTTTATAAATTGTACATAAGTTTTGTGTTACTATATCTAAAGTCTATGTACATTATTATTAAAAGTAAATTACGCTGAAGTGCAAATTAATACAGTCACTATTAAGTACAGAAAATACTTTTCAAAACCGTCTTAAAACTTGGGTGAAATTTTTTTTTATTCAGCATTTTAATTACCTAAAAACAATTATAATTCTATTTATTTACAATGTTCAAGATATTTCTGAACGTGTGCGTTACCCCAGCCAGATAATATTGAAAATAGTCATTTTAAATATATAGGATACTGTTACAAGTTTAGTACAGATGTGTAGACAAGTGTTAAAAAAAAATACATATTTCTTAACTAATTTTTATTTACTACTAAAATAATCAGTTTCACAACCGAAGTGATAACAAATACAAAATAACGTGCAACATTTACTTTATCTAGACAACTAATTATGTAGTTAGTATTTATTTCAATATTCCCATTAGAATGAAAAATATCTGTAAATATGGCTGCCGCGGTAACGTTATCTCAGCAGGAAATGTTTTGTGGAATAATTAAAAAACTATAAGTGCAAAATAAATAAAATGTGCGCTACAATTACAGACGCTACATACACACATACATAAACTCACCCCTTTTTCCCATGTGGGTAGGCAGAAACTATAGAACGCCACCTGCTACGATCCTTACATACTTCTTTCGCCTCGTCCACGTTCATACAAACACGCCGGTTACGAGTACTGCGCACACGACCTTTCTGAAGAACCCCGCCAATAAGGTCAAGGTAGGTCTTTCTAGGGCGTCCTCTCCCGGCGATGCCACTGACATCCGCCATATAAATCCCTTTTGTTAGTCGCCTTTTACTCATCCTCTCAACATGACCGAACCAACAAGCACCAAGAACCAGAAGCTAGGCAACTAATTATCTATATATTTTAAATTACTATTTTCGACATTATCTGGCTTGGGTAACGCACACTTTCTAAACAAGAAATAGTACTGATAACCTTACTGTCACTATAAGGTACAATGTCGCTACCGAAAGTTGAAATACTCCGCGCACATGAAAATTAGTTACACTTACTTGCAAATAAATATACCACACTTTTTAACACGTCATGAGTTTTTTATATCCATTTAAATATGACAGCAGAAGGCAAAGCAGGTATACAAGAGTAGTCCATTATTTATCTACATAATAAACCACCGCGCCTGTATTCCCCGAAGGGTTAGGCAGAGGTGTACCGATGTACACCCACAGTTCGCCAGTATGTTTAGGTCCCATGTAATAGGGGGCGAGCCTATTGCCATTAACCGGGCACGAATCCTAACTCCGAGCTGCTACTGTGAATTGCATAAAAAAACCCAACAACACCTTTTATTCGACCTGGAAATCGAACAAAAGACCTCTAGCGTAGCAGTCAGGCTTAGGACCACTAGACTAAATATAAAAATATTGATTAATGTTAATGTTAAGGCATTTATAAACTAATATTACCAAAAAAATTGATTTTATAGATATAAATCATTTATTTCTCTGCCACCATGGGTAGGGCTATAGATTTTATAAAGAAACAAAAAATGTTATTGTTAAAATCTTGAATGTACTGATACTTAACTTGGTCCGTCTGTCGGACCGATAGCGTGCATCGTCGGCGCTCAGAAATACCCAAAAATTGAAAAATGAACCTGACGCTTGTGCTCGCGACTCGTGGCGGCTACTACACTTAATAGTTTCCTTACTTTAACTAGAAAAAAAATATGTTTGCCACAAACAGTGCTAGTGACGCCAGGTATATATTTTTAACACGAATGGTTCACCGACATAAGATTTATATGCTATAAAATGTTAATCTAATATAAAAAAAAATATATTAATCGTCTTCTTTTTTCCTTATTTACAATTATTTTAATAAACGAAAGACGAGAATGCAACCGGTTGCCAAAATAATGCCGAATATCGAGTTCTGCCGCTCACTTGCGAGACGTCAAATTATGTTTTTTGTTACAGTGTAATGCACTGCATGCCAAAATATTGGACAAGTTAGCTGCACAATTATTATTTAAAATCAATAAAAAACATGACAAGGAAAAAATAAAATACACACATACACACATACCATCACGCCTATATTCCCCGAAGGGTTAGGCAGAGGTGTAACGATGTACACCCACAGTTCGCCTTTATGTTTAGGTCCCATATAATAGGGGGCGAGCCTATTGCCATTAACCAGGCACAAATCCAAACTCCGAGCTGCTACTAAGAATTTCATAGATAAACCCAATAAGACTTTTTACTCGACCCGGGAATCGAACCCAAGACCTCTACCGTAGCAGTCGCGCTTTGGACCACTAAGCCAACGAGGCAGTTAAAAATAAAATAATCTAAGTAATTTATTGTTTATTCGCACCGAGAGCGCTGATTCGAGGTGGCGCAACTATATAATATACCTATGGTACGATTTGGCAGAGGCCTTCGTTTTCCCAGCAGTGGGAAGATAAAAAAAATATTTTAGAAATAATTATAGCTTACATTTGACTTAAAAAAAAACTAAACATACATCACTTCAGTGATTACAATACATAATATTTTCGTTGAATTACAAATAGTCCGTGAAAAATCAACTGTGAACATTTTTCTAAAACACACGTGATTCTGAATTAGCCATTCGTAGTTCTACCTATTTCTTGCATTTCGGGCGTTCAACGCTCTTTTGTGAATCACAATGTGTGATTTTAAATATGGGATAAAAATCATAAATTGAAATATAAATATTGAAGATTAAATATTGCTTTAAAATTGTGTAACATTATGTTTAACAATTACCTATAACAAAACTGTAAAAAATAATGGTTACTCCCAATAATCACATGCATATTATTTTTCTCATTATCAACTTAACCATCCGCGAAGCAATCACCCTAAATCACATATGACTCATGTTTTATTTTGTGGGAAGTTATAAAGAAATAATTTATATTAAAATAATATTTGTCAACTGTGCCTTTTTTTTGCACTGAAGTGTACAACAGAAGGCCGCACAACGGAGTTGTCTGCGGAGAACATTAAAATTGACATAAGATCAAACTACTGGAGGAAATGGTTGTGTGCTGTGTTTAATAATTGTGTTTGAATATGGAATTGAATTCGAATTATGTAAGTTTTTTGTTTTGTTTTTTTTTTTATTTTTGGTCATTTTTTGTTGCCGGGTTTGGAATTATGGTGCACTTAAGTACTTAAATGTGTGGGCATTAGAAGGTTGGATAACAAGTTCTTGATACCTACAAAAGTGGTCTTGTTTAATCGATAGTTTCTCTCCCAAAAAGAACATTATTTACGAGTAATTTTTTTAATTACCTAGCAATTATGGCACTCTTGGTTCCTCCAGCAACTTCACCCGCGTCAAAGTTAATATATTATCGCACAGGACCCGTACATTTTTCCGGAATAAAAAGTATCCTTTGTGCTGTTCCACACTATAATCTATGTCTATCCCCAATTCCACCCTAATCCGTTCAGCCGTTCTGGCGTGATTGAGGAACAAACATTCATCCATCGGAACTTTCGCATTTTTTAATAGTAGTAAAATTTCTGCTCATCCTCATTATCAGTTAGGTCATAATGAACTTAATGCCGCAATTATTCTGGCAAAGCCTGTCGGGGGAGCGGTGAATGCTCATGCGAATCCCGCACCCCCGGCCATAGGCAGAGGTGGAACACCTCGGGGGATAAATCCAATGGGGATGGCTAAAGCCAAGAGTCCGTCATATTCCTCCGTCACTCCCACGACTGAAAAAGTTCTCATAGACTTCCATGAGTAAATTAATGATTGTTGGTGTCTGTAGCGATCTTTATTCCCGCCATGTTCGCTCAGATTCTGGATTTCGATTTGAGACTTCTATTTTAGACGTTTTCTGAAGAATAATTATCAATTGTCTATTAACTTAACTGCCTCGGTAGCCTAGTGGTCCTAAGCGCGACTGTTACGCTAGTGGTCTTGGGTTCGATTCCCAGGTCGAGCAAAGTGTTATTGGGTTTTTCTATAAAATTCTCAGTAGCAGCTCGGAGTTAGGATTTGTATCCGGTTAAGTGCAATAGGGCACCCCTTATTACATGGGACCTAACCATACCGGCGAACTCTGGGTGTACATTGTTACACCTCTGCCTAACCCTTCGGGGAATACACACATGATGGTATGTAATTATCTAGTTAGTAGTGTTATTTATAAACAACGTGGCCAGCCACTGGGCCTGTGTAGTACATACATACATATACTTACGCCTTTTTACCATGGGGGTAGGCAGAAACCACAGACCGCCACCTGCTGCGATCCTTACATACTTCTTTCGCCCGTGAAGTATAATTAATATTAAATGTATCATTGACACAAAAAGAAGAAGAAGTGTTAATTGTAAACTAAATGAGACACGTAATAGAGATAACCCGTCTTTTTAGAAAGAGAGACTGGTTATCTCTTTAGAAAGTGTAAAAGAATTTATTAATGAAATGAGTTAAAATAATGTGCTACTAGAAGTTATGCTAATGAGTTATTAGCATAACTTTTGGATAAGGAAAAATGTAAAATAAAAACTTGTTGTTTTGAATACGTAGCAATTGACTAAGACCCTACTTTGTATTTTTCCTTGTACCTGCTTTGGTAACTAATCGTCTTCTTACATTCGGCTAACTATATGGCATAACTATATAGTTACCCATATGGGTTAGCCAAATTCGTGTCCTCTCACTCCCGAACATCATGCTTTCGATGGTACGGAGCGAGAGTGCGTCTGAGGCTGCGGCCTCTTGTTGCGAGCAAGCCATGCACGCAAAAAAGGTGGCAGAGAGGGTGAGGGAGGCAACTGCTTTGCTTTCCCCGAGAAGTCGCACCAGGTGCTGAAGAGCGCTCAAGGACCTCCGGTCTCCATGAGTTCCCGGCCTGCGGAGAGGAGAGGCAGTCCACTAACTGAGCAAATATACAAGGGCTTACATCATTCTCGGGTCATAACCAGACAGTGGTGGATTTAGCCGATAAGAGTCCGGCATACCCCCCCGGTCTCCCAGACGAGGGATAGTCCCCACTATAAAAAAAAGAGTCTTCTACCAAGGTTCTCCACAGACAATACAACTTTGATGTCCAAATTGCAGCAACAGGCAACTCGCAATTTGTCAACATTCATAACATCTGTCAAGAACATCAGCTGTTTCATACATTTTGACCATGTAAGTGTTGCACTTTTGTATGGTACAACTGATATTTTTTTATTAACATAACACATACTATCACGCCTGTATTCCTGGAAGGGTTAGGCAGAAGTGCACCAATGTACACCCACAGTTCGTCGGTACATTTAGGTTCCATGTAATATGGGGCGAGCCTATTGCCATTAACCGGCCAGAAATCCTAACTCCGAGCTGCTACTAAGAATTTCATAAAAAAACCCAATAACACTTTGCTCGACCTGGGGATCGAACCCAAGAACTTTAGTGTAGCAGTCGCGCTTAGAAACATTAGGCTAACGAGGCAGTATTTTTTTATTACCCGGCGAAAAATTGAATCACTGGGGTGTCCTAAATCTGTCGAAAAGTTTTCGAGACGATTTCAGTTCGTATGATTTTAAGAAACTGTATTTTGTTATAGCGACATCTATCCCACTCTAATGGAACTACACAACCAGCCACCGAACCACAGGTAGCGACACGTCCTCATCACCTACTTAGCCTTTTCCCAACTATGTTGGGGTCGGCTTCCAGTCTAACCGGATGCAGCTGAATACCAGTGTTTTACATGGAGCGACTGCCTATCTGACCTCCACAACCCAGTTACTAGGCAAAACGATACCTCTTGGTAAGACTGGTTGTCAGACTTCCTGGCTTCTGACTATCCGTAACGACTGTCAAAGATCTACGAATGACAGCCGGGACCAACGGCTTTACGTGCTTTTCGAGGCACGGGTGTGTCACACCACCAACTTCCAAACTCCGGGCTGCTACAGAGCAAAAATAGCGACACGTCCTAACGTCACGAAAATAAGCATCTCGCTAACAAGATTAAATTTACCTAAAACCTATCTACAACCGTTGGTATTTCACTGGCTGGTATAGCAATTCCAATCTAGCAGGATAGATGTCGCTATTCGAAGAAAATTACAGTTCTGCAAATTCAGTCTCAGATAGTCGTGTAGGCTTCGAAATAGGGCCCCATTGGCACTCTTTGGTTCCGGGACCACAGAATAATATAAGACGAAAGAAACTTAGTCGCAGTTTGTCCAATGTAACTAACATAATCTATCTATAATAATATTATGAAGAGGAAGTATTTTTTTGTTTGTTTGCTTGTTTGTAATGAATAGGCTCCGAAACCACTGGACCGATTTCAAAAAAAAAATCGCCATAGATAGCTACATTATTCCTGAGTAACATAGACTATATAATATCACGCTACGTCCCACAAGAGCGGAGCAGTAACCAAAAACGTTACTTAACGCGGGTGAAATAAGCCACGTGTACGAAGTCGCTGGCAGTTTGCTAGTGTTTATTATTTTATTGTGTTAAAAGTTGGCGTCAAGGTTCTGTCATTAGTCACTGTCATTAGTAGATCTTCGACAGTCGTTACGGATAGTCAGAAGCCAGGAAGTCTGACAACCAGTCTAACCAAGAGGTATCGTGTTGCCCAGTAACTGGGTTGTGGAGGTCAGATAGGCAATCGCTCCATGTAAAACACTGATATTCAGCTGCATCCGGTTAGACTGGAAGACGACCCCAACATAGTTGGGAAAAGGCTAAGTAGATGATGATGATTATAACAAAGAGCAAAGTACTTTTTTTTGTCTTAAAATCTCAAGAGAATTCAGGTCTAGATTTGTTTGATAATGTGATAAAATATCAAGGTCATTGCCAACCTCCTAATTGACCTAGTGCTTAGGAACATAACAAAACAATAAAAGTATCATTTGTAATCAATTAGAACGCAGCATTGGTCGCGGTGATCAGGTTGTAAACGTTTCAACTTTGTCGAGTTGAAAAAAAAAATTTAATTCAGAAGTCTAAAGAGGGAACTTGTACCGTCATCAGGCAGTCAGAGTAAGGTCTCCGCCTAGAACAAGCGTGGTGGTCAATGCTCGTGCCTTTTCTGTGTGAGGAGAGGCCTTGGCCCAGCAGTGGGACAATAATATAGACCACTAACTTCTGCTCGCATCTTCGTTCGCGTAGTTTTTTCACCCGCATTAGGTTACGGTTTTGGTTACTGCTCCGCACCTATTGGTCGCAGCGTAATGTTATATAGCCTAGGCTATAGGCTCAATTAATGGACTAACCAATACAAAAATAATTTTACAATTCAAACCAGTAGTTCCAAAGATTAGCGCGTTAAACCAACCAAACAAACAAACTCTTCAGCTTTAAAATATTAGTATAAATTATTCAAAATTCTGCCCGCGGCAAAAAACTGCCTCGGTAGCATTAGGCTACAGAGGCAGTTTTTTGCCGCGGGCAGAATTTTGTCTTAAGTGCGACTGCTACGCTAGAGGTCTTGGGTTCGATTCCCAGGTCGAGCAAAAAGTGTTATTGGATTTTTCTATGAAGTTCTCAGTAGAAGCTCAGAGTTAGGATTTCTGTCCGGTTAATGGCAATAGGCTCGCCCCCTAACACATGGGACCTAAACGTACCGGCGAACTGTAGGTGTACATTGGTACACCTCTGCCTAACACTTCGGGGAATATAGGCGTGATGGTATGTGTCTGCCCGCTGCTTCGTCAATGGAAAGTCGTCATACATAGTTATTAACATCATAGCCTAGTGTACTCTACTCTGTAATGGTGTAGCCATACCTGACGCTTCCTATCCATGAAGGATTTTTTGTAATCGAACCAGAGAAGAATTATTTCACCTGTACAATATCATTATCGTCGTATCAATCGAATACGTCGACGACCACTGCTTGGCCTCCCCAAGAGATAGCCGTAATGATCAGTCCCATGCTGCCCACATCCAGCTATTTCCCGCGACCTTTACCAGGTCGTCGGTTCACCTCGTGGGGGGCTTTCCCACACTGTGCCTTCCGATGATAGGTCACCACTTGAGAGCCTTACGAACCTACGGCCGTCTGCCCTGCGAGCTAGGCGCCCTGCCCATTGCCATTTGAGTTACGCAATTTTGAGAACTATGTTAGTTATCTTAGTTCTTTGAAAGTCCTCGTTTCTGATTCGATCTTGCAGAGAGACTCCGAGCTTAACCTGTTCCATTGCTCTCTGAGTTCTTTCATTTGATGTGGAGAAGCTCTAGGCGACTTTTATAATATAAGTCTAGATATTTTTTTTATTTATGACGAGTCATGATGAGTGAAAGGCGCCTGACAAAACGGATTTGGCAGATGTGAGTGGCAACGCCGGAAGGGGACGCCTTAGAAAAACCTGCCCTGACCTTATTGGTGAGGTTCTTTAGCAAGATCGGGTGCGCAGTACTCGTAACGTGTTTGTATGAACGTGTGAAAGCAGTACGTTACAGGATCGTAGCAGGTGTTCGTTCTGTGATTTCTGCCTACCCTCATGAGAACAAGCCTGGAGTTTATGTTTCTAAATAATCATAAATCATGCATATTTCCAGGGTAACCACACGAATGTGGAACACCAGGACCCTGCGACCAAGCCGCCCCCTCAACCGCCAGATGACCCGAAGTATGTACTGCACTCAGAAAAAGATACCTACGACTTTGCCGCACACAGATGCATCGCCAAACCTACCAAGTAAGTCTTGTAAGATTGGTAATCTACCAGTAAAATATACATATACTAATCTATAATAAACAAATGAATAAAATTGAAGGGTCTGTTTGTAATTTCAAATTACAAGCTTTTCACTAGATGCATATGAAAGTATATACGATACTAACATAAAAAAAACATTTTTTTAATTTTATGTCCGTCTGTCTGTTTATTCCGGCTTATCTCCGAAACTACTGCACTGATTTCAACCATTTTTTCACCAAACGATAGCTACATTATTTTTGAGTAACATGGGCTATATAACATCACGCTACGATCCACGAAAGCGGAGCAGTAACGAAAGACGTAACTTAACGCGGGTGAAATAAGGCACGCGTGCAGTTCGGTAGTAATTATAATAAACTGACATAGTTGATTAACTGATATGTTTTGACTGCCTCGTTAGCATAGTAGTCCAAAGCGCGGCTGCCAAGCTATAGGTCTTGGGTTCGATTCTCAGGTCGAGCAAAGTGTTATTGGGTATTTCTATGAAATTCTCAGTCGCAGCTCGGAGTTAGGATCTGTGCCCGGTTATTGGCATTAGGCTCGCCCCCTATTTCATGGGACCTAAATATACCGGTGAACTGTAGGTGTACATTGGTAGACCTCTGCCTAACCCTTCGGGGTATAGGTGCAGGCGCGATGGTATGTAACAAAATAAATTGGATTAGTATTTTTTTTTCACCCGCGTTCAGTTACGTATTTGGTGACCTACTGCTCCGCTCCCGTGTGTCATAGCGTGATGTTATACACTCTACTATTCCTCATGAATCTGACTATCATTAACTGAAACAATTTTTCAAATCCATTGAAGTTTCAATAATTACATCTTACAAACAAACAAATAATTTTATAACTCTTTATAATAATGCTGTAATCCAGGTGTTTTTCACGATATTTTCCATTACTGATGTCAGTGATATCCAAGATACATATAGGAGCTTAACTGTACAGTCAACAAAGCTATTTGGTATACAGGCAGTGTATTTGCAATTACTTTTAAACAATAACCGCCTCGGTAGCCTAGTGGTCCTAAATGCGACTGCTACGCTACAGATCTTGGGTTCGATTCCCAGGTCGAACAAATAGTGTTATTGGGTTTTTCTATGAAAATCTCAGTAGCAGCTCGGAGTTAGGATTTGTGCCCAGTTAATGGCAATAGGCTCGCCCCCTATTACATGGGACCTAAACATACCGGCGAACTGTGGGTGTACAATTACATTGGTACACCTCTGCCTAACCCTTTGGGGAATACAGGCGTGATGGTATGTTATGTTATGTTTTAAACAATGTTGTGAGTGTGCTGAGCAGACAATTCTTTTACATCACTCTTTTATGTGTGTCGTATGCTTATTACGCATTCAGTAAAAATGGATGGAACTGCCTCGGTAGCCTAGTGGTCCTAAGCGCGACTGCTACGCTAGAGGTCTTGGGTTCGATTCCCAGGTCGAGCAAAAAGTGTTATTGGGTTTTTCTATGAAATTCTCAGTAGCAGCTCGGAGTTAGGATTTGTGCCCGGTTAATGGCAATAGGCTCGCCCCCTATTACATGGGGCCTAAACATACCAGCGAACTGTGGGTGTACATTGTTAAACCCAAACAATACAATACAGGCGTGATGGTATGTTATGTTATGTAAAAATGGATATTGGCAGTGTAGTGGAAAGATCAATAATTTTGCCTGCATACCAAATAGCTTTGTTGACTGTACATAATTTTTATAGATTCACGTGTTGAACAATTTATTCCATTATAAATAGACCATTTTAGATCATTATTAAACGTGTAATATTACCATCAATTTATTTGTGGCCAACTATAATAAGTAATTCATCTTTAAACGATTCAACCTTCACGAAGAATTCGTTACCGACTCTTAAAAGCCCGGTTACAATGGAGTGGGCAACATGAGGGCACGGGCTTACAGCATACCTGCATTTGATTCCGAAAAAATGTTACTGGGTTTTCTATTGGGAATGTCTTAGTAGCAGCCAGGAGTTTTGTTTTTTTTTTTTTTTTTAAAACCGTTGCCCCACACTAGGAATTTCTCCTGTATCGTGGGTGCGTTTACAAACATATAAACTCACATACACAAACAGCCAGACCCGGAACAACTATCTGTAGGTCATGCAAATATTTGTTCCGTGCGGGAATCGAACCCGCGACACGCAGCGCAGCAGTCGCCGATCGCTCGGCCGTTGCGCCAACCGTGTCGTCAAAATTGGTGGTGGTCAAAATTGGTCAAAATTGGTGGTGTGACGCCCCCGTGGCTGACGTAAAGCCGTTAGTCCCGGCTGTCATTCGCAGATATTGGCTTTGATTTGATAGTCAGTAGCCGGGAAGTCTGACAACCAGTCTTACTAAGAGGTATCGTGTTGCCCAGTAACTGGGTTGTGGAAGTCAGATGGGCAGTTGCTCCATGTGAAACACTGGTATTCAGCTGCATTCGGTTAGACTGGAAGCCAACCTCAATATAGTTGCGAAAAGGCTAGGCAGATATATATATTCTGTAGTTGTCCAAAATGGTGTAACGGGCCCTTAAATAAAATTGTGTAACAAGGAAGTTCTCAAGATATATTCTCTGACTATCTACAGGTTTCTGATCGCGACTTCGTCTGCGTGTTTTATTAACCCGCCTTAAGGCCCTGTAGTAAGAAAATGTTTAGGTAATTTATAATAACGCATCGTCAACAAATAAGGTTCAAAACAGCGATACGTTTGATGTTAGTTGAATCGAATAACCACCAAAATAACAGTAATTGTAAAGTTTTCTTTGAATTGTAAAAAAAATACACTGCTCCGTGGAATTATTTATAGGTATGTCTTTAGTTCATGAAATTCCCTATAATATCACTATACAAAATGATATAAATAGTTTACGCTCAAAATTCTGAGATCCGCGCAACGAAAAATTTTTTTTATGCTCTCCTTTACCATTGTTATGCCATAATACTGTTATATTTTCATGAAATATTTATAGGTGAGTCTTTTTTCTGAACCCTTAAAAATACACTTAATTTTTTTCAGCCTTATAAAATTCTAGCGACCTGCCCGTGACTTCATCCGCGTGGCTTATTTCACCCGCGGCAAATTATGTTTATCGTTACTGCTCCACTCCCGTGTGTCGTAGCGTAATGTTGTATATGCCTATGTTACTCAGGAATAATGTAGCTATCTATTGGTGAAAAATGGTTAAAATCGGTCCAGTACTTTTGGAGCCTATTCGTTACAAACAAACAAAGAAATCTTTCCTCTTTATAACATTAGTATATATAGCAATACATCAGACTATGCGACAAAAAAACGTCTGTTTTACAGTGTCCTGTGTTCGGATAGCCCCTTAAGTAACGTCTTTGGTTACTGCTCCTGTCCCGTGTGTCAAAGCTTGATGTTATATAGCTTATACTATTCGTCATGAATCTGGCTATATTATACAAAACTGGTTTCTGCTCGCGACTTCGTCCGCGTAATTTTATCGCCCGCATAAAATTACGTCTCTGGTTACTGCTCCTCACCTATTGGTCGTAGCGTGATGTTATATAGGCTATAGGCTTCCTCGATAAATGAACTATCCAACAAAAAAATAATTTTTCAATTCCAACCAGTAGTCCCTGAGATTTAGGGCGTTCAACCAACCAAACAAACAAACTCTTCAGCTTTTTAATATTAGCATAGATAAGTCTAGGTTTCCACATGATTATTTTCTCTAAGTACCGATGTCAATATAATTTTGTTTTTATTTCAGTGCTCTAGAATCCACGGGCCATTTAATAAAAGGATGCCTTGGCGGGGGTATCCTAGGCATCCACGAGGCGTATATGAAATGTGGCCTTTGGACATCCCTAGTAGTCACCGTCATCTTTGGTTTCTACATCGCTTACTGCGTACATGTAAGTTATTTTTGAATAGTAGCCGTACTCTCCATCTTGAATTACGGTGCACAAACTTGGTCTTTGATTAACATCCAAAAGTTCAAAGTCAGGGTTTGCCAACGTGTTACGGAGAGGCGCATACTTGGTGTTGAACTAACAGATTGCGTTCAAAACACCACACCGCGCTCCAAAACACAGTTCATTGACGTGGCTCAAAAGGTTGCCTTGCTTATGACCCGGTTTACACCAAAGCAGAGAGGAAAGAAGATTTCTCGTACAACCAATCGGCTTGCGTTATTTCACATCTCACTGCGTAGTTTCAACACAACACAGTATCCTATTGGTTGTTTACGAGACGTCTCCTCTCCGCTTTGGTGGAAACCGGGTCTAAATAGGACTGGGCTGGACATGTCTGCGGCAGGTCGAACAGTCTATGGGCCCGTAGAGCCCAAGATCGGTGTCCCGAAATGGCGAGACGAGGACCCGGCAGACCAAGAAGGCGATGGCCGGACGACTCGGTCGGCTTCCTTAAGAATTGGCAAGACGTTGAGCAAAGTCGCTATAAATGAAAGAAATGGGGGAAGGCCTTTGCCCAGCAGTGGGACAGTACGGGCTAGTTATAATAATAATAATGAAATTGCCCACGATTTCATCCGTGTGAACGTCGCGGATAGTTTATGTGGCCTATGTATGAACAAAGATAGCTATAATTTTTATGTTACCTTTAAAAATAAAATTTCCTATATTCCTCATACATTTTTAAATCCGCATGATTTAAAAATGAACACACACACCATCACGCCTGTATTCCCCGAAGGGTTAGGCAGAGGTGTAACAATGTACACCCACATGTATGATTTAAGAATGTATGAGGAATATAGGATATTTAATTTTTTTTGAGATGGGAGTACTTGTTTGATTTATAACCCGCACCATCGACTGGTATTGGACCGCCATTGGAGGCCCCTCCACCATTTGCGATCTGACCTGCACACACATTCCGCTAGAGACGCGCGCGTCTCCGTCACAGGCCTATGTGTGTTCGAGCGCTGTTCATTGTCCTTAAGGTCCCTCTTTACGGTGTTCGAGATATTAAGCAAAGGTCAATGACGCCTCCTCCCCCTCCTTATCGCTATCACTAAATCGCACCAACCTTACAGGCAAAACTAGGCGACTGAATCAATAGGTCCATTATATTTGTGGTCTAAAATAATATTGTATTTTCTAGATATTAGTAAGTTCAGCACAATTATTATACAAAAGGCTTCATCTACCACAAATGTCATATCCAGACGTCGCAGAGGCGTCGCTAGAAGTAGGACCGTTTCCCAGCCTGAGGAAATACAGCAAATGGTTTAGGTTAGTATTATTAATAATAAGCAATAACAGCCGCGTACAGCTTGCCGGTTAATGGCAATAGGCTCGCCCCCTGTTACATGGGACCTAAACATATCGGCGAACTGTGGGTGTACAATTGGTACACCTCTGCCTAACCCTTCGGGGAATACAGGCGTGATGGTATGATGGTGTTTTATTAATAATACAACATGGGGGTTCTTCAAGAAAGGAGTTTAGAGGTTTTACGGGGTCGGCAACGCTTGAGTGTTGCCTCTGGTGTTGCAAGTGTCAATAGGCAGCGGTAACCGATTATCATCAGGCGGGCCGCTAGCTTGTTTGCCACCTCCGTATTAAAAAAAACCAGCCTATTATTGTCCTACTCCAGGATAAAGGCGTTTCCTCATACGTACAAAATAAATAATCAAATAAATTTACGATACCTGGTCATTAGTAAGAAATACTAATTTTTTTTTTGACAGTATTTCAGAATAGACCTCTTTCAAGAAATAGAATCACCCTGATGCGTATACGGTAGGCATTGGTTCGTGACTATAATACTGTGTGTGGGTTCATTGCCTTGCAAATACGATGCCATCCCAGAGACAAAGTAGAAATGTCTCGTGTGCCTGTAATTACACCGGCACCTACAACCCTTGAAACAGGAACACAGCAACGCTGCTTTGCGGCAGAAATAGGTATGGTGGTAGTACATCGCCGGACGAGCTCCTTTACAAAGAGCTCTACTACTAAGTGCACCTGTGTTTGCGCACACACTTGTGGACTATAATATTTCCTCTTGGCTAGTCTGAATTAAGATTAGCCGCCGTGACCGGAATTGGTCTGGAGAATTTTTATTTGTACGAGTACATGTTCATTTATTTACAGGTATGCAGTAGATCTAATAATTTGCATAGATCTGTTTGGAGCATGCTGCGTATACCAGATTATCATAGCTAAAACCATACAGCAGCTGGTGGAAACGGAGGAGGGGACAGAAGACCTGGGCTATTTAAGATTATACATACTGACATTACTAGTCCCCATTTTGTTACTCTGCATGATCACAACTTTGAAATATTTAGCGCCATTCACATTAATTGCCGATTTTTTTATTGGTAAGTATCTTACTACTTTTTCACCCGCGTTACTGTTCCGCTCCCGTGTGTCGTACCGTTATGCTATAATTACAGCCTACTTATTTCTGCCCGCGACTTTGTCTGTGTGGATATTTTCACCCGTGTTAAGTAACGTCTTTGGTTACTGCTCCGCTCCCTTGTGCCGTAGCGTGATGTTATATAGCCTATGACACTCTTTTTTTTTTAATTCCAACCAGTAGTTTCTTGGATTAGCGTGTTCAACCAAACAAACAAACACACTCTTCAGCTTTATAATATTAGTATAGATGAATTAATGGCTGATTAATTTTAAAAGACGTTTAACAAATATAACTTTTCAGCTTTATTAATTACTAGCAAGCTGCCCGCGACTTCGTCTACGTGGCTTATTTCACCCGCGTTAAGTTATGTCTTTGGTTACTGCTCCGCTCCCTTGTGTCGTAGGGTAATGTTATATAGCCTATGTTATTTAGAAATAATGTATCCATCTATTGGTAAAAAATAGTTAAAATTAGTCCAGTAGTTTTGGAGCTTATTTGGTACAAACAAAAAAACACAAAATCTCTGCTCTTTGTAACACAAGTACAATTTAAAATAGATTTTATTAATCACTAGCTGTTGCCCGCGACTTCCTTCGCGTTCACTATTTTATTGGTTTAAATTTTGGTTCCGCATAACCCTCTTTTTTTAAATTAAAGTAAAAAAATAGCCTTAGTTACTTCTTATAACATTAGTTATCTGCGAGTGAAAGTTCCGTCAAAATCGGTCGAGCTATTTCAGAGATAAGCCGTAACAAACACAGACAAAAATTTTAAAAATAGATTTTTTTATGTTGGTACCGTATATACTTTCATATGCATTTAGTGAAAAGCTTGTAATTAGAAATTACAAACAGACTCATCAACTTTATTTATTTGTATAGATTATTAATTCAGTAACCTGATTTTATTAATCATTATTATTTCAGTAACCTGTGTGGTAGCGACAATAGTTTACAGTCAACGTACGGCTCCTAAGATTTCTGACATGCCCGCATGGAAAGATGTAATTGGCTTCTTTGAATTCTGCGGCATCGTTGTGTTCAGTATGGAAGGGATTGGCGTCTCATTACCCATAGAAAACAATATGAAGAACCCTAAGCAGTTCCCTCTGGTCCTATGCGGTGGTAAGTCTGAAGTCAATTGACACCTTTGATTTTTCCCCACCTGATTAAGATCAGTGGTCACCGCTGCTTAAAGACATCTGCAATACCAGAGGCATTGCAAATGCTTTGCCATCCCTGAGACAAAGTTGAAATGTCTCATGTGCGTGTAATTACACCAGCAGCCTTCAAACCGGAACACGGCAACTAGTAAGTTTTTCTATGAAATACTCAGTAGCAGCACGGGGGTAACGATTTGTGCCCGGTTAATAGCATTAAGCTCGCCCCCTTACATTGCACTTAAAAACATACAGGCAAACTGTGAGTGTACATTGGGTACAGCTCTGCCTAACCCTTCGGGAAATACAGGCGTGATGGTGTGTAATTTCATTTTTCGTTTTTTGATTTTTTTACACTTATTTTTTATGGTAATATATTTTTTTAAATGTAGTATTGGTGTAGATTATGGAGTTTAAGTTAGAGCCCTCTGTTATTTTACGTACTATATTAGTAACTAGCCAACTGCTCACGACTTCATCCTCGTGGTTGGTTACTGCTCCGCTCCCGTGAGTCGTAGCGTGATGTTATATACTGTTACTCAGAAATAACGTAGCTATCTATTGGTGTAAAATGGTTAATCGGTCCAGTAGTTTCGGAGACTATTCGTAACAAGCAAATAAACCGACAAAAAATCATTCCTCTTTATAATATTAAGTAAAGAAGTATAGATAAGCTTATGACTTTTCCCTCTACACCAGGTATGACAGTAGTGGTCTCATTCCTGATCCTCGTGGGATTCTTCGGATATTGGGGTTTTGGAGAAAAATCAATATCACCAGTTACATTGAATTTCCCTTCAGAAATGTAAGTACTGTGTCACTTTGTGTTGGTTCTTTCTTTTAACCCCTGACGCAAAAACCACGGGGTGTTATAAGTTTGACGTGTATGTGTGTGTTTGTGTTTGTCTGTGCCATCGTAACTCCGGAACGCATGAACCGATTTTAATTTTGTGTTTGAAAGGTTAATTAGCCGGCAGTATTCTTAGCTTTGTTTGATGGAAATCGGATCAGCGATTCCAAAGTTATCACCTCTTTTGTTAGCTACGATAGTGATTTTTCTCTTCTGTCGGGGGTTACTTAAAAATTTTAATTTTCTTTTGTTTTCCTAAGAAAAACGTTGTCCCATACTAGGAATTTCTCCTGTATCAGGGGTGCGTTTACTAACAAAGATAATAAACTTAAAAGTATTATCGCATTATCGGAAAAAAAAATATCTTTCGGACTTTTGTAACCTAAGGCGATTATCACACAGCACCGCACCTTGTCGCGTCGCGCGGGGCCAAAGGTTTTGTTTTGTATTGTTATTAACTGCCTCATTAGCCTAGTGGTCCCAAGCGCGACTGCTACGCTAGAGGTCTTGGGTTCGATTCCCAGGTTGAGCAAAAAGTGTTTTTGGGTTTTTCTATGAAATTCTTAGAAGCAGATCGGAGTAAGGATTTGTGGCCAGTTAATGGCAATAGGCTCGCCCCCTATTACATGGGACCTAAATATACTGGCCCACTGTAGGTGTGTGTACATTGGTACACCTCTGCCTAACCCTTCGGGGATACAGGCGTAATAGTATGATGATGTTATTAAAAATCCTAAATGCATGAGGTCCTCCTGGTTTCAATTCCCAGGTCAGGCAAAAGTGTTATTGGGTTTTTCCATTAGGAATTTCTCAATAACAGCCCGGAGTGTGAAAGTTAGTGGTGTAACACCCCCGTGCCTCCGAAAGCACGTAAAGCCGTTGGTGCTGCGCCTGATCTCTCCTCGGTCGTGTCGGCTTGACGTCCTATCAGACTATGTGAGTGAGGAAAGAGGAAATGCACCTGTATTTGCGCACACACTTGTACACTATAATAACTCCTGCTTTCTTAAATATTTATTCGCCTTCTCTCCTATATTTATTCGCCTGTACAATATTATTAATGATTAACATTTCTTTTCCAGTTTCCCAACAATTTTGAAGGTGTTAATGGCAATTATGATTTTTGTTACCTTTGCACTTAACTTTTGGGCTCCATTTAACCTGGTCTGGTACTACGTGTCTAAGAAACATGACCCAAAGAAGTACTGGATTTGGGAGAGGGTGTACCGGGCAACATTCATAGTCATCATCACCTCTTTGGCGATCGCCTTCCCGAATATAGGAAATCTAATGGGACTGGTAAATATATATATTTTTTATATCCATGGATGATTATCAAGCTGACGGCCCCACCTGATGTTAAGTGATGACCGCTGCATATAGATATGCGTTGCTATCCCAAAGACAAAATTGAAATGTTTCATGTGTGTGTCAGCATCTATAGCCTTTCCTTATTGGGTTTTACCATTAGGATTTGCTCAATACCAGCCCGAAGTTAGGAAGTTGGTGGTGTGACACCCCCGTAGCTTGGAAAGCACGTAAAGCCGTAGGTACCGGCTGTCATTAGTAGATCTTTGACAGTCGTTACGGATAGTCAGAAGCCAGGAAATCTGACAACCAGTCTTACCAAGAGGTATCGTGGTGCCCAGTAACTGGGTTGTGGAGGTCAGATAGGCAGTCGCTCCATGTGAAACACTGGTATTCAACTGCATCCGGTTAGACTGGAAGCCGACCTTAACATAGTTTGGAAAAAGCTAAACAGAAGAGGACCCATAGCCTCCAAACCGGAACACAGCAACGCTGCTTTGTGGCAGAATTAGATATTATGGTGTAGGGATGTAGCGTAGTGCATCTCTCTGCTGTGTGGTGATGCACTCCCCTATACAACGTGTTTTTAGGGTTCCGTACCTCAAAAGAAAAAAACGGAACCCTTATGGTCACTTTGTCGTCCGTCTGTCTGTTTGTCTGTCAAGTCCCTTTATTTCGGGAATGCGTGGAGTTTGCGTAAAAAAAGATTCGGCCGTTTATTCAGCAAAGGGAATCAAAACTCATAGGGTACTTCCCGTTGACCTAGAACTATGAAATTTGGCAAGGAGCATCGTTATAGGCCACAAATACAAGAATAGATCTCATAACTATACATTTGTAAATCTTAAAAAATATGGGACTATATTTTTATAGAGGGTCGGAATTTCAAATTGAACCTACTGATCCAAATGGAGTATCATATGAAAGGGCTTGATGTGCACATTGCAAAATATATGTAATTATTTTTTTCCGATTCATAATTTCTTATTTATTTATTCCGTCGCGATATTTCTTATTTATAATAAAAAATATTATAAAAATACCGTTTTCCTCTTTGTTTCCGAAGTCTGTGAAACGAAAAATTTCAAATAATTTTAATTAGTATTTCATTTAAAAAAGTTTTAGAAACTTTTCATATCTCTACAATTCTAAAAATAAAATCGTGTAATTCCTACGTCAATAGGTATAAAAAACTTCAAATAAATGACATTGCTATGATTTTTTACCTAGGCGTTTGGATCGCATGATGAATTAATTGCAAGTCAAGTGGTCGAGTAACGAGACTTCAGTTAACAGTAGGTAGGCGAACATATATGATAAGTCCAATAAACAAGCGAGGGTCAACGAAAATCCAAAATAAAAAACACAACGAACAAACAAACGGCAGAGCGTTCAAACGTCATACAAAAAGGCCTACTACATTACACGATTTGTTGAGCCCTGCCTGCAGGAACAGGGTAGTATAATAAGAAACAGGGAGTCAACAGGTCAAACAGGGCGATCGAGTGGTTCCGACCGCCCTACGTCCCTGACACGCTGTCGATAGTGTAGTGTAATGAGAGACAGGGAGGCAGAGCCCTGCCGATGCCGCAGGCAGCGCAGCCATCGCAGTGTTGCCAACCATTCGATTGAAATCGTATTCATAACACTTTTTGTCTCTAGTACGATGTATGATCGAATAATCGTAATCGTACGCAAAATTTACGACCTTTTCAAACCTTATAATCATCATAACAAAATATACTTAAATACGGAAATTAAATTATTTTGTCCACATAAAAAATCAATAACTTACAAACATGAACAAGACTTTTACTTAATTTTTGTTATTATGATTTCGATTATCCGATCGTGCATTGTATCAGAACCAAAAAGGTCGTATTAATACGATCGTACGGTATTTAAATCGTTCGATTGGCAATATTGTGAGACAGAATGCGATTTGCAGCGTAGTGTAATAATCAGCACCCTCCCTGATATGCGAGGTACACGATAGACAGGGTCCGAGAAATCGTGTATTCTAATAGGCCTTTAAAACATAGCCTGTCAAACAAAATCAGCTTTAAAAGTAATTGAGATACTTTTTATGTTTAATATTTCACGAAAGTGCTAGGAAAATATTAAACACTACATAATTCATGAATCATTTTTTAAATATTATGAGTTAATGTGACATTCATGATATTCATGTCAGTCATTTAGCAATCTCCTTCCAACTTGATGCCTCCACGCTTTCCGGAAATAAAGGGTCTTGACAGACAGACAGACAGACGGACGGACAACAAAGTGATCTTATAAGAGTTCTGTTTTTTCCTTTTGAGATACGGAACCCTAAAAATTGTTAAAATCGGTCCAATAGTTTCGTAGTCTATTCGGTACAAAACAAACAAACAAAAAAAACTTTCCTCTTTACAATTAAGTATAGATTACATTTAGGCATAGAATTGATTGATATTGTCTTTTTTTCAGCTCGGTGCGTTTTGTTTGTCAAACATGGGTTTCATATTTCCGGCCGTCATTGAACTGCTGGTGGTATGGGAAACTCCTGGCTTAGGAAAGTACAAATGGCGCTTATGGAAAAACGTCATTGTTCTCATAGTTGGAGTGCTATTGTTCGTAGCTGGCACCTACTCAAATGCTAAAGGATTAATTGCCAGTTTGTAAATAAAAACAATACCTATATCTATAAAATATGTTTTTTTAAGTAGTATAGTTTTTTTTTTTTTTGGGCGTGGGAAATCATCAAATAACTTCTACCGCCCTAGTGTCAGACTTTTACTGACTAAAACCCACCCATGTTCCTTCTTGTGCCCTTTGCGTTCCGGGGGTGCGGTATCTCTTACGAACAACCCGCAGCCCCGGCAGGCATCGGCCCTCAGTGGCCCCTTCCCTTTACTGACAACTCTTTGAGGCGCGCGTGGAACACGAACGCGCCGTCGACACGGCCTGTCGTTATGATACACGTAAGGACGGTCAGCTACCCATTGCTCACCGTTCACAGGCCCGTATCTACGGTGGCCGGGAGTCGTCTCGCGAAGTAGTATAGTGTGGTGTATCTTTGAACGATATAGTGAGGAATGCGATTATACGAGAACGTTGTTGATTAAAAAAGGATATAATACTTAGATGGTTCGGTCGTGTTCAAAGGATGAATGAAAGGCGATTAACAAAAGGGATTCACATGACAGATGTGAGTGGCAACGCGGTAGGGGACGCCTTAAAAAGACCTACCCTAACCTTATTGGTGAGGTTCTTTAGAAAGGTCGGGTATGCAGTACTCATAACCGGCGTGCTTGTATGACCAGATATATGAACGTGGACGAGGCGAAAGGAATATGTAAGGATCGTAGCAGGAGGCCTTCAGTGGTTCCTAACTACCCCCATGGGAATAAGACGTAAGTTAAAGTATGTTTTTATATATCTCAGACGGCCGTTGGGTACGTTTGGTTCTCAAGTAGCGATCACGGACCGGAAGACGCTGTGTGGGAAGGCCCACCGAAGTCGACCAATGACCTGGTAAAGGTCGTGAGAAATCGCTGGATACGGACAGCACAGGACCGATTATTCTGGCTATCTTTAGGGGAGGCATATGTCCAGCAGTGGACGTCATTCGGCTGATATGATGCTAATGATACCTTATGGCGTTTGAGACGTCATGGTGGTTTGGCGACTTAGTAAAGTCGATAGTAAAGCCGAAAGCACACCGCGTATTCTAAATGTATTCTAAATAAGAAAGTCACAATATTTTCACTTTTTATTGCCATCTGACTCTGGCAGCCCTATAATGATAGAGGTTAAATACAATCAAATCGAATAAACACTTCTTGTAGTACGAGATCCGGTATAAGAAAAATGTACTCTCACTCTGCCTGGAAACTGCCTCAGTAGCCTAGTGGTCCTAAGCGCGACTGCTACGCTAGAGGTCTTGGGTTCGATTCCCAGGTCGAGCATAAAGTGTTAATGGGTTTTTCTATGAAATTCTCAGTAGCAGCTCGGAGTTAGGATTTGTGCCCGGTTAATGGCAATAGGCTCGCCCCCTATTACATGGGACCTAAATATACCGGCGAACTATGGGTGTACATTGTTACACCTCTGCCTAACCCTTCGGGGAATGCAGGCGTGATGGTACTCTCATCCGTTATTTAATAATGGTACTTAAGGATTATATGCTAGATAATACATAGATTGATACATCGCACATGAGTTGCCTAGCTAAATCGCGTACCGAAGATGTTAAATATTAAAAAATGTAGGCCAATTTTTTGGGTCAAATCCCACCTTAGCTGATAGAATACACGGTCACTGACAGCGGTGAAGGAAAACATTGTGAGGAAACCTGGACTTATAATTATTAATAGAAGTATGAAATCGCCAATTCGTCTTAAGCCAGTGGCGTGCACTCCATATAAGCAAATAAGTACTGCTTACCTCACGTAAATTCAGAATCAACAATATAATCGTTAATGAATAAATAAAAAACTTAATAAATAAACAATTGGCGTTCATGAATACAATTTTGTTGCGCTGTGCACATTATTTCTTACTTACCATGAAATACCTAGGACAGTACGAAACCTATTTTCATTCTACACAAAGCGCACCACTCATTCGGTCAAGGTCAGTAAGCTTCCTCATCTTTGGTCGTATTTTATACCACTAAAATCTAATGTCGCTTCTGTCATGCGAAATACACTAAAATTTGACGCTCGCGATTTTACGGTATTTTTAAGCAGTACTTAATCTTCTATTATTAGTTGATCAATATCGTAGATCGAAGATTATTGGCTAAATTCAAATTGGATAAAGAGAGAAAGCAAGCTTTATTTATGCTTTCTTTCGTTTCGCTTCGTCCTGCTGTATTCTGCGAGTAGTCATCGTCAGCGCGCTATATTGTCAAACAATATAGCGCGCTGACGATGACTACTCGCATACCTAATCATTTCTAATATCAGCTGTTCATCATCATCATTTTTAAGGTGCTGTGTTACGAAAGGAAATGTTTATTTATTTATTAAACTTTATGCACATAATTAATGTAAAATACACTGTACAAATTCGGACTTAATGCCTTAGGCATTTTCTACCAGTCTACCTTAGGGCGATGCAGAGACAAAACATAGTAGGTGCAAATAACAGAAAATTTTCAGGAATAGAATATATTTTTATAATAAATACATATATACATACATACAAACAAAACAAAGTAGAGATAGATAAAAATACATAGTTAAAGAAATGATAAACAAATTAATTGTGAGACGAGTCTGCCAACCTCATAAGCAAGTGTTTACGTTGTGTGTGAACTGTGTAAATATGGATTAATTACAATGTTTAATGTGTAATGAAAGTGCAATATGCATAGATAAATTACGTAAAAAGTCCCTTTTCGTTTGCAAGTAGATAAAACAAAAAAAGTTTCATTTGCTAGACCCACACCAAATCTAGATCAGTGGACTTAGTGGGGCGTCTAAGAATCTGTTTTTGACTCAAAGAAAAGGTAATAATCTTAAACATTTTACTTCTAAATATTGTGAGGTATCGAATAAAAATCGGGCAGAGTTTCCACTATATTTTTAATCATATACGAATGAATCACAAAAATGGCTGACAATGGCATTCATAGACACTTCCCCACTCTCGGCTGATGGCTTGGCTGGAGGGAAGGTGTCATGGCGGCGGTTTGGCTATGGCGTAGCGGGCACGTCACGCGGTGACGCGGCGTCGGCTGACGTCACGGCCGTTACAATATATTATGATAACAATTATACCTGGCTAAAGGGTTGTTGTCATTCAAATTTTTTATTTTTTTCGCCGCCGAATGTTCGTTTTCGTCCTTGAAACATAGTCATACATATTTACGAAATACCCACACAAGGACAGAAACGTCAGTCTGATCTTTCTTTCTTTAAATAGATAAAGGGATTTTGTTAAATTTGTAACGGTCTGGAACCTTTTACAAAAACGTTATAGATTGGTACATATTCAAAAAAAAACAGACGTATAGACTTAATATATTTTTATTTATATATTTTTTAATAAAATATTTAAAAAACAAATGAATATCTAATTAGAAGTAAATAATAAAAAATTTACCCAAAGAAATTCTTAAATATTTATATTGTACCGGATCTTAGACCATTGTTTATTTACACAGACTCTCGTATTATCGATTCTCGTATCGTTGTATTTTATATAAATCAGACTAGGTACATTAATATTATACACAAATAGGAAGGGACGTCTTTCACAAACTCATATGCACTGCATCAGACGCGAAGCCAAAAAAATACGTTCCAAAGTAATCATAGAACTATTTGTAAAAACGGTTCTTTACGCACTAGATCCGAATTCCGCCGTCGTCGTCTCCAGCATCAGTGAGTCTCCAATTCGGGAAAAATATTGACGGGCCAAAGTAATGTTTGTACGAACGCTTTTGCATTACCTCGGAATCTAATCGGGCAATGGCCCCTGAATTGCTTCGATTTATATGCGTGTGGTGTGAGCACTACTTTGTTAAAACTCTTTGAAAATTTGATTAATATTTAGTGGACATTAAGGATGTTTAGTTGGGCCCTCTGTTCTCGCATAGAGGGTCGAGGGCCCAACTTTACAATCCATAACTCGCTTATTCGACTTCCACAAAATCTGATTCCAACATTCACATTCTTTGGCAATTTTAACAAAATCTTAAGCACATTTTCAAAGCGTTTAAACAAAGCGGCCCTCATACCGCGCACAAATTTCGATTCGGATCATTTGGTTTGTGGATTTATATTTATTCTAATAAATACATCGACCAGTTCCATGAAAGTCACGATAGACCCGCAAATTAAAATGAAGAGTCCAACAATTATAAGTATCACCGCTCGCCAGAGCCTCCAGTTACTACGTCCAAAACCTGGCCTCTTCCAAACAACCAATAGAGTGATGAGGTTAGGCCAAATAAAAGCCATATTTGATAGACAGAAACACCCAATCTGAAAATAAAAAAAAAACGAAAAGTTCAAGTCGAATAATGACATCATCACCTGCTTAACCTGTTTCCAACAGGGTGACTTCCAATCAAACCGAATGCGGATAAATACCAGTGTTTTACATGGAGCGACTGTCTATCTGACCTCCACAACCCAGTTACTGGGCAACACGATAGCACAAATTTATGAACTAAGACACTACATGCTAATGGCACCCTCCGTGCGGGGTACGGACCTCGGCTTAGGGCGTAGCTGGGGCGAGGGAATAGGCTGGACCGGTTCATGATCATATTAGGCGACAGCTACAAGGTAAGCGGCGCGGAAATGACGGCGGGTCTGTATTTGTAGGTAACTTACGAATCCCATGATGGCGTTTATATCTGGAAATACGATTGCGATAATGCCGATCAAAGTCGCAAAAAAGGCGCGGTAGAAGTACTCATAAGTAACCCTTTTCTCTGGAGGATATCTTTTCTGAATATAGTAATAGCAAAGGTTGAATGGCACCCAGAAGTTCAGTCCAAAAGTAACATAGATCATCAGAGCTATACAACCTTTCAGGATCTTCGGGCCTCTGAAATAAACATATTTTTTTTTTTTAACTGCCTCCTTAGCCTAATGGTCCTAAGCGCGACTGCTATGCTAGAGGTCTTGGGTTCGATTCCCAGATCGAGCAAAAAGTGTTATTGGGCTTTTCTATGAAATTCTCAGTAGCAGCTCGGAGTTAGGATTTGTGCCGAGTTATGGCAATAGGCTCGCCCCCTATTACATGGGACCTAAACATACCGGCGAGCTATGGATGTACATTGTTACACCTCTGCCTAACCCTTTGGGGAATACAGGCGTGATAATATGTTATTAATTTTACAGCTTCCATCATGTATTACTTCACCGTGAATTTGTGCCTTAGTGCACGGGCCACGGCTTTATGCTAAGCGCCAGCCATTTCACGCGGTAGTAACACATAATTCCGTCTAGGGTGTTAATTTATTATAAGTAGGGAAAACAAAAGGGGGTAAGCAGAGCTGCGTCTTTTAACAAGGATGTGAAGCAGCAAGGTTCAGTTAAGGGCTCGTGTGTTAAGGATGGCTTCATGAAGGTAGAGAAGAAAAAGAGGAAGAAGCTTCCTTGTCGTAACCAGTGCGGTATCGCGCTGTTAGGACCCAACGTGCTGCTGCGTCGAGCTATATCAACGACGCCGCTGTATCTATCCAGATTAAAATATTATTTTTTAAATATTAAAATTGAAATAAAAATATATTTTTTTTTAGCCCACTGGCATCGGGAACAGGGTTCAAGCCACCAGTGGTCAGGGCTCCTGAGAAAGGAACCTCCTAACAATACGCGCCGTGTCTAAGAGTACCGCTTTCTGAATCTAGCCCTCGATCCAGCCGCCTAATGAGAGCCTCCCTAAATGTTGCTCGAGACTCTTGGCAATTAAGCCATTGGCTGTAACAACAATCGGCACAATGATTGCTGAGTCCACATCCACATGTCGACAACCTCGCGGGCCAAGTCAAGATTCTTGATCTTCTTGCCATTCTCGGCCTTCACGAGGTTAATAAGTTAATAAGTTTATAATATTGTTTATATTCATTTTGCAATATTGTTTTTGTATATAGGAAACAATTTTATGTAAAATTGTAACTATACAAACCTAGGATATACTCGTATGGACGGTTAGGGGAGAAACTGTGTTGCAAACTTTGCGCATCTCTGAAACGATTGGACCAAAAATTATATACCATCACGCCTGTATTCCCCAGAGAGTTAGGTAGAGGTGTACCAATGTACACAGCTCGCCGGTATGTTTTTAGGTCACATGTAATAGAGGACGAGCCTATTGCCATTAACCGGGCACAAATCCTCCGACTGCTATTGAGAAATTCATAGAAAACCTAATATCACTTTTTGCTCGACCTGGAAATCGAACCCAAGACCTCTAGCGTAGCAGTCGCGCTTAGGACCACTAAGCCAACGAGGCAGTTACCAAATATTATAAATTCAATATTTTTTAAATCCTTAGTAGGTAGTTTATCCTTAATCGCCGTCAATTACTCCGTAAATTGGCACTGCTACTTACAAGTCCATCGGAAAATTTAGCGTGATTGGCGGTTCGCACTTGTCCAAGAAAGCCGCATACCCAAAGAATGATAAACTTGATACACCCAGCACAATCAAAAACATTCCTGAAATGAGAGTAAATATTAATTAGCGGTATAATTAGGGCGTTACCACACTAATCGATCGATGCCATCGATCTATGGTAGTATGGGTTAGTGGACGTCGATCAAAGATACCACACCGATCGATGGCATTGGTGAATAGGAAATATGCATGATTTTTTTTAATCGCATTTACTAACAAAATATGAAAATAGAGCCTGGAGATGACAAAAAGTGATTTTAAAATTGAAATCGGCCAAGAAATACAGCCATTACAAGCATTCAGAAAATTAAAACTATTAATATGCACAGATTAGACAGGGAGCTCCGACATGACAAGTGACGTCATATGTCACTCATCATCATCTTCCTGCCCTTATCCCATGTTACTTGGGGTCGACGCAACACGTTTTCTTCTTCCACGCTGTCCTGTCAACCGTCATGCTATCGATGACTCCCTTCTCTTTCATGTCATTCTTCACGCAATCCCTCCATCATTTCTTTGGCCTCCCTCTTCCCCTCCATCCATCCACATTCATATTCATAACTCTTTTGGTCACATGCGTCTCATCCCTCCTCTTCACAAGACAAACGGTACCCTTTCAACTTTTCTGTCACTAGCGCTACTTTCAAAGTTTCTCTAATATTGACGTCTAATGTCACTAAGGCCTTAATAACTCGTGTTAAATTTCGTTTTGCTACAAAGAGATAGCAACAAATCTCAATTCGAAAAATTGTTTTACTTAACTGTTTATGATTGAGGATTACTTAAAAAAAAAATATGCACATTCCGTATTGTTTATCGCCTGTCATCCGTCGATTAGCCTAATTACCACATCCGTCGATCAACGTCGATCGATCTACATATTATATGTATCGAACTCTAGGGTATAAATGAGAACATATCAAAGAATCAAGTGGCATATGTTTTTCTTCCTGAAAGATTTTTAAAGAAATAATGTGACGAAAAAAATAAATAAAATTTAATCTGTTATGTGACTCATAGACCAAACATGAAAATTACTTGATCTATCAGACTGAAATATTTGTCACAGTCGGGAGACTTCCACTCTGTCTCATAGAGTCTTTTGATCGCTACATGAAATAGGATCGATTGGAATACATTTTTTTTTTGGTATTGTAACATTTTTTTCACTGACTGTACGTTTTTGCCAACTCACTTTGTAGTTTTTGAAAGCGGTTGTCGTTTTCAAATACAAGATGCAGTTTTGTGTCCTTTGTCAAGTTCAAGGAGGCAACCATTACACTGGTTGTCAACACGAATCAGTAATCAAATAAATAGGGCATTTTTAAGTGGGTAATTTCCAAATTGGACTAGCTATTTTACCACTGGGTTAAAGCAGGCGGGGCGATGGCCCACACGCACTACGTAATAAATAGTCACAATACTAATTTTACCGGATTACCGGTCCTGTTGGAAATGTATGGGGGAGGCCTTTGTCCAGCAGTAGACGTGTTACGGTTGATATGATAATGTTGATTAATTACTGCATACACAACGGGGCGATTCTGTTTGAAAGAAGTGTATTTTGAAATACTGTCAAACAGAAACAACAACACAACATCGTGTGCCGTGCTACGCGTCGGGGCGCGGTGCAGTAGGGTACCCGCCTAACACGCGCGGCGATTGAGCCGATCTAGATCTGCCTTATACGTAGTCGATATGTTACGGGCCTGTGGACGGTGAGCAATAGTAAGCTCACCGTCCTTACGTTGCATAACGACAGGCCGTGTCGACGGCGCGTTCGTGTTCCACGCGCGCCACAAAGAGATGTCAGCAAAAGGAAAGGGCCACCGAGGGCCGATGCCTGCCGGGGCTGCGGATTGTTCGTAAGAGATACCGCTCCCCCGGAGCTCAAAGGACACAAGAAGGAACATGGGTGGGTTTTAGCCAGTAAAAGTCTGACACTCCCTCCCGCCCCGCCCAGGGCGGGAGAAGTTATTTGATGATTTCCCACCCCCCAAAAAAAAAAAAGTCGATATGTAGCTAGCGTATTAAATGCACAAATTATGTCCATTAGCGGAATCTTTTGCCAAAACTTCATTCATTTGTTATTGCGAAAATATAAATTAGAACTGTTATGATATATGATATATTACCAATAGTTAATGCTAAGGGAAACTTGGTCGGACGTGCCATGTTGTTCTCGATGGGGATGACAACTCCTGCGCAAGACATGCTGAATACTATTATCCCGATGGCCTCAAAAGAACCGGATATCATTGTTTCCCCGCCCATACCTTGAAACGTTGGATTGTAATAAAACGCATAGTGAGCAGCCACGCCAATAGCTAAGACTAAAAGAAAAAAAAATACAAATGTTAGGTACATTATAATAAAAAATCGCTATTCTTCGGAAACCTGTCCGGACTAACGTTGTAGGCTAAAGCTGGTGTCCTGTAGTTCACTAAAAAATAATTTACAAATTTCTATTTGGCAAATACATCATTTGTCCGGCTTGGGGAGGATGGAGGGGACTGTGAATCCTCCTCTTATACTTATCATTTACCGGGGCTGCGGGTTGTTCGCAAGAGATACCGCGGCCCCGGAACGCAAAGGGCACAAGAAGGAACATGGGTGGGTTTTAGTCAGTAAAAGCCCAGGGCGGGAGAAGTTATTTCATGATTTCCCACCCACCACAAAAAAAAAAAACTTTTCATTTACACTTGGAAGGCTAGGCTGGGGCGGGTGAAAGGGTCTATCATAGTCGTAGTTATTGAAACCAATCCCCTATTTGTGCTGGCCACCTAACCTAACCTAGGAAACATAGTCAGTAGTCACGTTAAAGTCAACAAACATGATTTAAGAATAGAATAGGATGTGCGATGTCGACCTAGCACTCTCAGAGTTGGTGTTCTCCTTATCATCGCAATGACATCTATATATATAAAAGAAAGTCGTGTTAGTTACACTATTTATAACTCAAGAACGGCTGAACCGATTTGGCTGAAAATTGGTGGGGAGGTAGCTTAGAACCTGGAGACGGACATAGGATACTTTTTAAGCGGGCCCCGCAGACGTTATCCTGCCCTAAAAATCTCGGTGCCAAAAAATAATTACTCTTTCCTTCATCTCTAAATCTATGTTACCCTGATACCTCTCCACTGCAAAGAGCCACATTGCTGTGTCGAGTGGACATGAGACAGGTAGGGTAGATAGGGTAGGGTAGGTAGGTAGGTCGATAGGGTAGGTATGTAGGGGTGGGGTACGTAGGATAGGTAGGTAGGTTGATAGGGTACGTAGGCAGATAGGTAGGGTAGGTAAGTAGATAGATAGGTAGGTAAAGTTTGCTAGGGTAGGTAAGCAGGTAGGTGGCGTAGCGTAGCCTGGACCTTGATTTTTGTACCGATTTTCAGGGCAGGACCACGTCTGCCGGGCCCGCTTGTTATTTATAGGTTTCTAAACAAAAACCATAATTCAAATTGAGTTCCTTTTTCTTGTAAATGACTTTCAAAAGTGCCTTATAATGGTCTTTTAAAATAAATGATTTGACTTTGACTTTTACTATATAACTGCCTCGGTAGCCTAGTGGTCCTAAGCGCGACTGCTACGCTAGGGGTCTTGGGTTCGATTCCCAAGTCGAGCAAAAAGTGTTATTGGGTTTTTTCTATGAAATTCTCAGTAGCGGCTCGGAGGTAGGATTTGTGCCCGGTTAACGGCAATAGGCTCCCCTCCTATTACATGGGACCTAAACATACCGGCGAACTGTGGGTGTACATTGTTACACCTCTGCCTAATCCTTTGGGGAATACAGGCGTGATGGTATGTTATGTTTTACTATATTATATAAATTAAGAATTTGTACTCACTTATCACAAAGTTAGCAACTATTGAGAACGGCGCCAAATATTTAAGATGTCTGACTAAACATATCAATACAACAACGGGCACCAGCATAGCCATGTAAAGTCTCAGACTCGGGTAACCTTTGAAAAATTAAGAAAATATTAACGCAATTAACTATACAAATGGACTTTCAATTGTATTACGCGGCGTCTTCCGTAACCGTTCAAAGCGAACGATCCGATGCGGTGACACGCGAATTCAAAGCGATGCGGTGCGAAGCAGCAGCTTTACAGCAGTACTACGAAGTACTTTAGCAGTACTACGAAGCAGCAGCTTCGAGGACCGGCCACCGCATTTCAGTAGCTCACCGCTTCCAGTTCACGCGAAAATAACAAGGCCACTGACAGCGCTCGCTTCGCTACGCGGCACGCCGCGCCGCATCGTAATCCACATGATGCGTAAATAGCCATATGTACACTTATTGTAAACGTTTATATTTGAATAAATTATTATAATTATTATTTTCGAATGTATGAGAAAAAACATTTTCTCAGCTCTTTGGCTAGTTTCAGCCAAGTATCTAATTGCAACGTGGGGTGTGTTATGTTGAGGGTGTGTTGTGATAAGGGATTATTATTATTTAAGTATTTACCTGGAGCAATTGGCTCGAAAGAAGCTTCTTTGACATTTTCAACAAGTTGTTTAATAGATTTTGCAATGATGATATAGTAGCAAGTACAAGATCCGAATAGATCCATAATTATGAGGGCGTCTATCATGTACCTAAAAATAAATAAACAAATTCTTAACACCACACGCGGGGGAGTAGGGTGGTCCCCCAACAGACACATTTGCGTGAATATATTTATTATTTTTAGGATTTGTGTCCTGTTAATGGCAATAGGTCCCTATTACATGGGACCTAAACATACCAGCGAACTGTGGATGGGTTACATTAGTACATTTCTGCCTTACCCTTCGTGGAATATGATGGTGTGTTATAATTATATTCAATTATTCTTCATTCTATTTAAATTGTATTATGTATTATATAAGAATTGATGTATTTACAAATTATTGAAGATTTGTGATAATCTACTTTACTCTTTATCTTCCTTCTTTTATTTTGCCCCACAATCTGAATTTCTTCCGTAACGTGGGTGCATTTACAAACTTATAAACGACACAACTCACATACACAAACAGCTAGACCCGAAACAACTACCTGTACGCCATAACAAATATTTTGTTCCGTGCAGGAATTGAACCCGCGATACGCAGCGCAGCAGCCAATCGCTTAGCTAATGCATGAACATTACAGTTACACAGTAACAGTTCTTAGTTAGTTCTTAATAAATACAACTAGAGACCTGCCCGCGACTTCGTCCGCGTGGCTTATTTCACCCGCATGAACTCACGTCTTTCGTTACAGCTCACCTCCCGTGGGCCGTAGCGTGATGGTATATAGCCTATGTTACTCAGGAATAATGTAGCTATCTATTAGTGAAAAAATGTTTAAAATCGGTCTCGTAGTTTTGGAGCCGCTCGTTGCAACAAACAAACAAACAAATCTTTCCTCTTTATAATATTTGTATAGATAAGAGAAATAAAGTAAAAAAAAAACAACTAACCTAAAACATTTTGCACATTTTTGAACCCTTTTATTGTGAAACAACTTACAACTAGCCTCGCCCACGTCTGCGTAGGACATAACGGGTACCTTCGTACGTCTATAAATGATTTGCGCTGATCCTACCAGCAACTGAAATAAAAATAATCATAAAATACTCGTAATTTAACTATTACAGAAAACACAAAATTATTGCAGTAGTTTTAAAGTTATGCGCGTACATACAAACAAACAGACAATAATTCCAAAAACTATTGTTTTGGGTTCTGTATAATGAATTTAACATGTAGCAATCATTCTTTAAAAAATATAGAATATACAGAATTGGCCATGTTGCGAGTTTATTATTTATATATAATTATGTATATATAGATAAAAAAATAAAGTTTTCCGATTAAAGCTATGCAGCAAGTACTTACCCAAAGACAGTAAGCCATGTACAAGCCAAAACCAACGTTAATACAAAGGCCTGTGATAACATTTCCGCATTTCATATAGGCGACGTGCCCGATGAGGATTCCGCCTCCAAGAGCTCCCTTCACTATATGTGCGATGGAGCCAATGAGACTGAAATCATTAAGATATTAGTTTGGCTTATGTATAGTATTACTTCGGTTGACGGCAAAGAGAACTACAGAGAGACAAAGGGGGAGGGGGGAGGGGGGAGGCGAAGTCAAACAAGGTATGGTTTGACTTGAAATGCCTTAGCCAAATTACCGTTTCCTACAGGTTCCATAAGTCACGTATGTGTAGGTTTCTAGTAATTACCTGATATTTGGACATTACAAACAGACACTTCAAATTAATTTATTTGTATAAATGATCTGTAGTCCCTGGAAGTATATTCCAAGCTATGGGTTTGGCTGTTACTACTTGGAGTCTGATAATATTTTGTAGTTACCTGGTAAATCTGATATCCAATTTAGCCCGTTCCGCCACAAGATCGTAGCTGTTCTCTTCAGCCTCGGTCGTCGCAAGTAACCTAAAGTCTGACCTACCACCTGATGGTGCCGCAGGTTTACCCCCCGAGCCTGTACTTGGCCTTCTAGACTACATATAGGAAAAAATAATTATTAAAACCAAAGCCAATACGACTTGAGCAAGCGTGGTGGCCTGCGCACACTGACGGACGGCGGGGGAAAGCATCGAGGAGGAATCATGAAATCCCGGCAAGCAGTGCTTGCTGGGGTTTGATGACTCTACTAGAGACTACGCAGTTGAAAAGTTGTGATTGCATGCCGGCGCATATCGACACCTCCCGCCACCGTATCCTATAACGTGCTCCTCGATGCTCCAGGGAAAACTGCGCTGCTATGCTCCGAAGCCGATCAGCGAGTATTGAAATATATCTTTTTTTTATTCAAGGTAGGTAAGCTCCGAACTCTAGTCTAGGTCAGAGGTGACAAAGGCAAAGTCGACGAGCTCGTGAGCTAACCCAGAAATATATACCGTATTTCGATTGGATTATTTAATAAATTCAATATCTTCTGCCGCCCTGTCCGCCAGTCTGCGCAAGCCATACTTAATGGGCTATGGAGTAAGTGATGCACGACGCGAGAGTTCACAAGCTTTAAAAATTTTCTGCACGACCTAGTACGATGAGAGCGTATACATACGAGTTGATCCCGCACTACTGGTCGTTATATGGCAACTAAAATACCACTCCTTCTAATATTACAAATGCAAAAGTTTGTAAGGATGGACGTTATGATGTTACTCTTCCACGCATAAACGGCTTAACGGATCTGCATGAAATTTGGGACTGAGATAGATTGTAATGTGGAATAACACATAGGATAAACTGTTATCCTGGAAAAATGTACAGTTCCTGTGCAATAATATATCAAATTTGACGCGGGCGAAATCACGGGCAGGAGGTTATCACTTAAATTATAATTACATCATACCATTTCTTAAAAATAAACAGACAAAATCGTGATTATCGTTAAATCTTTCTAAAATTCACAGTTTGTCACTTCAGACCTTCAACAGAATGTCTCAAAAAATTCTGACATATTTTTTCTTCTAGCGAAAAAAACGGACACCTTAAAAAAGTTATGCTCATTTTTTACTTAGATAAAACGAAGTCGCTTCCCGCCGTCCGTCCCTCTGTACGTTTAGATCTTTTAAACTACGCAACGGATTTTAATGCAGTTTTCATCATCAATATACCTATAGAGTGACTAAAGAGGAAGGTTTATACGTATAGAACATCATGCTGCGATCAACGGGAGCGGAGCAGTAACCAAAGACGTAATTGAACACTGGTGACACCGCGGTGTATACCTATAGCTAGTTCATAACAAAAAAGAAAATAAAAAATGTCTGGCACAAACTTATTACCGATACAAACTTATTATTTTTACATGGCAATAATCTACAATTACACAATGTCAGATGTCATCCGAACTATACAATATTGTAAGACGGCTATTCTCTCAGTGCATTAGTATGTGGGAGATTTCAATAATTTCAACACGCATTTTTGTGTGAATTGTTTCAATTTCAACTTTGACACAATGAATGAACAAACATCGATCTCGCAGAGGGACTACGAACATAGCCCTCTCCATAGCTCGTTGGGCTACTTTGAGCTTGTTAAAAAGGCTCATGGTAAGAGATCGTTTCTGAATGGACTTAAGGCACTGAGGTATTTTGGATGAGAAGACGTTACACAGTTTTCCGAACGCTGCCCAGACGAGGTGGCTTCGGCCGTTGACCTATTTCTTAAAGTTCGACCTACCTAGTTGAACTGTTTGTCCTTATTATTTCTCTTCATAGGGAAGACCTCATGAATCTCCTCCGTTTAGGGCAAACGGAGAGTTATGTCGGACTTTTACCGACTAAAATCCCACGGTTCCTCCTGTTACCATAAGTCAGGAGCCCGGTTATCACTCCTGACTGGTATTGTACCGTTATTGGCGGGCCCCTCCACTACATGCGGCCTGTCCTGCGACCGCACGTTCCACTGGAGAGACGCACATGAAACACTGCGCGCCCTCGTAGCAGGCCTACATCTGACCGAGTGCTTCAAGTTCGCCACCCGCAGGCCACTATTTTCGTTGGCCGGAGAACATTAAGCGCCCTCCAGAGGTTCGCTCCCTCACCCTCTCCACCGCCTCCTTTGCGAGCATCGATCACCTCCTCGCAAACAGACGCAACTGCATCTCACGCATTTGAGCTCCAGACCATGGGTTGGATCACGGCCGGAAGCGCAAGATCACCCGCATCAAATGCTGCGGTGAGATCACGGCGCTGCCGATCCCAAGCTGAGCACTCTTCAACTGTATGCTGCACCGTGTCCAAATCAAAATTTGTAGTTTGCATACATACCTACCATTATATATACGCGCCTATATTCCCCGAAGGGTAAGGCAGAAGTGTACTATAATATACACCCACAGTTCGCCGGTATGTTAAGGTCCCATGTAATAGGGGACGAGCCTGTTGCCATTAACCATGGCTGTTTGTGTATGTGAGTTTATATGTTTGTAAACGCACCCACGACACAGGATACATTCCTAGTGTGGGGCAACGTTTTTTTAAAAAGAAGAAAAAAGAAAGAAAGAAAAAGATTAACCGGGCACCAATTCTTACTCCGAGCTGCTACTGAGAATTTCACAGAAAAACCGAATAACACTTTTTGCTCGACCTGGGAATCAAACCCAAGACCTCTAGCGCAACAATCGCGCTTAGGACCACTTGGCTAACGAGGCACATTTTTTTGTAGTTTGAGAAATTAGAAGAGGTAAGTATACGATCTTTTTATTCTGGAATATTTTTTTTATCCGTTCTGTAATATAATATTTAATCAAACTATTACTTTTTTTTTGGGTTTTTCCACTAGGAATTTCTCAGTAACAGCCCAGAGTTAGGAAGTTGATGGTGTGACACCCCTGTGCTCCGGAAAGCACGTAAAGCCGTTGGTCCTGCACCTGATTTCATCCCGGTCGTGTCTCATTGCCGTCTCTTCAGACTATAAGAGTCAGTGAAGAGCGAGCCAGTGCTTGCGCACACTTGTGCACTATGATATCTCCTGCGTACTTGGCTAGTCTCCATTAAGAGTAGCCGCCGTGACCGTTATCAATCAGGAGAATACCCTACTACTGCCTTCCAACCTTCCATCTGTATTCACAAACACGCGTGAAAATTAATCAACATAAAAAAATAAGTACGTGTAAATAGCTTTCCGATTGTCTACGGCAGTCGTAAAAGTGCATACTTTACAAATTGATTTCATGGATCATGAATTATCAATGCATACGCCGTAGGTACATTTAGTTCAAATAGTATTATTAGTGTGTTAATACATTATTATGTCACTATGACTAGAATAATTTTTATTTTGCTCGTTTTATTGGTTTGCAGTTCTTTAAACATTGGAAAGGTAATTTATTTTTTAGCTTAATTATAATTTCGTATTAGTATTATTTAATTATAATAGTATTATTATTCTCATTTATTAGTCGCTATATACATATAAATTACATTTTTAAATATTGATATAAAAAAAGAATAATAACTTTTAAAATATAAAAAACTAGCTGTTGCCCACGACTTCGTCCGCGTTTCCGTCGTTTTTCGTAGAACTCAAGTAGCCTATGTCCTCACGGTTCAGTGATTTTGATGTAACAGACAGATTAACTTTCATATTTTAGTAGGGAAATATAATATGTCAATCTATTTCTATGATTTTTTTTTATGGAATAGTTAATAATGTTAACTTTTTTAATTAGGGATGACTGAGAGTGTTATAAACGTAAGAGTAGACAAATATATTCAGAAAGCTTCGAACTGCTAAGCTATCGAGACTTACACGTGATATTGTGAGTCAACCATAAAAGATAGACATATGCTGTCGTGGGATATTTTTTATATAATTTTAAGGAGAACATTTCCGTCATACATGATTTCTGTGTAGCTTTAACCATTAAGGTCGCACACGCGACGGAAGCTTAAAAAATGGAGTAACTTCTCCCGATTTCTCAACATTTCCCTTCACTGCTCTGCTCCAATGGATTGTAGCGTGATGAAAAGTATACTATAACCAACTCAGGACTATGAAAAATAATTTATTGTACCAAGTTTCGTTAAAATCCGTCGAGTAGTTTTTGTTTCTATAACGGTTATACAGACAGACAAAAATTTTACTGATTGCATTTTTGGCATCAGTATCGATCCTTAATCACCCCCTGATAGTTATTTTGGAAATATATTTCATGTACAGAATTGACCTCTCTACAGATTTATTATAAGTATAGATAGATAGATAAATAGTAGCCCACCGGTATCGGGAACAGGGTCCAAGCTACCGGTGGTCAGGGCTCCTGAGAAAGGAATCTCTTAAAAATACGCGCCGTGTCTAGGAGTACCGTTTTCTGAATCACGCCCTTGATCCAGCTGCCTAACGTGAGCTTCCTTAAATGTTGGTCGAGGCTCTTGGCAATTAAGCATATATAGTAAAATAGTATTATTAGTATTATTTAACTGCCTCGTTAGCCTAGTGGTCCTAAGCGCGACTGCTACGCTAGAGGTCTTGGGTTCGATTCCCAGGTCGAGCAAAAAGTGTTATTGGGTTTTTCTATGAAATTCTCAGTAACAGCTCGGAGTTAGGATTTGCGCCCGGTTAATGGCAATAGGCTCGCCCCCTATTACATGGGACCTAAAAACATACCGGCCAACTGTGGGTGTACATTGTTACACCTCTGCCTAACCCTTCGGGGAATACAGGCGTGATGGTATGTTTTTGTAGTATTATTCTCTTTTTTTAACTTATGTAAAAATGTATGATGTATTATTATAATAAAATTACATTAAATATTTACAGCCTTAAAATTAGATAAAAAAAAACTTAATAGCAACAAAAAATCCTCCTTATCATAATTATGTAACTTTTTTTATGACGTAATGGTTTTACCTATTAAGGGAAAGGCACCAAATACTCAATACTCAATACTTTATTGCATTCCATAATGTATACAAGGCTGGTGAGTAAATTATAGAGAAACAATTATGGACCCTGTCGAGCACAGCAAGTTAGTTTTTTAGAGGAGAGGATGAAAATACGCTTTAAATACTCTTTCTAGTGCTTATAAAACTTCATCGGTAAAAAAACTATGTTAGCAACCGATTTTGTCAATAGCGATAATTTACAACATTTCTACTATTGCTAGACGGAAATCTGAGATACATTTCGTTTGCGCCGGACCCGGGATTTTTTTGTATGGGATTTGGCTGATCTCCTTTCATCAATACCTACCTAAAGTAGCCGCCACGACTCGTCAAGTTCATTTTTGGGTTCCTTACTGGGTTTTTTGGGTCGCCAACGCTACACGCGATTGGTCCATCAGTCCGATCGATCGCTTGCAGCGTCGGCGACCTAATAAACCCTGAAAGGAACCCAAATATGATCTTGACATTTGTCCTCAGGGCTCTTAGCGGCTACTATTCCTACCTACATTCTCTTCTCTCTCTCTTTCATTTAATAAATTATTGGCAAATACAAATGTATAAGGTAGACAGCCCTACTCATTTGTATTTGCCAATAATTTATTAAATGTATAAGGTAGACAGCCCAACTCGCGAGACGACTCCCGGCCACCGTAGATACGGGCCTGTGGACGGTGAGCAATGGGTAGCTCACCGTCCTTACGTTTAAATAACGACCGGCCGTGTCGACGGCGCGTTCGTGTTCCACGCGCGCCTCAAAGAGATGTCATCATAGAGAAGGGGCCACTGAGGGCCGATGCCTGCCGGGGCTGCGAGTTGTTCGTAAGAGATACCGCGCCCCCAGAACGCAAAGGGCACAAGAAGGAACATGGGTGGGTTTTAGTCAGTAAAAGTCTGACACTCCCTCCCGCCCCGCCCAGGGCGGGAGAAGTTATTTGATGATTTCCCACGCCCCAAAAAAAAAGACAGCCCTACTATACGGGAATCAATACATTTCTATGTTCCCGACCAATATATGCGTGGCGTTGGAAGGCGACAGCATGCTCCTATGCTGTCCGCCTAAGTGGTGCTCTTCCCAAGCCGACAACAGCTCCACAACTAGAGCAATAGACTAATCAATGAGTTCTTTCAGTATAGTCTAGATGCTGATGCTGGTGATGATGATATTTTTTGACTCTCAAAGTGCAATTTTGAAACATATGTGTTTATTTAAATGTTAAAAGGATGCAGGCCGCTTCCAACAGGTCCCTTTGTAAATCTATGGGGGAGGCTTATGGCCAGCTGTGGACGTACTGCGGCTGATTTGAGGTTGATGATGAAATGTTAAAAAATAATTTCGTAGTTACCATCACGCCTGTATTCCCCGAAGGGTTAGGCAGAGGTGTAACAATATACACCCACAGTTCGCCGGTATGTTTTAGGTCCCATGTAATAGGGGGCGAGCCTATTGCCATTAACCGGGCACAAATCCTAACTCCGAGCTGCTATTGAGAATTTCATAGAAGTACCCAATAACACTTTTTGCTCGACCTGGGAATCGAACCCAAGACCTCTAGCGTAACAGTCGCGCTTAGGACCACTAGGCTACCGAGGCACTATAATACTCGCTAATAATTTTGCTATCTTTTGTTAAAATATGGTTAAAATCGGTCAAGTAGTTTTGGAGCTTATTCAGTACAAACAAACAATCTTTCCTCTTTACAATATTAGTATAGGAAGACTACAATACTATCGAATTGATGATAGATTTAATCAATAAACTGTCCTACAAAAATAGGCCCAAACCTAATTATAAGGTAATTATAATTCTTCAAAATACTTAACCTCTTATTTAGAAAAAATGTTACAAATACCGATGTTCTATAAATTTGTAGGCAGAGAAATCAGAAGAAAGTACAGATAACCCCAAAAATACAAAGAATAATGATGATGAAGATGAATCTGCTTCAATACAAGTTGTTCAAAAGGATGTGGCTGAAAGTAAAGTAGCCAACACATTAATAAAATATGACGGTATCCCAGAAGGAGAAGAAAACCATACAGAAGTTATACAAGTTACAAATTCAACAAAAGCTGAAGCCAAATATGATACTTTTTTTGAAGATTTAATTAGTGACTCTGGTGATAATATACCATTAGAAAACGGATATGGAAACAATGAAGAAACTACTGTAGTTTTAATTGAAAGAAATGAGTTCAGCAATGGCAAAGACAAGATAGGTACTGACATCGAAGATACTACTAAAGCTTATAATCACGATGAAAAAAGCCAAGAAGATAGTGCGATGGTTGACGAAGACGAAAATAATTGGAGAAGTGCAGAGCATTTTAGTTCTGGCGAGAAGAAATATGTGAATGAAGCCACAAATGAAGAAAGCGTTGAGACTGAGAAAGGCTATAGCGTTGAAGACTATATGGATAAAAAGATAGATTTAGAAGTAAGAAGAAGAATGGATACAAATCAGCCTGAAAGAAGACAATATTTTAATGGAAGATCTATGAATTTGGGACAGTATCGACCACCTGAGGAACATGGTAAGAAGAATACTATGATAATCTTGGAGTGCCTCTGCTGCGCCGCCAAAATAGAAACTGCAGTTGCATGTAGTAATTTAACGTTAGTTTTGGTCAGAGAACATAGAGCGAGCCGGTCTCGGATGAGTTAGGTTCGACCGGGGGCCGAAGTGCATAAAGATCCCGGTATCACCTATGAAGGAGAGCCCAGGCCATCTCACACATAGGTTTTTTAAAATAAGAAAGCTTTAAAGGCAATCTCAATCGAGTGCGTCACGATTGCCCAAAGAACGTTGGCCCAAATTAACTTTTGACCTAAGAACGTTCGTCCGGATAGACGATTGCCCGAAGAATGCTTGCCCAAAGAACGTTCGCCCGAATCCCAAGATAATGATTAACCGATAAATAAGGACTTCAGCGGAAGAATAATACTATCTATTAATACATTTTATACATTACCTCCCACAAGCTAGAATTTACCATGTTGTTTTTTTCAGGAGCACCAACGGACTTTGAGCAAACTTTTATTCGGGCAATCGTAACGATCTCATCTCAATCAGCCGTTTACGTCGGAATGTCATCTAATTATTATTCTTATTATTTATTTTGTTTTTACAGATTCTGCTATGAGAAGGCTTAGTGAAATGATGGTACCTCGCTACCGACCTGTCTTGACTAGAACCGGAATAGTATATACACCAACTTTATTTCCAATGCAAACAGGACATTCTCTTTTAGACCGATTATCTGGCCGCAACTGGCTCTCAAATAGGGTCCAAATGAATCCAGAGCCAGAGGCTTTCAAGCCCCGGCAGAATAGAATTATGGGGGCACCTCAGTACGGAGATTCTAAGATGATGGATGATTACAATGATTACGGATCGAATGCTAATACATACTCCTATTCGCCCACGAAGAAAGTGACTACGCAGGCGCCACCTCAGCAGTTAGCCGCTCCTAATAAATTCGATGTCTTCCAAAAGCTCGTGGAAGCATCAAATCACCCTAAGTCGCAGAAGAGAACGTTTAACGAGTACCCTGGTACATACCACTCTCAACGGCAGTATCCTGAGAGCTTTGGATCTCTCAACGTTCGAAGAGTTCGTCGAAACGCATGGGATGAACCGCCCTTTCAAGATATTTGAGATTTTTTAAATTAAAATATATAAAATTAATAAATATTAATGATTGTTAGTAATAATTTTTGCAAAAAAACAATTGGTGGAATTGTAACCTATTACAAATGAAAAGGAAAACCTATAGCATAATTACTTAACCCACTCACTCCCTTTTATTTTTAATCCCCGACGCAAAAGCGACGAATTTTAATTTGAATTTAAAAGCTATTATTTAATTTTAATGTTTTATTTGAATTTAAAAGCTATTATTTAATTTTAATGTTTAATCTGAATTTAATTTGTAATATTCTTCGTTACTTATGTTGCTGTGCCCTTACAGGGTCCATAATTTTACCTTAGCTTTAAGCATGTTTGTAACACCTTACCTGACATTATGGCATGCAAATAAATGATTATGATTATGATTATGAATTAGCGTATTCTGCTTTGTTGTCTCTTTTAAGTGGTGTCTTGTTTATTTACGTAGTATAACTGTTCTTTCATGGATTTGGATGACAGAAATTTATTCTGAAAACCGAAAATAAAAACTTTTTTTTAAAGAGACAACCGCCTTGAAAAAGTTTTTGGGTTCATTCTTAGGTTTTATGCTCCCTTGTCACTACTTGTCACTGTCAAGTTGACAGTAACAGCACTGGCAGCTAACAAGCTAACATAAACACAACAAGAAAAAAATAAACAGAGTTGGTTATGTTATTTGGTATGAATCCCATTTAATTTCAAACTTAGTTTACGTATTAAAATAATGGGTAAAAGATACGTTTGTGACTACTGTAACAAATCAATGGTGGCGACGCCAGCTATAGTAAGGACACATAACAACGGGATGATACACCAAAAATTAGTTCAAGAACATTACCAACAATACAAAGGTAAAAATTAAATACAGTTATTATTTTGATTTAGATTAATAATTTCTTAGTGCTGTGAAGTCTCTTGAATGCTAGTCGATTTCCTTTAATCTATTTGTATGGATAATACGATAGATGGAAGAAATCTAGGGAGCCCTTTGCCTAACAGTGGGACAGTAGGTACGGGTTATCTGTAATAATGGTAATTTGTCGTCATCATCTGCTTAGTCTTTTCCCAACTATGTTGAGATTGGCTTCCAGTCTTACAGGAAGCAGCTAAGTACTAGTGTTTTACAAGGAGCGACCGCCTATATGTCTTCACAACCCAGTTACTGGGCAACACAATACCCCTTGGTTAGACTTGTTGTCAGGCTTCCAGGCTTCTGACTATCCATAATGACTGTCAAAAATCTTCTAATAACACCCAAGACCAACGGATTTATATGCTTTCTGAGGCACTGAGGTGCACACCATTAACTTCCAAACTCCGGGCCGCTACTGACCAAATGCTTATGGTAAAACCTAATAATACTTTTTGTATGGTTTTGCTATAATAATAGAGATTTGTATTACTAAAGTATTCTTTCAATTAAACAGAGCTGAATAGTCCAATGCAAAACATATTAAATAAATAATTACAACACGAACAAGACAGATATGATTAGGTACTATGAATTGGGAAAATGTAGAAGTTGGGCTGAGGTTTGGTAAAATTTTTGGATAAACACATACACATACCATCACGCCTGTATTCCCCGAAGGGTTAGGCAGACGTGTAACAATGTACAACCACAGTTCGCCGGTATGTTTAGGTCCCATGTAATAGGGGGCGAACCTATTGCCATTAACCGGGCACAAATCCTAACTCCGAGCTGCTGCTGAGAATTTCATAGAAAAACCCAATAACAATTTTTGCTCGACCTGGGAAACGAACCCAAGACCTCTAGCGTACCAGTCGCTCTTAGGACCACTAGGCCAACGAGGCAGTTTAGCGAATTAAATCGAGGCAGTAAAGTCAAATTTATTTCAAGTAGACCATTTACAGGCACTTTTGAATTGTCAAGAAGTTACATTTAAAAGTTGAAGCTAGTTGCTAATTCCAAAGCATAGGTCTCTACGGAGAAGAACGAGCAAGAAACTCCATGGACACTCTTCTTCCAATTTGGTTTTTACAAAATCTTTACCATCAGTTTATACCAACATGCCTGTATTCCCCGAAGGGTTAGGCAGAGGTGTAACAATGTACACCCACAGTTCGCCGGTATGTTTAGGTCCCATGTAATAGGGAGCGAGCCTATTGCAATTAACCGGGCACAAATCCTAACTCCGAGCTGCTACTGAGAATTTCATAGAAAAACCCAATAACACTTTTTGCTCGACCTGGGAATCGAACCCAAGACCTCTAGCGTAGCAGTCGCGCTTAGGACCACTAGGCTACCAAGGCAGTTACAATATTCTTGTTGCTTCTATATGTAAAAACAGTATTCTACTTTATTTACACATTTCTAATACCATAATAATAACACCAGTCTGTTTAAAGGCCTCTTCTCATACAAAGAAGGTTCTAGCATTAATCATCAAGCTTGCTCAATTACTTAAGGTTTCAGACTTAAATTAATTATAAGTCCAGGCTCACTTATAATAGTTTCCTTTACCTCTATCAGTGATGTCTGAGATAACCTTAGAAAATACATATGAATTGTAATTCCTTTTCTCTGACCAATTTCTTCAGTAGTAGTAGAACTCTTTGTAAAGGACCTCTTCCGAGTAAGTGCTACCCACATTACCTAATTGTACTGTAGTATCGCACATAAGACATTTCAACTTTGTCTCTTGGGTGGCAAGGAATTTGCAAGGCCTCTGGTATTGAAAATGCCTATAGACAGAGGTGTCCACTTTACAGATAGGCCGTTGGCTTGTTTGCCATCAAAAGAATGTTTAAAAGAAAACCTTGAGTTATTTTAAATATAAATAAAATTTCAGATGCAGAGACCATATTAAAAGAGGAGAGTGTAAAGAAACCATGTTCAAGATTTGCAAATGGGGAATGTCAGTTTGGCAGTATGTGCCGCTATTCACATTATACTTTGGAACAAATACAAGCCCTTAGAGAATATGGTATGGATAAAACTTTTATTAAAAAAATAATTGTTATCTCAGCTGGAATGCTGAACCAATGATTATTTTGTTGTGTGTGTGTGTTAATTGTTCCACTAACATAGTCATAAGTTTATTTTTTGTTATAAGGCTTTATGGGCTACTAGCGACCTGCCCCGGCTTTGCTCGGGTGCAATGCTGATGTTGTTATTCATATAAACCTTCCTCTTCAATCACTCTATCTATTAAAAAAAAACCGCATCAAAAACTGTTGCGTGGTTTTAAAGATTTAAGCATACATAGGGATATAGAGACAGAGAAAGCGACTTTGTTTTATACTATGTAGTGATATGAGTCTCATTGTTACTCTTACGTGTGGCCAACCAGTCGTACTTTTTATTCAAACGCTCATTCATGATTATGGTTGGTTGTACACATATATATCTTAAATTTTTTGAACTAATAGGTATCTTGTGCATTATAACTAACAGTTTTGTACTGCATTTGTTTAATTCTAATTTCAGTTACATCAAAAAACATGCCCAAAGATGTGATATTTCCATCATTTGAAGAGCTTGTTCTTAAGCTTCTGGACAAGAAAACAAATAAAAATCAAGATTCAACCAAGGAGAATACAGTTATGTATGATAGCAACGGAGTCACTCATGTTTTTCCATGGGCTTACAATACTATTTTGGACGATTATTCTACAGAGTTACCTCCTAGTGTTAAGAGATTAAGGATAGAAGATTTTTCTGATGCGAAAATTGAGTCTTGGGGATGAATTTAAATAAAGGTACAGCTTATTTCTATTTTTTTTTTTTTTTCAATTCAGAATCATTGATGAATAAAGCCTCGTACACTAGACTCCGGCGGCACAGACCGCCGGCTTTTACCAGGTGCCTGTGCCGCCGGCATGTGTCGCAGAAACTTGCAAGAGCCACCGAGTATCATTCTAGTTGTGACAGTCGTGTAGACCTTTTGGGATACCTGAGCGAAGGAAAGGCAAAACCGTCGGATTTATAAGCCGCCGGACGCATCGCGGCTTGCCGGAGCGGCAGTGCCGGGGGCACTGTGTTTGGGAGCCATTACATTTATTGCTAAACGTGGCCACATACTGGGGTCAAGTACTATAAAGTAACATACCATCATCACGCCTGTATTCCCCGAAGGGATGCGCAGAGGTGTACCAATGTACACCCACAGTTCGCCGTTATGTTTAGGTCCTATGTAATATGGGGCGAGCTTAAGTGCACTGGAAGACCAGCAGCATCTTGACTGCTGACCATCTTTTGGAGGGTACCTGGGTTACCAAAGTACTTTGCTATGTAGCCATATGATGTAGAGATTTTAATCCGGCTTTCTCGAGCTTTTTTCGGCTTCGAGATTTTGACCTCTTATAAATAATAATGGTAAGCTGGTTATAATATCAAGCCTATTATTGTCCACTGTAGGGCAAAGGCCTCTTGATACAAAGCACGAGACTTGATCACCACGCTTCCTCAAGACGGATCAGCGATTTCAGACTCATATTAATTATAAGTACAGGTTTCTTCAAAATGTTTTCCTTCACCGATGTCAGTGATGTCCTAAATAACCTAAGAAAGTACACTGGTTTTATAAACTTAAAAAACATACATAAGTAATTTTTACTCATAATTACAAATATTGATAACGTTAAAAATGTCTCCAATTAATCATAGTCTTCGCAGGAAAGGTGGCTTAGAAGTTCTTCGTGGTTTAAGTATTTTCGATTCCTGAGCTCTTCGTTCGACGTAGTAATTGATAATTGACGGGTAGTGAATGAATCTGAACTCTGGTAATACTATATGCTTCATTGGTTCAATCTGAAACAGTTAATGATTCTAGTTACAGCATCTTGCCGTTCGGAGTCCAACAACATACCATCACGCCTGTATTCCCCGGAGGGTTAGGCAGAGATGTACCAATGTACACCCACAGTTCGCCGGTATGTTTTTAGGTCCCATGTAATAGGGGGCGAGCCTATTGCACAAATTGCACAAATGATGACATATAAAAATTTTAAATAACCTGCGACAGAAGAAAAGAAAACCCTACCGCAGCTAACAAAAGAGCTGATAACTTTGAAACCGCTGAACCGATTTCCATCAAACAAAGCTAAGAACTCTCCCGACTAATTCACCTTTCAAACAAGATAAAACTAAATCAAAATCGGTTCATGCGTTCGGCAGCTACGATGCCACAGACACACACACGCACAGCAGATACGTCAAACTTTTAACACCCCGTCGTTTTTGTGTCGGGGGTTAAAAATAATGGTCAACAAAAGGTAGTAGGTGTACTGTTCACTTATAGGAGACCACAGCATGAATAATAAAGTTAACAATTAGCTAATAAAGTAATAATAAAATCTGTTATGTAATTTCGGAATTCCGGTATTTTTAATATTTTATTTCGGGATCCGATAATTGCATTATTTAAAGCATGGTTACGGTTAAAAACAAAATCTGTTTGTTTTTCGGTTTTTAGTATTTCATTCCTGTCATCTAAATCCATAAGTAACTGTAATACTACGTAAATTAACAAGACACCACGTAAAAGTCCTAAGAAAGTACTATATGCAATTTCATTTACTTGGATGACAATTTTTTTTAGTTATATTGATTTATAAACCAATCTGCTTATCCAAATTCGATCAAACTTATAAGGGACCACTTCTGAATTATCAAACAAAAAAACATCAAAATCACTTTATAATTGGAGGGCTGATCGCGTAACAAACATAGAAAAAAAAACACAGTTGAATTAAGACCTCTTTTTTTTGAAGTCGGTTAATAATACCAGTATTTACCTGTTTAACGCACCCTAATAAAATAAAAAAGAAAATTAATTGTAAAGTTAACATAGTAAGCATGGGAATTGAAACTCAAATTGTTTTGGTTACTCCATTATTGACTATCAACGTAGCATTTTACTGTTTAAACCAATTTACTTACAACGATTTATTGATATTGTTTCCACAAAACTCCGATTACAAATTCTATATAAATATAATAAAGCAGAAGCGTTTTTATGAACTGCCTCGTTGGTCTCGTGGTCGCAAGCGCGACTGAAGAGCGTGGGGACCCGGGTTCGATTCCCAGGTCGGGCAAAAAAGTATTATTGGGTTTTTGCATTAGGATTTGCTCAGTAGCAGCCCGGAGTTTGGAAGTCGGTGGTGTTTCACCCCTGTGCCTCGGAAAGCACGTAAAGCCGTTGATCCCTGCTGTTATTCGCAGATCTTTGACAGTCGTCGCGGATAGTCAGAAGCCAGGAAGTCTGACAACCAGTCTAACCAAGGGGTATCGTGTTGCCCAGTAACTGGGTTGTGGAGGTCAGATAGGCAGTCGCTCCATGTAAAACACTGGTACTTAGCTGCATCCGGTTAGACTGGAAGCCGACCCCAACATAGTTGGGAATAGGCTAAGTAGATGATGATTTATTTATTTTACATTAACATAAAACGGCCATTGGCCATTGACCATTACATTAGCTAAAGACAAAGTATTTAATACATATTTAACGATATTTACACGCTTATCTCACAATACTCTAATAAACATACACTTTATTCTGATTTTGACATTGTAGGTACTTGTAGGTAGAAGTTACGGAATCCGTACACGGGTGGTCTTAAAGCGGTTCTTTATTCAGAATATTATATAGCTTAGTTGTGGATATTTTTTCCTTAATCGAGTCGACAAAAGTTCTCCTCTTAATGGTTTCTGTAAAGATACATTGAATTGTTAGGAACTATAATCCATTAATTATATTATTAAACACAACATTTAACATTATATCCGCCTCGCTAGCCTAGTAGTCCTACACACGACTGCTACGCTGGAGGTCTTGGGTTTGATTCTTAGGTCGAGCACAAAGTTTTATTGGAGTTTTCTATGAAATTCTCAATAAGTAGCTGGTCGGAGTTAGGATTTGTGCCCGGTTAATGGCAATAGGCTCGCCCCCTATTACATGGGACCTAAACATACCGTCGAACTGTGGGTGTACCTTGGTACACCTCTGCCTAACCCTTCGGGGAATACAGGCGTGATGGTATGTAATGTATAACATTAAACATATTGTTTTTCAATGTTACCATGTAATAAATAAACTATTTGCCATTTATATTGAAAAAATATCACTTAAATGCACTTTGTTGAAATACATTTATTTTTGTATCAATAGAGCTGAAAGTGCAGAAGCAAGCCCGGTTAGGTACTACCACAATACCTATTTCTGCCTCAAAGCGTGTTCCAGTTTGAAGAGTATGGGTGCCGGTGTAGTTACAGGCATATGAAACATTTCACCATTATCTCTGGGATGGCAGCGCATTTGCAAGGCTTCTAGTGTTCCAGATGCCTATTGGCAGAGGTGACCACTTAGCATCAGGTGGGCCGCTGGCTTATTACCCATCCCAAAAAATTAAAAAATAATGTTTTCATTGAAATGTAGTGTTATGTTATTATGTACCTACCTACATAAAGAAATCCCGTATAATAAGTTTATTTAGATACATTATTTGCTGTAAGTAATTACCTGCTCAGCAGTGAGGTGAACGTTTTCTTCCGTAGAACTTTCCGAAACCTGTCGAAATAATAATCTTTCACATTAAAATAGTCATGTCATCACGCGTCATGTTCGTGAACGGGCGCTGTCAGCTGGGGTTGGTCATCTCTTAACTGCCATGGCTTACATCTTTATTTTCTTACATTATTTTTTTTTATTGCTTTAAATTCACTTACATTCTTTTCACATATAAAAGCAACGAAAATATTGTAACGAAAATTTTGTAAAAACATAACTCATACCATCACGCCTGATTTCCCCCAAGGGTTAAGCAGAGGTATACCAGTGCACACCCACAGTTCGCCGGTATGTTAAGGTCCCATGTCATAGGGGGCGAGCCTATTGCCATTAACCGGGCACAAACCCTGACTCGAGCTGCTACTGAAAATTTCATAGAAAACCCAATAAACACTTTTTGCTCGACTTGGGAATCGAACCCAAGACCTCTAGGGTAGCAGTCGCGCTTAGGACCACTAGGCTACCGTGGCAGTTAATAAAAAATAAAATTTTATAAATATAGAATCCAATGTTTTTTTTTTTATACCAGTAAGTACTTACTTGCTGTACAGATCTTCGTCCCAAATCATGGTACACGTTGGATTGATGTATATGTTGATTATGGCCGATCAGATCTGCCATATCGCCGGCCGCCATCTCGCTATCGAACAATTTTAAAGCTTCCTGCACACACATACATACATAATTATAAGGAATTAGCAAAAGTACACACACAGAGAGACTGCCACGCTTTATCAAGCCATCGTAATTCTTACTAAGATTATAAATGCGAATGTTTGTATGTTGGTCTTTGAAAAGGAGCTTGTCCGGGGAAGTATTACCATCATACCTATTTCTACCCCAAAGTAGCGTTGCTATGTTCCGGTTTGAAGGGTATGTATGACTTTTACCGCTCTGGGCGGAGCGGAAGGGAGTGTCAGACTCTTACTGCCTAAAACTCATCCGTGTTCCTCCTAATGCCCCTTGCGTTCCAAGGCCGCGGTGACTCTTTCGACCAAATTCTGCAACCTGGGCAAGCACTGGCACTAGCTGGCCTCGTCTATTATGCTGACATCTCTTTGAGCCGTTTTCGGGCCTGGTTCTGATCGGACGGCGAGCCACCCAACGCTCGCCTTTCGCAAGCCCGCGCCTGCGGTGGTCGGGAATCGCTCTGCGACTCCCGTGGCCTGGGGCGTCTTCTTCTATTGCGGCGGCTGGGGCGTCAGATAGCCTGACTATATCACTGTGCGTGCGGGTTCATTGCCCAGCCTGCCTAAACCCCATCGGAAAGATGACTAGACCGAATATGAAAATTATAAAAAAAAACGATTTCTTTTATTAATGACTAGAATTCTGCTCGCAACTTCGTCCGCGTAGTTTTTTCATTCGCCTTAGGTTACGTCTTTAGTTACTGCTCCGCACCTATTAGTCGTAGCATGATGTTATATAGCCTGTAGCCTTTCTCTTTGACTTTATAATATTAGTATATATTTGTGTTAACAATCACTAGCACAGTTACTTCCTAAATAACGAGGATTCAACAATTCCCAAACTGCCCACAACTGGAATTTCTCCTGTATCGTGGGTGCGTTTACAAACATATAAACTCACATACACAAACAGCCAAACCCGAAACAACTATCAGTAGACCATATGAATATAATTGGGTATGTTCCGTGAGGGAATTGAACCTGCGACACGCAGCGCAACAGCCCATCACTTTACCACTGCGCCAACCGTGTCGTCCATAACATAATTCTAAAAACCTCAGCATTAACATAATTCAGCATTTATTCCGCTTATTCGGTTCGGCATGGTCAATATAACCTTCGATGATGTTGTATTGAAATTTCTGAACCGAAAGCACCGAACCGCTTATGTGTGTAGCGGTCCTTATAGCGATACCTGTAATGCTTCCATCTTCTTTTTTTCGGATTCGGCCTTCGAAGTCTTTGATAGCACTAGTGTCTTTGGCTGGAAACCTTCATCCTCGTCAGCCTCTTCGCCATCTTTTTTGCAATCTTTTTCGCCATCTACTTCGCTATCTTCTTCGCCATCTTCTTCGCCATTTTCTTCGCCATCTATTATGTCATCTTCTTCGCCATCTACTTCGTCATTTTCTTCACCATCTTCACCTTAATACTCGAGATAAAGGTAAGCGTTTCGCATCATACGCATCCGACTTAGTTGAATGGGTATTCTTTGTACAACGGTCGTAATAAAAAGGTTTTAACAAAAAAACTAAACCGTCGGAAAAAATTAAAAGCAATTCAAAATATTTTTACAAAAAAAATAACCGCCTTCACAAACTAAAAAGTGAAAAATAACTTTCGCTTTGGAAGTCGGCGGCTTTGGTTCTATTTGTAGTTTTGTATAGCCACCGACTTCCAAAGCTAAAGTAATTTTTCACTTTTAAGACGTGCCCCCGTTGGGCACTCGCTCCGCTTCTGGTTTTAGACACTGGGAGGATTTACCGATCACTCCTCCCCTCGCTAGCAAAATTACAAGGCGCTGTATACAACATTCGTGGTCACCCACGTCTGTGTAGTACGACACACGGCCACGTTACATACAGATGCGTGGTTTTATGACGTTACCGACATACGTGGCTAGCTGTAATGGAAAAAATGAAATGGACCCACGCTGCTAACGTGTATACCCTCTGCGTGCACATCGTAAGCAGCAACTGTGGGTCGCATGTATAGCGTGCGCAGTGTTTAGATGTGCGGGCGACATATCCAAGTAAGCCATGCACAGAAAAATGAAAATGATGAAAATGATGTATGTATTCTCATACATAGCGAAGCTAATTTAATGTGCGCAGCGTGCACGTGTGCTGTTATGGAGCAGTGCCTTTAGAATTGCATTTGTAATCCTATTGCTGTCAGTTGCGTGGGCAATCCGTTTGCTTCAGATACAGTGGGCACATTATCACAAACTAAATTATTTTGATCCATTGCATTCGATTCGTACGATGCGAGACTGTGGATGCTTACCTCTATCCTCATGTTCGTCATAAGCGGTTAATTCATCCTCATTTTTGTCGTCTGACATTACGGCTTCAATTTCGTCACCTTCCACAGATTTCTAATAGTTAAAAAGACAATTAAATACTAGAGATCATTAACTAGTAATTCCAAAAGACAATTTTATTTTAAACACTGAAAACTTTAATTATTAACACCATCATCTGCTTAGTCTTTTTCCTAACTTTGTTGGTGTCGGCTTCCAGTCTAACCGGATACAGCTGAATACCAGTGTTTAATATAGAGTGACTGCCTATCTGACCTCCACAACCCAGTTACTGGGCAACACGATATCTTTTGGTTAGACTGGTTGTCAGACTTCCTGGCTTCTGACTATCCGTACGGCTTTACGTACTTTCTGAGCCACGGGGGTGTCACACCACGTTCTTCTAAACCCTATTAATTAACAATTAACTGTAAAAATAGATTGTTGGTTGCTTCAAAATCAATAAACAGCCAACAGCCAACAACAACAACAACAACAACAACCAGCCGGGTTATTTGCCAGCAGCAAATAACCCGGTACAATTTTCTAAGCCTTACAAATATTTGTTCCGTGTGGGAATCGGATCCGCAACACGCAGCGCAGCAGCTAATCCATGTTTATATCAACATTTCTTTTATATTTTAGTAAAGCTCTTTATGAAGGAGCTCGTCCGATGAAGCACTACCACTATACCTATTTGTGCTGCAAAGTAGCGTTGCTGTGTTCCGGTTTCAAGGGTATGGGTGCCGGTGTAATTACAGGCACATGAGACATTTCAAGTTTCTCTGGGATGACAACCCATTTGCTAGGCCACTGGTATTGCAGATGTCTATTATAGTTAGCGGTGAGCACTTAACATCAGGTGGCCCGTGGGTTTGTTTACCATCCAATGACATAAAAAAAAAATACAAATTTGAACAACATTCAAGTTACTACTAGACAAATTATTCTTACCCCATAAATAAAGCATCCTGTATAACATAGGGTAAAAAGAAATAGCAAACGCTTCATGACATACAAATCAAAACAATGATATGAAAGTGAATAGCGCATTAAAATTTTATTGTAGTTCTTGATTGGAAAAAAATAATCAAAGTTGAACTGTTGGAACTTGTTGACTACCTCGTTAGCCTAGTGGTCCTAAGTGCGACTGCTACGCTAGAGGTCTTGGGTTCGATTCCCAGGTCGAGCAAAGTGCTACTGGGTTTTTCTATTGAATTCTTAGTAGCAGCTCGGAGTTAGGATTGACCTAAGCATACTGGCGAACTGTGGGTGTACATTAGTACCTCTCTACTTAACCCTTCGGGGAATACGGATAAAAAGAGCTTGATTAAAAATAAAATCGATCATCATCATCAATTTGTACGAAAGAGTTACCGCGGCCCTATAACGCAAAGGATATTAAGGGAACACGGATGGGTTTTAGTCAGTAAGAGTCTGACACTCCATCCCGCTCCACCAAGGCCATCCTCAACAAAAAAAATGTCTTATAGGACTTTTAAATTGTTAGAAATTTTTGAAGGGGTGAAAATACTATTATGAATATGAACAACTTACTAACTTTAACATTACGGGGCCTACTTTGAAATATAAAAATACTAGCTTCTGCCCGCGACTTCGTCCGCGTCAAATTTGATATATTAACCACGGGAACCGGTCATTTTTCCGGAATAAAAATTTCAATGTGTTATTCCACACTACAATCTAGCTCTGTGCCAAATTTCATCCAGATCCGTTCAGCCGTTATAGCGTGAAAGAGTAACAATGAACATTCATGTGGAATAACACATAGGTTACTTTTTATTCCGGAAAAATGTACAGTATCCGTAGGATAATATATCAACTTGGGCGTGGACGAAGTCGCGGGAAGAAGTTGTTTTAGTGTAATAATAATATTTAAATGCTGCATGAAATTATATTCTGATAAGAAAACGTCAGAACTGTGCATCTGTATGCGCTATGACTTTGTTGTTGCTATTTTGGCTTACATTGACCTTCACTGTAAGTAATCTTGTAATTATTTTTACACAAACATCAGCATTATCAGACGTTATTTATTTATTCTCATTTATTTATTTGTTTATTGTTTATATAAGTTACGTTTTTAAATATTAATATAAAAATAAAATTTTAGTCAGGGCTCCTGTGAAAGGAATCTCCTAACAATACGCGCCGTGGATAGGAGTACCGCTTTCTGAATCAAGCACCTGATCCAGCCGCCAAACGAGAGCATTCTTAGATTTTGGTTGAGGCTCTTGGCAATTAAGCCATTTATTTATTATATAACTAAACAATGAAGAAAATACCTTATCAACGAATCCCCACAAAACCATAGTAATGGTTCGACGTCCTGATTTCAATTCTTTTGGCGGATTTTCCCCTTTTTAAAATTAAAATAAAATGACCCGCGCGGGACTATCACTGTCGCTCATTTTTTGTGGTTTTCCGTCAGTGTACTGTGACTCACACACAGCAACGTGAAGTCTTGAAGGTCTTGCGTTCGATTCCCAGGTCGAGCAAAAAGTGTTATTGGGTTGTTCTATGAAATTCTCAGTAGTAGCTCGGAGTTAGAATTTGTGCCCGGTAAATGGCAATAGGCTCGCCCCGTTTTACATGGGACCTAAACATACCGGCGAACTGTGGGTGTACATTGGTACAACTCTGCCTAACCCTTAGGAGAATACAGGTGTGATGGTATATCGACAGTGCAGCAGTTTAAGAGTTCTCGCGTGATGAGTTTGACTTTATAAAAGAAACTAAGAATTCTTTGAATGTAGGTATTAAAAATATATAAAAAAAAATACATAAATAAGAAACTTCTTAATTTAGTGTCATTATTATGTTCAGCTTTCATAAAATAAATCTAGATTTTTTACTGAAATCATTTTATAATCCTGATTAGTCAAACATACATAAGCCGATTTTTTGTTAAGCGGAACCCTTATTCTTTTCTTTTTTAATAAAAGAAGCTTAAGTTACTCCTTGTAACATCAGCTATCTGCACGTGAAAAATAAGTCTAGCCATTTCAGACATTAGCCGGAACAAACTTTCTATTCCGGACGAACATTTTGGAATGTTTTATAAAATATTTTGTAACAAGACTCTACTTATAAGTCCCAAAAAAAGCAGAATTTGCAATTTCGTTTACTAGGATGAAATATTTTTTCAGTTATTTTAACTTATAAACCAAGCTACTTCACCTATTTCGATAAAATTTATATGGGACCACATCTAAAGTATGACATTATTTAAAAAAAAAAATTGAAGTCGGTTAAAAAGTTCTAATTTAGCGTGAAATGCAGACTAAAATACTGTTATCTCGTTTTCAGGTGACCACGCAGAACGAGACAGCCGCCATAATAAATGACTTATTAGAAGCCATACGACCAATAGCGAACGACAAGGATGTCATTATTCTGCCAATAGAAAGTATAAACGAAACTATAGTCCCCATTGATAATGAGACGAATAACGATGTACCAGAAACTGATAACGGAACTGGTGATTTTGAAGATTTAAAATATTTAACAGGACAAGATATGCAGTTCCGAAGTAACAAAAATATACTTAGGTGGCTACCTAAAAGAAAGAAAAAGTCGAATGCAAAAAAAAAACAAGAAGAAAGGATCATTCACAAAACAAGCCAGATGGGGGAAGCCGAACATCGTCAGAGAATAGATTACGTTGTTTCTGTAATAAAAAACAAAATCTTTGCCACTTCATATTTGTACAAGGAAATTCAAAGAATTCAAAGGGATAGGATGGTTGTTGACGACATTAGGCGTATAGTTCTCAATATTGAAGGACTACCTCCGGGAAGACGGAAGAGAACAAAAGCATCTATCTTAGATTGCTATGACATCGCAAAATCTAGATATGTTAGATCGAAATATACAATCTGGAGGAAGCCAAATGAATAGTTAATTAGTTCGTTATGTTATAAACGTGTGTTCATACAATGCACTGTCATATTACAAGAGCTTGTACGATTTAGCGATGGTTTACTTATAAACACGATTTTTGTAAAAAAAAAAAATTTTTGCCTCGGTAGCCTAGTGGTCCTAAGCGCGACTGCTACGCTAGGGGTCTTGGGTTCGATTCCCAGGTCGAGCAAAAAGTGTTATTGGGTTTTTCTATGAAATTCTCAGTAGCAGCTCGGAGTTAGGATTTGTACCCGGCTAATGGCAATAGGCTCGCCCCTTATTACATGGGACCTAAATATACCGGCGAACTGTCGGTGTACATTGTTACACCTCTGCCTAACCCTTCGGGGAATACAGGCGTGATGGTAAAATTTTTTTCAAAGAAGACAACCGCCTTCAAAAACTAAAAGTGCAAAAACAACTAGTTTTGGAAGTCGGTGGTAATACAAAACAACAAACAGAACCAAAGCCTTTGAATCTGACTTTTAAAAGTTAAGTTATTTTTCTCTTAATAGTTTTTGTGGGGCGGTTGTCGTTTTTGTAAAAAAGGTTTGTGAAACATTTTTTATCAAAACAACTTTGATATGTGTTAGATAGATTCATGAGAATAGGTTAGGACTGACTGATTGACCAATCGCGTGCAGCGTCGGCGACCCAAAAAACCAGAAAGAAACTAAAAAATTAACTTGAAGTTTGTGCTCACGACTGGTGGCAGCTACTATGCCTATATGCTGTATATCATTACGATGCGATCCACGAGAGTGGAGCAGTAAACAAATATGTAACTAAACGCGGTTGTAAAAAAAACGCAGATGACGTCACGAGGAGAAACTACAGTGGCTAAATAAGAAACAGTTCTAAAACGAATATGAACTATTACACCGATTTTGTTAAAATATGGAGTACCTTAGGGAAGTGGCCTTGGTCCGCTGTAGTTGCCTAAATTTTATAACAAAATAAATATACATAAAAAAAAAAGTATATTTTTGTTTTATTTTTATTTCTTGTATTATAAGTTTTGTGTCTCAATTATAGTAATTGGTTATAACCATAACCTTTATAATTAAAGTAAATAAATAACAAATAACTGCACGGATCTGATATAGCAAATAATTTGCAATTCAAGTTAGGGATTTCAATCGTGTGCCTTAAAATGTGTTTTTCAATGACAAAATAAAAAAGGCGACGGCTCGCGGGTGGCGCGCTGAAACCTTTTTTTTTCGGATGGGATATCATCAAATGACTTCCCTCGTTCTGGGCGTGGTAGAAGGGAATGTTTTACTGGAGGAGACTTTTACTGACTAAAACCCATCCATGTTCCTTCTTGTGCCCTTTGCGTTCCGGGGGCGCGATAGTACTTTCAAGCAAACAGCGGGGCGCGCTGACAGCTAATGTACGATTTCCACCAACCGGGCCGCCCCAAAGCGCATTTCACGCTGTGATAAAGAAAATTATGGCTTCTATGTAACAGTTAAGGTTCATGATTGCATGGAATTTACACTGCCTGGAACTCGCGTATGCCGTTTCAGGCAGTATACATTTTAGCACAGTGCGAAATGCGCTTTGGTGACGGTGGATTTTCCAAGCGATTTCGGTCGGGCCGTCACCTTGTCGGTGCAGTGTTGTCATAATGTTGGATGACCATTAATCTTCAACTGATTACAGGTTGATTTAATCACCCTTACTCAATAACATGCATGAACAACAAGACACTGATTGGAAACGCCATGACTTCATTGTTATTTAGAATATACTGTGTAAGTTTTTAATCTTTCTAAAAACCAGATATATTTACTGACTGTTGTATAGGTGTATTTAGCTTTTTGACCGCCACGTCAAAAAAACAAAAACGTGCCCTCAGAGCACGCAAGCTACGAATTCATCCTTTAATACCTAAAAAATTGGAGTGAGTTTAGTTGAGTTTTATAATGTATCCCCGAAACGATCAAGTCCAGTTGTCAAGTCTACTTGATTGAAGAGAATATTGATCGTTTACCGCATAAACTTGATGTCAAGTGTACGCGGTAAACGGTCATTATTGATCAATATTCGCTTTAATCACGAAGATTTGTCAAGTGGATTTGATCGTTTCGCGCACATTACATTAAACTCTGTCATGGGATCGAGACCGTGGCGTGCTGGGCACATTTTGGTTTGTCATCTATACATGACTGTGGCGATCAAAGGTTAAAATAATACAAGTTATGATTAAATGGTTTGTTTCAACTGGCGGTCTACTAACATCTCTTAAAGCATAATATTTCTTTGTAATTTCCGCTGTAGGATGTTCAAATCTTTGCGCTAAGCAGAAAGTTGAAACTCAATCAATGGAAATCTATACTAATTATAAAACTGAAGTGTTTGTATGAACGCGCTACTCTGGAACTACCAGTTGGATTGGAAACCATATAGTTGTTTAAGATAGCCAGATTCATGAGACATAGTATAGATTAATAGGTAATAACACGCTATGACCTATGGGAGCGGAGCAGTAAACAAAGACGTAACTGCGCTAGTGAAAAAATCCGTCTGTCAATCGGACAAATCGCGTACAGCGTCGACGCCCCCCCCCCCCCCCCCCCGCCTCCTTCATTCCGCCAAGGAGACCCAAAAATGTACTTGAAATTTGTTCTCACGACTCGTGCCGGTTACTATAAGAATTCATGGTCGGATGCTAGTGGGTTCATATTTATCTGTAAATATGGAAGGCCCTCAGTACTTACTAATAAATAAATTTCATTTTTAGTTAACCACAGTCTCGTTACTACATGGGAATTCCGCAATCGGCTTGAAACATGTAACGAAAAGCGAAGATGAAAATTCGAAACAATATTTCTTGAACAACAGTCTAGTGGTATTAGTTGATGACCCATCTGTGACTGAAGAAAAATATCAAGGAGACGCAATAGGTTTACGGAACCAAGATTTATCTGACGAGGCTTTAAAAAAGGTTAATGACGATATAAAAAAAGAGTTCACACACACACCTCTCACTCACACTCACTTCACACACACTCCATCAAAATACTGTTTTTTCTTAAACATCAACACTCCCCTACCCAGATACAGTCAGGCGTTTATTTCCAATATGTTTTCCTTTTTATTATTGCTGTTCTTTTAATTTTACTTTTATATTTTATTTTTGTTGCTTTATGTAAAGCCTAAAATCCTTCGAACATAAAGCTTTTCATAAAATTGTTTAAGGATAAACCTTCCATACTGGTACCCAAGATTCAGGCTTGCCTAGTTTGGGGCCAGTGTCAAAAACTGTATGTAACTTTACTGCAATAAATTTTTTATTATTTTTTTATTTTTATTTATTAGTTTCGTCCTATAATTGGGGATAGGCCGAAAACGCTATCTGATTTAAGACAAAGATGGCATGTACTAAGGAGACAAGCCGAAGCTGAACATCAATTTCAACTCGAAGCAATCGTGAAATTTATGTGTGATCATGTTCAGTCAACTATATATTTAACATACGAAGCTCACAGGATAGCAGAGACTGGTATTGTAATGGATAAGTTAAGGAAAATGACGGAAGACTTAGATGACCCTGACCTCAAAGATGTAAAAGGTACGGTAATACTATGTTCCAAATCATTAGCTCAACCACGGCAGTTTATATGGTCGATACCTAATCATGCTCGCATAGATGTTATAAATGACTGGCCTGTATAAATGATTTCGTAATTTAAACTGTATTAAAGAGCTGCAAGATGCAGTCTTACATTTTCGTCAAATTTCAGAAGGTTGTAATAAAAAGCTTAGATAAAATCAAATTCAATTTCTTTTTTTTTGTGTTACTAGCGGCCTGCCCGCAACTTCGTCCACATAGCTTATTTCACTCGCGTTAAGTTAATCTATTGGTGAAAAAATGGTTAAAATTGGAAAAAATCTTTCCTCTTTATAATACAACCAATAATACCATCACGCCTGTATTCCCCGAAGGGTTAGGCAGAGGTGTACCAGTGTACACCCACAGTTTGCTGGTATGTTTAGGTCCCATGTAATAGTGGGCGAGCCTATTAGTATAGATTAGGTTTTTCAATGAAATTCTCAGTAGCAGCTCGGAGTTAGGATTTGTGCCCGGGTAATGGCAAAAGCCTCGCACTCTATTACATGGGATCTAAACATACCGGCAAACTGTAGGTGTACATTGGTAGATACACCTCTGCCTAACCCTTCGGGGAATACAGGTTTGGTGGTATGTTCTTTATTGTTTTTATGCAATTTTTTTCTTGTTTATGTCGAACGGTATTTCAGAATACATTTGTTTGATAGAACAGAATTATCACGTTACTATGACTATGTATATCACTGTGTGCGTGGAGGTTCATCGCCCCGCCTGCTTAAACCCAGTGTCAAGACGGCAAGTTCGAAATCGAAAATTCACTAAACATAACCGTTTTTTTGAATTATTAATTCGTGATGTTATTCTTTAGCATAGTCACCTTCTTGAATTCGACAAGGATGCAAAACTACATCAATTAAATGTAATTGAAGTGTCTGTTTCTAATGTTATCAAAATAATATCTTTTTCATGTAATATACATATATTAAATGCATGTCTCGATTTTTTAAACGTTGCTCTCACTACACGCTACACCCTCCAACATTCAGGCTTATTAAGAAGTACATCCAGCAAACATCGAACATTATCTAACTGCCCAATTGGACTCGTGGTCGCAAACTTGCCTACCGAGTGTGGGGACTGAGTTGAATTCCCAGGGCAAAGTATTATTGGGGTTTTTCAATAGGAATTACTCATAGCTACCTCTCGGATAGCATGTAAAGTCTTTCCTACGCCTGATCTCTGTCAGCGGTCGTGTCTGATTAGTGATCTATTGAGGTGAGAAGCCTTTTTTTTTTTTTTTTTGTTGCCGGTGTGGAAAATCCTCATGGATGTCCACCGCCCTGGGGAGGGCGGAGGGGTCTGTCAGACTCTTACTGACTAAAAACCACCCCAGTGTTCCCTTCCCACACTTACGCCGGGGATCCCGGGAACTGATGCGCCTTCCGCGATCCCCGACTGGTGCCGGTCCGCCACTGCGGGCCTCCTCAGAGGTGAGAAGCCTAGCCCAGCATTTTAGGCACCCGCCTCTCATACATGAGGTGGTTGGTTCAAATCCGGACAAGTACCAATGTGATAAATCTGAAATTCAATCGCCAATCCTCTTTGAGCAAGTGTAGTGATCAACACTCGTGCCTTCTTTGTTATGAGAAGAGGCCTTTGCCCTGCAGAGGGACAATAATAGACTCATCATCATCATATCAGCCGCAGGACGTCCACTGCGGGACATAGGCCGCTCCCGTAGATTTCCAAAAGAACTTCTTAGAGGCGGCATGCATCCAGCGTTTTTCTGCGGATTAATTCAGGTCATCCGTCCACCTTGTGGTGGACGTGTTGCGCTGCGCTTGCCGATGCGTGGTCTCCATTCGAGAACTTCGCGGCCCCATCGGCCATCGGCTCAGCGTGTCATGTACCCTGCCCACTGCCACTTCAACTTGCTAATTAGCTGGGCTATGTAGGTAACTTTAGTTTGTCTGTGGATCTCCTTATTTCTGATTCGATATCGCAGAGAGACTCCGAGCAAAACCCTCTCCATAGCTCGTTGGGCTACTTTGAGCTTGCTAATAAGGCCCATGGTAAGAGAGCACGTTTAAGAACCATAACTAACCAACACACACTAGTCTCAGACTTAATAGGGCATTATTATTATATTAAAGGATAGTCCAAAAAAATATTTTCATACAACTATTCTTTATTTACAATATACAGTAATCGGTTAGATATTTTCTTCAATCGCGACACCACCTCGTAAAATTCCGTGCCTGGTTGAATTTTAACTTTTATTGACCCCTGTAAAAACGGGAAAAAAAAATCATCTTAGGTAATACGATTATAAACACAAAAGTTTCTGAAGATACATAGTAGAGCGCGGGGTCCATGGTATACAAGTATCTCAATTTATATAGAAAACTCGCCTCATCCAACACACTGCTGCACTGGGTGAGATTTCTAGGTCCGGCAGTGGTATTGGGTTTTTTCAGTAGCAGCCCGGAGTTTGGAAGTCGATAGTGTAACACCCGAGTGCCTCAGCATAATAAATCGGCATATTGGATGGAAGAGGATCCACCACTATTGTGCAGCTTATCATGATATCTCACCAGAGTTTTGTCCGGTGTTGAAGACCGCAAAACACTTTTTCCAACAACTTCATCCTTCCACACTGCATTCCAGTAATCCTAAAAAAAACATGTTTATTAGTTAATTATACGTCGTTTTCCAAATATTAGCGCATAACATAGATACCTATGTAGTCCTATAGGCAAAGTCTGTTTAAGCCTAGGCAGGGGTGGACTTGGGTATCTCTGTTGTCCCCCAAATCGGGGAAGGGCACATTCATAAGAAATTCCCACACCAGGACAAAAAAACAAAGATTACTAAAGGCAGTAGTAGAAAACACAGGCTGTTGGGAGTTCTAATATGTAGGACTGTTGCTCGGGCTAGATCTACCATACCGTAAACCTTCCATGGTCTCCTAGGCACTAGATAGGACTGTGATGTATTTGCAGATGAATGGAAGGTGATCTTGTCAGAATGCTTGAATTTCTGCGAGACAAATGCATAACAGGTATCCAATTGTATACTTTTTAACTACCTTCGTTCAAGCACATGTGTAATTTATTAAATTTTATTTAGTGTAGGTAAAAATAAATAAAAATAGGTACCTAACTTTAATATTGGGAGATTTGCGCAATTTGGCAATAGTGCGCCAACACGTGATACGGAGATCCTAGTTTTTTGGCTGCAAGATTGAATTACAGTTAGGTACCTACCTACTTTGTAGGAAATAAAATATTATTAGCTACCCCAGATCTCAATATTTTTTTCCGATCATATTCACTTTCTGGTTCCGTGTCGTTGTCTGGTCCCAACAATGCAGATTGCTTGGCCACCAGCAAGACGAGTTCCGGAGGAGCCTATAAATATGTAAATTATGGCTCATCACCTAGTCGTGGTCCAACTTTATCTTGGATATTTATCATCCATGTGCTAAGGCAAATACAACAAGGTGACCTGCCTGTTTATAATTTAATAGCTTCTGCCCGCGACTTCGTTCGCGGAAAAGTTAATGTATTGATCTATGGGAACCATATATTTTTTCAGGTGGGATAAAAGTGGCCTATTAGCTATTCCAGGCTGTAATCTATCTCTTTGCCAAATTTCATCAAAATCCGTTCAGCCGTTTAAGCGTGAAATAGTAACAAACATCCATTCATCCATCCGTCCTCACAAACCTTCGCATTTATAATATTGGTAGAATAGGATATTAGGAAGTATTTGTAAATCATAGCCTGGAATCGTCAATTAGCCGTGCATGAGCAGTGCTGTTTTCTGTATGAGAAGGCCCTTGATCTGCAATGGCAAATGGTTAACTTACATTATTAAAAAAAAAATCTGTAACTTTTACATACCTTTTCTGGAATTGGGTCTTCAGTCTTTTCGGCATGGACATTTTTCAAAGCCTGGTGAAAACCCCTATTTTATTAATCTAAGTCCACTGCTGCTTATAAAGATACATGCACGAACTGATGGTGGATAAAGGAGTTCAATATGCATCGATTTAGCGCCCCCTCCCCCCCAATAAGACTTTTAAAGGAAAGAAAGTCAATACTCTCAAGGTTTTTTATAACCCCGTGGTGGCAAACACATACGGCCCGCCTGGTAGTTACCGGTTACCGTAGCCTATGGACGCCTGCAACACCAGGGGCAACCCACACGCGTTTGCCGACCCTTGAAGTATCTATTCACTCCCATCTTGAAGAACCCCGTACTAGTCCCTTAGGAAAGGAAGCTCATTCGACAGCCAAAGCGTTCGCGAGAGGAAATTTCTCTGAAACCGCACAGTGCGCGATCGTTTGAGCTTCAATTAAATCGTTCAAGTTAGCTCGAAATGATCAAAAATGTTCTTACCCCATCAAAAAACCGTCCTACAGAACAAATGGAAAATAATAAAAATAGGTAGCGCTTCATAACGTTCAATGGAAAAGAAATGCAATAAAATATTAAGTTGGTACCTACATAAAGAACTTAATTGGAAAAATAATAATTGAAGTTGAATTTTATGTTGATCAAAACTGAACTTCTAAGATAAGTTAATACTTAGGTATGGGATCTACATTATGTGAATGCTATTTCTTGTATCTAAACTGAACACTACCATGAGATGGACCAGTTAAATGACCCAGAATGAAATTCGGGAGCATTATGGCTACCAATAATGTGGTAGTGTAGAAAAGTGAATATTTTTCTCTATAGATAGGTAAGGTACTTACCTACTTACCTACCTAGTTCGGCTGTAGTTACCATGTGTGGCTACTGGTGTGGAAATTGCGGTTTCATCCTAATAATTATTAATTCAAACTTTGGATGTCGCAAACATGTTGATGTGGACCAGATATTATTTCAAGTTGCATAGGCTAAGAAAAGCAATATAACAAAATTAATTATTACCGACACAGTAGGTAGGTAACAAGATAATTATATGATTCAGTCAGAGATGAGCAAGTAGGTACAGTAACCGCCACTAGCCGTGAGCACAAACGTCAAGTTAATTTTTGGGCTTTTACGTTTGTGACTGGGGTGTTTGGAGCGCCGACGCTGCACGCGACCGGCCCGACAGACGGACCATTCGCGTGCTGCATCGGTGACCCAAAAAACTTAGACGGAAACCTAAAAATCGAAAAATTAACTTGACGTTTGTACTCACGACTCGTAGCGGCGGCTATACCTATAATTTCTTCACAACAAAGGGCACAACACAACGAGACCACCATTTTTGTGGTCATCTAAAGCCTTCTACAGCTCAGTGGCGTACCTAGGAGGGACAAACTAGTCCTTTGGTTTATTGATAAGAAAAATACCTACGCAATAACAGGATAAATCAGTTGATTATGTATCGCTTATTATTTTAAATTCGTTCATTAATATTACTCAAGCAGCGCAGACTTGACTTTGTTGTGTGACCAGTCTGCTGAGTAATTTTACATGCACGATCCAAAAAAGAAAACAATAACTAAACGCATTTTTTGTAGTTCGAAGCAAAAATTGAAACGTATCTGTAGAGTGTTGCCAAGTTTAAATTATTAAACGCTTTGGTAGTTTTGGTATTATAAAAGGATTTTAACGTTTGAAGCTATAAAATGCCGAAATATAGGGGTTTGGAGAGAGAGAAAATTAAAACAGCTATTGATATTTCAAAGCGGTATCTGTTAATTACTACTGCATGCCCAGAAAACCAAATCGATTTCAAAAAGTAAATAAAAAATTAAATAACCCTAAACTCTTTCCAAAAGTAGATACGGTACGGTTTGTAAATGGTATGTTTGAAATTTTTTCGTATGCAACTGAAACATTTAATTAATTTTGACATTCAAGTAGTCATTAGTCAAGTCAGCTGAACAATGCATTTTATTTATTTATCGTAAAAAAGAAACTATAAAACTCATCCCGCTAATGTTATTTCACTTCTCAATATTGTGTGATGTAATAGTCTATTTTCTAATCTGTGGGTGTTGTGTTTGTTCAGGTACTTGAGTACCTTTGTTATTTGGTATTTTTATTGTACCTAACAATTTGTTGAAAAATGTTTGGAAGGCCTAGATGCAGGGAGTGGACTCCGCTAGCCACCCAGCAGCTACGATTACGAAGTTTAATACAGGTAGTTAAAATGTTTGTACTCAAGTTTTGTTTTTAATCAGAGGGCGGTTTGCCTACAGATTAATAACAGACGCCTACGTCCACAGGTCCACTGCGTGATAATAATATTTTTTTTATTGTCATCATTGACATTTGTGTACTAAAAATTAGTTTCTGAACTACAATATAAGGTTAAAAACCATGAATTAAATCAATTTATAAGCCACACATAGATTGTATCATAATTTAGACAAAGAATTTAAATCCATTTCACCCAGTAAGTTTACAAAAAAGTTTACTCAAGAGTCATAGTCATATAGATAAAGAATTTCAGCAAAGCTATGTAGGTACCTAAGTATCTTTTGATACTTTTCCTTCTTTGGTTACTGAGGCAAATTGTTACTTATTTTGATATAGAAAAAGTCTATATTGAACTGGCCCGGGTAGTCTTACAAGATTACTGTTTGAAAGTTTAGCTATGTTGCAACAATGACATTAATTTTGTGCTTAAGTCTGTTAAGCAACTTATTTCATTTGCTTTTGAAATTTAATAAAATTATAACTCAACTGGAATCCTCACACACATACCATCACGCCTGTATTCCCCGAAGGGTTAGGCAGAAGTGTAACAATATACACCCACAGTTCGCCGGTATGCTTAGGTCCCATGTAATAGGGGGCAAGCCTATTGCCATTAACCGGACACAAATCCTAACTCCGAGCTGCTACTGAGAATTTCATAGAAAAACCTAATAACACTTTTTGCTCGACATGGGAATCGAACCCAAGACCTCTAGCGTAGCAGTCGCGCTTAGGACCACTAGGCTACCGAGGCAGTCAACAACTGGAAGCAACTGGAATCCTGTTTGTTATTTATCTAAAAGCAAAATAACCAATAATACCTACAGCTCCAAAATTTTATTAGCCAACATTCTACTTAAAATGTTATAAGGAAAACATTTTTTTTTTTTTTATTTATTTATTTATTTATTTCCTTACAACTATCATTACAGGCCTTAACCTAATGCGACAGTGTAGTTTTCATCTAACCCATAGTTAAGAGAAAATTCTAAATACTAATTACCTACCTACTAACGATATTATTTAACTTAAAAATAAAAATAACAACTTATTTATTCTTAAATATCTAACAACAAACACAATGTTTTACTCTAATTACCTTACATAACTAACTACATTTAATAGAACCCTTGCGAATTCACTCAAAGCGCACGCAAAAATATCCAATCTCTCATGTCACAATGAAATATGAACATGTCATTATGAAAGCACTTCATTATGAACTAGACAACCTGCCCATTATTTCGTCCGCATGGCTTATTTCACCCACCTTAAGGCACGTCTTTCGTTGCTGCTACGCTCCCATGTGCCATAGCGTGATGGTATATAGCCTATGTTACTCAGGGTGAATGTAGCTATCTAAGTTTGAAAGTATTTTTGGAATCGGCACAGTAATTTTTGAGTTTATTCATTACAAACATACACACACACAAAAATACAAATCTTTCCTCTTTATAATATTAGTGTAGATAAATCTTGATAAAGTACCTACTTACCTAATGTTAATTCTTTATTAGAGAAAAAAAAACTTTTGATTGTACCAATTGTAGTGTAATAAATAAAAATATCATCACCATATCAGCTGCAGGATGTCCACTGTTGGACATAGGGCTCCAAAGATTTCCAAAAGGACTGATTGACAAACGAAATATCTACACTAATATTATAAAGAGGATTTTTTGTTTGTTTGTACCTAATAAACTCCAAAAGTACTGGACCAATTGTAATCACTTTTTGACCATTATTCACGAGTAACATAGGCATAACATCTTACTTTGACCTACGGGAGTGGAGCAGTAACTGAAGATGTAACTTAATGCAGGTGAAATTAAACAAAGTCACAGGCAGATCTCTAGTTGTCATATTAAAAACTTACATCATTTATAAATTTGTATTTATCTTAAAGTTACCTTTCATCAGATCTCTTTAGGCAATAAATTACAAAATATTGCATAGAATCTGTTCACACTGAGACGCTAAGTGACATGACTCTGTGCGCACAGTACTCAAAACATAACTTTATTTACTACATGAAAAGATACACATTTCATTGTGGGAATTCAGCGCTGCAACATATTCTGAATCAGCAACTTAATCTGAATTCTCATATTGGAATGTGTATCTTTTTGTGTAGTAAATAAAGTTATATTTTGTGTAATGTGCGCGCAGCGTCGCGTCGCGTCTTGGTGTGAACTGGCTCTTAGTGGTCATCTCTACAGAGTTTGCTTAAATTTTTCTGCTTAAAAATATCAACATTATTGAGTTTCCAAATACAAAAAAAATAACTAGTGTATAAAGACTTTTCACTTTAGCGTAGCAGTCGCGCTTAGGACCACTAGGCTAACGAGGCAGTTACATAACAACATATTCAAATTTTATCCACCAATAAGGGACGTAGGTCACTCATCTTCACTCATCTTCTCATTTCAGTAAAATGTGTTTTTTTTTAATTACTATTTTTAATTTTCCAGATAGTAGGCTACAATATCAGGCCACCTGAATGGTGTACTTCTCCGTGCAGTTTTTACCTGACCCTGCACCACACCACCATGTCAGCTCCGTTCTACACCAGCGAGAGGATATCTTCACCACATCCTAAATGGAAGGAGATTGACTCAGGTATATTTTGTTTCAAGTCATTAAAGAAAGATGACAGTACTTTTCTAATCATATAAAAAATTCTTCCTCTTTGGGTTTATTTGTCGATCGTAGAATAAAAAAAAAAGTGAAAGTTAACAAAATCTGAAGTCAGTCATTAGTCATTTCTCAATTTTGTTTAAAAAAATTCTAGCTCTAAAAGTACAAATAAACGCAGAAGCTACATGGGGGTTCGGAAAGCCCATGAGAAGAGACTTCCAACATTTTCACTTGGACTTCAGCTGCAACTGGGCCTTCCTTTATAAAAACACAAAATTAAATGTTTTAAGTAACCTCCGACAGAAGAATAAAAATCTCTACCGTTGCTAACAAAAGAGCTGATAACTTTAAAACCGCTGAACCGATTTCCATCAAACATAGCTAAGAACACTCCTGACTAATTCATCTTTCAAACAGAAGAAGAAACAAAATCATAATCGGTTCATGCGTTCGGGAGCTACGATGCCACAGACAGACACAGGCACAGACACGACAAACTTATAACACCCCGTCCTTTTTGTCTTAGGGGTTAAAAATGATGTTACTCATATCTAAAGCTGGCTAGTAGTATAGGAACCGCCACGAGTTGTGGACACAAAGGTCATGTTCATTTTTGGTTTTTTGGATGTTTCTGGGGCGCCCATGCTGCACGCAGTCTCTCCGCCAGACTTGACGTTCGTGCTCACGGCTCGTGGCGGTTACAAACATAACGAACAAAACAAAAGATACTACAAACAAATAATAATCATAGGCATTTCTAACAGCAATTCCAATCGTGGGTACAGAATGACTCATTAATATTAGATCTAACTGTTTGTATGTCAAATGTTATCAAGCAATGTGCTTATAATTAATGAACTGTTGTTATTACCCGTATTTGGCACACGACGACCTTTGTGCGTGAAAATATCGTTGATTAGCGTAGTTTGAAGTTGATGTTATCGGTGGGACTAACTTTTGGCCGCGTCTTCGTCCGCGTGGTTTTTTTTCACCCGTGTCATGTCCCGTCATTGGTTACTACTCCGCTACTGTGGTATGTAGCGTGATAGCCTATTTCTGTACACGTGTACATGTTATACGCACAAATTAAACTATATCTATACTAATGTTATAAAGCTGAAGAGATTGTTTGGTTGAACGCGCTAATCTCAGGAAGTGCTTGTTCGAATTGGAAAATTATTTTTATGGTGGATAGTCCATTTATTGCGGAAGGCTATAGGCTATATAAAAGCACGCTACGACCAAAAGGTGGGGAGCAGTAACCAAAGACGTAAACTAATGCGGGTGAAAAAACTACGCGGACATAATCGCGAGCAGAAGCTAGTCATATAATAAGCTTAAACATAAAATTCAACAATGAAAATAAACATCAAATTTTTGTCCCTCCTTCAATGCATCACTGCGTTTGTGTTCAATGCATATGAGTATAGTTAACTTGGCTGTGTTAAAGATGTCAGTCTTATATATCTGGATGAATGAAAAAAAAAAAAATATACCATCACGCCTGTATTCCCCGAAGGGTTAGGCAGAGGTGTAACAATGTACACCCACAGTTCGCCGGTATATTTAGGTCCCATGTAATAGGGGGCGAGCCTATTGCCATTAACCGGGCACAATTCCTAACTCCGAGCTGCTACTGAGAATTTAATAGAAAAACCCAATAACACTTTTTGCTCGACCTGGGAATTGAACCCAAGACCTCTAGCGTAGCAGTCGCGCTTAGGACCACTAGGCTACCGAGGCAGTTCAGTGGATGAATGAATGCTTTTGACATTCCTTTGGCTGTAAATGTATCCTGGTCCTGGTGGTAGTAAACTATACAAAATACTCTACAGGACCTGTTTTGATTGAATGGCGAAACTTCACGAAAGTGAACGAGTTTTTTAATAAAACATTCTACTGGTTCGTAGATGGCTTTAAAAAACACATACACTAACAACCAGTTCCGAAACTACTACATGTAGACCATACAAATATTTGTTTCGTCCGGGAAACGAGTCCGAGACACGCAGTGAGCTGCCAATCGCTGAGCCACTGCGCCAACCGTACCGTAGCTTAATCAAATTAGGCCGGCTTAACAATGTAGGTACTAAAATTATCGATGCGGGTTTTGACACCAGATCCAAAAATAAAAATCATTATGTAGTCAGTTATAAACGTCATTTATTCGTCATTTATTTAACGTCGTTTATTATTTTTTTTTGTCATTTAGTTTATGTCATTTAGTTTATGTCATTTACCTAAATACGACAAAACTGTATAGAAAGTACCTGTAGTCGGATAAAACTTATTTTTTTTTATCTCGTTTCTCTGAAGCACCTTTCAGATAAAAACATAACACTATCATTCACAACAATGATATTATTTATATTCGTGTTGTTATCAGTCTCTCACCCAGCTATTCCGAACACCAGTTGCGTCATATTCTGAATCATGGCCGTCCTTTATTACAGAATCTACACATCGCATGTCATCAACCAATGTCGTCATACGAATATGGTGTCATATCCTACATCCAAATGATGACAATAATAAACTGCCACAGGATACTGTCATCCAAACTTGGGGAGTTTATTTCAGTGGTCTGAGATATATAGGAGCTAATCTCGCTTCTAACTTCACATCAGATTGCTTCAAAAGCAATACATTAGTTCTACAAATGCATGGGGGATATTTCTGCTCGTATAAAAGTCTAAAACTAGATGTTATACCACCAGAATACGATATAGAACATGGTTCTTTATCATCAGACTCCTCGGAAAGGACCAATCTATCTAAAATCAATTTAGAAGCTAAACATATACTGAATCATAAGTTAGGCAAAGAATCGAGGTCCATTTCTCCTAGTAAGTATACTAAAAAGTCTGATAAAGAATATTCGAAGAGTCACAGTCCTATAGAAAGAGGATTTCAGCAGAATTTTCCGACTCTAAGAACGTCTGCTAGCTTAAACATTGGCCAAAGTCAAAGAGATTACCTTCGGCGGAGAGAAGAGGGTTCCGAATACGGGAAAGGCGATCCTAACACGCCGAACCATATATACGAACACTCACCGGAGAATTTAGACGTTAAAGAATACACTTCGAGTGTGAACTGTGATAATGTGTGTAAAAACGCGTCGGAAGAGGATTTAACTTGTAACGTAGATCTAAGTGAAACAGCCGAAAGTTATGACTTGAGAAACGAAGCTGACGGAGTCCCCAAATTCAGATACATGGCTCTGAACTTCTTGAAGTCAGAAATAAGGCCGAGCTATAACGCGACGAAGTTACAAAAGTTGCACTTACTGCAATATTCTATCAAGAAGAGGCAAGAGGCCGTCCAGGATATAAAGGAGAGGATATACAAGAAGTCAGCGTTGACGAACGATGATTGGCCGTCACCAGGTGATTCCAGAGACGTCAGACTGAAGTTCAAAAGTCGATCTCAAAGGAATCTGTTTTCTCCTGATGAAGGTGATAGTTTAATTAAGGACAAGTCCGCGTCACAAAGTGATCTAAGCATTAAAAATGGAAGGGTTAAGGAGGACAGGCCTATCATATCAAACGGCCCACGGCTGACTCTGAAATTGAATGATCTCTTATCTTTTAAGGTTAGTATGGAACCAGATTTTTATTTGGTCGTTAGTAGCAATCCTCTTGGAGCAAGTGTAGTGATCCATACTCATGCCTTCTCTGTATGAGAAGAGGCCTTTGCCCTGCAGTGGGAGATATTTAAGACTGCAGCTTACATTGTAGGAACCAATCAATATTGTCAATTTTCATCCGCCATGCTAGCTATTGGACTTTTCTAAGTTATAAACGTCCCTTTGTGCCTATTGGCCTTGCTCGGTTCTGTTTTTTGCGTGTTGATGATCTTTCTTACTCATTTGTTTTCTGTCTGTTCTTTTAATTACGTTGCGGGATCCAACACAGTTGAATCGTTTCTCTGCGACTCGTCGAGCTTCATTGTCTCGGCGTTATCGGGTAGTCACCACTGATTATTCTGGCTTTAAGGGGTTGCATTGGTTTGAAAAAGTGGGCCGTAGGCTTGTTTAATATTTCTTGCAAAAAAGAAACTATATAATCTTGAATCTTAATTATGTATAATTACATTAATGATAACTAAGCAGTAAGAACCCCTTGTCAATGGAAGGTAAAGGCCAGAGATTTCTAAGTGTCTCTATTGGTCGCAGTATCCATCCAATGATCGCCAGCCGTTTATGTTATGTCATCTGTCCACCAGGCAGCTGGGCTCTCTTCCTACAGCCTGCTGGTCCGTGTAATTATAATTTATCATTTATCATTATGTCTTATTCAATATTTCAGGCAAAACCGTCGCCTTTCCAAAGGGCGGAACACGTCAGGTTAACGAAACAGCTCGAGATTCTAAGGTTCAAGCGCATCATACTGTCAGACGAGAGAGATAGCAAGCTGACTAACATAAGGAAACTGAAAGAGAGGCATGCTAAACTGTTCGAAGAGAACCAGGATGTCGGTGAGTGTAAGGATATTTTTTGTTTTTAAGGTGTATTGGGTCGTTGTTGGGGATGGTGGTCATGTGTTGTGGGATGTATCAATCTACGTATTATCTAGCATATAATCCTTATCATTATTACATAACTGATGAGCTTATATTTTTCTTATATCGGATCTCGTACTACAAGTGTTTATTTGATTTGCGTGTATTTCATTTAACACACGCATACCATCACGCCTGTATGCCCCGAAGGGTTAGACAGAGGTGTAACAATGTACACCCACAGTATGTTTAGGCCCCATGTAATAGGGAGTGAGCCTATTGCCATTAACCGGGCACAAATTCTTACTCCGAGCTGCTATTGAGAATTTCATAGAAAAACCCAATAAGACTTTTTGCTCGACCTGGGAATCGAACCCTAGGCCTCTAGCGTAGCAGTCGCGCTAAGGACCACTAGGCTACCGAGGCAGTTCTACCAAAATCTGATGGCATTTTAAGAAGTAAAAATATTTTGACTTTCACGTGACAATAGTAACTGTCTAATTAATATTTGAGATATAATCGCTGTTGAGACATTTAGTTTATACTTTTGTAAAAAAAAATTTACTTCTTTACTTTTCATTTTCACTCGCAGATACGTACATGCGCATACAAACTCACGCCTTTTTCCCATGGGGGTAGGCAGAAACCACAAAACGCCACCTGCTACCATCCTTACATACTTCCTTTGCCTCGTCCACGTTCACTTAGCTATTTCTATTTTAGAAAAATAAATTAGGGTTCCGCGCAAAAAAGATAAGTCGCCGTGATAACTAACGATTATGCAAATGTAGTCCCAGTCATAAGCTAATAAATAAGTACCTATGGAAAGTAATTCTCGTTCCTTAAAACTACGGACAATTTTTTTTATAAAATATCAAAATCGTATAGTCTAATTTCCCTGGTATTGCAAACTACAAATTTTGATTACCATTAACATTGGAACGAACCTACCGTTAAAAAAACAATTTTATGTCATTTCAATAAATTTTGATGTGTTTGATTTTATAAATCGACTAGCAATACACCGCGGTTTTACCCGCGTTGAGTTACGTCTTTGATTACTGCTTCGCTGGCGTGAATGTGTGTTTTTTTTTAAGGCTTTTACCTTCCTTAATAACCGGGCTATATAATACAAACAGTATTTGTTCAAGTTAGACGTGTTTTTCTATCAGTTTTTGCTGAGAGGATGGTAAAGTAACATCAAGCATATTCAATAAGTTTGACGTTATTCATTTAGATGTTGAGAGATTGTGGGTTGGCTCGTTTTGTCACACGTTGCTTGGTACGGTGTATATTTGATATAGGAAGATCATAATGGAATGCGCACACGCAAGTCCTCATTGCTTTTATCAGTGCATATGCATTTTTGCTTTTTTTGGTTACTACTCGACCATAGACCACGAATTTAGAATAGTGGTGACGAAATAAATTCCATTATGAGAGTGTCATTGACAGTACGTTGCATACAAATGTTGTCTAGTCATATTTTGGTCAATATTATTATAACTATTTGACGGCACGGTTGGCGCAGCAGCTGAGCGATTGGCTGCTGCGCTGCGTGTCGCGGGTTAGATTCCCGTACGGAACAAATATTTGTGTGGCCTACACATAGTGGTTCCGGTCTATTTGTGAGTTTTTAAGTTTGTAAACCCAACCACGAGACAAGAGAAATTCTTAGTGTGGGGCACGAAATTTTGTTGGTAGGATAAGGGCATTAATATCTAGGCTTTCCGTAAAATTATTCAATTTCAAATTGAAACTTAAGTATAAAAGCTCGTAATGGAAAATGAGTTTTGGAATTACCATATCTACAATGGTACGACGTTTTATATGGAGCGCTGTTCATAATATCTTCAGTGCATGCCTAAATTGGTTCTAACCGAAAGTTGAATTCGGAATCTTACTTCTAAATATATCAATGCAACTTATTCAACTATGAACTCAAACACCATGTAGCTTAAGTACATTTTTGAAAAAGAATTACGAAACAAAAAAATCCTTAAAAAGTAAGTTGCACTGGAAATTGAACTTTCTCCTATGAGACATGAAGTTTACAGTTCCAAACTTGGTACTGGTTTAAGATTCAGAATTCAAATTAAATCTAAATACATTTTCAGGGACAGAACTGATGCAGAACTACCATTGCTTGTCGAGACGTAACGAGAGTGTTAAGGAAACTCGTCAGTCCTGTGCAGCGATCCGTGAGCTGGCGGCATCATCACATCATGCACTATGTGCGCAGAGGACTGAACTGCTCAAACAGTTACACCATATATTTTATATTGACCAGGTGAGGACATAGCCCTCCCCCATAGATTTCCAAAAGGACCGGTTGGCAGGGGCTTGCCTCTAGCTTTTTCCTGCGGTCTTTATCAGGTCGTCTGTCCTCCTTCCATCATCATCTTTTATTTAAAATTTGGAGTGGATACCACGAATCGGCAAACGTAAGGTGTGACACCCTCAGGTTTGGTGGAGTGACGAACTTCGCAGGGTAGCTGGTAGCAACTGGATGGGAGTTCCTGAGAAACGAGCTAAGTGGCGTCTGATTGGAGAGGCCTATGTCCAGCTGTGGACTGTTGCAGGATGATGATGGGGCATGATAGATCCGTCCGACAACCAGTGCTATTGCGGAGAATGGAGACGAGATCTAGAAGAGAATTTGTTGAACTTGGGGAGTTCAGGAAATCTTAACTTAATCATCATCATCTTATCAGCTGTAGGACGTCCACTGCTAGCCATAGATCTTCGCCAAAGATTCTCAAAAGGACCGGTTGAAAGCGGCCAGCGTCCAGCGTTTTTTTGCGGTTCCATTTGCGTCTCCAAAATCCATATCCTCAACAGAAAGACTCCACAACATGGATGATATGCGGCGTTCCGCTCCCGGTGTGCGGAGACGACAGCCCGCGCGCCGGGGCCGTGAGTGCGGCGGTATCGGCCGGCTTCGCGGCCCAGGCGGCCAGCGTCGCCGCCGCCCTACTGGGCCAGCCGCTACGGTACAAGATCACGCTGCTGGGCTCGGCCAGCAAGATACTGGATGTTACGCCCGATTTGCCTGATCCGAAGTGAGTGGATACAATATAAACATATAAACTTCATTTTTTATTATTTACAAAAAAATTAAACTTTTAAAAATAAATAAATCTTGTAGCCCACAAACAGGGTCCAAGCCACCGGAGGCATTAAGCTAAGCTGCCGTAACTTAAATTGGTTAGGAGAATACACCTACACATTACTAAAAAAATCTAATATTCATTGCAGCATACCACTATTTCCTCGAGGCGGAGACACCACTTTGTTTCGGTACGCGTTATTTCTGCTCAACAAGTGTATCGGCCAACTTGTGGTCGGTCGTGGCCTCCCATTGTCCGACATACGACCAACATTGGCCAATCTTCAGAGGCTGCTTACTGCACCTGCTAATATGTAAGAATTTCCTAATATACGGAGTGTAAAAAGAAATAAAATTAAAAATTTTAAGTAACCCCCGATAGAAGAATAAAGGCCCCTACCGCAGATAACAAAAGAGAGCCTTGAAACGGCTGAACCGATTTTGATGAAATATATCTAAGAACTACCGCTAGGAAATCTGCTTTCAATTAAAAAAAAACGGATTCAAATAGGTCCAGAAGTTTCGGAGCCTATTCGGTGCAAACAAACAAATAGACAAACAAAAAAACTTTTCCTTTTTTAATATTAGTTATTATAATTAATAAACATTTCTTCATAAAGCGCCAAACTAACTGCACCTTATTTTGTAGGACGGACACCACGAAGTTGTATGGCACGTACAGATGGCTGGTGGACAGTCAGTGTCCACGAACCCAGTCGCTGAGGAGTCTCGTCGCGTCAGAGAGGTGCAAGTATAGACAGTTCAACAGGTTTAAGGTATCTATGTATAATTATTACACTAATTGGATTTAATTCTGCTAAAACAATCTAACCCACATCATCATCGTCATCTCACACCCTCCCTTTTTGTGACGAAGATATTGTTGTAAGTATCAATTTTGGATGTACAAACGCGGACAATTGCAGTGAACCACTACATCCTAATTAATAAGGTTGCATAGTGATCAACCGCCATTTTCCTCGGTTGTACATTGAACTGTTATTGCTGGATAATCAACACTTTGGGCATTTTAAATTAGTTATATGTAATCTATTTATTTATTGAGATTGGGTTGGGTCGTTTTGACAGAACTAAGTTCAATTGCTATAGTTTGTTCAAAAATGTATTTATATCGTCAATCCGCCTTGAGCAAGCGTGGTGATCGATGTTCGTGGCTTGCTCCGTATGTGAAGATGCCTTCTCTGTATGTGAAGAGGCCTTTGCCCCGAGTGGGACAGTAATAGTCCGGAATTTGTATGGTTTTCTATTTCCCAGGATGCTGTAGACGGACAGTCTCCACAATCGGCGATGAACAGCAGACACAGGCACTCTCGGAGCGTGGGCAGCTATCACGATGATCAGGTACATATCAAACCATAATTGTTCATCTAGAAAAAAACAAATTAAAAATTTTAAGTAACCCCCGACAGAAGAATAAAAATCCCTACCGCAGCTAACAAAAGAGCTGATAACTTTGAAACCGCAAAACCGATTTCTATGAAACATAGCTAAAAACACTAAAACTAAATCAAAATCGGTTCATGCGTTCGGGAGCTACGATGCCCAAGACATACACACACAGACACGTCAAACTTATAACACCCCGTCGTTTTTGCGTCGGGGGTTAATAACAACATTTTATTAGCGAAATCACATATTTGTAATATAGAGCATAACATACCATCACGTGTATATTCCCCAAAGGGTTAGGCAGAGATGTACCAATGTACACCCACAGTTCCCCGGTATGTTTTAGGTCCCATGTAATAGGGGGCGAGCCTATTGCCATTAACCGGGCACAAATCCTTACTCCGAGCTGCTACTGAGAAATTCCTAATGTAAAAACCCAATAACACTTTGCTCGACCTGGGAATCGTACCCAGGGCCCCATCCTCATCAGTCACGCTTGCGACCACGAGGCCAACGGGGCAGTTACTATGTAGAGATAATACAATTTTAAACTTAATATCTCATCACACACACATCTTTCAAAATTAATTAGCTACGGGTATAATAAAAAATGGCGTCATTTTCGAAGCACCCCTGAAGTTTGGGACTTCGTTGTTTTTTGTTCAGTTCTTTTTATGTGTAAGTCCCTTTTATTTATTTATTTGGTAGTTTGAAACGTGTGACTGTAGTTTTTAAGAAACAGTAGATATATTCTTTCTGGTTTAGGCTGCATATCCATTGAAGCGGAGCGAGGCTGCGGAGCGGGGAAACGGAGAAATATTTACTAATGGAATTGCATAATATTACATATAAGTTTTTTTTGTTTTTTTTCTCCGCTTTAATGGACAAGCAGCCTTATTCTGGCTAGATTGTTAATCTAATTAATTAGGGTCGCATTACAAGTATGCGGGTCGGCGCTTTCGGTTCGACATTTTCAAAGGATGAATTGATAATGCCGAATACGAAACTATATGTTGGATGGGATTTTTGTTTTCACTTAACTTGAATGAGACCTAGGGATATAGTTGTTCGAATGTAGATTATTGATCAATACTATTAGTAGAAAGGTAGTATCAAAAGCACATGTACATTGATTATAATCATAATCAACAAGCAATGATCTTTAAACCCACCGTAACGTCTCCACGTTGCCGTGTCGACGGCCCGTTCGTGTTCCACGCGCGCCTCAAAGAGATGTCAGAAACAGTGGCCACTCAGGGCCGATGCCTACCGGGGCTGCGGGTTTTTCGAAAGAGATACCGCGCCCCCGGAACGCATAGGGCACAAAAAAGAACATGTATGGGTTTTATTCAGTAAAAATCTGACACTCCCTCCCTTCGTCCAGGGCGGGGGAAGTCATTTGATGATTTCCCATTCGGAACAAAAAAAAACATCTTCACGTTGGCCAACCTAATAATAAAAACATTATTTCCAGGAGCTGCCAACATTAGAAGATTCAACAACTTCAATAATGGGCAGCGAGCCAAACATCTACAATATAAAACTCACACAAGTTGACAACACTGACTTGCCGCAAAGTCTCAAGTCTCACAACTCAGATTCCGAAATACTCAGACTCAACGAGAACGAAAATCAACCGAAAGTCGTATTCACGTTAGGCGGGGACTCGACTATCGACTTATCGCAGAAACTAGTCAGAATATCGACTAACAATCAAGATGAGCTAATCACAACACTACTAGACGAAAACGTTAAACAAATATGTTCGGAGATAACAGATTTTTGTTCCGCGGATAACATTCACGAAGGCTTAGACATTGCTAAGCATTTGGAGTTAGATTTGGCTAAAGGGGTTGAAGATATTGATATCGCGGAGTATTTAGAGAAGAAAGGGAGTGCGGAGGTTGCGGGCGTCTGTGATGTGGAGTGTGCCGAGGTGGTCGATGTGATAGTAATACCAAGTGCCGAGGCTATACTAGATACAGGACAGAGTGTTGGGCAAGATGATGCGACCAAATAGTGGTATTCAAGGCAGCCATTGGACGGAATTGAGAATTTGTTCTTTAAAACTACTATGAAATATACGGGGCGTAATACGACACATCACTCAGCCGTTATGTTTTTCTTACTCCTCTTAATCTGATTAATTTCTTTGCGGGATCCAAGACAGTTGTATCGTTTCTCCGGGACTCGTTGAGCTTCATTGCCTCGACGCTTTTTTGGCGGTCTCCACTGTTGATTTTAGCTTTCAGAAGTTGCAGTGGTTGGGAATAGCGTGGCGGCCTTGTCCCTTTAAAAAAAGTCATTAGCTACGCATATGGCTCATAACACTAAGTAAATTGAGCGAAAATTATTGCTGGGAATCGATTATTTTTTTGCGTGAATTGACGCTGTTTTTGACAGCACACAAAATATTGTGCTTATAGATGCAGGAGTCGTAGGGATAACTTGTGAAACTTATTTACGTAAAAATACGTAAAAGATATTCGGAATCTTGACTTTCAATATCTCCGTAACAAGGCGGTTCCCAGGTATACATACCATCATAACGCCTGTATTCCCCGAAGGGTTAGGCAGAGGTGTATCAATGTACACCCACGGTGTGCCGGTATGATTAGGTCCCATGTAATAGAGGGCGAGCCTATTGCCATTGAGCACAAATCCTAACTCCGAGCTGCTACTGAAAATTTCATTGAAAAAACCTAATAACACTTTGCTTGACCTGGGAATCGAACCCAAGACCTCTAGCGTAGCAGTCGCGACCACTAGGTTACGAGGCAGTACGCGGATTTTTTTAAACTGAATTATAATTATCGATTATCGAATTATTCCAATGTTAAAGTCCTTTTTTAAATCTTGTTCTGATTAACCCCTATGTCCCCATTCACCCCGTTTGACAGTATCAAGTTTTTAAAATGTGTTAAGTAGTCGATTTTGCCTCTCTAAACTTTATAATATTTGACAATATCATAATAAATTGTCAATTTTGACCAATGGCTACCATGTAAATATGTAGGTTTTGTATGCTCTAATGAAAATTATTTATCGAAAACCCTCGTATCAATACTACCCCTTTGTATGTTGGTTAGACCCATTGAATAATCCATATAAACAAAAATGGCTAAATGTCTTGCTAAGCGAAAATCTCGAGAACTTGTGGACTGATTTAGCTGTTTCTTTCTTTGTCATAAATTTCCCGGACAAAGAATTTTTTGGAAAACCCACGCGAAGCCGGGGCGGTTAACTAGTATAAAATAAAAACATTGTTGATGACTTTGTAATGCGCAATAAATTATTTATAAGAAAGAAAATTTTGTGTTCATCGTCATTCGAAAATCGAATTGCCCTTAGAATTATTGAAGTGTGAACATTAGGTGTTGCCAGAAAAAAAAAAGACTTAGTTCAGTATCCGGAAATAAGTATAACATATTGAGGTAAAGAAAAAATCAACATTGAACTTTGGGACGATTGCCGCAGTAACTGAGCGATTGGCTGTTGCTCTGTGTGGCGGATTCGATTCCCGCATAGAACAAATATTTATATGGCCTACAGATATTTGTTCCAGGTCGGGCTGTTTATAAACGCACCCTCGATACGAGGAAAATGCCACAGTGCGGTGCTATGTTTAAAAATAAGTGTCATCTCTGTCACTCACATACTTGTGTCCCTTTCTAATACTCGAATGTGTTATATTTACACTCGGGTACTGTACAGGATTGCTGTGCATTCCTTGATATAGTTTTTACTTGGTTAAAGTTAACCCTTCCCTTTTAGGAATTGTCTATGACTTCAGTGATGTATTTTGTACCGTTATATTTTTTGTTCTTTATTTGAATCTTTGCCTTTGTCTGGCCTGTACAGCTTTGTAAACGAGGTGGAAAAAGATACACAGTCGTTAATTACGCATAGTGCCCATCAAACTAAGTATAGTAGCCGCCACGAGTCGTGAGCACACACGTCAAGTTCATTTTTGGATTCATTTCTAAGTTTTTTGGGTCGTCGACGCTGCACGCGATCGACAGACGTTTGTGCTCACGACGCTTGACCGCTACTATAGCATTGATCAAAAATGATTGCTGGGAGACGGCTTTGCGGCGACTATTTGTGAAAGCCCGCAATGTTACACACGCATATTTCCATTCAAGTATAATGTAAGCACATTTTTAGAAATTTCAGATCCCTTCCTCTCTCCCTGGTCAGCAAAGGTAAGCAAAGCTCTTAACGTTGATATAATTTTTATAATCTATTCAGGTTTTCATCATCCCTGCTATACGTTTTTGAGCCTAGATGAGTAGGGTTGCCAGATGTGTTCAAATCAGTATCTACTAAATTTGGCAGAAAAATCAGAGCATGTGGAAAAAAAATACGATGTAATCGCCAACCACCCCCCTTTAGTGCTTACGTAATACGTACTTAAATGGCCCCCAATAGTGCTGGTGCATGCAACAGTACAATTGGGGGCCGGGTGTCGTACCTATGTCAATTTATTTTCCCGCCGTTTATTTCAAAACTAGCTTCTGCTCGCGATTTCGCCCGCGTAAGTTTTTCACCCGCATTAGGTTACGTTTTTGGTTACTGCTCTGAACCTATTGGTCGTAGCGTGATGTTATATAGCCTTCCTCGATAAATGAACTATCCAAAACAAAAATATTTTTTCAATTCTAACCAGTAGTGCCTGAGATAAGCGCGTTCAACCAAACAAACAAACAAACTCTTCAGCTGTGTAATATTAGCATAGATATATTTTTGGCCTGTCAAAATGTAGCAGTTCTGAATAACAATTTAATTCATTCATTTATTAGTTTCTTTATACATCACTGAAGCTCTTGAAAACAGGTGTAGACACTACCATACAATGGATATCCTTTTTTTTACCTGTTCGCGAGTCCCCCATAAATTGTATGGCAACAGGGTACTGTGACGTCACCTATTTGCCAACTCAATTGACTAACTATTAATTGATTTTTAAAGCAATTTTAATTTTACAGTCATTTAAAAACTAATCGGGTATTCCGAGTTAAAATAAAGTGTGTTTTTTTTTCTAGAGAAGTTATGGCTGATTTAATTACATGCTAGCCTTTGCCCGCGTATACGTCCGCATTAATGTCGGTCATCACGGCTGCAGATGAAGTAAAACCGTTCTTGGGGTTCAAACTTGCCCTGTACCAAATTTCATGGAAATCTGTTCAGTGGTTTTGTCTTCAAACCGTAACAGACAGACAGAGTTACTTTCGCATTAATAATTTTAAGTATGGATTTGTTAATGGTGTGTAAACCTGTATTCAATGAATTTGTTTGTAGGCCCCTTGTGCCTAAATAATGATAGAACGTGTAAAAATGTATGTAAATTGTAAATAAGTAACGAATATTCTTACATTACCTGCGTCTTTCATAATCGGCTGTTGTTATAATTAAATATTTATTTCAATTCTCTATGTGCGTTTTTTTTTTATCTTTAACATACATACATGCATAAACTCACGCCTTTTTCCCACGGGGGTAGGCATCCTTTTTTTTTATTTTTTTTTTGGTGGGTGGGAAATCATCAAATAACTTCTCCCGCCCTGGGCGGGGCGGGAGGGAGTGTCAGACTTTTACTGACTAAAACCCACCCATGTTCCTTCTTGTGCCCTTTGCGTTCCGGTGGCGCGGTATCTCTTACGAACAACCCGCAGCCCTGGCAGGTGGGTAGGCATCCTTACATTCTCCTTTCGCCTCGTCCACGTTCATACATCTGGTCACGTGGTCTGGTCGTCTTCGCCTGGTCTGGTCGCCTTTGGTCTCGTGGTCGCAAGCGCGACTGCTGAGCGTGGGGTCCTGGGTTCGATTCCCAGGTAGGGCAAAAAGTGTTATTGGGTTTTTCCACTAGGAATTTCTCAGTAACAGCCCGGAGTTTGGAAGTTGATGGTGTGTCACCCTCGTGCCTCGGAAAGAACGTAAAGCCGTTGGTCCTGCGTCTGATGTCTCCCTGGTTGTGTCGGATTGCCGTCCCATCGGACTATGAGAGTAAGGGAAGAGGGAGTGCACTTGTGTTTGTGCACACACTTGTGCATTATAATATTGAAAATACTATTTAACTTAGTAAAATAAACCTACAAGCTGAATACTCTTGTTTATCTACGACTCCTCTTTTTGTATATACATACATAAACTCACGCCTTTTTCCCATGGGTAGGCAGAAACCACAGAACGCCACCTGCTACGATCCTTACATACTTCTTACGCCTCGTCTACGTTCATACATCTGTTCATACAAGCACGCCGGTTACGAGCCTCTTTTTGTTTCCCTTTTTTTCATTTTAATAAACGACAAATTTCTAAACTCCCTAGTCTAGTTTTGTTTTGACAATTTGTCACGTCGACCTCTTCACGTGTGTCAGACACGTGCAAAAAGAAATCGTTAAATTTTGACTCTTATTTATTAAAATAATTTATGGTCGTGGCCTCAAAAAAATAGGTTCAATTTGTAAAGATACTTTTGTCACATACACCTATAACATTATTGTTTTAAATAAAAGTCATAAACTCCCGGGTTCGATCAAGTATTTGTCAGTCAAAATAAAGACAGATACCCAAAATTGATTGAGCTCCGGCTACGTATAGAAGTACCTCACTTTATATTGTATAACACGGGAACGAGGGGTCTCACAAACTGGCCAGTATATGGCCCAGCGAAAATATAAATAGCGCGGCACCGGCACGCATGCGCGTTCCCGATCTGTTCTAAATTCAAATAGTCCGGCGCTCGGGCAGCCCGGACGTTTGAAAATCGGATTTTAAATCCAAATTTCGAAATTCCAATCTCGAATCCGACTGGAAAGGCCACGTGATTGGTACAATTTGTATAAGGAACGTGTGTTTTCTTGAATTTAGAATCTTTAGTGTTGTGAACGGTGAAAAATGTGTGAACAGTGCGTGCAGCGTTGATTCCAGACAAAAGGATTTATTTGTGCGTTTTGACGCATGTGGTGAGTACATTTTTCACTGCAACATTCTTTTTAACGGAAATTCCACATAGAAAATCGAGAAAATCATGTAAATTTCTAATATTCTGATTGTAAGAAACCTAAAAATCTAGAATAAAAGCTCGTTACATAACTATAAATAATTCGTTGCCCAGGCAATTAATTGTATTCGGCAATTTGGCTGAGCGCCGGGTTTACAATATGTTAATGTGTAGGTCATCTAATTTATGGATTGATAGTGCTATAAAAGTGCTTTGACACTTGATCACACTCTTGCCATAGGTAGTTTGTCTATAGATACCTATAGGCTACTCCAATTGTCTATTGGTTCACACCCGTAGGCCGTAGCAACAAAAATAGGAAATGTTTCACCTATACAAATTCTTGACTTGAAAGCTAGGAAATTACTGATTCTGCCAGGGCTGAGGAATTTGTTCGAAAGAGTCACCGCGGCCCTGGAACGCGAAGGGAATTACGAGGAATACGGATGGGTTTTAGTCAATAAGAGCATGCAACTTCCGGTCCGCCGAGAGCAGGAGAAGTCATTTCATGATTTCCCATCCTAGAAAAAAATAGTGAATTACTGATTACTATTCTCAAAATGTTAAAATATGAAATTATATTTTTTTTTTCTGTGAAATATATGTAAGACAAGGTCGTTGGATGTTTGAATATTGTACTGAAACTGAAATGTTTATTTCACTGAAGCGAAATAGCACCAAAAGCTTAACCCCAAGTTACCGGTAATGTACTTGCTTCGGCAGTACATATACTAAAATTGGAACGATACAGAGAAGATTAGCATGGCCCCTGCGCAAGGATGACACGCAAAATCGTGAAGCGTTCCACATTTTTATCGGGGCTGCGGGTTGTTCGTAAGAGATACCGCGCCCCCGGAACGCAAAGAGCACTAGAAGGAACATGGGTGGGTTTTAGTCAGTAAAAGTCTGACACTCCCTCCCGCTCCGCCCAGGGCGGGAGAAGTTATTTGATGATTTCCCACCCCCAAAAAAAAAAAAAGTTACCGGTAATTCCGAATTAAAGTAATCGTCATAGCTCTTAAAATTGCGAAACTCAGAGTAGCAATGGACAGGGCACATTGGTCGTAGGGCGGACGGTCATTGGGGTCGTAAGGCGCTCGAGTGGTGACCACGTATCGTAAGGCGTAGTGTGGGAAGACCTACGACCTGGTAAAGGTCGCGAAAATCGCTGGTTGCGGGCAGCGCAGGACCGGTGGATGTGGCTATCTTTAGGGGAGGCTTATGTCCAGCAGTGGACGTCGTTCGGCTGATTCGATGATGATCATGAGTCGCTAACATGGGATAAAATTGATGAGGTGACAGCACGATTGGCGCAGTGGCTCAGCGATTGGCTACTGCTCTGCGTGTAGCGGGTTCGATTTCCTCATGAAACAAATATTTGTATGGCATACAGATAGTTTTTTTGGAACCTGGCTTTTGTGTATTTGTAAATGCACCCACGTTAGAGGAGAAATTTCTAGTGCGGGGCAACTTTTTTTTAAATAGCAGAAGTTGTTATATTAAACATCGACGATATTTTGAATTTTAACCTCGTGGCGTGAGTCTAAGTAGCAATGTAGATATTCAAGTAATCGAAAGATCATTTGAGAGCTGAAGTTCATTCAACTCTAGTTATTTTTAAAGCCAGGTACCTGGCTACATCGACAAGCACTCGAATGAATATGAATTTTCTTAAGCTAGAGGTGAACCACGCGTTCGGTTAGTCTGATTTCTTAACCGATTTTGATTTTGACAGGAACTGTGATGTGAAGTACACGCTCTAAGCGTTCAGGCGGCGGGAAGCGACTTTGTTTTATACTGTGTTAAGTAATGGTTCATTACTGTCTGTTTTTTTTTCTAATTTAGACAATTACTGGCTTCTGCCCGCGACTTCGTCCACGTCCAATTTGATGAGTCATCCCACGGGAAACGTTTATTTTTCCTACCTAAAAAGTATCCTATGTGTTCTAAGACACTTTATCCCGGAAAAATGTACGGTTCCCGTGTAGATCCGTTACGCCGTTTAAGCGTGACAGAGTAAGAAACATCCATCCATCCGTTCGCCTTCACAATTTTTTGCATTTGTAATATTAGTAGGATACGATAGTGGGAAGTACACATTATCGCATTAAATAAAATTATTTTTACGCATCTTCCCGACATTTTCAATTATCTTTTACGACTTCCCCTCAATGAGGTAAAAGATAATCTTTACTCTCCCGCCCAAAACTCCTAAAATATTTCCAGCTCCAAGATCCTCTTTTGTCTTTAATCGAGTGACGTAATTGAACCGCTGTTTTTCAAGCTTCCTGTTCATGACCCATTTTACCCGATTGTGAAAAGTGGGTTATGTTTTTAAAAGTACATAAGTAGATGTACATTGATGCCAAGTTACTTAGTTGACCATTTTTGGACACTAGTGTTGTTATTGAACAGTGCCTACCAGGGTTGCGGAATTTGTTCGAAACTTTCACCGTGGCCCTGGAACGCAAAAGGCATTAGGAGGAACACGGATGGGTTTTAGCCAGCAAGAGTTTGACTCCACCTTCCGCTCCGCCCTGGGTGGAAGAAGTCATTTGATAACTTCCCATCCTTCAAAACAAAAACGGTCGATCTCGATAGCTATGTGACTCGTGTACTTGTATTCTTAGTAGTTCTAGACATTCTCTATGCTTTCCGTGATAAATTACGTTTCTGGGGCTCCGTATCCGATAATGCCAACGGGACCCTATACTAAGCTTCTGACGTCCGTCTGCCTGTCTGTCAGCGGACTGTATCTCATGAACTGTAATAGGTAGAGAGTTGAAATTTTCACTGAGTGTGAGAAAAAAAGCTTTGGAAGTCAGCGGCTTCGGGTCTGTTTTTCTTCCGGTCTTTTTTGTTCCGGATGGGAAATCACCAAATGGCTTTTTCCCTGACCTCGTTTACTTCCAAAGCTAAAGTTATTTTTCACTTTTTAGTTTTTGAAGGCTTTTTAGTATCAATTTCCTGACATCCAAATCCATGAAGGAACAGGTATACTACGCAAATTAACAAGACACCACTTAAAAGCCACAAGAAAGCAAAATACGAGTACGCTAATTCGTTTACATGGATGACAATTTTTTTTCAGTAATTTCAATTATTTTACGACACTACTGAACCAATTTTAAAAAATATGGGACTTTGAAGTATGACCTATTAATCAAAATAAGAATCATCAAAATCAATTCATAATTGGCGGAGCTATCGCGTAATACACATACAAAAAAAGAAAAAAAAAACAACATACCGACGAATTGATAATCCTTCTTTTTAAAGTCGGTTAAAAAGTACTTTTACTATTTCATATTTCGTAGAAAAGCGGGTCAGTAGGAATGCAAATAAATGGCCCGGAATACATACACACGTACAGCGGTGAAATGGTTTAAAGTTGCAACTGTGCAATTGTGTAAACAAGGGTTGCTAGCCTTCAAGTTATAAACATCCTCTTTTTTTGACAATTTTTTTTTAACGGCGACAATGAGCTGGCATCAGCTAGTCGGTCATGTATGGCTCCATCTCACCCCCACACTAAAAAATAATGGCAATAGCACTTCCTCTCATGTCTTCACGTTCCACTGTATCACAAAATATTTTAGAATGTAAAAATTACGGGCCGGTATACTCATTTTGACACTAAACGTTGAGTCCGTAAGTCATAGAGATAAAATAGAAAATTACTTTCATTGCGTCATTGATTTGACGTCATAATTTATGAATGTGTCACCTACATATTTTAGACGTGGGTATGTCTTCTTGGCCGCTCATGTTATTTACTTCAGTATAAAAAATTATATACTAGTTTTGATATTAATCATTTAAAATCATTACATACGATATTTTTTGATCTTACATAAATAGGTTTCTCGAAAAGAAAAAATAGTTGCATGACCGTTTACAATACTAACGGATACTTGAAATAGTGTTAATTATAAGTAGATACCTAAGTACTACATGTCGTACGTCGTAAAGGGTTTGTCAGATGTGTACCAATGTACACCCACAGCGCGCCGATATGTTTAGATTCCATGTAATAGGGGGCAAGCCTATTGCCATTAACCGGGCATAAATTCTAATTTCGAGCTGCTATTGAAAATTTTATAGAAAAACCTAAACACACTTTGTTCGACCTGGGAATCAAACCCAAGGTCTTTAGTGTAGCAGTCGCGTTTAGGATCACAAGGTTAACGAGGCAGTTAAAAAAAAAAATACAATTAATGTCATGTTTCCATCTATTTTCCCTAAATCCTGGGTAATTTTTCAACCCTAGCAACACCAGCTACAGCGAAAGCTTTAGCGCTTTGCAGATTTCAGTTTTCTGCGGCACTCGGCCGCGGCTAGACGTGTGCTTAACGAAGTTTTTTCGTCCAAATCCAAACAATAAATTCCTATTAAAGTCGTTCGTAGTTCTGTGTTGTGTCGTTACGTTCAAAAGTTGTTTATGTGTGTGTGTGTGTGTGTGATTTGTACATGTAGTGGTGTCAAGTATTGTTAAAAAGGTTTGTTTTGTATCTTTTTTTTTTTTTCGTTAGTTTTAGAATTGAACTAGCGGTAATTGTTGTTTTCCGTGTTCTGGGTCATAAGGCTTGGTTTGCGAAATTTTCCTGCTAAATAGAAAGTGGTTATAATTAATTAAACTGTCCCATTTCCATACTTCCAACTTTGTTTGTTTGTGCTATTGTTAAAAACTTAGTAGTTAAACTGCATTCAAATTGACAACTCTGAAAAAGACAAAGAACTGTTGGCAAACTTATTTGCATAAGCAAAGTTTCTTTACCCTCAACTATTTTCAACTCTATCGTGAAATCAAGAAAGGTGAAAATCCTTTAGCAACACGGTCAGTTCGTAAAGGATGGTTATTTCAGTATTTATGCCCACGAATTTGTAGGTTTAAGCGTTTTACGCCTCAGAGATAACTTAAAGTCCATCTTTTTCACGTTTTCTTCAATGGCGTACTAACCCCAAAGCCATTCAATGCAATTTATGATTTACGACTGCCATTATGGAAGTTGGTAACTCCCTCGTTGGCCTAGTGGTCCTAAGCGCGACTGCTACGCTAGACGTCTTGGGTTTGGTTTCCAGGTCGAGCAAAAAGTGTTATTGAATTTTTTTATGAAATTCTCAGTAGCAGCTTGGAGTTAGGATTTGTGCCCGGTTAATGGCAATATGCTCGTCCCCTATAACATGGGACCTAAACATACCGGCGAACTGTGGGTGTACATTGTTACACCTCTGCCTAACCCTTCGGGGAATATAGACGTTATGGTATGGTATTATGGAACTTAAATATGGTTTTTCTTTAAGTTACACTTAATACTAGCTTCTACCTGCGACTTCGGCTTCCTAAAAGTAAAGTATACCATAAAACATATTTTCTGACACTCGGCAATAATGTAGCTTTATATAACAGACTAGCGAACTGCCTGCGACTCTGTCCGCGTGGCTTAATTCACCGGCGTTTACGTCTTTGGTTACTGCTCCGCTCCTGTCGGTCGTAGCGTTATGTTATATAGCGTATGTTACTTAGGAATAATGTAGCTAACGATTGGTGACAAAATAGTTAAAATCGGTCCAGTAGTTTCGGAGCCTATTCGGTAAGAACAAACAAAAAATTGTATCTCATTTATAATATTAATATGGAAAGAATGTTCATATTTGCACAGACAGCGTCATTAAATGGTTACCCCTCTTCAGATGAACCTGTCTGCACGTTTATCGAGGGCGGCATCAATGGCGTTTTTTATGTCTTCTAACCCATAGGTGTAGGGATACCGGGCACGATAGTAAGTGGGCCATCGTGTGGTCAGGAACACCCACCGCACTCGCACTGAATCTCGAGGACTTTTATAATAAGGTTTGTTGGAAGGCTATTGCGTTTTTGGCCTACTTGGATGCGCAGTCTTGGGGGGCTTCTTATAATTAAACAAAATTGAATGGTGCATGGTTTACAGATAGCGTTATCAACTGGTTACCCCCTTTTGGAACGAATTTTTATGCAAGAGGGGTAACCAATCGATCACGCTGTCTGTGCCTATTATTAATTAATTTTTTGTTCCGGGGTTTTACACTCCTCATGGATATCCACCACACTGGGGGGAGCGGAGGGGTATGTCAGGCTCTTTCTGAATAAAAGCCACTTCGGTGTTCCCTTTCCACGCTTACGCCTGGGATTCCGGGAACCATACGTACCTTCCGCAATTCCGGACTAATGCTGACCCGCCTTTGCGGGCATCCTCAGGTCAGGGGGGGGGAAGGACTTCCCACGACTTCGATGTCAACAGTGTCCAGACCAATATCCTTTTTTTTTAAAAAAAACCTTGCTCCACACTAGGGATTTCTCCTGTATCGTGGGTGCGTTTACAAACATATAAACTCACATACAGAAACAGCCAGACCCGGAACAACTTATCTGTAGGCCATACAAATATTTGTTCCGTGCGGGAATCGGACCCGCGACACGCAGCGTACCAGCCAATCGCTCAGCCACTGCGCCAGCCATGCCGTCATTGACTATACGATCGACTTGTTAGCTATCCAATACCTTTTGCCGAGAAATATTTTACACCATATTCACGATATTTGAAAGTCTTCTATAACTTGTTGAATAATAAATCGGTTCGCAGGTACGTCGGACTAACCCAGTAATAGGCTGTATTCTTCAACACGTTTGCGTGTGTGGCACGACCGATATAATACTGTGATAAATCGACGTGGAATTATTTTTATATCAAGTACATTGATTCAGAAAAATAACACCGGCTTATTATTGTCCCACTGCAGGGTAAATGCCTCTTCTTATACACGGTAGGCATGAGCATTGATCACAACGCTCAAGGCGGGTTGGAGATTACAGACTTAAATTTAATACAAGTTCAGATTTCCGCGTGATATTTTCCTTCACCGATGTCAGAGTTGACTATACACTATCTACACTAACATTATAAAAAGGAAAGATGTTTTTGTTTGTTTGTTTGTAACGAATAGGCTCCGACACTACTGGACCGATTTAAAAAAATCTTTCTCCAGTAGATAGCTACATTATTCCTGAGTATATTAGTCGCCATGAGTCGTGAGCACAAATGTCAAGTTAATTGTTCGGTTTTTGGGTGCCGTTCGGGGTATTTCGCGTGTAGCGTCGCGTCCGCGGCCTAAAATACCCAGAAAGGAAACCGAAAACCCGAAAATTAACTTGACATTTGTGCTCACGTCTCGTGGCGGCTACTATAACAGGCTATATAACATCACGCTACGTCTTACATGAGCGGAGCAGTAACCAAAGACGTAACTTAAAGCGGGTGAAATAAACCACTCAGACGAAGTCGCGGGCAGTTCGCTAGTCTAAGATAAACTTTGAAAATATATTATGAAATTGTAGCCGCCACAAGTCGTGACCACAAACTTCAAGTTCATTAGCACATCGGTCCGATTGACGGTTCAATCGCGTGCACCGTCAGCGACCCAAAAATTCAGAAACCCAAAATTAACTTGACGTTTGCTCACGACTCGTGGCGGCTACTATAGGAGATATTACAGTGCACAAGTGCGAACCCACCACCACATGCATCAAAGACAGGCGCCTTAAATACTGGGCCTTTATCGATGCCAAAGAGTAAATCATTTATCTTTTAAGCGATGCTGTTATGTAGACTCTAAGGATCGTTTTTATGTCCCGGTTTGGTCGTTAGATACTTTGTATTGATGCTTTGAAGGTCGAGGTCGGATCATTAGATTCGCCAGAAAAATATTTTGAGTCGATTACTGCTATAACATACCATCACGCCTGTATTTCCCAGAGGGTTAGGCAGAGGTGTACCAATTTACACCCACAGTTCGCCGGTATGTTTAGGTCCCATGTAATAGGGGGCGAGTCTATTGCCATTAACCGGGCACAAATCCTAACTCCGAGCTGCTACTGAGAAATTCATAGAAAAACCCAATAACACTTTTTGCTCGACCTAGGAATCGAACCCATGACCTCTAGCGTAGCAGTCGCGCTTAGGACCACTAGGCCAACGAGGCAGTTTACTTTTTTTTTTCTTCTTTATAATATTAGTATAGATTTTAGAAATCGCTGACATCCGTGAAGCAGAACATCGTGATGAAACCTGAACTTATCTATATGTATAAACATGAATTTATGTTTGTTAGTGTCACAATACCTCGGTTTTTTTTTCCAAATGTGAAATTATCAAATGACTTCTCTCTTGAGCTCGTTGACTTCCAAAGCTAAAGTTATTTTTTACTTATTAGTTATTGAAGAAGGTTGTGTTTTTTTGTAAAAAACGTTTTTCCAAAAAGCCAAAAATTGCCTGTCATCCAAATCCATGAAGGAACTGTTATACTGCGTAAAATAACCAGACATCACTTAAAAATCACAAGAAAGCAAAATACGCTAATTCGTTTACTTGGGTAACATACCAATCTCCTGAACCTTTTTCTACGGGACCTTTGAAGTATGACCTATCAAACAAAACAAGAATCATCAAAATCGATTCATAATTGGCGGAGTTATCGCGGAACACACATACAAAAGAAAACACTGACGAATTCATTATCTCCTTCTTTTTGAAGTCGGTTAAAAATTAGTGACTATTTTTAGTGATAGGTACAAATGCGCCGGGTCAGCTAGTAATTATTATAAGCCTGAAACCACCAATCCGCCTTAAGCAAACGTGGTAGTCAAAGCTCGTGCCTTCTCTGTACGAAAAGAGACCTTTGCTCTGCAGTGCGGTAATAATAGGCTCGTATTATTTATTGCTCCAATAAAGTACACCAACAATGAAACGTTACTTATAGCGCCAATTTGTAACCAAACCGCCTGGAAGCGTTACCTACAATCTACATGCCACCTTAAACTAATATATCATTACTAGGATATTAATATTCATGGAGTATATGCTTCAGGCACATAATTAGACGCCATATTGTAGATGACACACATATTCATAGACACTGTTTGCTTGGACCGACATACAAACTCGAAAATGTTTTGGTTTACCTTGTTGGTTAGTTTATTTATGGGTCCACTAGCTTTTTTCCGCGACTTTGGCCGTGATTATGTCGGTTATATTTTAAACTTGCTTCTGCTCGCGACTTCGTCCGCGTAGTTTTTTCCCCTCGCATTAGGTTATATATTTGGTTACTGCTCCACACCTATTGGTCTTAGTGTGATGTTATAGCCTTTCTCGATAAATGAACTATCCAACCCAAAATTTTTATTTTTTATTTTTTCAATTCAAACCAGTAATTCCTGAGATTAGCGCGTTCAACCAAACAAACAAACAAACTCTTCAGCTTTATAATATTAGTATACATTTTTTAATCATGAATTTAAAAACACGTGGCGCCATCTATTATCATAAGAACGTTATTGTTGTTTTCCTCGGGAACTGTCCTTTTTTTCAGGATGAAATGTACTCTATGTCCATTTCTGTATACCTGACAATGTCTATGCAAAATTTCTGGAGGATCGGTTTAGTGGTTTAGGTGTGAAAAGGTAACAAACAAACAAACTTACTTTCGCACTTTATAATATTAATTACAATTGGAAAGGTATTTTGGGCCTAAAACCTAAACCTAAACTTTAGGGTATGATAGTGGTGGATTCAAATAATAGAGAAAATACACACATACATACCATCACGCCTATATTCCCCGAAGGGTTAGGCAGAGGTGTAACAATGTACACCCACAGTTCGCCGGTATGTTTAGGTCCCATGTAATAGGGGGCGAGCCTATTGCCATTAACCGGGCACAAATCCAAACTCCGAGCTGCTACTGAGAATTTCATAGATAAACCCAATAACACTTTTTGCTCGACCTGGGAATCGAACCCAAGACCTCTAGCGTAGCAGTCGCGCTTAGGACCACTAGGCTAACGAGGCAGTTCTCAGTAATAGAGGATTCAGTTTTGCAGTAATAGAGGAAATACTTTTACCGATTGTACAAGAGGCCGTGGAGGAGATGGTAGTAGTAGGAGTAGGAGATGATACTAGTAGTAGAGCTCTTTGTGAAGATGCTCGTCAGAGGAAGTACTAACACCATACGTATTTCTGCCGCTAAGTAGCGTTGCTGTTTTCGGGTTTCAAGGTTAGGGGTGCCGGTGTAATTACAGGCACATGAGCCATTTCAAAGTTGTTTCTGGCATGGCAATGCACCTGCAAGGTCTCTGGTATTGCAGATGTCTATAGGCAGCGGTGACCACTTAACATCAAGTAGGGCCGTCACATTGTTTACCATCCAATGGCATAAAAAAAGATGGCTGAACGAGCTGGAAAGATGGAAGACAGAAATGTAAAAGATGGAAGGAGTGTTTCCGTCCACACTTGCGCTGCGGACATAAAACGGTCATCATCATGAACGGCGTCCACTGCTGGACATTAGCCTCCCCTAAAGATAGCCACAAAGACCGGTCCCGCGCTGCCCGTATCCAGCGATTTCCCGCGAACTTTACTAGGTCGTCGGTGCAACTTGTGGGGGGCCTTTCCACACTGCGGCTTCCGATGTGTGGTCGCCCCCGAGAGTCTTACGACACCAATGGCCGTCCCCTCTACGAGCTATGTGTCCTGCCCATTGCCAATTGAGTTACCTTATTTATTCTGTGGAGCTTTAAATGGCCAATTTTTATTCATACTGAAAGCACCTGAACAGCTTTTGAGAACACTTAAAACTCGTTGTGAACTTAAATTCGTCTTGAATTAGCATTTTCAATTGTCGTTTTTCATTAAATAAGCATTATTTTATACAAATCTGAACGTTATCTGTAGAAAATACACAGTTTTCACAGGAAAATGCTTTGGTATTTTACCCGAAAATTGTAAATCCGGTAAAGGGGCAAAGGGTCAAAAGAGCAGTCCTTTAGAAATCCCTTACCAACAGAAAATTCATGGCCCCGTACAGAACCCCTTTATTTAGGATACTAATACCATTCTAGTTAAATTAGGGTCGATTTGGCAGAACAGGTCGTGTCGCAGTTAAAGCCGTGCTTTTATAGCTACCTAGAATTAGGACCTACACAATTGATCGAAACTATACTTGGGTTATATTTGTCCAAAATTACCCAATCTACACACAACTCTTCTATTTATTTTTTCTACGTTTGCTACATTGAACTGTTATTGGCGGGTATTAATTTCAATTGAGAGATTGTGGGTTGGCTCGATTTCGAAAACTAAGCTAACTGATAAATTGTACTTACATCATCCGCCGCATCGGCTTCCCACCGTCTGTCCCTCCGTACGCTTAGATCTTATAAACTCCGCAACGGATTTTACTGCGGTATTCATCTACACTAATATTATAACGAGAAATATTTGTATTTTTATGTGTGTGTGTGTGTATGTTTGTAATGAATAAACTTAAAACGCTACGACTCACGGGAGAGGAACAGTAACGAAAGTCGTGACTTAACGCGGTTGAAATAAGCCACGCGGACGAAGTCGCGGGCAGGTCGTCTAGTCAATAGATAAAGTGATTGAAGAGGAAGTTTTATAAGCAAAGAACATCACGCTGCCACCAACGGGAGCGGAGCAGTAAACACCGCGGGGTATTAAGCTACTTGTAGATGTATATATTTTGAACTAGTATCACATTTTTACCTAGTTTACAAAACACACATCGGCAATCCAGTAATAGATTTCTTTCCCAGACAGTAACTATTTATAACTGAGGCCGAATTAGGTCAGCTTTCGTTCGACATAGAATAGTTCTCCTTGTCTCTCTTCGGAGAAATTTATAGCTTGTTTTGATGGCAGCCATCTTTGATGAAGAATAAGTTACTATCAGCTTGGAATCGATCGCCAAATAACCACGTAAACTTATCTAGACTTCAAACTAATACAATAAAGCTGAAAATAACTTCGAGAAAGTTCTTTTGGAAAAAAATGGGTAAGAAACTGCAGACAACGAATGGATTTTAGATTTTGGTTGTAAATACAATATCATCTGCTTAGGCTATTCCCAACTATGCTGGGATCGGTTTCCAGTCTAACCGGATGCAGCTGAATATCAGTGTGTTACATGAAGCGACTGCCTATCTGACCTCCACAATCCAGTAACTGGGCAACACGATACCTCTTGGTAAGACTGGTTGTCAGACTTTCTGACTTCTGACTATCCGTAACGACTGTCAAAGATCTACGAATGACAGCCGGGACCTACGGCTTTACGTGTGTGGGGGTGTGTAACATTTTTGGTATGCTTAGAATAAATAGATAATTATTCAAAAAGTCGATTAGCAATAAACAAAAGTAGTTTTTTTTTTGTTTTGGGGGGTTGGGAAATCATCAAATAGCTTCTCCCGCCCTGGGCGGGGCGGGAGGGAGTGTCAGACTTTTACTGACTAAAACCCACCCATGTTCCTTCTTGTGCCCTTTGCGTTCCGGGGGCGCGGTATCTCTTACGAACAACCCGCAGTAAACAAATGTTGAATCATAAAAATAATATTCAATCGGTAGTAGTAAATATTCTGTTTACATAGGTAGGGACTCTCGCTGTCAGCTTCAAAATGAAGGTCGTCGGGATGAAAAGGTACCTCATATAAATATTCGTCACGTATTCCATTCCGCAAGGAAAAGACGGCTTTCTCATTTCCTTACAAAACTGGGTACGGAAAAAATCTATTAATTGAATTGTGTTGCCTACTTCCGTGATTTTCAAATGCTGCAACTCTTAACCTATTGACGGCCACAGTCAAGTATAGAAGACAAACCAAAATGTGCCACGGTCACAATCCCATGACAGACTTTTATACCATACCATACCATCACGCCTGTATTCCCCGAAGGGTCAGGCAGAGGTGTAACAATGTACACCCACAGTTCGCCGGTATGTTTAGGTCCCATGTAATAGGGGGCGAGCCTATTGCCATTAAACAGGCACAAATCCTAACTCCGAGCTGCTACTGAGAATTTTATAGAAAAACCCAATAACACTTTTTGCTCGACCTGGGAATCGAACCCAAGACCTCTAGCATAGCAGTCGCGCTTAGGACCACTAGGCTAACGATTCAGTTCGCCGTTAGTTATTTTTATTATTCGAGATGGGTTTTTGGTTTAGGTTAGAAGTGACCAAGAAAAAGTCGACTATGTTAATTGAAAAGGGCACAAGGTACTGGTTCGGCAACCTAAGAAGCGGGTGCCATATTTGCTGGGCTATTACGACATCATTCAGAAGTCACCAACCTTTTTTGTCACAAGCAGAAACACTATTGCTATACATAAAACATGTGTATCACCTCTAGAAAATACCCTACTCTCATCTAATCAGCTGAAACTGTACATTTAGGGGATCTTTCCCATTAAGAGTACCCTAATGGTCTTTGTTACCATTAAGAATTGCCGAGGCTCCATTTGGCACCATACCAACATATTGGGCCTATTGTATGCGAAGATCAAAATAAGTCGGAGTTAGGATTTGTCATTTGTGTCCGGTTAATGGCAATTGGCTCGCGGAGGCGGAGGTGAAGAATGTATGTTTAGATCCCATGTAATAGGAGTATTACATGGGATCTAAACATACCGGCGAACTGTGGGTGAATTTGGTACACGTCTGCCTTACCCTTCGAGGAATACTGGCGTGATGGTATGAATTACGTATTAAACGTATGGAATTACTGTGGATAGAATATTCTACTATCTTTACCTAAATGAATATGTATTAACTAGGTTTTACTTCTAATAGTGGTAAAGCTTTTTGTGAAGGAGCTCGCCCGGGCAAGTACTACTACCAAACCTATTTCTGTTGCAAATCATCGTTTGAACCGCGGCCTTTGCGATAACCGACGGCAACGCGGGCAAATCCGCGGGCAAAATCTAATATAGAAATGCATAACCTATTGAGAGTACATAACTTACTGCAGTCTAGTCGTATTCCAGTACACTGAATCATTGCTTTGTTTTCCCGTCTACCAAGGTCGCTTCTGCTCATTAGGATGAAACGTAAAACAAAGAAATTCTTGCATGGGTTTTAGACGCCTAGCAAAATACACACCGTCTGCAATTTACGACTCTTACCCCCGGTTCATATATACCATCACGCCTGTATTTCCCGAAGGGTTAGGCAGAGGTGTGCCAATGTACACCCACAGATCGCCGGTATGTTTAGGTCCCATGTAATAGGGGCGAGCCTATTGCCATTAACCGGGCACAAATCCTAACTTCGAGCTGCTACTGAGAATTTCATGGAAAAACCCAATAACACTTTTTACTCTACTTGGGAATCAACCTCTAGCGTAGCAGACGCGGTTAGGACCGCTAGGCTATCAAGGCAGCTCCGGTTCCTGAACGAAAATCAACATGATAAATTGTTAAGGGTGCATACGCTTCTGTGATTAAAAAGAAATGGCCAGAGTAGGTCCTGCCTGCCGGGGCCGCAGGTTGTTTGGAAGAGATACCGCGTCCCCGAAACGCAAAAGGCACAAGAGGGAACATGGATGGATTTTAGTCAGTAAAAGTCTGACACTCCCTCTCGCCCCGCCCAGGGCAGGCGAAGTCATTAGAGGATTTCTCATCCAAAAAAAAAGTAGGTCATGTAGAGGTGGGAGGAATCTTTAGCAAGAGTATGATTGACAAACGTTTATAAATCTTTTAAGTTTGTGTACTATGAAGTATTAAATATCTGTACTAATATTACAAAGAGGAAAGATATTTTGTTTCTTTGTTTGTACGTAATAAGCTCCGAAAGTACTGGAGAGATTTTAACCATTTTCATAACAATGAAAACGAATGCGACCCTCATTTAAGGCGATATAAATCTTGTTACATAGTATAAAGTCGCTTCCCGCCGTCTGTCCCTCTGTACGCTTATATCTTTTAAACTAAATGCGGTTTTCGTCAATAGATAGATCGATTCGTGATGAACGTTTATACCTAAGAACATGACACTACGACCAACGGGAGCGAAGCAGTAACCAAAAACGTAGCTGAACATGGGTGACACCACGGCGTATATTGCCACTAGCCAGTATATTAATTCAATCAAACTACTTAACTTACCTAACCAAACTTAGTCAAATCACTCAAAAGTTATGTATAACTCATACAAAACTTGCCGCAAACACGCACCCTTATCGATATTACCGCCATTCACGGACCATCCCTATATTGGAGAGTAATGGAGAATTCTCTCGAATTGTTTTTCTTTTTATTAAATTCCTCGTGAAATTTGGCGCCTTCAGTAGGGAGGGGTCGAAGCTTAGATTTTATTAAAAAACTTAGGATTGACCTTGTACTGTTTTTTGTTTTTTTAATGTCATTGGATGGCAAACAAGCCGACGGCCCTCCTGATATTAAGTGGTCACCACCGCCTATAGACACCTGCAATACCAGAGGTCTTGCAAATGCGTTGCCATCCCAGAGACAAAGTTGAAATGTCTCAAGTGCCTGTAATTACACCGGCACCCATACCCTTCAAACCGGAACACAGCAACGCTGCTTTGAGGTAGAAATAGGTATGGTGGTAGTACTACCCCAGACGAGCTCCTTCACATAGATCTCTACTACTACTAAGTACTGCTTGTATTGCTCAAGTTGACCTACATAGCTTTTATTATTCTGTTTTCGTTTCTTTAAAGACTCCACTTAGTTGCAGAGTCTACAGCGTGTTACGGAAAGGGTATATCCATACAAACGAGGTGAAGAGTGTATACCGGTACTGAATCTCTATACAAAATTGGAGCTCAACCTAATATCTTTGAAAATACATAATATTTTTTATTTCGGCAGTTTATTAAGTTGAGATCATAACAAACGTGTCAGGAGAAACAAATCTTTTACGGAGTTGTTACTTTGTGTGTAGTTTATTGACACCGATCAGCTGATTTGGTGTAGTGATGTGTAGAATTTAGTTGAAAACATTTGCTTTTTTCACTTAAATGTTTCATCCTAACTAATATAATAAATGCAAAAGTAAGTTTGTTTGTATGTTTGTTACCTGTTCACGTCTAAACCACTGAACCGGTCAACCTGAAATTTTGCTTATACGTTGTCAGGTGTACGCAAACGGACATAGGGTACCTTTCATCCCGAAAAAAGGACAGTTCCCGAGGGAAACAACAATAACGTTCTTATGATAATAGATGGCGCCACGTGTCATTCGAATTATGATTGAATTTGGAATATAATCGACATTTGCGCGGACGACGTCGTCGGAGCCTGATGGTCACGGCAACAGTTAGTAACTTTATAATTTTGTGGCTATAGGTATTAAAAAAATGTTGCTATGTGGTTTGTTTACGCTAAAAGCATCCATGCCTTTGATATGTATATTGTACTGGCTTCTGCCAGCGAAGTCGCTAGCAGTACGCGTGGGGTTTTTCACCAGCGTTAAGTTTCATCTTTGGTTTCTGCTCCTTTCTCATGTGTCATAGCGTGATGTTATAAAGCCTAAAGCCTTCCTCGATAAATGAACTATCCAACACAAAGATAATTTTTCAATTCAAACCAGTAGTTCCTGAGATTAGCGCGTTCATCCAAATAAACAAATTCTTCAGCTTTATAATATTAGTATAGACTAGCTTCAGCTCGCGACTTCGTCCGCGTAGTTTTTTCACCCGCATTAGATTACGTTTTTCGTTACTGCTTCACACCCCTGTGTCGTAGCGTTATGTTATATAGCCTATAGCCTTCCTCGTTAAATGGACTATCCAACACAAAAAGAATTTCCAATTCCAACCAGTAGGTTCTGAGATTAGCGCGTTCAAACAAACAAACAAACAAACTCTTCAGCTTTATTATATCAGTATAGGTATCTTCTTTCAGTAACACGCTGTATATGTCACTTTTATTGGTTCGAGGTTATTCTCCTGTGACTGTTGTTTGGGATGGATACGGTTCATGTGTAGTGGAGAATTTTTATGACATGTTGTAAATTGAAATGTAATTTTATTAAGATGACTGATGCGTAGAACCTGTGTTCAAAAACTATCCATAAGCTTGTTTATTGTCAATCATTTTTTCACCAATATTACAGCTACATTATTTTTGAGTAATATGGGCAATATAACATCAAGCTACGACACACGGGAGCGGAGCAGTAGCCAATGACGTAACTTTAATGTGGGTGAAATAAGACACGCGAATGAAGTCGCCGGCGGGAGCTAGTTTTATATAAATAACAAGCTCAATTTATATCACCCAATATAATTATTATACACATACCATCACGCCTGTATTCCCCGAAGGGTTGGGCAGAGGTGTAACAATGTACACCCAGAGTTCGCTGGTATGTGTAGGTCTAGGTATATCAGGCGACTCTGGTTACTTATTTCTTTTGCTGACTGTATGTGCCGATTACTCCGCGCGTCACAGGCTTTTAGGCTCTTAGTAATCATCTTTCTGCCCTTATCCCATGTTACTTGGGGTCGGCGCAAACCGTTTTCTTCTTTCATGCCGTCCTGTCAACAGTCATGATATCACTGGCTTTCTTCTCATTCATATCATTCTTTACACAATCCATCCATCTTTTCTTTGGCCTCCCTCTTCATCTAAATCTATCCGCATAACTGTTTTGGTCACATGCCTTTCATCCCTCCTCTTAACAAGCCCATACCAAGGATCCCTTTCAACTTTTCTGTCACTGGCGCTACTTTCAGACTTCCTCTAATATACTCATTCCTTACCTTATCCATTCTAGTCACACCACACATCCATCTCAACATTCTCATCTGTGCTACATGCAATCTTTTTTCATCAGTCTTCTTCACGGTTCAAAATTCCGATCCATTAAGGCCCTTGATCTAGAACAAAATGTAATAATTTCAAAAACTCGGAAGTATTCTCCGTGAATTGAAACATGTGCCAACACAGTCCGATGCTACCGCAAGATAAGAATTTAACTATTTTAAAGAGATGTTTCATGAAGGAAAACTAAACATTTGGCATATTTCCATACCACTAATAAATGCACAGGAATCTAAACAAATATTATAAGCTGGTGAGGTGATTCAGAAAGGTCGGGTGAGCAATCCTCGTAACCGGCGTGCTTGTATGACCAGATTTATGAACGTGGACGAGGCGACAGGAGTATGTGAGGATCGTAGCATGTAGCGTTCTGTGATCTCTGCCTACCCCCATGGGAAAAAGGCGTGAGTTTGTGTTCTAAGCTGAAGGGTTTTTTGTTTGTATATTTTAACGCACTAACTTCTGAAACTACCGGTCGGATTGAAAACCTTATTTTTATGTATGATAGCCAGATTACTGAGGAATAGTATACGCTATGTAACATCACGCTACAACCAACGGGAGCGGAGTAGTAACCAAAGACGTAACTTAACACGGATGAAAAAATCCACGCGGATGATGTCACAGGCAGAAGTTAGTCGTGTATAAGAGGGATAGTCTTGACTCAGCTGAGATAATGTTTACCTAATTACTAAGTGAAAATCGGTACTCTCGCGCTCTCTCTATGTGTTAAAACAAAACAGCAATTAACAGTCTGAAAATAGCTTAGCCACTTTATAATTATAATCGGCGTGGTCCGCTCCCGCGAGACGTTGAATGATGTTGTACAACCAAATACCTCGCGGTGTCACCCGCCTTCAGTTGTCTTTGGTTACTGCTCCGCTCTCATTAGTCGTAGCGTGATGTTCTATACGTATAATTCTTCCTCTTAAATCACTCTATCCATTCATGAAAACGCACTACAATCCGTTGCGTAGTTTAAAAGATCTAAGCGTAAAAAGGGACAGACGGCGGGAAGCGATTTCGTTTTAGCCTAAGTAGAAATATTATACCTCTTGAATCTGGTGACCATATACAAGAGAATTTCCAACTGGTAGTTCCAAGAATATGTTTTTTTTGGTGGGTGGGAAATCATCAAATAACTTCTCCCGCTCTGGGCAGGCCGGTAGGGAGTGTCAGACTTTTACTGACTAAAACCCACCCATGTTCCTTCTTGTGCCCTTTGCGTTCCGGGGGCGCGGTATCTCTTACGAACAACCCGCAGCCCCGGCAGGCATCGGCCCTCAGTGGCCCCTTCCCTTTGCTTAAAGTGGTTAAAGTGTATAATTAATTCATTTATCGCTACGTCATTGAATTTTATATTGTCCTCTAAAGTCCAAATGTAGGGACACTCTGGGCAATGTTGTAAATAGGCCATCGTCTCGTCAGCTCGTCGTTAGGAGTACCATACTCGCACTGGGTGTAAAATCTGCTAAACTAATTAAATTATTGTATTTAAAACACAAAATTAAAAATTTTAAGTAACCCTCGACAGAAAAATAAAAATCCCTAACAAAAGAGCTGATAACTTTGAAACTTCTCAACCGATTTCCATCAAACATAGCTAAGAACACTCCCGACTAATATACTTTCCAGACAAAAAAAAAACTAAATCAAAATCGGTTCATGCGTTCGGCAGCTACGAAGTCACAGACAGACACACACACACACACAGAGACACGTCAAACTTATAACACGTCGTTTTTGCGTTGGGGGTTAAAAACTAGCTTCTGCCCTCGACTTCGTTCGCGTCAAATTGTATACATTTTTCTGAGATAAAAGATTTCCTGTGTGAGTCCCACACTACAATCTATCTTAGTGTCAAATTTCATCCAAATCCGTTCAGCCAATTAAGCGTGAAATTGTAACAAACATCCAACCGTCTAGCCATACTCACATACTTTCGCATTTATAATATTAGTAGTACAGTACAATCGTAAATCAATTTGAATGGTTTAAATATAATCAAAATACCGAAGCAAAATTGTAATCCTGCATACAATTTTTTTTTTGAATAATCGGTAGAGGCATAATATTATAGGATATACATACACAAACTTATATTTCCCTAGTGATCACTGTAGTGCTGTGAACATTCGATGGTCGGGTATCGATAGCATCGATATATTTCGCTGCGTTACGATGTGTCGTAAAACTGAACTACTTTTAGTGGGTCGCTTGGGGTCATTATCTGATTGGCTGAATGAGGTTCGACGGTACATTGTTTTTATTTTACTTTATTCTGTTAGTTGGTCGTCTACTTTTAGAGCCGATGGTTCAAGTTAATCCTTTTATTACCTTCCTTCGTTGTTATATCGTGCACGCAATTTTCAACTTTATTTCTGCCGTTTTTAGTTCATCAATGGTTTTAATTTCTCCCTTAACGAGGTTACATTTACAAACATAATATACTCCCATATACTAACAACCAGAGTTAGTACTTTTAGGCCATACAAATACTGGTTCCGTGCGGGATCCGAACGTGTAACACGTAGCGCAGTAGCCAATCGCTCAGCCACTGCACCAGCCGTGTCCTTATAGTAACATAACATATCTAGTCTCTCTACACATCCCTAGTTCATTTGACAGACGTGTCGGGTACGATAATATCCCCCAAGACCAGCAGTTGGCAGTTTAACTTAGGAATTTGCGTTGTACTTAACTACTAGCTATAGATAGGTAGGTACTTGATAATGTATGTTGATGCTGATGTGGAAAAGAGATACATGCGGTTATGACCAACCAGTCGATGTCCAAAAAGGCTCGACTGGCTGTGCACAATGGTGTGTTGGTGCCTACACTTATGTATGGAAGTGAATGTTGGGTATGGCAAACGAGGCATGAAAGTAGGATTAATGCTGTGGAGATGCGTTCCTTGCGAAGTATGTGTGGTGTAACTTTGAACGATGGAGTGAGAAATGAAATTAAAAGAGGATGTAGAGACAAAGGTCGAGTATTCTTAGATGGTTCGGTCATTTTGAGAGAATGGGTGAAAGGCAACTATCAAAAGGGATTTATATGGCAGACGTGTGTGGCAACGTAAGGATCGTATCAGGTGGCGATCTTTGGTTTTTGCCTACCCCCATGGGAAGGCGTGAGTTTATGTATGTATGTATGTGTCTGTTGGTACCTAGTTGTCTAAGTTAAAACCGGTAATTAGTGCTGTCAGTACCGTGTGAACCAGGCTTGTATGGTGTAGTAGGGTACTATGTTCGATCCTCGGGTCGAGTAGTGTTATTAGGTTTTCTATTAGAAGATGCGTGGTAAAATCTAAATCAAATCTAGATACTAATCTAGATTTGAGACTGATTCGTGTCTTGTATTCCACTACAGGATTAATTTTTTCGTGACTATAACGGGGCTCAAACTGTAGACAACAGAAACACTGTTATTAAAAAAGTCAATGAATATAATATAAAAACCGCCTTAATGTAAATTTTCTATTCTTTTATCTTCAAACGCATATTGTACACGCCGCAAAGCAAATCTTGCTACAAGCTCTTGCCATGAATCTATGGCAATAACTTGTAGCAAGATTTGCTAGCAATTTGATAGCAAGAAGAAATGATTGTGAACTCACCAGCAATGACTCTTCGGGATGATGGGATGATTTTGTGGGGCGCCGACGTTCCACGCGATTGATCTGCCAGTCGGAACGATCGCGTACAGCGTCCCAAAAAACCCAGAAAGGAACCCACAAACTAACTTAACGTTCGCGTTTATTACTCGTGGCGGCTCCTATAACAGTCTGTGTCACGATGTCCCCTCTACCTCTGCGTATCCCTTCTGTAAACACAAGCGTGATGTTATCGTATCAAAACAACAACATAAAACTTGCGTTCGAACATAATAAACATTGTTCTACGAGTAAACATCTTGTTTAGTATTGTTTCTAACCATTAATATTTGCGAGTTTTGTCATGTTTATTATTCATCTAACTCACAAACTGTCATGGCTGAAAATTTCTTGAAATAACTTTGAATTTTTGTCGTATTCTTAGTGTTTTACAAACGGGAAACTTGGCTTTGTTTTTATACGTAACTGTGACAAGAATTAGGTATTTTAAATTTTTAGTTTGACATGAAGTAACTGCCTCGGTAGCCTAGTGGTCCTAAGCGCGACTGCTACGCTAGAGGTCTTGGGTTCGATTCCCAGGTCGAGCAAAAAGTGTTATAAGGTTTTTCTATGAAATTCTCAGTAGCAGCTCGGAGTTAGGATTCGTGCCCGGTTAATGGCAATAGGCTCGCCCCTTATTACATGGGACCTAAATATACCGGCGAACTGTGGGTGTACATTGTTACACCTCTGCCTAACCTTTCGGGGAATACAGGCGTGATGGTATATGAAGCAACGAATTTGTCCTGGTGGTATATTATACCACGCTGGTGACGTCATTCGTTTTTAACCTATTTCAAAAAAGAAAGAGGTTCTCAATTCGACTATGTTTTGTTTTGTGTATGTCTGTTATGTGATAAGTCGATTGAGTAGCATGGTTTATAAATCAAATTTACTGAAAAAATATGTCATCCAAGTAAACGGTATTGTGTGGATCGCCCCGAGGACACGGTGGAGCATACCGTGGCGGTATGCCCCGCTTGGGCGGAGCATCGCCGAGTCCTCGTGGCGGCCATCGGCGGCGGCGAACTCTCGCGTCCGGCCCTGGTGCAAGCCATGGTCCGGAGCGAGAGGGAATGGGATGCAGTCGCCTCCTTCTGCGAGGCAGTAATGCTTGAGAAGGAGGCGGCGGGACGGTTGAGACAGCGGTTCTCCCGTCCCAGCCGCCGCGGTAGACGCTCCGGACGTCGGGAGCCGCGAGACGACTCCCGGCCACCGTAGATACTGGCCTGTGGACGGTGAGCAATGGGTAGCTCACCGTCCTTACGTTGCATAACGACAGGCCGTGTCGACGGCGCGTTCGTGTTCCACGCGCGCCTCAAAGAGATGTCAGCAAAAGGAAGGGGCCACTGAGGGCCGATGCCTGCCGGGGCTGCGGGTTGTTCGCAAGAGATACCGCGCCCCCGGAACGCAAAGGGCACAAGAAGGAACATGGGTGGGTTTTAGTCAGTAAAAGTCTGACACTCCCTCCCGCCCCGCCCAGGGCGGGAGAAGTTATTTGATGATTTCCCACCCACCAAAAAAAAAAAAAAAAAAATCCAAGTAAACGGTATTACCCATTCTATTTTCTAGTGACTTTTAAGCGGTGTCTTGTTAATTTACGTAGTATGAGAGGACGTAGATACATAAAAAGCGAAATATAAAAACCTTTTTTACGAAAAATTAGAAATAACTTTACCTTTGGAAGTTGGTGGCAATACAAAAAACAAACAGAACCAAAGCCACCGACTTAATTAAACTTGATAAAATCTTCCGAACCGTTGAGATTTTATCATGGCGGCCAATCTCAGTGAAGGCTATAAATATCTAACTGTCCAGGAAATACATAGGTACTATAGTGTAACTACAAATGTGTGCAAAGACACCGAAGAGAGATCAGGACTAGAACCGACGGCTTTACGGGCTTTCTGTAGGACGGGGTATCACACTGCCAATTTCCTGACTCCGGGCTTCTAGTGACAAAATTTCCTAGGGAAAAACCCAATAACACTTTGCCTGACCAGAAAATAGAAACCAGAAGCGCACGCTAAGCAGTAACGCTTGTGACTGTCAAACCAATGAGGCTGTCTAAAAGCAAAATAGCCAAAATCGCTAAGTCAAAAGCTTTATGTAATAAGCAAGCAAATTTTGGCAAGTCGATTGCTGAAGGCAGACTCCAGGAGGCTTAGAAATAACCCTAAATTACTTACAGAGCAAAGACATTAAATGATACTATGCAAGTAATATGATGAATCACTTCGTTACAGAGCGATTCTCAGTAGCAACTCAGAGTTAAGATTTCTGCCCGGTTTATGGCAATAGCCTCGCCCCCCTATTACATGGGATTTAAACATACCGGCAAACTGTGGGTGTACTTTGGTATGTCTAACCCTTCGGGGAATATAGGCGGAATTGACCTTCAGGTTTCTACTGAGACTTTCTAAATTAGTAAACCCGAAAGTAACTAATCGGCATCAAATGCTAGTGATCTAATTATGATAAGAGCACACAAAGCCTATCCTACACAGACATGTCTTAAACAGATCCCTAAATTATCTTAGACTCCGGTTTCAGAAAGGTTAACTAACACAATTAACCAACAAATTGTTTAGTCTAACTCATGTCAACAGCTGTGATTATTTAACTACAATAACTTAACCCAATCAATAACTAGATATAACTTTGTAAGTTAATATTTAGTTAATTAGTTTTTTCGCGGTGGAAATCTTCGTATACTTCCTCCGTTGTGGGGATGACGGTGGGGCTGGACTCTTACCGGCTAAAATCACCGCGGTGTTCCACCTCTACCTATGGTCGGGGGTGCGGGATTCGCATGAGCATTCACTACTGGTGCTGACAGCAGTTCATTAGTTTGGCAAAAAGCGTTGCGGCAGATCACACCAAAGATGGTGACATGAGCTAGGCAAAATAAATAGCATATGGTCCACACTAAGCTACACATATTAATACAACAAACTGAAATAGCTATAAGTCATGGGTGATACTTGTGAACACACATGATACATTTCAACTTTGTTTCTGGGATGGCAACGCAATTGCAAGGCCTCTGGTATTGCAGATGTCTATAAGCAGCGATGACCACTTAACATTCGGTTTGTCGTCGGCTTGTTTGCCATCCAATGGTATTAAAAAAAAAATATTCAAAATCTAGTCGAAATGTTATCTCAACGACAAAAGAACAACACATACCATCTTCACACTTGTATTCCCCGAAGGGTTAGGCACAGGTGTAACAATGTACACCCACAGTACGCTGGTATGCTCAGGTCCCATGTAATAAAGGGTGAGCCTATTGCCATTAACCGGGCACAAATCCTATATTATATTCCGCAGTCCATCTGTGAACAGCGTTGTGGGCTACAATATTATTCAAATGTTATGTGCATTTCTTTATATTCTAAACTGTGTATTGTAGCTGTTTGTTGTTCCTTTTGAATAAATTAAAATTAAATAAATCCTAACTCCGAGCTGCTACTGAGAATTTTATAAAAAAACCCAATAACACTTTTTGATCGACCTGGAATTAAACCCAAGACCTCTAGCGTGGCAGTCGCACTTAGGATCACTAGGCAAAAGAACAAAGACAAACTTACGTCAAAAATATAGGCAAAACATAGGCATGTTTAACAGTTTACAAACATTCCTAAGTATACGTGTCTTGCCCCTCTGCTGCTAGCCTGCCTATTACGTCCATTTAAAATCAATATTCGCGAAGACAAGCTGCCCGAACGTGACAATTTTCGTTTAAAGGGTACAGTCATGAATTACATTGTCATGTACCTTTAATCACAAGTTGTGTGTTGGCTTGGCTCGGTCGATCCCTCAGGAATACTTTGCCGTGTGGAGTGTGTAGTTAGCATGAAGTTTTAGGGTGGAAAGGTATTGGGCTCATTGCATGGTTTTGATAGAAAATTATGTTAAACTAAGTACCCGTCCTTTTAGTGAAGGTCACTCATTTTTATACAATAATACTATTAACTGCCTCGTTGGCCTAGTGGTCCTAAGTGCGACTGCTACGCTAAAGGTCTTGGGGTTTTCTGTAAAATTCTCAGTAGCAGCTCGGAGTTAGAATTTGTGTCAATGATAATAGGTTCGCCACATGGGACCTGAACATACTGGCGCACTGTGGGTGTGCGCTGGTACACCTCTGCCTTTCCCTTTGGGGAATACAGGCGTGATGGTATGTTATGTTAATCATGATATCTACGCTATGTATTAAAACACGAAACACGACTGAACAGCAACCAACCGCTTCCTTTATTTGAAAGAAAGAAGGCCGTAAATCTCTAGGTTAGATGGAGTAATTAAATATTTCGTAGGTTTAATGTATTTTCTACCATTTTTATGTGTTATTGTTTGTGTTTAGTTTTTGTGTTCACAGTAGAAGTGCTTTTAAAAGCTGTGGGTAATATTTTTACATTTTAACAGCATCATTAGGCCTCATACTGGAGTTGACTGCCCTGTTGATCTCGTGGTCGCAAGCGCGACTGATGAGCGTGGAATCCCGGGTTCGATACCCCGGTCGGGCAAAAACTGTTATTGGGTTTTTCCATTAGGATTTGCTTAGTAGCAGCCCGGAGTTTGTAAGTTGGTTGTGTCGCACCCCCGTGTCTCGGAAAGCACGTAAAGCTGTTTGTCCCGGCTGTCATTCGTGGATCTTTGATAGTCGTTACGGGTAGTCAGAAACCTGGAAGTTTGAGAGCCAGTCTAACCAAGGGGTACCGTGTTGCCCAGTAACTGGGTTGTGGAGGTCAGATATGCAGTCAGGCAGTTGGGAAAAGGCTAAGCAGGTGACTGTGAGTAAGACACGTCAAATACTTACCATCACGCCTGTATTCCCCGAAGAGTTACACAAATTGTAAAGTTACTAAAATTGCATCACTTTTTTCAACTTAATGACTTTTATTTATTCGAATTGGGTAAGCTCTTGACTATAGTATAGGTCAGAGGTGAATGTGCTTACCTAGCAGAAACCTGTTCACTCTAATTTTGAAGAAATTAGGGTTCAATGCGTTCGGAAATACAGACGCAGGTAGAGATTTCCACTCCTCGGCGTGGCGCAATATAAAAGACGTTGTGCTGATAACCAATTTTTATCTAAAGCTTTTCCGTGGTCTACTTCCACTTATTATTCCAGTCTGTCACTCGTCTATAGAATTAAAGTAGGTAGGGAGCCAGGACAATTTATGAGGACTAACGACATACCTAAAAGTCACTCAGCGAAGTATGCTTGCTCCGTGAAGTTATGTCGGGTCGTGTCTGCTCGAGGCAGACTTTAACACAAATACCGGTATTTAAGTAATACTTAGACGGTATTACTGAAGTCATTGTGAAGATTCCATGTCAGACTCTGCGGGTGAAATATTAGAGTTTTCTTTTTTTTCTTTATACCATCACATCTGTATTCCCCAAAAGGTTAGGCAGAGGTGTACCAAAGTATACCCACAGTTCGCCGGTATGTTAAGGTCCCATGTAATAGGTGGCGAGCCCATTGCCATTAACCGGGTACACATCCTAACTCCGAGCTGCTACTGAGAATTTCATAGTAAAACCCAATAACACTTTGCTAGACCTGGCCATCGGACCCAAGACCTCTAGCATAGCAGTCGTGCTTAGGACCACTAGGCTAATCTTTAGGAAGTGTTTATCTTTTGGACATGTCAGTTCTATCAAACCCTTATGTCTACTTACATCTTACACACTATTCATACATCACAAGAAATTAAATTATAACTCATTTTAGCTGCGTCGGACCCAGGAGCCGCTAACATAACAGTTTTCTTGTATTCAAATGTAATTGATGCCTCGTTAGTCGTCTGAAAAATTATTTGTTTCAATTAGATCCGTAAAAGATAAAGTAATTTTTTTAATAATATAATCAATTTTATACAAATTTCGAGGTGGGGCAAGAACAGATATTTGGAACGACTTGGGGGAATCGTTTGCTCAGCAGTGGAACACAACAGAATAGATAAAAAAATAAGTCAATTTCGTAAGTTTCTTTCATTTTCTGCAAGTTATATTAAAGTAGCTTCTGCTCGCGACTTCGTCCGCGTACTTTTTCTCACTCGTATTAGGTTACGTTTTTGGTTACTGCTCCGCACCTTCTGTTCGTAGCGTGATGATATAGCCTATAGGCTAAAGGCCATTATCGATAAATGAACTATCCAACACAAATATATTTTTTCTATTCAAACCAGTAGTTCCTGAGATTAGCGCGTTCAACCAACCAAACAAACAAAATCTTCGGCTTTATAATATCAGTACAGATAACACATTACGCATGAGTAATTTTGACATAACAAACAGACACTACAATTTTATTTATTTGTATAGATGACTGGAAGCCCCCAAAACCGCAAATATTTTATATACGTATCGTTAACTGTCTCCCATAAAAAAATCAATAAATAACCCGCAATTGAATCCGATAATTCTTTCCACGAAAACAAAATTTTATATCCTTAAAAATGCTGGAAGTTCAGCCTGCGTCGACGATTTATAGTGAAGGTATCTACCTACTGCGGGAAACTGGGTGAAATATTATACTACCATTCATTTTGACGCCCCGCAGCGAAGCCTAGTCATTTTTTACGCATCTTTATCCACGAAATTACGTTTCGCTTAGATGTAATGGTTTTGGGTATATGAAACGGTTAAAAAACTCTTAAGCCAATTCTGTTAGTTTCCCCAAAAAGTGAACGAGTTTTGTCTGTGGAGATTACTTGTTAGTGGACGTTTTGGTAAAAAGGCCAAATACAAAATTACAGACAGAAGAATATAAATCCCTACCGCAGCTCGACACGGTCCTTACGTTGCATAACGACAGGCCGTGTCGACGGCGCGTTCGTGTTCCACGCGCGCCTCAAAGTCAGCAAAAGGAAGGGGCCACTGAGGGCCGATGCCTGCCGGGGCTGCGGGTTGTTCGCAAGAGATACCGCGCCCCTGGAACGCAAAGGGCACAAGAAGGAACATGGGTGGGTTTTAGTCAAAAAAAAAAAAGCTAACAATCGATTTCCATCAAACATAGCTAAGAACACTCCCGACGAATTCACCTTTCAAAACAAAAACCAAAATCAAAATCGGTGCAGGCGTTCGGGAGGTAAGATGCTACAGACATACACACACACACAGAGACGTCAAACTTATAACACCCCGTCATTTTTGCGTCGGGGGTTAAAAACAATAGTTTTTATTTATTGAAAACAAGCTTCTGCCCTCGACTTTGCCCGCGTAAAAAGTAACTTTTGAAAATTATTACCGGAATGAAATGTATTTTATGTGTTAATCCAGGAAATAGTCTATCTATGTACCAAATTTCATCTAAATCTGTTTAACGGTTTACGCGTGATTGAGTAGCGAACATTCAGACATCTATACTCTGTACAAATAAATAAAATTGAAGGGTCTGTTTGTAATTTCAAATTACAAGGTTTTCACTAAATGCATAATTATGTAAGTATATACTGTAGTAACATAAAAAAAAATATTTTTTTAAATTTTGTCTGTCTGTTTGTTCCGGCTTATCGGCAGTCACTCTATGTAAAACACTGGTACTCAGTTCCATCCGGTTAGACTGGAAGCCGACTCGAACATAGTTGGGAAAAGGCTAAGTAGATGATGATGACATAGTTAAAAAAATCACGTAAGTATCAAGCAACAGTAGGCCATCGCAACTCTTAAGATTCGCCCAATTTGCGCTACAATTAGAAGTCATTACGAGGTATGACATAATTCTTCTGTCTGGTTAATTGTAATTTATGAAAACACTAAACATTGCAGTCTTAAGCCAGAATGCAAGAAATTATAAATAATTTAAAATAATAAAAAAAAAAAATTCAAAAAAAAAATATAAAATTATTATTATTCAATATTAAATTAAATTATAAATTATAAATTATAAATAATTTCTTGCATTCTGGCTTAAGACTGCAATGTTTAGTGTTTGTCTGGCTTTGGCAGAAATTACAAAATTAATCATAAGGCTACATTTTCTTTTGAACAACATCCCTTGAAAATCCTCGGAGAAGTCGGGTCTAAAACGACTAGTTTATTAAGGCCACAATATCATTTTCTGCAACAAAATGGCGGCAGATAAGGTCACGCTGCTCTTCCGGACATATCTCAGCCGGACTAAGATGTGTCCGGTGTCCGGATAAACACGTTTCGTTGTGGATTATATGACATGACAAGACAAGTTAATAGATAGATCAACGTACGTACTTAGGTAAGAGACTTTTAGAGTGGTTTGTGATGGAATACCTTTTTTTTTGTACAAAAATCCTCTTGGATAACCTCCGTCTGGGGTAAACGGAGGGTAATCAACATTCCTGTATTACCCGATGGGTTAGGCAGACGTGTACCAATGTACACCCACAGTTCGCCGGTATGTTTAGGTCCCATATAATAGGGGGCGAGCCTATTGCCATTAACCGGGCACAGATCCTAACTCCGAGCAGCTAATGAGAATTTAATAGAAAAACCCAATAACACTTTTAGCTCGTCCTGGGATTCGAACCCAAGACCTCTAGCGTAGAAGTCGCCCTTAGGAACACTAAGCTGACGAGGCAGTTAGGAGGGTTATGTCAGACTTTTAAACCCACAGTTCCTTCTGTTACCAAGAGCCGGGAGTATTCGCTTGACGCATGGTCCGCGCCCCAGACTGATATTGGACCGCCATTGGCAGGCCCTTTCTTTATTTATAGAATACCTACACATTTACACAATTCAAATGTAAAGAACAGCTGTTTTTTCATATTTCAGGCTTGATCCTATATTGAAAGTAGTTCATATTCAAGAGTTGACCTACTTTGATCTGTGAAAAGTTGTCTAGATATTTCTTCGGACTTAAGGATCTGAAGTTTAGATATTGGAATCTGATACAATATTTAGATACTAGCTTATGCTCACGAGTTCTTTCGTGTGAATGTCTGATATAACTGGGTTTTATTTTTTTATGCGCAGAAGCCTAACCTAAGGGCGTTATCACACTGGCGAATTCAAAGCGACGCGAGAGCTCACCGGTTTCGCCGTGAATAGCGCCACCGAAGGTATTTTGTCCAGCCGCATTCGACAGCCCGGTCTGCTGCACGCAAGCGGCGGATACGTTGCGCACTCGCCGCGTGCTGGCTTTGCCTCGAAAAACGCCAGTGTGATAAGGGCCTAAGATCAGCTATCTGCCAGTGAAAGTCTCGTCGAAATCAGTCTAGCCGTTTCGGAGATTAGCCGTAACAAACAGACAGATAGACAAACAAAAATTTTAAATTGGTTTTTTTCGTGTAAGTACCGTGTAAAAAATTGTTATTATGACATTACAAACAAACCATTAAGTTTTATTTATTTGTTTAGATACATAATATCAGATAACATTCATTTTATAATATTACTTGAAATAAAATACTTCAAAATATAAAACGTAGCGCACCGGCAGTGGAAACAAAATCCAAGTTACTGAGGTTAAGACTTCAGAGACATAAACTTCCTAACAATGCGGTCCGGGTCCAAAAGTACTGGTTACAAAACACATTATTATTACAGCTTTATTTTGTCCCTTTTACGAACATTTCTGTGCCCAAAATGTAAATCTGTTTGTCTGTAACACGAGGCTCTTACATTTTTATCTTTGCCGCATTCAAACCGCGGTCCAGGGCCGGACTAAACCTGTCGGAGGCCTGGCCGGAAAAAAGGGCCCTCACCCCAAAAAGAAATTATATTATTGATTAGTATGATTTCTTGCTCGTTCTTCTTCATAGAGACCTACGTTTTGGAACGAGCAACTAGCTTCAATTTTTTGTATGGGTAACTTCTTGACAATTCAAAAATGCCTGTGATTGGTAATTGATATAAATGTTTTGACTTTGATTTTGGCTCTGCCTACCCCCATGGGAAAAAGGGCGTGAGTTTCATAAAGTCATACATACCATAATATGTATATATAGTGTAAAATTTCATAATGTATTGGTTTTTATCTCGAAGACTTTCATTTGTGTCAGAACTGCTATGGGATATGGGATTTTAAGAAAACTTTTCGGGATATGCTCCCCTCCCGTCCCTTTGGATCAGGGGCCCGGGGTAGGCTGCCCCCTGCCGCCCCTCCCTTAGTCCGCTCCTGCCGCGGTCATTTCAGTTTTATTCTCTTTTTGCCGTGCTCATTGTGATGTAACAAACTGTGTGTGAATATGATAATAAAGACCAAATGTTTCAGAATATAAATGGGATGTGGGGATATGTGTTTTATGCTTATTTTAGGCGCACATGCCATAGATGCCACTTGAATAAGCATCTAACTTCTATTATAAACGCCAAAGTTTGGATATGTAGGTATGTTTGTCTCGGAAATCACGTAAAGCCGTTAGTCCCGGCTGTCATTCGTAGATCTTTGACAGTCGTTACGGATAGTCACAAGCCAGGTAGTCTGACTACCAGTCTTACCAAGAGGTATCGTGTTGCCCAGTAAGTGGGTTGTGGAGGTCAGATAGGTAGTCGCTCCATGTAAAACACTGGTATTCAGCTGCATCCGGTTAGACTGGAAGCCGACCGCAACGTAGTTGGGAAAAGGTTAAGCAGATGATGATGACACTCGAAATTTCTCCTGTATCATGAGTGGGTTTATAAAAATATGAACTCACATAGACAAACAGGCAGACTCGAAACAACTATCTATAGGTCATATACATTTTTGTTCGTCAAATTTTCCTTTAATATTGGTAGGTGCTTAGATTTTTACATATTTCAAAGATAAAATTCGTTCGTATTTAATTATTTTTGCGTACTTAAATCTAATTACATAAGAATTAACGTGTATAACCTACACGTTGAGGTGACGTGGCGTGCAACAGTCGTGAATAAATAATAGAAAGTTACCCCCAGGGATGTTCTAAAGCACATACCTTAACATACCAACCACGGTCCTGACTTAGGCAGTAACAGTAACTTACAACATAACATAACATACCATCACGCCTGTATTCTCCGAAGGGTTAGGCAGAGGTGTACCATTGTACACCCACAGTTCGCCGATATGGTTAGGGCCTATGTAATAGGGGGCGTTATTGCCATTAACCGGGCAAAAATCCTAACTCCGATCTGCTACTGAGAATTTCATAGAAAATCCCAATAACACTTTGCTTGACTTGGAAATTGAACCCAAGACCTAAATCGTAGCTATCGCTACTAGGCTAAAGAGCCAGTTCAAACTTAAGGGATATTAGTGCCTTTATTCTGTCTCCAAAATTTCATTACTTATGGATCAAAATGATGAGTAGACTATTTTTGTTTGGTCCGCGCTGTAACTAAAATCCCCATAAGCTGCTTATGGAAGTAAGTTAATTTGCTTTTACCTTAAGTGTTCTATGTATGTAGGTACAAGGTACTTTCTTCTTTGTCTTCCTCAATTTACATGCTTTTATTTAATTTTCCCAGTCCAAGTGTCTGTGGCAAATCAAATCTTACAAATTAAATTTGAGCCGCTTCCCGATGTTTGATTGAGCTGAAATTTTGCGTGAATGTACAATTTGTAGGACAATACAATATAATGATGTCTCAGAGCTGGGCTGATGATGGAGCCGGAAAGTGGCCTTAGGAATTTAATCAAATCTTACAAGTTTTTGACCTATTTCCCGATGTTTGATTGAGCTGAAATTTTTGAAGTGTACCTGGTGGAATGCTAGGTTCGCTTCGAAACTTGCCATCCAACAATGTTTCACGTGTATGATGTATATGTTGAAGAATTCATCTTCTTCTAAATTGGTCCGACTGACGGACTAATCACACAATGGTGCGTTGGTGCAGCTTATGTATGGAAGTGAATGTTGGGTATGGCAAACGGGGCATGAAAGTAGGATTAATTCTGTGGAGATGCATTTCTTGCGAAGTATGTGTGGTGTAACTTTGAACGATAGAGTGAGGAATGAAATTATACGAGAACGTTGCGAATTAAAAGAGGATGTAGTGACAAAAGTAGAAAAGAGTATGCTGAGATGGTTCGATCATGTTGAGAGAATGAGTGAAAGGCGACTCACAAAAGGGATTTATTTGGCGGATGTGAGTGGCAACGCCGGGAGAGGACGCCCTAGAAAGACCTACCATAACCGAATTGGTGAGGTTCTTCAGAAAGGTCGGGTGCGCAGTACTCGTAACCGGCGTGCTTGTATGAACAGACGTATGAACGTGGACGAGGCGAAGAAAGTATGTAAGGATCGTAGCAGGTGGCGTTCTGTGGTTTCTGCCTACCCCCATGGGAAAAAGGCGTGAGTTTATGTATGTATGTATGACGGACTAATCGCGTGCAGCCCGTGCGCCCCGAAAAACCCCAAAAATTTACTTGACATTTGTGCTCACGACTCGTGGCGACTAATATAATACTAAAAGCGTCATAAGTAAATGTGTTTGTATGAAATGTATAGCCAATACCAACCCTCTGACACCAGCTTCCGTATTTTTTTCGTATATTCTCAATTACGTCAGTGATCCTCTCAAACGTGTCGTGTATGCGCCTTCTATCTTATTTGTCAACCATTCTCGAGTAACATAACCAGGCCAATAACCTTCGAGTGAAAAAAATAGGCTTTTTCCTGTTCCCGCCATATCTTTGCGAATCTTTCTTTGTCTTTTGTTGAATAAAATTGTATTTGTCGACGTATCTGGTGTTAAAAGAAATGAATTATTTATTGCCTATTCTCTTCAGCCGTTTCATATACTAGCTTATGCCCGTGACTTTGTCCACGTGAATATCGCTTACCTGCTGGGTTTTAATTTTTTTGCGCGGAACCCTTATTAATTTTGTAAAGCAAAAATTACAAATTTCAAGTATCCCCCCGACAGAAGAATAAAATTCTCTACCGTACCTAACAAAAGAGCTGATAATTTTAAAACTGCTGAACCGACAGAAGAATAAAATTCTCTACCGTACCTAACAAAAGAGCTGATAATTTTAAAACTGCTGAACCGATTTCCATCAAACATAGCTAAGAACACTCCCGACTAATTCACCTTTCAAACACAAAATCAAAATCGGTTCAGCTACGATGCCACAGACACACACACACACGTCAAACTTACAACACCCCGTTGTTTTTGCATCGGGGGTTAAAAATAGCATGAGTTGCTCTTATATCATCAGCTGTATGCCACTGAAACTCCCGTCACAATCGGTCCAGCCGTTTCAGAGATAAACGAAATAAACAGAGAAAGAAAAATTCTAAAAAAATTATTTTGACATTACAGATAGAAACTTCAAATTTATTTATTTGTGTATTTACTTATATTACAAAAAAGGAAAGATTTTTTGTTTGTTTGTGCCGAATAAGCTCTGAAGCTACTGGACCGATTTTAACCATTTTTCCCCAATAGATAGCTACATTATTCCTGAGTAACATAGGCTATATAACATCACTCTGCAACCCACGAGAGCGGAGCTGTAACCAAAGATGTAACTTAACGCGGTTGAAAAACGATACGCGGACGAAGTCGCGCGCAGAAGCTTGTAGATATTCTATCCTACTTAATTATTATGAATACGGAAGTTTGTGAGGATAGATGGATGGATGTTTGTTACTCTTTCACGCTTAAACGGCTAAACGGATCTAGATGAAATTTGGCACTAAGATAGATTGTAGTGTGGAATAACACATAGGATACTTTTTATTTCGAAAAAAATTGCGTTTCCTGTGGAATAATATACCAAATTTGACGCAGCAAACCGGGCAGAAGCTAGTACATATATATTTTAGTGAAAATGTAATTGAGTTGTTGATGTTGAATTTTGTTTCTTTTTTGTCTCTTTTCCTTGATCGTGTTAGGATGATTGATAGGGTCCCACGTCACCTGCAAAAGGTTTTCATAGATTGGCTTTTCAATATTTTGTGAAGGACCGTTTTCTATTATGAACACGGAAAAGTAGTTTGTGAAAAACGTTTTAGAACTTTTATGTATTTGTATTCTATCCGTATTAATATTATAAAGAGGTCAAGTTTGTGAGGTTGTAGGGGGTAATCTCTGAATCTACTGAACCAATTTAAAAACAATCTTACCCATGGAAAGCCACGTTCTTTGTCTGTATCATAGGCTATAACATCACGCTACGAGACATGGGAGAGGAGCAGTAACCAATGACGTTACTTAACACGGGTGAAAATTTTAATTTTTAGCCTATCTTTTGTCATCTGTAAATTTAATAATACCAGTCTAGTATTGTCCTAAAATAGGGCGAAAGCCTCTTTTCGTACAGAGAAGGCTCTAGCATTGATCAGCACGTTTGCTCAAGGTGGATTGGCGGTTTCGGACATACATTAATTTTATTATGTCTTTTTTTTTTTTTTTGGGTGGTGGGAAATCATCAAATAACTTCTCCCGCCCTGGGCGGGACGGGAGGGAGTGTCAGACTTTTACTGACTAAAACCCACCCATGTTCCTTCTTGTGCCCTTTGCGTTCCGGGGGCACGGTATCTCTTGCGAACAACCCGCAGCCCCGGCAGGCATCGGCCCTCAGTGGCCCCTTCCTTTTGCTGACATCTCTTTGAGGCGCGCGTGGAACACGAACGCGCCGTCGACACGGCCTGTCGTTATGCAACGTAAGGACGGTGAGCTACCCATTGCTCACCGTCCACAGGCTCGTATCTACGGTGGCCGGGAGTCGTCTCGCGGCTCCCGACGTCCGGAGCGTCTACCGCGGCGGCTGGGACGGGAGAATTATGTCTTGGTTCCCTTACAATATTATCCTTCACCGATGTCAGTGATTTTTAAGATAAACTTTGAAAGTACATTTGAATTGAAAAGGGCACATTAATTCTTGCCCGGTATGATGACAACTCTTAACATAGTATTTCATTATTGAAATTAATAAAAAAGTAATATTAAAGGAAGAACAATCATAATATTTAACATTTTTACTTAAACTGCTTCGCTAGCCCAGTGGTCCTAAGCGCGACTGCTACGCTAGAAGTCTTGGGTTCGATTCCCAGGTCGAGCAAAGTGTTATTGGTTTTTTCTATGAAATTCTCAGCAGCAGCTTCAAGTTAGGATTTGTGTCCGGTTAATGGCAATAGGCTGGCCCCTATTACATGGGACCTAAACATACAGGCGAACTGTGAGTGTACATTGGTACACCTCTGCCTATCCCTTCGGGCAATGCTGGCGTGATGGTATGTTGGTATTGTTACCGATTTCTAACTCAATTATGCTGACACGAGTACAACTATTTATGACGACGGAATTGTAATTTATTCAAATTAGAACGACTCCAGAGTATCTGTCAGATAAAAACTCATAGCTTTTTTGTCCTTCAACAGTTCTACGACCTTTATAAGGTATTTGAATGTCTAGACTAAAAGAGTGTCATACGTAACTTGTCTAACCAATAAACATGACTCCTGGGAGTCGAGAAACATGGTAAACATGTTCAGATCGATAAAATTCCATAATTTCGAACCCCAGAGAAAGATAGAAACTGTTTTGATAAACATTTTTGCAGATCACGTAGGCAGCGAGCGGGTTGAAAATGTATCTCTGTACAGTATAGGGTTAAGTATCGTTTGATGAACCACTAGGCCCACTAGTCTTGTGGTCGAGAGCGTGACAGCTGAATGTGGCGTCCTGGAATCGATTATGAACCAATGCTTTTAAAAAATTCTTAGTGAAAAACTGAATAACACATACATTTATTTTTTAATATCATTGGATAGCAAAACAAGCCGGCGGCCCACCTGATGTTAAGTACTCACCGCTGCCTATAGACCTCTGCATTACCAAGGATCTTGAAAATGCGTTGCCATCTTATATGTGCCTGTAATTACACCGGCACCCACACCCTTCAAACCGGAACACAGCAACGCTGCTTTGCGGCAGGAATAGGTATAGCAACAATACTTCTCTGGGCGAGCACCTTCTCAATGAGCTCTACTACTACTTAACTCAACTTGGACAAACAGGGCAATCAGATTAAACAATATAGAGAATCTGTAATTAAACACACGCCCAATAAATCTATTTTTAGAGTCCTGAAACACCAACAATCAATACTTGTAATACGGAACCAATATAAAAGGGACCCCAATCTATACAGATTCAAATAAAATCAACAATTCAATTTATATATCATTGACTAGCTGTCACCCCGGCTGTCTCACACTAGGTATTTCTCCTGTGTCGTGGGTGCGTTTACAAACATATAAACTCACATGCAAGCGTGCAAATTTTTATTGTTACATTCCTTTGCAATTTCTTACTATTTTATATAAATTTTATCTATTCTAATTAAACTTAAACATTACTAATTTTTATGTTCCAGAAATTCCTTAATACTATAAAAACAATATTTATGGAGCCACACTACCAATTCCTGTTTCAAAACACCACACTCCAACAGTTTTAAATCACTTGGGATATTATTATAAATTAAAATACACGTATTATTAAACACTGCCTCGTTGGCCTAGTGGTCCTAAGTGCGACAGCTACGCTAGAGGTCTTGGGTTCGATTCCCAGGTCGGACAAAAAGTATTATTGTGTTTTTCTATGAAATTCTCAGTAGCAGCTCGGAGTTAGGATTTGTGCCCGGTTAATGGCAATAGGCTCGCCCCCTATTACATGGGACCTAAACATACCGGCGAACTGTGGGTGTACATTGGTACACCTCTGCCTAACCCTTCAGGGAATATGGGCGCGATGGTATATTCATTTGTCTCTCTTTGAGACTCCCGAACATAGTCCGTACCTGCTTTAGTTTTAAAACAGCTTCAATTTCGAATGTTATGCTAAAATCGACTTTATATGCATAATTACACGTTTAATTTTGCTCGGAAGTTAATTCCGTAATTAAATTGTGTTTGCTCAGTTAGGTTTGCTGTTGGTTCAATTTTATACCATGCAGGTGTTCTATTTTGTAAACTTACTTCATAGAATATTTTTACTAGGTATTATGATAAAGAGAAAAGATTTTTTTGTTTATTTGTTTCGTTATAGGCTCCGAAACTTCTTGACCAATTTCAACCATTTTTTCACCAATAGATAGCTACATTATTCCTAAGTGATATAGGCTATAAAACATTACGCTACGACACACGGGAGCGGACCAGTAACCAAAGATGTAACTTAACGCGGGTGAAATAAGTATGCTAGTTTCCCGTTCAGGCACACACACAGACACCAGGCATTTTCCAATTTTTTAAGGAGTCGGTCAGTACCCAACTTCTTTACAATTCAAAAGCGCCTACAAACATTTCAATATCAGTAAAAGCTTAGACTTTGACATGGATAATTCTTGCAAATATGCTACAACAAACCGCAAACGTAACTTTGGGCTTTTCAGTACAAGGCCAAACAAATAATTCAGAAGGAACTGCATAGTTTTCATTTACGTGGGTACCGGCTGAAAGTGGGTGAACCTTGACATTTGTTAGTGGAATTGCAAAATTAATTAAGTGCTGGCAACACCTGGATTTACGACGTACTTGTACGTGTTATGGGGTAGATTAGGTGGTATAATTTTCGCTTGGAATAAGGAAGTAATTTGTGATGTTCTTTTATTTGACGTATATGGTTGAGATAGGCTGTATTACTGTAAATTGTGTATTCTTTAGACCGAATCCGACCACGGCAGCTAATTATAATGCAGACTAGCCAAGTTCGCAGGAGATATTATAGTGCACAAGTGTGTGCGCAAATACAGGTGCGCTCCCTCTTCCCTGACTCTCATAGTCCGATGGGACGGCAATTTCGACACGACTGCGGTGAGGTCAGGCGCAGGACCAATGGCTTTACGTGCTTTCAGAGGCACGGGGGTGTCACACCACCAACTTCTAAACTCCGGGCTGTTACTGAGTAATTCCTAATGGAAAAACCCAATAACACTTTTTGTCCGACCTGAGAATCGAACCCAGGACCCCACGCTCAACAGTCGTGCTCGCCACCACGAGACCAACGGGGCTTTATTATTAATCCCCGGCATAAGCGTGAGAAGGAAACATCGGGGTGACTTTTAGTCTGACATGCCACTCCGCCTACTTTTCTTTCATATAAACCGTGTCTGGGAAATTAGGAACACAACAATAAAAAAAAATCAGCATAATTGGTCCACCCGTTCTCGAGTTTTGCGCTTAGCTACACATTTAGCAATTCATTTGTAGGGTTACGTACCCAAAGAGTAAAACGGGACCCTATTACTAAGACTGAGCTGTCAGTCCATCTGTCCGTCAGTCACCAGGCTGTATCTCATGAACTGTGATACACAGTTGATATTTTCACAGCTGATGAATTGCTGTTGCCGCTATAACAACAAATACTAATAAACAGAATAAAATAAATATTTAAGGGGGCTCCCATACAACAGACATGTTTTTTTTGCCGTTTTTATAAATAATGGTACTAAACCCTTCGTGCGCGAGTCCCACTCGAACTTGCCCGGTTTTATTTACACAGAAGATTCTTAAAAGCGCAGTTCAATTTTCGGAAAATTACATAAGGAAGAAACAAATTTGCTGAAACAATAAGCCTGAATTAAAAGTCTAGATTCAAAGCGAGGAAAAAGAAAGAAAGAAAGAATTACCATACCATTATCACGCCTGTATTCTCCGAAGAGTAAGGCATAGGTGTAACAATGTACACGTACAGTTCGCCGGTATGTTTAGGTCCCACGTAATAGGCGTCGAGCCTATTGCCATTAACCGTACACAAATCCTAACTCCGAGCTACTAACTACTACTACTGCTACTGAGAATTTCATAGAAAAACTCAATAACACTTTTTGCTCGACCTGGGAATAGAACCCAAGACTTCTAGCGTAGCAGTCGCGCTGAAGACCACTAGGTCAACGAGGCAGTAGAAAGAATTACACATAGATAAATATCGGCGACCTACTAAGATTATTACGTCAGACGCCACGACCGACTTGTACAAGTTCCAGTAATTGCTCTATTTCTGGATTTGCAGAAAATTCTACACTATTCAAGCAGTAAAGATATTATTAGTAGTAGCAGAGCTCTTTGTGAAGGTGCTCGTCCGGGGAAGTACTACCACCATACCTATTTCTGCCACAAAGCAGCGTCGCTGTGTTCCGGTTAGCCGGTGAAATTACAGGCACATGAAACAGTTCAACTTTGTCTCTGGGTGGCAACGCATTTGCGAGGCAACTGGTATTGCAGATGTCTGGTGACCACTTAACATCAGGTGGGCCGTCGACGGCTTGTTTGCCCTAATAAAAATGCACACGAAAATTAAGGTACCAATGAATATTCCATTTAGTGTTGATATTTCCGTAACAGAATTAATGGATTCCATCTCAGATCTGGATAGCAAAGTACGTACCTCGTAGCAACTTGCTACGAAGGCCCTACGAACGCTACGAAAAGTCTACGCTTCGTAGCAGCCACGTTTTAATGCAATTTTATGGACGTTAGCCGTTATTCGTCTTAAATTATGTAGGTTTACTTGGTTGCTTGTAACTTAGTATGGGATTTAATATTTTAGTTGGTTGCTTTGTGATATACTAGCGACCTGCCCGCGACTTTGTCTGTGTGGCTTATTTCATCCTCGTTAATTTACGTCTTTCGTTACTGCGCCGCTCCCGTGGGCCGTAACGTGATGTCATATAGCCTATGTTAATCAAGAATAATGTAGCTATCTATTGGGGAAAAAATGGTTAAAATCGGTCCAGTAGTTTCGGAGCCTACACGTTACAAACAACCAAAAAATCTTTTCTTTTTATAATATTAGTATTCTATACTTTGTTATTTAATTTAACAACATACCATCACGCCTGTATTCCCCGAAGGGTTAGGCAGAGGTGTACCAATGTACACCCACAGTTCGCCGGTATGTATAGGTCCCATGTAATAGGGGGCGAGCCTATTGCCATTAACCGGGCACAAATTCAAACTCCGGGGTGCTACTAAGAATTTCATAGAAAAACCCAATAACACTTTTTGCTCGACCTGGGAATCGAACCCAAGACCTCTAGCGTAGCAGTCGCGCTTAGGACCACTAGGCCAACGAGTCAGTTGACAGTTAAGTTGGCAGTTGGCAGTTGATTTAATTTAATTATTATTTATAAGTAACAAAAACAAAACTGTTTTTTTATTTCAAATCGGATCAAAACATACCATTACGCCCGTATTCCCCAATGGGTTGGGCAGAGGTGCACCAATGTACACTCGCAGTTCGCGCTTATGTTTACATCCCATGTAATAGGAGGCGAGCCTATTACCATTAACCGGGCACAATCCTAACTCCGAGTTAAACTCTTCAGCTTTATAACATTAGTAGGATTATCTTGTTTCCAGTTTATTTTCTAACGCTTTAGACACAGATGTCTATATAGATATGGATAGGATGTATCCATCGTTGTGAAAGATAATAAAGTCCGCAATAGCACGGCAACGCTAGCAAAATCCTCGTGTTTGCAAACGTGAACAATAACTCACGTTTACGAAGCACTGTTGCATGGTATTTCGCATTTTTTAACCTTTCGTCATGACAAGCATTCATAACTACCCTGTTGTGTTAGGTACACCCTGCAATATTAATTGTGTATGGTTGAAAATAACTAAATATTATTTTTAGAGTAATTACGTTACGTTATCCTATGTTCCTTGCGAAGTATGTGTGGTGTAACTTTGAACGATAGAGTGAGGAATGAAACGATACGAGAACGTTGCGGATTAAAAGAGGATGTAGTAACAAAAATAGAAAAGAGTATGCTTAAATGGTTCGGTCATGTTGAGAGGATGAGTGAAAGGCGACTAACGAAAGGGATTTATATGGCAGATGTGAGTGGCAACGCCGGGAGAGGACGCCCTAGAAAGACCTACCCTGACCTAATTGGTGGGGTTCTTCAGAAAGGTCGGGTGCACAATACTCGTAACCGGGGCGTGCTTGTATGAACAGATGCATGAACGTGGACGAGGCGAAGGAAGTATGTAAGGATCGTAATAGGTGGCGTTCTGTGGTTTCTGCCTACCCCCATGGGAAAACGGCGTGAGTTTATGTATGTATGTGTTATCCTATGATTTATTGGTGTAATAATCTGTGTTCTTCTTTATTTTTTGTCTTGTTGTATGTTTTTGTATGTCTCATTTTTGTTATTGTACGTAAATGGTTTGATAAGTTTCAGTTCTTAACTGTCGCATTAGGGTAAACCCTGTAATTATAGTTTAAGCTGTTATAAATAAATAAGTATTCAGTTTCTATATTATATATGAAACTGCAGTACGACTATTTGGTAGAACCTTAAATTTTTACATTACTAGCTTCTGTTCATGACTTCTTCCGTGTAAAAAGTGGCTTGAAAAGTAAGTTGAACTGTTTTCCCAAAGTTACACATTGCCGAGATAAATAGTATCCTATGTGTTTATCAAAGTCAAAGCATTTATTTCAATTAGACCATTTACGGGCACTTTTAAATTGTCAAGAAATTACAATAAAAAGTTGAAGCCAGCTGCTCGTTCTAAAGCGTAGGTCTCTATGAAGAAGAACGAGCAAGAAACTCCATGGATACTCTTTTTCAATTGGTTTTTACAAAATTTTGGCTACAATATTCTTGTTGCTTCGATATGTGAAAACAATGAAGATGAATATAAAACAATTAAAAAAAAATAGTAAGTACTAAAGATGTAAGCCATGGCAGTTAAGAGATGACCAATCCCAACTGACAGCGCCCGTTCACGAACATGACGCGTGCATCAGCACCATTTAGCTTAACCATCTTGAAGGGCGCCGAACGATCCAACGTACACGCCACCGTCAGCGAGACATTAAAGTCATATCCAGGAAATGGTCTATCTATGTCAAATTTGTTCAACGGTTTACGCGTGATTGAGTAACAAACACTTTCACGCTAAAACGGCTGAACGGATCTGAATGAAATTCGTTGAAATGATCTAAAGAATAACAAACATCACGTACAATGGTCCCCATAAGGAATAAGTGGGGAAACCACACCCCTAACATAGAACATAGAATGACAAACATCCATCCACACATGCTTTCGCATTTATAATATTAGTAGGATAGAATGTAGGATGGAGAAATTGTTATTAATGTCGGTCTAATAATTCTTTGGGAGCGAGAGAGTCTGTGTGTGACACAATTACCTACCCCACAGGTGTCCTTAAGTGATAAGTTTAGTAAAACACCTGTGTTTTTGGGGTGCCTGCGTTTAAAAATAAAGTCGGGAAAAATATTACAAAACCTTTTTCAGAAAGTTTACCTCCGTCCATACTCCACTTAGGTACCTACAGGGATTTAAATAGAGAAGCTGAAAGTCCGTTGCATTAAATAAAAGCGTAGAATTAATTACATACCTTCACGTCTGTATTCCCCGAAGGGTTAGGCAGAGGTGTACCAACGTACACCCACAGTTTACCGGTATGTTTTAGGTCCCATATTATAGGGGGCGAGCCTATTGCCATTAACCGGACACACATCCCGAATTTAAAAAAAAAATCTTTTTCACTCCCTAGACGGCAAGGAAACAGACTATGCCTGATCTTTTCGTTCTTTCAGTTTTATGTCGTCAGCTTTGTTTACCAGTCGTCTTTTGAGGCTGTTTCAAATGAGCGCTTTTATTGTTTGGTTAGTTATAACATACCATCACTCCTGTATTCCCCGAAGGGTTAGGCAGAGGTGTACCTATGAACACCCACAGTTCACCGGGATGTAAAGGTCCCAATAGGCTCGCCCACTATTGCATGGGACCTAAACATACCGGCGAAATGTCGGTGTACACTAGTACACCTCGGCCTAACCTTTCGGGAAATACAGGCGTGATAATAACATAACACATAACATACCATCACGCCTGTATTCCCCGAAGGGTTAGGCAGAGGTGTACTAATGTACACCCACAGTTCGCCAGTATGTTTAGGTCCCATGTAATAGGGGGCGAGCCTATTGCCATTAACCGGGCACAAATCCTAACTCCGAGCTGCTACTGAGAATTTCATAGAAAAACCTAATAACACTTTTTGCTCGACCTGGGAATCGAACCCAAGGCGTGATAATATGTTATTAAACCAATCAAACAAATACACTACAACATTCAAAAACAATTAACCAAACGTTATCATAATGCAAACATAACATAATTGCTATACTATACAGAAGTTGGCATTGAACCGCTTGTAATAACTGTTACTGTTGAATTCGTAGTACGTACGAAGGTTAGGTATAATCGTACGAGTATTTTGACGGGCTAGGCCCGTTATAGGGCATCGCCTTGCCTTGGACTGTCGATGTTTTGGCAGACTATTGCCTAGCGCCGAGGTCGTCGGTCATGACCTGGTAATGTTAGCGTGACGTCTGTTTTGAACATGTATTTTAATAGCTTCTGCTCGCGACAAAGTTGATTATTGTAATTATTGGCCCTCGGGAACACAAACATGGGATAAGAAGTAGCCTGTGTGCTATTCCAGACTGTAATCTATCTCATCTACTACTACAAATGCTAAAGTTTGTTACCCAGTGGCTCCAGAACGGCTGAACGGATCTGGATGTAATTTGACACAGAGATATATTTGAACTGCCTCGGTAGCCTAGTGGTCCTAAGCGCGACTGCTACGCTAGAGGTCTTGGGTTCGATTCCCAGGTCGAGCAAAAAGTGTTATTGGGTTTTTCTATGAAATTCTCAGTAGCAGCTCGGAGTTAGGATTTGTGCCCGGTTAATGGCAATAGGCTCGCCCCCTATTACATGGGACCTAAATATACCGGCGAACTGTGGGTGTACATTGTTACACCTCTGCCTAACCCTTCGGGGAATACAGGCGTGATGGTATATTTATTTTTTATTTTTATATATTTGATATTTGGAATAGCCGATAGGCTACTTTTTGTCCCGTTTTTGTGTTTCCGAGGGATAGTTAGGACGTTGAACATTACACCGAGGATAATTTACAGAATAGATCGATTGATGCTAGGGATTGATAACTCAATTTAAGGCCCTGTCGTAAGCAAATGTTTAGGCAATTGACAATAACGCATCACGGCAACGAATAAGGTTCAAAATATAATACATAATAATAATACATTTGATGTTACTTGAATCGGATTACCACAAAAGTAACAGTAATTTTAAAGCCTTCTTTAAATTGTGAAAAAAATACACGCCTCTGTGGAATAATTTATTGGTGTCTTTAATTCATGAAATTCCCTATAATGTCATTACATAAAATTATATAGTTTACGCTAAAAATTCTGAGATGCATGTAACGAAAAAAATATTTTATGCTCTCCTTTACGATTATTTTACCATGATACTTTTATGAAATATTTATAAGTTAGTCTTTTTAATAAATTCTTGACAGTACACCATTTATTTTCAGGCTTGTAATATGTACCAATACGCCAGACTATGCGACAAAAACATTGTGTTTTACGGTGTCCTGTGTTCGGATAGCCCCTTAAGTTCGCTTCACCTAAATTCACCAAGGTAAATTTATACTAAATAGCGTTACTGATGTTTTTATTAATTACAACACCAGATTCTAAACATTTTTAGCTGAAAATGTTGGCATAACATACAAGTAATGAGCTTTGAAAATTTCGACATTCCACGACCAACATACTAAATAAATATTTAAAGGTCAATTAAGGAGGACATAAAATAACATACCATCACGCCTGTATTCCCCGATGGGTTAGGCAGAGGGGTACCAATGTACACCCACAGTTCGCCGGTATGTTTAGATCCCATGTAATAGGAGGCGAGCCTATTGCCATTAACCGGGCACAAATTCTAACTCCGAGCTGCTACTGAGAATTTCATAGAAAAATCCAATAACACTTTTAGCTTGACCTGGTAATCGAACCCAAGACCTCTAGCGTAGCAGTCGCGCTTAGGACCACTAGGCTAACGAGGCAGAATTTAGTAAATTAGCTATAATAGTAGTTACTACTATTATAAGGGTATTTATTGCTATGTAAGTCAAGGTCTCATGCCTTGGGGAAATAGTCGGTGTGGTAGAATTAATAAAATATTACAGTACTGGCTAATGTCACTGTGGGAAAGGCCCACACGAGGTGGACGGACGACCTGGTAAAGGTCGCGGGAAATCGCTGGATGTGGGCAGCGTAGGTCTGGTCATTGTGCCCATCTTTAGGAGGCAATTGTCCAGTAGTGAACGTCATTTCGCTGATATAATGAGCTTACACTCGAGGCTTTGTCTCCGTGAACATCGCGCGTATCCCTGTTTCTTTTCCTTAAGAGGCTATCCGAACGCAGGACCCCGTAAAACACTAATTTTTTGTCGCATAGTCTAGCGTATTGGTACATATTATAAGCCTGAAAAATGTGTATTGTCAAGGGTTCAGGAAAAAGACTTACCTATAAATATTTCATGAAAGTATAAGAGTTTCATGGTAAAAAAAATCGTAAAAGAGAGCATGAAAAAATTTTTTCGTCTTATATTTCTCAGAATTTTGAGCGCAAACTATATAATTGTATGTAATGACGTTATAGGGAATTTTATGAACTAAAGACATATCTACAAATTATTTCACTGAGCCCTGTATTTTTTTCGAAATTTAAAGAAAACTTCAAAATTACTGCTGTTTTTGTGGTTATCCGACTCAACTAACATCAAACGTATCACCCCTTAAAAGTCCCAAGAAAGCAGTTTACTTGGATGCCTTTTTTTACCAAACTACTGAACTAATTTCGATAAAATGTATAATTATTACCTTTGAAGTATGACCAATCCAACAAAAAAATAATTATCAAAATCGATTCATAATTGGCGGAGTTATCGCGTAACACAAATACAAAAAAAAAACTTACAGACGAATTAATAACCTCCTCTTTTTTAAGTCGGATAAAAATAACCTATCTATACTAATATTATAAAGCTGAAGAGTTTGTTTGTTTGGTTGAACACGCTAATCTCAGGAACTACTGGTTTGAATTGAAAATTATTTTTGTGTTGAATAGACAATTTATCGAGGAAAGCTATTGGCTGTATAACATCACGCTACGATCAGTAGGTGCGGATCAGTAACCAAAGAGATAACTTAATGCGAGAGATAAAACTATGCGGACAAAGTCGCGAGCAGAAGGTAGTAACCTATATAAGTATATGTAAGAATTGCCAACTCCCCCCCCCCCCCCCTACATCGTCCTACCCCAGTAAACACCTTCACAATTTAATATGAATACTAAGCTCCTTTAATATCCCCTAATCATACCCCTTCTTACTCACAAAACTTTCAGGTAGTTAACCCTACAAGTGGTGGGGTAAATTTAACCCGTCAGTGCTATATCACGAAGGTATTATTATTGGAGTACAACAGGTTGAGGTCGCGGAAGTATTCGGGATAGTGAGTCGACATTAATGTTTGAGTGAGGGTTAGTTAGAAGATGGCGGGTATTGTGACTTGGCCTTTTTCTGAAGGTGAAAAGGATAGAGATAAATGATGATAGCGTGGTGATAGTAAGAATAGTCAATTCTCACTAAGTATTTCCAAACATCTAATATAATGCGCACTGCAAAGCAGTGGAACTCTCTACCTGCGTCTGTTTTTCCGAACGCATTCAACCCTAATCCATTTTTAAAGTTAGAGTGAACAGAAGATTGGAGTTCTTCTGGGTAAGCTCACTTCATCGTCGACTTTGTCTTTGTCATCTCTGACCTAGACTTGAGTCAAGAGCTTACCCATCTCGATTTTTTTTTATCTGCTTAACGTAGTGACTACGCATTTCTAATAGCAAAAAGATCGATACTGCTTAGATCATCACGCACACAACATTGCCATTCAAATTATAACTTTTTAACGTGTGCATTAAAATAGTTTTTGTAATGACATGGTTAAAAAGCTGACGGCTTGCAGGCGGCGCGCTGTCAGCTAATTGTTACGAACTGTAACTGTTTTATTTACACATTTTAAACGCTCTTCTCAGTGCCGAGATTTGAAATTCCAATAGTGAAAAAAAATTTAGGCATTACATTTAGGTGTCGCCTACTATTTTTGTAAAGAGAAAATAAATAATAAAAATAATAATGTATAATATTTATTTATTTATTAAGGATCTCCAAGAATGGATACACAAATACATGACATTTGGTACAACTTGTTCGTATTACTGAAAACTGAAATTTAGCTTGAAGAATACATTCTCAAATATATTTTTTTTGTCCACAGTGATGCATTTCGAGTGTTATGGCAACGTTGCAGTAACCTACTGACAATCGACTAATTCAAAATGGCGGAAGCAGAGGGAGGAGCAAGCGAGCAAGATGATGTTTCATTCTTGCGTACGGTGAGTCACTTTCATTTATCTTATTTTTAATGGATGAGCTGTAACCTTTTTTTTTTTTTGTTGCCGGGGTGGAAAATCCTCATGGATGTCCGACTCTAGTCTGCCAGACTCTGGCAGTCTGTCAGACTCTTACTGACTAAAAACCACCCCAGTGTTCCCTTCCCACACTTACGCCGGGGATCCCGGGAACTGATGCGCCTTCCGCGATCCCCGACTGGTGCCGGTCCGCCATTGCGGGCCTCCTCAGGTCAAGGGAGGGAGTGAGGTGTTGAACTCCCTCCGCGACGTCAAATAGGGGCGCGCGTGGAACACTACGCGCCGCCGCCTCGGGTCCAGTTGAATAGGGGGTAACGGACGTCCCCAAGTCCGCCGCCCTTGGACCCTTTTAGGGGGGCCGGAAGAGGGCGTTGTCCGCCCTCCGCCGACGCCCGGTGCGCCTGCTGCGGGCCGGGAGAGAGGTTGTGATCTCTCTCTCCCTTTCCGCAGCCTCCTTCTGCGAGATGACCGCTTCGCAAAAGAAGACCACCGCGTCCCAGGACTCCTCACTACCGACCATCGAAGTGACGACGGCCGACAGCGTCAGGTCACTGCCTACTTCAGATATGAGGGCCGATCAACCTGCACCTTGATGGTTATACAATTTTGACAAATGATCTCGCTTTGGTTTTGAATAATACATACAAAACACGCCAAAGACCATTTAGTATTTAAATAAGATTTCTCATATTGTGTTGGATAAACTATGTAAGACTACAAATATAGTCCAACTAGTTGTTACAACAATAATTTTAGTTAAGTTTAGTAAACGGCATTAGTCTTTTCTCGTATAGAGTAGGCATGATCATCAATGCCTGTTCAAAATGGTTTGAGGATAACATACCATCACGCCTGTATTCCCAGAAGAGTTAGGCAGAGGTGCACCAATGTACATCCACAGTTCACCGATATGTCTATCTCCCATATAATAGGGGGCGAGCTTATTGCCATTAACCGGGCACAAATCCTAACTCCGAGCTACTACAGATAATATCATAGAAAAACCCAATAACACTTTGCTCGACCTGAGAATCGAACCCAGGACCTCTAGCGTAGCAGTCGCGCTTTGGACCACTAGGCTAACGAGGCAGTCTTACAAACTCAGACTTATAATAATCTAAAATTTTTCTAAACGTTTTTCTAAATAAAAAAAAAAATAAAAAAAAAAATGGCCAATCCACTTTGAAAAAGGGCTTTGCCCTGCAGAGGGCCAAAAATAGGCTGGTATTTTCACTCAGCAGTAAATAAGGAAACTGTTGACCTAGAAAGCTTTCATTAACAAACTTTATCGGGAATACAACGTCAGCTAACGTCATAAGCACCCATCGCCTCGGTAATAACCTATCTAAATGGTATACTGATGATCTCTGCGAGGACATTATCGATAAAGCAGTTTAGTGTTGAGAGGATGAGTGAAAGGCGACTAACGAAAGGGTAGCGGAAGCTTGGCAGATGTGAGTGGCAACGCCGGGAGAGGACGCCCTAAAAACCTACCCTGACCTTATAGGTGGGGTTCTTCAGAAAGGTCGTGTGCGCAGTACTCGTAACCGGCGTGCTTGTATGAACAGATGTATGAACGTGGTCGAGGCGAAAGAAGTATGTAAGGATCGTAGCAGGTGGCGTTCTGTGGTTTCTGCCTACCCCCATGGGAAAAAGGCGTGAGTTTATGTATTTATGTATTGTATCGTTTGGCGCGCGTTTGATATCATAAAGCCGTGTACTTGTACTCCGGTTGCTGTTAGCCAATAAATAGGTAAAAGTATGTAACGGGTGGAAATTAAGGACATCGTTGAAATGAAAAGTAAAAATTAAAAAAAAAAACAAATATATCGGAGAAATAATTTAACAAACGGAGAAACAATATATAGGACGAATTCAAAACGTCCTCTTATTTGAAGTCGCTTACAAATTAGAACATGAACATACTATCACGCCTGAATTCCCGGAAGGGTTAGGCAGAGGAGTACCTAAGTACACCCACGTTTCGCCGGTATGTTTACGTCTCATGTAATAGGGGGCGAGCCTATTGCTATTAACCGTGCACAAATCTTAACTCCGAGCTGATACTGAGAATTTCATAGAAAAACCAAATAACACTTTTTGCTCGATCTAGGAATCGAACCTAAGACCTCTAGAGTAGCAGTCGCGCTTAGGGCCACTAGGCTATGAGGCAGTCAGGTATAAAAAAAGTTATAATCACCAGGTCGAGAGGAGCAACTAGCACGTAATAATAATAATTTACTAAAGCTCTTGCATTAGCCAGGGTTATCATAAAACTCCTAATTAAATGCCCAACAGGTAAGGAAGGCCCATAATTAATTTTATATTCAACCTCGAACTAGCTTCTGCTCGCGACTTCGTCCGCGTAGCTTTTTCACCCGCATTAGGTTACGTCTTTGGTTACTGCTTCGCACCTATTGGTCGTACCGTGATGTTATATACCCTAAAGCTTTCCTCGATAAATGAACTATCCAACACATTTTTATTTCAATCAAATCAGTACGACCTGAGATCGTTCAACCAATCAAACAAACTCTTCAGCTTTATAATATTGGTATAGATTGTCATTCGTAGATCTTTGATAGTCGTTACAGATAGTCAGAAACCGGGAAGTGTGACAACCAGTCTTACCAAGAGGTATCGTGTTGCCCAGTTACTGGGTAGTGGAGGTCAGATAGGCAGTCGCTCCATGTAAAACACTGGTTGCACCCGGTTAGACTGGACCCTGACCCCAAACATATGTAGTTGGGAAAAGGCTAAGCAGATGATAAACCTCGTATTAGCAACTAACTCTGAGTTAAATTTTTGGCGCAAATGGGCCTTACATCAGTAACCTGTCGGTGTAAACATGAAGGTTATTATAGCAAGCCACCGTCTCATGTCAGTTTATGTAAAACAACCATATATCAGAACGTGAACGTGTGTGTGTTCTCTCACGACTGCCGTATTTAATCATACAGCTTGACAGTTACTGCTGTAGATGAGTTAAGTGCTTTGCGAGAGCGCGGAGTACCAGATATTTGTAATTCACGAAAAACATAAAACTTTTTGATCAAAAGGTCAACCGTCTTTAAACAAAAAGTCAAAAATAAGATTAGTTTCGGAAGATGTTAGCAATACAAAACTACAAACAGATTCAAAATTTTCGCAGTTTTCTAAGGCTTTTCTAAGGCATTTCTAACGATGGTGAGCAATGGGTAGCTCACCGTCCTTACGTTTAACATAACGACAGGCCGTGTCGACGGCGCGTTCGTGTTCCACGCGCGCCTCAAAGTGATGTCAGCAAAGGAAAGGGGCCACTGGGGGCCGATGCCTGTCGGGGTTGCAGGTTGTTCGTAAGAGATACCACGCCCCCGGAACGCAAAGGGCACAAGAAGGAACATGGGTGGGTTTTAGTCAGTAAAAGTCTGACACTCCCTCCCGCCCCACCCAGGGCGGGAGAAGTTATTTGATGATTTCCCACCCCCCAAAAAAAAAGGCACTTCTAACTGGCAAAGATCTGCGAATGACAGCTGGGACCAACGGCTTTACATACGCTCGGAGGTACGGTGGTGTCAGTCCACTAACTACCAAACTTCGGACTCAACATCTTATCAGCTTTAAATCCCTAAAGATAGCCAGAATGACCGGTGCTACGCTGCCCGCATCCAGTGATTTCTCGTGACCTTTACCAGGTCCTTTATCAGTCCACCTCGTCACCTCGCCTTTCCACGCTGTGCCTTCCGGTGCGTGGTCGCCACTCGAGAGTCCCCAATCCCAACGGCCAGCCGCTCTACAAGCTATGTGCCCTGTCCATTGCCACTTGAATTTCGCAATCTTGAGAGCTATGTCGATTACTTTAGTTCTTCTACGTTAATTTCGGGCTGTTACTAAAAAAATCCTAATGGAAACCGAGAACCAACGGGGCAGTCATCATAAATCAATCTAAACGAGACTAATTTAATACCGACCTTAAGACTTTGATTACTAGGGTAGCTTTTATAACTGCCAAAAATCCGAATGTAATTCCAAAATCCGGCGCCCCTTTGGCAATTAACAGTTTTGGAAGTCGACCTTATTAACCAGGGAGTGGTCTCAATGGCGGCCGAGCCGAATGTCTTGCAAAACTTCACTTTTTAATTAAACTCTTGTGATCCCCAATATTTAATTTCACGATTATATATTTAGATCCGTAACGTCGTTCAAAAAACCAGCCAAGTGCGCGTTGGCCCTGCACACGAACGATTCCGTACAACCGTATAATATTTAACGCAACAACAACATCATACCAACACGCCTGTATATCCTGAACGGTTAGGCAGAGGTGCACCAATGGACACCCACAGTTCGCCGGTATGTTTAGGTCTAATGTAATAGGGGGCGAGCCTATTGCCATTAACCGGGCACAAATCTTAACTCTGAGCTTGTACTGAGAATGTCATAGAAATACCCAATAACATTAGAATCGAACCCAAGACCTCTAGCGTATCAGTCGCGCTTAGGACCACTAGGCTAGCGAGACATAGTTAATATCTATATTAACACTAGCTGACCCGGCAAACGTTGTTTTGCCATATAATTTTGATTTTACAGCACATCGTCATCTGCTTAGCCTTTTCCCATCTAAGATGGGGTCGGCATCCAGTCTAACTGGATGCAGCTAAATCCCAGTGTTTTACATGGAGCGACTGCCTATCTGACCTCCACAACCCAGTTACTGGGCAACACGATACCTCTTGGTTAGACTGATTGTCAGACTACCTGGCTTCTGACTATTCGTAACGATTATCAAAGATCTACGAATGACAGCCAGGACCAACGGCTTTACGTGCTTTCCGAGGCACGGGGGTTTCACACCACCAACTTCCAAACTTCGGGCTGCTAATAAGCAAATCCTAATGAAAAAACCCAATAACACTTTTTGCCCGACCTGGGAATCGTACCCGGGTCCCCACGCTCATCAGTCGCGCTTGCAACCACGAGACAAACGTGGCAGTCAGTTCTTACAGCACACAATAATGTTATATTTTTTTATTGAATAGCCTTTTTATTATTATTTTTGTGTGCACATGGTCAGTGTCAATAAACAATATTTATTTCTTTCTTTTCCTTCTTTAATCTTTGAGCGAAACCGCGGACACATCCTAATTAAATAATCATTCTACAAGAAAACTTAACTGACTCGTTAGCCTAGTGGTCTAGCATGGTATGTATGGATGTCTACAACAAAATGTTCAATATACACTCACGCCTGTATTCCCCGAAGGGTTAGGCAGAGGTGTAACAATGTACACCCACAGTTCGCCGGTATATTTAGGTCCCATGTAATAAGGGCGAGCCTATTGCCATTAACCGGGCACAAATCCTAACTCCGAGCTGCTACTGAGAATTTCATAGAAAAACCCAATAACACTTTTTGCTTGACCTGGGAATCGAACCCAAGACCTCTAGCGTAACAGTCGCGCTTAGGACCACTAGGCTACCGAGGCAGTTAAGTTTGCTTGTAGAATAATTGTTTAATTAGTATGTGTAACAAAATGTTCACTTACTATAATTAGGGACGCTCCACAACACCCATGTTATAATAAAAGGTTTATGACCAGCCCTGGCCGAATTACACTCTCCCGCGTAATTTATGGTTTTACCCCATTCAAATTAGTTTCCTGTGGTATTCTATTATACACCCTATTAACTGCCTCGTTGGCCTAGTGGTCCTAAGCGTGACTGCTACGCTAGAGGACTTGGGTTCAATTCCCAGGTCGAGCAAAAAGTGTTATTGGGGTTTCTATGAAATTCTCAGTAGCAGCTCGGATTTAGGATTTGTGCCCGGTTAATGGCAATAGGGCCGCCCCCTATTACATGAAACCTAAACATACCGGCGAACTGTTGGTGTACACTGGTACACCTCTGTCTAACCCTTCAGGGAATACAGGCGTGATGGTATGTTATATATGACAACAGGCCTTAAGACTCCAATACAATCAAATTTTTTCTCAGCCATGATTTCAAATGAATGAACTCATAAGTCATTGAGTCCGGGCTGTTTTATCGTCGAATGGCTTCTGTACCCACATCAACCGCAAAAGATAAGTAAAACACGATAAAGCTATACAATTAGGTTAGACCCAAACTACCTGTGATAAGGGTACCGCAGGTAGATAGATACTTCAGCCAGTGATAAGGGACCTAGCCAGGACGATAGATTGTACCATTTTACCTGTAGTATATCTATACTGGCACAAGTTCAATCTTAGTTTAGGTGGCAGGGTCTATTAGCACTGTATAAATGTTCAATTTATGAGATGCACATACATACATAAACTCACGCCTTTTTCCCATGGGGGTAGGCCGAAACCACAGAACGCCAGCTGCTACGATCCTTACATACTTCCTTTGCCTCGTCCACGTTCATACATCTGTTTATACAAGCACGCCGGTTACGAGTACTGCGCACCCGACCTTTCTGAAGAACCTCACCAATTAGGTCATGGTAGGTCTTTCTAGGGCGTCCTCTTCCGGCGTTGCCACTCACATCTGCCATATAAATCCCTTTTGTTAGTCGCCTTTCACTCATTCTCTCAACATGACCGAACCATCTGATGAAATATGTTATGTTAGGTTATGAGATGAAATGAGTTTGATATGCAATGTAGTGAATAACTGATTGAATTACACATGGGGGTATTATGAAAAGAGACTTCCAAAACTTCCATTAGACTTCGCGACTTGGGCCATAATGACCTGCATTGTTTATATGGAAACAATGCAGGTCAAGACAAATCAAAACCAATAAGACAGTCCGCTTACGTCAGACAATCGGTGACCGATTTTTTTTCTCAGAGAGAATGGAACATATCAATTGTAATTTACCAACACACACGTCCTACAAAAAGTCGGTCCCACGAAACTATGGATCTATTGAACAGTCCGATAATCGGTCCTATAAAAAGTCGCACGTGGGCGGAGGCCCTATTAAAAAAGAATAAACTATGGTAGTCAAGAGATGGCCAATCTCGACAGCGTTCACGAACATGACGCGTGGTTCAGCACCATTTCTCGTAGCCATTTGTAACATTTACGAATTGACATGGACCCTAAATCTAATAATATCTATCTTATTGTAACCTGGTGATTCAATCCGGGACTTGGCAAGCGTCAAGATACAGTGTGTAGTCAAAACGGCAACTATTTATAACTGCTAGCCGAGAACTGCCGGAAACGAGATTATGGCCTGACAGCGCAATTACACTAAGTCGTGCGCCCGAATTCGATTGAATATGGAATTCGGACAAACGCCCAAGTGTAAATACGGTTGGCACGGTTGGCGCAGTGGCCGAGCGTTCGACTGCTGTGCTGCGTGTCGCGGGTTCAATTCCCGCACGGAACAAACAAGTGTATGATCTACAGATAGTTGTTCCGGGTCTGGCTATTTGTGTATGTAAGTTTATATGTTTGTAAACGCACTCCCGACTCAGGAGAAACTCCTGGTGTGGGGCATCGTTTTTTAAAAAAACAATCTCGTCCAGCTTCATCGTTACCGAACGCGGGTGCAGACGGTCGATTTAGATGAAACTACTCGCAGTTATTAACTCGTATTCATTTGCAAAGACCAGTGTAATAAATGCATCGGGTGCCCGAATTCGAGATCGCCCGAATAGACATTCGAACACCCGAACACGGACTAACGACCAAGTGTAATGCGGCATAACCATATGGATAAAGGAATTTATCGAGTGATAGGATGACATGATAAGAAAGAGGCGAGATATTGGAAGACAACATAGTTCATATCTATACATACCATCACACCTGTATTTCCCGAAGGGTTAGGCAAAGGTGTACCAATGTACACCCACAGTTCGTTGGTATGTTTAGTTCCCATGTAATAGGGGGCGAGTCTATTGCCATTAATCAGGCACAAATCCTAACCCCGAGCTACTACTGCGAATTTCATAGCAAAACTCAATAACTCTTCTCACCTCTCGCGTAGCAGTCGCGCTAAGGGCCACTAGGCTAACGAGGCAGTCAATTTGAACAAATACTCAAATACCTATATTATATAGTTTTTTTTTTTTTTGGTGGTTGGGAAATCATCAAATAACTTCTCCCGCCCTGGGCGGGGCAGGACGGAGTGTCAGACTTTTACTGACTAAAACCCACCCATGTTCCTTCTTGTGCCCTTTGTGTTCCGGGGGCGCGGTATCTCTTGCGAACAACCCGCAGCCCCGGCAGGCATCGGCCCTCAGTGGCCCCTTCCTTTTGCTGACATCTCTTTGAGGCGCGCGTGGAACACGAACGCGCCGTCGACACGGCATATTATATAGTTAAGGGAGTTGTTAAACGATTTTTTTTTTACATCCCATGGAAATACATTCTCTCTTCTCTCTCTTTGACCTTGACATTATAGAACAAGCGCATTGTGATGACGTATAGGCGGTAAAACCGTACTGCAAAGCACTCATACATATGCATAAATGAAGCTTCTTGACCGTCAGCTTGTTTGACTTGTGATTAAAATAGAAAACACGAATACTAATAATATAAATGTACAGTTTAAACATACATACTATCACGCCTCTATTCCCCGAAGGGTTAGGTAGAGGTATGCCAATGTACACGACGGTATGTTTAGGTCCCAAGTGATAGGGGGCGAGCCTATTGACATTAACCGGGCAGAGAACCTAACTCCGAGCTGCCACTAAGAATTTCATAGAAAAACCATTGAACACTTTTGGCTCGACCTGAGGGTCGAACCCAAGACCTCTAGCGTAACAGTCGTGCTCGCCACCACGAGACCAACGAGGCAGTATAGGATAGTATGATAAGTAGAAAGCGGGATACAACATTTATAATTAATTTATTTGCGAAGACAGAATGATAATCTTCCGTTCACAAATCAACAAGCCACGTAATTGACTATGAATTATTATGGTATCTCAAGTTTTTTGGCACGACTGTGGTTACGCGGTTAATATCGGATTAAATACTAGTAATTTGTTCAAAAATAAACCACAAATGGATCGCTACGAAAATGCTCGCTTGACATCGAGCGCAGTTGGATGAGCGTGGGGTCTTGGGTTCGTTTCCCAGGTCGGGCAAAAAGTGCTATTGGGTTTTTCCATTTGGAATGTCTCAGTACCAGCCCGGAGTTTGAAAGTTGATGGTGTAACCTCCGTGCCTCTGAAAGCACGTAAAGCTGTTAGTCCTGTCTATCTTTCGTAGATATTTGATAGACGTTACGGATAGTCAGAAGTCAGGAATTCTGGGAACCAGTCGTACCATGAGGTATCGTGTTGCCTAGTATTTTGGTATGGTATGTAAAATACTAGTATTCAGCTGCATTCGGTTAGACTGGAAGCCGACCCCAACATAGTTGGGAACGGGCCCGTGGACGGTGGGCAATGGGTAGCAATTTTAGAAGAGGCCACTCAGGGCCGATTCCTGCCGGGGCTGCAGGTTTTTCGTAAGAGATACCGCGTCCTCGGAACGCAAAGGGCACAAGAAGGAACATGGATAGGTTTTAGTAAGTAAAAGTCTGACACACTAATCAAGTCTGTTGTACAAGTCTGGCCCAGGGCAGGGAAAGTCATTTGATGGTTTCCAATCGATAAAAAAAAGCATAGGAAAAGGCTAACCAGATGATTTTCTTCAAAAATAAACTATAAATGGATAGCTTCGAAACTGTAACGCCACTAGTTACGCCAAAACGGTTCGATCTAAATATAGAACTTGAAGGCTGGCCTATTCTTCGGCCAAAGAATCAGCATTGCCATACAACATCGCAATTCTGCCTACCTTTTAGGTAATTGTTCCGTTCAACAGTCCATTTACGTAATGGCGGCTGATTTGAAAAGCATGTCTTTGATTGATTTTTGGGCAGCTCGACAAGATGAATATTCTGAACTCTCACGCAAAGCGGTTAATTTTGCTCTTTGCTACAATATACTTGTTTGAGAGCAAGTTTTCACACCTAATCATGGTAATAAAGAAATACAAAAATCGACTTAATGTTGAGTCAGAATTAAGGCTAAAATTTACCAAAATTATTCCAAAAATCGACTCAATTTACGACGAGAAACAAGCATCTATCGCATTAATATTAATAAAATATTTCTTTTTGGCCTGTATTTGTTACGTTTTATTGAAATAATTAACTTTATTTTCTTCAACATACTATTTTATTCTGGAGGGTGTAGGGTCGCTGTCATCTGGAAACTTTAAAGGGGGCACGTGGAGCCAAAAGTTTGAGAAACTCTGATCTAAAAAAAACTGCGATAAAAAAATAGGACACCACTGTCGCAAAATCTTCCCTCGATATCATTAGTGATTGATATCACAAAGAAAATCGAAATCCTGCCGAACGCTTCACTGCTTTATTGTAAAGGTCAATCCAATTCCTTTATGTAGCTAAGGAAAGAAAAGACAATAAAAATACCAAGTATGTTGACTTTTATGTAAGTACATATCGATCTGTCTGTTTGAAACGTTTTGTATGTGAACAGATAAATCTGAGATTCATTTTTTTATTCGAGATGGGTAAGCTCTTGACTGTTGTCTAGGTGATAAAGAGAAAGTCGAAGATGCAGTGAGCTTTTTTTTATGTCATTCAATGGCAAGCCCACGGGCCGGCCACCTGATGTTAAGCGGTCACCGCTACCTATAGACATCTGCAATACCAGACGCCTTGCAAGTGCGTTGCCATCCCATGGACAAAGTTGAAATGTCTCATGTGTCTGTAATTACACCGGCACCTATACCCGTCAAACCGGAACACAGCTTTGCGGCAGAAATATGTTTGGTGGTAGTACTTACCCGGACGAGCTCCTTCACAAAGAGCTCTACTATTTACCCAGAAGAACCCTGTTCACACTATCTTTGAAGAGATTAGGGATGAATGCTTTCGAAAATACAGACGCCGGTGAAGAGTTCCACTGTTTTGCAGTGCGCGTTATAAAAGACGTTTTGGAAACGCTTAGTGTGCATTGATGGAATGGCAACAAAGTGGAGGTAATGTTTTTATAGTTCCGTATCCGAAAACTGCCTCGGTAGCCTAATAGTCCTAAGCGCGACTGCTACGCTAGAGATCTTAGGTTCCAACCCAACTTTCGCCGTGTCGACGGCGCGTTCGTGTTCCACGCGCGCCTCAAAGTGATGTCAGCAAAGGAAAGGGGCCACTGAGGGCCGATGCCTGCCGGGGCTGCGGGTTGTTCGTAAGAGATACCGCGCCCCCGGAACGCAAAGGGCACAAGAAGGAACATGGGTGGGTTTTAGTCAGTAAAAGTCTGACACTCCCTCCCGCCCCGCCCAGGGCGGGAGAAGTTATACGATGATTTCCCACCCCCAAAAAAAAAAAATCCCAACTTTACGATTCTGGGCTCTGCGCTCGAATTAGTTTTAGTGGCTATTCACATTAGTATTCATTTAATTAGTTAGCTATGTTTAATCATTTTACGAGTACTATTGGCATGGTTTCTAAGAAGAAATAGCACTTGGCTTCGTTTGACTATATTATTAATTAGTTTCTGTTCGCGACATTGTCCGCGATGAAGTCAAATCCTACTTATCCTACTTCCTACATCCTATTTTTTAATACTAGCTTCTGCCAGTGACTTCGTTCGCGTGGTTTTTTTCATCCGCGTTATTTACGTCTTTGGTTACTGCTACTCTCCCGTGTGTTGTAGCGTGATGTTATAAAGCCTAAAGCCTTCCTCGATAAATGAACTATCCAATACAATTTTTTCAATTCAAACCAATATTTTTTTTTGTGTTCCTGAGATCAGCGCGTTCAACCAAACAAACTCTTCAGCTTTATAATATTAGTACAGATTATAAATGCGAAAGTTCGCGAGGATGGATTGGTGGATGGATGTTTGTTACTCTTTCGAAGTCTTAAACGGCTAAACGGATCTGAATAAAATTTGGTACAGAGATAGATTGTATTGTGGAATAACACATAGGATAGCTTTTATACCGAAAAAATGTACGGTTCCCGTGGAATAATATTTCAAATATTCCGCGGACGAAGTCGTGGGCAGTAACACAAGGAGAAGAAGTGTAAAACATACTCTCTAACACTTAGCAATAGTGTACCTTTGTATCAATGGGAGAATGTTTGTAATCAAACCAATACTTCACGAGATTACCTCTTACAAACAAAAAGAAAAATATTTTTTTTATAGAAGACGGTGACTACACCGTTCTCTTGAATAAATTATAGCACTTAACATATTAAAGTTCCATTTGTGCCTACTAGCCGAGCTCTGTTCTGTCTCCTGCTTGATTTATAGCGAAATGAAAATCATATTTTGCTTATGCTTATTTTGCTCTGCTGTTCTTTTTTTGAATAACTTCGTTACATAATCCAGTTATATAATACAGTTAACGGCCTCGGTAGCCTAGTGGTCCTAAGCACGACTACGCGAGCCTATTGCCATTAACCGGGCACAAATCCTAACTCCGAGATGCTACTGAGAATTTCATAAAAAACCCAATAACACGTTTTGCTCGACCTCGGAATCGAACCCAAGACCTCTAGTGTAGCAGTCGCGCTTAGGACTACTAGGCTATCGAGGCAGTTAGTTAGTCAGTTGAAATTCCATCCAAATATCTATACTAATATTTTAAAGCTGAAGAGTTTGTTTGTTTGGTTGAACGCGCTAATCTCAGGAAATACTGGTTTGAATTGAAGAATTTTTTTTTTGCGTTGTTTAGTCAATTTATCGAGGAAGGCTATAGGCTATATACCATCACGCTACGACCTATAGGTGCGGAGCAGTAACCAAAAACGTAACTTAATGCGGGTGATAAAACTACGCGAACGAAGTCGCGAGCAGAAGCTAGTTTTGTAATAAAATGAAAGTGATAAAATAAAGTATGCCATTTTTCTTGATATCAATTCAAGACCGCAATGAAATTGTAATCATTGCCCTTCTCAGAGATTTGACAAATTACAGTCGTTACGAGAAGGACGTTGAATTTAAGACCAGTTTTTATAGCAGAAGCGTAATTGCCTGAGTGAATAAGGCAAAAAAATTGCCTCATTGCTCAAAGGAAAACGCTTAGCTTTCTAGCTACGCTAACCTTTTGGTTTGGTGTAAAATGTACTACAAGCAGACATAGGCGTAGGACTTACATTATGAGGGAGCTATATCAATATGTCACTGCCTCGTTAATGGCAATAGGCTCGCCCCCTATTACATGGGACCTAAACATACCGGCGAACTTTGGGTGTACATTGGTACACCTCTGCCGAACCCTTCGGGGTATACAGGCGAGATGGTATGTATGTATATCAATATGTCTCCAAGTAAAAAGTATTATTGCTTTTATAATTCACTAGCGACCTGCCCGCGACTTCGTCCACGTGGGTTATTTCACCCGAGTTAATGACGTCTTTAGTTACTGCTCCGCTCCCGTGGGTCATAGCGTGTTGTTATATAGCCTATGGTACTCAGGAATAAAGTAGCTATCTATTGGTGAAAAAAATGGTTAAAATTGGTCCAGTAGTTACGGAGCCTATTCATTACAAACAAACAAACAAAAAAATCTTTTCTATTTAGAATATTAATATATACTAGCCTATATCCCACTTCTTTGCTCGTGATAACTGCTCCGCTCTCTTGTGTTGAAGCATGATGTTATAAATAAATACAATCATGGTCAGACCGTGTTTGCTATACCATTTTGTCCCGCCATTTTTCCTTGATTATGTAATAAAATTATTTAAATAATTTCACAACCTCATAACATATAATATCAGCCTTAGGACGTCCACTGCTGGACATAGGCCTCCCCCATAATTTAATAATCATAAATAGTCATATATACATATGCAATGCAGTCATTATTGTTCTTATTTCCCACTAAAGTTACGAAAATAAAAAGATCTAAAGACCCCATTTAATCAGTTCAAAATTTTTAAAATAATATTGCAATACAAAGAGTGCTATTGTAATGAAAACGGTATTCCGCGTGAAAAGAACCGGTAATTGGTCGTCGGACCGGCTGGTGTTAGGGCTATCACGCTTAGTCTAATAGCATTTAAAATAAAATCTTTAAATTTTCTTCTTTCTCCCGTGGACACGAGATATTTAAAGTTCTTATTGGCAATACTCTTCCGATCGAATTTCGATCAAAGCTCTCAAACTGAATTTAGGCTAGCCAAAACCCAGAAGTAGAGGTGTAGTGCACAAGTGCACTCCTTTTCTCACTCCCATAACATAGTTCGATGGGACTGCCATCCGACGACAAATATTATAAATGCGAAAGTTTGTGAGAATTGATGGATGAATGTTTGTTACTCTTTCACGCTTAAACGCCTGAACGGATCTGGACGAAATTTGGCACTGAGATAGATTGTAGTGGGGAAAAACACATAGGATACTTTTTATCCCGGAAAAATGAACGCTTCCCGGTGGATAAGCAGAAAATAAGTAACCTATAAATGAAATAGACACGTTTAATCTTTTTATCAATTCAAAAAGAGAGACTATGACTCCTTAACTGAGCTATGCTCGTGTCTTGTTAATGCACCGACTTGAAGTCTTGTTAAAAGCTTTTTGCGAGACGGTTTTGTCGATGTCGCGTTTAAGTATTTTATCTTTTTCTACTTTCTAGCTACATCTTTATTAGGAGTATTAATTTTTTCCTAGCCATATCATCTTCCATACAAATAATTCATCTTGTCTTTTGTCTTTCTTAGAATCATTTATACTCATCAATTCTTGTGGCTACTTATTATTTTGTAGCAAATGTCATTGTACAGTTACCGTCGTTACGGATAGTCAGTTTAACCAAGACGTATCGGGTTGCCCAGTAACTGGGTTATGGAGGGCAGATAGGCAGTCGCTCCGTGTAAAACACTGGTATTCAGGTGCATCCGGTTAGACTGGAAGCCGACCACAACGTAGTTGGGAAAAGGCAAAGCAGATGATTATGTCATTGTACAGTTACCAACAAAGGAAGTCCCCTAAATCACGCAAATCTTATCTTATGTGCTAAATTAATCTCTACCCCATACAACGCACTTTGAAAGTAACCAGATGTTCCATTATGCTATAGATCAGGACATTAATATTGATGCTGGCCCGCACAATTTATGCCCCGGCCTGTCCCTGGAGCGGGGAGGCAATTTTCCAAACAAAATCCCTTCAGAATTGGAAACAAGAATTTGGATAAAACACTTTGTTACCGTGGTGTATAATCTAATTTGAAGTGGCATCATAGATACCTAGTCCGTCTGTTTTTATCTAAGAAAAATGATTCATCTTTATGTAAACAAAATCGTTTCCCGCCGTCTGTACGCTTCGATATTTTAAACCACGCAACGGATTTCTTTAATAAATAGAGTGATTCAAGAGGACGGCTTATACGTATAGAATATTACGCTACGACTAACGGGAGCGGAGCAACAGCCACAGACGTAAGTGAACGCGGGTGACACCGCGGGGTAATAGCTAGTAGATTATAAAGGAGTTTCTACACCCTATAAAAGGACAAGAGAAGAAAGAGAGGAGGGAGGGAGAGGAAGTAGAAGGGACATCAAATTTTTTCAATTATCGTCTGTTATTTAATAAAAAACTTGCTGCTCCATACATTTCTACCGTGTAGGTGTCGGAGTACTTTTGTATAGAACAGATTTTTATTTTTTTTACCGACGAAATAGTTTTCTTGCCGTTATATCCACGACTAGCTTCTGCCAGCGACTTCGTTCGCGTGGGTCTTTTCACCCGCATTAGGTTACGTCTTTGGTTACTGCTCCGCACCTATTGGTCGTAGCGTGATGTTATATAACCTATAGCCTTCCTCGATGAAATTGACTATTTACCACAAAAATATTTTTTTAATAGTTTGGTTGAACGCGCTAATCTCAGGAACTGCTGGTTTGAATTGAAATTTTTGTGATGTATAGTTCATTTATCGAGGAAGGCTATAGCCTATATACCATCACGCTAAGATCAATAGGTGCAGAGCAGTAACCAAAGACGTAACCTAATGCAGGTTAAAAACTACGAAGTCACGACGAAGTCGCGAGCAGAAGCTAGTTTGTTTATACTTATATGTTGCATCCTGGTCCCTTTTCAGTCTGCTGCATTCCACAACAAACATGCATGTTTGCAAATAATAAATAAATAAAAAATGTTTAAGCCAGGTTAAAATATTCGCATGACCCAACTTTCAGTATAAAATTCCTGATAACAGCGAGCTTACAAAGTAATTAAAATTGTACATAAATTAAAATAATGGTGCTTGTTGTGTAACGGTCTCATGTAGAATAGAGGTAAAAGTTAAAATGGGATATATTGATAAATTACATAAAGTATTTTTTACAAACATACCATCACGCCTCTATTCCTAGAAGGGTTAAGCAGAGGTGTACTAATGTACACCGACCCCGTTGTTCACGTCCCATGTAATAGGGGGCAAGCCTATTGCCATTAACCGGGCACAGATCCTAACTCCGAGCTGCTACTGAGAATTTCATATAAAAACCCAACAACACTTTTTGCTGGACCTGGGAATCGAACCCAAGACCTCTAGCGTAGCAGACGCACTTAAGACCACTAGGCTAACGAGGCAGTACAAAGCATTTTTTTATAAATACTTTTCGAATCCAATGTCGTGGTGGCCCAGTGGTTATGGCGCCCGCCGTACATACATGAAGTTGCGCGTTCATTACCGGACAAGTACAAATAAGACTTTTTCAATTCACATGTACTTTCTAAGTTTGACGTGAACACCAATGAAATCGATGAAGGAAAACATCGTAAGGAAACCTGGACCTATTTATCTATATTAATAATATAAAGATTTTTCGTTTGTTTGTTTGTAACGAATAGGCTCCAAAACTACTGGACTGATTTTAACCATTCTTTCACCAATAGATAGTTACATTATTCCTGAGTAACTTAGGCTTTATAACATCACGCTACAACTCACGGGAGCGGAGCAGTAACGTAACGCGGGTGAAATAAGCCACGCGGACGAAGTCGCGGGCAGGTCGCTAGAAACTGAAATATGAGGCTAAAATCGCCAATCCACCTTTAGCAAGCGTGGTGATCAATGCTCGTGCCTTCTCTGTATGAGAAGAGGCCTTTGTCCTGTAATGGGACAATAATAGGCTGGTATTATTTATGAACTACCCATCACTTGCGGCTAATCTCCATTAAAATTGACCACTCTGACCGAAATTCGGTCGAGAGAATTATTATTATGGCCCTTCGAATTATGAGCATACAGCAGTACACTTCTGGCGACCCCATTTAGTAACATACTTATTTACGATGTATGTAACACGATACCTACTATGTAATGTTCTAAAATTACCATTCATTGCTAATTTGATGAGTAATTCGAACCATCTGCCGTTAATGAAGGGAAACGCTATAATTTTGGCAATAAATCCGGCGCCAATTATTACTGCGTGTGACAAAGCTATTATTATTATTAATTATGTATCAGTTTGAAATTATTAGGCTCATTAATTTATTTCTAATACATATTAAATACATTTTTAAATATTTATATAAAAATAAAAAACTGCCTCGGTAGCCTAGTGGTCCTAAGCGCGACTGCTACGCTAGAGGTCTTGGGTTCGATTCCCAGGTCGAGCAAAAAGTGTTATTGGGTTTTTCTATGAAATTCTCAGTAGCAGCTCGGAGTAAGGATTCGTGCCCGGTTAATGGCAATAGGCTCGCCCCTTATTACATGGGACCTAAATATACCGGCGAACTGTGGGTGTACATTGTTACACCTCTGCCTAACCTTTCGGGGAATACAGGCGTGATGGTATGTTTGAAATTACATTGGTGGTCGTCACTTATGTGAGATAGAGAGACAGGGGAGACAGGCTATAAGTAAAGGTGTACAGACTTATGGTCGTTGCTCACTGTAACAGCAATACTCCAACACAGCAACGGCCCGGACAGAATTAGCAGTAGACACCATTAAGCAATAATTCCAAGACAAATCTCTTAAAAACCACAATATTTTACCTCTGAAAACCTGAATAATTATTAAATATATTTTTAGTTTATTTGAAATCAACAAATAATTACTGAATTGAGATGTCATAAAAATGACATCATAGTTTAGTATTGTCTTACAAAATATATGGGGGAATCGCGTTTTGACAGCTCATAAAAAGTATGTCAATTGATTAGTGGTGTCATCTACCCAATTACGTCGAACAACACTAGCGTTTTTTCGCACCAACATAAAAGTTGTTTTCTAGAAATATTTTTTGCACAAACTTGCTTACTTACAATGCGCGTTGCTAAGGAGTGGAACTCTGTACCTGCGTCCGTATTTCCATTAAATCCTAATCTCTTCAAAGTTAGAGTGAACAGGGTTCTTCTGGGTAAGCTCACTCCGTCGTCGACTTTGCCTTTGCTACCTCTGACCTAGACTAGAGTCAAGAGCAAACCCATAGCAAAAAAATAACTTTGCCGTAATAGTCATCGGGCGCGCCAACCCTATTGAGAAGAAAATGATGGTTGCAAATGGAATCGCAGAGGCGCGAGCCGGCTGCCTATTGTTTGGAATTAACGCCTAAATTGAAAGGGAAATACTAATGGGTGCCTATCTACGACTAGCTACTGCTACCTTCCGCTAATCGCTCTCTTTGTGTGATAAATCTTTGTTGGTTTCTATTGTCAATTAGGAAGTGTTGAGTTACTAAGATTTGACCAAGTTTTTTTTTTTTTTTGGTGGGTGGGAAATCATCAAATAACTTCTCCCGCCCTGGGCGGGGCGGGAGGGAGTGTCAGACTTTTACTGACTAAAACCCACCCATGTTCCTTCTTGTGCCCTTTGCGTTCCGGGGGCGCGGTATCTCTTGCGAACAACCCGCAGCCCCGGCAGGCATCGGCCCTCAGTGGCCCCTTCCATATGCTGACATCTCTTTGAGGCGCGCGTGGAACACGAACGCGCCGTCAACACGGCCTGTCGTTCTGTTAAACGTAAGGACGGTGAGCTACCCATTGCTCACCGTCCACAGGCTCGTATCTACGGTGGCCGGGAGTCGTCTCGCGGCTCCCGATGTCCGGAGCGTCTACCGCGGCGGCTGGGACGGGAGAACCACTGTCTCAACCGTCCCACCGCCTCCTTCTCTAGCCTTACTGCCTCACAGAAGGAGGCGACAAGATTTGATCAGGTTAAGAGGTTTATTTGGCGTGTAGACTTTGGAAAATAACGGGGTTGAAGAGGTGGTAAAAATATTTGTACGGAGGTTCTGAAAGGGTTATGTTGAGACCAGTGGAAAACGCGCTTTGGAAGTAAAATCAAATGTTTTCAATAAGTCGTAGCGTGATGTTATATAAAATATGTTACTCAGAAATAATGTAGCAAAAAAATTGTTTAAATCGATCCAGTAGTTTCAGAGCCTGTTCGGTACAAACGAACAAAAAAATCTTTCCTCTTAATAATATTAATATAGATAAATTTGCCGGGGCTGCGGGTTGTTCGTAAGAGATACCGCGCCCTCGGAACGCAAAGGGCACAAGAAGGAACATAGATGGGTTTTAGTCCATAAAACTCCGAAACTCCCTCCCGCCCTGCCCAGGGCGGGGGAAGTCACTGGATGATTTCCCATCCCTAAAAAAGGAAAAGGTGTGCTGGACACTTATAGCAAGCTAAATACCTAACAAGGAAAAATTATACCGGATTGTAATAATTCCAATTCCAATAATTTTGTTAATGAGAGCCAGATTCATGAGGAATAGTATAGGCTAAATAACATCACGCTACAGCCCACGGGAGCGGAGCAATAACCAAAGCCTTAACTCGACGCGGATAAAAAAAACACTCGATTAAAGTCGTGGTTAGACGCTAGTAATGCTAAAGTAGGTCAGGACAGTAAATTAATAATTAATTAACAAAGACAAGGGCGAAGATTAAACTTAACAAAATCGTAAAATGTTATGACGTGACATTAATATTATAAGGATTCCCGTGCTGGGTACGAAACACTAACTTCATGTTAGGTTATGAACTTGTAGGTTAGATTTGTACTTAGTTCTGACTTGGAAATGACCTCTAGAGGACGATGTTTTTACAAGTCTCCTATGATTCACTGTAAGTTTAACTGCATGACTTTAACCTTCTTTAACATAACATACCATCACGCCTGTATTCCCCGAAGGGTTAGGCAGAGGTGTAATCTACACCCACAGTTCGCCGGTACGTTTTTAGGTCCCATGTAATAGGGGGCAAGCCTATTGCCATTAACCGGGCACAGTTCCTAACTCCAAGCTGCTACTGAGAATTTCATAGAAAAACCCAATAACACTTTTTGCTCGACCTAGGAATCGAACCCAAGACCTCTAGCGTAGCAGTGGCGCTTAGGACCACTATGCTAACGATGCAGTGACCATATTTTATACTTTTTTTTTCTTGAATCATAGCTAAGAACACTCTCGATAAAATCGCTTTAAAAAAAAGACTAAATCAAAATTGGTTTAGCCGTTTGGGAGATTCGATGCCACAGACGGACATGTTAAACTTATTATACCCCTCTGTGTTTGTCAGAGCTTAATAAGATAATTCGTCTAATAAAAACACAGCTTTGTATGAAAATTGAAGGGGCCAGTCAGGGCCGAAGCCTGCCGGGGCTGCAGGTTGTTCGTAAGAGATACCGCGCCCCCGGGACGTAAAGGGCACAAGAAGGAAGAAGGATGGGTTTTAATCAGTAAAAGTCTGACACTCCCTCCCGCCGTCATTTTATGATAAACTCATATTATGTTTTTCAATCCGAAAAAAAAGCTATGTATATTAAAAGCAAGGAAAAATATTTAACTTTTGATATCATAATTATTTTTTACCCAAAACCATAAGCCCAATGCACACCATTTTAAAATATTAAAACGGCAATGTTTTCTCAATTCCCTTTAGACGTCCATTTCAAAGTCTCGTGAATAACTAAATTCATCGGAACAAAAACCGCGAAAATTAATTTATCATCCCTTAATCCGGTCATAATACAATATTCAGAGACTCAACACCTTGGCCCGGTTTCAGCGTGTGCCAAGTTTTAAGAAATTGTATCTAGACCTACTGGGCACGTGCATAATATAAACGCACAAGCTTCCGCCCGCGGCTTCGTTCGCGTCGAATTTCATATAATTATTATCCCACGGGCACCGCACTTTTTTGCGGGATAAAAGGCTTATGTGCTATTTAGACTGTATCTACCTATGTGCCAAATTTCATCGAGATCTGTCCAGCGGTTTAAGCGTAAAGGGGTAACAAACCTCCATACATCCTCACAAATTTTCCCATTTATAATATTAGTAGGATAGGAAGTAGGATAATTAGGCTATAGTAAGAAGGACATAGAAGGATAGGATATAAAGTGTAGCAACCCCTCTTTGGTCTCGCGGTCGCAGTGCGCGACTACTAAGTGTGGGGTTAGATTCATAGGTCGAGCAAAATGCATTGGGAATTTCTCAGTGGCATCCCGGAGTTAAGGAGCTGGTGGTGTGCTTCGGAAAGCAAATAGGTAAAGCCGTTGGTTCTGTGCCTGATTCGTCCCCGATCGTGTCGGATTGCCGTCCAATCGGACTATGAAGTGGGAGTGCACCGATGGTCAAACCATTTATCTATACAAATTAAATAACATGAAATACTTTTACTACTGAACCAAGTCTGAAATCATCATCATCATCAGTATATCAGCATCAGGTCGTCCACTGCTAGACATAGGGCTCCCCCATAGATTCCCAAAAGGACCGGTTAACAGCGGCCTGCATCCAGCGTCTGAAATATAAATAAAAAATCATTTATTTATTTATTTATAGTTAATTAAAACGGTTATACACCAATTACAATATGTAATCATCTGTTCCATACATTTTGCTCCGTATAAGCTATTTGACTGGCTTTTAAAATTCATTTTGTATGTTTTAGTAGAGTTTAAGGGACCCAATCAATGTTGTATTTTTTTATTTTTTTTAACTATTTGTATATTTTTCAAATATCAAATTTATATTTCAATATTTAAATAGCGCGCCAAAACACTACTTTGATAATGTAGTGCTGCAATGGCGTCCGTGACGTCACTAGCCAGTGCTATGATCTGTGGCACATGTCAGCCACATACATTTGGTACAAACAAAAAACGAGGTTTACTGGCCAGAGACGTTTCTCATAGACCCGAACTGCCTCGTTAGCCTAGTGGTCCTAAGCATGACTGCTACGCTAGAGGTCTTGGGGTCGATTCCTAGGTCGAGCAAAACGTGTTATTGGGTTTTTCTATGGAATTCTCAGTAGCAGCTCGGAGTTAGAATTTGTGCCCGGTTAATGGCAATAGGCTCGCCCCTATTACATGGGACCTAACCATACCGGCGAACACCTCTGCCTAACCCTTCGAGAAATACGGGCGTGATGGTATGTATTAGTTTTGACGAGGCGAGGCAGATTCTTTTCGTCAGTTTGTGAATTATGTTTGTCATAATGTGACGGAAATAATTTTAATATCCCGCTGTAAATTAAGGAGACCAAGGTGTAATAACAGTCACGCAACGATGCCTACTTGAAAAACACGACATAGCTGAACGAAAAATACTTTAATAATTGGTACCAACGAGTGTTTAATCAGAACACAGTATACCATGATCTACTTATATATTACATAACTTTATTCTGACTGCCTCGGTAGCCTAGTGGTCCTAAGCGCGACTGCTACGCTAGAGGTCTTGGGTTCGATTCCCAGGGCGAGCAAAAAGTGTTATTGGGTTTTTCTATGAAATTCTCAGTAGCAGCTCGGAGTTAGGATTTGTGCCCGGTTAATGGCAATAGGCTCGCCCTCTATTACATGGGACCTAAATATACCGGCGAACTGTGGGTGTACAATGTTACACCTCTGCCTAACCCTTCGGGGAATACAGGCGTGATGGTATATTTTTTATTTTTAACTTTATTCTGACACAATAGAAGCCTTTTGCTGAAAAAGCAGTCGTTTGGGCCACGCACACGCTTTTTTTTTAAATTATCTTTTCGTAAAGTTCTTTTTTTTTTTGTAAAAAGCTGTTATTTATACATTACAAAGAAACACTTTAATTGTATCGATGTTAGTTTTTAGGGTTCCGTAACCAAAGGGACTCGACCCTATTACTAAGACTCCGCTGTCCGTCCGTCCGTTTGTCACCAGGCTGTATCTCAATAACCGTGATAGTTATACAGTTGAAATTTTCACAGATGATGTATTTATGTTGCCGTTATAACTACAAATACTAAAAAACATAATAAAATAAATATTTAAGGGTGCTCCCATAAAGCAGACATGACTTTTTTGCTGTTTTTGGTACGGAACCTTCGTTTGCGAGTCCGACTCGCACTTGGCCGGTTTTTGAGCTGTGCGTGTCCCAAATAACATGTCTTTCTTTTATTTTTTCTTTCAGACACGCCCCTCATTATTCATCTTTTCATGTCGATAATACATCTATAATATTATATACTATTTGGGCCATGTAGATGGTCACCTTAATTGCTGCGTCAGAGGCGTTGTATGATACAAATATATACGTCAAGGGCACTCATTAAGGTGTCATTGTAATTCCGGGCCACATATATAATATAATATACGTACATCCATACACTCTCGCCTTTTTAACCGACTTCAAAAAAAAGGAGGTTACCAATTCGGCTGTATGTTTTTTTTTTTACCCGACTGCGCCAGAAGGAGGGTTATGTTTTTCGTGAGTATGTATGTATGTTTGTATAATTGTTTTGCACGCTCTGTAGCCTGAACGGCTCGATGGATTTTAGCTTGAGAGGTGTCGTTAGATTCGTATTTACTGTGAGAGTGGCACTGAGTATATCAAAATAAAAAAAACAAAATGGCGGATTTTTGGCGCCAAATTCAAATGTTTGGCACGCTCTGCGGCCTGAACGGCTCGATGGATTTTAGCTTGAGAGATATTGTTAGATTCGTATTTACTGTGAGAATGACACTGGGTATATCAAAGTAAAAAAATAAAATGGCGGATTAAAACAAAAAAAATAAAAAACGGTAATTTAAAAAACTAAAAAACCCGACTGCTTTTCTGAGTATTATTAAAAAAGCCCTAAAACAAGAAAGTCATTTTACCCGATTGCACTTAACTTAAGAATTACCAGTTAAGATATATTGTAGCAGTCGGGACCCATTCTAGAAATGGAGACTTAGTGAATTGACAGCACATACCTATATTACATTGTAAATTACTTCAATCTGACTTTCTAGAATATAATCTCGGAAACTACCCCTCGGATTAGTTATTTAAAAAATACCATCACGCCTGTATTCCCCGAAAGGTCAGGCAGAGGTGTACCAATGTACGTATACCCACAGAGGGGATGAGCCTATTGCCATTAACCGGGTGCATATCCTAACTCCGAACTGCTACTGAGAATTCATAAAAAAACCCAATTACACGTTTTGATCAACCTGGAAATCTAACTTTAGCGTAGCACTCGCGCTTAGGACCACTAGGCTAACGAGGCAGTTAGCCTATTTCATAAGGAATAGTATAGGTTTTATCCACAGGAGCGTAGCATTAATCAAAGACGTTACTTAACGCGGGTGAAAATATCCACGGGTACGAAGTTGTGGGCAAATTAGTCGTCTTTGTATATTTCACGCTAAGCAAGTTTTACTTGCTCCAACCTTGTAACCAGCATCCGTTAAGGGATTCACCAAGACAGTAATAAAAATCCTTTATTCACATCTCTTTTGTTTTACAGGAAGACATGGTCTGCCTGTCGTGTACGGCGACAGGCGAGAGAGTGTGTCTCGCTGCCGAAGGCTTCGGTAACCGGCACTGCTTTCTGGAGAACATTGCCGACAAGAACATACCACCGGACTTATCGCAATGCGTGTTTGTCATCGAACAGGTTCGTTTTATAATACATGCATACTATCACGCCTGTATTCCCCAAAGGGTAAGCCAGAGGTGTACGAATGTACATCCACATTTCGCCGGCATGTTTAGGTCCCATGTAATAGGGGGAAAGCCTATTGCCCTTTACTGGGCACAGATCCTAACTCCGAGCGGCTACTAACTATTTTATAGGAAAACCCAATAACACTTTGCTCGACCTGGGAATCGAACCCAAGGCCTCTAGCGTTGTGTAACGGAATAAACTAGAACTAATTTGTAACAGCTATTAAGGAAAATATTGTGAGGAATCCTTTTTTTAAGTTTAGTATAGGTAGTCTGAAGTCGCCAATCCGTCTTGAGCTAGCGTGGTGATCAACGCTCGTGCCTGCTGCTGCGTGTCACGGGTTCGATTTCCGCACGCAACAAATATTTGTATGGCCTACTGGTAGTTGTTGCGGGTTTGGCTGTTTGTGTATGTGAGTTTATATGTTTGTAAAAGCACCTTCAAAACGGGAGAAATTCCTAATGTGAGACAGCTTAAACAATCAATGATTTTTGTTTTCTCTGATTTTCAGGCGCTGTCAGTAAGAGCCTTACAGGAGTTGGTGACGGCTGCGGGATCGGAAACTGTAAGTATATAGACAAGAATATTATCACATCAATGTATATCGAGTATTCCATAATTATATGTACCTGTAAGATTAACAATTTGAAAACCTTTCCGAAGAATAATAATGCCACCCTATGAATAATTTTCAATTATATTTTTTGACTAAACTACACTTTTAAATATGTTCTAATAAGGATTGGTTTCACTATTGACTGTAACAAAAATATTATTTTATCATCAATCTATTATTTTTTTATAATATCCTAAAATTCACTTGCAACTAACTCAACTTAGAGTTAGTTATTTAAAGGGATGTTGCGGATGTAGATATTTTTACATCTGCGGATGTGGATGCGGATGTGTATTTTTAAAGGCTGACATCCGCAGATGCGGCTCTTTAGATCACTCTTACAGTCGCTGTCCTCGCCCAATTTCTTTCTTGTCGCATTGACTATTGCGGATGCGGATGTCTAAATCGATGCGGAAACTCCGCAATTGCGAATATTCGCGATATGTCTGGTTGCTAACACGACGTTAAATTTGAAATTATGCACAATTGCAAATAGTCAAATAATTTTAACAAAATAATGTAATTTGATTTAACGTTTAAATTGCAGCCATCTTTTTTTGATTTTTTTTGTTCTTCTTAAATTGCAGCCATTTTCTTTTTTAATATTTTTTAGAACAAGTAAATAGTGAAACGAATTCGTATTTTCGATAAAGATTTCAAAAGGCAAATCTTTTGTATGATTTTATACACTCCATGTCTATTATAATCTTGTGTTTTAACAAACATGAATATTTTTTTTTGCCCTCTTGTGAATAATTTCGTTTTACGTATTGCGATCGTGTTTTAAATTTTTCCAGGGAAAAGAAAACTTAGTGAGTATATCTGCCTATGGGTAAAATTGCATGTTGTATCATTCACATTGTTTTGGCTAATTGGTAAAAATATGGCTACTTTTGACATTTCAAAATTTTTCTGACAAAATTTTTACTGCCTAACATTTTTTTTTAATAAACTGTTGTTTAACTATCGAAATTCATTATGTGATCGCTAATAAATCGTACTAATTTGTTAGTTGGAAAAAAATGGTACCATCTGTTTGTTTTTAATTTTTCATATTTTTGGTATTTTCAAAAACTTATCAAATTTTACTTTGGGGGTTTTTTTTATAAATAATGTTAAATTTTTATTAAACTCCCTAATCAATAAATAAATTTAAAACCGATTTCGCGAGCCTATACATATACTTTGGAAGTGTAAAAAACACAAAAAAGGTTAACCCTTTAAAAGTATTTTGAATTTTAATATTTTTATTTGACCTTGACCTTCCAAGGTCAATTATTATTTCAATAGTAAGATGGTATAGTTATTACATTGGATATTGTTTTCTATTTCTATCACCAATCCTTCGCATGTGTATTTTATTTATTAGTTTAGTTTAGAATATTTGAGACTTCCCCTTATTAACAATCATAATTTACTGTAAATAATAAGTATTACTTGATTTTTTTTCTTAAGATATTTGGCTTAAATACAACAATAACAGATTTACAAAAAACATATAAAATAATGCTGTATGTAGGTAAAGATAACAAAAACGTGAAGTGTATTTATTTAATTTATTTTAAAAACAAAAGGAATTAAAGTTTTCAAACACACATAAAATACAAGCTTATTTTTTTACTAGACTTGAAATGGGGTCATTATACTCGTCATTATGAACAACTTTTACTGTGGAACCAACCCTTAAATCGCATAAAGAATCAGTTGTTTGCTTATCTCGACAATAGGTATGGTGATGCTGATATTTTTCGTAATTTTAAGGATCGGTCCCATAGCAGCAAAAAACATACCATCATGCCTATATTCCCCGAAGGGTTAGGCAGAGGTCTAACAATGTACATCCACAGTTCGCCGGTATATTTAGGTCCCATGTAATAAGGGGCGAGGCTATTGCCATTAACCGGGCACAGATCCTAACTCCGAGCGGCTACTAAGAATTTTATAGGAAAACCCAATAACACTTTGCTCGACCTGGGAATCGAACCCAAGGCCTCTAGCTTTGTGTAACGGAATAAACTAGAACTAATTTGTAACAGCTACTAAAGAAAATATCGTGAGGAATCCTTTTTTTTAAGTTCAGTATAGGTAGTCTGAAGTCGCCAATCCGTCTTGAGCTAGCGTGGTGATCAACGCTCGTGCCTGCTGCTGCGTGTCACGGGTTCGATTTCCGCACGCAACAAATATTTGTATGGCCTACTGGTAGTTATTGCGGGTTACTCCGAGCTGCTACTGGAAATTTAATAGAAAAACCTAATAACACTTTTTGCTCGACCTGGGAATCAAACCCAAGACCTCTAGCGTAGCAGTCGCGTTTAGGACCACTAGGCCAACGAGGCAGTAACAAAAAATAAGCTTGTAAATGTTTTATTAAATCCTCAGAAGTTCTTCTTTTCAATCAATATGCTAAACAAAATAGACTCAGTTTGTCTTTAATTGAATGGCCTAAGTTCAAAGTCCTATAATTACATTTAATAATAGAACTGGCTAGCCCAATGAATAGCTATCGAGGTGATAATATCGCCTCGTTAGCATACTAAAGGGACAGTTAAAATTACTGGCATAACTCTTCCCAGTTATTTGTTCTATGCCAAATTGATCGTCATTCAACAAAAACGGGTTTGACGGTGATTTATGAATCTGTCAGAATGTACTATCGTTTTTTTTTGATCATTCATCATTCAATTAAGGTCAAAAAAGGTTGAATTTTGAAAATTAACTTTAAAAAATAATAATTTGGGATATAATAGTAGTAGAGTTCTTTGTGAAGGAGCTCGTCCGGGGAAGTAGTACCACCACACCTATTTCTGCCGCAAAGCAGCGTTGCTGTTTCATTTTGAAGGGTATGGGTGCCGGTGTAATTACAGGCACATGAGACATGTAAACTTTTTCTCTGAGATGGCACAGGCAAAGCCTCTAGTATTAATCCAGATGTCTATAGGCAGCGGTGATCACTTAACCTCAGGTGGGCCGTTGACTTGTTTGCCATACAATAATATTTTAAAACAAAAAAAGTCTTTCTTTTATTTCTTTTTTCTAATTGATAAATTGTTTACGATTTAAATCCTACCATAAAGCAAAAATAGTGTTGTTCTACTTTACATTTCTCTATTGCAGGGTAAAGGCACCGGATCTGGGCATCGTACTCTATTGTACGGCAATGCTATTCTTCTACGACATCTCAACAGTGATATGGTACGAATAAAGATATTTATGTGCAATCGGAGATAATTGCAGTGAACTACTTTTCACCCTTACGCCCTTAGTAATGAGGTTGAAGACTGGTCAATCGCTATTATCCTCGATAGTCATCGCTTTATTATAATTTATACAACTTTTGATTTAATACAAATATGAAAACCTTGCTACAGAAATATAACATGTTCAACATTTATGTACAGAGTTTGCAGTTAGACAAAACATTATTTACAGTTAAAACAAGTATCTAAACCCCAAAACACATCGGAAACAATGTTCTGTAACATTGTTGCCAACAACGTTTAATGCTGCAAGATGGTCTTATGTTTACCATAACGATGCTTTAGCATGTTGCCGACAACTTTGAAACAATGTTTCTTGCAAAACAAAAACATGTTGCTGAAACAATGTTTTTGCAGTAAGACTCTTGATAACATCTAACTGCTGTCATTACCGTAATATTTCAGTACCTGGCCTGTTTATCGACATCATCATCTCAGGACAAACTGGCTTTCGACGTGGGTCTACAAGAACATTCTCAGGGTGAAGCCTGTTGGTGGACCCTGCATCCTGCCAGCAAGCAGAGGTAATATAATTATATTAGCATGGTAAAGCAAGCCGGGATAATGGGACTGCCCCGATAGTCTCGTGGTCGCAAGCGCGACTGAAAAGCGTGGGGTCCCGGGTTCGATTCCTAGGTCGGGCAAAAAAGTGTTATTGGGTTTTTCTTTAGGATTTGCTCAGTAGCAGCCCGGAGTTTGGAAGGTGGTGGTGTTTCACCCCCGTGTCTCGGAAAGTACGTAAAGCTGTTGGTCTCGGCTGTCATTCGCAGATCTTTGACAGTCGTTACGGTTAGTCAGAAGCCAGGAATTCTGACAACCAGTCTAACCAAGAGGTATCGTGTTGCCCAGTAACTGGGTTGTGGAGGTTAGATACGCAATCGCTCCATGTAAAACACTGGTACTCAGCTGTTTCCGGTTTGACTGGACGCCAACCCCAACTTAGTTGGGAAAAGGCTAAGTAGATGATGACAGTCATAAATGACACCACGCCAGTCCAGTCCTATCCTAAACTGAATCTTGTTCTAAATTATCAACTATTTTATAAATCACTAGCAGACTGCCCGCGACTTCGTCCGCGTTGATATTTTCTCCCGCGTTAAGCTACGTCTTTGGTTAATGCCCTGCTCCCGTGGGTTGTAGCGTGATGTTATATAGCCTATGTTACTCAGAAATAATGTAGCTATGTATTGGTAAAAAATAGTTATAATTGGTCCAGCAGTTTCGGAGCCTATTCGGTACGAACAAACAAAAAAACGAAAATTCTTAACTCCTTATAATAGTATAGAAAATGGCTGCTTCGACAAAGGCTATGACAGTTGAGACCGTAAAATTTAAGATTGAAGGGTAAGTATGGAGTTTCTTCCCCATTCTTCTAAATTATAAAATATCATTTGGAAAGGGCAACAAGTTTCAATTTGTTTTTTCACCTATAACTTTTGATCCGTTTTTGGCTATGCTTTTAACATTTTACTACCAATTCATAAGTGGATATAGCGGTTCAACAGATGCAATTCTGGATGAAGAAGACTTGTCTTCACCAAGCAAAGCATCTATGATGCATCTATCTATCCATCAATGCAACAAACCAATAATGATGATAATTGTCTCCCAACAGATCCGAGGGTGAAAAGGTCCGAGTTGGTGATGACTTGATTCTCGTCTCCGTGGCCACTGAGAGATACTTGGTAAGTGTGGTAGCTTCATTATCCCCATATCAGCTGTAGGACGTCCACTGCTGGCGAAAGCCTCCCTCATAGATATTTTCAAAACGACCGGCTGGAAGCGACCTGCCTCCAGCGTTTTCCTGCGGTTTTAATCAGGTCATCTGTCCACCTTGTGGGTGGATGTCCTACGCTGCGCTTGATGCAAACTGCCTATCAAACTAAGTAACTTGGAGCATCGATAATTGCAGAAAAAACTACTTTGTTCCTGTTGTTGACATGCCCCCAATACAACATACGCAAAACATTGTGCTTATGGGGTCATGTAGGAGTATAGGGGCCTTCAATTTAAAGTTTAGTTATAACTTTTAAAAAACTAGAACTTTGACCTTTAATATCTGCCAGGCCAGTGCCTGGCTGGGTTACGAAATTTGTTTGAAAGAGTCACCGTGGCTCTGAAACGCAAAGGACGTTAGGAGGAAAACGGGTGGGTTTTAGGTCAGTAAGGTTCTCACTCTCTCTTTCGCTTCATCCAGAGCGGAAGAAGTCATTCGATGATTTCCCATCCTTGTAAAAAAAAGCTTTAACTCTGACTTTGTCAGAGATGTGTAAGGTTTGGTAGAGTTACAGTATTTGAGCGTTTTAATATGGGTTTATATAAACTTTTAGTGCTTATCTAATCTCAGGGCAAGTTCATATTATCGCCGGCAGAACGTTCTCCGCGCATCATCTCAAAAGGATTAAGATTTATTTTGTCGGTGAGGCCAAAATGCCTGAGTGTTCTAGTTGGGGATCGTCCGTTAATCACGTGAAGCTCGAAGGGGGAAGGGGCTTTAAAAAAATATATAAAATATCATAAGAAGGGAGCGTAATGGGAAATCAAGTGATTTTATTTTTTTGTTAAACGCGCGGTTTCTAATCTGAAATTTTTTTTTCCGGAATTAAGTTAGATTATACTGTATTCAAAGAAATAGAAGAGAGGGGGAGGAGGTTTAAGTTGCTAAAAACATCACGTGATTAATGGATGGCCCCTTGTCAATAAATGTTACATTTTGTGATCATTCTGTCTCGAAATTCATGAGCCTTTCTCGTTCAAATTGTCGACTCATTTCTATGTGTACAAACATTTTGTCGATTATTTTTCTTGATATTTTTGTAAAAAAATATTTATATGTTATATGTATATGTGTATCGATATATGTATGTAAGTAGATCGCAAAGCCATTCATAATAAAAATTATTTATGTTTTACTTGCAACAATTGTATCTCGATGTTTTGCAAACATTGATGTTTGAACGTTGTTTGTTCGCATTGATACTTAATTTTTGTTGTATTCCATTGGTACCTTAATTGTTGTTGTGACTGCCCTATTGACCATTGCCTTTCCCAGATCGGACAAAAAGTGTTATTGCGTTTATCCATTAGGAATTTCTCAGTAACAGCCCAAAGTTTGAAAGTTGGTGGTGCCTCGACAAGCACATAAAACCGGTTGACATTCGTAGATCTTTGACAGTCGTTACGGATAGTCAGAAGCCGGGAAGTCTGACAACCAGTCTTACTAAGAGGTATCGTGTTGCACGGTAACTGGGTTGTGGAGGTCAGATAGGCAGTCGCTCCATGTAAAACACTGGTATTCAGCTGCATCCGGTGGAGAAGGCAAGGCAGATATAGTTTATTTGTTGTTATATTACATTGTTACTTTAATTTATTGTTTGTTATATTAAAATGTCTGACACACACAAGACTAAATGTTCTCCATATTTTTATTTTCTTCTGTATGACAAAAATCATTCATCCATAAGAATGTTTAACAAGAATCAATACAAGGTTTTACACTTTATTTTTAAATGACTAGAATTGTTTTTGCAACAACACATATTTTTCAAAATTAATGTTCACTTATTTTCGTTCCTTTCACATAAACATAAATCATAACCTAATGTTGTTGTTCAGTGTTTACTTTTAATAAGAGTTGTTTAAATATAATTTGTCGAAGATTTTTTACATAGTTCTTAAAAAATTTAAAATATATATTTTTTTAATATACTTAATTGTCCAGCTGTGTCCTGGAACCGATCCGATGGAAGGAATATTGAGACTGATACTTTTACTAAACAAACCTTTATCATGGATCTGGTACCTAATTTATAGTAGCCTTTCCAGCGATAACATTTTAAAGTTTCACTTTAGTCTCAGTAGTTCTTAGTCCTAATTTGTCAAAAATACCCCTAATTTACACAGATTAGGACTGAAATGAAATTATAACTAAACTTTGAATCTTTTAAGTTACTGACTGCCAAACAAATGACATTTTTATCTGCCTTCAATTGTTTAAACACCAAAAACAAAACAACAAAGTTGTGCTCCAATTTATAAACAACTTTTTCAACTTTCAGCACACTACAAAAGAAAATGAAGTATCGATAGTAAACGCGTCTTTCCACGTCACTCACTGGTCGGTACAACCTTACGGTACGGGTATATCTCGTATGAAGTACGTAGGGTACGTCTTCGGGGGTGACGTGTTGAGGTTCTTTCACGGAGGCGACGAATGTCTCACCATACCCAGTACTTGGACCAAGGATGGGGGGCAGAAGTGAGTATTTAATCTGTTTACTACAATTTTGATACGAATAGACACAACATAATATAACTGCCTCGTTAGCCTAGTGGTCCTAAGCGCGACTGCTCGAAGTCAGGATTTGTGCCCGGTTAATGGCAATAGGCTCGCCCCCTATTACATGGGACCTAAACATAGCGGCGAACTGTGGGTGTACATTGTTACACCTCTGCCTAACCCTTCGGGGAATACAGGCGTGTAGTATGTTATAGACATACTTATCTTAGGGCCTGTTCCACCTATTTCTATTATTTTGCATCGATCTTACGGGGTCTAAAAAGACACTCCATATAATCATTAACTACGCATTCTGCCCATCAATCTATGTTACTTAGTTTGATGGACAGAATGAGTAGTTATACTTGCGTGAAGAGTAAATTATGACTGGGAAATGATTTTTATTTTTGTTGTCCAAAATCACTGTATCGCGAAATCAAAAATAATATGGTTTGGAAGTGTTTAAAGTTTAGTTAGAATGTTTGATAAATAATTTCTTAAGAAAAGCTTTTAAATGTTGGTACTTTGACTTTCAAAATCTCCGTAGTCAGAATGACACACACACAGACTAAATAATTATCGTAGTCATGGCACAACCCCCGTGTGGTCCCAGGCAGCAGAATAGGTTACCCCATTTCCTCCATCGGGGGTCGTATTAGGCGACTAAGAAATTAACCGGAATTCTTCCGATAAACCATAGATAAACGGCGATATAACCATCTTCTATTCTGGAATGATCCTAAATACTAAACCTGATGGTGGTCAGTAGCACCTCCGGCGAAAATTTTTCACTACTACGGCAAATCCCCCCAAATGACCGACGTCCGAAATTCATAACCCTCAGATCCCGGTAGCTGTATTATTTCTGGCCACTATTCCAGCCATGGTAACGGTGCGGTGGGGGGTGCTAAGTCATGGCAAGAACATGTGTCTTCTATGTTGTGTTTCTATGTTCTCTCTCTATAATGCGCAGTGGCTGAGCGATGGCTGCTGCGCTGCGTGTCGCGGGTTCAATTCTTGCGCGAAACAAATATTTGTGTGACCTACAGGTAGTTCTTCCGGGTCGGGCTGTTTGTGTATGTGATTTATATGTGTGTAAACGCACCTACGATACAGAAAAAATACCGAGAGTGGTGCAAAGCTTAAAAAAAATGCTCTTGGCCGGTTTTTAATATATTTATTTAACAATCTTATTCCAGTATTGTGGTCTACGAAGGCGGTTCAGTGATGTCTCAAGCGCGCTCTCTGTGGAGGCTCGAGTTAGCTCGCACCAAGTGGGCAGGAGGTTTCATCAACTGGTACCATCCTATGAGGATCAGGCACATCACCACTGGCAGATATCTTGGAGTCAACGACCAGAATGAGCTGTATTTAGTTAGCAGGTTTGTAGTAGAATCGGTTTAGATAAAACGAACCAATTTATGTGGTAATTGATAACATTTTTTTTTAGTAACCCCCGACTGAAGAATAATAATCCCTACCGCAGTTAACAAAAGAACTAATAACCTTGAAACGGCTGAACCGATTTTGATAAAATAATCTAAGAACCATAGGAAAACTGCTTTAAAAAAAAAAGCATTCATATCGGCACCCATTTGAGAGCTACGGTGCCACAGACATACCGACACGTCAAACTTATAACACCCCTCTCTTTGAGTCGTAGGTTAAAAATGTCTACAAATTTTTCGATTTAATTGTAACGATTTTAAATATTGAACTGTGGTTAATTTCTAATCTGTTCTAGATATAAGTTTTTGATGTACATTTAACTGTTATTACTGGATTATAATGTAATATATTTGGTATATTGAATTATTTTAATGAACTTTATTTTATTATTGAAAATTTGTAGGTTTGCTCGTATTGGCAGAATTAAGCCAACATTTTTATAACTATCTGTAATTGGCGTACAATTTCTTACGGATTCCTAATTTGTTTGATATTAAAATATAGCTTTTAACATTCAAGGATAACGTAGCTATCTATTAGCGAACGAATTTTCAGAACCGGACTATGGGTTCTTAAGATAGGTTAAAACAAACAAACTACTATAATACGGCTTAGTCTCACACACAATATTATTCTGCTTTTCAGAGAGGAAGCCACTACAGCATCCTGCGCCTTCTGTCTCCGTCAAGAGAAGGATGATCAGAAGCAGGTGCTGGAAGACAAAGACCTGGAAGTGATAGGAGCGCCCATCATCAAGTATGGTGACTCCACCGTCATTGTGCAGCACTCTGAGACTGGACTGTGGCTGTCTTACAAGGTACTGACTGGTTATTTTAAGAAGAATGTGCAAGCGCAGCTCTCGCTTTCAATTTTTCATAAGCCATGTCATTTATTTCATAGCAATAATACATTGTGTCGAAAACTGTGCTAAAAAAGAGGAACAATAAAAATAATCCAAAAACATTAAAAAAATAAATTAAATATTAATTGTTTTTTTTTTTTGTAATTGAAGACGTAGAATAATAATACTAAAAGAAATAATTACTCTGGCATATTCAATTTGTTTTTACGTCTTTTTACAAATTTCTTAGAAAATTCAAATTTTGGACTCTCGACTCATAGTGGTGGAAGAACCACAGACTTTTAGTCGATAAGAGGCCGACATAATCTTCAGCCGTCTCTAGTTAAGGGGGGGGGGGGGGAAGAAACCATGAGGATTTCCCCAAAAAAAAAGCAGCATGAGACCTTTCAGCTTGGCTTCTGGGATAGCAACGCCTCTGCGAGACCTCTGGTATTATACCTATATATGTCTATAGGTGGCAATGACCACCAGATGGGCCGTCGACTGGTTTGCTTAACAATTCCTTGAAAAAAAAAATTCTTTTTTCAGTCTTATGAGACAAAGAAGAAAGGTGTTGGCAAAGTAGAAGAGAAGCAGGCGATCCTTCACGAGGAAGGCAAGATGGACGACGGACTGGACTTCTCAAGGTCACAGGAGGAGGAGTCTAGGACTGCCCGAGTCATTAGGAAGTGTTCCTCGTTGTTCACCAAGTTCATCAAGTAAGTGTGAATTGTTGGAAATGTGAGATACAGACGATTATGAATTCTGATCCCATTGTCATACAGCTCAAAGTTGTAATGCGCTACATGAACGCAAAGCCATATTTTGCATGTTTAATAACAAATTAGTTGGAAAAGTTTGTTTTTTCTTCAAATTATTAATGTCAGTGCTAGTTTATGTTGCTTTATATTAATTAATTAATCAAATTAACAAAAAAATATTCATTCAGCTTTTTTAAACTAAAGACAATATTCGTCTATATATCATAATAATATTAATGTTTTGTGACTGCCTCGTTAGCCTAGTGGTCCTAAGTTCGACTGCTACGCTAGAGGTCTTGGGTTCGATTCCCAGATCGAACAAAGTGTTGTTGGGTTTTTCTACGAAATTCTCAGTAGAAGCTCGGAGTTAGGATTTGTGACGTTGGTACACCTCTGCTTAACCCATCAGCCAATACAGGCGTCATGGTATGTTATTAATATTTTAAAAATATTTCCGCAGCGGCCTTGAAACTCTTCAAGAGAACCGTCGCCACTCCATGTTCTTCGCGTCGGTGAACCTCGGGGAGATGGTGATGTGTCTCGAGGATCTGATCAACTACTTCGCACAGCCTGATGAGGACATGGGTAAATTGAAAATAAAATATCACCAACAATTAATTAACCGAGAGATGAAGCACAACACATTGACGTGTAAAACTTCCATGGAAAATCGACTTACAGAAATATCGTTTAGTGTGGCAGAAATCTTGTAATTATTGCCAATATATTGGCACCTAGTTTTTTCGGTACACAGTTTCGTAGACTGCGTTGACTACCTTATGCCTGAAAGGAGCCTCCCCGAGCGGTGTTTATATAAATTGTAAAGCGATTCTAAACGTCGTGCGCACCCAGGACAGCTAGCACTCGGTAATGCAGAGTCTAGCTGACCAATCCTTTCACCACGATGATACATCCAAGCTCTCCCAAGAGCCATAATCATACATACATCATACATAAACTCACGTCTTTTTCCCATGGGGGTAGGCAGAAACCACAGAACGCCACCTGCTACGATCCTTACATACTTCTTTTGCCTCTTCCACGTTTTTACATCTGTTCATACAAGCACGCCGGTTACGAGTATTGCGCACGCGATATTCCTGAATCAAAGCCATAATCAAAGGCCCTTTTTAGGGCCTTGCAAATTAAACGACCTCTCTAAGGTCAACCAACTGTTTTGATTAACCACACAACATCATTTTATGTTATTTGCTAATTCAGCAAATAATCCCATGGATATTCAAGTCCTAGATGATTTTTTTTAAATATAAAAACAGTTTTTAACGATCATTGACAAACCAATAGTATCCCAACTGTCCTCCAATTTCAGAACACGAAGAAAAACAGAACCGCTTCCGCGCCCTTCGCAATCGTCAGGACCTGTTCCAGGAGGAAGGCATCCTTAACCTGATCCTAGAAGCTATAGACAAGATAAACGTCATCACGTCACAAGGCTTCCTCGCAGGGTTCTTAGCGGGAGACGAGTCGGGCCAGAGCTGGGAAATGATCTCCGGATACTTGTATCAGTTACTTGGTAACTATTGATAAAATAGTACATTATAATATTGGTAGGGAACTTTGTCATTATGGTCGAGGTACTGCCCCGTTGGTCTCGTGGTCGTAAGCGCGACTATTGACCCCTGGGTCTGATTACCAGGTAGGGCAAAAAGTGTTATTGGGTTTTTCCATTACGAATTTCTCAGTAGCAGCCCGGCTAGCCCGCTTAGTTTTTAAGTATTTTCAAGCCCTGATTTTTTAAGGCCTTTACAGTCTACAAGTCCGGTTAAACAGTAAACAACCTCCTAGGTTGAACTGCAGGATGCCAATCCGAAAAAAGAGCGTAAAATTAAATTAATAATTACACAATTTTACATACTTATATTATCTTTCTCTTCTCAGCCGCCATCATCAAGGGCAACCACACGAACTGCGCACAGTTCGCTAATTCGAACCGTCTGAACTGGCTGTTTTCCCGCCTTGGCTCACAAGCGTCAGGGGAGGGAACCGGCATGCTGGACGTGTTGCATTGCGTGCTGATCGACTCGCCTGAAGCGCTGAATATGATGAGAGTGAGTAATGGATAGGTACCATAGGAATATAGGCGGTGACTGCTGCGAGAGTTCAGCATGGTGCATATAAAAGTGGTCTAGTCATATTTTGATTATTACATTTTGTAGATAGAATATGGGTACCTGTCAAATATCAAAATTTCTGATTAATGATTTTTAAATTCCGAACGAGATTTTTAATATCCTGTATTTTTTCCTTAACTATTAAACTAATCTCAATGCTAGATATTAGTGCAAATAGCTTATATACAAATGTTATCGAGTTTAATTACTTATTGACTAAAATATGTGTACATTACGTTTGTATATACCTCGCTGACGACACAGTCCCCTTAAATAGGGAAATACGTGGAAAGTTACTAATGGTATTGCAAAATAAATCTATGAAGCAAAACTCACATATTTGTTTAAGTAAAAATTAACTATGGCGACAACCAGATGCCAAATAGTGAAAAAGAAATGAAAATTCCCCCTATGTCGTAGGTGCGTTCACAAATATATATAACTCACATATACAAACAGCCAAACCCGGAACAACTATCTGTAGGCCATACAAATATTTGTCCCGTGCGGGAATCGAAACCACGACACGCAGCGCAGCAGCCAATCGCTCAGCCACTGCGCAAACCATGCCGTCAAATGTTAAGGGGCTATCCGAACACAGGACACCGTAAAACAGAAATTTTTGTTCGCATAGTCTGGACTATTGGTATATATTACAAGCCTGAAAAAGATTGTGTATTGTCAAGGGTTCAAAGAAATGACTAACCAATAAATATTGCATGAAAGTATAATAGTATCATGGTAAAAAAATCGTAAAGGAGAGCTTAAAAAAATTTTTCGCCGCATAGATCAGAAATTTGTGCGCAAACTATATAATTTTATGTAATGACATTAGAGGGAATTTCATAAACTAAAGACATACATATGAATTATTTCACTAAGCCCTGTTTTTTTTTTACAATTTAAAGAAAACTTTAAAATTACTGTTATTTTTGTGGTTATCCGACCCAACTAACATCAAACGTATTGCTAGTTTGAACCTATATTTGTTACCGCGATGCGTTATTGTCAATTACCTAAACATTTGTTTACGACTGGCCCTTAGGCATATAATTGAATAGATATTTGAATATCATCTTTAGGTTTCTCTTGACAAGTTTCTGCTTTTGGCGTTTATTTTTTAATCATAAAAAAAACAAGACAAAGCAAAGAAACTATAAAATAACACAATTATACTAATAAAAGTTTTAACATCTTATTCCTTCAGGACGAACACATAAAAGTGATAATCTCCCTACTGGAAAAGCACGGTCGGGATCCCAAAGTACTAGATGTACTCTGTTCCCTGTGCGTCGGTAACGGCGTCGCTGTCAGGTCATCTCAGAACAACATCTGTGACTATTTGCTGCCAGGAAAGAATCTTCTTCTTCAAACTGCTCTAGTTGATCACGTGTCTAGGTGAGTTTGAATCTTATGCTTTTTGGTATAGAGTTTAATTTCTGACAAGAACGATCCTAGAAGTACTTAAAAGCAAAAAACTGTCTTACCTTAGGTGTTAGATATACAGTAGCCGTCAGGAGTCGTGAGCACAAACGTCAACAACAATCGTCAACAACGTCATCAACAACATTTTTGGGTTTTTGGTTTCGCCCCAAAAAATACCCTGAAACAAACCCGAAAAACCAAATATTCAATTTATAACATACCATCACGCCTGTATTCCCCGAAGGGTTAGGCAGAGGTGTACCAATGTACACCCTCAGTTCGCCGGTATGTTAAGGTCCCATGTAATAGGGGGCGAGCCTATTGCCAATAATCGGGCACAAATCCAAACTCCGAGCTGCTACTGAGAATTTCATAGAAAAACCCAATAACACTTTTTGCTCGACCTGGGAATCGAACCCAAGATCTCTAGCTTAGCAGTCGCGCTTAGGATCACTAGGCTAACAAATATTCAATTTAATTTCTTTATTTTAGACTAGTGTGTCCATATAGTGTCAGTAAATACAAAAGAGCTTAAGAATACATGTCTCCATAGAGGACTTTCTATTTTATCAGCAATTACCCTCAGGTAGCCGTTGGAACTGGCCCTCACCCTGCGCATCAGCGATGCCACTCGCTTACGGATTATGGCAAATATTAACTTGACGTTCATGCTCACGACTCATGGCGGTCACTATACGTTTAAGAAAAAATAATAATGTCGTTATGGCGCAATGGCTAGGCCTCTCATGCATGAGCTTGCGGGTTCGATACCGGGCAAGTATCGAAGTGACTTTTTCAATTAACATGTACCTTTTAATTATCGTGGAGATCACTGACATCGGTGAAGGAAAACATCGTGTCGAAACCTGGACTTGTAATAATTATAAGCCTGAAATCACCAATCCGCTTTAAGCAAGCATAGGGGCCTTTGCCCAGCAGTGGGACAATAATAGGCTGGTATTGTAATTATTATATTGCATTTTCTAAGTTTTTGTTGAGCCCGACAGGGTCCATAATGATTCTGGACCTTTATATTTTTAAGACCATTTAATTTATGTACATTATGGAACGCAATAAATAATTGAGTATTGAGTATTGCATCAATTTTTTTACAGTGTCCGTCCAAATATATTCGTCGGTCGAGTGGAAGGCTCGGCAGTGTACCGTAAGTGGTACTTCGAGGTGACTATGGACCATATTGAGAAGACCACGCATATGATGCCACATCTGCGCATCGGATGGGCTAATACTACTGGGTAAGGTCTATTTTCGCTTATCATTTTTTTTTCAAAAAAGTCTATAAAAGAAGCAAGCGAACGTGGTTTTTAGATATTGTTGAAGGTTACTTGGGAGCCGATGGACGCCTTTCAATTATTCTTTTTTTATTAAAGATAAATATGTTTTTTTTTTACTTTATTATACATACTATCACGCCTGTATTCCCCGAGGGGTTAAGCAGAGGTGTACCAATGTACACCTACAGTTCGCCGGTATGTTTAGGTCCCATGTAATAGGGACGAGCCTATAGCCATAAACCTGGCAGAAATCCTAACTCCGAACTTCTACTGAGAATTTCATAGAAAAAACCCAATAACACTTTTTGCCCGACCTGGGAATTGAACCCAAGACCTCTAACGCAGCAGTCGCGCTTAGGACCATTAGGCTAACGAGGCAGTTTACTTAAATTAAGAATTCGAAAATATCATTGATTTCTAAAAAACTCGTTTATGACGAACTTTTTTTGTTTACTGTACTAAAATACCATAGACGTCGGAAAGAAAGAAAACATTGTGGAGAAGCCTTGCATAAAATATAAATTTGAAATCGCCAATCTGCCTTGAGCAAGCCTTGTCATTAATGCTCGCTTCTTCTCTGTATGAGAAAAGGCCTTTGCCCTGTAGCGGAACAGTAACACAAGAACAAAATAAAATATTCCATTTTATATCCCAGGTACGTCCCATACCCGGGCGGTGGTGAGAAATGGGGAGGCAACGGCGTGGGTGATGATCTTTACTCGTACGGGTTCGACGGAGCATACCTCTGGTCCGGGGGGCGGAAGACCATGGTCAATAGGACTCATCTCGAAGAGCCTTATATTAGGAAAGGTATGGACAAAGATTTGTACAACAAATAGCAATTTGCTTAAGAAGTTTTCATTGTTAATTGAAAATAAATTAGAATGTATCAGAAATAAGGTTGAAAATTGCGCATTTTGCGTTTTGCAAACAATGCTTAACTCTATAAGTAGCGCATGTGGGCCATATTATATTAGTTGAATGGATTTAACAAAACTATTATTAGACTAACGCTTGGACTTTGAATGACGATTATCGTGACCGCAGACGATGTGTATAACCTAACTTATGACTTTTTATGGAGTTTATTCTTACTGCATATCTTTTTTTTTTTAAATGGTTCTGTAGTGTAACCGTAACAGACATACTTCGCATTCGTAATATTAGTATGGATTTCCTAAACTATTGTTCGTTGTAATCTAATGTTCTACTTGTAACAGGTGACGTCATCGGCTGCGCGTTGGACCTGACGGTGCCTATCATCAACTTCATGTTCAACGGAATCAGAGTCACTGGATCCTTCACTAACTTCAACCTGGAAGGCATGTTCTTTCCGGTTATCAGTTGTTCAAGCAAGTTAAGGTAATTGACATGATTACTTTTTTGTTTAAACATCGTTGGATGGCAGTCAAGCCGATGACCCACCTGGTGTTAAGTGGTCACGTCTGCCTATAGACATCTGCAATACCAGAGGCCTTACAAATGCGTTTGCCATCCCAGAGACAAAGTTATCCTTTAAACCCCTGCGGGTTGTTCGTAAGAGATACCGCGCCCCCGGAACGCAAAGAGCTCAAAAAGGAACATGGGTGGGTTTTAGTCAGTAAAAGTCTGACACTCCCTCCCGCCCCGCCCAGGGCGGGGAACTCATTTGATTGCCATCCAGAAAAAATAATAAAAAAGTTGAAGTGTCTGTAACTTCACCGGCACCCAAACCCTTCAGACCGAAATACGGCAACGCTGCTTTACTATAACTATTACTTTATTTATAAGAACGAGTTTGTACAAATTTTTGATACCTTTTGGAGCGATTTTTTATTGCCTTTCCACAAAAATTCATATGATAATCTTATTTTTTTGATTAAATTATTGATCGTATAAGAATATATCAGTCATGGTCTTGTGCAGACGCTGATAACAAGCCAACCAGTATGTTTAGAAATAAGATAACACATAAAAAAATTAACAGAAATGAACAATGGAAAATAAAAAAAAATAATTGACAGTTTTGTTATAACCTGGTCCTTTTACCCTCCAGTTGCCGCTTCCTTCTGGGCGGAGAGCACGGCCGGCTCCGCTACGCAGCACCCGAGGGCTACTCCCCGTTAGTGGAGTCTCTCCTTCCGCAACAGATCCTCAGCTTGGAGCCGTGCTTCTATTTCGGGAACCTGTCCAAGAGAGCGCTGGCTGGACCACCGCTGGTTCAGGATGATACGGCGTTTGTGCCGACGCCAGTTGATACTTTACAGGTAAAAAAAACAATATATCGTAAGAAAACAAAAAAAAACATTTTGATTATTTGAGCTTATGTATGCTATAACGAGCTAACCCACAATCTCTTAATAATTCAATTTATTACGCCAAACTAATTCACTATGCGAAATGTGTTACTATTCAGCAATGACAGTCCAATGTACATGCAAAATTGATTTAATCTTAGTACACAACAAATAGTCTATATCAGCACCATTAGTTCGAAAAATGACATAAATTTTGCCGTGAGTTTGTTCGTTTTGGTGGTACAACAGCCAATTTTAAGTCATTAATCCGACAAATAAGATGCTTGCACGTAGCTAAGTCTGCAGATTATACAAGTTGGTGTACATTGCAATTATGTTCTCAATGTATAAGTAATGAGAAAAAGGATACACACAGACAGAGATTGAACCTACCGGTATATAACAGTACATACCTATGTACAGCAATCGCTAGAAAATCATAATGTACTTTTTTTACAGATTACGCTGCCGTCCTACGTAGAACAAATCAGGGACAAACTCGCTGAAAATATCCACGAAATGTGGGCTATGAACAAGGTAAGATTTATTTAACTTATACATTTTTGGTCTTTTTGTACTTATACATATTTGGTCCTTTTGTATTTATTCATATTTGGTCTTGAATAAAATAAAATAAAATAAAAATTGTTCTATCATTTATTAAGTTCGTTTAATGTCAAGAGAACACATAGGGTACAATTTTGGTATTTTCTTAATAGAAAATCCATTATTTGTGGATATAAACTTATCTATTCTGTCTAGATCGAAGCGGGCTGGATGTATGGTGACCAACGTGAAGACTTACACAAGATACATCCATGCTTAGTGCCCTTTGAACGACTGCCGCCGGCCGAAAAGAGATACGACATTCAACTTGCTGTGCAAACACTCAAGTAAGTTGTATGATAATTTTGGTCCTTTTGAAAGATCTCTTATCTCGTATGTTTTTTCATACACAAAGTATATTGTTAAGTTTTTAAGCTCTTAACATAACATTACTTTGTTATGTTCGTAGAACTATCCTGGCTCTGGGCTACTACATCAGTCTAGACAAGCCGCCGGCGCGCATCCGCAACGTTCGTCTGCCCAACGAACCGTTCATGCAGGTAAATGCATCTTTACACTAATATTCTTAAATTCCCTTTTTGTATAAAAATATAATTATTTATAAAAATATGTCATGACAGCCCAGTAGGATGTCGTTACGACCCAGTGGTTAAGACGCCTGCCTTTCATACATAGTTTATCAATTCCTACGTACTTTCTAAGTTTATCTTGGACATCACTGACATCAAAACATCGTTTGGAAACCTGGGCTTCCTCCTTCTGCGAGGCAGTAATGCTTGAGAAGGAGGCGGCGGGACGGTTGAGACAGCGGTTCTCCCGTCCCAGCCGCCGCGGTAGACGCTCCGGACGTCGGGAGCCGCGAGACGACTCCCGGCCACCATAGATACTGGCCTGTGGACGGTGAGCAATGGGTAGCTCACCGTCCTTACGTTGCATAACGACAGGCCGTGTCGACGGCGCGTTCGTGTTCCACGCGCGCCTCAAAGAGATGTCAGCAAAAGGAAGGGGCCACTGAGGGCCGATGCCTGCCGGGGCTGCGGGTTGTTCGCAAGAGATACCGCGCCCCCGGAACGCAAAGGGCACAAGAAGGAACATGGGTGGGTTTTAGTCAGTAAAAGTTTGACACTCCCTCCCGCCCCGCCCAGGGCGGGAGAAGTTATTTGATGATTTCCCACCCACCAAAAAAAAAAGAAAAGTCTAAAATCGCCAATTCGCCTTGAGCAAGCAGGTGATCAATGCTTGTGCCTGTATTCTATTTAAAACTTTAGATATTGGTCCGACTAGTCTCTAAAACCTTTAAATTAATACCACATTAAATTTCCCAGTCAAACGGCTACAAGCCAGCACCTTTGGACCTGAGTGCTGTCACCCTGACACCCAAGATGGACGAACTAGTAGACCAGCTAGCAGAGAATACACACAACCTCTGGGCCAGGGAGAGGATCCAGCAGGGCTGGACTTACGGTCTTAATGAGGTGAGCAAATCACACTTTGTCTGTTTGTAGACATCGAACCTGCTGTGCTGTTCTGCAGAAATCTTCCTCGGTGAAGAAGTTACTGAGAAAGGTTTTTACAGAATAAATTGAAATCAAGTAAGTATTAAATGTGTGAGGGGGACATGGTAATACTGATCAAATCCTTCTGAATTGTTTACTAAATGCGGCTACCCACACAGTTGTGGAAGTCTTTATCATTACAGGTTATTTTCGAAGATTGTCTCTATTAATTAATCTATAGTCACTTCTTTTAAAATGTGCATGTAAAAATGATGTATATTATCTTTATTTTTTTGCATTTTTTTTAAATATTTAAGGTCTTAATATGTACATATTTTGTAATTTTATCTATTCACATTATCCACTTTTTTTATTTATTCGGATGTCGTGTGATCTAATTCTCATGTACGAAGTTGTGCTTTCGCAATCAGGAACTGTCCAATGTAGCTTTATTAAATTCATATACTTACTGGTCCTGCACCAGATCTCTCCGGACTGCCGTCCTATCGGACGAGGGTGAGCGAGGAGTGCACCTGTGTATATCTCCTGCATACTTGGCTAGTCCATTCTTCTTATCTTTCATCGGACTGCTCTCAAATCATCAGAATACTGGCAGCGCTGTCTGCTGTGACTCTCACACTTAGTATGTGTCTTTTTATTAGGTGTGAGGGTCACAGCAAGATATCACTGTCGCTGTTTCATCTTGCATCTTTATCATTAACATAGGACACAATATTTTTCATATTCCAATAGGTTATTTTTTTTAGATATTATACAAAATATCACGTTTCAATTTAGCAAGCCTTAGGTAATAAATTTTGTCATTATCATGATGATTTTTAGCTATAAGTAAGACTTTTACATCCAGTTTCGTGATAGAAAAATTATTGTAATTTATTGTCTAAGGCGCGTAACCTACTGCAATTGATTGTTGATCATTCAGTCACAGAAGCTTACTCGTCATTTTATATACAACTTTTTCAAGTGCAAGAATTATTTTTTTTTCATTTTCTCTCTGCACTAGGTTAATGTTTTGGTTAGGTTTACATACAAAAAAAAATGTTTATTTTGATTATTACACGTTTTACATTTTATATAGTTGGTGGCATCTCCTTTTAAGCATACATATGCCTGTGCCAGGAGGCGCCGCTCCTTACAATTAGTGTAATAACTAAACAAAAGTGTAGTGTAGCGTGTGTTGTATTTACTCTACAATAGCTTGATCACCTCTGTTTCATTTTAGATTATCCATCTCTCTCAACTTCAGGTCTAGATATTCTCCTCCCAACCCCCTCTACGCCTCTCTCTCGCGCCTCAGAACTATACCAGTGACGTCAGCTGTGACTCTCACACTTAGTATGTGTGATTTTATTAGGTGTGAGGGTCACAGCAAGATGTCGCTGAGTGCCTCCACAGAGAAGAAAGAAGAAATCTACGTGATGATTGTGTACTATGTATTTTCTGTATATAACGTGCTTATACTGCTTTCTTTTTATGTTGCAAGCGATTACGCCGTACCTCATAAAATCCAAAATCTTGGAAATTATGAAACCGATTTTCATTAAACTTGACATGAAAGTGCAAAATACGTATGCCTTATGTACATAAGTATTATGTGTATTTTTATCTAACGAAAAATGATTCTACAAAGAACTTAAATCGCTCTTTACTCATTCTTTAGACATATGTATCTTGCGTATATGCATCAAGTCTAGTTAAATTCGGTTCATTAATTTAAAAAAGTTCGGAATTGAATATTTATATGAAATACTGCACGGCATAAACGCTTTTAAGTATTTGTTTAATGCTTATGTATGTATGGAAATATGTATTGTATTATTTTTGTAAAGGTGTGTTTAAATGATTCTATGGATTTATTTATGCCGAGAATTGTTTTTATTTCGATTACTTCAATTTTGATAATCTATTATTAAACTACAAACGTTTATCTTAGGTTAGTTAGGCTTTCAAAAGTAAATCCTTCTAATACGTTGCCAAAGGGCCATCTGCGGATATAAGGACCAACCGGAGTTTTGAACTAAATACCCCCTATGTTTTCCCTGACCCTTGTCTCTAAGAAACAGACTCTGACGCCTTATTTGGGGACTACCGTTTTGCTTTTAAATGCAGTTCGCGACAGTCACACTATTACTATTGTATTGTGTTTATTTAATTATTTGTAATAGTTAAGACACTTAGTAATATTATTCAAACATTGTAGGACCCCGACATGCACCGGTCCCCACACTTGGTACCCTACCCGAAGGTGGATGACGCCATTAAAAAGGCCAACAGAGATACTGCGTCAGAAACTGTCAGGACACTACTGGTTTATGGTTACAACTTGGACCCACCTACTGGTGAACAGCACGAAGGTATGTACAATTTAGGAGTAGCCAAAAAAAAATACCGTCATTGTTTTGTTTGGTACAGAACCGTTAATGCACGACTCCAACTCGCACCTGTTACAATTTACCCATTCGATTTTTCAGCTCTGTTATTGGAAGCATCAAAGCAGAAACAGGCAGACTTCAGAACATACCGCGCTGAGAAGAACTATGCAGTCGGCTCCGGCAAGTGGTACTTCGAGTTTGAGATTCTCACTGCTGGGCCTATGAGGGTAAGTCTATTTAATGTATTAGATCTAATGTTTTGTACACTATCGCTTCTTAATCACTCGCTGATACAATCGTAGGCACTATACCAAGGGGTCACCGATTAATTTCAGTGGGAGTCCTTTTAACAAATAATACAGCAATAAATCTGAATACATCATTAAGGAAGACAATACGCAGGTTAAATAAATAAATTACCACAATTTTTTATTGTGATATAAATAAATGCAAAAATCTGCCGCTTATGTTAATTGTGTAACGAATCTTTGGTTAAAAGGTTTTGTTACGATATCCCTTCCGACCCATATATTTAACTGAAATATCACTCACTCCTTAATGACGATATCTTAAAAACTACGTAACTTATAAAAGTAAAATTTGGCAAGTATAGTTTAGAATTTGACTTTGACTTTCAAGTGGTCAAAGTCGAGGACAAAACCTAGTTGTCCTTAATATGATACAAAATTAAAAACAAAACCTCATCGTAAAATCGTTTTCTTACAGGTGGGCTGGGCCCACGCCGACATGGCACCGGGCATGATGCTTGGACAAGATGAAAACTCTTGGGCATTTGACGGATATAATGTAAGTTTCATTTCATTTTTAACCAGAAATAATAAAATATTTTGTTTTATTTATAGAGGTGAGCAGATCGAGTGCTGTTTGTTAATCACTCATATCTGAAGCAGAGAGCTTGATTTTAGGAACCGCAGTGAAAAAAACAGTGGTTTTAAAAGGACATCAATTTGGACAAAATAATATGCTGCCCAAATAAAATATATATTAGTATTCTCTTTATTTTTTTAAATGTGATCAAATCTGTAGAGATTTGTCGCGTTCAATAACATTTCTTTTTTGTTTGGCCGGCTCTTCCATGCTTAGCCTATAATTGTATAAACTCTAAATGACGTCCTTGAGTGCCCCAAGTACTCAAAACTTTATGCATTTTGTTGTGTTTAAAACTTGGTCTTTTGATACGAAAGTAAGAACTTTCATATCAAAAGACCAAAAAAAAGTTGTGTTTTTTTTATGTAACTATGCAGTGTAGCTTTCAAGAAACACCTAAATTACTTCATATGGACATTCCTGTAGATCTTAAGCTCCTTACCATTGAACACAGATTAAAACTATTATTACCACAGTCGCTAAAAGTGCACGGCGCCGCGTCAGACACTTTCGGGATGCAGCTCAAAGTGGGCGATATAGTCGGCTGCTTCCTCGATGTCACAGACCAGACCATTAGTGAGTTACCACAGATAGGGGCAAAGAGGTGCTACTCTGATCTGATTTGGACCTTAAATCTATGAAAATAGAGCTTTTTATGCTGTCAATTGAAATTTCTTAACAATCTTGTAGCCAATGTAAAGCAAAATACATAACAGATAAAAATATGTTATGGTAACAAACATTCTATGAGACGTAACTTTACTTTTCTTGCTTCTTTTATTTCGTTCATATTTCCGTGATTGTAACGTTTTAATTAATACATTAGAGAAGCACCTTTTCTACCAGGTCTTTTCCTTCTGTACCTATGTGGTTAACTCGTGGTAACTTTCCATAAAACACCTATCCTACTGCTGTCCTCTGTTGAATATTATGTTTGCCCCATTCTCAATTAAAAATAAACTTTGTTATTATGTTTTTTAAGTGTACTTCTATGTAGGCAGATCATTCTATTGTTCAGTAGTGTCTATTGTGTTAGAAACATATTTCATTGGCTATTTTTAATTCTATAAACATACACAGCGTGGTTTTTGTTTAAGGTACATTTTTAAACGATTTCTTTTTAAATAAATTAAGTCGATAACACTACCTCTAAATTGGGCTCAAAATAAAACCTTGAGGCACTCCTCACTCAAATATATACATACATGTTTTGTAGTTTCGACTAATAAATAAAACAATAAAGTGATTTTCGGTACTTTATTCCTGGTTTAGACCATCTTTTGTATGCAATCAAAAATCAATGTCGTATCTAAGTATTCATCATACGTTTGATAATGTATAACTTCGTCAAACGCTACACAGAAAGCTAAAGGTATAAGCAGACAAAATAACTCAACAAAAACTATCTCTATGCCATGCGCAATAAGGTAAAATCAATTTTTTCCCGACTTTTAAGGAGGAAAAAGTGTACAGCGGTAGCACAGAGTCTTTCGGCAAGCAATGGGCTGTTGGTGACGTAGTGGGAGTGTTCCTAGATCTCATTGATAAGACGATAAGTAAATATCAGAGTGAACTGGCTTTTGAAGCGGCAGGAACATTTTTTTTTACTTTTTAACTATTGACGGCAATCCCCTTTGATTCTCTTTCTATATTTATATTATTCAGGTATTACTTTGGTTTTATAAGAATCTATTTGATTATTCATTTATGCTTTACTGTCTTTTAGTCAAATTGTATTGCTTGTTGCTTTTGAACATCATTATTTTCAGTCAACTCAATCGCATGTTTTGTAGTTTAGTTATTTTTGTATATCCAAGTATGGCTTATTTATTTATTTATCATATGCTTTTTAAATAATATAATATATATTACTACTGGATCTATAAATGCTCCTGCCGCTATGAAAAGCTACAACAATTTACTTTGAATGCTTAAACGCCATACGCTTAAATGATATCGACATTAGATTCCACCGCATCGCTTCGCTTGCTATGAATGATAGAGTCGCACTATTGAACGATTGATAGACTGATAATTATTCATTGATTGATCGCTCATTCACCCCTCTACTGGGATCATTGTTAAATACGTTTGATTTTGAGAAAAGACTTGAAGATGTGTAGAAGTATGAAAAAAGAAATGATAGCATCGTGGTCTCTTTTGCACTGTTTGTTTTAACACATAGCTAATCCACTGTATTCATTATCTTTGAAACTGGTTATCATGGTCTTGGAACCTAGGATTAATAATGAACTACAAAACTAGGTGCTTATTTTGGATTTTAAAATAGGGGCATAATTTTTGGTCTTTAGGAGCAGCAAGGAGAATTAGCGTCTTGCTTTTATTTATCTACATTGTAATAAATTACATTGTGTATTTAATATTATCGTCACATCTTTAGCCGAAAATATCATAAGTTGATATCTAATATCATAAGCTGTATATAAACAGCTTGATCATTAAAGATATCAACGGTTTAAAATTAACAAAATGATCCTCGGTAATGAGGGTGAGTTCAAATCAGATATACCTGTATGAACACTTCATCATTTTAACGTTTAGCAACAGTCGGGTAGAAGTAGTGTTATCACCAAAAAAATGTAGCATAGACATTAATAGCAAAAATATTATCTAAAAATACATCTCTTCACCGTGTGACTAATTTTTCCTGAAAGGCCTTTGTGATGTAACTAAAAAAATAATTACCTTTGACCCTACATGATTTTATTGAAATTGAAAGACAAACTGAAAATGGAAAAATATATGTTTATTATGGATGTTTTTCTTTGGTAGACAATTTATCATCAGATATCCGGTCTTTCAACTCCAATATTCATAATTATTCGTTTAACATGAGTGAAAATATCCTAAATAATATACATGTTCCTTACAGTTGCCCCTTCTATAAAAATAATAACGTTTGTACTTACCTTTGTTGATTTTTAATTACTTTAAGCTAGGCGCATCCCACAATTATTTTATAATTTTACGAAGAAATAATAATAATCATACTTTGTTATTTTTTTATCTTTTGTTCATTACCAAATAGATGTGTGGAAAAATGAACGCATAGTAATAAAAAAAATTGTCCTGATCGTTGTTTTGTTGTATATAAAATTGCTTGCCACAATTCATTTTATATCACTGTAGTTTGGTCCTTAGATCCGCGTACTATTAAATATGTTACTGACACTTACGTCATGTACCAGGTTTCTCTCTAAACGGCGAGTTGTTGATGGATGCTCTCGGTGGAGAGACCACATTTGCTGATGTTCAGGGTGACAACTTTGTACCGGCTTGCACGTTGGGAGTGGGGCAGAAAGCTAGGTAAGTTTTGTAATTGTTTAGAATAGCTTCGGTGGTACACATTTATGAAACGAGATAAACCCAAGTGTTTACTGTAGTCCTAAACTACTGGTACTTAAAGATAAAACAATATATGAGTTATTGTGAACAGAAAAAGAAAGGGTGACAAACGATACCGGTGGGCAGTTAATTGTGCCTATGAGTGTATTATGACTGACTTGTAATAAATACATTTCAAGTTTATGTGTTTTTCCAGATTTTTTTGCACTAGCCAAAAATAATAAATATTATTTACACATTACGTTTATTACATTAACAGGTTAACGTACGGTCAAGATGTGAACACGTTGAAGTACTTCACAACATGTGGTCTACAGGAGGGATACGAACCTTTCTGTGTGTAAGTGTTATAGTTTTAATGAGATACTACTGTCTGTTTTGATTCGAGATTATAATCATGTTATAGTATAATTAGATTAAAAAACGAAGATTGTCTGATATTTATTCGACAGGCTTCGTTATTGTTTCAATGTTTGATCACAATCTAAACCTTGAACTCGAAGGACCAAGTTTCAAAATTAAGCTTTATTACACTTACATTAAAAACACTTTATTAACTTCATTCTGAAATATTAATTTAAATCTTATATGTCAAGGGCAGGCTGTAAAATCTAAAATACAATATGTACACCACTGTTGGCTTTGTTTTAATTGTCATTTTACACCTTTATAATGTCGTGTTACAGTAATATGAAACGAGATGTGACTCATTGGTACACGAAGGACCAGCCTATCTTCGAGAACACTGACGAAATGATAGACACCAGGATTGATGTCACGAGAATACCGGCTGGATCAGGTAATACTGTCTTCGATATTGTCATTATATCAACTAGGTTTCATTCTATCAAATCGAACGAAACCACATCCATTTTCTCAATTTTCTTTTCAATCTACCATTTTCTCAAGTAATCGTAATGATTTTGAATGTGTAACGCGATTTCAGACTTATTTTAATTAAAAGTCCACGATGTTTCCTTCACCGAAGTCAGTCATACTCAACAAAAAAAAAAACTGAAAACTCATTGGCGCTTCCCAGTATTATTTTTATTATTATAACATTCTTACTCTGTTTAGACACACCACCGTGCTTGAAGATATCTCACAACACATTTGAGACTATGGAGAAGGCTAACTGGGAGTTCTTACGACTATCACTACCCGTCATTTGTCACCTAGAATTCATTGAGTAAGTTTACATTGATATTTATTGAAATATTCTTTATTGCACTTATAATATTTATGGTACATAAGGCATTCTCTATTAGCCAACCTTTGGGTCATCAAGACAGGCTTCCAAAGAGGTACTAAAAATTATAATAAAAATTCTTATTTTTTGTAAATCACTTTTTATAAAGCACAATGCGAAACGCAACGTAGATTTGATCGATTTTCTAATATTGGTAGAACCAGTTTTGCACATTTTATTTGCTTAGTTTGAGCGCTTCAATCATATCAGTGGATGATAGTAAAAAAATTAAACCAATATGCTGCATTTTGTTATTGCAAAATGCGGTGGTATTTACAATTCGAAAATTGACTGAATGCTTTCACGATAGCGCGCTAATGCTAGGCCTTCTGACATGTCGATTTAATTTGATAAGTGCTCGGCTTCTAAAGGTTGGCCCACACCTGCGCATGCGCTGAATATTGCGGTTCGCGTGCATTTTAGAAACAGTCGGACACCTTTTCAAATTCAAATTCAAATTCATTTATTTGCGAGAATGTAGGTTTACATTGTATGATCTTAAAACTATAATGGCCCTTTACATTCTACCATTACTTATGGTGTGCAAATATTTAGTTTTGTCCTACACAATGCTAATTAAATAAAAAAGAAAATACAGCAACAACAAATAAGGTTCATGCATTAGGACTTTCATGGAAAAAAAAAAAAATTAATTAATGAAGTCAAAGCTATACCTATGTCAGTTCAAGAGATAAAATATAATGTCAGATTAACCCTTAATAAATATGATTGTAAATGGTAATTGATAATGTCATAACTAATAAGATGTCCAATGTATTAATTCACAAATTTTTGAACATTAATTAATAAAAAATATGGTATATACCCATATTTATTTCAGTTTCTTTCTCCGCAATCTGACATGTATTCACTGACTTTGGAAATGTTCACGAGCGGTAAGCGAGTGCTTCGCCTGCAAGTTATCTATATTCATTCTTGGAACGTAATTTGCAAGGACCGTGCGCGTGCGCTGGCGTGGACACCGATATTCACCTCACTTTAAGATATTTTAAGAGATTATCTATTCGATAGTGCTATTTTGATAACGCGTTTCTGAGCACTTCGTTAAAAAAGATATTCGCTTGACTCTTGAGAACTTTGTCGAAACGTTAAATATCAAGAGTTTGTCTGTAGTCCTGAAGAACGGTGCATTACAGGTCTATTATGTTCTCTTGAGATATTTAGCGTATTAGCTTGCCATTATTAGTTACTAGCTTTTCCCGCGACTTCGTTCTCGTGATTTCTTTTTATCGATACCTATTGTTTAAATAATATAATATAGCCTAGCACTCATGGATAACGTAGCTTACAATAAGAAGCTAGTAAGTACAGCTTTGTAATGATTAGAATAGATGTAAGTATAGATAAAAACTCTTTTTTTCTCTTTTCTTTCTATATTGTTTAGAAAGACATGATATATTAAATGTTAGTTGCTTTATTAGAAATCTCATGGTTAATTTAAAGTTGAGAAACATTTGCACAATATTCTCCCATCATCAAATGTCGCTGGACAATACTGGGCTTTTTTATAATGAGGTTTATACGAAGCTTAAACATATTTCCAACAACACAGCAACAGTCAATACTACTCTTGTCCTTAAGAATTGCTGAATTTGAAACTACTTTTAAGGTATCATTGACCTAATTATAAAAAAGCGTAAGTTTAATTTTGTCTAAGTAACGATTTTTTGCAAATTCGGTGAAGCAATCAAAACTTTACTGGGTGGCAAAAAAAGAAAGAACGCTTTAAAAATATTTAACATTCACACTTATTCTAGTGAGGCAGAAAAAGCAAGACGCTGGGTAGAGATAAAGGATCGCCAACAGATTCTGATGAAGGAAGCCGTGGAAGCACAGATGCCTGCCCATATCGACCAGATAATGCGAAGTGGGTTCACTATAAGCGATATCAAAGGTATGCGTAGGAGTTTTATAAATAGATGCATCTTTGGATCCATCTTAAATGTTTCCCCTTGATATTTCCAGATAGTTTTTTTATTTTTTATTTTGCCCTTGAAGGATTCGATAAGCCAGGTTTTTAAATTTCATTCATATATTATTGCAGAAAAATTTAAAAGGCTAACGGACCAATAATTTAAATAGTTAGATTTGTCCTCAACATACTTATGTCACGCCTATGCTTATGTAAAACAGGCGATAAGTATAATCTATTTAACCGTCTTTAGATAATATAATATCTAAAAAAAGCCAAGTTAGGTCTGTGGATGCAACGGTGATGCAATGGACAAAACTTTAAGTGGCTGTAGAAAATAGACCTTGCACCATCTATTGGCAGGTAATGAAAACTTAACGTTTGTCTACCTTACCTGTACTAGTGTAGACAAAGCAAACAGAGATGGCGTTGTTACATATTAAGCGACAGAAATTAATTTTTTTTTATAAACCGCACAAGCATCTTGTCCAATTAAAATTGGCGTTTTCATGACAAAATAAACGGAACAGAATATGACTATTATTGAAATTGCAATCACACATTGTCATCTAACGATTTTAGTTTTTGGCATCGAGTACATAAAATTTAAAATAATTCTGGCATGTTTCGGATAACGCCAGATTAAGACGTGATCATTATGTTTATCATATAAAACCTGTCTTGTTGAATTTAAAATTTCTTACAATTGTTGCAGTTATTTTGTAGATTTGCTTGTGTCTCCATTTGTATTTTAATATCTTGGTTCGCACTTTTGTCCCTATCCGATGGGTGCATGCAATAGACACACAAAGTTACTATCCCTGTTAATTAAGTGCAAATTGACTAAATTACTTTGAGATACACATAAGAAAATCAATAATTACTTCTTACATTTGTACTTTCAACTGATACCAAGAAGTTCCGCACAATGTTACACTAAGAGCTGATTATTCCAAAGTCAGATAAGTTTTCTTTAAGATTTGGTTTTTTAAACGTATCTCTGCACTAAGAATTTGTCCTTAGGTCTTATCGTATTGTATATTATACAAACAACTAGAACCGGACAATCTACTAAAAGGTCAAACAAATCTTTGTTCCGTGCGGCAGCGCAGCAGAAATCGCTCAGCCACTGCGCCAACCAATATTTTCTATACAAAATCAGATACAACGCTAAATTAAAATCCTTTAGGATACAGTTATCTGATAATTGAAAAATCAGCCATTAATGATATATGAGATATAATAAAATAGTAATACCAAGTATACGCAATAAGTTTTGGCACACTACGATACAAATAATTTTAAAAAAACTCTTCTCCGACACATTGCTGACACCCTTACAACGTTTGCTTTTCACCTTTATTTTCCTAACCACCCGAAGGTTTGCACTACGAGGACAATCAGGAGGAGATGCCTACTAGCTCCAAGACAAAGCGGCAACCTTCAAGACCACCACGTAAGGGCTCCATGACCAGAGGTGTCTCGATACAAAATTACAATAATTTGCAACCAGGTTATTACTTGGCTTCTTTGTATATTGTGCTGGCAGACATTGGTTGTTGGTTGTTGGTCATGCATTTACTTGTGCTTGTTGCCATATCGTTGTTGTCACCTTAAGTATACTTTTTCATATCATCATTGAGTGAGTACTCTATTTCAAAGGTAAGTGTTATAAATTTGATGTTTTCAAGACAAAATGGGCTTCGACTTTGACGCTAGTTTAGAGCCGATTTTTAAACGTTGAATATTTTTTATCTGAAACATGAATAAGGTAGTTCTACATACATCTATAAAACCGTAAGATTTACTCCTCAGATAAAAGTAATTTGTGGATTGAAAAGTCAGCTCTTTGATGGATTTATAAAAATTACAAGTATAAGATTAAAATATTTCTAAAAGTCTACTTTTGAGTTTGTTTTTTTTGGAATTATTTTCAACTAAAATGCGGTAGGTCATCCAAAGTACAAGCACAAAACATAAATTACATTATTCATAACATAAAAAAAAAAATACAAAACACATTTATGTAAACAATTGTTTTTATACATAACTAAAACAGTAAAACACGATTTCTACTACATCACTTTGCACTGTGTTGAGTTGTTACGATGAATCGCTTTGAGTGCCTTGTTCCAATAGATCTAATGATAATATAACAGCAAAACTTCCTTTGTTCTCTTCTTTATGAGAACAATAACACATGTTGTGATAAAAAGAAATAGCGCACTATCTATAATGGGAGCTTTGCTCAATGTTGGGTGTGTGTCACACATTCAGGTTATTTTGGAAACAATTAATTCTAGGATAGATTACTACTGTGCTTATAACTTGATGCTCCTAACTTTCGTTGTGATATGTAAGTTTAATTCGTCTAATCATTGAAAGTAATGTTAGGTTGCGAGCATTTAATACCCAGCTAATGTAACGCTCACGATAAAAAATGGTCCTTCGGTTCGCATTTGTTTTTCAATATCCTAAAGTGTAACTGTTGATATAGGTCAAGTGAACGGCATGCACCGGTCGACTAGTGAAGCAGAGATGGCCAAGTATGAGTTGGGAGCGCAAAGCTTGACACCTGATGATAAGAAAGATAAGCGAGGACGGTCGCCTTTCAAGTAAGTCTTTAAAAATAATTATGAAATGCGTGTCATATTAAATTATGTTTGGTGCAAGTTATACATAGCTGGTTTTTTTCAAGTCTAAAATCATCCACTATGGTCAAAGATTTTGTCACGATGTTTGTTCCAACCCCTATATCTATTATTCTTATAACATTGGAAGCTAATAAACAACAACAAGCAACGTGGAATCTAAGTGTTGCTCCACGCATGTTACTTATCTATGTTCTTTATCGATTCTTTTTAAAAAGCATTTCACTTTTTTTTACGAGATACATTACTCTTGTCTTTAAATATAGGTTCTTCAGAAGCAAGCGCGGAGAAAGCAACGAACGTGCCAAGTCCCGCAAATCCAAAACTCCAGATCCCTTCAGCGATACCGAAGTATCGCCCGAGCGTGGACCAAGAAGACCCAACCCTCAGATTAAAGTATCACAGGTAAGCTTTAACTCTATTGCAAGTTTTTAAAATTTACTTTGCATTGTGTTTTTAAATCGAGTTTGCAATCTGGTGATCCAAATCGGTAACTTTGCATCGTGGTTGGAGATTTTTCTGTAAAAAGTTTGACTCGCAAATGTCTATGTTTTGTTTGACTAAATCCAATCAAAATGTAATCCATGATTTTTCAAGTTATGAGTAACTAAACAATTTAATTTTTGTTTGTAACTCAATTATTGAATTAGTACTTACTTTTGAATAATCGTACTTATTTATTAATAAAGTACTACAGTCTTGTTACCAATCTAATTATTTTTGTTACTATCTGTTATGTCTTGGTCATATAGTCAAGTAACTACGAGTTAAAACGGCAACACTTTTACATTTACTAAAGGATCAGAAAATTAACACAAACGTTTTTGGTCCTTTGGTCCTTTAACGTAAAATAAATATTTTATTTCATTTTGTTACTTTTCATCATGTTTTTGTTAATTCCTCACAAGGCCAATCAAAGACATAACGGCATGAACGCGCGTCCTAGCAGATCCAACTTGTATGGAAGCCAAGTTGGTCTGAACGTAAGTCCTGACATAAAACCTGTTTATACTAATAAAGCATCGTAATTGGTTTTCATACTAATTTATTACCATTTTCATTCTGTATTTTTATTTTTATGAAGTCTTAATTTTTTAGTTTTATGAATCTCCAATTTGTCTATTTTCAGAATTTATGGTACTTATTGTGTTCGTTTACGATGGAAAATATAACAGAAAGCTGTTTTTGAAATAAAAGTCTAATCTTTTATTCTAGAATAGTATTTAATTTAAAGTTTAAATTAATATGTAGTGTGTGATATAATATTCCTAAAAAATAATATCAAAATCACTATGCTTTTTCGTCTGCATAAATCCTTTGCAGCAGCCCGTAGCTTTATCAACCTAAAAATTCTTTGTTTTGAGAAAGTTCTTAAACCTGTTATTTAACCAGGGTAGATACAGATACAGAGTAGTACAGGAGAAATACAGTTCAAAATACCAAAACTAATTCGAACGGATAAGCTTTTGACTAAAGTTGGAACTCGTTTTACTCTTGGCTACGATTATTCTAAACAAACAGCTCAACAAAATAGCCATGATTGTCCTGCTTACGACAACTGTCATACAACTCTGTCCACTCTATAATCTTTCTCTTTCTTCCTCCACTCTTCTCTACTGGACATCTGAAGTCACAGTCGAACGCTCAGATGGCGACCCCGACCCAGGACCGGAAACAGATGACAACCAGCACTCTTGCACAGTCAGCCACAGAGACTGTTGGCAATGAGATCTTCGATTCAGAGTGCTTGAAGCTTATCAATGAATACTTTTATGGAGTCAGGTCAGTATTTTTCTATATTTTGATTATCACTAAACTTGTTCTCGACTTTTTCTATTGACTCAGATTTAATGTAAACACAAAGTATTTATTTATTTGTTACGGTTTTTCTAACAGCGTCTATGTACATTAACACTTAAGCGTAACATAAAATTATTAGTCTCAGACTTATACAAAAGTATGATATGACAAGGTTCTAAGTATCGGTAACCAGATTATACGGGAAAATTTCCCTTCCAGAATATTTCCGGGTCAAGACCCAACACACGTGTATACCGGCTGGGTAACGACACAGTATCACCTGCACTCCAAAGACTTCAACCAGAGCAAGGTTACCAAGTCCTCCGTCATCATCACCGATGATTACGACAGGGTTGTTGAGAAGTAAGTATCATAAGGCCTCTCTTTGTACTACATGCCAAATTGATGAGCAGATTATTAACCGACTTTTTTTTTTTTTGGTGGGTGGGAAATCATCAAATAACTTCTCCCGCCCTGGGCGGGGCGGGAGGGAGTGTCAGACTTTTACTGACTAAAACCCACCCATGTTCCTTCTTGTGCCCTTTGCGTTCCGGGGGCGCGGTATCTCTTGCAAACAACCCGCAGCCCCGGCAGGCATCGGCCCTCAGTGGCCCCTTCCTTTTGCTGACATCTCTTTGAGGCGCGCGTGGAACACGAACGTGCCGTCGACACGGCTTATTAACCGACTAAGGATGAATTCGGCCAATCTTTTATGCCTAATATAAGTTCTTTTTTCTATTTTCAATTGCTAGGAAACTACCTTTTTTTGTGTGAAAAATCACTGTTTTTTAGTAGCGTGTAATTTAACGCTCGTTAAACATTCTGCTTACGGGAGCATTCAACAGTGCAACAATCATAAGGTTGTTTAAAATTTAGTAATAATCCTTCAATATCTCCGTAACCAGAAAGATCTCTTACGGTCCAGAACAAAAAAAATATTGCAATCATGAGAAAAACATGTAACATTCGGCTTCGTTTTTTATATTCTGTATTTTGAGTTAAATGTTTCGTTCCAGCGTAAACCGCCAATCGTGCTACATGGTGCGTGCAGACGAGCTGTATAACGAGGTGATGGCGGAGGCCACAGCCAAGGGAGCCTCTCAGGGCATGTTTATCGGGTGCTCCGTCGACACCTCCACCGGGACTGTGTCATTTACCTGCGAGGGAAAGGATACTAGCTTTAAGTTCAAAGTAAGTCATCGAATTTGATATTCACTAAAATGGTCCTTTGAATCGTAGCAGGAGACATGACTCAAGAAAACATAGGATGAATGTTCAATTATTTAAAAAAAATTGTCTACCAACAATTGTTTTATCTGCCAAGCCTTTTCCCAACCATGTTGCTTGGCTTCCAGTCTAACCGAATGCAGCTGAATACCATTATATTTTCCAGATGGAGCCAGAAACCAAACTTTTCCCCGCGATATTCGTGGAAGCCACATCCAAGGAAATCCTACAGATAGAGCTGGGCAGGTCAACCACCAGTCTACCGCTGTCTGCTGCGGTCCTTCCGACTAGCGATAAGCACGTTATCCCGCAGTTCCCGCCGCGCCTTAAAGTTCAATGCTTGAAGCCGCATCAGTGGGCTAGAGTAAGTATTCCTTTTTTTTTAATGACAGGATTTTTGTTCTTGTGTTTTTTAATTTATCAAAAATTTTAGTAAGCTTTTGACTTGACAAGTTTTTAATTACAGTATTAGACTTTTGTTTTTTTTTTTTATTTTAGTCGTAATTAATTATTTAATAACGCTTCTGCAAATTACCTTGCACATAGCAGTTTTATATCTGAATTTCTGGAATTTTAGGTACCAAATCAATCTCTACAAGTACATGCTCTAAAGTTGTCCGACATTCGCGGTTGGTCCATGCTGTGTGAAGATGCCGTGTCAATGCTAGCTTTACATATACCAGGTAAGTTAATTAGTTTCTTCTAGTTCTACATTTGTTCCCCTACTCCTGCACTCTTACATGTATTGCTAAGCAACGTTCCTCATTGTCGCAACCGCGGCTGCTAAACGTAGGGTCCAAGTTGCGATATTTAGATCGGGCAAAGTGTTATTGGGTTTTTCCATAAGACATTTCCCAATAGCACCCCAAAGTTTAAAAGTTGGCGGTGTGATATTCCTGTGACTCAGAAAGCACATGAAGTATATCCTGTGCTTGATCCCTTTCGGCTGCCCTGCGTGGTGGCTAGTTTCCATTGAGACTGGCTGTCGTGACCAAAATTCAATCAGCTGAAAATATTATTGCCATTCGTGTTCTTAAATATTAATATACTAATTTTGTTTACAGAGGAAGACCGTTGTATAGACATTCTGGAATTAATAGAAATGGACAAGCTTCTAAGTTTCCACTCTCACACGCTGACTTTGTATGCTGCGTTATGTTACCAGAGTAATTACAGGTACGTAGACTTCTAAATGAAAATAGCTAATAGAAACAAAATGCTTTTTACTTTAAATTAACAAGAGCCAATAATCACTAATGTCTTTCGTGTCACTCATGGTACAGATTTCCTTCCGATATTTTTCCTTCACCGATGTCACTGATATTAAGATAAGCTTATAAAGTATATATGAATTTAAAAAGTCTTATTGGTACTTACCCAGTAACGAACTTACAGACTGCAATAAGAGGCAGCCACCTAATTTGAACATCAGGACTTTAAAATTAATATGATTACAATTTCAGGGCTGCACACGCTCTGTGCACACACGTAGACCAGAAGCAGCTGCTGTACGCGATCCAGTCGCAGTACATGTCGGGTCCTTTACGGCAGGGCTTTTACGATCTGCTCATAGCCTTGCATCTTGAGTCACACGCGACTACAATGTAAGTATACCATTATGTACCTAATCAGAGCGTTTAACCTGAATAGTAACCGAAAACTATCTTTAGTAACAGCCTCGTAGGTCAAAGAGAAACTGCGCTTGCTACAGATGGTACGGGTTTCCATCCATTAAATACTGAGACCCTTCCGAGCGTCGGAAATCAAGTAGTCCCGTCGGTCCTAAATTAGTGACCTAACAAATCACTGTTCCACACCTTTTTGCCACTAAACTGTGACTAGAATACCACGCGACAATTCATAATTACCCCCATGAAACTCTTGACTATCAAATATATTATTTACAGGGAGGCGTGTAAAAACGAGTTCGTAATACCATTAGGACCAGAACTAAAAAGTTTGTACGAGGACCCCGACATGGGACACAGTCTGCGGTCCTTGCAGACGGAGAGCGTATGTCCGCAGATGAAGATGACTGATATAGCGTGAGTATATAGCTTTTGTGCAATTTGTTAACATCGTAATCTAAGTGAATTGGATTATGTAATAGACACCTACCTACGAGTACGTTTTAGAACAGACTACTTTCTTATTGACCGACTTTTTAACAATTCAAAGGTGCCTTTAAATGGTGTAATTGAAATTAATGCCCCTTTTGAGTTTTTAACTTTGATATATCGACTTTGACATTTCCACATTTTAGAATTCCTAAACAAACAGTTAAAAAGATGTGATGTAAATACCTAATTTATTATTTTCTTTCTTTCAGTGAAAGTATAACAGAGATCAGTAACTTATACTCCCCGTACTTCCCACTGGAAGTGGTCCGTGAGTTCGTAATGCAGGCATTGGCCGAAGCCGTGGAGACCAACCAGGTCCACAACCGAGACCCTGTGGGTGGCAGCAATGAAAACCTGTTCCTGTAAGTTGGGTGTTCTATGTTAAGGGGGTTGCGTTTCTGCACTTAGTGCTTAAAATTTGACCATTGTACGTGAGTACAGCCGGTCATTCCAGTAAGCCAACACTAAAAAATGAACAGCTTTTTCATATTTTTCATAATTTTAGGTTTTTAGTCGCAGATCAACTTATCTGTATATTTTGTCTACAAATACATTTAGCCCAACTTCTAATTAGTAGCTTTGTCGATGTAAACTACAATGAAATTTTATTTTGCATTATAGGCCATTAATAAAGCTGGTAGACCGTCTACTGCTAGTCGGTATGATGCGGGATGAAGACGTGGAGAAACTACTCATCATGACCAACCCTGAGACCTGGGACCCTTCCTTTGACAAAGGTATTTCATTTATCAGACCATTGATTGATATTAAAACTGTTATAGCATTAAGGTGCTCCTGTCACATCTACTATAATTGTTTTGTAAAGATATTCCAAATTTTTGCTGTTACCAACTTTGGTCTTTCTAGCCATTTATTTTCAAACGTGGTCCTTTAAGGCATAATATTCTTTTAATAAAAGCTTTTTTATTATTAGTAGGCCATTTGACACTTATAAACTCAAAATATTATGGTATCTATAGCAAAAAATTTACCAAATTCTTTCGTGTCCTCAGAGGGTAAAGACGAACATCGTAAAGGTCTACTCCACATGAAGATGGCGGAAGGTGCAAAGCTACAGATGTGCTACCTACTGCAACATCTCAACGACATCCAGCTGAGGCACAGGGTTGAAGCCATCATTGCGTTTGCGCATGATTTCGTTGGAGATCTACAGACTGATCAGCTTAGGTAAAATCTATATCCTATCATTTCTAGTTAATCATGAACTTTTTATTATTGTTATCGATTTACGTCTCCTTTATGAAAAGCTGAAGTTCCCTTTCACCGCCGAAAGCCAAAATTAATAGTGGCGAACACTAGAAAAGTGTCAGTACTGTTACTATCGGATTGCCTCGAGGCAATGAAGTCCCGGAGAAACTATCCAATATCAGAAATGCCATGTACATCCATACTGAAATATGTTTTTATTTTACAGACGTTACACTGAGATCAAGCAGTCAGACTTGCCGAGCGCGGTTGCGGCTAAAAAGACCAGGGAATTCCGTTGTCCGCCTAGGGAACAGATGAATGCTATACTTAGTAAGTATATCTTAAATTATCTGAGATTATTCAGCACTTTTAAAAATTTCGAATTAAAAATTTTATTTTGTGTTGTATAGTCAATTTATAGAGGAAGGCTATAGGTTGTACCACTATATAGATGCGAAGCAGTAATCAAAGACGTAGCCTAATGCGGGTGAAAAAACTACGCGGGCGAAGTCATCGAGCAGAAGCTACCTAGTATTTAAATATAGGAAAGATATAGCATGAAAATTACAAATGAATGAAATACTCTTACTCACTTTCCTCAGGCTTCAAGCATTTAGAAGAGTCTGAGGACAAAGAGAACTGTCCTTGCGGTGAAGAGCTCATCGCGCGCATGAACGAGTTCCACGAACATTTGATGGCGCACGTGTCTCTACATGCCTTGCAGGAGCCCGATGGATCGGTACGTTCAAATTTCAGAGTTAATCACCGAATCCATACGGATCAAATTCAAAAATCCTCCTTTTTTGAGGAGGGTTAAAAAATAATATAGGTAGTATGTATTAATTTTGTAGATGTGTGTTACTTTCTGTTTTCTTTAAATTCACGTTGGAGAAATTCCTAGTGTGGGGATAAGGAATTTCTCCTGTATCCGGCTAGCCACGGAAAATCTACCTGTTGGCCATACAAATATTTGTTCCGTGCGGGAATCGACGATCCACGACACGCAGTGCCATGTCATTAAACATTTACTGCAACCCCTAGTTTTGTTACAGGAAAATCAAGAACCAGAGGTGAAACCGGGTGCGTTTGGCAAACTGTACAATATTATAAATACTGTGAAAGAATTGGAAGAAGAAGCTAAGGTAATTTTTCATTTGCAACTAAGATATAAAATATGTAAACACAGAACTTTATACCTTTTAAACATATTAATAAGACCGTCTTCCTTTCGTCCATGAACACATAACAGCCAGACCTGGCGTCTAAGAGACGTATAAGGACATGTGCATTATAATTACTGAGATCAATTTTATATTTATATTTCAGCATTTAATTATATTTAAGCATTAGTATTTTATTTTTTATTTAACTGCATCGGTAGCCTAGTGGTCCTAAGCGCGACTGCTACGCTAGAGGTCTTGGGTTCGATTCCCAGGTCGAGCAAAAAGTGTTATTGGGTTTTTCTATTGGGGAGTCAGGATTTGTGCCCGGTTAAGGCAATAGGCTCGCCCCCTATTACATGTGACTTAAACATACGGGCGAACGGCGGGTGTACATTGTTACACCTCTGCCTGACCCTTCGCGGAATACAGGCGTGATGGTATGTGTTATATTTAAACCTTTATTATAACAATATTGTGTTACTTTGCCAGGCGATAGAGGAGCCACCAAGGAAGACCCCAGAAGAGAAGTTCCGTAAGGTTCTCATTCAGACCATCGTCAACTGGGCTGAGGAATCGCAGATAGAAACGCCTAAACTCGTCAGAGAAATGTTCAGGTAAGTAATTCAATAGTAGATACCATTAACCAAGAATTCAAAGACACAACTTCTTCAAAAAATACACTTTATTCTAGCCCTAGAAACACGATTAGTATAATCAACTGTAAAATTAGATTTTTAGTTGCTTTGAAATCTTCTTGTTCTCTTGTCGATTGACTCATTTCATTTCGTCCAAACAGTACTAAGCAACCTGTACAGCTCATTTAGATCTTACTTTAAAATTAAAAATTATTGTGAGTTAATTATGTTAGTAAACTGTGACGTCACAGTTTACTATTGCCATACAAAATCTATGGGAGCGTTTTGACAGCTCATAAAAAGTATTTCAATTGATTTCTGGTGTCTAGTGTCTATACAAATGGAAACTGTATTGAGATATGATCCAGCAATAACAGTTTAATATACATGTAAAGCTTTTGATTTCAAATTAATTATACATAAAAAAAACATTAATATTTCAAAAAATAAAAGTACATGGGTTGGTTCGCGTTGGCAGAACAACATCCAAATGTCCTTTACAAAATTCAAACTACATTATCATTTTGTTTCAGCCTTCTCGTCCGCCAATACGACGCTGTTGGCGAGTTAATTCGCGCCCTAGAGAAGACATACGTCATCAACGCAAAGACCAAGTTAGACGTGGCAGAAATGTGGGTAGGACTTAGCCAGATCCGAGCTCTGCTGCCTGTGCAGATGAGTCAGGAGGAAGAGGAACTAATGAGAAAGAGGCTCTGGTAAGAAAGAAAACGAAACAAAGTATGTCGTGCGTATAAAAGGACCAAATGATTACAGGACAGATTTTAGTGGAATTTTTCACGTTGTAACTGTGATAAGCAGGCTTCCACTTATTTTTGATGGTTTTAAGGAAAATATAAGCAAGCGCAGCGTAAGACGTCCACTTACAAGGTGGACAAATGACCTGGTTAAGACCGTAGGAAAACGCTGGATGCAGGCCGCTCCCAACTGGTCCTTTTGTCCTTATATCCAGCAGTAGATGTCCTACGGCTGATATTATGATGAAGAAAAATAGGGCGACTTTCAGTTCTTTTTTATAAAATTTATTCGTTTTTATTCACAAAGTAAAATCTATCTACTACATAATAGGTTTGATCACATATTTCTTAATCATTATTTGCTTTAGTTGCAGTCCAGGTTTTTTAATTTTATTCTCTATTGCAGGAAACTCGTCAACAACCACACCTTCTTCCAGCATCCAGACTTGATTAGGTAAATCTAGACTTATATTATGAATAGGAGAAATTACCATCACGCCTGTATTCCCCGAAGGGTTAGGCAGAGGTGTAACAATGTACACCCACAGTTCGCCGGTATATTTAGGTCCCATGTAATAAGGGGCGAGCCTATTGCCATTAACCGGGCACAAATCCTAACTCCGAGCTGCTACTGAGAATTTCATAGAAAAACCCAATAACACTTTTTGCTCGACCTGGGAATCGAACCCAAGACCTCTAACGTAGCAGTCACGCTTAGGACCACTAGGCTACCGAGGCAGTTCCGAGAAATTGTTCCTTTTTTTTGTAAGCGGGTAATCTCTGAAAGCCCTAGTCCGATTATAAAAATTCTTTTACGTATAGAAAGCCACACTATTGTTGAATGTCAATGAAAATGCTTCGGAAGAAGATGGTATACCAGATCTTATCTAGTAGTAGAGCTCTTTGTTAAGGAGCTCGACGGGAGAAATAATATCACCGTACCTATTTCTGCCCCAAAGCAGCGTTGCTGTTCCGGTTTGCAGAGTATGGATGCCGGTGAAATTACAGGCACATGAGACATTTCATTTTTGTCTCTGGGATGGCAACGCATTTGCAAAGTCTCTGGTATTGCAGATGCCTATAGGCAGAGGTGACCACTTAACATCAGGTGGGCCTCGGCTTGTTTGCTATCCAACAATGTTTAAAAAAACCTTCAACATTTTATCAGGACACACATTTCTGACAAAGTTTTGTAAGTCTTTAGTGCTTCTGCTTCATTTCCTTTTTAACAAAATGCTATGTACCCCACAGAGTGCTCCGTGTGCACGAGAACGTAATGGCGGTGATGATGAACACGCTGGGGCGGCGTGCGCAGGCGCAGTCGGACGCGCAGCCCGCGTCACCGCCCGTCGCGGAAGATAAACATGAAAAAGTAAGTATTTCGTTGCGGGATCGTTTTTTGGGAACTCTTCGAGGTTCATTTCTTCACAGCCTTTCTGGTGGTCATCACTATTAATTCTGGCTTTTAGGAATTGCAGTGTTTGGGGTTAGTGTGTAAGGTCTGTTCCATAAAAAAACGCTGACGAATTTATTGCTAAACCGCTTAATTGAGTTTTTGCCTGAGGGGTACAGGGGCGCGGGTGTTTCGGGGGAATTTGCTTCCTCGTTGGCCTAGTGGTCCTAAGCGCGACTGCTACGCTAGAGGCCTAGGTTCGATTCCCAGGTCGAGCTAAGTGTTATTGGGTTTTCCTATAAATTCTCAGTAGCAGCTCGGGGTTACGATATGTGCCCTGTTAACGGCAATAGGCTCGCCCCCTATTACATGGGACCTAAACATACCGGCGAACTGTGGGTGTGCACTCGTACACCTCTGCCTAACCCTTCAGGAAATACAGGCGTGATGGTATTTTTTTTTTGGGGTTATCAAATAACTTCGCCTGCCCTGGGCGGGGCGGGAGGGAGTGTCAGACTTTTACTGACTAAAACCCACCCATGTTCCTTCTTGTACCCTTTGCGTTCCGGGGGCGCGGTATCTTTTACGAACAACCCGCAGCCCCGGCAGGAGGCGTGATGGTATGTGATGGTAACATTGTTCTAGGCAGAGGTGCACCAATATACACCCACAGTTCGCCGGTATGTTTAAATCCCATGTAATCACAAATTTTAACTCCGAGCTGCTAGTGAGAATTCCATAGAGAAACCCAATAACACTTTTTGTTCAACCTGGGAATCGAGCCCAAGACCTCTAGCATAGCAGTCGCGCTTAAGACCACTAGGCTATCGAAATAGTTAAAATACACACAATTTTTTTTTTAAATCACCTCAGGACACATCCCACGAGATGGTGGTGGCTTGCTGCCGTTTCCTCTGCTACTTCTGCCGCACAGGCAGACAGAACCAGAAGGCCATGTTCGACCACTTCGACTTCCTGCTGGAGAACTCCAACATCCTGCTGTCCAGACCCTCGCTGAGGGGTTCCACTCCGCTTGATGTGGCGTATTCTAGTCTTATGGAGAATACGGAGCTAGCGCTGGCTTTGAGGTGAGGAGTTTCGTTAATATGCATAATTATAGCTAAAGAGTATTGTACCCATTATTGTGATCATTTATTTGTTTTGGCCCATACTTGGAAACTTCTGGTTATGAAGATATTAATGGCAAAGTTCTTTTTAACCCCCGACTCAAGAAGAATGGTGTTAAAAGTTTGACGTGTCTGTGTGTCTATCTGTGTCACCGTAGCTCTTAAACCGGTGAACCGATTTGAATGCGGTTTTTTTATTTGAAAGCAGGTTTTCTAGCGATGATTCTAAGATATGTTTTATCAAAATCGGTTCAGCCGTTTCGAGGTTATCAGCTCCTTTGTTAGCTGCGGTAGGGATCTTTACTCTTCTGTCGGGGGTTACTTAATCTTTTTACTCGTTTTATTTAAATGTCCTTAAACTCAATCCTCTAGTGTCTTGCACTGGTAGCCACAATGTTTTGCGTACTCTAGATTCCACGTTACCATATGAAACAGTTATTTTTCAAAAATAAAAATTGGTTTGGCTCAGAAAGAAACATGATATGCCCTATGTTCTAATGTCCGTAAGAACATACCAACAGCGTTTCAACTAACAATTGTTAACGCTCCGTGCATGGCACGCGACGGTGTTAGTCGGTAACGGAACGGTATTGGGCATAGTATCGTATAGTAACCGCCACGAGTCGTGAGCACAAACTTTAAGTTCATTTTTGGGTCTCTTTGGCGGACTAAAGGAGGCGGGGGGTGCCGACGCTGCATGCGATTGGCACTACAGGCCAATCACGTCCAGTGTCGGTGACCCAAAAAACTCAACAATTAACCCAAAAATTAACTTGAAGTTTGTGCTCACGACCCCTGCCGGTTACTCTACTTTTCAATACAAAGAATATTTATTTATCTGATACGTTCCTAGCACTGTCATTGTATGACTGCTTTTAAGTTCAAAGTCTTTGAAAGACAATGTTCTAAAAACTTTACGGAAGCGAATTCTAAAAATTCTTATCTTTCAGAGAACACTATCTGGAAAAGATAGCAGTATACTTATCTCGTTGTGGACTTCAAAGTAACTCGGAACTTGTGGAGAAGGGATACCCAGACCTTGGATGGGACCCAGTGGAGGGCGAGCGATATCTTGACTTCCTTCGCTTCTGTGTTTGGGTAAGTTAATTAATCGAACTTGCATAGTTCTGCCAAAACTCAGCTAAATCATTATATCTCGATAGTCGATATCAAATTGAATCGATTACAAATTATGTCATTTTGTATGCCAAATGTGTTACATAACTATCCAGCAAAAACAGGTGCCTACAGGTACATCCAAGTCTTGTGCTAACAATAGATTTAATGTTAATCAGCGGAAAATACCAAAAACCATTACAATGACTTCCAAAAACGAGAGTAAATTTGACGTAGTCAAAGTCAAATCATTTATTTCAATTAGACTATTAAAAGGCACTTTTGAACGTCAATTAAAAGGTTACAAAAAAAAAATATTGAATCTAGTTGACAAATAGGTTGATTCGTGATCGAAAATTAATTTTTGAAGACAGCGCTACATCCTCTCATATAAAATTGGTTACTGCTCCGCTCTTATATGTCATAGCATGACGTTATATAGCCTATTTTACTTCCTGATAATTTAGCTATCTATTGCTGAAAAAATAGTTACAGTCGGTCCAGTAGTTTCGGAGCTTATTCGGCACAAAACAAACAAAAAACTCTTTCCTCTTTATAATTTTAGTATTTTCTTAAACACAGGTCAACGGCGAAAGCGTCGAAGAAAACGCGAACTTAGTCATCCGGCTCCTTATCCGTCGTCCCGAGTGCCTGGGTCCTGCCCTCAGGGGAGAGGGCGAAGGCCTTCTGAAGGCTATAGTGGATGCCAACAAGATGAGTGAGAGGATTGCTGACAGACGAAAACTGAGGGAGATGGAGCAGGAGGGAGATGTAAGCGTGAGTATAATATTACCGCGCCTATTTTCCCTGTGGTAGTAACAGAAGCCAAAGCCAAGTCCAGTCCACGTTGACGAGTGGGGGCAAGTCGGCAGACTTGCCCTTGCAACAAAGAGAATCTTCATCAGTGGGGTTTCGCAGATGGCACCGACCTTCGTTGACTGTGCGGCGTCTCTCCGTAGACCATGGCACACCTCATATCTTGTGCCACATGCCCTGTCACCTGCACTCGTGAGGACCTAATAACTGCGTCGGCGGATGGTGTTGCTTTGGCTGAATTCTGGGCCAAACATAACAATTAAAACATTAATATTTATTTATATTCTCTTATTTGCTATCGATACGCTAAGAAGAGAGTAACAGAAGGACTTAGAAGACCCACATTCCGCTAATTATGTAGAAGTCTAATTTCGCTAATTTACACGCATTAAGATCTTAATGGAAAACCCAATTGTAACCCAACCCACCGAATTGCTGTCACGCTGGGTTAAACTTAATGAAGACTAGCCAATTACGCGTGAGATATTATAGTGAATTAGTGTGTGCGCAAACATAGGGTGCGCTCCCTTGTTCTTATAGGGTATATGACACCATTAAATAATAATTCCAAGACACGACTTCGCAAAAAAGCAGTTTATTTCAGCCCTGAAAACCCGATGATTTTTTTAAATAACTATATAATTCGATTTTTTCTTTGCTTTGAAATCAATAAACAGTTAGTGTATGACGTGTGTAGATGACAAAAAAGTGACGTCATAGTTTAGTCATACAAAATCTATGAGGGAATCGCGGTTTGACAGCACATAAAAAGTACGTCAATTGATTTGTGGTGTCATCTACTCAATTCGACATACGCGGGGAGAGGCAAGGGAGTGTCACACCACCAACTTCCAAATTCCGAGCACTGAGAAATTCCTAATAGAAAAACACTTTCCTTGACTTAGGAACCAAACCCAGGATCTCCTTCGCTCAGCAGTCGTACTTGCGACCAGGGGACCAACAGGACAGCTTTGTATATCAAGTAAAGTTAATTAGTTGGTCTTTTAAATGGTTTGATTGCAGTTCAGTCACCCTTTGCCAGAATCGGATGAAGATGAAGACTACATCGATACGGGAGCTGCTATACTAAACTTTTACTGTACGTTGGTGGACCTGCTGGGCAGGTGTGCTCCTGATGCGGGCGTCATTGCTCTTGTAAGTACTGTTATATTTAGTTTCTTCCATCTGCAGTTTTATTACATACATACCATCACGCTTGTATTCCCCGAAGGATTAGGCAGAGGTGTACCAATGTACACTCACACTTCGCTGGTATTTTTAGGTCCAATGGAATAGGGGGTGAGCCTATTGCCATTAACCGGGCACATTTATCAAGACAAACTAATTCAATATGCTTATTGTGATACAATAAGCACATAATCTATGGGGGAGCCTTATTAACCTTAACCGTTTATTGCCTGCCGGGACTGCGGGTTGTTCGTAAGAGATACCGCGCCCCCGGAACGCAAAGGGCACAAGAGGGAACATGGGTGGGTTTTAGTCAGTAAAAGTCTGACACTCCCTCCCGCCCCGCCCAGGGCGGGAGAAGTTATTTTATGAATCCCCAACCCCCCAAAAAAAAAAAATGTCCAGCAGTAGACGTCCTAAAGCTGATATGACGATGATTGTGACACATTACAATTCATATGTACTGTCGCTGACATCGGTAAAGGCAAATATCGTGAGGAAACCTGGACTTATAATTGATGTCTGAAAACGCCAATCCTCCATGAGTAAGCGTAGTGATCAATGCTCGTGCCTTCTCCGTATAAGAAGAGACCTTTGCCCAGTAGTGGGACAATTTATGACTTCGATAAACGTAAGAAATGTTGACGTGTGTGACTCCAAATGAAACTGTGACGTACGTAGCCGTACTATTATGTATTTGATTAAGTTAGTACCAATTTCCAGGGCAAGAACGAGTCGCTTCGAGCGCGCGCTATCCTGCGCTCGCTGGTGCCGCTGGAGGACCTGCAGGGAGTACTAAGTCTCAGGTTCACGCTTAATAACCCAGCTGCTGGAGAAGAGCGACCTAAATCTGGTAAGTGTAACAGATTTGAATTTTTTTTATCTTCACCTTGGATTGGTTCTAGCAAAATAGGATAGATCCCCGACACCCAATGCGAATTTCGTTGCGGGCTCCAAGACAGTTGTATCGTTTCTCCGAGACTTGTCGAGCTTCATTGCCTCGGCGCTCTTCTGGCGGTTTCCACTGTTGATTCTGGCTTTCAGGAGTTACAGTGGATAGTAATAGTGTGGGGGGCTCCTCCCATAAAAAAAAACACCCAATGTCATAGCGATGCTTCAGTCGGTGGCACATTTACTACCCAATACCCGACTTTTTGGAATTAGACCAGTAGGTACTTCCATATGTCCTCTTACGAATAACTTTTCTTCTTTTTTTTTAAATCTTGTTGACCATCCAAAAAGTCTATCACTAATATAAACCTATACGTCTCACGCGGACGAAGTCGCGTGATGAAGCTAGTATGACATAAGTTGTATATAACCTGGAACAGACGGCCTTTTTTAATGCAGGTACACTGAAAGTCTGACAGAGGTGACCACTTAACATCAGGTGGACCGTCGTCCACCTGATGTTAAGTGGTTACCTCTGCCTATAGATATTTGCAATACTGGAGGCCTTACAATTGCAGAGACAAAGTTGAAATGTCTCATGTGCCTGTAATTACACCGGCGTCCATACCCTTCAAACTGGAGCACAGCAACGCTGCTTTGCGGCAGAAATAGGTATGATGGTAGTACTTCCCTGGAGCAGCTCCTTCAAAAACAGCTCTACTACTTCTCTAGTTGTCTAACTTGGGGATAACCATGGCTTCCGCAAGTGGGCTTTATTCAATAAAATCTGTTGCAACAGATATGCCGTCGGGCCTGATACCAGGCCACAAGCAGAGCGTAGGGCTGTTCCTGGAGCGCGTGTACGGTATTGAGACCCAGGAGCTGTTCTACAAGCTGCTGGAGGAAGCCTTCCTGCCGGACTTGAGGGCCGCCACTATGCTGGATAGAGTAAGTGGACATAGTGTCTTCTTTAAATCATATGCTTTTAATAAAAGTCTTGAAATTATCTATAAAGCCAGGAAGAAATTTAAAAAAATAAGGGTTGTCAACAAAGGCTTTTGTGTGTGCCTTAAGATATATATTTTAAAAGTTGTCAAAACCAAATGTGCCCTTACTTATTTCTATAACAAGAATGCATTGTCACTGGTCCTTGATAAGTGTGCAAAGTTTCAAATAAATCCGACGTTCTGAAGTCGATGACAATAGTGGATCACTTTTGAAGATTCCGTTGACATAGATACAAATGAAGCAAATAGAAGAATGTCACAAATTAATTTATAATTCAATAATCTAACAACTTTTATCTTTACAATGAACAAATAGTTTTCACTTATTTTAACTGCCTCGTTGGCCTAGTGGTTCTAAGCGCGACTGCTACTCTAGACGTCTTGGGTTCGATTTCCAGGTCGAGCAAAAAGTGCTATTGGGTTTTTCGATGAATTTCTCAGTAGCAGCACGGACTTAGGATTTGTGCCCGGTCAATGGCAATAGGCTTGCCCCTATTAATGGGACCTAACACATACCGGCGAACTGTGGGTGTATATTGGTACACCTCTGCCTAACCCTCTGGGGAATACAGGCGTGATGATGTTGGTATGACATATTTTCAAAATGTACAAAAGCTTGTACACATATAACTATATCTTCTCATTAACTTCACAGAACGACGGCTGCGAGTCTGACATGGCCCTCTCAATGAACCGCTACATCGGCAACTCGATCCTGCCACTCCTCATCAAACACGCGTATTTCTACAACGAGGCAGAGAACTACGCCTCCTTGTTGGACGCCACACTGCATACTGTGTATAGGTAAGAATTATACAGGTTTAAATTAACCCTTAATTCAAGAATTAGCCTAGTGGTCCTAAGTGCGACTGCTACGCCAGAGGTCTTTGGTTCGAATCCCAGGTCGTGCAAGGGTTTTCTGTGAAATTCTCAGTTGCAGCTCGGAGTTAGGATTTGTGTCCGGTCAATAGCAATGCAATAAGCTCGTCCCCTATTACATGGGACCTAAACATATCGGCAAACTGAAGGTGTATTTACACACCTCTACCTCACCCTTGGGGGAACACAGGGGTGATGGTATGTCTGTTATACAGGGTCAAATTAATTTTCTGGCAAGCTTCAACAACTCCATTGATATCTACGGTTTTAAACATCATTGAGTGGCAAACAAGCCGACGGCTCACCTGATGTTAGGTGGTAACCGCTGCCTATAGACATCTGCAATACCAGAGGCCTTGCAAATGCGTTGCCATCACATAGACAAAGTTGAAATGTCTTATGTGCCTGTAATTACAAAGGTACCCATACCCTTCAACCCGGAACCCAGCAATGCTGCTTTGCGGCAGAAATAGGTATGGTGGTAGTACATCCCCGGACGAGCTCCTTCGCAAGCTCTACTACTACTAACGGACGTCCGTGATGGTATCGATATCTAATGCTCAAGTTTTGGCCACATCCTATCCTACAAATATTATAAATGAGGTTTACCGGCGAACTGTAGGTGTACATTGTTACACCTCTGCCTAACCCTTCGGGGAATACAGGCGTGATGGTTGTGATGGAGGTTTGTGAGGATGGATGGATGTTTGTTCCACTTTTGCGCCTACACAGCTGAACGGATCTGGATGAAATTTGGCACTGAGATAAATTGTAGTGTGGAACATATAGGAGACTTTTCATTCCCGATAAATGTACGGTTCCCGTGGGATAATTTATCAAATTTGAAGCGGATAAAGTCGCGAGCAGAAGCTAGTTATTTTAAAATAATTAACTTAACTTTCCTTTCCAGGTTATCAAAGAACCGCATGTTGACCAAGGGTCAACGTGAAGCGGTGTCTGACTTCTTAGTAGCACTAACTTCAGCGATGCAGCCGTCCATGTTGCTCAAACTGCTCAGGAAATTGACAGTCGACGTGTCCAAACTGTCCGAGTACACCACTGTCGCTCTTAGGGTGAGTGTTTAAGGCTCAATGTGGCATAGGCCAACTTGTAGTTGCAGGATTTTTTGGTATTACTCTGGTCTCTTTTAAGATGATTGTAAAAAAAAAAATATCAGTTGTAAATAAAAAAACAGTAACCCATGCTATTAAAGAAACGAATTGAAAATAGCAGTGCGTATCATATCGTCTCACTCGCTTACTGTAAGTGCGAGTGAAATGGTATATTAAACTCCTTTGTTAGACTGCAATTTTTTATTCATTTCTCTAATAGCTACAGTCAAAATCAAAATACATTCACTCACTTAAATAAGTCTCAAAACATTTTATTTTCTGGAAAGTTTACAAGCTGGTACTATTAATATATCGTTGTACAAAGCATGTATAGATCATACATTAGCTATATATAAATTGTTTTAGCTTTTAACCCTGCACTACGAACGCTGCGCCAAGTACTACGGCAGCACCGGCCCCGGTCAGGGAGTCTACGGAGCGTCCTCAGACGAGGAGAAGAGACTCACCATGATGCTGTTCAGCAACATCTTCGACTCGCTCAGCAAGATGGACTACGAGCCCGAATTGTTCGGGAAGGCGCTGCCGTGTCTTATTGCTATAGGTATTTCTTTTATTTTATTTTTCCGGATGGGGAATTATCAAATGGCTTCCCCCGCCCTGGGCGGGGTGGGAGGGAGTGTCAGACTTTTACTGATTAAAACCCACCCATGTTCCTTCATGTTCCCTTTGCGTTCCGGGGGCGCGGTATCTCTTTCGAACAACCCGCGGCCTCGGCAATTGCTATTGGTATAAGACTCGTTTTACTTAATCATCCTCATCTACTTAGCCTTTTCCCAACTATGTTGGGGTCGGCTTCCAGTCTAACCTGATGCAGCTGAATACAAGTGTTTTACATGGAGCGACTGCCTATCTGACCTCCACAACCCAGTTACTGGGCAACACGATACCTCTTGATTAGACTGGTTGTTAGACTTCCTGGCTTCGAACTATCCGTAATGACTGCCAAAGATCTACGAATGACAGCCGGGACTAACGGGTTTACGTGCTTTTCGAGGCACGGGGGTGTCACACCACCAACTTCCAAACTCCGGACTGCTACTGAGCAAATCCCTATATCTCATTTTACTTAATTAATAATGGGAAATTATTTGGTTTTGATTGAAACATTATGGAAAACTTTTTACCGTGGATTACAGCCAATCGCTTAGTCAGTTGAAAACTGTTGTATAATAATTGTTTATTTTTTCAGGTTGTGCTCTTCCACCTGACTACTCACTGTCAAAGAACTATGATGATGAGTTCTACGGCAAGGAGCAAGTTACAGGTAAACATACTTTTTCTATACTAATTATATGAAGCCGAAGAGTTTGTAATCATGTACCGGTATGCATGTACGAGGTGGACCGACGACCTGGTGAAGGTCGCGGGAAACTCCTGGATGCGGGCAGCGCATGGCCAGTCATTGTGGCGATCATCAGGAGAGGCCTTTGTCCAGCACGTGGATGTGAACGTGGACGTTGTTCCGCTGATTAGATGATGATGAAGAGTTTGTTTGTTTAGACACTCTAATATCTGCAACTGCTGGTCCGATTAAAAAAAATCCTTTTGCTTATATAGCCCGTTTATTAAAGCAAGTACGACATACGGCAGACCCAAAGACGTAACTTAACGTGAGTGAAACCGCGGGGTATAGCTAAGCTTATATAGTTCTGCTAAACTCATGATTACATTATCGGTTACCATCAGGTGAAATAGTGATTCTGAAAAATCTATATATTCCAGGAGACCTTGACAACCCACAATACGACCCTCAGCCCATCAACACCTCCTCAGTAGCCCTCAACAACGACTTGAACACGATAGTCCAGAAGTTCTCGGAGCACTACCACGACGCGTGGGCCTCCAGGAAGATTGAGAACGGCTGGGTGTACGGCGAGGGCTGGTCGGATAGCCAGAAGACACACCCTCGACTGAAGCCGTACAACATGCTGAATGATTACGTAAGAATTTTCTAGAGTTATCGATACCGATGCGGTGACTGCATACATTCTGACCAGAGACGGACTAAGGGAAGGGGACGGCAGCCCGGGCGCCCGGGCCCCAATTCCAAGGGGGGGGGGGGGGATCTCGGGAACTACTGACCCACCGTGCGGTGTCGACGTTAGAACGAGGCCAGTGGCAGTGACATTGACGTTAGGGGCCGCGCCGCTCCGCCCGTGTGGCACCTTAAAGGTCGAATTAATTACGCACCGCACTGTTAACGCATCATGTGGCCTCACCCTTATGTTTTATACAGAATCCACAAATCAAAGAGTTCCAGAAAAAAATTAATACATTACAAAAGGGTACTCTGACAGGGTTAGTCCGCCCCTGATGCTGACCATATAGATATTGATAAGCAATTTCACCCCCTAAAAGAAACTCTGTGAAAAGTCAACCTGTATAATTAGACTTTCAAATGCAAACGCACCCCAAACGTATCTCAAATGACACTATATTTTATACCGTATTATTACTGTAATAAGGATTAATTTGCTTTTCTTTGTCATGTATTTTTTTTACATACATACATACATACCATCACGTCTGTATTCCCCGGAGGGCTAAGCAGAGGTGTACTAATGTACACCCTCAGTTCGCCGGTATGTTTTAAGTCCAATGTAATAGGGGGCGAGCCTATTGCCATTGACCGGGCACAAATCCTAACTCCGAGCTACTACTGAGAAATTCCTAATGGAAAAACCTAATAACTTTTTGCTCGACCTGGAAATCGAACCCAGGGCCCTATGCTCATTAGTCGCGCTTGCGACCACGAGACCAACGGGGCCTTTTTAATGGGCCCTTTTTGCCTGATGTAAATAAATATCCTTTTTTAAAATATCCGTTTTTAAGTTTTTTTTTTTAACTTTCAGGAGAAAGAGCGTTACAAAGAACCAGTACGCGAGTCACTCAAAGCTTTGCTAGCCATCGGCTGGTCGGTGGAGCATTCTGAAGTGGACATACCCAGCACCAACCGAAGTTCCATGAGGAGACAGTCCAAATCTGGAGGCGTAAGTTGTATAAATACTTGTATATAGTACTTACATAAAGATTGTATAGTAAAAAAGTTAATCTATACATTTTTTTTAAACTGATATTTTACATTTTACATTGCCACAAAAAAACATTACAAATAATAATAGGACTAGGTATTTACTTTCACAAAAAAAAAATGTTTTATTTTGAGATTTTTTTCCTATCTGTACCATACAGACAGACCTGTACCTGACCTTGAAGAAAACAGGCGGGATGTCTTATTTCATATTTTTTAAACGTGTTGCTTATTCCATAGTTTAAAAAAAGCTTTATTTGGGCTTTATATTTATATAAAACATTAGTGCAATAACTTTTGAAGTGACCGATAGAAAAATGAGCAATGTCGGACAATAAAGAAACTAAAACTTATGTTTCCAAAAGTGGTGGAGCACAATTTGCCAGAGCTATCTTGTCCCTCGCTGTCCTTCTCGCAGCGACGTTCTAAGCCGAGGCCCGTACCCCACAGGGCGTGCCCTTAGCTTGTAGCCGCTTGGCTTATAAGTGTTAAATCCTGACTGAAGGCTTGAATTTATGAAGCCATTACTGGTTGCCCGGCCGCAGTCGACAACCTCAAAAATATGAACTGATTGATTAAGAGCTTTCGTCGATAAACATTTTTTTGATGTTTTATATTATGTGTATATTTCCTCTGCATGCTAGCCGAAGGACGAAAGGGTCAAGGAACCGACGGTACATACCTACGCTTTTGTTATTCACTTACCTATACATACTGTTTATAGGCAGCAGACGGAGTGTGTTTGTTCTCACTCAAGACATTGGCATGGCTGGCATTCTTCCTTTTTACAAGAACTTTATTTATTATATTCATAATTACTATTTAGCAATATATTATTATTTATTTGTATGCTATACTGGCTCTTATTTCTATGGTCTGTGTTTTCAAGTTCATGCAAATTGGAGTGCATCTCTTTTAAAGTTAGAGTGAACAGGCTTCTTCTGGGTAAGCTCACTCCATTGTCGACTCTTTGTCGATGGGTTTTTCGGGGGTAACCTTCAAAGGGAGAAAACTGGGCAGTGTGGGTTTCTTACCTCAATAAGCCACACCGGTGGACACTATCAGCACATGGAGAGGGTTCCGTATCCTCTTAAAAGACCGCACCAGAACCCTCCTTGTGCAACGTATGTCTTAACAGAACATCCATCGGAAGACTGTCTGTCACCTCTGACTCAGACTAGAGGCGACAGCATACGATTTCTGAAAAAAAATGATAATTCTAAAATCGAGCTATCATATTATCCCCTTACATGGAAGAATGCCTTCACACGAAATTATAACACTTTTGCATCATAGTTTATGAATGAACCAATCGTTCAGTGAACGAACTATACAATTGAATGAACACCTTGTACACGTCAATTAGCTTTTTTTTTCACCCACCTGACTTGTGTGTTATTTTCATATCCCCGCAACGCACAGCGCCCTCCCGATCTTGTGGTGAGTTTTAGTACTAATTTATTTAAAGATAGAATAATGTATAGTAGTGTTGGTTAGTTTAGACCATTTTATTTTATTTATTATTTATTATAGGCATAGTTTTAAAAAAACGCTATTTATAAAATTGAGCATGATTTTTTTTTTGTCTATCAGAAGTAGTACCTACTACGCCATTACTGTTTGTTTGTGATAAATTTTAAATCAACAATAATCACGCCTTCCGACGTTTCATTAATATGTTTGTCTCTTCCAAATTTCTTTTTGAACGATCCATGAAAAATGAGTCGCTTGTCCTTTTAAAATTGCATTTACGTGTAAACTAATTTAAAACAAACATTTTTAGATATTTTTCAATTAACGTGTTTGCAACGTGTGGTACCTAGATTAAACCCAGTACTATGAATGTGACGAATTGTGCGCGTAAGCTGGTAGTACCTAGTAGGGCTCTTTGAGAAGGAGCTCGTCCGGGGTAGTACTACCATACCTATTTCTCCCACTGAGCAGCGTCGCTGTGTTCCAATTCGATAGGTGTGGGTGCCGGTGTAATTATAAGTACATGAGACTTCAACTTTGTCTCAGGGATGGCAACGCATTTGCAAGGTATAACCTTCAAATATTACAAATGTCTATAGACAGGGATGTCTACTTAACATCAGGTGGACCAACGCATAGGTGTGCAAAAAATTATATGAAAAAAAAGCTGCTGTGATTGCCTTACTGAATTATCAACAACCAATCACAGCAGCTTATTCAACTACTCGACTGTGACAATTTGTCACATTAACTTCGCTTTCGAAAAACCTGGGGTTAATTTTGTAGATGAGCTCGACTCGAAGGACCAATTAATTTATCTTTTGTTTTCGTCTGTATTCTTCCTATACAGGGACATTGTGGCACAGATTTTTTACATGGCTTCAGTTCCTGATTCCAAACAACCCAGGGATGAGATTTTCAAAAAACAAATGAGCTGTTCCGTGCAAGAATGAAGTAACTGTTTTTTGTTTTGGGCACCGACAAAATATTTTGACACTGGGGCGACTAGAACCATGTACAGTCGAACAAACTATTTGGTATACAGGCAAAATTATTCGTCTTTCTACTACACTATCAATATTCATTTGTTCTTGTTCTATGCCCACTTTTTAAGCTTCTGACACACTTAAAGAGAGTGATGTAAAAGATTTGACACCTCAGCACATTTACAACATTGTTTATAAGTAATCGCAATTGAACTGCCTGTATACCAAACAGTTTGTTTGACTGTACCTACAGAAAATTTTATTATTAGGTAAACTTCTGCATCACAATGTCCTACCACAGTGTAGCGTCTAAAATTTTTCTTGATCTTTTTATTCAGTATATCCTAATATTCTTCCTATACTGCTTTCAGTATTCACTAACGCTTTTGGCTTCAATTCTCTATCATGTAATTATGCATGTCAACTAATTGTAACGTGTTTAATTATTTTACTTAATGAAATTGTGCTTTTAATAAACCTTATTCTTCGTTAGCTTATATTACCTGTAACGTAGAATGTTTAGAAAGCAGATTAATAGTATTTCTGTTAACCCCCCAAAATATCAATTAGTATATTCTGTAAGAATCTCTCTCGATGAAGTTAGGTAAAGTAAGCTTAAGGTATGTAAAGCTGTTATCCCCAGCTGTCATTCTTAGATCTTTGACAGTCATTACGGATAGTTAGACGCCGGGAAGTCTGACAACCAGTCTTTCCAAGAGATATCGTGTTGCCCAGTAACTGGGTTGTGGAGATCAGATAAGCAGTCGCTCCATGTAAAACACTGGTATTCGGCTGCATCCTGTTAAACTGGAAGCCGATCTCAACTTAGTTGGGAAAACGCAGCTAAGCAGATGATAATGAAGATTAAGGCGAGCTATCTCTCCACCTGTTGCTATGGATGTCAGCACACCTCAAGCTCATTTTACCAAAATTTCTTAAGTGAGATTTATACAGAACAGCACTGTAGATAATAAAAACTCACGTCTTCTCAGTCAGTCCTTACCTAAATCCTCGATTATTGTTTCTTTAAACTCAAATCTTTCTCTCTCTCTCTCTAACCTATTACCATGTCTACCAGCAGACAGATTCAGCGACCCCCTTCAACTACAACCCCCATCCAGTGGACATGACCAACCTGACGTTATCAAGAGAAATGCAGAACATGGCGGAAAGACTCGCTGATAATGCGCACGACATCTGGGCGAAGAAGAAGAAGGAAGAGCTGGTCACTAACGGGGGTGAGTGAGATGGAACGATGTGATTGTTGTCTTAATTGATCAAGTTCTAGAGCATTGTTGAGGTGGCTCATGGAACAAAAATCTGCTGTTCCCTACAAAAACTACCTCGTTAGCCTAGTGGTCCTAAGTGCGACTGTTACGCTAGAGGTCTTGGGTTCGATTCCCAGGTCGAGCAAAAAGTGTTATTTGGTTTTTCTATGAAATTCTCAGGATCAGTTTGGAGTTGGAATTTGTGCCAGATTAATGGCAATAGACTCGCCCCCTATTACATGGCACCTAAACATATCGGCAAACTTGAAGTGTGTACATTGGTACACCTCTGCCTAATCCTTCGGGGAAAACAGGCGTGATGGTATGATGATGAATTATTCACAGATATATAAATCTTTTATTTATTCCACTACAGGAGGCATCCATCCACAGTTAGTTCCCTACGATTTGCTGACAGACAAAGAAAAGAAAAAAGACAGAGAACGTTCACAAGAGTTCCTCAAGTACCTCCAATACCAAGGGTACAAGCTCCACAGGCCTAGCAAGGCACCGCAAAGTGACACCGAACAGACCACTACCGGCGTCGCAATAGAGTTGAGATTCGCGTACTCGTTGTTGGAGAAATTGATACAATATATTGACAGGGCTACTATTAATATGAAGCTGCTGAAACCCTCAACAACATTTAGCAGGCGGACTAGTTTTAAAACTAGTACGAGGGATATTAAATTCTTCTCGAAGGTGAGTTTTTATTGTAAGCTGTGTTTGTTTGGTCCTTTTTTTGAAGTACTTAGTGTAGCGACATCTATCGCTCGACATTGGAACTACAAACTGACGTTTCCTACATCGCGCTGTCAAAGTTGGCCGCGATGTTAGTGATCCTCGCTTTTCAATGGAGGTTGAGAAACTTTACACCGTTTCTCGTCCCTCCACATTAATATAGGGGTCGGGTAATTCTATACATTACTTTGGAAAGAACTAGCAATAGAATTCGGTTTCGTCATTTAAGATACTTCTTTGATTACTGCTCCACTTCCGTAAGTCGTAGCGCGATGTTTTAAAGCCTACAACCTTCCTCGATAAATGGGCTATATCACGCAAAAATATTTCTCAAATCCCACCAGTAGTTCCTGATATTAGCGCGTTCTAACTAACTGTTTAGTTTGATAATATTAGTATAGATAAAAAAATGTGTGAACAATTAAATATAAGAAAAATTGTTAAAGAGTTCTTCCTCTTCCCTTTATTTTCTTCCTGTGTTGTCCCACTGCTGGGCAAAGGGGTCCCTCAAGTGTCTTTAAAATATTCTTTTCTTGCGCAACCTCGAATCAGTCTTCGTGATACGGCACTAAGTCATTTCGCCACCTCTTCACCTCTTTCCACTCTCTCCCATTTATTCAATATAACTTCTCTCACTCTCTCCTACTTATTTAAAATTTTGCCATGCCCTGCAGGGTCCATAATTGTTTCTATTTATTAACACCTTCTCATCTGTATGTTTCACATTATGGATTGCAATAAAGATAATTATGAGATTTGAGATTTCATTCAGCGCACTGATTGAAGGTTCCGTAGATTCATATCTATTCAATTCTATGTAGATATTGCTTCTTATAGAATAGACAGAATGAGACATTACGTCTCAATAACAGTAACTTTGTGTAAATAAGCAAAGTAGTTATTTTTTTTTACATTTTTCCTTCCCAAACTTTTATCTTTCCAATTTGAAAAGTAACAATTAGTGATAACTAATCTATTTTAACTGCCTCGTTGGCCTAGTGGTCCTAAGCGCGACTGCTACGCTAGAGGTCTTGGGTTCGATTCCCAGGTCGAGCAACGTGTTATTGGGGTTTTCTACGAAATTCTCACTAGCAGCTCGGAGTTAGGATTTGTGCCCGGTTAACGGCAATAGGCTCGCCCCCTATTACATGGGACCTAAAACATACCGGCGAACAGTGGGTGTACATTGGTACACCTCTGCCTAACCCTTCGGGGAATACAGGCGTGATGGTATGTTCATCTGTGTTTATAATAAAAGCATGCTATAATGATTGTGTATTGGTTTCCAAGCAACACAAGTCGGAACTAAAGTACTTCAAGAAGGTACATACGGGTCTTAGAGCGTGAGAACACCATGTAATCATGCGCATCTGAATTACGCTGTTTGTTTTGCACTAATACAGGAAAAGTTTTTTATCTGTGCGTAAATTTTGACTAAATAAACTTGAAGGAGTTCTAATAAGTACGTATTTTTATTTAAAAATATATTTACTTTGAAACTTATTTTATGGGCACTCGCCGCCGCTGGCGTGCAACAGTGGCGCGGCAGGTGGGTATTATCTGTGTGCTCGGCCACTGCACTGATACTGGTTACAGACCGTTAATTTCATCAGCTACGAACTAAACAGTTGTAATTTCAGTTCCAAAATGGAAATAAATAGAATTGTATTCTATTACTAATACTGAAGTACCAAAAAAAAGTTCTGCACATATCACTGATATAAACTTTTCCTGTATTCTTTACTATAACTTATAAATGGCGCTGTGTAAGGAAAACTGCTGACTTTGGCTTGTTGAAGAGACTGCAATAATAACTTTCTTTAAACAAAAACACACATTTAAGGGTCACTAAACAGTTAAATGGATCGGTTAAAAGTCATCTTTTTATTCATTATGATAGTACGGGTCCAAAAAATTTGCTATTCAAGTTAAGGCTCGTGTGTTTAAATATTTTTAACCCCCGACTCAAACTGTCTGTGGCACCGTAGCTCTTAAACTGGTGAACCGATTTGATTGCGGTTTTTTTATTTGAAAGTAGGTTTCCAAGCTATGGTTCTTAGATATGTTTTATCAAAATCGGTTTAGCCGTTTCAAAGTTATCAGCTCTTTAGTCAGCTGCGAAAGAAATACTTATTCTTCTGTCGGGGGTTACTTAAATTTTTTAATTTTATTTTTTGTTAATAAATACAAGGTGAACAAGGTGACAGCTTGCCGGCTGCGCGCTATCAGCTAACGGTTTTAAAAGATGTTGTCCAAGCCAGTGGCGTGCCGAAGTGGTGCTGTTGTAATGTGCGATGGTCTTTATTCAGTTCGACATTCTCAATGTTATCAAAATTATCAAAGCTTATATTCATTTAAGTGTATAATGACCCCACTAGAGAGCAACGCTTGCTGTGACTGGCCCAAAGACATTTTAGAATTAAACATGACGCAATTTTATTATATACACAACTGGCAGCTTCGCCGCGAGATGGCGCTGGGTACCAGTCACTTGTCAAAGTCATCTTTAATGAAAATCGAGTCTAGCACTACGCCATCTAGCGGTGAAGTTTCCAGTAATCTTGCCCATTGGGGCCCATTATGCCCCGTTTAGAGCATGTTGACGTCGTCTTGTAGTCAAATAGCTGGTCATAACAACTACACTCTCCCAAAAAGTAATTAAAAGTGTAAAGGATGTCCCTTAATTCACGCAACATTACGAATTAAATAGAAAACACAGTTCGTTCTCGGCTCAGCTCATTCACTTTTTTTAAATTACATATAAGAATTGATAGGATTTTTTTTTTACTGATGGTAAATCAACAAATGACTTTCCCCGCCCTGGGCGGGGCGGGAGGGAGTGTCAGACTTTTACTGACTAAAACCCATCCATGTGAGGAATACGGATGGGTTTTAGTCAGTAAAAGTGTGCTTGCCTTGTGCTCTTTGCGTTCCATGGGCGCGGTGTCTCTTACGAACAACCCGCAGCCAAGTAGATAGGACAAGGTTATGTATGGAATAACACATTATTTTTTAATTCGGGATGGGTAAGCTCTTGACTCTAGTCTAGGTCAGAGGTGACAAAGACAAAGTCGACGATGGACTGAGCTTACCCAGAAGAAGCCTGTTCACTCTGACTTCAAAGAGATTAGGGTTGATGCGTTCGGAAATACAGTCGCAGGTAGAGAGTTCCACTCCTTTGCAGTGCGCATTATAAAAGACGTTCGGAAACGCTTAATGCAAATTGATGGAGTGATAACAACATAACACATCCGACAAATTACTTCATTTTTTTATTGGCAGCAAATCTTTTGGTGACTGTGGGACATCCTATAATCTAACGAAACGTAAAAAGAAACGTGCCTTAACTGAAACTTACCCTCTAAGCACAATGTTTCGCGTGCGTAGCTTTGTGCTCTACCATATATAATCATCTTTGACAGCAAAAATCTTTGACAAGCAATAAGAGTATCTAGTCAAAAGCTAACGCCCAAATTCTCAAACGCAACTCAATTTTAAGTCGCCTTTAAGTCCTATACTCTCTCTGTCACTTTTAAGGTTAATTCACGCACGGATTCCGTCGAATGCGCGCGAATTCGCGCGTTTTCTTTTTAGTTTTGAAGAACTATATGCATAACGTTGTGGAGTTAAGGGTGAATTTGCTATGTTAAGTTTCAGATTAACGCTTTGATGCGCTTCGACGGTGCGCTAGTATGAATTGACCCTAAGGTGTATTTTAGCGACAGAGATACATTTAAGACTGTCTTAAAGTTAAGTGTCGTTTCAGAATTCGGGAATATGTGTTGTCTTTTTCAACCTCTTCTAATAATTTATATGCATGGTCTATAGAAATATATTACAGGTAACCCTGACTGGATCAATACTCATAAAGCTACATAGACGCAGCAGCTTTTAATTACCATTAATTATACAACAAACAAGTGCAAGAACCTCGGCAATACTTTTCGGCTTTCCAACACACAAACTCACAAATCACAAACGATTTAAAACTGACTCTAAGTACATCTACAGTAAGGTTTAATTTCCGACAGGTGGTGTTGCCTCTGATGGAGAAATATTTCTCGACACATCGTAATTACTTCATAGCGGTGGCGACTGCGACCAATAATGTGGGGGCGGCGAGTTTGAAAGAGAAGGAGATGGTAGCTGCTCTGTTCTGTAAGCTAGCTAGCTTACTGAGGTCCAGGTTAGTGAATGTAGCATTGAAATAAAGATAAAAGAAAGAATTGGGGCTCCCTTTTTTGAGTTATTCAGTATAACTTTATTCTAAAGCCAAAGATCACTCACTGATTCGTTGTTTTTTTTAAGGTTAGAAGTGATCAACTACGATCGCAATATTGGTGTTAAATTTTACAATTAATTTAGCTTCCATTTCTTAATTTGTAGCACTTAGTACGTATTTTATTACTTTGAATGACTTTTATTGTTGATAGGTCGTGTTGACATTGAATTTAATGAACTTTTAATGTTATGTAATATGTTTTAAATAATAATAAGAAAACTAACTATTTTCAAGGAACGCAATCTAACCTCAATCTGACAAAGTCTTTTTAATGTACCTAATTTTTTACATTCATCGTCGCTGAGATGAAACTGTAATTCCTGGTAATATGGCAGAACCCAAATCCGGTGTTTAAAAGCCTAAATTCCGCTCTTAACGTCTTTTTTGGTCCTTAGACTTGCAGCGTTTGGTCCTGACGTCCGGATCACAGTCCGCTGCCTCCAAGTGCTGGTGAAAGGCATTGACGCTAAGTCTTTAGTGAAGAACTGCCCCGAGTTCATCAGGACATCCATGCTGACCTTCTTCAACAATGTGGCTGATGATGTGGGGCATACGATACTGAATTTACAGGAGGTATGGATTGTTTTTGTACATTGTCTTACAAAACCTAAGCCTTCTTTGAAAGAAGTAAAGGGCAGTAGGGTCAGGTAGTGCGGCCAGAATGTTTTTTTAATTATTAATTAACCAAATATATGTATAAGAATAAAACATTAAGAAATTGCTAATTGTAAGCTTCCACATAAAAAGCGAAAACTGATTTTAGAGCCGTGTCTAAGCAAATTATTTTGTATTAAGAACTTTGGTGTCGTCGTAATAAAGTTTAAATTACAATAACTGGCTGAAATGCAAGCTTGGACTACACATAGAGATGTTTTGAGAACTTTTATCTGTATTTGGTCCTATGTCCTGTAAAAAGTGTTATCAATACTTCCAAACTTTATATTAATATTAAAATCGCTAAAGTAACTTTATCTCTCTGTCTGTTACGCTTTCACTACTCAACCGATTTTGATGAAATTTGGTACGGAGAAAGTTTGAACCATAAAAAAGGACATAAGCCACTTTTTGTTCCGCAACATCGTCTGCATCCGCGAGAAACTACATTTCGAGCAAAAGCTAGTGTTTCATATCACCAAAAGTCTTCTCTTGGCATGACATACTATCACGCCTATATTCCCCGAAGGGTTAGGCAGGGGTATACCAATGTACACCCACAGTTCACCGGTATGTTTAGGTCCCATGTAATAGGGGACCAGCCTATTGCCATTAACCGGGCACAAGTCCTAACTCCAAACTGCTACTAAGAATTTCATAGAAAAACCCAATAATATTTGCTCGACCTGGAAATCGAACCCATGACCTCTAGCGTAGCAGTCGTGCTTAGGACCACTGGGCATGATTTTTATCAAAATGACATCAAAATAATCGTAATCCATTCCTCACCCAGGGTAAATACTCACACCTCCGTGGCACCCACCTGAAGACTTCCACATCACTTGGTTACATCAACGGCGTCCTACTACCGATATTGACAGCCAAGTTCGACCACTTAGCCAACTGCGAGTATGGAGCTGACCTACTGTGTAAGTACTGTGTTCATTTTCGTCCACGTGGCTTATGTCACCCGCGTGTTAAGTGACGTCCTTGGTTACTCCTCCGCTCCCATCGGTCGTAGCATCACGCTATATAGCCTATGTTACTCAGGAATAATGTAGCTATCTATTGGTGTAAAAATTGTTATAATTGGTCCAGGAGTTTCGGAGCCTATTCGTTACAAACAAACAAACGAAAAAATCTTTACTCTTTAAAATATTTTCATTACAAATTAAAAATCTTTCCTCTTATTAGTACTAACGTGTAAAAAAAAATTTATTCTTTTGACCAATACCGGTGACGGCGGCAGATCTTAATACAAACTAGCCAAGTACGCAGGAGATATTATAGTGCACAAGTGTGTGCGCAAACACAGGTGCACTCCGTCTTCCCTAACTCTCAAAGACCGATGGGACGGCAATCCGACACAATCGAGGAGAGATCAGGCGCAGGACCAACGGCAATCATGCTTTACGAAGCACGGGGGTATCACACCACCAACTTTCAGACTCCGGGCTGTTACTGAAAATTCCAAATAGAAAAACTCAATAACACTTTTTGACGGACCTGGAAATCGAACCCGGGACACCACGCTCTTCAGTCGCACTTGTGCCCACGAGACCAACGGGGCAGTCAATATTAGTATAGATAAAACATAAAATCAAACAGCACTTCACAATTTTATTACAAAAAATATTTACGCCCAAATTCTTAAACGACAATTAATTATAGACGTTTTTCTAAGGTCATCCTTCTACAGTTTCGTCATAAAACCCAAAGAGTAGCAAAACACGCTGCCATCATTTCGTGTGTATACTTATTAAAAAAATATATATACCATCACGCCTGTATTCCCCGAAGGGTTAGGCAGAGGTGTAACAATGTACACCCACAGTTCGCCGGTATATTTATTTATTTATTTGTTTTTTTTTTTATTTTTTAGTTTATAAATAAATAAAATAGATATCACTTTTTCAGTGCTCTTGTTGATAAACGCAAATAAATAAATTACCGTTAACGATGACCAAAAACTTTACTGAGTTTGAGAATTCGGCCGAAAGAATACGTAACAAAGATTAGTTACTAGACTTACTGCTACTACCCCCACTCCCACTCCCACTATCACTCCCGCTCTCACTGTCACTCCCACTTGAACTACTACTACTACTGCTATGCCCTTTTGAAGAAAAAGTTAATTTGCATTGTTTTTTACAGTTCCTTTTGAATCTCTTCTTTAGGCTTTTCTTGCAATCGTATTTTTCACACGTAGCGTCTCCAGCGCCGTGGCAAGCCGTCTTGCATTTATTTCTTGAAACCTTTTGACAAGCTTTCTCATACTTATCCCTCAGTATGTTAAGTCCTTCGTCTTTCGTTGCATTGGCATCCTGGATTACGGTGTTGTTTTCATTCCCTAGTGTTGGCTGAAAAATGTAAAGGTGTATTGTAACTTTTGGTGTATGGGAACTTTTTTTTTTATATCATTGGATGGGTAATAAGCCTACTGCCCTCCTGTTCTGAGTGGTTACCGCTGCCTGTAGACGTCTACAATGCCAGAGGCCTTGTAAATGCGTGGCCATTACAGAGACAAAGTTGAAATGTAGCTTGTGCCTGTAATTACACCGGCACCCATACCATTTTATCCGGTACTATTATAAACGTGAGAGTTATTGAGGATGGATGGATGTTTGTTACTCTTAAGCATCGACGGCTAAGCAGAATAGGCACATATCCCTATGGACCACAAAAGCAAGATAAAAATCCTATTTTTTATCTTGTTCTTGTGTTCGACTATGGGATAATTCAGGATTTTGGCTTTATTCCAAAGCATTAAGAATTCTCAAAAAAAAAAAAAAATAATAATTAAAATCTCAGTAGCAGCTCGGAGTTAACATTTGTGCCCGGTTAATGGCCATAGGCTCGCCCCCTATTACATGGTACCTAAACATACCGGCAAACTGTGGGTGTACATTGGTACACCTCTGCCTAACCCTTCGGGGAATACAGGTGTGATGGTATGTGTCGAAAGTATACGCAGTGGAAGTCGCGGGCAGAAGCTAGTATGATTCCAAAAGAAAAGTGTAAGTGTTTACCGCCGCTATGCGTGTTAAACAAGCCGGTGATAAGTCTTCACTTGTCATACTGTTATTCATTGTTCTTGAAGCTGAAATACAATAATATTATTTTACTTGTTGGCACTAATATAATATGCTCCTGAACTATTGTCAGCCGCCACGAGTCGTGAGCACAAACGCCAAGTAAATTTTCGGGGTTTTGGATTTCTTTCTAGGCTCTTTGGGTCGCCGACGCTGCACGTGATTAGTCCGTCAGTCGGAAGGATCATGTGCAGCGTCAAAAAATCCAAAAAGGAAACCAAAAACTCTAAAACTAGCTTGACGTTTATGCTCACGACTCCTGACAGCTACTATACGATGGCGAATCCCAATGGAAACTAAGTAACCAACACACGAGATATTGTAATGCAAACATAGGTGTACTCCCTCTCCCTTCACTCTGATAGTCTAATTGGGTTATTAGACACATACATAAACTCACTCCTTTCCCATGGGGGTAGGCAGAAACCACAGAACGCCACCTGCTACGATCCTTACATACTTCTTTCGCCTCGTCCACGTTCATACATCTGGTCATACAAGCACGCCGGTTACGAGTACTACTTATTATACTTGACTTTCACGCGGACCAAGTCATAATGAACTAAAACTCAAGCCAAATAGAGTTGGAAATAGTTATATTGTAATTAATGATCCTGCACACAATTTTCAACTCTGTGTCTGTGAGACTTTAGTTTATTATTAATGAAAAAATGGAAACGCTTGAGCCGATTGTTGCTAAAGCAAGAAAAGTAAAAAAAAAAGCTAAAACTGAACGTTGAACTTATTAGATCAAGAATTTTAACGGCTGTATGATGTGTGTTTTATATCCTATATTATGTATAGCGTAAAACTCAATCTATACAAGGTGTTAGTTTAAATAAGAGAGGATAGTATTTATGAAAATGAACCACTTTCAATATAAAATCAAACTTATAATTGAGAAAAAAAATCAGCTGTTCCTTACATGTTATCGAGTTATGTGAACATAAATGTATGGAGCAGTTGATTATTTTTTCGCGATTTTACGGTTCATACTATAGTAAAAGTTGTTCATTTTCATGAGTACTGCACTCCCTTAAAGCGAATCCCTCGTTTATCCTAACACCCTGTATACCGAGTACTACTACTACTACTACTACTACTACTAGTAGTACTGTGTACATCGGTATACCGAGGGAATCGAAATGGCATCGATTTTTTTTTGAGCCGGCCTTGATATGTTCATATTTACTGAGGTCTAAGTTGAACTATGGACATTATCTATCTATTTGCCTAGCTTTTTTCCAACTATATTGGAGTCGCCTTCCGGTCTAACCACATGCAGCTGAATACCAGTGTTTTACATGGAGCGACTGCCTATCCGATCTCCACAACCCAGTTACTGGGCAACACGATACGTCCTAGTACGACTGGTTGTCAGACTTCCTGGCTTCTGACTACCCGTAACGACTGTCAAAGATCTATGAATGACAGCTGGGACCAACGGTTTCGGCAACTATGGACGTCATAATAATAATTTAAAAAAAAATCGAAAAAGTTCTCACTTTTTAAAATACTGGATGACTTCACATTATCTTCAAAAGCTTTATCACACTTGCTTTTGTAATGTTTTTTGAAGTAAGATCTAATTTCGCTTTTTCCTTTGGTGGAGACAGCGCGCAAGGAAAATTTAAGAGTCTTTTTACATGCCTTTGAAAAAAGAAACAAATATTTTTTTATAAAAATCGTCAGACAGAGAACGTCCATAACTAAACATAGACCTCCCATAAGCCCGATGTCTACTTGCAAGTATTATTGCGCAAGTTCACTTCTGCAAGTACAAACTTGCTCTGTGCATCCCCTAAACATTTACGAAAGTTTTTTGCTGCAAGTTTGGTACGATAACTTGCAAACTTCAACGTGCACAATATTACTTGTGCAAGCAAAAAGTGCAAAAATATGTATTCAGTTAGCAAAATTCATAGCTGTGTCAGTATGTGTCCGCGGACACCTCAAAATGTCTAAAAACACTTTAAGAAAAAATCGTTAGCTTAATTTAATTAAATGAATACATATATTTGTCCTTAACTGTATAAAGGTGTCTTACACTTATCGATTCTCCGGAGGCCTAGCTCCGAAGCCTTATTAGAATAAATGTCGAATGCTTCAATGCACTCTTTTCTAGCGCACGCATCGAAATAATCTTTAAAATCACTCTTGCAGCTAGAGGCCCGACACGAAGACTTGAGCACTGATTTGCTTGCCTTTAAAATAAATGGTAATATTTTAGGCCTGGTGTTAACGAAGCCAGTTTTACGATGCAAGTTAGTATTAATATTCTCGCGACCGTATATCGCTCACGGTGATCAATCCCAATAAGGACTAGTCAAGTACGCAGGAGATACTATTGTGCCTAAGTGTGTGCGCAAAGGGTGCACTCCCTTTTCCCTCACTCTCATAGTCCGATAAAACGGCAGTCCGGGTCACGGAGATGTCACAGCAACTACGGCCAAACTCCGGGCTGCTATTGACGAATTCCTATTGGAAATCCGTAATATCACTTTGCTCGACCTGGAAGTCGAACCCAAGCCCCAATACCCAACAGAACTAAAGAGGCAGTTAAGAAGAATACTTAGTAAAACTTAAACAGAACTTCCATTGTAGTCTTTACAAATAAATAAAATTAGAATATCTATTTCCAATGTCAAAAAGGAAATAGATATTCTAATAAATGACTTCTTACTAAATGCTTAATATTATTTTTTATTTTTGTCCTATCGCCCTGTCTAGTCTCCGAAACGGCTCTACCAATTTTGACGGAAGTTTCACTGGCAGATAGCAACTTAAGCTACTTTTATTATAAAATAAAAACTTTGGTTCTGCGCAAAATGAAACCCCATATTAACCAACATAGGCGAAAGAAATCGCTGGCGTCTAGTACCATGTAAAATTCTTACCTTATAACATTTCCTGATTACCAATTTCAGGCACGCGTCCCCATAAGCCAGTCGTAAAGCGCTGGTCTTTAAAAGATCTCTGGATATGGCTTCGTCAGTATCACTCAAGTTCTCTGACGACCCATTGACTGGTTTCTAAAAAAATTATATGCATAATTCAAATTACTAGCAACATAAATCTCATACCCAGTTTTACAGACTATTTACATAGATGGATAACTGCCTCGTTAGCCTAGTGGTCGTAAGCGCGACTGCTACGCTAGAGGTCTTGGGTTCGATTCCCAGGTCGAGCAAAAAGTGTTAATGGGTTTTTCTATCAAATAGGTACACCTCTGCCTAACCCTTCGGGGAATACAGGCGTGATGGTATAAACTCTCTGTGATTCCTAAATTGAGCCTTTTATTTTATTGTATAAAGGTTATCGACATATCAAATAATTCTGATTCGGCATCAACTCGATTTCTGTATTTCTTTTTTATGATGATTAAGTGTGATGCCCTCACATTATGTGGTGAATTCTCTAGACCAATACCGGTCACTGCGGCTAATCTTAATGCAGACTAGGCAAGTACGCAGGAACTATTATAGTGCATAATAAGTGTGTGCGCAAACACAGGTGCACTCCCTCTTCCCTAACTCTCATAGTCTGATGGGACGGCAATCAGGAAAAATCAGGCGCGGGACCAACGGCTTTACGTGCTTTCCGAAGCACGGGGATGTCACACCATCAACTTCCAAACTCCGGGCTGTTACTGAGAAATTCCTAATGGAAAAACCCAATAACACTTTTTTGCCCGAGCTGGCAATCATACCCAGAACCCCAACCTCAACGAGGCATTATGTTGTAGCAAAGGGTAAAAGGAAATTCATCGCTTTGCGTGAGAGTTCAGGATATTCATCTTGTCTAGCTGCCCAAAAATCAATCAAAGACATCCTTTTTAATCAGCCGCCATTATGTAAATCTTGTCGCGAACCCTTACCGCCGAATAGTAAACCCCACTTTGAGTAACCCTGATTTAGAGGACCCACGACCTTCTATAACCAGACCAGGCAGTACTTCCTTAGAGGTTCACGCGCTTATAACCGGCACCAAGGGCATAATAATACCCAGAACCAGGACCCCTAAATACCTAACTAGAAGTATACCAATATAAACAAGCACACATGTACACACATCGTTATAAATAAACTAGCGAACTGCCCCCGACTTCTTCCGCATGGCTTATTTCACCCGCGTTAAGTCTTTGGTTACTGCTCCGCTCCCGTGTGTCGTAGCGTGATCTTTTACAGCCTATGTTACTCAGCAATAATGTAGCTATCTATTGGTAAAAAAATGGTTAAAATCAATCCAGTAATTTCGGAGCCTATTCGGTACAAACAAATAAAAAAATATTTTCTCTTTACAATATTAGCATAGATACCTCAGTCGTATTGCTTCCATTGCTGGTTCGCAAATAAATTCCAACTGTAAATTGTGATGTTGTTGCTTCGATAGATTGTTCGTTAACTTTACTTGCGTCGACCTGATCCTCTTCTTCTGACTTTACAAATACTTTTTCTTTAGAAAACGGCTCCAAAGAGGTTTTATTTAACTTTCTTGTTGGCGTGCCTTCTACGCTGTATCTTGTTTTCTTAGTGACCGGTGCTTCGTCCTGAAGTGTAAGCATTTCTGGCATTATTTGTTTGTTTGCTTCATCTACCTCTTCTTCATAATGTGTCGGGTCTTTTGGTTCTATCGATCTTTCTTCGGGACGTATCGGCTCCTTCGGCTCAATTGATTTTTCTTTAGAATGTATCGATTCTTTTGGTTCTATTGATTTTTCTTTGGGCCGTGCCGGGTCTTTTGGCTCTGACGGTTTGTCTTTAGAGCGCTGGCGATCTTTTGGGTGCATTGGTTTTTCGTCAGAATTTCTCGAATCTATTGGGTCTATCAGTTCTTCGGTTTCATTGCTCTTATCTGTAATGCTTTTGTGTACTCTTATTTCTTTTTCGTCGTTCTGTGGTTTTTCTTTTTCATGTGATTTAGATTTCTCTGCTTTGGGTTTTTCTCCTTCTTGACTCTTGTCTGCCTCGCTGCTGATTTCTGCATGACTGTTATTTTCTACTTCACTGTTCTTGTCTCCTTCCTCTTCTATAAACATTTGTGTTGGGTAAGATGAGGTAGTGGTGTTCATTTCTGAGAGTATTTTCTTATCTTCTAAATTTTCTTTGACCTCAAAATCATCTTGTGAGTACGTCTTCTTCTTTATTTGCTTATAGTTATGTATCAGTTCTTGTAATTCATTGTTAACACGTGTAATATTTCTGATAACATCGACGAATATTGGTTCTGGTTTTTCTTCTGAACTGAATCGTACATTTGTTTCTATGTTTGGAGCCTAGAAGTTAAATTTTTGGGTCACGTGACTTAATTTTTAGCATCAGTACAAATTATTTGAATATTGTGCAACATACTGCGTGTAGAGAAGACACAGCACAAAGCCATTATCTACACATTCTGTTCATCGAACTAAGTCATATTAAGAAAATGATTTTACTGTGAAATGTTTTTCTTTTTTGGTGCAAAAAATCATTGTTTACTTTGGAACCTTGATTTTTAAAATTTCCGTTACTCGGGCATAGTTCAACCCCAAAATAAGGAGAAAAGTAAAAAAGCTATATGTATATAAGAATCTAGAACTCTAAGCGATGTAGCTCAAAAAGCTGCAAGGCTTAAACGAAACTGGTCGAGTCAGCATTTCATAAAACACAGCTAGACGGGGTCGCGGCAGACCAAGGAGAAGATGTCGGGACGCCTTGTTCCTCGGGAACTACAACAAAGGGGAAAGTAGAAGAAATGGGGGAGGCCTTTGCCCAGGAGTGGAACACCAATGTCAAAAAAAAACCTATGCGGAGATTATGAAGATTAGTTTAAAACAAATATTACCAATAAAGCCAAAAAATACACACAAAGCACTATGTAAAACAACATTTAAAATATTGAATAAACCAGTCTTTGAACGATAAACAGAATCGATTTACACGCCCGTCACTGGTTTTATAGTTGATTTCACAATAATCATATGTTTTATTAGATATTTATCAAAAGCCATTTCTAAAGAAAAACTAGAAGTTTAAAACATAATATAGGAAATAAAAATGAAATATATCGATTATAATAACATACCATCACGCCTGTATTCCCCGAAGGGTTAGGCAGAGGTGTAACTATGTAACCCCACAGTTCGCCGGTATGTTTAGGTCCCATGTAATAGGGGGCGAGCCTATTGCCATTAACCGGGCACAAATCCTAACTCCGAGCTGCTACTGAGAATTTCATAGAAAAACCCAATAACACTTTTTGCTCGACCTGGGAATCGAACCCAAGCCCTCTAGCGTAGCAGTCACGCTTAGGACCACTAGGTTCTAATTCAAAGTCAAAGTCAAATCATTAATTTCAATTAGACCATTCAAAAGCTACTTTTAACCGTCATGTGCAGAAGGAGGCGGCGGGACGACTGAGACAGAGGTTCTCGCGTCCCAGCCGCCGCGGTAGACGCTCCGGACGTCGGGAGCCGCGAGACGACTCCCGGCCGCCGTAGATACGGGCCTGTGGACGGTGAGCAATGGGTAGCTCACCATCCTTACGTTGCATAACGACAGGCCGTGTCGACGGCGCGTTCGTGTTCCACGCGCGCCTCAAAGAGATGTCAGCAAAAGGAAGGGGCCACTGAGGGCCGATGCCTGCCGGGGCTGCAGGTGGTTCGTAAGAGATACCGCGCCCCCGGAACGCAAAGGGCACAAGAAGGAACATGGGTGGGTTTTAGTCAGTAAAAGTCTGACACTCCCTCCCGCCCCGCCCAGGGCGGGAGAAGTTATTTGATGATTTACCACCCTCCAAAAAAAAAAAAAAACTACAAACAAAAAGTTTTTGTTAGCCCTGGAAATCCGATTATTATTTAAAATTCGATTTTTAATTGCTTTAAATCAATAAATAGTTATTGAATTGAGATGTAACTGCCTCGGTAGCCTAGTGGTCGTAAGTGCGACTGCTACGCCAGAGGTCTTGGTTTCGATTCCCAGGTCGAGCAAAAAGTGTTATTGGGTTTTTCTATCAAATTCTCAGTAGCAGCTTGGAGTTAGGATTTGTGCCCGGTTAACGGCAATAGGCTCGCCCCATATTACATGGGACCTAAACATACCGGCGAACTGCGGGTGTACACTGTGGTACACCTCTGCCTAACCCTTCGGTGAATACAGGCGTAATGGTATGTTATGTGTGAATTGAGATGTCAAAAAAGTGACGTCATAGTTTAGTATTGTCGTACAAAACAGATAATGGAATCCCGTTTTGACAGCTCATAAAAAGTACGTCAATTGATTAGTGGTGTCATCTACCTAATTCATGGAGATTTTCTTTCCCATATTTTGGAGTTGACTCATAATAAAAGATCTTCACAATTATAAGTGTTTCTCCCACTTAAAGATGCGCAGTCTTTTAAAAATCAGTCTAAATAGAAACATGAACTAAATATTCTACTTTGCCCACAGTGGACGAGATTCAGGTGGCGTCATACAAGATGCTGGGCTCGTTGTACGCGCTGGGCACCGACGCGTCGCTCACACACGACAGAAAGTACCTCAAGACTGAGATCGAGAGGCATAAACCTGCTTTGGTAATTGCTTACTTTTTTTTTTATTAGCCTGTTCTGACCCTCTTCTGGGCAAAGGCCTCCCTCCAAAAGGGAACCAAGTGTCGTTTTTCCTCATTACTAAAGAATAACTACTACGAAAGTAATTCTGTCTGTCCGTCTGTTATGCTTTTATGAATAAACCACCGAACTTATTTTGATAAAATTTTGTACTGGGTAAATTTGAATCCCAAGAAAATACATAGGCTACTTTTATGAGTACGGAATAACCGACATGTACGCGAACGAAGTCGCTGGAAGCAGCTAGTAATGACATAAATAAAGTAAAATGTACACAAGTCCAAAATAATACTCGTATTTTAAATTACAAAAATCTAATAGAATAAATTTACATTAGTACGCTTGCGTACACCTAGATGGCGCTAAAAACAATAACTCCCAACAAAAGAATAAAAATCCCTACCGCAGCTAACAAAAGACCTAATAACTTTGAAACCGCTGAACCGATTTCCATTAAACATAGCTAAGAACACTCCCGACTAATTCACCTCTCAAACAAAAGGAAACAAAATCAAAATCGGTTCATGCGTTCGGGAGCGACGATGCCACAGACAGACACACGCAGACACGTCACATTTATAACATCCCGTCGTTTTTGCGTCGGGGGTTAAAAAGAAACAAATTGAAAGTGTTCCTTGTCCAGGGTTCGTGTCTCGGAGCATTCAGTTCCACATTCCCGGTGGCGTTCCTGGAGCCCCACTTGAACAAACACAACCAGTTCTCTTTGCTTAACAGAATCGCTGATCATTCGCTGGAAGCCCAAGGTGAGACAGAACAAGATATCGTTTTGCTCAGAGCCGCAAAGATGCTCGACTTATCTTTTTTAATTAATTGATAATATTTATACCGAAGGATTGGCTTTTACCATGGCCAGAGACTCAGCTTTACCATCCTATGTGGCAATACCACCATTTTTAGGCACATTTCCAGATGACGGACATGTGGAGGAATTTTTGGATGCCATATAGTTTTAGATTTTTCTTTTGAATATTATTGGTTTTTCTTTTATGGTATCTTATTTTCAGTCTGTATAGATTAAACTATTGATAATGAACTATAAAGTTTCAGAAATAGAATTGAAATTTAATTCATGGTATAATTCCGCACGGTATTTAATATCTTGCACGCATTTTCAATTGTATTTTTTTTCTTATTTAAACTTACTTTCATTTAATTTAGTTAACTAGTGACCTGCCCCGGGTGCAATATTCAATTGTTTTATCTCACCACACCACCCAACTAATTCCCAACTTTATCCGTACAGACATAATGCAGAAAATGGAACAATGCATGCCGACCCTTGAGACGATCCTGGGCGAAGTGGATCAGTTCGTCGAGTCGGATAAGACGTACAACGAAGCACCGCATATTATTGACGTTGTGCTGCCTTTACTATGCTCGTATCTACCGTTCTGGTGGGCACAGGGTCCTGATAATGTTACTCCTACTGGCGGGTAAGTACTACATAGACACACACCACCACGCCTGCACTCCCTGAAGCGTTAGGCAGAGCAGAGGTTTACCGATGTATACCCACAATTAGCCTGTTTGTTTTTGGTCCCATGTAATAGGGGACGAGCCTATTGCCATTAACCCGCACAAATCCTAACTCCGAGCTACTACTGAGAATTTTATAGAATAACCCAATAACACTTTGCTTGACCTGGGAATCGAACCTATATGGAGCGACTACCTATCTGACCCCCACAACCCAGTTACTTGCTTTCCAAGACTTTACGTGCTTTCCAAGGCATGGTGGTGTCATACCGCCAACTTTCAACACTCCGGGCTGTTTGCTACTGAAAAATACCTAGTGAAAAAACCCAGTAACACTTTTGCCCGACCTGGGAATCGAACCCAGGACCTCTACGCTCATCAGTCGCGGTTGCGATCACGAGACTAACGGTCCAGTTACAAAATGCCTCTTCCACCATGTACCTATACATATAAAAACTCCGTACTCTTGTGCTTCCAGAAACCACGTTACCATGGTAACAGCAGAGCACATGAACCAACTGCTGAAAAACGTCCTCAAGTTAATTAAGAAGAACATTGGCAACGAGAACGCTCCGTGGATGACGCGTATCGCGACTTACACCCAGCAGATCATTATCAACAGTTCCGAGGAACTGCTGAGGGACTCCTTCTTGCCTCTCGCTGAGAGGGTGAGGAAGAGGACCGATAATATGTTCCATAAGGAGGAGAGTTTGAGAGGTTTTATAAAGGTAAGCAAATTATAATTTCGTAAACATCTCAAGAACGGAAAAATATCATCAATGTAACTTAATTTTTTATATATATATTTTGATTTGTTTTTTTTATATCCTGTTACCTACCCTTATCTTCCAGTCATCAACCGACGACACTTCCCAAGTGGAGTCTCAGATCCAAGAAGACTGGCAGCTGTTGGTTCGAGATATTTACTCCTTCTACCCACTGCTCATCAAATACGTTGACCTGCAGAGAAACCACTGGTTAAGGAACAATGTGCCAGGTTCGTACCAATCAATATGGGTAGGTATCAATGTGCCAGGTTCGTACCAATCAATATGGGTAGGTATCTAGACGTTTACTGTGAGGTGTAGTACTTCTGTAAATAAAGAGATTTTTCTATGGGAACAAGGTCGAATAAGTTCGAATGAAAAGATAGCTTCTGTATATGTGTAGTCTTAGATCCCGGGTTGCGCCGGATTGCCGACCTATCGGACCATTAGAGTGAGGGAAGAGAGAGTGTAGCGCGAGTATTTCCGCGCACACACTTGTGCACTACAATATCTCCTACGTATGTGGCTGGTCTATGATATAGATATTTAAACGATATTATATAGATAGATTTCGATATTATACACTACACTACAAAATTATCATAGTTTCAATATTTAAGCCCACTTGCGCCATAACTCATAATATACATGAACCTATTTAAATCATCATTCTGTCCAACTTCAAACAATTAACAAAAATAAAACGATATTTTCATTCCTTTAACGCTAAATGTAATAATAATTAATTTCACTTTGTGACTTAAGGTGCAAGCGAGCCTTAAACACACCGAAAGTTGAAAAAATTGAGATAAATTGTCATTTACCATCAACAGAGGCGGAAGAACTATACAACCACGTGGCTGAAATATTCAACATCTGGTCCAAGAGTCAGTACTTCTTGAAAGAGGAACAGAACTTTATATCTGCCAACGAGATTGATAACATGGTAAGTTTTGTGAGAACTTTACCTAATCTCTCCTTTGGATCGTTTAGATACTAAATCTACTGAAATTAAAGTCTAAAAACACAAAATTAAAAATTTTAATGAACCCCCCACAGAAGAATAAAAATCCCTACCACTGCTGCGGGTTGTTCGTAAGAGATACCGCGCCCCCGGAACGCAAAGGGCACAAGAAGGAACATGGGTGGGTTTTAGTCAGTAAAAGTCTGACACTCCCTCCCGCCTCCCTCCCGCCCAGGGCGGGAGAAGTTATTTGATGATTTCCCACCCACCAAAAAAAAAAACAAAGCTAACAAAAGAACTGATAACTTTGAAACCACTGAAATCAAAATCGGTTCATGCGTTTGGGAGCTACGATGCCACAGACAGACACACACACAGACACGTCAAACTTATAACACCCGTCGTTTTTGCGTCGGGGGTTAAAAACGATCAAAAGATTTTATTATTCCAATAACTCAAAGTCTGACTAATGGTCTGACGTTAAAAGGCACTTTTGAAAATCTTTCTTTAATTCTTAAGGAATTTGTTTTAATACAATAATAACGGTATATCAAGGTAATGAAGAGTACGCTATGTTATGCCAGTGCAGAGGGCGTACAAATATTTGTAAGTAATTAAGAAATCAAACCAGGCAATACTTAATAGTTTAATAAAATAAGTCTGGACAGTAAAAAACAATTATTGCATAATACAAATCAATTAATAATAAACAGCAATAGACTTTCAATTCAATAAAAAGATAAAAAAGGCAATTGACATTTGTGTCTGCTTCGCGGACAGTGAAAATGTCAAAGTTAAATCATTGATTTCAATTAGACCATCAATAGGCACTTATGAACGTCACAAACAAGAAAAAAAGAATTGAATCCAGTTGCCTCTTCCCAAACCAAATTACGTACGGAGAAGAATGTCAAGAAACGTCATACCATTCATTAAAAATAAATTGGAGGTCCTAAAGTATTTCACGAATTTTCTTTCATTCTTTCTTTATTGTTTTTTTTCTGTGACAGGTCCTAATCATGCCAACAGCAACAAGAAGGGTGACAGCAGTTGTCGATGGTACTCCTCAGGCTGGTGGAAAGGTATTGACAAAACCATTTACTTAACGCTTTCAGTCAAAAATAATAATTACTAGCTTTTAGAAAAGTCCGAATCAAAACTTATTTACTTAACACTTTCAACTAAAAATATTAATTACTAACTTTGGTCCAAGAATTCGTCCGCTTCAAAGTCAAAATTAAATCTGACTTTTCCTATCTATATTCTACGTACTTGCTAATTTTTAGCTTCATAAGTCTAGTAATTTTCGGAGTTGTTTGTTTCAACTCTATTTCTGTTGTATTTTCAGTTCATTATTAAATAATTTTACATCTAAGACAAAATATACGAGGTAGTAAAGGGACTTTGTGACTAAAACTTTAACCATGGATTATCTTTTGTTCCGCTGTATAAAATCCTAGATGGGGGAGGGAAGGCGAAGGGGTTGGTCAGACTCTTACTGACTGGAAGTTTTCCCACACTTACGCCAAGAATCTCAAGAGTGTACGCGCCTCCCGCGACTCTATACCCCTCAGAGATAACATATTTCGTCGGTTATAAAAAAAAAACAGCTCCTCCATACATTTTGACCGCCTGTTTTAGTCATGATGTCCCGTCTCTTCTTTGAATATTTTAATTAATTTGAATAAATTACTAAAGGTTTTCATAGCACTAATACATAGTGACTTATCTTTAGGCACGGGCACTCGTAAGTATTCAAGATTCATCTAATTGATTGATTCACCAATATGGGCAATATGACGATCAACATAAATGCAGGTTTTAGATCACGTGTACAATCAATCGTGGTCTATTTATTACTGTTTTACCCTCAACAGCTGTGACCGATTCAAAACAACCTCATGTTTGATTCACAAATGATTGATAAGATTCCTGATTGATAAATCGTTTGATTGATTGGGTTTTTACACACTGACTGCTATTTTTCTTATTTTTATGTCTTTCCTGATTCGAATTTACGTAAGAAACTATATTTTATTTATAGTCAACTTCAGAATTCATATTTCACTACGTTTTTTGATTGGCTTCTTATACCTTGACTCATTCGCTACTTCTTAACTGACTTATTCTGATATATATCTATTAATTGATTTACTCCGTTATTTTTTTTTTACAATTTTGCCCTTTAAAAGTGTGTGAAAAAATTACAATTCTCGTCATGACAGAATAAATAATTGGATTGATTGATTCGGTTTATTTTTTATCAATTCATTTAGAGTCTAAATCATACCTCATGTATCGTAGTCAGTCCCTAAGTTTGTCGTTTAAAGCCCTTGCTACATAAAAAGCATGCCATAGGCGAAGCGAAAGCTTAGAGAGTGTTAGCTTTTCATTCATTCGTATTTCAGGTAGTTCCATAAATACTTATTATGAAAAACTCTGTGTAGTAAAGGCTTTAATATTAGAATCCTGTCTTACAGTTGAAGCCATGTGGTATAAATGCAGTTTCATTCAAATTATTTTTAAAAAAATATTGAAAGTGCTGCTATACAGCCTTATTTTGTCATTATACTCATCATTATAAACAATCTTTACTACGGAACCAACCCTGAAATTGCTAAAAAAAAAACAGCTGATCCATACTTAACGTTGAATGCTATTTCGCATTTATGGTATAAAAATTTGGCTGTATATGCATATGCTTAAAAAAAGTTACCGCGCGATGAAAAATTAATATTTTCACTGTATATAAAATACTTTGTTTGTCTGTACATTGAGAACTCTTTAATACAATCTATATTATATAAAATACAGAAAAAGAAGAAACACCGCGACAAGAAGCGAGATAAGGATAAGGAGGTCCAGGCATCCTTGATGGTCGCCTGCCTGAAGAGGCTGCTTCCAGTTGGTCTGAACCTATTCGCCGGCAGAGAGCAAGAGTTGGTTCAGCATTGTAAAGACAGGTTCCTGAAGGTAGGAACCCTCAAGGTAATCTATCTCCTCATTAATACCATCTTTAAGTTAATTTTTTTTCTGATCATTAAATTTTTGCACCATTTTTTGAAGTAGACGTTTTAAGGGCGTTTCATTTATTTCTTGATGGGCAATACTCGTTTTTTCTCTGTATAAAAAGTTTAAAAGCCAGTATTATTATTTTTCAAAATATATTTAAATTGACATTAAAGACAGTAATTGAAAATGGCGCTCCCTTTTCTGTTGCCTTACTTACTCACTATACTATACGAGTGAAATGACACGACATGACGTTTTTCATTTGGCGCCATTTTGAATTCGTATCTTTAATGGCGTCAATGTAATAGTATGAATTTAAAATGGTGCAATATTTTTTGATCAGCAGGTACTACCTATTTTATTATTTTATTTATGCACCTACCCACATAGTTATTTAATGACGTCAGTCCACATCCTATACCAAATTTGTGGCACCGATAATAGCATGGATGGTGATATAAGAGTGATATGATTGCACATTGTACATATGGTCCTATATAAAGTGGAGCGTCATTGACACACAGTCTTACCATGAATTTAGTATATGATTCTGAATGCCTGAGCATTGAAATGTGTCTTCATATATTTGACTAGCTTTCGCCCGCGGCTTCGTCCACGTGGCTTATTTCACCTGCATTAAGATACGTCTTTGGTTATTGCTCGGTTCCCATGGGTCGTAGCTTGATGCCATATAGCCTATGTTTTCTCAAAATTTAGCTCTATCTATTGATGAAAAAATGGTTGAAATCGGTCTAGTAGTTTCGGAGCTTTTTCGGTACAAACAACAAATATTTCCTCTTTATAATATTAGTATACGTAAAATAAATTGCCGGTTCATACGTTTTTGTATGGAACTGCTGTTTTTCTTTTAAACGTTGAAAAACGGGTCTAAAATCATGTATTGAAGATTCATGGTAAAAGCTTGTGTATGTCCCTTCCACCAGGTAGCAAGTTATCACAGCCTTAGATGGAACTAAACCATAACTGGATAAAATATGGTGTATGATTTGTGACCCTACTTTCCCTGTTTAAAATACATAATAGAGTGAGCTCGTCAAACCTATTTCTAAGAAAAAATATATTGATTTCAGTGAGTTTTGATTATTCAGACGGGGCTATTTTGACTTTAGGTTAATTCTAACTATGGGTACCTTTGATAGGTACAGTAAAATAATAGTTTTTGTCATTATAATGACAAGAGTTATGTTATAATCAAGGAGACGAGATTCATGAGATATTATCATATTTAGTGCTTTGGTTTTAATATTGTGTATGTGATTTGGCTGTCGCATTGGTTTGACAACCATACGGATAATATTAAGGCATTTAAATAAATAAATAATTATGTTGTCAGCCATGAAGTCACCTTTTATTAAATACATGAATGCAAAACTGCCTCGGTAGCCTAGTGGTCCTAAGTGCGACTGCTACGCTAGAGGTCTTGGGTTTGATTCCCAGGTCGAGGAAAAAGTGTTATCGGGTTTTTCTATGGCAGCTCGGAGTTAGGATTTGTGCCCGGTTAATGGGAATAGGCTCGCCCCATATTACATGGGACCTAAACATACCGGCGAACTGAACACCTCTGCCTAACCCTTCGGGGAATACAGGCGTGATGGTATGTAATATAAAAATCACACGGTCGATATAGCCCCGCCTGAGTAAAGACTGTGAAGGATGATTTCTCTTGATCTTGACCTTCGCATCTAGCATTGGTTCACGCTGCGTATACGCTGCTTTGTATTTAAACACAATTGTATAAAAACTAGCGTGAAACTTCAAAGTATAAGCGCCCTACCTTCGCTAAACGCTAGCGCCAGATGTGCCAGACTACCCCAGTCATCTTTTATGACAACCTTGACATATTAAAACACCCTGCTTTTCCCCAGCAGTAACAAACAAATCACTTTATTAACTAAAGACCTCACGAAACAACTAACATTTAATTCACAGAAAATGTCCGAACAAGATGTAGCCGAGTTCGCGAAGACACAACTAACACTACCAGACAAAATTGACCCAGCGGATGAGATGTCATGGCAACATTACCTGTACAGCAAGCTGGGTTCGAAAAGTAAGAGTAACATTACCGTGGAGACAGCAGAGAATAAAGCCAAGATTATTGATGACACCGTGGAAAGGATCGTCGCGATGAGCAAAGTTCTGTTTGGATTGCATATGGTAAGTGAATGTGTAATTTATATCCTCTTTTTTTAAGTTGGTTAGAATGGGGTATTTTTGCTCATTGCGATTAGTCGGATTTGGAAGATATTTAGGGTATTCCGAAAAAAAAAATTAAGTAGGTACTTATTTATTGTATTAATTTTGAATTACTTGGGTACAATTATTGGGTAACATGGGTGAAATTTAAATGCTTCTATGTCTATGGAAATAAATGTATATAGCAATGTCTTTTAAATATCAAAATGTTTCCTTATTTTAACTTATCATTACATATCGTCTTTATGTTACAATTCGTATCACTAAAAAAACGAGTAAAAATGGCGGCCAAACATAGAAGCTTGTATTGTCATTACACTCCTGCAGTATAGTGAAGGAGTCAGATGACAAGACAAGCGCCGCCATTTTGAATTCGGTTCTTTAATAACACGTGTGCGCGACGAGATGTCATAAAAATACTTAAATCAAAGATTGAATGTATATTCTACCCACAATTATTTTAATTTTTTATTTTACACATTATTTACATCTTACTAGATCGACCATCCCCAACAAATGAGTAAGAACGTGTACCGGTCGGTGGTATCGATACAGCGCAAGCGCGCCGTCATCGCTTGCTTCAGACAGACATCACTGCACTCTCTGCCGAGGTCCGCATAGTGTTGTGTGGCTTGTGTGTGGTGTTATTCACTAACTACATAATAAACGTCATGTAGAACGAATAATCTCCTAGTGTAAAAATGGTTATTATTGTCTGACTTTAAATAGGTACTTAACCATCCTTCACATAACCGTTTCCAAACGTCTTTTATAAAGCGTACTGCAAAAGAGTGGAACTCTCTACCTCCGTCTGTATTTCCGAATGCATTCAACCCTAATCTCTTCAAATTTAGAATGAACAGGCTTCTTTTGGGTAATGTCACTCCATCGTCCACTTTATCTTTGTCACCTCTGACCTAGACTAGAGTCAAGAGCTTACCCACTATAAATTGGCCTGTGGACGGTGAGCAATGGGTAGCTCACCGTCCTTACGTTGCATAACGACAGGCCGTGTCGACGGCGCCTTCGTGTTCCACGCGCGCCTCAAAGAGATGTCAGCAAAAGGAAGGGGCCACAGAGGGCCGATGCCTGCCGGGGCTGCGGGTTGTTCGCAAGAGATACCGCGCCCCCGGAACGCAAAGGGCACAAGAAGGAACATGGGTGGGTTTTAGTCAGTAAAAGTCTGACACTCCCTCCCGCCCCGCCCAGGGCGGGAGAAGTTATTTGATGATTTCCCACCCACCAAAAAAAAAAAAAAAACCCACTATAAATAAAAAGAAATATCGCGATAATGCCCGTCGTCAACATCTTGATAAACGAATTTAGTAACATAGGTGCAAAAATAATGACATAATAATAATCTATACTAATATTATAAAGGTGAAGAGTTTGTTTGTTTGGCGGAACGCGCTTATCTCAGGAACTACTGGTTAAAATTGAAAAATTCTTCTGATGTTATATGGTTCATTTATCGAGGAACGTAACGTAATGCGGGTGAAAAAACTACGCGGCCGAAGTCGCGAGTAGAAGCTTACTTAATAACAATGATACCCCTATTATTGTCTTACTGCAGGGCAAATGCCTCTTCTTATATAAAGAAGGCTCGTGCCTTCTCTGTAATGGTTGTTCAGTAATCATTACACCTGCTCAAGGCGGATTGGCGATTTAAGAATTAGATTGATTATGAGTTTTGGTTTCCTCACTATATTTTCCTTAACCAATGCCAGTGATAATAACAAAACAAAAAATATTAGTATTAAGTTTGATTGTATTTCTCTGTACTGACAAGATTTTACATTTTTTCACACACTAAAATGCTTATTTCTAATAAAATGTTGTACGTAAGTATGATTGTGCATGCTGCCTTTGGACCCGACTAGGCGACGAAGCCGCGACAACGTTCGGATGTATGGAAGAGAGTGTTATGTGCGGCGAGGAAGCGCGCCGCCATAGCTTGCCTGCGTTCTGTACATCTTTATAAGATGAGTCGGTAGGTTTTTGGAGTGATTTCTTGAGAAAGTCATTGCTCACTATACAGGACTACTCTGACACATCAAATAGATCTTACCATTTAAAATTACGGCTTGAAGAAGATAATGTAGACAGTGATCTTTTGCGCACTCCCGCACAGTTTTATGGAAAAGGCGCATGCGACAATTTTGACCCACTTTTCAACATTGTTCAACAGTAATGAGACCCATGTCATATGAACGCTCTTTTTTTCCCGAATGTCAGACTTTTACTGACTAATACCCGTCCATATTCCTTCTTGTGCCCTTTGCGTTCCGTGAGCTCGGTGCCTCTTACGAACATCCCGCAGACCCAAATATGAAAGCTTTTGAGGAGTACTTAATTTTGTTCTATGGCACCTAAGTTTAGATCCAGCGCGAAGAGCAATGTGCTAATCTTCGCCCATGATTTACACGAAAAAGCACCATTTTCTGGCTGTATTTGAAGTTCGTTGCCATATAATGAAATTAAGTGCTCTTGAAGAGCTTTTATATGACATGGGTTTCATCACTGTTGAGCAATGTTGAAAAGTGGGCCCAAGAATCGTACAACGGTGCCCATGGTCCTTTACGGAAAATTTACTAACCAAAGACAAAGATTATAGTTATTCTCAAATTGTTATCTAGTTAATTACTTATTGATTAAAACATGACTAGACTACGTTTTGTATAAAATGATCTATCGGTATGACAAAAAAAAGTGACGTGAACCGTTACCTATTTAATCTTGTCATTAGTAAAGTTACTTAAAACAAACTTGTTAAAGCCTTAATTTAAATGGCAAGTGTAATAGTGAGATTGATTGTAACCTTAAGCCTATATAAACGCCTATTTTATCTTGTTAACCATCTTAAAAAGTATTCATCGATTACATTTTAATAATTATATTTGACAGACATCGAGCCTGCAACATATTCGCTAGAACATACTACGAATTGTGGTTGGAAGAAGAGAACATTGGCCAAGAAGTCATGATTGAAGATCTTACAGTAAGTACTTCGTTTATCTAATAAAGTATTTTTTTATTATATTTACATACATATCATCTCGTCGGTATGCCCCGAAAGATTAGGCAAAGGTGTAACAACAAGGGGCGAGCCTATTGCCAATAACCGGGCACAAATCCTAACACCGAGCTGCTACTGAGAATTTCATAGAAAAACCCAATAACACTTTTTGCTCGACCTGGGCATCGAACCCAAAACCTCTAGCGTAGCAGTCGCGCTTAGGACCACTACCGAGGCAGTTACACAACGACGTGCTGCTACTGCTATATTTATGAGAAAACGGTCGCGTTAGCTTGTTGATGACGCGAACCCATAAATTTTGCCCCTACCAAAAATCGCTCAACGAGGCTCAAGAAGTTTTCACTGCAATCATCCAGAAAAATATACACAAAAAAAAAGAATATTTGCAGTTTAGTAGAGAGATAAACATTTTTGCTTCAATACCAAATAGCTTATTCAACTGTACTAAAAAGCATACATTATTTATTTATTAAAATCTCCCTTACAAGTATCATTACAGGTATGTCCATAATGCGATTGCTTTTTTTTCTGTTTTTGGGGGGTGGGAAATCATCAAATACTACTTCTCCCGCCCTGGGCGGGGCGGGAGGGAGTGTCAGACTTTTACTGACTAAAACCCACCCATGTTCCTTCTTGTGCCCTTTGCGTTCCGGGGGCGCGGTATCTCTTACGAACAACCCGCAGCCCCGGCAGGCATCGGCCCTCAGTGGCCCCTTCCTTTTGCTGACATCTCTTTGAGGCGCGCGTGGTACACGAACGCGCCGTCGACACGGCCTGTCGTTATGCAACGTAAGGACGGTGAGCTACCCATTGCTCACCGTCCACGGGCCCGTAAATGCGATAGCTTACTCTCAAAACTAACTTAAGTATTTACAATATAAAACTATTTATGAAAAACGTAAAAAAATAAAATAGCTAGTAACTTATTTTAACCAGCTTTCGTACTAAGTTTCAACCATAAAAACACAATATTTAAATATAAAAACAACAAAGTTTAGCCGTATCTAATCTGTACTATAACATAACAACAGCATTATTGAGCGACTGCTACGCTAGAGGTCTTGAGTTCGATTCCCAGGTCGAGCAAAAAGTGTTATTAGGTTTTTCTATGAATTTCTCAGTAGCAGCTCGGCGTTAGGATTTGTGCCCGGTTATTGGCAATAGGCTCGCCCCCTATTACATGGGACCTAAAAACATACCGGCGAACTGAGTGTGTACATTGGTACACTTTTGCCTAACCCTCTGGGGAATACAGGCGTAATGGTATATGTGTCATGTATTATTTTTGCGAATTCACTCATATAGCATGTAAATACATCGATCTTGACGTGGAGATCGTTAATAACCCGAATTGCGCGGGTCAAAGGCGTTTTAGCGAGGAGGTTGGTCCTGGCAACCGGCACGGCCAGCAGCGGCGGGCGACGCCGCCTCCACACATAGCGGTCCAGTACACATAAACTTTGGCGCTGCAGCACTCCTGGGTTATGCTAAATCATCTGCAACATTAACATCATATCCGCCGCACGACGTGCGCCACTAAACATAGGCCTCCCCTAAAGATAGCCACAATGACCGGTCCTGCGCTGCCCGCATCTATCCAGCATTATTATTATATAATTTATTAATCGTCTGCCGTCGTATGTAATCGTCGTAGTCGACTGCTACGCTAGAGGTCTTGGATTCGATTCCCAGGTCGAGCAAAAAGTGTTATTGTGGTTTTCTATGAAATTCTCAGTAGCAGCTCGGAGTTCGGATTTGTGCCCGGTTGATTGCAATAGGCTCGCCCTCTATTACATGGGAACTAAACATACCGGCGAACTGTGGGTGTACAGGTACACCTCTGCCTAACCCGTCGGGGAATACAGGCATGATGGCATGTTATGTTATAAATCGTCAAAATAACACGTGTTTTATTTTCCAGCAATCATTCGAAGATGCTGAGCTGAAGAAGAGTGACGTGGTCGAAGAGGGGGAGAAACCAGATCCTCTTACTCAATTGGTTACCACCTTCTGTCGTGGTGCTATGACTGAAAGATCCGGGGCTTTACAGGTAACAGGCAAACTTCTTCAACAATAATAGCGGCATTTACGCAGGTCCCGACTGATATGGGATTAAACTTTCATCTTCAACGCAAAAACGAATTAATTTCCTACATGAAAAAGTTTAGATTTCATTGAGCGGGAAAATGTGTCGAAATTCACGGACATATATAGTAAAGAAGGTCTATATTGTGTTGCTACTGATGCTGTGATGCTTGAGCTGATGATATTGAGTTTATATATAAAAATAATAGTTAATATGTAGCGACATCTATCGCTCAGCATGCGAACTACTACGGCAAACTGACGTTGCCTAGATCGCGATATTAAAGTTCGCCGAGACGTTTAGCATATTTACAACATCCCGACAACAACCGTCGGGCAGTAGCCCGCGAGATACAAGACCCGTGTGGTCAAAGGACCCTCCCTTTTCTATGGAGGACGAGAGACTACACCCTGTTTCTCATATCTCCAAAAATATAATAATAAAAGTTAATTATTATTTTAGTAAGGTAAATATGTCTTATTTTTACTGTATAGTTACTTGGACTTGTCCTTAATGTGGTACATGTTTTATTGTAATAAATATTTAGCATCGCGTCCTTGTATGAAGTAACCTAATAAACTTTTCATAATACAAAACAATTTGTAGGAGGATCCTCTATACATGTCGTACGCGCACATAATAGCCAAATCTTGTGGAGAAGAAGAAGAAGAAGGCGGCGGGGAAGAAGAAGAGGGAGGGGGTGAAGCCGAGGCTGAGGACGAAGGCAGAGCTAGTATACACGTGAGTTATATTTAGGACTTTATTTGAATGATGATAAGCTCGAATTTTGATTAAGTACTGCATAAGTTGAGGGAGTAATAATATTTATTTAAATAAGTTATCTGTTACACGCAGAAAACAGTGGATATGTTTATGGTATGTATGTATAGAATAGAATTGTATATTATTTTCTAGGTACATAGTATAACTGCCTCGTTACCCTAGTGGTCCTAAGCGCGAATGCTACGCTAGAGGTCTTGGGTTCGATTCCCAGATCGAGCAAAAAGTGTTATTGGGTTATTCTATGGAAGTGGAATTGTGCCCGGTTAATGGCAATAGGCTCGCCCCCTATTACATGAGACCTAAACTTACCGGCCATCTGTGGGTGTACATTGGTACACCTCTGCCTAACCCTTCGGGGAATACACTATGCAATCATACTTATTGCGTAGTGGTAAAAGTCTCACCGTTTTGATGGACGGAAACTATGAAAAATAATACTATTATATTATATTTTAGCAGCCGCTTGTGCTATTAAGTATACTGTAAAATACGCTGAAACATACGTTGTGATAATAACACGGAAAAATTATAAAAAGAATTACCTAATTACTTCGAAATATTGGAAACATTTTACTTGGGTTGGTTTGTTTAGACAGAACCAAGCTCCAATTACAGCTTTTGTGACACTTTCTCTCTTATACAGGAACAAGAAATGGAGAAACAGAAGCTCCTCTTCCACCAAGCCCGCCTCGCGGATAGGGGGGTGGCAGAAATGGTGCTGCTACATATCTCGGCGTCCAAAGGCCTGCCCAGTGAGATGGTCATGAAGACCCTGCAGCTTGGTATCTCAATATTAAGAGGAGGCAACATTGACATTCAGATGGTAACATTCATTTATTTTTCGAGATCATGGACGTGGCAGGATGATTTCGATGAATTCCTTCAAGGCACGAAAGCGTGATGGATGGAAGGAAAGGATGGAAGGCTTTTGCCCAAAAGAAGGGTAGAACTAGGCTAACAAAAAAAAACATTACTAAATCTGGCCCCTGATGGACGGCTTTTTTTTTGGGTACGGTAGCCCCTTGAAGGTTAGGTTTTGATTAATTTCGTTGCGGGATCCAAGATAGTTATAGAGACAGAGACAGTATCGTTTCTCCGGGACTCATCGAGCTTCATTGCCTCGGCGCTCTTCTGACGGTCTCCACTGTTGATTCTGGCTTTCAGGAGTTGCAGTGGTTGGGGAGAGTATGGCGGGCTTGTCCCATTAAAAAAATATTACCTAACCTCAAAGTAATCACATAATATTCTATCTTCAGGGTATGCTGAACCACCTGAAGGACAAGAAAGACGTAGGATTCTTTACGTCGATAGCTGGTCTCATGAATTCTTGTTCCGTGTTGGATCTGGACGCCTTCGAGAGAAATACCAAGGCCGAAGGTTTGTTTCAACAATTTTCACTATTCATTACTTCTCCGACGAGGCTCGGTGGTTTTTTTTTATAACTATGGATGGCAAACAAGCCGACGGCACACTTGATGTTATTTGGGCACCGCTGCCTATAAACGTCTGCAATACCAGAGGCCTTGTAAATGCGTTGCCATGCCAGAGACAAAGTTGAAATGTGTCATGTGCCGGTAATTACACCGGCACCCATACCCTTCAAACCGGAACACAGCAACGCTGCTTTCTTTGCAGCAGAAGTAGGTGCGCTGGTAGTACTTCCCCGGACGAGCACCTTCACAAAGAGCTTTACTACTGCTATGACACCGTTGTGGATAAGATTCCGTGCATATCCTAAAGAAACTTACAATTTATAAGCATTTTGTTAGTTTATCTTGGACATCTTGGAAATGGGTGAAGGGAAAACATTGTAAGAAAATCTGGACTTATAACTAACTTAAGTCGGAAATCGCCAATCGACCTTGAGCCAGTGGCAGTGTGGTGATCAATGCTTGCGCCTTCTCTACATGAGAAGAGGCCTTTGCCCTTTTTTTGTGAGAAAATCCTCATGAGTGCCCTCCGTCTGGGGTGAACGGAGGACTATGTCGGACGTTTAGGCTGCCTGTGCATATAACTAGGTCAGTTGGTCGTCTAGAAGCGAGAATTTCTTGCAATCCTATTGGTTAATATTTCTCTGTTTCTCCGCTCCGCAGCTCCGTTCCGCTTCTGTGGACAGACAGCTTTAGCGACTAAAACCCCACGGATTCTTCTGTTACACCTCTCTGTAGGACAATAATAGGCTGGTATTATGTTATACTGATGATCACATTATGCTTCAGGTCTGGGAGTTGGTCTAGAAGGCGCGGCCGGCGAAAAGAACATGCACGACGCTGAGTTCACCTGCGCTCTCTTCAGATTCATACAACTAACCTGTGAAGGACACAACTTGGGTTAGTACAGAAATAAGAATAGAATAGAATAAACGTTTAATTAGATATTTGATGTTTTCTGAATTTTACTGCTGTATTTTTAAGATAAAACTACTTTGGTATGCCCGAACAGGATTCATAGTTGTACTTATTAAGCCTTATGTAACATCTTTTATACAATGTGCAACTAAACAAATGAAATTCTCAGTAGCAGCTCGGAGTTAGGATTCGTGCCCGGTTAATGGCAATAGGTTCGCCCCTTATTACATGGGACCTATACATTCCGGCGAACTGTGGGCGTACATTGGTACACCTCTGCCTAACCCTTCGAGGAATACAGGCGTGATGGTATGTATGTTACTAAATGAAAATTAACATGAACATTGTCCTCTGTCCACAGACTGGCAGAACTACCTGAGAACGCAAGCCGGTAATACGACGACTGTAAACGTGGTCATCTGCACTGTGGATTATCTGCTGCGGCTTCAGGAGTCCATCATGGACTTCTATTGGCATTACTCTAGCAAGGTAAAACGATACTTTATTTAAATTACTGCACTCGAGCTTGTCCGCGTGGAAGTCAAGAATATCAGAAAGCATATCCTAGGACATTTCGCAATAGTGTAGTTTTCTATCGTCTAAATTTGACTGTAATCGAACTAGGACTTCCAGACGTTATCTTACGTAGAGAAAGAGGTAAAATTGTTTAATTGTAAGTGTTAATTTTACCAACGACTGCTACGCCAGAGGTCTTGGGTTCGACTCATAGGTCAAGCTAAAAGTGTTATTGGGTTTTTGTATGAAATTCTCAGCAGCAGCTCGGAGTTAGGATTTGTGCCCGGTTAACGACAGTACCTATTACATAGGACCTAAACATACCGGCGAACTGTGGGTGTACATTGTTACGCCTCTGCCTAACCCTTCGGGGAATAAAGGCGTGATGGTATGTTATGTTTACCAAAAATTTTATTTGTATTTATACTATGAAGTGCATACTTTAACACTAAAAATATAAATCCCCCCCCTCCCTTCCTTTCCATATTTGAACACAAAATTAAAATTTTAGGTAACCCCCGACAGAAGAATAAAAATCCCTACAGCAGCTAACAAAAGAGCTGATAACTTGGAAACCGCTAAACCGATGTCTAACAAACATAGCTAAGAACACTCCCGATTAATACACCCTTCAAACAAAAAACTAAATTAAATTCGGTTCATGCGTTCGCGAGCTACAATGCCACCGACAGACACCCCCACATACATACACACATACACGTCAAACTTATAACACCCCGTCGTTTTTGCGTCCAGGATTAAAAAAAAGGTATGAAGGAGGAAAAGCTTGTATGTCTAGGCTTTTAATCGCATTAGTCAACGGCTCAACAACCAGAAACACCATCACTAGCTCACCATCACTATTTGGAAACTAACCAAAGACCAATTGTTACCCAGGAACTGATCGACCCGGCTGGCAAGGCGAACTTCTTTAAAGCGATAGGTGTCGCTTCGCAAGTATTCAACACCCTCACTGAAGTCATTCAGGGTCCTTGTACTCAGAATCAACAGGCTTTGGCGCACTCCAGGTACTGTATCCAAAAACCCGTGTAATAATATTAACAGCTTATTATTGTCCCATTGCAGGGCAAAGGCCTCTTCTCATTTAGAGAAGACATGAGCTCTGATCACTTACATTGCTCAGGACGGATTGGCGATTCCAGGCTTATACCTCTACATAGTATAAAACAATAGTAGTAGTTAATGGCAATAGGCTCGCCCCCTATTACATGGGACATAAAACATACCGGCGAACTGTGAGTTTGGTACACTTCTGCCTAACCCTTCGGGGAATACAGGCGTGATGGTATGTAACACAAAACACAGTCGCTTCAGTCCCTCTGTTTAGATCTTTTCAAAAACGAAACGGATTTAAGTGCGTTTTCATTAATAGATTGAGTGATTCAAAAGGCAGGTATAACATCGCGCTACGACCAACGGGAGTGGAGCAGTAACCAATAGTATATAGCTAGTTTATTATAAGTTTAGGTTTCCTCACGATGTTGTCGCTCACCGATGCCAATGATGTCCACGATAAACTTAAATTAATGTACATATAAATTGAAAAAGTCACATACTTGGAAATTTAAAAGAAAGAGATAGAAACATTTTTAATTGTGATCTTTTGTCTCCCTTAGGTTGTGGGATGCAGTGGGAGGTTTCCTGTTCCTCTTTTCCCACATGCAAGACAAGTTATCTAAGCATTCATCTCAAGTGGACTTGCTAAAGGAACTCCTGAACTTGCAGAAAGACATGATCACCATGATGTTGTCTATGCTTGAAGGAAACGTTGTTAATGGTAAGTGCTATAATGGAGGATGGACGGTGAGTGCTATGTCTGCCGAAAAGCAGCGTTGCTGTGTAGATGTCTATAGGCAGCGGTGAACCTTAACATCAGGTGGGCCGTCGGCTTGTTTGCCATCGAATTGGTGTAAATAAAGGAGTTCTTTAGTGGAGAGAGAATTCAAGATGGCGGTTTTGAGCTGGATGTATATAACAAAAGGTTTTTTAATTAGTTGGTGAAACTTCACAATTAATTCACTCTATCATCATCATATCAGCCCATAGCCGCCTACTATTGAACGTAGGCCTATAATTCACTCTATGAAAACATTTGTAATATAGTTTTTTATATAAACATGCACAATATATCAGAAATATATCTATTTTAATAAGCGTATGTGATGTGCCAATATTAAAGTAAGTTGCAGTTCCAGTTGCATCAGAATGGTTGTAGAAAGTGTACATAAAAAGGTATTTAAATATAAATAGGTACAACAAAATGGGTTTATTTATTTTGGTGTGCGTTGGACTCTAGTCTAGGTCAGAGGTGACAAAGACAAAGTCGACGATGGAGTACCAACCCAGTTTCATTCGCTTCGAAATTAATAATTAGCTAGACAATTAAATTGGCAAATAAGTGACGCCACAGCACCCTATTACCATAGACAATCTATGGAGGAATCGCTGCTTTTATTTTAGCAACCTTTCCTTCCCCCAGGCACAATCGGTAAGCAGATGGTGGACACCCTCGTGGAATCCGCCTCCAACGTGGAATTGATCCTGAAATACTTCGACATGTTCCTGAAGCTGAAGGACCTCACGTCCAGCGCCAGTTTCCAGGAGATAGACGCCAACAATGATGGATGGGTTCTGCCCAAAGACTTCAAGGAGAAGATGGAACAGCAGAAGAGTTATACGCCGTGAGTATCTTTATGAGACCTAGCTAGCCTAGTGCCATGTGCTACAACTAAAAAAAGTCAAAGTCAGAAGTCAAAAGTCAAAGTCAATGGTCATGGTCAAAGACAAAGTCAAAGTTAAAGTCAAAGTCAAAGTCAAAAGTCAATTAGTTTATTTCGATTAGATCATAAAAAGGAACTATTGAACGTTATACACCAGAAAAAAAAGAATGTTTTAAATTCCATATTAAATCTTCTCCCTACGAAATTACCTTTTGGAAAGGGCAACTGCTTCCATAAGATAGTTTCCATGGGAGAAGAATGGGCAAGGCATGTTAAATGTAATAAAACTTTCATCGATTTCAATAATATCCAAGACTAGCTTCTGCTCGCGACTTCGTCCACGTAGTTTTTTCACCCGCATTAGGTTACGTCTTTGATTATTGCTTCGGACCTATTGGTCGTAGCGTGATATTATATAGCCTAAAGCCTTCCTCTATAAATAAACTATTCAACACAATAAGATTTTTTTAAGTTCAAACGAATAGTGCCTGAGATTAGCGCGTTCAACCAAACAAACAAACTCTTAAGCTTTAAAATATTAGCATAGATAAACTTAGAGCGTACATATGGATTGAAAAACCCACATGCTCGGAATCGAACCAACAACCTCATGCATATGACTCAAGCGCCTTAACCACTAGGCCAACACAACACACACAACGAAATTGTTATAAAAACTTCTCTTTTTTTTTCAGCGAAGAGATCGAGTTCCTCTTAGCCTGCTGTGAGACCAACCACGACGGCAAGTTAGATTACATTGGTTTCTGCGACCGGTTCCACGAGCCGGCTAAGGAAATCGGCTTTAATTTAGCTGTCTTACTTACCAATCTCTCCGAACACATGCCTAACGAGCCCAGGTAAGAAAACCCTACTATATTTTGTAATTTACGACTTCAATATGACTAAAGTTAAGTATTATGCACGCTACACACGCATTGATATACTTGTGCAAGTTTTGAATTGCACACTTCTGCAAGTCTGGCAAATTTATGTATTAACGTTTGTGTAATGAATTGGTGCAAGTGTCAATGCCATTTTTGGACACTACATTAACATGCTGACTTGTGCAAGTATATCGTATCGTGTGTGTATGATACTGTTAGTGAAATAAATAAATAATCCGCGAGGTACTTAAAATCAAAGTCAAATCCGTTCTTGATCTTCTTTCTATAAACTACTTACCTGCTAAATTTCAGCTTCATAGCTCAATTCGTTTTCTAGGTTTTAAGATTAGTCAGTGAGATTCAAAAAGGGGACAAACAAACATACATTGTTAGGCTTTTTTTTTTTGGTGGGTGGGAAATCATCAAATAACTTCTCCCGCCCTGGGCGGGGCTGGAGGGAGTGTCTGACTTTTACTGACTAAAACTCACCCATGTTCCTTCTTGTGCCCTTTGCGTTCCGGGGGCGCGGTATCTCTTACGAACAACCCGCAGTCCCGGCAGGCATCGGCCCTCAGTGGCCCCTTCCTTTTGCTGACATCTCTTTGAGGCGCGCGTGGAACACGAACGCGCCGTCGACACGGCATACATTGTTAGGCTAATAAACACATTACCCTCCTTCCCGTCGCACAGTCAGGTCAAAAACAAATATTCGTCTTATTTCTTATTATAATTTCTAATATGCAAGCTAAACAACCGTGCAAATATTGTAGGTGGCAAGAAAATCTTACAAACGCCTTTTCGTCCTCAGGTTAGCCCGTTTTCTGGAGACAGCCGGTTCCGTCCTGAACTACTTCGAACCTTTCCTCGGCCGCATCGAGATCATGGGCGGCTCCAAGCGCATAGAACGAGTCTACTTCGAGATTAAGGAGTCCAATATTGAGCAATGGGAGAAACCTCAGATTAAGGTATGTAAGATTTGTTTCAGCATTTTCATTTGGAACGACATCTATCGTTCCATATGTGAACTACAACTGACGTATTCTATCGCGATGTTAAAGTTCTGCGCAACATCTACAGTAACATTATACGGCTGCCTATCCGCAGAAGCGGAGCGAGGCAACGGAGCGGAGAAACGGGGAAATATTAACCAATAGGACTGTATAAAATCTTCGCTTCGCCCTAGTTATCCTATTGGTTAATATTTCGCCATTTCTCCGCTCCACTTCTGTGGACAGGCAGCCTAAAGCTGGAGAGTTTATCTGTTTGTTTGTTTAAATGCGCTAGTCTCAGTAACTTCTTCTCCGATTAGAACATTTCCTTTTACGTTAAATAGCCCTTTCATGGTGGAAGATTATAACTATGCAACAATAAGCTACGACACAAAGGAGCGGAGCAATAATCAAAGCTGTAACGTGGGTGAAACATAATATTTCTCCCGCTTCGAACCCACGCCACGCAGCGCAGCAGACGATCGTTTAGCCACTGCGCTACCCCTACCACCGGTTTGTTATGACAGTAGCATTGTTAACCTACAAAATTGTTGAACTACCCTCATTAAAAAAAATATTACATTACATACCATCGCGCCTGTTTTCTTCGAAGGGTTAGGCAGAGGTGTAACAATGTACACCCACAGCTCGCCGGTATGTTTAGGTCCCATGTAATAGGGGCGAACCTATTGCTATTAAACGGGCACAAATCCTAACTCCGTGCTGATACTGAGAATTTCGTAGAAAAACTCAATAACACTTTTTGTTCGACCTGGGAATTGAATCCAAGATCTCTAGCGTAGCAGTCGCGCTTAAGACCACCAGGTTAACGGGGCAGTCGAAAAAAAATAAGAACTACATCTGAAACTTTCTTTTCCAGGAATCAAAACGCGCGTTCTTCTATAGCATCGTAACAGAAGGAGGAGACAAAGAGAAGTTGGAAGCCTTCGTAAACTTCTGCGAGGACGCCATCTTTGAAATGACGCATGCGTCCGGACTTATGGCAGCTTCAGAAGAGACTGTAGGTGGAACCAAGAATAGGGAGGCCAGCTACATGTATATGGGCGATGATGACGATGAGAGGCAAGTACATAATAATACCAGCCTATTATTGTCCAACTGCAAGGCAAGAGCCTCTTCTCATACAGAGAAGGCACGTACATGACATTTTCTTTTCAGAGTTGCCATCTTTACTCGAGAAAATTTATTTTTAATTTGGCTCAAATGGAATTTGTTTATGACTGTACCTAATACGTTTACATTTTTAAATAATTTTCAGAGCCGGCAAAGATCCATTCCGTCGCGGTTTCCAGTCGGTAAAAGACGGAATCGCTACAGCATTTTCATCCCTATCTCCGTCTAACATAAAGGCGAAAATCGCAGACCTGCAACAAATGCCGCCTGCCGAGTTAGCAGTGGGCTTCTTCAAAATGTTCTTCTATTTATTCTATTATTTGGGCTATGGAGTGCTCGTCGTCGTCAGGTAAGTTTGAATTTGAATTTTATTTTGTTGTTGATAAGTTCGATAATCAATTGAAACTCATAAGTGACATGTTACTTTTGTGTTCCACGCTACTTTCGGTGCACAGTCATTGGTAAATGCTTCACTATTTCAAAGTTGTGGTTGTAGGGTGTTTTTTTAGCTTGTGACGTCATTATGATAGTACCTAGTTCTTGTTAGACGTAGACTTTTTTGTAAATCTATAAGTAACTATTTATATCCTATACGTAATCAATTTTTTTTAAGTATTAAATAAAACTTTTCCCTTTTTTTTTGTTAAATATTCTATGGGCAAAGGACCATGGGCGTTTTTCTATGGAGGCTGTGCGTAAAACCAACAAAAACCAAATCTATTGTAATGTATAATATTCTAGAATCTATGACTGTCGCTCCATACGAGAATTTTTTTTTACACAGAAGACTTATATTACGTGTAAAAGTTTGATGAAATTCGCCCTAAGTGCGGTAGTAGACACTCATAAATATGAACAACATTCTCAATAGAAACAAATTTAAAAAAAAAATTGGAAAAAAACATTCGAAAAGAAACGCCACAAGTTGACAAAATAACCTTTAATTGTAAATGAACCCCTCTTTATGAACTTTTTTACTTATAAATACACAGTGTCTTGTTTTCATCTAGATTCCGCTATTTCTTCACCTTTTCCTTTCCACATAATATCTTGATTAATCCGTCTTAGTACAAATTGTGCATGACTGTACCAAAATAAAAAACAACTAAAAATGTGTGTGTACCATAGAGTAGGGAAGTGTAAATAATTTAGAGTACTATCGTTAGAAAAAGCTTTAGCATGACTACTATGTGTTTAAATGACATTCGACCTTAAGTCACTTATTTCCAAGGTTTTTAATTGAATACAAGGTTTTGGAAATCTGAAAAGAGGTTTTTAAACTCATCATGATGAACAGCTTTTACTAGGCAACACTGAAATCATGTAAAAAACAGTTTCTCCTTACATTTATGTTCACGTAAACAAAATGCGTGCATTAGTGGATTTTTTTGCGATGCAACTTTGGCTGACCTCTTTTCAGGATTTCAGGTAACCCAATTGCACCTTGTTTATAAATCTCTCACTGTAAATTTAGATGAAGTGGGCTTGAGATAAGCTGTCATCCTGATGATTGAAAGTTGAAGCTTATTTCACCTGGAAACAGGGTAGATTTTTACATAACAAAACTGCTGATCAAACGTCTGGTCAGAAAACCTCATGTCTGCTGATGTTATTGGTCGACCCTAACCAGTTGACATGAGTTATAATATCAGAGTGAAAATGATAAGGCTTTCAGAAACCGGTAATTTTCTGTGTTGTCGTAGAATAGGTATAGATAGCACCAATATCGCTTAGTGGGCACTGAAACACAGCCTTTAAAATCTACGCACTATTTTGGGCTGAATTTCGCCAAGAGAGAAAACTTCTACAAGAAATATCAACTTAGCAAATGTGTGTTTATACACGCACTATAAAATCTATTGTCGTTCCAATTTCAAAAAATCTTTCAATCTATCAAAAATGCCTCTAACTTTTTGACATTGATTGTCACTAAGACGAATCTCGCGACTAGATTTTGAGCAACGGAAATCGGCCTTCAAATATTTCTCGCAGAAGATTTCTTACAAGTATAAGTGCGATTACTCATGATGGCTTTTTGCACCAATACAAACGCGACAGTCTGCCCAACTATTATAGAAGGCTAGCTATTTAGGCTAAGCCAGTCTGGCAGCTGAATTCCTGCAAAAAGTCACCGTGCGTCCCATAATACGGCCATAGACTCTTATCAACCCACTTAATCCAAAAACGAACCATTCCATCAATCCAGGTACATATTCGGAGTACTCCTCGGTCTGATGCGAGGACCTCAAACGGATGAACCGCCTCCAGAGCCAACGGAGGAGGAGAAAATCGGTCAGTTAAGACACAGGTTGCTAGCCACACAAAGTAAGAACAACGCAAGGTATATACACGGGTGCCGCTTAGCACTTGCCGCGTTTGGTCACTGTAAGACACTGTCCCACTGCTGGGCAAAGTCCTCCTTTATACTTTTCCATTTTTCCTTGTCGTTTTGGCCAATCTACCAAGAATGAGTCCAAGTCGTCACGCCAGTCTCTTAGGCCTGCCTCAATGGAGACGCCTGACCTTAGGTATCCATTGTGTGTGGACCCTGGCCCATCTGCCCTGTTGCATCCTAAAGAAAAAGTCGAAAGGGAATAGCCCACGTGGTATGGGTTCAAATATGAGTACCTTTAACCCCTGAAAAATATATATATTTCAGGGGTTGAACAGCAGGCAAAAACAAACTGTCAAGCGCGAGCAAACTGCTGTCATTGGTTGACTAAACTAACGACAGCCAATAGGATCACTTGATTTGGGGTTCATTTTGAAGCATCGATGATTTTCGTTTACTTTAAAAACTTACATTCCAACTTTTTTGTTTCTGTTTTTATAATAATATACTTATCCCAACAATTATTATTATCATCCCAACAGTGACCAAACGCAACAACAACAACAAATATTTAATCGCCAAACGCAGGTTTAACAACAAAATGTAACACCTAATGGTTTCAAAATTATTATTAATTATTGGCATTAATTGTATTAATTATAACATTTGATGGTGTAACAAATCTGCTTTTGGAAAATAACAGGTAAGCTAACAAATGAGGTGAAATAGTTTGAGAGCCAGTGACCGTGAAACTTGAATTATCAAGTAACCCGTAAGCAATACAAACCTAGTTTCTATGAGCTGCCAAAACGCGATTCCTCCATAAATTTTGTATGGGAATAAAATTAAATTAAAATTCATTTATTTCAGATATCCAAGATCCATATTCACAATAAAATTATAAACTCCATATTTACAAACTGTGACGTCATTTATTTCTCAACTCAGTTAACTATAATTTATTGATTGCAAGCGCCTAAATAAAGTGATTTTTAGAGAAATTTCTCAGTAGCAGCCCGTAGTCCAAAAGCCGTCGGTTTGAGTTGTCATTCGTAGTTCTTTGACAGTCGTCACGGGATAGTCAGAAGCCGGGAAGTCTGACAACCAGTCTTACCAAAAAGTACCGTGTTGCCCGGTAACTGGAATATGGAGGTTAGATAGGCAGTCGCTCCATGCAAAACACTGGTATTCAGCTGCATCCAGTTAGACTGGAAGCCGACCTACATTGTCCGGAAAAGGCTAGACAGATATATTTTGCAAAATAAATGAAATCGCGCTTGATAAATCGTTAGAGAATTGATTACCTATATAATATTTCGAAAACTACTGTTTTTTATCATAACAATAAGCTTTTTTTTTTTGGGGGGGGGGTTCTTGTGCCCTTTGCGTTCCGGGGGCGCGGTATCTCTTACGAACAACCCGCAGCCATAACAATAAGCCTATGATTGAGAAACTAAAGTTATGTTTCGTTCTATCAAAATTAGTGCAGTTCGTTCTACAATATTGAACCAGTTAATTAATAGTTTTATGTTAATTTGAGCGGTCACTGGCTTTTGAACTATTGAAGGTTTTCTAAAATTTCAAAGACATAAATGGGACTGTTCATGTGACGGAATTTTAATGTTGTAAAAAATGATTAATATAATAATTGAGTTTAGTTCTGCCAAAATTGTAATTGGCCATAATATATTTTCTTTTAAAAAAAAAAACGTTGCCCCACACTAGGAATATCTCCTGTATCGTGGATGCGTTTACAAACATATAAACTCACATACACAAACAGCCAGACCCGGAACAACTATCTGTAGGTCATACAAATATTTGTTCCGTGCGGGAATCGAACCCGCGACACGCAAAGCAGCAGCCGATCGCTCAGCCACTGCGCCAACTGTGCCGTCAAAACTTACTCAATTTACGTCAATTTTAAAACTCACTAACAACGACAACATACCATCACGCGTGTATTCCCCAGAGGGTTAGGCAGAGGTGTACCAATGTATACCCACAGTTCGCCGGTATGTTTTTAGGTCCCATGTAATAGGGGGCGAACCTATTGCCATTAACCGGGCACAAATCCTAACTCCGAGCTGCTACAGAGAATTTCATAGAAAAAGCCAATAACACTTTTTGCTCGACCTGGGAATCGAACCCAAGACCTCTAGCGTAGCAGTCGCGCTTAGGACCACTAGGCCAACATACCGGCGAACTGTGGGTGTACATTGTTACACCTCTGCCTAACCCTTTGGGGAATACCGGCGTGATGGTATGTATGATGATTAATAAAATTATAAAGCTGAAGAGTTTGTTTGTTTGGTTGAACGCGCTAATCTCAGGAACTTCTGGTTGGAATTGAAAAAATATTTTTGTGTTAAATAGTCCATTTATCGGGGAAGGCTATAGGTTATATAACATAACGCTATGACACACGGGAGAGGAGCAGTAACCAAAGACCTAATTTAATGCGGGTGGAAAAAACCACGCGAGCGAAGTCGCTGGCAGCAGCTAGTCATTAATAAAATTATAGTTCGTTTTGGCAGAACTACACTCAATTATATTTGAGCTTAACGATGTTGTAAATTGGTGAATATTGTGTCTTTCAGTGGCGTCGTATATTTAATTTCATCACTAATTTACTATGGACCTATGGGTCCTTTGTATTGTCGATTGAAAGAATTTGGTATCTAACTTATTCTGGTTCATAATTTATTGCCTGAAAATAGTAATTATCTATTTAACCCATATCATCCCAGTGTTCCATTTTTGAAAAACACTAATTTAAGAATGCGTTCAAAAATTATAATAAAAAAATAAAAAAGTAACCGTTTTAAAAATGGAACACTAGGATGATATGGGTTAACGTATTGTTATCTAAATGGACTTTAAATTAACGACTTTTTGTCGCATAGACAATTTAAAGCCTATTGCAAATCGCCAGTGTATAATATAATTTACTCAAACACTTATAACAATTCGATAAAACACAAAATTAAAAATTGTACGTAACCCCCGACAGAAGGATAAAAATCCCTACCACAGCAAACAAAAGAGCTGATAACTTCGAAACCGCTGAACCGATTTCCATCAAACAAAGCTAAGAACACTCCCGACTACTTAACCTTTCAAACACAAAATCGAAATCTGTTCATGCGTTCCGTACCTACGATGACACAAACACACACACATATACACACACACACACAAACACAGCCAGACACGTCAAACTTATAACACCCCGTCGTTTTTGCGTCGGGAGTTAAAAATATATGCCTTGAAAAAATTTAATAAAATCCAAATAGGTTGATAAATTAATTGCGGAGTTTAAGCTAGCAAACATAAAAAATAAAACAACCACCGCCTTTTTGAAGTCGGTTAAAAACGATAAACAAAGAGTTAAAAATGTAACATTGCATTAAAAAATGTTTGATACGAAGAAACTTTCTGTTACTCAGGTTCTCGACATCTGCCGGCTCTACCTCCCGCTGATGACACTGGACAGCTGCAGGTCTCCGCCTTCGGACTGGATATTACCAAAGAAGACAATGGACAGTACGTAATTTTCCTCTTACATGTAGCTAATTTATATATCTTAGGCATATAACAAAGCAATGCTGTCTAAAAAACAAATTGCACGAAAAATAAAACAATTGAAAAATATTTTCGCACAATACGTTCTGAAGGTGTCTGTTAAATTAGCGTGTGTGCGACGCCGTAGTAAGCATGAGTTACGCCGTAGCAGACACGAGTTACGCCGTAGCAAACACAAGACATGCCGTAGTAAGCACGAGCTACGCTTTAGCAAGCACGGGCTACGCCTTAGCTTTATCGAGACACGAAGTAGCTTACTTACAAAACTATTCGGCAATCAATAAGTTTGAAACCTAAAATGGTTCATAATGTGAAGTGGTTAAGACTTATTTTGCAACGCCCTGGTCTAATTGTCATGTCCCTACTGCCAACCATTTCAAAATATTTCTTCTTTCTTCAGGATACAAGTAAAACCGCACGAGTCACCGAGCACATCAACGCCATCTTCCGGCGAGGAGGCAGAAGTGTCGCCTGATGAAGGAACAGAACATTCTGAGGAGCAGAGGCCACCATCTCTTATCGACTTGCTGGGGTATGTGATTTAGAGACAATCTTAAAAGAAGAATTAGACTTTATTTCAGTTTAATTGTTACGAATTTTGTAATTAATTACTTGGAAGTAAATTGAAAAAAGGGTCCATGGATTATCTTGCTCGTTCGTCTACATAGAGTTACCTACGTTTTGGAACAAGGAACTAGCTTCAACTTTCTGACTAACTGACCGACTTCTTGACAATTCAAAAGTGCCTGGTAATGGTTTAATTGATATAAGCTTTGACTTTGTAGAAGATAGCATCCTTTACCCATCAAACTGAATTTACTCTCTTATTTTTGCCTGTAAATTACTTTCTTGGTACTAAAGATGAGTTAGGTATTATTTAGTGAATAAAAGGATCATTGACATTACAATCTTGTGACCGACTAACGGACAAACGAACACACAGCTAAGACTTACTGGCTGCCTGTCCACAAAAGCGGAGCGAGGCTGCGGAGCGGAGAAACGGAGAAATATTAACCAATAGGATTGCATAAAATCTTCGATCCGCTCCAGTTAAGCAATCCTATTGGTTAATGTTTCTCCGTGTGAGGAAAAAATTCAGGGGATTTCAAATAATATTGGTTTTCATTACAGAGGTGAACAGGCCAAGAAGCAAGCTCAAGAAAGAATGGAAGCTCAGGCCGCACAACAAGCTGCCATGTCCGCTATTGAAGCAGAAAGTAAAAAGGTAAGACTTCTTCTCTTAACCGAACTTGGCGCACAGTCCTGTTCCAAGATATTAATCCTTTTTCTCCTGGCGGCGGCCAAGAGTGTGCACAAAGAAGTGTGCACTCCGTCTTTCTTAGTCTGATAAGATGCCAGTCCGACACGATCGAGGATAGATCAGGCACAGAACCAATGGCGCAAGACACGGTGGTGTCACGCCAATCAGTTCCAAAGTCCGAGCCGCTAAAATATCCTAATTTTAATGTGTAACACTTTGCCCGACCTGTGAATCGAAAGCATGACTCCACAGCAGCAGTTGTGCTTACGACCATGAGACCTACCTGTATTACGGAACTTTTATGAATAGCAAGTCATTAAATTGGCAGATTCAATGTTATTGATACCTTACTTTTATATTTTGTTTGTCCTTCTTCCTTATTTATTTGTTTTAAATTTTATTTTGTTATCAACTAAGATCACTTATTCAGCTGTTGGTTTTAGAGCTGCATCTCTCATTTCACTTTGCTCTTCATCTATTGTTTTTTCTTTTTACTGAAATTCATTTGTTTGAATAAAACTAAAAGGAATTCTGTGAATCCTAGAAAAATCTAGTACATTTGTATTTTGTGAGTATTTTTATAAATGCTTTACTAAAGTGTAATTCCGAAAGTAGCCTAAAACTTCCCGGGTCGACGGCGCGTTGTGTTCCACGCGCGCCTCAAAGAGGTGTCAGCATAGTAGATGGGGCCCGCTAAAGCCAGTGCCTGGCTGGGTTGCGGAATTTGTTCCAAAGAGTTACTAGGGCCCTGGATCGCAAAGGACATTAGGAGAACACGGATGGGTTTTAGTCAGTAAGAGTCTGACACAGCCTTCCGCTCCGCCCAGAGCGAAAGAAGTCATTCAATGGCTGCCCCTCCATAAGAAAGCTTAAAACATGCGTACATTAAACTTTACCTAGATTATTGTATACCCACTATACAGGGTGGATTTTTGAGACGGGTCACTATGGGCAGGTACCTTAACCCTTATAGTTACAGGAAAACGTTCCTAGGAGACCATCCACAATTTTTTGAGATATTCTGAACTGCATTCACAGATTTAAAAAAAAATGTAGTCATCGACAAAAATATTTTTAATACCAATCGATCCTATTTCATGTAGGGATCAAAAGACTTTATGGGACCATTTAAGGTAAGAGTACTAGAAATTACAGAAATCGCCAAAAGCTTTTCCCATACATTTTGTAAGGAAAAGCATTTTTTTAAGCATTGTTTTCGCTGACTGTAACGTGTATTTTTACCAAAATCTGTGAATGCAGTTTAGAATATCTCAAAAAGTTATCTATGGTCTTCTAGGAACGTTTTCCTGTAACTATAACGGTTAAGGTACCTGCCCTTAGTGACAAGTCTTAAAATTCCACTCTGTATACTCGTATTAACGGTTGTAAAAAAGACCCATTACAAAGCCAAAACTAACATCTGCCTATCATCGCGGTAATTTATTTTTTAATTCTGGGCCTATTCTTGGGATCTTCTGATTACGGAGATATTGACGGCCGAAGTTCCCATTTTGTTTAAGCTTAGAATAATATGCGTGCGTTTCATTGCGGGCTGTTAAACTGAGTGTATTCTTACACCAAAAATGGAACTGTTTCCAGCAATAATTTTGTTCAATGACAGACAACATTGTTCGTGGAGTTTCTTGCTCGTTCTTTTACATAGAGATAGCTGACAGCTACGTTTTGGAACGAACAACTAGCTTCAACTTCCTATATAACTTCTTGACAATTCAAAAGTGTCTGACAAATTGAAATAAATGCTTTAACTTTGACTTAGTTACTCAGTTTGATGGACAGTGTGCGTAATTAACAGCTTCATAATAATATGTAATTGTATTTTACACCCCATACTAACATAATATTGTTATCATTCCCATTTTTGCCATTGAACGCAGCGTGGACGCTCAATATCGTTCCTAAGGCCAAAAAAGGTAAATCAGATACATATTGCTTATTTCTTTGATATCGTGCATCGCTCCTAAGCTTGTAAACTCACTGCTTAAATCTACACTCATGATTTCAAGCAACTGCACTACCACCAGCCGTTGACCTCATAATCAGCTGTTACTTATAATTGACCATAGTTTTGCCAATACGATCTGACCCACAATCTTTCAATAATTATAATTATGTGTTACGTAAGTCAATGTGCCAAATTCAAAGTTGTTGGTATACATAAGCTTGGTTTTGTCTAAACTAGCCTATCCACAATCTCTCAGTAATCAAATGAAGTACGGTCAACAAAAGAAATAAGTAACCATATCGTCTAATATAGTTGGAGTTTTCTTTGAAACCGGTGGTTGTTCTTAAATAAAATTTAATTAATAAACTACTTATTCTCTATTAATACCTAAAAATAAATTTCATTCAAAAACCGTCCCATTCCGTTTTTAAAAAACATTAAATTTATTAGGCGACTCTGGTTACTTATCTCTTTTGCTGAGTGTACATACAATTAATTCAACACGACAAAATGTATTACGTTACTATCCATTATTAGTAGTTCAATGTGGGTACATCTCAAAATTATCCTTAAAATAGATAAAAAATCAGTCAGCGTTAAAAATTTAAAATCATTACAACAGATTCAAAAATTGAGTTCGTCTTTTTGGCAGAACTAACCTCAATCGTGAGTTAGATATGAATTGATACCCAACACGTCTGTTAAGTCCCCCAGCTAATTTAATTTTAACACTTTCTCTCTCTTTCTTCCCCTCCCTCTCAAGAGAATAGAGTTCTCTCTCTAAATCCCGATTATGTGACAGGCAGTACAAGTTCCGGCGCCGTCAGCGCTGTCTCAAGTGGACCTGTCCCAGTACACGCGGCGCGCGGTATCATTTTTGGCGCGGAATTTCTACAACTTGAAGTACGTCGCGCTCGTGTTAGCCTTCTGTATCAACTTCGTGTTGCTGTTCTATAAGGTACGTGTTTTAAGATTCTGTAGAGAAAAGACTGAACCCTTATAAGATTACTTTTTGTCATAAATTTGCTTTTGGAATAAAGTCTCTCTTATCATGGCTTGCGGTTAGAGATAACTGGCAGAAATCGTCACGTAAGGAAAAAATGTTATGCCCCCTAATTGTGAACTTCCCTCTTCTCTTTGTCTCTGTCCATTTATAATATTTACGGGTGTCAGTAACTTAGGTATCCTCAGACGGCACATTTTTTTTTGTTTTGTTGAATATATAAAAATTACAAGACCACAATAAAACAACACGCCTGTATTCCCCGAAGGGTTAGGCAGAGGTGTAACAATGTACACCCACAGGTCGCCGGTATGTTTAGGTCCCATGTAATAGGGGTCGAGAACTAGAAAAAGAGAAAATGAACTTATCTAGTCTAGATTAATAACCTAACCTAACCTAACTGTTTTGTCCAGGTGTCGACTTTGGAAGCGGAAGGTGGCGAGGGCTCCGGTATAGGTGATATAATTAGCGGTGGTTCTGGCTCTGGATCGGGATCTGGCAGTGGAGACGGTACTTACTTCATATTTGTTCATTTTCCAATACATTTTGCGAGGAAATTGTTTAAACCAAAACAGTTTGATTAAAAATAAATTTCGGGACTGACAAATTTTTGACGAATTAATATTATTTTATGAAGTATGCATTAATTGATTTGTAATGCGATCCCGGAATCTCGGAATACTTTTCTTGAAATAAATTATTTATAGAAGTCGTATCCACACTTTCCTAGCGAAAAATGTTTTAGGTTAAAACGCTTTCTAATATCCGATCCCTACATATGAGTAGTACAAAACAATGATTTGTTAAATGCCCCAATTTCAAGAGACGTATCCATACTTCCCTAGCGAAAAATTTACTTTAAGTAAACATGAATCCGAATATCCGATACCTAAATATGAGTCATATAAAAAAAAAAAAACTTGTATCTGCTTTCAGGTGGTAGCGGCGAATCAGGCGAAGATGATGATGCCATAGAAGTGGTACATATAGATGAAGATTTCTTCTACATGGAACACGTAATCAAAGCAGCAGCCTTGCTCCACTCTATAGTATCGCTTGCTATCCTCATCGGGTACTACCATCTTAAGGTATGCGTACTTAATCGATCCCCATTACTTTCAAAATGCCATTGAAGAACCGGTCAGTAGTAGTAGAGCTCTTTGTGAGGGAACTCGTCCAGGGATATACTACCACCATACCTACTACTGCCACAAAGCAGCGTTGTTGTGTTCCGGTTTGAAGGGTTTGAAAGACAACTTTGTCTCTGGGATGGCAAACGTATTTGCAAGGCCTCTGGTATTGCAGTTGTCTATAGGCAGCGGTGACCACTTTACATCAGGTGGGTCGCTGGCTTGTTTGCCATCCGGTTTATTATTTGTTGTTATATTTGGGATAAAGCCCGCTGACAGACAGGCGGACGGACAACGGAGGCTTAGTCATAGGAACCCATTGGCACCCTTCGGGACATCATAATCAGGTCAGCCGAACGACATCCACTGCTGGACATAGGCCTTCCCTAAAGATAGCCACAATGACCAGCGGTTTCCTGCGATCTTTACCAGGTCAATGGTCCACCTCGTGGAAGCCTTCCTACACTGCGCCTTTCAGTGCGTGGTCGCTACTCTAGATCCTTACGAGCCTACCGGCCATCCGCTCTACGTCCTATGTGTCCTGGCCATTACCACTTGAATTTCTCAACTTTAAGAGCAATGTCGGGCACCTTAGTTCTTCTATGGATCTCCTCATTTTAGATTCGATCTCAGATCATCTCAGAGAGATGCCGAGCATAGCCCTGGCCATAGGTCTCTAATAAGGCATCACGTTTCTGTGCCGTCCTTGACCGGTTTGTGTTGCCAGTAATGGTATGTTCGTCTTGAGACACTGCGGCAAATGAGACAATATACATCACGTGGCTTCCCGAATGCTTCGTGAATGACCTAAACGTGTTGGTAATCTTACAGGTGCCGCTAGCCATCTTTAAGCGAGAGAAGGAGATAGCTCGTAAGCTGGAGTTCGACGGACTGTACATCGCGGAACAACCCGAAGACGATGACCTGAAGAGCCACTGGGACAAGCTTGTCATATCTGCCAAGTGAGTAAATTTTTTTTTATTAATAAAGAAAATACCAGCCTATTATTGTCTCACTGCAGGGAAAAGGCCTCTCTTCTCATACAGATAAGGCACGAGTGTTAGTCACCACGCTTACTCAAGGCCGATTGGCGATTTCAGACATATATTAATTACTAGCTTCTGCCAGCGAATTCGTTCGCGTGGTTTTTTTCACCCGCGTTAAGTTACGTCTTTGGTTACTGCTTCTCTCCCGTGTGTCGCAGTGTGATGTTATAGGCTTAAAGTCATCCTCGATAAATGAACTATCCAACACAAAAAGGTTTTTTTAATTCAAACCAGTTCTTGAGATTAGCGCGTTCAACCAAACAAACAAACTCAACTTTATAATATTTGCGTAAATAGAGCAGATTTCCTCACGATGTTTTGCTTCACCGATGTCAGTGATGTCCAAGATAAAATTAGAAAGTACATATTATGAATTGAAAAAGTCACATTGGTCAGACTTGCCCGGTCGAACCTGCAACCTCATATATGAGAGACGGGTGTCTAACACAACACTACCTGTAGGCCATACAAATATTTGTTCCGTGCGAGAATCGAGTAGCCAATGTACCTAATTTAAACCGTCAAAACATTATTGACAAAACACTAATATTTCAGATCGTTCCCTGTTAACTACTGGGACAAGTTCGTCAAAAAGAAAGTCCGTGTCAAGTACTCCGAGACTTACGACTTCGATTCCATCTCGAACATGCTCGGGATGGAGAAGACTTCCTTCACCGCGCAAGAAGAAGAAGGTAGCAAGGGACTCGTTCACTAGTAAGTATTATAATGTACAATTGAATCTACTCATTCTAAATCATTTTTAGGGTTCCGTACCCAAAAGGGTAAAACGGGACCCTATTACTAAGACTCCGCTGTCCGTCCGTCTGTCACCAGACTGTATCTCAAGAACCGTGATAATCAGACAGTTGAAATTGTCACAGATGATGTATTTCTGAACAAAAAACAAAATAAAATAAATATTTAAAGGGGCTCCCATACAACAAATGAGTTTTTTTTTGCTTGTTTTTATAGATAATGGTACGGAACCCTTAGTGCGCGAGTCGACTCGCACTTGGCCAGTTTTTCTTAGACTATGGAGTTTATTGCCCATTCTTTTCCATGAGAAATTACTTTCGGAGTGGGCAAGTAATAAACATTAAAATTGATCCATCAGTTTAGGAAGAGTACATTGACATATACATGCCTTGACTGCGGGTTGTTCGTAAAAGATACCGCGCCCCCGGAACGCAAAGGGCACAAGCAGGAACATGAATGGGTTTTAGTCAGTAAAAGTTTAAAATGACTTCCCATCCGTAAATACAAAAAAAATAACATATACGACGTACAGAAGAATTATTACATTTTAAACTTTTCAACTTTTTTCACAGCATAATCAACATAGACTGGCGTTACCAAGTCTGGAAGGCTGGCGTCACGATCACAGACAACTCCTTCCTCTACTCTCTATGGTACTTCTCCTTCTCCGTGATGGGCAACTTCAATAACTTCTTTTTCGCCGCCCATCTGCTCGACGTTGCTGTGGGCTTTAAAACCCTGAGGACCATCCTGCAGTCTGTCACACATAACGGGAAACAGGTAATAATGCGAAGATATTGTTTCCATACTATTTTTTTCTTTTTTTAGCCTCGATAGCCTAGTGGTCCTAAGTGCGACTGCTACGCTAGAGGTCTTGGCTTCGATTCCCAGGTCGAGCTGTGTTATTGGGTTTTTCTATGAAATTCTCAGTAGCCTATATTGCTCAGGAATAATATAGCTATCTATTGGTGAAAAAAAATATTCAAATCGGTCCAGCAGTTTTGGAGGCTATTTGTTACAAATAAACAAAAAAAAACTTTCCTCTTTATACATACAACATACCATCACGCCTGTATTCCACGAAAGGTTAGGCAGAGGTGTAACAATGTACACCCACAGTTCGCCGGTATATTTAGGTCCCATGTAAGAGGGGCGAGCCTATTGCCATTAACCGGGCACAAAATCGTAACTTCGAGCTGTTACTGAGAATTTCATAGAAAAACCCAACAACACTTTCCTCGACCTGGGAATCGAACCCAAGACCTCTAGCGTAGCAGTCGCGCTTAGGACCACTAGGCTAACGAGGCAGTTACCTCTTTATAATATGAGTATAGTTATCATACCCATATAATTATGATAATCATATGATTTTCTTTTCCAGCTGGTGCTGACGGTGATGCTGCTGACGATCATTGTGTACATCTACACGGTGATAGCCTTCAACTTCTTCCGCAAGTTCTACGTGCAAGAGGAAGATGACGAGGTCAACAGGAACTGTCATGACATGTTGACGGTATGTACTGGTTCTATAGACTTTTTCGCACTGACATCGATCATCATCATCTACTTAGCCTTTTCCCAACTATGTTGGGGTCGGCTACCAGTCTAACCGGACACAGTTGAGTACCAGCGTTTTACAGCGACTGCCTATCTGACCTCCACAACCCAGTTACTGGGCAACATGATACCTCTTGGTTAGACTGGTTGTCAGACTTCCTGGCTTCTGACTATCCGTAACGACTGTCAAAGATCTACGAATAACAGCCGGGACCAACGGCTGTACGTGCTTTCCGAGGCACGGGGGTGTCACACCACCAACTTCCAAACTCCGGGCTGCAACTGAGCAAATCCTAATGGAAAAACCCAATAACACTTTTGCCCGACCTGGGAATCGAACCCGGGACCCCACGCTCATCAGTCGCGCTTGCGACCACGAGATCAACGGGGCAGTTGGGGTATCAATAATAATATTAGCTACGGCCAAGTGCGTCTAGAACTCCCACACAAAGGGTTCTGTACCACCGTACAATATTTACCACTTCATACAAAAAACACGTCTCTTGTAAGGGGACACCCTTATATTTTCAACTTTGATTTATTGTTATAATACTGGTCATAGCAATGCACACTATGTTTTTTTTTGTCGGTTCAAAAGATACAGCTCTGTGACAAACGGACGCTAAGTCAGACAGCGGAGTCTTCATAATAGGGTTCTGTTTGACATCCTTTGGGTACGGAACCCTAAAACGTTTTAACGACGATTGTTTCCGATTATTTCCGTCATCTTGATTATGAGAGTGAGGAAAGCTACACCTGTGTTTGTGCAAACACTTGTGCACTATAAGAACAGGTGTAAAGAAGACACTAACAGTACCGAAAGCAACTCGTTTTTCCCAACATTGCGATGTTTTTTTTTTAATTTGGGGACCTTCTATATTTAAATCAGAAAAAATGGTTAAAATCGGTCCAGTAGTTTAGGAGCTTATTCGGTATAAACAAACAAAAAATTTGTAATTTCTGTTTCTAGTGCTTCGTCTTCAACTTATACAAAGGCGTGCGCGCCGGCGGTGGTATTGGAGACGAGCTCGAGCCGCCTGACGGAGACGACTCCGAAGTGTATCGAATCATATTCGACATCACTTTCTTCTTCTTCATTATTGTCATCCTGTTGGCTATTCTTCAGGGTAAGTGGGTTTTATGATGTTAAACAATAAGGTTAATATTCGAAAACACAGTGAACATTCACGATTGCCCATAGAAAAATGTATATCTTAGGGTGTTACCACACCAATCAATCGATCGTCGATCGATAATTTCTACTACACCATTCGATCGACTAATCCATTCTGCCCTTAATCGATCGATAAGTGTGGTAAAACCCTTAATTCCATTAAAATGCCTGCAAATTACATCAGAATGTATTCATTTTTAGTCACTAAAAATGCTATATTATTTTTTGCAGTTACTTTGATTGAAAAAAAAACACAGAATAATAGTTTCAGAAAATAGCGCGTTCAAACAAAAAACAAACAAACTTTTAAGCTTTATTTATTAGTATATATTGTATTTTTATTTTTTTCTCTTATTTAGAACATTTTTTTCTAGTGGTCCTAAGCGCGACTGCTACGCTAGAGGTCTTGGGTTCGATTCCCAGGTCGAGCAAAAAGTGTTATTGGGTTTTTCTATGAAATTCTCAGTAGCAGCTCGAAGTTTGGATTTGTGCCCGGTTAATGGCAATAGGCTCGCCTCCTATTACATGGGACCTATACATACCGGCGAACTGTGGGTGTACATTGTTACACCTCTGCCTAACCCTTCGGGGAATATAGGCGTGATGGTATGATTTCTTTTATATTGTACAATGTTTTGCCTTTTTGTAAGGGGCAATTTAAATCAATTATTTTCTCTTGTCAATGATGTTTGTAGCACCTATCAATAGTCTAATTAAAATAAATGTTTGACTTTGAATTACATCACTAAAATTGTCTATCATCACAGGTTTGATCATCGACGCGTTCGGAGAACTCCGTGACCAGTTGGAGTCGGTGAAGGAGGACATGGAGTCCAACTGCTTCATATGTGGCATCAATAAAGACTACTTTGATAAAGTAAGTAATATATATATACCATCACGCCTGTATTCCTCGAAGGGTTAGGCAGAGGTGTAACAAATGTACACCCACAGTTCGCCGGTATATTTAGGTCCCATGTAATAGGGGGCGAGCCTATTGCCATTAACCGGGCACAAATCCTAACTCCGAGCTGCTACTGAGAATTTCATAGAAAAACCCAATAACACTTTTTGCTCGACCTGGGAATCGAACCCAAGACCTCTAGCGTAGCAGTCGCGCTTAGGACCACTAGGCTAACGAGGCAGTTAAAGTAAGTATTACTTATAATTAAGTAAAGTAAGTATTACTTATAATTAAGTAAAGTAAGTATTACTTATAATTAAGTAAAGTAAGTATTACTTATAATTAAGTAAAGTAAGTATTACTTATAATTAAGTAAAGTAAGTATTACTTATAATTAAGTAAAGTAAGTATTACTTATAATTAAGAATAACTTATCAAATTAAACATGCTGAATGTTTTGCGTCACTATCCAAAAAATATAGTTAAATGTAAAACCAAAATGTATGCTGAAAATGGATTTAAAATTAATTAGCTTTACTCACGCACATCTTTCTAGAGAACCTATTATCGGACTGTTCGGTAGATCCATAGTTTCGTGGAACCGACTTTTTATGAGACATCTGCGTTGGCGTATTAGAATTCATATGTTCCATTCTCTCCGACAAAAAATCGGTCACCCATTATCTACCGTGGGCGGACAGCTTAAATATCTAAATTCCTTATAATTACTTTGGAAAATTAGAGTAATTTTGAAGTGGGTTTTGGCAGAATTAAACCTAATTATTTATTTATTTATTAAAACTTTTTGCACATAATGTAAATAATACTCTGTACAAAGGCGGACTTAATGCCTTTGGCAGTTTCTACCAGTCAACCTTAGAGTGATGCAGAGACAAAACATAGTAGGTGCAAGGAACAGAAAGTTTCGAGGAATAAAATATAATTAATACATATATACATACATACAAACAAAATATACAGAGTAGAGAAAGCCAAAAAAAAAAACATAGGTGGAAAAATATGTATAAGAAACTAATTGTGAGACGAGTCTGCCAACTTCATAAGCAAGTGTTCACGAGCTTTTACTTTGAATATGAAACGACTGGTAGCCATCCTGATATTCTGAGGAAGCGCATTCCAAAGGAAAACCGCCTGGACAAGAAAAGAAGATTTAAGAAAACCAGAGCGGTGAGAAGGACATCGTAGAAGACGATTATTGGAGGAGCGAAGATGCTTACTGTGCGCAGAGCACAAGTATTGGAAGTGAGAAGTCAGATAGGAAGGAGAACTAGGTTTGTCTAGAAGAGAGAACAAAGTATTCAAAGCCCTTAACGCCCCGCGCTGTCTGATGGGCAACCATTTTAAGAGCGACCGAAGTGCGGACACATGGAATTATCTGTGACAAAAGTATCGATATTACCCAGGTATCGATATATATTTTTTTTGATTCTGTCAATATTTTAACTAAATATTTCCACAGGTGCCGCACGGGTTTGACACGCACGTCCAACGGGAGCATAATTTAGCGAACTACATGTTCTTCCTTATGCATCTCATTAACAAACCCGACACAGAATATACAGGTATGTTTTGTAATTTATCAATCAATCAATGAATCAATCAATTTATTTATTGCTATATACATTTGGCGATGTTGAGTAAATGCACAGTTCATTATGTCCTACCAAGGCTAGCAAAATATTATTTTTGATTATTAATTTAGGGAAGACTTAAAATAAAATAATTTAAAAATCATTAAAAAATTGGTAATGTCAAAAAAAAAAATCATCATCATTCGTCATTATATACAAATACATATTTAAATAATCGATTCACTTCGTCAAACTCACTTTTGTGAGTTAAGTAAAAAATTATGTATTAGCTGTTCCGTTTGCATAACCAACACAAAATGTTAACTTTTTGAGTGCTCTAAGATCATCTAGCGATCATCCACCGAAGCCGGAAATCGCCAATCCACCTTAAGCAAGCTTGTAAATCAATGCTCATGCCTTCTCTGTATGAGAAGAGGCTTTGCCCTGCATTAGGACAACAATAGGCAGGTCACGCGGTACCCGCAATTGCAAGGACACCCCGCTCGGTTCCCGCCGCCCCCGGCTCGCTCGCGTGGTCAGCTGGCCGCTCGTTATGTACTAAGATAGCTAGATAGACCGCGCATGCTGCGACCGTCCGACCGACGCCATGTTTAGTTATATTGTGTTACAACATAATAATTGACAACATTTCATAATTTTAACCTGCCATTATTATTGCATTAAAAGAGTAAATCCAAAACTAGGGTACCCGCATTTTTCCGTTTTTCGAAATTATGTACTTTTCATTCATAATTTCAACTTTGAAATTCGGTGTATTCTAAAAAGGCGTAAGCGCCAAATGTCGTCATACTTACGGCGGAATGGCGATATATCTTTGCTTTATTGTGACCCGTCAAAAAAAACTGTTAGATGTCACTGTCATATATCGCTTGACTTGTCGTTGGCACTAGTGTTGCTTAAATATCGATTGTTTGAGATCCCGATAGTATAGATTGATTTGAAATAACTTCCTGTTACCAAATATATATACTTTTTACCGAATCCTCGAGTAACCGCTGTACAGGTATTATATCTTTCAATTATTTTTCCCCCAGGTCAAGAAACGTACGTCTGGAATATGTACACGCAAAGATGCTGGGACTTCTTCCCCGTCGGTGACTGCTTCAGAAAGCAATACGAAGATCTAATGGGAGAATAGACAATATCCCTCTAGCCACAGATAATATAGAACATTCGCTTAATTGTAGCAATCTCGAATTTATTGCTCAAATAACACCAATCTATAGAATTTTTCAAAAATAAAGATTCGTAAAATATTGTTAGGTGTTACTGAACTATTTTATGATTTTGTAAATAATTTATTTATGGATTTAACGATTGATTTTTTTAATTCTTTTTTTTTTACATTAATTTATATTCTTTTTTTTTTATTATTTTGAGTATTTCAAAAGTTACTTAGTAAATTGTGGTTGTGGAATAAAATTAAAAAAAAAAACGAATCTTTATTTAAATCATTTATGTAAAAAAAATATATATCAAAAGCTTCAAATAAAGTTCAAATTCTCGAAAATTTCTAAATAAATACTTATAGTAAAAGAGATACAATTTCTATTTCTTAAGTAAATGTAACTTAAGGTGGCCTTTCCATATAAACTTTTCTATTTTTAACTATTTCGATATAGTTTATGTAAGATAAGTAAATAAATAAATAAAAAAAATAAAATTGTTAAATAAAACCATTTAATTTTTATGTTTTTAGAAGTTTTACTTTTTCCTTAATTTTAAGTTATCAGTCTTAAAAAAACTAATAGTACTTAAAACTACAATATGTAACATACATTTGATTTTTTTTTGTCTTAATTATTGCTACTAATTCATCACTAGTGATCGGATAATCGGGAGCATATTTTTAACTTCAAGACTTAGTATGGAGTGGACTTTTGTGACGAGAAAATCCCGAAATTTCAAGTTTCTCAGGGATTCACCCAAGTAAAGTAGCCGCCACGAGTCGTGAGCACAGACGTCAAGTTAATTTCTGGGTTCTTGGGTTCCTCTCTGGGTTTTTTGGATCACCGACGCTGCACGCGATTGGTCCGTCTGTCGGTCCGACCGCGTGCTGCGTCGGCGCCTTAAAAAACCCAGAAACATACCAAAAAATAAACTTAACGTTTGTGCTCACGACTCGTGGCGGCTACTATAAATGATGCGAAAGACTACTTTGGATAATAATAAATATGATATTATTTTACTACAATTTTTTTTTTTTTGTTGAATATTTTCAGTAGCCGTATTCATATTGCATAGTTTCCTAGCGAAAAATGGCCTTTAAGTAAATATGCTTTCGATTATCCGATATCTACTAATAAGGCATTATTATAACCTGCAGAGCATACTCATTTGTTTTGCCGACTGTACCTAATCGTTCACAACTTCTTCTTAGGGCAAATTTTTCAATAGTCGGATAACTTTCATCTGACAATAACAATAAATTAAATCAATCAACCAATTAATTAATTAATTTAAATCAATTTTTTTTTTATTAATCAATTTTTTTTTAAATTAATTAATTTGTCAATTTAATATGACAATTTCGACATATTATTGTCTATACAAATGCTGACAATCCGCCCTATTTAATCCTCGTTAAGATATAGGTGACGATTGACAAATCAGCCCTTAGTTAATTAAAAAAAAACAATTCATAAATTTTAATGGCTGAATTCACTTTTTTTTTTTAATTATTAATGTATCAAATACTTTTGAATTTTGGTATCGTGTCATTGCATTAATTTACGCTGGGGTATTATTTCAATAGGACAGGACGCATTTTTACTTAATCGTAACAGTACATACGAATATGAACATTATTCACATTGCAATAAAGTTCATATTTGCATAAAATACTTTTACGCATTTGTTTATATGAATGTGTACATTATCTACATACCAATAATCTTTATATTCGTATGGAACACTTTATCAAAATGCGTACCGTGAAAAAATATAATTTACCATTGAAAATTCAACTCTATCCTCAACGAAATAAGCACTAATTATAAAAAACTTTGTTTTTCTTTTTTTCTAACTAACCGAAGGCTGTTTATGTGCTAAATACAACGTAAATATGCTGGTCAAAGCGCTAACCAGAAATATGACGTCAAACCATCGATGATAGAAGTTGAATTGTAGATCTCCGAGCACCTGGGTGATGATGATGCGGTATTCTGAGGGCATGTTCATCCTCATGAGGAGGACGGAGGAACAGAAGTACATACCCATGATTTGGGCGAGAATTAGGACTATGATGTTCGACGATTTTGATGAGGAGATTTTGTAGAAAAACTGGAAGAAAATAGAGGATTCGTTTTTGTTAAGCAATAATTACAATATTTCACTTAAAACAAAAACTTTCTTTTATCCCTGAAAATCCGATTAATTTTCAATAAACTATAAAATTAGATTTTAAGTTACTTTGAAATCAAAATAAATATTCATTTAAGTTGGCAAATCTATGGCGTCACAATTTCGGAAAATCTACCAGATGTGTCAACAATAGAAATACATAATACTTAATATTTTTGTACTAAAATCTCGAAAAAAATATGTGTGTGCGTTCGAGCTAAACCGCGGGGCATCGCTAGTTAAAACATAAATATAACGACACTCACCTTGGTTAGTGTAAGCAGTAACCCTCGAATGCTGGTCAGTACAATACAGCCCACCAATATGAAGGATACGTGTTGGGACCAGAAGGCGACATCTATGGTCCATCCGAGCCAGTGGACGACTATCTCGAGGCCGCGGGTCACGGGGTCCTTCTTGCCCACTCGATCGAATACTATGTTTATTGTGGACTGTCAATAAAATTTTAAGAGCTTAGATTGTTTCGATGATGATTCTAGACATGCTCACTCCATCGCCGACTTAGGCTTTGCAACGTCTGACCTAGACTAGAGTCAAGCACAAATCGAAAATGTCTAATATGGGATCTAAAAAGACACATAATTAGCTGTTAACTACACCAAAAAAACTAAGTAAGGCGGTTCACCCACTGGCAAAGCGTCCCGCCGCGGGGCGCCTTGCGCGATACAAAAATCCCGCGCGTGGACGCGTCGGCAGTGTGTGGGTATAGGCGTGTTTTCTGTACAAAATGAGATACTTGCATACAATGGTAAAATCTGCCATCCCGCGCTACGCGACGGGGCGCGGTGCAGTGGGTGGAGCGCCCAACATTGAGTAAAAATTATTGTTGGGGAACAAATTTTTTTTATGGTTTGAAAAATCACCGTTAAGCCTCTCCGTCCGACCTTCTTTTTGACCGATTTTTTGTCGGCCGTGTGGGTTGGTATATTAGAATTCATATGTTCCATTCTCACCGACAAAAGAATCGGTCAAAAATTCGGCCGTGGGAGAAGTGCGCACTGTAACGCATGCAAAATATATGGTTACATGCATACAGGAGTCGTGGACGTATATAAGGCATAGATACGCCGTTCAAAACTTGATTTTGTAAAAAAAAAATCGTTAAAAGCTGTTGGCGCTTTATCTTAGTAGTAAAATTCCAGTTAAAATCTCCAGAACATAAAAAATACCCCGATGAAGGATACAAGTGTTTTTTTACACCTAACGGGTGTGTGCGCTGAACAACACCAAAACTGTTTTTTTTTAATCATCTCCAACTAGGTGGATTCCATTTCATCATCATCTACGTAGCCTTTTCCCAACTATGTTGGGGTCGGCTTCCAGTCTAACCGGATGCAGCTGAATACCAGTGTTTTACATAAAGCGAATGCCTATCTGACCTCCACAACCCAGTAACTGGACAACATGATACTTCTTGGTTAGACTGGTTGTCATACTTCCTGGCTTCTGACTATCCGTAACCACTGTCAAAGATATATGAATGATAGCCGGGACCAACGGCTTTATGTGTTTTCCGAGGCACGGGGGTGTCACACCATCAACTTCCAAACTCCGGGCTGCTACTGAGCAAATCCTAATGGAAAAACCCAATAACACTTTTTGCCCGACCTGGGAATCGAACCCGGGACCCCACTGGGGTAATGGGACAGTAAATTAGGTGGATTAAAAATTAAAAGATGTCTGGACTTACTGAAATAACTAACTGAATTATGTTGACTTCATACGAGAATGAACACTACGAAAGAATTTAATAAAAATCAAAAAAAAAAGTACTCACAATAAAAATCTTCCAAACACAGTACAGCGAGAAGAAATACCCGAGGAAGTTGAAGTACTTCCCCTGGAAGGTTTTGGACCACTCGATCTTCTCTCTCATGGTGCGAGCGTCGTGTGCTTCTAGGAACAGCTGACGAGACAACTCCTCAAGACCTGAGATTTCTTGACGGAGTTGGGTAATGTCTGCAAGATATTTAAATGTATATATAATTATGTATTTTCCAGACCGATTCTGGTCACGGCGGCTAATATTGATGCAGACAAGCTAAGTACGCAAAATATTATAGTGCACAAGTGTGTGCGCAAACACAGGAGCACTCTCTCTTCCCTAATTCTCAGAGTCCGATTGGACGGCAATCCGACACAACCGGGGGGAAATCAGGCGCAGGACTAACGGATTTACATGCTTTCCGAGGAAGAGGTGTCACACCACCAACATCCAAACTCCGAGCTGCTCTACTAAGCAAATCTTAATGGAAGAACCCAATAACACTTTTTACCCGACCTGGGTATCGAACCCGGGACCCCACGCTCATCAGACGTGCTTGCGACCACGAGATCAACGGGGCGGTTAGATGGGATAGATTACCTCTTAAAAATAAACAAACAATATTACCTGTATTTATTCATATTAGATTAGATTAATAACAGATTTATGGATTCTTTTATTTGCCTGATCGATATGTCATGATAAGATTTCCACTGGATAGGCACGGCTTTTATGTTAGTCAAACATACATACCATCACGCCTGTATTCCCGGAAGGGTTAGGCAGAGGTGTACCGACGTACACCCACAGTTCGCCGGTATGTTTAGGTCCCATGTAATAGGGGGCGAGCCTATTGCCATTAACCGGGCACAAATCCTAACTCCGAGCTGCTACTGAGAATTTCATAGAAAAACCCAATAACACTTTTTGCTCGACCTGGAAATCGAACCCAAGACCTCTAGCGTAGCAGTCGCGCTTAGGGTCATTAGGCTACCGAGGCAGTTAATCAAAATTAAGTCAAAATTTTAATTAAAAAATATTAGGTAGACAGAATTTTTCAATACTTACTTTCTGTTCCATGACCCAAAGTATTAGTAATACTTCCAACACTAGACAAAATATTAGTCCAAAACCCGCCCCTATTCTTCACTGATTGGTCCAACATATTGTATTGCTGTCTCGCTCCCACGCTATTAGCTTCAGCTAGCGCTATCCTTTTCTTTTTCACTAATATCATGTCCATAGTTTGAAGGAGTTTCTTCTCGATTGACAGCACGTCAGCTTGTGTTACTGGTCTAAAAGCCAATAAAAAACAAAAAATTTAAAATGGGAACAAAATCGGTACAAAACAAGTACAGGATGAGCTGGTGAGCACAGAAAAGTTTTCCTTTATTAATATTGTATGTAAGATAATCTGCCTCGTTGGCTTAGTGGTCCTAAGCCGGACTGCTACGCTAGAGGTCTTGGGTTCGATTCCCAGGTCGAGCAAAGTGTTATTGTTATCGAGGGAGGCTATAGGCTATATAAAACCACGCTACGACCAATAGGTGCAGAGCAGTAACCAAAGATGTAACCTAAAGCGAGTAAAAAAACTACGCGGACGAAGTCGGGAGCAGAAGCTAGCACTATTATAAAGAGTATAGTAATACGAGTCGTTAACACAAACTTTAAGTTCTTTTTTGGGTCTCTTTGGCGGAGTGAAGGAAGCGGGGGGCGCCGACGCTGCACGCGACTGGTCCGTCTGCCGTGCACGACTAGTGCCGGTTACTATAAAGTTTGTGAGGTTGTAGGGGGTAATATCTGGATCTACGCAACCGATTTCGAAAATTCTTTTACCCCTAGAAAGCCACGTTATATAACATCACGCTACGACACATGGGAGCGGAGCAGTAACCACGTAACTTAACGCGGGTGAAATGAGCCACTTGGCGGTTACTATAACCACAACGCGACCGAATCCGCGAGCAACAGCTAGTACCTTATAAAGATCGCCATTGAAGTGTATGGGTAGTTGACTGCACCAAATCCAGATAATAAAGCCATCACAGTGACTCCGATCACTCCTATCCGAGATACTCCTTGTTCTATTGAGAATATACCCTGGAATTAAAAATACAGGCTTTGAACAAATTGAAAGAGTTTTTCTTACCTTCCTTCCTTACCTTCGTGATGTATTTTTTCCTAAATGACAAATAAATATTTGAATAATGTCATAATTGGGTAGATGCACCATTAAACAATAATTCCAAGGCACAACTTCGTGGCGGTATGCCCCGCTTGGGCGGAGCATCGCCGAGTCCTCGTGGCGGCCATCGGCGGCGGCGAACTCTCGCGTCCGGCCCTGGTGCAAGCCATGGTCCGGAGCGAGAGGGAATGGGATGCAGTCGCCTCCTTCTGCGAGGCAGTAATGCTTGAGAAGGAGGCGGCGGGACGGTTGAGACAGCGGTTCTCCCGTCCCAGCCGCCGCGGTAGACGCTCCGGACGTCGGGAGCCGCGAGACGACTCCCGGCCACCGTAGATACGGACCTGTGGACGGTGAGCAGTGGGTAGCTCACCGTCCTTACGTTGCATAACGACAGGCCGTGTCGACGGCACGTTCGTGTTCCACGCGCGCCTCAAAGAGATGTCAGCAAAAGGAAGGGGCCACTGAGGGCCGATGCCTGCCGGAGCTGCGGGTTGTTCGCAAGAGATACCGCGCCCCCGGAACGCAAAGGGCACAAGAAGGAACATGGGTGGGTTTTAGTCAGTAAAAGTCTGACACTCCCTCCCGCCCCGCCCAGGGCGGGAGAAGTTATTTGATAATTTCCCACCCACCAAAAAAAAAAAAAAAAAAGGCACAACTTCACAAAAAAATAGTTTATTTTAGTCCTGAAAACCCGATGAATTTTTAAATAACTATTATAATTGGATTTTGAATTGCTTCGAAATCGATAAATAGATAGTGAATTGAGGTGACAAAAAAGTGACGTCATAGTTTAGTATTGGCATACAAAATCTACGTGGGAATCGCGTTTTGACAGTTCCTAAAAAGTACGTCAATTGATTAGTGGTGTCATCTACCCAATTTATTGCCGGAGGCTGCAATAAAGCTCTATTCGGGCTTCCATTGCATTCTAATGTCTCAATTTGACAAAGATAACATTGACTGTCGCTCAGGTGAGATTGCAACTAGATTTTGTTTTTAGCTACTGAGAATTGGCCTTTTTAACACTAAGACTAGATAGTGACTTGAACCTTAACAACATTTTGTTAGTAAAATTGGTCTCCAAAATAAACAAATCATCTAACAGGCTGTTTATCTTCACTCACCTGTTTTGGACTTAATATAGGGAATGGGTCTCCAATCTTCCAGAAGAAGTATAAGTATATGAACCACACGAACATGGTCAATGGCCTTATCATGTTTTGTGATACTGAAACAGAAACATAATGATATAAGATGTCGTGTGTAGTTGTTAGGTGATAGGCTGAGATGTGTTTGGCGCTTGTTACACGAGGTTGTAGCCAAGGGGGGTCGAGAGGGACGAACTCCCGTGTTCCTAAAGATTAAAAAAAATACAAAACAACCAAAGTCACCTCACTTACATAACCAATCATTTCTGCACGTCGAAACTTGAATAAATGTACTAATTCTATTCTGCCCTCACAAGAAAAAAAGGATTTAATTATACAAAACGGAGTAACCGATTTGCGACTGTAATTCATTATCTTAAGGTCGTAAACCGGTTACTAGGTTTTGTGCATTTACATCCTTTTTTCTTATGACCGCAATATTCCAATTCTCCTTGTGATGTATCTCAGTTGATACTTTCTCCATCCTCCATTTATATTAACTTGCCCACCCTTAGACCATTGGCTAGTGATCCCCTTGTTGTTCCATGTTAATGAGCGCATCATTAATTAATTAATTAAAACATACTCACCAAACCTAATATTGCTGATGCAGAAGTATGCAATGTAGAATGGTATCAGAGCTATTACCATGAACAGTAATGAATACAGGCCCATGTTCCAGTGGAAATATCTGGAGCTGGAACAGACGGAACATTGCATCACATAAATACATTCGGGAACAATGAATCTGGGTCACCAACATAAACTTCCGGCAACTAACGAATATACGTATTCTAAAAGCGAGCTGAGCTTTCCCCGTTTATATAAGAAAAACTCAGCTGGGTAATTACTCCTTGTTCCATACCATACTTTTACAAAATTTAACTAACTAATCTAACAAAATTTAACTAAATATTAAATGGATTTGGTGACCCAAATTCATTGCTCTCAAATGTATTCTATCTTTTGTCGAGAAAGTAAGTAAAAACTGAAGAATAGCCAAAGAAATGCCTTAAAACGGAATTTTTAGATGCTAAGCAATTTATTATGGAACTATTTCTCTTCGGTTAGATTTTAACATAAATAAAGCCAAATTTTTTTACCTGACTTCACAACATATGCCTTTGTATGTGGTTATGTAATTTTTTTTTTCTCAATTTTTATTTCTTTTCAGAAAAAAATATACATTTCTTTATTATTTAATTGGCTTGTAGACGTACCAATCAGCTGTTTTTGTTTAGTTCAAATATATTCTAATACTCGTATATTCATAATATTGGTAGTTTCTTACCTAGAATCCAAATAGTCAATGATTTCAAATATGATCAGCTCAAACATGGTACAGCTGAGAGCGAATGTTACGGAGAATATCAGCTGTACCAATAAGTGGTGGACCTCATAGTCCCGGAACAGCTGCTTTACGAAGAATATCCAGCCACCAACGAAGAAGACTATCTGTAAGTTTATTGAAGTGAGTATGATTTTTTAATCATGGTACACATACCACCACACCTGTGTTCCCCGAAGGGTTAGGCAGAGGTGTACCAACGTACACCCACAGTTCGCCGGTATGTTTAGGTCTCATGTAATGCCTATTGCCATTACCCAGGCACAAATCCTAACTCCAAGCTGCTACTGAGAAATTCATAGAAAAACCCATTAACACTTTTTGCTCAACCTGAGAATCGTACCCAAGGCCTTTAGCGTAGCAGTCGCGCTTAGGACAACTAGGCTAATGAGGCAGTTAATCATGGTCTTGTTGTAATATTCAAGAAAAAAAACACAGATTATTTGATTATAATGTTTTACTACATAGACACCGTATTTCGGTTAAGGAACATAAATATTCCAAAATATTATGATGTCAAGGTTTTCTGTTAGTTTTTCACAATATTATCAGAAAATCAAACGAACAAATTAATGTTACCTAATAACAATGATATCCATTAATTTTGAAGAAGGAGCCGACAGCTATAGTGGTTGCCGCGAGTCGTGAGCACAAAATGTCCAGTTAATATTTTGGTTTTTGGGGCGATCACGCTGCACGCGATTAGTTCGTCAGTCCGAACCGATCGCGTGCACCGTCGCGTCGGCGCCCAAAAAAACCCAGAAGATAATCCAAAAATTAACTTGACGTTTGTGCTCACGACTCGTGGCGGCTCCTATAGCAGAGGCTAGTTAGAATTAATCTATAAAAACACCAATAATTTTTGCTCAACAATAATTACGATTGTAATTGTAGTGTTTTCATAATAACCGTATATGAAGAAAAAGTAGTCTATCCCAAAAACACGATATTTAAATGCAGGATAAGCATATTATTTATTGTTCCTAAACTTTGTAGATATTTCTTTCTGATTTACAAATAAACACTTTTTTATGTAAAAAAAAATAGAGACTTTGAAAAATTACATGTTTCATTCATTATTGATTTAATAAAACTAGTTTAAGGTATGTGCTGATTATATAAATATTTAGATCCATTTATCGGTCCATCATTATAATATTTAAACATTTCCAATACATAACCTCTGACTTTGTTTACATTCGACTTACTTGCGATATTAAAATTATCAACGTATCTTCAAGGAACGTCATTTTGTATTGAAATGGCAGCTAATCCTCTTAATACCTTAAAAACTATTTACTTACAACATTTCTCAATTTATTTTAAAATTGAAAAAAAATTATGAAGAGACAACAGAACAAATTTGACGTTACAACAATGATCGGTCAGCTGTCACCGTTACCGATTGGTTGGCCAGTTGACATTGACACAGAGTTTGACTAAATACACAGATAGCATAATCTTAATCGGTAGTCGAGACCGGATGCAGACCGCTTCCAAAAGGTTCTTTTGAGAAATCTATGAGGAAGGCCTGTGTCCAGAAGCTTATAAATTGTTTAACAATTTTTTTTCCCCTATAGATAGGCAGAAACTACTGATTACAGAACTTAGCTTTTTTAAAAGAACTCCAGCTGCTACGCTACGACTGACATAAGTACCTACCTACTTCGATTGCTTCGTCCACTCTGTTATTATTACTTTTCTCTAGGCTATGGTGTCCCACAGCTGGGCAAAGGCCTCCTAGGAACTATTTTCTCGCGCCACCTTGAACCAACCCTCGTGGTAGGTACGCGTCCAGATAGTCTCGCCACTTCTTTTTGGGCTATCCTCAGCGATACCGTCACCTTCAGGCACCCATTGCGTGAGACCCTTGCCCAGCGATAATCCACAATCCCTTAGCCACTTTACACATTTAGTTCATTACTTTTTATTTTAAGAAACTTTAAAAATGAAAGTCGTACAATGAATGAACAAATAATAATAATTATTGCCACTTCTTACTTATCCAGGGCAATATCGCAATAAATAATCGAAAGCATTCGATTTTGGGTTCAATCAACGTTTTCATCAACGTTAATATTTGCACGTGTATACCCAAAAGAGATAATTAGATAATTAGGTTAATTCATCCCTTATCTATACTAATATTATATTGCTGAAGAGTTTGTTTGTTTGGTTGAACGCGCAAATCTCAGGAACTGCTGATTTGAATTGAAAAAATACTTTTGTGTTGGATAGTTATTTATCGAGGAAGGCTTCTGGGTATATAGCATCACGATACGACCAATAGGTGCGGAGCAGTAACCGAAGACGTAACTACAACGCTAGCCGAGGCTTAAGTTCGTTGAATAAAATTTCATAATAATGGTCTATATATAATTTCCTCCACTAGGTTAGGTTTATCAATAAATTCTGTAAAGGATCAAGGCATGAAAACGGAAATTAATAATCAACGGTTGAGATAACATACATTTTATTTAAATAAAAAATACCACAGAATTTAGAGAGAGAACTTAGGTTGCAGTAACAAGAATATGGTTAAATATTTGAAGTAAATATAGTTCTATTTAGCACCAAAAAACATAACCCTCCTTCTGACGCAGTAAGGTAAAAAGGTATTGTTCCTTCAAAAACTATTACAAACTTTTTAAATTAAATCAAATTTCTGCGAATGTGATCAAGTATTTTATATGATTTTTAATATGAACATAAAGACTTTACACGTAATGTTCATATTCTTATGAAATGCTTTATTTCAATCTTAAACTAAATACCTAATATCTGTATATAGTCATCAGTATCATCAGAGATTTCTAAAAACACTTTCCCGTTGTCTGTAGACTGCTGTGTATCTTCACTCTCATAAACATGGTTCGTAAACTGATTTAAATCACCATCACTAGAGTCTATAATTTTCGGTAAACTTGAATTAGTATCTTCCTCAATTTTACTTGACTGCCAATGATGTTTTGGATTCGTCTCAGATATCAACTTTGTTTGACTATAACTTTGATCTTCGTAATGTGTTTTTATCATGTTCATTGTAACATCTTCATAAGCTTTGTCTTTGCTTTCTAATTTTGTATGAGTCTTTTTATGTTTAAGTAAGAACGTTCTTGTATTGAACTTGCTATGGCATATGTCGCACTCTAGTGTGGCTCCTAAGTGGTGACGCCTCACGTGATCCGTTCTACGAGAAGCTGAAAGGAACCTGCTGTCACAATGCGGACATTTGTATGGTTTTTCACCTGTATGGGTCCTTGTGTGATATAAGAGGGATTCTCTTGTAACAAATTTGCCTCCGCATATTGAACAAGGGAAGTTTCTCTCTTTTGTGTGTTTTACAGCATGCGCTTTCAAACGACTCTGTGCCCAAAACTTCTTCCCACACCATTCACAGACGTGAGACTTATAATTTCCATGTTCGTGTTGAATGTGAACTCTTAACGACACTTTCTGTGTGTATTTCTTATTGCAGTAATCACACGTGTACTTAGCTTCTGCTGGGCTAGCTCTTGATTCTTTTTCACAAACATTCAGTTCAATATGCTTTCTGAATGTAGTTTTACTTTTGTATACTCGGCCACAGTTTTGACAAACTAGGCTCAAATGATGGCCAAGCTCATGCATTTTCAGAGTATGCTTATTATGAAAGGTTTTTCCGCATTCAATGCAGACTACAGTACAATGACTATCTGATTTATGAGCTTCTAAAAATGCTTCAGAACCATAACTTCTTGGGCATTCGGAACATTTAAAAACTTTAGGAGCGTGAACTCTTATAAAATGATTTCTCAAATTCCAGATAGTTGGATATTTTCTATAACATTCTTTACATCTTATTAAACCAGTGTCGTTTTTATCAACCAACATTTCACTGGTTGGAATGCTACAAGTATTTTTAGTTTTTCTATTTTTCACTTTCCCATTTTCAACTTTTTCTTTTTTAATCTTTTGGACAGTCATGTCTTCGACCTTAATTTTATTGGAATTATTTAGAGTGTGGAATCTGCGCAATGCTGCTTGTGGAGTATTCACAGTATTCTTTACATCATAAAATTGTTTGCTTGTAAAGTCTTCAAGATTAAGAGATACATACAATGATTTACAGTCACTTAATTCATCCGTAGCATATTCAAAGTTGTTTGCGACTCCATCAAAAACGATGGTTAGATATTCAGCATTTTTCTGGCTCGTATATTTGAATTTGTAGCAATTTATTGCTGTTTTTGTGCACTGATCACAGAGTGAGTTAAATGTACTTATGTAGGAACACATCTGTAAAATAATTACTTAGTTATTTTTGAAATGCCAGGTAAGCATAAATATTTTAAGACTAAACTACACCAATATACAATAAACAATAGAAATTTTCTGGTCTAATACAAAGGCAAACTTGAAAATCTGTCATATGTATTAAAGTATATAAGTAATGTAGGCTATCTTACCTCTTGATCAAAAATAAAGTTCAACACTTCTGATATGACTGTATTATATTCATAATTGTTTATGTCAACTACAACTTCGTCAGATAATCGTATCGGTTCCTCTTCTAAAGATCTCAAACATAAACAACAGAAATCTTTTGTCCTATTTATGATGCTGCTCAAAGCGTTACTTATTGATGCCATTTTGTGATAAAAGTTTTAGTTCTTTGTAACAATAATAATTCAACGACTATGCTCTGGCAACGATAATTAGCGATAAACTTGAAGAAGAAAACTAAGCAACCGCTGATTGATCATGACCAATAAAATAAATAAATTGTCAAAACGTGAAATGTCATAAATTGACGTTGACTGTCAATATTTTTAGTGACGTGCGCGGCTCAACGTTACTGCTTTCTTACCCGTTTTTTGTAAAATTGACTAAATTTATTACGGTAATAATTATCATGATAACGAGTCTCGTATCTAGGCGCAGTTTGTTAGTCACCACAACCATCTAATAGTCATTGACAGCGATTTTTTCAACAGATTTCTTGTAAATTTCGATGTAGCAAAATTAGCTAGGAACTAAGTGATCAAACGAGCACGGGCCCAAAAACTAGACTAACCCTTTTAATAAAGTCACAAGTGAAACGTTAATGCAACTCGTCAAAACTTGTTATGACAAACGGACAAACGCAAACAATAGTCGCAAATGCTTACAATGAAAACATGGTGAACAGTTACCGTATAACGATTTGAAATAGTAAACAAAACAATATAGCGAATTTTACCACTCCTATCCTATATGTAAAATACATACAACATACCTAATGCATATTATTATGTTATTATTTATCTTTGGGGGCACATGGACCACAATTCACACAATCATCATTCAGAACACTCAGTATGTTTAGTCGAGTACCATAATTACTAAAGTGACAAAATTGTTGCAAAAAAAAAATGGTGTCACACCAGTACCACTTATACGTCATTTGCATATTTGAGAAAATAATACATAGATCATTAGATCAATTTAAATAAAATTAAATAAAATAATTAGGAAAAGCATGTAAATCGTGCCCTGTGTTGTGATAATTGTGCAGTTTTTATTCTATAAAGTTAAGTTACCCGAGGTAAGTCATTTTAATTAAGTTGCTTTAAAAAAATATTTTTGCCTTCATTACAGAAAACAATTAAAAACTGATTGATTTATAACAAAAACTGATCACCAATAATTACAAAAATGAGTTTTGTTTCATTTTATCGCGTTTCACGGCTCGTTTCTCACGTGAAATGTGGTCATAAAAAAGTATCGATTTCGTAAAACAATTTCCTAATTTATTTTCCACCGGTAAGCCCCCGTTTTATTGTATTGTTTTGACAGGAACAGTATAAATAGTGTAATCAGATATATTTTAAAAATATTATAACCTTGTTAAAAGCTTTCCGACTCACTCAGCTGGTCCCTTGCATCACAGATGCGAAATTCAAATCTAAAAAGTCTTAACTGGAATGGATGGATCAAACAAATTTAAACTGTATTGGGGTCTGATAAAGCTTATAATTCCAGGAAGCTTCTCGGAAACTTGGGTCGTTATAAAGCAGTTTTATTAAAGTAATTACATCATTGCATTTAAAGCTGGGTTGCATGTACTTATTGCATCCAGGTACATACTGCAAAATTTCATACAGTTGCATTGTATTTTGTGATATGCAAGTACTTAGAGATGATTTTGTAGCTTTAATACAGGATATATTAAGAACCAAACAGCAAGACTTTTATGAAAAAAAAGTTTGAAACAATATTACCAATAAACAAATAAAAATATGTCACATTTAAATTCTCTTTGGCAACATTAAACATGATTTAGATAGATATGTCTTGATTATATTTTTATCTACCTGTTTTAAATATAATGCTATTATGTAATACTTTAAGTATAAAAACAAAGATATTCTAGCTCTCTAATTGGTCAAGACTCAGTAGGTCACTTGTGAGACCTCTTTTATAAATAGGACTAGTAGATAAGACTAGCAAGGACATCTTGTTTCCATAAACAAAAATGTCACCAATTTTTTTTTATATTATTTAATGTTGCCCCTGTGGGTAAGTTTATAAATAGTTTAAACTCACATACCACAAAAATCTATCGATTTATTTCAGATTAACATACCATAACACCTGTATTCCCGGAAGGGTTAGGCAGAGGTGTAACAATATACACCCACAGTTCGCCGGTATGTTTAGGTCCCATGTAATAGGGGGCGAGCCTATTGCCATTAACCGGACACAAATCCTAACTCCGAGATGCTACTGAGAATTTCATGGAAAAACCCAATAACACTTTTTGCTCGACCTGGGAATCGACCCCAAGACCTCTAGCGTAGCAGTCGCGCTTAGGACCACTAGGCTACCAAGGCAGTCAAAGGTTTATTTCAAATTAGCAAAGCAAAATGGTGTGTGACAGTCTGCTTTTAAAGTTTAACTTTTTTATTTTGCTAGAAAGGTAAATTGGTACTTCATCATTAACATATCAGCGGAACAATGTCTACTGCTGGATTCTATTAATTACTACTTACCCTACATACCTACCTACCTACTAAAAATGTTTATCAACATATTGAAGAAAGGGATAGAGCTATACAAGATGTATAACACCATCTCTTTTTCATAATGTTGTGCGGGATACACATTTGTGTGCTGGGTTGGTGGGGAATAAAACCACTTTTGAAGGCTTGAAGGTGTTCATTCTTTCTTCTAGTGTTCCTGTTTTTTTCCTATTTCTTCTTTTGCTGCTCGCTGTCTGTGTCGACACCGAAATCCGGCCCGATATTTATATAAAATCTCATAAGAAGCTCTCTCATTAGCTTACGTATGACAAAACTTTACCCTAACGAGAGCCGCGTGACATTCGCGTTTTTCGTATTATTTTTCTATAAAAACATAGTATAAACTATAAATTTTTCAATTCTATAAACTAATATCTATTTAACAAAAATATACAACAGGAAAACGATACATCTAATAAAAATCCAATAACGAAAAGCATACAACGAATCAACTAAGAATGTACTAGAACAATCTACTTAGAATCTACTATAAGTCCTTAGGTAAAACTATAACTATTAACTATGTACTGTTTTATCAGTTCACTTTGTCACTTTATCACTTGTCCCGCACAAATGTAAAATAAGTAAAGTAAAAAATTATTATCCATTGTTACAAAAGTTCCTTATAATTACGTTAACATACAGTATAAAAAAAACGGTAACAATTAGCGGTACGCATTTCTAGTAAAAGCAGTGGTCTCCAAACTAGGCAGAGCCTGTATCTTGGGGACCATGAAACAAATTATAATAACAGATTATATAACCCCAAGTTTCTTGGCATCTCAAAACACAAATATTTCATAATTAGCTGGGTGGTAAATGAGTAATTATGTTGACATCATTTTAAGCTTAAAATTCCATTTGGTTTTATATCTCAGTTAATCAGAACACACGTTAAATTTCTTAATAAATCAATAAAGTAAACAAGTCTGATCAGATGTCATAAATCATTTCTTTCTTATCTTTTAAGTAATGTAGAGTGATTCTCAAACTTATTTGTTTAGTGAAATACAATGACATGATGGATTTTTGAGATGGGTCACTAAGGGCAGGTACCTTAACCGTTACAGTTACAGGAAAACATTCCTAGGAGACCATCCATAACTTTTTGAGATATTCTGAACTGCATTCACAGATTTTGGAAAAATGTACAGTAAGCGAAAAAAATGTTTAAATACGAAAAATATTTTTTTTACACCAATCGATCCTATTTCTTGTAAGGATCAAAAGACTCTATGGGATCATTTAAGGTATGAACACTAGAAATTACAGAAATTGCCAACTATATAAACTCTGTATTCTTTTTCTGAATCATAACTTTTTTTTTCACTCTTGTAATATTGGACTTGCATCAACAAAAAACATGCTGTAATGTAAAGAACCAGATTATATTTTTATGTACTTGTGTCTGTGTTAGATTATCATAAATATTTAGTTATTTCTCTTTTTTTTCTTTTTTCCTATTGGCCTGTACGAAATGCAGTAGAATCCGTTTATTATGACTCCGCTTATATTGACCAACTGCTTACTCTGACGTAATTACACAGTAAGTTTGATTTTCATATAAAATTCTAAAACAAAATCGGGTATAATGACTTCGCTTATTGTGACCCATTTTAAACCCCCGACGCAAAAATGACGGGGTGTCTGTCTGTGGCATCGTAGCTCCCGAACTTATGAACCGATTTTGATTTGGTTTTTGTGTTTGAAAGGTTAATTAGTCGGTTCTTAGCTTTGTTTGATTGATATCGGTTCAATGGTTTCCAAGTTATCAGCTCTTTTGTTAGCTACCCGAGTGATTTTTTTCTTCTGTCGGGGGTTACTTAAAATTTTTAATTTTGTTTTTCATAAATGTGTCCGGTTATAGTGACCGACATGATTCCTATCACCTTCGGCAGTGTTCGGGAGAGTCACGTAATAGGCGACGGCGTTCGGCGCGTGCATGCCTTGTTTTTGTTTTGAGCCTCAGTGGTTGATAGTGATTTGTGATTTTTCTCTACATATTTTGTTTCTCTCTATTAAAATAAATACATACTAACAACTCTTCGTTACCCTACTCCTCGTTAGCCTAGTGGTCCAAAGCGTGACTGCTACGCTAGAGGTCTTCGGTTCGATTCCCAGGTCGAGCAAAAAGTGTTATTGGGTTCTTCTATGAAATTCTCAGTAGCAGCTCGGAGTTAGTATTTGTGCCCGGTTAATAGCAATCGACTCGCCCCCTATTACATGGGACCTAAACATACCGGCGAACTGTAGATGTACACTGGTACACCTCTGCCTAACCCTTCGGGTCCCATACAGGCGTGATGGTATGTTATGTGGCTTTGTATGACATCCGCTTAGTTTGTTATTTCCCTTCGATGTCACTATAAACGGATTCCACTGTAGTAATTATCCTGATTCGTTGACTGCTAGGTCAAGTTCGTTTGGCTGCACATTCGCCTTTTCAATCAAGTAAAATAAATCAGTTTTAATTTCATTGCTTTTACAAGTATTGAAAAAGTCGTCCATTTAGGAAAATGTAAAATAAACGTATACTAACAATATAAATTATGACTTTACAGTTGGCCTAGTGCGGATTAACAAAGCTTATCAGGAAAAATCGCAAAACTTTGTCATTATCAACCAATTTGAGATAAGAAAATGATTGATTAATAGGAACATTTACAAAACAGTCCAGTTAGCTGATACTATCAACATACCAACCTAAAAAACTCGCCTCACTTATTTTATCAGCATATTCCCAGCCCCCAGATTTCCAAAACATTGCTAAATTAGTCGACCCACCACACCATACCATGACATTCGCTCAGGAAGTGCCTGGCAAAAAAAAATACATACGTACATAGTATCATATTCTCTGAAGGGTTAGGCAGAGGTGTAACAATGTACACCCACAGTTCGCCGGTACGTTAAAGTCCCATGTAATAGGGGGCGAGCCTATTGCCGTTAACCGGGCACAAATCCTAACTCCGAGCTGCGCCTGAGAATTTCATTGAAAAACCAAATAACACTTTTTGCTCGATCTAGGAATCGAAACCAAGACCTCTAGCGTAGCAGTTGCGCTTAATAAATAAGTATATAAATTAGTAGTATGTAAAGAAAAGACTGAGAATAATCTCAGTCCAGTTATAGGCCCACTAGACTATTCTGTCACTAACCAACACCATCGCGTGCCATACAAGGAGCGCCAACAATTTGCGGTTAATAATTATGTTCTAATAATCAACACAGTCCGTGTCCTATTTTTTCCATGATACATAGCATGTTCATGTACATAGCATAGCATGATGTGCCCGGTTAATGGCGATAGGCTCGCCCCCTATTACATGAGACCTAAACATACCGGCGAACTGTGGGTGTACATTGTTACATCTCTGCCTAACCTTTCGGGGAATACAGGCGTAATGGTACATACCATGTTTATTTTATGGTACGGTGTAGTGAGCTGACTTTTTTATTTTAAAATAAATACTTTAAGATCAGTCGATTAAAAATTATTTCAACGCTCTTTATATTAGTATATTAAACAGATTTGATTTTTTAGCTGCTTCGTTGGCCTAGTAGTCCTAAGCGGGACTGCTACGCTAGAGATCTTGGGTTCGATTCCCCCGTCGAGCAAAAAGTGTTATTGGGTTTTTCTATGAATTTCTCAGTAGCAGCTCGGAGTTAGGATTTGTGCCAGGTTAATGGCAATAGGCTCGCCCCCTATTACATAGGACCTAAAAACATACCGGCGAACTGTGGGTGTACATTGGTACACCTCTGCCTAACCCTCTGGGGAATACAGGCGTGATGGTATGTTATGTTAAAAGATTTCATAATATTTGATCGTCATCATTTCCAAGATTAAACATAATATAGAAATAAAGCCATTGGCCATTGGACCTTTGGCCTTAAATCCGTCGTACTTTGTCCGGCTTCAGCATATTTCTCACTTATTAAAGATAACAACTAATTAAAGAAACGTGGAGTCAATTAATATGTTTACTTAAAATATCAGACACTTAGAACATTAATATTAATCTTGTAACTGTTCTATTAATAATCAAGCTAATATGGCTTGACAGACCGCTAAATGATGAATAACCTATTGTCCCACCGCAGGGCAAAGGCGTCTTCTCATACAGATAGCCTGGAGTATTGATCACCATGGCGTTTGGCGTTTTTAAACTTATATTTCCTTTAAATCCAGGGTTCCTCACGATGCTTTTCTTCATTATTATCAGTGATGTGATATTAAAAAGGACATAATGTAATTGTACCAGGTAATTAATTTTTGGGCTCCGATCCTGCACGCGATTGGTCCGACTGACCGATCAATCGTGTACAGCGTCGGCGCCCCTCGCCTCCTTCATTCCACCAAAGAGACCCTAAAATGAACTTAAAGTTTGTGCTCACGGCTTGTGCCTATTACTATACCTATCAGTGACCGTATCTATTTAAGTAACTGTACCTGTTTCTTAGTTACCGTACGTTGTGCGTGCAAACCATACCTTAATCTCAGTAACTACACGAAGCGATGATGCCAGATACCCGTCCAGTGATCATCTTAATTTTTTTTTTGCGCTTACGTCAGTGTCATTGCGAAAAATTAACATACTTAGACTTCTCGTACGTAGGTACAATGAACAGCGCGTCATATGGTAACAATTTGACATTGACAGTGTCTTTATTTTGTAGGATTAAAGCCAGTTTACGTAGGACTGTATTTCATTGTTCATGTATTACTAATGCAAAGAGAAAAATATCACTGTCGCACGATATTCTTACAACTGCGTACGTTGGCCCCGGATGTAAAGTTTCAGAATCGATACGGGCAAGGCGGTGGCTGCATGCTATTGACTCTAAAACTCAGTATTTGATTAGCCTAGATGCTGATGAATTTAATTACAGGAAAAATGATAGGTAGTGTTGATTGGCGATGAATCAGCGTTGTTATTGAAAGTCAGTTCAAAATTCAAAGTCTAAGGTAAATGGGGATTTTATCTACCAGTCACTAAGTATATTGTGGCGGATTTGGTCCTTTTAAGATGAAACGACCATCTCGGAAGGACCAAATCAGTCACAATACAGCAGTTTTTGAACACAGACCCCGTCTCGACTGATTAGCATTAATATTATCTAGTACACACACACAGTAGTAGGTGTACATTGGTAGTGGTACACCTCTGCCTAACCCTTAAATAGCAATAAGTGTACCACGAGTGACTTTTCGATGTTGATAATATTTACTTGGCTGAAAATGCAGCAATTTTACCAAGTTAAATTCTCCTTCGTAAACACTTTACTTGTTATAAGGCTCAAAAATCGTCGCATGATGTCATTACTGAGCTTGACTTGAATACATTAGAACTAACGTGGGACATTGAACTGATTGCAACAAAGACGATTACAAGTACATACGGTTCGAAGTTCGGGGAATATATCTGTTTATTCCAATTTCTGTTTGTCAATAGCCACTGTCAGTTATAATTGGTGTCTTAAATGTACTAATTTAATAGTAATAATATTCTTCCGACCGAATTTTACAGCGGTCACTCTCAATAAAGATTTGTAAAGTACGCAGGAGATTAAATAGTGCACAAATATGTGCAGAAGCACAGGTGCACTTTCTATTCCTTCTCTCTTACAGTCCAATAGTACGTCGATCCGACACGACTGGAGAGAGATCAGGCTTAAGACCAAGGGCTTTATGTGCTTTCCGAGGCACGGGGATGTCATACAACTTTCAGACTCCGACCTACTACTGAGAACTTTCTAATGGAAAAACCCAAATCACTTTGCCCGATCTTAGAATTGATCCCAGGATCCCACCCTCGGAAGTTGCAATTGCGATCATGACACCAACGGGGCTGTTAAATAATGTAGAATTAAAAGATGATAGAATAAATAAACACTTAGCAATGCCTTATCTAATGTGATATAATGCTACAGTCTCAGTCGCCACCTCATGTTTGTCTTAAAGTAGTAATTCTTGCTAAAGCTCTTCAGACTTCTCTGTACCCCTCCTGTGCCCACTATTATCCTTCGTCACTTGATGCAACGATAATCCCAAGAGTCCAAATTTCCCCATGTCTAACTAAAGTAAAATCGAAAGGAATTCAACCGAAACATAATAAATAAATATCATAGTATCTACTTGAAAAACCAAATTACAGTATTACCGCTACAAAGACATTTTCCAATGCCAAAACATGTCTAGTGACGTCACAGTTGCTGTGTTTATTAATCCTCTATACGAAAGAATTTGTATAATGTATTCAGAATAATGACAAGAAATGTAGGTGTGGCAATTTTTTATACCTTACTCTAAATTCCTTAGATCCGTAATTAAATATGGATTGGGTGAAGCTTGACCTCTATACGCTGAAAGGTTTAGGTTTAATTAAATCAAGGTCTCTGGTTTGGTCCTTTATCCAAAAATAAGTCTTACCTGTTTTGATTTCATCTTTATTACCTGGGCTATGTATTAAAAACTGGCTTAAATACATCGTCAATTTTGGTCTTTCGGTACAATTTAAAATTACTATTTTAAAATTTCGGTTAGATTTGCATCACAATCTAATAGCACCCATTGCACGTCTATTGATAAAACATTCCCAAGTCAGTTTTCGTTTACCCAGTCTGCAAATAGTGGCATAGCAGTTTCGACCAATAAAAACGTCATCGGCCTTCGTTTGATAGGTTTACGTAAGAGCGGCAAACGGACACACCCCCAACTGTTCTATGAAAGCAGTTTTAGCAGTCAAGGTGACATTGGCGCAAGTTTTTGGGATGCTACGTATACTGAGTTGTGTCAAGGCGTGTGAGGCGACGAAAGGTTACCTACTCCGAATTAAAATAATATGGTTGCAGAACGTTAACATTTATAGTATAACATTATCGTGTTAAATAGCACTGATAATTGTTAAAATGCTATTATTTTTGGACGTGATACTGGTCACTCAACCCACGCATGATGTGTAGTTTTAGCTCCCAACGACACCCATGGCAAGAGTGGTGTTGGCACGTGTGCCTTGAGACAGAGACCGCATGGCACATGACCTGAATGAAAGTAAAATAACTTTCCTATGACTTGGATCGTAAGACCAGAAACAATCAAACATATCTTGTGACACGATGTGTGTACAGAGGGTAGAGCGCAATTGTATTTTAAAAATAAAATCGACGTAGGCGAAGCATCTATCAAGGGCATGATGAATAGTTTAAGCTGTTTATACAATATTCTTTATTTTGCGACTGTTTATGATAATGCGGACTAGACATGCATATGAAAGTGCTTTTGCGAAACACTTGTTTTGATGAAACTGGGTGCGGCATTGACCTGTGAAAAGTAGTTATTCCTCTCTTATGTTGAAATTACGAATATCGAAATTAGACCAATTAACATCCCGTGGCAGTTTTTACGCTTACTTCTCTCATGAAAACCGAAATCTTCCTTTTGTCATACTTATGGTCCTTGGAAAGTCCCCAAAAGTTAGTTTTTTGTAGTTTGACGATTATTTGGCACAAGATGCTTAATTATTATTGCATATACGTACGCAGTAACATTCGCTTTCTTTGTTATTTATTTGGCAGTAATGATATATTATTGTTATTTGGTTCCTGCAGTACGGGAAAAATACGCGATGATTTTATTGTATTGTTGTATCAAATATGTCCAGTGCAAAAATTCACCAATAATACCCAGGCGTGATAAAAAATGTATTGCGTATGCCATATTATTATGACGCATGTTGACTTTGTCGTGATGAACTATTTTTGGATAAGGTACTTGTTGTTAATTTGTTTTGTTAATGTGTGCCTCTAAACTGGTATTACGTAATCAATGATGCAGGAGATACATTGAGATAAGTATTGTTTTTGACGTAGGTAAGGTTTATTTTGGTTCAATGGATTATAAAGGGTGACAAATACGAATGGTCCAGACTTTTTGGATAATTGCCATTGTACTAGCTTACTTTCATTCAGTTTTACCTGTAATATATCATCAGTACCATTAGATATAGTGATGGACGAATATCTCAAAATTTCCACGTAAATAAATTTATGTGGCAATTAAAATTTTTTGGCTGGTGTGTCCATACCTGATGTTCTATTTTAATACTGATCAACCTTATACAACTTGCTATTGGTCAGTTTGGTCAACTGCTCGTAGATAATGATTCGGGAAAAAATAATTCCTATTCTAGTTGTGATTGTGGTGATATTAGTGAAAATGAGTGAAGTGAAACATATTTGGAACAAGCGTAAAACTGAAATCCGTAAGATTTTTTGAATTTTTTTTTTCAAGTTTTTTTAGACACACTCACTGTATTTGGTAAAAGGATGTGAATAAATCTTATCGTTAGTTATCCATTAGCGTTTGACTCAATATCTATCGATAAATAAGGCTTTTGTTAAACGACATAGTGTCGCGATAAAACCGCGAAATTGCGCTCTGCCGCTAATAATGATTATAAACGACTTTATGTTCGCGTAATTATTATTTTATATACCTAGATTTTATACGTCATCGTACGGCAGACTGATAACACATAGCGTGGGTGTGTAAACCGCCGCGCCTCCGCAGTTCGACTGCTGGCTTGCGCGGGAATAAGCGTGTTTAGAGTGTTCCACAATCGAATTTCCCGCTGACATTTTTGAAGTGGTTACGTGAAGAGTGTTATTTCTTTTTCTGACGGCCAGTGTTGTGATTTTTTTTTAATAAAATGGATGAAGGTATGTTTAGGATAGGTATTTTATTTTATTTTAGTGATAATAGTTTTTTTTTGCTGACAACGCTAAGCGCGGTTATTTCTAAATTGATAATAAATTCGTTTTTACAAAGGATACAAATGTCAACTTGGTATAATTCGCGCATACTAGTTAAAGGTACTTACTGGACCAAGGTAGTCGACTTTTCACTTTTGTGTCCCGCGATCAAAAATACACTAACTTCCTTTTATTACATGTCCTATCGACATTAGGATTTATAACTAGCAATTTAATTACTTAGTAAGAACTAGAAAGTACCTAGATTATTATCGTCCGGGAAATTGATGAAAATGTAAATGATGATATCACTTCATTTTATACTTACCTATGTGCTTAAAGATAAAGAGAAATTTGTGTCACGTAAGGGGCCGGATTTAAGACAAAGAAAGTTAATTCTGAAGGAAAACAAAAGATTGGGTTACTCATGCATTCCTTGGATTTTTTATAAGAATTTCTTTCTTCTTTTTTTCAATTATTACTTTTATTTATTTTCTGAATTCCTATTTTTATTGAAGCAGTCACAAAAAGTATTTATATTAAAAGCGCAATATCAGATTTTGTTAGCTGGTAATACTTAGTTCTAAGTAAGTATTTAAATCCGAATTAAAAAGGTACTCGTACCTACCATTATTTTTAGTTTATGGAATCAACATGATTCTTCTGATTACGATATTGTCTTATCATATTGAACTTAAGCCCGATATCAACAAAATGTGGGTGTTTATAGTAAACCCACATTTGGGGGAATTGGTAGAGAAATAACAGGTGTTGCTATGGTTTAATCGTTATGTAACAAAAATAATACGTTGTACCTAAAAAAACTAATTGTTATTGGTTTTGTAACTGTTTTCCTAAAGCAATAAACTTATCTAATTAGAAAAACAGTAAATTCAGTGGTGATGCCGATTTTGGTCCTTAAGGTACAATTTCTATATAAATCATGAAATTGCTGTAACTTGCTAAGTGTTGCCAAGACATAACAGTTAATCAAATTTATTTATTAATTTTAAAAACCTATTTTATTTATATTCGGATACTTAAGCCGTGAGTATCCGAATTTAGTGAAGAAGACTAGACGCACTTATCATAGTTTTGAATGTTTTTGCACGAAACAACTTTCTAAATACTTTCTGATACCTACTTATCCAAAAGAGAGAATTTCAATTTCGAACACAACATTAAATCAAATAGACAATAAGTAAAAAAAATACACGAGTACCATTACAAAATATACCTAATTACCTACGAATAGTTTCAGGCTTATCAGTAATATGAAGTGTAGGTATTAGGTGTTAAAACACTTATCTCAACTCTAGAACATCGTTATAAAGATTAAGACAAACTACATGAAGTAATCTTTACTAAATATTATAAATTAAGATTAGGTTTCTAAGATCCGGCACGTAGTTTATACTTTATCAATTGATGAACTATTAAAAATTTTGACAAATTTCAACACTGCAGTCAACAATTTATTTTCCTAGTGCTGATATCCATTCCGAGACTCGAAGTACCAAACAGACTTCGCGGCTCGAAGGACCAAAAAGACATCGCAACTCTTATAGTGCACTACACGGGCAACTAGATTGTCCAATTCTTGTAAATTTAAGGCATTCAGTCCGCCTTGGTACTTTTTTCTTGCATAAAGTTTAAGTAAATAAATAAATACAAAATAACTAATAAATAAATCAAGACTCATGTTGATAATACGAAAGTAAAAAAAATTGTTTATAGTTTTTATATTTATCAAAAATAAATTACTTATCTCTGTTAAAAGCTTTATTTGTCGATTAGATCTATGTCCGATAGCGAATTTGTTATTAAAACAACAAGTAAGTAACACAAACAACGTTTAGGTACCTATTTTTTTTCATTGGACTTAATCGCCAATCGAGCAATTAGTCACGTTTTCATAAAATGTAAAAACACATTACATTGATGCAATCGTAAAAGCAAAATGTCTGTAACTGTAATAAATAAAAAAATTACACTAAGAACGTACCCAACTAAATTATTGTTCACCTATAACAATAAAAAAAAACAATGACAGTGACAGTCAATGAATTTTCCCGCTCTTTTCTCGTGTCATGGCGTCGCGTTGCGTTAGTTTTTCCTTCTACGCAGTATTGTTTATTGTAACCGCAAACAAACCTTGACTTTGATATGTAATTGAAGTACTCATCTTTAACGAAGAAGGTTGAATAGATTATGTATGAAATAAATAGCTGTTGTACTTTTTTAGTGAACCCTGATACCTATCCTACTTTACTTATTATTATTGTCATGATGACATAGGTAATTACTGAGGATCAACATATTTCATCAAGGGAATACTTGATACATACATATAATGAGTGACTTTCGGAACGTTTATTATAATATGTCCATCAAAGGAAACTTTCGATTTAAATAATTTATGTGTCCTGAAAAAAATTGCTTAGTTATTATATTTTTAATTCTGTTTTGTATTAGTCAAAATTATGTTTCTTTTTATTCTTGCGCTATTTTTTTGAGATCAATTACGTCTAAGACAGTTAAATCTGTTATCCTGGACTCGCCGAGCTTCACTGGCTCGGCGTTTTACTGGTGGGCGCCCCTGTTGATTCTGGCTTTCAGGAGCTGCATTGGTTGGGAATAGAGTGGCATAATATAAATTTAAAGGGAAAATTCTGTAGCTATGATGTGGTTTTAAGTTTCCATTACAAGTACGTCAACCTTCTCCCAAAAAAAAAAACAGTTTGATGATTGTTAATTGACTGTTTAATTGAAAATGACTTCAACTACACTGCCTAAATTAATGTAATCCGGTTTAGTTAATCATTTGCAGTATACTTTCTAAACAAGTGTGTCATAATTAGCGACGTCACGTTAAGGAAAACTATAATGTGTATTTCCCTGCAAAAACATTTGCAACAAAACATGTTCAATGATTTTCCTTAATTAAACTTTGCTCAATGTTCATAAAACATTACAGTTTTTTAACAGAATACAAACAAAAAAGCAGTTTTCCTGGTTCTTCAATTATATTTAATTGCACTTAACTTACCCATACTCACTAGTAATTTATTAGGTATGTACCATCAAAATATGATTTTATAATTATTCATACTCTTTCTAAGTTAAATTGTGGAGAGCCTTTAAAGTTACGAGTGACGAATCTTAAGGCTTCCCTCCCCATGTACCGGCTGCGCCTACGCCTAGGGCCTACGCCTAGGGCCTACCATTCGACCAACTTAGCTAGCTAATATTATGTCAGTAATATTCTGTAATCTTGGCGTGTTTTTAACCTGTAATAAGATATTAGGAAATAAATCAATGTAGCATTTGTCCGCCAAACAGTTTGCATATAGTTACATACATAACCTATTACGAATATTGAAATATTGTACAGCATGTGATTCCAATTTGTACCTGTCATTTTGCTAGCAGATTGTTATTCCTATTACTTTCATCGTGTTTATCGCTTTATTGATATCAAACCCTGTTTTTGTACAGATATGATTAAAAGTACCCTGTTTGCAGATAAATTAATATTTAGAATTCAGAATTCTGTCCAAATCGGTTTCGATTATGTCACAGGCAAAAAAATAAAAAAAAATAATAATAAAAAAGACTGGGCAATGTTGATTTTATAATTTTTGATTTTGTAACATTGAGCAAAAAAATATTGCCGGGAAACGACTTTTTTTCTTTATAGTGGCGTGAAACGTCAAGCATGCAAAATATTGTGCCTACAAGTGCATACAATTACAGGGGTCATGAGAGTATTGATAGTTAGGTGTAAAAGTAGGTTAAACAAAAAATAATGTAAAAATATAAGTCGGAATATTTAATATCTTCGGAACGAAATGATGCCTAGGCCATAACAAACAAAAAAAATTGCAATAATGGGAAGAATATGTGATTCTCGGCTTCGTCAAGTGTTTTTTGAGATAAAGTAACGCGTGACTAATAAATATGTGCATGAATGATTTGTTAATTAAGTGAGTATTTATCGTAAAATTTAACCGGATATAATGTGAGTGTATCGACTTTTATGTCGGTCAGAAAGTTTGAATCAAATACTTTTGTTGCATTTTTTCTGAGATTATTTGGTTTTGGTCTTTTGGTACATTTTCCGCCTAAAATTATTCACTATTGTTATGTTCATTAGTTTTATTACGTCATTAATGTTGATGTTAACACAGAATTGCTTTATCTTTTGACCTCTGGACATTGGTGACCAATTAATTCGAAAAAAAATATAGTAATCAAAAACAACCAAAGTCCATGTTATTTCTTTAATTACGTTTCAATACTGTTGCTTAGATCTCGGTATTGTTATCTTTGGACTATGGCCGAAGAATAAAATAATAACAAAGATGGAATAAACCGGCCAAGTGCAAGCCGAATTCGCACTCGAAAGGTTCCATATCAACTTACGACTACATACAAAAAAACACGTTTCTCGTATGTACATTTTGTTACTCCTTATAACAATAAAAAATCATGTGTCGGGGCACACGACTGTTAGTTTAACGTGAAGCATCTATGTCAGCAAGTCGTTCTTAGTTTTAAAGATTGATACCTATTTTGTTACAATCCGCTTTTCTGATTTGCAACCCGTATGTGATTTTAAAGACGTTTTACGTCAAAAAACAAATTAAATTTTGAATTAGGCTTGAAAAAAAAACATTAGGTTTTCCATAACGGGTTTTACAAATACATAGTTGCTTTTTTTGAAATGAATATGCAAGCAGTCAAGGCTACAGCTATTTAGCACTAGTTATGTAGTTTTTGATTGTCAGTAAATTTCCAGAGATCTCAAAAAAAATCAGATTTGCATCACACAGTTTTGGCGTTCAAATCCTTCAGTTTCTACGAGTGATATTTAATTGTATATTGTTGCAAGTGCAACCTTGAGCAATAAGCTCTTTTACTACGTCGCTGACAGGCTTTTATTTAGCCCTAGCAATGGGTTGATATAAAGTTCCCCTGTCTAGAAGATTTCATTATAGCCAACACGGAAGCCAAGTCACAAACATATTAAAGACTAGCTTTTGCCGGCAGCTTCATCCGTGTAAATGTCGGTTTTCGCGGACGCAGACAACGTTGCGACATAAAAAGTAGCCTATGCTCTTTCTTGAGGTTCGAACCTATCCAGTACCAAATTTTATCACAATCGGTTTAGTGGTTTAGTCGTGAAAGCGTAACAGACACACAGAGTAACTGAGTATCTGCGAGAAGCTCTATTTATACAAAATAAAGGACCATTTTTTTTCTTTTATGATTAAAGTTGGTAATTTATTATATTCATACGCTACTAACCTACATAATTAAATCGGTCTGACTATCAAGCACCCACCCGGGATTGGGACTGCCAAATGTCAAGCATGATTGAATCAAAGTTGGTTGTATGTATAAAATTTAAGCAAGCCGCGCCCCCGTCTTTTTTTTCCTCGTCTAACGAGTTTTATTGGCATTGTATCCGGTTTGGTTTAACTTGTTTTTATGAAATACCGGCTAAGGTTCAAACACTTGTACCTATATAGCTGTAAGTTATTATTTTATTTCCCCAATAATACTGCCCGACCTGGGAATCGAATTGTTATTGAAAACTATGAAATTTAGAACCGAAAATAGTAGGTACCTGTAGAGTTAATTTTCCAAACTAAAATGGCCTTCTTATCTTACTATATTGACGATTCGTGTAGTCTACAATTAATTGTTCAGTATTACATTTCCAGCTGTCAATTCGAGTACAATATGTAACTCACTTATTGATATCGGTATAATATGGATATCGTATATCATTAAGATGTATATCTCCAATAAACCTACCTGCTTGTAGTATTCATGCCATGTTACGAAGGCTCCGCTGTCTGTCCGGCCGTTCGTCTGACACAGGGTTGTATCTTTTGAAATGTAATGTACGGCCTATGGCCGCAAAAACAAATAGAAACAAGAAACGTTTTTTTTGTATGTAGTGTCAAATATTGTATGTGCGGAACCCTTCTTGTGCGAGTCGAACTTGCATTTGGCCGGTTTCGTTTTTATTGTATGTGATCCTAACTAGATTCAAGTGGATTTGATAAAATCTCGGTGTAAAAATAGACTTAATTGAATTATGCATTCTGTATACACGGCCTTCTCGATCCCCCTTCAGCCTTGCAGACTTTTTGACCACATCAGCCATTTCAGTGGCATAGATTATTATGTTAAAATATTTTATCCCATTAGGTGGACAGGAATCGTGCAATAACAACAACATGCCAGTCTTGACTTCTGCCAAATCTTTCTTGTAATGCATCTTAATAATGTAGCCGTGGCATACCATAGCTCTTCGTCAATCACAAAACCTGTTTGCTCTGAAAATGTTTTTCATATGATCTTTTTCTGACGAAGCCATCCCAGTTGCGACCCCGTCTGTGTCAGGACAGGACTTCACTCTTGTGATATAACGGTCCATAGCTTATCGTAATGACATGGTGTCATGAGACACAGGTGAAGTTAATATGAGTTGAGTTGTCAATCTAGAATCAAGTTTTTTTTAAAGGCTCACTTCCACCAAACTCATCGAGGAAGGTTTTAAGGAGTAGACCGATTTGATTCAGTTTCTTTCTCAAGTATTAATTGTTTTCATAGAAAAGAAGACTAAGTAGATGTGACGTCAATGATTTCCAGAAATTTTTAGAACCTATTTGACAATAAACCCAATCAGATAAACAAAAACGTATGTTTTAAAACAACATCTTTTTTTCCGGGATCACAGTTACTAGCGATAAAAACGTGTGTGAATTGACCCTTAGTAGTTGGGGTTAATGATATCATACCAGGACGGTGGTAATTTCCCGCCACTTCATAGATTTCCTCCGACGCGTTTTGCGATCAATTGAAGATTTTCCTTAACCGCTTCTCAAGGCTGATGCAACTATGCAATCACGTGCAGGAAATCTGCACGGTCATGTAGGGGAACCAAGTTTTAATAGATAATGATTATGTTAGTTCCTGTAGGTGTAACAGGGGATTGCATTTGTTTTTTAACTCTGCCCCCACATTAGGAATTCCTCCTGTATTGTAGGTGCGTTTACAAACATAAACTACACATATACAAACAATCAGACCCGGAAGAAATAGCTATAGACTATACAAATGTTTGTTCTATGCGTGAATCGAACCCGCGACACGCAGCGAAGCAGCCAGCAAACTGCGCCAACCGTGTCGCCATTTGTTTTTTTACCAAAAAAGAATTGACATTGGTTGCGACTAGGTTTTAAATATTTTTAATTACTGGTATGCCTTCTGAAGTTCCTTTTTATCAGTCGTCGGTTCCGATTAGGAATAGCAATTGCGTATTTGCCTTACTGTTGTGTTCCAATATATCGTTGTATATCGTTGCGAACCATTTATCGATTAGGTCGTAAACATTTTAATCGGCGTTATGGCTGGTAATTGCAGTTTTTAGGATTTAAAGCTTGAAATATTTTTCTACCATCTCATCAAGGGATTCATTAATTGTGCAATTGATTAGGGATTTTCATCAGGGACAGAAATAGACCTTATTTTAGTTTTGATAGAAAGACTGGCCATGTTTAACTATACCATTACCACACAGGGATAATTTAACTTCCTATTAGAGAAATAATTTTCAGAATTGGTCTAGCATATCCAGTGATTTTTGCATTCTAACAAAAAAACAAATTAACTCTTTACCTTTATAATAATAGATAACAAAATATTCCAAGGCATATAACAAACATCATCAGATCAACTGCGGGGCTTACAATATAATACCATCATACCATCACGCCTGTATTCCCCGAAGGGTTAGGCAGAGGTGTAACATGGTCCCATGTAATAGGGGGCGAGCCTATTGGCATCAACCAATGACACTTTTTGCTCGGCCTGGGAATCGAACCCAAGACCTCTAGCGTACCAGTCGCGCTTAGGATCACTAGGCTAACGAGGAAGTCACAACAACAACAAACAATAGTCAGACAGTATAATATGCTTTGTTTTTAATGCAATTCACTGCGAGTAGGTAAATGCCATGCAATCACAATGGATAAGGTTTCCTCTCCTATTAGACAAATTACTATGTCGCAATCGTGTTGTTGAAAACAAGTATTTTATATTCAAAGTAATATGTGTAATTTGAAGTTTCTTGCCCATTCTTCTCCATACGAAACTACCTTTTGGGGAATGCCTTTTAGTGGTCTAATTGATATTATACATAATAAGGCTTTGACTGAGTTTATATAAAGGTAATTGCTTGACTTATGAATAATTAAATTAATTAATTAATTGATTTTTCGACAGACCCAAAATAGGGGGTCTTTTAATTCCATGCAGATGAACTCACGGACAAAAGTTATGATGGTAGGAAAGATTTGGCAGACAGATAAAAAGTACAGAAATCAATAAAACCAGTAGTCTAATTAATTGCTTACAACCCTCAAAGTACAGGACAGGCCTTCAGTAACTGACGAAGAATGTCGTTGAGCTGATTATTGAACCCTTCAATTTAGGAAAAACCCTCGGATTATTGATCGCTGTTACAGAATAACTCGCATGGAAACGTACGTTACTCTACTTCGTTTATAAAGTGGGTTAGAAAGAATGTGGGTTCTGTTGGGGATAAAAATAATCGTAAAGCATAAGAATTAAGTTCTTAAATTTTACATTAAACAAACTTGGTCCTAAAATATACGACTATACGTGGTATAGTCTTGGCTCAAAGGACCATTTTATTTTTGTATGCACATAGATGTACGTATCAACCCAGGCACTTACAATTATTATTCTGCTATCTTTACCTACCTACTAATAAATTTTACTACGCTACTAATATTGTTCCAACGATATAGTAATTAACGTAAAGATTAGTATATTACTTTATGAAGGATTTGTGATAATTGAAACTTATCTATTAAACAATGAATAAATATAATTATATATTTTATTATACTCTGCAGGGTATTACCCTTCTAATCTTAGCTCATGGAAAACTTTGTTAACATAATCTTTAAATAACAGAAACATATTTTAAACCAGCTTTTGCTTGCGACTTCGTCAGCGTGAATATCGATAATCGCGATGCAGTCGCGGATTTCATAGTCGGCCTGACTTTATAAAGATCCCAAGCGACCTCTTTGTCATATTTTGTTACGATTTGTTCAGTGGTTTCGCCATGGTAAGGTGCGGTTACTTCTGCAATTATAAAAATCTCCATTTCTAGGTGCAAGATCAACATGCAAAGATACAGTTTTATCAATATTGATTAATTCTTCGTCTTGATCTTTGCCCTCTAAACAAGGGTGCGTACAGAAGGCCCGACATTTTTGTTTATTAATTTCTAAGCAATAAAGATATTAATAGTTCTCTAGTAATGTGTGCAAACGCTACAATAACCCAGTCAGCTGTTATAACCCTAACGACTTTAAGATATTGATAAGAAGTCTTTAATCATGGTAACCTTTCGTTAATCTACTTGGCTATCGGAGGAATGATGAAATAATTGTTTCAATAATTGGTTTACTATGTGATATTCCATAGCAGTGATCATGAATATTATCGGTGAATTCGATTGGCCATTTGATGAACTGATGATCGTACATATATTGAAATCTATTTGTGATCTTAATTCAAATTTATATTATGTGACAGATATTATTGCTCGAAAAGTCTACATGCTTTTCCTAAGGACCAAAGTTCGGGCACATGGCGGGAGTGACAATAATACGAGTTTATTTCTTTTTTTGCAGGCAGCACGATGCCTGTGAAGGACAGCTCTAAGCGGCCGCTGGTTGGCGTCGTAGATGACGGCACTAAGACTGTTAGATTTGTGGTAAGTGGCGTTATGTGTTATTTATTACTCATTAGCTTTTGCTCGCGATTTCGTCCGCGAGGAATTCAAAGTTACGTTTCAACCCGTTCTTAGCTGACATCTCCTACCTACAATTTTAGCCCCAAAAGTCAAGGTTAAGGTTAAGTTTAGGTTAGGTATCTAGAATTGTTTAATTAATATCTGACCTTTCGCTTTTTTAATAATAGGTTATAGTTGGGTGTTTGTGAATGTTCACATTACACGGTCAGCTCTACCCATGGATGGCTTATTATGTTTGATGCTTTTTTTTTCACGAACGACATTGTTAAAATTGGTCCTTTGAGCCTTACACTTCAGATCGGTTGTCATCACTGGAGGTCGACTCAATTTATACAATTAATTAATGTACTATATCTAAATAAAACATGACATTAATCAGTCTTTAGCAGACTGATGTTATATTATAGTACCTACGTTATATTTTAACATGAATACAATCAAAATTAAGGAGAGGTCACTAATAGCGCGATGTCTGGTGATTACATAAGTACTTAACCCAAATATTTTGATAACAATTTTAATCAGGGAACTTTGAACTTTGATTGATGTCGTTACTACTAGATGATGTTGAAATATTAACTGTAATTTTTATTATTTCGTCTCAGAGCATTAAATTACAATAATTATTTTTGTTTTGATTTCTGTTTCTTGTATTTTTGTAGTCACGCCCCAGTCTGATAATTCTTAAAGACGTGAGCATGTGACAATATTTTTCTAATATATTGGGAAAACATTATTTTATTATCAATGAAATTAGGAAGAACAATAGGTAGGTATATTTTTTGTTTAAATTATACTTACCGAAGGGTTAGGCAGAGGTGTAACAATGTACACAGTTCGCCAGTATGTTTAGGTTCCATGTAATAGGGGGCGAGTCTATTGCCATTAATCGGGCACAAATCCTAACTCCGAGCTGCTACTGAGAATTTCACAGAAAAACCCGATAACACTTTTTGCTCGACCTGGGAAAATTAAATACATATACATATATTATTAAATTATACTATTCACTGATAATGCACAAATCGGGCTTTTTCCATTACCGATGAATGATATTGCAGTCAATGATTGATAGTAGCCATTTTTGACTTAGTTATCACCACACTGTTAAGTTCTGGTATTTTTATCAATGAGATAAGTTCTTACGTAATGCTGACAAAGATCTACACTTCTAAATGCCCCATCAGAGTCTACAATCTCCATTCAATAAACATAACCTATGTCCTGTCTGGAAATAATTATGACTCTCTCACCTTGTGGATAGGATAGACTCGTTCAGGGAACCAAAGGCTACCACAACCAGTCTGTTTCAGCCACCTTTTTACCTTTTTATGGTCGTCAATCAAGTAAAAGGTTCAACGCTACGGTTGCCGATTCTCATCTACATACAATTGACAATTTGACGTGGTCAGTTGTATACGCATTGTATTTGTATGTTGCATTTACCAAGGATCGATAATATAGAAAATTCTCTTTACTCTTACAGATATATGAAGCAGGCCGGTCAGATGAACTGGTTGCCTACCAGATGGACAAAACGCAAGTCCAGCCTCACGAGGGTTGGTCAGAACAAGATCCTTTAGAAATTATGCACCACATCAAATTATGTGCGGAGAATGCCTGCGATCAATTGGTGGAGTTAGGTAAGGGTTATTATCAGATATGTTTCTCCCCTCTCTGACGTCGCGGGGGTAGTCAAAGAGAGACCTGTGAAGACCTGAGGAGGCCCGCAGAGGAAGGCCGGTCGAGGATCGCGGAAGGCGCGTACTTTCCCGGGATCTCCGGTGAAAGTGTGCAAAGGGAACACCGGGGTGGTTTTTAGTCAGTAAGAATCTGACGTCCGCGTCCCCCCACCCTATGGCGGTGGATAGAAAGGGTTATTATCAGGTCCAACTGCTATTTGTAGGTGTGTTGTTTACCTTATAGAGGTTATTGATTTTGTTTAGGGGAACTCCTTACGACTGATGACAGACGGACAAGGTTACCGCTTATACAAAACAAAAAAATATTGAACGATCATTAAAATATGTGAGTAGAGATGAAAGTAAACATGATGTTACTATATTAGTATATTCCAAAATTGTGTCATGTTTAGATCCAAATTGATACGACTTATTTCTATTTGGAAATCTATTGTTATGTAGACCAGATATAAAAAATTAATCGTAACATACACTCGTCACTTTTGAAGCGTAATTATTATTACTGTCAGGACATTTACGTCACTACCTTTTATCTCATGTAACATTCATAAAAATAATAGGTACTGAATATTTTTTTTGTTAACCCCGGCCACAAAAACGACGGGGTGTTATAAGTTTGACGTGTCTGTGTGTGTGTGTCTGTCTGTGGCATCGTAGCTCCCGAACGCATGAACCGATTTTGATTTGAAAGGTTAATTAGTTGGGAGTGTTCTAAACTTTGTTTGATGAAAATTGGTTCAGCGGTTTCAAAGTTATCAGCTCTTTTGTTAGCTGCGGTAGTGATTTTTTTCTTCTATCGGGGGTTACTTAAATTTTTTATTTATGTTAGAATACGTAGTATTGCCCCATGCAAAATATTTGGGACATTAATATTTTTTTCACATGAATATTTATATCATTTCATGCACATTTTTGCGAATTTATTTTCTTGAACCTCCTCTGTTAGCATCCGAAGTTCAAGAACTTGGCTATCCTCCACAGAAAAAGATTATACCTACTAGACTATACCTTTTTCACCGTTTTTTTTGTCCCTGAGTGATAATTTAGGGCTTTGGCCTAATTTTGATATCTACGCAGACAAGTTCGCAGGCAGAAGCTTGTATAAATATTTTCTTTCAATGAAAAATAAATTGACAAAAAGTATTATTGAATCAGTGCCACTGAACACATTAGCTATCAAAGTTGAATCAACTGTTTTTAAGAATTAATTTGTTTTTAATTAACTTGTTTATCAACCAAAAACCCGATTAATTGACTTTGATTATATCTTAGTACGAATTTTTGATTCGACTTAAGAAACATGTACCTATGAAAAAGATAGAATGAATTTTCAACGTTTAGTTAAACGCCGAAAGTTGAAAATTCAAGAGAGCACGATGAGCGTAAAAAGATTAAAGTCAAAGCATTATCAAAGTCAAAGTCAAAGCATTTATTTCAATTAGACCATTTACAGGCACTTTTGAATTGTCAAGAAGTTACATTTAAAAGTTGAAGCTAGTTCCAAAGCGTAGGTCTCTATGGAGAAGAACGAGCAAGAAACTCCATGGACACTCTTTTCTTTCAATTTGGTTTTTACAAAATCTTGGTTACAATATTCTTGTTGCTTCTATATGTGAAAACAATGAAGATGTATATAAAACAATACAAAAAAAAAAAAAAATAGTACCTACTAAAGATGTAAGCCATAGCAGTTAAGAGATGACCAATCTCAACTGACAGCGCCCGTTCACGAACATGACGCGCGCATTAGCACCATTTAGCTCAACCATCTTAAAGGGAGCCGAACGATCCAACGCACGCGCCACTGTCAGCGAGACATTTATGTGAAGCGCCCCACCAAGGGACAAAGGAACTAATTGAATTGCTTTAATTTAAAGGTTTTTAAGTATAGTCTGTACGTATGTGTATGTCATCGAACACACTCTAAACGGCTAGACCGATTATAATAAAAAAATGTGTTTTTAAGATGGTTTGGCTGCGGGTTGTTCGAAAGAGATTTATATGGCAGATGTGAGTGGCAACGCCGGGAGGGGACGCCCTAGAAAAACCTACCCTGACCTTACAGGTGAGGTTCTTCAAAAAGGTCAGGTGCGCAGTACTCGTAACCGGCGTGCTTGTATGACCAGATGTATGAACGTGGACGAGGCGAAAGGAGTATGTAAGGATCGCAGCAGGTGGCGTTCTGTGGTTTTTGGCTATTGCCTACCCCCATGGGGGAAAGGTGCGAGTGTATGTGTATTGATTATGATGTAAGAAACAATAGTCGATGAATCGTGTGCAAGCCAATACAATTTACACATTAAGTCAAAAACATTCCATATTATAATTAAATTGTTCTGTGTAATATTTGCACAACAGTTTTTTATTTACAATGACACTAAAGTGTGAAGTATTCATTTTAAGGTTATACAAAGGACGACATAGTGGCGTTAGGCATCACCAATCAGAGGGAGACAACGATAGCGTGGGACAAATATACGGGAGAGCCGTTGCATGCAGCTATAGGTAAATATATATATATTTTTTTGTAGACATTTTGGTGGATTTGTGACACACGATACAGGAGAAATTCCTAGAGAGAAAAGATTGGCAAATCGGCTCCATAATAATTTGTAAATGTAAGAGACAATGAAATGTTTTTTTGTTACATAAATATGTGCTTAGCATAACATACCATCACGCCTGTATTCCCCGAAGGGTTAGGCAGAGGTGTACTAATGTACACGCACAGTTCGTCGTTATGTTTAGGTCCGATGTAATAGGGGGCGAGCTTATTGCCGTTAACCGGGAACAGATCCTAACTCCGAGCTGCTACTGAGAATTTAATAGATAATCCCAAAAACTGTTTTCGCTTTACCTGGGATTCCAACCCAAGACCTCTAGCGTAGCAGTTGCGCTTATGACCATTAGGCTAACGAGGCAGTTAAAAATAAATATGAGCGTATAACATGATAACTCAGAAACATATATCCCCTTATTCTTTTATTATTTATTTATTTATTTAATAAACCTCTGACCACCCCTGCCTAGTCGTCCTAAGCGCGACTACTACGCTAGAGGTCTTGGGTTCGATACCCAGGTCGAGCAAAGCCTTATTGGGTTTTTATGAAATTCTCAGTAGCAGCTCGCCCATATTATGTGGGATCTAAAATATAATACCGGCGAACTGTGAGTGTACATTGGTGCACCTCTACCTAACCCTTCGGGGAATACTGGCGTGATGGTATGGTATTTATTTTAACTTTATGCAACAAAAAGTACAATGCCGGAAAGGCCTTTAGTTAACCAAAGATGGTGAAGAGTTATCATGTCAGTTGCAAATTATAATAGAAAAATCCTAATCTTAAATTCCTTTTTCAAATTCAAGCATGGAACGACATTCGGACAGACAGCACTGTGGACGCAATCATATCGAAAATCCCAGACCGCAACAAGAATTACTTCAAAAACATATGCGGTCTGCCGATATCCCCGTACTTTAGCGCTTTGAAGATGCGCTGGATGAAGGATAATGTGAAAGCTGTGAGGCGCGCCAGTAGGGATAAGAGACTACTGTTTGGAACTGTTGATACATGGATTGTTTGGGTGAGTAGATTTTGATACTTTAGTGGTAAGATAGTAGATACCATGCAGCATCATCATAGCTGCCGTTGGACGTCCACTGCTGGACAAAAGCCTCCCCCATAGGTTTCCAAAAGGACCGGTTCGAAGAAGCCTGCATCCAGCGTTTTCCTGCGGTTTTAAATACACATACATACGCCTGTATTCCCCGAAGGGTTAGACAGAGGAGTACCAATGTATACCCACAGTTCGCCGTTTTAGGTCCCATGTAATAAAGGGGCGAGCCTATTGCTATTAACCGGACACAAATTCTAACTCCGAGCTGCTACTGAGAAATTCCTAATGGAAAAACCCAATAACAGTTTGCTCGGCCTGGGATTCGAACTCAGGACCAACGGGGCAGTCAAATACGTGACGTCACAATTCGCTATTGTCATACAAAATTATTTAGGAATCTGTTTTGATAGCTCATAAAATGTATGAAAAGCCAAAGATAAATTATTAATTAAATATAGAAAAATATTAGTGGTTTTCTTTCTTGTGAATGACGTTCAAAGAGCCTTTGAATGGTCTAATTTAAATAAATTATTTGTTTTTGATGTCGAGACTGTGCAAAAGTAAAGAAGGGTTATTCCCAAATGTCATTAAGGAATAAATGTAGGTCCTGAGTTACTCTTTATTAGTTTTATAAGGAGAATGCGTAGTTAAAAGCTTTGTGAAGTATGTATTTACACTCAATTATTGTGATTAATTGAATGAATAAAAATAATGTTATTTTTTGTATTGCAGAATATGACTGGTGGTCCCCACGGCGGGTTGCATATCACTGACGTCACAAACGCCTCTAGAACACTCCTGATGAATTTGGAAACTTTGAATTGGGACCCTATTTTGATGAGGTAAGGATCATTTTTGTTTATTTAATTAAAATTATCACTTGTTTAAATCATCAGTAAAGCAGTTATATTGGCAGATATAGAGAAAATAAATAAATAAAAATGTAGCTTTGTGTTTTGTAAGGTAACATTCCAAAACTAACTGACTGTTGAGCGTAGGGTCCCGGGTTCGATTCCCAGGTCGGGCAAAATGTGTTATTGGGTTTTTCCATTAGGATTTACTAAGTAGCAGCCCGGAGTTTGGAAGTTGGTGGTGTGACACCCCCGTGCCTCGGAAAGCACGTAAAACCGTTGGTCCCGGCTGTCATTCGTAGATCTTTGACAGTCGTTACGGATAATCAGAAGCCAGGAAGTCTGACAACCAGTCTAACCAAGAGAACCAGTAACTAGGTTGTGGAGGTCAGATAGGCAGTCGCTTCATGTAAAACACGGATATTCAGCTCCATCCGATTAGACTGGAAGCCAACCCCAACATAGTTGGGAAAAGGCTAAGCAGATGATGATGATTCCAAAACTATTTAGATTCTTATACAGGCCATATATGTAAAGGTTTATTAGCTATTTGGACTTGCACAAGTAAACATGAGAGAAAAAAAATAACCATACAAATGTCTTCATTTTTCGTATGTTTTTTTAATAGGCTATTCGGCATCCACCGAGACTCGTTGCCCACAATCCTAAGCAGTTCAGAAGTATATGGCACTGTGAAGGATGGCTCCATATTAGACGGGATCAGGATATCTGGGGTAAGTAAGAAAGAGATAAACAATCTTATGCTAAGCGAAATCGGTCATTTATTTATTAAGGATCTCTAACAAAAGATATACACAAATCATTTATTTATTTATTCATGGAAGACTTACAGCGAAACTAAACAGAATATAAAATAGTAGGTGAAACTGACAGCCAATTACAAGTCTCCACTTATAAAAACAGACTGGCAGAGATGGTGTGAACAACACACGCACTGCTCACACAAAAATTAAAAGTGGAATAACATCTAAACTTAAGCTAAGACCACCATAACTAATATATGTATCAGAACATAAAGCTACCGAGTTTACATTACATAAAAACAATAATTGACAAAAGTATTATGTTAGTGTACTCCTTCGCCGGGGCTGCGGGTTGTTCGCAAGAGATACCGCGCCCCCGGAACGCAAAGGGCACAAGAAGGAACATGGGTGGGTTTTAGTCAGTAAAAGTCTGACACTCCCTCCCGTCCCGCCCAGGGCGGGAGAAGTTATTTGATGACTTCCCACCAACCAAAAAAAAAAAAAAGTGTACTCCTTCACTTATAGGAGACCACAGTTTGCTTAAGAAAGTTGACCACTAGCTAACAATGTACCTAATTAAATAACATAACATACCATCACGCCTGTATTCCCCGAATGGTTAGGCAGAGTTGTACCAATGTACACCCTCAATTCGCCAGTATGTTAGGTCCCATGTAATAGGGGGTGAGCCTATTGCCATTAACCAGGCACAAATCCTAACTCCGAGCTGCTAACTGAGAATTTCATAAGAAATTCCAATAACAGTTTTTGCTCGACCTGGGAATCAAACCAAGACCTCTAGCGTAGCAGTCGCGCTGATAACCTACCTAATTAGCAAATTATTTTTTTTTGAATATGGAAACGTCTCAAACTAAGATAAAAAAATGCGAGTAGGACGGCAAGACTTTAGACAGAATTTAAATAATTTTCTATTCGGGTGGATTTGGATTGATTATTATTATTATATAGCCTATTTTACTCAGGAATAACGTAGCTATCTAATGGTGAAAAAATGGCAAAATCGGTCCAGTAGTTTCGGTGCCTATTCGGCACAAACAAACAAGCAAAAAATCTTTATAATGTTCGTTTATATAAAATGTAAGACCTATGAGGATGGCAAGATCATGCATGATCAAACCCTCTTAAATTAAATAAAGATAAATTTTTTGTCTCTTTCAGATACTTGGCAACCAACAATCGGCTTTAGTTGGCCAAAACTGCCTCCAAGCTGGCCAAGCTAAGAACACATATCGGAGTGGCTGTTTCTTGCTATACAACACGGGCACGCGTCGCGTGCAGTCCACTCATGGTCTTATAACCACGGTGGCGTATAAGCTGGGCCCGAATACGCCGGCCGTATATGCACTCGAAGGTAAGTTGTCTTAAGACTGCCGAGTCAAGGTCCTGGGTTTGATTTTCGGGTCAAGTGTCATTCTTGCCTCGTTAGCCTAGTGGTCCTAAGCACGACTGCTACGCTAAAGGTCTTGGGTTCGATTCCCAGGTTGAGCAAAAAGTGTTATTGGGTTTTTCTACGAAATTGTCAGTAGCAGCTCGGAGTTAGGATTTGTGCCCGGTTAATGACAATAGGCTTGCCCCCTATTACATGGGACCTAAACATATCAGCGAACTGTGGGTCTACATTGATACACCTCTGCCTAACCCTTCGGGGAATACAGGCGTGTTGGTATGTTATGTAAATAGTACGTCAATTGATTAGTGGTGTCTAACTAAATTAACTCCATTATTCCTTCTCCACCAGGATCCATAGCCGTGGCAGGAGGCGCGATGAAGTTCCTTCGGGATAACCTTCGACTAATCAAGGACGTGGTGGTGGACACTGAACATATCGCAGGCCAAGTGTTCTCTACGGGCGATGTCTACTTCGTGCCGGCCTTCAGCGGGCTGTACGCCCCCTACTGGAGGAAGGACGCTAGAGGGTAACCTGAGATTATTATCTACTAGCTGTGCCCGTGGCTTCGCTTACGTGGACCCAAATGTAACTTAAAGGCTCCTTACACATAGTGCCGCCGGCTTTTTCACACAAAGGAGCCGCCGGCATGACCGGCATGGCATGGGTATGCTGCAATATGCACCATACTAGCTTTCTACACGACTGACGTTCCTGCAGCATGTGCCGGCGGTCTGTGTGTGTGTGTAGGAACTTCAAGGAATGAAGCATTTAATGCCATGTCACCCAAATCGTCCAAGCAGGTCGAAAAGGTGACTGCTAAAAGTTACGATAGTGGGTTTTTCCTTACGGAATGTATCTGTAGACGCCCAGAATCTAGAATCGTGCCCGTTTGGTAATTAACGTGCGCCATACTTGGGACTAATGGAGATTATTATCTGCTAGCCACCAGTCCCGGCTTTGCACGTGTGTATTTTCATATACAAAAATGATATTTTTTTGTACTAATCTCCTCATAATTTGAAATGCTGACGATCTTTCATGCATATGGTAATTGACTTTTAATTATTTATAATAAGTTAGTACTTTTATTTTTAACTAGCTTCTGCTCGCGACTTCGTCCGCATGCACCGCAATTTCAGTTAAATCAGTCGAAAATCTAAGAAGATTTATACAAACTCATCCCGTATTTTATCCCCTTAGGGGTGGGATTCATCAAAATCCTTTCTCAGCGGATGCCTACGTCATAACGTCTAGCTGCATGCCAAATTTCAGCCCTATCCGTCCAGTGGTTTGGGCTGTGCGTTGATAGATCACTATGTCAGTCAGTCAGTCACCTTTGAGTTATATATATATATATAGATTTCTCTACGAAATGTTTTGACAGTATAATAATGAACAACAGGAGACCTACCCACTGTGCTGAGTGTGTCGGGTTTGATTCCCACACGAAACAAAAATATAGTTTGCGTGTGTAAGTTTATATGTTTGTAAACGCACCCACGATACAAGAGTTCAAAGATCATGCGAGGAATCTCCGAAATTATTTTATTTAAATTAGCGTTAATTTTATTACAGTATCATCTGTGGTCTGACTGCATTTACGACTAAGAATCACATCATCAGGGCGGCTTTGGAAGCTGTATGCTTTCAGACGAGGTACGTTTTTTTATACATTTTTTTACGTATCCTACTCATATTACAAATGTGTGTGTGTGTGAGTGTAATATTTGAAACTGCCTCGTTAGCTTAGTGATCCTAACGCGACTGCTAACCCTAGAAGTCTTAAGTTGGATTCGCAGGTCGAGCAAAGTGTTAATGGGTTTTTCTATTAATTTCTGAGTAGCTGCTCGGAGTTAGGATTGGTGTCTGGTTAAAAGCAATAGGCTCGTCCCCTATTACTTGAGACCTTAAATATTCCGGCAGACTGTGAGTACACCACTGCCTAACCGTTCGAGGAATACAGCCATGATAGTATGTATGTATGTATTATAAATGTGTAAGTTTGTGAAGATGTTTGGCTGTTACGCCAGAACGGTCCTGGATCAATTTTGGCACAGAGATAGATTATAGTCTGGAATATCAAATTGGCTACTTTTTATCTCGGAGAAATGTGCAGTTCCCGTGGGATAATATATTATTTATATAATGGTGTTTTCATGAAACGGAATAAAGACCCAATATTGTGTTTCTCTGTAAAACATAAGTTTTATTTACAATAAGTATTTACAATATTTAACTAATAAACTTTAATCTATTAACAAAACAACCAACCTGTAAAACATAACAAAACAACATTAAAAGTCCTTATTTCTCATAAATCAATAAATAAAATTAAAATAAATAAAAGTTTCTTTTCAATCCTATGGCCATCAATTCTATAATGACATCATGTGTCATCACTGTCAGACTTACCTAAAGAAAAAATAAAGATAAATATAAACCTAAGAAAATGGTCGTATTACCGGACTGATTTTCTTTACATTTATTTATTTATTTTTATTTATTTATTTAAAAAACTCTTAAACTACCATAACAGGATTAGAAACCTAATGCAATAGCTAAGACTACTTATAATATTAACTATTTTAAATAACACTATTACTAACAACTACTCTAGGTATATGAACACAAAACTAACTTTATTATGTTTTACATAACAGATGAAAATTTAAAAATAAAACAATAAAAGGAACTATTTATAATTACCTTTGATGTGGACGAAGTCGCGGGCTGAAGCTAGTGTTTAAATAAATATATTATTTGTGCAGGGATATCCTAGAAGCAATGAACAAAGACTGCGGCATGCCTCTAGCTAAACTTCACGTGGACGGACGGATGACCTCCAACGACCTACTGATGCAGCTGCAAGCCGACCTCATTGGTATACCTGTGTGTAAGTATTCAGTTGAACTTGTATATACTTCTGAGGGTGAATTTCATCAAACATGCTGCCAGCCATGCTGTGTAAGTTCGCGGGCCTGTGGACGGTGAGCAATGTGTAGCTCGCCGTCCGTACGTTGCATAACGACAGGCCGTGTCGACGGCGCGTTCGTGTTCCACGCGCACCTCAAAGAGATGTCATCAAGTGGAGGGGCCACTCAGGGCCGATGCCTGCCGGGGCTGCGGGTTGTTCGAAAGAGATACCTCGCAAAGGGCACAAGAAGGAACATGGGTGGGTTTTAGTCAGTTAACATTTGACACTCTCTCCCGCCCCGCCCAGGGCGGGGGAAGGCATATAATGATTTCCCATCCAACAAAAAAATTGCCGTGTAAATTGCTGGTCTTTATCTGCTTCCGGTTAGACGGCAAGTCGAACTCAACACAGATGCTTTTTTTTAATGATGGGAAGTCATCAAATGACTTCTTCCGCGCTAGGCGGAAGGGAGTGTCAGGCTCTTTTTGAATAAACACCATCCGTGTTCCTCCTAATGCCCTTTGCGTTCCAGGGCCTCGGTGACTCTTTCGAACAAATTCCGCAACCCTGGTACGAATACAGAGGCTAGGCAGATGATGATCACTCCTATTATAGCTGTCGCCACGAATCGTGAGCACAAATGTCAAGTTAATTGTTGGGTTTTTGGATTCCTTTAGGGTTTTTTTGGGGCGCCGACGCCACACGCGATCGGGCCGACTGACGGCGTCGGCGCCCCAAAAAACCCCGAAGGGCAGGTCACGACTCGTCGCGACTGCTGTACCTACAACTATAACAAACGCAAAAGTTTGGGAAGATAGATGGATGGATGTTTGTTTATCTTTCATTCTAAAACGGCTGAACGCAATTAGATGGTGTTTGGTACACATATAGATTAGTGTATCCCGTTTTTTATGTTCATGTGGAATAACTGGTCCTGCTCCATAGGACAATTTAAAGTCTTGACAAAATCAACTGGTTGCTAATTTAATTATATAAGTACTTTGTTTTGATTAATTATTTTTCTCTTCGACATTCATTCTACATTTGAGTATGCCTCACACACTGATTCCTTGTCTTTGAAATGTATAAATGTATTTAATATTACAATTAATTTAGCTTTCATTTCTAATTTGTGGCACTGAGTACGTATTGCAGTACTTTGAGTGACTTTTATTTTTAATAGATCGTTTTGACATCAGTATAGTTTTATGGAATTGTACAACTTATTGTAACACATTTTTTTTAAGTATGTATGGAATTTCTTGCCCGTTCTTCTTCTTTTAGGACTTTGACTTTAATTCTGAAGTCTTGGCAGACAAAGTCTAGCTAGTATACAATAAATGATTAATTGTCTGGCTCAATATTGTTCAACTTATGTAATGGATTTTTTTTCTTGGGCAGTACGTGCGCAGGCGTGGGACATGTCGGCGCTGGGCGTGGCCGTGGTGGCGGGCGGCGCGGTGGGCGTGTGGAGCACCGACAAGTGGCGTACAAGGCCTACGCTCAACGATACCTTCCTACCTACTACCACTGACGACGGTATGTATATACTTATATACACAATTACATGTACTATCCATTTGTTGCCGGGCATCGGCAAGTGCCACTGCGGTTTTTTCTATTTCATATGTATTTTCTAAGTTTGTCTTGAACATCACTGACATCGGTGAAGGAAAACATCATGAGGAAACCTGGACTTATAATTAATACTAGCTGCTACCAGCGACTTCGTTCGCGTGGTTTTTTCCACCCGCATTCAGTTAGGTCTTACTGCTCCTCTCCCGTGTGTTGTAGCGTAATGTTATACGGCCTATAGCCTTCTTCGATAAATTAACTATCCAACACAAGAAGAATTTTTCAATTCCAACCAGTAGTTCCTGGGATTAGCGCGTTCAACCAAACAAACAAACTCTTCAGCTTTATAATATTAGTTTAGGTGAGTCTGAAATCGCCTTGAGCAAGCGTGTTGTGCCTTCTCTGTATGAGAAGAAGCCTTTGCTCTGTAATGGGACAATAATAGATTGGCATTATTAATTTTATACCCATTTGTGGAGAAACCAGGTGTTTTGATCTCCCAACTAAGCTTGCCCATATATCTCACTTTGGCGCTTCGTGTCAACGGGACGCATACGCACCGTACACGTAAACGTAGTTCTACGTGCCGTCTACGCAATGTCAACGAGATATAAACATATGTTCAGTTGCGGGAACACTTTTCGATGAAAAAGTTCAACCAGCAAAATGGTTAGCGTGAAATGTGGTACATATACATATAATTTGTATTGCAATGTAGCGTTAATTATGCACCTAGGCAGTTAATAATTTTATTTATCTCATTATTTTATGGCTGGAAATATATTTATACGTATTTGTAAAACGTGCCCGTTTCCAAACGAAACAAGAATTAATCGATCCCTCCAATGAAAATAGTTTTTTTAATTAACCTTTTAATTTCAGATCGCGACTCAAGATACACCAAATGGAAGATGGCGGTACAACGATCACTCGGATGGGCGACGACTAAAAAATCATTCAGCATGACAGGTCAGGCCATACGAAAGAGTAGCATGATGCCACAACAAAGTCTTGACGTGCAGTCACTGCCGGACAGTAGAAAGAACTCGCTCTTTGAACCTCATAACTTAAATTTATTAGAGATTAAAAACGATAAAAACTTTGACGAAGGCGTCAACCATTATGTAGAGGAGTTGCTACAATATTCAGCGCGCAAATTCTCCATGTTCGTACCAGTAAAAAAACGCACAGGAGAACGCACCATCTTAGACGACGCTGAATATTTTATGAGTAAAAAGGAATGTGATTATGGCTTGTGCGAGTGTTGCCCGATTGAGAAAAAGGTGCAAACTAATTGGGAATCGATTGAGGAGATCATCGAGAATGATCCAGAAATCATATTCGATTCCGATGGTCCAGTTATGGTTGAACGTGTAAGAACTGCTGAGCCAATATTCATGACATCTGCAATTAGTCTGGGGGCCGCGAGTTTGAGTAAAAAAATTAACTTTGACAAACTCCCGGCTCTGTTCAAATCTATTTACAATAAAATCTCCAGTCCTTTAACGTGAATGTTTTCTGTGAGTTTTTGTGTAGTAATTTAAATACGTATTTTTTATTACTTTGGGGCTATATTAAAAGTGTAGGGTTGCCATAAAAAAGTTCCTATAAAGTTTAGGAGTTTACTTACTAAGAGTGATGAACAACTATGCTGGATTGATAGTATATGGAAAATGCGCAAATCGAATCCTCATTCTAGGCTATAAACATAGCTCCAATAGTCAAATGTAAGTCGAATGACGTCAAAAAGACGCAACACAACGAATATAATTAGCTGTTATTAATTGTTACGTAGTTCGTCTCCTTGTTATTATTGAATTGTGATATTTTGGAATTATGTTTGGAATTTATTAGGCGTAGAGTACTTAATATAGTCAAGAGTACTAGAATTAGTTTAAAATTACAATGAATTTAGATTGCGATACTCCTAAAAGCCAAATTTTATGTATTTCTGGCCCCCGAGGTATTATTAAAAGACATTTTTTCTTTAGTATAATAATAATTATTGTCTTATTTAAAAAAACAAAAGTGTAGGATCGGCACTTCGTCATTTGAACTGGGTCTATTGAAATATCGAATGGAAATTAGTCAGAAATAGTTTAATTTTAATTTTTAAGAGCGTATTTGTGTTTTGATAACTATAATAAGTTATTGAAACATTTTTTATCATTTTTAGGACTTGCATGCATCGCTTATACTTCAAAGTATTTTAAAATCAGTATTTAATTTATACTGAAAGTCTAGAAATTCTGTTCCTAAATTTAAATAGTCATAGAGAATATTCAATTTAAAAATATATACACAAAATCAAATCAATGTTTTGTCTCTGTATTCCTTATTTTAACATATAAAAAATATTCTAAAAATAGTTAAAATATATATATGTATAAATTTAAAATATTTTTTATTACTAAATGACCCTTTTCATAGGAAATGTGCTTTATAATTTTAGTTCCTTATTTCGCTAGAAATTTGTGTCGTCAAAACTTATTGTTTAACTAACATTAAATTAAGACTGGTATTAACTTGAATATTGAATAAAAATATTTATTTATCCTTTCTGGGTCTTCATTTATTTTTAGTTTATCCTTGCATGACTACTTTTGCATGGCACCTGCAAAATACACCTAATTACATCGCATGAGTTTCATTTAAATTTTTGGTTATCATTTTGGACTCGAATTATTTTTATTCAATTCGAAATTGCTTTTGCATGAACCTAAAAAGCGGAGAGTTTACAATACAGACGTGTAGTCATGCAAACAGTCGATATTACACTGCCAACTTGAACACAGAAAAGCGTTTTTATATCCCAATAAAAGATATAAATCTGTAGATTATGACAAGGTATAGATAAAAAATGGTGCAATAATAAATGAAAAATTGCTTTAGGTAATTCAATAATGAATTTTAAAGTAACATTTATTAGGAACGCAATTTTAACACACACCCACACCACGGTGAAACAAAAGCATGTGAGTCGAAAAAAAAAGAATGAAAAATATCGAATTAAGTTGTTTACACAACTGCGAATGCGCGATCGTAGTTGTATAAACAGCCTAATTGTTTAAAATATACAGTGGCCATTACTAATATTGTAAAAATCCACAATTACGTAACACTATTGGTATAGATTGTGCATTTCACGAGTGTGCATCAGTCGTTGTAATTTAAACCTTAGAGCAATGTCATAAAGTTACAATAAGCTCGCTCGTGGTTTGTATAAATAATTTTACATACACATAGGGAAGTGTAAAAGTGCTGCAATTTCATCGTGTTCCTGTCCTGTTTTAGCGGAATTTTGTGATTTCAAACGATAAGTATTTTCAATTATTATTGTTTTTTTATTACACTATTCACATAGTCATATTATAGACATAATACTAAGAGGATTGACTTGTTTGAGTAGTTATATATCTTTAGATTCGTAATCACAAAATTTCGCATTTTATCATAAGACATAATTTTACAATGTATTTATTTTTTGAGACATTTTCTGCCGAATATTGGTTTATTAAGTTTAATAGCTGAAAATGCTTTGTAAAATATCTGAGGGGCCTAATTTGACGATAAATGTTTAATTAATTTGTGAAGAAAACATAGCCTGTTTGTATGTACCACGGTTAACATTTTTTTTTTGGAAATAAACGGTATTATTATTCATTATATTTATAGTACTCTTCAAATGTATAAAATGACCAATATACGGCAGAAAACGTTCTTCGACTGAAAACTCACGACATTAAAAAAACAAAACTAAAAATGGCGGCTAAACAAAGGAGCTTATCATGCCATTTCATTCGCAAAGTATAGCGAGCAAGTGAGAGAACATGATAACTGCCGCAGATTTTATTTTGGCACGAGTTACATCAATTTTTTGGAGAAAAATAATCTTTTTTACTAATAAATTTCAATCTTTTTCTGTTACAGACGAAAGATACAAACTCCTGGCGTCGATCCCGGCATCTTTATACTTAATAGGTAGCTTTACAATGCTAGTCGTTTCAAAAATGCTCCAAGATAGGTGATAAGCGAAAAAAGACTTAAATAAGTTGTAGGATAAGTATTTAATTCACTTTTTACTGTAGAACAAACTTAGCGCTTTTTATGTATGCTTAAATATTGATTCGTGTTACAAATCTGATATTTCCTTTATGTAGATAGCTTAATGTGGACTATTGTGAATTCTCATTCAATTGATTTCTTACAAAGTGAAATGTAATCTTATAACAATATGTAATTTTAATAACTGAATGTAAAAAACGTATCTACTACCATCGTCTCGCAATATTGTTTTCTGTAAACTTGTAATATAAGTTAAAAAAAATACAAGTTTTATATAACTCTCCCGACAGAAGAATAAATATCCCTACCTCAGCTAACAAAAGAGTTGATAACCTCGAAACGGCTGAACCGATTTTCATAAAACATATTTCAGAGCCATCGCTAGGAAACTTGCTTTCAAATAAAAAAAAACGGCTTTCAAATCGGTTCACCAGTTTAAGTGTTACGGTGACACAGACACGTCAAACTTATAACACCCCTCTTTTTGAGTCGGGGGTAAAAAATAACCATAATTAAAAGGAGGGTAGTAGGTAATTTCCATTTAGTTCACTGTCTATGCATAAACAAACTACTAGGAATAAAAAAATAATGTTAACTTTGGTATTTATAAATCGTGTCATTAAAGAAGTGAATTTAAAATGGCAATGCTTGTCATGCTCTCTCATTCTCTTGCTATATTGTGCGAGTGAAATGGCATGGTAATCTTTCTTGCATGGCCGCCACTTTGGATTCGTTTCCTTAATGGCGCGAGTTTGGAGATTTCACCTTTTGTTCTTAATAAGTTTTATTTATTGTGTAATATTTTAAAGGTGGTTACTAATTGTTTTATTGTTATAAGAATTGTCTCGAAGTGAATAGTTCAATTTTTATTATTGGATTCAATAATTTTGATTAAATAGTTATTTATTTCTATATTTTAACGACTTGTTATACATTGCTCATTTTGCTAATCGAAATGTAAGAATATCATGAATAATTAATTGTTTTAAATAATTTTATCAAATCATGTATGTACCTATTAAAATATTTCTATTATATTGATATTAGTAGGTAATTATGACCTCAATGAGACTTAAGTAGTAGTTTATTAGTCAATTGTAGTAAAAGCATTTATTTATATAAATCCTGTTTAGTTAAAATTGTATAACATTCCTACTATACTATGTCGGCCCACAAAGACATTACTTAAAAATAATTATTCACAAAACTATAATTGACATATAAATTGAAATACTGTCAGTAAAAAATTAGGGCCTGCGCCCACGTCCTACTTTTTGTAGGACCGATTATCGGACCGTTCAAGAGTTCCATAGTATCGGAGGACCGAATTTTTGTAGTACATCTGCGTTGGTGTATTGGAATTCATATGTTTCATTCTCTCCGACAAACAAATCGGTCACCGATTGTCTGACGTCGGCGGGCAGCCTTATAAAGATCAATGAGGTAGTAGACATCGTCAACCAATAATTCCTAAACATAACTTCTCATAGAAACATCACTGTATTTTAGCGCTGAAAATCCGAATAGTATTCAATTACCTGTAAAATTAGATTTTAATTTTTTTTTAAATCAATAAATAGTCATAGTCAATTGATTTGGCAAAAAGTGACGTCATAGTTTACGATTGCCATACATAATCTATGGTGAATCGCGTATGTCAATTGTTTGGTTGTGTCTAATACGCAATATTGTTGACCAGTATGTCAATTAATGTTATTTAAAATGAATTGATTGTTATTTTTAATTGATATCTCTGAGTGCGGCGGCAAGTGTTCAAACTGGTAAAAGTGTAGTTCGCGAAGGGATTATTCGGGGGTACAGGTAGGGACGTAAGCAATTTTATGCGTGGCAGAAGATGGCCCCTTTTTCTGTGGATTCAATACGTAACCCTAGATCCTCCTCCCCCCCCCCCCCCCCCAGGGGTTAAAATTTTCGTCGTTTAATAAAAAACAAATGCTTTTCCTTGCAAAATTGCAATATCTGCAAGTCAAAATGTGTGGAACAGTGGACTTTTAAAAAAATACGAAATCCAAAGGAGAATGTTCAGGGCGTCATCACACTAGCGATTTTCAAGCGAATTCAAAGCGAGGCGAGAGCGCAGCGGTTTCGCCGCGAATAGCGCCGCCGAAGCCATTTTGTACAGTCGCATTCGGCAGCCCGCTCCCCCACACTCAGGCGGCGATAACGTAGCGCGCCCGTCGCGTGCTCGCTTTGCTTCGAAAACCGCCAGTGTGATAGGAGCCTAAGTCGATTCGTATTTTTTTTTATGCATGAATAGCTTTTCAGAAGAAAATTTTCAACGTCGGGAGGTCTTTACGTACCGAAACTTTGATAAAAATATGAATCAATGTCCCATAAATCGCGTATTTAGTATTTAAATTGTTTGCATTTATATATCTAGGACATTATATTGTGTGGTTAAAATTAATGAGAATATGAAATGTGAATTCGAACAAATATCTTTGGATCCAGTGAGGTCTGTGCGTCGCAAATATGAATAAGCATTTTATTGCATTGTAATTTTTAAGTTGTTTTTTATTTGGGTAGCGGGGTTTGGTATAAAGAATATATTGTGTAGATAGGGGGTAAAGATTTAAATCGTAGATATGGGATCGAATAATGAAGTGCATATTTGCCTAAACTTCACGCGTCAGCTTAGTATGGAATGGACATTTAAAAATTCCGTGCTTCCTTTCCGTCAAGTCAATAATTTGTATAAGTCATATCCATACTTTTCTAGCGAAAAAGTTGACTTGAGGTAAATATGGAATCGGTTCTAGAAGTCGGGTTTTGAAATGGGATTTTTAATTTATGTATTTAAGTATAATGTTACCATGATGGCATGATATTTTATGTTTGAAGTGTCAGTGCAAACAGAGCGGCAATATGAGAATGTACAACGGAAATAGAGTTCAAAATTGCTTGCAAGGTAATGTGTGTGGAATTACATCTTGCAGACAATTTTGAACTCTATTTGTGACGCATTACAATTCATTATCAGATAATCATTTAAAACTGCTCGAGCTGTTTGCATTGACTGTAATGACCATTGCTTATTACAACAACTCCCCTCTGACAAAGCAACAGCCCGGCTGACATCGCCTCTATAAATCCAACCGTTAGTTGCCAGCGTGCCGCCGGCAAGCCGTCACCATTTTTACCTTGTCATTATAAAAAATGTTTAAACACACTCGATTTAAAGTTCTAACTTGAATGACAAATTATTTGGAGCTGTGCTGTTATAATAAGCAATGACTTTAAGCCTCACAATTACACGAATCACAAAATGTTGTACCAATTTTTTAGTTTTAAGGAATTTTATACTTTATGGGTATGAATGGAAGCTTGAATATTAATTGTTCAACTCGAACTTGAGGACTTGGTATCATTACCAAATCCTCAAGTTCGAGTTCATTATGACTTATTTTGATAATTGTATTCCTGTTGCTATGATAATATTACTTTACTGGACGTTAGATTACTGTGACATCATTTTAATACCAATGTATATAAAACATTTATTATTTCAGTAGATAGGCACATTGATAAAAAAAATATTCTAAAAGGACTTTGTATTTAGATGTTGTCTATTTAATGCTGGTACTTATTTTATATTTTTTGGGTTTAAAATTATTTAATAATTTATTTATTTATATCGATCAAAAATGATAATTTAATCAATAATAATAATCAACGATATTATGGTATTTATTACTTGGGAATTGTAAATATAAGTACTTATATTAATACATTACCAATGTGAATATTAATTATATTGTTAATGAATACATAAACTCTCAAAAAAATATAATATACTCATTTTAAAGTGTATAAATTCAGTTCTTGAAGTTAGTCTAGACCTCTAAACAAGTGGGTTCTACAGAATCAGAAATCTATATTATAGGTCACTTGTTTTATCATCTTTGGTAGAGGAAGAGGCCCTATATCTAACATCTATTAAGGCTACCAAACATGGTCTGTTTGATCTTCAGATCCGTTTGACCCTGTATGTAAAAAAATCGGAGCCTGATATTTTGTCGGACAGAATGGAACATTAATTTCAATATACCAACAGATGTCCTACAAAATCCTCAGTGCACTGCAGGACGATCTTAAAACGGTCCAATAAATCTGGCCTACAAATTGTCGGTGGATACTAAAAAACACAAAATTATAAATTTTAAGTAACCCCCGACAGAAGAATAAAAATTCCTACCGCAGCTGACAAAAAATCTGATAACTTTGAAACCGCTGAACCGATTGCCATCAAACATAGCTAAGAACATAACACATACCATCACGCCTATATTCCCCGAAGAGTTAGGCAGAGGTGTAACAATGTACACCCACAGTTCGCCGGTATGTTTAGGTTCCATGTAATAAGGGGCGAGCCTCTTGCCATTAACCGGGCACAAATCCTAACTCCGAGCTGCTACTGAGAATTTCATAGAAAAACCCAATAACACTTTTTGCTCGACCTGGCAATCGAACCCAAGACCTCTAGCGTAGCAGTCGCTCTTAGGACCACTAGAACACCGAGGCACTTCAAGAACACTTCCGACTAATTTACCTTTCAAACAAGAAAAACTAACACGTCAAACTTATAACACCCCGGCGTTTTTGCGTCGGGGGTTAAAAATACAATCTGCCCATAATGTGTGTGCGTGACTGATAATATTTCAAGTTTTATGGGTCGAACATACTAACTTTCCCAACATTAAAGTTGAAATATTATCCCAAGAGAACATATTAACGGAATAGAAAGTATCCTATATGTTAATCAGGAAATGGTCTATCTATGTGCCAAATTTCATCCAAATCTCTGCAACGGTTTACGCATGGTTAAGCAACAATCATATCATTCAAACATCTTCACAAACTTTCGCATTTATAACATTAGTGGGATAATGGCCAAAGTGATCAAGCTAAGCTCCACAGGTCAGGACCAACGTGTGGAGCCAGCTTTATGAGGTTATTTCATGTACCTGCATAAGTAAGTGCACTAATCCAGAGACGTGGCGCGCGTTTTCAGATTGATCTGTCCTTGTATGGTTAGCCTTTACAGCATAGACGCTAATTCAGAGGTCTAAGCCTTCAAACATTTCTTCTCATAATAATTTTTGTGACATGGTAAATGTAATGTGAATTTTAAATGTGTAATTGTTATGTTGTAATTAAATATTACATTTGTTGGGTTTTATTTTCGTGTTTTTATTAATAAGCGACCCCACTAGGTTCTGGGTGTATATTTTATTCATACAGATTATTAACAAAGTGTAATTTGTCGGCACGGTTGGCGCAGTGGCTGAGCGATTGGCTGCTGCTCTGCGTTTTGTGTTCTACAGATCGTTGTTCGGGGACTGGCTGTTTGTGTATGTAAGTTTATGGATTTGTAAACGCACCCACGATACCGGAGAAATTCATAATGTTGGCGAAAAAGCATAGTATTACAAAGATCTGTATGGCTAACAGATGTCAGCCTGAACTGGTTAGAAGCAGCGAGCTCGCCAATGGCGTTTCTATCGACCGAGTTATAAGTACTTGCCTTACTTATAAACACAAACATTTATAAACAATAACAATACGACTTAATAACGAATACTGAGTTTGAATACATTCTTTTACAATATTACGCCAGATGCATAAGACAAAAAAATATTTTTAAATGTTCGCGCCATCACGCTTCGCGCCATTTTTCTGTTTGTAGTTCTGAAGTTATATTTGTCGTTCAAAATGTTTGTCATCTTGATTTTAATACTTGTCTACGTTTGGCATAGGTAGAGCTTTAAAATTAAAATATTGAAAATATCAAAAATTTGGACGATTTTTAATAAAATGAGTAATTGTTTTAGGTATCACGGCAAAACTTCTGCAATTTTTTTTTAGTTTTCACTTTCTGTGAAATAGTTTCTGAACGAAGTATTCAAACTGTCAGATATCACAAGTCACAACTACCAATGTTACCAACATTGCAAAACAAAACGTCAAAATCACGAGTTTATCAGTCTCATGATAAGAGATAAAATGGTAAACAAGGTGAGTTATTTTGAAAATAAGTGAACAATAATACACATAAGTCAAAAAATAAAATCCTTAACATATAATACTGTGTAAATTTTACCAATTCCAGTTGTACTCGGGAAATATGTGAGTTAAGAAAGCATAGAAAGAATCCGTTCTTTTTTGACTAGAATCAATTAATTTTTCAAAGAATTATGGACATAAACAGCTTACCATTGGAGACTTTTTTAGAAATTCTGACCAGAACCGACGGTATTACCCTCGGGAAATGCCGTAGGGTGTGCAAAAAATGGATGCAAACCATAGATGAAAACGACTACATTTGGGAGAAAATATGTCTCAAGGAGGTCGAATATTCCTCCTCCATAGCCAAAAAAAAGTCTGGCAATGACTGCAAATGGTACCATATTTATAGAAACCTCTCAATGTGGAAAAAAATAACTTTATTTAACACAGAAGCCCGTGAATTTTATAAATTTTCCTTACATGATAAAAATCATGCCTTGGCTATTGACTATGGTGTTCTACCGTTAAAAGATACTAGAGGCATAGTGCTGTATGACACGAGTTCTTTGAAACATATACCAGTGGCCGTGCCAGAGAAAAATTGCCTTAAAATTGCTAATAATGACCATACAACTGTATTGCTTTTGAAATGTGGCATACTTCTCCAAAGAACAGTAGACGACATAACATATATGATGGAAGCTTTTTTCAAAGCTGATAACTTCGTCCTACATGGCAAAGAACTATATTTCTTCAACAACAGGGATGTATTTGTATGTGATCTGTCAATGAAAAACTTGGAGTCAAAGCTAATGCTTCATTGTGATTATGATATAAAAGAAATTCAGTATTATAAAAATTATATCTACATCTTTACTGATTGTGGTAAAATCGTTACCATCGGTAAAGACCGAAGTGTATCGGTAGTATCAATAAGCTGTCCTCCGGAATGGGTAAAACAAATCAAACATATTTGTGCTATCAATGATAAAAATTTTGTCTGTTACTCCAGAAACTTATTCAAAATCGAGACAGATAAGTACAAGCATTTATATTTAGAATTTCCACCGATCACAGCCTTGTTTTTCTACGGAGATTTCGTTCTGATTGGTACGAGAGCCGGTGAGATATTACTGTATCGGTTGTCAAGCCAGAAAAGGGCCATTAGGCCTATATTTGAAAAAATTGCTGAGTTGCCAGATGAAAAATATGCAGTTCACCTGGATGTTTGTGAAAGGAAGTCTGGGCCTGTTATTATAGTGGCAACATTTTTTGAGATTATACTGTTGGAGGTTGATTTCTTTCCTCATGTGAGTACAACTCATTACTATGAATGGCTAGGCTCAGTATAGCAGTCATGGGTTCCTATCTGGGTTTTTTGGGTCGCAGACGCTGCACGCGATTAGTTCATCAGTCGGACCGATCGCGTGCAGTGTCGGCGACCCAAAAATCCAGTGAAGGAACCCAAAAATTAACTTGAAGTTTGTGCTCACGACTCGTGGCGGCACCTCTACCAACGCTTTCCTGGGCCCCCGAAAAAATCCCACAATCCTATACAAGTGTTGACTTGTATACGATTACTAGCCATACCCATTTTCAGTTACGTATTTGGTATCTGCTCTGCTCCCGTATGTCGTAGCGTGATGTTATAAAGCTTATTCTATTCCTCATGAATCTGGCTGCTACGCTAGAGGTCTTGGGTTCGATTCCCAGGTCGAGCAAAAAGTGTTATTGGGTTTTTCTATGAAATTCTCAGTAGCAGCTCGGAGTTAGGATTTGTGCCCGGTTAATGGGAATAGGCTCGCCCCTTATTACATGGGACCTAAATATACCGGCGAACTGTGGGTGTACATTGTTACACCTCTGCCTAACCCTTCGGGGAATACAGGCGTGATGGTATATATATGAATCTGGTTATTTTATACATAAAATAAACTCCTCAGCTTTAGGTATAATATATGTATAGATACCCAGTTGTTAGTAGTGCTTGACGTATAGCTAGCCCTGTCTAAAACTATTATTTAATTTTCTTACAGGAAAAAGACAGCAAAACAAGTTTTCCGACCAACAAACTCTTCATGTACAAGCGACTTCTACGACTTCGAGACAGACTTCGACTGGGTGTACCCTCGATCAAATCCATAGCATAAGACGAAGCTTTGAACCTAGACTATAAGATTATTTATTTACTCAAAAACCTAATAATTTATTATTGGATTAAATTCAATTAAATTTCAACAACATTGTTATAAGATCTGGGTTTTCTTTAAATTGTATACAAGTTATAATTCGATTGACTAAAAACACAAAATGGGGTCGTTAAACTTATCATTATCATCATCATCTACTTAGCCTTTCACAACTATGTTGGGGTCGGCTTCCAGTCCAACCGGATACAGCTGAGTACCAGTGTTTTACATGGAGCGACTGCCTATCTGACCTCCACAACCCAGTTACTGGGCAACACGATACCTCTTGGTTAGACTGGTTGTCAGACTTCCTGGCTTCCGACTATCCGTAATGACTGTCGAAGATCTAGAAATAACAGCCAGGACCAACTGTTTTACGTGCTTTCCGAGGCACGCGGGTGTCACACCACCAACTTTCAAACTCCGGGCTGCTACTGAGCAAATCCTAATGGAAAAACCCAATAACACTTTGCCCGACCTGGGAATCGAACCCCATGGGACCCCACGCTCATTAGTCGCGCTTGCGACTACGAGACCAACGGGGCAGTCCCAACTAAACTTATCATTATGAATAAGTTTAACTATCGGACCAAATCCAAAATCGCAAAAAAAACAGCAAATCCATTATATTTTGTCAAGTTACATGAACATAAATCACCTGATTTTATTTTTGTGTGACTGCTGAGCTCTTGATCTTCAGGATTTCCTGGGTTCGATTCTCGGGTCGGGCAAAGTGTTATTGGGTTTTTCCATTAGGAATTTCCAATAGCAGCTCGGAGATAGAAAGTCACCTCGCCTCAAAAATCACGTAAAGGCATTGATTTTGCGCCTGATCTCTTTCCGGTCGTGTCGTTCTATGAGAGTGAGCGAACAGGGAGAGTATCTGTGTTTGCGCACACATTTGTGCACTCCGGCATAGTTAGTTAATCTCATTTCAGATAACATGTATAGTACAATTTAAACTTAATCGCGGCTCGGAAGTTAGCTGCAAGCGCAGATTCTCACAGGTATTGAAAAGTCAATAATAATTTAGGCTCCATTTAATTACTCCTATAACATACCATCACGCCTGTATTCCCCGAAGGGTTAGGCAGAGGTGTACCTATGTACACCCACAGTTTGCCGGTATGTTTTTTAGGTCCCATGTAATAGGTGGCGAGCCTATTGCCATAGCCGGTCACATATCTTAACTCCGAGCTACTACTAAGAATTTCGAACCCAAGACCTACAGCGTAGCAGTCGCGCTTAGGACCACTAGGCTAACGAGGCAAAAAAAAACACAACCCAATTTTCTTTCTAGAAATAAACTAATAATATACTTTTGATTCTTTCCCACCTAATTTCCACAGAAGGTGAGAACTAGGCACACGTCCAGTAAATCAAACTAGTGGCTTTATCATGGTTTGTAGTACAAGTGCTAATGAGCCCACAACCAACACGTATGTGGTGTTGTCACGTTGCCAAAATAGCGCTGCAGCGACAATCTGCGCTTTAATCTTCATTTTATCAAGCGCTTTATTGTTCTAAGTACAATGGGATGAGATTTGGACAACTAAGTTTGCGGGTAGAATATGTTTCTATGATAAAGGATAGGTCTGATAAGTAGGTATAGTAACCGGTACGAGTCGTCAGCAAAAGTTCAACTTCATTTTAGGGTTTCTTTGGCGGAATGACTGATTTTTTGGGTAAAATCCAGGTTTCCACACAGTGTTTACCTCACCCATGTCAGCGATGTCCCAGATAAACTTTGAAAGTACATAATTAATTAAACTTTGAAAGTGCATATTGAATTGAAAAAGTGACGTTGACACTTCCCCGGTATCGAACCTGATATTTTCCTGACTCCCTTATTCAAATTCATGAGCACATAATGTTCTTATTACAAAACATACCATCACGCCTGTATTCTCCGAAGTGTTAGGACCAGGTGTAACAATGTACACCCACAGTTCGCGGGTATGTTTAGGTCCTATGTAATAGGGGCCGAGCCTATTGCCATTAACCAGGCTTAAATCCAAACTCCGAACTAAACTAAAATTAAACTACTGAGAATTTCATAGAAAAACCCAATACCACTGCTCGACCTGGGAATCGAACCCAACACCCCTAGCGTAGCAGTCGCGCTAGGAACCACTAGGCTATAAAAAGAAATTAACATTTAATTCGTTTCAACATTATGAACTAAACATTTAACCCTTCCCCTAAATCGGGTAAGCATGTGAAAACAAATACAAAACTTGAATTGTTTTATTTATTTGAACAGTTAAAACAATTATCATAAAATGCCAATTTGTTACACTTATTTCCGTAAAAAAGGGGCTAATATAAAATAATGTCCACAATATAACACTGGCGGTCGAGTTAATTAGCCGGAATAATTCTCCATTGTGTGGCATGTCAACGAAGCCGTCGTGTAGGTGATACCGGTGTGGCCGAAAATGTAATTTCGTTCCAATCTGAGGACTTTTGGAGATTATGTACTTAGGTATAATATGTAAAACTTGCCTTTGCCCGCGATTTCGTCCGCGTAAATGTTGGTTACCGCGGACGAAGACGAAGTGGGACGGGAGACTCTGCCTCAACCGTCCCGCCGCCTTCTTCTCTAGCATAACTGCCTCGCAGAAGGAGGCGACTGTTTCCCATTCCCCCTCGCTCTGGACCATGGCTTGCACCAGGGTCGGACGTGAGAGTTCGTCGCCGCCGATGGCCGCCACGAGGACCCAGCGATGGTCCACCCAAGCGGGACACACCGCCACGGTCTGCTCCACGCAATGGTGACACCCGGACGTTTCCTCCCGTCCGATGAGGTGCAGGAACCTCCCGAAGCACCCATGTCCGGTAGGGACTTGCGTCAGGCGGTAGGTGAGGGCGTCGTGGCTCTCTAGCTACTCCTCAAAGAGGGGACTTACCGCCTCTATTAAGGCGAGCGCTGCACGGGGTTGCGACAGCTGCTCTCTCCATGTCACCATGAGATCGAGCCAGCGGTCAATCCGCTGAGCGGCAATTTGCCGCGGTAGCGGACATTACCCGCAGCCTAGTACCTTCGCGCGCCATTCGTACAGGCGCGCGAGGACCAGCGCCTCCAGATCCCATGGCGGTAATCCGGCAAGGATGCTCGCCGCCTCTCCGGAGATCGTGCGGAATCCTTGGATGAACCTACTATTATACTATCGTGGAATCTCGACTTTTCTCATACTATCATGAAGTGTGAACATTCATAATCAAGAAGTACTTGTGACTTAGAATTTTCGGTTTAAATGTGCCTACTATCCAATTAGTATCACCCATTGATATTAATAAAACATTCAAATCAAATAAAGAATACCTATGTGGGAAACAAGTATGTCCAAGTAAAAACTTACTACTTGCCTGTACACCAAATAGTTTGTTAGACTGTACTTACGTCAGTGAGTGCTATGGAAAAGCATAGACAAAGTTGAAAGGCACCTTCGCGTTTGCATGGAGTAGAGTCTATTGTCATTTAGTCATTCAAAGACAACTAGGCATTTACTAAGGTATAACCATAGATATACATACGGAATAGCGAACTATTCTGCGAAGTATGTAGACACAACAAAAGTTTCATGTCTGCGATGCCTTGTTGTTTATCTTCCTACTCGTGCGAACATCTTTTCATAACCAAAGGACGGTTTATAAGCTGAAAAATTCAGCCAATTGCGAGTTGGAATCCAGCATTAACGGTTTTTTCTTTTTTGGGGGGTGGGAAATCATCAAATAACTTCTCCCGCCTTGGGCGGGGCGGGAGGGAGTGTCAGACTTTTACTGACTAAGACCCACCCATGTTCCTTCTTGTGCCCTTTGCGTTCCGGGGGCGCGGTATCTCTTACGAACAACCCGCAGCCCCGGCAGACATCGGCCCTCAGTGGCCCCTTCCTTTTGCTGACATCTCTTTCAGGCGCGCGTGAAACAAGAACGCGCCGTCGTCACGGCCTGTCGTTATGCAACGTAAGGACGGTGAGCTACCCATTGCTTACCGTCCACAGGCCCGTATCTACGGTGGCCGGGAGTCGTCTCGCGGCTCCCGACGTCAAGCAACATTAAGGGTTACCTGTACTTTTCTGGAGTAGTAAAGCTCTTTGTGAAGGAGCTTGTCCGGGGAAGAACTAATACAGTAACCGCCACCAGTTGCGAGCCCAAACATCAAGCTCATTTTTGGGTTAATTTCTTGGTTTTTTGGGGCGCGGCCGTTCCACGCGATCGGCGCGACAGACGGACCAATTGTGTGCAGCGTCGGTGACCCAAAAAACCCAGGCAGGAACTACTATACCATAGCTATTTCTGCCGCAAAGCAGCGTCGTTGTGTTCCGGATTGAAGAGTATGGGTGGATTGAAAAATAAGAAATGGATTATTATTAGAAGTTTGAAATCGCCAATTCGCCTTGAGCAAGCGTGGAGATTAATGTTCGTGCCTTCTCTGTACGGGAAGAGGCCTTGCCATGTAGTGGGACGATAATAGGTTTGTAATATGTCAAAATAAACGACATTGAAACTGATAATGATTTGTCGTGACCGATCTAATAATTTTAATCTTTGTGTAACACATAATATTTATGTAGATACTCTAAATCAACTACCTGCTAACTGCCTCGTTAGCCTAGTGGCTCTAAGTGCGACTGCTACGCTATAGGTCTTGGGTTCGATTCCCAGGTCGAGCAAAAAGTGTTATTGGGTTTTTCTATGAAAGTCTCAGTATCAGCTCGGAGTTAGAATTTGTACCCGGTCAATGGCAATAGGCTCGCCCCATATTACATGGAATCTGAACATACCGACGAACTATGGGTGTACATAGGTACACCTTTGCCTAACCCTTCAGGAAGTACAGGCGTGATGGTATGTTATTTTATAGTCTATAACAAGATATTATCAAATATAGGTTGTGACCGCGTCTTCGTCTACGTGGTTTTTTTTTTCACCAGCTTTAAGTTATGTCTTTGATTACTGCTCCATTTCTGTAGGTCTTAGCGCAATGTTACACAGCCCATACTATTGCTCATGAATAAATATATAAAAAATACACTCACGCCTGCTCATGAATCTGGCTATCAAATACAATAAGAAATGGTCTCATCCGACTGTTAGTTTCAGAGATTAGCTAGTCTAAACAAACAAAAATGTCAATATCCTTATTATATTACTATAGACTAGCTGCTGCCAGCGACTTCTTTCGCGTGGTTTTTTCCACCCGCATCAAGTTAGGTCTTTGGTTACTAATCCTCTCCCTTGTGTCGTAGCGTGATGTTATGTAGCCTATAACCTTCCTCAATAAATGACCTATTTAACACAAAAAGATTTTTTCAATTCCAACCAACCATTCCTGAGATTAGCGCGTTCAACCAAACAAACAAACTCTTCAGCATAATAATATTACGATAGATTTACCTTATTAAACTCTCGACCTTACCTACCTAGGTACTCTACTTTGGAACTCTGTCTAGAGTCTAGACTAACTGAAAATTAGAACATCAAAAGTTACATGTCAGAAACTGGTACCTACTTAACTTTGAACACAGACTAAATAGTAAAACTTTGCGGCTTGGCAATCTAATTGCTGCTCTAAGTTGACTTAAGTTTGAACATGTTCAAGTTTCAAATATTTTCAGCAAAAAATATTGTTGGATTACTTTTTGTTTTGAAGTTAATTTGTGATCTAAGTTTAAATTCCAAATCAAAAATCAAATCAAAAATGGCATTAAAAAATTCCTCCGCATCGCCGTCAACCGAAAAAGTGTCCAAAAGACTGGCGGCATTGCCACGTTGGATAGCAATGCTTAACCTCTGGCCAAGGTAATAGCCAGCCTTTGGGTCGCGGAAAGTGGCAACCAACCGTTTTACAAATAATTAAATGCTTCATATTTTATTTATATACTCGTAAAATTTGCAGCCTTCAAATTAGAAATCCTTAATGTAAAAAGAAACTAAAACTAAATGGCATCAATAAACTCCTCCGCATCGCCGTCAACCGGAAAAGTGCCCAAAAGACTGGCGGCATTGCCACGTTGGATGGCAATGCTTAACCTCTGGCCAAGGTGTTAGCCAGCTTTTGGGTCGCGTGAAGTGTCAACTAACCGTTTAGATAAATAGTTTAAATTTTTAAAATTTTTGGGTTTTGAAAATTGGTAAATGAAGTTGAAAAATTAGAATCGCACTACGACAAAAACATTCATGTCGTCATGTTTAATTACTTGTTCCACAAAATGGAATACTTTTGTATGGAGCGGTCCCTTTAATTTCCCAACTATGTTATGTCGTGTGTGACTTCCTCGTCCGATTCATGGTTTCAAGAACTGCTGCTGAGCGTGGGGTACTTGGTTTGATTCCCAGTTTAGGACAGTGATATTGGGTTGGCTTTTTGATTTTAAATTTATCAATAGCAGACCGGAGTTTTCGGTTGTCAAGTTATCTCTTCTACATCATGTCGGATTACCGTCGCATCAAACAGTCTATGTGAGGATCGAGGGAATGTAACACGTGCAACTGTGTTTGCGCACATTTTTAAACATTATTGAGAGACAAAAAATTGAGAGTGAAAATTTATTGTTAATTACTGTAAGTTGAATAAAGAGTAAAATGTATTTGTGTTGTTATCTTTTAGAATGCCTGACGATTGCTATACAAATATGGGCATTTGCATTTGATAACATTGTATTGAAAACGCTGAACCAAATCCTCCTTCCTGTTTATGTCTACCGAACCTTAGGTGACTTGCGCCGTCGCGGTTGAATTAAGGACCTATTGACCTATAGCAGGTTGAGCCACAGGTGACCGCGTGTGTTAAATTGAAGTTTACATTTAGCCCTAAATTAATCACAACCATTTTCTCAGCTATTTCCAATAGAACGAATTCTTCAAGACAACTGTCAGAACCTTTTCTTGGTGACACTTTTTGCAAAATGGCCAAACATACTTACTCCAGACCGCCAAGGTTAAATAGGATTCCACAAAAGTGGGCAAATGATAATTGTAACTCTAAAAACCCTTTATCAATTTTTGGCAAATATCTCGTAAACTAGAGGTCCTAGGCAAAAAATAATGAAATTTTCGCATCCCCCTTCATACAACCCCCAGAGGCTTTCAGAGCCCGATCTATGAGTCACCTGTGATTGACCTTGAGCGTAATTAAGCCAAATAATGGAGTTATTAGTTTTGGATTTTACTAAACTAAAATGTTTAGGCGTGGAGTCGGTCAACTACCTCTTATAGTAGCCGCCACGAGTCGTGAAAAAAAATGTCAAGTTCATATTTGGGTTCCTGTTTGGGTCGTAAGTCGAGCGTAAGCTCGCTCGTTCTACATCTCCTACATTAATGTGCAGCATCTTAAACCCTGTCTCCACTATTCAAAAATGTGACCAGCGTTAAAAATCTTCACAAAAATGCACACCAATTTCTGAACGAGATCATCACCTAACAAAGTCGTAAGTGGTTTACGAGCTTCAAAGAATATTCCCTCGCCGCCGCATCGTGGTCACAGCTCACAAGTTAAGTCTAGACTTTTAGACGATCTAGTATTATGCTGTTTTCCACTCAACCCTCCAGCTAAGATTGGATTAAGTTGAGTGGCGCTTTTTGTTGTGGCATTGTAGGGTAGAATTTTTTTATTTTTTAACCCACGACTCAAAAAGACGGGTGTTTTAAGTTCGACGTGTCTGTGTGTCTGTCTGTAACGCCGTAGCTCTTAAACGGGTGAACCGATTTGGATGCGGTTTTTTTTTTTGGAAGCAGGTTTCCTAGCGATGGTTCTTAAATATGTTTTTTCTAAATCGGTTCAGCGTGTCAAGGTTGTCAGCTCTTTTGTTAGCTGCGGTAGGGATCTTTATTCTTCTGTCGGGGGTTACTTAAAAATATATATATTACTTGTAGACATATAGATTATTTCCTTTTAGAACTAAACATAATTCATTCTAATTTGTAATCGACTACCAATTACTGGAGGTTGTCAATAAGACCCATATATTTGTCTCTGTTTGTTAACTTCTCAACCGAACATAATGTTAATTTTATTTAATGTCAAAATTGTAGATAACTATTGGTATATTTTATTTTCACCTGAATTCTTTGGATTATACAAGTATTTAGAGCTTTTAGTAATACACGGTGTTTTAACTTTAAGAGTGAGGGAAGAGGGAGTGGACCTATGTCGTTGCGCACATACTTGTGCACTATATATTATATTGTGCGCGATGTGCTAGTCTCCACTGAGATATGAACGCGTTGGCCAAAACTCGGCCAGGAGAATGTTATTTATTTTTCTACATATTTTTAATAGGTTCATAATTATGATAAGGTTTATGAAATGGTGGTGACATAAAAAATCTACACCTTTCCATAAACTACACCTTTTACTTTATTCATCGAACCTATTCGAATTTATCATCATCTTCCTGCCCTTATCCCATGTTACTTGGGGTCGGCGTCATGCTGTCCTGTCAATCGTCATGCTATCGCTGACTCCCTTCTCTTTCATATCATTCTTCACGCAATCCATCCATCTTTTCTTTGGCCTCCCTCTTCCCCTCCATCCATCCACATTCATATTCATAACTCTTTTGGTCACATGCGTCTCATCCCTCCTCTTCACATGCCCATACCAAGATTCCCTTTCAACTTTTCTGTCACTGGCGCTAATTTCCAACATTTAACCCCCGACGCAAAAACGAAAGGGTGTTATAAGTTTGACGAGTCTGTGTGTGTGTATCTGTCTGTGGCATCGTAGCTCCCAAACGCATGAACCGATTTTGATTTAGTTTTTTTGTTTGAAAGGTATATTAGTCGGGGAGTGTTTTTAGCTATGTTTAATGGAAATCGGTTCAGCGGTTTCAAAGTTATCAGCTCTTTTGTTAGCTGCGGTAGGGATTTTTATTTTTATGTAGAGGGTTACTTAATTTTTTTATTCTATACAAACGTTCCAAATTCTCCTTAGCGCAGCTAAAGAATGGAGACGTTTTAGGGCTGATTTTTCAATTGTCAGATGCCTCTTGACGAAGGAATAAAAGCTGTCAAAGGTTTTGTGTAGACGTTAAGTCAAACTGTCATATTTATACGTCAGATAATAATTATCTGACTATTGGAAAATCAGTCCTTAGACGTATAAATTTTATACCTACCTACACATACCAGGAAGCTATGAATTCTAATCTTAGTTATTCATAGGATTTCTCTTCAAATCAATCTTAAAGAAAGACGAGACTTACGACAAAGGCATACCTATATTTTTTTTTCCTGAACGGTTTAGACCGGGAGCTGGCGTTCTTTTTTTTCCCCAACGAAATGAAATTGTGTGCTTTTGGGCTTGACCAGAGAAGGAATCGATCTTTCAAACAACGTATTTAAGCAAAGCCTTATTTTTTCTTGCAAATATTCTAACAAACTAAGCAAGTAGTGGATCCTACCTTTTTTTTACCCCCGATGCAAAAACGACGACGTTATACGTTTGACGTGTCTGTCTTTGTGTGTGTGTCTGTCTGTCGCATCGTAACTCCTGAACGCATGATTTTGATTTTGTTTTTTTGTTTGAAAGGTGAATTAATCGGGAGTGTTCTTAGCCATGTTTGATGGAAATCGGTTTAGCGGTTTGAAAGTTATCAGTGTTTATGTTGGCTGCGGTAGAGATTTTTATTCTTCTGTCGGGGGTTACTTCATTTTTTTTTAAGTGTGTATTTAAACTCTTAGTTCGTCGCAGATCTCGGCTATTAAAACCAATCTTTAGCCTTTAAATAGACTTCTTAGCCAACCTAGTTGACCTTTACATGACATATTAATTAACAATGTCGAGAAATTAAAGGTCACTAAATCGTACCTTCATAGTCCATAGAAGTTTTTAATGATGTACTGAATCTATTTTTAGGTTGGGTTATTTTAGGAAATAATTCCTCCATGAAATAGGTAAAATTTTAATTATATCCTTCTCTTCTTAGAAGTTGTGTCGTAAACCTGAAGACAAATCAGGTCATTCTACGGGTTGTTCGCAAGAGATACCGCGCCCCCGGAACGCAAAGGGCACAAGGAGGAACATGGGTGGGTTTTAGTCAGCAAAAGTCTGACACTCCCTCCCGCCCCGCCCAGGGCGGGAGAAGTTATTTGATGATTTCCCACCCACCAAAAAAAAAAAAATCAGGTCATACATTTATATTAGTTTTTTTTTTATTGAAAATCTATTGAGTAGTTAGACGATAAATATAATAAGCATCATTTAATTGAAAATTAGACGGACACTCTTTTAAATTAATATTTCATTAACGCCTGGTTACATTGTTGTTCCACTGCAGGGCAAACACCTCCGGACTAAGCGCGAGCATTGATCACCACTCTTGCTCAAGGCGGATTGGCGATTTCAGACTTATATTAATTATAAATCCAGGTTTCCTTACGATGTTTTCCATTACTGATGTCAGCGATGTTTAAAACAAACCTAGAAAGTTCATAGCACACCTTTTTACATCTGTACTTAAAATAAAATCGTAACGAAGTCAAAACTATACATTTAATATATTTGATAAAATAAAAGCTTGTAAAATGTGATTGCTACGAGGTCGGGGAATGATTCTTATGCCGAATATATCTATATATCTGCTTAGCCTTTTCCCAACTATGTTGGGGTCGACTTCCAGTCTAACCGGATGCAGCTGAATACCAAAAAACCCAATACCACTTTTTGCCCGACCTGGGAATCGAACCCCCACGCTCATCAGTCGCGCTTGCGACCACGAGACCCACGGGGCAGTCTAATGCCGAATATATTAACATTAGATTTTTTGTCTCTTCAAATTTGGCCGAAGGCTATAAAAGTTATTAATATTAATCTCTCTCTGTGTGTAATCTGTGTGTTAACTGCCTCGTTGGCCAGGTGGTCCTAAGCGCGACTGCTACGCTAGAGGTCTTGGGTTCGATTCCCAGGTCGAGCAAAAAGTGTTATTGGGTTATTCTATGAAATTCTCAGTAACAGCTAGGAGTTAGGATTTGTGCCCGGTTAATGACAATAGGCTCGCCCCTATTACATGGGACCTAAACATACCGGCGAACTGTGGGTGTACATTGTTACACCTCTGCCTAACCCTTCGGAGAATATAGGCGTGATGGTATGTGTGTGTATATTAATCTGTCATCCTGAAACACTACATATTATTTTAAGGCTCATGGGACAGGTCAAAGTCAAATAATTTATTTCAATTAGACCAGGCAATTTTGAGCGTCAATTCAATGTAAAAAGATTTGAGAGGTAGTTTCGTATTGAGAAGGGGCAAGAAACTCCATACATAAGTACTAGGGAAATGGTTAAAAAGTTTACATAATATCCTAGCTCCGGGACTCCTGTTCTGTGGTGTCTGTATGCTCGAATATCAAAGGCGAGCCCACCTTTGTGGTGGCACCTGATTTCCAGGCAAGTGCTGTTATTTATGCGACCTGCAATCATACGAGTAATATGAGTTTTAGCTGAGGAAGAGTTTCTTTGTTACAAAGAAAGAATATTGTCTCGTCAGATGGCATATCTTGAGGGTCTGTGGACGGTGAGCAATGGGTAGCTCACCATCCGTACGTTTCATAACGACATGCTGTGTCGAAAACGCGTCCGTGTTCCACGTGCGCCTTAAAGAGAGGTCAGCAATTGGTCGGGCCACTCACGGCCGATGCCTGCTGGGGCTGCGGGTTGTTCGTAAGAGATACCGCGCCCCAGGAAGGAACATAGGTGGGCTTTAGTCAGTAAAAGTCTAACAGTCCCTCCCGTCCCGCCCAGGGCGAGGGAAGTCATTTGTTGGTTTCCTATGCGGAACAAAAAAAGATGGCAAATCTTTGTTAGACTACCATTTGCAGAGAGCTATAATAATCATACCAGCCGTATTTGTTCCACTACAGAGTAAAAGCAAGAGGCTTTTTCACCATGCATGATCAAGGCTCTTCGTGTATGAGAGTTTCTATGTTTGTATACACACCAATGATAGGTATACCTTTAGGAATAACACATAAAATTAAAATTCTTAAGTAACCCCCGAAAGAAGAATAAAAATACCTACCGCAGCTAACAAAAGAGCGAATGAGTTTGAAACGGCGACGGGAAAAACATAGCTAAGAACACTCCCGATGAATTTACCTTTCAAACAAAAAAAATCAAAATCGGTTCATGCGTTCGGGAGCTACGATGCCACAGACAGACACACACGCAGACACGTCAAACTTATGACACTCCGTCGTTTTTGCGTCGGGGTTTAAAAACTAAAAAAGAAAAGTTTTCTACGAGAAATATGTAGGTACCTACTTAGTCGAATTTATTTTCCAAACTTTCCAAATTAAGAAAACAATGTTCCATGGTTTCTGAACCACATAAAAGGTCGGATCAATTATACCTCTCATAAATTATAAATTAGGGAAAATTAACAATTCAAATAATGGTGCTGTTACAGCTCAGATGTGAGGGGGAATATTATACAGGGTGTTGATTTCAAACATTATTCGTTTGTAATTTATATTAATATATATATATTTATATATATTATTATATTATTTTTATTATTTATTTTATTTTTATATATATTTATATATTTATTTTATTTATTGCTATTGAATTGTAAAATGTACAGAATGAAAATTTTCTTGAAGTATAGACTAAAACGTTCTCCTATCTATGATGTAATGTTTACTTTCTTAGTGTATCTTGGACATCGGTTAAAACGGTGAAGGAAAACATCTTGAGAAAACCTTGAAGTCTCAAATCGCCAATCCGTCTAGAGTAAGCGTGGTGATCAATGCTCGCGCCTTCTCTGTATGAGAAGAAGACTTTGTCGTACGGTGGACAATCATCATCATCAACCACAGGACGTCCACTGCTGGACATAGGCCTCCCCCAAAACCTTCCAGGAAATCATTGAGTGAAATATACATACCGTCACGTCTGTATTCCCCGAAGGGTTAGGCAGAGGTGTACCAGTGTACACCCACAGTTCGCCGGTATGTTTAAGTCCCATGTAATAGAAGGCGAGCCTATTGCCATTAACCGGGCACCAATCCTAACTTCGAGCCGCTACTGAGAATTCCATGGAAAGCCCAATAACACTTTTTGCTCGACCTGGGAATCGAATCCAAGAACTCTAGCATAACAGTTGCGCTTAAGACCACTAGGCTACCTAGGCAGAAAAAAAGGTGAAAAATTGGTGGAGTTGGAGAAGGTGAGTGAAAAATTTCTCCAGCAAATCCATTTCGACGCACAGATACACTGAAAAAATAACTTATGAATTAGTTACACATCTACAGATTCCCAAAGAATTTAATTTCATCGGCTGCTTTTCTTTCTGATCCATGTAACGGGCAGAAATCGTCACACAAGGAAAAAGCGTTATGCGGTTACCCCTTAAAGCGACCTTCCCTCTCTTTCTCTTTCTCTCTGTCTCTTTCTAAAATATTGACTGCTCTTTCAAATGTTTCAGTGAATAGAGCGTCCTGTATACTTGCCTGTAAATTGGTCGCCTCGTATGATTTAATATCTGCCCCAATTCCAAGGATTATATTCTTTTCACGATTCGTTAAGCTGTTATGAACGGCAGTGTATTGAAGCAGGAGCCGACATGTTGTAGATTTAGATATTAAAGTGATATTCAGAATGCGGATGACGATTTTCAGTTCAGTATCCTGCATTTTTATTGACTTTCAAAAGGTGGTCGTAGTGAATTTATGCATCTCTCTTTGTTGTGATTTATAGTTGTATATGAATGACTTAAAAAAAAGAGGAGGTTTATGTGCTTTTCTATGAAATTCTCAGTAGCAGCTCGGAGTTAGGATTTGTGCCCGGTTAATGGCAATAGCTCGCCCCCTATTACATGGGACCTAAACATACCAGCGAACTGTGGGTATACATTGGTCACTTCTGTCTAACCCTTTGGGGAATACAGGCGTGATGATATGTGTTTATTGACTCCGTCATTTATCAACCAATTTAAAAAGTTTCACTGAAAAAAAAAAAAAAATGTCATCCAAGTAAACGAAATTCATCGGGTTGTTCGCAAGAGATACCGCGCCCCCGGAACGCAAAGGGCACAAGAAGGAACACGGGTGGGTATTAGTCAGTAAAAGTCTGACACTCCGTCCCGTCCCGCCCTGGGCGGGATAAGTTATTTGATGATTTCCCACCCACCAAAAAAAAAAAAAGTAAACGAAATTACGCATTTTGCTTTCTTGTGGCTTTTCAATCGTTAATCTACATACTGTTACGGTATCTTCATGGATTTTCGGCAATACTTCTCGTGATATTTTTCTGAACCATATTAGTGTTTTTCTCATCATCTACTTACTACTTTTCCCAACTATGTTGGGGTTGGCTACCAGTCTAACCGGCTGCAGTAGAATATCAGTGTTTTACACGGAGCGAATGCCTATCTGGCCTCTACAATCCAGTTACTGGGCAACACGGTACCTCTTGATAAGACTAGTTGTTAGATTTTCTGGCTTCTGACTATCCGTAACGACTGTCAAAGATCTACGAAAGACAGCCGGGACCAACGGCTTTACGTGCTTTCCGTGGCACGGGGGTGTCACACTACCAACTTCCAAGCTCCGGGCTGCTACTGAGAAATTCGTAATGGAAAAACCCAATAACACTTTTTGCCCGAGCCGGGAATCGAACTCAAGACCTCGTGCTCATCAGTCGCGTTTGCGACCACGAGACCAACGCGGCAGTTCTTCTTATTATGTTTACATTTATTTATTTATTGTCGAGCCTCATGCTCGAGAATCTGGGTTCGCAACCGGGTCAGTACCAATGTGACGATTAATTCACATGTAGTACTTTCTAAGTTTATCTTAGACCTCACCGTCATCCATGAGGAAAAAGTTATGTACATTCAGCATAAGAAATAAGTAACCAAAGTCGCCTAATAAATTCAGTTTTTTAAAAACCGGTAGATGTTTTTGAATAAAATTTACTTTTATTGATAGAAAATGAACAGTTTATTAATTTAATTAAATTTAATTTAAAAAGGACCACCGATTTTAAGAAAAAAAATCATTTAGATTAGACGATCTGGTTACTTATGTCTTTTGTTGACCGTACCCTTGTATGTAATTAAAAAAAACACTTCATATTTCAAAAAACACAGTCATACCCTTAAAAATGTCACAACAACAAACAACAAAATATTTTCAATTTTCGTAAACTCAATAAAATGTTAACCGGATTTTTTGACGGATATTCCGGTCGTCAGCCGCCGGACCGGGTAAACCGGGGCATCACGTCAGGGCCAATCACCGTCGAGCATGAACTTAATCCCGACCGGAGTCAACGTTGATGTTGTGAAGAAATTAAACGTTGATGCCACAATTTTATTCCTGCATTTTGGTTAAATCTATACTAATATTGTAAAGAGGAAAGATTTTTTTGGACCAAATCGGCACTGAAACTACTGGATCGATTTTAATCATTTTTAACCGACTTCAAAAGGAGGTGGTTAACGATTCGGTTGTTTATGCAAAGCAAACGAAAGCGATATCTATATAATCGCATAGACTTCGTAACATTTAGAGCGTTCAATTTAAATGTTTTTATTTTTGTATGAAAATCTGATGAACTAAAATATGAAATTTTTTTAAATGTCATAGAACAAAAGTTGTTGATTATGATGTTAGTAACATAGTCCTGAGAGGTTGTCATTGTTTTACAAATAACCCTGTATAGCTACACTCGTTTCTGCTAGCGACTTCGTTCGCGTGGTTTTTTTCACCCGCGGGTGAAGGACACACGGGAAAGGAGCACTAACCTAAGGAGTTGGCGCGTCAAGTCTTAGGTTACTGCTCGTTTCCCGTGTGTCGTAGCGCGATGTTATAAATTCTAAAGCCTTCTTCGATAAATGAACTATCCAACACAAACATATTTTTTGCAGTTCAAACCAGTACATCCTGTGATTAGAGCGTTCAACTAAACAAACAAACTCTTCAGGTTTATAATATTAGTAAAGATTATTCTGGAGCGAATTCATTTACTGCATTCCAACTCGCCGACAAAAAATTGACCAAAAAGTCGGTAAAATAATCGGACGTGGGCGGATAACCTTCGGATTACAGACCCCGCTGCTCCAAAAACAAAACACGATCAAACATATCGCCAACACAACAAACGCTCACTTTGAATTTTTAACACCAAATCGATTATCCTAACCACAAGCTAACCCCTATCTCGAGCATCGATAAGTCGACACCGATTCGTCGTCCCCTCAATAACCCTCAAGCTACCCTCGTCATTTAGAGTGACGTCATTGCATATCTTGATGAAAAATATATATGACTCGCTTCGGCCCGCGATTACGTCCACGTGGAAGACAAATATGTCATAACACATAGCTTATGTAATTCAGAAATAAAGAAGCTTTTTAGTTGTGAAAGAATTTTCAGAATCCGACAAGCAGTTTCGGAAAACTAGCTTCTGTCTTCTAACAAATTTAATGAATTATCCCACGGGAACCCTAATTTTTCTGGGATAAAAAGTAGCCTATGTGCTGTTCCATACTACAATCTATATATATCAGTGCCAAATTTCATCCAGACCCGTTTAGCCGTTTAATCGTGAGACGATAGAGTGAGGAATGAAATTATACGAGAACGTTGCGGATTAAAAGAGGATGTAGTGACAAAAATTGAAAGGAGTATGCTTAGATGTGGCAGATGTGAGTGGCAACGCCGGGAGAGGACGCCCTAGAAAGACCTACCCTGACCGTATTGGTGAGATTCTTCAGGAAGGTCGGATGCGTAGTACTCGTAACCGGCGTGCTTGTATGAACGTGGACGAGGCGAAAGAAGTATGTAAGGATCGTAGCAGGTGGCGTTCTGTGGTGTCTGCCTACCCCCGTGGGAAAAAGGCGTGAGTTCATGTATGTATGTATGAATAACAAACATCTATCTATCCATCTATCCTCACAAACATTCGCATTTATAATATTTGTTGTAGCTATATCCCGTAATCTATACGCTTTCTCGATAATCAAGCCATACGACGCAAAAGGATTTTTCAAACCGGACCAGTAGTTCCTGAGATTCGCGCGTTTAAGGGGCTATCCGAACACAGGACACCGTAAAATACACATTTTTTTGTCTCATAGTATGGCGTATGGGTACATATTACAATCCTAAAAATAATTGAGTGTATTGTCAAGGATTAAAAGAAAAGACTTAACTATAAATATTTCATGAAAGTGTCATAGTATCATGATAAAAAAATAGGAGAAGCATAAAAATTTGGTTTCGTCGCATAGATCTCAGAATTTTGAGCGGCAAACTATAAAGTCAAAGTCAAAGTCAAATCATTTATTTCAATTAGACCATTAAAAGGCACTTTTGAACGTCAATCACATGTTAAATTAAAAATATTGAATCTAGTTGCCCATTCCAAAAGGTAGTTTCGTATGGAGAAGAACGGGCAAGAAACTCCATACATACTCTTTAAAAAAAAAAATGTATTACAATAAGTTGTACAATTCCATAAAATTATACTGATGTCAAAACGATCTATTAAAAAAAGTCACTCAAAGTACTGCAATACGTACTCAGTGCCACAAATTAGAAATGAAAGCTAAGTTAATTGTAATATTAAATACATTTATACATTTCAAAGACAAAGAATCAGTGTGTGAGGAATACTCAAATGTAGAATTAATGTCGAAGAGAAAAATAATTAATCAAAACAAAGTACTTATATAATTAAATTAGCAACCAATTGATTTTGTCAATAATTTAAATTGTCCTATGGAGCAGGACCAGCATGTTCCCAAGCATTGTTATCTTGAATATAATCTTCTAATTTGTAATAAGCTTGTTTACAAAGTGTACTTTTGATACATTTTTTAAATTGATTTTCATTTAATTTTAATATATAATTTTATTTAATGACATTATAGGGAATATTATGAGCTAAAGACATACCTAAACATTTTCTTACGACAGGGCTTTAAACAAATGGACGAACTCTACAGCTTTATCATAATAGTTTGAATTTAATATTCTCAATGATGATGCTTGAGGTCACGGCCGAGTTGGTAATGCGGGTCATGTAAATAACGGTTTAGTTGACATTATACCCCGGAATTATTATGACAGTTTGATTATTGCCTGTGGGAATTAATAATGCGATAAAAGACCTTTTATTTATATACTTACTAACTTCTGCCCGCGACTCCATCCCCTTCAAATCTATACTGATATTATAAAGCTGATGAGTTGGTTTGTTTTTTTGAACGCGCTAATCTCAGAAACTACTGGTTTGAATTGAAAAAATATTTTTGTGTTGGATAGTCCATTTATCGAGGAACGCTACGAGGCTTTATAACATCACGCTAGGATACACGGGAGAGTAGCAGTAACCAAAGACGTAACTTAACCCGGGCGAAAAAAACCGTGCAAACGAAGTCGCTGGCAGAAGCTAGTTTGATATATGTATTATACCACGAAAACTCTAATATTTTTCGGGTTAAAAAGTATCCTATGTGTTATTCCACACTATAATTTATGTCAGTGCCAAATTTCATCTAGATCCGTTCAGCCGTTTGAGCGTGAAGGGGTAACACACATCCATCCATCCTCACAAACTTTCTCATTTATAATATTAGTAGGAAGTAAGACTACCTTCTGCCCGTGGCTTCGTGGTTTTTTTGAGCCGTGTTGAGTAAAGTCTTTGGTCACTGCTGCGCTCCTGCGTGTCGTAGCGTATTGTATCCTGTACTATTCCTCATGAATAATTTCTTGAATGATTTCAGATTTATTATATTACCATCACATACCATCACGCCTGTATTTTCCGAAGGGTTAGGCAGAGGTGCAATAGGGGGCGAGCCTATTGCCATTAACCGGGCACAAATCCTAACTCCGAGCTGCTACTGAGAATTTCATAGAAAAACTCACTAACACATTTTGCTCGACCTGTTAATCGAACCCAAGACCTCTAGCATATCAGTCGCGGTTAGGATCACTAGGCTACCGAGGCAGTTCATTACATTTGTATTTAGTTGTAAAATTTCTTGACAACACAAACGAAAAAAAATGTAAGTACCTTGACGCTTCCTCATGTGCAGACTTCCGTTTCAGCTCAAAATTGGAAAAATTCTAGCTATTCAAGACAGGAACTCACGCGACAAGGCATAAAAATACGAGCTTGATTACAAACTCGCACTGAGAGTGTGAGAGTGGGCTGTGTCTGTCTGTCGGTGGCGAAGCGTCTATAACACACTATTCAAATCGACTTCATTTTAGAGCCGGTATTTACTCAAAGCTTTGTTGGGAGAAAACTCTCTTATGTGTTCATCTCGCCTGTGTACATGATTTTCAAAAGTATACTGGGAATGAATATTATTTATTTTACAACAACAACAACATACCATCACGCCTGTGTTCCTCTAAGGGTTAGGCAGAGGTGTACCAATGTACACCCACAGTTCGCTGGTATGTTTTAGGTCCCATGTAATAGGGGGCGAGCCTATTGCCATTAAGCGGGCACAGATCCTAACTCCCAGCTGTTACTGAGAAATTTCTAATGGAAAAACCCAATAACACTTTTTGCCCGACCCGGGAATGGAACCCAGGACCCCGTGCTCATTAGTCGCGGTTGCGACTACGAGACCAACGGGGCAGTTAAACACAGCACTTGACAACTTAGCACATTTACTTCACGTTATTAAAACCAAAAGTAAGACATTGAAAAAAATCGCATTACAAAGAATAATGCGCTATTTTCCAGCATCCTTCAAGTACGTGTCAAAATTCTATGAGAGGCCGGGGCGCGGGACTAGTGTTATATAAACATAAATAGAGGAAGAAATACATTAGCTACACGTCAAGGGTACTGAATAGTTCATGCACACCACTCGCGTAGTCTGGCTGGGTTTAGAAAATGGGTGCATGGTGGAGGCGGTAGCGGGAGCGGGAGCGATAGGAGCTTTCGTTTTAAAACGTTTTTTTTTTAAAGCTAGCTTTTTAAGGTGAAGTTATAATAATATATATACACTCACGCCTGTATTCCCCGAAGGGTTAGACAGAGGTGTAACAATGTACACCCACAGTTCGCCGGTATATTTAGGTCCCATGTAATAAGGGGCGAGCCTATTGCCATTAACCGGGCACAAATCCTAACTCCGAGCTGCTGTTGAGAATTTCATAGAAAAACCCAATAACACTTTTTGCTCGACCTGGGAATCGAACCCAAGACCTCTGGCGTAGCAGTCGCGCTTATTACCACTAGGCTACCGAGGCAGTTATAAAAAAATAAAATAAAAATATTACATTGTCAGGCATCAAGGCCCATAGGGTGTTAGGACTACATCTTCCTTAAATACTATATTAGTAACACGCAGGAAAAATCAAAATAAAAGAGAAGAAAACTCACAGCCACGGGAAGGTTTAACAAGCTTTGTTGCCAACGTGTAGCTTTGAAAATCTCCCCATTGTAGGCCCATCCAGCCTCTCTGCAAACACCCTCAGAATGCTGTAAGCCATAGCTATAGCCCACGTAAGAAGCCTGACAATAATTAATAGTAAGCCGAACCCAACATAGTCGGAAAAAGGTTAAACAGATGATGAGATTCATTATCAATGATGTAGTTTCTTGCTCGTTCTTTTCCGTAGAAACCTAATATTTGCAACGATCAACAAGCTTTCATTTTCTGACTAACTGATTCCTTGTAAATTAAATTTGTTTTTTTTTCATGTAAGTAGCAATCAAGAGAAGTAGTTGATTGGTAATCAAAATGTTCAGTACCTAATATAAAATGCGAATAAATGTTCAGTTACCAATTTGAAAAGAGTGTCCATGGAGTGTCTTGCTCGATCTGTCTTGACAATTCAAAAGTGCCTCGGTAGCCTAGTGGTCCTAAGCGTTACTGCTACGCTAGAAGTCGATTCCCAGGTCGAACAAAAAGAGTTGTTGCGTTTTTCTATGAAATTCTCAATAGCAGTTAGGAGTTGTGCCCGGTTAATAGCAGTATGCTCGCCCCCTATTACATGGGACCTAAACATACCGGCGAACTGTGGGTATACATTGGTACACCTCTGCCTAACCCTTCGAGGAATACCCCTTTGTGTAGATTTTTTGAAAACTATAAATAATTAAGCTGAATAGGTACTCCAAATTGATTTGAACTTTCCTCGACGTGGGAATCTAATCTAAGACCTATAACGTAGTAGTCGCACTTAGGACTACTAGGCTAACAAGGCAGTTAAACCAATAGGTTTACAACATTTTTAACCCCCGAAGCAGAAACGACGGAGTGTTATAAGTTTTTAGTTTGACGTGTCTGTGTGTATGTATGTGTGTGTGTGTCTGTCTGTCGCATCGTAGCTCCCGAACGCATGAACCGATTTTGATTTAATTTTTTTTTGTGTGAAAGGTATATTAGTCGGGAGGGTTCTTAGCTATGTTTAATGGAAATCGCGGTTTCAAAGTTATCAGCTCTTTTGTTAGCTGCGGAAGGTATTTTTATTTTACTGTCTGGGGTTACTTAAAATTTTTAATTTTGTGTTTTTGCATTATAATCTCAGTCTCAATATGTCAAAAATGCCTCTAAAATGCCTCTCTCTCTCTTTACCTCAATTTTTGACAATGATTGCTGCCAAGGTGAAATTATTTACATAACGTAACATACCATCACGCCTGTATTCCCCGGAAGGTTAGGCAGAGGTGTACCGATGTACACCCACAGTTCGCCGGTATGTTTAGGTCCCATGTAATAGGGGGCGAGCCTATTGCCATTAACCGGGCCCAAATCCTAACTCCGAGCTGCTGAAATGATTTATTATAAATATTAAATTATGAAATTTTTAAATACCAATGAATGTCATATTTTTTTTAATAATTAAGGGTGTAAGTCTATTATAATGAATGTATATGGTCAATATAATTATCTGTGATGCTCCATTTATTAAGTATCATGTAATATTTGTACACCAACTAATGGTGAAACATGTTGAACTATTGTTTATGTTATGTAATATCCTCAATACAACGATATGTATATGTTTTTAACCCCCGACCCAAAAACGACGGGGTAATATAAGTTTGAGGTGTCTGTGTGTGTCTGAGTGTGTTTGTCTGTGGCATCGTAGCTCTCGAACGACAAATAAATTTCTTTGACTTTGGCATTAGATTTTTAAACGTTAATTAGCGTCAAGTTGGTAATCATCTCATTAGATAATTCATCTGAATGACTATTCTGTTTCATTCTAAACAACTATTGTAAATGCGAAAGTTTCGGATGATGGATGGATTTTTGGCTGAATGGATCTGGATGAAATTTGACACAAAGATAGACTATACTCTGGGCTACTTTTTATCCCGGAAAAAAGTACTGTTCCCATGAGGTAATATTTCAAATTTAACGCGGACGAAGGACGCTTCTGCTCGGGAAGAAGTTAGTTCTAAACGATATTATACCAGCAGTTGGAACAGACCTTTAAAATACACTGCATGACAAAATTATTTACCATATCATAAAACTTTTTTCGCCTCGTTACCCTTGTGGTCCTAAGCGCAACTGCTACGCTAGAAGTCTTTGGTTCGATTCCCAGGTCGAGCAAAGTGTTATTGGGATACAGCTTGGAGTTAGAATTTGTGTCCGATTAATGGCAATAGGCTCGCCCCTATTATATGGGAGCTAAACATACCGGCGGACTGTGGGTTGTACATTTTTACACCTCTGCCTAACCCTTTGGGGATTACAGGCGTGATGGTATGTTTTTTTTCTAGTTAAGTCGCGTTCGCTCGTAACTTGGGCCACAACAGCGCCCTATGTAAGGACAGGCGTCGCGACTGGGCTTCACAGGTACCCACTACTCCCTAGTCACAAACACTGACGCGTTTCAAGTGTGTTTTCACCTGTTTCTCAACTCGTTGGCGGTTTTTTTTTGTGAGTTTTCCCATTTGTAACGCGGTCGACACGCAGTTGAAATGTTACAGGTGTAATTTACGCGCCTGTTCGTGTTTGTTTTATTTCTGTAGTTAAAATTTGTAAATAGAGTGATTGCTGTTTGCAATTTGTTGTGTTAAGTTGAAATGATGTTTTTTTATTGCTAGGAATAAAAGAGGTGTGTTTTTAATTTGGGCCTCTAACGTTATACGAGGCTGTTATTGTTGCCAGGACTGCGGGACCCTGCCGGGGCTGCGGTTTGTGCGTAAGAGATACCGCGCTCCAAGAACGCAAAGGGCACAAGAAGGATCATGGATGGGTTTTAGTCAGTAAAAGTCTGATACACCCACCCGGCCCCCCCTGGGCGGGGGGAAGTCATTTGATGATTTGCAAAGCCTGGTATTATCCCACTACAGGGCAAAGGCCTCTTATCATACAGAGACGGCACGAACATTGATCACCACACTTGGTCAAGGCGGATTGGCAATTTTAGATTTATATTCAATATAAACCCTGGTTTCTTCACCATGTTTTCCTTCACCAATGTCAGTAGAGATGTCCAAGATAAACCTATAAAGTACATATGAATTGGAAGAGACACATTGGTACCTGCCCGGTATCAAACTTGCAACCCCCTTTTTTAATGCCAGGTAATCATCAAATTACTTCTTCTGCTCTGAGTGAAGCAGAAGGGAATGTCAGACTCTTACTGACTAAAACCCCACTGTGTTCTTCCATGCCCTTCGCGTTCTTCGCGTGACTCTTTCGAACTATTTCCGCGACAACCTAAACCCATACTATTCATAAAATTCAATTCACAGAAACATTCCAACATGTAGTTACAACAGTATATCTTTGAAAATATTTCCTTCTTTCTCTTCCATATTACGTCATTTGAAATGTCTGTAACATTGTCACCCGATGACGCGTTGGCGCGCACAATTAAGGTGGCGACGCTGCACACCTCGTTATGGCCCCAAGTGTACGGCACGCGGGTGTTACTAACTTTTTGCACCTCATGTGTAATGCCGCTGAATTTTAGGCAAGTTTTCGTTGGAGATAATGTTGTATAGAATGAAAATATAAAAGTGAATGAAGAGATCAAATGTTTAGAAAAGTAAATGTTGGTTGTTGCTTCTTGCTAATTGTTTTTAATGGAATTATCATTATTTTGGTCGGGTGCGCAGTACTCGTAACCGGCGTGCTTGTACGACCAGAGGCATGAACGTGGACAAGGCGAAAGGAGTATGTAAGGATCGTAGCAGGTGGTGTTCTGTGGTTTCTGCCTATCCCCATGGGAAAAAGGCATGAGTTTATGTATGTATGTATGTAAAATAAACACGTATTAAGTAGGTAAGTGTTAGGCTAGATCAATTTCTATATGTGTGTAAAATTTCAGCTAATTCCATTCAGCGTGAAAGAGTAACAAACGTCCATACATATGTTGATACATCTATGTAGTCTATCAAAATTTCGAGTTTTAATAGTAATAGGTTAAAAGAAAGCTAACCCATAAGAGACCGGAGTAGGAGTGAGGTAGTAAGGCTTTCGAGTGGCGACCACGCACCGGAAAGCCCAGTGTGGGAACGTCCTACGAGGCGACCTGGTAAAGGTCGCGAGAAATTGGTCGATGCGGGCAGGCATTGTGGCTATCTTTAGGGGAGGCCTATGTCCAGCAGCAAACGGCGTTCAGCTGATATGACACACACACCATCACGCCTGTATTCCCCAAAGGGTTAGGCAGAGTTGTCACAATGTACATGTTTGGGTCCCATGTAATAGGGGGCGAGCCTATTGCCATTAACCGGGCACAAATCGTAACTCCGAGCTGCTATTGAAAATTTCATAGAAAAATCCAATAACACTTTTTGCTCGACCTGGAAATCGAACCCAAGACCTCTAGCGTAGCAGTCGCGCTTAGGACCACTAGGCTAACGAGGCAGTTAAGATAACTTTATTAATTTAGCAGTAATAGTTTTTGAACTTGGGCGTTGGATAATTTTGTATCAAATACAAAATTATCATTCATTACTATTTCATCTTAAAGGCATTAATCCTTTAAGATGAAATAGTTGCTTGTTATAGATAATGGTACGGAACACTTCGTGCGCGAGTCCGACTCGCACTTGGCTGGTTTTTAATTAGTAGAATGGACCTTCTGTAATGTAAAGTCAACGACAGCACGACCGAGACGATACGATAAGTAAGCATAGTACAAACTACGCGTTAATAACTAGTCTGTGTAAACTAGACGTTTGTCAGACTACTAGCGGTAACAAAGATGTAAATTAGCTGGAGTTTAACGTGTAAATAAAATTGATGTGCTGTAAAATAACACCATAGTTGGTTTGTTCGTATTTTGTGTTATAAGAGAATTAATTACGTAAAATAATAAATATGGAAAAACAACTGAGTGGCTGGCAGTAGAGCACTTTTTGTTATGGAATCTTGCAAGTCAGCAAAGGAGATCGTCGGCTGCTAAACCAGACTTTTCTGTGGTGCCTTAAAAATAAGCAGGGCTAAAAACCTTCGTCCCGGTCAAAGGGTAGTTAGAGCAACACCGTGGGGTTTCAGTCGGTACCGCGAAAGTGGGGTACCTACAGCCGCGGGATGACTCCCGGCCACCGTAGACGCGGGCCTGAGGACGATGAGCAATGGGTAGCTCACCGTCCGTACGTTGCATAACGACTGGCCGTGTCGACGGCCCGTTCGTATTCCACGCGCGCCTCGAAGAGATGTCAGCAATTTTTGAAGGGGCCACTCAGAGCCGTTGCCTGCCGGGGCTGCGGGTTGTTCGTAAGAGATACCGCGCTCCCGGAACGCAAAGGGCACAAGAAGGGACATGGATTTTTTTGTTTTTTTTTTTGGGGGGTGGGAAGTCATCAAATAACTTCTCCCGCCCTGGGCGGGGCGGGAGGGAGTGTCAGACTTTTACTAACTAAAACCCACCCATGTTCCTTCTTGTGCCCTTTGCGTTCCGGGGGCGCGGTATCTCTTACGAACAACCAGCAGCCCCGGCAGGCATCGGCCCTCAGTGGCCCCTTCCCTTTGCTGACATCTCTTTGAGGCGCGCGTCGAACACAAACGCGCCGTCGACACGGCCTGTCGTTATGAAATGTAAGGACGGTGAGCTACCCATTGCTCAACGTCAACAGGCCCGTATCTACTGTGGCCGGGAGTCGTCTCGCGAAGGGACATGGATGGGTTTTAGTCACTAAAAGTCTGACACTCCCTCTCGCCTCACCCTGGGCGGGAGAAGTTATTTGATGAAAACCGATACGTAAAAAAAAAATGGGGTACCTACAGTCTTCGGCTTAGGGCGTTGCTGCGGGAGAACAGCAAGGGGATCGAGCAGGTTATTGTGGCTATCTTTAGGGGAGGCCTACGTCCAGCAGTGGACGTCCTTTGTCTGATATGATATTGATGCTAAAAACTTGTCACAAATAGACGTAATATTGACAAAAGATTAGAATGCGAGAGTTGTTAATTGAATCAGCCTTCCGGTTTATTTGTCCCTTTAAATTGAAATACAAATACGGAAAAAATCTTAGACTATTTTTAGCGAGAGTCACAGCGCCCAACTTGCTATGTATTTAACATAAACCAAAGAAAATTTCGTCGCTAAACTTTGAACAAAAGTTGTTCTGTTTGACTTTGAAATTGTTGAGACGTAAACTCGGCGATCCATTATGTATTCTTCCTTGGGTAGCTTAGTATATCTAATTTTGCAGACTGTTCGGAATATTCTAGACTAAACAGTAGATAATCATGCCCCGTTGGTCTCGTGGCCCGACTGCTGAGCTGAGAGTGGGGTCCTGGTTTGGATTCCCAGGTCGGGCAAAAAGTGTAATTGGGGTTTTCCATTAGGAATTTCTCAGTAACAGCCCGGAGTTTGGAAGTTGGTGGTGTGACACCCCAGTGCCTCGGAAAGCACGTAAAACCGTTGATCCTGTGCTTGATCTCTCCCCGGTTGTGTCTGATCACCGTCCTATCGGACTATGAGAGTGAGGGAAGAGGGAGTGCACCTATGTTTGCGCCCACATTTGTGCACATTATATCTCTTGCGTACTTGACTAGTCTGCATTAAGATTAGCCGCCGTGACCGGAATCAGTCTGGAGAATACATTTTTTAATCATGTCTTTAAGATTCATTTTTCCGTGTTATTACAGACTGCATCTTTTGGGCTACGTACTTATAAGTACAGTCAATTCTTATTCGCTTGTCTGTTATTTGATAGCAAATAATGCTCTTACTTAGAACCAGATATTTGCAATGATTTACACAACCCAGATAGGACGCAGTTTTTCTCAGAAAAGATAGAGCTTCACACATATTTATTCCGGTTCTTCAGTTTCCGCTCGATACTTGTCAAAGTTCTTACAGACTTGGATTTTTAACCGACTTCAAAACGAAGGAGGTTATCAATACGTCTGTGTGCTTTTTTGTTTGTATGTGTGTTACGCGGTATCTCCGCCAATTATGAATCGATTTTAATGATTCTTTTTTTGTTTGATCGGGCTTCAAAGGTGGTCCCATATTCATTTTATCTAAATTGATTCAGTAGTTTGGTAACAAAAAGGTGATGATGACGAAAAAAAGGTTTGGAAGTCGATGGCAATACAAAACAACAAACAGAACCAAAGCCGCCGACTTCCAAAGCTTTTTTTCTTCTGGATGGGAAATCGGCAAATGACTTCTCCCCTGAGCTCTGGCGTCCAAAGCTAAAGTTATTTTTCACTTTTTAGATTTTGAAGGAGGTTGTCTTTATGTGAAAAAGTTTTTTGAATTGTAAATAAGTGTTCTTGTCAAATATTGAATACCCACAGTTCGCCAAAATGTTTAGGTCCCATGTGGCCAAGAGGCGAGCCTATTGCCATTAACCGGGCACAAGTCCTAACTCCGAGCTGCGACTGAAAATTTCAGGGTAACACCCAACTAACCCAACTAATAACTTTTTGGTCTACCTGGGTATCAAATCTAAGACGTGTAGCGTAGTAGTCGTGCTAGGCCACTAGGCCAACGAGGCAGTCAGCCAAATTACAAAAAGAAAATATGTCGTATCTAGTATCCCTAATTCTAGCCTAGACACCATTCATATCTACATGTGCGTAGGCAAACAAAGCTTTGTTTGTTTACACTCACTTCTCAAAACCAGTAACACTGTGTCTTCGTGCGAACAATGCTGGGTCTATACGCCGGCACGGATGTATACGTAGGCAGGAACGTTGTTTTCTTTTCTAATGTTTGTCAAGTGTCCTTTCTGTGAATGCTTAGTTAGTCTTGGCTTTTTGTTTTGAAAATGGAAAGGAACTAGCGAGATTTCTAATTATGCTTTTGTTTTTGTTTCTCGTAGTTTCTTCATTCATCATTATCATGTCAGCTGCAGGAAATCCACTGATGGACATACGCCTCCCCCATAGATTTCCAAAAGGATCGATTGGAAGCGGCCTGCATCCAGCGTCTTCCTGCTGCCTTAATCAGTCGTCCGTCCAACTTGTAGGTGGACGTCCTAAGCTGCGGTTGCCGGTGCGTGGTTTCTATTCGAGAACTTCGCAGCCCCATCGGCCGTCAGTTCTGCATGCCATGTGCCCTGCGTACTGCCACTTCAATATTAATCAAATCATCTGCATTGAAAGTGTCATGATTTCTTAATATGGTTCTTAAAATAGTGGAACTCTTTACCTGCGTTTGTATTTCCAAATGAATTCAGCTATATTCTCTTTAACGTTAGAGTGAACAGGCTGCTTCTAGGTAAGCTCACTCCATCGTAGACTTTGTCTATGTTACCTGTGACCTAGACTAGAGTCAAGAGAAAAACAAAATGGTTGCTTGGGGTAGAAGTAGGTGGTAGAAACAGTTTTATTGTTGAACGGCAAACATCTTGAACTATCATGGCATTTCGTATACACCGTATTCGTTCCTCAAATGACACCTAACTATCTCGTTTTTCGCGCTTGCCTAATATAATAATAGCTACCAGCTAATTAGTTTTACTGCAGGGAAAGGATCTCTTATCATACAGAGAAGGCTAGCGAATTGATCACCAAGCTTGCTTAAGGCGGATTGGCGATTACAGATAGTTGTTTCGGGTCTGGCTGTTTGTGTATGTAAATTTATATGTTTGTAACTACGATAGATACAGGAAATATTTCTACTATGGCAAAATTTAAAAGGAAATAAAGACACACTAGAAACAAACCGAGTTCCATTTGAGAGAGAGAAGGTAGAAAAGGAACAATTGTAACAACGCAACATATTACTAATTCAGTTGGGGTGAAATTAAAAGGACGGGCTGCGACGGGGACGGGGGAATCAGCGTGTCGAACATCGGATCGTGGAATAGGTTAAAGTTGCCATGTTTAAGAAAATTTTGTACTATTTATAAACACTTTTTTTATTAGTAGCGACCGCCCTGGTTTTTCCCATGTGTGCAATTTGTTAAACTTGACATTTTATTTATTGATATTTTCAGGCAAAATTATTATTTTTTTTGTCAATCCATTATTTTCCCACTGCAAGGCAAAAGCCTCTTCTCATACAGAGAAGATTTTCTCACGATGTTTTCCTTCACCGATGCCAGTGACGTCGGAGATAAACAAGACAATCAGCGTTTTGTACGTCTGGCGATGAACTGCATCAATGTTTGCATGCATGGAAGAATGTACAAGGATTCTTTATCTAAGTATTTTTATTTTATTTTTTTTGTTTTTTTTTTCTAAGGTTTTTTTTTTCTTTTTTTTTTGGATATTTTAACTTTTTTTTTTCTTTATTACTGTAACCATTGAAAGTACTCGATGAATTGAAAGAATCACATTGGTACCCGAATTTGAACCCATAGTCCCATGTATGAAAGGCCGTAGGCCATCACGTGTTTCAATCAAAGTAAATTTAATAGATCCCTCCGCTTCTACAGTACAAATACCACAAACCCTGTAGACCTGGCATTACAGAGACAATTTGAAACAATCGTACCATTCGCTTCAGCGGTCGTATTACCATTTTGTTGTTATTTGTATATTGCGCCATGTTGTGCCAACATGCGCTGTAATCAAGGCGGCCGTTAAATGTAGCTGTACGTCTTTGACAATGTTTTATTGGAAGGAGAAATTGGCTTTCAATATCCTGGGATGTGTAAGGAAAAGTTTTTCGCATACTGTGGGAAGACGATGAGTGGAGGTTATGTTGTGGTTGAGAAATAAACATTTCTTTCTTTTTGGAAAAACGTTGCCCCACACTAGGAATGTCTCCTGTATCGTGGGTGCATTTACAAACATATAAACTCACATACACAAACAGCCAGACCCGAAACAACTATCTGTGGGCCATACAAATACTTGTTCCGTGCGGGAATCGAACCCGCGATTCGCAGCGCAGCAGCCAATCGCTCAGTCACCGCGCCAACCCTGCCGTCAACTGAATAAATGAAGCCTTGAACCGAAAAGAACATAATTTTATGGATAAGATGGAAATATTCTGGCAGGATTGCGGAATTTGTTCGAAAAAATTCACCGCGGCATTGGAACGCAAAGGGCTAATGAAGTCATTTGATGATTTTCCAATGAAAATATGAGAATATTGACAATTACTGGTATGGTAAAAGGATAACGGAAGTATTTTACTAATGTAAAATACCATGTAAAATAACACTATCTATTTAATAATAAATAGTATTATTTTACATTTATTATTTTACATAGTATTATTTTACATTAAATATCAAAATAAAAATACTTATAAAACAATATATATATAACTGCCTCGGTAGCCTAGTGGTCCTAAGCGCGACTGCTACGCTAGAGGTCTTGGGTTCGATTCCCAGGTCGAGCAAAAAGTGTTAATGGGTTTTTCTATGAAATTTCGCAGTAGCAGCTCAGAGTTAGGATTTGTGCCCGGTTAATGGCAATAGGCTCGCGCCCTATTATATGGGACCTAAACATACCGGCAAATTGTGGGCGTACATTGATACACCTCTACCGACCACTTCGGGGAATACAGGCGTGATGGTATGTTAAAAAGTTATTTTTGGGAAATAGAAACATACAATTCTCAAATTTTGACCTTATATTTCCGTATCTTGCACGTTCCAAAATGTAGCCTAGAACAAAAAAATATTGCAGTAATAGTACTCGTCCAAAAAATTTAGTTCTCAATCTGTCAGAATCTTTCATTACACCCGTTATGTACCTTGTTTGACTAGCTTCACCCGCGTTTCCGCTCGTGTGGACTTAGGATTACGGATGACGGAATTTGTTTGACTAATTAGAAATAATTAGTAGAAATGCTAGTAGACCCCGGTTGTTTCATGACGGTCATAACACAGCAGCAATTTGGTTGAGGGATTTTCATTTATGTATTATATGAGAATAAACTAAACTACAACTTAAATAGAGTTGGAAATTGCGTAACTGCGTGCAAAATAATAATTGCCGCATGGAATTATATCTTACATACAATTTTGAACTGTGTTAGTAATTGATTTTAGATTATTATTATTTAAAATAATGCCAATCTTTAAGGCACTTATTCCATTGGCAGTAATGCGGATTTTTATAGCCCTATGAGTGTGTAAAATTATTATCATCTTCAACATAGCATAGTATGAAACAAGTCGCTTTTGACGGCTGACCCTCTGCACGCCTGAACTTTTAAAATCCGCGACGGATTTTGATGCGGTTTTCATTAATAGATAGAGTGATTCAAAAACAAGGTTTATATGTATAGAACATCAGGTTACACACTTAAGTGGAGCAGTAACTTAAGACGTAACTTAACGCGGGTGAAAAAACACAAAATTAAAAATTTTAAGTATCCCCCGATAGAAGAAAAATATAACAAAAGAGCTGATAACCGCTGAAACCGCTGAACCGATTTCCATCAAACATGACTAAGAACACTAACGACTAATATACCTTTCAAACAAAAAAACCAAATCAAAATCGGTTCATGCGTTCGGGAGCTACGATGCCACAGACACACACAGACACGTCAAACTTATAACACCCCGTCGTTTTTGCGACGGAGGTTAAAAATCCATGCGAATAAGCATGCGGCTAGGTTCTACTTCCTACTAATATTAAAAATGCAAAAGATTGTGAGAATGAATGGATGGATGTTTGTTACTCTTTCACGCTTAAACGGCTGAACGGATCTGAATAAAATTTGGCACTGAGCGAGATTGTAGTGTAGAATAAGACATAGGATACTTTTTAACCGATTACAAATAGAAGGAGGTTATCAATTCGTCTGTATGTTTTTTTTGTATGTGTGTTACACGATAACTCCGCCAATTATGAATCGATTTTGATGATTCTTTCTTGATAGGTCATACTTCAAAGGTAGGCCCAAATAAATTCTTTTTAATTGGTTCAGAAGTTTCGTGAAACAATTTGAATAACTGAAAAAAACATGTCATCCAAGTAAACGAATTAGCGTATTCTGCTTTCTTGTGACATTTAAGTGGTGTCTTGTTAATTTACGTATAACTGTTCCTTCATGGATTTGGATGACAGGAAGTTGATAATAAAAAGCGAAAAATAAAAACTTATTTATTCCGAATAATGTAGTGTTCCCGCGGAATAATATATTAAGTTTGACGCGGACAAAGTCGTGAGCAGAAGCAAGGAAACTCATAAAATTTGAACAACTGAACTATAAAAGTAACTCCTACAAAATTGTCCTCCAAAAACTCCCAATGTCTCCAACGTTGAAACTTCATAGTTACTATTTGAACGCGCGCTCAGGTACCGGGCAATTATTGCCGGCAACTGTTGCTGTAGCTACTGGGCAAGAGGGCAGTAAAGTTTTTTTTTTTGAGGATGGGAAATCATCAAATGACTTCTTCCGCCCTGGATGGGGCGGAAGGGAGTGTCAGACTATTATTGACTAAAACCCACCCGTGTTCCTCTTAATGCCCTTTGCGCTCCAGGGCCTCGGTAACTCTTTCGAACAAATTCCGCTGCCGCAGTAAGGTTATTACCCATTTCAATTTAAATTAGTTGTATAGATTATCTACTTTATACACCACTATGACCAACTATGACTATCTTTCAGACCGATGCCGGCCATGGCGGCTAATCTTAATGTAGACTAGCCAAGTATGCAGGAGTCGGCAGGAGATATTATCGTGCAATGGGTCAATCATATTTTTTTGTTTTTTTACTAGTTTCTGTCCGCAACCTCGTCCTCGTGAAATTTAATATTAAATTTCACGGGAACCGTACATTTTTCCGGGTTAAAAAGTATCCTATATGTTATTCCACACTACAATCTATTGCAGGGCCAAATTTCATCCACATCCGTTCAGCCGTTTCAGCGTAAAAGAGTAACAAACATCCATCCATCCATCATCATAAACTTTCGCATTTATAATATTAGTAGGGTAGGATAGTATGGCGGTATCTGCAAAAAATTGCTGGCATCGTAGTAAATTGATGGTGTTGCCAAGCTAAAAATCGCCCGTGCACGTGCACCTAGCATAAAAGAAACTTTACGTTTACTGAACTTCTCTCCTTCCTGTAATTACTACAGTAAAACATCGTTCATTAAAATGTTACAGGTTTTCAGTGGCTAATGACGACAAACATGCAAGGAACTCGTATATTAAAAAGTCTTCTATGGTCCAAGATTCTTACCTCTTTGTAGCATGGCTGGAGTTTTGAGGATTGGTAGGAGAATAGGTACGTCTTAAGAAGCTATGCGTAGCGTTTGCTGATGGATTGTGTTAAGATTTATTAAATTATTTATTAAAGCTTTATGCACAATTGTAAAAAAAAAGTACACCGTACAAAGGCGGACTTAATGCCTTAGGCATGTTCTACCAGTCTACCTTAGGGTGATGCAGAGACAAAATATAGTAGGTGCAAGGAAGGGAAACAGAAAATTTCCAAGAATAAAATATAATAAAAAAATACATACAAACAGAATATACAAAGTAGAGAGAGATCAAAATGATATATAGGTGGAGAAATATAAAAAATAAATGTGGGACGAGTCTGCTAACTTCTTATGCAGGTGTTCGCGAGCTTTTAAGATTAAAAATGGAATAAAACCATCAGTAATTGAATAAAGGTTATAAAAAAAAAGGTATGGGCCCTTGTAAAGGTATCAGGCTGGTTTTATAATAGAAGTTCGTCGAATACATGACTACTTTCACCTTTACCCCATTCCAAAACGTAGACAGGTTTCTATGGAGAAGAACGAGCAAGAAACCCATGGTGACTCTGTACAATCAAGTATAGAACGCGATCGGTCCGACATACGGACTAATCGCGTGCCGCGTCGGTGACCCAAAAATCCTAGAAAAAAACCCAAAAGCCCAAAAATGAACTTGACGCTTGTGCTCACGACTCGTGGCGGTTACTATAATTACCTACTGATACTCCTTAAGGTTACTAAACCCCAACTCTGTGTATTTAACAATAGCCATTAAAAGAACCAAGGTATTTTATACTTTATTTCTTTAATTTTTTGATTGAATTTCCGTCACAGCACTTCACAGCAGCCAATTTCGATAGAGTATAGCCAAATACGCAAGAGATTTTATAGTTCACTAGGTGTGGGCACACATGTGCACTCCCTCTAACCTAGCTCTCATAGTCCGTTTCGGCGAGAATCGACACGATCTAACCAACTTCCAAACTCCGAGCTGCTACTAAGAAATTTCTTTTGGAAAAACCCAATAACGCTTTGCCTGACCTATAAACGGATCAGTCTTACACTCCGCAAATGAAGCCCCCGTTTTCCTAAGATAAAGTGTACAAAATTTTAAAAATTGTTTTCGCCTACATCAATCAAAATAACAAAGCTCAGAGTCGCGTGAACAAATACCACGTTTTGACAGCACAATAAAATTTAATGGTCTCTCGTACCGTCAGCGCGGCTGCAATGGTCGAAAGTGCATTGTAGAACCTAGTACACACGGTCGGGCAACACGGCAAGCCTTTTGGGAGAGTCTACCACAAAATGGCGGATGTGTTAAGGCGTTCTGATTGGTCGGCTTAGTAGATTTTGATTTTGAAACACAAGCATTTAACGTCCCCGACGATCATCATCATCTACTTAACCTTTTCCCAACTATGTTGGGGTCGGCTTCCAGTCTAACCGGATGCAGCTGAGTACCAATGTTTTACATAGAGCGACTGCCTATCTGACCTCCACAACCCAGTTACTAGGCTACACGATACCTCTTGGTTAGACTGGTAGTCAGACTTCCTGGCTTCTGACTATCCGTAACGACTGTCAAAGATCTACGAATGACAGCCGGGACCAACGGCTTTACGTGCTTTCCGAGGCACGGGGGTGTCACACCACCAACTTCCAAACTCCGGGCTGCTACTGAGCAAATCCTAATGGAAAAACCCAATAACACTTTTTAACCGACCTGGGAATCGAACCCGGGACCCCACGCTCATCAGTCGCGCTTGCAACCACGAGACCAACGGGGCAGTTAACGTCCCCGACGATGTGCACAATAAATGGAATAACAATGTTTCATTTTATATTTTAAGATACAATAATAATTTCAGTCCTATTGCGTATTAATAAGACTGAAATTCCTGTGTTAATAATTCTGTATTGAAAAGTAGGTACGTTTTATAATGAACAACAGCATATATATTAAGCTACTTTGAAATCAATTGAGTTAGCAAGTAAGTGACGTTACTGTTTATATGGTATATATAACCCAATACCTGCTACAAAACGAGAAAAGGAAATACATACGACACTACCATTTGGAATGGGCAACTAGATCGATCCAATAGATTTTTTTTTTCTTGTAAATACCGTTCAAAAGTGTCTTTGGGTGTCATTGAAATAAAAGATTAAACTTACGGACTGCCACGTGAGCCTAGTGGTCCTAAGCGCCACTGCTATGCAAGAAGTCTTGAGTTCGATTCCCAGGTCGGGAAACGCGTTATTGGGTTTTTCTATAAAATTGTCAGTCCAGACCAGGTCGGAGTTATGATTTGTGCCTGGTTAATGGCAATAGGCTCGCTTCACATTACATGGGACCTAAAACATTCCGGCGGACTGTGGGTGTACATTGTTGGTACACTTCTGCCTAACCTTTCGAGGAATACAGGCGAGAGGGTATGTATGTATGATTTGACTTTGATATTTATCAAACTGCATTGTACGTCACTCCACAAACCCGTATGTAAAATTCCAGCGCCGTGTTATCTTCATGCTCGGTTGCGAGGCAACTCAACAGATTACCGGCGCAAGATGTCGACACTCCTTAACAGAGCTCCGAATAACTTCCTCTTAAGTACATCCTTTCTTCGCCTTAAAACCTCGGAATAAAGAACTCCGGGCAACTTCTGGACCAATTAAAGAGTCTATTTTTAGATTTAATTGAATTCAGCCGTATTGGGGGTCTTTGAGAGAATTTGGGACTTTGCAAATAGAATTTTCGATTTAGTTTTCACAAACATAATTGATTTGTTGGAAGTTTGTGGAGTGGTTCTTTATGAAATTGTTTCTTGTCAAGACCAGGGTTTCTAGGATGTAATTAGTTGGCAGTTAATTAGATGTTAATTGTATACTTCAGATTTGATTCTCTTTATAGTCGTGTTATGATGACCTAGTGGTAAAGGCCTCTGATGCACGAGGATGCATATGCCCGGTTAATAGCAATAGGCTCGCCCTCTATTACATGTGACCTAAACATACCGGCGAACTGTAAGTGTACACTGGTACAGCTCTGCCTAACCCTTCGGAGAATACAGGCGTGATGGTGTGTAAAATTTTTATTACAGTAGAAAGGTACACAATTTTTAACAATGGCAAGCATTTTGGGTACGGATAGGTTAAGCCTTTAATATTTTTTTTTATTATATATAGCAACAAGAAAATAGATGCAACATACAAAGAAGTAAGATATGTTTTATATCTGATAGCTGGAAAAGGGATTGCCTCGTTGGTCTCGTGGTCGTAAGCGCGACAGATGAGCGTGGGGTCCCGGGTTCAATTCCCAGGGCGGACACAAAGTATTATTGGGTTTTCCCATTAGGATATTCTCAGTAGCAGCCCGGAGTTTGGAAGTTGATGGTGTGACACCCCCGTGCCTCAGAAAGCACGTAAAGCCGTTGCTCCCGGCTATCATTCGTAGATCTTTGACAGTCGTTACGGGTAGTCAGAAGGCAGGAAGTCTGACAACCAGTCTAACCAAGAGGTATCGTGTTGCCCACTAACTAGGTTGTGGAGGTCAGATAGGCAGTCGCTCCATGTAAAACACTGCTATGAGTACTCAGCTGCATCCGGTTAGACTGGAAGCCGACCCCAACATAGTTGGGAAAAGGCTAAGTAGATGGTGATGATGTGCTGGAAAAGGGCCAAAGTACTAAGGCCAGCACATCAAGCTACTCCAAATTTCTTTGATAGTTATTCAACTTTAATACAAAAGAAAAAGGTTCATATTCAATTCGAAAAATTTTACACTTTGGGATGTATTCGAGTCAGTACTTACCTATGAATTGAACGACCGAAATGAAAGACCTACCCTGACCTTCTCGGTGAGGTTCTCCTGAAAGGTCGGGTGCGCAGTACTCGTAACCGGCGTGCTTGTCTGAACAGATGTATGAACTTGGACGAGGCGAAGGAAGTATGTAAGGATCGTAGCAGGTGGCGTTCTGTGGTTTCTGCCTACCCACATGGGAAATGGGCGTGAGTTCAAGTATGTGTGTACGTAAAGTCACATTTGTACTTGCCTAGTACTGAACCTTAACCACAGGGTCAAGACAGTGTAGCGAGAAATTGTTTTAGAAGCGATTGAGGTACCATTTTCTTGTTGAACTTTCCGTTCATTTTCTTTGACCACAGAATGAACACACCACTTAGTCTCTTCAGCAATAAGTCTTCGCTTCAAAAGGAAAAGTTACATCGTTAGCAGAAAAGAAGTTTCGTTTATTTTCTACTAGCTTTTGCCCATGACTTCGTTCGCGTGGCTTATTTCACAATTAATAATCTTATTTTTTCCGACACCTCCAATAAATATTATTATATTTTAGCCAAAGTGTACAATAACTTGTCAAATTATATTCTAAAACCTTCCTCGAGAACCACTCTGTCCATTGGAGAACCGGGGCTGCCGGTTTTTCGACAGAGATACCTTGCTCCCGGAACGCAGAGGGCACAAGAAGGAACATTAAGAGGTTTTAGTCGGTAAAAGTCTGACACTCCCTCCCGCCCCGCCCAGGGCGAGGGAAGTCATTTGATTTCCCATCCGAAAAAAAAAAAGATCCGAAAGTACTTTTGGTGTTTATCGTGAACAGACAGACGCGGCGGAGGACTTTCTTTTACAATACGAAGTGATGTAAGGTCGACTTGAATGAATAAAATATACTTTCTTTGGTACCTAAAATCTGCACAGGAAAATTAAACTCGTATCAAGGCAATTAATACGTAGAAGGAAGGAAGTTTGGAGTTTTTGTATGGCATAGAAATGTTGTAAGGTCGAATAGAATTGTTTTTTCCTTGAAGTTACCCGGTTCCTGCAAATTACTGAGCGTTATCGATGACGTTAATTTTATACTCGTAATGTCTAAACATTATTTTTCAACATACATACATAACATCACGCCTGTATTTCCCGAATGGTTAGGCAGAGGTGTACCAATGTAGACCCTCATTAGCGGGTATGTTTAGGTCCCATGTAATAGGGGGCGAGCCTATTGCCTTTAACTGGCCACAAATCCTAACTCCGAGCTGTTATATACTGAGAATAGGACTGGTTATTGTGGCTATTTTCAGGGGATGCCTATGGGGAGGTACAGTTAGGTCGTTCAGCTGATATGATGATGGTGATGAAAAAAAACGGGTCAAAAAATGACGGGTCAAAAAAACCACGCGAACGAATTCGCGGGCTGAAGCTAGTTAATCCATAAACAACACCAATTTTTGTAACATGCGGCAATTATTTTCATCAACCCTTCAACTTACATACATAACATACTATCACGCCTGTATTCCCCGAAGGGTTAGGCAGAAGTGTAACAATGTACATCCACAGTTTGCCGGTATATTTAAGTCCCTTGTAATAGGGGGCGAGCCTATTGCCATTATCCGGGCACAAATCATAACTCCGAGCTGTTACTGAGAATTTCATAGAAAAACCCAATACACTTTTTGCTCGACCTGGGAATCGAACCCAAGACCTCTAGCGTAGCAGTCGCGCTTAGGACCACTAGACCAACGAGGCAGTTACAATACTTCAATTTGTATTTTTATAATTCTACTGAAAAGCATTGATTAAAATGAATGCAACACAGACTCAATAATTCAAAACGATATTCATTTAAATAAGTCGCGGTATTAATGCAGCACAGAATATATAAGTACTTACAGAAGTTCTGAAGAGTTGGAAACGATTATCGAATTGGAAATCCTTCTATTCTGTAGTATTTTGGTTTAATTTTATCCTACTAATTCCAACATACCATCACGCCTGTATTCCCCTGAAAGGTTAGGCAGAGTTGGCCAATGTACACCCACAGTTCGCCGGTATGTTTAGGTCCCATGTAATAGGGGGCGAGCCTATTGCCATTAGCCGGGCACAAATCCTAACTCCGAGCTGCTACTGAGAATTTCATAGAAAAACCCAATAACACGTTTGGTTTTTGCTAATTCCCACTAATATTATAAATGCGAAAGTTTGTGAGGATGGATGGATGTTTGTTACTCTTTCTGGATCTGGATGAAAGGACCATGCGACAATTTCGACCCACTATTCATCATTGTTTAACAGTGATGAGACACATGTATATATGAAAGCTCTTAAGGAGTACTCCATTTCACACAATGGCAGCTTGCTTCAAGTCCAGCGCAAAAATGGTGTTTTGGTACATTTCCGTATATGTGATTTTTCCTTTTGAATAAACTTAAAAAATGTACATAACACATGCACATATTTATTTCAAAACCATGTTGGTGTACGAGTATTTTTATTACTTCCTCAAAGCACCATTCTCTCGCTGGATTAGAAGTTAACTGCCATAGAATGAAATAGATTACTCCTTAAGAGCTTTCATATGAGATGTGTCTCATCAATGTTAAAAAGTGGGCCCAAGAATCATACGAGTATAAAGGCGCCTATGGTCTTTTGCCATTGAGATAAATTGTAGTGTAATAACACATGGAATACTTTTTATAACTAACACTAGGCTAACTACCTCGTTAGCCTAGTGGTTCTAAGCGCGACTGCTACGCTAGAGGTCTTGGGTTCGATTCCCAGGTAGAGCAAAAAGTGTTATAGAGTTTTTCTATGAAATTGTCAGTAGCAGCTAGGAGTTATGATTTGTGCCTGGTTAATGGCAATAGGCTCGCTTCACATTACATGGGACCTAAAACATACCGGCGGACAGTGGGTGTACATTGTTACACCTCTGCCTAACCCTTTGGGGAATACAAGCGTGATGGTATGTATGTATGTAATATTTTTTATCCCGGAAAAATGTGCGGTTATATCCAGTAGTAGCAACTGGCAACTATGTCCGATTATCGTCGCGGGGCACAATTTGTGTCCCGTGTCAGTGACAAAAAGTGTCCTTGTTTGCACAGGGCTTTTTGCACGAAGTCAACCTTCTGTATCTTTCTAGTTTATAACAGCAGCGTTGATAATTATCGCACATTGAAATTGTAATTTATTATTCATTAAATTTGATACTTAATTCAGTAGTAATTCAATTAGTTGACATGAATGCATTTTGTTGCAGTATTTTGTATTTGTATTGGTAGAAATAAAGTATGTAATTAATCTGTACACTACTAGCGGACTGCCCGCGATTTCGTCCGCGTGGCTTATTTCACCCGCGTTAAGTTACGACTTTGGTTACTGCCCCGCTCCAATGAGCCGCTATTCTTTTTTTTTTTAAGTTAGTGAATCATCAAATGACTTCCCTCAACCCGGGCTTTGCGGGAGGGAGTGTCAGACTTTTACTGACTAAAACCAATCCATGTTCCGTCTTGTGCCCTTTGCGTTTCGGGGGCGCGGTATCTTTAACGAAAACCCCGCAGCCACGGCAGGCATCGGCTCTAAGTGGCCCCTTCAAAATTTTCTGACATCTCTTTGAGGCGCGAGTGGAACACGAACGCGCCGTCGACACGGCCTGTCGTTATGTAACGTACGAACGGTGAGCTACCTATTGCTCTCGTCCACACGCCCGCTCCAATGGGTCGTTGCGTGGTATTATATAGCCTATCTTACTTCCTGATAATTTAGCTACCTATTACTGAAAAAATGATCAAAATCGCTCCAGTAGTTTAGAAGCCTATTCGATATACACAAACAAAAAATCTTTTCGCTTTATAATATTACGTACAGATAACAAAGTCGCTTCCCGCTGTCTGTCCCTCTGTGCGCTTAGATCATTTAAATTCCGCTACGGATATTAATGCAGTTTTCATCAATAGATAAAGTGATTTGGGAGGAGTTATAATCATCGCGCTACGACCAACGGGAGCGGAGCAGTAACAAAAGACGGTGATTTCTGCAAGTAACTCCTGCCGCAAGACGCGTTAAGGAACTTTGTTCCAAAAATACTTCACTTAAGGCTTGTTTAAGTTGGATTTTCTTACAAAACAGTGTTTGATTACTGACCGATGTTTCTCATATTGTTTGAGAGTCCGGAATCCGATACAACACTCGAACTGCTGAGGTATTGATTACGTGATGGTATTGAATTCTTGAAAACATATAACTTCTTGTACTTAGAGAAAAAACTTAGCGGTTTATTTTTACCCGGCTACGGCAAAGCCAAAGGAGGGCTATGATTTTGACAGGCTAAGTATGTATGTGTGTGTGTATGTTCATCTGTTCTCTCATAGCTCCTAAACTACTTATCGGAAACAAATGACGTATCGGTAGAACCGCCTTAATTATCCGCTGAATATAGGCTAAGTGTTGTATCAAAAAACTTAATGTAGCGCCCTCTAGCGGACAAAAAGCTTTGAGTTAAAAAAAAAAAATAAGATAAATACGCCGTGTTTGGTACCATTTGAAAGGGCTTCACTTGCACATTTCCAAAATATATATTTTTATAATATTTATTTTTCCAAAATATTGCTCAAATTTAATGTAGCGCCATCTAGAGGACAAAAAGTCAAGTAATTTAAAAAAAAAATTATAACAAACTCAAAAATATACATATATGTGGTGTGTGTTATGGTGGTAGTGCTTCCCCGGACGAGCTCCTTCACAAACAGCTGTACTTCTAACAAACCGATTGGTACTGGTGACACTATCAATGCACCATCGAAATACTAATTGACCTTTATTTTCTAGGTAATTAGTCGTGCATACAAAACTTCGCTACTAAATTAAATAAATGGCACTCTCGCTACGACCTAGCTGTCGCATTGAAGTCAAAGCTACGCCGTAGCAGCTAGGCGTCTCGCAAGCTACGCGACGGCTACGAGTTATTTCATTATCTATTCTTAGAATTTTGTTCTGCAAAGAAGTCGCACGTTTTTTGCTATTATTAAGGGGCTATACGAACACTGGACTCCGCATAGTCTGGCGTATTGGTACATATTACAAACCTGAGAAAAATTGAGTGAATTGTCAAGGGTTTATAAATATTGCATGAAAGTAATAATAGTATCATGGTAAAAAAATCGTAAAGGAGAGCATAAAAATTTTTTTTCGTCCCATCGATCTCAGAACTGCCCCGTTAGCCTAGTGGCCCTAAGCAAGACTGCTACGCTAGAGGTCTTGGGTTCGATTCCCAGGTCGAGCAAAACGTGTTATTGTGTTTTTCTATGAAATTCTCAGTAGCAGCTCAGAGTTAGTATTTATGCCCGGTTAATGGCAATAGGCGCGCCCCATATTACATGGGACCTAAACATACCGGCGAACTGTTGGTGTACATTGGTACACCTCTGCCGAACCCTTCTTGGATTACAGGCGTGATGGTATGTGATAGGTTGGATCGAAAAACTACTCGCAATAGAAGGCATCAACCCTTTCAATTTCATATTTTTGTTACTTCTTAATCCTTTTCAAAATGGAAGACTCCAAAATGGAGGAACTCTTTAACAAGGAAATTAGCTGTGGTTAGTTTCGACACATTTCTAATTAAATAGGTTAATTAATATCGCGTCATGGTTCAGGTTTGCCGTGCTAATTGAATATTAACTAACAATTAGTATATATTAACTAGTTTTCACCACCGGCGTTGCTCCAAGTGATCTATACAAAAAAATCAAATGGGAGTGTTTGTTTAAATTGTAAATTAACAGTTTTAATCTAAATGCTTATGGTTGTTAATGCCTCGTTAGCCTAGTGGTCCTAAGCGCGACTGCTACGCTAGAAGTCTTGGGATCGATTTCAAGGTCGAGCAAAAAGTGTTATTGGGTTTTTCTATGAAATTGTTAGTAGCAGCTCGAAGTTAGGATTTGTGCCCGGTTAATGGCAATAGGCTCGCCCCCTATTTCATATGACTTTAACATACCGGCGAACTGTGGGTGTACACTGGTACACCTCTGCCTAACCCTTCGGGGAATACAGGCGTGATGGTATGCTTATAGTTGTATAAACTAAACAAAAATGTTTGAAGTAAAACTTGTTTATACACGCTTGACTTGGGGAGTAAGCTGGTGAATGTGTTACATGAGCGTTACGGAAATGAGTGTGATCGGGCAAATAGAAGTTGAGAGGGAGATATAAATTAGTGAAGATAGAAAGAGACAGAGTTACGTATCGTATATTCCTGTAGGAACAAGAGAGAGCAGTGCGCGCCTTCATTTTCTTTCTCTCTTCCTCAAGTGACATGCCAATGGTTTTACTTTAGTCTCATCAAAAATCTGCTGATCCATACATTATATCGAATTATGCGAACATAAATGTATGGATCATATGATTTTTTTTCAATCTATCGACTTAAAAAAAGTTGCCACATTTGGAATTCAAGTGGTACTTGACGGGAAAATAAAAAACACAAGAAACAGAAGCGGTTGAAAACAAAACAGAAACACTTTCATAACAATACCTAAACAATACAGTTCCACCTTGACACGGCCTCGCTTCCCTATTCACCCGCTGACCCTAAGATACTCGCTAAATATTGCAGATTGGACCGCTCGAATTCTTGTAAGGTTGTCAGGTTATATTGTTTACTTTTAAATTGGTTGAAGACAACTGTTACATCGTAACCGGCGTGCTTGCATGACCAGATGTATGAACGTGGACGAGGTGAAAGTAGTATGCAAGGATCGTAGCAGGTGGTGTTCTATGGTTTCTGCCTACCCCCATGGGAACTAGAACTAATTTCCGTGCGTTCAAGCGTTTTTGCCATACCTATTACTGAAATCAAATGTAACAGCTCACATTAGGACCCATTAAGTTAATAATAATAGCAATCCGTGGTGTTTGGCGATCTGGTCTTGTCCCAATTGTTAACATCCTCTTGTGCCAATTGACCTAGTTCTGTTCTGTCTCCTGCTTGTTTGGAGGAAATTGGAATTTCTATTTTTTTTCTACTCCTCCGCTAATCTTTTCTGATTAATTTCGTTGCGGGATCCAAGACAGTTACATCGTTTCTCTGTGACTCGTCGAGCTTCATTGCCCCAGAGCTCTTTTGGCGGTCACCACTGTTGATTCTGGCTTACAGAAGTTGCAGTGGCGGGCTTGTGCCATACCCCCCATGGAAAAAAAGCGTGAGTTTATGTATGTGTGGTTGAAGACAACAGCTGTAAATGCGGTACCAAAAAGTTGTATTAAAAGAACATCTTGTTTGACTAAATATTAAGAGGTATGAGGTACAGGGAGGAAGTTTCCCCATTCTTCTCGTTCTTAGCATATCGGTGGCAAATATAAATATTTAATAATATCTAAGAATAAAATGATAAATCTGAAGAGTTTCTGTTTGTTTGTAATCGCGGTTATTTGTGGAAATACCAGTCGTATTAGAAAAAATACAATTTTGTAGATGATACCTAGATTCCTTAAAATAGTATAGGTTATATAACATCACGCTACGACACACGAGGGCGAAGCAGATTCATCGAAGACGTAACTCTGGCTTAACGATGGTGAAATAGTACGCTGAAGCAGTTGAAGTTAGTATTTTTTTTTAATAAATGATGATTACTTAAATGTAAACTGTGGGTGTATATTGATACACCTCCACCTAACCCCTCAGGGAATACAGGCGTGATGGTGTGTGTACTTAAAGGAGAGAATTTAGATTAGTATTAAAAAAAAAACATTTTCGTTACCATTACACTTGGGATAAGGGTTGAAGGAGGTCAAACCAAGCCAATGACCTCCCCAACCACCAAAAAAAATTCTGACGGTCTTTCTATCAAACAATTTGTATAACTCTAGTTTATTTACCTGTAGTTACGCAATGATTAATAGTGTTGTAACTGAGAGGGTGACTTAATAGCTTGTCTTGATGTGAAGCGGCGATAAGCGGGGACAGTAATTGGATGGGTACGCGGTTGAAGAATAATTAATCGTACTTAGTTGACTTTTAGTCGGTTCTTTACAAAATTACACTGTTGCTTTTAGAAAACTTGTTTGTTTTCGTGTGTGTTTCCTGATTACTATTAATACTCTCTCACTCGCATATTGTACTGTAAGAGTGAGAGAGAATGAAAAGCTAATTTGTTTGGCCGCCATTTTTCACTGGGTGTACAAAAACCTTAGATAAGCACGGGCCCGTGGCGTTCGCTCGACGAATTTGCGCATGGGTGTACGCAGTAGGTAAGCGTGTGGGCAGCGGACTGGCGATCTACGCCGCGCACCCGTAACGGCCATACGAGTGAGTGAGACAACAACAGTGGTCTCACTCAACATATTGCGGCGGCAAGCGTCCGCGGGAGGCCTGATTGGCCGGCAAGATTTGTGGGTTGCTACTCAAGATTTTTTGCCAGATCTACACGAAGTTTTACTACTATTCAATGTTTGTATGTTGATTTGTCTGTCATTTACGTCATTCAACGTCCGTCCGTCCGTCAGTCGTGTCTTCGGGGTAGTTCTGACAATGATGGTACCTAGGCGCCTTCTCCCGGCCTTTGCGATACAGGTACTTCACGAAGCATCCGTGTCCAGAAAGAACCTGAGTCAACTGGAAAATAAGGGCGCCATGACGCCTCTCCAGTCACTCCTTCAACACGTGATTAACCGCCGCTATCGAGATGTGCCCAAGACTAGTAGGTACTTGAGTATTTGTACCATTCACTGTTTTATTTAACCTGTCAAAGATTTTAGACAACAACAAATTTATTCGAAACTAGCTGTTGCCCGCGGCTTCGCTCACGTCGACCTAAGTGTTACTTAACTAAATAAGTATTGAATACTATGTTATCAAAATCTTCCAAGCAGGTCGAATGGTTGCTAAGGTGACTGCTAATAGTTACGACTGTAGGTTTAAAGAATTTATCTGTAGTCGCTTGAAGTCTGGCTTGTGCACGGCTGGTAAAAGGCTTACGCCATACCTGGGGCTAAAACATACTTGGCGTAAGGAGAGTATATGTGGCTTTACTATCCCTTTAGATAATACTATGATGTGGTGTCAAAATTTACTTACTTTTCTTTCTCAAACCATTAACAGCATCTTTAATAGGCACTGCTTTAACATTATACCTCACATTGTAGCTGCGATCTGCCAAGTATCAAGAGCGAAGAAATGATTCTTATAATCAGAGCAACAGGCAACAAAATTTGAGCTTCTTGTTAGAACCAAATTTATGTAAAGTTTTTGGAAGAAAGTATGGACAAAAAACAGTAATCATAAGACTTCTTAAAAGACTAAGCAAAGTTTTACCTCACAAATTATCCCTTATCTTTGGAACCGTAAACTACACAATAAATTTCCATTTAAAGAATTTTTTTAAGCATGTAGAACATCTTCTGTTTATAGGACCTACCCATAAGAAGAAATTCCGAATGCGATGCATGATTCATGATTGATGCTTGATTCAACTTGCATCCTGAAAGCGTGAAGTCTGTAAGACATTCAACGTCAGAAGAACGACTGTCACGGAATTTTTCTATGGGTGAAATTGATTTTGGTACAGTTTCTGTTGTTGCTAATCTATTTCTGTTTTGCCATTTGAATATAAGTACACTTTTTGGTGGCGCGGCTCAGGACAGAAGTTAAAATTTTGGACAAAAAACGTTTGCACATAAATCGTTCAACACTTGTATGAAGTGTCGAAGTTGGGAGGTCCCTTTTTTAAGCATGAGATGTCGTCAAATGTTTTTTTTCCTTTCTGGTGGAAAGGAGTGTCAGACTGTTATTGGCTAAAACCCATCCGAGTTCCTTCCGATGTCCTTTGTGTTCCAGGGCCGCGGTGAGTCTTTCGAACAAATTCCGCAACTGTGCTAACATCTCTTTAAAACACAGTACGTCGTCGGCTTGGGTCTGGTTCTGGTTGGACGGCGAGCCACACAACGGTAGCCGAGCGCAAGCCCACTCCGACGGTGGTCTGGAATTGCTCTACGACTCTCGACACCCGGGGCATCCCTTCTGTTCTGGCGGCCGGGGTGAAAGGTTGACCTCTCCCTCATGCGTTTCGCCTCATCCTTCGTTGGCATTACTACTTCGCAGAAGGAAGCGATTGCTTCCCATTCTCCCTCGCTCCGGACTATGGATGAACCAAGGCCGGATGCAAGAGGTCGCCGCCGCCAATCGCCTTTATGAGGACACGCTGATGTTCTGCCCAAGCAGGGGCATACCTCCACCGTACGCTCCTTTGTGATCCTACAGTGATAACACCAAGGCGTGTCCTAGCACCGAAACCAAAACAGTTTGCTCCCGAAACAACTGTGACCAGAGAGTACCTGCGTCAGAGAATCCTTGTGGTGCGGCGATCCTACTATCGATATAAATTGGTAACTCTTTAAGTTTCTGAGGTGCTGTTTTTTATTCATGAAAAATATTCTTAGGGGTAGCTGGAATTTGTGGGCCAATCTGTCGAATTCTGTTCTATTCATTCTTCTTCAGTCGACGTATGCAAATTTTCAAAGTTATGTTAAGGTTATGCTTAAACCTATTTTATTATAATATTGAAATCATACCATCGAAAATAAAAACAATTGAATTAGGTACCAATTAAAATAATGACAAAAAGTAACAATCAATTGGGATCGAACTCACACAAAATGTCTTACATGGCTTTCATTAAACACCGAAGCTATTCTCTAAACAAAGTAAATAGCGTAATAATAATAAAAAAATATAGCAATTCCCACACCATGTTATAATGACTGCTTAACTCCTTGTGGCTAATGACGTCATGTTTTTTATTTCATAGGATAAAATATCTCCCACTGTCTTTCATAGGAACTACCTCGTTAGCCTAGTGGTCCTAAGCGCGACTGCTACGCTAGAGGTCTTGGGTTCGATTCCCAGGTCAAGCAAAGTGTTATTGGGTTTTTCTATGAAATTCTCAGTAGCAGCTCGGAGTTAGGATTTGTGCCCGGTTAATGACAATAGGTTCGCCCCCTGTTACATGAGATCTAAACATACCGGCGAACTGTGGGTGTATATTGTTACACCTCTGCCTAACCCATCGGGAAATACAGGCGTGATGGTATGTGTAATATGTAACTAATCTGCAGTATTGTGTATATTTTATAGCAATCCAAAACATTTCCAAGAACAATAATGCTTACCTAACCTCATTATTTATTACAAATAGCGAAATAGCCTAACTATTAATTACAAAGCCCACCATCCAAAGAGAGAAGCAGATTGTGTGAAGGAAGATATCCAGCACCTCATGACTACTTGAATTAGTGAGACTACCTAGCTCCCGGTAGTGAACCTCAGTGATGTATCTAGAAGGCATTGAATAGATTGCGCATTTAAATAGGCCGCTGCAAACATAATTTGGTAAAAGAGGGCATCAAATACCCGTCTGAAACTCAGTGCAATTGACGCATCAGTAAAAGCGGCCATCTACTTTTCTTAACCGGTGTAAATTATTGTTAGGGGTATCATCGATCCCGGGTCGGTGGTGCGTAGTGTTCCACGTGCGCCTCAAAGAAATGTCGGTACTGTAAGATGGGGCCCGCCAGGGCCAGTGTCTATCAGGATTGCGGAATTCAAAAGAGTCACCGCGGCGCTGGTACGCAAAGGGCATTAGGAGGAACACTTTGTGTTTTAGTCAGTAAGAGTCTGACACTCCCTTCCGTTCCGCCCAGAGCGAAAGAAGTCATTTAAAGATTTCCCATCCTTAAAAAAAGGGGTATCATTGATGTGAAAAGAAGAATTTATATCGCGTAATAATATACAGTTATGTGTTGGCCCGACATTTAAAGACTATTTTGTCAAAATTAAAGAGTCAAATAGACATAAATTCTTTAACAATACGTATATTTTCCGCTCTACTATCGTTTGCACACCGATCAGTTTCTATTTTTTCGATGAAAACTTTTGACTTCAATTTGCTATTTTTAGTAACTATGTATTATAGACATTCTTTTCTGCAAAAATAATAAAGAAAAAATAAGCAAGCTAGGCGTTACTGTATAAGAATGACTACTTCTATTTTATTCTTGTTTGGAAATCTTCTAGTATTCAAAAGAAATATTTAAAAAATCACAAAAAGTAAAACATTATACCGAGACTGAACTCAAGCCCTGCGATTCGAAAGGCGGTCATCGAACCATTAGACTATTTAATTCAACAGAAAAGCTTTGAAATTGCCGTTTTGTTTTGCCATGATTGACTGTTTAGCTTCTTAAAGGTATAGCGTGGTAGTAATTATTTCAGCAGTTCAATCCTCAGCCATCTAAAGTATTGTTATATTTTGTTTCATCTTTTTTGAAACCCGTCGTAATCTGCATCATCATTGTTCATCCCCCAAAGTAGATAGCGCGATAATTTATAGCCTACGGCCAACTTTGGCCTATGATGAATATTATAAAAAAATAATATCCAAAAATGGAACGGAATCTGTCCGGCAGTATTTGCGTGATGCTCTAACAAACAAACAGACAAACAGACAAAAATTTAGAATCGCTTCCCGACCCCGTAACAATCACTTTTTTTTAAATATATTAAATGTACAGTTTTGACTTCGCTACGATTTTATTATAAGTATAGACTATGTACAGACATTATTTTCTGCTTTAATATTAAAAGATTTAAATAAATAAGTAAGTAAATCAATGTTATGGCAGAAGTTATGCATACTTTTATTTTATTATTGTTGGGAGTCTACCTGTACGAAAAAAAATGTTTGAAAAATCACAAAAAGTAAAACTCTTACTGAGGACCGAACTCACGATCAGCGATTTGCAAGGCGGTCATCAAACCATTAGACCATTTAATACTTCAGAAATAACTCTAAAATAGCCGTTCTAGTATGCCATTATTGACTGCTTTACTCTTTGAAGGTATAGCGTGATGATAATTATTTTAGAAGTTCAATTTCGCAGCTATCTACAATATTCTTACATTATATGTCGTTATTTTCAATCCCGTGAGAATCTGTAGAAGAACTCGGACATAATGCAACATTGCTCATCCCCCAAAGCAAATAGCGTGATAATTTATAGTCTAAGTTTTAAGTGGAGCTTACCGCAATATATTAGTGAAAACCGCATTCAAATCGGTTAAGCCACGGCTGAGATTAGCGTGTTCAAACGCACAGACAAACAGACAAACAGACAAAAATTCTAAAAACCATATTTTCGGCATTAGAATCATTACCCGACCTCGTAGCAATTACTTTTTTTCAAAAATATTAAATGTACAGTTTTGGCTTCGCTACGATTTTATTATATGTATAGATTTAAATTTATGAAGTTGAACGAAAGAGTTTTTAATAATGACTTGGATTTTTTAATCAAAATCATTTCTAACAATGTTTAAACAAATCCTTTGTTCAAAAAATAAGTATTTAAAAAACTTATTTAAAATCTATAAACATTGCTTTGAATAAACAAATTGAACTGAATCTTACTTTTTCAAAACATCTGTCGAACAAAACTTCTGTAAAACAAAAAAATCCAATTATTTCTGCTCAAAAACTTCTTGTTTATGCTTCTATCGTTCTGAAAGTCGTAAAGACAGTTTTGTGTGTTCAAATCGGTATTAATTAATGAACAAGTGAAACAAACAAAGTTGAACAAGTAACAACTTGATGCCCACTGAGTTCTAACACAAATGAAATTTGGCTTGAAGGGCGTTATTTTGATATTTTTGAATGCATTGGTGCTTATAGAAAAAAATTCTGACGAGAGCTTCTTTTGTTTGTTTTTTTTTAACCCTGGACGCAAAAACGACAAGGTGTTATAAGTTTCACGTGTCTGTGTGTGTGTGTCTCTCTGTCTGTCAATGGCATCGTAGCTTGCGAACGCATGAAGCGCAATTGATTTAGTTTTTTTTTTTGTTTGAAAAGTATATTAGTCGGGAGTGTTCTTAGCTATGTTTGATGGAAATCGGTTTTGCGGTTTCAAAGTTATCAGATCTTTTGTTAGATGCGGTAGGGATTTTTATTTTTCTGTCGGGGGTTACTTAAAATTTTTAATTTTGTGTTTTTTAATTGCACTAATCTCTAGAATTACCAGTCAACATCATCATCACATCGTATCAGCCTATAGCCGTCCACAGTGCTGTACGTAGGCCTCCCCCTAAGAGCGCCAACTATCCCGGTCGTCTACTTGACACTATCCATCAATAATTCCAAGACACAACTTCTTTTAAACACACTTTATTTTAGTCCTATAAACCCGCTTACTTGCCTGCCTGCCGATTGCCTGTAACCCGAGCAACTAGCTTCAAGTGTAAACTGTTACTTCTTGACAATTCAAAAGTGCCTGTTTATGGTCTAATTGAAATAAATACTTTGACTTGGACTTTTGACTTTGATTAATTTACAATAAACTGAGAAAATAGATTTATGTTTGCTTGGAAACTGGTAAATAGCTAGTAAATTGTAGTTACGTCTTAAATTGTTGAGAAAAGGTCACACAGATTCAATCTTAACCAAAATCAACATGGATAGGCACCCACCATTCAAAGCAAAAGAGCTTCAAAATGAAGCCGTTCTATTTCCATCGCATTCACTAAAAGAAATAACAAGACAGAGATATCAAAAAACATACACTCGCCGAAACCATTCAAAGAGAAACGAACCATTCAATCTTTCAACGCGTCAATATCTACCATTCACTTTTCGTTCATTCCGTTCATTCGCCAAAAACCTCAACACAACATAAGAGAAAGGTTCAAGTAAGTAAATTGCAATAAAAGTCAAACAGATGTTTTTAGAGGGTGGAATAATAAAAAAGGGGGAAATAAAGGCAATATATCTTGGGGAATAGATTCAGGTCCTAATCAGGGGCGTCTTGGCACAGCCGCGCACCCTTTTCAACCCTCACGATACGAGACTACTCTTATCTTATACCGTCTGGGGATGTGAAGTGGGAATATTTCAGAGTGTGCTTAAGCGGTAACTAGCGATGATTATTGTAGTGAATGAAGGACGAATGTGAATGAATGGTTTACTGATGAAGGTGTGAATGGAAAAATAATTAGTTGCTGTAAAAATTAAGGCCATTTTGTTTTTGTATTTATTCAGTACCTTTTTGAAAGCGCAACTACTTGACAGATTATAAAAAAGTCTTTCACCTTTGGAAAGTTACATTAACGGTGAGTAAAAAAGGCAATATTTTTTTTTTTTCCCAGCTCGAGCAAAAATTGTTAGTGGGTTTTTCTATGAAATTCTCAGTAGCAGTTCGGAGTTAGGATTTGTGCCCGGTTAATGGCAATAGGCTCGCCCCTTATTACAAGGGACCTAAATATACCGGCAAACTGTGGGTGTACATTGTTACATGTCTGTCTAACCCTTCGGGGAATACAGGCGTGATGGTTTTGATGATTTATTTTCAGAAAAATTAGAGATCCGTAAGAAGACTCACGCGGACGTAGTCGGGGGCAACTAGATCCATTTGTTTTTCCTTGTCTATGATTTGACTTTTGACGTTGACATGTTAATAAAAACTAGCTTCTGCCCGCAACTTCGTTCGTGTGGTTTTTACCCGCTTTAAGTGATGACTTTGGTTACGGCTCCGCTCCTGTGATGTTATAATTATAGTCTATACTATTCTCATCTGGCTTTCATATACGAAAACATTTATTTTTAGAGATTTGTAGTTCCAGAGGTCAGGGCGTTTAAATAAATAAACAAATAAACAGAATATTTTTTTAGACTTAAAATATCAGTATAAATAATAAATATTCGTTATGCTAAAATATCACAAAATAAGCATCCAAATATCAATAAAAAGCAAAATTATGGATAATGCGTAATAAATGGCGAACAAGTTAATAAATGAATGGACACTTTCAATGACTGCATATTACAAATTAATATAAACATGATAGTTTGTATGTAACTGCCTCGTTAGCCTAGTGGTCCTCAGCGCGACTGCTACGGTAGAGGTCTTGGGTTCGATTCCCAGGTCGAGCAAAAAGTGTTATTGGGTTTTTTTTTTTTATGAAATTCTCAGTAGCAGCTCGGAGTTCGGATTTGTGCCCGGTTAATGGCAATAGGCTCGCCCCCTATTACATGGGACCTAAACATACCGGCGAACTGTGGGTGTACATTGTTACACGTCTTCCTAACCCTTCGGGGAATACAGGCGTGATGGTACAATGATGATGAGTTTGTATGTTTGTGAGTTTGTAACATCATCATACTAACGGCCGAATGGATTTGTATGAAATTTGGTAGCTTGGTAAACTATGATCCAGCTCAAAATATCAAAGACTTTTTATTTGGTTAAAAAACAACGATGCAAGTAAAACCGCGGTATTAATTAGTAAAACAATGTCATGAACGCTACTAGGTTTCACAAATATTGGGTTAATTGAACGAAAGTTAATCGAATTAATTAGTATAATGTGATAGGTAGTTATTGATAAATTAATTATTTAATTAGGTGATGAAGTTATTAAAGTTTTGCACAATTTTGTGTTGTACAAAACTAGCGAACTGCCCGCGACTTCGTCCGCGTGGTTTATTCCAACCGCATTAAGTTACGTGTTTGGTTAGTGCTTGTTAACCTAGTAGTCCTAAGCGCGACTGCTACTCCTGAGGTATTGGGTTCGATTCTCAGATCGAGCAGAGTTTTTGGATTTCTTCAAAAAACTTTCAGATTTTCAAATTTTTTTGAGCCCTGTTAATAGCAATTAGACGTATACATACCGGCAAATTGTGGGTGTACATTGAAATACCTCTACCTAACTCTTCGGAGAATACAGGCGTGATGGTGTGTATGTATGTTTATTAATAGATAGAGTGATTCAAGAGGAAGGTTTGTGTGTACTAAGGGGAGCGAAGCAGTACCTAACCAAAAAGGTACCTGAACGCGGGTGACACCGGGAGGGATATAGCTAGTTTACAAATAAAACTCTCTGAATTTGTACGCTTACTCTTTTTCCTCAAACAATTCGTACCTCAACGACCCTCTTCATAGGGTAAGTTTTATTCGACACGTTTTCTTTCCTTCAGAAAATAAGAAGGATTCCTACTATTGTACGGAACCCTTCCTGCCTTAAGAAGGGTTCCTGTTGTGCTCTAATGAATTAATACCCAAATAGAAATAGAAACGTCAAGCGTGAGTTGTGTTGGGACTTGAATACGTTGTAGATGTTTTTGGGACGATTTTATTTTGTACGTTTTGGTGTATATTGTCGGATATTTTTTTCTTGTTTTCGAGAGTAGTTTTTTTGATTCATAGATACGAGGAACGAGGGATACGTATATGTTTGTGTGGGTCTAGCAAATAAATTAGAAACTATTATTTGAAACGTGTAATACTCTGTAAGTCAATACTACCCATTGAAAACGGATAAAATCTAATCGCAATCATCTAAATGACAAGAAATGTCAATATATTTACCTAAATTAGTGGTATTTTTGACAGATTTAGACTGAGACTAGATTGCGCTTTTGACTGTGTGTGTACATTGGTTACACCTCTACCATACTCCTTGGGGAATACAGTTTTGATGGTACGATTGTTCCTAAACGTTTGTACAGTACCCCCTTTTTTTTAGCGATGGGAAATCATCAAATGACTTTCCCCGACGTGACGGGGCGGGAGGGAGTGTCAGACTTTTACTGACTAAAACCTATCCATGTTCCTTCTTCTGCCCTTTGCGTTCCGCGGGCGCGGTATCTCTTACGAACAACCCGCAGCCCCGGCAGGCATTGGCCCTGAGTGGTTTAAAAAATTGCTGACGTCTCTTTGAGGCGCGCGTGGAACACGAACGCGCCGTCGACACGGCCTGTCGTTATGTAACGTCCACAAGTCCGCGTCTTCGGTGGCTCGGAGTCATCTCGCGGCTTCCGACGCCCGGAGCGTCTACCGCGCTGGCTGGGACGGGAGACTCTCTGCCTCAACCGTCCTGAAGATATCCCCCTGGACTTATGATTAATTAGCTTTTGCCTGCGACTTCCTTCTTTTTCCTTTGTCCTTCTTTGGACTTCAAACTTACCACGTACTTTTCATCAAAATAGGTTTAGCAGTTTAGTCGAGAAAGCTTTAAACATAGAAAGCAAAGTTACTTTTCTATTTATAAAGGATATATCTATACTAATATAAATACTAATAATATTATAAAGAGGAATGATTAATTGTTTGTCCTCTGAAACCACTGGACCGATTTTAACAATTATTTCACCAAAAGATAGCTACATTATTCCTCAATAACATAGGTATATATCATCACACTACGATACACGGGAGCGGAGCAGTTACCAAAGACGTATCTTAACGCGGATAAAATGAGCTACGCGGACGAAGACGCGGGAGGGCCTCTAGTAATGTATATGGATATAAATTTAAGTCTTCCTTAAGCAAGTGTGATGATAGATGAGGGGAATGATCCCCTTTCTGTATAAGATGAGGTCCTTGTCTTGTAGTGGTACCATCATCATCATGTCGGCCATAAGACGTCTACTGCTGGACATAGGCCTCCCCCATAGTAGGACAATAATACGCTGGAAATTTTAGTTTTTGACCATGTAGCACTTCACTATAGCAAGTAGTTCAAGATACTTATCCATTAGTTCTTATTATTGACGTTGCTTGCTCCTTACTTTACGAAGGCGGAAAAGCGTAGAATAAAGAAAATAAAATTGTTCGTTCTGCGTAATCGCTTTTTAATGAAGATTTAGCGAGTTTTGGCGAATTCGTTTTGGATGAAATAAGATAGATTGTGTCAGTTTCACTGTTGACTTGAAAATCGAAAAGTAAGTAGGTATTTGATTGAAAATTGATAAGAAAATCATCATGGCGTCACTCTCATTTAATACATTTCTACAAAATTACTGGATTTTTTAAAAAATCTCGAAAGAGCAGCTATATAAGTACGTTTTGACATGATCACCAATGTATGGAAGACGACCTGATTAAGACCGCAGGAAGGCGCTGCATACAGGCCGCTTCTAAGTGGTACTTTTGGGAATCTATGGGGGAGGCCTATGTCCAGCAGTGATGACAAATGTATGGAATAGCCGTATTTTTATTAGCGTTGAAAACTTGTTTATTATGATGAGCACTATTTCCCTGTTTACCCTGTTGGCTTTTCCCTAATACTTTGGGTATGTACCAGAAATTAAGACTGCCATTTTTAACCTCCGACTAAGAACCAACAAACAACAAACAAGGCGTCCCCAATATAGTTGGGAAAAGGCTAACCAAATGATGATGATGATTTTTAAACCATGACTCAAAAAAAGGGGTGCTATAAATTTGACGTGTTTGTGTCTGTGGCACCGTAGCTCTTAAACGGGCGAACAGATTTGAATGCGGTTTTTATATTTGAAAGCAGGTTTCCTAGTGATGGTTCTTAGATATGTTTTAACAAAATCGGTTCAGCCGTTTTAAGATTAACAGCTCTTTTGTTAGCTGCGGTAGGGATGTTAATTCTTCTGTCGGGGGTTGATTAATATTTTTAATTTTATTATGTATAGTCCATTTGAATGTAGGAATTATAGTCGCCGTTTTTTATGGTTCTTTATTTTTTAAGTTTGTATACAGCATGTTACAGAAAGGGTATATTCATACAAACGGGGTGAAGAGTGTATCCGGTATTGAATCTCTATATAAAATTTCAGCTCAAAAGCAATAACTTTGAACATGAATAATATTTCTTTTATTTCGGCAGTTTATTAAGTTGAAATCATAACAAACGTGTCAGGCGAAACAAGTATTTTACGGAGTTGTTTCTTTGTGTGTAGTTTATTGACACCGATCAGCTGACTTGGTGTAGTGATGTGTAAAATTCAATTGGAAACATTTGATTTTTTACTTAACATACACAAACATACCATCACGCCTGTATTCCCCGAAGGGTTAGGCAGAGGTGCACCAATGTACACCCACAGTTCGCCGGTATGTCTTTAGGTCCCATATAATAGGGGGTGAGCCTATTGGCATTAACGGGGCACAAATCCGAGCTGCTACTGAGAATTTCATAGAAAAACCCAATAACACTTTTTGCTCGACCTGGGAATCGAACCCAAGACCTCTAGCGTAGCAGTCGCGCTTAGGACCGCTAGGTTAACGAGGCAGTGAATGCCCGTCGTTCAAATAAACCTAAATGGCAGTCTTAAGTTCTGGTGAACGGTGACTGATTTCACCGTTTTTGTTATGTTACCTTATTTATTAAGTTTGTATATATTGTACATACGAGTTTTATTAAATAAATAAAAAAAAAATATAAAAGCACAATTTGAATAACAATAAATAACCTTACCTTCTAAATAACAATATACCAAACAGTACACTAGACATTCTGCAAGTTAATACAACTTTTTACATTACTAAAACCATTTGGACGCTTAGAGTTAATTCGATTTTTTTTTCTTCTTCCGACTTTCCCTTTCCAAGTTGAAAAGTTGAAGCCACGGTAGAAAGTTTGTAACATATTGAATTATAAAGGCGAAGGCTTTCAAGTTTCCAAATTTATTAAAATTACATTTATTAATTTGGGGAGTTTTTTTCAGGTTAGTTATTTTTGTTAGAATCAGTTTTTCGTGGGCTGTTGATGCAGCGTCAATCTGTAAGGCGAAACGCACACTGCCCGCTGCAGGAGTCACGCGTGCGGGTGCAGAAATGCAGATCAGTATCATCAGACAGATTCAAACAAAAAGGAATTTTTATTTGTTTGTTTGTATCGAATAAGCTCCGAAACTACTGAACCGATTTCAACCATTTTCACCATAAGATAGCTACATTATTTCTGAGTAATATAAGCTAAATAACATCACGCTACGACACACAGAAGCGGAGCAATAAACAAAAACGTTTCCTAATGCTGGTGAAAAAGCCACGTGGATTAAGTTGCGGGTGGGTCTCTAGCGTTCTATAAAAAACGTATTTATATACAAGTCAACAATTGAAAGTGCTCACAGAAAACACACAAGACAAATTATATCATGTATTTTTCCTTTTATACCGTTTCGACATGCTACCTTTATTTAATTATCTTTTGAGGATAAAAGTAAGTCATACAAATACATCGAACAAAACTCTTCAATGGCTGTATCGCGAAATGAATAAACAAGGAAGTAATAATATTTTTTATTTATTGTTGTTAATAATTGGTGTACATTATAAGATTTTAACAATAAATACATGAAAAGTTGTAGTTGAATTTGGAAAGGAACATTTCAAGACCAAGATAAGATAAATCCGTTCAGCTGTTCTCGCATTTTAGCGAGACTAACGAACAGCAATTGATTTATATATATATATATATATAGATATGGATATAGACAATCGAGTGGAAGAGAGATAGATGCGGCGCAAGCGTACAATGAGCGTAACGGGACAATGAGTCATCCTTTTTCGTGCATGCAGCCGGCGTTCATCGATTTATTACACGTTGTCTTGTCAAAAATCTCCTATTTTTAGTTATGTAGTTTGAATTATCCTACTTCCTACCCTACTATTGTAATATATGCGAAAGTTTGTGAGGATAGATGGATGGATGTTTGTTGCTCTTTCACGCGTAAACGGCTGAACGGATTTGGACGAAATTTGGCACTTAGTTAATTATAGTCTGGAATAGGCGACTTTTTATCCCGGAAAAATGTACGATGCTAGTTTTGTAAAACTCATCATCTACGTAGCCTTTTTACCAGCTATGTTTTGGTCGACTTCCAGTCGACAGTCGGTTTTACATGGAGCGAATGCCTATCTGACCTTCACAACCCAGTTATTGGGCAACACGATACTCTTGGTAAGACTGGTTGTAAGACTTTCTGGCTTCTGACTATCCGTAACGACTGTCAAAGGTCTACGAAGTCATCCGTAGCCGTTGCTTCTGGTTGTCAAGCCAGGACCAACGGCTTTACGTACTTTCCGAGGCACGGGGGTGTCACACTGCCAACTTCCAAACTCCGGGCTGCTACTGAGAAAGTCCTAATGGAAAAACTTTGGGGGCAGTTTTGTATAACTACGCTTTGATTATTTTATCAAGTGGCAAAGACGTTTTATGGTATCTGTATTTGACTTTTAGGTCGAAGAAGTAGCGGACACAAACTAGTCCTATTGCAGTTGGTCTTAACTTTACATGTCACCGTACCATTAACCTCAGCAAGGCTCCATAGATCACGCCCACTTAGAACGTGCCGAGCATGATATTGAATTATGCCTGTCATCTGAAGACAATGGTGGAAAGCCTCATGTCTCTTGTGCCTGCAATTTAACTGACATTCGTGTTGTCTTCGAAACACTACAATCACAAATTGTTAATCTCCTAATAGTATAAAACAAAGTCGCTTCCCGCCGTCTGTACGCTTAGATCTTTTAAACTACGCAATGAATTTTAATGCGGTTTTTATCAATAGATAGAGTGATCCAAGAGGAACACCATACCATCACGCCTGTATTCCCCGAAAGGTTAGGCAGTGAGAGGTCTTGGGATCGACTCCCAGGTCGAGCAAAGTGTTATTGGGTTTTTCTATGAAATTCTCTGTAGCAGCTCGGAGTTAGGATTTGTGCCCGGTTAATGGCAATAGGCTCGCCCCTTATCACATGGGTCCTAAATATACCGGCGAACTGTCGGTGAACATTGTTACACCTCTGCCTAACCCTTCGAGGAATACAGGCGTGATGGTATATATATATTATTACTGGAAACCTCTCGAACAGATTTTGATACTCTACTGCATGTTTGTGAAATAAGCTTCCGGCTAAGGTTTTCCCAAGAGCCTACAACATGGGCTTCTTCGAGAAACGAGTTTTGAAGTTTTTACGGGGTGGCAACGCGCGAGTTATGCTTCTGGTGTTGTAAGTGTCCATAGACAGCGGTAAACGCTTATCATCAGGCGGGCCGCTAGCCTAGCTATGTTTCATCATCATATTAGCCGCAGGATGTCCACAGCTGGACATAACCCTCCCACATAGGTTTAAGAAAGGACCAACGTCCTCCAATGTCTTCCTGTGGTCTTAATTAGGTCGTCATCTCGTGGTGGCAAGCAGGACTGTTGAGCGGGGGGTCCTGGGTTCGGATCCCAGGTCTGGCAAAAAGTGTAGTGTAGTGTTTCGATTAGGAATTTATCATTAACAGCCTGCAGTTTGGAAGTTGGTGTTGTGACACCCCCATGCCTCGGAAAGCACGTAAAGCTGTTGGTCCTGTGCCTGATCTTTCCTCGGTTGTGTCGGATTGCCGTTCCATCGGACTATGAGAGTTGGAGAAGAGGGAGTGCAGCTGTGTTTGCGCACACACTTGTGGACTATAATATCTCTAGCGTACTTGGCTAGTCTCAATTAAGATTAGCCGCCGTGGCCGGAGCCGGTCTGGAGAAAACATTTTTTTTTACAACTTATAGGTTACTAAGGTAACTATTACCCTTTCAAATGTAATTAAAATCTAGCCCTCAAGAGTGTTCAGCACAAAATAGTATTCAAGGTATTCGGCCATTCCGAAGTCTAAATGTTTCCATTTTCCACTAGAAAAGCGGAATGTCGAGCATTTTTATTACTCCCTAGTTTCCGGGTACTGCCACCAGATGGCAGTGCTCAGGATTGAATGGGGAGGCAGTTGAAGGATTTATTTCGTTCAGTTTTATTGGAGCGTTGGCAATATTATGTTGTTGGCGACCTGTTGGTTGGTAGTTGTAAGTTTTTACAGTGATAGGAGACAGTAATTGTGTAGTCGTTTTCGCTGATTAATTGATAATGAACTTAGGAAGTAAAGAAATAAAGTAGAAAGTTGTGTAATTGAGTGCAAAATAATAAAAGTCGCTTGAAATTACAATCTTGCACAGAATTTTCAACTCAATCTATAAAGAGGAAAGATTTTTTTGTTTGTTTGTAACGAATTTGCTCCGAAAATACTGGATCAATTTTTACCCGACTGCGCCAGAAGGAGGGAGGATTACCGTTTTTTTTATCTTAGGTTTTTGTTTTAAAATATTTTGTTGTTTTTAGCATTTATCAGTCCAAATTAAATTGAAACATATAAAGTTATATATATTTTGGAAACCATTTTTAAAATCCTTTATTTTGATACCCCACTTGATAGAATGAGAGAGATTTAAAAAATATATTTTTAGTTGGGAACCCTTTGCACGCGAGTTCGACTCGCACTTGGCCAGTTTTATGTACCCAGTGACACTCTCACGTTTAAGACAAATCTAACGACACCTCTCAAGTTAAAATCCATCAAGCCGTTTAGGCTGCAGAGCGTGCGACTGTTACTTAACTGAATTCGAGACTACTGGACTTGTTTTTTTTCTTTTTAGTTTTTATTTAAAGTTCATGTTTTTACGCAGTCGGGTTTTTTTATTTTTTAAATCAATTTTTTTTTCACAATTTTTTCACCAATTGATGACTACATTATTCCTGAGTAACATAGGCTATATAACATCACGCTATGACAGCTCGCTAGTTTTACTACAAAGTAATGGAAAACCAAAAAAAAAAAAAATTTTAAGTCTTTTTTATTAAATAATAATTTACGCCGTGGTACCTATTCTAGTTTGAAGTTTTTTTTTTGCTTTTTGTTATCCAAGTTTCCATTTCTGAAGTAATTAAATATATTTGAATGAAAATTAAAAAAGAAACTTACATTTTATTGAATACCCGTCCGGACTCCTTAATCAAGCCCCCATACATTCCCATACATACATACATACCATCACGCCTGTATTCCCCGAGGGCTTAGGCAGAGGTGTACCACAGTTCGCCGGTATGTTTCTTTACGTGAATATTACCGTGTATTAGCACAAGTGTCAAGTTATTTTTTGCATTTTAGGGTTCCTTAATGGGTTCTTTGGGCCGCCAACGCTCCACGCGATTAGTCAGTCAGTTGGACCGATCGTGTGCAGAGTCGGCACTCCAAAAAACCCCGAAAGGACCTCACGACCTCACGAGTCGTGGCGACTGCTATACATGTGTTTGAATTTCTTCAACAAACTTTGGCCACCGGCTTGACGTCATAACTTGAGACGTCAGATTACGAGACGTCAAATTACACATACCATCACGCCTCTATTCTCCGGAGGGTTAGGCAGAGGTGTACCAATGTACACCCACAGTTCGCCGGTATGTTTTAGGTCCCATGTAATAGGGGGCTAGCCTATTGCCATTAACCGGACACAAATCCTAACTTCGAGCTGCTACTGAGAATTTCATAGAAAAACCCACTAACACTTTTTGCTCGACCTGGGAATCGAACCCAAGACCTCTAGCGTAGCAGTCGCACTTAGCACCACTAGGCTACCGAGGCAGTTAACGTCAAATTCTATGACGTTATAAAAGATATTTTAAACTTTTATTTTGTGCTGACATCTTTATAATTGAGAGTTAGGGTTTAGGCAGAGTTCTTATCTATTAAGTTATCATTATGATAACCATATACAGACCAGATCGAGGTGGACCGACGTACTCGGCCTGGTAAAAAAAAACCTAAAAATCGCAGGATGCGGGCAGCGCAGGAGCGGCCATTGTGGCTATCTGTAGGGGAGGCCTATGTCCAGCAGTGATCATCGTTCGGCTGATGTAATGTTGATAAAGATAACGAAATTTACACGCTTGCCTATAAATAACAGATACATATCTTTGTTTTGCAAACAAAACGTTTCATTTACAGAACAAAACATCAACAAATAATAAAAAGAACAGTACGGTAAATAAATAAAATCTATAAATAATTGAGAAGGAACGACGCTAAAGGGATTCTTTTACCAATATACGATTACAATGGATAAAAATAAAAGATTTCTTTTTCCTCGTTTTTTTTTAATTTATTTGTTTTGTAACTAAGTATATAGGTATAGGTATTGAATCATCATCATCTGCTTAGCCTTTTCCTAACTGTGTTGGGGTCGGCATCCAGCCTAATCGGATGCAGCTTTTTTTTTTTTACTCTTCGGGAAATCCTCATGGACTGCCTCCGCCCCGGGGAAGGCGGAGGGGGGTGTCGGACTCCTACCGACTAAAACCCCACGGTGTTCCTCCAACTACCATTGGCCGGGGCACGGGTATCGCTCTGAGCATTTTTCCGCACCCCGGCAGGTATTGGCCCGCCACCACCACAAGGTGGGCCCCTTCACCCGACTTCAGAAAGGCGCACGGGGAACACCACGCGCGCCTTACTCTCGGGCCTGTCTCTGTTCGGGTGAGGGATTGACCCCAAGTCCGACGCCCGCAGGCCACATTTTACGGTGGCCGGAGATCATCTCGCGCCCTCCGGCGCCTGGTGCGTCTTCTGCGGGTGGGATGGGAGGAAGTAGCCTCCCTTTCCCGTCCCGCCGCCTCCTTGGCGGCCATCACCTCCTCGCAGAAGGAGGCAACGGCGTCCCAAGCACTCTCGCTCCCGACCATGGTCAGAACAACGTCCTGGAGCGAGAGGCTACCCGCAGTTATCGCTGTGACGAGTTCACGGCGCTGCGCTGCCCAAGCTGCCCAGCTTGGGCTCCTCCAGTAATCGGATGCAGCTGAATACCAGTGTTTTACATGGACCGACTGCCTATCTGACCTCCACAACCCACTGCTACTATATATTTATTTATTTATTTAAGTGCAATCTTGTTTTAGGGCTTTTTAAATAATACTCAGAAAAGCAGTCGGGTTTTTTAGTTTTTTAAATTACCGTTTTTTATTTTTATTTTTTTAGTTTCAATCCGCCATTTTGTTTTTTTATTTTGATACACCCAGTGTCATCCTCACAGTAAATACGAATCTAACAATATCTTTCAAGCGAAAATCCATCGAGCCGTTCAGGCCGCAGAGCGTGCCAAACATTTGAATTTGGCGCCAAAAAACCGCCATTTTGTTTTTTTTTTATTTTGATATACCCAGTGTCACTCTCACAGTAAATACGAATCTAACGACACCTCTCAAGCTAAAATCCATCGAGCCGTTCAGGCTACAGAGCGTGCCAAACAATTATGCATACATACATACATACTCTTGAAAAACATAGCCTTCGTTCTGGCGCAGTCGGGTAAAAAAAAGTGCCTTTCAATGGCCAAGTTGTAAGTAAATAATTTGACTTTGAAAAAAAGAAGACAACTTACCATCGAACTCCATCTTTGTCCCGCCAAATAACAGTTTTCGAGACCACACACAGTTACACTAATTAAAAATTAAATCACGAACAGACTTATCAGTAGTAATTCTTTAATGATGTCGTCATATTAGCAAGTTACATAGCATGTTTGAAATCAACTATATATAAATAATTATAACTATTAATCACTGCGGGATAAATTCCCTGATTTTTCAATTTACTTATCTTATGTACGCCAGTTATTAAGAAGTATTAACAAGTACAGTCAATTACAGAGGTGTTACAATAAACACATATTATTATATGGTTATTAGCAGCGCCCAGCTTGCAATGCCACTCAAAGAAAAAACAGATGAGTTTAGGGCATCAAATATTTAATTTCATTCAGGTCGTTAAATTCATTTCATTTATTACTTGTACTTAAAACAAGTAAACTCGAAATTGAAATAAAAAACATTATTCAACACAGAATTTAAAAAGTAAAGAATTATTTAATTTAAATATGAGACAGATGTACTTAAAATGTTAATACTTCAGTCATTCAATTAGACTACACTTAACTGGAACATATTTAAATGGAACATCAGTGTAATAATGAATTTTGTTGGCGATGGTACGAGACTAAGTGCACTCGTGTCACTTATCTATACCAATATTAAAAAGAGGAAAGATTTGATTGTTTGTTTGCATTGAATAGGCTCCAAAACTATTAGACCGATTTGAAAAATTCTTTCACCAATAGGTAACTATATTATTCCTGAGTAACATAGGCTATATAACATCACGCTACGACCCACGGGAGCGGAGCAGTAACGAAAGACGTAACTTAACGCGGGTGAAATAAGCCACGCGGACGAAGTCGCAGGCAGTTCGCTAGTGTTGAATAAATGTGATGGATTCGTAGCAAGTGTAAGGTGATTCGAGATTCTGATATGATTTAAAATCTGATGTTAAACATGTCTTGATGTAGGTATGGCCGATAAAAAGTGTCCGATTAAAATATGTTAATTTATAATGATTTATGACTGCTACGCGAGAGGGCTTGGGTTCGATTCCCAGGTCGAGCAAAAAGTGTTATTTGGTTTTTCTATGATTTTCTCTATAGCAGCTCGGAGTTAGGATTTGTGCCCGGTTAATGGCAATAGGCTAGCTCCCTATTACATGGGACCTAAAAACACCGGCGAACTGTGGGTGTACATTGGTACACATCTGCCTAACCCTCTGGGGAATACAGGCGTGATGGTATGCGTGATCCTGTAAAATATGGTATAATGAGTGTAAAAAGACACAATGACCGACAGATATATTATTGTACCATTATTGTGATCATTTTCTTTATGGACCATACCTGGGAAACGGCTAACTGCCCCATTGGTCTCGTGGTCGCAAGCGCGACTGATAAGCGTGGAGTCCAGGGTTTGATTCACAAGTCGGGCAAAAAGTGTTATTGGGTTTTTTCATTAGAATTTGCTCAGTAGCAGCCCGGAGTTTGGAAGTTGATGCTGTGACATCCCCGTGGCTTGGAAAGCACGTAAAGCCGTTGGTCCCGGCTGTCATTCGTAGATCTTTGATAGTGTCGTTACGGATAGTCATAAGCCAAGAAGTCAGACGATCAGTTTAACCAAGAGGTACCGTGTTGTTCTGTAACTGGGTTGTGGAGGTCAAATAGGCAGTCGCTCCATGAAAAACACTGGTATTCAATTTGCATCCGGTTAGACTGGAAGCCGACCCCAACATAGTTGGGAAAAGGCTAAGCAAATTATGATGATTTTTATAAGTTCCAGGTTTCCTTTTTCGCGCTCGCTCCCGAGCTTTATGTGCTTTGCTGTAAGTTTTACTTCAAAAATATTTGACTTGTAAGGAAGGGCGCAGGAAAAAAATATTTGCAAGGACATGGGGGAGTTACTTTGCGCAGCAGTGGGACATAATTGGCTAGATAGATAGTTAGATGGTTTAAATAGAGTGAAAGAGAGTTCCTTTCATAATTCTGACGGTACGATTGGTGCAGTGGCTGAGCAATTGGCTGTTGCGCTGCGTGTTGCGGGTTCGATTCCCGGACGGGATAAATATTTGTATGGACTACAGATAGATGTTCCGGGTCTGGCTGTTTGTGTATGTGGGTTTATATGTTCGTAAATGCACCCACGATACAGGAGAAATTCCTAGCGTGGGACAACGTTTTAAAGAAATAAAAATAGTTTGTCTCTTTCAACTTGGACCAAATTCGTCTCAATTAGACTGCCCTCTTATAACTGATAAGGAGCTTTTTATCAGACAATCTTAAATACGTCAAGAAACTAATAATTACTGCGTCTGGTTTGACTGCTACTTATTACATACGAGGTCTTGCCTGGGGCTTCACTCGTGGAATTATACGTCCAAGAGGATCCCAGTTATGATCCGAAGCTAAATCATTCACAATGACGGGATTAACATGTGTATTGTAGCGTATCTTTTTATACCCTGTTGCATCAATTTGTAAACCGCGCCCCCGGACCGCAAAGGGCACAAGAAGGAACATGGGTGGGTTTTAGTCAGTAAAAGTCTGACACTCCCTCCCGCCCCGCCCAGGGCGGGAGAAGTTATTTGATGTGTTCCCACCCCCCCCCCCCCCCCCCCAAAAAAAAACACCATTTCCACTTGAAATCGTCAAAATGTCCTAGCAAAATAGAAATAAACAAATACCATCACCGGTACCCATCCCCTTTAAACCAGTACACAGCAACGCTGCTTTGCGGCAGAAATAAGTATGGTGGTAGTACTCCCCCGGACGAGCTCCTTCACAAAGAGCTCTACTACTATCATACTTACTACTATTTATAAAATTAGTACAACAACAACATACCATCACGCCAGTATTCCCCGAAGGGTTAGACAGAGGTGTACCAATGTATACCCACAGTTCGCCGGTATATTTAGGTCCCATGTAATAGGGGGCGAGCCTATTGCGTTAACACACAAATCCTAACGCCGAGCTGCTGCTGAGAATTTCATAGAAAAACCCAATAACACTTTTTGCTCGACCAATCGAACCCAAGACCTCTAACGTAGCAGTCACGCTTGTGGTCAACTGACTATTATTGTCTCACTGTAGGGCAAAGGCCTTCCTATACAGAGAAGTAATGAGCATTGATCGCCGCGCATGCTCGAGGCGGATTGGCGGTTTCAGACTTATATTCATAAGTTCCAGGTTTCCATTTTCTGACTATGATTTCCATCACCGATGTCATTGATATCTTAAATAAACTTGGAAAAGAAAAATGACCATCATCGTCATACCAGCCATATGACGTCCACTGCTGGACATAAGCCTCCCTCATAGATTTCCAAAAGGACCGGTTGGAAGCGGTCTGTATCCAGCGCCTTCATTAGGTCGTCCGTCCACCTTGTGGGTGCACGTCCTACGCTGCGCGGTCCTATGTGGTCTAAATTCGAGAACGTTGCGGCCCTTATCGGCCATCAGCTCTGCGTGTCATGTGCCCTGCCCATTGCCCCTTCAACTTGCTGATTCAAAGAGACAAATAAAATAGAAAAAGTCACATTAGTACTTGCCCGTGGCCGGTTGCAAATCCACAGCCTCAAATTCTCTACATAGTATAAAACACAGTCGCTTCCCGCCGTCTGTACGCTTAGATCTTTTAAACTACGCAACGGATTTGAATGTTTTCATTTATAGATAGAGTGATTCAATATGAAGGTATATACGTATAGAATATTACGCTACGACTAACGGGGGCGTAGCAGTACCCAAAGATGTAACTAAAGTCGGGTGACACCGCGGCCTACATGACTAGTGTTCTAAAAAATGCACGCAACTCACATTAAAATACATGACCAAGCAGTGGTTATAATAATTCTTTTTCATCGGAAAATAAAAATGAAAACGTCACATTTGCTCACGTATTTTTACAAAAGATTTCTGGGTCACCTAGATACGGGCTCGATAAAATTAGTTAATGCATTTAAGGAGACTACCGACAGCGCGCTCCATACAAAAGGAATCTAGTCATAATTTGATACATATATACTTGTTTACCGACTAATATAATAAAGCTGAAGAAGATTTTTTTGTTTGTTTATACGTGGTAATAATCTCTGGAAAAATCCGTCGAATTTTTGTATAATTATTTTAGTGCATGATATTATATTCCTCGTGGAACTTTCACGAGGAATATAACATCACGGTACGATCCACGGGAGCGGAGCAGTAACCAAATTTTATATATACATGCATAAACTCACGCCTTTTTCCCATGGGGATAGACAGAAACCACAGAACACCACCTGCTACGATCCTTACGTACTCCTTTCGCCTCGTCCACGCTCATACATCATATAAGCACGCCGGTTACGCGTACTGCACACTCGACCTTTCTGAAAAACCTCACCAATAAGGTCAGGGTAAGTCTTTCTAGGGCGTCCCCTCCCGGCATTGCCACTCACATCTGCCATATAAATCCCTTTCGTTAGTCGCCTTTCACTCATGCTGTCAACATGACCGAACCATCTAAACATACTCTTTTCAACCTTTGTCACTACATCCTCTTTAAATCCGCCAAGTTCTCGTATAATCTCATTCAACCTAATTTCATCCAGTTTTGTAAGTTATCGACCTAAAGAAATGTTACTACTTTTTTGTATGGAGCGCGCTTTTAGTATAGTCCTCTTTATATGAGACGGGAATAAGCAATACAGCACATGTGATGAATATAAAGAGGTATATTGTTGGCTTGTTATTTAAAGATATAAGCATTTTAACAGAGCGAAATGGAAAAGAAATAGGAATCGAACGTAAGATAAATTAAATTAACACATAAGTATTTGAGGGAGGTTATAAGAATTTCTAAAATGGAATAAAAATATGGATTGTGCAGTCACGGATTTGGTAAAGGTATTCTCCGAATCGATTCCGTTTACGGCGGCTAATCTTAATGCAAACAAGCCAAGTATAGTAAGATATTATAGTGCACAAGTGTGCACTCCCTCTTCTCTAATTGTCATAGTCCGATGGGACAGCAATCCGACACAATCTGGGAGAGATCAGACACGGGGGTTCCAACAACTTCCAAACTCCGGGCTGCTACTGAGAAATTCCTAATTGAAAACACCAATAACGCTTTTTGCCCAACCTGGGAATCGAACTGAGGACCTCATGCTCACCAAGCGCTTTCGACCGCTACACCAACGGGGCAGACACGAGTATTTGTCACTGTGAATTTCATTAATCCCTTGGGGTGCGATTACATCGAGGTCGAGGCTCCATCACTATAATGCTGGTATCAGTATGTCATGTCGTATTATTGATCAAATATGTCTGGTATGGTGCCCAGTTCATTTCTGCTTTAATATAACTTGAATATTAATATTTGCTGACAATTATTTCAGAAATCTTGATTCGGTTTTATTCTTTACAGGTTTTTTTTTCACGATTCCGTTCTTCATCCCTCCAGTTTTGGAAGAATTCATCCACTTTGTCCCGTCATCTCCTTCGTGGCCTGACGACCCCGTCTCGCAGTCTCAGAGCACCAGCTCTGTTCTACTTTTTTTTTTTTTGGTGGGTGGGAAATCATCAAATAACTTCCCCCGCCCTGGGCGGGGCGGGAGGGAGTGTCAGACTTTTACTGACTAAAACCCACCCATGTTCCTTCTTGTGCCCTTTGCGTTCCGGGGGCGCGGTATCGCTTACGAACGACCCGCAGCCCCGGCAAGCTCTGTTCTACTTGGGCTCAATTTTTGGAGCACTGTACAGTGTTTTGTATAAATATGGCCAATTAAATGTGTTCCGTAAAAAAAAAGTTAACTATGTCAAATAACAATTTCAGTAACTCCAATTTAATTAATCCTTCGACAGAAAATATAATAAAATATAACGGGTTATCTTCATCGCTGTGTCATATATTGGTCATAGATCTTTGGCATGATGCCCGGTACAGTCGTGTTAAATATTCTTTGAATATTTAACTTAATATTCTCCCGACCGAATTTCGTTCACGGCGGCCAATGGTGACTAGCCAAGTACGCGGGAGATATTATTTGGATGGTTAAGATGATCGGTTCAGTAGTTTAGGAGTGAAAAGGTAACGAACAAATAAACAAACTTACTTTCGCATTTATAATATTAGTTACGATACTTTATCTACTCACGAATATCTATTTCGTTAAACAATAATTTCAAAACTAAAAAAGTAAAACTTGTATTTGGTCGTAATCTGTTGGTTGAAAGTATTCCAAAAAAAAAACACAACAAAAAAAAACGAACACTTGTGTGCCTGTCTGTACCATATCTCTTACGGAAGTAGTCGACATGATTTGGGGTGACACGTGTGAAAGGTTTCAGGCACAGATAACTGAAGCAAGTGCTTCACTGTGCCGAACGGCCGCCATTTTTTATCTATGGCATGTTTTTGTGAGTGATGGCTCGTGAACTGTATGTGGAAATATTTGGGTAACATTTTGTTCCGGGGAAGTAATGGAATTACTTAGTTTATGATAGCTGTAAGAAAACAGTATATATTTAGCAAATTTCCTATAAATACACTCAACGTCAAAAAAATCGCATCTCCCAAAAATATTGCTTAGTCTCGTAGTATTCATTTATTTGAATTGAAATTAGTATTTATTGGATAGTCAATAATGGTCGCTCGCCAAAGTGACACTAAAAACAAATTGTCTCGAGGTCCACTTTTTCCGCTGGCTAAAAAATGTATAAAAGTGTTGTTCAATGTAGATTTTGAGGCATTTTCAAACATAATTTTGTTAATGTACCGTTTTAAAAATCGTTTTGAAAATTAGGGTTATTAATCTTTGTTTTTCCTTTATCAGCTAATCCGTATGTTTTTCTTATACTGGTACCTAAACAAAATAAAAACTATGATTAACAATAGTTTATTTCCTAATAACCTTTCGACTGAAATCTAATAGATCTCTTAATAATGGTTTGAACATAAATAAAAAATGTTACAAAAGGTGCGATTTTTATGAGGCCGAGTGTATTATAAATGCGAAATTTTGTGAGAACGAATGAATTGATGTTTGTTACTTTTTCACGCTTAAACGGATCTGGATGAAATTTGGCACTAAGATAGATTATTGTAGTGTGGAATAACACACTATTTATCTCAGAAAAGATTGACACGGAAGTCGCAGGCAGAAGCTAGTTAAAGAATAACAACGCTGCTTGTTTACAGAAGCGGACCGAGGCTGCGGAGCGGAGAAACAGAGAAACATTAACCAATAGGATTGCATAACCGGGGCGGAACGAAGATTTTATGCAACCGTATTGGTTAATATTTTTCTGTTTCTCCGCTCCGCTTTTGTGGAAAGGCATTCTAGGTTCTGCCAGCGAATTTATCAAAGCTGATATATTACCCTTCGGGAACCGTACAATATAAAAGGATAAAAAGAAGAAGGGTTAGGCAGAGGTGTACCAATGTAGAAACACAGTTCGCCGGCATGTTTAAGTCCCATGTAATAGGGGGCGAGCCTTTTGTCATTAACCGGCCACAAATCCTAACTCTGAACTACTACTGAGAATTTCATAGAAAAAACTATATAACAATTTGCTCGACCTGTGAATCGAATCCAAGACCCCTAGCGTAGCAGTCGCGCTTAGTAACCACTAGGCTAACGAGACAATTTAGACCATCTACAAAATCTATTTATGAAAGCAAATAAAACAAGAACATGTCTTTAAAAGCCAAGCAATTACATTATCTAATCTAGGCATCAGTATTGAATCCCAGCAGGCTTGCTATAATTAATTGTGAGCGAAATCTACTATATAAGATACAAGCTTTAAATGCTCAAGGGTGTAAAGCTGTGGCTAGACTGAATGATATTTTGTTAATGAACTTCTAAGTTTTAATTTGATTTTGTAAGACTTTATTTAACCTTACACACATACCATCACGCCTGTATTCCTCGAAAGGTTAGGCAGAGGTGTACCAATGTACACCCACAGTTCGTCGGTATGTATATGTCTCATGTAATAGGGGGCGAGCTTGTTACCATTAACCTAATAAATAAATAAATGATAATGCAGAAAATCTATGGCTTAAGCCATATCTCCATCTATCTTCTTAGAGTTCTTATCAGTTCTCAAAGTTCTTTCCAGAAGTTACCATTCGGGATGTTGCGGATGCGGATGTTTTTAAGCTCACATCCGCGGACGCGGATGTTAAGATCTTTCATAAGAAACTAAGTATATGCCAAAGGCATTAAGTCCGCCTTTGTAGATTGTATTATTTACATTATGTGCAAAAAGTTTTAATAAATAAATAAATAAATATGCAGATGATCCAGATGTCCGGTTTCATGCGGAAGATCCGCAATTGGGTAGATCATCCATCCAACAACAACAATAACAAGACACAACTTTACCAAAAAACCCTTTTATTTAGCCCTGAAACCCGATGAATTTTATAATTACTGTAAAATTAGATTTTTGGTTGCTTTGAAATCAATCAATAGTTAGTGAATTAAGATGATAAAAAGTGACGTCACAGTTTAGTATTGTCATACAAAATCTATGGGGGACTCGCGTTTTGGCAGCTCATAAGAAGTGCGTCAATTGATTAGTGGTGTCAGCTACCCGATTGGGGGTGCGAATATTCGCAACGTCTGGTTAACATTACATAATACCAAGAACTCTTCAAGCTGAAGAAATACAGATAACGCACACTTATTGAATTATTTTTACATACATACCATCACGCCTATATTTTCCGAAGGGTTAGGCAGAGGTGTAACAATGTACACCCACAGTTCGCCAGTATGTTTAGGTCCCATGTAATAGGGGATTTGTACCCGATTAATGGCAATAGGCTCGCTATTGCCATTAACCGGGCACAAATCCTAACTCCGAGCAGCTACTGAGAATTTCATAGAAAAACCTAATAACACTTTTTGCTAGACCTGGGAATCGAACCTTTATCGTAGCAGTCGCGCTTAGGACCACTAGGCTACCGAGGCATTCAAAACAGACAAGTATATATATATACACATATTATATGTATGTCTGTCCCTACGTTCTGAAGGACTGATGTTTGAGGAGGGTTCGCCATACGTGTGTTGGCATAATGAGGAGATGCTCTGAGAGCGATTTTGAGGTACAGCTGAAGTCTGGTAAGTATTTACTTTAATATATACGTAGGTAAGTAATAAAAGGTATTTTTATAATATGTTTTTGGGGCTAGGTTTTAAGATTACAGGCTTTCCAATAGGCACTTTTAAAAAAAATCGTATACAAAGCTCCCATGATAATGGGAGCTTTTTATACGATTTTTTTTAAAAGTGTTGTTGGGTTTTTCTATGAAATTCTTAGTAATAGGATTTGTGGCCGGTTAATGGCAATAGCGAGCCTATTGCCATTAATCGGGTACAAATCCCCTATTACATGGGACCTAAACATATTGGCAAACTGCAGGTGTACATTGTTACACCTCTGCTTAACCCTTCGGGAAATACAGGCGTGATGATGGTATGTTTTTTTATTCGAAATGGGTAAGCTCTTGACTCTAGTCTAGGTCAGAGATGACATAGACAAATTCTACGATGGAGTGAGCTTACTCAGTAGAAGTTTGTTCACTCTAACTTTGAAGAGATAAGGGTTGAATGTGTTCGGAAACACAGACGCAGGTAGAGAGTTCCACTCCTTAGCAGGGTGCATTTCTAGTTGCGTTTATCTATGGACTGGCTATACCCTGCGATTTAGACGGCGTTAAGTTCTTTGGTTACTGCTCCGCTTCCATAAGTCATAGCGTGATGTTATAAAGCCTATACTATACCTCATAAATGTGGCTATCATATGCTATTTTTTTTTTGTTTTTGCTATGTTTAGTTCCTGAGATTAGCACGTTTCAACAAACAAACAAAAAAATACCAGAAAATCTCTTCAGCTTTATTAAATTAGTACAGATTGTGGTATAGAGAGACTGCATCTGTGTTTGTGCACTCACTTGTGCACTTTAATATCTTCTGTGTACTTGGCTAGTGTCCATAAAGATTAGCCGCCGTGACCAACGCCGTGCAAACAAAGGTGCACTCCTTCTCTTCCCTATCTCTCATAGTCCGATGGGATGGCAATCCGACACAACCGGGAAGAGATTAGGCGCAGGACCAACGGCTTTACGTGCTTTCCGAGACACGAGTGTGTCACACCACCAACTTCCAAACTCCAGGCTGCTACTGAGAAATTCGCAGTGCAAAAACCTAACAACACTTTTGCCCGACCAGGGAATTGAAACCAGGACCCCACGGTCAACAGTCACGCTTGCGACCATGCGACCAACGGGGCAGTTATTATTAATATTAAGTAATTGTAGCAGTGATCAAAGTGAATCCCTTGAACTGAACTGGACCCTTACATCTTTTTCAGTCAGTGAAAATTTTCAAGTAAACATTAGTTACGGACAAAAAAGGTACTGTTTACCTTACTGTCTGCTCAACCCTTTACAATTTCTAATCGTATGATAAAAGGCGAATAATCATAGGGTTGTAGCATATTTGTTAACTCAATTATTTAAGCCTACCACACACGAGACAGTTTACTTGCACAAATTGGGACTTGCACAAGTATGCATTAACGTAAATAGGATTAATTTGCAAGTCATGATGGCTTAGTGGTTAAGGTTGTAGATACGCTAGTTAACGTGCAAGCAGCAATGTTTCAATTTTAAATTTCTTATAAACTTTCTTAGTGTATCTTGGACATCACTGAAGGAAGACTTTGTAAGGAAACCGGGACTTAAAATAAATATGAATCTGAAATAGCTAAACCGTATTGCACAAGTATGGTAGTCAGTGCTCATGGTTTCTTTGCGTAAGAAGATGCCTTCGCCCTGCAAAGAGACAAAATTTAGTCGGTCTTGATATTACTTTTGTCAAAGCAATTATTTTGTAACCACAATGTTCGATTCCCGCACGGAACAAACATTGGTCTGGCTGTTTGTGTGTGTTAACTGATATATTTGTAAACGCACCCACGATACAGGAGAAATGCATGGAGCGGGGCAACGCTTTAAAAAAAAACCAATGGCATCAGCCTACTTGTAAAATCGCACATCTAAACTTGCACAAGTTTATCGTAAGGTGTGTGGTTACCATTACACATAGTACCTACTTAGTCAATATTTCAATTGAATACATTTGCAAGGACTCGATTCAATTACTACTTTAATCCTGGATTGACTGTTATGTATTTTGATTGTTCTTTGGGTTATTTAAAGCAATCAACACGAACACACACATAATATTATATTACACATGAAAAATAACTTTGATTTTCTTGTTCTCCCAAATTAAAATATTTTTTTTACATAAACAAATATTTTTCAGCTGTTATCGTAAGTTTTGGACATACCAGTCGGATTTAAAAAAGTATTTTTGTATTATGATAGGCAGGTTCATGAGTAATAGTATAGGCTATGACACACAGGACCGGACAGTTAATAAAAAATATAACTTAAAGCGGGTGGAAAATACAGAAGATCGAACTCGAGACTAGAAGAACGAACTTGAGGGCAGAAGAACGAACTCGAGGTAGAAGAACGAACTCGAGGGCAGAAGAACGAACTCGAGGGCAGAAGAACGAAGTCGAGGTAGAAGAACGAACTCGAGGTAAAAGCTAGTAAATTAATAAATGAAAACTACTCGAGGACGTTACTACATCACGTCATATTTGAAAATTGCACTTATAACTGCCTCGTTAACCTAGTGGCCCTAAGTGCGACTGCGACGCTAGAGGTCTTGGATTAATTTGGTCTTGGTTCGACTCCCAGATCGAGCAAAAAGTGTTATTTAGTATTTCTATAAAATTCTCAGTAGTAGCTCGGAGTTAGGATTTGTGCCCGGTTAATGGCAATAGGTTTGCCCTCTATTACATAGGACCTACACACACCTCTGTCTAACCCTTCGGGAATACAGGCGTGCGCTTATAAGTACAGCCACACAAACACCCCATCTCTAAAAATGTTAGACTGTGTGCTATCTATGAATTATATTATAAAAAAAAGTAAAAGATCGCGGGCACTTATATAAGAAGTTGGCAGACTCGTCCCACAATTAGTTTGTTATATTTCTTCACGTATGTATTTTTATTTCTCTCTACTTTGTATATTTTGTTTGTATTTATGTATCTATTATTATATTTTATTCTTGGACATTTTCTGTTCCTCTTCCTTGCACTTACTGTGTTTTGTCTTTGCGTCACCCTAAGGTGTCTAACTTAACCTGGTAGAAAATGCCCAAGGCAGTAGGTCCGCCTTTGTACAGTGTATTTTTTTTTGCATTTGTGCATACAATTTTATTAAATAAATATTGTTATTTTTATCTTCAAAATTAATTCCCAACTTAAAACAATAATAACAACACAAGCCCAAAAGTAAACAAATTAAGCAGTAATATTTCAGTCCCAGTAATAAGAAACACTGAACGCAACGGTACGGAACCATTAAGAATACATAAAAAAATGAACAACCCTAATTAACCCTCAAAAGTGCGCTGGTGCTGTATTGTAGACCAAAGACATGAATTTACAATTTTGAGGTCCGGCCGTCTTAAAAAAAGAATATCGGGGGTGGTGTAAGGGTTAGGTGATTAGCGACTAGCTTTTTAGGGTTCTGAGGGGGTGGTAAAAGAACCCCATAACTAAGTCTAGTATTATAGCTGTTAGTTGGGATTGGTCATCTCTTGCCATGGCTGACTTCTTTATTATTATTATTTATCACGTATAGAAGCAACAAGAATATTGTAACCAAGATTTTGTAAAAACCAAATTGAAGAAAAAGAGTGTCCGTGGAGTTTCTTGCTCGTTCTTCTCCATAGAGACCTACGTTTTGGAACGAGCAACTAGCTTCAACTTTAAACTGTAACTTCTTGACAATTCAATAGTGCCTGTAAATGGTCTTATTGAAATAAATGCTTTGACTTTTACTTGATATGGTCTGTCTGTCAGTCACAGGGCTGTATCTTACAAACCGTAAAAGCTAGCCAGTTAAGTAATGACAACCAATAATACAAATACTGTAAACTCGATTTTAGTGGTACCTTAGAAATTTTTCAGAAGTTATTTTTGTAATTTGATTATATAAATTTTAAGAAAACTTACAGCTTCTTTCATCTTAGTAAACAACGCAATATAATAAATAAAGGCCAATTATAAGTTTCCACTTATAAACATTTACAACATAATATAAGATCCGCGTAGAGAGAATGCGGAATCAAAGAAAAATAGAAAAAATAAAAGAAAAATGTATAGCAATAGACTTAATATGAAAGGGTCGATAGGTCAAGGCGCACTCTTACATGATCAAATAGAGTGACTTTTTCAACCCATATATAAGTACTTTCTAAGTTTATCTTGGACATCTCTGACATCGATAAAGATAAACACCGTGAGGAAACCTGGACTTGTAATTAATATAAGTCTGAAATCCAATCCGCCTTGAGCAAGCGTAGCGATCAATACTCGTGGCTTCTCTGTATTAGTAGAGGCCTTAGTCCTGGATGGGACAATAATAGGCTGGTAATATTATATTTGGGAACCTTAAATGTGTTACTCCAGTTCAGTGTTAGGGTAAATGAGGAACTTACTTTAAGGGAGTGTAGTTACTCATGAAAATGAACAACTTTTACTACAGTACGAATCGTAAAATCGAAAAAAAAATCAACTGCTCCTTACATTTATGTTCGTATAACTCGACAGCATGTGAGGAACAGCAAATTTTTTTTTGAAATTTTAAGCACTACACTCCCTTTAAGCATGACCCTTGTTTAAACTAACACGTTGTCATCATCATCTGCTTAGCCTTTTCCCAACTATGTTGGGGTCGGCTTCCAGTCTAACCGAGTTCAGCTGAATACCAGTGTTTTACATGGAGCGATTGACTATCTGACTTCAACAACCCAGTTACTGGGCAACACGATACCTCTCGGTTAGACTGGTTGTCAGACCTCCTGGCTTCTGACTATCCGTAACGACTGTCAAAGATCTACAAATGACAGCCGGGACCAACGGCATTACGTGCATTCCAAGATACGGGGGTGTCACACCACCAACTTCCAAACTCCGGGCTGCTACTGGGCAAATACTAATGGAAAAACCCAATAACACTATTTGCCAGACCTGGGAATTGAACCCGGGACCCCACGCTTATCAGTCGCGTTTGCGACCACGAGACGGGGCAGTAAACTAACACCTTGTATAGCTAGTAATATCATATTTTTTCCTTCAATATTTACGATTCTGTGTGTGTGTTTGAAAATTGAAGTGGGTCTGGAATGGGTACGCCTGCCGCATGGTCAATGAGCTATGGGCCAAAATACAAGTAAAAAAACTGCTATATGGAGCCCTGAGAAGGTCAGACGGTAACACGACATGTCACGCAAAAGATGGCGGATCAAATAAAACAAATAACAAGTTCACAAGTAAGTAGAAAGTACTAGTCTTTGCAAACGACCTGGAGGGGAAGTACTACCTCCATACCTATTTCTGGCGCAAAGCAGCGTTTTTGTGTTACGGTGTGAAGGGTATGGGTGCCGGTGTAATTACAGGCACATGAGATATTTCAACTTTGTCTCTGTGATGGCAACGCATATGCAAGGCCTCTGATATTACAGATGTCTATAGGCAGAGGTGAGCACTTAACATAAGAAACAACACTTAACGAAACCAGAAGAATTGCATTTTCTTCCCATAATTGCTGTTTTTTCTGTACCATTCAAATTCGTACAACTTTTTAATGATCACTATAAACTTTAATTAGGTTCCCTCACGACCTTTTACTGTTGCATGTAACCATAACACGCGCCATTGGTTTTGACCCCATTGGTTCTGGTGCTACGAGTTTTGGCGTAAGTGGTTTTGGCGGAAGTGGTTTTGGCGCAAGTGGTTTTGATGTAAGTGGTCTTGACCCAAGTGGTTTTGGCGCAAGTGGTTTCGACTCAAGTGGTTATGGCGCAATTGGTTATGGCGCAAGAGGTTCTGGCATAAGTGGTTTTGGGGTAAGTGGTTTTACGGCAAGTGATTTTGGCGTTAATGGGGCTAACGGTTTGGTTGTTCATCTGAAATGTGGTAAAATATACCTTAAGTATAAAGATCTTATGACTTACACTGAAATATTTTTATCTCGGAAAATAATGAAAAAAATATTAAGTATCCACTGTGAGTTTCTTCTGTTTAGATTGTTCCACATTTTACAGCACAAGTCTGGTTTTACAGTTGATATTATTCCAAATTTATTGTCATGTAACTAATTGTGTTCATGCTAACTATTATTTCAACAAAATGTATTTTTCACAATGAAACTAAAGGCCCTGTATTGAGCAAATCTTTAGGTAATTTACAGTAACGCATCGCGGCTACAAATAAGGTTCAAATTGCGATACGTTTGATGTGAGTTGAATCGAATAACCACCAAAATAACAGTAATCTTCAAGTCTTTTTAAATTGTTAAAAAAAAATACACGGCTCAGTGCAATAATTTATAGGTATGTCTTTAGTTCATGAAATTCCCTTTAATATCATACTATAAAATAATATAGTTAACGCTCATAATTCTGTTTTTTTTTTGCTCCCCTTTACGATTTTATTTACCACTAGCGACCTGCCCGCGACGGTTAAGAATGGTTAAAATCGGTCCTGTAGTTTTGGAGCCTATTCGTTACAAACAAACAAACAAATCTTTCCTCTTTATAATATTAGTATAGATGACACTGTTATATTTTCCAGGTAAGTCTTTTCTCTGAATCCTTGACAATACAGTAATTTTTTTTCAGGCTTGTAATATGTACCAATACGCTAGAAAATGTGACATAAAAATGAAAGAATTGTTTTACGGTGTCCTGTGTTCGGATAGCACCCTAAATTCTGTACAAACGCAACCGTACAAAATGGACCAGCTGTAAGCTACTTAGAGGCTCTGAGGTTCAGTCTCCATGTGTAGATCCTGCTTCGACATAACACAATAGACTTAGAGAAAATACGTTAGTGATTTCAGACCACTATAAGTCTAGATTTCCTCATAATGTTTTTCTTGACAGTCAAATATCAGTTATAAACCTTAGATACTTGTTTCATAATCTTGTTATCATAACGAGAAACTGCTGTGTTGGTCTCGTGGTGGCGAGCGCGACTGTTGAGCGTGGGGTCCTGGGTTCGATTCCCAGGATGGGCAGAAAGTTTTTATTAGTAATTTCACAGTAACAGTCGAAGTTTGGAAGTTGGTGGTGTGATACCCCCGTGCTTCGGAAAGCACGTAAAGTTGTTGGTCCTGCGCTTGATCTCTTTCCGGTTGTGGCGGATTGCCGTCCTATCAAACTATGAGAGTTAGGGAAGAGGGAGTGCACCTGGGTTTGCGCACATACTTTTGTACTATAAGTAATGTCTCCTGTGTACTTGGCTAGTCTGCATTAAGATTAGCCGCCGTGGCTGGAATCGGTCTGGTAAGTATTCATTTTTGGAAAAAAAAATGCAAGGTTGGTTCCATCCACACTGTATAGTGCATACAAAATTCAAAGTTGCAAAAATTATATCACCTATTTCACTCGCTAAACCGGATTAACCGACCCTCTCCCCCTCACTTGAATTAGACACCCTCCCCGGATTTCGGGCTTGCAGCACACAAGTACCGGTAGAATAAATCAGAGATATAAATCTATACATCTCTTCAAATAAATAAAAGTGTCTGTTTGTAATATTAAAATAACAACTTTTTACTAAATACACATCATCACGCCTGTATTCCCCGAGTAGTTAGGCAGAGGTGTACCAATGACCACCCACATTTCGTCGGTTTGTTTAGTACCCATGTAATAGGGGGCGAGCCTATTGCTATTAAACGGGCATAAATCCTATTACTAAGAATTTCATAGAAAAACCCAATAACACTTTTTGCTCGAACTGCGAATTGAACCCAAGACCTCTAGCGTAACAGTCGCGATAAGGACCACTGGGTTTTTTTTTTTTTGGGGAGTGGGAAATCATCAAATAACTTCTCCCGCCCTCGGCGGGGCGGGAGGAAGTGTCAGACTTTTACTGACTAAAACCCACCCATGTTCCTTCTTGTGCCCTTTGCGTTCCGGGGGCGCGATATCTCTTACGTACAACCCGCAGCCCCGGCAGGCATCGGCCCTAGGACCACTGGGCTACCGAGGCAGTTATATGAATATACATAATTCTATGAATATTTACACAATACCTACAACAAAAACATAATTATCCGTCTGTTTGTGCCGGAACACCTCCCAAACGGCGAACCAATTTTGACGGGACCTTCACTGTCAGACAGTTAATGTTATAAGGAGTAACTAAGGCTATATTTTATTTAGAAAAAGAATTACAAAACCCGTGTTACCCGATATTTACGCGAACGAAGTCAGAAGCATAAGCAAGTCAGAGATAAAATCCGCTCATTCCGATTCACATTTTGGCGCAAACTTGGCTGGTGGCACTATCGTGCATCGCCACTAAATCCCTGGTACCGGGGGGACAAACGAGGACAAAATATTACCCCCATTCCCATTACTATCTTTTTACACAGGTGATACGGATTTTTTTAGTGTGATCTTTTGAATTTGTGTGCAAAGCCTCTGGTATTTGAGATGTCTATAGGCAGAAGTGACCAGTTAAGATCGACAGAGGTAAGCTGTCCGATTGTTTGTCGTTTAACGAGGTTTTAAAAAGAAACAAAGAATGAGAAATTTCAAAAAAAAAATATATATAAATATAATAAAAAAAAATTTTTTCGTCTCATAGATCTCAGCATTTTGAGCGTAAATTATATAATTCTATGTAATTATATTATAGGAAATATCATGAACTATAGACATACCTATAAATTATTCCACTAAGCCGTGTATTTTCTTCACAATTTAAAGAAAACTTCAAAATTACTGTTATTTTTGTGGTTATCCGATTCAACTAACATCAAACGTATCGCTATTTTGAACCTTATTTGTTGCGCGATGCGTTATTGTCGATTACCTAAACATTTGCTTACGACCGGGCCTTAAAACAGGTGAGTAAATTAAGTTGTAAGTAAACATTATATATTTTTGGGAAACGACCCTTTCAGCTTAATTATTTGTTACCTTTAACAAGTATGTAAGAATTTAAGGCGAATACGGTACACATTGCCCGTGATATTCTTAATTGGGTAGATGACACCATCGTCATCATCTGTTTAGCCTTTTCCCAACCATGTTGGGGTCGGCTTCCAGTCTAACCGGATGCAGCTTAATATCAGTGTTTTACATGGAGCGACTGCCTATCTGACCTCCACAACCCAGTTAACTGCCTCGTTAGCCTAGCGGTCCTAACCGCGACTGCTATGCTAAAGATCTTGGGTTCAATTCCCAGTTCGAGCCAATAGTGTTATTGGGTTTTTCTATGAAATTCTCAGAAGCATCTCGGAGTTAGGATTTGTGCCCGGTTAATGGCAATAGGCTTGCCCCAAACATACCACTGCAGGTGGACTGCAGGTGTACACTGGTACAACTCTGCCTAACCCTTCGGGGATACAGGTTGATGATATGATGGTAGGTATCTTTATTTTTCTAGCTACATCTTTATCTCAAAATACAATGAATACATTTCTCTTCGCATTAATTACAAAGCCTCTATTACCGTACATCTCTCTCCTAATGAGGCTGGAGTGAGGACCATCAATCTCAGCTGTTACATCATTACGAAGACCTGCATTTCCTTAACATTTTGTATTTATTCACGACTACCTCCAGCCCGCGACTTCGCACGCGTTGTATTTTCCAACCACGTTAAATTACATCTTTGGTTGTTGCTCTGCTCCTGTAAGTCGTAGCGTGATGTTCTGTATCTATGGCCTATGGTTCTGTCTGATAATTTACCTATCTATTGATGAAAAAATGGTTTAATGCATGCCAAATAATGAATTTTAAAGGCAACATTTGCTACTTTGGGTTACATTATTGCCATTTTCAATTTATAGCATAAGTTACTTCCTGATAATTTTGCTTCGTTATTGCAATTTTCTTAAGGATCTCTATTTTTAACCCCCGACGGAAAAACGACGGGGTGTTATAAGTTCGACGTGTCTGTCTATCTGTGTGTGTGTCTGTGGCATCGTAGCTCTCGAACGCATAATCTGATTTTGATTTGTTTGTTTGAAAGGTGAATTAGTCAGGAGTGTTCTTAGCTATGTTTGATGGAAATCGGTTCAGCGGTTTCAAAGTTATCAGCTCTATTATTAGCTGCGTTAGGGATTTTTATTCTTGTGTCGGGGGTTACCTAAAATTTTTAATTATGTGTTTTTTTTTAATGTATTATATCCTATCTTACTTACACATACCATCACGCCTGTATGCCCCGAAGGGTTAGACAAAGATGTACTAATGTACACCCACAGTTCGCCGGTATGTTAACGTCCCATGTAATAGGGGGCGAGCCTATTGCCATTAACCGGGTACAAATCCTAACTCCGAGCTGCTACTGAGAATACCATCACGCCTGTATTCCCCGAAGGGTTAGGCAGAGGTGTAACAATGTACACCCACAGTTCGCCGGTATATTTAGGTCCCATGTAATAAGGGGCGAGAATGTCATAGAAATACCCAATAACACTTTTTGCTCGACCTGGGAATCGAACCCAAGACCTCTAGCGTAGCAGTCGCGCTTAGGACCACTAGGCTAACGAGGCAGTTCCTATGTTACTTTCTAATAATTTAGTTATCTATAGGTGAAAAAATGATTGTAATCGGTCCAGCCGTTTCGGAGCTTATTCGTTACAAACAAACAAACAAACCTTTCCTCTATAAAATTAGCATAGATATAAATCATAATATTTCGTGTTTTGTATTGTTGCTAATATTCTGTTGAGTAATTGTGTGGTTTTGCTAATCCGTTTGGAGGAATTATGGCGGAAAATGCGTGATATATGCTATCGTATTGTTTCTTTGGAGGTGGCGTGGAGTTGGCGCCTAAAGATCAGCTCAAATAGAGTACAATATCTTTTCACACTGGCTCGTAAAGTATCTTTTATTACACATGTAGGGTTACAATTGTTGCGGAATTAAAGCACGTAAAGCCGTTGATCCTGCGCCTGATCTCTCCCCGGTTGTGTCGGATTGCCGTCCCAAACGAATATGAAAGTTAGGGAAGGGGGAGTACACCTGTGTTGTGCACTACACTATAATATGTCCTGCGTACCTGGCTATACTCTATTAAGATTAGCCGCCGTGACAGAAATCGGTCTGGAGAATTATTTAAATTATATTTAATGCAATTTTTGTCGATTTGACTGCCACGCTGGTCTCGTGGTCGCAAGCGCGACTGATGAGCGTGGGGTCCCGGGTTCGAGTCCCAGGTCGGGCAAATAGTGTTATTGGATTTTTCCATTGGAATTTGCTCAGTAGCAGCCCGGAGTTTGGAAGTTGGTGGTGTGACACCCTCGTGGATCGGAAAGCACGTAAAGCCGTTGGTCCCGGCTGTCATTCGTAGATCTTTGAGAGTCGTTACGGAAAGTTAGTAGCTAGGAAGTATGACAACCAGTCTAACCAAGAGGTATCGTGTTGCCCAGTAACTGGGTTGTGGAGGTCAGATAGGCAGTCGCTCCATGTAAAACACTGGTATTCAGCTGCATCCGGTTAGACTGGAAGCCAACCCCAACATAGCTGGGAAAAGGCTATGTAGATGATGATGATTTTTGTCGATTTGAGGTTGATTATCGATAAATAAATGAAAAATGATCGACCTAATTGATCTGTCTACGATTGCAAGCACAAATATTTCATAAAATTAAAATAGTTTAACAGATAAAATGTATTACAAAAACTATCGTACCATTCCACCATTTGCTAGACGCCCCAGTTCTCAATATTTCAACACTGAAATTGAAGTTTTTGTTATTAGCAATTTTTTGGAGAACCGCTCACATACCTCCATCTTTGTTTTTATGCCACAGCGAAACATTTTCATTTGTTCAATACGGACTTTGTTGATTTTAAAAGGAAAAAACATTTTTTACTGTTTCTATTTATGTTTACATGTAGCTAGTCTTTACTTCGTTTTCAGGGTTCCATGCCTAAAAAGACCCATAAAGGACCCTGTTTCTCAGACTCAGCTTACTGCCTGTTCGTCTGTCTGTCACAAATAGTAAGTACCTACCTCATTTTAAGTACCTTGCCTTGTTTAAAAAGAAGAACACAGGAAATTTTCTTTGGTGGTCAAAGAATACTATCTCCTACAAAGTTGAAGCATTCGTATTAACTAAACCATGTACAAGCACTTCTGTCAAGGATTCCAATACGTAGGTAGGTCTCTAAGTAGAAATAAGAGTAAGAAGCTATGGTAGCCGGCACGAGTCGTGAGCACCGACACGGGTCGAGTGATGGACCGATCGCGTGCAGCGCCGGCGACCGAAAAAACCCAAACACGAACCCAAAAATTAACTTGACGTTTGTGCTCACGACTCGTGGCGGCCACTATACTTAGTTCAATGGGCAGTATGTGATGTAATTTGTCTTACTAAAAGCCATATACTAATATTATAAAGCTGAAGAGTTTGTTTGGTTGAACGCGCTAATCTCAGGAACTCCTGGTTGGAATTGAAATATTCTATTTGTGTTGGATAGTTCATTTATCGAGGAAGGCTATAGGCTATAGGACTGCCCCGTTGGTCTCGTGATCGCAAGCGCGACTAATGAGCATGGGGTCCTGGTTTCGAGTCCCAGGTCGAGCAAAAAGTATTATTGGGTTTTTCCATTTGGAATTTCTCAGTAGTAGCTCGGAGTTAGGATTTGTGCCCGGTTAATGGCAATAGGCTCGCCCCCTATTACATGGGACCTAAACATACCGGCGAACTGTGGGTGTAAATTGGTACACCTCTGCCTAACCCTTCGGGGAATACAGGCGTGATGGTATGTTGTTGTTGTTGTTGCTATAGGCTATATAACATCACGCTTCGACACACGGGAGAGAAGCAGTAACCAAAGAGCTAACTTAATGCGGGTGGAAAAAGTCGCTGGCAGCTGCCAGTATTTGATAATAAGCATAAATATCGGTATTAGAATTACGGAAAATCCAACTTTGAAATGGTAAAACCACAGGATGGCCCAATTGACGTTGATACTGTCGTTACTACCTAATAATATTTATCATTATCCTTCCAAATAATTAGATGTATATTTAACTAAAATTTATTATCACTAAACTTAAATAATTAGGTACAGTTAAATTTTGGGCATCACTTAACTGCCACGGCTTACATTTTTAGTACAATTTTTTTTTATTGTTTTATATTCATCTTCATTGTTTTCACATATAAAAGCAACAAGAATATTGTAACCAAGATTTTGTAAAAACCAATTTGAAAAGAGTGTCCATGGAGTTTCATGCTCGTTCTTCTCCATAGAGACCTACGTTTTGGAACGAGCAACTAGCTTCAACTTTTTGCATGGGTAACTTCTTGACAATTCAAAAGTGCCTGTAAATGGTCTAATTGAAATAAATGTTTTGACTTTGACTTTGAATTTCCTTAACCCATATCATCCCAGTGTTCCATTTTTGAAACGGTTACTTTTTTATTTTTTTATTATAATTTTTGAACGCATTTTTAAATTAGTGTTTTTCAAAAATGGAACACTGGGCTGATATGAGTTAACAAAGATTATTAAATTGACAAATGGTAGGCACCAGATAAAATTAATAATTATACCAACTTATTTTTATCTCTCTACAAGGCAAAGGCTTTTCAGACAGAGAAGGCACGATTCTTGATCACCACGCTTGCTCAAGGCGCATTGGCAATTCCTGCGACTTATATTAATTACAAGTCCAGGTTTCCTCACGATGTTTTCCTTCACCGATGTCAGTGATGTTCAAGATATACTTCGGAATTCATACGACATTACCTACACAAATACACTAAATATTATTATAAACTAGCTCGCGTTAAGTTACGTCTTTAGTTACTGCTCCACACCCATGTGGCGTAGCGTGATGTGTTCTTTATGAATCTGGCTATTCCACACATTTTTTTTTCCAATCTAACTGTTACGTCTAGAGTTTAAACAAACCAACACAACCCGGTTCAGATTGATTATAAAACGTGTTTATTTTTATATCCTGTAACTCTAGGGTATGACTGAGACCATATCAAAGAATCAACTGACATATGAATTATTTTTACATACATACCATCACGCCTGTATTCCTCGAAGGGCTAGGCAGAGGTGTACCAATGTGCACCCACAGTTCGCCGATATGTTTAGGTCCCATGTCATAGGGGGCGAGCCTATTGCCATTAACTGGGCACAAATCCTAACTCCGAGCTACTTCTGAGTATTTCATGGAAAAACCCAATAACACTTTTTTTTCGACCTGGGAATCTAATACAACACCTCTAGCGTAGCAGTCGAGCTTAGGACCACTAGGCTAACGAGGCAGTTGCATTATTTTCAATTATATATTATTTTATTGTTTTTATTTTTCATACAAAATAATTCAATAAAGTTACAGTTATTCATGTGATTACTCATTTTCTTAGTTTTAAATTATATATGATTAACAAATGACAATCTGAACTATCCCGCTACGTACAAAAGTAAAGATCCGTCATACAGAGACAATTTTTGACCTAAATTAATTTTGAATGATGATATTGAAATTATTTGGCAGTGCGTATATTTTGTTCCACAACATTTGTATACTACACAAATTCAAGACGTGAAGACTTGTAATTGGCTATTAGATAATCATACTGTTATTTATCACCAGTTTATTTAGCTGTAAACCTTCCAAAGTTCTTAAATCCAAATTATTCTTAAATTATTTTTTTTTTATTTAGCAATTATATTTACTGCCTTAAAATTAGAAATCCTTAATAAAAACAAAAAAGAAATTAAAACTAAAAAGCATCAATAAACTCCTCCGCATCGCCGTCAACCGAAAAAGTGCCCAAAAGACTGGCGGCATTGCCACGTTGGATGGCAATGCTTTACCTCTGGCCAAGGTAAAAGCCAGAAAGTTCCTAAATAAATAAATATTTTCGAAACTATGCATTTTTGGATCACAAATTCTATGGCTTTTTGTATTATTTTTAGTTATAGAATATAAATCCACGGTTAAGGGTTTTAAACAAAATCACGTAGAACATAATTATTATTTGTGATACAACGATTGCGGATAAAATGCCCAAACATACATAGCAATACCGTACCTACCTATCGTACATACTGTACCTACGTACAGTAGGTACGTAAGATAACGATTGCTGCCCTCATATATAACAGGGAATTAAGCATAAATTCACATTTTCATATTGGAAGCCAAATGAAATTATCCAAATTCAGTAAATACCCAAAAGTAAGAACATAGTTAATTTACTAATCCCTATATTTTTGACACTGACCTGAGCCAACTTCGTTCCTGACATTTTGAAAGGTAACCTATACTTTTAAACTAATATTTTGTAGTAGTAGACTGCCTCGTTAGCCTAGTGGTCCTAAGCGCGACTGCTACGCTGGAGGTCTTGGGTTCGATTCCTAGGTCGAGCAAAAAATGTTATTGGGTTTTTCTATAAAATTCTCAGTAGCAGCTCGGAGTTAGGATTTGTGCCCGGTTAATGGCAATAGGCTCGCCGCCTATTTCATGGGACCTAAACTTACCGGCGAACTGTGGGTGTACATTGGTGCATCTCTGCCTAACCCTTCGGGGAATACAGGCGTGATGGTATTTTTAACTGTACGGTTCCCGTGGAATAATACATCAACTTTGACGCGGACGAACTTGCGGGCAGAAGCTAGTTTTTTATAAATGCATTATTTAAACGAACAGAAAAAGGAAATTAGACTTGTCGTAATTTAAATTTTCTGTTGCAGTCGACAGCTACCAGAATGAGAGCTGTGATATTGCTGATCGCTGTCGCCACTGCTGCTGCCGAGTCCTCTGGCATCAGGGAGCCGGTGCCTGTAATACTGGAGGGAGCCAGCCCTGCTGATGTGCTGATGTACCTCTATGACGTAGTGCTTACGTCACACATGATTAGTGAACGTAACAATCAGGGGTCTTTCACTAATTATTTCCCTTGTGCCGATAATATGCTTAAATATGGAAATAAGAAAAAGTGTGCGGCCGTCACACCACCTCCCAAACAACAACAAAATGATTTCGCTGTTTGGTACAAGGATTACTTCGATAGTTAGTTCTTCAATGATAAGTTGATAATGATAATTTAGAATATTTAAACTCTTTTTTATGTTTATTTACTAGCATGTGATGTTATGTACGCAAAAAGCTTCCTCTTGAATAATTTAATCTCTTGACGAAAATCTCATAAAAATTCGTTGTGAAATTTAAAAGCTCTAGGCGTACAGAAGGACAGACGGCGGGAAGCTACTTTGTGTTAGTATGTAGAGATTTCATCATCATCATCATCTGCTTAGCCTTTTCCCAACTATGTTGGGGTCGGCTTCCAGTCTAACCGGATGCAGCTGAATACCAGTGTTTTACATTGAGCGACTGCCTATCTGACCTCCACAACCCAGTTACTGGGCAACACGACACCTCTTGGTTAGACTGGTTGTCAGACTTCCTGGCTTCTGGCTATCCGTAACGTCTGTCAAAGATTTACGAATGACAGCCGGAACCAACTGCTTTACGTGCTTTCCGAGGCAGGGAAGTGTCACACCACCAACTTCCAAACTCTGGGCTGGTACTAAGTAAAACCTAATGAAAAAACCCGATAAAACTTTTACCCGACCTGGGGGCTAACTATAGCTATAACTAGCTCTTATAGCAGGATGAAAGTTGCCTGGAATGGCACTGCCCTGCTTTTTTGTACAATGACATTGTTAAAGCAGGGCCTGTGGCAGGCCCTGCTTTAACGATGCATGTAAGTATGTAGACATTTACACACAGAATAATAACACATCAGCGGTAAAGCTAAAGCGATGCTATTATTAACGCATTAGCACTACACTATAAAATATTTTATACACTCACAACGTAATGTTCCAATTATGAATTCAAAACACAGTCTATAAACTCGTACATTTTGTTCTTGAATAGGTAAAATTAAAAAAAACAACCATTACAGTTCAGCATTCTCCTTCGATTTTCAAACTGCATCATTAAATAACTTTTTAATTTTTTATAGCACACTTTAATTTTTAAAAAGGCGCGTATGATGGGTTATTAAAAAATTGTGTCATTGTCTATGGATGCGCGAGTTGCGCAGTCATGCGCAATGACAATCTAAATTCCCCGTCGTATGACAATTTTTTTTTAACTTTTGTCTTATTTCAACTGCATGAGTGAAGATAAAATAGTGTTTGTAACGGCATATTTATAATAACCCCTATTATATGGCTGGTGCTTACACTACCAATAAGAATCATTAAAAATATACATACTTGGTACATTTTTCCTTTCCGCCATCAATATCTATTAGGTATAGCAATTTATCCCATATTCTAGATATTAGCCCTTCATGATCCAGATAAATGTATATATCAATAGTTAGCAGCCTTCTTGTAGAATACATATTAATGCAAGGCTTTTCAATTTCACATTAAAAAATGTTTCATTGCGCTATCTACATTGTCGAATGCACGGACTTTTCAAACATTCGAAGCAATGGATTATTAATTTCTGTCAAAGTAATTCATACTGAGATTGCAAGTGAGTTTCGACACATCTTTATGAGCAGTGAGTTACAGACGTCTTCACTCATAACCTTGCTAACTTTCACGCTTTTTTTTTTTTTGGGGGGGGTGGGAAATCATCATATAACTTCTCCCGTCCTGGGCTGGGCAGGAGGGAGTGTCAGACTTTTACTGACTAAAACCCACCCATGTTCCTTCTTGTGCCCTTTGCGTTCCGGAGGCGCGGAACAACCTGCAGAACTTTCACGCTAAGGAAGTTCTGTCTGAACTTACTTTTCTGTAATATTAATGGGATGATTAAAATGATAATGCAGAAGAAATCAATGGAGAATGGAGATTTTGAAAAATGTAATTCTATTTATAAACACCATTAAACATTACGTAAAATATGACCACGCCTGTACTCCCGTTAGGGTTAGGCAGAGGTGTTCCTAACAATGTACATTGTACACTCGCAGATCGCCGTTATGTTTTTAAGTCCCATGTAATAGGGGGTAGCCTATTGCTATTAACCGGACACAAATCCAATCGAATCGAATTATACTTCGAGCTGCTGCTGAGAATTTCATAGAAAACCCTATAACACTTTGCTCAACCTGGGAATCGAACCCTAGACCTCTAACGTAGCAATCGCGCTTAGGACCGCTAGGCTAACGAGGCAGTTAAAAATTATTATAATAGGTGCCTTGTTAGCCTAGTGTTCTTAAGGGCGACTGTTACGCTTGAGGTCTAGGGTTCGATACCCAGGTTGAGCAAAGTGTTATTGGGTTTTTCTCGGAGTTAGGATTTGTGCCCGGTTAATAGCAATAGGCTTGCCTCCTATTACATGGGACCTAAACATACCGGCGCACTGTGGGTGTACATTGTTACACCTCTGCCTAACTCTTCGGGGAATACAGGCGTGATCGTATGATGGTGGTCAATTTGTACAATAAAATATTGCTTATTTATTTTAATCTACAATAAAATATTGCTTATTACTTCGTTGATATACAACCTTATTTTCTCTACCAGAAACCTAAGAAGGGGTTATTAAACTTTTAACTGACGTTACTATTTACACGCCACGATTGACGATACGGTTGGCGCAGTGGCTGAGTAATTAGCTGCTGCGCTACATGTCGCGGGTTTAATTCCCGCACAGAACTAATATTTGCATGACCTACAGGTTCCAGGGTCTGTCTGTTTGTGTATGTGAGTTTATATGTTTGTAAAATTCTCCAAGGCACGATGACCTCAGCATCGAGCATTTGCAACACGCAGGTTCTCACTTACCCAGGGTGCTGGTCATGTTCTATAACTTGAGCTTGGGGCGTTCGTCATTTCCCAAGGATCTTATGAAAACCACTGTCATTCCAATTATTAAAAATAAGACGGGTGATGCCTCCGACGGGAACAATCACAGACCCATCTCATTGGCTACAGTGATCGCCAAGGTGTTGAATGGTTTGCTTGATTGTCACCTTAGTAAGCATATACAGCTGCACGATGCCCGGTTCGGTTTTAGAGCTGGGCTTTCGACAGAAGCTGAAATACTGCGACTCAAGCAAACTATCCAGTACTATGTGACAAGAAAAACGCCTATTTACGGCTGTTTCTTGGATCTGTCGAAGGCATTTGACCTTGTGTCTTATATGATTTTGTGTCTTATAATGTGCTGTGGAATAAGCTTCGGGAAGATACTAGCACACTCAGGGACATGATCAGCATTCTGAGATATTGGTACGGTAATCCAACCAATAATGTTAAATGGGCGGGTTCATGGTCCACAGAGTACAGGTTGGAGTGTGTGGTCAGACAGGGAGACCTGACGTCACCACGGCTCTTCAGCCTGTACATTAATGGACTGATAGATGAGCTCAGCTGGGCCGGTGTAAACTATTTAATAAATAGCACATGTATGAATAACATTAGCTACGCCGACGATATGGTGTTGCTGAGTCCATCTGTCAAGGCCCTTAACAGGCCCGTAGGCATTTGTGTGAGGTACGCAGTGTCACATGGCCTCAGGTACAACACCAAAAAAAGTGAACCACTTGTGTTTAAGGCGGGCAATAAAACTCTCACTTCAATTCCACATGTTAGCCTTGGTGGGATTTCGTTATGTAGGGCCACCAAATTTAAGTGCCTGGGGCATTGGGTCACTGAGGACCTCTCTGATGATATGGATATTGAGAGGGAGCGTACCTAGGGCGTTGGCAGTGAGATGCAATATGCTGGCACGCAGGTTTGTGAGGTGCACAAAACATGTCAAAATTACTTTGTTTAAGATGTACTGCCAGTCATTGTACACCTGAAGCCTGTGGGTTCGCTATACGCAGAAGGCTTTCAATGTCCTACGGATCCTCTTCAATAATGGGTTCAGAATGCTGATGGGCTTGCCGCGATACTGCAGCGCATCAGGGATGTTTGCGGAGGCCAAAATTGACTGCGTTAGTGCTATAGTGCGCAAGAGAGCGGCCTTCTGAATACCATAATAGACAACGTTGAGTGTCCTATAGTGCGGTACTGGAATCAAAAACAACCCTGCAATAGCGGAAAAGAAATCAACTGATCCATACATTTATGTTAGCAAATCTTGGCGAAATGTATGGACCAGTGTCTTTTCTTGCGATTTCCGATTTAGCACCATAGTTAAATGGGGTCATTGTACTCATCATGGACAAGTACTTATGTGACTTCTTCTATTTCGTTATGTACTTTCAAAGCTTATCTTAGATAACAGTAACATCGGTAAAGGAAAACAGCGTGAGGAAATACTGAAATTTATTGAAGCTTGGAAACATACTGGTCCTGCTCCATAGGACCATTTAAAGTCTTCACAAAATCAAGTGGTTGCTAATCTAAACTAATATTATAAAACTGAAGAGTTTGTTTTTTTGTTTGGTTTAACTAGCTAATCTCAGGAACTGCTGGTTCGAATTTAAAAAATCTTTTTGTGTTGGATAGTTAATTTATAGAGGAAGGCTATAGGTTATATAACATCACGCTACGACCAATAGGTGCGGAGCAGGAACCAAAGACGTATCTTAATACGGGTGATAAAACTACGCGGACCAAGTCGCGAGCAGAAGCTAGTTTAGTATAAGTTATTTAAGACATACCATCACGCCTGTATTCCCCAAAGGGAAGAGAGGTGTAACAATGTACACCCTCACTTCGCCGGTATGTTTAGGTCCCATGTAATACGGGGCGAGCCTAGTGCCATTAACTGGGCACAAATCCTAACTCCGAGCTGCTAGTGAGAATTCCGTAGAAAAACCCAACAACACTTTTGCTCGACCTGGGAATCGAACCCAAGACCTCTAGGCCACCGAGGCAGTTACATACAATGATTATTTTGTAATTTAACCTTACAAACGCAGAAAATAAATAAGGTACGTCCAAAAACCACAGTCTATAAACTCAATATGGTAAATAGTTCCTAAATTGTATGACGTCACGCCAAGGATGAGCTTTATAAAAAAACAAACGAATATCGACCGCCATGTAGTTAAATATACATTAATACTAGCTATTGCTCCCGGTTTCGTCCGCGTAAATGCCGGTTATCGCGAATGCACAAGAAGCTTTAGCCTTGGAAGTCGGCGGCTTTGGTTCTTGGCCTTTTCCCAACTGTATTGGGGTCGGCTTCCAGGCCAACCGGATACAGCTGAGTACCAGTGTATTACATGGAGCGACTGCCTATCTGACCTCCACAATCCAGTGACTGGGCAACATGATACCTCTTGGTTAGACCGGTAGTCAGACTTCCTGGCTTCTGACTTTCCGTAACGACTGTCAAAAATTTACGAATGACAGCCGGGACCAACGGCTATACGTGCTTTCGAGACATGGGGGTTTCACACTACCAACTCCCAAACTCCGGGCTGCTACTGAGCAAATCCTAATGTAAAAACCCAATAACACTTTTTGCCCGACCTGGGAATCGAACCCGGGACCCCACGCTCATCAGTCGCGCTTGCGACCACGAGACCACTTCCAAAGATAAAGTTACTTTTCAATTTTCAGTTTTTGAAGGCGGTTGTCTTATTTGCAAATATTTTTTATTTTTCGCCTTTTAGAATCAATTTCTTGTCTTCCAAATCCATGAAGGAACAGTTGTACTACGTAAATGAACAAAACACCACTTAAAAGTCACAAGAAAGCAGAATACGCTAATTCGTTTACTTGGATGACATATTTTCTCCAGTTATTTAATTTTTTTTACCAAACTACTGAACGGGTTTCGATAAAATGTATATGGGAACTTTGAAGTATGACCTATCAAATAAAAAACGAAAAAATTCAAAATCGATTCATCATTGGCGGAGTAATCGCGTGACACATATATAAAAAAAAAATACAGGCGAATTGATATCCTTCTCCTTTTTTGATGTCGGTTAAAAAATAACTTATGTCTTTTTTCTTGGGTTTCATACTTACCCCGTACCAAATTTCATCAAAATCGGTTTAGTAGTTTAATCGTGAAAGCGTAACAGACAGACAGAGTTACTTTCGTATTTATAATATAAGTTTAAATCGATTGGATTATTTGCCTTCTATCATGTCGTAATGTATAGATCAGCTGATTTTTTTCAGGGTTACTTTTAAAGGTACAGTAACCCCCTCTTAGGTTTCTGGTACCGCGGGCCTGTGGACAGTGAGTAATGGGTAGCTCATCGTCCGTACGTTGCATAACGACGGGCCGTGTCGACGGCGCGTTCGTGTTCCACGCGTGCCTTAAAGAGATGTCAGCAATTCTAGGAGGGGCCACTCAGGGCCGATGCTTGCCGGAGCTGCGGATTGTTCGTAAGAGATACCGCGCCCCCGGAACGCAAAGGGCACAAGAAGGAACATGGATGGGTTTTAGTCAGTAAAAGATTGTCATTCCCTCAGGGCCGAGAAAGACATTTGATGATTTCGCATCCCTAAAAAAAAAAACAGATTTCTGGTAGAGATAATAAGGTTGAATGACAATAAAACAACGTAGTGGAATAAATAAGCAATATTTTATTGTACAATTTTAATTGTTAAATGGTGTTTATAAATAAAAATTCATTTTTCGAAATCTCCATTCTCCATTGATTTCATCTGCGTTATCATTTTTTAATGTGTTACAAGTTTAAAGTGTCTGTGTGTCTGTCTGTGGCATCGTAGCTCCCGAACGCATGAACTGATTTTGATTTTGTTGCTTATGATAGAAAGGTTAATAAGACGGGAGTGTTCGTAGCTTTGATTGATGGAAATCGGTTCAGCGGTTTCAAAGTTATCAGTTCTTTTGTAAGCTACGGTAGTGATTATATTCTCCTGTCGGGTTTCTTCAAATTTTAAATTTTGTGTTTCTATTCTTTAGTGTAGTTCTAATTCATTATAGCATCGCTTTAGTTTTACTGCCGATTTGTTATTATTGTGTGTGTAAATCTCTACATACTGAATTAGTCGCCACGAGTCGTGACCAAGTTAATTTTTCGGTTTTTGAGTTCCTTTCAAGGCTTCTTGGGGCGTCGACGCTGCACGCGATCGGTCCAACTGACGGACCAATCGCGTGTAGCGTCGGCGGCCCAAAATACCCAGTAAATAACTCGAAAACGGGAAAATTACTATATCTAGAGAAAACTACTATATCACTACTATATATAGAGTTAAAGATTCCAGTGAAAGGTTTATACGTATACTAGTTGTTGCTCGCGACTTCGTTCGAGTTGTGGTTATGAAACATAGTGAACTGTCGGTGTCTCCGTCCGCGTGGCTTACAATTTGACCCGCGTTAAGTTACGCCTTTCGTCACTGCTACGCTCCCGTGAGTCGTAGCGTGATGTTATATAGCCTATGTTAATCGCAAAAACGTAGCTATCTATTGATGAAACAATGGTTTCAATCTGTCTAGTAGTTCCGGAGCTTATTCGTTACAAAAAAAAATATTTCCTCTTTATAATATTAGTATAGATAACATCACGCTACGACCAACGGAAGCGGAGCAGTAAACCAAGAGTACATGCTAGTCAAATAAACATAAAAAAGCGTTACAATTTGCAAAAAAAATAATTAAAAAAGCTGAATATTACTGAATATTTCAACACATCCTTATGATAACACTTTAAAATTCTCTAAATGATCATTATCAAGTCATTCATTACTCATTATTCATTGATATTATGGAAGTAAATTGTAAATTGAACGAAACCTATTTTGTTCTTCCTTGGAATCTGTTATGTTGGACGGACATGTTCCATCAGAATACCTAGGCATATTATTGGGACAAGGGAGATTAATTTCTAAAGACCCCTGATTGTTACGTTCACTATTCATGTGTGACGTAAGCACTACGTCATAGAGGTACATCAGCACATCAGCAGGGCTGGCTCCCTCCAGTATTACAGGCACTGGCTCCCTGATGCCAAAGGACTCGGCAGCGGCAGTGGCGACAGCGATCAGCAATATCACAGCTCTCATTCTGGTAGCTGTCGACTGAAACAGAAAATTAAAATTACGACAAGGCAAATTTCCTTTTTCTGTTCGTTGAAATGATGCATTTATAAAAAACTAGCTTCTGCCCGCGACTTCGTTCGCGTCAAAGTTAATGTATTATACCACGGGAACTGTACAGTTTTCCGGAATAAAAAGTTTCCTATGTGTTACTTCACACTTCAATCTACCTAGATTGAAGTGTGAAGTAACACATAGGAAACTTTTTGGTTCTTTTTGGTTGAGGTACCTACCTCAGTGCCGCATTTCATCTAGATCTGTTCAGCCGTTTAAGCGTGAAAAACCACCCATACTCACAAACTTTCGCATTTACAATGTAGGTAGTTGTACTTTGGCCCAGTAGGTGCAAAATTATACATATTTTAAAACACAAAATTAAAAATTTTAAGTAACCCCCGACAGAAGAAAAAAGTCACAAAGTCGTAGCTTACAAAAGAGCTTTGGAACCGCTGAACCGATTTCCATCAAACAAAGCCAAGAACACTCCCCACTATTTACCCTTTGAAACACAAAAAACAAAATCAAAATCGGTTAGCTACGATGCCACAGACAGACACACACACACACATGTCAAACTTATAACGCCCCGACGCGCGTCGTTTTTTCGTCGGGGGTTAAAAACAACACATCTTCACATCTGCTGGTATGGAGAACTGGCTTCGAACCGAGCTCTGTAGTATCAGAAAGTTGACAGCTTACTTCTCCTAAATATTATCCATAGAAGTTCCCACGGGAACTGTACATTTTTTATTCACTTAGTTATGCGCCTTTTTCTTCTTGAACATAACAGCCCGGTGCTAAAAATCACAATCTATGCTAATAGAATAATAATAATAAATATAAGGAGGAAAGATTTTTTGTTTGTTTATACTGAATAAGCTCCGAAACTGCTGGACCGATTTTAACAATTTTCTCACCAATACATACATACAACATCACGCTACGACACACGGGAGAGGCGCAGTAACCAATGGTGTAACTTAACGCGGGTCAAAAAAACCACGCGGACAAAGTCGCTGGCAGAAGTTAGTGAACTATTCTAATATTATAAACCTCAAGAGTTTGTTTGTTTGGTTGAACGCTATAATCTCAGGAACTACTGGTTTGAATTGAAAAAATATTGTTGTGTCGGATACTTCATTTATCGAGGAAGGCTTTAGGCTATATAACATAGTGGACGGTGAGCAATGGGTAGCTCACCGTTCTCTCGTTGCATAACGACAGGCCGTGTCGACGGCGCGTTCGTGTTCCACGCGCGCCTCAAAGAGATGTCAGCAAAAGGAAGGGGCCACTGAGGGCCGATGCCTGCCGGGGCTGCGGGTTGTTCGCAAGAGATACCGCGCCCCCGGAACGCAAAGGGCACAAGAAGGAACATGGGTGGGTTTTAGATTTCCTACCCACCAAAAAAAAAAAAAACGCGGGTGAAAAAACTACGCGAACGAAGTCGCTGGCAGAAGTTAGTAATATTATATAATATAGATTAGTTGATAATTATAAATTACCTTTCAAAATATTATGAACGAAGTTGGCCCAGTTCAATGTTAAAAATGTAGGGGATTGTAAACTAAAAATTTGCGCAGCGAGGATAATCTCACTTGGCTTCCAAATATGAATATGTGAATTTATGCCTAACTCCCTTTTATATATTATATGTACTTACTGTACGTAGGTACTTAGTCATATTTACGTATGTATGGGCACTTTATCCGCAACCGTTGTACCACATGTTATTTCCACAAACAATATGTATATTACTGGCTCGTTAGCCTAGTGGTCCTAAGCGCGACTGCTACGCTAGAGGTCTTAGGTTCTATTCTCAGGTCGAGCAAAGTGTTTTTGGGGTTTTCTATGAAATTCTCAGTAGCAGCTTGGAGTTAGTACTTGTGCCCGGTAAATGGTAATAGGCTCGCCTTCTAATATACATTTTTTTTGTCTAGTCCTAGGAGAGACTTATTTAGACAGTCCAACGTGGAAACTCAATGTGTTTTTTATTAATAATTATTTAGGAAATTAATGACTACTGCCTTACAGGCGTCGTATATCAGCCTCATCAAACTCAATGTGATGAATTCGGGGTTTGTTTAGTCAGATCCGAATTAGGTATAAGAATGGACATACATACATAAACTCACGCCCTTTTCCCATGGGGGTAGGCAGAAACAAAAGAACGCCACCTACTACGATCCTTACATACTCCTTTCGCCTCGTCCACATTCTTACATACAAGCACGTTCTTTATTAGTACTGCGCTCTCGACCTTTCGGAAGAACCTCACCAATAAGGTCAAGGTAGGTATTTCTAGGGCCTCTCCTCCTGGCGTTGCCACTCACATCTGCCATATACATCCCTTTTGTCAGTCACTCCTGCTCTCAACATGACTGAACCATGAAGTTATAGGAATTTGTTAGATAGATTTGGTTTTATTAGTATGGATTACGTCCTGTTGTCTATTTGTACGTTGAACTAGTATACATTCGGGTTCTGGGCCCAAACAGCACGTTTTCAATTACGGTGGCCACTAATATTTAATGACCCGAAAACACAGGCCGTTGTGTAGGCCTGTACGACCGATTCGCTGTGTATACTGATGACAATTGGTATGGAGTAATTAACCTTACAGAAACGAAACTTATTTGATTTCAGCGAAACTCGAGGGACGTTTTATACTACACTAGCTTGAGCCCGCGACTTCGTCTGTGTGGCTTGTTTAATTTATTTACAAAATCGATTTATTTATTAAACTATATACACATAATGTAAAAATACACCTTACAAAGGCGGACTTAAAGTCTTGGGATTATTATTAGCAGTCTATCGCAGTTAACCTTACGTTATGTTACGTCTTTGGTTGTTGCCCCGCTCCCGTGGGTCATAGCGTGATGTCAAATAGCCTATTTTACTCAGGAATAATGTAGCTATCTATTGGTGAAAAAAATGTTAGAACAGGTCCAGTAATTTCGAAGCTTATTCAGTACAAACAAACAAAAAATATTTCCTCTTTATAATATTAGTACCTATAGGTTGTGATTTTCAGCGTCGGACTCTGATGTTCATTATGAAAAGAGGGGGGGAGTCCATCATTCATAAGTATATGAATTAAGGGCTGTTCAAACAAGAGACGATCTGGTCATAAAGGCTGACTTCGGTGGCCATCAGTAAAACAGAAATTATTTAAGAGAGACCATTATCCTACTATCCCGTTGGTCTCGTGGTGGCGAGCACGACTGTTGACTCTTGGTCTTGGGTTCGATTCCCAAGTCGGGCAAAAATTTTTATTGGGTTTTTTCCGTTGGTCTCCCCGGTTGTGTTGGATTGCCGTCGCATCGGACTATGAGAGTTAGGAAAGAGAGAGTGCACCTGTGTTTGCGCACACACTTGTGCACTATAGTATATCCTGCGTACTTGGTTAGTCTGCATTAAAATTATCCGCCGTGGCCGGCATCGGCCTGAAAAATAAAAAAAAATTACACACCACCACGCCTGTATTCCCCGAAGGGTTAACCAGAGGAATGTTTTAGGTCTCATGAAATAGGGGGCGAGCTTATTGCCATTAACCGGGCACAAATCCTAACTTCGACCTGCTACTGAGAATTTCATAGAAACACCCAATAACACTTTGCTCGACCTGGGAATCGAACCCAAGTCGTTGCTTTATTGGACTTGAAAGCCTCTGGGACAGAACTCTCGCTTCTATATAATTTATATTCTATGCGTACCATGATTGAAATAATGAATACGTGTTTAGGCATATTTCGTACCCGTTCAATGAGTTTCTAATTTCAAGCTTTTGTTTATCAGTATTTGCTTATAACAACCTACTTACATAGTTAGGCAACTAGTGTATTATTAGACTATTTAGAGGTGATAGTGGTGGTGAGGTGGATGGTTCGGTCATGTTGAAGATGTGAGTGACAGGCGACTAACAAAAGCGATTTATTTGGCAAAAGTGAGTGGCAACGCCGGTAGAGGACGCTCTAGAAAGACCTACCCTGACGTTAATGATGAGGTTCTTCAGAAAGGTCGGGTGCGCAGTACTCGTAACCAGCGTGCTTGTATGAACAGATGTATGAACGTGGACGAGGCGAAAGAAGTATGTAAGGATCGTAGCAGGTGGCGTTCTGTGGTTCCTGCCTAAAAAAAGGCGTGAGTTTATGTATATGTCGGAACGTCGGTAATAATTGGCACTATCATCAGCAATCGTGCGGGCGTTTTAACGGGTAATCGAGCAAGAGAAACAGCGGTTACACTTTAATCACGTTTTATTTAGCTTCACAAACAAAGTAACGGATACTGATCTAAACGAGAGACAGTTCCTAAGGTGAAGGTAGTGATCTTCACGACGGCAGAAAGGTAAGTGCGCTCTCGTCCCAGCGCTCTTCCACCAACTAGGCTCCGACATCGCACGAAGATAGCCGAGTAGGCGACGTCATCGCGACGGGGTGCAATCTCTCGGAACTAGCGGGCGATTCGTTTCGTGTCCATACTATTGACCGTCTCCGACATATATTTGTATATTATTTAGAGCTATTTAACTGCCTTGTGCCCTAGGCGCAACTGCTACGCTAGAGGTCTTGGGTTGCTGGGGCTGCGGGTTGTTCGTAAGAGATACCTCGCCCCCGGAACGCAAAGGGCACAAGAAAGAACATGGGTCAGTTTTAGTCAGTAAAAGGCTAGCACTCCCTCCCGCCCCTCCCAGGGCGGGGGAAGACATTTGATGATTTCCCATCCTCAAAAAAAAGGTCTTGGGTTGGATTCCCAGGTCGAGCAAAAAGTGTAATAGGGATTTACTATGAAATTCTCAGTAGCAGCTCGGAGTTAGAATTTGTGCCCGGTTAAAGGCAATAGGCTCGTCCCCTATTACATGGGAGCTAAACATACCAGCGAACTGTGGGTGTACATTGGTACACCTCTGCCTAACCCTTCGGGGAATAAAGGCGACATAAACAGTCACAAAATCGCTGATCACCGATGCTAAAGGTAGCGTGTGTACTTTGGCCCTTTTTTTTTCTCATGGACCTCCTCCATCGTGGGGGTGATACGGTGGGTCATGCCGGACTCTCATCGGCTAAAACCACCGCGATGTTCCAGCTTTACTTATGCCCGAGGGTGCGGAATTCGCATAAGCATTCACCGCTCCACGGCAACAAAACATTTAGTAAATAATAATAAAGGGAAATATTCACTCTGTTGAGGAAAATTCATTTTTTTTCCTCTTAATGTAACCAAAATATTATTTTCCTGAATGTAGCTTGGTCTAAATTATACATCATCTGGTAAATATGTTTAGGAGGATACTGAACTATCCAATGATCAATGTAAACAGGAAAAAAAAATATGCGGTTTTTTTTTTGGTAGAGCAATATCAGTACTTAAAAGAACATTATTATAATTTGTTCAATTTTTTAATTTTAATTAGAATTGAAATTACAACTGTTATTTATTTATCTAAACGGTTGGTTGACACTTCCCGCGACCCAAAGGCAAACTTTTACATTGGTCAGAGGTTAAGCATTGCCATCCAACGTGGCAATGCCGCCAATCTTTTGGGCACTTTTCCGGTTGACGGTGATACTGAGGAGTTTTTTGATGCCATTTAGTTTTAGTTTCTTTTTGTTTTTATTAAGGATTTCTAATTTTAAGGCTGTAAATATTATATTATAATGAAGTGATAAAAAAAACAACTGTTTAGTTTGTAACTGATAAAATTAGTGGTCAGTAAACGTGGGTCGGCGCAGGGATCAAGCGCGCAGTTTATTTTTGATTAGTAAAACATACTCAACTCGAACATCAAAACCAAGACCTCTAGCGTAGCGCTTAGGACCACTAGGCTAACGAGGCAGTTAAAGTAACCGGCACAAGTCGTGAGCACAATCTTAAGGTTCATTTTTGGGTCTCCTTGGCGGAGTGAAGGTGGCAGGTGTCGCCGACACTGCACGCGATTGGTCCGTCAGTTGGACTAATAGCGTGCAGTGTCGGCGCCCCAAAAACCCGGAAAGGAACCCAAAAACTCAAATATGAACTTGAAGTTTGGGTTTACGATTCGTGGCGGTTACTATAGCTATTTTTAAGCAAAACAATTTTGAAGATATTTTAGCATACAAATAAAAGTTATCCTTAATCTCAAAGAAGATAAGAGAAGGATTAACATTATTATAATTACAACATTGAGATTCAGATAATTATGAAAACAATTTTCGATGTCTCTTTCAACCCTTTTACATGAAAAGGTCACACTAAAAAAGAAATCGCCGAAGTTCCATCAAGAATCGTCGCTCAGATCGTTGAGTTCATTTTGACTTTTGCCCAACAGTGGGATAATAATGTTGAGAAATAAATTGAAATTAAAATACTTGTTTTTTACATAATTTAGTGGCAATGCCGAATAATGGACTGCCTCGTTGGTCTCGTGGTCGCAAGCGCGACTGATGAGCACGGGGTCCTGGGTTCGATTCCCGGGACAGGCAAAAAGTGTTTTCATTACGAATTTCGGGATTATTTGCGTGGAATATTAATTATTTGTCTATAATATACAAATCCCGTAAACTACCCCGTTGGTCTCGTGGTCGCAAGCGCGACTGATGAGGGTGGGGGCCTGGGTTCCCGGGAGATTTGCTCAGTAGCAGCCCGGAGTTTAGAAGTTGATGGTGTGACACTCCCGCGCCTCGGAAAGCACGTAAAAAGCCGCTGGTCCCGACTGTCATTCGTAAATCTTTGACAGTCGTTAAGGATACTCAGAAGCCAGGAAGTCTGACAACCAGTCTCTAACCAAGAGTTATTGTGTTGCTCAATAACTGGGTTGTGGAGGTAGGATCATGCAGTCGCTCCATGTAAAACACTGGTATTCAGCTGCATCCAGTAAAAGTAGAAGCCGACCCCAGCATAGATGGAAAAGGTCTAAGCAGATGATGTCTATAATATACAAGCGAAGTTCTTTCTTATAACATCAGCTACATGCCAGTGAAGTCCCGTTAAAGTCAGTCAAGCCGTTTATGAGATTATCCGGAACAAACAGACCGACTAAAAATTTAAAATATGTTTTAATTTTATTGGTATAAGTAAACATTTATAATAATAATAGAGATTTAGTAAAAATCTACTATTTTGATATAACGAACTGACAATGATATTTTATTTGTAAAGATTAAAAAAATACTTAGGATCAAACACTCGTGGTTTGTGAACAGTGGCACTTCTGTATATAACCCGCTAAATGGCCACAGTAAATAAGTATTGTTATCATTAATTCCGCTAGTAAAACCGCCCATTCATTGGCTTATCTTGTTCTAACAAAATCTTATTCCGACCATTCACATTAAACGTTCGTGAATGGCAGAAGGAAAGCAGTTAAAAGTACGATATGGTAAATATATGGTGACTTAAGTCAGTTTAAAAGAAAAATGATTTTCTCAACACCTGCACTTTTGTGTTTTAGAAAAATAGGATTCTTATTTTGAAAAGAAACAAAGAAACAATAAACCAAAGTCTATACTAATAATATAAAGAGGTTGTTTGTTTGGTTGAACGCGCTAAAAATATATAAAAATTTAAAAAGTAACTCCCGACAGAAAAATAGAAATCCCTAGCTGGTAACTAGCCAAGAGCTGATAACTTTGAAACCGCTGAACCGATTTCCATCAAACATAGCTAAGAACACTTCCGACGAATTCACCTTTCAAACAAAAAAACAAAATCAAATTCGGTTCATGCGTTCGGGAGCTACGATGCCACACACAGACACGTCAAACTTATAACACCCCGTCGTTTCGTTTCGTTCGTAAGTAACTTTTGCGTATGCTGGGAATTTCTCCTGTATGTCTCACAATCTCACATTCACTAACAGCCAGACCCGGAACAAATACCTGTAGGGTATATAAATATTTGTTCCGTGCGGGAATCAAACTCATGACGCGCAGCGCAGCAGTCAATCGCTCAACAAACATAGGCTGGTATTTCTTTTATATTTACATAAACAATCTATTCCTAGTTCGGGCAAACAGTGTTATTGGGTTTTTCCATTAGGATTTTCTCAGTAGCTGTCTGGAGTTTGTAAGATGGCGGTGTGACACCCCCGTGCCTCGGAGAGCACGTAAAGCCGTTGGTCCCGGCTGTCATTCGTAGATCTTTGACAGTCGTTACGGATCAGAAGCCAGAAAGTCAATCAGACTAACCAAGAGGTATCGTGTTGCCCATTAACTGGGCTGTGGAGGTCAGATAGGCAATCGCTCCATGTAAAACACTGGTATTCAGCTGCATCCGGTTAGACTGGAAGCCGACCCTAACATAGTTGGGAAAAGGCTAAGCAAATGATGATGTGACGTTTAAGAAAATTATGATGTAAACAAGAAAAAAACCCCGAGAAGTCTCCGTCAATAAACCTCGGATCCATTATTTCCTTTTTCGAAACAGAACCCTTAGAAGATAAAGAAAATAATATTTCCATAACATATTCCTATGTCAAAGTTAAAAGAAGTTTTGACAGGGTGGGAACCAAAGCGCAATGGACGGACGTTTGGCGAGCCAAGTTAGTTTTAGGGAGAGGTTTTGAAGATAGCTGAAGCGGATTTCATAATATAACATACCATCACGCGTATATTCCCCGAAAGGTTCGGCAGAGGTGTACCAATGTATATCCACGGTTCGACGGTATATTTAGGTCTCATGTAATAGGGGGCGAGCCTGTTGCCATTAACCGGGCACAAAGCCGAACTCCGAGCTACTATTGAGAATTTTATAGAAAAACCCAATAACACTTTTTGTTCTACCTCGGAATCGAACCCAAGACCTCTAGCGTAGCAATCGCGCTTAGGATCACTAGGCTAATAAGGCAGTCTTCTTGTCAGTCGGATTTCAAAATGGACTGTGAAACAAAAATGTTTAAATAAATACAATTTACTAATACCTAGATATTCTAATTAAATTCTAGTAGATATATAATACACTATTCATTTAATTCTGTAATTGATAACAATCCGACGTACGGAACCCTCGGTGGGCGAGTTCGACTCGCACTAGAAACGAGCACGCAAAAGAGTATATATGGAGTTTCTTGCCCGTTCTTCTCCATACGAAACTACCTTTTGGAATGGGCAACTAGATTTAATATTTTTAATTTAACATGTAATTGACGATCAAAAGTGCCTTTTAATGGTCTAATTGAAATAAATGATTTGACTTTGGCTTTGACACATGTTCGGTTTTTTAATGTAATCTATCGATATGACACCTTAATTGTATATTTTGTTAATTTTGTACGCCATAATTGGCATAACTGCATTCACTGATTTTGAATGCAGTTCAGAATATCTCAAAAAGCTATGGATGGTCTCCTGGAAACATTTTCCTGTCAGTATAACGGCTAAGGATCTGCCCTTAGTGACCCGTCTCAAAAATCCTCCCTGTATTGTAGTGTACTTTTTTGTTCGGGTGTGAAATCATCAAATAACTGTTCCCGCATTTTAGCGTCAGACTTTTACTGACTTAAACCCATCCATGTTCCTTCTTGACCCCTCTGCGCCGTATCTCTTTCGAACAACACGTAGCATTTTACTGTATTCACGCGAGTCCGACTTCACTTGGGCGGTTTTTACAAAATAGTCCGGGTGATGGATTCATCAGATTCGACCTGTTCCATTTCTCTGCAAACTTGACACACACGTAGGTCCCCTTCCCCCATTTCGCCCCTCCATTTCTTACATATTTCCTCAAACAGAAAGGCGTAAATAAACTAAACATACTAACAAAGTACTCCATTCGCTTGTCAATCAAGTCATCCGCTCCGCTGCACTGATGATCCTACCTTCTAAAACTATTTACTGCCCCCAAGCGAATTTGAACTCTAGCTACAAAGTTATACGAGTTTGTTTTAGTTGGCTTCTTTCTCCCTCTTGTGTATCATTGCGTCTTTTTTCCTTCAGTGTCTTATCGATGGGTCATAGGTTTTGTACGCATGTAAAACAAGTTTGTCAAGCATTTTTGAACAGAGTAATAAATATTGTACATAATAATATAATTTATAGTTAGCATGACCATGACCTAATTGGAGAGGTTCTTCAGAAAGGTCGGGTGCGCAGTACTCGTAACCGGTGTGCTTGTATGAACAGATGCATGAACGTGGACGAGTCGACGGAAGTATGTAAGGATCGTAGCAGGTGGCGTTCTGTGGCTTCTGCCTACCCCCATGGGAAAAAGGCGTGAGTTTATGTATGTATGTATGTTTAGTTAGTACTAATCTTTGCATAGTATAAAAAAAATATGCTGAAAAAGTATGAATAGAATAGAATAGAATAAACGTTTATTTGCAAATATGGGTACACAATAGTTGTTAGAAATCAAAATCAGTTCAGCCATATTTTACCATTCGGCATGCAAATATTTAGAAAATTAACAATAGAATTAAATTATCAATTATATATCATTGTTATTAAAATTAACGTTGTTATTGAATGATGAATCAAGATTTTCAGGATGCTGAAATAAACAAGGTTACTGGAGAAAGATGAACAGAACATAAAGAAAAGCTGAAGTCACACGTTATATAGGTACCAACCGTAACACTAAGAACGTGTGACTACGGCTTTTCTTTTGCGTTTGGGAGGATGTATAGATGGATGAGTTTTTTTTTTTTGGTGGGTGGGAAATCATCAAATAACTTCTCCCGCCCTGGGCGGGGCGGGAGGGAGTGTCAGACTTTTACTGACTAAAACCCACCCATGTTCCTTCTTGTGCCCTTTGCGTTCCGGGGGCGCGGTATCTCTTGCGAACAACCCGCATAGACCCGGCATAGATGGATGAGTGGATAGATGAATGTTTGTTACTCTTTCGCGCTTAAACGACTGAACGGATCTGGATGAAATTTGGCACTGCGATAGATTGTAGTGTGGAATAACACATAGAATACTTTTTTTCTCGGAAAAATGTGCGGTTCCCGTGAGATAATATAATATATCTAATCTGTCGCGAATGGAGTAGCGGCAGTTCGCTAGTACCTACTATATAAAACTATGTTCTATAAAGTCGTACATTCTTGAAGCTTGTGTGTGTTACTCAAACTCTTAGCAAAGTTTTCTTTGTAAGAAAAACCGATACAACTTGTATGAAGTTACATTCCACATTCTCTTGTAGTTTGATTTTTTTGCGCTGGCAACATTGACGCTCTTTTGAATTTCGATACTGTTGGCGTTCGTCTTAACTTTTATATTTGAAGTTAACGTACAAACGTGAATTTTTTCAATTTTATGTACATACCATCACAGCCTGTATTTCCTGAGGAATTGGGCAGAGGTGTAACCAATGTACACCTATAGTTCGCCGGTACAATTTTGCAACTTCAGTTAATTATTTTTATGCGTTATCCGTACTAATATTATCAATGCAAAAGTATCTCTGTCAGTATGTCTATAACGCTTTCACGCCTAAACTACTGAACCGAATTTGACGAATTAAAAAATTTGGTACGGTTGAACTCCAAGGACATAGGCTATTTTTATTCCGCGATTGCATCTGCGATGACTAACATTTAAGCGGACGAAGTTACTGGCAAAAGCGGGAATTTCTCAGTAACAGCCCGGAGTTTGGCAGTTGATGGTGTGACTCCCCCGTGTCTCGGGAAGCACTTAAAGCCCGTTCCATCACAAGCACCTGTGATTGTACGATTCGATGTTGTCTTGGATCCCGCAACGATACGTACCATCACGCCTGTATTCCCCGAAGGGTTAGGCAGAGGTGTACCAAAGTACACCCACAGTTCGCCGGTATGTTTTAAGTCCCATGTAATAGGGGGCGAGCCTATTGCCCTTAACCGGGCACAAATCCTAACTCCGAGTTGCTACTGAGAATTTCATAGAAAAACCCAATAACACTTTTTGCTCTACCTGGGAATCGAACCCAAGACTTCTAGCGCAACAGTCGCGCTTAGGACCACTAGGCTAACGAGGCAGTTCCGCAACGATGTTAATCTGAAAATATTGCAAAGGATTTCCACTTCCCTCCGTTAGTTGTTAAAGCAGGAGACAGAACAGAACTAGGCCATTAGGCACAAAGAGATGTCCCACACCCTGTATATAAATTTCAATAGCTCTTAACACGTACAACATTGACATAGAATTTCAAGACACACCGACTTAGTTACAACTTATAAGGCTCTATGAAGGAGCGTCCTCAATTGGGTCCCCTACGAAGTTCTCAGAAGATCCGCTTAGAAAGTTCGCCTACTACTACTCGGAGCCTCGACGACAATCCTCCTAAGTAAGTGTAATGAGGTATTTGATCTGCTTGACACCTCTTTGGAAACTAAATGCACTTTGAATTTGGAATAATTTATGATATGGAGATTGTGAGGGAATTTCTCCTTCTTCCTTTAAATTCTCGTGTAATGCTAAGATTATTTTGAAGATCACAGACATCGGTGAAGGTAAATATCGTCAGGAAACTTGAACTTATAACTTTATAATTTAAGTACTACCTATACGGGCCTGTGGACGGTGAGCAATGGGTAGCTTACCGTCCTTACGTTTAACATAACGATAGGCCGTGTCGACGGCGCGTTCGTGTTCCACGCGCGCCTCAAAGAGATGTCAGCAAAGGAAGGGGCCACTGAGGGCCGATGCCTGCCGGGGCTGCGGGTTGTTCGTAAGAGATACCTCGCCCCCGTAACGCAAAGGGCACAAGAAGGAACATGGGTGGGTTTTAGTCAGTAAAAATCTGACACTGAGAGAACGTGATGATCTATACGTATAAACCTTTCTCTTGAATTAGTCTATCTATTGATGAATTGCTCGATGTATTTAGTTTCATTTCGTCGTTTATAACATCGAAGCTTACAGAGGGACGGACGGCGAGAAGCGACTTTGTTTTATACAATACTAGAGACCCGCCCCAGCTTCGCACGGGTCAATGCTGATGTTATTATACATATAAACCTTCCTGTTCAATCACTTCATCTATTAAAAAAAACCGCATCAAAATCTGTTGTGTAGTTTTAAAGATTTAAGCATACATAGGGATATAGGGACAGAAAAAGCGACTTTGTTTTATATTATGTAGTGATATGGCGAAGTCTGAAAACACCGATTCGCCTTGATTAATGCTCGTGCCATTTATGTATGAGAAGGTTTCCGCATGGAACAAATATGGATATGTCCTAGCATAGTTGTTTCGGGTTTGGCTATTTGTGTATGTGAATTAATATATTTGTAAACATCCCTACGTATTTTTTAGGACTATCCCGCCACAGTATTGCCAACCACTGCAACTCTTGAAAGCCAGAATCAACAGTGGAGACTGCCAGAATAACGCCGAGGTAATGAAGCTCGGCGAGACCCGGAAAATGATACAACTGTCTTGGATCCCGCAACGAAATTAATCAGAAAAGATTACCGGAAGAGTAAGAAAAAAACATAATTTCCACGTACGATATAAGAGAAATTCTCAAAAGAGGACGACGGTAAAAAAAAACATGCAAATCAGGCGTGGCTAGCTTATCCGCCGGTTGTATTGCCTAGAACTGCCCAAACAATTTCTCTCAAACATAATTATGATAAAACAGAGCCCTTCTTCAATTATCAAGCTTAATTAAATACCTTCCAATCTTAAATAATTAACGATTTTGACATTGATACGCTCAAAAGGACTTTGGTATTAAAACACAAAAGATATAATCCCATTTAATTTGTATCAAGATATGCAATGGGAACCAAAATATAAGTTTTAATCTTATCATAAATAACTGACAGCCTTTCCGGTTGCCACTTAAAATTAAATACCGAATAAAAAACTTGGAAGATATGAGCAAAGAGATCACAAATCGAAGACCGCATCTGTCAATTACCGGGCCCGCGTTTAAAGTTTAAAAAAAATAAAAAAACAAAATGGCGGTGCGACCGTCCTCCCGCCAAAACAAAATGGACGAGTGTGGTAGCGTTCGAACGTCAATAAGCGTTTTCTTTTTGGGTTCCCATTCAAGTTTGGTTGGCGCATAAACTGTGTTAAAGTTTGGTATTTGCTACTCACAAATGTGTAGTGGATATTTTACTTTGAATGGGATGGCAAACAAGCCGACGAGCCACTTGATGTTAAGTGGTCACCGCTACCTATAGACATCTGCAATACCAGAAGCTTTGCAAACGTGTTGTCATCCCAGAGACAAAGTTGAAATGTCTCATGTGCCTGTAAACACACCGGTATCCATACCTTTCAAACCGGAACACAGCAACGCTGTTTTGCGGCAGAAATAGGTATGGTGGTACTACTTCCCCGGACGAGCTCCTTCACAAAGAGCTCTACTAGTACGATTGAAATGGTACCTAACCCCATGTTGTTGTGACCTACGGGGTCCATAATGATGACGACGGGGTCAATTATAATGTAATATAAATAATATAATGTAAAAGCAATAGAGATTTTGCCTCGTTAGCCTAGTGGTCCTAAGTGTCTTGTACGCTAGAGGTCTTGGGTTCGATTCCCACGTCGAGCATAGTGTAATTGGGTTTTTCTATGAAATTCTCAATAGCAGCTCGGAGTTAGAATGTGTGCCCGGTTAATGGCAATAGGCTCGTCCCCAATTACATGGGACCTAAAACATACCGGCGAACTGTGGGTAGTACATTGTTACACCTCAGCCTAACCCTGCAGGAAATACAGGCCTGATGGTATGTATGTATAAAGATATTGAGTAACTAGACGACCTCCCGGCGACTTCGTCCACGTGGCTTATTTCACCCACGTTAAGTTACGTCTTTCGTTACTGCTCCGCTCCTGTTTTCCGTAGCGTGATGGTATATAGCTTATGTTACTCGGGGTGAATGCAGATTTTTAATGGTGAAAGATTTTTTGAAATCGGCGCAGTATTTTTTGAGTTTATTCTTTACAAACATACACACACACATAAAAATACAAATCTTTCCTCTTTATATAATACTAGCTGTTGCCCGCGTTCAATATTTTATTGGTTTCAATTTTGTTTTCGCATATAAACCTCTTTTTTTTAATTTAAGTAAATAAAAAAAATAAAAATAGCCTAAGTTACTTCTTATAACATCAGCTATCTGCGAGTGAAAGTCCCGTCAAAATCGGTCCAGCCGTTTCGGAGGTAAGCCGGAACAAACAGACAGACAGACAATTTTTTTTTTTATGATTGTACCGTATATACATTGCCGTATATACATTTCATATGCATTTAGTGAAAAGCTTGTAATTTAAAATTACAAACACACCCTTCAATTTTATTTATTTGTATAGATTGAGTATTGAAGTTCACCATGTGATATCACCTGGGTGAATTGTGTCCGAGGTGAAATGAGCGCGAATTTATATCGGCATGTTGACTTTCATGTTTTGTTACTCTCGTGAAACACGTTTCTTAAATGGAGACCCCCTTTAATTTTTGACTTCTGTAAAAAAATTTAAACTCTCTATCAACTGCGGTTCATGAGATTATCGTCTAAATAATAATTAGCCAATTAAGTAGTGTTTCTGACTAACTAATGTGAGTACCAATACAAACCATTTCTGGTTTACTGGTACGAAACCAACTTTGAAATGTAATCTAGATGATAAATAAATATAAAAAAAAAAAACAAAGATACAGCCCGCTGACAGACAGACGAACAGCGCAGGCTCAGTAATATGGTCCTGATGGCACCCCTTCCGGTACGGAACCCTAAGACGTATTTTTATTTACGTTGATAATATTATATTCCTGTGTTGTAGGTACACTTACTTTGTAGCAAACATTAATTTGCATTGCTGCCCGGGGCGTACTGTTACCGTAATCATACGAAATCAGATATTTTAGTAAATTCCTGCAAAGTTACTATGCAAAGCTGAAATGTCTGAAATGTAAATTGATGTTGTTATTCTCGTTAATTTACAGATGGAAAATGTGGTCTGTGTGCTTTATGAAATGTTATTCTCAATATGAAAGCGGACTGAGCCCAGTTTTAGTTGAAAAGTATTAGACTACTAGTTTCTGGTCTTCGACTTCGTCTGCATGTTTTTTAACCCCCCTAACGCAAAAACGACGGGGTGTTATAAGTTTGACGTCTGTGTGTGAGTGTGTATGTGTGCGTGTCTGTCTGTGGCGTCGTAGCTCCCGAACGTATGAACCGATTTTGATTTTGTTTCTTTGTGTTTGAAAGGTTAATTAGTCAAAGGTGATCTTAGCTTCGTTTGATGGAAATCGGTTCAGCGGTTTCGAAGTTATCAGCTATTTTGTTAGCTGCGGTAGTGATTTTTTTCTTCAGTCTGGGGTTACTTAAAATTTTTAATTTTGTGTTTTTATATTCGTGTTAAGTGACGTCTTTGGTTATAGCTACGCTCCCGTGGGTTGTAGCGTGATGTTATAATTAGTCTTCACTATTCTTTATGAATCTGGTTGTACAATAAAAATAAAATATCCAATCTGACTGTTCGTTCGGCGACAGTTCCAGAGATTAGCACGTTTAAACATAGAAAAAAAGAACCCTTTCAAATGTGTAAAGATAATTTACTGATTCGATTAAAAAAAAATTAATCGTACGGTAGGCAAAGTTGACCAATGTTGATTAGAACCAGGCTGAAAAAAAAAGCATGTATTTTTTTAGTGTTTTACTTTTTAAATTCTCAGAATACACAGATGCAAAGCAAAACCAATTTCCTAGAAGTACCGGTACCTTAAAATAAATAACTTAATTTAGACGCTTGTTTAGTACGATAAAAACATTTAATTTAGAAATTACACAAAATGTCCTATTTTGAACCTTATCTTTAACCTCATAATGCCATTTGATGAGCCTACGAGAGATAATAAGATGTTCATATCTTTAGAGGCGATCTCTATATTAAAAAATGGAAGCGCGTTGGCAGAATGCGAAACAAGTACATATTTGAAATCTACGTTATTGTAAAAAATACTGCAAAATCTGTCTGTTCGTTGGAAATACTTTTACTACGCTACAATATTGGACGAGGATATTACATAGGCAAAGTTGATACCACTCGGTTTCAACTTTGCTACCAACAAAAAGAATAAAATACAGTTTTTGTAAAACTATCTAGGAAGTCTACGCCTTTGGTTTGAGGTTTTTCTTTTGTTTTGAGTTCAGAAACTTTGTAGGTTATAAAAATATTCTAAACATTCTATACCCTCAAATTCTACAAGATGTAAGGCAATTTTACCTTGTAATTAAACCAAATAGAATGCATGCGGAGTCTGGGAGCAAAAGTAGTGTTACCCATATTTTTGATGCTACGTCCTTAAAAAGTAATGTCGGGACTTTAACTTGTTAAGATCTCTGTAAATAGATGGATTAGAATAGTTAGCCTAGTGGTCCTAAGCGCAACTGCTTCGCTAGAGGTCTTGGGTTCGATTCCCAGGTCAAGCAAAAAGTGTTATTGGGTTTTTTATGAAAATGAAATGATGAAATTCGCAGTATCAGCTCGGAGTTAGGATTTGTGCCCGGTTAATGGCAATAGGCTCGCCCCCTATTACATGGGACTTAAAACATACCGGCGAATTGTGGGTGTACATTGATACACCTCTGCCTAACCCTTCGTGGAATACGTAATAGGCTTGATGGTATCTTAGTTTTTGTGTTATGAGATTGTTTTTATGAGTTACGAGATTTTTCTAGCGTCGACAATTTACTAAGATAATACGACACGGTTTTGCTTACAGACTGTAGCATAAAATATATAAGTATAAGTAAGTTGTTATTGATGTATACTCTTGTTTTTACAATAAATAAATATATTAAAGTTGTAAATTTAAAATAACACTAACTCCCTATCACGTTAGTACAAAACTTCGCCTTTCGATTTTGGCAAAGATACAAAAGATTTCATTATAATTAATACATTCATTCATCATTATAATAATATTGACTGCCCCGTTGGTCTCGTGGTCGCAAGCGCGACTGATGAGCATGGGGTCCTGGGTTCGATTCCCAGGTCGAGCAAAAAGTATTATTGGGTTTTTCCATTTGGGATTTCTCGGTAGCAGCTCGGAGTTAGGATTTGTGCCCGGTTAATGGCAATAGGCTCGCCCCCTATTACATGGGACCTAAACATACCGGCGAACTGTGGGTGTAAATTGTTACACCTCTGCCTAACCCTTCGGGGAATACAGGCGTGATGGTGTGTTGTGTATAATTAATAACTATCAGCAAAAATAAACCATTTAAATTGTAAAAGGCCATGGGTACTTACCTAAATAAATATATGCATATCTATACTATTTATTTTAAGTCCAAAAATTACACTGGCGTTCTTGTAATAGCAGCCATTACATTTTTCACACCTGAGACAGTTAATGCTTAGAGATAATATTTCATCTTTTAGTACCGAAGCTGCTTGCAAATGGAAAACAGGAACACTTGCATATTATTTAAGGTATTCACCGTTTTATTTTCGTGCACTTTATCTTGATTGCCCAACTAGTTTCGTACTCGCCGGAGGTTTTTATGAGCTCGTCAAACAGGGTAGTTGTGAACTGTGTAATCAAAGGGTCGCGATGTAATGCATAAACTGTGTATTTCAGTTACAAAAGTTCTGTTAGGTAACATTATAATTTCAAACAACAAATCATGTACACAATAATAACCTACCTAATTAACATGAAAACTAAATCAACACCAGTGCACATTATTGACAATTAACAAATTGTACCCATTGTTTTCCATTTTGAATTTAAATTCAGCAGTTACTAAAACAAGCTTAAAATATTCGATTCCATTATTTGCAATTTAGAATGCAAATAGTCACAATCTGTACACCGGCGGCCAGTAAAAAGTATAAACCTTTTTGTTGGCTTTCATGCAAATTGAACTCGGCGTGTAGTTTTTTTTGGTCGTATTTGTAAAGTATGAATGCGGCGAATGTGGGTAAAGTTAATTCGACAGGTGATCGTTTTCTTATTAGCGTGGATGGGTTTATGTGAGAAACCCTTTCCCTTTGCCGTACTTGGGTAAACCAGAAGTGCTTTTTTTATTTACCAGAATTGTGACACAAACTACAGTTGGGTCACAATTACGCATACAACAATATATTGCCATGGCAAAAATATTGGCAAGTTGACAGCAGGGCAGAAAGCCCAGTACGGGCCAGAAGTGGAACTCATGGAGTTTATTTCAATATTTTTTTTTTAAATTAAGATTTTGTTTACTGGACTTCCAACCGAAAGACGCATTCTGTTCACTAATTATTAGGTTGTTCAAATACAATATCAACATAATGCTAAATTTTATCTTTAAAATTATAAGCTTTTTTATTTATTTTGATTCGCTCACTAACTATTGTTTACGATGACGTATTGTATAAAATTATGTTACAATTATGCCACGGCACATACATACCGGCAAACTGTGGGTGTACATTAGTACACCTGTGCACCAACTGTACAACCCTTCGGGGAATACAGGCGTGACATTATGTAATTATGTATAGATGTAATTATGCCACGTTCAGTTTTATTACAAACGCGTTTCAATTGTTAACAATGAATCAACTCAGAGCTATCACTCAATTTTATCTAAGAACATTTTAGCATTGTTTTCCATTTATCAGCGAACAATTCGTCAAAAACTTAGTTTATAAATAGGCACTACCATTATGAATACTAACAAAAGAGTTTCCCCTTCCAACGTAATTAAGTATACAAATATGTTTTAAATAACAAGCTTATATTAAGTTGGTAACTTTGCCCAATAAAGCGAGTATTTTGATAAATAATTACGAAACGGAAATTTGTGATACATCCTAAATTCTTCTGTCTTTAGCATACAGAAAAGTTAGCTTAGCTTTCGTTTCGCTGGATTTACATACATAAACTCACGCCTTTTTCCCATAGGGGTAGGCAGAAACCACAGAACGCCACCTGCTACGATCCTTACATACTTCTTTCGTTCGACCACGTTCATACATCTGTTCATACAAGCACGCCGGTTACGAGTACTGCGCACACGACCTTTCTGAAGAACCCCACCAATAAGGTCAGGGTAGGTCTTTCTAGGGCGTCCTCTCTCGGCGTTGCCACTCACATCTGCCATATAAATCCCTTTTGTTAGTCGCCTTTCACTCATCCTCTCAACATGACCGAACCATCTAAACATACTCTTTTCTACTTTTGTTACTACATCCTCTTTTAATCCGCAACGTTCTCATATCGTTTCATTCGTCACTCTATCGTTCAAAGTTACACCACACATACTTCGCAAGGAACGCATTTCCACAGCATTTATCCTACTTTCATCCCTCGTTTGCCATACCCAACATTCACTTCCATACATAAGTGTAGGCACCAACACACCATTGTGCACAGCTTGTCGAGCCTCTTTGGACATCGACTGATTGGTCACAACCGCATGTATAGCACCATTCACTTTATTTCCCGCGGATTTGTGTAAGTTCAGTTTTCATCAAAATATTGATCAATGATATCGAGCCATTTCTGATATTGTGTATAATTTCAAATCTACTTTTAAATTATGATTAATAGTCAATGCAAATCTAACCATTATGGATCAGAATTCAACATGGAAGCCTGCTGTTATAATACTCTTAATAAATAATTCATGGGGACTAGCTAAATGCGCAGGATATATTACAGTGTACAAGTGTGTGCGCAAGCATAGGTGCACTTGTTCCCTCACTGTCATTCCCTGATGGGACGGCAATCGGACACGATCGGGAAAAGGTCAGGACCAGGTCATTACGTGCTTTCTGAAGTTCTTAATACGAGTTTAGATACAAACTTAATGACCATGCAAATCTAATAAAAATTTTAATGTTTTATTTTGAAGGAGATGGCGGGACGTCCTGGATGTAGTCCCCCAAATATAGAAGGATGAGGCTCGGAAGCGTAAAGAACGGAAGGAGTGAAGGAAAGCCTTTGTCCAGAAGTGGGTCAGAACAGGCTAATAAAAAACAAAAGATCCCGCACAGTTCCAAAATAACATTTTCGAGAAAAATACGAAAATTCACCTTGTTTGCTCTTGCCAACATTTTTTAAACCTATAAATATTTTTGGGCAAACTTGAAAATTATGTAAAGCTTTCAAAAGACTTTAATTAATTGGTGTTAAATTTCTAATCCTATTGTAATTAGTTAATGGAATTTATTTCATTAATTGTAGTCCCTTACAAATTAGAAAGTTAGAATTAATGGCCAAGATTGTAATTAATATGTTTTATTCTTTTTCTGGTGTCATTATAAAAATATTAATTTAAAGTTACCGTTTCACAAGTATTTATTAATTTCTTTTTCATTTTTGGGTCTTTCGGTTCTCGTAAACAATAGATTAATTGAAACGAAATCACCTATATAAACTCACGTTTTTAATTTAAATCTAGACCAGCCTGTGCTTTGGTATCCTAACCTCAAGTAATGGCTTCAGCCAAGGACCTACCCCACAAATGTTTTTCGAATGAAGTCACAGGCATAAGCTAACTAGCCTGTGGACGGTGAGCAATGGGTAGCTCACCGGCCTTACGTTGCATAACGACAGGCCGTGTCGACGGCGCGTTCGTGTTCCACGCGCGCCTCAAAGAGATGTCAGCAAAAGGAAGGGGCCACTGAGGGCCGATGCCTGTCGGGGCTGCGGGTTGTTCGCAAGAGATACCGCGCCCCCGGAACGCAAAGGGCAATAGAAGGAACATGGGTGGGTTTTAGTCAATAAAAGTCTGACACTCCCTCCCGCCCCGCCCAGGGCGGGAGAAGTTATTTGATGATTTCCCACCCACCAAAAAAAAAAAAAAGGCATAAGCTAACTAGAAATTAGGGTCGTTCAATGTACCACAGGGCTCTTTAGCTTTGATACTTCAAATTTAATTACCTACATAAAATACAACATTATCCAATGCACTGGATAAAACGAAGCAAATTTGGAAATATCAAACTTGTATTACAAATAATATTGTTTCGTAGTGTTTGTAAGCAACTAGACTCATTTCTTTTTTCTTTTATTTGACGTTCAAAGGTGCCTTTTAATGATCTAATTGAAATAAATAATTTGACTTTGACTTTGACAATTTGTTAGGATAAATATGAAAGTCAAAGTCAAAGCATTTATTTCAATTGGATCATTAAAAGGCACTATTTAAATCTTTACAATGTCCGTGTACTTTTTTTCACGAGTTGTATTATCTCTGCATGATGTTATAATAAAATTATAACTTCTATCATACATCATGAATCTGGCTATTATATACAAAACGAATTTTTGAGCTTTGACAAATTTGTTCTCTCTTCTAGACAAACCTAATTCTCCTTCCTATCTGACTTCTCACTTTCAATACTTGTGCTCTGCGCACAGTAAGCATCTTCGTTCCTCCAATAATCGTCTTCTACGATGTCCTTTTCACCGCTCTGGTTTTCTTAAATCTTCTTTTCTTGTCCAGGCGGTCTTCCTTTGGAATGCGCTTCCTTAGAATATCAGGATGGCCACCAGTCGTTTCACATTCAAAGTAAAAGCTCGCGAACACTTGTTTATGAAGTTGGCAGACTCGTGTCACAATTAGTTCCTTATATTTCTCCACCTATGTATTTTTATCTTTCTCTACTCTGTGTATTTGGTTTGCATGTATGTATATATGTATTTATTATTATATTTTATTCCTGGAAACTTTCTGTTCCTTGCACCTACTATGTTTTGTCTCTGCATCACCCTAAGGTTGACTGGTAGAAAATGCCTAAGGCGTTAAGTCCGCCTTTGTACAGTGTATTTTTTACATTATATGCAAAAAGTTTTAATTAATAAATAAATTATTTTTTCCAATCCTATAGATAGTTCCAGAGATTAGCGCGTTTAAAGATATATAGTAGGGATGTTACGGCTGCAGAAAACCTCAAACGGCGTAAATATAGTAATATTATTGGTAACTATATTTTCGAGCCGTTTGGGGTGGAAACCCTCGGGCCGTGGAGTCCGTGTGGCCATAACCTTTTTAGGGATTTATCTAAACAGTTGGTTGTCACTTCCGGTGATCCAAAGGCTGGCTTTTACCTTGGCTAGAGGTTAAGCATTGCCATTCAGCGTGGCAATGCCGCCAGTCTTTTGGGCACTTTTTCGGTTGACGGCGATGCGGAGAAATTTTTTGCTTCCATTTAGTTTTAGTTTTTTTTTAATCTAATTTTAAGGCTGTAAATATTTAATTGATATATTATTTAAAAAAAAATAACCACATACATACCATCACGCCTGTATTTCCCGCAGGGTTAGGCAGAGGTGTACTAATGTACACCCACAGTTTGCCGGTATGTTTTTGGTCCCATGTAATAGAGGGCGAGCCTATTGCCATTCACCGGGCACAAATCCTAACACCGAGCTGCTACTGAGATTTTATAGAAAAACCCAACTGCACTTTTTGCTCGACCTGGGAATCGAACCCAAGACCTTTAGCGTAGCAGTCGCGCTTAGGAGCACTAGGCCAACGAGGCAGTGTTTTTTCAGTAGGGATAAAATACATAGAATGGAAGTATTGATAGTATGGATAAAACGGTAAATAACGCACATATTTTCCAAGTTAACTCTAGCAAAATCGATGCGTTGCGCGGTAATACATCAAACCGTTCAACCGAATACGGTATGCAAACTCACTGGCCACAGAACTGCCGAACACCCTCCATAAATCTCACATTATTACTAAAATACATGTTTTTTTGCAACTGGCAACTTTATAACTCAATTTCCATGTTCGAAAGTTCTTTTTTTAAACTGAAACCGCCATATTAAAGGACGCATTTAAAAAAAAATGAAGTGTCATTCTTTTATTTGGTGTCCGATGTTCATTTCAACTTATTTGAATTTGGAATTAAGAAATAAAAAGTGTTGTTTATGTTTATTGCTGACAGCAAAATAATTAAAGTATTTTTTTTTTGCGTTTTTAATTATTCTGCCACTGATTTCGTTTACGATAAACTGCTGTATTTGGTAGTTTGTAACATTTGTTAAAGTACAGACAGCCTCACGTCCATAGTAAATATACGACCTTTATGTATTTCTGGTTTTGTAATACAAGTGATGTATTGATTATTGGATATTGATGCTACTTCATGTTGGTGATACTCATCCATTGGTGGCAGTAACCACAATCTACCCTCAACAAGTACACCATAGCGCTGATTTTCATCTGCAGCCCAATAGTGACATACATCCTACTGTATCCTATCCTACTAATATTATAAATACGAAAGTCGGTGAGGATGTATGGTTGGATAGATGAATGTTTGTTACTCTTTCACGCTTTACTGGCTGAACGGAACTGGATGAACTTTGCCACTATAGATTGTAGTGTGGAATAACACATGGGATACTTTTTATCCTGGAAAAATGTACGGTTCCACATATCACATACCATCACGCCTGTATTCCCTGAAGGGTTAGGCAGAGGTATACCAATGTACACCCACAGATCGCCGGTATGTTTACGTCCCATATAATAGGGGGCGAGCCTATTGCCATTAGCCGGCCACAAATCCTTACTCCGAGCTGCTACTAAGAATTTAATAGAAAAACCCAATAATATTTGCTCGACCTGGAAATCGAACCTAAGACCTGTAGCGTAGCAGTGGCGCTTAGGACCACTAGGCTAACGAGGCGGTAAGTTACGTAGTAGGTAATTTTAGATAACAAGATTTAAAAGCACTAGTTACAGGTCAAATAAAGGCATTTCAAGTAAAAATTCTAAAATAAACTGAGATTTAAATATGCAAGTCACCAAAACCGAAACCAAATCCCAATATTTAAATCAAAGAAGTCTCAAGAAAAAATCCGTCACAATCAGCAGAAATCAAACAAAAGATATTTGTTACAAGAAAGCCGCGTGCCACAAAAACTAAAATATCTGAAAACAGCTGACATATCAAATCGATTTAGTTTTCCTTTCATAGCTACACTGGTGTAGAAATATGAAAGCTTTGGAACTGAAATTGCTTCATCTTAATATATCAGTCGCCACGAGTCGTGAGCACAAATGTCGAGTTATTTTTCTAGTTTTTGGGTTACTTTCTGGGTTTATTGGGGCCATTTGGGCAATCGAGTGGAGCGTCAGCCCTCCAAAAAACCTATAAAGGAACGCAAAACTCAAAAATTAACTTGACATTTCGGCTCACGACGCGTGGCGGCAACTACACTAACATCAATCTACACAGATCAAGTTTATACACGAAAAACAAATGAAAGTTACGTTCGAAAAAATATTTTTTATTTCAAATTTAGAATTGGATTTTCATAAGAGTATTCGCTATCAATCATTTCACCATCATACCATCACGCCTGTATTCCCCGAAGGGTTAGGCAGAGGTGTAACAATATAAACCCACAGTTCGCCGGTATGTTTAGGTCCCATGTAATAGGGGGCGAGCCTCTTGCCATTAACCGGGCACTAATCCTAACTCCGAGCTGCTACTGAGAATTTCATAGAAAAACCCAATATCACTTTTTGCTCGACCTGGGAATCGAACCCAAGACCTCTAGCGTAGCAGTCGCGCTTAGGACCACTAGGCTACCGACGCAGTTATCAATCATTTCAGTTCTTCATAACCCACACTATTATAAAATAAGATAATAATACCAGCCTATTATTGTCCCGCAGCAAGGCAAAAGCCTCTTCTTATACAAAGAAGGCACAAGCATTGATCACTACACTTGCTCAAGGCGAATTGGCATTTCGGACTTGTATGCATTATAAGACCAGGTTTCCTCCCGATTTTTTCTTCACCGATGTCAGAGATGTCCAAGATAAACTTAGAAAGTGCATATGAATTGAAAAATTCACATTGGTACTTGCCAGGCATCGAACCCGCAACATCACGCCTGTATTCCCCGAAGGGTTAGGCAGAGGTGTACCAATGTATACCCACAGTTCGCCGATATATTTTTGGTTCCATGTAATATAGGGGGCGAGCCTGTCGCCATTAACCGGGCACAAATCCTAACTCTGAGCTGCTACTGAGATTTTCATAGAAAAACCTAACAGAACTTTTTGCTCGGCCTGGGAATTGAACCTAAGAGCTCTAGCGTAGCAGTCGTGCTTAGGATCACTAGGCCAACGAGGCAGTTACTTTTAATCCCAGAAAAATGTACGGTTCCCGTGGGATAATATTTCAATTTTCCGGACGATGTCGAGGGCAGAAGCTAGTGAATTATAAGGCTTTAAAAAATACAATGTAGCGCAACGTAGCATAATTTTCAATCAATTTGATTAAATTGTAACTTTCCCTTGTCACATTTAAGCTCGGAAACCGCGTGCGGTTCTCAATATAAGTTTTGTTGCTGAACATACAACTTTGTTCTTACAACTTAGCCCTAAAGTTATGCTAGAGAAACTATGTTATTTGCTGATAGGATCGCTTTGTAATTTTGGTAATCAGTTAACCATCACATACCATCACGCCTGTATTCCCCAGAGGGTTAGGCAGAGGTGTACTAATGTACACCCACAGTTCGCCGGTATGTTTTTAGGTCCCATGTAATAGGGGGCGAGCCTATTGACATTAACCGGGCACAAATCCTAACTCCGAGCTGCTACTGAGAAATTCATAGAAAAACCCAATAACACTTTTTGCTCGACTTGGGAATCGAACCCAAGACCTCTAGCGTAGCAGTCGCGCTTAGGACCACTAGGGCAACGAATCAGTTAATTGCTACTTTATTCAAAATTTTCCTATAATACGTGCGGGTCGTTGACCTAGAGTTCGGTTTTTAACTGACTTCAAAATTGTTGAAAATACCTCTATCCTCTTTTTGAAATAAGGGATGTTATCAATTCGTCTGTAATTTTGTTTTGTAGGTGTGTTACGCGATAACTCCGCCAATTATGAATCGATTTTGATGATTTTTTTTTGTTTGATAGGTCATACTTCAAAGGTGGTCCCATATACTATTTTATTACATATATATATTTTTTTAATTGGTTTATTAGTTTCGTTAAAAAGACTTCCTGGCGTCTGACTATCCGTAACGACTGTCAAAGATCTACGAATGATAGCCGGGACCAACGGCTTTACCTGCTTTCCGAGACACGGGGGTGTCACACCACCAACTTCCAAACTCCGGGCTACTACTGAGCAAATCCTAATGGAAAAACTCAATAACACATTTTGCCCGTCCTGGGAATCGAACCGAACGCTCATCAGTCGCGGTTGCGATCACGAGACCAAAGGGGCAGTTCAACAATGACGAGTACCAAATCAGCATTTTCTGACCTTAGCTGCACTAGAATTAAATGAAGTACGCCTTAAGATCTTTCATATGACATGGGTCTCAATCACTGTTGAGCACTGTTGAATAGTGGGCCGAAGTATCATATAAAGTTATCCATAGTTCTTTCGTTTTCTTAGAAATAGATAAAAATAAATCTTTGATGGCATATTTTTTAATTTCACAGTTATTCAAAAAAAAGTTTTAATAAACTGTTTGTTACATGAATTCATTTAAAAAAATATATACCTATTAATATGTAGGGCAATGGAAGATGGGAAATGAGCGCTTTAAACAATATTTAAAAAAAGTATGTCATAATGGCCAGGCTTGATTTGCCCTACATTCTCCACTGTGAACAGACTCAAATAAATCACAGATTTTACGAAAAACAGTATAATAATTTCAATCTGTTTCCAACTAAATAGTTTTAATTAATCATGTTTGCGCAGTAACATTTTAATACCTCAGATTCAGCGTCGACCCGGTTTTCTGCCCCATTTGGCATCAAAACTATGTATTAAAATCATAAATACATTAAGATTTAGATTGCGTGAAAATGCCGTAAACGCAATATTACGACTCAATAGTAATAAAGTAATAACTCCGCCATTTTGCATCCCAAACGTCAACTTTCCCGCTATGACGTTAATTTATTTTTAATTGTCTATGGCATGAAGCCGTTTCGAGAAATGAGGTCGTATTTCTGTTCTTATTTTTTTATTGTTATGAGTTATTGTTGGCCTAATTGTGTTTTCATTATGGTTGTAATGGATATTGATATTTGAAAATGCAAATAAAGATTTGATTATTTTTCCTTTTACAGAGAAAAGGGAAATACTGTGTTATTTTAAATGGTTATTTCAATTAATTTCACTAATTCTATTTATGAAAAACATGAATGGTGATATTTGTAGATTTTTTTTGTTTTTTAATTTCAAAAGTTTTTCTGCCGCAAAAGGATATTATTATGTACCACTGATATCATTAGCTCATAAGATGAAAGTCATTTTTAAGCTTGGTCTACACTCTGATAAGGACAACACGTAGTACGAGAAAAACGAAGTTAAGAATTGTGACATTTGTTAATCACATATAATTTAAAGCTAAGAAAATGAATAATCACATGAATAACTGTAACTTTATTGAATTATGTTGTATGAAAAATTAAAACAATAAAAAAATTATAATTGAAAAATAATTCAACTGCCTCGTTAGCCTAGTGGTCCTAAGCTCGACTGCTACGCTAGAGGTCTTGGGTTCGATTCCCACGTCGAGAAAAAAGTGTTATTGGGTTTTTCTATGAAATTCTCAGTAGCAGCACGGAGTTAAGATTTGTGCTCGGTTAATGGCAATAGGCTCGCCCTCTATTACATGGGACTTAAACAAACTGGCGAATTGTGGGCGTACATTGGTACACCTCTCCCTAAACAAGATCCCAAAGGGATAAATAAGAAAGAAAGCCCAATTTCTTAGAAATTAAATATTTAAAAGGCTTCGTTTAAAAATACCATGTAATTTACCGGCTCGTTTGTCACTGACGGATCGTAAAGACTGAAATTAATTCAACGTCTTCATTAGAAACGAGTCGTAACTCGTAAAATTGTCGTAAATATGAATTTAGTTCAGTCAAATGTGGAACGATAATGTTCAGATTATATTTATTACACATCATCACGGGGTGTAATAAGAGCGAGAGCGAGTTGTTATCGAGTTTCCTTGAATGTTTGTAAGTGAGTGTAGTATCCTGGTACTTACACAACATTGCTAACCAACCTTCTATGTATAGTCCATTGAGCCGTTTGATATAATGGGGGGAAGGGAATTGGTCAAATATCTGGACCTGTGTTTATTTTTTTTTTCTAATTTCTCCTTCAAAAACTAATAAGTTTTTAGTATAAATTTCCTGACATCCAAATCCATCAAGGAACAGTTATACTACGTAAATTAACAAGACACCACTTAAAATTCACAATAAAGCAGAATACGCCAACTCATTTACTTGGATAACATGTTTTTTTTTTCAGTTATTTAAATTTTTTCACGAAACTAATGAACCAATTAAAAAAAAATATATATGTTATAAAATACTATATGGGACCACCTTTGAAGTATGACCTATCAAAAAAAAATCATCAAAATCGATTCATAATTGGCGGAGTTATCGCGTAACACACCTACAAAACAAAATTACAGACGAATTGATAACATCCCTCTTTTCAAAACGAGGGATGTAATGAAAACCTAGAGATTTTCTATGAAACCGAACTCTAGGTCAACGACCCGCACGTATTATAGGAAAATTTTGAATAAAGTAGCAATTAACTGATTACCAAAATTACAAAGCGATCCTATCAGCAAATAACATAGTTTCTCTAGCATAACTTTAGGGCTAAGTTGTAAGAACAAAGTTGTATGTTCAGCAACAAAACTTATATTGAGAACCGCACGCGGTTTAGGAGCTTAGATGTGACAAGGGAAAGTTACAATTTAATCAAATTGATTGAAAATTATGCTACGTTGCGCTACATTGATATTTTTTAAAGACTTATAATTCGCTAGCTTCTGCCCTCGACATCGTCCGGAAAATTGAAATATTATCCCACGGGAACCGTACATTTTTCTGGGATTAAAAGTAATTGCCTCGTTGGCCTAGTAATCCTAAGTACGACTGCTACGCTAGAGGTCTTAGGTTCAATTCCCAGGCCGAGCAAAATGTGCTGTTAGGTTTTTCTATGAAAATCTCAGTAGCAGCTCGGAGTTAGGATTTGTGCCCGGTTAATGGCGACAGGCTCGCCCCCTATATTACATGGAACCAAAAATATACCGGCGAACTGTGGGTATACATTGGTATACCTCTGCCTAACCCTTCGGGGAATACAGGCGTGATGGTATGTATGTGTTATTCCACACTACAATCTATCTCAGTGCCAAATTCCGTCCGGATCCGTTCAACCGTTTAAGCGTGAAAGAGTAACAAACAACCGTCCTCACAAATTTTCGCATTTATGATAATTTTAATTATCGGATAGGATTACGAATTAAGACGATTAGTAGGAAGTAGGATTCCCCGACTACGGAGTGTTTAAATCTCACTCGGTGAATTTAGATGTAGTGAGCTCTAGGTGAGCTGTCAATCCTAAAGTCAAAGCATTTAATTTAATTAGACCATTAAAAGGTACATTAATAATTACAATAAAACGTCTTAAATACACGTTAAACATGAACACTAGACGCTTAAAGTCTCGAAGGGCATGATTGATTGAGTGAACTGTCGATGCCAACACGTCTATTAATATTAAATCACTATTAGCTATGTTCTACGGAACTGTATTTTAATAGAGAAATTAATAGTGTGGGGCAACGTTTAAAAAAAAGGAAAGAAAGAAAAATGGTAAACATTTTTGCAATACACTTCAAATACAGGCTGTACAGTGTTTTAAGTAAAAATGTTAATGTAAATTTTAATTTTCACTTTAATTGTCTACTACTTATCATTAAAATCCATTACAAAATTGGTAACATTTAGGGATCAACAAAATAAACCCATGAAAAGTCACAAGAAAGGAAAATATGCAGTTACTTGATGACAAGGTTTTTTTCAGGTATTTCAATTTAAAAACCAAACTCTAACTTAACTTAAACCGATTTTGATGATATTTCTATGAATTTCCCATATAAATATCATCAAAATCGGTTTCGCTCCAAATCCAATTGTTAAAAAAGATTTTTAAAACAATTTTTTTTTATTAATATTAATTAAATTTTTTTGTTACGTTTTTTTTTAAGAGTTTAAGATAGAGTTTATTCAGCTGCATCCGGTTAGACTGGAAGCCGAGTTTAACTTAGTTGGGAAAAGGCTAAGTCAGATGATTTATTTTTTTAAGTATCTTTTTTTTTATTTTACTTAATCGGTTGATAACAAAAATAAAAAGAACACAACCGAATTAATAACCTCCTTTTTTTTTCAAACCTCGTTGTGTAGCAAGCTATCCGCTACCTATAGACATCTGCAATATCAGAGGCCTTACAAATACGTTGCCATTCCAGAGACAAAGTTGAAATATCTCATGTGCCTGTAATTACACGAGTACCCTTCAAACCGGAACACTGCAACGCTGCTCTGCGGCAGAAATAGGTATGGCACGTGCTTTTTCATAAAGAATTCTACTACCAATAACCAAACTTACTTCGCATTGTTTGAAGACAGTTAAACATAAATACGGAACCGTTGAACGTAGGTAATAGAGATTAAATATTAACAGATGTGTCGATAACGACTGTTTAGTTAATCAAACATGCCCCTCGGAGCCATACACGTGGAGTATTAATGTTTAATATGTACTTAAGACTATATTTCAGAATGTTTGAGTGCGTAGTACTCGCAACCGGCGTGAGATGTATGAACATGGACGAGGCGAAGGGACTATGTTAGAATCGTAGCAGGTGGCGTTCTGTGGTTTCTGCCTACCCCCATGGATAACGGCGTGAGTTTATGTGTGTATGTAAAACTTATTGTTTTATTTACAGACTAGCGAACTGCCCGCGACTTCGTCTGAGTGGCTTATTTCGCCCGCGTTAAGATACGTCTTTAGTTACTGGTTCGTGCTCGTGTGTCGTAGCGTGATGGTATATATAGCTTATGTTACTCAGGAATTATGTAGCTATCTATTGGTGAAAAAATGCTTAAAATCGGTCCAGTAGTTTTGGAGCCAATTCGATACAAAAAAGCAAACAAATTTTTCCTCTTTATAATATTAGTCTTGATAAATCGCTGTAGTTTTTTGATTGAATATTATTCGTCAAGCACAATTAATATCACCCCTTTGATATGGATAAAGCCATCGTACTGAACAAATATTATGTGCAAAACGAGCATTTCCAATTAAAATTTCGATTGAATTTGCGTACCGTATTCTCCGCGCTCTTGTTGTACGCCCTCTGATTTATTAACGTACTAGCACATGTCCATGACTCCGTTGGCGAAGGTTTTAACGTCCAAAATGTAGTCGCATTCCATCACAACAACAATCAACATCACATCAGCCACAGGACGTCCACTGCTGGACATAGGCCTCCTTCATAGATTTCCAAAAGGACCGATTGGAAGCGGCCTACATCCACCTTGTGAGCGGATGTCCTACGCTGCGTTTGCCGGTGCGTGGTCTCCAGCGACAATCAATATCACATATTTTCCAAACCGCTTCTAAGAAGTGTGGTGATCATTGTTTGTGCCTTCTCTGTATTAATGCAAATCGTGTCAATTATATCGTGTTGACTGCCTCGGTAGCCTAGTGATCTTAAGAGCGACTGCTACGCTAGAGGTTTTGGGTTCGATTCCCAGGTCGAGAAAAAAGTGTTATTGGGTATTTCTATGAAATTCTCAGTAGCTGCTCGGAGTTAGGATTAGTGCCCGGTAAATGGCAATAGGCTCGCCCCCTATTACATGGGACCTAAACATACCGGCGAACTGTGGGTGTACATTGTTACACCTCTGCCTAACCCTTCGGGGAATACAGGCGTGATGGTGATGGTATGTGTTAATTATAAATAATTATAATGATAATTAATTATAATTAAAACGATTTACAAGTTTTCACCAACACGTCAGACAAGTGATTAACGATTAAATTAGTTTAAAGTCTTTGAAAGACACCGGGTCAGCCATTGTTTAGCGTCTAAATAACTTCCAAAGCCTTTGCTTTCGGCAGACAATTAAAACTTATAGTCCAAGATCCCACAGACGATAGACCCACGTCATCTATATAAAAAAAAAAAGGCCCTTTCGTTAGATGTGAAGTATAGGTCAAAACTATAAACCGTGTGGCTGAATTTTTGCCGACTTTGTGCCCGGTTAATGGCAATAGCCATTAACCGGGCACAAATCCTAACTCCGAGCTCCTACTGAGAATTTCATAGAAAAACCCAATAAAGCTTTTTGCTCGACCTGGGAAACGAACCCAAGACCTCAAGCGTAGCAGTCGCGCTTAAGACCACTAGGCTAAGAACGCAGTTAGTTCCTTTCTTAATTAGTAAATACACATACCTACTTATATATATTCCTCAATCAATTTTCAAAATTTCAGCCATGCTAAGATAACGTAAGTTTGGCGACAATGAGATCTCAGTCTTTAAGTTATAATAAATTTGTAAACTATAATTTTTGAACAAACTTCATAATATTGTTTATAAATTGAAATGTTTTTTTTTTTGTTTTGTCTAACAAGCAAAGTTACTCAAAGCGATCGTTAATAATAAGCATAAAATACTTTTAGAATGAAATCAGCTGTGTATGGCGTTGTCTCTTTCACTCATACGTCATGCTCTAGCAAGTTAGGAAAGAATAATAAATAATGGTTTAAAAAAAAACTGTAAACACTTGCTTCACTTGCTTATGAAGTTGACAGACTCGTCTCACAATTAATTTGCTTATTATTTCTCTATCTATGTATTTTTAACTGCCTCGTTGGTCTAGTGGTCCTAAGCGCGACTGCTACGCTAGAGGTCTTGGGTTCGATTCCCAGGTCGAGCAAAAAGTGTTATTGGGATTTTCTATGAAATTCTCAGTAGCAGCTCGGAGTTTGGATTTGTGCCCGGTTAATGGCAATAGGCTCGCCCCCTATTACATGGGACCTAAACATACTGGCGAACTGTGGGTGTACATTGTTACACCTCTGCCTAACCCTTCGGGGAATACAGGCGTGATGGTGTGTATCTATGTATTTTTATCTCTCTCTACTTTGTATATTTCATTTGCATGTATAGTATATGTATTTATTATTATGATATATTTTATTCCATATTTAAGTACCTCGGTAGCCTAGTGGTCCTAAGTGGTCTTCGGTTCGATTCCCAGGTTGAGCGAAAGTGTTATTGGGTTTTTCTATGAAATTCTCAGTAGCAGCTCGGAGTTAGGATTTGTGCCCGGTTAATGGCAATAGGCTCACCCCCTATTACATGGGACCTAAACATACCGGGGAACTGTGGGTGTACGTTGTTACACCTCTGTCTAACCCTTTGGGGAATACTGGCGTGATGGTATGTGTTAAGTTTATATGAGGTAACTATGTCTATGTATACTAATATTATAAAGAAAGATTTCTATGTTCATGATTTAAACCATTATTGCACCAATAGATAAAATAGCTACATTATTCTTGAGTAACTAACTAGGCTAACATCACGGTACAACACACGGGAGCGGAGCAGTAACCAAAGACGTAACTTAACGCAGGTAAAATAAGCCACGCGGACGAAATCGCGGTGAAAGCTAGTTCACAATAAAAAGAAAATTGAAGCCAAATAAAAAGGTACAGTATAATGAACCCACTTTCGTATAAAACATTTTTTCACCAAATGGTCTCACAAACGCTTCACGTACTAGATATTTAAAAAGTTTTCAAAAAGTTAACCCTTTTTTGCTCGGAGAACTATGTTAATCTAACCTTTGATATTCTACGTGAAAATGTAATGAATATGCTGGATATATACGTATATATAATACTAGCTTCTGCCAGCGACTTCGTTCGCGTAGTTATTTCACTAGCATTACTTTGCTCCTTACCTATTGGTCGTAGCGTGATGTTATACTAGCCTATAGCCTTCCTCGATAAATGAACTATGCAACACAAAAAGATTTTTTCAATTCAAACCAGTAGTTCCTGAGATTAGCGCGTTCAACCAACCAAACAAACAAACAAACTCTTCAGCTTTATATTCTAGTATAGATATTCATGCACGTCCATATACAATAGCTGATTTATGTATGAGAATATCATATCATAAATTCTTAGCTAAATATTTTTAACCTCGACGCAAAAACGACGGGGTGTTATAAGTTTGACGTGTCGGTGTGTGTCTGTTTGTGGCATCGTAGCTCCCAAACGCATGAACCGATTTTGATTTTTTTTTGAAAGGTTAATTAGTCGGGAGTGTTTTTAGCTTTGTTTAGGCACCTCATTAACAATTTGATTTGAAACAACTTGCAATTACCGACAACATCTTTTTTTGTTTAAAAGCGTTAATCTTTGGAACTACCGGTTGGATTGGAAAAATCTGTTTTTATTATGATGACCAGATTCATGAAGAATAGTATAGGCCATATATAATCACCCTTTTTTTATAACGATGGGAAATCATCAAATGACTTTCCCGGCCCTGGGCGGGGCGGGAAGGAGTTTAAGAGTTTTACTGACTAAAACCCATCCATGTTCTTTCTTGTGCCCTTTGCGTTCCGGTGGCGAGGTATCTCTTATGAACAACTCACAGGCCCGGCAGGAACCGGCCCTTAGTGGACCCTTCAAAAATTGCTGATATTTCTTTGAGGCGCACGTGGAACACGAACGCGCCGTCGACACGGCCGGAGGTGCAAGAACCTCCCCAAAACACCCATGTCCGGTGAGGACCTGATATAATAACGCTGCGACCCACGGGAGCGGAGCAGTAACCAAAGACGTTACGTAATGTGGGTAAACCGCTGGGTATAGCTAGTAATGGTATAAGTACAAACAGCAAAATTGAAAACTAATAATTATGAAATCCACTGGGTTTTTTACAGGATACTAATTAGAGGTACATTTTTGCGCTAGAAAACAAAGAGTGAGTTATGATTTTGCTCAATTTTAATATTATACAACGGTGCGCACCCTTCGAGTGATACCCCGCGTGCACTTGTACCGTTTTTTTTCTTTGTGGTCCCCAAACAATAGCCTAAAACCTTCGTCCATGTGGTTCCTCGACAGTGAGATATAGCGACACTAATTCGAGTGGTCACTGCTCGACAATGAGATCGTATAATCATCTCATACATTATTATATCTACTAAATTGTGCAGGCGTAAGTAAGAAGTCTCGTTTTGTAGCGACCTTGAGTTTCGGTACTCGATTTTCATTTATTAAATAAATAATATCATCCCAATATTAACTACCTCGTTAGCCTAGTGGTATTCCCAGGTCGAGCAAAAAGTGTTATTGGGTTTTTCTATGAAATGCTCGCCTCCTATTACATGGGACCTTAAGATAACGGCGAACTGTGGGTGTACATTGGTATACCTCTGCCTAACCCTTCGGAAAATACAGGCGTGCTGATGATGATATGTTTAGTAAATAGTTTTATATATTTCTTTTTTTATACAGAGTGTCTGTCTATATCTCTGTCTCTTACTTAGTATGGTACTTATAGTAGTGGTATGGTGTCTCTTGGTGTGTGGTGGTGAATCTTCTTATCAACATCCTTCTATCCTATTTCAGCAGGGTTTCAGGAAGATATTTATTATTAACCCCCGACGCAAAAACGACGGGGTGTTATAAATTTGACGTGTCTGTGTGCGTGTGTGTGTCTATCTGTGGCATCATAGCTCCCGAAAGCATGAACCGAGTTTGATTTTGTTTTTTTTGTTTGAAAGGCTAATTAGTCGGGAGTGTTCTTAGCTCTATTTGATGGAAATCGGTTTAGCCGTTTCAAAGATATCAGCTCTTTTGTTTGCTAGGGTAGTTACTTTTTTTTTCTGTCAGGGGTTACTTAAAAATTTTAATTTTGTGTTTTTTAAATAACCAAAGGTTATTTGTATACGTATTTTTCTTTTCCTTCGTTGTGTCTGTGTATAAGTATCAAAAGATTAATTAAGAAATAATATTTTTTTATATGGATATTTTTCACATATTTTTCCTAGAACCAACGTATCTGTATTAATTGAATGCAATAAGCTTTCACACAAGAATTTCGATTATCGCGGATGTAGACGAATGAAGACAAAATTTCATCAAAATCCGTTTAGTAGTTTATCTGGGAAAGCTTATCAAACAAGATATTTCTAAAAACCAAATTCAAGGAAAAGAGTGTCCGTGGAGTTTAGAGACCTACGTTTTAGAACGAGCAACTAGCTTCAACTTCCTATATAACTTCTTGACAAATCAAAAGTGCCTGTAAATGGTCTAATTGAAATAAATGTTTTGACTTTGACAAAATAAAAAAGCCACATTTGTATTATTTTTTTCGCTTTGTAGTTATGTTAGTCAATAAGAAGTCAACATAGATCTGTTTTTCAGTAAACTTACACAACTTTTTTTCTTGACTGTCCTTTCGTCGTTCCCTTTCATGTGGTCCGACCACACTTTACGAAACAGCCATACATCTTACTAATTGACGTTATCTTAGGGCGCAGGACGTTTGCGTTTTTCTTTTATTTTTTCCTACACACACTCGTGTCGCGGTGCAAGTTATAACCTCGGGGTTTTTGTGGAACGACCACATTTGAAAATCAAATGTTTTTATTATGTTTAGTGGTTGATTGTGTTGTTTGTCTGTGTGATCAAGGGTTTGGGGAAGTGTAGTTACCAAAGATTGCAGGCAGCATAGGACTGGTCACTGTTGCGATTTTTAGTTGAAGCCTATGTCCAGCACAGGACGTCGTTCAGCTGAACAGACGATGATAATGATGATGGAATTAATTAATTTTAGATTTGTGCACGATTTCAATAGTAAAAGCTTTGAGTATTTATTATTTAAATATTTGCGAGATTAAATAAAAAAAATCTATCGTAAAACCTCTGATAAAATTTTTGTTAAGGTTAATAAATTGCGACCATTAGTTACCAAAATAAAATTGTCTAGATTTCTATTAAATTCTCAGTACCAGCTTGGAGTTAGTATTTGTTAATAGCAATAGGCTCGCCCCCTATTACATGGGACCAAAACATACCGGCGAACTGTGGGTATACATTGTTACACCTCTGCCTAAACCTTTGGAGAATATCGGCGTGATGGTATGTTAGATTTCGTATACTGTTTAATTCATCACAAAATCTTATATATAAAATTCTTGTGACACAATGTTAGTTACCATACTCCTCCGAAACGGATGGACCGATTTTTATGAAATTTTGTTTGCATAGTAGGTCTGAGAATCGGCCAACATTTATTTTTCATACCCCATAAAAAATATAGCTAAACAACGTTTGCTCGGTCAGCTAGTATCATATAAAATAAGTCAGCTTTAAACAGAAAAAAATACTTCCACCGCTACAAAAATGTACAAAAATAGTCAGTTCCAATTAATCATATTTCATAACTTTACAACAACATACCACATTCACGTGTTTCATTATAGTACTGGAGGACATCCAAAATAAATATGTGAGGTAACAGTTGTATTGACTTGTAGTTATTACTGCCCTCCTTGTATTACATAAGACTATACTGTACACATCACACATACCATCACGCCTGTAGTCCCCGAAGGGTTAGGCAGAGGCGTACCAATGTACACCCACAGTTCGCCGGTATATTAAGATGAGTTAAAGGGCATTTGAGGAACACTAAAGGGTTTTAATCAGTAAGAGTCTGACACTCCCTTCCACTCCGCCTAGAGCGGAAGAAGTGATAAAATTAATGCCCATCTTAAAAAAAGGCTGTATGGAATCAAGACTTACATAAGTATTTGCGAGGGCTCTTTGAATGCACCCCATAGCAAATAATTCCAGTACAAATATCCCAAAAATTCGAACCACTTGAAGTTAATCCGTTGAAGAGCAGGTAACGTAGATATATAGCTTGGTAAATAATCTATACTGATATTTTATAGAGGAAAGATTTTTTTGTTTGTTTGTACTGAATAACCTCTGAAACTACTGGACCGATTTTAACCATTTTGTAGCTAAGGATAGCTAAATTATCAGAAAGTAACATAGGCTATGTAACATTCGCGGGACGGTTGAGACAGAGAGTCTAGCGTCCCAGCCGCCGCGGTAGACGCGGGACTGTGGACGTGAGCAATGGGTAACTCAACGTCCGTACGTTGCATAACGACAGGCCGTGTTGACGGCGCGTTCGTGTTCCACGCGCGCCTCAAAGAGATGTTAGCAATTTTAGAAGGGGCCACTCAGGGCCGATGCCTGCTGGGGCTGCGGGTTGTTCATAAGAGATACAGCGCCCCCGGAACGCAAAGGGCACAAGAAGGAACATGATTGAGTTTTAGTCAGTAAAAGTCTGAAACTAAGGGCGGGGGAAATCATTTGATGATTTTCCATCCCTAAAAAAAACGCTATATAACATCACGCTACGAAACACGGGAGCGGAGCAGTAACAAAAAACGTAACTTAACGTGGTTGAAAATATCTACGCTGACGAAATCGCGGGCAGAAGCTAGAAATACATAAATGTGTGTGTGTTGAGTTATATAAGATGATCCGCGGACCGAGTGTCCTTCACATGAGATTGAGACTGGTCACACTTAACCCTCAAACGGCGCGCGGCGTAACCATTTGTGACTTATTCATTTTTTGGTATATTTTCTCTTACTCATTCTTTTACTGACGTACTAAAATAATTAATAAGAACGACATACATATGCATAGCTGCACACAGAAGCAGAGTTCTAACACCAAATTTCCATTTTTTTTTATTGCAGCTATGTCTCACTTTGTATGTGAATCGATAATCATTTGCGGCGATTATAATGATATGTTTTAAGACTATTTCGCTAAAATATATTGACGACTTTTTTTTTTTTTGGTGGGTGGGAAATCATCAAATAACTTCTCCCGCCCTGGGCGGGGCGGGAGGGAGTGTCAGACTTTTACTGACTAAAACCCACCCATGTTCCTTCTTGTGCCCTTTGCGTTCCGGGGGCGCGGTATCTCTTGCGAACAACCCGCAGCCCCGGCAGGCATCGGCCCTCAGTGGTTCCTTCCTTTTGCTGACATCTCTTTGAGGCGCGCGTGGAACACGAACGCGCCGTCGACACGGCCTGTCGTTATGCAACGTAAGGACGGTGAGCTACCCATTTCTCACCGTCCACAGGCCCGTATATTGACGACTTCCATCAAACATAATTTCGAGAGCAGCTTATCAGCAGCTCATTGCTTTAAGTAATAATAAGTTGTCGTTCAAGCATGAGAGACATTTCGGTTTGCAATATCATGATAACAGCTTTTTACTAAATGAATTATGACACAAGGTATGTATACCATTCTGTTTGTTTGTTCCGGGTCATCTCCTAAACGGCTGGCCCGATTTTAACAGAACTATCACTGGCAGTCAGCTGATGCTATAAGGAATAACTTAGCCTACTTTGATTTTAGAAAAAGAATTAATGTTTTGCTAAAAAAAACAACGTTAACGCGAACGAAGTCAGGAGTAAGCTTACGAAACTAAAATCAAAATCACATAACACTACAAACAAACAACAAATTCTCCCGAACAATCCATTACCCCTCCAATGGTAGCGGTTCACATCCACTTTGAAGAGGCCTTCGTATGTCGTGTACAACGGCCTCGTATGTAACTCCTCAGCATCGAGAGGGTTGGCTGACAGTCCATACTAATTTTGTATCGGAATTGTCGACAAGTTTAGGAGTTGGGCTCAAGAGTGTTGTTACAAGGAGGGCCCTCGGGTGAGAGTTTTCGAAGGCGGAGTTTCTGACTATGACAGTTTGTTTTTTTTTCTTGCTCGTTCTTCCCCATAGAGACCTACGTTGAGAACGAGTAACTTCTTGACAATTTAAAAATGTAAATGGTCTAATTGAAATAAAAGCTTTGACTTTTTTTGTCAAAAAAATTAAGAAAAAATCTTGCATGCAATTTTGAATTGTATTAGTGATTCGTTTTGGTTCATTATCAATTAACAAATGAAAATTTCTCGAACCCTGTCTGCAGTACCTAAATATATTATGTCGAGTTTAACCAAAACTAAATATGTTTTTTTATTTTTTATTTTAGCGACTCACACTTGCCACATTTTTATTCATAAAACTGGCGACGACAAACCGTCATCATTTCCCGCCTCTTACTCATGTGTAGATATGTACTTCCGGTCGCGTGCCGGAAGCTCCATGAAAGCAACCCTAGCCGACTTCCGGTAGGCTTTTAGTCATAAACGCGACGAATACACATACTTTTATGTGCCGTGTTTTTTTTTTGGGTCAAAACAGATTAATATAATAATAATAATTATGTTAAATGGGGTCATTATTTACCATAATACGTATGTTGGTTGGTTAAAAATGACCATTTCCGGTAGTCAAATGTTAATTATGGTAATTACAAATTAAAAATTAAAACAATTAAGTAAATACAATTTTAAATGTCCTACGAGATTTTAAATTGTGTATCATCTATTCTAATATTATAAAGCTGAAGAGTTTGTTTGTTTGGTTAAAATCGCCAAACTTGGAAACTGCTCGTGTGAATTAAAAAAAATATTTTTGTGTTGGATAGTTAATTTATCGAGGAAGGCTATAGGCTAGGCAACATCACGCTATGACCAATAGGTGCGGAGCAGTAAATAAAGACGTAATTTAACGCAGGTGAAAAAAACCACGCGAGGGAAGTCGCTGGTAGAAGCTAGTTTGGAAATAATTTGAAAAAAGCATAATGATAATGATTTTGAAATCTCGTAAAACATTTCCGAATAATTTCACACACATAAAATACCATCACGCCTGTATTCCCCGAAGGGCTAGGCAGAGGTGTAACAATATACACCCATAGTTCGCCGGTATGTTTAGGTCCCATGTAATAGGGAGCGAGCCTATTGCCATTAACTAGGCACAAATCCTAACTCCGAGCTGCTACTGAGAATTTTATAGAAAAACCCAATGACACTTTTTGCTCGACCTGGGAATCGAACCCAAGACCTCTAGCGTAGCAGTAATAATTTCATTTTGAAATTAAGTTACTTGACGGAAAATTGTCTAATTACAAGGCTAGTAAGGATTAGTGCCGCTAACCTATATAACCTTAGAGTTTTAATACTTCTAGCCGTGTTGGCCCAGTGGGTTCGATACCGGGCAAAAACCAATGTGACTTTTTCAATTCATATCAACTTTCTAAGTTTATCTTGGACATAATGATGTCCAAGATAAATTTAATTAAATTATATGCCAATGGGCATCGGTGATGGAAAACATCGTGAGGAAACCTGGACTTAAAATTGTTATAAGTCTGAAATTGCTAACCCGCCATGAGCAAGCGTGGTGATCAAAGCTCGCACCTTCTTTGTATGAGATGAAGTCTTTGCCTAGAGTTCGATTCCCAGGTCCAGAAAAAGTGTTATTGGGCTTTACTAATTAATGAAATTCTCAGTAGCAGCTCGGAGTTAGGATTTGTGCCCGGTTAATGATAATAGCCCCTATTACATGGGACTTAAATATACCGATGAACTGTGGGTATACATTGGTACACCTCTACCTAACCCTTTAATTAATACAGGCGTGATGGTATGTATGTATGAAAGTGAATAATAATAAAAACAATAGAAATAATGATAATAATAAAGTACTTAAGCCGTCAAGAGATGACCATTTCCAACTGACAGCGCCCGTTCACGAACATGACGCGTGGATCAGCACCACTTAGCTCAACCATCATGAAGGAAACCAAATGATCCAACACACGAGCCACCATCAGCGAGACATTAACTAAAGCTAGTAATATATAGTTTGTCATAGAGTCGCTAAGAAGAAGAAAAAGAAATACTCTTGTATGGAACGCTCTGTCGGTACCTACAACCCTCTTAATACTCTGCCAATGTTAGAATTACAACTGGCGTCACTCCAAGTCACATTCACTAATATTGGGTTTAAAATTCACAATGCGGTCACGTTCTTGTATTCAAAGTTGAAAACCATTGACTTGGCAACAGTAGAATAATTCCCTGGTTATTTTATTTTGGAAATATTTGCATTTTGATCTTGGAAGACTATTATTTTGTTTATCAACTGGCCTTATAGTAATCCATCTCCAACGTACAACATGAATTTACATACGCTAGAGGTCTTGGGTTCGATTTTAAGGTCGAGCAAAAAGTGTTATTGGGTTTTTCTATGAATTTCTCAGTAGCAGCTCGGAGTTAGGATTTGTGCCCGGTTATTGGCAATAGGCTCATCCCCTATTACATGGGACTCAACCATACCGGCGAACTGTGAGTGTATATTGGTACACCTCTGCCTAACCCCTCGGGGAATACATTCGTGTTAGTATAAATTTACATAATTAAATTATTTCTTAGATACCCAGCAAAGCATGTTTGTTTTTTTATTGTGACTTTATTTCCTATTAGCTTCTGCTCGTAGTATACTTGTATACTACGAGACGTAACACATTGTGGGTGAAAAAACTACTAGTAGTTTTTTCACCCACATTAGGTTACGTCGTTGGTTACTGCTCCGTACCTATTGGACACAGCGTGATGTTATAGCCTTCCTCTATACATCGACTATCCAACACAAACACATTTTTTAAATTCGAACCAGTAGTTTCTGAGATAACCGTGTTCAACCAAACAAACAAACAAACTCTTCAGCTTTACAATATTAGTATAAATAATGGGCGCCATATTTAATCTTATGTAACGTCACAGTGGACGATCAGGACGATTCCAACTTCTTTTTGTTCACGTTTTCACCCTTGAACATGCTTCTCGCTTTTGAGCATATACAACTAGGGTTGTCATAATTATGTCCAGTGCCTGCCAGGGTTGCGGAATTGGTTCAAAAGAGTCACCGCGGCCCTGGAACGCAAAGGGCATTAGGAGGCACACGGATAGGTTTTATTCAGTAAGAGTCTGACACTCCCTTCTACTCCGGCCAGAGCGGAAGAAGACATTTGATGATTTCCCATCCTTAAAAAAAAGGGTTGCCAAACGTGTTCAAATCAGAATCAACTAAATTTTGCAGAAAAACAAAAAATGTAGGACCCTGGCCCCCATGTCTTTAAAAATACGCAAAGCCAAAACAAGACCCCAGCCCCCTTTTATTGCCTACATAATGCTTGAACGGCCCCCTTGATAAAGAAAAAGCCCATTAATATTATAATGACACACGTATATAAAGATCATCATCTACTTAGTCTTTTCCCAACTATGTTGGGGTCGGCTTTCAGTCCAACCGTATTCAGCTGAGTACCAGTGTTTTACATGCAGCGACTGCCTATCTAACCTCCACAACCCAATTAATGGGCAACATGATACCTCTTAGTTAGATTGGTTGTCAGACTTCCTGGCTACTGACTAACCGTAACGATTGTCAGAGATCTATGAATGACAGCCGGGACCAACGACTTTACGTGCTTTCCGAGGCACGGGGGTGGCACACCACCAACTTCCAAACTCCAGGTTGCTACTGAGCAAATCCTAATGGAAAAATCCAATAACACTTTTTGCCCGACCTAGGAATCGAACCCGGGACCCAACGCTCATCAGTCGCGCTTGCGACCACGAGACCAACGGGGCAGTTATGTTATGTATATAAAAACCAAATCAGATCAAAGATCTTTTACTAATGAGGTAAGCATAAAGACTATTAAAGGAACTTTTACCAGAATGAGGGAAAACTATTTTTTCCATTTTCCTCTGTATTCGTTCGAAGGAAGGCGTCGATAAAGATAACCTAACATTGGCGCTTATCTCGATTCTCTGAATCGATACGGGAATCGGTATTCGGTAGTAGCTTAGTACCGAATTATGCGACAAACACCGGAGGGTAGTCTACTGTGATGTGAAAAGATTAGAGGGGGGAAAGATTAGGATAGTTCACTCGTTTGTATTCAACGTTTTCGTTTGGTATATTTTTGTAAATGGTATCTATTTCTTGAAGTAGAAATGCATTTTTCTGGCAAAATATTTTTATCTGAGACCGCCCCGTTGGTCTCGTGGTCGTAAGCGCGACTGATGAGCACGGGGTCCTGGGTTCGATTCCCTGGCTGCGCAAAAAGTATTATTGGGTTTTTCCATTACAAATTTCTCAGTAGCAGCCCGGAGTTTGGGAAGTTGGTGGTGTGACACTCCCGTGCCTCGGAAAGCACGCAAAGAGAAACGTTATCTTGTATGTAGTTTAAAATATTATAAAGTGGTACGGAACCTTTAGCATTTGGCCGATTTTTCTGAGATAAAAAGATCATAATCTACTTAGCTTTTTCCCAAATATGTTAGGTCGACTTCCAGTCTATCCGGATGCAGCTGAATACCAGTGTTTTACATGGAGCGACTGCCTATCTGACCTCCACAACCCAGTTACTGGGCAATACGATACCTCTTGGTTAGACTGGTTGTCAGTCTCTCTGGCTTCTGACTATCCTATGAGGATGTGTAGAGATTGTAACCTAAAAATTTATGTACTTACCTAAGGCTGTGCCATAAACAAGTATCAAGTGAAATCGATAGAACTACATCACTGGAGCAGTTATGTTGCGAGTGGATGACAGTTTATAGTGCCGAATTATGCGGTACGACAAGTTACGAGTAGTGATGGGAAACGATTACTAGTTCAGCCACTCGATTATCGATATTGTTTTGCGAAACATTGATCTGTTTTGTTTCGAATTTGTGTTTTGTATAATAGGTACTTGTATTTCCAATTGGTACGCAATTTATCTTTGAAACAATGGCTGCTTAGTAGGATACAAACCACAAATGATTATGGACTGGAATATTTGAAACTACAAGCCTAATAACACTGTTGAGTTTATTGTAATTGCTCCATTCCTATATTATACTATCCGTTTTAGTAAATAGTACCTACAACTCCGTGAATTTGTGCAAATAATAACGAGTCACAGAGTCATGAGTCCGTACTATTTGTATTCAGTTTTATGCATACGACTAATCGATAGTAATACTAGCTTTTGACCTTGATTTCGTCCGCGTAACTGTCGGTTAAAAGTCAAAGTCGTGTAATAAAAAGTAGCCTATGTCCTTTCTTGGAGCTCAAACTTACCCTGTACCAAATTTCATCAAAATCGGTTCAGTGGTTTAGTCATGAAAGCGTAATAGACAGACAGACAGGTACTTTCGCATTTATAATATTAGTGTAGTATGGATTGTAAAAATAAAGAGTTTACTTATTTATTTTTATGTTTGAACATATTAATCTCCATTATTAATGGTCCGATTTCAAAAATATAATATACGTTTACGCCTGTATTCCCATAAGGGATAGGCAGAGGTGTACTAATGTACACCCACAGTTCGCCGGTATGTTTTGTCACATGTAAAAGGGGGCGAGCCTACTGCCAATAACGGATTTTAAAAACTATTTTGTTAATAGGAACATACATTATCTCTGGGTTTTATAGGCTATACAAAAAAAAACGTAGAGACGAATTGATAACCTGCTTCTTTTTGAAGTCGGTTAAAAAATGCGGACGAAGTCGTAGGGTAAACCTAGTAATTTACAAGCAGAATCGCAGAAATAAACAAAATGATTTATCTTTTCCCAGACACAAATCGATCCAGCTATCTGAAACTTATTTATATAACTATTTACTTGAATTTATCGTTTATTGGTTTATTTAGAAATTCAATATCAAAGAGAAAGCCACGATTGTATCTATGTTTCATATTTCTCGGAAAGATTTAGCACTGTAAAACAAAGCCATATTTTATAGTTATTTACGACACATTCAGACTAATTATTTCTTCCATCCATTACTAGGTAACCTAACTCGAGTGTCGATATTTTTTACTCGAATTACTCGCTAGCATGATTCTCAACCCTATAAAATACCACAGCCTACTGCAAACACGTTGTTGAAAAAATGGTCCTACTGGTTTTTTGTTCAACTGCTTCTTCCAAATTTCTGCACTGTGTCCTCCAATAAAATAAGGGGTACCAAAACTCATATCTCTTGTCAATACCAAAGCAATATTATTCGTGTTTTACAACGGATATAAATTAAACGCTCGATCATGGCCATATCGTTTTATTTAGAGCCAATTTTCTTTGACCTCTAACATAACCTAACTTTGCTAATAAATCGAAGAAAAACCAGGGGTTTTGATATTTTGGTTATTGTTTTTCGCCATCCGGTGTAAATTGAGATAGCGTACTGTGGAATTATGTGTGCTTTAGGGTTCTTTTTATGATGGTTTTGGCTATCTAATGAGAGGTTTCCTACGGTAGGAAGCGATCTGTGTACGTAGTTACTCAGGTACATCACGGCATGATAAACTTTTATCGTACATTTTAAGTGCATTTTCAAGATTATGAAGGAAGGAATTTTGGCGGTTAAAATCCTATGATGTTGCAATATGGATCAGGGATTTGATTTTCTGTCGTAAAAACGGGTGGGTTCATTTCATAAAACTTCCGTCAATTGTACTTATGAAAATTTATCGCCGCATTTCTCTTATGTAGACTTTAGGTAGGTACTGACTGCCTCATTGGTCTCGTGGTCGCAAGCGTGACTGATGAGCGTGGGGTCCCGGGTTCGATACCCAGGTCTGGCAAAAAGTGGCATTGGGTTTTTCCATTAGGCTTTTGCTCAGTCTCGGAAAGCACGTAAAGCCGTCGATCCCGGCTGTCATTCATGGATCTTTGACAGTCGTTAGGAATAGTCAGAAGCCTGGAAATCTGTTTAACCAAGGAGTATTGTATTGCCCAGTTACTGGGTTGTGGAGGTCGGATAGGCAGTCGCTTCATGTAAAACATTGGTATTCAGCTGCATCCGGTTAGGCTGGAAGCCGACCCCAACATAGTTGGGAATGGGCTAAATAGATGATAGATAAGTACTGAAACCCTTGGTCTTGGGACTGAAATAGTCAATCTACGTGACCGAAACCCTTTTCATTATTAAAAATCAATTAATCAATCAATAGTTCTGACTTTATTAAAATTTAAAAATATTTATCTTTTAGAAAAATAAAGCCAAAGAAAGAAATTTAAAGCGAAAGAAGTATGTAAGGATCGTAGCAGGTGGCGTTCTGTGGTTTCTGCCTACCCCCATGGGAAAAAGGCGTGAGTTTATGTAAAAATAAAACCCTATACTAATAATTTCTCCTGTAACGTGTGAGTTAAATATAACAAGAATAGTAACCCGCACGAGTCGTGAGCACAAACTTGTAAGTTCATTTTTGGGTTTCTTTGGCGGAATGAATGAGGCGGGGGGCGCCGACGCTGCACGCGTTTTCTGACAGTCGGACCAGTTCTTTTAATATTATTATAATTGTAAGTCTGAAATCGCCAAGCCGCCTTGATCAATGCTCGTGCCTTCTCTGTATGAGAAAAGGCCTTTGCCCTGCAGTGTGACAATAACAGGCTGGTATATTGTCTGCAAAATTTTACATACCATCACACCTGTATTCCCCGAAGGGTTAGGCAGAGGTGTACCAATGTACACCCACAGTTCGCCGGTATGTTTAGGTCCCATGTAATAGGGGGCGAGTCTATTGCCATTAACCAGGCACAAATTCCTAACTCCAAGCTGCTACTGAGAATTTTCTAATGGAAAAACCTAATAACACTTTGCTCGACCTAGGAATCTAACCCAGGACCCCATGCTCATCAGTCGCGCTTTAAAATTTTATCAAGCTTAAATACTTTTTGATCAAAATATAGCCAGACTACTTTTGTATGGAGAACGCTACCCCTTAAGGGGAAGAAATCTTTAAAATTAAATGTCAAATATAACCCGGGCCATTTTTCTTAAGGAGACGACGTTGAATAATTCATCCGTGGAATTTATTCTCGAATACATTCATATAATAATATAAAAACTCATTGTATGGTTGGTTGTCGCCAAGGACCCGGCGTGAAGATTTACATAATGTGTTAGTACCGCTAATAATAAAGTATTTGATGGTCTGTTTGGTCTTCATTGCTAGAACATGAATGCTTTCATTAGAGATTCCACTGCAAGTAGGGTGGCCAGGCGTCCGGGTAAAGCCGAATATATTTAGGATTTTTTGGATTCATGTCTTGGATTTTTTCCTGCATCGTGGGTGCGTTTACAAACATAAAAATACACAAAATTAAAAATTTTAAAGAACCACAAACCGAAGAATAAAAATCCCCACTTTGAAACCGCTGAACCGATTTCCATCAAACATAGCTAAGAACACTCCCGACTAATTCACCTTTCAAACCGAAAAAATAACATCAAAATCGGTTCTTGCGTTCGGGAGCTACGATGCCACAGACACACACACACAGAGACAGACAAGTCAAACTTATAACCGTGAATCGAACCCGCTACACGCAGCGCAGCAACCAATCACTAAGCCACAACCCAACAATTCTGATTTACTAGATAAATTAGTCTACGGCTTGTTCGGCTTTACATTTAATACATTCGAAGTTAAGTTGATTATATAAAGTATCAAAAAAATTAAATGCAATAATAATAAATTATTTTATAATTTAGACATGTCACAAATAAGATACCCAGAAGTCTGGCTTAGTTAGCTAATTGACGACTTGGTGAAGGGAACTGCTGGATGCGGGCAGCGCAGGTCCGGTCATTGCGGTTATCTTTTGGAAAGGCCTATGTCCAGCAGTGGACGGCGATCGGCTGTTATGATAATCATCATCATCATCTTCCTGCCCTTATCCCATGTTAGTTGGGTCGGCGCAACAAGTTTTCTTCTTCCATGCTGTCCTGTCAACCGTCATGCTATCGCTGACTCCCTTCTCTTTCATATCATTCTTCACGCAATCCATTCATCTTTTCTTTGGCCTCCCTCTTCCCCTCCATCCATCCACATTCATATTCATAACTCTTTTGGCTGATATGATGATGATCATGATAATATGGTGACTTACGCTTTTACTGCATGGGAACAATTATTCTTAGATGGATGTTGAACAAGTTCTGACGATCCTCCGAAGCAAAATTAATGGATGTTAAAAAAGTTTCACTTTGGCACTTCGGTATTTGTTTAAGAATGTGATTTACAGCTTTACGAGGTTTGGTTATTTTACGGGTAATTGTTAGGGGTCTGGTTGTTTGTCTATATATATACTTGTAATATAAAACACAAAATTAAAAATTTTAAGTAACCCCCGACAGAAGAATAAAAATCCGTACCGCAGCTAACAGAGCTGATAACTTTGAAACCGCTGCAGCTGAACTGATTTCCATCAAACATAGCTAAGAACACTCCCTACTAATTCACCTTTCAAACTCAAAATCAAAATCGGTTAATGTGTTCGGGAGCTCCGATGCCACAGGCAGACACATACACAGACACGTCAAACTTATAACACCCCGTCGTTTTTGGGTCGAGGGTTAAAAATGAGTTTACATGTTTGTAAACAGACCTACGATAAGGGGGGAAATTCTGAGTGTGTGTAAAAGTTTGGATGTTTGTGTAAGGTTATACGCGAATCTTCTGGTCTGATTACAAAAATTCTTTCACTCCATGGAAAGCTAAAGATTGATGCGTGTTATAGATGTTATGTTTTATGGAATACTTAACTTCCATATGGACAAAGTCCTGGGAAGAAGCTATCCCTCCTAAAAAAAAATTTCAACCGTTAAAACGTGTTAATCTATGCAGATAAATCCGTTTTAACTAACGTCAATCATATATAGACAGATTAAATATAGATAGATTGTATCTACACATACTTACTCACGCCTTTTTCCCATGGGGGTAGGCAGAAACCACCAAACGCCACCTACTACGATCCTTACGTACTCCTTTCGCCTCGTCCACGTTCATACATCACATAATAATATCTATTTGTAGATAATGCAAAATTCAGTTTCTGAATAATCTTTGGTTGCAGAAAAAACTTCGCTCTTCAAACTTGCAAAAAAACCCACAGTATCTCACTAGTATCTCTCCACAATATAGTATTCACAAGTCTGGTTTAGTCTCCAGAATCTCGCATAATAGGGCGGGGTACACACTGGTACAAATTGACGCGTCACGTCTCACAATTTGCACTTATTTTTGACTGTCAGAACTTGATGAATGTTGACGAGAAACATCTTTGTTGTGGAAATGTTTTTCTTTTTAATAAAATGTCAAGGGTTTCAGCCTAGGCCGGGTGAAAGAACAAAGTTTATGTTGGTTCTTTTTCTTGGAATTGTGTTATCGTACAATGTATTTCAAATTTTTCTTTGTATTATGGATGTGTTTACGAAAAGCAGAACCTTCCAGAAAAATAACCAAAGCAAAATATGTAGACATCAACTTAGGACCTTCTTTTGCTAAGAAAGATTCCTAACATCATCATAATTTTAGCCGGACAACGTCCAGAGCTGGATATGTCCTTCCCTAAAAATCGCCACATGGACTGGTCCCGCGCTGCTCGCATCCAGCGTTTTCCCGCGATCTTCACCAGCTCGTCGGTCAATTCGAGAGCCATTCGAGAGCCTCACACTCACTTAAATTAGCAGAATTATCCGCCATAACATCTAAATAAAAAAGAGCTCAACATTGAAACTACCTTGTTAAAATACCTTCGTAACGTCACATTTCTTTATCTTCTTCAACATTTCAGCTGACATGACGTAAGTCTGACGATTCTGGGGTCTTGGACCAAGAAAAATATAGTATTTAATATAAGCACATTTATTAAAACTGCCTCGGTAGTCTAGTGGTCCTAAGCGCGACTGCTACGTTAGAGGTCTTGGGTTCGAATCCAGGTTGAGCAAAAAGTGTTATTGGATTTTTCTATGAAATTCTCAGTATCAGCTCGGAGTTAGGATTTGTGTCCGGTTAATGGCAATAGACTTTCCCCCTATTACATGGGACCTAAACGTACCGGCAAACTGTGGGTGTACATTAGTACAACTCTGCCAAAACCTTCGGGGAATACAGGCGTGATGGTATGTTATGTTAAATTTAACTTTCGTTGGATTCCATTGTTCAACGGAGAGGTAACTATTTTAAATAGTTTTAATTATTTTAGAATGAATAATTTTAGTGACCGGCACAAGTCGTGAGCATAAATAAACATAAAGTTCATTTTTGGGTCTCTTTGGCGGTATGAAGATAGTGGGGGGTATTGACGCCTCCTAAGGTGATGGTCTAGGCTCTTGGATATTACGCCATTAGCCGTCCCGACTATCGGGATCACATTAATTGCTGTATTCACTTATTATTAATAATATAATATGTTACAAGTTCTATGGCTACCACCTCGCTTAAACGGGTTTTACATAATTATAAATTAAAAACATTATTTCTAACTGGATCAGTAGGCATAATCGTTGCCAGAGTAGCGGAAATTGTTCGAAAGAGTTACCGCGGCCCTGGACCGCAAAGCGCAATAGAAGGTACATGGATGGGTTTTAGTCAGTAAGAGGCTGACAAATCCTTCCGCTACACCACTTCCCACCCATAAAAAAAAAAACATAATCGTGCCCAAACCCTCTCATCAACAGTAGCGTTTGTAAAACCGTATACACATATCGTTTATTCGCAGGCCAAAATTACTCCATTTTACGTTCCAACCGACCTTTTTACTGTTTCCTATGGATATTGACGGGATAACGTGTTACGGAGGGATCTATTGCTCGTAAACGACTCTTTACTTTTATGGTTAGCTGATCAAAATCTTAAAGAAGATTGGATACGTTTTGTTTTGAATTTTCAGTAGCAATAAAAGGGTTGTGGTTGGCTAGGGAAGTACTACTGTTTAGATACAGTTGTTTCAACCGAATTAAAATCAAACTCTTTAAGCTGTCATTACTAGGATAGCCAAGATATTAGTGTCCTTATTCTATCTATAAAATTTTATCGAGTATTAACCATACTTACCATCATCACGCCTGTATTCCCCAAAGGGTTAGGCAGAGGTGTACCAATATACACCCACAGTTCGCCAGTATGCATTAACCGGGCACAAATCCTAACTCCCAGCTGCTACTGAGATATTCCTAATGGTTTTCCCAATAATACTTTGCTCGACCTGGGAATCGAACCCAGGACCCCATACTTATCAATCGCGCTTGCAACTACGAGACCAACGGGGCAGTTTAGTAGTAGTTCGAGTATTAACCAATGTTAATATACAGCCTATTATTGTACAGTTGCAGGTTAGGACTGCCTGTCCATAGAAGCGGAGCGTTTCTGCGGAGCGGGGAAACGGAGAAATCGCATAAAATCTTCGCCCCGCTTTAGCTATGCAATGCTTTGGTTAATATTTCTCCGTTTCTCCGCTCCGCAGCCTTGCTCCGCTTCAGTGGACAGGCAGCCTTAAGGCGTATATTCACACAGAGAAGGCACGACCATTGATAGACACGCCTGTTCATGGCGGATTAGCCATTTCAGACTTGAATTAGGCAAGTCCAGGTTTCCTCACGATGTTTTTCTCCACCGATGTCAGTAACGATTATAGTAAACATAATAAGTACGTATGAATTAAAAATCTCACATTGGTCCTTGCCCTGTGTCGAACACGCAACTTCATGCATGCGAGGCGAGTGCCTTAACCACTCAACCATCTGGAATGTTCAATAATTACGTCCAAATACTAGATTTGTTTTTCACATAGGTACTTACAACTTACATATGACAAAATGCTACATCGAATGTTAAGATAAGAACTGTCTCGTTAGCCTAGCGATCCTAAGCGCGACTGCTACGCTAGAGGTCTTGGGTTCCATTCCCAGGTCGTGCAAAGTGTTATTGGGTTTTTCTGTGAAATTCTCAGTAGCAGCTCGGAGTTAGGATTTGTGCCCGATTAATGGCAATAGGCTTGGCCCCTATTACATGGGTCCCAAACATACCGGCGAACTGTGGGTGTACATTGGTTCACCTCTGCCTAACCCTTCGGGGAATACAAGCGTGATGTTACATTTATGTGTTTTTTTTCTTTAAGTCTTTAAGTACAAGAGGTAGTGCACCCGTTTAAACAACTTTTTAACATCCGACCACACACATAGAATCGATTAATTTAAATCGATTAATCAGCCGACCCGATTAACGATTAATCGAGACGTTTTCATAACGATACCTTAATTAGATTGTATTTATGAGTTCATGGATGTTTGGAATTTTGTTGTATTATGTTAAAATGTTTTATAAATTTTGTTTGATTCACCGGTAGCTACAGTGGTAAGTAATTAATATCTGTAGTGGTCAGTTAGAGAGAATTATGAATTTAAGACCACACACGATCATTTCTACTACAGTTGACTATAGTTAATTCAAACCTGCGATAATTCGAACCTCTCTATAATTCAAAGTTATCACTAGTTCCCTTAAAAAATCTCTACTTCCAACATACTTATTTCTGCCGCAAAGCAGCACTGCTGTGTTCCGGTTTGAAGGGTATGGGTGCCGGTGTAATTACAGGCACATGAGACATTTCAAATTTGTCACTGGGATGGCAACGCATTTGCAAGGCCTCTGGTATTGCAGATGTCTATAGGTAGCGGTGACCACTTGACATCAGGTAGGCCGAGGGCTCGTGTGCCATCCCAAGGCATAAAAATATTGTGTGCGGCCCTGATGCAAGGCATGGTCCGGAGCGAGAGGGAATGGGATGCAGTCGCCTCCTTCTGTGAGGCAGTAATGCTTGAGAAGAAGGCGGCCGTACCACGCGCGCCTCAAAGAGATGTCAGCATAGGGAAGGGACCACTGAGGGCCGATGCCTGCCGGGGCTGCGGGTTGTTCGTAAGAGATACCGCGCCCCCGGAACGCAAAGGGCACAAGAAGAAACATGGGTGGGTTTTAGTCAGCAAAAGTCTGACACTGCATCCCGCCCCGCCCAGGGCGGGAGAAGTTATTTGATGATTTCCCACCGTCCAAAAAAAAAAAGGCATAAAAATAAAAATGGCTGAAAATTTCGCTTGTGAAAATACGTTGAAAAAAATAACTAAGCAATAAAATAAATACTTAATACATTTATGTAATACTTCCCTCTGAACCCTAAAGCCCTAAATACACAAACTAAGCACATTAATATTCTACAACAGTATGTACACAGCTTAATAAACTTATCCTACTTACATACAGACTATAATGTGAGCCATTAAACATAATTTAGATGTTCCCTGAATTAATTACATCGATGTACTTTGTAACGACTCGTTGTTGATAACGGCTGGTTGTTCGTACAACTTTATTGGAACGTTTTTGAATGATAATACTAAAGGTTATCGCTTACAATAAGAGCATCGCTGCCTCACGGTATTGGCCCTGCTGGAGTTGCTATGAAAAATCCAATCGTTTGATTACAGAATGCCGCCCGCAAGCCGTTACCTTTTTTGATCTTGTCACTTTGAAAAATGCCGACAGCTTCGTTAGCATAGTGGTTCTAAGCGCGACTGCTACGCTAGAGGTTTTGGGTTTGATTCCCAGGTCGACCAAAACGCGCTATAGGGTTTCTCAGTAGCAGCTCGGAGTTAGGATTTGTGCCCGGTTAATGGCAATAGGCTCGCTCCCTATTACATGGGACCTAAACATACCGGCGAACTGTGGGTGTATTTTTTCATTATTTTTCTTCTTCTCTTTTGTAAAAAAACGGTACCCCACACTATGAATTTCTCCTGTATCGTGGGTGCGTTTACAAACATTAAAACTCACATACACAAACAGCTAGACCCGGAACAACTATCTGTAGGTCATACAAACATTTGTTCCGTGCGGGAATCGAACCCGCGACCGGCAGCACATCAGTCGATCGCTCGGCCACTGCGCCAACCGTGTCGTCCATTGGTACACCGCTGTGTAACCCTTCGGGGAATACAGTCGTGATGGTGTGTTATGTAATTAATTCGCTGCTTTTCCATTCTTTGTTGTCCATTAACAATCTAGTTTCACAATTTAGTACATTATAACACTGAATCATTTGTTGTATTAGCAACAACATTAAAGGCACTATTGACTCACTACTGTAACCCAATTCCCGTATTTGTCATTTATAATTAACAGCTGATATCTGCTGTATGTTTGTTAGTGTGTTTATTACGCAGAAACCTTATTAGTGTACTAATACAAAATGCAGTTTAACATTCTCTCAAAATTCCAGAAGGTTGTCATAAAAGGCATAAATAATTTAAAAAAATACGACAACAGTAATTGACGGTATAGTTGGCGCAGTGGTTGGAAGGTTGGCTGCTGCACTGCGTGTCACGAGTTCGATTCCCGCACGGAAAAAATATTTGTATGGCCTACAGATAGTTGCTCCGGGTCTGGCTGTTGGCGTGTTCGAATTTATCTGTCTTTCTGTGGTACACCTCTGCCTAACCCTTCGGGGAATACAGGCGTGATGATATGTTATGTTCCAAAACTAAAACACGAATGAATATCTACACACTGAAAATATATTCAAGCCTACCCAATTTGAATAGAACAAAGGATTTTCCTACGATATTTGATTAGCGACTGACCAATTCCCGGCCCTACCGACCAATTCATATAATGGCTTGGCCTGCATTGTCCGCCAAACAAAAGAGTCAATTATAATTCGCCAATAAGGATAATTGTTACAGACTTTCTAAAGAGCTAAGTTTACATCTAGGCGATTTATTATAATCCTATTTAGTGTATGTGGAACTATTGTGTATTCAAGTTAAGAGAGAATTGTTCATTGGTTGTGCAATCATCGCTTTCGAGAAATAAAAAAAATTAAATAATATTATCTAGCTTATATGGTCCCATTGCTGGGCATAAGGCCTCTTCTCGTACAGAGAAGGCACGAGAATTGATCGCCACACTTGCTCAAGACGTTATGCCTTGTAATAATAATAATAAGTCAACTGCTTCGTTAGCCTAGTGATACTAAGCGTGAATGCTAGAGGTCTTAGGTTCGAGCAAAAAATGTTATTGGGTTTTTCTATGAAATTCTCAGTAGCAGCTCGGAGTTTGGATTTGTGCCCGGTTAATGGCAATAGGCTAGCCCCCTATTACATGGGACCTAAACATACCGGCGAACTGTGGGTGGTGTACATTGATACACCTCTGCCTAACCCTTCGGGGAATATAGGCGTGATGGTATGATGGTATGTGTGTTTTCTTCACCTTGAATAACTACGATTTTTAAGTTTTCAAATAATTTGAACAAGATCAAAAACAATAAATATTTTTTTCTGTTTTCCGAAATGTAAAGACCAGTGATTCTTTAAACACAATTTTTTGATAATTATTTAGATTTATTTATTTATTTTTAATTTGAATAGTTCATTGACTTTTTGAATTCATAATATTATTATCAGTTGCACATTTAAACATAACAACTGCAACCAATTGCATTTACACAAGGCGACCACCATTAGTTACATGTCTACCTTTGCAAGTACCAACTGATTTATGACTCTGTATGTACCCTAAATATGTCCACATTCATAGCCCAGTAGCCATGAGTTTGTGACTGTACTCTGAAATATTGAGAAAGTCTCCTTTTTAGTAGTAGTGTCCCAAGTATAGGCTTTCAATTGGTGGCCACCCTTACCTTTACCAATAATTTAAAACTTAACTTTAAGGACCAATTAAAAGTGTTTTATTTTGAGTATTTTTATATATTGAAAGTAGCTTTTGCTTGCGACTTTGTCCTCGTAAGCATTGGTATTCGCGGACTGAACAAAGTCGCGGAATAAATAGTATCCTATGTCCTTTCTGAGGCTTCAATTTTTTTTCCTTTAATTCAAGAATTAAACACGGTTTTTTATTTTATTTTATGACTGCCTCGTTGGCCTAGTGGTACTAAGCGCGACTGCTACGCTAGATATACTACCCGTAACCACTGTCAAAGATCTACGAATGACAGCCGGGACCAACGGCTTTATGTGCTTTCCGAGGCACAGGGTGTCACACCACCAACTTTCCAACTCCGGACTGCTACTTAGAACTTCTTATTTTAAAACCCAATAACACTTTTTGCCCGACCCGGGAATCGAACCCAGGACTCCATGCTCATTAATAGCGCTTGCGACCACGAGACCAATCAATAACATAGTTTTAATACCAGTATTACTATATCGTTGTGTAATAAAAATGCGCGCCGCACACTAATTGGCACGGAGATGGCGCGTGCCGTGTCCATTGCTTTAAGTTTGCGGGACTTTCATTCCATCGCGGTTGCTTCTTTAATACCTTTGTTTCATCGGTACAAACTCGATTGCGGTCGTAAGAGAATTGCATTTGCAATCTGTATGTACAGTCACGGAACAAAGCGGATGAGCTTAAATATATTCCTTTTGCTGTGTAACGGGTATATATAACTATGTCATTTTGATTTTTGACGGTTCGAGGATCTTTTTTTAAATATCGTTGGATGGCAAACAAGCCGACGTCCCACCTGATGTTAAGTGGTCACTACTGCAAATACGTTGCCATCCCAGTGACAAAGTTGAAATGTCTCATGTGCCTGTAATTACACCGGCACCTATACCCTTCAAAACGAAACACAGCAACGCTGATTTACGGTAGATATAGGTATGGTGGTAATACTTCACCGGACGAGCTCCTTAACAAAAAGCTACAATACTACCATCCTATCATCATGTACCGATGTAAACCCACAGTTCGCCAGTATGTTTAGGTCCTATGTAATAGCGAGCGAACCTATTGCCATAAACCGGGCACAAATCCTAACTCCGAGCTACTACTGAGAATTTAATAGAAAATCCCAATAACATTTGCTCGACCTGGGAATCGAACCCAAGACCTCAAGCGTAGCAGTAGCGCTTAGGACCACTAGGCCAACGAAGCAGTTATGCCCATAAGGAACAATGACCGAAGCCTAAGCATGTTGTTGACAAACAAACAAACAAACGATTAAAATCACTACTCTCTAAAACAGGGTCCATTCAATCGTCCCCATTATGAAGTCGTTGTATTCCGTACGACACGTTTTAAGTAAAAAAGATAATTGCGCCGATGTCCCGCCGGGACTCATTCACTCAACCATTCATTCGACCATTCGTTCGTTCATTCACAGCGGGCAGGTATTTTAACAAGCAAAAAGTGTGGCCACGCGACCCAAGCGCGCCGGAATTGAATTAGTTTACCATCCACTGAGATGATTTGAAGCTTTTATTAAATTTAAGTTTTATTAGTAAATTATAGGATTTTTATATTAGGGGTAATGTGCATGGATTTTTTTTTTATCAGTTTTGAGTATCTACTACTATCTATATTCTGACAAATAATAGATAGGTATTATAAAAAAAAACAGCATATATCTAAATTTGAAATCACGGATAGTCAGAACTTCAGAAAAGCCGGGTGCGCAGTACTCGTAACAGACGTGCTTGTATGAACAGATGTATGAACGTGGACGAGGCTAAGGAAGTATGTAAGGATCGTAGCAGGTGGCGTTCTGTGGTTTCTGCCTACCCCTATGGGAAAAAGGCGTGAGTTTATGTATGTGGATAGTCAGAAGCCAGAAAGTGTGACAACCAGTCTTCCCAAGAGGTATCCTATTGCCCAGTAACTGGGTTGTGGAAGTCAAATAGGTGAACACACACACATACCATCACTACTGTATTCCCCGAAGGGTTAGGCAGAGGTGTACCAATGAAAACCCACAGTTCGCCGACATGTTTAGGTCCCATATAATAGGGGGCGAGCCTATTGCCATTAACCGGGAACTAATCCTAACTCCAAGCTGCTACTGAGAAGTTCATGGAAAATTCAATAACACTTTCGCTTAGCGTAGCAGTCGCGCAAAATGTTTATAATAAGTTGCAAGCATTCGCTCAGTCCAGAACAGGTATTTGTCTTCCAATCCTGTTTTATCACACATAGATTGAGTCATTACAATCAATGGACTACGACATATATATTTAAAGGAGTAATATTCTCAGCAAGTCCATCTTGTTCTTGGAAAACACAGCAGGTAAGCGCATACCTCGTTTTACTGCTTATAAAAGGTATTAATTCAGTTTAATGTGATGGCTACTGCTGTGAGGTGCCTTGATTTCAATCTTGTTGTTTTGTATTCTCTTAAAATCGTAATTTTAAAGGTAATTGAATACTTAATAGACTTTTATATGTCTATTTAGGGTTAGTTCTGCCAAAATGATCTATTTTATTTGTTTGTTGTTACATACACACACATACCATCATGCCTGTATTCCCCGAGAGGTTAGGCAGAGGTGTAACCAATGTACACTCATAGTTTGCCAGTATGTCTTTAAGTCCCAAGTAATAGTGGACGAGTCTATTGCCATTAACCGGGCATAAATCCTAACTCCGAGCTGCTACTGAGAATTTCATAGAAAAACCCAATAACACTTTTTGCTCGACCTGGGAATCGAACCTAAGACTTCTAGCATAGCAATCGAGCTTAGGACCACTAGGCTAACGAGGCAGTTATTATTGCTTGATGGTGATGAGATATTTCACATATTAAATTGGTTTAACGCAGGTAATTTATACAAATTTTGTGAATATCGCGGGAAACCGCTGGCGGCTTTCTTTAAACCCTTTATTTTTTATAAAACCTTGCGCCACACTAGGAATTTCTCCTGTATCGTGGGTGCGTTTACAAAAATTTCAACTCGCTTACACAAACAGCCAGACTCGGAACAACTATCTGTAGGCCATGCAAATATTAACTGCGCTGGGAGAGTATGTCAGACTCTTACTGACTAAAATCCTCCCCAGTGTTCCCTTCCTCCTTACACCAGCGATCCGGAGAAGCGTGACTAAGAATAAAGCGTGTACCGGAAAAGGTATATACATATCAAAGGCACGGATTCTATAGATGTTAACAAACCACATAGTAACATTTTTTTAATATCTATACTCACAAAATTATAAAATTAAGAAACACTTAAGTAAAAAATCAAATGTTTCCAATTGAATTCTACACATCACTACATCAAGTCAGCTGATCGGTGTCAATAAAATACACACAAAGAAACGACTCCCTAAAAGATTTGTTTCTTCTGACGTTTGTTATGATGTAAACTTAATAAATTGCCGAAATAAAAAAAAATATTATGTATTTTCAAAGTTATTGCTTTTGAGCTGAAATTTTGCATAGACATTCAGTACCGGATACACTCTTCACCCCGTTTGTATGGATATACCCTTTCTGAGAATTTTTTTTTGACGGCGCAAATACTCCTTTGTTTGCGTGACTACAATTTCTCAAGTATACGCGCCCGCGCCACCTCCTATCTGTTATTCGAAATTCGAACCATTTCGTTTCCGTTGTGATGCACAATGTATTCCAATATTATCGTAGTGTGCCCTTGCCTTTAAGTTGTTGACAAGTTGATTTTTATTCTTGTTCAAACAGGTTACACGACTTTGATTAGGGTAGGAGGAACGGGTTACAGGTGCATCCAGAAACTATTACTGCCCCGTTGGTCTCGTGGAAGCAAGGGCGACTTCCCAGGAGACTTTCCAGGGGACTTCCCAGGGGACTTTTAGGGGGGGGGGGGGGGAGGTGTTCCCAGGTCGGGCAAAAAGTGTTATTGAGATTTTCCATTACGAATTTCTTAGTAACAGCCCGGGTTTTGGAAGTTGGTGATGTGACATCCCCGTGTCTCAGAAAGCACGTAAAGATGTTGGTCCCGGCTGTCATTCGTAGATCTTTGACAGTCGCTACGGATAGTCAGAAGCCAGGAAGTCTGACAACCAGTTTAAACAAGAGGTATCGTGTTGCCCAGTAACTGGGTTGTGGGGGTCAGATAGACAGTCGCTCAATGTAAAACACTGGTAACACACAATTGTGCACTAAATATTGCCTGCGTACTTGGCGAGTCTTCGCTGAGATTAGCCGCCGTGACTGCAATCGGTTTAGAGAATATTATTATTATATTATCATATTTCTTTTTATTTTCAGATAACCCGATACCAACAGAGTAAACTACAGAAAGTACTTACGTTCCAAGTATTTCAAGACTATTACAATCCCACGTTTCCAGTCGGCGTATTTGCGCACAAGCGACAGAGATTCAAATTCCTTTGCATATTGTTTTAGTTATTCTGTTCTGAAATCCTGAAAGGATTCCGCTCAGAAAATTCTTTGGCGAAAGAAACAATCCTTACCTACGTTGTCTTTTAAGGAAATGTTGTTTTGAAGTAATCATAAAAAAGAAGTACTCCATCTAAGTAGAAAGGTGTATCTTATAAAAATACGCGGTAGAATATTGACGCGGAAATTCTGTTCAGATTCAGGGACATGACATTTTGAGATCATGAGACATGTCTCATATTAGTAATGTCTTACTGATGTTGTCCCGTGCCTAACCCTTCGAGGAATACAGAAGTGGCAGAAATGGTATGTGTGTTTATTGATAGAAATAGCTTGAAACTAGCTTGTGTCCTCGGTTTCGTTCGCGTGAATGTCTAGTTTTCTATTTGCGCGGAACACTTTTAATTTTTTTTTTTTTTAAGTAAGTGTAATCTAAGTTACTCTTTATAATATCAGCTGTATACCAGTGAAAGTCATGTCAAAAGCGGTCCAGCCGTTTCGGGTATAGGCTAGAACAAACAGACAGACCAACCTTGCAAATATGCCAACTCTTGAAGATCTAAACGGTGCTGATCCACACGTCATGTCCGTGAACAAACGCTGTTAATTAGGATTGGTCATCTCTTAAGTGACATGGATTACATCCCTATTATTATTGTATTGTTTTATTTTATTTTTTCTGCCTCGTTGGCCCAGTGGTCGTAAGCGCGATTGCTACGCTAGAGGTCTTGGGTTCGATTCCCAGGTCGAGCAAAAAGTGTTATTTGGTTTGTCTATGAATTCCTCAGTACCAGCTCGGAGTTAGGATTTGTGCCCAGTTAATGGCAATATGCTCGCCCCCTATTACATGGGGCCAAAAAACTTACTGGCGAACTGTGGGTGTACATTGGTACACCTCTGCCTAACCCTTTGGGGAATACAGGCGTGATGGTATGTTATATTATTTTCCCCCTTATTGTTCAAGCGACAAGAATATCGTGCCCAGGATTTTGTAAAAACCTAATTGAAAAGAGTGTCCGTGGACTTTCTTGCTCGTTCTTATCCAGAGAGATCTACCTAGGTTTTGGAGCAACTAGCTTCAACTTCTTGGCTAACTGACGGACTCCTTGACTTTTCAAAAGTGCCTCAAATGGTTTGATTGAAATAAATGCTTTGACTTTGACATAGGACACCTCAGTGTTGAAATTGTAAGCCGTTTATGTTAAAAAAATCAGCCGTACCATATAAAAGTACTTATGCTTACAAGTATTATATATAATTTTTATTGTGATTTTAACAATTGGAAAGTGAACACCATGACCAATGATTTCAAGTTACAACTTCTCCAAAAAAGCAGATTTTTACCCCTGAAAGTCTGGCTTTACACTGACAATTTACTGTAAACTTGATTTTTTTAAGTGCTATGAGATCAATGAATAGTTAATCAATTGTGTTGGCAAAAAAGAGACGATCTAGGTTCCATTGCTATTGCCATACAAAATTTATGAAGAACCAATTTGACAGCTCAAAAAATTTAGTCAATCAGCGGCAAGTACATTCAACTGTTTGTAGGGATACACAAATACTCCCCCTCTCATCCCCAAAAAGACCAGATTCCCCATTACAATGTCGTCTACATATTTACATAGACTTCTTCTACTTGCAGTACAAACTTTAAGTACCTATCTAATCATAACTTTGATAATACAAGACAAATGAGGTGTTCACCACCCTCACGACGAAGGGATCTAACAACCCGAACCCACTTTCGAAGATTTCGACACTGAATAGGTAAAGAACAGAAGGCTAACATTACTCACAAATTAATTGTAAAGACGACGGTAACTTGTCAATGTTTCATACATACATAACCTCACGCCTTTTTCCCATGGGGGTAAACAGAAACCACAGAACGCCACCTGCTACGATCCTTACATACTTCCTTCGCCTCGTCCACGTTCATACATCTGTTCATATAAGCACGCCGGTTACGAGCGACCTTTCTGAAGAACCTCACCAATTAGGTCATGGTAGGTCTTTCTAGGGCGTCCTCTCACGGCGTTGCCACTCACATCTGCCATATAAATCCCTTATAAAAATGTTTTATAAAAGAGCATTATTATCGACCTATGCTTATGTGTATGAGATCAAACCGTTTAAAACCGTTCACCATATTAAAACAAATGTGTTTTACGAAAAGCTGCCAAAAACGTAACTAGATGGCGTTGGCGTCGAATTCGATCGCGATATCGTTTGCTTACAACAATTTGGCCTTGTGATGTTTTATGAAATATAATTAGATATAGAACAGTATACATTTTTGTGGTTTTATTTACCTTAAACCCTACTAGTATACACATTGAGGTCAAATTACTATGTGCTGGGTACCTTGTCAGTGTTCGGTAATTAACATGATGTTTTTGCTCAATATAATGTATACTGATGATATAGTGGTATTTGTTTCAGGCACATAGGTTAGGTTTAAATTTTTTTATCCATACTCATATTATAAATACTAAAGTAACTCTGCTGTCTGTCTGTCTGTCACGGTTTCACGACTAAAAAATCACCGAAAAAAAATTGATGTTTTTTTTAATGAATTGAGTTTATAAAGCAGCATTACTAGTCGTTCTATACCGACATCTATCACTCAACATGCGAACTACTAGGATAAGCTGATGTTTTCTAGATTGCACTATTAGAGTACGGCGCGACGTTGGCATATACATATACAAAATCCCAACACTAGACACAACACCAGCTTGGTCGGAGGATCCTCCTTTTTTAACGGAGGATGACAAACTTAACACCTTGTTTCTCATACTTCCACAGTTCTATGTAAAGCATTGGTATTCAGACTGGAAACCGGCCCCAACATAATTAGGAAAAGGCTAGGGAGATAGATTGATTGACAAAGAAACTAGTGATCTTCAAGGTGCCTTGACCTTCTGCCCACATCTACTTGGTGGTGACCCCCCTTGAGTGTCGGTATCTTTCAGTAGATATTTGGTTCACAGCTTGATTATGATAAATGATCTTTATGCGCGTCCTACCGATGATAAAAAGGGTCTTTTAGACTTCTACGAACACCGTCATTCTCTATTTTTGTTATTTTTAAGACTTACACATGATTGCAGAAAAATTGGCGCATGAAAAAGGTTTTTTGTGTAAATATTTGTTTACAAGACTTGCATTTTTTTTTCATTTGCTTGGGGCATAACGTGGTTTCACGTCACATCCATACCTACGAGATAAACAGCCGTTTGTTTTTGTATGATCAGAGACAAATTTAGACTTTATGCATAATCCATATCAAACCGAAAGTTTTTATAGACGTATCTATCCAATCTACACTTTTTCTAAATTAACCTGATGTTTTCCACCACTGGGAAAGGTTTCCCCCAAATCTTGCAATCCTGCACTTTATTCTGGACAGACCTTCAAAGTCAAAGTCAGAGCATTTATTTCAATTAGACCACTTTTGAATTGTCAAGAAGTTACCCATACAAAAAGTTGAAGCTAGTTGGTCGTTCCAAAACGTGGGTCTCTATAAAGAAGAACGAGCAAGTAACTCCATGGACACTCTTTTCAAATTGGTTTTTACAAAATCTTGGTTACAATATTATTGTTGCTTCTATATGTAAAAACAATGACAGTGAATAATAATAAAAAAAACAATAGAAATAATTATAATAATAAAGTGCAAAAGCCATGGCTGTCAAGAGATGACCAATCTGAAGTGACAGCGCCCGTTCACGAACATGACGCGTGCATCCGTCCTTGCCGACGTTGTTCATCTTACACGTCTGTCCACCCATTTGATTGCGTGAAGACTTTAACCTCATCTAAAAATCGTTACAACATCCACAAATCCATTATTAAAATTCTGGATACAGCAGTATCCATACAGTAGTCCTTAACTACACTGGCGATAAAATCAAATACCACACATACCACTAAAAGCCAACAAACATTCTGAAAATTGCAAGATTTTTTTGCACGCCAGTGTATCAACATCATTATGGACCACACACATAGAACGGAAAGTTGGATTTCCGTAACACCACAACTGCTATTGCATAATTACACCTTATTCTTTTCTCGTTAAGGTTGGTTATTCTTTGCATTACGACGAGTCAATTAGTATTCTTTCATCTTACTTGTATGAATATTTCTTCGAACTAAGATCTGCGGCCTTGTGGAACAAGTATGGCGGAAATACTGTTAGTGTACAATAATAGATTGGTAATAAATATGTTACAGTTTAAAATCGCCAATCCACCTTATGCAAGCGTAGTGAGCAATGCGCGTGGCTTCTCTGTATGAGAAGAGGCTTTTGGCCTGCAGTGAGACAATAATAGACTGTTATTATTTGTTACAGGTAAATAAAAGATCGTTCTAATAGATGTAATTGCCTCGTTAGCCTAGAGGTCCGAAGTGCGACTGCTACGCTAGAGGTCTTGGGTTCGATTCCCAGATCCAGCAAAAAGTGTTATTGGGTGTTTCTATGAAATTCACAGTAGCAGCTTGGAGTTAGGATTTGTGCCAGGTTAATGGCAATAGGCTCGCCCCTTATTATATGGGACCTAAACATACCGGCGAACTGTGGGTGTACATTGGTACATCTCTGCCTAACCCTTCGGGGAATACAGGCGTGATGGTATGTGTTCTAAAAGATGTCCAGGATTTTTGAGGCCTGCAGTGGTAGGCGGCAGCATTCGAGGATGGCATGAGATGCATAGCTGACAGGCTCCCAAAATCCTCGGCTTAAGTCTAGGAAAGGAACATCGGACTTGCTTTTAGTTAGTGAGAGTTTTTCAGACCCCGCCTCAGGGCGGAAGACACCTAAGAGGATCTTCCAAACCGGATAAAACTGTTGACCCAATTCAGTTGAGTTTATAAAACACTACTTACTGCCCGCGAATTCGTCTTCAACTTCTGAATTATACTAAAGCACATAATTGTCTCACGGAGACATAAAAATTGCATACAAGTAATCCTATGTGTTCAGCTCGGTCGATATAATATTTAACTCTGTTTAGCCGTTTAAGCATGAAAGAGAAAGAACCGAATCATTGTAAAAAAAATGCGTAGTAGTTTAACCCTTCGTGAAGGAGCTCATCCGAGGAAGTACTACCACCATTCTCATTTACGCCGCGCAGCAGCGTTGCTGTGTTCCGGCTTGAAGGGTATGGGGTACCGGTGTAAATACAGGCACATGAGACATATCAGCTTTGTCCTTGGAATGGCAACGCATTCGCAAGGCTTCCGGTATTGCTGATATCTATAGGCAGCGGTGAACACTTTACATCAAGTAGGCCGTTGGCTTATTTGGCATGCGATGATATAAAAAAAATAACACAATATCCAATCATCAAATCCGTCCAATTATGCAGCCATTCTCATCGCTACTGATGGCCACGTGACTAATGGGGGAATCCAATCATATGTATGTACACTATACTGTATTATAACGGGTCTAAGGGACAACTATCCTTAAACTGAAACCATGAATTCTCTATTCTGGACTGAGTATCAGACAACAAGATTTTTTTTCGGAAAACCAAGAAGTATGATGGCTTGTAATACTTTTTCGCTAAGTGAAATTTCACTGCCTCGGTAGCCTAGTGGGCCTAAGCGCGACTGCTAAGCTAGATGTCTTGGGTTCGATTCCTAGGTCGAGCAAAAAGTGTTATTGGGTTTTTCTATGAAATTCTCAGTAGCAGCTCGGAGTTAGGATTTGTGCCCAGTTACTGGCTAAACATACTGGCGAACTGTGGGTATACATTGTTACACCTCTGCCTAATCCTTCCGGGAATACAGGCGTGATGGTATGATGATGATGAAATTTCACTCTTATTCTTTCTGTATCGTCTTCAGCGGCTGGTAAAAAAATATTTTGCCCAATTTTAGGTCAACAAGGGAAAAAAGCAAGAAGCCAATTTTTCAAACTGGATCTTTCAAAAAAAAAAGGGAGATATTGCAAAATTTTCCGGCAAGAATTTCCACTTGTTCCGAAGTTAGAATAGTTAACTGAGTGCACTGGCAAAGTTTAAGGATAGATGTCTCTTACACCCTTTATTTCTCTAATTCATTTAAACAAGATTACAGCTGCCATTTTTTTCTCCCCATCAAATTGATCCGAGTTAACGAAGATACAGCATTGAAAGTAAATTATTAACTGAACGATCCCTTTGTAAAAAACTTTCGCTCGTTAAAGCGGCTACATTTGAGTTTAATTTACTGTATTTATTAGTGCTGTTGTGGATTGATTGTGGTTCAAATTTGGGTACAGTTGTGTAAAGGCCGAATAAAGATTCGTTTTTGATTTCGGCCAAAAATCGGCCGAAACTTCGTTCATATTAAAATGTTTAAATAAAACAAATTTGAATAAAGAATATTTTTGGTGTAGGCTTCAATCACTGTTTTCGAATACCTACAATATTTGTGTAAAAAAACAAAAAAAAATAAATTTATTTCAGTATACGATAAAAATGTAAACATGTCTGATAATCTATTTATAACAGTAAAACACAAAAAGTGGCGAAATAACCGTCATCATCAAGTGCATTGAGGAAATCACTGTATTTTAGTGATATTTACATATCATATCAGCACGCCCGTATACCCCGAAGGGTTAGGCAAAAGTGAACCAATTGTACACCCACAGTTCGGCGGTATTGTCATTAACCGGGCACAAATCCTAATTCCGAGCTGCTACTGAGAATTTCCTAGAAAACCCCAATAAGTCTTTGCTCTACCTGGGAATCGAACCCAAGACCTCTAGCGTAGCAGTCGCACTTAGGACCACTAGGCTCACGAACTAATGTCAACCTATTACAGTTCAAAAGATACAGTCCTATGACAAATTCACAGATAGACAACGGAGTCTCAGTAAACGGGTCCCGTATAAATAGAGAATAAGCCTTATCTGCTAGATTCCATCAACGGCAGTTCATCTTAACTCCGAAAAATATTACGTGACTCGCTCCGGACGACCATTACTCAACATGAAAACCGCATTTTTCTATTCAAATAAATTCTAGGCCACGACCCAGTGCGTTAACTTAGGTATACATACATCAATGAGGACTGATTTCTAGTTATACAGGGTGCTTGTAAAAATATATTCTCCTGACCCATTTAAGACATGGCGGCTCGCAGAAAATAGTCCACAAGGGTGTGCGCAAGCACAGGTGTATCCGCTCCTTTTTTTTTTCTTGGGACGATCCCGTTGCTCTTTTCTCAACCAGTGTAACTCCTGAAAGCCAGAATCAACAGTAGAGACTGCCAGAGGAGCGTCGAGGTAATGAAGCTCGCCGAGTCTCGGAGAAACGATACAACTGTCTTGGATTCCGCAACGAAATTCATCAGAAAGGATTAGTGGAAGAGTAATATCCGTGTGATCTCCAGACCGATTTCCGAGTAACCAAGAACGCAGGAGGTATAGAGCACAAGTGTGTAGGAGCACAGGTGCACTCCCTCCTCCCTAACTCTCATAGTTCGATGTGACGGCAATCGGACACAACCGAGGAGAGATCACGCGCAGGTCCAATGGTTTTACGTGCTTTCCGAGTGACGGAATGTCACACCTCCAACTTCCAAACTCCGGGCAGTTACTGAGAAATCCCTAATTGAAAAACTCAACAACAGTTTTGCCCGATCTGGGAGTCGAACGTAGAACCTCATGCTCAATAGTCGCGCTTGCCACCACGAGACCAACGGGACAGTTACACCAAGTCCAAAACATGGAGAAGATTTTTTTAGAATAACAACAAATCTTTTTCATTTTTGTATTTCAATAAAATGTACATATACTTTGTAATTTTATTATTATTTACTAGCGCACTGCCTGCGACTTTGTCCGCGTGGCTTATTTCACCCGCGTTAAGAGTTTATCTTTCGCTACTGCTCGGCTTCCGTGTGTTGTAGCGTGATGTTATATAGCCTATCTTACTCAGGAATTATGTAGCTATCTATTGGTGAAAATCAGTCCAGTAGTTTAAAATATTACTGTAGATAATACTATGAAAATTACATATACATTTTTCAAATTAAACATTACAGTCGAGGATAATTACAATAACGTTCATTTTCAGGAAATTATTAATTAATGAACCTATTGGAGGAGAATAATTAAATACCTACTCGAAATAATGTTCACTACAATTAATAGATACTTTTTTGTAATTAATGAATAACAAACGCGTTTAAATTTTATTTATTTATTAAAACTTTTTGCACATAATGTAAATAATACACTGTACAAAGGCGGACTTAATGCCTTTGGCATTTTCTACCAGTCAACCTTAGGGTGATGCAGAGACAAAACATAGTAGGTGCAAGGAACAGAAAGTTTCCAAGAATAAAATATAATGAATACATATACATACATACAAACAAAAATATGCAGAGTAGAGAAAGATAAAAAATACATAGGTGGAGAAAAATACCAAACTAATTGTGAGACGAGTCTACCAACTTCATAAGCAAGTGTTCGCGAGCTTTTACTTATTGAGTTAGTAGTACACCGCTCCCGTGTGTCGTAGCGTGATGTTATATACCCTATACTAATCCTTATGAATCTGGCTCATCATCTGCTTAGCCTTTTCCCAACTATGTGCGAGTCGGCTTCCAAGCTAACCGGATGCAGCTGAATATCAGTGTTTTACATGGAGCGACTGCCTATCTGACCTCCACAACCCGGTAACTGGGCAACACGATACCTCTTGGTTAGACTGGTTGTCAGACTTCCTGGCTTCAGACTATCCGTAACGACTGTCGACTGTCACAACGACATAAAACATACCATCACGCCTGTATTCTCCGAAGGGTAAAGCAGAGGTGGTGTACCAATGTACACACACAGTCTGCAGGTATGTTTTAGGTCCCATGTAATAGAGGGAACGAGCCTATTGCCATTAACCGGGCACAAATCCTAACTCCGATCTGCTACTGAGAATTTCAAAGAAAACCCCATTAACACTTTGCTCGATCTGGAAATCCAACTCAAGACCTGTAGCATAGCAGTCGTGCTTGCGGCCACTAGGATAACGAGGCAGATTCCGAGATTACTCTGAACAAAATGGCGGAACCTGCCATTAAAACATCAACCTGTACATCAAAGTTGATTCCCCCCGCCAGTATTACTAAAGGTGTGTAGAAGTCATTCATTTCGAGATTTACTTTGCTTGACTCCCTTTGAACGGCCTAACATCCATTTTATATTAGTTTCTTTTCCCGTTTTTCCATCGACCGACTTTGCTTTTTTATATTTCCATATCTGAAAACGTAAAAGGTTCGCATTTATATTGCTAGCAATGCTTATTAAGTTTGGTAGCCAGAATCCCGTGGCGTTTCTGTTATTTTTTTGTTGATCTTTGGTGATTGTATTGCCTTTTGAAGTTTATTCAATGGTTTTCAGGGTTCCGTACCCAAAGGGTAAAACGTGACCCTTTTACTAAGAATCCGCCGGCCGTCCGTCTGTCACCAGGCTGTACCTCATGAACCATGATAGTAAGTTAAAATTTCCACAGATGATATATTTCTGTTGCCGCTATAACAAATCTGAAAAACAGAATAAAATAGATATTTAAGGGGGCTCCCATACAACAAACGGGATTTTTTTTGCTCGTGTTTATAGATAATGGTACGGAACCCTTCGCGCGTGTGACCGACTCGCACTTGGCCGGGTTTTTTGTTTTTTGGTCTCTCTGTGCTTCGGACAGGACATTAAGTTTTTCCACATACACTCACGCCTTTTTCCCTAGGGGGTAGGCACAAAGATTTGGGCAGAGAAAACGAAGTTAAAAATAGACAACATTAATGTAAAACTTATAAGTTAGGACCCTTTTAGTTCTCAATTTCGCTTGTCTGTCCCAGGTCTAGAAAAAGGGATGAAATAATCTGCTTTATTAGCCTGTCCTTTGTCGAGGCCATAAATCGGTGAGCAGAGTTATTTGCCCGCAAACCTTTTTTTAAAGCCCTCTTTAGGTCCCAAATTTTTGTGCCAAAAAAATATACCTAATGTAAAGACGACACGGTTGGCGCAGTGGCCGAGCGATCGACTGGTGCGCTGCGTGTCGCGGGTTCGATTCCCGCACGGAATTAATATTTGTATGACCTACAGATAGTTGTTCCGGGTCTGGCTGTTTTTGTATCTAAGTTTACATGTTTGTAAACGCACCCACGATAGAGGAGAAATTCCTAGTGTGGGGCAAAGTGTTTTAAAAAAAAAAAAAAGACTTATTCATTAATCGGTTTGAAGTATATGTATGTGAACAACGCAACGTGATTTTTTTGTAGTAGTAGGTATAGCTTATTGTGAAGGAGCTCTTCCGGGGAAGTACTACCATCATACCTATTTCTGTCGCAAAGCAGCGTTGCTGTGTTCCGGTTTGAAGGGTGTGGGTGCCTGTGTAATACAGTCACATGACATTTCAACTTTGTCTTTGGGATAGCAAGGCATTTGCAAGGCTTCTGGTATTGCAGATAATTATAGGTAGCGGTGACCACTTAAGATTAGGTGGGCCATGGGCTTGCTTGCCATTCAACGAGGTTTTGAAAACAAATAATAATAACAAAAGCCGCGTAAAAAAAAAAAACAAACAAATAGACAACAAAACACATTTGTTGGGAAATTGTAAAAAGAAATAAAAAAAAACAAAAAAAAATAGAAACGATTAACCATGTCAAAAAAATAATTAAATCATAAAGAAAAAAAAAAAAACAAGATTCACTCACAGACTAAACATGGAAACTGGAAGGAACTGGAACTCATCTGCTAAACTGCAGCGGCGCGGCGGCGGCGAACTTTCGCGTCCAACCCTGGTGCAAGCCATGGTCCGGAGCGAGGGGGAATGGGAAGCAGTCCCCTCCCTCTGTGAAGCAGTTATGCTAGAGAAGGAGGCGTCGGGACGGTTGAGGCAGAGAGTCTCCCGTCCCAGCCGCCGCAGTAGCCGCTTCAAACGTCGGGAGCCACGGGACGACTGCCAACCACCATAGACGCGGGCCTGTGGACGGTGAGCAATGGGTAGCTCACCGTCCGTACGTTGCATAACGACAAGCCCTGTCGACGGCGCGTTCGTGTTCCGTGCGCGCCTCAAATAGATGTCAGCAATTTTTTGAAGGGGCCACTCAGGGCCGATGCCTGAAGGGACTGCGGGTTGTTCGTAAGAGATACCGTGCCCCCGAAACGCTAAAGGCACAAGAAGGAACATGGATGGGTTTTAGTCAGTAAAAGTCCGACACTCCCTCATGCACCGCCCAGGACGGGGGAAGTCATCTGATGACTTCCCATCGGTAAAAAAAAAACTACCAAAATTTTCATCGCAGTCGGAGGACTTCTAAGATAAGAAAGTATTCCATAAAGCTAAAAGCCCCGAAGTTAATACTTAAGTTTAAATAAGAATATTTCAATGAACTACCACCGTTCATTACGTAACCAATAAACCAAACGTGATAAATCTTACCGATCCAAAATGGTCGCATTTTAAATCGGTCCGGTCTCCTTATTAATTAATACGTTAATTACAGGGGAAGGCAGATGTTTTGATGTGATCAACAGATACCATTAACGCTTAAGTTGAAGCAAGCCGCCGACATGGTAAGAGAATAAGAATTACTTGGAATTGAAGAGTTGGATGAGAAGTGTGGCTGTAAAAACAGTGTGACATTCATTTTTTTTTTTTCGTTCGGAATGCGTAAGCTCTTGACTCTAGCCTAGGTCAGCGGAAATTTTTATTTTATTTGACGTATCATACCATCACGCCTGTATTCCCCGAAGGGTTAGGCAGAGGTGTAGCTACCAAGGTACACCCACAGTTCGCCGGTATGTTTTAGGTCCCTTGTAATAGGATGCGAGCCTATTGCCATTAACCGGGCACAAATCCTAACTCCAAGCTGCTACTGAGAATTTATTATTATAAACATATAAATAATAAATTTATAAAATAAAATATTTAAATTTATTATTAGATAAAAATATAAATAATAACATAATTTATTATGATTGATTGAATCGAACCTAATCTAACAGGTCTAGTAGTCCTAAGCGCGACTGCTACGCTAGAGTCTAGAGCTAGAGGCTAGAGGTAGTCTTACCGAGGCAGTTGGCATGTCATTTTATTTATGCAATATGAATAAGTGCAAAGGCGGACTTAATGCCTTTGGCATTCTCTACCATTCAACCAAAGGTGGTGAAGATATAATATGTATGATGAGTTTCATGGTCGTCCTGCTCCATAGATAACTACGCTGTGGAACGAGAAACTAGCTTCAATTTTCTATTGTAATAAATACAACTTCACGCTACGACACACGGGAGCGAAGCATTATATAAAAAACGTAACTAAACGCGGGTGAAACCGTGGGGTAATGCAAGTCAGTTATAAAAGCTCACTAGTACCTAAGTTTTAAGCATTATTTACCAAGACATTTATTTCAGAGTATTAACAAATAAACATCTAGGATTATCTCTTGTATTAAGATAATTAAAAAATAATCTTCCAAATCACATTATTTATTAGGTTAGTTAAGTTCATCTTCAAAACAAAAAATAATAAGAAAACAAAAATAGGACGGTCATCTTAAACACTAGTTTATTATTGTCTCACTCCAGGACAAAGGCCTCTTCTCATACTGAGAAGGCACGAGCAGTGATCACCACGCTTTACCACGCTTCGTCTCGCTTTTTAAGGGAGATTGGCGATTTCAGACTTATATTTATTTTAAGTCCTCAACTGCCGTTGGTCTCGTGGTCGCAAGCGTGACTGATAAGCGTGGGGTCCTTCGTTCGATTCCCAGGTCGGGCAAAAAGTGTTATTGGGATTTTCCATTAGGATGTGCTCAGTAGCAGCCCGGAGTTTGGAAGTTGGTGGTGTGATACCCCGTGTCTCGGAAAGCACGTAAAGCTGTTAGTCGCCGATAGTCGTACGGATAGTCAGAAGCCACGAAGTCTGACAACCAATCTAACCGTGTTGCCCAGTAACTGGGTTGTGGAGGTTAGATAGGAAGTCGCTCCATGTAAAACACTGGTATGCAGCTGCATCCGGTTGGTCTGGAAGCCGACCCCAACATAGTTGGGAAAAAGCTAAGCAGATGATGATTTATTATGAGTTCTGGTTTCAAACTTAGGTTAGGTTGAACAAACTTAGGGAGGACATATGAATTAGAAAAAATCACATTTCTACATGCCCGAGCCCGGTTGCGAACCTACACCACCGTGCATGAGAGACGGGCGCCTTAACCATTGGGCTATCACGACATTCTTCATTAATATTCAAACATCATTTCAGAAAAAAAAACATGTCGGCATATCACCAACTACGGGCTATAGGGGTATAGCGAATATATTATTATCAGATTAAGACTGCCTCGTTAGCCTAGTGGTTCTAAGCGCAACTGCTACGCTAGAGGTCTTGAGTTCGATTCCCCGGACGAGTAAATTATTATTGTTTTTTTCAACGAAATTCTTAATAGTAGCCCGGAGTTAGGATTTGTTCCCGGTTAATAGCAATAGGGTCGCCCCTATTACATGGGACCTAAAACATACCGGCGAACTGTGGGTATACCATGGTACACCTCTGCCTAACCCTTCGGGGAATACAGGCGTGATGATATGTGTGTGTTTAAAAGCCGGTACATAAATATTGTAGGGCGATCCCGTGTCCCGGGAATGCGGGAAAATGATAAAAGATTGGTACCTCCCTATGACTGTGATGGTTATTTGGAATATTTTACCAATTTGTGCTGAGATCGGTTTGTGGTTTTGACATTATGATTTCTGTTTTTTTTTTTCACGTGTTTTTATGGTTCCGTGTTGGGTTTTATGGTGTGATTTCAGTTATCAATGTTTACACGATGATTTTGATGCTTGTTTATGTTTTTCGATGTGTAGCATAAAATTGACGACGCGCAGTGGCTGAGTGATTGGCTGCTACACTGCTTATTGCGGGTTGGATTACCGCACCGAACAAATATTTGAATGACCTACAGATGTACTGGGTCTGGCTGTTTGTGTATGTAAGTTTATCTGTTTGTAAATGCACCCACGATACAGGAGAAATTCCAAGTGTGGGTTTATAAAGAAAAATTTACTTACCAAAGACGAAATTACATTTGCAAAAATAAAAAATAAAGCCTTCAAGACATTCTTAAAAATAACTAAAAGTTATCAAGTTACTCAATTCTAAATACGAACTTAGATGCAATAAAAAGTCATTAAGAAAAACAATCTTAGCCCTATTTCACTTCCAGCATTTTCAAATCCAAGTGAAGTGCGCACCGACCGGTCTAACTGGTAACTGGCGCCTGCTCATTGACGAGAAAATGGGTGGTATTACAGCCCAAAGAAACAAATATTGAAAGCCTTTGAAACAAACAAAAGTAAACCCTACAGACCAGACACAATGTTCAAAATAATTCAGCTCAATTCTGTCACTTAAGACAAAGCAAAAAACAAGGTTGCACCGACACAAATGTCAAGAATTCTTGTACTTACAAAAGAAACCATTCAATTTTCGCTCTCTTTTTAAATATTTGATTTACAGCGAAGGCGAGTTTCGCTTGTAACTTTTTATTGTTGCTTACGCCTTTTTTATTTGTTGGTGGGAGTTACCGTTTTATTTAAATTTGAATTAAGAACCATTGGACTTCTGTATGATAATAATAGTCGTTGCTTCTGTTCGATTTTTAAACGTATAATTACAGGATCGTGTGAAAGAGATCTCACGAGAATTTATTATTAACAGAAATGTCTGTATGTCTGTGTGATTTTTATTGTAAACAGGTTTTCTTGGTATTTCAACTCAGTTTAAGCAAGACCTTGATTGAAAAGGTTTTTTTGCTCGTTACGAACATAAAGTCTTGTCAATTATTATAAAAGGATGCAGTGAAGTTGTAAATACTTTAGCTTGTAATTAAGCTTAGTTCTGTCAAAGCGAGCCAACACACAATGTGTAAATATACGTAAAACTGCACCAAATGGATTACATAACTATCCAGTAATAATAAATATTTGAACTAATACTGTCAATAGGTCAAAAACATGCCAAAATTATCTACAACTAGCCAGCGACTTCGTTCGCGTGGTTTTTTTCTACTGCTTCGTACCTATTGATCGCAGCGTGATGTTATAAAGCCTTCCTCGATAAATGAACTATCAAACACACAAAGAATTTTTCAATACCAACCAGCAGTTCCAGAGATTAGCGCGTTCAACCAAACAAACTCTTTAGAGTTACCCAGAACTAGGAATTTCTCCTGTATCGCGCGTCTGTTTACAAATATAATAATATAAACTCACATACATACACCACCAGACCCGGAACACCTACCTGTAGGTTAGATACCATAAAACTATTTATTCCGTGCGGGAATGAATTGAAACCGTGACACGCAGCGCAGGAACGCAACTGTACAATCCAGATTCAATTACAGAAATCCCAAGACGTCAAGATATTCAGTCGAGTAAGAAAGCAGTAGAAATACTTATAATGCAAAACCCTTACCTTGCGTTTCACTGGAATTAAATACTGTGTGAAAAAAACGAAATGCAATTCGATTTAGAAGTCGATTGTCGAGAATAAACTCGCTTAAAGAAAAAAAACTAAATAGATAATTGCGTATTGAAATACATAATTAAAGCTCTTTAACTATCCGCGCTTAACATCAACAACCAAAATATACAGAGACACAAAAAGAATGAACATAAAGCAACTACATATTTATAACACATGTACATTTATCAGAAAAGTTCTTAACAAAAACATTCACACAAATATCACACTTACTCAACATAGACAAGTTAGTCAACGAAGCTCACGACGAGCAAGTTTATTATTTCTACCAAAAACCAGGACCAACTATGGCAAAAAATGCTTACATTTGAAGGAGCACAGCTATACAATAGGATACCCTCCCGCATAAGAAACCTACACTCATTCAATGCATTCAAAAACCAACTTAGCCTGTATCTAACCGCTAACCGGACATTACTTGAAAAATGAATGCGTTGGGTGGGTCGAGTTTCGAGTAGTTTTATTAAGTCTGTGACGGATGTTGTCGAACCTAATATTAGTATTTAATTAAGAAATATTTATTGTTCTCAAGTAAGTGACACGTTATGTTTTTATTGAGAATAAAGTTTCTTTAAACCTAAACCTAAATAATTGAGTATTGAAAACTAGCCGTCGCCCGCGACTTTGCCCGCGTCAAAGTTGTTATATTTAATAAATAATTTAAACTTTATGCAAAATAAAGTATTTAGGCATACTTAATGCCTTAGGCATTCTCTACCATTCAACTAAAGACAACATATTGTCAACATATTATTATTATCCCTATTTGCTATTCCAGACTATAATCTATCTCTGTGCCAAATTTCATCTAGATTCGTTCAGCTGTTCTGGCGTGATTAAATAACAAACATCCATCCATCCAAACATTCGCTTTGTTTTTTTATTCATTGGATTGCATCTGCAATACCATAAATCTTGCGAATGCGTTGCTAACCCAGAGACAAAGTTAAAATGCGTGATGAGCCTGTAATAACACCGGCACCCATACCCATCAAACCAGAACACAGCAACTTTGCGGCGGAAATAGGTATGGTGGTAGTACTAAAAAGTAGTACAACAACAACATACCATCACGCCAGTATTCCCCGAAGGGTTAGGCAGAGGTGTACCAATATACACCCACAGCTCGCGCCATGTTTAGGTCCCATTTAATAAACGGCGAGCCTATTGCCATTACTCGGGCACAAATTCTACATCCGAGCTGCGATTGAGAATTTCATAGAAAAATCCAATAACATAATCATCAGCCATCAAAAGCTTACAATAGTCTACTGCTGGACATGGGCTTCTCCAGTCGCACGCCATTTAGCTCGATTCTCGTCAGCTCTCATGGCGAAGATTGTCGCTCCACCTAACTTGAGGGCGTCTCATCTTACGCTTGCTGTTTCGTAGTCTCTACATACACACATACACCATACAATCATATCATACGACGACGACACGGTTGGCGTAGTGGCTGAGCGATTGGCTGCTACGCTACATATCGCGGTATCGATTCCCGCGCGGAACAAACATTTGTAAGACCTACAGATAGTTGTTCCAGGTCTGGCTGTTTGTGTATGTGAGTTTATATGTTTGTAAACGCACCCACGATTCAGGAGAAATTCCTAGTGTGGAGGCATAGTTTTTCTGATAAAAACAAACATAATAGTTGTAAAATTACAAATACTTTTACTACAGTAAACAATATGAATGAAAGGTAAAAATAGCCGCCATTAAAAAGACCATAACTCATGTTGGTAATAATTAACTCTTCGGTATCAATTAATTCGTAACAAGTCCGGACTCATTAAGTTTTATTAACAAAAACATATAAAACGAAGCGGGTTCACTTGGGTTTTTATTTGTATTTTGTTCCCTTTTTTTAGTGTTTTTAAGGTTCTGTATCTAAAAGAGTGCCAAAGACTCTAGATGCCGCCACGCTATCTGTTAGTCAGTATGTCTGTCACAGGGCTTTATCTCTCGGGACGGTTGAGGCAGAGAACCTCCCATCCCAGTCGCCGCGGGAGCCGCGAGATGACTCCCGGCCACTGTAGACGCGGGCCTGTGGACGGTGAATAATGAGTAGCTCACCATCCGCACGTTAAATAACGACAGGCCGTGTCGACTGCGCGTTCGTGTTCCACGCGCGCCTCAGAGAGATGTCAGCAAATCGGAGGGGCCAGTCAGGGCCGATGCCTGCCGGGGTCGCGGGTTGTTCGAAAGTGATACCGCGCCAGAATGCAAAGGGCACAAGAAGGAACATGGATGGGTTTTAGTCAGTAAGAGCCTGGCACTAAAGGGCATCCGGAATAAAAGGGCTTTATTTCTAAAACGAAGGGAGGGAGGACGAACGGTAGAAATGAAGCACAGGATGGCTTTACGTGTATTCTGGGGCACGGGATCATCATACTACCAACTTCCAAACTCCAGGCGTTACTACTAAGAAATTACTAATGGAAAACCCTGACAAAACTTTTTACCCGACCTGAGTATCGAATCCAGGACCTGACGCTCAGCAAGTGCCCTTATGGCCACGAGACGAACAGGATGCCACAGTGTTCAATATATCATTTCCTTAGGTAGCACGTTGCTCCACGTAAGCAAAGCCACAGGCACTACTAGTTACATAATTAACTTCACAAACAGACAGAACTACTAATCAGTAGTTAAGTAAAAATCTTTAGTTTATCAATACTAATTACTAATCTATACATATAAATAAAAGTGAAGGGTCTGTTTATAATTTCAAATTACAAGCTTTTCACTAAATGCATATGAAAGTATATACGGTACTAACATAAAAAAAAACAATTTTTAAAATTTTTGTCTGTTTGTTCCGGCTTATCTCCGAAACGGCTGGACCGATTTTGATTCGATTTTGACGGGACTTTCACTCGCAGGTAGCTAATGTTATAAGAAGTAACTTAGGCTATTTTTATTTTTTATGTACTTTAATTAAAAAGGAGGGTTATGCGAAAACAAAATTGAAACCAACAAAATAATGAACGCGAACGAAGTCGCGGGCAACCGCTAGTTTATTATAAAGAGGAAAGATATTTTTTGTTTGTTTGTAAAATAGGCTCCAAAAATACTGAAGCGATTTTAACAATTTTTTCACCAATAGATAGCTACATTATTCCCGAGTAACATAGGCTATATAACATCACGCTACGACGCACGGGAGCGGAGCAGTTTCGAAAGACGTAACTTAACGCGAGTGAAATAAACCACGGAGACGAAGTCGCGGGTAGGTCGCTAATATTTTATAAACAGACGAACAAACTTATTCAATGTAAATACATAGTCACCGAATTACGTGACCACCTTTCATTTGAGTCCGGCCATTAATTTTAACAAGTTTTCATGTTACGCTATGAGGGTTTATAAACAAAATACAGTTATATTTAACTGTGGTTTAGCAGTTAAGTAATAACTTTGATAACAAAAAGTAGGTTCACAAGATAATACTGATAACATTTTTTTTTCTAGAGATTGTTTTGTTCGGGATGGAAAATCATCAAATGGCTTCCCTCGCCCTGGGTGGGGCGGGAGGGAGTGTCAGACTTTTACTGACTAAACCCCACCCGTGTTCCTTCTTGTGCCCTTTCCGTTCCGAGGGCGCGGTTTCTCTTACGACCAACCCGCAGCCCCGGCAGGGATCGGCCCTGAGTGGTCTCTTCTAAAATTGTTGACATCTCTTCGAGGCGGGCGTGGAACACGAACGCGCCGTCGACACGGCCTGTCGTTATGCAACGTACGGACGGTGAGCTACCTATTGCTCACCGTCCACAGGACCACGTCTACGACGACCGGAGCGTCAACCACGGCAGCTGGGACGGGAGGCTCTTTGCCTCAACCGTCCCGAAACGCACACCCTGAAAGTAGGTTACTCATAAGCTACCCCGAACTACCCCGTTGATCCCGTGATGGCAAGCACGACTGTTGAGCTGGAGTCCTGGGTTCAATTCCAAGGTACAGCAAAAAGTGTTATTGGGTTTTTCTATAGTTTGGAATTTTTTGGTGCGACACCCTAGCGCCTCGGAAAGCACGTAAAGCGCCTGATCTCTTCCCGGCTATGTCGTATTGCCGTCCCCTCGGACTGTGAGAGTTAGGGAAGAGGGAGTGCACCAGTATTTGCGCACACACTTGTGCACTATATTATCTGCTTCTTACTTGGCTAGTCAACATCAAGATTAACTGGCCATGGCCGGAATCGGTCTGGAAAATACACCATGTTTTTTTTATAATTATAACTTATTTTTTTAATAGGGAGTTCAAGGTTGTGCGTTATTCCACTTATATTCCATGTTTCTTGCCGTGCCAAATACGTCCATAGCTCGGTCATGGGTATAAAAGAGCTTGAGATTTTTATGCACCACCGTATAGACCACAAATTCTAGACTAAATGTTCAGACGATTATGTAAATGAACTGCTTAATATACTAGGTTTAATGCGTACCACACGGCTTCATTACAAGGATGTGAGCCAAAAAGTAAAGTAAAAAAAAATATAATAAGGTCCTAGACACAATGGTGAAAACCGACACATGAGGCCTTCCACAAATTTCTGTCCTGTGTCCATCTAAGTTGGCTATTTTACAGACACTAGCTTCTGCTCGCGACTCCGTCTGCGTAGACTTTAGAATTAAGCCGAAGTACTAAATTATCCTCGTTACCGAAGACCTAGTAAATGAAGCCTAGTTTATAACTGCCTCGGTAGCCTAGTGGTCCTAAGTGCGACTGCTACGCTAGAGGTCTTGGGTTCGATTCCCAGGTCGAGCAAAAAGTGTTATTGGGTCTTTCTATAAAATTCTCAGTAGCAGCTCGGAGTTAGGATTTGTGCCCGGTTAATCGCAATAGGCTCGCCCCCTATTACATGGGACCTAAACATACCGGCGAACTGTGGGCGTACATAGTTACACCTCTGCCTAACCCTTCGGGAAATACAGGCGTGATGGTATGTATGTAGTAAATAAAGATCGCTGAAAATCGCTGGATGCGGGCAGCACAAGACCGATCATTGTGGCTATCTTTAGGTGAGGCCTATGTCCAGCAGTAGACGTCCTGCAGGTCATATAATAATGATGACTAAATTATCCCACGAGAAAAATTTTCTCCGATATTTGTGATGTCCAAGATAAGCTGAAAAAGTACAGTCATATGAATTGAAAAAGTAAAATTGATACTTGCCCGGTATCGAACTTACAATCTCATATGTATGTACAGACAGCGTCATCAATTGGTTACCCCTCTTGCATTAAAATTGGTTCGAAAAGAAGGTTAGCAGTTGATGACGCTGTCAGTACTATAATTTATTCATTTAAAGTTCTCCCCAAATAAGTGTGATATTGTACACATACCATCACGCCTGTATTCCCCAGAGTGTTAGGCAGAGATGTATCAATATACACCCACGGTTCGCCGGTATGTTTTAGGTCCCATGTCCCATAGGAGGCGAGCCTCTTGCCATTAACCGGGCACAAAATATTGTAATAAAAAAAAAAAAATTATAATATTATTATATTGTGTGATATTGTCACAGATAAAATATTGATATCCCACGAGTACCGTACATTTTTCCGGAATAAAAATTCCTATGTGTTACTTCACACTACAATCTATCTCAGTGCCTCCTATCAGCTGTTTATGCGGGAAAGAGTAACAAACATCCATCCATCTAGGATTATTAAGTAGGATAGTATTATCACAGGGAAAATATTAAGATATCTATCCGAAGAAATACTTCCATGATATCTCACGCGATCTCTCACTGATAAGCGACGTACGTAACCTGGAATATTATCTCCCTGGTGATCGATACACGTATGTAGAGAAGCCCTAAGACGCCCCAAGGTACAAAAATACTCGAAGGGCATTTGTTCCACATTAAAAAAACATGATACATGGCTAATCGAGAATCGATTATCGATATCAGCAACATGATTGTAATAATATCGATTCTAAAAGTTATAGGGCTGTCATTTAAAAATCGGATTGCAATCTATCATATTTTTAATCTCAATCGCTGTCAGGCAAAGATTTATTCTGCAGTGTCGAAAATTTATAGGTTTATTATATACTATTTTTTATTGCAGTGATGGATATCTGTATCAGATTTATCTTATGTGCTATTTATCATATTTATGTCATTTTTTTTATTCGAAATTAGAAAGAATCGATTAAATAAATGAAATTACTTTTGTTTGCATAAATGATTTGGTGATGAATTAGGTAGTTATGTTTTAACCGACTTCAAAAAAGAAGAAGGTTCTTGATTTCTTTGGTTTACTTAACTTAAACCAAAGAAATCAATAAAAAAAAGAAAGAATAATGATAATTTTTGACAATTGTTGACAACTTGATTTGGAAAGGCACGAGCATAGATCACCACTCTTGCTCAGGGCGGATTGGCGATTTCAAATTTATATTAATTGTAAGCACGTTGTTTTCCTTCATCAATGTCCATGTAGAACTCAGAAAGGTAAATAAATAATCTATCATAATTGCAGCTTTTTTTCAAAATAAATATGAATGACAACAAAAAATATTTAAAAAATGTTTGTTTGTATGTCATAGTTAGTTTGTAGTTCTAGTTTCCTTCCGAATCGGCTAAAACGATTTTGACGAGAGTTTCACTGGCGGATAGCTGAAGTTATATGTAGGAACTTCACCTTCTTTTATTAACCCCCGACGCAAAAACAACGGGATGTTATGAGTTTGATGTGTCTGTGTGTGTGTCTGTCGGTGGTATCGTAGCTCTCGAACGCATGAACCGATTTTGATTTTTTGTTTGATAGGTGAATTAATTGGGAGTGTTCTTAGTTATGTTTGATGAAAATCGGTTCAGCGGTTTCAAAGTTATCAGCTCTTTTGTTGGCTATGGTAGGGATTTTTATTCTTCTGTCGGGGGTTACTAATTTTTTTTTTATGGAAAAGAATTAGGTTTACATGAAATCCAACATAAACGCGAACAAAGTCACGAGCATAAGCTAGTATTAAATAAAAAATAAAGTTCACTGTTTGACATGGAAAAATCTCATGAATAATTTGTTTAAAATGTAAGCCCTCGTTATTTTTAATTTATCTAAGAACTTCCTCGGTACCAACTCGGTATCAACTGCCTCGGTAGCCTAGTGGTCCTAAGCGCGACTGCTACGCTAGAGGTCTTGGGTTCGATTCCCAGGTCGAGCAAAAAGTGTTATTGGGTTTTTCTATGAAATTCTCAGTAGCAGCTCGGAGTTAGGATTTGTGCCCGGTTAATGGCAATAGGCTCGCCCCTTATTACATGGGACCTAAATATACCGGCGAACTGTGGGTGTACATTGTTACACCTCTGCCTAACCCTTCGGGGAATACAGGCGTGAGTGTATATATACTAAGAACTTCATGTTTTGCTTAACCAAGTATTTCGGTTGCATGAGAATTGCTATAATGTTCAAATTACGAGCGAATTTCATGCAAGTAAAAAATTCTATGTACCTAAGTTAAGCTAAATTACTAATTATATTGAACATGTTATACATACATAAACTCACGCCTTTTTCCAATAGGAGTAGGCAGAAACCACAAAACACCACCTGCTACAATCCTTACTTGCTGTTTTCGTCTCGACCACGTTCATACATCTGGCCATACAAGCACGCCGCTTACGAATACTGCGCATTCGACCATTTTGAAGAACCTCACCAATAAGATCAGTAAACATTAATTAAGATGGGAATTATGTATTAGTGTATTAATATGATTTGATATTAATATTAATACAAGTAAGCAAGAGCTCAGTATATATATTTTTGATAGTCATTAGCTATCACTGTACTTTTAACATACCTCCACACCTTATTCCCCGAAGGGTTAGGCAGAGGTGTAACAATGTACACCCACAGTTCGCCGGTATGTTTAGGTCCCATGTAATAGGGGGCGAGCCTATTGCCATTAACAGGGCACAAATCCTAACTCCGAACTGCTACTGAGAATTTCATAGAAAAATCCAATAACTTTTTGCTCGACTTGGAAATCGAACCCAAGACCTCTAGCGTAGCAGTCGTGCTCAGGGCCACTAGGCCAACGAGGCAGTTTGCGAAAGTTTGTGAACATGAATGGACGTTTTTTTCTCTTTCAGGCTTAAATGGCTAAACGGAATTAGGTGAAATTTAGCACACATTTGCATAATAATATTATGAAGCTGAAGAGTTTATTTGTTTGGTTGAACGCGCTAATCTCCGGAACTACTGGATCGAATTTAAAAATTATTTTAGTGTTGGATAGACAATTTATAAAGGGAGGCTATATAACAGCACGCTACCACCAACAGATGCGGAGCAGTAACCAAAGACGTAAGTTAATGCGCGTGATAAAACTACTCGGACGAAGTCGCGAGAAGAAGCTAGTAATAGATATTGATCTAGTTTAAAACATAGTAGGTATATTTATTATTATTATATTTTTATTTCTCTAACGTAGACTGGTAGAAAATGCCTAAGGCATTAAGTCCGCCTTTGTACAGCGTATTTTCTTTTTAAATATTTTTTTAAAAATTAATAAATTTTTGTCTCGTATTTGTGTTCCCGATAGATAATTTATTTATAAATCTCACTAAGTCCGCCCCACTATTCTTAACCACTGCAACTCCTGAAAGCCAAAACCAACAGTGGGGACCGCCAGAAATGCGCTGAGGCAATGAAGCTCGACGAGTCCCGGAGAAACGATTCAACTGTTTAGGATACCGCAACGAAATTAAAAAAAAAATACTGCGAAGGAGTAAGAAAAACATAATGTCCACTTCTCTCCAAACAAGCAGGAGACAGAACAGAACTAGGCCAATATGCACTAAGGGATGTTTACAACTGAGAGAAGCCCAGATCATTAATTTAATTTAGAACATAATTCCATAAACTAGGCACCACGGATTGCAATTATAAAGAGAGTAAAAAGGAGTGCAAAACGCAATAAAAAAGTCGCCAGTGTGCACCCAGCCTTAACCCCTCAGGGTTGCCAGTAATGGCAGTTTAATGAAGTCCGTTTCAAGACATTTAATTAATATAACTACCTAAAGGTGCTTATAAATTATCATCTGGTACTATTTAAACGCAATTATTATCATATCTCTCATGTTTTATTTTTCTGTTTTGAACTTTTATTATGACGTTATTTATCGGCTGCAATAAATTTTATACTGGCAATAAACTGGTTCGGTGTTGCAATATTAAAATGTGGTGTAACTGTGGAAAGGCTTCAAGTAGAGCATAAATTAGGGATGATGTTAAAAGGGACTTAATGAAGCCGAAACTTACATCCCCCATTGTGACATTTTTACATATAAGATTGAATTCCCTGAAGGGTTAGGCAGAGGTGTATCAATGTGCAGTTCGCCGGTATGTGTAGGTCCCATGTGATAGGGGGTGACCCTATTGCCATTAACCGGGCACAAATCCTAACTCCGAGCTGCTACTGAGAATTTCATAGAAAAGCCCAATAATATTTTTTGCTCGACCTGGGAATCGAACCCAAGACCAGTAGCAGTCGCACTTAGGACCACTTGACTAACGAGGCAGTGTGTGATATTTTTATAATACTTTTTTCCTAATTATGTTAAAATTCGAGTTATGTACGATTTCTACCAACCGGGCTGTTAAGGAGCGCAGCGCAGCGGACGTGCGAGCACAGGTTAATCGTCAATCGCGTCCGCTAGATGGCTACAATCTGCTGGAAAACGGGCGCATGCGCGCGCGTGCTCGCGTATCTGCCGGCCGGCGACAACCCACGAGCGCGCGCGACGGCAGCGGAGCGTCGCCGTCCACGTACACGGGGAGCCGACCTGCTACCGCTGCATACGCGCGGACCTAACCGAGTTCCAAGCAGTATAAATTATATGCTTAATATAAACCTGAACTACAATGCAGAAGCCTGAATTTTCTTTAGCACAGTGTAAGTGCAGTTCACCCACCGGCGAAGCGTCCCGCCGTGTGGCGCTTTGCGTGGTACCAAAATCCCGCGCGTAGACGTGTCGGGTCTGTTCTTAGGCGTATTTTCTATATAAATTGAAACTCTTGTTTACGATGTTAAAATCTGCCGCCCCGCGCTACATCATATTTGATCATTAATTTTTGATCAAACATCATTAATTTTGATAATAAAGCAAGATTATCACATTAAAATCACAATAAAACCATATTAATATTAGCACGAAATGTACTCGGCAATAAGTTAATTCATTGGCTTTTCGCTTTTGTACACTTTCTATGGAAACACAACAACATTACAATTATGTATGCATAATTGTAATGACTTTGATAGTTTATGAGTCATTAATTTGCCATTAGAGGTATAGAATTATTAAATGAAATATTATTAAATATTAACTCCCTCGTTGGCCTAGTGGTCCTAAGTGCGACTGATACGCTAGAAGTCTTGGGTTCGATTCCCAGGTCGAGCAAAAAGTGTTATTGGGTTTTTCTATGAAATTCTCATTAAGTGCTCGGAGTTAGGATTTGTGCCCGGTTAATGACGATAGGCTCGCCCCCTATTACATGGGATCTAAAACATACCGGCGAACTGTGGGTGTACATTGTTACACCTCTGCCTAACCCTTTGGGGAATATAGGTGTGATGGTATGTTAGAGTATGTTATGTAAATTAAAATATGAAATAAAATATTATTAAATATTATTTTTAGGTAAATAAGAGTATGCTTAGATGGTCCGATCATGTTGAGAGGATGAGTGAAAGGCGACTAACAAAAGAGATTTATATGGCGGATGTGAGTGGCAACGCCGGGAGAGGACGCCCTAGAAAGACCTACCCTGACCTTATTGGTGGGGTTCTTCAGAAAGTTCGGGTGCGCAGTACTCGTAACCGGCGTGCCTGCATGAACGTGGACGAGGCGAAAGGAGTATGTCAGGATCGTAGAAGGTGGTGTTCAGTAGTTCTGCCCACCCCCATGGGAAAATGTCGTGGCTTTCTCGTGTGTATGTATGACATCAAAAAAGAATTTAAAGGAAACAAAAGAGTATCGATTAACAACGTGTTGTAGGAAGTTGTCTTTGTCGTAAAAAAAAAATATTTTTCTATTTTTAGTATCAATTTCCTGTCATCCAAATCCATGAAGGAACAGTTGTACTACGAAAATAACAAGACGCCACTTAAAAGTCACAAGAAAGCAGAATACACTAATCTCTTTACTTGTACGACATATTTTTTTCAGTTATTTAAATTTTTTCACGAAACTACTGAACCACATACATACATACCATCACGCCTGTATTCCCCGAAGGGTTAGGCAGAGGTGTAACAATGTACACCCACAGTTCGCCGGTATGTTTAGGTCCCATGTAATAGGGGGCGAGCCTATTGCCGTTAACCGGGCACTAATCCTAACTCCGAGCTGCTACTGAGAATTTCATAGAAAAACCCCATAACACTTTTTGCTCGACCTGGGAATCGAACCCAAGACCTCTATCATAGCAGTCGCGCTTAGGACCACTAGGCCAACGAGGCAGTTTCGAAAAATAATATATGTGACCACCTTTGAGGTATGACCTATCATAATCGATTCATAACTGGCGGAATTATTGAGTAACACACACAAAAAAAAACAGAAAACAGACGAATTGATAACCTCCTTCTTCTTGAAGTCGGTTAAAAATATGTTTGAACCTGGATAATATAATATCCACGTGGACATATTTTCGATATTTTGTATGAATACATTCGTGTCAATAACAGGCACAAATTGAGTGTCACAGCAGCAAACATTTGCAATGGGAAATAGTCTGCCAGCTGGAAACTAAAACGGCGGTATGTCAGAAAAAAGCATTTTACAGTACTAAGAAAAATTCTACTATTCCCACTAAATTATTTTAACTATAACTGAAAAAACCGGAGAATTTCGAGTCGGACTCGCCCACCGAGGATTCCGTACGTAAGATCATTATAATTTACAGAATTAAATAAATAGTAAATTAATTTTTTTTTTAAATCGTTTCAGAGACTTCGGAGACAGAGGAGAGCGGCAATTCTTTTATATTTTTCATTATTAATAAGTAATTGTGCGTCGTAAAAAATATTTTTCAATGTGCATATCAAGCCCTTTTAAATGATACCCCATTTGTACTAGTAGCTTCAAGTTGAAATTTCGACCCCTATAAAAAATTAAAGACCTGTTTTTTTTTATTTAATTAAAAATGTATAGTTTTAAGGCTTTTTCTTGTACTTGTAGTCTTTAACGATGCTACTTGTCAAATTTCATAGTTCTAGGTCAACGGGAACTACCCTATGAGTTCTGATTCCCTTGATAGTGTCAAAATATGCATTTTTTGCTGATTAAACGGGAGTATCTTCTTTTTACGTAAACTTAAAAGTTTGATTTTTTTACAACTTCATGCAACCGTTGACCTGAGTATACGGTTTACATTTCAAATTGATACCTCCACGCGTTCCCAAAATAAAGGGTCTTGACAGACAGACCGGCAGACAGACTGACGGACAACAAAGCTATCATATAAGGGTTCGTTTTTTCCGTTCGACGGAAAAAACCCTAAAAACAACATAACAAACCATCTGGCGCAGTCGGGTAATAAAAAAAATGTTATAGTCAAATGCTTTTACAACTTATCAATTTAATTAATGAATTATTGTTTTTTATTTAATTATTTTTGATCAACTAAAACATATTAATATAAAGGTTTGACAAATATGACAAGGCTTTTTTTTTTGAGGGGGTTGGGAAATCATCAAATAACTTCTCCCGCCCTGGGCAGGGCGGGAGGGAGTGTCAGACTTTTACTGACTAAAACCCACCCATGTTCGTTCTTGTGCCCTTTGCGTTCCGGGGGCGCGGTATCTCTTACGAACAACCCGCAGCCCCGGCAGGCATCGGCCCTCAGTGGCCCCTTCCTTTTGCTGACATCTCTTTGAGGCGCGCGTGGAACACGAACGCGCCGTCGACACGGCCTGTCGTTCATTAAACGTAAGGACGGTGAGCTACCCATTGCTCACCGTCCACAGGCCCGTAAATATGACAAGGCTGCGTCAAAAGTCATTTTGTGCGACCTTCCACACTATATACTTACTTTATAAAACAAATTATTGCTTGAAGCTTCCACTACAACTTTTTACTTAAAATCTATAAAATATCACTTACCGTTATTTTACTTCATGCTAAACATTACGTTTCGTCACAAATATTTTCGTTTCCAGAGGTTTCACGTAAACGATTCTGTCGAATATCTAAAAGATTTTATTTTTAAATTTTGAAATAAGAACATAGACATTCCAGTGAAGAGTTTAAAGATGGATGGGCACTTTGGGATTTGCGGATGGGTTGCTAGATAGGAAATTATTTCTTTGAAATGAACTGGAAAAACGTTTACCATTCCAAACATTTCGATCGAATAAATAGGTATGCACTTTTGCAGAGAAACGCTGATGCTTTTTTTTTATTTCAGAGTTGGTTCCATGGTGTCAGTTATTGAAAAGTTAGGATGCACACTGCGTTACAATAAAAAATATTTTTTTTTTATTTATCGGTACTAACATTCAGTTTTATTGACCTCACGCGTCTAGCCAACTTCTTATAGTCGTAGTTGCATCAGTGCGTATCTAGCCTAAAAGATAAAAGGAAAAGGTCGGGTGCTCAGTACTCGTAACCGGCGTGCTTGTATGATGACCAGATGTATGACCATGGACGAGGCGAAAAGAGTATGTAAGAATCGTAGCAGGTGGCGTTTGATGGTTTCTGCCTACCCCGATGGGAAAAAAGCTTGAGTTTATCTATGTTTCTAACTAAGGAAAAGCTCCAAAATTATGTTTAATTTACTCTCCAATTTATCACAAACAAAATAATAAATTAATATGATTCGAAACTTTGACAACCACCAGCGTCCCTCTCTAATAAGGCCTCGCTTAATAATAGTCGAAAAAAACCCTCAAATTTTTGGGCATAAAGCCCTTAAAGTGATTTAATAAGGGCCGTGATTTATTTTGTCCAGAATCTCAGGATGTTAGCCAATTACAAACATCTGAAGTTCTCAACTTCGACATTTCATATTGAGTTAAAGTAATTTATTCTACACTTGTGAAAACACGTGGGGTTTCTCGCCTTTTCTATAAGAATAATTTGTTCAACGATTAATCAGGTTAATTTAGTTTTTTTTTATAAGGACAACCCCGCCACGCTTTTCTTAACCACTGCAACTCCTGAAAGCCAGAATCAACAATGCAGGCAATGAAGCTCGACGAGTCACGGAGAAACGATACAACTGTCTTGGATCCAGCAACGAAATTAATCAGAAAAGGTTAGCCGAGAAGTAAGCAAAAGAAATATTTTGTTTCATTTGCAAGAAACTAGATTTTTTCGGCAACTTCACACATACCTGTATTCCCCGAAGGGTTAGGCAGAGGTGTAACAATGTACTCCCACAATTCGCCGGTATGTGTAGGTCCCATGTAATAGGGGGCGAGCCTATTGCCATTGACCGGGCACAAATCCTAACTAAGAGCTGCTACTGAGAATTTCATAAAACCCAATAACACTTTTTGCTCGACCTGAGAATCGAACCCAAGACCTCTAGCGTAGCAATCGCGCTTACAACCACTAGGCTAACGAGGCAGTTGTAAAATTTGTATGAATGATCTCTATTATTGTCCTACTGCAAGGTAAATGCGATGAGCATTGATCCATAGAGACCTACTTTTTGGAACGAGCAACTAGTTTGACGGCACGGTTGGCGCAGTGGCTGAGCGATTGGCTGCGGCGTTGCGTGTCGCGGGTTCGATTCCCGCACGGAACAAATATTTGTATAGCCTACAGATAGTTGTTCCGGGTCTGGCTGTTTACGTATATGAGTTTATATGTTTGTAAACGCACCCACGACACAGGAGAAATACCTAGTGTGGGGTAACGTTTCTTTGAAAAAGAAAAGAAAGAAGAAAGAAGGTTTCAATTAAAACTGTAACTTCTTGACAATTCAAAAGTGCTTATAAATGCTTTGACTTTTACTTTGATAACCACACTTGTTTATGGCGGATTGGCGATTCCAGGCTTAAATCTATATTATTATTATACAAACGTAATGTTTGTTTGTTTTTTTTATCTAAGTAGTAATCTCTGGACGTAAATTAGCGTTAAATTAGCTGGCTAAACTTCACAGATTTTACTGGAATCAAAATCTAATTATGATAAAGCGAAATAGAAAGATTAACTATTTTAAGTAACCATGTACTGGGATTACGGGATCAACGGCTGCTAGTAATGAAGATTTTGAATTTTTCATAGTCTATAATATTACAAGATGGCGATATGGGTACCAAAAAAGATATTCTAGACTTTATAAATCGTTTCTAATGAGTTTTTAGATTAGGCTTCAAATAATTTGGCCTTATTAATTACTATTGAGATTCCAAAAACTTGAATTAGGTTTTAATGAGAATACCTACCAAGAAAATAATGTTACTAAATAATTTACAACGAGAAATACTTGTTCAAAATATTGTTTTAGTAACATGATTTTATCATTTAGAACTTCTTATTTTTTAACTTAAATTGTGTAATAAAATATTATGTAATACTTACAATAATACAAATACAAATGAAAAAAGAAACTCATAGGATACATAGGAACAATAAGTCCGTCCGCATCGCTGTCAATGGGACAATTGTGCCCAAATGATTGACAGCATTGTCACGTTAGTACAGTGTAGTCGTGCATCTTTTTCTTTTTTGGTGGGCGGTGGTAGTCCTCATTGACTTCCTAGTCGTGGGGGTGATGGAGGAGCATGCCGGGCTCGTACTGGCTAAAATCAACGCGGTGTTCCACCTCTGCCTATGGCCGGGGGTGCGGGATTCGCATAAGCATTCGCCGCTCCCCCGACACATACAAACAATTTTACAAACCGACTATTAGTTCCAGAGATTAGCGCGTTTAAACAAACACACAGCTTTTCAGCTTTATTATATTATGTACTAGACGACCTGCCCGCGTCTTCATTCGCGTGGCTTATTTCACCCGCATTTAGTTACGTCTTTCGTTACTGCTCCTCGCCCGTGTGTTGTAGCGTGATGTTATATAGCCTATGTTACTCAAGAATAATGTAGCTATCTATTGGTGAAGAAATGGTTAAAATCGGTCCAGTAGTTTCGGAACCTACACGTTACAAACAAAAGAAACAAAATAAACAATTTTTCCTCTTTGTAATGTTAGTATAGACATAGATTAATAATACTAGAACTAACCCCCCCCCCCCCCTAATTACTGATCAATTCAGGAGATAGGTTAATCCTCTCTCCCCCCCCCCCCCCTCCATAATGGCGTAAACAAATTTAGTGAGCCCAAAATCTAAACACCTGTGTTTCAGCAAATCCAGTTCGCTTCGTTATCTATTAACTCCCACTTCATCCAGGATTCAATACGACTATACTCCAGGTCAATGAGATTAAGTATGTTATGCCCTCATCGTAATGGCCCATTACAGCCATATCTTAAGCCCATAAACTCTAAATTCTATCAGGAAATAGCATTTGGGCCAATTTCGGCGCTCTACGAGTCTTATTCTGTATGGTAATGGGTAAGTCAGTGTGGTATAGCAAGCTATGCGATGCGATATTTTTACATACAGGATGGTAGAGTGCAGGGTGGGTCTGACTGCTCTTTTGATCTCGTGACCGCATGCGCGACTGTTCCTAAGATCCTGGGTCCGATTCCCAGGTTAGGCAAATAGTGTTTTTGGGATTTTCCAATTTCGTATTTCTCAGAAGCGGCCCGCAGTTTTGAAGCTGGTAGTGTGATACCCCGGTGCCTCGGAAAGCACGAAAAGCCGTTGGTTCTGCGCCTAATCCCTCCTCGGATGACCGTCCCATCGGAATATGAAGGGGCACCTGTGTTCGCGCATAATATTGTGCACTTGTGCTCAATATTTTCAGCGTACTTCACGAGTCTCTATTGAGATTTGCTGCCGTGACCGAAATTCGTCTAGAGTATACTATTTATTACCATTATTTTAAATATTGAGTTAATACGTAACAACTACATAATAACTGACTCATTAGCCTAGTGGTCCTAAGAGCGACTGCTACGTTAGAGGTCTTGGGTTCGATTCCCAGGTCGAGCAAAAAGTGTTATTGGGTTTTTCGGTGAAATTCTCAGTAGCAGCTCAGAGTTAGGATCTGTGCCCGGTTAATGGCAATAGGCTCGCCCCCTATAACATGGGACCTTAACATACCGGCGAACTGTGGGTGTACACTGGCACACCTCTGCCTAACCCTTCGGGGAATACAGGCGTGATGGTGTTATGTTAATACGTCAGCACAGTTTTTTATAGCAACGCTGTTACTATACAACTATCCTAATACGTCGGTATAACAAAATCCCCGGCTTCCTCTAATATTTCAATGTAGGTACTCAATGCAACTATAAAGCTTGATACATAGTGCCAAATGTGGTTGTGTATATATATATATATATTTATACACTATAGTATAGGACTGCCCCGATGGTCTCGTGGTCTTAAGCGCGACTGATGAGTGTGGGGTCCCGGGTTCGAATGCCAGGTCGGGCAAAAAGTGTTATTGAGTTTTTCCATTAGGATTTGCTCAGTAGCAGCCCGGAGTTTGGAAGTTGGTGGTGTGACACCCCCGTGCCTCGGAAAGCACAAAAAGCCGTTGGTCCCGACTGTCATTCGTAGATCTTTGACAGTCGTTACAGATAGTCAGAAGCCAGGAAGTCTATCAACCAGTCTAACCAAGGGGTATCGTGTTGCCCAGTAACGGGGTTGAGGAGGTCAGATAGGCAGTCGCTCCATGTAAAACACTGGTATTCAGCTGCATCCGGTTAGACTGGAAGCCGACCCCAACATAGTTGGGAAACGGCGCGTTCGCGTTCCACGCGCGCGTCAAAGAGATGTCAGCATAAGGAAGGGGCCATTGAAGGCCGATGCCTGCCAGGGCTGCGGGTTGTTCGTAAGAGATACCGCGCCCCCGGAACGCAAAGGGCACAAGAAGAAACATGGATGGGTTTTAGTCAGTAAAAGTCTGACACTCCCTCCCGCCCCGCCCAGGGTGGAAGAAGTTATTTGATGATTTCCCAAACCCCAAAAAAAAAAAAAAAGGTTGGGAAAAGGCTAAGCAGATGATGACACTATAGTATAGTATAGTATGTAGCTAGTGTACAGGCAAACAAACTATTAAATATACAGATAACTTACTTACTTGACTGCCTCGTTAGCCTAGTGGTCCTAAGTGTGACTGCTACGCTAGAGATCGTGGGTCCGATTTCCAGGTCGAGCAAAGTGTTATTGGGGTTTTCTATGAAATTTTCAGTAGCAGCTCGGAGTTCGGATTTGTGTCTGGTTAATAGCAATACGCTCGCCCCCTATTACATGGGACCTAAACATACCGGCGAACTGTGGTACTCCTCAGCCTAACCCTTCAGGATATGCAGGCGTAAATCGTCAATTGTATATCACTTTCTACATTCCTATGTATGCTGTATAACTGAATTGATTTTCGAAGTGCAAACTTGTTGGTATTTTAGAGCGACTAAAATAGCGGTCGAATATCGACATTTAACATAAAATGGACTGCCTCTTTGGTCTCGTGGTCGCAAAAGCGGGTATTGTGTATGGGGTCCTGCCTTTGATTCCCAGGTCGGGGAAAAAGTGTTATAATATAGTGTTTCCATTAGGAATTTTTCAGTAACAGCCCGGAGTTTACCGTTAATAATAGGCTCCGAAACTCCTCAACCAATTTTAACAATTTTTTCGCCAATAAATTGCTAAATTATCAGGAAGTAACATGGACTATATAACATCACGTTATGACACATGGGAGCGAAGCAGTAACCAAAGACGTAACTAAAATATCCACGCAGACAAAGTCGCGAGCAGAAGCTACTACCAAATATTGTCTCCCAAATGACAACCCTTTACAACGGTTCCGGATGGTAGTCATTCAACGTTTATTAATGACACTTTAACATTTGTTTAACTACAAACACCATTGTCCGTTAAGTCATAAATTTTAGTTTATTACTCACCTACGTACGATAAGGGAGGGTTGCAGGGATGTAGCTATTTGTTAAATAATACATAGATAACGGTTTAAGATCCCGGTGTTGCCATACCTACGTCATTTTGGCATGGCTGACATTTTAACAATATGCAAAGTTACATTTCCTTCTCCTGCCATATTTTAAGAGATGTAAGTACATACCATCACGCCTGTTTTTCCCCGAAGGTTTAGGCAAAGGTGTACCCACAGTTCGCCGGTATGTTCAGGTCCCACGTAATAGGGAGCGACCCTATTGCCATCAACCGGGCACAAAAGCAAACTCCGAGCTGATACTGAGAATTTCATAAAAAACCCAATAACACTTTTTGCTCGACCTGGGAATCAAACTGAAGAACTCAAGCGTAGCAGTCGCGCTTAGGACCACTAGGCTAACGAGGCAGTCGCAGCCTCGATTAATGTAAGATTCGCTTGATGTAAGTACTGTACAAATATATTTTGATTAAAATTTTAACCGGTATTTGATAGACAAAACATTTGAAAGACTCATTACTAAAACATAACCCTTTTAAATCAGTCTCCGTAGCCATTGCATTAAATAATTCCGAGCCATATTAATAGTTCAGCGAATAGGTGGAGAGGTCGATAGGGTTAATAGGCAAGGCTATTTATTTAAATCTTAATAGCTCTGCGGTTTGGGGTTAAATTTACCGCACTTTTCCTGATTCTGGATAGCTATGTCGAAAATTATTTTGACGGTTTCGAAGTTTAGCTAAAACGAAATCTTTTGCTTGAGGAAATAAGATGGGCCTTCATCTGGTTAAAAACCTATTTTCTTTGATATTTTTTGTCCTTCGGTCTGCCTGTTTTTTCCTGTTCTCCGAAACGGCTGGAAAGGTAGTAGTGATACTTTTATTTCAGAAATAGATTCAAGGGCCCGCTTTAAGCTTGTGACATCCGATGTTACTGAATATTATTATTATAATATTGCTTAGCCTTGCGCGCTGTTGAATTTTCAACGCTCGGCGGAAAATAAAACAGTACTATTTTTTCACTTACTTATTTTTTAAAGATAAAAGGTAATTGACCTTACCGATTCCCATATAATAGGGCAATTGAATTGGAAAACGAGGGTCACATCGATTAAACATGAAATGACATGAAAACAAAATCTAGACGGAAAATAAAGCCTAAAATACAATAAATATTCAGTACTCAGTCCATATCTGGTCCCAAAATCCTATCTCGTTCTAGGTCATCTAATAAAAAAACATTGACGTCTAGTAAAAAATGACTGGTAAGTGCGAATTGGGAAAAGGTTCGTGGTTCCGTATGTTTTCTTTTTTATGTCGTTGGATGGCAAACAATCCTACGGCCCACCTGATGTTAAGTGGTCGCTGCTGCCTATAGACATCTGCAATACCAGAGACCTAGCAAATGCGTTGTCTTCCCAGAAACAATGTTGAAATGTCTCATGTGCCTGCAATTACACTGGCACCCATAATTATTCTTTAAACCGGAACACAGCAACGCTGCTTCGCTGCTTCGCTTTGATTTTCAGTCTAAGTTTCCTCACGATGTTTTCGTTCGCAGATGTCAGTGATGTCTAATATAAGCTTAGAAAGCCCCGTTGGTCTCGTGTTGGCACGACTGTTGAACGTGAGGTCTTGGATTCGATTCCCAGGGCGGGCAAATAGGAATCCTTCCTTTAGGAATTCCTTTAATTTCTCAGTGGCAGCATGCATTTTGGAAGTTGGTGGTGTGACACCCCCGTGCCTCGGAAAGCACGTGAAGCCGTTGGTCCTGCGCCTGATCTCTCGCCCAATGCCGTCCCATTGGACTGTGAGAGTTAGGGAAGACGGAGTGCACACACATTTATATCTCCTGTATACTTGGCTAGACTAAATCAAGATTAGCTGGAATCGGTCTGAAGAATATATATATAAAAAATTAGAAAGTACTAATGAATTTATTTATTGGATTTTAAATAAAACGTTGCCCCACACTAGGAATATCTCCTGTATCGTGGGTGCGTTTACAAAAATTGAAACTTACATACACAAACAGCCAGACCCGGAACAACTATCTGTAGGTCATACAAATATTTGTTCCGTGCGAGAATCGAACCCGCGACACGCAGCGTAGCAGCCGATCGCTCAGCCACTGCGCCAACCGTGCCGTCATACTGCAAAAGTCACATTGGTACTTATCCTAACACTTATGAAATAATATACTACAATGTAATTTAAGCTACACAGACGAAGCTGTGAGTTAAAGTTAGTTCATTTTAACAACCGTAGCTCAGCCGTGTACCTTGTTAAAAAATTTTGGAAGTTGTCAAAGCAATACATAACTCTTTGTTCTAAAATTTGTAACACGTGTTGTTTTACAAACTTTCTGGTTTAAAGTTTAAAACTTTGAGGACCACAATAGTCTGTGAGTAGAAAAGTTATGATATACTGACCAACCCTGCTTCGCTTGCATTATTAAAGTGGATCCCACGAACGAGTGATAGTGTTCAAATTTACACCTGCGGAAAAAATTATATTGTGACAACTACGTACCATCACCCTTGTATTCTCCGAAGTGTTAGGCAGCGGTGTACCCATGTACACCCACAGTTCGCCGGTATATTAAGGTCCCATGTAATAGGGGGCGAGCCTATTGCCATTAAAGGGGCATAAATCCTAACTCCGAGCTGCTACTGAGAATTTCATAGAAAAATACAATAACACTTTTTGGCATTTTCCCCGGTATTGAGGATGTGTAAAGGTAGCGGAAGCCACTTAACATCAGCTGGGCCGTCGGCTTGTTTGCCATCAAATAACATAAAAAATAAATAAGATCGTAAAAAAATAAATCGCCTACTACGAGAAGATTCTTTACAATTAAGCAATTTTGAACTCTATTCCAGATGTTTTATAGTTTAATATTAATTGATTAGATGTCAGGCACGAGAAGACATCACATGGATTACTATGCCAAGATATCATTTCTTACAATTAGGCAATTTTGAACTCTATTTCTGGTACCTTATCCTTATCGCATACCACACACATACCATCACGCCTGTATTCCCCAGAGGGTTAGGCAAAGGTGTACCAATGTACCCACACAGTTCGCCGGTTTGCTAAAGTCCCATGTAATAGGGGGCGAGCCTATTGCCATTAACCAGGCACAAATCCAAACTCCGAGCTGCTACTGAGAATTTCGTAGAAAAAACCAACAACACTTTTTGCTCGACCTGGGAATCGAACCCAAGACCTCTAGCGTAGCAGTCGCGCTTAGGACCACTAGGCTAACGAGGCAGTCCTTATCATTTGATTAATAAAAAACCTGCCATGCGACGGAACCCTAAAGTTGGTAAATATTCAGCTCAAATAACAAGGGATGTGTTGATATTCGACGCAGATGTTATGATCTCTGATTTATTCCAGAAGTGCTGGTGGTTTAAAATAATTGAAGTAAGCTTATGATTATTAAATTCATTTTCATGATTTTTTCTTTACCGTTTAATATTCGTTTGATACACGATTTTTTACCCACGCTGTATAGTCCGCGGTGTCACCTGCGTTCAGTTAAGTCCTTGGTCATTGCTTCGCTACCCTCGGTCGTAGCGTGATGTTCTATACGTATTAAACTTATTGACAAGATGGTTAGAGCAGTGGTTGAGCGATTGGTTGCTGCGCTGTGTGTTCCGGGTTCGATACCCGCACGAAACAAATATGTATTTTTATGATTTGTGTAGGGCAACGTTTAAAAAGGAAGCTCCGATACAAAAGTAATTCCGGTAGTAGTACAAAATTTAAAAAAAAAACATTAATAAAAACAATGAATTGAGGTGACCAGTCTTAACCTAAATTCACTGAGTGACATTTTTACAGAACAAAACTGCTGATGTCATACTGGCCCAGAGGTTAAACTTAGACAGCTTACCTTCTGATAAACCCCAATAAAGCTAATTATCTGTCGAACCATTTTTTTTACCATAAATGTATGTGTAACTGCCTCGGTAGCCTAGTGGTTCTAAGCGCGACTGCTATGCTAGATGTCTTGGGTTCGATTCCCAGGTCAAGCAAAAAGTGTTATTGGGTTTTTCTATAAAATTCTCAGTAGCAGCTCGGAGTTAGGATTTGTGCCCGGTTAATGGCAATAGGCTCGCCCCCTATTACATGGGACCTAAACATACCGGCGAACTGGGGGTGTACATTGTTACACCTCTGCCTAACCCTTCGGGGAATACCGGCGTGGTATGTGTTGTGTGTGATAAAAATTGAACTGTGTGAGGTCTTTCATTTTCTAGATCGCGCCATAGCCCTTGGTCGGTTACCTCAATCACTAATTAATAAAAAATTCTAGTAACTCATAAGACGTTTAATTTAATTACTTACGATTCCATTAGAATGGAAGAATATAATTACGCGAGTAACATATCTATACCTACTTATAGAAACTTGAAGATATTTAGGTCACTTACTATATAGGGATGGGGACTCGGAGTATTAAGCGCCAACAAGATGTCAACAATAGCTAAAATACAAAAACGACGGGGCATTTTATATAAAAACAACACAAAATTAGAGATTTTAAGTAACCCCCGACAGAAGAAAAAAATCACTACCGTAGCTAACAAAAGAGCTGATAACTTTGAAACCGCTGAACCGATTGCCATCCAGCTAAGAACACTCCCGACTAATTACCCATTCAAACAAAAAAACAAAATCAAAATCGGTTCATGCGTTAGGGAGCTACGATGCCATAGACAGACACACACACACACATGCACACACACACAGACACATCAAACTTATATCACTCGTCGAGGGTTAAAAACGGAGTCATATTCTCAGAAAGTCGTTCTTCTTCTAAATAATTATTCTTTTAAACTTGATAACATTTTGTTGTACTCGTAACTCCGCTCCCGTGTGTCGTAGCGAGATGTTATATAGCTTATGTCACTCAAGAATAATGTAGTTATCTATTGGTGAAAATGATTCAAATCGGCCTAGTAGTTTCGGAGCCCAAAGAAACAGAAACAAACAAACAAAATTCACCTTTTTTATAATATTCGCAAAGATTATCTAACCTTTTCGTAGATAGTTAGAGGTGTTATATAACGAAGTCAGGATAAAAAGTGGATTACCTAGAATTATATCAAAGAGTACATAACAAATAACCGCTCTACAGCTTTATTTATACTCTGAGGCTGAATGATTCGTCCCACATGTCAGATCTTAGATCTAGAAACGTGTTAGTGCTTTCTACTTGTGGATTTACTAGCGCTTAGATAAATATAGTTTCTGTATTTGTAATGTAGACGGGAATGCGGTTGCCTTGTAAAAACTTATAACAAGATTTTGTTTCTGGCTTATTGTGATACATTTTTTAAAAGAGTATGTATGGAGTTTCTTGCCCGTCCTTCTCCATAGGAAATTACCTTCTGGAATGGGCAACTAGATTCAATATTTTACTTTTTAAATGACGTTCAAAAGTGCCTTTTAATGGTCTAATTGCAATAAATGATTTGGCTTTGACTGCATTTTACCTTAAAAGGCATGAATTCCATTATGCAAGAAGTTACACACTGTTACTCTTATTAAAGGTATAATATTTAGTTAAAAGAAACAATATTATAACTGTTCTATTTGGAAGGACTTGGAGGGGGGGGGAGGCCTTTGCTCAGCAGTGGGACATTCCAGGCTAGGTAAACAGAAATTGTAACAGTAAAAATAAAACCATTTTTGTTTTTAAATGACGAAGTTCAAAGGTAACAAATAAAATAATTAATACGACAGAAAAAAATCTTTTTTTTAATTTGATGAAAACAGTTTGCCAAAAATAATGCTTTTTAAGTACTGCAGCATCTAAAGTATTCGTATTTTTTTACTTTTTTTTAAATTGTTATCAAAATTAAATTTCAGTAGAAATAGCAACTAGAAGTTCGCAAGAAGTCTCGCACAAGCAAAAAAAACAAGAAACTCATCTCATCTATGTACCAAATTATTCGTAAATAAACAAAATTACTTCCCATTTTCATTTTCAAGTCTTCACGGCGTAATTGACATAACACCGTCAGGATCGTCTCAAAAATAAAACCATAAAGAAAGAACGTGGCATTACACAAAGTACCCGGGCAAAGCCTGCAATACAGAACTGTCAACAGGGATCTGTCAGTTTGAGCCAAAAGTAAAGCTGAGTGTACAATGTTCGCAGATGGAAGTCGCTGGATAAAGTTTCTGGGACTGATTATGTGACATGGATATTTGTTTTTAGGCAACGATAGCATGAATACTTAATTCAATTTGAGTCTAGACTAGACTAATAGAATATTTAGTAGTCAGCACATAGACGACTTCTGTTAATGTCTCGTACGGGGCCATTACAATAGAAAGTTGTGATGTTATCATAATGAGAAGCTTTAGTGTTCTCGTATTCTTTACTTAGTTCTGTCCTGCTCTGAATGTCTTTGCTTCAATTCCCAGGTTGAACAAAAGAAAGTTGTTCCATAAGAATCGCTTTATCATATTATAAATGAATAATAACTTTCAATAATATAGTGTTTTATTTATCAATAGCTCCCATTTAAAACCTCAGAAAAAAATATAATGTTTTATAGGTTTTGACAAAATAATTTTCATTTTGTATCGAAATATTTAACGACTTCATATTTAAATCTAAAAGCAAAATTTCCGGTAGTAGTAATTACACAAATTCTTCAACGTTGTGCTCTAAGTATATTAGTCGCCAAGAGTCGTGAGCACAAACGTCAACTTAATTTTTGAGTTCTTATGGTCTTTTTGGGTTTTTTGTGGAGCCGGCGCTGCACGCGGTCGATCCGACTGACAGACCAATCGCGTGCAGCGTCGGTGATGCAAACAAATGTATAAACACGTCTCATTTAAAAATATTTTGAAGTCTACTCCGCAAGTGAGTTCATGCCCTTAGATCCGCTAAATCTACTATATTTTCATGAATTAATCTGGCTTCTGTTGAAAAACCACTGGCTACATTTTTTATTTGCAAGTACCTTAAGTTGTATTAACACGTAAATCAAACTTTGAACAGTGTCTAATAGGTTTTGTGGGACAAAAGGCAGCTTTTGAATAAGGTTTTGGAGTTCGTTACCCGGATGAGATTTTTCAAACTTTAAAATTGTTACAATCTCTTCCTAACATACCATCACTCCTACATTCCCCGAAGGGTTAGGCAGAGGTATACCAATGTACACCCACAGTTAGCCGGTATGTTTTTAGGTCCCATGTAATAGGGGGGCGAATCTACTGAGAATTTCATAGAAAAACCCAATAACATTTTTTGCTCGACCTGGGAATCGAACCCAAGACCTCTAGCGTAGCAGTCGCACTTAGCACCACTAGGCTACCGAGGCAGAGAGAGAGGTCAAATAACGTGATATTAATTGCGCTCACGACTAATGGCGATTACTATACTGTTTCATCGAACTAATGAGAATAAGAGATGAAGGAGTGCCCCTATTTTTACGCACACACTTGATCACTATAATAATATCTCCTGAGTACTTTTTTATTTTTTTTGGTGGGTGGGAAATCATCAAATAACTTCTCCCACCCGTCGCGGGGCGGGAGGGAGTGTCAGACTTTTACTGACTAAAACCCAACCATGTTCCTTCTTGTGCCCTTTGCGTTCCGGGGGCGCGGTATCTCTTGCGAACAACCCGCAGCCCCGGCAGACAAGCTGCAGCCCCGGCATACAACCCGCAGCCCCGGCAATCTCCTGAGTACTTGACTCATCTCCATTGTAATTGGTGACCCCAATTTACTTGGGACAATATTTATTAGTTTTACAAGAATAATAATATCATGTTTCGCTAAGAAATACAATATATTACACAATACATCAAGAAGTTGTACGGGCATCGTTAAAACACAGGTATGTGGCTACACAAAAGTATATATGGCTGTTCATAAAAACTAACTACTTGAGAATACATGCAGTGTGGTTCAAGATCCCAGGGTCGCGAGATTTATGTCATATATTAGCATGACTGAAATTTTGAGAAGTATTATGTCGTAGATCTGCGTAGGTACTTATTATTATTAGCTTTAAAACTGAGCCCTTTTTTAGGTATCTGGTATAATGGATATGGTAGCCGCCACGAGTCGTGAGCACAAATGTCATGTTCATTTTTAGATTTTTGGGATCCGTTCTGGGTTTTTTGGGTCGCCGACGCGGCACGCGATTGGTCCATCAGTTCGACCGACCGCGTGCAGCATCGGCGACCCCAAATAAACCCAGTGGCAAAACAACAAACAGAACCGAAGCCGCCGACATCCAAAGCTCTTTTTTTGTTCCGAATGGGAAACCATCAAATGACTTCTTCCTTGACTTCCAAAGCTAAAGTTATTTTTCACTTTTTAGTTTTTGAAGGAGGTGGTCTTTTTTGTAAAAATGTTTTTATTTTTCGCTTTTTAGTATTCATTTTCTGTTATCCAAATTCATAAAGGAACGGTTATACTACGTAAATTAACAATACACCACTTAAAAGTCACAAGAAAGCAGAATATGCTAATTCGTTTACTTGAATGACGCATTTTTTTCAGTTTTTTTTTTTTACTAAACTACTGTACCAATTTCGATAAAATTTATATCGGACCACCTTTTAAGTATGACCTATCAAACATAAAACTAATCATCAAAATCGATTCATAATTTGAGGAGATATAGCGTAACACACATACAATAAAAAAGACATACAGACGAATTGATAACCTCCTTCTTTTTTTAATTGGTTAAAAATGGATACCGACGGGGAAACACTCGTTCCTGGTTTTGATAGAACTTATTTGGCGCCATCGATGTCGCGTTAAAAACCGGTAAAAACCAGAACACAAAATTAAAAATTTTAAGTAACCCCCGACAGAAGAATAAAAATCCCTACCACAGCTAACAAAAGAGCTGATAACTTTGAAACCATTGAACCGATTTCCATCAAACATATCTAAGAACACTCTCGACTAATTCACATTTCAAACACAAAAAACAAAATCCAAATCGGTTCATGCGTTCGGGAGCTACGATGCCACAGACACACACACACACACAGAGACACGTCGAACTTATAACACCCCGTCGGTTTTGCGTCGGGGGTTAAAAAGGATAAGGCTTATTCTGCTTTTATGGCACTACTGTCGCGCTGCTAACGCTCCAACGCAAAATCTGCTTTAAGGCTCTCAAAATTTCAGCCATGTTAATCACGTAGTTCAGGCGACGCTGGGATCTCAGACTAGTGGAACTGTCTTGAAAAGTACAATAAAAATGTCTAGAAATGTTTCTTTGTTGCTATTTTTCTGAACTGGTTTTGCAGATGTGTAGAAATTATGACTGCGGAGCATAATGTTTATGTGTTAGTTGTTGGTTGAACTCGTCAGGGAAATAAGTACAACCATCATACCCAATCATGGGCCACGGTGGGGCGGATTGGTGTTATTGGGTTTTTCTATGAAATTCTCAGTAGCAGCACGGAGTTAGGATTTGTGCCCGGGTAATGGCAATAGGCTAGCCGTCTATTACATGACGGACCTAAAACATACCAGCGTACTGTGGGTGTACATTACTACTCCTCTGCCTAACCCTTCGGGGAATACTGGCGTGATGATATGTATGTATAAAAATATCTTTAGATATTGCTTTTCAATATTCAAGGACGTAAAACCAGTTTCCATGTCCTTTTACTCAATTCACACGATGTTCTCAAGGGCGTTCGTTGCTTTGGCCCACCTATCCTTATCTACCAATCCGGTTCTCAATCTAGATTTCTAGACCGTGATCGTGCTGCCGCTATTTACCTATCTTAGTTTAGACAGATTGAGACATTGTGCTGTCCTAATGATAATTTAAATGGTCAGGTTTAGGTAAACATGTCGTTAATTTTAGAAGTTCTGTTTCTAGTCAAAGGACAGCTGTGTGGAGTAGCAATGACTAAGTACAGTTGATTAAACTAATTGGTATTCAGGCAAAATTACTCGTTTTTGCACTAGTAATACCAGGTTATTATTGTTCCACTGCAGGGCAAAGGCCTCTGTTTGCTAATGTCAACGTCATGTCATTGTTGTAAAACTAAATATGAACTTGACAGATGATTGACTCCGTCCCGTTCTAACTTCACGATGAACACAGCGCACAAGTCTCTTGAAAGCTTTATTTTAATAAAAGTAGTGCAATTGGAGGGGCCAGTCAGGGCCGATTCCTGCCGGGGCTGCGGGGTGTTCGTAAGAGATACCGCGCCGGAACGCAAAAGGCACAAGAAGGAACATACGAGTAAGTGGGTTTTAGTCAATAAAAGTCTGATAAACCTCCCGGCCCGCCCAGGGCGGGGGAAGTCATTTGATGATTTCCCATCTGGAACAAAACAATTCGATCAATGTACAAAAGTGTAAAACAGTGTCCTAGATAAATAATAATCACATTAATGAGCATTAATTACCACACTCGTTCAAGCCGGGTTGGCGATTTCCAACTTGTATAAGTTATGTATAAATCCAGGTTTCCTCACGATGTTTTCCTTCACTGATGTCAGTGATGTCCAAGATAAACTTAAAAAGTACGTATGAATTAACAAAAGATTACATACATAATGACATTAACCTCTAAGTTAATTGGTCAATTTGATTAAAAAACTGCCCCGTTAGCCTAGTAGTCCTAAGCACGACTGCTATGCTAGAGGTCTTGGGTTCGATTCCCAGGTCGAGCAAAAAGTGTTTTTGGGTGATGAAATTCTCAGTAGCAGCTCGGAGTTTGGATTTGTGCCCGGTTAATAGCAATAGGCTCGACCCCTATTACATGGTACCTAAACATACTGGCGAAATGTGGGTGTACATTGTTACACCTCTGCCTGACCCTTCGGGGAATACAGGCGTGACGGGATGTTATTAAAAACGTTAAAAAAGTTAAACCCCCCCCCCCCCTACACAAACCGTTCAAGTAACGTCTTTGGTTACTGCTCCGCTCCCGTGTGCCATAAAGTGATGTTCTATAGCCTATGACACTCACAGATAACGTAGCTTTCTATGGGTAAAATATATTTTTAAACCAGTTTAGTAGTTACAGAGATTACCCCCTACAAACTCACAAACTTTAGCTGTTTATAATATAAGTATAGATAACGAACATCAATGGTTACCTATTACATAAAACCCACTTTATTGTGAAACGAGTTGATGTCCACTTTATGGCCACATAATAATAATTCGCAATATGTATTTAACGATTATGTAAGCCTACGCCCAACTACCGGCTTCCAATATTCCCATACTAAAATAAACACATTAGCCCGCCATTAGGAAAACTCGTTTACTTCAATATCAAAACTAGATATTAATTCCATAAACTATTTTATCTAGTATTTGCAGGAATATTCACGCCTACGCTACTTTCGAAAACTTGCGCAAGGAATATTAAACTTTAAATAACTTAGAATACGGTTTAAATTAAATTAGCAAGACATGAATACGTATATTAGATATAATTAGAACTTTGACATCGTGTGGGTTTCCCAGAAGCTAAAGTATATAAAGTTTAAATATATTAACATGTGACCTTATTGCAAGGGAATTAAAGTTCAAAATTGATTGAAGTGATTGTGTAGGTGAGCGGCGCGGCGGTCTGATAATGTACGTATTCGGAGAGACGTTTGTTTGTGGCCACTAGAATCGGAAAAGGAGGGCCATATTGAAATTTTGATATAGTACAAAAGGCGTCCTTAATTATTACAGCACTGTTCCAACACAGCAAATAGTTCGCCATTCAAATCAGAGCCTTAAGTAGTGAACGTTAGAATATTTCTTTAAATATCAGGATAAAAAAAGGTAACGGCTTGTGGGCCGGCAGGGTCAAGTCAAAGTCTGACAACTTACTTATCAATTGGACTTAATTAATTAATAATTTAACCGAAAAAATTACGCAATCACGAATTCTCGCCTCATTTTCATTCAACAGCTACTCAACTCTGCTGCCACGATTTTAAGAGCCCCACAACTGTACTAGTCGCAAAGTCAATGAAATCAATTCAGTACTAAAAGCATGTAAATGCTTATATTGTGTAACTCGTATGCCAGTACCATTTAATTCATTACAACATACCTACATTACACTGCGTTCACAGATCAGTGAACAGTTTTTATAATGATCAAATTGAAAACCGATTTGTGGAACTGAAAACCAATTTGGAATTAAATTAAGCATAAAGGGATTTGTATTTTACGTATATTTCATTACAACTACAGGTATATTCCGGCCCTGGTGCAAGCCATGGTCCGGAGCGAGAGGGAATGGGATGCAGTCGCCTCCTTCTGCGAGGCAGTAATGCTTGAGAAGGAGGCGGCGGGACGGTTGAGACAGCGGTTCTCCCGTCCCAGCCGCCGCGCTAGACGCTCCGGACGTCGGAAGCCGCGAGACGACTCCCGGCCACCGTAGATACTGGCCTGTGGACGGTGACCAATGGGTAGCTCACCGTCCTTACGTTGCATAACGACAGGCCGTGTCGACGGCGCGTTCGTGTTCCACGCGCGCCTCAAAGAGATGTCAGCAAAAGGAAGGGGCCACTGAGGGCCGATGCCTGCCGGGGCTGCGGGTTGTTCGCAAGAAATACCGCGCCCCCGGAACGCAAAGGGCACAAGAAGGAACATGGGTGGGTTTTAGTCAGTAAAAGTCTGACACTCCCTCCCGCCCTGCCCAGGGCGGGAGAAGTTATTTGATGATTTCCCGCCCACCAAATAAAAAAAAAAAAACTACAGGTATATACCAGGAAATTAGGTGAAGTGAGCTTCAATTCCTAGCATTAAGTGAAATGACCATTTATCTCAAGCTTATCAACATTATATCAGCCGAGCGCCGTCCACTACTGAAAATTGTCCTACCCTAATCATCTTCCTGCCCTCATCCTCGTTACTTGGGGTCGGGCAACACGTTTTCTTCTTCCACGCTGTCCTGTCTACCGTCATGCCATCGCTGACTCCCTTCTCTTTCATATCATTTTTCACACAATCCATCCATCTTTTTTTTGGCCTCCCTCCATCCATCCACATTCCTATTTATAACTCTTTTGGTCTCATCCCTCCTCTTCACATGCCCAGACCAAGATAAAAAAAGAGGAAATTGTGCTTAGAACCAATAGGCTAACGAGGCATCTGTGTATCTATGCTAATATAATAAACCTCAAGAATTTGTTGGTTTGTTTAAACGTGCTAATCTCTGGAACTACCAGTCGTACTACGTACATCATAACGCGCTTCATAAGGAATAGTGTATAACATCACGCTACCACACACGGGAGCGGAGCAGTAACCAAAGATACACTGAACACTGGTGAAACCGCATCTGACAAAACTAATTACACATACCATTACGCCTGTATTCCCCGAAGAGTTAGGCAGAGGTGTATCAACGTACACCCAAAGTTTTCCGGTATGTTTAGGTCCCATGTAATAGGCGGCGAGCCTATTGCCATTAACCGGGCACAAATCCTAACTTCGAGCTGCTACTGAGAATTTCATAGAAAACCCCAACAACACTTTTTGCTCGACCTGGGAATCGGATCCAAGACCTCTAGCGTAGCAATCACGCTTAGGACTACTAGGCGTCCACTAAAATTAAGTACAAAAGATTAGGGATCCTATTTTTAGTACAAAACTTCTTCTTTCTATTGAAAGGATCATGAAGACGACGGACATCTTTATTAAACATGAAAATACCTATTACATATTTATCAATGAATCAACATAATATCTCACAGTACACATGAACAATTTCTTTTGAGCCAAAAATGTATCATGAACGCTATACACCTCGCAATTTCCATAAAAACTTCATTTCCAAAAAGCCTCGTCAGTGTACAGGAACATAACAGTATTAACATTCCATCACGCCTGTATTCCCCGAAGGGTTAGGTAGAGGTGTAACAATGTACACCCACAGTTCGCAGGTATGTTTAGGTCCCATGTAATAGGCGGCGAGCCTATTGCCATTAACCGGGCACTAATCCTAACTCCGAGCTGCTACTGAGAATTTCATAGAAAAACCCAATAGCACTTTTTGCTCGACCTAGGAATCGAATCCAAGACGTCTAGCGTAGCAGTCGCGCTTAGGGCCTAAAAACCACCACCGGACATAGACAGGATATAGGTTTAGGACTAAACCTATATTTTAATATAAAATAACCGTAAATAAAAGGTAAAAATGACAATGAGACACACCTAGGCACCTACATTAATAGATCGGCCGCTATGATCAAAACTCGATCGAAAATATAAAAAACTAAACAACCTGCCCACGACTTCGTCCGCGTGGCTTATTTCACCCGCGTTAAGTTACGTCTGTCGTTACTGCTACACTCCCGTAGACTGCAGCGTGATGGTAAATAGCCTATGTTACTCAGAAATAATGTAGCTATCTATTGGTGTAAAAATTGTTAAAATCGGTCCAGTAGTTTCGGAGCCTAATCGTTACAAACAAACAAACAAAAAAGTCTTTCCTCTTTATCATATTAGTATAGAAGTATAGATTACTAGCTACATACCCCGCGGTGTCACCCGCGTGCAGTTACGTCTTTAGTTACTGCTCTGTTCCCGTTGCTCGTAGCGTGATGTTCTATACGTATAAACCTTCCACTTGAATCATTTTATCTATTGGCTCCAAAATTAGGAAAATCGGTTCAGGCGTTCACGACTTTTAGCGAGTCTAACGAACAGCAATTGATTTATATATATATATAGATTATTGATTCTGTATTTCTGTTACATAACTTTATACTGGCTACATTGTTTCGCTAACTTACTACACAATCTCTCTCCTGAAACCATTTCACGTATCGGTTTACCTGAAACTAAGCTAGACTATTGAAAACCGATTTTTTACCTTAAAGGGGATAGACTATTAATGTCTGAGGGTAACAGGGTACGCCTTGTTTATTTAGTGGAGTTTTAGTTAGTTTACCATATTTATTGTGTTTTACCCTACCCTAATTTATGACGCTGAAATCGTTATGGGTAGTTGGAAGTCTGGAAGTCAGGAACTAGTGTTACCGAGGGGTATTGTGTTGTCCAGTTACTGGGTTTTTGAGGTCAGATAGGCAGTCTTTCTGTGAAAAATTTTAGTATTCAGCTGCATCTGGTTAGACTGGAAGCCGACCGCTACTCTTTTCTGATTAATTTCGTTGCGGGATCCAAGACAGTTATATCGTTTATCCGGGACTCGTCGAGCTTCATTGCCTCTGCGCACTTCTGGTGGTCTCCACTGTTGATTCTGGCTTACAGAAGTTGCAGTGGTTGGGAATAGTGTGGCGGGCTTGTCCCATTAATAGACTGGAAGCTGATCCCATATTAGTCGAGGAAAGAAGAATTTAAATGATGTTGACCGGAGTAAGTTTTCTCGAAATTTTACGGTTAGGACGTAGGATACTTTTTATATCGGTAGTAAGTTCTCTTGGGTTAAATTTCGACAAGCATGCGGGCAAAGCCGCGCGAAAAAAGTTATTAATTAATAACATTTGTTCTATACATTGCAGTGCATTTTTGTAGGGAACTGCCGATTTTTTTTTTGCATATTTCGTAGTAGTAATTTTGCTCCCAGAAAAATGTATAACGAATTAAAAGTCCCGTTGTATTTTCATGTCAACTAAAATATTGTCACTGTATTCTGCACCTACCCTAAAAACAAGCTAACATTTTCATAACACATACCTGAATATTAAATAGTTTCAGCATAACATATTCGATAGCGTAAAACATAAAATTTTATTCACAGACGCTTCATTAAAATATGAACTCTACCGTACATTGGAATTTGAATATTTTAGCTATTAATTCCATACTGTATTTAAGGGTTATATTTAATTGTGTTCCAGATTTGTTTGCTTAGCCCACAACATACAATATGCTGAACATTTTAACGGGCTTTCATGAATAATACTGTTTCATTAAAATTACACGTTTTTGTATAAGCTGACGTTGCAGTTCTGAACTGAAAAGAGACTGTTCAAAGTATTTTTTTTATGTCATTGGATGGTAAGCAAGCCGACAGCCCACCTGATGTCAAATGGTCCCCGCTACATATAGACATCTGCAATACCAGAGGTCTTGCATTACCATCCCAAAGATAATGTTGAAATATCTCATGTGCCTGTTATTACACCGGCATCCATACCCTTCAAACCGGAACACAGCAACGCTGCTTTGCGGCAGAAATAGGTATGGTAGTAGTACTTCCCCAGACGAGCTCCTTCACAAATAGCTCTTCTACTATCATGTATCAATGAACCCATAACGATACTGTAATGATACGTCAACCCTGCCTAAGAACCCCACAAAGGGGCTACAAAATTTGACCCGGTAGTTTTGCAACATGCTCTTGCAAAATTTTTTGGTATACAAAAAAAAAACAAAATCAATATCGGTTCATGCGTTCGGGAGCTACGATGCCACAGACAGACACATACATACAGGCACATCAAACTTATAACACAGTGTCGTTTTGCATCGGGGGTTAAAAATATTATAAAACATTTTATTTTAAAAGTATGGAGTGTGCCGATTCTTCTCCACACGAAACTATCTTTTAGAAGTGCGAACTAGTAGATAACTAGTAGATAACTAATGGTCATCATCATCTGCTCAGTCTTCTCCCAACTATGTTGGGGTCGGCTTCCAGTCTAACCGGATGTAGCAGAGTACCAGTGTTTTACATGGCGCGACTGCCTATCTGACCTCCATAACACAGTTACTGGGCAACACGATACCTCTTGGTTAGACTTTCTGGTTTCTGACTATACGTAATGACTATCAAATATCTACGAATGACAGCTGGGACCAACGGCTTCACGTGGTTTCCGAGATACGGGGGTGTCACACCACCAACTTCCAAACTCCGGGCTGCTACTGAGCAAATCTTAAAGGAAAAACCCAATAACACTTTTTGCCTGACCAAGTAATCGAACCCGGGACCCCACGCTCATTAGTGCCTTTTAATGGTCTAATTGAAATAAATGTTCAACAAACATAAATGATGAAATGTATATACATATACATGCTTGACACCTCTGTCTTTCCCACAAGTGAATAAGTGCGTTATAACGTTATGTGAATGATAAGGTTAACGATATAAAATAAAACAGGTACTAATAAAAATAGAAGCAATAAATTGGATAAGATGTCTAGGTTATGCATGCGACTTTGTCCGCGTTAATGTCGATTATCGATGGTGCTATATAGCGCAGGACCCTAATTCTTTTTCGATAATAAAAAATATAATAGCCAAAATTACTGCTAATTATATTGGCCGTTTCGGAGTTTCGCTGGAACAAACAAACAGTCAGACAGGCAAAAAATATAAACATTGTTATTGTTTGTGTAAATATGTATAGTGTTAAAGCCTCAGCCTCTGTCCGAATTTTTGTAGGACACATTATCTACACCGTTCAATAAATCCATAATTTCGTGGCACCGACTTTTTGTCGGACGTGTGCGTTGGTATTTTAGAATTCATATGTTCCATTCTCTCCGACAAAAAAATCGGTCACCGATTATCTGACGTGCCTTAACATTCTTATGCATTTAGTAAAAAGCTGTTCTTTTTTGAAATTACAAACAGACACATCAACTTTTATTTTGCATAGATGTAGAACCCGCTCAATTGTAAGTACCAATTACATTTAAAGACCCATTTGACTGTCATCCCAACCTTTAGGTATTAAATGTTAAGGTCCATAAATCTAGGCAATAAATTCTGGAATCGTTGAGACCTAGAAATTTTAGGTTGATACAGATATTTTTATGTCCAAGGACTATTGACAAATGGGTTAATGCGAACGGATTTTTATACCGTTGTTTGTGGGACGAGAAAGGTTTCGCCTTGGCTAAAATTTTAGATGCTACAGTGCGTCGTATGGCTTGTTTGTTTGTGTATGTGAGTTTATATATTTGTAAACTCCCAAACTTTACGATATGGGATCAAGCCAATGGTTGCACGTGTTCCCCAAGGCACGGGGGTGTCACATCACCAACTTTCAAACCCTAGGCTCTTGCTAAGAAATTCTTAATGGAAAAACTCAATAACACCTTTTGTCTTAATCGAATCGAACCTAGGACCCCACACTCAACAGTCGTGTTTTCATAGACATACTTTTCATCTAACTAAGCAATATTAAGCCTAATCAATTTTTTTTTTTTGGGGTGTGGGAAATCATCACGTAACTTCTCCCGCCCTGGGCGGGGCGGGAGGGAGTGTCATACTTTTACTGACTAAAACCCATCCATGTTCCTTCTTGTGCCCTTTGCGTTCCGGGGGCGCGGTATCTCTTACGAACAACCCGCAGCCCGGGCAGTCATCGGCCCTCAGTGGCCCCTTCCTTTGCTGACATCTCTTTGAGGCGCGCGTGGAACACGAACGCGCCGTCGACACGGCCTGTCATTATGCCACGTAAGGACGGTGAGCTACCCATTGCTCACCGTCCACAGGCCTGTATCTGCGGTGGCTGGGAGTCGTCTCGCGAAGCATAATTTATTGCTGAGAAACTTCTTTTATTTTTGATGTGAGAAATCACCGTTAAGTATTGGGCGCGATGTAACGCACGCGAAACATTGTGTTTACGAGTACATTTTATAGTACAGGGGGTCATGGAAGTATTCAAAGTTTAGTTAGAACGTTTTTTTAAAAAAACGTTAAAAAACGTTGGGACTTCGGCCTTCAATATCTTCGTAACTAGGGTGCACTGGCAGGTTCAGTTGACACGCAGCCCGTACTCCTACCGTCTAGCCCGCTTTGTCTAGCACCGCTTTCTCAGTATTCAGACAGTACTGCGTCACCGACTCCCAACCAGGTTCCAGTGCCAGATTCTCCATTAGTACCCTAGTTCACTCTCATCATCATCTACTTAGCCTTATCCCGGCTGAGTACAAATGTTTTACATGGAGCGACTGCCTATCTGACCTCCACAACCCAATTACTGGGCAACACGCTACCTCTTGGTTAGACTGGTTGTCAGACTTCCTGGCTTCTGAGTATTCGTAACGAGTGTCAAAGATCTACGAATGACAGCCGGGACCAACGGCTTTACGTGCTTTCCGAGGCACGGGTGTATCATACCACCAACTTCCAAACTCCGGGCTACTACTGAGCAAATTATAATGGAAAAACCCAATAACACTTTTTGCCCGACCCGGGAATCGAACCCAGAACCCCACGCTCATCAATCGCGCTTGCGACAACGAGACCAACGAGGCAGTCACCCTAGTTCACTCTAGAGGGAGTAATAACGTTCCATCCAAAGCCAATCCACAGATAGGATACAACCTCATTGCAATAAGATTTCAATCTCACACATGCACAAAAAAGTTTCTCATTGGCCTAGTGGTCCTAACCGCGACTGCTACGCTAGAGGTCTTGGGTTCGATTTCCAGGTCGAGCAAAAAGTGTTATTGGGTTTTTCTATGAAATTCTCAGTAGCAGCTTGGAGTTAGGATTTGTGCCCGGTTAATAGCAATAGGTTCGCCTCCTATTACAGAGGACCTAAACATACTGGCAAACTGTGGGTGTACATTGTTACACCTCTGCCTAACCCTTCGAGAAATACAGGCGTGATGGTATGGTACATGCATAAAAAAATAACACCCCTTGTACGTAACGAAACCAAAGATACCTATACAACAAAAATGGCTGCCATCTTTCATTCCCTAACGGCCATTTAAAAATGTAAATTTCAAGTATTTGAATCGCGTTCGTCCAATAAATAAAGGAGTATGCCCACTTAATAGAAAACAAAGCGTCCACATCGCCCCCTAGGGTGAGGTTATAAATTGTTTTAAAGAGAAAAACAAGCATTTTAGGGACCTTGTAAACAATTGGACGGTTCTTTTTACGTCGTGTTAAGGAGTTTGTTAAGAACTTGAATTATAAATATTAACATAACATACCATCACGCCTGTATTCCCTGAAGGGTTGGGCAGAGGTGTATCAGCGTACACCCACAGTTCGCCGGTATGTTTAGGTCCCATGTAATAGGGAGCGAGCCTATTGCAATTAACCGGGCACGAATCCAAACTGCTACTGAGAATTTCATAGAAAAACCCAATAATACTTTTTGCTCGACCTGGGAATCGAACCCAAGACCTCTAGCGTAGCAGTAGCACTTAGGACCAACGAGGCAGTTAAATAATATTAAAATCATAATTTATACTATCCTACTTCCATATCCAACTAATCTTATCTTCCTAACATTATAAATGCAAAGTTTGGGAGCATGGATCGATGGATGGATGTTTGTTACTCTTTCACGCTTAAACGGCTGAACGGATCTGGATGAAATTTCCCACAGAAACAGATTGTAGTGTAGAATAACACATATGATACTTTATATCCCGGGAAAATGTACGGTTCCCGTGGGATAATATATCTAATTTGACGCGGACGAACTCGCGGGTAGAAGCTAGTAATAATAAAACTGCAAAAGTAACTCTGTCTATGTGTTACGCTTACACTACTAAATTACTGAACCCATTTTGATGAATTTTGTTGGGTAAGTTTAAACACCAAGATAGGTCATACGTCCTAGGCTACTTTTACGTCTTCACATGCTTTCCGAAACACGGGGGTCTCACACCACTAACTTCCAAACTCCGAGCAGCTACTGATAAAATTCTTAATAAACAAACCCAATAACACTTTGCCTGGCCTGGGAATCGAACCCAGGACCCTACGCTCAGCAATCTGTGCATGCGACCACGGTATGCACGGGACAACAAAGGGCGGATAAAAGATGAATTTGTTAGAAGATATTATAAGGATTTCCTTGAAAACGGCAAAATCTTTTGATGTAAAACTTTAACGTTATCTAAGTACTTAATCCAGTTTTGTTTATACCACGTAATCTACGCTAATCGCTTGTAATTTTCGTAAAATATTTAAGATAAGGGGACATTGAACTTTTAAGCTGTTAAGCTTACTAATCACGAGGCTTTGGAAGATTTAAATTGTTTTATTAAGAAATACTGATGAATTTACATTAAAAAAATAAATAAGCCATAGCAATAGAAATCGCCAAAAGAGTCGCCTGATATTACATGGGACTTACAAACGTATCGGCGAACTGTGGGTGTACATTGGTTACACTTCTGCCTAACTCTTCGGGGAATACAGGCGAGATGGTATGTTTGATGTTAGTTGAATCGGATAACCATAAAAAAAACAGTAATTTTGAAGATTTCTTTAAATTGTGAAAAAAATACAGGGCTCAGTGGAATAATTTATAAGTATGTCTTAGTTCATGAAATTCCCTATAATATCATTACATAAAATTATATAGTTTACGCTCAAGATTCTGAGATGTAAACGACGAAAAAAAATTGTAATGCTCTCCTTTACAAATTTTTATTAAGTTTTCACGAAATATTTTTTTTTTTTTTTTTTTAAACGTTGCCCCACTCTAGGAATTTCTGCTGTGTCGTGGGTGCGTTTACAAACATATAAATTCACACACACACAAACAGCCAGACCCGAAACAACTATCTGTAGGCCATACAAATATTTGTTGCGTACGGGAATCGAACCCGCGACACGCAGCGCAGCAGCCAATTGCTCAGCCACTGCGCCAACCGGGCAATTATAATTAAAATATAAATTGGCCAATTTATAGGTAAGACCTTTCTTTGAACCCTTGACAATACACAATTTTTTTGTGTACCAATGTGTACCAATACGACAAAAAATGTGTTCTGCTAGCCCCTTAATGCATCTCTCTTACAAAAAAAACGTAACACAACTATTAAAAAGAATTGTAACCAAACATGGGCAGTTGCGCACACGCATACTCCTATAACAACGAATAAAACTTCAATAGTATCAAAAATACCTAGTTTACACTAACCGGTTTAAAATTAAACCATAACAGTTAACGACGGTTAACTGGGTAATTTATACCCGTACTACAAAGGGTTAAGATTGATATACGCGTAGTTAATCTTGGTTTACGCGGTCGGCGCGCGCGCAAGTTTTTAAGGTAAATATTTATCGTAATGCTATAATTGGAGAAGTACGATATAGTTTGATTATGGTGCGTTGAAGATTGTTCTTATTTGGAGATTTCGCTTTACAATTATGGGTAACCTGCCTCAGTAGCCTAGTGGTCCTAAGCGCGACTGCTACGCTAGAGGTCTTGGGTTCGATTCCCAGGTCGAGCAAAAAGTGTTATTGGGTTTTTCTATGAAATTCTCAGTAACAGCTCGGAGTTAGGATTTGTGCCCGGTTAATGGCAATAGGCTCGCCCCCTATTACATGGGACCTAAACATGCCGACGAACTGTGGGTGTACATTGTTACACCTCTGCCTAACCCTTCGGGGAATATAGGCGTGATGGTATGTAATTATGGGTATTTGTGAGTTGGTGTTTTTACCCGACTACGGCAAAGCCAAAGGAGGGTTATGATTTTAACAGGGTACGTATACATGTGTGTGTATGTTCATCTGTTCCCTCATAGCTCCTAAACTCCTTATCGGATCTCGACAATATAATAATAGATACCAACCGTATCACTTTAATAACGAGTGACTACGGCTTTTCTTTATGTTCTGTTCTTGTTTCTCCTGTAACCTTGTTTACTTCAGCATCCTGAAAATCTTATTTCATGATTTTTCAGCGACGTTTTTTTTTGTCGTAGTCGGGTTTTGGTTTTTTGACTTTTATTGTATAATTATTGAACTAACGTCTGCCTGCGGCTTCATCAGCGTAGACTTTAGCATTAAGCCACCGTCCTAAACCAAGGGTCTACAAAACTGGGTAAATAATATTCTATGTATTGTTTATCTTCATAAGTGTTAATTTTGATCTAATTCCGTTCAGTCGTATAAGCGTAAAGTAGTAACAAACTGCATCAGCAAGCGACTGGTCGACTCTTCACGTGACCAAAGGGCTAACCTTTTCTTGGGCCAAAGAATCAGCATTGCCATACAACGTGGCAATGCAGCCAGGCGTTTAGGCACTTGTCCCATTGACAGCGATGCGGCTGAGTTTTTTTATGCCTCATAAGCTTCCTTTTTGTTTTTTAATTAACTGTACATACTCGTAGTTTGTGATCTAATTATTATTTAAGTAAATTATGTGATTGAAATAAATAATTTGGATTTGTTAAGCGATCCAATTTGCGAAGCAAAACCCGGGTTTTTTTTCTTCAAATCAATTATTTCTAGAAATCATCCATACTGTTGTACCCGAAAATTAAGTTTATATAAATAAGCATCTAACTATTAGATTCCTAATTATAACAGAGTAGCAAACTGCCCGCAACTCCGTCGGCGTGGCTTATTAATTTCACCCGCGTTAAATGACGTCTTTACTGCTCCGCTCCCGTGGGTCGTAGCCTATGTTACTTAGAAATAATGCAGCTTTCTATCGATGAGAAAACGGTTTAAATCGATTCAGTAGTTTCGGAGTGTATTAATTACAAACAAACAAAAAAACAGTCTTGCCTCTTTGTAATATTGTTAAGTATACATGCACGTAACAAAGCAAAAACTCACTGTTCTTCTATCAACAGAAAGCAAATATTACAGCTATGGAATGTATCATTTTACACCCTGTAAATAGAAACATGGAAAACCCTCTTCCAAATAAATTAATTCAACATAATTAACACACACATTTAGAAACTAATTAATAATCTGAAACCGTAATGGTACCTCAAGCCAATAAACATATTAATTATTTACTGCTAAAGTATTTTATTACCATGAATATTGTTACAGGATAAATAAATACTTTATGACGTCATATTAAAATTCCCTTCCTCGCTATAAGAGAATTACACACACATACCTTCACGCCTGTATTCCCCGAAGGCTTAGGCAGAGGTGTACCAATGTACACCCACAGTTCGCCGGTATGTTTTTAGGTCCCATGTAATAGGGGGCGAGCCTATTGCCATTAACCGGGCACAAATCCTAACTCCGAGCTGCTACTGAGAATTTAATAAAAAAACCCAATAACACTTTGCTCGACACTGGGAATCGAACCCAGCACCTCTAGCGTAGCAGTCGCACTTAGGACCACTAGGTTATATTTATAAGAGAATTAGAGCTTTATTTCATACTACCATTTGCTCTGCGATTCTATAATTAAATATAGCTTTTATCACTTAAGGATAAAGTCACTTATGAGCTAGAGAATTTTCCGAATTGGATCAAACAAACAAAGTCTTCTATTTTATCTAATCTATCAAGAATTGCAATAAAACTCTTTTCAAACTAAGCTCTACTTTATGTGCATTACATCTCAAGTACCTACTATTATCTAACTTTCTGAGACTTGTACTTAAGATTAAGTAGCATGAATGACCACTGTGATCCCTATGCCTGAAGTTTGTAAAATGGACTCTGAGGACCAATTGTTAGAACCAAAAGACCAGAGCCGTAAAAGGACCAAAATAATACCATAGATGGTCGATTTACATAGTGACGGGGCTATTAGATTCTGCACTGTGGGCTTGATTTCCGTACGGATTAAATAAAAATATTTGTAAAACCCTTAAGACGTCATCGCAACCTTCCATTTATCTAGACGTTCCGAATCAGCAGCCAAGTCATTTTAAAAATACTATGTTCACTACTTAAGCGGTAAAATCCGGCTCTAAGGACCATTTATTTTTCAAATTATAAACAGCAAAACAGACAACATATAACGTCATTTATAGTTGAATTTAGTGTAAGTTGAGACGATATAAACTAACTCATGAGACCACGTAAAGTCAACTAGAGCGACCACTGAGCTCACTGCGTCGTCCGACAGCTGTTGTGTATAATTAGAACTTCGGAGACAGTAAATATACAGGGTGTAAAGTTAGACAATGGACATACTTCAATGGAGTGTTGTAAAATGGACAGTTTTTACTTTGGAATCAACCTTGGAATCTTTACAATCGCACTAGTTCTGCCCACGACTTTATCCGCGTAAAAATCAAGTATACCATAAAGAATATCCTATGGCACTGCCGCGAGACGACTCCTGGCCACCGTAGACGCGGGCCTCTGGACGGTGAGCAATGGGTAGCTCACCGTCCATACGTTGCATAACGACAGTCCGTGTCAATGGCGAGTTCGTGTTCTACGCGCGCCTTAAAGAGATGTCAGCAAATTATGAAGGGGCCACTCAGGGCCGATGCCTGCCGGGGCTACGGGTTGTTCGTAAGAGATACCGCGCTCCCGGAACGCAAAAGGCACAAAAAGGAACATGGATGGGTTTTAGTCAGTAAAAGACTGACACTCCCTCCCGCCCCACCTAAGGCGGGGGAAGTCATTTGAAGAATTGCCATCCCTAACACTCTGTATATTATCTCACAGAAAGTTCTCACCTGAATTGTGAAAAGTGAATAATCTGAATAATTTAATATAGTGCGTACCAATGGTTTAGCGTCAAAATTTGCAATTAATGCACCATATTGAGAGGTTCAATCAACTGACTTTTAAAAGTCAAGCCGGTTCTATTTAAAGATAAAAGTAAAAAAAAAGTATTTTTTTAACCCCCGACGCAAAAACAACGGGGTGTTATAAGTTTGACGCGTCTGTGGCATCGTAGCTCCTGAACGCATGAACCGATTTTGTTTGTTTTTTTTGTTTGAAAGGTGAATTAGTTGGGAGTGTTCTTAGCTATGTTTGATCGAAATCGGTTCAGCGGTTTCAAACTATCAGCTCTTTTGTTAGCTGCGGTAGGGATTTTTATTCTTCTGTCGGGTGTTACTTATTTATACTTAAAGATACACGGGTTTCAACATTGGCCCCAAATGAACGATGAAGTTGAGGGCAGAAGTTAGTAGGTAAATTATATAATAATATAATTGGCCTAACATAATAACATATTAAGAAGTAATAAGGAAAATTGAGTTTTATTTCAGTAGATTAAACCCCAGCCGGTTCCGACCGTAATCACCTTATAGTGCTTACAATACTATGTTCTACAATTTTAGTTTATCACTAAAATGCCTCATTAGCCCTTATTAAAATCGCACACTAAAGATACCTTTCATAGTACACAAGTGTGTGCACAAACACAGGTGCTCTCTTTCTTCCCTCTCTCTCATAGTCCGATCAGACGGCAATCCGACACAACCGGAGGCAGATCAGACACAGAACCGGCGACTTTACCTTCTTTGCGGGGCAAAGGGTCGTCACATCAGCAACTTCCAAATTCCGAGCTGCTACGGAGAAATTCCTAACCGAAAAACCTAGTGACACTATTTGCCCGACCTGGGAACTGAACACAGGACTCTACGCTCAATTGTGGCGCTTGACCAGTGGGGTAATCAAAACAATCGTACATACAAATCTCCCTAATCAACGACCATTTATTATCACTAAAGACGACAAGTCCACAAAGTGTCACCTAAAGAGACCACAGGGCACAGCACTATTTAAGGGCAATAAAGGGCCCGCAATTTATAATCAGAGCTCGGAACAGTCGACGAGGAAACGCTGTGGTCAGTCTAGCTGACGCCCGATTAGTGATGGGAAAAGTCGATAAAAAATGTATGGTTATCGACGGAAACTTTTATTATAATTTTTTATTTCCACACATTCCATTACGCCTGCATTCCCCGAAGGGTTAGGCAGAGGTGTACCAATGAACAGCCACAGTCCGCTGGTTTGTTTAGATCCCGTATAATAGGGGGCGAGCCTATTGCCATTAACCGGGCACAAATCTTAACTCCGAGGTGCTACTGAGAATTTCATATAAAACCCAATAACACCCCAGACCTCTAGCGTAGCTTAGATATTTGTCTGCCTAGGTATATAAGTAAGCGATGATGTGAGAGTGATGGGAGAGGGAGTGCCTGTATGTTTGTGCACACACTTGTGCACTAAATATTTCCGGCTTACTTGGCTAGTTTTCATTGAGATTGGCAGCCATGACCGAAATTCAGTTGAGAGAATAGACGGTAAAGGAACATTGACACATAGTAATCTACGCAAATGATTAATCCACATTTAATGGCCTTGCCTCACAAAAATATATCTCTTTATCAAATTCTAAAGCGAAAATACTTTTTAATTAAACAATGCTTACTTTATTTTCTCTTCACGCTCTCAATTACAACTTCCCAAAAAAAACTTCTATTCGGTTTTACAGATTCGTGTCAATTAACTATCTTTCGCTAGAATTTAATTCATTTAACTGGTAACTCCATTAACCCGTCAATAAAAGTAATTAAAACATTCAATTACTTAAAACGCTGACACATTAATTCCATTAATTGTTTCTGCAGCTGCATCAACACCCTTGCAGTATTATCGCCAAACAACTTTCATTTCACACTAAATTCAATTACAATCCCAAAGTTTCCACAAACAACTGACATATACAATAAAATCCTTGACAAGCACATAATAATGGAGCCGTTAATTTAAATGTATTAATAACTAGCTTTGGCCCACTTCTTCGTCCGCATCAAATTTGATATATTATCCCACGGGATCCGTACATTTTTTCGGGATAAAAAGTATCCTTTGTGTTATTCCACACTACAATCTATCTCAGTGCCAAATTTCATCCAGATCCATTTAGCTATTTAGACGTGAAAGAGTAACAAACATCTATCCATCCTTACAAACTTTCGCATTTATAATATTATGTAGAAAGTAGAATAAATTTAATAATGTTTTGGATTCGATTCCCAGGTCGAGCAAAGTGTTATTGGGTTTTTCTATGAAATTCTCAGTAACAGCTCGGAGTTAGGATTTGTCCCCGGTTAATGGCAATAGGCTCGCCCCCTATTACATGGGACCTAAACATACCGGCGAACTGTGAGTGTACATTGTTACACCTCTGCCTAACCCTTCGGGGAATATAGGCGTGATGGTGTGTTATGTTATGTGTTACAATAATAGGCTGGTATAAAATCTCCACTTGTAAACACATTATTTAATTTATCGATATAATTATGTCCCATCTCAAGTTCTCGTGTGGCGGCGAGCTTAGTGAAGTTCATGCATCGTAAGTCAAAATCAATGGGACAATAATTATTACCGTATCTTCATGGTATCCTAATGGATATACTATGGAACTGAGGAGTAGGGCAGTTAGTTAATACTGTTTGACGTCTCATGAATGAAATTGATGGTGAAGTGAGATGGTGTGTCAATGTGCTCGGCAGTGTACGGTATATTGATCTTGCCTCGTCTGGAGTACTTGAACTATATTGTTTTCTCGAAGCAAAGCGTTTTGCCCTTAGTACTATCGTTACACTAAAATTTAAAAAAAGTCTTAATATCCATACTTAATTGGCCCGGTCAGTTTATTACCGGCGTGCTGCCCGCAAGTCGTCACTTTTTTTCATCTTTGTTAATGGAAAAGAAAATTTACGCACACGAATTAAAGTCCTAATTTAAATGGCAAAATAATTACTATGTCTGAATAAGCTTTATACAACTATCCTACTAATATTATAAATGCATAAGTTTGTGAGGATGGATGGATGGATGTTTGCTACTCTTCCACGCCTAAACGGCTTAATGGATCTGGATGAAATTTGGCACTAAAATAGATTGTAGTAAGGAATAATACATAGGATACTTTTAATCCCTGAAAAATGTACGGTTCCCGCGAGGTAACATAGGGGGTAAGGTTGACTGGTAGAAAATGCCAAAGGCATTAAGTCCGCCTTTGTACAGTGTATTATTTACATAATGTGAAAAAAGTTTTAATAAATAAGTAAATAAACATAGTAAGTTTGACGCGGACGAAGCCGCGGGCGGAAGTTAGTACCTAATAAAATAGAACCGTCATCACAAAACTATTTGCAAAGGCGTAGGAGGATAGTCTCACCAGTAATAACTATGTTTTATTAAAATATCGAGCAATAATTAGAGCAGAAGCACATCTCTACTCGACTGTTTTATCGTAATTAAGTACCTACGAGCATTATGGAAGTCAATGAATGGCTCGGCAGTTCAAAATTGAAAATGTCAAAAAGCACTGATACAAAATCCTTAATAATTCCACTGGAATACAAATACGGGTTAAAAACTAAGCTTTGTGTTTACACAAGATAGATCGCTGCCTCGATAACCTAGCCTAGTGGTCCTAAGCGCGACTGCTACGCTAGAGGTCTTGGGTTCGATTCCCAGGTCGAGCAAAAAGTGTTCTCGGGTTTTTCTATGAAATTCTCAGTAGCAGCTCGGAGTTAAGATTTGTGCCCGGTTAATGGCAATAGGCTCGCCTCCTATTACGTGCGACCTATAACATACTGGCGAACTGTGGGTGTACATTGTTACGTACCTAACGCTGCGGGGAATACAGGCATGATGGTATGTTATGTGTAGGATAGATCGATTGGAAATATGTGAGCCAAATTATGACTGACTCCGTTCAGCGGTTTAAGCATGAAACAGTAACAAACATACATCCATCCATCCATCCATCCTCTCAAAATTCCGCGTTTAATATAGTATAGCACGAAGTATGTAGAATTTGACACATACAATCACGCCTGTATTCCCCGAAGGCAGAGGTGTACCAGTGTACACCTACAGTTCGCCGGTATGTTAATTTCCATGTAATAGGGGGCGAGCCTATTGCCATAACCGGATACAAATCCCCAAAAAAAAAACTCAAATCGGGGTAGAATATGAAGTTTCGTTTTTTTCCTTGTTTTTTGATATTTTATTTACTCGCATTTTACTACGAATATGTAAAAGATATATCTGTCGGAACGTCGGTAGTATTGGCACTACCATCAGCCATCGTGCGAGCGTTAAGCGGGTAATCGAGACAGAGAAACAGCGGTTACACTTTAACCACGGTATTATTTAGCTTCATAATCAAATTTAAAAAGTAACGGACACTGAGCGAAACGAGTCACAGTTCCTAGGGTGCACGTAGACTTCACTAATAATTTCCCAATATTCGAAATAATGGGTGCTTCACCAATGCATCATTCAAGTCATTTGATCAACTTTGATGGCTTGATTTACCGCTCGTTATTTATTACCAAGTAATTTTGAAACCATTTAAGGAATGCCGGTGTACCTTATATTTAAGTAGGTATCTTCGTTTAGAAGATGCCTCGGGGTAAAAATATTTGACGAAACAATTATCCAATCAGAGACCTAACATAAGCGTGCGGAGTAATCTTACCACTATTATAAATGCGAAAGTTTATGAGGATGGATGGATGTTTGTGACTCAATCACGCCAGAACGGCTGAACGGATCTGGATGAAATTTGACACAAATATCGACAATAGTCCGGAATAGCACACAGGCAAAATGTACCTTTCCCGTTGGACAATATATCAAGTATGACGCGAACAAAGTCGCTGGTAGAAGCGAGTTGTGCAACAAATTCGATCGATTTTAAAATTGGAAATATTTGTTATTACCGGATAGAAAACGTATTATCATTACTCTTGTATCGGCCCCATGGATATTTGCCCATACACTAATATTTCCTCTCAAAATAATACCTACACAATACATAATACCTAGTATGTACATTCAAACAAATCATTTGATATACAGGCAGATAACTAGAGCAGAGTACTCAATTCTTTTACATCACTTCCTAAAGCTTTTTTTTACCGATGGGAAATCATCAAATGACTTCCCCCGCTCTGGGCGGGGCGAGAGGAAGTGTCAGACTTTTACTGACTAAAACCTATCCATGTTCCTTCTTGTGCCCTTCGAGTTCCGTGGGCGCGGTGTCTCTTACGAACAACCTGCAGCCCCAGCAGTCCCTTTAAGTTTGACAACCAATCTTACCAAGAGATTAACACAACCCAGTAACTGAGTTGTGGAGGTCAAACAGATAATCAAGTCGTCGCTTGAAGTAACATACTGGTATTTAGCGGCACCCGGTTAGACTGGATGCCAACCCCATATACATAGTTGGGAAAAGGCTAGGCAGATGATGGGTCACTAATATGTCGGCTGTGTAGTGGAACAATTAGAGCGACTAGATTCAACTATATTATTCTCATGTAAATGAAGTACAAAAGTGCCTTTTAATAGTTTAATTAAAATATATGTTTTTAACTGCCTCGGTAAACTAGTGGTCCTAAGCGCGACTGCTACGCTAGAGGTCTTGGGTTCAATTCCCAGGTCGAGCAAAAAGTGTTATTTGGTTTTTCTATGAAATTCTCAGTAGCAGCTCGCAGTTAGGATTTGTGCCCGGTTAATGGCAATAGGCTCGCTCCTTATTACATGGGACCTTGATATACCGGCGAACTGTGGGTGTACATTGTTACACCTCTGCCTAACCCTTCGGGGAATACAGGCGTGGTATATATATTTTTATGTTTTTATTGTCATCGGTAAACAAAAACATCGAATATTTTTTTCACAATTATAAATGTTTTGACTTTGAAGGTAAAAATGTTAGCCTGTACACCAAATAGTTTGTTTGCCTGTATCTCACAGGTTTTATTAGAGCGTGTCCATTGAGGAGCGTCGAAGCGTGCCACATTGAGTCCATTGAGTGACCACACCACCAAGGATGTGACCTTTCAACGGTTCACGGGGTCACTTTTATTTTGATGAATAATGAGTATACATACGTATTCCAGATAATTTAACGCCAATTCATTGTGGCTATCTTTAAGGGAGACCTATGTTCAGCAGTGGACGTCATTCGGCTGAAATGATGATGATGAATCAATTCCAAAAACTAGTCAAAAATAACTTTACTTTTGGAAGTTAATGGCTTAACAAAAGAACAAACAGAAGTAAAGCCTCCCGAATTATTTTTCACTTTGTAGTTTTTGACGGCGGTCATTTTTTTTATGGATACATTCACCTATCTATAAAAAAATACATAAATCCCTTCAGAATTCGATTCTAAGCATACGATATTAATGCCTTGGAAGTTGGGTAGGCCTTTGGTGTGAGATGCAACATGCGTTGAAACCCTTGCGCCATCCCATCTTCCTAGCACGACGTGTGGTGCTGGGGCGGCTGCTACTGGTGCTGAAAACCTTAAAACAACGCAAATATAATAACCTTCTTGGAAGCTATATGTTTGAGCAGTTTGGGGTTGAAACACTAGGGCCATGGGGTCCGAGCGCTCATCTAATTTTTTGGGACATCGTCAAGCGACTGCTCGACTCTTCACGTGACCAAAGGGCTGGCCTATCCTTAGGCCAAAGAATCAGCATTGCCATACAACGTGGCAATGCTGCCAGCCTTTTGGGCACTTGTCCTATTGACAACGATGCGGATGGGGTTTTTGATGCCCTATAAGCTTCCATTTTGTTTGTTATATATAAATTGTATATAGTTTATAATTCAATTATTATTTAAGTAATCTTTAACTGCCTAGTTGGCCTACTGGTCCTAAGCGCGACTGCTACGCTAGAGGTCTTAAGTTTGATTTCCAGGTCGAGCAAAAAGTGTTATCGGATTTTATTATGAAATTCTCAGTAGCAGCTCGGAGTGAGGATCTGTGCCCGGTTAATGACAATAGGCTCGCCCCCTATAACATAGGACCTAAACATACCGGCGAACTGTGGGTGTACATTGGTGCACCTCTGCCTAACCCTTCGGGAAATACAGGCGTCATGGTATGTTAAGTTTTATGTTTAAAATATAAATGCATAATTAATATATTAGGCATTCAACTAACCTACCTAGTCAACTTACCCGTCTCCCCACCATTATCAGTATTCCCGGCTAGTTCCGGCCGCCGCCGGTGCGTCGCCACTTGAGGTATGTCGTAACGGATCATCCGGCTTAATATTATTTACACGAACTAGTCAACACATCATACAAGATATTAATAAATCTGTCCGCATTTCTGTCTGTTTGTTGACCTTAGTATTTGTATATACGGTTTGTGCAAAGGCTGAGAGATTGGCTGCTGTAATGCGTTGTCTCAGATTCATTTGCTTAAGTCTAAGATAAAGCAGAATGTTAATAGTTGTATGTTTTTATGCAAGGTAGTCGTTTCACGTGTAATAAATAGTAATATTATAAATAGGATTGGCCTAGTGGTCCTAGAGATCTTGGGTTCGATTCCTAAGTCGAATAAAAAGTGTTATTGGGTTTTTCTATGAAACTCTCAGTAGCAGCTCGGAGTTAGGATTTGTGTCTGGTTAATGGCAATAGGCTCGCCCCCTATTACATGAGACCTAAACATACCGGCGAACTGTGGGTGTACATTGTTACACCTCTGCCTAACCCTACGGAGAAATACAGGCGTAATGTTATGTTTATTATAAATAGGAATTTTTTTTTTGTTTGTTTGTGCCGGTAAAATCGGTCCGGTAGTTTCGAAACTACTGGACCGATTTTAACTATTTTTTCACCAATAAATAGCTACATTATTACTGAATAACATAGGTTATATAGCATCACGCTACGGCTTACGGGAGCGGTGCAGTAATCTAAGATGTGACTTAACGCGGATGAAATAAGCAACGCGGACAAAGTCGCTGGCTGGTCTCTCGTCTTGTAATAAAAACCATTTAGGTGATACATATTGTAAAGTATTTGTTTTAAAAGAGATACTATGAAGTTTCTTACTTATTCTTCTCCTAACGAAGCGTCTTTTTGGAAAGGACAATTAAATTCAATTCTTTATTCTTGTACTAGCCTTTTTTTTAACCGCGTTAAGTTACGTCTTTGGTTACTGCTCCGCTCCCATACATCATAGCGTAATGTTATATAGCCTTTATGATTCCTCATGAATCTGGCTAACATATACAAAAAGAATTCTTCCAATCCAACTGTTAGTTACAGAGGTTAGCGCTTTCAAACAAACACACAAATAAATATACAAAAAATCTATTCAGCTTTATTATATAAATATGGATATGATGTTCAAAAGTGCCTTTTAATGGTCTAATAGAAATCAAAGATTGGACTTCGACGTTGATCAATGTATCTACAAATTAACCCACGACACAAACAAATTCCTTTTTAAAAAGGAACTCCACAAATCGCTTGGTTAGATTTTAAAATTGAATGTTACAGCAAAGGATACCGACTGCAATACTAAGTGCACACCCACTGAGCTGAAACGTTCCTGTAAGGGGGACATTTGTAACTCACTACTCTCAAACCGCGACGAAGTACCTACTTACATTACTAGTTCTAGGCGAACTATGGGGACAAATGTACCCAATAACGTTAGAGATGAGGTGAAATGTTACTGCACATAAAGTTACAGTAATATATGAGATCGCGAGAGGACTCCCGGCCACCGTAGATACGGGCCTGTGGACGGTGAGCAATGGGTAGCTCACCGTCCTTACGTTGCATAACGACAGGCCGTGTCGACGGCGCGTTCGTGTTCCACGCGCGCCTCAAAGAGATGTCAGCAAAAGGAAGGGGCCACTGAGGGCCGATGCCTGCCGGGGCTGCGGGTTGTTCGTCAGAGATACCGCGCCCCCGGAACGCAAAGGGCACAAGAAGCAACATGGGTGGGTTTTAGTCAGTAAAAGTGTGACACTCCCTTCTGCCCGTCCAGGGCGGGAGAAGTTATTTGATGATTTCACAACATCCAAAAAAAAAAAAAATAGATTAGATCATTGTGGATGATATCGATCCGAAAAGTACTTAGGTGACTACCCCGTTGGTCTCGCAAGCGAGATTGCTTTGCGTGAGTACTGGGCTCGATTTCCAGGCCAGAAATTTGGTTGAGTTTTCTCATAACATACATACCAGCACGCCTGTATGCCCCGAAGGGTTAGGCAAAGATGTACCAATGTACACCCACAGTTCGCCGGTATGTTAACGTCTTATGTAATAGGTGGCGAGCCTATTGCCATTAACCGGGCACAAATCCTAACTCCGAGCTGCTACTGAGAATTTCATAGAAAAACCCAATAACACATAGAAAAACTTTTTGCTCGACCTGGGAATCGAACCCAAGACCTCTAGCGTAGCAGTCGCGTTTAGGACCACTAGGCTAACGAGGCAGTTACCAGAAATGAACTTTAAGTTTATGCTCACGACTCGTATGTGATTTTAAAGACCTTTCAAGTCAGAAAACAAAAATATGCAAGCGAAGTCAAGTTCAAATAATATAGAGAGAAATAGAAAAATCAAAGCGTTAATATTGTCCGTCGGTCAGTGTCTGGTTGAATCATTTGTTTGGCAGGATTTCGTACAAGATTGACTGCGTCTTATGTTGTATTTGCTGACAATATATAGGTCGGCAAAGATCACATACTATCACGCCTGTATTTCTCAGAGGGTTAGGCAGAGGTGTACCAATGTACACCCACAGTTCGCCGGTATGTTTTTAGGTCCCATGTAATAGGGGGCGAGCCTATTGCCATTAACCGGGCACAAATCCTAACTCCGAGCTGCTACTGAGAAATTCATAGAAAAACTCAATAACACTTTTTGCTCGACCTGGGAATCGAACCCAAGACGACAAAACGGCAAAAATGCAAACGACGACAAAGATGTTCCTTGTAATCAAGTTTTATTCTTTAAAGTTAAAGTTTAAAGTTAGTTAGTTTAGAGGGATGAAATGCATGTGGACAATAGATTTATAAATATAAACGTGGATGGATGGCGAGGAAGAGAGAAGCCAAAAAAAAGATGGATGAATTGTGTGAAGGATCTAATTATTACTTTTATATTACGAAAAGACACTTGAATTTCATTTATTTGTAACACCATACCACACGCCAGTATTCCCCGAAGGGTTAGGCAAAGGTGTACCAATATACAACCACAGTTCGCCTGTATGTTTAGATTCTATGTAACAGAGGGCGAGCCTATTGCCAACCGGGCGCAAATCGTAACTCCGACCTGCTACTGAGAATTTCATAGAAAATCACAATAACACTGCTCGCCTTGGAAATCGAACCCAAGATCTATAGCGTAGTTAGTAGTCGAACTTAGAACTATTAGGCTAACTAGGCAATCAAATAAATATTGACAAATATTTCTCCGTTCCTGATATGAAATAATACTTCACTTTTGTGCTTATTCTTAACATCTTTGAGACATACATAGGGACACATAGGACACAGACATACGTACATAGGTACATCGATACTCCTGTAACATATTTCCAAGAAGAAAGGCGCAACGACCTCGGTACAAACGAGCGAAGATCCGGCTGCGAGCTTCCGTGATCACACGTGTATAAGATAAATGGAAGTTCTAGAAGTGACTAGAGTAAAAATGGTAAAGAATTAGCTGCCTCGGTAGCCTAGTGGTCCTAAGCGCGAATGCTACGCAAAAAGTGTTATTGGGTTTTTCTATGAAATTCTCAGTAGCAGCTCGGAGTTAGGATTTGTGCCCGGTTAATGGCAATAGGCTCGCCCCCTATTACATGGGACCTACACATATCGGCGAACTGTGGGTGTACATTTGCACACCTCTGCCTAACCCTTCGGGGAATACAGGCGTGACGGTATGGTATGGTAAAGAATTAGTAAAAAAGATCATTTAGTTAGTTGGACATCGTTATATATTATTTGGAAAATGTTTCTCATCATGATAGTCATTGGAGGATTTTTCAAAAAAAATCTCACATAAATACCTTGTCCGGAAAATTACGGACACAACAAAAAAAAAGGGCAAATTACTTCAGCTGTTTGAGTTTTGCGCTTCAATACACATTTAGCCATACATTTTTATTTACATAGATAGAAGCCATACATAGATAGCTGACGTTGTTTTTTTTTTTTTTTGGTGGGTGGGAAATCATCAAATAACTTCTCCCGCCCTGGGCGGGGCAGGAGGGAGTGTCAGCCTTTTACTGACTAAAACCCACCCATGTTCCTTCTTGTGCCCTTTGGGTTCCGGGGGCGCGGTATCTCTTGCGAACAACCCGCAGCGCCGGCAAGATAGCTGATGTTAAAGGCAAGTTATTGCTTGTCAATTTCATTAACTAACTAATTAATGTACACACATACAAACAAATAAAAAAATGGAACTGAAAAATACCTAAAAATGCAATGCTTGCTTATTCATACGATATATAAAATTATAAATGCAAAAGTCATGCCTGTCTCTCTGTCAGTGACGTTTTGACAACTAAATCACTGAACACTCAGATTTTCTGAAATTTGGTACGAGGTAATTCGAACCTCAAGAAAGAACATATAGGCTGTATAGGCTACTTTTTATCCCGCGGTTTTGTCTGTGTACGCGATAAACCACATTTACACGGACGAAGCCGCTGGCAAAAGCTAGTTTCTAAATAAATCTGTTCCAGCAATAGAAGATTATCAACACATTAATGTCATATATTTTGCTTACCATTCCGACCTTAAACATTTAGGTAAAGATACCAAGAATTGTGCAGACTTAAAACTCAATGTCACTTCCATGATCGTTTCATCTTGAATGATAACTAAGAGAAAAATATCAAATATATCAGTTTGTCTGCTGTCTGTGAGGGAACAATATTTTATATGCAGTCTTACGTTATTCATGCTATTACTGGTTAAGAGTTTGCAGAAATCTTAAAAAAAAATGTAGATATCTTATGTTCTTTGTGCTATCGTTCTTTCATCAATGTATATACGTATCTCATATACATTAATACATATGTACATAACTGCTCAATCTAGTGGGATAATGGTTTCAATTCACCCAGGTCGGGCACAAAGTGGTATTGGGTGTCCCCTTAGGAATTACTCAATAGTAGCCCGGAAATTGGAAGGTGGTGGTGTGACACCCGAAAAGTACGTAAATAAAGCCTTTGGTCCTGCACTTAATTTCTCCCCGGACACGTCGTCCCATCGGACTATGAAGGAAAAAAAAGGAAGTAAGGGAAGAGGGAGTGCATCTGTGTTTGTGCACACAGTTATGTACTATATGTGATTTTCTTTTTACCGATGGGAAAGCATTAAATGACTTCCCAACGTTGGGTAGGGCGGGAGGAAGTGTCAGACTTTTACTGAATACAACTCATCCATGTTCCTTCTTGTGCCCTTTGCGTTCCGGGGGTGCGGTATCTCTTACGAACAATTCGCAGCACCGGCTGGCATTAGCCCTGAGTGGCCCTTTCTAAAATTGCTGACATCTCTTTGAGGCGCGTGTGGAACACAAACGCGCCATCGACGCGGCCACAAGGTGAGCTACACATTGCTCACCGTCCACTGGCCCGCGAGTCTTCATTAAGATTGGCCACCATTGGCCGTAACCGAAATTCGGTCAGGAAAATATTTTTATTCTCAGTAGAATAAAAATAAAGTTAAAAATAAAGTAAAAAAATAAATAAATATTTAGTTATAGCCATATGCATTTTTTTAGGGGTCTAAAAAATAGGTTACGACGGATTATCAGTCCTATACATATAAAAATTCATAAAAATCGGTCAAGCCGTTTCGGAGGTGTATGGCAACTAACATTGTGTCACGATAATTTTATATATATGAAGATATTAGTGATTTACGTCAGGCCTCCATACCGGCTCCCATATAATCATACTTAATACATACTCCAGAAATTTTGGCAAAATAGGACAAGTTTTCTCATGTTGCTAATTTGTTAGAAGTTATTAGTTTGAAGTGGCAGTGACTTATTTGACGGCATGAACACAGAATAGATAGACCCAAAAGGCTAACTCTAAAATTATTTTTAGAATAATTAATTAATTGATTTTTTTTTTTTTAAATGAGTTTTATTTTAAATGAGTTTATTTTTTAACTTTTTTTGGATAACCAAAAAAAGTTAAAAAATAAAACTCATTTGTGGACATTTGTTATTAGCTATTTATTTAAATTATATCTTACCTAATATTATAAAGAGAAAAGATTTGTATTTTTGTTCGAAATGTATTAACTCCCGATTCAAAAAATAATTTCACCCCCGGGAAAGCTTCATAATAACCGAGCAAGGCTTATATTTATTTAAAAAAATGTAGGATTCGTAAGAGAATTTACGCGGACGAAACCACAAGCGAATGCTAGTTCTATATACCTATATATTTGCCTTATTAATTAGTGATTCAACATGATGACCAATATTATAAATTCACACACCTTCAATATCAGCAATATTTTTAAACATATTTTTTTTACGTCCGTAATTTTCCGTAATTTTTCTTTTTTTTCGTAAACGTATTTTTCGTGGATTTTTTGTGACGTCATAATTTAGCACTTTAATACGAGAAATAACACGACGCTTATACCAATCGTTTTGTACTGCACTTATGTACTAGAGTTGGTATTATTAGGCTGTCTGTCCACAGAAGCGGAGCGAGGCTGTGAAGCGGAGAAACGGAGAAATATTAACCAATACATAACTGGAGTGGTGCGAAAATTGTATGCAATTATCATCTACTTAGCGTTTTCCCAACTATGTTGGGGTCGGCTTCCAGTCTAACCGGAGGCAGCTGAGTACCAATGATTTACATGGAGCGACTGCCTATCTGACCTCCACAACCCAGTTACTAGGCAACACGATCCCTCTTGGTTAGACTGGTTGTCAGCCTTCCCGGCTTCTGACTATCCGTAACGACTGTCAAAGATCTATGAATGACAGCCGGGACCAACGGCTTTACGTGCTTTCCGAGACACGGGGGTGTCACACCACCAACTCCAAACTCCGGGCTGCTACTGAGCAAATCCTAATTGAAAAACCCAATAACACTTTTTGCCCGACCTGGGAATCGAACTCGGAACCCCACGCTCATCAGTCGCGCTTGCGACCACGAGACAAACGGGGCAGTTTTATGCAATCATATTGAATAATATTTCTCCGTTTCTCCACTCCTCAGCCTCGCTCCGCTTCTGTGAACAGGCAGCCTTATAATTGAAATTCAGCCTATACAAACCAACCTTCTGTGCTTATCTGATCTATTCAGTGCCTTAGGACAAACACCGTAGGCATTACAAGTTCATCCACTTATGAATATTACATAGAGTATTTTGGGTACGTATGTAATTTAGATGTTAGTATTTTGGGCCTAGACAGGAGTTAAAGTGTGTGTAAAGGATTTGAATTATGTTGGGTACGCCAGTATTACGTTGGTAGTTGGACCTCAAATGGTGTATGTGTGTGGGTTGTTAAATATCTTTTCCATAATCTTAAAAGTGTGCATGACAATGGAGTGGAACAGTTTACCTGCGTCTGTATTTCCAAATCATTCAACCTTAATCTCATCTCTCTCTTCAATGTTAGAGTGAACTGACTTCTTCTGGGTCAGGTCACTCCATCGTCGACTTTTTCTCTGTCATCTCTGATCTAGACTAGAGTCAAGAACAAAACCATCTAAAAAAAAAACAACATTTTGTAATTTGGTCACTGTTCTGGAAAGCGTATCATATTTTATCCCGATATAAAATGTCGGCTACCAACTACCTAGCCGTGGTTGTGGACAATCGCCTAAAGGCGTAGTTCCACTGCGGTGCACGGGCACGTTATGTACGTTATCTTAGACATAAACGTACCATCACGCCTGTATTCCCCGAAGAGTTAGGCAGAGGTGTACCAATACACACCCAAAGTTCGCCGGTATGTTTTTATATCCCATGTAATAGGGGGCGACCCTACTGCCATTAACCGAGCATAAATCCTAACTCTGAGCTGCTACTGAGAGTTTTATAGAAAAACCCAACAACACTTTTTGCTCGACCTGGGAATCAAACCCAAAACCTCTAGCGTAGCAGTCGCGCTTATGACCACTAGGCTACCGAGGCAGTTAAAAAAGTTATTTTAGAAAATGTATGTAGTAACGTCCACTGCAGCCCACAAATGTGTGGTTAGAAACGTCACTGAAACACACGTGTGTTCCTTGGACTTGTCACTCACGCATTTCACCGCTGCGCACGTTAAACACGCAGCCCATAGCTGCGTAAGATGTGTACGCAGAGGCTACACACGTTAGCAGGATGGGTCCGTTTCCTTTTTTCCTTTTAGAACAGACCACACGTGTGTTGGTGACGTCATCAAACCATACATCAGTATGTAATATGGCCGTGTGTAACCACGAATATTTGTGTATTCAGTGTACTTCAGTGTAAAGCGCAAACACACATAATCTAGTAATTTAATAGTAGTAGTAGAGCTCTTTGCGAAGAAGCTCGTCCGGGGAAGTACTACCACCATAGCTATTTCTGCCGCAAAGCAGCGTTCCTGTATTCCTGTTTGAAGGGTATGGGTGTCGGCGTAATTACAGGCACATGAGACTTTTCAACTTTGTCTCACGGATGGCAGTAGAATTGCAAGGCTTCTGGTATTGCAGATGTCTATAGGCAGCGGTGACCACTTAACATCAAGTGGGCCGTCAGCTTTATATTAAAAAAAATGATACACGGGCCCATGCAGCTAACCTGGACATGCGCAACATGCACAGCGTGCTCCACAGTGGAACAGCGCCATAATGCGCAGAGACATTGTATCTAAACGATTAGACAGATTGAATAATATTGTACTGACTATCCTTTCAAAAGAGTCGTTCCACTAAAGCCCTAAACAGTTTGCTTAACAAAACGGATTCTGGCAATTCGCCAAGCAGGGGAAAATATTATATATCTTCAAGCTTTTTATCCGTAACATCAACAAACTGGAATGGTTTAATACAGCTCTGGTTACGATGTCACACGTTCTGGAGACCAATGTTAGGTCAAATACAGACGACTTTCTATTTGTCTTTTTAGATTATCAATTCAGTTTATTATTTGTTTTCTAATTTGGAATACATGAATAACATTTATTTTTGTTTAAAAAACGTTGCCCTACACTAGGAATTTCTCCTGTGTTGTGGGTGCATTTACAAACATATAAACTCACATACACAAACAGCCAGACCCGGAACAACTATCTGTAGGCCATACAAATATTTGTTCCGTGCGGGAATCGAACCCGCGACAGCGCAGCAGCCAATCGCTCAGCCACTGCGCCAACCGTGCCGTCGATTATTACAAATCAAGAAATATTTTCATCAACTTTGCATTAACTGCCTTAAAATTAGATAAAAAAAAAACTTTAATAATAACAAAATCTAAAGCTAAATGGCATCAAAATATTCCTCCGCATCGCCGTCAACCGGAAAAGTGCCAAAAAGACTGGCGGCATTGCCACGTTGGATGGCAATGCTTAACCTCTGGCCAAGGTAAAAGCCAGCCTTTGGGTTGCGGGAAGTATTTGGAATATTTATTTTTATTAAAACGTCCTTTCAAATTGCGTACTTACCATCATCACGCATGTATTCCCCGAAGGGTTAGGCAGAGGTGTACTAATGTACACCCACGGTTCGCCGGTATGATTTGGTCCCATAGAATAGGGGGCGAGACTATTGCTATTGACCGGGCACAAATACTAACTCCGAGCTGCTACTGAGAATTTCATAGAAAAACCCAATAACACCTTATACTCGGCCTAGGAATCGAACCCAAGACCTCTAGCGTAGCAGTCGCGCTTAGGTACACTAGGCCAACTAAACTAAAATAACTGAAAAAGAGTCATACAAGTAAACGAAATTACGTATTTTTCTTTATTAAAACTTTTATGTCGATCGATATTGTATCTTATTAGAGTTTATTGTAGGATGTTTATAGTCTGTTGTGTTTAAATATTGACATGTACTGAGCTGCTAGTGACGGCCACAGCAAAGCCACTAGAGGCCTGCGGTACTTAATTCACTGGTAATTTTTCTAGGGAAGAAAGTACTCAAAAATACTATTAATTTATATAAAATAAATAAATATACCATCACGCCTGTATTCCCCGAAGGGTTAGGCAGAGGTGTAACAATGTACACCCACAGTTCGCCGGTATATTTAGGTCCCATGTAATAAGGGGCGAGCCTATTAATTTTTATTATGGAAAGTCTCTTTTTTAATTATTTGGTTTTTCCCAATGTAAAATTTGTCTGTAAACGTCTAAAAATTTCTAGTACTAACATAATCGGCCACTATTGCTAATGTCACGCAGACCTTGGACATCACGACATATTGATATTGCTTTTGTAATTCACATTTAGCGCGATAAATGCTGCCATAGTAGGTATATTGTCGTCCGTCTGCAGATACCCTTCTAAAAGTCCGACCAAATAGTCAGACAGCAATGTGTTTTCATTCAGCGCGACTAGGATTCCGGCTTTCGTTCCTATTTCAGCTTAGACAAATCCTATCCAGCGTAATTCAGCTTTTGAGACCACACAGGTAAGTTAAAAGTGTTCGGATTTCTTGAAAATGCGGTTTGAAGAAAACGGAATATATATACAGCGTGTTACGGAAAGGGTATATACATATCAAAGGCACGGATTCTTTTGGTGTTAACAAACCACAAAGCAGAATTTTTTCACTTGTGGTCCCGGTGACTGCTACGCTAGAGGCCTTGGGTTCGACTCCCAGCTCGAGCAAAAAGTGTTATTGGGTTTTTCTGTGAAATTCTCAGCAGCAGCTCGGAGTTAGAATTTGTGCCTGGTTTATGGCAATAGGCTCGCCCCTATTACATGGGACCTAAAACATACCAGCGAACTGTGGGTGTACATTAGTACACCTCTGCCTAACCCTACGGAGAATACAGGCGTGATGGTATGTAAAATTATGAAGTTAAGAAACATTTGAGTAAAAAATTTAGGCACTTGTCCCATTTACAGCGAGGCGTATGAGTTTTTTGATGCCCTATAAGCTTCTTTTTTTGCATTTTATGTTAACTGTACATACTCGTTGTTTGTAATCTTATTAGTATTTAAGTAAGTAAAAAATCAAATGAATTCTACACATCACTACACCAAGTCAACTGATCGGTGTCAATAACCTACACACAAAGAAACAACTCCGTGAAAGCATTTGTTTCTCCTGACACGTTTGTTATGATTTAAACTTAATAAACTGCCGAAATAATGAAGTAACCCCCGACAGAAAAATAAAAATCCCTTCCGCAGCTAACAAAAAACCTGATAACTTTGAAACCGCTGAACCGACTTCCATCAAACATAGCTAAGAACACTCCCGACTAATGTACCTTTCAAACAAAAAAAACTAAATCAAAATTGGTTCATGCGTTCGGGAGCTACGATGCCACAGACACACACACACAGAGAAAGACACGTCAAACTTATAACACCCCGTCGTTTTAGCGTCGGGGCTTAAAAATAGTAAGATGCATTTCCTAACTTATTGCTTTTGAGCTGAAATTTTGTAAAGAGATTCAGTACCGGATACACTCTTCGCTCCGTTTGTATGGATATACCCTTTCAGTAACACGCTGTATGTTAGATCTGTACAGTAAAACATAATATGATTATGAGTCTTAGGAAATTGAGTCGTTTTCTATGTAGTTATTTAAACCAAACTTTTGTTTCCTAAATTCGAATTTCAGTTGGCTTTATACGGCAGTAATGATAAACTTTTATATCATCTTACATACATACCATCACGCCGTTATTCCCTGAAGAGTTAGGCAGAGCTGTAGATAAAAGTTTACATAAAAGTTCGACACGATATGTGTTCCGATAGGAAATACAGGCTCAAGCAAACCTGACAGGGTTCCGGAACTTGTTCGAAAAAGTAACGCAAAGGACATTTGGAGGTACACGTATGGTTTAAGTCAGTAAGAGTCGACTTCTGACAGTCATTTAATGACTTCTCATACTTAAAAGAAAAAACAAACAAAATAAAAAATTTTAGGTAGCCACGACTGCAGAATATAAATCCCTACTGCAGTTAACAAAGGAGCTGATAACTTTGAAACCGCTGAACCGATTTTCTTCAATAATAGCTTAGTACACTCCCGACTAAATCATCTTTCAAACAAAATCTAAATCGGTTCACGCGTTCGGGAGCTACGATGCCACAGACAGACACACACACAGACAGACACGTCAAACTTATAATACCCCCTCGCTTTTGCGTCGTGGGTTAAAAAGGGAAGGGTTTTTTTTTAATCTTTAACTCATATCCTAGCTATAACTTGAGCGATTACAATGTTTCCAAACATTGATTGATTTAAAATTTTTATGAGATTTCATGTAAACTAAATTCTCTTCTATGAAAAGTCATAACTTAATTTATTAAGTAAACGTAAAGTTGAGAGCTCACGCCATGTTGACTGAAGAGATTTAGTGATTTGGAGCAAAGTAGGATGAAGTATTATCGGTTCAAAAGCTTATTATTAAAGTTTAAGTAAAACTCTGTAATAGTAGTTGAGCGCTTTGTGAACGATCTCGTCAGGGAAAGAACTACCAAGCCTATTTCTGCCGCAAAGCAGCGTTGCTGTGTTCCGGTTTGAAGGGTTTGGGTGTCGGTTAAGTTACAGGCACATGAGACATTTCAACTTTGTCTTTGGGATGGCAACGCATTTGTAAAGCCTTTGGTATTCCAGATGTCTATAGGCAGAGGTGACCCCGTAACATCAGGTGGGCCTGTTTGCCATTCAAATATGTTAAAAAAAACTGTTTATTTTTCTGTGTTAAGGCTAATCTTGTAAGTAAAAGCGTTTACAAGCTAGTCGATATCTCATCTCTTATCAGTAAATTTAAAAATGTAGGTAAATTAGAGGGATCTCTACATAATATAAAATTAAAAATTTTATGTAACCCCCGACAGAAAAATAAAAATCCCTACCGCAGCTAACAAAAAAACTGATAACTTTGAAACCGCTGAACCGATTTCCATCAAACATAGCTAAGAATACTCCCGACTAATATACCTTTCAAACAAAAAATCTAAATCAAAATTGGTTCATGCGTTCGAGAGACACACACACACACAGACACGTCAAACATAACACCCCGTCGATTTTGCGTCGGGGGTTAAAAACAAAGTCGCTCCCCGCTGTCTGTACGCTTAGATCCTTTAAACTACAACGGATTATAATGCGGTTTTCATCAATAGATAGAGTGATTCAAGGCGAAGGTTTATATGTATAGAACATTAAGCTGTAACTAACGGGACCGGAGCAGTAACCAAAGTCGTGACTAAACGCGGGTGATACCGATATTGAGACCCATATTTAGACTGGGCTTATAATGAAATCGTTTTGAATTGCCCCTCTGAAATTCTTCTATATTATCTGAATGGAAGGTGTAAAAGGAAACGCAGGGCGGGGACGCTGTAGAAACACCTACACTGACCTTATTGGCGAGGTACTTCAGAAAGGTCGGGTGCGCAGTACTTGTAACCAGCGTGCGTGTATGACCAGATATATGAAAGTGAACGAGGCGAAAGAAATATATAAGGATCGTAGCAGATGGCGTTCTGTGGTTTCTGCCTACTCCCATGGGAAAAAGGTGTGAGTTTATGTATGTATATATGTAAATTATTCTATAATATTTAGCTACTGTATTAATAAGAGAGATGAAAACTTTCCGAATTGTGTGAGCGCTAGAGTAAGTGTAGATGGAGTATAATTTCATTAAAAATGTATGAATTGGTAATATAAAATGTAGTTGGTTCATGCGGGATCGGGGCGAAGTTCAAAATGTGCGGATATAATGAATGTCAGAGTAGGGTGAGGGTAACTGTTGTGCGATTTGGTGGTTAATTTATTTATTTATGTAGGTATTAAAAGTTTTTGGCTTGCAATTAAATTATTTGACAAAAGAAAATGGAATTGAAGTTTTGTTTTTATCAGTCGGGGGCGTGGATCATGCGTCAAGCGAATACCGAGCTACTGACTCGTGGGAGCAGGAGGAACCCTTAGGTTTTAGTCTGTAGGAGTCTGATATTAACCCTCCGTTCTCCACAGACGGAGGGTAACCCTGAGGATTATCTCACAAAAAAAACTTTGCCTTTCACATACCACTACGCCTGCGTTTCCCGAAGGGTTAGGCAGAGGTGTACCAATGTACACAGACAGTTCGCCGGTGTGTTTAGGTTCCATATAATAGGGGGCGAGCCTATTGCCATTAACCGGGCACAAATCGTATGTTTGAGCTGCTACTGAGAATTACATAGAAAAACCCAATAACACTTTGTTCGACCTGGAAATCGAAGCAGAATAGCAGTCGTGCTTTGGACCAGTAGGCTAACGAGGCAGCGTTGTGTTTCATTCTAATGCAATTATAATTTAAAATTTGAAACGTTTTAAACATGAATAAATTACTTGTTTTGTTGGACAAATGAACATGAAAGGTTAACCTCGAGGTTATGCCTTAGACAATTAAAGGTTGAGAATGATGAATTGGAAAGCAAGTACAGTTTAAGCGCTGAAACGCTATAAAATTTAATGTAAATTTCCTTTATTTGACAAACGAACATGAAGATTAACTTTGAGTTGAAATTAAATGCTTTAAAATGATTAATTTCAAAGTCATTACCGTTGAAACTAAGTTCAACTCACTAACTTTCTAAGTTTTTCTTGGACATCGCTGACATCGGTTAATGAAAACATTGTGAGGAAACCTGGACTTATAATTAACTAGCCGCAACTTCGTCCGCGTGGATATTTTCACCCGTGTTAAGTAACGTCTTTGGTTACTGCTCCGCTCCCATGTGTTGTAGCGTGTTGTTATGTAGCCTATGGCATTCACAAATAACGAGGCTTTCTGTGGGTAAAATCATTTTTAAAATCGATTCAATAGATCTAGAGATTACCCCCTACAACCTTACAAACTCATAAACTTTACCTCTTTATAATATTAGATAAGGCCGTCTTGGGCAAGCGTGGTGTTCAATGCTCGTGCCTTCTCTATATGAGAAGAGGCCTTTGCGCTGCAGTGGGATCGTAATGGGTTTTTTTTTTACGTCATTGGATGGCAAACAAGACGACGGGCCACCTGATGTTAAGTAGTCACCGCTGCCTATAAACATCAGCAATACCAGAGGCCTTGTAGATGCGTTGCTATTCCAGCGACATTATCAGCCTGAAATTACACCGGCACCCAAACTCTTCAAACCGGAACACAGCAACGCTGCTTTGCAGCAGAAATAGGTATGAAATAGGTACAATGGTATTCATCATCTTTCTGCCCTTATCCCATGTTACTTGGGGTCGGCGAAACACGTTTTCTTCTTCCATGCTGTCCCGTCAACCGTTATGCTATCGCTGACTCCCTTCTCTTTCGTATCATTCTTCACGCAATCCATCCATCTTTTCTTTGGCCTCCGTCTTTCCCTCCATCCATCCACATTCATATTCATAACTCTTTTGGTCACATGCCCATACCAAGACAAACGGTTCCCTTTCAACTTTTCTGTCACTGGCGCTACTTTCAAACTTCCTCTAATATACTCATTCCTTACCTTATCCATTCTAGTCACACCACACATCCACCTCAACATTCTCATCTCCGCTACATGTAATTTTTTTTTTATCCGTCTTCTTCACGGCCGTACATTACGATCCATACAATACGAAAAATCATTTTGGTATATTAAAATTAATTTTGGTCATCAATAATTTTTACTCAAACTTGGTTTGATGGGCAGTATGATGCGTATAGTTAACAGCTCTGTGATGACGTTTTTCATTCCAAATAATGTGTGAAATTTACACTTATTATTGGTCAACATTATCATCATCAAAATATCAGCCGCAGGACGTCCACTGCTGGACATAAGCCTCCCCCATAGATTTCCAAACGGACTGATAATAAAATGCTCTAAAAGCAGCAAAATAATAGCGTCAAGGGAAACTACATCAACTTCATGTTTTGAGGGAGTTTTCAAATTATTTTTACCAAAACATGCAAAAAGTAAAACTGTTTTCGGGATGCATAGAAATTGGTGCTCTCACCCTACACGACGTGAGCTCGATTAGTGTTAGCACTGGAAAATCTAGGCTCAGGCTAGAAGTTTTACTGCACTGGATTATTCTTCATTTTAAGGTTCCTTACCAAAAGAACCCTCTGTAACTAAGCTGTTTGTCTGACTGTCACAGGAATGTATATTTAGAACTGCATAATCTGTGACGACTTTGGTGAAATCATTTAAAGTAAAAATATCATGACCATCTAAACGCAGGGCTCCATACACTTAGCGGAGTTTGTTCGAAACACATATGCCACGTAAGCCTACAGTCTATGCATACCATCACGCCTGTATACCCAGAAGGGCTAGGCACAGGTGTACCAACGTAGACCCACAGTTCGCCGGAATGTTTTAAGTCCCATGTAATAGGTGGCGAGCCTATTGCCATTAACCGGGCACAAATCCTAACGCCGAGCTGCTACTGAGAATTTTATTTTTTTTTACATACCATCTCAATTTAACAGACTAGTGATACGGGACCCTTGGTGCGTAAACGTGACTCGCTCGTGACCGGTTCTTTTTTTAACCTACTAAAGCTGTTCTGGTGGAGTTAATTTACTAAAAGGCAGTCGGTACTCGAACATTTTAGCTAGCTAAACGATATTATGCTGGCTTTGTGAAGAGAACAGAAAATTTTGGAGGCTATTGTGTGCTCTACTTTACTTGGTGTTACGGCAAATATCAGCGTATAGGGTATAGAAGATATCTAGGTATACAGGGTGGATTTTTGAGACCCAGGTATACCGAACTACATACTCGTACACAGATTTTCAAAAAAATTACAATTATCGAAAAAAAATGCTTATTACAAATAATGGTATTTTATACCAATCGATCCTATTTCATGTAAGGATCAAAATACTCTATGGGACCATTTAAGATATGAGTACTAGAAATTACAGAAATCGCCAAAGTCTTATCCCATACATTTTGTACGGTACAGCGATGGACACCCACAAGGTGGGCAAAACCACCTGATTAAAACCGCAAGAAGACGTTAAATGCAGGCCGCTTCGAACCGATCCTTTTGGAAATCTACAGGGGAGGCCTATGTCCAGCAGTGGACGTCCTACGGCTGATATGATGGCGATAATGAGTTTCCATCATGGAACTGTTAATGATACTAGTGACATTGAAAGTGTTCCACGGGTAGTTAGTTGTTCCGTTAAACATTTTGAGTCTACTAGGTCGCTGCTGTAATCCATCAACCATCAGTATTCACATGGAAATCACTTCCTCATTACTACCAACGAATGGAAACGTGAACATCAAGTTTTAATTTATTGCTTGTACTTCGTGAGTACCTATGAAGTAAAAGTGGTAAAAGCTAGAGAAATTGAATGGTAAAGGGATGTTCACACGAGGTTTATACTTTGCGCGATTACGCGTGGTAATGCTTCCAAGTTTTTCTTGGTTCATACCCAAAAGATGCCAAAGATAATAGGTAAACACTTGAAATTTTCACAGAGTGTCAAAGGGATTGAAAAGTATAGGGGTTCCTCTACGAGAAAGTTGTTTGTTTTTTTCAATGTAGTGCGAAATACGGTGCTGAACCCTTGGTGTGCGAGGTTCCACTCGCACTTGGACGGTTTTACATGTCACATATCGGCACAAACTACCTTTAAAAATCTTAGGTAGATTGCCGCCATCTACACGCCGCCTGCGAGCCGTCACCTTTTTATCTTGTCATTATAAAAATTATTCGACGCACAAGATTTATAGCCCTCATTTGAATGGCAAATTATTTGCGTTTGAGATTCGAAATCGCAAAGCTCACGTTTCTATCATTAGTACAATTGCATCGCCGCAGTTCGCAACAGACGTGCTCTTCAAAATTATACACTCCATCGCTCAAAATAGATTCTAAATCAACTATCTGCTTTTAAGAACACTAAGTGAAAATTTTATTGCAACGTATATTTTAGACTTACGTCCATTTGAGTTAGCATATACACAATTTAGAAACTAGTGTTAGTACCTATCTACCAAAGAACAACTGAAAAAAGAATGCGCGTTCCGGGAAACGCGCGTAAAAAAGAAGTCGTGTGAATGACCCCTTAGTGAGACGTGGGCGTCGAGCTTTTACTGTCACCTTAAAGACTATGGTTTCCTGCATTTTAATTAGTTTTGCATTGAATATTGAAAGCCGTAGAGTGCACTCACAATCTCTTGCAATAGAACTGGGTAAATGTTATGTAAATACATACAAAATAAGTGTAAAAAAAACAGTTAACGAAGTGGAGAGTTTCACGTTGTTTTTCTATGAAATTCTCAATAGCAGCTTGGAGTTAGGACTTGTGCCCGGTTAATGGCAATGGGCTCGCCCCCTATTACATGGCACCTAAACATACTGGCGAACTGTGGGTGTACATTGGTACACCTCTGCCTAACCCTTTGGGGAATACAGGCGTGATGGTATGTATGTGTGTTTTTTTTTTAATGTGAGAAATCATCAAGTAACTTCTTCCGCTCTGGGTAGAGCGGAACGAAGTGTCAGACTCTTACTGACTAAAACCCTTCCGTGTTCCTCCTAATGCCCTTTGCGTTCCAGGGCCGCGGTGACTCTTTCGAACAAATTCCGAACCAATCTTTTAGACCAGGTCTACAAACTAACACAAACATAAGATTCATCTCCAAGAGGTCAGCTGTTTAAGTAAACTGATATGAATCAAGTATTTTATTCCACTACAGACCGGGATTAAGAAAAAGTTACAGATATTTGTGGCATAGAGTAGTTATTATACTGTGTAGAAGCGACACTTTAGTTTTCCTTGCAAAGTCGCCGACAATAGCGAAATAATTACTACCTACTTCTGCCTATCCTGATACAGACTCACACGTCAATAAAATATTTGGATTTTTTTTAATTTTTATTATCACCAAAAGCGAGTTCTTGATAGGAGACAGGTTTAATGTAAAAAAAATTTTTTTACAAGTTTTTATTTTCTTTCTGTGGATATATACCATCACGCCTGTATTCCCCGAAGGATTAGGCAGAGTTGTAACAATGTACACCCACAGTTCGCCGGTATATTTAGGTCCCATGTAATAAGGGGCGAGCCTATTGCCATTAACCGGGTATAAATCCTAACTCCGAGCTGCTACTGAGAATTTCATAGAAAAACCCAATAACACTTTTTGCTCGACCTGGGAATCGAACCAGAGACCTCTAGCGTAGCAGTCGCGCTTAGGACCACTAGGCTACCGAGGCAGTGAATAATCAAATCCTACAATTTCAATTTTGAGCCACTTCCCGGTGTTTAACTGAGCTGAAATTTTGCATCCATATGCGCATTGCGTAACAATGCAGTTTTCTTCTTTTTAGAACATTTAAGTAACTAAAAAAACCTTTTTTTTTAAATTGATACAGGTTATTTATTTTATTTGTATCATTTGTTGTTATAGCGGCCACACACTGTGGACATTTCAACTCTCTATGTATTACGATTCATGAGATACAGCCCGCTGACAGACAGACAGACAGACGGACAGAGGAGAATTAGTATTAGGGTCCCGTTGGCACCTTTCGGGTTTCACCCAAAAAAGACACATAAATCTACAAATCCTAACTCCGAGCTATTACTGAGATTTTTTTAATGACTTGGATACCAGCCAACTGCGCACCTGATGTTAATTGGTCACCGCTGCATATAGACATTCGCAATACCTAGGCCCTGCAAATGCGTTGCCATCCCAGAGACAAAATTGAAAAGTCTCATGTAATTTCATAGAAAAACCCAATAACACTTTTTGCTCAACCTGGGACTTGAACCCAAGACCTCTAGCGTAGCAGTTGCGCTTAGGACCAGTAGGCTAACGAGGCAGTTCAGGCGCATAAGGCTATACATAGTTTAACTTCTTAATCTATGGCAGTATTCTTGGCAGTATACCAAGTGAAGGTCAAGGGCATCAGAAAACTTTATCTCTCAGACTTTGAGAAGTGTACAAGAACATTTTAGTAAGTTTGGTCTTAATTAGCATCTTCAGAATTGCGTGAATGAGAGTGCTACTTGTTCTTGTGACCTTGAATTTGATATTTGATATTTTTGCTGAAGTGTCTGTCTCTGTTTTGGCGATTACGAGTACAGATAGAGTAGCAAGATGTTCGGGATTCATCTGGATTCTCCCAACGTTTAACATAATTCCCGACCTTATTCTAAAACTCCCAAGAATCAATTCTTTTTGGTAAAAAAAAACATACCATCACGCCTGTATTCCCCGAAGGGTTAGGTGTACCAACGTAGACCCACAGTTCGCCGGTATGTTTTAGGTCCCATGTAATAGGGAACGAGCCTATTGCCATTAACCGGGCACAAATACTAACTCCAACCTGCTACTGAGAATCTCATAGAAAAACCCAATAACACTTTTTGCTCGACCTGGGAATCGAACCCAAGCCCTCTAGCGTAGCAGTCGCGTTTGGGACGACTAGGCTATTGAGGCAGTCAAAAATAGAATTAAAAAAGAAGAAGAAAATTAAATGTAATGAATATGTTTTTGTTTATATTTAAGTTACTTGAAAAAAGAGAGGCAGACCTTTTTCGAAAACACAATATTAATATTATTCGTTTCTTAAAGTACTACGGAACCCTAAAAACTCTTACAAGAACAGTCGGATCATTTATTTTAATTATAAAAGAGAAAACAACGCGTAACTTTCCCATCGCAAGGAAAAGAAAATACCTCCCTTTTTCTCTGAAGACTATTTTGTGCTTAGAAACATAATTTAAGGCCTTGTTCACAAGTAACAATATTTATTTATTCACAAATTTAGTTCAAATTTTGAAATAGAATTTTGCAACTTCTATTGACCCAAATGAACTCCCGTCTGGACACAGCTAAAAATGTACATTAGACCCAATTATTTGGTACTCAAGCAAACATATTTTTATTTGAATTGCACTACCAATCATCAACACTTATAAAAGTATTTGTTTGTAAGAAGTAATCTGTGGAGGTACTGGTCCAATTACAAAAGATTTTTCACTGACAGCTACACTTTTTTTTACCGTTGGGAAATCATCAAATGACTTCCCCCGCCCTGAGTGGGGCGGGAGGGAGTGTCAGACTTTTACTGACTAAAACTCATCCATGTTTCTTCTTGTGAACAACGCGTAGCCCAGCCAGGCATCGGCCCTGAATGGCCTCTTCAAATCTGGCATCTCTTCGAGGCGGGCGTGGAACACGAACGCGCAGTCGACACGGCCTGTCGTTATGCAACGTACGGACGGTGAGCTACCTATTCCTCACCGTCCACTATTGCCGTGTTTCATAGGCAATGTTTTATGATACCTATACTTGACTTCCACGCGCAGTCACGGGCAGAAGCTAGTCATTTATATTGCGTGCCTAATAACTTTTTAAGCTTACTTAGGGGAGTAATATCAAAAAATTGACTGCTCAATAAACAGAACATTGTTTAAAAGTACCTAGTTACTACGTTAGCAGTCCGTATATCAAATAGATTCGTCGACTGTACTTAGGTATTACAAAAACATACGTTATAATACAAAAAACCTGACGAGGTATTCTGGAACTACCATTCGGAATTTAAAAAATAGAGGAATAGTATATAGGCTTTAAAATATCACGCTACGACACACGGGAGCGGAGCAGTAACCAAAGACTTAGGTAGTACGTTAGAAATTCCATTTTATTCTATAATTTCCATACCATCTTGAAAAATCCTTCAGATATTTATTCTTACATAAATGCAGAAGTATATACGTAGGTTCATGCATAAAAATATAATATGCATTTTAAAAGCACACTTACTATAGTAGCCGCCACGAGTCGTGAGCACAAGTGTTTAATAAATTTTTGGGTTCCTGGTTTCTTTTATGGTTTGTTTGGGGCGCCAACGCCGCACGCGATCCGTACGACTCAGACACCCAAAAATTAACTTGACATTTTGTGCTCACGACTCGTGGCGGGTACAATGCCGTCTAGTAAACAAAGCATATACAGGGTGATTCTTTTAATTCAATTTAGATCCTTGTTTATGAACCAACTTTTCTTAAAACGGATGAAAAATATGTCTTAAAAAATTCTTTTCACGTTATAAAGGATTTTCCTGAACGTTTCACTTATGTATATACTGCGCTTTTGTTTTCAGTAGATATTTTACTATGAGCGCTATAAACGTAAAATAAAAGGGTTCAATACCAGTCTACTATTGTCCCACAGCAGGGCAAAGGCCTCTTCTCGTACAGAGAAGACAGGAGCATTGATCACCACCCTTGCCGGGGTTGCGGGTGGTTCGTAAGAGATACCGCGGAACGCATAGAGCACAAGAAGGAACATGGATGGGTTTTAGTCAATAAAAGTCTGACACTCCCGCCCGCCCCGCCTAGGGCGGAGGAAGCCAATTTCCCATCCCTAAAAAAAAACTCTTGCACAAGCCAGATGTTAAAAAAGCCACTTTGGTACTTGTGTGGTATCGAGCCCGCTACCCCATGCATAAGAGGCGGGGGTCTTAACCACTGGGCTATCACGACATCAATTTTTGTATGCCATTGTATGGTAAACAAGCCGACGGGCCACCTGAAGTTAAGTAGACACCGCTACCTACAGACAGCTGCAATACCAGAGGCCTTGCAAATGCGTTGCCATCCCAGAGACAAAGTTAGAATGTCTCATGTGCCTGTAATTACACCGGCGCCAGCAATTTGAAATAATAGCAGATACTTTATAAAATAAAACGGACTGTAAATATAAAGAATCAAATATTTTCCTCCGTAAATAGATCCCTTTCTCAACCCCAAGTCCGGTTTACTCAAGGGATGAATAAATTGATCCTTACTAATGAGGGCAAGACCAATTCATTTATTCTCCAAATACTATATACGAGTAATATTTATTCTTCATGAAATACTAGCTTGTGACCGCGACTGCGTTCGCGTAAAGTTTGTTATCTGAGGGGTTTTAATATGTTGAGCACTGAACTCAATTTTTTTTCTAATGTTAAGTAACCTTGCTCTTTCTCTTCTTTTTCTTTTTGGTCCAGCCGTAACAGAGAATAGCCAGGACAAATAGGCAAACAGGCAAAAAATTAAATAAAACCAGATCCTAAAATCCGGGCTGCTACTGAGAAAATTCTAATGAAAACAACTCATAACACTTTTCGCCCAACCTGGGAATAAAACCCAGGATCTCGTGACATCAAGACTAACGGCACAGTCAAAAGCTCTTTTCGGTATGAGTACCAAGAAAACATTCATAATGACTACATTTAGTAAAAAAAAAATATTATGACATTACAAACATTACTGCCTCGTTGGCCTAGTGGTGCTAAGCGCGACTGTTACGCTAGAGATCTTGGGTTCCATTCCCAGGTCGAGCAAAAAGTGTTATTGGGTTTTTTAATGAAATTCTCAGTAGCAGTTCGGAGTTAGGATTTGCGCCCGGTTAATGGCAATAGGCTCGACCCCTAATAAATGGGACCTAAAAAACATACTGGCGAAGTGTGGGTGCGCATTGGTACACCTCTGACTAACCCTTCCGGGAATACAGGCGTGATGATATGTATGTGAATATCTATACTTTAAGGAATACGTCTTTGGTTACTGCCCCACTCTAGTCAGCCGTAGCGTGATATTATACTGCCTATACTATTCGCCATGAATGTGGCTATCATAAACAAAAAGAATTTTTCCAATCCGACTGGTAGTTTTAGAGATAAGTGCGGTTAAACAAACATACGAACAAAAAATCTGATCAGCTTCTAGAATAGTATAGATATTCTTACAGAAATCTGATAGCAGTAATATTTAACGGTAAATATCGGTAATATCAGTTACTTTTACTTCTGCTGAACACGGGTTGAATAATTATTTTGCTCCTCATCTTAAGACTCTTATTATTTGTATGATGTCTGTCTCCGCCTTTATTCTCTTGCATCGTAGAGAATATGTGTATATCTTGAATATATTACGACCAGTCATACCCCGCAGTTAATTACGCCCGTAGTTACTGCTCCGCTCCCGTGTATTGTAGGGCTATGTTATATAGCTTTCAACCTTCCATGATTTTTTATTTTTTACAGATGGGAAATCATCAAATGACTTCCCCCGCCCTGGGCGGGGCGGGAGAGTCAGACTTTCACTGACTAAAACCCATTCATATTCTTCTTATGCTCTTTTCATTCCGGGGGTGCGGTATCTCTTACGAACAACCCGCAGCCCCGGCAGGCATCGGCCCTCAGTGGCCCCTTCCTTTTGCTGACATCTCTTCGAGGCGCGCGTGGAACACGTACGCGCCGTCGACCTAGCCTGTCGTTATGCAACGTACTGACGGTGAGCTACCCATTGCTCACCGTCCACAGGCCCAAACCTTCCACAATAAATTAGCTACATAACGCAAACAGACTTTTTCAAATCGATCGAGTATTTCTTGAGATTGGCGCGTTCAAACAAACAAACAAATCTGCTTAATATTATTAAGTATGGATAATGTATACAGTACGTAACATTACAGCATATTTTACACTACTTACTGAGTAGTTTTCCACTTAACTAGTTCTATAAAATGTCATATTAAGATACATTAATTGGCAGAACGTGCCGTACTAATGTATACCAACAGTTCGCCGGTATGTTTAAGTCCCATATAACAGGGAGCGAGTCATTAACCGGGCACAAATCCTAACACCGAGGTGCTACTGAGAATTTATTAGAAAAACCCAATAACACTTTGCTCGACCTGGGAATCGAACCACTAGGCTACCGAGGCAGTCAACTACTACATAAAACTAAAAGGAAAAGAAACTTGTTAATATACGAAGTCGCAGGTAACAACTAGCGATGAAGATGTAATTTAGTATGATTGCAGCATCACAAAAACATACATGTGTTTCAATATCTACATTCTAATGAACTCGTGGAATTGAAAACAGTTTCCATTGCCATGTGTATGCAATTGAAACTCATTGCCGACTTGTAAATGATGGCACTTCGTGTCGCAGGTTCGATACTCGCACGATAAAAATCGATGGCAGCAAAGGACATCTGCGTTTTTGCAAATATGCTTTTTTTTGGGATTCGTACCTGAAGGGTAAAACGGGAGCCTATTACTAAGACTCCGCTGTCCGTACTTCTGTCCGTCTGTCATCAGGCTGTATCTCATGAACCGTGATAGTTAGACAGTTGATTTTTTTACAGATGAAGTATTTCTGTTGCCGGTATATCAACAAATACAAAAAAAACAGTATAAAATAAATATTTAAGGGAGCTTCCGTACAACAACCGTCATGTTTTGTTTGTTTTCGATAATGGTACGCCGGTTTTTATAAAACCTTCCCTTATATCAATCTACTTTTGTATACAAGTATGTATTAAAATTATTTCTCTTTTCAAAATAATCAAGAAATTAATATGCTTACATGCTTATGCTTTACATGCTTTCCAAGGCATGGGAGTGTCACACCACCAACTTCGTAACTCCAGGCTGTTACTGAGAAATTCCTAATGGCAAAACCCAATAACACTTTTTGCACGACCTGTTAATTGGTGAATAACTCTCAAAATGGTCATTATTTTTCATAAATTGTGCTCTCCTGTAAAACAACGGTTATTCAGATGTCCGTGTCACCTTTGCTGTCATCAAAATATTTGTATATCTATACCAATATTATAAAGAGGAAAGATTTGTTTGTTTGTTTGTTTAGGCTATAGGCTCCGAAAGTACTGGACCGATTTTTACCATTTTTCACCAATAAATAGCTACATTATTCCTGAGTAACATAGGCTACATAACATCACGCTACGAACCACGGGAGCGAAGCAGTAACAAAAGACGTAACTTAACGCGGGTGCAATAAGCCACGCGGACGAAGTCGCGGGCAGTACGTAATTTATATGGCAAAACAACGTTACCGGGACAGCTAGTCCTACATATAGATGTTCCAGATCTAGGTGTTTGTGTGTGTGAGTTTGTACGTTTGTAAACTCACCCACGATACGCGACGATACGACGCTGCACGCGATTGCTCCGTCACCAACCAACCGCGTGCAACGTCGGCGCCCCCCGCCTCCTTCATTCCGCCAAAGAGACCCAAAAATGAACATCAAGTTTGTGCTCACGGCTTGTGCCGGTTACTCGCTATAATAATGTCTACACATATATACATACCATCACGCCTGTATTCCCCCAAGGGTTAGGCAGAGGTGTACCAATGTAATTACACCCACAGTTCGCCGGTACGTTTAGGTCCCATGTAATAGGGGGCGAGCCTATTGATATTAACCGGGCACAAATCCTAACTCCGAGCTGCAACTGAGAATTTCATAGAAAAACCCATAACCACTTTTTGCTCGACCTGGGATTCGAACCCAAGACCTCTAGCGTAGCGGTCACGCTTTAGACCACTAGGCTAACGAGGCATAATTTCTATGTATTCAGAATAAACATATCAATTCGGTATTGTTAATTTGGGAACACACACACCTTGTAAATGAAATGTACACACATATAGATAATTACGTCAAAAAATGTATGATCCTATCCTAATATTTGCTCAAATTAGAGGATTTTCTATTGGTTCCTATACAATTATTTGTCAGATAATTATCTGTTCTATTTTTGAATAGTCTTATCTGGTAAATAGTGAATTCAACGGTAGTGAAATAAGCTTATTAACTGAAACAATATTAGACTTTTAAATAATAAGTACCTGCGTATAATACTAATATACTCCTCATTAAATTTCGGTCTCTGTGGTTAATCTTAATGGAGACTACCGAGGAGGAGTACACAGGAGATATTATAGTGCACAAGTGTGTGCGCAAACACAGATGCACTCCCTCTTCCCTCACTCTCATAGTCCGATAGGACGGCAATCCGACACAACCGGGGAGAGATTTCCGAGGCACGGGGGTGTCACACCACCAACTTCCTAACTCCGGGGTGTTACTGAGAAATTCCGAAAGGAAAAACCTAATAACAGTATTTGCTCGAACTGGGAATCGAACCCAGGACCTTCTCGCTAAGCAGTCGCGTCACATAAAACGAGTGTAACTTATCCGCAAGGTACACGTTTTTCTCATCATTAAGATCATTTTGTTGTCCTGGACCATACTTGAGAATCTTCTGTTTACTGGGATATTGAAGATTGGAAAACTTCCGACTTTAACTTAATTTTTACTGCTACTCTAGAGGTATTGGGTTCGATGCCCAAATCAAGCACAAAGTGTTATTGTTTTTTTTCTATGAAATTCTCAGTAAGAGCTTCGTAGTTAGGATTTGTGTCCGGTTAACGGCTATAGGCTCACCCCCTATTACATAAGACGAACTGTGGGTGTACATTGGTACAACTCTGCCTAGCTCTTCGAGGAATACAGGCGTGATGATGGTATGTGTTAAATACCCCCATAACCCCTGTATTTGTTACAGGCTCCCTTAAGCACAATGTTCTGCAAGCGTTACATTGCGCGCTATCATATACACTGATTTTTCCCTACATAGTATAAAACAAAGTCGCTTCCTGACATCAGTATATCTTTTAAATTACGCGACAGATTTTAATGCGGTTTTCATTAATAGATAGAGTGGTTCAAGAGGAAAGTTCATATGTATGGAACATCACGCTACGACCAACGGGATCGGAGCAGTAACCAAAGACGTAACTGAACGCGAGTGACACCGTATGTGGCTAGAATATGTATAAAAGACATTTTACACAGTCGTTAACTACCCCTGCATAGATAGTTATTACGTCATCCCTTGTGTACGATAGCAATGGTCTATTTCCACCCTCTTCCACAAGGACCGTGTGGCCTAATGGATAAGGCGTCGGACTTCGGATCCGAAGACTGCAGGTTCGAGTCCTGTCACGGTCGAACTTCGTTTTTGTTTTTGTTCAATATTTTGATTGTTTTTGTGAAAATATTATGAAAAATTGAGTTGGATTTATAATTTTTTTGAGGGTTTTTCATTAGGTATTTTTCAATTTTGCATCAGCGAGTCGGGATTTGTGGGTGGGTAAAGGAAATAGGGTTCTCCCTTATTACATGAAACAGTAAGTCGTAATAACGATTCTTTTTTTATGGAGGTTCTGTGTAAAATGTTTTAAAAAAATACCACTCAATATTCTTCAACTATTTTGAGAGATGGTGGCGCGTGCGTTCAGTTACGTCTTTGGTTACTGCTCCGCTCCCTTTGGTCGTAGCGTGATGGCTACCGAGGCAGTCATCGAGGTTGAGGAGGAGGAGAAGGCGAGGGGGAGGAGAGGTAGTTTCATAGTATGTAGTTCATTTTACAGTTAATTCAAGAATTTTTCAGGATTTCAGGCCTAAAATAAAATGTGTTTTTAAAAAAGTTTTGTCTGGTAATAAGTGGTCAATAATGCCTACATTACAAGGTTTTTTTTTCCTAGAAAAAAAAGTGTTATGTAAAATGTATCGCTACTACACAGAAATGTTATCTCAAATTTCTTGCCTGACACTTATGAATATGTAGCCAGCTGTAGGTAGCTTAGCGAAATGCGCGCCGCCATTTTAATACGACGTCACTTCCTTGAGAGCAAAGCATGAGTGTAATTGCATTGCATCCATGAATAATAATTTCTTTGATCTAACATGTATAAATGTCTCCATTTTAGTTAATGCACCTACAACTGGCATAATATATTCTCGTAACTTTGGTGGCATGAATTTTGTTGATTTATGTTATTTCTCTTTTTAACCCCTGATGCAAAAACGACCGGGTGTTACAAGAGTGACGTGTCTGTGTGTGTGTGTCTGTCTGTGGCATCGTAGCTCCCGAACGCATGAACCGATTTTGATTTAGTTTTTTTTGTTTGGAAGGTTAATTAGTCGGGAGTGTTCTTAGCTATGTTTGATGGAAATCGGTTCAGCGGTTTCGAAGTTATCAGCTCTTTTGTTAGCTGCGGTAGGGTATTTTTATTTTTCTGTCGGGGTTTGCTTAAAATTTTTAATTTTGTAATTTTTGTCATATTATGTGCTTTCTTAGTTTATCTTGGACATCGGCGAAGAAAAACATCGTGAGCAAACCTGTACTTATCCTAACTAATATTAAATTCGAAAATCAGTTTCAGACAGATGTACGAAGACGTCGCTTACGGTAAGGTAATAATCTATACTAATATTATAAAGAGGCAAGATTTTTTTGTTTGTTTGTAACGAAAAAGCTCCGAAATTGCTGAACCGATTTTAACCATTATTTCACTATTAGATAGCTACATTATTCCTGAGTAACATAGGATATAACATCACACTACGACACACGGGTGCGGAGCAGTAACGAAAGACGTAACTTAACGCGGGTTAAATAAGGACAAAGTCGCGGGCAGGTCGCTAGTTTAATATAAGCCTGGAATTGCCAATTCCCTTCGAGCAAGCGTGGTGATCAATGCTTGTGCCTTCCCTGTATGGGAAGAGGCCAATGTCTCCCATTGGGACAGCAAAATGCTGGTCTAATTATTATAATCCTTATATAAAAGAAACATTTCAACAAATAAAGACTGCTCGGGCATATGCTACTTACAACACAGAGCAACAAAAAGCGCTCAAGCGAAAATCAGTCCGTCTGGTTGTTCCGCTCGATACGGAACCAATGAAACATTCAATAGAATTCAGCACCTGACTGCCCAATGCCCACTTGTGTAGTTTATACAATGTGGAGGGTAACATGTAGCCGAAAATAGATTAGGGATGCTGAAGCGAGCTGAAGAGTTTGTTTGGTTGAACGCGCTAATTTCATGAACTACTGATTAGAATTGAATTTTTTTTTTTGTGTTGGATAGTTCATTTATCGAGGAAGGTTTTAGCTTGTATAACATCACGCTACGACACACGGGAGAGGAGCAGTGACCAAAGACGTAACTTAATGCGGGTTAGAATAACCACGCGAACGAAGTCGCTGGTAGAAGCTAGTTTATGTATGAGGGTAGCAACCCGTTTAGGTAGATTTTAATTAATTTATTTAGTGACACGGCCTAAGAAACCAATTACACAAATCAAAGTTCATATAACTAGCAAACTGCCCGCGGCTTGGTCTGCGTGTCTGGTTTTGCTGTCTCTGGGATGGCAACGCATTTGCAAGGCCTCCGGTATTGCAGATGTCTATAGGCAGCGGTGACCACTTAACATCAAGCGGGCCGTCGGTTTGTTTGCCATTAAAAGAAATTAACTGCCTCGTTAGCCTCGTCGTCCTAAGGGCGACTGCTACGTTAGAGGTCTTGGGCTCGATTCCCAGGTCGAGCAAAAGTTGTTGGATTTTTCTATGAATTTAGCAATAGCAGCTCGGAGTTAGGATTTGTGCCCTTTCAAATTCAAATTCATTCAAATTCATTTATTCACGTATAAATAGAGTAAATACAATCGGTGGTTTCCATGTTACATTATTTGGTCTTATAATTCTATTTAGCCTGTGGTATGGCATGTGAATCGTTTTCTTAGAAGTAAAAAGGAATAAAGAAATATAAATAATGGTTAGTCTTAGCCCGAGGTCTTAGCCAATACGTGTCTCCGAAATTCATAGTCTTATATAATGTCAATAAAATAATTATGTGCCTGGTAAAATACATTGTCAAATGCCAATAAAACTCAGTCATTTCTACGTTGAATTAATAATACACAACACACATTATTTAAAAAAAAAAAATATAGAATATTTTCCTTATTCCTGTAGCCATTCATTTACCGAGTAAATCATTTTTTTAAGCAGTAGCTCTTTAAGCTTTTTCTTAAATTTTGGTAGGGGGAGATTTTGAATGTCTGTTTGTAACCTATTATAAATTTTAACGCACATAGCTGAGCAATTTTTTTTGAACACCGCAGTCTTTGGTGCAAGATCTAACACTAGTCGCTGACCATGTCTGGAGTTACGAGGGTAGACATTATCCCGTGTATAAATATCACGAGCTCTTACAAATAGATTAGGATTGGACCTTACGAACACACAAACTTCAAAAATGTACATACTCGGCAGGGGTAATATCTTGAGTTTATTAAAGTGAGGTTTACATGACTCATAAGGAGGAATACCAACAATTGCTCTTATGCACCGTTTTTGGGAGTTAATGGCAATAGGCTCGCCCCCTACATGGGACCTAAATATACCGGCAGACTGTGGGTGCACGCTGATACACCTCTGCCTATCGCTTCGGAGAATACAGGAATATGTTATGTGTGAAAAAACAAACTCCATCGTTGAATTCAGGTAAAGTGAGCTGTCTTCCCTGCAGTTGCTATTATTCTGAGAAAATCCACCTTTGTGAATTTAAGTAAGTGAACTGAAATTGCTGTTCTGTGAATAATCTTCCTTTAGTGAATTTAAGTCAAGTGAGATTGAAGTTGGTTGCTTTGCCTGCATTTGATGTTCTGTGAAGATCTCCCAGAGTACACTGACGGACTGCCAGTATACACTGAAAGCTTTCCACAGAAGTTACGGATTGACAGCTAACTTCAGTGGTACCGGGTCTGGCTGTTTGTGTATGTGAGTTTGTATGTTTGTAAACGCACCCACGATACAGGAGAAATTCCTAGTATAAGGCAACGGTTTTGACCTAAATACGTCTTTAAAATTGCTTCAATAGGGAGGCAATTCAAAAAAACGAATGATAAGAAACTCGGGGTATTAAGTTTGGTATCATTGCTATCCACTACACTACTGGATAGCTAAAGAATCAAGGAATTTATGTCGCTGTGTACGGACGGTCATAGATACATCGCGCGGGGTGGAGAGATTTCTTTTTAGTATAAGATTCTTTTACTGCCTCGTCAGAGATATACAGGCCTGATGGTATGTTATGTAATTTTTTCCGTTATTTTGATTTAAAACCGATTTTGGTGAATTTTCTATGAGACCAATATATGTGTGTTAAATATGAAAGAACTCGTATGTCCTTTTAAATAGCAAAGAATATACCATCACGCCACGACACACGGGAGAGCAGCTGTAACCAAAGACGTAACTTAAAGCAAGTGAAAAAAACCACGCGAGCAAAGTCGCTGGCATAAGCTAATAAATAAATAAAAAACAAAATGAGACAAACTAATTGAGAACCTCTTCCTTCATGGAAGTCGGTTAAAACAAAATTAACATTCAAACACGCGTTTCGTTAACATATCACTTCTAATTATACAATTTGATACATTTTATTTACATCAACTAGATTTAAATTTTCATAATTAGTTATTATGTTATGTAAATAATTACATTAGCTTTGTAACTGGACGAATTACAATAATAATATGAAGCAGACGTGTGTTTTGTTTATTATTATCGTGTTTACTGTACCTTTTTATGGTTCAGCTGTTTTTGAGATTAGGTTTCACATACCAATGTAATAGACACAATAACAGACCGTAATGGTTTCATTTGGGAGTACTGGACTCTTTAAGGGGCTATCCGAACACAAGACGCCGTAATACACACATTTTTTGTCGAATAGTCTGGCATATTGGTACATATAACAAGTCTGAAAATTGAGTGTATTGTCAAGGGTTCAAAGAAAAGACTTACCTGTAAATATTTCATGAACGAATAATAGTATCATGGTAAAAAAATCGTAAAGGAGAGCAAAAAAAAATTTTTCGTCGCATGCATCTCAGAATTTGGAGCGTAAACTATATAATTTTATGTAATGACATTATAGGGAATTTCATAAACTGAAGACATACCTATAAATTATTCCACTGAGCCGTGTATTTTTTTCACAATTTAAAGAAAACTTCAAAATTACTGTTATTTTTGTGGTTATCCTATTCAACTAACATCAAACGTATAGCTATTTTGAACCTTATTTGTTGCCACGATGCGTTATTGACAATTACCTAAACGTTTGCTTACGACAGAGCCTTAATGAGTTTTCGAGCAGTTTTTGACAACACTGTTGGCTGTAGCGCTGCGTGTCGCCAGTTCGATTCCCGCACGATACATACAAGGTGTTAGTTTAAACAAGGGACATACTTGGAGGAAGCCACTTTCACTATGAAATTTAATTTAAAATTACGAAAAATAGTCGGCTGTTCCTTACATATTGCCGAGTTATGCGATCATAAATGTATGGAGCAGTTGATTCTTTTTCTCGATTTTACGGTTCGTATTATAGTAAAAGTTATTCGTTTTCATTAGTACGAAACTCCCTTATAGCAATTCCCTCGTTTACCCTAACATCCTGTATAATACAAAATTAGAGATTTTCATGTTAACGCGGGGACGAGGGGATGAGCAATTGGCTGTTGCGCTGCGTGTCGCGGGTTTGATTCCCGCACGCTACAAATTTTTTATAATGGCCTACAGATAGTTGTTCAGGGTCTGATTATTCGCGTATGGGGGAAATTTTTGTATGGAGTGTTTTTTCAAAGTTAGCTTCAAGAAAACCATCGAATGTTTAATTCCACAAATGTACGTGATTCCAACGTATGCCATTCATGAGATACAGTGTGTGAGCGTTCAGGCGAGAAATAGAGTCGCAAGTACATTTAGGTACTACCGACGACAATGGCGGTGAACCACTTTTCAACTTTATAACTATGAGCGTAAGGGTAAAAGTGGCTTGTACAGTGTATTATGTATTTTTATTTTTAATGTATTGTGATGTTTGTTAACTGCCTCGGTAGCCTAGTGGTCCTAAACGCGACTGCTACGCTAGAGGTCTTGGATCCGATACCCAGGTCGAGCAAAAAGTGTTATTGGGTTTTTCTATGAACATTTCAGTAGCAGCTCGGAGTTAGGATTTGTGCCCGGTTAAAGGCAATAGGCTCGTCCCCTATTACATGGGACCTTAACATACCGGCGAAATGTGAGTGTACACTGGTACACCTACAGAGGACGGACCTACAGATGGGACAATATTATGTATTATAATAGTATATTATGTCAATAAATAAATATAACTAGTTATATACGCTGCGGTGACACCCGCCATCGAGCTGCTACTAAGAATATCATAGAAAAACCCTATAACACTTTATGATCGACCTGGGAATCTAGCCCAAGATCTCTAGCGTAGCAGTCGCGCTTAGGAGCACTAGGCTAACGAGGCTATTGACTTTCAGCTAATTCCATTCGCCATTTAAACGTGAAAGAGTAACGAACATCCATCCATTAATCCTCACTAACAACCTTGTTCATAATAAGATACAATCAAAATTAATCACCTATTTCTTCTACCTCCCTCAACCTTCAGATAACCTTCGATATTCTGCACCGTACCAGTTGCTACACTTCCCACGCCATTCGTAATTGACAATTGATTGAGACGCCGTATTATGAAGCTCACAGTCGACAGTTTGATAATGTGTTATTTAAAGTATTACTGCGCTTTACCTTACAATAAAACAGGGACGGACTGGGAATGTTTGGGGCCCTAGGCTACTTGGGGTCCTAAATAATTAATCAAATTAATTGCTTTATTGTAACAAAAATCTATTTGTTATAATGATTTAACTGCCTCGTTGGCCTAGTGGTCCTAAGCGCGACAGCTACGCTGGAGGTCTTGGGTTCGGCTCCCAGGTCGAGCAAACAAAGTGTTATTGGGTTTTTCTATGAATTTCTCAGTAGCAGCTCGGAGTTAGGCTTTGTGCCCGGTTAATGGCAATAGGCTCACCCCCTATTACATGGGACGTAAAAAAACATACCCGCGAACTGTAGATGTACATTGGTACACCTCTACCTAACCCTCTAGGGAATACAGGTGTGATAGTATGTTATGTGTTATGATTTAAACAAACAAATTGAGACAAAAATAGCCTTTTATGACTGATAATTTAAAGAAGGTGGTGGGCTGGCGGCCAGGACCGGAAGGCTTGGTGCTCTTTGAGGGAGGCTTTCGTTCAGCAGTGGACTGCTATAGACATGATGATGATGATAATGATGATGATGAGACAAGTGAGCAAATTTTGTCATAACAGTTTAAGTTGAATTGATGGCCGTAATGTAACTGATAGTTTTGTTATAAAATACATAATATTTTTTTTTTTTTTTATCTCATTGCAGCCTGGTGCCCAGGGTTGCACCTCAAAACGCCTATATGTAAGTCCGGCCCTGGAGTACAAAATACAATTAGACTATGACTTGAAGGGGAGAATCGACAATTTACTCTGGTATTGATAGACAACTTGCGTAATTAGTAAAATTGTTACGTATGAAACCTTCAATCAATCAATCAAACATGGGGTTGAATGTTCGCTGCGTTGTCGACACTCCGGCGGATGGTTTTCTTTATAATGTTTATGGTCAAAGATCCTTTTTTTTTTATTTTTTTTAACTGCCTTGTTTGCCTAGTGGTCCTAAGCATGACTGCTACGCTAGAGGTCTTGGGTTTGATTCCCAGGTCGAGCAAAAAGTGTTATTGGGTTTTTCTATGAAATTCTCTGTAGCAGCTCGGAGTTAGAATTTGTGCCAGGTTAATGGCAATAGGCTCACCCCCTATTACATGGGACCTAAACATACCGGCGAACTGTGGGTGTACATTGTTACACCTCTGCCTAACCCTTCGGGGAATATAGGCGTGATGGTATGTTCTGTTCTGTTTTTATTTTTCTCGTGGGAAAGTCCTCATGGACTGTCTCCGCCTCGGGGAAGGCGGAGGGATGTGTCGGACTCCTACCGACTAAAACCCCCCGTGTTCCTCCAACGACTATTGGCCGAGGCACGGGTATCACTCTGAGCATTCTTCCGCACCCCAGCAGGTATTGGCCCGCCACATGGTCCAAGATCCTTAAGCCAACAGTGTATGTCAGTTTAAAATTGATCGTCTTTTTTTGTCTATTATTAGATGGCAAACAAGCTTACGGTACACCTGATGTTAAGTGGTCACGGCTTCCTATAGACATCTGCAATACCAGACGCCTTTCAAAACCCTTGCCGTCACAATGACAAAGTTGAAATGTCTCATGTGCCTGTAACTACACCGGCTCCCTTACCCTTCAAAGCGGAGCACAGCGACGCTGCTTTGCGGCAGAAATAGGTATAGTGGTAGTACTTCCCCGGACGAGCTTCTTCAAAAAGAGCTCTATTACTGCTGCGGAGTCGCGTGCATTCTCGCGGCTACCCTTAATTGACGCTTCGACTCTATGCCAAAGTAAATAGGGTCTTAAACGCTCATGTTTCAGCCCCTCCACAATACGCGTTAGGTAGATACATAGATTTATTTATTTGCCTGAAATATGGTATTATAAAAATTTTACAACCTAGAACATATACAATGGTTCTTCATATTTCGCCTACTGAAGTCGGCATGCAAATTTTGTGACAATAACAATGATTCTAATTTAGCAAATTAATTAAATTGTACTGTCAAAAAAAACTAAAAATAAATAAGTACTAAATCAAGAATTGACTAAATTATCAATTTACTAATAATTAATTAATTCAAAAAATAAATTAATAATTAATTACTGCTCAGTAGCAGCTCGGAGTTAGGATTTGTGCCCGGTTAATGGCAATAGGTTCGCCCCCTATTACATGGGACCTAAACGTACCGGCGAACTGTGGGTGTACATTGGTACACCTCTGCCTAACCCTTCGGGGAATACTGGCGTGATGGTATGTGTGTGTATCAAATTACCAATGTCAAATAAAAATAATTCAGTTACAAATTTCGAAACATCAACTTACAACATAAACGTCAAATAAAAATTTTCAAAACAATTTTTTTAAACATCAACTTACAAATGATAACCACAGAAATTAAATTACAAAAAATGTCAATAGCTCAAAATAAAAATGTCAAATGTAATTTACATGTCATGCAAATTTTCCATTTGCCCAAGAATTCATAAATTCCTTAATACTATAAAAACAGTTTTCTATAAGCCATGCTCTGAGATGCTTTTGAAATAAGCTGGTCCGCAGTTCTCTAATGACCTCTGTTCTATTTGATTATTCCTTCCACGTAGGTACGTACCTACCTAGTTACCAATTAAAATACCTAATCCCATTAAATATGGCAACAAGAAATATTATAAAAAGTCAATAATTCTGTGATATTTTATTTTAATAGATCAATGTCTGGGACAAAAAGTTAATCCACATGAAGATTGATTGATAGCTTTTGATCATTGCAGGAAAAAATGGCTACTGACCATAGACAGAACGTTTAGTGATCGCCTTGTCTTTGATACTCGTTTGTTGAATAATATACCTAAACCAGCTCTATGGACGTTTGATTATAATTCATCATCTGCTTAGCCTTTTCCCAACTATGTTGGGATCGGCTTCCAGTCTAACCGGATGCAGCTGCATACCAGTGTTATACATGGAGCGACTGCCTATCTGACCTCCACAACCCAGTTGGCAACACGATACCTCTTGGTTAGACTGGTTGTCAGACTTCCTGGACTCTGACTTTCCGTAACGACTGTTAAAGATTTACGAATGACAGCCGGGACTAACAGCTTTACGCGGTTTCCGAGACACGGGGGTGTCACACCACTAGCTTTCAAAACTCCGGGCTGCTACTGAGCAAATCCTAATGGAAAAACCCAATAACACTTTTTGCCCGACCTGGGTATCGAACTCGGGACCCTACGCTCATCAGTCGCGCTTGCGACCACGAGACCAACGGGGTGATAATAATTACTCAGACAAAATTATTAGATTCCTATTTATCAATTTTCAAACTTACAAATTTTGTTTACCAGCGAACTGTGGGTGTACATTGGTAAACGTTTGCCTAACCCTTCGGGGAATACAGGCGTGATGGTATCTGATGGTATGTAATTTTGCTTAAAATTTTTTTATTGTAAATAGTTTGGAACGATAACTTTTCTGTAGTTATACAGAAGGAAAATCTTCTTTGCGTAGCATAAAATAACGTCGCTTTACGCATGTCTCTTTGTACGCTCAGATCTTTTAAATTGCGCAAGGGATTTTAATATTAACAACAATAGATAGTGACTCAAGTGTAAGGTTTATACGTACAGAACATCACGCTACGGTCAACGGGAGCGGAGCAGTAACCAAAGATGTAACCGAACGCGGGTAGCACCGCGGGGTGTAGGTATCGGTGTTGCGCTATTTGTTCGAAAGAGTCCGGGTCTGGTACCGGTCCTAAAACCCGAAGGGCATTAGAAGGAACACGGATCGGTTTTGGTCAGTAAGAGACTGGCACTCCCTTCCGCCCAGAGACAAAGAATTTTATATATCTCATGTACCTGTAATTACACCGGCACCCATACCTTTGAAACGTGAACACATCAACGCTGCTTTGCGGCAGAAATAGGTGTGGTGGTATTACTTCCCCAGACGAGCTCCTTCCTTCCTCCTTCCTTCTGTGGTTTCTGCCTACCCCCATGGGAAAAAGGCGTGAGTTTATGTATGTATGTTTGTATGTACGAGCTCCTTCACAAAGAGCTCTACTACAATGTATCACAAAAAACTTTTTTAAACATACCTACACGCCTGTATTCCACAAAGGGTTAGGCAGAGGTGTAACAATGTACACCCACAGTTCGCCGGTATATTTAAGACCCATGTAATAGGTGACGAACCTATTGCCATTAACCGGGCACGGAATCCTAACTCCGAGCTAGCTTTTTTATATGACCTTTATAAACTGTTTAGGTAACAAAAGGATTAAGATTTCACACCTGCCGTCTACATACGTAACCTACATAAAACAACATCGCAACGGGCCACGGAACACAAACCAAAATATTAGGCATTAAAAATTCGTTTGACATAAATAGAGCTGGAAAAAGGTCGATAATATTGCTGTTAGGCAATCGATATTTTTGTAGTTATGGTAGGTACGAGGAAATTATTTTTTTTAGTATTCAAGTTTCAATTGAATTCTACCTAGTAACATTATTTATTCTGTTTGAGTTTACTTTTGGCTTTGCAACCATATAACCGGGGTAATATTAAAAATATCCTCACGAACGAATTTTATTCACAACGGCCTAATTTCAATGGAGCCACAAATTTCCAAAATCCAGGCTGATACTAAGAAATCCCTAACGGAAAAACCCAATAACACTTTTTGCCCGACTTGGGAATCAAACCTAGGATCCGACGCTCAGAAATCCCGCTTTGCTACTAAGAAACCTACGGTGCAGTCTAAATCAATCGCATCGGTGTAGGTTATTTTAAAATCTTCTTGTAATAGGAACATAAGTTTATTGTAGTAACCCTGTAAACTCTCTGAAGAATTAAATGAAGTAGAAGTTGTAAGAATAGCGGGTCGTGGGGTCAGAGTAACTCGCAATAAAGCTGTTGTACTCAGCTGGGGTCATTAGCTAGTTATTTAATAATCAAATTCTTTAAAAGTGTGATTTTCTCAAAAGGCTATCAAGTAACATTTATTGTTTACTCATTAAATTAATGAATTATTGCAAAAGTAGATTAGAAAAAATATAGCTACTATAATCTAGGTATAATATTATGGAGAAGTTTGTTTGTTTTACGGTCCCGCACTTAAAATGTGCCAAACGGAACTCTCTCTCTCTCTTTATCTATTACTAAGACTCGGCTATTTGTCTTTACATCCGTATTTTATATTCACAAGACAATATTTATTGAACCTTAATAGATACTTGAAGTTTTCAAAGTGTGTAAATGCTTAAACTTCTATAACAACACATAATAATGCAAGATTTTTTTGTTTTTAATAAAATATGGTCCATTTAAAAGAAAGGACCAGTGTTTTTTTGTACGCGGTGTAAAATATTGTACGGCAGTGTGCGATCCCGAATTTGGTTTTTTTTATAAGAAATATTAACTACTGGACTGATTACAAATTATATTTTAGTGATAGAACGCCACACTATTGTCGAGCCCCATTGGCTATGACTCCTACTACTATAAGACTACCTAGCACTATTTCAGATGTCACTTCAAATTTGGTTGCACAAATTTGAAACTAACAACGTTTTCCTTTCCAGGTTTGCACAAAGTAACCTATAAATATTTAGGTATGAGTGCTCGGGTCCCTCGTCCAGCCAAAACTATTGAAGCAAATTTGACAAGGTGTCAATCGATTCACCGTCAACTGTGATATGGGTGCTATTTTTAGACATACGCTGAATACAAATAAGGTTTATATTGACTTTTTTAATGAATAATCATTTCCTATATGTTTTTTATAATTACCATGCTAAAACAAAGGTATTTCAGTGAAGCCTAGGCTATGCTAAAAAATAGTAGGCATTTCCATATTTATTAACACGCAATGTTAATTTAGGGGCGGCTATTAAAAATAAAAAAGCTATAAAATACTAACTGGCTACCGATATTAAATTCATTGAGTATTAAAATTCATACAGCTCTCAGTTAAAATTAACAAATCATATACAAATTCATTCATTAAAAGCATTAACAGCTTGTATTCATCAGGAAGCCAACAGTTGGTTACACCCTAATTAAAAATTCGAATTTGGAATATCGATAAACGCCGCTCTATTTTTTTTACGAGCTTACACGATTTCGCTGCGGCGCGCGTCAGTCGAGCCTCCTCGCTCGTTGTGGTCGGATGTGAAAGAACACCGCGCGCTCTCTCTCCAAAATTACGTCGCTCGTAAAATTGACGATATACAGATGGATTTCAGTGTAATGTTAAACAGTATAAAGTTTTAGCTCACAAATGGGGCATTTTATGGAGTTTGGTGTGTGATTAAAATGTTTTATTGTGACGGAATTATGTGAAAATAAGATTTATTGTATTGTGGTGTGGTTTGTGTTTGACTTGTCCGAGAATTCTGGGAATTTTAGTGTCTGTGCAATATAACAGGTTAGTTCGTTTGATTGCTAGTTTTAAGCTTAGGGCTTAGGCATGTAAATGATCTTAACCTACCTGTCAAACTCGTCATAGCGGCGGTTCTCAAGAAAATAGCCTATCGGTGGTATTGGCCGATAAGACACGGGAACCGAGATTGTAGGTCTGTTATTTTGTTTATTTAGATACTGGCATACTACATTTGTATGTATTTAAAAAGATAAATCCATTCCAATTTCATTTCGTAGAAAAATAAATCTTGTACACCTATTCGTGAAATATTTAAATCGATCAACCAACGGTCTGTCCGGATGACAGATAATTTCAATTCTGAAAGTTATTGGCCTTACATTTTTATCAGAATTCTGCTACCTGCGTAGGTATTTTCGGTTTTGATTTGTAATCTTTTTTTTTAATCTAGGAGTATACCTAGGATGTTTAGTTTCTCCGGTCTTTTATCTAGGTACATATTTAACTCACGTAGGTAGGTCGTACCTTCGTTTCTGTTCTCCTGTTCGCCATGATATCCACAAACAGTAAATACCAACTAAAATTTCCGTGCTATCTATCAATCAAAGAATTATTTTATTAACGCTCACATTAAAACTGCATATAATCGTTATTTTATTCATATGTAAGTAATTTGTTTTCAACAGAACAGAATAGACTAGTGATGAAATTGCATTTTATAAATTAATTTTATAGGTATTGCAGGTAGCCAGAGACCCGCCTCTGTTGCGCTAGGATACAATTGACTATTCGTCAAAAAATTTCACCGTAATTCCCGGCTTTACCAGCGGATTTTCAAAACAAAATACCCACTTCCCTTGTCCTGACAGTTAAGAAAAAAATCTGTTAAATCGATCGATCCTCAAGTGTTAGATAATCTTTTATACCTACATTCCTTTTTTAAAGCATAGCTACTTTTACTTACCTAGTAAGCGTTATTTTGATGAAAAACATCCCATTCTATAAAATTATATTATATTTTGTAATTTCGATTTGCGTAGGGTAGCTGACCGAGGCTACTTAGGCTCGGTCTACTAAAAATACCAACCTCCATTTTATAAAGAATATAAGTACCAACCTACATAATGTAGATATTTTAATTAACCTAATTGTATCTCATTAGTTCTTTTTATTTACTTCTCTTGTAGGAAACAGACTATAATAATACTTAGTTACTCCGTAGGTATGTATAATCTATCTACTATGTAGGTAGCTACTAGAATTTCATGTCAAGCCATTTTTGTCCGCTGCGTAGGCAGTACGTAACTATTAAGTAACTTACCTACATATAGGAGGTGTCTTCAACCCAAAAGCGCTCGAATTTCACAACAATAAAAAATATTGTGAGTTCTTAAAATAAGTATAACCTCACAGTTTACCATATATTTATGAAAATCACAATTTTGACAGTTCTTAAAAAGTATATCAATTAATTAGTGATGTATACTTGTATACTACCCAATTGTCAAGGAGTCTCTCTATAGTAGACATCACGATGAATATTTTAATGAGCCCCAACACAAGAATTTAATACTCATTTCTATTTAACGCTGCTTTTGCATAACCCCTTGTGTGTAAACTTTTTAATATTCCAACTCGAAAAGTTGCCACGCTCTGCCAAATTCCTTAAAAATCGCTTCGTTAGTTCAGCCGCGCTTAAAACAGACAGAAAAAATCACTTGTGCCCTTTTTAATTATGGATGATGTTGGAACAGTATGCATAGAGTGTAGTCTAGACTTTCAATTAAACTGCTTAGGGAATTAGTGGCGATTCAGCTATTCTAGCACTTTCGGCTGGTCTTGATAAAAAAAGTCAATAGGTAGGTTTTGTAGTGACCCTAGTGTAGTCACATTACTGTTTTGGGGTCTAAAATCCTATCCTAACAAATATTATAAATGCGAAAGTATGTTTGTTTATTACCTTTTTACGCCTAAACCACTGAACCGATTATCCTAAAATTTTGTATACACGTTGTCAGGTGTACGAAAATGAACATAGGGTACCTTTCATCTCGAAAAAAGTACGATTCCCGACGAAAACAACAATAACGTTCTTCTGATAATAGATGGCGCCACGTGTCTTTTGACTACAACTCTTTGATGCGGACGAAGTTGTGGACAGAATTCTAGTACAATATATCATCGACTGGGATACTTAGAGATATATTCGGTATTTAAAAAGACAAATCACATATCACCCGTTATCTACATAGGCATACTGAACGTTAAATTAAGCCGCCACGAGTCGTGACTTTCTGAGCACAAATGTCAAATTCATTTATGAGCATTTGGGTGCCTTTCTGGATTTTTTGGGACGATTGGGCTGACAGACGGGCCAATCTCGTGGCGCGTCGGCGACCCAAAAACCCAGAAAGTAACCCAAAAATAAACTTGAAAACTTGACGTTTGTGCTCACGACTCACGGCGGTTACTATACTACCTAAAAACTTCGCATAGTGCCCGTCAAACTAAGTAACTTAGAGCAAAAAATATTCCAGTAATGTGACTCATTTTTTAAGTTAAAATTACATAACATACATACCATCACGCCTGTATTCCCCGAAGGGTTAGGCAGAGGTGTACCAATGTACACCCACAGTTCGCCGGTATGTTTTTAGGTCCCATGTAATAGGGGGCGAGCCTATTGCCATTAACCGGGCACAAATCCAACTCCGAGCTGCTACTGAGAGTTTCATAGAAAAACCCAATAACACTTTTTGCTCGACCTGGGAATCGAACCCAAGACCTCTAGCGTATCAGTCGCGCTTAGCACCACTAGGCTACCGAGGCAGTTTATCCAAAAAGAACTCTGATTAATTTCGTTGCGGAAGCCGAGACAGTTGATTTTACCTCCGGGATTCGTCGAACTTCATTGCCTCGGCCCTTTTCTGTTGGTCTCTACTGTTGATTCTGTTTTTCAGAAGTTGCAGTGGTAGGGAATGGAATGGCGGGCTGGCCCCAAAATTAGAATTAAAATACTGTAGAAATTTTGAACTCCCCGGGAATGTATTCCGTACTCTTTTCTACTGATAATAATAATATTACGCTCCGATATCGGTATTGGAATAATTATTAGAACTCTTAGAGGAAAAACTATTTTATCTCCAAACTGAATTTTAATTTAATATCAAAATATTATTATAGAACTACCCCGTTGGTTTCGTGGTCGCAAGCGCGACTGATAAGCGTGGGGTCCTGGGTTCGATTCTCAGATCGGGCAAAAAGTGTTATTTGGTTTTTCCATTACGATTTGCTCAGCCCGGAGTTTGGAAGTGGAAGTTGGTGTGACACACCCAGTAAAATTAGTATGAATCAATGTATAAGTAAATTATTCTAGCTATTTATCCCGCCGTGTCATCCGCATTCAGTTACGTCTTTCCTTACCGCTCCGTTCCCATTGCTCATATTCTATGTATGGATAAAAACCACATTAAAATCTGTTGCCTAGTTTCAAAGATCTAAACGTACAGAGGGATAGGCGGCGGGAAACGACTTTGATTTATACTATACTAGCGACCTGCCCGTGACTTCGTCCGCGTGTTTTATTTCACTCGCGTTAAGTTACGTCTTCCGTTACTGCTCCGTTCCCGTGTGTCGTAGCGTGATGTTATATAACCTATGTTGCACAGGAGTAACGTAGCAATCTATTGGTGAAACAATGTTTAAAATCGGTCCAGTAGTTTCGGAGCCTATTCGTTACTAACAAACAAACAAAAAAATCTTTCCTCTTTATAATATTTATATAGATATAGATACCCATATACTATGTAAAGATGTTGCTGCAGTCATCTGCTTCTAATCTCACACGTACGACCTGATGTGTTGTGAACTTCCGAGTCTTGCTTAAGACCTTAACGGGATTTACTTTTGAGCTAATTCGCGTCTGTCGCGCGTGTACTAAGCGTAGATATTGCGGAGTCGCGTCGCGTCGCGACTGTGTAGAGGAGCCTTAACTAGATGTCTAGCCTTTAGCGCGTTCCGAGACGGGAAAGAAAAAATAAACGGTATTTGAGTACTTTCTTTTTTAGCGTTCCGTGACTAAAGGGTTCAAACGGAGTCCTATTGCTCTCGCTCGGAGTTCGTTCGTCTGCCACAGGGATCTTTGGAACCGTAATTGGTTGACACCCACGCTCACACTCACAGAATGTGAATTAGGTACTATGGCCACTATAGCAACAAATAAATAAAAGTTAAAAATAAAACAGCGTCTCAAAACAAGAAATATGGATTTACAAGTGTTCTTTTTATGCTCGATATTAATAATCTACAGTAGCTTCTGCCCGCGACTTCGTCCGCTTGAATATTTTGACCCGAGTTACGTAACGTCTTTGGTTACTGCTCCGCTCCCGTGTGTCGTAGCGTGATGTTATATAGCCTTTTTTTTTAGGGATAGAAAATCATCAAATGACTTCTCCCGCCCTGGGCCCGCGGGATGAAGTGTCAGACGTTTACTGACTAAAACCCATCCATGTTCCTTCTTGTGCCCTTTGCGTTCCGGGAGCGCGGTATCACTTACGAACATCCCGCAGCCCCCGCGGGCATCGGCCCTGAGTGGCCCCTTCAAAAAATTGCTGACATCTCTGAGGCGCGCGTGGAACACGAACGCGCCGTCGACACGGCCTGCCGTTATGCAACGTACGGACGGTGAGCTACCCATTGCTCACCGTCCACAGCGCGGACGGAGCGCCTACCGCGGCGGCTATGTTATATAGCCTATGACACTCACAAATAACGTGGCCTTCTATGGATAAAAGAGTTTTCAAAAACGGTTCAGTAGATCCAGAGATTACCCGCCTACAACCACACAAACTCACAAATTACCTCTTTATAATATTAATACAGATTGGTACAGAATCCTGGACTAGGAGTCCGATTTGCACAAGGTCAGTTTTTATTTTCGATTCCATCGCCTGGCGTTACACTTCCAGAAATTTCTGGGTCTCAAACTACGTAACAGACTTGTTGAAATTGTCCCTTAAGTACTTAAACAAAAAGGTCGCTTCACACAAGTAGGGGTTAGGTTTACATAATGTAGCTGTTCATAGACAATTCTAGACTGTTTTAACACTTTCAAACAAAAATAAATGTGTCTGTTTGCTGTTTTTTACGATGAAAGTAGCAATCAGAATTTTATGATGTTTGTCGCTGAAGATTAGGATTGGAATCCCGTGAAGGCCATCAAAACATTTAGTCGTGAATGTTACTTGTGCTCGTATGTAGGGTAGCAATCAATTTTAGCAGTAGTAGAGCTCTTTATGAAGGAGCTCGTCCGGGGAACTACTACCACCATATCTATTTCTGCCTGCTGTATTCGGGTTAGAAGGGTATGAGTGCCAATGTAATTACAGGCAGGTGAGACATTTCAGCTTTTGCTTTGGGATGGCAACGCATTTGCAAGGCCTCTGGTATTGCAAATAGGCAGCGGTGACCACCTGATTTGTCGTCTAATTGATATTTGAAATAAACTAACCCTAATTTTACGAAAGAGTTCTTTTTCCAGACACCCTTGAAATAAATATTTTTACGATACAATTTTAAACATCGTATACATTTTATATCTTTCAGTTTGTCGATTTAACCCTGATACAGAAATAGTCTGGGTTTCACTCAGACACTTTCTAAAAAACCCCTATCGGACGATCCCCGGACGCCCTCTAAACTAGAAAAAATCCGAAGAATCCCGGATAGATGGCAACCCTACTCGTATGAAACATTGTGTTTCGTGGGGTGCGACTCTATCTAATATTATGTACTGTAAAGATGCCTGGTTTAGCCATATCCTACCTTATTTTTGTAGTTCATAGTTCCTTTTTAACCCCCGACGTAAAAACGACGGGATGTTATAAGTTTCACTAGTCTGTCTGTATGTGTCTGTCTGTGGCATCGTAGCTACCGAATTCATGAATCGATTTTGTTTTTTTTTTTTGTCTAAAAGGTGAATTAGTCGGGAGTGTTCTTAGCTATGTTTGATGGAAATTGGTTCAGCGGTTTCAAAGTTATCAGCTCTTTTGTTAGCTACGGTATTGTATTTTTTCTTCTATCGGGTGTCACTTAAAATTTTTAGTTTGTAGTAGGTACTGGTCTGTGTTCCACGCCGAAGCTAACAGGTATGTAGGTAGGTACGTTATCAACTTTTGCTAAACATAACATACCATCACGCCTGTAATTCCCGAAGCGTAAGGCATAGGTGTACCAATGTACACCTACAGTCCGCCAGTATGTTTAAGTTCCATGTAATAGAGGGTGAGCCTATTGCCATTAACCGGGCACAAATCCTAACTCCGAGCTGATATTGAGAATTTCATAGAAAAACCAAATATTACTGCTCGACCGGGGAATCCAAGCCAAGACCTCTAGTGTAGCAGTCGCGCTAAGGACCACTAGGCTAACGAGGCAGTTATCAACTTATGTCAAGCGAATATCACGGTACAACGGCAACGTTGCGCGTTGTTGTGCATCATTGCTCAAATGGTGAGCTTTATACCACGTTACGCGTCAATGGTTGCCTGCAAGACACGTGATTTAGAGTCCAAACGAGTAGGTACCCAATGACGTGTTTTAATTGACATTCGCGGTTTGCTCGTACGACTAGACAAGAGACCGAAGTTCACGTAAACTTTCGGCGGTCGCGTAAAAGAAGTCCATTTGGACAAAGCAGTATTTTTAACCCCCGACTCAAAAAGAGGGGTTCCCTTTGGTTACTATTTTTCCGTGTCTGTGGATAGACAGCTTGAAGTAACAGCTTTGGTTACTGTTTCGCTCCCGTGTGACGTAGCGTGATAATATAGCCTTACAACTTTTCTCGATAATTGGCTATATCACGAAAAAAGGTTTTCTCAAATCGGACCAGTAGTTTTTGAGATTTGCGCTTTGAACAGACACTTTAGCTTCATAATACTAGAATAGATATATAATAGACAGATACGTACATTTAGTTTGCCCACAAGACCGGTGAAGCAAATTCATTGGATTTAGTTGCCAATAATAGGAGACGGGTTACTGGTCCGGACCAATAGACAAGACAGCTTCAGTGGTGACATCACCTCACACTGTTGAACGGTTACTTAAATAAATATCTAGTGCGGTTGTAGTTCATTAGTGAATTCCTAAGTCTCGTACCAGTCATGCGAAGCGAGCAAATAGTAGGAAATACTCTATGTGTGGGTATTTGAACATATTTTATTGACAAGGTTTTCAAGCGCTTGAATTATTTTGTTTATTTATTTGACAGAAGGGCTAGCCTTTTCTTGGACCAAAGAATCAGCATTGCCATACAACGTGGCAATGCTGCCAGCTTTTTAGGCACTTGTCCCATTGACAGCGATGCGGATGAGATTTTTTATGCCCTATGAGCTTCCTTTTTTTTATATATATTAACTGTACATAGTTTGTAATCTAATTATTCAAGTAAGTTTTATTATTGAAATAAATGATAAAAATATTTGTTTATTAGGAAAAATCGATGGTACTACACTTTTCATTCGGCGGCGGCGAATTCTCGCGTCCGGCCCTGGTGCAAGCCATGGTCCGGAGCGAGAGGGAATGGGATGCAGTCGCCTCCTTCTGTGAGGCAGTAATGCTAGAGAAGGAGGCGGCAGTACGGTTGAGACAGCGGTTCTCACGTCCCAGCCGCCGCGGTAGACGCTCCGGACGTCGGGAGCCGCGAGACGACTCCCGGCCACCGTAGATACGGGCCTGTGGACGGTGAGCAATGGGTAGCTCACCGTCCTTACGTTTAACAAAACGACAGGCCGTGTCGACGGCGCGTTCGTGTTCCACGCGCGCCTCAAAGAGATGTCAGCAAAGGAAGGGCCCACTGAGGGCCGATGCCTGCCGGGGCTGCGGGTTGTTCGTAAGAGATACCGCGCCCCCGGAACGCAAAGGGCACAAGAAGGAACATGGGTGGGTTTTAGTCAGTAAAAGTCTAACACTCTGCCCCGCCCCGCCCAGGGCGGGAGAAGTTATTTGAGGATTTCCCACCCCCAAAAAAAAAAAACTACACTTTTCATAAAATTTTATGCTTTAAGACCGATTCATATGATCCGAACGATGTCAAATGACCGGCTCTCCGCTTTCATTTACTTGATGATAGTGCAGGTAACGCTAAGTATAGTAGTCGCCAATAGTCGTGAGCACAAATGTCAAGTTAATTATTTGGGTTTTTGGGTCCCTTTCTGGGTTTTTTGGGCCGCCGACGCTGCACACGATTAATTCGTCAGTCGGATAGATCGCGTGCAACGTCAGGGCTCCAAAATACTCCGGAAGGAACCCAAAAATTAACTTGACATTTGTGCTCAAGACTCGTGCGACTACCATACTAGTCGAATTGGAAATTTCTTTCTGTAAAAACAGTTTCCCTTTTCTACCATTAGTTTCTTCGGTTACTGCTCCGCTCCCGTCAGTCATAGCGAGATGTTATATAGCAGACCCAATAATCAATCAGCACGTTAAAACAAACAAAAAAATTCTCCAGCTTAATTATATTAGAAGATATCTAACCTTAGCTATGCCACGTAATAGCTTAGAATTAGGCCAAGTTCTACGAAACACGCATTGCTCACCTCAATGCCACAGACATGTCATGTCAAATATCTATAAAAATATGCCCCAAAATAGAAATCAAGGTGACAAATAATGTCTCAAAATACCCTACATCAGGGGTACCCAATACCATCACGTCTGTATTCCCCGATGGGTTAGGCAGAGGTGTATCAATGTTCATCCACAGTCCGCCAGTATATTAAAGTCCCATGTAATAGGGAGGCGAGCCTATTGCCCTTAACCGGGCACAAATCCTAACTCCGAGCTGCTATTGAGAATTTCCTAGAAAAACCACCAATATATTACATGGGACCTAAAACATACCGGCGAACTGTGGGTGTACATTGGTACACCTCTGCCTAACCCTTTGAGGAATACAGGCGATGCGTGATGGTAAAATTAAAAGCCAAATAACTACCATGTTGTAGGAACGCTATAGAGATGTATATAATTATACTATTAGTGCTATTGGAATATACCTATGTAGTATTTAAGACAACACCATATATTGTAAGACGCACAAGAGAGGTGACCACATATACGCGACCATCCCACTATGTAGACGTGTCAAATAAAGCGCATTGTAATTTGGATTCAATATCGTTTTATTGAGAGTCCCAAATTGCTAAACACCCAGTACTGTACCCAACAGTTCCATAATGATTTATAGTTTATCTACATACCATCACACATACCACCACGCCTGTATTTCCCGAAAGGTTAGGCAGAGGTGTACCAATGTCCACCCACAGTTCGCCGGTATGTTTAGGTCCCATGTAATAGGGGGCGAGCCTGTTGCCATTAACCGGGCACAAATCCAAACTCCGAGCTGCTACTGAGAATTTTATAGAAAAACCCAGTAACACTTTGCTCGACCTGGTAATCGAACCCAAGACCTCTAGCGTAGCAGTTGCGCTTAGGACCACTAGGCTAACGAGGCAGTTCAATAGTTTATCTAATAAGCAAATTACACGAAAACAACAGCAAATGGAAGCCTTTTACAGAACTAAACTCGAAATCATGCAAGTCAATCGTTGGCAGAAAGCCTAAACGCAATCAGCTCACCACTTCTGTTGAATTCGATTCATTAGTTCTGACCACATAAGTGGTTAAATGTTTGGCAGTAAACGATGTATATTTAATGTAGATTCACGCATGAAATTATGCTTTTAAATGTAATGAAGAGAGGATGAGTGAAAGGCGACTAACAAAAGGAATTTATATGGCAGATGTGAGTGGCAACACCGTTAGGAGACCTACCCTGACCTTATTGGTGAGCTTCTTCTGAAAGGTCGAGTGTACAGTACTCATAACCGGCGTGCTTGTATGACCAGTATGTACGTAGACGAGGCGAAAGGAGTATGTAAGGATCGTAGCAGGTGGCGTTTCTACCTACCCCCATGGAAAAAAGGCGTGAGTTTATTTAATTAAACTGCCTTACTATTCTTGATTAGCGACAAAGCAGCTGAACCGATTTTGACAAGACTTTCACTGGAATATAGCTGATAATATAAAGGACGCTTCAGATACATTAATTTAAGTCAAATTCAAAGCATTTATTTTAATTAGACTATTTACAGGGACTTTTAATTGTCAAGGTCTCGCTTAGTCAGAAAATTAAAGGCTCGTTCTACAACGTAGGTATCATCTGCCCTTACGGAGAAGAACGAGCAAGAAACGCCACGGACACTCTTTTCCATCAGGTTTTTAACCGACTTCAAAAAAAGGAGGAGGTCTCAATTTGACTGTATGTTTTTTTTTTTTACATTTATCGAAAACGTTTTAGGATTCCGCGTAACAAAAGAACAAGTCCCCGAGATATTTGTAATATTCCGTCCCCACGTTGGTAAGGTTATCGCAATTTATTGTGTAAAGGAAGGGAACACGGAGGTGGTTTTTAGTCAGTAAGATTCTGACCAATTCTTTTCGCCCCTTAAGGGCGGGGGACCATCCGGCCAACCGGGGGCCTATGAGCATTTACCAAAACGAAAAAGGAACATAGAGGTCTTGGGTTCGATTTCCAGGTCGAGCAAAAAGTATTATTGGGTTTTTCTTTGAAATTCTCAGTAGCACCTCGGAGTTAGGATTTGTGCCCAGTTAATGGTAATAGGCACGCCCCCTATTACATGGGATCTAAACATACCAGCTAACTGTGGGTGTACATTGGTACACCTCTGCCTAACCCTTCGGGGAATACTGGCGTGATGGATGGAAAAAGGAACATTGTCGTGGTAATAATTTGAGGCTTAGTACTGATACTATTTTTAGGTATTTTAAACATTGGTGCGAATACTGCATGTGGGAATACCTGGCACTTAAAAATCATCATCATCTGCTTAGCCTTTTCCCAACTATGTTGGGGTCGGCTTCCAGTCTAACCGGACGCAGCTGAGTACCAGTGTTTTACATGGAGCGACTGCCTATCTGACCTCCACAACCCAATTACTGGGCAACACGATGCCTCTTGGTAACACTGGTTGTCAGACTTCCCGGCACTTAAAAATAATTTTTCGTAAAGAACAAATATTCCGTTTTTAAATATTTGACGACGAATGTATCCAAAGATAGCCTTTTGAATAAATTCCACAAGACTTTATGTAATAAGAGTGCGTTCATTCGTTCTTCCAGTTCATTTGGCCCGCTATTCTGATTCATTTTCTCTTTGAACTAGGTTTGAAATTTTGAATTTGGAATTGCACATTCCAACTGTTTTTTTAGCGAGGGTATCGCATTGGCTCTATTCTAGATATTCTTTGAAATGGGTCACGATGGGGAAAATATAAAACGTTAGACGAAAAATATCACTGTCAAACTGAAATTCGAAACTTAAAATATCGATGTGCTGTATTCATACCCTCTCCCTAAAAACTAGGAATAAAGTTATACCAGGAATAATAAAGGAATAACCATACATTTTCATAGGTTAAAACTTGGAATAACTTTATTCTGTGGTTAGTACGAGGTTAAAGTTTAAAATTCGATTTACGTAATGAGTTTCTATTGCTTGTATTCCCCAAAGGGTTTGGCAGAGGTGTACCAATGTACACCCACAGTTCGCCAGTATGTTTAGGTCCCATGTAATAGGGGGCGAGCCTATTGCCATTAACCGGGCACAAATCATAACTCCGAGCTCCTACTGAGAATTTTATAGAAAAACCCAATAACACTTTGCTCGACCTGGGAATTGAACCCAAGACCTATAGCGTAGTAGTCGCGCTTAGGACCACTAGGCTAACAAGGCAGTTGTTGTTTGATAGTATTGATAAAAGGCTGAAATCGCTAATTCGCCTTGAACAAACGTGGTGATCAATGCTCTACAGTGGGTCAATATTATGCTGGTATTATTATTTTAGCGGAGAGCGGGCAAAGACCCCAAGACCGTCCACTAATAATATTATGATAGGCAATACCACGATTTCCGTAGACCGTTGTTCCGTGTGTGGGTGTACGATAATTGAAACATGATCCTATACATATGACGTGTTAGGTGTTACTAGTGAACTGTTCCATTAGCCTAGTGGTCCTAAGCGCGACTGCTACGCTAGAAGTCTTGGGTTAAATTCCGAGGTCGAGCAAAATGTTATTGAATTTTTTCTATGAAATTCGCAGTAGCAGCTTGGAGTTGGGATTTGTGCCCGATTAATGGAAATAGCGTCACGCCTTATTATATGGGACTTAAACATATAGACTAACTGTGGTTGTACGTTGGTACTGCTCAGCCGAACCCTTCGGGGAATACTGGCGTGGTGGTGTGTGTGTTACTAGCTTTTGTCTGCGGCCTCGTCTGCGTCAAAGTTAGATACTATAATATCCCAAATTAATCGTACATTTTTGTTTTTTTCTTCACCTTTTAGTTTTTGAAGGAGGTTGTGTTTTTTGTAAAAAAGTTGTTATTTTTCGCTTTTTAGTATCAATTGCTTGTCACCCAAATCCATGAAGGAACAGTTATACGTAAATTCACAAGACACCACTTAAGAGTCACAAGAAAGCAAATACGCTAATGCGTTTACTTGGATGACATATTTATTTAAAAATTCATTTTTTTTTTACCAAGCTACTGAATCAGTTTCGATAAAATTTATATGGGACCACCTTTAAGTATGACCTATAAAAAAAAAAGAATAAAAAAAAAATCGATTAATAGTTAGCGAAGTTATCGCGAAACACACATACAAAAAAAACAAAACCATACAGACGAATTGATAACCTCCTTCTATTTGAAGTCGGTTAAAAAGTAGCCTATATGTTATTCCAGACTATAATCTATGTTAGTGCCAAATTTCATCCGAATCTGTTCAGTTGTTTTGAAGTGACTGAGTACCTAAAAATATCCATTTATCAAAATTTTCGCATTTGTAATAGCAGTAAGATTAGCGTTGCTAGGCACATGTACAGCGTTGCTAAGATATTGTATGTCATACCTAATAAGTACCTACTTATATGGCTAAGTAAATGTAGGTTTACATACCTACATTATGTAATCCACATATTTCAACTGAAAAAGGCTTTGTTTAAGTAATATAATTACTGTTATTAATTAAGGCTAGGTACTTACCTACTAATCTAAGTCTTGTTATTATGTATGTATGTACTGAATCGTGCCCGGGACTCGTTTAATTATTTTTAACCGACTTTAAAAAAAAGACTCGTTGGCCTAGTGGTCCTATGCGCGACAGCTACGCTAAAGGTCTTGGGTACGATTCCCAGGTCGAGCAAACAGTGTTATTGGGTTTTTTCTATGAAATTCTCAGTAGCAGCTCGGAATTAGGATTTGTGCCTGGTTAATGGCAATAGGCTCGCCCCCTAATACATGGGACCTAAACATACCGGCGAACTGTGGGTGTCTATTGTTACACGTCTGCCTAACCCTTAGGGGATGGTATGCTCAAAAAAGAAGGAGGTTAACAATTGGTCTGTAAGTTTTTTGTATGTGTGTTTCGAGATATCTCCTCTAGTTATGAATCGATTACGTTGATTCTTTTTTTGCCTTCTAAAAATTAAAAAGAGAAAAATAACTTTAGCTTTGGAAGTCAGTGGCAATGCAAAACAACAAACAGAACCAAAGTCACAGGAAAACTAGCAAAAGCTAGTATTCAAATCTTGATTTGCCCATATATGACGTTTGAAAGCACCGCTGACTGACATGACATTCAAGATAATGCTTCATTAATAATTAATTAATTGACATCTACTTGTGCGGGCACCATTTCGATGTCTCATAAAATCTAAATTCTATTAGTAAATATCTTATTAGGTCTGGCTACTACCACTGAATACTAGCCAACTTACTTATTTTACCCGCGTTAAGTTACGTCTTTGGGTACTGCTCCGCTCCCGTGCATCGTAGCGTGATGTTATATAGCCTATATTACTCAGGAATAATGTAAGTATCTATTGGTACACACAAATAGCTATTGTAACAAAGCTTCATCTTTTGCGCCATTTTTTGCGTTTTTTTTTCAGTCACAACGAACTCTGAAAACCGTCTTTAATGTCAACACAAACTCGTAAGAACACTGCAAATATAAAACCTAAGAAAAAAACAATAACCTAACCCTCAAATGAAAGGGAAAAACAAAAAGCTTTTATGTCATTTTAACATCCAAAAGTCCACAATTTTATTCCCATTAAATTTTGGCCCCCGGTTACGGAATCCTACAAATCAACCCTCTTATCCGAAAAAGTCAACCCTTTGAAACAAAAGGTGTCGACAAGACCCCGCGTTCTACAAAAACCTTCAACCCGGAGAGGTTATTTTTCATCCCAAGACGTTTTTGGGCCACCGTGCAGGTTTTGAGCAGAAGTTCAACTATAGAAAAATTTTAGATTTGAAAGTGACAGCATTAATATTGTAGCTTTAAGTGTTTACTGGGGGAATGTCAACAAGCTGCAGTTTTGTTTTGTTTTCTTTCCGTGGTTGTCATAATAAACATAAATAAAGAAATAAAATTACGACACGTAGTCAATAATTAAATTCTTTTTTTTTTGTTGTTTGTGTTCGACAATATTTCAGAATACACCCCTTTCAAATAATAGAATCTACCGTTATCGTTGCGTATGCCGTGTGTTGTTCGTAAAATATACCGCGTCCCGAGAACGCAAAGGGCACAAGAAGGAACATGGATGGGGTTTAGTCAGTAAAAATCTAACACTAAAGACGGGGAACGTCATTTAATAATTTCCCATCCAAAAAAAAATTATTGTAGCTAGTTCGAATAAGAAAATCACCTATATTATTATTCGTCTTCAGAATCACTACCATAGTTACGTCCTTGAATTTGACAAAGATACAAAACTGTAATTGGTATAGTTAATTATAAAGCAAGATATCGATCCATGCCTCGGTATTATGACCTTCGGTGCTGACTTCTTCGCGGATCTACTTACGTTAGAAAACAAAGAGTTTTCTTAAGACTTGTTGCGATTTTTTCCAAAAACCGCACTAACTTGAACTTCTGCGACATTTCTCCATCACGTAAGTCTGTTCCTAAATGATAAAAACTCCGGGTTGTTGTTCAAGACGAATATTATCCGCAGATTGACTTCATAGCCTCCGTTTTTGGGACACATGATAAGGCTAGAGGAAATTGCTTGTTCAAAATGTTCACGGTTTTTGTTCAAAAATTGTTGGGCTAACTTTTGTTCTAAGATATTCTTCTTTTATTGTATTGTGTCTAATAACTGCCTCGGTCGCCTAGTGCTCCTAAGCGCGACTGCTACACTAGAGGTCTTGGGTTCGATTCCCAGGTCGAGCTAGTGTTATTGGGTTTTTCTAAACAATCTCAGCAGCAGTTAGGAGTTACGATTTGTGCCCGGTTAATGGCAATAGGCTCGCCCCATATTACAAGGGATCTAAATATACCGGCGGACTGTGGGTGTACATTGATACACCTCTGCCTAACCCTTCAGGGAATACAGGTGTGATACTATATTGTATGTGTGTTTTGTGTTATATTGTGTGACAATTTTTATTCATTTCTAAAAAAAGTACCTTACTTCTTCGTGATCGCGGCGATCACAAGACACGCCGCCCTGTGTTCTAGCTACTATTGGCAGGCCGGGCGTAGTTCATAAGAATCAGCAGAGCTTTTTTTTTTCTTCTCGTGGGGAAATCCTCATGGACTGCTTCCGCCTCGGGGAAGGCGTAGGGGTGTGTCGGACTCCTACCGACTAAAACCCGACGGTGTCCCTCCAACTACCATTGGCCGGGACACGGGTATCGCTCTGAGCATTCTTCCGCACCCCAGCAGGTATTGGCCCGCCACCACCACATGGCGGGACTCTTCACCCGGTGAGGCCGTCATCCAACGGCCGCACTGACTCCAGAAAACGCGCACGGGGAACACCGCGCGCGCTTTATTCTCGGTCTTACCCTGTCTCTGTTCGGGTCCTCGCAGAAGTAAAGCGACGCCGTCCAAAGCACTCTCGCTCCCGACCATGGTCAGAACAACGTCCTGAAGCGAGAGGCTACCCTCAGTTGTCAAGAATCAACACAGCTGCCCTACCTACCTTTATCCCGTAGTAACTGAGAAATTCTACTTCGTTAGCCTACTTTTCAAACTTAGTAGAGACTAACTTAGTTGGAATAGCAAATACTTTGTTCCCTTTGTTATATGCTTAGAATCTTAAAAGAGTTCATTTTAGAACCTATGCACATAATAACATCGTAACAAAGTAACGTAGTATTGGAGCTCTTTGTGACAGCTCTCGTCCGGGAAAATACTACCACCATACCAATTTCTGCCGCAAAGCAGCGTTGCTGTGTTCCGGTTTGAAGGGTTATGAGTAGTGGTGTAATTACAAGCCCGTAAGACAATTCAACTTTAACCCCGGCTGGCACCGCATTTGCAAGGCTTCTGGTATTGCAGATGTCTATAGGCAGCGGTAACCACTTAACATCAAGTCGGACGTCGGTTTGTTTGCCATCTAACGATGTAAAAAAAAATATGTTGAAGGACCACGGAATTACTGCCGGATAGATTCTGTTATTCTGTATGAATATTCCGTACTAGTCTAGCGAGTCTATAGGCTATACATTATCACGTTATTTGCTATGGGGGATTAGCAATCTGTTTTCTTCCATAGTTTACCACGGAATTACTTAAAGACCAAAAACGTGTAATTAAAGGTTCAAGTGAGGACGTAGTATTTAATACTTATTTTCGTTACACTTAGGCACTGCCGGACTAGGGGGTGACAGGCCCCGGGCCGCGGTTCTAGGGAGGGCTCGAATGACGAGAAGTTCTGTTAATCAAGGCTAAGAAGCTGTTTGAAGCTGGTTGGAGACCCCATAGATACAAATACAAAACGGCCTAATTTAGGCTAATTTAGTTTTTCTGCACCGGGTCCCTAACAGGCCTAGTCCGCCCCTGCACTTAGGTCCACCTGGCGAAAAGGGCACAGCTAGTTCATATTAAAACTAGACAATATAATAACGCATTTGGAAATAACTACGTTATTGAAGCAAGCGTTTTAATACGATCAAAACTGAATCCAAATCCTTTTAAAAGTTCGCTCAAGTAAATAATATTTGTAAAAAGCAAAGTCCGCCTACAAAAGAGTTCTTCTTTGACCCAGTTAAGGGAATGCGTAAAATAATAACTTTTAGTTAAACCGGCCCTCAGGACGACGGAATGTGTCAATTTTGATTTAAGAAATTGTAACTTTATACTTACTTATTATAGGCTTCATTATGCGTTGGGGACGAAGTAATTTAGTTTAGGGGTCCTTAAAGTCAGTTTGGGGACTCTTGAAGTAAACGCCTTTGTTTTCATTTTTCAGGGAGAAGTCTTCAAAATAACTTTCAAGATTGGATGAGCTGGGATTACTTGTATAATGCATCAAAAGAAAATGTATTTAGTAACGGGCTTTTAAAGGCGACGCCATTGATGTTTTCCATACTATTTCTCTCGCCGTCGCAAGCACGACTGCTGAGCTCCTGAGTTTGATTCTCAAGTCGGGCAAAAAGTGTAATTGGGTTTTTCTATTAAAAAATTCTCAGTGACAGCCCAGAGTGTGTGACATTCCCGTGTCTCGGAAAGCACGTCAAGCTGTTGGTCCTGCGCTTGATCTCTCACAGTCGTGTCAGATGACCGTCCCATCGGACTGTGAGAGTATGGGAAGAGGAAGAGCACACACTTAAAGCATGCACTTTAATATTTTCTGCGGTCGGGATGTATGTATGATGATGTTCAAGTTCTTGTAACCGACGTGCTTGTATGACCAGATGTATGGAAGTGGACGAGACGAAGGGATTTACGAGCAGTAGAGCTCTTTGTGAAGGAGCTCGTCCGGGGAAGTACTACCACGATACCTATTTGTGTCGCCCAGCAGCGTTGTTGTGTTCCGGTTTGAAGGGTATGGGTGCCGGTGTAATTACAGACACATGAGATATTTCAACTTTGACTCTAGGATGGCAACGCATTTGCAAGGCCTCGGGTATTCCAGGTGTCTATAGGTAGCGGTGACTACTTAACATATGCTGCCCCGTGGGCGGGTTTGCCATCCAAAGGCATAAAAAGGAGTATGTTAAGGATCGTAGCAGATGGAGTTCCGTGGTTTCTGCCTACCTCCATTGGAAAAAGGCATGAGTTTATGTATGCACATGTGTAAAGAACGCCAATTCTCCCAAACAAAAGCGTTTAAAATCTAGTCGCAAACTCATCTCAGCGACAGTCAATGTCAAAAACTTGTCAGAAATGTGAACAAGCTAGAGGTATTTTGGACAAATTGCGACTGGAATTGACTAATAACCCGTCTCATAACAAAGAGAAAAAATCTGCTACAATTTATTTTTATCCGTGCAATAAGACCATAGGAAAATACAATACAAGCCCCGACTAGTGATTAAACGTTTCGCCTTTTTGCGTACACTGGTTTATTTGGGGAAAGCAGAAATAGGGGGTAAAAGTATTATAATGTCAGGAAATTAATTTTGGCAACGTGAGCATCTTGGGTTTTGGTTCACTAGTACTATAATAGTGTTGTTTTCCTAACAGAATTTATTACTGTTTTCCGAATTATATGACTAGTTGTACTTTTGTAAGCTTTTGTAATGACAATCATTAGGGCGCGGCTAATTGACAGATATTAGGTTGTACCATTTATATACCATCACGCCTGTTTTCCCCGAAGGTTTACGCAGAGGTGTACCAATGTACCCACAGTTCGCCGGTATGTTTAGGTCTCATGTAATAGAGGGCGAGCCTATTGCCATTAACCGGGCACAAATCCTAACTCCAAACTGCTGCTGAGATTGTTTAGAAAAACCCAATAACACTTTTTTCCCACTTTTATCCATTTCCCTTCTTTCTTATTCGATATGGGTAAGCTGTCGACTCTAGTCTAGGTCAGAGATGACATAGACAAAGATGACAATGGAGTGAGCTTACCCAGAAGAAGGTTTGAAAGGTACACACAAGGTTGTCCATACTATCCTCGTATGTCTGTTACGTTTTTACGACTAACCCACTGAACCGATTTTGATGAAATTTGGTACGGGGTAAGTTTGAACTCCCAACAAAGGACATATGCTACTTTTTATGGCGCGACTTCGTCCTGTCCTCGTCAATTATTTAATCTATAGAAAAGCTACATTGGCGAGTAACATAAGTAATATTTTATTTTCAAAAATTGGGGTTTCCCTAGTAAACTCTCGCGGAAGAATAGGTTCCCGTTTGGCAACCTTTGCATACGGGACTCTAAAAAGTAATTTAGCATCGACATCTTTAGAACTGGAGCAAAGTTTTGTTACTTGGCACAGAATAGGAATGACGACGGCGTTTACTGGAGCGAAGTTTTTTAAATGAGCTCTGTAGGTACCTAGTTTAATACTACCTACCTTTTTTTAGGATTGGAAATTCATTAAATGCTTCTTTGGATATCAAACAAGCCGACGACGGCCCTCCTGATGTTAAGAGATCACCGCTGCCTATAGATATCTGCAATACCAGAGGCCTTGCAAATGCGTTGCCTGTAATTACACCGGCACCCATACTCTTCAAACCGGAACACAGCAACGCTGCTTTGAGGCAGAAATAAGTATGTTGGAAGTATTTCTTTGGACGAACGCCTTCACAATGAGCTCTACTAGGTACTACTACTTCCGGTCTGTGCCGAGCGGGGGAGGTCTTACTAACTACAACCCACCTCCTAATGCCCTTTGAGTTCCAGGACGACTCTTTCAACAAGTTCAGCAACCCTGGCAGATACATACCTACTTACTACCAAAACTTGACTGCCTTTGATAAGACAGTCTTCTTAACTCCCAGTATTTCCGAGATTTCATCTTAAAAACAGACATTCGCCTCTCAGATGTAACGAGAAATTGACCCTAATCACCAATAACAGTTCTAGATTATTAAAAAGCGAAGAGTGCCGAGTGATCAATTTAATTCAAACTTAGTCACTTAACCCCGAATTTCCAAACAACACTTTAGCTTTAATAAACATCATACATACATAAACTCTCGCCTTTTTCCCATGGGGGTAGGCAGAAACCACAGAACGCCACATGCTACGATCCGTACATACTCCTTTCGCCTCGTCCACGTTCATACATCTGGTCATACAAGCACGCCCGTTACGAGTACTGTGCAACCCGACCTTTCTGAAGCATCTCCCTAATAAGGTCAGGGTTGGTTTTTCTAGAGGCCTCTCCCGGCGTTGCCACTCACATCTGCAACATAAATCCCTTTTGTTAGTCGCCTTTCATGACCGAATTCCATTCGCATTCTCTTTTCAACCTTTGTCACTACATCCTCTTTTAATCCACAACGTTCTTGTATAATTTCATCCTCACTCTATCGTTCACGCGAGACGACTCCCGGCCACCGTAGATACGGGCCTGTGGACGGTGAGCAATAGGTAGCTCACCGTCCTTACGTTTAAACAACGACAGGCCGTGTCGACGGCGCGTTCGTGTTCCACGCGCGCCTCAAAGAGATATCAGCAAAAGGAAGGGGCCACTGAGGGCCGATGCCTGCCGGGGCTGCGGGTTGTTCGTAAGAGATACCGCGCCCCCGGAACGCAAAGGGCACAAGATCGAACATGGGTGGGTTTTAGTCAGTAAAAGTCTGACACTCCCTCCCGCCCCGCCCAGGGCGGGAGAAGTTATTTGATGATTTCCCACCACCCCAAAAAAAAAAAAACTATCGTTCAAAGTTCAAAAACTTTAAGACGTTCTTAAATGTACCTCTGTCGCTACCTTAAAGTGACGGAGATAACAGCACATTTAAAAGCGGCTTAAAATTTTGCTGCGTTTGATAATCTGGCCGTTAGTCCGATAAAGATATTCGAAATTTGAAACTACGACGACAGGCGGTCTGCTTCTTCTTCCTCACTTCAGTGAGTCAGTCCGATTTGAAAGTTTATATTGACGGCTCGTGATAAAGTTAAGAGCTCGAATAATAGCCACGGTCAACTCGCTTACGAATGGTTCCGTACATCCGTACAATATTTAATACCACATACAAAAAATCTGTCTCGTTAGCCTAGTGGTCCTAAGCGCGACTGCTACGCTAGAGGTCTTGGGTTCGATTCCCAAGTCGAGCAAAGTATTATTTGTTTTTTTTTTAATGAAATTCTCAGTAGCAGTTCGGAGTTAAGATTTGTGCCCGGTTAATAGCAATAAGCTCGCTCCCTTTTACATGGGACCGAAATAAACCGGTGGACTGTGGGTGTACATTGATACACCTCTGCCTAACCCCTCGGGGGATACAGTTGTGATGGTATGTCTGTGGTACGTGTACAAAAAAGAAAACACTTGATGTATTCATCATAATTTTTTTTTAATTATTTTTATGTTTGCTTATTTGTTGCTTATTTGTTAACTGCCTCAATAGCCAAGTGGTCCTAAGCGCGACTGCTCCGCTAGAGGTCTTGGGTTCGATTCCCAGGTCGAGCTAAAAATGTTATTGGGTTTTTCTATGAAATTCTTAGTAGCAGCTCGGATTTAGGATTAGTGCCCGGTTAATGGCAATAGTCTCGCCCCCTATTACATGGGACCTAAAAACATACCGGCGAACTGTGGATGTACATTGTTACACCTCTGCCTAACCCTTCGGGGAATACAGGCGTGATGGTATGTGTATGTTATTTGTTATAGTGCTTTTAAGTAATACATACTTATAAAAAATCAAGTATCTACCTATAAAAGTCTAAAGTCACAACCCAGTTTCAGATGTCCGAACGAATAGACAGCGAATTATTAGTAATAGGGTTCTGTTTTGCATCCTTTGTTACGGAATCCTAAAAAGAAAATTATTTTAAAATGGTTTCGAATCTGATATTTTATCCTTTTGACAGTTTTGATATCTACTTAAATAGAATTTAAATTAGTATCTTCTGGCCTTTTACTTTTAGACATCTTTAATTAAATTCCTGATATAAGTCAGGGAACGGGCATTCGTGGAGTATAAACGATATTTTAGGATAGTTAATTGTGTCGAAACAAGCCGACATAAAATCTATACAGTTAATATATAATGTTGAATAGTTTTGTTTGTTTGTCTAAACACGCCAATCTCTCTCGGATTTGGAAACATCATTTGAATATACTAGCCAGACTCTTAAGGAAATGTATTCATATTAATATTATAAATGCGCAAGTTAGTTTCTTTGTTTGTTACCGTTTCATGCCTAAACCACTGAAATAATCGACCTTACATTTTGCACATACACGTTGTCAGGTGTACAGAAACCGACATACGACCGTTCCCGAGCATAACAACAATAACGTTAATAAGGTAATAGATGGCGCCACGTGTCTTCCGAATCATGATTGAATTTTTGAATATAACCGACATTTACGCGGACAAAGTCGCGGGCAGGAGCTAGTCTATTAATAATCAAATTCATTACGTCAACAATGTAGATGCTGAATTGAAGCTTAGAATAGGTTTAAATATAGCCACCGTCAAACATCCGAAATCTTTACAGTCACTTCGATAAATGGAAGAAAGAACTCGTGCGAAGGTGGGGCAGTCAGCTAGTTTTTGTAATAAAAAATCGTTATGCATCTACACAAGCGTGTATTTTAATTACCAATCTATTAAAAGATCCTATCTAGCTAGCTAAAAGTGTTATTGGGTTTTTCTATGAATTTCTCCCAGGTCGAGCAAAAAGTGTTATTAGGTTCTCTATGAAATTCTCAGCAGCAGGTCGGAGTTAGGATTTGTGCCCGGTTAATGGCAATAGGCTCGCCCCCTACTACATAGGACATAAAACATACCGGCGAACTGTGGGTGTACACTGGTACACCTCTGCCTAGCCCTTCGGGGAATACACGTGATGGTATGTGTGTATGAATTTCACAGTAGCAGCTCGCAGTTAGGATTTGTGCCCGGTTAATGGCAATAGGCTCGCCTATCAAGCTGCGGCTAGCAAGCTCAAATAACATCCCATCTAACCGTCCCATTATCTCGTGGTCGCAAGTGCGAATTCATAGATCTTCGACAGTCGTAACGAATAGTCAGAAGCCGGGAAGTGTGACACCCAGTCTTACCACGAGGTATCGTGTTACCTAGTAACTGGGTTGTAGAGGTCAGACAGGCAGTCGCTCCATGTAAAGCGCTGGTATTCAGGTGCATCCAGTTAGACTGGAAGCCGACCCCAACATAGTTGTGAAGAGGCTGGGCTGATAAGATCCTATCTCTTAATTTTGATGCCCCTGTTTGCAGCAATCCTTGGATGCGCTAGTAAAAGTTACTACTTGTTGTGTAAAGCTTAACTTTCTGCACTAAGCATTTAACTGTTAATGCTTCCATGGTTCTGCTTACAAATGTCTATTTATTAGCTTTTATGGGTAGCGGCACTTGTGAGAAAATTGTTTTGATTGAGATTTAAAATCTCTCTGGCTTAGAAACGGCCATCTGAAGTATCTTAGAAAAGGCAGTAGGTACTAATAATAGTAGCCTATTACTGTCCATCTGCAAGGCAAAGGCCATTACTACACTAATATTATAAAAAGGAAAGATTTGTATTTTTGTGTGTGTGTGTGTATATTTGTAATGAAAAAACTCAAAAACTACTGCGCCGATTTGAAAAATTCTTTCAACATTGGAGAGCTACATTCACCCTGAGTAACATACATATATACCATCACGCTACGGCTCACGGGAGCGGGGCAGTAACGAAAGACGTAACTTAACGCGGGTGAAATAAGCCACGCGGACGAAATCGAGGGCAGGTCTTCTAGTCTTTTATATAGAAGCCACGAGCATTCAAGGCAGATTGGTTCAAACTAATATTTTTTACAAGTCCAGGCATCCTTCCGACGATTTTTTTCACCGATGTCAGTGATGTCTAAAATAAACTCAGAAAGTAGATATGAATTGAAAACGTCACTTTGGTGTTTGCTCTTTATTGAACCCGCAACCTTATGCATGAGAGACGGGCGTTAACCACTACAGTCTAGACCATCAACACACCTTTAAATAAAAGTTAAAAAAAAAGAATTATTTTGTTTTTTTTTTCGCAATCGATACGGTAATAAGCAGAATAAAAATTGTGACTTTCGTTTTTGGTGGCTTGACAGGAGTCCCAATTTTGATTATGTTCTACATATATTCTGAAGCAGAGGAGATGTCTCGTTCAAACAATTTTTCTTGGTGGGTGGGAAATCATCAAATAACTTCTCCCGCCCTGGGCGGGGTGGGAGGGAGTGTCAGACTTTTACTGACTAAAACCCACCCATGTTCCTTCTTGTGCTCTTTGCGTTCCGGGGGCGCGGTATCTCTTGCGAACAAACCGCAGCCCCGGCAGGCGTCGGCCCTCAGTGGCTTTTGCTGACATCTCTTTGAGGCGCGCGTGGAACACGAACGCGCCGTCGACACGGCCTGTCGTTATGCAACGTAAGGACGGTGAGCTCTCGCTCCGGACCATGGCTTGCACCAGGGCCGGACGCGAGAGTTCGCCTCCGCCGATGGCCGCCACGAGGACTCGGCGATGCTCCGCCCAAGCGGGGCATACCGCCACGGTGTGCTCCACCGTGTCCTCGGGGCGATCCACACAATGGTGACACCCGGACGATTCCTCCCGCCCGATGAGGTGCAGTAACCTCCCGAAACAAAACAATCGGCTTGCGTTATTTCACATCTCACTGCGTAGTTTCACCACAACATTGGTTGCTTACGAGACATCTTTCCTCTCCGCTCCTCGGTGGAAACCGGGCCTTAGAGGTGCAAATCCCTCTCTATTAATCAAGCCGACATTTCCTGTTTGTTAGCGTTGTAAAAGTAGTCAAGATTACCAGGTCACAATTGTTAAAATTCCGCGGACATTCTGAAAACATATGTCGTGCTTGTCTATCAGACTGACAGACAGGACTGTCAGTTTGTGTCTGTCATTTGTCGGAAGTTGTGTTTAGAGATTTGTTTTGACTAGGCTTGTTTAATTGGTATGTTATTGGTAGGATATTGTTGTTAATTTGATAGGTGGAGATCTGTTTTGCGTTTTTTTTGTGAGGGTTCCATTTTGATGTAGTTGCATGGCACGTGAGGGTGGTTTGGATATAAGGACGGATGCCATTTTATTTTTTTATTTTTGCAGAATTAAGCTAATGAGGTATTCCGGTCAAAATAGAAAGGTTTATTAAATAAACATTCAAATCTATTCTCTACCCTCTATTTTTTCTGCTACGCTAGAGGTCTTGGGTTCGATTCCCAGGTCGAGCAAAAATGTTATTGGGTTTTTCTATGAAATTCTCAGTAGCAGCTCGGAGTTTGGATTTGTGCCCGCTTAATGGCAATAGGCTCGCCCCCTATTACATGGGACCTAAACATACCGGTGAACTGTGGGTGTACATTGTAACACCTCTGCCTAACCCTTCGGGGAATATAGGCGTGATGGTATGTATGTAATCTATTGGTAAAAAAAGATTCCCAGTCACTCCTAATGGTGCGTCCACACGATACAAACTCTTGTCGCGCAGATATCAAGTACACACTGACAAGTCTGAGTAAAAAAATTCACGCAAAGAAAGTTCTATAGAAATCTACGTTAGTTTGTACTAAGTCTAGCGTATGTGCTTACGTACCAAAACCTAGCATAGTCTAGTTCCTGCAAGCGATTTCATCCGCCATGATAGATATTTTCAACTGCATTAAATTACGTCTTTTGTTACTGCTCCGCTCCCGCGTGTCGTAGCGTGATGTTATATAGCCTCTGTTGCTTCCTGATAATTAAGCTATCTATTGGTTAAAAATGCTTAAAGTACAAACAAACAAAAAATCTTTCCCCTTTATAATATTAGTACCTATAGACGGACTATTTAAGTGTTTTCCGTGCCTCGGAAAACACGTAAAGCCGCTGGTCCCGGCTGACATTCGTAGATCATTGACAGTCGTTACGGATAGTCAGAAGCCGGGAAATCTGACAACCAGTCTAACCAAGAGGTATCGTGTTGCCAAGTTACTGGGTTGTGGAGGTCAGATAGGCAGTCGCTCCATGTAAAACACTGGTATTCAGCTGCATCTGGTTGCACTGGAAGCCGTCCCCAACTTAGTTGCGAAAAGGCTAAACAGATGATGATGATGATGAAATAATAACTATAGATTTATCGTTGTAAAAAAAATATATACGAAAAAAGGAAAACAACGTTTGCATGTTTATAACATTTAAAATAAAAGGCCTTAATTTGTAGAACGCAAATTAAGTAGCAGCTCATTATATCGGTCGTTTACTGCCGGTTTAACGATGAGCGTAATATCGGACATAACGGCAGTTTGCAAAATGCTTATGTTTGGCCGTACCTTCCTACCCTCCGGGTAGCGCTTTTCGATAACGTACCAAACCGATAAAAATGTGCTTAAACCAGTAATATTTTACATGCCAATGATTATTAAAATTAAGTCATTGTGATGTTGTGGGGTTAATTTAGAATTGGCATCTGTAACATTCTTACGCTGTGGTCGGGAGACGACATGATTGTAAAGGTTAGTGAGGGATAGGCTGCAGCGCTGTGTGTCGCGGGCTCGATTCTCTCACGGAACAAATATTTGAAAGGCCTACAAATTTCGGACCATATCTCAGAAACTTCTGGTTTCGAAAATATTGAACGTTAAAAATCGATTTAATCAATTTGAAATGATATTAACCAACTGTCTCATTACCCTTGTGTTCCTAAGCGCGACTACTACGCTAGAGGTCTTGGATTCGATTCCCAGGTCCAGCAAAAAGCGTCATTGAATTTTTCTTTGAAGTTTTCAGTAGCAGCTCGGAGTTAGGATTTGCGCCCGGTTAATGGCAATAGGCCCGCTCCCTATTACATGGGATCTAAGCATACCGGCGAACTGTGGGTGTACATCGGTACACCTCTGCCAACCCCGGCGGGGAATACATGCGTGATTATATGTTTATATTTTTGTATGTTTAACAAACCTTAAATACGTCCATGACCCCCTATACTGTTAGAATGTACCATTAATCACATTGTTTTAGACAGTAAATTTTTCACACCAAAAATAAAAATCCTTTCTGAGCAAAAATGTTTTCTCAATAATAATCATAATCATAATCATTTATTTCTTTGCAAACATGGGTACATTATACATAGATGTTGTTTCCTAATAATTAGATTCTCCACATTTTACCGACATGGGTATGCAAATAGTGTACAGTTTTTAGAAAAATATATCTTAATAACAATACAATAAAATATTAAATGTCAGACTAATCGGAATCATAGTAAAAAAATAAAGAAAAAAATGTCAAATCATTCAAATAATAATAAGCATGTCAATTAGTAAGCGAATCATCATTAAGAAAACTGTCAATCGTATAATAGCATTTTTTCAGTAGAATTACTCAATGTTACTAAGTTTGGTGGTTAGTATGAGTGGTTAACGGGTTTGGTTTTTTTGCACCCCAAAAGCAATTCGAGTGACAACCATACAGAGGAAAACATCGCCTTTCCTTTTTGAAGTCGACCGCCCTGGTCAGTTTCGTCCCCTGCCTTTCACCCTTTCCGGGAAAGCCGTGATGTTATTATTATGCAACCGGTCGAGTTAGAAATTGGGCTTTCGGATGAAAGACTGATAAATAAACTTTCGCTTGAACGGTATGGTGAGTTAGGGTTGCCAACTATTAAAGTAATAGTGTATATCTGATTTAACTGCCCCGTTGGCCTCGTGGTCCCAAGCACGACTGATGAGCTTAGGGTCTTGGGTTCGATTCCTAAGTCGCGCAAAAATTGAGGTTTTCCATAGGAATTACTCAGTAGAAGCTCGGAGTTTGGAAGTTGGAGGTGTGACACTCCCGTGCATCGGAAAGTATGTAAAACCGTCGGTTCCGGCTGTCAATCGTAGATCTTTGACAGTCGTAGCGGATTACGGGTTGTGGAGGTCAGATAGGCAGTAGAACACTAGTATTCAGCTGCATCCGGTAAGACTGGAAGCCGACCCTAACATAGTTGGGAAAAGGCTAAGTAGATTATAAAAGAACTCTTTTTTAGAGTATAGTTGACAACCCTCACGGCGGGTTATTTTTAACCGACTAACAAAGAGGGGTACGGTATTAGAGTTTATCGTTTATTGTGTTTGTAATGTCTGTTTTTCTAGTGATGAAAGGACTTGCCTAATATTAATGTTTATTTGTGTCGTTTGTTGATTTTCTGTCTGTATTTGTACCTACTCGTAACCGGCGTGCTTGTATGACTAGATGTATGAACGTGGACGAGACGGCAAAAGTATGTAAGGATCGTAGCAAGTGGCGTTCCGTGGTTTCTGCCTACCCTCTTAGGAAAAAGGCGTGAGTTGTGGTGTACTAGCGACCTGGCCGCGACTTCGACCGCGTGGCTTATTTCATCTGCGTTAAGTTACGTCTTTCGTTACTGCTCCGCTCCTGTGGGTCGTAGCGTAATGGTATATAGCTTATGTCACTCAGGAATAATGTAGATACCTATTGGTGAAAATGGTTAAAATCGGTCCAGTAGTTTCAGATCGTATTTATTACAAAAAAAAAAACGAATCTTCCCCTTTATAATGTTAGTATAAGTAGATGTATATATATTTTTTTATTGTCTGGCCTATTATATTTCCTGTAGTTTTATGTATTAATTGGTATAATATATATATCTATACCAAGTTTATTTTTTGATTTTTGGCTTCCTTTCCTTTCTTTTGGATTTTTTGAGTCGCCGACGCTATACGCGATCGGTAGGACTGATGGACCAATTGTGTGCAGGGTTGGCGACCCAAAACACCCAGAAAGAAACCCAAAAACGAACTTGACATTTGTGCTCACGACTCGCGGCGACTACTATACTAATATAATAAAGCTGAAGAAATTTTTTGTTTGTTTAATAGCACTAATCTCGATAACTGCTAGTCGGATTGGAAAAATCTTTTTGCACATGATAGTTAGGTTCACGAGGAATATGCTCTTAACATCACGCAACGACCAACGGGAACGTAGCAGTAACTCGTAAGGCGGGTGAAAAAGAACCGGACAAGTGCGAGTCTGACTCGCCAACCGAGGGTTCCGTACATAGGATCATTATAAATAGTTTTTAAAATTCCAACCCCTATAAAAATATAGCCCCCCTATTTTATAAGATTTAATTACAAATGTATAATTTCGAGAGTTTTCTTGTATATATGTGGTCTATAACGATGTTATTTGCCAAATTTCATAGTTCTAGGTCAACGGAAAATACCCTATGAGTTTTGATTCCCTTGAGAGTGTCGAAATATGCGTTTTATGTGTTTTATGTTTTATGCCGTAACTTTTTTTTACGTAAACTTAGAAGTTAGTTTTTTTCAGAACTTCATGGGACCGTTGACCTGAGTATACGGTTTAAATTGCAAGAAGATGCCTCCACGCATTCCCGAGATAAAGGGTCTTGACAGACAGACAGATAGACGTACGGACGGAAAACAAAGTGATCTTATACGGGTTGTGTTTTTTCCTTTTGAGGTACGGAACCCTAAAAATACGCGGACGAAGTCGCAGGCAGGAACTAATACATAACATACCATCACGCCTATATTCCCCGAAGGGTTAGGCAGAGGTGTAACAATGTACACCCACAGTTCGCCGGTATCTTTAGGTCTCATGTAATAGGGGGCGAGCCTATTGCCATTAACCGGGCACAAATCCTAACTCCGAGCTGTTACTGAGAATTTCATAGAAACACCCAAAAACACTTTTTGCTCGATCTGGGAATCGAACCCAAGACCTCTAGCGTAGTAGTCGCGCTTAGACCCACTAGGCTAACGAGGCAGTTACTAAGAGGCAGAAACTATACATAAAAATAACAATTTATTTCTATTGTGTTTTTTATTGACTTCGCTATTGATGTCAGATACACCTACTTGTAGGTATATTTAGATAAAACTGTCTATCGAAAACATCACACGATTCCTTTGTATAAAAAAAAGAATATAGGTACCTACATACCTTATATGGATTCCTTTAACAAGACGTTTTCTCTTTAGACTTGATAAATAATACGTATGTGTGTTTCGTTTTGCAAACCCGGCGCTTTTTACAACTCAACGTTGAAGGTAAACAGAAAATTCCGTCAAAAAATTAAGGCCCTCGATTTGCATAATTTACAGAATGCCATGCAGATGTCATCCGTTATTATAGACGCTTAAACATTGTTTGTTTTTCAATTAACTACATGATAGTAAGAAGGGCGTAACAAATACAGAACACCAATAAGAACGGTTATTAAAATAACCGGCCAAATGCGAGTAGCGATTCGCGCACGAAGGGTTCCGTACCATTATTTATAAAAAAAAATATAAAATACCATCACGCCTGTATGCCCCGAAGGGTTAGGCAGAGGTGTAACAATGTACATCCACAGTTCGCCGGTATGTTTAGGTCTCATGTAATAGGTGGCGAGCCTATTGCCATTAACCGGGCACAAATCCTAACTCCGAGTTGCTACTGAGAATTTCATAGAAAAACCCAATAACACTTTTTGCTCGACCTGGGAATCGAACCCAAGACCTCTAGCGTATTTATAAAAACGGCAAAAAAAACACTTTTGTTGTATGGGAGCCCCCTTAATTTGTTTTTTTAGTATTTGTTGTTATAGCGGCCACAGAAATACAGCACCTGTGAAAATATCAACTGTCTAACTATCACCGTTCATGAGATACAGCCTGGTGACAGACGGACGGACGAACAGCGGAGTCTTAGTAATAGGGTTCCGTTTTACTCTTTGGGCACGGAACCTTAATAATGATCTAGTTATCCATTCGTATATACGTAGAAAAAAATCCAAAAAAAAAAACTACATGACTTAGGTACACTTAAAAAAAAATGCTTTTCACATAATATAAGTGCGAACTTAAGGTTTTTTTTGCAACAGAAATATAAAAAATAACCTCGTAATATTTATACATTTGAAGCAACACTGTCTACCAATGTTTGCTCCCAAGACATACTAACAGGTTTGTTATCAAAACATCTGCTTGCGTTTCCTGTCGTTATATCAACATCCTTAACGTAACTTGTCAAAGAAATCTGCAACTTAATTCTTAATCTTAACGACGTTAATCGCTTGGCGCAGTAAGCCTATGTTTATGTTAGGCGCGTACGCGGGTAAACATGTTTGATTCGCTTTCTTAAATAGAGGGAGATTTTAATTTTGTTTGTGATTGTACCTACATATCATAATTATTGTTAATCTGTTATCGTCATCATAAAATCGAAATAACTTCAAATATTTATTGACAATTTTTGCAACAAAAAGTACCAGTCTACCAAATTTGGTGTAGAGACAACATGAAAGGTGCAAATTTATGGGTTAGGCAGAAGTGTAACAATGTACACCCACAGTTCGCCGGTATGTTTAGGTCCCATGTAATAGGGGGCGTGCCTATTGCCATTAACCGGGCACAAATACTAACTCCGAGCTGCTACTGAGAATTTCATAGAAAAACCCAATAACACTTTTTGCTCGACCTGGGAATCGAACCCAAGACCTCTAACGTAACAGTCGCGCTTAGGACCACTAGGCTACCGAGGCAGTTCCTCTTATTTAACTAATTAATTATTTTTGTTTATTTTATTTATTTATTTTTTACTGTAGTTTATTGATGCATTGTCTGTATACCTATGTTGTGTGTGAAATAAAGATTTATTATTATAATAAAAAAAAAAAACAAAATTGGAAACTAAAAAAAAAACCTAAAAGAAATTAGATTATTAAAATCATTTTGATTTTGAAGAAAGCCAGGTAAACAAACCTACGTAATTTTCGTCGGTCATAATCAGTCTCGTCTCAAATATAGGACATACCTACAGGACATCTAATAATATTACAGACCTTTTTTGACTACTTTACGTGTCCAACAGCCTCGTTGGTCTCGTGGTCGCAAGCGCGACTGTTGAGCTTGGGGTCCCGGGTTCGATTCCCAGTTCAGGCAAAAAGTGTTATTGAGTTTTTCAGGATTTACTCAGTAGTAGCCCAGAGTTTGGAAGTTAGTGGTGTGACACCCCCGTGCCTCGGACAGCACGTAAAACCGTTGGTCTAGGCTGTCATTCGTAAAACTTTGGCAGTCGTTACGGATAGTCAGAAGCCAGGAAGTCTGACAACCAGTCTAACCAAGAGGTATCGTGTTGCCCAGCAACTGGGTTGTGGAGATCAGATAGGCAGTCGCTCCATGTAAAACACTGGTATTCGACTGCATCCGGTTAGACTGGAAGCCGACCCCAACATAGTTGAGAAAAAGCTGAGCAGATGATGATTACGTGTCCAACAGCTCATTACTTTTTATGTTAGGCGTATGATACTGGCAATTTAGTCTACGAGATTAAAAAAACACACTATAGGTATTAATAGCGTAAATTCGGCGACGCACTGGAGCGGCGAAAATTACGCATGCCTTGCTCATATCTCTCACCCTTTATCGCCTTATATTTCAACCCCTAAAAAGGGAAGGTATTCTATATTTACGAGCCAGTCAATTATGCGTAGGATTTGAAAATTGAACCGTGCCGGGATGTTGGTGGCACGTTTCTTTTTGAGGTTGGTAGTGAATTAATTTGGGCAATTTAACGAATTGATTGCCGGGGTGCGGACCGACCTTATTTTGAACCCTTTTTTGTTCAATTTTGATTGTTTCACTTATAACTGTGAGGGTCTAAAATAAATAAATATTTTTCTTTCTTTCTTTCAACTGTTGTAGCTTGTATGTTAGGCATCTTTTGATGACACGGTTGGTGCTATAATTGAGTGATTGACTGCTGCGTTTCGTAGTTCCCATTCCGTATGGATTGGGGTGCCAGATCCTAAATCGAGAAAGCCGAACCACCATCAAGTAAAGCCGAATTTTTAGGTAAAATCCGTTTGAAAAAGCAAAATTTTATGTCTAAATTCTAAAATGAAAATATTATTGTATTAATTATTTTTTTTTTAATAATTTATCAACTCAACGTCTAATGAATTTAATGTAGAACTTAACAAAAGTCGGACACTGACAAATTTGGCCGGACACGCATCAAAAGGCTGTCCGGTTTTGTCCGGACGCCTGGTAACCTACAGACTTGTGTGACCTACAGATGTTCTGTATCTGGCTGTTAGTGTACCTATGAGAGTTTATATATTTTAAAACGCATTCATGATACAGGAAAAGGTCCTAATGAGGGGCAACGTTATTTTTTTGGGTTGAAAAACAAATTAATGATTATATGAACCATTTAAAAGATCACTCAAACATGCATATTATTCCAGTTTATGAGCCTGATTATTAGCAAATATGTGCGAGGTAGCAAACTCATATCATTTGTCTACATCTGCACTTACATAATAAAGAGGAAAGATTTTTATGTTTGTAATTAATAAGCTCCAAAACTACTGGACCGATTTTAACCATTTTTCACCAATAGATAGCTACATTATTCCTGAGTAACATAGGCTATATAAAATTACGCTACGACCCACGGGAGCGGAGCAGTAACGTAAAATGTAACTTAATACGGGTGAAATAACACACGCGGACGAAGTCGCGGGCAGGTCGCTAGTTTAAAATAAACCATTGAATTTGTAACAAACTTTTGAATTGTCAGGGATTCGATCAGTCATGACGTTTAAACTAGTTGCTCGTTCGATGATAATAAATTTTGCAATGTACTCCAATACGGAGAAATCACTTCAATTTTTTTATTTGCATTTCATTGTATTCACATTTTTGTTATCCATCGCTGAATGCATTCATCGTCGTTCAAAATATGTAGTTTCTACCGTCAATGCCTTGTTATAAAGGCCCAAAGTCATCCATTGTGTAGAGGAGCTATGACAATCCCATTGAATGCGATTCAATGAAAAAAAACCGTCCAAGAGCGAGCCGGACTTGTACACAAAGGGTTCTGTACCGCTGTGCTATATTACCTACTACGTGTAAAAATAACATGTTTTATGAGGACCCCGTTTTTTACTTTTTTTTAATACACACATACCATCAAGCCTGTATTTCCCCGAAGGGTTAGGTTAACCGGGCACAAATCCATAGCGGCTATAGTAATACTCACTCTCTACCTACCTACTCATGAGATACAGCCCGCTGACAAATAGACGGACAGCAGAGGCTTAAGAATAGGGTTCCGATGCCCAAAGAACCCAAGAACCCAGGAACCCAAACCCAGGAACCCAAGAAATTCGAGGTGGAATTGGTCCTCCTACCTGTTCAATATTTGTGGTCCAGATAATTGAATTCTGAAAGGTGTAAGATGGTTCTAAAAGTGTAGTTATTACCTGCACGCATGTTAAAATCCACTAGCTTATGCCCGCGACTTTGTCTGCGTGGAAGTCGGTTATCTGCTGTGTTTTTTTACGTAAATACGTCTCAAAAATTGCTTCTATAGTGAGGCAATTCAAAAAAGCGAATGATAACCAAATCAGGGGATACAGTTTGGTGTTGCAGCTTCATATCTATCATTGCTATCCAAAATTCAATTACACCACTGGATAGCTAAAGAATCAAAGAATTTATTAAGCTACGTTAGGACGGTCATACATCCCGGGTGGAGTGGGAAACGGCGCCATTTTGAGGTCAATTTGCTGCGTATTGAGATTTTTATTTAGTAAAACTTTTGACTTGGAGGAGAGAATTAGGAGGCGTATTCACGTATACAACACACGGCCGTGTGACGTCTCTGACACAGCCACACACCATTTTTGTTGCGCGGTTCTGTAATTCTCTTCTCTAAAATAAAAGAAACCTAAGTTACTCCTTAGAACATCAGCTATCTGTCAGTGGTCCAGCCGTTTAGGAGATTAGCCGGGACAAACAGACAGACCAAAATGAAAAAGTAACTGTTTTCTTGGTACAAATACCGTATATACATACCGTGTTAATGGGTATTTCTATAAAATTTTCAGTAGCAGCTCGGAGTTAGGATTTGTGTCCGGTAAATGACAATAGGCTTGCCCCTATTACGTAGAAATCAAAATATACCGGCGAACTGTGGGTGAACATCGTACACCTCTGCCTAACCCTTCCGGGAATACAGGCGTAATGGTATGTAAATACAGTTAGTAAATAACCGATATTTTGAAATTTAATATTGATTTTGTCCGCTCCGCTTATGTCTATGCTAACGCCCTTTTATAATCCTAGTTCTAACTACCCGAGCTAAGACGTCAAACTGCTATGGACCATTAAACCAGTTCACTTTAAACTTTATTACTATGATATTAAAGTTTACATTCGCTTTTACGACTTCTATCTCTGTTACAATAAAATTGATGCTTCATTCGTGACATTACAGTGAAGGTTCAGAAGGCAAAGTCTGGTCGTAAAACTAGTATTATGTTTTGATGAAGCATAACGTGAGATCTGTTGATTCAATATTTGAGTGATCTGCTCGATTATGTAAGGTTCAGGGTTCGATTCCCAGGTCGGGCTAGGTATTATGAGTCACGGGTTCGAATGAAACATTTGTATGACCTACAGAACAATCCTTGTCTGGTTGTTTGTGTATGTGAGTTTATATGTTTGTAAACGCATCCACGACACGGGGGAAAATGAAATGTGGGGCAACGTTTTTGATGTGATACATCTAATGCCGCACGTAAAACCGATTTCTGGCGTGGCGACGCATCGCCACGATATACGAAGGTAATTAAAAGAATTGAGTTGTTACAATTTGAATAAAAAAAATGTTCGACGGTTTTTGATTGTATTGAAAATGTTTATTGAATAAATAGTCACGATTTTCTGTAAAAAAATCTTGATATTTTATTTTGACATTATGCCATATTTAGTTCCTGTCGTAATTTGTTCTTTTATGCATTTTACTTGTACAAAATTATTTCGATGTTTCACATCTGTCTGGCGTCCCGTTACGGCTCTCAATTATTTTTATAAAAGAAAAATGTTTGATTGCATTAATAACTTGTCTGCTTGAAGTTTGGAAGTTGTGACACCCCCGTTGCCTTGCAAAGTACATAATTAGTTAATTAAGTACCAATTAATTTGTCCTTTTCAAAAGTTCGACAGTTATCAAACAAATTTTCAGGCAACAAGCAACGAAATACAAATTTATCATTTCACAAATCAACATTCCTACAAAAATGTTTTACAAACTTTACATTTTGAATAAAGTACTAGCTTTTAACCCGCGACTTCGTCCGCTTGAACGTCGGCTAACAGCGGGGTTATTTGTTTGCACGGAACCTTATTTATAAAAAAAAACTTTTTTTTGAGGCTGGTGGCTGTGTCAGACTTATTGACTAAAACCCATCCATGTTCCTTCTTGTACCGATTGCGTTAACCCGCAGCCCCGGCAGGCATCAGCCCTTTTTTTTTTGTTGCCGGTGTGGCAAATCCTCATTGATGTCCACCGCCCTGGGGGGGCGGAGAGGTCTGTCAGACTGTTACTGACTAAAAACTACCCCGGTGTTCCATTCCCACATTTACGCCGGGGAACCCGGGAACTTACGCACCTTCCGCGGTCTACGACTGGTGCCTCAGGTCTGCGATGCGGTCAGTGATGTGTTAAACTCTCCCCGTGACGTCAAAGAGTGGCGCGCGTGGAACACTACGCGCTGCCGCCTCCGGTCCAGTTGAATAGGGGATGACGGACGTCGGCAGGCATCGGCTCTGATCTAAGTTACCCCTTATAACATTCGATATCAGCCAGTGAAAGTCTCGCAAAATCTTCGTCTTCGTCTTACCATTTAGGATGCCTGTTTGGAGGGTAGTGGAAAATCTTGGTTTTTTCTCACTCCTTCCATTTCGTTGCGGGATCCAAGACAGTTGAATTGTTTCTACGGGAGTAATCGAACTTCATTGCTTCAGCGTTTCTGGTAGTCACCACTGTTGATTCTGGCTTTCAGGTGTTGCAGTTGTTAAAAATAGTGCGGTGAGCTTGTTGGACCTTCTGTGTCTCTTTACTTAGTTGAACACATACTAATATCATTCCTCAACACAAGTGTTGGGTCTTATCGATAGCTTTATCGATAAATCCTGTCGATAACAGAATCGCACAGATTCCATGCGAATAATTTATATAGTGGCGCTACAATTTTTATGTACCTAATGATAGTGAGTAGGTTATCAAAATGCATGTCATGTTGAAATATTTCAGTTATTTTTTTGTTTAATTGGATTTGAAACACTATTTGTAAGCTGATGTTTGTGTCAGTAAAATTGCTAAATTTCTATTTTGTCTAACACAATTTCAATTTATAAAAAATAAAAATTGTTTTTAATGTCTGATCTGAACTGTGTGTGTGTGAACTGCCTCGTGGGCCTAGTGGTCCTAAGCGCGACTGTTACGCTAGAGGTCTTGGGTTCGATTCTCAGGTCGATCAAAAAGTTTTATTGGGTTCTTCTATGAATTTCTCAATAGCGGCTCGGAGTTAGGATTTGTGCCCGGTTAATGGCAATAGGCTCGCCCCCTATTACATGGGACCTAAAAACATACCGGCGAACTGTGAGTGTACATTGGTACACCTCTGTCTAACCCTGGGGATTACAGGTGTGATAGTATGTGTGTTTTTAATGTTTATTATATTTCTAAGATTTATGTGTCTGCACTAGGTATCTTGACCTGTAATTTTGTTCGCGTAAATGTCAGTTATCGCGGACGCAAATGAAGTTAAGGAATCTATGTCCTTTCTTGGGGTTCAAACTTACCCCGTACCAAATTTTATCAAAATCGGTTCAGTGGTTTAGTCGTGAAAACGTAACAGACAAACAAACAGAGTTATAGCATGCGCCACGAGTCGTAAGAACAAATGTCAAGTTATTTTTTGGGTTCTTTCCGACTGATGGACCAGTCCCGTGCAGCGTTGGCGGCCCAAAAACCCAGAACGGAACCCAAACACTCAAAAATTAACTTGACATTTGCGCTCACGGCTCGTGGCGAATAACATACTCATAGTATGGATTGATTAGCTAATTACAAGCTTATGTATGTAACTAAACAGACCTTATTGCCTTGTTCCCACACATTAGTCCAAAGGCATAGTAATCATTTGATAAAATTCATGATTTTATTGCTAACTTGTCTTAATATCTGGAATCCAATCAGGTTAATTCAAGTTACAAAAACAGGTTTACTTAATACCTACTATATCCTAAGTTATAATATTGTGGGCGATTGTGTAGTGTATCTAAGTTCTAAGTATTTATGGTTCCGTACCCAAAGGGTGCCGAACGGAACTCTAGTACCTACTAGGAGTCCGCTATCTATCTGTGTGTGTGTGTGTTTGTGCAACCGGGCTTACAACCACGAGATCAACGGGGCAGTTTTTTTTAATGTAAATAATGTTATCTGCCTCGGTAGCCTAGTGGTCCTAAGTGCTACGCTAGAGGTCTTTGGTTCGATTCCCAGGTCGAGCAAAAAGCGTTATTGGCTTTTTCTATGAAATTCTCAGTAGTAGCTCGGAGTTAGGATTTGTGCCGGGCAACGGCAATAGGCTCGCCCCCTATTATATATATACAGAACCCCTCAAGTCCGACTCGAACTTGGCCATTTTTTATATCGTTTACTTAGCCTATGTGCCTTTACCACATCTTGGTGGTTGGATTGGCAGAGATCCAATTTGGATTTCCGTTGACTTCTGACGTCTGACGTTGAGGTGAATATTGTTAGCTCTCCTTTTATTGTAGACTAAGATCCCAGCGTCTCCAGACCTACGTTATCTTAACTTGGCTGAAAATTTTAAGATAGGAAGAGGAGTTTGGCGTACAGAAAGTGTGTACTGTGGTCACTCTTACGGTCAAACCACGGTACCGGAACGTAATGTACTTCACTATAGGGCTCCAACTATATAAATAAAAGCCACGAACGTTTTGTAACTTTTTTATATATTTTCATTGATATGTCACTGACTCAAAGGTGGCCAAACAAGTGCATTCACTAATAAAAAACTGTCTATATTAATTCCAAAAAGGAATTCCACTGAGTGTTTGGATGTTAACTAATCCAGCCAGGTTGATACGGTGAACAACCTTCACAGTACTTTCTTGCAAGTTTTAATACTAGGCCCTGCTTCAGGTATTAAGTATATAAACCAACATAGATGCATTTTTTTTTGTTTCGGATGGGAAATCATCAAATGACTTCCCCCGCCCTGGGCGGGGCGGGAGGGAGTGTCAGACTTTCACTGAGTAAAACCCACCCATGTTCCTTCTTGTGCCCTTTGCGTTCCGGGGGTGCGGTATCCCTTTCGAACAACCCGCAGCTCCGGAACCTGTCATGAGGTTGCGGTTTCAAAACCGGGCAAGTACCAATGTAATTTTTTTAATTCATAATGTACTTTATAATTCTAATAATTACCTTGGTCATCATTGTCATCAGTGACGGAAAACATCGTAAGAAAACCTGAACTTATAAAATTAATGGAAGCCTCAAATGTTCCTAATCTACATTGAGCTAGCGTGGTGATAAGTGCTCATGCCGTCTCTGTACGAGAAGAAGCCTTTGCCCTACAGTGGGACAATAATAGGCTGGTATACATAATATTTTTTTTTATTATAGGACCATTATTGCCAGACATTTTTTATGAGTCACGCCTTTAGCCAGATAATTTAAAGGTCGAGTTTTGGAGTGTCTGGCTGAAGTTACTTTTATACCTGAAAAAGGGCTGAGTACTGAAACTTATCATCATCATCATCTTCCTGCCCTTATCCCATGTTACTTGTGGTCGGCGCAACACGTTTTCTTCTTCCACGCTGTCCTGTCAACCGTCATGCTATCGCTGACGTTCTCTTTCATATCATTCTTCACGCAATCCATCCATCTTTTCTTTGGCCTCCCTCTTCCCCTCCATCCACTACTACTACCACTAGAAGAGAACTGAAACACTACTACTACTGAAACTACTGAGTACTGAAACTTATCAATACCTACTTAGAATTTCATCCATGCTAAGTTGACGTAGGTGTGGCTGCCCCAGGATTTTGGACCATAAGAAATGCTTATCCGGTTATTTGTATAAAAATATCGCCCGAGCCCGCACCTCCTGCTGACATATTCAGGAATGCTGCTTTAACGAATCAGATAAGTAAAGTGAACCTTATGAAGCCATACACGTGTCGTTCGGGACTTATTAACCGACTTCGAAAAAGAGAGAAGTCATGCATTTCTTTTACATCATTGGATTGACCTGGTGTTAAGTGGTCACTGCCGCCTATAGACAGCTGCAATACCAGTAGCCTTGCAAATGCGTTGCCATTTCAGAGACGAAGTTGAAAAGTCTTATGGGTCTGCAATTATTACACCGGCATCCATACCCTTCAGAACGGAACACGGCAACGTTGCTGCAGAAATAGGTATGGTGGTAGTACTTCCCCGGATGAGCTCCCTCACAACGAGCTCTACTACTGCCTGCATGCTTCATAAATCCATACAATAGAAACCCATAGCGGAACCCTGCCCACACTCCGCTAACATAAAATGTCGAGTTATTATTTCTAATTATTTCCACCTTCCGTGCAGTCTAATCCAAACCCCACTAATTACAAAGAAAACGTGTGTTTGTTTGTGTATCCCTATTCTCGGGAATTGCCGTGTTTGAAATGTTATTCTTGTTTGTCAGTCACGCGACTGAAACGTGTTGTTTTATCGCCATTAATTTTGATTAATTAGTTTGTATGGACGTACGTCGTAGATTCTAAGTTTAACTTGGACATCGCTGACATCGGTGAAGGAAAACATGGTCAACTCAACTTATCTACACTAATGTTATAAAGCTGAAGAGTTTATTTGTTTGTTTGTTTGGTTGAACGCTCTAATCTCAGGAACTACTGGTTAGAATTGAAAAAATATTTTTGTGTTGGATAGTCCATTTATCGAGGAAGGCTATATAACATCACGCTACGACACACGGGAGTGGAGCAGTAACGAAAAACGTAACCTAATGCGGGTGAAAAAACTACGCGGACGGATTCGCGAGCAGAAGCTAGTAATTAATATGTCTAACATCGCCAATCTGAGTCTTGACCAAGCGTGGTGATCATTGCTGTATTGACCTTAGTGGGATAGTAATAGGCAGGTATCATATATTACAATTTTGTTTAAAATAACATGACATAACATACCATCACACCTGTATTCCCCGGAGGGTTAGGATGAGGTGTACCAATGTACACCCACAGTTCGCCGGTATGTTTTAGGTCCCATGTAATAGGGGGCGAGCCTATTGTCATTAACCGGGCACAAATCCTAACTCCGAGCTGCTACTGAGAATTTCTTAGAAAAACCCAATTACACTTTTTGTTCGACCTGGGAATCGAACCCAAGACCTCTAGCGTAGCAGTCGCACTTTGCACCACTAGGTTACCGAGGCAGTTGTTTAAAATGGCTATTATTATACCAGCCTATTATTGTCCCACTGTAGAGCATTGATCACCATGCTTGCTCAAGGTGGATTGGCGATTTCAAACTTAACATTAATTAGAAGTCCAGGTTTCCTCACGATGTTTTCCTTCACCTATGTCAATGATGTCAAAGATAACCTTAGAAAGTACGTCGTGTGAGACGACTTTGGTTACTGCTTCGCTCCCGTGTGTCGTATCGTGATGTTATATATCCCATGCCATTGATAAATAACCTGGCTTTTTGTGGGTAAAAGAATTTTCGAAATCGGTTCAGATGGTCCAGAGATTACCCCCTACAACCTAACAAATTATATCTCTTTATCATTTGAGTTAAGATTTGTGGTCCACCGGTATCGGGAACAGGTTCAAAACTACCCCGCGGGCAGGGCTCTAGAGAGAGAAACCATATTATTAGCTGAAGGTAGACAAAAAGGTATTTGTTCTAAAACAAAATGGTAGGTAGCATCTTTGCGTAAACTGTCAAAGTTATTTTCATCGCTACAAACTTGGAAATATAAATAATTTGACTGCCAAAAGAAATATTTCGTCTCAAAACTTTGCTGAGTTTAATAATCAGGCAAAGTGTGCGCGATGTTACTAGATAGAATAATCAGAAAGTCTCGTCATGTCTATTCTTTTCTGAGAACTTTATTATAAGTGAATCCTGTCCGGAACTGAAAAACCCGGCTAAGTGCGAGCTGGAATGTCATAAGAAGGGTGCTGTAGGTACCACAGTACAAATAGTTAACACTAAATGCAAAAACCCTTTTCTTGTTTGCGGATCCCCTATAATTTTTCATTTCCATTAGTTTTTTTAAGCGTACTATATTTGTAACTGCCCGGTTGGTCTCGTGGTGGCAAGCACGAATGTTGAGCGTGGCATCCTGGGTTCGATTCCCAGGTCGGGCAAAAAGTGTTATTGGGGTTTTCCATCTGGAATTTCTCAGTAAGAGCCCGGAGTTTGGAAGTTGGTAGTGTGAGTCCCCCGTGTCTCAGAAACAACGTAAATCCCTTGGTTCTGCGCCTGATCTCTCCCCGGTTGTGTTGAATTGCCGTCCCATCGGACTACGAGAGTTAGGGAAGAGGGAGTACACCTGTGTTTGCGCACACACTTGTGCACTATAATATCACCTGCTTACTTGGCTAGTCTGCACTAAGATTAGCTGCTGTGGCCAGAATTGGTTTGGAATACTATACTATATTTGTTGAACATTTCTTCGGCTGTTTATATATAGTACACATAGATACATAATTAAACATATGCATTTTTTCCATGGGCGTAGGCAAAAACCACAGAACGCCACCTACTACGATCCTTACGTACCCCTTATACTGATTTTATGTCGAAAGTAGTTTTCAGAAAAACTTAAATAAAATAGTTTTTTTTTTTGTTTTTTTTTTTTTGGTGGGTGGGAAATCATCAAATAACTTCTCCCGCCCTGGGCGAGGCGGGAGGGAGTGTCAGACTTTTACTGACTAAAACCCACCCATGTTCCTTCTTGTGCCCTTTGCGTTCCGGGGGCGCGGTATCTCTTGCGAACAACCCGCAGCCCCGGCAAAATAAAAAATAAATAGTTGGAAAGAAAAAAATTAGACCACCTATTCAAAATATATTTTCTTTTTTCCCAATCCAAGGTCGTATAAAATAGGTGCCTATTCGCAACCGGCTGGGATATCAAACCAAAGTCCTCAACGCTCGCCAACCACGAAACCAAAATAATTCATTCCTTTTTATTTTGCTAATAAAATTTACTGTCCAACAGTGTTCATCAGACTGAGTGGTCCCCAAAATGTCTTCTACAAATTGTGAAGGTATTTTTCAAGTAAATTGTAGTGATTATTCAGTAAGAAGCCGTAAAATGTCAAGAGGCTTCTTGAAGTAAGTGATTATTGTCATAGGCTGTGTAATAGACCCACTTTTAGGCTTCGTTAAGTAAGTGATCCAGTACATACAGCAGGAGTTTCTTGCTCGTTCTTCTCCATAGAGACCTTTGTTTTTTGTTTTGGTGGGAAAATCGTAATTGACGCCCTACGTTTGTCAGAAAAAAAGAGCGTAGTGATCAATGCTCGTGCCTTCTCTATATAAAAAGAGGCCTTTGCCCAGCAGCTGGTTATTATTTTTATTATACCTACATAAAAGGCCTGTGTTTGCAACTTACTCGGAAATAAAAAGGTAACCTCGACTGGCCTCATTAGTTTATTACATACATACATATCATCAGCCTATATTCCCTGAAGGTTTAGGCAGAGGTGTACCAATGACCAATGTACCCCTACAGTTCGCTGTTCGCCGGTATGTAACATCCCATGTAATAGGGGGCGGGCCTATTCAAGGGAGGAAGAGGAATGAGGTTATGTCGGTAAGCTAAGAGCCTAAGGTCTTACCGGGATTTCTCGAAGATTTAATATTACTGAAACACAATATTTTGTCGACGAAATCTCAGGCAAATTCCACAAGAGTTTCTGGTTTGCGTGTAATTAGGAATATTCCGTGCGTAATGGAGGCACACGCGTTTCCTTTTTTATACAAAACTAGCTTCTGCCCGCGACTTTGTCCGCGTAGATTTTTCACTCGCATTAGATTACGTCTTTGGTTACTGCTCCGTAACTATTGCTCGTAGCGTGATGTTATATAGCCTATAGCCTTCCTCGATAATTAAACTATGCAACACAAAAAGATTAGCGCGTTCAGCCAAACAAACAAACTCATCAGCTTTATAATATTAGTATAGATTTCATAGCTGCAGCCCGCAACTGCGTGGATTTTGTCACTCGACTTAAGTTACGTCTCTGGTTACTGCTCCGCTCCCATGTCTCGTAGCGTGATGTAGCCTCATGAAACTGGCTATCATTTACAATATTTTTTTCAATTCGACTAGTAGTTTCAGAGATTATGGCGTTTCAACAAACAAAATACCTCTTAGGGATGATTCTGACGGGATTGATATAGATATATTGATTTACCTCGGTACACTAACACACGTTTTTTTTAAGGATAGGAAATCCTCAAATGACTTTTTTCGCTCTGCGTTGAGCGGAAGGGAGGGTCAGACTAATCTGGTATTGCAGATGTCTATAGGTAGCGGTGACTACTTAGTATCAGGTGGCCCGCCGGCTTGTTTGCCATTCAAAGACTTAAAAAAAAACTTACTGACTAAAACCCATCCGTGTTCTTCCTAATGCCCTTTGTGTTCCAGGACTTCCAGAGCCGTGGTAACTCTGTCTAAGAAACTCCGCAACCCTGAACTAACACACGTAGGGGTTACAATACCTAATAACCAATAATATTTAATGAAGGATTAGACATCGTATTGCGAGAACCTTGACGTTTGATCAACTAATTGCAATTTATGATCAAGGTAGGGAGTAACTATTATGAACCAAGGAAATCAAACTTGGAACAGTCAAGTTTAATCTATTTGTATATTAATATTTAATGTCGAAATGTTGTGATGGATGGCTCTCTTAAGGCCCTGTCGTAAGCAAATGTTTAGATAATTGTAAATAGCGCATCGCGGCAACAAATAAGGTTCAAAATAGCGATACGTTTGATGTTGGTTGATTCGGATAATCACGAAAATAACAGTAATTTTGGGGTTAAATTGTCAAAAAAATACACGACTCAGTGGAATAATTTATAGGTACGTCTTTAGTTCATGAAATTACATAGCATAATATAGTTAGTTTACGATCAAAATTCTGAGATCTATGCGACGAAAAATTTTTTTTATGCTCTCCTTTACGATTTTTTTACCATGATACTGTTATACTTTGATGAAATATTTATAAATAAGTCTTTTCTTTGAACCCTTGGCCATACACTTAATTTTATTCAGGCTTGTAATATGTACCAATACACTGGACTATGCGACAAAAAATGTGTTCTACGGTGTCCTGTGTTCGGATAGCCCCTTAAGCGTGAGTTTGTGAGTTCAATTCCGGGCAAGTAGGCAACTACCAATGTGATATCACTGACATCTGTAAAGGAACACATCGTGAAGAAAACTGACTTATAGTTCATTGGTGATCAACGCACGTACCTTCTCTGTATGAGTGGAGGCCTTTACCCTTTTTTTTTTTGTTTTGGGGGTGGGAAATCATCAAATAACTTCTCCCGCCTTGGGCGGGGCGGGAAGGAGTGTCAGACTTTTACTGACTAAAACCCAACCATGTTCCTTCTTGTGCCCTTTGCGTTCCGGGGGCGCGGTATCTCTTACGAACAACTCTGCAGTGAATAATTGGCTGGTATTTGTTTAGTTAGTATTAAGTGATTTTTTGCCTTCTTCAACTTTTTATTTTCCAGCTGTCGAACTTCTGGCAAAAGATTCCTAAGTAATAAATGACAAAGGATAAAGAAACGATTTCGTATCGATATTTTTTTTCTTTTATTTATTTATTTATTTAATAGAATACAATGATAATTAAATCGATTAAATCTATCGATATATCTTGTGTCGATTTCACAATCTCAATATCCGGCACAAGAAAGGACAACACTATTTATCGACCTTTACAAACAACACTATCGTTACCCCCAGTTCCGATATGTAATAGTTTTTTTACGGTCACATCACTTACGGAACTTTTACAACTAGTTGCAACAATGGCGCACAATTGTCGTAAAAAAAATGTTTGAGATTGATTCATGACGTAAAATATCGTAAAAAGAGAACATCATTGTTCAAAATGGCGTCTTGGTGTTGGTGAATAAATAGTTTACGAGTATGAGTGATGGCCCAGCGGTTCTAGGTGCTGCTTGTCAAACATGACCTATTTTGTCTTTTTTAAGGATGGGAATTCATAAAATGTGTCTCACCCGTGTTCCTCCTAATGCCCTTTACGTTCCAGAGCTGTGGTGACTGTTTTCAACAAACCTATCTATTTACCCTACTTACCTATTTTACATTACATTCGTTATAGTAATAATAACCCATAACCCATATTCGTCATGATAGCCCAGTGGTTAAGGCGCCCGCTTCCCACGCATGAGGTGTGTATTTTTTTTTTTTTTTTTGGTGGGTGGGAAATCATCAAATAACTTCTCCCGCCCTGGGCGGGACGGGAGGGAGTGTCAGACTTTTACTGACTAAAACCCACCCATGTTCCTTCTTGTGCCCTTTGCGTTCCGGGGGCGCGGTATCTCTTGCGAACAACCCGCAGCCCCGGCAGATGAGGTGTGTATGTGTTGTGGTTCAAAGCCGGGCCAGTACCAATGAGACTTTTTCAGAGATTTAAAATGCACTTTCTAAGTATATCTTGGACATCTATGACTTCGGTTGAAGAAAACACCGTAAGAAAACCTGGTCTTGTAAAAACTATATTGTAGTTCGCCAATTCACCTTGAGCAAGCGTAATGATGAACAGTGCCGTGCTTAAATAAAAGCAACCTATTTTAGCCTCATTGCAGGATTAAGACCTCTTCTCATACAGAGAAGGCACGAGCATTAATCACCACGCTTTGTCAAGACGGATTGACTCTTTCAGACTTTAATATTTTAAGCTCAGGTTTCCTCAGAATGTTATGTTAAAATAATAAATCTATTCAAAAATTATAAAGCTGAAGAGTTTGTTTGTTTGTTTGGTGGAACGCGATAATCTCAGGAACTACTGGTTTGAATTGAAACATTATTTTTGTGTTTGATAGTTCATTTATCGAGGACGGCTATAGGCTATATAACATCAGGCTACGACATACGGGAGTGGAGCAGTAACCAAAGACGTAACTTTATGCGGGTGAAAAAAACCACGCGAACGAGGTCGCTCGAGAAGCTTTTCAGTTCCTTAACTTATAAATAAAAAATGTACATTCTATACTATAACATTAAAGTTCTTAGTTCTCGAGCTCCGTGGCTTAAATCTGCATAGAGCCAATCTTGAATACTTCCAACTTCAATAGGAATAGATAATATCGTAGTAAATATTTAATAGAGAGTCCGTAAAGCAAGCAGCTGGCTAGCATTTATTATTTTTTTATAAAATATGACTGTCCCGCGACTTCGTCCGCGTGGTTTATTTCACCCGCGTTAAGTTACGTCTTTCGTTACTGCTCCGCTCCCGTGGGTCGTAGTGTGATGTTATATAGCCTATTTTACTCAGGAATGATGTAGCTATCTATTGGTGAAAAAATGGTTAAAAATTGGTAAAACGAATAGTCGTTACAAACAAACAACCAAAAAAATCTTTCCTCTTTATAATATTACTAGCGACCCGCCCCGGCTTCGCACGGGTGCAATGCTGATGTTATTACATATGAACCTTCCTCTTCAATCACTTTATCTATTAAAAAAACCGCATCAAAATACGTTGCGTAGTTTTAAAGATTTAAACATACATAGGGATATAGGGACAGAGAAAGCGACTTTGTTTTATACTATGTAGTGATCAGTATAGAAGTATAGATAGACTAGCTTTTTCCCGCGAGTTCGTCCGTGTAAATGTCGGTTAAAAAGTAGCCGATGTCCTTTCTTGGAGCTCAAACTCACACCGTACCAAATTTCATCACATTGGTTCAGTAGTCTAGTCGTGAATATTAATTAACATTCGTAATATTAATAAGTGTGGATTAGTAAGGATTTTTTCGACCAATTATCGTTTTGTTCCTAATTACACAATTTCTAAAGACGAAATATTTCCCATCATAAACTTCAGTTTATTTACAAACAAACAATCAAAGAATATGCCAATAAACGTCAAACTCTTTGGGCCTATTGTGACGTATTTGACAGCATTCTGACGTCAGCGACGCCATTTTAATCAAGAGCGAATGGTTTTGTGTTCCCAGCAAGTTCAATTACCTACTCAATAAATTAATTTCCACAATGGTAGTAAATTGCCTTTAATTTGGGTGTGTCTTTTTGGTGTAAGGGATGAGTTTAGAGCGATTTTAGTATTACGAAGCAATTTGTAATTAAATGACCGACAAAAAAAATATTGTTGATCAAGATATCTCTCTCCTTTCGGAACAATTATAATCACTATTATTAAAATTGATTTACAAAAACATAAAAAACGGGTCATGTTGATTATAAAAACAAGGATTAGGAAAAGGATTCAAAAACAAAACAAAAATAAAAATGTAAAGTCGTATAAAAACAATTCTTATTTTAAACAACACACACAGGAAAAGCTTGTAGTTAGAATAACAAAAATAATGATTTTTTAATTAAATAAAAAAGTCGAATGAAGAAGAATTTTTAAACAACACACACAGAACATAACATACCATCACGCCTGTATTCCCCAAAGGGTTAGGCAGAGGTGTACACCCACAGTTTGCCGGTATGTTTAGGTCCCATGTAATAGGGGGCGAGCCTATTGCCATTAACCGGGCACAAATCTAAACTCCGAGCTGCTACTGAGAATTTCATAGAAAAACCCAATAACACCGCTCGGCCTGGGAATGGAACCCAAGATCTCTAGCGTAGCAGTCGCGCTTAGGACCACTAGGCCAACTAGGCAGTTACACACACAGAATGTTATCAAAATTAGGGACGAAGTTGGGGACGGCTTCCAGTCTAACCGGATGCAGCTGAATACCAGTGTTTAATATGGAGCGACTGCCTATCTGACCTCCACAACCCAGTTACTGGGCAACACGATACCTCTTGGTTAGACTGGCTGTCAGACTTCCTGGCTTCTGAGTATCCGTAACGACTGTCAAAGATCTACGAATGACAGCCGGGACCAACGGCTTTACGTGCTTTCCGAAGCACGGGGGTGTCACACCACTAACTTCCAAACTCTGGGCTGCTACTGAGCAAATCCTATTGGAAAAACTCAAAAACACTTTTTGCCCGACCTGGGAATCGAACCCGGGACCCCTTGCTCATCAGTCGCGCTTTCGACCACGAGACCAACGGGGCAGTTATAGAGGAAAATAGATAATAAAAAAATCTGTCTCACTTATTACAATATTAAAAAAACTGCATTGACAGCAAAACGGCAACAGGTTGCCATTGTGAACTAATTACAGTAACTTTTTAATATCCCTTCTGTTCTAAGGATAGAGTGAACGATAAAAGAATCTTTTCTTAGTGTTCTTGGAAGACCTGTTGCTAGGAAAACTAATAATGTAAGTCTTTCAATAGAATTTCGTCTTACTTAATAATGAGAGCATTTTTCTTGGGTATCAATTTTGTTTACCAATTTTCAGTCAATATTTCATACGAATTATTCTCCGAAATTTATCTTAGACATCACTGACGTCAGTGAAGGAAAACATCGTGAGGAAACTTGGGCTTGAGCGAGCATGGTGTTCAATGCTCGTGCCTTCTCTGTACGAAGAGGCTTTTGCCCTGCTGTGGAACTATTATTACTATAACTATTATAGGCTGGTTTTATTATTATTGCCCGCGACTTTGCCCGCATGGAATTATCACTGGGCCATCTAGTGTTTGGGTTCTAAATTACAAAAACGCTTGAACAAATGTTATACTAGCTTCTGCTCGCGACTTCGTCCGCGTAGTTTTTTGACCCGCATTAAGTTACGTTTTTGGTTACTGCTCCGCACATTTTGGTCGTAGCGAGATGTTATATAGCCAATAGCCTTCCTCGATAAATGAACTATCTAACACAAAAATATTTTTTCAAATTAAACCAGTAGTTCCTGAGATTATCGCGTTCAACCAAACAAACAAACTCTTCAGCTTTATCATATTAGTATCGATTATTTTATAGCAAGTCCCTAATGCAAAGTTTCATGGTTTTATCCTTAATAATGACTAATCTCCATACCAACTTTCATCCCCTATTTCGACCCTTTCAAACCCTATTTTGCCACAAAAGACCTATGTTCTATTTATGGTCTAATCTATCTCTGCACCAAATTTCATTTTATTTACATTTATTTCAGACATTACAGGCAGTCCATATCATGTTAGTAACAATGGTCTTCAAAACTATGTTAGTATTGTAGCATTCATCAAAAACATTCACATAACAATTTAATCAAATAATCCAATTAATATCAATTATAATATAAATAAATACAATAATAAATTAAATATTGCGTCATCTCGTCACGGGGAGTCGAATAAGCCTCCCCAACACTACAGACTCTGGCCTTTCTGATATCATCTTCAGAATTCCGTTGGCGCTCCGCCGGATCCTACACATCAGAGATGCTGCTTTTTTACGCATTATGGCATAGAAATCGTCAACCCTTGCGTCAGCAAACATGCCTGAAGCGCTGCAGAAACGTGGGAGCCCCACCAGAACTCTGAAGGCATTATTATATTGTACACGAAGAGCGTTATAGGCCTGTTGCGTGTAGTTGGCCCATAGAGCGCTGGTGTTAAAGCTTTGGCAGTAGGTCCTAAATAGTGTCACTTTTACGTCTACTGTACACTTTGCAAATCTATGCACCAACATGTTAGCACGCACCGACAACGCCCTTCGCATTATTCATTATTCGCTTGCTTTCGCATTATCATCATTATTATCATTTCTTCATTAAAATCGGTTCGGAGATTTAGGTGTAACAGACAGACTGAGTTACTTTCGCATGTACATATTTTTATGTATATCTACACTAATATTATAAAGCTGAAGAGTTTCTTTGTTTGGTTGAACGCGCTAATCTCAGGAACTACTGGTTGGAATTTAATAAATATTTTTGTGTTGGATAGTTTATTTATTGAGGAAGGCTATAGGCTATATAACATCACGCTACGACATGCGGGAGAGGAGCTGTAAGCCCTAACTTAATGCGGGTGGAAAAAACCACGTGAACGAAGTCGCTGGCAGCATCTAGTAATGGTATAGTAGGGATTCTTGTTTTCGGCGGGAAATCGTCAAATTACTTCCTCCGCACTGGGCGGGGCAGGAGGGAGTGTCAGACTTTTACTGACTAAAACCACCCATGTTCGATCTTGTGCCCTTTGCGTTTCAGGGGCGCGGTATCTCTTTCGAACAACCCGGGATGAATTGTTAATTCCATTCCGCATCTTGCGCTTTTACAGTACGACTCAATTTCTTAAAACAACACATACCATCACGCCTGTATTCCCCGAAGGGTTAGGCAGAGGTGTAACAATGTGCACCCATAGTTCGCCGGTATGTTTAGGTCCCATGTAATAGGGGGCGAGCCTATTGCCATTAACCGGGCACAAATCCTAACTCCGAGCTGCTACTGAGCAAATCCTAATGGAAAAACCTAATAACACTTTTTGCTCGACCTGGGAATTGAACCCAAGACCTCTAGCATAGCAGTCGCGCTTAAGACCACTAGGCTACCAAGGCAGTTCTCAAAACAGATTTTAAAATAATCCAGATTAGTGAATCTGGATTATTTCTACGTTTTGTATTTTTTATATTGGCCGTCGTTGCGAGCTCTTTTATACACTCGGTCTTGCTGGCTGTGATTATCCGATAAAAAGTTTCATTCAAATGCATTTCAAAATGTTATTTCAGCAGTTTCTCTTTACCCGACTACGAAGGGTTATGATGTTAACAGTTTATGTTTCTATGTAACATAAACATACCACGCCTGTATTCCCCGAAGAGTTAGGCAGAGGTGTACCAGTATACACCCACAGTTCGCCGGTATGTTTAGGTCCCATGTAATAGGGGGCGAGCCTATTGCCATTAACCGGGCACACATCCTAACTCCGAGCTGCTACTGAGAATTTCATAGAAAACTCAATAACACTTTTTGCTTGACCTGGGAATCGATCCCAAGACCTCTAACGTAGCAGTCGCGCTTAGGACCACTAGGCTACCGAGATAGTTAGATGTTTCTATGTATGTATGCTTTTTGCATATCTCTGAAACTATCTCTGCCTAACCCTTGGGGAATACAAGCGTGATGGTATAATTTGTTACATTCTAAAGTCTAAATTACATACCTTGTCCAATGTAAACAAATATGGCTTTTTGACTTGGTAATTTTTTTAATTTAGGTACGTAAATTCATAACAAATACGGTAGTTTGAACCGACTTCAAAAATGGAGGAGGGTCTCAATTCGACTGTATGTTGTTGTTTCTTTTTTGTATATTTACTGAATTGATTATGATAATTTTTTTATTGTTTGGTATGTCATTCTTCAGAGGTGGTCCCATATAAATTTTAACGAAATTGATTAAGTCACTTGGTTTAAAAATCAAACTAACTGAAAAAATATGTCATCCAACTAAACATAATTGCATATTCTGCTTTCTTGTGATTTTTAAGTGGTGTCTTGTTAATTAACGTGCCTTCATGGATTTGGATGACGGGAACTAGATACAAAAAAGCGAAAAAGAATAAAAAAAGGCTTTTATTCCTGCAAATATGAACAGAAATTTCAACTGGACAATCCACCCCTTAAAAACACACCCCTACTATATTTCTACCCTTACATCAACCAAACACTACTCCGGATCACCGTAACTTTTTCAACTACATTATCCCTCCATTCTCGCCTATCCCATAAGCTACGGGCCCACTCACCATTACTTGTGGCCGCACCATAAAAAAGGGACAGGGTAACGTGTACCTGGCCACTACTGGCCAGTAAGTATGACATGCAAGCCCTTAAATGGACCATGGGAATGGGTGTTGTGTAATTCTTTGCAACAGACTGTTTTTTTGAATGTGGAAGTATTTTTGAATTTGGAACGGGATGGATTTGTTATGTTGGTAGTACGTTCTTGTAGACATGTCAGATGTATTACATGTTACAATAAAAAAAAAAAGTAAAGTAAAAGAGTCGAGTTGCCGACATGTATGATCTATCTTATTTATGAGTTTGTTTTGTTTTTACCCGACTGCGTCAAAAGGAGGGTTATTTGTTTAAACTTGATAATTTCTGGAACTACTGGTTCGATTCTGAAAATATTTGGAAGCTGAAGTATCCTTATCTCTGAGTGCTTTAAGTTTTATCTATATTTCTGTACTTATATTGTAAAGAAGAAACCTTTGTTTGTTTGCAACTAATAGGCTCCGAAAGTACTGGACCGATTGTAACCATTGTTTCACCAATAGATAGCTACATTATTTATGAGAAACATAGGCTATATAACATCACGCTACGACCCACGGAATCCGAGTAGTAACGTCTTACATAGCAACTTAGAAGTCGCGGGCAGGTCGCTAATTTTAATTATAAAAAGGTTAGGAATCAGTAAAAAAAAAACATGCAGTCAAATACGCAGGTAAAAGCTATATAGGTCATCATGAGTAGGTTAGTACACTAACCATATACTTAATCATTTATTGTATATTTATAAAAAGGGTTTGTTTGTCCATCAAACCTAAAATACCAAAGTACTTAATCATATTTTAATGTGTTCTTTTAATAATCAAAAAACGCTTATTTAAAAAATATTAAGCCGTCCACGTCAAATGAGGAAAGAGGGTATTAGTTCAATACAAGCCTCCCCAAAAGGTTCCAATATTTACCGATGATGTTGACATTCAAATATTGACAACTGAATAAAAGAACGTATTCAGGAACGGCCCATCGATTGAATAATTTGACGTCACGATTGGCTGAGCGATTGGCTGCTGCGCTGTGTTCCGATTTATCAAGGAATAAATATACAGGGTGATTTTTAATTCAACTGCCATCTTTCAGGGGGTAAAATAGTCACGAATACGGACAACTTTTGCTAAAGAATCAACCCCGAAATATTTATTTATTTATTTATTCAACCACTTAAACTATCATTACAGGCATTACCCTAATACGAAAGTTCAAAAAATGTATTATTATTATTTATTTATTTTTAACTGCCTCGGTAGCCTAGTGATCCTAAGCGCGACTGCTATGCTAGAGGTCTTGGGTTTAATTCCCAGGTCGAGCAAAAAGTGTTAAAGGGTTTTTCCATTAGGATTTGCTCAGTAGCAGCTCGGAGTTAGGATTTGTGCCCGGTTAATGGCAATAGGCTCGCCCCCTATTACATGGGACCTAAATATACCGGCGAACTATGGGTGTACATTGTTACATCTCTGCCTAACCCTGCGGGGAATACTGGCGTGATGGTATGTTATGTTATTTTTTTTTTCTTTTTTTTTTTACATGAAAACAAAAGTCAGCTGTTTCATATATTTTGATCGTGTTGCAGTGAATTTTTGTTGGGAACAGCTGATCTTGCATATTTGGGGTCGGACTAAGGAAATTTAGCAAAAATTTAATTCAAATACAATTATTTTTTACACATACCATCACGCACGTTTTCCCCGAAGGGTTAGATAGAGGTGTATCAATGTTCACTCACAGTCCGCCGGAATGTTTTAGGTCCCATGTAATAGGGGGCGAGCCTATTCTTATTAACCGGCATAAATTCTAACTCGGAGCTGCTACTGACAATTTTATAGAAAAACCCAATAACTCTTTTGCTCGACCTGGGAATTGAACCCAAGACCTCTAGCGTAGCAGTCGCGCTTAGGACCACTAGGCTAATGAGGCAGTACGTATAGAGGCAGTTTTTTTTTTACTAAATTGGTATTTCTTGTTTTTTACAGGTAATTAATACAACCGAAGGTCGTGATCAGGACAGACCAAGTAGGTGATAAGCATTAGATACTACGATGGAGTTTCGAAAAATACGCAACGTGTACGTGTAAGCAGCATTCATGTGTTTAGGTATCGGTGGATGTGAACTGCAGTGGCCAAACTGGAAATCTCTTTACCGATCGCGGATCCAGTTTGGCCGCTTTTAAAGCTAAAAAGCCAAATGTGGCATACTTCACCCATCCTAAACGCAGTTAAGTTAATAATAATTGCAATCCGCAGTGCTTGGCAATCTGGGCTTCTCCCAGTTGTAAACATCCCCTCGTGCCTATTGGCCTAGTTCTGTTCTGTCTCCTGCTTGTTTGGAAGGAAATGGAAATTATATTTTTTCCTACTCCTCCGCTAATCTTTTCTGATTAATTTCGTTGCGGGATCTAAGACTGTTTTATCGTTTCTCCGGGACTCGTCGAGCTTCATTGCCTCGGCACTCTTCTGGCGGTCTCCACTGTAGATTCTGGCTTACAGAAGTTGCAGTGGTTGGGAATAGTGTGACGGGTTAGTCCATCCCAAACGTAGTGCCAGTGTGAAGCACCATCATAGGACATGCGTCTGCGGCTTTGGTTTTGTATTGCCACCGACTTCTAAAGCTAAACTTCTTTTTCACAAAATGTTTTTATTTTTTTATTTTTAGTATCAACTTCCTGTAGAAGTATGACGTATCAGACGAAAAAAGAATCATCAAAATCAATTTATAATTGACGGTATGATCGCGTAATAACCATACAAAACAAGCTCGTTAACCTAGTGGTCCAAAGCGCGACTGCTACTCTACAGGTCTTGAGTTCCATTCCAGGTCGGGCAAAAAGTGTCATTGGGTTTTTCTATAAAATTCTCAGTAGTAGCTCGGAGTTAGGATTTGTGCCCGGTTAATGGCAATCGGCTCGCCCCCTATTACATGGGACCTAAACATACCGGCGAACTGTGGGTGTACATTGTTACACCTCTGCCTAACCCTTCGGGGAATACAGGCGTTATGGTATCTTTTTTTATGTCGGTTAAAAAGAAGGTAACGGTCACCAATTACATGTCTCCCAATATACCCGCTGCCTCCTGTAACTTATCTTTGAAGAAACAATAAAAAGAAAATTGATTACCACCACGATGGGATCGACCTTTCATTCACAGAAAATGATATTGACTTACAATGTTTGCTAACCTACTGTGTAAGTGTATAGAGACCTTTATAGGTATTACGTTATCTTCAAAAGATATATTTTTATTAGTAGATATACTAACTCAACCTTCTTGTAACTGCCTCGGTAGCCTAGTGGTCCTAAGCACGACTGCTACGCTAGAGGTCTTGGGTTCGATTCCCAGGTCGAGCAAAAAGTGTTATTAAGTTTCTCTATGAAATTCTCAGTAGCAGCTCGGAGCTAGGATTTGTGCCCGGTTAATGGCAATAGGCTCGCCCCCTATTACATGGTACCTAAACATACCGATAAACTGTGGGTGTACATTGGTACACGTCTGCCGGGCGTCAGTGCCGGCGGCATTGTGTTCCACTTAACTATCAGCCAGTGTACTCTGCAAGTTTAAATGTGACGTCAGTTCTTCTTACGCCTTTATTCACCGAGGGAGATATATTTACAGAATAAGGCATGTTCTCATCGTCACACTATATCGACATATAAGACCTGACACCGGACGATGGTCACGTCAAGGGCATATGGAACCTAATTATCACTATCTCCTAGCTCATTCACACCAAATGGCACATTGATTTTATCTAGCCGACGTCTTGGTCCAAGATACCAGTGTAAATATACTTATGTTATTTCAGCATTACTGTAGTTTTATGAATGGATAGAGGGGTGTGTGTTTAAGAAGCTATGTCAAAGTCAAAGTCAACACATTTATTTCAATTAGACCATTTACAGGCACTTTTGAATTGTCAAGAAGTTACTCATACAAAAAGTTGAAGTTAGTTGCTCGTTCCAAAACGTAGGTCTCTATGGAGAAGAACGAGCAAGAAACTCCATGGACACTCTTTTCAAATTGGTTTTTACAGAATCTATCTCTATACCATCACGCCTGTATTCCCCGAAGGGTTAGGCAGAGGTGTAACAATGTACACCCACAGTTCGCCGGTATATTTAGGTCCCATGTAATAGGGGGCGAGCCTATGCCTTTACAGAATCTTGGTTACAATATTCTTGTTGCTTCTACCTGTGAAAAAAGTTTGCTAGCTTGCTGGCCAGCTTCAAAGCAGGGCCTCTTTTCAGGTACAAAAGGTACCTTATGATTTACATGTACTGAATCTTTGGTAAAATATGTCGTTACGATGTCCCATCAATTTCTGTCCTTTTTTTTAAGCTTTGCACCACACTAAGAATTTATTTTGTAACGTCGGTGCGTTTGCAAACATATAAATCCACATACACAAACAGTCAGCCCCGGAATAACTATATTATATATACTGCGCCAACCGTGCCGTCTTGTTGCAGGTTATGGTAATAAAACATTACGTCATTTGCAGACAGATACTCCATGAGCCGTAACTTCAGCCAGATACCTAATATGACGTAGGTCATGCGACTCTGGGATCTCAGTCAATTTGTCTGTGTTGGATGTTATTGACATCCTTGTGTATGTCGCCTTTTGAAGTGGGTTCAACTAATGGGCGTTTATTTTGAAAGGGTGGTGTAATTAATTTCAATGGAGGGCTGCGATTGGTAGGTGCGGTGGATGACATTTTGTGGTTCTGTATATTATATTTATAGCATACTATATTATATTATAGTGAGGAAATAATTTTTTGTTTGTTTGTTTGTAACGAATAGGCTCCGAAACTGCTAGACAGATTTCAACATTTTTTTCTGCTACATTATTTCTGAGTAACATAGGCTATATAACATCACGCTATGACCCACGGGAGCGGAGCAATCACGAAAGACGTAACTTAACGCGATTGAAGTAAGCCATGTGGACGAAGTCGCGGGCAGGTCGCTAGCCTTGTGTATTGCTAGTGTGTCTCTCGATTGGTGTTGATTAGTTATTTGACGTTAATTAATTAAGTTTAATTGTGTTTTTTTTAAATATCATTTTAATTTTATTAAGTATTTATTGTTATAGCGGCCATAAAAATACATAATATTCTGTAGAAATTTCCACTCTAACTATTATGGTTGACGAACGATGCTTGAACCGACGAATTATAAAAAAAAAAAAAAAAAAAAAAATATAATTTGCAATGCTTGCGGCTATGAAAGTGGTAATAATATAACATAGCACCAACATTGGAGTCATAGTTCGCGTTAAACTTTTTTGACTTTTACGGTTCATGAGATACACAGCCCGCTGACAGACAGACTGACGGACAGTGAGGGCTTATCAATATAGTCCCATTCCCGGGCCATACGGAACCCAAAAAACGTGTAATTCACATACGATGGTATGTGAATAGGTACACGTTTTTTGGGTTCCGTTCCAGAGATGTACCAATGTACACTCACAGTTCGCCAGTATGCTTAGGTCCCATGAAATAGGGGGCGAGCCTATTGCCATTAACCGGGCACCAAGTCTAATTCCGAGCTACTACTGAGAATTTCATATAAAAACCCAATAACACTTTTTGCTCGACCTCGGTATCGAACCCAAGACCTCTAGCGTAGCAGTCGCGCTTAGGTGTGTATTCATATTCCTATAACATCTTTGTTATATATACTTGTTCATCAGGGACCTAATTCCCGTCAATTTTTATTAAGATTTACTTTCTCTTGTCTCGTCTATGAGGTAATGTCGTGATAAAGGCCCATTTGGTGTCGCATGCCCTTAGTTCGTTTGCCTAACATGACTGATAGTATTAGTAACTTGTACCTGTAAATATGTAAGTGGTTTAACTTGATTTAGAAGAAGGTTACGTGGTTCTATGTCGTTTCAATAATTTTTAAATTAGTCTGTAGTGGTTCTTCTCGTAGACCACTTTTAGGAAACTATTTTCGGAAATGCTGCCAGTCTTGGAGCACTTACGCCGCATTGACATAGATTTTTGATGCTCTATAAGCTTTTTTACATTATTCTCTTTATAAAGAAGCATGCGACAATTTTGGACCCACTTCACATACTAACACGCTGTATTCCCCGAAGGGTTAGGCAGAGGTGTTACAATGTACACCCACAGTTCGCCGGTATGTTTTTAGGTCCCATGTAATAGGGGGCGAGCCTATTGCCATTAACCGGGCACAAATCCTATCTCCGAGCTGCTACTGAGAATTTCATAGAAAAAACCAATAACACTTTTTGCTCGACCTGGGAATCGAACCCAAGACCTCTAGCGTAGCAGTCGCGCTAAGGACTACTAGACTAACGAGGCAGGACCCACTTTTCAACAGTAATCAGACCCATATCCTTTGAAAGCTCTTAGAGAGTACTCCATTTCATCATATAGCAGCTAGCTTCAAATCCAGCGCGAAAATTATGTTTTGGGACGTTTTCGTTTAAGTCTTAAAGTAATTTCTCCTTTTAATTTAAATTAAAAAATGTACTGTCCTAAATATACCGGCGAACTGTGGATGTACATTGTCACACCTCTGCCTACCCCCTCGGGGAATACAGGCGTGATGGTATGTATGTATGTAAATAATTTACATAACACATACACATTTTAATTCAAAAACCATGTTGTTTTCTTTTTAACTTGCCAAAGCACTATTTTTGCTGCCATAGAATGAAATGGAGTACTCCTTAAGGGCTTTCATATGACATGGGTCTGATCATTGTTGGGCAATATTGAAAAGTGGGTCCAAGAATCATACAATGGTGCCCATGGTCCTTTGTACAAACTTTGTAATTTTATTATTAACCGACTTCAAAAAGGAGATGGCTGTATTATTTATGTATATTCATCAATTGTGGATCCATTTTGAAAATTCTTTTTTATTTATAAGTTTTGTGTTTAGGCTTATATTTATGGTAGGTAGGTGTTTATGCAGATGGTTTTTAAATGAGATAAAATATCTTTTTTCTGAAATAAACTTATAAAAAAGCATTTTCATCAACCGCAAGGCCAATCTTTTTTTTTAGTTCGATGGTGGAAAGTCGTCCCACCGGCCCGGGGTCGGGGGGTGTCTGTCAGACTTTTACTGACTAAAAACCACTTCGGTATTCCCCCTAGGTATTTAAAAAGCAAAGCAATAGTTTAAACAGCAAAAATAACCTTCCAAGCAATCAAAATGAGTTTAATGACTCAAAAACCAAGTGAATAAACCCCAGTCCGCTTCAAACCAATCCATTTATTAAATAAATTCAAGTTTCCAAGAAAAGATCAATCATACATCACATAATGCGGTTCAAGATGAAATGCACCCGATAATTCATAGTCAATTACGTTTTATAAGTGAAATAAATTGAAAACAACCACGTCTAGCGTCCATTGTATAGGTAAAGCAGTGCTTTGTTTTATCGAATGCCGCTTTTGCGTGTATAGTACTCATTTGGATGCTTTACTGCGAAAGGTGGATGGTGTTATGCAATGTGAGATGGTATCAAAATTGTAAGGTTCCGTACGGTAAGGGTGCCAAACGGGACCCTATTACTAAGACTACTCTGTCTATCTGTCACAGGACTCTATCTTTTGAACCGTAATTGGTAGACGCTTGTAATTTGTACAGAGTGTGTGTTACTATGGCCGCTATAACAACAAATAATAAAAATATAATAAAGTAAATATCACGCCTGTATTCCCCGAAGGGTTAGGCAGAGGTGTACCAATGTACACCCATAGTTCGCCGGTATGTTTAGGTCCCATGTAATGGGAGGCGAGCCTATTGTCAATAATCGGGCACAAATCCTAACTCCGAGCTGCTACTGAGAATTTCATAGAAAAACCCAATAAACACTTTTTGCTCGACCTGGGAATCGAACCCAAGACCTTTAGCGTAGCAGTCGCGCTTAGGACCACTACGCTACCGAGGCAGTTAAAAGAAGATATATACAAAAAACTATATGTTTTAAATATAGTGTAAAATATTGTACAGTGGTACGGAACTCTTCGTGTGCAAGTCCAACACGCACTTGACATGTTTTTATGTAAGTTTGGATCGTGTTTGATCAATCTTGTTTTAATTCGCATACCTACTTAAACAGCTACTCCAGGAACTAACCTTCAAGCCATACAAATATTTCTTCCGTACGAAAATCGAACTGGCGACACGCAGCAAAGCAGCCACCCTCACAACCACTGCGCCAACCGTACCAACATACACGCGAAGCCTCTTTTAATACCCTCTTTACGGACCCTTATCCAATCACAAATTAATAAAAAAAACAGTCATCAATACAGTAACAATTGAAACGTGGAATAATAAGACTTCCTCTTCGTTAAGACAAATAACGATATTGGACATAAAGAAAATAAAATACACAACAATATACCTATTTTCCTTTTTATCCTTCGTTTGTTCGAAGAGCAATGTTCCTATTACTTAACGAAATGACGGCGGTTATTGCTTCAAGAAATGGGAGCATTTGGCAAAGATATTTCACTTATATTTCAGGCATTCAATTGCTTATGTAAGCACATCTTTAAAACAATAACCTTGTATACAATAGACTAGGTTTTGCTAGCGACATCGCCCGCGAAATCTCGGTTTTTTTTAAATTTTAATCACGATTCGAAAAGCACGTGGCGATATCTATTATCATACATACCATCACGCCTGTATTCCCCGAAGGGTTAGGTAGAGGTGTACCAATGTACACCCACAGTTCGCCGGTATGTTTAGGTCCCATGTAATAGCGGGCGAGCCTATTGCCATTAACCCGGCACAAATCCTAACTCCGAGCTGCTACTGAGAATTTCATAGAAAAACCCAATAACACTTTTTGCTCGACCTGGGAATCGAACCCAAGACCTCTAGCGTAGCAGTCGCGCTTAGGACCACTAGGCCAGCGAGGCAATAAAATAAATAAACATTTGAATTTTAAACACAGCGAAATCTAAACCTGTAATATTTGTGATAATAAATTATATTCATGTCTGACTTTAAAATTAATTGCTAAGCTTCAATAAAATTTACTGCTTCATTCTAACGTTAAATTGGAATTTTGTAACTTTTTTTTTTTTGGTGGGTGGGAAGTCATCAAATGACTTCTCCCGCCCTGGGCGGGGCGGGAGGGAGTGTCAGACTTTTACTGACTAAAACCCACCCATGTTCCTTCTTGTGCCCTTTGCGTTCCGGGGGCGCGGTATTACGAACAACCCGCAGCCAAATATTCCACAGCTGGATATAATTTTGTAACTTGCGTGTGCGACAAACGTACCAGCTAATCAACGAATATATTAAATGTTTACAAATTCTATTAATAACTAGCTTATGCCCGTGGCTTCGTCCGCGTGAATGTCGGCTATCGGTGGCGTTTTCTTTGAGCGATACCCTAATTCTATTTATAAAATAAATGTAGCTTAAGTTACAACTTATTAAATTAGTTATCTATAAGAAAAAGTCTTGTCAAAATCGGGGTAGCTGTTTAGGAGATTAGTGGAAACAGATAGACAAACAGTAAAACAGAACATTATATGTGCATTTAGCAAAAAGCTGTCTTTTGATATTACAATCAGCTCAATCAACTGCCTCGTTGGCTTAGTGGTCCTAAGCGCGACTGCTACGCTAGAGGTCTTGGGTTCAATTCCCAGGTCGAGCAAAAAGTGTTAATGGGTTTTTCTATGAAATTCTTAGTAGCAGCTCGGAGTTTGGATTTGTGCCCGGTTAATGGCAGTAGGCTCGCCCCCTATCACATGGGACCTAAACATACCGGCGAACTGTGGGTGTACATTGTTACACCTCTGCCTAACCCCTCGGGGACTGCAGGCGTGATGGTACGTATGTATGTACAGTTAGACACTTCAAATTTTATTTAGGTATTTGTACCAATAGATTAAATTTTGTATACATTCACATTATAGAAAAATTCTATTGAATAGACACTGAATGTTCTTTGGAACTGTTAGAAATCAATTAATTGGATTTCACTCGAATTGAAAGTGTTTGTTAATCAATATTTGACCTACATTTTAGAATAATTTATTGAGTTAAAGACCCAATAAGTACTTTGAAGATTTTGATTTGAAATCTACAATACCTAATGCTGATTCAAATGATGAAATAACGCACTTCAAATGAGGCAGACGTAGATACGAATATTAGATGATACATTTTAATTATTCCACGGACCAAATTTCGGCAACCAATCTCAATGGAGACTAATTAATTACGCAGGAGATATAATTGTGCACAAGGCAACACAGGTGCACTCCCTGTTCCCTCCCTCTCATAGTCCGATGGGACAGCAATCCGATACGACCGGGAAGATATTAGTGCAGGACCAATGGCTTTACGTGCTTTCTGAGGCACTAGGGTATCACACTACCGACTAACAAACTCCGGGCTGCTACTGAGAAATTCACACATACCATCACGCCTGTATTCCCCGAAGGGTTAGGCAGAGGTAAACCAGTGTACACCCACAGTTCGCCGGTATGGTTTAGGTCCCATGTAATATGGAGCGAGCCTTTTGCCATTAACCGACCACAAATCCTAACTTCGAGCTGCTACTGAGAATTTCATAGAAAAACCTAATAACACTTTTTGCTCGACCTGGGAATCGAACCCAAGACCTAAAAACCCTACCCTAAAAACATCTTGTCCAAGCCGAAATCAATCCAGGCACCTCAAATGAGTAAGGCGTTCGAACGCTGCTGACACCTTATAGGAGCTAGGAGCTGGTATTCCGCGATTGGAGTAGTGGAACGAAATATTTGTATGACTGACAGTTGTTCAGGGTCTGGTTCTGTGTGTATGTTGTAGTTTGTAAACGCACCCACGCAGGAAGACGCTGGATGCAGGCCGCTTCCAGCCGGTCCCTTTGTAAATCTACGGGGAGGCCTTTTTTTTAGTGGTGGGATATCATCAAAAATGACTTCCCCCGCCCCGGGCGGGGCGGGAGGGAGTGTCAGACTTTTACTGACTAAAACCCATCCGGGCGCGGTATCTCTTACGAATGACCCGCAGCTCTGGCAGGAACCCGCTGCCCCAGCAGGCCGGGGAGGCCTATGTCCAGCAAAGGACGTCCTGCTGCTGATATGATGATGTTGAAATGCATCCACGATACAGGATAAATTCCTAGTATGCGATTGTTAAGAAAACTTGCATAATTTTCGGCAGTTCCAAAAACAGTTAAGCATAAAACCAATAGCTCTTAGAATAATATTTTAACACAATTATTTCACACAGAATGCATTAAGTATAATTAAATTCAATATTATGTAAATTCCCAAGGATTCCTTTAGGTTGTACGTTTAGTTGTCCTAGTATTTACACTTACTACCTAGGCAGGTGGCGAGATAACTAGGCTTTAATTAATCAACAAGTACTAGCAATAATACTCTTATCTACGCATAGAATATCTATAAATTATGTTCTGAGCTGTGACCTAGAGGTGTATTAATAGAATTTGATTATAAACAACTAGGTTTTCGACGACCTGATTAAGATGCTGGATGCAGGCTGCTTCTAACCGGTCCTGTAGGAAATCTATGGGGCAGGCCTATGCCCAGCAGTGGACGTCCTACAGCTGATATGATGATGATGAACTAGCTTTTATCCCTGACTTTGTCCGCGTAAATGTCGGTTATACATAGGTATATTTTTTTTCCTTTTTTTTTAAAACACTTGCCCTACACTAGGAATTTCTCCTGTATCGTGGATGCGTTTATAAATATATAAACTCACATACACCAACAGCCAGACTCCGAACAACTATCTATTGGCCATACAAATATTTGTTCCGTGCGGGGATCGAACCCGCGACACGCAGCGCAGCAGCCAATCGCTTAGCCACTGCGCCAGCTGTGCCGTCAACTAATAAAACTAATAATAATTTAAAACTAGCTTCTTCCCGCGACTTCGCCCGCGTGGTACTTTTTACCCGCGTTAAATCACATGCAGCGTGGTGTTAATAACCTGTCTATTCTTCATTAACGTGGCTATTATTTACTAAAAGATTTTTTCCATCCGGAACCGTACATTTTTCCGGCATAAAAATTAGCTGAAATGATAGTCAAAGTCAAAGTCAAACCATTTATTTCAATTAGCCCTTTAAAAGTCACTTTTGAACGTCAATTACAAGGTAAAATAAAGGGCCTTGACAGACAGACAGGCAGACGGTCGAAAAAAGTGATCTTATAAGAGTTCCGTTTTTTCCTTTTGAGGTATGGAACCCTAAAAGTTAAAAACTACGAATCTAGTTGCCCATTCCCAAAAGGTAATTTCGTATGGAAAAGAACGGGCAAGAAACTCTATACATACACTTTTAAAAAATGTATTACAATAAATTGTACAGTAACATAGATTCCAGACTATAGTCTATCTTTGGGCCAAATTTTATCCGAATCCATTTAGCAGTTGAAGTGTCAAATAGTAACAAACATCATCACATACCATCACGCCTGTGTTCGCTGAAGGGTAAGACAGAGGTGTTACCAACATACACCTACAGTTCGCCGTTATGTTTTAAGTCCCATGTATTAGAGGGCGAGCCTATTACCATTAACCGGGCACTAATCTTAAGTCCGAGCTGCTACTGAGAATTTCCTAGAAAAACTCAAAAACACTGCTCGACCTGGGAATCGAACCCAAAACCATTAGCGCCACCGCTCATAAACTTTCGAGTCTATGATTGTTGTATGATTTATCGTTTAGAAGCACGCTTCACCACGATTTTGTGCCACAAAATTGATTAACATTTATCGGACATAGATCACCATACCTAAATACGTTCCTATGTCCACTAATCCTAGCTTACTTCCTACCTGAAACGTCCCTCACATGAGGTTATCAGATTAATTAGCTATTCGATCCGATACCCGTGCTATATTTCCGCAATCTCTTCCGTATTACGCGCAGTTCTATCATTTGCATCGCATTTGGTGTTGTCAACCCCATTTCCAATATCGTCTGCATCATCAAAAACACAACACGGTGGCTAAAGTACAATATCGTTATGCTATTTTATTAACAGACTTTAAAATATGAGTAGTTTCTTGGTTGTCATCTTAGCTAATTATAAACCGATTTCAGTAATTTATAACATACCATCACGCCTGTATCCCTCGAAGGGAAAGGCAGAGGTGTAACAAAGTACACCCACAGTTCGCCAGTATGTTTAGGTCCTATGTTATAGGGGGCGTGCCTATTGTCAATAATTTATTGGATGGATTTGGTTATGCTTAATGCATGGCCACATTCAAACGCGAAGATCTAATGTAAATCTTCGGAGAATTGTCTTCAGAATATCATATCTTGTAAAGCAAAGCAGCGTTGCTGTGTTCCGGTTTGAAGGCTATAAGTCAAGACAAGACATACCATCACGCCTGTATTCCCCGAAGGGTTAGGCAGAGGTGTAACAATGTACACCCACAGTTCGCCGGTATGTTTAGGTCCCATGTAACATGGGGCGAGCCTATTGCCATTAACCGGGCACAAATCCTAACTCCGAGCTGCTACTGAGAATTTCATAGCAAACTCAATAACACTTTTTGCTCGACCTGGGAATCGAACCCAAGACCTCTAGCGTAGCAGTCGCGTTTAGGACCACTAGGCTAACGAGGCAGTTAAGGCTTTAAGTGCCGGTGTAATTACAAGTTCATGAGACATTTCAACTTAATTTTTGGGATGGCAACGTATTTGCAAGGCCTCTGGTATTGCAGATAACTATAGGTAGCGGTGACCACTTAAGATCAGGTGGCCCGTGGGTTTGCTTGCCATCCAAAGGCATAAATAACAGTATTGCCCCGTTTCATAGGCGGTAGATAGAACACGTAATACGTGTGGGTTCATCGCCTTGTCTTCCTAAACCCAGTAACAAGATGGTTAGTTAGAATTAAAAAAACATCTACATAAAAAAATATACCATCACGTACATACCATCACGCCTGTATTCCCCGAAGGGTTAGGCAGAGGTGTACCAGTGTACACCCACAGTTCGTCGGTATGTTTAGGTCCCATGTAATAGGGGGCGAGCCTATTGCCATTAATCGGGCACAAATCCTAACTCCAAGCTACTACTGAGAATTTTATAGAAACTCCAAATCCACTCCGCACGCTCAACCTCATAGCGACTGAGACGGACTTATTCTGTTGTTCTCTGGGTGAATTCGCAAGGAAAGCTTTGTTTGTAATTAGTTATTGGTATTAGTTATAAGTAACAATTAAGTTAAATTAAGGCGCATTTACCGCATTGGTTAGCTGTAATGGTAAATGTATGTTGATAAATAAATAAATAAACACTTTACTCGACCTGGGAACAAAATATATTTATTTTATTACTGATTTGTGTTGAGAATCAATGGAATAGTTACCACCTTGTACACAGTAAGGTAATAAATGTGTGAGTTGTACCTCACTGTATTTTCTAGATAATAAAATCTCATAGGTATTGCAACACGAATATATCTTTTGAGCAATGTTCTTGAAATAAATCGTGTATAGAAAACGAGTATCAGGTACCTACAGAATACGGATTAATTTGCAATCGATGATCTGTTGTATAACATTACTATTTATGAGATCAATTTACTGGCTATACATAGCCGGCTTTGGGTCTTTCTAAAATAAAAATGATATTAATTCTATAGATAGGTTAAAAACTGCCTCGTTAGCCTAGTGGTTCTAAGCGCGACTGCTACTCTAGAGGTCTTGGATTCGATTCCCAGGTCGAGCAAAGTGTCATTGTGTTTTTCTGTGAAATTCTCAGTAGCAGTTCAGCGTTAGGATTTGTGCCCGGTTAATGGCAAGAGGCTCGCCCCCTATTACATGGAACCTAAACATGCCGTCGAACTGTGGGTGTACATTTGTACCAATGTACACCCACAGTTCGACGGCATGTTTAGGTGAGAAATAGAAGAGGTGTACCTCTTCCTATCCCTTCGCGGGAATACAGGCGTGATGAAATGTTATGTGTTCCTTGCTTTCTTTATAGCATACCAATCTTATACCACAAAATCCGCGATCAAAAATCCACTGAACGTACAATCACTAACTTCAACACCAAGGAACCAAAAATTTTCCTGAAAACCTTTTTTTCCGAATCGAATCTAATATCCACCACGATTTCTTCTGCAATACTTACATTATTTCATATTCGAATTTCCTTCCATGATTCTTATGCTTATCACGCGTAAAGAATTTCCGGTTTTCCATTAAAATATAAATGCGGTGAGTTTTTATGAGCCCCTAATATATTTTTTCATCACATGATTTGCATTTGAGTTGAATTTTTGAATAATTTGACGGGAAAAAGTGCGTTTGTTTTGCGCAAATATTTTTTCCTTGTAATAACGAGATAAGTAGCTAGATTTACTTAGGATCTGACTATAGCGGCAGAATTTTTACCATCTGGAAAATAATAGACCACAGTTTTTTTTTACCTGTCAATAAATACTAGATCATACTAAAACACAAAAAGTACAAACATGATTTTTATTTACACACACAAAAAACTATATCCATCTCTTTCTCGCCTCACCATTAAGAAAGAGACAAGAATACATTAAGTTTACTTCGGTCTGGGCACAAAGAAATTCACGCTTGTAGGTACTTAAAAATTCCACAGTCAGACCACTAGTACTTAATGTCCAACTTTTCTCTCATTTCCGACTTATAATTTGCGCTAGAAAATTACCAGAGACTTACATAAAAGTTTTCTTTTTAAAGTTCGACGTTGAAGAAATGTAAAGGTGGTCCTTCACCGGGAGCTAATAAATAGCCTGTAATGTAACACTTTAACAAGCCACGATCCGATTTTGAGAATTAAGTTTCGTTTTTCATAATGCGCACAGCAAAGAAGTGGAACTCTCTAACTGCGTCTGTATTTCCGAACGCATTCAACCCTAACCTGTTCAAAGTTAGAGCGAACGATGATTTCGTTTTTTCAAGCCTTTGCTGTCTCACCCCTGGGCTTAGGCCTCCCTCCACTGCTTCCATCTTTCACGATTCCGTGCTTCATCTTTCCAGTTTTTGAGGAAATTATCCAGCTCATCCCGCCATCTTCTTCGTGGTCTGCCTCTGTCTTAGGGTAGTTCGGTCCAGTTTAGTGCTACTAAACTGGTCTGACTGGCTGCTTGCTGCTTGTCCGGCATGTGGCAGACTGTAAATATTTTATTTAAAACTAGCTTCTGCCCGCGACTTCGTCCGGGTGAATATTTTCAGCTGTGTTTAGTAACGTCTTTGGTTACTGCTCCGCTCCCGTGTGTCGTACCGTGATGTGTTATAGCCTATGACACTCACAATTAACGTGCCTTTCTATGTGTAAAATATTTTTTTAAATCAGTTCAGTAGATCTAGAGATTACCCCCTACAACCTCACAAACTTTAACTCTTTATCTATATCTATACTAATCGATACTAATATTATAAACAGAAAAAATATTTTTTTGTTTGTAACGAATAGGCTCCGAAACTGCTGGACCAATTAAAACAATGTGTTCACCAATAGTTAGCTACATTATTCCTGAGTGACATAAGCTATATACCATCACGCTACGGCCCACGGGAGCGGAGCAGTAACGATAAACCTAGCTTAACGCGGGTGAAATAAGCCACGCAGACGAAGTCGCGAGCAGGTCGTTAGCAATATCAGTAAAGATAAATGATTTTGATATTTAATCTGAATTGTTAGGGTCCAGTGAGAGAGCATCCTAATACTAAAGAAAGTTGGAATTAAATCGCTCTTACTGGATCTGGCAGAAACGGAACGGTGGAAACTGTTTAAATGTTGATACTTTGTGGTTTTCAGTGACCGCGACTGGACGAACTTTCAGTCTATTGAGGAATTAGTTGATTGTAGGAGATTTTTCTTGAGCAACCGAAGTAAGTAATTTGTCGGTATACTGTGAGCCTTGCCTTGTCTGCCCCGTTGGTCTTGTGGTAGCAAGATTAAAAAAAAAAAGTGTTATTGGGTTTTTCCATAAAGATTTGCATAGTAGCAGCCAGGAGTTTGGAAGTTGGTAGTGTGACACCCCCGTGCCTCGAATAGCACGTAAAGCTGTTGGTCCCGGCTGTCATTCATAGATCTTTGATAGTCGTTACGGATAGTCAAAAGCCAGGAAGTCTGACAATCAGTCTATCCAAGAGGTATCGTGTTGCCCACTAACTGGGTTGTGGAGGTCAGATAGGCAATACCTCCATGTAAAACACTGGTATTCGGTATAACACTGGTTATTAGACTAGAAGCCGACCCCAACATAGTTGGGAAAAGTCTAAACAGAGTAGTACATGGGTTCTGTGAATCAAGAACCCATGCAGCTAACGAAGGGCACATCGTGGACCGCGTACGCCACGGTAAAACAGTGCCTTTACCCAGTCATTATTATTTTGAGGGGATAGAAAACACGTGACATTTAAATCCGTCATCAACACCATAGACGCGTAATTAAACAAATTAAGCTCACACAAAGACTCAAAGGGGTATTGAAAATGTTTTGTCAAGACCTCGACTCCTAACAACGGTATTATTTAAATTCGCTTTGTGATATTTTGCTGGTGTTTACAGCTAAATTATGGTTTAAAAATATATATTACTTGGGGAGAAATATTATAAAAAAAGGTTTTTTTTACATACCATCATACCACCATTATCCATTATCGTTATGACGCCTGTGTTCCCCGAAGGGTGAGGCAGAGGTGTACCAAGGTACACCCACAGTTCGCCAGAATGTTTTTTAGGTCCCATGTAATCCGAGCCTATTGCCATTAACCGGGCACAAATCCTAACTCCGAGCTGCTACTGAGAATTTTATAGAAAAACCCAATAACACTTTTTGCTCGACCTGGGAATCGAACCCAAGACCTCTAGCGTAGCAGTCGCGCTTAGGACCACTAGGCTAACGAGGCAGTTCACCGTAGCAGGATAGCCGTATAATATAACACCAAAACCCAGAAACCAATTCATACTGACTAAGTTAATGTTGCCTGCGATTTATCGGCTCGTTTCAATAAGAGTCTGTATATAAAAAGGTAATAAAACCTTCAGGGTTTATCTCTGAAGAATTACTGGTTAGCTGAAGATATTCGGTTATCCCTCAAGATATAAGATGGCTTGCAAATGGCTAAGTTTATTGAGGTAATTTTTGAGAAAGCATATTGCTGTTTTGTGATTATTCTTTTTGGGAATGATTAGAAAGAGATTCGTTGTTAAATATTTAACTGTGACAGGAAAAGCTTCTATTTATTTTTTTTGGTAGATCAGTATAAGCGACTGCCCCGTTGGTCGCGAAGCACGACTAATGAGCACGGGGTCCTGGGTTCGATTCCCGGATCGGGCAAAAAAAAGTGTTATCGGGTTTTACCATTACGAATTTCTCAGTGGCAGCCCGGAGTTTGGCCCGTGACTCGGAAAGCACGTAAAGCCGTTGGTCCCAGCTGTCATTCGTAGATATTTGACAGTCGGTCAGATAGGCAGTCGCTCTATGTAAAACACTGATATTCAGGTGCATCCGGTTAGACTGGAAGCCGACCTCAACGTAGTTGGGAAAAGGCTAAGTAGATGATGATGATGGTAGATCAGTATAGGTAATGATTTATTTCTAACATTAGTTCAATAGTTTTTTATATTTTATTGCAAAAAGTCATAAGGAAAAGTCAGAAAAAATTTCTTCGTTTTTAGGAAAAGAGTTCCTGAAAGGGTTTTATTTTTTTTGATGGGTGGGAAATCATCAAATAACTTCTCCGACCCTGGGCGGGGCGGGAGGGAGTGTCAGGCTTTTACTGACTAAAACCCACCCATGTTCCTTCTTGTGCCCTTGCGTTCCGACGGCGCGGTATCTCTTACGAACAACCCGCAGCCAAATATTCCACAACTGGATATAAGCCTCTCCACTTGCACGCCACTTAGCTCGATTATCGGCAACTCTCTCTTTATCTGAACACACAGAGCACATTATTTTAAACCGAATTCAAAAATTAAGTAAATAATCGGTCTTTAACTGTCTCGTTGGCCTAGTGGTCCTAAGCGCGAATGCTACGCTAGAGGTCTTGGGTTCGATTCCCAGGTCGAGCAAAAAGTGTTATTGGGTTTTTCTATGAAATTCTCAGTAGCAGCTCGGAGTTTGGATTTGTGCCCGGTTAATGGCAATAGGCTTGCCCCCTATTACATGGGACCTAAACATACCGGCGAACTGTGGGTGTATATTGTTACACCTCTGCCTACCCCTTCGGGGAATACAGGCGTGATGGTATGGTAATCGGTCTTTCCCTTCAAGTAGAAAAGTTGGAGCCTGGTACCTCAATGACTTGGTAATGTGACGACAGTACCATTCACTGGAAGCACTTGTTGGTGTAACACCACAATTCTACGTAGAACTTGTTGCCTATTTGGTATGGAAATTCTCCAAGCTACCCTTTGTAAAATTTGGACCGTCGTCGTCGGGCTCGACGCTCTGTTGTGTACTACAAACGGCTCCCAGGAATTTCTCCTCTATCGTCAATGCGTTGAATGTTGCAAGACAAGTTAAATAATGTTTGGTGTGCAATGTTTTGTTATCTAGATAAATCGAAGACCTGACCTTTTGTACAGAAGCCTGACTTCCAAATTATAGCCATACGTACGAGTCAAAGTCAAAACATTTATTTCAATTAGACCATTTACAGGCACTATTGAATTGTCATAAAGTTACAGTTTAAGGTAGAAGCTAGTTGCTCGTTCCAAAACGTAGGTCTCTGTGGAGAAGAACGAGCAAGAAACTCCACGGACACTCTTTTCCTTCAATTTGGTTTTTACAAAACCTTGGTTTCAATATTCTTGTTGCTTCTAGTCTGAGTCTTTGAATATCTCTAAATGAGCAACTAATTAAAGCGTACGCGTTCAACTCTAATCTCTTCAAATTAAGAGTGAACAGGCTTCTGCTGGGTAAGCTCACTCCATCGTCGACCTTGTCTTTGTCACCTCTGACCTAGACTAAAGTCAAGAGCTTACCCATCTCGAATAAAAAAGAAATATAAAATCTGTTTACAATCATATCTCAGCGATAATCAATGACAAAAAACCTGGCAAGTGCCATTATCTATAAAAACGGCAAAAATCGATAATCGAACCCAAGACCTCTAGCGTAGCAGTCGCACTTAGGACCACTAGGCTAACGAGGCGGTTCGACGACGGTACTTATTATTAAACATGATAATTAACTTTAAAATCCATAAAATTAATTACCTGCAGTAGCAACTAGCCAACCTAATTAGAGAAACTGTCGATGTTTTATAAAACACTAATACCAACCGACACTCAATAAAAACAATTAGGACTGCCGTACATTTCCAGTAATTAATACACGATAAAATTTTCCTTTTTCAATCGATTTTGAACCTACCTCCACGGGAATAAGGTTGGTAATTGCTCTTTGTAGTGATGCAATTTGAAATTTTCACACTTGGACTGAGAACTCCATTGTTTTCTAGTGTTAACTTTAATAACTGACTAACAGAAGTATAATTGCACGTTCATTTGTTTATAAAAACATCTTGTTGGGGTTACTTGGTTTTGATGTTCATCTGGGGATACGAAAGTTTTGTCCGTTAAACTGTTTAAATAAGTGTTTAGATCAATTTTAGCTTGGTACTTGAAATAATATACTTCCGAACGAATGTCGACCACGAAGGCCAATCTCAATGGAAACTAGACAAGTATGTAGAAGATAATTATACTTAGTGTACAAGTATCAAGCGCTCAAAAAATAAATAAATGTTTTTTTTGTGTTTGGAAATCATCGAATGACTTCCCCCGCCCTGGACGGGGCGGGAAGGAGTGTTAGACTTTTACTGACTAAAACTCATCCATGTTCCTTCTTGTGCCCTTTGCGTTCCGGGGGCGCGGTATCTCTTACGACCAACCCGCAGCCCCGGCAAGCATCGACCCTGAGTGGCCTCTTCAAAATATGCCGACATCCCTTTGAGGCGCGCGTGGAACACGAACGCGCCGTCGACACGGCCTGTCGTTATGCGACGTACGGACGGTGAGCTACTCATTGCTCACCGTATACAGGCCCGCGTCGACTGTGGCCGGGAATCGTCTCGCGGCTCCCAACGCCCGGAGCGTCTAGCAAACATTATATTGACGTTATATTGTGTAAATGACTGCATTTTTGTTTTTTTTTTTTGGTAATAGATAATAACCTACATTGATTTATGTTTACCCTGAAATAACTTAGCTTATTTATTTAAACTTTATGCAACCAAAAATACAAAGGCGGACTTAATGCAGCATATTATACATACACACACATACCATAACGCCTGTATTCCCCGAAGGGTTAGGAAGATGTGTACCAATGTACAATTGTACACCTGCAGTTCGCCTGTACGTTTAAGCCCCATGTAGATAAGAGGGGGCGAGCCTATTGCGATTAACCGGACACAAATCCTAGCTCCGAGCTGCTCGTTAGCCTATTGGTCCTAAGCACGACTACTACCCTAGAAGTCTTGGGTTCGATTCCCAGGTCGAGCAAAAAGTGTTATTGGGTTTTTCTACGAAATTCTCAGTAGCAGCTCGGAGTTAGGATTTGTGCCCGGTTAATGGCAATAGGCTCGCCCCCTATTACATGGGACCTAAACATACCGGCGAACTGTGAGTGTACATTGGTAGACCTCTGCCTAACCTTTCGGGAATACAGGCGTGATGGTATGTATGTTTAGTAGAGAGAATAAAATACTTCTGTGTAAACCTACAATAGTACAAAACAACTCCAACCAACAAAAAACTAAATACCTAGAAAATAAATGAACCAATTAGCCAAAACTCCATACAAAAAGCCGTTAAACTGAATTAACTTTGTCCAAAAGCGACGGAAAAAGATTAATCGTGTAACGAGCCCAGCCTCCTTAAGAAATCAATAAGTATTTTTCTCCTCAACTTCGGGAACACTGTACAGAATATTCAGCATACTTAACTAAATGAACTGTCTGTACGGGGCTCGCATTATTATGAGGCTGTTGTCTTGAACTCCCTTTAGACTCAATTCAATTACACTGAAAGTTTTTTGTTAGGCTTCTTAGGATGCAAGGGAAGCCTGGAGTTGCGATCTAGTTAGACCCTCATATTGGTCACAAACTTGCCTCTTACGTAAAAGTCAAAGTCAAAGCATTTATTTCAATTAGACCATTTACAGGCACTTTTGAATTTTTAAGAAGTTACAGTTTAAGGTTGAAGCTGTTCCAAAACGTTGGTCTCTATGGAGAAGAACGAACAAGAAACTCACTCGTAATTTTTTAACTGATAATTTAAAAAAGAATAGGGTGGTATAATCGAAACAACTACTGAAGCGGTCCGCAAAGGGAGGTCACAGAAAAATTTTGTTTACGGATGAGATAATCTTTACAATTGAACAACATTTAACAAACAAAATAACCGTATTTATGCTCAAAGCTCTAAAGAAGCTTCCCAATTAGTCGACAGAGTGCAATGTGGCATTATCCGACTTCAGTGATGGTTTGGTGGGGTGTTAGCCATGAAGGAGTGACTGAGCCATATTTTTGTGAAAAAGGTATCAAAACATCGGCACAAGTGTATCAAGATACCATTCTTGAGAAGGTAGTTAAGCCCGTTAACAACACCATATTCAATAACCAAGTATGGTCCTTCCAACAAGATTCGGCGCCGGGTCATAAAGCTCGGTCCACGCAGTCTTGGTTGGAAGTGAACGTTTTGGACTTCATCAGAGCTGAAGACTGTCGTCTAGTCCCGATCTTAATCATCTGGATTATGATTTATGGTCTGTTTTAGAGAGTACGGCTTGCTCTAAACGCCACGATAATTTGGGGTCCCTAAAACAATCCATACGATTGGCAGTGAAGAATTTTCCCATGGAAAGAGTGCGTGCTTCTATTGATAACTGGCTTCAACGTTTAAAGGACTGTATTGCAGACAATGGAGACTACTTCGAATAAGCTTTTTATATTATAAATTGTTTTATATTTATGTATTAAACTAACATATCGTATCCGTTATGGAGTGCATTCAAGCAGAGGAGTTGTCCCAGGTTCAACAAGAGCGGCAATTACGCAGTTTGCGCATGACCCATACAGGTACGGCGGACATGAATCCTGGATCCGTTTCCGCAGAGTCGTATCTGCATCGGGATCCGGCTCCATTAATCGCGGACCTACCCATCTCTACTAGATCGGCAGTCATCGCGAGACATGCAAAATGGAATTAATCCCACAGCAATTGATATTACAAGAATTCAAACCACAAAGCGTAAGATATTAAGATTGCTAGGACTATTTCCGTATAAACTGGTTGCCTAGTGATAAGCTGATAAGTAATAAGTACTAATATAAATTGGAGGGGTGTAAAAAGACACTTAGAGAAGAAAAATGTAACCTACATTATTTTTCCCACACTTGTGACTTTTTTTTTGTTAAGGACAATTCCACAATTTTTTTTTAATATTCGTATACTAATCTCTGTCAAAAATGCCTCAATTTATCTTCATTTTTTGTTAAGAAGACCAGGTTTTAAACGTTTTTTATTAGATTTCTAGAAAACTTTAGGTAACAGAGATATTGAAGGTCAAAGTGTCACCTTTTTTTTCGCGAACTTGGTTCTTAGTTGTTATAATTAAACTTGTACCAATAAGACTCCTTCAATTGAAATGTACTTTCTAAATTTATGTTGGACATCACTGATATCGTGAAAAAAGAAATATAGTGCTCTGCATCTCTCCTTATTTCATATTTTTCTGTGCCCAACAGGGTCCATAATTGTTTCTTCTTATTGACACCTACCACCTGTATGTTCACATTATGGATTGCAATAAAGCTTTGAGATTTCATTTGATTTGAGATCGTGAGGAAAACGGAACAGGTGTTCAAATGAGACAACTGGTCTAGCCTCTCTGAGATAATATACCATGACGTCTGTGTTCCCCTAAGGGTTGGGCAAAGGTGTACCAATGTACACCCACAGTTAGCCGGTACGTTTAGGTCTCATAGGGAGCGAGCCTATTGCCTTCAACCGGGCACAAATCCTAACTCCGAGCTTTTATAGAAAAAGCTTAGCATTTGCATTTAGGACCACTTGGCTAACGAGACAGATTTCTGAGATCTACTTCCAAAAGAACCGAAGACCAATTAACTTCGCACGCAGAAGCATGGGCCTTGATTACATCAACCATCAATCATTAAAAACCTCTTGACTATGTAAACAGATGCCTTATAAAAGTTCTGTGCAGAGGGAGGCAGACATGTTTGCTTAGGCCTGTTGCTAGGATAATCTGGGTAATCAAGAAACTGTTGCGACATGTTTGGAGAACCGTCCGTTTGTTGTGAAAGTGTATGCTGAGGGTGGAAAAATAAATATGGATCGGTTTTTGATGTTAAGGGAGCCGGAACATTTCTTATCTTGTATCAGTTTGAAGTGTGAAATTTCTCGACCGAATTTCGGACATGGCAGCCGGAGATTAGTTAAATTAGATGTAAGTATTATACTTAGTGTAATACAGTGTGTGTCATTTGAGGGACTCATGAGGGATGGAGGAATTATACTATATATATTATGGGAAATTATGTTCTTTCTTACTTCTCCGCCCTTCTTTTCTGATTAATTTCAATGCGGGATTCAAGACAGTTGAATCGTTTGTCCGGGACTAGTAGCGGTCCCCACTGTTGACTCTGGCTTTCAAAAGTTACCCCAAAAAAAATATGAGGAGTGGTGGCGCGTTTCCATACCAATCGTTCAAAAAGTTTGCGGGGAACTGTAGTATCTACCTAACTGTAATAGTGGGGCTATATGCCCGGGTTAGTCTTGTGCTTAGTGGCCTTACGCACTGAGGGCCGATGCCTGCCGGGGCTGCGGGTTGTTCGCAAGAGATACCGCGCCCCCGGAACGCAAAGGGCACAAGAAGGAACATGGGTGGGTTTTAGTCAGTAAAAGTCTGATACTCCCTCCCGTCCCGCCCAGGGCGGGAGAAGTTATTTGATGATTTCCCACACACCAAAAAAAAAAAAAAAAAAGTGGCCTTACGTAATGTCATCGTGCACCAACCAACCACCAAGGTATTCGGCCTAAGATTTCAAAACAGTGCGGTTTTTATTCCTGGTGTATTTTATTGTTTCACCACAAAATTTAAAAATGACAGATCACACCAACTTTATGAGAAAGGAAATAGGCAAGTAGGCACTTAATTACATTCTCATTGTTTGACCAAGATATTCGCTCGTACCGAAATTACCATGTGAAAGCGGGAATTAAAAAAAATAAAGTAACAAATTGCGTGATCCATGGGCGTCCCGTGTTTTTATTCAATTATCACTTTATTTAAGGAACCTTTTTTTAAACTCAATTTAATTTTTAATAAAGTAATTGCTTTATGTTTACTTGTGCCCGGGAAAACATAACGGGAGAGGCACGTAAAGTTTTCTCTTGTCCCGTTCTGTTCCCGCGTCGCGCGTCGGCCCTTCCCTATCACACGGGATAAAATAACATGCTATTGATAAAACTTTTTCAATTTATTTGACGTCAAGCACTTAAGTTTTAATTACTTCTTTCACTTGTTAAATGTCCAAGAATGACGAAAAAAAAAGTGCTGATGCGCAAATCCTTAAACTGGGAACATTGTATTCAAATTAATCGACCTGAAGTGAATTAATTGAATCCAGCGGGGGACTAATTCAAAGAATTGTCAAGACGTCTTTTTATAATTTGGAAGGTACATTTTGGTGCCGAATGCGATCCAAAATGGACATTTTTGAAGACCAGCGAACTGTCCTTTCCTTAAATTAATGGGTTTAATTTTTAATTAAAGTTCTGTAGCTAGTGAATTAGATAGGATTTCTCACAAAGTGGAATTCGAACGATTCAAGAGCGGCGAGCGTGTAAGAAAGGCGCGAGGTTTTGTGAAAGGATTTCTAAGAGCACTTCCAACTGAATGAACAATTAATTGGTACGGATTTTGATTCGACACTTTTGTTGTAAACAAAACTTCTTAAAGAGTAAGAGAGAAGCTTTTATAAACTATTTCATCACTAAGAGTTTAATTAACTATTGAACGTTCAAGTTCCTAAAGCAACTAATGTGTTCTAGTTTTCAACAAATATATTTTTCAAATTAGCTGTTGTGGTACGCGTCGGGCTGGGTAATTTTAGTCAAAGTCAAAGCATTTATTTCAATTAGACCATTTACAGGCACTTTTGAGTTGTCAAGAAGTTACATTTAAAAGTTGAAGCGAGTTGCTCGTTCCAAAGCGTAGGTCTCTATGGAGAAGAACGAGCAAGAAACTCCATGGACACTGTTTTCTTTCAATTTGGTTTTTACAAAATCTTGGTTACAATTTCCTGTTGCTTCTATATGTGAAAGCAATGAAGATGAATAAAAAACAATAAAAAATTAATTGTAACACATAACAACACATACCAGCACGCCTGTATTCCCCGAAGGGTTAGGCAGAAGTGTAACAATGTACACCCACAGTTCGCCGGTATGTTTAGGGCCCATGTAATAGGGGGCGAGCCTGTTGCCATTAACCGAGCACAAATCCAAACTCCGAGCTGCTACTGAGAATTTCATAGAGAAACCCAATAACACTTTTTGATCGACCTGGGAATCGACCCCAAGACCTATAGCGTAGCAGTCGCGTTTAGGACCACTAGGCCACCGAGGCAGTTAAAAATAATTGTACTAGTAGTAATTTACCTTAGCATTCAAATCTCTAGTTCTATTCTATATTCTAATTTACCTACATCATTTTCATCATTGATAACAATGATGAGATGATACTCAAATGAGATTGAGAATACATTTTGAACATCTTTTAATTACTAGAATTGATCTTCTGGTCATCTCGCCATCTCTTTCTGGGCCGTCCTTAACCTTCTCTCACCCATTGCTTGAACACTATTTACTTAGCGGTCACCGTGCATGTGGCTGATGTGACCCATGGTAATTTAAATCCAGCAGCCTTTGTCTAAGTCACACATACGTACATCAGTGCATAAATTTACGCCTTTTTCCCAACATTACCCGAAGGCACATCCTAGAACGTGAGTTCGTCGAGCAGCTAATTGTGATGGACTCTGCCTTATTAAAGAGAGTCCCAAACTCGGTTACTAAGTAGTTGATCGCGCGACTTAACTTCCAGGTTACCACCAACTCCTAGGTTACCACCTAGATGTATATGATGTGTAGACGTTTGACGTTAAACCAAACCCGGTACAGCCTCACGCGTTTTTCCCATTAGGGTAGGCAGAAACCACGAAACGACAACCTGCTAATAAGATCCATACATACTCCGTTCGCCTCGTCCTCAGTCATACAACTGGTCATACAAGCGCGCCGGTTACAAGTACTGCGCACTTGACCTTTGTAAAGTACAAAACTATGTTCGTTTGTTTAAAAATTAACCACAGAATACTACGGTAAGATCTACATTCAAATTCTCAACCACATCCAACGGTCAAAAAGATTTTAAATTCTACCCTCACTTGCAAATGACATGCTAATGTATACGCCCCCAGTGAATGGCTGTAGGAAAAAGGGCTTATTCTACATATGCATGCGATTTCCTGATTTATTTCCGACACAAACTACTAAGGCTTTCTGTTAATAGGAAGAGTTTTAGGGTTGAATCGGTAGGGTGGGGTAGTTTTCGGAAAAGTGAAAGCGGACCCAAACGGGGACATTTGTTGCGGGACATGTCACGCCACTATTCTGTACAGTATTACGAGCTCTACTGAGAATTTCATAGGAAACTCCTTTTATCAGATACCCATAATTACAGGCATTCCTGCTGACACCACGTATCTACAATGTATGGCAGCCATAACAGTTTTATGGGATGTCATAATGAGCCACCGGTATGAGTTGTAAAACTCCATCCTTTTTATGGGCTCTCATTAGGGTTAACCAGAACACCCGGTTATTTATGATAGTTATGGTTTTCTTCGTTATTTTTTATTGTGGGTTTATTTATAATACCATCTTAGTGGTATTTGTAGTGGGGGGTTAGTACCAACGGAATTAGGTGATTGGTTATTGTTTTGGGTAGGTTAGAATAAGTATATTTATACATACCCACACATACCATGACGCCTGTATTCCCCGAAGGGTTAGGCAGAGGTGTAATAATGTACACCCACAGTTCGCCGGTATGTTTAAGTCCTTACAGGAACACCTATTCCTAACTATTCGAGGAAACGCTAGGATGTACAGAACTAAGATGGCTTCTAATGAAAAACAGTGCAATTAAAAAACATACAAACCCTACCTAATGACTGCAATAAAAACAACACCACACACCCTGCTTACCTTACGGCCGTGTACAAGTCGTAATGAACTCGCATTAAAATACATGACGGTACTTCTTAAGTATATAAATAACGAACAGAGGCTTTAAAAAAAAATGTTGTCTCATCGTTCCTTTGTTACTGTACTAATAATAACTAGCTTCTGCCCCGACTGCATCCGCGTCAAATTTAAAATATTATCCTATAGGAGCCGAACATTTTTCCGGAATAAAAAGTATCCTATGTGCTATTCGTTCCGATCCGTTCAGCCGTATAAGCGTGAAAGACTAACAAATATCCGTCTATGTAATGCCATTATAGGGAATTTAATGAACTAAAGACATACCTATGAATTATTCCACTGAGCCGTGTCTTTTTCACAATTTAAAGAAAACTTCACAATTACTGTCATTTTTGTGGTTATCCGATTCAAATAGCATCAAACGTATCGCTATTTCGAACCTCATTTGTTAGCCTAGTAGTCCTATGCGCGACTGCTACGCTAGAGGTCTTGGGTTCGAGTCCCAGGTCGAGCAAAAAGTGTTATTAGGTTTCTCTATGAAATTCTCAGTAGCAGCTCGGAGTTAGGATTTGTGCCCGGTTAATGGCAATAGGCTCGCCTCCTATTACATGGGACTTAAACATACCGGCGAACTGTGCGTGTACATTGTTACACCTCTGCCTAACCCTTCGGGGAATACAGGCGTGATGGTATGTGTGTGTGTGTGTGATTTATGTATAAGAGGCCGGCGCCACTGGGCCCCAACATACAAATATTCAAACCCATTTATAAATATCGAAACTACTTCAAAAACTCACTAAAATTTCAATAGTAATTAACCAACAACCCTCCAATTTTCACACAACAACAATACCTCTAACAACACTTCCCAACAACTGTATTTAACGGACATGAACTACTTCCGTTTATAGTTTCTACATTTCCGCTTAAAGCGTTGGTTTATTTAAAAAACTCTTACTAATTAACTTAAAGTGCTTAATAGCTGTAAATTTAGGCGAATTGAAGTGTTACCAGGATGTTTTTGAAAACTTGAAAAGGGTTATTTATTTAGTGTTGCTTACTTAATATGTTTCGATTAAACAGTTTTTGAGATTCTAAGAGTAAGCTTATAGATAGATATTTATGTTGTATTCATTGATTTATCATCATCATCATTACAGCCGCAGCTAAGGGGGAGCGGTCTGCATCCAGCATGTCTGCTTTCATTGATTAATTATTGGCAGCGACGGGAGGAGAGGCCCTAGAAAGTCCTACCCTGACCTTATTGGTGAGGTTTTCAGAAGGTCGGGAACGCAGTACTCCTAACCGGCGTGCTTGTATAACCAGATGTATGAACGTGGACAAGGCGTAAGAAGTATGTAAGGATCGTAGCATGTGGCGTTCTGTGGTTTCCGCGTGCCCCATGGGAAAAAGGCGTGAGTTTATGTATGTATGTATGTAATACCAGCCTATTAGTGTCCCACTGGATAGTCAAGGCCTCTTCTCATACAGAGAAGAAGGCACCAGTATTGAGCACCACGCTTGTTAAAAGCGTATTGGCGATTTTAGACTTATTTTAATTATAAATCCCCAAACCACGTGCATGAGAGACAGGCAACTTGACTACTTAGCCATCACGACATTCAGTAAATAACATTCATGTTTTATCCTGATGAAGGTACAAAAGTCTTCTAAAACATTTGTACAATTCCACACACTTCCTATTCCACGAGCCATCATCTCTACCGAACCCAAAACCCGGAAGCCGCGTGAATATAAACAATAATATCATAGAATGACTTTCATTTGTAAAAGTGCGTAAGACGGCACCCCCTAATGGGCCTCCACTGTCATAAGTAATGGTAGCCATAGCCTGAACCCCTTAGCAATATTTTTGGCTCACTTGACATTTACAACACTTGGATTATAAGCCGTATTAAGCTGGTTTTACGTTCAAAATTCGTATAAGGATATTTTTTTGTCTTACAGAAATTATTTTTTCTTTAATCAATTGGGCGAAGTCTTTAGAGAGTTCTTATTTTGCACTTGAATCTAAACTTTTGTACTAATAATAAAGTGTTTGTTTGTTGATTTTCAATCTTTGCTATACAACATGGCAAAGCAAAGCAAAGTTATAGTAGTCGCCACGAGTCGTGACCACAAGTTAATTTTTGGGTTACTTGGGTTGCTTTCGGGGTTGTTTGGGGCGCCGATGCTGCACGAGATGATTCCGACTAACGGGCCAATCGCGTGCAGCGTCGGCGGCCCAAAAAACCCAGTAAAAACCCTAAAATGCAAAAATTAACTTGACATTTTTCTACTGTACCAGAGTTTGTATAATAATGCTTCAGAAGGAGGCATTATAACAAACAAGCAATTCCCCACGTTAAGTTACGTCGCCGATTACTGCTCCGCTCCCGTCTGTCGTAGCGTATCAATAAATAGTTAACGACCTTCCTTGATAAACGCACAATACAACGCAAAAAGATTTTTCCAAATCGATGTTGAAGTTCATTTATCGAGGACGGCTATAGGCTATATAACATCACGCTACGACCAAAAGGTGGAGAGCAGTAATCAAAAATGTAACTTAATGAGAGAAAAATACTACGCCAACGAAGTCTCTGGCAGAAGCTAGTCCCATATAAATTTGGAAAAAGCCAACCCTTAGAGTGGGAAAATAGGGGTGATTTATTGTATAGGTAGAGGTGTAACAATGTACACCCACAGTTCGCCGGTATGTTTAGGTCCCATGTAATAGGGGGCGAGCTTATTGCCATTAACCGGGCACGAATACTAATTCCGGGCTGCTACTGAGCAAATCCTAATGGAAAAACCCAATAACACTTTTTTGCTCGACCTGGGAATCGAACCGAAGACCTCTAGCATAGCAGTCGCGCTTAGGACCACTAGGCTAACGAGGCAGTTAATGTTACACCTCTGCCTCACCCTTCGGGGAATACAGGCGTGATGGTATGTAATGTATTTATTGTATACTCACAGATTTCAATTCTGAGGTTGTGTATTACAATAAAAGTAATCAAAAATTAAGTGTAAAGTAAATACCTAGAAGAAATATATAATAGAAACATTTTAACAAAAAAAAATTACCGCCGAAGAAACTGGTAAGAAATAAAAAGGCTTTGGTTTTTTGTTAAACTGTAAAGTGAACAATTAACATCGTATTTCTCTGTTTTTCACAGGTCAGTACCCACCCCTTTCATCGCAATCTTCACTCATCATCACCTTTTCAACCACAAATACTTGGTCAGCTATTCCGCCTCCACTCAAGTAAGTAACAAACTCAATACTCAGTTTATCAAAGGACCTTGACCTTTATCGTTAATTACTGTAGAATCTAATTTCGCGGTTCGCAAGACTTAATGAACTGCTTTTTTATTTTCACGTCGACATTTGAAAATGGCTTCCTTTATAGGAAGAGACCTGATTTTTGAACTGAAGTTATTTTGATTGGTTTTGTTAGTCATGGGTGGGTAAGTAGATTATTATGGTTATGTCTGCTGAGTGTTATGACTGCTGAGCGTTAGAATTTGGGTTCGATTCCCAAGTCAAGTAAAGTATTATTGGATTTTTCATTAGGAATTTCTCAGTTAGGAGCCAAGAATTGCCAGTGGGCCCAGAGAGCACCGAAAGGCCCACATGAGGTAGATCGAAGACCTGGTAAAGGTTGAAAATCGCTGGATCGCTCATTGTGGCTATCTTTAGGGGAGGCCAATGTCCAGCAGTGGACGTCGATCGGCTGTTATGCTGATGAAGATGAGTCCAGAGATTGGAAGTTGCTGGTGTGACACCCACGGAAAGCATGAATGTGAAACAGTTGGTTCTGCGCCTGATCTTTACCCGGTCGTGTCAAGTTGCCGTCCCCTCGGATAGGAGTGATGGAAAAGAGGTAGTGTGTGTGAAAATTGATAGAAGGCCACTCTTCGGGATGATATAGCCAGTAAAAACTTTTGTTGTTAAATAACTGTGTAGTTTAGTAGTTTCAAGGTTTTCCAACTAGTTTGGGTCTCGTAAGGTCACGAGTCGCTAGGAGTAATTTGATAACCCTACCAAAATGGTGAAGGTATCTACCATAAAGATCTTATGTACGTGAAAGGACGGCCACGTTCTGCAGGCAAAAAATATCTACTGAATATTCTTCTTAAAAAGAAAATTGTATAAACAGGACCTTACTACTATTTATAAAATGCGATAGTTTAGATAGATGGATCGTTCTTACTCAATCGTGCCAGAACGGCTGAACCGATCTGGATGAAATTTGGCACAGAGATAGACTATAGTCTAGTATATCAAATAGGCTGATTTTTACCCGCTGCTAGTAACTCGTAATAATTATACTTTACACATAATATAAGGCAACCCCGTACTGCTCCGTTGCTCTCGTAGTCGCAAGCGCGACTGATGAGCGTGGGGTCCCGGATTCAATTCCCAGGTCGGGCAAAAAGTGTTATTGGGTTTTTCCATTAGGATTTGCTCAGTAGCAGCCCGGAGTTTGGAAGTTGGTAGTGTGACACCCCCGTGTCTCGGAAAGCACGTAAAGCCGTTGGTACCGGCTGTCATTAGTAGATCTTTGACAGTCGTTGCGGATAGTCAGAAGCCAGGAAGTCTGGCAACCAGTCTAACCAAGAGGTATCGTGTTGCCCAGTAACTGGGTTGTGGAGGTCAGATAGGCAGTCGCTCGATGTAAAACACTGGTATTCAGCTGCATCCGGTTAGACTGGAAGCCGACCCCAACATAGTTGGGAAAAGGCTAAGCAGATGAAGATGACATAATACAAGGCAAAGTACTTCGTTAATTCAGGTACCCCCAAGAGATCGCCAGTAACGTTAAAGCACTGCTGGCCTGCCTTGTGAAGCTAGTGAGGATCGGATGATCAACTTTAAACACCTTTTTAAAAAATACTCGCCAGGACGTGGAGGTGCGGACACCAGCCCGTTACATGATACAATATGACTGATGGCATTATTGGCGCAGTAGATAAGCGATTAACTGCTGTACTGCATGTTACTGGTTTGATTTCCACACGAAACAAATATTTGTATGGCATATATAGACAGTTGTTCCGGGTATGGCTGTCTGTGTATGTTTTTTTTTTTTTTTTTTTTTTTACTTGTATTGATCATAACAAAAACAGTACAATATTTTTTAAGTTACAACATACCACACAAACCATCGCGGGTTTAACAGCGGCATGGCCAGACACGGCAACTCAACAATGTGAGTTTATATGTTTATAAACGCATCCACAATACAGGAGAAATTGTTGGTGTGAGACAGTTTTAGTTTAAAATATCAAACAAATAAAAGCAAAGAATAATTACCATAAAACTCCAACATGACATGTCATAACAAACTAAATAATTTAACTGATTAATATCCTTGCTTAATCCGCATTTTTGCTGCTCCGTAATAGGGTTCCTGGCATGTTTTAATAAGCTGTACCACCTCCATGGCTTATGGTTAATAAGGAAAAAAGGTCTCAGAAGGCCCAAAGACGCCATGGAATGACTCTCAAACCGATGTGATATTTTCTTAAGAATTGACGTACTTTTTTCAATGGGACCAGTTCGCCACACTTTTATCAACGGTCTCCAGGAAAGCACCGAAGTCTCGGAGAAGTGATTCAACGCTCTTGGATCCTGCTGCGAAAATAACTAGAAACGAGTTCCCTCCATATCAAACAGAAGACAGAACAGAGCTAAGCCAATAGGCTTAAATGAACGCAAACGTTCACAACTGTTCCCAGTTGTAAACGTTTGCCTAGATTTAACTTCCACTCCGCTTTTATGCATGTTTTTTTTATGGTTATGCATGGTTGTAGTTATGTTCAGGTGCCTTGGTACCCCAGGGCTACACTATCATGACAGGGTTGCGGGATTTGCTTGAAAGAGTCACCGCGGCCCTGGAATGCAAAAGGTCATGGAGGAACACAGATGGGTTTTAGTCAGTAAGGGTCTGACACTCCCTTCCGCTCCGCCCAGAGCGGAAGAAGTCATTTGATGAATTAACACACAACATACCACTATGCCTCTATTTCCCGAAGGGTTAGGCAGAGCTGTAACAATGTACACCCACAGTTCGCCGGTATGTTTAGGTCCCATGTAATGGGGGGCGAGTCTATTGCGATTAACCGGGCACAAATCCTAACTCCGAGTTGCTCCTGAGAATTTCATAGAAAAACCCAATAACACGATGAATTCGCCCGCTGACTAAAAAAGGGTTACACTACTAACTTCCAAACCAAGAACCTTGAATTTGAGGATGTCAAACTCAAACTGACCACAAGCTCAACGGGGTAGTTAATCGATTTAATCGTACGTACTAGACAAAGTCACTGTCGGAAATGTTACAAAGTTCATTTCCCATCTTGCTATGAACTTGTACAAGATCAGCCTTCTGCTCACCCCCCTATCCACAATGGCTTAACGGCCTACAAGCCACGAAGCTCCGGGCTGTAATTGGTGTAATAATATTCCAGTTACGTGGAGATCTGGGTAATAAATTCTCATAGAATCATCTTGGATACTGCCCATTAATGTCTTGGCAGTACTTTGTGTTCTTTTTACTGCAATTTGAGTTCGTGTACTTGTACTTATTCGGTTTTGGATTGGATAAGTGATTTGGGAGATTATTTATTTGTACTGATATAATAAAGCTGAATCGCGTGCTTGTTTGTTTGTTATAACGTGCCAATTTCAAGAAGTGGCAGTCGGATTAGAAAAATTCTTTTTGTATATGATAGCCAGATTCTTAAGGAAAATTTCACATTACGCTACGAGTCATGGAATTATTTTAAATGTTTGTTTGTCATATAATCCAAAAACTACTTAACCGATTTAAAAAAAATTATCACCTTTTTTCTATGGAACAAGCCCGCCACACTATTCCCAACCACTGCAACTTCTGTAAGCCAGAATCAACAGACCGCCTGAAGAGCGCCGAGGCAATGAAGCTCGACGAGTCTCGAAGAAACGATATAACTGTCTTGGATCCCGCAACGAAATTAATCAGAAAAGATTAGCGGAGGAGTAGGAAAAAATATAGTTTCCACTTCCCTCCAAACAAGCAGGAGACAGAACAGAACTAGGCCAATAGGCACAAGGGGATGTTTACAACTGGGAGAAGCTCAAATTGCCAAGCACCACGGTTTGCAATTATTATTAACTTAATGGGTCCTAATGTGAGCTGTTACATTTGATTCCAAGAATAGGTATGGCAAAAACGCCTGAACGCACGGAAATTAGTTCTATTTTCTACGAGGTCCGCAAGATTACACTCCTATAAGATGTGATGAGCAGACTGTTCATATTCACAGTCAGATGTAGAACATTGTAGAAATTTTATCACCTGTGGAAAGCTAGCAACGAGTGACATAGGATAACATATTTTATATTAAAAAATGAAATGGATTCGTTAGTAAATTCATACGGACGAAGTCTAGTATTTTTTATATTTACTAACAAGTAGATTCGGGGTTGAATGATCTCATTCCAGTCTGATGACAATTTTGATGTAGCCTGGAATCGTCTCTACATAGGATAACTTTAATGAAGTTCATAAGATCAGGTTAGATCAAGATAATCACCTGCAGCATTTTTTTTTAAATAAAAGCATCTATTTCTAAAGATCTTTCTCATGAATTCTATGTAATACGCTAAGTATTAGGGTCTGTACAAATTATTTCTTGGAAAAAAGGCTCAGGAGCTTTCAGTTCTAAAGAATTTGTTAAGAGGCTATCAAAACACAAGATACCGTAAAACACACAGTTTTTGTCGCAGAGACTGGCGTATTGGCACATATTACAAGGCTGAAAAACTAAGTGTATTGTCAAGGGTTCAAAGAAAAGACTTACTTATGAAAATATTAAACTATCATGGTAAAAAAATCGTAATGGAGAATATTAAAAAAATTTCGTCGCATAGATCTCAGAATTTTGTGCGTAAACTATATAATTTTATGTAATGACATTATAGGGAACTTCAAGAACTAAAGACATGCCTATAAATTATTCCACTGAGCCGTGTATTTTTTTCACAATTTAAACAAAACTTCAAAATTACTGTTATTTTTATGGTTATCCGATTCAACTAACAGCAAACGTATCGCTATTTTGAACCTTATTTGTTGCCGCGATGCGTTATTGTCAATTACCCTAACATTTGCTTACGACAGCCCCTTAAATAGTCTGCGATTAAGATTATCTGAAAAATATATATTTTAACGATCGACCCTTATTTCTAATCTCCAAGGTTAAAATTATACAATAAGGACAATTCTGTCTCCCGATCATTAAGTTATTTTTCTTTATAACTACCAAGTAAAGCTATATTTTGATTTCAGAACTATTTATAATAGTATAGTGGTCCTGGGCTGCTACGCTAGAGGCCTTGGGTTCGATTCCCAGGTCGAGTGTTTGAGTTTTTTTATGAAATTCTCAGTAGCAGCTCGGAGTTAGGATTTGTGCCCGGTTAATGGCAATAGGTTAGCCCCCTATTACGTGGGACCTAAACATACCGGCGAACTATGGGTGTGTGTATCTTATATACACCTCTGCCTAAACCTTCGGGGAATTCAGGCGTGATGGTATGTTATGTAAATATTATCTATACTGATATTATAAAGCTGAAGAGTTTGTTTTTTTGGTTGAACGCGCTAATCTCTGGAACTTCTAGTTTGAGTTAGATAATTATTTTTGTGTTAGATAGTTAATTTATCGAGGAAGGCTCTAGGCTATGTAACATCACGCTACGACCAATAGGTGCGGCGCAGTAACCGAAGAAACGTCTTCTTCACCTGACGCTGCTAAGTAACGACTTAGCAGCGTCAGGTGTTACATCTGTGTTGTCATCTGACATAATGCTGAGCTGTGGCCTTTTTGGCATTATAATTATTGCGCTCTATTTTTTTATAGTTTTAATTTCTATTAATTTAGAACTGCCTCGTTAGCCTAGTGGTCCTAAGCGCGACTGCTATGCTAGAGGTCTTGGGTTCGATTCCCAGGTCGAGCAAAAAGTGTTATTGGGTTTTTCTATGAAATTCTCAGTAGCAGCTCGGAGTTAGGATTTGTGCCCGGTTAATGGCAATAGGCTCGCCCCCTATTACATGGGACCTAAACATACTGGCGAACTGTGGGTGTACATTGTTACACCTCTGCCTAACCCTTCGGGGAATATAGGCGTGATGCTATGTTATAATTTTGCTGTGATAGCAATAAACGCATTTTCTTTCTTTAACGCGGCTGTAAAAAAAACACGCAGGCGAACTTGCGGGTCGAAGCTAGTTCATTTACATTTCGGAGTTAGGCCATCGTTTATGTAAATATGTCAGAGAATAACCGAGTCAAAGGAGGCCTGGGTCTAGGATCAAACTATCAAAGGCCATTCCGAGGCCACGACTCGGAAAAGCCTTTATGAAGTCCTGAAGTTATGTTCGTAATTGACTTACATCTATATGTGAAATGATTCTAGTTAGTAGCCCTTCGGCGTTAAGTTTCTGTATTCAATTGGTTTTGAAGAACAAATTCGATATTCAAATTAGGAAAAGTAAGTTTTCTTTTGTCGAAACGAAAAAAAGAAACAAACCGCTTTTCTTATTTTATCAAGAAGGGTTAGCGATATGCTCTAGATTTTATTTATTATTTGATAATGAACTTAAATCTGTCGCAAATAGAGTTGAAAGTTGTGACATTTATTATTTTGCACGCAGTTAACCAATTTTCAACTTTATAGGTATATTTATAGTTTTACTTCTTTGTCAATTCATCATTTCTGTGCTGACCGTAACGCTGCTATCGGAAATCATGTAAAAGTTTTGACCTTCACTCCGTCAGCCAGTTCATCTTTCTACCGCTTCTGAAGGCCCCAAACTCCAATTTTTCCACCACAAAGCCCTAATCCAGGCCAGGGCACATTTGACAAATGGCCGACCATTATCGTAAAGTACGACTTAACCTCAGAACATACATCATAAATGTTACAAAACAACTATTTTACAGTTCTCTGTTATGCTCCCGAAACTATGGATTAAAGTGTCATTTTCCGGGTTATAAATAACTGATTTCATTTGCACATAGAGTTTTGGCTTTGAGATTTATGTTGGCTAGATTATAATGTGTTTATTCTGTTGTTACTGTGTTGTTCTTGGATGTAATAACATACCAACACGCCTGTATTCCCCGAAAGGTTAGGCAGAGATGTACCAATGTACACCCACAGTTCGCTGTTGGTGTGTTTTAGGTCACATGTAACAAAGGCGAGCCTATTGCCATTAACCGGGCACAAATCCTAACTCCGAGCTGCTATTTAGAATCTCATAGAAAAAAACACACTGCTCGACCTGGGAATCGCACCTTTAGCGTAGCAGTCGCGCTTAGGACCACTAGGCTAACGAGGCAAACATTAAAAGTAATATATTACTATAAGTAGGTACTACTGTACTGTCAGTGCTGGATGTATGTATGTATATGCATGTATGTAATAATAAATAACCATACCATGTTTGGATGGATGTTTGTTACTCAATCAAGCCAGAACGTCTAAGTGGATCTGGATGTTAGGCATAGACATAGATTATAGCCTGTAATAGCGCATAGACTACTTTTTAACCCGGAAAAATGTACGATTTCTGTGGGATAATATGTATATTAATTTTGACGGAGACAAAGTTGCGGGCGGAAGCTAGTAGCCCAATAAAACAACCACAATAATGGTACTTAACAAGATATTCCTCCAAGCAAAACAATTTGAACGTCGAACACCTCATATTTAAATTCCAAGATGGCGTATTAATTCTAAGGCACTGTTTCCTATTTCTCGCTACAAATTGCTAGCACCAACCGTCTATTTCCCTGATTGGCTGGAACAGGTAGTGTATGAAATCACAGAGCCGAACTGCTAACAAGATGTTCTTAGGAAACTGAAGACGAGCAATCAGGGGTTGGAAACATTTTGGTGAAGCGAATTTTGAATGATATTTTTTAATGTTGGAGTTTTCGGCTTAGGTTTTATATTTAATTTGGAGTTTTACACTTGGTGTGACACCCCCGTGTTTAGGAAAGCAGATAAAGTCGTTCGTCCCGGCGGTCACTTGTAGATCTTCGACAGTCGTTACGGATAGTCGGAAGCCAGGAAATCTGACAACCGGTCTAACCAAAAGACACCGTGGGTTGTGGAGGTCAGATAAGAAGTCGCTCCATGTAAAACACTGGTAATCAGCTGTCTCCGGTTAGACTGGAAGCCGACCCCAACACTTGGGAAAAGTCTAGGCAGATGTTTTATATTTAATCTACATAAAATAATGATTTTATTAATCGGTTATTAATTATTAGATACACAATAACATGTTGCATAAGGTAGTGGATTCGATATCAGGCAAGTATCAATGTGGCTTTTTAAGTTCATGTGTACTTTCTTCATACAATATTTCTTCGGAAAGGTCAGGTGCGCAGTACTCTCAACCGGCGTGCTTGTATGACCAGTTGTATGAACGTGGACGAGGCGAAAGGAGTATGTAAGGATCGTAGCAGGTGGCGTTCTGTGGTTTTGCCTACTCCCATGGGAAACAAGGCGTGTGTGGCATCACTGACATCGGTGTGATAGAAAACATCGTAAGGAAATCAGGACTCAACTAATCAATGCAAGTCTGAAATTGATACTCCTTCTTGAGCAATAGGCTAGTATTGTTATAATTATGTAAATAATAGGCGGATGACAGCTATCTTGGAGGGAAGTGGAAATTATGTTTTTTCTTACTCCTCCGCTAATCATTTCTGATTAATTTCGTTGCGGGATCCAAGACAGTTGTATCGGTTCTCCGGGACTCCTCGAGCTTCATTGCGTCGGCTCTCTTCTGGCGGTCTCCACTGTCGAATCTGGCTTTCAGGAGTTGCAGTGGTACGGAATAGTGTGGCGGGCTTGTCCAAGATGACAGGTATGTATGTAGAATAATAATCTTACTAAGGCCTAGATGTTAAAGACACACCACCTGAACATTCTTCTAAAATTTTACGCGGATACAAATTATGAATTTAAGTAAATATTCAGCTTGAATTTGAAAGTTGAATAAGACCTGAAAATAGATGATCTTTTACGTAATTGATAGCTTGAGAGGTAAAGCAATACGTCAAAGGTCAACTGGTAAACCAACACGATTAATTTTAATGAATAAATTTAGAATTTTCAAGTACCTACCTGGGTATCTTAGACATTATTATTCTTGTATTACACTTCAGACATTAGATTTCGTTCTAGGTAGATTTCAATTAACTATCCACCCCTAACTCTAACAAAACAAAAAAAAATTTATAACATTTTTCTTTCGTCTCGTTCCCGTCAAAATACTCTGACATTCTTTCTTCTTTTTTAATATCAGCAAGGTCTAAAGAAAAGGTCATGCCGTTGTAAAAATATTCCCTAGATAAGAAGGTGACACCTCAGCTGATTGCCCAGACGGATTTTAGTCTATTGAGATGAAATTGAAAACAACTTAATAAAAAAATCAGGCAGTCGGTGATTAGCATGTCAGTGATGCGGTAAAATTAGCATATCGGTGATGCAAACGCATAACGTTTGCCCACATCAAACATCGCTCAATGCCGCTAAATAAGTTTTTAATTCAAAAATATTGTCATATTACCAAAGGTTCAGCACCTCTGATAAGGCACACCATAAGGTAACCATGTTTACGCATAGTCTTTATGGAAATAGTGAACCGAACAAATTCAATAGTAATTGGGATGAGAACTCTTTGATATCTTAGCAACAAAAGTATTGAATAACCAATAAATTGCAGACGCCTTAAAAGGGGGAGGGAATTGGTTCCGCAGCGTTGGATTTCAAGATTCACTATTCAATATATATTTTTTTGCTTTTTGAACAGTACTTGATACCAGTTTGTGGTTATTTTGATGTTTATAAAATATAGTCTTCTGATCATTAAATATAATATTTATCGCAACTAATATTACAACCATCAACATACCATCACGCCGGTATTCCCCGAAGGGTTAGGCAGAGGTGTGCCAATGTGCACCCACAGTTCGCCGGTATGTTTACGTCCCATGTAACAGGGGGCGAGCCTATTGCTATTAATCGGGCAGAAATCCTAACTCCAAGCTGCTACTGGGAATTTCATAGAAAAGCTCAATAACACTTTTTGCTCGACTTGGGAATCGAACTCAAAACCTCTAACGTAGCAGTCGCACTTAGGACCACTAGGCCAACGAGATAGTCTAATATTACAAATGCGAAAGTAAGTTTGTTTGTTACCTTTTCACACCTAAACCACTGAACCGATCATCCTGAAATTTTGCATACACGTTGTCAGGTGTACAGAAACGGACATAGAGTACCTTTCATGCAGAAAAAAGTACTGTTCCCAAGGAAAATCTTATGAAGTTCTCAAGGAAGTTCTTATGATGGTAGATAGCGACACGTATCTTGCGAATTATGATTGAATTTTAAATACAACCTATATTGAAGCGGACAAAGTCGCGGGCATAAGGTAGTGAGAAATAGTTAAGAAAGTTTTATTAATGTTTAGTCGCTTATAAAGGAGTTATTTTAAAGAATTTATCTAACACTGCCTCGTTAGCCTAGTGGTCCTAAGCGCGACTGCTACGCTAGAGGTCTTGGGTTCGATTCCCCAGGTCGAGCAAAAGTGTTAATGGGTTTTTCTATGAAATTCTCAGTAGCAGCTCGGAGTTAGGATTTGTGCCCGGTTAATGGCAATAGTCTCGCCCCCTTTTACATGGGACCTAAACATACGAACTGTGGGTGTATATTGGTACCTACACTTCTGCCTAACCCTTCGGGAAATACAGGCGTGATGTTTATCTAATAATTATGTAAATATTCAGTTCACCCAACAAAGTTCCCACTATCACCTCGGTCGGCAAACTACAAAGAAAACAGTTCCATCATCATACCATCACGCCTGTATTCCCCGAAGGGTTAGGCAGAGGTGTAACAATGTACACCCACAGTTCGCCAGTATGTTTTTAGGTCCCATGTAATAGGGGGCGAGCCTACAACAAAACAGAAAACACAAGAAAACAGTTCCGTCCTAAATATTCTTCTAAAATCATGTGTAGTGAAATTTTAATGTTCTAGAACAAAGTTATTATTTTATTCACAGCTGGAGAGCTCTGCACGATTTTTAGTAGCTTGTCACATAAAATAAATAAGTGCAGAAGTACTACCATTTTTTTTTGTTGGCCTTTGTCCAGGAGTGGGACAGAACTGTCCCCCCTTTTGTCCAGGAGTGGGACAGAACTGTCCCACTTTTGTCCAGGAGTGGGAGAGACTTGTCCCACTCCTGGACAAGGGCTCCCTTCACTCCTTCCATCCTTCACGCTTTCGTAAACTAACATTTAATCTGTGCTAATATTATAAAAATGTAAAGTTTGTGAATTTATGAGGTTGTAGGTGGTAATCTTGTGGTAAGAGAGATTAGAGAAGGCACGCATAGGCAAGATATTAAAATTTATAAATTACAGCCTAACTTAAATATTGTGAAGCACTGACCCAGATACCAATCACAGGGTTATTTGTAAAACAATGACAACCTCTCAGGACTATGTTACTAATATTATAATCAACAACTATTGTTCTATGACATTTAAAATTTTTTCATATTTTAGTTCATCAGATATTCATCCAAAAATAAAAACATTTAAATTGAACGCTCTAAATGTTACGAAGTCTATGCGAAGCAAATGAAAGCGATAGTTAAATAGCCTGGGGAGCGGGGTTAGGGCGGCGGGGGTGATTGTACATGACCTATTTACAATTTTACGGAAATCCTTCAGTCGGTCATTCACTTCAATGCGCTTGCGTTGCTTGATGCAGTAAAAAATTATAGAACAAAAGTTGTTGTTTATGATGATAGTAATACAGTCCTGCAAGGTTGTCATTGTTTTACAAATAACCCTGTATACTCCAGATCCTTTAAAAAACAGCTGAAAAGATTTCTATTCAGCAAGTATTTATATAGTATTAGTGACCGTTTTTTTTTTTTTTTTTTTTTTTTTTTTTTTTTTTTTTTTTTTTTTGGTGGGTGGGAAATCATCAAATAACTTCTCCCGCCCTGGGCGGGGCGGGAGGGAGTGTCAGACTTTTACTGACTAAAACCCACCCATGTTCCTTCTTGTGCCCTTTGCGTTCCGGGGGCGCGGTATCTCTTGCGAACAACCCGCAGCCATTAGTGACCGTTAAAGTAAATCAAATGTTATGTGAATTTTTGTGTATTTGCATGTTGTTTATTTAATGTGTTTGCAAATTCAGATACAATTTATTGTTAATGAATAAATGACTAATGACTAATAACTAATCTCTGGATCTACTGAATCGATTTGGAAAGTTCTTTTACCCATAGAAAGCCACGTTATTTTGTGTGTATACATCATCACGCTACGACACACGGGAGCGAACCAGTAATACAAGACGTTACTTAACATGGGTGAAAATATCCACGCGGACGAAGTCACGTGCAGAAGCTAGTTAATAATAAGTCTTCTGACCGAATTTCGGTCACGGTGGCCAATTTTAATGAAGACTAGCCAAGTACGCCTTAATTATAGTGGACTAGTATGTACGTAAATACAGGTGCACTCACTCTTCCCTCACTCTCATAGTCCCATAGGACGGCAATCCGACACGGTCAGGGAGAGAATCAAGTTCAGGACCAACGGCTTTAAGGGCTTTCCGAATCACGGGGATGTCACACCATCAATATAGAAAAACGAACTGTTATTAAGAACTTCACTTACAACATATCATATACATATCATCACGCCTCTGTTCCGAATAGTTAGACAGAGGCGTACCAGTGCACACCCACAGTTCGCTGCTATGTTTAGGTCCCATGTCATAGGGGCTGAGCCAATTGCCATTAACCGAGCACAAATCCTAACTCCGAGCTGGTACTGAGAACTTCATGGAAAAACCCGATAACACTTTGCTTGACCTGGGAATCGAACCCAAGACCTCTAGCGTAGCAGTCGCGCTTAGGATCACAAGGCTAACGAGGCAGTTTTGTGTTCAGTTTATAATATTGAACAAAGTGAACCTTCGACACTCTTCTATACGGTGACGCCAATTATATAATGCCCCGTTTAATAGCTCCGATGAGTTGTATACGACACGGGTACGCAATAACCACATTATGTTATTTAGTTTATTGCGTGTAATAATGTCGTAATTATCGTTTAATAGTAAAATTAATAACTGGTGATGTTATGGAATTTATGGCGAATTTCAAACTACTGCAAGTTTTATGTGTTTTGTATAGCGTTTTCTATAAAAGTTATACTATTAATTTATAAAATAATATAAAGAAAAAAATATATATTAAAGGGGTTTTCTATGAAATTCTCAGTAGCAGCTCGGAGTTAAGATTTGTGCCCGGTTAATGGCAATACGCTCGCCCCCTATTACATCGGACCTAAACATACCGGCGAACTGTGGGTGTACATTGTTACACCTCTGCCTAACCCCTCGGGGAATACAGACGTGATGATATGTAATCTAGGTGTTAAATAAATAAACATTTGTCAATACGTCCTGGTTCTAAACACAATTATTTAACATAATAACTTAACTTAATCGTATAATTATTACCTAATTCATACGATTTATGCTTCCAGTTGGACGATAAAACTAAGTTTAAATGCTAAACAGAAACGATAAACAGTAAAATTAAATTATTTATAACAATACTTTATGAGGATCGGACATTTTGTTATTAGAGAATCACGAGAAGTGTTTAATGGTAAGTTTTAGATATATTATATATATTCGATGAGTTCGAGATGGTTCGGTCATGTTGAGAGGATGAGTGAAAGGCGACTAACGAAAGGGATTTATATGGCAGATGTGAGTGGCCACGCCGGGAGCGGATGCTCTAGAAAGACCTACCCTGACCTTATTGGTGGGGTTCTTCAGAAAGGTCGGGTGCGCAGTACTCGTAACCAGCGTGCTTGTATGAACGTGGTCGATGTGAAAGAAGTATGTAAGGATCGTAGCAGGCGGCGTTTTGTGGTTTCTGCCTACCCCCATGGGAAAAAGGCGTGAGTTTATGTATGTATGTATATATATTAACTACTTCGGTAGCCTAGTGGTCCCAAGCGCGACTGCTACGATAGAGGTCTTGGGTTCGATTCCCAGGTCGAGCAAAAAGTGTTATTGAGTTTTTCTATGAAATTCTCAGTGGCAGCTCGGAGTTAGGATTTGGGCCCGGTTAATGGCAATGGTCTCGCCTCCTATTACATGGGACCGAAACATACCGTCGAACTGTGAGTGTACATAGGTACACCTCTATCTAACCCTTCGGGGAATACAGGCGTGATGGTATGTTATGTTGTAGATAGATTATAATAATACTAATAGAGGCTAATGGGCTAATAATTTTCTATTAGCCTATTAATGTCCTACTGCAGGGCAAAACCTCTTCTCATACAGAATTTGCGGCGGCTTTGGTTCCGTTTGTTGTTTTGTATTGCCACCGACTTCCAAAGCTAAAGTTATTTTTCACTTTTACGTCATTCAGTCAGTCTTTTTTGTAAAAATATTTTTATTTTTCGCTTTGTTAGTATCAACTTCCTGTCATCCAAATCCATGAAGGAACAGTTATACTACGTAAATTAACAAGACACCACTTAAAAGTCACAAGAAAGCAGAATACACTAATTCTTGGATGACATATTTTTTCAGTCATTATTATTTTTTTACTTACCTCTGAAGTACCTATGACCCATCAAACAACAATGCATATTTATGCGATGGCAGCCATCGTGGTTGATTTGCTGTAATTTTTTGAAGAGTTCCGTTGTCTGCGATCTTTAAGGCGTTCGTGTTCTACGCGCGCCTCATAGAGATGTCAGCAAATCGGAGGGGGCACTCAGGACCGATGACTGCCGGGACTAAGGGTGGTTCGAAAGAGATACCGCGCCCCTGGAACGCAAAGGGCACAAGAACATTGATGGGTTTTAGTCAGTAAAAGTCTGACACTCACGTCTGACACGTCTCACGACGTTGATAGCAATAGTGATAAGAAAATGCACAAAGTAAAGCGTTTACCAAGAGTTGAATACACGCCCTTAGTCTCGTAAAATGGCCACTACTACACAAATACAACCCCGCTAGGACGTAACTTTTTAATAAATACGAAAGCAAATAAAATATCCATCGCGTTAATTAACTCCGTAATTGATAGTGCAATATTAATTACCCTCAACACGTTACATAAAGAAAATTGATTCAATTTTGTTGAGCACTAAATGAAGTCTAGACAATGCATTAAGACGTTCGTGTGACAGTATATTATGTGAAAGTAGGGAGACAGAACTTTATGTGTTTTAGGACTTTGAAAAACCAACAAAAATAAAAACTTAGTAAATGAAAATGTAGTTTAAAAATAGAAAATACAGTACATTGATTTTTTTTTAATTCTGCTTTTAATTAGGGACTTTTATCGCCAAGCGTATGACAGTCCCATCATACCCTTAATAAATACATGCCAAAGTGTTCAACATTTGTGCCATGAACTTGAACAGACTCTTCGCTTCATCACCGTTTGGCTGAGATAGAATTTTATGGAATGTGCCTACAATACATACACAGTATGGAATACAGTACATTGTTTAATGAAAAAAAAAAAGACAGTTCCATCGCCATAAGGTACATTCAAAAATTTTGATATTTTTTCCTCAGTAGAAAGATTTGCCCTTAGTAGTACAAAGCACTAATGAAACAAGGAGAGAAAAAAGAAAAATGAAAATGCTTTTGTTTGCAAATAATTAAAAAAAATCGTCATTAAAATGTTAACAGTGTTTCGAGGTTTATTTACACATTTTTTCATGAGCAATATTACAATAAAAAAAAAATCCGATACAAATCGATTAGGCTACCAAGACCGAATCATTACTGCGAGAAAACAGTCATATAAATTTCACGGTGTATAACTTTAATCCTTTATAACTTTAACGTTCAAAAAAAAATGTTAGCTGCCACGGGACGCCTGGCAGATGTGAAACATCGGAATTTATTTTGTCAAAGTAATATGCAGATTACGACAGGAATTAAATATTGCGATATTTTTCCAGAAAATAATAACTGTTTTATCAATAAACACAATTTTATTTTCATTAAAAACAAGAATTAATAATTATAATTTAATACAATAAAAATTAAAAATTTATTTTAAATTGTGACAACTCAATTCTTTTAATTACCATCATATAGCGTGGCAACGCGTCGCCACGGTGTGCGTCGCCACGCGAGCAATCGGTTTTACGTGCGGCTATAGATATTTCACATCAATTTATAGAAAGCCTAAATAAACTTAAAAAATCCGCATCCGCATAGCTGTCAATGGGACAAACACCCTAAGTAAATATTTATCACGAAACGTTTAGATAAGTCTCAACTAAGGTATATTTAACTTAGTAAAGTTATCCAGAACTTTCCTACTCCTTCTATTTCTCATGGCCACCCTACTTCATCCTCGCTGAATTGACTCTTACAAAGTTGCCAGTAGTGAACTAGTTTTTGCTAATTAGACGTTACAATGTTTTACTTACATTCCACATTTGCTGTGGCATTTACGTCAGGAATTTGATATTAAAATTTTTTAGTTCTCAATCAACTGCTAATATGTAGGCATTCCAGTTTGTAACTTCGATATATTAAAACTCCTAGTCTTACAGATCAGGAGATTTAATAATTATTTTTCGACACCCTTGCTCGTAAAGTGGCTCTTATGTTGAGGTCACAATGATGTGGATCACGTACGCATGCTTTTTTTATTACATTACCGCACTAGTGCGGAAATGGCTGTTTATTGCTCTAATATGTCCAATTATTTTTGTTGGGTTGTTCCATCCCCCGTCCTTGCCGGGGCTGCGGGTTGCTGCCGGGGCTGCGGGTTGTTCGCAAGAGATACCGCGCCCCCGGAACGCAAAGGGCACAAGAAGGAACATGGGTGGGTTTTAGTCAGTAAAAGTCTGACACTCCCTCCCGCCCCGCCCAGGGCGGGAGAAGTTATTTGATGATTTCCCACACACCAAAAAAAAAAAAAAAAAATCCCCCGTCCTAGGTAAAGCCCTCCCTACATTCTTTCCATGCTTTACACTTTGTGCCTAATCCTTCAATTCTATTTAAACCACATAATTAACAGTATCCTTGCAAGTTCAGTCTCGCATAAAATTTAAGAGCCTCAATTCCAGTAAAAAATATGTAGACTAACGATCCAAGCATGAGAACTCCTATAAAATCTAACACACCCATTTCAACCCAGCTCAGCACATTCTGCCAAAAAGGCAGCCTGAAGCCAGGTTATGTTATGTTGTGCTACAAACAGTTGTAAATTAGACGTCTAGAATTTGAAACATTATTACAAATGTTTGTACAACTAAAATGAATCCAGCGCCAGATTGAGCTAAACTTAGATAAATGTTCCATCCGTAAGAGCTTTATGATGTACTCATCTGAAATATTACGCTTTCTCTAGTCTATGTAATGATTAAATACCATTCATGAATATTTTAATAGACTTTACGATGTAATAACAGAATTACAATGTTATGTCTAGTTGCCTTTGTGTGCTAGCTTTAGCACGTGGCTTTGTCTGCGTACATTTCTGTGAATAACAGTTGATAATGATCTTTAGAATTAATTAGTTATTACTCTCTAACTAAAGGTACTATTCCACTAGTTCTCCATGTTACTTGGGGTCGGCGCAACACGTTTTCTTCTTCCATTTCGTCTTGTCAACGGTTATGATATCACTGTGTCCCATTTGTTTCATATCACTATTCACACAATACATTCATAATTTCTTTGGCGTTCCTCTCTCTCTTTACATCCATCCACATTTTTACTTAAGTATAACTCAGAGCTCCTCGGTAACTGCCTCGTTGGCCTAGTGGTCCTAGTCGCGAATGGTACGCTAGAGGTTCGATTCCCAGGTCCAGCAAAAAGTGTTATTTGGTTTTTCTGTGAATTTCTCAGTAGCAGCTCGGAGTTAGGATTTGTGCCCGGTTAATGGCAATAGGCTGGCCCCCTATTACATGGACCTAAAAATACCGGCGGACTGTGGGTGTACATTGTTACACCTCTGCCTAACCCTTCGGGGAATACAGGCGTGATGATGGTATAACTCAACGATACTGTCCCACTGTAATAAATAATACCAGTCTATTATTGTCTCATTGCAGGGCAAAGGCCCCTTCATACAGAGAAGGCACGAGCATTGATCACCATGCTTGCTCAAGGCAATCTTACACTTACGTTAATTGTAGGTCTGGACCTGAGGAAACCTGGGTTTCCTCAGGAAGTTTTCCTTCTTCGATGTCAGTGATGTCCAAGATAAACTTAGAAACTACATATGAATTGAAAAAGTCACACTCGTACTAGCTAAAAAGCGAATCCGCAACTACATGTATGAGAGACGGGCATCTTAACCACGAAGCCATGACGACTACCATCATTCTTAAAAAATATTTCTCTTCACTTTAACGTGAGGTTAAGTGGAACTTTAACAAAGCATTTCTAAGAAATATAACTTGCTTTTAAGTTAGTTTGTTTGCTCTGGCGCTATGATTTGCTCGCAAGCTTGATTCTTAAGTAATTGGGCAAGGAGCCACTGCAACTTTGGAGTTAAGTACTATTTACACGTTGCAGATTAAATTCTGCGGCATTTCTTTTGTAGTTAGGTATTATCATGTGTAAGTAGCCTAGTTTATCAACCTGCTTGTCTGCAAGACTGTTGTCATTATCTTCTTGCCTACGTCCTCGTCCCCCGGTCAATAACATTTGATGTATTAAAATGATCTTAACAAGTAATTAGTAATGGTCTCTTACTAAATCTTCTTTCTCACTCCTTTCCGCCTTTGTCCCATGGTACGTAGGGTCGACACAACACATTTTCTTCTTCCATTCCTGTTCTGTCAACCGCAATGCTATTATTGACTTCCTTTTCTTCTTTCTTGAAAACTTTATAAGCAAACGAAAAACGTTTTGATACAATGTTCAGAGCCAGTGCAAGACCGGTGGTTGTGGCGATTCTTAGGTGTGACCTTTCTGTCAAAATTGCGGCATTTGTTCGAAAGAGTCACCACGGCCCTAGAACGCAAAGGACATTATGAGGAAAACAGATGGGTTTTAGCCAGTAAGAGGTTGGCACTCCCTTCCGCTCCGCCTAGAGCGAAAGAAGTCAGTTGAGGATGATCATTGCCCATCTTTAAAAATAAAGTAGCTTGCTTTTCCAAGCTACTTCTCTTTGAAACTCATTATCATCCTGCCCTCGTCCTATGTGGCATAGGGTCAGTGCAACACCTTTCCTTGGTCCATTTTGAACTGTCAACCGCTATGCTATATTCTTCTTCTACTTCCTTTTCTTCTTTCTTGAAAACTGTTTGAACTAAAAAAGTTTTGATACAACGTTGGGAGCCAGCGCTTGAACGGTGGTTATGGCTATTCTTGGAGGTCGACATTATACGCTTGAAGATGATACAGATTTTACAGGTTGATAAGAGGCTTTAGTATCACATAAATTTTTGTTAGTGACAGTTCACAAAAGAAGATTTAACAGACTGACAGATCTTGATACTTGAACTTCAAGATTGAAAGACTTGCGATTAATCACATTTTTGCTTTGTTTATTTTCAAGGACGATTTATTAAATTTGTTGTTGATTAATGGACCTCTTTGACGTCTTGGGCCTTAAAAGCTTATCTTAAACTTTTGATGAAAGGAAATATAAGAAATAGAGTTTTTTTTTTCAATTTTCTTGCTCTATATTTTTTTATGTTACTGAGATGGTTGAATGGACGATAGCTGTCCTTTTTGGAAAGTTACCCTTATCAGATACTGGTACACCAAGGAATTTTCTTTCCGCTTGACCAAGGTCATGCGTGCTTATCACTCGGCAAGTCGTATGATAAGCTTATGAAAAAGACTTAAGAGTCCAAAAACAATCGGACGATCTTGAAACAAACACATTCACGAAGCAAGATTTCTTTTTTACGATTTCTTTTTTATTATTGGTACTTGCTCAGTAAGGCAATTAACACACGGTACCGCGTACCGCCGCGGAGGGCGGTGGCGGTGAAGCGGATTTCTTAGCGGTGCCCCGCGCGGTTAGGCGGCTCGCGCGCCTGTCCGCGCGGATGGATAAAACGCGGTTTTAACCAGTTTTATCACAGACACCGGCAAGAATGGACGCTGAAGTGGTGGCAGAAATCTGGCTTTTATGGCGTAGAAAGAAAAGAATAAGAATATATTGGGTTCATACTTATAAGTATATGACTTATAATACTCAGATAGCAAAGCTACTTTCAATCTCTGAAATAAACTTTTCGATATCGAATTTCATTTTACAAGCTCTTATTTTATTTGCTATGTTTGTCAGTATGTATGTTTGTCTTGCACCTACGATGGTCCGCGCGGTTATGCGGCGCCCCGTGTGTGAGGCGCCGCCCCACCGCGCGGACGGCAGCGCGGAACCAGTGTTATTGGATTTTCTTATGAAATTCTCAGTACCGGCTCGGAGTTAGGACTTGTGCCCGGTTAATGGCAATAGGCTCGCGTTAAGGTCCCATGTAATAGGGGTATTACATGGGACCTTCAAAAAAAATAATAAAAAGAATAATCATAAGGTTTAAGGAAAGATTTGCATGCTAAGTACTATTCTGGCAAAACATGCTAGCTCTTATAATTACTATAACACCATTTATACCATGTTTTATGCAAATAAAGATTTATTATTATTATAATGTTTAAGCATTTTCAGCATAAGAAGAAGCCTTTGCCCTGCGCTAAACGCTCCTTCTCACACGAGTATTTTAATTTCCTATTCTGGACAATAAGATACTCGAATTTTTACCTTTTTGTTTTAAAATAACCTTGAATTATCGTATTTCCAAGTCCACAGTCGTACTGGTTAATTCAAAAACCTCTTATTTGTTTGATTACAGTGATTAGCAGCCTGCCCGGCGGCTACTTTCCACACGATGAGTTAACTGTTAGCTTCCCCGAATTATCACCTTCGTGTTTTTATTATAGTACTGTCAGAAGCTTTGATACTTTGTTATTTGTTGGTAATTATGATGTGTGATTTATGTGAGGTTTTTGATAGTTTTTAGAATTGTAACCACCTAACTGAAACATGTTTTTTTTTTTGGAGATTTTATGTTTCTGTATTCGTTGAATATTAAAAATGCTGGCAGGTTAAAAGGGTTTTACCATTGAGGCGCTTTACAAAAATCTAGTCTAGAATGACTTTGGTCAATAAGTAATTAACTTGATGTTTGTACATAGTACTTTGGCTCCAATTTAAAGACAAATTATCATGATTTTTATTAATTTTTGAATAAGATTATAATTTACGGGAATCTAACTATCCACCAGATTAAATTTTAATCGGTTATGTGGTTTTTGAGTTTATCCATTACTAGCGAACTGCCCGCGACTTCGTCCGCGTGGCTTATTTCACCCGCGTTAAGTTACGTCTTTCGTTACTGCTCCGCTCCCGTGGGTCGTAGCGTGATGTTATATAGCCTATGTTACTCAGGAATAATGTAGCTATCTATTGGTAAAAACGTAGTTGACATCCGTCTAGTAGTTTCGGAGCCTATTCGTTACAAACAAACAAAAAAAGCTTTCCTCTTTACAATATTTGTTGGACTAAATAGTATCTTATCAAATTATTAAAACAATAAAAGCCAAACTTGTTTTGCTGACGCTACAAATCCTGCAATCTTAAAATCATCCTGTCTATCTGCGTGTCTGATTGGCTTGACTGACTACCACTTATTTACCGATCCACGATTTTTGGGATGCAATCATCTTCACCTTTTTGAACCGTTGTAACTTGTAATTATGGTGCGCCGATGGTGTCGTGGTCGCTAGTAGGACAACTGAGGATAGGGTCATTTGTTCGATTCCCAATTCGGGCAAAATGTTATAGGGTTTATACATTAGGAATTTCTTAGTAGTAAATAGCCCGGAGTTTGGTAGTTGTTAGTGAGACCAATGACAAAACAAGTGAACCGTTTAACCCAGAGTACCTCGTGACTGCCTCGTTAGCCTAGTGGTCCTAAGTGCGACTGCTACGCTCGAGGTTATGGGTTCCATTCCCAGGTAAAGCAAAGTGTTTTAGGGTATTTCTATGAAATTCTCAGTAGCAGCTCGGAGTTAGGATTTGGGACCTAAACATACCGGCGAACTGTGGGTGTACATTGGTACACCTCTGACTAACCCTTCGGCGAATTCTGTTAAAATCTCCCTAGATGGAGTTTCAGGTAAGCTGTCAAGCTGCTCTAGTGATCAGAGGGGCAATCCCCCTAAATTTAAAAATATTTACATTATTTACTGTGAACCATATCTTCTAAATAATTTAATTCTTTTTTATGAACCTTCTGCTATTAAGTAAGGGACTACATGGAAAATATAAATTTTGAAAATTATAAAAAAAATATATCAGTTACAATCTGTCGAAAATACCTCTAATTTACCTTTATATTTGACACGTGTTTGACATGGTCGCTTAGACGAGATTACGATTGGATATTGAAATTTTTTTAGTCGAATTGACTTTCAGATAGGTCAGTAGATTAATTTACAAGTACAAAACAAAATCTTTTTCATAGCCACTATTTATGCGTATCAAGTACTCGACCCTAAGGTAGCCTCCAAACAACAACATAATAAATTAATATAAATCCCTACTCCTAAATTACTCACCAAACATAATAATTCAAATATTCATAAACCCGAGCCCAGACACCCTAATTCCCATCCCTAATTCAAATCTCAAGTCAATTTGACGTAAAACCTAATCAATTTCTAATTGCTTACATAGAATGGGTTAGTTTACAGAAGGCTTATCTCTCTATACATCGAGCGATATCGCACGCACACATACACACGCTACACGTATAGGGAATTCAAGCCCGCACGCCGGGATTGGCGATCAACACACATACCATCACGCCTGTATTCCCCGAAGGGTTAGGCAGAGGTGTAACAATGTACACCTACAGTTCGCCGGTATGTTTAGGTCCCATGTAATAGGGGGCGAGCCTATTGCCATTAACCGGGCACAAATCCTAACTTCGAGCTGCTACTGAGAATTTTATAGAAAAACCCAATAACACTTTTTGCTCGACCAACAACCAACGACCGCGATCAACTCGACCAACTCGATCAACTGTTTTTTTTATCCATATCAAGGCTAACCTTGAACAACTTTTGTCTAGTATGGGCCTAAACCTATAGTAGATTAAAGCGTTGCAAATGCGTTGCCATCCCAGAGACAATATTGAAATGTCTCATGTGCTTGTAATTACACCGACATCCAAACCCTACAAACCGGAACACAGTGACGCTGCTTTGCGGCAGAAATAGGTATGGTGGTATTACTTCTCCGAATGAGCTCCTTCACAAAGAGCTCTACTACTACTCAAAGCCCTGCCTTCTGGAACTATCTACTCTATGTCGCTATAGTACTGCATAACGCCAATCCGAATTTATATAACAATTATACTAATAGTCTGGATTCGAGGTAATTGCTGACATATACTAAAACTGGTAATGATAAATTCAATTTGTCATGCTTTGCGACGCTTCAGAGGAACTGACGTGCATAATTTGTCGCTGCGTTTCCCTGTCTTGTCAACTTGTGTTGTCATTTGCCAGTAGTTCTATCAATTGAATTGTGTAATTTGCATTTACGCTGCTCGCCCACGACAGATAATCGGTGACCGATTTTTTTGTCGGAGAGAATGGAACATGAATTCAAATATATCAACGGCACACGTCCTACAAAAAGTCGGTCCCACGAAACTTAGGATCTGTTGAACGGTCCGATAATTATTGGCCCTACAAAAAGTTGGACGTGTGCCGGAGGCCATTACGTAAAATTTCAAGATGTCTGTACAAGGTGGGTGGACATCATGACACTAACGTTTACCATCAATTCAGTTCACAATTCTAGAACCCTAGCGTCGAAAATGGATACAAAAACTCGCGCCTTTTTCCCATAGGCGTAGGTAGAAACAACAGAACGCCACTTGCTACGATCCTTACATACTCCTTTCGCCTTGTCCCCGTTCGTACATTTGGTCATACAAGCACGCCGGTTACGAGTACTGCGCACCTGACTTTTCTGAAGAACGTCACCTATAAGGTCAGGGTAGGTTTTTCTAGGGCATCACCTCCCGGCGTAGTCACTCACATCTGCCTTATTTCAATCATCCTCTCAACATGACCACAGCACATGTCAGCACATCCTCTTTTAATTCCTAACGTTCTCGTAGATAATCTACATCGGTTATTAAAACGAAATCCAGCTGTTAAAAAAAAAATGCAACACCATAAATACGACAAAGAAACGGTCACCCCAGTAGGTACTCAAATTTTTTCAAACACAATACAAAATTCCATAAAAATTTTCGAAATTCGAACCTCATCAGTTGAACTCACATTCGAATTCCGAAACTGACAGCTCACGAAATCGGCGTGATTAATTAAATTTCAAATGACGTCACACATCTGTGACGTAAGCAATTAGGTTTAAATATGTTGTACGCGTTCACGATGTTTTGCTGTAACGATGTTAAGAGTTCGTGTTTACAGGAATTATTGAGTTTATGTGAATATTGTGTTTCGATGTTATGTTTAATTAACGCGTAATTAATTCCGCTTTACGGGGTTCAGCTTCAGCTTCTGCTCCAGGCTTCAGGTTTTTGCCCGACTGTCTTAAAAGACAGGTTATGTTTTCCGGGTGTACCTACATATATTTGTCTGTGTCTATGATTTGAGAAGATTTTCAGGCATGGCAATATTATAAGAAATTTTTCAAAATAAAATTGAAAATAAAAAATTGTTTAAAATTGATGAGGAAAATTCGTAATGACGCAACCGCTGTAAACAACAAAAGTTGTAATTTTTACCATAAATTGTAAATACTACGGTCCGAAATCGTAATTGCTCAACTTGTCACCAAATTTCCCCCATCATTCTTACTAATTGAAACCCTAAATGGCTTACAATAAGGTCGAAAATCGGACACCATTTTACCAGTTTTCACCCAATAATTGCGCAGTCAATGACATCAAGGATTTTATTTATTTTTTATTGGGAATTTAATATGGCTCGCGGGCGTATTTTACGTTCTTTTCCTTCTCTGTACCGCACCTATATTAATATGGGCAAAATGACTATAAAGTAGCCTTTAAAAGTCGTAACGTTTATGTTGCCATAAAATTAAAGACTCGATGACTCTGCCCGCGAATTCGTTCGTCTTTGGTTACTGCTCCGCTCCCGTGGGTCGTAGCGTGATGTTCTATACATATAAACCTTCCTCTAGAATCACTCTTTTTATTGATGAAAACCGCATTAAAATTGTTGAGAAGTATAAAAGATCTAAGCGTACAGAGGGACGTTATGAAGCGTGATGTTACGCATCATATACAAAATGATTTTTTTCCAATCCATCAGTGACTTTCAGAGATGAGAGAAGAAGAGGCCGTTGTCTTGCGGTTGGACAATAATGGGCTAATAATATTATGTATGGTAAACGTGGCACTAGCTTCAACTTTCTGTAGAAATCCTTGACAGTTAAAAAGTGTCTGTAAATGGTTTAATTGAAATAAATGCTTTGACTTAAATGGCACCCGTGTGAAGCCGGGGCGGGTCGCTAGTTTAAAAACAATACAAAAATCCATTTTGTACAAGCAATATGTTAAAAAGAACAGATTACGACAACAACAACAACATACCATCACGCCTGTATTCCCCGAAGGGTTAGGCAGAGGTGTACCAATTTACACCCACAGTTCGCCGGTATGTTTAGGTTCCATGTTATAGATTACGACAACAACTAAATAGGGCATAATGTAAAAATAAAATATTACGATGTTTTTTTTCCACAAAATGATGAGTGTTGATTTAATAAACAATTATTTTCATAAAATACAAAAATCAAAAATTGAAAAATTTATTTCAAATCGTGACAACTCAATTTTTTAATTACCATCATATAGCGTGGCAACGCGTCGCCACGGCATGCGTCGCCACGTCAGAAATCGATTTTACGTGCGGCTATAGATGTAACCGTATACCATCACGCCTGTATACTCCGAAAGATTAGGCAAAGGTGTACCAGTGTACACCCAAAGTTCGCCGGTATGTTAAGGTCCCATGTAATAGGGGGCGAGCCTATTGCCATTAACCGGGCACAAATCCTAACTCCGAGCTGCTACTGAGAATTTCATAGAAAAACCCAATAACACTTTTTGCTCGACCTGGAAATCGAACCCAAGACCTCTAGCGTAGCAGTCGCGCTTAGGACCACTAGGCTAACGAGGCTATAGATGTTTCTCATCAAAAGTGTCGAAAATACAGGCTTTGTCTGACGCATCATTTTTCTTTTTTCCAGGTACGTTCAATAAGCTTGCTGAGTGGATCTTGTATCCGCTGAAATCCGGATAAAGGCTGTGTGTGTTAACCCTTTCGATTTAACTCGAAAACCCTTTGTTACTGCGCTGTTTGTTTGATCGGTGAGCGGGGGTTGAGTTTTGTCGGAAAATTTTGTTGCTTGTTAATGTAATCATTATGTTTAATTGCTATTGTAGTACATACAGCGTGTTATGGAAAGGGGGGGGGGGGGGGAGTCCATACAAACGGGGTGAAGACTGTATCCGGTACTGAATCTCTATACAAAATTACAGCTGAAAAGCAATAACTTATAAATACATAATATTTGATGTAGTAAGACTTATTTATTCTTTTTTTCCAATTTTTTTTTGCCCTTGCAAACATTTGTACGATAAATAGTATAAGTAGTTGCCTATAGGTATAAAAAAAAACAGATTTCCATGTTATACCCAACTCCCAAGAATACCAGTATCAACCAGTTACCACAGCCTGCATCTCAGCGGTTGACATAAGGTTGATGTGCTGTAGGGAATTTCCAATTTACATCGAAGTTCACGCCTGACTTTCCTTCTATATCGCGTGTTAAAGTATTTATGGAAGGAATTTTCACTTATGCATAGTAGGTGGTTTAGTAGGTGCCTGTTTGATATTAGATATACACAGGATTCATCTAGATCTAGTTCTGTTTTGTCTAGGGTTATTTTTTTATTTTTAGGGATGGGAAATCATCTAATGACTTCCCTCGCCATGGGCGGGGCGGGATTCCTTCTTGTGTCCTTTGCGTTCCGGGGACGCGGTATCTCTTACGAACAACCCGCAGCCCCGGCAGGCATCGGCCCTGAGTGGCCCCTTCAAAATTTGCTGACATCTCTTTGAGGCGCGCATGGAACAAGAACGCGCCGTCGACACGGCCTGTCGTTATGACGGCGTGCCGACAGGCCCGCGTCTACGGTGGCCGGGAGTCGTCTCGCGGCGGGTGAGACTCTCTGCCTCAACCGTCCTGCCGCCTCCTTCTCATTAATTATTTTTTATTACAGGCTAACTGCCTCGTTAGCCTAGTGGTCCTAAGCGTGACTGCTACGTTAGGGGCAAATGAACGGGCGTGGATTCTCCAATCCCCAGAATCGCTCCCGGAAGACCGTAGCAGTCTTAATAAGCTGCTAAACGTCTGGGGTGATGTGGTCTGGTTGGAGGAAAACCGTATTGAGACACGCCAAACGGCCCGGCCACACCAAGCCATGCAGCATAACAGCCAATCACTCACGGACTGCGCCAACCGTCAGTTAAACATTATATGGAATGAAGTCAACAGTTCAGTTGCCGTTCTGAAGTATTTGGCATCAGCTCAAAATACTGCGGCATTTCAAAAGGACACAACTTAACTGTCAACTTTAAGTTGATAAGTTTGTTGGCAACTGAGCTGCCTTTCCAATTACTAATAGTATAGTTGGTTGAAATTGTAGACTAGTCTTCCAAAAAAAATTAAAAAAAAAAAAAATTGTACTATCTTATGCCCATGACTTGGTCCGCGTGGACAAAGCCATATAGCCACCATACCTAAGCCTTCTGGTAACGGAGTTATTGAAGGCGAAGGTCAAACTTTAGTATTAAAAGTTATAATTAAACTTTAAACACCCAGATGACCTCTTGTACTGTTAAATGCTCCCATAAGTACAATGTTACACGTGCGTTAGATTGCGAGCTATTGGATTTTTCCATTAGGAATTTCTCAGTAACAACCCGGAGCTTGGAAGTTGGTAGCGTGACTCGGAAAGCACGTAAAGCCGTTGGTCCTGCGCCTTATCTCTCCACGGTCGTGTCGGATTGCCGTCACATCGGACTATGAGAGTTAGGGAATAGGGAGTGCACCTGTGTTTGCGCATACAAGTGTGTGCGTATGATATCTCCTGCGTACTCGGCTAGTCTGCATTATATTTAATTAATCAGAGTTTCTTAGTATTATGGACAATATGCGTAGTTAATATCTATGTAATGCGTCCTGTCACACCCCATAAATACAATACGAAACAGTATCATTACATAAAAGATGTTATTAATTATTTAATTCAAGAATGCTAGCTTTGCACTAACCTTCCAATTTCTTCCAATTGAACCCTCACAATAAGAATCCAGACGGTATTCTCTATCCCTGCGTCAGCAAGGATTACCGATTATGTAAGCACCGGAAAACATACAGAACGCCATCTTCCGCAAAGATAGGAAACTCCATTTGAAAAAAAAAATGTAGCTACGAAATATACTTTCAAAGGCAAAACCTTGGAGAACTATTGAAAAAGGGTTAGGAATAGGGCTGGTACATGCTGTATTATGCTTTTGGACTACTGAAACATTATTTGGAAATGTTAGGAGTGATCGTCTACAATCACAATATAATAAATTAGCGAACTGCAAGTATTTTCGTCCGCGTGGATTATTTCACCCGCGTTAAGTTACGTCTTTGGTTATTGCTCCGCTCCCGTGGATCGTAGCGTGATGTTATATAGCCTACGTTACTCAGAAATAATGAAGCTATCTATTGATGAAAAAGTGGTTGAAATCGGTCCAGTATTTTCGGAGCCTATTCGGTACAAACTCTTTCCTCTTTATAATATTTGTATAGATATGTAAGCTCCGTGTATCTATGAACATAATTATTTTAACTGTCATTTGCGTAATTTGTACATATTGTATAGTAACCACGATGATTTTTATTTTACTTACTTCGTCTTCATGTCCTTCTCCAAGATCTAATCTGTACTTGTGCCAAATTTCATCAAAGTCGGTTCAGCGGTTTAGGGGTGAAAGCGTAACAGACAGACAGAAAAAGTTCCTATCGCCATCCATCACGCCTGTGTGCCCCGAAAGGTTAGGCAGAGGTGTACCAATTTACACCCACAGTTTGCCGGTATATTTAGGGCCATGTAATAGGGGGCGACCCTATTGCCATTAACCGGGCACAAATCCTAACTCCGAGCTGCTACTGAGAATTCATAGAAAAACCACCCAATAACACTTTGCTCGACCTGGGAATCGACCAAGACCTCTAGCGTAGCAGTCGCTCTTAGGGCCACTATGCTAATGAGGCAGTTCGTAAGTAAGTTACTATTTCATTTATCATATTAGGTAGATTGGATAGTAGGGATGAAGGCTGAAAGGCATGTGGGTTAACAAAGCATTTGGAATCCTCTAAGTGCCAAAGGTGTAATAAGGTACAGAAAACCCATCGCAACAGGTGCGCCGTCAGTCTTTACAATCCTTAAACAAAAAACCCCTTTTTTACAGCTTCAGAATCCTAAAACAACCCCACAAACTTTTAAACCCTTTATGTCCACACCTTTACCTGGAAAAACTTGGGATTCAACCCTCACTCTTCCAAATCGAAAATGATATATTTCCGCGCGTCCAGCGCGAGTTATAATTCCCAAAACGCTCGTATTCTAACACTTTAGTCATATAATATTCTTTATGAGCACCTACGACAGATGTGTGGCTCAATTTATGAGCGGAGAGTCACTTTATCACTATAAGCAATATGTTACATGTCTGTTCCGCTGGTTTTATAGTCGCAAGCATGACTGCTGAGCATGGGGTCCTTGGTTCGAGTCCCGGGTTGGCCAAAAAGTGTGATTGGGTTTTTCCAATAAAAATCAGTAGCAGTCCGGAGTTTGAAAGTTGGTGGTGTGACTCCCTGATCCTGCGCCTTATCTATCTCTGGTCGTGTGGGATAGCTGTCCTATCGGACTATGAGAGTGAGCGATGTGTTTGCGCACATACTTGTGCACTGTAATGTTTCACGCGTAAGTACGCTAGTTTCGAGCCGAGATTGGCCGCCGTGACCGAAATTCGATTGGGAGAATATTCTTTATTTACGCGGACGGAGTCACGGGAAATAGCTAGCCAGTTATACCTTCTTCTAATCTTGCAAACACATGCATAATGTAATAAATTTTTGAGCCCAATTTTCTAGTTAACGACCGCAACAGACGCTGGTTATAACTAAATAAAATGAAAATGGGGTTTTAATATAATATCCCATTAATGTACTGAAATAAGTAACGTAATGAGATTCTGATGGTTACTTAGTTTTATTTTTAGAATATTGTTACTCTGATCCACACTAAAGAGAAAAGCTTTTTGTTTGTTTGTAACGAATAGGTTTCGAAACTGCTGGACCGATTTTAACCATTTTTTCACCAATAGATAGCTGAATTATTTCTGAGTAACATAGGCTATATAACATCACGCTACGACATACGGGAGCGAAGCAGTAATGAAAGATGTAACTCAACTCGGGTGAAATAAGTCACGCGGACGAAGTCGCGGGCAGGTCGCTAGTCCTGTTATAAAAGAAGGCATTGACTGCTATTTTCGTTATGTAGGCCTAGCATGAGCGTTCTACTGTGAAAGTATTTGAATCGAAATACGACTAGTCTATATTATTTTTGTTTAATATTAAACGACAAACACACACACACTGCTGGAACTGCCCTGTTGGTCTCGTGGTTGCAAGCGCGACTGACGAGCACGGTGTCCTGGGTTCGATTCCCGAATTGGACAAAGAAAATTGTTATTGGGTTTTACCATTACAAATTTCCAGTAGCAGCCAGGAGGTTGTTGGTGTGCCACCCCCGTGACTCGGAAAGCACGTAAAGCCGTTGGTCCCAGCTGTCATTCGTAGATCTTTGACCGTCGTTACGGATAGTCAGAAGCCAGGAAGTCTCACAACCAGTCTAACCAAGAGGTATCGTGTTGCCCAGTAACTGGATTGTGGAGGGCAGATAGGCAGTCGCTCTATGTAAAACACTGGTATTCAGCTGCATTCGGTTAGGCTGGAAGCCGACCCCAACATGGTTGGGAAAAGGCTAAGCAGATGATGATGATTAGATGACAAACATAATATTAGAATTTTAATAAAGATTAAACTACCTCGGTAGCCTAGTGGTCCTAAGCGCTACTGCTACGCTAGAGGTCTTGGGTTCGATTCCCAGGTCGAGCAAAAAGTGTTATTGAGTTTTTCTATGAAATTCTCAGTAGCAGCTCGGAGTTAGGATTTGTGCCCGGTTAATGGCAATAGGCTCGCCCCCTATTACATGGGACCTAAACATACCGGCGAACTGTGGGTGTACATTGTTACACTTCTGCCTAACCCTTTGGGGAATACAGGCGTGATGGTATGATGTAATAAAGATTTAAAAAAAAGTATGTATGTGTAAATTCAAAGATCGAATGTTACGTTCCATTTACACCGTGCGCTTGTGGTTAGCCCTCAAACGCATTCATGAAAAGTTCAACATAGAATTAATGCTTTGTCCAGACAGAGCCGGTGGCGGTAGCGGTCAATTAAATTATCCGAGGGGCAATTCTACAATCGTAATCTAATTTCACTCTCAATCTGTCAAACATGCCTCTAGTTAATCTACATATTTTGAAATTGATTGTCACTGAGATGAAATTGATATTAGATTTTAGAATTAACTTTCCGATCTAAAACAAATGGAGGCTAGCATTGGACGTCTTCATGCACCGCCTTCCTCTTATGACTTGACCTCCAATATTTCAAGAGACCAACTTCCTGTACAAGTACTTTTCGAATTGAATTGCTTTTCTATAATCGCTTTTTGTAACCGGAAATGGAATAGCCGAATTATCGCAAAAAAGGGAGATAAAATATTTTGCTTACTTTATCATGGAAGTAATATGTATATGTATGTAATTGCCTCGGTAGCCTAGTGGTCCGAAGCGGGACTGCTACCCTGGAGGTCTTGGGTTCGATTCCCAGGTCGAGCAAAAAGTGTTATTGGGTTTTTCTATGAAATTCTCAGTAGCAGCTCGGAGTTAGGATTTGTGCCCGATGAATGGCAATGGGCTCGCCCCCTATTACATGGGACCTAAAAACATACCGGCGAAATGTGGGTGTACATTGTTACATCTCTGCCTAACCCTTCGGGGAATACAGGCACGATGGTATGTTATGTGTTATGTAATATGTATACTAGTCTCTCGCTGTCGCACTTCAGAGCAAAGGCCTCTTCTCATACAGAGAAGGCACTAGCATTGATGGCCACGTTTGCTCAAGGTGGATAGGCGATTCCAGACTTTATTACCAGTCCAGATTTCTTTACGATATTTACTAATTAATCTTCCGTTTTTGTTAAACAAACTTTTATATTTCATGGTAATGCAATGTGCATATGTATTTAAAATTCTAGTTCAATTGAACGGTATGAATTGGGTCAAATTTATTTTTTTAAGGTTTTATTAAGTTTCTGTTGCCATCTCCCGGGACCATCGTCTGTGACATCATTATATTGCATTATCATGCAAATTGCACATTCCCGCTAAATTTCAGCTCAATCGAAAATCGGGAAGTGGCTCCAATTTAACTAGTAAGATTTGATTAGCCACAGACACCAGAACAGAGGAAAGTAAATAAAAGCGTGTAACGAGTCCCATTTCCAACAATTTTCCTTTCAAACCTAAACCGGCCTCCCAGATTTTTTCCGACAATTCCAATATGTACAAAGCATAAAATCTCTTTACATGTCAACAGGCCTTGTTTATATCGTGTGTCGGGTTCCGTAGATCGAAAATAAATGGGATTCCCATCAATCATTTACGTTTAAATGAATTTCCGCCAATAGGACAATTTTATTTGTGAATATTTTAACTTTTTGTTGTATCAACCCTTTTTTATTGAACTTTGGACATCTGAATGGCTTATGTTTTTCGTTAGGTTGATAAAAATGTTTTCAAATGAATTAAAGCATTGTAGGAGAGAATCTACTAGTTAGGTGGTCGTGGCTATGCTTTATGGACGATTATATGATCTGTGGACTTAGTTTTACCAAAACAAGCTAGGCTACCCAATTTCTTGGTTTAATTTTTTGAGCTAATTGTATGAAGTGCTTAAAGTTATGAAGTAATTCTGAGCATTAGGCTGCCTGACCACAGAAGCGGAGCAATGCTGCGTAGCCGAGAAACGAAGAAATGTAAACCAATAGAATTACATAACATTCTCGCTCCGCTCCAGTTAAGCAATCCGGTAATTATTTCTCCGTTTCTTCGCTCCGCAGCGTTGCTCCGCTCCGGTAGACAGGCAGCCTAAGTGGGATGTTCAGCTGTTTTCTAGTAATTGAGTAAAAAATATTTACAACTCTAATGACCGACCTATGAACTTTAAGAACTGTATTTCACTACCTTTGTTACACAAACAAAAAGATTGTGATGAAATATGTTAATAGATGGTCTGTTCGTTTACGGTTTTAGAGGACCGGTGCTTTCTGCTGCATTTCAAAATTAAATTTCTACATCATGTATGCAGACGGCTTTAAGATTCCAACCAAGCTGAAAGAGAATTTACGATCTTAATTTTAAGATACCTTGCCAACTGTTGCCCATATTTTATAGCTATGCAGAATCAGGAAAATAGATTTAAAACTCGATTCTAGGAAGCTCACCAATTCAAAGTCGAGTCATTTATTTCAAATAGATCATTAAAAGGCAGATTGAGATTTAAATACAGCTGTTCAAATAGTGAATCTATTGCACTTTGTATTGAATTTTATTTATAAAAGCGTATGAAAAGTTGTCCCTTTTGACCTCCAAGCCCAGTGAGTAAGGTGTCCGCCTCTCATGCAGGAGGCTCTGGGTTTACAACCGGAGCACCAATGAGACTTTTTCTATTTCATATGTACTTTCTAAGTTTATCTAGGACATCACTGTCATCGGTGAAGGAAAACTGGACTTATAATTAATATAAGTCTGAAATCGCCAATCCGCCTTGAGCAAGCGTGGTGATCAATACCTGCCTGCCTGCGTACCTGCATGCCTTCTTTGTATAAAAAGGAGCCTTTGCCCTGTAGTGGGATAGTAATATGCTAGTATCTTGGACATCACCAGCCCTGCAAATGTCTAGAACGACAACAAAGACGAGATATTCCAGCAATCTAGAATGCCATTATCAATACCCCGGACATTGGGTGGTCTAACCCCCCACCACGTCGACCATAGCAATGCCAAATGCCAGCTTTATGGAGGCCCTAACATATTATTAGCTATAATAGACAACGCGTTATCACTTCACATCAAAATGTTAAGTTATGTGTGGTCATACCCTTAAGTTTGTGGGAATTGTAAAAGTACATACCCATACAGTATGCCAGTGTAGCAAATTATTACCATAGATTTAGTTCATGGTTGTAGACCCCCCCCCCTATTATAAATTTTCGACGGGTCAAACGCAAAGGTCAGGGCCTGTCATTGTGGCTAACTTCAAGGGAGGCCTATGTCCAGCAGTTGACGTCCTTCGGGCTCAAAAATGATTATTAAACTACAAAAAAAAAATAGCTCTTCCATACATTTTGTCCATGTAGATATCTACTTATTGACCAGAATCTGAATAGACTTGTATGGACCGCGCACGAGGGTACTATCGATAATATCCTCCTAATTAAACCAGGTTTAGTAATTCAGCTCCTAAATTAAACTAAACCGAAAGACAGCATAATTATCAGTAAGTAGTTGTACTCCAACCGTCCCTACCCCTTTGACGGGAACCTCCCGGAAACAGACGAATTGCACGGAAGGGGAAGTCCCCTTCCAACAACTTCCGCGCATCCATCACTTTGGAGGAACTGTCTGACTGAACTGAAGAGTCGCTTAGTCTGGAGTGATGGACTTCCTTAGAAAGATGATTCACGTAGAATTTGATCTACATAATATCTCGCTTGGAAATCTAAGGGACAAGGCAGAAGTACGTATGCCAAAGTAAATAGCAGTTACGTAAAAGTCCTATATATTAAGGGTGTTTTATCGCATCCTACTTCCTTTTATCCTCGTTAATATTAAGCGAAATTTTGTTAGGATAGATGGATGGATGGATGTTTATTACTTTTTTATGCTTAAATAGTTCAAAGGAGTTAGCTGAAATTTGACATTCACACAGAAGATAATAATGTGTATAAATCTTAACGCATTGCATAATTTTAGGATTAAGACTTAATTCTAAAGTCTCAAAATATCCGCCTTGCTATAATTACGTAGGTATAGTGAACTTTTTTTTATTTTTTAGGGATCGGAAATCATCAAATGACTTCCCCCGCCCTGGGCGGGGCGGGAGGGAGTGTCAGACTTTTACTGACTAAAACCCATCCATGTTCCTTCTTGTATCCTTTGCGTTCCGGGGGCGCGGTATCTTTTACGAACAACCCGCAGCCCCAGCAGGCATGGGCCCCTTCAAAATTTCCTGACATTTCCTTGAGACGCGCGTGGAACACGAACGCGCCGTCGACACGGCCTGTCATTATGCAACGTACGCACGCTACCCATTGCTCACCGTCCACAGGCCCGAGGTATAGCGACCCTGGGATCTCAGTTCACAGATACCAAATTCAAGTATTCCTGTAAACCTTAATATTAAATAATAGGTTTCCTATTCAGGCACTCAACAGATATTACAAAACTAAAAGCAACAGACAAAGCAGCCGTGTTCCAGGACATATTAAATTGGTTCAACAATACGGTTTACTATTCCATTTATTTTATTATATTGTAGGAACAAACAAAATAAACAATGTTGGTAGGTAATAGAAAAGGGGTTTTTTGATGAAAAGGCTTGGCCACTTCTCTGTTGTGTCAGCTCGGAGGGAAGTTCAAAAGGTTAACTTGTACAATGTGCTAAAGGTATTTCATGCAATCATTTCTAGTTTAAAATTTCAATTCTATGTTGGGTTTGGCTGTCATTCGTAGATCTTTGACAGTCGTTGCGGTCAGAAGCCAGGAAGTCTGACAACCAGTCTAACCAAGAGGTATCGTGTTGCCTAGTAACTGGTGGAGGTCAGATAGGCAGTCGCTCCATGTAAAATACAGATGATACTTAGCCTTTTCTCAACTATGTTGGGGTCACCAACATAGTTGGGAAAAGGCTGAGTAGGTGATGATGTTGGGGTGGATTCCAGTCTTTCCAGGTGCAGCTAGGTACCAGTGTTTTACGCGGAGCGACTGCCTATTTAACCTCCACAACCCAGTTACTGGCCAACACGATACCTTTTGGTAAGACTACTTGTCAGACTTCCCAGCTTTTGACTGTCCGTAACAACTGTGGATTTATACATACAAACTATGGATTTATGGAATCGGTCCTACAAGAAGTCGGTCGTAGACGGAGAGGGTAAGATTAAACAAAATAAAATAAGTTTTGTGAGATAATAACGTTTTTAAGATGTTGATTTAGCTTGAGACATACGATATTTTGTTTGTAGTTTTTGTATAATGATATAATAATTGTAAATATAAATGTATTATAAATATGATAATTAAGGACTTCGGTTTAAATCTCAAGTCTGCGCAGACGAAGTCGCGGTTAACAGCTAGTTAACTAAAACGGTTCTGGTTGAGATGGTATTTAGGACTTTAGCCATAACACTCAATTTTTTCCAGATTTTTACAATAAAAAAATGTTAAGTAACCTACGACAGAAAAATAAAAATCCCTACCGCAGCTAACAAAAGAGCGGTTAAAAAGAGGTATTTTTTTGATGTACTGAACCTTCTGCTGCTTCCTTGGTTTTTTATACAGTTACGTGGGAAGACGGTAGACAAAGATATATTTTATTCATTACTTAATATTTCACTTATTTTTATGTTGGGTTAAGACTTAAGCAAAATACGGATGTGTCAGCTGGCAGAAAGAGTTTTATCATATTTTTCGACCTTATTTACTCATTACATTACGTACATATCACACTGGATATGTACAAAGGCAAAGTGTACTTTATGTATAAGAAATACAGTTTGTAATCACAGATTTCAATGATTATCCATGCGTAGAATCAAGCCTAAACCGCTAAACCGATTGTGATGAAATTTGGCACAGACTTAGATTTGACATTGGAGAAAGGTATAGGCCGCTTTTTGTCCCGAGACATACATAAATCAAAATAAAAGGCAGCTTCATGTCAAAAAAACAAGTATTCAGTTGTATCCTGTTAAATATGGGGGCGCTGGTCCTCGCGCGCCTGTACGAGTAGCGCGCGGAGGTACTAAGCCGGGGAAAGAGACAGCTACCGCGGCAAATAGCCGCTCAGCGGACTGACCTCCGGCTCGATCTCATGGCGACATGGAGAGAGCGACTGTCACAACCCCGTGCAGGGCTCGCCTTAATAGAGGCAATAAGTCTCTTTTTTGAGGAGTGGCTAGAGAGGTGCCATGGCGCCCTCGCCTACCGCCTTACGCAGGTCTTCACCGGACATGGGTGCTTCGGGAGATTCCTCATCGGGCGGGAGGAAACGTCCGGGTGTCACCGTTGCGTGGATTGCCTCGAGGACACGGTGGAGCACACCGTGGCGGTGTGCCCCGCTTGGGCGGAGTATCGCCGGGTCCTCATGGCGGCCATCAAGGGCGTCGAACTCTCGCGTCCGGCCCTGGTGCAAGCCATGGTCCGGAGCGATGGGGAATGAGAAGCAGTCGCCTACGTCTGCGAGGCTGTTATGCTAGAAACGGAGGCGGCAGGACGGTTGAGGCAGAGATTCTTCCGTCCCAGCCGCCGCGGTAGACTCTCCGGGCGTCGGGAGCCGCGCGGCGACTCCCGGCCACCGTAGACGCGGGCCTGTGGACGGTGAGCAATGAGTAGCTCACCGTCCGTACGTTGCATAACGACAGACCGTGTCAACCGTGTGTACTACGCACCCGACTATTTTGAAGAACTTTACCAATAAGGTCAGAGTAGTCTATCCAACAATAACAAAAAACAATCTGTTCTATGTCAAAGCCAATAACGATCAGTTTTGTGTGGCTCTTTCGAACAAAAAAATATGACAAACTACCGCGAACTTCAAAATGGACGACTCTGCGAAAATAAGGTTTTCTCTAAGACAACAGCCTTCTTATCTGGAAGTGAGGGATTGATCAAATATTTATTATTTAAGTTTCGGTGTCTAGATTTTCACGGAAAATAAACTATTATAGATTACGTAGGACGAGGCAATTTTTTTTAGATTTCCAGAGAAAAAGTTGAATTGACTCATGTGCGGCACCCATGTCCTTCAAACCAGAACACAGAAACGCTGCTTTGCGGCGGAAATAGGTATGGTGGTAGTACTTTCCCGGACGAGCTCCTTCACAAAGAGCTCTACTAAGAATTCGTTTTTATCGTACTTCTCAGCTACTCTTTTCTGATTAATTTCGTTGCGGGATCCAAGACAGTTGAATCGTTTTTCCGGGACTCGTCGAGCTTGCCTTTGCCTCGGCGATTTTCTGGTGGTCGCCACTATTGATTCTGGCTAACCGTAAACTAAATTAAAACTTCAACTATATTATTGTGCCGGGGCTGCGGGTTGTTCGTAAGAGATACCGCGCCCCCGGAACGCAAAGGGCACAAGAAGGAACATGGGTGGGTTTTAGTCAGTAAAAGTCTGACACTCCCTCCCGCCCCGCCCAGGGCGAGAGAAGTTATTTGATGATTTCCCACACCCCAAAAAAAAAAAACTATATTATTGTAATGTTTCATTGAAATCCGGTCTTTTGTTTTCTCGTGACAGTCTAACGAACAAAGATATTCATCCGTGATTACACCGTTACGTCTTTGGTTACTGCTCCGCTACCGTAGGTCGTAACGTGATGTTTTATAGCCTATACGATTCCTCATGAATCTGGCTATCATATACAAAAGATTTTTTCCAGTTCGACCAGAAGTTCCAGAGATCAGCGCGTTTAAACAAATAAACAACCTTATCAGGTTTATTATATAACTCGTAAATTGGATTAGGATAAATCGTTGAGACTAACGAATTCCCTGTATTTGCTTTCACATCCAACAAGATCAGGTGCGCAAAGTTTCAACATTTTGTGTTTAGTTACAAACTTGGCTTCATTTAATTAGCAATGGCAGACAGATTGTTTATTTAGTAATTAATTTAGCCTTTACCCTTCAACGTAGGATAAACGAAATCTCACAATTCTATTCTTCAAAGACTTTGAAAATAACTTTTTCAATTTATTTCACACTGAGACTTAAAAGTAGTTATTGAAGTGACGTTTATCCCGAGATTTCGGGACCCCTGTCGCCTCTCGTTATTTGTTATATTTTCTGATCGAATTTCGTTTACGTACCTGCCTAGTTTAGGCACCTATTGGAAAACCAATTGATGGGGTCCTTCTTTGGGAACTTGCTGAATTGGTAAATATGAAACAAATTTCATTTTGGCGTCCTCCACTTATACGGCGGCTAATTTAGCTAAGTACACAGGAAATATAATAGTGCACAAGTGTGTGCGCAAACACAGGTGCATTCTCTCTTTCCTAACTGTCATAGCCCAATGGGACGGCAATACGACACAACCGGGGAGAGATCAGGCGCAGGATCAACAGCTTTACGTGCTTTCCGAGGCACGGGAGTGCCACACCTCCAACTCCCAAGTGTTCAAAGTGTTATTGGGTTTTTCTATGAAATTCTCAGTAGCAGCTCAGAGTTAGGATTTGTGCCCGGTTAATGGCAAGCGGCTCGTCCCCTATTACATGGGACCTAAACATACCGGCGAACTGTGGGTATACATTAGTACACTTCTACCTAACCCTTTGGGGAATACAGGCGTGATAGTATGTTAGGTTTGTGTATTTATTTTTGTCGTTATGGCCCAGTGATTATGGCTCCAGCCTTCCATGCATGAGGTTGTAGGTCAGAAAGTGGACAAATGCGAATGTAGCTTCAATTGCAGCTTCAGGTATACAGGTTCGGGCCTGTGGACGGTGAGCAATGGGTAGCTCACGATCTGCATAACGACAGGCCGTGACGACGCGACGGCGCGTTCGTGTTCCACGCGCGCCTCAAAAGAGATGTCAGCAAATTGGAGGGGCTACTCAGGGCCGATGTCTGCCGGGGCCGCGGGTTGTTTGAAAGCGATACCGCGCCTCAGGTAATCTTAGTCTTAGTCTTTTAGTCAGTAAAAGTCTGACACTTGCTCCCGCCCCGCCCAAGGCGGAGGTAGTCATCTGATGACCGAAAATAAAAGGTATATATACAGGTAATTTGTAATTTGACCTGTTGCTCCAAGGACTAAGTGTGACTTTTTTTTTGGAATGGCGAAAAGTCATTGGATTTGAAGAAACTAAAATGTATGTTTTAACGTAGCTTAGTTAAATATCTTGTCACCGTAACATTTTAAACTTTTTGATATATCTAGCACGTTACAAGAAATATTCCAAATCCATGTTATAGGTTCTATTTCCGGTACCGTTCATTAGAAATTCACGCCGCTTGACTTGTCGTTGTCGATTTGATCTCCGAGTAGGCGCGATCCTTTCAATTCTTATGTTATGTAGCAGTTATATTACCGTGGGTCGATCACTCTCGTGTTCCATATGTGTCAAGTCTAGTCTACATATAAAAATATCTTTTATAATATTATTTTACAGCTAATACTATCTATACAGCCCGCTCCATATAAAATGTCCTGTAGTAATATTTTGGTCAATGATAATACCAGCCTGTTAGTGTGCCACTGCAGGTAAAAAGAATCTTCTCATACAAAGAAGGCACGACTATTGATGACCACGGTTACTCAAGGGGGATTGGCAATTTCAGACGTATATTAACTACTAGCTTTCCGGCCGCAATTTCGTATGCATTATTATCATAAGTATAAGTAGTAGTACCATCAACATACCATCACGCCTGTTTTCTCCGAAGGGTTAGGCAGAGGTGTACCTATACGCCCACAGTTCGCCGGTATGTTTAGGTCCCATGTAATAGGAGGGCGAGCCTATTGCCATCAACCGGGCATAAATCCAAACTCCGAGCTGCTACTGAGAATTTCATAGAAAAACCCAATAACACTTTTTGCTCGACCTCGGAATCGAACCCAAGACCTCTAGCGTAGCAGTCGCGCTTAGGACCACTAGGCTAACGAGGCGGTCAAAGTAAAAATAAGTAAGTAGTATATGTATATAAGTCGACTATGTCCTTTCTTGGAGTTCAAACTTACCCCGTACAAAATTTCATCAAAATCGGTTCAGTGGTTTAGTCGTGAAAGCGTAACAGACAGAGATACTTTCCCATTTATAATGTTAAAGTGTCCACTAACTGTTTACCAAGTCACACGCGTTCTGTTACGTCTTTGGTTACTGTTCCGCCCCCGTTACTCCCAGCGTGATGTTCTATACGTACAAACCTTCCTCTTGAATCACTCTATCTATTGCTGAAAAGCGCATTGAAATCTGTTGCACAGTTTAAAAGATTATAGCGTACATACTGCGGAAGCGACTTTTTTTATAAATACTATGGACTATCCTCAGTATCTCTCAATAGACACAATAGTGTCTGTAGAAAGTGCTTCATAATCTGTAAGCCTAGTATATACTGAAACCTATTAATAAGTTGTCCTTATCGTCCCCTTTTCCACTTAAAACTTGGTCTACGCACGGAACACCACGTACATACATAAATCCCGCGAATTCTTTCCAAACGTTTTCGGAATAATTCATAGGAAAGTTCCTCGCAAGTGCGTTCCGAAGTGCCCGTGTTGCTTATAATGCACTAAATAAAGTACCGGATCAGTGTTGTGACACTTTTATTGGCAAACAGTGTCATCTTATGGGTTAGCGACGGTTACAGAAGTGCTTTTTTGGATCGGATAAAAGTTGTGGGGTTATTGTAGAGTTTTTTCATTGTGTTTGGACAATTTTTTCGCGGACAATTTCTTGGGAATACTTTTATTGTGTACTGTTGATTTTGAGAAAGTTTTTGGTTATTATTTGTGGAGTTATACGGTACGTGTCCTTTACCTAGTGGACGAGTGAATCGGTATAATTGTTTTTTAGGACCTTCCTGCTCTTAGCATTTTGAAGGGAATTGGTGCCGGTGTAATTACAGGCACATGAGACGTTTCAATTTGGTCTTTGTGTGCGACTCATTTGCAAGGCCTATGGTATTGCAGATGTCTATAGGTAGCGGTGACCACTTAAGATCAGGTGGGTCGCTGCCCCGGTTCGTTTTTATGTCTTGAGTTCAAGATGTATGGTGGCCAAAGCTATGTTTAAAACCGTGTTAGGGTTAAGAGGGTCGGCGAATCCGGTTCGTGATTTTGAATAAAACAATGTCAAAAAGGACTTTTTTTTTTTTTTTTTTTTTTTGGTGGGTGGGAAATCATCAAATAACTTCTCCCGCCCTGGGCGGGGCGGGAGGGAGTGTCAGACTTTTACTGACTAAAACCCACCCATGTTCCTTCTTGTGCCCTTTGCGTTCCGTTATCTCTTGCGAACAACCCGCAGCCCCGGCAACAACCCGCAGCCCCGGCAGCAACCCGCAGCCCCGGCAAAAAAAAAAAAAAAAAAAAAAAAAAAAAGGAAAGGGGTTGAGTTTTGGAAAATGCCGAACCGTATAGGTCGTCCCTCAGGACCCGCACAGAACAGCAGTGTCTGAAATTCGTGTCTCCAAACAAACCAACGAACTCATCAGCTTTATAAAATATGGTATAGATAGCATGGCGCTTAACTGAAATAGAATATTCTGGGCTGAAAACCGAATATTTTTTTTTTCTCTTTATGTTAGTGTATTAACTTTTTCCACGCACTATTTGACGTGTAATAATACCCTCTACACGGTAAATATTGCGTGAAGGCAGTATCATGTAACCGTAGAGTAAGCCAGTATATTTTTGGGAAAGCAGAAAAAAAACCAGCCAAGTGCGAGTCGGACTCGCGCACGAATGGTTCCGTACCATTAGCTAGTTAAACGAGCAAAAAATCACGTTTAAATATTTATTTTATTTTGTTTTTTAGTAGCTATTTGTTGTTATAGCGGCAACAGAAATACATCATATTATGTGAAATTTTCAATTGTCTAACTATCACGGTTCATGAGATACAGCCTGGTGACAGACGGACAGCGGAGTCTTAGTAATAGGGTCCCGTTTTACCCTTTGGGTACGGTTTTGGTCTTTTTAGACCAATAGGGCAGTCGCCCTATTGGTCTCGCAGCTAGGCTTTGAGGGGGGGGGGGGGGGGGGGGAGAATTGAACCCAAGACCTAACAAAAAAGAAACTCAATTCTAAATATAAATATTCAGCACCCCAAATACCTCTAAAATGAACATCCAACCATCCAAGCACTTAAGCAGAATCAAATGGAACATCTAATATCACTAACAGTTTCCGAACTAAAGTTTAAACCACGTTCAATGTATTTCCCTATCTAACAATCTTCTATACGTAAACTGATTTAATCCTTACTTAGTTGTACATCTATGGGTCTATCTATGGTCTTTGTTCAGTATGTTGCACATTTAAAGCTATAAGATACTATCTTTACGACTACGACTAGTCGTAATATCGATTATACCTATTAAAAATTCAACCGTGATTCGAAAGACACGTGGCGCCATCTATTATTACATAACATAACATCACGCCTGTATTCCCCGAAGGGTGAGGCAGAGGTGTACCAAAGTAACTACGTACATCGACAGTTCGCCGGTATGTTTTTATCATCCTGAAATCAGATCATCCTGAATTTTTTCATACACGTTGTCAGGTATACAGAAACGAACATAGAGTACCCTTCATCCCGAAAGAGTATTGTTTCTGAGAAAACAATAATAACATTGTTATGATAATAGATCTGCCTCATTAGCCTAGTGGTCCTAAGCGCGACTGCTACGCTAGAAGTCTTGGGTTCGATTCCCAGGTCGAGCAAAAATTGTTATTGGGTTTTTCTATGAAATTCTCAGTAGCAGCTCGGAGTTAGGATTTGTGCCCGGTTCATGGCAATAGACTCGCCCCCTATTAAACGGTACCTAAACTTTACGACGAACAGTAGGTGTACATTGATACACCTCTGTCTAACCCTTCGGGGAATATTGGCGTGATGGTATATAAGTAAAAGGAATTTTATGTAGTTGTCTCTTTCAAAAGATAGTAATTTTGTATTGAAAAGAATAGGAAAAATACTTCATACTTACTGTCAAAGGCAGTTTTCTCTTTGACTATAATGATGGATAGGCTTTAGCAACTTGTAGAAATTTGTGGACAATGTTCCTTAGATGTGCGCTAAGAATTACAAAAAATGTTTATCTAAAACTGATGTTTTATCCTATTGTAAAAGTTTTTCGGTTTCATGAGTACCTACTACGTTCTATTAAAGTACATTCCTCATTTAACTTCTCATATCATCATACTTCCAGCTAAATATTATAAATGCGAAAGTTAGTGAGAGTGGATGGATGTTTGTTACTCTTTCACGCTTAAACGGCTGTACAGATCTGGATGTAACTTGGCGCTGAGATAAATTGTAGTGTGGAATTATACATAGTATACTTATTATCCCGAAAAAACGTACGGTTCCCGTGGGATGATAATTATATCAAACATGATGCGGACGAAGCCGCGGGCAGAAGTTAGTCCTGTATATTTTTTTCCAGAGTCAGCATCTTTTTGTGGGCTGTCAATTTTTGTTTGTCTACTGCCGCGCTACTATTGCGCTGCTAACGTGCTAATGTGAAAGCGGTCTTAATCATACTAAACCACACAAATACATTAAAGCTGAATTATTAAAATAACTGCCTCGTTGGCCTAGTGGTCCTAAGCAGGACTGCTACGCTAGAGGTCTTGGGTTCGATTCCCAAGTCGAGCAAAAAGTATTATTGGGTTTTTCTATGAAATTCTCAGTAACAGCTCGGAGTTAGTGGCAATAGGCTCGCCCCCTATTACATGTGACCTAAACGTACCGGCGAACTGTGAGTGAACATTGTTACACTTCTGCCTAACCCTTCGGGGAATATAGGCGTGATGGTATGTTATGTGTGTTGTATTAAAATGGTGCCAGTAATTCCGAGGACGAGAGTCTTCGCTAAAACCTCCACTACAAATTCCCCGAATTTTTGAAATCAATGACGTGTCGTTTCACGTCGCTTGCTCTAGCTACCTATAGCATATCTTCCACTGTGCACATTTGTACTAAGTATGGCAGACCCGCATGATAAATTATGTGACTGGCTAAACTTGGGATCCATGCTATCTTGTAGCCATAACTTATTTACTTATGCTGTATACCCATCTAATTGATTAGTTTTCCTATGATTGGGTTCTGTTTATTTTATTGATTTATGTGAGACACCCGCTGGAATATAAGTGATTTTAATATGAGAGCAGAGTTATTGGTAATTTGATATTATTTTCATTGGAAGGGATTGAATTAGAGGTAATTTGCGATGAGGATCCCAAAACTTCTTCTCTCTCGGTATAGGACTTCTCAGATTTACCAAAAACTGCAAACTGTTAAAAAAAAAAAAGTCCAGGCGCTGTATAATTAATTACTTAAACAATTTTGATTTTGCCGTAATCTATACTAAAATTATAAAGCTAAACAGTTTGTTTGTTTTTGTTAGTGGAACGTGCTAATCTTCAGAACGTTTTCATCATCATGATCATGGGTCATCTCTTATCTGCCTTGGCTTATCTTTATTACTATTCATTTTTTATTGTTTTATCACCTATATTGTTTTCACATACAGAAGCAACAAGAATATTGTAACCAAGATTTTTGTAAAAACCAAATTAAAGGAAAAGAGTGTCCGTGGAGTTTCTTGCCCGTTCTTCTCCATAGCGACCAACTTTTGGAACGAGCAACTTTGAACTGTAACTTCTTGATAATTCAAAAGTGCCTGTAAATGGTCTAATTGAAATGAATGCTTTGACTTTGATTTTATATAGACCGTTCATCAAGTGAGGTTGTAGGTTATATAACGTCACGATGAGATCCATGAGAGCGGAACAGTAATCAAGGAAGTAGAAAACTAGGTTATCCCTGAGTGCTATACGCTATATTTTATGTAGGGAATATCCAAGAACTTTCTTGCTCGTTCTTCTCCATAGAGACCTACGCTTTGGAACGAGCAACTAGCTTCAACTTTTAAATGTAACTTCTTGACAAATCAAAAGTGCCTGTAAATGGTCTAATTGAAATAAATGCTTTGACTTTGACTTATGTACAAAACAATTGAAAATCCGACAATATTCCACACTAACGAAATCGCAAGCAAAAGCTAGTTGTAACATATTTTTGCCTGTGACTGTATATATTTTTTTTTTAATAAATCTTTATCTTTTTGAACCCCCGACGCAAAAACGACGGGGTGTTATAAGTTTGACGTTTCTGCGTGTGGCATCGTAGCTCTCGTTTGCATGAACCGATTTTAATTTAGTTTTTTTTTGTTTTAAAGGTGAATTAATCGGGAGTGTTCTTAGCTATGTTTGATGCAAATCGGTTACGCGGTTTCAAAGTTATCAGCTCTTTTGTTGGCTACGGTAGGGATTTTTATTCCTCTGTCGGTTTACTTAAAATTTTTGATTTTGTTTTCTAGGAAATATTTGCTTTACTCCATCCTTGTATTACCTACCTTGATATATGTTCTGAATAAGAGGACCAAATTCCCACACTATTGTCATCACAACCTCAGACGCTTAAACACAAATAGGTATATGAAATCGAATAAAATTCCAAACAATAAAGTTGCACGAAACTATTTTTTTATCTACGTACGCAGTTCCTTCTGTCAACATTTATTTAGGAACTCTACGCTTCAATCAAAATAGTCGACAAAGCTGGAAAACACGACAATTGTTAAAATGACATAAACAAAAACATAATACTTTTGGCGCAGCAAAAGCTGGCGGAAGGTTTATGATGTTATATTCTGTTTGACGTTCCAAAACTTTTTTTTTTTTGGAGGGTAGGAAATCATCAAATAACGGCTCCCGCCCTGGCCGGGGCAGGGGGGAGTGTCAGACTTTTAGTGACTAAAACCCACCCATGTTCCTTCTTGTGCCCTTTGCGCTCCAACAACCCGCAGCCACGTTTCAAAACTTTGAGTTAATATTTTGAATTATTGTTTGTGTTTGGCAATTAAAAGACAAAATTAATTGAGAGGATGAGTGAAAGGCGACTGATAAAAGGGATTTATATTGCAGATGTGAGTGGCCATGCCGGGAGGGGACGCCCTAGAAAGACCTACCCTGACCTTATTAGTGAGGTTCTTCACAAAGGTCTAGTGCGCAGCACTCGTAACCGGCGTGCTTGTATGACCAGATTTATGAACGTGGACGAGACGAAAGGAGTGTAAGGATCGTAGCATGTGGCGTCTTGTGGTTCTGTTCACCCCCAGGGCAAAGAGGCGTGTGTATATGTATGTATGCAAGAAAAATAAAAAAAACTGAATCTAGTTTACCCGACTTAGGAATTGAAGGCCAGACTCAACGCTCGCAAGTAGAGCTAGAGACTACAAAACCAACAGAGCAGTCATATCCAAAATACTACTTTTCATATGTTGAATTTTCTAACTTAAGCAGAGGTGACCAATGTACACCCACAGTTCGCCGGTATGTCTAGGTCACATGTAATAGGGGGCGAGCCTATTGCCATTAACCGGGCACAAATCATAACTCCGAGCTGCTGCTGACAAATTCCAAATTGATAAACCCAATAACACTTTGCTTAAGAATCGAAGCCAAGTCCCCAAGGTCACCAGCAGACCTAGCAACAACGAAACAGAACATGACGCAATTTTCTAAGTTTAAAAACCTATCAAATAACACAAGGTACTTTTAAACGCAAAAAAGAACCTTTTTTACTGAGACACAGACGCTTCCAGCATCTCCACAATTTTATAGTCACGTCCACACAAATTCCCTCGTTTTACATTCTTTCTTTCTTTTTACAAGAACCTCCTTCAAAGATATGAGTCTAGTTATAACTGCAAATGATATTGAAAGATATTCGTCTGGCTCGAGTAGCTTAATTTCCGTTGTAGCTAGCGCTGGTGGGTATTAAACAGCTTGTTATTGCATTGGATCTTGTTGGAGTACATGTTACAGGGCTTTTTAACCTCTGACGCAATAACGACGGGGTGTTATAAGTTTGTCGTGTCTGTGGCATTGGAGCTGTGGCATCGTAGCTCCCGAACGCATGAACCGGTTTTGATTTCGTTTTCTGTGTTTGAAAGGTGAATTAGTCGGGAGTGTTCCTAGCTATGTTTGATGGAAATCGGTTCAGCGGTTTCAAAGTTATCAGCTCTTTTGTTGGGTACGGTGGGGATTTTTATTCTTCTGTCGGGGGTTACATAAAATTTTTAATTTTTTTTTTTTGTTAAATGTTTTGTGGATTTTGTGAGCTGGTTAAGCCTTTTGTAAAACTTCTCCAGTGCAAGTATTGACTGAATCACGCCTGTTATCCCCGAAGGGTAGGGCAGAAATGTACCTACGTATCCCCGCAGTTTGCCGGTATGTTTAGGTTCATGTAATAGGGGGCGAGCCTATTGTCATTACCCGGTCACAAATATGAGAATTTACTAGAAAAACCCAATAGCACTTTTTGCTTGACCTGGGAATCGAACCCAAAACCTGTAGCGTAGCTTATTGAATTCAAATAAAACTACATCGACATCGATTCAGTAGTTTAGTCTAAACAAAGTAACAAACTACCTAACAAAGTCTGTAACACCATAACCCCTCTGTTTTCACCTGCAGTCGGGTAGAACACGAACCACAAACAAAAATGTGAAACGGAAACTATGTAGATAAAGTTTATCACACATTCAATATTTTTCAAAAAGGTTTATTTTTTGACAAAGACAGAGATCACCAATTTATTTTCAAAATGTTTGTTTTCGAAACTAAGCTTTTGACAAAAATATAGGGAAACAGAACGCGTCAATGTTTTCACAGAGCAAAAGTTTTAGATTTACGAGTATAACATACCATCACGCCTGTATTCCCCGAAGGGTTAGGCAGAGGTGTACCAATGTACACCCACAGTTCGCCGGTATGTTTAGGTCCCATGTAATAGGGGGCGAGCCTATTGCCATTAACCGGGCACAAATCCTAACTCCGAGCTGCTACTGAGAATTTCATAGAAAAACCCAATAACACTTTTTGCTCGACCTGGGAATCGAACCCAAGACCTCTAGCGTATCTACTATAAAAATACGTGGAACAAACCAAAATATTTCAAATCAAATCTCAAATTTTTATTGCAATCCATAATGTGAACATACAGGTGGTGGGTGTTAATAAATAGAGACAATTATGGACCCTGTCGGGCACAGCAAAAGAATAAGTAAGGAGAGAGGAAGAGCGCTATCATAATTTAGTTATAGGGTCATATTTAATAATAGGTATACAGAGTTATTTGTAAAACAGTGACAACCTTGCAGGACTATTACTATCATCATAAACAACAACTTTTGTTCTATAATTTTTTACAGAATCAAGCAACACAAGCGCATCGAGGTGAATGACCGACTGAAGGATTTCCGTAAAATTGTAAATAGGTCATGTACAAACACCCCCGCCGCCCTAACCCCGCTCCCCTCGCTATTTTACTTTCGCTTTCGTTTGCTTCGCATAGACTTTGTAACATTTAGAGCGTTCAATTTAAATGTTTTTATTTTTGGATGAAAATCTGATGAACTAAAATATGAAAAATTTTTAAATGTCATAAAGCAAAAGTTGTTGATTATGATGTTAGTAACATAGTCCTGAGAGGTTGTCTATGTTTTACAAATAACCCTGTATATTTTTATCAATTACTTACTTACTCTAACAGAATTGTTATTATAATATGACTAAATATTAAGACTAGAATATTATGAATTTTTGTTGCATTCGCTTCACAAAATCTTTCGATTTTTGGCATTGGAAAGGTTTTGCTAGACACTTTTAAGTTTTATGTATTTTATTTTATTTTTTTTATTTTATTTTATTTGGGAAACAAACAATCATACACTGTATGTTATATCAAGGTACACAGTATGCTATAGGTAAATGTACAATCCACTACATTTCCACATCTTACTAACTTATATAAGATACAGTTTTGGTAAACTTAAGTAATAAAAATACATATTATAAAACAACAATACAATTTTTCGTTGTCTAATAGTTAAATACATAATAATTAAAGGAAAGAAAATAGAAAATAATTAAATTAAAAGTTTTGAGCAAGGCGCATAACAATTTGTTTTTTAAATTTATGTTTAGATAGGGCAAATACATCGATATCATTAAAGTTATTATTGTAAGTTTGGACCAATCTCTGGAGCGGCGCTCTTTCCCCTGCATTTGTACGACAGGGAGTTGTAGCAAACAGTGGATAAGAGCGCGCCTCTCGTCTCATAACTGTTCTAGGTACAATATAGTATATTTTACGTATCAAATCAGAGCAGTCAAATTTATTGTGTACAAGTCCATGAAGCATCACTCCTTGGAGCAACAAGCGTCTAGAGCGAAGTGTTAACAGTTGAAACTCACTCAATGCGTCCTCATAGGATAAGCGTTCCATGCGACATTTGTACTGCATTGTACTAAGGAACTTACGCTGAACTCGCTCTATTGCAGTCTCATATTTTATATAATAGGGATCCCAGATCATACATGCATATTCAACTTGTGGGCGAACTAAAGAATTAAATAAATACAGATATGTGGTCGATCGTTTAAAATCTGACGTAGTTCTCATCACAAAATTATACATTTGAAATGCTTTAGAAGTAATTTTAGCAATATTTTACGGACTCGCCTGCACATTTTGGAATATCTCGATTGCTTTCGGTCTCAAAAGAACCTATACAGGTTGTTTAAGGGAGTGCAGTACTCATGAAAACGAACAACTTTTACTATAGTACGAACTGTAAAATCAACTGCTCCATACATACCATGCATACAGAACAGCTGATTTATTTTTGCAATTTTAAATTTGATTTCATAGTGAAAGTGGTTTATTTTCATAAGCACTACACTCCCGTAAAGTATGTCCCTTGTTTAAACTAACATCTTGTATATTTAGCTAAATTTCGATTATCATAGACGGAGACGAAGTCGCGGAAAAAAAGTAGCCTATACCCTTTCTTGGGGTTCAAAATTTACTTCGTACCAAATTGCATCAAAATCGGTGCAGTAGTTTAGCCGTGAGGGCGTAACAGACATACAGAGTTACTTTTGCGTTCAGATTAGTGTGGATAAGCTGAAATTGTGACCACCATTTGGGTTTGGAACTAGTCTACGTCGCTCGAAACATTTATCCATGTTTCAATATACTAGAGACTAAGTCAAAGCATTTATTTCAATTAGACCATTTACAGGCACTTTTGAATTGTCAAGAAGTAACATTTAAAAATAGAAGCTAGTTGCTCGTTCCAGAGCGTAGGTCTCTATGAAGAAGAACGAACAAGTAACTCCATGGACACTATTTTCTTCCAATTTGGTTTTAACAAAATCTTGGTTACAAATATTCTTGTTGCTTCTATATGTGAAAACAATGAAGATGAATATAAAACAATAAAAAAAATAGTACTAAAGATGTAAGCCATGGCAGTTAAGAGATGACCAATCCCAACAGACAGCGCCCGTTCACGAACATGACGCGTGCATTAGCACCATTTAGCTCAACCATCTTGAAGGGAGCCGAACGATCCAACGCACGCGCCACCGTCAGCGAGACATTTATGTGAGCATTATAAAGCTTTCAAATGGAGTATATGGGAATTTGATACTATGTGATTCTATTTTTCGTTACTATCCAAGTTAAATATAGCAATACTTCTTCACAATAGAGGTCAAATTGGCTAAAATCCTATGTCATTTTCTAAAATACTATCTGAGTTACAATTCTATTGAAATACAGTCATTGAGCCATAAAACTATGGCTTGTACAATAGAGCACAATCGTTCACTCCCGACATACGCTTCGGACATCAAAATATCCTGTTTCCGTCAATTTAATGTACCTACGTGTTCCGAATCATAAACAGTTGGTACACATTTATTTGATTTCCAGACCAAAGAATAAATCTATGTAGCTATTAAAATTTGACATTTCAATTTCGACCTTATAGTTTGAATTCAAAGGTTGACATTCGTTCGTGCGTTATTTTTATTGACAGTCGATATTTCTTATTTATTTTCGTTATTGTTCTTTTCATTTTGTGCATAACGTTATTGGTGTCGCCAACGCTTGTTTTCTCGACTGTACCGCGGTCTGGCACGGCGAAATGTTTTTTTTGTTGTATTGTTGTCTTTGACTGTACTGGGTAATGGTAAATCTATAAAAAATAAATAAAACTGAAGTGTGTTTGTTTCGACTAATCTCCGAAACGGCTGGCCCGATTTTGACGGGTCTTTTACTGGCATATAACAAATATTATAAGAAATAACTTAAGCTATTTTTATGTAAGCAAAAGAATAGAAAAACCCAATAACACTTTGCTCGACCTGGGAATCGAACCAAAAATCTCTAGCGTAACAGTCGCGCTTAGGACCACTAGGCTAGCGAGGCAATTCAACATTTAAATGTGCCCAATTTTACCCGCTTCACCACTTTTCATCTCACAAAAGTAATAAAACTATTACCTAAAGGTAATTAGTAGGACTCGTACTGTTTACAGTAGGGTAGGTAGCTACTTGCCTCATCAGCATTCACCTTGTATCGTCCCTACTTTCTTTCCTTATTTAATAAGGCGGCCATTTTTTTTGTCTCCTTGAATTAGGTAACGCGCGAATTATTTGAAGACAAAATGAAAGATAAGTTTGTTTTTTGTATTTGGAGAATTTTTGGGCAATTATTGGGAGAAATACGAAATGTTGTAAATTCCAGAACTTATTGAACATTTTTATTTTGCACTAACTTCTTCCCACGACTTCGATCGCTTGTTTTTTTTTTACTCGAATTAGGTTGTGTTTGGTTACTGCTCCACACACGTGTGTTGTAGCGTGATGTTATAGAGCCTATACTATTCCCTGGATCTATCGCGGGTTGGCGATTTCAGACTCATATTTATTAAAGTCTAGGTTTCTCCACGGGGTTTTCCTTCACCTTTGTCAGTGATGTCTAAAATAACTTCGCGCTCATCTAGTTTTTCAGGACATCGCCAAGCGACTGGTCGACTCTTCACGTAACCAAAGGGCTGACCTTTTCTTGGGCCAAAGAATCAGCATTGCCATACAACGTGGCAATGCTGCCAGCCTTTTAGGCACTTGTCCCATTGACAGCGATGCGGCTGAGTATAAGCTTCCTTTTTGTTTTTTATATAAACTGTACATACTCGTAGTTTGTAATCTAATTATTATTTAAATAAGTTTTATATATTGTAATTTACTATAAATTAATTATTTAGAAAGTACCTACATATAAATCGAAAAAACAACTTTTTCATGCAAAACAAAATTATTTCCTCAGAAAACTCCAAAAACAATCTACTACCCTTATTTTGACGAAACATCTAAGAATTGGTATTCAACAGAAATATATTTAAAATGGCATTCTCTTGTCAAGGAAATCGAGCGAAGCGGACGGAGAGAAATAGTCTGATTGAATTAAAAGAGAAAAATGAATGATTTGCTGAGTTTTTATCATGAATGTTGTTCTTTTAAGATTCCAGATTAAGATAGAAATGTCTAGACTACCAATCGAGAGTTTAATGTTACTTCAAACACTTTTTCGTTTTTATTAAATCTACTTGCTCCCTCGAACCGTTAACTGCCTCGTTGGCTTAGTGGTCTTAAACGCGACGGCGACGCTAGAGGTCTTGGGTTCGATTCCCAGGTCGAGCAGTGTTATTGGGTTTTTCTATGAAATTCTCAGTAGCAGCTCGGAGTTAGGATTTGTGCCCGGTTAATGGCAATAGGCTCGCCCCTATTACATGGTACCTAAACATACCGGCGAACTGTGGGTGTACGTTGGCACACCTCTGTCTTACCTTGCAGGGAATACAGGCATGATGGTATGCTATCAATGCACAAGAAAAACACATTCTACCTTCCTCAAATAAACTGGAAATACAAATAAATCCCTTAAAAATCCACACTATCTGAAAAGTCATTCAACATTTTTCCATTTTCAGATCAATGTTTTTCTTCATCAACGAGCGATATTTGGAGTTTGAAAAACTTTAACTAGGTGCGATCCGAAACACCAGTAATTGCAGTTTTGATCGGTTTTTCAAAGTTATGTTATTGGCTACCTTCTAGCTTGATGAATTGAATTTGCTATGTAAATATTTTATGAATAGTTAGCTGTTTTTGTTTCAATATTGGCGTGCACTGTTTCAATTAGAGATATACAACCGAACAAAAGCACATATCTCCTATTTTTGTAATGATTCTGAATATTCTTCTTAGCGTATCGATGCCAAATCCATAATAAACATAACATAACATACCATCACGCCTGTATTCCCCGATGGGTTTGGCTGAGGTGTAACAATGTACACCCACAGTTCGCCGGTATGTTTAGGTACCATGTAATAGGGGGCGAGCCATTAACTGGGCACAAATCCTAACCCCCGAGCTGCTACTGAGAATTTCATAGAAAAATCAAATAACACTTTTTGCTCGACCTGGAAATCGAACCCAAGACCTCTAGCGTAGCAGTCGCGCTTAGTACCACTAGGCTAACGGGGCAGTTACAAACAATTATTGTTTTCTCTATTAAACCTTAGATAGGATTTAATTACAATCGGTCAGTATTTATTACCTTTTACATCTCCTAGATATTGTCAGTACCCATAGGACTTGACTTTACGACCAAACTCGCCACGTAATATTCAATTACTCCGTTCAAGTCCAGAACTATTCCTGGAAACCTCAATAAAATCCACATAAGTTAACCAAGTCTATCCCATAAAATAGATAAAAGAAACTCCAAACTCTACCAAGTGACACAACCGTACACTCAAGTAAACTAAAGACCAAAAATACTACTATCTAAAGTCTAGACCTAGCCCAGTAAAATATTCTCTCATCCACTTAGTTTTTCTTTACCAAATAACTTACACTCACATAAAAACTAAGCCTAGTGTTTACAGAATGTCCAGCACTATTTTCGACCTCCAAACCAGCCTTAGAATTCAGACGTGCCATTTTCGTCTAGGCCGACCTCATTTAAAATGTCAAGCGGTTTAAAATAAAGGTGTAGGTACGCTTGGTAGGGGTAACTTGTCATCTAGAAAAAACAAACAGTAAGTTCAATTTATAAAATGCTCGAAATGTATGTCAACTTTTGTTATAGTTCAAACTTAAATAAGAAATCTTGTGGTTAGTTAAAGAACTAATATCTAGGTTTTTTTTGTCATTTGAGTTTTGACTCCATCCATCAATCAGAAGTGTGAATGGAAAGTAATTTTAAAGTATAAAACTGAAGCAGATTTTATCGTGTGAGTAATTGTCTTTTTTGATTGGTCCTTCTGTCCAGATTTTTGGTCCTAAGGTCTTTTCACCACTTAAATGTCGACTTATACGTATAAAAGCTTAAGTTTATACTTAGTGTCCTTTATGAGGTTAAGCAAACTAAAATGCCAACACCTTTTACCTAAATGCCTTTTTGCCAAGGTTAGGTGAATTCATTAATCAAATTCTTTAGGTTTAAAATTTTAGGCATTAAGGAAATTGCTTCGCGTTTTTTGTGCAAAGGGTAATTTTTATGTTCGTTTTTATTCAAAATATTATGTTGTTACAAAGACTTTAGTTAATGTTGTTTCGCTATGAATTATAGTTTATATTATGAGTTAGGTTTGAATTAGTGCTAAAGTAACAGCCTTTTTTCTGTAGCTAACGAAAAATTCTGTTTAACGGTACTGTGCCCTCATCGTGATTGGACATGAAATTACAAAGACAGTAAAATAACATAGCTTGATTGGTCTTGTACAAGGAGGTCGTCGAACATAAACATTTAATATTTGCTCGGGACACGTCCAGGCCGAATACAAACTCCAGAACATCAATACCAATAGACATTCAGTGATACTCAGTCGTCACTCTGCTCTGTACGCTTTCTCTTTGAACTTTCGTTTTTTTCTTGTCATTATTTTCCTTTCTATGTTAATATAAAAATAATTCCATTCTACTATTGACCTAAAGTAGGGCAAAAATAGGGAAAATTCGTAGTGTTATTAACAAGAATAGTGGGAGAGTACATTTAGCAAGAAAGCATTACTAACTGAAGGTGATTGTAAAATTATAATTATATCAGCCTAATTGTACCACTGTAGGGCAAATACATCTTCTCTTACAAAGAAGGGACGAGCTTTGATCACCACACTTGCTCAAGGTGGATTGGCAATTTTAATGTTGTATTTATTTATAAGTCCAGCATTCCTCACGACGTTCTCCTTCACCGGTGTCAATAATATCCAAGATAAACTTAGGAAGTACATATGAATTGAAAAAGTTATATTGGTACTTACCCGTGCCCGTATGTGAACCCGTGCATGAGAGGCGCTTGTCTTAACCACTTATACATGATTTTTTCAATTAACGGACAAGTGGAATTATTGACATCGCTTTCATTGGTTAACATTCGTATTTTAATATTCACATTAAGTGGCCATAATATTTTCCCCCGTGTGTCTTTTCTGAGCAGAAAAAATACGAACCCCACTCGTGAAGGCTATTTTTAATCACGTTATTGTTTAAACTTTTTGATTAAATAGCTTCGGGGCCTCAGCCATTTAATTGAATATTAAAAGCTTTAAAATTTTCATTATTTATCGGTGTGCGAGGTTTTTATCCTACGCACAAAATGTTGAACGATTCTTTTCGTAATTTCTGTGAATTTTCTTATGTAAAATTCAGTGAGTGTTATTTTGGCGCGATGATGGGAAATATCGTTTTTTTGGGAAATTCAATTGTTCTTTATTGAACAGTAATAAATTATACTTTATTTAAATTTCATGATGGGCTGGAAGAATAGCTCAAGTCATAATTAAATTGGCTGCGAGTTTTCTATATTAAAATTATAAAGAGGTAGTTGTTTTTTTATTGTTTGAAAAAAAAAATCTCTGGAAGTACTAGTCCGCAAAATTATCTTTACTGATGGAAAACTACAGTACCTACCCCGGTTTTATGGTATCCTTGACTGCCATACGAGCAGAGTCGCGAACAGTAGCTAGGCTTCTATATTTATATTGTGTTACTAAGAGAGCATTTCTATCCCAGCTTTTGTATTCGTATCATTCAGTCGTAACGTCAGTCGACACACGATACACGAAAAAACCCTTGAAAAAATAGTTGATGAATGTGTAACTGTACTGTAAGTAAGTGAAGATTATTGATGTTTTTTGTATTATTAGTGTCATACTTCTGGGTAAAGGAATGGAGACATCCATTCTCCCTACAAACTTATGTTTCTTGCCGCTTACCACGATTGCTGTCATACCTTATTCTACGCGGTAATCCTCGACGGTGATGTCTTCTTTCATCCAGTCAGTGACCATCTTTGCCCATGTCTCCAGATGAATCCATGTCTATTGGTAACCCAATTTTATAGATGACACTTTCGAACTTATTACATCGAAAAACGTTCAGACCTAGGACCAAACTATCATTTAGAGTGCAAATCTAAATCGTATCATCCTAAAAATCCTAGCGGAAATACAGGCTAACCCTAAACCGCGCACTCCTTTTACTACAAGAAAATTTATTCACAAGCTCACAGCATTATCTAAAGAGTAAACGAGGGAATCTTCGTCGCCTTCAAAACCAGGAGATTAGGGCAAATTTTAAACAGTCCACGCCCGTTGAATATTGCCATTCCTATGTACAGTTTATCGTTGTGCGTGAAAGGCTTCAGATTATCTTGGGATGGTCCAAGGGATAAGGGTAGCGGTAATGAGAATTTAAGCCTTTATTTAAGATATTGGGAAGCGAGCTTGATTCTAAGATACGCGTGGTTTATTTTTTGTATAGTTATTGATCAGTAGGTTGTAACTTTGACAATCAACTAAGAAGAAAAAAACTGCCGCCTTGAGACACAAAATGGTTGCCGCAAAGTACGCGCTTCGACGCATTCCGTATGAATGTGAACATAATTCAATCCATTAGCCATTACTGATACTTAAAATGGCGGACATGCCACGTTCTGACAGGTATTTACTTCATACATTTAAAAGTTAAGGGCTTCTCCATAGGTCCACCTCTTGACACTACATGAGAATAACTTAAGCCGTCATTAAAATATTAGTCAGCCAGCAAGGTTTAGTGTGTAGGCATATATTTAAGCATTGTGGCTCATAAAGTTTATTTTAATATACCCCAATAACGACTAAGGGATAACTTCAACAAGAAGGGCAATGGCGTCACCTTGTCCGCTAATAACGTCAAACTATGGCCATTTCCGTCCACCAAACGTGTTGATTATGGCAAAGGGTATCAACGTTCATCGTAGAGTTTATTTGTGTTGTGTTCGTCAGTGCACGTTTACAGGTTAAATTAAAGTGCCTATGAAAGTTAATACTCGGTATTAATTGGAACATAGACTCTCAACTTACATTTCAAGTACCGTTAGGGTTTCCATCCAAATTGATGGACTATATACCTAATCTTGGGCCTCGGTCACACTGTAGCGTACATCGGCCATAGTCGCGATCACGGGCTTGTAGAGATAATCCTTCTAATATTATAAATGTGAAAGTTTGTGAGAATGGATTTTTTTTTTTGGGGGGGGGGGGGTGGGAAATTATCAAATAACTTCTCCCGCCCTGGGCGGGGTGGGAGGGAGTGTCAGACTTTTACTGACTAAAACCCACCCATGTTCTTTCTTGTGCCCTTTGCGTTCCGGGGGCGCGGTATCTCATACGAACAACCCGCAGCCCCGGCAGGATGGATGGATAGACTTTTGTTACTCTCACGCTTAAACGGCTCAACGGATCTGGATGAAATTTGGCACTGAGATAGATTCTAGTGTGGAATACTTTTTATCCCGGAAATATGTAGGTTCCCGTAAGTTGATAAATCAAATTTGACGTGGACGAAGTTGCGACCAGAAGCTAGTATGTAGTAATTTAATATCCTCTCGACCGAATTTCGGTCACGGTGGCTAATCTTAATGGACACTTACTATGTAAACAGGTGATATAATAGTGCACAAGTGTGTGTGCAAACACAGGAGTACTCTTCCTTCTCTTACTCTTATATTTCATGGCCGGAGAGAGACTAAGCACAGGACCAACCAACAACTGTACTTGCTTTCCAAGTCACCCAGGTAGTGACACCTGTGTGAAACTGTGTGTCGCGAATTGATGTCGTGCGAACCACTTCAATGCGCAAATGGATAAAAAATATTACTGGAGTATCCGCGCCCAAAAGTTGTCCGCTTCAGTGTGGCCGGGCCTTTTCTCCGCTAGTACAGTAATGCGTAAGATTTTATGATACGAGTACCTAGCTTCGGCGTTCGAGTGTTCTCGAATTGTTAAGCACCCTCACAATAAGCGTTTAAACACGTAGTTGTGAACATATAGGGTTTAGGGCAGTAACAGAAGTGAACGATTTCACGATAAACGGTTTTTGTGGAGCAGGCTTTAGTTGGTCCTTGGAGTCTTTTTTTTATTTGATAGCTTTTGTCCGCTATTTCATTTGCGTAGTTTTTTTACACCACTGGTATGTTACGTCTATGGTTATTGCCCCGCTCCCGTGTGATGTAGCGTGATGCTTTATGACTTATACTGTTCCATTTGAATCTGGCTATACAAACAAAAAATCTCTTCAGCTTTATTATATTACTATGGATTAAGGTTTGCTAAGAGTTTCTCTATACATTTGATCTTAAGTATAACTCACAATTAGCCTCAAACTTATACAGTCACCAATTACCGACCAACTGGCATGTCCAGAAATAGTATAACACAATCTGGAAAAACACACAAAATAAAAAATTGAAGTAACCCCCGACAGAAGAATAAAATCCCTACCGCAGCTAACAAAAGACCTGATAACTTTAAAACCGCTGAACCGATTTCTATCAAACATAGCTAAGAACACTCCCGACTAATTCACCTTCAAAATCAAAATCGGTTCATGCGTTCGAAAGCTACGATACCACAGACACACACACACAGAGACGTCAAACATTTAACGCCCCGTCGTTTTTGCGTCGGGGTTTAAAAATACATCTTTAACCAAGATTATGAAAGAACTTTTATTAAGAACATCATTGAAAGTAATCAAATTGGTAAGTAATTCTATTTTAGTACTCAATTCAACGTTTGCCTCAAAATTATTTATAGAAAGATATTTTGAGAAGTAGGAACTGAATTAGCCCGATCTCGAGGCATTCTAATAATAACATAATGCGAAAATGAGTTGGTTTGTTTGTCTGCTACGCTTTTACGTCTTAATTAATTACCCAACCGACCACAATGAAAAAGATTTTTTATAATCTATATATAGTACTTACATTACTTGTGTACTTATTTCTTATAGCTGCGAAGAGGTTAGGTGGAAGACCAAAGGTTTTACATGCCTTCCGAGGCATGGGGGCGTCAGACCATCAACTTCCAAACTACAGCTACTGAAAATCATATTTCATATTTATTTTATATAAGGTTTAAAGCTAAAAGTACAGTTATGGACCCTGTTAGGGCACAGCATCGTATTATTAACCTAAAATCTAGAGAATAAACAATTCTTATTAATTTAAATACATGAAATAAGTACTCTGTAGCCTAGTGGTGCTAAGCGCGACTGCTACGCTATAGGTCTTGGGTTCGATTCCCAGGTCAAGCAAAAAGTGTTATTGGCTATTTCTTTTTCAGCAGCAGCTCGAAGTTACGATTTGTGCCCGGTTAAAGGCAACAGGCTCGCCCCCTATTACATGGGACCTAAAACCTACCAGCAAACTGTGGGTGTTCATTTGTACACTTCTGCCTTACCCTCCGGGAAATACAGGCGTGATATTATATTATTTATTTAATACCAATAATAAAACAACAAATAATATAACTCAATTATTGTTTGCCCGACTTAGGAATCGAATCTAGCAAACGCGCTTATGACCACTATACAACCGGAACAGTCAATTTGAAAATATCATATCATGAAGCATATAATGTAGCATTGGACCCTTATACATTTAAACACATGATTATTTACGAAAATCCATGGACTTTCACGGGAAAAAGCTATTGTTACGTCTAAAATGCCCTTTGACCATTAAGTCGAAGCCGACTTTTGAGAAGAAATGTATTTATGCCTCTGAATGAGATGAAAAGGAGAGATTTTACGCCATTTTCTTCAGCATTTACTGTTACTAACCATTGTTATGGGGCGGATAATGGCTGATGACTTTAATGGCTTAGTGGAGAACTGTTTGACTTTTCAACTGAGGATTGTCGATTTGATTTTTGTGTTAGGTAAACTATTTATTAAAAAAAAATTACAATGCCGGTCTTAATGCCTTTAGTATTTTCTACCAGTCTACCAAAGGTGGTAAAGCGCTTCATGGTAGACGCAAATTGTCGAACGAAAGTTAAAAAATAAAACAAAATTAGAGATAAAGAAAACACTCGAAGCAATTATATTGCACTATTTGTTATTATATCAGACGAGCGACGTCCAGTGCTAGACATGGGCTTCCCGTAAAAATAGCAACAAAGTCCGATAAACTAAATACTACGTTTAATACCATTAGGTGAAGTCGTGAGATAAACATAACATACCATCACGCCTGTATTCCCCGGAGGGTTAGGTAGAGGTGTACCAATGTACACCCACAGTTCGCCGGTATGTTTTAGGTCCCATGTAATATTTCATAGAAAAACCCAATAACACTTTTTGCTCGACCTGGGAATCGAACCCAAGACCTCTAGCTTAGCAGTCGCACCTAGCACCACTAGGCTACCGAGGCAGTTGTCGTGAGATGATTTCAAATAAAGCCGCCCAACCTCCTTTTGTAATATATTTATTTTTGAAAGAGTCAATGGAGTTTCTTGCACGTTCTTTTCCATTGAGACCTTGCACATGAAGCTTTAACATCTATGAAGATTTTCTACCTTGGAACCGAGAAAAAGAATGACACAGTGAATAGTTTCGCAATAGAATGTCCTGAAGATAGTCTATTGAAGTATTATCATTCATGTTTCTCGGAAAGCACGTAAAGCTGTTGGGATCGGCTGTCATTCGTAGATCTTTGACAGTCGTTACAGATAGTCAGAAGCCTGGAAATCTGACAACCACTCTAACTAAGGGGTATCGTGTTGCCTAGTTACTGGGTTGTGGAGGTCAGATAGGCAGTTGCTCTATGTAAAACATTGGTATTCAGCTGCATCCGGTTAGACTAGAAGCCGACCCCAACATAGTTGGGAAAAGGCTAAGCAGATGATGATGATTTAAATAATTTCGTAAAGCAAACTCAAAATCATAATTATTTTGCTTACCCATCGACATTAGACAAGAAACCAATTTCAAATCTCAAACACTACTTTCAAAGCTGAACATGATGTAGATCTCATGTACTAGTTCCCTATTTAGGCTAAGTAAAATGTAACCTAAGTAATTTCGTCTCGTTCAAAATGCTTTCACGAAATTCCTTACAAATATCCAGTTTATTAAATATTATACTCTAATCTGTATTCAATTTTTTTTTATCTATATTTATCCGTTTTAGGTAATGTTTGTATCAAATATTTATCTTACGTAATGGAAATTTCTTCTGTATTTATGTAAGTTAAATAGCAGCCATTTCAGGTCGTAGAAAAGTATTTGATTAATTTTCTAGTACATGATTGAGTTCGTCCCTTTTCTTGGGTTCCGTACTTTTGTACGAAAAATTGGAAAGCTTGTTTAGAAATAAAATATTTATGTAGGTATTTAAAATTGTTTTATTGAGAAGAAAAGGCCTCTTCTCATACACGATTTCTATAAGGTTCAATGTAGATGAAGTAACTTAAGCCATCGCTAATGAGAACGACATAATCTGTTCCGCTTTGGGTTAATTCTCAGGAATAGCTTACTGCAACCATGGAATTTGCTACGGAACAAACAGTGGAACTATTTGAGGGAGGTAATTCGAACTAAAATACTATTCAAATCAATGGACGATTTTATTAAACGCTGAAGCCAATTAAATCTATTAAAATCGAAAAATACAGCGCACTCGTGGTTACGGCTTTTTTATTAATCATGATGATCTACAAAAAAACTTATTAGTAGTATCCAAATCTCAACTGAACCCTAGTTAAATTTTATAGTTTCATAATACATACATACCATCACGCCTGTATTCCCCGAAGGGTTAGGCAGAGGGGTAACAATGTACACCCACAGTTCGCCGATATGTTTAGGTTCCATGTAATAGGGGGCGAGCCTATTGCCATTAGCCGGGCACATATCCTAACTCCGAAGTGCTACTGAGAATATCATAGAAAAACCCAATAACACTTTCTGCTCGACCTGGGAATCGAACCCAAGACCTCTAGCTTAGCAGTCGTGCTTAGGACCTTAGGCTACCGAGACAGTTATAGTTCCATAAATAAATAAATATACGTAACTAGCCACATTAAACTCCCACCAGACTCGCCTGCTTGCATAGCATAAAAACCATCGCTTAGTCCAACAAAGTGTCATATTAATATAGGTTAGTCGTGACATACGCTCTCTTGGGAAAACCTGACATTTAATTAATTTCGAATATTTCACGTGACACAGAAACAACTAATTTAGTTGTTTGTACTATTAAAGAAACAAAAGACGGTTTTGTTTTGTCCCTAAACATTATTCATTCTAATTTGAACCTTATTGCTAGCAGTATACAAGTTAGATTGGCAATTTTTGCATCAACTATAGGCAAATCACGACACAACTACATTTTGCCCTTATTTCCCAGGTGGGTACAATTTCTAGTGTTGGAGAAACAACGATTACTTGGAAGGACCAAATTTGAATATGAAAGCAATTTTTGTTTGGTACTATTTTTATTTTAAGAATATATTATGTTGTTCTTTTTACATCACTGCCCAAAAATAAAAGTGTAATGTGTTTGGTCCTTGGCTTCGACATACGTCGCCGTTTTAAGGGCTAAAGGACCATTAGCAAATAATTAATGTGACAGGTGTAAAAATACACTTAGCCAAAAGTTTTTAATATTATCTAAGACTTTAAATAGTCCCACGACCTTTGTACAATAGTACTGTCATAAGTGCAAACATTTTCATGCATTATATTGCGCCGGGGCAAGAATGCTCTGGTAGACTCCCTTGTCCCGGTAAAGGCAGTTGGAGAAACACGAGCTTTTAGTCTGTAAGTGGCCGACACACAACTCCACCTTCCCTAAGCGAAGGCAGTTCATGAAGATTAAAATAAAGGCGTAAAGAGCCGACTTTATTTTATTTATGTAACTTGAATATTTTGTCTTCCTGAAATTGAAATCTTCAATACGGTATAGTTTTTATTACATCTATCCAGCTCATAAAATACCGCAGGCTCTAACGGCCACGCTCTGTATCAGGCACAAACATGCTGTCCGATAATAGGATATCTTAATTTCATTTTTAATTCCGCCAGGCGTCGCCCCTGTGTATGGCTCTTAATTTATTACTTGCCAAAATTAATTGACTTAGCATTCACGTTTGTTGTTGAGTCTTTGTTGATTAATTTTATCTAGTTGACTGCCACGATACTTAGTGGTCCTAAGCGCGACTGCTACACTGGAAGTCTTGGGTTCTATACCCAGGTCGAGCAAAGTGATATTGAGTTTTTCTATGAAATTCTCAGTAGCAGTTCGAAGTTATGATTTGTGCCCGGGTAACGGTAATAGGCTCGCCCTCTATTACGTGGGACGTAAAGATCGCGGTGAACTATGTGTGTTTCTTTATAAGCACACCTCTGCCTTACCCTACGGGGTATATTATGTTGATTAATTTTATTAAACAAAATTAGTACTATATTAAATACACTTAGTTTGCGATGAAAGGTTTTTTTTATCTAAAAATATACAAGCCAATTAATATGATTATATTTAGATAACCCTACTTGCCTTTGAATGTAATCGATAATATTCTTATTAATTTTAATATCATCGCAAAAGCTTGAATCTTAGGGCGTTCTTACACGGGCCATATTTTCTAGGCAAATTGTGGCTGCAATACATCGCCGGCAATGTTTTAAGTATGACCCAGTTACACAATTGACATGTTGCTGAACCACTTAGCAATATTTTAAGTGTGGCCCGGCCATTTTCATATTGGGTCAAGCCCGCCATACTTTTTCCAACAATTCAACTCCTGTAAGCCAGAGTTAACAGTGGCGACCACCAGAAGCGCCGAGACAATGAAGGTCGACGAGTCTTAGCGATTTAACTGTCTTGGATCCCGCAACTAAAATATTCAGAAAAGAACAGCGAAGGAGTAAGAATTTGGCTGTTTATGATTGCTTCACGCACCACATGCTTTGGTGGTCTTACACACGCCTCGTTGCTACAACATGTTGCCAGCAACATGGCGTCTGTAAAAGCACCTTGCGTTTAATATTGTTGAAAATGTTGCAGCTACATTTTGTAGTCAAAGTGTTGCCCGTTTAGATGCACCTTTATGTTGTGACGAGGGGTCACCTTTAAGCATATAAAGCTAAATATGAACATATTTACTTGCCCGAGAAAATTCCCAGTTGATTCGATGCTCATACATATTTATATGAATAAATATTTATATTTGGCTTTAATATGATAGTAAGTTTGTCTGTTATTCCATTTTGTATGATTTATGAATAAATTAAAGCAATAATGTTGATGTCATTTAGCTGACATCTATCTTTATACTTAAAAGACCACATATGATATTTATAAATAAATAAATAATAATAATACATACAATCATAAGTACATACCATACGCCTGTATTCACCGAAGGGTTAGGCAGAGACATAACAATGTACACTAACAATTACCCCGTATGTTTTGGTCCCATGTAGTAAGGGACGAGCCTATTGCCATTAACCGGGCACAAATCCTAACTCCGAGTTGCTACTGAGAATTTCACAGAAAAACCCAATAACACTTTTTGCTCGATATTGCAATCGAACCCAAGACCTCTAGCGTAGCAGCCACGCTTAGGTCTACTAGGCTAATGAGGCAGACCAAAAAAAGAATAACAATAATACAGCTTTGATTGTACCAACTGTGGGGCCACGATCTCTTCGCATGTCGAGACTTGTGCATTCTCTTGTGCTTTCTCTCATTAAAGCTCTCAAGCTTACTCAATGTAGATTTGCGATTTCAGATTAATATTAATGATAAGTTGAGGTTACCTCACGACAATTTCTTTCACCGATGTTGAAATCGGTGAACGGAACGGTTATCTTGGACATTACTGATGATGTCCAAGATTACCTTAAAAAGTGTATGTGAATTGAGAAGTACTTACCCGGTTTTTATCTCACAACGTCATGCATGACAGGGCCGGCCTTAACCTCAAAATTTATTACCTATCCTCGCGAGCAAAGTCGTAGAACACAACTAGTATCTAACACCAGCCACCTCTATACACCGCTTCAGTAAGTACCTCCCCTTCACAAAGTATTTTACGTTTTTAAAATGTCAAATGCAATCTTTTGTAATGTCTAACGAAAGACTTCAATCACAATTGAAGATTTCTGATAACATTTTCGCTTCATCACAGATGTCAAAGTGAAGAAAAGACTGATCTTCTTCTGTAGAATTCTTTGAGTCACCTTTTCTTTGAAAAGAATAATGTAGTGTCGTCTGCACATACCATCACGCCTGTTTTCCCCGAAGGGTTAGGCAGAGGTGTAACAATGTACACCCAAAGTTCGCCGGTATCTTTAGGTCCCATGTAATAGGGGGCGAGCCTATTGCCATTAACCGGGCACAAATCCTAACTCCGAGCTGCTACTGAGAATTTCATAGAAAAGCCCAATAACACTTTTTGCTCGACCTGGGAATCGAACCCAAGACCTCTAGCGTAGCAGTCGCTCTTAGGACCACTAGGCCACCGAGGTCGTCTGGTGAAGATTATAAAGGAACACAGTTATTATACAAGGTGTTCGTTTGAACAAGGGACTTATTTTGGGAGACTGTAGTGCTTATGAAAACAATCCACTTTCACTATGAAATCAAACTGAGATTTGCGAAAAAAAAAGCAGCTGTTCCTTACATGTTGTCTTATGCGAACATAAATGTATGGAACAGTTGGATTTTTTTTCGCGATTTTAAGTTTCGTGCTATAGCAAAAGTTGTTCATTTTTATGAGTACTGCACTCCCTTAAGGTAAGTCTCTCGTTTACCCTAACACCTGTATAACTTGACTTTTAATTTGGTAAACGTCATTCAAGAGTGACAGTACTCCTAGATATGAACCACTTTTATTACTAAACCTACTCAGAAATATGAAAAAAAAAACAACTGAAAAAAATAAAAATCAGTCTAACCGTTTCGGAGGTTAGGCGGAACCGACAGAGAGACACAAATTCTTAAAATTGATTTTTGGTATATTACCAACAGATTTTATTATTTTACTCTTATTTAATAATTTGTACCTGCCTTGTTATCTCTTCACATCCTTTGGTTCATTGGTAGAGAACACTTAATAATAAATAAACAAACACTTCAATTTTATTTATTTTTACAGATTTAAAGCTTTTGTAATTGAAAAGTAAGGAAAGTTTAATATCCGGTTCTAAAACGAATAATTAACGTGACAAGTTGTCAAAGTGAGTTTGTATGTATTACTTCTCTGTAAACGATATTAAACTCAAAGGTGCTAGATTTAAGAATCAAATCTTTATAATGTACTATTAAACTACTTGAAGATTCCTTCCGATTAATCTCTAGAGAAGAACAAGTTGCAAACTCTATTTCTCGACCTTATTTTTCTTTAAATTAAATTGCAAACAGGTGTCTGCTGGTCCTTGTTATCACAAAATATGTTTCCAGAAGGACCAGTTTAGACAAATGTCCTTAGAATGTATGAAAATAATGAACTTTAAGACAAATAATTAATATGTAGTATCTGTTTGTATGTCAATATAAAAGCTTTTAACAAAATGCTACTTTTACGCGGCACATGTACCCTAAAACCAATATTTCCAACGTTCGTTTGCCTGTATGTGTGTTTTGTCTCTTCTCAACAGCTAAAAACTGCCTGTAAATGTTCTAAATGAAATAAATGCTTTGATTTGACTTGACTTGACTCTGTTTGTTCCTGCTTATCTCCGAAACAGCTGGACAGATTTTGACAGGACTTTCTCTGGAAGATAGCTGATGGTAAAAGGAATACCTTAGCAAGTGTACCATCCAAAGCACTTTTGCATGGAACAGTCTGTCGGTACATTCGTTTGTACTGATTTTATTATGGCACAGTATTTTTTGGTCCTTCTGCTCTTTTTTGTTCCTAGTTTTGCAGGTTTATATTACTTTAAATTATAACACTGTTGTTTTGAGAAGTTATAATTAAGGCGTATCGTCCGCTCTCTTGTTTTTTTTTTCGTCTTAATATTTTATTCGCTTTTTTTGTCATTTTCGTGGGCCTTGTTTTAAAAGAAGATATTGAAGATTGTATGTAGAACTAATCTAATGCGGCTCTGAAGTTAGAAGTTGTTTTGTTTGTAATTTGAAAATAATTTTATTAGAATTATTTGAATTTGTCCATTTTTCTTTTTACGAACCTATTGGAAGAGCTAACTGAATTATGGTCTAATTGAAATCAATATTTTGACTGACACATATATTTAAAAAAAAATCTTAAACCTTGTCATAGTTGATACCCACACTTGGTTTTTTATCATCATGTGGACGGTGAGCAATGGGTAGCTCACAGTCCGTACGTTGCATAACGACAGGCCGTGTCGAAGGTGCGTTCGTGTTCCACGCGCGCCTAAAAGAAATGTCAGCAAATTTTGAAGGGGCCACTCAGGGCCGATGCCTGCCGGGGCTGCGGGTTGTTCGTAAGAGATACCGCTACTCCGGAACGCAAAAGGCACAAGAAGGAAAATGCTTGGGTTTTAGTCAGTAAAAGTCTGACACTCCCTCCCGCCCCGCCCAGGGCGGGGGAGTCATTTGATGATTTTCCATCGGTAAAAAAAAAGACATGTGAAGCTTTGATAGTATTGACACAAATTGATAACAGCATTACCGGTATAAGCCAGTTTCCTCTTCATTAAAACTAGGGAGCCTAGTACGAGCCTGCAGAGTAACGATCATAGCTCATTTTAACAAATAATTTGTTATTCAAGTTAGACCTTTATGTCGTGTGCATCAAAATATTTTTTACAATGACAAGGTAAAAAAGGTGACGGCTTGTGGGCGGCAATTAACAGTTAGATTTTTCGAGGCGATTCTAGCTGGATCGTTTGCTATGTTGAAGGACTAGCTTATGCCCGCGACGTGCCGTGTCGACGGCGCGTTCGTGTTCCACGCGCGCCTCAAAGAGATGTCAGCAAAGAAAGGGGCCACTGAAGGCCGATGCTTGCCGGGGCTGCGGGTTGTTCGTAAGAGACACCGCGCCCCCGGAACGCAAAGGGCACAAGAAGGAACATGGGTGGGTATTAGTCAGTAAAAGTCTGACACTCCCTTCCGCCCCGTCCAGGGCGGGAGAAGTTATTTGATGATTTCCCAGCCCCCCCAAAAAAAAAAAAAATGCCCGCGACGTCGTCTGCATGTATGTGGGTAACAGGCGTTATTTCTTTGTGCGGTACTTTCAGGAACATTCGCAATCTAATCTTAGTGTGTCAAATTTATGCTTTTATTTTATTTAGATTTTGACATTATTGTTGCTGGATGAGATTGCAGCTTTTCAAATCAATCAATTTTATTTATTACGTGAATTAGCTTTTAGGTATACATACATGCATACATGAACTCACGCCTATTTACCACGGGGGTGGGCGGAAACCACAGAACGCCACCTGCAACGATCCTAAAATACTCCTTTCGCCTCGTCCACGTTTATACATCTGGTCATACAAGCACCCCGGTTACGAGTACTGCGGACCCGACCTTTCTGAACAACCTTACCAATAAGGAATATTATTAATATGATGCTTTCAGAAATATGACTTATTATTCGGCAAAGGACTTCGGCCTGTACACCTATCTCTTTGGTTAAATCTACTGACTACCTCTCTTATTCAGAACTTCCTATGAATGCAAAATACAGTCAGACTTATATATGCATCGCCAGATATGAAGACGAAGCTATTCAAAATATTTTGCATAATATTGCTCACAAAAGAGGATGTCTGCTGAATTTATTGATAACTTGGTTCACCGACTGTATAACAGTTTTATGTAAAACAGAGTTGGGGAACTTATATGAATAAGGTATTTTGTTCTGGGATGCTTCTAACTGCCTCGGTGGCCTAGTGGTCCTAAGAGCGAGCGCTACAGATCGAGCAAAAAGTGTTATTGGGTTTTTCTATGAAATTCTCAGTAGCAGCTCGGAGTTAGGGTTTGCGCCCGGTTAATAGCAATAGTCTCGCCCCCTGTTACATGGGACCTAAATATATTGGTACACATTGTACATTGTACATACACACGGTTGTACATTGGTACACCTCTGCCTAACCCTTCGGGGAATACAGGCGCGATGGTAAGTTATGTGTTATGATGATACAAAATATAGAAAATAGAATAGAACATCTTTATACGGTTTATTTTATTAATAAGATGAAAAAATGTAATTTGTATACTCTGTAGTCATTTCGCGAATTACTCATTACTAGACTAAACCGTCTAAATAAATAAATCGAAATAATAATATTATTATTTTAAGACTAGCTTCTGCCAGCGACTTCGTTGGCGTAGTTTTTTCACTCGAATTAAGTTACGTCTTTACTGTTCCTTACCTATTGGTCTTAGCGTGATTTTATATAGCCAATAGAATATAGCCTTCCTCGATAGATGAACTAACCAACACAAAAACATTTTTTCAATTCAAACCAGTAGTTCCTAAGAATAACGCGTTCAACCAAACAAGCAAACAAACAAACCCTTCAACTTTATATATTAGTATAGATTACGACGTGAAAATTCATTTGTTTCTTGTACACTATTTCTACCGGTAAAACTTCTAGGAAAACAAAATTCAAAATAACATCATCGGCGACAATATGTAACGAATCGGAAAATCACATCACACACATTTTCCTTAGAATATTTTTACGGGAAAACGCAGCGACATATTCCAGTGAAATGTAATTAAAATACAAGCCATTGAAAGTTCCGTAATATTTTAAATATTTGGTTCGGATTTTTGAGTTTAGTGAACCTGAAAAAAAATGTTAAAGGTAGGGCCTCATCTAAATATAGGTTTTTAGGCCACAGCTCAGGGTCCCGTAAATATAAAGAGGCCCCAGAATATTCACGAAAAAAATTAAAATTCAAGAGTATGTAAGTGTATTTTATCACTTTATGTTCGGTCTCATTACGCCCTCGCCGTTCAACTGCAATTCAACCTCAACGGTAATGACAAACTTAGCTCACGTGTATCATAATAGACTATTTTTGTTCTAATTTGTTTCATATAAACGAATTATTATTATTATTTACATTTATTTATTTCTCATACATATTAAATACATTTTTAAATATTAATATAAAAAATAAAAACATTTAAAAATATAAAAAATAGTAGCCCACCGGTATCGGGAACAGGGTCCAAGCTACCAGTCACAAGCGGCGCTCTCATGGATAGGTCAAGATATATTGGGCAAATTTTAGACCTTCGATATTTAAATCTGTGCACGCAGACCGGATCTGGCGCGGTTTCCGGATGCGAATAGAAAGGATCGTTCCTTCCTATCGGCGCTCTTGGGAGCAATAAAAAGCAATAAAGAGCTATCTAAAGATATCCCTTTTAAGGGTATTTTCGATAAATGCCCTAACATCACGCTGTTTTTTTTTAATAGTTTTCTAGTCCCTTTTAGCTTATGGTGCCATACTGTTGGGAAATACACACATTATAGTTCGGTCATGTTGAGAGGATGAGTGAAGGGCGACTAACAAAAGGGATTTATATGGCAGATGTGAGTGGCAACGCCGGAAGAGGACGCCCTAGAAAAACCTACGCTAACCTTATTGGTGAGGTTCTTCAAAAAGGTCGGGTGCGCAGTACTCGTGACCGGCGTGCTTGTATGACTAGACGTATGAACGTGGACGAGGCGAAAAAAGTATGTAAGGATCGTAGCAGGTGGCGTTCTGTGGTTTCTGCCTACCCACATGGGAAAAAGGCGTGAGTCTATGTATTTATGTGTATGTAATCAAGTGCTGATGGCGTTAATTGTTGCTTTGCAAAAAAAGTTTTTCAAGATGATGAAAAAGAAAATGTATTATTTCGTAATTAACTAACATCTGACCGCGCTTTCGTCCGCGTGGTGTTTTTGATAAGCATTAAGTTACGTCTTTGTTTACTGCTCCGCTCCCGTGTGACGTAGTGTGATGTTATATAGCCTATACTATTCCCCATAAATCGGGCTATCATTTACAATAATAATTCTTCCGTTTAAACCAACAAACAAACAAAAAATCCTATACTTTATTGTACTAGTATTGATAGATATTCACTAGTACTGTTTAGGAAATAGTAAAAATGTAATGGTTAAATTTCTTTTTAAATAATATTTTTCTATTGTTTTGTTTACAGGTAAGAAACTAAACGTGAACACATGAACTAGGGAAAAAATCCAGGTATTCCTCGTTTTTTCTATCTTTTTCTTATCCGACTTTCAACTTTCACAAACGATTGTAATTTCGCACTGGCCAAGATACACCAAAAAAACCGTTGCAGTGTTCACGATAACGAACATATAGTGCGACTGCTACGCTAGAGGTCTTGGGTTCCATTCTCAGGTCGAGCAAAAAGTGTTATTGGGTATTTCTATGAAATTCTCAGTAGCAGCTCGGAGTTAGATTTGTGCCCGGTTAATGGCAATAGGCTCGCCCCCTATTACATGGGACTTCAAAAGAAACTGGCGAAGTGTGGGTGTACATTGGTACACCTCTGCTTAATCCTTCGGGGAATACAGGCGTGATGATAAGTTATGTTTGTAAAAATGCTCTTTCATCTAAGCCGAATCGGTTCAATTCACACGTTTCAAATGAAATTCGAATTTTGAACGCTCAAAACAATTGAAGCTATTATGAAATTGAATTTGAAAAGAGAACATTTTTATTGCTTGCAGAATCTGTGTTCCGATTTCAAATCGATTTTTTATTGGTCAAAACAATAATCGAATGGAACTTCTATCCGGGACTTTTGATTGGAAATAATTACGATTGTCAAAAAGCATACGTGTGGGTTGGAATGTGTGGGAAATCAAAATGGGAAATCGATTTTCGCAATCTGAAAAGGTCGTCAAATGTAGTAGCGTTTGTAGATGAGGATGTGGTCTTAGTTATAAGCGAAAGCGTGGAGATTAATTTCAATGTTCACATTATTTATTAATTTTAATGCCAAAGCATTTATTTTATCCAAACCCTTTACAGGGGATTTTGAACTGTCGAGAATTCAGTCAGTTAGTCAGAAAGTTGAAAGTCTTCTAAACATAGGCAGTTTTCTGTGAAGAAAACTCATCAAGAAACTCCACGGACGCTCTTTCCATGGTGACATTATTCTTGTTGCCACAAGGCAAGTGAAGGGCAATATACTTATAAAATAATGTAAAAAAACATTACATATACGCTGAACAATATTTCACCAGAGAGTTCACAGGCAGGGTCTAAACCAAAAAAAGTCATCGCAATGATGAGGCGAATATTTATCTTTCGGCTTTGTTTAGTCTACACTTACTACATCTAGGTTTAAAAGCTAGGTACTCAAGTATAACTTAAAACCTAAATCAACCCAAATCTATTGAACCTCCAGTTAACCGCAAAACCTTTGGATAAACCGTTCCAGTGCGGTTCAGTTCAGAAACAGCCTCGTTTGCAATTCCGCGGTCCAACTGATGGAGAAGTTTATTATATTCTGTGGTTCCTCATAGTATTGGGTCATAATGACATAGCCTTCATTGTTCTTGCGGTTCCAATGAGATCAGCTTCCTTCGGGCTTCGAAGTTTATGGGAATTTACTATTATTAACACAACACGTACCATCACAAACTGTCTCGTTGGCCTAGTGGTCCTAAGCCGACTGCTATGCTGGAGGTCTTGGGTTTGATTCCCAGGTCGAGCAAAAAGTGTTATTGGGTTTTTCTATGAAATTCTCAGTAGCAGCTTGGAGTTAGGATTTTTGCCCGGTTAATGGCTGTTAACCCACAGTTCGTCGGTATGTTTGAGTTCCATATAATAAGGGCGAACCTATTTCGATCACAAAACAGTAATCCAAGTTCAAGTCCAAAGAACTCCTTCTTTGGACTTGAACTTTGACAAACGATTCCTCGATAACTCATGTCATAACAACAAATATAAAACGTCCGATTTATGAGATCGACAAAATCTTTACGCCAATATAAAGATAAAATCCTGTTCCATACAAACGCACTGTAAGCTTAGTGTTAGAACACCCTTAGGCCCTCGTAAAATCCAATATGCTCTAGGGCTTCATAGCAACCAAAATAGGTCTACTGAACCCCAAACTAAGCTCCCCCTTTCAGCATTAGCGTGATGGTGAGCAGTAAAAGATGTGTATCGGCTTAATCATTGATCAAAGTACCTTTTTATAGTGTCCGTTGCTGAAAAACTATAGTTTATTAGCATGGAAAGGCTAGGCGATGTTTCTGGGGACTTGGTGGTGGTATGCGTGACTTTGATCTTTATGCGGATGATAAGATAATCCATTTTTGAATAATAATTGGAGGCGTTGTATAAATCAATGCGGTGTTGCCGGATTCCTGTTTGGTGCAGACCAGATTACAGATTTTTTTTTGTTTTGGTAGTCATTAAAAGATTTTTACCGCTCTTAGTGGAGCTGAATGGAGTGTCAGACTTTTACTGACTAAAACTAATCCGTGTTCCTCCTAATTCTCTATGCGTTCGGGGCTGCGGTCACTCTGTCGAACCAATTCCGCAACACTGGTAGATTACAGACTTGCAGCCAAAAATGTACTATTACGAATTGTGTTTTGAAGAAAATATTTGATTCGTCTATGCATTTTTAAGGAAATGGGACAAGCCCGCCACACTATTTAAGCATAATAAGCCAGAATCAACAGTGGAGACCGCCAAAAGAGCGCCGAGGCAATGAAGCTCGGCGAGTCCCGAAGAAACGATACAACTGTCTTGAATCTTGCAACGAAAATAATCAGAAAAGATTAGCGGAGGAGTACGAAATTATACGGAAAGATTCAATCCAATCAAAAACTATTTGAAAATCGCTTATCGCTCCGCTTAAACATTCCTAACGTTTGCACGTCCGCTCTCCGGCAGCGCACGTGACAATGGCGCTATCTGATACCTGGATGACGTCACTATTTACCGACGATTATTGAAATTTTGTTGCCTACCCACCAATAAAATGTTGTGTAATACCCTTTAATGTGGCCATAAACTTGTGTATAAAGGGGTCATAAAGTCTATTTTTTATTGTATTTTAGGCCGAACGTGATTTTTATCTATCAGATAAGTGCGTGTGTCTGTCTGGGCTCGAAATAGAACGTTATCTAGGTAATAACTAAAATAGCAGCTATAAATGTGTCCATAATGGAAGTTGTGTTTAGTTTTTTTTTAACTTTGATTAGTCCGAATTAAATCTAATTAAATATAATTAAATTTAATTCTGACCTCATTATCTGATAGATTTCAACCACAAACACACAAAACACAGGATCACACACAAAACACAGTTTTCGAAACACAGGATCGCGATTTTTCTCAGAGCCCGTAGCACACACGCGTCTCAATCGCACCGCACTCCCACGCCACTTATGATTGGTAATTAATCTATACTAATACTATAAAGAGAAAGATATTTTGTTTGTTTGTTTGTATCGAATAGGCTCCGAAAATACTAGACCGATTTTAACCAATTTTTCACCAATAGATAGCTACGTTATTCCTGAGTAACATAGGCTATATAACATCACGCTAGAGAGCAGTAACCAAGGACGTAACTTAACGCGGGTGAAATAAGCCAGGACGCAGTCGCGGGCAGTTCGCTAGTTAAGAATATGAACGCTATAACTTGAGACATAAGGTATGAATTCTTAAATACTTGAGGAGACCGAAACGTGAACGCAACTCATGCGCATTAACGCCTTTGTGTAAGCGCATCCTTAGGTGTCTAAAAATTGTTTCTAACCCTTTCAACATCGGGCTTTCCAGGAACTGAAGATCAGTCGGTACTGTAAAAAAATAAAAAACAATTTCCCATCGCATGAATTTGGGATCTCTCCTTTTGTTTCAATATTCGCACAAAACAATTCCATAATCATTCGAATTGTGTTCATAGAATGTAATATTTCGATAGTTCGACAAAGTTCTGTACTGCAGTTTTCAATTTTCATCTAAAGGGCTTACGTGTGCGCTTTTACATTTGGGCTTTGCTGTTACGGTACAAGATAAAAGCTAATAGCGGTTCCGTAGAAGTTTCTTCTTCTTTAAAAGGAAGGGCCAACTAAATTCAATAGTTTTTTTATACGACGTTCTGAAGTGCCTTATATCGGTGTAACTGAAAAAAAAAAATTCGATGATGATAATGAGAATTCTCAATAGCAGCTCGGAGTTGGGATTTGTGCACGGTTGATTGCAATGGGTTGGCCCTCTATTAGATGGGCCCTAAAACATGCCGCCGAACTGTAGGTGTACCTTGGTACACCTCTGCTTAACCCATTGGGGAATACAGGCGTGATGGTATGTTTTGTTTAAAATAAATGATTTGACTTTGACTTTTTACTTTTTAGCACGTTTTTTGACAACATACGTTGATCAGTAATATATCTCAATCCATTATTAAGCAAACCACATGAGTTACATAATAATAAAATTTATAAAAGAGAAAGCTCATATGCTATCAAAAAACTACCATAAATATTTTTCCTTAAGGTTTATTTTACCATGTTTTTATACCGAGATATAAAAAAAAATTGCTTAGGAAACAACGCTGGTTCTTAGAAAAATATCCAAGGTTAACATATATTTTTCTGCTGTCAAAAACTCAATAACCTGCAATTTTTTTTAAATAATCACAAGCCCACAACCATTTATCGATGCCCGCGCCATGCCGCACTAAATGCACAATGTCATTGGCCTCACTGCATATTTTTACACTAGCTTTTGCCCTCGACTTCGTCTGCGTGGAAATTTCCACCCGCGTTAAGTAATGTTTTTGGTTACTGCTCCGCTCTCATGTATCGTAGCGTGATGTTATATATCTTATGACATTCACAAATAACGTGACTGAAAAAAAAAATTTTCAAAATCGGTTTAGTAGATCCAGAGATTACCCCCTACAACCTCACAAACTTTACCTCTTCATAATATTAGTATAGATGTCGCCCCTGGCGCATCAATGGCCACGAATCGGTTAAATAAGCCAATTTTTAGTATTCCGGCCTTGTCTACACCTGAAAAGTGAATGTTCTGTGCCTATTGGACCATAAGCTCCACAGATCGTTACCAGCCCTCTCCCTAAGCTCTCTAGTTAGGCGTTGGAGTGTGTAACCCGGGTGTTCCTGTACTTACATAGACATAAAGCCTGGCACATAGTTTTGGACGTGTATATAGAGGGGTTTTTTAATCCCCATGAGCCTCGTGTGCTGGTTGTCTGGTAAATAATGCCTAAGGTATACAGACCGGGCTTGTACATTTTGTTCCACAAAGTTTAAATCTATATAATGGTGTTTTCATCAAACGGAACAAAGACTCAATATTGTGTTTCTGTAAAACATAAGTTTTATTTACAATAAGTATTTACAATATTTAACTAATAAACTTTAATCTATTAACAAAACAACCAACCTGTAAAACATAAGAAAACCACATAAAGAGTCCTTATTTCTCATAAATCAATAAATAAAATTAAAATAAATAAAAGTTTCTTTTCAATCCTATGGCCATCGATTCTATAATGACATCATGTGTCATCACTGTCAGACTTACCTAAAGAAAAAATAAAGATAAATATAAACCTAAGAAAAACGGTCGTATTACCGGACTGGTTTTCTTTACATCTATACCAATATTAAGATGTAGAGTTTGTTTGTTTGAACGCGCTAATCTCAGGAACTACTGGTTTGAACTGACAAAAATATTTTTGTGTTGGATAGCCCATTTATCGAGAAAGGCTTTCGGCTATTTAAGATAACGCTACGACACACGGGAGTGGAGCAGTAACCAAAGACAGCGAGCGAGCAGAAGCTAGTTAATAAATAAATTCTGTCAAGTTTTGTAGTAAGTTTAGGCAAACTTGATTTTGTATGATTAACCTAACTTTCATTCAAATTAATATGTTTTTATTTTATGATGGACTATTGCTGACAGACAGCTGCTTTTTATACATAGTTTCAAATGACGTTTTCAATTTATTTGTACTTTTTACGCATTTTTTGTGATATTAACATAATTTTAAGGTATTTATATATGGGTCTTAGCACGTAAAGCCGTTGGTCCCGGCTTTCATTCGTAGATCTCTAACAGTCGTAACGGATAGTTAAAAAACCAGCCAGGAAGTCTGACAACCAGTCTAACCAAGGGGTATCGTGTTGCCCACGAACTGGGTTGTGGAGGTCAGATAGGCAGTCGCTCCATGTATAACACTAGTATTCAGCTGCATCCGGTTAGACTGGAAGCCGACCCCAACATAGTTGGGAAAAGGCTATGTAGATGATGATTTATATATGGCTCTTTGTACCCAGAAAATAAATGGCTTATTTGTTTATCATTTCTATGTTTATGTTGGACATCACTGACATCAGTAAAAGAAAAACATCGCGAAAAAACCTGGTCTTATAATTAAAATTAGTTTTTATTATATACCATCACGCCTGTATTCCCCGAAGGGTTAGGCAGAGGTGTAACAATGTACACCCACAGTTCGCCGGTATATTTAGGTCCCATGTAATAAGGGGCGAGCCTATTGCCATTAACCGGGCACAAATCCTAACTCCGAGCTGCTACTGAGAATTTCATAGAAAAACCCAATAACACTTTTAGCTCGACCTGGGAATCGAACCCAAGACCTCTAGCGTAGCAGTCGCGCTTAGGACCACTAGGCTACCGAGGCAGTTTTTATTATTTGTTGTTACTTATAGCGGCCATAGTAACTGGTACATGCAAGTTTCAAGTGTCTACTTATTAGGGTTCAAAAGATACTGCCTTGTGACCGACAGACGGGCAGAGAGACACCAGAGTCTCAAGTAATAAGGTTCTGTTTGACCCGCTTTAGGTACCTACGGTACCCTAAAAACCTCAAACCTCCCTTTGAAAACCACATCACTAACTAAGACTCTTCGTTTATTTTTAATCACACATTTTTAACCCTCCATCTTCTAACAGTTTCATCAAGCACTGTAATACGCTATTCCTATGCGATTAGCAGCCCTCGTTTTTTTTTATTTTACTAGCATTGTGTGCCAAATGAGGCGAGCGCTGGACAAAGGGGCGATCGGGGAATTCTGTGAGTACGGCTCTTACTATCTAGGTGATAGTAGAGAGCTCGTTACAGCTGGATGGTGGGTATTAAAGCTGTTTAGGAAGGGAAGGATGGGAGCGTAGATGTGGTAGTTTTTAACCCCCGACGCAAAAATAACGGGGTGTTATAAGTTTGACGTGTCTGTGTGTGTGTCTGTCTGTGGCATCGTAGCTCCCGAACGCATGAACGGATTTTGATTTAGTTTTTGTTTGAAAGGTATATTAGTTGGGAGTGTTCTTAGCTATGTTTGATGGAAATCGGTTCAGCGGTTTCAAAGTTATCAGCTCTTTTGTTAGCTGCGGTAGTGATTTTTATTTTACTTAAATTAATTATTTTTTTTACTTTTGTTTTAAATGTTTGGTCACTACAGTTACACTAATGTTGTTTGTTGGCACTGTGGCCGCTGAATTCTGTCTCGTGTTCGATTCACGTCTGGAACAAATATTTGTATGACCTACAAAAGAAAGAAAAATGCCTGCGTTGTACACAATAAAAAGTAAAAATAAAAAAAAAATCACTGCAGAACACAACAGACATACATTCTAAATAGGGATTTTATTTAAATCCTTAATTATTATTTTATCTTTTCAGTACAAAAATATTAGCCAGCATCTATTTATTTATTTAAACTTTATGTATCAAAAAAGTACAAAGGCGGACTTAATGCCTTAGAGAGAATTTGGGAGTAGACTATCACTCGTGTATATTTGCGAGAAGTTCATCTTTACACACGCGTAGGCTGAACGTATCCTTCATGACACCAACAAAATACATACATACATAAGCTCACGCCTTTTTCCCATGGGGGTAGGCAGAAACCACAGAACGCCACCTGCTACGATCCTTACATACTTCTTTCGCCTCGTCCACGTTCATACATCTGCTCATACAAGTACGCCGGTCACGAGTACTGCCCATGCGTCCTTTCTGAAGAACCCTACCAATAAGGTCAGGGTAGGTCTTTCTAAGGCGTCGTCTCCCGGCGTTGCCACTTACATCTGCCATATAAATCCTTTTTGTTAGTCGCCTTTCACACATCCTCTCGTCTTTTCTACCTTTGTCACTACATCCTCTTTTAATCCGCACCGTTCTCGTATAATTTCATTCCTCACTCTATCGTTCAAAGTTACACTTACAAAATGTATAAACCAATTGACTTGCAAACTAAAGCAAGCATATCCTTGCAAGGAAATTCAAACCAAAAGGACCACACCATAGCGTGATGACATCCATACTAATATCTATGCTAAAATAATAAAGGGATCGGTTCCCAGGTCGAGCAAATTTGTTATTGGGTTTTTCTATGGAATTCTCACTAGCAGCTCGGAGTCAGGATTCGTGCCCGGTTAATGGCAATAGGCTCGCCCACTATTACATAGGACTTAATCATACCGGCGAACTGTGGGTGTACATTGGTACACCTCTGCCTAATCCTTCGTGGAGTACAGGCGTGATAGTATGTTGTTTGTTTTTTAATCTTAGGAGACAACAACTCAGAACGAAATTTTTACTTCCAAATCGAGGTCAAAAGCTACTCTCCATGCACTGTCTCGCCCCTCCCTGCAGTTCCTCCTACAGAACGCTGAACTAAATCTATCTCACATGTCACCAGCACGTTTGTCATATAAACTACAGAACAGAGGAAAGCTATGCACACATAAAGTTTTAAGTTAAATTGACTTTGGCAAGCAATGTGGACAAAATTATACGCTCGCCTTTGACGGAGTTAAATACAGAATTTGGTGTTGAATTATGTTTTGGTCGTGACTTTGTCCGTGAGAGTGTCAGTTTTCGCGGAGACAAATGAAGCCAAGGATAAAAAGTAGCTTATGTCCTTTCTTAGGGTTTAATTCGTATTAACAACAACAACATACCATCGCGCCTGTATTCCCCGAAGGGTTAGGGGCAGAGGTGTACCTGTACACCCACAGTTCGCCGGTATGTTTAGGTCCCATGTAATAGGGGGCGAGCCTATTGCCATCAACCGGGCACAAATCCAAACTCCGAGCTGCTACTGAGAATTTCATAGAAAAACCCAATAACACTTTTTGCTCGACCTGAGAATCGAACCCACGACTTCTAGCGTGGCAGTCGCGCTTTAGACCACTAGGCTAACGAGGCATTCGTATTAAATTTCATAAAAAACGCTTTAGTAGTTTAGACGAGAAAGCGTACCAAACAGATTGTTAATTTCGTATCTATGCTAGTATTATGAAGCTGAAGAGTTGCTCGTTTGGACTCACTGCTGGACATAGGCCTCCTCTAAAGATATCTACAATAGCCGGTCCTGCGCTGCCGCATCCAGCGATTTCCCAAGACCTTTCGTCCAGGTCGTCGGCTCACGTCGTGGTCGCTACTCGAGAGCCTTACGGCCCCAACTACCGTCCGCTGTACGACTTAGTGCCCTGCCCATTGCCACTTGAGTTTCGCCATTTTGAAAGCTATGTCGTTTACTGTAGTCTTAGATTTCCTTAATTACCTCATCTTAGCGTTAATGAGAAGTCAATACACAGACAAAACACACAATAAGCTTGTTTACATTTGAACACTATTTACATCAGGCGCTGGGGAATATTTCTTCGTGCTTTGCTTGACAATAAGTAATACTCTCACTTACTTCGATGTTGAATAAGTATCTAGTAATGTGTGCTCTTTGTAAAGGAGTTCGTCCGAGGAAGTACTACCACCATACCTATTTTGGCAGTAATTTTCCCAATTATGTTTGGGTCGGCTTCCAGTCTAGCCAGATACAGCTGAATACCAGTGTTTCACATGTAGGGATTACTATTATCTGACGTCTATATGCCAATTGGGTTATACCAGTAACTACTAGGGAACACGATGCCCAGTGGTAAGACTCGTCAGTCTGACAATCGATGTACGAATGACAGGCAGGACGAATAGGGGTACCACACCACTGACATTATTTTGGCTGGAACATTTGTTCCTGATAGAAAAACTTAATGTCACTGTGCCAGACCACGAGATCAACGGGCCAGTTACAGCTGGACTTAAATTTAAATATAACAGTGCTGACATAAGCCGCGGTACATTGTTGTACCAGTCTCGGGAAACCTCGCGTTTTAATGAGATTATACGTTCCAGTTTATAATTAAATGTTGTTTGATGTTTTTCTGCATCGTGTAAATCGCTTTTTATTTTTGCGCGATGATAATAGGATTCCTCTGTCTTTGGATCTAGATAAAGGAAAAGCAGTACACCGCGCTTTTACCCGCGGTATATTACGTCTTTGATTACTGCTCCGCTCCCGTGAGACTTAGCGTTATGTTATATAGCCTATCAGACATATACATACCATCACGCCTGTATTCACCGAAGGGTTAGGCAGAGGTGTACCGATGTACACCCACAGTTTGCCGGTATGTTTGGGTCCCATGTAATAGGGGGCGAGCCTAATGCCATTAACCGGGCACTAATCCTAATTCCGAGCTGCTACTGAGAATTTCATAGAAAAACCCAATAACGCTTGATATTGTTGATACAAAATTTAATTCAAACACAAAGAAAGAGTAACCTTACAAACGTAAGTAGATGTCGAATTTTCTCCGAAACTACAAAATAATTAGATTCCTAAGAAGCCTTTACAAGACCTAATGAAGCCTAACCTTAGTATTTAAGTGAACTACTAGGTAATTTGGACCCTAACCCTGACAAAATGGACCTTTGTACCTTACCCAGCAATTATCTTAAGGGCTCGACTTAGGAATCAAACCCAAAACCTCTAGTACAGCAGTTGCGCTTAGGACCACTAGGCTAACGAGGCAGTTATAGCCTATTACCTTAAATAAATAAATATAAATGCTGAACAGTTTCGAGTATATTTACTTTAGATTCCCTCTTCACTTTTTTAATGCTCTTCACTCAATTTTCTTGATAGATCTCAACTGTAATTATAATAAAACCAAACTGTCACAAGTCCGCACCCTTAATCTTGCAATTTCAGTCTAAGCATAATAAAATTACGTTTCAGTTTCCAGTGAGACATAGTGGGGTTGTAACTAGCGAGTTTCTTGCAAACTTGCCTCTGTTAATTAAAAAGTATAGTAGTTGAGAAAGCGGAGAGATCTTAACTTAATTTTCAATGTTTTTACCAACAGTAAAAACTTGTCATATTACATACATACAATCACGCCTGCATTCCCCAAAGGGGTTAGGCAGAGGTGTATCAATGTACACCCCCAGTTCGCCAGTATGTGTAATAGAGGGCGAGCCTATTGCCATTAACCGGGCACAAATCCTAACTCTGAGCTGCTGCTGAGAATTTCATAGAAAAACCCAATAACATTTTGCTCGACCTGGGAATCGAACCCAAGACCTCTAGCGTAGCAGTCGCGCTTAGAACCACTAGGCTACCGAGTCAGTTGTCATATTACAAAAAAATAAATATCCAAAAGTGCCCTAACCGAATTACGGTCACGACGGTCAATCTCAAAAGTAGCCAACTAAGCAGAAGATGTTATAGTGCACAAGTGTGTGTGTGCAAACACAGGTGCACTCCCTCTTCCTTCATTCTGTTATCCCAATGCTTAACTGACATCGCTTACATCTTTAGTACTATTTTTTTTTATCGTTTTATATTCATCTTCATTGTTGTCACAAATAGAATCAACAAGAATATTGTAACCAAGATTTTGTAAAAACCAAATTGAAAAGAGTGTCCATGGAGTTTCTTGCTCGTTCTTCTCTATAGAGACCTACGTTTTGGAACGAGCAACTAGCTTCAACTTTTTGTATGGGTAACTTCTTGACAGTTCAAAAGTGCTTGTAAATGGTCTAATTGAAATAAATGTTTTGACTTTGACTTTGAATGGAATGGCTATTCGATCGGGGAGAGATGAGGTGCAGGATCAACGGTTCTACGTGCGTTCACGTACCCCTACAACAAAAACATTGGGCTACAACAAAAAAAAAATCTTACCTACCTAGCAATCAAATCTAGGACTTCACGCTCAACAGTCGCGCTTGCAATTACAAGACCAACGTGGCTCTTTAAAACATACATAGATACATAAACTCACGCCTTTTCCCATGAGGGTAAGCAGAAACCACAAAACGCAACCTGCTATGATCCTTACATACTCCTTTCGCCTCGTCCACGTTCATATATCTGGTCAGACAAGCACGCCGGTTACAAGTATCGCGGATCCGACCATTTTGAAAAACCTCACCAATAAGGTCAGGGTAGGTCTTTCTAGGGCGTCCCCTCCTGGCGTTGCTACTCACATTTGCCATATAAATCCCTTTATTTAGTCGCCTTTCACTTATCTTCTCAACATGACCGAACCATCTAAGCATACTCTTTTTAACTTATACAAAATATATTTAATGAAGTGTTTACATAATGGGAAAGATTGATATAATGTTTCAAAGACTTGAAAACCGCGATCGTAAAACAGTGCTACGCCGTAGCGCGACGCGTAGCTAAAAGTTGCTAAATGAAACAGAGATTAACACTCGGAATTGATTAAACGGAATGTATATTTACTTATGCAAGAAAATATGGAGACTCCTTCTAGAAATAATGATTTATAGTGTTTTTTGGTCTTGAGTTCGATTCCCAGGTCCTATTGAGTTTTCCCGTGAAATTCTTCGTAGTAGCTCGGAGTTAAGATTTGTGTCCGGTTAATGGGTATAGGCTCGCCCCCTATTACATGGGACCTAAAACTTACCAGCGGATTGTGGGTGTACATTGGTACACCTCTGCCTAACCATTCGGGGAATACAGCCGTGATGGTATTATTGTATTTTTTTTTTAACTTAACGAAAAATTCGCTTACGTCGTTGTAAATGGGACAAGTAAGTAAAAGATTATTAACCATTGTTCCAAAGATTCCATACAATTAAGTTAACGTACTTAGCATAAAAAACCGGTAACAGTTACCGGTAAGCATTTTTAGTAAAAAAAACAGTGGTCCCCCAAACTAGGCGGAGCCTGTATCTTGGGGACCAGGGTTGTGATACATGACCATACTTGCCATTGGGATGAGGATAACGTCTAAAAGGCTAACAGCATTGCCACGTTGTATGGCAATGCTGATTCCTTGGCCCAGAAATATACCAGCGCTCTTGACATTAAGGTACTTACATACCATCACGCCTGTATTCCCCGAAGGGTTAGGCAGAGGTGTAACAAAATTCACCCACAGTTCGCCGGTATGTTTAGGTCCCATGTAATAGGGGGCGAGCCTATTGCCATTAACCGGGCACAAATCCTAACTCTGAGCTGCTACTGAGAATTTTATAGAAAAACCCAATAACACTTTTTGCTCGACCTGGGAATCGAACCCAAGACCTCTAGCGTATCAGTTGCGCTAAGGACCACTAGGCTACCGAGGCAGTCATTAAGGTACTTAGTTGTGTTATTACTGAAGTTTTTTTTGTAAAAGAAACTGCATCGTTGGTCTCGTGGTTGCAAGCGCGGCTGATGAGTGTGGGGTTCCGGGTTCGATTCCCAGGTCGGGCAAGAAGTGTTATTGGGTTTTTCCATTAGGATTTGCTCAGTAGCAGCCCGGAGCTTGGAAGTTGGTAGTGTGGCACCACGGATCAACGGCTTTACGTGCTTTCTGAGGCAAGGGGAGCCTCGGAAAGCACGTAAATCCGTTGGTCCCTGCTGTCATTCGTAGATGTTTTACAGTCGTTACGGATAGTCAGAAGCCAGGAAGTCTGACAAGCAGTCTAACCAAGAGGTATCGTGTTGCCCACTAGCTGGGTTGAAGTCAGATAGACAGTCGCTCCATGTAATACACTGGTATTCAGATGCAACCGGTTAGACTGGAAGCCGACCCCAACATAGGTGGGAAAAGAATAAGCAGATGATGATAATTTTGTAAAAGACAATACATTAATACATTTTCACGTTAATTAAAACGAAAATGGCGCTTCCCTTGCTTACGTCAGTGTTTTGAATTATATTTCGTGGCGTAGTTTTATTTTATTCTTTGCTTGAATAAATTCAGTTTCTTTTTAATATACTGTACGTTATCTATAAGACATTTCTAGAACAATTAATTTTCTAGCCTGAAGGCATAATTTCGACAACGTTTTTTTTTGTTTTTCTAATAACTATCTTCTGAAATTTGATATATTAAATAAAATAAAAAAAGGATTTAAAGTATCATATGTGTTATTCCACACTACAATTTATTTCAGTACCAAATTTCACCCAGATGTGATGTGATTTCATGTCTGCCTATCTGACCTCCACAACCCAGTTACTGGGCAACACGATACCATTCAGTAAGATTGGTTGTAAACCTTCCTGGCTTCTGACTATCCGTAACGACTGTAAAAGATCTACGATTGACAGCCGGGGCCAACGGCTTCACGTGCTTTCCGAGACGTGGGTGTCACACCACCAACTTCCAAACTCCGGGCTGCTACTGAGAAATTCGTAATGGAAAAACCCAGTAACTCTTTTTGCCTGACCTGGGAATCGAACCCAGGAATACCAGGACGACATGGCACTACTGAAGCAAAATAAACCACAAAAACACCTTTTCCTTATAATTTATATCTCAACAAAAACACACCATTATTTAATAAGACAAGGCATGTCGAACTGAGACGTGGTAGCGATCTATCATCATTGATGACGTCATTTGTCTGACTGACCCTCCCGTGTGGCACGCCGTGGGAATGCATAAGATATTGTGGCCAAACCATAGGAGAAAAGCGATTTGAGACTACATAATGATTACTAAAAAATACATTTTTATTTACAATTGGTATGTTTAGCAAAAAAAAAATTTTACTGTAGTTTTATTTGGAAAACTCACAGCTAGGTACAAAATAAATTGAATGAATAACAAAGGTAAGGCCAATTACAAGTTTTCACAGATAGGAATGCATATAAATAGGTACAAGAAGGCAGAAGGCAGCTAGTTAATATAAATGTAATCGCATATTTATTTATTTTACTTTAACATAAAACGGCCATTAGCCAATTACATTAGTTAAAGACAAAGTATTTAATACATATTTAACGACATTCACACGCTCATCTCACCATACTCCAAACATACTGACAAAGTCATCTTCAATTCGTCCGCGAACGCATCACAGTCAGGCTTGGTGTCCAAGAGAGCGTTTAGCGAGGTCAGAACACGTGGGATAGGCGACTGGGTACGGGCGACTGTGTGCCTCACAGGGTCGGCAAATAATGTATGCCTCCTGTTACGGTAGTATTTCACCGGGGCACACAGATGGAGAAGTTCGCCATGCAGTTCGAGAGCATCTATTTTTCCGCGAAAAATTGTGCACAAACTAGTTGGTCGTTATTCCTTATTTATTATTATTATGCATGAAGAGGTTTTTTTTTTTTTTGGTGTTTGGGAAATCATCAAATAACTTCTCCCGCCCTGGGCGGGGCGGGAGGGAGTGTCAGACTTTTACTGACTAAAACCCACCCATGTTCCTTCTTGTGCCCTTTGCGTTCCGGGTGCGCGGTATCTCTTGCGAACAACCCGCAGCCCCGGCAGGCATCGGCCCTCAGTGGCCCCTTCCTTTTGCTGACATCTCTTTGAGGCGCGCGTGGAACACGAACGCGCCGTCGACACGGCCTGTCGTTATGCAACGTAAGGACGGTGAGCTACCCACTGCTCACCGTCCTCAGGCCAGTAATGCATGAAGAGGTATAGTAAATGTTAAGAAGACATTATCTACAAATCGCTACTGGGCGCCCCCTTATTACCCGCTGACGCAATAACGACGGGGTGTTATAAGTTGGATGTGTGTGTGTGTGTGTGAGGTGGCATCGTAGCTCCCGAACGCATGAACAGATTTTGATTTTGTTTTTTGTGTTTCGAAGGTGAATTAGTACGAGACATTGCGTAACGTATGATTATTTCTAAATTAAGTGCCTAAAATTTCCCCTTTTTAAGATTTTTTAAGTCTCTGAGATGAGATAGCTGCAAAATTTTAATTTTTTGTGTCAAAGATACTCCACACTAGCAATATCGTCCATTTCTTAGGAAGGCGATTACAAATATAAAAACTCACATACACAAACAGCAGGTTTCGGTCATCAGTTCATCACTTAGACCACACACAAAGGTCACGTACTCAATATTTAAGGCAAAAGATGGATAGAGTAAGGGCTGTCCTTTATTTTCATAAGTAAATCACAGCCCTACCATGCCGTGCCATTATGTTAAGAGAACTGTACCTACAGGACTCACCATACAAATTGTAGTTGTAAAATTTTCATTGAACAAAAAACTTTTGATGGCTTGGTTGGATGGTTATCTCAGTGGTTGAGCGATGGGTTGCTGCGCTGCGTATCGCGAAATCGATTCCCGTGGAGCGGTGAATGCTTATGTGAATCCCGCAACCCCGGGCTTAGGCAGAGGTGGAACACTACGTTTGTTTAGTCCGGCACGCCCCTCCGTCACCCCCATGTCGGAGGAAGTTCATGAGGATTTCCACCGCGCACTCAAAACAAAAACAAACAAACAATTATTTGTGTAGGCTGCAGGTTATTCCGGGTCTAACTGTTTGTGCATGTGAGTTTATATGCGTACTAGCGAACTGCCCGCGACTTCGTCCGCTTTTCTTATTTCACGTCTTCCCTTACTGATCCGCTTCCTTGGATCGTACCGTGATGTTATATAGCCTATGTTACTCAGGAATAATGTAGCTATCTATTGGTGAAAAATTGATTAAAATCGGTCCAGTAGTTTCGGAGCCTATTCAATGCAACAAATGATGAAATCTTTCCTCTTTACAATATTATTATAGAGGAACGCTTCCACAATATAGGAGAAAGTCCTACGGTAGGGGTGAGGTAACATTTTTATTAAAAAAAAGACTAAACTTCATAAAAAATCATATGTAAACTTTCTCATTACATTTTTTTTTCTACCCAACCACCAGTTTTTGTCTGTCTGTTAAAGCTAATTTCCACAACGGCTGGACCGATTTTGACGGGACTTTCACTGATAGATAGCTGATGTTATAAAGAGTAACTTTGAATATCGCAGTTAACCGACATTCACACGGACAAAGTCACGGGTATAAGCTAGTTCTAACTATGTATTAGATTACATCAAGTTTAGTTTCTCGACACATATAGTAGTCGCCATGAGTCGTGAGCACAAACGTCAAGTTAATTATTGGGTTCGTTTCTGGGTTTTTTGGGGCACCGACGCTGCACACTGTCGGTCCGACAGACGGACCAATCGCGTGCAGCGTCGGTGATCCAAAAAACCCAGACTGGAACCCAAAAACGCAAAAATTAACTTGACGCTGTGCTCACGACTCGTGGCGACAACTATACCTTCTGGTTACTGAGATATTGAAGGTCAAAGTTCGGTCTTCTGTTCTCGTTTTTTTTACGAAAACATATTTTAAATGTTATAGCAACTCTTTACGAAAATTAACATCGTTTTCCAGAAATATCCTTGCCCAATGTTACATAGTTTGATGGGCAGTATTCCTGCTCTTACCCCATGTTACTTACAACGCAACCTGTTTTCTTCTTCCATTCCGTCCTGTCGACAGTCATGCTATCACTGACTCCCTTCTCTATCATATCATTCTTCACACAATCCATCCATCTTTTCTTTGGCCTCCCTCTTGCTCTCCATCCATCCACATTTATGTTCATAACTAACATAATATGTTTGTATGAAGCGCACAGCGCACTTTGTATGGCTCGCTGGAATATCCTCTTTAAGGAAGCCGTATAAAATATCCGGAAGTATTCCGTATTCTTATACGTTTTCCTTATGATATCATACGCGTGTAAGTAAATACTTAGATATCGGATTCTCAGAAAAATGGTATAAATGTAGACGAGGGCAAATGAGTTCAAGCGAAAGCTTTTAAAATTTTTTTCTTGGGAGTGTCGATAAATGTGATCCCAGTGTACCCAGAGTTGAAGTCCCCGAGCACCAGCACGGGAAGGGAATGGCTTCCGACGACGACACTCAACTCCGCAAGGGAGTTGTGGAACTCGGCGAGAGTTCGGTTCGGGGAGAAGTAGACTCCTACCACGACAATGTCCCCGAACCGTGCTGCTACGCACCCCTGTCCCCTCCTGACACTCTCCAGGGACGGGGTCGCCTCCTTCTGCGAGGCAGTAATGCTTGAGAAGGAGGCGGCGGGACGGTTGAGACAGCGGTTCTCCCGTCCCAGCCGCCGCGGTAGACGCTCCGGACATCGGGAGCCGCGAGACGACTCCCGGCCACAAAAAGAAGGAACATGGGTGGGTTTTAGTCAGTAAAAGTCTGACACTGAGGGCGGGAGAAGTTATTTGATGACTTCCCACCCCCCAAAAAAAAAAAAAAGTGTACCCAGACTTAAGTTATTTTAACATGGTTATACTTTTGAGGATAGATAGATAGAGGAGTGTATCAATGTGTGTCCCCAACAAACTTTTCAAAAGTCATGATGGCCAAGTGTTTAGGCCGCCAATCATGTGCGGGTTTACAACCGGGTGCGGTGATGTACCGATGTAACTTTTTCAATTCATATGTACATTCTAGCAAATATCTTGGATACCACTGACATCGACGAAGGAAAGCATTGTAAGTCAAAATGAGCACTTATCCTATAATATTAATATCCTACAAGTATTATAAATGCGTAAGTTTATGAGGATATATGGATGTTTGATACTGTTACACGCTTAAACGGCTAAACAGATCTGGATGAAATTTGGCACTAGCTATTATTATGAATTTCGCAGAAGCTAGTAATCGATATAAGTCAGAAATCGCCAATCCTCTGTGAGCAAGCGTGGTGATCAATGCTCGTGCCTTCTCTGTGTGGGAAGTGGAACAATAATAGGCTGGTATTATTACTAAATGTTTTACTAAAAGACTATTTGTAGTGCACATTTTCCAAGGATATTTTCCTTCAAAACATCTCGTTAGGGGTTGTATGCAATACCTTGAAATTCACAACTTTTACATAGAAACTCTTCAACGGAAAATGTACTAAAAATAACATTTTTCAAGCATCCTCATTCACTATTTGTCGAACAAAGGCTTGACCTGACTCCGTCGGCGATGTAACGTCTATGAAAATATAATATTTTTTTAGGGTTCCGTATCCGAAAGGTGCCAACGGAACTGTATTACTAAGCCTCTGCTGTGCGTCCATTTTTTTATCCTTCTGTCAGTTTGTAGGGCTATCATATATTTTTTTTAAAGAGTTTTTGTCTTAGATTTGAAAAGTTTACAAGCTTAAGCCGGCGACTTCGTCCGCGTGGTTTCTTTAAATTAAAAAAAAGACATTATTGTTGTTTTCCTCGGTAACAGTACTTTTTTTTTCGATATAAATGGCACCCTGTGTCCGTTTCTATATACCTGACAACGTATATGCAAAATTTTACGATAATCGGTTTAGTAGTCACATAACATACCATGACGCCTGTATTCCACGAAGGGTTAGGCAGAGGTGTAACAACGTATACCTACAATTCGCCGGTATGTTTACGAATCACGGATACTCCGAGCTGCTACTGGGACTTTCATAGAAAAACCTAAAAACACTTTTTGCTCGACTTGGGAATCGATCCCAAGACCTCTAGCGTAGCAGTCGCGGTTATGACCACTAGGCTAACGAGGCAGTTTTGTAGTACAGGCGTGCAAAGGTAACAAACAAACTTTTCGCATTTATAATATTAGTTAGGTTAGTTACTATTATCTTCGAAGTTGCTGTGCAGTGTATTTTAAATAGAAAGTGGAAAGGTAATGATTTCCATATAATATTATCTATTGATAAGCTTTTTTAGTCTATTTATTGTATTCATGGCTTTCGATTTCTAATTATTATTGCGAAAGTTTTGCGATATATAGTAACCTATAATGTTAAAACAAAATTATAATTTCTAACTTTGTAGTCATCTGTTTTAAGATATGCAATATTGTGATGTTGCATACATTTTTGGCTTTAATTAAAATTGCAATGTGGTCTGCTCTGAGTATTGAAGTACTGAGGAGATTCTGGCTTTGTTTCTCGTGGGGAAATCCTCATGAACAGCCTCTGCCTCCGGGAAGACGTAGACAAATGTAAAACTTAGTAGTTATTCTTTGGGATGTCCACATGTACTGCTTCCGCTTCGGGGAAGACAGACGGTGGTGTTGGGCTCCTGCCGGCTAAAACCTTACGGAGTTCCTCCCAACTACCATTGGCCGGGGCATGGGTATCGCTCTGAGAATTCTTCCACACCCCGTCAAGTAGAAGAGATTTTGGGTGGCTTAGCCATGTTCAACCCTATTTTAGTAGTTCATAACGCACAAGCCTCAAGTGCATTTTTGGATCTCTTTGGCGGAATGAAGGAGGCGGGGGGCGCCGACGCTGTACGCGATTAGTCTCTAAATTGAACTTAACCCATATCATCCCAGTGTTCCATTTTTGAAACGATTACTTTTTTATATTTTCATTATAATTTTTGAACGCATTTTTAAATTAGTGTTTTTCAAAAATGGAACACTGGGATGATATGGGTTAAAGTTTGTGCTACTTTGTCCACGTGATCTTTTTCCTAATTTTCAATATTATAATTATAAATTATACCACTTAAATATAACTTAGCTTCCCATTAGTGTAATAGGCACCTAATTTGTATCCCCATTTTGTATTCCCGTGGGATAATAATAATAATAAAGCTAGTTTTCATTGTGTCGGACACTTACGAGTACGTGTACTTCTAACTTCCGGCAGTGTGGTTTATAGAGTACTTGTCGAACTCACTACCCTCCTGTCCAGACCCATCTCATGGGACGTCCTTTATACATAGAGCGTTTATTTCTACATTAGTAAGTAATCAAAAGTGACATGATACAACAACACGCTTATATTCTCTGGCGGGGTAGCCATAGATCTATAAACATAACATACCATCACGCCTGTATTACCTGAAGGGTCAGGCAGAGGTGTACCAATGTACATACACCCACAGTTCGTCGGTACGATTTAAGTCCCATGTATTAGGTGGCATGGTATTACCATTTGTACTCGGTTAATGGCATAGATCTATAATGTTGTATAATGTCCTGTGGATATACATTTTCAAATGAAAAGCCCATAATACTTTGCCCGACACAGGAGCCGAACCCAGAAGCATACACATATATACATTAAGCACTAACTGACCCGGCAGACTTCGTACTGCCTCAATCGATAAATAAAAGACCTGAACTTTTGTATAAAATAATCTTAAAACAAACAAAACGAATCCGTATTTAATAAAAAGCATTTTTTAAATGAAGCATGAAGTTTTATTATTATTTTAGACATATGTTGCTTACTTACAAAACAGAGTTTTCCTGAAATACTAATTTAATATCAACTTTATTGAATAGCAATAAAGTGAATCTATATTTTATTTAGAAAACGTTTATGTGGGAAAAGAAAAGGGCTGTTTAAGGGTTTTCCCGGCAATTACTCGAATTTTTCTCACCTTTTAAACCTTTCCTAGACCTCCACGAACATTTCAAGACCAAGATAAGATAAATCCGTTCAGCCGTTCTCGAGTTTTAGCGAGACTAACGAATAGCAATTGATTTTTATATATATAGATACCTACTCATTTCAATCATAAAATTTCTACAAACATCATCTCAATCTAACATGGCTGCTGAATCGATGCCTCTTCCCTTACCGGAATGAAAGCTACCTGATAACCTATTGGCATGCAGACTTCGATTGGTTCATTGTAGGCCTGACAGACGCCTGACTCACTCGGTGAATTAGGAATCAATTGCGGAGCAAAGGTTTTTTGAAGGAAGGTAATAATATTATGGCGCTTCCAACCAAGCTTTATTTTCCCCGTGATGTGTGGTTACAACCTATTTCTATCGCAAAACAACGGTTCTGTGTTCCGATTTGAAGGGTATAGGTACCGGTGTAATTATAGGCACATGAGACATTTTAACTTTGTCTTTAGGATGGCAACGCATTTGCAAAGCATCTTGCAGATGTCTATAGACAGCGGTGACCACTTAACATCAGTCAGCTGTTATAAAAAAAGCAACAGAATTGCGAGCAAATTTTCTATTTTTTTAATCCATTTCTGGGAACAAAAAATTTATTCAAATTATTTTCTGTGATTTAATTGCTATCGTAACAGCAACCTATAAATTAAAAAAAAAACCATTTATATAATAACATTAACATTTTTCTTTTCAGGTATGAGCCGGCTTGAATTCATAATAAAGTCGAATTAACGAAATGTAAGTAATTTATTTAATTAAGTCCTCTTTCACGGTTAAAAGGTCCTCTAAAATAAAAAGGTCAAGTTCTGGGGTGCGGACCAATTAGAAGTGATCGTTACTTAGGATCAAATCATTTGGTTATTCGAAGAAAAAGATGTCGTGAATATTTTAATTAAATGGAAAAATGTGTTTCAAGCCTCAAGGATGATTAGGGATAAATATTGTTCAGTTAAAATTGCTACCTTTTACAATTTTAAGAGGATTTGCCTAACTACGTAATCCATACATACATGTCTAGTTATACACCACTAATTTTTAATTAGTACAAATACTTAAAGGGCTTATTATAGAAGGTCTTATTATCATATATGTAAAGTCTCAATAAATAATATTCATAAACAGCAAAGTTATTAGCGTTTGTTTATATCCCAAAATATCACTCAATTTATGGAAATATTTTTTTAAAAAGCGTGCGCGCACTTCCGCTTATAAATTAGCACTGCGCGTAGTATTTTGTAGTAGCAATAGTTATGAATGATTGATTCAAGTATGAATTTACCAATTATGAAAAAAATTCGTTTTCAATTTTGGGATTTATTTACTTTTGACTACACAAATTTGATCAGTAACGGGTACAGATAGAGCCCCATTTTTTTTGTACTAATCAAAAAATAGTGGTCTATTTTGGACATTTAGTAATTAAAGTTGATGAAATTTTGATCATCACCATCATCTATCTGCCCTATCTCATGTTACTTGGGGTCGGCGCAACATGTTTTCTTCTTCCTTGCCGTTCTGTCACCCGTCATGATTTTACTGACTCCCTTCTCTTTCATATCATTCTTCACACAATCCATTAATTTTTAGTAGCTAGAATACTGGCACTAATATATTAAGGCTTGTGGTTCCTATTTATCCAAAAAAATAAAAACTATCGAAATTGGTTTAGCCGTTTTTGAGCTGCAATGCCTCAGACAGACGCACAGACAGACACGATAAACTTATAACACTTTTCTGGTTTCTTCAAAGGTTAAAAGCAGCTACGTATAAACATACAGACAAATGAAGTGACAAGAATTCACAAAACGTCAAATACAATGTGTAAATAACTGTAATTCAGGCAATGACGTCATAAGGAAAAAGAGTGGAAAGCTTGAAAAAGTCTACGAAGCGAGAAACGAGAGCAAAAAGTGCGTTAATAAAATGCTAAAAGAGATATGCTAAATGGTTTGTTGGAGGTACATACATATACTATTCTATATTATATTTATACTTACTTACTACGCCTGTGTTCCCCGCAGGGATAGGCAGAGGTGTACCAATGTATACAGTTCGCCGGTATGTTTAGGTCCCTTGGGGCGAGCCTATTGCCATTAACCGGGCACAAATCCTAACTTCAAGCTGCTTCTGAGAATTTTATAGTTGTATTGTTGGAGGTAATCTCTGAAAATATATATCGGCCTTTTCCCAACTATGTTGAGGTCGGTTTCCAGTCTAACCGGATGCAGCTGAACACCAGTGTTTTACATGGAGCGACTGCCTATCTCACCTCCACAACTTAGTAACTGAGTAACACGATACCTCTTGGCAAGACTGGTCACTTTAGAAAATACCGATCTGATATAATTATTATATTTATACACTATTGTCAAGTGTCATAGGATATACAACCTTATTGTATAAACTACTCATTATTATGAACAACTTTTACTGTGAATAAAACCTGAATTTGTGAAAAAAATTAAATCAATTGATCCATACATTTTGTCTAGTTGTGCGTACAAAAATGTATGGATCAGCAGATTTCATTCCGTGATTTCAGGGTTGGTTTATTTATAAAGTTTGTGTAAAAAACAATTTTAAAAACCTCACCGCAAACTCGATTAAACTCCAAAACTCGGAAGCCAAGTCACCGATGATGAATATTGAATATCATAGGAAATATCCGAATACAAGAGTACTGAAATCAAATCCGATTCAATACTTTTGCAAAAAAACAAACAGATTACTTTTTTTGCGGAAAAATAATATTCCTCCCTTCTTCACCCTTCGAAGCATCTTTCAGATTAATTACGTAAAAAACAACAATAAATAAACGTTTTCTTTTAACAAGAACTGTATAAATCTCGGATCGAAATCGCTTTGGTTATCAATGCACTTTGTGTTTTATCGCTTCCCCATAAATCAGAATTTCCTTTGTATTATTCCATTGTAAGGGCGACCGACATTGCGGTATTGAGTCCACAATTTCAAAAATGTAGTCGTTCTAGAAGTGGTTCTTGAATTAAGAAATGTTTTTGATTTTATTAAAAGTTTGGTATCTTAAAAAAAATAAGGAGAAATTTAAGTATTTCTTCATTTAGCATTCAAGTGCCTTTTCTAGGGTATTTAATTATGCATGGCGAGACAGCAACAGAATAACTTATACAAGTGCCTAACCCTTCAACCGTATTTTTCTTGAAACAAATAAAATAGAAGTAGATGAAGAGGGCAGGCAGCTCTTAAAAATGAGTTAGGTATATTTTCTCATTTTAACAATATTTTTTAAAAGAAAAATATGTCTTGATAAATCGTACTTACTATTACTATAAATGCGAAAGTTTGGATGGATGGATGTTTGTTACACAATCACGTCAGACCGGCTGAACGGATCTGGATGAAATTTGACACAGAGATAGATTATAACATACCGTAACGCCTGTATTCCCCAGAGGGTTAGGCAGAGGTGTACCAATGTACACCCAAAGTTCGCCAGTATGTTGTTAGGTCCCATGTAATAGGGGGCGAGCCTATTGCCATTAACCGGGCACAAATCCTAACTCCGAGCTGCTACTGAGAAATTCATAAAAAAAGCCAATAACACTTTGCTCTACCTGGGAATCGAACCCAAGACCTCTAAGCGTAGCAGCCGCCCTTGAGGCCAGTAGGCCAATGAGGCAGTTAATAGATATATTAACTGTAATTGTTATAGTTAGTCATAGATAGATTATAGTCTGGAATTTATCCTGCAAAAATGTATGATTCCCATAGCCTAAGATAATAAATCAAGTTTGAACATAGGCTACATGTTATACTGAAATAAAAAAAAATTGTACTATTGCTGTGGGTTAGTATACTAACTTTGATGCGGACAAAACCGCAGGCAGGTGCTAGTCTATACTTCTGTACTATAATTATAAAGAGGAAAGATTTTTTTGTTTGTTTGTTTGTAACGAATAGGGTCCGAAACTACTTGACTGATTTTAACAATTTTATCACCAATAAATAGTTACATTATGGTTGAGTAACATAGGCTATATAACATCTCGCTACGACTCACGGGAGCGGAGCGGAAACGAATGACGTAACTTAACGCAGGTGAAATAAGCTACGCGAACGAAGTCGCGGGCAAGTCGCTAGTGTTAAATATTTGACAAAATATAAAACCTTACTTATCTAACAGAGTGCCTACTTAAGTTGTCTAAAGCAAAAAAAATTTGGTTGAAATAAAAAAAAATAAGTTGATACATAAGTTTGATTTAGGGTCAGAATTTGGTGGTTTAGAATATTCCAGACAGAGTTATTTTTATGGTTATAAAATACTAGTTTATGCCCGCGACGGCGTCCGCGTAAAATATGTAGTTACGTTGGGCGGTCGTTTTTATTTTTAAGATACAATTTTTTTTAAAACGCTTGCAGAAAATGTTTGTTTATTTTTGTCAAGTGTCCTACTCGTGACAAAGTTTCCAAAGTAGCGTACCTACGCTAGAGGTCTAGCTCCAGGCCGAGCAAAGTGTTATTGGGTTTTTCTATGAAATTCTCAGAAGCACCTCGGTGTTAGGATTTGTCTAAGATTAATGGCAATAGGCTCGTCCTCCATTACACGGGCCCTATAACATACTGGTGAACTGTGGGTCTACATTGGTACACCTCTGCCTAACCCTTCGGGGAATACAGGCGTGATGGTATGTATGTATGTTAAAAATGTTCATTCTAGTCATTTAGAATTGGCCTTCTGTACTTAAGGTTGACTTGTGCGTACCTAATCTTGTCGTTACCACATCCAGCAACTCCAAACATCTTCGAAGTGTTAGGAAGAAGGTACTTCGTCGCACCTGCCATTTTATATTGATCTGTGGAACAGATGACACGGTCAGTTTTAGGGGCACGAGTTTTTGTTGGTTATTTTTATTGCGTCCTAGGGTCATCGCAGGCAGATCAGCATGTTTTCAATTATTCACTGACTAAGTTTTAACTGCAATTTCTCCCGCGTAAATTTTCTTACCGATTCTTTATTTCCATTGTTGTGTTTTCCTGTAGGTTTTCCATAAAAATTCTTTCAGTGTAGTCTTCAAATAAGCGGCACATTTCGTGAAGACACATTTCATGTTGCAATGCAATTTTTGGGTCTCTTTGAGCGGAATGAAAGAAGGCAAGCTTGACACTTGCGCTCACGTCTCGTGTCGGGTACTACACCCGGGAAATTACAGACCCAAACAGCCAAATCGATCCTGTCAATCTCTACTTGTGCAGCACATTTAGCCATTAATTTTTAGCCTATAGCACTCAGGGATATCGTAGCTTATAATTAGCAATAGAATTTTCAGAATAGGACTAGTGGTAACCGCCCCCTATCACATGGGACCTAAACAAACCGACGAACTAGCGGTCTGCTACGCTAGAGGTCTTGTATTAGATTCCCAGGTCGAGCAAAGTGTCATTGGGTTTCTCTATGAAATTTTCAGTAGCAGCTCGGAGTTAGGATTTGTGCCCGGTTAATGGAAATAGGTTCGCTCCCTATCACATGGGACCTAAACATACCGACGAACTGTGGGTGTACATTGGTACCTCTGCCTAACCCTTCGAGGAATACAGAAGTGGTGGTATGTTATTCAGAATCAGACCAGTAGTTCCGGAGCAGATTTTTCGATTATACTACGATACATACACATAGACACATAGACTGACCCGTTGGTCTCGTGGTCGCAAGCGCAACTGATATGCACGGGGTCGCGGGTTCGATACCCTGGTCGGGCAAAAAGTGTTATTGGGTTTTTCCATTAGGATTTGCTCAGTAGCAGCCCGGAGTTTGGAAGTCATCCTTTACCAGAGCTATCCGTACCATCAACGACCTTCAAAATAAAATTGATGTGTTTACATGTTGTTTTAGTGACTTCGCAAGAGTATTACTATTTATATTGTGCTACAAGCAAAATAATACCTGATTTTTAATGTTATTTATTAAAGTATATTTGTGTATGTTTTTGTAATTTAATAGTTTTAATAGTCTTAATAGTTTATTAATTTAGGAATGTTGTAAATATATATTATATACTTAGTTTAGATTATTAGTTACTAAGTTCTTAACTGTCGCATTAGGGTAAACCCTGTAATGATAGTTTAAGTTGTAATAAATAAATAATAATAATAATAATAAAAAGTTGGTGGTGTCACACCCCCGTGCATCGGAAAGCACGTAAAGCCGTTGGTCCCGGCTGTCATTCGTAGATCTTTGACAGTCGTTACGGATAGTCAGAATCCAGAAACTCTGACAACCAGTCTAACCAAGAGGTATCGTGTTGCCCAGTAACTGGGTTGTGGAGGTCAGATAAGCAGTCGCTAAAACATTGATATACCACTAACATAGTTGGGAAAAGGCTAAGTAGATGACGGCTACAATATATACACAACAATCCTTCGAATTATCTTGGCACACTTTACCTAAATTACGCCCATAAAGTAACCACTTTATTAACTACTACATTTGACCCCTAGATTAACTACGCTTCATTTTGTTTGGCTTTCTTTATTATACGACCCTGTTATTTATCTGCTAAACTATTTTTGACTGACTTATGTTCAAGGAAACATGAATAGAGATACTTAAGAAAGGTAGCAAATCTCAAAAAATGTTTTCCATGAAAAAGATCATATTGTAGTGTTTACTTGTTAAAGCGCTCATTTCAAGCAAGCAAAATATTATTGGGTTTTTCTATGAAATCCTCAGTAGCTCGGAGTTAGAATTTGTGCCCGGTTCATGGCAATAAGCTTGCCCCCTGTTACATAGGATCTAAACATACCGGCGAACTGTGGGTGTATATTAGTACACCTCTGCCAAACCCTTCAGGGAATACAGGCGTGATGGTATGTTATGTTAAAATTCACTACCTCCACGTAAAAACTTACCAACGGAAATTGTACTAAAAATAACGTTTTTTAAGCATCCTCATTGATGATGGGAGCTACTGAAATTAATCATAGCCTCAGCCCAAGCCTTATCGAACTACTATCTTCGAATTCTTTCTCACAAAACCACTTCAACCATCTAGTTTTCTCGGAACGAGAATCTGGAATGCTTCATTTACAATGTACACCTATACTTGGCTATTGAAGTGCTCACCCCGTAAACGAGAACGGGGTTGAAGATAAATAGTGATGGAGTGAGCTAGACTGTAGGGTTGTCAGGATGTACAGCTGTGGACCAATTTATTAAGTGGCTGGCTTAGAGACGATGTTGCATGTTGCTGAGCAGATGGTAGATTTGATAAGACTTTCTTGGAGGATTTTATGGAGGATATATGTTTATTTTCTTTTAAAAAGTCAAAATTATGGTATTTCTTAGAAACATTTTAAAAATTGACTTTTGGTAAATAGTATTGTAGTTTGTTTTATTTTTAGAGATGGGAAATCATCAAATTACTTCTCCTGCCCTGGGCGAGGCGGCAGGGAGTGTCAGGGTTTTTCTGACTAAAACCCATCCATGTATTTCCTTATGCCCTTTGCGTTCCGTGGTATCTCTTACGAACAACCCGCAGCCCCGGCTTTTCTAGTGTCCGTTTGTAATGTCAAAAAACCGCTAAATAAATACTAATTTTAACATTTTTGTCTGTCTCTTTGTTCCCGCTAATTTCCGAAATGGCTGGACCGATTTCAGCGGGACTTTCACTGCGCCATAGCTGATATAATAAGAAGTAACTAAGGCTACTTTTATTTTAGAAAAATAATTAGGGATCCGCATAAAATTCTCAACCCACATCTACGCGAACGAAGTTGATGACATAAATATTGTACTCATATATAATTATGACGACAAATGTGGCTCGTAACTGAGCGATAGGATGCTGCACTGAGTGTCACAGATCCTGGTCTGACTGTTTGTGTATGGGAGGTTATATGTAGGGCAACGTTAAAAACAAAACCAAACAATCTCTTTTTCAGTTTGTCCTCCGTAGCAACCCTGAACTTACCCCATATTTCAAGTAGCTACAAGTGGCGATGTCGCTGCGATCGTTGTGCATGTGTCTTGTCAACTTGCATCACTGTTCATGCGTCACTGTAACATGTATGTAAAATGTTGATGTAGTAAGATTAGGTACAGTATGTCAAGTCATATACTGATGTGCAATTAAGGTGCGTGATAAGCTTACAGGCAACATTGGTTAGTATACAAATAAATAAAATTGGAGTAACTGCCTCGTTGGCCTAGTGGTCCTAAGCGCGACTGCTAAGCAAGAGGTCTTGGGTTCGATTCCCAGGTTGAGCAAAAAGTGTTATTGGGTTTTTCTATAAAATTCTCAGCAGCAGTCGGAGTTTGGATTTGTGCCCGGTTAATGGCAATAGGCTCGCCCTCTATTACATGGGACCTAAACGTACTGGCGAACTGTGGGTGTACATTGTTACACCTCTGCCTAATCCTTCGGGGAATACAGGCGTGATGGTATGTATGTAAAATTGGAGTGTTTTTTCTGTAACTCTTAAAATAACTGATTTTTACAAAATGCATATGAATGTTTACACGGTATTTATACAAAAAAAAAAAACATTTTAAAATGTATGTCTGTTTGTTTCGGCTGATCTAAACGGCTTGACCGATTTTGCTGTTACTTCCACTGGCATAGAGCTGATAATATAAGGAGTAACTTGGGGTATATTAGTCGCCACGAGTCGTTAGAACAAATGTCAAGTTAATTTATCGGTTTTTGGGTTCCTATCGAAGTTTTTTGGGCCACCGATGCTGCATGCGATCGGTCCAACTGACGGACCAATCGCGTGCAGGGTCGGCGGCCCAAAATACCCTGAAAGGAACCCGAAATCCCGAAAATTAACTGGACATTTGTATTCACTACTCATAGAGATTACTATAATTTTACTGAAAATAAAAATATTTACACTGTGAACCAGCTCAGGGGTGTTATGCCTTCGTGCACAAGCCATCGTGTTATGCTGAGCGTCAGCCGTTTCACGCGGTAGTGGCGCATATTTCCGTCTAAGACAATTTCTTTTTTAGATTATTTACCAACTTCTTAGCTTTTGTAAACTATTTTTTTTTATGTTATATGCGTTACGTGCGTGAATAAAATAGATTGTCTTTCTTTCTTTTATGTTTTTGGTCTGTTTTACGGCACACAAAAAAAATCAAACATTTGTACTTACCTTTTCAACATTTATATTTATTTTATTGTAACCTTTTATTTTGACATTAAAAACAGACAATTAGATTTAATTTATTTGCATTAACGATCAGCCAACACAAAGTGGGTGAACGAAACCCTTATAAAACTAAAAGAACGGTTGTAAATTGGTCAGTTTGTATGTGTATACAAACTGACCAATTTACAACCGTTCTTTTAGTTTTATAAGGGTTTCGTTCACCCACTTTGTGTTGGCTGACACCAGTTACCAAGCGTCGGCGACAAGATACCGCGGCCATCCCTTTAAACACTTCTCCATTTTTATTCGGTTCGTTACAGAGAATCTATTTATTTGCAGCAAGTCTCCTAGTGCCATTGGTCTTAATTAATTTCTTTTTTCAGCCAATCAGCGGGGATTCGCTGTGCAAAAAGTGCAACTTTACGCTATACGGCTTTTTTATTTTATTTTTTTTGGTGGGTGGGAAATCATCATTTAACTTCTCCCGCCCTGGGCGGGGCGGGAGGGAGTGTCAGACTTTTACTGACTAAAACCCACCCATGTTCCTTCTTGTGCCCTTTGCGTTCCGGGGGCGCGGTATCTCTTGCGAACAACCCGCAGCCCCGGCAGGCATCGGCCCTCAGTGGCCCCTTCCTTTTGCTGACATCTCTTTGAGGCGCGCGTGGCACACGAACGCGCCGTCTACACGGCACGCTATACGGCTGAAGATTTAATTTTGTTCCGTGGTGGTGTCTTTTTTTTGAGTTCGGAATTGCATTATTCAAATAGTGTTGTTGAACTTAGCGGTGCATCATTGAGAAAGGAGAAAACGGGTATCACCATACGTGGTTTTCATCTGAGGGCGAGGATTTTCTAAAAATATCAACATCTTATTATACTACTCACATCCATACCATCACGCCTGTATTCCCTGAAGGGTAAGGCAGAGGTGTACCAATGTACCCCACAGTTCGCCGGTATTGTCAGGTCCCATGTTATAGTAACTCTTTCAATAGTATTAACTTCAATAGTTTAACAGTCCCATTACAAGTATGGGATCCTGGGTCCGATTCCCAGGTCTGGCAAAGTGTTGTTACCTATAGGGGTTTTCCTTTAAGAATTTCTGGGTAGCAGTATGGTGGTGGGTGGGTATTTCTGGGTAACTGCCCCGTTGGTCTCGTGGTCGCAAGCGCGACTGATGAGCATGGGGTCCTGGGTTCGATTCCCAGGTCGAGCAAAGTGTTATTGGGTTTTTCCATTAGGAATTTCTCAGTAGCAGCTCGGAGTTAGGATTTGTGCCCGGTTAATGGCAATAGGCTCGCCCCCTATTATATGGGACCTAAAACATGCCGGCGAACTGTGGGTGTACATTGGTACACCTCTGCGTAACCCTTCGGGGAATACAGGCGTGATGGTATGTTGTTGTTGTTGTTGGGTAGCAGTCCGAAGCTTGGCCGTATAACACTACTGCGCATCGGAAATACATAAAATCCGTGGTCTTATGCCTGATTTCTCTCCGGCCGTGTCGGACTGCTATTCCATCGTACTTTGAGAGTAAAGAAAGAGGGAGTTCACCTGTGTTTGCAATCACACTTGTACACAATAATATATCCTGCGCACTTGGCTAGTCTCCATTGAAATTGGCTGCCGTGAAACTCTGTTGTAAGAACATTTGTATTTGTTTAATAAAAAACATTCCTCACAGGGGACAATCACTTGTTCAGTGTATTATACTGCCCAGGGGTATTCAACCATTGTTGTCCTGGTAACAAACTTAGCCAGAAAGTCATGGAAACACACCACATAATAGGCAAAGGTTACCAAAACAATAAAAGACTTGTTTGCTCATGTTTACAAAATGTAGTAAACCGTTTGTTTATTCACCGTAGCAATGTTCTGCATAGTTAAACATAACTGTACAATTAACTGCATGCAAGGAAACACTTTACTTGCTTCGTTTACATTTTTATGTCTGAGATGGTATAGTTAAAACTGCGGTTAAGTTTAACACTTGTTCTCTAATTATATTGTCATGTTTGCTTAAGATTTTTACTTGTCATTGTAATGACCGCCCTGGGTATGGAAAGTCAAAGCATTTATTTCAATTAAACCATTTACAGGCACTTTTGAATTGTCAAGAAGTTACATTTAAAAGTTGAAGCTAGTTGCTCGTTCCAAAGCGTAGGTCTCTATGGAGAAGAACAAGCAAGAAACTCCATGGACACTGTTTTCTTTCAATTTGGTTTTTACAAAATCTTGGTTACAATATTCTTGTTGCTTTTATATGTGAAAACAATGAAGATGTATATAAAACAATAAAAAAAAAATAATAATAATAGTACCTACTAAAGATGTAAGCCATAGCAGTTAAGTACCGTCATTATATTGATTTTCTTATATATTAAACAATTCCCTTAGAGATTCGCGTCTGCAAAGATTATAGATGGCTCGAACAGCCCTTTTTTGCAGTATAAAAATAGAATCTATATCTGCAACCCGCCCCCAAAGCAAAATACCGTAAGACATGATGCTATGAAAGTAGCTAAAATAGACCAGTCTCGCGGTATCCACGTCAGTTAATTGTCGAATTTTTCTGACATCGTAAGCGGCTGAACTTAACCACCCTGCAAGAGATGTTAAGTGCGGACCCCACTGCAGCTTTGAGTCAAGCGTAATCCCCAAGAAAACTGTCTTGTCGACGAATTCTAGTGTGTCCTTATTCAATATAACATTGTATGCACTACTTCTAACGTTCGGTAAAGCAAATCTTATGCATTTAGTTTTCTTCTCATTTAACACTAGGTTATTTATCGTAAACCAATTATGAACCTGAAGCATAGCGCTATTTACGTCGTCAAGGTGCTGTGCCCGCCTATTAACATTAAAAATCAATGAAGTATCATCAGCAAATAACACCATTGGTTTTTCAGTAAGTGAGGGAAATCGTCTATATATACTAAAAATAGAAACGGACCCAATATTGACCCCTGCGGAACCCCCATCTCTAGTTTTAAGCCTGATGAATTTACACCGTTTATTTCAACTTGCTGCAGTCTCTCATTCAAATACGATTTCAATAAATTAAGCGCAAGTTGACCGAGGCCGTAATGCTAGCTTTAGGAGGAGCGTTTCGTGATTTACGCAATCAAATACTTTTGAGAGGTCGCAAAAAATGCCAATAGCATCCTGTGAGTTCTCCCATGCATTAAAGATGTGCTTAATTAAAGTGACACCGGCGTCACAACGCCCTCTGGTGAAACCATACTGTTGATCGTGTAGGATGTTATTACAGTTAAAATGATTAAGCATTTGATTGAGCATCACTTTTTCAAACACTTTGCTGAAAACCGGTAAAACCGAAACAGGTCTATAATTATTGGTATCTTTACGATCCCTGGCTTTAAATAATGGTATAACTTTGCTGTGCTTCATTATAGTCGGAAATACCCCTTGGTCATTACACAAGTTAAATATTAAAGTTAAATAGGGTGCAACTGTCTCAATAATAGATTTACAAACATTAGTGGACATGCCCCACAGATCTTCGGTAGCCTTGATCTTAAGTTGTTTGAAAGCTTTAATAACATCCACAGTGTTAATATGTTTGAATTTTTTTTAGGGCAGGCTGAAACATTTGCTCTAAGTAAATCTATAGCAAGTGAAGGAAGTTAGTGATGTGACATACTACCACGCCTGTATTCCCCGAAGGGTTAGGCAGAATTGTGCCGATGTACACTTACAGTGCGCCGGTATATTTGATTACATGGGATCGAAATATATCGGCGGACTGTGGGTGTACATTGGTATACCTCTGCCTAACCCTTCGGGGAATACAGGCGTGATGGTATGTGTGATAATTATGTATTATTTGTGGTACTAGTGCTTTTTACATTTGCCGGCTAACGGGACCATTTATTGCGTAGGAAGGTCTCGTGAAATTGTCTGAAGTGTCATGACATTTCCCTGAAAGCACGTTAAGCCCCATATTACTGAGACATTTTAATTATAACCGGACCTTATTTAGAACATTGTTGACAGCCTACGTTGACGGGAAATTATGGCCAGTTTCTAAGCGGTTTATACAATTACTATATGAGTCTGCCCCGTTGGTCTCGTAGTGGCAAGCACGACGGTTGAGCGTAAAGTCCTGGTTTCGATTCCCAGATCGGGTAAAAGTGGTATTGGGTTTTACCATTAGGAATTTCTCAGTAGCAGCCCCGAGTTTGGATTTTGGTGGTGTGACACCCCGTGTTTTGGAAAGCACGTAAAACCGTTGGTCCTGCGCCTGATCTCTACCCGGTTGTGTCGGATTGCCGTCACATGGGACTATGAGAATTAGGGAAGAGGGAGTGCACCTGTGTTTGCGCCCACACTTGTGCACTAAGTATAATATCTCCTGTGTACTTGGCTAGTCTGTTATTAAGATTAGCAGGAGGATAAATATGAGACTCCGCGAGCTTAGCACAACTAATACCTAAATAAAGAAAATAATTATTTACTGTGAAATAAAGTGATGAAGCTTAGCACAAAATAAAGGCGTTCAATTTGACTTTCGTTTCTATATTATTAATACACCACGCCACCTTCTTTGCAACCCAAAGTAATGGGCGAACAGTGACGGCGACCTTCGCGAGAACGAAGGTTCTACCCACCCTACGCAACATAACAGGGGTGCCGCAATCAACACAACAAAAATAAAATACAAATAACTTTTGTTCGCAGCTAAGTCTGCGTGACCACGGTTGGGGCAGTGGCTAAACAACTGGTTTTTTTTTTTTTTGGGGGGTTGGAAATCATCAAATAACTTCTCCCGCCCTGAGCGGGGCGGGAGGGAGTGACAGACTTTTACTGACTAAAACCCACCCATGTTCCTTCTTGTGCCCTTTGCGTTCCGGGGGCGCGGTATCTCTTACGAACAACCCGCAGCCCCGGCAGGCATCGGCCCTCAGTGGCCCCTTCCTTTGCTGACATCTCTTTGAGGCGCACGTGGAACGCGAACGCGCCGTCGACTCGGCCTGTCGTTATGCAACGTAAGGACGGTGAGCTACCCATTGCTCACCGTCCACAGGCCGGTATCTACGGTGGCCGGGAGTCGTCTCGCGGCTCCCGACGTCCGAAGCGTCTACCGCGGCGGCTGGGACGTGAGAACCGCTGTCTCAACCGTCCCGCCGCCTCCTTCTCTAGTATTACTGCCTCACAAAAGGAGGCGACTGCATCCCATTCCCTCTCGCTCCGGACCATGGCTTGAGTCTACGATGCCTGGCATATGGGTGCCGCGCAGCGACGCACGCCTCTCGCAGAGGCGTCAGCTCGCGCGACCACCAGTATACCTGCCGGCGGGCGGTACCTGGCCGAACTCGGGCATTGCCACGTCACAAATCTCGGACGCAGCCTCCTGGAACCACTCCACCTCATTGTCGATGTCGGCAGGCCTGTCCGGTGATGACACCCAGGCCTGCGAACAGTGACGGCGACCTTCGCGAGAACGAAGGTTCTACCCACCCTACACAACATAGCAGGGGTGCCGCAATCAACACAATATAAATAAAATACAAACAGCTTTTGTTCGCGGCTAAGTCTGCGTGTCCACGGTTGGGCAGTGGCTAAACAACTGGCTGCTGTACTGTGCGTCGCGTGTTCGATTTCCACACAAAACAGTCATTTGTATGGCCTACAGATTGTAGTTCCGGATCTGACTGTTTGTGTATGTAAGTTTATATGTTTGTAAACGAACCCACGGTACTGGAAAAAATCGTAGCGTGGAGCAACGTTTTAGAAAAAACGTTGATTATACATACATACATGTAAAATCATGCCTTTTTTCAATAACCTATAAAATACATACATACCATCACGCCTGTATTCACCTAACGGCTAGGCAGAGGCGTACCAAAGTACACCCACAGTTCGCCGGTATGTTTTAGGTCCCATGTAATAGGGGGCGAGCCTATTGCCATTAACCGGGCACAAAATCCTAACTCCGGGTAGCTACTGAGAATTTCATAGAAAAGCCCAATAACACTTTTTGCTCGACCTGGGAATCGAACCCAAGACCTCTAACGTAGGAGTCGCACTTAGGACCACTAGGCTACCGAGGCAGTTAACTTAGAAAACTTAGGAATTATAGGTCTGACCGACACCCAGTGAGAGTGCAGTGTTCCTGATTATACAATGGGTCAATTACTACAGTGCCCAAAGAGTCCCTACAGCTGCACTTTAGAAGACATTATATACACACGTTCTAGGCTTACGGCCTAAGAGTAAAAAAAAAATCGTTTAACTTGGACCATCGACTCGAACAGACGTAAAATAAAATGTCTCAATAGCACCCCTCCCCCCTCCTTGACCCCTACTTGAGATACCTATAGGCATATATACTTTACACCACTATCACTGACTTCGCGGAGTATAGAAAGAAAATTCTCTATCATCCGACACAAAATTAAGAATTTTAAATTACCCCCGACAGAAAAATAAAAATCCCTACGGCAGCTAATAAACGAGCTGATAACTTTGAAACCGCTGAACCGATTTCCATGGAACATAGCTAAGAACACTTCCGACTAATATACCATTCAAACAAAAAAACTAAATGAAAATCGGTTCATGCGTTCGGGAGCTACGATGCCACAGACACACAGACACGTCAAACTTATAACACCCCGTCGTTTTTGCGTCGGGGGTTAAAAATCGGACCCGTATTGAAAACAACAATTCCAACACCCGTTAAGGTTGAGCAAGAAATCAAAACTCAACACCTCAAAATACCTAACGTGCCTCTCCCCTGTAATTGTGCCGGCGCCAACGTGACAGCCCTACAAAGCAGGGGTGGCACTGAATCTTTTAACACGACCGCGGACTTTGATTTGAATTTCAAATAGGGTTGCGACCATTAATCGTCAGGACACGGTACGGTCAAACGCAGGCTAAGAGTTGGTGCGCATTGTCGGCTGGGAATCATCAAGATGATGATTTTTATGTGAGTTTGGCAATAGTGTATAGTAATTCAACCATTTACACACACATACCATCACGCCTGTATGCTCCAAAGGGTTAGGCAGAGGTGTAACAATGTATACCCACAGTTTAGGTCCCATGTAATAGGGGGTGAGCCTATTGCCATTAACCTGCCAAAAATATTATCTCCGAGCTGCTACTGAGAATTTCATAGAAAAACCCAATAACACTTTTTGCTCGACCTGCGAAACGACCCCAAGACGTCTAGCGTAGCAGTCGCGCTTAAGACCACTAGGGTAATGAGGCTGACTGACAGGACTAAAAATGAAACTGACGTTTTTGTTCACGACTCGTGCCGGCTACTGCACATATTATAATCATAATAATAATAAATAATTCATACCTACAGGGATAATTGTCGGTTGGTGTTCCATTTCATCATAAAGCTATCTAAGGGGCCTCTGCGAGTTGGTTTCGGCTCCTCGTACGCCTTTCAAAGGTCCGGGGCCCTAGGGTCCCGAGTTACATAGGGTAAAAAAAGAGAATAATAATAATTTATTAAATTAAGAATGCAGGTGTTACAATAATTGTGTTAGTACCTAAAGTATATTCCCAGTACATTCCGCCTATTGGCATACAAAAAATATAGTGTTAGCTTACAGATAACTTAGAAACTAGGTACCTACTTAAATTCAAATGAGATCATGAATCAGCTAAATCTAAAATTATTTACAATACATCATTTATAAAATCGCTAACAGAGTAATAACATTTCTCTGTTAGCAACGACGACAGGAGCTTTTTGAATTTTATTAAGGGCAGGTCCCTAATACAATTTGGCAATTTGTTAAATATAATAGGTGCCATACCGATCATGCTTTTTTTAAGCAAAGCAGTGTTATATCTACCAGTACACAGTAGGCTCTGATATTTTGATCTCATGGAAGTAGTTCGTATCCTCGTATCGTTCAATGTAGCATATTGTCGAGATTAATATGGTCCTTAAACTATGCTTCATTACATTTTGCTTTTAAAAGCCTTGGGCTAGATACCCTTTGTGAAACACCTTTTGTGAAACTGCCAAAAGTCGTAAAGGTCAACTGCTTGTCCCCGACCAACAACATGACAACTTACTTTCAACACTGACACAGGGGACATTTCCGAAATAAACTCAATATGTGTAGCTTTGTTTTAGTTTATTTTTGTCTAGCAACACTAACATTTTGCATTAGAAGTTGATAAAAGTTCTGAACTAAAAACTGTTGTATTGTACAACTTGCTTAACTGCCTCAATAGCCGACTGCTACGCTAGAGGTCTCGGGTTCGATTACCAGGTCGAGCATAGTGTTATTGGGTTTTTCTATGAATTTCTCAGTAGCAGCTCGGAGTTAGGATCTGTGTCAGGTTAATGGCACTAGGCTCGCCTCCTATTACGTGGGACTGAAACATACCGGCGAACTGTGGGTGTACATTGGTACACATCTGACTAACCCTTCGGGGAATACAGGCGTGATGGTGTATGTATGTAATTTAAAACCTGCTCAAGTATGCTATCAACACTGTGTTAAAACGCAAAATATTGACGTACTTATATATAACGTTGTTTCTTCAAGTGCTTAACATGTCACTTGAGGAAGAGAGAAAGAAAATGAGCGCGCGCACTGCTCTCTCTTACTCCCACAGTAATATACGAAACGTAACTCTGTCTCTTTCTATCTTCACTAATTTATATCTCCCTCTCAACTTCCGTTCGCCCGATCACACTAATTTCCGTAACGCTCTCGTCTAGCATTTACCAGCTTATTCCCCAAGTCAAGCGTGCGTAAAGAAGTCTTACTTCAAAACCGACTTTTTTTGAAGACTTAAAAAATACAACCTAGACATCCGACTAGTCACCAGTACGCGGCTTCCCTTATGCATAAAGAGAAGTTTACACTGTCAACTACTGCTTCCAATTAGGACAACAAATAGAGTGCCTAGATAAAAGCAAGCTTTCAAAACGGTGTAGTCACGGCCTTAATTAAAGCTGGCAAAAAGACTTGGTTGGGAGATTAAGTGACATTTGTATTTCATTAGGAAATTCTTTCTTGTTTTTCTAAAGGTAACATCTTTTTGAGTCGCTTCAAACGATGTTCAGTTTATTATTCCATGTGTTAGTTAGCTTATACAATTCGAGGTCAAGACTCCCGCCTCCTATGCAGGAAATGCAGGAAAAAGATCGTGAGGAAACCTGGACTTACAAGCAAGCGTGGTGATCAATCCTCGTGCCTTCTCTGTAAGAGAAAAGGCCTTTGTTCTACTATGTGACAATAACTGCCCCGTTGGTCTCGTGGTCGCAAGCACGACTGATGAGCATGGGGTCCTGGGTTCGATTCCCAGGTCGAGCAAAGTGTTATTGGGTCTTTCCATTAGGAATTTCTCAGTAGCAGCTCGGAGTTAGGATTTGTGGCCGGTTAATGGCAATAGGCTCGCCCCCTATTACATGGGACCTAATAACATGCCGGCGAACTGTGGGTGTACATTGGTACACCTCTGCCTAACCCTTCGGGGAGTATTCCCCGAAGGGTTAGGCAGAGGTGTTACCATCATTACATACCATCACGCCTGTATAGGCGTGATGGTATGTAATGATGGTATGTGACAATAATAGGTTGGTATTATTATTATGGTCCTTGGGTACGGAACTCTAAAAACGAGCCAATGCATTGAACGCCGAAAAAAAAATCCTAAAGCAAGAAAACAAATAGGTGTATGAATGTGGACGAGGCGAAAGGAGTATCTAAGGATCGTTGCAGGTGGCGTTCTGCCTACCCCCATGAGAAAAAGGCTATGTTTATTTATGTATGTGCAAGCAAAGCCTGGTATAGTTAGTACTAACCAATCTAAATCACAGAATAAACCGGTATTAGTGTTAGGTTATTGCATTGAAACCACAGGAACCAATCCCACAGTGCAGACCACTATCACTGGCTGTTATCACACATTTATAACCGTAGTTCTGTGACCGGTATTTTGAATAATGCCGTTTTACTTGATTAACATGATCCTCTTTAGTACTTAGGAAGAGTATGCTGTTTGAACACCATTATTGGTTCGATTGCCGCACAAAACAAATATTTGCATGACCTACCGTTCCGGGTCTTGCTGTTTGTGTATGTAAGTTTATATGTTTGTAAACGTACCCACAAAAAAGCACTAGGAATTTCTTCTGTATAGGAGAAATTCCTGGTGCTTTTAAACCCATCCATGTTCCTTCTTGTGCCCTTTGCGTTCCGGGGGCGCGGTATTTCTTCCGAACAACCCGCAGCCCCGGCAGGCATCAGGTTTAACTGGCCCCTCCAATTGCTGACGTCTCTTTGGCTCACAGCCTGTCGTTATTCAACATAAGGACGGTGAGCTACCGGTGGCCGGGAGTCGTCTCGCGAAAATTTCTAGTGTGGGGCAACGTTTTTGAAAAGAAGTAGACGCCTTCAAAATATTTTTTACCGTGCATCAATGCTAAATGTCAAGTAGCACGCGGAAAAAAAAAATCGTCACGATAATTAATGACTCCGTGTAAACAGATCATGCTGCAATAGAAAATTGCAATACTAGCATGATGAAAATGTATGAAACAGCTGCTTTTCTTTTCATACTATCTTCCGCCCTTGCTTCGTCTGTGTTATAGTTTTCACCTAAAAGTCATCTATTCCTTATGAATCTGGCTGTCACAAAAATAATTTTTCGATTCCGACTGGTAGTTCCAGAGATTAGCCCATTTAAACAAACAAACAAAACAGCTTTTTTTATATATTTATTTATTAAACTTTATGCACATAATGTAAAAAATACACTGTACAAAGGCGGCATTTTCTACCAGTCTACCTTAGGGCGATGCAGAGACAAAACATAGTAGGTGCAGAGAACAGAAAATATTCAGGAATAAAATATATTTTAATAATAAATACATATATACATACATACAAACAGCTTGTTGCTTCTCCCTTGTGTCAATGTTCTACATCTGACTGTTAATATGAACAATCTGCTCATCACATCTTATGGGAGTGTAATCTTTGGCAGAATGAACGAAATATTATGTTAAACAGTATACTGGTTACATCCGTAGTAGTTTATTGCGCGGACCTCGTAGAAACTAGAACTAATTTCCGTGCGTTCAGGCGTTTTTGCCATACCTATTACTGGAATCAAATGTATCAACTTACATTAGGACCCATAAAGTTAATAATAATTGCGAACCGTGGTGCTTGGCAATCAGGGCTTCTCCCAGTTGTAAACATCCCCTTGTGCCTATTGGCCTAGTTCTGTTCTGTCTTCTGGTTGTTTGGAGGGAAGTGGAAACTATATTTTTCCTACTCCTCCGCTAATCTTTTCTGATTAATTTCGTTGCGGGATCCAAGACAGTTATATCGTTTCTCCGGGACTCGTCGAGCTTCATTGCCTCGGCGCTCTTCTGGTGGTCTCCACTGTTGATTCTGGCTTTCAGAAGTTGCAGTGGTTGGGAATAGTGTGGCGGGCTTGTCCCAAAAAAAATACATACAAACGAAACATACAAAGTAATACATACATACTTTATTAATATCTAGATAGATTTCAGAGTTGTGACTCTGTGATGTTAATGAGCAAAAATGTGCCACTATATCCCGAAATCATTATCAACAATTGTTACTTAAAATAAACTTTGACTATGTAGGTTCCTAATTTAAATTCCAACGAAACTAGGTCACGCCTAACAGTTAGTTACGAACCAAAAGTTTCTTCGTACTAATATAATATTAATACCATTCGTAACTGATTGCAATCACCACCCGCCATCCGTCAGTTGATCCAAATCAAGTAATTAAGTTAAAATTTATGAGACCGCCAAGTTTCAAGCTAGACCATAAGTTCAAGCTCACTTACAAGAGTAGATTTTCTCGCTTTAAAATAAGAAAAAAAAAAATTAACACATACACGCCTGTATTCCCCGAAGGGTTAAGCAGAGGTGTTCCAATGTACACCCACAGTCCCCCCCCCCCTAATAAGGGGCAAGCCTATTGCAATTAACCGAGCACAAGTCCTAACTCCGAGCTGCTACTGAGAAATTTAGAGAAAAACCCAATAGCGCTTTACTCGAATCGAACCCAAGACCTCAAGCCTAGCAGAAAAAAAGTTAGCTCTTGAAAATATTACCTTCTCTTTTTTTTAAAGATGGTAAATCATGAAATGACTTCTTGCGCCCTGGGCGGTGCAGAAGGGAGTGTCAGACTTTAACTGAATAAAACCCATCCGTGTTCCTCCTAACGCCTTTTGAATTCCAGGGCCTCGGTGATTCTTTTGAACAAATTCCGCAACCATCGCAGGCACTGACCCTAGCGGGCCCCGTCTACTGTGTAAATATTAGGTACCTACATACAATGTTCGCATGGCAAGTAAAAACCAACTTTTTCGTTTTTCATATCATAATTTACCTAGCCCTTTTCCAGCTGTTATATTGGGGTCGGCTTCCAGCCTAACTGTATGTACCTGAATACCAGTGTTTTACATCGAGCGATTGCCTGTCTGGCCTCCACAACCCAGTTTCTTGGTAACACGTAACGACTGTCAAAGATCTACGAATGACAGCCGGGACCAACGGCTTTACGTGCTTACCGAGGTATGCAATTTCAAATCACCGTTCAAAATGATCATCTGAAAGATTACGCAGGACGTGACCTGGCTAGTTTTGATTTTGTCATAAGGTTCACCCTTATGCGGATTATTCTCGGATCTTGGACTAGAAATTCTTCTTATGTAAATGAGCCTTTGAACTAATCCTCCCAATTTTGTTAGGTATTTAATAAGACTATTTGGATCTCAGAAAGGTATTTAGGCTGATTTTAGAAACTTTTGTGTAGTCTATTTATCTGATATTTAGACCAAGTAACAGTAAACGGAGAAACTTAATAAATATTTATGCTAAGAAGTAATTGTCTTAAAATTAAATATAATTTATTTTCAACAAGTTTTTTTATTTTTAAAACTAAGCGTGTGGTGTAGTTTTAATCCTATATTACAATACCTCGGACTGCCTCGTTAGCCTAGTGGTCCTAAGCGCGACTGCTACGTTAGAGGTCTTGGGTTCGATTCCATGGTTGAGCAAAAAGTGTTATTGGGTTTTTATATGAAATTCTCACTAGCAGCTCGGAGTTGGGATTAGTGCCCGGATAATGGCAATAGGCTCGCCCCCTATTACATGGGACCTTAACATACCGGCGAACTGTAAGTGTACACTGGTACACCGCTGCCTAACCCTTCGGCGAATACAGGCGTGATCGTGTGTGTGTGTATTACAATTCTATGCTATGTATACTATACTAGCTGTTGCCCGCGACTTCGTTCGTGTCGTGGTTATAAAACCGCGAATTGCCCGTGATTTCGTCTGCGTGGCTTATTTCACCCGCGTTAAGTTACGTATTTCGTTACTGCTCAGCTCCCGTTGGTCGTAGCGTGATGTTATATAGCCTATGTTACTTAGAAATAATGTAGCTATCTATTGGTGAAACAATGGTTACAATCGGTCGGGTAGTTTCATAGTCTATTCGTTACCAACAAACAAAGTGAAGAATCTTTCCTCTTTAAAATAATTTTATGGTAAGTATAGAAAAGATTATAAAGCTGAAGGATTTGTTTGTTTAGTTTCTTGTTTGAACTCGCTCATCTCCGGAACTAGTGGCCCGATTTTGAAAATTCATTTCCTAATAAAAAGCTACGTTATCCCTGAAGTGCTGGAAGCTATATTATACAGAAAAAAAATTACTAGAGAATTTTATAGGAAGAAAAAACTGACAAAGTCCTGCATTTTCGCACTTTATCACTTGACAATATTCCCCACAGCACAAACTCAATATGTCTACCAGCTAAAACCTAAACTCGAAACGCCATAATGTCATAAAATTTCAAAGGAAATTTTTCGAGCTTACATTTTTAAAGTTTTGCGCATGAATTTGAAGGCGTGTTAAAACCCCCAAGTGTTGTTAGGACGCCTGGTTACCCGCACCGAGCGTTGGATTTAACAGCGAAAAATTTTCGCATAAGCTCTGAGAATGCGAAAAAATACGCGATACCGATGGATGGGATGTAGTTGGGAATGTTACAAGATTTTAAGCGGTCGTTGAATTTTTTGAATTTTTTTTTTCAAAATCCTGTTTTAAAAATGCAGATATTCCGGTAGCATAACGTACCATCACGCCTGTATTCCCCGAAGGGTTACAGCGGTGTACCAATGTACACCCACGGTTCGCCGGTATGTTTAGGTCACATGCAATAGGGGCGAGCCGAACCGGGCCAAAATCCTAACTTCGAGCTGCTACTGAGAATTTCATAGAATAACCCAATAACACTTTGCTCAACGCGGGAATCAAACCCAAGACCTCTAGCGCAGCAGTCTCAATTAGGACCACTAAGCTAACGAGGCAGTTTAGGCTTTATAACATGTTAGCTTGCACTCCATTTGGAAGAAGAAAATCAGATTTTATTTCTATCCTGAAACCACACGACATTTTAGCCCGCCCCCAACTGAAAAATAGCTTCAAACTTAGCTGTGAACACCAGAGTATAATTCACAAGTCTTTTATATTTGTAACAAGTGTTAAGTCTCGTGTTCCAGCGAAAATAGCTCGGGATATAAAAATAAAGTACTTACTGTGAGATGTACGGAACCGTTATACTCGTGGACGAGAAATAAGTGCTTTGTTATGTGCTCAGTTCAGGAAGTACGAAATTTTAATGTAATATTGACTGATTACTGTTACCAGAAACATAACTTAAAAGTATTATCAAGACCGATTCTGGTCACGGCGGCTAATCTTAATGCAGACAAGCCAAGTACGTAGGAGACACAGTGCACACACGTGTGCACTCCCTCTTCCCTAACTCTCATAGTCCGATGAAACGGCAATCCGACATAACCGGGGAGAGATTAGGCGCAGGACCAATGGCTTTACGTGCTTTCCGATTGAATGACATCAATAGTGCTGGAATGCCACGTGTCCCTACGCTTGCAGACTATATCGCCATTTTGAATTACAGCGGCCTTGAAGCTAAAACATAACATACCAGGTTAGGCAGTGCTGTATTAATGTACACCCACAGTTCGCCGGTATGTTTAAGTCCCATGTAATATGGGGCGAGCCTATTGCCATTAACTGGGCACATTGACGACACGGTTCGCGCAGTGGCCGAGCGATTGATTCCTGCGCTGCGAACAAATATTTGTATGGCCTACAGATAGTTGTTCCGGGTCTGGCTGTTTGTGTATGTGAGTTTATATGTTTGTAAACGCATCCACGATACAGGAGACATTCCTAGTAGTAACATTTTTTATAAAAAAAAAACATAATTCCGAGCTACTACTAAGAATTGCTTAAAAAAACCCAATATATACGTACCAATAATTATGGTATGTTATATTATTTACTTTAGTTTATCATAAAACGGTTAAAAATAAGTGTGTGTTAATAAATAAATAAATCTTGATAGTCGCATTAGAAGGATATATTTCCCAGCTCTATTTTCCCAACCGTACAAGAATTTTATCCTCGCATAATATTTCCACACCAATAGTATGACCGATCGGTAAAAATATTCTAGTTCTGCGAAATTTGCCTCCTGAAGAAAATTTCTCAATAAGTAATATAGATAGCAAATATGTTACTTGCTACGAGATACGGCTACGGGCTACGCGGCTACGAGCTACGGTGCTACGCTTCATGGTTCGATACGCTAGGAAATATCAGGAAAAACCGAGATATATTACATTTTTTTTTGTAAGATAAAGCTTATATTTTTTTTCTTGAAAGAGAATTATATTTAGTACTCGTTTATGCCCGTGGCTCTGCCCGCGTGAATGTCGGCTATCTGCAAGTTTTGTTTTAATTTTTACGTGAACGCTTAATTACTTTTCATAAATATTATTTGAAAAGTAAGTACTCTTTACAACCGTGCGAATCAGTCCACCCATTTCGGGAATTAGCTGGAACAAACAAACATACAGGATACATAGACATGAATTAGGAAGGAAAGCTATTTTTTTTTGACATTACAAACATGTAGGAGTCAATAGTCAATTAGTGTAAGTTAAAATATAAAAGTGATTTGTGAATTTAAGAACAAAGCTTTTAGTGTAATAAAAACACAAAATAAAAAATTGTAAGTAACTGCTACGACATAAAAATTGAAATCCCTACCGTAGCTAACAACAGAGCTGATAACTTTGAAGCGCTGAACCGATTTCCATCAAACATAGCCAAGAACACTTCCGACTAAATTTCCTTTCAAACAAAAAAAAAAACAAAATCAAAATCCATTCATGCGTTCGGGAGCTACGATACTACAAACAGACACACACATGCACACACATACCCATCCACCCACACACACAGAGACGTCAAAATTATAACACCCAGTCGTTTTTGCGTCGGGGGTTAAAAATAAGTATTTCATTCAATAAATTATATTTCATTTTGAACCCTATCCTACAAACATACACTTCAATTTTAGTTAATTTTTGTATATAGACTAGTTTTCTTAGACCCTAATGTCTTAATCACGGAGTAACTTAAGCGTAACATTATGGTCACGATATTTATTACACCATCACGCCCGCATTTCCCGAAGGGTTAGGCAGAGGTGTACCAATGTACACCCACAGTTCGCCGGTATGTTTTAGGTCCCATGTAATAGGTGCCGAGCCTATTGCCAGTAACCGGGCACAAACTCTAACTCCGAGTTACTGCTACTGAAATTTTCATAGAAAACCCCCAATAACACAGCTCGACCTGGGAATCGAACCCAAGACCTCTAGCTTCTTAGTACAGAATAAAACAGTTGTTTGTTTTATCTGAGAGAATTTTGTGCTGCAATGTGTATGTGTGTGTGTGTGTATTATTTTAAAAGATTCTTTTAAAAGAATACGGTTATAAAAGAATCGCGTGTATTATTGTAGAGCTTTCAGTTTTATTTTGCAGTATTCAGCAGCCAGAGTACTTATTTTCTAGTTTAAGAATTTCTCCATTTTTAATTAAAAACTAACGAAGCCTTCAAGGGTAACAGAGTGGCAAGTGCTTTGTAGGAATTGCTATTTATTTTATTAAGAACTAGCTTATGCCCGCGATTTCGTTCGCGTAATTGTCAGTTATTACGCGGAGTTTTAAAAATAAAATTGGCTTAAGGTTACTCTTTATAATATCAGCTATCAGCTAGTAAAAGTCTCGTCAAAATCGGAACAGACGTTTCGGAGATTAGCCAGATCAAACAGACAGACAGTCAGAGAAAAACTTGTCCCATTGACAGCGATGCGGATGCGTTTTTTGATGCCCTACAAGCTTCCTTTTTTATATTAACTGTTTACATACTCGTAGTTCGTAATCTAATTATTATTTGAGTAAGTTTTATGATTGAAAAATAATTCACATGCCTGTTTATTCTTTGTTATGATCTAAGTCATTCCCTGGAGTTATGGGATTTAAAAATAAACACGTTGTATAGGATGACAGCTAACCTAAAGTTCGCTCACCCCATAAATTCACCAAGGTAGATATTTACAGAACAAACCAGCTGGTTTAACCCTGTCACCTGATCCTATAAATCTTCAAACCTTTCTAATCTGAACTCCAGTAATCTCGTTATCAATAACTAGGTAACCCCCTATCCGTCTGTAAACCTCCCAAACTTAGGTAATCAATACACCCCCATAATTTCATGGTGTCGGATAACAGACCATCGTTAAAACTAATTTAGTCGCTTTCGAACTAGTGTGGTTAGATAACTGTACACAGGCTGTTTTTTGGTTTGAGACAGCCTCGTTAGCCTAGTGGTCCTAAGCGCAACTGCTGCGCTGGAGGTCTTGCGGTTTCCAGGTCTTGCGGTTTCGGTTTTCAGGTCGAGCTAATGTTATTGGGTTTTTCTCAGTAGCAGCTCGGAGTTAGGATATGTGCCCGGTAAATAGCAAAAGGCTCGCCCCCTATTACAAGGGACCTAAAGCATACCGGCGGACTGGAACACCTCCGCCTAATCCTGCGGGAAGTACAGGCTTGATGGTATGTATGTAGGTTGAGGTTTTTCTAACTGCTTTGCTTTTAGAAATTAGTTAGACATAAAGACAAGAGGATGTAGTGACAAAGATTGAAAAGAGAATGTTTAGATGGTTCTGTCATGTTGAGAGGATGAGTAAAAGGCGACTAAAAAAATTAATTTACATGGCAGATGTGAGTGGCGACGCAGAGAGAGAACGCCCTAGAAAGACCTACCCTGACCTTACTGGTGAGGTTCTTTATAAGGTCGGGTGCGTAACCGGCGTGCTTGTATGACCAGATTTCTGAACGTGGACGAGGCGAAATGAGTGTGTGAGATTCGTAGCAGGTGACGTTCTGTGGTTTCTGCATACCCCCGTGGGTAAAAGGCGTGAGTTTATGTATGTATTCTATGTTATTAAGACAAGCTTATTTCGTTTTGTAGTTTTCAAAGGCGTTTGTCTTTTTTGTAAGAAAGATGTTGGTCCCAGCTGTCATTCTTAGATCTTTGACAGTCGTTACAGGTACTTAAAAGCTTGAAAATCTGACAAGCAATCTTATCGTGTTATTTACAAACTCGTTGGTAAAGGTCAGGTGGGTAGTAACTGCCTCGGCAGCCTAGTGATCCTAAGCGCGACTGCTACGCTAGAGGTCTTGGGTTCGATTCCCAGGTCGAGCAAAAAGTGTTATTGGGTTTTTCTATGAAATTCTCAGTAGCATCTCGGAGTTAGGATTTGTGCCCGGTTAATAGCAATAGGCTCGCCCCCTATTACATGGGACCTAAAACATACCGGCGAACTGTGGGTGTACGTTGTTACACCTCTGCCTAACCCTTCGGGGAATACAGGCGTGATGTTATGATGATGATGAGGTAGTCCCTTCATGTAAAACACTGGTATTCGGCTAGGTCCGATTACACTGGAAGCTGATCCTAGCATAGATGGGAAAGGGCTAGGCAGAGCATGGCCTTTTTGTTAAAGCTTTAAAAAAGTTGTGGTAAAAATATGTTTAATATCCGTATAAGCCTTAACAAATTTATTCTGGCTATTTCGACCAAAAAAGGGATTCCTTGCCTAAAGTAATCAAAATAGGAAATGATTTCCTCCGAAAGAGGAACCGCTGTTTATATTGACCAAACAATTGTGAAATTTGAAAATTGCTACAAAATAAATATAATTATTTTATCCACAACTTGCTTACCGACAGAATTATTATACTACTCCCAAATGTATTTAAAGCAGTTCTGGGGTAAAATGTATGTTCTAATTTGTTGGAAAGTTTAATTTTATGATCAAGGTGAATTACAGCGTTTACTAATTACTAATTAGTTGAAAACAGATATTTTAGAAAGTTTAGGGTAAAATTGTTAGCTTTGTTCAACGCCGTTTTCGATAAAGGTCAATTATATTTATTTGAACGGTAATTTAAGTTAATGGCAGTTGCCAAGCCGTGCGTTTACAATGGGTACTGGTCCGTTGGTTTCCTAGGCTTCTGGGTTCAATTCCCAGATCGAACAGTGTTATTAAGTTTTTTTATCAGCAATTTCTCAGTAGCAGCGTAGGTAAGAATGGAACAGGTTCGAAGCCTCCAGGTACTTGTTCCAAGTCTGGTAGTGTGTTCCTTGTATTTCAAGGCACTTTTCGTGCCTTGAAATGTTTGTGCCTACTCAGAGATTGATGACGTCACTCATCGCCATTTCACATGACGTACCATCACGCCTGTATTCCCCGACGGGTTAGGCAGAAGTGTACTAATGTACACCTACAGTTCGCCGCGGCCGGTATGTTTAGGTCCCATGTAATACGGGACAAGCCTTTTGCTATTAACCGGTCACAGATCCTAACTCCGAGCAGCTACTGAGATAACACCTTGATACACTTTGATCGACCTGGGAATCGAACCGAATACCTCTAGCGTAGCTGTTGCGCTTAGGACCACTAGACTAACGAGGCAGTTCGATCGCCATTTCAGAATGGCTGGATTTCACGAGAAAGCCTAGGTAGGGAGCTTTCTATGTACCTAACAAGGCTAAGATCCCACGTTTATTAGAGCTATGTCAGTTTTGCTTGGCTGAATTTACCCAAACTATGTTCTTCACTAGCTATATCGCACGGTTTCACCTACGTTAAGTTACGCCTTTGGTAAAAGTAGTGAAAGCGTCATATTTTATAGCCTATACTAGTTCTTCATGAATCAAGCTATCCATTTTGGATGTAAAACATCTATAGCCGCAAGTAAAACCGATTATTGGCGTGGCGACGCATGCCGTGGCGATGCGTCGCCACGCTATATGATGGTACAATTGAATTGTCACATTTTTTTGTATTTTGAAATTTTGTATTTAATGTAAATAAAATTTTATTAAATAAACAGTCATCATTTTCTGGAAAAGAGTCGTATTATTTTATTTTGACATTATGCCATATTCAGTTCCTGTCGTAATGTGTTCTTTTAAGCATATTACTTGTACAAAATAATTTCGATGTTTCACATCTGCTAAGCGTCTCGTGACGGCTCACAATTTCCTTTTTTTTTGCTAGCCAATTCTGGTCTACACCTTGGCAAAGACCTTCCTGCACTCCTTCCATCTTTGGCGATGCTGTGCTACATCCCTGATGAGATGGAAAGCAGCATGAGGGGCACATATACAGAAAAAAAAAATTCCATTTCGACTACTAGTTTCCTTAGCATTTAAACAAACAAACTCCTTAGCTTTATTAAATTTGATCCTCTTCAGTTAGCTAAAACTCAAATAAAAGGGCTGACGTCACTTCCTTAGACAATCTCAAAGGACTATCGTCGACCATCGTGACTGATGACGTCATTTGTCGGTATCCACCAGCCGTAATGTAGTTTGAGTTATTTCCCACCCAAAACGTCTGAATATATTGTCGTGAAAGAAAGAAGAAAAGGTTGTCGTGTGTGTGAAAGAGAAAGATATATTTCTCTGGTTGGAATAGATTGAGGGTTGATAATATGTGTGGAGGTCTCGACAAATTGAGTGTGTCGTGTTGAGTTCGGTTTTCAAATTCATTGCGAAGGTCAATGAACTTTGTCGGCTTTTGAATTTGTTACTACTCCTTTGGCCTCGTGGTCGCAAGCATGACTCTTGAATTTGGGGTCCTGGGTTGGATTCCCAAACCCACCCAAATATGTTCCCGTTTTATTTAGGAATTTCTCAGTAGCAGCCTGAAGGTTGGTCGTGTGCCTTAAAAAGCATCGAAAGCCGTTAGTCCTGCGCTTGAACTTTCGCCGGTCCTGTTGCATTGCCGTCACATCGGACTATGAAAGCTACTGATACCGCGATAAATATGGCTAAATACTGGGCTCAAAAAATATAAAAAATTATTATCTCGAATCATCGACTCAAAAAGGAGACGAGAGCGAGGGTAAAGGCAGTGCAACTGTGTTTGTGTCCATATACGCACTATAATATTTCCTACGTACTTGGCTAGTCTCTATAGAGATCGGCCGAGCTGATCGAAATTTGGTCAGTAGATACTGCCTCCTTAGCCTAGTGGTAAAAAAAATCCAATATAAAAGCTGTTGTTGGCAGCTTTCACCTTTCATTTTAAAGGAGTATGTAAAATGAGTTACCTTTCCCTTAGTAACCGTGTTTCAGGCATAATAAAAATCGCATAGGCAGTTTGGCCTTGAGCACGTTACAAGCATAAACAACAGACGTTCTAATCAGGATCGTGTTTATTAAGTTTCTAGAAAAAATAACAAGGTGTTGACTTTCTCGACTGCCTTGCTAGTCTAGTGGTCTTAAGCGCGACTGCTACGCTAGAGGTCTTAGGTTCGGTTCCCAGGTCGAGCAAAGTACTATTGGGTTTGTCTATGAAATGCTCAGTAGCAGCTCGGAGTTAGGATTTATGCCCGGCTAATGGCAATAGGCTCGCCCCCTAAACATACCGGCCTAAACATACCGGCAAACTGTGGATGTACATTGGTACACCTCTGCCTAACCCTTCGGGGAATACAGCCGTGATGGTATGTGTGTGTGTTATTTCAATGTTGGCGTGTGATAATCTTCCTTATTTACGATAAATACAAAGCAATGTAATTACTACGTAGGTATTTATTTGTTATTTCCACCGATATCAGTGATGTCCAGGATAAACTAGAAATATAGAAAGCACTAATGATTTGAAACGGTTGGTGGTCACTTCCTGTGTCTGAAAGGCTGGCTTTTATTTCGTCATTTTCGCCAGAGGATTAGCATTGCCATCCAACGTGGCAATGCCGCCAGTCTTCTGGGCACATTTCCAGTTGACGGCGAGGCGAAAGAATTTTTTGATGCCATTTAGTTTTAGATTTTTTTTTTTGATAACTTATTTTAAAATTGTATTCAGTGAAAAACTCACATTGGCAGGTACTTGTCAGGCATAATCCGCAATGTCATGCATGAGAAGCAGGCACCTCAACCACAGTTCTATCACAACCCCAATTGTTTGTTTAAAATTCTTTAATTCCGTTAATGTTCGCTGTTTACATTCAATTAAGAGTAATATTTAATGCATGCCAGTTCGGAAGTCGGGATGTGAGGCCTCATTTGGCAAGGCCGTCCAATTTGCATCGAAATCGGCGCCAGCTCTCTTTGACATTTTCATAATTAGTCGTTACTGCTGGAAACGCAGTTTCCATTATTTTGTACGATGAATTTTATTTTTGTTGGTTCTTTGTCATCCATTATATACTTGACGTTTTTAGCACTTTTTAACTCTCCTACCTCTCTCTCCTGGTGATACGTGGTGAGATTTTAGACTAACATGGGAACTAGGCATAGCAAAGCATTATTGCAAGTCCGGATTTCGGTCGGAAAAAACCGTGGCGGTGTGCCCCGCTTGGGCGGAGCATCGCCGAGTCCTCGTGGCGGCCATCGGCGGCGGCGAACCCTCGCGTCCGGCCCTGGTGCAAGCCATGGTCTGGAGCGAGAGGGAATGGGATGCAGTCGCCTCCTTCTGTGAAGCAGTAATGCTAGAGAAGGAGGCGGCGGGACGGCTGAGACTGAGGTTCTTGCGTCCCAGCCGCCGCGGTAGACGTTCCGGACGTCGGGAGCCGCGAGACGACTCCCGGCCACCGTAGATACGGGCCTGTGGATGGTGAGCAATGGGTAGCTCACCGTAAGGACGGCGCGTTAGTGTTCCACGCGCGCCTCAAAGAGATGTCAACATAGGGAAGGGGCCACTGAGGGCCGATGCCTGCCGGGGCTGCGGGTTGTTCGTAAGAGATACCGCGCCCCCGGAACGCAAAGGGCACAAGAAGGAACATGGGTGGGTTTTAGTCAGTAAAAGTCTGACACTCCCTCCCGCCCCGCCCAGGGCGGGGGAAGTTATTTGATGATTTCCCACCCACCAAAAAAAAAAATAAAAACCCTAGGTATATCAACCCTATACATATCAGTATAAAAAATATTCCACTTTTCAAAATAATGAAGACATTAATAAAGACGATTATTTTAATGCATTATGGAAAATTTCATGATGATATCAGTGTTTAACTCTCAATATGGCCTCAACTACATTTTACTTAATGTAAAAAAAATGTAGATGTGCGTATCTACTTTGCTGCCATCGATATGGAATACAAAAATTCACATTGAAACTTGCTTGCTCGGTTGCGAACCCACAACCTTGTAAATGAGAAGCGGGTGCCTCGACTATTGGGCCATCACGATGTGCCCAAAAGTTGCATGAAAACATACACTCAGTTTTATGCAATTATCCCTCGGCTTGGGACTTGACCCAGATTCGGATGAATTATTAAGTTAAGCAAGTTTTGACTTGATATATTGTCGCCATATTTTTTCCTTAAAACAACTACTAAATAAAAATATGGCGTAAATTGAGAACCTCCTCTTTTTTTTTGTCATTGGATGACAAGGCGACGACGGGACGGCCCGTCTGATGTTCTGGTTAAGTGGTCACCCCTCCCTATAGACATCTGCAATACCAGAGCAGAGGCCTTGGAAATGCGTTGCCATCTCAGAGACAAAGCAGAAACAACGGCACCCATACCCTTCCATGTATCACCTCCATTTTTTGAAACGGTTAAAATGAAGAAAATTTTAGTTTTCTCTAAATAAAAATATAAAATCTAATTAGCATCTCATTAATGCTACTTGAAACTTAATTTAATTTTGTTGTATATTTCTGAACCACATTTTTTCTAGCTCAAAATTAAACGTAATTGAGTGAGACAAGGTTTTTTTACTAAAAAAAAACAAAATAAGGTAAAATAAAGTCTATTCTGCTCAAAAATGTATTACCAGCTATTTAGTATGTTAATAACAGCCTATTAATGTCCCGCAACAGAGCAAAGGCCTCTTCTCATATAGAGAAGGCACGAGCACTGATCACCATCGGCGGATTGCCGATTTCAGATACACATAACACACCACCACGCCTGTTTTCCGTGAGGGGTTAGGCAGAGTGTTACCAATGTACATCCACAGTACACCGGAATGTCTAGGTCCCATGTAATAGGGGCGAGCCTATTGCCGTTAATCGGGCACAAATCCTAACTCCGAGCTGCTACTGAGAATTTCATAGAGAAACCCAATAACTATAGACTTATAATTATTATAAATCCAGCTATCCAATGTTTTCCTTAACCGATGTCAATGATTTCCAAGATAAACATATTAATTGAAAAAGTTACTTGGTACTTGCCCGCATTTGAACCCACAACCTCATATATGAGCTACACTACATACAGGAAGAAATAACCTAATGAAAATCTAATTTTCATGAAATAAAGATTCGATTTTCTGTTCTCACTCAAGTCCTTCTAGGCACTCTATTTCCTTGAACGCAACAAATTAAAAAAATTGACGACACGATTGGCGCAGCGGCCGAGCGATCGACTGCTGCATTGTGTGTCGCGGGTTCAATTCCCTGGCTGTTTGTGTATGTGAGTTTATATGTTTGTTAAGGCACCCACGATACAGGAGAAATTCCTAGAGTGAGGCAACGTTGTTAAGAAAAAAATGAGAATGTAAACTAAATATTTTTTGTCGTACGGAACCCTCTGAGCGCGACTAAGATCAGCAGGTTTTAGTTCGATATTTGAAACCTTGTACTTCTTTAGCAGTACATAAATATTACAATACAAATAATATGCGGACTTAAGAAGTAAATCCAATCACAAAGCGCCACTCAACTTAAATGAATTCACGAGTACAGTTGCGACCATGAACATGTAAAGTGTATACATTACTTTGCAAAATTGAAAAGCGATTTTCTCGTGAAATAATTATGGCAAACTGGAGTCTTATTTGTAGGAACATAGGGTCCAAAATACCTTCATTCAGTATTCTTAAAACCATAATTTATTAATCTATACTTTGGGAAAAAAATGCTTTAGAATTTTATATTGTTTTATGAAGGAACTCGTCGGGGAAGTACTACTTACTTCGACCGCAAAGCAGCGTTGCTGTGTTCCGGGGTGGAGGGTATGGGTGCCGGTGTAAGTATAGGCACATGAGACATTTCAACTTTGTCTCTGGAATGGCAACTCATGTCTCTGGTAATGCAGAAGTGTATAAGCAACGGAGTCCAAATAAAATAAGATGGGTCGTCGGCTTAAAAAAAGGTGTGTACATATTGATGCTTCTAACTGTACAACGTATAAATTGAATACTGATACATTACCTAGTCTCCCATTGAAAATGCCTTCACCTTTTTCTACAAAGGAAAGTCGACTCTACCTTTACGGATTAAGCTTTATAATAGGACAAAAAAAAAGTGTGAATAATAAGAGCTTGACGGAGATAACGATTGATCTTTGTTAACAAGGTTCTGTATCAATCTTTTGCTTAAAGGTGTGAGCTAAAAGTTCATTTATTATTTAGCTTTGAACGCGAATTTATGGGATTAGGTGTCTTCGAAAAGATAATAAATAACAAATGTTGAAGGTTACGCTAAATCTTACTTATATCATAAATGCGAATATTTGTAAGGATGGATGGATGTTTGTTACTCTTTCACGCTTAACGGCTGAACGGATCTGGATGAAATTGGGCACTGAGATTGATTGTAGTGTGGAATAACACATATGGTACTTTTTATCCCGGAAAAATGTACGGTTCTTAACATAACATAACATACCATCACGCCTGTATTCCCCGGAGGGTTAGGCAGAGGTGTACCAATTTACACCCACAGTTCGCCGGTATGTTTTAGGTCCCATGTAATAGGGGGCGAGCCTATTGCCATTAACCGGGCACAAATCCTAACTCCGAGCTGCTACTGAGAATTTCATAGAAAAACCCATTAACACTTTTTGCTCGACCTGGGAATCGAACCCGAGACCTCTAGCGTGGCAGTCGCACTTAGCACCACTAGGCTACCGAGGCAGTTACGTGTACGGTTCTTGTGGGATAGTAAATCAAATTTTACGCGGACGAAGTCGCGAGCAGAAGCTATAGTATTAGAAATACGAAAATTTGTGAGGATAGATTACAGCCTGCATATAGGCTACTTTTTATCCTGAATATCTGTACGGTTCCCGTGGAATACTATATTAACCGAATCTAGATTCTACATAGTATAAAACAAAGTCGCTTCCCGCCGTCTGTACGTTCAAATCTTTTAAACTACGCAATGGATTTTAATGCATTTTTCTCAATATATAGAGGGATTTAAAAGGAAGGTTTACACGTATAGAACATCACGTTACGACCAACGAGAGCGGAGCAGTAATTAAAGTCATAACTGAACGTATCTATGTGTGTGCGGAATTTCAGCGAGTTTGGTCCAGCCGTTAAGCGTAAAAGAGAAAGAAACATCCATCCATCCATTCATAGGCGATGGGACGGTTGAGGCAGAGAGTCTCCCGTCCAAGCCACCGCAGTAGACGCTCAGGGCGACTCCCGGCTACCGTAGAAGCGGGCCTGTGGATGGTGAGCAATGGGTAGCTCACTGTTCGTACGTTGCATAACGACAGGCCGTGTCGACGGCGCGTTTGTGTTCCACGGGCGCCTCAAAGAGATGTCAGCAATTTTAGAAGGGGATGCCGAGGGGCCCGATGCCTGCCGGGGCTGCGGGTAGTTCGTAAGAGATACCGCGCTCCCGGAACGCAAAGGGCACAAGAAGGAACATGAATAGGTTTTAGTCAGTTAAAGTCTGACACTCCGTCCCGCCCCGCCCAGGGCCAGGGAAGTCATTTGATAATTTACCATCGGAAAAAGTGTTTCGTTTATAATAGTAGTAGGATATACAGCTTAGGTAATAAAGGGCAGCAATTTGAAAAAAATCGTAAGCAAAATTTCGAATGTTGCATGATTAATTTATTCCATATTTTTTTTACAAACATTAATGAGCTCAGACTCAACGAAGCTATATAACATCAGGTGTAAATTCTCCACGATTGACACAAGATACCTCCACTTCTCGCTAGCGTGACCTACTTAAACATCGTGAAGATCTGACGTTGATTAGTTACAGAAAATCAACTCCGAACGGAAAAAAATATAAGTCACTATAAATTGAAGTTTCATGATTGTAAAATACAAGTTTCTGTCTGCAAAGGACATTGCTCTGCGCACATACACAGTTTGCCCTGAAGCCAAGGGCATATAATTATTTACAAATTTTCTATGAAATCTCAGTAGCAGCTCGGAGTTAGGATTTGTGCCCGGTTAATGGCAATAGGCTCGCCCCCTATTACATGGGACCTAAACATACCGGCGAACTGTGGATGTACACTGGTACACCTCTGCCTAACCCTTCGGGGAATTCAGGCGTGATAGTATGTTAATTATCATTATATCAGTTAACTCACCTTCTGTTCATTCCTGTCCAATGATCTTATGGAACATTTCTTTTATGTTTTAAACCGGGTGTATTTTAGACCGGGCAAGCTCGAACGAGATGGAGATAAAGGAAACTATTGAAGCATCTTTTTTATTGTTTTAGTTAGAACCAAGGTGCTGAAGTGCTTGCACCATACAATGTCTGTACTTTTATTATTTCTAAATAAGTTTTATCTTTGTTACATCTTTGGAGTGAAGATCACATTGTGTATTCGAGTGCTTACTTATGATCTTATGCGGAACAAAGGAGACAGCCGCCTTCAAAACTTAAAAAGTGAAAAATAACTTAAGCTTTGGACATCGGTGGCAATATAAAACAACAAACAGAACCGAAGCCGCCGACTTCCAAAGCTAATGTTTTAGTTTTGCTTTTTAGTATCAATTTCCTGTCATCCCAACCCATTAAGGAACAGTACCTATTACGTAAATTAACTAGACACCACTCAAAAGTCACAAGAAAGCAGAATATGCTAATTCGTTTACTTAGATGTCATTTTTTTTTCAGTTTTTTACCAAACTACAGAACTAATTTCGATGAAATGTATATGGGACCACCTCTGAAGTATGCTCTATCAAACAAAAAAGAATCAACAAAATCGATTCATAATTGGCGGAGTTATCACGTAACAAATATACAAAAAATCGAACGAATTAAGAACGACTCCTTTTTTTAAGTCGGTTAAAAATAATGCAGTACATATAGCTAATTACGGGGTTAATGGTTGCTGTTACATTTTCTGAGTATAAATATCGGCTTATTATCATAACATAACATACCATCATGCTTGTATTCCCCGAAGGGTTAGACAGAGGTGTACCAATGTACACACACAGTTCGCCGTTGTGTTTAGGAGCCATGTAATACGAGACGAGCCTATTGCCATTAACCGGGCACAAATTCGAGCTGCTACTGAGAATTTCATAGCAAAACCCAGTAACACTTTTACTCGACCTGGGAATCGGACCCAATACCTATATAGCGCAGCAGTCCACTAAGCTAACGAGGTAGTTATTATTATTATTTCACTGCAGGACAAAAGCCTTTTCTCATAAGGAGAAGGCATGGTGGATGGGCTTTCATAACTTTCAATTGCTATTTCCTTTGGGAAATACAGAACACGGAACACTATTAATAGGTCTTCGATCACCATTTGTGTTGCCTAGCAAGTAATCCATAATGGATTTATGTATTTAGCGCAATCCATCGCTCGATTTTCTTTGAAAAGGCCCAACGAAGCAACTAGCAATTCAGAAATGGAAAAGGAATTACATAAAGTATTGCTTATTTTCTTAAGAGATTGAATTTCGGTCCTGTTTTTTATTGTTTTTTTTTTTATACTAAATTATGGTTTTAACAAACAGCTCTTTAAAAAACCGTTTTTAACCCCCGACGTAAAAAACAACGGGGTGTTATAAGTTTGACGTGTCTGTGTATTTGTGTGTCTGTGGCATCGCAGCTCCCGAACGCATGAACCGATTTTGATTCTGTTTCTTTTGTTTGAAAGGTGAATTAGTCGAGAGTGTTATTAGCTACGTTTGATGGAAATCGGTTCAGCGGTTTCAAAGTTATCAGCTCTTTTGTAAGCTGCGGTAGGGATTTCTATTTTATGTCGGGGGTTACTTAAAATTTTTAATTTTATGTTTCAGTAGATTTACCTCAAAACCTCATCTGCTTAACCTTTTCCCAGTATGTTGGGGTCGGCTTCCAGTCTAACCAAATGCAGATGAATACCAGTGTTTTGCATGGAGCGACTGCTTATCTGACCTCCACAACCCAGTTACTGGGTAACACTATATCCCGTGGTAACACTGGTTGTCAGACTTTAGTGCGTTTGAGTAGTTTCAAAGATCTGCGAATAGCAACTGGGACCAATGGTTTTACGTATTTTGGAAGACATGGGGTTATCACACTATCAACTTCCTGAACAGCCAACTGGGATAAAATCGTATTTTTTCCAAAGCATCTGTACTGATAAAAGCTAAAGAGTATTTTTATTTATTTATTTTTTTTTTTATTTATTTTTTAAAAAAAAAACGTTGCCCCACACTAGGAATGTATCCTGTGTCGTGGGTGCGTTTACAAACATATAAACTCACATACACAAACAGCCAGACCCGGAACAACTATCTGTAGGTCATACAAATATTTGTTCCGTGCGGGAATCGAACCCGCGACACGCAGCGCAGCAGCCAATCGCTCAGCCACTGCACCAACCGTGCCGTCTGTCATTTGTTTGTTTAAATACACTAATATCTGGATCTACCAGTAAGATTGGAAAAAGTCTATGTTTTTGTATATGCTAGCCGGATTTATGAGGAATAATAGTATAGACTATGCAAAATCAAGCAGTAACCATAGACTAGAGAATAGAACCACACGGGCAAAGACGCGGGTAGAAGCTAGTATTAGTTATAGCGCTAAATTAATATTTTAAAGGTTAATATAAATCTTTTAAGGGTTGTTTCTAGGGTGCTATAAAATTGAGCAAGAATTTTAAAAGGTTATAAAAAAAGTTTAATGGAAAACTCGGGAATAGTTTTTTTAACTTGTTTATGCATTTTATATTTGATAACATTATTTAGAGCATACATACATACCACCACGCCTATATTCCCCGAAGGGTTAGGCAGAGGTGTACCAGTCTACACCCACAGTTCGTCGGTATGTTTTGGTCCCATGTAATAGGGGGCGAGCTTATTGCCATTAACCGGGCACAAATCCTAACTCCAGGCTGCTACTGAGAATTTCATAGAAAAACCTAATAACACTTTTTGCTTGGCCTGGGAGTCGGACCCAAGACCTCTAGCGTAGCAGTCGTCCTAACCACCACTAGGCCAACGAGGCAGTCAATTAAAGCAGCAGTGTTATTTATTTATTATATACTTTCCTAGCTATATACCCCGGTATCACCTGCTCTATTTCCGTTGGTCGTAGCGTGATGTTCTATACGTATAAACTTTCTTCTTGAATCAGTCTATTTATTGCTGAAAACTGCATTAAAATCCGTTCATCATAATCTACTTAGCCTTTTCCCTACAATGTTGGGGTCGGCTTCCAGTCTAACCGGATGTAGCTGAATATCAATGTTTTACATGGAGCGACTGCCTATCTGACCTCCACAACCCAGTTACTGGGCAACACGATACCTCTTGGTTAGACTGGTTGTCAGACTTCCTGGCCTCTGACTATCCGTAACGACTGTTAAAGATCTACGAATGGCAGCCGGGACTAACGGCTTTACGTGCTCTCCGAGACACGGGTCACACTACCAACTTCCAAACTCCGGGCTGCTACTGAGCAGCCTAATGGAAAAACCCAATAACACTTTGCCCGACCTGGGAATCGAACCCGGGACCTCGTGCTCATCAGTCACACTTGCGACCACGAGACCAACGGGGCATTAAAATCCGTTGCGTAGTTTAAAAGATTTAGAGCGCACATAGCGACTTTGTTTTATTCTATGTAAATGCACCAAACACCAGATAATTAAATATAACGTGAAAAAAACTTTTTTTTTTGGCATTCTTGATTTGGGTCTCTCTAATGAAAAACGTAATTAATAAAAATTTGTTGTTTTTTCTTTTTCTAAGTAAACGTAATATTTAATGATTAGGGAGAGATAACAGTCACGGAACCAACGGCTTTACTTCCTTTCTGACGGGTCAATTTCCAAACTCCAAAAACCCAAAAACCTTTTGCCTAACCTGAAAATCGAACCCAATACCCCACGCTCAGCACTCCTTCTGACGACCACAAGACCAACAAGCCAGTTTAACTAGTAATTGATTCCTAAATCAACACCACACCATACGATAACAATAACGGTCCAACTTCCAGTACTTCCAGCCGATCGTTCGAACAAATTCCGATATTAATGACATTTATACGATGATTGATGACGTCACCCTTATACGTAATCGTGATAACAAATGTTCCTCAATGCTGAGCGATTCCTATCTCCCTAAATGTTCGATTTAAGCGTATTTTGAAGGGAAAGTACTGGAGTATTTATTACTGAACTTGATTTATCGGAATTTGAACTTTTACATTTGATAAGATTGTGAGTTACTGATAATGGTAAAGTTTTTGGAATCGACTCGGTTGTACATAGAAGGTTCCTACACATGATATGAGTACCTACTTCTAGGGTTTTGTACGTGTAAAAGGCTTTTTTTTACAAAAAATACAACCACCTTCAGAAATAACTTTTGCTTTGGAAGTTGGCGGCTTTGGTTCTGTTTGTTGATTTGTATTGCTACTGACTTCCACAGCTATAGTTATTTTTAGGCGGTTGTCTATTTTGTAAAAATGTTTTTAATTTTGGCTTTTTAGTATCAATTTCCTGTCATCCAAATCCATGAAGGAACAGTTATACTACGTAAATTAACAAGACACCACTTAAAAGTCACAAGAAAGCAGAATAGGTATGCTAATTCGTTTACTTGGTTGACATATTTTTTTAGTTATTTTTAACTGCCTCTGTAGCCCAGTGGTGCTAAGTGCGACTGCTAAAACCCACCCATGTTCCTTCTTGTGCCCTTTGCGTTCCGGGGGCGCGGTATCTCTTGCGAACAACCCGCAGCCCCGGCAGGCATCGGCCCTCAGTGGCCCCTTCCTTTTGCTGACATCTCTTTGAGGCGCGCGTGGAACACGAACGCGCCGTCGACACGGCCTGTCGTTATGCAACGTAAGGACGGTGAGCTAAAGTGCGACTGCTACGCTAGAGGTCTTGGGTTCGATTCCCAGGTTGAGCAAAAAGTGTTATTGTGTTTTTCTATGAAATTCTCAGTAGCAGCTCGGAGTTAGGATTTGTGCCCGGTTAATGGCAATAGGCTCGCCCCCTATTACATGGGACCTAAAACATACCGACGAACTGTGGGTGTACATTGGTACACCTCTGCCTAATCCTCCGAGGAATACAGGCGTGATGGTATGTTATGTGTTATTTTTTTATCTACCAAACTTCTGAACCAATTTTGATAAACCTTTGAAGTAATAAAAAAAAAAAACAATCATTAAAATTGATTCCTAAATAGGAGTTATCGCGTAACACAACTACAAAAAAATACATACCGTCGCATTGATAACATCCCCCTTTTTTGAAGTTGGTTAAAAAACAAAACCTTTGAATAAATCTTATTGCGTCATATTGCCCATTTATCGAGACGGTTTATAGGCTGTATAACATCATCACGCTACGACCCAGTAACCAAAGACGTGCGTTTAATATAAAACTATGATCGTAACTTAGAATGATTGTGTGCAAATCCTTTGCATAAAATTAAATTTTGCATACATTTAAATGTGGAAGCTTGTAATTAGCAACTGTCAAGTGTTTATTATTTTTTTTACCATTTATGTGGATTAATTAGTCTGTAAGCTTTCTTAAAATTGTAAAAATAAAATAAATAAAATATTTTTCACTTAGTAATATGCAACGGTACAAAAACAATTTACCCGGCAAAGGTTTTTGAACCCGAGTGACTTTTTAGTTTGACCCTCCGTGCCAATACAAAATGTAGTGAGTAAATATGAAAACTACTTACATGACAGAAAGCAGGTGTGTGTCTAGGGAAATCATCACGAATGTTGGTAGTCTAAAGTCCCAAGCATGACATATTAGTAGGAGAGCTGAAATGTGAGTCGAAATTATTTTCATAAATTCGGGTGACGCGGTAATTGGAATTTTAATTAAACTGAACGTACTAGTTGCAATTTTGTCTGAAGGAAGAATGCTAGAAATAGTTCAGCATACTAAAAATAATACCAGCTTTTATTGTCCTTCTACAGGGTAAATACTTTTCTTAAACAGAGAAGGCACGAGCATTGATCACCTCCTTTGCTTAAGGCGGATTGACGATTTCAGACTTATCTTAATTATAAGTCCAGGGGTCCTTATGATGTTTGCGGAATTAGTTCAAAAGAGTCACCGCGGCCCTAGAACGCAAAGTGCATTAGGAGGAAGACCGATGGGTTTTAGTCAGTAAGAGTCCGACACTCTCATCCGCTTCCGCCCAGAAAAGCAGAAGTCAAGTGCTGATTTCTTTTACTTAAAAAAAATGGTGTCCTCACTTTGTTTTCTTTCACCGATGTCATTTCATAATCATATCAGCCATAGGACGTCCGCTGCTGAATATAAGCCTCCCCTATAGATTTCCAAAAGGACCGGTTGGAAGTGGCCTGCGTCCAGCGTCTTCTTCTCTTATCTTATCAGGTCGTCCATCCACCATGGTCTCCACCTGATAACTTTGCGGCCCCATCGGCTATCAGCTCTGCGTGTCATGTGCCCTGCCCGCTGCCACATCAACTTGCTAAAATAAACTTAGAAATGACATATGAAATAGAAAAAAATACATAGCCGTGTCCGGTTGCGAACCCACAATCAGAAATCACTTGGCATTATATTAATAATGTGCTTTCTTTTTTCAGGTATGTTTCCTTAAGTGGCGTAATATCAACAAAAATTTTCAGTAAGTAAGTTTCACGCCTGTTTTAACTTATGGGGTATGCAGAGTTGCATAGAACACTTACATTCAATGCAAACGAGTTCGTGCTCATTTGAGCACGGCTAATACGCATCAACCTTAATAAAAAGGCTGTTGTTAAGAACTTTGCCGTACATTGTCTCATACAAGGAAAATTAAACTCTCCCTACATTACGTTTAAGACTATTTAAAAAAAATGGTCTCATAAGACTTATGCATCTATTCCAGAAAATAAAATTGAATGTCTGTTTGTAATGTCCTAATAACAGCTTTTTACTAAATCCATATTATTATGAATGTTTATATGGTATTTATATCAAACAACCATTTTTTTTCGTCTGTCGGTCTGACTGCCTGTCTGAGAGATCGTTCTAGCTATTGTCGGAAAGGGCTGGACCCATTTCGACAGGTCTAGCATCTGCCAGACCTGTCTGCTCCTGCTATCTAGCAGGAGCTGTAATAAAGGATAACTTAGGCAATTAAAAAAAAACTGTATTATTATTAAAAAAAGAATTATGTCGCAGGTATAAGCTAGTCTAGAAAGGAATAGAATAAATATTAAGTTGCTCAGAATTTAGGTACAGTCGACAAAAGAGATAAGTCGTAAGATTTAATTGAAGTATCTTTAGAATCCAATGAGTGTTTTGGAATTAAATTTAATCTAATAAATTAACTGTTTAATTTATATGATTTAAATCCAATTACATTTGAAAACTTCCAGCAGTTTCTAAGAAAACTAGAACAATATTTAAGACCATGGTTACTTATCTCTTTTGTTCACTGTACATAATATCAGTTGTTACAAGAATCCTTGTACATTCTGCCTTAACATGGCATCGAAATGTTCTAAGAAATAATTAGATATAACACATCTTACGTATACAAATTCAGTTTAATTAAAATCGGTTCATTACTTTCCAAGATTTAGGACTTGAAAGTTGAGATATAGTGCGGTGTAAACGCTCTTATCTGAATAGACATACGTGTTATTTTAGCATGGCAAATATTAAGTGTCCTAGTAGGCGGCGCTAGTCTCGTAAAAAATGCGTTCGGGAACCGGCGCGGCATGACAAAACATTGTTGAGGTTTTGTATTCTAGTCTTTTGCTCCTGAAAGCCAAAATAAAACTCTTATTTAAAAAATGTGTTGAAAAATGTTTGGGTTAAGCTTATCTTCAATTGTTTTGCTTAAATTATACTGAGTGAGTTGACCCCTGACGCAAAAACGACTGGGTGTTCTAAGTTTAACGTGTCTATGTGTGTGTGTGTCTGTGGCATCGTAGCTCCCAAACGCATGAACCGATTTTGATTTTGTTTGAAAGGTGAATTAGTCGGGAGTGTTCTTAGCTATGCTTGATGGAAATCGGTTCAGCGGTTTCAAGTTATCGACTGTTTTGTTAGCTGCGGTAGGGAATTAAATTTTTCTGTCGGGGATTACTTAAGGTTTTTAATGTTGTGTGTTTTTAAGTGTTTAACTGATTCATGGTTCTAAGCGCGATTGGTACGTTTGAGGTCTTGGGTTCGATTCCCACGTCGAGCGAAGTGTTATTGGGTTTTTCTATAAAATTCTCAGTAGCACCTCCAAGTAAGGATTTGTGCCCGGTTAATGGCAATAGGCTCGCCCCCATTACATGGGACCTAAAAACAAACCGGTAAACTGTGGGTGTACATTGGTACACCTCTGCCTAATCCTTCCGGGAATACAGCTTCACACATACAGTTTCAACTATTTTAAATTTACTTTTCTTTTTGTCTTAGGCTTGATGAAGCAAAACTTTTATGTTATGTACGTTAACTTCGCGGGTGTTGCTGGCGTCCATAGGCTACGGTAACCGCTTACCGTCAGGTGGACCGCATACCTGTTGGCCACTACAGAGGTTTAAAATAACGGAACCCTTTCTGCCCGACTCCGGTTCACATTTATCTGGTAAATACCGACGAAATAAACAAAATATCAGCATAAAAAAATACAAATATGTAAGTGCAAATCTCAAATTCTTTTTACGCCATTACCTCTGCTGGAATATCTCCCTGGAGTGACTGATCCTCCGACGTATAATATCGTAATGGATTCTATAATATCTCCGGATGAAGCTGGTATTAAGTATCAAGATTGTTTTGAACTGCCTCGGTAGCCTAGTGGTCTTAAGCGCGACTGCTACGCTAGAGGTCTTGGGTTCGATTCCCAGGTCGAGCAAAAAGTGTTACTGGGTTTTTCTATGAAATTCTCAGTAGCAGCTCGGAGTTAGGATTTGTGCCCGGTTAGTGGCAATAGGCTCGCTCCCTATTACATGGGACTTAGACATACCGGCGAACTGTGGGTGTACATTGGTACACTTCTGCCTAACCCTTCGGGGAATACAGGCGTGATGGTATGTATGTATTGTTTTGTACTAAAGTGCGTTTTCTCTGACAGCTAGTGGTTTAAAAGTGTTAGGAACTGTAGTCAGGAGTCATGGGGGAAGGAAAAGTGCATAAATGCATATATTAAAAAAAAAACTGAACTAATATGTCTTCTTTTTTAAGAAACAGCTAGATTTTGGTTTTCATATTTCAGAGGGGTTGGGTTATTCTATTCCATTCTATTCTAGAGTTGTTCCCATAGTAAAAGTTGTTTGTATTCGTGGGAACTTTTACCCCATGAAAGTCATTAAAAAGTAAGCCTTAATAGATAGATAAGCTTGAAGCATTCAATTTCAGTAAAAACTAACCATACATACATGTACACCATAGCTCCCAAAATTGCAAAACCCATGTGGCAATGGGCTGAGCATGTAGCTCGTAATGCTGACGGTCTTTGGCGTCGTAACTCTCGAGTGGCGACCACGTACCGTAAGGCGCAGTGTGGGAAGGCCCCATGCGAGGTGGACTAACAATCTGAAATAGGTCACGGGAAACCACTGGATTGGACCGGTCATTGTGGCTATCTTTCGAGGAGGCCTATGTCCAACAATGGATGGTGATCAGCTGATATGATGAAAAATGTAACTCTTTATTTATCAAATCAACATTGGCTATAAAATAAGAGGTACCAGGCTTGCATAAAGTCCGAATACGATGGAACAAGTGTTTATAATTTTACCTCTAAGATTTTAATCAAGCAGAAGTTACCCTTTGCTAGCTCTGGTTTGCTGTTGCCAAAGGAAACCTTTGCCAAATAGATAAATATCTAGAGTGCATATTTAATGGGATGTTTTGGCCAAAGAAATAAAGATCAAGAAGTCTCATTTTGGACTTTGTGCGGTGATTACAGAGATACTTATTCTTTTTAAGCTGACTTTTTGGTGTTAGTAATATTATCTAAAGTATTTTTTTTTTTTTTTCATAAAACGTTGCCTCACACTAGGAATTTCGGCTGCGGGTTGTTCGTAAGAGATACCGCGCCCCCGGAACGCAAAGGGCACAAGAAGGAACATGAATGGGTTTTAGTCAGTAAAAGTCTGACACTCCCTCCCGCCCCGCCCAGGGCGGGAGAAGTTATTTGATGATTTCCCACCCACCAAAAAAAAAACACTAGGAATTTCTCCTGTATCGTGGGTGCGTTTACAAACATATAACCTCACACACACAAACAGCCAGACCCGAAAAAAATCTGTAGGCCATACAAATATTTGTTCCGTGCGGGAATCGAACCCGCGACACACAGCGCAGCAGCCAATCGCTCAGCCACTGCGTCAACCGTGCCGTCTAAAATTTACTTGTGGGCACAAATCTTCGCTTACTTGTTTCAGTTTAGATGACTTTTTTTACTGGGATAAGCCCGCCATTACTATTTCCAACAACTCCAACTCCTGAAAGCCGGAATTATCGCTGACGACCACCAGTAAAGCATCGAGGCAGTGAAGCCCAACGAGTTTTCTTAAATTGATACAGATACCTGCGGTAGCGACTCGTGTTCAAGACTGGCTTTCCAAATTACCTCAAAATTCCAAAACAACAAAACGAAACTTCCTAATGGAATAAACAATTCACTGCCTGTGCTTCAAACTTAGAACTCGGTTTAAAAGAAAAAGGACGACGCTAATGAGTACATTAGCAATGGCGGCATCATTAAAAAACTTTGAGAATCACTGGCCAAAAGTTCTCGCACAATTTCCATTGGCTCCCAAAGTTTCGAGACCAAATTTAACGGTTCACACACACGAAATTAGTCTTACGAGTGAAGGTAATGTCTTGTTCCGACGGGACACATTTGTGTTGTTCGTTGTCGCGCAACATTATTAAAAGTTCGACACTGAGATGCTCGAATCTTGATACTTTTACCGTTTGCATGAAGTTAGACTAATTGAAATGTTGTGTGGGAAGTTAATGGCGGTAATAATATTGTGTACGTGTTCCTAATGGAAGTTAAAGAGTCATGTTTACGTTTCGAGTTAAATTTTGTTCATCTTTGAATGGATAAGGACAGTACTGTGTTTGGTACGTGTTCGTGTGAACAGATTATCTCTAATTTGTTAATATGAGTTTAATTTTACACGTTGAACTTATTTTATGTGCTATTTTACTTGTTTCCTGGGCTTTTAAGAAGTTTGTTAACATATAGGTAAGGGTTCGACGGAACTAACATATCCAAAGGATAAAAAAATCTTCGATTTATATATAAATAAAAACTAAAGTTTCAATTTAATTTAAACCGTAATACAGTACATTATGGTTAGTATTAGAACTGTAAAACGCTGTCTATACTAATATCTTAAAGCTAGAGAGTTCGTTTGTTTGTTTAACAAGCAAATTTAAGCAACTATGGGTCCTATTTTTTTTTTTTTTTTTTTGTGGGTGGGAAATCATCAAATAACTTCTCCCGCCCTGGGCGGGGCGGGAGGGAGTGTCAGACTTTTACTGACTAAAACCCACCCATGTTCCTTCTTGTGCCCTTTGCGTTCCGGGGGCGCGGTATCTCTTGCGAACAACCCGCAGCCCCGGCAGGCATCGGCCCTCAGTGGCCCCTTCCTTTTGCTGACATCTCTTTCAGGCGCGCGTGGAACACGAACGCGCCGTCGACACGGCCTGTCGTTATGCAACGTAAGGACGGTGAGCTACCCATTGCTCACCGTCCACAGGCCAGATGGGTCCTATTTGGAAAACAATTTTTGCATTATATAGCCCGTTTATTGAGGAACGTGATAGGCTATAACATCACGCTACGACACCGGAGCGGAGCAGTAACTAGATACATGACTAATTCAGATTAAACTGAGGGTTAAAACTGTGATAAATACGGTACAGCTCATAGCATTTCATATGCTACAAAACAGCGCCCTTATAAATATAATAATATATGGACAAAAAATTTGCTTAGAACTCATAACTCATTTATGAATAATAAGTACAAGTAAGTCCGTACGGAACTAAATTATTCATCTCTCACTTATATGAACAGTGTAACCGTCATATATAAATACGTCACAACTCTCCATGTTCCCGATACGTCACTCCTGAAGCGAACCATTACTCATACATAGGCGACATATGTGTCGCCGTCTGAACAAACCCATACAAATGGCCAACATTATTCGTGTGTTAGATAAGTACTTTGTTTTTGTAACAATAGTAACTCAGAGCGTAAATGAAACAGTATAACAAACGTCGTAAAACAATGCTTGGTACATGTTAATATATTCATGTTTTTGTTTTGTACTTCTGTAGCATGTGTGTTTATTATGGGTTAGCATTTTGTGCGAACTAAAACCTTTTTTCCTTTGATAACCTTGTTTTTATATTTGCATATATGCTTTTTTTTGGTTTCGGTTTAGTTTGCCTGCTTAGTATGTTATGAATGTTATTAATTACAGCCTGGGGACTTGTTTTTAAACTTACGTACTGATTATCGTTATAATGGTACTAGTAGTACTGTATTCCCCGAAGGGTTAGCCAGAGGTGTAACAATGTACACCCACAGTTCGCGAGTATGTTTAGGTCCCATGTAATAGGGGTTAGAATATTGCCATTAACCAGGCACAAACCTTAACTCCGAGCTGCTACTGAGAATTTCATAGAAACACCCGGGAAAAAAACCTGGGAATCGAACCCAAGACCTCTAACGTAGCAATCGCGCTTAGGAACACTAGGCTACCGGGGCAGTGGATATTTTCATCCGTGATAAATAACGTCTTTGGTAACTGCTCCGCTCCCTTGTGTCGTAGCGTAATGTTATATAGCCTATGGCACTCACAAATAACGTGGCTTTCTGTAGGCAAATGAATTTTCAAAATCGGGTCTGTAAACCCGGAGATTACCTTCTGCTACCTCACGAACACTTAACTTTTTACAATATTAGTATAGATAACAAAGTTGAACATTTTGTTTGTTTAAACGCGCTAATCTCTGGAACTACCAGGCAGATCCCAAAAAATATTCTTGTCAATGGTAGATAGATTCATAAGGAATAGTATAAGCTACATAACATCACGCTACGACCGGCAGACGCGGAGCAGTAACCAAAAACGTAATTTGACGCGGCTGAAAAAAAACACGCGGTAGAAGGCGCGGGTAGATTCTAGTATATTATATAACCTGCAAAGGTATTAGGTATTGGTACTTACTTTAAGCTTTACTTACTATCCTCAGGGTATAACGTACTTCGATGTTATCTTTATTAAAATTAAATAGCGTATTGAATATTCATACACTGTACGCGTACGAGGCGAAGTAGATAGAAATCTAGCTAGTAATATTTTTTTTATCTCTATGTTTTATTACACTAATTAATTCTAAAATGGCAGACTTTGTCATCGAACAAAAAGTGTTATTGGGTTTCTCTATGAAATTCTCAGTAGCAGTTCGGAGTTAGGATTTGTGCCCGGTTAATGACAATAGGCTGGCCCCCTATTTCATGGGACTTTAACATACCGGCGGACTGTGGGCTGCCGAACCCTTCGGGGAATACAGGCGTGATGGTATGTTATTTTTTAAGCTACTTTAAAAAGAAGGAGGTTAACAATTCGTCTGGATATTTTTTGTATGTGTGTTACGCGAATGATTTCCCATACGGAACAAAAAAAGCTCTGGAAGTCGGTGGTAATACAAAACGACAAACAGAACGAATGCCGCCGACTTCTAAAGCATTTTGTTTTTTTTTCCGGATAGGAAATCATCAAATGACTTCTCGCCTGAGCTCGTTGACTTCCAAAGCTAAAGTTATTTTTCACTTTTTAGTTTTTGAACGAGGTTCTGTTTTTTTTTTGATTTTTGATTTTTTTTAATGATCACTTTTATAGATTTACGGTACTAAAGAACGCCCACACGGATTGAATAGTGATTTTTTACTTATTATAGGTACGGTCAACAAAAAGATAACTAATCAATGACGTCAGACACGGAACACTTCTGAAGAAATTTTTTTAGCATGACATACCATCACGCCTGTATCCCCCGAAGGGTTAGGCAGAGGTGTAACAATGTCCACCCACAGTTCGCCGGTATGTTTAGGTCCCATGTAATAAGGGGCGAGCCTATTGCCATTAACCGGGCACAAATCCAAACTCCGAGCTGCTACTGAGAATTTCATAGAAAAACCCAATAACACTTTTTGCTTGACCTGGGATTCCCACCCAAGGCCTCTAGCGTAGCAGTCGCGCTTAGGACCACTGGGCTACCGAGGCAGATTTTTATTTCTTATAATTACTAATTTAATTTTTTTAATGGCTTCTTTAGTCCCACTCCTGGTCAAAGATGTCCCTCTCCTTGAATCTTTCGCTATACTGTGTTAAAAATATTTTTTATTCGAAAACTATCTATTTGACGACATTCGTTGCTTATCACTTTTTTTATTGGAACGTAAAACACTTTTAAACAAAGATCCAATAATATCGCATAATAGCTTGGACAAGTAATTCAGCCTATCCCAGGTGACTACATAGTTCCCATGTCTCAACGTGGAGATAAGTATGTGAGCCCTGTTATATTCACAATTTACGATCCCGCAAACCACCCAGTTTGCGGGATCGTCTATGCATAAATTCTGTTAAGCTTTGCTCTTTTATGCAACGGAGAGGAATTTTTATGCAATAATTTCTATATGGGTGTATTTTAAAGAAATGTAATCTAGGTAACTACCTCGTTAGCCTAGTGGTCCTAAGCGCCACTGCTACGCTAGAAGTCTTGGGTTCGATACCCAGGTTGAGCAAAAAGTGTTATTTGGTTTTTCTATGAAATTCTCAGTAGCAGCTCGGAGTTAGGATTTGTGCCCGGTTAATGGCAATGGGCTCGCCCCTTGTTACATGGGACGTAAACATACCGGCGGACTGTGGGTGTACATTGTTACTCCTCTGCCTAACATCGTCTGCTTAGCCTTTTTCCCAACTGTGTTGGGGTCGGCTTCCAGTCTAACCGGATACAGCTAAATATCAGTGTTTTACATGGAGCGACTAACAACTCTGCCTAACCCTTCGGGAAATATAGGCATGATGGTATGTTATATAATCTAGGTTGCAGGTTCAAAACCAGGCTGTGCCGGTGTAAAATTTGCAATTCATATGTCCTTTCTAAATTTATCTTGGACATCACTGACATCGGTGAAGGAAAACTTCGTAACGAAATCTGGACTTTAAGAATAGGTCTGTTAACGCTAATCCGCCTTAAGCAAGCGTGGTGATCAATGCTCTAGGGTTTTCTGAATGTCAAACTTGGCAAAAAAGAGAATCATACTTACCTACTACATACAAAACAAATACATATTCATATAGAGAAGAGGGCTTTGCCTTTTCTTTTCGGGGGTACATCCTCATGGTTATGTAAAAATCTTACTGACTAAAACCCCAAGGTTCTTCCTGCTGCTATTAACCGGGATCCCGGTATTTGTTCGAAGCATGACTGAAAGGCCTATGTCATGCGGTGACACAATAATAGGCTAGTATATATATTTATAACCTAGCCTTAATTCACTCCCGGCCACCGTAGACGCGGGCCTGTGGACGGTGAGCAATGGGTAGCTCACCGTCCGTACGTTGCATAACGACAGGCCGTGTCGATGGCGCGTTCGTGTTCCACCCTCGCCTCAAAGAGATGTCAGCAAATTTTGAGGGGGCCACTCGAGGCTGATGCCTTCCGGGCTGCGGGTTGTTCGTAAGAGATACCGCGCCCCCGGAACGCAAAGGGCACAACAAGGAACAGGGATGGGTTTTAGTCAGTAAAAGTCTGATCCCTCCCGTCCCGCCCAAGGCGGGGGAAGTCATTTGATGATTTCCCATTCCTAAAAAAATAAAGCCTTAATTCATTACACCAGAAGATTCATCACAATCTAGCAAATTGAATATTGAGCGGAACTAAGTGCACAGCCAGCTCCCATAAAACTAAGAGGTCAATATCCAGCTATGTGATCCAACAAAAAACTGCCTTGGAAATCTCTATGGTACAACCACTGACATTGGCAACCTACCAAGTATACGTTGATTTAAGAGAAACGTTTGTATCGCCCTGCCAAATGTTTTTATAGAAACTATTAGACCGACCATTTGGTATACGAGTGCTTCGACGTAGTCCTGTTGATACCAATTACTTGGAAGGATGTGTAGTGGTTGGTAATAAGAACGCTTAGTTAATCGGTTGGTGAAAGGATTCGTTTTGTTGTTGATTTCTGGGGGCTGTGCGAGATTTGAAACGGGAGCGGAGATTTTTGAAATGGGTAATATAGGCTGACTTTGACTGCCTCGGTAGCCTAGTGGTCCTAAGCGCGACTGCTACGCTAGAAGTCTTGGGTTCGATTCCCAAGTCGGGCAAAAAGTGTTATTGGGTTTTTCATAGGGGGTGTATAATAGGGTGTTCATCATAAATTACGTTTTGATCATGTTTTAGTGCATTTTTTTATGGAACAGCTGTTTTTTTACTCATATTTCGACGTGAGTTCCGTGAAAAGGTGCACTATGACTCAATAGGCAATTTGTATAAATCTGATCATCAGTCGTAATATCCAGGATTGATGGATGGCATTTCCACTCGAGTCATCTTGGCATAAAAATAATTTTCATTTTTGTAACTTTTATTATGTTACTAATATTAGCATTTAAACATACTGGCGTACTGTGGGTGTGCACTAGCACACGTCTGCCTAACCCTTCAGGAAATACAGGCGTGATGATATGTAACATGAGTATTTCAAGTTCAAATCGCTTATTAACTACTGCCTCGGTAGCCTAGTGGTCCTAAGCGCGACTGCTACGCTAGAGGTCTTGGGTTCGATTCCCAGGTCGAGCAAAAAGTGTTATTGATTTTTCTATGAAATTCTCAGTAGAAACTCGGAGTTAGGATTTGTGCCCGGTTAATATCAATAGGCTCGCCCCCTATTACATGGGACCTAAACATACCGGCGAACTGTGGGTGTACATTGTTACACCTCTGCCTAACCCTTCGGGGAATACAGGCGTGATGATGATGGTATATATATCGCTTATTAACAAAATTATGGATCTTTAAGTTGTCCGAAATGAACATGCTTACTCCGTTTGATACAGTTTCCAAACGATTTCATCTCGAAAACCTTCCATTGATCCTATAACTCCATGGTTGACCACACACCAATAACTGCTCCAATATTCATAAAACCATGCCTTGACTAAGCCGGAACACATTTGGCATCCTTGGACTTGCGCCAAGAGGTCAGCTTATAATAGTTCTCCTTTATAATTTTCTAAAAGACCATTATATTTAGAGCTTCCTAAAAGTTTCTAGGCAGCACTTCAGAATTGGATTATCCAAAATTCCTCTTTGGCCTACAATGGGCCTGAGTTCAAGCAAGTTTATCTACAGCAGTTTAGATGTAGCTGTGAAAGTTGGAATGTTATGTTAGATGTTCGTTATTTCAATTGCATTTCAGTTTTTTTTTTATTTTGTTAGCTTCTGTCCGCCACTTCGTCCTCGATTTTTTTTTATCCGCATGAAGTTAGGGCTTTGGTTACCGCTTCGCTCCCATGGGTCTTGGCGTGATGTTATATAGCCTGTACTATTCTTTATTAATCTAGCTATCGGATACAAACAGATGTTTTCCAATCCGCCAAAGAGGCAAACTGCCTCGGTAGCCTAGTGGTCCTAAGCGTGACTGCTACGCTAGAGGTCTTGGGTTTCGATTCCCAGGTCGAGCAAAGTGATATTGGGTTTTTCCATGAAATTCTGAATAGCACCTCGGAGTTAGGATTTGTGCTCGGTTAATGGCAATAGGCTCGCCCCCTATTACATGGGACTTAAAAATTATACCGGCGAACCGTGGGTGTACATTGGTGCACCTCTGCCTAATCATCGTGAGGATACTTGAAGTCTGAAATCGCCAATCCGCCTTGAGCAAGTGTGGTGATCTAAGCTCGTGCCTTCTGTAGGATAAGAGGCTTTTGCCCTGCAGTGGGACAATATTAGGCTGATATTATTTATCTACCAACGTTTAATAAGATGGCGCTGGCACACTTAAAATCTTACGGTGTGTCTCCAACACGTTCTTTTTTCCGGATATCGATAAGAATTTTCGGAATGATAAAGATAGTTGTTCCTAAATCAAGTGTTTTGAGATGTAGGACTTATATGTTTTAACTAGAATATCTTAGGAAACACCTAAGTTCAAACTTTTACCGCAACATATTATACTTAAATATATATTTGTCTTTTATAACTCAGTCTAAACTTCCCCAAATTATTCCGGCTGTTGAACCTTGTCATACACAGGCGTATCTTCAAGTCGTGTAACTCACAGGACGAGCAGGAAACGAGGCCATGTCAGTCATGAGGGAAGCAAATAGCTTGAAGGTATATTGTATTAATTAATGCTTTGAACTCAAAGGGATGATTAGCGGTTGATAAGCGTTGGTTGCTTGATAATTTTAGTTCACGACTGTAACCGTTTTAGTATTTGAAAGCGCGACTGCTGAAAGTGGAGTCCTGGGTTCGATTCCCAGGTAGGCAAAGTGTTTTTGGGTCATTTTCTTTTTAAGAATAGACTGAACCTTCATTTACGCTTATCAAATTTACTTGGAAGTTTACCTCGGACATCAGAGACATAGGTAAGGAAAAACATCGTGAGGAAACCTGGACTTAAAATTAATTAAGTTTAAAAACGCAAATCTACCTTGAGCAAGGGTGGTGATTAATGCTCGTGCCGTCTCTGTACGAGAAGAGGCCTTTGACAATAATAGGCTGGTATTATTTTGTGTACTGATTTGTTGTTTATTTCTCGTGCAACATAATTTTTACGATAAATATAAATAGAGATTTACTAAAAATATTTTTTTTTCCAAATATTGTAAAGTTTAAATACCTTTCCATTAAAAGAATCAAACCTGTATCTTATTTCAGTCTTATTCCGCAAAAATAAGGAAAGAATCCGCATAGCACTTATGAGAAGTATCACAGCCATCCTTGACTCGGATTGTAACAAAATGGTATCCGTCAATGCCAGCTTATCTAGAGCAAATGTTCATGCCATCGATCATAGGCGGACTTAGAAATCAAATGGCCTATTTGGACCGAACCGCATTGCAAGGTAGCGTCTTGCGGTCTATAACTTAATCGGGGACGATGGTGTTTGGGCCAATGTTAGTATTGGACATTGGATGAGTTTGGCATATGTTTTGTTTTTGGATAAATTCTTGTTGCGATTATGGGCAGAGAGATTTTTGGCTTGTCAGCGCCCCTTTTTTGTTAATTGTTCTTAATAATATTAATAAACTTAATAAAATGAACATTAAATTTACGTTCGTAAAATTCATAAACTGCCTTGTTAGTCTAGTGGTCTTAAGCGCGACTGCTACGCTAGAGGTCTTGGGTTCGATGGCCAAGTCGAGCAAAAAGTGTTATTGGGTTTTTCTATGAAATTCTCAATAGCAGCTCGGAGTTGTGCGCGGTTATTGGCAATTGGCTCGCCCCCTATTACATGGGACCTAAACATACTGGCGAACTGTGGTTATACATTGGTACACCTCTGCCTAAACCTTCGGGGAATACAGGCGTGATGGTATGTTCGTTATTTTATAGATTATTAAATGACCTACAACATATTAATTCAATAAAATAAAATATAAAACAATATTTATGAATCCTGTTTAAAATGAAGAAGATAATGATAGTAAGTGCGTTACACAAACAGATGTAGATGGTTCTAGATCTTGCAATCATATCTCAACAACTGTTATCTATTTCACTTTCGGTCCTCGACAATAAAAATGATTTAAGCATGCAGCTTTGTAATATCTGTTTACCAGCAAATTCACCATTTTGGCAGTCGCCCCAAAAATTCAGCCATACATTTTTTCTTCTTTCAGCGTTATTTTAATTTATAGTGTAATTACTAAAATCTTGCTGACGTGCAAACAATTTTCACGTAGGGGATATTAAACCATAACAGATTGTACCCTAACTTTGCTTGCGTGGAATAAACTCATTGTACTAAAGCGTTGTGTCTGCTTAAAATATTACAGTTTGCAATGCTGTCCTGTAAAAAGCTGCCATTTTGTATCGCTTTATGTTTGTATACGTTTCTCTGTTGACTGTCCCGTTGGTCTTATGAACGTGGACCTGGGTTTGATTCTCAGGTCGGGCAAAATATGATTGGGTTTTTACATTAAAAATTAGAGATACCGCACCCCTGGAACGCATAGGGCACAAGAAAGAACATGGGTGGGTTTTAGTCAGCAAAAGTCTGATAATCCTTCCCGCCCCGCCGAGGGCGGGGGAAGTCATGTGATGATTACTCATCCCTAAACAAAAAAAAAAGCTCGGCATTTGGAAGTTAGTGGTGTGACACTCCTGTGGCTCGAAAAGCACGTAAAGCGATTGGTCCTACGCTTGATCTCTTCCCGGTCGTGTTAAACTGACGTCCCATTGGAGAGAGTGAGGGAAGAGCAAACTTACGTACAGTCCACCTATGTTAGCGCACATATTTGTGCACTTAAATATCTCCTGCGAATTTAGCTGGTGTCCATCAAAATGGCCTTGCACTTGCGTTTGCAGTGAACAGGTTAGCAAAAACTTGGATAAATATCTTTAAGAGAAAACCCCGCTATCAATTAATAATAAACGTAAAATTTAAATCACTTCCGACAAAAGTTCCAGCTCATTACCTCAAAGTAAAACCCTGAAACTCTCAAATAAGACAATTTGATACACCAATTATTTTGAAAGGGGTCTAAAAGACCCGTCGCCCTTCCCACACGCTAACTTTTGAAGGGTTAAAACTGTTTCAAACTCTCGAAATTTGAGCAAAAACTTTTGAGATGTCATTTACATACCTTTTGAGAGATGTTTTAAGCAGTTCTGGCCTGTTTTGGCTCTTGTACTGAAAATCTTCACCTTATTCTGACATTTGCTATTTCTTTGCTGATGTAGTTTTGATTGTTTTAACTGCCTCGTTAGCCTAGTGATCCTTAGCGCGACTGCTGTGCTAGAGGTCTTGTGTTCGGTTCCCAGGTCAAGCAAGAAGTGTTTTTATATAATATCTTAGTTGTGGAATATATTCCATATTAGGCCTCTACAGGGTTTTAGGGTTTTTTTTTTTTTTTGGTGGTTGGGAAATCATCAAATAACTTCTCCCGCCCTGGGCGGGGCGGGAGGGAGTGTCAGACTTTTACTGACTAAAACCCACCCATGTTCCTTCTTGTGCCCTTTGCGTTCCGGGGGCGCGGTATCTCTTACGAACAACCCGCAGCCCCGGCAGGCATCGGCCCTCAGTGGCCCCTTCCTTTTGCTGACATCTCTTTGAGGCGCGCGTGGAACACGAACGCGCCGTCGACACGTTTTAGGGTAAACGAGAGACTTTCTTTATGGGAGTGCTGTACTCATGAAAATGAAAATCATTTACTATTGTACGAACCGTAAAATCGAAAAAAAAATAGCAACTGCTCCATACATTTATGTTCGCATAACTCCACGACATGTAAGGAACAACTGTTTTTTTTGCAATTTTAAGTGGATTTCATTGTGAAAGTGGTTTATTTTCATAAGCACTACACTCCCTTGAAGTACATCTTTTGTTTAAAAAAAAGAAACTCCAAGAATACACATTTCAATCAAGGAAAAAAAAGTCTCACCGCCTCAATCATTGAGTTTCGTGTTATTCCAGCACCAAGCACTGCTTCGTAATCAAGTAACGAAGTCGTATCTCATCTGACCCAACTCGGATTGATAGTATAATAGTAATGCTGTATCAGTCTCCACAACAGAAACAAATGAACAATGGTGGCTGGCCCGCGGACCCTTTTCATATGGATTTCGGGCCTTGTTTAAGTAAAGCTTCGGTGCTTTGTTATGAGCTAGCGAATTAATGAATACGTAATTGTAGGTAGGATGACGTCATTATCTGACTATGGTATCTACCTACATAATATGCGAGAAAATCTGCATCGAGCTTCATATTTAAAATTAAAAAATTGATGTTTTACTTCCATCGAGTTAAGTTACGTCTTTCGTTACTGCTCCGCTCCCGTAGGTTGTAGCGTGATGTCATATACTCAGGAATAAAATAGCTATCTATTGATGAAAAATGGTTAGAATCGGTTTAGTAGTTTCAGAGCGTATTCGTTACAAACAAACAAAAAAAAAGTGTTTTCCTCTTTTTAATATTTGTATAGATTTTCCTTGCCAGTTTACCTTGGACAGTCCATTCCTGCAGAAACCACTATGTAGGCCGTCCATTATTTTTACACCGAATTCTCTAAATCTGTTTACTCCAACCGAAAAATCAATTTTATTTTACCATTCCTTAATTTATAGGTGGGTAAGCATGTTATCTTGAAAACAAAACCGCTGTGTTTCAATTTTAAAGTTTTGGAAGTATGGACTTTCTGGAAACTTGCCAAAATGTCAGCTACAATGACCTGAAATATAGGTACCTCAATTTGTTTTTCTGTACAAAATTTAAACTTTTTGAAGTTTTAAAAGTCAAAAGCATTATTGGTTTCAATAAGGCACTTTTGAACGCCATATACAAAAACAAAGAATTGAATCTAGTTGCCTCTTCTAAACGTAGTTTTGTACGGAGAGAAATGGGCGAGTAACTCCATACTTACTACAGGTTAGTTTGATAATACTATTACTTTAATCATTAGTTTACGATTCTCATAATCTATTTAGTTGATGTCTTTTTACCCGACTGCGCCAGAAGGAGGGTTATGTTTTTGGAGTGTATGTATGTATGTATGTGGGTATATTTCTTTGGCACGCTCTGCAGCCTAAACGGCTTGATGGATTTTAACTTGAGAGGTGTCGTTGGATTCGTCTTAAACGTGAGAGTGTCACTGGATACATAAAACTGGCCAAGTGCGAGTCGAACTCGCGTGCAAAGGGTTCCGAACCAAAAATATTTTATTTAAATCTCTCACATTCTATCATGTGGGGTATCAAAATAAAGGATTTTCAAAAATGGTTTACCAAAATATATATAACTTATATGTTTCAATTTAATTTGGACTGATAAATGCTAAAAAAATATATTTTAAAACAAAAAAAAAACGGAACATAAAAAACGGTAATTTAAAAAATTAAAAAACCCGACTGCTTTTCTGAGTATTATTAAAAAAGCCCTAAAACAAGAAAGTCATTTTACCCGAGTGCACTTAAGAATCACCAGATAAGATATATTGTAGCAGTCGGGACCCATTCTTTACGTAATGGACAATCAGTATTCTGTATTACCTAACCCTTCTTCACGAGGCTTCTTTTGCGGTACCCTAATTCGTTTTCTAAAATAAAGTAGCCTAGTTACTTCTTATAACATCAGCTATCTGCAATTTAAAGTCCGGACAAAATCGGTCTAGCCGTTTTGGAGATTAGCCTAAACAAACGCACAACAGACAGAAATCTTAAAAAAAAATTCTGTATTATTATTTATATTGTAAAAGCTCTCATTTTTATATTACGAACAGACACTTCAATTTTGTTTATTTGTATCTGATGTATCTTTGTGTATCATATTATTTGACGTCATTAGAAGAATTTCCCATCCATAAAAGCACTGTACAGTTCCACACTATACAGCGTGTTGAAAATTTAAATAACAAATATAATAAATTCTATCATCCTAACAGTAAAAAAAATCTTCTATAGAATTCATTAATATATTCGGCTAGAAATACTGCGATTTTTTCAGGTTTCCATGCATACTGAATTTCCAATTCATGATATGTTCAGTTATTCAAAGGAAATGAATGGATGTTCCAAAAAGTAAAAAATCGAAGACTATTTGAAATGTTGTTCTGCTAACTAAAGCGGCCATCATGGAATGTTAATCATGGCTATGTATACATAACAAAACAAAAAAAAATCTGTAATATTCAAGTCATTACAGACTTCTTTCTCCCGATTTCTTTTTTTTATTTCTTATGCTAAAGTTGGTATTACAGATTATTATTTCCGATATCAAACTAATATTAAAAACCTGATGTTTTGTTTGTTTGTTCTTTAGTTTGAATGCGCTTATCACTAGAACTACAGATCCATTTTGAAAACAAGCTAATAATAAGCAAATTGACTGCCGCGTTAGCCTAGTGGTCCCAAGCGCGACTGCTACGCTGGAAGTCTTGGGTTCGATTATAAGGTCGAGCAAAGTTTTATAGGGTTTTCTATGAAATTCTTAGTAGCAGCTCGGAGTTAGGATTTGTGCTCGGTAAATGGCAAAAAGTTCACCCCCTATTACTTGGGACCTAAACATACCGGCGGACTGTGGGTTCACATTGGTACTCCTCTGCCTAACCCTTCTGGGAATACAGGTGTGATGGTATGTGTGTGTAGAAAGCCAATTATTATTCCTGAAGGCTTTATTTCATTATAAGAAAAATTAAGCGTACAAAGTCACAGGTCAAAAAGTAATTGATGAATAAAGCATTTAACTTTTTTTAAACTTAGGGTCGGCGATAAAAAAGGAGGTTCCTTATATTTTTTGAACGTGTCAATAAACTGCCGGTTCGTGCAGTTGCGACACATTGTTCATGTTGTGATTTTTAAAATCATTTTAACGCACTGGATTTAAAACTCTAATTTCAATGGCAAATTATTAGCGAATCATTTTCCATTTAAGCAACGAACGTCGGAGCCATGTTGCGACTTTTTGTCGTAGGAAATATCTTATCACTCGTCGCTATCAATCAGACCTCTCTCATCTCATAACACATCTATTCATCTCAACAGTAACCAGTTTCGTACCTCCGGCAAAATTGTGTTTTCAGAACAAGCTCCCAAGTTTGTGGAGGGCCTAATTATGTCTACAATATTATTATTTCTCAGATGTGAAAAGGTTTTCTTGAAGATTTAACTAGAAAATTTACTACTATTACGAATACGTAAGCTTGGATGGACGTTTGTAACTCAAACACGCCAGTACGGCTGAACGGATCTGGATGAAATTTAACACAGGGTTTGATTATAGTCTAAAATACTACATAGGTCCGTTTTTATTTAGGAACAATGTACGATTCCTATGGAATATTATATTAACTTTGACGCGGGGAAAGTCAAAGGCGGAAGCTAGTCAGTAATAACACACACATACACATAACATCACGTCTGTATTCCCCGAAGGGTTAGGCAGAGGTGTAACAATGTACACCCACAGTTCGCCGGTATGTTTAGGTCCCATGTAATAGGGGGCGAGCCAATTGCCATTAACCGGGCTCAAATCCTAACTCTGAGCTGCTACTGAGAATTTCATAGAAAAACCCAATAGCACGTTTTGCTCGACCTGAGAATCGAACCCAAGAACTCTAGCGTAGCAGTCGCGCTTAGGACCACTAGGCCAACGAGGCAGTTCAGTCAGTAATAATTGTATTACATAGCTTTTAATTTTTTACCGAGCTTTCAAAGGGTAAAAGCACTCACGAATACCAAGAGTTTTTAGTATGTAGGTACTATAGGGTGCTTTTACCCCCTGAACGATCTATATGTATAATAATATTCATTGAATCCTGACCGAATTTCAGTCATGGCGCGGCGGCCAATCTCAATGAAGACTAGATACAAGATAGTTTATTGCAACCATAATGTACACATACAGGTGGTAAATATTAAAAGTAGAACCAATTATGGACCCTGTCGGGCACAACAAAACTTAAAATAATTAGGAGAGAGGAAGAGCGTCCTTTTTCGTTAATTTTATTATTATTTCACGTACGTATGTGAGGAATTGATTTTTTTTTTGTTTTTTTTTGTACTAGCCAAGTACACACGGGATACTACCTATAGTACTAAGGTTTTAGAAGTTGGTGGCGGGATACCGTGCCTAAGAAAGCACGTGAAACCGTTGGTCCAGGAAGTCTGACAACCAGTCTAACCAAGAGGTATCGTGTTGCCCAGTAACTGGGTTGTGGAGGTCAGACAGGCAGTCGCTCCATGTAAAACACTGGTATTCAGCTGCATCCGGTTAGACTGGAAGCCGACCCCAACATAGATGGAAAAAGGCTAGGCAGATGATAATGATTAAAAAAAATACAGTCGTATAAAATAACGAATTCGTTCCCGAAATTGTTAATTGATAATAATTAGTTAATTCAACGCCGGGAGGGGACGCCCTAAAAAAACCTACCCTGACCTTATTGGTGAGATGCTTCAGAACGGTCGGGTGCGCAGTATTCGTAATGGGCGTGCTTATATGATCAGATGTATGAACATGGACGAGGCGAATGGAGCATGTAAGGATCGTAGCAGGTGGCGTCCTGTGGTTTCTGCCTACCCTCATGGTATTTTTAATACTTCACGCCTCTGTAACTGGACTTCGTGAATATAAGCACACTCGTTATTTTTTCTAACGCGGTTGGGAATCAAATTGGATGTCAGAATTTCGGATGCATGTGCAATATCTAGCCCGAGTGATTTGTGATGACAATTGTGTTTGTCAGTAAAGCGGAAAATACCGGATAGATTACCTTGTACTATTTCGGTAACCCTGGATCATTTGGCTTTTTTGGAATCGAGCTTAATTCTGTCACAACGAACCACCACACAATCTCACATCACACTAATATAATAGAGCTGAAGAGTTTTTTTGTCTGTTTGTTTAAACGCACTAATCTCTAAAATTACCAGTCGGATTTGAAAAAAAAATGTGTATATGATAGCCAGATTCATGACGAAAAGTATAGGCTATATAACATCACGCTACGACTTACGGGAGCGGATCAGAAGCCACAGACATAACGCGCATGAAGTCGCGGACAGAAGCAAGTAATGTCAAAATTCAATTGTTTTCGTACTTGTAAAAGTGTATGTAATGTTTGTTCTAGATAAAAATCGTAAAAATAGAAAGGATAGTTAGGATATTTTCTTGTATTCTCACCGTGTCTTGGCAATAAGTCACCTTTTAGAATTCAGAGCAGACAAAAAGCTCACTCGCTCTTGAAGATTTGCCAAAATTCAAGTGTTGGATTGCTGTACCTAGGAATATTCGATTTAGGACCTAAATGGGGTGAAAAGGTCTTTGAGAGGGGTGAAAAGTTCTTTGAATGCGATTTTTTTGTCCGCCTGAGAAAATGTTCAGATTAAAATAAGCTAAAGTAGCCGCCACGAGTCGTGAGCACGAACGTCAAGTTATTTTTTGCGTTTTGAACTGTGGGTGTACTATATTGGTACACCTCTGCCTTACCCTTCGGGAAATACAAGCGTGATGGTATGTTATTAATAAAACTAGGTAAAAACACATATTTACCATTATTTTCTAACGCGTTATTGCAACCTATCAACATTCAAAATAGCGAAAACTACTAGAATCCCTAACCTTTAGAAATCCAGCGTTGCAGCGCAGCGGCGACCTAAATTTTTTCATCTCAGAACATAAATCAAGCAAGCGGTTGAATGGTGAAACACCAATATTTTGTGGGGAATAAATAGTAGTAGGTGTATATTTTTTTCAGCACAACTGTGCAACTGTGTGAATTTCTGACAGGATGAACATAATATTAATTCATATCCACGCTTATTTAAGTTTCCTTCCAAAATTATTGCCGAGACCAACGGCTTGACATGAGGGTGCCACACAACCACCTTTAAAACTCCGAGCTGCTACTGAAAATTTTCAAATAAAAAAGAAAACTTTGCCTGAACTGATTGTTGAACCCAGAACCCTACGTTCACCAGTCGAGCTTGTGAACACCAGACGTAGTAGTCGTAGACTGATCTACCCCTAAGTATCAAGTGGCTTACGTGGAATGCTGGACATAGGTCTTCTCTAGAGATAGCCAGAATGACCGGTCCTGCGCTGCCCGCATACACCGATTTTCCGCGACTTTTTGACTGACCAGTGATGTGCAGCGTCGGCGCCTCCCGCCTCCCTCATTCCGCCAAAGCGACCTAAAAATGAACTTAAAGTTAGTGCTCACGAGTCGTGCCGGTTACTTTACCAGGTCGTCGGTCCACCTCGTGGGTCTCACCTTCCCACACTGCGCCTTCCTGTATATGGTCACCACTCGAGTTTTTCACTTTTTTTTCGTATTATTATTCTGTAGAAGTTCTTTAGTTCAATTTATCAGGACAAGATAGACAAAAATAATTTAGTTTAACTTTATAAGTTACTCAAAGAATCGATCCTTTCTATCCATGATGGCGTCCAAATTTCTATATTATGTCGGGGGTCAATTCGACCCAACGTAATTTGAAGTACCCTCGAGGGTCAACCAACGTCTAATAAGGTTTTTTGTCAATATTGCTCGAGGGTATAGGAAAATAATAAGAAGGTACCTACTTGATAAAGTGGCATTGTGTTACTCCGTGGCACAGATGTGAAGGGATATGGTATATACTATTGCCATGCTTTGTCCCTATCTGTTAAGGTCTCTATAGATATGTGGGAAACTAATTAGCCACCGACCCTTTTATGGGACAGGCCCGTCACACCCCTGCAATTCTTGAAAGCCAGAATCAACAGTGAAAAAACTGCCGAGACAATGAAGCTCCACGAGTCCCGGAGAAATGGTTCAACTCTCTTAGATCCTGTAACAAAATTAATCAGAAAACATTAGCGGAGGAGTAAGAAAAACATAATTTCTACTAACAGGCTGCAAACTTGTCGCAAACTTAAAAAAGAGCAGGCCAAGAAGGGTGAGTTCGACTTCAGATGAATGGTTCCGTACCAACGTACAATATTTATTATTTATTTATTAAAACTTTTTGCACATAATGTAAATAATACATTGTACAAAGGCGGACTTAATGCCTTTGGCATTTTCTACCAGTCAACCTTAGGGTGATGCAGAGACAAAACATAGTTGGTGCAAGGAAGAGGAACTGAACATTTCCAAGATTAAAATAAAATAAGAAATACATATATACATACATACAAACAAAATATACAAAGTAGAGAGAGATCAAAATACATAGGTGGAGAAGTATAACAAATTAATTGTGGGACGAGTCTGCCAACTTCTTATGCAAGTGTTTGCGAGCTTTCATCTTGAATGTGAACCAACTGTGTGTGACCTTAAAATACGAGCTCAGAATGAAATATTAACTCTGAATTTCAGAACAATCTCTAAATCGGATTTCCACTATAACATGCTACTCTATTATTCCACTTGGAAAATCACAATTACCTACATAGAATTGCTATCGCAGCACGTACAAAGCACTTGTATAACTAACTTTTCAGGCTAATAACTATATTCTAATGCCTTCCAAACTCCTGCAATTTCAGTTTCAGTTTCAGCTTTCCAGTTCATATGAAATATAATCTCTATTCAAACATTTATTCAAACCGAATACTCGAATGTGAGAATACCGCGTCGGCGGCTAATAGGCAATGGCCGTCATCAGCATTGTCGGCGAAACGCAGTATGGCCGACATGTCGAACGAATTCACTAATCCCGCTGCATTGTAAGCGAATGGCGCATTGTTTGCCTGTGTTTTGAATTGAATTTAAAATTCAGAAAATAGCAAGTAGGTATGTCTTTCCAGAAATGTGCGGGCTACCAGGGTTGCGGAATTTGTTCGAGAGCGGCCCTGGAATGCAAAAGGCATTAGGAGGAACACGAATGGGGTTTTAGTCAGTAAGAGTCTGACACTCCCTTGCGCTCCGCCCAGAAGTAGAAATCATTTGATAATTTCAAATCCTTAAAAAAAAGGGTTGTGCCCTAACAGGCGTTGCACAGGGACAGTTCTGGTCTAGTATTTTAAGAGGAAACGGAACCCTCTACATTTGCTGATGATGACCACCGGGGTGGTTCTAGTGAGGTAAGAATCCTACGCTCCCCGCTTTTATCCTTAAAAACTGGTCACCTTTTTCCCAGGTTTCTCAGGTTTCCCAGGCCAGGTTTCCCCACAAAAACAAAAAAAAAAGGTATATCAAAAATTCAGAAAAATGTTTTTCGTGATTTATTTTTTCGCTTACAGATTCTGTCATGTAAAACAGGTAATGTCGCGAGAAAATATGCTAGCATATGTACGAAATATTCACTAAATAAAATACCCGTTCAAAGTACCATTTGAACGTGTGAATTGCGCGTCGGCGAAATGTGTCAGTTAATAGCCCTCGGACGCCGACAACGGTGTCGGCGAATTCTGAATGCCGACACGAGGAACAAACTTGCCAATCCGGGTGCATTGTCAGCGAATGTCGAAATGTTTGCAGTGTGTTTTAAGCTTTTTCTGAATTTTCATCATTCGTTCTAACTTTGAATTTGTGAGTTGTTTTTAAACGAATATTTTGTTACTTTTTTTTTTTAATGTATGGAAGGTTTCTTTGTTTTGTTTGAATAATTATGCTATGTAACTGCCTCTTTGGTCGTGTGGTCGCAGGCGCGACTGCTGAGCGTAGGGTCCTGGGTTCGATTACCAGGTCGGGTAAAAAGTGTTACTGGGTTTTCCATAAGGAATTTCTCAGTAACAGCCCGGAGTTTGGGAGTTGGTGGTGTGACACCCCCGTGCCTCGGAAAGCACGTAAAGCCGTTGGTCCTGCGCTTGATCTCTCACCGGTTGTGTCGGATTGCCGTCCCATCGGACTATGAGAGTGAGGGAAGAGGGAGTGCACCTGTGTTGGCGCATACACTTGTGCACTATAATATCTCCTGCGTACTTGGGTAGTCTGCATTAGCAGAGGTTATATATGCTATGTAACTATCATGCTACTTCTTTCCTGTCGATTGACTAATTAAATTTTGTCCGACCAGGATTGAACAACCTGTACAGCTCTATCATTAAAAATACATCTTCGACTACTTCTGAGTTTTGCGAGCACAAACAAATGGAAGCTTAATATAATAAGATTCAACCGTTATTTTTTCTTGTTTGTTTAAACTCGCAATTCCTTAGAACTACCAGTCGGATTGAGAAAATTCTTTCTGTATATGGTAGCCAGATTCATGAAGAATATTATAGGCTAAATAACATCACGCTACGACCTACGGGAGCGGAGCAGTAGCTAAAAACGTGACATAACACAGGTGAAAAAAAAAACACGCGGCTAAAGTTGCGTATCTATAAACAATTAATTTCATAAAAATATATACTTATATAGCAGCTCCGAGTCAGGATTTGTGCCCGGTTAATAGCAATAGGCACGCCCTCTATTACATGGTACTTAAACATACGCGCTAACTGTGGGTGTACATTGGTACACCTCTGCCAAACCCTTCGGGGAATACAGGCGTGATGGTATGACGGTTCATAAAAATCAAGACCATTTGAAGACTTAAACCGAAATACCTATTAATCCACTTCTTTAAACAGTCAGATTATCTGCTATTAAATGGCGCCCAACCAGGCGTATGTTGTACCCGTTATGCCCATTTATCCATTGCCAATCCCTTAAAATCGAGCGTGACCTATATACGCGGACTGGCTTCTGCCCGCGACTACGTTTGCGGCAAATTCTTCATCCATCATCTACCTAGCTTTTTCCCAACTATGTTGGGGTCGGCTTCCAGTCTAACCGGATGCAGCTGAATACCAGTGTTTTACATAAAGCGACTGTGTGATGTGTCCTGACACATTCCATCCCATCCCGACTGCCTATCTGTCCTCCACAACCCAGTTACTGGGCAACACGATACTTCTTGGTTAGACTGGTTGTCAGACTTCCTGGCTTCTGACTATCCGTAACGACTGTCAAAGATCTACGAATGACAGTCGGGACCAACGGTTTTACGTGCTTTCCGAGGCATGGGGGTGTCACACCACCAACTTCCAAATTCCGGACTGCTACTGAGCAAATCCTAATGGAAAAATCCCCGAACCCGGGACCCCACGCTCATCAGTCGCGCTTGCGACATCGAGACCAACGGGGCAGTTAAAGAAAAAAATAAAAATATGGAACAAAAAGTCGAACTTTATTTTGCTCTGTAAATTCTTACGTCTTCACGACCATACAATAGCCACATTAAAAACGAACAAAAGCATACACAAACACATATATGCTCCTAATGTGCTTTAATTTAAATTCTCGCTTGCAGCGAATAAATCAGCCAAGGCTAGTGTTGGCAGGCGTCTCGAATCCCGGGATCCCGGGGCCCGGGATGTCTCTGTGGAAATGCTACGTGGGTAAAACCAGTTCGGCGTTTTCAATTTTGTTAAATGTTACCTGCCAATGAGGGTTGTACGTTTTAAATGTATGGGTGTTTTCAAATGTATGGGTCTTAAATGTAACTTAACGAGGTACTTTTTTGACGCAAATGAAAAAAAATTGTCCATGCAAAATACGGTAAGATATTTAAATGAAAAAAGTAATTTTCTTCCGCGGAATGTTTTAACTTTGAATCTTATTGTGTAGTCTTTTAGCTTTATACAGAACTTCTGCAATTTCCTTGAATATTTTACGTTAGCATAGTAACATTTTCTTATGAATAAAATCCTGCCCATTTTTTACAGTACACAAAGTCGTCGTCCACATAGCGAAGAAATGGTCACCAAAGCGCTTAAATTCAACGTCAAATTAATCAAATAAAATGTAAAAAACGAGATTCTGAAAACACAACGTTGTTCCTGCAGGATTTATACTCCTAGCTCAATGTTTGTAGGTAAATATGACGTAACAACGAAAATCCCGGGGTTTCACCACAATTCCCGTGTTTTCCATCCCGATGGATTGCATAACCACACTAGCTCTGTTCACGGACTGAGGAGAAATATAAACCAAATACAGGGTGTAAAAATACGAACAATTGTTTTTATTAATTACCTGAGTGACATAAACAAATACGGTATTAATGGGTGACTGGGTGACTGTTAGCGGATGTGGCTTGCCGCTTTTTTTGGGGTCTGTACAAGGTGCGAGATTTTTATTGCTTTGATTCAATTTATTTGGGAGGATCCATTGTTTTATTTTGCTTGTTGTATATCTATTTTGTCAGCTTTTATGTAAACACTGGTTAATTTCAGTCTGTCTTTCAGACACTTGCTTCTGCCAGCGACTTTGCTTGCGTGAATGTAGCGGTTCCCTAATTTTTAACCCCCGACGCAAAAATGACGGGGTGTTATAAGTTTTACGTGTCTGTGTGTGTCTGTCTGTGGCATCGTAGCTGCCGAACGCATGCAACGATTTTAATTTTGTTTAATAGGTGAATTAGTCGGAAGTGTTCTTAGCTTTGTTTGATGGAAATCGGTTCAGCGTTTTCAAAGTAATTAACTGTTTTGTTATCTACGGTAGTGATTTTTTCTCTGTCGGGGGTTACTTAGCAGAAGCTAGTCTAAGCTTGCGACTTAGTCCGTGTCAAGTTTGATAAAATATCCCACGGGAACCGTATGTTTTTCCGGAATAAAAAGTTTTTTATGTGTTATTCCACGCTACAATCTAATTTAGTACCAAATTTCATCTAGATCCAGCCGTTTAAGCGTGGAAGAGTCACAAACATCTATCCATCCTCACAAACTTTCTGATTTATAATATTAGTAGGATAAGAAGTAGGATGTCACTCAGGGATAACGTAGCTTCCTATTACAACTAGATACAACTAGATTCAATATTTTTAATGCAACATGTAATTGACGTTCAAAAGTGCCTTTTAATGGTCTAATTGAAATAAATGATTTGACTTTGACTTTGATTAGCGAAAGAATTATAAGAATCAGACTAGTAGTTCCTGAGATGAACAAGTTCAAACATACAAACAAACTGTTCAGCTTTATATTTGTATAGGCAATTAATGTAGCAACATCTTCTGCTATTAACATAGCAGAGAATATTGTCATTCTTCTAGCAGTTAATTATTTTCTTTGGGACTCATCGAGCTTCATTGTCTCTGCATTTTCTGATTCTTGCCCCTGTAAGTACTGGTTTATAGGACTTTCAGGCATTTGGAACTGTATGGCGACCCTTTGACTTTTAAACACATTTTCAACGCCCACCAAAGGAAATGATCCTTTACTGTTAGGGTTCTTAAGGAAGAGAGTCAACGGGACCCTATTATTACGCCTCTACTGTCCGCCCTTTTGTTGGTGAGCAGGCTGAATTTTATGAACTGTAATAGGCAGAAAAGAGAGTTGACATTTTGACAGAGTGTGCATTTCTACTTAACTTACCGTCACGCTTGTATTCCCCGAAGGGTTAGGCAGAGGTGTACCTATGTTCCCCCCCACAGTTCGTCGGTATGTTTAGGTCCAATGTAATTCGGGGCGAGCCTATTGCCATTAACCGGGCACAAATCCTAACTCCGAGCTGCTACTGAAAATTTCTAGAAACACCCAATAACAATTTTTGCTGACCTGGGAATCGAACCCAAGACGTCAAGCGTAGCAGTAGTGCTTAGAACCACTAGGCTAACGAGGCAGGCCAGCTTTCCTTTAGGAAGGTTTTCTTTTTTTACTCTCATAAATATCGATTATTGTAATTTTTTCCACAAAATGGTGGAAATCGTTTTTTCAAGTCATTGCTAGCACCCGGTACTGTTGTAAAAGAGTTTAAAATCCCATATTTGGCCGTTACCCAAGTGATTCGGTGTTAACTACCGATTGGATAGTCGTTATTTCAATCCTCGTTGAACTAATTGTGATAGATTTCCTCATACAATAGAACTGACTTTTTTGAAATGGCAATTTTTTTTAACCGCTTTCAAAGTAGAAAAAGACGAGCAGACCACTTTGAACATATTGGGATGACTACATTCTCACGCGCTTTTTCCAATGTGGGTACCGGGTAGGCAGAAATCACGGAACGCCACCTGCTACGATCCTTACATACTGCTTTCAAGCACGCCGGTTACGAATACTGCTCATTCAAATTAAAAAAAAACCTAATTTTATGACCTACTAGACTAATATTAAAAAATATAAAAAAAAAATTAATTAAAATATTATAAAAGTAATAAAAAAAAAATTTTTTTTTTAATTCAAAATTTTTTATTTTTTGTATTTTTAAATCTGTTTACGTTGTATAACGCGTTTAAAGAGGAAGATTTAAGGCTATATAACATTACGCTACGACACACGGGGGCGGAGCAGTAATCAAAGACGTAATGTTGCGCAAAACAGCGGGATATTGCTAGAGACCAACAAACAACGGCCTAAAATATCCCCTTTTTTCAGGTTGGGAAATCTTCAAATGATTTCTCTCGCCCTGGGCGGAGCGAGAGGGAGTCTCAGACTCTTACTGAAATCCTTCCGTGTTTTTCCTAATGCCCTGTTCCTTTTTAAAGCAAACTCTGCAACCCTGACAGACAGGAGCCCCAGTGGGCCCCGTCTACCATTCTGACATCTCTGTCTAAAAGTAGACCAAATAGTTGACATCCATTATCCAGTAATGGGTTGAGAAACAGGAGACTGAAGGCAGTACGCTCAAGAACCCATAGGTACAAATCGACTTGTTCTATATTTAGTAAATAAATATAATTTTATGAATCGTCGCTCGTCTGTTAGCGGTAACTTTTTAAAACGAACATCAAAGGCAATCAGTATTGTAATTTATTAAAATCAATCTAAAAAGCCTGAGCTACGAATACAAATATCCTTCTACCCTTTCAGGCTCTCCTGAAAATTCCTGAAAATCATAAATTAAACGAACATCTGTAGCCGCTCGTTTGCTTTTTAACGAATATTTTTAAAGACTGTTTTTACATAATTATGCGGAACCCGACCTACGTGATTACGGTCTACTCTTGATGCTATAATCAAGGACCCCAAAAGGTTCTAAAAGCCTGTTTTAATTCCAAAAGGTGGAAGGGTTTTTAAAGCCTTTGTTTACAAAGAAAAGTTCTTTTTAAAAGTGGAATTCTAAGAACAAGATGGTTGCGCTGAATTTTGTTAAGAATAATTTGGCACTTTGTAATGAATAAAATTGTGGTTAATTTTAGGTCTTTTGTTTTAGTTTTAAAAAGTACCTACCTACTGTTTTTCAACAAACATTCCTTCCGAATTCAGTCGGTGTCTAATTGTGAATCCGCCATGATTTACTTAAAAATAAATAAAACACAGATACCGTACCATCACGCCTGTATTCCTCTAAGGGTTAGGCAGAGATGTACCAATGTACACAAACAGTTCGCCGGTATAGTTCCCATGTAATAGAGGGCGAGCCTATTGCCATTAACCGGGCACAAATCCTAACTCCGAGCTGCTACTGAGAGTTTTACAAAAAAACCCAATAACACTTTGCTCAACCTGGGAATCGAACCCAAGACCTCTAGCATAGCAGTCGCACTTAGGACCACTAGGCCAACGAGGCACTTAAAGAAAAACAAATGAGTTAACTTTTTGAATTATGTAACATTCGAAGGTAAATAGAAAATAAAGAAAAAAAAAGATTTAAAATTCGAACCAGTCGTAGATACTTGAAACTTTCACGGATTGTCTATTACTATGGCCCACTATTACAATGACACAGCAATAAAAAATTAATATTATAAAGAGAAAAGAAATGTATTCTTGTTTGTAGTGGATAAACTCAAAAGCTATATTCGATATGGATGGTGGATAAACATAAAAAATATTTCACATACGAAAAGCTACTTTATCAGTTTGTAACATAGGCTATACTTTTGCTAGAGAAGGAGGCAGCGGGACGGTTGAGGCACAGAGTCTCCCGCCACAGCCGCCGCGGTAAACGCTCCGGGCGTCGGGAGCCGCGAGACGACTCCCGGCCACCGTAGACGCGGACCTGTGGACGGTGAGCAATGGGCAGCTCACCGTCCGTACGTTGCATAACGACAGGCCGTGACGACGGCGCGTTCGTTTTCCACGCGCGCCTCAAAGTGTCAGCAAATTTTGAAGGGGCTACCCAGGGCCGTTGCCTGCCGGGGCTGCGGGTTGTTCGTAAAAGATACCGCGCCCCCGGAAGACAAAGGGTACACGAAGGAACGTGGATGGGTTTTAGTCAGTAAAAGTCCGACACTCCCTCCCGCCCCGCCTAGGGCGGGGTAAATCATTTGATGATTTCCCATCCCTAAAAAAAAGGCTATACTATATTAAAAAAAAATTAAGTATTCGAAAAAAAAAATCTCATGGACGAAAGTAAAAGCTATGTTCAATATTGAACCGCATTTTTTTGAAAAATCGCCTTTATTATGGTTTGTAGTTTTGAACTAACCCTTTTCCATAACAAATATCTTTATCCATATTGTTCCTAATGGTGTAAGTAGGGCAAACAGAACAGTTCCCGTTTGATTGATTACTTGTACTTTTTGCGTTCTTCGGAATAATACAGGCCTCTTTTGTTCGTGGGTGCAAACGATCAAGCCTTATTGTCAGTTTTTATTGTAAAGAATTGCTGTGAGGAAATTGGTATGATTTTAACTTATCTTACATTCATGACTGGAATCGGACATGGTATAAAATATTTTCTAAGTAATTTTTTTTCACGTATTTTCCGACCGAATATCGGAAATTAGCCATTTATGCATGAATTATATAGTGCATACATGTGTGCGCAAACACAGATGAACGTCCTCTTCCCTCTATCCAACACGAACGGGGAGAGACCAACAGGCATCAGGCGCAAGACCAACGGCCAACGGTAAATGGTCTAATTGAAATAAATGCTTTGACTTTGACTAGACTGTCAAAGATCTACGAATGCCAGCCGGGGCCAACGGCTTTACGTGCTTTCCGAGGCACGGGGGTGTCACACCACCAATTTCCAAACTCCGGGCTGCTACTGAGAAATTCGTAATGGAAAACCCCAATAACACTTTTTGCCCGACCCGGGAATCGAACCCAGGACACCGTGCGCATCGGTCCCGCTTGCGACCACAAGACCAACGGGACAGTCCGATGGGACTAATTGTTGATACATGATGATCTAATGCGGAACACAATATGTCAGTCAAATCTTGTAGCTACAAGCTCCTGGGTTGACAACGTGATATCACGTATGTTAGGTACTTCCAACTTCATACTGAATAAAGCATTAACTATAAGGCCATTTGTGCACTACACGGAATTTTACCGTCCGGCAGTCAGATTTACCTAGACTTTCATTGAGGATTCATTGAGATTCATTGACAATTGTAAGAAATCGGACTGCCGGACGGTAAAATTCTTTGTAGTGCACAAACGCCCTTAGTCTGTCTACTATCAATTTATAAACGACGAGCGATCTGCCCGCGACTCCGTCCGCGTGGATAATTTCAGCCCTGTTAAGTAGCGCCTTTGGTTACTGCTCCGCTCCCGTGTGTCGTTGCGTGATGTTATTTAGCCTATGTTACTCATGAATAATGTAGCTTTAATTTTGGTGAAAAAATGCTTAAAATCGGTCCAGTAGTTTCGGAGCCTATTCGTTACAAACAAACAAAAAATCTTTCCTCTTTGTAATTTAGTGTAGTCTAGCTTTTGCTCGCGATTTCGTCCGCGCGTATAATTTCTCCCCTATTAAGTAACGTCTTTGGTTACTGCTCCGCTCCCGTAAAGTTATATAGCCTATGATACTCAGAAATAACGTGACTTTCTATGGGTAAACGAATTTTTAAAAGCCTTTCCGGTGATCCAGGGATTACCCCCTTTTTTTTAACGTGGGTAAATCCTCATGGACTATCCCCCGTCTTGGGCTAGACGGGGGGGCGTGCCGGACTCTAACCGGCTAAAACCACCACGGTGTTCCTCGACCGACCTTCGGGCGGGGGTATGGGGTCGCTCGCGCATTCTGCCACGCGCCCGCCCGGCCCTGACCCGCCGGTGTCATAGGCGGGTCCCGTCTACGTCGGCGGTCCCAGCGCCGCCGAATCCTCTCTGGTGTGGCGCACGCGAAACACGTGTGCCGCCTACACGGGCCTGCATCTGATCGGGTGGTTGACTGCCCTAAGTCGACCATCCGCAGGCCGGCAACTCATGGAGGCCGGAGTTCGTTCAGCGCCCTTCGGCGCCCGGTGAGTCTGCTCCTGGAGGGAAGCGACGCAGCTGCTTCCCTCTCTCACTCTGAGAGATTACCCCCTACAACCTCACAAACTTTACCTCTTTATAATATTAGTGTAGATTAGCTTTTACTCGTGACTTTGTCCGCGCGAATTTTCTTACTGATCCATAATTTTTGATAATTCAATTTTGTCAATAGCGCTCAGGGATAACGTTAACGTTGATATACAGAATTGAACCAATAGTTCTGGAGATGAGCATGTTAATTCGAAGCACTAAGTTTCCATGAAATCTTTTGTCTGTCTATCCATTTGTTCCGGCTAATCTCCGAAACGGCTGGACCGGTTTTGACGGGGCTTTCACTGGCATATAGCTGATGCTATAGGGAAAATTTTATGGTACATTTATTAAAAAAAAGGGGTGTGGCTGTGTCATTGACCCGGCCGTGTGTTGTACGTGAATACGTCTCGTAATTCTCTCCGAGTCAAAACTTATAAATAAATAGAAATAGAAATCTGGCTACGCAGCGAAATTACCTCAAAATGCCGGCGCTTCCCCCTCCACCCCACGCGATGTATGACCGTCCTAACGTAGCGTAATAAATTCTTTGATTCTTTAGCTATCCAGTGGTCTAATTAAAATTTGGATAGCAATGATAGATATGAAGCTGTAACACCAAACTGTATCCCTCAATTTGGTTATCATTCGTTTTTTGAATTGCCTCCCTATTAAAGCAATTTTAAAGACGTTTACACGTCAAAAATTTAAAAAGTAAAATATTTCCTCGATTTTCATTTACATGGGCCAACGTAGTGAAAAGTAAGTACACTTCTGCTTACCTCTTAAGGGAATACAGTCGTGTTGTTATTTAATTAGTAAAAATACCGGAAGTCTCCAATTAAAAGTAAGTACTATTCAAACTAAAATGTTCTTTTAAGTAATTATATTTCTATATTTACACTAATTACTGACGTCCATTGTTCATAACAATAAATAATTAATGAAAACATAATAGTTGGTCATTATTTTTTTTACGACAATTAACCGTGTTGCGTGTCCTGTTCGATTCCCGCACGGAACATATAAGACCTACGGATAGTTGTCTATGGTCTGGCTGTTTGTGTATGTGAGTTTATATGTTCGTAAACACACCCACGATACAGGAGAAATTCCTAGTAGACGAGCTCTTTGTGAAGAAGCTCGTCCGGGGAACTCCTACCACCATACCTATTTCTGCCGCAAAGCAGCGTTTTTTTTTTGGGGGGGTGGGAAATAATCAAATAACTTCTCCCGCCCTGGGCGGGGCGGGACGGAGTGTCAGACTTTTACTGACTAAAACCCACCCATATTCCTTCTTGTGCCCTTTGCTTTCCGGGGGGGCGGTATCTCTTACGAACAACCCGCAGCCCCGGCAGGCATCGGCCCTCAGTGGCCCTTTCCCTTTGCTTACATCTCTTTGAGGCGCGCGTGGAACACGAACGCACCGTCGACACGGCCTGTCGTTATGCCACGTAAGGACGGTGAGCTACCCATTGCTCACCGTCCACAGGCCCGGCAAAGCAGCGTTGCTATATTCCTTTTTGAAGGGTATTGGAGCTGGTGTAATTACAGGCACATGAGACATATCAACTTTGTATTTGGGATGGCAATGCCTTTGCAAGGCCTCTGATATTGCAGATGTTAATAGGCAGCGGTGATGTCTTAACATCAGGAGGGCCGTCGTCGGCTTGTATGCCATCATATTTAAAAACAAAATATCAGATAGAACCGCAAAAGTATTTTTGTCATGACTGCCCATAACGCAGTGACAAAATAATGCCAATTCAAACAACTGACTCTATACTGGGCAAATCAATCAGTGTATCGAGATAAATATATCTTCAAGCAAGGCTGACAAAACATTTTGAGCGTATGCCACAAACATGACTTGCAAGATATAGAAATAATGAGCTAATTTCGTGCTCAATTGCCCATGTATTGCTCATTTCTGGCCAGTATATTGCCCGCAATTTGCTTAGGTCATTACAGCCTATTCTCGTCGGCTAAGATTTGTAGATCAAAAGAATTGTGGTCGCTCGTCTAACCTTATTTTGTGAACCCTTAAGATAATTGCTGGGTAGGGTACAAAGGTCCATTTTGTCTGGGTTAGGGTCCAAATTACCTAGTAGTTCACTTAAATACTAAGGTTAGGGTTCGTTAGGTCTTGTAAAGGGGTCTTAGTAATCTAATTATTTTGTAGTTTCTGAGAAAATTCGACATGTACTTACGTTTGTAAGGTTACTCTTTCTTTGTGTTTGAATTAAATTGTTTATCGATAATATCAATTGTTATTAGGTTTTTCTATAAAATTCTCAGTAGCAGCTCGGAGTTAGAATTTGTGCCCGATTAATGGGAATGTAATAGGGGTTACATGGGACTTAAACATACCGGCGAACTGTGGATATACATTGGTGCACTTCTGCCTAACCCTTCGGGGAATGTAGGCGTGCTGGTATATATGTGTATGTAAATCGCCAATCCGCCTTGAGCAAGTGTGGTGATCAATGGTCGTGCCTTCTCAGTATAAGAACAGGCCTTTGCCCTGCAGTAGGACAACAATAAGCTTGTGTTATTATTAATAATACAATAAAAATGTCACAGAAATTTCTCAGCTTTTATAATACGTAATACAAAGCTAAAATATTTCCACATACATCTCATTTTAATATATGAAAAGCCGGAATTCAGCGTATTCGCCGAAATTAGAGCTCTCCATGTTTTTCTACCACAAAGAGAATATATCAGCTGTTATATAAACCCGGGTTTGCTTGCTCAGTTTTAATTATTGTTTGATCTGTGGATTTTTACAAGTATTTACTGCTTACCTGTAGTGCAGTGAGTTCAGACGCATTTTTGTTTTAATTAGCTCGTTTTGTAATATTAACTGGTTGGACATACTACTTTGAACTGTTAGTGCTGGACACTTAGATAGTACATACATACATAAACTCACGCCTTTTTCCCATGGGGGTAGGCAGAAAACACAGAACGCCACCTGCTACGTTCCTTACATACTTCTTTCGCCTTGTTCACGTTCATACGTCTGTTCATACAAGCACGCCGGTTACGAGAACTGCACACGCGACCTGTCTGAAGAACCCCACCAATAAGGTCAGGGTAGGTCTTTCTAGCGCGTCCACTCCCGGCGTTGCCACACACGTCTGCCATATAAATCCCTTTTGTTAGTCGCCTTTCACTCATCCTCTCACACTTAGATAGTAATGTAACATATTTGGCATATGAATTTAATGGCCGTCATTTGCATAATTAGGTACATCATAGTTTAGTATTGTCAACAACAACAACATACCATCACGCCTGTATTCCCGAAAGGCTTAGGCAGAGGTGTAACAATGTACACCCACAGTTCGCCGGTATGTTTAGGTCCCATGTAATAGGGGGCGAGCCTATTGCCATTAACCGGGCACAAATCCTAACTCCGAGCTGCTATTGAGAATTTCATAGAAAAACCCAATAACAGGGTTTTAGTATTGTCATATAAAATATAATGTGGTTTTGGAGGTATGAGAAACAGGGTGTAAGTTATCTCATCCTCCATAGAAAAGGGAGGTTCGTTTGAGCAGACGGGTGTTGCGTCTGGTGGGCTACTGCCCGACTGTTGTTGTCGGGATTTGGTATATATGCTAAACGTCGCAGCGAACTTTGATATCACGATCTAGGCAACGTCGCAGTAGTTGGCATGCTGACCGATAGATGTCGATACAGGGCAATCGGGTTTTGACAGCTTATAAAAAGTAAGTCAATTGATTAGTGGTGCCATCTACCCAATTTTACCAAGTAAAATGGAGCATTATAGGTTCCACAGACATCCAGCGCGAGTACGGTACTCCTGACCAGACGATGGCCCACTTACCGCACAGCCCCTACATCAGCACTTTAGAGAACATTAAAAACGCCACTGGAGCCCAATAAACTTGGTTAAATGGGAACTGGAACCAAATAATAAAAAGGATTCACTGAAACGATATTCGAGAAGAAGAAGAAAATATACATACATACATATATGAACTTACGTCATTTTGGCAAGAGTTTTTTTTTCTAGAACAAGAAGATTAGCTTAATTTTTACGTAGTTAATAACCTATTGAAAGACTGTGAGTTTGATTTTTGACATTTCCAACATTCCATACTTCCGCTAAAAAAAAACTCCACCAAGAATATCCTTAAAACCGGCTAAGACGAACAAACTGACAACACCTGAAGTTAAATTAGGGATTGTCCTAAAGACGAGGATTATACCTCATCCCACGTTATCCTGTCCAATTAGCCCAGCCGTGGGAACGAACGTAACACGGCATCCCATAATTTCACCTTAAATTATTTTACAAGAAAATTCGCTTGTGATTCCTCCCAAGGTTATGTAACTCTGATGTTTGAGGGAGGAGGAGGGAACGTGCTAGGATTTCCGTATGAAATCGCTGGATGTGTAATTTGGAAAAGTTGAAGATGGTGGAGGTATATGGCGATAATCTACGCGTCATGTTTGTGAACAGGCGCTGTCAGTTGGGATTGGTCAGCTCTTAACTGCTTATTGTTTTATATTCAACTACATAATTTTTACATAATATTGTAATCAAGATTTTGGAAAATCTAATTAACAAGTGTTTGTCAAGTTTCTTGGTCATTCTTCTCCATAGAGGCCTACTTACGTGTAGGAACGAGCAACTAGCTTCAACTTTCGGACAAATTGACCGAATCTTGGAGGAATCGAATAATTTACTAAAACGCGATCTTTCGTGAGTTATTCGATTCGAGTGGATTTTTGAATTTGAAAACTATATAACCAAACCGAAATTTGGCAAGAAGGTAGTTTGTAGGTAGTATAAGTTAGTTAAGAATGAATTTTGCGCCAGTGTCGATAAGCCTTTGACTTCCACGCGAACGAAATCACGCTAGCTTTTTATTTATTTACTAGCTGTTGTTCGCGGCTTCACTCACGTTGACCTAAGTGTTACTTAACTAATTAAGTATTGTATACTATGTCATCGTTACTTTCCAAGCAGGTTGAATGGTTTCTAAGGTGACTTGTATTGGTTTGTTTATTTATTTATTAAAAGTTTATGGAACGATAAAAAATGTACAAAGACGGTCTTGACGGCGAACCAGTCAACCTAAGGCGGTGAAGAGATAACATGACAGGTGCAAATCACAGTACGTGAGTAAATAAATTAAAAATACAAAATCAAAAATTTTAATTAACCTCCCGACAGAAGAATAAAAATCCCTACCACAGCTAAAAAAGAGCTGATGAGTTTGAAACCGCTGAACCGATTTTCATCAAACATAGCTAAGAACACTCCCGACTAATACACCTTTCAAGCAAAAAAAAACTAAATAGAAATCGCTTCATGCGTTCGGGAGCTACGATGCCACAGACAGACACACAGACACGTCAAACTTATAATAACACCCCGTCGTTTTTGCGTCGTTAAAATGTACATGTACATTTTGGAACGAGCAACTAGCTTCAACTTTCTATATAGCTAACTTCATGACAATTCAAAAGTGCCTGTAAATGATCTAATTTAATTAAATGCTTTGACTTTGACAAAATGTTTAAAATGTTCCATACTTTTATATAAATAATTTACTATATAAAATACTCATACATACATACATACATTTTTATTATTTTTATTTGTATCACATCTAAATAGCACCCTTGAAATATTTTTTTTTCTGCTGACATCTGTAATATAGCCAAACAAGCCTCGACGACATATTTTTCTACAAATATTTTCAAGAATTTTTCTCACAATCATTTTCCTTCGCTTATCGGAAATATCTGTCGACCTGTCATGGCTGTCATTTGGTCGCGTCAGCCAATCAGCAAACGTGAGCGTGCGGAATTGGGTAACAAGAGGGAAAAGGGAAGTTGTGAGTGTTTACTGGTAGCTTTGTTGACACAGATAAGCGCATACTATCTACTTCATTGGCTGACTACCTTTCCCAGCGGCTTCGTTTGCGTGATAGCCAAGAATAAGATAAAACAAAGCTTATGGCACTTGATCGCGGGCCTGTGGACGGTGAGCAATGGGTAGCTCACCGTCCGTACGTTGCATAACGACAGGCCGTGTTGACGGCGCCTTCGTGTTCCACGCGCACCTCATAGAGATGTCAGCAATTGGAGGAGCCAGTTAGGGCCGATGCCTCTAGGAGCTGCGAAATGTTCCTAAGAGGTACCGTGCCCCCGGACCGCAAAGGGCACAAGAAGGAATATGAATGGGTTTTAGTCAGTAAAAGTCCGACACTCCCTCCCACCCCAGCTAGGGCGGGAGGAGATATTTGATAATTTCCCAACCGAAAAAAACAAAAAAATGGAACTAGATCGCTGGGCCCTAAAATAAATACATAAATAAAAACTCGTTTTGAATTGCAATTCAAGACTAGGTTTTAGAAAATGAATGGAACGGAAAGCCTAAAAAAAACATAATATCATCATGGCTTTATTTACCAAAATGGCAGGAAGAGATTTATTATTCACCAATATTACACACCATCATCACGCCTGTATTCCCCGAAGAGTTAGGCAGAGCTCTACCAATGTACACGTACAGTCCGCCGGTACGTTTTAGGTCCCATGTAATAGGGGCACAAATCCTAACTCATAATCCTAACTCACTGAGAATTTCATAGAAAAACCCAATAACAATTTGCTTGACACGGCAATCGAACCCAAGACCTCTAGCGTAGCAGTCGCGTTTAGGACCACTAGGCTAACTAAGCAGCAATATTTTACCAGGTATATTATTATTCTCTTGCAATCGCATCTTGCGGGGCATCCAAACTTCGAGCTGCTACAGAGAATTTCTTACCCAACCCAATATCATGATCCCTGACTCGAGAATCAAACTGAAAACCCCGAGATCAGCAGTCGTATTTCCTGCATAGTTCATATAGTATCAAAGACAAATGAATCCATTTCATCATCTGTAACGAAAACAGAGTAATTTCATGACGTAATTACAAAACACCATCAATGTTTATCACAAATCAGAACCACTCACATTCTATGACACTTTAAGATAAACCTTCTTTCAACCCCATTGATCCCTATTTCCGGGTTCAAAGAGGAAGACAGTCCCCAATAAAGATTATCTTAATTAAATTAAGTACGACCATGTAATAATGAGCCCTATTTGATTAAGAATCAAACGTACACTTGAGATGAGGTCACATAGTAGAAACATTCACAGTAAACTCATGGTGATTACGTTCCGATATTGATGAACTGGGAAATATTAGGACTCTTAAGACCAAAATTCCGCGAGACGACTCCCGGCCACCGTAGATACTGGCCTGTGGACGGTGAGCAATGGGTAGCTCACCGTCCTTACGTTGCATAACGACAGGCCGTGTCGACGGCGCGTTCGTGTTCCACGCGCGCCTCAAAGAGATGTCAGCAAAAGAAGGGGCCACTGAGGGCCGGTGCCTGCCGGGGCGGCGGGTTGTTCGCAAGAGATACCGCGCCCCCGGAACGCAAAGGGCACAAGAAGGAACATGGGTGGGTTTTAGTCAGTAAAAGTCTGACACTCCGCCCAGGGCGGGAGAAGTTATTTGATGATTTCCCACCCACCAAAAAAAAAAAAAATGTCCCAAAATTCAATAAACTGCTGCCTCTTTAGCTTTGCCTCTTCACTAATGGTGTCTACTAACTCTTGAGACTTATGATACTTGTTTAAAAGTAAAAAGTTCCATTAAAATCGGATTCGGATCGGATCTTCAAAGTTTGTATACGATACTTAAAATACTTCTCTTTGAAACTAAAAAAAAAATACCGAATATTTTAGATACACCATCACGCCTGTATACCCTGAGGGTTAGGTAGAGGTGTACCAATGTACACTCACAGCTCGCCGGTATGTTTAGCTCCCATGTAATAGAAGGCGAGCCTATTGCCATTAACCGGGCACAAACTCACCCCCGGAAATATTTTAAATGTATTTATTAATTCTTTTTCAAACCGAATTTCCTAAATGCAAGTACTTGTTCTCGCTGTACGTGAAGCATGTCTGCGTTCGTACATTTTCACTTGTTCTATGAACCTGACCTTCTGTACTTATCATTTACATTTTGGGGGGTGAAATGGGAGGTCAAAGTATACTGGTTAATAATTATTATACAAGTAATGTCTTTCATTGGTGTTTTGTGAATATAATGATGATTGAATGGACCTATTCAGATGTGATTTCTAAGTGGTTATTAATATTCAATTATAATGAAAAGAGATCCACGTGATTTACTCTTTGTGAGGGACTAAATGTTATTTCTGGGATTTTTATTTTTATATGTATAAGATGTATTTTGCTAATTGGTTTCTGCTCCGCTCCCGTGTGTCGCAACGTGATATTAAATAGCGTATGGCCTTAACAAATAATCTTTTTTAGGTCTGCCTTAGTCAATTATCTCTAGAGATGTAGATAATTTATTTATTTATGCCCTTCTTTTTCTTGTTAGCTTATCAAAGGCAAATAATTAAAAAAAACTTGGTAAAATATTTATTGAATGTTTTGTTTGCTAATTCCCCTAGTAAGTAGTCATTTATTTATAAAACAACATAACATACCATCACGCTTGTATTCTCCGAGGGGTTAGACAGAGGTGCACCATTGTACACCCATAGTGTGCCGGTATGTTTAGGTCCCATGTAATAGGGGGCGAGCCTATTGCCATTAACCGGGCACAAATCCTAACTCCGAGCTGCTACCGAGAAATTCATAGAAAACCCCAACAACACTTTTTGCTCTACTAGGGAATCGAACCCAAGACCTCTAGCGTAGTAGTAGGACCACTTGGCTAACGAGGCAGCTATAAACCAATGTATCTAAATTAACAAATTAATATTAAATGCACATAAAGTTTTACAGAGTCGACTACTACAGCAATGCAATTCATAAATACAACATAAGTACGTCTTCTCAAGTACCTACAGACGGTTATTCAATAGAAAACTAACCGGCAGTTACCACTATCCAAGAGATAATCCGTCGACAAGACTGCCAACCAATCGCATAAAAAATTCCATTATCTCCGAAATCCAATTAATTCTGTCCCTGATCTGTGACACGGATTAATTGAAAACTTTTTCATTGAATGATCAATTATTTTTTATCAGTGAAGCTTCCGTTCCTAATCTCCTCGCCGTAGTTGTTCAAGTTAAGATAAGGGCGAAATTGTTTTAAGAACTAAGTCTGTGCACAAACAAGGCAACAAAATTATCGTTAAGTAGTCTTCATTATACGATATGACTAGCTTTTATTCTCCTCAAATGCCTCGTTAGCCTAGGAGTCCTAAGCGCAACTGCTACGCTAGAGGTCTTGAGTTCGATTCCCAGGTCGAGCAAAATGTTATTCGGTTTTACTATGAAATTCTCAGTAGCAGCTCGGAGTCAGGACTTGTGCCCGGTTAATGGCAATAGGCTCGCCTCCTATTACGTGAGATCGAAACATACTGGCGAATTGTGGGTGTACATTGGTGTAGCTCTGGCTAACCCTTCAGGGAATACAGGCGTGATGTTATGTAACTTTCGCTCACGTAAATGTTCTTACGGATTCCATTTCTATTTAATAATAAAATGTAGACTATATAATATAGCAGTCAAGGTTAACGGAGCTTTCAAATCAGAAAAGAATCTTTAGAATCGGACCAGCAGTCACGGATAACGTAACTTCCTAACTGCGAAAGGATTTGCCAAAAACGATTCAGTAGTTCCTGAGATTAGCGCATTCAAACATAAAAACAACAAACACACTTCAGTTTTATTATACCAGCGTAAATAATAACCTAAAAACAACACAGATAAAGTTAAAAATTGCGTGCAAGATATAATTCCGCGCAGAATTTATCATCTTACATGCAATTTAGCAATTTTCGACTCTATTTCTGTTGTGTTCTAGTCCATTATCAACTAATCAAAAGAAAACAGGTCGAGCACATTTCTGCTCCGTATCTGCGTGTACCGTAAATCTTAGACTAACACTCACGCCTGTATTCCCCGAAGGGTTAGGCAGAGGTGTAACAATGTACACCCACAGTTCGCCGGTATATTTAGGTCCCATGTAATAAGGGGCGAGCCTATTGCCATTAACCGGGCACAAATCCTAACTCCGAGCTGCTACTGAGAATTTCATAGAAAAACCCAATAACACTTTTTGCTCGACCTGGGAATCGAACCCAAGACCTCTAGCGTAGCAGTCGCGCTTAGGACCACTAGGCTACCGAGGCAGTTAGACTAAATAGGAGTTTATCTTAGCTTGGTATTATTTTCCCTATTTTGATGAATCTTTAAGTTTGAAGACAAGTTTATGTAAGAATTTTGGCAGATATTAATGTTTAGAAGTTTGGGTTAACAAAGCCTCTAGACTTATTTGTTCAGTCCTTTCTTAAATGTTAGGTTATTGTCAAAGGCATGATTTATAATGCCTCGAAAGATTTTGCTAATTAATTCGATGTCGATGAAGTAATAATAATGTCCGTTATGGCAGCTAATCTCAATGGACGCACTAGCCAAGTACGCAGCAGATATTATAGCGCACAAGTGTGTGCGCAAACGTAAATGCGGAGTGCGTTTGCGGTCTTCCCACACAGTAAGAGAGAGAAGATATCATGGGCAGGACCAACCCTTTACATGCTTTCCGAGGCACGGAGTCGTCACACCACCAACTTTCTAGTTTCAGGCTGCTACCTGAGAAGTTCCTGACGGAAAAACCCAATATCAGTTTTACCCGACCTGGAAGTCGAACCTAGCACCTAAAAGGGCAGTCTTGGAGATCTAATAAAGGAACTTATCCGAGAGTACTTACTTCCCTAAACCCCCACTGGGATCGTGATTGCAAGTTCAAATGCTTAACATAAGGCATTGAGTTCGATTTCCACGTCAGGCAAAGGGTTATTGGGTTTTTCGAATAGAAACATTGGAGCAACCCGGAGGTTTAAAAGTTGGCAGTGTCACACCCCCCTAACTCTGAAAGCACGTAAAACCCTTAAACTTGACTATACAAAAAAAAAAATTTGCTGTATACGATAATCGACTTTAGAACCGAGACTAATCTATCGATTTTCTATTAAGAACCTTACAGCAATCAGAATAAAGTTCAAAACTCGTTTTTTATCTAGAAGGGCTTGCGCACACAATAGACTTATTGTGCTACAAAAAAGTCTGCTAAAACCAAACGACTTAGTTCTAGAACTCCGTGTGTTTTTTGTCTGCCAAAAAAGATTAAAAAGAAACATTAATAAAAATACAGTCTCCTCCCTACATTGTTAAACAGTCTTTACAAGCTTCGTGTGTCGCTGTCGCGATCGCCCAATATGTCTATCGTGTGTGTAAGACCTAACTCAAAGCCACCCGGTACCTCATTAGAAATTTGGTAATTTTGAAACTACGTATTTTCCACTTTAATGAGGTTTTGGAATAAAACTCTGGTTGAGCGTACATCCCTTATTTAAAGATCAAAAGGCAAGAGTTTGTCGAATGTTCGCGCAGCCTTAAAATCGGATTACTTTAGGATCCTGATTCGGTAGGTAAGATACAGAAGTTTAAAACCTCAATGTTTTTTTTTTATTTTCATACTTGAAAATTGGTGAGGATGGATGGATGGGACAAGCCTGCCACACTATTCCCAATCACTGCAACTTCTGTAAGCTAGAATCAACAGTGGTGACCGCCAGAAGAGCGCCGAGGCAATGAAGCTCGGCGAGTCCCGGATAACGATATAACTGTCTTGGATCCCGCAACGAAATTAATAAGAAAAGATTAACGGAGGAGTAGGAAGTAAAATGAAAAAGAAAAATGATGTAAAAGGATGGATGAATAGATGTTTGATACTCTTTCACGCTTGAACGGCTGTACGGATCTGAATGAAATTTGGCACTGAGATAGATTGTAGTGTGGAAAACACTACATAGGAATTTTTATCCCGTAAAAATGTACGATTCCCGTTGGGTATTATGTCTAATTAGACGCGGACGAAGTCGCGGGCTGAAGCTAGATAGCTATATATAGTCGTCCAGGGAAGTACTACAACCATGCCTATTTCCGCCGCAAAGCAGCGTTGCTGTGTTTCGGTTTGAAGAGTATGGGTGTCGGTGTAATTACAAGCACATCAGACATTTCAACTTTGTCTCTGGTATGGCAACGCATTTGCAAAGCCTCTTGCAATGGTCTATAGGCAGCGGTGACCACTTAACTTTAGGTGGGCCGTCGGATTGTATGTCATCCAAACATATAAAAAAGACTTTACGTAATGGAACTTCTATCATATCTTTGGACAATAATCATTTAATATTTCGACATGAAAAGACCTCTTTTGCCTAACGTGACACTCGCTGTCGTATGTAACTATTTTGTTTACATCATGTCAAATATGAAAAGTTCAATGTGGTTTGGGCTTATATTAAATAGTACCTATTTCCTCTGGGATTTTGTAATAGTCGTGTGGTTTCTGAAAAGGTTAGGTCACTGATTTTCTGGGAAACAGGGTCGTGGGTAGGGTTGCCAGGTCCTAAATCCAGAAAGCCTAACCACCAGCCAGTAAAGCCAGATTTTATGTCTGAATTCTAAAATGATGTTATTATTATTGTAATATAATTTTTTCGACACTTTAACATGATATTATTTTAACTTCTAATGAAAGTAATGTCAAATCTAAAAAAAGCCGGACACACTAATTTGGCCGGACACGCATCCAAGAAGCCTAACTATATCCGGCTTTATCTGAACGCCTGGCAACCCTAGTCGTGGGTGTAGTGGTTAAAAACAAGAGAGCTTAGCGCTGAGTCGAGCTAAAATGTTATTGAGATATTTCTTCTCATCAGGAAATTCTCAGTAGTAGCCTGAAGTGCTCGGTTATTGGAAATAGATTGGTTCTAGATTTTATACGTAAGACTTAAAACATCATAACGACATAAACTGCCTCGTTGGCCTAGTGGTCCTAAGCGCGACTGCTACGCTAGAGGTCTTGGGTACAATTAGCAGGTCGAGCAAAGTGTTATTGGGTTTTTCTATGAAATTCTATGTAGCAGCTCAGATTTAGGATTTGTACCCGGTTAATGGCAATAGGCTTGCCCCCTGTTACATGAGATTTAAACATACCGGCGAACTGTAGACTGTCAATATAGGACTGAATGTATGACTTACAACATATTTTATGCTGATATATGCCATATATCTGTCTGCCTTACAGTCGTTTTTTCAAAACCCATAGACTTTCATTACTACTCCTAAACTAAACCATTTACTTGGTACGCAAAATATGTGCCGAGACGTACATGACGAGTTGTAGACGTCAGCCTGTTATACAATACTAGCGACCTGCCCGCGACTTCGTCCGCGTAGCTTATTTCACCCGCGTTAAGTTACGTGTTTGGTTACTGCTCCGCTCGCGTAGGCCGTAGCGTGATAGTATATAGCCTATGTTACTCAGGAATAATGTAGCTATCTATTTGTGAAAAAATTGTTAAAATCGGTCCAGTAGTTTCGGAGCCTATTCGTTACAAACAAACAAAAACTTTCCTCTTTATAATTTTTGAATAGAAGCATAGATAAGCCATTTATAGGAAACAAGTTGAATGTTTTACTGTCAGAATAAACAAAAACTTATGCTAAATAATTTTTTTGGCTCCTGTTGAAAGCAAAGCATGAAATAATTTAAAGAAACTACTTGTCTGGGTTCTTGCAAACTATGCCACGGTATAAGGGTAGTATAAATTTAGTCTAGTTCACGAAGGATTTCTTCGAAAATGTAGGTAAGCTTTTAGGAAAGTCCTCAGCGGGATCTACGTACAAAGTTGCCGGGTGTAGGGTGTCCGTGCTTGAGGAATGTATGTCGGATATTACGATATATCGTCTCGGAAAAAAAAATATTTGAAGAAAGAAATAGTCATCATCATCATCAGCCACAACTTCGCACACTGTTGAGTATAAGCATCTCTTTGTTTGTACAATCTTTACACTCCTCTATCAGCCTAATCTTGACTCTGCAACAATGCAATCGAATGTAGCATCACGTATATTAAATTAACCACTTCTGGGCAATAGACTCCTTCCACACCTTCCGTTGGTTACAATTTTAGAAAAAAAAAAGAAAAATAATATTTTTTTATTATTATTAATAATTTTTTTAAGAAAAAAAATATTGTAAGTTACTTTGTCGCATTAGATTTAATCTGTAATGGCAAAGGAAATATGTGTGGTAAATAAATAAATAAACAATAAATAAATAAATTTAATATATTTTACCCCACCACTGCTGGAAAAGACCTTACCGAAGTAAATTCAGGCATTCTTGCCTCGCCACCTGTTTCTAAGATGGCCTCGACGACGCCGTCCATATTTAAATACCCATTGCGTGGAGACTCTTGTCCAGTGGTCACGGTGCATGTCACTGACTTGACCCGCCCGATCCCATTTAACCCCGGCAACTTTCTTCTAATAAAGAAAGTAAAATCTATTAAATCTCTTAAGATATGTTCACACTAGTTGCTCGTAAGTGGCGGACATGCAGTTTCAGTTGTTGTCTGCAGTTACGAACTCCTGGGAATTCGCATTGTAAACATTCTTGAGATTTATTTTGTCAACACTTTTCTGGGTCGGTATTGTAACTCCTGAGACGAGGTTACTTTGTCCAGAGATTCAATCCACGCAATTAAAACACACTTTGAATTATTATTTCATAGATTTAGCTTAACTGCCACGTTGGCACAGTGGTTCTAAGCGCTATTGCTACGTTAGAGGTCTTGGGTTCGATTGCCAGGTCGAGCAAAGTATTATTGGGTTTTTCTATGAAATTCTCTCTTATACCGGCGAACTGTGAATGTACATTGGTACACCTCTGCCTAACCCTTTGGGGAATACAGGCGTGATGGTATGTATGTATTTAGGTTTAAGTCCCAGTGGCCCAATGGTTAAGCGACTTTCAAGCAGAAGTTGCGGGTTCAATACCGGGTCAAGTACCAATGTGACATTTTCAAATTCATATGTATTTTTTAAGTTTATCTTGGACTACGGTGAAGGAATACCTAAACTTTTAATTAATAAACTCAATAAAATGGCCAGTCTGCCTTAAGGAAGCGCGCTAATCAATGCTCATACCTTCTATAAATGAGATAAAGAGAGCCTAATGGTCCTAAGCGCGACTGCTACGCTAGAGGTCCTGAATTCGATTTCTAGGTCGAGCAAAAGTGTTATTAGTTTTTTTTATGAAATTCTCAATAGCAGCTAGAATTTGTGCCCGGTTATTGGCAATAGGCTCGCCCCCTATTACATGAGACCTAAACATACCGGCGAACTGTGTGTTTGATTGATACACCTTTGCATGACTCTTCGAGGAATACAGGCGTGATGGTATTGTGTGTATGTTCATGAAGTGTTTACTTATGCCAGAGAAATATTTTTTCTTTGAGCATGTTTAGGAGAAATGTCCGAAACTATTTCAAAAACCTTTACACCCTACTTCCAACTAATGTTACATACAATATACGTCTTAAATTCGTTGTTTCCTGTTCCTTGCTTGCTGCAACTATTTAATAGTAAGTAGCAAGCACTTGGGAATTTCAATGTAAATCGCATTGCTAAGTTTTCCGACAACATGATTGTTATTACATTTTCGGACTGCTTTTTTTTTTTTGTGGGTGGGTAATCATCAAATAACTTCTCCCGCCCTTAGTGTCAGACTTTTACTGACTAAAACCCACCCATGTTCCTTCTTGTGCCCTTTGCGTTCCAGGGGCGCGGTATCTCTTACGAACAACCCGCAGCACGAACAACCCGCAGCTTACGAACAACCCGGACTGCTTAAAAGACTGTTTTAAGTTATAAATCTGCTTTAATGCGCGATAATGTTGTTAAGACAATATTGTTGAAATGTTTTAAGTAAGCAAAGTACGATAGTTGTGGTGGCTTGAGTTAATGGAACAGTTTCTTTATCTAGAGCTGACGTGCTGCAAGATACAAGAGATTTATTTTAACTACAAAACAAAGGAAGCAAGGAAAACTTACTGTATACGCCCGTTCTTGTCTTGACTTGAATGTCGGCTATATGCGGTTTTTTTTTTGTGCGGAACCCTAATCCTTTTTCGATAATAAAAGTAGTTTAAGTTACTCCTTATGACATTACCTATCTGCCAGTAAAATTCTTGTCAAAATCGGTCTAGCCGTTTCTGAGATTAGCCGGTAATTGTTTTTTGTTATGAGTACCGTGCATTCAAATGTGGTTAATAAAAAGCAGTAATCATGACATTATAAACAAACACACAGACTTCAATTTGAAATTATGTGTCTAGTATCGGTTACACGCATAGCGAATTACGCTATAAGAAGTCTAGGACATTATCTCAAACTTCCTTACAGCTATGTTTCTCAATATTTATCTGACTTCTCACTTTCAATACTTGCGCTCTGCGCACAGTAAGAATCTTCGTTCCTCCAATAACCGCCTTTTACGATGTCCTTCTCACCGCTCCGGTTTTCTTAAATCTTCGTTTCTTGTCCAGGCGGTTTTTCTTTGGAATGCGCTTCCTCAGAATATCAGAATGGTCACCAGTCGGTTCACATTCAAAGTAAAAGCTCGTGAACACTTGCTTATGAGGTTGGCAGACTCGTGTCACAATTAATTTGTTTATTATTTTTCCAACTATGCATTTTTATCTCTCTATACTTTGTTTGTTTTGTTTGTATGTATGTATATTTGTATTTATTATTAAAATATATTCTATTCCTGAATATTTTCTGTTCTCTGCACCTACTATGTTTTGTCTCTGCATCGCCCTAAGGTAGACTGGTAGAAAATGCTAAAAGGCATTAAGTCCGCCTTTGTACAGTGTATTTTTTTATATTACGTGCATAAAGTTTAATAAATAAATAAATAAAATAAATAAATGTTCCGCCAAAAGTGACAACAACAACATACCATCACGCCTGTATTCCTCGAAGGGTTAGGCAGTGGTGTAACAATGTACACCCACAGTTCGCCGGTATATTTAGGTCCCATGTAATAGGGGGCGAGCCTATTGCCATTAACCGGGTACAAATCCTAATTCCGAGCTGCTACTGAGAATTTCATTGCTAAACCCAAATAACACTTTTTGCTCGACCTGGGAATCGAACCCAAGACCTCTAGCGTGGCAGTCGCGCTTAGGACCACTAGGCTACCGAGACAGTTAAAAATGACAAAAAATTACATACTTTTCTTTATACCATAGGATGGTAAACAAGCCGGCGGCCCACGTGATGATAAGTTGTCACCGCTGCCTATAGACATCTGCAATACCAGACGCCTTGCAAATCGTTTCCATCCCAGAGACAAAGTTAAAATGTGTTTGCCTTTAATTACACCGACACCCAAACCCTTCAAACCGGAACACAGCAACGCAATTTTGCGGCAGAAATAGGTATGGTGGTTGTACTTCCCCGGACGAGCTCCTTCACAAACAGTTACATTTTGGCAACGCGAAGTCGTACAAGAAATGTTCTTATGTAGGTAACTGTAAGTACTTCCCAAAAACGTATCGTAGGTCACAAGGACTTACGTCTAGTAAGTACCTGGTACGTATCGTAATTTGTAATTGCGTATCGTATAGGAACAGGGTCGTGTAGTTTTATTGGATGCCGTGCTTATTTGCAATGCGCTTACTTTTGTTGTGGGGGACAGAATAAATGGGTCACTGTTTAAAATGTCTGGTGAAAGTAATAAGATTTAGAAGAAATTTAATGACTGCCTCGTTGGCCTAGTGGTTCTAAGCGCGACTGCTACGCTAGAGGTCTTGGGTTCGATTCCCAGGTCTAGCAAAAAGTGCTATTGAGTTTTTCTATGAAATCCTCAGTAGCAGCTCGGAGTTAGGATTTGTGCCCGGTTAATGGCAATAGGCTCGCCCCCTAATACATGGGACGTAAACACATCGGCGAACTGTGGGTGTAGATTGGTACACCTCTGCCGAACCCTTCGGGGAATACAGGCGTGATGGTATGAAATTTAATGAAAAGTATTTTTTGTTGCTGAAATGTAACTTAACAAATAAAAAAGACAAATAAAAATTATGAAGGGAAAAGAGTGACATTTTGAATGATACAATTTCAAAAAGTTTAAAAAGTTCTATGTTTGAGTGAGTGAACAATGAACTACAGACAAATACAAATTGCGAAATTCGACAATCATTATAAAAGTTTTTACTTTTAAAATGATTGCTGGTCTCATATTTTTTATCAACCCAACAGTGAATGCGGTGTTCCTTATCTTCAAGTTCCGTTTCCTAACTTCCATACCAACTTTTGACACATGTACGTAGATAAAACTGTCCACTATAGACTGAGTTAAATAAAAAAAAAGTAAGATAGCCAAGGAGACTGTGTCCGAAGCTGCCACACGTTTCGGCTCTTATGGCAATAGTTGAAAAGGACAAGGCAAGGTTCGAGGGATACCATAGACTCTAGAGAATATTAAAAACATACAACTTCTATCCAACTTACTCTGCACTCCACCACACAACACCAGATCTCACATAAACGTAACGTTCGGAGTTTCCCCATTTTTTTTGCTCAGACGTGCAAAGTTTAGGAAAATGGCGGACAAAGTTCGGCCTACTTTAGTTTTTGTTACTCTTAATGACTTACACGACGAATTGAGACGAAAAAATCCGTCAAGGAATGGGATTGTGAGGTAGTAGGTACATAATGTTTTGTATGTGTGTGTATATAAGTGTCTGGCGATTTTCCTTAAACCTGAGATTAGCTGGGTCTTGGCGTGATGAGAGTTAATATTGATTGGGGGATTAAACGACTCGCCTACCCGTAATACCAGCCTATTATTGTCACACTGTAGGGCGGGGGCCTCTTCTCATACAGAGAAGGCGCGAGTGAGTTGGCGATTTGAGACTTATTTAAAAATTCTGTTTCCTTTTATCGATGTCAGTGATGTCGGAGATAAAAAAGTACATATTTTTCAGCATGTGAAGTTAATAAACGATTTTGGACGAAACTAGAGAAACAATTAAATGCAAAAATATTGACTGAATATATTAAAAATATTGACTAATTATATTGTACTATATTTTACACCAACGTATTCTTATTGTATTTTGTACTTTATTCTGATAAAGGTAAAGCTTTTAATTCAACGACAACCTAAATTTAAGTTCTAAATCCAGTTTTTACCCGACTGCCAAGAAAGGCAATAGCAATAAAGTCCTGTATAAGAAACAGAATTTCAAACCACAAAATCGGAATGAATTGTCAACTAGAATGTTAAAATCAGCTCAGTTACAACTTTGCATTTGAAGAGACAAGTACATTATGTAAATATCTTTATTCTTCGTTGCTCTATATTTTCTACTACCTTCCACTCGCGACTTCGTCCGCGTGGTTTATTTCACCCGTGTATTTTACGTCTAGAGTTACTGCTCGGCTCCCGTGTGTCGTACCGTTATGTTCTATGGCCTATGTTACTCAGAAATAATGTAGCTACGTATTGGTAAAAAAAACACAAAATTAAAAATTTTAACTAACCCCCGACAGAAGAAGAAAAATACCTACCGCAGCTAACAAAAGAGCTGATAACTTTAAAACCGCTGAATCGATTTCCACCAAACATAGCTAAGAAAACTTCCGACTTACACCTTTCAAACAAACAAAAAACAAATCAAAATCGGTTCATGCGTTCGGGAGCTAGGATGCCACAGGCAGACATACACACGCATACACAGACACGTCAAACTTAAAACACCCCGTTATTGTTGCGTCGGGGGTTAAAATCAGTCCAGTGGTTTCGGAACTGCCTCGTTGGCCTAGTGGTCCTAAGCGCGACTGCTACGCTAGAGGTCTTGGGTTCGATTCCCAGGTGGAGCAAAGTGTTATTGGGTTTTTGTATGAAATTCTCAGTAGCAGCTCGGAGTTAGGATTTGTGCCCGGTTAATGGCAATAGGCTCGCCCCCTATTACATGGGACCTAAACATACCGGCGAGCTGTGGGTGTACATTTGTACAACTCTGCCTAACCCCTCGGGGAATACAGGCGTGATGGTATGTTGTTGTGTTGTTGGTTTCGGAGTATATAAACAAACAAACAAACGAAAAAACTTTACGCTTTACAATATTAGTATAGATATAGATATCTCCTTTTCTGACGGAATAAATGGTTCTATGACTTAATAAACAACTTGCCAACAGAGGCCAGTCAATTGGTACAACATAATATTCTATGTATTGTATTGATTCTGTCAAGTATTCATAGGTTTTGTAACAACACTCATTGTTTATTGTCACTTGTTGTAGAGTTTCGGTTTCTGGGGCAGGTGATTGGTTGAATGAAAGGAAATGTAAAAAAGGAATCGCCTTTGATTACATAAAGATAAAAGTGGGCTTTAGTAACTTTTAGGAATGATTGTTATGTAATCTAAGTCTCAATCTTTCATTCTTCATCATCTGCTTAGCGTGTTCCTAACTGTGTTGGAGTCGGCTTCCAGTCTAACCGGATGCAGCTGAATATCTGTGTTTTACATCGACTGCCTATCTGACCTCCACAACCCAGCTACTGGGCAACACGATACCTCTTGGTAAGACTGGTTGCCTGACTTTCTGGCTTCTGACTATCCGTAACGACTGTCAAGGATTTACGAATGACAGCCGGGACCAACGGCTTTACGTGCTTTCCGAGCCACAGCGGTGTCACACCAACTTCCAAACTCTGGGCTGCTACTGAGAAATTCGTAATGGAAAAACCCAAAAACACTTTACCCGACCTGAGAATCGATCTCAGGAAACCGTGCTCATCAGTCGCGCTTACGACCGCGAGACCGTCAATAACACTCCACATTAGCATTTTTTTAAATTTAAATATTAGATTTTGACTACATTATAAACATTTTTAATTTTCTACAATTAGGATTACGCCTTCAAAAACTAAAAAGTGTAAAATAACTAGCTTTGGAAGTCGGCGGCTTTGTGTTTGTGCGGCTTGTGGTTTTGTATTGTCACCGACTTCCAAAGCTAAAGTTATTTTTGACTTTTTAGTTTTTGAAGGCGGTTGGTTGTCTTTTATTTTTACCAAAGTATTGAAGAAAGTTCTAGCAATCGTGGTCTAATGAACCTATGTTTTATGGTTGGTATTCCTAACAACTAAATCAAATCATTTATTTGCATAAAACTTGGTAGGTAACAAGATGTTCAATAAAATAAAATATGTACATTGTACAGCACGTTTTGCCGTGGCACACGGCACGCAAAATAATATAGAATGAGAAAAATTAATGGATTATACATTATAGTCAAAGTAGTATTAATTAGATAAATAGAAGAAAGTAAATCTCAAATCAATTAAACATTGAAATCAATTTTAAGAAAATACAATAATAGATTAAAAACAATTCAATATTGAAATTATTTTCATTGTGGAATTCATGAATACTGGAATAACATTTGTTGGTCAGAATTATTTTCAATTTATTTTTAAATACTTGTACATTGAAATTTTTAATGTCATTAGGGATTTTGTTATATATTTTTGGCGCCATACATAATACGCTTTTTCTTGCCAGAGCAGTTTTCGCTCTATGTAGACACAATCTATTCCTATTAAGTTTGCGCCTGGTCCTCTTTACCACATCAGATACAAATAGATGAGGGTTTTTATGAACAAACAGTGCTATCTCTAATACGTATATTGATGGAAGTGTTAAAATTTTGTGAGCTATAAAGAACGGTTTACAAGAGTCAGCAAGCAATACATTAAAAAAAAATGTTTTTCGCTTTTTAGGATCAATTTCCTGTCAATCCAAATCTATGATGGAACAGTAATACTACGTAAATTAACAAGACACCAGAGGCCCTTTTTAGTTTTTCAGTGGCATTGTCTTTGTGTAACACACATACAAAAAAAAAGACATACAGTCGAATTGATAACCTTCTCCTTTTTTGAAGTCGGTTAAAAAATAAAAACATATTCAATAATGGCTAAGTTTATCCAAAGCCATTCTTACTATCTCGAAACGTTTTATTTTTATCCAATACTTCGAGCATTTTGATCCTCTAGGGATTTAAACGGCTATCCAAAAATCTTTTACCATTACTTATAGCAATACTCCTTATGGGATTTTCATGATAGCAACTCGACCAACCAAGGGTTGTAAGGAAAAACACAAGTTCAATAAAGTGCTCCTCAACCGCAGCGATTTTATCTCCGAGTGAAAATATACGGGTCAACATTGCGTGTTGGCACGCAACGTTTCTTTTTTGTCCGTGGTTATAAATTTTATTGTACAACTATCGTAAAAGTTAAGAAGTACTTTTGAGTTTATGTTTCCATGAATTTTTATATAGTTTTTACGGAGTTTTCAGCTATAAATACAAGCGTTTCTAAAAATTATACCATGTATTTATTCTAGCTTCGCAAAGAGTTGCTTTTTCAATGAAAATTGTTTTGAAGTTGTAAAAAAAAAATGTCTTGCTTAGTTACGCAGTAGGTACGCACTGTACTTAAATTAAATTTTGCATTATAAAATGTGTGGTTATAAATAAAATCATAAGTAACATCTTAAATCTTATAATACTTTAACTTGATTATTCAGTAACTTAATACAAAAAAAAAAATTTTTTTTTTATGAAATACGTAAAATGGATCGTGAGAATTGGGCCAGAGTAGTCATGCTATGGGTGTCGGAAAACAAACGTCGTCTCCGAGGAAGTACTACGAAACGTGGGTGTGGTGAACTGACGATTTACAGTCGTTTATAGGACACTGGCCAGAGAAGGCAATAAACAAGGATGAGTTTTAATAAACAAGAAAGGGTATTGGATGACATTTGCCCAGTAGTGGGACAAAACAGTTTGAGTAAAAAAAAAGTATGAGAAACCGCGACAAACATTAAAAATAAACACAACCAGGCACCCCCCAAAAGGCAGTCTCCTATAGAGAAGAATAGGCAAGAAACTCCATACACACTCTTAAAAAATAAATTGTTTTACAATAATACGCACAAGTATAGTAGCAGCCACGAGTCGTTATGCGATTGGTCCTTCCAGACGGACTCATCGCCAATCGGTCATCCTCCGGCCATCGATCGGTGAACCAAAAACGAAATTGACCCTTGTGCTCACGACCCGTGGTGGCCACTATACCTACATACATTTAATAATTATATGAATGAAAATATAATATATAATAAACAGCGTACCTGAACTCTTTTCACCAACCGAACCCTGAGCGGAGAAGAATTTAATATTCTATTCAGCATCACCTCTTACAAAATGGAACAGAATTCAAATTCTGCCGGGTGGTCTTTCATCCCGTGTGTTTTCAAACCAATCCACAGAATGAGTCGGCGACTTTACGAGTAGTAGTCGACATAAAGAGGATATAGTTTGAATACTAGTATAATAATGACAAGACAACTGTTTGTGTTCAATAGTAGGGCTTACGAGATTTCAACTGGAAACTTTATAGGATTTACGTAAGGTTTATAGGCCAAGATCCTGGTGTCGTCAGATCTACGTCATTTTATGTACTTTCTTTTCAGACATGTTGCCTGACGACCACGGTATTTTATTAGACTGTAAGTGTAAATGTTTTGCTTGATAGTTGTTTTTAATAAAGAATTTTGAAAAATAAATAAACAAACTATTCACATACCATCTCGCCTGTATTCCCCGAAGGGTTAGGCAGAGGTGTACTAATGTACACCCACAGTTCGCCGGTATGTTTAGGTCCTATGTAATAGGAGCCGAGCCTATTGCCATTAACCGGGCAGAAATCCTAACTCCGAGCTGCTACTGAGAATTTTAAAGCAAAACCCAAAAACAATTTCGTCGACCTGGAAATCGAACCCAAGACCTCTATTGTAGCAGTCGCGCTTAGGACCACTAGGCTACCGCGGCAGTTAAGTAATAAATGTATACATAATATATATATTATATATTGAAGGCACGGTTGGCGTAGTGGCTGAGCAATTGGCTGCTGCGCTGCGTGTCACGAGTTCGATTCCCGCACGGAACAAATATACAGATAGTTAGTAGATACAGGCCTACAGATAGTTGTTCCTGGTCTGGCTGTATGTGTATGTGAGTTTATATGTTCGTAAACGCACCCACGACACAGGAGAAATTCCTAGTGTGGGGCGGCAACGTCTAAAAAAAAAAACAAAAAAAATATTCCAATTTATTATGTAGTTATCCGAACTTCTAATCAAGCATGAAAAAGTAATTCTGATAAGAATCTCTAGAGACTGGAGATGTATCAATAACACCTACCTATGAAGCTATGTACCTAGTCATTAAATGTATATCCAATTATTCGTTATAGAGTCACAAAGTAAAGTCGCTCCTATTCAAGTAATCTTAATTGTATGTATGTGTTTATTACTTACTGAGTTGAAATTGTTGTACAACGTGTAACATTTAAGTTTGCATAGCACAGAATCGGCGTCTGAATCAATTTGAACAATTTCTTCAATAGTCTAATTTCCCTGTATTCCCCGAAAGGTTAGGCAGAGGTGTAACAGAATACACCGATAGTTCGCCGGTATATTTTAAGTCCCATGTAATAGGGGGCAAGCCTATTGCCATTAATCGGGCACAAATTCTAACTCCGAGCTGCTACTGATAATTTCATAGGTTTATTTTTTTATTTACATAACATACCATCACGCCTATATTACCCGAAGGGTTAGGCAGAGGTGTAACAATGTACACCCACAGTTCGCCGGTATGTTTAGGTCCCATGTAATAAGGGGCGAGCCTATTGCCATTAACCGGGCACAAATCCTAACTCCGAGCTGCTACTGAGAATTTCTTAGGTTTATTTTTTTATGTATGTTTAATAATAGATTAAATTTATAAGTGCGTTTTAAAAAACCTTATCGTCTTGATTAAGGTTTAGCTTTCGTTTGATTCCACTGTTCAACGGGTATATGAACTAGTATATATATTTTTTAGGATAAAAAAACATATCTATTTTCTATAGAAAATGCACCCAAAAAACCGGCTTAAAATAGCACTATCCACGTTGAATTTTAGAGGAAGGATAATAATGACCAATAGTCCGACACACGTAAAAACGAGCGAGTGCGATGCCGCTGAATGTTGCGTTGCGGAGTACTGTAGCATTTTTTTTTGTGCCGGTGTTGAAAATCCTCATGGATATCAAAACTATCCAGTTCTTATGGACTTAAAACCAACTCGGCGTTCCTATTCCTCACATGCGCTGAGGACCCCGGGAGCACAGCGATAGGCGTTGTCGCCTATTGGTGTGTGTCGACCCTTGGAGTTTACTAAAAAAAAATTCCTTGCAAGGATTTGGTGAGTGCAAAAAAATCACTACCATTGCTAACAAACGAGCAGATAACTTTGAAACCGCTGAACCGATTTCCACTACACAACACCGAAACACTAATAACAAAATCAAAATCGGTTCATGCGTTCGGGAGCTACGAAGCCACAGACAGACACACACGCACACATCCCGAACGCATGAACCGATTTTGATTTTGTTTCATTTGTTTGAAAGGTGAATTAGTCGTGAGTGTTCTTAGCTATGTTTGATGGAAATCGGTTCAGTGGTTGCAAAGTTATCGGCTCTTTTGTTAGCTGCGGTAGGGATTTTTATTCTTCTGTCGGGGGTTATTAGAAATATTACGTATAGTTTAATCCTTGTTACTTATATTTTTTTCCTTTCTCAAGGGCGTCGCTTACGCAAAGTCACTGACTCGCTTAGCGTCTTACCTAGCGGTTTGAAATATCACAAACTCTCACCAAACCAACGGACTACAGCATAAAAGCCCAAGGAAAAAATACCACAGTCACAAAAAAAGCCATTTTGAAAAAACTCTTAATTGCTATATTCAGCGTTATAATCAGTGGCTGACGGTACTAATGACGTGCCTGTGTGGCTCGACCTCGAGGACTCTCTGCTTCGCGGTGCATTTAGCTCAAAAGTAAATATGTTGGACGCTTGTGCCTGTATAGGTGTAAGCTGTTGGACTTTTTTATAGGAGGTATACGATCTGAAAAATGATTTTGACATAATTTGCGCTAGAGATTGACAGATCTAGCAAATGTCACGCGTAGCAGTTCTCGCGGCCCACCCATCAAGCGCAACAGGGGTTAACAGGTCACCTCACCTCGAGCTCATTTCACCTAAGTTTTCCGAGCGAGATTTTTACAGAACAGTCTGGCTAGATCTTTGTTTATTAAGTGAGAAAATTGGCCTAGTGATTCTATGCGCGACTGCTACGCTAGAGATCTTGGGTTTGATTACCAGGTCGAGCAAAGTATTATTGGGTTTTTCTATGAATTCTCAGTAGCAGCTCGGAGTTACGATTTGTGCCTGGTTAATGGCAATAGGCTCGCCCCCTATTACATGGGACTTAAACATACCGGTGAACTGTAGGTGTACATTGTTACACCTTTGCCTAACCCTTCGGGGAATACAGGTGTGATGATTTGTGTAAGAAAATTATGCTTGGTGCTGTATTATATATATAGAGCGCGCTGTCAACAGTCATCTTAATTTGTATTTTCCTCGTTGTAAAGTATAGGCATAGATTTAAGCATTTTTTATTTATCAGTGAATTTAGATGAAGTGAATTTGAGATGAGCCAGTTATCCCACATGATGCTAGTGATTGACAGCGCTCCTCAAGCTCACTTCACTCAAATTCACCGAGAGAGATTTTGACAGAACAGCACTGCAAATCCTTAGATACCCAATTTGATCCGACTTGACTTTTACATCATTTTTTTTAATAATGGGTAATCATCAAATGACTTCTCCTCGTCTAGGCGGATCGAAAGGAGTGTCAGACTTTTACTGACTAAAAACCATCCGTGTACTTTGCGTTCCAAGGCCGCGGTAACTCTTCTATGTTCTATGTTAGCGGTGTGGTTTCCGCACTTAGTCCTCACGTGGACCATTGTACGTGGCGGTAACTCTTTCGAACAAATTCCACAACACTGGTGTCTTTTACTTCTACAAATTTAATTTAATAATTTTGAACCACAAGATATACATACCATCACGTCTGTATTCCCCGAAGCGTTAGGCAGAGGTGTACCAGTTTACACCCACAGTTCGCCAGTATGTTAAGGTCCCATGTAATAGGGGGCGAGCCTATTGCCATTAACTGGGCACAGATCCTAACTCCGAGCAGCTACTGAGAATTTTATACAAAAACTCAAAAACACTTTTTGCTCGACCTGGGAATCGAACCCAAGACCTTTAGCGTAGCAGTCGCGCTTAGGACCACTAGGCTAACTAGGCATGTAATACAACCACTTTGAGCAAAGAAAACGATCAAGCAAGAGATAAGCTATGCAATAAGCAGTTTACCGCTTATAATACGGTCATAAAAAATAAAATCCATCAAAATTCCTGCCAAAAAAGAAACCAAAATAAAGCCTTGAACACACAAATAAATGGAAACTTTCCCTTTAGAATTTATCACTGGTTATAAAGTAAACCATTTTATGCTTCCCTCCCTGAGTATGTAATGAATCGCCCTCGTAAAATTAGGTACAGTCTGACTGTGAGATTAGTACTAAACTCTTGTATATTGGGTCACTTTAGTTCTTTAGAAATAAAGTCTAATCTGGCTTAATTGAATTCGGAGTACGAGACAGATGTTTGGGCAATTTTAACCTTCTGTTATTGGACTTTCAGTTGATTTTCTCGTCTCGTCTTTTGTGTGGTTCGTTGTGAAGGTGAATGATTTTCAAACAATTATTTATATTTTATAAGGTGACTGTACAGCTAATTGTTACGTGTAACATAATTATATTTGTTATGGATGGATGTTTCTAACTCAATCACGCCAGAACGGCTGAACGGATCTGGTAAAATTTGGCATAGAAATAGATTATTGTATGGAATTTTATGCCGGCATTGGCGTTTTATGCCGGTTAATGTACGGGTCGTGAGAGATAATATATCTCTACTTTGACGCGGACGAAATCGCGGGGCAAAACTACTCGCCTGAATAGAATAACAACCCTTCTATGTTTAATTCTGTTAAAATACCTTCTAGTCCTTTGATCCAAACCGTTAGTAGGCTGCGGGTTGTTCGCAAGAGATACCGCGCCCCCGGAACGCAAAGGGCACAAGAAGGAACATGGGTGGGTTTTAGTCAGTAAAAGTCTGACACTCCCTCCCGCCCCGCCCAGGGCGGGAGAAGTTATTTGATGATTTCCCACCCACCAAAAAAAAAAAAACCGTTAGTAGGTCACGGAGACCAGAGGGTTATATAAATAGGGGTTAAAAAAAACTACTAATATGTTAGGAACGATCGCAATCTAACCTATCAAAAATGCCTTTATCTATGCTAATATAATAAAGAGAAAAGATTTGTTTGTTTGTTTGTAATGAATAGGCTCCGAAACTACTGGACCGATTTTAACTATTGTTTCACCAATAGATAGCAACATTATTTCTGAGTAACATAGGCTATATAAAATCACGCTACGACCCACGGGAGTGAAGCAGTAACGGAGGACGTAACTTAATGCGGGTAAAGTAAGACATGCAGACGAAGTCGTGGGCGGGTCGCTAGTTTTAACTAAAATTTGTGAAGTGATTGTCGCTGCAATGAAATTCTTTGTTTCTTCTTTTTTTTTCTTTTTTTAAAAAAAACGTTGCCCCACACTAGGAATTTCTCCTGTATCGTGGGTGCGTTTACAAACATATAAACTCACATACACAAACAGCCAGACCCGGAACAACTATCTGTAGGTCATACAAATATTTGTTCCGTGCGGGAATCGAACCCGCGACACGCAGCGCAGCAGTCGATCGCTCGGCCACTGCGCCAACCGTGTCGTTAATTGCGACTTACATTTAACCAGTTTCTATAAATATCAACAATAAATTATAAACCTTTTAAAAAACATCATATAATCGGCACAGAATTCATAAAACTGCCTCGGTAGCCTAGTGGTCCTAAGCGCGACTGCTACGCTAGAGGTCTTGGGCTCGATTCCCAGGTCGATCAAAAAGTGTCATTGGGTTTTTCTATGAAATTCTCAGTAACAGCTCGGAGTTAGGATTTGTGCACGGTTAATGGCAATAGGCTCGCCCCCTATTACTTGGGACCTAAACGTACCGGCCAACTGTAGGTGTACATTGGTACGCCTCTGCCTAACCCTTCGGGGAATACAGGCGTGATGGTGTGGAATTCGTGAAACATCACCTTTTCCCATAAATAAAGTCACCTGGCACTAAATTACAGATATTTGCCACTAAATTACTTGACACGTGGTACGTATAGTGTTATGTGACCTCACGCTATGAAATTCAGGAATCTTTTGTTTTATACGAAAACCTTTTTTATGGGGACCCGTTTGGCGGGTCCTACACCCGCCTTTTTGCAACGTAATTCGTTCGTCACGTTCTAGTGATGTGAATGAGGAATTATTATCGATAAAAATGAAAATATGTATAATAATTTTGAGGGATTTTCTCATGGATTCATTTTTAGGGTTCCGATACGCCAAATAAAAAGGGAACCCTTGTGTCATCGTATTTTGTACATCTATCATACATCGTTTTTCTCAAGATCTATTGAAACGTAGGATAATTTGAATATTCGCACAATTTTAGATATTCATAACGTGCTCGCAAACTTCATAAAAGCTATACTATCTTTTAATTATATGAACACGTACGGGTTGGTCCGTCTGGTTAAATACGCTTGTCTTCATTGCATTTTGTCTTTTCAAGAGCTTTTTGTTTGAAGTATATCTAATAAAAATTACTTATTTTTATTTTCTGAAAAATATTTCTATCGACTTAATAACTGAATTTAATAGAAATCTAACAAAGATGAAATTGGCACGTAAATTAATATTAATATCACTTTACAATAGAAACACGTGTATAATAAATCTTTTGAGGTTTTTCCACGTGGAAGCCAGAATCGAGGAAAAAAAACGTTAATAATTGGAACAACATTTCTAAATATTTATTTTCATTTATTAAAATATTTAAAAATGTTGAACTGCCCCATTAGTCTCGTGGTCGCAAGCGCTACTGATGAGCGTTCAGTCCCGGGTTCGTTTCCCAGGTCGGGCAAAAAGAGTTATTGGATTTTTCCATCAGGTTTTGCTCAGTATATAGCAGCTCGGAGTTTGGAAGTTGGTGGTGTGACACCCCCGTGCCTCAAAAAGCACGTAAACCCGTTGATCCCGTTTGTCATTAGTAGATCTTCAACAGTTGTTACGGATAGTCAGAAGTCAGAAAGTCTGACAACCAGTCTAACCAAGAGATATCGTGTTGCCTAGTAACTGGGTTGTGGAGGTCAGATAGGCAGTCGCTCCACGTGAAACACTGGTATTCAGCTGCATCCGGTTGGACTGGAAGCCGACCCCAACACAGTTGGGAAAAGGCTAAGCAGATGATGATTAAAAAATGTCTTGTCTATCGCCCCAGATACCAATTGCACAGTACATCCGAACTAATATTATAAATACGAAAGTAAGTTTGTTTGTAACCTTATCACGCCTAAACCACTGAACCGATCATCCTGAAATTTTGCATATACGTTGTCAGGTGTACAGAAACGGACATAGAGTATTAGACATCCCGAAAAAAAGTATTGTTCCCGAGGAAAACAACAATAACGTTCTTATGATAATAGATGGCGCCACGTATCTTTCGAATAAACCTACTGACGCGAACAAAGTAGCGAGCGAGAGCTAGTATGAAATACAATTTCTTTAGAGATCGTTTATTCTGTTTGAAAATATTTAGACAAATCAATTCTAAAAGTTCGATGAAACTTGTAAACGAAGTAATGATTTGCTTTCAAGTGTTCTTAATAATCTTCTCCCCAAAAACTCATTATATTTACGAGAGCTCAATAATTTATTTGTGACATAGAATAATGTTTACGCATTGAAATTCAGGGAAACTTCATTCGAATTTACCATTTACAGACACATTTTATCAGAATAATAATTCATTTGCTTTTTCAACTTTTCGAAAACAAATGTCGAAAGTTTTAGTTGAAAAATATCGATAGTCGATAAGTCACGTCACTAGCTGAAGTTTACGCAAGGGTATCTTCTATAGTCGAACATTTACATACAAATGTCGGGTAGTACTGCGAATGACATAACATTATTGTCTAGGAGACTGCGTTTCGGAAAATGCGTCATCTATTTCCGATTGCTTGGAGATAAAATCAATGGAAATAAATTAGTATTTAGTTATAAAAATAATAACAGCCTATTACTAGCCCATTGCAGGGCTGGCCCTCTTCCCATACAGAGAAGGAACAAGTATCGATCACCACGCTTGTTCAAGGCGGATTGGCGATTTAAGAAAGTTCAGTTTTCTTCACTGATGGTAGTGATGTCCAAGATAAACTTAGAAACTGCATATGAAATAGGAAAAGTCACATTGGTATAGTCACCGGCACGAGTCGTGAGCAAAAACGTCAAGTTAATTTTCGGGTTGTTGGCTTCTTGTCTGGGGTTTTCGGGGCACCGATCCTGCACGCAATCGGTCTGACTCACGGACCACCGCGTGCAGCATTGGCGACCCAAACCCAGAAAGGAAGCCAAAAACTCAAAACCAATTTGACGTATGTGCTCACAACTCGTGCCGGCTACTATACTTGCCCGTGCCCGGTTGCGAACCCACAGCCTAGTGCAGGAGATAAAGGCATCTTAACCACAGGGCCAACACGAATTATTTATTTTTATTTATTTATTTGTTTACACACTTTCAGCTACCACATTATCGGAAGATACTGCCCTGTTGGTGTCGTGATGGCAAGCACGACTGTTGAACGTAGAGACCTGGGTTCGCTTGGGTCGAGCGAAAAATGTTATTGGGTTGTCAATTAGGTATTTATCAGTAACAGCCCGGAGTTTGGAAGTCGGTGGTTTTACACTCCTGTGCCTCGAAGCAACGTTAATCTGTTTGTCCTGCGGCTGATCTCTCCCCGGTTGTGTCGGATTGCCGCCCCGTCAAACTATGAGAGTTAGGGAAGAGGGAGTGCTCCTCTGTTTACGCACAGACTTGTGCACTATAATTTTTCCTGCGTACTTGGCTAGTCTGCATTAAGATTACCCGCCGTGGCCGTCTCGAAAGCTTGCTTCAGTATTAATAATTGTTTTTTTTTTTTCAGGTACTTTTCATTGATATCTCAGCGGCTACCTGTCCCAGTAAATAGGTACTTCTTACTCTATTAATTTATGAAATAACTTGTTGGTATACAAACAATATTGAGTTACCCCGAACTGCCCATAAGACGTTTATTCCCGAACTTTTGCCATACACTTCTCCAACCAATGAACATAATACAAAAAAAAACTGACCAAGTGCGAATCGGCCTTACACACGAAGGGTTCTACCATCGAATATTTAAAACTACATACAAAAACGCGTTGCTTTTTTAGGATACCATTTAATTTTTCAACTGTATTTTATGATTATCATTTATCGATTATCATTTGTTGTTAACTGCCTCGGTAGCCTAGGGGTCCTAAGCGCGACTGCTTGGCCTTGGGTTCGATTCGCAGGTCGCGCAAAAAGTGTTATTGGGTAGTAGTACACCTCTGCCTAACCCTTTGAGGAATACAGGCATGATAGTATGTTAGAAATAATGCACACCCTGTGCAAATGACAAATTTCTACTGATTATGGTTCATGAGATATAACGCTGACAGACAGACGTACATACAGCCGAGGTTTAGTGACCGGGTCTCGTTTACACTTTTTCGATAAAGAACCCCAACAGAATCACCCATACCAACCGGATTAGTGATCTATTTTACTGTTATTACTATCGCCTTCAATAAACTATATACTGAATACGCGACAAATTCCAATATTGTCAAAACAAATATTTCGAGATCTGGCGAAGTTTAGCTTCCTGCTTCCTAGACTAAGATGAAAACAAGTGGAAAATGGAGGACAATTAACTTAACGTTTTATGTGTGTTATGATCGATACAATATGGGTTTTGTTTTCTGTAAATAAGGTTCAATTTCTGTTGTAATGTTTTTGACAATGGCTGTCACAAACATTGGGTTACAATGGCCGGTCGTTTATTGATGATATTTTTCGTTGAATTATGTTCAATTTTTTGGGGCATGTAATGGTGATTGTTAAATCCTGATTGCTTTTATTTTTAACCTCCGACTTAAAATAAAAAGAGGAGTGTCGTAAGTTTGACGTGTCTGTGTGTCTGTCTGTGGCACCGTAACTCTTAAACGGATGAATCGATTTAAATTTGAAAGCAGGTTTCCTAGTGATGGTTCTTCTTTTTGTTTTATTAAAATCGGTTCAGCCGTTTCTAGGTTATCAGCTATTTTGTTAGCTGCGGTAGGAATCTCTATTCTTCTGTGGGGGGTTACTTACAATTTTTAATTTTATTACCTGTGATTTTTTTCCCTACATTAGGAATTTCTCCTTTTTCGTGAGTGCTTTTAACAACATAGAAATTCATATACAAAAATGGCCAGACCCGGAACACCTATCTGAAGACCAGAAGGTAGTAGTAGAGCTCTTCGTGAAGGAGCTCGCCCGAGGAAGTACTACCACCATATCTATTTCTGCCGCAAAGCAGCGATGCCATGTTTCGGTTTGAAGGGTACCGGCGCCGGTGTAATCATAGGCACATGAGACAGTTCAACTTTATCTCTGATGGCAACGCAATTGCAAGGCCTCTGGTATTGCACATGTCTATAGGCAGCGGTGACCACTTAATAGCAGGGAGGAGGTCGCGCGTCGGCTTGATTGCCATTCAAAAGATACAAATATTTGTTTCGTGCGGGAATTGGCTTCCAGAGCTGCAAAGACACACACCTACCATCACAAACAGGGACATTTGGTTCTTTTCCCGACCCAGACCCCCCCACCCCCCCCCCTAACTTATGTAAAGCGCGCCATTCATCGTGGCTTCGTATGCAGCCCGCCGTGTTAGACTCAATGCCACATAATGTTTGATGCATGGGTTTCTTTACTATCATAATAAGTGGGGAGCATTTTTCTTGGCGTAATTCTATTTTCTGTGAGTTTATATGTTTGTAAACGCACTCAGGAGCTATTTGCGACAAGCTTTGTTAAAATTGTAAGGTGAATTAGAGGCGTTTTTCGACACATTATGTTTTTTTTTTTTTTAATCTTATTACTTGGCTAAGAAGCCGACGGCCCACCTGATGTTAAGTGGTTACCGCTACCTATAAACATCAGCAATAGCAGAGGTCTTGCAAATGCGTTACCAACCCAGATACAAAGTTGAAATGTCACACGTGCTTGTAATCGCACCGGCACCCATACCCTTCAAACCGAAACACAGCAACGCTGGTTTGGGACAGAAATAGGTATGGTGGTAGTACTCCCCGGACGAGCTCCTTCACAAAGAGCTCTACTACTGATATACTGTGTTTTCACAATACAAAAGCCCTTTAAAATGGTCTAATTAAAATAAATGATTTAACTATAACATCATTGAATTGTACACAGACAAAGTCGCGAGCAAAACCTAGTCTTCTACAACAAGACATTCCCAAAGAAATGTACCTAGTCGCACAACATTCAATTAGGAACATTTACAATTCAAGACTACAAACTAACAAGTTTGCATAAATTTAGTGATGCAACATGTGCATTTTAGACTGTCTTGCACGGTAGAGCACTTAATCACGGATACTGCTTCATATATGTACTAGAAAGTTATAATTAAGATCTGTAACTACATCACATACCATTACGCCTGTATTCCCCGAAGGGTTAGGCAGAGGTGTAACAATGTACACCCACAGTTCGCCGCTATGTTTAGGCCCCATGTAATAGGGGGCGAGCCTATTGCCATTAACCGGACACAAATCCTAAGTCCGAGCTGCTACTGAGAATTTCATAGAAAAACTCAATAACACTTTTTGCTCAACCTGGGATTCGAACCCAAGACCTCTAGCGTAGCAGTCGCGCTTAGGACCACTAGGGCAACAAGGCAGTTCTGTAACTACCTAACGAATTTTATAAGTTCCTTTGTAACCTTGAAGTAACTGGTTTAACGCATCTGACACTCCGATAGCGTCTGAAAACAACTGCGAGGCGCATGATACGGCCATTATTTCTTCTTGTGTATAAAAAAACCAGCTTGTGCGCAGGGTAAAGGCATCTTCTCATACACAGAAGACACGAGTATTAATCGCACCGCTTCCCCAAGGCGGATTGGATTAATTTAACTATAAGTCCAGATTCCCTTACGATGTTTTCTTTCTCAAAACTGCCTCGTTAGCCTAGTGGTCCTGCTGCGGGTTGTTCGTAAGAGATACCGCGCCCCCGGAACGCAAAGGGCACAAGAAGGAACATGGGTGGGTTTAGTCAGTAAAAGTCTGACACTGCCTCCCGCCCCGCCCAGGGCGGGAGAAGTTATTTGATGATTTCCCCCCCACCAAAAAAAAAAAAAGCCTAGTGGTCCTAAGTGCGACTGCTAAGCTAGAGGTCTTGGGTTCGAGACCCAGGTCAAGCAAAAAGTGTTATTGGGTTTTGTTTTTTGCTGGAATTTGTGCCCGGTTGAGGGCAATAGGCTCGCCCCCTATTACATGGGACCTAAAAACATACCGGCGCACTTTGGGCGTATATTGCGTGCACCTCTACTTCACCCTTCGGGGAATACAGGCGTGATAGTATGTGTATGTGTGTTTTTATTTCACTGTTATCAGTGACGTCCAAGGTAAACTTGGAAAGTAAATTGAAAAAGTCCGTCCGCTTGGGAGAAAAAAAAATATACGTATACATACACTAGCTTATGCTCGCAACTTCGTCCGCGGCAAATTTGATATATTATCCCACGGGATCCGTACATTTTTCCGAGACAAAAAGTATCCTATGTGTTATTCCATACTACAATCTATCTCAGTGCCAAATTTCATCTAGATCCGTTCAGCCGTTTAGGCGTGAAAGATTAAAATCATCCATTCTCACAAACTCTCGCATTTATGTTAGTAGGATATTAGGATACACTCGGAAAACACAACCCTCCTTCTGGCGCAGTTGGGTAAAAAGCCATGTAGTGCTTTCTCGTGCTCGGTTGCAATCCTGGAACCTAGTGTATAAGAAGCGTGTGCAAAATTACAATGTCTATGAGACTGAATTCTTTTAGACCCGAGACGTCTATAGCCAACCCTTATTTCTATCAAGGGTATAATGATAATGCCGAAGTCTCACGAAATGGAATCGAGTGTTAAATAAATTACTATCTATTTTTCCTCACAATTGTATCTTTTGTAATAAATTGATTGTGAATTGATTGTGGCCATTCAAGAAGGCTGATGAAGACTTAGACTCTGATTCGGGCTCTAATCAGGATAGACACTATCTACCGGATAAATGACCCTTCGGTGTCGTGTTTGCACGACTTCTAGCTTGGGGTCCTAGTTCGGACAAAGCGTTATTAGGAATTTCTCAGTAGCAGCCTGGAGATTCGCGGGCCTGTGGACGGTGAGCAATGGGTAGCTCACCGTCCGTACGTTGCATAACGACAAGCCGTGTCGACGGCGCGTTCGTGTTCCACGCGCGCCTCATCGAGATGTCAGCAATTTTTGAAGGGGGCACTCAGGGCCGATGCCTGCCGGGGCTGCGGGTTGTTAGTATGAGATACCGCGTCCGCGGAACGCAAAGGGCACAAAAAGGAACATGGATGGGTTTTAGTCAATAAAAGTCCGACACTCGCTCCCGCCCCGCCCAGGGCGGGGGAAGTCATTCGATGATTTCCCATCGGTAAAAAAAAGCCTGGAGTTTAGAAATAGATATTGTGACACTCCCGTGTCTCGGAAAGCACGTGAAGCCGTTGATCCAGCGCCTGATCTTTCTCGAGTCATGTCCGATTGTCGTCCCATCGAACTATGGTGGTACGGGAAGAGGGAATGCACCTGTGTTTGCACACACAATTGTGCTCTATAATATCTCCAATGTACCGATGACCATGACCGAGATACGTTCGGGAGGATGTAATTATTATTAACCGAATATGAAAAGGAACAGAATTAGTTCGTATCCGGAAGATTAATTAACTAGAACTAAAGAGGGCGTGATGAAGATGGCATTGGCCTTATTATTAGATGAGTTTAATAGGATAATGATGAGACATCATATTTTTAGGGCCAAAATAAAATCCGTACAAATAAATAAAATTGAAATGTCTGTTTGTTATGTCAAAATAATATTTTTATTTACAAAATAAATATGAATGTTGAAACGTTAAAATAAAAATAAAACGAAACGTCACATACACAAAAAAAAAAAATCTGTCTGTCTGTTTGTTTCGTCTATTCTCCAAAATGGCTGTACCAATTATGACAAGACTTCCACTAGCCGCCTAACTGCGTCGTAAGCCTAGTGGTCCTAAGCGCGACTGCTACGTCAGAGGTATTGGTATCGATTCCCAGGTCGGGCAAAAGGTGTTACTGGGTTTTTCTGTGAAATTCTCAGTAGCAGCTCGGAGTCAGGATCTGTCCCCGGTTAATGGCAATAGGCTCGCCCCTTATTACATGGGACCTAAACATACCGGCGAACTGTGGGTGTACACTGGTACACCTCTGCCTAACCCTTCGGGGAATACAAGCGTGATTGTATGTACTTCCACTAGCATATACCTGATTCTAAAAAGTAACTTAGGCTACAATATTTTAGAAAAAAAAAAAGAGATCCTCCCAAAAAAATAACATCCCATGATAACCGATATTTACGCGAATCCAGTCGCGAGCATAATCAATTACACTAAACTATCAAATATCTAACACAAACGAATAACATAGCAAGGCATTCAATTTAGCTCGCCTGCTATGAAGCGGCTTCAAACAGCGGAGTTAGCATAAAGTAGAGCTGCATGGACGATTAAGCGTACTACAGTAGAATTGTTGTTCTGCATACATATGGCGTTTCTCGTATTTGACTTGATGAATGCTTTTAGAGTTGTGTAGATGGGTTTTCCTGTTGAGATAAACCCATGGAGTCGCGTTTATCTTCTAAATATATAAAGAATGTACCTGTCAAAACATGACATGGCCGCCATTTTGGGTATCAGAAGGCCAATTCTACTTATTGAAAATATTCAAAATCTATTCCCAATTTCATCTCAGTGACAGTCAATGTCAAAAATGCAGGTAAATTTGAAGCATCGTTCCACAAAGTTAGTAGAATTGGCCTCTATTATCAATTGAAATAAAGTTCTTGTTTGTGTGAAACGCGTCAAATCGCGTAATATTTGGCGGCCATTTTGTGTCTCAAAGTGACGGTGCTATGTGCGAACCCCGTGGTCCAGCCAAAGGTAGTTAGAGAAACGCCATACGGCATAGTCCGCCTTCCCCGATGCCGACGCAGTCCATGAAGATTTCCACTCCGAAAAACAAAGGCAGGTAACAACCGTAGTAATAGATCGATGTCGCATTTAAACCTAAGTCCTTCTGGCAGTATGTCAGTAGTGTTAATTCTGCAAAGCTCCTTCGAACACCAGGATCTTGCACTGTGCATTAAATCCTAAGTCAAACGTTGCCAGCTCTCCATACATTACAGTGTCGACAGTGTATATTTATGTGAGCTACACTGCACAGTGCTATATATCTTGTAAGTTCAAACGTCAAGACAATCGCAAATGTAAGTGACTTCGTGCAGGCGGAAATATAGGGGGATGTGTTTTTTGCGTGTACGCCTTGTGTTTCCAAATGACGCTGGAAATAAACGTTCATCTATGTAAATTTAGATACTGGACTCATCTTGCGTCTGTTTTTTCATTCAGTAGTCCATGGCTTTCTAAAAGGTTGTGAATTCAAATTTGGAATAACGATGTCACCCAAATGATACTGGCCTGTATGTGAGCTTCAAAACTGCATGGTTTTTTCTTCTTCGACTTATTATTTCAAAATAATAAAATGTTCAGGCCTTCCCAATATCAACCCATAGGAATGCACGGTGCTTAGATTAAGGGATCAGGAAATGTATATGCAAATAATGGCCAAAAATAAGAATATGGTCTTAGACTTAACTGCCTCGGTAGCCTAGTGGTCTTACGCGCAACTGATACGCTAGAGGTCTTGGGTTCGATTCCCAGGTCGAGTAAAAAGTGTTATTGGGTTTTTCTATGAAATTCTCAGTAGCAGCTCGGAGTTAGGATTTGTGCCCGGTTAATGGCAATAGGCTCGCCCCCTATTACATGGGACCTAAACATACCGGCGAACTGTGGGTGTACATTGTCACACCTCTGCCTAACCCTTCGGGGAATACAAGCGTGATAGTATGTTATGTTCTTAGACCCTAAAGTCCAGCACTCACATGATGATTTAAAGTGGAATATCTAAAGGGTTTTGGTCAGACATCAGTTGCAGATAAGGTTCTATAAACACACTTGATATCTTAATATAATATCATAAACATGTTTTCCCACTAAAGTGGTAGCAAGTTAAATGGCCACCTAAAACTGACGTCACGTTTCACATTTTCAAGTCCAAAACAGGCTCCAAATAGATCCATAACTCTCCAACTGACTGAATCCTTGGCAATCCAAAATTGGCTGTAAATGGTTTAATTAAAATAAATGGATTTCAGGATTAATTCAGCCTTATCCAATCTATTGCTAGACAACTAGACACTGGCTTAAATATGTTACTTAGTGGATTTACGTCTGCCCTTAGGCGGAGTAAGCTGCTTTTCGTTTTTGGGGGACAATCATTTAATTAGACAGCCTGTAGGACAAGTCTTTATTTTACTTAACTATGTAAAGAAATGGTTATATATAATAGACATTAATTAGCTTATAGAGCATGAACATAGTTTTTGACATCCCTGTCAACGGGACGAGTGTCCGAAAGACTAGCAGCATTGCCACGTTGTATGGTATGGTCAGTCTTTGGTCACATGAAGAGGTGACCAACTGCTTGGCGATGTCTCGAAAAATAAAGTAAGCATTCTGACCCCATGGCCTTAGCTTTTTAACCCATCAAAGGTGGATATAGGCACAACTAGAGTTGCCACGCAATCGGGTCAAGCCTGACATCACCAGGCTTTTCGGAAGCGTATGCAGCCAAAGTAGCCGGTGTCCGGCTTCGGTAAGGCTTCGCATTTAATTTATAAGAAGTTGTTATTCTGATAAAGTAACGAAACAAATAAATACAACAAAGAAAGAAAGAACGACTGCGAAGTGCAACTGCTACGCTAGAGGTCTTGGGTTCGATTCCCAAGTCGAGCAATGTTATTGGATTTTCTAAGAAATTCTCAGTAGCAGCTTGGAGTTAGGAATTGTGCCCGGTTAATGGCAGTAGGCTCGTCCCTTATTACATGGGACCTAAACATATCGGCGAACTGTGAGTTTACATTGGCACACATCTGCCCAGCCCTTTCGAGAATACAGGCGTGATGGTATGATAAAGAAAGAAAGTAAAACCATTTATTCCCGCGAAGGTGACGCACATAACATAAAAACTTTGCTTCATCAAGCCTAAGATATAACAAAGTTATTATTTTAAAATTCAGACATAAACCCCAGACTTTTTTGACCCAATTTAACCCAAAAATCGGGCTTAACTAGCTAGTGGTTTGACTTTCCGAATGTAGGATTTTAAACCCAAACTACAGCCATAAGAAAAAAAAATACATTAAAAATAAAAAAAACAAGTAATCGTGTATCAGGGCTGCGCCAAATAAGCTCAGTTCAGCATAATTATTTATTTATTCAAGGAGAACCAACTGCTACAACAAATAGATAACAGTGGTATATCTCAACACAAAGCCAATTACATGTCCCCACGAGTAAAAATGGAACAGAATATTAGAAAACTTAGGATCTAACAAGCACGATAAAGCACGATTGATAATTTAACTAAACTACAAAAACACTATGGCCCTTTAAAAAAGTTAGCATCTAACAGTCTGCGTGCAGAATGAGATTTAGTAATAAATGGGTCAAATGAGAACTCTTTACATAGAGTATTGAAGTCCTTGCTTCAAGATTACATATAATTTATCCAATATTGCTTTCAGTTTTCAACTGAACCATCTACTTCTAACAACCGCTTCAGCCCCGCGCACAGTTCTCCTTTGTATATTTCCAAATTATGTACAAAGTCAGCTATGCACTACTACTACTACAGTAAATGAATATCAACTACCAGATGTAGCGGACATTTTAATGTAATATCTCCACGAATATATCTACTGTAGTTTATGGTTTTTGTGACATTTCTACTTCTTATGAAGAATTACCTTCTCTGTGTTATGTAAGTTTCAGTAAATGTGAAGATTTTCCTTTTGAAACTATTTTATGTAAGCTTTTGTGTGGGTGGAAAGTAAATTATGTGCTATTTTTGGAATGCGATGTCTAAGGTCTATGACATGGGCATGTGAAGAGGAGGGATGAGACGCATGTGATCAAAAGACTTATGATTATAAATGTGGATGGATGGAGAGGAAGAGGGAGGCCAAAGAAAAGATGGATAGGTTGTGTGAAGAATGATATGAAAGAGAAGGGAGCCAGTAATAGCATGACGGTTGATAAGACGGCATAGAACTTGATATCCTCACAGACAAAGTCGATTGCAGAAGCTAGTGCAAATACAGCAGGATTTGTTTTACTACTACCTCTATGCATGAATATTTTACGATGCAACGTTACAGAGATGGGATACTGTATTGATTATGACAACTGCCGTCTGACAATTAGAATGTTCTAGCAAGTACTACAAGTGCTTATCTTAGGAGGATGTTACGGTTCACTAACATTTTACGATTTTCTTTCATTACTTGGGAGCAGTCGCTGTTGTTCAGTGTTATGCCGGAAGAGAATGTATGTTGGCCATGTTTTAGTGTTAATATTTGTATCAAAGCAGTTTGAGAATCTTGGAGATTGCTTTTGACTTGTGTAAGGAGGGTTATGTCTCTTTGCGCATATTAGGAGCTTTCTAATGAGTTCGACACACGATTAACAATAAAGAGTATATAATCCAACGTAAACAAACACAAGGATATTACAAAACAGGTAGAAAAAAGGTAATAACAAAATTAGCTGGCGTATCGCGGCAGATCGTACGGATCGGCCGGAGGCTAGTCGTCCACTGTCGGTGGCGGGGGTGCGAAGTGCGCTCGCGACTACCCGCGTTTACGGGCACGTTCAAGCACAAGTTGCGTCTTCAAATAATGCCGCGTTACACTTGTCTTTAATTTGTAGTGTCATGAATCAATGAAACCTAGAACCGAAGGTATTGCATAAATACTAGCTTTGGCCGACCCCGACGTGTTTTTGTCGACATTTTTTCATTATAAATAAAAGCTTATAGTTCGCCCCTTATTACATGGGACCGAAACATACCACCGAACTGTGGGTATACAGGTATACCTCTGCCTAACCCTTCCGTGAATACCGGCGTGATGGTATGTTAAAAATAAACGTTGCCCCACACTAGGAATTCCTTCTGTATCGTGAAAAAAACACTGAGTGTATCGTAAACATATAAACTCACACAAACAGCCAGACCACGAATCTATAGACCATCCATACACATATTTGTAGCGTATGGGAATCGAACCCGCGACACACAGCGCAGCAGCCAAACGTTTCGTCAAGCTGTATAACATTAGCCTATATATTCTTACTTACTTCAGTTAAATCTTCAAACAACACACACCACGCCATTCCACGGCGTTTTATAGTGTAAGAGCTCACCAAGATATCGTTCTTAATGATTATTACCATATCACGTTCAACTCTACGTGTAATGACATGAATTTCGTCTTGATGTTTAGGGAGTAGGCAGGAGTATACTTGTAATGGCACATTATGTGGGAAGGGAGCCGTATCTCGCGGATATTGGAGACAAGAGTGTGACATGTTGTATTTAGATTTTTGGGCGTTGGCGTATATAATAATAATACCAGCCTATTATTGTCTTACTCCAGGACAAAGGCCTCTTCTCATACAGAGAAGGCACGAGCAGTGATCACTACGCTTGCTCAAAGCGTATTGTAGATTTTAGACATATATTCATTATTAGGTCCTGGCAACGCAGGGAGGGGACGCCCTAGAAAGACCTACACTGACCTGATTGGTGAAGTTCTGTAGAATAATCAAGTGCGCGGTACTTGTAACAAATGCATGAACGTGGACGAGGCGAAAGGAGTACACATGTAAGAATCGTATCAGGCGACGCTCTGCTTTTTTTTTAAACTACAGACGGTGACAAACAAGCTAGCGGCCCGCCTGATGAGAAGCAGTTACCGCTGTCTATGGACGCTTACAACACCAGAGGTATCACTCGTGCGTTGCCGACTCCGTAAAAATCTCAGAACTCCTTTCTTGAAGACCCCCATGCTGTAGTCTCTTGGGAAACCCTGTTCCGTATGGGGAAAAGGCGTGAGCTTATATATTTTTAAGTTCAGGTTTCTTCACGATGTTTTGCTTCAACGATGTTATCGAGGACTGTCGAAAGAAGTAACGTCTACTAAGATAAAGGTGAGGATTTATAGAGGATTCACTTTTGCGAGTGATAGTTATATTCTGTTGCGCGGAGCCATACTTATTTTGCTTAAATAAAGGTAAGAAAGAGTTTGTTACACACAAAATTATTTTTTACTAAAAAAAAATACCATTATTTTTGTTAGGTTCTGGGCCCCTACTCATAGTGGGGCCTCAAGGCATACATTACTTAATGGACAGTCCGGCCCTGAATGTGGGTCATCAAATACCATAGTTTAGCCTCAAAATTTCCTTCTGCGAGGCAGTAATGCTTGAGAAGGAGGCGGCGGGACGGTTGAGACAGCGGTTCTCCCGTCCCAGCCGCCGCGGTAGACGCTCCGGACGTCGGGAGCCGCGAGACGACTCCCGGCCACCGTAGATACTGGCCTGTGGACGGTGAGCAATGGGTAGCTCACCGTCCTTACGTTGCATAACGACAGGCCGTGTCGACGGCGCGTTCGTGTTCCACGCGCGCCTCAAAGAGATGTCAGCAAAAGGAAGGGGCCACTGAGGGCCGATGCCTGCCGGGGCTGCGGGTTGTTCGCAAGAGATACCGCGCCCCCGGAACGCAAAGGGCACAAGAAGGAACATGGGTGGGTTTTAGTCAGTAAAAGTCTGACACTCCCTCCCGCCCCGCCCAGGGCGGGAGAAGTTATTTGATGATTTCCCACCCACCAAAAAAAAAAAAAAAAAAGCCTCAAAATTTATCGAGCAGAAACTCAGATTAACGTAGTTTAACACTATAAACAAGATCTGAACTTCATTCAATTAGTTCAGTAACATAATATTTTACTCTAAATGAAATAAAATTCAATTGAACTGAAGATAAAGCTGTTGATTGATTAATTGGTTTTATGGGTTTTACCTATTGACCTTGACCGTAGATTGATAGTATTTATGTTTGGTTGGAATCTAATTTAGAATAATAGAGTTATTCCGTGAAGTTCACGGGTTCAATGCCGGGCAAGTACCAAAATTACTTTTTTAATTCATAATTATGTTTATTTTGGATATCAATGACATCGTTTTAGGAAAAAATCATGAGAAAACCTGATCTTGTAATTGATATTAGTCTGAAATCTCCAATCCGCCTTGAGCAAACGTGGTGTTCAATGCTCGTGCCTTCTCTGTATGAGAAGAGGCCTATGCCCTGCAGTGGGATAATAATAGGCTTGTATTAGTACTAAGCCGATATCGACAATTCTTTTAAGACACATACATGTTGAATACTAGCGAACTGCCCGCGACTTCGTCCGCGGGGCTTATTTCACCCGCTTTAAGTTACGTCTTCTGTTACTGCTCCGCTCCCGTGGGTCGTAGCGTCATGTTGTATAGCCTATGTTACTCAGGAATAACGTAGCTATCTATTGGTGAAACAATATTTAAAATCGATGCAGTAGTTTTTGAGTTTATTTATTACAAACATGCACACACACACACACACACAGAAATACAAATCTTTACTTTTTATAATATTAGTGTCGATATTTATATAGAGTGTATAAGTACGGACTACTACTTAGTCTAAGTAACACTATCTCCTTTCCAAGGATTATCTTACACCCAAAAAAAAACCTACTCAATTCGGTGCATCTATTTCCGAGATGCCAACACGCATACATACTCATCTTTATTAGTAAGATAAGCCAATTTTATTCCTTTAGCCGTAGGTGTAACAATCTACACCCACGTACAATAAATTGAAATGTCTTAATAATAAAAAGATATATCTCTATTAGAGGTTTATTTAAGAGTACAGTTCCAAACTAGTTTGACTTGTGGTCGAGTTAAGCCGCGTTTGGACTGGGACACAACTGTATTGTCATGCTGTGTTGTAGCTGTGTCTCCGCGATTTCTTTGAAATGTCGTAAGAGGATATTTTAGAAAATGCGTTCCATTCGTAGTCTAGTCATGTTTAAGACATATAGCTTAAGCCCGCGGTTTCGTTCACGTGAATAGTACCAAGTTATTACGGGTTTTTTTAATAAAAAACCCTAATTAATAAAGAACTGCCTCGGTAGCCTAGTGGTCCTTAACGTGAGTGCTACGCTAGAGGTCTTGGGTTCGATTCCCATAACGAGCAAAAAGTGTTATTGGGTTTTTCTATGAAATTCTCAGTAGCAGCTCGGAGTTAGGATTTGTGCCCGGTTAATGGCAATAGGCTCGCCCCCTATTACATCGGACGTAAAAACATACCGGCGAACTGTGGGTGTACATTGCTACACCTCTGCCTAACCCTTCGGGGAATATAGGCGTGATGGTATGTTATAGATAGGTACTTATGTCAATAATGTATCTCACACTACAACATACATTTAAACACTCACAGAGACCATTACCTACAAGAAGTAGTTAGAACTATCATCCCTGAAGCTCTAATGGATGGGTACTTAAGCATGTTGAAATTCACGTAAAGTTTACGGTACCTAGTTCGAGGTCATGAATAGAGGCTTATGGTCACATAATATCGTTGGAAATAGCGATTAAGGACATCAAATAATGTGGCCTGGCCAGTCTTCATGTTCTCGGAATGTTTGGTGGTTGAAACTTTGGTATTTAGATAGATTTGGGGTATTGATGGATTGGTCATTAAGTTTACCAGATTACTATCGATACTAATATAACTGCTACGCTAGAAGTCTCCCAGCTAGAGGTATTCCCAGGTCGAGCAAAAAGTAATAATAATAAATAATAATAATGGCGTAATAGCCAAGAGGCTCGACCATCACCTGAGGAGGCTCTCGTTGCGCAGTTGGATCAAGGGCTTGATTCAGAAAGCGGTACTCCTAGACACGGCGCGTATTGTTAGGAGATTCCTTTCTCGGGAGCCCTGACTACCGGTAGCTTGGACCCTGTCCCCGATACCGGTGGGCTACTATTTTTTATATTTTTAAATGTTTTTATATTTTTTATATTAATATTTAAAAATGTAAATTATATGTGTATAAAATAAATAAATGGAATAAATAATAATAAAAAATTTATTGCAGTAAAGTTACATACAGTTTTTGACACTGGCCGCAAACTAGGCAAGCCTGTATCTTGGGTACCAGTATGGAAGGTTTATCCTTAAACAATTTTATGAAAAGCTTTATGTTCGAAGGATTTTAGGCTTTACATAAAGCAACAAAAATAAAATATAAAAGTAATAATAAAAGAACCGCAATAATAAAAAGGAAAACATATTGGAAATAAACGCCTGACTGTATCTGGGTAGGGGAGTGTTGATGTTTAAGAAAAAACAGTATTTTGATGGAGTGTGTGTGAGGTGAGTGTGAGGTGTGTGAGTGTGAGGTATGTGTGAGTGTGACGTGTAGATAGGAATGATTTTTAGGATGTGCAAGAAAGAGACACGAGAGCGACAGGTTTGTGCGTAACTTATTTCACAACATTAATAACTTCTTCTGCTTCGTCGTATGATAGTGTCATTGGGTTTTCTATGAAATTCTCTGCAGCAGCTTGGAGTTAGGATTTGTTCCCGGTTAATGGCATTAGGCTCGCCCCCAATTACATGGGACCTAAACATACCGGCGAACTGTGGGTGTACATTGCTACACCTCTGCCTAATCCTTCGGGGAATCCAGGCGTGTTGGTATGTGTAATATAAAGCTGAAATGTTTGTTCGTTTTCTTGATCGCGCTAATCTTCGGAACGAATGGTCCAATACAGATTTTTTTTCCAGTAATAATTAGCTACGTTTTCCCTGAGCATTCATACATAGACTATATTTATTTTAGGGTCCGTAAGACAAAAATTACGCAGACAAAGCCGTGGGAAAAAGTTAGAGTAGCACAAGTGAGCAAAGTTTGTCAAGATGCTACAAACTTAATAGCTGTTTTAATTTTAAGCAAACAAATCAAATGTCAATTTATCAACAAGAAAAAAAAAACGAAAATTGAAACAAACCATAACCGCATTCGAGCTATGATAAAAACAAATGCTTGCGTGCGTACGCTTCATTATCAACCTAAAACCACCACAATAAGAGCCATATTACAAGCGAATGTGTAGAAAGCATCATTGTTAACACAATTATTAATGTTTCTGATAGCACAAATTCTAGTCACAGTAAACGATGACATGGAACGCTCGGGGCATTAAACGTCATTATTATAAATTTAAATAATTCCATCGAGTGTTAATTGTAGCCAACAATGCAGGCTTACCGGAAAATAATGAGAACATTAATTTGATAATTATAGTAAAAGGGCGGCTTTGTACAACATGTAACATATCAAACGTACCATTACGCCTGTATTCCCCGAAAGGTTAGGCAGAGGTGTAACAATGTACACCCACAGTTCGCCGGTATGTTTACGTCCCGTGTAATAGGGGGCGAGCCTATTCCCATTAACCGAGCTCAAACCCTAACTCCGAGCTGCTACTGAGAATTTCATAGAAAACCCAATAACACTTTGCTCGACCTGGGTATCGAACCCAAGACCTCTAGCGTAGCAGTCGCGCTTAGAACCACTAAGCTAGGCACTAGGCACTAGGCCCACTATTACATGGGAAGTAAACATACCGGCGAACTGTGGGTGTACATTGGTGCACCTCTGCCTAACCCTTCGGGGAATACAGGCGTCATGGTATGTTAAGTACCTACTTATGTAGGTCACATACACACATAACATTTTACTGCACAACCTCCAAAATTGATTTAATAGTAGTATGTTTGTGACTTTTATAAGCCGGCCTATAAATCGGTTTTAATACCTTCTTTGTACATGGGTGGTATTACGTTTTTGTGTGAAACCTTTTGTATGGAATATTGTAGCGTGGATGGCACCATAAAAATGATGTTTTTATTTATGATAACTTAATTTAGAGTGTGATGTCTTGATATTGAGTGGGTTATTATGTGAGGGATATTAAATTGTTGGTAGTTTTACTAATATTTTTTAGTTTATTTTATTTTTGAACTGCCTCGTTAGCCTAGTGGGTCTAAGCGCGACTGCTACGCTAGAGGTCTTGGGTTCGATTCCCAGGTCGAGCAAAAAATATTATTGGGCTTTTCTATGAAATTCTCAGTAGCAGCTCGGAGTTAGGATTTGTGCCCGGTTAATGGCAATAGGCTCGCCCCCTATTACATGGGACCTAAAACATACCGGCGAACTGTGGGTGTACATTGTTACACCTCTGCCTAACCCTGCGGGGAATACAGGCGTGATGGTGTGATGGTGATTTATTTTTGATATTTACACAGGGTGGGTAAAAAATCATGGATTAAATAAAACAGGGCGATAATTGGGGTTATTTGCAGTAAAAAAATCTCTGTGGCAAAGTTCTCACTTCATCTCCTTAAAAGTTATGATTATTTGAAGAAAATACCAAAATTTCTAATAAGGCCATTCGTTTCAGTTTCAGTTCGTTTTCAGTTTCGTTTGATCCACGCTTTTTTACTCAACATGTATAATAATGTAAATTCGATCGATTTTGGTATTGGTCAGAACAAGGCTATCCTGTTCCGCACATAATATTTAATTTCAGATATTTAGATTGAACAATTGGCACTCCCGCTTCCCTTTCTCTCGTATTCTGACAGGACGGCTATCCTTCACGACTGGGGAGGGATCGGGTGCAGAACCAACGGCTTTACATGCTTTTCGAGGCATGGGGGTGTCACACCACCAACTTTCAAACTGTCTAGAAATTCATAATGGAAAAAAAACCCAATAACACCTTGCCCAACGTGGGAATTGAACCGAAATCCCACGTTCTTCCGCACTTGCAACCAGAAGACCAACGGGGCAGTTACAGGTCGTTCTAGTATAAAGCATCGAACAAATATTTTTATTAAAAATTAAAAACTTAGCACCACAGCTAGTACTGTACTATGAAATAAATTACTATTTACAAATGAATACCAAATGAACTACCCACTATTTGCAAATTAAACATTCCATTTACTCGTAGTTGTATTCTGTGAAACATTAATTACGTTTTAGATCTGAATGCTAAACTGTCGTGTAATTAACACGCTTCTAGAATAGCCTATAAAATATGTACAGATGTACTGGTGTTTGAATTGAATAAGCACTAGAATTGAGTCTATTTTTTATTTAATTGTCAACGGCGATGTTTGTTTTTTTTTGGGCGGTACCCTAATTCTTTTTCTAAAATAAAAGTAGCATAAGTTACTCTTTATAACATCAGCTATTTACCAGAGAAAGTCCCGTCTAAATCGGTCCAGCCGTTAAGGAGATAAGCCGAGACAAACTTACAGACAGTAAAAGAAAATTAAAAATGGGTGTTTTGTTCTTAAGCATTTATTTTGGGTTATGTAGTCCGTTTATAGAAGAGGGTTATAATATAACATTACGCTATAGACCCATGGAAGCGGAGCAGTAATCAAAGACGTCACGTAATGCAGATGAAACCGCTGGTTATTGCTAGAATTTTTTATATATTATACAAAGACCATGAAATTATCCTGATCCATTTTGGGCTCAAAACCGCGATAGTCCAAGCCACAGCCTTATACCCACAATTCAAAATGGCCGCGGTCGAGACGCGTGACGCGTGAAAAAGCAATTAAAATAAATAAGTTTCCCTTGTAATTTGTTTGAATTCAACTGGTAATAATTCAAAAGCGCAAGAGTATTTACTATGTTCAGGTATTTGTTTGTTGGTATTAGATAAATTTTGTTCAGGGTTCAGTACCTACTTTTCGGATGATAATCCTATTAATAATATAAATGCGAAAGTTTGTGAGGATTGATGGATGTTTGTTACTCTTTCGCTTAGATAGATTATATATATAGATTTCTCCAATTTTTGCTTAGAGAAATTATTTCCTTTGTAATTTCTTCATAACTACCTATGTCTAGGCAGATGTCAGTAGTAAGTCCTAGAGGAGACATCCTAAAAAGACCTACCCAAATCAGGAAGGTCGGGTGCGCAGTACTCCTTCCTATCCGGCGTGCTATGCGTGAATGACCATATTTACGAACGTGGACGAGGTGAAAGGAGTATGTAAGGACCGTAACAGGTGGCGTTCTGTTGCTTTTGCCTACCCCCATGGAAAAAAAAGGCGTATATATCTATAGAGTTTTTTTCTCCGTGTCATGGAAAAAAGCCCATAAATACAAACGAAAAACAGATGCCTTTAAATCCAGCTCAGCCTCGAAAAACAACTGAACGAGCTCATAAACTGGCAAAACAACGAAATCTCCTGAAAAAACAACTTTAATACCCTCCACAAAAGTATAAAAGCGTCATCTTTATAACCTAAAACGTAAACGAGGCCTCTAAATCAGCTCGTTCGCATATAATATAATCAAAAAGGTCTCGCTCTCATGAATTTTCACCACAAAAAAAATATGAATCTCATTCAGCACAAGAATTAACAGAATTCCGGACATAATTCCTAGTGACTTGAGGCAGGGGAGACAGAAGTACCATTGAAGTTATGTCCTGGTTTATACTTGCAGCGTCACAAGCTCCTAAATCGTGGAAAAAAAGACAATCGAACCAATGACTATGAAAATGACAATTAACTGCCTCGTTAGCCTAGTGGTCCTAAGAGCGACTGCTACGCTAGAGGTCGAGCAAAGTGTTATTGGGTTTTTCTATGAAATGCTCAGTAGCAGCTCGGAGTTAAGATTTGTGCCCGGTTAATGGCAATAGGCTCGCCCCTTGTTATATGGGACCTAAACATATCGGCGAACTGTGGGTGTATATTGTTACATCTCTGCCTAACTCTTCGGGGAGTACAGGCGTGATGGGATGTAATGTTGAATCAATTAAATCAAATATCGTGGCAGGCTCATAAATGATATTCTCCAAACCGATTCCAGTTACGGCGACTAATCTTAATGGAGGCTAGCCAAGTGCGTAGGAGATAGTGACACAAATGTATTCCCTCTCTCTCAAAGTCCAATATGATGGCAACCCTACACAACGGCATCAGATCAGGCGCAATACCAACGGCTTTACGTGCTTTCTGAGGTACGGGGGTGTCAAATCACCAGCTTCCAACTTCCTGGCTGCTACTATGAAATTCGTAACGGAAAACCCCAATAACACTTTGCCCTACCTGGGAATCGAACCCATGACCCCAACTTGGGAGCTTACACATGGTTAACCTACTGCATTGACCTGTTTAGTAAAACAGATTGTCGGTAGTATCAGAATGGCATAAGCGCCGGATTATGCACATCGGTATTTTAACAAGGAGCTGTGAAGCCGAATACTTCAGTTTTATTCGTTTTCCATATCTGATCTACTGATTGAGTGTTCTTGAAAAATACGCCAAAGACTTCTTTTCGAAGATAGCAGTGGAGTAATTCTAGTAACTTATAGAAAAGTTTCCATTTTTATTTTAGTCTCTGTCATTATCATTATCTGCTTAGCCTTTTCTCAACTATGTCGGGGTCGGCTTCCAGTCTAACCGGATGCAGCTGAATACCAGTGTTTTACATGGAGCGACTGCCTATCTGACCTCCACAACCCAGTTACTGGGCAAGACAGGATACCTCTTTGTTACTGTTTATCTCAGCCTCAGTCAAATCTGTCAAATATGTAATAAATGAATGATGTGTATTACACGTTTGGATGTGTGTGTGTTGTGTATTGTACCACATATCATCACGCCTGTATTCCCATGCAATAGGGGACGAGCCTATTGCCATTAACCAGGCACATATCCTAACTCCCGGCTGCTACTGAGAATTTCATAGAAAAACCCAATAACACTTTGCTCGACCTCGGAGTCGAACCCAAGACCTCTATCGTAGCAGTAGCGCTTAGGACCACTAGGCTAACCTCCTCATACATGTACCCCGTGTACATGGATGAGGAAATTCCAATTTAAAAAAAAAGTGTACTCACTATGAAAGTGATTATTATTAACAGTACAAATATAGGTACGAGAATTACTTATACACATCAAACCTGTGGTCACGTTTTATATGTTTTATGCTTGAAGAATGAATAAACAAAGCATATTTCGACTACATTAATAATAAATAAAAATGCCATAAAAGTTATCCTTCCGCACATAATCTGATTCGCGGCACGTCAACAGCATCAAAATGGCGTAAAACGCGGATTATGCACGTCCGCCATTTTAGCGGGCCGTTCTAAATTTAAAAGTCTTCATTCTTTATTCAAAAATGTTTCTTTTGTCAGTTAATTGGGCGTGACTGTGCTAAATCGGTACGTCTTAGCCAATGATTTTGAGCGGATTTTGCTAATAGAATGTCGTTTTAAATCCTTTTAGTAATGTGTTTAGCACGGACGAATCCTTTGAACGGTTTCTGCCGCTTTTCGGTGGAATAAAAGTTGGAAAGAACTAGTTAAAGTTTTTAGGATTTAAAGTTACTTTAAATAAAATTAGGAAAGGATTTATGGCAACCCCGTCGAGGTTTGAATATCTTCACAATTAAATAAAAATGTAGTGTCTTTGAAATATAAAAAAATATTTTTTTACTAAATGCATATGAATTAAGCAAGCAAGCTACTTCCCCAAAAAAACAATTATTGAAATTGTTGTCTCTCTGTCTGTTTGTTCCAGCCGATCTCTGAAACCAGTTCACTGAGTTTGACGGGACTTTCACTGGCTGATGGCTGATCTTATAAATAGTAACTTATGTTACTTTTATTTTAAAATAAGAATTAGGGAATCGCACTGAAAAAAAAACCCACGCATTCATAATTCACGATTTTTGTGGGCAAGATCGTGGGCATAAGCTAGTCATCACTATATCCTTAATATTCTTTGTCATAGCTAACCTTGAGCAACTTTTTCGTGAAATAAGTAAATGACACGTACTATTTTTGTCTCACGCTCAGTTCCCCGTCAGAATAATCTATCAAAGGTATCAAGGCCTTATCATTACGGCTTTTTCATCTATCTAGAAGTTTCCACCCGCCTGAGCACATTGATGTTCAAATAATAGATCTAGTATGACAAATATCCAACAATTCATATTCTTTAGATAGCTTTATTTTTGAGACTTTTGTTGGTTTCAATATATTTCTATAAGCTTTTATTTTCCTCTGTCTCGGTAGCTGTGGTTAATCAAATTTTACAAGTTAAATTTGACCCACTTCCCGGTGTTCAATTGAGCTGAAATTTGCGTAAATGTGCAATGTGCTTGACAATGCAATATAAAATACTTTATATTGTAATTTTATTAAATTATAACCTAAATCTAATATTAGCTACATACTTTCCAAATATAAGGGGTCTAAAAATACACGTAACGCACCCAAAAGTTACAATATTCTACTCATTTCGGGAACATTTTTTTTTGTTCTGGTTCGTACTTATTGAAGGTCAAACTTTCAACTTTTTATTAAACGCAAAAATAGAATATTATGTTATAACTAAATTTGAAATAACCTGGGGGTAGGTTATTTCTTCCCCTGAAATCCCCTGTCCCTTAAATTACAATTATTTTGCGTGCGATAATTTTAACAGTAATTTTCCATACAAAGTATAAAAATTGATTTCCAGTAATATTGTTCGGAAAATGTTACTTAATTTGATGGGCAGTACCTGTCCCTATTTAACGGCTAGGCGACTGTTGAGCGTGGGGTTCTAGGTTCGATTCCCAGGTCGAGCATAAAGTTATTAGGCGTTTCCATTACGAATTTCGCAGTAGCAGCCAGTTTAGATGTCGGTGGTGTGACATCCCAGTGCCTCGGAAAGCACGTTAAGCCGTTGGTCCGGCGCCTGATCTCTCCCAGATTGTGACGGAATGCCGTCCCACCGGATTATGAGTGTGGGGTAAGAGGGAGTGCACCTGTGCTTGCATACATACTTGTGCACTATAATTTCGCGTGCGTATTTGGCAAGTCCCGATGAGATTAGCCGCCATGACCGAAATTGGTCCGGAGAGTATTATTACATATTATAATCCGCATCTGATATCTTTATCTCTCTTGCAAATTGTACAACGGTTTTTTTTTAAACTTAGAAACGAGTTAAAAAGAACAATAAATGGAAAAAATCTAAAATATTTGAACGGCGATGACTACAAACGTCACGCCGCGCCGAAATTAATTTAAACTATGTATAATTAATGGGAAACGTTAAAGTTATAGCGTAGGCCTAAGATTATTAATTCAAAGTGTTTTGTAATTAGAAAAACAAATGAAGCAGGCGGACGGTGAACTAATCATTGCACGTGGGTTGGTCTAAGTTAGGAGAGATTTTTTTTAGGAAAGTTGGAGAACTTTCCTAAAAAAAATCTCTCTACGATATGTACGAGGAGTCGTACATATCGTACTTCCTACTAATATTATAAATGCGAAAATTTGTGAGGATGTATGGATGTTTGTTACTCTTTCACGCTTAAACGGCTGAACGGATCTGGATGAAATTTGGCACATAGATAGATTGTAGTCTGGAATAACACATAGGCTACTTTTCATCCCGGTTAAATGTACGGTTCCCGTAGGATAATATTAACTTTGACACCGATTACGAGTACTGCGCACCTGACCTTTCTGATGACCCTCACCTATAAGTAATAAGTTCTCTCTTGGATGTTTCTTTCCATTCTCAAGTACGGTGCTGAAAACATGGTCTTAACCGACTTCAAAAAAGGAGGAGGGTCTCAATTCGATTGTATGTTTTTTTTTGTATGTATGTTACGCGATAACTCCGAAAATTATGAATCGATTATGATGATTCTTTTTTTTTATAGGTCCAGAGGTCCCGTATAAATTATCGAAATTAGTTAGGTAGTTTGGTTAAAGAAATATGTTCTACAAGTAAACGAATTAGCGTATTCTGTTTTCTTACGACTTTTAAGACTTTTGCTTCATGGATTTGGATGACAGAAAGTTGTTACCAACTAAAAAGCATACATAAACCCACGCCTTTTTCCCATGGGGGTAGACAGAAACCACAGAACGCCACCTGCTACGATCCTTACATACTTCTTTCGCCTCGACCACGTTCATACATCTGTTCATACAAGCACGCCGGTTACGAGTACTGCGCACACGACCTTTCTGAAGAACCCCACCAATAAGGTCAGGGTAGGTCTTTCTAGGGCGTCCTCGCCCGGCGTTGCCACTCACATCTGCCATATAAATCCCTTTCGTTAGTCGCCTTTCACTCATCCTCTCAACATGACCGAACCATCAAAAAAAAAACCGGCTTCAAAAACTAAAAATATTTTTCACTTTTTATTTTTTAAATTAAGCTGTTGTCTTTTTGATAAGTGAATAGGGGTGTACAAAAAGATACGGGATAAATCATAAAGGGGCACCAGGTTGTATGCTTTCTATGAGCTCTTCTCGTAGCGTCTATAAACATCTGTAGTTGCAAGATTTTGTCCTACAAATCGTGAGCCATCATTTATTTAGTTACTTTTTAAGCCCGAATGTTATAAGTTTAACGTATCTGTGTGTGTGTCTGTCTGTGGCATCGTAGCTCCCGAACTCATGAACCGATTCTGATTTAGTTTTTTTTGTTTGAAAGGTGAATTTGTCGGGAGCGTATGTTTGATGGAAATCGGTTTAGCGGTTTCAAAGTTCGGTACAGCTCAGCGTAGGGATTTTTATTTCTGTTGTTCATATCAAAGTCAGTTATTGTCTTTTCTTATTGGTTAAAATTAACATTGTAAACAGATGCGATTGAAATAGGTTTTTGGAACCAAACCTTAGTTACTTATTTCGAGGTTGTCCGCTACCGCTTATCACTGAACTTCGTCAGTGATAAAATGTGGCGATAAAATTAGAACTGTGTTCATTAGGAGTACATTAATAAATCAGATACTCTTGCAATAGTGTTTTACGATAACAAAATTCTTTGTAAATACTGCCCAAGTTAATATGTTGTTGTTCGTTTATTGTTGTTGTAGTTCGTATGTTGTTGTTGGCTTTTATTAGTTCACCTTTGAAAAGTTCCTATAATTATTTTTTAATTGTAGGCAGAGTATAATTTTTAGGAAAATGTAGTAAATGTTCTAAGTATGTCAATGGAAAAATTGCCCAAAAAATCACGTTTTTTTCTAAAGGGGGACCTCCTTCCCTTAATTTTTCGGATCCCGTACTAAAAGGGTAAAGCCCTATATTAAGACTCCGCTGTTCGTCCGTCCGTCTGTCACCAGACTCTATCTCGTAATAGTAAGACAGTTGAAATTCTCACAGACTCCCTTGATTAAAATGTACTAAGCTTTACAATTTGAATACATAGTAGACTTTCTCCATTCATCTATCACAAAGACTTCTCTCCACATCAGAATGCCAATCATAATTATGAAAGCTTAGATTAACACTTACCATTACTATATTACTAAGGTCAGTGCTCACTGCAACAGCACTGCTAAGACACAGCAAATAAATTGCCGTTTAATTTAGGGCTTTAAATCATGTGCGTTTATAGTCCATTTTGATACAAGTGAGCTGGAATGTAATTGAGATTGTAATGAAAATATACTCACGCATTTCACACGACGTTTTTCACTACACTAGTGAGGAAAAGACTTTGTTATAACACATTATACGCGTGCGTAATTCACCGCATTGTGACTCTAAAAGCGATGCAACGGGCCAATTTACGACCCCGCGTGTTAAAAAATATTTTTAATTCTCTACTCAAAATGAGGGGTTTTATAAGTTTGACATGTCTGTGTGTGTGTTTGTAGCACCGTAGCTCTTAAACGGGTGGACCAATTTGAATGCAGTTTTTTTTTATTTGACTGCAGGTTTCCTAGCGATGGTTCTCAGATATGTTTTATCAAAATCTGTTCAGCCGTTTCAAGGTTATCAGCCCTCTATTTCTCTGTCTCTCCTCTTGGTCTCTCTATTTTTTAATTTTATTTACAATGAAAAGGTTAATAAAAAGGCGACGGCTTGCGGGCGGCACGCTCACGCCTAACGGTTAGATTTTTCAAGACATTCCAGGGTCGCTAATGTTGAAGACGAACTATCATAATGACCGGCGTCTACAGTAATTAAAACCAGTCACGTACACTTCTAAGAAGATAGCTGTAACACTTAGTTAGATGTTTTATGAGCAATTAACCCGTTTTCTATAATAAGTTATGAATAGTTACAATGAATATTTGGGCCACTATTATTGCAATAATAGTGGCCCGGCGCTTCAGTTGTTCGGATGGTAATTTCCTTGCTAATGAATTTGAATTCGATTATCTCTTTGAAAAGAATAGTTTATTATGAAATGTTTTATTATCTCTGCATGAGTTCCCGTTAAGAGGACTTTGTTTACATCACGATTCATGCTTAAGACTATATTTCAGTCTAACCCGATGCAGCTGAATACCAGAGTTTTACATGGCTAGTCCCCGCATGGCCCGTTCTTCTCCATACGAAACTACCTTTTGGAATGGGCAACTAGATTCAATATTTTTAATTTGACGTTCAAAAGTGCCTTTTAATGGTCTAATTGAAATAAATGATTTGACTTTGACTTTTGACTTTTAGTCTCCATTGAGATGGCCTAAATTCGGTAAGAAGGATATTGTTATTACTAATGCAAATTAGGTGGACCGTCGGCTGGTATGACACCCAATTACAAGAAAAAGCTTAATTAAAAGTTATACCTAGTTTTAGCAATCCTTTGTATAAAACCAATTCTAAACCGGAGTATAGCCTCATCTTTATGTGAAACCCAAACCAAATATTGGCAGTTCTTTTTATTGACCACAATGCTTTTAATAATCTCGACAAATGTTGGCCCAACTACCCAACCGTCCACTTAACTACACGAACCTTTTCCTCCACAAAAACCTTTTAAAAATCCAAATTTCATACACAAAAGCGTTACAAAGATCTTCATTACACGCAACTTCATTCCTTTTGGACTTATTCATCAATGTTCCAATGACAATGGACCCTATTTGGGTGACATATTCGCTCTCAAAGTCGACAATGGCGTGGCCTATTTTTCGGCATGGCTCGCCGATTTTGGATGTCTTCTCGTGACGATAAAGTTGGTATGTGTTTGTGATTGTAATATTTGGATGTTTGGCTGTTGAATATGAATATTTGCCTGACATTCCATTGGATATTGCTCTGACTATAATCAGTAAGCTGAACGTTTTGTTGTAAAAAAGCCTTTGAACTTTATTTATTAGTTGGTAAACAGACAAAATCAATGCTGCCAGCGTAAGAAATGGTTTTCCTTTCTTTCTAAGTAAAAAAATATTCACATAATTTTTTTTTTAAGTTTCAGTTGTAAAAAAAATCAGTCAAATGCTGGTTGGATTTGCACTCGAAAGGGTTTGTGGTCCACCGTAATATATTAAGATGTCACAAAATCACAACTGTTGTATACGGTCTTCCTTTAATTTTGTACTTTATTTTTATCATCTATTGTTAAAGCAGTAGTCGCTTGTTTTTCTCCATAGAGACCTACGTTTTGGAACATGCAACTAGCTTCAACTTTAAATTGTAATTTCTTGACAATTCAAAAGTGCCTGTAAATGGTCTAATTGAAATGCTTTGGCTTGACTTGACGTATACGCGCACTCTGAAAATTTCAACACACATACCATCACGCCTGTGTTCCCCGAGGGGAAAGTAGAGGTGGGCCGATGTACACCCACAGTTTGCCGGTATGTTTAGGTCCCATGTAAGGACTAGAGGCGGGAATGCTTTGACTTGACTTGACGTACACGCACATTCTGAAAATTTCAAATATCTAACTATTACGATTTCAAAAATACAGCAGTGTGTCAGAGAGACGGACAGACAGCAAAGTCGTAGTAATAGTGTCTCGTTTGGCACCATTTGGATATGGTACCCTTAAAACCTTTCATAATATTTTGCAGCCCGGAGTTTGGAAGTTGGTAGGGTGACACCCCCGTGCCTCGGAAAGCAAGTAAAACTGTTGGTCCCGGCTGTCATTCGTAGATCTTTGACAGTCGTTACAGATAGTCAGAAGTCAGGAAGTCTGACAACCAGTCTAACTAAGATGTATCGTGTTGCCCAGTAACTGGGTGGTGCAGGTTACATAGGTAGTCCCTTTATGTAAAACATCGGTATTCAGCTGCATCCGGTTAGACTGAAAGCCAACCCGAATACAGTTGGGAAAAGGCTAAGCAGATGATGAATAGTTTGTAGACGTAGAATTACTACTAGTAAATTAATTCATTTGGAATTAACTTGAAGTAATTTATGAACTGATTTTATGAACATTTTGAACTTATTTAAAAGTTTTCCCAACTTCTGTTCCGAATAAGAAAACAAGTTTTCTGAAAACCACTTTATAATGAAGCCCCGAAAAATCCAATTTCTTTTTATTCCATTTCCAAGAAAACTTCATTAAACTGCGTGGCATCGTACCTAATACAGATGCTTCTTACTACATGCAAATGAACTATTCTTGTTAGAAATCTAATATCATTATAATATAATTTGTAGGTCAACCACGTAGGATCTTGACCTAAGGGGAAGTAACGTTAGGGTTTGTACAGACTAGCCACAATAAAACCAACAAGTGGGTCAAATGTACCCGGGCAGTAAACCATTAACGGTTTTTATATAATTTTCCCTTCACCTGCACTCAAGAGGACATTGACAACGCTACTTATGCCGCTATAAACGTAGACAAAAAAATATAAGAAAACCAGCTTCTGCCAGCGACTTCGTTCACGTGGTTTTTTTCACCCACATTAAGTTACATATTTTGTTACTGCTCTGCTCCAGTGTGTCGTAGCGTGATATTATATAGCCTTCCTCGATAAAAGAACTATCCACAAAAATATTTTTTCAATTCAAACCATTAGTTCCTTAGATTAGCGTGTTCAACCAAACAAACAAACAAATTCATCTTCACCTTTGTAATATTAGTATAGATATAAGAAAAATAATAAGAAGGCATTTTTAAGGTTTTTTGTTAGGGTCGTAGATAATACAAATGGCGTATGAATATACACCCAGACAGAGACTGCTAAAACCATATCACTCCAATGACTCTTATTTCAATTTATTTTGTGTAACGATGTAAAGAAATTGACACTATATGACATTTGTTGCGGTAGGATGCTGATTACTAAGATAACGAAACACTCCTTGTTCGGAGATCACAGTTCTAAAGTATTGTACATAGCATAATCATAATAATAATTTGTCTCTGCATCACCCTAAGGTTGACTGGTAGAAAATGCCAAAGGCATTAAGTCCGCCTTTGTACAATGTATTATTTACATTATGTGCAAAAAGTTTTAATAAATAAATAAATAAATAAATAATATGTAGACTTTTCAATACAAATAAATAAAATTGAATTTTTTTTCGTCTGTCTGTAAGTTCCGGCTAATCTGCTTAACGGCTTGACCGGTTTTGACAGAATTTCCAGTGGTAGATAGCTTAGGAGTAACTTAGACTACTTTTATTTTAGAAAAAGGATTAGGGTTTCGCATACCATGTACGCAACGAACTTCAAGCATTAGAAGTTTGTCAAGTAAATAGAAAAGTTAAAAGTGTTGCTGTCGCTGGCCACTTATGGCAGCCGCGAGTGGCCCGTATGCCTCAATACTAAATTTCAGTAATACTCCCGTTTCTGGTTTCTTTAACGAAGTGCTAGTGAGGTCAGTGTTATGTATTTAATGTTATTATTATCGTATTTGGTGTATTGGTTCCCGGTGCTAGTGTTATTGTTATGAGCAGTTATAATTAAGGAGTGTGTTGATGTGAGTGGAGGGTGTACCTACTGTGTGTTGATTGTGGGAGTCACTCTGGATGATTGGAATTGCAATGTCATTTTAAAGATTGGGAAATTAGAAAATTACTTCTTCCGTCCTGGGATCGTGGGTTCGATTCCCAGATTGAGCAAAAAGTGTTATTGGGTTTTTTCATTTCGAATTTTTAAGTAACAGCCCGGAGTTTGGAAGTTGGTGGTGTGACACCCCCGTGTCTCGGAAAGCACGTAAAGCCATTGGTCCTGCGCCTGATCTCTCCCCAGTTGTGTTGGATTGCCGTCCCATCGGACTATGATAGTTAGGAAAGAGGGAGTGCACCTGTGTTTGCGCACACACTTGTGCACTATAATATCTCTTGCGTGCTTGGCTAGTCTTCATTAAGATTAGCCGCTGTAGCCGGAATCGGTCTGGAGAATACATTTTTACATATACAAAAGTAAAATGTAACTTTGTACATACAAAAACAAGGACGTACGTCTATACAAAAAAGCGATTGCAAATAAAATGGAGCACGTAATCGAGCTCCATTCGACTTGAATCGACTCGGGTGTTGCTACTGGCGAAATTGTCGGTACTCGGGTCAAGAATGTGGCGTTCAATACCGTTATCGCATCGATTAAGATCAATTAATGGTGGAAGGAAGCGTTGGTCTCGATTTTATTAGCTATGACTATGTTTGTTTTGATTGTGTGCTATCTTTGTTTGGTTTTTCAGGTTCTCAAGTTGGATGGAGAATGATTTTCTGTATATTGTATACTAGATTCTAATCTGCGACTTCATTCGCGTCACAAATGTGACGACACGGTTGGCGCAGTGGCCGAGCGATCGACTGCTGCGCTGCGTGTCGCGGGTTCGATTCCCGCACGGAACAAATATTTGTATGACCTGCAGATAGTTGTTCCGGGTCTGGCTGTTTGTGTATGTGAGTTTATATGTTTGTAAACGCACCCACGATACAGGAGAAATTCCTAGTGTGGGGCAACGTTATTTAAAAAAAGAAAATATATATATATATATAATCCCATGAGAACCGTATATTTTTCGAAATAAAAAATAGCCTAAACCTGTTCTAGATGTTAGAATCTATTCTGTCTATCCCTGTGCTAAATATCATCCAGATCTGTTCAGCCGTTTTGCTGTCATTCAGTAACAAACGATCTATCCATAATAACTAGCATTTATAATAGTAATACGATTATTAGACTGCCTCGTTAGCCTAGTGGTCCTAAGCGCGACTGCTACGCTAGAGGTCTTGGGTTCGATTCCCAGGTCGAGCAGAGCGTTATTGGGTTTTTCTATGAAATTTCCAGTAGCAGCTCGGAGTTAGGATTTGTGCCCTGTTAATGGCAATAGGCTCACTCCCTATTACATGGGACCTAAAACATACTGGCGGACTGTGGCTGTACATTGGTACACCTCTGCCGATCCCTTTGGGTAATACAGGCGTAATACCATGTTAGATAAGTAGGTACTTCTGTCTATATTATTATCGAGGTGTCTCATGAGTGATTGATAGCAGTATCTTGATATTATTTTATTTTTATGTACGCAGGAATTTCATTTGAAAAAACAATTCAATTTTTACATATGTAAACTTTGTACTTTCTGAGTGTCAAATTATTTAAAGCGTTAAAAAAACAATATTTAGTTAATTACGACAAAACTATATACCAACACTACAAACAGATTATAATGTAATTAGAAAAAATATACAATGCCCATCAAAAACCCATTTCCCACAAAATTACAATACTACCTTTCACAAGAACACAAATATGCCATTACTGTCCCCCAATTAAAATTCCATCTACAAAAGCATAATTAATAGAAAACAATTATTTACCATAACGACAACCCGACACAACCAATCGGACCGCTGTCAAAGGCTACATACATTTTTAATCGGCCAATAAGCATCGAATGTGTCGCCATTAACGAGAGCGCGATTGGTCGAATTGACAGGTTAATTTGCTGAACTTATTAAGGCATCAATCTGATGTTTTTATGTGTAATCGGTTTATTGTACGTTGCTACTGGGTGTAGGATAATATGGCCAGACGTCCGGATAAAGCCGGACATTATTCTATTATTGTTATTAGTAGTAGAGCTCTTTGAAGGAGCTCGTCCGGGGAAGTACTACCACCATACCTATTTCTGCCGAAAAGCAGCGTTGCCGTGTTCCGGTTTGTAGGGTATAGATGCGTAATTGGCAAAATATAAAAAAACTTAACAAAACCGGACACCGTATAATTTGGCCGGACGCATCCAAAAAGCCTAACCTACCCCCTGCCTACTTATATATATATATATTTTATCTTTATATTGGATTTTTGGATGGCAAACAAGCCGATAGCCCACCTGAGGTCTTGCAAATGCGTTGCTATCCCAGAGACAAGCCTGCCGGGGCTGCGGGTTGTTCGCAAGAGATACCGCGCCCCCGGAACGCAAAGGGCATAAGAAGGAACACGGATGGGTTTTAGTCAGTAAAAGTCTGACACCCCCTCCCGCCCGCCCTGGGCGGTAGAATGTCATTAAAATTTGATGATTTCCCATCCTGAAAAAAAAAAAAAAATTATGATAATCCCAGAGACAAAGTTAAAATGTCTCGTGTGCCTGTAATTACACCGGCACACATACATTCAAACCGTAACATAGCAACGCTTCTTTGCGGCAGAAATAGGTATGGTGGTAGTACTTCCCCGGACGAGCTTCTTCACAAAGGGCTCTACTATTACTTACTATTGGTTATTGGGGTCAACTAATCAATCTATCTATCTATCTTCTATCTATGTATATAAAAATCAATTGCTGTTCGTTAGTCTCGCTAAAACTCGAGAACGGCTGAACGGATTTGTCTTATCTTGGTCTTGAAATGGTCGTGAAGGTCTAGGGAAGGTTTAAAAGGTGAGAAAAATTCGAATAATTGCCGGGAAAACCCTAAAACAGCCCTTTTCTTTTTTCCATATAAACGTTTTCTAAATAAAATGTAGAGTCAATTTGAACTTTATTGCTTTTCCATAAAGTTCACATTAAATTAGTATTTCAGGAAAACTCTGTTTTGTAAGTAAGCAACATGATGTGTCGAAAATAATAATAAAACTTCATGCTTCATTCAAAAAATGCTTTTTTATGAAATACGGATTCGTTTGTTTGTTTTAAGATTATTATATACAAAAATTTAGGTCTTTTATTTATCGATTGAGGCAGTACGAAGTCTGCCGGGTCAGCTAGTTGCATAATAAAGAAGACTGATTCGAGATGATTCAATGCTAAAGGTGCGGTGTGTTACTCATCGCACACCGCACCACTCTTAAATATGTCTGTGTGTATGTGTGTCGGCCCTTAACAAAAAAAGACGCTACGCCCAGACAAGCATCAGCGAAAAAAAACCGGCCACACGAAGGGTTCCGTACCATCTATACTTCTGTACTAATATTATAAAGACGAAAGATTTTTTTGTTTGTTTGTAACGAATAGGCTCCGAAACTACTGGACCGATTTTAACCATTGTTTCACCAATAGACCATTGTTACTCAGGAATAATGTACCTACATTATTCCGGAGTATCATAGGCTATATAACTTCACGCTACAAACCACGGGAACAAAGCAGTGACGAAAGCCGTAACGCGGGTGAAATAAGCCACGCGGACAAAGTCACGGGCAGTTCGTAGTTCGTCATTTATATGGCAAAACAACGTATGCCGAGTCAGCTAGTTGTTTAAAAACAAGCAAAAAAAAAAATCATGTTGTATGGGAGCCCCCTTAAATATATTTTTTTTTTATTCTGTCTTTTAGTATTTGTTGCTACAGCGGCAACAGAATTCATGAGACAGACGGACGGACGGACAGCAAAGTCTAAGTACTAGGGTCCCGTTTAACCCTTTGAGTACGGAACCCTAAAAAGACAGTTGAAACGTAAACGGATCCGAAGATTCGATACCGATCATCGAGGTTGCCTTTCGGCAAGTCTGAAGTCTGGGGGACCATCTCTCAAGATGTTTATTTTGCCAGATACCCAGATTAGGATCTCTGTGAGGACTTGAATTGAGGTTCGGGAGAGTCGCTTTTGAATTTCGTAATCAGTAGGTTATTAAAAATTGTTTTAGCCTTTTACTTTGGCCGCGTAAAATGTTGATTATCGAAGACGCTGACGAAGCCGCGGATTTGTAAGTCGGTAATCTTTATTTAGATCTCAAGATAGGTACTTTTTTGTCTAATTTAATATCAGATACTAATATAATAAAGCTAAAGAGATTTTTTTGTTGTTTTAACGCAGGTATCTCAGGAACTACCAGTAGGATTGGAAAAAATCTTTTTAACCCCCTAAGAACGACGGGGTGTTATAAGTTTGACGTGTCTCTGTGTTTGTGTGTCTGTCTGTGGCATCGTATTTCCCGAACGCATGAACCGATTTTGATTTTGTTTTTTTTTGTTTGAAATGCGAATTAGTCGGGAATGTTCTTAGATATGTTTGATGGAAATCTGTTCAGCGGTTTCAAAGTTATCAGTTCTTTTGTTAGCTGCGGTAGGGATTTTTATTTTTCTGTCGGGGGTTACTTAATATTTTTAATTTTGTGTTTTTTACATTATGTGCTAGTTTTAATAAATAAATCTATAGTAATTTTATAAAGCTGAAGAGTTTGTTTGTTTGGTTTAACGCGCTAATCTCAGGAACTGCTAGTTTGAGTAGAAAAAATATTTTTGTGTTACTTAGTACATTTAAACAGGAAAGCTATAGGCTATGTAACATTACGCTACGACCAACAGGTGCAGAGCAGTAACCAAAGACGTAACTTAATGCCGGCGAAAAAAGCTAGGAAATAAATATAATATTTCAGAATATACCTCTTTCATAGAACAGAATCGGTGCGCTGCGTATGTGTTAGGCAATGTCGTGCGACCTTATCACAGAGTGAGTGCGTGTTCTTCGACTCGCCTGCCTAAATCCAGCGGCTCGATGGCTTATTCAAATTTGAAAATCACTGACAAAATAAGAAAAAACAATACTATTTATTTTATTACTGACACATGTTGAGAATCACAAGCGTAGTTTACATGTTTGAATTTGAGGAAGATGCGAAACTACACCTTGTTTACGACTACGCTATATGGACATACCGTAGTGTATCTTTTAAGTGCCTATTCCTCTGCCAAGTGACACAGAAGTTAAAAGTGATGACTCTGGGATCTAAAAATAGTGCTGAAAGCCACGTTATTTGTGAGTATCATAGGTGATATAACATCACGCTACGACGCACAAGAGCGGAGCAGGAACCAAAGTCGTAACGTAAGGCGGTTGAAATAAGCCACGCGGCGGACGAAGCCGCAGGCAGTTCCCTATGTTTTATAACCACAACGCGAACGAAGTCGCGGGCAACAGCTAGTCTTAAATAAAATTAACTAGTGATAATAAACGTTTCTGTACAGGTTGTTTCTATTGCATCTATATCAAAAATATTAACAACTTTTTTTCCTTTGTTACAGATATCTTGATGAATTCTCAAAAGTGACCAGCTTGCTAGTGAAATACAGTGCTAGTGATGTGCCACCCAAAAGTGCTTCATATCGATAGATACAGCTAGTGTTGTTCACGATGTCGTTCTTGAACTCTCACGTGACTTTCGGTGTGCTGTTCACCGTACTACTGCAGTACTGCGTTGAAAGCCAGCAGGAGGTTCTTATTGAGGAGGAATGTAAGTAGATAGTTTTTAGTTTTTCAAATTATTTTAATGTGTTTTTAGCAGATTAAGCAAGAACAAGCCTTCGAAAACTATCGCTTGCAACAAAGTCATTAGTATCACGTGGTAGTACTTTATTTTTTTGGATGAAAATTCATCAAATGACTTCCCACGCCCTGGGCGAGGCGGGAGGAAGTGTCAGACTTTCACTGACTAAAACCCATCCATGTTTCTTCTTGTGCCTTTTGCATTCCGGGGGCGCGGTATCTCTTTCGAACAACCTGCGGCCCCGGCAGGCATCGGCCCTGTCTGGCCCCTCCGATTTGCTGACATCTCTTTGAGGCACGCGTGGAACACGAACGCGCCGTCGACACGGCCTGTCGTTATGCAACGTACGGACGGTGAGCTATCCATTGCTCACCGTCCATAGCCCCGCGTCTACGGTGTTAAGTACGTGGTAGTACTTAATGGAACGGTCAACTATTTAATCATTCATTCTGACAGCATGCTAGGCTGAGAATTGGAAACTCATGTTTTTTTACTCCTCTGCTGTTATTTTGTGCTTAATTTCGTTGCGGGATCCAAGCCAGTTGAATCGTTTCTCCGGGACTCGTCCAGCTTCAATACCTCAGCGATTTTCTGGTGGTCATCAAATAAGTTAAAAATTTGACCATAAATATCTATGTAAGCAAAAGGTTACTTTTGAACGTATATAGATTACTGCAATGATGGAAAACACATGTGAATTTAGCCTTTGATAACTGTTTCTTCACACCCTTTATATGACTCATTCTGTCAGTAAGGGCAGTGACACCTAATTGTGACCCTTTATTGAAACGAACTTTTCTTTAACTTAATACTATTTCGTTAATCCCATAAGATTAATGGGGGAAATGTTTATTTATTCCATTCCGGATTAATGGGGGTTCAATGGGAACGTTAAACTTAATGGTATTGTGATTTTTGGAAATAGGTCACCGGTGTTTAATTCTTTTAGCGTTGTTTAGAAACATTGGGTTTTTGAACACTATTATTTGATGGGTACCTATGTTGTGTTTTCTTGCATCTTTGGTACTACATTGCCTGATTAGCTGTGCTACATTAGTAGCCAAGGTAACTGATGTGCTCATAAAAACCTCCTCAATATTGTTTAAGATGGTTGTGGCTTATAAGGTTAGCGACCAAGAATAAGCAACGGGATGGCGGTTAGGAATATTAGTGATAGTCAGCCACTTTATTCTGTAAAAATTTAACCTGGGGAGATTTTTACAACAAATTTGAAAATCGCTGACCTAAATTAAGTCAGCGATTGTCAAACTTCTTTGATGACGAAACCCTTATGGCCAACAAAATATTTTACGGAACCCTAAATAATCAAAAATGGTTTTATGTGTATTTTTAGGGTTCCGTACCTCAAAAGGAAAAACGGAACCCTTATAAGACTCACTCACGAAAGGATCACTTTGTGGTCCGTTCGTCTGTCAGTCTGTCTGTCTGTCAAGAATCTTTATTTCGGAAATGCGTGGAGGTATCAAGTTGAAATTTAAACCCTATACTCAAGACGACGGTCTCATTCGACACTATCAAGGGAATCCAAACTCATAGGGTAGTTTCCGTTGACCCAGAACTAGGAAATTTGATAAGAAGCCTTGGTATAGGCCACGAGTACAAGAAAAAGTCTCAAAACTGTACATTTTTAATTAAATCTTAAAAATTAGGGGTCAACCTTTTTTTTTTAAAGGTCGAAACTTAAAATATAAGTTACTAGTACAAATCGGGTATCATTTAAAAGGGCTTGATGTGCGCATTGCCTAATATATTTTTTTTTTTCCGACGTGCAATTTCTTATTTATAATGAAAAATATAAAAAAATACCGTTCCCCTCTGACTCCAACGTCTGTAAAACGATTTTTTTTTAAATTTAATTTACTATTTATTTCTTTCAATAAACGATTTATTTAATTCTGTAAATGGGACTACATATTACATGAGACCAAAACATACCGGCGAACTGTGGCTGTACATTGTTACACCTCTGCCTAACCCTTCGGGGAATACAGGCGTGATGGTATGTTATGTGTGTTAATTCTGTAAATTATATTGATCTTACGTACGAAACCCTCGGTGGGCGAGTCCGACTTGCACTTATCTAGTTTTTATTAATCATATTACTCGACCATTGATATTTGCATGAAATGGGAAGTATAAAATTGTTTTTTACTTTTAATCATTTGTTTGATATCAGGAGATAGTTGGAGCCACATGTCGATTTATTTATGATGACTAGTATTTTCATGGAGCACTTACAGAGGCTTTGTGGAGCCCTGGGGCTCCGCGGAGAACACCTAGAGTATGGCTGATTTAGGTGAAGTACTAGACTGACTAGACTGGAAGCCACAAGATAGCTGACAAAAGGTTAGGCAGTCGATGATGATGAATTTTCACATGTCACCTTAAAAACAATATCTCCAAGAAATCTAACTGCTGACTAGGTCCTTACCTCCCTCGTCCGTATATTTGCTCACAATCAGGATTCAATTGTATTTCAAGACACACTTCAAGGTAAATAAAGCTGAGTCTACAACAACCCTAAAATCAAGACCACTCGTAGGGCTGCCACAGTCAATATTTGCGATCGATTGTAATCTATAATAGGACGGGATTTAAATCTAACATTGTTGGACATGCTCTGAGGGTTTACCAACCCTATCTGTGTTGGGAGACAGTGGAGATTTTATCTCTATTTTGTGGAGATGAGGTTCTATGAAAATGTTTAGATTAGATAACTATAGATATTTTAAATTCAGATTTGCTTTGAAGTTTTTCTTGAACATAACTGATATCGGTCAAGGAAAACATTGTCCTCGACTTATCCTACTTATTGTTAAACTTTAATTAATATAAATGCCTCGTTGGCCTAGTGGTCCTAAGCGCGACTGCTACGCTAGAGGTCTTGGGGTCGATTCCCAGGTCGAGCAAACAGTGTTATTGGGTTTTTAGATAAAATTCTCAGTAGCAGCTCGGAGTTAGGATTTGTGCCCGGTTAATGGCAATACGCTCGCCCCCTATTACATGGGACCTAAAACATATACCGGCTAACTGTGGGCGTACATTGTTACACCTCTGCCTAACCCTTCGGGGAATACAGGCGTGATGGTATGTGTTTAATTTATATTAAAATATACGAAATTTTGTGAGGATAGATGAATGTTTGTTTGTTACTCTTTCACGCTTAAACAACTGAACGTATCTGGATGAAAATTGGTACTGAGATAGATTGTAGTGTGGAATAAGACATAGGATACTTTTAACCCTCAAACATGACCGAATAGCAGTTCCCGTAGGATAATATTTGAACTTAGACGCTAACAAATTCGCGGGCAGAATATAGTAATCTGAATTCACCAATCCGTCTTGTGCAAGTGTGGTGATCAATGCTCCTGTCTTCGTACGAGAAGAGGCCTTTGCCCAGCAATGGGAAAGGTGACTTTAGTACGAACCCACTACTTGCATGAGAGACGGGCGCCTCATCTCCTGGGCCATGGCCACCTCTTAGATTTGTTAATTAGATATTTAAGTTTCAACACCCATAACTGAGAAAGCTGTAGCAATTTTATGAAGACGTTTATATACCAATACATTTATAACCTAAAAATATGAATACAATAAAGATTTACGACCTATAAAAACAAGAAGCGACACGTGTTCAATTAAATTCACTAAACCTATCCCACAAATTACCCATGGACCCTCATTACGCCATAAAATAAATAATTAACGGCAACAGCCACACGAAATGCAACCTTATGATGTAAAATATAAGGTTGGTTTTTGAAAAAAGTTGATCACCCGCATAGTCCTTCCTAATTACGTGTCCGAACGAATTTTGACATAATCATGTTAATGCTCAATTTGGTGTTGATGTTTGTGATGGTAACAGAATGTAATTAAACAGGCCAAGTGCGAGTGGATCTCGTATACAAAAAAAGGGTTCCCAACCACCGCACAATATATTTAATACTACGTACAAAAAAAACACGTTTTTTGTTAAATAATAGTATACACCTTATTTTTACTTTCAATATAAAATACTATTACGCCTGTATTCCCCGAAGGGTTAGACAGAGGTGTACTAATGCACAACCACAGTTCTCCGGGATGCTTAGGTCCCATGTAATGGGGGGCGAGCCTATTACCATTAGCCGAGCACAAATCCTAACTCCGACCTGCTACTGAGAATTTCATACAAAAACCCAATGACCCTGCTCGACCTAGGAATCGATCCCAAGACCTAGCGTAACATTCGCGCTTAGGGCCACTACGCTAACGGCAAATATAGTATTCACACTGTGAAAATTTTAAACGTTTCCTTTTACGGTTCATGGGGCAGCCCCCTGGCAGACGACAGACGGACGGATAGTGGAAGCCTATTAACAGGATTTCGTTGGTTAACCCCAAAGGAGATCCAGCTAGTGTGTTCTTCGCGATCGATCTGACGTCCATACAGGATATATTCCTATAGTTCCTATTTTTAGGATTCCGTACTCAAAGGGTAAAACGGGACCCTTTTACTGAGACTCCGCTGTCAGTCCGTCTGTCACCAGGCTGTATCTCATGAACCGTGATAGTTACACAGTTAAAATTTTCACAAATGATATATTTCTGTTGCTGCTATAAAACAAATACTAAAAAATAAATATTTAAGGGGGCTCCCATACAACAGACATTTTTTTTTTGCCGTTTTTATAGATAATGGTACAGAACCATTCGTGCACGAGTCCAACTCGCACGTGGCCGGTTTTTTTTTAACATAGCCACCATAAAACAATACAACATTTTCGAGCTTTGCTATCGAAATATTTAATCAAAATTTCATAGGACTCTCAAATTCGTAATAACACTTTCTTCATATACATTTCATCATTAATTCGCACCTGAGAATAGAATACACCATTATTGTAAAAGTTTTTCAAGGGGGGGGGGGGGGGCTATTCAAAAACTTCGATATTAATATTTCACATTCAATACAATGATTTATTTCTGTGCCTCCTGATGACGTAATTTAAGACGAGGTGTACCCTTTTTGTGATTTGTACATTGAAATGATCAGTTTCGAGGATAATTTGGTGCAAAGTGGTACAACTGTCAGGATTATTGGGAATGTAGATGTATGTCAAGTTGTGAGCCCTTAAAGTAATTGCTTCGCACTTTATTTTTCGTGCTTTGTGGTATAACAGCGATTATGTCCTAAGCGCGACTGCTACGACTGGTATTGGGTACGATTCCCAGGTCGAGCATAAAGTGTTATTGGGTTTTCTATGAAATTCTCAGTAGCAGCTCGATGTTGGGATTTGTGCCCGGTTAATGGCAATAGGCTCGCCTCCTATTACATGGGACCTAAACATACCGGCGAACTATGGGTGTACACTGGTACACTTCTGCCTAACCCTTCGGGGAATACAGGTGTGGTGGTATGTGTATTATATTGTATATTTATCGTGAATTATGATATATTTAGTATTGATAAGACATAACACAATGAATCGATTTTTCTCAATAATGATTAAGGTACACTGTACTCATTAAAACAAGCTTTAATGTTCCTAGAAATAAGTTAAAAGTTAAAAACGATCTCGAAAGTGGTTGGAAAAGTCGAACGACTTCAAGAGATTTACTGTTTCAACTTTTTCTGGCTTTCAACAGTAACCTATAAATTTTTGAATGGGCTATTTCAATAATGGATTGTCTTTTGGTAGTGGGAAAGTAGAATTAATGTAGGGAAAGCGTTTTCCAAAAGCATTTTAGCGGTTACGCACTGCATCCGATCCAAATTCATGATAATACAAATATAAAGTCATAAAAACTTGCCAAAGCAGTAGTTTTATCTTTGATCCAATTCCAAGCAATTAGGTAGATGACACCACTAATCAATTGACATACTTTTTATGAGCTGTCAAAACACGATTCCCCCATAGATTTTGTATGACAATACTGAACTATGACATCACTTTTTTGTCATTTCAACTCGCTAACTATTTATTGATTTCGAAGTAACTAGACATTTAATTTTATAGTTATTTAAAAAACAAACGGGGTTTCAGGGGAAAATTAAAGTGGTTTTTGAGAAGTTGTGTTTTGGAATCATTGGTGAATGCCCAATATACCCAATTCAGAGGCCAACTTTGGCATATCTACGTCATTCCTAGAGCCAAACAGATATGTTTGATTTGAAACCGAGGTTCTGCGAAAGCGTTCATACAAACAGTACCCACTTCAGATACTTCGGTCCGTCAATATTTCTTCCGAATTGAAGACTCACTTATGACGGAGAGTAATTAGATGACAGAAGTCGGATCTGGGGGCGTAAACTATCATACAAATAGTTCAACTACTTCGAAACATATTTTGAAGGATTAGGATCCGTTACAGTGCGTAACCGGTTTTAGGTTAGAGGCACATTTTATTTTAGGGTAGATGTGTCGGACGTATGAATCAATCTATCAATCAATCGATCTATCAATCAATCAATCAATAATCTTTCGTTCTAAACATAAGTTGCAATAATGTGCGAGTTGTTACTCTAGTTTACTTTGTCATATGGCTCACAAAAAATATTTGTTGTCGTTGCTTGTTTAGTTTGGAATAGGGATTCACACAACCATCACGCCTGTATTCCCCAAAGGGGTTAGGCAGAGGTGTAGGTACCAATGTACACCCACAGTTCGCCGGTAAGTTTTTAGGTTCCATGTAATAGGGGGCGAGCCTATTGCCATTAACCGGCCACAAATCATAACTCCGAGCTGCTACTGAGAAATTTTCAAAAAAAACCCAATAACGCTTTGCTCGACCTAGGAATCGAATCCAAGACCTCTAGCATAGCAGTCGCGCTTAAGACCACTATGCCAACGAGGCAGTCCAGCGAAAAACAGCAAGTCGAGGATTCAGTGTCTTTAAAATACACTAAATCTTTTATCACTAAATACAAAGTGGTTTACTAGCAATCTTTGAACAAACGATCCGTTAATGTCTCAAACTCTCTAAACATCTTTCATTTTAAACTTTTTCTTTCTTTCGAAGCATGCCGAAGCTGCATTTATGCATTTTTAATTAACTGTATGTAATTTTCTACAAACTATACTCAAAACTACAAAGAAGCGTGCCTGCAGAGGAGAGATTTTATATTCAAATTGTTTCCGACCGTCCAAAAATTTCATCAAACATTTAGTGTATTCTCGTCCTAGATTTGAATTACACCACTAGCAAAGCGCCACGTCACAGCCCAACGTTCGGGAGCCCTCGGCAATTTCCGCCTCCCCGAACTCCGCCGAAATTGAATGATTTAATTAGAGTGACCGCACGTCGGTGCGAACTAAAATGTTGGGAGTAAAGGAAGAAAGAGAAATATGTTGGTTTTTCTTATAATTTTGTTTACAGTAATAAGAGAGAAGATGGCCCAGTATTTCGAATGGAATATTTATTAAAAGATTTTTATAAAGCTGCTATTTTTAACCTAGAAATATTTTAGAACTGCCTCGGTAGACTAGTGGTCCTAAGCGCGACTGCTACGCTAGAGGTCTTGGGTTCGATTCCCAGGTCGAGCAAAAAGTGTTATTGGGTTTTTCTATGAAATTCTCAGTAACAGCTCGGAGTTAGGATTTGTGCCCGGTTAATGGCAATAGGCTCGCCCCTTATTACATGGGACCTAAATATACCGGCGAACTGTGGGTGTACATTGTTACACCTCTGCCTAACCCTTCGGGGAATACAGGCGTGATGGTATATATATATAAATATTTTATTATTTTGATGCCATGTTGCCGTTGTTGGTATCTCCTAAAGTTTCGTTATTTTCACAATAAATACCAAGTAAAGTAAACTATTTGCCTTTAACATCAACAAGGCCACTAAAAAGCAGATAATCAAAGTCAAAATCAAATAATTTACTTCAATTAGAATTGATCCAATTAAGGCACTTTTGAACGTCATTTTCAAGCAAATAAATTATAATGTAGAATCTTGTCAACAATTTTCAACAATATTACGTAATAACCAACGTAATTTCCCTGCTTTCTGCTTATTGATACAATAAATAGAATATAGACATATCAAACAACATAATTTCCCCATAAAAACTTGCCTGGTAAAAATTAAAAAAGAAACAAAATTAAAAATGTTAAGTAACCTCCAAAAAATAAGAATCCCTACCGCAGCTAACAAAAGAGTTGAAAACTTTGAAACCGCTGAGCCGATTTCCATCAAACATATCTAAGAACACTCGCGACTAATTCACCTTTCAAACAAGACAAACAAAATCAAAATCGGTTCATGCGTTCTGGAACTACGAGGCCACAGACAGACACACAAACACAGAGACACGTCAAACATATAACACCCCGTCGTTTTTGCTTCAAAGATAAGAAAAACACTATCAAAAATAATGATTTGAAAATTTAAAAAAATCCGCGAAAGTGTCGGTTATCACGAACGCAGATGAAGGCGGAATAAAAAGTAGCCCAAGTCCTTTCTTGGGGTTTCAAATATATATAACCATACCACGTAAATTTCATCGAAATTAGTTCAGTAGTCTAGTCGTGAAAACTGCCCCTCCTACTGCCCCTTTAGTCTCGAGGTCGCAAGCGCGACTGATGAGCGTGGGGTCCCGGGTTCGATTCCCAGGTCGGGCAAAAAGTGTTATTGGGTTTTTCCATTAGGATTTGCTCAGTAGCAGCCTGGAGTTTGGAAGTTGATGGTGTGACACCCCCGTGGCTCGGAAAGCACGTAAAGCCGTTGGTCCCGGCTGTCATTCGTAGATCTTTGACAGTCGTTACGGATAGTAAGAAGCCAGGAAGTCTGACAACCAGTCTAAGCGGTATATCGTGTTGCTCAGTAACTGGGTTGTGTAGGTCAGATAGGCCGTCGCTCCATGTAAAACACTGGTACTCAGCTGTATCCGGTTGGACTGGAAGCCGACCCCAACACAGTTGGGAAAAGGCTAAGCAGATAATGAGTCTAGTGGTGAAAGCGTAACAAACAAACAAACAGAGTTACTCTCCCAGTTATGATATTGGTATGGATGGACCTCAGTACCAAGAACTGCACAGACTGATAACATATTTTACCTATTTCTATTCAAAATGGCTTTTGCCGTGGTCTATATTGAACGCACTATAAAATTCGTGGCGTGTCGTCCATGATGAATATCTAAGTACATCAACCGGCCACTTCTAGTCGAATGGCCAACAATAGCCATTCGGCCAATGAACATTGAAAATTCGTGACCCATGAGTGCAGAAACCGTTTTGGAACTAGTAATATTTAAGGAGTAACCGGCCATTTTGCGGTAAGGAGTGCCCTTAATTCCTCATGGATTCATTGAAGATGGGACCACACTGGAGGTAACTATATCCTCTAAAATGAAATAAAAACAATTCTAATTTGTTTTTTAAATTATGCAGTTCTTAGATTGTAACCCTAAAGATAAAAGAAAATTGAGAAACTCCTCGAGTCAAGTTTTCAAGTCCGTTAGTGTGGGCAATTTAGCAAAACTTTAATCGAGTTTAAAGTTATAGGCTAGCAACATTAGAACACTTTATAATCCATATAACCTTCACCTTCCATAATCCCCAATATTTCCAAAAATCTCCTCCATTTTCGAAGCCTTGCTCGCAATATCTAAGAACATCTTAATACTAAGGGCTCAACATCTCCCTAATACCAAGAATGACGTAATATTTGTTCATAATTAGAGTACTGTACGTCGTGAGGGATCAACATTATCTACCGAAGATAGGATGAGAGGATTAGTGCTTCATCTTTAGAAAATGTGGTGATTAATATCCGAGAAGTGACTTGGCGAAAATATGGACAAGTCTGTTTCAGAATCTTTTATCTATAAGGGCTTCAAGCTTTATGATTCGTGACGGGGTAAACAGAGGTATTGTTGGAGTCTGGAGATTGTTTTACATGTTATATCACCACGCTCCTATGGCGCAAACGAGTAAGCAGTTGGTATGGCAACGTGTGTCTATGTTTATTCGGTTGCGTTAAGACGCGCAACCACTCAACGATTATCATTTATTACAAAATATGAAACAATTTATTAATTTAAGAAAAAACTTAGTAATCGAATAAAAAACCAAGTTCTTTATTTAAATAATTATGTTTTTTTTCTGCTAGCCTTTACTTTTCCACTCTCTGGCATAGGCGTCTCTATTCCTTCCAATTCCCTCAATGTAATGCCTAATCTTGCCAATTGTTGAGGAAGCTATCCAAGGCGTACTGCCATCTTCTCCTCGGTCTACCGCGACCTGTTTCAGAGCTCCAGTGTTGTGATATGTGGGCCCACTGCTTAGCCGATTGATATGGTATTCTCGCCATCAAACTACCACGTTTGACGAGACACTATTTTGTGAGATAAATTGAAATACAAGTTTCAGATCTAATGAAAAAAAAAAATAGAAGTTACACAAAGTTAATTTATCATACTTTCGTAACGAGAAACGTATAAAATATGTTTGGAAAACCACCAAATTCTGAGAAACTTGTTTAAGATTAATCTGCTCAAATCTCTAAAATGCTTTTGGCTAAATGGTAGCCTAGCCAAAAGCATTTGGCTAAAAACATGTTAGAAATAAGCCTATTGGATATGGTATTTGGGTTCCCTCAGAGCTTTAAATCGGGGTAAATTCACCCACTTCGGTAATTCCTTATCTAATACCTTCACGTAATCATTGTTTACATGTACATTACTGGCTGAGTACAAATAATTGTTAAACAAACAAGTAATGTTTGGGTAGTACGAAGTTCTGTCGAAATTATTGTATATAATTGTTTAGGTATTATCGAGTGTTACAAGATATTTTAATTATCTTACCACTATTATAAATGGGAAAGTTGGGATGGATGGATGTTTGTTACTCAATCACGCCAAAACGGCTGAACGGATCTGGATGAAATTTGGCACAGAGATAGATTATAGTCTGTAATATCATATTAAATACAAGCCTATTATTGTTTCACAGCAGGGCAAAGTCCTCGCTTGCTTAAAGCGGAGTACGCGTGGTTTTTACACGCGTGTTAAGTTACGTCTTTGGTTGCTGTTCCTCTCCTGTGAGTCGTAAGGTGATGTTATATAGCCCATATTATTCCTCTTGAATCTGGCTATGATATACAATGAATATATAACGTATGAATTTTTACCATCCGACTGTTAGTTCCAGAGATTAGCGCGGTTAAACAAAAAAACTCTTCAGGGTTATTTTATTAGTGTATCTATTGTCAAACTATATTCTCTCACAGATTTCATCGAACGAATCCTAGTTATAAATTCATCATCATCATTTGTTTAGCCTTTTCCCAACTATGTTGGGGTCGGCTTCCAGTCTAACCGGATGCAGCTGAATACCAACGTTTTACATGGAGCGACTGCCTGTTTGACCTCTACAACCCAGTTACTGGGCAACACGATACCCCTAGGTTAGGCTGGTTGTCAGACGTCCAGGCTTCTGACTATTCGTTACGATTGTCAAAAATCCACGAATGACAGCCGGGACCAACGGCTTTCGTCTTTCCGAGACACGGGGGTGTCACACTACCAACTTCCAAACTCCGGGCTGCTGCTGAGCAAATCTTAATGGAAAAACCCAATAACACATTTTGCCTGGGAATCGAACCCGGTACCTCACGCTCATCAGTCGCGCTTACGACCACGAGACCAACGGGGCAGTTCCCAGTTATAAGTTATGAAATATTTTATTAATAACTGTACTATTTCAAGTTTTGTAACTGGGCCCAAAAAACTAGAAACTTATGTATTTGCATGATGTTACAATCAAACTCAATGAATAATAATCGGCAATATTGGCAGAGCGTCCTCTGGCGGTAGTCCAAGGAATTAGTTCAATTAACAACAAATTTACGACTATCATAGCTCTTAATCCTTTTAATGTAAGGCTATGGTCGAGACATTGTAGATGTTTTAAAAATAGATTTTTTAAATATTATCTGTATAACTGTACAACATACCATCACGCCTGTATGCCCCGAAGGGTAAGGCAGAGGTGTACAAGTATACACCCACAGTTCGCCGGTATGTTAAGGTCCCATGTAATAGGGGGCGAGCCTATTGCCATTAGCCGGGCACAAATTCTAACTCCGAGCTGCTATTGAGAATTTCATAGAAATACCCAATAACACTTTTTGGTCAACCTGGGAATCAAACCCAAGACCTCTAGCGTAGTAGTCGCGCTTAGGACCACTTTTGCTATACCAGAGGCCTTGCAAATGCGCTGCCATCCCAAAGCAAAGTTGAAATATCTCGTGTGCCTGTAATTACACCGGCACCCAAACCCTTCAAATCGGAACACAGCAACGATGCTTTGCGGCAGAAATAGGTATGGTGGTAGTACTTCCCCTGACCGAAGAGCTATCTTTTAAGTTAGTTTACATTTCATTTAATTTAAAAGTAATCTACTGGCAGTAATAACAAAGTACTGTTTCCCATAAAAGTTAAGAGGGCAATACCATCTGATAGGAATATCGGTCATGTAGAGACTTGACCTAAAACACTGCGATTTAATCCGAGGGTTTCCATTCAATGTTTGTTTTTCTTGTTTACATTTACCACGCAAATAAACTTGAAACACTTTTCTCCGTCACATGACCGCATTTCCAACTAGGCAATGTGGTAATGTGGACGAGAAAAGTGTTTAATTTAATGTTGTTTAAAAAAAAAGGAAATAAATATTGATGTAAGCTCCCTTTTATCGGGCTTCGCTCGCGTCGAGAAGCCACTTTTTTATCACTAAGTATACTGGTCGCCACGAGTCGTGAGCACAAATGTCAAGTTAATTTCTGGGTTTTTGGATTCATTTCGGGGCTTTTTATGGCGCTGACGCGATAACAGTACTTTTTTCTGGATGAAAGGCAGTTAGGTATATTTTTATTACGATTAGGTATGTTTTATTTTTCTCTCCGTAGTCGGGTAAAAATAAAAACAATGACTTATCTGTACGAGAAGGGGCCTTTGCCCTGCAGTAGGACAATAATAGGATGGTATTTTTTATTATAATCGGCCAGAAACATTTTCGGGCAAATTATTTTCAAACGCTTCTTTTGTAAAAGGAATGGTCTCTCCTTAACAAAACAAAAACCAGACACCGCTTGTCGAATGCATGCTCGTCTAATTCTACGAAATATTCGAATACCCGAAGTTTTCGTAGACTTTTTACAACGGTTACTAGCCGAACACTACACTTTTCCGTTCCACAAACGAAATAAAATCGTGAATATCTTTGAAATTCCAATGAAAATGCCCGTCGAATTTAATTCAATTGCTAAGCAAAGATAAAAGAGCTCCCCGAGTCTTTGTATCAATAAATTAATAGCTTTAGCTCAATGCTTCTGAATAACGAATAAAGCAATCGAAAGGTTGAAAAAAAAATCTACATCGAAATTCGACAAAACACGACTCTTTCGAACGGTCAAAAACATTATTTTACAAAAATGTCGAATCAATTTGCTACTCAATTTCTATAATTCCGTTCTTTCGACAGAATTGGGGTGGTTCGAAATTTAATATGAACACAGCCTGTATGTGGGTCGAGATTGAGAGTGATATTTTTGCGTGTTCTGTGAGTATTTTTATTCGAAATAGGAGTGTTATTTTTAGGGCTCGCCTGTAGGGGGGTAAAAAGATTAGGCTTCTATTTTATTTCTATGATTACATGGAAACAACTTATTTCTAAAAATCCATTTACAGGCATTCTTGAATATTATCTAGGAGTCAGTCAGTTAGAAAGTCAAGCTAGTTGGTTTGCCAAATTATAGTTTGAACATTTTTCCATATTAACTTATAAGTTCATATGGAAGAACGAGCGAGCAGTTGCTTGCCTAAATATTTTTAATTAAAAAAAAAATAATAAAAATTAAAATAAATATTTTTAATAATAAATATTTTAATATATTATTATTTTTTATTGTTTTTAATAAATAAATTTTCTTTATTTTAGTTAGTTTTTTAAATATAATTTCAAATAGTGTCTAAGTTAGCTAATATTGTATCTATATCTATGCGTGCAATGTAATTGCCAGTGTTGTGGAATTTGTTCGAAAGAGTTACCGCGGACCGGGAACGCAAAGGGCATTAGGAGGAACACGGATGGGTTTTAGTCAGCAAGAGTCTGACATTCCCTTCCGCTCCGCGCAGCGCGGAAAAAGACACTTGATGATTTCCCATCCTTAAAAAAAAATAGTACGATGTGACAAGTGTTGTGCAAGTGACGTCAACAGAGGTCTAGCTTAAACCATAATAATGTACATTGATATAAATCAAACTAGCTTTTGCCTGCGAATTTGTCCGCGTAAATGTCAGTTATCGCGGACGCAGACGAAAGAAAGTAGCCTATGTCTTTTTTTGGGGTTCAAACTTACCCCGTAACAAATTTCATCAAAATTGGTTCAGTGGTTTAGTCGTGAAAGACAGACTGACAGAGTAACTTTCGCATTTATAATATTAGTACCTATTGATGAATGTAGGCGTTAAAGCCAGTATAGCAGCTAATCACAAAAAAACGTAATAAAGCAAAATCACCAACATTTTTGAATCGTTATTTGTCCCTCTAATGACTGTAATCCACCCAATTAAGTCACAATTTCTTTTTTATGGAATAAAGAAAAAATACATTTTCATTCTTCATTGTATTCTCTCGAGTATTGTTTTTTTGTCACTGCCTCTTTAGCATAGTGGTCCTAAGCGCGACTGCTACGCTAGAGGTCTTGGGTTCGATTCTCAGGTCGAGCAAAACGTGTTATTGGGTTTTTCTATGAAATTCTCAGTAGCACCTCGGAGGTAGGATTTGCGCCCGGTTAATGGCAATAGGCTCGCCCCCTATTACATGGGACCTAAACAAACCGGCGAACTGTGGGTGTACACTGGTACACCTCTGCCTAACCCTTTGGGGAATACAGGCGTGATGGTATGTAATTTACTATTATTTATTTAATTCTATAAATTATAATGATCTTACGTACGGAACCCTCAGTGGGCGAGTCTGACTCGCACTTGTCTGGTTTTTTTTCAGTCAGTTAAAAATTCGACAGATTTGTTCAATGCTAGTCGATAGAAATGTACTTTCGTCTGTCAATCTACCGTCAGGCTCACCACAATAGTTCCTGGTACTCTTTTTGTTTAAAAAACGAACTTCCGTTCGTTAGCTGTTCCAATTTTAAATGAATTTATTTGTTTTACTTTTGTATTGTGCTTTTGTTGATCGAATACTTTTAAAAATAGATTGAATATGTTTGTTGAGTAAGCTGCCATTTTTTTTATTGAAAGTCTATTATTTTATTTATTGTTTTTATTATTCGCTATTGTTCTGTTGTAACTAATTACAAATAATGACTTCCAGAGAATAAGTAATATCTTGATGGCCCAGTGGTTTAGGCGCCTGACTCTTATCCTTATGGATTCGGGTTCGATACCAGGCAAGTACCAATGCGACTTTCTCAATTCATATGTACTGTTTATGTTACCACGGCTATTAAGCGTTCGGTAATGGGTTCGATTTCAAGGTCGGGCAAAAAGTGTTATTGTTTTTCCATTACGATTTCCAATTTCCCAGATACGGCCCGGAGTTTGGAATTTAGTGGTGTAACTCCCTCATGGCTCAGAAACCACGTATGGCCGTTGGTCTTGCGCCTGATCTCTCTCCGGTTGTGTCGAATTGCCGTCCCATCGGACTATGAGAGTCAGGGAAGAGGGAGCGCACCTGTGTTTGCGAACACACTTCCATACGATAATATCTCCTGCGTACTAGTCTGCATTAAGATTAGCCGCCGTGACCGGAATCGGTCTGAATAATACGTACATCGATGTGACATTTCTCACAATTAAATATGTATCTTTTCGTGTAGTATATAAAGTTATATTTTGTGTGAATGTGCGCGCAGCGTCGCGTCGCGTCGCTCCTCGGTGTGAACCGACCCGTAGATAGAAAAAGCGTGCGTAAAGTATTTTTGTATAACTTAGACTTGGCTGAGCTGAACTTTCATTAAACTTGTATAGTTTCTCTTTAGTTGAGATGAAGTTTTAATTAAATTCACAATCTCTACGTTATTTGCCCATTTTTATGTTCTATACAATTTGAAGTGGTCCCCCCCTGTGGTGGTGGTGGACTGCCCCGTTGGTCTCGTCGTCGCAAGCGCGACTGATGAGCGTGGGGTCCCAGGTTCGATTCCCAGGTCGGGCAAAAAGTGTTATTGGGTTTTTTCATTAGGATTTGCTCAGTAGCAGCCCGGAGTTTGGAAGTTGGAGGTGTGACACCTCTGTGGCTCGGAAAGCACGTAACAGCCGTTGGTCCCGGCTGTCATTCGTAGATCTTTGACAGTCGTTACGGATAGTCAGAAGCCAAGAAGTCTGACAACCAGTCTAACTAAGAGGTATCGTGTTGCCTAGTAACTGGGTTGTGGAGGTCAGATAGGCAGCCGCTCCATGTTAAACATTGGTACTTAGCTGCATCCGGTTAGACTGGAAGCCGACCCCAACATAGTTGGGAAAAGGCTAAGTAGATGATGATGACAATTTAAAGTGACGTTATAAAACGGGACCATATTAGGAGGATACCCTTTAGAATAAAAAAAGAATTTCGTGAACAAATCTTATAATTAAAAATGGCTGAAATCGCCAATGCGTCTTGAGCAAGCGTGGTGATCAACGCTTTTGTCTCACTGTATGAGAAGAGGCCTTTGTCCTGCAGATGGACAATAATAGGCTAGTATTATTATTAACATTTTGTAATATTTAAATGTAAGATCCTTTTATCGCAATTTGATCATTCAGTCGACTGGCTGACATAAGCTGATAAGGCACGAAACGTCAATTGTTTCAAATTATCGAGTTTTCAGATATCATATTATAGTTACTATGGCTCAAAGCTAGATATTTATATTGAGTTGTATATCTTAACACTGATGGTCTAAAATTCTATATCAACTCACAAAATTAAGTAATATTTTATAAATACGTGTTGGTGTTAATCTTCACTGTTTTCACATATGGAAGCAACAAGAATATTGTAACCTAGATTTTGTAAAAACCAAATTGGAAGAAAAGCGTGTGACAATAAATCAAAAATTTTAAGTAACCCCCCACAGAAGAATAAATATCCCTCCCGCAGCTAACAAAAGAGCTGATAACTTTAAAACCGCTGAACCGGTTTTCATCAAACATAGTTAAGAACACTCCCGACTAATTTACCTTTCAAGCAAAAAAACTAAATCAAAATCGGTGCATGCGTTTGGGAGCTACTATGCCACAGACACGTCAAACTTATAACACCCCGTCGATTTTGCGTCGGGGATTTAAAAAGAAGTTGAACTGGCGGAACTATTAAAAATTCAAAAAGTTTTCTATAATTACGACCGCTAGCCGGTAATTGGTGCATTAACCTTATTGTCGGTCTGACGGAGCAACTGCGCGGTACACTTACGTTTTTATTTCGGTCCGCTTTCAAACACATCGCGGAAGCACAACAGAAGATTCGTATACAGAGGAATTTCAATCAAAATACGTGCAAAACGTTGAGTTTTAAAATGCTATACTTTCGGAGGAGTAACTACATACAAACAGATAAATTCACGCCTTTTGCCCATGGGGGAGGCAGAAAACAGCACAGAACGCAACCTGCTACGATCCTTACAAAATTCTTTCGCCTCGTCCACGTTCATACATCTGGTCATATAAGCACGCCGGTTACGAGTACTGCACACCCGACCTTTCTGCAGAACCTCAGAAATAAGGTCAGTGTAGGTCTTTCCCGGCGTTGTCGGCGCGCAAAAAATATTAAAGCCCCATGATAACCAACGATCACGCAAAGAAAGTCGCGGGCAAATTCTAGTTTTAAATAAAGAAATACATTGACAGCTTACATTGGAAACATTTCCAATTTGTCACATCCGTAGTAATCTGTAATTCTAGTTGGAACTTCAAAAGAGAATGGCTTAACCCTAAAATAACCGATGGTTTAACGGAATGACTGTTTAAGCGGCGTCCAATGTACATGAGATGTAAAAGGTTCATTCAGAACAATGTATATTGATGATGGAGTAAACGCACAACACAAACAGTACATGGAACAAATATTTGTATGACCTGCAGGTAGTTTCATGTTCCCAATTTTTTCAAAATCTCGTTTATATTAATCTTATTGCTTCTATGTAGATTGTAGCGTAATGTTATGTAGCCTGTAAGCATACCTTCACGCCTGTATTCCCCGAAGGGTTAGGCAGAGGTGTACCATTGTACACCCACACTTCGCCGATATATTTAGGTCCCATGTAATAAGGGGCGAGCCTATTGCCATTATCGGGCACAAATCCTGACTCCGAGCTGTCACTGAGAATTTCATAGAAAAACCCAATAACAATTTGCTCGACCTGGGAATCGAAACCAAGACCTAGTCTAGGCTAACACCACCACCACCACTAGGCAGTATTGAAACTAAGATTATGTAAATGGCGATCGTTCCTAAATTTCAGTAAAATTGTTCCCTTGATAAAAAATCTCGTTTTACAATGTACCATTACTAAATTCTTTACGTACCTAGATGCGTACTTTTTGGAATCCCATAAGGGCAAGCACACACGGACCGGAAAGTCGTATATCTGATTTATTACCCTCTAACTGAACGCGTAAAAGTAGCGTAATATTTTACGCGAATGTGTGAGCAAGAAACAATAAATCAAACGGAAGAATTATTAAAATGTGGTTTATATGGATTTCCGCCGCCTGAGAATGGGTAAAAAAAATGATGGGGTTCCGTATATGGTTAAAAATGGGTATCTCGCCAAATATTACAGATGGGAATAAAATGAGGGTTATATTAAAACTTATGATCATAACTGGTAAAATATTTGGTTTATTGCCTTTATTTTTCTACTATCTTATGGGATTTAGTTATTTATTAAACTTTATGCAAATAATGTAAAAAAATACACTGTACAAAGGCGGACTTAATGCCTTAGGCATTTTCTACCAGTCTACCTTAGGGCGATGCAGAGACAAAGTAGGTGCAAAGAACAGAAAAAATTCAGGAATAGAATATATTTTTATAATAAATACATATATACGTACATACAAACAAAACAAACAAAGTAGAGAGAGATAAAAATACATAGTAGGAGAAATAATAAACAAATTAATTATGAGAGGAGTCTGCCAACCTCATAAGCAAGTGTTCACGAGCTTTTACTTTGAATGTGAACCGACTGGTGGCCATCCTGATATTCTGAGGAAGCGTATTCCAAAGTAAAACCGCCTGGACAAGAAACGAAGATTTAAGAAAACCGGAGCGGTGAGAAGGACATCGTAGAAGGCGGTTATTGGAGGAACGAAGATTCTTACTGTGCGCAGAGCACAAGTATTAAAAGACTAGAAGATTTAGGTTACGTCTTTTTTACTGCTTCGCACCTATTGATCGAAGCGTGATGTTATATAGCCTAACGCCTTCCTCGATAAATTAACTATCCAACACAAAAATATTTTTTCAATTTAAACCAGTAGTTCCTGAGATTAGCGCGTTCAATAAATCAAAAAAACAAACTCTTCAGCTTTATATGATTAGTCTAGATTAATGTCGCGATGGCCTAGTGGTTAAGGCGCCTGCCTCTTATGCGTGAGGTTGTGCGTTCGATACCGGCAAGTACCAATTTTTTGAATTCATATGGACTTTCTAAATTTATCTTAGACATCACAAATATGGGCTAAGGAAAGCATAGTAAGAAAACTTGGACTGTAAATAACTAACTAGCGTTCAATTACGTCTTTGGTTACTGCTTCGCTGTAGTTAGTCGTAGCGTGATGTTTGATACATATAAACCTTCCGCTTGAATCACTCTAACTCTTGATGAAAACTGATTAAAATCCGTTGCGAAGCGTTTGACAGATCTAAGCGTACAGATGGACAGACAGCGGTTAGCTTTTTTTTACACTATCTAGAGATACTTGTCTGTAATTGCCAATTCGCCTTGAACAAGCGTAATAATCAATGCTCGTGTCTTCTCTGTATAAGAAGAGGCCTTTATCTGCACTGAGACAATAATAGGCTGGTATTATCTATCCCTAATTAATATGAAGGATAAAATATCTTTCCTCTTTAATTATAAAGAGGAAAGAATTTTTTGTTCGATTGTTTCTAACGAATAGCCTCCAAAACTACTGGACAGATTTCAACCATTTTTTCACCAATAGATAGCTAGATTATTCCTGAGTAACATATGCTAAAAAACAAAAAAAAAACGCAGGAGAAATAAGCCACGCGGACGAAGTCGCGGGCAGGTCGCTAGTATTTAATAACATAAGTTCGTTACGTCAAATAGAATGTAATGTAACACAAATTTCATCAAATTCCTTAACGTAATAAATAAAGATAAAAGATAAAGAAATTCTATACTATAATCTACCACAAACAAAACGAAGCATACATTTTATCCTAGGGAAGTATTGGAAAAGCCAAAATATCTTATATCTTACGTGTCATGACTCAAACTATGTTTCTTTCTTTATCAAAGGATTCAAAATCGTTTTCCTTTTATATAGCTTTTTATAGAATAGGAATGGTGCGTGGGTGTCGTGACGTATAATATGTTAAAGGGTTCTGTGTATGTCATTATTGTTCTTTTTTAAACCCCCGACGCAAATGATGTTATAAGTTTGACAGGTCAGTCTGTCTGTGGCATCGTAACTCCCGAACGCATGTACCGATTTTGATTTAGTTTTTTTTGTTTGAAAGGTAAATTAGTCGGGAGTGTTCTAGTTTAGCTATGTTTGATGGAAATCAGTACAGCGGTTTCAAAGTTATCAACTCTTTTGTTAGCTGCGGTAGGAATTTTCATTCTTCTTTCGGGAGTTACTTAGAATTTTTTATTTTTTGCATTTTAATTTAGACCAAGGAGGGGGAAAAAAAATTTTAAACAGTGAAGCTGTTTTAAACTTGATTTAGGGTTGATTTTTACCCGTCTGCGCCAGGAGGAGGGTTATGTTTTTCTAGTGTATGTATGCATGTATAATTCTTTGGAAAAAAGAACTGTAACTTAAAGTTAAAATATTGCTCTTCTATATCTCCGTAACCAGATGGCTCCCAGATATGGTCCAGAAGCAAAAATGTTCGAAATGATAGGCAGAACCTTTGAAAGTTTTGTCATTTCGAAGGGTTTAAGCGTCTTTATACACGACGACCCCAAAAAAAATAGTGTTTAACCCTTTAGTTAAATTATAGAAGTCAAACAGCGAAAACAAAACACACTCTTGTAATATTACGACAATCGCTGTCATTTTGACAACTCAACAATATTCATTGCCCCTTATGTATTCAAATCCGTGTTCACAACAAACAAGACATGAATGTGTTACGCGAAATGACTTGACATTCCTATAATAATAGAGTAGCGTTTTCTACGTTTAATTACGGGACCCTAAACAGCGATGTTGTATAATATTTTTTCTATGTCATAGCTAATCTAGCGTTAGGAGTACTTGAGGGAATCAGCCTAAATCTTCTTTGAAAGTGTATGTACTTACTTATATGTTACAAATTGATTACTTCTTACTCTTCTAGTTATTCGTCTTTTCATGTGCCTGTCTTGAAGATTAATCATATTTTTATTATTATTACAGAAAAAAAATCTCTCTAAAGCAATATTAGAGTTTGCGAAAATATTTGTTCCACTATACAATTTCTTTTTAACCGACTTCAAACAAAAGGATTTGTTTTTTTAGGGATGGGAAATCATCAATTAACTTTCCCCGCCCTGGGCGGGGCGGGAGGGAGTGTTAGACTTTTACTGACTAAAACCCATCCTAATCGTTCTAGTGCCCTGCACTTATAACTTTCAAACTACATGCATGTCAAATCTGCCTTACGCTAAAAATACCTACTACGATAGCAGTCTATCACAGACAAACTTCTTCACAAAAAGAACTCTAAAACTACCACAATAAGATCCAATTTTCTTCAATAAAATGAAGGTTACGATTTACCAAAACATTTCAATACAAATTCTGTCACGTCTACGTCTTAAGTATCCGTTTCTCCCACGCCACCCCCTAAACTAAACCCTTTGTAAGGGATAGGGTGTGGGCGTGCCTACAACCGTGTCGGGTAGTGTTAGGCAAATAGTTAGTCTAACTTCCAGAGCTATGTATCAAAGTTTGGGGTCTAGAACTTAGAATTATTGTGGGCTTTTTCACCGACCTCAGATAACGGTGGGGGCGATACAAAACAACAAATAGAACTGAAGCCGCCGACTTTCAAAACTAGTTATTTTTCTTTTTGTAGTTTTTGAAGGCGGTTATGTTTTTTGTAAATAAGTTTTTTTAAATTATATACTTACATAAACTCACGCCTATTTCCCACGAGGGTAGGTAGAAACCACAGAACGCCGCCTGCTACGATCCTTACATACCTACTCCTTACGCCTCGTCCACTTTCATACACTAGTGCAAATATGTATTCCATTATTTTAGTTCACTGTACTATTTTAGCACTATAATAAAAAAATAGTGTAGTACGCTAGAGGTCTTGGGTTCGATTCCCAGGTCGAGCCAAAAGAGTTATTGGGTTTTTCTATGAAATTCTCAGTAGCAGCTCGGAGTTAAGATTTGTGCCCGGTTAATGGCAATAGGCTCGCCCCCTATTACATGGGACCTAAACATACCGGCGAACTGTGGATGTACATTGGTACACCTCTGCCTAACCCTTCGGGGAATACAGGCGTGATGGTATGTGTGTATAATTTTCTATGACATACATTTTTCGTCCCGTTTGCCATTTGACGTAGTTAAGTAATAGATTTTTAGAAAGGTTAAAGGCCAAAGGACATTATTTTAACTCGTACCTAAGGTAGGCACGTGACAAGTTGACAAATGTTCGCTCAAAGGTAAAAATTCGAACTAGGAATTACTTTCTGTTCGATAAAAGGTACGTGTAAGCCGTTATAAGGAACTAAATAAATCCCTCAGGTAAAAAAGCCGAGTGATTTCTGAGGTCCTAAAGGTTTTTGATCTGTTTTCAAGGGTTGGGTTAAACAAACTCCAACTTAATAGGATAGGAATGGTCATAGGAAAGTTACGAGGTACAAGATTCCTGTGTCGCCAGACCTTCGTCATTTATTTTTAGACTGGTTTTTGCCCTCGAATTTACTTATGGATCTCTATTTTTTTTTTAATTAATATATACTGCCTCGTTAGCCTAGTGGTCTTAAGCGTGACTGGTACGCTAGAGGTCTTGGGTTCGATTCCCAGGTAATACAAAAAGTATTATTGGGTTTTTCTGTGAAATTTTCAGTCCTAGCAGCCCGAGTCAAAAAAAGAACTCATTTATCCTTGCAATAGTTATCTGTACCGATATCAGTGATCTACAAGGCAACTTTAGAAATTACGTACGAAGGAACCTATTAGGGATATCGAAACCTGAACCTCAAGCATAAGAAGCAGATCTTTCTGTGAGGCAGTAATGCTAGAGAAGGAGCAGCTCGCCGTCCTTACGTTGCATAACGACAGGCCGTGTCGACGGCGCGTTCGTGTTCCACGCGCGCCTCAAAGAGATGTCAACAAAGGAAGGGGCCACTGAGGGCCGAGGCCTGCCGGGGCTGCGGGTTGTTCGCAAGAGATACCGCGCCCCCGGAACGCAAAGGGCACAAGAAGGAACATGGGTGGGTTTTAGTCAGTAAAAGTCTGACACACCCTCCCGCCCCGCCCAGGGCGGGAGAAGTTATTTGATGATTTCCCACCCCCCAAAAAAAAAAACAAAAGCATAAGAAGCAGATGCCTTCATCACCGAGGTATCACAACATACCAATACATTCATACATTTTGTTGGCACTCCCACTTGACTTTTCTGAAACAAATATAACAAATACCTTTTTTTTTAGGGATATGAAATCACCAAACGTATTCCTCCGCCCTGGGCATGGCGGGACGAAGTGTCAGACTCTTACTGACAAAAACCTATCCTTGTACCTTCTTGTGCCCTTCACGTTCCGGTGGCGCGGTATCTCTTACGAACAACTCGCAGCCCCGGCAGGCAACAAATACGTTTGCCTTTTATTAAACCTGACATGACCAAACTGTCTAGCCATCACAGGATGAGATCACAATGTTTAATTCGGGTTTAAAACCTCAAACACCCGTATAATATTCTGTAACCACTACACATACGGACCATCATTTGGAACAAACTTAATCCCTTTAGCCAGACCCGGGCTCACTACTACGCTTTTGAATTCCGTCAATCCTGGGCGTCAATCCTCATTTGGGGTCCTATTTTGAGAAACATTGCCTTAAGATGTTAATCGCTTTGTATTTGTATCGTGCGCGATATATTTTTATTTGGCTTATAATATCCCACTGTTGGGTAAAGGCGTCTTCCGAGTCCTTTTAATTATTTTTTTCTCCACCTTGTACCAGCCCTCCGTGTGAGATATATTTTTGCAAATATTCAGGGTTAGTGGTGCTTAGTTCTGCCAAAACGACACGGCACGCATACTGAGGAGTTCCTACTCTGGATCACTAATAACCGTCTGTTGAGGTCTTCCACCTCATTGGGAACAGTGCACTATTTAACATGCAAATATTTTAATGACACCAATTTTTACAAATTTCTCCTTTTCTTTTTTTTTAATTGCCTCGTTGGCCTAGTGGCCCTAAGCGCGACTGCTACGCTAGAGGTCTTGGGTTCGATTCCCAGGTCGAGCCAAAAGAGTTATTGGGTTTTTCCATTAGGAATTTCTCAGTAGCAGCTCGGAGTTAGGATTTGTGCCCTTTATTACATGGGACCTAAACATACCGGCGAACTGTGGGTGTACATTGTTACACCTCTGCCTAACCCTTCGGGGAATATAGGCGTGATGGTATGTTATGTTATTTAGATTAGATTGTTATTAGATTCCAAAAAGTTAGTAGAATTCCCCCCTGGTTACAGCAACTTTTTATTAACCCTAACAACTAACTTTGGGTGAACCCCTTAAAATTCCAATAATCTCACAAAAGAAAACATCATACACAACAAACATGAACTGTACTTATCTCAAACGAAGAAAAAAAAAACAAACACTCATCACATCCGCCCAGTCCTTTTTGTCATTACGGAAAATTTTCAGAATAAGCCCCCTTGAAAAGGATGTTTGACCCTTCCGAGTCAATATTAGCATTGCTATGTAAGGGTTAAACCTGTTTTGTCCAGCCCTTTGATAACAAGGTACCTTTAAGGTATTCTAATAGATGGCAAATGATTGTGTCTGGTCGGCCGATATGGGGTTTTCTCCATTATCAGCAGGTCTGTTTAGGAAGGACTGTAATTGGCTGTTAGGTTGTTGACCTTGGTTTGTCGTATGGGATTTTACGAAATGGCTTCTTTATTTTGTCGTTATCATGCAAATAATACCGACCTATTATGGATGCACAGCAGGGCAAAACAAGCCTGGTGTTGTATAGAGAAGGCATAAGCATTGATCACCAGGTTGCTCAAGATGGATTGGCGATTTCAGACTTATATAAATTATCAGTTCAGGTTACCTGACGACACCGTGGCGCTGGAACGTAAAGGGCATCAGGAGGAACACGAATGGGTTTTAGTCAGTAAGAGGCTGACACTCGCTTCCGCATCAGAAAAAAAAAGGTTACCTCACGAAGTTTTTCTTTACCGTTGAAACTCTTTTTTTATCCGGCATGGGTAAACTGTTGACTCCAGTCTAGGTCAGAGATGACATAGACAAAGTCAAGAGACCAAACCAGGTTTAGAGATGAAACAGAACACATAGGAACTTGCACGTCACAATATTACATGCATGACACTGACCCATCACGACGTTTTGCATTTTGCGGTTGAATGAATAAAATAATTCCGAGAATTTCTTCCACATTCATACGGAATGCAAATACCACCGTGCTTGTTAAGTAAAGCAAACTTCCCATTTTAAAAACCAATTTCCAAAATCAACTCCGAAAATGTTTGCTAGGTAATCTCTAACAAAAAAAAAATTATGGCGTATATTTTTTTACTGTTGAAAAAAAGTGATGAATATGTTAATGTTTGTTACGTTTGACGCCATTGAAACGTCTAAAGTGCTGTATAAATATATAGAAAAGATTTAAGACATTATTCGTCGTGCTCTCGTCGCCGTCGGCGTTCCAGTTGCTTTAGAACCCAACGGCTTGCCACGCGACGATGGCAAGAGACCGGACGGAATGTCTTTATTTCCTTGGAAGTTGGGTAGGCCTTTAGTGTGGGACGCTACGTGCGTCGATACTCTTGCGCCATCCCATCTTCCTAGTTCTGCGTGCTGTGCTGACGCTACTGCTGCGGCTGCAGAAAACCTCAAACGGCGTAAGTATAGTACCCTTAATGGCAACTATATTTTCGAGCCGTTTGGGGTTGGAAACCCTGGGCCGTGGGGTCCGTGTGCCCATAGCCTTTTTAGGGATTTATCTCAACGGTTTATTGACACTTCCCGCGACCCAAAAGCTGGCTTTTACCTCGGCCAGAGGTTAAGCATTGCCATCCAACGTGGCAATGCCGCCAGTCTCTTGGGCACTTTTCCGGTTGACGGCGATGCGGAGGAATTTTTTGATGCCATTTCGTTTTAGTTTCTTTTTTGTTATTATTAAGAATTTTGAATTTTAAGGCTGTAAATATTACGAATAAAGATTAGAAAAGATGCGATCTTTGGCGAGAGAAACTTAAGCGTCCAAAATCATGAATAATGTTTCTAAGGTTGATTGATGATTTAGAAAACTATAAACCGAGTCCGCGGCCAAGTTGGCCGCAGTAATAAGAATCTCCAATGGTGGGGTTTCACACATGCAGGGTCTCTCTGCAGACTACATGCCCTGTCGCCTGGGAGGGCGAGGAAAAGGGATCTGCCAGGCTCTTACGAACTAAAAACCAACCCAGTGTTCTTTCCACACTCAAGGGATCTCAGGCGGAGAGTAAGTGCCTTCCGCGATCCCTTTTTATCTTAGGATGGGAAATCAGATGTATCAGAAATGTGTCAGACTTTTACTGACTAAAACCCATCCATGTTCCTTGTTGTGCACTTTGCGTTTCGGGGGCGCGGTATCCCTTTCGAACAATCCGCAGTTCTGGCAGGCATCGGCCCTGACTGGCCCCTCTTCCGCGAACTGGTCAGTTGCATTTTCGAATCTATTTTTTAAGCAAGTTTTAGATGAATAAAGTAATATTACTGGATAGTATTGCAAGACATTTGACATTTTGAATTAGTAAAAATTCACTGAGCTTGTGGATTGGTTCGTTTTGGCATAACCAGTTACGAAAATATATAAATAAATATTACAATGGTTTAGTAATTCTCACCCACAGAACCTCCTATCTCAGTAATATAGTCCCTTTTCGTCCACCATTTTGGACGTTCACAACAATTTTCAGTCCTGTACTGATACCATTCCATCCACGTGGGAATCATTCGCATTATTTTACTACCCAGTACCCATATAAATCTCAAGACAACAGACTTCAACATTGTCCAACTTTACATTTCCGAAGCTCACAACTTTATTGTCTTAGCAATAAAGTTGAAAGTTTATTGCGAAAACTACAGTTTACGTTTGCATTTTATAAGGATACATCCCTGTTACTGGTAGTACGTTTTATTGCGGTATTTACAATGCAAATACACTATTCAGATGCTTGTCAAAGGTTCTGCTTTTAAGATTTCATTTTAAGAGAACAGCTCTCCATACAAAACTGTAGTTAAATTTTGATTAATAAGTAATTATTGGTCAGGTTCTCCAGAAAGGTCGGGTGCGCAGTACTCGTAACCGGCGTGCTTGTATGACCAGAATTATGACCGTGGGCAATGCGAAAGTAATATGTAAGGCGTTCTGTAGTTTCTGCCTATCCTCATGAGAAGAAGGCACGAGTTTATGTAACAACACATAGCTTCACGCCTGTACTCCCCGAAGAGTTAGGCAGAGATGTAACAATGTACACCCACAGTTCGCCGGTATGTTTATGTCCCATGTAATAGGGGGCCAGCCTATTGCCATCAACCGGGCACAAATCCCAACTCCGAGCTGCCACTGAGAATTTCATAGAAAACACCAAGACCTCTAGCGTAGCAGTAGCGCTTAGGACCACTAGGCCAACGAGGCAGTTATAAGTATCGTTTTGAAATTAAATTTGTATGAAGCGCGCTATCGGGTAGTCCCTGTAAGATTTTATTTTAAGATGTTTATCGTGAGAAATCGAGTATTTTTTATTTATCTTTGCGTTTGGAGATGTTTCCGTCCAGTAGTCGTGGAGTAAGTATGTAATTTCTTGTCCATTCTACTCAATACGAAACCACCTTTTGGAAGGGGGAACCAGTTTAAATATTTGTTTATACGGGGTTATTTGTAAAACAATGACAACCTCTCAGGACTATGTTACTAACATCATAATCAACAACTTTTGTTCTATGACATGTTAAATTTTTTTCATATTTTAGTTCATCAGATTTTCATACAAAAATAAAAACATTTAAATTGAACGCTCTAAATGTTACGAAGTCTATGCGAAGCAAACGAAAGCGATAGTAAAATAGCGAGGGGAGCGGGGTTAGGGCGGCGGGGGTGTTTGTACTTGACCTATTTACAATTTTACGGAAATCCTTCAGTCGGTAATTCGCTTCGATGCGCTTGCGTTGCTTGATTCTGTAAAAAATTATAGAACAAAAGTTGTTGTTTATGATGATAGTAATACAGTCCTGAAAGGTTGTCATTGTTTTACAAATAACCCTGTATATGAAGATCAAAAGTTGTTTTATGGTCTAATTGAAATAAACAATGAGACATTGTATTTTTAACCCCCGACGCAAAAACGACGGGGTGTTATAAGTTTGACGTGTCTGTGTGTGTATGTGTCTGTCTGTGGAATCGTAGCTCCCGAACGCATGACCCGATTTTGATTTAGTTTTTTTTTTGTTTGAAAGGTGTTTTAATTGGGAGTGTTCTAAGTTATTTTTGATGGTTTTTCAGTTCAGCGATTTCAAAGTTGTCAGCACTTTTGTTAGCTGTGGTAGCAATTTATATTCTTCTGTCGGGGGTACTTAATTTTTTTAATTTTGAATACCTTGATTGCTATTGCTTTTGCAGATCTGAAGACCAACTCTACTAAACAAAAACGTTTAAAAATCTAGTCACAATCTCATCTCAGCGAACGTCAAAAACGTAAGGTATTTTTGACAGATTAAGATTAGGTTCGTCGCAAATAATTTGTATAATTGCCCTCCTAATATTTTAGTAAAGGTTGCTACGACTTGTTGTTTGAATAAAATGTCCAAGTTGTCCATATGTTGACGATACAGTTGCAAAGTGGCTAAGCGATAGGCTGCTGCGCTGCGTGACGCGAGTTCGATTCATGCACGGAACAAATATTTGTATGACCTATAGAGAAAAGTGTGTAAATGTTTGTAAACAAACTCACTAAATACAGGAAAAATTCTTAGAAAAAACCTAAATTGAATGATTCTTTGACACTTAGTTACCGCTAATTTTCAATCGTGTGAATATTTCCTCATTGCAGTAGGTACGTCGGGCAACGACCTAAAAGCGATGTCACACCTAACGGCCATACTGATCTTTAATCTTGTCTTAACATCAGTCTTTGTGAAATGCCGACGCATGCCATCGTAATCAATTTGAAACCTTATGTCTTAAACTACATGGTTGATTTTTTTTTCATCAAGTTTCTTGTAATGGTGACAATTGATCCAACATTGATTGTCGTATGAAACACGATGCGTCTGAAGAAAAAAAAACTTAACCCATTGGTCGGGCATTTAAAAGTGCGACAGTTAATCATAATCATAATAATCATTTATTTCTTTGCAAACATGGGTACATTATACATAGATGTTGTTTCCTAAAATTAGATTCTCCACATTTTACCGACATGGGTATGCAAATAGTGTACAGTTTTTAGAAAAATATATCTTAATTACATAATAACAATACAATAAAATATTAAATGTCAGACTAATCGGAATCATAGTAAAAAAATAAAGAAAAAAATGTCAAATCATTCAAATAATAATAAGCATGTCAATTAGTAAGCGAATCATCATTAAGAAAACTGTCAATCGTATAATAGCATTTTTTCAGTAGAATTTCATTAAGCGTCCTTTTAAATTTTAATACAGTCATATTTTTAATAACATTTGGAACTTTATTATATACGCGAGGGGCAATACCAAAAACACTTTTTTGCATTAGTGCAGTTTTACATTTGACTTGACATAATTTATTCACGTACTGTGTCCGTATTGGATTTTTTCTGACTTCTGATAATTTTTGAAATAATTGTGGGTTACATTTCACAAACAAGGCCGTTTCCAATATATATAAAGAAGGCAAGGTTAAAATCTTTACGGACTAAAAGTTAAGCGGTGTTCTGAGTTTGATTTCCGGGTCGAACATTGTTAGAGGGTGTTCCATCAGGAAGTTGGGTAGATGACACCATCAGACAATAATTCCAAGACACAACTTCACAAAAAAAAACCAGTTTATTTTACCCCTGAAAACCCGATGAATTTTGAAATAACTATTAAATTCGACTTTTGGTTGCTTTGAAATCAATAAATAGCTAGTAAGTAAGATGTCAAAAAGTGACGTCATAGTTTCGTATTGTTAACAAAGTCTATGGGAATCGCGATTTGACAGCTCGTAAAAAGTACGTCAATGGATTAGTGGTGTCATCTACCCAATTCTCTATAACACACTCGTGTCGTGACGGGGTCTGACTACGAAAAAAAAATTACGGGCTTAAAATGTTAACACACACAAAATAGCCCTCGAATAGCTTAGACGCATTTCTTGTGAGAATAGTCCTTATTTCAAACAGTAACTGATACTCAAAATGGCGGTTAAGAAACGTGTTGACAGGTATTTCCTTCACACATTTTGAAATGAAGGGCTATCTTCATAGGCTCTTTACTTCTACGTGACGTCACTAAACGAGGATGGAGTGACCAAGGTTGAAAAGAGTATGCTTAGATGGTTCGGTGATGTTTAGAGGATGTGTGTAAGGCGACTAACAAAAGGAATTTATATGGCAGATGTGAGTGGCAACGCAGGGAGGGACGCCCTAGAAAGACCTACACTGACCTTATTGGTGAGGTTCTTCAGAAAGGTCGGGTGCGCAGTACTCGTAACCGGCGTGATTGTATGACGTGTATGAATGTGGACTAGGCGAAAGGAGTACGTAAGCATCGTATCAGGTGGCGTTCTGTATCTACCTACTCCTATGGGAAAAGGCGTGAGTTTATTTAAGTATGTATGTGACGTCACAAAAAATATGTGTGTTTCTGCCTATCCCTTTGGGGAATGAAAGCGTGATATAAAGTAACTATTTTCCGTGTCCTAGAAAATACAACTGTTTGATATTCTCGTTTCATCGCCCACATAGGACGGAGAGTAGGATTTCAATCAGTGTTCCTCCCAATTTTGTTGTATCCGGAAACCCTAAATACGTTTTTCTTTCATCTCGATTCTCGAAAGATAAAAGCTTTTATCTATGTCCGTATGTATGTATGAACGGTTCCTTGAAATGTCTGAACAAATGTTGATGTGCCTATTATGAAACGCAATTCCTATTATTTCTTACTCAATGTCCTGGAAGTTTGAGGAAAACGAAAGTTGTGACGTCATCTGAAGTTCGGAAATGGTATATTCGAAATTGAGTGCTAAGTTGTTTGAAATAGATGTTGTTTTTGCAAAGTTGTGAACTTGAGACGTCATTTGAAGTTTGAAAATAGTTTGTTTGAAATTAAGCGGTAATTGTTTTTGATAAACATTGTATTTACAAAGTCGTGACGTCATTCGAACTTTGAAAATAGTTTTTCGAAATTGAGCGGTGATTGTTTTTAATAAACGTTGTGTTTACAAAGCAGTGACGTCAAATAGTTCATTCAAAATTGAGTGCTAAGTTGTTTTAAATAGATATTGTTTTTTGCAAAATTTTGTATGTCAAAGGGTGCACTATTTAGGGTGGTCTACTGCCATTTTAGGGTCGTTTCAGACGACACAAGTAAATGCTGATTCCGGCCCTATTTTACCAAAGTTTCTTTATGTAAACACATTTGTTCTATCGTATTGGAATGTTTACTTGATTTTGTTTTGGAATATTTTGAACACCTGCCTGCTTTGTTATTTTAAATACATACTATCACACCTGTATTCCGTGAAGGGTTAGGCAAAGGTGTATCAATGTACACCCCCAGTTCGCCGGTATGTTTAGGTCCCATGTAATAGGGGGCGAGCCTAATGCCATTAACCGGGAACAAATCCTCACTCCGAGCTGCTACTGAGCATTTCATAGAAAAACCTAATAACACTTTTTGCTCGACCTAAGAATCGAACCCAAGACCTCTAGCGTAGCAGTCGCGCTTAGGACCACTAGGCTACCGAGGCAGTTATTTTAAATGTATGTTTTATACCAATCTATTCATCTATACTGGTATTACCAAGAGGTGAAGTTTGTGAGGTTGTAGGGGGGGATCTATAGAGCCGGTTATTGATATTATTTTACCCATAGATAGCCTCGATATTTGTGAGTGTCATAGGCTATATAATACCACGCTACGACCCACGGGAGTGGAGTAGTAACCGAAGACGTAACTTGACGCAAGTAAGTAAGCTACGCGGATGAAGTCGCGGGCGGGTCGCTAGTAGATGGACATTACGCCATGAGCCCCGTGAATTTGGTTTGTAAGGAGTCATATCTGGAAGTACTAATTCGAAAACAAGACAAAAATCACTGATACCAAGTTATAGTAGACGCCAGGAGTCGTGAGCACTGTCAAGTTGATTTTTGGGTTCTTCGGTTCCTTTCTGGGTATTTTAGGCCCCCGACGCTGCACGCGATTGACCTGAGGGAACCCAAAAACCGTATAATATTTGACATTATTGTGCTCGCGACTCGTGGCGACTAATATACCAAGTTACTTACTTACATAGTTAACTTCCACACAGATAAGGTTAGTAAGTTCTGTCTCTGCATCGCCTTAAAGTAGACTGGTAGAAAATGCCTCGGGCATTAAGTCCGCCTTTGTACGGAGAATTTTTTACATTATGAGCAGAAAGTTTTAATACATTTTATTGCAATAAAATTAGATGATATATTTACAGCCTTAAACAAATAAAAAAAAAATAATAAAATAAAATTGAAGTGTCTCTTTGTAATTTCGAATAACAGCTTTTCACTAAATGCATAAGAAAGTATAATATATACGGTACTAACATCAAAAAACATTTTTTTAAATTTATGTCTGTCTGCCTATTTGTTCCGGCTAATCTCAGAAACGGCTGAATCGATTTTAGCAGGACTTTTACTCACAGATAGCTAATATTATAGGGAGTAACTTAAGCTATTTTTTTTTAGAAATTCAAATTTAAAAAAAGACGATATGCGATAACAAAATTGAACATAGTGAACGCGAACGAAGTTCCAGGCAACAGCTAGTTAGATATAAAAAAACTTAGTAATACCAAAAAACTAAAACTAAATGACATAAAAAAATTCCTTCGCATCGCCGTCAACTGGAAATGTGCCTAGAAGACTGGCGGCATTGTCACGTTGGATAGCAATGCTTAACCTCTGGCCAAGGTAAAAGCCAGTCTTTGAGTCGCGGGAAGTGTCCACCAACCGTTTAGATAAATAACATTTTTTTAAATAAATGAATAAATAGACAAAAGTAGAAAAGAGTATGCTTAGATGGTTCGGTTATGTTGAGAGGATGAGTGAAAGGCGACTAACCAAAGGGATTTATATGACAAATGTGAGTGGCAACGCCGGGAGAGGACGCCCTAGAAAGACCTACCATGACCTAAGTGGTGAGGTTCTACAGAAAGGTCGGATGCACAGTACTCGTAACCGGCGTGCTTGTATGAACAGATGTATGAACGTAGACGAGGCGAAGGAAGTATGTAAGGATCGTAGCAGGTGGCGTTCTTTGGTTTCTGCCTACCCCCATGGGAAAAAGGCGTGAGTTAATGTATGTATGTATGAATAAATAAAGCCACGGGCTAACGCTAAAGTTTAATACTACACCCCACTTATAACATTTGTTCAACAGAAACCCCATACCGTGATACCCTTTTCATTGAATGGAACTGTCGCTATCAAAGCTTACGGTAAATATATGGTTACACAACAAACATCCATTCAATCTGTCCCATATATGGAATGGTCCGAAAGTAGTACAAAATAATATCAGGTTACTCCCAGGGTTGGCAGTTGAGGACTTGGTCAACGTAGTTGTTTAGTGATGGCGTTTGATACGACTTCGATTTTTTTACGCGTTTACGAAACGTGGCCCCCTCAAAGAAGCCACTTTACAAGTGTGATGGTATCCTTAGATCTGTATGATAGATCTAAGCATCGGGTTAAACTAGAGTCTACAACACTAAAAATAAGTCAGCTAAATACCTTGATTTAAAAACAAAGAATGCAAAATCTATATCTGTCACCCCTAACATTACACACGTGTCAAAAAACATATGACAATTGACATGAAGTAGGTAGTGTTGTTTGAATTAACGGGAACACGTCACTAGTGATGGGCGCTGATTGGATTACTTATCGATACGTTTCGTAATCGATGACGTCCGGGCGTCATAACTTGTCAACGACTGTCGATAATGTGTTCCGGCTTAATTTATTTGTAAATATTTCTTTCTACTGGTTTTTTAAGTAGTTTGTATAGAGTTTGACAAATGTTCATTTTATTTTCGACTAAAAATATTAGTCTAGCTTTCGGACGCGGTTTCGTCCGCGGTTTCTTATTTGTTTTAGGATAATTATTACTCCGCTCCCGTGGCTCGTAGCGTGATGTTATATAGCCTATACTGTTTCTCAAGAATCTGGCTATCATATACAAGAATCATTCTTCCAATCTGACTGTAGTTTCAGAGATTTTTTGCGTTTAAGCAAACAAACAGCTCTTCATGTTTATTATATTAGTATTGATTATATTTATTTTTTAATTTTTTTGCCTATTTCCGTTTTAACTAAAACATTAGTAGATCTTGTTGTGATGCACAGCAGTTTAAAAATAAAATAGCCGTGTCAGAAACAATCTAGACTTTCGTTTTGTCTCTTGCCCTGCCTTGTTTGACCCCGGTTGTCCGATATTTCTTTTTGCATGCAAACAGGCAGAGGTTTTTCCTCAGTCTTTGTGCTATTTTATACTGTAATGTATTTTCTTGATACTTTTTTGTGCTCTAAAAAGTGAGGCATTTTTCAACTCTATTTCAAGATGAATTCCTTGGAAGTATATAATTGAAACAGTATTATTACCATAGATCGGAATAGGTAGAGCTGTTTAATGTAGTTGCCATAGGTTAGAATAATATGAATATTTCCCGAACCCGATTTGGTTTTTAAGTAGTAAAATCATAAAAAAACAATTCTCGCCTTCGGGACAAAGGGAAGATTCTTCCTTTCTGACGGGCTTTTTTTTTTAAATTATATAATTTTAATCTATTTCTTTCTACGTCTGACCCCCGTTTATATGTGGAAAACGAGTGCTCGACATCTGTTGATGTTAGTGAAGCGAATTTATATGACAAAATTTCGTCATTCACATCATTATTCGATAATTTTCTTTCATATTCTCTGAGGATGTCAATGTCAGGATTCATATCCATAACTTTTTCAATTTTGTTTTTTAATTCTATCAGAATTACATTCATTAAATTATTTATTTAATAGAATAACTCCAAACGTCCAATCCAATAAGGTCAAATCAGAGTCCGTAAATTCTAGCCAAAGTCGTAGTAACAAAGTTTCAGAATCCAGTAAATAAGCCAGGGTCAGAAGATATTCACCACATAACGAACACAACAGGAAGCAAACGAGCGCACTCTTAGAACCGAAGTAATCGAGTGAGACAAGTTACTGTTGATAAAGAATTAAATTCTAGTGGCGCAGAAAGTGACAAAATCAAGTGTGTCACTCTAGCGACAGAAACATCCCGCTATTGTTTTATTTTATTTCCATAATGCGGCGACATTACGCGTCTCAACATAGCGGCAACGTTGCGCGCTTGGCCAAAACTTTTATAGCGTGCTGTTGACGTAAAATTTACATCGTCGCTCATGCGCTTATTGGCTTACATAAACCATTTTTATACATATTGATAAACAAAATGAAATTCAATGAAATCCCGTAGTATCAGTCCGAATCCCGTGGAATATCCATATTAACATCAATGTATGCGGTCAATGAACCTAAATAGCTCTACCTATTCCGATCACTGATTATTACAAATAAAGTTTTAGCATGAAAATAATATTTTACATTAGACAGGCCAGGCAGAAAGGCCCTTTCTCTGGAGTGGAACAATAATTGCTAGCAAAAAAAGAAAAATATATCGGGTCGGGCTTGGTCGGGGAACACGGCCGTTGGTTTACCGTGGAACGTCTATGTCAGCGAGTTGCTTTTAGTGTTCAAAATTTAAACCTATTTCGACACAGTCTGCTTTTATGACTTAGTACCCGAATGTGATTTTAAAGACGTTTAACGTACAAATTCTGACATAGATAATTCTTAAATATATCTAAACATCATCATCATCATCATCTACTTAGCCTTTTCTCAACTATGTCGGGGTCGGCTTCCAGTCTAACCGGATGCAGCTGAATATCAGTGTTTTACATGGAGCGACTGCCTATCTGACATGCACAACCCAGTATCTGGGCAACACGGTACCTATTGGTAAGACTGGTTGTCAGACTTTCTGGCTTCTGATTATCCGTAACGACTGTCAAAGATCTACGAATGACAGCCGGGACCAATGACTTTACATGCTTATCGAGGCACGGGGGTGTCACACCACTAACTTCCAAACTCCAGGCTGCTACTGAGAAATTCGTAATGGAAAAACCCAATAACACTTTTTGCCCGACCTAGGAATCGAACCCAGAACCCCGTGCTTATCAATCGCGCTTGCGACCACGACACCAACGGGGCAGTCAGTAAATATATCTAAACAAACCAACATTATTTTAAAGCTGCGCAATGTATCAAAATTTTACGTTCATTCGCCAACATTGGCCATACATTAGTTGGAAAGACCAAAGTTCACCATAATCCTATCCACAGCATTTTCCATTTATCGTAAAGCGACTCTCATTTACACAGAAAACAGCCAATATCTCGCCACAACATCGCTAACTAAGTCACCTAACCCACAGCTAATTAATCCTATCGACAATCGATAAATCGATAGTGCACGTCACTATAATCCGTCACCCGTTGCCCGCACACGGATATCGGATTACAAATGCGGACCGCCGAACAACACTAGATACTTTATCCTCCTTCCCTCTCACGCTAGCAAATCTCAGTACGTTTGTTAAAAAGAGAGGGAAGAAGTAAGGATATCTCGAAAACTACTAAGTGTAAGATTCAGGGTATGCTTTCGGGAGTTAAAAGTTTGCTTGTATGGGGGTCAATGACTTAGTTTAACAAGGATATTTTTGGATGCAGTTCAGATGTAACTAATTACTTTGCGACGGGGGAAAGAAAGTGATTTGGGTCAGCTGAATGTGAAGTTTTAATTTACTGTATACTACTTTACAGCGAATAAAACACGGGCCAAAAACAAACTTCATAAGTCGTTTTAGTTAGAACTACGCAGACTGAATTTCACTTATCACATTCATTTCAGTTGACGATACGGTTGGCGCAGTGGCTGAATGACTGGCTGCCGCGTTGCGTGTCTGGAGTTTGATTACCGCACGAAACAAATATTTTGTACGGCTTACAATAATTGTTCCGGGTCTGGCTGTTGGTGTATGCGTGTTTTATATGTTTGTAAACGTACCCAAGATACAGGAGAAATTTCTAGACGTTTTTTTTAAGGCCCGGTCGTAAGCAAATTCTTAAGTAATTGAGAATAACGCATCGCGGCAACAAATAAGGTTCAAAATAGCGATACGTTTGATGTTAGTTGAATCGGATAACCACAAAAATATCAGTAATTTTGAAGTTTTCTTTAAAATGTGAAAAAAATACACGGCTCAGTGGAATAATTTATAGGTATGTCTTTAGTTTATGAAATTCCCTGTAATGTTATTACATAAAATTATATAGTTTACGATTAAAATTCTGAGATCTATGCGACGAAAAAAACTTTGTTATGCTCTCCTTTACGATTTTTTTACCATGATACTGTTATACTTTCATGAAATATTTACAGGTAAGTCTTTTTTTTGAATCCTTGACAATACACTCAATTTTTTTCAGACTTGTTATATGTACCAATACGCCAGACTATGCGACAAAAAATGTGTGTTTTAAGATGTCCTGTGTTCGGATAGCCCCTTAATAAAGAAAACAAGGGGGGAAAAAATAATCGACAATGCAAATTATTCTTTTGTAAATAGTGTGATTTGTATCTAACAAAACTAACTATTATCTACACACATACCATCACGCCTGTATTCCCCGAAGGGTTAGGCAGAGGTGTAACAATGTACACCCACAGTTCGCCGGTATGTTTTAGGTCCCATGCAATAGGGGGCGACCCTATTGCCATTAACCAGGCTCAAATCCTAACTCCGAGCTGCTACTGAGAAATTCCTTATGGAAAAACCCAATAACACTGCTCGACTTGGGAATCGAACCCAGGACCCCATGCTCATCAGTCGCGCTTGCAACCACGAGACCAATGGGGCAGTTTGGCAACTTTTATCTATATATATAAAAATCAATTGCTGTTCGTTAGTCTCGCTAACACTCGAGAACGGCTAAACGGATTTATCTTATCTTGGTCTTGAAATGATCGTGGAGGTCTAGGGAAGGTTTAAAAGGTGAGAAAAATTCGAATAATAGCCGGGAAAACCCTAAAAACAGCCCTTTTGTTTTTCCCATATAAACGTTTTCTAAATAAAATGTAGACTCAATTTGAACTTTATTTATTTTTATTTATTAAATCTTTATGCACAAATGTAAAATAAAATACACCGTACAAAGGCGGACTTAATGCCTTTATTGCTATTCGATAAAGTTCATATTATGATTAAATTAGTATTTCAGGAAAACTCTGTTTTTTAAGAAAGCAACATGATGTGTCGAAAATAATAATTAAACTTCATGCTTCATTAAAACTACATACAAAAACTCATTTTTCTTGTTTGTGGCTCATGTTTATTATGATGCTTTTTATTATTTGTTGTTATAGCAGCCATAGAATAAAAATACCTGCCTCGTTGGCCTAGTGGTCCTAAGCGCGACTGCTACGCTAGAGGTCTTGGGGTCGAGTCCCAGGTCGAGCAAAAAGTGTTATTGAGTTTTTCTATGAAATTCTTAGTAGTTAGGATTTGTGCCCGGTTAATGGCAATAGGCTCGCCCTTATTACATGGGACCTAAATATACCTACGAACTGTGGGTGTACATAGGTACACCTCTGCCTAGCTTTTCGGGGAATACAGGCGTGATGGTACGTAGAATAAAAATTCACACTGACAATTTCAAGTGTCAATCTATTACGGTACAAATGATACAGCCCAGTGACAGAGAGACGGATAGAGGGTTCCGTCCGGCACTCTAGGGTAAGGAACCCTAAGAAGTGTACTCAAAAGGACATCAAAAAAAGGCTTCGTCCATTTCGCGAGCTGGCGACAGTAATTAATTGACAAGAATGGGGGCTATTCATCCCAAACTCGATGAGAAATCAATTCATAGGGGAGTATTATTGGAAGATAGTCGTTTTGTTGTATCGTTGCTATGGTTTCGTTGATTAAAAGAATCTTGATTAGTGTTGATTTATATCAGAGAGTTGACAGATCTACGCCATTTTAACATGGATACAATTTTGAGGAAAAGAAAAAAAAATAATAATATAGTATAGTAGCATTTTTTGGGGCGCCGACGCTGCACGCGATCGGTTCGACAGACAGACCAATCGCGTGCAGCGTTGGTGACTCAAAAACTACAGAAAGGAACACAAAAATAAATTTAACGTTTATGCTCACGACTCGTGGCGGCTGCTGTACCAGCCTATTATTGTCCCATCGTGCGCTTGCTCAATGCGGATTGGCAATTTCAGACATATATATATCCTACTCAACTTTGACGCGGACCAAGTCGCGGGCAGAAGCCAGTTAATTATAAGTCCAAGTTTCTTCACGATATTTCCCTTCACCAATGCCAGCGAAATTGTTGAAATGTCTCGTGTAACTACACTGCCTATTCCCTTGGAACCGGAACACAGCAACGCTGCTTTGCGGCAGAAATAGGTATGGTGGTAGTACCTCCCAGGACGAGCTCCTTCACAAAGAGCTCTACTAGTACTATATATACAATTAATTATCCTTAGATTCAGTCAAACAATAACTAAAATTGGGTTGCTCTGGAAAGAGAATATTTTATTACATCGAACATCGTTTAACATTGATTAATTATAAGCTCACCTGGAAAGAGATACACCATTTAAAGCAATTGCTTCACCAGTTTCTGTGAACAGTTTAGAATATAATTAATAATTTAATTCTTACGTATTTACGGTAATCCTCCATGTTGCCTCATGCCAAAGCTATATCATGCTTTGTCATTCATTCAATATGACAGATAGCACCATGTCGACGGCGCGTTCGTGTTCCACGCGCGCCTCAAAGAGATGTCAGCATATGGAAAGGGCCACTGTGGGCCGATGCCTGCCGGGGCTGCGGGTTGTTCGCAAGAGATACCGCGCCCCCGGAACGCAAAGGGCACAAGAAGGAACATGGGTGGGTTTTAGTCAGTAAAAGTCCGACACTCCCTCCCGCCCCGCCCAGGGCGGGAGAAGTTATTTGATGATTTCCAACCCACCAAAAAAAAAAAAAATATGACAGACAGCTCCATAGATTCAAAGATTCAAACGAGTTCACATGTATCTAAATGAAGTATCACGTACTTCGTTTAGATATATCACCACGCCACACCACAGCACCACACTGCTTACCACACCACACGTCACATCACTTCACATTCAACGACTGGGAATAAGTTTTGTTTCACTTCATTTAACTTTCAATAATTTAAATTACAACTTTATTATATAAGTTACATTTCTTAAGATTAGTATGTAACTAAAATAAAAATGCCCCGTTGGTCTCGTGGTTGCAAGCGCGACTGATAAGCTTGGGGTCCTGGGTTCGATTCCCAGGTCGAGCGAAGTGTTATTGGGTTTTTCCATTAGAAATTTCTCAGTAGCAGCTCGGAGTTTGGATTTGTGCGCGGTTAATGGCAATAGGCTCCCCCCCTATTACATGGGACCTAAAAAACATACTGGCGAGCTGTGGGTGTACATTGGTACACCTCTGCCTAACCCTTCAGCGAATACAGGCGTGATGGTATGTACATATATACCATCACTCATCATTCACATTCACATTTCACATCATTATTTTACATACATACATACATATGTATGTATGTAAAATAAAAATAAAAAATGTACTTACATTGCATATTTTTCTTATGGTCTCGGTACACTATAATATTAACTGAGTTAGTGTATGTGTTGAAAGAGCGGAGCCTCCTAATACAGGCATTGTTTGCTGTAATGGGGGCTCCAAACACGTTAACATGTATTTACTATTTGGCACAATAAACTATTTTGTATTTTTTTTTGTATATTTACTAATAGTACAGTAACTTCAATCTCTTTATATAAAATTAGGTACAGAATACACTCACCTTTTCTAATAAAAGAAATAAGCCCGCATCTAGTCGTAAACTTAGGTACGGCAGCTGAGCTCCCTAGACTCGGAACAATTACTTGCAATCCGCACAAATATTTGCTCTTTTTCTGTGACTTGGGATCTCAAAGCGAAAGCTATTTAGGGGCTAAGCCACAGCCACCATCCAGTCGTCAAAATTGGATTTTTTGTGGACTTATTCCGTGTGCGGCAAGGAGTAAATAGCACACCTCAATTTGTAGGTAGATGGGAATGTGATTTTTAGAAGGGTTCCGTACCCAAAGGGTAAAACGGGACCCTATTACTAAGACTTCGCTGTCCGTCTGTCACCAGTCTGTATCTCATGAACCATGATAGTAAGGCGGTTGAAATTTTCACAGATGATGTATTTCTATTACCGCTATAAGAAAAAATACTAAAAAACACAATAAAATAAATATTTAAGGGGGCTCTAATACAACAGAAATGTTTTTTTGCAAGTTGTTATAGATGGTATATAATGGTAGTGGTACGGAACCCTTCATGCGCGAATCCGACTCGCACTTGGAAGGTTTTTTTTGACGATTTGCTGCTCGCTGCCTGCCTCGACTGATCCAACTATTAAGCGTGGTGAATCTGCAACCAATCATTTGCGAACCTAATTGATTTATTTCAAACTAACTTCTCCCGCGTCTATGTCCGCGTGAATGTCGGAAATAAACGAAGTTGCAGATGGAAAAGTAGCCTATGTCTGCCTTGCCTCTCTTGGAGTTTAAATTTACTTCTTACCAAATAAAACAAAAAGGTTCAATTGTTTAGCCGTGAAATCGTTACGGACAGACAAACAAAGTTAACTTTCTTTCGCTTATACCTATAATATTACCGTAAAAAGTTGTAAAAATAGATCAAGGAAAGTTATTTCCTCTATCCTACCATCATAAATTCTGTCACGCCTGTATTCCCCGAAGGGTTAGGCAGAAGTGTAACAATGTACACCCACAGTTCGCCGGTATATTTAGATCCCATGTAATAAGGGGCAAGCCTATTGCCATTAACCGGGCACAAATCCTAACTCCGAGCTGCTACTGAGAATTTCATAGAAAAACCCAAAAACACGTTTTGCTTGACCTGGAAATCGAACCCAAGACCTCTAGCGTAGCAGTCGCGCTTAGGACCACTAGGCTACCGAGGCAGTCAAAAAATAATAATAATATTAGGTATGATAATACAATAGTTACCAATGAAATTGTTATTCTTCAAAACGAAACCAACCAATGGTCCGTTATGTAAATAGAACGGAAACTTTCTTCAGTTATTCATTCAACAGAAATAACAGATAAGTGAGAATAGTAGTCCAAGAACCCGGTGTAGCCAGACCTACGTCATTTTAGCGTGACTGAAAATTTGCTAATAGATGTAGGTAGGTAAAAAAAAGAAAACACCAATTTTTATTGAATAGTGTAACGTATCACTTTTTTTTTTTTGGTGGTGGGAAATCATCAGATAACTTCTCCCGCCCTGGGCGGGGCGGGAGGGAGTGTCAGACTTTTACTGACTAAAACGCACCCATGTTCCTTCTTGTGCCCTTTGCGTTCCGGGGGCGCGGTATCTCTCACTCTTCCTTTTGCTGACATCTCTTTGAGGCGCGCGTGGAACACGAACGCGCCGTCGACACGGCCTGTCGTTGTTGTAACATAGAATTAAGAAAACAACTAACAAAAGTGTACTAATAACTTTAGACAATCGTTTTGATGCTCGTTCCTTACGAAATACTAGTAATGTACCTACTCAAGCTAACTAGTGTATCTCATTTCAAGTGAATGCATTGTTCGGTTTTAAGATGTAAATGTCTTAAACCTTAAAAAGGTATGCGTTCTTGTCGTCTTCAATGCTGGTGTTATTCAGGTATCAGCAGCGTTATTCTAAAAAAATCTCCTTCGATAATAGGTAAAGTGCAATTAAGGTTATCGATTCTAAGCATCAGTGTGGAATGACAGCTCACTCAAACTTTATCATCATCATCATCATATAAGCAGCAGGACGTCCACTGCTGGACATAAGCCTCCCCCTCAGATTTCCTAAAGGACCAGATGAAAGCGGCCTGCATCCAGCGCCTTCCTGCGGTCTTAATCACTAAAGCTCTTTACCTAAATTCGGTGAGGTAAATTTCCACAGAATCGCTCACCAGGTATAAAGGGTACCTTTCACACTGGCGTTCAGGTGCGATAGCTGATTTTTATTATGTATGTTTTACACTATATTGTAAAATTAGACACATTATTGCCACATACATATTTTCCGTTGGCAATAATTTAAGTTAGAAGGTTAAAGGTCTTGCAATGTCTGGTTAAAGTTATACCTCACGGAAAGTGTACCTGAAAATGAATCCAGCATTAAATATAGCTTGTAAGTAGACCTTCTAAACTACATATATTTTTCCTTTATCCATTCTTAAATTTTCAGCCATGCTAAAATGACGTTGGTCCCACGACGTCGGGATCTCAGTCTATTTAAAGTACAAGAACGGTTCCCACAATTCTTGCTGATTCAATAAAGACTTTCAGGTTTCATTTCAATAAGTAAATTCAGTAATCTTTTTGCTTTTTTTTTTAATATTTCAATTTGTTAAAAAGAAAAAAGATGCCCTAACATTCTTTTATCAAAATATCTTGTTCAATAATTTTTTGTTCTGATGATATCGTCGAATATTCCATATTGTATTGGTATTCGAGCAATGTCGGATTAGAGAAAACAAAATGGAAGACACGAACTTCCGAACGGCTACGAAGAAGGAAATAATATCGATAATGTAGGACTTTTATATTTTCTTTTTGGCACCACTTAAATTTCTATACTAATTACTTGAAAAATACAATACAAGACACGTGCTTACATTGAATCTCAAGCCTTTAGTACACGGGCCTGTGGACGGTGAGCAATGGGTAGCTCACCGTCCTTTCGTTGCATAACGACAGGCCGTGTCGACGGCGCGTTCGTGTTCCACTCGCGCCTCAAAGAGATGTCAGCAAAAGGAAGGGGCCACTGAGGGCCGATGCCTGCCGGGGCTGCGGGTTGTTCGCAAGAGATACCGTGCCCCCGGAACGCAAATGGCACAATAAGGAACATGGGTGGGTTTTAGTCAGTAAAAGTCTGACACTCCCTCCCGTCCCGCCCAGGGCGGGAGAAGTTATTTGATGATTTCCCACCCACCAAAAAAAAAAAAAAAGCCTTTAGTACATCTCCAATAAAAAGTAGCTCACACAATGTACTACTTGCAAACGCGATTAGCCTGTCTAAACATGTTTTGTTTGTGTAGATAACGATCTTTTGAGCTGAGCCAATCACGGCACAGCAGTACTGCCAGGCTTACTGCTGCGTTCCGTTAGCCGGTGGTTTAAGTATCGCTTCTTTACATAGTAATATTGGTCTATGCTAAAAGTGTTAATTGAAAAGTTCATAATCATCATAATCATTTATTTGCATGCCATAATGTCAGGTAAGGTGTTACAAACATGCTTAAAGCTAAGGTACAATTATGGACCCTGTAAGGGCACAGCAACATAAGTAACGAGGAATATTACAAATTAAATTCAAATTAAACATTAAAATTAAATAAAAGCTTTTAAATTTAAATAAAACATTAAAATTAAATAATAGCTTAAAACAAGAAACTAAACGAAAGCCGCCGACTTCCAAAACTAAAGTTATATTTCACTTTGTAGTTTATGAAGTCGACTGTCTATTTTGTAAAAAAAGTTGTATTTATGTACATACCATCACGTCTGTATTCCCCGAAGGCAGAGGTGTACCAATGTACACCCACAGTTCGCCGGTATGTTTAGGTTCCATGTAATAGAGGCCGAGCCCATTGCCATTAACCGGGCACAAATCCTAACTCCGAGCTGCTACTGAGAAGTTCACAGAAAACCCAATAGCACTTTGCTCGACCTGGAAATCGAACCCAAGACCTGTAGCGTAGCAATCGCGCTTAGAACCACTAGGCTACCGGGCGGAAGTAACATAATATTAATGGCCGCGGCAACTTTATCCTCTCCTCTATAGGATTTTTGTTGCCAGCATAAGCCGATTTTCGTCTACCAAAGTAACCTTACACCGCGTGTAAGAGATCTTGTATTTACCAAAAAGAAGCATAAGTACAGTCAACAAAAGAGATAGTAAGCACGATCTCTAGATTTAGTTGAAGTGTCTTCAGAAACCGATGAATATTTCGGAACTGAATTTAATCTAATTAATGAACTGTTAAATTTATATGATTTAAATTCAATTTTTTTTTTTGTATTTTAAAACGTTGCCCCACACTAGGATATTCTCCTGTATCGTGGGTGCGTTTACAAACATATAAACGCACATACACAAACAGCCAGACCCGAAACAACTATCTGTAGGCCATACAAAAATTTGTTCCGTGCGGGAATCGAACCCGCGACACGCAGCGCAGCAGCCAATCGCTCAGCCACTGCGCCAACCGTGCCGTCAAAATTTGAAAACATCCATCACTTTTTAAGAAAACTTGAACAATATTTAAGACACTGGTAACTTATCTCTTTAGTTGACTGTACATAGAATCCACAAAATAACTTCCTTGCTTCCCATAAAAGAGACAGTTCCACTAACTAACTTTAATCTTATAAATACCAAGGAAAACTTTTTTTATTTAACTATCCATAAACAGTCTGAATAATATTAAAGTATCAAGATTGTTATATTTTCGTTTAATACGTAAATCTAAAAGGAGTTATGTATATAAATTGAAAAAATATTTTTAAATATGCAGATCTCTTCTCTTTTTTAAAATCTGTTGACAATAAAAGTGTATGTTTGTTTTTATTTTGCAACTGGCTGACAGAAACCTGGTCCTACTTGAACTGAACACAAAATGGCGGCTAAGGCAAATATTTAAAGTGTCCTATTTATAGTCCAGACCACACAATAACCAGTTCCATTAATTTTGAGCTTTCATTAATGTTTGAAAAGTACTTGGAATTACTAATGAGAATGGCTATTTACTCTAACAGATATTCTGAGAATATTTGCTAAAGAACTTAGCATACTTATTGCTGGGCTACGGGGAAGCCAACTTTATATATGAAGCATGTATGTATGTACTAAGTTCTGCCCGCGACTTTGTCCGTGTCAAATCTGATAAATTTTCCCACGGGAACCGTATTTTTCCGGGATAAAAAGTATCCTATGTATTATTCTACACTACAATCTATCTTAGTGCCAAATTTTGTCTAGATCCATTTTCCCGTTTACGCGGGAAAGAGAATCAAACATCAATCCATCCATCCATTCTTACAAACTTTCGCATTTATAATATTAGTAGGATGTTTGGTTCCGCAAATTTTCGAAACTACATATCGTAATTTGACATTTGAGGTGTCGTTCAAAGCGTTGTAATAGTCCGTTGGTCATAAGCTATCTGACGTCACACTAAATTCAAAATGGCGCCCTCTAGAAAACATAAAATGCCTGCCTTTTTTTTGAGGATGGGAAATCATCGAGTAACTTCTTCCGCCCTGAGTGAGGCGGAAGGGAGTGTCAGACTCTTACTGACTAAAAACCCACCCGTGTTCCTCTTAATGCCCTTTGCGATCCAGGGCCGCAGTAACTCTTTCGAACAAATTCCGCAACCCTGGCAGGCACTGGCCCTGGCGGGCCTCGTCTACAGTGCTGACGTCTCTTTGAGCGCGTGGAACACAACGCGCCATCGACCCGGGCCTGGTTCTGATCGGACGGCGAGCCACCCAATGCTCACCGTTCGCAGACCCGCGAAAGTACCTACCTACTGTATTTTAAAAAAAGTTATTGAAATGTGCCATGTTGGGTATCAAATCAGAGGGATAACAAATCATCATAAAAAAATGTATTTTTTACTTTCTAAGTTTTTCTTGGAATACACCTGCCATCTTGAGTACTCACGAATATAAACAACATTCATAAACGAAACAAACCTGAAATAAGAAAAAAAAACAGCTGTTCCCTACAAAAATGCACTACAACACGATCAAAACGTACGGAACAGCGGATTTTTTTTTTATACATTATTGGGTTGATCCTTTAGCAAAACCTTTTTTGTATTCATGAGTACTATCAACCCTGAAATATGGTAGGTAAATGAAAATTATTCTTGTATATTAATTAAAAAAAAAGCTAGTATTTTTAAATAAAATTTAGTGAGCATCAAAAATAAAACGGCCAGCGACCTTTGTTTTAAAAATCTCCATACCCTAAGTATGTACCAAGCTAAGCATAATTTATAATACGGGTCCGCCCTCGTAAAAGTAAATAAACCGTATTTCAAACAATACTCATTTGTATACAAAACAATCATTTTGCATGAGTTGCCCTTTCTTGTTTATCTTCTACATATAAAAACGTTGGTCTATCCAACTTTATATGCGTATAAAATAAGAATACTTCGTAAATTAATATTGTTGGGGTCGAACAACAGAAATGGCGGATTATTTTTAGGGTTCCGTAGTAAAGTAACTCTTTTTTTTTCTTTAGGGCAGCTCCGACTAAACTGCAATAGCTATGCTTTACACAGTACAGTACATACGTACCATCACGCCTGTATTCCCCGACGGGTTAGGCAGAGGTGTACCAATGTATACCCACAGTTCACTGGTATGTTAAAGCCCCATGTAGTAGGGAGCAAGCCTATTGCCATTAACCGAGCACAAATCCTAACTCCGAGCTGCTTCTGAGAATTTTATAGAAAAACCCAATAACAGTTTTTGCTTGACCTGGGAATCGAGCCCAAGACCTCTAGCGTAGCAGTCGCGCTCTCCTAGAGTTCTTGGGTACGGAACCCTAAATAGACAAAATATCATTCATGAAAATAGCAGTTTTTACATTCACCAATATTTAAATTAAACAGTTAAATGAATCAATTGATTGATATCATATTTTCTCCGCGTTGTCCAATTTAAAAAAAAACTAATTTGACTCTGAATGCTGGCTGGGGTTTTTAACGTAAAATAAATAATACCATATTGGCGAACCAGTGGAATGGATGAAAAACAACAACGTTGAACAACAACACACACATTCCTACTGTAAGTTATATGTTTTTTTATTTGTTAATGTAAAATTATCGGTGTCGTGATAGTGCAGTAGTTAAAGACACCGTCTGTCATGCATGAGGTCGTGGGTTGCGATACCGGGCTAGGACTTATGTGACTTTTTCAATTCACATGTACTTTCTATGTTTATCTTAGACATCACAGACCCTTCTGCGAAGCAGTGATGCTAGAGAAGGAGGTGGCGGGACGGGAGAGGCAGAGACTCTCTCGTCCCAGCCGCCGCGGTAGACGCTCCGGGCTCGGGAGCCGCGAGACGACTCCCGGCCACCGTAGTCGCGGGTCTGTGGACGGTGAGCAATGGGTAGCTCACCGTCCTTACGTCACTTGACGACAGACCGTGTCGACGGCGCGTTCGTGTTCCACGCGCGCCTCAAAGAGATGTCAGCAAACATCAGAAGGGGCCACTGAGGGCCATGCCTGCCGGGGCTGCGGGTTGTTCGAAAGAGATACCGCGCCCCCGGAACGTAAAGGGCACAGGAAGGAACATGGATGGGTTTTAGTCAGTAAAAGTCTGACACTCCCTCCCGCCCCGCCCAGGGCGGGAGAAGTCATTGGATGATTTCCCATGGGTAAAAAAAAAAAATAAGACATCACAGACATCGGTGAAGGAAAACATCATAAGGAAACTTGGGCTTATAATTACAGACAGCGTCCTCCATATGCCATACTTCCAGTACAGGAATTTGAGATGAATAATTATGAAATTAAGTTCTTCAACAACCAATCTTAAGCCTAAATATCAAAGCTTCGACAAAATTTAAATGAGTTTAATAACCTATTGATTAAAATGCATGAGTCATTTTAACTTTGTCTCTGGCATGGCAACGCATTTGCAAGGCTTCTGGTATTGCAGATGTGTATAGGCAGCGGTGCCACTTAACATCAGGTGGGCCGTCGGCTTGCTTGCCATTATTGACTACTTTTGTATGGAGCGAACTGACGGGAGACTCTTCTCTTTATGGCACCACTTCTGCACTGAACAGCTCAAAATGGGCACGGTTGGCGCAATGGCTGAGTAATTGGCTGCTGTGCTGCGTGTCGCGGGTGCGATTCCCGCACGGAACAAATATTTCTTTGGCCTACAAATAGTTTATTAATTTCTTTATTTATTAAAACTGCACATAATGTAAAAATACACCGTACAAAGGCGGACCTCATGCCTCGGACATTTTCTACCAGTCTACCTAAGGGTGAGGCAGAGAGAATTCATTGTTTGGTAAGTGCAAGAAACAGAAAATTTCCTTCCGAAAAAGAAATCCCGATACGGTCATAACGGGATGTAACAAAATAGTTAAAGTTAAATAAGGTTTTATTGGGTGTGGTCGCCACTATGAATACATACATACATACATTCCATCACGCCTGTACTCCTCGAAGGGTTAGGCAGAGGTGTAACAATGTACACCCACAGTTCGCCGGTATGTTTAGGTCCAAGGTAATAGGGGGCGCGCCTATTGCCATTAACCGGGCACAAATCCTAACTCCGAGCTGCTACTGAGAATGTGACGTGGATTGTCATTTTTAAAAAGAAGAGACGTTAGCCATCTTGAGTGACACATTGGTGATTAACTCACCGCGTTACCACCGAAATAAGAAATTACGATGTCTAATGATCTCAAAATTTTAGGTGGTTTGCCATTATAAACAAACAAACAAAATATACAAAGTAGAGAGAGATAAAAATACATAACTGGATAAATACAGTAATATTTTTTTCCGGGTATGGCTGTTTGTGCCTGTCCCCAAGATACTTGAGAAAATCCTAGTCTGGGGCAAAGTTAAAAAAGAAAATACCGTAGCACAGCCAAAACAGTACAAGACCTTGTCAGCTAATTCTGTCATACATGTAACTTTTTTATTCAAAAAATGGCTGACATTTTCATGTTAAGTGGCTTCCGCTCCTAATACCATGAAGTACTCTTAGAATAAAGTGGCTCTTTCCACTTCCCAATCGTCTTTCGAGCCACGAAATAAAATTTCATTCAGGTTTTCCTGCAGCTTTCAAAGCGCGAGAAAAATAGCTAAAACGTTTTAGGAAAATATGCTGTAATTATAAAATATTCATTATAATACACGGTAATTCGTTTATTTGGATGACATATTTTTTTCAGTTATTTAAATTTTTTTACCAAAAGAAAAAAATACGGACGAATTGCGAACCTCCTCCTTTTTTGAAGTCGGTTAAAATAAAACAGAATCTGTATGAAATGATCTACAAAAATCTGAAATCATTCGAAGTTAATGAAATAGGCCCTTATCTAATTAAACTACCAAGAGACTTAAGAAAATCTTAACACAACCAATCTTCGTCTCCCAAGTGACTATTCCATCAATAATCCAAGGTCCCCAACGCTTAGAAGCCTCCTAAAAATCTATACAAATATAATAATGGTAAAGAGATTATAACTTTGTTTATTTAAAACCGCTAATCTCTGGAACTACCAGCCGTATCCAAAAAATCTTTTTGTATATCACAGCCAAATTCATAAGGAATAGTCTAGGCTATTTAGTATCACGCTACTAGTTACAGGAGCGGAGCAGTAACCAAAGACGTAACTTAAAGCGGATGAAGAAAATCACGCGGACAATGTCACGGCCTTATTATATGACCGGGTCTTACCGACCATTTCATGGTGAGTGTCTTTCCATGTACGAAGATCTAAATTGTAAAAAATGCCTGTCTCCCCCCATATATCTTTATCACGTTGACTTGTAAGGATGCTTGGGGGAGTAATCTTATTTAAGAGTGGAGACTACCAAGTATCTGAATGTAGTGCCTGTATTCCCAGAAGAAGTAGACATACGCCTGCTTATGGGGTGGTTCGGGGTGAGTTTTCATTTACTAACCAGTTTTCTGGGGGCGAATGTACTTGCTAATACGAACCACTTTAGCTATGTGACCAACCCCAAAATAGAAACAGAAGCAGGAATGATTACCATCAACCAGACAGACATACATATACAAATTATATTTTTAAATTTTATTATAAAAGTAACTGCCTCGGTGGCCTATTGGTCCTAAGAGCGACTGCTACGCTAGAGGTCTTGGGTTCGATTCCCAGGTCGAGCAAAAACTGTTATTGGGTTTTTCTATGAAATTCTCAGTAGCAGCTCGGAGTTAGGATTTGTGCCCGGTTAATGGCAATAGGCTGGCCCCCTATTACATGGGACCTAGACATACCGGTGAACTGTGGGTGTACATTGTTACTCCTCTGCCTAACCCTTCGGGGAATAAAGGCGTCATGGTATGTTATGTTATTATAAAAGTATTAAAAAAACAATGTGTAGTTTGCATGACAATGCAATAAAAAGATGTCATTGGGCTGGTCTGAAGGTGGCCATAGAAACTTAATCAAATCTTACAAGTTAAAGCATGAGCTGGAATTTTAAATGTATAAATATGCACATTGCATACTAATGCAGTATAAAACCTAGTTTACAAAAAACAAACCCATCTAAAAACCTACACTGACCTTATTGGTGAGGTTCTTCAGAAAGGTTGGGTACTCGTAACCGGCGTGCTTGTATGAACGTGGACGAGGCGAAAGGAGTATGTAAGGTTCGCAGCAGGTGGTGTATCTTGGTTTCTGCCTACCCCATAGATAATAGGCGTGAGTTTACGTATGTAAGTATGTAAAAAGACCCCGGCTAAGTGCGATACAGACTCGCAAACGAAGGGTTCCGTACCAGTATCTATAAAAACGGCAACAAAATCATCCAACCATCTGTGAAAATTTCAACTGTGTAATTATCATGGTTCATGTGATATAACCTGGTGACAGACGGACGGACGGACAGCGGAGTCTTAGTAATAGGGTCCCCGTTTTACCCTTTGGGTACGGAACCCTAAAAAAAGAACTTGCTTTTTAGTTCCTTTTCTCTAAACTCATAAACACAGATACACTTAACAGTTCCATCAAATAGTTTCTACTAAAAGCTCGTAATTCAATATCGTTCGTGAACATTGAACGAGCCAATCACAGGCTGTCGATTCCTAATTGAAGCCTTATAGCTGAGCTGTTAATTACATCTGATGTTTTAATTAGAACTGAACAGATTCTGCTTCTAAATTGAGAGTATTTGGGAATTTGATGGCATTTGGTACCAACAAGTAGTTGATTGATTAATTAGCTGAAGATCTTATAATTTGTCTATATTTAATATTATAAATCTGATTATTTGATCGAATATATTAAATTAAATCCATATTAATATTATAAATGAGAAAGTAACTCCGTCTGTCTGTCTGTCACGCTTTCATGTGTAAACCGCTAGTCCCATTTTGATAAAATTTGGTACACAGATCGATTAGAACTCGGAGAAAGTCATAGCCTATCTTTTTCGCAATAAAAGGGGCTAAAGGGGATAAAAGCATTAAGTAATAAAAACATGAAAGTTTGTATTTAGACACTTGAATTAAAATAAACATTTGTTTGAGCGTTTATCAAAAATTATCTTGAAACAAATGGCTGCCCAGTGTAACTGTTCCACGCGGACAAAGTCTTATAAATACACATACAATATGGTATCTTCCTCATAATAAATAAATTCATGCAGATATTAAACTACAATTCTCATGAATTCTCTACCGAATTGCATTCGGAAACCACACAATAGTTTAACCTTTTACCATAAAAAACCCAGGTAAATAAATCAACACCCACATTTGTGAAGGTAGTAGGTATATGGACCTTATTGTTCTATGACCCAAAGTTTTTTTTTTAAAGATAACCTTACATTAGGTAAGGTACACATTATTGGACCGCCCGCGGTGGCTATGCTTTTGTGCTTATGGTCATGTTAAAAATATTAGCAGAAGATTTAGTTCACACAGCATTTGTTTGTGCAATTTGTATTTTTGTTTGCTAGGCCCACTTTCATCGCAAATCAGTAAATAATTTATTTATATATAGATTAAATATTTACAGCCTTAAATTTAGATAAAAAAACCTTAATAATAACAAAAACGAAACTAAAACTAAATGGCATCAAAAAATTCCTCCGCAATCACATTTCACATAGTTCAAAAGTCAAAAAAAAAGTCAAATCATTTATTTCAATTAGACCATTACAAGGCACTTCTGAACGTCAATCAATTACATGTTAAATTAAAAATATTGAATCTAGTTGCCCATTCCAAAAGGTAGTTTCGTATGGAGAAGAACGGGCAAGAAACTCCATACATACTTAAAAAAAAAATGTATTACAATAAGTTGTACAATTCCATAAAACTATACAGATGTCAAAACGATCTATTACAAAAAAGTCACTCAAAGTACTGCAATACCTACTCAGTGCCACAAATTAGAAATGAAAGCTAAGTTAATTGTAATATTAAATACATTTATACATTTCAAAGACAAGGAATCAATGTGTGAGGCATACTTAAATGTAGAATTAATGTCGGATAGAAAAATAATTAATCAAAACAAAGTACTTATATAATTAAATTAGCAACCAGTTGTCACCACTAAGCCAACGAGGCAGTTTAGGTTTAGGTTTCTGGTAATCGAAATATAAGCCTTGACTGCCTCGGTAGCTTAGTGGTCCTAAGCGCGACTGCTACACTAGAGGTCTTGGGTTCGATGCCCAGGTCGAGCAAAAAGTGTTATTCGGTTTTTCTACCATATTCTCAGTAGCAGCTCGGAGTTAGGCTTTGTGCCCGGTTAATAGCAATAGGCTCACCCCTATTAAATGGGACCTAAAACATGCCGGCCAACCGTGGGTGTACATTGGTACACCTCTGCTTAACCCTTCGGGGAATACAGGCGTGATGGTATGTTATAATAAAAAACTTCAAAAAAAAAATACATAAATTATTAAAAATATTCTCAATACCCATAATATTTTCGTTTTTTTTAAAGCCACCTTTTAAATAATCTTAGATACTAGACCTTCTGCCCATACTTGTAGCATGTTGTAACATAGTACAATAGGATAAAGGCTTACATCTGTTCTGTTTTTGTGAACATTATAAATTGGATTACGTAGAGGTTAGTTGTGGATTAATATGAGGCTTGGTTCCGCACACATTTATTTTGCGTCCCTTTTATTAAAACTATAGGGTCGAGTGGGTATTGGATACGTGTCTTTTGAGCCTAATAGGGTGTTTAGGATTGCTGCTATTAAGAGTAAGTTGTCATACGCATGTAATACTTAATCTGGATATATGTTTTTTGGTATAAAAAAACCGTTTTCTTCCTGTTTTGCTTAGCGGTCAGGCAATTGAATAAAAAAAAAGGGTTCAGTAGGAATAAATGTAAATAGCACTCACATGATGTTTACATTTTTGTGAACATTTATAAATTGGATTACGTTGAGAGAAGTCAGTTGTGGATCAATATGAGACTTGGTGCCGCACGCCGGTACCATCTAAGATCTAAACAAGGCCAATGTTAGAGGTGTACAGATTGCTCTGTACTGGTCGGACAAAATGTAATACGAGTCAATCAATACGGATAAATGGAGGTATAGGATAATAAGGATGACATAATTTTTTTGCCATTTTTGTACCAACATACCATCACGCCTGTATTCCCCGAAGGTTTAGGCAGAGGTGTAACAATGTACACCCACAGTTCGCCGGTATGTTTAGGTCCCATGTAATAGGGGGCGAGCCTATTGCCATTTTTGTAAATTTTGTTTTAACTACCTATATTAAATCCTTAGTCCAATATAAACGAGAAAGTTTATAAGGACGGAAGAATGTTGGCAACTTCGAGTTACCGCGGCCCTGGAACGCAATGGGCATTAGGAGGAACACGGACGAGTTTTAGTCAGTAAGAGTCTGACAAGATGTCATTCGATGATTTCTCATCCCCAAAAAAGGAAGTTCACTGCTGAACATAGACCTCCCCCATAAATTTCCAAAAGGACTGGTGGAAAGCACCTACCTATAGCGCGAAAATTGAATTACTCGACGTAATAAAACCTCTCTTTTTCGATCAATCTTTGTTTTCTTCATGCCTACCTATATTATTATTTACAAACAAAATGTTCAATATTTTTTTAATAAAATCTCTTCAGCCCAACAACGTTTCGTCTCCTGGGTGTGTCTGGTCTGCACAAATTTAATTTAGCAAGAGATAGATCACATGTCGATCTATCGATTGATTCGACTCAAGTTGATTGATTCGATCCTATTCATTAATTAGGCCAATTAATTGGTGTTGTTTTGTGAGTAAAATTGTACTCGCTTTTGCTCGCGACTTCGTCTACATGAGGAAAGACCTAATAACATTTTTTGCTCGATCTGGGAATCGAACCCAACCTCTAGCGTAGGAGTCGCGCTTAGGACCATTAGGCTACCGAGGCAGTTCAATAATAATTAAGATTAAGTTGTAACATTTTTTCGTATAATCTTATTTAAGTTATTATATTATATTTTATCCAAACTTTGACTGGCTCTCTTATTTATATTTGTATTTTATAATATTAATTAAATTTTCTATTCGTGACACTGACTTAGATCTCCTTGACATTGTAAAAAAAAGAAAAAAAAAAATTATTCAAATATAAGTAAAACTATGATTTACATTAATCGTCATAGAAGAAAATTAATTAAATAATTAATTAATTATTAATTCTGTTTTGTTGATATTGTATTTATTATTCTTATGTTTTTATTTTAACTGCCGCGGTAGCCTAGTGGTGCTAAGCGCGACTGCTACTGTAGAGGTCTTGGGTTCGATTCCCAGGTCGAGCAAAAAGTGTTATTGGGTTTTTCTATGAATTTCTCAGTAGCATCTCGGATTTAGGATTGTGCGGTTAATGGCAATAGGCTCGCCCCCTATTACATGGGACCTAAAATATACCGGCGAACTGTGGATGTACATTTGTACACCTCTGCCTAACCCTCCGGGGAATACAGGCGTCATGGTATGTGTTTTATTTTTATTATTATTTTGAATTTTAATGTAATATTTTTACTTTTATCTATATTGTGTTTATAGATATTTATAAATGTTTTTTTTTGTATAAGATTTTTTTAAATTCTCTGTGTCAAAATTATAACTCTAGTTGTATTAAAATATACATTACCAGTGCTTATCTTAGCCCTACAGCAAAATCGCACTTCATTTTTTTTTATAATTTTGTTACATTTATCTTAAGGACCATATTAAGACCACATACCACGTCTTACAAATACTTCACCATCACGCGCATTGCTCACTGCACCCGTTAAGGTAGAAAAAATAATACAGTGTGTTACGGAAAGGGTATATCCATACAAACGGGGTGAAGAGTGTATCCGGTACTGAATCTCAAATAAATAATAGCTTTTGAGCTGAACATTTTCAGCCTTGTTAGCCAGGTGGTCCTAAGCGCGACTGCTACGCTAGAGGTCTTGGGTTCGATTCCCAGATCGAGCAATTATTGGGTTTTTCTATGAAATTCTCAATAGCAGCTCAGAGTTCGGATTGGTGCCCGGTTAATGGTAATAGGCCTGCTCCTATTACGTGGGACTTAAACGTACCGGCAAACTGTGGGTGTACATTGTTACACCTCTGCTTATCCCTTCGGGAATACAGGCGTGATGGTATGTATGTATGTATTTTTCAGCTCAAAAGCAATAATTTTGAAAATGTATGTGTCACGGGGGTGTCACACCACCAACTTCCAAACTCCGGGCTGCTACTGAGAAATCGTAATGGAAAAACCCAATAACACTTTTTGCCCTACCCGGGAATCAAACCCAGGACCCCGTGCTCATCAGTCACGCTAGCTTGCTGTGTATTGAAAAAATGTTGTTATGTGGTTTGTTAACACCCAAATAATCTGTGCCTTATATGCCCTTTCTGTAACACGCTGTATAATGGAACACAATGTTGAACTAAATATGGTACAAACAGTGACAAATGGTTGCATACTGGGCATTCAAGAAGTAGTATGACGTCACGATTCAAAATGGCCGCCTGTTCATTTGTTTTTTTTTTATAGCATTGCGAAATGAGCAATGTGTAGTCGATTGAGGTTATTTTATTTGTGTCGTTTCTTTTTTTAGCGTTCCGTATTCAAAGGGTAAAACGGGACCCTATTACTAAGACTCCGCTGTCCATCCGTCCACCTGTCACTAGGCTCATGAACCGTGATAGTTAGACAGTTGAAATTTTCACAGATTATGTATTTCTGTTGCCGCTATAACAACAAATACTAAAAAGCACAATAAAATAAATAATTAAATCAATTTTTATCAATTTTTATAGATAGTACGGAACCCTTCGCGCGAGTCCGACTCGCTCTTGGCCGGTTTTTTTTATTATTGTCTAAGGTTTAACGTCTACAGAGCAGTAACAGATTAGTTGATATGACGACTTAGAATCCGACGAGTAGAATTTATGCTAATGTTATAAATGCGGAAGTAACTCTGTCTGTCTGTCAGTTAAGTTTTCACGACTAAACCACTGAACCGATTTTGATGTGATTTTCAAAGTGTCCAAATTTTGGGCCGCAGTAAATAATACCTATATTTTAGTTTGTCGACGAAACGTTAACAAGAAGAAGAAGTCAAAATCAAAGTCAAAACATTTATTTCAATTAGACTTTTGAATTGTCAAGAAGTTACATTTAAAAGTTGAAGCTAGTTGCTCGTTCCAAAGCGTAGGTCTCTATGGAGAAGAAAGAACAAGAAACTCCATGGACACTCTTTTCAAATTGGTTTTTACAAAATCTTGGTTATAATATTCTTATTGCTTTTACATGTGAAAACAATGAAGATTAATATAAAAAGATGAAGTCATATGGTAGTTTGGTAAGTTTGAACCCCAAGACACAACAGATGCTAGTTATTTTTTAATCCGCGACTTTATCTGCGTCCACAATAACCGACATTTACACAGACCAACACATACATACATGCCAACACGCCTGTATCCCCCGAAGGGTTAGGCAAAGGTGTACCAATGTACTCTCGCAGTTCACCGGTATGTCTAGGTCCCATGTAATAGAGGGCGAGCCTATTGCCATTAACCAAGCACAAATCCTAATTTCGAGCTGCTACTGAGAACTTCATAGAAAAACCTAATAACACTTTTTGCTCGACCTAGGAATCGAACTCAAGACCTCTAGCGTAGCAGTCGCACTTAGGACCACTAGGCTAACGCGGACCAAGTCGCGGGAAGATGTTAGCATCGTTGTGATTGCTTAGTGATCTTAATTACCAACATAACATCAACAACAATACCTCAATATTTCCCCCAAGTCATTCCCCTCGCTGTCAACCACTTCATTCAAGGTAGGTGCGTACAGTTCTCATTAATACTTGCAATAAAATCCTCAGTTGGCCCAAGGGAAATCTCTTAGTCGGATCGCCAACGATTAATCTTTGGTAAGTAGATTCTTCTGATATGATTCCGGCTATTTTCTGAACGGGAATTTGTGGAGATTATTGGGTAAGTAACAAAAAACGAAAGAGAAAAGAGTTTTTTTTGGAGATTATCATAGTATTACGATTGATTTTTGATCATGGCTGCTAATCTTAATGGATACTAGCCAAGTATCCTGAAGATATAGCGCAAAAATGTGTGCGGAAATACTGGTGCACTGCGACGTGACCGGGATAAAGTCAAGCTATTTGAGCCACGGCGGTATCACTCCTCAAATGTAAACTCCGGGCAAAATCATAATTTATCTCATTTACAATGTTAACGACGGGAAAATGCCTAGATGCTTAGCACCACGGATTAATATTACACTAGCTGCTAGACCTTCTCTCATTGGTGGATATTGGGTCTCAGTCTATTGGATCAAAACATTGCATCACAAATCACCCTAGCTTTAGTTTTCTCTTAGAAAGAATACCAGCCTATTACTGTCTCACTGCAGGGCAAAAGCCTCTTCTCACACAGAGAAGGCACGAGCATTGATCACCACGGTTACTCAAGACTTATTGGCGATTTCAGACTAACATGTTTCCTCACGATGTTTTCGTGCACTGATGTCAGTACTGATGTTGGTACTTGTCTATAACGAAAGCTCCCGTCTTCCTTCACTACACAGACAGACTTGCATTGGAATATCGATTCAAATCGAAGTTAATTTAGTAGTTAACAAGATACCAATGAATGGTTCTTGATTACGGTTCAACTCCCTAACTGAATTGATGAAGTACCCCGAGGTCTAGCCGGAATTATTGAGACAGACAAACAGCGCTTGATTTTCGTACTAATAAGCTTTTTGAAGCTTCCAGTCTAGTCAGGGCTTGTGCACACAGGACATCCGTATTTTCAGGAGCGTCTTTCTCGGATACGTCGCTACTGGAGGTGATGTACACACCGCATTTACAGTACCGTTTTTACAGGTACAATAATTCAAAAAAATATATGAATGTAAAGACGATGTACCAAATATAAAAGTTATGCAAAGTACTAACATGGCAAGTGCCACAAATTAAAAATGACGGCTAAATTAATTGTAATATTTAATACCTATATTTTATTTACTGCCTCGTTGGCCTAGTGGTCCTAAGCGCGACTGCTACGATAGAGGTCTTGGGTTCGATTCCCAGGTCGAGCAAAAAGTGTTATTGGGTTTTTCTATGAAATTCTCAGTAGCAGCTCGGAGTTTGGATTTGTGCCCGATTAATGGCAATAGGCTCGCCCCCTATTATACATAAGACCTAAACATACCGGCGAACTGTGGGTGTACATTGTTACACCTCTGCCTAACCCTTCGGGGAATATAGGCGTGATGGCATTAATTGTAATATTTAATACCAATATTGTGATCGCAGATGAGTTGCCCCTTACAAAAGAAAAGAATACGAAACTATCGTTTTTACATCCACCTAGTGGCCTATTGGAATGTATTCAAACCGTTGTTACCGCATGTACAATAATCATAAAACTTCAATAACTGAGTAACCGTAAAACTAAACATTATAGCGACGATATCACGTACAATGTAAAACTTAGTGTTTCAAACTTTTGTTCAACACTGTACGCGGAAAGGGTGTGGTCCCAGTTATAGCGGGTGCCTAGAATTATGAAAAACTTTGAGGAATATTATATTTGCTCCTCTTATGAGCAAATGACCCCTGCAATCAACGAACTCTAACTGCCTCGCTAGCCTAGTGTTCTTGGGTGCTAGAGGTCTTGGGTTCGATTCCCAGGTCGAGCAAAAAGTGTTATTGGGTTTTTCTATAAAATTCTCAGTAGCAGCTCGGAGTTAGGATTTGTGCCCGGTTAATGGCAATAGGCTCGCCCCCTGAGACCTAAACATACCGGCGAACTGGGCGAACAAGCGCACGTAAGCTTATATAAATTATTGTTAATAATTCAGTCAATCAATCACAGCAGTTCAATACTTTAACATAAACGCTGAACGTGCTCAGCCACAAGCTGGACAGCCCCCTTCTGGGGTACTGGGTTCAAGCACTAGTGCGTGTGCCGGGGGCCCCAGTGGACGGTCAATACCTAAATTAATTTGTTAATCTAACATACTTTTTTAAGTCATTCTACTAAAAATATTATGGGCCAATTAATGTGTCTGAAATAAAAAGATTTTATTTATATTTATATTCATTTATTTCACCTCCTCATCTTAATGTTATTTCCACCTGCCTACCTACTACGACCATTATTACAAATAGTTTTAATTTACTTCACTGAGCTTTTCAAAATGACTTAAAATATGAGCAAAGGAGGGGAACTCTGTACCTGCGTCTGTATTTCCGAACGCATTCAACCCTAATCTCTTCAAAGTTAGAGTGAACAGGCTTCTTCTAGGTAAGCTCACTCCATTGTTGACTTTATCTTTGCCTCGGTAGCCTAGTGGTCCTAAGCGCGACTGCTACGCTAGAGGTCTTGGGTTCGATTCCCAGGTCGAGCAAAAAGTGTTATTGGGTTTTTCTATGAAATTCTCAGTAGCAGCTCGGAGTTAGGATTTGTGCCCGGTTAATGGCAATAGGCTCGCCCCTTATTACATGGGACCTAAATATACCGGCGAACTGTGGGTGTACATTGTTACACCTCTGCCTAACCCTTCGGGGAATACAGGCGTGAGTGTATATATATTTTTTTTACCTCTGAACTAGACTAGAGTAAAGAGCTTTACCCATCTCGAAGAAAAAATAAATAAAAAAATAACTTAAAGCGCATTTACATATGTTTGAGAATCGTTTGACAAGCTTTAAATGAAGACTTGAAGGTGAAACGGTACTGTACTAAAAATATTTACCTCCTCATATAACCCGGTCAAAATAACAACACATAATTTGTAAAAGGTTTGGAAAGAGGCATCAATAAAGCGAATCACACAAAAACAATAAAATCAACGAAAGTACTTGCCATTTACCAGTACTATAAAAATTGTTTCAACAATATTGGACCCTCATATAGAATTGGGAACGGCATCTTACAGAATAACCTTCAGGCGCCTCGGCGTGTATAAAATTTTATTAAAATTATAGCAAGAACAATAATAGTAAAAGTTCATACGGTTATGTTTGTGGACGAAGTATGAGAAATTCAGAAGGCTAACCATAATAATAAAAGCCTATTATTGTCCTACTGCAGGGCAAAAGCCTCTTCTTATACAAAGAAGGCATGAGGATTGATCAACACGCTTGCTCGAGGCGGGTGACCGATTTCAAACTCATATTTTTATTAGTTCAGGTTTCCTAATATGTTTCTCCTCACCGATGTAAGTAATGTCCAAGATAAACTTAGGAAGTACATATGAATTGAAAAGTCACATTAGTACTTCGGTAACCAGAACTACATGGTTGACGCTGCGTGTTTTCTTGTTCGATTCTCGCTCGGAACAAAATATGTATATAGCCAAACGCGCTGATACACGAAACGCACGACACAGGATAAATTCCTTCATGGGGCAATGTTTTTAAAAAATAAAACAATGCTACTATTAGATTCTGTGTGGTTTGAAAAAGAATGTTTCGCGACTAAGTGCACAGCTCCATTCAGCTTTTATCTATAAAAAACGCCAGTTTTGCACCGTATCTGAATGCATGCTTACTCGTCCCTCGGAACGCAAAGGGCACAAGAAGGAACATGGGTGGGTTTTAGTCAGTAAAAGTCTGACACTCCCTCCCGCCCCGCCCAGTGCGGGAGAAGTTATTTGATGATTTCCCACCCACCAAAAAAAAAAATGCTTACTCGTCTCCATACTAGAATAGTGTTTTTCATGGACAAAAGCTGAATGGACCTGAATTTATAAGTATATTTAGTCTCTTACGTATTGTCAAAGAAATACGTGTGTAGCAGTAGGAAAGGCCTTTCCTCTTGACTACCAGCAGTTTTGACCCAGGACTAGTATATATCTGCCTAACTATGTTGGGGTCGGCTTCCAGTCTAACAGAAAGCAGTTGAATACCAGTGCTTTACATGGAGCGACTAGTGAACTGTTCGACTTACAAATCTAGACCTTCTGTTAAAACTATTGAATTTATATAACAACTTCGCACATTCATATTTTGCGTAATATTTGTGTCTGTGTTATGAAATTTTAAAGGGCGTCGTTTTACTTTTATAGTTTAGGCATTAGCTTTACATAGACACAATTGCTTTGGCATGAATAAGTATTTTATGAGGAAAAGTTTTGTTGGCCGCAGTTGCAAGCAGTTCAGTCAAGGTAACTCAGGTCGATCGGAGCAAAGACAACATGTTTAGATAGGGATTCAGTGATGGTAGCGTCTTGAGTTGTTTGTGCGGTACAGCACACACGATGGCCTATTTCACATCGTGCCCTGCGTGTCGTAACAGCTGCACGCAGGAAGATTTAATGGGTGCCACCGACAACGCAATCAAAGTGGCCAAATTCTGGGCAACAATATAATATATTTTAGTTTGTCATCGAAACGCTAAGAAGAAGAGTCTCCGTAACAAATTTTTGGCTAGTATTTTCTATCTCACTCCTGAACAAAACCTCACTTAATTTAATCATTGCTTATATGCTACATTTTCCTCCAATCTATTCTACCTAATATAATAAAGTTGAATAACTTTTTGTTTTTTAAATTTTTAAACGCCCTTATCTTTGAAACTTCCAGTCGGATTGGGAAAATTGATAGCCATTGTATTCGATATCCAAATTAATGAGGAATAGTATAAAGCTATTTTGTATGCGTCGTCGTCCAGGGTTGCGGAATTTGTTCGAAAGAGACACCGCGGCCCTGGAATGCAAAGGGCATTAAGAGAAATACAGGTGGGTTTTAGTCAGTAAGAGTCTGACACTCCCTTCCGCTCCACCGAGGGCGGAAGAAGACGTTTGATGATTACCCATCCTTAAAAAAAATTGCGTCATTGTATGATGTTTCATACAATGACGCACGGGAGCGGAGCAGTAGTCAAAGACGTATCTGAATGCATGGGGAAATGCGGGGTAGTACCAGATAAAAGATTTGTGATACGTATTTCATGAGAAAATCGCTTTTAAATATGCACTTGCACTTGCATTGAATCGCTCACAGTGGTGCTCAACCTCAGAACACCGGATCTGCTTCCGCCCGTATACCCATTTCCTCTTCTCATTAAGCATGCAGCTAACACGGCTTATGAAGTGCCTACTTCATACAATAGTGTTTCAGGATGTGCCCATATTACTATAGTGCTGACTGCCCCTGTTGGTCTCGAGGTAACAACCGAACTTACTGAGAATAGCCCGCAGTTTTAAAGGGAGGTGATAACGCCCTCGTGCCTCAGAGAGCACGTAAAGCCATTGGTCTTGCGCCTGATCTCTTCCTGGTCTTGTAATATTGCCGTCCCGTTGGTCTCCACTCCCTCTTTCCTCACATGAGTGCGGAAAGAGGGAGTGCTCCCAATATTTCCCATGAGGATGTTTCCCATATACTTGTGGACGTTATTAATTGTTGCTTTCTTCATCAATTGAATTGTCTATTGTCACTTTTTTCATTCGAAATCCAATTTTAACCTTTTTATCTGAATTCCACCATCTTCTTTCTTCACCTCTTTTGTATTAACCGCACAACATGCTCCTCCTCCTATCTTGCCCTCTGTGCCCCAAAACATGCAGCAAAAGTGACCCATGTGCTGCCGCAAGGCATTGTTTTGGGCCAACAAAATTTTTGTTTTAACTGTCGGCCAGCGAACGATGAAGAAGTAGCACTACGTACGCCATAATCCATTCCAAAACTTGAACATTTAGAAATTCCCAAATGTGCCAACTATAATAATAATATTGAGTTCGGAACTACTTATCGATTATTCGCAATCGAGATTTGCCAACTTCCGATTCCGAATGTTATTTGAGCTAACGTGGTATGTGGTATTTACACGGGTCGATTTTGACCGCGTCATCGCGGTGAGAATCAACTGTTTCATTAGGAATTGGACTAGACAGCAGGTGACTAGAATTGTTGGCAATCAATCAATTACATTACTATCCACATAACCAAGTTCAATGTACATCCATTATTTATTATTATCTTACTAATTAATTACCGCCTCGGTAGCCTAGTGGTCTTAAGCGCAACTGCTATGCTAGAGGTCTTAGGTTCGATTGCCAGGTCGAGCAAAAAGTGCTATTGGGAATTCTCAGTAGCAGCTCGGAGTTAGGATTTGTGCCCGGTTAATGGCAATAGGCTCGCCCCCTATTACATGGGACCTAAAAACATCCCGGCGAACTGTGGGTGTACATTGGTACACCTCTGCCTAACCCTTTGGGGAATAGAGGCGTGATGGTACTTCGTTAAATGGGAGATTATTTGACGTGTCTGGGTTTATTTTGACAGAATTATAGTAGTTGCCACGTCGTGAGCACAAACGTCTCTGAGGCCCCGATGCTGCACGCGATCGGTGCGACTGACGGACCAATCGCGTGCAGCGTCGGGGCCCCAAAAACCCAGAAAGGAACCCAAAAATTAACTTGTCGCTGGTGCTCACGACTCGTGGCGGCTCCTATACCCCTAATCAAAACTGCTTTTAACCCTTAGTTGTTTTGTTATTTCTAAAGAAAGGAAATAACCAAAGCGACTACAGTCGATTGCTTAAATGAGGTACAGCAATACGCATTCGTGCGCAATTTTAGCCGCAAAAATAGACCCGTGTGAAATAACCCGCTATTCGAACTAGCACTAGCATTAAACTGAAGAGTTATCATAGTTCGAAAGTGCTGCGTTGATGCCATTTGTATTAAGTGCAACTGTCATTGCAAATGCATGCAGATTTGCTCAATTTAGTCCATCGAATCCATTTCTGGATGCATCTATATCCACTGGCTGTTATGGTCATCATTGGTAGCTTAGTTGGGGTGTTTAATCTGGGTTTCCAATCTGATGTAATGAGGGCGGGTGGTCATTATGAAGTATTGTCGTTCTGTGTAGGGGTGTTTTTGATCCAAGAGAGTTGAATCGTGTCTTCGAGGCTCGTCGAGGGTCATTGCCTTGGCGCTATTCTGGAGGTCTCCACTGTTGATTCTGGCTATCAGGAGTTCCAGTGTTTGGAAATAGTGTGGCGGGCTTGTTCTACATTTATAGCTAAACTAATATAATGAAGAGAATTTTTCGTTTGTTTGCTTAAACGCGGTAATGTCTGGAAGTGCCAGTCAGATTGACTAATTGATAGCCAGATTCATTCAAAAGAAACCGTTTGTCGTGGTATGGGCATGTAAAGAGGAGGAATGAGACGCATGTGACCAAAGGTTATGAACACAAATGTGGAATGGGCAGGAGAAGAAGAGGGAGGCCAAAGAAAAGATGGATGGACTGTGTAAAGAATGATATGAAAGAGAACGAAGTCAGTGATCGCATGACAGTTGACAGAACGGTATAGAGGAGGAAAACATGTTGCGCCGACCCCAAGTAACATGGAATAAGGGCAGGAAGATGATGATGGTCAGATTTATAAGGGCATATAGGCTAAAATCAAGCTATGACCGACCGGAGCGGAGCACAAAGACGTAACTTAACGAGTGTGACAAAAATCATGCGAACCAAGTCACGGGGAGATGCTAGTATTCAATATTCAAATAACAAAAAACGTCACAATGCAATTTATAGAAGCTGAATGCCACAGTACTGGCTACCATCATTGTACAAGAAAACATTTAAAAAAAAATTAAAATCTTCGTCAACGAGTCAGCCCTACACTTTCGACCAGATTAAAATACACACCTATAAAAGGAATATTCCAATAATTAATTTTATGAAAATTTATTACACTTTACTTAATAGTTCGAGTCGGATTAGTTAGGGTTGGTTCAATATTGATTTATATGGCGGAAGGGTCGGTGAAGGTCATGGGTCTAAGGGCGCGTAGCTCTATTATTATATTACGTTCGAGAATCTGATTTTGAAAAGATTTTTAGATAATTGGTATGATTGGTGTGTTTTTTTTTGGTAGGAGTCTGTTTAAATTGTCTAAGATCCCAGGGTCTCATTATTATGGTTGAAATTCTGAAAATAGTAAGAAATAATTAGTTAAAAGGGTACTTGCTAGCTTGGATGTTGGGATCATAGACCAAAAATATTGGGCAGTATTTTTTAATAATGATGATAAATTATTAATAAAGCCTTCAATTTAAAAAAGGTTGGGCCGTTGTTTTTACAGCCACTTATTTCTACTTTTGTCGTTGGAATGGCAACACACATGCGATGTTTTTCTTTAACATGAACGACTATTGAGGCAAGTTGCCTCAATTCAAAGACCAAATATAATTCATGTTTATACTATGGATTATACAGTTTTATGTGTTATATTTTGAATTGATACTTTGAAGGGTTAGGCAGAGGTGTACCAATATACACCCACAGTTCGCCGGTATGTGTAGGTCCCATATAATAGGGGGCGAGCCTATTGCCATAAACCGGGCACAAATCTTAACACCAAGGTGCTACTAAGAATATCATAGAAAAACCCAGTAACACCTTTTGCCCGACCTGGGTATCGAATCCAAGACCTCTAGCGTAGCAGTCGCGCTTTGGACCACTAGGCTAAAGAGGCAGTTATGGAAATTCTTCCGCTAAAAAGAAGCGAAGTTATCCCAGAAAGCTAAATGCTAATATTTTATACTCAAAAATGTTTAAATCCATAAGAAAATTCACTAAAAACTACAGTGCACACTTAACTGAATTCTCCATAGACAGGTACTAACACAAAGCATATATTCAAAGCCATGCATCAACGATACTGCTACCAAAAGCAATTACTATGTCAAGTAGTATGGTTGACACTATAAATAATCCGGCACGATGCCAATTTACTGACAAAACACATGAGGAGAGGTCAATAAGGTCATTGTAGTGTCTAAGGTCAAGAGTGGTGACGTATTCTTGGTCGGGGAGGAAATGTGTGGTGAAAGGTTATTATGTAGCTTCCTGATTTTGAGTGGATGTGCGCTCTATACTAATGTAGTCGATGTACAATCACGTGCAAAAAATTTGGTCAGTCGGCAACGTTCAAGAGAAATCCTCGTAGAACATTGATTCAATTTGTTTAAAATATGCTTATGAAGATATACTGTGCATGATTTTGTTCTTATCATATTTGAAAAAATTATATTGAGTTCGTACTCAACGAGGAAATAGCTATTTTTCCGTGAAAAATAGCTATTTTCTCGCCTCTCTTTCTCTCCTATGGAGCCTGACAGTGACCAAACCTTGATCTCCGTCTTACTACATTGTGGTTATTAAATTTGTTTTTCTTTTGTTTTTTTTCGCCACAGATATGTAAAAAACGAAAATTTTGTGGTAATCAAGTTACTTAACAATTTAAAAGGTCCTGTAATGTAAAGTATTACCAACTACACAAGAGATATTATAGTGCACAAGTGTGTGCGCAAATCCAGATGCATACTTAGCATTGAATACATGTGTAGGTACTTGACAGTGAGATTGCCCGTCGTGATCGAAATCGCTCTTGAGAATATTGTTATGCTTTGTATTGTTCGTTAAATCTCGTGACCATTACTGGCCTGCTGTGACCCTTTTCCTTTTACGTCGATAGCATAACAATGGCGTCACGTTTTTTTCTAATTAATCAAATAATAAATTGACGTAAAGTATAAAGCTTATTTCAATAAAATTGTAATAAACATTAACGACACACGTATGTATACAATACGTTTGGTGATTATTTTAATTCTTGTTTTTATTTTGAGAAGGTAAATGGAAAGTATGGTTGGCTGGTTACATGGTTTGGAATGGTTTTTCTATGAAATTCTCAGTAGCAGGACCTAAATATATCGGCGAACTGTGGGTGTACATGGGTACACCTCTGCCTAACCTTTTGGGGAATACAGGCGTGATGGTATGTAAATGGAATTTCTGTTTTTCGTTTTTATATATCTTTAATTTTGTTATATATGACATGGCTCTGCTCTTGACTCTAGTCTCGGTCAGTGGTGACAGTTAAAGTCGACAACGGAGTAGGCTTACCCAGAAGAAGCCTATTTACTCTAACCACATACCATCACGCTTGTATTCCCAGAAGGGTTAGACAGAGGTGTACCCATGTACGGCCACAGTTCGCCGGTAAGTTTAAGTCCCATGTGATAGGGGGCGAACCTATTGCTATTAACCAGGCACAAATCTCAACTCCGAGCTGCTACTGAGAATTTTATAGAAAAACCCAAAATACTTTGCTCGACCTGGAAATCAAACCCAAGACCTCTAGCGTAGCAGTAGAGCTTAAGACCACTAGGCTAACGAGACAGTCCAGGCATAAACACGTATTGTGTATGAAAACTAAATATGTAGTGTTCAATATTGTTTGATGGTACGGAATCTTTCGTTTATAGGTACGACTCTGACTTGCCAGGTTTTTCATACATGGGTGAAAAGGGTGTTTATTGTGCTGTGATGAAAATGTAAAAAAAAATACACAAGTTTTATGATTGGCGTGCGGGTGGCCTAAGTGGTCAGGCCAGTTATCAGTATGTTTGTGTACAAGGTAATCTCATAAACCTGATGAGATTTTTTATACACCGTTAGCACACTTATGTCTAGATTTTACTAGTTAGCATATTGATGGGAGAAATTACTTTATCAATTTGAATAAATTATCTATGTAGTTAGTTATGGACAAGATTTTTTTTAAATCGTTGCCTCACTCTTGGAAATTCTCCTGTATGGAGGGTGCGTTTACAAACATATAAAGTCACATATACAAACGGCAAGACCCGGAACAACTATCTGTAGGTCATACAAATTTCTGTTCTGTGCGGGCATGAAATCAGTCGCTTAGCCAGTGCGTTAGCCTGTTTATTACGCTTTCACGGCTATAATACTGAACCGATTGTGATGAAATTGGGTATGGTATAAGCATGGATCTCAAGAAAGGACATAGGGATCTTTTTAATCATCTGTGATTGACATTCACGTAGAGGAAGTTACGAGCAAAAGATAAATGTAAAATGCTAATATTTGACATTTGATGCCAGCTGAATATAGTCCTACTGTAGGGCCAAGACCTCTTCTCAAACGTAGAAATCACGAACAGTGATCACCAGGCTTACTTAAAGCAGATTGGTGATTTCAGACTTAAATAAATTATAAGTCTAGATTTCCTTCACCGTTGTTGGAGACATCCAAACATTTTACGGCCAAATTGGGTAGATGACACCACTAATCAATTGACATACTTTTTATGAGCTGTCAAAACGCGATGCCCCCATAGATTTTGTACGACAATACTAAACTACGACGCCACTTTTTAGACATCTCAATTCACTGTTTATTAATTTTAAAGCAATTATAAATCTAATTTTATAGTTATTTAGTAATTGGTACCGTTTTCAGAGCTAAAATAAAGTTGGAATTATTGTTTAATAGTGTCATCTACCTAATTCTGGGACGCTTCAATATTATATTACTGTACAGTTTGTCATCGAAACGCTGAAAAGAAGAAGTGACGTCCAAGATAAACTTAGAAAGTAGCAATTGAAAAATTCATATTGGTATTGACCCGGTATCGAACCTGTAACCTCATTCATGAGAGGCGGACACCTTAACCACTGGGCCAGCACGGCATCATGTCTGACATTAATCTAGTTCAATTAATAACAGGGCCGACTACTAAGCCACGTAGAGACCCAATCAAAAACCGGTAAATTTTCTTGTTCATTAAACCCGTCAAAGGCCTCCATTTAATTAAAGGAGGCTTTCAATTTTTTTTAAATTTAATCATGGTTTTTCATAATTATCTTATTTTTTCTACAAAACTGGTATTTATCTTTACATTAATTGGAGGGTCGGGCGTTATACAATATTTTTTGTTACAATGTAGTGTAATTAAATTGGTAGACAATTTTTTTTTGGTTGTTAAATTACACTTTTTTATGTTGTTCAATTTTTTTTGGTATAAAGTGTAAGGAATATTAAAAATTTGCTGTTAATTTTCTTTTTAACATACCTACACGCTTGTATTTCCCGAAGGGTTAGGCAAAGGTGTAACAATGTACACCCACAGTTCGCTGGTATGTTTTTAGGACCCATACTCTAATATGACACAAAACGGAGTGAGTGGCAGACCATTGTCAAGGAAAAAGAACAACAGCCTATAGATAAACCTGAAGAGTGTTTTTTTACTTTGTTTAAACGCGCTAATCGCTGGAATTACCAGTCGGAATGGAATAATTAAAAAAAAAATTGTACATGATAGCCAGATTCACGAGGAATAGTACAGGCTATATAACATCACGCTATGACAAACGGGAGCGGCGCAGTAACTAAAGACGTAACTTAATGCGGACAAAGTCACGGACAGAAGCTCGTACACAATTAAGTTCATCTTTCGCAGTTTTCATACAAAGTTTTCTATATCCATGTACATAAACAGAATGTTTCATGTGTTACAATATTCTATACTTAAAGATATCGTTTGTAATAAGGAGTTCGTTTTAATGAGTAGAAAATGTGTTCTCGGTACGGAGTTAATTATATTTTTAATTTATACTGCTTTGCACGCGTGTTACCTACAGGGCTAAGTTATAAGCGGTAGCGATTTTTATTTGTTTTTTTGCCATAGGATGGCAAACAAACCCATAGCCGACCTGAAGATAAATGGTCACCGCTACCTATAGACATCTGCAATACCAGAGGCCTTGCAAATGCGTTGCCATCCCAGAGACAAAGTTGAAATGTCTCATGTGCATGTAATTACACCGGCACCCATACCCTTCAAACTGGAATACAGCAATGCTTCTTTGCGGCAGAAATAGGTATGATGATAGTACTATCCCAGATGAGCTCCTTCATAAAGAGCTTTACTGCTACTAAATGGTAATTTTAAGGTGTTACAACTACTTATTTGACTGAACATCAAATAATTACATATTCTTTCGATTGCTTTTTTGACGGCAATTCGAGACGAGCCCAGAGATCAGGTGCAGAATCAACAGCGACATGCGCTTTTCAAGGCGCGTGGGTGTAAAATCACCAACTTGCTACTGACAATTTTCCAATTTATCAATATCTTCCTGCCCTTCTCTCATGTAACTTGGGGTCGGCGCAACATTTTTTCTACTTCCATTCCGTCCTGTCAACCGTCATGCTATCACTAACTCCCTTATCTTTCATATAATTCTTCTATAATAATATAATATATAATTTTTTTCACACAGTCGATCCATCCACATTTCATTCTTGGAGGACTGTTTCTCTCTAATAGAAAAACTATTTTTTTTGTTAAATTCAAACCGACATATTCCTAAATTCAGCCATAATAAAATGACTTATGTTAGTCCAGCGACTCTGGGGTCTTAGTCCATAACGACTTCTACCCACCAACTCCACTTCATGACCCCATTTAGCCCGCTTCCTCTCATCGCTTGGACCATACCCAACATTATTGAATTTGCCTACATTTGCGAAGCCTCTTTACATTTAAGTAGAGAATAACGCAGGGCAATTTAGTTCTACCAATTACTGAGCTAATTTTGTAAAGAAAATGCCTGAGGCTTTTAAAGAGTTTAAAGACCCATGGAAAAGGTTCAGCAATGAAAGTATCGATAGACAGGTTTAGTTTTTCAAGAACGAACTAACCCACATCACAAGTTTTGAGCGATTGGCTGTTGTGATGCTTATCGCGGGTTTGATTGCTTCTTCTTCTTTTCGTGTCAACTTGAGTCATATTAACACCCAATAACAAACCCAATAACACTTTTTGCCCGTCCTGGGAATCGAACCCAGGACCCAACGCTCACAACAGTTGCACTTCTCACCACGAAACCAACGGGGCAATAAACTCCGATTACAATAGCCTGTATTGTAAGTGAATATCGATACAACTTAGGTATCGATACCTTTTCTGGGCCTTCCGTAGCAGTCCTTAATTGGGTACTTGTAAATGGATAAATAAGTTCTGTGTCTAATTTTTAAAATAGGGTAAGGTACCCAATTCTCGGTTCAGTATGTTTATTGTTATTGTAGTAGGTAGCTTCTTTTTAACTTATTTTATTGTTCAGTAATTGCTTGCTTAGTTGTCCGATTTTAAGCATTCATTTTTTATTTGTGAATTACTGTAAATTGTACTTCGTGAGACGAGTCTTTTTAATTTACAAAATTTTGGTGTTCCACACACATACACATACCATCACGCCTGTATTCGCCGAAGGGTTAGGCAGAGGTGTACCAATGTACACTCTGAGTTCGCCGGTATGTTTAAGTACCATGTAATAGGGAGCGAGCCGATTGCCCTTAACCTGGCACAAATCATAACTCCGAGCTGCTATTGAGAATTTCATAGAAAACCCCAATAACACTTTTTGCTTGACCTGGGAATCGAACCCAAGACCTCTAGCGTAGCGCGCTTAAGACCACTAGGATACCGAGGCAGTTAAAATTTGGTGTTCCATTTTAGTTCATGAAAATATTCTCTTACATATTTGAACTTACCTATTTAAGTACCAGAAGAATTTCGTATTTAATAACGCAGAAAATCAAGTCGCAATATCGTCTCAGCGACAATCCATGTCGAAAACTTGACAAAACTGTACGTAAATAATAAACATTTTTGACAGACCGAGATTGATATTAAATTGCGGAAATTCCGAAAAATCGGCCAACTGCTATTGTGTTTCAAAATATACAGCCCTGTGACAGATGGTCGAGCAAAATTTTAAAGTTACTGCTAATCTATGTGTTTTTAATAATTAAAAAGGTTTATTTATTTATTTATAACAGCTTAAACTATCATTACAGGGTTTACCCTAATGCGACAGTTAAGAACTGAAACTTATCAAACCATTTACGTACAATAACAAAAATAAAACATACAAAAACATACAACAAGACATAAAATAAAGAAGAACACAGATTATTACACCAATAAAACATAGGAAAACGTAACATAATAACTCAAAAAATAACATTTATTTATTTTAAATCATACACAATTAATATTGCAGGGTGTACCTAACACAATAGGGTAGTTATGCATGCTTATCATGACGAAATGTCAAAAAATGCGGCTCGTGTAAATTCGTTCAGAGTGCAGCTAAAACGGTCAATCTGTTGTGACACCTTGTTGAGTGCAAGCGTGCGAGCGGGCGGCATCCACAGCAGCGGCGGCCGCCTCCGTCGCCCTACGTACCCAACAGGTACACATAACCCATTAACATAGTTAATTAATTATAAAATTCTTGATGTACCTACTAGGTTGTTTGCGTTGAATCTCCTAGAATTTCTATTTACTCCGTCTTTTACAGCACAATGTAAATCTCAAAAACTACTAAGCATAAGAATGGTGACGCAGACAGCTTTTAAAATTAAAATACAATGCTTCTGACGTTCCCAATTAATATAGAAATCATAAAAACTTAGTCTTCTACCACTATTATAATGAAAAGCAATTCTCAGATACAACTTTCAAGCCAATTTATTAAGAAAAATAATAAAAATCACGTTTCAATTAGTACATGGGTTTTGAATGGCTTTTTCTGAATAGATGGCGACCTAGTGAAGTACTAATTATGATTTATTTAATGAGAAATTTTAGAATTGATTTAGACTGATGAGCACGGGGTCCCGGGTTCGATTCCCGGGTCGGGCAAAAAGTGTTATTGGGCTTTCCATTACGAATTTCTCAGTAGCAGCCCAGAGATTGGAAGTTGGAGGTGTGACATCCCCGTGCCTCGGAAAGCACGTAAAGCCGTTGGTCCCGGCTGTCATTCGTAGATCTTTGACAGTCGTTACGGATAGTCAGAAGCCAGGAAGTCTGAAAACCAGTCTTACCAAGAGGTATCGTATTGCCCAGTTACTGGGTTGTGGAGGTCAGATAGGCAGTCGCTCTATGTAAAACACTGATATTCAGCTGCATCCGGTTAGACTGGAAGCCGACCCCAACATAGTTGGCAAAAGGCTAAGTAGATAATGATGAGTTGAGTAGAAATAGAGAGAGACGAGCTCCTTGAGAAGGAGCTCGTCCGGGGAAGTACTCCAACCATACCTATTTTTGCCGCAAAGCAGCGTTGCTGTGTTCCGGTTCTTAATTACAGGCACATGAGACATTTCAACTTTGTCTCTGGGATGGCAACGTATTTGCAAGGGCTCTCGTATTCCATACGTCTATAGACAGCGGTGACTACTTTCAGTTTTGATTACAGTACCAGTATTTACCCCTTTCTTATTAGATTTAAAAAAAAAATATTTTTATAAAGTCGAAGATCCTAAAGTGATATAATTGTTTGTTTGTTTAAGAGGTAATGTCTAAAACTCTTAAACGAATTACAAAACATTTTTTTTTACTAATACAAAGCTGACTTTTACCCGAGCGAAGACGCGCGCAGACGCTAGTTGTAAATAATTAGAATGTTCTATTTGAAAACACGTCTTTTTTTTCTAGCAATTATTTTTTTCTTTTTTCAAACCGGCCAGTACGTTGCTTTAGTAACTTTTATTTGTTTTAATAACAATCTTATTCACTTTAACGTTTTATATTTTATTTTATGGCGGCAACAAGCGGTAAAGTTTGGTTAAAAGGCCTCCTACGGTATAAGGCTCCTTACAAACTTACGACTTACGATTATGCGTGGGGTTTGTCTTACGTAATTTAAGTTTATGCGGTCGTCTCGTGTAGCGGGTTTATATTTCAGTAACATTATTTTATATAGTAACGTACTGAGAATATTGTTCTTTATTATTTTAATCTGCTTTGTCTTGGAATATTTTCTCTTGCATGTAAACATTTTTATTATAATCAGCCTGTTGTTTTGAAGATGTAAACGTTTATAAATTTAATATTTTATGAGTTCTCTTTAGTTAAGCTTTTCGTGTTGTTTTGTTTAAATTTTATAATTAGCAAGTAATTATAAAATTTAAACTTAAACAACACAAAAAGCTTAACTCTAAAAAAAAGGGCCTGTAGACGGTGAGCAATGGGTAGCTCACCGTCCTTACGTTGCATAACGACAGGCCGTGTCGACGGCGCGTTCGTGTTCCACGCGCGCCTCAAAGAGATGTCAGCAAAGGAAGGGGCCACTGAGGGCCGATGCCTGCCGGGGCTGCGGGTTGTTCGTAAGAGATACCGCGCTCCCGGAACGCAAAGGGCACAAGAAGGAACATGGGTGGGTTTTAGTCAGTAAAAGTCTGACACTCCCTCCCGCCCCGCCCAGGGTGGGAGAAGTTATTTGATGATTTCCCACCCCCCCAAAAAAAAAAAACAAAAAAAAAGACAATTACGCTAAAGTTTATGCAGCTGATTAAAAAAATACAAATTACGAAGCGCGCGTTATCAGCTGGGATTGGTTGGCGGAATTATCAACAACCAATCAGAGCAGTTCTCTCGCGTTTAACCATTTGTCGTATTAATTTTTTCGAGAATTTAGGGGATAGTCTGTAGTGGTTATTACAATCGTGTACTTGTACTTTTGGTGGATAAATCTTTCAACAATGCCACGCTGCTTTCCTAAAATATGAACGATAAAGAAAGAAATATTTAACTATTATTTTCTGGTATGGCAACCATTTTTTTTTTTTGGATTTTTTTTCTGGTATGGCAACAATTAACATTGTTATGTTAATTGTTTCCATACCAGAATATCTAAACTATATATAATATAATGTTAAATAATATAATGTTAATAATATAATGTTAATAATATAATGTTAATAATATAATGTTGAAGAGTTGGTTTGACCGCGCTAATCTCAGAAACTACTGGCTCGATTTGAAAAAATCTTTTCGCTTTATATAGCCTGTTTATCGATGAAGGTTATAGGATATATAACATCACGCTACGAAACATAGGAGAGGAATAGTAACCAAATACTTAATGTGTTATATTTTTTTGAGATCTGTAACAAAAAACGACAAAACAATTAAAACACCATGTTAACTATGTTAATTCTAAAACGGAGTAGTCACGTTTACAATAAAACATAGAACCAATTTAAAATTAAAATTTCCCTTCGGCGTCTAAATTTATCACCACTAAAATGCTTAACGACACACGACAATCGTAAGTTTGTAGGCCGCCTAAAGTGGCTTATGCAAATACGATGTTTTTTATTGAAAATTAAGGGGATAAGTAGGTAGTATTGAGTCATTAGGACAGAAGCGAAGTAAGATCGATTCTTGAACAGACCTTAGGGAAATGAGATGTCAAAGCTTTCCGGTTGGAATCAGAATTCTTTTGTTTTTTTCATTCTATATTCAAATGAATAAAACATTGATTTTAAATGTGGAATTCGTTGAAAATGAAATGTCATAGTGATTTCAATCGCTGAACTTTTATTTTTCTTACTAGGTTCTGCCTGCGGCTTCGTCCGCGTTTAATTTGATATTATTATTACTCCATGGGAACCGAATTTTTCGGGGTAAAAAGTATAGCATTACCACTATAGCATCACGCCAGTATTCTCTGAAGGGTTAGGCAGAGGTGTACCAATGTACACTCACAGCTCGCCGGTATGTTTAAGTCCCATGTAATAGGGGGCGAGCCTATTGCCTTTAACCGGGCACAAATCCTAACTCCTACTGAGCTGCTTCTGAGAATTTCATAGAAAAACTCGATAGAACTTTTGCTCGACCCGGAAATCGAACCCAAGACCTCTAGCGTAGCAGTCGCGCTTAGCACCACTAGGCTAACGAGGTAGTTACTTTGGATTACATTATTGCAATTTCATTAAAAATCACTATATTTTTAAAATAAATTATAGTCTATGTTACTTCCTAATAATTAAGCTATCCATTTGTGAAAAAATTGTTAAAATCGGTCTAGGGGTTTCGGAGATTATTAGGTATAAACAAACAAACTAACCAAAAAAATCTTGCTTTTTTGTAATATCATTTTTTTTTTTAATAGTTAAGTAGATGATATTTTCAGCGATTCAGAATATCGCATGAAATAATAATTTAAAGGAAAAATATAATAATTTCAATCTTTTCCTTAGTAAGCACTGATCTTGAAAAATACATTTGACTGATAAATTTTCCATAAACTCTGACGTTCGTTGGCGTCATTCATAAATTTTGCCTGTTATTTTCGGTCATAAAGTGTTATTGGGTTTTTCTATGAAATTCTCAGTAACAGCTCGGAGTTAGGATTTGTGCCCGGTTAATGGCAATACGCTCGGCCCCTATTACATGGGACCTAAACATGCCGGCGAACTGTGGGTGTACATTGGTACACCTCTGCCTAACCCTTCGGGGAATGTAGGCGTGATGGTATGTTAATATTTTCCTGTACAGTTTTCCTTTATTTACGTACGTCCGTTTTTAATGAAGAAATCATACACAGAAAACCAGTACTATAATCTATACTAATATTATAAGACTGAAGTTCGCTTGTATTTTGTTTTGTTGCGCTAATCTCCGGAACTGCTGGTTTGGTTATAATAGAAACTCCGCTAAAAGAAAGGCATTTTATTATGAAAAACCTATAAAAAGGCAAAAGAATCAAGTTTGTTGTATGGGAGCCCTTTTAAATATTCATCATATTCTGTTTTTTAGTATTTGTTGTAATAGCGGAAACAGAAATACATAATCTGTGAAAATTTTAACTGTCTAACTATCACGGTTCATGAGATACAGCCTGGTGACAGACGGACGGACGGATAGTGGAGTCTTAGTAATACGATCCCGTTTTACCCTTTGGGTACGGAACCTTAAACAAAGGGATCCGAAAGAAATGATGGGGTCTATTGATATTTAATAATAGCATTTTTTATGGTTACCTAAAGCCGTTAATTGCAAAGACTTCCAAAGAAATTTTAAAGATACTTTGGACGCAAATCTTATAATGTAAATATGTCAGGGCTCAAGTCTTGTGATATACGGACCTTCAGCTTGGCATCCAGCAAGAATGTCCAAGCCAATGCCACTTGCAGCTTTTTGTATTCGACAAAAAAATTTTTTCCATAACACTATTTAGATTTTTTTTTTTTTTAGAGATTGGAAATCATCAAATAACTTCTTCTGCTCTGAGCAGAGCCGAAGGCAGTGTCAGACTCTTACTGATTAAAATCAATCCGTGTTCCTCCTAATGCCCTTTGCATCCCAATGCCGCGGTGACTCTTTCGAACAAATTCCGCAACCGCTTTTTCAACTAGGCTTACAATTACAGTTCTACAAAAATTCAAAAATGTACTTGTACATGCACTTTTTAATTTAAAACACAAAATTAAAAAAATTAAGTAACCCCCGACAGAAGGAAAAAATCACTACCGTAGCAAACAAAAGAGCTGATAACTTTGAAACCGCTGAACCGATTTTAATAAAACAAAGCTAAGAACACTCCCGACTAATTAACCTTTCAAACACAAAAAACAAAATCAAAATCGGGTCATGCGTTCGGGAGCTAGGTTGCCACAGACAGACACAGACACACACGTCAAACTTATAACACCCCGTCGTTTTTGCGTCGGGGGTTAAAAATGTTCTTTTCCAAACACCATTTAGGTAAGTACTACACTACAAAGCTACACTATAAAAGATACAAAATACTTACAGACAATAAAACACAGAACCTATTAAAACTAAGTTGTAAAGTACCACGCGTTTTTACGAGCAGTTATACAAATTTCAATTTTGCACCGCTCTTGTATCGCATCGAAGTATCGTATCGTAACATTTTCATTCACGCCATGTTTAAAATTGCGATGCTTTTAAAAGTTTAAAACAGAAGGTTTACTTATCATAGGCATGGTCATACAATCACGCCTGTATTTCCCGAAGGGTTAGGCAGAGGGGTAACAATGTACACCCACAGTTCGCCGGTATGTTTAGGTCCTATGTAATAGGGGGCGAGCCTACTGCCATTAACCGGGCACTAATCCTAAATCCGAGCTGCTACTGAGAATTTTATAGAAAAACCCAATAACACTTTTTGCTCGACCTGGGAATCGAACCCAAGACCTCTCCCTCTATTGGAACTCTCTACCTGCGTCTGTATTTCAGAACGCATTCAACCCTAATCTCTTCAAAGTTAGAATGAACACGCTTCTTGGATAAGGTCACCTCTGATCTAGACTAGAGTCAACTGCTTACCCAGAACGAATAAAAAAAAAACGGAGCTTTGTTTTTTTTTTACCTTAAATTAAAATTCGAATACAAATAAATAAATTTTGTTTTATTCCCCTTTTCTTTTTCCCATGCTAAAAACTAAGCTTACAACAGAATGTAGATTTAAGAGGACAACGACTCGTGAAAAGTTTACTTCCCGTTGTCCCCGTTGTCAGAATGTACGTTATGGGGACAACGGGAAATAAATTTATTCACGTCCCGCTGTCCCCGCGACGGGGATGTGGCATACGGGACAACGGGAATAAAGGCATTTTTTCATCACGAAAAATAAACCTTCTGTAACGTAGTTTTCTGTTACCAAACGCATTTACATTTTGCATGCACGGCTTCCGATGTAATCTCACCACCGTTCTATGATACCGAATGAAAAACTGCATACTTATCGATTTAGTGGGTATTAGATACTCGCGGATAAACTTTAGGACCCGTTTTATTCCCTAGGTTGGATAGGCTATCGGGGTGTTGATATGATAAGAGGTAACTGGCTAAAGATACCTTTTAGTATTAAATGGATTTAATTAACGGTCAAAGAACTCAGAGTCGACAGAATTATGACATTTTAATAGCTTTAATTTTTTATATTTTTAAATGTTTTTATTTAAAAATACCATACCAATTTTTTTATGTTTTCATACCATCACGCCTGTATTCCACGAAGGGTTCGGCAGAGGTTTAACAATGTACACCCACAGTTCGCCGGTATATTTAGGTCCCATGTAATAGGGGCGACCCTATTGCCATTTATTGGGCACAAATCCTAACTCCGAGCTGGTACTGAGAATTTAATAAAAAAATCCAATAGCACTTTTCGCTCGACCTGGGGATCGAACCCAAGACCTCTAACGTAGCAGTCGCGCTTTAGAGCCACTAGGCTACCGAGGCAGTTACTAATTAATAATTCAGTTAATTATTAATTCACTTAGTAATTTTTTGAGGATTAATTCATACGAAAATATAAATTCTTTGTCTCGGGATTACCTATCTTAACACGAGCTGGGGCAAGTCTTGACTTGTTAGCTGACAAAAAGTAAACAAAAAAATTGATTAAAGAAGGCAGTACTTCTGGACACCGCTCGTATTATTAAGAAGATCCTCTCTACCTGGAGCGCTAACCCGGTTGTTTCAACCTGGCTTCCAGATATTTGCGTTTTTATTTTTACTTACCAACGGAACAATAATAACACGGATATACTTGTAAGAAAACCTGTTCTGTATAACAGATCGATTCGCGTTTGCTATTATTATTTTAGATAAGTATCATTCTTTCCGTGACTAATTTTGGCGAACAATAGAAGCTATTAATTAAACAGTGACTTTCCGTTTAATACAACACAATATCGCGGTATGAAACCCAATTGCCGACAAACCTCAAGACAACCCTCCTGCGGTGTTTATACCTTGCTGTAGACGGGCCACACGCTACAGCTACAAAAAGTTGCCACCGACAACAACAGTTCTATATTACCAGCTTTTGCTCGCGACTTTGTCCACAAAAATGTTAATAACCGCACATGTAAACTTAGTCGCTTATTAAAAAGTATGTATGTTGTGTGCCTATGTTCTTGTCTAGATCTTAAGCTATCTCTCTGTCAAATTTCATTACGATCAGTTTGGTGGTTTTGCTGTGATGAGGTAACAGACAAACAGACAGATAATGAGCTCTGTCTCTCGCTCTTTCTGGTGGAGGTCGCGGTATATCGCTGGATGCGGGCAGCGCAGGACCGGTCATTATGGTTATTTTCAGGGAAGCCCTATGCCCAGCAGTGGACGTCACTCGGCTGATATGATGATGATCTAGCCGCACATAGAAGACGCTGGTAGTCCTTACACACCACAAGGCGCCGCTTCTCGGTCAATTACCAACAGGGCATATCAATCAAGACTTTGGGCTTCTACAGACAAACTAATGGGAAAATCTACTATCATAACTCAGCAATCGCTTGTAACCATTAGACCAGCTTGGATATATAGATTTATGTCGCCTACCGATCATCAATGGCTGTCAAAGTCAAATAATTTATTTCAATTAAACCATTAAAAGGCACTTTGCACGTCATTCACAAGACGGGAAAAAATGGAATCTAGTTGCCCATTCTAAAAGGTAATTTCGTATGGAGAAGAATGGGCAAGAAACTCCATGTCGCCCGCTTCAACCACTTAGTAACTACTTCCAGCTACAGGTAAGCGACCTTTTGTGGCTGTATCATGTGGCCCGTGTGCCATTAACCCTATAATAATCCCGTAGAACTTCCGAGCCATTCTAAAATTAAATTCAAAAACGATCACCCGTACTTATATTAACATTATATAATATTTATAGCACATTTTGTTCATCATTTTGTCTCAGCGTGTGACTTTTGTACCACATTGTTAAAGATTGTATCTTTATTTTCCTTTGATTTTATAAATAAACTTCCAACAAATATTTCTTTGAAAGTATTTTTATGATATTTTGACGCTCGTTTGTTTTATTTCGTTTCGTATTGTATTGCAATACGGACGTATAAATATGTGTTTTGTATTTTATTTCCTATTTTTATTTCCGTGGGTTGGTCTTCCGTTATTTTGAAATAAGTTAACTTGAATTCAACTCTTGTACACTACAAATATGTCAATAATCTGGTTGCGAAATTGACACTGGACAATCAGTTGCCAATTGCAATAAGTAAGTCGTTCATTAATATTCTCCTGACCGACTTATGGTCGTGGCGTATAACCAAGAATGAAGAAGATATCATAGTGCACAAGTGTGTGAGCTATCACTGGTGTACTCCCTCTTCACTCACTTTCATAGTGCGATTGGACGGCAATCCGACACGACCGAGGAGAGATCAAGCCCAGGACTCATCACAGCTCTACGTGTTTTCCGAAGCACGGTGTTGTCCCACCACTGACTTCTAAACTCTGGGCTGCTACAAAAAAAAAACCAAAATAAATTCAGAATTTCTAATTCTAAAATCAAATCATATCGAAAAACTGATAGGCGACTCCCGTATTTTTAGGAGCGATCGCATTATAATCGGTCTCAATCTGTCCTAGATATGTACATGTTTGATAAGTTGTTGACAGGCGCTAAGAATAAATTGCGAGACTTTGAACTTTTTTTTTTTATGGGAAATCCTCAGATTTTTCGGTGTTTGATTCCTTGTACATATCTTCTTCCCGCGACTTAGCCGCGTTATGAGAAGTCAAGGTACAGGGATGAGTGGAAGGTTGGTGAAACCATGGCCCAGCGGTGGGACGATTGAGAATCGACGAGACGAGATGAATAAAAAAGTAATGTGTGACCTTTTTGGTTACTGCTCCGCTCCCGTGTGTCGTAGCGTGATGTTAGCCTATAATATTCCTTATGAATCTGGCTATCATATACAAATAGATTTTTACCAATCCGACTGGTAGTTCCAGAGATTGGCGCGTTTAAATAATCAAACATAAAAGAAAAATAACTTTCTCAACACGCGTTAATAAACAGATAAACTCACTGGCACTAAGCGCGACTGCTACGCTAGAGTCTTAGATTCGATTCCCAGGTCGAGAAAAATGTGTTATTGGGTTTTCTATGAAATTCTTAATGCCCGTAGTAATTTGTGCCCGGTTAATGGCAATAAACTCGCCTCTTTTACATGGGACCTAAACATATACCGTCAAACTGTGGGTGTACAGTACACCTCAGCCTAACCCTTCTGGTAAAACAGGCGTGATGATATGTGCAACAAAATTGTTGTCTAGAAATTTTAAACTTAAAATTGCAAACCGCATTACATATTCACCACAATGCCCCAATAACATAGGAACAGCTTAAATACTTCGCCATGATAACTTGCCTCTACTGTGCAGCTGACGTAACTAGTTTCCACTTCCCAACAATCTGTGGTCTACATCCTACGTAATTACATTGTTTGAGAAAATGCCGGGAACTAATAAGTCTTATGGTAATTAGAAATGTCGGTGAGATTTTTATGAGGGTTTTTTGAGAAATTAGATTATTAGACATGGTTGCGGTAGGCCACGATAGAGATGGCGAAATGAAATAGGTGGATTTCTGTACAACTGGAAAATATGGAAAAAGTCGAGGAAGGCCTTTGTCCAGAAGTAGGACAGAACATATAATGTTGTTAGGAATCAGAAGTGAAAGAAGAGAAAATAAACAATCTTTAATAGGGTAACTGCCTCGTTAGCCTAGTGGTCCTAAGCGCGACTGCTACGCTAGAGGTCTTGGGTTCGATTAAAAGGTCGAGCAAAAACAGGTTCAAATTAAAAAAAATGTGTTTGTGTTGGAACGACCATTTATCGAGGAAAGCTATAGGCTATATAACACCACGCCACGAGCCATAGGAGCGGAGCAGTAACCAAAGACGTAATCTAACGCGGGTGAAAGAAAACATGCGAACGAAGTCACGGGCAGAAGCTAATATGTATATAAAACAGAGCCATTTTTGACAGATTGAGACAGAACTAAAAGTTACAAGAATTTCCATCAGGTTTGCTCACAATATTTCCCTTCATGGATGTCAAATCAAATAATGATAAAGAAATATCTGTCTCTGAATATTAAATTGTTAGAGGTTACAGTTAACGTGGCCACAATACCAATATAGCATGACCCGCTTCAAACATACATAACATACCATCACGCCTATATTCCCCGAAGGGTTAGGCAGAGGTGTAACAATGTACACCCACAATTCGCCGGTATGTTTAGGTCCGATGTAATAGGGGGCGAGCCTATTGCCATTAACCGGGCACAAATCCTAACTCCGAGCTGTTACTGAGAATTTCATAGAAAAATCCAATAACTCTTTTTGCTCGACCTGGGAATCTAACCCAAGACCTCTAGCGTAGCAGTCGCGCTTAGGACCACTAGGCCAACGAAGCAGTTAATACATACGTAATGATATAAAATATATTATATTTAAATATTTAATGTTGAAGCTAATTCCCGAGTCTAGACAGATTTGAATCTGCTCCAACAAAGGATTGTGCTATTGTAGGACCAGGGTTGTCCCAAACATGGTAGAATGTTCTTAAAAAATATTTCGTGGTGAAATAAAAATAAATGGCGAAGCTCCCCAAGCGGTAGGAGTGAGCATTAAAAAAATAAAAAATAAAAAACAATATATTTTTTTTTTAAATCCTACTTCTTATTACGTGAATATTTGTGAGGATGGACGGATAAATGGATGGATGTTTGTTGTGCTCTCACGCCCAAACAAATGAATGGAATTAGCTGAAAATCGCACATATAGTTAAGTTCTGATCTAGCTTCATAATTTAACACTTTTGATAATTTTTATCCCGTTTTTGTGATCCCGTAGGATAATTTTCCTTAACTTTGGAGTCTGCTCAAACGAAGTAGCAGGAGAAGTTAGTATAAAATAGCTTTAACTTTTCAGCTGTAGTATAGTAGTCGCCACGAGTCGTGAGCACATATATTAAGTTAATTTTTGGGCCGCCGACGCTGCATGCCATCGGTCCGACACACGGACTAATCGCGTGCATCGTCGGCGGCCCAAAAAACCCCGAAAGGAACCCAAAAAAAGTAACTTGACATTTGTGCTCACGACTCGTGGCGACTACTCTACCAACCTCATGTGTACACCGAAACAACATACATACGTAAACTCACGCCTTTTTCCCATGGGGGTAGGCAGAAACCACAGAACGCCACCTGCTACGTTTCTTTACATACTTCTTTCGCCTCGTCCACGTTCATACATCTGTTCATACAAGCACGCCAGTTACGAGTACTGCGCACGCGACCTTTCTGAAGAACCCCGCCAATAAGGTCAGGGTAGGTCTTTCTAGGGCGTCCTCTCCCGGCGTTGCCACTCACATCTGCCATATTTTTTTTAGCTACAACAACTACACAGAGTTTTTAGCTGTGTGATCCTGAATTTGTCAACCCTATTCTGTTATAATTTCGTTATTTTCGCCAAAAGCTTTTACTCAAACGTTATATTGAAAATAATTATGCTTTGTAAGTCTTACGTGTAATGAAATATAATTGTGATTTATATTAGATTACGGGAATTCATAAAGGGACCTATTAGGTCAAGCGGTACCCAATGATTGTCTGACAAGCGGCAGATTAGGTCAACCCAATTCTATTTAAGCTTGGCAGCTTTCTGAGTAACATCATTTTGTGGTGGTACTATTCCTTAACCAGTTCTTAAGTCTAGATGATCATATTTGCCTAGTCTTTTCACAACTACGTTCGGGATGCAGCTGAATACCAGTGTTATAGTGACTGGTTGTCTGACTTCCCATCTTCTGACTGTTAAAGATTTACGAATACAGCCGAGACCGATGGCTTTACGTGCTCTTCGAGACCCGGGAGTGTCACCCCACTAACTTCCAAACACCGGGCTGCTACTGAGAAATTCCTAATGGAGAACCCAATAACCCTTTTCCCCGACCTGGGTATCGAACCCATGGCTGCACGCTCAACAGTTGCGCTTGCAACCACGAGACCAACGGGGCAGTGAAATGATAATACAAACAAAAAAAAAATCTAATCTAGTCTACATTATTTATATTCCTAAAAGAATCCCCACATTGGGACTGGACACTACAAACCAAACCAAAATGGCGGCCAATACATAAGTACATCCCCATATATCTAAATGTTGCCACCCACAAATTGCGACCCGAATTCATCCCAGTGAATGGGTAAATATGGCACTATTAACAAAGTCTCTTCATTTCGATGCAGGCAGTTAGACAACATACCTACAGATTAACTACAGAAGGTTCATTTAAAGAAAAAAACAAGAAATAATAAAAAAAAATACCGGTGCAGTGCCAGTGAGAATAACACTCGAAGGGTTCCATACTATCGTATAAGATATAACACTATGCATACACACATACCATCACGCCTATATTCCTTGAAGGGTTAGGCAGAGGTGCACCAATGTACACCCACAGTCCGCCGGTATGTTTTAAGGTCCCATGAATTAGGGGGCGAGCCTATTGCCATTAACCGGGCACAACTCCTAACTTCGAGCTGCTACTGAGAAATTCCAAATGGAAAAACCCAATAACACTTTGCTCGACCTGGGAATCGAACCCAGGACCCCATGCTCATCGGTCGCGCTTGCGACCACGAGACCAACGGGGCATTTATATTAGTAGTTAGATAAAAGTAGAGTTTGTGGCTTGGCTCGTTATGGCAGAACTAAGATTTAATTTTTGAATTCATTTTCAATATTTTGGATTTGATTTGTAGGAGACACCGTGTTGCGTAAACACTCCTAAGTTGTACTTTTTTTAACTTACTTGTATATTGGCGATTGTGTTAACTTTTGCACTTTATCCTCTCCCAGCGGGTTAGTTATTAAGGTCGGAATACATTATTGGTGATTTAATTAGAAACTGAATTTTAATTCCGTTACTGTGTGAACTGTCCCTATAGTTTTTGTGTTATTCATTAAAGTTTGTGTTGTTAAGTTTTTGGGTCATTTGAATTTCAAATGGTTGTGATTCCAGGAATAGTAACGTTCATTTGTTTCTCTTTGTTTGTTGATTTTTGGAAAACAATAAATACGCGGTCGAATTGAGAGGTATGTACTTTTAGCTAGAAGCCATTTAATAGTTTGAGAAGAAATAAACTGCAATGTAATTTAACTGCCTCATTAGCCTTGTTGTCCTAAGCGCGACTGCTACGCTGGAGGTCTTGGGTTCGATTCCCAGGTCGAGCAAAAAGTGTTATTGGGTTTTTCTATGAAATTCTCAGCAGCGGCTCGGAGTTTGGATTTGTGCCCGGTTAATGGCAATAGGCTCACCCCCTATTACATGGGTCCTAAACATACCGGCGAACTGTGGGTGTACCTTTTTGGAGCGGTAAATGCTTATGCGAATCCCGCACCACTGGACACAGGCAGAGGTGGAACACCGCGGTGGTTTTAGGCGGTAAGAGTCCGGCATACCCCTACGTTTAACGGAGAAAGTCCATGAGGATTTCCACCGCGCACTAAAAAAACAAAGCCTAGCTAATTTAACTAGCGTATTCTAAATATCGGTTATGAAGAACGCAGACGAAGTAACGGATTAAAAAGTAGCCTATGTCCTTTCTTGGGGTTCAAACTTACCCCGTACCAAATTTCATCAAAATCGGTTCAGTGGTTTAGTCGTGAAAGCGTAACAGACAGACAATGTTACTTTTGCATTTATAATTTTAAGTATGGTTTTAGCTTATTCCATCACGCCTGTATTTCCCGAAGGGTTAGGCAGAGGTGTAACAATGTACACCCACAGTTCAGTTCAGTTGTTTATCTTATAAGGAATTCAATAAACACACAGAAGAGTTCGGTTTTCATAATTATTTCCATTAAAATTTATCAGTTTTCTGAAACAATACTTGTATAGCATTGCTTAAATAACACAAGTAAGTTATTATTTAAATCTTAACTTTTAGATCAGTATTTACTATTGAGACCTAAGACTAAAGCATACTTTTGAACAAAACAGTTTTGGTTTTAATTAAATGGAACAAGTTTGAATCAAGGACACTATTTTAACGTATACATTTTAGGGTTATAATCCTCACACTCGTTCCACATCAGAAGGGCAGCAGGGCGCCGGAGGGCGCGTAATTATCTCCGGCTACCGATGGTGACTAAGGAGGGGCGAGTGGCAGTTCATGTCTCGACCAGACAGGCAAATTAAAAAAAACATTTCTATAGGAAAGTTGTTTCTTTTCAAACAGTCCCGATGGCTCGAAAGTCTGATAACCAGTAGTCTTACGCAATAGTGTTGTGTTATCCCGTTTATGAATGCAAGTAGGCTATATAATAATATATATAGCGACTAACAAAAGGGATTTATATGGCAGATGTGAGTGGGTTGCCGGGAGAGGACGCCCTAGAAAGATCTATCCTGACCTTATTGGTGGGGTTCTTCAGAACGGTCGCGTGCGCAGTACTCGTAACCGGCGTGCTTGTATGAACAGATGTATGAACGTGGACGAGGCGAAAGAAGTATGTAAGGATCATAGCAGGTGGCGTTCTGTGGTTTCTGCCTACCCCCATGGGAAAAAGGCGTGAGTTTATGTATGTATGTAGTTGGCTATATAACTTAAAGGCAGTACAGGCTGGTGTAAATTTAAAAAAAGAAATACTATTTATTCACGGGAAAGTGACGTACACAACATAATTTTTTTTTTAAAAACAAAGCCAGGTTGGTATTCAATCTTAGAAAAAAAAAATACACATATTTTTCAAATTTCGAATCATTTCTCACGTGATTTTCTTTTTTTTTCAGGTAAGTTCAGCACAGAATATCAACTAGAGGCGTTAACTGAGAAGGTTTATTTGAAAACATAATATATTATGGCTATTTATTACTTGGCTACCCTTTGGAATAATCTAAGTTTCTATTTAAATAGCTCGTTGTAAAAACCCGTAGAAAGTCGAGAGATTTATATTGTTGATACGTGTGTGTTGTAGGTTTTTCATTTATAAATATTTCTTTTTTATGGTTCTGTACCCAAAAGGTGCCAAACGGAACCCTATTACTAAGATTGCGCTGTCCGTCCGACTGTCACAGGACTGTCGAACCATAAATTGGTAGACGGTTAAAATTTTCACAGGGCTTCTATGGTCGCCATAACAACAAATATTGCCAAAAGAAAGTTTTGATGGATCCCCATACACAAAAAAAGTTATTTTTGCATGTAGTGGTAAATATTTTACGGTTATACGGAATATTTCGTCCGGAATATTTTGGGGGGTGGGAAATCATCAAATAACTTCTCCCGCCCTGGGCGGGGCGGGAGGGAGTGTCAGACTTTTACTGACTAAAACCCACCCATGTTCTTTCTTGTGCCCTTTGCGTTCCGGGGGCGCGGTATCTCTTACGAACAACCCGCAGCCCCGGCAGGCATCGGCCCTCAGTGGCCCCTTCTCTTTGCTAACATCTCTTTGAGGCGCGCGTGGAACACGAACGCGCCGTCGACACGGCCTGTCGTTATGCAACGTAAGGACGGTGAGCTACCCATTGGTCACCGCCCACAGGTCCGTATCTACGGTGGCCGGGAGTAAGGTCTTGGGTTCGATTCCCAGGTCGAGCAAACAGTGTTATTGGATTTTTCTGTGAAATTCTCAGTAGCAGCTAGAATTTGAGCTAGAATTTGTACATGGGACCCGAACATACCGGCGAACATTGGTACACCTCTGCCGAACTCTTCGGGGAATACAGGCGTAATGGTATGTATGTTCGTGGGCGGGTCCAACTCGCACTTGACAGTTGACAGTTTTTGAGATGTGTTGCAACAAAAGTTACAGAGAAAAATGCTAACAATGTACGCCAATTTTTCTGTTTCATCAAAATTAATCCCCTAAGCGTCCCAAGAAATTATATAGGTACCAAGAGTCACCAAACCGTGCCGTTATATAAAAAGAATACAATTTTCAAAAAAATTATAATGAAAAAGGGTCCTCAAAAGACTTGATTTGACCCAAAACCTGACCGCTAATAACATTGGGTTACGAATCAGTCACCCGATTGAAAAACCTTGAATATTCGTTCAAATTCGCTTTGAGACAGATACATTTTTATATACGTATATTTTTTTCAATGTATTTCTAAAGCCGTTTCTATTTTAGACTTTTATTGGTGTTGAAATAAAATTGACATGCTGTTCGAATTTCTAATAAATGCAGGCAAATATTTACGATGGCAATAAATTATAATCGGTTTAGTTCGTTATTGGAAAATTATAAATTGGACTACATTCGATTTTAGGAATGTTTTTAGTGTCTATATGTTCGAGAACGGCCGCCGTCAGTTAGTACTAGTCATCTGTTATTTGCCTCGGTTATTTTAAATTGTATTTACGTACTTACATACATAAAATCAAGCCTTTTTCCCATGGGGGTAGGCAGAAACCACTGTACGCCACCTGCTACGAACTAAGGTACCCGTCTCTCACAAATGAGGTGGTGAGTTCAAATCCGGGCTTACCAATGAGGCTTTTTCAATTTTTATGTTACTAGTTTCTGCACGCGTAGTTTTTTCATCCGCATTAGGTTACGGTTTTGGTTACTGCTTCACTCCTGTGTGTCATAGCGTGATGTTATATAGCCTTCCTCTATAAATGGACTATCCAACACAAAAATATTTTTTCAATTCAAACCAGTAGTTCCTGAGATAAGCGCGTTCAACCAAACAAACAAACTCTTCAGCTTTATAATATTAATATAGATGTACTTCCTTAGTTATCTTCAAAATCGCTGACATCGATGATGAAAAACATCGTGAGGATACCTGGACTTGTAATTAAAATAAGTCTGGAATCGCCAATCCGCCTTCAGCAAGCGCGGAGATCAATGCTCTTGCCGTCTCTGTATGAAAAAGGCCTTTGCCTTGCAGTGGGCAATAATAGGCTGGTATTATTTATTATTATATTTTGCTTTAGACCTCTTTTATGGAGCACTACTTGTTACATTGTACCAGTAGATTCAATATAAATTATGTAACGTATAAATTGTGTAAGGTATGTAAAATTTTGTTGGTTTTAAAAGAGTGGTCATAGAGTTACTTGCTCGTTCTTTTCCATGGAAGTCTACTGTTTGGAACGAGCAACTAGCTTTACTTTCTGACTGACTGACTGCTTGACAATTCAGAAGTGCCTGTGAATTGGTTTCGCAAGACGTTTCACAAGATACAGTCCTATGAGAGACGGACAGATTAACAAGAACAATAGGGCTTTGGATTCCTTATATACGGAACCCTAAAACCGCCTAAAATCGGATCTGTTGGCTCAGCTTCTACTTTGAGGTGGTCAAATGACCTATTTAGCTGTAACTGTAACAAAAATGGTTTTTAAACCTGAAAATATGTGAAAATACTTAGGCATCTCGCCAAGTGTACTACTAATCGGCACTTGGCTCCGTTTTCGCTGTTTAAATCACGGCCAAGTAAGAGTAATAAAGTGAAAATACATTGTTCTGGTATACCGTTACTTTGAGCTAAACTTTTTCTTGGCATGTGTATCTGTTTTGCGACCTCAGATTCTGTAAACTGATCGTAACTTGGCATCAAAAAAACTTGGCTGAAATAAGCGGATTGAATGTTGGTTGTTTTGTTTCCGATAATTTTTTTAATGATTTTCCCGGCGACTAACAAAAGGAATTTAAATGGCGGATGTAAGTGGTAACGCTGGGAGAGGACGGCTTAGAAAAACCTACCCTGACCTCATTGGTGAGGTTCTTCAGAAAAGTCGGGTGCGCAGTACTCGTAAGCGGCGTGGTTGTATGACCAGATGTATGAACGTAGACGAGGCGAAAGAAGTATGTAAGGATCGTGGTAGGTGGCGTTCTGTGGTTTCTGCCTACCCCCATGGGAAAAAGCGTGAGTTTATGTATGTGATTTTCTCAATTTTAATAGACTTGTCTCTTTTCAGTCCGATTTTAAAACCTTTAACAGTCATTGCAATGGTCTATAAAAATGAAATGTCCGGGTAGCTATGTTTAACTGTCTCGATAGCCTAGTGGTCCTAGCGCGACTGCTACGCTAGAGGTCTTGAGTTCGATTCCCAGATCGAGCAACGTGTTATTGGGTTTTTCTATAAAATTCTCAGTAGCAGCTCGGAGTTAGGATTTGTGCCCGGTCATTGGCAATAGGCCTGCCCCCTATTACATGGGACCTAAAAATATACCTGACTACTGTGGGTGTACATTGGTACACCTTTGCCTAACCCTTCGGGGAATACAAGCGTGATGGTATGTTATGTGTTCTAAATTCAACAAACCATCATTTCTTTTTTTTTATCTCGCCTCTAATGTCCCACTCCTAGCCAGAGACCTTCGAGTCCTTCCAGGTATTCTTTTCTTGCGCGATTTCGAACAAGCTGTCGCCGCATCTTGGTCATCTCGCTGCGTCTCCCTAGCCGACTTTGCGACACTGACCACTTAGAGGCACTTTTTCAAACCTTTTTTAAACTGCAAAACTAAAGTAAAGCAAATAATAATACTGTTATGTAGTGATTGTCATTAATTATTAAATAATAATAACTATATTACTCGAACCAAACTTACATTTAGGATTGCTTAGATATTTCGCAGTAATATTGGCATCTTTTAATAACAAAATCATAATACAAGTAGTCGTGCAGAATCATTTTAGAAAACCAACTCAAAACCTGAGTCTATTTTTGACATTCGAATATTGTCGGAAATTTTAATGATATCGACACAAATAGAATAAACGAGGAAAAAATATTATATTTGTAAGAGGTAGGTAATCTGTTAAACAAAGTATTGAAAGAAATGGATGTATGAAGATTATTTTACTGTTAGAAAAATACACTATTAGCTACCAAACACCCCACCATCCCTGGCTACGCTCATCGTAGGACAAATGACAAAAGAACTCAAACAATCATCAAACTTTTTTTTTAAATGTAATTCAAAAGTGACTTTTAACGGTATATTTGCCGGGGCTACAAGACCGCAAAGGGCACAAGAAGGAACATGGATAGGTTTTAGTCAGTAAAAGTCTGACAGTCCTTCCCGCCCCGCCCTGGGCGGGGGAAGTCAATGGATGATTACACATCCATAAAAAAACTGTCTAATTTATTTTTTTATAGGATCTGTTCGTGTAGAATTGACCTTTTGTATTTACCTTCCTTATGACATTATATAACTCAATATTATATCTGGGCCCGTGAACGTTAATTACTACGTTTTGGGGTTTGGCAATTTCGAACATTCCTCATTTTCTTTGAATTGTAAATGGCAATGTTGTATACAATATGGTTTTATGAAAGTTGGTATCGCGAGGAAGTTGGGCAAAGAAGTTTATTATGAAGAAGACTCAATTAGAAATTTGATCTTTGTATTTTAATGAAAATTAAATAAGTTTATAAACATATTCTACTTGGCCTTGTAGGAAAAATCCTTCTTCTATTAAAATAATTACCCCCAAATTCTCAAACGATATTAAACTTTAAGACGTTCTTAAATGTATCTTTGTCGCTACAATACACCTACATAATGACAGAAATAGCATAAAATTAAGGGCGCCTTAAAAGTGAATTACTTTCACTTAAACAACAAAAAATCTCCCACAAATCACATTTTTCCTATATCGTAGGGTGCGTTTACAAACATGTCAACACACATACACACACAGCCAGACCCGGACCAACAACCTGTAGGCTACACCAATATTTGTTCTGTACGGGAACCGAACCCGCGACACACACTCGGAGCTGCAGACACTCGCTCAACCACTTCATTTATTTATTGATAGTTAGTAACAAAAAAGCCGTAAAAAAAAAACAATAAGTTTAAAAAAAAGTTTGTAATGAAAACACGATGAAGTCACGCAAAGCATTTATACAGTGTGTTTTTACAAAGTCTTTCATTATTTCTTTACTTTTCTTCCTCAAATTTGTTATATTACTTGCTAGTATCTACAAGAAGTTTAAAACTAGAACCACAATTAAATTAAATTATAATTGTAATTTTGAGCTCAAAAAAAATTTCTTAGAACAGGACTTCAGTGGACTCGTCCTGTTCATATTAAATTTTCTTTAATTAATTATATCTTTATGACTAGCTTTGAAATTATATAATTTTAGCAATATATAAGTTGTATTATTTTTGAAGTTTATTTTTTGTATAATCTCTAATATTCCTCTACAATTTTTTTTTGTTCTAATGGGATGACAAGGTGAACTAAAAATAAATATTTGAACCTACTTATTATTTCGTAACCCGTAAAATACCTACTTTTTACACATACCAACACGCCTGTATTCCCCGAAGGGTTAGGCAGAGGTGTACTAATGTACACCCACAGTTCGCCGGTATGTTTAGGTCCCAAGTAATAGGGGGTGAGCCTATTGCCATCAACTGGGCACAAATCCTAACTCCGAGCTGCTACTGAGAATTTCATAGAAAAACCCAATAACAGTTTTTCTTGACTTGGGAATCAAACCCAGGACCCCATGCTCATCAATCGTGCTTGCGACTATGGGGCCAAATAAAATGAGGAAAATAATTAAAGAAAGTACATACAAAAAACATGATTTTGTTCACGGTTTTTTTTAGGTTTTTGTGGCGTGTAGGTAGTGTTAATACTGTTTGGTGGTACAAAACCTTACATGTATGAGTACAATTCCCATCCACCGGATTTAAAAACACAAAATTAAAAATCTACCGCAGCTAACAAAAGAGCTGATAACTTTGAAACCGCTGAAACGGTTTCCATCAAACATAGCTAAGAACACTCCCGACTAATTTACCTTTCAAACAAAAAAACAAAATCAAAGTCGGTTTATGCGTTCGGGAGCTACGATGCCACAGACAGACAGACACGTCAAACTTATAACACCGCGTCGTTTGTCGAAAAAGTTTGACGTGTCTGTGTGTGTGTGTTTGTGTGTGTGTGTCTGTCTGTGGCATCTTAGCTCCCGAACGCACAAACCAATTTTTGCGTCGGGGGTTATAAAAAAAAAAACGTTTTAACAATGTCTCAATTTGCAGGTGCTAATTCTATTTAAGATCATTTACTTTTAACATTACGAAATTCCAGTTAATAATTAATATTAATTAATCTCAATCTTCAACTTATAACATCACCCTGTATTTAATCAAAAGCTGGCTGTCGACCCTAGTAACAAAGCGCTAACTTTTCCCCTAACAAAAGTTTTAATTTAATTATATTAATGTTCAATTTCATCTCGCTTCTCAGTTTGAGAAGTCCAAAAGAAGATAAACTTAGTTTAATAAAAATCCTTTTATTTATTTATTAATCAAATTTTGTCCGCGATTTTGTTCGTTGATTCTATTTAAAAAAAAAAAGAAGTCTCACACTAGTAATTTCTCCTGTATCGTAGGTGCGTTTACAAACATATGAACTCACATACACAAACAGCCAGATCCTGAAAAACTATCTGTAAGGTATAAAAATATTTGTTCCGTGCGGGAATTGAACCCGCGACATGCAGCGCAGCAGCTAACCGCTCAGCCACTGCGCCAACCGTTTCGTGTATAGTGTAAACTCCGCCGTCTGTTCGTATGTGTAACACAGGGCTTCACTTTATGACTCGTAATAGGTACTGAATTAGTTAGACACTTTTTTCACAGAGTATTTTTTTATTGATTCTTTACCAACGACACACATAACATACCATCACGCCTACATTCCCTGAAGGGTAAGGCAGAGGTGTACCAATGTACACCCACAGTTCGCCGGTACGTTTAGGTCCCATGTAATAGGGGCCGAGCCTATTGCCATTTACCGGGCACAAATCCTAACTCCGAGCTGCTACTGGCAATTTCATAGAAAAACCCAATAACACATTTTGCTCGACCTAGGAATCGAACCCAAGATCTCTAGCGTAGCAATCGCGCCTAGGACCACTAGGATAACGAGGCAGTGTAACAACAAAAATTTAATAAACCATAAAAATTAAAGAGACGCCATAAAATTAACGCGTTTTTTTGGATGTAGTGTTAAATATTGTACGGTGGCCATCTCTGCCTATAGACATCTGCAATATCCTTACAAATGCATTGCCAACACAGAGTCAAAGTTGAAATGTCTCATGTGCCTGTGATTACACCGGCACCTGAACGGAATCAAACCGGAACGCAGCAACGCCGCTTTGCGATTCCTTCACAAAGAGCTTTACTACTACCATGAAACAATACTATTCAAAATGACAGATAAACCCATAAACTCATGTCTTGGAACCAAGATCGCATCCCATAAAATCAGTAGGCCTTATCGGCCGCCATCTTGTAATAAAAGCCAATAGAAACGCTTCACTTGGCCCTAACCATGATAGGTCTGTCGGCGCAAGTTTATGGTGGAATTATAACATAAAACGCTGTGGTTTGGATTTAATGGGGTTCTCGATCGGTAGCCGAATGGTTCTGAGGTCAGAATGTCTTGAAAGAGGTATCGCAATTTTAGTTGATTCATACGAGAGTTTACTTATTTAGTGACAAATAAAAGTACATTTTGAGAATTGTGACACGAGGCCCTTCATTTCGCATCTAATAAAATTATTAGATACGAACTGCCCGCGACTTCGTCCGCGTGGCTTATTTCACCCGCCTTACGTTACGTCTTTGGTTACGGCTCTGCTCCCGTGGGTCTTAGCGTGATGTTATATAGCCTTTGACTCACACAAATAACGTGGCTTTCTATTGGGAAAAAAAAATTTAAAATCGGTTTGGTAGACCTCGAGATTACGGGCCTGCCATACGTTGCATAACGACTGGCCGTGTCGACGGCGCGTTCTTGTGCCAGACGCGCCTCACAAAGATGTTAACAATATTTGAAGGAGCCTCTCAGGGGCGATGCCTGCCAGGCATCGGCCCTCGCGATATCTCTAACGAACAACCTGCAGCCCTGACTGCAGGTTGTTCGTTAGAGATACCGCGCTCCCGGAACGCAAATGGCACATGAAGGAACATGGATGCATTTTAGTCAGTAAAAGTCCAACACTCCCTCCCGCCCCGCCCAGGTCGGGGGAAGTCATTTGATGAGTCCCCAAGGGTAAAAAAAAAACCCTAAATATTACCCCCTACAACCTCAGAATCTCATAAACTTTACCTCTTTATAAGACATACTAGTCGAAATACCCGCTGAGACGTGGACTTGCAGACACCAGCTCTATATACCGATACCAATGGACAAATATTTTTGTAGGACGATGTACCTACTAAAATAATCGTTTCTAAATTTGAAATCACTGTATTTAAGACATAGATAATAATAATAATAATACCAGCTTATTATTGTTCCACTGCTTATCAAAGGCCTCTTCTCAAACAGAGAAGCCACGAGCATTGATCACCATGCTTACTCAAGGCGGATTACTGATTCCAGACTTATACTTATATTTTATACTAGCTTCTGCCAGCGACTTCGATCGCGTGGTTTTTTTACCCGCATTAAGTTACGTTTTTTGTTGCTGCTCCGCACAAACTGGTCGCAGCGTGATGTTATATAGCCTTCCTCGATGAATTTACTAAAATACACAAAATGAATTTTCCAATTCGAACCTCCAATTCGTTCCTGAGATTAGCGCGTTCAACCAAACAAACAAACAAACTCTTCAGGTTTATAATATTAGTATAGATTACACAGATCTTATTTAAAAGAAATATCAAATAACAAAATCTGTCGATACCTTATGCAAATTCTCAGCAATATCATAATCCAAGTTTATCGCGAACAAAAGCCTTAGTCATGGATACCGATAGTTACTCGATAACAGGACCATTAAATACGACAGGAATTTACAAGCACGCCTTCACCAACCCTTATTTATTCAAATTACTACCTGTAATCGAGTCCAATTTAAAGGAATTCGATTCGATTTTGAAATATTACCGCCACACTATCGAATCGATTTTATTTTGTCAATGCTTAGTTGTGTTAATAGTGTTGGTCGGATTTAGAGGTGTGATGTATTGATTTTTTTTAGGGTTAAGCCCCTGGTCGACGAGTTTATTTAATGGAGTCGAATAGTCGTAATTTATTAAAACAAGTTTGCTGTTTCCACAATTCATTCGGAACCTGCAGTGAAATGTAATAAAAATCTCCCTCAGTGAATTTAAGTAAAGTCAACTTGTAGATGAGCTGTCATCGCAACTGAAGCTAGGTAGGAATGGCAGCCCAATTCAAAGCCGCTTCAAATTATTGAGATAGACTTTTACAGTTATAGATACTTTGCTACAGATCAATACATTTGTTAAAATCCCGATATAAAGTTCACCTTGACCCATAATCTATAAGTCGTTAATGTAAAGCCTCATCTACGAAAATGACATACATATTAGATTTACTGACATTCTGTAATAAACGACATGACATGACAAAATAATATAATTTCTCACATCGTCAGGTAATAACGTCGCTCGTCTACTCAAATCGATTTCATTTTGTCGTAGGTACCGCATAACACATGTATCAGGTCGTGCAAATGCAGCCATAGGGGTTAACCACCCTTTACAAAATGTACTGATACAGTAAGTTATCAAAATGAAAATAATAATTTATATTTAGTCGGTAAATGGGTTAAATATAACACTTTTACACGTCAAATTTAAATGTTTTTTTCTTGTCGACATGTCTTGAAAGTCCGTGATAGTTTTGACCATGGCCAAGATAATATAAGAACCAAAATATAAGTTAATATTTGTTGTGGTATTTTGTAAAAGGAAACGTAAGATTTTAATGTGTCAAATACACTCTTGTGTACTGTAAGCTCAACTCAGAACAGAGTTGAACTAAAAAGTTCTCAAAAAAATAAATACTTAGCTTAAACAAAATGATCCAATGTCGTATAAATCCGCTCATGTAGTCCGCACATTTCCATTCCCAAACTCAACTCTAGTAACTTGTACCGTGTACACCAGCCTTTATTGTGTTAATAAAGTTGTTCCAGTTTAAAGACGTGATTTATCGATGTTTATTTTTATTATCGATAGGATATCCATAGAGTGTGAGCAATTTATTGTGAACGCTGCATATAAATGTAACGGACATTTTAAAAATATTTTTTGCCGTTTTAATTTCTTTTCTTAACTGCCTCGTTAGCCTAGTAGTACTAAGCGCGACTGCTACGCTAAAGGTCTTGGGTTCGATTCCCAGGTCGAGCAAAAAGTGTTATCGGGTTCTTGTATGAAACTCAGTAGCAGCTGCTATATCAAATAGGATTGGCGCCCGGTGTACATTGGTACACTTTTGCCTAATCCTCCTAGGACTATAAGCGTGGTGGTATGTATGTATTAGAAATCCGTAAGAAAATTCACGCAGACGAAGTTGTGTATAAAATCTAGTTTATTGTAAGGGTAGGGGGAGGGTATCTAGTTTATTAATATATTCTCTCAAACAGAGAAGGTATGAGCTTTGATCACCATGCTGATTAATAGGTCCTTGGTGATCATACTTCAAAGGCAGTGTCCGCCCGCCTTCATAGACATCAGAGGGCCTTCTTTATTATTATTTTTACCTATGGGAAATCATCAAACGACTTCCCCCGCCCCTGGCGGGGCGGGAGGGAGTGTCAGACTTTTACTGACTAAAACCCATCCACGTTCCTGCTTGTGCCTTTTGCGTTCCGGGGGCGCGGTATCTCTTACGAGCAACCCGCAGCCCCGGCTGCCATCGGCCCTGAGTAGTCCCTTCAAAAATTGCTGACATCTCTTTGAGGCGCGCGTGAAACAGGAACGCGCCGTCAACACGGCCAGTCATTATGCAACTTACGGACGGTGAGCTACCCATTGCTCACCGACCACAGGCCCGCGTCTACGATGGCCGTGAGTCGTCTCGCTGCCTAACACGACCTTCTGGAATAAACGTAACCTTGATTACATTAGAAAAATGCTATAGGATAGCATTTCAGCGCAGAATGTCCAATTAATTAAATTAGTGATTGGGGTGACAACGTTATGATTATGTTGAATATTGGACAGTATTCGAACTGGACATTCTGCGAACTAGACATTTTATGATCGCTGCATTTTGCGAATTGGACATTCTAAACATGGTATAGTTGTATGTTCAATTCCGTGAAGTGTCTTGCTCGTTCTTCTCCACAGAGAACTACGTTTTGGAACAAGCAACTTTAACTTTCTGTCTAACTTCTTGACAATTCAACAGTGCCTGTAAATGGTCTGATTGTGTTCTGACTTTGATTCGAAAATAGACTCGATTCCAGTTCTTTTTCTTTAGTACTTAGCTTCAGGGTTTTACTGACTAATTCTTCCTTTTACTACACACCAATAACCTTAACTGCTCTGCCTATGTCTTTTAAATGATTGTAGCAATTTATGGTAAAGATTGCGATGAGATACAAGATCAGCATTCCATACAACACAAATAAGACTCATTTCACCTTGTTTGTTCGATTTAATCTGCAATACTGAGTAGTAGGGATACCATAATGCGTCAAAACTAAGGGAATGTCGATTCTGAAATCTTTTGGAATAAGTACTTATTAACATTTTTAGGGTCTTCTTTATGAAGTGATAATATTTGGGAAAAAATTGTCAATGGTTTAGTAAAAATTGAAATTCGAGGAATACTATTCGGAATTAAAATTAAGACCCTAAATGACAGCTTTAATTAGTATATTGTATGCAGTAAATGGTGTATGAGATACGAAGTACCTAATCAGAAAATTGTATAAAAAAATATCTTCTTCCAAACAGCCATTTGACGTATTTTAGGTTACTTTAACAAACTTTTTACTTAAATTAGGCTTAGTTCTGCTAAAGCGAGCCAACCCACAATCTTTCAATAATTCAGTTTGCTATGTCAAATTAATGTGTAAAATTAATATGTAATATCAGTTAAATGTATATAAAACCGTTAAATATCCAAAACCTTTACAATTACTTCGAAAAATGTCAAAAAATTTGACGTGTCTTGATTTTATTGACAGGACTAAAATCCAATTTAAGTAAAAGGCTTTTTAACCCATATCATCCCAGTGTTCCATTTTAGAAAAACACTAATTTTAAAATGCGTTCAAAAATTATAATAAAAAAAATAAAAAAGTAACCGTTTCAAAAATGGAACACTGGGATGATATAGGTTAATATAAGAATAAATAAGGATGCGGTTCAGATAACGCTTTTAAGGCTTTCTGCCAGTCGTTTTACACGTGTAGCCTGTGGACCAAGTATACACAGCGGGCATACGGCGACCTGCGCGTTCAGTACAATAACGCATTCAGGGTGCTTTTGGGGTTGCCATGGCGATGTAGCGCATCAGGTGTGTTCGCGGAAGCGTGGGTCGACGGGTTCGCCGCGATCATGCGAAAGCGATGCGCTTCCATGATGGTGCACTTGCGCTCCTCCTCCAATGGCATCATGAATGTGTTTGCAGACAGATGGGACTCTCCCGTATCACGAAGGTGGGTAAGTGCGCAGACACTTATCCAAATAAACTAGTGTACCATTGAACGAACTGCTCAATTGGTACACTAGTTGTTTTATTATTGTTTATTATTATTATTTTAATTCGTTACTAACATTAGGCTAAGCTATATTTCTACTAACATTGTATAGATTTTTATCTGAAATAAAATATTTGAATTGAATTTATCGTATCCCACAAAACAATGGAAGCTTGATCAAAAAGGCGCTTTGTTTGATTCCTTCCAAAATAGAATATCCTAGTATTCCCAGTATAATCTGCACCACGGTCACCCTACACTCAATAGCTGCGGGCAACCGATCAAAACCGATTTGTTTATCTATTTGTCGCTTGAAATTGATATTGATGTGGTACCCACTATCCTACCCTTATGGTTGCCATGTACCTGATCTGTTATCACTACAGAATAAGTAAACTTTACCGTCTCATTCTATTATCTTTATTCTGTTGGCTTAATTCACAGCCGGGGGGCTGTGAATTGGGCCAACAACAATGTCTTAGGTTCGATAGTACATACCATCACGCCTGTATGACCCGGAGGGTTAGGCAGAGGTGTACCAATGTACACCCACTGTTCGCCGGTATATTTTAGGTCCCATGTAATAGGGGTCGAGCCTATTGCCATTAACCGGGCACAAATCTTAACTCCGAGCTGCTACTGAGAATTTCATAGAAAAACTTAATAACACTTTTTGCTTGACCTGTGAATCGAACCCAAGACCTACAGCGTAGCGGTCGCGCTTAGCACCACTAGGCTACTGAGGCAGTTAGGCTATAAAATTACATGGGACCTAAACATACCGGCGAAATGTGGGCGTACATTGGTACACCTCTGAGTAACCCTTCGGGGAATACAGGTGTGATGGTATGTTGTGTGGGCCTGATAGATAGTTTTAGGTCAAATAATAGTTCGCTTACAAGTCCAAATTACTACCTTTTGCCAATAAAAGTCCTTTCAAAATCGGTCCAGCCGTTTCGGAGATTAGCCGGAACAAACAGGCGTACCTATTTTAAAAACTTATTTTGTAGAAAGTTACAATATTGTCTTTACAAACGAACTCTTCAATTTTAATCTATACTAATATTATAAAGCTAAAGAGTTTGTTTGATTGAACGCGCTAATATCGGGAACTAGTGGTTAGAATGGAAAAAATATTTATTGTGTTGGATAGTCCATTTATCGCGGAAGCCTATTGCGCGTGCTAAGGCTATTGCGGGTGAAAAAACTACGCGGACGAAGTCGCGAGCATAAGCTAGTTATTTATAAAGATATACAAGGTATTCTCAATAATAAATTAGGTTTATTCTTTTTACTCCGTTTGTAGACTTGGTTTGATTGATTAAAGGAATCAATCATGTCCTAGGATTATTGGTCGTATTGTCACCCTTAATGCTGTTGATCTAGACCTTGTTTGCGTATGCAATGACTCTCATGTCATTGATTTATTTCATGTGTTATGGTATCTGAGTGTTCGTATTATACAAGCAAGTCGAAAATTGTACATAACTAATAGATTCGAATTCGTTTGCGTGGTACCTAGTCATGTATAGGTATAGACATTCAGCAATAGTTGAAGCTTCTATCGGTGAATTGTTTTGAAATGGGACTAAGACATTCGGGTATTAATTACCTCTTGCAAACTAATAAACAAATCTACCTAGTAGTAATGTTAATATAAATAAATAAAGACATCATAATCTACTCAGCCTACTCCAACTATGCTGGGGCCGGCTTCCAGTCTAACCGGATGCAGCTGAATACCGGTGTTTTAAATGGAGCAACTGCCTATCTGACCTCCACAACCCATTTAATGGGCACCACGATACCTTTTGGTAAGACTGGTTATCAGACTTTCTGGCTTCTGACTCTCCGCAACGACTGTCAAATATCTACGAATGACAGCCGGGACCAACGGCTTTGCGGGCTTTCCGAGACACGGGGGTGTCACACCACAACTTCCAAACTCCGGGCTGATACTGAGCAAATCCTAATGAAAAACCCAATAACACTTTTTGCCCGACCTGGGAATCAAACCCGGGACCACCACGCTCATCTGTCGCGCTTGCGACCACGAGACCAACGGGGCAACGGGGCGGGATAAATCAACAAAGACAAAAATAAGTAAATCTAGCTGTCCTTTCCAAAAGATAGTTTCGTATGGAGAAGAAGAAATATGACACAATGTTTTTTTCTGCGAAGCGGAAGAATAAGTAGGGCGTGGACCATGCGTGTAGCGAGTGGCTCCCGGACTCATGGTAACAGAAGTACCCGTGGGGTTTTAGTCGGTGAAAGTCCGACATAACCCTACCCAGGAAAAAAAAAACATAAAAAGGGTAAACCGTATAGGAGGTATTTATAAAGTATAAAAAAAAAACAAAAATGACCCCCCCCCCCCCCTCCCCCAAAATCTGAAACCTACCGATTCATAATAATATCCCATGATTTAAACACACTTGGGGTCTCTTGTACCCCATAAGGCAAACATTATTTTTTTCCAAAAAACTTCCTTAAATCCGTTTCTGTCCTAAACCCTGACTCATAAATTCTTACTTCGCCCGCGGTTAATTCTGACAATAACCGGGCAATACTCGAAATGCCTGCACACAAATGTTGTAAATTGTTGTTCATTAATGTGTGACTGTTGCGTGTGCAGCCGCTGGCAAAAGTGTTGGAATTTTTATGAAACATACATACAATATTCCGAGAAGGGATGGGCAGAGGTGTACCAATGTACACTCACAGTTTACCGGTACGTTTAGGTCCCATGTAATAGGGGGCGAGTCTATTGCCATTAATCGGGCACAAATCCTAACTTCGAGTTGCTACTGAGAATTTTATAGCAAACCCCAACAACTCTTTCTATTAAAAAAAATCATATATATTGAATTCAAGAACAAACATATTTTTTTTTGATTCACCGCCTAATTACTTCCGTAGATTTTTTTTAAACAAGAAATCATTTAAATTAAAAAAAAATTAACAAACATTGTTAGCTCATATACCACACGACTGTACAGAACCGTGTGTGGCCATTAAATGAGCGATGGGCCCGTAAAACGCCGCTGATGTATCGCGCTGCGATTGTCGTAACGTAACACGACAATAAAAACGCACGTTGTAACTCGGCGAAAAAATAATAAAAAGCTATTTGTTATAACTCCGGAGTTAGTAATGATTGAGTTATTTACAATGTTAGGGGACTATTCGTTTGTGGTTTATGACGAGGTAATTTGTACCCCATACGTGTAGCATTATTGCAGTGTGGCTTGGGGTGTAAAAATGCACCCCGGACTACAAATGGTTTATTAAATAAACCATTTTATTTCTAAATTTTGTTCTTTAAAAAAAAAGGGTCCTTTTGGAGATCCATGGGGGAGGATTATGTCCAGCTGTGGACGTTCTCCGGCTGATATGATACTGTAGATGAAAAAAAAAACACGTTGGCCAGCCCTATATATTTCTTTTGTATCGTGGATGCGTTTACAAACATATAAACTCACATACACAAACAGCCAGACCCGGAACAACTATCTGTAGGCCAACACAACAAATATTTGTTCTGTGCGAGAATCGAACCCGCGACAAGCAGTTAATTCGATACTTGCTGTTTAAACCCAAATAACATACATACATACAATCACGCCTGTATTCCCCGAAGGGTTAGGCAAAGGTGTAACAATGTACACCCACGGTTCGCCGGGATGTTTAGGTCTCATGTAACAGGGGGCGAGCCAATTGCCATTAACCACGCACAAATCCTAACTCCGAGCTGCCACTGAGAATTTCTTAGAAAAACCCAATAACACTTTTGCTCGACCTGGGAATCGAACCCAAGACCTCTAGCGTAGCAGTCGCGCTTAGTTCCACTAGGCTAACGAGACACGCAAAACAATAAAACAAAAAACATATTGCTAATTAAAAGCGAATAATAAATGTACTAATGCAATTCGATCATTTTGTTTGTGGTAGCCAATTTGTACCTACTAATCATAAGTGATTATGTGAAAACAATGGTTTTTAGTACAAAATTACCTATTTCGTATTTGAGGTAGAATCAATCATCCATTCAACCGAATTGGTTACTATTATATTGTTAATATCAAATTAACAGATCAACATGTACTTAGCACTATGTTGGGGTCGGCTTCCAGTATAACCGGATGCAGCTGAATACCAGTGTTTTATATGGAGCGACTGCCTATCTGTCCTCCGCAACGCAGTTACTGGGCAACACGATACCTCTTGGTTAGACTGGTTGTTAGACTTCCTGGCTTCTGACTATCCATAACGACTATCAAAGATCTATGAATGACAGCCGGGACCAACGGCTTTATTTGCTTTCCGAGGCACGGGTGTGTCACACCACCAACTTCCAAACTCCGGGCTGCTACTAAGCAAATCCTAATGGAAAAACCTAATAACACTTTTTGCCCGACCTGGGAATCGAACCTGGGACTCAACACTCATCAGTCGCGCTTGCAACCACGAGACCGAGACGAGTGTTATTGAGTTTTTCTATGAAATTCTCAGTAGCAGCTCGGAGTTAGGATTTGTGCCCGGTTAATGGAAATAGGCACGCCCCCTATTACATTAGACCTAAAACAAAACATACCTACAAACAGTGGGTCTACATTGGTACACCTCTGCCTAACCCTTCGGGGAATACAGGCGCGATGGTATATAATATAAATTATTTGTACGAAATAAAATTAAACAAATGGATTCGCTCTGTGGTTGTGCCGTTTCCACGCCTGTGAGCTGCTGATACGAAACCGGTGCGTTAAAATTATATGTATAGTAGCCGCCACGAGTCGTGAGCACAAACTTTTAGTTTATTTTTGGGTTTCTGGGTGAGTTTTTTGGGGCGACGACGTTTCACGAAATCAGTTCGATAGACGGACCGATCGCGTGCAGCGTTGGTGACCTAGAAAACCCTGAAGGGAACCCAATACTTCTTAGTTTGCTGCCTCTGCTTTCCTTGTATATAATGTATATAATAATATATAATGTTGTATTCCTTGTATATTTCCTTGTATGTATTGTGTTGTTTGTTTCGGGGAACATACACATGTTACAACTGTAGGCGAGGTCAACCCAATAACCGGCGAGATCTGCACCGGTTGGTTCTGTTACACCACCCAAAAACTTCAAAATATAATAAAAAAACTGCGGGGCTATGAGTACGCGTATCTACGAGTATACTTATATTACAAAGCTGAAGAGTTTGTTTGTTTGGTTGAACGCGCTAATCTCAGGAGTTACTGGTTCGATTTAGAAAGTTCTTTTTGTGTTGGATAGTCCATTTATCGAAGAAGGCTATAGGCAATATAACATCACGCTACGACACACGGGACAGGAGCAGTAACCAAAGACGTAACTTAAAGCAGATGAAAAAAGCCACGCGAACGAAGTCGCTGCCAGAATCTAGTCTATAATAAAATCCCCAGTGAACTGAAATGTCTAAACACGTTACAATTTAAAATAAAACTTATTGAATGGCAGCTCAGAGTTAGGATTTATGCCCGGTTAATGGCAATAGGCTCGCCCCTATTACATGGGAGCCAAACATACCAGCGAACTGTAGGTGTACATTGTTACACCTCTGCCTAACCCTTTGGGGATTATAGGCGTGATGGTATGTATGTATTCTTTTGTATATGATAGCCAGATTTATGATGAATGATATAGTCTATATAACATCACGCTACGACCCACGGGAACTGAGCAAGAAATCCGAAGAAAATTCGCGGGCAAAACCTAGATGAGACATTCTTTTTTTCTTTTTATCTCTATTTCTATTAAAAATATAATCGATGCAATGAAACTGAAAACTTCAAACGAACCTCACCCCTCGCCAGAATTAACATTCATCCTCAAACTGTCCCCTCTATTTTCAAAGAAATTAATTAAAATGACTAATTTGTTTTGAAAATTTCGTCTCTTGTCCTACTTTAATTGCTTTCAAAATTTATTCCTGATAACTTGTTGGGTTTCCCTCGTTTTAGGCTTATTATTTATGAGAGGCCATTCTTTGTAAATAGCATGATTATATTTTACAAGATTATCGTGGAACAAAAGTAAATAAATTTTGGATTATAATAAGATTATTTCGAGGAAATTTATCTACGAGCGCACTCCCTCTTCCCTCATTCTCATAGTCCGATATGACGGCTATCCAACACGACTGAAAAGATCAGGCACAGGGCCAACGGTTTTACATCCTTATCTGGTCTCTTTTTTGTGTCATTGGATGGCAAACAAGCCTACGGCCCACCTGATGTTAAATGGTCACCATTGCCTATAGACATCTGTAATACCAGAGACAAAAATATGTCGCCTGTAATTTCACCGGCACCCTTCAAACCGGAACACAGCAAAGCTGATTTGTGGCAGAAATAGGTATGGTAATATGAGTCACTGGGATGTCACACCACCGACTTCCAAACTCTGAAAAATTTCTAACGGATAAACCTTTTACCACGTTGCCCAACTTAAAGAATCAAACCCACGTCCAGTAGTCTTACTACCAACCACGAGGCCAAATGGAAAACAAACTGAGATCATAATTAATACGTGACCACGGTATTTAACTCTCCGAGGTACATTAACTTTACATAACCCAATAGCAAAGTTATGTAATTCATTTGACAAACTTTCGCTACTTTTAATTAGTTGACTAACTGTACCCAATATAGTTGGTTTAACTTCGTGTTAACAGATTTTTAATAGTGTGAAGTGGGGAATTATAATGTGATTTGGAATTCGATTTGGTTCATTTAACATACATACATAAACTCACGCCTTTTTCCCATGGGGGTAGGCAGAAACCACAGAGCGCCATCTGCCACGATCCTTACATACTTCTTTAGCCTCGTCCACGTTCATACAGCTGGTCATATAACCACGCCGGTTACGAGTACTGCGCACCCGACCTTTCTGACGAACCTCACCAATAAGGTCAGGGTAGGTCTTTCTAGGGCGTCCTCTCCCGGCGTTGCCACTCACATCTGCCATATAAATCCCTTTTGTTAGTCGCCTTTCACTCATCCTCTCAACATGACCGAACCATCTAAGCACACTCTTTTCAACCTTTGTCACTACAATAGATGTAGTTACAAAGGTTGAAAAGAGTGTGTGGGTCACGTTGCGGATTAAAAATAGATTTTAATCCGCAACGTTCTCGTATAATTTCATTCCTTACTCAATCGCTCAAGTTATTAATTATTTTAAGTTAAGAGTTATTTTTCAGCTGAATTGCCACGGCACTTTTTGATGGTCGCAACAGTAATTTTGGCTTATAAACGCATTACTTCTCGTCCATTAACGCGGTAAAGTGCATCAAGAACGTAGATATTACACGTTGTAATAATTAAGGAGAACTGTCGTGATCAATCAGCGTGAATTGGCTGATCAGACAGAGCGAGAGGTACCGTTGACAAAAAAAAAACAGTAATGTTGCAGGATTTGATGATTTAGAGGTATGAGGAATACGGTGGATAGTTCCTCATCCTCTTTTTTAGGGTTCCTTACCCAGAGGGTAAAACGGTACCCTGTTACTAAGACTCCGCTGTCCGTCCGTCTGTCCGTCTGTCAATATGCTGTATCTCATGAAACGTAATAGTTAGACAGTTGAAATTGTCATAGATGATGTATTTCTGTTGCCGCTATAACAACAAATACTAAAAAACAGAATAAAATAAATATTTAAGGGGGCTCCCATGCAACAAACGTGTTTTTTTTTTTATAGATAATGGTGCGGAACCCTTCGTGATAGTCCGACTTGCACTTGGCCAGATTTTCGATATGGGTAAGCTCTTGAGTTTAGTCTAGGTCAGAGGTGACGAAGACAATGAGCTTACCCAGAAGAAGCCTGATCACTCTAAATCCTCAATTGAAAATCCTCTGACCAGACGGGTGTAGTGTCAGGTGGGCTAAGCAATGGTTGCTGTCTGACTTCTTATAAAACGAGACCCAGTTTGCGACGTCCGAATAAAATTTTTGGAAGCCTCTTTTCATGGGCTACCCAAAACCCCCTTGTATGTTCTTTTTTATAGTTTAGGAGCTAGACGTTTTTTTAAACAAAATTTGAAATTATTACCTGACTTCAGGATTATGATAATTTCCACTTTTTTTTCTCTGTTGGATTTTTCGGAAATATATTTTTTACCAACAAACGTACCAATAACCGAAGGGTTAGGCAGAGGTGTACCAATGTACACCCTCAGTTCGCAGGTATGTTTTGGTCCCATGTAAAAGGGGGTGAACCTATTGCTGTTAACCCAATTAATTACTGAAAATTTAGTAGAAAAACCCAATAACACCTTTTGCTCGACCTTGGAATCGAACCCAAGACCTCTAGCGTAGCAGTTGCGCTTAGGACCACTAGGCTAACGAGGCGGTCAATAGGAATTCAAAGTTCCACCATTTTTATGCTTTTTACGAAATTAAGTTTTAAATTGGTGAGGTTCTTCAGAAAGGTCGGGTGCGCAGTACTCGTAACCTGCTGCTTGGGGTGCTTGTATGAACAGATGCATGAACGTGGACGAGGCGAAGGAAATATGTAAGGATCGTAGCAGGTGGCGTTCTGTGGTTTCTGCCTACCCCCATGGGAAAAAGGCGTGAGTTTATGTAAGTTTTAAACGTTATAACAAAATTATAACTTACGGCCCTATTATAAAAAAAATATATTTAATAAATTCCGACTTCCTCTGCTATCCGTACAAGCAATTGGCGTCATACGAAACGGCTGCAGCCGGTACGGTTGGCAGATCAATTGAAACGTTCTGTTCGTTCAGTAATCAGTCAGGTGTGGCACTGAGCCAAATAATTGCCAGTTTGCCATCTATGGCACTTCCGTTGCACTACGAGGCAGGACATCATGTGTAAGTTTATGTGCGGCGTTTACGGGTTACAATCAGAATTCGATGGCGGGATCCGGGTTAGTGAGTCTGCGGTTTCCATTGACCATTTGAGGGTTACATTTTACTGGTGTTTAGTGGTTTGTAGATATCGGAAACTATGTGATTAGGTACGGATTTTATGTAACTAATTCATTTTAAAGTCATTAGATCTGATTGCTTTGAAGCTGGGTGAGCGATTGGTTGCTTCGCTATGGGTCTGTGATTCGATTCCCGCAAGGAACAAATCATTTTGTTTGACCTACAAATAGTTATTCTGGGAGGTTATTTGTGTATGTGAGTTTAGGGGAACATTATTATAAAAAAAATAATCGCCCTACGAACTCGGAAAGTTTCGCCAAATAATTCCAAGAAAATAAACAAGTAGGGTGACCCCGCATTTCCACTAACGGTAAAGACATTCCCGCAGCTGTCATTATTAAACAGCGTATGAGGAATGCGGACAATAGTTCAAGATCGGGGTCTCCCCGGTATTTCATTAATACCCTCAATAATAGCCGTTTAGGGTAGTTTTATTTGTTCCTACTACCCCCCTGAGCGACAGAATGATAAATGTGGTTCATTATTAGACATTATCACCAGCCATTTTGTGGAAAGTTAGATAAATTATCTGTACTAAGTTTGGATTCCGTTTACAAAAACATCAGAACAATTTGATGAAAAACTTAAAGGCACCAGATAAATAGCGGCGTACGTCTTTCATTATTGTTCCGCTCCCGGGTATCGTAGCGTGATGTTATATAGCCTTTACTATTTCCCATGAATCTGGCTATCATATAAAAAAGATATTTTGAATCCGACTGTGAGTTTCAAAGATTTAACGAGCTAAGCCTTCAAAAACGTTATAATGAACTAATTATTAATTAACGTTGTCGGAATAAAATCAATAATAGCAAAATATTATAACATGAATACGGTAACCACACGTCCGGATTACCACGAACTTTAATAATAGTGCCCTCGCTGATAATAAATTATTACGTAGTATTAAATTGACATATTGGATAAATTTATTCGACGACCGGATAATTTAATGCCTCTCATTGAACTTTCAATAGTTTGAAGCGAATTATTTCCTAGGAATTTTAATTAAAATTACATGTAGAATACAGTTTTATAATTAAGCAAGGGTCCTATAGAGATGTAGGGGCGAAATGTATAATCCATAAGGGCCTGTGCACACGCGCCGTTACGAGCGTTTTGGGAACGCGGGTCGACAGCGCGTTTTTCTTTCAACATTGCACTTTGTTTATGTCTGACTCGCGTGCGTACCGCGTCTGTATCGCTACAAACGCGCGTCAACGGCGCATTTAAAAAACGTGGTGTGCACAGGCCCTAAGAGTGAATATTTATGAACGGTATATTATTATTGATGTTTTTCACAAATATCTTTATAATAGGAAATAATCTTACTTCTTATAGTTTGTGAAGATTGATAGATGTGTGGATGGATGTTTGTTACTATTTCACGCTTAAACGGCTGAACGGATCTGGATGAAATTTGGCACTGAGATAGATTGTAGTGTGGAATAACACATAGGATACTTTTTATCCCGGAAAAATTTACAGTTCCCGTGGGATAATATATAAATTTAAAAGTCGCGGGCAGAAGCTTGTTTGTTTAAACGCCTTAATTTCAGAGACCAAAAAATCCTTTTGCATCATAAAACCCGTTTATCAAGGAATGTTATAGGCCATATAACATTAAGCTACGACAGACGGGAGCGGAGCAGTAATCAAAGACCTAATTTAACACGGATAAAGCTGCGTGGTGTAGCGATACTTTTTATCTAACCGCAAAACCGGGTGTCTTACACGCCCTGATATCGCGCTTAGAACAAAACAATTGCTTCTACGCACAGATTTGTTATCGAATTACAAGCGTTTAATCATAGAACGGAATAGAAGCAGATCTTTCCGAATCTCAACCTACAACTAAACCAAGGATCTTAAAAAAAAGATAATTATAATTTACTGCTACGTTAGAGGTCTTGGGTTCGATTCCCAGGTCGAGCAAAAAGTGTAATTGGGTTTTTCTATGAAATTCTCAGTCGCAGCTTGGAGTTTGGATTTGTGTTTGGATGGCAATAGACTCGCCCCCTATTACATGGGACCTAAACATACCGGCGAACTGTGGGTGTACAGTAACACCTCTGCCTAACCCTTCGGGGAAAACAGGCGTGATGGTATGTTTTATGGTATGTTATTATAATTTAATATAAAACTTATTCTCCAGACCGATTCCGGCTACGGCGGCTAATCTTAATGCAGACTAAACAAGTACACAGGAGATATTATAGTGCACAAGTATGTGCGCAAACACAGGTGCACTCCCTCTTCCCTAACTCTCATAGTCCAATGGGACGGCAATCTCACACGACTAGGGAGAGATCAGGCGCAGGACCAACGGCTTTACGTGCTTTCCAAAGCACGGGGGTATCAAATCACAAACTTCCATACTCCGGGCTGTTACTGAGAAATTCCTAATAGAAAAATCCAATAACACTTTTTGCCCGACCTGAGAATCGACCCCAGGATCCCTCGCTCAACAGTCGTGCTCGCCACCACGACACCAATGCCTATAGCCTTCATATTAATCCACCTGTCCAAGTATTCATTGGTCTGGAATTGCCCATGTCCAAACAGCAATGATTTCTTACGACGGGAAAGCAATAAGTCCATAGTAATTTGTTTTGCGGCCACCGTGGTTTGTTTTGCAAATAAAATAATGTTAGTGGGATATTAATTTCTTTCTGAAAGTGGAGAATGTTGATTCTAAACTAGAGAGCTTGAACCCAGTCGATGTCAAGGACCCAAAAATTTTTTTTTGGGTTTCGTTGACCGCAACTCAAAGGAACATACCTACGTATAATTGTTACTCTATTACATATTTATAACTCATCAAAAAACAGCAATTTTCGACCAATTTATACCGTCAAGTAGGTACTTCAGCCCGGTTATTAGGTTCATTATGTATTTACAAAATTAAAATGTTTAAATATTATTTTTACCGCATTATAATAATATTATTATTATAATAATTTTATTATTATTATAATAATAATAATAATTATTATTATTATATTATTATTATTATATAATTTTATTATTATTATAATAATATTATATAATATTATTATTATAATATTATTTAACTGCACCGTTGGTCTTGTGGTCCGAATCGCGACTGCTACGCTAGAGGTCTTGGGTTCGATTTCCAGGTCGAACAGAAAGTGTTATTGGTTTTTCTATGAAATTCTCAGCAGCAGCTTGGAGTTAGGATTTGTGCTCGGTTAATGGCAATAGGCTCGCCCGCTATTACATAGGACCTAAACATACCGGCGAACTGTGGGTGTACATTGTTACAGATCTGCTTAACCCTTCGAGGAACACAGGCGTGATGGTATGTTATGCGGTAGTTCCATAGATTAGAGCGTTTAAACAAACAAAAAAGCTCTAACTTTAACCTCATTTTCGCGACAATGTTTAACTGCCGGCTTCCACATCTGTGTTTTACTACCCCAATATTTTACACCATGACACGAATCCATGTATCTTTTGCTGGGTGACATTGGTATTCCGCCCCCGGGCTTCCAAGGACAACATTTTTAAAGGACGCTTACGTGATCTGACGGCTAAGAGGCGGTAAAGGCGTATTTTTATTAAATTTCTACTTAGGAGGCTGTTCTATGTTGGTCTTTGATGAGATATAGATCGCTTTTATAGTTTTTTTTTGTGGCCTTTTTAATGACTAGTTTATGCCTGCGTGGAATCGCAGCCAGAAGGGCAAGAAGGAACATGGGTGGGTTTTAGTCAGTAAAAGTCTGACACTCCCTCCCGCCCCGCCCAGGGCGGGAAAAGAAAAGTTATTTGAAGATTTCTTACCAACCAAAAAAAAAAAACACCCGACCTTTCTGAACGACCTCACCAATGAGGTCAGAGTAGGTTAACCCCTATACACAGCTATTAAACAGACTGAAAAACAATTATACAAATTTAAATCGTTTCAAAGCCAGTATTTTCATACTAATAGCAAAGATCCGTACTAAATTCATTTATTCGGTTCAGTGCTTACTGAGAGTTCAGCTCAAAGCTAAGTCGGTCGGCCATAAAAGGCGGCTTCAAATTAAAGTAATGCTCGAACGACTGTAATGGTTGGAGCGGCAGATTTTGTTATCGTACCAATTCTTGTCTAATTACTTCACATTGTTTTTATAAAACGATTTAGTTCGGATTTCGGGGTCATTGTAGAAGCTACCGGACTATTAATGTTGACAAACTATAACATTGTCGATGCTCAAAATAAAAGTTTTGTTTCAGGATATAAATTTAAAAATATATAGGTAACAGTTTTTGAAAATCTTCCTCGTAGAATTTAATGGAAGTAAGAATTGATAAATTCGAAGAAGATTTTTACAAAACAACGCTACAGCAAACAAAATGAAAACACTCCATTCTTCTGTAATTGCTTAGAAAGTCTTACAATTGTTAATGTGCACAATTGGATAGAATACATTCTACAGTACCTACATCACAAAAATTGCAGCCATCTTTAAGATGGACGAATTCCTCGAAAAATGGAGACACGGAAACGTGAAGTATGAAAGAAGTGGAAGGAGGACCTTTGCCTAGAAGTAGGGTAGAACAGGCTGACATAAAAAAGACGGGTCCTACCTCTTACAAAAGACAAAAATCCTTTTCACCAAGCAATTTTTCCAAAACATAAAATTGCTCTTCACTCAACATAATTCAAAACAAAATACTCCCCTGATTTTGTCTTCCCTATATTTCACCCCCTTAACACACAAACCGCGGCACACGCCTAAATTAGAAACGAAAGGGATGAAACCTCACCCCCTTTCGTACATTAAAATTTAATTATACTCTATTTACCACGACACTCTATTCTCCGCTTGATGAATAAGATGTGCTTGAGCTATAGGGTAATAAAAATTCTTGGATGTCTTATGAGTTGTCTGGTTTTCGAATTTGTATGCTTCCTGCGACAGACGAGTCACAGAAGAATCCCTTGTGGATTAGAAAAAGTGGTCTAGTTTTAACGGAGTGTTTTTTAAATTCTACCATCATACCATCACGCCTTCATCATCTGAAGGGTTAGGTACAGGTGTACCAGTGTACACCCACAGTTCGCCAGTATGTGAAGGTCCCGTGTAATAGGGGGCGAGCTTATTGCCATTAACCGGGCACAAATCCTAACTCCGGGCTGCAACTAAGAATTTCATATAAAAATTCCACAACACTTTTTGCTCGACCTAGGAATCAAACCCAAGACCTCTACCGTAGCAGTCGCGCTTAGGACCATTACGCTATTGAGGCAGTTTTAAATTCTGTTTTGAAATTTAATCAAAATTCCCGTTCTGTCTTGTCGCCTTATAAATTACAATTAATTTAGCTTTCATTTTTAATTTGTAGCAATGAGTACGTATTGCAGAAGTTTGAGTGACTTTTATTTTTGATAAACCGTTTTGACATCCGTATAGTTTTATGGAATTGTACAACCTTTTGTAATACATTTTTTTTAAAGATGTATGGAGATTCTTGCTCGTTCTTCTTTATATGAAACTACCTTTTGGAATGGGCAACTAGATTCAATATTTTTTTATTTTATCATGTAATTGACGTTCAAATGTGTCTTTTAATGGTCTAATTGAAATAAATGATTTGACTTTGACGGAAATCGGCTCAGCGGTTTCAAAGTTATCAGATCTTTTGTTAGCTGCGGTAGGGATTTCTATTTTTCTGCCGAGGGTTACTTAATATTTTTTTAAATAAAGTGTTTTGACGAACTTATCTAATGACTTTAACTCTTTGCACGAAATTATGAACTATTCGACATTTTTTTTTACTTTCCTTCACCCTAGGCATTTCTTTTGTAAACTCACTTACCAAAGTTGTGGGATCGAACAATCGAAAAAATAGCGGTTTATCTTAATTTTATTTCACACCAAAAAATCCCTATCTTACGTCCTAGCCGTCATATTTTTCTCTGCCAACTTCAAACGTCATTATTTTTCTTAAAAAGATTACGTGTCAAATGTTTGTTAAGAAAAAGGTTTGGTTACGATTAGTCATTCCCACAGTAAGCTCAAAGGTAAGCCAATCGCTCAGCCATAATATAGATCACATGATCGAAGTAAAATTCTTTATTTTCTCAACCAACATTCAGGATTTCAGAAACCCTACGTTTAACTTCTATTTTAAAACTATCATGTAGTTTGTTGAACTTTGAAGTTCTAGAAGTGGAACGAACAAACTTCTGCATATCCAGGATTACTACTGCTGGGAGATTATGAAGTTTCACAGCGCCGGTATTAGTGTGTGTAACGTTCGTTAAAATTCTGACGATCACATACGATCTTGCACGATTGGTGTCGTATGAGCATCGATTTACTCAAATAGTAACACTCGTTAACCTAGTGGTCCTAAGCGTGTCTGCTACGCTAGAGGTCTTGGGTTGGATTCCCACGTTGTGCAAAGTGTTATTAGGTTTTTTCTATGAAATTCTCAGTAGGAGCTCGGAGTTAGGATTTGTGTCCGGTTGATGGCAATAGGCTTGAAGGAACACTAATGGGTGTTAGTCAGTAAGAGTCTGACTCTCCCTTTCTTTTCCCAGAGCCGAAGTCATTTGATCAATTTCCTTCCATAAAAAGAAGGAGGTGCATGAGGGGGGGGGGGGAATTAGTTCAAAAAGAACAGCTCCATAAATTTATTTCCTAAATATATATGAATCAGTTTCCCACTTTGTCCCATTTAAAAAATGGTCCACAACGACAAGTTACAGTGACTCCTTTTCAGGTGTATTGTAAACTATTCGTAAAATTAAGTTTTTATAATCCATTGAAAAGACGATGCAACGATCCATATTTCCAATGGCATCTCCGTACAAAACTGAACACAAGTTCATTGAACTGCAATAAACAACAAATAAACGAGTGGCAAAAAGCAATAGAAATAGCAATAAATAATAATTGCTATCGAAATCATCATTGCTATCTGCAATCTTTATTGGTATCTATAAATACTGTGTGGATTGATCGCAATTACTATGGCGCCAGGACTGTCTCGGGACCTGTTAAAATCGTTGTCACACTAGTCCGGCATAATTTATTGTTATTGGCTTGATAAACAAACTCTGCCCTTTTGTTTATGTTCTTATCTTTTGTTTTCATGTTATCACGTGTTGTTGTTTTCTTCTGTTGTTTTATTGTAGTCCTATATAATAAAGTGATTACGCACTAGTGCGGAAAAGGGTATATTGTATACTTGCATAAATATTAAAAAAATTGAAAAGCTTTTTCAAGTGTCCTTCAGCGGCTGTGGTGGATGTGACATATACACATACCATCACGCCTGTATTACCCAAAGGGTTAGGCAGAGGTGTACCAATGCACACTCACAGTTCTCTGGTATGCTTAAGTCCCGTGTAATAGGGGGCGAGCTTATTGCTATTAACCGGGCACAAATCCTAACTCCGAGCTTCTACTGAGAATTTCATAGAAAAACCCCACTGACTACTCTGTAAAAAGTTATGCGTGATCATACATAAAAAATAATATATTAATATATGTATAATATATTGAGAACCTCCTTCGCTTTTTCGTGGGTTAAAAAGGAGGAATTTTGCCCAAAAGAACGTCACTATAAAATTCCATTCCATCAAAAACGTTAGTTTACATCCAAAAACAGCTTGTTCTCATCATCATCATCTGCTTAGCCTTCCCAACTATGTTGAGGTCGGCTATCAGTCTAACCGGATGCAGCTGAATACCAGTGTTTTACATGGAGCGACTGCCTATCTGACCTCCACAACCCAGTTACTGAGCAACACGATACCTCTTCGTTAGACTGGTTGCCAGACTTCCTGGCGTCTGACTATCCATAACGACAGCTTTACGTGCTTTCCGAGTCACACCACCAATTTGCTGCTACTGAGCAAATCTTAATGGAAAAACCCAATAATACTTTTTGTCTGACCTGGGAATCGAACCCGGGACCCCACGCTTATCAGTCGCGCTTGCGACCACGAGACCAACACAACAACAGCACAACAGCTTCTTCTCTTCTGTGTAAATTAGCTAGAAATAAAATTAATTGCCGACACTAATAGTGTCCGGGTAAAAAGAGTAGGTAAAAGAAAATGCAGTAAATAGTAATACAAGCAAGCGTCTCGGGTATTCCAATAAACTTGTTTACTAAACAATAATTAACAGGGAACTTGTAGCGTCAGCAGAAAAAAATGTTTGGATAGAAATAAATAAATACTATTTTTTTTTAGTCTTTCCACACTTTACAAATCTTACTACTATTTTAATGCGAAAGTTTGGATGGATGTATGTTTGTTTCTCAATCACGCCAGAACGGCTGAACGGATCTGGATGAAATTTGGCACAGAGATAGATTGTAGTCTGGAATAGCACATTGGCTACTTTTTGTCTCAGAAAAACAGCGGTCCCCGCAGGATAATACGTTTCTTCACGATGTTTTCCTTCATCGCTGTCAGAGATGTCCAAGATAAACTCAGAAAGTACATATGAATTGAAAAGATCACATTGGTACTTGCTCGATATCTAACCAGCAACCTCTTGCATGGGAGGCGGGTGCCTTAACCACTGGGCCATCACGTCTATATAATAATAATATAATGTCACCTATTTATTTATTTAAAACATAAATTTACAAATACAATTTTATTTTTAAATATTGTCACCATATTTATTTGACACATAAATTTATATTTGACTAATATGCACTAATTACCCATGCAGACGAAAAACGTCGCCATAATCACATGACACAGTATAATTTCAATCAGAAATTAAATAAATAATTGAAATTAAGAACAAAGAAAAAATATTAAGTTTTTCTGCTACCACTACAAATAGTTCAGACCAATCCGTCTAGCGATCAGTTGTACAACAAGTTGCTTACAAAAACAAGATATCCAATTACTGACGAGTTTATAGATTGAATAATTGCTGCTGTCTGTACTCTGTACATTGTAATACAATTAATGTGACTATGATTATAATGAATGAATTTGGGACATTGTGAACTTCTTAGTAGCAGTCCGGACTTGTAGTTAGTAGTGTGACACCGCCGTGCTTCGGAAAGCACGTGTCGCCGTCGGTCCTGCGTTTGATCTCTTCGCTGTCGTATCGTATTGCCGTTCCTTCGAACTATTAGAGAGTAGAGGAAGTGCACTTGGGTTTTCGTATATACTTGTACACTATAATATATCCCGTGTACATGGCTCGTCTCTGTCGATATTTGGTAAGGAGAATATTATTATTAAAAACAGGGCCCAAGCTACCGGCGCGGCGGCGTCAGGGCTCCTGAGAAAGGAATCTTCTAACAATATTCGCCGTGTCTAGGAGTACCGCTTTTGGATTCAAGTCCTTGATCCAACTGCCCAACGCGAGCCTCCTTAGGTGTTGGTCGAGGCTCTTGGCTTTTACGCCATTGGCCGTCACAACTATCGGCACAATGATTACTCTACGCACATCCCACATATCGACAACCTCGCGAGCCAGGTCAAGATACTTCATTTGTTAATCTTTCTCACTTAGCTAATTATTATTATAACTAACCCGTACTGTATCACTTCAGGGCAAAGACTTCCCTTAATTTCTTACATCCGTCGCGACTTTGAGCTACGTTTTAACAATTCTAAAGGAAGCCAACCAAATCATCCCGCTATCTCTTACAGCTATTACCGATATTTGGTTTCAAAACATTAAGAACTACTGTTTCCTATATTCATATCTGTATAAAGCCCGGTACTGGGAATTTCGTTACAACATGGGCTTATTCGGAGTTCCTTTGTGGGAGTGAAGTAGGAAGTAATTGAATGACATGGTTACACTCCTGACTAAGTCAGGAGTGACCAGGTCACGTTTAAGCCAACGTGCATTGCGTCATCGCTAACCACTTAAAACGGGGTTTAGACAGAGGCAGTCGCCGTCACTCGTATGTTTGACCTACTTGTGTTATCAGACATTTATGTCGGAACAGTACAATTTGATACTAATTGCAGAATTATCACACACGGAGACGAAATCTCAGAATAAAAAGTGGCTTATGTCTTCTCTTGGGGTTCAAAGTTACCCCGTATCAAATTTTAACAAAATCGGTTCAGTAATTTAGTTGTTAAAGCGTAACAGACAGACAGAGAGTAACTACAAAAGTATGTATTATCTATACAAATAAATAAAATTGAAGGGTCTGTTTGTAATTTCAAATTACAAGCTTTTCACTAAATGCATATGAAAGTATATGTGGTACTAACATAAAAAAAACAATTTTAAAATTTTTGTCTGTCTGTCTGTTTGTTCCGGCTTATCTCCGAAACGGCTGGACCAATTTTGACGGGACTTTCACTCGCAGATAGCTGATGTTATAAGAAGTAATTTAGGCTTATTTATTTATTAAATGTAGAAAAGAGGTTTATATGCGAAAGCAAAATTTAAACCAATAAAATAGTGAACGCGAACGAAGTCGCGGGCAACAGCTAGTTGTGAATAAAGGCTGACAACGAGAAAAAAATCTTATTACGTGTTGGAATAAATAAACGAAGATGATGTTAAGAAAATTGTTTGCCTGTAGACGGTAACAGTCAAGTACCCAGTGTGTATCAACAACTTTAGGAAAAATAAAGAAATATAAAATCATTTTTTTTTTCGGATGGGATGTTATCAAATGACTTCCCCTACCCTGGGCGGGGCGGGAGGGAGTGTCAGACTTTTACTGACTAAAACCCATCCATGTCTCTTCTTGTGGCCTTAACGTTCCGGGGGCGCGGTATCTCTTTCGAACAACCCACGACCCCGGATATGTATAGAAAATATGTGTAATCTGATACTTTTATATTTAATAGTAGTGATAGTAGAGCTCTTTGTGAAGGAGCTTGCCCGGGGAAGTACCACCACCATACCTATTTCTGCCGCAAAGCAGCGTTGCTGTGCTCCGGTTTCAAGGTACATGAGACATTTCAACTTTGTTTCTGGGATGGTAAAGCGTTTGCAAGGTCTCTGGTATTGGAGTCAATAGGCAGCTGTGGCCACTTAACATCAGCCAGACTTGTTTGCAATCTCAAACCATATTTTATCCTTTTTTAGGGTTCCGTACCCAAAGGGTAAAACGCGACCCTATTACTAAGACTCCACTATCCGTCCGTCCGTTTGTCACCAGGCTGTATCTCATGAACCGTGATAGTTAGACAGTTAAAATTTTCACAGATGATGTGTTTCTGTTGCCGCTATAATAACAAATACTAAAAAACAGAATAAAACGTGTTTTTTTTTTGCCGTTTTTATAGATAATGGTACGGAACCCTTCGTGCGCGAGGCCGGCTCGCATTTGTCCGGTTTACTTCTTACATATTTTCTCGAAATAGTATTCAGTTTCATAGTTTGAGTTGCAGTGTATGGATTAATAATTGGGTTACGCGCTACGGGATCAATTCTCTTACAGTACAAATATTTGTTAGGCTATTTGTACACGCAGGAGCTTCGGATTCGTAAATGCACTCACGTTACCGGAGAAATTCGTGAAATACTCCTGTATTCCCTGGAGGGATTGACAGGTGCAGTTATGTTTTTAGTACAATGCTATAGACTTAATATCATTGCCATTTACCAGCCCACTATTTCTTTTTCCATGTGGAAATCCTCATGGATACCCCTGCGTTTGGGTCTCCCCAAAGCGGAGGTCAACAAAACCTAATGTCAGGACTCTTTCTCAACGACTACCCTACAGTTCCTCCTGCTACCACACACACATACACACATACCATAACGCCTATATTCCCCGAAGGGTTAGGCAGAGGTGAAGCAATGTTCACCCTCAGTTTGCCGGTATATTTTGGTTCCATGTAATAGGGGGTGCGCCTATTGCCATTAACCGGGCACAAATCCCAACTCCGAGCTGCTACTGAGAATTTCATAGAAAAACCCAATAACACTTTGCTCGACCTGGGAATCGAACCCAAGATCTCTAGCGTAGTAGTCGTGCTTGCCACCACGAGGCTAAAGGGGCAGTTGTGCATAGACTATGTTAGTAAGGAACGAGCTACTTTCACCTCCTCCTTCATTCTCTTAAGTAAGGAGCTAAGTTAGCTGCGGCTGCTTATCGCTAACAAAAATATATTCAATGTTCCATTGGCTTTTACTACAAACTTTAGTAGTATCAGTATAAAACAATGGACGAACAATGGCAGACGTTATTCAGCTTATAGTCAAAGGAATATAATAGCTTGTGCCATGGAGTATGAAAGAATGGAGCTCCAACTACTCATAAAGTCAGCTGACGTTAGTGAAAGGGGCTCACACGTTATCGCTGTTTATTGTGAGTTGTGATCGTCCTAACTTTGTAACCGGATACACCTGAGTACCAGTGTTTTACATGGAGCGACTCCACAACCCAGTTACTGGGCAACACGATACCTCTTGGTTAGACTGGTTGTCAGACTTCCTGGCTTCTGACTATCCGCAAAAACTGTCAAAGATCTACGAATGACAGCCGGGACCAAAGGCTTTACGTGCTTTCCGAGGCACGGGGTTGTCACACCACCAACTTCTAAACCCCGGGCTGCTACTAAGCAAATCTTAATGGAAAAACGGAATAACACTTTTTTGCCTAACCTGGGAATCCAACCCGGATCCCCACGCTCTCGAGTTGCGCTTGCGACCACGAGACCAACGGAGCAGTTACTCATGTCAACTGTAAAGCAATATTGAAAGTGTTTTTTTGTTGTCTACTGTAATGTACAGCTGGAATTGATAGCTCACCCCAAGATCACTTTACATAAATTCGCCAAGGGAGATTTTTACAGAAAACTGTAGTCACGATAACTATGACGTCCTATATTAAGGATTAGGATATTAGGTACTTGATGAACTCAAACAGAAACATATCAAGATAAAATATTAAGTATACGTAACATAACCATACCATCACGCCTGTATTCTCCGAAGGGTTAGGCAGAGGTGTAACCAATGTATATCCACAGTTCGCCGGTATGTTTTTAAGTCTCAAGTAAAAGGTTCGAGCCTATTCCCATTAACAGGGCACAAGTTTTAACTACGAGCTGCTATTGAAAATTTCATAGCAAAACCCAATAACACTTTGTTGGACCTGGAAATCGAACCCAAGACCTCAGCGTAGCGTTGTATAATAATAGTATTATCTATAATTTAGCAATTTTAATAACATACCGTAAACGTGGCATAAGATTGCGGAAACCGTGTCGTCCCCATGTGTGTGGCAAATTACAATACGGAACAAATTAAGAAACTCAGCACAGATTACCGCAAGATGTTGCATGATTTTCCTTGATCATATTCCGGACATAACCATAAGCTTTTCCTCTCACAGAAGCCTGAATCCTAGTAGGAATATTATAGGTTGATTATGTATGTGATGTGAGCACTCCATTTCTTAATACTCCAAGTTTCCACGTAGCTATGACCTAAATTATCTTCGAAGCATGTTTCTCACGGCTTCAAAGTTTTTAGAGCGTTTTAAATGGATCTAACATGGCGTGTCGTAAGACCTGCGCTGTGACGTGAAATGAAGATATTTATGCGCTAGGCAAAGTACTAAGCGGGTATTTCTTTTTTGTTTTTTATTTACGATGTGCGGCTATTGTGTCACTGCGACCAATAAATGATTTATTGTGATCGCCGCTAGTTTGGTTCGAGATCGCCGCCAAACCCTGCAGCTGTAATAAACTGCAGGATCAGCTTTGGGGCAATTTCCCTTATTTCATCCGGGCTCAATAGGTGTTTGCCCAGATAATTGTTGCCCTTGTGAATTAGTGCTCCGCATTCCCCCAGAAGATGAAGTGGCGTTTCTCCTCACAGCCCCATGTGCGTATTTAAGCAACAATGTCCTGTAGGGGCTCTAGCCACAATGCACAAGTTACCTCCTCCTACTGAGTGCTACGACTTGGTTACTAAGCCTTCTGCCATAGGCTTTGATAAGAGCACTAAGTGGGTAAACAAAGAGACTCGAATGGTGACTTTGTTTTTAAACTAAACTTTGATTTGACTTATAATATTGATTATCCTCAAAATTTTTTTTTTTTTAACTGCCTCGGTAGCCTAGTAGTCCTTAGCGCGACTGCTACGCTAGAGGTCTTGGGTTCGATTCCCAGGTCGAGCAAAAAGTGTTATTGGGTTTTTCTATTAAATTCTCAGTAGCAGCTCGGAGTTAGGATTTGTGCCCGGTTAATGGCAATAGGCTCGCCCCTATTACATGGGACCTAAATATAGCGGCGAACTGTGGGTATACATTGTTAGATCTCTGCCTAACCCTTCGGGGAATACAGGCGTGATGGATGGGTCATAATTTTTATAGATAGCTCTTTACACTTCAGTAGGCTGTTCTAGAAAACGCTCCAACAACGAAAATGCAACCGTGTGGTCTTGAAACGACTGGTAAGGATATTATCCTTAGTGGTATTATGTAGTATATCCCCCTTGTTTAATTTAAGTGGGCTTGAGAATTTTTTTTCTGATTGGAAGAATTGAAAGGAATTCATCAAATGACTTACCCCGCCCTTGGCGAGGCGGAAGGGAGTGTCAGACTTTTACTGACTAAAACCCACCCATGTTCCTTCTTGTGCCCTTTGCATTCCGGGGGCGCGGTATCTCTTACGAACAACCCGCAGCCCCGGCAGGGCTTCCTGGGGTGCGGTATCTTTTTCGAACAACTCGCGGCCCCGGCAGCAAGTGGGCTTGAGGTAAGCCTTCGTTTCATCTTAATTCACCGATAAAGACTTTTAACAGAATAGTCCCTGACAATGATAGTTACCGTGCTTCACAGCTAAACACATCACAGAACTTATTGAGTACATTACCCAAAAATAAATACTCCACAAACAATCCCACTAACACACAAAACATATTAAATAAAATACCGCAATCCCCAAAAAACGGGACTAGGAACGTCCCTAGAGACGGTAAATGGTGTAAAAAATCCCTTTACGGTCCTTGAAGTAGCATTTTATCGTTCCCACTGGATCCCCCATGGCTGGCATTGTCGTAAATAAACACAACCCGCCATTATTTACAAGAAAATATTTAGTTAAATGTTTTAACGGTATTTCTTCATTAGTTTTACGGTGTTTTGTCGGGCATTAGTCATGGAATTACGGAGTTTACGGTTAAAGTTTCCGGTTTTTGTCATTAACTTTTAGAGAGGTGGTGTTTATAATTATATTGTTGGGATGATGGATGTTACTACTGATCATTTTGACGCTGTTTTTGAAAAAGAAATAGTGTGTAGTCAGCTGAGTGATTGGCTGCTGCGCTGTGTGTCGCGGGTTCGATTTCCGCACGGTACAAATATTTGTATGGCCTTTTTTTTTTTTGGGGGGTGGGAAAATATCAAATAACTTCTCCCGTCCTGGGCAGGGCGGGAGGGAGTGTCAGATTTTTACTGACTAAAACCTACCCGTGTTCCTTCTTGTGCCCTTTGCTTTGCGTTCCGGGGATGCGGTATCTCTTATGAACAACCCGCAGCCCCGGCAGGCATCGGCCCTAGTGGCCCCTTCCCTATGCTGATATCTCTTTCAGGCGCGCGTGAAACACGAACGCGCCGTCGACACGGCCTGTCGTTTTGTTAAACGTAAGGACGGTGAGCTACCCATTGCTCACCGTCCACAGGCCCGTATCTACGGTGGCCGGGAGTCGTCTCGCGGCTCCCGACCTCCGGAGCGTCTACCGCGGCGGCTGGGACGCGAGAACCTCTACAGATTTGTTCTAGGTCTGGCTGTTTGTGTATGTGAGTTTATGTGTTTGGAAACGCACCCACGATACAGGAGAAATTCCTAGTGTAGGGCAACGTTTTTGAAAAAAAGAAAAAAGTAATTTATGAGGTTACAATTAAGGATATCTAACGTACAGTATACTTTGTTGTTTGGCAGTTAGGCCCTAGTTATAAAGTAGTTACCGCCGCTTATGTACACCTGCGGTACTAAAGGGATAGTCAATATATTAGTAGGCTTAAGACAAAGTTCACAAGTTCCATATGTCTGTAATTACAACTGTACATTCAAATTATTAGCGTTCCGTCACAATTCTACTAAGTAACAGCAGGAATTATTTGGAACACATCTACATACTAGCTTTTAACCCCGACTTTATCTGCGTCAACTTTAAAACGAAGAAATGTTGCTAATTTATGTTACGGGTACACCAAAGACGAGATAAATAATATATTATTATACCCATCTCAGAAAAAGAATACGGAGAAATCTTCTATCCTACTTTCATCCGCTATTATAAAAGGGAAAGCTTTTTGGGATGGATGGATGTATGTGTAAACTGGCCCGTGGGTCTCGTGGTCGCAAGCGCGACTGATAAGCGTGGGGTCCGGGTTCGATTTCTAGGGTGTTATTGGATTTTTCCATTAGGAATTTTTTAGTAGCAATATGGAGTTTGCAAGTTGGTGGTGTGACACCCCCATGCCTCGGAAAGCAGGGAAAACTTTTAGCTGTGATGTGTAGAAAAAAAGAATCAACTACTCCATACATTTATGTTCGCATAACTCGACAACATGTAAGGAACAGCTGATTTTTTTTTTGCAATTTTAAGTTTGATTTCATTGTGAAAGTGGTTTATTTTCATAAGCACTACGCTCCCTTAAATCATTTCCCTTGTTTAAACTACCACCTTGTACCTACAGAAGTAGATATTTACATACCATCACGCCTGTATTCCCCGAAAGCTTAGACAGAGGTGTACCAATGTATACCCACAGTTCGCCGGTATGTTTAGGTCTCATGTAATAGGGGGCGAGCCTATTGCCATTAACTGGGCACAAATCCTAACTCCGAGCTGCTATTGAGAATTTCATACAAAAACCCTATAACATTTTTTACTCGACCTGGGAATCGAACCCAAGACCTCTAGCAGCAGTCGTACTTAGGACCACTAGGCTACCGAGGCAGTTAGATATTTACATAGTTTCAAATTACCTCAAATATCAAGTATCACATAAAAACAGATGAGTGACACGCATGGAGTATGAAGCTTAGTCACCAAGTATTATCATTTGTTTTTAATATCAACTAAAGCCCGTATTAAGACGTCGTTAAGTTGGAACCCGGTTAAAATAACAAGGATTAACTCGATCCGTTTTCATAATCGGATAGTGTTATGTTGATGATTTCAGCTTGATCCTTTAATCTGAGATTAGGGTAGTGTTTGTCTTAATCAGTGATGTAACTGGCCCTTTAATATTTTAATTAAAAAGTAGCTTAAGCTTGTGACTTTATCTGCGTTAATGAGGATTATTACGGACACAGGTTGCCAGTAAAACTGACTCTTGAAACGGATTTTGTTGACGTTTGTACGGAACCCTAAAATTTATTTTTTAATATAAAGGTAGCCTAAGTTACTGCTTCGAATCTGCCAGTGAGTTTAAGACATTAGCCTAAACAAACAGACAGTATACAAATCTTAGATAATTAATAAGTATCGCCACTTAATCAACTATCTAATCTATCGATATGAAGTCAAAGTTGATTTTTGATTGACTGTTTGTAATTAATTACAGTGTAAAAGAATTCAATGAATTTGTCTTCAAAAAATTTTGTTAACCGCTTCCTTTTTTTACAAATTTTGTTTTGGTTAATTGTTGATAACGACTTTCACTTTTTGGCTTAAAATAAATACTGAAAATAGAGCTAAGTGGCGTGCGATTAGAGAGGCCTATGTCCAGCAGTGGACTGTTGCAGGGTAATGGTATTGACATGATGAAAAATACTGTTTGTACTCGCAATTAAAATATTACCTGAACTGCCTCGTTGGCCTAGTGGTCCTAAGCGCGACTGCTACGCTAGAGGTCTTGGGTTCGATTCCCAGGTCGAGCAAAAAGTGTTATTGGGTTTTTGTATGAAATTCTCAGTAGCAGCTCGGAGTTAGGATTTGTGCCCGGTTAATGGCAATAGGCTCGCCCCCTATTACATGGGACCTAAACATATCGGCGAACTGTGGGTGTACATTGTTACACCTCTGCCTAACCCTTCGGGGAATACAGGCGTGATGGTATTAAAATATTATTCTTACAGAAGCACGCAATAAAAACGTCATGGAGGTAATTAGAGTTTACTTAAAAGGTTTGGCTAGATTTCGTAAATAAAAAATATTGAACTTTGACCTTGAATGTTGACCTACTTAACCAAAAAGTTCCTAGGTTTATTCCAGAACCAAAAAAATATAATAAACCATCATGCCTGTATTCCCCGAAGGGTTAGGCAGAGGTGTAGCAATGTACACCCACAGTTCGCCGGTATATTTAGGTCCCATCTAATAAGGGGCGAGCCTATTGCCATTAACCGGGAACAAATCCTAACTCCGAGCTGCTACTGACAATTTCATTGAAAAACCCAATAACACTTTTTGCTCGACCTGGGAATCGAACCCAAGACCTCTAGCGTAGCACTCGCGCTTAGGACCACTAGGCTACCGAGGCAGTTAAACAAAAAAAAAAGAAATGTATTTATTATGTTTTATTCCTGGAAACTTTCTGTTCCTTGCACAGTATATTATCTACAGTATGTGCAAAAAGTTTTTAATAAATAAATTAATAAAAAATATATTTCGCCATGATGAGAAAAACATGTTACTTTCCTCTTTTTAAGTGTCTTTTTACACCACTTCTATATCAGGAATAATAATATATCATAGGGCGGTAAAAATACTAACCAGTAATCCTTCACCCACTTTTTACGACCGTCTAGTCTTGGAAGGGTGGTCTTTTTACTGCTGGCAAGCTCAAAATACTTAACGATTAATATCTATGTATTGTTTTGTTGACCTTTCTTTCTCTATTGAAACTATAATCAAGATGCAACAAGCAAAATATCTCTTATAAACTTTCTTTTAAGCTGACGGCCCACCTGATGTTAAGTGGTCACCGCTGCCTATAGACATCTGCAATACCAGAGATCTTGCAAATGCGTTGCCATCCCAGTGACAAAGTTGAAATGCCTCATGTGCCTGTTACACCGTCATCCACACCCTTTAAAGTGGAACACAGTAACGCTGCTTTGCGGTAGAAATAGGTAAGGTGGTAGTACATCCCCGGACGAGCTCTCCCACAAAGAGCTCTACTAGTACTGCTGACGAACCTCATATCATTTTGTTCAAAATCTCTACTATCTTTTACCTTCAAATTATTTGCTAACACTGTTCCTATGATGTTATTACATTTTGCAACTTTCATATGTACATCATCCGTCCACTGCTGGGCAAGTATAGGCTTTCTCATCTTCTTACCTTTAGGGGAAAGATGGTCAGAGTGACCGGTTCTGCGCCGCCCACATCCAACTCTTTCCCGATGTAAAATTCCTAGCTCCGAGTAAAATTCTCAGCGCAAATGGGCCCAAGACATAACAGTCACCATTACGCTAGAATCACCCACAATTTTCCTGTAACAGCACCATATATTTCAACGACGCCTCTTATTGATCATAATACAGTATTTCCATACGAGTCTTGTTCAAACAACCATTAAGAAATCCTAGCAAACTTGGATCACAGAGTAGATAGTTGCAGAAGCTACATGTAACGAGTGAGGACAGGCACACGGACACGTAAGACGATTTCGCTACTACGTTCAAGGGCTGCCAACCATCTTTAGATCACATTGTATAAAACAAAGTTGCTTCCTTCCATCTGTATGTTTAGATATTTTAAACTCAGCAAGGAATTTGAATGCCATTTTCATCAATAGGAGTGCTGCGGGTTGTTCGTAAGAGATACCGCGCCCCCGGAATGCAAAGGGCACAAGAAGGAACATGAGTGGGGTTTAGTAAGTAAAAGTCTGACACTCCTTCCCGCCCCGCCCATGGCGGGAGAAGTTATTTGATGATTTCCCACCCCCCAAAAAAAAAATCAAAAGGAGTAATTCAAGAGGACACTATACGTATAGAACATGAATATGACCAATGGGAGCGTAATTACCAAAGACGTAACTTAACGTGGGTGACACCGCGGGGTTTATAGTTAGTAGAAATAGTAATGTACTGTATTTCAGGTCGACCTACTAAATACACATAACATACCATCACCCCTGTTTTCCCCGAAGGGTTAGGCAGAGGTGTAACAATATACACCCACAGTTCGCCGGTATGTTTAGTCCCATGTAATAGGGGACGAGCCTATTGCCATTAACCGGGCACAAATCCTAACTCCGAGCTGCCACTGAGAATTTCATAGAAAAACTCAATAAGACTTTTTGCTCGACCTGGGAATCGAACCCAAGACCTCTAGCGTAGCAGTCGCGCTTAGGACCACTAGGCTACCGAAGCAGTTCAGACCTACTAAATACTGTACAATAAATATATAGCACGTATTAACACTAAATTTCAGTTGGATGAATTTTCTTTTCCAACACCGAAAGTAATAACTAAAAAGATTATCAATCGCAAAGAAAAAGATATAGAAATATCAGTATAATTTGTACTCTTTCTACAAAATATTTTTAAAGTGCATTTACAGATACATAACATCACGCCTATAATCCCCAAAGGGTTAGGCAGAGGTACACCAGTGTACCCACAGTTCGCCGGTATGTTTAGGTGCTATGTAATAGGGGGCGAACCTAATGATTAATCCTAACTACTTCGAGCTACTACTTAGAATTTCATAGAAAATCCTAATAACACTTTTTGCTTGACCTGGGAATCGAACCTGAGACTTCTAACGTAGCTGCGCGTAGCATGTACTACATTTTGTTATAGCTTTTTCCAAAAAAATGCTAGAACCAGCTGATGACATGTTGGCAACCCTACCCTCTCTATCTCAGACGCTTGTCTGTGTGTGCGTGCGTGTCAACTCGTTACATAAAGGGGTCCTTCTGTACGTGTTTATTCTTTGCTCGAGCGTTTTAATGAAATTCCTTCAAATTTCTGTATTCCCCAAAATTCTGTCGTTTTGCTCCGTTCCCTAACATCTTTTAGTAGATTATTAAGATTGTTTACCGACTTCCGCGAAATGAGGACGGTTACATGCTTTCGACTTCCTATGTACGTATGTATGTGTAAGATTCGTTATACTTAATGTTTGGAAGGTAGAGATAAGTGAAGTTTACATAGAGAAAACTATCTATATAAATTCTATGCCTATGTATGTATGTCCTCAATACATTTGTTATTAACTGGACTGATTTTTAACCCCCGATGCAAAAACGACGAGGTTATAAATTTAACGTGTCTGTGTATGTGTCTGTCTGTGGCATCGTAGCTCCCGAACGCATGAACCGATTTTGATTTCGTTCTTTTTGTTTGAAAGGAAAATTTGTCGGGAGTGTTCTTAGCTATGTTTGATGGAAATCGGTTCAGTGATTTCAAAGTTATCAGCTTTTTTATCATTTTGTCGGGGGGTTACTTAAAATTCGTATTTTATTTGTGATGGATAAACTCGAGAACTACTGAACCGATTTAAAAAAATCTTTTACTTATAGATAGCTACATTATCAGCAAGTAAGATAGGTTTCCCTCTGATAGGCTCTCCATAGTGTCTCTAAATCCATTAGCATTAAGCTATACTATTCTATACTAATCCCTCCTATTAATATTACATATGCAAAAGTTTGTGAAGATGGATGGATGGATGTTTGATACTCTTTCACGCTCAAACGGCTGAACGGATCTCTGAATAAAATTTGGCACTGAGATAAATAATAGTGTGGAATAACAGATACTTTTGATTCCGGAAAAATGTACCAAATAATATATCAAATTTAACGCGGACGAAGTCGCGAGCAGAAGCTAGTTTTATAAAAAGATTTGTTTGTTTTTATTTATTGTTTATAATTGGTAATCTCTGGAATTACTGGTTCAATTACAACAATTCTTTCACTGTTGGAAAGCTACGCTACTGCCAAGTGCCATAGGATATGTTTTATGGCAGTGGTGTCTAACTGGTAGCTCGCGGGCGCCTAGTAGCACGCGGCTTGTTTTCTAGGCGCCCCCAAACAAAATCGATTAAGGAGTACGCACATTTACTAAATATATCTAAATTCACAGGCAGTTTATATAGTCATGTAATGAACATGGCTTTGTGAAATTGTAGTGTGTCATATTTTCATACCATCATACATACATGCCATCACGCCTGTATTCCCCGCAGTATTAGGCAGAGGTGTAACTATGTACACCCGCAGTTCGCCGGTATGTTTAGGTCCCATGTAATAGAGGGCGAGCCTATTGCCACTAACCGGGCACAAATCCTCCAAGCTGCTACTGAGAATTTCATAGAAAAACCCAAAAACACTTTTTGCTCGACCTGGGAATCGAACCCAAGACCTCCAGCGTAGCAGTCGCGCTTAGGACCACAAGGCTAACGAAGCAGTCATATTTTCCTAAGAAGTAAAAAGTGATGCAATTAAAAAAAGTAATGTGTGTTTATCTCATTTAAGTTCCTTTATGAAATTGGCGGTGCCCGCGTGGTGTGACGGGCTTTTTAAAGTCGCCCTTGGAGCAATACCAGTTGGGCACCACTGTCTTATAGTATCATTGACTTCCACGCGGACTAATTCGCGTGCAAAAGCTAGTAGTAAATATGTATACAAATAGAAATTGTAAATAAGTATACAAATAACTTCATTCTGCTCCACTTACATTAATTTGTGACGCCTTCGTGGGTAATTTAATTAAGATTCCGTGAATTTGGGATTGCTACTTGATTGCCAGCAAAAGTTGTTGTATGGTTTAAGTTAAAAGTTAAGGCGGCCAGAAAGTTATTAGGCGGAACATTTAAATAATTATGATTGCGTTGAATATCAAGGGAGTATTCTGTTTGGTTTTGGTATTACAAACAGCCTAGTCTTACCAGGAATTTCGTAATACCCAGTAACTGGGTTGTGGAGGTCAAATAGGCGTTCGCTTCATGTAGAATACTGGTATCCCACCAAAATCATTTTCATGTAAAATGTTGCCAAGACGAGACACTACGCTACGGCGAAATAGTTATCAGATCTCACGTAGAGCCAAGCTTCTAACGTGTATAGTTACTTTACAAACTCTACATCGCAGTTTAAAATAGGTGGCTTGGCCGTTTTGTTACTACAACAACTTTTGTATAAGAGAAAAGTAATGAACAATGAAGACATTATTCACCTTATACTCGTGTAGATGTAGCGACATGGCCCAGCCATACTAAACAATATAAACCATCACGCCGGTATGTTTAGGCCCCTTGTAAATAGAGGGCGAGCCTATTGCCATTAACCGGGCACAAATCATAACTCCGAACTGCTACTGAAAATTTTATAAAAAAAACCCAATAACACTTTGCTCGACCTCGGAATCGAACCCAAGACGTCTAGCGTTGCAGTCGCGTTTAGGACCACTAGGCTAATGAGGCAGTTAAAACAACATATTTCACTACGTTTCCTTAAAATTTTATCCGTACCAAAATGACATAGATCTGGTTGCCATCTTAAAGAAATCTATAAAGACAGAACCCTTATTACATAAGGATACCATCACGCCTGTATCCCTTGAAGGGTTAGGCAGAGGTGTACCAATGTACGCCCACAGTTTGCCGGCGTGTTTAGGTCCTTCGTAATCGGGGGTGAGCCCATTGCCATTTACCGGACACAAATCTGAGCTGCTGGATACTGAGAAGAATCCTTATTAACATTTAAATAATCTTTTATCCTTTACTTGTAAATTATTAGTTCAAAGCTCAGTAATCTTGATATAATTATTCTGATCTGTGAATAAAATTCAGCGCAGACTGCCAACGGAAAGATGAAATTGCAAAACTTTTGAGACAGCGTTATTCTGAATCTAGTAATATTTGATCTGGTTTCTCTGCCAGATCTGGCGAAGATATTATTACTGTTCATACTAATTTTTAAATAGGACAACGTGGAAGTTAAAATGGCAATTAAGATGAGATGTTCTGAAAAGGAACATGCGTACCATCACGTCTGTATTCCCGGAAGGATTAGGCAGAGGTGTACCAATGTACACCCGCAGTTCGCCGGTATGTTTAGGTCGCATATAATAGCGGGCGAGCCTATTGCCATTAACCAATCACTAATCCTAACTCCGACTGCTACTGAGTGTTTCATAAAAAAATTCCAGTAGCACTACATCATCATTTACTCAGCCTTTTCCCAACTATGTTGCGGTCGGCTTCCAGTCTAATTGGATGCAGCTGAATATCAGTGTTTTACATGGAGCGACTGCTTATCTGACCTCTACAACCCAGCTACTTGGCAACAACATATCTCTGGGTAAGACTGGTTGTCAGACTTTCTGGTTTTTGACTATCCGTAAGGACTGTCAAAGATCTACGAATGACGGCTGCTACTGAGAAATTCGTAATGGAAAAATCGAATAACACTTTTTGCCTGACCCGGGAATCGGACCCAGGACCCCGTGTTCATCAGTCGCAACCACGAGACCAATGAGACAGTATAAATAACACTACATACTGGCATAATAACCCTTTGAACCTTAAAGCACCAACGACACTTTGCACAACGTGTTACAACGTGGGATCTTCTAACTTACACCACACATCAAGTCCTGTGATTTGATTTACCCCGAATTCGGGTCCTAACCCTCGGTACGCTTTGAATATTTCTTTTTATCTTTATTATTAAACCATTTGTAGGTTTGTTCTGTATTCTGTTTACCCTAAATATTTGATGTGGACTCTTACATGTCAAAGTTAAGGAGACATTTATATCATTTGTCCCTTTTTTTTAACCCCTCACGCAAAAACGACGGGGTGTTATAAGTTTGACGTGTCTGTCTGTGGCATCGTAGCTCCCGAGCACATGAACTGATTTTGTTTTTTGTGTTTGAGAGGTTAATTAGTTGGGAGTGTTCTTAACTTTGTTTGATGGAAATCGGTTAAGCGGTTTCAAATTTATCGGCTCTTTTGTTAAGTTCAGTAGTGATCTTTTTTCTTCTGCCGGGGGTTACTTAAAATGTTTGTTTGAAACAATTTTTCGGATGGATGTTGTAAATATTTAGAGGTTTTAGGACTTCCTTTGAAACATTGTAACAGAATTCTCAATCACTTGATTGAGAATTCTGTTACAATGTTTTTGTGGGTACGCATTTTCAAACTGATTATTAAAAGCTGCTTCTAAACGAGCAATACTTTTACTCATACATATTTGAGTAGGGCCTGGTAATACGGCATGACACTGTTGGTGCAATGTTCGATAGATTGGATGCTGCACTGCGTATCATGGGTACCAGCTCCTCTCGGAACAAATATTTGTATGGCCTACAGATAGTTGTTCCGGGTCTGGCTGTTTGTTTATGATGTACGATACAGGAGAAATTCCTAGACTTCAGTTTAATATTAGAAAAAGGAAATTGGTGTCCTGATTAATTTATATACCGCCTCGGTAGCGTAGTGGTCCTAAGCGCGACTGCTACGCTAGAGGTCTTGGGTTCGATTCCCAGGTCGAGCAAAAAGTGTTATTGGGTTTTTCTATGAAATTCTCAGTAGCAGCTCGGAGTTAGGATTTGTGCCCGGTTAATGGCAATAGGCTCGCCCCCTATTACATGGTACCTAAAAACATACCGGCGAACTGCGGGTGTACATTGGTGCTTCTCTGCCTAACCCTTCGGGGAATACAGGCGTGATGGTATGTATGTATGTATATATCAATTTATATTAAAATAAAACGTTGAAAATTGTGTGAATAAGTGCAAGAAAAAAAAATGCCGTTAATTATATCCTACACACAGTTTTGAACTCTATAACTGTTGAATTTAAGCTTATTATCAATAAATAATTAATAGCTGCATAAATATATTTGTTCCCCACATGACAAGTGACTCCACAAAAATAGTAATGACAAGTTTATCTCACAGTTATCACATCAAGGTGGTCTTCCTGATAGCAACATCCTTAGCCTAACAACAATCAACTGACGATAGTGTGGTCCCCATCGTGACGAACTCGTCAAACAAGTTTGTACAAGAATTGTATTGAAAGTTGGATGAAAATGATCTCAAATGATATAAAAACTGGATGACTGGTTTGTAAATCGACGAAGCATGTTTGAATGTTTCTTCTTGGTGTTCGTTTTACCTTTGGTCCTAAGGTAAGCAAGTGCGTACTTAAGGACCACACATTACTGTGCACGCAATACAGGTAAACAGAATGTTCTTTGAATAAAGATCATTTTTGAAACAGTTAATGATGTACGCAACGAAAATATTAAAAGATTAATAGTTTAAAATTTCAAAAATAAAATATTATTATGGGCCATACAGCTACTCCAAACTGGTCCAGTTCACCAAAACCAGCTAGTATCTACAGGTATTGTACGTACGCAGCTGCCTGTCTATTTATGCTAACCAGACGCAACGATATGTCGTGACTAGTATAAATATATGATAGATAAACCAAGATTGTCATAATCATAATGTCATTTTGTGATGGCATATCATTATTTCATAATTATATCAATTATCACTGACAGATGGTTTCATTACACGTCTGTATCACCTATCTGGATAACTAACGTTGTCGACTACAATCTAACCAGCGCAAGTGTAATACTCATGTCATATTAATTTGCTATTAATTCAGTCATTAGCAGTACACTTAGGCAAGATTGTAAACGCTAATGTTTGGTTAAACTGTTTATAGTAGTTAAGTCTGATATTAGTAGTTAGTCTGACATTGAGTTATAGTTTACATTGTCGTTGACGTAAAAATGGTCCTTCTTGCTGGTCCTTAGAGCCAAAAAACTGAGTGAAATCGGAAATAGTTTTTTTTTTTTTAACGATTAACCTAAAAAGATATATTCCTAAAACTACATAAAACATAAAAACAATATAATAAAAATGTCAGCTGGTGAAAATGGAACCGTTCAGTTCAAATTGCTGTCACATAAATAACTTCACGGAACATCACAACAACTGTGAAATATGGACACACAGACATTCCTGACCATACAAAATTTAACTTAATAAACACATTCGGATATCTGGGACACAATCAAGACATATTTCTAACAAAATCACAGAAAAAACAAACAATAACAAATGCGCGGGAACGCACAAAACGTCTTTGACGTGCGGCCATGTTCTTTTTCCTTTTTTTTTTGCGGCAGGCGTCAATGGCACCTCATTATTATTCCACAAAATAATCGAATAATGGATCGATTTTACGTTGTCGATTATCTCAGTTTCGAGGAACGATCGCTAGATTATACGAGAAATGAACGGGCTCTTTGTAAGGAACGGAATCTGGACCAGAGATTGAGCACACCTGGCGTGCGTCGTTTGTAGTTATTAGTGGTGGGCTAAGAGGGGGTGGATTGTTGATATTTATGTCGATATAATAATTGTGAGTTACGTTAGTTAACCTAAGATTATATTTTTAGAGACTGAAATTTGAGAGATTTTTTATATGATTTGAGTTTTTTAAAAACGATATTATACGAGTATTATACTTTCAATAACTTTCATTTTTGGTACATTGTCTTGACATTCCTATAAATTAATATAACAGTACAACTTACTGTAATATTTTTTTTTCAAAGAGTGAGTATGGAGTTTCTTGACCATTCTTCCTTTTGAAGACTTCCAAAACTACCTTTTGGAATGGGCAACTAGATTCAATATTGTAATTTTTTTTCTTTCTTGTAAATGACGTTTAAAAGTGCCATATAAAAAAAAAATACAGGACATATTACAGTGCACAAGTGACTGCGCCAACACAGGTGCACTCCCTCTTCCCTCACTCTCATAGTCCGATGGGACGTTAATCCGACACAACCGGGGAGAGATCAATCGCAGGACCAACGGCTTTACGTGCTTTCCGAGGTACGGGGGTGTCACACCACCAACTTCCAAACTCCGGGCTGTTACTGAGAAATTCCTAATGGAAAAACCCAATATCACTTTTTGCCCGACCTGGGAATCAGACCCAGGACCCCACGCCCAGTAGTCGCACTTAATGGTCTAATTGACATAAATGATTCGGCTTTAATTTTGACTTTGAATAACTATTCAGTAGTAGACTTTAATTCACTACTCATCTTTCAAGAAATGAAAGTAAGCCTGTAATAGCACTAGACCTTTAGCTCATACATATAGTACGACGAAATCCTGAATTTTACATAACAAACTATGAAATTACCAAACTAAAATTGGATACAATTATAATTTGAATGCCTACGTAGTATATAATGAATCGCTAAATTAATAATACTCTGAAAGCCTGTAATTAAGTCCACATTATTTCGTTACAAGGTTTTGTGTTTGTAATCTATAGGGCCTTAGATGCTATTACGGTTCTCGTCGGTTTACAGTTTTTCATAATTCTTTAAGCCCTACACGCTCTATACAAGCTGAAGAGTTTTTGTTTGTCTGTCTGTCTAATCTCTGGAACTAACAGTCGGATGGGACGAAAAATCTTTTTGTATATTGCCAGATTCATGAGGAACAGTATAGGCTATATAACATCACGTTATGACACACGGGAGCGGGACAGTAACCAAAGACGTAACTTAACGTTAGTGAAAAATATCACGCGAACGAAGTCAGGGTCAGAAGCTAGTAATCCGATTAACAAAGGGTTTTCTGAAAATAAGGAACAAAGAAAATATACGCTGAAAAACAATGCCTTGTGCTTTACATTACACACGTTCAATGAAAATTAAATTGCAAGAATAGCTTAATTAAAGTGTTAATTAAGTACATAAACTCACGCTTTTATCCCATGGGGGTAGGCAGGAACCAAAGAACGCCACCTGCTACGATCCTTACATACTCCTTTCGTTTCGTCCACGTTCATACATCCTGGTCATACAAGCACGCCGGTTACGAGTACTGCGCACCCGGGCTTTCTGAGAAACCTCACCAGTGCTAAGTAACGTATGTACTTATATAATTTAACTTCGTAGTTAGTTAACCATTTTGTGAACGAGTTCATCTGAAAAAGTTGTATTTTTTACAGAACAGATCCTTAGATGAGCTACCCTCTTGTTAGAAACCCAATTACACCAGTAACTTTTTTTTTAGGGATGGGAAATCATTAAATGACTTTCCCCGCCCTGGACGGGGCGTGAGGCAGTGTCAGACTTTTACTGACTAAAACCTATCCATGTTACTTCTTGTGACGTTTGCGTTGTGGGGGCGTGGTATCTCTTACGAAAAACCCGCAGCCTCGGCAGGTATCGATCCTGAGTGGCCTCTTCAAAATTTGCTGACATCACCAGTAACTAACTTTTTTTTTTTTTAACAAGTAACTTCAATCACTTTACCTATGATTATAAAACACTAATATACAGAAAACTTATCGATATCGACAGTAATTTCTAATTAACATTCCCATCACTACACAATAGACCGTAAGATCGTAAAATTGAACTACAAAGGCATTCCTTCCACGACGCTTAACTCTGAATAGGCACATATGCACAAAATATCGTTGGAAACACAGACTTAGTCCGTATGGAAAGGGCTCAAACAATAGCCTTAGTTTGGTATACAATACATTTTGATGAATGTCAAGAGCCCGTTTATATCCGTTTTGGGGGGAATTAGATCCGGGTAGGGGGGATTTGGTTTGTAGTTGTATTGTCTTTGTTTTATGGTCTTTTGAGACTGAATAGGGTGAAGGGGAAGTTGTGGTGGGTTCAATATTTAGTGACGCTCCTTTCAAGCGTTTTGTGTTCGCCTGTCTTGTAATATGTGACTAGTAGTATTCAAAACTGCTCCGTTGGTTTCATGGTCGCAAATATGACTGGCGTGTGTGTGGTAATGGTCGTGGGTTCCATTCCCAGGTAGGGCGAAACGTGTAATTGTATTTTTCTGTTAGGAATTTCTTAATAGCAGCTTTTTAGGAATATGGAAGTTGGTCGTGAGACACCTGGCGCTATCCAGAAATAGAGAGAAAAAGCTTGTTTGTGGGTTGTATTGCACGACAATTCGACCCGGACAACTCGCCAACTGAACCCCCGATAATTCAACCCGGACAAGTTAAAGTCGAGATATCACGGTGTCGATATATCAGGTCAAAGTATCGAACTGCAGGGGTTGAGTTGCCGTGATACCATGGGTAAATATTGTTCTACAATTCAAAACTGCCTCGGTAGGCTAGTGGTCCTAAGCGCGACTACTACGCTAGAGGTCTTGGGTTCGATTCCCAGGTCGAGCAAAAAGTGTTATTGGGTTTTTCTATGAAATTCTCAATAGCAGCTCGGAGTTAGGATTTGTACCCAGTTAATGGCAATAGGCTCGCCCCTTATTACATGGAACCTAAATATATCGGCGAACTGTGGGTGTGTATTGTTACACCTCTGCCTAACCCTTCGGGGAATACAGGCGTGATGGTATATTAATTCATTGCATCAAAATTGTGAAACCAAACCACTTTTAGATATTAGTCATCCACTTAATACCACTTCAATACGCAATGCCCCACAGAAAATTGGCACAATTGAATATTATTACTCATCGTTAATAGTTCTATATTTAATCATCCTAAAAAAACAACGCTTAGGCCAACAATATATAGGTATATAATTTGTGTGGCTACAATATTGAAGCTTCTTGTGAAATGTGTTTAATGAGGTAATGGAATGCCAACGGATTTCATTCTCTGACGTTGACTTTTTAAGGTCCATTATTGCATTGACAAATTATCCTTATCCTTTTAGAAATTTCTACCGAAAAATAAATCACTCAAAATGCAATTGAACGTTTTACAAAATTGCACGCGTAAAGTGCAAAACCTTGTTTACATTGTTAGCAACATAAAAAAACAGTGTAGGTACGCTCAGAATTAACACAACAGTACGCTCAATGTAACTCATCCATTAGTTACACCTCTGTAAAAAATATATTTCGAGTTCACCCAACAACTTGGGTGTTTCGAAAAAAAAATAACCTACAATAAGTATTTTTTGCCGGCTTTTATGTGGAACCGTTGAAATTACGTTCAAGTTTACCCCCCATTGTTGATGGCGTGAACATATTATTGTTAGCCTTTACAATAGTTTTACGGTTTTCTGAATTTAGACCATTTTGCGGTTAGTTTTGAAGAGTGACGTCTTGGAAATAATATACTTTAGTTATAGTTACAACTAAAAGGTATTCTCTGAAAGCACAGGTCCTATTACAAAACACAAAATTTAAAATCCTAAGTAACCCCCGACAGAAGAAAAAAATCACTACCGCAGCTAACAAAAGAGCTGATAACTTTGGAACCGCTGAACCGATTTCCAGCAAACAAAGCTAAGAACACTCCCGACTAATTATCCTTTTAAACACAAAAACTAAATAAAAATCGGTTCATGCGTTCGGGAGCTACGATGCCACAGCCAGACACACACATACACAGACACGTTAAACTTATATCACCCCATCGTTATTGCGTTGGGGGTTAAAAACTACGTTCACTGATAAAAAATTAAACTATTGTAGAGTGTCTTATACTGTGTTTTTTGGTGTACTTGACATTCATTGGGAAGAAGCCACAGGCAGAATCTATCTGCGGGTTGTTCGCAAGCTGCGGGTTGTTCGCAAAAGATACTGCGCCCCCGGAACGCAAAGGGCACAAGAAGGAACATGGGTGGGTTTTAGTCAGTAAAAGTCTGACACTCCCTCCCGCCCCGCCCAGGGCAGGCGAAGTTATTTGATGATTTCCCACCCACCAAAAAAAATTAAATAAAAGGCAGTATCTATACATCCATACTTCTATACTAGAATTATACACGGTTATTTGTAAAACAATGACAACCTCTCAGGACTATGTTACTAACATCATAATCAACAACTTTTGTTTTATGACATTTAAATTTCAGATATAGAAGCAACAAGAATATTGTAACCAAGATTTTGTAAAAACCAAATTGAAAGAAAAGAGTGTCCAAGGAGTTTCTTGCTCGTTCTTCTCCATAGAGACCTACGCTTTGGAACGAGCAACTAGCTTCAACTTTTAAATGTAACTTCTTGACAATTCAAAAGTGCCTGTAAATGGTCTAATTGAAATAAATGCTTTGACTTTAAAATTTTTTTCATATTTTAGTTCATCAGATTTTCATACAAAAATAAAAACATTTAAATTGAACGCTCTAAATGTTACGAAGTCTATGCGAAGCAAACGAAACCGATAGTAAGATAGCGAGGGGAGCGGGGTTAGGGCGGCGGGGGTGTTTGTACTTGACCTATTTACAATTTTACGGAATTCCTTCAGTCGGTCATTCACTTCAATGCGCTTGCGTTGCTTGATTCTGTAAAAAATTATAGAACAAAAGTTGTTGTTTATGATGATAGTAATACAGTCCTGCAAGGTTGTCATTGTTTTACAAATAACCCTGTAAATGCGATAGTAACTCTGTTTGTTACTCTTCCACGACATTGAACCGATATTAGTAGTAATAGTACCATCATACCATCACGCCTGTATTCTCCGAAGGGTTAGGCGGAGGTGTAACAATGTACACCCACAGTTCGCCGGTATGTTTAGGTCCCTTGTAATAGGGGGCGAGCCTATTGCCATTAACCGGACACAAATCCTAACTCTGAGCTGCTACTGAGAATTTCATAAAAAAACCCACTAACACTTTTTGCTCGACCTGGGAAGTGAACCCAAGACCTGTGTGTGTAGCAGTCGCTCTAGGACCACTAGGCCACCGAGGCAGTAAATATAAAATGACTCCAACACAATAGATTCCAGAACCATAACTAGTGCTGTGCTAATTCAACTGTCAATTTCAAATTATTGTAACGTCAATATTAATATGAGAAATTGGCTCCATTCTACTCTATTCGAAACATTTATTCTAAGCTAAACGACTGTTTCTAACAATATAATTTCAACCTACAATTTAAATGTTCACCATCTAGCCGCGGGTGACCACGGGAAGTAATAAATAAGTATGTGTAACGAGCAAAAAGGATTTAAAATAAAATTAAAACTCATTGTTATCATAAAGAAGATCGAATACATCACTGCGATCAAGATACACACATTGAGACTACGCTTTGTCGGGGATGTGACGTCACTTGTACGCTTCGATGTCTTAAGATTTTAAAACAAAAAATATGTAGGTAGTTTTTTTTTATAAAATAATAATGAAATTATCTTTTGATCTACTGCTGGACTTTGGTTTTATTAATGCATTTAAAATTATATTGATTTCAATCAATGTCAAAATCAAAGCATTTACAGGCACTTTTGAATTGTTAAGAAGTTACAGTTAAAAGTTGAAGCTAGGTGTTCATTCCAAAACGTAGGTCTCTATGGAGAAAAACGAGCATGAAACTCCATGCCAATCCACTCCTCTCTTTTCTTTCAATTTGGTTGTTACAAAATCTTGGTACCAATATCCTGGTTGCTTCTATATGTGGAAACAATGAAGGTGAATATAAAACAATAAAAAATATAATCTATATTAGTTTCGATGTTCTTTTGTTTTCTATGTCCATAAAACTTGCCTACCATCGGATCATACTTAAGAACTGCGTATAATATAATTGTATCCGACTCGAAGGACCAATTCTGTATTCCACATAGTTCAGAACCTGCAAACTAATAACAGAATCGCGTAAACATAATTATTCCCAGAAAAATAAAAAACAATATCGCTTAAAAAAAATAATGTTAAACCTCGGCGCCGCGTAGCCTCAATCTGTTTCTTTTATTGATATTCAATCTATGAGAGGTAGGCAACAATTAAACATAGTATTTTTTTTTTGGAGTGTTGCCGTCCTGCAGCAAATTGGTTTTCGTGGTAGGAATCCGTAATTGTTCACACATTAACATATTGAATTGTGATCAAAAGATACATTTTATTTATGTTCTGTTTCGTATTACATTTAAATAAGTAGTGGATGCAATTAAATGACGGTTTCTCAATTTGCATAACGAGAATTATCTGCTGGTTATAAATGCTATTTTTTATTTTTTGTTTTGACATCGTATTTATTTATTTACAATATATTTTACAAACTGCTTCGTTAGCCTAGTGGTCCTAAGCGCGACTGCTACGCTAGAGGTCTTGGGTTCGATTCCCAGGTCGAGCAAAAAGTGTTATTGGATTTTTCTATGAAATTCTCAGTAGCAGCTCGGAGTTAGAATCTTTGCCCGGTTAAGGGCAATAGGCTCGCCCCTATTACATGGGACCTAAACATACCGGCGAACTGTGGGTGTACGTTGGTACACCTCTGCTTAACCCTTCGGGGAATACAGGCATGATGGTATGTTATGTAAAAAAAAATATGTGAAAACCTTCCTATTCCCTGACCTATCCTATTCATTTCATCAAAGTACCTGCTATACAAAATGATGAAATTAATTTAACCATTAAAAAAAAACTCCATTAATACCAATTCGATTTAATTTTACGAGGGTAGCTTTAACAGGAAGTGACGTCACATACATACCATCACGCCTGTATTCCCCGAAGGGTTAGGCAGAGGTGTAACAATGTACACCCACAGTTCGCCGGTATGTTTTAAGTCCCATGTAATAGGGGCGAGCCTATTGCCATTATCCGGGCACAAATCCTAACTCCGAGCTGCTACTGAGAATTTCATAGAAAAACCCAATAACACTTTTTGCCCGACCTGGGAATCGAACCCAAGACCTCTAGTGTAGCAGTCGCTCTTAGGACCACTAGGCCACCGAGGCAGTTCACACACAAATAAGTCACAGTCACATACAATCTGGTACATTGCCCTAGTTTTGGCAGAATGCCAGATGGGCGCTTTAATAAAAGTTGCCATGTACCGTCTAGTGAATAAATATGCCAGTCTTTTTTTGAAGCGCTGTTTTTTTCAAGCAAACTTGCTTGTCTAGCTTTTCCTTGTCTCGTCCTCGTTGGCGGTGCCAAATTCAGTATGGGTTTTTTTTTTAAAAAGAGCCTGAATTTTTATTGGTGAATAACTAAGTAGTAGATTATTTTTTTTATTCATAATTAAGTCTTTGGTGTGGGATGCAATATACGTCGACACCCTTGCGCCATCCCATCTTCCTAGCACGACATGTTATGCTGGGGCAGCTGCTACACATATCATCACGCCGGTATATTTAGATCCCATGTAATAGGGGGCGAGCCTATTGCCATTAACCGGGCACAAATCCTAACTCCGAGATTTTCATAGAAAAACTCAATAACACTTTGCTCGACCTGGGAATCGAACCCAAGACCTCTAGCGTAGCAGTCGCTCTTAGGACCACTAGGCTAACGAGGCAGTAAAAAAAGGCATATAAATAAGTCTTCCTACTAAATAAAAATTATGTCTTTTTGATCCGGTGACCCTATTACGTGGGACCTAAAACATACCGGCGAACTGCGGGTGTACATTGTTACACCTCTGCCTAACCCTTCGGGGAATACAGGCGTGATGGTATGTATGTACTTATTTATATCAATAGATATAACTTCTCGTATCATATAAAACTATACCAAAATGCTTTCATATTCCGAACTCGAAAATCGACCGCTTTTAAATCAGCGCGTTCGTGTTAGGCCTTCTCATTATAACCAAACACTCAATCAATTGAACCATATAACTCCAAGTCCCTGTAATCTCACTAATATTAATAACTAGTAAGATGAGCATGCATTAATCCGATACGGGAGGCTGCGTAAAGATGAACCAGAGTGATTAGCATGCAAATTGATGTTCATCCCGGTTATATTCCTCTGAGATGAGAGGTACGCCCGCAGCCAACGGGTATAAGGGTGTATGTAGACCGGCTACCTTCTTCACATAGTATAAAACAAAGTTGCTACCCCTTTGTCTGTCCCTCTGTGCGCTTAGATCTCTTAAACTGCGTAACGGATCTTAATGCGGTTTTCATCAATCGATAGGGTGATTCAAGACGAAGGTTTATTTGTATAAACATCACGCTATGACTAAAAGGGGCGAAGCAGTAGCCAAAGACGTAACTGTACGTGGGTGACGTGGTGTATGTAGCTAGTGTATCATAAATCGTAATAATCGTTGTGTGGGAAGCGGAAAAACGGAAGAAAGCCTTTATCACGACCAAGATTTCAAGTAACAGAGTTAAAAACTCACATGTGTCAGTAACTGGCTCGGTAGCCTAGTGGTCCTAAGGGCGATTGCTACGCTAGAGGTCTTGGGTTTGATTCCCAGGTAGAGCAAAAAGTGTTATTGGGTTTTTCTATGATATTGTCAGTAGCAGCTCGGAGTTAGGATTTGTGCCCGGTTAATGGCAATAGGCTCGCCCCCTATTACATGGGACCAAAACATATCGGCAAACTGTGGGTGTACATTGGTGCACCTCTGCCTAACCCTTCTGGGAATACAGGCGTGATGCTATATGTATGTTATGTGTCAGAAATTTGGTTACCAAAACGCCACATGTGCCCGTTAATGGGAACCGGATACTATTACGAGACCGAATCCGTACATCGACAAATTAATATTCCTATTAAATACACACGTGATCAAGTCGTCTCGTCAGTGTGTCGGAACCCTTACAATAATTTCTGTAATTAATATTTGATTTGTCGTATTTGTATTTTGTTAATTTACAATTCCCATGGCCTCGTAGACGCAAACGACTCAGCTGTCGTTTGCGTCAGTGGGTAATGGGGTCGATTCCCAGGTCCAGCAAAAAGTGGTATTGGGTTTTTCCATAAACATTTTTTTAGTAGAAGTTTGGAAAACTGTGGTTTTATACCCTGATGACTTAGAAAGCACGTAAAGCCATTTGTCCTGCGCCTGATCTCTCCCCGGTCGGATTGCCATCCTATAGGACTTTGAGAGCGAGGGAAGAGGGAGTGCACCTAGGTTTTACATTACGAAAACATATAGATAGTAGCAAAACTATAGTGGCCGCCACGAGTCGTGAGCACAAAGGTCAAGTTAATTTTTAGGTGTTTTTAGGGTTCTTATCTGGGTGTTTTTGGGGCGCCCACACTGCAAGCGATCGGTCCGACTGACGTACCAATCGCGTGCAGCGTCGGCGCCCCAAAAATAACTCAAACACCCAAAAAATAACTTAACGTTTGTGCTCACGACTCCTAGCAGCTACTATACTATAAAATAAAAAGTAATTAACATCACAACTCATATTTCATCCACAATCTCACAAAATTTCAAACATCGGCACACATCTAGCCATTCCGCGGCTAACGAAACACTCCAGCTTCTATGCCAGGAGAGCATTTGATTTATTGTTTTTTTAAAATATTCCTCCAACACATTATCCAACACTGTATATACGCTACAGGCTACAATAAACGAAAACGCATTACGCACTCTGTTACCGCGTCGTCGGTTAAGCATTATTCGAAGTCCGAACGTCCAGGCTTCTGCCCGAAAGCAATCATTAAGATAATGGACCTTGGTCAGCGGTGTATCATTTTAACCCAATATTTCTTGTGCTTGCAATTTTTATTGCGATAAAATTACAGTGATATTGAACTGTTTTTCCACAGTGATTATTGCACATCCATCCTGCGAACAGCTTGGGGGAAATTTGATGAATGATTACTATATTTTTTATCTTTATGATCTGATAAAGAAAAAAAGATAGCAGCAAACAAGAGGATAAAGAATCATGTCTGTCAATTTTTTTTCTTTATTCATTTGTAGTTCCAATGTCCGCGTCAAAGTTAATTTATCATCCCACCCAGGAACCGTACATTTTTACAGGTTTAAAAGTAGCCGTTAAGCTGATCCAGACTATAAACTATCTATGTGCAAAATTTCATCCAGATTCATTCAGCAGTTCTGACGTAACTGAGTAACAAACATTCAAACATTTTCATAATGTTTCACATTAGTAGGATATATACTTCAGATCATCTCTAACAAAAGACACCATTATTTGTGTAGGTATATACCTACATAAAAATGGTCAACGAATTGTATTGGTATGGTAATGGTCAATTTGTTTGTCTTAGGATCAATCAGCAACCGCCTAAATTTTAATTTTTAACACATAACATAACATACCATCACGCCTGTATTCCCCGAAGGGCTAGGCAGAGGTGTACCAGTGTACACCCACAGTTCGCCTGTATGTTAAGGTCCCATGTAATAGGGGGCGAGCCTATTGCCATTAACCGAGCACAAATCCTAACTCCGAGCTGCTACTAAGAATTTCATAGAAAAAACACTTTTTGCTCGACCTGGAAATGGAAACCAAGACGTAGCAGTCACGCTTAGGACCACTAGGCTAACGAGGCAGTATCTTATAATAATATTACTTGAAGTAATATTAATCTAATATGTGCGCGATATCAAGATCAAATATCAAAACTTCTACTATCCATTTATCTTGAGAAAAACCGACGGACAATACCGAATTATATAGGGGCACAGTTTTTCCTTCTGATTCACTGAACCCTAAAAAAAAGCGTCAAGAAATTGGTTGTTTAATTCAGTAGTTAAGGTAAATAAGTTATTATTGACAGAGGGCGTTTTCCATTTTATCATATTGCCTTCAAGCGGCCATCTTTGGGGAGGCTGTGTTCTCCCAAACAGGTCTGTCATCCGCTACTGTTATCTTATGGTATCTCTTTAATATCTGTGTTTATTTTACCCCATATTTATCGCCTCTGTATATTTAGTGAGAACAGAAGATAATAATCTGCGGATTTCTCTTTAAATAAGATGCTAAGAAGACAATGTTTTACGATTTCAAACTTTATTAGAAACGAAATAGGATATAAATTTTATTGATAGGTGGTAGGTATATTGGTTTTAATCTCCCTATGTGAATTAATGTGAAATGAGTATGAGTAAGATGATAGCTTATCGCACTTGATGCTTGGACATAATTACCCTCAAACTCACTTTACCAAGAGTTTTGCCAGCTTTAATTTTTTTTTAATAACTGCCTTTTTTTTGGGGGGGGTGGGAAATCATCAAATAACTTCACCCGCCCTGGGCGGGGCGAGAGGGAGTGTCAGGCTTTTACTGACTAAATCCCACCCATGTACCTTCTTGTGCCCTTTGCGTTCCGGGGGCGCGGTATCTCTTACGAACAACCCGCAGCCCCGGCAGGCATCGGCCCTCAGTGGCCCCTTCCCTATGCTGACATCTTTTTGAGGCGCTTATGTTAAACGTAAGGACGGTGAGCTACCCATTGCTCACCGTCCACAGGCCCGTATCTACGGTGGCCAGGAGTCGTCTCGCGGGTTAATAACTGCCTAAGGCTGACTTTTAGGACCGGAGTTATTTTTAATTTTTTTTTTAGAATTAACATTTCTCCGGTTATGTGGACAGGCAGCCCAATGGCTCTTCCCAATCTGACTTTAGCAAGCGTGGTGATCCATACTCGTGCCTTCTTGAAATAAGAGGCCTTTGTCCTGCAGTGGAACAGTAATAGGCTGGTATTATTATTATTTAATGGCGATTCTAAGAAAGATTTGAACTGCCTCGGTAGCCTAGTGATTCTAAGCGCGACTGCTGCGTGGTCTTGGGTTCGATTCCCAGGTCGAGCAAAATGTGTTATTGGGTTCTTCTATGAAATTCTCAGTACCAGCTCGGGGTTAGGATTTGTGCCCGGTTGATGGCAATAGGCTCGCGTCTAAGGTGATATTTTTTTAAGACTCTTTATAAATGTTATATTATGGTCCAAAGACTACAGTTTAAATTTTGACCAATGATGTGTGGCTGCGATTTTTTTTACCATACCATCACGCCTGTATTCCCCGAAGGAATAGGCAGAGGTGTAACAATGTACACCCACAGTTCGCCGGTATGTTTAGGTCCCATGTAATAGGGGGCGAATTTTTTTTTAGTTTATCATCTTGCCTTTGCAATGTCTAAAGCACTGTTTTTTTTTTGTTAGCAGCGTTTGTGGACACCCTCCACGCGCCGACAGGGGGCGGTGTCGAGCTACCCTGTGACGTCACTCCGATACTTCCCGACGACCGTATGGGGCTCGTCATCTGGTACAAGCAGGGACACGAGATGCCCATCTACACGTGAGTACTAATTATTTATTTTCCGGAATTGGGTAACTATCTGGAGCCCATTAAAAATCTAGACCGGCCCATATTTTACCAATGGGTCCCGAACTCCCGACTGTTATTTGACAGAATTATAGACTACTGGACTTTTTTTTTCAGTTTTTATTTTAAATTCTTTTTCAGACTAGTTTCTGCCCGTGACTTCGTCCGTGTGGTTTATTTCACCCATATTAAGTTACGTATTTAGTTATTGGTCCATCTGCGTGAATCGTAAAGTTAAAATTGTTTTTACTATTCCTCATGTATCTAGCTATCATAGACAAAAAGATTTTTTGCAATCGGACCAGCAGTTCCACAGATCAGTGCACACAAAGTAACAAAAAAAAGAACATTCGTTGTTTTTTAATTAGTTCTATGGCAAACTAGCCGACGTCTCACCTGATGTTAAGTGGTCACCGCTGCCTATAGACATCTGCAATACCGGAGACTTTGCAAATGCGTTGCCATCCCAGAGACAAAGCCGAAATGTCTCATGTGCCTGTAATTACATCGTCACCCATACCCTTCAAGTCGGAACACAGCAACGCTGCTTAGCTGCAAGAAAAAAGGAGTATGGTAGTAAGACTACACCTTCACAAAGAGCTCTACTACTTAACCACACTACTATAATATTATATTAGACTAGCTGATGCCAGCGACTTCGTTCGCGTGGTTTTTTTCACCCGCATTAAGTTAGGTCTTTGGTTACTGCTCCTCTCCCGTGGGTCGTAGCGTTATGTTATATAGCCTATGGCCTGCCTCGATAAATAAACTATCCAACACAAAAAAAAAAACAATTCTAACCAGTAGTTTCTGAGATTAGCGCGTTTAACCAAACAAACACACAAACTCTTCAGCTTCATAATATTAGAATAGATATATTTCAGAGCTGGGTCCATTAAAATATTTTCATATCACCATCAATATAAACTAATAATCCTATGAAGTCTCCTAAACAAAGGCCATGGCTTTAAAATAGCCGAAGCTTTTAACTGCCATATTGCCTCGTCATTTGGACAATAAATAATTACTAATCAGGCTGAGAGGTACTTCACTCTGACGGGCGAGCATCCCGACCCCACTCGTTATGATTGAAATCAATATGTAACTAATACGAAATGCCTGTGGTACTTATGTGGTTGATAAAGTACTATTGTATCGATGACGTTAGATTTCTATACTAAAATTGTAAAGTTGAAGAGTATGTTTGTTTGAGAGCGAAAACCTCAGAAAGTACTGGTCCGATTTGATAAAGTTTTTTTTTTAAGTATGTTTAAAGTGCCTCGTTGATCTCGTGGTCGCGAGCGCGACTGATAAGCGTGGGGTTCTGGGTTCGATTCCCGGGTCTAGCAAAAAGTGTTTTTGGGTTTTTCCATTAGGATTTGCTCAGCAGCAGCCCGGAGTTGGTGGTGTGACACCCCAGTGCCTCGGAAAGCACGAAAAGTCGTTGGTCCCGGCTGTCATTCGTAGATCTTTGACAGTCGTTACGGATTGTCAGAAGCCAGGAAGTCTGATAATCAATCTCACCAAGAGATATCGGGTTGCCCAGTAACTGGGTTGTGGAGGTCAGATAGGCAGTCGCTCCATGTAAAACACTGGTATTCAGCTGCATCCGGTTGAACTGGAAGCCGACCCCAACACTGTTGGGAAAAGGCTAAGCAGATGACGATGTTTAAGTATGTTTATGCTAGATTTATGAGCAACAGTATCCATATAAATATTATAAATGCGAGGGTTGAATCTGTCTGTCTGTTACGACTAAACCACTGAACTGGTTGAATGGTATAAGTCTGAACATCAAAAAAGGACATAAGATACTTTTTACTGAAATGTCGGCTTACCTCCTCCAAGCCTGGAGATTAAAAAAGTAGGTGACTTAATTAATTCTATGACGTCACCTGTGAGGTTATTACGTTACAACTGAATAAACATCAAAATTAGATGCCTTTACAATAGACATGTGCCACTAACTAATAATATACAGAAGGTATGTTAGTGCTTTAAAAATGAAAAAAGGTCGTTGGTCCCGGCTGTCATTCGTAGATCTTTGACAGTCGTTACGGATTGTCAGAAGCCAGGAAGTCTGATAATCAATCTCACCAAGAGATATCGGGTTGCCCAGTAACTGGGTTGTGGAGGTCAGATAGGCAGTCGCTCCATGTAAAACACTGGTATTCAGCTGCATCCGGTTGAACTGGAAGCCGACCCCAACACTGTTGGGAAAAGGCTAAGCAGATGACGATGTTTAAGTATGTTTATGCTAGATTTATGAGCAACAGTATCCATATAAATATTATAAATGCGAGGGTTGAATCTGTCTGTCTGTTACGACTAAACCACTGAACTGGTTGAATGGTATAAGTCTGAACATCAAAAAAGGACATAAGATACTTTTTACTGAAATGTCGGCTTACCTCCTCCAAGCCTGGAGATTAAAAAAGTAGGTGACTTAATTAATTCTATGACGTCACCTGTGAGGTTATTACGTTACAACTGAATAAACATCAAAATTAGATGCCTTTACAATAGACATGTGCCACTAACTAATAATATACAGAAGGTATGTTAGTGCTTTAAAAATGAAAAAAGGTCCAGATGTTTACAGAACAGTGCTTCTGCTCTGGCGACTTCATCTGCGTGGTTTGTTTCACTCGATTAAGTTACGTCTTTGGTTACTGCTCCGCTCATGTGGGTCGCAGCGTGATGTAATACAGCTTAAACTATTCCTCATTAATCTGGCTATTAATATACAAAAAGTTTTTTTGCAATCCGGGGGACGGGTTTTTCCAGAGCATATACCATCATCACGCCTGTATTCCCTGAAGGGTTAGGCAGAGATGTACCAATGTACACCCACAGTTCGCCGGTAAATTTAGGTCTCATGTAATAGGGGGCGAGCCTATTGCCATTAACTGGGCACAAATCCTAACTCCGAGCTGCTACTGAGATTTTAATAGAAAAAAAAAACCCAATAACACTTTTTGCACGACCTGGGAATCAAACCCGGGACCCCACGCTCATCAGTCGCGCTTGCGACCACGTGACCAAAAAGGCAGTTACTTTAATACATTAAAAAAATATTCAATTTATTTATTATCGTCCACAACGCAGACAGCGGCTACGCGAACTACTACATTACCTGACCGCGCCCGCAAATTGTCGATGCCAAAGTGACGCGAGCTTCAAATACGGTGTTGTATTTCTGCACCTATCTTGTGATTTGGATCCTAGTAACAAGGATTGCTAATGTGTGACGGCAAGATGAATACCAATTACCAGTGACAGCCCTGATACTGATTGGTAGCGGTATAATACGTGGATAGAGTTTCTGAGCGTCGATTATACGTATGATCGTTGAGATGAGAGATGATGTGTGGAGCGTTGAACGACGTATTTGTAAATCTTGTACTACTTTTTGATGCTAGATATTAAATTGTTTATTGTTAGGGTTCAGTTTCTAGGAAAGTTTCAAGATGAATTGTATATTTTGAACTTGAAATGTTCGAGAAAAAAGAACTTTTTCTACTTAAGTATTGTAAAGATGCTATCTAGCTGTAACTCTGTCTCTGTCTTTCACTAAAATATATTTATATACATATATATACAGGGTTATTTGTAAAACAATGACAACCTTGCAGGACTGTATTACTATCATAAACAACAACTTTTGTTCTATAATTTTTTACAGAATCAAGCAACGCAAGCGCATTGAAGTGAGTGACCGACTGAAGGATTTCCGTAAAATTGTAAATAGGTCATGAACAAACACCCCGCCGCCCTAACCCCGCTCCGCTCGCTATTTTACTATCGCTTTCGTTTGCATCGCATAGATTTCGTAACATTTAGAGCGTTCAATTTAAATGTTTTTATTTTTGTATGAAATTCTGATGAACTAAAATATGAAAAATTTTTAAATGTCATAGAACAAAAGTTGTTGATTATGATGTTAGTAACATAGTCCTGAGAGGTTGTCTATGTTTTACAAATAACCCTGTATATATATATTCAAAATTGCAGAAAGAAACATATTTACAGAGAACGTTGCGGATTAAAAAAGGATGTAGTGACAAAGGTAGAAAAGAGTATGCTTAGATGGTTCGTTCATGTTGAGAGGATGAGTGAAGGGCGTCTAACAAAAGGGATTTATATGGCAGATGTGAGTGGCAACGCCGGGAGAGGACGCCCTAGAAAGATCTACCCTGATCGGATTGGTGGGGTTCTTCAGAAAGGTCGCGTGCGCAGTACTCGTAACCAGCGTGCATGAATCAACAGACGTATGAAAGTGGACAAGGCGAAAGAAGTATGTAAGGATCGTAGCAGGTGGCGTTCTGTGGTTACTGCCATGCCCATGGGAAAAACAAAAAATCACAGATTAATGTAGTCATCTAAAAAGGTTTGGTCATTACGTTGGGTTTAGTAGTTTTGCCGTGATAAGGTAACAAACACAAAGACTTCCCCATTTATAATACTAGATTCTGCCCGCCACTTTGTCTGCTTAGACTTCAGATTAAGACAATATTCCTAAATTAACACACGGGGTCACATAAACGGGATAAAAACTATCTTGTGAGTGCCCGTTTAAACGTGAAACAGTAACAAACATCCATCCATCTATCCTCACGAACTGTCTCGTTCATTATTGTAGTAAGAAAGCATTAGTGTGGACTCAACGGCACCTTTGTCAAATTATCCAGGAGCTGAGCAACATACCGTTAAATATGATACATAGATCCATTCCATCGAATAACCCGCTTGTATGAACAGCTTATGAATCGTCATCCAATAGTGTTGTAGTGATCCGAAATAGTATCGATACCTGAGTAGAATCGATATTTCTGTTATAATTAGTTTTTGTATTCGATTTTATTCGAGAAACTCGATTAATTAGCTGCATTTATTGATTTTTTATCCAATATCGGATACCTACTCTGCGAATGCTTCGCTCTAAAATGTAATTTACAATGAACTAAAAATTTATCGGATTTTCAAAACTAAAATTAACAGAAGAATTAGAGACGTTATGTTTTAAATTTATTAGTTCATAGTGTTTATTCTAAGCTAAAGTCAAAGCATTTTTTTCTCAATTAGATAATTTACAGGCACTTTTAGACTATCAAGGAGTCGGTCAATAAGTTTAGTCAATAAGTTCAAGTTAGTTGCTCTTTCCAAAACGTAGGTTGGCCTCTATATAGAAAAACGAGCAAGAAACTCCACACACACTCTTATCAATTAGGTTTTCACAAACTCCTGGTTACAATATTATTGTTGCTTCTGTATGTGAAAACAATGAAAGTTAATATAAACCAATAAAATAATAATAAAGATGTAAGCCATGGCTGTTAAAAGATCACTAATCCCAACAAACTTAGAGATAGGCGGCGGGACGGTTGAGGCAGAGAGTCTCCCGTCCTAGCCGCCGCGGTAGACGCTCCGGGCGGCGGGAGCCGCAAGACGACTCCCGGCCACCGTAGACGCGGGCCTGTAGATGGTGAGCTCACAATGGGCAGCTCACCGTCCGTATATTGCATAACGACAGGCCTTGTTGACGGTGCGTTGGTGTTCCACACTCGCCTCTAGGTGATGTCAGCAAATTTTGAAGGGGTCACTCTGGACCGATGCCTGCCGGGGCTGTGGGTTGTTCGTCAGAGATACCGCGCCTCCGGGACGCAAAGGGCACAAGAAGGAACTTGGATGGGTTTTAATCAGTAAAAGTCTGACACTCCCTCCCGCCTCGCCCTGGGCGGGGGAAGTCATATGATGATTTACCATCACTAAAAAAAAATCCTAGCTGACAGCGCCCGTTCACGAGCATGACGTGTAGATTACCATTGCCGTATTACTATGTTTGACTAAAACGTTGCCTAGATATTGATACTGGGGTGTCAGGTAAACCATATCCAGCTAAACCTTGCCTTAATCTATCTAGCAACCAAACCTATAGACAAGACCATACCTGCTATTCAGAAGACTCGTATTGATTTTGGATTAGGCATAGACTAAGACGTCTAGATGAGACTAGGATTAATTCTAATCCTTCTGTGTGTATGTATCTAGAAAATCCTCACAGGATTAGGGTGAAATATTGAACTGCTGATAGATAGCTTAATGCTATCAATGCAATAATTATGTTATGTGTATGGCTCTTTTTCGAGGCCCGCTAGGGCCAATGCGTGCCAGTGTTGCGGAATATGTTCAAAAAAGTCACCGCGGCCCTGGAATGAAAAGAGCATTAGGAGAAACACGGATGGATTTTGTCAGTAACAGTGATACTTCCTTCCGCTCCGTTCAGAGCGGCAAAAGTAATTTGACGATTACCAAGTCTTAAAAAAAATAACGTCACTTTTCCTTGGCACATAGCTGATATTATAAAGAGTAACTTAGGCTACTTTGATTTTAAAAAGAAAATTAGGGTTCGCACAAAAACGAAAACTGCGTGTTAACCAAGATTTACGCAAACGTAGTAAGAAGGCATAAGCTAGTTCAAAATTAAAAATTACCTATGTAAAATATGATTTTTAATAAAATTGAGGTAACCTCCGACAGAATAATAATAACAATCCCTCCGCAGCTGACAAAAGAGCTGATAAGTATTTGCCAAGTGCAAGGCAGTTCAACTCATTACTACACACATTCCTGGCAACGTGCGACAAACAAACGGACAGAAAGCGCTCTATTGTTTTGTTTCAATGTCCTAACTTTTGATTGTATTTGTTGAATTTTCTACTTGTTTTCTGTAAAGTTCTGTTTATGGTGCGTACGAAGCCCGGGCCATGAGGATTGCAGGTAGTAAGAAGATGGTGGAAGATTTAGGTATAGTTTACACACATACCAACACGGCTTAATTCCCCAAAGAGTAGGCAGAGGTGCACTACCGTACAACCCCAGTATGTTTTGGGTCCTTTGAATAGGGGGGCAGCCTATTGCCCTTAAATTACGACAGATTATTTTTCGTCTAAAATTGACCTGCTATAAGAGTTCATGGTGGGCCAGCAGCTCTTAAAAACGAACTAACCCACAATCTCCTTTTTTTTTGGTGCGCGGTGGAAACCCTCATGGACTACCTCTGTCGTGGGGGTGGCCACCGCGGTATTCCACCTCTGCCTATGGCTGGGGGTGCGGGAATCGCATAAGCATTCACCGTTCCCTCGACAGAAACCCACATTCTCCTAAAAATGATATTAGTTACATCAACTAGCTGTTTAGATAGTAATGCATTTACTATCCGAGCATATTTAAAATTAACAACATAACATACCATCACGCCTGTATTCCCCGAAGGGTTATGCAGAGGTGTAACAATGTACACCCACAGCTCGCCGGCATGTTTAGCTCCCATGTAATAGGGGGCGAGCCTATTGCCATGAACTGGGCATAAACAATCGTAACTCCGAACTGCTTCTGAGAAATTCATAGAAAAACCCAATAACACTTTTTGCTCGACCTGGGAATCGAACCCAAGACCTCTAGCGTAGCAGTCGCGCTTAGGACCACTAGGTTACCGAGGCAGTTAAAATTAATCAATGTTAAATATCCAAAATTATTACAATTACTTTCAAATATGGGAGAAATTTTGACATGGGTTTGTTTTGACAGAACATACAAGCCGAATGATATATGCGTTGGCTTCTGTCAAGTGGTCTTTGAAGTACCCAATTCTGCCCCAACTGCTTTTTTCATGAACTGTCCTATGCCCTTGTATTAAAAAAGTCATGCGCGTATTACTGATCCTTATTTCATTAATCCTACTAACAATATAAACGCGAAAATTTGTGGAGATGGATGGATGGATATATGGATGGATGTTTGCTACTCTTTCACGCTTAAACGGCTGAACGAGTCTAGATGAAGTTTGGCACAGAGATAGATTGTAGTGTGGGATAACACATAGGTTACTTTATATCCCGGAAAATGTACGGTTCCCTTGGGGATAATATTACCAATTTTAACGCGGACAAAGTCGCGGGCAGAGGCTAGTAACGAAATATTAGCATTTAGGGATAAAGTAGCTTCCTATTAGCGGAAGAATTTTCAGAATTGGTCCAGGAATTCCCTGCAATAGCGTGTTCAAACACATAAATAAAATCTTCTGCTTTATGACTATTCATGACTGATCGAAAATACATCTCTAAGCTGCACCCAAACATTGTTAACCCTTTCTTTAAATTACATGTATTAGGACAACACATTCATTACTACAAAAACTAAACTTACATTTTTAAACACTCCATTCTCACGAAAAAACTGATAACAAAACTCAAGTAGCGCCGCGGCATTAACTAGTACACATTAATCCTTATAATCTGTCAATTTGAATCCCGTGTCTATGGTGTCAACCGTTTCCTGCCGCTGTCATAAAGATGTTTTGTTTTTTTTTTTCGTCAATCGAAGGCTTAGTCGTGATCAAGTGATTTGGGTTGGAATGACGCTGGTATTTTAGGGTTAACGAACGTATAGGGTTTAATTGATGGAAGCGTGATTGGTATGTGGAACGTGGCTTCAACTGGGCTCATCCAGTTTTGAGTGTTGTTTTACGTTATGTATCAATTGTTTTATTGTTGTTTGGTGTTATTGGGTTTTTCTATGAAATTCTCAGTAGCAGCTCGGAGTTAGGATTTGTGCCCGGTTAATGGCAATAGGCTCGCCTCCTATTACATGGGACCTAAACATACCGGCGCATTGTGGGTGTACATTGTTACACCTCTGCCTAACCCTTCGGGGAATATAGGCGTGATGGTAAGTGTTATCAATTGTTTTTTCTTACTCCTTCGCTGTTTTTTTCTGATTAATTTAACTGTGGGTTCAACGGCAAGAAGTAGTAGTGGAGCTCTTTGTGTAGGAGCTACCACCTGTTACTGCCGCAAAATAGCGTGCACATAAGACATGAGACATGTCTGCTTTGTCTCTGGGATGGTAACGCATTTGCAAGGCCTTTGGTATTGCAGATGTATGTAGGCAGCGGTGATCACTTAACATCAGATGGGCCGTCGGCTTATTTACCATCAAACGATATAAAAAAAAAACAGTTGAATCGTTACTCCGGGACTCGTTGTGCTTCATTGCCTCGGCGCTTTTCTGGTGATCATCACTGTTGATATTGGTGTTTAGGAGTTGTAGTGATAGGACATAGTGTGGTCGGTTGGCCCCAAAAAAAATGCTGTCTATTTGTCTTTTATTGGTAGATCTTTTGAATATTATATGTTGAATCCATCCACTGCGTAAACCTGGATCAAACCAGTATTTCCTTACATTTACTTTGCAAATATGCTGGACTGACAGTGAATTGTCAGTCCAGCCAAAGCCGGCGGGCAATAAAAAAATATTAAAACATAGCCATTTAATTCGCCATTTTAAAATTTCTTAACAAAATTAGGTACTAGACACGACCAATCAATTGACATATTTTTACGAGCTATCAAAACTCGATGTTCCGTCACTTTTAAACTAGGTATAGTAAACGAGTCTCAAAACCATCAGTAATTCTATTGTTACCAAAGCTTTACCTCACAGAACCACACAAAGTATCAATATCAAACTGCCACACACAATTTCCTGAAAATCTTTTTTAAGAAACTGCCAGACGAGACGATAATTATTAATTGAATTAAAGTTATTAACGTCAAGTTTGTGTGAAAACATTTTAAAAAAGAATTTCGCGAAGGAAAAATACTTAGGAAACCAAGGAAAAGTTTTAGTTGAGAGAACAATTTTAAGTGGGTCTCTAATTTACATTAATTTAACATTACACATCACGCATGTATTCCCCGAAGGGTTAGGCGGAGGTGTACTAATGTACAGTGTGCACCCACAGTTTGCCGGTATGTTTAGTTTCTATGTAGGGACGAGCCTATTGCCAATAACCGGGCACAAATCCTAACTCCGAGCTGCTACTGAGAATTTCATAGTTCCGTACCATTATCTATAAAAACGGCAAAAAATCATGTGTGTTGTATGGGATCTTAAATATTTATTTTATTCTGTTTTTTAGTATTTGTTGTTATAGCAGCAACAGAAATACATCATCTGTAAAAATTGCAACTGTCTAACTATCACGGTTCATGAGATACAGCCCGGTGACAGACGGACAGCGGAGTCTTAGTAATAGGGTCCTGTTTTATACTATGGGTACGGAACCCTAAAAATGTGTGTTATTTTTCCAAATTTATTTAAATAAACGCACATAACTAACTTATTTTAATCCAAAAATACCAACGTTTGACATTATTATAAATAAACCACAAATAATATTGCATTTAAAATAAATATCCGAAAGTATCAATTTATTAATAAATGAACTGTTGAAATTTATTAAAGCCATACATTAGGAACTAGAATGCTTTTAATAATCATATATTTAACTATTCTCTTGAATATTTTATCAATATGTATGTTTGAAATCATGATAGGAAAAAGTATCTTGAGCATACGTTACAATATAAAATACATATACCATCACGCCTGTTTTTCCCGAAGGGTTAGGCACAGGTGTATCAATGTACACCCACAGTTCGCCGGTATGTTTAAGTCCCATGTAATAGGGGGCGCGCCTATTGCCATAATACTGACACAAATCCTAACTCCGAGCTGCTAGTGAGAAATCCGTAGGAAAACCCAATAACATTTTTTGCTCGACTTGGGAATCGAACCCAAGACCTCTAGCGTAGCAGCCGCGCTGAAGACCACTAGGCTACGAGGCAGTTCAACAAAACAATATAAAATACTTCCTACTAATCTTATCTTATCTTCTTACTGAATATTATAAATGCAAAAGTTTGTGAGGTTGGATGGATAGATGGATGATTGTTACTCTTTCACGCTTAAAAGAACGGCTGAATGGGTCTGGATGAAATTTGGCACTGAGATAGATTGTAGTGTTGAATAACACATAGGATACTTTTATCTCGACAAAATGTTCCAAATGTTCAAATGGGCACAAGAAGGGACATGGATGGGTTTTAATCAGTAGAAGTCTGACACTCCCTCCCGCTCCGCCCAGGGGGGGGGAAGTTATTTGATGAATACCCATCACTAAAAAAAAATGGAGAAGCTAGTAATTAATAAAAAAGACGAAATGCTTTTTTATTTTTCCATTTCCCAAATTAGTGAATACGTTTTCGTGTATTTTTAACGAGGTTGAAAGCGCTCATTACGAAAATGGCCAAAGTAAATGAGTATAATTAGCGAAGAGAGACATATGAAAAATGTGAGATGTTTTCGCCATCCGAGTTCAGATGTAGCAAGTTTACGCAATTTGAAATTATTATTTTCGCATTTTTTTTTTCCTTATTATCCAAAAGGCCTACCGCTAATGTTTAAACATATTTACTATATATATTGAAACTTTATGCATAAATGTAAAAAAATACACCGTATAAAGACGGATTTAATGCCTTAGGCATTGATGGTGAGCAGTGGGTAGCTCACCGTCCGTACGTTGCATAACGACAGGCCGTGTCGACGGCGCGTTCGTGTTCCACGCGCGCCACAAAGAGAAAATTTTGAACGGGCCACTCAGGGCCGATGCATGCCGGGCCTGTGGGCTCGTAAGAGATACCGCGGCCTCGGAATGCAAAGGGCACAAGAAGGAATATGGATGGATTTTAGTCAGTAAAAGTCTGACACTCCCTCCCGCCCCGCCCAAGGCGGGGGAAGTCATTTGATGAATTCCTAACCCTAAAAAACAAAAGCCCCGTTGGTCTCGTGGTTGAACTGGCCTGTTAGTCTCGTGGTCGCAAGCGCGACTGATGAGCGTGGGGTCCCTTGGGTTGCTACTGAGCAAATCCTAATGGAAAAACCCAATAACACTTTGCTCGACCTGGGAATCGAACCCAGGACCCCATGCTTATCAGTCGCGCTTGTGACCACGGGACCAAAGGGGCAAGAAAAAAATAATCGGTATATTCGTTCTACCTATAGCGGACGAATAAAATTACTTTTTAAACTTAACCTTCCAAACGGTAGACTTCTTCTAAATGTCCCATTCATGGCATAACGTATACTAAAGCTGTTCTACTTCTACATTATCATAATTATTTTACGGTTATCTCTCATGCTTGATATAACTTACTGAAGTTGTGTCGGCGTGTTTGTTCTCGGCCCAGCGTCGATAACTAATACGATAACCCAAATAACTATTTAACCATTTTATTAGTCGTTATTTTAAACGTTATTTTTAAAGTTATAGAGTAGCGTGTTAGGGTTACGGTAACGAAAATGTTTTTGTAACGTTAGGGAGGGAACTAAGGACCGAAGTCTTCAAGTAACTTTTGCTATTGTAAAAAGAGACAGTTGTTTCATACATTTTAATTGTAGCATTGCAGTTTTGTATGGAACTACAGTTTTTTTTTATGAGCGATGTTTAAACCATTGTTTAATCAATAATACAAGTACCTACTAGGTTTATGGTAAAAGTTTTATCGTTGATGTTAGTCTGTCATTCGTAGATCCTTGACAGTCGTTACGGGTAGTCAGAACTCCGAAAATCTGACAAGCAGTCTTACCAAGAGGTATCACGTTACCCAGTAACTAGACTGTGGAGATCTGATTCACTCCGTGTACAATATTGATATTCAGGTGCACTTGCACCGGCACCAGTTAGACTAAGAGCCGACCCTTAGCATAGTTAGGAAAAGGCTATGAGGAAGGATATAAGGATGATGAAGCGCTCACAGATCACCGACCAAACCAGAATCACTCCAAAACGTAATAACCTTCATCCAATATCAAAAGGGAGCTTATACCGGTTTTAATAAAACTTAAATTGGTCTGTAAGTGTTTGATATCGGTTCATAAACCAGTCCTCAGTGCGTTATTAGTTTGATATTAAGTTTTTGAGATTTTGTGGCTTCATCTTTCTATTATGAAGTTTGCAAAAAATTTGAGTATGACTTTCAGTGGAGTAATGGCATAAAAGCAATATGAATTCTAGCCGAATTTCAGGTTTATTTTTAAGAAAGTTTTTAAACCATTTCAAAAGAATAGGCTTAGATGGTTCGGTCATGTTTAGAGGATCAATAAAAAGTGAATAACAAAAGGAATCTATATGGCAGATGTGAGTGGCAACGCAGGGACGATGCCCTAAAAAGACCTACCCTGACCTTATTGGTGAGATTCTTCAAAAAGGTCGGGTGCGCAGTACTCGTAGCCAGAGTGCTTGTATGATCAGATGTATGAACGTGGACGAGGGGAGAGGAGCATAACGTATACTAAAGCTGAAAAAAAAGATGAAAAGATGTAAGCACCTTAGCAGGTGGCGGTCTGTAGTTTCTGCCAACCCCCATTGGAAAAAGGCGTGAGTTTATGTATGTATTTTGGATAAGTGACGTCACAGATTGCTATTGCCCTGCAAAAGCTATTTGATTGGTGGTGTCTTACCCAGAGCTTGATGTGAGCTGTCAATTAAAAGTCAAATATGTATCAAAAACATTTGCTGTTCCCTACAAGTTGTCGTGTTACGTGAACAAAAATGTCATCAGTAGATCAGTAGATTTTTGTTTCGCGGCTTCAGGATTATTCCTACAGTCAAAGTTTTTCACAATGATAAGTTCAATGACTTAGCACACGAGGTTGTTGACATGTGGGATGTAGACTCAGCGATTATTGTGCCAATGGCTTAATTTCCAAGAGCTTCGACCAACATCTAAGGAGGCTATCGTTGGGCGGCTGGATCAAGGGCTTGATACAGAAAGCGGTACTCCTAGGCATGGCGCGTATTGTTAGGAGATTCCTTTCTCAGGAGCCCTGACCACCGGTGACTCGGATCCTGTTTCCGACGCCGGTGGGCTACTATTTTTTTTGTGTTGTTATAAAAAATGAAATTTATATGTATTAATAATGAATAAATGAGTTCAATTACCCCTTTTTAGGTTTCTGGTAAATAAAGAATGGCGTAAACTCTTGTTGTCTCTTTCCACCCTGGTACAGTTAAACGGAATTCTAAAAACCTCCACTTTGTTCCCAGGTTGGACACACGAGAAGGCATGATATCCCAGTGGACGGATCCCATCTTAGGAGTCAGAGCTACCTTCAGGAGCGACACTCGTCCTGCAGTACTGGTTCTCACCAAGTTAAGGTAAGCAGTAATATTATTATGCTTTCCGATTAATTTCGTTGCGGGATCCAGGACAGTCGAATTGATTATATGGGATATTTATTCATTGACTCGGCACTTTTCTGGTGGTTGCCTCTGTTAATTCTGATTTTCAGGAGTAGAAGTAGTAGATATTAGGGTGTATCAAAAAAAATTCCATGCTTCAAAATTATCGGTTTATATCAGTTTTTTTTTTTTTTTGGGGGGTGGGAAATCATCAAATAACTTCTCCCGCCCTGGGCGGGACGGGAGGGAGTGTCAGACTTTTACTGACTAAAACCCACCCATGTTCCTTCTTGTGCCCTTTGCGTTCCGGGGGCGCGGTATCTCTTGCGAACAACCCGCAGCCCCGGCAGGCATCGGCCCTCAGTGGCCCCTTCCTTTTGCTGACATCTCTTTGAGGCGCGCGTGGAACACGAACGCGCCGTCGACACGGCGGTTTATATCAGTAGGCCTAACACGAAGGAGTATAAATCGAATCGTCTTGACGTTTCAAATTCCGCGAGGTCGTACTTGCCCTCCAGAATAGATGCTTATTTTCATAATGACTATGTTAGCATAAAAAATGTATGGTCTTGCAGAAAAACAATTTATCTTTACAAGTTTTAAATATTTCAAATCCCATCTAAACTAAAACGATGATCCCTCCATTATAATACCAGCATTACACAAACTATAAAGTACAGAGATAAACTAAAACCCAGTTGGACGTAACTCCGCTCGTATGTCCCGGGTTTTATAGCCTAAAACATGGTATTAATTAAGGCTAGAACAACAGCGCAATATGGCCGCCGACTAATGACTTGTTAGCCTATAAAATGTAATGCTGGACTAGTTTAATGTTTTATTATAAGGAGTGTTAAGAAGCGCTTTAGCGGCTATGAGTATCCGAACACAAGACACCTTAAAACACACATTTTTTGTCGCATAGTCTAGCGTATTAGTACATATAACAAGTCTGAAAAAAATTTAGTGTATGGTCAAGGATTCAACGAAAAGACTTACCTGTATATATTTCATGAAAGTATAATAGTACCATGGTAAAAAAATCGTAAAGGAGAGCATAATAACATTTTTTCGTCTGCTTCTGCCTGCGACTTTGTCCGCGTCAAATTGATCCTGAAATGTATCCTATGTGTTATTCCATATTACAATCTATCTCAGTACCAAATTTCGTCCAGATCTGTTCAGCCGTTTAAGCGTAGCAAACAGTCATCCATCTTTACATACTTTCGCATTTATAAATAAGTACATACATACATACCATCACGCCTGTATTCCCAGAAGGGTTAGGTAAAGGTGTACCAGTGTACACCCACAGTTCGCCAGTATGCTAAGGTGAGCGTGAGAATTTCATAGAAAAACCCGATAACACTTTTTACTCGACATGGGAATCGAACCCAAGACCTTTAGCGTAGCAGTCGCGCTTAGGACCACTAGGCTAACCAGGCAGTTATAAATTAGTAAGATAGGACTATCTTCAAACATGCGCGCACGTGTAAAACCATAGACAATGATCTATTACTAGAGACTCCATTCACGTTTAACCCGATATTAATTAATCCGCCATTTCAAACATTGTAAATATTAAGTAACATCAAATATCAAATTCCTGTTCGATTAATGTGGATACCTTTGAAAGGAATTTGGTTTAATCAACATAATTGCTCGTTTGCTGTAAAGGGAGTGTGCCCACTACAACGTAACATACTGTTGGAGTATTGGCGAAAAACAAATAAAGCACTTGTAGAAAATGAGTTTAATAATTAGACTGCCTGTACACAGAAGCGGAGCGAGGCTGCGGATCGGAAAAACGGAGAAATATTAACCAATAGGATTGCATATCTAGGTCAATGGGTCGTCTTAGGGGAGCGAAGCGAAGATTTTATGCAACCCTATTGGTTAATATTTCTCCATTTCTCCGCTCCGCAGCCTCGCTCCGCTTCTGTGGACAGGCAGTCCTAATCGGGTTAGCACAGTATGGACATAGTTGAGAGCAGCAGACAAAAAAGAAAAATTAAACTCTGACAAAAACTCCACTGAGCCATCACGACACTTTATGGTAAGATACGGTGTAATGGGCAAATGCCTTAAACTGTAATTATATGAAAACGTGCAAAATCCCGCCATGGCTGATGCCAGGAAATGTTGATTGGTAGGTATTTAATTATGTCTAGGGAAGTAATTTACTTAAGCAAAGGTGTAGAGGGAAATATGATAAGGGGGTTTAAAATGCTTAAAGATTTTGTTGGGAAAAGTACGGGGGGGGGGGGGGGGATCGCTTTCCTTGGCAATAGGACCGCATACGATAGGAAGAAAAAAACTGGATTTGAATTTCTTAAATAGGTACAATTTTGGTCCCTCATTGTCTTAACAATGCTGCAATCAAGCCTCGACCAAAATGACATATTCAAATCACTTTTTTTATGCATGGCAAACAAACTGTCGGCCGCTCTGATGTTAATTGGTCACCTTTGCCTATAGACATCTGCAATACCAAAGACTTTGCAAATACGTTGCTATCCCAAAGACAAAGTTGAAATGTTTCATGTGCCTGTAATTTTTCCGGCACCCAAACCTTTCAAACCGGGACACAGCAACGCTGCTTTGCGGCTGAAAAAGGTATGAAGTATCATAGATAATTAATTATTTTCTGACAAGCGTTTCATAATAAACCACTGCAAATTATCCTAGCAAGTTCGTTATGAAAAAAGGAAAAGCCAATTTGTAGCCACTAAAGACAAATGCATCTCCTAATATCGTTGATTACGTAAAGGTTTCCTCGGAGGCTAAGCAGGTGAGATATATCGGCCACTCGGCGAGCTGGCTACAGGAAAACGTATTGGCGGGAGTACGGTACTGCAGTAGCCATTACTCTGTTCAGCTTACCTTTAGAAAATGCTGTTTTCTGTAGCTGCTTTTACAAAACATGAGCTTTTTTTTTTTTTGGTGGTTGGGAAATCATCAAATAACTTCTCCCGCCCTGGGCGGGGCGGGAGGGAGTGTCAGACTTTTACTGGCTAAAACCCACCCATGTTCCTTCTTGTGCCCTTTGCGTTCCGGGGGCGCGGTATCTCTTGCGAACAAACCGCAGCCCTGGCAGGCATCGGCCGCAGTGGCCCCTTCCATGTGCTGTCGTCTCGCGGCTCCCGACGTCCGGAGCGTCTACCGCGGCGGCTGGGAGGGGAGAACCGCTGTCTCAACCGTCCCGCCGCCTCCTTCTCAAGCATTACTGCCTCGCAGAAAGAGGCGACTGCATCCCATTCCCTCTCGCTCCAGACCATGGCTTGCACCAGGGCCGGACGCGAGAGTTCGCCGCCGCCGATGGCCGCCACGAGGACTCGGCGATGCTCCGCCCAAGCGGGGCATACCGCCACGGTGTGCTCCACCGTGTCTTCGGGGCGATCCACACAATGGTGACACTCGGACGTTTCCTCCCGCCCGATGAGGTGCAGGAACCTCCCGAAAACATGGGCTTAAGATTGATAAACACATAGAATTTTGAGCTTTGCCAAAAAAGCCAACACACAATCTCTCAATGAGGTCAAAGTCAAATCTTTTATTTCAATAAGATTACTAAAAGGCACTTTTGAAAGAAAAATAAAATAATAATCTAACTGCCCATTTCAAAAGCTAGTTTCTTATGAAGAAGAAATGGTAAGAAACTCCATCATCCATCACTCAATAATGAAATTATTATTTATATATATACCATCACGCCTGTATTCCCCGAAGGGTTAGGCAGAGGTGTAACAATGTACACCCACAGTTCGCCGGTATATTTAGGTCCCATGTAATAAGGGGCAAGCCTATTGCCATTAACCGGGCACAAATCCTAACTCCGAGCTGCTACTGAGAATTTCATAATAAATAAATAATAATAATAAAGAACTGCCTCGGTAGCCTAGTGGTCCTAAGCGCGACTGCTAACTATCGTATGAACCCCGTGCAATGCGAACTCCGTGCGCTGCGAACACCACACCACGGAACGCGCACCGCGCCGTCTCTTCGCTAGAGGAGCCATCATAGCCGTGGGATCGCGCGCACGCATATAGCCCCCTTCTCGATATCCATTGGGTCGTTTTGGCAGACCTAGGACCTAACCTAACACATTGTTATAATTGTTGGTACTTTAAATGTTGTACTTTTGTTGGTGGTTGGTTGGTACTGAAAATGCTTTGTGTGCAATCAATATTTATATATAAGTAATCCAGCACGTTATGTGTCAGACTCCCGGTGTATGAAAACCAAAATTAGCCCCGTTTCTCTCCTGACAGCAATCGCGACTGTTGGGTTTCGGAGTACTGGGTTCAATTCCCAGCTCTGGCAAAGTGGTATAGATTGATCGCCGTGACTAAAAATTGGTGGGAAGAATATTAGGTATTAGCTAATAAAAGTTTGACATGGCTCTTTAATTTTTTACAGATATTATTAAGGACATAAAAATATACATGACCAAGCAATTTACATATTTTTCGGTCATTATTACCTCTGTGTATTCATATAAAAATAGCTCCGAGCAATATTTCCCCGATCTCGTAAATTACCCTCGATACGTTCCCATTAGTTTCGGCAATTTATAGCTTCAAAGTGGTTTAGAAAATTTATAGTATCGATATGAGTCATCTGTTTCGATTCGATGACAACGATGTTATCGATACAATCGGTCTCGAGTTTCATAGTTTATCGATTACCCGTCACTGTTTTTGTGAAAGAATTCTGTGAGGTTTTCGTTTGTTGTTACTGTTTTCCAGTAATTGTTAATGATTTAAAATTACATTATTTTTTATATTCAAGTTTTGTTTATTTGGATAACTTTTTCAAATTAAACTTAATTAATCACCGTACAAGTTGAATTTTAATTTAACCCCAAGGGGTTGAAAGTACTTAAGAATATTGATAACTAGCCCTTGCCCGCGACTTCGTCCGCGTCAAGTATGATATATTATCCCACGGGACTCGTACATTTTTCCGGGATAAAAAGTATCCTATATATTATTCCACATTACAATCGTATCTCTGTGCCAAATTTCATCCAGATCCGTTCAGCCGTTTAAGCGTGAAAGAGTAACAAACAGCCATCCATCCCTCCTAACAAACTTTCGCATTTATAATATTAGTAGGATAGGATAAATCAAATGTCAGCGTGTATTCATGGACGTCTGATCTCAGTTATATCACCAATTCCGTAGCCAAATGAAACATTCAGAACAGCTCTTTGCAGTCCATCAAAGTAGCCACCAGGTATGACGATACTAAAATACATCTGGCGCACCATTGGACCATATTCGGCTAACCTACCTACATTAACCTGGTACCTCGGTCAGAGTGCCCGTTTACCTGCGAACTGGTTAATATTTTTACCGCGTTTATCATATTAGCAGAAAGTAAGATTCTATTCTGAAAACCAGAGTCAGGCACATGTGGTCTGGCATATATGCTGAAAACAAATATTTTTTTGTATTTATTACTTTTGCATGCACATGGTCTGTTCAATAAACACTATTTCTTTCTTTCAGATCTTGGGTCTTATCAAGTTGTCCACCTCTGGCTTATATCATAGCGCCCGTTCACGGCTTTAACTAATTAAATCTATTTATTTCAGGCCTGAAGACAGTGGGCAGTACAGATGTCGAGTTGATTTCATAAAATCACCAACAAAGAACAGTAAACTTAATCTCACTGTCCTAAGTAAGTATTTAAGTAATCTTAGTGACCCTAAGTAGTACCTAAGTATGTCATTTGTAAAGATTAGCTTAGGTTTAGTGGGACAATGGAACATCATGTTTATTAGGGTCCTTTAAGAAGGCGACTGTATGGTTTCTGATATACACTGGGTAAAATAAGTTAACTGCCTCGTTGGCCTAGTGGTCCTAAGCGCGACTGCTACGTTAGAGGTCTTGGGTCCGATTCCCAGGTCGAGAAAAAAGTGTTATTGGGTTTTTCTATGAATTTTTCAGTAACAGCTCGGAGTTAGTATTTGCGCCCGGTTAATGGCAATAGGCTCGCTCCCTATTACATGGGACCTAAAAACATACCGGCGAACTGTGGGTGTACATTAGTACACCTCTGCCTAACCCTCTGGGGAATACAGGCGTGATGGTATGTTATGTTAAAATAAGTTAACTGGGACATCTTAACAGACTTGACTCTTTACGTTTGTGTGTATCATATTGACTGCCTCGTCAGCCTACTGTTTCTGGCGCGACTGCTACGCTAGAGGTCTTGGGTTCGATTCCCAGATCGAGCAATGCTATTGGGATTTCCTATGAAATTATTAGAAGTAGTTTGCAGTTAAGTTTTTGCCCGGTTAATGGTAATAGGCTTGCTCCCTATTACATGGGACCTAAACATACCGGTGCACTGTGACTGTACATTGGTACACCTCTGCCTAACCCTTCGGGGAATACAGGCGTGATGGCATGTTGTGTTACTAGACTTCCACGCGGACGTTATGAAAAATCTCTGTTAGATCACAATGTACTCATTATACTTTTGTTTCCAGTACCTCCTGAACGGCTGATAGTCCTGAACCATGAGGGTAACGAGATCCGAAACAGTATCCTGGGACCTTACGATGAAGGAACAGAAGTCAACTTGACTTGCATCGCTGTGGGAGGTGAGAAACCTATGACTAATTGCTTATTATTATAACAGCTCGGCTCCGACGCATAAATAATTTGCCATTCAATTTAGAACTTTAAATCGTGTACGTTAAAATATTTTTTACAATGCTAATCTAAAAAGGTGACGGCTTGCGGGCGGCGCGCTGGCAGTTTGGGTTATTTGAAAGAAAACCTCGTGTTAACCAACATTTACACGCACAAAGTCCCGGGCATAAGCTAGTATAGCATAAAAAGTTCTTAATCACTCAAGTAAGATCACTTTCACACCATTTCCTACATCCCCTACTTCCTTAACACGACCTTAACATTTTTTACCTCAATTTCGCCCCTCTCTAAATTACGTATTACACGCTTAACATGTCAGGGGTGTGTTTTCAACAACAGTTTATTCTAACGCAATGGGAACATGCAACGTGTGTTAGACAACCCTGGAAGGGTGACGTACGAAGTGCGCTGTTTATGGGAACATTACCTATGTATGCTTGACTGTAATATGGGTGTTATTATTATGTAGTTTAGGATATATTTTGCTTTATACGACCGCATTTTCATGTTATAGAAGGTTCTATTTCTCTTTCGATGTGCGTCTTATCTTTATCGCGATATGGTCTTGATTTCTTTGCACTAATATAGACCTTTGATAAAGTAAATTATCTCCTAAAGTCCAGTCATTTGGTAATTTGATCTGGAAAGTTTACCGGGAGTTTAAAAAATGTGTAATTTTATGTGCTCTTTCCGAATTTCAACTTTGCCACCTTGTATTTTTACCGTTCGCGCCGCCATATTGGAAAAATGGCGCGTAATAGCAGTTTTTGGACAATAACTATTTCCCGACTTATTTTACAATAAAATATAAGTAATAATTATACAAAAACACAAAATTGTAAGTAACCCTCGACAGAACAATGAAAATCCCTACAGCAGTTAAAAAAAAAGCTGATAACTTTGAAACCGCTGAACCGATTTCAATCAAACCTAGCTAAAAACACTCCCGACTAATTCACCTTTCAAACAAAAAACAAAATCAAAATCGGTTCATGCGTTCGGGAACTACGATGCCATAGACAGAGACACACACACACACAGACACGTCAAATTTATAACACCCCGTCGTTTTTGCGTCGGGGTTTAAAAATTAAACCAGATAAAATTTCCTACAATTTATGGACAGACTTTTTTTGTACAACCATTAGTTTTGGCGTACGACCGTAAAAAAAATGGTATTAATACTTCCCGGACGAGCCTCTTCACAAAGAACTACAAAAAAATCCCTCTCATATTTAAGCTATATTCTAAAATACTTTTATTTTATATTTTATATAAAAGTAAAATTAGAAAAAAGCTATTTTCCTTTTTCAATTTCTCGCCTTCTAAATCACGCGTGTTATCAAGTACATGTTGATGTAAGCCCGGCCCCCTCAGACATTTGCTAACAACTTTGCCTGCCGCTTGTTTACGAACGGATATAGAAATCTGATAAAAAAGGTTCTCTTGTAAGTCTCTGCTTTTTCAGCATCACTTGTTGACAATAGTGTTGTGTTTACCATTCAGATACCACATGTCTATGAGGAAAGGGTTCAATATAACTATGAGAAACGTTGATGCCCTTTTTTCATTGACGTTAATAAGAGTGGAAATGTGATAGGTTTGTGTATGTATGAGAAATAGGGTGTAAAGTTTCTCATCCTCCATTAAAACGGGAGGATTCTCCGTCCAGATGAGAGTTGTGTCTAGTAAGATACTGCCCGACGGTTGTTGTGGGGATTTTGTATATGTATATCTAAATTTCGCTGAGAACTTTGATAGCGCGATGTAGGAAACGTCACGGTAGTTCACATGTTGCGCGAGAAATGTCGCTACAGGTTCACCATTATTTTGTTAAGTTTTTTTTTTTATGTCAGCCATATTACTGTCATTGGTATAAGCCGATACGGGTTCCATTGTAACATAGATACATATATGTATACTCTGCACTTGGTTAATGTCAATGGTCCGGTAATGTGGAGCCGCTATTTAGTACTGCCACAGGCTTAAAAGTTCCCTTCATGTCATTTTTTGAAATTAGAACGGCCATTTTGTTTTTTGCACTTGTTTTTGTTTTGACACAAAATGACCGCCGTTTCATACGAACATCATCTTCCTGCCCTTATCTCATGTTAGTTGGGGTCACCGCAACACGTTTTCTTATTCCATTACGTCTTGTCACCCGTCATGGTATCACTGACTCCCTTCTCTTTCTGATCACACGCGTTTTATAGAAACAAGAACCTATTTTAATGAGTCGACTACAACTATTATAGCACTATAAGATAAATGTTTAAAAATTTCGCACTTTTTGAAGGTCACATGATTTAATTTCACTCAGTTTTTGTTATCTTGCAAGTATACAAGCTAATTTCAACTCTATCCAGTATTATTTTAATTCTTTGCATTGTTCACTGCGCGGACCGTATAACGTCGACATGACCGAGTTTTGCGAATATTTTTGCAGTTTATAATCTAAAAACTTCGCCCATAGTTTCTACAAAGGTACCACCCTGCAAAGGCAGCACCCTGTATCAGCCGTCACCGTGGGGTGTTCCGTTTTTACGAAAAATGTCCGATTCACGCACACGATTTGCTTGTGGTCAAAGACATAAGAGACAGCGGGTGGCATTAAAATTCACTATCCATCATGGAGGGGGTAAAAGTAGTCTAAAACATGAAACTTCTACTATGGAATCAACTTAATAATGAACCAAATCCAAGATCTAAACGAGAACAATAAAAGAGCTGTACAGGTTGCTCAAGACTGGTCGGACCAAAATTTAATACGAGTTAATCGACACGAAAAGAAGACACAAAAATTAAAAAGTGCATAAAACATAAACTGGATAGAATTGAAAGTTTAGTAATCTAAAATTCTGTTAAGTAACATTTATTTTGAATATGCTTTGTAAAATTAGCATCTTGTACACTTACACCTATAGGTACAAAAGCTTGTTTGTTTGAACGTGAAAATCTCCGGAACTGCTGGTCCGATTCTGATAATTCTTTCGCTAATATGAAGCTACCTTATTCCTGAGGCTATAATATTTATTAAACACGGAACGCCTGACACATGTGAAACATCGAAATTATTTTGTACAAGTAATATGCATAAAAGAATATTACGACAGGAATTACATATAGACTGTATATTATATACCATCATATATCGTGGTGACGCGTCGCCACGGCATGCGTCGCCACGCCAGCAATCAGTTTTACGGCTATAGATGTTTCACATCAAAATAATGGATCGGTAAGACAAATTCAGCGCAGGCCCGATCATTGTGGCTGTCTTTCGGGGAGGCCTATGTGCAACAGTGGACGTCGTTCGGCTGTCATGCAGATGATGACGAAGAAACTTCACGCGGACATCAAAACCCGCTGTCTCTTGCACCTTGTACCACACCTCGCACCCTTAGTTGACATGGGTACACTGGGGTACACAACCGCCATTGTTTTACACGATTTTTTTATTCACTCAAGCCATTCGCGCACACAATGTAAAGTATACAATTATATGTCTGGCCTTTTGTACCCGACCAGTAATTATGTGGGTTAGGGCGGTATAAAATGGCGGGTTTTTTGAAAACTTTTAGGGTTGAATAGGTTTTTGTTAGCTTAGAGGGGAGAGAAAAGAAATGGCGATGCTGGTAGCTATTGCCGTTTTAAGGAAAATTATTAGCTTATATTACTTACTAACTGCCTCGGTAGCCTAGTGGTCCTAAGCGCGACTGCTATGCTAGAGGTCTTGGTTTAGATTTCCAGGTCGAGCAAAAAGTGTTATTGGGTTTTTCTATGAAATTCTCAGTAGCAGCTCGGAGTTAGGCATTGTGCCCGGTTAATGGCAATAGGCTCGCCCCCTATTACATGAGACCTTAACATACCGGCGAACTGTGGGTGTACTCTGGTACACCTCTGCCTAACACTTCGGAGAATACAGGCGTGATGGTATGTTATGATGGTCATTAGCTTATATACGTGCGAAAGCATTTCGGAAATTTGTCGAGATCTTCTTGCTTCGCTTTTATTGCGTAGTAAATAGGTTCGATATTCCATCGCAAGGGAACTGCACTGACAGCACACTATATTAAAGTAGTTTAGATGTATTTCTGGTCAATTAGTAATTGACCAAAAATACTAATGTCTGTGTTGCATGTCTTGAAAATAAATATTTTTTAATTTTTTTTTATGTCATTGGATGGCAAACAAGCCAACGGGCAGCCTGATGTTAGGTGGTCACCACTACATGGAGACATCTGCAATACCAGAGCCTTATCTGCAATACCTTGTAATTACACCGGCACCCATACCTTTCAAACCAGAACACCGCAACGATGCGAGAAATAGGTATGGTGGCAGTACTTCCCCGGACGAGCTCCTTCACAAAGAGCTCTTCTACTACATTTATTTCAATGAAGAACAAGCGGAAGATTACGTTTTATACCCGATTTTAACCTATCGTTTAATGAATCATTTATTTATTATATTTATATAGTTTATATATCGATTAATATGCTTGTCTGTCTAGGTCGCCCTATCGCCCGTGTATCCTGGTGGAAATCGCACGCACTTCTCGCCAACTCTGAAGGGAGAGCCACCGCCTCCTTCAGGCTGCAGAGGTCTGACTACGGGACTGACATCACTTGTCAGGTAAGTTGCTACAAGCACACACATATAGGGTGTCTTTTTATTCACCCGCCATCTTTCAGGGGGTCAATGTACTCATCAATTTTTGCTAAAGGACCAATCCCAAAGCATGAAAACAAAGGTTAGCTGTTCCAGACATTTTGATTTAGTTTTTATCCCCCGACGCAAAAACGACGGGGTGTTATAAGTTTGACGTGTCTGTGTGTGTGTGTCTGTCTGTGGTATCGTAGCTCCTGCACGCACGAACCGATTTTGATTTAGTTTTTTTGTTTTAAAGACGAATTAGTCGGGAGTGTTCTTAGCTATGTTTGATGGATATCGGTTCAGCGGTTTCAAAGTTATCAGCTCTTTTGTTAGCTGCGGTAGGGATTTTTATTCTTTTGTCAGGGGTTACTTAATTGTAAGGATCAGCAGACTTTTTTTGATATGTAATATCTATGGCCGCACGTAAAACCGATTGTTCATATTTAATTAGTACTTTCAACCATTGAAAGATGGCGGGTGAATGGAAAGTTATCTTGCATAGGTGGTTGCATACAATCACGCCTGTATTCCCCGAAGGGTTAGGCAGAGGTGTACCAATGTACACCTACAGTTCGCCGGTATGTTTAGGTCCCATGTAATAAGGGGCGAGCCTATTGCTATTAACCGGGCGCAAAACCTAACTCCGAGCTGCTACTGAGAATTTTATAGAAAAATCCAATAACACTTTTTGCTCGACCTGGGAATCGAGTTTAAGACTTCTAGCGTAGCAGTCGCGCTTAGGACCACTAGGCTAACGAGGCATAGGTATACACGTGTAACAAAATTAGGCCACAGTCGTCAATATTCAAGAGCAATTTCCCTGTATATTATTAATTCAATTACTTAAAGTGTACGCTTATAAGGATACATTGCGCATGTATATATGCTGTACGCATACTTTAATTCAACGAGGAAAACGTAAAATTTTACTGACTTTTTTTTTAATTTTTTTTGGTGGGTGGGAAATCATCAAATAACTTCTCCCGCCCTGGGCGGGGCGGCAGGGAGTGTCAAACTTTTACTGACTAAAACCCACCCATGTTCCTTCTTGTGCCCTTTGCGTTCCGGGGGCGCGGTATCTCTTGCGAACAACCCGCAGCCCCGGCAGGCATCGGCCCTCAGTGGCCCCTTCCTTTTGCTGACATCTCTTTGAGGCGCGCGTGGAACACGAACGCGCCGTCGCCACGGCCTGTCGTTATGCAACGTAAGGACGGTGAGCTACCCATTGCTCACCGTCCACAGGCCAGTAAAAATTTTACTGACTGGCCTAATATTTTTGCACGTGCATGTTTTTGGCATTTGAAACAAGTTTGACGTAATTGGTTAAATAATTGAGAGAACGGCTCGTTTTGGCAGCAATAAGGCCGCTATCCCACTGGCGTTTTATGAGCGTTGGCGTTTCTGTGTGTGCGCAACGACAACGCTGCGTAGACGCGACGTTGACGTCGCGAGTTTCTAGTGGCAAGCGTTCGCACTGTAAGGCTCCTATCACACTGGCGTTTTTCGAGGCAAAGCGAGCACGCGACGGGCACGCTACGTTATCGCCGCCTGAGTGTGGGGGAGCGGGCTGCCGAATGCGACTATACAAAATGGCTTCGGCGGCGCTATTCGCGGCGAAACCGCTGCGCTCTCGCCTCGCTTTGAATTCGCTTGAAAATCGCTAGTGTGATAACGCCCTAACTGCGCAACGATAACACAATGGTAACATGTTGCCAGACAGAGCGGGACGGCGAGATTGTACCTGTTGCCAAAAAACGCAACGTTAACGTCGCGTTGACGTTGCGCAATCGCAGTGCGACCGCTTGCCACTAGAGACTCGCGGCGTCAACGCTGCGTCTGCGCTCATAAAACGCCAGTGGAATAGCGGCCTAAGCCCAATTATATAGAGCCATTCCAGAACTCTGTTGCATAAATAAGTTATTGTAACATGTTCATCATGGGGCTAAGTGGGACGCGTACATGCAGGCGCTGTGAGGAGGCTGATGAAACGCCACTTCATGTTCTGGGGCAGCCATACTCAAAGTGTGCTCCGCGAAGCCCTAGGGCTCCACGAAAATACTAGTAATCATAAAATAATTCCTTCTCGGTTTTTTTTCGTCGGTTAACAAATGATTGAAAGGAAAAAACAATTTAATACATCCCATTACATGCAAATATCAATTGTTAAGTAATATGATTCATCATCATCTGCTTAACCTTTTCCCAACTATGCTAGCGTCGGCTTCCATTCTAACCGGATGCAGCTGTGTACCAGTGTTTTACATGGAGCGACTGCCTATCTGACCTACACACATGAAACCAATTGTAATTATTTTGAATTTCGGGAAATATTTTGTTGACCATAAGGGTTCTGTCATCAAAAAAAACTAATCCTGCAGTTCATTACAGCTGCTGGGTTTGGTGGCGAACTCTAACCAAACAAGCGGCGATCTCTAACCAAACAAGCGGCGATCACAATAGATCGGCTCTGGACGCAATGATAATAAAAAAAGCCCAATTATAAGTACTTATATTATTATATTTTGTTCACAGGCAGTAACCGATCCGCAGATAGCTCCTCTATCGGAAAACATATCCATTGATGTCAATCGTAAGTACTTTTTATATTATTTTTCTAATTTATGTTTAAAAGAAAGGTTTATTTACCTTAAATCTATCTATGATTAAATATACAGCGTGTTACGGAAAGGGTATATACATATCAAAGGCACGGATTCTATAGGTGTTAACAAACCACATAGTAACATTTTTTTAATATCTATACTCAAAAAATTATAAAATTAAGAAACACATACCATCACGCCTGTGTTCCCCGAAGGGTTAGGCAGAGGTGTAACAAAGTACACTCACAGTTTGCCGGTACGTTTAGGTCCCATGTAAAAGGAGGCGCGTCTATTGCCATTAACCGGGCACATAACCTAACTCCGAGCTACTGAGAATTTTATAGAAAAATCCAATAACACTTTGTGCTCGACCTGGGAATCGAACCCAAGTCCTCTAGCGTAGCAGTCGCTCTTAGGACTATTAGGCCACTGAGGCACTAAGAAACACTTGAGTAAAAAATCATATATGATAACATACCATCACGCCTATATTCCTCGAGGGGTTAGGCAGAGGTGTAACAATGTACACCCACATTTGCTTATTTATAAATGTGTAAACGCTATTTATAAAAAAAAACAATTTGTTTTGTCTGTCCGTCTGTGTGTTTATTGACTGGAACGATTTTGACGAGATTTTTACTGGTGGATAGCTGATCTTATAAGGAGTAGCTAACTTTTATTTTAGAAAAAGGATTAGGGTTCCGTACAAAATAAAAGAAACCAAAGCTACCAGAGAGAAACCTCCTAACATTGCGGCCCTGTCCAAAATACTGACTTAACCTTATATTATTACAATAAGGTACTAGACCTTATTGTAATAATATAAGGTTGCAAATGGCTAAACAAGCCGAAATAGAAAGTAACCTATTATGACCACAATTTGTTTTTCCCGCGATCTGCTTTCCTTATTATAAAACACTCACACGTACTACCAAATAAACAATATGCTAACTTAAACCCAACTTAAGTTACGTCAACTAAAACTATTTAAAACTTGAAGCTGTAACATCAGCGCGAAGCACATCACTATCCTAAGTTCAATCTCAAGACAGTCTTAAGAAACGTTGATTCAACGTACGGTAACTTCAGTTAAGTAGACGGGCGCTTATTAGGCATTAATTAAAGTTAACTTCAACTTAGTCAGTTTGGAGCAGTTTCTTATTATCGGAGTATGCTAAGTTTTAGTTTTGTTATGTTTTTAAGTTAGGTTTAGGGTATGGGTATGCTGCGGGTTGTTCGTAAGAGATACCGCGCCCCCGGAACGCAAAAGGCACAAGAAGGAATATGGGTGGGTTTTAGTCAGTAAAAGTCTGACACTCCCTCCCGCCCCGCCCAGGGCGGGAGAAGTTATTTGATGATTTCCCACCCACCAAAAAAAAAAAAAAAGGGTATGGGTATGTTAATATGTAAGTAAATTAATTGATATTAGAAAGTAAGGGAATATTGAACAAGCTTCCGCCCTCTACTTCTTTCAGAGCGTAATGAATAATATAGTTATATATTGGTGAAAAAATGGTTAAAATCGGTCCAGTAGTTTCGAAACTTACACGGCACAAACAAACAAAAAACATTACTTCTTTATTATAAGCATAGAAAGGGAAGACTTCTTGAATAAAAAGTGTAATATTTTAAAAGAGAAATAACAAACTGCCTCGGTAGCCTAGTGGTCCTAAGCGCGACTGCTGCGCTATAGATCTTGGGTTCTATTCCCAGGTCGAGCAAAGTGTTATTGGGTTTTTCCATGAAATTCTCAACAGCAGCTCGGAGTTAGGATTTGTGCCCGGTTAATGGCAACAAGCTCGCCCCCTATTACATGGGACCTTAACATACCGGCGAACTGTGGGTGTACACTGGTACACCTCTGCCTAACCCTTCGGGAAATACAGGCGTGATGGTGTAGAAATAACAGTCGCAACTTCAAATGGCGCGAAAGAGAGATCAGATCCCTCTGTGTCAAAAATATAAATTAACTAAATTAATTTCGTTAATTTTCTTATAGCCCCCTTGTTGCCTTCTCTGTATGAAAATAAACATTTGCTGTGAAACGGGACAATAACAGACTGGTATTATTATTTTGTTTGACCAAAATATGTCGACACAACATTTATGGAGCGCGCAAACGGTGCCGTTACCTCACCGACCTATTTAGTACAATGCATTATCATTTTCTCCTACACCATCTTACAAAATCAGTTCCCATAACACGGTAACGTTACCCTGCAACCCTCTGATTGACGTATCATTACCGATACAGATTATACATATTTGTCCATGACTTGCACGTACTGTACCTATTTCTGTACCTCTCACTCTCCTGTCAGAAAACCTAGCGTCTCTTTCTAACGAGATGGGATTATCCTGTCGATATATACGCGTGTTATTGTATTGATTTGTATTTGTGAGCACAAAAGTGGTTTGTTGGATTAGTTTAGTTTAAATTAATATTGATGTTGGAAGTTTTGTTTGTAAGTGAAAGTTAGGATAGTGCTTTAGGAGGTTGCTGAGTCATGGGTTAAGATTTCTTCTTAAATTGTTTTAGTTTATTAACCTCCGACGCTAAAACAACAGGGTGTTATAAGTTTGGCGTGTCTGTGTGTGTGTGTCTGTGACATCGTAGCTCCCGAACGCAGAAACCGATTTTCGTTTATTTATTTTTTTGTTTGAAAGGTAAATTAGTCGGATGTGTCTTAGCTATGTTTGATGGAAATCGGTTCAGCGGTTTCAAAGTTCAGCTCTTTTGTTAGCTACGGTAGGAAATTTTACTGTTCTGTCCAGGGTTACTTAAAATTTTTAATATTTTGGTGTTTAAGTATAGGGCTATACGGTTTTATATCTCTCAAGGTAATATTATAGAACACCATGCCGTTTAGCATGTGTGTGATAAAACTTGAAAACATTTTATAGCTAGGTTTTATGCTGCCCAAATCAAAGGATATTAATTCTTCTTCTTTCGTGTCAATTGACTGGTTTAAATTTTGCCCGACCAGTATCGAGCAACCTGTACAGTTCTATCATTGGTTTTGGATATTAATTAAAATAGAACTATGTAGTTTTTGGAGGGTATGAAAAACAGGGTGTAAAGCCTCTCATCCGCCTGTATAAGGGAGGATTCTCCGACCAGACGGGTGTTGTGCCAGGTGGGCTACTGCCCGACGGTTGTTGTCGGGATTTTGTATATATGCTAAACGTCGCGGCGAACTTTGATATCTAGGCAACGTCAGTTTGTCGTAGTAGCACGCATGCTGATCAATAGATGTCGCTACAAGTTTTTACCTTCATTGGAAATATTAAGAAACCATTACCTGTAATAACATACTAGAAACAGTCATATAAATAAATCTTTCGGAACCAAATGTAAAGATAGTGAGGCCAGGCTTCCAAATTACATAACCAAAATCCCAATTCTCTCTTTATCAAAAATAACAAACATTCCACACAAAAGTCACATATTTCAACACCAAATCACACGGCAAAAATCCAATCAGAATCCCTTCTGGAAACCTTTTAAAACGCCATATTGCCGCAAAACTCGTGACCTGTCGTAAATCACACGGAAATCCCCGAAAAAAGCCGAACGATATAATCATGCCATACATAACTCGCAGATGATAATCTAAAGGAGTCTAATTGACAGCATGATATACTTTTGTTAGCGAGTGTACCGACGCGGATGGGAGTTGTATGGATGCGCCGTTTTCGTTTTGTTTTCGTTTATTTTTTTTGTAAAGGTACGTTTTCGTTAGTGTCGAGTTTCTACTGAATATTTTTCTTTCGAATGACACATATATTTTTTGATGGACAGAACGCGTAGTTAACGACCACATACCGCGTCATTTGCTACCAAAACTAGTGTTGTCCTGCCTATTTCACATACCATCACGGCTGTATACCCGAAGGATTAGGCAGAGGTGTACCAATGTACACACACAGTCCGCCGGTATGTTTTTGTCCCATGTAATAGGGGCCAGCCTATTGCCATTAACCGGGCACAAATCCTAACCCCGATCTGCTACTGAGAATTTTATAGAAAACCCCAATAACACTTTGCTCGACCTAGGAATCAAACCCAAGACCTCTAGCATAGCAGTCGCGCTAAGGACCATACGGGTAACGAAGCAGTCCGAGTCTTGTCTATTTAATTATTTAAAATCTATGAATAATAATTAATCTACACCAATATAATAAATGAAGAGTTTTTTGTTTGATTGAACGCTCTAATCTCGGAAACTGCCAGTTAGTTTGAAAAAAAAAATTGTATAAGATAGCCAGATTCATGACAAATAGTATAGGCTTAGTAACATCACGCTACGATACGCGGGAGCAGAGCAGTAACCAAAGACGTTTTTTTTTTTTAAATACGTTGCCCAACACTAGGATTTTCTCCTGGGTCGTGAGTGCGTTTACAAACATATAAAACTTACATATACAAACAGCCAGACCCGGAACAACTATCTATAGGCCAAGCAAATATTTTTTCTGTGCGGTAATCGAACCCGCGACACGCAGCGCAGCAGCCAATCGCTCAGCCACTGCGTCAGCCGTGCCGTCAAAGTTGTGCATGTCTTAATGTATTAATTAAGTCCGCCATTATATATAATAGTTGTGATCTTTACCACACACATACCATCATACCATCACGCCTGTATTCCCCGAAGGGTTAGGCAGAGGTGTAACAATGTACACCCACAGTTCGCCGATATGTTTAGGTCCCATGTAATAGGGGGCAAGCCTATTGCCATCAACATCTTTCCCAATTTACTGTTATTTATTAGAACTTTAATGAGTTCACTAATTATATTTTATTAATCTTTATAACTGCCTCGTTAGCCTAGTGGTCCTAAGCGCGACTGTTACGCTACAGGTATTGGGTTCGATTCCCAGATCGAGCAAAAAGTGTTACTGGGTTTTTCTATAAAATTCTCAGTAGCAGCTCGGAGTTAGGATTTGTGCCCGGTTAAAGGCAATAAGCTGGCCCCCTATTACATGGGGCCGAAACATACCGGCGAACTGTGGGTGTACATTGTTACACCTCTGTCTAACCCTTCGGGGAATACAGGCGTGTTGGTATGGTAATCTTTATAATTATTCTTGTTTTTCTTAACATGCCAATTAAATTGCAACACGCCGTATAAAGAAATTAATTAATAACACGTAATTAATTATAAACAGTAACTTATTATCCTGTTTCCATAGTTAATGTGTAAGCTGTAAGTAATTATTAATTAAGTAGTTACAGGAGTCTTTTTAATTTTTGCAACCGTAGGCCTAGCGGGAATGCGCGAAGTAAACGTTACGTAAATGCGATTAATTTTCGAATTTAAAATACCCGTTTCTCAACGTTGGTCTTTTGGTTGCAAGCCCGACTGCTGGCCGTGGGATTCTAAGTTCTATTCCCAGGTCGGGCAAAATAGCTCACCGTCCTTACGTTTAACAAAACGACAGGCCGTGTCAAACAGATGTCAGCATAAGGAAGGGGCCACTGAGGGCCGATGCCTGCCGGGGCTGCGGGTTGTTCGTAAGAGATACCGCGCCCTCGGAACGCAAAGGGCACAAGAAGGAACATGGGTGGGTTTTAGTCAGTAAAAGTCTGACACTCCCTCCCGCCCTGTCCAGGGCGGGAGAAGTTATTTGATTTTTTCCCAACCCCAAAAAAAAAAAAGGTCGGGCAAAGTGTCATTAAGTATGTAAATTAGGAATTTCTGGAGCAGCTGGAAGCTTGGAAGTTAATGGTTTGATAGCCTTGTACTTACCTCAAAAAGCACGTGAACTCGTGGGTCTCGGCTATCATTCGTAAATCTTTGACAGTCCTTACGGGTAGTCAAAGGCCCGAAAGTCTGACAACAAGACTGCTTATGCAGTAAAGTGTTATTAGGTTTTTCTATGAAATTATCAATAGCAGCTCGGAGTTAGGATTTGTGCCCGGTTAGGATAGGCTCGCCCCCTGTTACATGGGACCTAAACATACCGGCGAACCGTGGGTGTACATTAGTACACCTCTGCCTAACGTTTTGGGGAATACAGGCGTGATGATATGTGAAATTTTAATTTACAATTCAAAAATCGATTCGACGCGAATAATTATTTGTATGTCTACCTGCTCGTGTTAGGCCTACAGGTCTTATTCAATGTCGGTACGTGATAATTATCGCTATTTGTTTAATTAATGTTGTAATATTTCACCACGAGCCGCCATATTTATGCCTTGCATTAAAACTAAAAATTCCTCCGCGTCGCCGTTAACTAAAAATGTGATCAAAAGACTGGTATTGCCACTTTAGATGGCAATGCTTAGCCTCTGATCAAGGGAAAGGCCAGCCCTTGGGTTTACACCTTAAGAAAAAATATAATAAACACATAACATACCATCATGACTGCATTCCCCGAAGAGTTAGGCAGAGGTGTACCAATATATACCCACAGTTCGCCGGTATGTTTAGGTCCCACATAATAGGGGGCAAGGCAATTCCCAGAACTGGACTTAAATCCTAGCTCCGAGCTACTACAAAGAATTTCGTAAAAAAACCCAATAACACTGCTCGACGTAGGAATCGAACCGAAGACTTCTAGACAGCGTAATAGTCACGCGTAGGACCACTAGGCTAACAAGGCAGTTAAATAAAAATAATAAAATATAGATAAATAATAAAAGCTTCTTAAAAATCTCTTTGCCTCACTATCTTAACCTACACATGCATTTTTTTATCTTCAAATCTAATATTTTCCGGCCTATTGCCTCACACCCGGGGCTGGCAGAAACCCTTCGCCTGCCATTTTATTTTTAGCCTTGTAGTCGACCATTCATAGTAAATCAGCAGTCGAGTGTATGAAACCCCATTTATGAGTGAACAGCACATCCTCTACCCTACCTGTCACCTCGGACAATTAACTAAAACTTCTCACAAATAGACTTCAAAATTGTTTGCATGATGTAATTCTGTTTAGTAGTAGTACAGCTCTTTGTGAAGGAGCTCGTCCAGGGAAGTACTACCACCGTACTGCTGGTGTAATTACAGGCACATTAGACATTTCAACTTTTTCTCTGAGACGGCAACATTTGCAAGGCCTCTGGTATTGCAGATGTCTATAGGTAGCGGTGACCACTTAACACCAGGTGGGCCGTAGGCTTGTTTGCCATCCAATGGCACAAAAAAAGATGTCTTCAAACATATACTACATTGTACTATTTCGTTCGGGATGATTATGATTTATCCTTTTTTTTTTCTCCTGGGGAAATCCTCATGGACTGCCTCCGCCTCGAGGAAGGCGGAGGGGTGTGTCAGACTCCTACCAACTAAAACCCCACGGTGTTCCTCCAACTATCATTGTCCGGGGTACGGGTATCGCTCTGAGTATTCTTCCGCACCCCGGCAGGTATTGGCCCGCCACCACCACAAGGCGGGCCCCTTCACCCGGTGCGGCCGTCATCTACCGGCCGCACTGACTCCAGAAAGGCGCACGGGGAACACCACGCGCGCCTTACTCTCGGGCCTGTTTCTGTTCGGGTGACGGACTGACCCCAAATCCGCCGCCCGCAGGCCCCCTTTTAATGGTGGCCGGAGATCATCTCGCGCCCTCCTGCGCCTGGTGCGCCTTCTGCGGGTGGGATGGTTTTAAGTAGCCTCCCTTTCCCGTTCCGCTGCCTCCTTGGCGTCTCTTGGACCAACTTCCATACAGTGTAGCCCACTATCTTGTTAGCTAAATCCGCTCAGCCATATAAGTGACATAAAGTCATAAAAGCCATATATGCCGTATAAGTGAGACATGAGGGATTCTATTATTCATGGGGTATTTGGCCAACCAACAATAATATACCACTACCTTAATTTTGTACACGATTGTTCGAACAACAAATAATTTATTACTTCAGTTTTTTATGCTAATTTTCTCATATTTTAGTGAACTATGTATGTTCTTTTGAGAAATAAATTTCTTTAAACCGAAGTGTAAAAGAGACAAACATCCATCCATCCTCTTTCTATCTCTATCAACTTCAAACGATTGACAGAAATAAAACGATGTTGGTAAGCCAGTCTAAAAGTATCAAAAATCATTATAAACAAGGAAGATTAATATTGAAAGTTGTTTTGAACCGTTGAAATATGGTCGAACTTTGACATTTCGTAACTCCTCCCATTTCACCCCGGAAGACGCCATCTTTAATTATTTTGACAGATCAACTTTGAGATGCTAATCATTCTACCTTTGACAGCCATTTTGAAGTCGATTAAATATACAAGTTAGTTGTGATGGGGTTGTACAAAGATAAAGTAATGGATGGACGGCTGACTCAGTTGATATATAATCAAGGAGCTAATGGTTTATCAAAGGAGAGAGGTAAAGGTACTTGTTGATGCATACTTTCGTCTGATCAAAATGTTAATTATTTATTATCTTTTGATAAAGTTTCATGAAATTCAGTTCACAGGTATTCTTGTTGGGTTATTTGACAGTTTATTTATTTTACGCTACTAAAATAGATAGTCTCCGCCCGCGACTTCGTCCGCGTGAATATTTTCACTCGTGTCAAGTAACGTCTTTGGTTCTGCTCCGCTCCCTTGTGTCGTAGCGTGATGTGATATACTCAAAGTCAAAATCAAAGCATTTATTTCAATTAGACCATTTACAGGTACTTTTGAATTGTCAAGAAGTTTCATTTAAAAGTTGAAGCTAGTTGCTCGTTCCAAAGCGTAAGTCTCTATGGAGAAGAACGAGCAAGAAACTCCATGGACACTCTTTTCTTCCAATTTGGTTTTTACAAAATCTTGGTTACAATATTCTTGTTGCTTCTATATGTGAAAACAATGAAGATGAATAAAAGCAATAGTAAAACAATAAAAAGCAAAATAGTACTAAAGGTGTAAGCCATAGCAGTTAAGAGATGACTAATCCCAACTGACAGCGCCCGGTCCCGAACATAATGCGTGCATCACCTTCATTTAGCTCAACCATCATCAACTGCCTCGTTGGCCTAGAGGTCCTAAGCGCGACTGCTACGCTAGAGGTCTTGGGTTCGATTCCCAGGTCGAGCAAAATGTGTTATTGGGTTTTTCTATGAAATTCTCAGTAACAGCTCGGAGTTAGGATTTGTGCCCGGTTAATGGCAATAGGCTCGCCCCCTATTACATGGGACCTAAACATACCGGCGAACTGTGGGTGTACATTGTTACACCTCTGCCTAACCCTTCGGGGAATATAGGCGTGATGGTATGTTATCATCAAGGGAGCCGAACGATCCAACGCACGCGCCACTATCAGCATGACATTTATGTGAGCATGACAAACCTCTCAACCACTATGCTTATAGTGTCCAAAACATAGTAACTTAACAAGTAAATAGCCTATGACACTCACAATTAACGTGTCTTGTTATGGGTAATTTTTTTTCATAATCGGCTCAGTAGATCCGGAGGTTACCCTCTACAACCTCACAAACTTAACAAAACATACTATCACGCCTGTATTCCCCGAAGGGTTAAGCAGAGGTGTAACAATGTGCACCCACAGTTCGCCGATATGTTAAGGTCCCATGTAATAGGGGGCGAGCCTATTGCCATTAACCGGGCACAAATCCTAACTCCGTGCTGCTACTGAGAAGCCCGGAGTTTCAAAGTAGATAGTGTGACACCCCCGTAATTTAGAAAGCAAGTAAAGCCGTTGACCCTGCGGCTGATCTCTCCCCGGTTGTATAGAATTGCCGTCCCAACGGAATATGAGAGTTAGGGAAGAGTGCACCTGTGTTTGCGCACACCCATGTGCACTATAATATCTTCTGCGTACGTCCGTCCGCCGTTACCGAAATCGGTCTGAAGACTATTATTATTTATTCATAAAATTTCCTTTCTCCTACTCATGGATCATTGAATCGACTTCCTTTTTAAAAACACCTTTTACATTTTAATTTTATCGTATCATGGTACTTAAAACAAGCGCAAAATTTCGCACTTACTAGAAAATATTCTCACACTATAACTTCGATTTTTTTAATAGCATTAATTGATAAACACGCATCGGATTTTAAACCCTAACTAAAAAAGTTTAAAGTCCATATACAAATGTATTTTAAATTTCTGTAGAAGCGAAGCAGGATTAACTTCATACAAAATTCAACTTTATTCTTTGAGCGACAAAGTTAATTTTCTCTTGCAGCGAGTTACAGTTGTAATTAATTTTATTTTTTATACCGTGGGATCCGTAGCATTAAAATGTTCCCGGTTTTATTACTTCATGCAAAATTTTGTGATCTTTCACAGGCGTTGCGTAAATAATGTACATATTTATATTGAATCCGCTTTTTGTATGAAATTCAATCATAGGTACTTTTAATCTTGTTAAGGTAAGATTAAAACCTTAAATAATTTTAATTGTGACTTTATAACCGGCTTTGCGAAATGTAAACTTCGTTTCAAAGTTATTTTTTTATTTATTACGTTAACAAAAAGATAAGCAACTTATAAACTAAGCCCCTCAAAACCGTTGTAATGGTTTAACTGTGGGGTCTGGTAAGTTTTTACACACTTCTTAATTAAGGCTTATTGTAGGTAGCACTTTGACTGCCCCGTTGGTCTCGTGGTCGCAAGCGCGACTGATGAGCGTGGGATGTTATTGGGTTGTTCCAACAGGATTTGCACAGTAGCAGCCCGGAGTTTGGAAGTTGGTGGTGTGACACCCCCGTGGCTCGGAAAGCACGTAAAGCCGTTGGTCCCGACTGTCATTTAGACAGAAGCCAAGGAGTCTAACAACCAGTCTAACCAAGAGGTATCGTGTTGCCTAGTAACTGGGTTATGGAGGTCAGATAGGCAGTCGTTCCATGTAAAAAACTGGTACTCCGCTGTATCCGATTAGACTGGAGACTAAGCAGATGATGATGACTTTAACACATTAATTCAAAATAATATATATATATTTTTTTTAATAAAAACCAAAATATCTATTCAATTTATTTCTAAATCTGTTTTACTGGTTTTACTCCCTATGTGTGCTGGCAGACTGTTCAAAAGGCATTGTAATCGGTTTTTTTAAAGTTCCGTCACCAATTGGTGACCCTGGGTACATTAAATCTGCCTATAGCAATAAATTTAGTTATAGTTAAATATTCAAATTAGCTGCTACAAATAATTAATCTAATATGGTAGGTTTAAAAATTAAACGTTGTAGTCTCTTTTAGCAAAATAATAAGATTAAGAGCAAGACCAATCCCTTTACTTTGCAAATTGGATAAACATTGATAAATTATAAAATTTACCCTATTTTCTTATTTACCTGTTCTGTTCCACTGATGGGTAAAAAGCTTCCTTTATTTGTTCTATCGTTCGCGATACCGCGCTTCCTTCCTCGTTATAATATTTACCCTCCCAAATTCAAATACAAAACGCTGTTTTTCGTTACCTACATTCAAAAAGGGTTTTACGACACAACCTTGCGGTACCCTAAAAAGGGTTAGACCAACAAAAAACTCGGCTTAATTGTCTTAAGTGGTCTAAATAAAAAAAGGGATCGGATTCTTTTGAATCGTAGTTAAGTTAGCTCTTTGTTTCCCCACAAGTGGGCTATTGTTATAGCCCACAATGAATTTATAAAACAGTCGGCCACAAAAAGTTGGGCTTAGATTATTTTTCATTAATTTCAAGCTTACGTAAATTTTGTTTGTTTACGCTTCTTTGCTACTAAAAAAAACTATTTAAATTATGAAAACGGTCATGTTGAGAGGATGAGTGAAAGGCGACTAACAAAAAGGATTTATATGGTAGATGTGAGTGGCAACGCCGGGAGAGAATGCCCTAGAAAGACCTACCCTGACCTTATTGGTGAGGTTCTTCAGAAAGCTCGGGTGCGCAGTAGTTGTAACCGGCGTGCTTGTATGACTATATGTATGAAAGTGGACGAGGCGAAAAAAGTATGTAAGGATCGTGGCAGGTGGCGTTCTGTGGTTTCTGCCTACCCCATGGGGAAAAAGGCGTGAGTTTATGTGTGTATGTGTACTATACTTAGGATAGCAGAATCCGAAATTATCCCACGGGAACAAAGTGCGGGAAAAACGAGATAAGAAAATCCAATGACAGCTAGATCAATAATAGGTGCCACAGCTAATTCTGTTCAGCCGTTTAAGCGTGAAAGAGTAACAAACATCTATCCATCCATCCGTCCATCGTCACAAACTTTTGTGATGATTAATCATTGAACAGTCAAAGTTGGGATTACTTGTGTAGACAAACAAAATAATAATTTAAATATATATAAATAACATATTATATTAATTATATGTTATATTATCGATAAATATCAATTTATCGATAAATAAAAAAACGCGATTTACTTTCCTCTTTATCGATAAAAAAATCAACTAAACAAAGAAATAATATTATTTGTCAACGACTTAAATAAAAAACATAGAAAAGGCGACTTTATGAGCATTGCATTGGGTTCATAGTTAAACCTACCCAAAGGACTAACAACTATTTAAAATAATTGCTAAACCCTTCAATTTAGACCATACGGTCACCACCTGGTCCTTCGATACCCTATTCAATTCATAATTTAATTACAAACTTGATGGATTGACATTTGATATGCATAAGTAAATTCAATTTCGACGGAGCGCGGAAGAATGAATTCCATTTTAATTGAATAATTGAAGAATGCCATTAAAATTCAATTTTGTTGTCGTGAAGGGATCCTACCTTATTTGGGGAGTATTAATTAGTGGGTGTTGAGGCTGAGGTGGGAAGTGAAGTGATAATGATGGTACCTAATGACTTGTTTAAAAAGGCTTGATTAATACTTTATTTGGTTGGACATTTTAGTGATTTTTAGGCGAAAAATGTGTCCGAAATTCATGTTTAAAAGTTTCGAATAAATCTCTCAATTCCGAGTTTGTCGTAGATTTATTTTTTATATATAAGTTGTATGCGTACTCTCTTAGAGGCAAACGAGCTTTAGATAAATGTGCATCCGATTATTCGATCCCTAGTTGTGAATGATTCGTTTATAGTTTTCTGATGTACAGTTTTAAACGTATATATACGGTAAACGTATAATATGGTAAGAAAAACACCTTAAGAAAACTAGGACATACAAACTATAAAATTTACACAAAAAATGGTTCCTATTCATTTTTTTCCAAACTAATAATAAGGACATATCAATGAATATTGTTCCATGCATGACCTTATGAAATATGTATAGTTGTCGCCACGAGTCGTGAGCACAATTTTCAAGTTGATTTTTGAGTATTTGGGTTCCTTTCTGGGTGTTTTGGACCGCCGACGCTGCACGCGACTGATCGCGTGCAGCGTCCGCGCCCCGAAAAACCCCGAAAGTAACCCAAAACCTAAGTTGACATACGTGCCCACGACTCATGGCGACTAATTTAACCTCCTGTTAAATATCGAGACGATAGAACGCAGGATAAGGAAAATTAAAAAATAAATATCTATCTAGCGTTTTCCTAAATATGTTGGGGTCGGCTTCCAGTCTAACCGGATGACTCTCTCTAGTAAGACTAGTTGCCAGACTTCCCGGCTTCTGACTATCCGTAATGACGTAAAACAAAAAATAAATAAAATGTTCACATACCTTAACATCAGCGGACTGTGGGTGTACACTGGTACACCTCTGCCTAACCCTCCGGGGAATACAGGCGTGATGGTATGATGGTATGTAAATAAAATGCCATTAATATTTAACTTTTGTTCACAGTACGACCGCTCTGGGTGCGTCTTCAAGGCGGCAAGCGACCTCTTGTGGCAGGACAGAGCACTGAGCTCGTCTGCCAAACAGTTGGAGCCAGACCCAAGCCGACGATATCCTGGTGGAAGGGAGGCACCAGATTGAAGACTGTCAGAGAAGCTGTGAGTGTAATTTTTTTTTAATAATGACTTTTTCACTTCATACCGTCTGCCTTTCTTTTTATGGATGGGAAATCATCTAATGACTTATTTCGCTCTGGGCGGAGAAAGTTTCAGACTCTTACTGACTAAAGCCCATTCGTGTTCCTCCTAATGCTCTTTGAGTTCCAGTGCTGCGGCTACTCTTTCGAACAGATTTCGTAACGGTACCTTCTACCTAGTTTCCAAAGTCGTAAATAATCCCACTGGAATACAAAAACGGGATAAAACTATTCTATATTTTAAGCTTGATCAATATGTGCATGTGTTCCAAATTTCAGCTAATTCCGTTCAGCCATTTAGCGTGAAAGAGTAACAAACATACATTCATCTATCCTCACATCCAACATTCACGTTTAAAATAGTAGTAGGATATCTAAGTTAAAATTATAATTAATTAGTTTGTTAATTACTTTGAACACGCTAATCTCAGGAACTACTAGTTCGATTTGCAAAAATCCTCGCGTTACTTTCTGTTTGTTACAGAAGTTTGGAAGCTAAATAACATCACGCTAAGACCTACTGGGCCGGAGCAGTAGCTATAGACGTAACCGAGGGGTATAGCTATTGAAAAGATAAAATGTTGTCTTGCACTGAATAATGGTGTTAGAGAGAGATAAAAGGTTTTTCCTACTCCTCCGCTAATCTTTTCTGATTATTTTGTTGCGGGATCCAAGTCAGTTGTATCGTTTTTCCGAGACTCGTCGAACTTCAAGTAACTGTCTCGGTAATCTAGTGGTCCTAAGCGCGACTGCTATGCTAGAGGTCTTGGGTTCGAATCCCAGGTCGAGCAAAAAGTGTTATTGGGTTTTTCCATGAAATTCTCAGTAGCAGCTCGGAGTTAGGTTTTATGCGAATATATACCATCACGCCTGTATTCCCAACAGGGTAGTCAGAGATGTACCAATGTACATCCCCAGTTCGTCGGTATGTTTTTAGGTCCCATGTAATAGGGGGCGAGCCTATTGCCAATAACCGGGCACAAATCCTAACTCCGAGCTGCTACTGAGAATTTCGTAGAGAGAGAGAGATACTGAGAGTTAGGTTTTGTGCTCGGTTAATGGCAATAGGCTCGCCCCCTTTTACATGGCACCTAAACATACCGGCGAACTGTGATTTACACAGAGTACACTGTACACATCTGCCTAACCTTCGGGGAATACAGGCGAGATGGTATGTTATGTCGTCGAGCTTCATTGCCTCAGCGCTCTTCTGGCAGTCTCCACCGATGGTTCTGGCTGTCAGAAGTTGCAGTGGTAGGGAATAGTGGAGCGGGCTGGCCCAAAAAAGAAAAAGTTTCATGGTACATGGTTTTTACAATAGAAATAGGGGTACATTAAAGATGAACGAAGAGAAGAGGTTAGTTAGTTACTCAGGCCAGATACCAGAACATTTGCTTGATAAGCTTATCGCAACATTAGTCCAACGAACTTCCCCGAGCGAAATGTTGTTTACATTGCATCGCATTTCACGCCAGATGGCCGCTCCAAACGATAAATACGAACTAGGGTTGCGCCTGAATTTAGACTACAGTTTCGACCGAGACTCGGAGCTGGGACGAAACTTTGGCCAGGTGAAATCCATTGCAATATTGTAGTACGTACCTATTTGACAGAATCTGGTGGTGGTGGTTGGTAGTTTTAATTGCATTGAGTTCATGATTGATATAATAATTGATTGTTGAGTTCATAATTTGCAACTGCCATGTTATCTATTCACCTCCTTTGGTTGACTGGTAGAGAATGCCTTAGGCATGGCGTCGGGCCTGTGGACTGTGTGCAATGGGTGGTTACGTTGTATAACGACAGGCCGTGTCGACGGTGCGTTCGTGTTCCACGCGTGCCTCAAGGAGATGTCAGCAAAGGAAGGGGCCACTGAGGGCCGATGCCTGCCGGGGCTGCGGGTTGTTCGTAAGAGATACCGCGCCCCCGTAACGCAAAGGGCACAAGAAGGAACATGGGTGGGTTTTAGTCAGTAAAAGTCTGACACTCCCTCCCGCCCCGCCCAGGGCGGGCGAAGGTATTTGATGATTTCCCACCCCCCAAAAAAAAAAAAGGCAAGACGTCCGCATATGTACATTTTATTGCATAATGTTTAAATAAATAAACTGGGCTCATTCTGGCAAACGAACTGACTCACATCAAAATTTGTTCTATTTTTCACACTAATTCATTTACAATCTATTCTAAGCTTACGCTTGGAATGTACAATGAACTGTGAGTTATTGTGAGATAATACTAAAACACGTTTTTGAGAAATTGTAAGTTGACTCGTTTTAGAATAATTAAGCTCAAACTAAGAAACATAATTATTAGTACTTACCTAGTCTAATTATCTAAATGGTAGCCCATTTACTAGCCCTACGTACCCAAAGTGTCCTTACACCTGCACTATAGAGGACATTAAAAATCTCACGATAAACGTGGCCACCTACTGGGCTAAGTAATCTTACAAAAAGAATACTTGAACCATCAAATCGAAAAGAAGAATAAAAATCCCTACCGTAGCTAACAAAAGAGCTGATGACTTTGAAACGGCTGAACCTATTTCCATCAAACATAGCTAAGAACATTCCCGACTATTTCACCTTTGAAACACAAAAAACAAAATCAAGCTCGGTTCATGCGTTCTGGAGCTACGATGCCACAGACAGACACACACACCGACACGACAAACTTATAACACCCCATCGTTTTTGCGTCGGGGGTTAAAAAAGTAGTTATAGAATTATAAAGAGGATTCTTTTTTTGTTTGTTTGTGATAAATAAGCTCCGAAACTACTGGACCGATTTTAACCATTTCTTCACCAATAGATAGCTACATTATTCCTGAGTAACATAGGCTATATAACATCACGCTACGACCTACGGGAGCGGAGCAGTAACCAAAGACGTCACTTAACGCGGACGAAGTCGCGTGTAGTTACTTTTTAATTTGTGAAATATAACTAGTAAATGTCTTTAATTAGTACAATCTACTTAGTATTGTTCATTGTATGACTGATTACCGTAAACCTCTACACAGGTGAACAACATACCACCACGCCTGTATTTTCCGAAGGGTTAGGCAGAGGTGTAACAAGGTACACCCACAGTTCGCGGGTATGTTAAGGTCCCATGTAATAGGGGGCGAGCCTATTGCCATTACCCGGGCACAAATCCTAACTCCGAGCTGCTACTGAGAATTTCATAGAAAAACCCAATAACACTTTGCTCGACCTGGGAATCGAACCCAAGACCTCTAGCGTAGCAGTCCCGCTTAGGACCACTAGGCTACCGAGACAGTTCAGCGTGCAGAGTCAGTACAGACACAGGTGAACAACGGATTACTAAAAATCTATAGTAAAATGTATAAATCTTTTTCATGAACCTATGCTCAATTAAAATTTAACTAAAGTTAGATTCAAATCTCGCTTGTAATTGAGTTTCGGTTTTTTACTAGACAAAAAATGCCGAAAGCCGAAAGCCGAAACTTAATTTAAAATTTGGTGCAGCACTACAGAAACAGACTCCAAACAATATTGTTTCGTTTACAATACGGCGATTCCATTTCTTCCTTTCTCTTTGTATTGTTTCTTTTCTTTTTTAAACTAAAACAAGGCAAGAGTGTTTGATACGGGAAAAAAACACTTATCAATGCCGAAGGTTACCTTTTTTTTTACAGCGTTGGATAGCAATAAAATCCCACCTGGTGTTGAGTGGTCACCGCTGCCTATAGACATCTGCAATATCGGAGACCTTGCAATGCGTTGCCAACTCCAGAGACAAAGTTGAAATGTCTCATGTGCCTGTAATTACACCGGCACCCTTTTCAAATCAAAACACAGCAACGCTGATTTGCGGCAGAAATAGGTATGGTGGTAGTACTTCCCCGGACGAGCTGCTTCATAAAGACCTCTACTGCTACTAAATGTACTGTTTAATCTGTAATCTACTATTATTAACTGCCTCGTTAGCCTAGTGGTCCTAAGCGCGACTGCTACGCTAGAGGTCTTGGGTTCGATTCCCAGGTCGAGCGAAAAGTGTTATTGGGTTTTTCTATGAATTTCTCAGTAGCAGCTCGAAGTTAGGATTTGTGCCCGGTTAATGGCAATAGGCTCGCCCCCTATTACATGGGACCTAAAAACATACCAGCGAACTGTGGGTGAACATTGGTACACCTCTATCTAACCCTCTGGGGGAATACAGGCGTGATGGTATGTTATGTTATGTCTACTATTAATATGTCATTGAGTTTAAATTATTCAATCAATAGTCCATAAAACTATGTAATATTCTACATACTAGTAACGCCATCTCTTACCCGAAACTGGAACTACAAACCTAAACTGATTTATACTCTAATAGATGTTGCTACAATCGCGATGCCCTCAAGTCAACGAACCTAATTATATAACATTACGACAATCTAGATTGACGTGGACAGCACAATGGTAGGCTGTCATTAGCTAGGAGTTGTATATTGAAACCTAAAGGACACAATCGAGAATGGTTCGATTTGAATCGATTGATTGAATAGTAGGGTTGGCAGTGCTCGTTTTAATCGAGTTTAAAAATGTGGAACAACAAGGTCAGAAGGCCACCTGGGCTTCTCCCAGTTGTAAACATCCCTTTGTGCCTCTTGGCCTAGTACTGTTCTGTCTCCTGCTTGTTTGAAGGGAAGTGGAAATTATGTTTTTTTCTTACTCCTCCGCAATTTTTTTCTGATTAATTTCGTTGCGGGATCCAAGGCAGTTGTATCGTTTCTTCGGGACTCGACGAGCTATATTGCCTCGGCGCTTTTCTGGCGGTCTCCACTTTTGATTCAGGTTTTCAGGAGTTGGAGTGGTTGAGAATAGTGTTGGGTTTCTTGGTTGCCTTTTGAATTAATAAAACTCAGATTAGGCGAAAAACGTGTGTGCCTCGTGTAATTGCTCTCTTGTACAGAACTGACATGACATTGACAGATAAAAAATTTGAAAATATTTAGGGAAATAGCCTCTGGGCTTTTGTGCCATACAAATAAATTAAACTAAATGTTGTGTTGCCAACAAATAGTGTGGCGGGCTTGTCCAGCTCAGAAGGCCAATTCCCGTAATTTGAAACATTCAAATTCTAGTCGCAATCTCATCTCAATGACAACCAATGTCAAAAAATATAGGTAGGTATTAGAGGCATTTTTGACAGATAAAAACTCACATTAGATTTCAATCGTTCCTAAAAGTTTGCAGAATTGCCCCTGTTAAACGTTACTATAGGTTCGATTTTCGAATCTCAGCGTCGAACTATGTGGTATCTCGTTTTAAAAACAGGCTATGGATCTTCCATTGCACCCTAGTACCAGAAGTGACAACCCTTGATTTTCCTAAAGATTTCATTGGTTTTCCTTCTATGACGAGCTTTCGTTTCCTTCATAATATTTCCTGAAACGGTTCACATTACAATGTGTCAGCAATTCTGGCTTCGTTATAACATTATGGGAAATATCGTTATAACGTTATTGTTATTTTAATCTTAGCACGTAAAAAGCTTCGTTATTTCACGATGAATACAATGCAATGCAAACTATTTGCCATAAATTCAAAGAAAACATCATGAACCGCTGATAATTATCGTTATTTGACTGCTCTTTGCCTAAATGATGTTATAGGTAGGAACATTAATATTTTATAACCCCAAACTAATTGTGATGTTGGATAGACTTGTATAAGTGTTTATTTACTGTTTTGCTTTTATGTGTCTTACGAAATCGATCATTTTGCTTTCATTGCATTCGTGCCAGAACTCGCGAGGATTAAGACCATCTGGGCATTTTTATTTACAATTGAAGAAATCTGTAATTCTTTACATTCAAAGATCAGAACGAACTAGTTCCAATTTTTAAAACTAGATGACGCTGTACAATTACGTCACGTTTCTGGATCGCGGTGTTAAGATTCTCCGCCGTCGAACGACCTTCGCTTGATATAGTAGAAAATTCATACTTACCTGGCATAGGGGACACCGTGATCAAGTAGGCGGTTCCCCCAGGGCGAGGCCTTCCCATTGCACTGCGGTTGGGTTGACCCCTGCGATTATCCCTAATGTGGATAACTCGGATGCGTTATTTTTGGTAGTGGGGACTGCGTACGCGCCGTCCCCTCAGAATTCTTTAGTAAAATTTTATTTGTGAAGCAAAAACGTGGATTATCTCTAATTTGGATAACTCGGATAAGTTATTTTTGGTAGTGGGGATTGCGGACGCGCGCCCTCAGAATTCCTTAGTAAAATGATGTTTGTGAAGCAAAAACGTGTTTAGTACACAAAAATGCTGCACAAGACATTATTTTAATAACGCTATTAAGGATTTCCTTAGTAAAATTATGTTTGTAAAGCGAAACACGTGTTTATCACAGTATACGTCTCAATGCTGCACAAGACATTATTATAATATTAATCACACTGAAAGATGGCGCGAGCGCCTATGTGTGCTGCGAAATTATTCTCACACTATTTTTTATTTATATTTATTCACAACTGTAAAAGTTTATAATACGTCATAATAACGTTAAATTAAAACGATTTAGTTCCAATTTTTCACTAGATGGCGCTGTACAATTACGTCACGTTTCTGGATCGCGGTGTTAAGATTCTCCGCCGTCGAATGACCCTCGCTTAATATAGTAGAAAATTCATACTTACCTGGCATAGGGGACACCGTGATCAAGTAGGCGGTTCCCCCAGGGCGAGGCCTTCCCATTGCACTGCGGTTGGGTTGACCCCTGCGATTATCCCTAATGTGGATAACTCGGATGCGTTATTTTTGGTAGTGGGGACTGCGTCCGCGCCGTCCCCTCAGAATTCCTTAGTAAAATTATGCTTGTGAAGCAAAAATGGCGCATAAAACATTATTTTAATAACGCTATTAAGGATGCACGGGCTCAAATTAGTCACCGTGTCGCTAATTTATTCCTACACATTTTATTATTTCTTTTTGTTCACAGCTTTAGAAGTCTATACTAAAATCCCTTTAAGTCAATTCTTACTACTTTTATAACTACGAATGATTTCATGGATGGCTATTAATTTGTAAATCAATCAAGCTAGAACGGCTAAACGGATCTGGATGAAATTTGATACAGATATACCTTATTGTCTTGATTAGTTCACAGGCTACTTTTTATCCCGTTAAAATACACAGTTACTGTGGGATAAATGAAGTATAAATAAAAAAAAAATAGGTAAAGATTAAAATAAATTAGTTCCATTTTTTTAACTAGATGGCGCTGTACAATTACGTCACGTTTCTGGATCGCGGTGTTAAGATTCTCCGCCGTCGAACGACCCTCGCTTGATATAGTAGAAAATTCATACTTACCTGGCATAGGGGACACCGTGATCAAGTAGGCGGTTCCCCCAGGGCGAGGCCTTCCCATTGCACTGCGGTTGGGTTGACCCCTGCGATTATCCCTAATGTGGATAACTCGGATGCGTTATTTTTGGTAGTGGGGACTGCGTCCGCGCCGTCCCCTCAGAATTCCTTAGTAAAATTATGCTTGTGAAGCAAAAATGCCGCATAAAACATTATTTTAATAACGCTATTAAGGATGCACGGGCTCAAATTAGTCACCGTGTCGCTAATTTATTCCTACACATTTTATTATTTCTTTTTGTTCACAGCTTTAGAAGTCTATACTAAAATCCCTTTAAGTCAATTCTTACTACTTTTATAACTACGAATGATTTCATGGATGGCTATTAATTTGTAAATCAATCAAGCTAGAACGGCTAAACGGATCTGGATGAAATTTGATACAGATATACCTTATTGTCTTGTTTAGTGCACAGGCTACTTTTTATCCCGTTAAAATACACAGTTACTGTGGGATAAATGAAGTATAAATAAAAAAAAAATAGGTAAAGATTAAAATAAATTAGTTCCATTTTTTTAACTAGATGGCGCTGTACAATTACGTCACGTTTCTGGATCGCGGTGTTAAGATTCTCCGCCGTCGAACGACCCTCGCTTGATATAGTAGAAAATTCATACTTACCTGGCATAGGGGACACCGTGATCAAGTAGGCGATTCCCCCAGGGCGAGGCCTTCCCATTGCACTGCGGTTGGGTTGACCCCTGCGATTATCCCTAATGTGGATAACTCGGATGCGTTATTTTTGGTAGTGGGGACTGCGTCCGCGCCGTCCCCTCAGAATTCCTTAGTAAAATTATGCTTGTGAAGCAAAAATGCCGCATAAAACATTATTTTAATAACGCTATTAAGGATGCACGGGCTCAAATTAGTCACCGTGTCGCTAATTTATTCCTACACATTTTATTATTTCTTTTTGTTCACAGCTTTAGAAGTCTATACTAAAATCCCTTTAAGTCAATTCTTACTACTTTTATAACTACGAATGATTTCATGGATGGCTATTAATTTGTAAATCAATCAAGCTAGAACGGCTAAACGGATCTGGATGAAATTTGATACAGATATACCTTATTGTCTTGATTAGTTCACAGGCTACTTTTTATCCCGTTAAAATACACAGTTACTGTGGGATAAATGAAGTATAAATAAAAAAAAAATAGGTAAAGATTAAAATAAATTAGTTCCATTTTTTTAACTAGATGGCGCTGTACAATTACGTCACGTTTCTGGATCGCGGTGTTAAGATTCTCCGCCGTCGAACGACCCTCGCTTGATATAGTAGAAAATTCATACTTACCTGGCATAGGGGACACCGTGATCAAGTAGGCGGTTCCCCCAGGGCGAGGCCTTCCCATTGCACTGCGGTTGGGTTGACCCCTGCGATTATCCCTAATGTGGATAACTCGGATGCGTTATTTTTGGTAGTGGGGACTGCGTCCGCGCCGTCCCCTCAGAATTCCTTAGTAAAATTATGCTTGTGAAGCAAAAATGCCGCATAAAACATTATTTTAATAACGCTATTAAGGATGCACGGGCTCAAATTAGTCACCGTGTCGCTAATTTATTCCTACACATTTTATTATTTCTTTTTGTTCACAGCTTTAGAAGTCTATACTAAAATCCCTTTAAGTCAATTCTTACTACTTTTATAACTACGAATGATTTCATGGATGGCTATTAATTTGTAAATCAATCAAGCTAGAACGGCTAAACGGATCTGGATGAAATTTGATACAGATATACCTTATTGTCTTGATTAGTTCACAGGCTACTCTTTATCCCGTTAAAATACACAGTTACTGTGGGATAAATGAAGTATAAATAAAAAAAAAATAGGTAAAGATTAAAATAAATTAGTTCCAATTTTTTAACTAGATGGCGCTGTACAATTACGTCACGTTTCTGGATCTCGGTGTTAAGATTCTCCGCCGTCGAACGACCCTTGCTTGATATTGTAGGAAATTCATACTTACCTGGCATAGGGGACACCGTGATCAAGTAGGCGGTTCCCCCAGGGCGAGGCCTTCCCATTGCACTGCGGTTGGGTTGACCCCTGCGATTATCCCTAATGTGGATAACTCGGGTGCGTTATTTTTGGTAGTGGGGATTGCGTACGCGCCGTCCCCTCAGAATTCCTTAATAAAATTATGATTGTGAAACAAGCACAGCATACGTGTAAATGCTGAACATCTTCTATCCTAATCCTACTAATACTTCATACTTTTCTACTAATAATATAAATGCGAAAGTTTGTGAGAATGGATGAACGTTTGTTCCTCTTTCACGCTTAAACAGCTGACCGAATCTGGATGTAATTTGGCACTGAGGTAGATTGTAATGTAGGATAACACATAGGAGACTTTTTATTTTGGAAAAATGTACTGTTACCGCGGGATGATATCACATTGACGCGGACGAACGCGGGCTAAAGCTAGTTATTTTTATAAGACTATGTTGCCAATTGAATAAGCCGCTATTATTATGCAGCTATATAATTTCTCACATTCGCACGATACATCTCTACAGGTTTCTGTAGAATTCAAATATAACCAATCTCTTCGTCTCCAGAGTTCCGCGGACGGTAACATCACCAGTAGCGTCTTGACCTTCGTGCCGACCATAGAGGACGCTGGAAGGGTCCTCTCCTGCAGAGCTGTCCAGCCAAGTCTGCCGCATTCCACTCATGAGGATGGATGGAAGATGGAGATACAACGTACGTAATAAGTACTAAAATTAATTCATAAGAGTCTTTTTCAGTTAATCTTGGCCCATCCAAGAGAACACCTGAGGTACTGTAATTTTAGCAAGTTTCTTAAACTAAATCATAAAAAAAATTGCCTATGCCAAAGTCAAGTTACTTCTTTCTGATACATTAAACCTATATCGACACAGGATTTATTTGAGTGCACAAGTTTGTGCGCAAACTTAGATGCACTCCTCTTCCCTCACTCTCATAGTCCGACGGGACGGTAATCCGATACAACATACATACCATCACGCCTGTATTCCACGAAGGGTTAAGCAGGGGTGTACCAATGTACACCCACAGTTCGTCGGTATGTCTAGGTCCCATGTAACAGGGGGCGAGCTTATTGCCATTAACCGGGCACAAATCCTAACTCCGAGCTGGTACTGAGAATTTCACAGAAAAGCCCTAAAACACTTTTTGCTCGACCTGGGAATCGAACCCAAGACCTGTCACTAGGCTAACGAGCCAGTTACATCGAGTTAATCCGATACAACTGAGATAGATTAAGCGTAGTACCAATAGTTTAATATGCCATTCCTATACACTAACGCAGATGTCCAATAAAAAGTCGGTCCTACAAAAGTACTAAAACAGTCCGATATATAATCTGTCCTACAAAAAGTAGGACGTGGAAAACACCTTTATAGTAGTCTAGTGTTAAAATATATTCTATTTCTTCTTCCCAACAGATTTACCAGTAGCTAAACTGGAGTTAGGCGCTAATCTAGACGCCAGCAAAGTGGTGGAAGGCTCAGACGTGTATTTAGACTGCAGAGTACGAGCAAACCCGTGGCACAATCATGTATTCTTCACTCATAATGTAAGTATGTCTGTGGCATCAAAAAGGTAGGCTTAAACAGATAGGGCTCTTATATTTCGGCAAATATGTTCATGTCGCGGGCCTGTGGACGGTGAGCAATGGGTAGCTCACCGTCCGTACGTTGCATAACGACAGGCCGTGTCGACGGGCGTTCGTGTTCCACGCGCGCCTCAACGAGATGTCAGGGGCCACTCAGGGCCGATGCCTGCCCCTGCGGGTTGTTTGTAAGAGATACCGCGCCCCAGGACCGGAAAGAGCACAAGAAAGAACATGGATGGGTTTTAGTCAGTAAAAGTCTGACACTCCCTCCCGCCCCGCCCAGTGCGGGGGAAGACATTTGTTGGTTTTCCACACCTAAAAAAAAAATTGTTTATGTACCTAGCTATTATTCTAGGCTAGGGCTGTCACTAGGAATTTTCAATGGAAAACCCAAACAGTTGGCCTAATACGGGAATTAAATCCACAACTTTACACTCAGCTATCGCTTCTTCAACTTCTGGAACAACGATCCGCCGGTATGTTTAAGTCACATGTAATAGGGAGGGGGGGCGGGGCATGTGTGGGGTGTTTTTACTTAGTAGTAAAATAACCTCTAATACCTTTACTTAAGTGTCATAATAACACCTGTTTTCTTATTTCACCAGAATGTCGTGGTAAAACCAGGTCCAGGTGTTCTCCTAGCCAATCAGAGCCTGGTCCTACAACATGTCTCAAGAAAGGCAGCTGGTGCTTACGTCTGCTCAGCCAGGAACAGCCTGGGAGAAGGTTCCTCTGAGAGCTTCGTGTTAGATGTCAAGTGTAAGTAGACCAAAAATCAGAAAATTCAAGATGGCGGCTGAAAGCAGAATTTAAAAAAGTCTGTCAGAATATACAGCGCGGCTATGATATAGCAATTAGATTTCAATTATTTACAACATAACATACCATCATGCCTGTATTCCCCGAAGGGTTAGGCAAAGGTATACCAATGTACACTCACGGTTCGCCGGTATGTTTAGGTCCGATGTAATAGGGGCCGAGCCTATTGCCATTAACCGGGCACAAATCCTAACTCCGAGCTGCTACTGAGAATTTAATAGAAAAACCCAATAGCACTTTTTGCTCGACCTGGGAATCGAACCCATAACCTCTAGCGTGCTTAGGACCACTAGGCTACCGAGGCAATTTTTAAAATGACCAGATAAAAAAAGGTGAAGCCTTGCGGGCGGCGCGCCGGCAGCTAACGGTTACATTCTTCGAAATGATGTCGGTCCGGCTGTTGCCATGTCAGAGATATAATGAGCAATGACCATAAGACGGATTAGCAATATCAATTTGTAGAACCTTAAAGAAGTACGCCGAAAAATTGCAAAATCGTCTCAATAACCAATAATATAAATGCGAAAGTAAGTTTGTTTGTTCCGATCATCCTGAAATTTTGCATACACGTTGTCAGGTGTATAGAAACGGACCTGTCATCCGAAAAAAACGTACTGTTCCCGAGGAAAACAGCAAAAAAGTTCTTATGATGATAGATAGAACGAATCAAGATAGAATTTTAAATCTAACCGACATTAGCGTGGACAAAGTCACGAGCAAAAGCTAGTTACTAAATATAGCTAACTAACTTCTGCCAGCGATTTCGTTCGCGTGTTTTTTTACCCGTTTTAAGTTACGTCTTTGGTTACTGCTCCTCTCCTGTGTGTCGTAGCGTGATGTTATATAGCCTATAGCCTTCCTTAATAAATGGACTATCCCACACAAAAAGAATTTTCCAATTCGAACCAGCAGTTCCTAAGATTATCGCGTTCAACCAAATAAACAAACTCTTCAGCTTTATAATATAGTATAGATATAAGTATAGATTGTAGCATTTTCCGACCCATATATCGCTTCAAAACCGGTATAATTTATCTAAAATCCAACTTTCACAGTGAAACTAACATCCCATCTTATATTTCTATTCCAAACTTGAAGAAATTGTGTAATTTATATCTTATGAGTTATGACATAAAGAATAAGTTTTCGTGTCGCGACCTACCTCGACCTCTTTCCAATGATTAATATTTCATCCTGGTTGTAAAAGCCATATCGATTTCACAGCTTCCTCTTCGAGTTCAGATCACAATAGTGAATTTGTTGCTGCTTTTACACAATGGAAGATCCTGGTAATGTTTTCGGAGGTCTGTAATGAGAAGAGAAGTGGTCTTAATCTTCCCTTATATTTTGCTTCTAGCATCTGCCCGCGACTTAAGTTACGTTTTTGATGACTGCTCCTCTCCCGTGTGTCGTAGCGGGATGTTATATAGCCTATTCTGTTTCTCATGAATTTGGCTATCACATCCATAAAGATTTTTCTCAATATAACTGATAGTTCAAGAGATTAGCGGGTTTAAACATACAGCATTTTTTTTTTTATAACTGACGAAATATTTCGACATTGTGTCTACAATAATGAAGCCAAAAGCCCTTTCTATAACTTACTTCTAACATGATTCTGTTTTGTTTTGTACAGTCGTGCCAACCTGCAAGTCTTCCCAACCGATCGTGGTGAGAGCTGCAAGAGGAGAGGTGATAGACATTGACTGTGATCTGGATGCTAATCCTAAGGTAAGCAGATAATAATTATAAATAAATAAATAAATAACACCTGTCCCACTGTTGGGCAAAGACCTCTTCTCATATACACTAAATATTTACAACCTTAAAAGTAGATAGTAAAAAAAACCTTAATAATAACAAAAAAGAAACTAAAACTGAATGGCATCAAAAAATTCCTCCGCATCGCCGTCAACCGGAAAATTGCCCAAAAGGCTGGCGGCATTGCCACGTTGGATGGCAATGCTTAACCTCTGGCCAAAGTAAAAGCCAGCCTTTGGGTTACGAGAAGTATCAACCAACCGTTTATATAAATCCCTAAAAAGGCTATGGGTACATGGACACTACGGCCCGAGGGTTTCCACCCCAAAGAGCGGGAAAATATAGTTACCAATACGGGCACTATACTTAATTTTACACAACTGACGTTTACGGTTTGTTTTCTTTTTATACACTTATATACATTATAAATCCAAATTTCCTCACGATGTTTTCCTTCGGCAATATCAGTAATGTCCAAGATAAACTTAGAACCTACATATGAATTGAAAAAGACACATTGGCACTTGCCCAGATTTAAACCTTAACCGCTAGGCAACTATGTAAACAAATTTAAGTAACCCCCGACAGTAAAATAAAAATCCCTACCGCAGCTAACAAAAGAGCTGAAAACTTTGAAACCGCTGAACCGATTTCCAATAAACATATCCAATAAACCTCCTGGCTAATAAACCTTTTAAACAAAAAAAACAAAACCAAAATCGGTTCATGCGTTCGGGAGCTACAATGCCACAGACAGACACACAGACACGTCAAACTTATAACACGCCGTCGTTTGTGCGTCGGGAGTTAAAAAAGAAATGGTGCGTCGGGTTCGACCCTGGGCAAGTACAAATATGGCTTATCCAACTCATTATTTTCCAAGTTTATCTTGAACAACACTAACATCGTGAGGAAACCTGAAAACGTTAAATTAATATAAGTTTTAAATCGCCAATCCGTCTTGAGTATGTATGATGATCAATGCTCGTGCCTTCTCTGTATTAGAAGATACTTAGTGGGACAATAATAGGCTTAACTTTATATTTACGCAGGAATTCGTTCTTTTATTTTATGAATGATAAGTTTGCTCTTGACTCTAGTCTAGGTCAGAGGCAACAAAGGCAAAGTCTACGATAGAGGGAGCTTCCCCAAAGAAGCCTGTTCAATCTAACTTTAATGAGATTAGGGTTGAATGCGTTCGGAAATACAGATGCAGGCAGAGAGTTCCACTCCTTTGCAGTTCGCATTAGAAAAGACGTTTGAAAATAGATATAGTGTGAATAGGTGGAATGGCAACAACTTAAGGATAGGAATTTGCTGTGCGTCCGATAGTGGAACGGGTGGGTACTGAAAATAAAACCCATATAATAATAGTTTGTTATTACCGGAAGAATCCTTGCGCTTGATATTAAATCGGATATTAGTCGGTTCACTAGAGGTGTACCAGTGTACCCACAGTTCGCCGGTATATTTAGGTCCCATGTAATAGGGGGCGAGCCTATTGCCATTAACCGGGCACAAATCCTAACTCCCAGCTGCTAATGAGAATTTCATAGAAAAACCCAATAACACTTTTTGCTCGACCTAGGAATCGAACGCAAGACCTCTAGCGTAGCAGTCGCGCTTAGCACCACTAGGCCAACGAGGCAGTTATGAATAATAAATTAATAAATAAATTAATTAATTACCCTTTTCGTAGCATCCTGTATTAACAGCAAACTAGCTTCCTAACTAAAGTCTTTCACTCCAGTGATTATTATATTACATAAAGAACCTTCCAACATCATTAAAACACTTATTTCCTCATAATTTTTCCTCAAACACCTTTCCATGAAATTCCTTCCAAAAATACATTATTACCAACTCGCTTCAGAAAATAATTTCCAGAGATAATGCTACAAAAGATATAAAAGGAATTTCGATGGCTCCTCAAGGTCATTATTTAATGGCTACAGTGACTTTATATGAAAGTTAAGACGCGAATTTGTGACCTTGAAAGTTGATTCTTAATCAAATTTTCTTAAAGAGTCACAGAGTAACAAATAGCAGTACGACAAGTCATTGTCAAACGGTGATTTTTTTATTTGACATATGTCAAAGTTAATGTCAAAGCATTTATTTTAATATACCATTTCCCAGGCGCTTTTGTATTGTCAGAGAGTCGGTCCAAAACGTATGTAGACCTCTATGGAAGTTGCGGAATTTGTTCGAAAGAGTCACCGCGGCTCTGGAAAACAAAGAGCATTAGGAGGAACGCGGATGGGTTTCAGTCAGTAAGAGTATGACAATCTTTTCCGCTCCACCTAGGGCAGTAGAAGTCAATTGATTATTTCCCACCCTTAAAGAAAGGCCTCTATGGAGAAGACAAGCAAGAAACTCCACGAACACTACAGTAGTAGTACAGCCACAGGCTATAAATGTATTCTTGTCAAGGAGGTGGCTAAGGTAAATCTGTTTCTGCCACCGAGAGGCGTTGCTGTGGTCCTGTTTCTAGGATATAGGTTATGGGTGCCGAGCAAAATAGAGGCACGTGAGATATGTCAACTTTGCCTCAGGTATGGTACCTGTGATGTTTCTGGTATCGCAAGATTATTCTGAGTCTGGTTGTTTGTGTATATCTTGTTAATATTATACCTAAATGCGAAAATTTGTGAGGATAGATGGATGGATGGACGTGGGTTACTCTTTCACGTTAAAACGGCTGAACGAATCTGAATGAAATTTGGCACTGAGATAGATTGTAGTGTGGAATAATACATAGGATACTTTTTATCCCGGAAAAATGTACGGTTCCCGTGGGATAATATTATATCAACTTTGACGCGTATGAATTCGCGGGCAGAAGCAAGTGGGTTAATATTTTTGTAAGCGCACCCATTATATAAGAGAAAAAGTGTAATTTATTTTAATGAATATAAATCAGTTGTAGCTGATATATTTAAAATCTATAATGATATATAAAGCTGAAGAGTTTGTTTGTTTGGTTGAACGCGCTAATCTCAGGAAGTACTGGTTCGAATTAAAAACATATTTTTTGTTGGATACTTCAATTTTCGAGTAAGGCTATAGGCTATATAACATCACGCTACGACCTAGAGGTAAGGAGCAGTAAGCAAAGAACGAAGTCGCTGGCAGAAGCTAGTAATATTATAAAGATAAGACATTTGTTCTTTTATTTGTAACTAGCGATCTGCCCCCGACTTCGTCCGCGTGGCTTATTTTACCCGCCTTCAGAAACGTCTTTGGTAACTGCTTCGCTCCCGTGCGTCGTAGCGTGATATTATATAGCCTATGTTACTCAGTAATAACGTAGCTATCTATTGGTGAAAATATTGTTAAAATCGGTCCAGTAGTTTCGGAGCCTATTCGATACAAACAAACAAATCTTTCCTCTTTGTAATATTAGTATAGATATATAAACTCAACTGCTGAACCGATTTTAAATATTTTTTCACCTATGGAAAGCTACATTATCAGCAAGTAACTTAGGCTATATTTTATTTCTGAAAAGTAAGGTATCTGTCAGAAAAATCACGCGAACTGTGTCGCGCGCTCAAGCCAGTATGTCATAAAAAATAAGTTGATCTACTGAACTTTTTTATCCTGTGTCCAAAATATCGGACCGTTACTAATGGACACCTAAATCTTCAATTAATGGGTTAGTCTGCATTTTATTGAATTTAGGTATATTCTTCTATTCAATAATGTTAGATATGAGGTCAAGCTACTTCTTACGGTTGAAATATTGGATGGGGTTGCAGATATACCTCGCGGCTCTCCCGTGTGGAATGGTTTATTTATGTCCCGGAATGGAAATCCTGTTCTATAGGGATCAGCTCCCTTTGTGTTAAAGTTAATGGGAAAGGTACCTCCATAAGTAGCAATCCTATTGCTTTTTTTATTTTTTTTATTTGTGCATTGGTAGGTACTCAGTACAGAAAAAATCTAATGTGAGGAAAGGTTAAAAAAAAAATATCCTTACATACATTCCATCACGCCTGTATTCCACAAAGGGATAGGCAGAGGTGTACCAATGTACACGCACAGTCCGCCGGAATGTTTTAGGTTCCGTATAATAGGGGGCGAGCCTATTGCCATTAACCGGGCACGATTCCTAACTCCGAACTGCTACTTAGAATTTCATAGAAAAACCCAATAACACTTTGCTTGTCCTGGGAATCGAACCCAAGACCTCTAGCGCAGTCCATAATAATATTATAAATACGAAAGTAACTCTGTCTGTCTATCTGTCTGTCTGTTACGCTTTTACAACTAAACCAATGAACCGATTTTGATAAAATTTGGTACGGGGTAAGTTTGAACCCCAAGGACATAGGCTACTTTTTATTCCGCGGCTTTGCCTGCGTCCACGCTAACCGACATTTACGCGGACAAAGACGCGGGCAAAAACTAGTAGACATATATGAAGGAATTAATTTTTCGACCAAAATGCTTATGTTTGCTGGCTTCAATATGGTTCCTAATTTCCTACGCATTTCTAATATCCTGGTACGTTACGGGTTCCTTGGTATTTGATTTAATATCCTAGCGATTATTGGTAAGGAAAAATGATATGATACCTTGAGTAGCCGCCACGAGTCGTGAGCACAAGCATCAAGTTAATATTTGGGCTTTTGAGTTCCTTTCTGGATTTCTTGAGGCCCGACGCTCCACGCGAATGGCCGCCAGTCAGACCGACAGCATGCAGCATCGGCGCCCCAAAAAAATCCAAACATTAACTTGACGTTTGTGCTCACGACTCGTGGCGGCCACTTTACTATTACTTTTTTTTTAAAGAAAACGTTGCCCCACTCTAGGAATTTCTCCTGTGTCGTGGGTGCGTTTACAAACATATAAAACTCACATACACAAACAGCCAGACCCGGAACAACTATCTGTAGGCAGTACAAATATTTGTGCCGCCACTATACCCCATAATGAATAAAATTGTACCTTGTTGTAAAACTTTATAAATACCATCACGCCTGTATTCCCCGAAGGGTTAGGCAGAGGTGTAACAATGTACACCCACAGTTCGCCGCTATATTTAAGTCCCATGTAATAAGGGGCGAGCCTATTGCCATTAACCGGGCACAAATCCTAACTCCGAGCTGCTACTGAGAATTTCATAGAAAAACCCAATAACACTTTTTGCTCGACCTGGGATCGAACCCTTTATTAACCCTTTATTTTTTCGAAAACTTTATTATTATTATTTACATGTCTTTCAAATATTTTTTTTTCTTTCACTGATTATCTGTTTGCGCTGCGCGTTGACACAAAATATGAGTAATCTATACAAATAAATAAAATTGAAGGGTCTGTTTGTAATTTCAAATTACAAGCTTTTCACTAAATGCATATGAAAGTATATACGGTACTAACATAAAAAAACAATGTTTAAAATGTTTGTCTGTCAGTCTGTCTATTTGTTCCGGTACTGTACTTTCTTAATTTATCTTAGACTAGCGACCTGCCCGCGACTTCGTGCGCGTTACTTATTTCACCCGTGTTAAGTTACGTTTTCCGTTACTGCTCCTCTCCCGTGTGTCGTAGCGTGATGTTATATAGCTTATGTTGCTCAGGGTGAATGTAGCTTTCTAATGGTGAAAGACTTTTTGAAATCGGCGCAGTATTTTTTGAGTTTATTCATTACAAACATACACACACACACACACAAAAATACAAATCTTTTCTCTTTATAACATTAATGTAGATGACATCATTATGACATCGGTGACGGAAAACATCGTGAGGTAACCTGGGCTTGTCTGTACTAATAATATAAAGAGGTAAACTTTATGAGGTTTTAGGGGGTAATCTCTGAACCTTCGGAACCAATTTTGAAAATTCTTTTACCCTTAGAAAGCCACGTTATTTATGTCTATCATAGGCTATGTAACATCACGCTACAACACACGGGAGCGGAGCAGTAACCAAAGACGTTACTTAACACGGATGAAAATACCTACGCGGACGAAGACGCTAGTAAATGGCAGAAACCTAGGAATGTAAGTCTGTAATCCACCTTGTGCAAGCTCGTGCCTTCTCTGTTTAAGAAGAGGCCATTGAACTGCAGGGGGACAAATATAGACTGGTATTATTTTACTTAAAATAACCTGAATATTTCAATTATATCAGACAATTTCAGATGCCAATTATCCCTGAACCCTAAAATCAAAATTATTCCATAAAATATGAGTGCAAAAGTAAAACGAATCCATGCCAAATGATTTTAAACTTAAAACAAAGTACTGAAGTACAATTTTGGCTCACAGCTTCATTTTGTCAGACGACACACAAATAACTAAAGCTGGCTTCATCAAATGTTATCAATATTGACACTCAAAATGGTTTTATTCTCGCAAAATATTGTTATTTTCAATTCCGCGAACAAAAATATGTACATTTTATTAGTTAAAATATCGTAAATTTTAACTGTAGTGAATTCATGCATATTTTATTTTGAACTAGGTATAAATTATTATTGGATTTATTTTAAACCTGATAGTAGATGTTATTTTGTTTTTAGGATTGCATTTTTTTTTTTTTTGGTTGGTGGGAAATCATCAAATAACTTCTCCCGCCCTGGGCGGGGCGGGAGGGAGTGTCAGACTTTTACTGACTAAAACCCACCCATGTTCCTTCTTGTGCCCTTTGCGTTCCGGGGGCGCGGTATCTCTTGCGAACAACCCGCAGCCCCGACAACAGGATTGCATTGCGATTCGGTTTCTGATTGCTCTAAAATCTACATGTACCTACTAATGTTATAAATGTCATAGTTTGCCTGTTTGTTTGTAAATTTTGATGCCTTAACGGCTGTACGAATTGGTGTGAAATTTTTCGATAAGGACAAGATCTTTTAACGGTAGAAGGAAGGTTCCTATGTTGTCTATAGTCTCGAATCCTTCGCAATCGCAAGTACAGACACAATAGCGACATTTAAAAATCCATACCATAAATGCAGGTCCCGTATTAAAAACCATGTTTTGCATCAATATTGTGCAACTTTGTTGCTAGATTGTTTATATTGCGATATGTTCTTTTGTTTACCAATAATACGTAATTAGCATGTTGCAGTGTTGTTGGCAAACACTGCAACATTTGTTTCCACAACACAAAAACATGTTGTAAAACAATGTTGCGCAATTTTGTTTTCCAGCGCAAACAAGACATAATAAACATCGCTAGCTACACTTCATTAACGTTTACGCACTTATTATACAACACAACAACATACCATCACGCCTGTATTCCCCGAAGGTTTAGGCAGAGGTGTACCAATTTACACCCACAGTTCGCCGGTATGTTTAGGTCCCATGTAATAGGGGGCGAGCCTATTGCCATTAACCGGGCACAAATCCTATCTCCGAGCTGCAACTGAAAAATTCCAGATGGAAAAACCCAATAATACTTTTTGCTCGACCTGGGAATCGAACCCAGGACCCCATGCTCATCAGTCGCGCTTGCGACCACGATACCAACGGGGCAGTCATCACTTATTATTTACAACAAAATTATTTCTAAAATAAATTTCTCAACAAATCCCACAGCATATCGGAAGTAGATCGTACTAACACAACATTCGTGCAGTATCCCAAAGAGAGTGGTCTCATGAATAACATAATACGCCATCAGCGAGCTGTATTACCTGCAGTGCGATATACTTCACCCAAGATTTTGTTTTGTTTACTTTCCCTGTCGGTACAGGGAAAAATATGGCAGAGAAAATATAATGAACTATGTTTTTTTCACATAATATATTTTTATAGGTTATCTGTGATGGATGTAAGGGATACGGTGTGCAGAAAATAAAACATTTTTACAAAAAAGTCTTAAAAAAGTCAAAAGTGAAAAATAACTTTAGCTTTGGAAGTCGGCGGCTTTGGTTCTGTTTGTTGTTTTGTATTGCCACCATTTTTGCCATCAAATCCATGAGACACAGTAATTCTATGTAAATTAACAAGATTCCACTTAAAAGTCACAAGAAAGCAGAATACGCTTATACGTTTACTTGGATGACATATTTTTTTCAGTTATTTAAATGTTTTTACCAAATCGCTTAACGAATTTCGATAAAATTTATATGGGACCACCTCTGAAGTATGACTCGTCAAACACAATGCATATTTATGCGAAAGCAGCAATCGTGGTATATTTGCTGTAATTTTTTGAAGAGTTCCGTTGTCTGTCTCCGGAATCCATCATCAGATCTATATGAAATTTTAATGGGACCATTTCGGAGTAAACCCCTTTCAAATAAAAAAAACCCCTTTCAAACAAAAAAAAATTGCAAATCCGTCCATATGCGACGTGGCTATGCCCGAACATACACAAAAAAAAAGAAAATACAAACATCCGAATTGATAACCTCCTTCTTTTTTAAGTCGGTTAAAAAAGGAGAAAGAATATAGGTATCGAAAATTCAATGGTAATTTTTTCTCTGGATTTTCCTAAATCCCTTAATGTTTTCGTTTTTTTTAGCCTTAGAATTTCCCCGTGGTTGATGTCAGTTTCATTTTTAGATAGAAACTCAGGTTTTTTTTAAGTCTATGCCTGAAGTAAGAAATATGTACAGTCTAACCAAGAGGTATCGTGTTGCCCAGTAACTGGGTTGTGGAAGTCAGATAGGCAGTCGGTCCATATAAAACACTGGTACTCAGCTGTATCCGGTTGGACTGGAAGCCGACCCCAACATAGTTGGGAAAAGGCTAAGTAGATGATGATGATATTGTGACTGACTTTAGCAGTAGTACAGCTCTTTGTGAAGGAGCTCGTCCGAGGAAGTACTACCACCATACCTATTTCTGCCGCAAAGCAGCGTTGCTGTGTTCCTGTTTGAAAGGTTTGGGTGCCGGTGACATTACAGGCACATGAGACATTTCATCTTTGTCTCTGGGATGGCAACGCATTTGCAAGGCTTCTGGTATTGCAGATGTTTATATTACAAATTGACAAAACAACTCACTATCAATAATCCTAAAGATTTTGAGTTTCACATTGCTATTACCATTCTATACAAGTTGGAAGGACCATGTCGAATTTCGCCGTGAATTCATGGTCACCGCTGAACGATCTAGAATCATGTAGATACTGAATCTATGGTAAAAGTCTAGGTTATGAAATATGACAATATTGACAATGAACTTAAGCTCAACTAGAATAGAGTTGAAAATTTCGTGCAAAATTTAATTCCACACGGCATTTTCATCTCGTAATAAAAAAAAATCTGGGTCCTATTGATGTCAAATTAAAAGGGTTAACTGCATTTTTTCAATTTCTTTCGTTAATTGTTTTGACATTAATTCTAGGAGGACCGACGACCTGGTAATGGTCGCGTTAAATTGCTGGATGCAGACAGCGTAGAACCGGTCATTGTGTTTATCTTTTGGAGAGCCCTATATACAGCAGTGGACGTCTATCGGCTAAAGTGATAATGATTAATTATTTTGACGTCCGTAGAACACACGAAAATGCCGCTTTTCAAAACATTTTGGAATGAAAACAAACATTGAAACAATGTTAATGACATTTCCGCCATATTAAACGAGACGCGACTGCTCTCGTTACGTCAAACAAATTCAGTAATACGTATTTATCAACATGCATTAATTTATTTAACAAAGTACAGTCGGCAAGATAATTTTTAAATTATTTTTGTTGATTGACATAATAGTAAATATTGTATAAGTACTTACATTATTGAAAATAGTAAATATTGTATAAGTACTTACATTATTGAAAATAGTAAATATTGTATAAGTACTTACATTATTGAAAATAGTAAATATTGTATAAGTACTTACATTATTGAAAATAGTAAATATTGTATAAGTACTTACATTATTGAAAATAGTAAATATTGTATAAGTACTTACATTATTGAAAATAGTATTTCGACTTGTATCTCTTTTTGTTTGTATTAGTATTTGGTAGTACTTAGTATTTTTAAAGCTAAAAAAAAAGCAGAATATTCAATAATACTTAATAACTTTTATGACTGTCCCGCTAGTCTCGTGGCCGCATGCGTGACTGATGAGCATGGGGTCCCGGGTTCGATTCCCACGTCGGGCAAAAAGTGTTATTGGGTTTTTCCATTAGGATTTGCTCAGTAGCAGCCCGAGGTTTGGAAGTTGGTGGTGTGACACCCCCGTACCTTGGAAAGCACGTAAAGCCGTTGATTCGTAGATCTTTGGCAGTCGTTACGGATAGTCAGAAGCCAGGGAGTCTGACAACCAATCGAACCAAGAAGTATCGTGTTGCCCAGTAACTGGTCTGTGGAGGTCAGATAGACAGTCACTCCATGTAAAACACTGATATTCAGCTGCAGCCGGTTAGACTGGAAGCCGACCCCAAAGGTTAAGCAGATGATGACCTAATAACTTTTATATTTATAAAATTTTATTCTTTCCAGAATATGGTTAAAATGAATGTAGGGATCGAAGTCTTCTTTTTTTATGTGCTCAAAATTAAAATGACGCGAATTTTTGACTTCATAAAATACTGAAAATCTGTGTTTTGAATATTTTTGTGTCAATTGAGCCTAGTTTTGTCCGAACAAGCCAATCAATCCCAATCTCTCAAAAAATAGGTACATTAATAGGTAACGTCAAACCACTTCAATTATATGTCAAATGTATTATATTTCTTACTATCCAGCAGAAATATCTCAAACTTATGCTCAGATTACAGTTAAAATAAATCAACATTAAATAATTTTGGCTAAACTAAACCAATAAATTAAAACATGTAAAATTAACATGGTTTAATGACTTGCACTGCCGACTGTACCAAGTTAATTCCAAATTGAAATAATCAAAATGGCCGCCCACTGCAGAGGATTGGAATAACCGAGGCCGAAATGTATTTCCGACTGAAATAGGGCTTTGGGTTGTTCGGCGACCAATTAATATTAGGTGCTGAAAACCAATGTGTTTTGAACCGATTGTGACTAAATTGTGAGGTCACTGACTTATTAAACATTACCCTCTTTTTGTGCTCCGTAGTCGAGTAATTAGGCCACTATCTATACAAATGAAATAAAGCAGAAGATAGTTGTTTGTTTGTTTAAACACCCTCCCTGAAACTCTCAGTCGAATGGAAAAAAAACTTGTACTTTGTATATGAGAGCCAGATTCATGAAGAATAGAGTAGACTATATAACATCGCGCTACGACTCACGGGAGCGGAGCAGTAACGAAAGACGTAACGTAACGCTGGTAAAAAAGAAATACGCGCAAGAAGCTCGTCAAATATGTTTAATATTTTGGACCCAAAATTCCAGTTATTTCTAAAACACTATGCTCAGAAGTGAGAACAATTTGGATAATGACCGATGTTAAAACGTTCCAAAATACTATAATTCTGTTTCCTGAAACACAGTTTATAAACACAGCAATAAATCTGTTCATAAAAATATAAACAGCTTTTTTCTACAATATTTATTTGGTAGTAAAATCTATTAACCCAGTAAAATATTTTTTCGTGCCTACGCACTAGGGGTGTTGCGTATATTCGCATCCGCAATAAATAATGCGGATGTTAGGTTGCACAAAAAAGGAATTCTATTATCACCATGCCAATGTTCCTAGCAAGCGATTGTTGAGTAGCGCGGATTTAATTTACGTAACAGACTTGACCCTGAAAAAAGCTAATTTTCAGGGTTACTTCCTAAATAATAAAATGAAAAAATATTACAGATTACTTCCTTGTTATTTTATTTCTGCACCCATATATTTAGTTTCTTATAAAAGTTCTTAAGATCCGCATCCGCCGATGTGAGCCAAAAAAAATCCGCACCCACAACATCGGTATCGTACAGACAGAAACCTGAATTATCTAACTTCTCTGCTCTCCTTCTTCCTAAGATTGGTCAGGTAATCTGCACTGTAGTGTATTTATTTAGACGTAAAATTGACCATCCTATCTTTTTGTCCTCAGGAGCCGATGTCGTACCACTGGTGGTTCAACAGCTCAGCGCACAGCAAACACGAGCTGGCCTCATCATCGATGACCACTGTACCTAATTTGCCAGGTAAGAGAATAATATTAGCCTATAAATATATAGGTACTAAATTATCCCAAACTGTAAAATTTTCCCAATCAACAATGAACTTTATACTTTTGTAATAAAGTTGAAAACTATCAAAGTCTGATAAATTGGGGTATCCTGATGTGCTAACCTCTTTACAAAGCTTATAAATAACATTATAATGGATTAAAAGGGAGGAGGGTCACAGGGCATCAATAACGGGTCTGTGGACGGTGAGCAATGGGTAACTCATCGTCCGTACGTTGTATAGCGACAGGCCGTGTCGACGGCGCGTTCGTGTTCCACGCGCGCCTCAATGAGATGTCAGCAGATTGAGGTGGCCAGTCATGGCCGATGCCTGTTGTTCGAAAGAGATACCGCGCCCCCGGAACGCAAAGGACACAAGAAGGAATATGGATGGGTTTTAGTCAGTAAAAGTCTGAGACTCCCTCCCTCTCCGCCCAGGGCGGGAGAAGTTATTTAAAGATTTCTCATCGGAAAAAATAAATGCCATCAACAAGCAATTACAACTATTTTGATGCCCTGGGAGCTTCTCCCATTAGCAAATTAAAATTCCAACCTTTCTTTATATTTTTATACGATAACAAATAATATTATAGTAGTTGTAAATGTTGTTGTCGTTCAAGTAAGAGCTGTAAATCATGTGTGTTAAAATCATTTTTACAATAGCAAGAGCAAAGACTGCCTCGGTAGCCTAGTGGCCCTAAGCGCGCTACGCTAGAGGTTTTGGGGTTCGATTCCCAGGTCAAAAAGTGTTATTGTGTTTTTCTATGAAATTCTCAGTAGCAGCTCGGAGTTAGGATTTGTGCCCGGTTAATGGCAATAGGGTCGCCCCTATTACATGGGAACTAAACATACCGGCGAACTGTGGGTGTACATTGTCACACCTCTGCCTAACCCTTCGGGGAATACAGGCGTGATGGTATGTAGAAAAAAGGTGACAGCTTGGGGGCGACAGACGCGCTGGCAGCTAACGCTTGGATTTTTCGTTGGCGATGCCGGCCGGGCCGGTGCAGTGTCGGGACGGTACTGGTACAATGAACAATGACCCGTCCATTAATCTTTAGTTCGCTTTCTAGGTACATATGTATATATGGTGAATACTTCATCGGACTACGGCTGGGTGCAATGTTCGGGAACCAACTCCGTAGGGCGACAGACAAAGCCTTGCCTCTTCCATATTTTACCCGCTGGTAAGTACCAGTAAACTAGATTATGCTCTCGACTTCCTTTGCGTTTATTTTCTTTCAGATCTCAGTTTTTTATTTTCATTAAATACTAGCTTTTGCCCGCGAGTTCGTTCGCGTTCACTATTAAAAAAAAATTAAAGTAAATAAAATATTTAAAATAAAAAATAGCCTAAGTTACTTCTTATAACATTAGCTATCTGCGAGTGAAAGTCCCGTCAAAATCGGTACGGCCCTTTCAGAGATCAGCAGGAACAAACAGACAGACGGACAAAAATTAAAAATAAATGTCTTTTTTATGTTAGTACCGTATATACTTTCATATGCATTTAGTGAAAAGCTTGTAATTTGAAATTACAATCAGACCCTTCAATTTTATTTTTTTCTATAGATAATAACCAGTCCTCTGGATAGTAAGGGATAATGTAGCTTTCTATTAGTGAACGAATTTTCAGAATTAGACCAGTAGTTTTAGAGATTAGTGCGTTCAATAAATTTTTCAGTTAAGAAGTCCTTTTTTGTAAAAATCTTCCTTAGTCAATATTGGGGAAGTGAGTTTCCTTAGCAATTAATGCTTAGCATGATAGCTCACCCCTAACTCACGTTACCGGGATAATATTGAATTGAAAATAAACTAAATAGTAACAGAAATAGAGTTGAAAATAGCGTGTATGTTACAATTGTACGAAATCACCCAATTTACGACTCTATCTCTATTTTTTTAAGCTCAATACCAATTAATTAATAAAAACTACAAATAGATTTAGCTGTACTTATTGCAGAGGTAGCCTATTATACAAGGATCTAATCTAAAAGGAAAAGCCAATAAAACACTTAAATTCCTAGTCAGCTCAGTACAAATCAAAGACCGTCTGACTGAATGCTAGATAGACAGAAGTACGAGCAATTTCCGAAGCTTATTTCTATAAAATATGATGGTCCTTCTGTACCAGACATTTCTAGTAGGCACATATCTATGTGGAGTGCGAATTATTAGGTCGATTGTAGACGTAAAACTTTGCAGGGTTGTAGATGCCAATTGAATGGAAATGACAACTGTTCATGACAAACGAGGTCCTGTTGTCAAAAAGTAATATTGAGTTTTACCATCAGCAACTTCTCAGTAGTAGCCCGAAATTTGGAAGTTGGTGGTGAAACACCCGTGGCTTGAAAAGCACGTAAAAGCCTTTGGTCCTGCGCCTGATTTCTCCCCGGTCGTATCGGACTATTTAGAGTAAGGTAAACGAGAGTGCACCTGTGTTTGCGCACAAAGTTGTGCACTATCCTATCTTCTTCGTGCTTGGCTAGGCTCCATTAAAATTTGTCGAAGTGACCGAAATTTGGTTTACCTGAAGAATAAATATTTCTGTTTGAGAACTTTTGATAGAAAATTTGACTTTGGCTTTGACTTTCCTTTGTGTTTTGTACAGACAAACCGTCAACTCCCAAAGCGTGTGAGATCACCAACGTGACTTACGACTCCTTGACCCTGAACTGCACTCCAGGACACGATGGAGGGATCCACCAGTCATTCTTATTGGAGGTAAGTGACATTTTCTATTTTTTTTCCCCACTTGATTTTTAGGGTTCCATACTCAAAGATGGGGCCGGGGCCCTATTAAGTACTAAGACTCTGCTGTCCGTCCGCCCGATCGTCTGTCACCAGACTGTATCTCATGAACCGTGATAGTTACACAATTAAAATTTTCACAGATGATGTATTTCTGTTGCCGCTAGAACAATAAATACAAAAAAAAACAAATACTTAAAGGGGCTTCCTTACTACAAACGTGATCTTTTTGCCGTTTTTATAGATAATGGCACGGAACCCTTTGTGCGCGAGTCCGACTCGCATTTGTCTGGTTTTTTTTTTCTTCGGTATATTTATTTATTTATTAAAGCTTTATGCACAAATGTAAAATAAAATACATCGTACAAAGGCGGACTTAATGCCTTAGGCATTTTCTACCAGTCTACCTTAGGGCGATGCAGAGACAAAACATAGTAGGTGCAAGGAAGACGAACTGAAAATTTCCAAGAATAAAATATAATAATAAATACATATATACATACAAACAATATCAAAATACATAGGTGGAGAAATATAACAAACTAATTGTGGGACGAGTCTGCCAACTTTTTATGGAAGTATTCGCGAGCTTTTTTCTTGAATGTGAACCGACTGGTGGCCATCCTGATATTTGTATATCACCTCGCGGGTCAATTTAGGAGGTCGTCGGCTGCTTAACTGGACTTCCCTGTGATGGCTTCATAAATTACGGTCTCCAATTTGTTTATGAATGTTTTGAACCTTTTTCGTTGCTGCGATGAGCGTTACCTAATTACGTAAACATTTGCTTCTCACAGCGCCTTAAGCTTAAATTCACATTCATTGCGCTATTTGCTTCATCGAGCAGGTGAATTAATCAAAATTAGAAGCAATTAATTATTTATGAATCCTCTTCAAAATTAAAGTTTTTTTTTTAAATTGAAATTTTAGCCCTCAATTTATACATTTATTTTTTTGACTCAGTAATAATATTTTAAAAATAAAAGCAACTTATCATAATAAATTAATTTATGCAATTTATAACAAAATGTATTGTTTTATTTCATAAATTACTTATAACACTCAATATATCTCACAAAAAAATTTAAGTAACCCCCGACAGAAGAAAAAAGTCACTACCGTCGCTAGCAAAGGAGCTGATAACTTTGAAACCGCTGAACCGATTTCCATCAAACAAAGCTAAGAACACTCCCGACTAATTAACCTTTCAAACCCAAAAAGCAACATCAACATCGGGGAGATCCGGGGCTGCGGGTTGTTCGCAAGAGATACCGCGCCCCCGGAACGCAAAGGGCACAAGAAGGAACATGGGTGGGTTTTAGTTAGTACTCCCTCCCGCCCCGCCCAGGGCGGGAGAAGTTATTTGATGATTTCCCACCCACCAAAAAAAAAAAAAAAAACATCGGGGAGATACGATGACAGACATACACACACACAGACACGTCAAACTTATAACACCCCGTCGTTTTTGCGTCGGGGGATAAAAACTAAATCAAAATGTCTGGTAGCTCACCGTCCTCACGTTAAAATAACGACAGGCCGTGTCAACGGCGCGTTCGTGTTCCACGCGCGCCTCGAAGAGATGTCAGCATAGAGAAGGGGCCACTGAGGGCCGATGCCTGCCGGGGCTGCGGGTTGTTCATAAGAGTTACCGCGTACAAGAAGGAACATGGGTTGGTTTTAGTCAGTAAAAGTCTGACACTCCCTCCCGCCCCGCCCAGGGCGGGAGAAGTTATTTGATGATTTCCCACCCCCCAAAAAAAAAAAAACACGTCGGGGTTAAAAATCTTACAGAACAAATCAAAATAAATAAAAAAAGAATCTATGATACGTTCATAAAAGAAAATAGTGTATTTTATTGTCGTTGTAAGCTTCATAAATTGCGTTAAAGATATCAATAGGCTTCAATACGTCTTGTTAGCGTCACTTAGTCGGTAGAAATAAATCCTGCACGACATAAAAGCCTTTGTGAACAGACAATGTATTGTCTACGACTAGGGAACGGAATAACGTTATTAAAACACGTTATATTTTTATTTATTTATTAAAGCTTTATGCACAAATGTAAAATAAAACATACCGTACAAAGGCGGAGTTAATGCCTTAGGCATTTTCTACCAGTCTACCTTAGGGTGATGCAGAGACAAAATATAGTAGGTGCAAGAAAGACGAACTGAAAATTTCCAAGAATAAAATATAATAATAAATACATATATACATACATATAAACAATATATACAAAGTAGATAGAGATCAAAATACATAGGTGGAGAAATATAACAAACTAATTGTGGGACGAGTCTGCCAACTTTATACTACACTACACTACTGCTTTATACTTTAACTTTTTTAAGCGCAATTATTTGGTTAAACGTTATATTTTAAACATAAGTACGGTTAAAACGTTATAAACGGTGAAACATCGTGAGTTTTACCTTGGATTTATATGATTCTAGAATCCTTTTTTTTTAAGGATGGGAAATCGTCAAATGGCTTCTTTCGCCCTGGGCGCAGCAGAAGGGAGTGTCACTCTTACTGATTAAGGCTATCCACCCACGTCAGACAATCGGTGTCCGATTTTTTGTCGGAGAAAATCGAACTTATGAATTCTAATATACCATTTTTTTTGAGCCTGGGCGGAACGAAAGGGAGTGTCAGGCACATACTGACTAAAAGCCATCCGTGTACCTCTTAATGCCCTTTGCGTTCCAGAGCCGCGGCGATGATGATGATTCTAAAACCCGAGCGTTGAAATTTTTCCTCAGAAATTTAAAAAAAAACAACAATTACTTTTGTAACTAACTGTAATACGTATATTTTTTAGGGTTCTTTACTAAAATGGTGCACAAACAGGACCCTGTTACTACAGTCCAGTGTCTGTTCGTCTGTCTATGACAAGGCTGTAATTTTTTGGACCGTAATAAGTGGACACTTTAAACTTTTACAAAGTGTGTGGCCGGTTAGCATACAAATAATAGAAATAAAATAAAGCGAAAAATTATATTAATAGTCCCGTAGAAATGTGTTCTTTTTGTATGTTGTACGGTGTTGCAAAACCCTTCGTATACCAGTCCAATTAGCTCTAAGCCGTGGTTTTGTGTATTTGTTACCTCACATCTCTAACATTTCTCAACCGAATATGTCTTTTTTTTTAATCGTTACCCCCACATTAGGAATTTCTTCAGTTTCGTGGGACTCTCATACACAAACAGCCAGACCCGGAACAACTATCTGTAGGCCATACAAACATTTGTTCCGTGCGGAAATCGAACCCGCGACACGCAGCGTAGCACCCAATCACTCAGTGTCGTAAAATTTGATGATTTTATGTGTATACTTTATTAAATTGTTTCCATTTTCCACACAGATCTTCGATATGGCAACAGGGCTTCTTCTTCGAAACATCAGCAGCGATGACCCTGAGTTCGAAGTCGGTGGGCTCTCAGCAAGCAACGCCCTAGCAGTGTCAGTAAGAGCCTTCAATAAGAAGGGCTTCAGCGAAGCCCTGACGTTGACTTCAAGTTTGCTGAAATATCCACAAAGGCATACAGGTATGGTTTTTAAATTTTTTTTTTGGTCCTCAAATTGTTTGTAATGTCTAAATAACAAATGTTTACTAAATTCATATAATAATATAAATATTTACACGGTAATCATATCTACTTAAAAAATAATTTGTAAAACTTTTGTCTGTCTGTCTGTTTATTCCGTCTTGATTTCAAATTTGAAACCATAATTAAACCGGAATTATGGCCAGTAATGTCAGCTTCAAAACTGCATATGTTTTTTTTAATAGCTCAGACATCTAATTTAATATTATTCCGCAATTATTTTCTTGTTAACATAAGCATAAGTAAAAAAATGCTTTTAAGATAAAAGTCACAGTTCTTCCCACAGCGCAAGTCCCCGTGAAGGTGGAGTTGACAACAGTGCTCATAATAGTCCTGGGGGCGGTAGGGGTCATCGCCGCCATGACAGCTGTGTCAGCTGTCATCTTCTGCTGCAAGTACTGCAATAAGAAAGAGAGTGAGTAGTGACGTAATGTGATTGACATTTTTGGGCAATTTAATTGAAAATTGAGTGCATTTTAATTGAAACTGGGATGCAATTTAGTTTGAAAGTTAATTTTAATTAAATTATTTAGATTTTCATGAGAATTTTATTTATATTTTATTGAAAATTTTATGAGTGGTATTTTGTAACCTCGGTCATATTTTAAAACAGATTCCAACAATATTTTCCTCATGTATGTATGTATGTAATGTATGTATGTATGTATGTAATGTTGTAACATTAAAATTGAGGTTAATTTTACAAATTAAAAAATTTAATTAAAATCGTCGAAACCATTTTGATCGAATAAAAAACACAATCGCTTCGAAAGTCAATATTTTAAAATATGCAGCTATGAATATCCAATAATATCAAATTGAAAGCTTAATTAATTCATTATAATTAAAATATGAATATTTTAGCTTGGCACAGCAATAATTTTTAAGCAACTTTATTCCATTTTAATTCACAATTAAATAAATGTATGTACTTTGAGACTAAGCATCATTTGTAAGATATTTCTTGACATTTTGTGTATGTATCTATGTACAAACAATACATATAAAAACCTAATAATAATATAACATTCCATCACGCCTATATTCCCCGAAGGTTTAGGCAGAGGTGCACCAATGTACACCCACAATTCGCCGGGATGATTAGGTCCCATGTAATAGGGGGCGAGCCTATTGCCATTACCCGGGCACAAATCCTAACTCCGAGCTGCTATTGAGCATTTCATAGAAAATCCCAATAACACTTTTTGATTGACCTGGGAATCGAACCCAAGACCTCTAGCGTAGCTGTCGCACTTAAGACCACTAGGTTACCGAGGCAGTTAATAATAATATTGTGTGTAATATTATAATTAGGTAACCATGGATTTTTATTTTTGTTAACCATGGATCCAGTACATGATTCCAGATCACGGAGAGTGAACATTTCTCGTCGGTTACAATAAAAAATCAGGTGTTCCATACATTTTAAACTTTTAGTTGTTCCACTTCCAATGGAACAGATTTCAGAAATTCGTCGCTGTCATGGAGACAAGTGCCCAAAGAGCTGCCATGAAATTGACTGTGGATTAAGTACTTATTCGTTTTTTTTTTAGGAAAACATGGAAAAGACAAAAGGCAACAGGATGAAACGTCAAATATACCGTTAACTGGTACCAAAGAATCGGAGAGCGTCGACAGTTTAGGTAAGTGTCTAAAAAGCCATGCAATTAAAAATACAAACTGAAAAAACTGGCATGTCCTCTCACTCATTCACAATATGTGCGAGTGAAAGGACATAACAAGATTCTTCGTTTGGTGGTTTCTGTTTTTTGTCAATTTAATAGCGCTTAGACTTTCCGATCCTTTAAAGAGACTAATTCCAAATAACGGCATTTATCCTCTTTTTCGCTCGCTATACTGTGAAAGTAAAAGGGAAATAAGCTCCTACGGTTGATCGATATCAAGAAAAAAAAACAGTTTTTTTGAAACTTTGCCTCACACTAGCAATTTCTCCTGTACCGTGGATACAGCTACAAGCAAACAAACTCACATACACACTCAACCAGACCCGGTAAAAATATTTATGGTCCATACAAATATTTATTCCATGCGGAATGAAACACAAGACACGTAGCATTGCAGCCGATCGCTCAGCCACTACACAAACGAAATTACAAAGCTCTGTATAGTAGCCGCTACGAGTCGTGGACACAAACATTAAGTATTTTTTTGAGTTTTTGGGTTCCTTGCAAAAGCTTAAAAATTGGTACGCTGCACGTGATGGGTCCGGCCCCCAAAAAACCCCAGATAGTATCCAAAAAACCTAAAAATTTACTTGACGTTTGTGCACACGACTCGTGGCCGCTGCTATAGTTTAAAATAAAATCACAATTTAAGCATACTACATTAATCTACATACAAAACGAACGACTACTGAATAGGAACTGTAACATCGTCAAAACGGAACACAGCACAGCTTATGTCCACAAGCATTATATCTCATTTCTCTGTCTAACGTCAGAGAAATCACAGTTCAAGGTATATAGGTACTTATATATAGCAGACTAAGACCTGTATACCTTTAGGATGAACATAAGCCAACCTGGCCATTCCCTAAGACCACTTGAGAGCAAACGGGCAAAAGCTAGACAAATGAATTACTTAACCTGCCTGGACTGATACTGTTCTGAATATTTAATTGAACTACCCACAGGATTGTGTGTAATTTGAATAGTATTCTGGTCTTTTGGTCCGGTCTAGAAGGTTTAAGTTTTGGTCCTTTGTCGTGTTTTGTTTTGAGGGTTGAATTTATCGTACTGAGATTTGTTTTGGTATCTTTAAAGGAAATTCTGTTTTCCTAATGAATAAATCTGTTGTAGACTTTAGAATTTACAGCAGAGAAATATTACAGAGATTTTTAACAAACAACTAAAGGAGAATAATTCTATTGGTAATAATGAGATGTTTTACATCGCTTTTAAAACGTTTGGCTGCTGTTGTCTAAGTAGGAACCTTAAAATACGCCATTAATTTAAAAAAACGGTATGGACTGAAAATAATTTTAAACCAAACGTTTTCAAATTTGAGTCATAACGGCTGACATTCATAGATCTTTGGCAGTCGTTGCGGTTAATTAGAAGAAAATTTGACAACCAGTCTTACACCAGGTATCGTGTGACCTAGTAACTGGGTTGTGGAGGTCACATAGGCAATCACTCCATCCGATAAGGCATCCGGAAAGGCTGGAAGCCGACTCCATCTTCGTCGGAAAAAGGCTAGGCAGATTATGTTATAAAACTGAAGTGTTTTTATGGTAAATGTTTATTTTGAAAACCTCACAATAATTAACATATTTTGCCAAAAATTCCACAGACAATGTTATAATAATTTGTAGTAATTTTACAACCAAAACACATCTTGTAATTACAGGCCCAGAATATTTCTACGAAACATCAAAAACACTCGCTCAAATAAATTCACGTAGTAAAACAACAAAAAGCGGGCACTAAAAAGAATTTATTATCTTCTCTTTACAGATAAAAACCCAGATATAATACCACTAGATGGAAAAATAAGCGACAGCTGTTCAAATAAATCTTCGACTACAGACTACAGTTCCATACGACCGCTCATATCGAAGACCACAGATAAATACGATATGTCGACAAATTGCGACCGCTTTTACGAACACAACATCGACCCCTGCAGCCAATACATACAAGTACGACCAATGGAGTACAGACGACCAACTTACGCGCCAACATTGCAAATGCCAAACCTTGGTCCTAGTATACAAAGTTTGGGGCCAATGAGCAGCTTGCATATGTCGAATGTTGGACCCAATGATTGTCATAGACAACCGTATGATAAGGTTTATGAGGATTGGTTGAAGTATAAGAATGCTTTGCCGTTGAATACTAGTGGTTTGGTAAGTGTTTGCCTAAGTTTGTTCTTGTTCCCCGTCTCATTAAAAAATGATTTTCCTAAAAAAATATGACTAATTATGTCGTAGTATAATCTGCCTCGGTAGCCTAGTGGTCCTAAGCGCGACTGCTACGCTAGAGGTCTTGGGTTCGATTCCCAGGTCGAGCAAAAAGTGTTATTGGGTTTTTCTATGAAATTCTCAGTAGCAGCTCGGAGTTAGGATTTGTGCCCGGTTAATGGCAATAGGCTCGCCCCTTATTACATGGGACCTAAATATACCGGCGAACTGTGGGTGTACATTGTTACACCTCTGCCTAACCCTTCGGGGAATACAGGCGTGAGTGTATATTATAACAATAAGTGAGCATACAGGCTGATTTTTTTGTCGTATTTCAGGGTTGGTCCTAGTGAAACTTGTTCGTACTCATGAGTACTTTAACCCCTTAAAAGATACGCTGTGAATAAAAATCAACTTATATATGCTGGTCCTTTTCTGACTCAAAGGACCAAATGCCAAAATCATCAAACTAACGCAATATTTTATGTTTCAGCTACCAGCAGAACAGCTGCTGCCCCCAGAGTTGTACGCAACACCACCACCTCCATCTCTCTACAGCAATCCCAACAGAAACCCCTTGAATCTGACTCAGATGCCAGAACTAGAACCTAGATACCATCTAGAACCCAGGTCTTTAGCGATGGACTCCAGAAGTTGTTCCAACTCGCCTCCAGTGAGATTCAACCCTGAGACCAACAGCGTCTACTACAGCAAAAGTATGCTGGATAGAACAACTAATACACTACCACATTTGAAGCCTACTAGAATAAATGGTAAGATTTTTTGCAATTCAGCCATAATCAACCAACCCATAATCCTTTAATAAAAAAACAATTACGTCTATCAATATGCGACATGTCTTTACTGACCAGCAATAATGGTTAAAAATATATATATACCATCACGCCTGTATTCCCCGAAGGGTTAGGCAGAGGTGTAACAAATGTACACCCACAGTTCGCCGGTATATTTAGGTCCCATGTAATAAGGGGCGAGCCTATTGTCATTAACCGGGCACAAATCCTAACTCCGAGCTGCTACTGAGAATTTCATAGAAAAATGAAATCAATAAAAAAATGGATATCATTATGATTTGATTAGCCAATTCCACCAGTTTCTACAGAAATTAAGCCTTCTCTTAAGCAAAGGAAATGGAACAAAATGTGCTCAGGCTCTTGAACTTCTCCGAGCAATAAATAAACATTTTAAATATGAGTTAGAGTAATGAGAATAGACTTTAGAAAATTATTTTTGTCCTTACTCCATCATTTTGAGATCCTGTCAGGGTTACGGAATTTGTCCAAAAGAGTCACCCCGGCCCTGGAACACAAAGGGCATTAGGAGGAACACGGATGGGTTTAAGTCAGTAAGAGTCTGACACTGTCTTCCACTCCGCCCAAAGCGGAAGAAGACCTTTGATAAATAATCTATCCTTAAAAACACATTTTTAGATACAAATGCCATTGGTATTTTTTATAAATGTGGATCTGGAGTGGAATTTTCTTAGAAGTATCCGACACAAGATTAGGATGAGCAGAATAAATAAGAAAACCTATAAAAGTCTAACGTTTCTATTTCAAAATCAGATATTTAAGCCTAAGCTACGCAAATCCTGAAATCCTGCTTAGAAAATACTTTTTCAATAATATTCCTCTCTACTATAATATTACTTGGGAAGATGTAAAATTCAACAAATTGAATAATATCAGTTGAATAATTCCATATATGAGCTTGCGAATCGACACTGGGCAAGTATCAATGTGACTTTTTTAATTCATATGTACTTTCTAAGGTTATCTTGGACATCTCTGACATCGGTGAAGGAAAACATCGTGAGGAAACCCAGACTAGTAATGAATATATGTCTGAAAATCCCAATCCGCAAGCGTGGTGATCAATGCTCGTGCCTTCTCTATATGAGACGAGGACTTTGCCCTGCAGAGGGTCAATAACACGCTGGTATTATTAGAGTACACACATACAACCATGCCTATATTCCCTGAAGGATTAGGCAGAGATGTACAAATGTACACCCATGTAATAGGGGAGCCTATTGCCATTAATCGGGCATAAATCCTAACTCCGAGTATGGAGAATTTCATAGAAAAACCCAATAACACTTTGTTTGACCTGGTAATCAAACCCAAGACCTCTAGTGTAGCAGTCGCACTTAGGACCACTAGGCTTACGAGGCAGTTATTATTCAATAGAAAATTCGGTGAATTTAGTTGAAATGTACTTGGTAAGCTGTCAGTCTCTGAATCAACAGTGCTTTTGCAGCACAGCATCCTGTTCTAATTATACCTAAAGTATTTTTGTCCAGCTCTCAAAATTGTTTTTATTCAACCGTAAATTGCTCTGCGGTTTCGCATTAATTACAATCAGTAGGCCTACTACAAGCGCTCTGACGTCAAATTACTCAATTCGAATTGATTTTAGAATAGGAATAGGATCTTACAGCATGTTGTTTTAATTTTTATACGAAAAAGCAAGAAACGTATGAAGAAACTCTAAAACTCAATAAATATTAGGTACAGTAACCGGCACGACTCGTGAGCACAAATTTCAAGTTGGTTTTGGACCTCTTTGGCGGGATGAAGGAGGCGGGGGGCGCTGACGTTGCACGTGATTGGTCCGACAGACAGACCAATCGTCCCCCGCCTCCTTCATTCCGCCAAAGAGACCCAAAAATGTACTTAAAATTTGTGCTCACGTTGGCGCCGGTTACTATACTAACTTTTGTGTATCGGTTATTGCTAACGCAAATGAAATCACGGATTATAAAGTGTCGTATATCCATTCTTGGAGTTCAATTTCAGTCTGTGCCAAATTTCATTAAGGTCGGTTCCGTGGTTTAGCCATAAAAGTGTGACAAATAAACAAACTCACTTTCACATTTTTAGTTGAAATGTGCAAAACGAATATTTCCAATTCAAAAATCGAACGAATCTACGTTACGTTTAAGACGCGCGCTCGTGGTAGGCCATCGGCAAACAGAATTGTTCAGTGTTGAACAACTTGATATAATCACATAATTATATTCAGGCCCATGAAAAGATAAATGTTCTCTAAATTAAGAATTTCAAATCTGTCTGGAAAGGAGTTTTTCCCAATAATTTAATTTAATTTTCCCTGCTATCAAAATAGATACCTATTTCTGCCACCAAGCAACATTGAGGCCTTTAGTTCAATGACTGGTACTTATGATTGCGAGTGCTTCATCCACGGTCTCTAGCGTGGGTTCGATTCCTAGGTCGGGCAAAGTGTTATTGAGTTTTACCGTCAGAAATATCTTAGTAGCAATTTGGAGTTTGGAATTTGGTAACAACACTGTATCTTGGAAACCACGTAAAGACCGTGATCACGTGATCCTGCGCCTAATCTCTCCCCGGTCGTTCGGATTGTCGTTCCATTCGACTATGAGAGTGAGGGCAGAGGGGGTGCACTTGTGTTTGCGCACACACTCATGGGCCAATTATACCTCCGGCTAGTCTCCACCGTGATCGAAATTCGGTCGGAAATATTTTTAGAATGAAGTTCCTTGACGCGGCTTGCGGTAGGTGTTAACTGACAGAAATTGTCATGTAAGGCAAAAGCGTTAATGGCCAGGCGACCTTCCCATCTCTCTCTCTTTCTATACCGGTGTCAGGAATTTCGTTCCCGACTGGGGTTCAACGACCGCACCATTATAGTTTCTTGTAATTGTTTTTGTTAATATTCTTTTATTTTTCAGGTAACTCTCCAACTCAAATGCCAAGTGAGCCAAAATGTGTTCCAAAGTCCACTGACACTAATCTAGAACACAATAAAGTAACAAAAGATTGTGACTGAGATAATAAATATTAAAAAAGGACAAAGCACCTTTCGTGTTACTAATTGTGGACAAAGTGACCTACAAAGTGGACTAGATAAGGCCTCATAGAGTACATTTTCAGGCCGCCGGCCTAGATAAAAAGGCCTCAGTTCAAAGTGGTTTTAAAAATGTGTAAAGTGTGTGATAAAAATCGATGAAAATCTGTTTGGAACTGTGGACCCGTCCGTTGCGGTGTTGTTTTTTTTTATTTAATCTTTACCATTATGTGTGTTTTTTTTTTTTCAATTGAATTATTTAAACTATTTTTTATGAACCGATCAAATTATTTCATTTGTTAAACAATAAAATGACAATTCATTTGTTTCAATAAAATAATGTGAATATAGATTTTTGAATTATTGATCAATAGAATGAATGATAAATGTCAATTTGATAGAACGAAAAAAAAACCTAGATTGTAAAATAGTTTTGCATCTTATTTCAGATGTATAAGACTGAATTTGTGTAGATGTTACACACATTTAGATAATACAATTATTTAATTACAGTGCTGTAATTAATCATTAAAATGATTACATTTTCAATATCGCGCAAATTAAGTTTTTATTAAATTCAAATGCAATTTGTTTTCTTTTTGCAAATAAAAATAGTTTTTTTTTCTACTTAATGTGTAATTAACAGAAGACTAGCTAAAACAAATATAGATAAGTACATTTAAATGTAAATAATGTAAATAAAATAAGTATGTTATACGAAAAGTTGCCATACTAGTTAAATAATTAATAACGTGTATCTAAAATAATAATTATTGTCACAAACTCGAGCTTTTATGTTATGAATGATAATTATTATTTAATTTTGTGTTTTTGATGGGAAAGATAAAGAATATGGAAAGATGTTTTTTCCAAAAGATATACGAAAAGAAAGATAGTATCGACACGCTTGAAAAGTGGAAATGTTAAAAACTCGTATTGTATGTTAATATCTTCGGATTGTTGTTTTAAAATATTTCGGAATATTGAAAGCTTACTCGATGAGGGGAAAGCTATGTTGTTTAAATGTAAATTATATTAAATATAATAAATATGAATATTTAATGTGATAACAGTTTCATGAATGAATGACATCTCAGTTCACGATATTAAAAAAATGTATTTTAAATTTACAATTCATATTAAAAGCGTTCCGATTTGGCCTACTTTTTTATGTAAAGTAATGATGATTTTATTTTAAGTAGGTAGGTATTTTATGTGTGCGATATATTAATAAAAAAAAAATCTTAACAAAACGTTATCTTGTAAAATTACATTACGTGCTCAGATAATAAAATCCAAATAGAATAAAAACAGTTTTTCTCCATCGTTAATGTAAAAAAAAAATTAAAAAACATAACAATAGTTTATTATTTTGATTAAAAAGTTCGTGAACTGAGTACTGAGAATTAATATTTAATTTTATAAATTATAATAGTTTCACGTTTTTATTAAATTGAGTTCGAAACAGACCAAAATTTAATGAAGACTAGATTTACATTAGCGTATAATTTGAACTGTAAAATAATAATACCATGACATAGATTTTATAGATAATTTAAGGTTCAGCCGCTGCTTAAACTTGACTTTTAGTTACCATGAAGATTTTAATTATTTTCATCTGATAATATAATTAAATTTAATTAATTACATAAATTTAATATAATTTTTAATTAATTGATTATCTCATTTATTTCGGACATAGTCCATATTATACATTATATAACAAATTAAAATCATATTAATAATCACGAATACAAAATTCACGCCTATTCATTTTTTTTTAATTTACTTTTAATATGCGTAAAATAGATCTCTATTTATTATTTTTGTTAAATTACTTTTCTGTAAGCGTCTGAACCTTTTGCTTTGAGCATTGAATAATTATTTTCTGTAATTATTATTAGCATTTTGTATAAACAATTTTTAAGTGAGTATTTCGTTTTTTTTGTGATGTATAATTCCATTGGAAATAATAAATGTGAATTTGTAACAAATGTGTTGTTTTATTTTATACCCGTATTTTAATTATTTATCGAAAAAACTTGCTATAGTTAATAAAATATTTTTTGACACCACTTATTTCTTTTTTTATAATTATTGTGTTAAATACCTACCAATATTAAAATTACAGTACTGTATTTGAAAGAAGTAGAAAAAAAATAATTATTCTACTTTGATTAACGAGACTGAATGTTTTGCTCATAATATTGTTTCCCATTTATTTTTTTTCTCTTCATTAGGAATTTCTGCTGTATCCAAACACCCAGACCCGGAACAGCCGCAAATTTATCTGTAGGCCAAAAAATATTTTTGCTCTGTGCAAAGTCAAAGCATTTATTTCAATTAGACCAGATACAGGCACTTTTGAATTGTCTAGAAGTTACATTTAAAAGTTGAAGCTAATTGCTCGTTCCAAAGCGTAGGTCTCTATGGATAAGAACGAGCAAGAAACTCCATGGACACTCTTTTCTTCCAATTTGATTTTTACAAAATCTTGGTTACAATATTCTTGTTGCTTCTATATGTGAAAACAATGAAGATGAATATAAAACAATACAAAAAAATATAATTATGAAGATGTAAGCCATAACGGTTTAGGGATGACCAATCCCAACTGACAGCGCCCGTTCACGAACATGACGCGGGCATTAACCATTTAGCTCTTAACCATCTTGAAGGGAGCCGAAAGATCTAACACACGCGCCACCATCAGCGAGACATTTATGTGAGCATGACAAAGCTCTCAACCACCATGCTTATAGTGTCCAAAACATAGTAACTTAACAAGTAAATGGCTCCATGGTACTCACATTAACAAAATTGAAATAAATTATGTTAAATTATACAAAACGAAGGTTTTCAGTGAACCTATTTGACAGACAAACTGTAATTTGTAGGAAAAATAAATAATAATAACGGCACACGTTATTAAGGTCAATAAAAACGGTGCTAAAATAACATCTCTTTACAAAAAAATATGCCAAGCATTTGCGGGAATCGAACCCGCGACACGCATCGTAACAGCCAATCGGTCAGCCACTACGCCAATCGTGTTGTGTAATTAAAGAGCACACATTTTGGTACTGTGTAATGTTGTCCTAAGGATTAGTTCACACCGAGACGAGACGCGACGCTTTATTTATCACTCAAAATATAACTAAGTATATTTTCTTCATGAAAAGATTCACATTTCATTGTGAGAATTCAGAATACATTACAGCATGCAGCGCTGAATTCTCACAATGAAATGTGTATCTTTTCGTGTAGTAAATAAAGTTATATTATCAGCCGCTCTATTAAATTGTGCGCGCAGCGTCGCGTCTCAGTGTGAACTGACCCTAACAAAGCTACTAGACCGAATCATCCCATCAAATCTTCAAACACTGTTATTTGTATTCTTAATACACGACATGGGAATCTCACTATATAAACATTTTGACTACGCCTTGATTGGAATCAATATTTGTAAATATACAAGAATGTTATCGACTGCGCTTCATACAACTGTAGTACTGTCATAATATTGGTCAATATACGTAATTGAAGTTATGAAATTTTTGTTATGGATAGGTTAAAAACCGTTTTTATTGTTGCCGGGGTGGAAATCCTCATGGATGTCCACTGCCCTGGGTGGGCGGAGGGGTCTGTCAGACTCTTACTGATTAAAAACCACCCCGGTGTTCCATTCCCACACTTACGCCTGGGATCCCGGGAAATTACGCGCCTTCCGCGGTCCCCGACTAGTGCCGGCCCGCCACTGTGGGCCTCACTGTGGGCCAGCTGAATACCAATGTTTTACATGGAGCGACTGCCTATCTGACCTCCACAACCCAGTTACTGGGCAACGCGATACCTCTTAGTTAGACTGGTTGTCAGACTTCTTGGCCAGAAGCCAAGAAGTCTGACAACCAGTCTAACTCTCTCTTAAAGTCAGAAACTATCCGTAACGACTGTCAAAGATCTACAAATGACAGCCGGGACCAACGGCTTTACGTGCTTTCCGAGACAGGGGGTGTCACACCACCAACTTCCAAATTCCGGGCTGCTACTGAGCAAATACTAATAGAAAAACCCAATAACACTTTTTGCTCGACCTGGGAATCGAATCCGGGATCCCACGTTTATCAGTCGCGCTTGCGGCCAAGAGACCGTATAAATCTGAGATACTGAACGTAAATGCTTAATTTAAGACCAATTCGCACTACACCACAACACTTGATTTCGATACGTTCATTTTGAAAAATTTTAATGCGTTTATTCACCGAAATATCTCAATTTATTTCAGATTTTAAATAATGCTTCAACGATCAAAAATAATTAAATTAATTTAATTAATAATTAAAATTAAGGTTGCATTTATTTTGTAAACGGAACAAATTTTAACCCCGCAGCGCAGCTTTCGCTCAATTTATTGCTTATTTTTTTTATGTAAAGATACATATTCTTTTCCATGATTGCGATATTTTTTGACTCTGGACACATTTTACTTGCGGACATAATATTTGTTTACGACTACTACTATTAAATTAAATTTTAAAGTCCTCCATGGCCATATTGTTAAATAAAAATATTTCGTCGAAATGAATATTTCGTTCATTCTGCCAAAGATTACACTCCCATAAAATGTGATGAGCGGACTGTTCATATTCACAGTCAGATGTAGAACATTGAGACAAGGGAGAAGCAACAAGGTTGAAAGAAAACAATTTACTCTTAAAGTTGCAGTGACCTGTGAGAAATTGGGCAACACAGTGGTCCACCTCCAGCCATGTCCTAGCCAGCCGTTCATGAACTGAAAGAAAGAACTAATCGAGGTGCTTAATGGAATTATCCCACATTTGTACTTTCGTACTTAACGGTTATGTGACTTGTTTCTTTACACCCTGTATCTGTCTATCTATCCAAAATGGCCGTTCGGATCCTTGCTAAGCACGTATTGCTGGAAACAACAGGATCACTATCTTTTTATTCGTCGCCACAAATGGCTTCCATTTTGCATCCACTCACCTAATGTAACCAAAATAGCTGATTGGAATGCATTTCACTAAGCTGATACCGTTCCTTGTACACACGGCTACATATAAAGCTATACATTTCCAGTATAAGCTGACCTCTTATTGTGTGGAAATCCTATACATTGAAAGATCAGCATAAAGTGGAACCGAATAGCTTGATATGTACCCGTTTGTACTTTATGCTGTTTTATAGACCAAGATCCCACCAGGCGTCAGACCTACGTTATTCAGTATAGCTGATTTTTTTGGGATAAGGCCTCTGGTATTGCAGAGGTCTATACGCAGTGGTCGGCTTGTTTGCCATCCAATAATGTACAAAAAAAATGGATAGATTTAAGTATTTTTGAACATAATTGCCACTGCTATTTAAGATGAATAATCCCAGCTGACAGCGGCCGTTTACGAATATGACGGGTAGATCAGCGCCATTCATCTCAACCATCTTGAAAGGAACCATACAGAGATTACCATAAAGAGATGTCAGCCATTATCGAAGGGGCCACCCAGGGCCGATGCCTGCCGGGGCTGCGGGTTGTTCGTAAGAGATACCATGCCCCCGGAACGCAAAGGGCACAAGAAGGAACATGGGTGGGTTCTAGTCAGTAAAAGTCTGACAGGGAGTGTCCAGGGCAGGGGAAGTCATTTAACGATTTCCCGTACGGAAAAAAAAAACCGTACCCTTCAAGATGATCCAACACACGCGCCACCATCAGCGAGACTGTTCAAACCCAGAACCCTATGTTCAACAGCCGCGCTAGCGACCACAAAACCCACTAGGTAAATTGATATCTACATAGATAACCCTCCACTGCGATTGGCAATAACAAATAAAACAAAAATAAAGATAGATTACTCCGTTTAACCCTCTGATAGCAAAACGCGTCAAGACGACAAAAAGTAGTGCAAACTTATACCATCACAAGTCTGTAAAGCCTTCAGGCGGAGATAAGGCCCCCTTTTTCTCAACCCCCTAGCCCCCCGGGCCCCTCCAACGTAGTAAAACTTCCGCGACATAGCACAGCTCAGGTTCAAGCCTTGTACAGTTTTTATATTCTCATACCCCGTTTCTTAGTTTTTATTTTTTTTAAGGCTGCATGAATAATGAGGAAATATTATGTATTTTCGTGTGGAAGTTATTAAAAATATATATTATAATATTACATTGTACATGTGGGTGGGTGAGTAAGGTGTTACAGTCCTAATAATATCTAAGGTTTAGAGCTTTACTTGTATTTACGATGGGGCTGACATGGTCTTGTTGTGATAATAAAAAAAAAAAAAAAAAACATGTGGGTGGACATTGTTACACCTCTGCCTAACCCTCTGAGGAATACAGGCGTGATGGTATATTATAATATTAGGTATTTTTATTTTTTCCATTTATTTATTTTATATACATATAATTTACATTTTTAAATATTAATATAAAAAATATAAAAACATTTAAAAATATAAAAAATAGTAGCCCACCGGTATCGGGAACAGGGTCCAAGCTACCGGTAGTCAGGGCTCCTGAGAAAGGAATCGCCTAACAATACGCGCCGTGTCTAGGAGTACCGCTTTCTGAATCAAGCCCTTGATCCAACTGCCCAACGAGAGCCTCCTCAGGTGATGGTCGAGGCTCTTGGCTATTACGCCATTAACCGTCACGACTATCGGCACAATGATTGCTGTACTCACATCCCACATATCGACAACCTCGCGAGCCAGGTCAAGATACTTAATTTGTTTATCTTTCTCAGCTTTCACGAGGTTCTCGTCATGTGGGACCGTAATATCAACAATCATTGCGCGACGCTCTAATCGATCTACCACCACTATGTCAGGCTTATTGGCAACAATAGTCCTGTCAGTGATGATAGATCGATCCCAATACAACGTGATATTGCCATTTTCAAGAACTGGGTCGGGCACATACCTATAGTACGGTACTTCTAATTCAACAAGACTGTATTTCAGAGCAAGTTGCTGGTGGATAATCCTGGCTACAAGGTTGTGTCTATGTAAATAGTCTTAGGTATTTTATTATTATGGTATTAGGTTAGGTACAGCCTGCAATAATAGTTGTGTATGGTTTAAAATAAATAAATGTTATTTTATGACTGCCTCGTTAACCTAGTGGTCCAAAGCGCGACTGCAACGCTAGAGGTCTTAGGTTCGATTCGCAGATCGAGCAAAAAGTGTTATTGGGTTTTTCTATGAAATTCTCAGTAGCAGCTCGGAGTGGTTAATGGCAATTGGCTCGCCCCCTATTACATGGGACCTAAACATATTGGCGAACTATGGGTGTACATTGATACACCTCTGCCTAACCTTTCGGGGAATACAGGCGTGATGGTATGTTATGTTTATTTTTCAAACATAAAACTTACTGAAATTATAATTTAATTATTAAACTATGTAGAGTCTATATATAAATAACGAAAAAGGAAGCTCTTATGGCATCAAAAAACTCTCCCGCATCGCTATTAATGGGACAAGTGCCCAAAAGGCTGACAGCATTGCCACGTTGTATGGCAATGCTGATTCATTGGCCCAAGAAAAGGCCAGCCCTTTGGTCACGTGAAAAGACGACCAGTCGCTTGGCGATGTCCCGAAAAACTAGATGAGCGCTCGGACGCCATGGCCCTAGAGTTTCAACCCCAAAGTTCAAATTGATTTTTAAACCTTGTACTAGGCTGCGGGTTGTTCGTTGGCTGCGGGTTGTTCGTAAGAGATACCGCGCCCCCGGAACGCAAAGGGCACAAGAAGGAACATGGGTGGGTTTTAGTCAGTAAAAGTCTGACACTGCCTCCCGCCCCGCCCAGGGCGGGAGAAGTTATTTGATGATTTCCCACCCCCCAAAAAAAAAAAAGAACCTTGTACGAAGTAACGTAGCTTTTGCAGAACAAATTAAGAGGTTATTATAAGTTTTCATGCAGCGTTTAACAAGCTCAAAGGTATTTTTCTAAATTCGTAAAATAACCAAAATCTTATCACAGTACTCGTATCTAATCTCAAATTCAATCGAAATCTAAACCGAGATACATATATTGCATTTAAGCTTCGGTAGATTTATCAATTCCCAGGATATTAGCCTCATTCGGTTTCCTTAGGGCGCGTCGCTATCACTCACGTCTAAGAGAAATCTTTATGATGTTTGGTAAGGCTTTACTACTTTGACCTTTCTTGTCTTAATATAGTAGGGATATTGAATTGAACATAACATTAAATATTACTACAGGTAGATTGTTAATAGTCGAGTTAAATATAACACATACCATCACGCCTATATTCCCCGAAGGGATAGGCAGAGGTGTACCAATGTACACCCACAGTTCGATGGTATGTTTAGGTCCCATGTAATAGGGAACAAACCTATAGCCAATAAACGGGCATAAATCATAACTCCGAGCTGGTACTGAGAATATCATAGAAAAACCCAATAACACTTTGCTCGACTTAGGAATCGGACCCAAGACCTCCAGTGTAGCAGTCGCGCTTAGGACTACTAGGTTAATGAGGCAGCATATATGATTATTCTTATGTCATTGGCTGGCTATCAAGCCTACGGCCCACCTGATGTTGCTATAGACATCTGCAATACTAGACGCCTTGCAAATGCTTAGCCATGTCAGAGACAAAGTTGAAATGTCTCATGTGCATGTAATTACACCGGCACACATAGCCTTCAAACCGGAACACAGCCACGCTATCAATAAAGAATCCCTTGAAAGGTGAGGGCTTCTTTCTTAACGTGAACGTGGAAAAAAGTATTTTATTCAGCATCCTCCTCTATTTCTTTAACTTCCATTTCGGTGTTCCTCCCGTCGGCACGTGCTATACGGCAATATCTTATTTTTCTCTCTACAATGCACACTGTTCGTACTATTCAAAACTGCAGTTGCAGCTATTTTTCTACGTGACAACATTTCCGATAGCGAATGAATATTGCAAAAAAGTGCACATTAAATAACTCACTACTTTCCAATAACACAAACGGCAGTCCGAACGAAACTAAATGCAAGAACAATACGTACAATATTGCCATTTTAACTCAAAAATATCATTTTATTTTTCTGCTCTGATATTCACTAAAAACTAAGCATCAACATAGTTGCTAACGTGTTTCTAGCTTCCTGATTTTAACCCGTTTCAATTTCTACCCTAACGCTGCAGTGTAGGGTTGAAATTTGAGGGGTGAGTTTCGCTCATGCATAATGCACCCGCTACATTACATTTTATTATGGATTGAAAACTTGGCATTTGTTTCCATATGCTAACAACCATTTGTTTGAACGTGTTTTGTGCAAAAGTTTGTTATTTTGTCGCATTTCAATGTTATTTATTTAGGTTAAATAACTAATGAAGAATAGGGGTTGAATTTACCGTGTTTCCGTCGGGTTGGAATTCGTATACTGTTTCAATTATTGTTGTAGAGTGCGGGACTGTACCTGTAACATAACTTGGTAATCATGTTAAACATGATTGTCTCAATATCATTGAGGACTACTTTCAATCCTCAAAAGGATAGCCTTTTAGGGATTGAAAGTAGTGTGGGTTGGACCCATCCACATGCAACCACTTCTTTTTTTATAGGTTTTTTGAAAAAACGTTGCCCCACGCTAGGAATTTCTCCTGTATCGTGGGTGCGTTTACAAACATATAAACTCACATACACAAACAGCCAGACCCGGAACAACTATCTGTAGGCCGTACAAATATTTGTTCCGTGCGGGAATCGAACCCGCGACACGCAGCGCAGCAGCCAATCGCTCAGCCACTGCGCCAACCGTGCCGTCTTGGAAAAGAAATATGTGATGATGACGGCGTTTGATGATACTTCTCATACAATTTTAACTGAATTATATAAGCGTAGAACTATTTATTTTAAAATGTTCAAAAGAGAAAACTGAAGAGCTTCGCGGAACAACGACGAAACAAACCAAATGAAAATCTGTTTTCGAGGTCACGTTCCGTGATAGTATTTATTTCGTGAAGCAACCAAAGCTTTTAAGTTTGCAGTTTTGACAGCGCAACCCGCCTAACAGGCTGTGTCGACATGCCCTAGGGAATCTGGCAGCTAGGTGGAAAAAAATGGAATAAATCACCCCTTGGGGAAGTTTTTGTGGTACAATAAGTACCATTTTTATACCATTAATTGGCAAACAAGCCGACGACCACCTAATGTTAAGTAGTAATGCTTTGCCATCCCAGAAACAAAGTTGAAATGTCTTATGTGCCTGTAAATACTTAAGATAAGGTGAGTTGCGGTCAAACGCAAGCCTATTAGAATATTTAAAAAAACCGGAACACAACGACGCTGCTTTGCGACAATACTGACCACTTCACCGGACGAGCTGAACTACTATGAAAAAAAAAACATACACAATACATAAGTCGAAAATTAATGATTAACAAATTCTAGTAAACCAATTTAGGAAGTGTTTTCTAGTGAATAAAAAGGATACATTTTTTGAAAGCATAGAAAGTTATCAAATATTTTCTTCCGCTCTGGATGTGTGGCAGGGAGTGTCAAACTCTTACTGACTAAAACCCATCCATGTTCCGCCTAATGCCCTTTCCGTTTCAAGGCCGCGGTGACTCTTTCGAACAAATCCCGCGACCCTGGCAGGCACTGGCTCTAACGGGTCCCGTCTACTAAAAGCATGCATACCAACTGAACTAAAACACCACAGTAACATTCCAAAACAGAGATGAAATCACCAACAAAATTATGCAAAATAACATTTCCTTAGGATAAACGTACAATGTGGCAAAAAGCCCTCACGGAAATAAGAATAAAAGTTTTAAATTAAATATGCCTACAGAAGCATGAACAGCATTGATCGATCGACTAGCGAACTGATAATCCGAATATCTACTTGTCTCCGAGGGGTGAAATTAGATTCCAATAAAAACTGTATTTAGGTCGACGTTGGGGGTTGAGATGGGATGAAAAATGGCCGTCACATTATCGCAGTCAATCGTAGCAATCGTACGTCAATTCCTAGGTTCTAAGTTATCTTTTTTCTTTAAAAATGGACTGACGGGAGATTTAAGGACGTCAGATAGAAGTGTCGGGTGTTTTCTCGATTTAAAATGGGATTATTTGTGAGTCGAAATGGAACTGTAAGCGGTTTTCAAGAGTGTTTTTTAATAATTTGCTTCTAATAGTGAAAATGCTAGCCAGAAAATTATTAACCAAATTCAAAGTCAAAGTCAATCATTTATTTCAATTAGACCATTAAAAGGCACTTTTGAACGTCAATTACATGTTAAATTAAAAATATTGAATCTAGTTGTCTAATATGTCACTGGACCGCTTCGTTGATCTAGAGACCTTAAGCGCGACTGCTGAAGACAGGGTCGCGAGTTTGATTCCAAGTCGAGTATCAAATATTATTAAGTCATCTTAGTAGCAAACTGGAGACTAGATCAGTCCCTGCTTCAAGGTTTTAGGCGCGGCCCCAATTACATCTATACTAATATTGTAAACCTGAACAGTTTGTTTGGTTGATGGCGCTAATCTCAGGAACTACTGGCTTAAATTGAAAAAATATTCTTGTGTTGGATAGTTCATTTTTCGAGTGAGGCTTTATAACATCACGCTACGACACACGGGAGAGGAGCAGTAACCAAAGACGTAATTTAATGCGGGTGAAAAAAACTTAATAATACTGCTCGCCCCACTTCCTTTACCTGTATAGGCGTGATATGTCAATGTTTCTGACACAACACAAAAATACACGTAGCCCAATGTTACGTGCGAAAGATTTCAAAGTGTTTGCAATGTAAAAAATCAATTAGTAAAGTCTGAACATTGTTAAAATTGAACAAACTTCAGCACAAAGTGAAACTTTAACTAATAGGATCTATCGTCAAGTTTCAGGACCTACACTTCAAAGAAAAGGGGAATAGTTCAAAGTTTTACAGCCCCGTAAGACACGATCCAAAATGGTGTTGTGTTGATTGAAAAGTAACTTTTAGAACGGGATTATAGGTTCTATTTTTGATTAAACGGTGATTTATTCACCGCTAGAGGACGCTAGAGGTCCTGTGTTATTGGGTTTTCTATGAAATTTCGCAGTAGCATCTCGGAGTTAGGTATTGTGCCCGGTTAATAGCAATAGGCTCGGCCCCTATTACGTGGGAGCTAAACATACCGGCAAACTGTGTGTATTATATTTAACTTGACTATTGACAATCTACCTGTAGTAATATTTAATGGAATGGAAGCGTCAATTTTGCCGAAAAGTTTAAATTTTAAAACGTATACATTGATTAATATTATAGAGAGGAAAAAATTGTACGTATGTAACTAATTAACTCAAAAACTACTAAACCGATTTCAATAATTCTTTCACCCTTAGAATGCTACGTTATCCCTATTACGTGGGATCTAAACATGGTGGGTGTAAATTGGTACACCTCTGCCTAAGTGTTCGAGGAATACAAGCGTCATGGTATGTTTTTTTAACAAAAATTTCAACCCCTCTTATTCTTCAGGGGTTGAATTAAAAAAAAAAATTGCCAACATGTTTTTCGTCAGTTGATGATTGCAATGTCTGTGAGTCTGTCATGAAACTATTTTGTACCCTTACCTTTTGTGCCGTAGGGAGCCGCGAGACGACTCCCGGCCACCGTAGATACGGGCCTGTGGACGGTGAGCAATGGGTAGCTCACCGTCCTTACGTTTAACACAACGACAGGCCGTGTCCACGCGCGCCTTAAAGAGATGTCAGCAAAGGGAAGGGGCCACTGAGGGCCGATGCCTGCCGGGGCTGCGGGTTGTTCGTAAGAGATACCGCGCCCCCGGAACGCAAAGGGCACAAGAAGGAAGATGGGTGGGTTTTAGTCAGTAAAAGTCTGACACTCCCTCCCGCCCCGCCCAGGGCGGGAGAAGTTATTTGATGATTTCCCACCCCCCAAAAACAAAACAAAAAGCCTTACCTTTTGTACTTGAAGTTCCAGAGAAAACATGTACATAATACACATACACACACTACATACATATATATGTACTGATTTTATTATTTCGTTAATTAATATGTAGTTAAGTATATAAATTCACGTATATTTCTCTTGCTTACTTCTTATTGTACTGTTTAATTTAAAATAGTTTAATATTGAATATTAACACCGTTGTTTATGTGCATGTTGTGTTAGCCAGTAAGTAGTTATTACACTTACAAATGTATTTTTTGCAAAATTGTACACCATAAATGTTATAGTGTACATAACTGTTGGCTAACCTAATAAATAAATAAATAATCATAAAAATTCAAGGAAAAATATGATGTTAATAAAAATGTAAGGTAACAGTTCTGTATGAAGATTTACTGTTGTTTGTTTGAACGAAAAATAATAAACTTTAAGTTTAAGACGCATGCGCCAAATCTTTCTTAAATGTTTTTACTTATTTGTATGGAAAACGATCCTATTGTAAATAATGCCTCGGTAACCTAGTGGTCCTAAGCGCGACTGCTACGCTAGAGGTCTTGGGTTCGATTGCCAGGTCGAGCAAAAAGTGTTATTGGGTTTTTCTATAAAATTCTCAGTAGCAGCTCGGAGTTAGGATTTGTGCCCGGTTGATGGCAATAGGCTCGCCCCCTATTACATGGGATCTAAACATACCGGCTTACTGTGGGTGTACATTAGTACACCTCTGCCTATCCCTTCGGGGAATACAGGCGTGATGGTATGATTGTAATTGTAATGTACATTTTACGAAAATAAAGTTTTTTTTTGCATAAAATGGTCTCAGAAGGTAAAGGAAAATGATGATGAATGGGATGGATGATGATGATGGAGGATGTATCAAAGGTCTACTTCTACTGAAAAATAAAAATATTTTTTTTATTTATGAACTAGTTTAAGCCGGCGACTTCGTCCGCGCTAATTTTTCTTACGGATTTTTTTGAAAATATGTAATGTATAGTCTAATGTTTCTCTCTGTTAATACAGCTTTCCATAGATGAAAGAATTTTTTAAATCGGTGAAATAGTTTTTAAGTTAACTAGCGAACTGCCCGCGACTTCATTGGCGTGGCTTATTTCACCCTCGTTCATTTACGTCTTTAGCTACTGCTCCGTTCCCGTGGCCCGTAGCGTGATGTTATATAGTCTATATTACTTAGAAATTGGTGAAAAATTTTTCAAAATCAGTCCAGTAGTTTCGGAGCCTATACGGTACAAACAAACTAAACAAAAAAATCTAACCTCTTCATAATATTAGTTTATAAAAAAAAAACAAAGAAAAGTGTACACTTCAGACTACAAGTACACATTATTACACTCCCTGTCAAATAAACGCACACAATTCCGCACACCCACCCCATAACTTACATGCAAGTCAAAGCCGATACACTGCGGTGCACACTAATGTATACAGCTGAATTATTCCGCGTGATCGCGCCACTACGGGCCTTGTATCAGATAATTGCACTGACGTGTAAGGCCGGGATACTGGCTAAATACTAATACACTGTCGGTTGTGTATCTTCATGCTTCTTGTGATTAAGGGGTAGGCAGAATACAAGGGTTAATAATAATAGTTTAGCTTTCAGCTTTTTGTAACTTGTTTTATACACATTATGGTACGCAAATAAATATGAATATGGATTGTTATAATCCAAATAAATATCACAATGTTCTTATCTTTCTGTCTGTCTGTAACATAAAATCACGCCTGTATTCCCCGAAGGGTTAGGCAGAGGTGTAGACTATTGCCTCAAATCCAAACTTCGAGCTGCTATTGAGAATTTCATATAAAACCCAATAACACTTTTTGCTCGACCTGGGAATCGAACCCAAGACCTCTAGCGTGGCAGTCGCGCTTAGGACCAATAGGCTAACGAGGCAGGTAATAATCATAAAAAGGGACTATTGGCTCTGCAGTAAGACTGTACACATACAGATACATAGCTAGATAGATTATTTTTCATCCTTTCACACCCAAAAACCCAATAATCTCTATACAAGAAACTGTCTCCTCCATATCGCCGATTTAAGATATGTAATGAAGATCTGGTAGTCAACTCCAAAGCTAATATTTTGAAGAATTTGTGGCAATATCTGCCGGTGGCTTGGGAATACTTCGACGGCTGTACAGTTAATGAGACAACGTTGGAGTTTAGGGCTGTGCGACAGTTGAAGATATGTGAGGCGATGGAAAAGCTATTTAAATTTTGTGAAATTCTTGTTGCACGGGGTGTAAGGACTTGGTTACGGTTAAATGGTTAATGAAACAAAGATAGTGTTAAGGACTGTGCGACAGTTGAAGATAGGTGAAACGATGGAGAAGCTATAGCAAATTTTGTTTTATTTGGAGTTTAGGGACCTGGTTTTGAAAACATAAAAAATGATTAAACAATTAATGAAAATGTGTTCTAGTACGAATACTGAACCACTTAAAAATCTTTCCACACATTTTTGTATAATTGTAGACCCAGAAGGGGCTATAAAATCAAATTAGCTTTTATATGGAACAGCTGTTTTTTTAATAAACACCTAACATACCATCACGCCTGTATTCCCCGAAGTGTTAGGCAGAGGTGTACCAATGTACACCCACAGTTCGCCGGTATGTTTAGGTCCCATGTAATAGGGGGCGAGCCTATTGTCATTAACCGGGCACAAATACTAACTACACACACAGACACGTCAAACTTATATCAGCCCGTCGTTTTGGCGTCGGAGGTTACAAATGTTTGTGACGCATTCTTAGGCAGAGGACCTGCTCACCAGGCACTTTGTTTAAGCAAAAACTTTGCTTGCGTAATTCCCCGGACGACCCCTTTCACAACGAGTTGAACTACTAGCTTCAATATATTATTGCATCGCTTCGTATACAGGTGTGATGGTAGCCTTAACAAAGTAATTCGGTATCGCCCTCAATGTAGATTTTAGACCAGAAGCCGTGGCCCAGTTTGCATTACGGGTGTGACCATGGGGTAAGAATATACAAGGCATACAACGCTATTTATTTATATAGTGTGCGAAAGAGTGCGTTATTAAAAAGCCCCACAATTTTTTTTTTTCAAAAATCCAAAAAAATCTAGCTAAAATGAATTGTTTACATAATGTATAGTTACTAATATTGTAAAGATGAAGACATCATTTGGTTGTTAGACCGCGCCAGTCTCAAGAACTTCTTCGATAGCCCGTTTATCGAGTAATGTTATAAGCTATAAACCATCACGCTTTGACTCACGGGAGCGAAGAAGCAATCAAAGACGATCTCTCAATGCAACTGCTTCGGTAGCCTAATGGTCCCAAGCGCGACTGCTACGCTAGAGGTCTTGGGTTCGATTCCAAGGTCGAGCAAAAAGTCTTGTTGAGTTTTTCTATGAAATTCTCAGTGGCAGCTCGGAGTTAGGATTTGTGCCCGGTTAATGGCAATAGGCTCGCCCCTATTACATGGGACTAAACATACCGGCGAACTGTGGGTGTACATTGTTACGCCTCTGCCTAACCCTTCGGGGAATACAGGCGTGATGGTATGTGTGTTATGTGATCTCTCAATGGACTTCTTTTACAAACTTTTCAGTGCACGCCAGTGTAGCCTAGCTCCTACGATATCTTGTCTAATTCATACTCTACTATTCTTGCCGTTCCTTACCCCACGTCCGGGAGTAATCCGGACACCCGTTCTCGTCCGGCATCCGAAATTGAAGAGTAAGCTTTTTACTGGACTTGTTGTGAATTATAAACGATCGTGTCCGGTTCGGAATTAGGGGAAGATGATGTCCGAATTGGAACAGAAATAATGGAATCAAAATTTTGATTATCTTGCGCGATGAACGTGAAGTTCGTTTGCGTCTTATCCACCATGGCGATTCAAATAGAAGTCTATTACCAGAAATTATTTTACCTTAATGTTACTCAGTTTGGTGGCAATACAAAACAACAAAAAGAATGACAGCCACGTTTTTGAAGGCGGTTATTAGGAAAATAGTTTTTATTTTCGCTTTTTAGTATCAATTTCCTGTCATCCAAATCTACGAAGGAATAGTTATACTACGTAAATTAACAAGACACCACTTAAAAGTCACAAGAAAACAAAATACGCTAATTCGTTTACTTGGATGTCATCTTTTTTTTACCAAACTGCTAAACCAATTTCGTAAATTTTTTACGGGACTACCTTTGACGTATGGCCTATCAGGCTATCAAACAAAAAAAGAATCATCATAATCGATTCGTAATTGGCGGAGTTATCGCGGAATACACATACAAAAAAAAAACAACAACATACAGACGAATTTATAACCTCTTTTTGAAGTGAAGTTGGTTAAGAAAATTCCAAATAAATGAAAACGGTCCCCCAGAATATTCTGGGAGCCAGCAGCAGCATATGCTGCTGCTCGCTTCAGCTTTTAACACCTGTCAAGCGAAGCGATTATTGCCATAATCCCCAAGGATTGTTCGTTATCTCTGTACTGGTATATCCTAGCCGGAATAATATACATTTGTACAACGGAATGATGATTATTTCCCATGCTGAGCTGGGAATTTCCCATTTATTTTATGATGTGTCGTCCTGATTATCTGTGGTGATTGTTATTTTGTGCTGCAATTCCTACGACCAAATTCACAAACCATTGTTTTGAAGGTTCCGTACTTGTAAGGTACCTACGGAATTTTATTACCAAGCCTTTAGCATCAGTCTGTCTGTCAGCGGGCTGTATCTTTTAAACCAAAATAGGTCGCATCAGGCGAGGCAGAGATGGCGGGGTGAATTGGATAGATTCCTCAAAAACTAGATGGAGGAGGCCCGAAAGCGTGAAGCATGGAAGGAGTGAAAGAAGGCCTTCGCCCAGAAGTGGGACAGAACAGGCTAACGAACAAAAAACAATGAAGCTTGAAATTTTCATACAATGTGCATTACTGTAGCCGATATAAGAAGAAATAAGAAATATAAGCGCGACTGCTACGCTAGAGGTCTTGGGTTCGATTCCCAGGTCGAGCAAAAGGTATTATTGAGTTTTTCTATAAAATTCTCAGTAGCAGCTCGGTGTTAGGATTTCTGCCCGGTTAATGGCCAAACGCTCGCTCCCTGTTATATGGGACCTAAACATACCGGCGAACTGTGGGTGTACATTGGTACACCTCTGCCTAACCCTTCGGGGATACAGGCGTGATGGTATGTTAGATAAATAAAATATAGTCTAATGACAACTCGATAGCATAATTATATCCTTAACAGTATATTGATCCCATCACTCACGATTACACAATAATATGTTAATAATTCTAAATAACAAGCGAACTCGCGCGCTAACAATTATATTCATACCATAGGGTTACCATACATCTGAATTTGTCAGGAAATGTAGACCATTTTAAGCCGGGTCGTCCGGACTTTTAAGAATACATAATAATACCAGCCTATCATCGTCCCACTGGTAGGAAAACGCCTCTTCTCATACAGAGAAGGCACGAGCATTGATCACTACGCTTAATAAAGGAATTGGTGATTTCAGACCTATATTAATTACTATTAAAGATGCATTTTAATATGGGTTTTATTTGGTTTGGTTTGAGAAAGAAAAATAAGTATATTTTGACACCACATCATAGTACTATCTAAAGGGATAGTAAAGCCACATATACCCTCCTTACGCCCATTATATAGAAAGCCCAAAATACCCAGAAAGGAACCCTAAACCCCGAAAATTAACTTGACAGTTGTGCTCACGATTCGTGGCGACTACTATACCAACCGTGCACAAATCCAGACTCCGAGCGTCTACAGACAAATTCTTAAAACCTACAGTCGTAACTATTAGCAGTCACCTTAGCATCCATTCGACCTGCCTGGAAGATAATGATAACATAGCATTCAATACTTATTTAGATAAGTAACAGTTTGGTCGACGTGAGCGAAGCCGCGGGCAACAGCTAGTTAATTATCAGTCCAGTTGTTCTTACAATTTTTTTCTTCACGGATTTTTTTTTTTTTTTAATGGGACAAGCCCGCCACACTATTCCCAACCACTGCAACTTCTGTAAGCCAGAATCAACAGTGGAGACCGCCAGAAGAGCGCCGAGGCAATGAAGCTCGACGAGTCCCGGAGAAACGATAAAACTGTCTTGGATCCCGCAACGAAATTAATCAGAAAAGATTAGCGGAGGAGTAGGAAAAAATATTGTTTCCACTTCCCTCCAAACAAGCAGGAGACAGAACAGAACTAGGCCAATAGGCACAAGGGGATATTTACAACTGGGAGAAGCCCAGATTGCCAAGCACCACGGTTTGCAATTGTTACTAACTTAGTGGGTCCTAATGTGAGCTGTTACATTTGATTCCAGTAATAGGTATGACAAAAACGCCTGAACGCACGGAAATTAGTTCTAGTTTCTACGAGGTCCGCGTAATAAACTACACCGGATGTAACCAGTATACTGTCTAACATTATATTTCGTTCATTCTGCCAAAGATTACACTCCCATAAAATGTGATGAGCAGACTGTTCATATTTACAGTCAGATGTAGAACATTGACACAAGGGAGAAGCAACAAGCTTGAAAGAAAACAATTTACTCTTAAAGTTGCCGTGACCTGTGAGAAATTGGGCAACACAGTGGTCCACCTCCAGCCATGTTCTGGCCAGCCGTTCACGAACTGAGGGAAAGAACTGATGGAGGTGCCGGCCCTTAATGGAATTATCCCACCTACATTGCCATTCGGATAAAAGTTCCTCCCAGACGTCAGTCTGCGGTTTAAATAATCTAGAGATCTTAGCACGGTCCCGTTGTGTTAGAAAGCTTGCGTCCATGGTCTCTCGCGCAGAATAGTACATTGCAGCACGTCGCTGCACCTCAAGATCTACTGGAAGTACACCTGCAAGTACTGGTAGGGCCTCAGTACTAACGGTCCTATACGCTTTGCATAAAAATATTAAAGCTAACCGTTGACTTTGTAGCAATTTACGTCGTACCGCCCCTATGGTGGCCCTATCGGCCCAAACAGGTGCACCGTAGCACATACAACCTAGGTAAGTAGCCCCATAAATAGTTTTTAAAGTTAAGAAGGATAAACCCCAAGTAGCTTTAGATATTCTCGTTAGGGCATAAAAATTTTTTTTGGCTTTTTCTCCTACAGTTTTAATGTGGTCAATAAATGAAAAGTTCTTCTCCAAGATCAAACCAAGATAGCACACGGATTGTTTTCGTTTAACGGGAACATTATTAAATTTAATACTAGGCCATGACTTAAGATTACCCTTTAAAATGAGTTGATAGGTCTTTTGCGGTGCAAAGGTTAAACGGTTTCGATCGCCCCACTGAGATATTAAACGTAGGCATGTGTCAGCTAAATTCTCAAGTCCAGCCCGAGTACTTGACTGAATGAGCAGAAGGCCGTCGTCCGCGTAACCGGTTAAGGAACAGCCGCATGGAAGTGGAATCGCGAGGAAATCATCAAAACCTAAATTCCATAAATAAGGACCGAGAACCGAACCTTGAGGACATCCCATGGTTAGCGACTTCGTTGCGGAATAATGTCCAAGTTTGAGCTTCGCGGAACCATTTAGAAAGTAAGAGCAAACAAGAGAATAGATGTTTCTGTAGCAACCACGGGTTTTCATTTTAAGTAGAAGCATAGGCCACCATGCGTTATCAAAAGCCCCAGAAATATCGAGGAAGATACCAATTACATATTTATGTTCGGATGAATTAACAGCGTTTCTAACAGAAAGGGCCGCGTCGACAGTAGATTTACCTATTGTGAAACCGAATTGATTGTTATGAAATTTTGGCCCGTCCGGTAGCAAGCGTGGTACTATAAGGCGCTCAAGTAGTTTTCCCAAAGATGGTAGTAGGGTTATGGGTCGATATGACTTTGGATCGTCCGGGGGCTTGTCGCCGCTCTTTGGAATTATCCGTATAAAGCCATGTCGCCAAATTCGAGGAAAAATGCCTCCCGCAATGCATCGGTTATAAACAGTTAAGATCGCGTCTGCCGCTGTTTTACACGCTTCTATGATCATTCTATTAGATATTTTATCTTCCCCTGATGATTTATTGAGCGGTAGCCTTCTGACCACATTTATGAACTCGTCAGTAGATGGTAGATCTGACGCTGGTGATTCAGGTGGCACAGCAGCCCACTCTCTAATCTGTTGGTGGTATTCGCTGTCGCTGGCCGCTGAATCATCGGGTATAAGGGTATTGAGAAGAACTTCCGTCGTTTCTTCGATACCGGTGGTATGTTTATTATTAACTTTAATGTTTTCAATGTATGCAAGGTCGACCAATCTATTAGCTTTAAACTCGTGATACAAGGGAGACCATGGACCCTCTTTATCTAGTTTTTCTACAATTTTTCGCAATAAATTACCCTTCGATTTTTCCACCGTTGCTCTGTAGCGCGATCTGGCAATTCTAAGAGTATTTAAAGCAGAAGTAAGCAGGTCTCCGGTAACCTTACGTTTTTTAAGCTTATTAACCTGTCTACGCGCTCTACGGTAACTTTTGCGCTGTTCAACTAAGTATTCACTCCACCAATCACATCTACGAATATTGGTGATTGATCCGCGACCAATAGCTATGTCAGCACAGTATGTAAAAGTGTCTGACATAATCTCAGCACTTTCTTCAGCCGACAGCCCGTCGTGAGTGAAGTCTTTGGCGTGACACGCAAAAAGCGAGCTAAAAAATTCCCAGTTCGCGCCTTTACATTTATATCTAAAATTACCCGTAATATGGGACGGACCTTGAGTAAACATAGAAACAAATTCGTACACGATCAGGCGATGATCACTACAAGATGCGTCCGGTAGGACACGCCACCTAGCTAAGCGAACGTCTACACTAGAAAGTGTGACGTCAATACAAGATTCGCCCATTTGGCTGCAAAAAGTAGGTGGTGCGTCAGGGGTGTTATGGATCATCAGGTTCATTTCAGCAATAAAATCCTCAACAGCGCAACGTCGTTCGGAATCCGTAGACCGAACCTTGCCATACCATAGGGACGATGACGCGTTTACATCCGCGCCAACGATAACTTTGCAGCCCGCGAGCGACCGCAAGACATGACGGAGGTTATGTATGTGAGGAGCAACAGTGTCTGAATATTGAAAGTAACAGCTCACAACGTAAACTTTAAAGGAAGCTGATGAGACTTCCGCAACAGCACAGTGAGACGTCATGAGGTTGCGCAAAGAAGTTACTGTAAAGTTAGCAGAACGTGCTACATAAATTCCGGCTCGTGCTTTGGTATCCAGCTGAACTACTTTGTGACGTAAGCGCGCATTTTGATATTGCTCTTGAACAAGTACAATGTCTAAATTGTATTCGATGATTAATTTATCTAACTCGGAAGTCGCCACTCTATCGTTGTGAAGGTTTAATTGTCCTATTTTTAAACTATCCATCTTATTAGTAATTAGTGTTTAGAATAAGTTGCTCAAGTTTTAATTTGTAGGTGGAACAGTTTTCAGACCCACATCTATGGTCTAACGGTTTTTTAAAACGTTTACACGCCACACAAGTCGGTGTGTAATCTAATTTGTTCTTATGGGGGCACTCTTTTGTTTCATGTGCCTCCGAGCAATTAGCACAGGCAGGTTTTTTGCTAGTGCAGTGCTTGATCACGTGACCGAACTGTTGACAAAATAAGCACCGAACTACGTCGAGATCATCAATGAAACGGCATGTGGCCCAATCAATAAATAATTTATCTTTGGTCGATACTAGGTGTTTCCGTATCGCAGAGTCAATTTCAATGCCTATCCATTTCCGACCATTGTCAGTGGAACGCTTACGAATGATTTTTGTTGATTTTATAAAATCATCCTCTTTGATGGCTAATTCATCTTTAATATTTTGCCGGTATAACGCGAGCAAAAAAGTGCTATCTTCCATTGATGATGGAATGTCTTTAACTAGTATGCGGGGCCTACGGCCTTTTGGTTTTTCTAAACGCAATCCAGCGGACTTAATGGCATCAACCGATTGTAGCTTTTTTAATTGCGTTTCGTTAGCGACACGCAGTACAACGCCAGACTTTGCGGTTTTTTTAACGCCTACAATCTGAAAACCGTCATCGCTTGGTTTGATTGCCTTCATAAGGGCTTGTTTAGTTGCCGATGATGACGCGTAATCAGCTGAGCGCTCGGCGGTGGGGTACGCGACGACACATGGCAGCGGAGCGCGCGACTCCATCACTGGGCCACTTTAGGCAAGCGAAGTTTTAGCGAATCCGCATAGGATTTTTTGGTTTCATTATTTGCACCAGTGACACCGGGATTTAATTTAAGTTTGTCTAATTCGCGTTCCGTATTGGCTAACTTAGTTTCATTGCAAGATGATTTTAATGCTAACATAGAAACAATGGCCGTAACTCGCTGAGTCATGTCCATGATAGCGGCTTTATTTGCAACGTTAATGCGGGACCCTTGGTCATTGACGAGATCATTTATTCTAGAAAGATACGAAGATGCCTCGGAAACTAAATCACAATAGTCGGTACTGTTATTGTTTTGGACCGGGTTGCTCACATTACTGGTGTTTAAATTTGAATTTGGCGAGGACTTTTCTAAAGATTCCGATATTTGAAAACGTTTCGATCTATCTTCGGGCGACACGTATGTGGGAGATATGTCGCTAAACAAACGTTTAGTATTAGCGGAGGTCGGCGCGGGCGGCGACCTTGGTGTCTTGGTATTTCTCCGAAAGATTTCCCCTCCACGATCAGGTGGGTCATCATTATTCGACATCATTATTATAAAACTACAACAAACAAGTTAGTGAAAAAAGACTAAACAATAAAATAACGGACGATTAGATTTTTCGCGATACCCTCACACTAAAGAAAATAAATGTACTCACCGATAGCTGACGAAATTAACTAATTACCAGTAATTATGGAATGAAACACGTATAAAAACTTACGATACCAGAACTTAGCACAATAGTACACAACTAGAACCAACTCACGAGCCGGGAATCGATCACAGAACACAATAAACGTAATTATAATTAGCAGCGAAATAGATCGCAACTGCACCGAGCGCGCGCGCGGAGGGAAGTCGAGTTCTTCACGGATGTCAAAAGAAAAAATAAGTAATTACAGGTCACCTATATGGTTTTGGAGACCGACCTTGTGATAGACAGATTAACAGCGTAGGTTTACCAATCTCCTGAAACTTGGACTCTTTTCCAAACGATCGGTTATTTTCCCGAATTTTCCAAAATTTGCAAATTTAATGGTAACCTCAGCCGAACTTGTTCATAAGGTATCCAATTCGGGGTACATCATAACCACCCCCGGGGTGATTTCAAAACTATGGCAACACGGTCCGGTAATTAGGGGAGGTCCCAGGGGTAGTTTTATGAAATTCGCGGTGGGTTAAATGTATTGTAGTGAATGCAGGTACTATATATTCTGAATACTGTATTTGTGAAGTATGTTATGCGGTGTGCAGGTATATAATATACAGTTCTATATAAATATAAAGCCTCGTTAGCCTAGTGGGTTTAAGCGCGACTGCTACGCTAGAGGTCTTGGGTTCGATTCCCAAGTCAAGCAAAAAGATTTATTGTGTTTTTCTATGAAATTCTCAGTAGCAGCTCGGAGTTAGAATTTGTGCCCGGTTAATGGCAATAGACTCGCCCCCTGTTACAGGGAACGTAAAAATGCCGGGGAACTGTGGGTTTACATTGGTACACCTCTGCGTAACCCTTCGGGGAATACAGGCGTGATGGTATATAAATTCTTTTTTTAAATGTCCTAATTATCCATCTTAAGTTTTGTCTACAAAGTGGATCTAATCGGTGTCGAAATCTACCACCTGTTTTCAACCTACAATAATAAACTTCTTTTTGTTCTACGAAAACCTAATTTCATATCCAACTTATTTATGTATGGAAAATCATCAAAGTTCTTCTGCTCTGGGCGAAGCGGAAGGGAGTGGCAGACTCTCACTGACTAAAACCCATCCGTGTTCCTTCTAATGCACTTTGCGTTCCAGGGCCGCGGTGACTCTTTAGAACAAATTCCGCAACACTGGACGGCAAATTAACATAGCGAAACAACCAACAAAAATGATAAAAAATAAACATATTTTTATCAGTTTGTACATTAATTTTATTTCTCCGTACAAATGCTTTCATATTTATTGGCCTACAGAGAGTACTTCCGTTATTTCCGCCCGCAACGGGACGTGACCACCGATAGGCAATGCGGAACTAACCGGAACAGACCGGAACCGGTTCAGAACCGGCTGGATTTGCCGGAAATGCTGTCGTATGCGGTTGTTGATTTTAGAACCATTTCTGTGGTTTGTGATAGATTTATTTAGGGTTAAATACCGGATAGGGGGTCGTCCGGTTCAGCGGTAGACGTTTCTTTTTTATATGGTTAAATATCTGGTTTATCTTATGTACAAGCTTTGACCGCAGCTTCGCCCGTGTGATTTAAAACGTAAAATTAAAAATTGTATGTAACCTCCGACAGAAGCATAGAGTCCCTACCGCAGCTAACAAAAGAGCTGATATCTTTGAAACCGCTGAACCGATTTCCGTCAAACATAGCTAAGGACACTCCCGAACTAATTCACCTTTCTAACAAAAAAAAAACAAATCGGAATCGGTTCATGCGTTCGGGAGCTACGATGCCACACACAGAGTCAAGCTTATAACATCCCGAAGTTTATACGTCGGGGGTTAGAAATAAAATTTATTGACATAAACAAGCTGCCGCCTGTGACTACGTCTGCGCCAAAGTTAACATATTATACCACGAGAACCGTACATTTTTCCGGAATATAAAGTAGCATATGTGCTATTCCATACTATAATCTATCTCTGTGCCAAATTTCATCCATCTGTTTAGCCGTTCTGGCGTGATCTATCCATTCAAACTTCCGCATTTATAATGGTAGTAAGATTATTGTATAATTAAAGGTACGGTACCCTAAAAAAACCTGTCTATCTACATCAAGCACATACAAGTAAGAGGGGAGAGGCAATTATTTACAGATTGTTCTCATTTACGTAAAAAAATATGTATAAATATTCATATCAAAAAACCTATCTAGAAAAAAAAAACATACTAATATTTTTTCCATCAACCACATTACATAGACCTGTCACATGACGAAATATCACCCTTACGACATCCTACTTTAGTCAGAGAGGGAGGGGAGGAGGTAGGTCATGTAAAGATGGTATTATTATACATAATGTGACGATCAATTTATCATTGTCAGGGGTGAAGAGACGTTGATAATGGAAGTGTAGTTATGATAAATGTCTGTTTTTGAGACACGAGAGTGAATCTGGGTAGGTGAATATCAGTCGAGTATATTCTTAAAGTAAGTAACCACAACAAGGACCAATGGGGATTGGTCCTTGTAGTCGCAAGCGGGACTGATAACCATACATACATAAACTCACGCCTTTTTCCCATGGGGGTAGGCAGAAACCACAGAACGCCACCTGCTACGATCCTTACATACTTCTTTCGCCTCGACCACGTTCATACATCTGTTCATACAAGCACGCCGGTTACGAGTACTGCGCACACGTCCTTTTTGAAGAACCCCACCAATAAGGTCAGGGTAGGTCTTTCTAGGGCGTCCTCTCCCGGCGTTGCCACTCACATCTGCCATATAAATCCCTTTCGTTAGTCGCCTTTCACTCATCCTCTCAACATGACCGAACCATCTAAGCATACTCTTTTCTATTTTTGTTACTACATCCTCTTTTAATCCGCAACGTTCTCGTATCGTTTCATTCCTCACTCTATCGTTCAAAGTTACACCACACATACTTCGCAAGGAACGCATCTCCACAGCATTTATCCTACTTTCATGCCTCGTTTGCCACACCCAACATTCACTTCCATACATAAGTGTAGGCACCAACACACCATTGTGCACAGCCAGTCGAGCCTCTTTGGACATCGACTGATTGGTCACAACCGCATGTATAGCACCATTCACTTTATTTCCCGCATTTACTCTCCTTTCCACATCAGCATCAATCTTTCCATCTCTTGTAAACATACTGCCCAAGTATACAAACTCGTTCGTTTGCTCCACACTCACATCATTTATTTTCACATCACACACCGATACATCCTCTTCTCTTTCAATAACCATTACTTTCGTCTTGCTTACATTTATGTTCATCCCTTTTCTTTTAAACGCTGCATTCATTAATGTTACCATGTCTTGCAACTGCTCCGCCGACGATGCAAGAAGAACTTGGTCATCTGCGTATAAGAGGCATTTGACAGGCAACTCATTCATTCTTAATCCACTCTCACTTTCTCTCAAATCCATCAAACAACTATCCATATATAGGTTGAACAGCCAAGGAGACGCTACACAGCCCTGTCTTACACCTCTTGAGATATAAAACCAGTCAGTGTATGCCCCATTTATCCTAACACAAGCACTGGAATCTTTATATAAAGACTTCAGTGCTCGTATCAAGCGCCCGTCCACACCATACATGGATAGAGTTGACCATAACTCTTCCCTCCACACACTGTCATAGGCCTTCTCCAAGTCTACGAAAGCACAGTAGACTTTCTTGTGCTTTGCCAGATGTTTTTCGGCTATGCACCTTAAGGAGAAGATCTGATCCATACAGCCCATTCCCTCTCTAAATCCAGCTTGTACATCCCAGATTTTCTCATCAGTCACTCCTATCACCCTATTAATTAAAACTTTCGCATACAGTTTGCCGACAACGCTTAAAAGACTAATGCCGCGGTAGTTTTTACACTCCTGCTGAGAGCCTTTTCCTTTATATAGTGGAACAATAACAGCCTTGCACCAGTCATCCGGCACACGACCATACCTCCAACACATATTAAAGATTAGGTACAACAGGCTTGCTACCACCCCGTCACCGTTTCTTAGCATTTCGACAGACACTCTATCATAGCCTGCAGCTTTGCCAACTTTCATACCTCTCAATGCTCTTACAATCTCATCCATCTTTATTTCATTCTCTTCATCTACATCTGAGGTTGGGTCTTCAGAACTAGCCTCCGCCCAGTTGCCCACTCCTTGCATGCTATCCTGATCACTAAACAAACTTTCAAAATATCCCTTCCAGCGTTCCAAAACCTTACATTCTTCACTTAATAGGCATCCATCTTCTGCTCTTACAACGTTCATACTTGATGTTCCTGTCACCCCTCGAGCCAATCTTACCTGTTTCCAGAACAGCTTAACATTGGCTCTGAAGTTATCAGCGAACTTCCTGTTATACTTTTCTTCCTTCTCATCCTTCTTCTTTTTTACCATCTCTTTCACTTTCGCTTTCATTTCGGTGTATCTTTTCTTCATTCTTTCTAAATCATCTGTCATATCCGTTGCCTGATTCATCCTACTTTGAGCCTTACAGGCTAAAACGTTAAGCCATGCTTCTTTCTTCTTGTTCACAACCTCTTTTACTTCACCATCCACCCAAGAATCATTCGTCCGACTACCACATTTCCTACGTGCCAGGCCACATACTGTCGTGGCCACTTGCACCATACTGTCCCTTGCCAAATCCCAGACTTCCTCTAAGCTGTAATCATTCATGCTATCAAATACCTTATCCGTCTTCTCTTTAACTTTTCTTTTATATTCTTCTTTTACTTTTTCCTCTTGCAGTCTTTCTACTTTTATTCGTTCTAGAGTGGTCACAGGAACTGGAACCCGGTGACGCCAATGCTTGAACAAACCATCTACCCGGCACATTACCAGATAATGGTCTGTTCCGACATTAACACCCCGATATGCTCTTGTATCTGTAACCTTACTCTTCAATCTTTCATCTACAATCACAAAATCAATTACACTTCTACTATCATGCCTTTCCCACGTATACCTGTGAATCTTCCTGTGATTAAACATAGTGTTCATCACAGAAAGATTCTTCTCTACACAAATCTCTAGCAAATCCATACCATTCTCATTCACTCTGTCATCTCCAAATGCACCTAACACTTTCTCGTATCCTTTCCTCTTTACACCCACCCAGCCATTAAAGTCACCAAGCATTACAATCTTCTCGTTCGTCCTACACCCATTCACTATATTTCTTACACTACCCCAGAATTCTTCCCGCTCCGAAAGTGAGCTTCCCATATCGGGTGCATATACGCACAATATAAAGATAGGGTTTAGGCCCACTTTGGTTCTCAACCACAGAATTCTGGGACTAACACACACATAATCTTTCACACATTTCATCATCCGCTCTGAGAGGACAACCCCCACACCCTGACAGGCCCTATGGGTCTCATGGACACCGGACCAGATAGCGGTCAGAGAAGCATGTTTGGATATGTCCACTCCCTTTCTTTTCGTCTCATTCACACAAAGCACATCTATCCTTTTATCCTTCACTATCTCGCATACTTCATCCATCTTATCTTTTATCCCTCCCTGCACATTCAACGTAGCTAAGCGACATTCCGCAGCTCGCTTTTCGCCCCGCGAGAAACAGTGGCGTAGTGTGTGGCGAGCATCACCGCCGCCTCCGAGATTTAAATTTTTATTTTTATGTGTTCTCATGCTGTTCCCACGGTAAGCTAGGGAAGTAAATTGTCCACACTCTGCAGAGCCCCGCTTGCAGAGGTAAGGCTTAAATAGTGCCTGGGGGCGCCCGGACCCAGACAACTGGCACGCTCGCGACTAGACTCTCCCCTAGCCATGCAGTTCTCATCACTGATAACCGTTGGATATTTTTTTTTAGGATGGGAGTTCACCAAGAGTATGCTTAGATGGTTCGGTCATGTTGAGAGGATGAGTGAAAGGCGACTAACGAAAGGGATTTATATGGCAGATGTGAGTGGCAACGCCGGGAGAGGACGCCCTAGAAAGACCTACCCTGACCTTATTGGTGGGGTTCTTCAGAAAGGACATGTGCGCAGTACTCGTAACCGGCGTGCTTGTATGAACAGATGTATGAACGTGGTCGAGGCGAAAGAAGTATGTAAGGATCGTAGCAGGTGGCGTTCTGTGGTTTCTGCCTACCCCCATGGGAAAAAGGCGTGAGTTTATGTATGTATGTATGTATGAGTTCACCAAATGACTACTTCCGCTCTGGGCGAAGCGGAAGAGAGTGTAGCAATAGGCTCGCCCCCTATTACATGGGACCTAAACATATCGGCGAACTGTGGGTGTACATTGTTACACCTCTGCCTATCTATATTATGTCATCTATCTATATACTGTCTATATTTTGTCATCTTCAAATTATTTCCCCCGCTCTGGGCGGAGTGGAAGGGCATGAAGACTCTTACTGACTAAAACCCATTTGGTCCTGCACCTGGTCCTCTGCCTGTTTTGGTGTCCTGGTCGTGTCAGATAGCCGTCCTACCGGACGAGAGTGCACTTGTGATTGCGCACACAGTTGTGCACTAAAACATCGCCCGACCGAAATTTCTTCTGGAAAATGTTAAATTAGGCGTTCACAATTCTCCATCAGAGGAGGATACCGATAAAAAGGTAGCCTATATTCTTATCTACATACCAAGCTACCACTTCATCAAATTTCATTACTATCGGTTTAGTAATTTCGCCGTGATGACGTAACAAACATACAGGCAAAATTATTTTCACTTATTAATTTTGAAGTCTCAATTAACGGCCTAGGTCCGACTTTTTGTAGGACCGATTATCGGACCGTTCAATAGATCCATACTTTCGTGGGACCGATTATTTGTAGGACGTGTGCGTTGTTGTATAAGAATTTATATTTCATTCTCTCCGACAAAAAATCTGCCACCGATTGTTGGAGACCTTGGTACCCATTCGATCACACGCAAGGGCTATTTGTATGCACCAAATACTAAACAAAAAAGTTTACTTCCCAAAACAAACCTTTTTAAATGCATCCCTTACCGCTAGATGGCGTTAATTTAAATAAAGCACTCTCGCATTGTACAGTTACAAGAAAAAGACATTAACCAATTTAAGGTCAGGTTAAAACATTTTCAGCCAGCATTTTATCGACATAAACTTTGTCATTGCGGTACAAAGTTGGTAACGCGTATTTTAAGAGAATTAGCGTGGCAGCCCTGCGAGGTGTTTTGTTGCTCGTTTATTTAATGTTGGTAGCGCTGTTTTTAGTTAAGAAGTGATGTAATAGTAATTTTGTAGTTAGCAACAGACTATATATATATAGATTTGCCATACAATTATTATATCAGAGATGGAATCGAACCCGTAAATAGCACAGCAACCAATTGCTCAACCATTATAAATTAACTAACAACACGTATATATTATTACGAGTCACATTACCATTTAATTTTTAATTATACAAATCTAGATGTTGTTTCAAAAATCTAAAAATAAAAATGTCCGACGTGTTAATCGAGCCCCACTGCCCTATGCACTTGACATCACTAGAACAACTAAATCAGAAATTGTAGATTGTGGTTTATTGTAGTCTAGATTTTGCGCGCGACTTGGTCAAAGTTAATACAATAATATTGTATGGGATTCCGATTTCCAGGATAAAAAGAAACCTATGTGCTATTTCAGATTCCAATCTACGTCTATGCCAAATTTCATCCAGATCTGTTTAGCTATTCTGGCGTGATTAAATAACAAACATCCATTCATGGAAACTCTCGCATTTATAATAAGTAGCAGGCAGGATTACAACCATTCCTAGATAGATACAGAATTGTCCTAATTTTCAAACTTCTCGATAATAAATTACCAGTTACGAAACAATTTATAAAGTTGCCACAGACAATTATTCAACACCTGCTTTTAGTAAAGTCTAAATTAAACAGTAATTGAAACTTTTGATTACTTGCAGACGAAACAAACTAGGACAAACATAATTCACAATGAAAATGGCGCCTCAATTTATTTGAAAGGCTCGTGCCAACATTGCGCTGGTACTGCAACACAGATTTGCCAACAAATGGAGTGACAAGACAAGTCCTCATAACGATACTTTTTGGTAATTCAAAAGTGCCTGTAAATGATTTATTATGTTATATTACTAGACGACCTGCCCTCGACTTAATTTCACCCGTGACTCGGACCTAATTTCACCCGCGTTAAGTTACGTCTTTCATTACTACTCCCCTTCCGTGAGTCGTACCGTGATGTTATATAGCCTATGTTACTCAGGGTGAACGTAGCTTTCTAATAGTGAATGAATTTTTGAAATCGGCGCGGTAGTTTTTGAGGTTATCCATTACAAACATACACACATACAAAGATACAAATCTTTCCTCTTTATAATATTAGTGAAGATATTTTATATATTTTGGTAGCAAAGAATAATAACTCATCTACCGATTTTCTCAACTATTCAAAGTCAAAGTCAAAGTCAAAACATTTATTTCAATTAGACCATTTACAGGCACTTTTGAATTGTCAAGAAGTTACTCATACAAAAAGTTGAAGCTAGTTGCTCGTTCCAAAACGTAGGTCTCTATGGAGAAGAACGAGCAAGAAACTCCATGGACACTCTTTTCAAATTGGTTTTTACAGAATCTTGGTTACAATATTCTTGTTGCTTCTACATGTGAAAACAATGAAGTTAAATATAAAACAATTAAAAAAAAAATATATGATAATAATAGTACTAAAGATGTAAGCCATGGCAGTTAAGAGATGACCAATCCCACTGACAGCGCCCGTTCACGAACATGACGCGAGGATCAGCACCACTTAGCTCAACCATCATGAAGGGAACCAAATGATCCGACCCACGCGCCACCATCAGCGAGACATTTAAGTGAGCATGACAAAGCCCTCAACCACCATGCTCGTAGTGTCCAACACATAATAATAAAATAAATAAAAGGCTCCATGGTACTCACATTTACAAAATTGAAATAAATGATGATAGATTATATAAAACTAAGGTTTTAAGTAATTCTATTCGACAGATGAGCTGTAGTATGTAAAAAAAAATAGAAATAATAATAACGGTACACGTTATTAAGGTCAATGAGAATACAAATAAAAAGGTGGCAAGAAACATCCCCCTGTATTAATATACATATGTAAGTATTAATTTGTGAACCCGAGTGACTATGGAGCAGGACCAGCATTAAGCCAAGCATTCTTGTCATTAATATAATCTTCTAACTTATAATATGCTTGACTACATAGTGTGCGTTTGATGCAAGTTTTAAATTTTCTCTCATTTAGTTCGAGAATATCGAGCGGTATTTTATTATAACATTTTACAGAGTACCCCATAAAAGAAGTGTGTACTTTAGAGTACTTTATTTTAGGGTCGGCTTCGAGTCCAACAGCTATAGGGTAGTAATTTTATTATAATTATTGACTGCCTCGTTGGTCTCGTGGTGGCGAGCACGACTGTTGAGCGTGGGGTCCTGGGTTCGATTCCCACCGTCGGGCAAAAAGTGTTTTTGGATTTTTTCATTAGGAATTTCTCAGTAACAGCCCGGAGTTTGGAAGTCGGTGGTGTGATACCCCCGTGTATTGGAAAGCACGTAAAGCCGTTGGTCCTGCGCCTGATCTCTACCCGGTTGTGTCGGATTGCCGTCCCATCGGACTATGGGAGTTAGGGAAGAGGGAATGTACCTGTGTTTGCGCACACACTTGTGCACTACAATATCTCCTGCGTACTAAGCTAGTCTAATAAAGATTAGCCGTCGCGGCCGGCTGTTATTGAACTACAAAGGGAAATGTTGTCATAAGATATTGAAAATTTCTGATATACTTTAGGAACGGGCACTGTTCGCATTCAACATCAAACCGAAAGGTACATGTTCATCTCATCATTATTTTTAGTAAGTTTTTAGTTCATATTAAGTGCTAATTGTTTTGACTAAACTTTAATTACCCACGCGATCTCTGTACAGTTTTGTGCGAACTACATAAGCTGCAATGATTTGTCACAATTTCACATGAAAAATTAAAAGAATTTGATCACTCCATTTACTATGCCCTCCGAGGTTCGGTGTCACGTTTGCCTATTATAAAAACAACGAGAACGGATATAAATAAGCTGCTGTGTAATAATATCTGCAGGCTATAATTTTATGATGAACGTAACTTTCCATTAATGACTTAATAAACATGTTGGGGAATCCATTTATTTTAGACTGAAGAATTAAATATTATTTGAAACTATACCGGACACCGTCACACGCGTGCACAAAAATAAAACAATAATAATTTTGTATTCATTTTACACACACATACCATCACGCCTGTATTCCCCGAAGGGTTAAGCAGAGGTGTACCAATGTATGTATAATGTACCACAGTTCGCCGGTATGTTTTAAGTCCCATTTAATAGGGGGCAAGCCTATTGCCATTAACCGGGCACAAATCCTAACTCCGAGCCGATACTGAGAATTTTATAAAAAAACCCAATAACACTTTGCTCGACCTAGGAATCGAACCCAAGACCTCTGGCGTAGCAGTCGCGCTTAGAACCACTAGGCCAACGAGGCAGTTATTGGTGTATTCATTTCATTACATACAAATATTATAAATGCGAATGTAACTCTGACTGCCTGTCTGTCCGTCTGTTACGCATTCGCGACGAAACTACTGAACTGATTTTAATGAAATTTGCTACGGGGTTAGTTTGAACCAAAAGAAAGGACATAGGCTTCTTTTTATTCCGCGAATTCGTCAGCGTCTACGTGACCTGACATTGTATGCGAATGACGTCGCGGGCATAAGCTAGTCATCATCATCTGCTTAGCCTTTTCCCAACTATGTTGGGGTCGGATTCCAGTCTAACCGGATGCAACTGAATACCAGTATTTTACATGAAGCGACAGCCTATCTGACCTCCACAACCCAGTTTCTGGGCAACACGATACGTCTTGGTAAAACTGGTTGGCAGATTTCCTGGCTTCTGACTATCCGTAACGACTGTCAAAGATCTACGAATGACAGCCAGAACCAACGGCTTTACCGAGCCACGAAGGTGTCACACCACTAACTTCCAAACTCCGGGCTGCTACTGAGCAAATCCTCATGGATAAACTCAATAACACTTTTTGCCCGACCTGGGAATCGAACCCGGGACCCTACGCTCATCAGTCGGGCTTGCAGCCACGAGACCAACGGGGCATAAGCTGGTATTATATAAAAAAATAGACGTCTTATTATTTTTAGTACTTAGCTCGCCCAAAAATAAATAAGAGTACATTCCAATTCCTTTTTCAAATCATAAATAATACTTACATATAGTTGGAAGCCTTACCCAATTGTGAACTAAACAAACCTTGACAGTTTTATAAGAGTGCTAACCAAAAATAACCACAAAACAAAGTCAAGAAAATTATGATCTAAGAAACACTTTCAAAGAAATGTTTGGCTAACTTCATTACAGCGAGTTTCACATTTTCTAATTTTCGAAATAAACAGGGGCAAAGATAATAAGGAAAAGATAAAAGAAACCACATTATTACTGGAAACGAAACATAGTCGGGGAGCTGGGGACTGATGCGAAAAGATAAGGATAGATTTATGGGGAAAGATAAAAATGTGCAGTCTATTAGGAGTAAAGAACGTGGAATATTATTTTGTATGCAACTACTGAGTGAAATTTTACTTAAATTTTCGCTTTGAATATCTTCCTGTTTTTTAAACGATTTCATGCTGTTATTACCAAAGATTTTAAATGATTTTATTCATTTATTTATCCTGTATTTCAGGCAACTAAGGCCCGTAAAACACAATTCATATGTAACATACCATCACGCCTGTGTTCCCCTAAACGTTAGGCAGAGGTGTACTAATGTACACCTACAGTTCGCCAGTATGTTTAGCTCCCATGTAATAGAGGGCGAGCCTATTGCCATTAACCGGCCAAAAGTCCTAACTCCGAGCTGCTACTGAGAATTTCATAGAAAAACCCAATAACACTTTTTGTTCGACCTGGGGAATCAAAACCCAAGACCTCTAGCGTAGCAGTCGCGCTTCGGACCACTTAGCTAACGAGTCAATACATATGCATAATTCTAAAAACAATTACTTGAAACTAATACATATTCAAGTGATGGCGTCGTGTTAAGCTGCGACGAGACGCGTAGCCGGACGCGAAAACGCCGATACAGCACACCTTTCGGCCTAAACTCTTCCTTGAGGAGGATTCTAATATACTGGTTCTTTTTTTAACGATAGGAAATTATCAAATAACTTCTTTTACTCTGGGCGGAGCAGCAGGGAGTGTCAGACTCTTACTGATTACAACCCATCCGTGTCGACGGCGCGTTCGTGTTCGACGGGCGCCTTAAAGAGATGTCAGCAATTGGAGGGGCTACTTAGGGCCGATGCCTGCCGGGCCTGCGGGTTGTTCGTAAGAGGTACCGCGCCCCGAAACTCAAAGGGCACAAGAAGAAACATGGGTGGGTTTTAGTCAGTAAAAGTCGGACACTTCCTCCCGCCCCGCCCAGGGCGGGGGAAGTCACATGATGACTTCCTATCTGGAAAAAAAAAGAAATAAAATTCTCCTGGTTAGACAGTTTATCAGACTCATATCAAATGTCAAAGATCTACGAATGAGTGTGTAAAAACCTCAAGTCCCCTAGCTCCCAGACTATTCAGAATAGAGAACACGCCCCTTAATTTAAAATTTGGATTCCTTTGTTCAAAAATAGGGACCATATTAACACGGTTATATTGTAACACAGCACGTTTATTTGTTAAAAACGTTTTCAGAACAAATGTATGGCGGGGTGTACGTGATTTGATAAAGTGGAATAATAAAAAGGGAAGATTCCCTTGGGGGTGGCTGAAAAGTTCCTCCATTCGCGATGTTTTAAAGACTTGCATTCATTTACTTTTTCTTCTTGGTATCCAATTGTAGTAAATAATGTTGTATAATAATAATGTACTAGTAATAGAGCTCTTTATGAAGGAGGGAAGTACTACTACTGTACCTATTTTTGCCGCAAAGCAGCGTTGTTGTGTTCGGGTTTGAAGGGTATGGTGCTAGACAAAATTGAAATGTCTCATGTCAAAATCGGTTCATGCGTTCGGGAGCTACGAAGCCACAGACTTGTACGACGTAACTTTTATCTGAAGAATATGTTTGACGTTTTGACAGTTTTTTGTAATTATTATAGAAAATATGTCAAACCGCCATATTTATTCCTCAGATAGAAGTTAACTGATCATTTAAAAATCGGCCCTAAGTAAATTAAATAATTTGAATTTCACTTTTAAAGCCAGGTAAAATCCTATGGTCAATCCGTTATGTACCTAACATTTCAATACATACATAAGTATTTTCTTAAATACCTACTGATTCTACAGACTCGTATATTTTAATGTTGCGGGATAATCAGAAAAATCGGTTCTTCACAAAAATTCTAGAACGATTGCAAAATACCGGACACTTAGAAATCAAGAAATAATTTTTCCGAAGTCTTTAGTATGATTATGAAAATCTTTCTTGATTTATATTATAATTAATACTAGATACATGACAAGAGTTATTAACAGAATCCCAGTTTATCTAGGATGATTGGAAACTGGAACGCTTATTGGCTAATTTAAGAATCAATTTACAAAAACGTTATTCTGGTTGGTCAGGGAATGTTGCTGTTAGCCATTCAGCGCATCTGTCAGTACACTGTCAGTCAGGCAATAAGCACTAATATTGTGAGCGCTTATTTATGAGTACCTGAGGTGCAATTTCTGAATTTTTATGAACTTTTGCATTTCAATCTCCATCTGTCAAAAATACATACAATACAAGTTTTTAACTTTGATAATATTATAACTGAGATGGTGATGATGATCCTTGAGCAAGGATGGTGATCAATTCTCATGCCTTTTCTATATGAGAAGAGGCCTTTGCCCTACAGTGGGACGATAATAGCCTGGTATTATTATTTTTAAATTACTGGAATCGACACGACTGCCTCGTTAGCCTAGTGGTCCAAAGCGCGACTGCTACGCTAGAGGTCTTGGGTTCGATTCCCAGGTCGAGCAAAAAGTGTTTCCGGGTTTTTCTATGAAATTCACAGTAGCAGCTCGGAGTTAGGATTTGTGCCCGGTTAATGGCAATAGGCTCGCCCCCTATTACATGGGACCTAAACGTACCGGCGAACTGTGGGTGTACATTGGTACACCTCTGCCAAACCCTTCGGGGAATAAAGGCGTGATGGTGGTGGAATCGACATCCAAATTTTTTTAATGCCTTTAGAAATAGCTCATACGATAGAATTAAAAAAATCCGATCTTTTGCGTTTCATACAAGAATTTTCGCGAAATACCGAATTTTTTGCTTCACCTACGACATACAAGCCGTATCCACTACGTATACACGTCGAAGTCTCAGTGAAAAGTATCAAATAACATGGATTCTTGTATCAGCCTTTGGTATTCCAATAAAATCCTCCTGTCTAACGCTTATAGGAAGGAGTATTATTTAGCGCAAAGATTTATCTCCTGAATGTTTTCAAGCTCTGTGGTCGGGCGCTTTGTTTGAACGACATTTTTGTGTAGCTGGCTGGCTGTGGCGGAATTTGAATTATTTCTTTGTTTGTTGACAACCTTTTTTTAGACGTTAGTTACTAGAGTTAGCTATTGGGTGAGCGCGACTGTTGGCTGTTGAGCATGGGGTTCGATTCCCAGGTTGAGCAAATTTTTTATTTCGGCATTTTTTTTTTTTGTATTTTGTTTATGGCTTTAACCTTTAACTTCTTATAAAACACTAGGTTTTGCTATAAAATTTATTCTTCTATTCCTAAAGAAAGAAAAGTACTCCAAGTAAGTCAAGTAGGCAAGTAGTAAGTTTTTTTCTGTACCCCAGATAACGAGTCATGCAAAATTTCATGATAATCGGTTGAGAAATTAAGGCGTAAAAGCGTAGCAAACCAACAAACAAACAACAAACTTACCTTATATTTATAATATTACTTGCTCCTGCTTCGTCAGCGAATAATATGACATATTGACCCACGGGATTCCAGTGCCTAACATCCAGATCCGTTCAGCCGGTTAAGCGTGAAAGAGTAACAAACATCCATCCATACATCCTCACAAACTTTTGCATTTATAATCTGTAATCTATCTATATATATAAGAATCAATTGCTGTTCGTTAGTCTCGCTAACACTCGAGAACGGCTAAACGGATTTTTCTTATCTTGGTCTTGAAATGTTCGTGGAGGTCTAGGAAAGGTTTAAAAGGTGAGAAAAATTCGAATAATTGCCGGAAAATCTATAAAAACAGATCTTTTCTTTTTCCCCTATAAACTTTTTCTAAATAAAATGTAGAGTCAATTTGAACTTTATTGCTATTCAATAAAGTTCATATTAAATTAATATTTCAGGAAAACTCTGTTTTGTAAGTAAGCAACATGATGTGTCGAATATAATAATAAAACTTCATGCTTCATTCAAAAAATGCTTTTTTATTAAATACGGATTCGTTTTGTTTGTTTTATATATATATATATATACCATCACGCCCGTATTCCCCGAAGGGTTAGGCAGAGGTGTAACGATGTACACCCACAGTTCGCCGGTATATTTAGGTCCCATGTAATAGGGGGCGAGCCTATTGCCATTAACCGGGCACAAATCCTAACTCCGAGCTGCTACTGAGAATTTCATAGAAAAACCCAATAACACTTTTTGCTCGACCTGGGAATCGAACCCAAGACCTCTAGCGTAGCAGTCGCGCTTAGGACCACTAGGCTACCGAGGCAGTACAGTTTTAAGATTATTTTATACAAATGTTTAGGTCTTTTATTTATCGATTGAGGCAGTACGAAGTCTGCCGGGTCAGCTAGTTTAAAATAAATATTATAGTAGGAAGTACGATAGTCGGTTATAGGATACTGGCTTCAGCCCACGACTTCGTCCGCGTGGATAGTTTCGATATAACGTCTTTGGTTACTGCTCCGCTCCCGTGTGTAGTAAGGTAATGTGAAACTCACAAATAACGTGGCTTTCTATGGGTAAAAGTATTTTTAAAATCAGTTCAATAAATTTAGAGATTACTCCCTACAACCTCATAAAGTTCACCTCTTTACAATATTAGAATAGATATAGGATTTTTCTTTTTACCTAAAGGAAATCAACAAATGACTTCCCCTGCCCTGTGCGGAGCGAGGGGGAGTGTCAGACTTTTAATAACTAAAACCCATCCATGTTCCTTCTTGTGCCCTTTGCGTTCCGGGAGCTCGGTATCTCTTACGCAGCCCCGCAGCCCCGGCAGGCATCGGCCCTGAGCGGCTCCTTCTAGTAAATATAGAATAGGAGATAGTTAGGATTATACTCTTTTCTATGCATCTGAGATTGTAAAAAAAACTTCCCCGGATTCAGTGTCGTTATCTCAAAGATCAGCAAACTTAGCTCTCTACAAAGCCCCGTTGTTTTTAACGTTCAACTTTGGATTAGTTCTAGACTGAAGTTCTAGGTTTTAGAAGAAAAAAAAACTTTTTACTGGTAGGTACTAACTTATATTCAGCTTAGATACATAGTAGTGTGTCAGCCAAGTTCGGAAAAAAATTAGAAACGGTAATTTTTTTTTTGTTTTTTTTTTTTTTTACTACTTACAGTGGCCGCCACGAGTCGTGAGAACACACGTCAATTTAATTTTTAGGTCCGAGGTTCAGGTCCGACAGACGGACCAATCGCGTGCAGCGTCGGCGCCCCAAAAAACCCAGAAAGGAACCCAAAAATTAACTTGACGTTTATGCTCACGACTCGTGGCGACTCTATACCTACCTATATTGAGTGTTTAGATACACGGTAGTGTGTCCGCCAAGTTCAGAAAAAAAAATGATTTACGATTGCAAAATGCGTGTGTACTTAGGGACTTGTTAAGAATGACTGTTGTAGATATACAAGAAAAAAAGATTTAAATTACTATTTAAAGGAATAAAGAATATTTAGGCTAGTGGTTCTAGTTGATTTTTAAATGTCGTAGGGGATTTATTTTTTTTAAATAATGATTAGTTTTTGTACGATTTCCAAAAAACAATATAAGTAAGGAGTATTTTTTTTAACGGAAATCTGTCTGGACCCCAAAATAAATAATAATGCTCTTATCTTATTTACAAAATTTCATGGAGTTTATTTTCTTATTGATCAAGATATGAATAGATTAATGTATATATTTTTTGCAAATGCGTAGCTATCCATTGAATTGTCTCATATGGCTGTAATTACACCGGCACGCATACCCTTCAAACGGGAACACAGAAACGCTGCTTGGCGGCAGAAATAGGTATGGTGGTAGTACTTCCTAAAACGAGGTCCTTTACAAAGAGCTAATGGCCAATGTCAATTTTTTTGTATGGACACGGATTAATTAGTTTCAAACATCTATTATTAAACTATTCAGTATGGGTAACATTACAACTGTTAATATTACTTGGAAGGACACTAAACGAGACACAATAGAAGATTTCTCGTTAAGCGAACTGAATCAGGTTGCCTAAAGAAACAAGGAGTTATAACACATAAAACATTATATTACGTACCATTTCACAATACACACTGAATTAAATCGTATAAAAACTCTTTTAAAGTCCCGCGTCTGAGATCGAACTCACGTCAATCAATCAATGTTGATTCCCATTAACTTTACATCTGGTCATAATGATCGGAGAACGCACTTGATATCGTAAATACTGTAGTAATTGGTCTTTCTTGTCGGTTTGTTTGTAACATAACTTTTATTTCGTTATATATATTTCAGGGAGTGACGGCACTCATGAATATGAATAGTTTTTAATACGAAACTTACTCTATAAAATATGAAAAAATAAATTTGCTGTTCCCTACAAACACACGATCAAAATAAATGGGACAGTTGACAAACAAACAAACATTTTCTAGTTACAAAACATGATGTATTAAATTAGTAACAGTAAGTATATTGCAAGAACTTATTCCATGCATATTATTATTTTCCTAACATCATCATCTGCTTAGCCTTTTCCCAACTATGTTGGGGTCGGCTTCCAGTCTAACTGGATGCAGCTGAGTACCAGTGTTTTACATGGAGCGACTGCCTATCTGACCTCCACAACCCAGTTACTGGGCAACACGATACCCCTTGGTTAGACTGGTTGTCAGACTTCCAGGCTTCTGACTATCCGTAACTACTGTCAAAGATCTACGAATGACAGCCGGGACCAACGGCTTTACGTGCTTGCCAAGGCACGGGGGTGTCACACCACCAACTTCCAAAGTCCGGGCTGGTAAAAAAAAAAAAAAAAACCTAAATAAATCCTAATGGAAAAAACTAATAACACTTTTTGCCCGATCTGGGAATCGAACCCGGAACCCCACGCTCATCAGTCGCGCTTGCGACCATGAGACCAATTATATTATCTTCTATACTTATAATAAATCTGTAGAGAGGTCAATTCTGTACATGAAATATATTTCCAAAGTTACTATCAGGGGGTGATTAGGGATCGATACTGATGCCAAAAATGCAATCAGTAAAATTTTTGTCTGTCTGTCTGTGTGTCTGTCTGTCTGTCTGTATAACCGCTATAGAAACAAAAACTACTCGACGGATTTTAATGAACTTGGTACAATTATTTTTCATACTCCTGAGGTGGTTATAGTATACTTTTCATCACGCTACAATCAATAGGAGCAGAGCAGTGAAGGGAAATGTTGGGAAAACGGCAGAAGTTACTCCATTTTTTAAGCTTCCGTCGCGTGTGCAACCTTAATCGTTAAAGCTACACAGAAATCATGTATGACGGAAATGTTCTCTTTAAAATTATATAAAAAATATCCCACGACAGCATATGTCTATCTTTTATGGTTGACTCACAATATCACGTGTAACTCCCGATAGCTTAGCAGTTCGAAGCTTTCTGATTATATTTGTCTACTCTTACTACAAGCTGGCGGAGTCGCGGGCACAGCTATCAACAATAATATTGTGCGGTTCCGTATTGCGATATTTTTCAACAGTATTGTAGATTGACATATTATATTTCCCTACTAAAATATGAAAGTTAATCTGTCTGTTACATCAAAACCACTGAACCGTGAGGCAGGACATAGGCTACTTTTTTTTACGAGAAACGACGGAAACGCGGTCGAATTTGCGGGCAACAGCTAGTAACAAATAATATTAAATGAATATTATTTTCTAACAAAGAAGTATTTAATTATTTGGGTTTGATCCTATCACTCGTGTAACTTTGTCTGTCACAGCCAATTTTCTCCGAATCTACTAAACAGATTAAGTCGAAATTTGTTACACATTTTGACTATAAGAGTACAATACCTAATATTATCAAATAAATATCACCGGTTTACCTTAACATTAGGGCATTAGCAGTAGTAGTCAGTGAGCTGTCAATCCCAAGCAAGATGAGATGATAGCTCACCTCAGGCTTACTTCACATAATTTCACTAAGCGAGATTTTTACAGACTAACACTGAAAAATCATCTTGTTGTTGATTGAAAGTTGATTTATTATCCCACGGGAACCGTACATAGTTCCGGGATAAAAAGTAGCCTATGTGTTATTACAGACTTTAATCTATCTATATGCCAAATTTCATCCAGATCCGTTCAGCCGTTTAAGCGTGAAAGAGTAACAAACATCCATATATCAATACATCCTCACAATCTTTCGCATTTATAATATAGGATAGAATTGTAGGATGCACCTGCAAATACTCACACCACTTTATCTGACCAAATCTTTCAACCCCACCGCCAAACAAGTTTTAATAAACGTCATAAATAATGTTCCGAGCCAAGTCCGGTGTAAACATTATATTGTGAACTGTATTACTACGAACATTCTCCGTGTGAGCATAATTATTATTATTGATTAAATTAATCAGTTACTGGACAACAATATTGTGGATATTCAGTTTCAGTAATTTGATTAACGATGTTGGTTGCAGTCAGATGGGTAAAGAAGGATTAAATTAATAATCCTAGAAATTTCACTACTGTAATTTCAATACCGCTTTCAAGACAATCAAACCGCGAAGTCGATTTGCTTTTATAAAATAAAAATATAAAAACGGTTTTTATTTTCACGAAAATAAAGAACGCTATCGAAGCGATGGATTGACGTAGTTAAAGTGTGCTTACCAAAGTCAATTTATTGATGGGTGTCCACGAGTTTTTACTTTTTTACATACAAAAAATTTGAAGTAACCCCAGACGAAAAAAAAAAATTCCGTAGCTAACAAAAAGCTGATAACTTGGAAACCACTTAACCGATTTCCATCAAACAAAGCCAAGAACTCACCCGACTAATTACCCTTTCAAACACAAAAAAAGAAAATCAAAATCGGTCCATGCGTTTGGGAGCTACGGTGCCAAAGACAAACACACAGACACGTCAGACTTATAACACCCCGTCGTTTTTGCGCCGAGGGTTAAAAAACTGTCTGACGTAAATTTTATTCCACTGATAAAAGACTTACGACCTAAAAAGAAAATCACTAACAAATTATCAGTAGTAAGGGCACAAGATATATACAAACCTAATATTTTGATGTACAAGCTTTTAGCCTCTCAAGATTACAAATAAACATTGATATCGTAATCGTAATTAACTCAAACAGTGAATCATGCGCAGGCACTTGCTAATTTTAACACACACCATTCATTCGACAATACTTGTGCTGCCTGTGGCTTGGTTCGCTTAAATTCTTTAATATAATTATCTAATTCTATACCTAGTGGTCCTGAGCGCAGTACTGGCGGTCTGACGAGCTGAGGTCTTGGGTTCATTTCCCAGGTCGAGCAAAAAAGTGTTATTGGGTTTTTCTATGAAATTCTCAGCAGCAGCTCGGAGTTAGGATTTGTGCCCGGTTAATGGCAAAAGGCTCGCCCCTTATTACATGGGATCTAAACATACCGGCGAATTGTGGGAGTACTTTGGTACACCTATGCCTAACCCTTCGGTGAATACGGGCGTGTTGATATGTGTTATACAATGTATCGAGTTTCTTACCCATTCTTCTCCATACGAAACTATAAAGTGGAAAAGAAATAAAAAACAAATCCGCTAAAGCGTGCAGTGTTAAAAAACTGGTAACTTAAATTGAACACCTCATACACTTCGAGCGTGTTTTCAAAGAAAAAGAACTCTCCTAAGTGTGCCTCATTATGTAGAAAAAAAGCCCCAATAGGTACTGGCCATGGGCATCAGAAAATAGGAGTAATAAACATTTTGGTTATATCTCAAACTAGCTCCAGCCCGCGACTTCGTTCGCGTGGTTTTTTTCACATTTTTGTTTACTGCTCTGCTCCCGTGGATCACAGTATGATGTTATATAGTCTATACTATTCCTCACTAGCCTTGATATTATATTTATTTTTTATTTTTTAAATAAGATTCGTTTAAAAAATCGCATACAAATAATGAAACTCTTCTGTTGTGTACGCCATATAAGATCACGCTACGACACTCGCGAGGAGAGCAGTTCCCAAAGATAATAACGCGGGTGAAACCGCGGGGTATTGCTGGTAAATAAATAACATACATAACAGATTTATTTTCCGTCAACATGTTACTAAAAGAAAAAAAAATGTTATACTATTTTTTCTCTGTTTTTTTTATTTATTATTATATTTTTTTTTAAACAGCCTCGTTGGCCTAGTGGTCCTACTCGCGACTGTTACGCTAGAGGTCTTGGGTTCGATTCCCAGGTCGAGCAAAGTGTTATTGGGTTTTTCTATGAAATTCTCAGTAGCAGCTCGGTTAGTGGCAATAGGCTCGCCCCCTATTACATGGGACCTAAACATACCGGCGAACTGTGGGTGTACTTTGTTACACCTCTGCCTAACCCTTCGGGGAATATAGGCGTGATGGTATGTTTGTTATTTTTTCTACAACAGCAAAAACAAATCTCAACTATTAACGAAACTCTCTATTATAGACAAAAAAGGCAAAAAACACAGAATTATAAATTTTATGTAACCCCCGACTGTAAAATAATAATCCCTACCGCAGCTAACAAAAGAGCTAACTTTGAAACCGCTGAACCGATTTCCATCAAACATAGCTAAGAACACTCCCGACTGACATACCTTTCAAACAAAAAAAAATCAATTTTTAATACCCTAATGACCTTTATACTTCTTCTCTTTCTTTTGATCATAACTACTAATTACTACAAGCAGGATCAAAATCTGACGACTCTGTAAAAAACTAAATCAAAATCAGACACACAGACACATCAAACTAATAACACCCCGTCGTTTTTGCGTCGGGGGTTAAAAATACATTTAGCCATTTTGTTTTCCAAATGGTTGATGGTCCCTGGCTAGCATAACGACCGGCTGCAATGTACAATTTAAATCAATAAAACTTGCAAGACGGCTACTTAAGGGAAGAGTTGCAAATTAAAATTTAATAATATTCCTCTCAAATAGGGTGACTATGCATTCGAAAATATTTTTTGGGAAACGGAATTATTTTTGGAGCTGCTTATATATTTAAGTGCCAAGACATAAGGCGCGAAATTTGTGATATAACATGCATACACATACGTACAATCACACCCGTATTCCCCGAAGGGTTAGGTAGAGGTGTACCAATGTACACCCACAGTTTGCCGACATGATTAAGTCCCATTTAATAGGGGGCGAGGCTCGGAACCTCGGAATTGAGTCCAAAACCTCTAGCGTAGCGTCCCGCTTAGGACCTAGGCTAGCGAGGCAGTTGCAGTTCTGTTATCACATAACTGATAAATTTCTACTGGAAGCACCCAACTGTCTCTTATTCTGTCAAATCTGTAAAATCCGCATAATGTTATTAACGATCTCTTGGAGGATACCGGGGTATATGAGGCGTTGCTGGTCTTTCTTGAGGACCGACACACACACAGACACACCCAACACACACACACATACACGCACAGACTTCAAGGTCAAACCCAAGGTATCACGCACAGCAGACACTTTATAATTACGACCACAAAGAAATACGAAAATTGAATAAAAGGAAGTTTCCAAAACTCGCAAATGTTGGTCACTCCACAATAATGATCGCATACCGTACCCATAAAAAGGATTGATGGTGCTTTAAACATTGAAAAATTAACAACATGTTGCCGACGCCTGGACCGCGCGATTTCACAGAAATTGACCGCCTCACAAAGTATGTGAAATGGACGATCTTTATTCAACACTTAGCCATTCATTGGGCACTAAATATTATGTTTAATATGCCTACATAGTGTTAAATATTGATGTTCCTCGTCGATAACTGTGAGATAGGATTTTTTTTTATACAGGTAGTGTATAAAAGTCATGATAGTTTGTACATAGTGTGGATACATTGCTAGTTGATTTGTGTCAGTTAGTTTATAATGTTAAGTAAGATAACAACGTTCTGCTCGCGCCTTCGTCCGCGTCAAATTTGATCTATTATCCCACGGGAACCGTACATTTTTCCGGGATAAAAAGTACCCTATGTATTATTCCACACTACAATCTATCTCAGTGCCAAATTTCAACCAGATCCGTTCGGCCATTTAAACGTGAAATAGTAACATCCATCTATCCATCGATCCATCCTCACAAACTTTTCACAAAAATTATTAATACCAGCCTATTATTGTTGCCTGCCGGGGCTGCGGGTTGTTCGCAAGAGATACCGCACCCCCGGAACGCAAAGGGCACAAGAAGGAACATGGGTGGGTTTTAGTCAGTAAAAGTCTGACACTCCCGCCCCGCCCAGAGCGAAAGAAGTTATTTGATGATTTCCCACCCACCAAAAAAAAAAAGCCTATTATTGTTCCGTCCCACTAGACGGCAAAGGCCATTTCTTCTCTGGCAACCAAAATGAGTCAGTACTTGTTAATAGAGTTTTCTTTTAATCATAGATAATAAATTGGAGATACCTACTGCAATGAGATAATTAAATCAGCATATAGATAGCTAGATTAACTATAACACAACAAATTAAATTTCTGCAGTAATAAGTGTTCTGCCCATACAAGTCAAACTACAATTTCTAAGTAATTAAATTGATTACGTCAAACTAATTAAATATGCCAAATGTATTACATAACTGATCTAGATGTAGGTATATTTAACTAGCTATATACCCGCGGTGTCACCTGCGTTCAGTTACGTCTTTGGTTACTGCTCCGCTCCCGTTGGTTGTAGCGTGATGTTCTATACGTATAAACTCTTGGACCACTCTATCTGTTGATGAAAACCGCATCTAAATACGTTGCGCAGTTTAGAAGATTTAAGCATTCAAACGACTGGAAGCAACTTTGTTTTATACTATGTAGAGATAAGCGTTAAATATTTAAAATCATTACAATATTGAAATTAAAAAAATTGACGAATCGTGATCGAATTAAAACATGACATACCATCACGGCTGTATTCCCCGAAGGGTTAGGCAGAGGTGTAACAATGTACATCCACAGTTCGCCGGTATGTTTTAGGTCCCATGTAATGGAGGGCGAGCCTATTGCCATTAACCGGGCACAAATCCTAACTCCGAGCTGCTACTGAGAATTTCATAGAAAAACCCAATAACACATTTTGCTCGACCTGGGAATCGAACCCAAGACCTCTAGCGTAGCGTAATTAAAACAATAAAAAATATTCTTACTATTATATCTAACTAGCCATTTCCCGGCTTAGTATATTGGGCAGGCTCCCAGTCTAACCAGATACAGCTGAATACCAGTGTTTCACATAGAACGTCTGGATATCTGACCTCCAAAACCCACTAGGCAACACGGTACCTTTTGGTAAGACTGGTTGTCAGACTTCCCGACTTCTGACTATCCGTAACTACTGTCAAACATCTACGAATCATTATCATCACCATATCAGCCGTAGGACGTCCACTGCTGGACATAGGCCTCCCCCATAGATTTCCAAAACGACCGTTTGTAAGCGGCCTGCATCCATCTACGAATATCTACTGAAAATAAAAATCATTCTATTATTTTATTAAAATTCTCATTTTAACTTCAAACACAGAATTTAATATTAAGCCCCTGGTAACAATACAATTACAGTAATAATTGCAAACTTAATCCCAGTGAAACAATATGCAATATAGTTGTTGTGACCACCACGCGCCGCCATATTGCCACCAACTAGCTTCCAGTATTGGCGCCAGTAACTTATATTGCAGCGCCCGGGGCAATGAAAACGGTTCATGTTGCAAACTGTAAGCGAAACTTTGGAATGCACTGGTCGAGGGTAACTGTAAGCATTTCGTGTAAAATTAGACTTAGAGTAAATGAACTGATGATTGAAAATCCTTTTTTCGTTATGAAATACACGTTGAAGAGGACACTGACGAGCAAACTGCTTTGTTTGTCTGTCTGTTTGTTCTAGCTAATCTCCGAAAGAGCTGAATCGATTTTGTCGCGACTTTACTGACAGATTGCTGATGTTAAAAGTCTCCGCCCACGTACGACTCTTTGTAGGACCGTTCAATAAATCCATAGTTTCGAGGACCAACTTTTGTAGGACGTGTGCGTTGGTATATAAGAATTCATAAGTTCCATTCTCACCGACAAAAAATCAGTCTCCGATTATCTGACGTAGGCGGACAGCCTAAAGTAACTTACTATTTTTATTGAAGTAAAAGATTTAGAGTTCGTTGCAAAGAAAAAAACCCGGCAGATAATTGACATTCCCGCGGACGAAGTCGAGTGCACAAGCTAGTTTAACAATAAGCATGAAGAGTATATATCACTTATCTAACACTCACAACTCAAAAACACAAAAGAGAGCTAAAAGTTAAAATATCATTCAAAGCCAGCCTTCCATAAAACTGATAAAAGTAACAATTAATCCCCTTTTGGCTTCAAGGAGTGCCAACGGGGGGGCTCGGGGGGACCCGGGGGTATTTTTAATATAATTTCGTCGTAAGACAAATGACTGGCTGCGGAGAAAAATTACAACACTCTTTACATCGATGGTTTCATTAATTTCTGACACCCCATTTCCCCTCCCTAGCTGAGAATGTTATACAGGCCGGGAGTAGGGATGTTTTCCTTTATTTTTTGTCGTTATAATATTGGGGTTTAACGACCTTTTGAGATAGCCTTGCAAGTAGATGTGTTACTATTTTCAGAAAAGAGAATTTATTGTGTAAAATATATTATTGAAATGAAATATATTATGAAAATATATTATGAAATGTCTTTAAAATCACGTATGCAGTACCAACTCAGAAAAATAGTAGTAGAGCTCTTCGTGAAGGAGCTCGTCCGGGGAAGTACTACTAACATACCTATTTCTGCCGCAAAGGAGCGTTGCTGTGTTCCAGTTTGAAGGGTATGGGTGCTGGTGTAATTACAGGCACGTGAGACACTTCAAGTATGTCTCTGGGATGGCAAAGCATTTGCAATAGCTCTGGTATTGCAGACGTCTATAGGTAGCGGTGGCCACTTAATATCTGGTGGGCCGTCGGCTTGTTTGTCATCCAATGACATTTCAAAAGCGCATTATAACGAAATAAGTTTCAATATTTAACACTAAAAGCGAACCGTAGACCTGTGTTCGCAAATTTAAAAAAAAACGGGGTATCACCCGATTTTTTATTTATTTTTAACCGATTTCAAAAACGGATGAGACGAACTGTGGGTGTACAGGTACACCCACAGTTCGCGCGTATGTTTAGGTCCCATGTAATAGGGGGCAAGAATATTGCCATCAACCGGGCACAAATCCAAACTCTGAGCTGCTACTGTGAATTTCATAGAAAAACCCAATAACACTTTTTGCTCGACCTGGGAATCAAACCCAAGACCTCTAGCGTAGCAGTCGCGCTTAGGACCACTAGGCTACCGAGGCAGTTGATTCATTTTCTTACAACACAATTGTATTTCCTTACTATATGAAACACGGTTTGAGCTGAACCCACATCTGTTCCTTCAGTGCCATTGTTACTTAATTAATTACCGTGTGACCTAGTTAATTACTACACCATATTATTATTTCACGCCTGAGTACCTAAGTATAAACGTAAGTTTATTTAGAATTGTTTATTTGTAATTTTTTTAGCAAACATGAAAGAAATGGAAACTTTCTGCTTTTGTAATGTATTTGCCTTTTTTGGGCTCCTTATGCATGAATTAAAAACGGTACCTTTGGGGGATCAGTTTTGAATCCGTATGTTGCAATTAACTAGGTACAAAGGTACTGAACCCAGTAAGTTGTGTTTATTTTTTGTGGTTTGGTGCATTTGAGATAAAAAGTAAGCACACACTTATGAAATAAAAAAAGCAACGTTTGTTACAAAGCCACTTTTTTGCGCCTGTATTCCTTGGAGGGTTAGGCAGAGGTGTGACAATGTACACCCACAGTTCGCCGGTATGTTTAGGTCCCATGTAATAGGGGGCGAGCCTATTGCCATTAAACGGGCACAAATACTAGCTGCTACTGAGAATTTCATAGAAAAATCCAATAACATTTTTTGCTCGACCTAGGAATCGAACCCAATACCTCTAGTGTAGCAGTCGCGCTTAGGACAACTAGGCAAAAATAATCCTAATTTAAATGCCTCGGTAGCCTAGTGGTCCTAAGCGTGACTGCTACGCTAGAGGCCTTGGGTTCGATTCCCAAGTCGAGCAAAAAGTGTTATTGGATTTTTCTATGAAATTCTCAGTAGCAGCTCGGAGTTAGGATTTGTACCCGGTTAATGGCAATAGGTTCGCCCCCTATTACATGGGACCTAAACATACCGGCGAACTGTGGGTGTACATTGGTACACCTCTGCCTAACCCTTCGGGGAATACAGGCGTGATGGTATGTTATGTGTTGTTATAATCCCAATTGTCCGTATATAAACAAACAAAATCCTTCCATTATTTTTAATTACTTAACAGAAACAGAATTATCTTGGTCCCGTAAGATCTTTTACCGGCTTACTTAAACTTACGATCGACGCTCAAGGCTTAATCCAAGGATTAACAAATTTATTGTTAATCTTGGTAACACGGATTCTCTGGTGCTAAATTTCGGAATGTGAAACATCTTGTTGAACATATTTCGCGTAAACAAACTATGTTTAAGTTTACTTTGATTTCATTAACTAGTTTTACTTGTTAAATATATAGCTGAGCTGTAGACTCAACTTACTTCCTGATTGACTGTGCAAATATTAATATACAGGGTGGCGAATCTCAATGGAGAACCAGGGAAGTTATGGAGCTGGAACTATCGGATTTCTGAAATAAAATTCTATCCGAAACTGTAATTTAATCTCTACTTCCTATCTTATTACAAATTTGAAAGTTTGTGGGGATGTAAGGATAGATGGATGGATGTTTGTTACTCTTTCACGCTTAAACGGTTTAACGGCCCTGAGTGGTCCCTTCAAAATTTGCTGACATCTCTTTGTGGCGCGCGTGGATCACGAACGCGCCGTCGACGCGGCCTGTCGTTATGCAACTTACGGACGGTGAGCTACACATTGCTCACCGTCCACAGACCATCTGTCACTAATTACTAAACCAGTTATACTGTATTCTGCTGTAAGATTTTTTTTCTACTATCCTACTAATATTATAAATGCGAAAGTTTGTAAGGATTGATGGATGGATGGATGGATGGATTGTTTGATTCTTGTTACTCTTTCACTCTTAAACGGTTGAACGGATCTGGATAAAAATTGGCACTGGGGTAGATTGTAGAGTGGAATAACACATAGGATACTTTTTATCCCGAAAAAATGCACGGTTCCCGTGGGATGATATATCAAATATGCCGCGGACAAAGTTGCAGGCAGATGTTAGTAAAAAATTATTCTCAACTCCCAGCCTGTATGTAGATCTGGGCGTAACAAATGACAATCATTCATAACATCTCACCCGCAAATGTATACGGTACATATTAAAATAATCGTGCCTTCTTTTTCTATACATAAATTGTTTTGGAAATATCTCTGTATTGCTATTGCCATTAGAATAGGGAATGTATTTTAGTTTTTTTTACTCAAATTCTTTTATCCAAAGGTTATTCGAGTTAATACTAGAGGACTTGGGTTTTCTATGAAATTCTCAGTATCAGCTCGAAGTTAGGATTTGTGCCCGATTAATGGCAAAAGGCTTGCCCCCTATTACATGGGCCCAAAGCACACCAGCGATCTGTGAGTGTACGTTGGTACACCTCTGTCTAACTAAGGGAATACAGGCGTGATGTTTTGTCACCTTTGGCTGTAAACAGTTTTAATAGTATAAAAGCAATCATAAATCCACTCAAACATTAATTTGTCGGCATTATTTTTCCCGGGCTTTTTCAATATCACCCGACGTCCAACATAGCGGCAAAAATAAATAAAAACAGTAAATAGTTTCACTCTCGACCGAGCTGCGATAGTGGACGATATAACTTGTAATATATTTTGATTTACCGACCCCCCGATAACACCACAAGTTTTTTTCTGGGTTACAAGTCCAAGTTAGGAGCGGTAAGCGAATCTAGATTAAAAACTGTCAGATCTTGTAATCTGTCAATTACCCCTACCGACTACTGTCAAAATGTCCCAAGTTGTAAGGCTGCCTGTCCACAGAAGCGGAGCGAGGCTGCGGAGCGAAGAAACGGAGAAATATTAACGAATAGGATTGCATCAAATCTTCGCTCCACCCGTCATGCAATCCTGTTGGTTAATATTTCTCCGTTTCTCCGCTCCGCAGTCTCGCTCCGCTTCTGTGGACAGCCAGCCTTAGTGTGGAGTTTCTGGTCTATTCACCTCCACACGAAAGTTTTGGAAAACGACACCTTTATTTAGCAACTAGATTTAATAAATTTTTCATATAAATATAAAAAATATACCATCACGCCTGTATTCCCCGAAGGGTTAGGCAGAGGTATAACATTATTCACCCACATTTCGCCGGTATATTTAGGTCCCATGTAATAAGGGGCGAGCCTATTGCCATTAGCCGGGCACAAATCCTAACTCCGAGCTGCTACTGAGAATTTCATAGAAAAACCCAATAACACTTTTTGCTCGACTAAAAAATGGTAAAAATCGGTCCAGTAGTTTCGGAGTTTAATCAATACAAACAAAACAATCTTTCCTGTTTATAATATATAAATTACAATTAGACTCTCAACCTCCTCGGTAGCCTAGTGGTCCTAAGTGCGACTGCTACGCTAGAGGTCATGGGTTCGATTCCCAGGTCAAGCAAAGTGTTATTGAGTTTTTCTATGAAATTCTCAATAGCAGCTTGGAGTTAGAATTTGTGCCCGGCTAATGGCAATAGGTTCGCCCATTATTACATGGGACCTAAAAAATAAATTTGCGAACTGTATGTATGTATGCTCTCAACTTTTATAAATGATCTGACTTTGATTTAAAAAAATGTAAATCGCTCATAAATTGCGCCAACAGCTCTTGTTATATTGGTGCACACCATTACTCTTTTTGATAGATTTTAGGGCAATTTATTATGTATTTCACCATAAGCTGACTATTTTCCGATATTTGAGTATTTTTTATCATTAGACGCGACGCCATTTTGGTACGATTTGCTTCCGGACCAATATTATTATTATAAATTATAGGTTTATGTCGCTTCCGCAATATTTTCACGAAGTGGTGATTAAGCGTTTGTTGTACGGGTCGTGAATTTGGTTCCCGCTCAAGAATGTCTTGAGCGGGAACCAAATTCACGACCCGTTAAATAGTATTGTTGAGTGAGCTTGGTACTGCTAATACGAGCCAACCCACAATATCTGAGTAATTAAATTAATTGTAATAAATATATTATATTACTATCCATCAATAACAGTTTAATGTACACGTCTTAAAATTAGGTATAGTAGATTTAAAATTAATCGACTAATAATTTATCGACTGCCTCGTTAGCCTAGTGCTCCTAAGCGCGACTGCTACACTAGAGGTTTTGGGTTCAATTCCCAGGTCGAGCAAGGTGTTATTAGCTTTTTCTATGAAATTCTCAGTCGCAACTCGGAGTTAGCATTTGTGACCGGTTATGGCAATAAGCTCGCTCTTTATTACTTGAAGCTCGCTCTTTATTACTTGGCGTACTGTGGATACCTCTGCTTAACCCTTCAGGGAATACAGACGTGTTGGTATGTTAAAATTAATCATCGTTATTTCATTAAATCTTGATACTTACTTGAAAATAAATGTATTATTATTATTGAAACAGAATAAACCATATTATATGGAGTTGAAATTAATGACAAATAATTTATCATCACTTAAACAGGTGACACAAGTGGCACGGTTGGCGCAGTGGCTGAGTGATTGGCTGCTGCGCTGCGTGTCGCGGGTTCGATTCCCGCACGTAACAAATATTTGTATGGCCCACAGATAGTTGTTCCGGGTCTGGCTGTTTGTGTGTGTGTGAGTTTATATGTTTGTAAACGCACCCACGATACAGGAGAAATTCCTAGTGTGGGGCAACGTTTTAAAAAAAAATTAAAAAAATCGCCCAAGCACTTTGTAAACGTAATCTGTTTTAACTCAACTTTTAAATCATAGAAGTATTGAAATAGCTACCAAATTTATGTATTCTATACAAGCAGAAATCACACAAACACAACTCTAAGATTAGGCCAGATTTATCTCATATTTTTGGTTCTAAAAACTAAACAATATCATCAGCTTTCCGTTGTTTGACATTCCACACACGTACTGAAATGGCCTGTTGAGATACAAGCAGGGTTGAGAGGAATCCTAATAGCTGTTATCGCATAAAGTAGCGCCGCTTCGCTCACTTTTTGGAACGTGGCCTTACAATTGTGAAGGCTTGTATTTCTTTCTTAGATTATTTTTTTATTAAACGGTTACAGTTGTTACCCATTACCATAATTAAAGACATTACACTTAGGACTAATTTTTAATTGTAAGACAACTTTTATATAAAGAATAAGTATGACAGTTTGTTATATTAAAATTTAAAAGCTGTCAAACCGCCATATTTATTCCTCCGTTAGGAGATATTCAACGATTGAAAAATTGGCCCTTAAAAAGATCATCATTATCTACTAAGCCTTTTCCTAACTATGTTGGGGTCGGCTTCCAGTCTAAGCGGATACAGCTGGGTACTAGTGTTTTACATAGAGCGACTGCCTATCTGACCTCCACAACCCAGTTAGTGGGCAACACGATACCTCATGGTTAGACTGGTTGTCAGACTTTCTGGCTTCTGACTATCCGTAACGACTGTCAAAGATCTAGGAATGACAGCCGAGACCAACAGCTCTTAAAAAAATAAAAGAAAAATAAAAAAAAAGTAATACAAATATAAATTTTAAAATATAACAACACAAGTTCGTGAAAAAAATTTTTTTTGATAAATAAATTCGTTCATAAATTCTTCTCACAGTACTTCGTGAGTTACAGTACTTATGTTTGTTTTAGGAAATGCTTTAGTAACAGTTAAAGATATGTCTGCTTATTCTGTAAAATGTCTCTCCGTGAATTTAGCTTTATTTTGCCAAAATAAGCTAACCCACTATCTCAGTCAAAAACATTAATTATTCACAGCAATCCATCAAAACGTTCCAATACAAATTGATGTTTAGAGTGGATTAAAAATTAGTCAGCTTTAACAATCAAACATCATTTCATTTACTTTGAAAAACGTGCCTCGATAGCCTAGTGGTCCTAAGCGCGGCTGCTACGCTAGTGGTCTTGGGTTCGCTGGGAATCGAACCCAAGACCACTAGCGTAGCAACCGCGCTTAGGACCACTAGGCTATCGAGGCACGTTTTTTTTGAGCAAAGTGTTATTGGGTTTTTCCATGAAATTCTCAATAGCAGCTCGGAGTTAGGATTTGTACCCGGTTATTGGCAATAGGCTCGCCCCCTATTACATGGGGCCTAAACATACTGGCGAACTGTGGGTGTACATTGTTACACCTCTGCCTAACCCTTCGGGGAATACAGGCGTGATGATATGTGATGTGTGATAAAATAGAAGGTACCTTGAAACAACTCGACGACGCGTCGTTCGTTGGAAAAAAAAAGGGTCAGCCTCGCCCCATATTTCTTGGACACCCTTACCCCTAATGTCGGCACATTTTTATTTATTTTAGTACTTAGAGTCGCCACCCACGTATTGCGATGACTATTGTCGTACAGAATTCTAAATAACGTAGCATTATGGCGACTTTACACTTTCTAAGGGCTTGGAACGAGCGCTCTGACATATAAGTGTTCCATTGGAGTCGATTTTTGAAATGGAAAACGACTGTAGAATTAGCTTTTATTAAATACTAGCGACCCGCCCACGACTTCGTCTGCGTGTCTTACTTTACCCGCATTAAGGTACATCTTCCGTTACTGCTCCGCTCCCGTGGGTCGTAGCGTGATGTTATATAGCCTATGTTACTCAGAAATAATGTAGCTATCTATTGGTGAAACAATAGTTAAAATCGGTCCAGTAGTTTCGGAGTCTATTCATTACAAACAAACAAACAAATCTTTCCTCTTTATAATATTAGTATAGATGAATAAAGCTTTCGAACTAAATAAACGTTACGTGTGAAAAAGGAAAGAAAGAATGAAAGAAGAAAGAAAGACAAATAGCAAGAAAGAAACAGCACAGACAGCACTAAGTAAATACTGAAAGAAAAAAGAAAGAGAGAGAAAGAAAGCTAGCGGTTCACTTTTTTTGTATGTCTGTTTCTGCTGCATGTACTGTTAAGTTATTAAATTGTAAAACCGTAATTGGCTGTAAGACTAGTATATATAAATTAAGATAAAATTTGTAAGAGCTGTGGATTTTGTGAATAAAATAAATAAATAAAAACTTAAAGGCAGAAAAAAAAAAATAAAGAAAGTCATAACACCACACCTGTATTCTCCGAAAGGTTAGTCAGAGGTGAACCAATGTACACCCACAGTCCGCCTTGATGTTTCAGGTTCCATGTAATCGCAAGCACAAATCCTAACTCCGCACTGCTAGTGTGAAATTCCTAATGGCAAAACATATAACACTTTGATTGACCCGGGAATCGAACCACAAATCCTGGATTCTCATCACTCGCGGTAGCGACAACAAGACCCACGGGGAAGTTAAAGAAAGGCAGTTATTTAAAGAAATATTGAAAGAAATTATGAAAAATGAAAGAGAAAAACAGTTATCAATGCCAAATATTACTGCCATTACCACCATAAAACGAAATCGCCAATCTCCTGACATCCAACCTCATTATAAACAATAAATCCAAGCCATTCCTGAACAGAACATGTGACTGATTAATAGCTTCCTAGCTAGATTGTGGCCACATAATTATATGCGATCGATCACGGCACGGAAACGAGCCGGCTATGGCCCGGCTATCGGCGAGCAAATCGTGCAAGTCTAGCGCCTGGCAATAGATTTGAATCGAAGGTAATTAAAATTTGGTGTGAACTACTTTCTCGGCTAGCCGTTTAGATTGACTTTGTTTACTTGAACAGTCACGGGAATAAATATGCAATAGGCTATCACGCCTGTATTCCTCGAAGGGTTAGGCAGAGGTGTACCAATGTACTGCCACAGTTCGCCGGTATGTTTAGGTCACATGTTATAGGGGGCGAGCCTAATGCCATTAACCGGGCACAAAATGGAACTATTAAAATTATAAAAAAGCGACGTGACGTTAACGTGTCTATGTGTGAGTGTGTGTGGCATTGTAGCTCCCGAACGCATGAACCGATTTTGATTTTGTCTTTTTTTTTTATTTGAAAGGTGAACTAGTCGGGAGGGTTCTTAGCTATGTTTGATGGAAATCGGTTCAGCGGTTTCAAAGTTATCAGCTCTTTTGTTGGCTGCGGTAGGAATTTTTATTCTTCTGTCGGGGTTTATGATAAAAGAACATAATGAAAAGTTGGAACACCTTATGGACACTGACAGTTCCTTCATGGAGTATTGGATAGGACAACATGTCATACGTTCCTGATTTAGTGTGTCCATTATTGTTATTTATTTCATTGAATGTGTTTTAAGTGTTACTTATTAATTAATTAATTCAGTAACCCTAACCTAATTATTGATAATTTATATAATTTTATGTAATTTACTAATTATTAATTTTAAAAAATTACACATAATGTAAAAATACACTGTACAAAGGCGGACTTAATGCCTTAGGCATTTTCTACCAGTCTACCTTAGGGTGATGCAGAGACAAAACATAGTAGGTACTAGGTGCAAGGAACAAAAAGTTTCCAGGAACAAAATATAATAATAAATACATATATACATACATACAAACAAAATATACAGAGTATAGAAAGATAAAAATACATAGGTGGAGAAATATAAAAAACTAATTGTTCGACGAGTCTGCCAACTTCATAAGCAAGTGTTCGCGAGCTGTTACTTGGAATGTGAAACGACTGGTGGAAATCTGAAACATCTGAAATAAAAAAATTGGATTAAATATGTCCATAACTAACGTAACAATAGATTATTGCATTCGTTTTTCAGTAGCAGTCCGGAGTTTAGAAATCGGCGGTGTGCCTTAGAAAGCACGTAAAGCCGTTGATCCCGGCTGTCATTCGTAGATCTTTGACAGTCGTCACGGATAGTCAGAAGACGAGAACTTTGATAACCTATCTTATCAAGAAGTATCGTAGTGCCCAGTAACTGGTCAGGTCAGATAGGCAGTCGCTCCATGGACAACATTGGTGTTCAGTTGCATCTTGTTAGACTGGAAGCCGACCCCAAAATAGTTGGAAAGAAAAGTTGTGATAGTCAGTTGTTTTTTTCATATGGGTTGAAAACGACCCTCTAGGCCCTACAATAACATAAAGTCATTTATTTTTCCATAATTTGTTAAATTAACTGTAAGTTTCACAAAATCCATTATTCACCAACAAGAGCATGTGAAAATATTTCTTTGAAACAACTTCTGCCAGTTTTCAGAAGCTGTTTGCCATCACGTGTTTCTGAGCGGGTCCGACGACGCCATTTCTTATTTTTTTTGCGAGGGAAAAGCTGCACCGTGCACGTACATTTGTAATTCATAGGCGGTAGCGACTTCTCCTTTGAACGGTAATGGTAATGACAGGAATGGGAACAATTAAGCCTTGTTTTACCATATTCCTGTAAGTTTCAGTTTTAGTCGTAGGAGAACTCTGTGAAGAAGCTTATCTGGAAAAGTACTACCACCATACACCCACAAAGTCCCGCAAAGGAGCGTTACTGTGTTCCGGTTTGAAGGGTGTAAGTGAAATTACAAGCACACATTCTGAAAAAATCGCTTAGGGCCTAGCTGAAGCACTCTACAACTACTTTGTTAGGTAGACTATCTGGAATTTCATTCAATTACAACAAAGCATTTGGGGAAGCATGTATCCCAGCAATGGGAATACCAAAACCAAAATTATAAATCGCTTTTCGCTCGTGTCTTGGCCCCGGGATCACAAGTCACGCTCCATGCACAAACGCAAGCTGTAAGGCATACTAAATGCAGTTTTTGGCGCAACTCTGACTTAACCTGCGCAGTCTCCATTACAAATTGGCTACACCAAGATTTGGAATAGGATTTAAGATGAAAAAAAAATATATACTATTGCTTTCTATTTTGATTTTGCAAAAATACTCTTCAGCTTAAAATATTAGCTTAGATTTTTATTTTATTTATTTAATAGATAATAAGTATAGAACGCAAAAAAATAACTCACACAAAAAGATAAAACAAAATGGCAACTATTTTCTTTTTGGTATTTATTCTTATGAAAAGTGTTATTGGGTTTTTCTATGAAATTCTCAGTAGCAACTCGGAGTTAGGATTTGTGCCCGGTTGTTGGCAATACACTCGTCCCCTATTACATGGGACTTAAATATACGCGCGAACTGTGGGTGTTCCACCTCTGCCTAACCCTTCGGGGAATACAGGCGTGGTGTTATGTTATGTAAATTCTTCTTCCTGCCATCTTAATTACGCAAAAGTTTGGGAGGATGGATGAATGGATGAATGTTTGTTACTCTTTCACGCATGAATTCTGGCGCTTGGCACACATACAGATATCAATTTAGCTCTACACTTAGGATAATTTTGTGTTTCCGTGGAATAAAGTATGACTTTATCTTCATTCTGAAGTCTTCGCAAACAAAGCACGTAGCATTTTGTATTTATTTTGAGAATAAAATGCTAAAACTAAACCATTAACTGAAACTATAACCATTTTTTGTAATCTGTTCCACCGTTAGGCAAACGCATTTTCGACTCTTATCCTGCAAAACTCCTCTATCTTGCTACAAACTCAAACTGAAACTTGTCTCATCTTACAATAACGTTTAAATCTGAAGTCACACTCAAAGCTATGCGACAAAATATCTCAGCATTACCTAAGCGAGGTTTACCGCATACAAACCGCAACAAGAGTCCATTTCCCCCGAAACTCGGGCTGTAAGTCTCCGAATGAATGAATAAACAGGTTATATTTGTGACAAAACCACTATTTTTCCTAAGTAGTAGCGATCTTGAACATAATCTGAACTGCTTTTGCACGTTTGGGGTGTGGTATAAGTGATGAGCGGAAAGCGTTTTCAACAAGCTGACGTTTTATTTATTGCAGATCGTTTAGACGGTGATAGTACTTATGAATACGAACAAATTTTATTATAAAATCAATACAACGATATGAGAGAAATACAGTTTTACCCTGTTGTTTATTTATGTAAGAAACAGTTGGTTCCTTTTTAGCATATTTCAGAGTTGATGCCAAAGTAAAAGTATTTCCTTTTGTATTTAAAAAACATAACCCTGATCAGTAATTAAGTCCAATGAAATAAATGCAAAAAAAAAGCCGTAATAGCTTTTTTTGCATTTGTTGATTGTTGACTCAAGATCTTTACACACAATTAAGCCAAATACAATGAAACTGATGGTAATATGTATGAGCGTGAACTAAGCAGAAGGAGCAAGTAAGTACCGCAGAAGGAAGCAAGAAAGGAAGGAAGGAAGGAGCAAGTATTGTCTACCTAATCCTGACTTCCACCGGCGATAATATGAAGGCGTGACAATCGCTACACTTCCCTCATTCGAGGCGACGCCGTTTTAGGGAAAAATGTTTGGGTATCCACCAATCAAAATACTTGAAGAAGAAATCCTCATCCCTCTTATAACTTGGCCCACACTAAGAAAGTTGTAAACCGGGCCAAGTGTTACGGTTTATAGGTTTATAATGTCAAGCGGCGTACTCCCTCCCTATATATTTTATAATAAATACTTTTAAGAGACTATTATGAACAAAGAACACTCTTGTTCGTTCAAAAAACGAACAGATTTTTGCGAGAAAAAGAGGGGTTATGGACATTTTTTCTTACAAGTATAGATTCACTGACTGCACCGTAGGTCTCATGGTCGCAAGCGCTACTTCTAATAAGCTTGAGACCCTGGAATCGATTCCCAGGTCGGGAAAAAAGTGTCATTGGGTTTTTTCATTACGAGTTTGAACTTTTCAGTAGCACCCTGGAGTTAGATCCCCGTGCCCCGAAAAGCATAACGCTATTGGTCCTGCGCCTGATCTCTCCACAATCGTTGCGTATTACCGCCCCATCGGACTACGAGAGTACACCAGTGTTTGCGCACACACCTGTGCACAATAATATTTTCTGAGTAAGTACTCAGAACATATTATTGTGCGTGTTATTTGTAATATTATTGTGGCGACTAGCTAAGTAGAACTCGCCATTGTAATTGGTCGCTGTGGCCAAAATTAGGTCCGAATGATCTTATCCTAGTAGTACATTGACACCAAAGCTGTCACGTTCAGCTCAAACTGACTTATTTTGAAATAGATTAGTCATATCTCCGGTTCCGGCGCAACGGAAATGACGTTCAAAGGGCGCGGGTAAAGTATATCCGGTTGAATATTTCAAAATGTGTCTCGTCAATTCCTTTGGAGTGATAAAATGTTAAGGTTCTTCGTAAATAAATTTCCTGGTAAAACAATATGTTGGTGATAACATTTACTATTTATTTATTTATTAAAACTTTTTGCACATAATGTAAATAATACACTGTACAAAGGCGGACTTAATGCCTTAGACATTTTCTACCAGTCAACCTTAGGGTGATGCAGAGACAAAACATAGTAGGTGCAAGAAACAGAAAGTTTCCAGGAATAAAATATATATGCACATTATTTTAAAAACTACATTTTCGGCATAAGAATTATTCCCCGACCTCGTAGGAATTACTTATTTTCAAAAATTTATTAAATGTAATATATAATAAATAAAAGATTTTTACAGACTTATACAGAAAGAAACATAAAGTAAATAATAACAATAAAAAAAGAATCTAAAACTAAATGGCATCAAAAGATTCCTCCGCATCGCCCTCAACTGGAAATGTGCCCAAAAGACTGGAGGTATTGCCACGTTGGATGGCATGATTAGCACCTGGCCAACGTTAAACCCAGCGCTTAGGTCACGAGGAGTGTCAACCAACCGTTTGAATTCCTAAGTGTCCATGGAGTTTCATGCTCGTTCTTCTCCATAGAGACCTACGTTTTGGAACGAGCGACTAGCTTCAACTTTTTGTTTGGGTAATTTCTTGACGATTCAAAACACAAAATTAAAAAAAAAAATTAAGTGATCCCCGACAGATGAAAAAAATCCCTACCGCAGCTAACAAAAGAGCTGATAACTTTGAAACCGCTGAACCGATTTCCATCAAACATAGCTAAGAACACTCCCGACTGACATACCTTTCAAAGAAAAAATCAAAATCGGTTCATGCGTTCGGGAGCTACGATGCCATAGACAGACGCACACACTGACACGACACACTTATAACACCCCGTCGTTTTTGCGTCGGGGGTTTTTTTTTTTTTTTGGTGGGTGGGAAATCATCAAATAACTTCTCCCGCCCCGGGCGGGACGGGAGGGAGTGTCAGACTTTTACTGACTAAAACCCACCCATGTTCCTTCTTGTGCCCTTTGCGTTCCGGGGGCACGGTATCTCTTGCGAACAACCCGCAGCCCCGGACAACCCGCAGCCCCGGTGCGTCGGGGGTTAAAAATAGGTTTAGTTTTAGAAACTGTTCCTCTATAAAATGCACTTGCAATCACCCTAAGCCATCTTTGTATGGAGCGCAAGCATACCGGCTTTACTGTTTCAAATGACTCTACATTAGACTCTACATAGAGTCGTTTTAACTTTGCCTTTCAACATAAACCTAAACTAAATTCTAACTATTTTACACAGAAACATGTTCAAGCGCTACAAGTACGTAGGTAGGTAACTTACATAAACACATACCATCATGCTTGTATTCCCGGAAGGGTTAGGCAGAGGTGTACCAATGTACACCCACAGTTCGCCGGTATGTTTTGGGTCCCATGTAATAGGGGGCGAGCCTATTGCCATTAACCGGGCACAAATCCTAACTCCGAGCTGCTACTGAGAGTTTCATAGAAAAATCCAATAACACTTTGACCGCTAGGCTAACGAGGCAACTATAACTGTTGTAATACGCAATTTATCATCATCATCATCAGGTGAACGACGTCCACTGATGGACATAGGCCTCCTCTAAAGATAACTACTATGACTGGACCTGCGCTGCCCGCATCCAGCGAAATCTTTTTTTTATGTCATTGGATGGCAAACAAGACCACGGCCCACCTGATATTAGGTGGTCACTACCTATACACATCTGCAATACCAGAGGTCTTGCTAATGCGTCGCCATCCCAGAGACAAATTTGAAATGTCTTATGTGCCTGTAATTACACCCGCACCCACACCCTTCGCGAGACGACTCCCGGCCACCGTAGATGCGAGCCTGTGGACGGTGAACAATGGATAGCTCACCGTCCGTACGTTGCATAACGACAGGCCGGTCGACGGCGCGTTCGTGTTCCACGCGCGCCTCAAAGAGATGTCAGCAATCTTGGAAGGGACCACTCAGGACCGATGCCTGCCGGGGCTGCGAGTTGTTCATAAGAGATACCGCGCCCGCGGCACAAGAAGGAAAATGGATGGGTTTTAGTCAGTAAAAGTCTGACACTCCCTCCCGCCCCGCCCAGAGCGGGGGAAGACATTTGATGATTCCCCATCCCTAAAAAAAAACCCATGCCCTTTAAACTGGAACACAGCAACGCTGCTTTGCGGCAGAAATAGATATGGTGGTAGTACTTTCCCAGACGAGCTCCTTCACAAAGCGCTCTAGTACTACTAACATCTGGCGATTTTTACCAGGTCCGTCGGTCCAGCTCGTGGGGGATTTATGACAATTAATTTGGCACTAAATTCTAATTACCTTTACATCCGCACCCTATTACACAATGTCGTCACATCGCATTTGGCGCCTCCTAGTACGACAATTTAGAATTACTGCCAAAACATTAATTGAAACCATATTTGGCAAACATTTGATTCGTAAACTATTGACTAAACTCACAGTATATTGTGGCTTGGTGCCAAATGTTTGGCTATTCATTGAACTGTATTGACTAGTGAACGGATTTTACGATAACTATATTTTATAATGTACGATCAACAGAAGAAATAAGTGACCACAGACAGTTAGAAAATGTTGTAAATATTATTTTAATAATTTACCTATCAATAAATACTATTACTTATCACACATACCATCACGCCTGTATTCCCCAGAGGGTTAGGCAGAGGTGTACCAATGTACTCCCGCAGTTCGCCTGTCTGTTTTTTGGTCCCATGTAAAAGGGGGCGAGCCTATTGCCATTAACCGGGCACAAATCCTAACTCCGAGCTGCTACTGAGAAATTCATAGAAAAACCCAATAACACTTTTTGCCCGACCTGGGAATCGAACCCAAGACCTCTAGCGTAGCAGTCGCGCTTAGGACCACTAGGCCAACGAGGCAGTTACTTATCATGTAAGGTAAATCTATACTAATATTATAAAGCTGAAGAGTTTGTTTGTTTGGTTGAACGCGCTAATCTCAGGAGCTGCTGGTTTGAATTGAAAAATTATTTTAGTGTTAGATAGCTCATTTATCGAGGAAAGCTATAGGCTATATAACATCACGCTACGACGCACGGGAGAGGAGCAATAACCAAAGACGTAACTTTATTATGATTTTTATTTATTTTTCTATGCAATTTTTTTGTTTTGTTCCTGACTCGTTAGCCTAGTGGTCCTAAGCGCGACTGCTACGCTAGAGGTCTTGGGCTCGATTCCCAGGTCGAACAAAAAGTGTTATTGGGTTTTTCTATGAAATTCTCAGTAGCAGCTCGGAGTTAGGATTTGTGCCCGGTTAATGACAATAGGCTCGCCCCCTATTACATGGGACCTAAAAAAAAACATAACGGCGAACTGTGGGTGTACATTGGTACACCTCTGGCTAACCCTCTGGAGAATACAGGCGTGATGGTATATATCTTTTAAAATTTTTGTAGTCATAACTTTTACTTGTCAGGTTTCAAAACTGCAACTTAGTGTTAACATCAGGTTAGCACCTATTTTATTTGCTACAAGAAGTTAATAGTTCTTGTAGCCAATAAATATACCAATTCCAATAAGTTTTCGTTTCATACAGCTTCATCGAATGCTGGGAACTCTTTGATATCAACTCAACAACACGCAACATAAAGATACGTCCACGCTATCTGAGCACAATTATGGTTTAAATACTCATCATCTGCTTAGCCTTTTCCCAACTATGTTGAGGTCGGCTTCCAGCTTCCAGCTGCAGCTTAATGCCAATGTTTTACATGGAGCGACTGCCTATCTGACCTCCACAACCCAGTAACTGGGCAACACGGTACCTCATGGTTAGACTAGTTGTCGGACTTCTTGGTTTCTGACTATCCGTAATGACTGTCAAAGATCTACAAATGACAGCCAGGACCAACGGCTTTGCGTGCTTTCCGAAGCATGGGGGTGACACACCAACTTCCAAACTCCAGGCTGCTACTGAGCACATACTAATGGAAAAACCCAATAACACTTTTCACTTTTATGTACTTAATACTAATCCAAAAAAAATACTAATACTATTACTGAAATTAATACTGGTATTAATGCTGATACACCTAATACTTGTACTAATACTGATACTAATACCATAAAGGTACTAATATTCTGCGGGTTGTTCGCAAGAGATACCGCGCCCGCGGAACGCAAAGGGCACAAGAAGGAACATGGGTGGGTTTTAGTCAATAAAAGTCTGACACTCCCTCCCGTCCCGCCCAGGGCGGGAGAAGTTATTTGATGATTTCCCACCCACCAAAAAAAAAAAAAAAAAGGTACTAATATTAGAAATGCAAAACCATATCATAAAATCAGAAAAGTACTTCCGAAGAAAGAATTACTTATATATTGTTATGTATGTTTTAAATTGTATTATAGAAATAATTTAATTATTCTGGATTTATTTGTATTTTTAGAAATAACTGCCTCGGTAGCCTAATGGTCCTAAGCGTGACTGCTACGCCAGAAGTCTAAGGGTTCGATTCCCAGCTCTACCAAATAGTGTTATTGGGTTTTTCTACGAAATTCTCAGTAGGAGCTCGGTGTTAGGATTTATGCCCGGTTAATGGCAACAGGCTCGCCCACTATTACAAGGGACCTAAAAACGTGCCTCCGAAGTGTGGGTGTACATTGGTGCACCTCTGCCGAACCCTTCGGCGTGATAGTATGTATACATAGAATGTTTTTTTTAAGATAATGATATGCCATAATGAGGTTCAAAACTGTACGTTAATTTTAACGCACATTACAAGATTCAAATAAATAAATAGAAATTGAGACAGGCTCTCTACACTTCTATTCGTGCATTTCCCGCATTTTTTTTCGGAAGTGCATCTCGCAATTCAACCTTGGAGGTTGTTTACTGCTTAACCGGGCTTTCCTGTGGATGCCTCGACAATTAAGTCCTCCAGCCAAGGCTTACAAATAACTTACAAGCTAACCGACTGCGCTAAGGGCACCCCTTGCGGGGTACGGGCCTCGGCTCAGGGCGTCTCTGTCTCTAGGGGAGGGCAGCAAAGGGACGGGCTGGATCGAATTATTATTATGGACTATTTTAAAGCTATCCGGGACGGCATTTCCCGAATAGTGTAGCCACAGCTTTATACCTATTGCTTACGTAAGTTAAACTCAAACCGAAACGATGTAGTGAACTTTCTATTACTTTAGTTTAGTTCCATCGAGAAGGGAAGTAAGTTTTCAATCATAGCAGTTTTGTTTACTTAACATCACGCTTGTATTCTCTTGTGGTGTAGGCAGAGGTGTAAGGCACACCTACATATCACGAGTACCCTTCAGGGCGAACTACAAGTTTGTGCTCAAACAAAACATTTTTACATATTAGATATTATTATGTACTTACGATAATATTCCTGATCATATTCTGAATCCTATTCTACTGTGGTTTGATAGATGGATGGATGGTTGGATGGATGAATGTTTGTTACTCTTTTATGCTTAAACCAACAGAACCCGCTGATATTTTTAAGACATACACACTTAACACGTAGGATAATTGTGTCCCATTATTGTGTTCCCGTAGGACAATTTACGGAATAGACGAAGTCGGTCCTTCAATCAATATTCTTGGCTGTAGATTTGTCAAAAATAGTAATAGTAGTCCGCCTTTGTACGGTGTATTTTATTTCACATTTGTGCATAAAGCTTTAATAAATAAATAAATAATAATATCATCCTAATGGTCCCACTGCAAGGCCTACATCTTCTTCGTTTCTCTTCCCATACAGATAAAGCATTCATCACCATGCTCGCTCATGGCGGATTGACGATTTCAGAATTAAATTAATTTATGCGTCCAGATTTTCTCACTATATTTTTCTTCACCAATGCCACTGAAATTTCTTAAAAACAGTTTTTAATTATTAAAATACAGATTCAGCAGTCTTGCCAGTGTTGCCTAATTCGGTCTATAGAATCACCGCGGCCCTGTAATGCAAAGAGCATTAGGAGGAACACGAATGGATTTTAGTCAGTAAGAGTCTGACACTCCCTTCTATTCCTCGCATGATGATGTTCAATTCTTAAAAAAAAAATGTCATGGAGCTTACTGTCCTCGTCATATTTTACAACGAAAATACAGTGCGTCGCCACGGAGCCCACTTCAAAAAAATAAATCATACGAACGTTTGCCCCGGAAATAAACAAAGTTGTATTCCCGTCTGAACTATTTGTCTACTTAATTAATAATGATCGTCAAACAGATATATGGGACTTAATAAAACAAACAATACGGTTAATATTTGTGTAACAAACATTTGTTTATTTATAAGGATAAATAAGCTCTTAATGAAAACAAATGTTTGTTGCAGTACAGTACAGTGTAAGGACACTGTGTGCTTTACTAGTACTAAAGCTCTTTGTGAAGGAGCTCGTCCGGGGAAGTACTACCACCATACCTATTTCTGCCGCAAAGCAGCGTTGCTGTGTTCCGGTTTTAAGGGTATATGTAGGGCACAAATCCTAACCATAGAAAAACCCAATAATACTTTTTGCTCGACCTGGGAATCGAATCCAAGACCTCTAGCGTAGCAGTCGCGTTAGGACCACTAGGCTATCGAGCCAGGTTTTTTTAAATGTCGTTCGATGACAAACTGGTATTGCAGTTGTCTATAGGTATCGGTGACCACTTAACATCAGATGGCTCGTCGGCTGGTTTGGCATCCAATGACATTAAAAAAAACCTGTCTCGATAGCCTAGTGGTCCTAAAGCAACTGCTATGCTAGAGGTCTTGGATTCGATTCCCAGGTCGAGCAAAAAGTATTATTGGGTTTGTCTATGGTTAGGATTTGTGCCCGGTTACGACAAGAGGCTCGCCCCCTATTAAATGAGCCTTATAAGCATACCGGCTAACTGTGGGTGAACATTGGTTACACCTCTGCCTAACCCTTCGGGGAATACAGGCGTAACGGTATGTTATTCTTTTATTTGCTATCGATACGCTAAAAAGAAGAAGAAACCTACTTCTACACTGATTTTTATATTTTCATACCAAATACATTATCTGGCAAATCTCGCAGATTTTCTTACCTGGCTCGCTGTAAGTTTTGAATATGTGTGCCTTAATGAAAGTATATTGCCTTATTAATTTCAATCATAAAACTTACTTAAATAGTAATTAGATTACAAACTACGAGAATGTACAGTTAATATAAAAAACAAAAAGGAAACTAATAGGGTATCAAAAAACTCATCCGCATCGCTGTCAATGGGACAAGTACCCAAAAGGCTGGCAGCATTGCCATGTTGTATGGCATAGTCTTTGGTCCAAGAAAAGGCCAGCCCTTTGGTCACGTGAAGAGTCGACCAGTCGCTTAGTAATGTCCCGAAAAACTAGATGAGCGCTCGGACCGCATGGCCCTAGTGTTTTAACCCCAAACGGCTCAAACATACAGCTTCCAAGAAGGTTATTATGTTTTCGGCACCAGAAGTTTGAAGTTTACAGCGAATATTGATCTTAGGTACATAGAACACTTTACTAATTTGTGTACTGTTGGAACACGATCCGTCCGTCGGGGACGTCGTAAAACTTATAAATGTATGTAAAATATATAAAAATATCGTGTATATACCCACTAACGCTACCTACCTACCTGCAGTAAATATTTTGTCGCTCCAATACCTTTTTCTGACACGGCTTTTATGTTTTAGGTCTAAAAAGAAAATGGTACAAGTCTGAAATTGGAAAAAAGAAAATTACAAGCGTTTTTTTTCTGTTTTTGGAATGGTGTACTACAGGAATTTGTATTTTGTATGTTCTGTTCACACTAGTAGATCCATTTCAATAAACATATACTGGCCTATTACTATCCCAGTGCAGAGCAAAGTGCTCTTATAATTCACAGAAGGCAAGAGCATTGATCACTACGCTTGCTCAAGGCGGATTGGCGATTTCAGACTCATATCTATTCATCGTAACTGCCTCGTTGGTCTAGTGGTTCTAAGCGCGACTGCTACGCTGGTCTTGGGTTCGATTCCCAGGTCGAGCAAAAGTGTTATTGAATTTTTCTACGAATTTCTCAGTAGCAGCTCGGAGTTAGGATTTGTGCCCGGTTAATGGCAATAGGCTCGCTCCCTATTACATGGGACCTAAAAACTTACCGGCGAACTGTGGGTGTACATTGGTACACCTCTGCCTAACCCTCTGGGGAATACAGGCGTGATGTTGTGTGATGGTATCTATTCATCATAGGGCAAGTTCTCGTCACGATATTTTTTTTTCAACATCGATATTAATGAGATCGAAATTAAACTTATTAAGTACTCGTATATAAATAAATTGAAAAAACCAAATTGCTTCTTGCCCTTTGTCTAACCATCCTAAACAAAGCAAAACTATTTATTAAAATTATTTTTTTACTGTTTATTTATTTTTATTTAATAAAATGATATTTAATTGAAAACAAAAATCAAACCAGTGCAATCCAGCACGTTATTAATAAAACAGACAGAAAAATAAAAATCCCTACGGGAGCAAACATAACAGATAACTTTAAAACCTCTGAACCAATTTCCATCTAACACACTAGCTCTCTAGTTAAGAACACTCCCGACTAGTATACCTTTCAAACAAAAAAAAACTAAATCAAAATCGGTTTATGCGTTCGGGAGCTACGATGCCACAGACACGCACACACCGACACGTCAAACGTATAACACTCCGTCGTTTTTGCGGCGGGGGTTAAAAATCAATGTTACAGAAAAAAAATCTAGCCGTGCTCATTACTTACGAACACATTATCCCACCACACAATATAAAGAAAAAATCATCACATACCACATAAAACATAAAAAATATCGGCACATTTTTATTAAAACCCGCAACAAAACTATCCGAGCGTCAAACAATCTTCATGCTATAACAACCAATGCATTCATTTCGTCTAAAAATCCGGTTACTCCATTTTTCCGGGCGGCCGGCTTATATTTACTCCGTATATTTTACGAGCAGCTTCCATCGGATCGACAGATGACGTCACCCGTATATTACCTAGTAGGCTTGCTTTTACTGCCTTTTCCACTTACCCCCCGTTTCTTAATGAGAAACAAAGCTGCCAATAATCTTTTTTTGAACGGTTTTATTTGGTTCAACTATCTAATTAGCAGAATTGGCTGTTGATTTTATGACCAATTATCCGCCATTTTAGTTTATGTATATACTAGCTGCCTCCCGTAGCTTTGCCTATAATATGCTCCAGACAAATATCGGTCACGGCAGCCAATCTCGATAGAGACTGGCCAACTACGCAGAAGATATTATAGTGCACGAGTATGTGCGCAAACACAGGTGCACTCCTAATTCCCTATATCTCATAATCCTACGGGACGGCAACCTAATACGACCGGGAAGAAATAAAGCGCAGGACCAACAGACTTACGTGCTTTTCGAAACACGGGGAATAAAACCACCAATTTCAAAACTCCGGGCTGTTACTAACAAATTCCTAATGGAAAATCCCAAAAACACCATCTGCCCGACCTGGGCATCGAAACTAGGACCCGACGCTCAACAGCCGCGCTTGCAACCACGTGACCAATGAGGCATTTAAACTTGAAATATTATATTTCTAACGTGCGGCGACACTAGTGGCTCAGTGTGTAGCACTGGTGGTTAGGCCCGAGAGTAAGCCGTGAGTAATGTTCCTCGCGTACCTTTTCTGGAGTCAGTGTGGCCGATGTCTGACGGCTGTAATTAATTAATGATAATGGTGGTAATTTGCAGTGCGTCCAGATGTCAGAAGGTGGAAGAGGACAGCTGGGATGAGGTCGTGGTGTTCCTTCTGCGAATCAGGCATACCCATCTGCGAAGCAGTTATGCTAGAGAAGAAAGCGGCAGGACGGTTGAGACAGAGAGTCTCCTGAGACTCTGAGTAGATGCTCCGGGCGTCGGGAGCCGCGAGGCGACTCCCGGCCACCGTAGACGCGGGCCTGTGGATGAGAGCAATGGGTAGCTCACCGTCCGTGCGTTGTATAACTACAGGCCATGTCGACGGCGCGTTCGTGTTCCACACGCGCCTCAAAGAGATATCCGCAAATTTTTAAGGGGCCACACTCAGGGCCGATGCCTGCCGGGGCTGCGGATTGTTCGTAAGAGATACCGCACCCCCGGAACTCAAAGAGCACAAGAAGGAACATGGATGGGTTTTAGTCAGTAAAAGTCTGACAGTCCCTCCCGCTCCGCCTAGGGCGGAGGAAGTCATTTGATGATTACCCATCCATAAAAAATAAAAATACAAAGATTCTAGGACACACTCAGCGAAGTAGTCTGTTGAAGACCGATAAGCAAGCTTTATTGGTTTATCTGTAAATTCCAGCCACGATAAAATTACCTTATTATTGTTAATAACTGCCTCGTTAGCCAAGTGATTCTAAGTGCGACTACTACGCCAGAGGTCTTGGGTACGATTCCCAGGTCGAGCAAAGTGTTATTGGGTTTTTCTATGCACTTCTCAGTAGCAGCTCGGAGTTAGGATTTGTGATCGATTAATGGTAATTGGCTCGCACCCTATTACATGAGGCCTAAACATACCGGCGAGCTGTGTATTTACATTGGTACACCTCTGCCTAACCCTTCGGGGAATACAGGCGTGAAGGAATGTTTATGCTATTATAAAACTACGTAGGTCTAGTGACTCCGGGATCTTGGACTATTATCTTTCTAACCCAACAAATTGGAAGCAACCGATACGTTTCTCCTCACTGCTTTCAAGATAATTGAAAAGAAACTTTATCTCGTATCCTTTAAGTCCCATCTCAAAGTAATCTCACCAATTAATGATAGTTACATCTCCGTCAATGCAAGTTAGCGCAGTGTTTGGAAAGATTACAGCTTCTGATTGGTAGAGTGAGAGGAACATTCTGCAAGATAACCATTCTAGCTTCTGCCCGGGACTTAGTCCGCGTCAAAGTTGATATTTTATCCCACGGGAACCGTAAATTTTTTCGGGATAAAAATTATCATACCATCACGCCTGTATTCCTCGAAGGGTTAGGCAGAAGTGTACCAAAGTACACCCACAGTTCGCCGGTATGTTTAGGTCCCATGTAATGGAGGGCCAGCCTATTGCCATTAACCGGACACAAATCCTAACTCCGAGCTGCTACTGAGAATTTCATAGACAAACCCAATAACACTTTGCTCGATCTGGGAATCGAACCCAAGACCTCTAACGTAGTAGTCGCGCTTAGAGCCACTAGCCTACCGACGCAGTTAAAAAGTATCCTATGTGTTATTCCACACTACAATCTATCTCAGTTCCAAGTTTCATCCAGATCCGTTCAGCTGTTGAAGCGTGAAAGAGTAAGCAACATGTACACTGACACACCAACACAAACCGTACACTATTCACTCCGTTTGTATGCATATACCCTTTCGGTAAAATGCTGCGGATGTTAAAAAGGTTACAAAATTCAGCTTCGTCATAATTAACTGTTACGAGTAACCGTGCGTTTACATTGTTTTGACAGTTACTGAACAACTCATGTGATTAATCGTTAAAAGCTGTATTGGTAACTTCATTATGGGATATCATGTAGCTTTAAATTTATACAAGGCCCAGTTTTACATCGTCGACAAATTTTAGGAGGCCGTCATTAAAGGCATCATCATCTACTTAGCCTTTTCCCAACTATGTTGAGGTCGACTTCCATTCTAAACGGATGCAGCTGAATACCAGTGTTTTACATGGAGCGACTGCATATCTGACCTTCACAACCCAGTTACTGGGCAACACGATGCCTCCTGGTTAGAGTGGTTGTCAGACTTCCTGGCTTCTGACTATCCGTAACGACTGTCAAAGGTCTACGAATGACAAACTGGGACCCACGGCTTTACGTGTTTTCCGAGGCACGGGCGTGTCACACCACCAACTTCCAAACTCCGAGCTGCTACTGACCAAATCCTAATGGAAAAACCCAATAACACTTTTTGCCCGACCTGAGAATCGAACCCGGGACCCCACGCTCATCAGTCGCGCTTGCGACCACGAGACCAAAGGGGCAGTTCATTGAAGGCATAAATAAATAAATAAAATTACTATCGAATCCTTCTTTCTACTGGCGGCGAACTCTCGCGTCCGGCCCTGGTGTAAGCCATGGTCCGGAGCGAGGGTCAATGGGAAGCAATTGCCTCCTTCTGCGAGGCAGTTATGCTAGAGAAGAAGGCGGAATGACGATTAAGGCAAAGAACCTCCCGTCTCGCCCGCGGCGGTAAACGTTGGCAGCCGCAGGACGACTCCCGGCCACCGTAGACGCGGGCCTGTGGACGGTGATCAATGGGTAGCTCACCGTCCGTACGTTACATAATTGGAGGGAGCACTCAGGGCCGATGCCTGCCGGGACTGCGGGTCGTTCGTAAGAGATACCGCGCCCCTGGAACGCAAAGGGCACAAGAAGGAACATGAGTGGATTTTAGTCAGTAAAAGTCTGACACTCCCTCCCGCTCAGCCCATGGCGGGGGAAGTCATTTGTTGATTCTCCATCCAAAACAAAGAAAAAGTATGTATGTAACGAATAACCTCAAAAACTACAGGACCAATTTCAAACATTTTCTTTCACCATTAGAATATTACATTATCCCTGATTAACAAAGGAAAAAAAAAAAAAAAAATATACCATCACGCCTGTATTCCCCGAAGGGTTAGGCAGAGGTGTAACAATGTACACCCACAGTTCGCCGGTATATTTAGGTCCCATGTAATAAGGGGCGAGCCTATTGCCATTAACCGGGCACAAATCCTAACTCCGAGCTGCTACTGAGAATTTCATAGAAAAACCCAATAACACTTTTTGCTCGACCTGGGAATCGAACCCAAGACCTCTAGCGTAGCAGTCGCGCTTAGGACCACTAGGCTACCGAGGCAGTTAACAACGAAGTAATAATATAATTAAAAATTTATAGCATCCCGCTGCTTTATGGGGGTTTTTTTTGTATGGGACAAGCCCGCCACACTATTCCCAACCACTGCAACTTCTGTAAGCCAGAATCAACAGTGGAGACCGCCAGAAGAGCGCCGAGGCAATGAAGCTCGACGAGTCCCGGAGAAACGATATAACTGTCTTGGATCCCGCAACGAAATTAATCAGAAAAGATTAGCGGAGGAGTAGGAAAAAATATAGTTTCCACTTCCCTCCAAACAAGCAGGAGACAGAACAGAACTAGGCCAATAGGCACAAGGGGATGTTTACAACTGGGTGAAGCCCAGATTGCAAAGCACCACGGTTTGCAATTATTATTAACTTAATGTGTCCTAATGTGAGCTGTTACATTTGATTCCAGTAATAGGTATGGCAAAAACGCCTGAACGCACGGAAATTAGTTCTAGTTTCTATGAGGTCCGCGTAATAAACTCTCTGCTTTACAGGGGTTACTTAAAAAATTCTATTTTATTATTTATCTGTTATGTAACTGTGGAAACCGAACTGCTCCAGTTCTGCATCAGTCCGGCACTAAACCCTGTACACTAGGAGTCCTTATTCCTATACAAAATCATAGGCACTGTACACACATTCGTAATTTATCGTGTCGAAAGTGCGTACGACTATAATTCTTTACCGCACGTTGTACGGTTTATTGATTGTTAATGTCTCCGAAAGATTAATTGTTGTTTATATTGCCCGTGTAGCCAAGGCTTTATTGAGTTTGATACTAAATCAATGTTATTCGTAGGATTATATTTACATAGTCTTTTCTATGTATTACAAAACAAAGTCGCTTCCCGCCGTCTGTATGTATGTACTTCTAAGATCTAAATCTTTGAAGTACATAACTCCGAGCTGCTATCGATAATTACATACAAAAACCCAATAACAGGTTTTGCTCGACCTGGGAATCGAACCTCTAGCGTAGCAGTCGAGCTTAGGACCACGAGGCTTCCGAGGCAGTATTCAATAAATAGGTTAGTATTCGTAGCTTACCTAGAATACCTAAAAACTAAAGTTAAAATAAAGGTAACCAATATAAAATTAAATTAAATAATAAAGGTAACTCCGAACGAAGTTTTCCCATTTATTTCTCTCGCTGGACTTTTGGGTTGCCACAATAAAAATTATGTTTTTAATTTATTATAGAACCACCTGCTGCTGAACGAACAAAAACATTATTTTATGTCCTTTATTTTAACTGGAAACACTGTTTGTTCCAAACCAAGACAAAAAATTGTAGAAAAATTCTAGGGTACAGAACATGCTCTGTGATTTATTACCAACAAGCAATAGTTATGCTCCGCAATGTCACCTGCGTTCAGTTACTCTTTGGTTACTGCTCCGCTCCCATTGGTCGTAGCGTGATGTTTTATAACGTTAGCCTTCCTATAATAATATTAATGTTTACAAGGTAGGTATGTACTTATATTGAAAAAGAGCGATATAAAAATCTGTGTGTTTGCACAGGCTAATCTCCGAAACGGCTTCACCGATTTTGATAAGACTTTAACTGTCAGATAGCTAATGTGATAAGGAGTAACTAAGGCCTTTATTTTAGAAAATGTACCAAAAATTTAATACCACATATTACAGAACTTCGAAGAAGTCACTGGTATAAGCTAGTCCCCAGCCGCCGCAACAGAAGAAGACGCTTCGGGCGTCAGGAGTCGCAGGGCGATTCCCGGCCACTGTAGGCGCCGGCCTATGGAGTGCGGACATCGAGCGTTGGGGTGACTCGCCGTCCGATCAGAACCAGGCCCGGGTGCGGGTGTTCCATGCGCGCCTCAAAGAGATGTCAGCATAGAAGACGGGGTTCGCTAGGGTCAGTGCCTGCCAGAGTTGCGGAGTTTGTTAGAAAGAGTTATCGCGGCCCTGGACTGCAAAGGGAAGGGAGGAGGAACACGGATGGGTTCAGTCAGTAAGATTTTGACACTCCTTTCCGCAGCGCCTAGGGCGGATGAAGTCATTTGATGATTTCCCGCGAAAAAAAATGGTATAAGCTAGTGTCGTTTAGAATCAGCCAACACCAATGTTGCACATATACCATAGGTAACCTAAGTACCTACAGTAACTAGACTTACTAGAAAATCCTGTCTTGTATGTTTGTATTTTCACTATAAAAGAAAAGTATAAAATTGAATTTTTCACAACGTCCACATTCACGTATTTTTGGCAAACATGCACTTACTTAGATGTTCGAAAAATGGAGGAGGTAGTGTTCATAAATCCCTTTTTATGCATGCATAAACGTTGTCCGACAAACTAAAATTTTCTTGCAGTTTTTTTTTATGTCACTAGCCCGCCACACTATTCTCATCCACTGCTACTTCTAAAAGCCTGAATTGACGATCAGAAAACTGCCGACGCAATGAAACCCGACGAGTCCCGAAATGATTCAAACTGTCTTGGATCATCATTATCATCTGCTTAGCCCTTTCCCAACTATGTTGGTGTCGGCTTCCAGTCTAACCGGATGCAGCTGAATACCAATGTTTTACATGGAGCAACTGCCTATCTGACCTCCACAACCCAATTAGTGGGCAAGACGATACCTTTTGGTTAGACTGGTTGTCAGACTCCCTGGCTTCTGACTATCCGTAACGACTGTCAAAGATCTACGAATGACAGCCGGGAACAATCAGAAAAGATTATATTAGTTTTTGCTATTAACAGACAATTAAATTTAATTTATTTGTATAGATTGTCATGTCCAAAAATGCCGCATCAACTTTTTATCTCATTCTTGTAGAACCGTCGTTTGGTGGTGAGATATAGCTTTATTTGACATTCGTTCTATGATATATCGTCTCCGCCGAGGACCCTCAGATATGGAAAAGGTGGCCAATCGCGTGTAAAGATATATCGCAGTCGTGTCGTGTCCCTAACGAATGGATATACGACCTTCTCATCTTTGAGATATGGTTTGAAATCTTGATTTTAATATGCATAGTTTTCAATATTGTACGGAGCCGTAAAGTGACACAAGGATGCCGGGAGTCTTGCAACACTAGTTGGTTAATAATGTATGTTAGACTATTTTCCTGCCGGCGACGTCTCAATAGAGACTAGCCAATTATTTAGGAGATATTATTGTGTACAATTGTGTGCGCAAACACAGGTGGACTCCGTCCTGCCTTCTCAGTTCCTTACTCTCAAAGCTCGACAAGACGGTAATCCGATAGGACCGGGAGAGCAGGCGCAGGACCAACCGCTTTGCGTTCTTTTTAAGACACGGGGTCTCACGCTTCCAACTTCTAAACTCCGAGCTGCTACCGAGAAATCATTTAACAATCGGGTGAGGCTGTGTCGGGGCACACGGCCGTTGGTTCAACGTGAAACGTCTAAGTCAGCGAGTCGCTTTTCTGACTTGGAACCCGTATATGATTTCAAAGACGTTTTGCGTCAAAACTGCTACGCTAGAAGTCTTGGGTTCGACTCCTACGTCGAGCAAAAAGTGTTATTGGATTTTTCTTTGAAATTCTCAGTAGCAGCTCGGAGTTAGGATTTGTGCCCGGTTAATGGCAATAGGCTCGCCCCCTATTACATGGGACCTAAACATACCGGCGAACGGTGGGTGTACATTGGTAAACCTCTGCCTAAGCCTTCGGGGAATACAGGCGTGATGGTATGTTTTACGTCAAAACCTCAATAGCTCTTTGACCAACCTGGGAATCGAACCCTACGCAGCAGTCGTGCTTGCGGCCAGAAGACCTACAGACCATAAGATCATCACGTCTTCGTCAAAGAGTTTCAAAATCCAAATCCAATCTGACCAATATAATATTACCCTTTCATTTCGTCCAACAATGTCAAACTTTGGCAAAATTATAATTTAGTAACCATTGCCAAAAGTTTAAAACATTTAATGTAATTATATATTTTCAAAGTTTCTCGAGACATTGTTTGTGGACCAATGAAGGACCTTCCAGATCCTTTTAATTAAGACAGTGGTAACTATTGGTTTGTTGTTTTGCAGAGCGTGGTATGTGGCATTTTTGTAGATAGGTTTTGAACGGAATACGGTATTATGAAGGATGGTATTCAAGTTTGATGCCCCAAATTTTGATGTAAATCAAAGTTGTCTGACAAACGACAGGCTATAAGGGTCATTTCACACCGAGACGCGACGCTGCGCGCACATCGACTCACAATATAACTTTATTTTTTACTACACGAGAAGATACACATTTCAGTGTAAGAATTTACACAACGCAGCACCATGCAGCGCTGAATTCTCACAATGAAATGTGTTTTTTTCGGGTAGTAATTAAAGTTATATTTGAAAAAGAGGTGCGCGTAGCGACCCGTAGCGTCGCGTCTCGGTGTGAATTGACCCTAACAGAAGATTTTCCCAAAGAAACGATTTTATTAAGTTTACAAACCCAACAGAATATTGACATAACATAACATACAGCCACGCCTGTATTCCCCAAAGAGCTAGGGCAAAGGTGTACCAGTGTACACCCATAGTTCGCCGGTATGTTAAGGTCTCATGTAATAGGGGGCGAGCCCATTGCCATTAACCGGTCACAAATCCTAACTCCGAGCTGCTACTGAGAATTTCATAGAAAAACCCAATAACACTTTTTGCTCGACCTAGGAATCGAACCCAAGACCTCTAGCGTAGCAGTCGGGCTTAGGTCTACTAGGCTAACGAGGCAGTTGATTGAGTAACAAAAATAACAAACAATAAGCTGTAACTAAATTTAGTTGCTATCCGTTTTTACAAAAACAAAACTATTCCAGTTTTATCATGCATTATGCACGCATGCGCACGCCATTGGAGCGGTCGGGGTAATGCGTTTACATCGATGCGTGGCATCTATCGCTCAACATGCGAACTAATACGACAAACGGACATTGTCTAGATCGCGATATCAAAGTCCGCCGCGACGTTGACATATACGCGACGTTGATACATAGAAGATTATATTCAAGATAACAATGCTTGGGAACATGCTAGTCCTGCTCCATAGGACAATTTTAAGTCTTGACATAATCAACTAGTTGCTAATTTAATTATATAAGTACTTTATTTTGATTAATTATTTTTCTCTTCGACATTAATTCTACATTTGAGTATGCCTCACACATTGATTCCTTGTGTTTGAAATGTATAAATGTATTTAATATTACAATTAATTTAGCTTTCATTTCTAATTTGTGGCACTGAGTACGTATTGCAGTACTTTGAGTGACTTTTTTTAATAGATCGTTTTGACATCAGCATAGCTTTACAGCATTGTACAACTTATTGTAATACTTTTTTTTTTAAAAGAGTACGTATGAAGTTTCTTTCCCGTTCTTCTCCATACGAAACTACCTTTTGGAATGGGCAACTAGATTCAATATTTTTAATTTTAACATGTAATTGACGTTCAAAAGTGCCTTTTAATGGTCTAATTGAAATAAATGATTTGACTTAATTATATACAAAACCCCGGCAACAACCATCGGGCAGTAGACCACCGGACACAACACCCGTCTTGTCATAGGATCCTCCCTTGTCAATGCAGGATCAGAGACTTTGCACCCTGTTTCTCATACCTCCACGCTGGTGACCCCGTCGTGATGATTGATGTTCATGTAATAATTAAATTAAGTATCTACGTAGCCCAATTAAGCACAACTCAAGTACCTAAATACCACTCCAACAACAAAGGCATGCGAACCAAAAACACTTGATAAAGATACAACAGCACTTATTTAGTTTCAACAATGTTAGATACCCAGTTCTGTTCTTGACCCCTAAATTAGTCAGTGAAAATTGAAAATTGTCGGCCTATCAAAGGGACGCACTTTAGTTTCAAGTAGGGCTACCATCCGTCCCGGACATTTCAGATTGTACCTAGTAGAGCTCTCTGTGAAGGAGCTCGTACGGGGAGGTACTACCACCATATTTATATCTGCCGTAAAGCAGCGTTGCTGTGTTCTGGTTTGAAGGGTATGGGTGCCGATGTAATTACAGGCACATGAGACATTTCAACTTTGTCTCTGGAGGGCAACGCATTGCATGGCCTCTAGTATTGCAGATGTCTATAGGTAGCGGTGGCCACTTAACAATAGGTGGGCCGTTAGCATGTTTGCTATCCAATTATAAAAAAATATATATATTATATATTAGAGAGCGTCTAGGGATTGTCCGGAAGGTATTTAAAATAGTGTCTAACGGCTACATTCTCAAGCGAAACAAAATTTTAAGTTGCCTTTAAGTTATATGTTTAATGTTAGTGTAACTGCCCCGTTGCTGAGCATGGGGTCTTGGGTTTGATTCCCAGGTCGAGCAAAGTGTTATTGGGTTTTTCCATTTGGAATTCCTCAGTAGCAGCTCGGAGTTAGAATTTGTGCCCGGTTAATGGCAATAAGCTAGCCCCCTATTACATGGGACCTAAAACATACCGGCGAGCTGTAGGTGTACATTGGTACACCTCTGCCTAACCCTTCAGGGAATACAGGTGTGATGGTATGTTGTTGTTTAAGTGTTATGCTATCTATGTCACCTCAATGTGTATTGTAGCGACAGAGATACATTTCAGAACTTCTTAAAAAGCGTAGTTTGGGAATTTGGGGACATGTTGTGTCAAGGAAATCCCGATAAAATAAAAAATAAACGGTTGTATATTTTTTTTTTTCAGGGCCGTGTCGGAAGCGTCTTTTGTCCGACCAGAAAGGCCTGAGTGAGCGGCGCAGTGTTCCACCCGCGCCACTCGAAGTTGGGTGCGGCCATTATGGAAATGGCTGCACGGTGAGGAGGAACAGCGGGTCGCGGCCTGTCGGGGGGCGGTGAATGCTTATGTGAGTTCCACACCTCCGGTCATAGACAGAGGTGGAACACCGTGATGGTTTTAGTCGGTAAGAGTCATACGCCTTCGTTTAAAGGAGAAAGTCCATAAGGGTTTCCACCGCTCAACAAAAAAAATCGCAATATTTCTCAAATGCCAAAGGCTTTTTAAGTTTTAGTCCGGTGTCGGCTATTTTTTTGATGGCTACCCTAGTCACAAGTTAAAACCGAATTAACATAAAGTTTGTAACATAACTCTACAAGATACCTTTCTGAATACCTCTTCTTCATTGGTGGAATATACCTCATTTTCATGATTAAGTTTACTGCTTCGTTAAGGTCAGCGGAAACACCGCTGGCGCAGTGGCTAAATGGTTGGGTGCTGCGCTGCGTGTCGCGGGTTCGATTCCCGTAATGAAAAAAAAACTGTATTGCCTATTGGTAGTTGTTCCGGGTCTGGCTGTTTGTGTATATGAGTTCATATATTTGTAAACGCACTCACAATACAGGGGAAACTACAATTGTAGGGCGTATAAAAAAAGAGCACGGTCACTGTCCATTTATTAATTGATAATAAACCAAACCCCATCACATATAGAGTTGAAATTTGTGTGCAAAGATAATTACGCATTTCTCATTAGAATACAGACCATGTCAAAAGCTTTGTCATTCTTCTTCTTTTAGGTATACAAAGCATCCAGGAGTTAAGGAATTTGTTAAAAGAGTAACCGCGGCTATGGAACGCAAAGGGCTTTAGAACACGGGTGGGTTTTAGTCAGTAAGAGTCTGACACTCCCTTCCGCTCCGCTTAGAGCGGAAGAAGTCATTTTATAACTCCACATCCTTCAAAAAACAAAGTATAAATATGCTTTACATTTAATTACATACATACATACATACCATCACGCCTGTATTCCCAGAAGGGTTAGGCAGAGGTGTAACAATGTTCATCCACAATTCACAGGTACGTTTAGGTCCCATGTAATAAGGCGCGAGCCTATTGCCATTAACCGGGCACAAATCCTAACTCCGAGGTGCTACTGAGAATTTCATAGAAAGACCCAATAACACTTTTTGCTCGACCTTGGAATCGAACCCAAGACCTCTAGCATAGCAGTCGTGCTTAGGACCACTGGGCTTAGGACGCATTTAATTATATATACCTATAGGTATATACGATTATTATATATTATATTTAATTATTATTATATTTTATTATACAGTTTATATTTAATTCTTTAACACATTTCTTAGGATTATTCCAATGATATTCCTCGCCGCCGGCTTATCTCAGAATCCAGGCTGGATGGCCTCAATTCCGCTGATATTAAGAACTTTGTTGTAATTCGATAATACTTGTAACTAATCCGCGCTGCCTCCTCTGGCGATGGCGCCAGTCGTAGACTGAAAATATTTAAAGTTTTGAATCTTAATTTGTTTTAATAAAGCTACCTAACATTGCACAGACAAAGAAAGATTTTAAGAAATACCACGGGTTTATTACTAGTTAACTGCCTCGTTAACCTAGTGGTCCTAAGCGCGACTGTTACGCTAGAGGTCTTGGGTTCGCGTCCCAGGTCGAGCAAAAAGTGTTATTGGGTTTCTCTATGAAATTCTCAGTAGCAGCTCGGAGTTAGGATTTGTGTCCGGTTAATGGCAATAGGCTCGCCCCTATTTATTACATGGGACCTTAATGTACCGGCGAACTGTGGGTGTACACTGGTACACCTCTGCCTAACCCTTCGGGGAGTACAGGCGTGATGGTATGTTTATTACTGGTAGAGCTCTTTGAGAAAGAGCTCGTCCGAGGACGACCATACCTATTTCTGCCGCAAAGCAGCGTTTCTGTGTTCCGGTTCGAAGGGTATGGGTGCCGGTGTAATTATAGGCACATCAACTTTGTCTCTAGGATGGCAACACATCTGCAAGGCCTCTAGTATTGCTGTGCTATAGGCTTGTTTGCCATCCAACGATATTTAAAAAAAACCTCGGACAGACAGGTGGACAAGACGATTCTATAAGGGTTCCTTGTCAGAACTACGGAACCATAAAAAAAGGTTCCATAGAGCAATACGAGATCGCCTAATAAAAAAAATCCATAAAAAAAAATCATCGAAAATATTTAATTGTTTACTTTATTTTATTTTTATTGTTTGTTGTTGTAGCGACAATAGAATCTAGAAACTTCTTTTCAATCATGTCCCGGCAGTTTTCCTTTGGAATGTGCTTCCTCAGAATATCAGGATGGCCACCGGTCGGTTCACGTTCAAAGTAAAAGCTCGACGAGTCTGCCAACTTTTTAAGCAAATGTTCGTGCTTAAAAAGTTGGCAGACTCGTCTCACAATTAATTTGCTATATTTCTCCACCTATGTATTCTTATCTCTCGTTACTTTGTATGTTTCGTTATTCCTGGATATTTCCTGTTCCTTGCACCTACTATGTTTTGTCTCTGCATCACCCTAACGTAGACTGGTAGAAAATGCCCAAGGCATCAAGTCCGCCTTTGTACAGTGTTTATTTTTACATTATGTGCATAAAGTTTTAATAAATAAATAGAAAAACACGCTCTGTGACAATTTCAACTCTGTCTACCTGATATCAGACAGACGGATGGACGGACAGCGGAGCCTTTTATAGGTCTTCATTGACACCCTTAGGCTGTCCGCCCAAGCCAGACAATCGGTGATCAACTTTTTGTCGGCGAGAATGGAACATAAATGAATTCTTATATGCCAACGCACACGTCCTACAAAAAGTCGGTCCCAAGAAACTATGGTTCTACTAACTTCTGACCGCAACTCCGTCCGTATCAAATTTTATAAAATGTCCCACCATAACCGTAAATTTTTCGGGATAAAAGTATTCTATGTGCAATAGCACATAGAATACTTTTATCCCGGAAAATGGAATACCACACTACAATCTATCTCAGTGCCAAATTTCATCTAGATCCGTTTAGCCGTTTAAGCGTGAAAGAGTAACAAACATCCCATCGAATTATCCATCCTCACAAGCTTTCGCATTTAAAATATTAATAGGAAGTAGGATTGATTGAACGGTCCGATAACGGTCCAATAGTCTTACAAAATGTTGGACGTGTGTGGAGGCCCTATAAGTAACTCTAAAAAAACATGTAATCTAGAAGTCTCGTCAAAAACGAAGAAAGAACCTTATTACTCGAAAAAAAAATACGAGACTACCGACTTAAAAATATAAGCTACGATGACATTACGGTTAACAAATAGAAGAATTTAATCATGTCATTAGAATGTCAATCAAGCAAAATTTTCTCATGTGATCCTAAGTATAATAAACTTGAATCAGCGAAAATCTTGCGTACATAAGCTTTTTTGGAAAATGACTTGACTTCTCCGAATATTTGGTTAGTATTTAAAATTGCATAATATTTAAAACATATGTTTATGAGTCTCTCTTACACCCACTGTCAATATTGTGCGTCTCCCCCCATCGGGCTGCAACGCATCACATTTAACTTGATGCGTCTTGTCTTGCATGTAACGCATACATTGTTTGCTAAGCGTTGCGTTGCGGTGGGTTGCATAAGTGCGCTAGTCTTTTGGATTATCAACGACCTATGCATATGATATTTGTGGCTTCAAAAATCTATGCACATCTCTGATCTATTCAAGAAGGCGACTGATCAGTTCGAAATACCAATTGCAGCATTCAAACACATAGATTTATGTTTTAATTGCCTTGCAAGTTGCTGAGACATTGATAAAAATAGTGTTCTGCAACGTATTTATAGAAACACTGAGTGCTAGGACATGCGATGGTTTTATGATGCTTTTTAGGGTTCCGTTCCTTCTTTATTGACCATCTGTCTGTCTGTTTAATCATAAAATTGATCCTAAAGTTAATATTTTAGAAAACTTTTCAGTTAAAGACCTGAACTTCTTATAAATATTTTATTTTGAACTCGGCTAGATATCCGGTATACTAGTATCTCGTGCTTTCTTGGTGATTTTAGTTGAATATGATGTTGTAATAATATGCAAGTTAAGATTTAAGTACATCTTAAAGGCGCTAGGTGTCCCCTTATGTCTTTTTGTCCTGAAAAATAAACGTATATTAAAAAAGGAATGATTCTGTAAAATCCAACAGTTTCATGTTCTTTTATTGTCTTTTTTTACTAGACGCTAGCCCCGAAATATATGGGATTTGCTCGGCAAAGTTCTTGGCGTTACCTAGTGCCTTAACAAGATTGTTTAATTTTACAACTGATTGGCCCCATTAACATGATAGTAACAAATACTTGGCAGAAGGATATTACGCATTCGAAAAAGAGAAATTTATCACACATAGAAAAATAGGTAAAGAACATGACAAAGATGAATAGAATACAAATATTTTTGCTTACAGAAGAGAAGAGAAGATTGTTGAAATGGGCAAAAATCTTACTGAATCGAAATCCAAAGACAAGGATGGAGAAACGAAAGTTCTTTTCAAAAAATCAAACTCAACATGTTCACATTCACGAACAATTTCAGGCGCATCACAATTGTATTCAAAAAGTGGTATAATGCTGATAAAGAAGAATTTGGAACTCCATCATAAGTATTACACACACGAAGGGAAAGTTAAAAGAGATTTGAGTATAGAAACCGACATTTGTGTTCTCAGAAGATATTACAGAAATAAGAAGAACAGCTTGCTCGGTGCAAGCTCAGCTAGATACTCCACACTAGTCGACACTGAATGTGAAACTATAGCAGAATACCCAGACACAAGTGGCTGCGGAGACAACGACACCGACCGAACCAGTCCACCTCTAGATATAGCATCGCTCATGATAGACAATCTGAAAGATCTACTCAACCAATGGATTCAGAAACATTTAATACAGAATAAGGACACTAAACAAAAAATGGATACAGTGCTAGATTCTTTGATTCAAAATTTAGATACTAGAAACAAAATGCCGTCGTCCTCGGGTTCAACTTACGTTTTAAATAAGCAGGCTGGCAAGCACGAGGTGAAAAATAAAAAAGTTGAAACTGCGTCTCTCACTTGTCAGTACTGCCAACACAAGGCTCGTTACATTAATGTTAGATCTTCAGGAGCAGAGAGCAATGTGAGTCAAAAGAGGTCTTCAGAGAACAGTTTACCTTTCGACTACAAAGATATAAGAATAATCTCTACGTTGAGCATACCAAGAAGCTTTCACCGAAGACGATTGGAGGAAAAGTATTCCCAAAGCAACTCATTGTATAGATTGAAAAAATTTAAACATCAAAATTTAAGCCTATCCATTGACAGACCAAATCAATATACAAATTCATCAAGTTTTGATTTATTGGCAATTTCAACGAAATCTATTTTAAAAGGACTTGATTCTAGTGATATGAACGCCATGAAAAGAAAGCGGCGTATCGTATTTTATCCAAAACCATTTTACAAGAGCGCAACAGATATTCCAAGTAAAGTACATAATGGAAACAATCAAAAAACTTCCAACGATAACGACCAATTAGAATGCATGCCGAGTCTTTTGAAAAGTCTATACGCTAATGAGCCTATTATGCCTGACAAAACTGTTCAATTTGATATGAAATACGATAGCTACACAATGACAGACAACAACTCTACTGAAATAACAAATAGCAACACTAAAGGCACCTCTGATATAATAAAAGATACTAACGACAAGCTAACACAAGAGCAAAACTTTCCTGAAGAACATCAAAGTAACCCTATCATTGCAATTAATTTAACAAAACAAGAAATTAAAAATCTTAAAAAATCTAATTCGGATGTTGCAAAAAATTCAAATATCAAAATTTCTAATAGCAATAAAAACAACTTGAACAAGAGTAAAGTTAAGAAACGCAAGAAACGTTTGACCTACCAAACTATACACAACAGAAAATTTACATTACTTACCAAAACAGCTAATGGTCCAATGTCTCAAGGAGAAGAGCTTTTGAAACACTGGCAAAATATAACACATTATTTTGAGAACGACAGTAAACGCAAAAATATCAAATTGGATGTACACATAAATGTGTTTCCAACGTTTGACTGTAATACAAAAGACGCGTTCACGGATATTAGTAACGAGAAATTGGGTATTTATGATATCCAATTAAATCCTACTGTACTATACAATTTACATGCAACTAAAATGGACGCATCAGTTAGCATGGATGAAGATTCAATCAAGCTCCAAACAGGAAGCGTGAACTGTTTAAGTGAACTTTCACCCGAAATCATTCCACTACTTGATAGCTCGGTCTGTCAAACTAAATATATTTTTAATGTAAACTCAAAAAAAACACTAAATGCAATTTCTAAACCAATAACATGTATTGAACGAAGTACCATAACAACTGAATTGGAAATAGTGCAAGAGATTAGCGAACTTCGGGTAGTTATCAAAGATTTAGCTGCAGCAGCAGAAAAATTCGTTAATGAACAGCTAAAGAGAGACTCGGACAAATCAAATGCAATGACAAGTATATCACGCAACTTGAGCAACTATTCATCCAGTTCAAAAGTTGAAGCAATTATAAATCTTAGAAATCCATCCAAAGCTGTACAGTATTCAAATGAGGTTATTGATAAACAAAAACTTTTATCCGGTTTAAAAATAACCAAGGAACCGAAAAAAAAAGAGATGTTTGATTTTTACAATAGACTCGCAAAAAAGAGCACGTCATATCGCATTATCGATAGTGAATCTATACTGAGAGTTACTGATATGACATCAAGGGCTAATGAGCTGAACGAGTCACACAACAACAGAGACAATCAAACCAACAGAGAATTTAGAGGCAACAGAGACATTAGAGATATTCGAGAGAACAAAGACAATAAATTCGCCGACGAAAAATTTCAAAGGTCTTTACATAAATCCAAATCTTTATTTCAAGTAACTTCTGAGGAAGCAAATAAACGAAAATTGATCGCCTTATTTTGTGATGGTTATCAAAAGGATACCCAATGTCGCATTAGTAGTGTGCACCGTAAACGTTCCTATTGTAGCCATAAAAGTGCCAAACAGTTGAAAAACTTATTTGGCTTGCTTAATAAAAACAGGGAAGCAGATGGTCAGTCGCCTGGACCTAAAATTCCAACGTGTATTTATAGATCGGACACGAATTGTACCGATTCCTTGCCATTATTCAATATACCGCCAACCAATTACGTGTCCTCGTCTACAGTTACGTATATTCGTCCATATGATGCAGAACGTAATGCACGTGGAATAAATGAAGAGTCTGGAACTGCACATAGTCTAGAAGATGTCAGAATCCAAAAAGGCAGTAAAGGACGCAAAGGCATGGGTTTTGGTGAAGGCTGCGTGTACTGTATGCTGTTGTGGGTCCCTGTTTTACTACTAGCCTTCTTGTTGTACGCTTATGTTTACAAAGATGGAATTAAAAATTCGGTAACACGAAAAGTCATAAGCCGACAAGGACCAGAATTCAGATCTCGACGGAACCATTCTTCAGTTCTTTATGTGAAACTTTCCGATTTAGGATTCTAATACATTGTCTTTGTTACCTTTGACTTTGTTACGTAATTTTATATTTTTTTTTTTAGTTAAATAAAATACTTATCTGACTGTGTATTCATTTTTAATTGACGTTGTTTAGAATTATGTTATAAATTCAGAATTACTTTTGCATAACAACCGTTAGTCAAGTTCCACGAGTACCTTATTGCGTGTTTGTTTCAGATAAGGAGGGGGTTTTTTAAACCAAAATGGAAACAACTAGAGAATCAGTCATGAAAATTGAGAAAAGAGCTAAATCACCAACACGATACCCAAAAAGAATGTCCGCGTTCGTAGTTGCGTTTACTGCTCAGGATACTCATGATGACCCAGAAAATGTACAAGTAATTTCTAATAAGCAAAGTATTGAACTCAGTACGCCCAGTATTAAATCAATGTCGACAACTAGCTCTATTCATTCAGCCAAAACTTTCACTATTACTCCAACAGAGAAACTTTCAACCGTACTTGATATAGCAACTATAAGTGAAGTTAAAATTGATATTATAGATAAAAACCAATGTGGTGATATAGAAAAGAAAGCTCCTCAAATAAGCAACTACATTGTCATCGATAATAGGACAGCGGACGAACAGCCCGAAATAATATTTAATGCATCAAAACATATTAAAAAATGCAGAGAGAACAACAAATTTCCAAGAAAGAAACCTAGGAAAAATAAACGCATTATCAAATTTAAGAATATACATTTTAAGTATAAAAAGCCAAAAATTAGTATCACTAAAAGACTAGAGAAGTATTACGAAAAAACGATAATGAATTCGTCAAATACGGAAAAAATTCTAGACCAAATTTATTGTAATATTCTATCAAAGGTTGTTTCTAGATCACGAGTATTAAAGAAAGCTTGGGCAAAATTAAATTTACTGGATGAGTCCGACAGAATTTCATGTAACGATGGTTTGAGTACCTATGGCTACGACAACGACTCTCTTAATTCTTCTCCGTCAACTACAAAAGAGTCTTCCATAAGTTACACAAGCCAGAATACATTAGTAGCTAAGTGCTCCTCAACGTCAAGAAATGACGATTTTATCAGCATGAAAACTGTTAATTCCGTTATTCAAGTAACTTCAGAAAAACAGATTCCTTATAAAACAGATGTTATCAATTTGTCTTTGGCTACGGCCCAAGGTTCGGTGTTTAATGCATCGAAAATGAACGACGCTGACACAATCAGTATGTGCAAAGAAAATTTTACCAGAGCGGAAACATTCATACAAAGTAATGTTACGGAACTCACGTCAAAACCGTCATCTAATGAGGATATCAAAATTTTTGATGTTGGCTACGATGAATTGAATCAAACAAATTTGAATAAAAAAGTTCCGAGTTATGAAACTCTCACAAATAAAATAACAGCAGTTGTAGGAGGGTATAGTGATGAGGATTCTCCCGTAAAACATGTGAAATTCTTAAAAAATAGCATCAGCTTATTAAACAACTTAGCTCTTAATGCCAAAATTCAAGAATTTGATGAAGCAAAAAAGAGATCGTTTGCGAACAACGTTAGAAACAAATATCCCACGGATTTGGGTGAGATGTGGGAGCGACTGAGTATGGTGTTAGATTTAGCTGTGAAAAGGTTAGAAGAGAGTTTAGGTGACAGAATTGAAAATGGCATAAAAGCATCACTAGCAATGTTCAATCAAACGGAATGCCAAGTATCGCCAGTAGAAATTGAACAAATTGAGACCATAGGAACACCGGTTACTCATTGTGAACGTCCAATCCCAATAATGTTACATAAAGAAGTACTTGTTCTAGAAGAGTATCTCGGGCGAGATATTGATTCATTTGTACAATGCGACTTGTTAAAGAAACAAGTTATAGATCAACTGATGCTCAAGCTGTCAGTAGAGCAGCCGAAAACCATTCCAGCTGCCAATGAACCTTTACAGGTAGTAAAGCCACCTGAACTTATAAGGGATTATGTCCAAATATTGAAACCACCAGAAGCACCTGCAGAGGACAGTGTCTTTTTAGAGGTAGGTAAAGACACCGCCGTGACTATCTCTACTGCTACTGCTGTGCTATCAACTGCTGCAGTGCTGCCAACCGTAAATGGCTGGGCCCGCCTCAAGCTACTGTTTATGTCTACTTTGGCATTTCTAAGAGAAAATATGGTTGTGCTAACAAGTGTCCCAACGTTCTTTCTTGTATTGTTTTTTATATACGGTGTCATTGTTGACTTAACGAAATCGAAAACTTTGTAATATCAGTGAGTAATTTTGGAGTTTTATTTCTCACCAGGCGGTGTAGCACCTTGATAGAGTACCTAGTAGACCTTGGTAGAGTACCAGCTGGTACCAGCTGGATGATAGTAGTGTTTAGGCGAATGTTGAGCGATAGAACGTCTTCGCGGGAACTACCGATCTAAAGTATTTAATGTGTACTGGAGTATATTAAGGGACTATCCGAACACAGGACACCGTAAAACACACAGTTTTTGTCGCATAGTCTGGCGTATTGGTACATATAACAAGCCTGAAAATTATCGAGAATGCGCGAGAATATAGAAATTTCACCTAAAAGTTTAAATCTATACTAATATTTATAAAGCTGAATAGTTTATTAGTCTGTTTGGTTTAACGCGCTAATCTTAGGAACTACTGGTTTGAATTGAAAAATTGTTTTAGTGCTGGATAGTTTATTTATCGAGGAAGGCTTTAGGCTTTATAACTACCTACGCTACGACACACGGGAGAGGAGCAGTAACCAAAGCCAAAGTTGCGCGTGCGGTTCCGCGTGTCTGAACAAACACTTAGGGCCGATGGTAATCTAATCCTCCTGCATCGATCTCTACGATCAAATCTCAGTCTGAAACTGTCAATTTATCAATATATATAATAAATAATATTATAAAGAGGAAAGATTTGTTTGTTTGTTTGTAACGAATAGGCTCCGAAACTTCTGGATCGATTTTAACCATTTTTACACCAATAAATAGCTAGATTATTCCTGAGTAACATAGGCTATATAACATCACGCTATGACACACGGAAGCCGAGCAGTAACGAAAGATGTAACTTGACGCGGGTGAAATAAGTCACTCGGACGAAGTCGCGGGCAGGTCGCTAGTATATAATATAAATAATAAAAATTATTGATTGTCGCTGAGATGATATTGCAAACTAGATTTTGAACGTTTTCAATTAGTAGTATTGGCGTTCACTGATACTTAAGGCCGCTACACACTTGTAGCACATGACCCGTGCTTCATCATCTACTTAGGCTTTTCCCAACTATTTTAGGGTCCGCTTCCAGTCTAATCTGATACAGCTAAATATCAGTGTTTTACATGAAGCGACTGCCTATCTGACCTCCACAATCCAGTTACTGGGCAACACGATACCTCTTGGTAAGACTGTTTGTCAGACTTTCTGGGTTCTGACAATTCATAACGACTGTCAAAGATCTACTAATGACAGCCGGGACCAGGACGCGTGCTTATTGGCATAAAAACGTATCTTTACGAAAAATGTGTCCAATGAGTAGTAGTACGCTTTACTGACATTGTGCGGCGTGGCCTGTTATGAGTCTGTTACTGCCCTTTTGATGAAGATGACATCTTTGTGTTGACAATAAAATTAAAAAGAAATCCTGATACAATAATGATACAATATCTATCATGTCATTAGAATGTCAATTTATCAAAATTTTTAATGCAAGTGATTTATACATTTTAAATTTATAAATAAACTTTAATTAATTTAAACCCAACGCCAACTTCAGTATTTGTTTTGGAAAATAAATTAAAAATTGTAAGAATATTTGGTTAGTATTTAAAATTCTATTATATTTTACTTTGTTCATGACTTCACCTATTGTCAATACTGTTAATGTTCCAAGTTGCCTGAAGCGAACTAAAACACTCAATACACACCTTAGTGGCAGCGGGCAGCAAAGTACCGGCGAGCGGTTTCAGTTTCAAAGCATTTTAAACGTTATCTCCATTAGCAAAATACTTAGTATCGTTTCAATGATTGGCAAGAGTAGCGCGGCTGCTCGCGACACTCCGAGGCGTCTAGCGCCCGGTCAAAGCAGCGATTGTCATTGTCATTGAAGCGATTCTGCGTATTCTGTTCATAAAGATGCGATTTAAAATTCTTTGAAAGTGAAACTGCTCATCGCTGTCCTGCCATTTCGGTGTATTTTGAGCCTTATAGACAGTTGCAGCACATTTGAAAAAAAAGTGTAATACGAGCAAACAAAATGAAATTTTATCTTATTTTTAAAATATAAATGCGATAATACTGTTTGCGAAGACCTCGTTAGGACTCTTTCAATGTAAAGGTGAACAACACTCAACAAAACACAAAATTAAAAATTTTAAGTAACCCCCCACAGAAGAATAAAAATATCTACTGCAGCTAACAAAAGAGCTGATAACTTTGAAACTGCTGAACCGATTTCCGACTAATTCACGAACAGTTCAAAATAAAAAACAAAATCAAAATTGGTTCATGCGTTCGGGAGCTACGATGCCACAGACAGACACACACATACAGACTCGTCAAACTTATAACACGCCGTCTTTTTTACGTCGGGGTTTAATTGGACACTCAATGAAGCCAAAAGTTTGTACCATCATTGCAAATTTACACCTTGTATATTGTGCGCGAACGCACAGAAAATGCCTATAACCGGACAAGTGCAGTCGGATTCGCGCATGAAGGGTTCAGTACCGTTATCTATAAAAACGCCAAAAAAAACACGTTTGTTGTATGGGAGCCCCCTTAAATATTTAATTTATTCTATTTTTTAGTATTTTCCGTTATAGCGGCAACAGAAATACATTATCAGTGAAAAACAACTATTACGGTTCATGAGATACAGCATGATGACAGACGGACGGACAGTGAAGTCTTAATAATAAGCTCCCGTTTTACCCTTTGGGTACAAAACCCTAAAAACATTTTCAGAAGAATTCTGCTATGCACGATATAATTCAGAATGACTCCTATTTAATGTAGAATGAATGTTTACGTTTGTTTCAGATAAGCAAAAATTGTACTAAACAAAAATGAAATCAACTAATGTACCAGTCATGAAAAATGTGATAAGACCTAGATCACCACGATATCCTAAAAGAATATCAACTTACGTAGTTGCATTTGCTGTTCAGGAGGGTTGTGATGATCCACAGAAACTTGATCAAATTCCGAACATGCAAAGTGCTGCAAACAGTACACCCAGTTTTAAATCAATATCACCAACAGGCTCTATCAATTCAACAAAAACTTTCACTGTTAATCCAACTGAACAACTTTCCGGCGTAATAGACGTGGCGTCTCTAAATGAAGTTAAAATTGATATGATAGATGAAAACCAATGTGGTGATGTAGAAAAGAAGATTCCTCGAACAAGCAGCTACCCTGACAATAGGACGACAGACAAACAACCTGAAATAATATTTAATGCACCAAAACACATTCAAAAATGTAAAGAGAACAACAGATTTGCAAGAAAGAAACCTAAGAAATATAAACGTGTCATGAAGTTTAAGAACCCACATTTCAAGTATAAGAAACCAAAATATAGTATTATTAAAAGACTGGAGCATTATGAGAATACCAAATTAAAATTATCAAATACTGAAAAAATTCTAGATCAGATTTATTTTAACATTCTATCAAAGGTTGTTTCCAGATCGCGAGTTTTAAAAAAAGCTGGAGCAAAAGTGAATTTACTGGACGATTCCGAGCAAATTTCATCCAAAGACGGTGTAGGCAACCTTGAACATGATAATACTACACTGTTAACTACGAAAGAGTCACACATAAGTTATACAAACCAAAATACAGTCGGACGCAAAAGCTCCTCATCATTAAAAAATGAATTTTTTAACACAGTAGAGGCTACCCAATCCGTCAATCAAATGACTTCAGAAACACGAAACCTTCTTAGGTCACAAGTGATCCATTTAGCTTGGTCTCCAGCCCAAGGTACGGCGTTAAGTGAACCGAAATTAATTGCCGATCTAATTACTGATCCAATTGCTAATGACGAGCAAAATGTAAATGTTATCAATGATAATACAGTACCAAATAATATTACACCGAAACCATCATATAAGGAAGATATCAAAACCTTCTACGTCGATAACGATGAACTAAGTCACACAAAGAAAGAAAAAGAAAATGTTCTAAGTCACGACGATCATCCTGACCTTAAAAAGAAGTCTATTGCGTGTGGTAAAGACGACGCTTTTAATGTGGTTCAAACAAATTCTCTTTTTGATAAATCGACCACGTGTTCTGATTGCACAATAACAATCATCTCAGATTCAACGATACTCCCTGAAAACGAAGAATCCAGGTTGTCTACCACGGATGAATATACAAACAATATTGATGAAACAGCCCTAGTAGATAAGGTTAAAATACTCGGATTTTATCCAATGAAATCATTGTCTTTTGAATCTAGTGCAAACTTTGATAATGAATTAAATGATGTCTTAGTCACCAAAAATGTATCATTACAGTTGAATTCTATAAATAAAAGTGATGAAAGTGAATACAAGAACGAAATCGTATCAAGCGAATTCAATAAGATGAAAAGTATGATCTCAATACTAAACGACTCAGGTATAAGCGCTAAAATTACAGAAATAAAGAGAAGAACATGTGCCGATGATAACTTCAGAAATAATTTCCTAACAGATGAGATGTCGGAGAGATTAATCAATATGTTAGATTCAGCTTTCAAAACATTAGAAAAATCTTTAGGTGATAGAATTGAAAATAACATAAAAGCAGCACTAGACGTCGTTAAAAAGCATGAATACCAAATATTGCCAGTTGTAACCCAACGAGTTGAGACCACGTTACGTCAACGGCCGATCCCAACAATGCTAAATAAAGAAGTATTTGTTTTAGAAGAGCATCTCAAACAAAATTTGAATATATATGTGCAATGCGACTTGGTAAAGTCACAAGTTATAGACGATTTGATGTTGAAACTGTCTAGAGAACTGCCAAGACCCATTCCTGTTACCGTGGATCCTAAGGAATTAAAGCCACCTGATGCACCTGAAATTGTAAAGGATCGTTTGGAAATATTAAAATCACCAGTAGCACTTGCGAATGACAGTGCAATTGTAGAGGTGGGTAAGGGCGACATTATGACTGATTCTACCATGACTGCTGTGACTGTAATGTCAAATGAAAGTCGCATCAACCATCTGAAGGTCTTATATGCTTGTTCATTGGCATTTTTAAGAGAAAATATGATTGTAATAACGAGTGTTCCAACATTTTTCATTGTTCTGTTTTGTCTATACGGTGTTATTGTGATTGTTATGAAAACTTTGTAATTTTGGTGAGTGAACTTGTAGTTTTATTTCTTAATAGCGACCCGCCCCGGCTTTGCACGGGTGCAATGCTGATGTTATTATACATATATACCTTCCTCTTCAATCAATCCATCTATTAATAAAAACCGCATCAAAATCCGTTGCGTAGTTTTAAAGATTTAAGCATACATAGGGATATAGGGACAGAGAAAGCGACTTTGCTTTATACTATGTAGTGACTAGGTATTTTGGAACACCGAACCAAAAGAAGTTGATGATGTGGCGTGTGACACCCCTGTGCCTCGGAAAGCTCGTTAAGCCATTGGTTCAGTGCCTGATCTCTCCTTGATCGTGTCGGATTGCCGTATCATCGTAATATGAGAGTGAGGGAAGAAGAGGTGAACTTTTTTACCTGCACTGTAATATACCCTGCGTACTTGGCCTGCAAGCCATTGCCTGATTCATTGATCCAGCGGCCTACCGGCCGGAATCTATATAGCCAACTTACTACAAAATCTCTACACACTGTGTCCTTTCTCATATTAAAATGACATAACTGTAACTGTTTTACACACATACCATCACGCCTGTATTCCCTGAAGGGTTAGGCAGAGGTGTAACAATGTACACCCACAGTTCGCCGGTATGTTTAGGTCCCATGTAATAGTGGGCAAGCCTATTGCCATTAACCAGGCACAAATCCAAACTCCAAGCTGCTACTGAGAATTTCATAGAAAAACCCAATAACACTTTTTATTTGACCTGGGAATCGAACCCAAGACCTCTAGCGTAGCAGTCGCACTTAGGACCACTAGGATAACGAGTCAATTACCGTTTTAATTAAGGTAAAGGCTCTGGCAATTCTGAGATATTAAGGCGTACCACACTGCCGATTCTAGAGCGAATCCAAAGGGAGGTGAGAGCGCAGCGTTTTCGCCGCGTATAGCACCGCCGAAGCCATTTTGTACAGTCGCATACGACAGCCCGTTCCGCCACTTTCAGGCGGCGAAAACGTTGCGCGCCCATCGCGTGCCTGCTTTGCTTCGAAAAACGCCAGTGTGATAAGGGCCTTAGTCCTTGATAAAAAATTATACTAAGGCTTATTGTAAACCACTATGGCATAAATAAAAACAAACGTAAATACACAATTCAAATAAATAAATATATTTATTTTGAAGAAAAAAAGAAGGTCTTTGAAAAATTTGCTTGGCTGAAGTAAAATTGACTTTAAAAATAAAATAGTAACTCTCTATTTGCGGTAAAACAAATTACAGTAAAAATGTACTTGGTTGGTTATTTTATAATTACAAATAATACTAATTCAGGTAATCAATAAACAGATATAGCGGAGTTAAAACCAATCTTAATCACTTGTAATAAGACTTACATTATTGCACTGGTCATAATTTTTTGGGATCTTTAATTTTTTAATGTAATAAAAATTACATAGAATTAAAAGGCAGCTGTAAAATAAATAAGAATTACCAGTTGTTGGCTCGAGCGTTTTTTACACGCGCGTTTAAAAACCGCCCGTGCATGCAGGGGCTTAGACAACATTACAAGTCATTATTTTGATAGCGCTCTAAATGTTCCATTTCTTTCTAATATACGCTATACGAGAGAGATAGCTATTTTAAACAATTTGTACTATTATTGAGAAATCATCGAATGGTTTTGATTTCTACGTTCCATTTTTAAACTTATTTGTAAAGATAAAACAATGTAAAACGGGAGACGGAATTTTGGTACTCCCGGCTACATATCATGCTATTGTTTCCGGTTTATGCTGATCTTTCATTGTATAGGATTTCCATACAATTTAAGGTCAGCTTATACTGGAAATGTATAGCTTGATATGTAGCCGTGTGTATAGGGTCTATACGACCATCTCTTAAAACAGAAGAATTTGAATATTATTTCGTAATTTCAGTTGTTGGATTTTCTACTTTCGGTGCTGAACCAAGCGTTGAAAATCCAACAGTGAGCTAGGCAAATTAATATTAATTTAATACTGTTTTATGAAATAGGGGTAGAACCCCGGTTCTTATGAAAAATAATAATCTTAGGCCTCCGCGTTAGGCGTTGCTTCACATTGTGTAGATGCAGCGTAGATGCAGTGTAGACGCAGCTTGCACGCAGCGTACACGCAGCGTAGACGCAGCGTCGAGTTGCATGTAAAGGGTGTTTTATTGTGTTTGTGTTACAGTCAAGTCGCATTGTTTATTGTCCTTGTGCCAATACTAAGTGTCCGGATCTGTCCACAGTGAATACTGGACGGACTCGGCGGCTCCTGGAAATAAAACATAGTTCATAAAATAACTAGCTTCAGCCCGCGACTTTGTCCGCGTTAAATTTAATATATTTTCTCATGGAAACCGTACATTTTTCAAACGACTTTCCCAAAGAAACTATTATAATCATAATTCAAAAATATTCTAAATTAGCTGTTGCCTGCGGCTTCGTCCGTGTAAATGTCAGTTAAAGCCGACGCAGATAAAGTCGCTAAATAAAAAATAGCCTTTGTCTTGGAGTTAAAATCTACCCCGTACCAAATTTCATCGAAATCGGTTCAGTGGTTTAGTCGTGAAGCCTTAGCAAACCGACAGAGTTACTTACGCAATTATAATTTCTTGTATGATTGTATGATTTTTTTGTTACCTTAGCTTAGCGCTCTTCTTTCGGGTTCCGTCAGCTATGGCTACTGCTTGAGCTACGACAGGACCATCATCTGTCACATCCTAAAAAGGAAAAAAAATTGTGTGTCACTGAACTTCTCCTAAACGACTAGAGTGATTGTAATGAAATTTTTTTATGTATATTTAAGTGAGTCGCTGGATGGTTTGTGTTGTTATGTATTATACACATCCATTTCGGTCACTGTGACTAATCTTAATGAAGACTAACCAAATACGCAGGAAATATTTTAGTGCACAAATGTGTGCGCAAACACAGGTGGACTCCCTCTACCCTAACTTTCATAGTCCGATGGCACGGCAATCCGACACAATCGGGGTAAGATCAGGCACAGGATCAACGGCTTTACGTGCTTTCCGAGACACGCGGATGTCACACCACCAACTTCCAAACTCTGGGCTGTTACTGAGAAATTCCTAATGGAAAACTCCAATAACACTTTGCCCGGCCTGGGAATCGAACCCCCACGCTCAACAGTCGCTCTTGCCACCACGAGACCAACGGGGCAGTTGGATGGTTAACATTCACTTTGGCGCCGGTAAGTGGCGCTGTAAGCCAACATTCGGGCAGGACAACGTCCATAGGGTCCTCTAGTTAATTATATTTACCTCAACGGCTGATTCTGTAGTAGTAATAGTTCCAGGAGCTGCCTGCACTTTTGGTACGGGGTAAGGTGTACCATATTGGGGCAAAACGCGAGGCTGAGTCCTACAAACAAAAGAAATACCATATAAGAGAGTGAGTAGGTATGCAGTAATGAATTAGGACAAAACTTTGAACTGTATTTAAATGTTGAAATATTGATTACAGTTTTGTGCCAAAAAGGACACTAAATCGTAAAAAAATCGGATAAAATGTTAGAATTCTCTTCGGCAACAAACTAAACTATTTCAAAGTTAAAATCCCTTTTAAAATTTCGTTCCGTTCCACAGCAGAAATCGATCGTCGTTTCTGCTGAAATCGATTCAGTCGCCGATTCTGAGCAGACTATTTTCAGGGTGCTCGTTTAATATGTAACACTTTGTATACGATGTCTCTTCATCATCATGTATATTTAACCGACTTTAAAAAGAAGGAGTTTCTCAATTCGCCTATTTTATTTTTGTATGTGTGTCACGCGATAACTCCGCCAATTAAGAATCGATTTTGATGATTCCTTTTCTATTTGTTAGGTGAGGCTTACTTCAGAGGTCGGTAGAAGTAGGTAGAGGGTTAAGTAGTTTCGTAAAAAAAGTACAAGTAACTGAAAAAAATATGTCAGCCATGGAACGAATTACCGTATTCTGCTTTCATGTGACATTTACGTGGTGTCTTGTTAATTATGGATTTGAATGACAGGAAATAGATACTAAAAACCTAAAAATGAAACCTTTTTCACAAAAAAGACAACCGCCTTCAAAAACTAAAGAGTGAAAAAGAACTTCAGCTAAGGAAGGCGGTAGCAATACAGAACAACAAGCACAACCAAAGCCCCCGACTTCCAAAGCTAAAGTTATTTTTCACTTTTAATTTTTACACACACATACCATCACGCCTGTATTCCCCGAAGGGTTAGGCAGAGGTGTAACTATGTACACCCACAGTTCGCCGGTATGTTTAGGTCCAGGCCATTAACCGGGCACAAATCCTAACTCTGAGCTGCTACTGAGAATTTCATAGAAAAACCCAATAGCACTTTTTGCTCGACCTGGGAATCGAACCCAAGACCTCTAGCGTAGCAGTCGTTTTAATTTTTCATCATCATCTACATAGCCTTTTCCCAACTGTGTTGGGGTCGGCTTCCAGTCTAACCTGATACAGCTGGGTACCAGTGTTTTACATGGAGCGACTGCCTATCTGACCTCCACAACCCAATGACTGGGCAACACGATACCTCTTGGTTAGACTGGTTGTCAAACTTCCTGGCTTGTAACTATCCGTAACGAATGTCAAAGAGACGAATGACAGCCGGGACCACCGGCTTTACGTGCTTTCCGAAGCACGGGGGCGTCACACCACCAACTTCCAAACTCCGGGCTGCTACTGAGCAAATCCTAATGGAAAAACCCAATAACATCATCACACCCAGTCGTTTTAATTTTTATTTGTAAAAATTAAAATCAATAAAACAATTGTATAAAACCAGCTCATGTTACCAGGTTACTAGGCAATGAGCCAACAGTTGAACATAAACAGCATCATTAACAATTTGCAAGACGTAAGGCATTAAAATACATTAATATTCACTATCAAATAGGGCAATGTCTCTATTGTTACAATACAATTTACATTTGCCGCGACTGTGGTACGTGATCACGAAGTAAGATGGTGCGCACGAGTCGCGATGTTGAGACTTTTATAATTGAAGTCAAGTATATTTAAGTGTACAAAAAACCGATTCCGGCAATGGCGGCTAATCTTAATGCAGACTAGCCAAGCACGCAGAAGAAATTATAGTGCACAAGTACACTCCCTCTTCTCTAACTCTCATAATCCGATTTAACGGCAAGCAGACATGATCGGGAGTACCGGGGCAGAACCAATGGCTTGCCATGGTTTCGGAGACACAGGGGTGTCACACCAACAACTTCCAAATTCCGGGCTGTTACTGAGAAATTTCTAATGGAAAACCCCACTAACACTTTATGCCCGACCTGGGAATCGAACCCGGACCCCACGCTCAATCCCCAGTTCTATAATTCTATATCTACACAAACACTGTCACGGGTAGAAGGTAATCGTTCTAATATTATGAAGAGGAGGAGACTGCCTCGTTTGCCTAGTGGTCCTTAGCGCCATTAGGAATTTCTCAGTAATAGCCCGGAGTTTGGAAGTTGGTGGTGTGACACCCCTGTGTCTCCGAAACCACGGCAAGCCATTCGTTCTGCCCCAGTACTCTCCTCGATCATGTCTGGTTGCTTCGGAAAGCACGTAAAACCGTTGGTCCTGCGCCTGATCTCTCCCCGGTCGTATCGGATTGCCGTCCCATGGGACTATGAGAGTTAAGAAGAGGGAGTGCACCTGTGTTTTCGCACACACTTGTGCACTAATCTGGAGCATATTTTTTTTACAGAATTAGGCCAAAGGCCTAAATTATTCCACGGTAATACAGCAAATGGGATAAAAAATCAGCCGCATTTAATTGACAAGAATAGCAACCCCAAAAAATAGTTAAAAAAACTAGGTCAAAGTTAAAAAGATTCTTTGAATCCTTCTGCGTAGTTCTATTATCGTTACACACACACATACAATCACGCCTGTATTCCCCGAAGAATTAGGCAGAGTTGTACCTGTGTACACCCACAGTTCGCCGGTATGTTAAGATCCCATGTAATAGGGGGCGAGCCTATTGCCATTAACCGGGCACAAATCATAACTCCGAGCTGCTACTGAGAATATATATTCATATATATATGCTATTATCGTTAACAATCGTTATTATCCTTATCACTCAGCTGCATAAAATGGCCACTAAATTATTACCAATTCAGTGCACACTCCAACCTTCGATTGCAACAAAATTATAAAACACGACACGCAAACTCGACCTTGAGGACAATCGCCAATCTGCAACTACTCTTATCCTTACATTAAAATTCTAAAGGAACTTCGTCTAACCTTGTTCCAAAGGCCGTTGCGACTGCTGTAGCCGTTCTACCTTCGTCTTGGCCCTCATCTTCTTGCTCCTGGGGTTCTTCCAGATCATTGCCTTGCTGGTTTACATCCAGACCACTTTGGAGAGCATCTGGACTCTGTCTCTGAGGATTGTACTGGTTCTGTTGCTGAAATTGACCTTGTTGGAATAGTTGTGCTTGTTGGAATTGGGTCAAATCTTGGCCTGGGTAGTTAATGAGTTGGGCCTGGACGTAGCCTCGTTGTGGCTGGTATTGATTCGATGGGACTAGCATTGGTTGCTGGTAAAACTGAGGTTGGAAGGTATTGACATTGGTTTCTACGTCTTGACTTTCTTGGTCTGATTGGGGTTGGTATTGGCCCTGTTGTGGCTGAAATTGGCCCTGTTGTGGTTGGAACTGCGCTGGCTGAGGTTGGAATTGAACTGTCTGGGGTTGAAACTGATTTGGCTGTTGAGGTTGAGGTTGAAAATTAACCGCCTGGGGTTGGTACTGGTCAGGTTGTTGAGGTTGGAATTGAACAGTTTGTGGCTGGAATGGAGCTGGCTGCTGAGGTTGGTACTGACCCGGTTGCAGTTGGTTAGCACCCTGTGCTTGCAAAACCACCGGTTGAGCAGAAAATTGAGGGGCTGGTTGCAGTTGTTGTTGTGGGAAAGCATTTACTGTTTGGTATTGTGGGACCGGTTCAGCGTTTGGCTGCCCATAGAATCCTTGTGGTTGGACAGCCGGAGCAGCTTGAACAGTTACGGAGTCAGCTTGAAATTGGGGCTGTTGATAAGCTGTGACGGGCTGAATTTGAGCCTGTGGTTGTTCGGCAATAAGCAGAGCTGGACTCTGGTACCCTTGCTCAACATTCTGCTGCTGGAGTTGTTGTTGAGCTATAACTGAAGGCAGAGCTGCGAAGTGCGTCTGAGCATCGAACCCTGCTACTTGTTTTTGGGACTGGACAGGCTGAAGATACAAAGGTGATCTGAGCTGTCCAAATTGTTGCAGAGGAACAAACTGGGGTTGTAACTGGAGCTGAGCTAAAGAACTAAGGAATAGTTCCCCAGGGTACTCTTGGAGTTTCTGTCTGGCGATTTCTACGGATACTTTACTATCTTTCTTCGAAGATTCTAGGGTTTCACCTTCATTTTGATTTTGCTCTGTCGTTGATAATTCAGTGGCAGCCTCAGTAGTGGGTACTTCGGTTGTGGTTGTGGAGGTGGTTCTGGGAACAAACTGGGCGGGGACTTGGGGTTTGGGAAGTCTGTTTGCGGCAGTGAATTCGGCATCCCTCTGCCTCTGTCGTTCAAATTCACGATAGCGCTGCTGTTGCTCCTGGTACTGGAAACAAAATGAAGTGTCTTACGTTTGAAACTAACACTTATAAGACCCCGAAAGATTTTGTACACATTTTTGGAGAAAGGAATAATCCAGTATAAACCTTATGTTGCTAGAACTAACTATCCTAGAGAAGCGATCTCATGAACCTCAACAGATAGAAATTTATCATGTTATCTAGCAGTGTTATTATGTATGAACCTCCTTCAGTGACTTCGATGAGGTGACCTTGAGGAGAGCTGTAAATGGATAGCTAACTTACTTCACCTAAGTTCATAGAAACAGATTTCGCTGGATAGATTGATACAGAATTTAATGAATCAATAGCATCATCTATCCGGCTTTTTAGTTGTTCTTTATATGTGTACTTGATGCTCCAAGTCGTATTAAGATATACTTCTAATAACATACCATCACGCCTGTTATCCCCGAAGGGTTAGGCGGAGGTGTACTAATGTACACCCACAGTTCGCCAGAATATTTAGGTCCCATGTAATAGGGGACGAACCTTTTGCCATTAACCGGGCAGAAATCCTAACTCCGAGCTGCTACTGAGAATTTCATAGAAAATTTCAATAACATTTTTTGCTCGACCTGGCAATCGAACGCAAAACCTCCAACGTAGCAATCGCGTAAACTAATTACTAGCAATACCACTAGTAATTTCTAATAATAGCTGTTTATTTACCTGAATCTGTTTCAAATCCTGATCCAAGTTCTGGATATCAGAGTTGAAGTTTTGCCCAACGTTTTGTCTTCCATTGACTGGTGACCGCTGGAAGAAGGGCATCTCCTCCCTTCTAGCGGGCAAGCCTTGGACTGATAGGTCCTGTTCTTGAGGAGTGCCGTATTCCAGATTCAGGTTGGGGTTACGAGGATCCAGGGGTAGAACTGGTGGTGGCAGGTATTGTGAAGGTTCCTGACAAAGAAATTGAAATTCGTTTTTTTTTTCTGTATACAATAGAAGGGACATCGTGACACATGCAATTCTCATGGATTCAATAAATTATTCTTGATCCAGAGTAGTTTAACGTCAATAAAAAAATTATGACTTGCTTCGTCTATTTTGATCATGTAAAAGAGATGTTACACTTTAGCACCTCAAGAACAGCAGTATTTATTTAAACTCCCTTCAATATTTAAATAAGGACAGCATTTGTCTAGATTTGCAGTCTGGATACTGAAACTATGGTAAAAGTTTGTTTTACGATGAACGCTGTGTATATTTTTTTTCAAACAAAGTCTTTATTTTCAATTCCATACAAGGGCAGTAATAAAATTTTTTTTTTTTAAGTAACCCCGGACAGAAGACTAAAGTGCCCTACCGCAGCTAACAAAAGAGCTTATAACTTTAAAACGGCTGAACCGATTTTGATAGAACATATCTAAGAACCACCGCTAGGAAACCTGCTTACAAATAAAAAACAATCGCATTTAAATCGGTTCACTTGTTTAAGAGCTACGATGCAACAGACACGTCAAATTTATAACACCCCTCTTTTTGAGTCGGGGGTTAAAATTTTTATTTATTCACTATCTTGTATCGCCAATTTGCCACACACTCGATTTGCAAAACTTGATATTTAAAGCAAATCCTCTGACTGTAGTTTACCTGATCTTGTCCTCTCTGTGGTAACACGAAGGCTGGTCCGTCAGGCCTCCATCCACTCGGCGCGTAGGGCGCCGGGGGCTCTGCCACCGCTCCACTCACTATCAACGATATCACAGCCAACAACTCCTGAGTTCAGAAGAAAAAGAGGTCATTATCAACAAGATTACTTACTTCTGCAGTTATCACTTTATACATTTCTTGCTTTATCAACCTTTCTCCATCCATCCATCCCATCTCAGTAGCAGCTCGGAGTTAGGATTTGTACCCGGTTAATGGCAATAGTCTCGCCCCCTATTACATGGGACCTAAATACATACCGGCAAATTGTGGATGTACATTAGTACACCTCTGCCTAACCCTCTGTGGAATACAGGCGTGATGGTATGTTGTCTGCTCAGCTCACTCACAACATTGTTTTAAAGTAATTGCAAGTGATCTGCCTGTATACCAAATAGTTTTATTGACTGTACTTAACTCATACTACTTAAGTATTACTACTACAGCCCTATATTACGTTACCTATTGTTATTACTAAACATGGCTTCATGTACTTACATCATATACTTAATATGAAGAAAGTTAGCCTTCTAGGGTTTTTAGGCATTGCGTAAATGAACATGATAAAGAATGTTGAACATATTTTGATTATAACATACCATCACGCCTATATTCCCTGAAGGGTTAGGCAGAGGTGTAACAATGTACACCGACAGTTCGCCGGTATGTTTAGGTCCCATGTAATAGGGGGCGAGCCTATTGCCATTAACCGGGCATAAATCCTAACTCCGAGCTGCTACTGAGAATTTCATAGAAAAACCCAATAACACTTTTTGCCAGACCTGTAAATCGAACCCAAGACCTCTAGGATAGCAGTCGCGTTTAGGACCACTAAGCTAACGAGGCAGTTCGAGGATGTTGAACATATTTTGATTGGAACATACCATCAGGCCTGTTTTCCCCGAAGGGTTAGGCAGAGGTGTATCAGTGTACACCCACAGTTCGCCAGTATGTTAAGGTCCCTATACAGCTATAGTACTTAACGGTACCATAGCTTTCTATTACCGAAAGAATTTTCGCAATCAGACCAGTCGTTCCGGAGATTTCTGCTTTCAAACAAACAAACTCTTCAGCTTTATAATATTATTTGGATGCCACGAGCACTGTTATGTAATTGTTCTTCTGACTATACTCCCTTAGTGCTTTTGACGTACCATCACGCCTGCATTCCCCAAAGGGATAGGCAGAGGTGTATAGAGGCATACCAATGTACACCCACAGTCCGCCGGTATGTTTTAGGTCCCATGCAATAGGGAGCGAGCCTATTGCCGTTAACCGGGCACAAATCCTAACTGAGAATATAATAATAATAATCTACTGAGAATTTCAAATAAAAAACCGTTGATTTAAATATAAACAAAATTCCACTACGAGTAAATGATCCACCAAAAAACTTATCCAAAACGCATTAACGACAATCCTAGTTAAGATACCAACAAAATGACAAGGATTAAAAAAAAACTCCCAAATTCCAAATTCAAGCACAAACACACACATAAACAAACACTTAAAAAAGGAACGTGTGATCACCTTCATTTTCGTTGACACTTTCGTTCTCAAGCGTCGCCTACGCATCGCTTTTATAGACAATACTGTTCACACATTGACATTCGATGCGCGCGCTATATCGACCTTTGGTGACTAGGGCTGGCAGTGTACACTTTGGGAGGACGCAAAAGTGATCAGGGCTTTATACAATAAACAGGCACTTTTTACAGACAAATATTACTCGACTATGGCGAAGAAAAAAGGAGGCTTATATGTATGTAGGTATGTTCATCTGTTCCCTCATAACTTCTAAACTGATAAATGAGGTATGGCTGAGAGCGTCATGATCGTTCGCTCTAAAAATTCGAAATAGTAGCGACCATTTTGAATTTAATGTGACGTCATATAACCTATAACCAGCGAACAATTATGACGCTTCCTTGTAAAATATTGGAATAAGTTTGGAAGCGTCAAGATAGTTCACTGGTGGTGGCTATGTGACATCATATTAAATTCAAAAAACACAAAGTTAACATTTTTAAATAATCCCCGACAGAAGAATAATAATCCCTACTGCAGCTAGCAAAAAAGGTGATAACTTTGAAACCGCTGAACTGATTTCCATCAAACATAGCTAAGAACACTCTCGACAAATTCACCTGTCAAACAAAAAACGAAATCAAAATCGGTTCATGCGTTCAGGAGCTACGATGCCACAGACACGTCAAACTTAACACCGCGTCGTTTTTGCGTCGGGGGTTAAAAAAGTAGTAATCATTTTGAATTTCATGTGCCGGAACCGAACCCAAGACCTCTAGCATAGCAGTCGCGCTTAGGACCACTAGGCTAACGAGGCAGTTCGGTAGGTATTATTATTTATTATATAAGAATGTTTCCCTCATATTTTCCCACACAAAACTGGTGCAGCAGGACTATTTTTACTCAGCTTTATTGTAAAAAAATAAATGGACTTTGACGTCAATACCACAACATACACAAATGTAACACAAAATGCTAATGGTTTCGCCCTTTGATTGACTCACTGACAATATTTTTTATTATAATCATTAATTAATAATAAGATTCCCATCGCACGGAAACTGTTTGTTGATCTTACTGATAAACGGTTTGAATCACTTACGTTTTTTTATGTCGATACTCCTTTCCAATATAACATAAGTAAAACATCGTGTGTACATACAAAACAACCAGATCTGAATCAACTAACTGTAGGTCATACGAATATTTGTCCCATGGGAGAATCGCCTGCCGGGGCTGCGGGTCCTGCCGGGGCTGCGGGTCCTGCTGGGGCTGCGGGTTGTTCGAAAGAGAATCGAACCCGCGAATACGCGGCGTATTTACATAATGCATATTTTGAAGAACACAACTTTTTAACATTTTGTATTGTTATTATCTTAAAAACGGTGGCTCTTAGGAGAAAAAGTTTGGAGACAATGCATGATATTCAATTTTAGTGTTGCCTACTTTCATGATAAACGCAATTTGAAAGAAGAACACGAATTTTGACCGAATCGATGGGGGCATTTAACTTTCTGTTTATTCCGAAAATTCATAAAAAAAAATTTTTTTCAATCGGTCCTCTTGGAAATTTATGGGGGAGGCCTATGTCCAGCAGTGGACGTCTAACGGCTGGTATGATGACACAAATTAGCTTTATGAGAGTTTTTATAACCTTACCCCTATCTTTTCGGTTAACTTGGCCTAATTACAACCAACCAAACCATTTTAAATCTTAATACAGAAGTCTTATTCAACTTTCTCTAAAACTATTTATCATCTTCAAACCAAGAAGCATCTCCCACATCCTTCCTTCATCATATTTATTAAATTTTCATTTAATATAAGCTAAGAGAAAATATTAAAATGTGAACTGGCTCTGATCCAAGTGAATCCATTGTACTATTTGGCGGGTACCCTGCATTGTAAATAGAATAAGGTTCGTTCACATGTCGGCTACCAACGTTTGATATAATGTTTGGCAAATGTTTGTGTTAAAATATTGGTGATAAATTGAATGATCGCTGTGTTGATATTTTGTGATAGTTTGATTACACTAAAAACCTGCCCTTTTTTTACAAAAGAAGACATCCACCTTCATCATCATCATCATCTTCCTGCCCTTATCCCATGTTACTTGGGGTCGGCGCAACACGTTTTCTTCTTCCATGCTGTCCTGTCAACCGTCATGCTATCGCTGACTCCTTTCTCTTTCATATCATTCTTCACGCCATCCATCTTTTCTTTGGCCTCCCTCTTCTCCTCCATCCACCCACATTCATATTCATAACTCACCACCTTCAAAAACTAAAAAGTGAAAAATTAATTTACCTATGGAAGTCAGCGGTTTTGGTTCTGTTTGTTGTTTTGTATTGCCACCAATTTCCAAAGCTAAAGTTTCTTTTCCCTTTTTAGTTTTTTAAGGCGGTTGTTTTTTCGGTAAAAAAGGTGTTATTATATAATTTTTGTGACTAAGTATTGTTAAAAAAAAATTTAAGTTAATTTTTTTATTGCAATGTAAAGTAACTTAGTTTGGTTTTAACATTAGCCCCAAACTAGGCAACCCTGAATAAGAATATGGACGATTTACCCTTAAACATTTTTTTCAATTAACTTTTTTATAACATAAAGCAACAAAAAATAAAATAAAGTAATCAAAAATAATGAAACAAAATCAAAATGAAAATGAGCATACCATCACGCCTGTATTCCCCGAAGGGTTAGGCAGAGGTGTACTAATGTACACCCAAGCCTATTGCCATTAACCGGGCACAAATCCTAACTCCGAGCTGCTACTGAGAATTTCTTGAAAAACCACAAAAAGAAAAAACAAACAAGAAAAAAAAAAGAAAATTTAACAGTTTAGAAATAAGCGCGTGACTGTATGTGTAGGTAAGGGAGTATCTATGTTTGAGAAAAACTAGTGTTTTGATTGTGTGTGTGAGTGAGTGAGTGTGAGGTGTGAGCTTTAGGGTGCGTAAAAAGACATGAGAGCGGCAGATTTATTACATTTTATTTAGACTTATTTTACTACCCTAATGAGTTTTTCTGCTTCTTCTTCTTCTACACACAGTAGATACAATCAGAATGATTGTATCTACTGATTACTACAAGAAGAGTCAAAATCAGACGACTCTGTAAAAAATTATGCGCATTAACCCTTCGGGGATTACGGTATATGTACTTTTCGCTTTGTAGTTTTTACTCTAACAACACCATTTAATCCTTATCAGGATTATCTTAATCTCAATGAGTCAGCTGTGAAGAATAGTCATTATTATTCATGAGGTATCACGCGTCTACATTTGGTAATGTAGCTACCCACTCTTGAATAGCAATGCCCAAGTCATTTATTTAAATTGCGATGGTCAAGATTTTGAGGACAATTAGAGGGAAATTCCATGTTGACCATGGATTTGGTGAAGTTTGCGGTAACAAACAGATTGCCAAGAAGCAAGGCTTCGAAAGGAATGTTGTGTATGCTAAGCGTCAAGCGAATATTTAAATTGTGGTTCGCAACATTTTTAATCGCGGACGCAAAAGCGTTGAGGTGTTATAAGTTTGACGTGTCTGTGTATGTGTGTCTGTCTGTGGCATCGTAGCTCCCGAACGCATAAACCGATTTTGATTTTGTTTTTTTTTGTTTGTTGATGTGAAACATCTATGCTGGCGTGGCGACGCATGCCGTGGCGACGCGTTGCCACGCTATATGATGGTAATTAAAAGAATTGAGTTGTTACAATTAGAAAAAAAAATGACTTTGGAATTTTTATATTTAATGAAAATAAAGAGTTAAAATGTTCTTGAAAATATCGTAATATTTTATTTTATTTAGTTCCTGCCGTGGCCTGATGTTTTATGCATATGACTTGTACAAAATAATTTCGATGTTTCACATCTGCCAGGCGTCCCGTGACGGCTCAATTTATTTTTAAATCATTGGATTCAGTGGTCACCGTTGCCTATAGACATGTGCAATACCAAAGTCTCGCAAATGCGTTGCCATCCCAGAGATAAAGTTGAACTGTCTCATGTGTCTGTAATTACGCCGGAACCCATACCCTTCAAACCGGAACACAGCAACGCTGCTTTGCGGTAGATGGGTAGGTCTGATGGTAGTGCTTCGCCGGACGAGCTCCTTCAGAAAAAGCTCTACTACCACTACCTGTTTCTGGACTGAAAAATTAATGTGACAATTTATCAAGCGCACGTAGAGTGACTGTAATTGGTTGACAGAATTATCAACAACCAATCACAGCAGTTTGCCGGTGCATGGTCTCCATTGGATGCAGGCCGCTTCCAACCGGTCCTTTTGGAAATCTTTGGGGGAGGCTTATGTCCAGCAGTGGACGTCCTAAGGCGTCCTATGATGATGATGATGAATCATAGCAATTTACGTTACGTTTTCGTTATTCATTCGGGAAACTAAGCAAAAGTGTACTTTCGTCACTACCTTCAACGTTTTAAATTGAATGTCACACAATTACGTGAGTGTCATAATTAGGTGACGTATTACCACGTTAGTTGGCAACCTTTGAGCGTGTACCTGATCTGCATACGTCGGGAACTTTAGCTTGTTCGAATACCTGTACTCCATCTGTTAAAGTTACTAACTACTGCCCGCAAAGTTGTCCGCGTCAAACTTGGTGTATTATCCTACGGGAACCGTACTTTTTTCAGGATTAAGATTAACCTGTGTTATTCAACACTATAATCTGTCTCAGTGCCACTTTTCATCCAGATCCGTTCAGCCGTTTAACCGTGAAAGAATAACAAACATCAATCCATATAGTAGGATAGTAGAAAATAGGATAGGATTATTATTGAAAGTGGTTATGCCATTTTTTGCATACATACCTAAACTCACGCCTTTTTCCCATAAGGGTAAGCAGAAACCACAGAACGCCACCTGCTACGATCCTAACATACTCCTTTCGCCTTTAGTAACTGGGTTGTGGAGGTCAGATAGGCAGTCGCGACCATGTAAATCATTGGTACTCAGCTGCATGCGGTTGGACTGGAAGCCGACCCCGACACTGTTGGGAAAAGGCTAAGCAGATGATGATGATTAAACTGCATAAAAAAGTTCATAGATACATGCCTCGGTAGCCTAGTGGTCCTAAGCGCGACTGCTACGCTAGAGGTCTTGGGTTCGATTCCCAGGTCGAGCAAAAAGTGTTATTGGGTTTTTCTATGAAATTCTCAGTAGCAGCTCGGAGTTAGGATTTGTGCCCGGTTAATGGCAATAGGCTCGCCCCTTATTACATGGGACCTAAATATACCGGCGAACTGTGGGTGTACATTGTTACACCTCTGCCTAACCCTTCGGGGAATACAGGCGTGAGTGTATAGATACATCTTTGTGACATACGGACGAACGGATAGACATTGGAGTCTTCAAAATCTAGGTCTTGTGCACATGTTGATCTTGTTCTAGTCCATTTTTATAGCACCAGCTGTTTCCAACAATATGAAAATGAAATCAAATCAAATAGTTTATTGCAATCCATAATGTACATTTACAGGTGATAAATAATAAAAAATAAAGAAACAATTATGGACCCTGTTGGGCACAGCAAATTTTAAATAAGCAGAGATAGGAAGAGCGCTTTATTAATTTTCCTAGTTATTAGGTAGTAGAAAAGTAACACTTGTGTACCGCACTCATAACAAGTACAAGGCCAACATCCAATATTGGTCATAAATTCTGTCCAACATTGGCTATTGACTCTAACATGTAAATCCAACTCAATCCGAAAGTCTGACTAAGATATGCTATTTGGAGATCGTCGGGTATGTCATGAATTTTGAGGATGGATTTCAGATGCTATTTTTCATAGCAAACTTCAATATAAACACAAAAGTTGCGTGGCTCAACCATATTGGACTTTTAAGTGAATATTTTTCGTGTATTGTTGAGTTATTCTGCAACATTTTGTGAATAAATTCAACTGAATAATCCTACTAGTTGTTGATGCGATGTGCTTCGACTTTGCGGTAGTATGAATTGACCCTTAGTGTTGTCCAGAGGATAGCCGTGGTCGTATGACCTTTGCCCTTAGCTTATGATCACTTACTATCGTGCACGGACCACGGCATTATGCTGAGAGTCAGCCGTTTCGCGCGGTTGTAGCGCATATGTCCGTCTAGCTAGGACAATATTTATTTACTTAATTATTAAATTTAATACCAACTTGTTCTTGTTTTGGGATTTTGTTAACAACAATTGGGTAGATGACACCACTAATCAATTGACGTACTTTTTATGAGCTGTCAAAACGCGATGCCCCCATAGATTTTGTATGACAATACTAAACTATGACGTCACTTTTTTGTCGGCTCAATTCACAAACTATTTATTGATTTCAAAGCAATTAAAATTGTAATTTTATAGTTATTTAAAAATTCATCGGGTTTTCAGAGCTAAAATAACCTGCCCTAATTATTATTTAATGGTGTCATCTAGCCACATGAATAAACAGTATTTCTTTCTTTCTTTCATAACCGTCCTTTGTCGCCATAGCCGGGTAAAAAACAAAGAGCTTTCTCTTTCAATATTACTATAGAAGTATAGATTCGAGAGGGAATGGGATGCAGTCGCCTCCTTCTGCGAGGCAGTAATGCTTGAGAAGGAGGCGGCGGGACGGTTGAGACAGCGGTTCTCCCGTCCCAGCCGCCGCGGTAGACGCTCCGGACGTCGGGAGCCGCGAGACGACTACCGGCCACCGTAGATACGGGCCTGTGGACGGTGAGCAATGGGTAGCTCACCGTCCTTACGTTGCATAACGACAGGCCGTGTCGACCGCGCGTTCGTGTTCCACGCGCGCCTCAAAGAGATGTCAGCAAAAGGAAGGGGCCACTGAGGGCCGATGCCTGCCGGGGCTGCGGGTTGTTCGTAAGAAATACCGCGTCCCCGGAACGCAAAGGGCACAAGAAGGAACATGGGTGGGTTTTAGTCAGTAAAAGTCTGACACTCCCTACCGCCCCGCCCAGGGCGGGAGAAGTTATTTGATGATTTCCCACCCACCAAAAAAAAAAAAGCAAAATAGCACCCTATTTACAAAAGCCCCATGGCCGAAAATAGTCATTAAAATCGCGACTCTCGTACATTCATGTAATCAAAGGTATTTGTTCTATCGTTCATTACTGGTCTAACCACGGTCCGATATTGACCCATACAAGACTTGCATTACAATTGTGACCCTGGGGTTTGTGGCTCAAAATACTTCACAGAGCGGTGGAATAATTATTTGTGGTCTACCAAGGCCTCTTCTTATACATAGAAGGACCGAGCAGGATTTTCCGGTATCCTCATTCCACCTCGGAACAGGGCCGTCTTAACCTATTGGGACCCTAGGCACATAAGTATCTCGGGGCCCCTGTGTGTTTTACGTATTTTGATATTTGACAAATTGAATTTCTCTCACTGTTTACTTGAACCTAATGAAATCTTAAAAAAGTTTTAGTCAGACTTTTACTGACTAAAACTGATCCATGTTCCTTCTTGTGCCCTTTACGTTCCGGGGGCGCGGTATCTCTTACAAACAACCCGCAGCCCCGGCGGCATCGGCCCTGAGTGGCCCCTTCAAAATTGCTGGCATCTCGTTGAGGCGTGTATGGAACATGAACGCGCAGCCGACACGGCCTGTCGTTATGTAACGTACGGACGGTGAGCTACCAATTGGTCACCGTACACATACTCGCGTCTACGGTGACCAGGAGTCGTCTCGCGGATCCTGACGCCCGAAGCCTCTATCGCGGCGGCTGGGAAGGGAGACTCACTTTGTTTACCTTGGAATTGTATCACCCAGGTGATGAGGCGCGACTTTGTTATTATTTTTGTGAACCAAAACTTACAAATTAATGTTAATTAACCTCCTGCTACTATCTAGATAGTTTTTGTGAACTGCGACAACTCTTATAACTTATACTGAACCCTAATCTTGTGTTATTCTTTCATTTTCAGCGCTATTTGACCCTAACATTCTGTAATGACTTTTTTAATATAAAACATGAATCAAGATTTCATCTCACGTCTATATTTCATTGGCTTTCTACTTAATAATGTTTATTAAATCTGTACTTTTCTGTAAAAATCTTCGCTGGTGAAGTAAGCTTATGGGCGAGTTGTCATCCTGCCAAGAATAAACAGATTGACAGATCATGTCAAGCCTATATATATAGGCTTGACATGAGCTGTCAATCTGACAAAGGCCTATTACTGACAAAGGCCTCTTCTCATACAGAGAGGGCACCAAAGTGGATTGGCGATTTCAGACTTGTTATAAATTACTAACTCAGAGTTTCCTCACGATGTTTTCCTTCACTGATGTCAGCGATGTCCACGAAAGTAGAAGTTCATAAATTCATTGAGATTCTCTCTTCTATGTTTTTGCTGTGCCCGACAGGGTCCGTAATGATTCTGTGCCTTTATATTTTTAAAACCATTTATGTACATTATGGAACGCAATAATTAATTAAGTATTGAGTACGAAATGAGCCAACTGGACTAAACATTCCGAAGTCGTCTTAATTCATTTTATATTTGCAATCATTTCAAATACCTACGTATAATAAAGCTGAATGTGTTTTCTTGTTTATTTAATCGCACTAATCTCTGGAACAGCCAGAAGACTTAGAAAATATAGGCTATATAACATCACGCTACGACACTTGGGAGCGGGGAAGTAATCGAAGAGAGAGACGGGTAAAACCGCAGGGTATTGCTAGTAGTAAATAAAACAACAGTAATATTAGATTAATGTTTATTTATTGTTTATCGTTACTGACTTTGTTCGGGAGATCGGTCTAGTCAGTCATCCTCCAGCTTCGCGGCCATACGTGTCAGGAAGGAAAAGAACCAATCTTCTTTTACCCTGAAACAAATAAAACATAGCTAGCTGAACCGGAACCGTGCGTTTGTGTTTATACGCGCTAATCTCTGAAACTACAAATCAGATTGGAAAAAATATTTTTGTACATAATAGCCAAATTCATGAGGAATAGAAAAGGCTATATAACAGCACGCAACGACCTATGGGAGCAGAGCAGTAACCAAAGACGTAACTTGAGAGAAATAGGGAATATGCATTAATTTTATTTATTTACTGCCTCGGTGGCCTAGTGGTCCTAAGTGCGACAGCTACACTAGAGGTCTTGAGTTCGATTCCCAGGTCGAACAAAGTGTTATTGGATTTATCTATGAAATTCTCAGTAGCAGCTCGGAGTTAGGATTTGTGCCCGGTTAATGGCAATAGGCTCGCCCCCTATTACATGGGATCTAAACATACCGGCGAACTGTGGGTGAACATTGTTACACCTCTGCCTAATCCTTCGGGAATACAGGCGTGATGGAATGTTAGTAAATGGCCTTAAGACTTAGTTCATTTGCATACTATATCTTAAACAAAACCAATGAAAGCGAGGACAGGATAAATAATTTTTTTTCTCTTCCAATCCCTATAGGACATGACTTGTATGCAAGCCATGTTAATGATGATGTCACTGGCAAACTCGCTCCAATGCCAAGTCTTGCTTAAGAAGGATTCGTCAAGGCACACCGCAAATTTCAATATTTCTCACGCTTGTATTTCCCGAAGGGTTAGGCAGAGGTGTACCAGTGTACACAGTTTGCCGGTATGTTTAGGTCCCATGTAATATGGGGCGAGCCTATTGCCATTAGCCGAGCACAAATCCTAACTCCGAGCTGCTACTGAGAATTTAATAGAAAAACCAAATAACTCTTTTTGCTCGACCTGGGAATCGAATCCAAGACCTCTAGCGTAGCTGTCGCGCTTAGGACCACTAGGCTAACGAGGCAGTCAGAACAGGCAGTGAAATGGTATACTAAAGTCATAAAACGTTCGTGTCTTTACATCATATAGTTGGAGCCCTATAGTGAAGTAAATTGCGTCCCGGTACCGTAGTTTAACCGTAGGAGTGACCACATTACCTAGTACAACTGTGATGAAAAAGAGAAAAATAATCTATACTAATATAATAAAGTTTGTTTGTTTGGACGCGCTAATCTCAAAAACTACTGGTTTGAATTGAATAAATATTTTTGTGTTGAATAGTCAATTTATCTAGGAAGGCTATAGGCTATATACACGGTACGACCAAAACGTGCGGAGCAGTAACCAAAGACGTAACTTAATGCGGGTGGTAAAACGCGGACGAAGTCGCGAGCAGAAGCTAGTTAGAAGAAAAATACGTTTACAAGAGTCCTGACATAGTTAGATGAAGTAACGGCAGACCGAGATGAAGACTGGACGCCTTGGATGAAGTCCTCAGAAACTGAAGAGAGGAAGCCCATCACAAAGGAAAGTGGAAGGAATGGCCTTCGCCTAGGAGTGGACAGTAATGGCTATCCAAAAAGAATAAGACAAATAAATTTTACTTACTTACTCTATATTCACTCTGTCATCATCCAATTCACTAGCCTGAAAATAACACATAATATTTAATTAGGTTTATCCAATTAAATTGACGCACATTAACACAAGGTGGACGGACGACCTGATCAAGACCGCAGGGAGACGCTGGATGCAGGCCGCTTCCAACCGGTCCTTTTGGAAATCTATGGGGAAGGCTTATGTCCAGCAGTCTAACCAGCAGCTGAACACCAATGTTTTACATGGAGCGACTGCCTATCTGACCTACACAATCCAGTTACTAGGCAACACGATACCCCTTCGTTAGACTGGTTGGCAGACTTTCAGGCTTCTGACTATCCGCAACGAGTGTCAAAGATCTACAAATGTCAGCCGGGACCAACGGCTTTAGGTGCTTTCCGAGACACGGAGATGTCACACCACCAACCTCCAAACTCCGGGCTACTACTGAGCAAATCCTAATGGAAAAACCCAATAACACTTTTTGCCCGACCTGGGAATCGATCCCGGGTCCCCACGCTCATCAGTCGCACTTGCGACCACGAGACCAACGGGGCAGTTATTCATCATCATGTCAGTCTTACGGCTGATATGATGATAAACTAAATTGACACAATTATTTTTACCCAGCTTGTGTTATCCCCCTCCCTGGTCTACGACAATAAATCGACCTAAAAAGTATGAAACACGAAAATATTCCGGCCTGGATTATCCCATAAATAATAATACCAGCCTATTATTGTTCCACTGTAAGGCATACAGAGAATGCACGAGCATTGATCACCACGCTTGGTCAAGGCGGATTGGCGATTTCAGACTTATACATACATACAAATGCATACCATCACGCCTGTATTCCCCGAAGGGTTAGGCAGAGCCTATTGCCATTAACCTGGCACAAATCCTAATTCCAAGCTGCTACTGAAAATTTCATAGAAAAACCCAATAACACTTTTTGCTCGACCTGGGAATCGAACCCAAGACCTCTAGCATAGCAGTCGCGCTTAAGACCACTAGGGTAACGAGACAGTTTATACCAAGGCAGAAAGCACATATAAATTGAAAAGGACTCTGTGGTACTTGCCCGGTAGCGGCCCTGCCAACTTATGCATGAGAGACGGGGCCCGGCTTGACCACTGAGGTATCTCGATGAAAGCCAGCTTATCAGGAACTGACTACTTACCTGAAGGCTAGTAATTTCGCTGTCTGTGTTGATCAGCAAATCGGAGAGGTACTGGGTGACGTGGTCCTCCCTGTCATACACGTCCGTGTCCTGACGCACAGCGAGCCGCGATCGCTTCTTGTCATCTGGTGCGTGGCTGACTATAGACTTTTTCACCGATTTTTCTAAAAAAAAAGAAAACCTTAGACCCGACGCCCTTACATGCATAAACTCACGCCTTTTTCCCATGGGGGTAGGCAGTCACTACAGAACGCCACCTGCTACAATCCTTACATACTCCTGTTGCCTCGTCCACGTTTATACTTCTGGTCATACAAGCACGCCGGTTACGAGTAATGCGCACCCGACCTTTCTGAAGAATCACACCAATATGGTCAGGGTAGGTCTTTCTAGGGCGTCCCCCCCCCTCCCGGCGTTGCCACTCACATCTGTCATATAAATCCCTTTTGTTAGTTGCCTTTCATTCATCCTGTCAACAAGACCCGACCATCTCTTTCCAATCTTTGTCACTACATCCTCTTTTAATCCACAACGTTCTCGTATAACCTCATTCCTCGCTCTATCGTTCAAAGATACACCACACATACTTCGCAAGGAACGTATCTCCACAGCATTAATCTTACTTTCATGCCTCGTTTCCCATCGACCAATATCATAATAAATGTATATGGCCCAGCCATATCTAAGATATTGCTGGAATACGTGGCAATACTTTCAGTGTGGCCAGGCCACACTGCACGGCACAATGCTACAACAATTGTTTTATACTAGAAGTTGTTGGAACCTTGCTTTAACAATACCAGCATATTATTAATGTCTCAATGCAATGCAAAGGCCTCTTCTCGTACAGAGAAGCCACGAGCATTGATCACCACGCTTGCAGAAGGCGGATTGGGGATGTTAGAGATGTCCAAGATATGCTTAGTAAGTATATCTTGAACTTGAAGAGAAGCTTGAATAATAATAAAATTAAATAAAATTACAAACTATACATATACAGTTTATATATATATATATACCATCACGCCTGTATTCCCCGAAGGGTTAGGCAGAGGTGTAACAATGTACACCCACAGTTCGCCGGTATATTTAGGTCCCATGTAATAAGGGGCGAGCCTATTGCCATTAACCGGGCACAAATCCTAACTCCGAGCTGCTACTGAGAATTTCATAGAAAAACCCAATAACACTTTTTGCTCGACCTGGGAATCGAACCCAAGACCTCTAGCGTAGCAGTCGCGCTTAGGACCACTAGGCTACCGAGGCAGTTTATATGTAAAAAGAAAGCTCATAGGACATCAAAAAACTCATCCGCATCGCTGTCAATGGGACAAGTGCCTAAAGGGCTGACAGTATTGCCACGGTGTATGCCAATGCTAATTCTTTGGCCCAAGAAAAGGCCAGCCCTCTTCCGAAAAACTAGATGAGCGCTCGGACCCCATGGCCCTAGTGTTACAACCCCAAACAGCTGAAACATATAGAATATTAATTGGAAAAATCCCATTGGTACTTGCCTGGATTTGAACCCACAGCCTCATGGACCATCACGGCATTAGAGCAATAACTTACTGCAGTAAAAGTGTTACCCGTTTAGGTGCACCTTTAGATAATTTACACTTTACATCACTAAACATTAGGTGGGCCGTAGGCTTGTTTGCCAAGAGATGTCAGCAAAAGGAAGGGGCCACTGAGGGCCGATGCCTGCCGGGGCTGCGGGTTGTTCGCCAGAGATACCGCGCCCCCGGAACGCTAAGGGCACAAGAAGGAACATGGGTGGGTTTTAGTCAGTAAAAGTCTGACACTCCCTCCCGCCCCGCCCAGGGCGGGAGAAGTTATTTGATGAATTCCCACCCACCAAAAAAAAAAGGCTTGTTTGCCGTTCAACGATGTATAAACACAAAATTAAAAATTTTAAGTAACCCCCGACAGAAGCTAACGAAAGAGCTGATAACTTTAAAACGGCTAAACCGATTTCCATCAAACATAGGTAAGAACACACCCGACTAATTCTCCTTTCAAACAGAAACAAAATCAAAATCGGTTCATGCTTTCGGGAGCTACAATGCCACAGACAGACACACATACACACATATAGACACGTTAAACTTATAATACCCCGTCGATTTTGCGTCAGGGGTTAAAAAAGGGTGGTAAGGGATTTTATACAAACCTGTGCCAGTAGTTTTGACAACATTATGTGGAGGCTCGTACTTCTTGTCTTTGACAATGTCACTCCGTTTCTGGATATCCTTCGTGTGATCATGTCTGCTCAGCTGTTCTGTGAAGTCTGGAGTCATATCTTCTTCGCCGAATATTTTCAGCAGATGTTTTGACTGTAATATAATAAATAATTATTAAATAAATTTAATTAAGACTGCCTCGTTGGCCTAGTGGTCCTAAGCGCGACTGCTACGCTAGAGGTCTTGGGTTCGATTCCCAGGTCGAGCAAAAAGTGTTATTGAGTTTTTCTATGAAATTCTCAGTAACAGCTCGGAGTTAGGATTTGTGCCCGGTTAATGGCAATAGGCTCGCCCCCTATTACATGGGACCTAAACATACCGGCGAACTGTGGGTGTACATTGTTACACCTCTGCCTAACCCTTCGGGGAATATAGGCGTGATGGTATGATGGTATGAAAATTAAATTATTATTAATATTAATTATTAATTAAATAATTATTATTATTAATCTTACTACTATTTTAAATGAGAAAGTTTGCATGAAGGCATGTTTGTTATTCAATTACGCCAAAACAGCTGAACGGATATGAATGAACGTTGAGTGTATATAATTACAGATAAAAAACGATGAAATTTAAATTCCGAACGTTCTTAAAAAATCGAGAATTGTCCATCTAATCTCTTTTAAAAGAACAAATCTGCTTAGCCTTTTCTCAATAGTGTTGGGGTCGGTTTCCAGTCTAACCGGATGCAGTTGAATACCGGTGTTTTACATTAAGCGGCTGCCTATCTGACCTCCACAACTCAGTTACTGGGCAACACGATACCTCTTGGTAAGACTAATTGTCAAACTTCCTGGCTTCTGACTATCCGTAACGACTATCAAAGATCTAGGAATGACAGACAGGACCAACGGCTTTACGTGCTTTCCGAGATACGGTAGTGTATCACCATCAACTTCCAAACTCCACGCTGCTACTGAGAAATTTGTAATAGAAAATCCCAATAACACTTTTTGCCCGACCTAGGAATCAAACCTAGGAACCCACGGTCATGAGTCGCCAACGTCAGGCCAACGGACCAATCTTTTTCACAAAAACATAACATACCATCACACCTGTATTCCCCGAAGGGTTAGGCAGATGTACACCCATTGTTCGCCGGTATGTTTAGGTCTCATGTAATAGGGGGCGAGCCTATTGCCATTCACCGGGCACAAATCCAAACTCCGACCTGCTACTGAGAATTTCATAGAAAAACCCAATAACACTTCATCGACCTGGGAATCGAATCCAAGACCTGTAGCGTAGCAGTCGCGCTTAAGGGCACTAGGCTAACGAGGCAGTTGAGGCAGTTTTCACAAAAAAATCTATGAAAAAGTGACTTACTACAAATTGTTCTTCACTGGAGCCTCTGGAGTGGACAAAGCTAAGCTTTGCCAAAACTATAACGACCATCAGTATTGCCAACTAAAAACACATAAGTTATTTATTAATATTTAAACTTTACGCAACAAAGATTACAAAAGCGGACTTAAAGCCTAGGGCTGACAGACGAACTGCACGCCAATTGCACGCCGACTGCAATCGGCCTGCACGATTGGTTTGCAGTCAGAGTGCAGTTAAAATACAGTCCGTCTGTCGAGAGCCTTAGGTGTTCTCTACCAGTCAACCAAATGTGGATTCAAATAATATTGTTTTGATAACTGTCGCACTCAGAATAACATTAAAAAATTATCAAAAAATGTAATAAGTAAAGTAACCGCTAAGCTTACGTTAGACCAAATGAAGTGATTTCTAACACCAATTATACATTTTTTTTTTCAAACCTGCCGTTTACGAACACCATTTATTTATCCCGCAATCCCGGAAATAACTGTTTGTTTTTTGATGGCACGGTTGGCGCAGTAGCTAAGCGATTGGCTGCTGCGCTGCGTCTCGCGGGTTCGACTCCCGCACGGAACAAATATTTGCATAGCCTATACACAGTAGTTGCAGTTCTGGCTGTTTGTGGATGTGAGTTTTATATGTTTGTAAACGCACCCACGACACAGGAGAAATTTCAAAGGTGGGGCAAAGTTTAAAAAAAAAATATATATAAAAAGTTATTTAAAAAAATTACTTAAATACCATTAGAAATATTTTCCCGTAATTAATTAATTAATGGAGTGTTGTACGTGCAAGGAATTCTAAATCAGAACTGTGCATAATTACATGAAACCAACGGAAGGTACCTGAGAATATGGCGAATAAACATAACATACATATTAAGGCTGAACTCTCATGGTGCGACTTTATTCTGCGATTGTCGCAACGTACAAAATAAATTTGATCGCTAGTTTTTAACCGACTTCAAAAGAAGGAGATTCTATGTTCGACTTTATGTATTTTCTTTTTTTTATTTAAATACGTACGCTAATTTTTTTTAAGAATGGGAAATCATCTAATGTCTTATTCCGCTCTGGGCGAAGCTGAAGGTAGTGTCAGACTCTTACTGATTAAAATCCATCCGTGAGCATGGTAGTTGAGAGCTTTCTCATGCTCACTTAAATGTCTCGCTGATGGGCTATCATCAGCGAGACATTTGGTTCCCTTCATGAAGGTTGAGCTAAGTGGTGCTGATCCACGCGTCATGTTCGTGAACGGGCGCTGTCAGTTGGGATTGGTCATCTCTTGACTGCCATGGCTTACTTTATCATTATAATTACTTATTTCTATTGTTTTTTTTTTATTAATGTTCACTTTCATTGTTTTCACATACAGAAGCAGCAATAATATTGTAGCCAAGATTTTGTAAAAACCAATTTGAAAGGAGTGTCCATGGAGTTTCATGCTCGTTCTTCTCCATAAAAACTACGTTTTAGAACGAGCAACTAACTTCAACTTTTTGTATGGGTAACTTCTTGGCGATTCAGAAGTGCCTGTAAATAGTCTAATTGAAATAAATGTTTTGACTTTTTTTTTTGTTATTTTTTTTTTGGGGCGTGGGAAATCATCAAATAACTTCTCCCGCCATGGGCGGGGCGGGAGGGAGTGTCAGACTTTGACTGACTAAAACCTACCCATGTTCCTTCTTGTGCCCTTTGCGTTCCGGGGGCGCGGTATCTCTTACGAACAACCCGCAGCCCCGGCAGGCATCGGCCCTCAGTGGCCCCTTCCTTTTGCTGACATCTCTTTGAGGCGCGCGTGGAACACGAACGCGCCGTCGACACGGCAAATGCTTTGACTTGACATTAAAATGATCGAAAAGAAAAAAAGTCAGAAACCTAAAAAATAATACGAGTTACAATAGGCATTTTTTAAACAAGCCAAGGTCAATTCTAAAAATACGAATTTCAAAATAGCAGAGAAACAAAGAACAATATTAAATTAATTTTTGTAACAGAACTGACATCTTTTGAGCAATGAGTTGCTCTTTCGATTCATCTTACTTTAGTTCCTAAGATGACATAGGTACAGATGGATAAACTAATTGTGATACAGGAAAAATTGTTCGTCTTTCTATAAAACTGCCAATATTCATTTTTAGGGTTTCGTAAAACTGGACCCTATTACAAAGACTCTGCTGTCCGTCTGTCGGTCACCAGGCTATATCTCATGAACCGTGACAGTTAGACTGTTGAAATTTTCACAGATGATGTATTTCTCTTGCTGCTATAACAACAAATACTAAAAAACTGAATAAAATAAATATTTAACGGCAAACAAATCATGTCTGTTGTATGGGAGCGCCCATACAACAGACATTTTATAGATAATGGTACGGAACCCTTTGTGCGCGACTCCGACTCGCATTTGCCCGGTTTTTAATATATGCGTTATAACTTTCTAAGCTTAAGACACAATAGAGTGATGTAAAAGAATTAACTGCTCAACACTCACATCATTGATTAAAAGTAATTGCAAGTGAGCTGCCCTTATACCAAATTGTTTGTTTGACTGTACATGAAAATAAAAACCGAAGAAGAATAAGTAGTTATTCGAGATTTTCCAAGAGAGGAAATTTAGAAAAAGCAAAATGTTTGATCAAATTTATTTTCTTCCTCTTAGGAAATGAAAGAAAATTGAGTTGTCAAACCACGTTTTCACTTAGTAATCTGAGTAGACAAACATTTTTTCGCATTGTTAGTAACAATGTTAGCCTCGTGCTCCTAAGCTCGACTGCTACGCTAGAGGTCTTTGGTTGAATTCTCAGGTCGAGCAAAGTGTTATTGGGTTTTTCTATGAAATTCTCAGTAGCAGCTCGGAGTTAGGACTTGTGCCCTGTTAATGGCAATAGGCTCGCCCCCTATTACATGTGACCTAAACATACTGGCAAACCGTGGGTGTACATTGGTACACCTTTGCCTAACCTTTCGGGGAATACAATGCGACATTTCAGTCGCATGATCGCACCATCTCAACGAGCCCTTATTCCGTGTTGATGTATAGCACCTATCGTTTACATATCATCGGATATTGTTAGTCCGTGGGACAACCATAACTAACGCTGGAAACTCCGCCTTGAAATTTATTTAATGTTTACCTGGGGTTCCGCCTATTGTTACACGATTAGATAATGAGAATAATAAAATAATAATAGAGAACAATAATTATAATTGTTGATATTACGGTACCGTATGACATGAACCTCGTGAAAGCTGATCAATATAAACAAATAAGCATCTTGACTTGGCGGCCGAGGTTGTTGCCATGTGGGATGTGAGTACAGCAATCATTGTGCTAATGGCGTAATAGCCAAGAGCCTCGACCAACACCTAAGAAGGCTCGCGTTGAGCAGTTGGATCAAGGGCTTGATTCAAAAAACGGTACTCCTAGACACAGCGCGTATTGTTAGGAGATTCCTTTCTCAGCCTACTACCTCGTTAGTCTAGTGGTGCTAAGCGCGACTGCTACGTTACAGGTCTTGGGTGCGATTCCCAGGTCGAGCGAGTGTTATTGGGTTTTTCTATGAGATTCTCAGTAGCAGCTCGAAGTTTGGATTTGTGCGCGGTTAATGGCAATAGGCTCGCCACCTATCGCATGGGACCTAAATACATACTGGCGAACTGTAGGTGTACATTGGTACACTTCAGCCTAACCCTTCCGCAAATACAGGCGCGTTGGTACGCGTGTGTATGTTAAAATAAAGAATAATATTATGGAAAATATTGTTACAATGAGTATCATTTACGTTTGTTATTCCTAAACATTATTGTTTTGACAACATATGTAAGAAACTCGCTGACAACAATCGTACGGTTAGCAACAAAATCGATTAATTGCCATTGTCACTTATATGATTTATCTTTTAAACAAGTATTTGGTTCGTTAGTTGGATATAAAATTATTCTTTAAAATAAACTAAGTATTTGACAAACAAATACCATCACGCCTGTATTCCCCGAAGGGTTATGCAGAGGTGTACCAATGTACACCCACAGTTCGCCGGTATGTTTAGGTCCCATGTAATAGGGGGCGAGCCTATTGCCATTAACCGGGCACAAATCCTAACTCCGAGCTGCTACTGAGAATTTCATAGTAAAACTCAATAACACTTTTTGCTCGACCTGGGAATCGAACCCAAGACCTCTAGCGTAGCATCCGCTGTTAGAACCACTAGGCTAATGAGGCAGTTCCATTGTACTACTATCTGTCTATTATTTATCCAATGCCTACCTACAGCCACTATATTGGTTTCTGCCGCCAGCAGCGTTCCTGTTCTCCGGTTTAAAAAGTATGGACGCCATGGACTAATAATTCTAAGAAATAACTTCTCTAAAGAAACACGTTCTTATAGCTGTCAAAACCCGATTTCATTTTCAATTAATTGTCAAATTGGATTTTAAATTGCTTTGAAGTTAATAAATATCATCGTCAAGTTATTTTTTTGGTTTTAGGGTTCTTTTCTGGGTTTTTTGGGGCGCTGACGCTGCACGCAATCGGTCCGAGCGACGGACCAATCGCGTTCAGCGTCGGCTACCAAAAAATCAACTTGACGTTTGTGCTCACGACTCGTGGCGTTATACAAAATAAATAAAACAAATCAATACTTCATTTGTTTTTTTATAAAAGTATACCAACAGATAATGTAAGTTCGTAAAGTCAGTTGCCACCAATCTCAATATTACACTATTCGGCCTCGAACAGTCAATAAATATCAGTTTTAACCGAAAGCCGAATACTTAATCGACACTGTTCATCACTCGTAGAACAACGACACTTTTTTCTTCATTTTTTTCCCTTCGCCTTCATCAGTCACTCTGCATCGTCCATAATTTGGTGTCAAATAAAATAGCTGGTCAGTCACTGCATCATAGTAAATTACATTGTTGTAATTGTCGAATACTACTCTGGTAGGTGACCCACTGCCAAAAGCACCCATTTCCGTCAAACTGCCAGTGCTGTAGTCAATTTTATACAATCCCCTGGTTTCTCTTTGCACAAAATATGCGTTATTGTTAATATCAGTCGTCAAAGAATATATAATATTTGAGCAAACAGTAGGTTTGGCCTCCCCCTTCTTCAATTTAAACATAGTGAAATTGCTCATAAAATAAATGTCATCTTTCTTATCAACGATAAAGTCATCAATGTTATAATCTTTCAACGCTGCAATTGTCTTCGACTGTTTCTTATCATAAGTATTCAATCCTTTCGTCATAAAGACAGTGTAATAAATCTTGTCTTTAAATTGCATATGCCAAATAGTCTTGTCAAAAAGACCGAAACGACTAGTCAGATTCGTTTCGGGATTATATTTGTATATACCATTCGCACCGCCTATGTACACATCTCTAGTAGACTGATCAACGGCTCGAGCGAAGGAAAATTGAATATCCGGGATATACAAGAATCTTATATCGTCTAAATCGAATGCAACAGTGTGATCCAAAGGTCGAGAGTCTTCGTAGTGAAAATAAACAACATTTGCGACCCTGTCGACAGCTAATTGTCCGGATATTGGATAGTTTTGAAATATTAGAGCTTTAGAATAACAAATGCTGTCGAAGCAAGCATGACAATGGCTTTTGCCGGATATTACAGTCGTTAAAGCCGTCAGGCCGAATAGGATTAGAAGGTGTTTCATTTTCGTTCTGAAAGAGAAATAAATAAGCTTCAATGAGTGAGCGTTGATATTATAATAAATTGTGCCAATTGAAAACCTTTTACGTAAAAATAGTAATATTAGTTAAGTTATCTTTTGTCAATGAAAATAATTTCCTTTCTTTATACAGGGTGTAAATTAATAAAGTAACTGAATGCCCGAAATGGGGTCGTTGACTCATCGCTCTGAAATCAATGACATTTCTTTCACGATTTTATAGTCGATAGTCTAACGAGTATCGAGTTCGTTCAAGTAAATACTTGTTGCTCTGAACTGAACTATTCAACCTATTGACCTCGAGCTGTTATCATTTAGTCAATGTTTCCGTAAGCATACCTAGTTGTTACTAACACCATACCTATCTCTGCTGCATAACAGCGGTGCTGTTCCAGTTTGAAGGGTGTGGGTGCCGGTTTAAACAGACACATGAGACATTTTATCTTTGTCTCTAGGATGGCAACGCAATTTTCAGGGCCTCTGGTATTGCAGATACCTATAGGCAGCGAATCTTACAAGTAAAATTTGACCCACTTCCCGATGCTCGATTGAACTGATTTTTTGCATGCATATGTGAGTTGCATGACTATGCAAAATAATAATTCATCGAGCTGGTCTCATGATAGAGGCAGAAGGTTGCCATAGGAAAATAAAATAAAGGTAAAAAAAATCCTTTTTAAAAACAAGCTTTCGCCAAAAATTACATAATTACGCTAGTTATTTAAGTTACGTATGCAGAAGTTATTGGCAAATCTTAGTACATAAACAAATATGATTGTGTGGAGCACCATCACAGGACATACGTCACTTCCTTAGTTGCCCGTCGTGCACAACCACCTGCACCATCCAAGATCTAAACGACTCTAATTATAAAGCTGTACAGGTTGCTCAATTCTGTTTGGACAAAAAATACGAGTCAAACGAAAGAAAAAGATGTATGTGCTAGTCACTCACACAAGTCCTATCTCTTGATACACATAGAACGGTGAGACGTGAGACATTTCTAGAACCATCCACACAATTTGCGTAGTAGCACGGAATTACTGCTCTGCTCATTTTAATTACTAATAATTAAGCATTGTTTATTTTATACCGAATGTGACTACCAATACAAACCATTTTTGGATTAGTGGTACAAAATTAGCTTTAAAATGTTAATTTAGAATAATAAAAAAACTTACTTGAACTTAAAAACATAATCACACTTTAAATAGATAGATACTTGATAAATGAAAGTTTAAAGAACCACACACTTGTCAGTCCTTTGGCTCAACTGCAGTAAAACACGTAATTTTAGTTCAATTTAGTTTAAAACTATAATCATAGTAAAATATGTTTATTCCACAAAGTTCTGGGTAGTAGTGATAACCATATGTTGCCCTGCTATCATTATCAAATTGAGTCGCAGTTGGTACATAGCGATGTAAGTTCAAAATTTGTATTTTATTAAAATGCTCGAACAAGTTATTTGGTAGATAAAATACACGCAGCTAACTTGTAACTTATTTCGAGGTATAAGAAAAGTCAAATTAAAATCTGTCATCCTCCATTGAAAAGGGAGGATCCTCCGACCAGCCGGGTGTTATGTCTGGCGGGTTGTTGTCGGGATTTTTGTATATATGCTACACGTCGCTGCGAACTTTTGATATCAACGTCAGTTTGTCGTAGTAGTTCGCACGCTGAGCGATACATGTCGCTACACTTCTTTTAGCAAAAATCTGTACAAACTTTTATACAAAATCCAATGTGTCATGGGAATGTGAATGTAGTCACATTTACATCAAAGTCAAATTCAAAGCATTTATTTCAATTAGACCATTTACACTACAGGCACTTTTGAATTGTCAAGAGTCATCACTATCCTTTTTTTTGTGGAAATCCTCGTCCTATCCTTCGGGGGGTTATGTCGGGCACTTACCGACTAAAACCCACGACGTGACAGTGTGAATATTTACGCCTGTCATACCAAATTGCTTGTGCCATTGTACGTAGGTACAGACAGCGTCATCAATTGGTAATCCCTCTTGCATAAAAAATTGTTCGAAGAGATGTTTATCAGTTGATGACGCTATCCTGTACATATGGACGGTAGGTGGAGACAGTTAACTATAACAAGTATATTATTCCACATATGAATTAAAATTATTCACTTACACCTATATGCAGCAAGTGTCCAATCCCTAGCGTTGTTGGTTCGCCTCAATCTCACAAAATTCATCAAGGGAGGTTTTTTCAGAATAGACCCGGTCTGAAGGTAAAGTGTGTAACTGCCCCGTTGATCTCGTGGTGGCAAACACGACTATTGAGCGTGGGTTCTTGGGGTCCATTCCCAGGCTCGGGGTACGAGTCTTACGTAGGTATGTCTTGGGTCTTCTGGCAACGATATCTTCTTCTTTACTTTACCCCAATCAACGGACCCACCACCATGTGCGGCCTGTTCAGTGAACGCTGTCCCCTAGTCCTCCTACGTACCTATCATTCGAATTAAAACATTGTTAACATTGTGCGGTGACGAATTCGCATTTACAAGAAGTAGAAATCCGCTAAAACATCTTAGGGAAATCTGGACTTTGATACCAGGGAAATACCAATGTAGTTTTTTCAATTCTAAGTTGATGTTGGACGTTATTCTAAAATCGCGAATCCGCATTGAGCAAGCGTCGTGATGAATGCTCGTGCCTTTCAGTGTTAAGGAAGACTTTGCTCTACAGAGAAACAATTCCCTTAGAGCCCTAGGTCTACCTTAGTTAAAACATTGTTAACAGTACCGATTTTAATGGCAACGCATTCGGTTGCACAAGAACTGGATATAGCTGCTAAGATAACCTATTGAAACTAAGATTAATTTGTTTTCATTTAGATTAAAAATAAACATATTATCAAATTGCTAATATAAAAAAAACAACAGACAAACACTGCCATCTGTCGCAAATTTGCGTTTCATCTTGCCAATTCCAAAAAAATCTTATAGAATTTAAATTTCATTTCACATAAATAATTTAAAAAAAGAAGAAAATATCATTAAACCATAATATCCATACAAATTTTAACAAACTATTTTACAAAAAAGACAACCTCCTTCATAAACTAAAAAGTACCAAACTACTGAACCAATTTCGATAAAATTCAGTCACATAACTTGTATCTGAAGAATAAATATGACAGTTTGATATATTGTCTATACAAAAGCTGTCAAACCGCCATATTTATTCGTCTGTTAATAGGTATCTAACGATTGAAAAATCGGTTCTAAACCACACAATCAATTGTGATGAAATATGGCACGGGGTAAGTTTGAACTTCAAGATAGGACATAGCCTACTTTTTGTTCCGCGACTTTGTCTGCCGTAGACGTCGCTCGTGAAAACTTGTTTCTAATAAAACCATACACCCCCTATTTCACGCCAAAAGAGCCAAAATAAATGCACCCCAATATTGATAGTAGATATTATGTTGTTTAACTGCCTAGTTGGCCTAGTGGTCCTAAGCGCGACTGCTACGCTAGAGGTCTTGGGTTAGATTCCAAGGTCGAGCAATGTTGAGTTTTTCTATGAAAATCTCAGTAGCAGCTCGGAGTTAGGATTTGTGCCCGGTTAATGGCAATAGACTCCCATTACATGGGACCAAAACATACCGGCGAACTGTGGGTGTACATTGTTACACCTCTGACTACGCCTTCGGGGAATACAGGCGTGATGGTGTATGTTCACCATCACTAAGCTTGGGTTTTAGCAGAACTTTGCTAAGCTCATTTTTAGGTAGAGCAAGCACACTCACACACACACATTTTTTACTACGACATAAAATAATTAAAAACACATTTTGATAAAAAATTTAATTCTAAAACACTTTGAGCGTACAACGTAGATCGCTTGCAAATAGAATATAATATAACATTCATATTTAAAAGCATAGACATCAGCATTTACAAGGAAAATATCTTAAAGTTATCAAAACATAATATAATATATGGAAAAACTTTTATAAACTCTGAAAAATTATACCAACAAATTTTAAATACATTTTTGAATACCGTATAATTACTAATTAATACTTGAAATTTAGGACAGAGCCTCACATGTGCGGTAACGACATGACAAAATGACATTTGTAGGCCAATTTTTTACTACCTTCCATTGTCATATAACTAAATATGACAGTTGACACTTCATAGTTTGACAGCTTTGGTACAGCAATTATGTCAAACTCTAAAAAGATAAAGAAATGAGGAGATCCCCAGAAGAACTAAAGTACCTACTTATCTCTTAAAATTGAGAAATTATGATGGTGCAGTGTGGAACGGTCCTCATGAGGTGAGTCGCCGAACTGGTAAAGGTCGCGGGAAATCGCTGGATGCGCAAAGGGCAGGACCGTTCATAGGGCTATCTTAAGAGGAGGCGTATGTCCAGCAGTGGACGTCGTTCGGCTGTTATAATGATACGTCAAACCGCCATATTTATTCCGTTATCAATCAATTGAAAGTTCATTTGCCAATTAAGCTTGTCATACGAATGTAGACATTAATCCTATACGAATAATGTTTATATTCGTGTGAAGCGCTTACTGTAGCATCTCGTATCTCGCTCTAACATTTCTATGGGATCCATTTTGTTGTATGTCGCACCGCACATATATAAAACGACCTAATATAATAACTACCTCTTTCGTAACATTTCAAGTCAATTAGGTCAAATATTTGGTCCAATCTTTGGTTTTGCTAATAAACCATTTGGTGGGTAGCTACAGCCAATTAAAATGTCAATAATGACAAAATTATAATATAAAACTTATAACTATACACCATGAGAGTACATAACGAACCATAGATATTTACTTCCAATCAAATTATATAAAATAATCAAAATTATATCAAACTTCATTTAAAAGAATTATATGAAGTTTCACTTGCTCTCTTACGACATTTATTGATTATGACTATTAACGATAAATATTATAGGATACAATAAGCTCAAGTATTTTCGAATTTTCTTATTTTTAAAGTTAATAAATATTTTTATATGAAATTACTTTTTTGGGATATTTCGAAAAGTTCAGATGGCCAGTATTTGAAGCTAGTTATGTCGCGCGGCTATAAAATAATAAAAACGTATGTGACTTTTAATATAAGTCTGAAATCGCCAATCCGCCTTGAGCTAGCGTGATGACCAATGCTCGTACCTTCTCTGTATGAGAAGAGACCTTTGCCCCGCAATGGACACCACGATAAGTAACTTTTAATACCACAATTTAATTGTTTCTATTTTTAAATATTACTTTATATTTAGAAACAAAAATCGCATTAGAAGCAAAAAAAAATATATTTTTAGGTTCACGTACGTGCGACAGGAAAACCGAACCATAATAAGATTACTTTTTATCCGTCAGTCACAAAAGAATTTTCTCAAGATCTATGCAACGTAGGATTTTTGCCTTTTTTTTACACAACTCCATTCGAATTACAATTTTTTTTTGTAAATATTAAAATGATAATTGCATTTACCTAACACGCATCAAAATCTAGCCATCTGAACAAGCCTTTTTATTAAATTTACGATATTTTAAGTCTTTAAGTTATTTTAAAATGTAAATAGTTATGATATATATTATTACAACACCAGCCCCCAAAAATATATAATTTAAAAACGGTATTGTTCAAAAATACTCAGTCCTTTACTATCCAATCCACTAACGATTTCTTTAAATTTTCGTAACGATTAAACACGCAACTATGTCTACTAATGTTTAAAAAACTAAAAGATACAAAAACAATCATAAAAACAACAATATATCTCAAAAAAATCGAAAAAGAAATACCTTCGTTCTAAACAAAACGTTCTTAAATAAAAATTACAATTTTGGTAATTTTTATCTCTAAACTAAGCAGGGATAAAAATAAATTACGAAGTTACATTTTAAATACAATAACCGCTCTTAATACTACGACATAAAGTCGTTGTCAAAGTAAAATAATTGTTTCATTGACGGGCGGTTAAAAGTCTAAAAAAAATTAAGTTAACATCAATAATAGCCTTCTTTTGGGCTCCGACTTATTCGGATTAATACGTGCTGTATTTTATCTATACTAATATTATAAAGAGGAAAGATTTATTTGTTTGTTTGTAACGAACAGGCTCCAAAACTACTGGACCGATTTTAACCATTCTTTTACCAATAGATAGCTACATTATTCCTGAGTAACATAGGCTACGACCCACGGGAGCGGAGCCTGCAGTAACAAAAGACGTAACTTAACGCGGGTGAAATAAGTTACGCGGACGAAGTCGCGGGCAGGTCGCTAGTCAGCTAAATAAACAAACAAAATATCCAGTATATAAAACTGAGCTCTCATTGTATGAAAAACCTATACAATGAGATGTCAGCTTATACTGGCATTAATAGCTAGTTTCGTGTCTACTAAGGTACTAAACAAAACGTAAAGCAACAATTCAAATACTAAGAAAAATAATACCTAACGTACAATTTCGCATGCCCGCCCATCCATTGCAGGCTACATTAGCCTCATAGTTACAAAATAGCCGAATGAAATCGTCGATGGATTGGATACTACACCCAAGTTCGCTTACATCGCCTTTCCGTCCACAATGTGTGAATGGGCGCGAGCGACTGCGCCTGCAATGTCTTCAACCAAGGCTTAGGGCTTCGCTTCTGGCTGAAAAATGGATAGTTAGTGCCAAGTCAATTATTATGTCTAACTACGATGGTTGTCAAAGTACATGAGGTATACGCTGGAAATAAATTATTATTATTAATACACAAAATATTGTATTGTAGTGAGCACTGAATATACACTACTATGATGGTAACTTTAGAGTGATACAGGGGCTGTCAATCACGTCTGTCGCCCCCATTCAACAGGTCCCGAGGTGGGATTGTCAAAAACCTCACCTCCTTCCCTTAACCTGAGGAGCCGGTGCCAGTCTGAAAGCGCGTGTGATCCCAGGATCACCGGTGTAAGTATGGGACGGGTACATCGTGATAAGTTTTTGTGAGTCTGAATGATCTCAAATTAGTTATTTCTTTGTCTCAGTAGCATGTATCAAAAAATACCTGTCAGAACGTGGCAAGTTCGCCATTTTAAGTATTCGTATTTTTATTGAAATAAGGTTCACAGCGGCCATTTTGTGTTCATAGATACAAGTCAATAAGTAGTAATTTTACTAGAGCAATCAAACTAAGTCGTTTCAGAGTCGTAAAAAAATATTAGAGCGGTCAACCAGACATTTATTACTGCGTTAGGAACCAAGTCCTACCTTCCCTGAAATTACCTACCTGTTAAATTAGGCTAGGAAATTATTTGTTTATTTTTAATTTAATCTTATCAGTGCCCAACAACGACCAACCCAGTACAGTAACTTTCCTAGAAATCTAGCTAAATTGAGAACTAACGAATATTTTACAAAAGATTGACTAGCCCGTACATCTGTGATGGTGAACGGGAACCTTCCCAAATACTGCAAAAATAAATAATTTTAAGAGGACTTTACAGAAAGCGCGCTCCATACAAAGGTAGTATAATCATATTTTGTTCAATAATAATTAAATTTGTTGGTTATTTATTTTAAATTACGTTTCATTTTTAAAAAATGTCGTGATAGCCTAGTGGTTAAGGCGTCCGCCTCTCATGCATGAGGTTGCGAGTTGGATACCGGGCAAGTACCAATGTGAATTTTTCTATTTATATGTACTTTCTAAGTTTATCTTAGCATTTCTAACATCGTGAGGAAACTTGACTTAAAATATAAGCCTGAAGTCGCCAATTCGCCTTGAGCAAGCGTAACGAGGAATGCTCATGCCTTCTCTTCTCTTACTATTATTTATCACTAGACTACCCAAAAACCTAGATATTAGAGCCCTTAACAACAACAACATACCATCACGCCTGTATTCCCCAGAGGGTTAGGCAGAGGTGTACCAATGTACACCCACTGTTCTCCGGTATGTTTTTGGGTCCCATGTAAATGCGAGCCTATTGCCATTAACCGGGCACAAATCTTAACTCCGAGCTGCTACTGAGAATTTCATAGAAAAACCCAATAACACTTTGCTCAACCTGGGAATCGAACCCAAGACCTCTAGCGTAGCAGTCGCGCTTAGGACCACTAGGCCAACGAGGCAGTTAGAGCCCTTAACCTATCTACAAAATTACATTTGTATGGAGCGCGCAGTCGGTAAATTCCCCTTGATAGATTTTTATTACATTTTATGTTGCTATAAGGGATATTTACGATCAAACTATAAAATTTTGTCCCCACGGAACATATTGTATCGTTACAATGGTTTTGGTGTGACATTAAAAATTCTATATTTCAATTACTTAATTGAAACTAATCGACTATGAATCTATGGTAAATGTGGTTTAGTATAAAGAGGTTAATACATACAGTGCACACCTTCTCTTCTGCCTTCTTGTTGGCCATTGTCTCTGGATTGTACTCATTCTCCAGACCGAAGTGCTGAAAAGTAATAATTAACAATTTTATAGAATAACTAGCTTCTCCCAGCGACTTTGTTTGCGAGGTTTTTTACCCGCGGTAAGTTAAGTCTTTGGTTACTGCTCCTCTCCCGTGTGTCGTAGCGTGGTGTTATAAAGCCTAAAGCCCTCCTCGATAAAAGAAGATAGAAGAAAACCAGTACTTCCTTGCTTTATATAGATAAAGTTGAAATGTCTCACACACACACACACACATAGCAACGCTGTAATTTAACCAATGGTCACAAATCAACATGAACCAAACCATAACTAAGGTTCAGTTCACACCCAGACGCGCTCCTACACGTAGAGCAACTCAAAATAAAACTTTATTTACTGCACGAGAAGATACACATTTCATTGTGAGAATTCAGCGCTGCATGGTGCGACGTATTCTGAATGATTACAATGAAATGTGTATCTTTTCATATAGTAAATAAAGTTATATTTTAAGCGCAAGCGCGCAGCGTCGCGATATTACAGAATAATTAATAAATACAAACCTCCACAATCTTCTTATTAGACAAATGGTCCCCCGGTCCGGACTGTACGAACTGGCGGAGTACTTTCCCGCCCTTTTCAACCAGCACAGCGCCACCGGTTTGCACCCAATCTCCTTTCAGGTCACCACCAAGCCCTATTTTCGTATAAAAATAGAAAAAAAAAGATAAACCTCCACTATGTCCGTGTTCGGGTAGTGATCTGCAGGGCCCATTTGTACGAAGTGATGGAGCATTTTCCCGCCTTTTCTTACAAACAACGCGCCGCCATTTTGTAATCCGTCGCCGATTAGGTCGGTTTCCAGGCCTGTGACGTACTTTTATGTTATTTCTATCATTATTTTCTATTTGACTACTGGTTTAATGGATTTACATGAGAATGAAAGCTTTTTGACTATTTTATTTTTAAAAGCTTACGGTGAATGTTGGTGTCACAATCGGCAACGGATTTATAAAATGTCTACGCAGGTATGCACTTTGAAATTGTAACGATTGGTTTCCCGCGGCAAAACGATTTGCCCTTAGTAGTACTATCGAAACAGAATTAGGTAGATGACACCACTAATCAATTGACGTACTTTTTCTGAGCTGTCAAAACGCGATTCCTCCATAGATTTTGTATGACAATACTAAACTATGACGTCACTTTTTGTTATCTCAATTCACTAACTATTTATGATTTATAGTAAATAAAAATTTATTTTATAGTTATTTAAAAATTCATTGGATTTTCAGAGTTAAAATAAACTGTTTATTTTTTGTGAAGTCATGTCTTAGAATTATTATTTAATGGTGTCCACTTTACCCAATTAAACTTAATGAGTATAAAAAACATTAAAAAAAACAAACGCATTGATGATCTCCACATTTTTTGAAGTCTGTTAAAAAATAAAATGTTTTTGTTATTAGAAAAAATATACATTGTTTCGAGAATTGTTAATCTGTCATTTTTTATTCTAATAAAAAAACGTTACCTATTTATAAATATATTGTACTATGAAGACAAAATCATTACGCAGCGGGAATACAACCTTTAAATTTTACGACGCGTACATTTCTACCTACTTACCCCCAACTACCCCCACCATTTGATTACCATGGCTTTTGAAAAAGTTCTGACATTTCGTCTACTTTTAGACCACTCTAGGAAATCAAGGGGTGATTGGTAAAGTCAGTCAAAGTATTTGTTAAAATAATTAGCCCCGAAAACATGGGCTCGATACTGAGTTGACTTGATTTTCGCAGGATTCATTCTTTCATGAATTGAAAAAAAGAATATTTCTTTTTACACTAAGCAGTTTTTGGTAAACTTAAAAGCGCTAACTCAAAATCAACCCCAAGTTTTGCTAAAGATTATCACACACTCACACCATCACGTCTGTATTCCCCGAAGGGTTAGGCAGAGGTGTACCAGTGTACACCCAAAAGAAGACTCAAGATTATCCCTTTTTAATAAATGTATTGTGTTTACCAATCACCCTGTACTTATCTGCAATTACAATACCTACAGACTCCGGACTATATCTTACCCATCCCGCGTCCCTTGAAGATAGCGTCGCGAGACTGTTTCCAGAATAGGGAAGTGATGATGGTGACCACGTTGAATCTCTTGAAGCCGAGCACCTGATACGTTGAGATGTCATCCACGTAGTACAAGTCTGAAAGATGATGATAAATGTCTTATTATATGGCTGCAGCCTGACGTTAGCCGCGAGATTCACGCTACGATCGCCACGCTTGACTTCGGTGGCGATGTATGCCGCCTGTGTAGCGCTGTCATCCTTCCTGAATTCTCAGGATTTATCTCAGACGGGTCGTCCGGAAGGGGATTTCACAAAGTGTCAGGGTGAAAAGTGTGCATGTGGGTACATGGACACTTTTATAATAATAATAGAAAAGGCTCTCGTTGAGCAGTTGGATCAAGGGCTTGATTCAGATAGCGGTACTCCTTGACACGGCGCTTATTGTTAGATTCCTTTCTCAGGAGCCCTGACCACCGGTAGCTTGGACGTTGTTCCCGAAATCGGTGGGCTAAATGTTTAAATTTTTATATTAATATTTTAAAATGTAACTCATATGTATATACAAATCAATAAATAATAATAACGGCATGGCAAAGCATTTTATATGATCAAGTTCTTTTTAGCCTTATTTCAATGAGTTTAGAATTCGTATTACTTTATCTCTATACAATCATCAGCGCGTCCCGCGAGCTATTTAGGTCACAGAATCATGACAGCTAAACTAATTGAAATAAGGTTTAAAACGGGTCCAGCGGTGTTTTTCAAGCTGCGGTTCACCCACTGACCAAGCGTCCCGCCGCGGTGAGCAGAGCGACAGATAACGCACGCGGCGACGGAGGCGCTGATCTGCCTCAATCAACGGTACACCGTTGGTTGAGGCAGATCAGATTACGAGTACACTCGTAATCTGCTCCACCGCGCGGGATGACAGTGTACGACGATCCATACTGAAAACGTCCTATAAGCATAAAATCACGCGCGCGCGTGCCGATCCCGTGTGTTATACCCCGCGTTGCGCCCCGCGCTCTCGCGCTGATTGGCAGAATCTGCGCGCGTGAGCCCTTCCCGCGCGTAGACACGTCAGCAGTGCGTGGTCCTAGGCGTGTTTTCTATGTAAATTGAAAAAGCCGCGTCGGGGCGCGGTGCAGTGGGATAACCGGCTTAGAGAAAGAAAGAAACCTACCTCCATCGAAGTATTTCCCGTTGATAAATTCCTGGGAACCTGCCTCTTCCACACCGATCCCAATAAGCTTAATGTTGTGTTTATTCAGTACTGGCGCAATTTCACCCAACTGAAAACAATACCATTTCATTTAATTACTAGCCTTGACCTTCGACATGGTCGTTTTTTTTTGACAATATTCATCACCAAATTTGTTAATTATATTATCCCACGGGAACCTTACATTTTTCCGGGATAAAAAGTATTCTACATGTTATTCCACACAACAGTCTCTCAGTGCCAAAATTCATCCAGATCCGTACAGCCGTTTAAGCGTGGAAGAATAAGTAACAAACGACCCATCCATCCAAATAAATGTTTTTTTCTTTCTTCATCCATTCATCCTCACAAACATTTGCATTTAGAATATTAGTAGAATGACGTAGCTTCTAATAGCCAAAAAGAAATCAAAATCGGGCCAGTAGTTGCTTAGATTCGCGCGTTCAAGCTAAAAAAACACTTTTCAGCTTTATAAAATTAGTATAGATTTCTCTCCAAACATTCTTATACTCTTACCGTTTCGTTACAAAACGAGCTTAAACCTACCAGCCAGGCAGTAATGCTTGAGAAGGAGGCGGCGGGACGGTTGAGACAGCGGTTCTCCCGTCCCAGCCGCCGCGGTAGACGCTCCGAACGTCGGTAGCCGCGAGACGACTCCCGGCCACCGTAGATACGGGCCTGTGGACGGTGAGCAATGGGTAGCTCACCGTCCTTACGTTGCATAACGACAGGCCGGTTCGATGGCGCGTTCGTGTTCCACGCGCGCCTCAAAGAGATGTCAGCAAAAGGAAGGGGCCACTGAGGGCCGATGCCTGCCGGGGCTGCGGGTTGTTCGCAAGAGATACCGCGCCCCCGGAATGCAAAGGGCACAAAAAGGAACATGGGTGGGTTTTAGTCAGTAAAAGTCTGACACTCCCTCCCGTCCCGCCCAGGGCGGGAGAAGTTATTTGATGATTTCCCAACCACCAAAAAAAAAAAAAAAACCTACCAGCCAGTTATTGTAATTTGAAATAAAGTTCTCAATACATTATTGAGTAAATTGAAAGTCCACGACGTGTCTGGATCACACTGTTTAGCGGTTTCAGGGTCGCATAACAGTACTATCGGTCAACGGAAATTTTGGACTGATAAACCTTATCGACAAGTGTGCCCAATTCCGGATAATAGGAGGTGGGGATTGGTTTTAGCATTCCCGTGCATCGTATTTAGGTCAAATCACTTTAGTATGATAAGGTTAATATGTAGGATTATCTACCTGTCATCATCTACTTAGCCTTTTCCTAACTATGTTGGGGTCGGCGTCCAGTCTAACCGGATGCAGCTGAATACCAGTGTTTAACATGGAGCGACTGCCTATCTGACCTCCACAACCCAGTAACTGGGCTACACGATTCAAAATTTTTTTGCCCGACCTGGGAATCGTACCCGTGACCAAACGCTCATCAGTCGCGTTTGCGACCGCAAGACCAACAGGGCAGCAGGATTATCTACCTGTCCTACAGGTAAATAAAGTTTCCACCAAACGCTTGGGAAGATTTATTGTTATTGGATTTTTCTATGAAATTCTCAGTAGCAGCTCGGAGTTAGGATTTGTGCCCGGTTAATGGCAATAGGCTCGCCCCTTATTACATGGGACCTAAATATACCGGCGAACTGTGGGTGTACATTTGTTACACCTCTGCCTAACCCTTCGGGGAATACAGGCGTGATGGTATGATGGCTTGGGAAGATTCGTAGAGAGGTATGTGTGTAATAAACAATAATACCGGCCTATTAATGTCCCACAGCGGGGCAAAGGCCTCTTCTCCTACAGAAAAAAAAATGTCTCGCTGATGGTGGCGCGTGGGTTGGATCATTTGGTTCCCTTCATGATGGTTGAGCTAAGTGGTGCTGATCCTCGCGTCATGTTCGTGAACGGGCGCTGTCAGTTGAGATTGGTCATCTCTTAACTGCCATGGCTTACATCTTTAGTACTATTATTATCATTTTTTTTTTTATTGTTTTATATTCAACCTTATTGTTTTCACATGTAGAAGCAACAAGAATATTGTAACCATGATTTTGTAAAAACCAATTTGAAAAGAGTGTCCATGGAGTTTCTTGCTCGTTCTTCTCTATAGAGACCTACGTTTTGGAACGACAATTCAAAAGTGCCTGTAAATGGTCTAATAGAAATAAATGTTTTGACTAATGATTGACTAAAGAGAAGACACGAGCATTGATCACCACGCTTGCACGAGGCGGATTGGCGATTACAGACTTATATTAAATAAACTGCCTCGACTGCCTCGTTAGCCTAGTGGTCCTAAGCGCGACTGCTACGCTAGAGCTCTTGGGTTCGATTCTCAGGTTATTGGGTTTTTTAATGAAATTCTCAGTAGCAGCTTGGAGTTAGGATTTGTGCCCGGTTAATACCAAAAGGCTAGCCCTCTATTACATAGGACCTAAAACATACAGGCGGATTGTGGGTCTAGGTACATTGGAACACTTCTGCCTAACCCTTCGGGGAATGCAGGCGTGATGGTAAGTATTAATTTTAAGTCTATATTTCCTCACGATGATTTCCTTTGCCGATGTCAGTGATGGGAATGTCAGATTTTTACTTCCTAAAACCCACCCATGTTCCTTCTTGTGCTCTTTGCGTTCCGGGGGCGCGGTATCCCTTACGAACAACCCGCAGCCCCGGCAGGCATCGGCCCTGAGTGGCCCCTCCACTTGCTGACATCTCTTTGAGGCGCGATTGGAACACGAACGCGCCGTCGACTCGGCCTGTCGTTATGCAACGTACGGACGGTGAGCTACCCGTTGCTCACCGTCCACAGGCCCACGTGTACGGTGGCCGGGAGTCGTCTCGCGGCTCCCGACGCCCGGAGCGTCTACCACGGCGGATGTCAGTGATGCGTAAGATAAACATGAAAAAGTTCACATCGTATTGCCCGTGCCCGGTTGCGAACCCACATCCACCGCCTCGTGATTATTTTTTTATCAATAGATTGTAGCACAAATACTTCTTGATACGTTTAGACCTAATACAAATACTTATCTTAAATACGTGATCAGATTTATCTTTTAATCAACCCTGTCATCTCTATGGCAATAGATTGTATAAACATGGAATTTGAAACCTTAGTATCAGGAAGCAATTAAAAAGATTATAAGTACAGTGTACTTGATCTACTGTGTAGACTTCTGATTTTTTTTATTTATTTTTTAACCACTTTGGATGGCAAACAAGCCGACGGCCCACCTGATGTTAATTGGTCACCTCTGCCTATAGACATCTGCAATATGAGGCCTAGTACATGCGTTGCCATCCCAGAGACCAAGTCAAAATGTGTAGCAATTTTACCGATACCCATACCCGGAACACAGCAAAGCTGCTTTGCAACTTTTTTGCTTTGAATTGAATCAAAGTCCTAAATGAACCATCGGGAAAAACATTATCCTATGTTTAGAGCTAGATCAATATATATGTGTGCCAAAGGATTATGGGCATTAGGGTATGAACCCAGGGCCCATTTTTTCAATATTACCCAACAGTAATGAAACCTAAAACTTATGAAAGCTTATAAAAGTGATCGCAGGATTTACACAATATGCCAGTGTTGCGGAATCAGTTCGAAAGAGACACTGCGGCCCTGGAACGCACAGGCCATTACGAGGAACACGGATGGGTATTAGTCAGTAAGTCTGAAACTCCCTTTTACTTCGCCCAAGCGGAAGAAGTACACATACATACATACATAAACTCACACCTTTTTCCCATGGGGGTAGGCAGAAACCACAGAACGCCACCTGCTACGATCCTTACATACTTCCTTCGCCTCGTCCGCGTTCATGCATCTGTTCATACAAGCACGCCGGTTACGAGTACTGCGCACCCGACCTTTCTGAAGAACCTCACCAATTAGGTCATGGTAGGTCTTTCTATGGCGTCCTCTCCCGGCGTTGCCACTCACATCTGCCATAAAAATCCCTTTTGCTAGTCGCCTTTCACTCATTCTCTCAACATGACCGAACCACCTAAGCATACTCTTTTCTACTTTTGTCACTACATCCTCATCCTGTGGAAGAAGTCATTTGATAATTTCCTATCCTCAAAAAAAAGGATCACCAAAATACCATTTTCGCGGTGGATTGGAACGTAACTGCTATAAAACTAAGAAATTTAGAGCTTTCTCAAGACATAGGTGTCATCAATGTTGGGCAATATTAAAAAGTACCATCCATCACTCCTATATTTCCCGAAGGGTTAGGCAGAGGTGCACTAATCTTTAGGTCCTATGTAATAGAGGGCAAGCCTATTGCCATTAACCGGGCACAAATACTAACTTCGAGCTGCTACTGAGAATTTCATAGAAAAATCCAATAGCATGTTGCTCGACCTGGGAATCGAACCCAAGATCTCTAGCGTAGCAGTCGCACTTAGGACCACTAAGCTAACGAGGCAAGCAATATTGAAATGAGGATCCAAAAGTCGCAAGGTCCTTTTACCTTACTACGTTCAAACGTTCATTCATTCATTCATTCATCCTCGCATAGTTTCACTATCATAATGGTCCAAATTCTATTGCGCCTGAAAATCAAACGTCAAGTTCTTTTTGGGACTTTTGGGTCACCGACGTTCCACGTGCACGAACTTGACGTCGTGCTCACGACTCGTGGCGGCTACTAGTAGTAATAGTATGTACCAAGATAATTTAATTCCACGAACATCGATAAAGAAGTTGCTCTCATAGATTATTTATTGTTTTTATCAACAGGTATTAAATTATTATCACACGCATACCTCGTGGTACAGCCTAGCACAATATTTATCTCAAATACACGAACGGATTTAAATTTTGATCAGCCATTATGCTTCTGCTCTTTATGCTTCATTATGTTTCTTCATTAAGCTACCTCGGTAGCCTAATGGTGCTAAGTGCGACTGCTACGCTAGAGGTCTTGGGTTAGATTCACAGGTAGAGCAAAAAGTGTTATTGGGTTTTTCTATGAAATTCTCAGTAGCAGCTCGGAGTTAGGATTTGTACCCAGTTAATGGCAATAGGCTCGCCCCCTATTACATGGGACCTAAAACATACCGGCGAACTGTGGGTGTACATTGGTACACCTCAGCCTAACCCTCCGGGGAATACAGGCGAGATGGTAGGTTAATATGCTTCTAATATTTTTATCGCGATAAATTTATATAAACATGGAATTTGAAACTGTAATATCAACAGGTAATTAATAAGATTATGAAGTACTAGAGACCCGCCCGCGATTTCGTCCGCTTTACTTATTTCACACGTGTTAAGCTACGTCTTTGGTTACTGCTCCGCTCCCGTGTGTGGTAGCGTGATGTTATACATCCTATGTTACTCAGGAATAATATAATATCGTTTGGTGCAAAAATGGTTGAAATCGGTCCAATCACTTTAGAGCTTATTCGGTACAAACGAACTAAACAATCTTTTCTCTTTCTATACAAATATTATAAAGTAATATTAGTATAGACTAGCTGTTGGCCGCGACTTCGTTCGCGTTAACTATTTTATTGGTTTCAATTTTGTTTTCGTATATAAACATCTTTTTTTTTTGTATTTAAGTAAATACAAAATTTAAAATAAAAATAGTTACTAAGTTACTTCTTATAACATCAGCTATCTCCGAGTGAAAGTCCCGTCAAAATTGGTCCAGCCATTTCGGAGATAAGCCGGAACAAACAGACAGACAGACAAACATTTTAAAAATTGTTTTTTTTTATATTAGTACCGTATATACTTTCATATGCATTTAGTGAAAAGCTTGTAATTTGAAATTACAAACAGACCCTTCAATTTTATTTATTTGTATATATGTAAAGATAAAGACTTCCGTTTTCTTGTATATTCGATAGCAAGTGCGGTACTTGTGGTGGCTACACGAGACATTATGTGTACAAGTGTGCGCACAAACACAGGTGCACTCCCTCTTCCCTTAATCTTTTAGTCTGTTGGGACGGCATTCCGACACGATCGGAGAGTTAACAGGCGCAGGACCAACAGCTTTGCGTTCTTTCCAAAGCACGGGAGTAACACACCACTAACTTCCAAACTCCGGACTGCAACAGCGCAATTCCTAAAGCGAAAAACAATTACACTTATTGCCCGACCTAGGAATCGAACCCAGGACCCCACGCTCATCTGTTTATACGCCATCTTTGTTGATGTGCCCTAATAGGGTCCGCACCTGTACTTTGTCTTTACACGTTTCATATATATCATGCGCTTGATCTCTCCCCGGTTGTGTCGGATTGCCGTCCCATCGGACTATGTGAGTGAGGGAGAGGGAGTGCACCTGTGTTTGCGCACACTCTTGTGCACTATAATATCTCCTGCGTACTTGGCTAGTCTGCATTAAGATTAGCCGTCGTGGCCGAAATAGCTCTGGAGAATACATAACGAACTGCCTGCGACTTCGTCCACGTGGCTTTCACCCGCGTTCAGATGTCTTTGGTTACTGCTCCACTCCCGAGGGTCGTGACGTGATGTTATATAAGCCTGTTATTTAGGAATAATGTTGCTGTCTATATGTGAAAAATGGTTGAACACGACCCCGTAGTTTTGGAGTCTATTTGGTACAAACAAACATTTTTTTTTACTTTTTATAATATTAGCATTGATATTGGTATTAGTTTTAATAGACTCGCCCCCTATTACATGGGACCTAAACATACCGGCGAACTGTGGGTGTACATTGTTACACCTCTGCCTAACCCTTCGGGGAATACAAGTGTGATGGTATGTGTAGTATTGATAGGTTTAAGTAACGCTAATCTTACCTCTTTAGCCCACAGTCTGCATAGCAGGCACCCCCAGCGTCTGAAGAATACAATGGCAACATTCTGGTCCTCCCAGAATTTTTTTAACTCTACGGTCTGGAAATTAGAATACATTTTGCGTTAACAGAGTTTACATAAACTATTATCCTGTTATGTTTAATTAAAAGGAAGTTAGAAATACTTGACATCCTTTATAAAACTGTAATGGGCCCTAAAAATTTTAACACCTGATATGTTTCAAAGTTGCCCCTTTGGACACTGCTGTGTTCCCGTGAGTCGCAGCGTGATGTTATATAGCCTTTAATATTCCTCATAAATGTGGCTATATTCCAAAAAATATTTTTCCTATCGGACTGGTAGTTCTAGAAATTAGCAAGTTTTAACAAACAAATCTTTATTTAATTTTAATATATTACTTTACAGAGTATTGATTTGAAAGAAATTAATACCTATAGCTTGTTAAAATAAACTAGTCATAAATAATTGCCTATAAATGGTATAATTGACATAAATGCTTTGATTTTGACTTCTAACCATGTTCTTGCCCCCCTCTGAAATAATTATTTAATTGTAAAATAATTGTTTCAGACATATGTGAAGTATTACACAATTAAAAGCAGTTATATTGGGTATTACTATGGCTATTACTGCATATTAAAAGTAGTGAAATTGAAACAATTATTAGTTCCTTTAATGTCACCGGTTTAAGGTCAACTTTCCATTTTCAACAAGAATATTGTTACCAGGATTTAAAAAATGTCTAATTAAAAAAAGTGTCCATGGAGTTTCTGGCTTGTTCGTCTCCATAGAGGCCTAACTACGTTCTAGAAAGAGCAATGAGCTTCACCTTTCCAAGTAACTGATTAACTTCTTGGCAATTTTAAACTACCTGTAAATGGTCTAATTGAAATAAATGCTTTGACTTTGACTTTTCTGTCTTCCATGTTTATGCCACAATTTTGAATTAGTTGAATTGTGAATTTATCCATAAAGTCACAAGCATAGTTTTTAATGTTACAAACAACATTTTTTCCTAGGAATATAGTGATATACTTAATGGTTGAAACATATTTACAAAATCATAGTATTAAAATACTTTTGGATTTATTTGAGAAGTTACTTACAATCATTATTTCAGAGAAAATTACTTTTAATATTTTGTGTTAATTAGGGCTGATTTTTCAATGATCAGATAACTTTTATCTGACAAATAAATATGACAGTTTGACTTAAAATCAATACAAAAGCTGTCAAACCGCCATATATTCCTCCATTAAGAGGTATCTGATGATTGAAAAATCAGCCCTTAATATTATAAATGCGAAAGTACTCTGTCTGTCCGATAGTCTACCTAAACGCTTTTACAAGTAAACCACTGAATCAATTTTAATAAAATTTGGTATGGGGTAAGTTTGAACCCCAAGAAAGAACATAGGCTAGTCTGCATCCGCGATAAACGACATTTACGCCGACGATCTCGAGGGCAGTGTAACATGCTCACCTAGACTGTTCAAATATTTGTACAATCATTTGTACTACTTAAAAGGAAAGTTTAAACATGTCAATAGTTTTCTTTCTACAATATTTTGCTGCCTAAACATTTTTTTATTAGTTTCCATTATCATTATTAGTTCAAAACATGCATAATAATATATTATGATGCCTTTATACAATATCAAAGTTAACAATTATTATTTTTATGATACCTAAGTAATAACTGCATCTGTGCATAAACAGAGGCTGATGATAACCTGTAGCCTTTGGGAATCTCTTAAGTAGCCATAATTGTGATTAACAACCACTAGTATTATTATATTGTTTTTTTACTCTCTACATAGGTGATAAAATTTTAAAACTTTCTTGACTATCAATACTGCTTGGAGTTTTTACCCCTTGGTTAAAGATGATAATGATATGATAATTTTTAGAATGAAAAGTATATAAATTTGAACTGCTTCTGTAGCCTAGTGGTCCCAAGAGCGACTGCTACGCTAGAGGTCTTGGGTTCAATTCCCAGGTTGAGCAAAAAGTGTTATTGAGTTTTTCTATGAAATTCTCAGTGGCAGCTCGGAGTTAGGATTTGTGCCCGGTTAATGGCAATAGGCTCTCCCCCTATTACATGGGACCTAAACATACCGGCAAACTGTGGGTGTACATAGGTACACCTCTGCCTAACCTTTCGGGGAATACAAGCGTGATGGTATGTATGTAAAATTTGCTTCTGCCTTCGACATTCCTGGCGTATTTTTTTTCACGCTCTTTAATTTACATTTTTCATTACTGCTCCGCCCCCGAGTGTCGTAGCGTGATGTTATATAATCAAAACTATTCCTCATGAATCAAGCGATCATACGCAAAAATAAATATTCGAATACGACGGGTAGTACCAAAGATTTGCGCGTTTAAACAAATAAACGAAATTCTCTTCAGCTTTATTGTCGTAGATAATACTAAGAAAAATAATATGAATAGAGCTGTTGCACTATGGTAATAACTGAATGGCTAATAGGTACCCTTCCAATACGTAAGTAACAATTAAAAAAAAAATGTGATTAATGCAAATTGAAATTAATACATCCTGCAATTACAAGCAGGTATGAAGCAATTAAAGGCTGTTGCAAGCTGCTTTACATTACGTTAAACATAGTAACACAATTTTTAATGGAAGGATCCGTTATTCATCCAACTTCTTTACATTGTTGACCACACAGGAAAATGACTTGCAAAAAATATTTTGAAAACTGAGCAGTAAAAAATAATAAAGTACTATACAATCGGCGCGGTGTAATAAAAAAATATTACGACGTTCAAAAGATAATCTGTTTATTTACCTCGCCGCTGGCAATGCTCTTCACTTTTTGTGATCCAATCTGCGCGATATCCGTAGACATTTTCGTGTTTTTAGATACTGTTGATAACTTTAATTTTCGCAAATGCTCAAATAGTTCTAAACGCAACGAACTGAACAACATGAATGAAATTTAATACAAGTTTTGACAGAATTATGGGCATTCTTTGGTGAAAATGAATGAATAAAACCTACTTTTCACTCTCTCGACCAATAGCGAGCCAGGACATTGACATTAGTGTTGCCAACCCTGTCGCACGGTAATACTGTAGATGAGCGTAAACAAATTTGGAAAACTGTAAATGGAAAAAACGTTTTGCGTTTTTTGTATGTGTTATTGTATTGTTCCGTAAGACTCGCAAATATGATTGATTTAAACAAGGTTAAACATACACAGCTATTTTCATGCACGGTTATCTTAAAGTGCTCAGTAAAATATAAATTAACAAAGGTATAAGTTATTATTTCTTAATTATTTACACACACACAAGTATAAATCTATAAATAAAAACAAAGCCAAACTATAAGTATGTACAGTCACAAAACTCTGTATGTATACAATGGTATTGAAATAAAAATAATTTAATGGTCCATTATCACAAAACCAAATGAAACTTAAAAGTATTTAATATTGTTATGCTATTCTATCTACTTTAGTTAAGTTACAATATATTTACAAATGTGTCATTAAATGTACAGTGGTCCCCAAACTAGGCAGCGCCTGTATCTTGGGGTCCAGATTGTGATAACTTAGGTTTTAAATAGAGACACTTGAGGATGGACAGAGTAATCAAAATTTTTAATTTTATTAACAAACATAACCACATATTACAATATCTTTATAATTATTTACTTCTCCGCTTTTCGGCAAGTTTTGTTTAAAATGACAGATGTAAGATCTCCATAATAAGTGATATATTACAGTTTATAAAAAAACTGTAAACAGGTTGTTAAAAAAAACTATAGATTTGAGGTATAACTAAAACAAACGATTTGTGAAAAACTGTGAATTTACAGTTAAATCTAGTTGGTAACACTGATTGTTACGCACGACTGTCAACGTGAAAATAATTCATTCATTCATTTCACCGGGGTCCAATGAGTTCGGAATATTCTGCTCTATTGCACAACATTGCTGCTACCCGATTGGTTAGATAATCTTATTTCGTACGACGATTGGTGTTTACTGCGTAGCGAATTGCAGAAAAGATTCAAAAAGAGATGAGATGAGATAAGATTCAGCCGAAAAGTACCGTACCGTAAAACGATTGCATGTAGTGATTAAAAGGATTCGATGTTTTTATAGCATATTCAACTCGTCTACAACAACAATAATATTACTTATTTTCATTTATGACAACCATTAAGAAACGTACTATAAACTACTTTGTTCTTGGAAAAAAATCTTATATCTTTGAGTCTCATGATGTTCAATCAAGCAATCATAAAAACGGTTTACTTTGCTATATGCTAGTCCATAATACAATATGGCATATCAATCTGGGGTGGTGCCGGAAAATCAACAATGATTGACTTGGAAAGAGCTCAAGAGCTGTTTTAAAAGTTCCCTTAAAAAAAAAACATATTTCTATCGTACTGACACACTACGAGGAGTTTCAAGTTCTCCATGTCCGCCAAATATATATTCTCAAATGCATTGAGATTTTATATTTTGATTAATTAATAGATGATTAGTTTGTTTAATTTGATTTTATAGTTTTGTGCGTGTGTAGGTATGCACCTACACACGCACAAAACTATAAAATCAAGGCCTTACTTTCACTCACTAGCTTCCACACGTGTCTTTCACATGCCGCTACAATGAACCACCTCTTTTCAAGCCAGACACTGTCCAGCTTATTTACATACCTTTGTTTATAACAAAATCACCAGTAAGGCAAGCGCCTTATGACTTAAAAAACCTTCCCCTATCTACATGTAAGAAACTGTGAAAAATGGCTTATAGGTCTCTCATACGACGAATCCGAAAATATTCTCAAGCCATAACGGACACTCGCACTCCCATCTTACACTACACCATTCACTCACACCCAATCACTTGCACACTACACACTACAATCACCTACACACACACACCTTTTTTTGTTTCTAGTTTATAGGTCTTGAGTCCAATGAGTCACTTTTTAATCTTAATTTTAACTTCATAAGTATTTTGTTTATAATACAATTTAAGTTTTGATCTCGTGACGTAACATAGATTTAATATAATACATAGATACCTATCCCAGTGGCAAGTATCGTCATGTACCACAACTCTGGTCCCCAAGATTCATGCCCCGACTAGTTTGGGGTCCACTGTTTTTACTATAAATGCGTACCGCTAATTGTTACCGTTTCTTTTAAACGGATGTTAACCTAATTATGAGAAACCTTTGTAACAATGGATTATAAACTTTTACTTTACTTCATGCCAGTACCAAATGGTGAAATATGTCTTTGCAATTAATAAATAATTACTTATCAACTTTTAGGCAAGGTTATTTTGATTTGATATAATTTAGTGTTCTTTAAGCGAAGTTGCTAATTTATCCAATAGGATTATTCGATTCCAGTCAATTCCATTTGTAAAATTATTGTACTCTTCCCTTCACTATCACGTCGCTTCGTTGCTTCATTACTTAGTTATTACGATAGTTCATTCATTCGTTTGACGAATTCATTCATTCTGCCTTGATTGCTTGTCACCGTCACCGCGTGTTTCACCGGTCTGAAAACTTTATTATTTATCTCAACACCTGGTGAGTATTCCTATTGTTTTTTTCAAATTTACGGATTCTAGCAAATTTTCTTTGCGTCCATGCAAATTTTGTCCAATACTACAACGTGATATTAAGACTCATTTTGACCTTGTACATTCGAGTCACTTCGATTGATTTTTTGTTACGTGTATTTAGTTAGTTTTATGAGTTTTATTGCGTTCTTTGCCTGTTTCTGATGTTCAAAACTTGTTTAGATTAACTCCACACCCATTTTCTATAAAGTTGAATAAAACTAAGAAGTTCTAACATGTAAAAAAGCTTAAAGTGAAGGTAGGAGAGTAAGTACATACATATCGCTCTAAGAAATGTAAAGAAACTAATAAGCCTAATTTTACGCTTCGTATTGGCTAGTGTACAGTCAGATTGGTTCAAGCACGTATTGATGTAACTCCAAGCTATGTCATTACTGTAAAGACATTTTGACATGGACTTACGAATATTAAGTTAGATTTTAATTACTTGAATGACAAGTTTGAAAAATAGATATCTTTATATGCGCAGTACATACATGCACGTAAGACTGTGTTCATACATTCTAAGCAGTAACATAATTGAGCTAATTTGAAGTGAACAATATTCTTCCTAATTATGGTATCTGGGGCAAAATGAGGGAAATAGGTCAACAAATCTATGGTGACTATTGGAGTTTATGATCTTCCCACATAATTCTCAATGGTCTCTTTATTATAGGAAAAATGACAATGTTTTTGGGTCAATTGATGCCCTAGTTAATAATGATAGCTAGATTACAGATTAGAAAAGTATATTCTGTGTAAATGCAAGTAAAATAGTAAAGTATTTACTATTTTCTAACATAACAGTATTTGTTAAGTAATTTTTAACAACATGATTAATAATTTATACAAATAAATAAAATTGAAGTGTCTGTTTGTAATGGCAAATTAACAACTTTTCACTAAATGCATATGAAAGGATATATGGTCGGTACTAAAAAAGAAAAAAAAAATCATTTGTCTGTTTGTTCGTTTCGGCTAAACTCTGAAACGGCTAGACCGATTTTGATGGGACTTTCACTCACAGATAGCTAATGTTATAGAGAGTAACTAAGGCTACATTTATTTTAGATTTTATTTTCTTAAAGCTAATGTAATATTGAACAATATTCGATTCAAATGTTGAAAACATTATTATGTAGATGTTCTATATTTTTATGTGAAATAAATAAAGAAACAATAAATTACTTTTCAACTATGTAGGTATACATAAAAATATACATATTATAATCATTGCTTAAATAGCAAATTGTTTTGTCTGATGTACCTCTTGTGTTTGCACAAGTACTGCTAGTAGCTAGTAGGAATGCTTCAATGCAGTTAAGCGGTCTGAAAAATCTCCTTCAGAATTTGAGGGAGGTGAGCTGTTAATACCCAAGATCAGGTAGGATGACAGCTCAGTTCAGCCTAAAATTCCCCAAGACTTACAGAATAACACTCCTGTTAGTATTAAGGGGGTGATTCTGCTCATATTGAATAACTTGCCGTATATCCATATTTGATTCTTGATTTGGGAATTGCCTTCCTAACTCTTGTTAGTGAAGACAAAAAAAGACTGCTATCTAATGCTGACACAAAATAAACTTTATCAAAGTAATTTTTAAGGTGCATTTTGTATTTAAATACTGCAAAATTAGACTAAATTCCTGGGGAGGGCTAGCAAAAGAATTCGAACGCAGAACATGCTTGTTTATAAAGTCCAAACAATTGTTAATTTTATACATTCTCAATAGACCATCATCATGTCTGTATTCCCCGAAGGTTAGGTGGAGGTGTACCGATGTACACTCACAGTTCGCATGTATGTTTAGGTCCCATGTAAAAGGGAGCGAGCCTATTGCCATTAACTGCTACTGAGACTTTCACAGAAAAACCCAATAACACTTAGCACTTTTTTACACTCATAAGAATATGTAAGTAATAATCTTTGGTCTGATAGGACAGTGATAATTTAAGTAGTAGATTATTTGCTAAATTGAGCAGATTATCTTACAGCTATTAGATAACATTATCATAAGACTAATGTATAAATGAACATGCAGTTACTTAAAGTGAATTTATACGTTTGTTACTAGCTCAAGGCACTGTGCTTAGTCAAAATAGGCTTCACAAAACAGTTTTATACCAAAATGTATAGTTATGTGTTTGTGTGTGTGTGTGTGTGTAATTTATAGCTAACTTTAGAGCAGCAAAAAAACATTGTATTGTTGATTGTGTCAAAACAGGTTTTCGGTAAATTTTCGCGGTAGAAAAACATCATGAAATAATCATTAAAATTGAAGTTCTAGCAATTGTAACTGTATTATTTATAAGCAGATCTTGATAAAATTAATTACAGTGATCTAATATATAAGTTAAGGGGAACTGTTGCTTTTATTTATCGATTGCAATAAGATATTTGTAAGGATTAATTTTTTAATACGATAACGAAACGTCGCTTCTCTTTCATTTCTACGCAAAACGACAGTGACCGCCGAGGCGCGCTGCTTGAAGATTATATGATTATTATGTGATTCGTTTTTTTATGTAGTCTTGTTGGTGTACATTTTTGATAGATCCCCAGTGTACAGTATAAAAAATGGGCAACAAAAAAAATAAACGGAAGCCAATAAAGAGATCTCGTTCGGGAAAAGAAAAACACACGATGGAGGTTGTAAAGTAAGTACCCTCTACCTTTTTGTGCACATCTTATTGAGTTTGTACTATAGATGCCTAAATTCGGCATAAACGTTCGTAGCTCGATTGGTCTAGCGGTCTCGTGGGTTCGGCAAGATTCCTATAGACTGATATCGGGTTGAAACCCGATCACAAAAGTATAGTTCTTTTTAATGATATATTTCTTTAAAAAAAAAAAAAAAACAGTAGTATTTTAAAACAATTTTTATTATAATTCAATTTTATTATTTTTACTTTATAGTAAAAAGAAACGGTTGGCGAGCAATAAGCCGACAGCTAAGCCATCGGAGAAAACTTTTCATAAGTAAGTAAACAGGGTGGATTTTTGAGACCGGACAGTAAACTGATTTTGGAAAAAATGTTGTCAGTGAAAAAAATGCTGAAATAACCGCTCACCACGTAATTGTCACGATTTTTAATGATTTGATTTTTCAAATAAAAAATCAAGTGTTTTTTTTTATTACAGAAAAATCTCTGACGATGTGCTATTCGTCGATCCGTCGACCGAACCTCCAGGATTAGCATACGCACCAGTTCATGGTCGAAGAGTCGTTGACATAGGGCATTTTATCCAGCAGCTACAAACTATGTTTGGCCATACTTCTTTGTTTAAGTGCGACTTCTCACAAATATCACTCATTGGAGAAGTAAGGGAAGGCTTGATCTCCAAATACTCAAGGTTCAAGTTTAGATGCAATATGTGTAAAGACGAATTTGTTGTCACAAGCGAAGATTTATCAAACACACAAAATGTCAACGCTAATGTGGGTGCCGCCGTTACAGGAGTTACTTCTAATGGTATTGGTTTTTCGTAATGTGAAGAAATTACAGCGTGCATGAACATACCCTAAAACGACTTTTAGTTTATGAGAAATGGAAGTCAAAATCCGTCGAATCCATGGCAGCAGCTATGCGGGAGAGTGATGCAGCGATAACTGAAGAAAAAAAAAGCTGAATAAAGGCGGCTTATCTCTAATAGACGTATATGCCGACAAAAAATCTTTTCACAATTTTGTCATTTTTCATTTTGAGAATAGGCCATTTCTAGAATTGATCATTCTGCGCCAAACCCATTTTATTTATGAAATATTTATTCTTCCAATGAATTGGTAACATAATTTCTCGATAACCTTATCTAGGAAATAACTACCAAATATTAATTAGTATTAACTGCCTCGGTAGCCTAGTGGTCCTAAGCGCGACTGCTACGCTAGAGGTCTTGGGTTCGATTCCCAGGTCGAGCAAAAAGTGTATCTATAAAATTCTCAGTAGCAGCTCGGAGTTAGGATTTGTGCCCGGTTAATGGCAATAGGCTCGCCCCCTATTACATGGGACCTAAACATACCGGCGAACTGTGGGTGTACATTGGTACACCTCTGCCTAACCCTTCGGGGAATACAGGCGTGATGGAATGTTTTTAATTCACGCACATATTTTAAGGGATTAATCATACTTCTGATTTCATTCATACCTTTCATATTCAGGCTATCCTTCCCTGGAATGCGCTCCCTCTTGATATCAGGACAGCCACCAGTCAGTATGCTTCCAAGCAAAAGTTGCGAAGCTTTTTTCAGAACCAATAGTAAGAGTTGTCTTGTAGCCTCCTTTTTATTGTTTTCATAAGACATGTATTTTATATGTAGATATGTTTTATATATATTATTAGTTGTAATATATACTTATTAGTATTGATAATTTTGGTTATTTTGTACTTTTGGGCAACTTTTTTTATTTATTTATTTTACTTTACTATAAAACGGCATTTGGGCAATTACATACGCTAAAGACAAAGTATTTAATACATATTTAACGACATTTACACGCCCATCTCACAATACTCCAAACATACTGACAAGATCGTCTTTCACTCGTCCGCGAACACATCACAGTCAGGCTTGGTGTCTAAGAACTGCCACTGAAAATTTCATAGAAGAACCCAATAACACGCTCGACTTGGGAATGGAACCCAAGACCTCTAGTGTAGCAGTCGTGCTTAGGACCACTAGGCTACCGAGGCAGTTAAATTAAAAATAAGGTACTAAATACACTTATTCAGCTCCATCACCTTTTTTTGTATAGCGTCCGTTCAGACGCGGAAAGCTGAACGCATGCGTACGCGCGTCTCTAAACTAGAATAGTGATCACTATGGACAAAAGCTGAATGGAGCTGAATATCATCAAACCAGAACATTTTGTCTACTTATCAAATACTATTGTTAACTACCTACCACAACCCAAGTACTATTAATCAGTAAATTTATTTCCTTATACACATTTACACTGTAATTTACACCTTCAGTTTATGCAATAAAGTTGAAAGTTAATTGCAGTGTCTGTCAGTGGTTAATATGTAGACAACTTGCGAGTGTGGTCAAGTAGTTACGTACCTAAGTTTCTTGAGAAATCCTTCGTGTATAAAAATGATTAGATCATGTTTTAATTGATATCAATCTAGCGTTTATAAGCAGTGGTATATCTCTCCATAGTATAAAACAAAGTCGTCTGTCCCTCTGTACGCTTAGATCTTTTAAATTGCGCAACGGATTTTAAAGCGGTTTTCACCATTAGATACGAGTGATTCAAGAGGAATGTTTATACGTATAGAACATCACGCTACGACCAACGGGAGCGCTACAGTAACCAAAGACGTAAACGCTGGTGACACCGCGGGGTATGTCACTAGTTAGGATTACATAGCGCTATATTATGTACTTTAGTCTTATGAATTTTGCTTCTGACTTAAAGTCTTTATTTCCTAAGATTTTGGATTTGTAAGCGGAAATCGGATAGAAGAAAAGGTTACTGACAAATCCATGGTTCATCATCATCATTATCATTTGAACAGAGTCCACTGCTGGACATAAGCCTCCCCTAAAGATTGCTACAGTGACGGTTTCCGCGGTGCCCGCATCCAACGATTTCCCGCGACCTTTACTAGGTCGTCAGTCCACTTCGTAGGCCTTCCCACACTGCGCCTTTCGGTGCGTGGTCGCCACTAGAGCCTTACGACCCGAGCGACCGCCTGCTCTAAACCATGGTCACCTTCTTGAAATCAATGTTTGTCAAATATATTCTTATTTAAGATTTCTTTAATTCCACTTCTAAACATCTTTTCAAAACCCCCACCATTTTTAAGCAGAGTTGGCGCCATAAGTATTTGTCGTTCCTTTAATGAAGCTCGCGAAATCACACGGTCACAGATTACATAGATACATAGATTTTTCTCGGACGCCCGTTCCCGGTAAAAATATTTTTACAATAAAATTAAAACGTTCACATTATTTATTTATTTTTACCTTCATTTAATCGGTAGTCCTCAAAAGTGTCCAGGTGATAAAAACTCTCACTAGGATACTTTTTGAAAACTCTTTCCTAAGGATCCCCAGACGCCCTCTAAACAAGGAAAAATCCGAGGAATTCTGGAGGGATGGCATCTCTAAGTATTTCCTTGTACTATGTTTTAATAAATCAGAGTAATGTAAGGCAGGTCTGAACAACAGTTCAGTTAGAACCTAAGTACCTATTAGTACAGCTATTATTAGCATCATTATAATGATAGTTAACTGCGCTTTGTTTATGTTGCCATGTTGTACACAGCGCTTTGAAGTGCTGAATCGATTCGCGGGAGTTTTATTTTTGACATTTCAACAAAGAACAGTTTGTTTTTTTTTTTTTAAAGTTAATGTAAAATCTTTTGTCTATAGACACATACTTAATTTATATATATATACCATCACGCCTGTATTCCCCGAAGGGTTAGGCAGAGGTGTAACAATGTACACCCACAGTTCGCCGATATATTTAGGTCCCATTTAATAAGGGGCGAGCCTATTGCCATTTACCGGGCACAAATCCTAACTCCGAGCTGCTACAGAGAATTTCGTAGAAAAACTCAATAACACTTGCTCGACCTGGGAATCGAACCCAAGACCTCTAGCGTAGCAGTCGCGCTTAGGACTACTAGGCTACCGAGGCAGTTAATTTATTAAATATTTATTTAGTTTGTGAGGCCAGGAGGGCATTGATGTAGCTAAACCCATAGCATTTTTATCCAGTTTTTATCTTCCTGTAGAATAGTTTGGGGTTTGACTAAAACTGAATTCTATGCAGACATAGTCGCAGGCTGAAACTAGTTTGTTATATGTAGCTAGAAATTAATGGAATTTTGTTGTGTACAAATTGAACTTGATTTAGATAGACTATTGCTATTTCTTTCTTCCTTTCCATAAAACAAGAAAAGGACGGCTTTGAAGCGCTGTTCAATAATAAAAGATCACATACTCTTATGTGAGTTTAGTGATAAGTAAACAAGAAAATCAACACTAATGGCGGTTTTGAAGGTGTTAAACTGTACGCTAACTTCAGCATATCCGGAGATGTCGAAATTTTCTTTCAGTCTCATATGTTCTGCTAATTTCAAATATTTTTGTAAATCACAAACCAGAATTAGGTCTTCTAGCTAAAATCATGATTCAACCACGTTCTAGACTTCATGTCGGAACATTCAACATAGTTGGCAAAAAGCCAGGATGACATAAAATATTCGGCAAAATCGATAAGGTGTCTGTGTGTTGCGAGCGGCGCCATGGTTCTGACGTCATTTTTTCTCGTTTCCCCAAATGAACTACCGCTATTGGTCAACATATCTCCTACTAAAACTAAGTCGGAAAGGTCAAAAGGTCAGGGATTTCCCATGGACGGTACAGTTATCTCTAATTAAGTATTGTTTCAATGTGTGTCTGTTTTACCTCGTTAACTAAAATTGAAGCTACTTTCTAGAAGTACTGCTTTTAACTTGAAACTGTAGCTAAAATTCAAAGCAGCAAGTCTGTCTTCAATGTTGCATTAACGAATTCTGTATACAAAATATTGTAAAACATTTAATTTAAAAGAGTAAGTATGGAGTTTCTTCCCCATTCTTCTCTGTACAAAACTACCTTTTGGGTTTTCTTGTACTTACGTTTAAAAGTGCTTTTTAATGTTCTAATATTGTAGTAAATAATTTAACTTAGATGAAAGTACCGCAGTCTATTGGTTAGTTTAGCCGACCCCCTCCCCCAATTCCCGTGACCCCCTTTCCGTCATACCGCTTTCTTTAGCTTGTCTGTATCGATCCAATAGGCCGACACATACTAACATTGGCGCCTTGCGGTCTCCATGTCAAGGACTAACCTGTTTGCGGTAAAGGCGCCACACTGCTCTGTCTCCGCCCAGTCTTCAGTAACTACTTCCATTAGGATATCTACCTGATGGACACTGGTGAATTAAAGTGTTTTTGGGCATCTAGCAGCCTCCGCTTAAGAACGTGTCTTCTTCTCTCAACAAAAGAAACTAAAGTCCCGATTGGTTTTATACTACAGTTAGTCTGCGGCCGCAAAAGATTGTATCTATGGATTGATCTTTGCCTATAGTCAATCGGCGGCAATCACAGATTGCTTACTCGCGTGGTTGATTGGTTGCGGGTAGGGATCAATTTACAAATTCATCTGGAGATACATTGTAGACAGCGGTTCCATCAATCCATAGGATAAAATATAAGCTCGTCGTCGCTTCATTGTACACTTTTAATTTTGGCTTTCAGGAGTTTCAGTGGTAGGGTATAGTGTGGCGGAATTGTCCCAATACCACATTTTTACCTAATTTAGAGGAAGATAGAACAGGGGGAGGGAAGGATAGTTGTGTTTTTACCATCCTTTTTAAGATTAGTTCACTCATATTCGGATATATTGTAATGTAATGTCATCCAATCTGATCTAGCTAAAAAGTATTGGTTTAAATAAATTTGCATTCTCATTCAAATCATTCGTATTCATTATCGTGGACACAACATTGTGGCACCAAAATTAGCGTATGAAGTAGCATTATTTTGTTAAGTAAACTCACGAACGTGTTATTCCAGAAATTATTTTCCATTGTGGAATTTGTTCGAAAAAGTCACCGCGACTCTGGAACGCAAAGGGCATTTGGAGGAACATGGATGGGTTTTAGTCAGCAAGACTACCACTCCCTTCCACTCCGCCCAGAGTAAAAGTCATTTGATGATAACCCATCCTAAAAAAAAATACGGAGAAGCACTTTCTATCATTATTTTTATTACTAAAGCTTAAAAAACATCGTAAACAAAATTCTGGTCCAACCACTGAACTAATTAGAAAGCAAATTCATTATGTCCTAAACTCCTCTCTTCCTAATTCAAGGCATTTACCAAAAAAGGTCGCAGATACCACAAAATCTGCCGTCTCATTACTCATTAGCGATGATGACATATTTCTTTATCGTTCAACTATATTATGAGTTGAATCACCCTTCAATGAAGCTGCAATATGTTCCTTATCTACTAAAGCAAAACAATGACAGTTATCTGCTTTGGACTATGATGGATTGTGACGTTTGCACATTTTTCTGAATTTCCGATCATTTTTTTAGATAAAATTTCTCCTATTATATAAGTCTGTAATCACAATCCACCTCGACAAAAACGTGGTGACCATGAATGTTCATGCCTTCTCTTCAGGAGAAGAAGCCTTTGCCCGAAAATGTAAGTCCAGCCAGCCCAGCCCAGTCTAATCTTGTCATCTTATCTCAAAATGTTTATTTCATGTATCGCATCAGCAAAAAAATCTAAGAAGTAGCTGTATAAACAATATTTGACTGCGCAGTCATATTCAGGTCCTTCGCCAAGGAAGCAGATGCATCTAAATGGCCTTCCATAAATTTATCAAACTACAATCTGACTTCGTCTATCTAATAATAAACAAAACACTTCGTTTCAAAAGCGCTTTCCGTCTTAACATTAGCATAGGAGTTTCTTGCTCGTTCTTCTCCATAGAGACCTACGTTTTGGAACGAGCAACTAGCTTCAACTTTTTGTATGAGTAACTTCTTGACAATTCAAAAGTGCCTGTAAATGGTCTAATTGAAATAAATGTTTTGACTTTGACTTTGACATAAATTGCCGTAGTAAATAAATTATTCCGCTTATTTATTTCAATATTTCTTTTTATAGTTTTTCCATAGTACATCACCTTCTACACATATTAAAACCAATTAGACTTCTTATCTAAACGGAAAAAAGGCGTGAATTTATCTCTGATAAGCTTTACGCTCATTTTACCTATTTGATAAACAGCAGCTATTTAAATTCATCTTCAGCTTCAATTTCATTTAAAGTCCCATTATCTTTCACCACTTTTCATTGCTTCTTGTAATCCTGTAATGTTACATTAATATTTTCTTGGTTATCTCTAAAGATTTGTATAACATGTCGACACTATCTGTTCTATCAAACGCACTGTACTTCGCTTAGATAAATAAAGCTAGCGAATTGGTTATAATCTTAATTGCCAGTCTTGCTTTTATAGAAACAGCATTTCCCATAACTTTTTCAAATTTTTGAATCCAATGTACTTTTTCTTTGAGCTTTGTGATGTTGTTTAACCTCCCGATTGCATGGGAGCTCTCTTTAGACGTGCCTGACGACGCCAGAGCGACACCCGTACCCCTGCCAGTGGTAGTTGAAGTAAGACCGTGGGGTTCTAGTCTGTACGACTCCGACGAATCCCTCCGCCTTCCCTGAGGCGGAGGCAATCTATGAGAATGTTCGCACGAAAAAAAAACTGTCTCTAGACAAAGGTTTTCTTACATACCATCACGCCTGTATTCCCCGAAGAGTTAGGCAGAGGTGTACCAATGTACACCTATAGTTCGCCGGTATGTTTAGGTCCCATGTAATAGGGGGCGAACCTATTGCCATTAACCGGACACAAAATCCTAAACTCCGAGCTTCTGCTGAGACCAGGGAATTCAACCCAAGACCTCCAGCGTAACAGAAGCGCTTAGGAGCACTAGGCTAACGAGGCACTCAGGGTTTTTAGACCATTTTCAGACATGTCTTTAGGAACATTGGAAAAAAATTGTCTTATTCATACACCCTTTACCTGGAGGCACTGGGGAAAATGGTGTACTTATAAAGCAAGTTCATGATACCTACATATTTTAGTCATCTCATTATTCATCATCATCATTCCGTTGTAAAATTTCCACCGTGTGAATGACGACTCCTACGCATCCCGCAATCTACAGGAAGATCTTATTGTTTGACATTGCCCTTACATTGTGAGTCTGGTTTAAATTAGAATAGTCCATCTTCTTTTCGAGTCGAAGGTTCAAGTTAAGCCTTTTTTTTTTTCTTTCTTCTTTTTACACTTTATGGAAAGGTGGCCACCTACTGGACAGTACGTGGCCACATTTCTCGCGGCATCAAAGGCGTTTTTGTTAATTAAAGTGCAGTGGTGGGGACGCTTTGGAAATGTGTCCATGTATAATTATGGCAAAAGCCGAGTTCTCCACAGGCAGATTTTTGCTTAAAAGAAAAAAAATTATAATCAACTTGTTTTCCAGTTTATACTGATCTCTCATTGTATAGGATTTCCATACAATGAGAGGTCAACTTATACTGGAAAGGTCCATTGAATATTGCGTCATATTGTAGGAAAAAGTTAAATATTAAAAGGTAAGTTAACTTACTCAAAACGACAGAAAAATGACTAGTCGCGAGATTTGCAGTAATTTAAATTGTAAACAAATAAAATAAAAATTGTTTATTTCTTAACCAAATCAAAACAACAAGTTGATAATTCCGCCTTTAATTTTCTCCTTTAAGCAAAAACGTATCTGTGTACCGAATTAGACACGGAATAAACGTGATGGCCTAGTGGTTAATTCGCCCGTCTTTTATGCACAAGGATGTGGGTTCGCAACCAGACACGTTCAAGTACCAATATGATATTGACACACGGACATCGGTAAAGGAAAAAATCGTGAAGAAACCTGGACATATAATTAATATAAGTTTGAACACGCCTTTAGCAAGCGTGGTGATTAATGCTCATGCTTCTCTGTACGAGAAGAGGCTTGACTTGCACTGGGACAATAATAGACAATAAATCGTTGTCCACTGTATCTTATAATATTTTATATGTCATTTTAAATTATATTTGTGGTTTTATTACCCACTGATTAGACCGTATACGATTCTGAGTTCGTTGATAAGAAATATTTTACAAGCGCAAGCGGTGAAATTGACTTAATCATACTATTTACGTAATTTTCTAAATACTCTTTTCTTTAAGTAGGGAAGTAGTTTCTTATTTTCTATGCTAGAATATGATATGATATAGAATGTGTAACGTGCTGAAGAAGTTATGACGAGTACGTAAAACCAACTGAAAAATATACTCCTATTGAAAGGTCCCTGAAAAAATGACTATGCCGTCAAGAAAATAGGGAAGCGACTCATTATAACATTAAAATATTCAATAGCGAAGTTTTCTCAAAACGATCATGACGAACCAACTTCCCGAAGGCCGGTTCTCATGACTCATTAATAAAAAACAAAATGACGTCATTGGATTGAGACGGCAATCTGACAAGAACAACGTGTACTCCGTACTCAATAAAATAGTCTGTAATAATGACACAGAAAGATTTATTCCACGTGACGCCTAGTATCACTGTCCTTGTCATAGATACGATAATTTGTTCAAGTGGGAAAGAGACAACAACACGTTTTGCACTCGATTTCACAATACAGCGAATGAAGCAGCACTTCAATTAGCGCGCCAAAATACTACTGTATATTAACTTGCTACAGTCTATGGTAGTCAGTATTCATTTGAAAGCGAACAAGTGAGGGCGTGTGTAAAAAAAAGGCATAATATTTTTGTGCCTTGTCTGATTTGAACTGTGATACTATTTTGTAAGAGTTAAAATAACTAACGGTGAGTAAAAAAAACAAAGTGGTTTAATTTCAAATGTGGTGTTTATGAAAATGTTTACGGTTACACTTACACGTACCTACATTACTTTAACTATCATTATACCGATGTTAGTTTGAGCACGCTATTTGTCCGTGAAGGCAAACCAAGGTGATTTTGCCGTTCCTATCATGTTTATGTCAAATATTGTCCGTATAAGAACATTGTTATCCGAATCTAGAATTTTCTGTAACTTAAATAAATTGTTAGTAAGTATTTACTTTGACATGCCATCAAAGAGGCCAAAAACTTTTTCTGTCATTAAGAATAGAAAACTTTATGGTACAATGAATTAGTTTACACAAATTCCCGCGTAAAAGTGACATTAATAATTCGAAAATAAATCTTAGTAGGTAGCTAATAATTCAGTAATGACGGTATGGATGACTTTAATTAATTATGGTGAATAATATTATGTTTTATTATTACTCATTCAAGCTCAAATGAGCGTTCGTATGTGGAAAATCTTTAGATCGTTGTAGGGTTGTCATAAGATGATTTTTGATAGCGTGTCTGGGTTTGTCCGGGTTTTGCTAAGTTTTTTACGATTACCCAAATCTGTGGTAATTTCTTTTTTATTGTTATTTCATTAGAAATTAAGAGGATTTTATGATAAAGTATCGAAAAATTTTTCATTTTAAAATTCACTATACAATAACGGCTTTTTTCACCCAAAAGTCCGGCTTAACTGGCTCGTGGTTCGGATTTAGGATCTGGCAACCTTAGTCAGTTGTTAGCGTGTCATGTTATAGGTACATATATTTAATATTTTTATTAGAATACATAATTATTACTGCTTAAGAAGTCAAACTAGAAACATAATTGGCAATTACCATAGAAGTAAGATTGTAGATGTACCTACCTGACGTGTTTTGATACTTCCACGACATTGTATTTACTTAAGCAGTTACCTACACATTTTATACTTACACCCGATTAGATAAACAATCTGCTTTTAATACTATTTAACAACTAGCGAACTGCTCCCGACTTCGCGACTTGTTTCACCTGCGTTAAGTTACTTACGTCTTTGTTTATTGCTCCGCTCCCGTGGGTAGTAGCGTGATGTTATTAGTATATGTTACTCAGGAATAATGTAGCTATCTATTGGTGAAAAATGGTTAAAATCGGTCCAGGAGTTTCGGAGCCTATTCGATGCAAACAAACCAACAAAAAAATCTATTCTCTTTATAATGTTAGTTAGTAAAAAATACACGTTGACTTGATAGACTCCTTTTCGTGGGTAATCAGCTTCCTAATTTATGTAGCGACCTTGACAGCTTTGTCGTTTAACTCGTTCAAATCCTTGAGTGTGGTGTGATGACTCAAATTCTAAATAACGGGTAGGTACAAAAAGACACATAATGAAATCAGTAGTTACAGGACCTACGTTTTTTTTATTGCGATCTTTTCCTTTCTAGGCCATACCTAGGATCCTTCTGTTTACGGGGCATATAATTTTGGGTCAATGTTATAACCTTTTTTTACGTTTTTGAATATTGTAGCTTGTAGCTAAATTTGTAATTACCCCCCCATCTCCCGTATGCTTGCATCTGTAAGCACAATATTTTACTACTAAATTTAAGTCGTTTGCTTGCAATTATTTTTGCTCAATGTTATAGTAACCGGCACGACTCGTGAGCACGAACTACAAGTTAATTTTAGGGTCTTTTTGGCAGAAGGAATGAGTTTTTGGGCGCCTCCCGCCTTCTTCATTCCGCCAAAGGGACCCAAAAATTAACTTGAAGTTTGTGCTCACGAGTCGTGCCGGATACTATACTTAGTGTGATGGGCAGTATAATCATAGTTGACGGCTATTTTATGTGTCTTTTTGCACCTCGTACTATGCTGAAAGTGTATTGGACAAAAGTTGGTTCCTAAAGATAACATTACTTACTACCTTTTAAACCTTTTGACCGTCACGTCATAAAAGCAAAAACATGTCCCCTCAGCACCAAGGTACGAATTCATCCCCTAATACCTTCAAAATAGTAGTGAATTCGGAATTGTATCGATGTTGTTTTATAAGCTTTTTTAACGTATAAAAGTTTGTCATGGGATCGTGACCGCGGCGTGCTAGACACATTTTGCTTTGTCATATATACATGACTGTGGCGGTCAAAAGATTAACTACTCCTAAAACAATTAATTTTAGTTTAAATTTTTTTTTCGTCCTTTCAGCTATAATGTCGATCCACATCAAGGACTCTGATGACCTGAAGAACAGGCTGACCGAGGCCGGCGAGAAGCTAGTGGTGATCGACTTCATGGCCACCTGGTGCGGTCCCTGCAAGATGATCGGGCCCAAACTAGACGAGATGGCCACTGAAATGGCTGACGCCATTGTTGTTCTTAAGGTGAGGATTTTAACCTTGACCTCACACCAACTACCACGCCTGTATTCCCCGAAGGGTTAGGTAGAGGTGTACCAATGTACACCCCTAGTTCGCCTGTATGTTAAAGTCTCATGAAATAGTGGCGAGCCTATAGCCATTAACCGAGCACAAATCCTAACTCCGAGCTGCTACTGAGACTTTCATAGAAAAACCCAATACCACTTTTCTTGCTTTGGGAATCGCACTTAAGACCTCTAGCGTAGCAGTCGCGCTTAGGACCACTAGTCTACCATTCAGTAATTCAACTTTTAATCGATTCTACTTTTCCTTCCTGCCCTATTAGTGTAATGAAATTAACAGGAAACATGTCGCCATATCATGACAAGTACTAAAAATATTCTTGAAGTTAACTTCAAGAATATTACTACCTATTCACTGTTTCCATGTTACGGTTGGATGCAAACAAAGATTTCAATATTTAATCACTCCGATCAATAATGGCTAATTGCGTATGGTCTACCGCATTGACCATGCATCGACAAGGTTCTTGTGATGTGGTATACTTTTGACACGCCATACGACTATAAATTATACTGCCCCGCTGTTTCGTGGTCGCAAAAAAGACGGGAAAAAATGTTGACTAACCCCCGACAGAAGAATAAAAATGCCTACCGCAGCTAATAAAAGAGCTGATAACCTTGAAAGGGCTGAACCGATTTTGTATAACATCTTAGAACCATCGCTAGGAAACCTGCTTTCAAATAAAAAACCGCTTCGGTTCACCCGTTTAAGAGCTACGGTGCCACATACGTCAAACTTATAACACCCCTCTTTTTGAGGTGGGGGTTAAAAATGGCATTGGGATTTTTCGTAAGGAATTTCTCAGTAGCAGCGCGGTGTTAGGAGTTTGCCCGCTTAATGGCGAATGGCTCGCACCCTATTGCGTGCGAACTAAACATACCGGCGAACTGTGGGTGTACATTGGTTCACCTCTGCCTAACACTTTGGGGAATACGGGTGTGGAATTGACCTTCTGATATTAATCATAGTACAAATACAGGTTTTACACGACACCAACGTCACTGTTGTAGCGACAAAGGTATACATCTACGGGAATGTAAACACAGACATGCTTTATCTGTTAGATAAACAGATAGTAGTACTTCGTTATGTTATTAATTTAATTGGATTTGCTATTTGTACTTGGGTTGAAAAAACCTGCAAATCGAACCAAAGACCTCTAGCGTAGCAGTCGCGCTTATGACCACAAGGTTAACAAGGCAGTTCTACTAATTAAATTAATTAAATGTTCAAAATTTAGTCGCCATGTCAAAAACTGTAGTTAAATTTGTGACATTTTGACTGAGATTTTTCTGCGGATATCTCAATATCATCCACCCTGTGATAATATCTTGCTTATGCAGAGATACCTTAACTTATATTTTCAGTCACAAACACATTCAAAATAAAGGCTAGTCTTTGTTGGATTCCTAATGCGACGGGTGCTAACAGGATCCTAATACGAAGCCTCCGCTGTCCGTCCGTCTGTCTGTCAGTGAGCTGTATCTCATAAATCGTAATAGGTAGAGAGTTGACATTTTACCGTAGTGTATTGCTGAAGAAAAGTGTTATTTTTTATGTAGCGGTAAATATTGTACGGTTTCGTACGAAACCTTCGAGTTCCAATCTCTTTTAGCCGGTTTTAATTCCTATTCCTACGGTTTTGTCCACAGTAGACCTTCTTGACTTGATTTATATGGTGGTCAATCTCGAACTACGGGTTTATGATGTCACTTAGCAGTTGCGCATTCTTACGTAACGAATGGTGCTGACGTCATTTGTCATAATGCGGAGACGAACGTGTTTTTCGCACAAGAACACCATTTTAATTGCGTTTTCTTTAACAATAATCGACAAAGTAATAACATAACATACCATTACGCCTGTATTCCCCGAAGGGTTAAGCAGAGGTGTACAAATGTACACCCAGAGTAATAAAAAAATGAATGTAAAAGTTTTTCAAATAGAAATACCTATACAATCATATGTTGTACTAGCTTTTGCCCGCAGACAGAAGTAGCATGTTCTTTCTTGGGGTTCAAACTTAACACTGAGTACGTTCATCAAAATCGGTTCGTAGTTTAGTCTTGAAAGTGTAACAAACATGCAGTTACTTTCGCATTTATAATATTAGTGGATGTATGGATTTTTATGCATAATAAAATATTCTTCCGTACTTATTTGTTATTGGCCTTTGACTGTAAAATCTTTAGGGCCATTGATCCAAAGGAAATGTTTTAACTCTTTTATTCTTATTAAATGCAATAAAAGTATTGTTTGTTGGGGGTATAAAAAGAATACTAACTATACTATATTATTTATGTAAAACATATACGTACGTAAACATATAAGTACGTATATTTATGTAGTATTTATGTTTATTTTCATATATAAATTAGCCATATACCGCGCTTTCACTTACGTCTTTGGTTACTGCTCTGCTCCCGTTGGCCATAACATGATATTCTATACGCATAAACCTTCCTCATAAATCACTTGATCAATGAGTTAATGTTTATTTTCATATGTAATTTAGCCATATACCGCGCGTTCAGTTACGTCTTTGGTTACTGCTCTGCTCCAGTTGGCCATAGCATGATGTTCTATACGCATAAACCTTTCTCACACATCACTATATCTATTAATGACCGCATTAAAATCCGTTACGAAGTTTAAAAGATCTAAGCGTACAGACGGCGGAATATGTAGATATGAAAACTATCTATAAGCAAATAAATAAAAGTTAATAGTGAGTCAGATCCAAGCTTTGCAAAAATACTTAGTCATTGGAAAGTCCCAAGCCATCTTTCTATTTGTCTGTGAAGTTTTCCTTCTTAAACCTTTTGAATAATCCATTATATTATTGAATTTTTCGGTAAACGTTATTTTTCAGGGTTTAAAATAAACTTTAATTTTAATGGTGTATTTTTTAATCTCAGACTAAATTGACAGCTTACTACGTCAAACATAAAAATAATGTGCTTTCGACACGTACAGACAAAGCACACTATTTTCAAGATTGATACATACAAAGCTGCTAAATCAGTCTCTGAGATTATTAGATGACCTTTATTTATTTAAAATTTATTTTCCCTATGAAAGGCTCAGAAGCTACCAAAGGTGTGACTTATGGCCTTTGAAAATGTCACTGAGGCCTTTTTTTGGGGGGTGGGAAATCATTAAATAACTTCTCCCGCCCTGGGCGGGGCGGGAGGGAGTGTCAGACTTTTACTGACTAAAACCCACCCATGTTCCTTCTTGTGCCCTTTGCGTTCCGGGGGCGCGGTATCTCTTACGAACAACCCGCAGCCCCGGCAGGCATCGGCCCTCAGTGGCCCCTTCTCTATGCTGACATCTCTTTGAGGCGCGCGTGGAACATAAACGCGCCGTCGCGTCGACACGGCCTGTCGTTATTTAAACGTAAGGACGGTGAGCTACCCATTGCTCACCGTCCACAGGCCCGTATCTACGGTGGCCGGGAGTCGTCTCGCGGTCACTGAGGCCTACTTGCAAGACAAGATAACCCTGGTTTTTCTACTAATAGTTTATTTCCAATACGTGGCCATATTTTGTACTTATGACAGTATTAAGCCTCGTGTTAGCAATTAACTCTTGAGTTAGGTAAGGATTTGTGTAAATAGGCCTTAGTCACTGTTGAAAGTTGCATTCCTGCAAGATATCTCTTGCACACGATTTTCAACTCTATTTCTATGACAAATAATTGTAGTATAATTATGTATTATTTCGGACGCTGACTTCTGAATGTCATGAAAAAACCCTGTAACTTAGGTTTTTGTACAAAATAATGTTATTCTACATTTAAATATATTCTGATAAGACTGCGGTCACCCACAAGCATGTTTCCATATTACTTGAACTAATAGGTACCTATGAATAATAAATGTTAATTATATTCAACTATTGTAGATACTTAAGTGAATTGCGATAGGCAGGGTGGGGCATTGTCAGTTGTAACTCGTACTGCCCATCCCTTTTTGCACGCAGCATTTATACAAAATGCATTTGGGTTCATTGAACTCTATACGTCAATTAACTTTAGATTGGACAAAAAATAAAACCGTTTAAAAACAAACAATTAGCGGTCAGTATCATAGAAATAGTGTATCTATGCAGATTAACTTCCAAATGTGAAGAAAATATCTGACAAAACGCGGTTTCTCCCGCCATATTGAATATCCGTTATCGATTGAAATAAAGTTCATTTTCGCATGAAACGCGTCAAAGCGTGTAGTATTCGATGGCCATTTTGTGTCTCAAGGCGTCAGCTTTTTTTATACTTAGTGTGGAGACGTCGGTCAGTACTTAAATCGGTATTATTTTTGTCTATTTATACACAGTTAATGCAGCACTCTTATTTTTAAATGTCGATGTTGCCAAGTGTGTTAAGACTACATTAATAAACAGGAATGCATGCACAATTTTCTTCAATGAAAAATTTGGGATCAGAAATATACTTAGCATGAATTGTCAAAAAACCAGTATTGGTACGATTCTTTGCCAACTGATTCTAGTAATAGATATCCAATGATGCGTCATTTTGAACTGTTTTTGTTGACTGTGATGTCATTCCTGCAAATAGTATCTGGTGAAATAAATGACAGTCATTATTGTAGGTTTATTAATTTATAACACTGACCTGTCAAAGTCATTGTATTCTAATCTTGAGATTGTAAAATATGCAACGTAATTTTACTTGCCGCGTGGCCGTAAGTAATGATAAGATAATGGATTTATATCAGGCATACATTTACGGAAAGAAAACTTAATATATTGAATAAATATCAATGATTTAATGGTATGCTCCCTGTAGTTTACCTACGAATAGTTTACGCCCCTTTTTCTCGCTTGAAAGTCTCGAACCATCACGCCTGTATTCCCCGAAGAGTTAGGCAGAGGTGTAACGATGTACACCCACAGTTCGCCTCGAAAGTCTCGAAGTATTTCATAAAACGGAATAAAATATTTTTCTATAGGTGTTACAAAATTTTGTTTTGACCTGTGTGTTTAAAAGAAGTTACCATGAACTCGGCTTACAACACCTTAATACTGTTGGATTTTAAGTTTTTAGTAATTGGCAGTACAAATTCATCCTACAGTGCTATAATACTTAGGCATTACATTGAGGTGCTAGTGTCAGTGAAAACGACCTTGAGTCCTTATCGAAATAATCATCTTCATATAAGTCGAATGACGTCCACTGCTGAACACAGGCCTCCCCTAGAGATAGCCACAATGACCGGTCCTGCGCTGCTCGCATCCACCGATAAATCATCTAATACATAAAATTCTCGTGTCGCAGCGTTTGTTGCCAAACTCCTCCGAAACGGCTAGACCAATTTTTATGAAATTTTGTGTACATAACGGGTAGGTCTGAGAATCGGCCGACATCTATTTTTCATACCCCTAAAAAATTAAAAATATGGCAATACAACGTTTGCGGGGTCAGCTAGTAATGTATTAAAATTCCTATTTTCTTGTCTTTCCAGGTCGACGTCGACGAATGCGAGGACATTGCGACGGAGTACAACATCAACTCCATGCCCACCTTCGTCTTTGTGAAGAGCGGCAAGAAAATAGAAGAATTCTCAGGAGCTAATGTTGACAAACTGAGGAACACTATCATCAAGCTGAAGTAAAGCGGAACCTGGGTCTTGTACGCTAGCCCACATTCCCACCACGAAAAACCTTACAAAAAGGCATTTTACAGCATTTTGTGAATAAATTAAATTCTATCTATGTATTAGCGATTTTAATCGGCATGTTTAGTTGCTGGTTGACTAAAATATACCTGTGTACGTAATTGTTGAGACGGTCCATAGAATAGTTATACGATACGCTTTGCTGCCCCAATATGATATCGCTAAGACTGTGTCATCCGAACTTTTAAGATAAACCGCCATTTTTTAAGTCGATCTTGTAAGGTTTTTCTGTTGGAGGTAATAAAGTAGCAGCTGGTTAAATAACGTTATAGCACGCGGCACTAATGCATAATAATAATGATTAATTAATTTGTCAGCCATCGGAAGGATCACAATTTTTTGTTTAAATAGTTTTTTTTTTATTGAAGTGTAAGTAGGCGTATTTTTGTAATGCAAGTGTGTCTTACTAGCATTTAGTGTGCTTAAATTTTAGCACTTTCTGCGTTAGGTCAGCGTACAAACTCTATTTTCGTATTATTTGCCGTGTATTTTTCATTATATGTATGTTACAGAGTATTGTTACTTCAATAAAATATTGTCTAAAATATACATGGATTCCTTTTAATTTTTCCTTAACCGCTATTAATATGAATCAATCGGGATCTGAGTACTCTCGTCTAGCTAAATTGTAGGAAATATTAATATTCCTTTTGAAGTTTTGTCCCGATTCACCCAGAAAATTCTTGAAAATGTTTCTGGGAAGTCTTGTTTTCACAATTACAAAGTTTTTTTAAAACAAAAACATGGTCAAAGTACCTTCTGAAAATGACATTTTCTGGAAAATATCTGCGGGCACGGCATCGGCAGTGCCCCCCCCCCCCCCCCCCCCCCCCCGCCAAGACGAGCCAAGCGAAGCGCAAGGGCACTACCTAACCTTTCTCGATGCGCTTCGTCGTTATTTTATACCCTCATATCGGTTCATCTCGTCTCGGTTTGGTCTATTTTACATGTGTCAAAATTAACGATTACTTATTTTAAATGAAGCTTTTTATTTTGAGTACTTATTAAATCTTTTTCTTTTTGTGTAAGGCTTCAAAATATATTTTATTGTAATGAATTACAAGTCAGCGTGTCTGTAGCCGCAGCTCTTCATCTATTGTCTGCGTCTTACAAGTTAATTTCGGAATAAAATAAAATGTAAATTTGTATTTACATTTGGTTGTCCAAATGTTTAATTAGCTAAAAATTACAGAAATCATAAAATTATTACATATAAACTTATTGTATGAATGTTCTGTACAAAACAAAAGCATTCTTTGAACATCTTATTGCTATTTCAATATTACTTTAATGCTTATGTACACCTTCCGTAACTGAAACAAAAAGAAAAATTAAATATCAAAGTATCTAAACTATTAAAACAATTGACTCGATCCCACGAAATATTTACATAAAAAAACAATAATGCTGGCACTTGTGCTAACATCCGCGTCATGTCGCTAACACAAAATCAACTATGGCTATAAGGGTATTTTTGTATAAATCAAGAAACGGGTATAACAAGATATGCAAACACAGTTTTAGCGTGAAGAAATTTTTCCATAGCCTCTTTAGAATGCCTTGTTTTCACTACCAGCAGGCATTAGTGGTCGCAAATGTAACGATGGAATATGACACCCTAACAGATACTGGGTTTCGGCAGCATTAAGGTCACCAAGGTCAATATAAGAAGAGGCACGGTAGGAAGAAATCTTACTGTGATTAATCCCTCCGCTTCTTGCCGTGTTGGTCGTGTCGGTCGTGATGGTCGCGCTTCCGTCCGGACTTGTCCGCACGTTTGGCTTCGCTCAAGAACCGATCCAGACCGAACGGATCGAAGTCTGCGTCCGGTTGGTTGCTGCGGGATTGTGACTGTGGAAAAAATGGGACTATTAGATGAGGGCTACAATATAGTTCTGTTTGTAACATACCATCACGCCTATATTCCCCGAAGGGTTAGGCAGAGGTGCACCAATGTACACCCATAGTTCGCCGGTATGTATTAAGTCTCATGTCGGTATGTATTATGTCTATTGCCATCAAACGAGGCCAAATCCTGACTCCAAGCTGCTACTGAGAATTTTATAGAAAAACCCAATAACACTGCTCGACCTGGACTCGTACCAGTCGCGCTTAGGACCACTAGGCTTACAAGGCAGTCCTTTTTAAACACAAGTGTATAAAATATATTCCTTCTCATCATCTGCTTAGCCTTTTCCTAACTATGTTGAGGCCGGCTAGCAGTCTAACCGGATGCAGCTGAATACAGTGTTTTATATGGAGCAACTGCCTATCTGACCTCCACAACCCAGTTACTGGGCAACACGATACCTTTTGGTTAGAGCGGTTGTTAGACTTCCTGGCTTCTGACTATATATGTAACGACTGTCAAAGCCGGGACCAACGGCTTTACGTGCTTTCCAAGGCACGGGGGTGTCACACCACCAGCTTTCAAACTCTGGGCTTCTACTAAGCAAATCCTAATGGAAAAACCCAATCACATATTTTGCCCCACCTGGGAATCAGACCCGTGACCCCACGCTTATCAGTCGCGCTTGCGACCACGAGATCAATGGGGCAGTTATAATATATTCCTTCTCGTGATAGACACCACTGGTCAATTGACACACTTTTTATGAGCTGTCAAAAGGCTTCCCTATAGATATTGTATGTCAATAGCAAACTGTGACGTCACTTATTTCCCAACTTAATTAACTAACTTTGTATTGATTGCAAAGTGATTAATGTCTAATTTTACAGTTAATTAAACAATAATCGGTTTTTACGGCTAAAACAAAGTGTTTTTTGGAAAAGCTGTGGCTTGGAATTATTTGTTGATTATGTTTACTGCCCAATCAAGTTCGATTATCGGTGTGAACAAAGGAATCCACCAATCACATCGATTGACCTTCACATAATGTTTCGGTTTCGCGGTATTTGATTGGTCGATTCTTGCGCATCTGTTCTTCGCTCTACTCGCCTCTGCGTCGGTGGAGTGTCACACTTGAAAAGGACAACGAGTCGCCACCCTTTTACCATGAATTTAATTCCCAGAGTAGATTTTTCGTCAATTAGTATTTAAAAAAATATGATATGGATTGAGGGATTTCTACGCCAGAGATCTACAATCATGTACTGGTACATCCATTGTATAAGTTTGCGCTTCCTCCCTTTCACCATATTGTTTTTTAAAACGATACTAACCGGTTCGTCTCTACTGGAAGGCCCGTCCTTCTCAAACTGTACAGGACCGGCGCGGGTGTTGCTGCTGGAGGTACCCGCGAACTCTTTGTCTGCCACGAATCTGGAACAAAAACAACATAAAAAAATAGTTAATTAAATTTTTTATTAATATTTCAGCACCGGGTCGACACGGTTAGTTGCCAGCGCGCCGCCCGCTAACCTTCACCTTTTCTATGTCCTTATAAAAAACAATATTTAAACGCACACAATTGAAAGCCCTAATTTGAATATCAAATATTTCCTGTCGGAATCATGCTGTTTTAATGAACGATAACCATTATCAATAAAATATTTTTTACATCACATAAACCATTGAGAATGTTGCAAATGTATAGAGGCCTATTATTACAGTGGCCTGAATAACATTTTCACCCTACTGGGGGTGCACGATTCTCATTGGAGGAACGGTTTTCCTCATTTTGCCAAACTGGTGATTCCGAAGTCGCATCACTTGTGACTGGTCATCTTTTAGCTGCCTCGTCTTTTTAAATTGAGTAAAAACATGCAACTATCTGAAAGACTTTCTTTCTGACAATTTAAAATTACAGGAAGTTTTAAATGGTTATTTCAAACTAGCTTCTGCCCTCGACTTCGGCCGCGTTAAACTTGATGTATTATCCCACGGAACCGTACATTTTTCCGTAATAAAAAGTATCCTATGTGTTATTTCACACTACAATCTATCTCAGTGGCAAATTTCATCCAGATCCATCGAGCCGTTAAAATGTGAAAGAGTAACAAACGTCCATTCATTATCACAAACTGATATGTGATTTGAGTTTGACGATGTCAGCGTCCAAAGTATTAAAAGATGTCTCAAAGAGATGAAAAAAGAAAAGGCACAAGAAGGAACATGGATGGAACTTTTTGACAAGTGTAGTTTATTGTACCTGCGAGTATTAACAATAGCATCAATGTCCCCTCCATAGTTGTCTTTGTCAGCGTTCCTGGAGGGTCTGTATATGTGCGCGCCCACGTTATCTTGGTTACGCCACGGCTTGTCGTATACGTTGTACGCTTCGTCGTCGCCGTAACCTGAAGGTGAAAAGCAAATGATGAGTTAATTATAAGTTCCTATGATATTGTGTAAACATACGCTTTCATGAATTGTGTGACATAGGCATGCCACCTGCTACTTTGGATTCAGTAAGTGTTTCTAAGATACCGGATAGTTGAAATAATAAAGAAACCGTGAGCTGGACTCGCACACGAAGGGTACGTAAAAAACTCGTTTCTTGTATGAAGGCCGGCTTTAATTTTTATTATTTGTTTATATAGCAGCCATAATTACACATACCATCACGTCTGTATTCCCCGGAGGGTTAGGCGGAGATGTACCAATGTACACCCACAGCTCGTCGGTATGTTTAGGTCCCATGTAATAAGGGGCGACCCTATTGCCATTAACCGGGCACAAATCTTAACTCCGAGCTGCTACTGAGAATTTCATAGAAAACCCCAATAACACTTTTTGCTGAACCTGGGAATCGAACCCAAGACCTGTAGCGTAGCAGTCGCGCTTAGGACAACTAGGCTAACGAGGCAGTTACACACACACACTGAAAATGATAGACGGCAGTCTTAGTAATATGATCCCGCTTGCCATTCTTTGTGTGCGGGACCCAAAAATAATCGGCTGTCCCATACAAAAATACAAGGAATCAAGGACAAAATTTATGAAACAGTTTTCTACAGTATTGGGGATCTAGAATTACGTACAGTTCCTTCTTCATCTTTTGGCTGTCGATTGACTCGTTTCAAATTTTGTCCAACCATTATTTACAGCTCTATCATTGACCATGTTTAGATCCTGGATGGTGCAGGTGGTTGTACACGACGGGCAACTAAGGAGGTGACGCATGTCCCTTGATAGTGCTCCAACTAGCACTGCGTTTGAGACGGCTGAAGAATGCCCCATTTGGCCAAATTATTTAATTAATTACAGTCTTTATGTACGTACCACTGTCCATTCCTTTACTGTTGTTAAAAAGTCTCTGGTCGAACATCGCCTCGCCTCCCTGTGTCGTCTTAGCGGGCAGGCCGAGAGCGATCTGTTCCGATATGTCGCGTTCACGATCCTTTACTAGCTTCGATCTGAAAATGAATAAACAACAATTAAAAAACCTTAAACAAACAAAACTCAATTGGACGGTCTATGAATTGGGTAGTGTTCCTCCATACATTTTGTATGGCAATAGGAAACAGTGACGTCACTTTTTACGAAGTCAATTGACTGACTATTTATAGTATTCAAAGCAACCTAAAAATCTAATTCACAGTAACCTGAAATTTGATCAAAATCATATTGGATTATTGTCTATTACCTCTTATCTGGAGCAGCTCTCGCTAGATTTCGGTCCCTTTGCCTCTCTTTGTGTCTGTCAGCCCTCAGCTTGTCTCTCTCCGCAGCTGTCAGGCCGCTCTCGTCAACTTCATTGGTCTCTGGTTCGTCGTCAGGGGGTCTGATACCTGGAGTGAAAGATCTGATTGAGATGTTGAAGAAATACTAATGTTGTAGCATATATCATATCATCCCACCTGTATTCCCCGAAGGGTTAGGCAGAAGTGTACATTAACCGGGCACAAATCCTAACTCCATGCTGCTACTGAGAATTGTACTGCAGTAGTCTGTTGCAGAAATAGGGTTTAGTTATGGATAACTGTTTAAAAAGGTATAGTAGTAACTAAACCTCATATTGGTCTAAGTAGAAATAAGGAAGTCAAGTGATTCCTGTTAAAAATTTGATGTTGTAAAAAACAAACTTCCAATATGTCTTGTGGAGACAATTGATCAGCCACCGTTGCTTGCTAACAAATTTACCTACCACTACTACTGCCAGCCTGCATCGATTTAAAGTTAATATATTCCAATATTATAAAGCCGAAAATTCTATTTATGTGTTTATCTCCAGAACTACTAGGCACATAAATTTTGATCGAAATTAGCCGAATTTCATTCCTAAAAAAAAAACAATCTCTTATAAACATCAACTCACCTGCTCTGTGATCTCTAGCTCTCTGCGCCAACATTCTCAAATGTTCCTCCTTCTTCTCCTTCTCTCTCTGCGCCAATCTCCTCTCAAGCTGCGCACGCGCTTCTACTGCTTCTCTCGCTTTCCTATCAGCAATGTACAGCGCTTCCGCGAGCTTGGAAAAGTTCTCGTTTATATGCACTTGTTGGAGGCCGCGACCGTCAGCCGCTAGACGCTTGTCCAGGGGGATTGTGTAACCTAAAAAGTAAGCGGTAAATGAAACATATTTCTAAGCTCTGGGGTTGTATATGAAGTGTTAATAATAATGTTAATACCAGTGGTACTGTCCCACTGCAGGGTAAGGGCGTCTTCTCATGAAGAGATGGCACAAGCATTGTTCACCATATTCGCTTCATAGTGTTAAAGCAATACATTATTCTGTTGCGAAAATGTGTTAACTGTTTTAAGTCCTGTATAGCTTGCATGTTTCTCTCAGATTGAATGCAATAAATGCTCTTAAGATCAACAAAGACAGTAGCAATATTTATGGTGGGGCATTTATATCTTGCACGCAATTTTCAACTCTGTTACTGTTGTATTTAGCTCATTATACATTAAATCCTACTGTTTAACACAACATCATGCTTAAAACAGAACGGCCAATCATGCGCCGCCACCGGGCATCGTGTGACTGACAAGACCTGAACAACACCGAACTCCGTCGGACTCGTCTCGTCGTACTCACTCTTTATAAAAATTCTAAAAACTCACGGTGTCGTGGAATAACCTACGCAAAACAATGTTTAAGTATCTTTTTATGTAAAATTATTAGAAGAAACAACACATAACATGCCATCACGCCTGTATTCTCCGGAGGGTTAGGCAGAGGTGTACCAATGTACACCCACAGTTCGCCGGTATGTTTTAGGTCCCATGTAATAGGGGGCGAGCCTATTGCCATTAACGGGGCACAAATCCTAACTCCGAGCTGCTACTGAGAATTTGATAGAAAAACCCAATAACACTTTTTGCTCGACCTGGGAATCGAACCCAAGACCTCTAGCGTGGCAGTCGCACTTAGCACCACTAGGCTACCAAAGCAGTTAAAAGAAAGTTAAAGTTAGAAGAAACAAGAAACGTTGTATTAATGTAGTACGAGTCGACCCGTTAACCCCTACCTTTAGCGTTCTTCCAGTGACTCACACAGGGCGGCACCTTCCAGTCGCGCTGTTGTTTGACGGACACGCGGCGCGGCGGGGAGTGCAACACGGGCGCCGGGGGGGACGGGGCCGCGCGGGGGATCTTCTTGTTTATCTGAAAGCGTGGGGGTTCCATCGGGTCCGACTGAGCTTCTACCATTCTAGGAGAGAAAGAAATGAGAATTAATTATTAAAAGAATTTATCTACACTAATATTTTATATGCAAGAGAACAAATATTTTTACAACTTTTTTTTTTGGTCTATAGATAGTCATTTGACCCTTCAGGGTCTGGTTGTTTGTGTATGTGAGAGTAGTTTATGAGCTTGTAAACGTACTCACGATATTACAAAAGAAATTTACAAGATTCAACCAAACATATAAAATCCTGGTTACTTGATGACAGCATTTTTTTTTAAATATCACATACCTGATAACCCTCTGCTTAGCCCCCGAGTTGAACTGCCCGCCTTGCTGCGCCGGAGTGTATCTGATGTATTGTGCCGGAGCCTGCGGAAGTAAAGTACTATCAGCGCGATTGATAAGGATATGCTCTTCTCTTTGAGAAGATCGGTGGTGGAACACATGGAGCAAAACACAACAAGTAAATTTGATGATTTTGTGGTAGTATTTATGGCGTCATATGCTAACAACGACTGATCCTGAATCGCGATATCAAAGTTCTTCGTGACACACATACCATCATACCTGTATCCCCCAAAGGGTTAAGCAGAAGTGTTCAAATGTACACCCACAGTTCGCCGGTATGTTTAGGTCCCATGTAATAGGGGACGACCCTATTGCAATTAACCAGGCACAAATCCTAACTTCAAGCTGCTGCTGAGAATTTAATGGAAAAACCCAATAACACTTTTGCTCGATCTGGAAATCGAACCCAAGACTTCTAGCGTAGCAGTTGCGCTTAGTACCACTAGGCTAACGAGGCAGTTATCCAAGATATCCAAGTGCTTCGTGACATTAATACCGCGTCACAATATGCTGACTACAACTAATCCTACATCGCGATATCAAAGTTCTTAGTGATATTAGCATATCTTCAGAAACCAGAGAACAAGCATAGCACAATAGCCCACACAATACAAGACCTGTCTGATTGGAGGATTCTCTTCAAAGGAGAATGCGGTACTTTTCACCTATGTTATGTACAATTTGTTTAGTTTGCAAGTTTTCTTTAATATTAAATAAATAATTTAAAACACAAATTTACTAATTTTTTTCTAGTGTGCACTGTCCCACAGCTGGACAAAGACTTCCGCCAAGTCCCATTTATTAATCGAGACTTATAAATTCATAAACTGAAGCATGAAAGTGAACTTAGACCTCCCCTAAGCATTGATACACCACAGCAAGATAGTATATGTGTATTTCACCAATAGATAGCTACATTATTCCTAAGTAACATAGGCTATATAACATCACGCTACGACACACGAGAGCGGAGCAGTAACCCAAGACGTCACTTAACGCGGGTGAAATACGCCACGCCGACTAGGTGGCGGGCAGTTCGCTACTCCACAATAATTAAATTTCAACTCACAGCTTTGGGAGCAGCTTTCACAGGCATGGCAGCAGAAATCTTAGCATTTGTCAGTTTCTCCAGTGCCTGCTTTGTCTTCTCTGTGATATCCTGAATGTCTTCATCATCAGGTTTCTGAAGAGTTGGGTCGTCTTCTGCCAGAACTTCTGCTGGTAATAAGTCTGTGAGTTTGGAGTATATTATCTGTAAATAGACAAAATTAAACATTATTATTTGGATAAAGACAAAGTAATTAACATGCATCTTATGGTTGTTACTTAGCAATTTATTAGTAGGTACAGTTAGTTATGAAGTCTATTGACTATTTTAACATTATCATCTCAAATCAGGCATGAAATAATATGAATCATTGTATTTCTGCTAATCGTGATTTTACTAATTTCCTAATTGTTCATCAATATAATTCATATAATAATAAATTGTTGCTCAATAATTGAGTTTTAGAAACCTAAGTGTAAACAACTTTTCTCAGTGACCATACTAGAAGAGAACCTAACCAATGAAGTAAAGTAGTAACCAAGAAGTGTGCCCAAGAAAATGCTGCCATAATATCAGCCACCAAAGACTATTCCATTCTAGTTTTAAGGGTACGGTTCAGGGGTGTATAATAGGAGCCTTCCCGAGCGACGTACTCTCCAACCTCTGTCAAGTCTGGGGCACTCTGGGCAATTGTCTCTTGTCTATTGGCTATCCTTTTGCCACAACGGCAAATTTATGATCCAATCAGCCCTTCTCAGAGTCAAGCAGTCCACTGACAAAATTATATTATGTATTTAATATTGATATTTGTTATAGACATGCTAAGATGAAGAAGATTATGAAGACATAAAATGGTAAATGAGACATATGAACATGTTTGGTGTTAACAAAAATAACAGATTCTTTAAAATTCTATTTGTTAAAATGACAACAGGCAGAACTCAGAATTTCAGTTATACACAATATTAGGCAATCAACATTGTGGGATTTCAACATAATTTATTTACCTTATCAGCACTGTGTCCTTGTCTTGCGATAGCAGAATATTTGACTCGGCCAGACTCATCTAGCTGTACTGCTAAAGCGTTGGATGTGCTCTCCTTTCCTCTAGCACCCATGCCCAGTGGGAACTGGGCCACATGGATCTCAGGGAAGGCACCTCCATCTGGAAACACAGATATAAAATTATGTATTGATATACAAAACTATTTGCTTTTTAGTCCTGTTCCACTCCTGGGCAAAAGCCTCCCTTCACTTCTTCAATCCGTCACGATTTCATGCCTCATCCTTACATTTTAGAGGAACACATCTAGTTCCTCCCACCATCCTGACTCACTCTCAAAACAAAATGAAGAGAAAATATATTTTATTTGAATATCTTTAACTCTTGCAGCATCCTTGCCACAGGAGAGTTAGGTAAAAGATGGCGACACAGTGTGAAAATAGTTTCTACTTTGTATTATGTTGCAATGACCCAGTGCACGCTTCTAATGCACGAAATAGAGATTCTCTTTTTGGAATTTTTCAACAGTCTTAAAAATCTAATATCACTATTTACATGATAAGTGATCATATCTGACCTCCAAAGTCCTCCTCAGTTCTTGGTATCCATCCTTTCCTCTGCCCATAAGGAGGGACACTGGTTTGTGATACCACTAAAGCACTTCCGACGCGCTTCGCTTTTCTCTCATCGTCGCGGTCCCACACTTGCTGTGTGGGCGCCGGTAAAAGGCTGAAAACAGAAATTGGACATGTGAAGGAACATAAAATGCGATTTTTATTACTATTTTGATAAGGTTATCTTTTATATGGAAAACTTGTTAGGAAAGTTGTAGCCTGTATAGAAACGGTTGTAGTAAGTTATTAAGTTGAATTGGTTCGCAAATATTACGAAATTTTGATTAACTATGCAGAACTGTAAACAAGGACAACAAATTTTGTCAACACATTTGTATTATGATAGGTGTAGTGTATCTCATAGAAACTATTTAAAAAAACTGTTGATGATCGTTTTGAATTAAATGTTGATTTATAGTCCATTTTTGGTATGAAATTCGTTAACTAAAATTAAATAGAAATCAACACGACTCACCTCGACAGCGACGCCATTTTCTTTGATGACTTTTATTGTAAATGTTGTAATGAGGATTTCGTTTAGAAACTAAACAGAATTGATGATTAACAATAATTTTTTACAATCTTTTTACCAAAGCAAAAATATGTTGTTTTACTTTTTTATAATGCTATCTGTCGTTTAGAAAATAATGAAGTATTTTAAGCAGTAATAAAATGAAAACAGAATACGTTGGTTTCTGAACGAAACCACATACGTTTTTAAAATAATTAATAACAAACATGGCCAAGATTAAAATCATTCAGCCAAATGAGCCAATGCAATTACTTTTGTGTAAATATCTTTCATTTCAACAGAGGTTTATTTCATTAAAATAGATTTATAATGATGCCGTTACTAGATCCAAAATTTACCCATCAGTTTAGCAGATTACGTGGATAATCATAAAATTGACCATAAAAAATGGTGGAGAAACTGTCAGATTCGTATATAAATGAAGTGGGCTGCGAACGTCCCCCTTTAATAACCTCAAAAATGCGCGAGAAGTGTTAACATTCTGATGGTGAAGTGAGCTAATTTTATCATTTAATTGGTGTTTAAGTGAACGGATTATCACAATGCCTTCTAAGAAGAGAAAATACAATGCAAGGTTTCCTGCCGTAAGTTGAATAATGTTATAAACAACCACAACAAAGAGAAAATTGGTCTTGTTTTCGTCAATAATTTTGAGAGATTGGTGATATCATGACATTGTTTGTTTGTAGGGGCGAATCAAGAAGATTATGCAGACTGATGAGGAAGTGGGGAAAGTGGCCCAAGCTGTGCCAATCATAATCTATATCCTTTTTAAATAGAACTCTTATACGATTGTGTCGAATCGTTTAAAAACACGTATAAGTATTTACATTGTTGGAACGTATAATAATATAGTCTTTTAATTGATCCATACGGTAGAATAATAACCACTGAGATGATAATTCATTCGATATTGAAAAATGTAAAAACCATTGTGTAGGTAACCTTTTTGGGGGTTTATATAATCACAAACATGTTTTAATTTAGGTTTGTTTGTTTTATTATAGCTGTATGTTTTGCTGTTGTTGTCAGGTAAAAAAATAGATGATGACTTATCCAAAATCCCACCAACACAAACCCGCTTATACCACATTCCTATAGAATTTGAAAATATGAAACCAGAAAAAGGTACATACTTGTGAAATGTCAAATTTCATAACATAAACAAACGATTGATTTACTTAATGTTATGTTCTACTACACTGCCAAAATTTAATTATATGGTGTTCATAATAACTTTTTAAGCTTATGACATTATAATTATTAAAATTAAACGTTGCACTCTCACAATATTGTACAAAAATAGTGGCGATTTAGCTGCCTGTGTACCAAATAGTTTGTTTACCTGTACTTGTGGGTTGGGCTGTCTTTAACCTATTGGAGGCACACAAGATCATGGGGATCCTGTGTGCTTTACCTATATTTAGTTATTTATTACGGATCATGACTTTCAAACAAAATTCACAAAAGGTATCGATATTTGTGCACTACACGGAATTTTACCGTCCGGCAGTCAGATTTACATAGACTTTCATTGAGAATTTATTGAAACTCATTGACAATTGTAAGAAATCGGACTGCCGGATGGTAAAATTCTTTGTAGTGCACAAACGCCCTATGTGTACTCCTTCGTTTATAAAAAATAATGATAGTTGACATATGAATTTCTTTTAATATCAATTGAATCTGACTAAATTATATAAAAGCAATAAAATATGCATAGAATGAAACGGCAACTGCAATGAATGATTATTATCGGGCAGGTTAGAGTCCTGTGCACAAACTTGCCCAAAGTGCTTAATAGAAAAGGAGGGTGGGCATGTGGTATCTGTAAAAAGACCAGCCAGCAACCACTTTACTAATTGTATATTGTTTCTACCATGCATGAGCAAGATGCAGTGTTGGCCCAGGTTCAATATTGGGCAAGTACCAATGTGACTTTTTCAATTCATATCTACTTTCTATGTTTATTTTGAACTTCACTAAGTGTGAAGGAAAAGGTTGTGAGAAAACCTGGACTTATAATTAATGTAAGTCCGAAATCCGCTTTGAACAAGACTGGTGATCAATGCTCATGCCTTCTCAATATGAGAAGTGGCGTTTGCCTTGCAATCGGACAATAATACGCTAGTTTATTATTCACAAAACCCACAGCTCTTTAGTAATTTACCTTAATATAAATAATCTAGTCTTACACCCAATTGTGGAAACAATTTAATAGCTGCTAGTGCTGTTTAGTAGCAGTTGAAGTAATTCAATTAGCAACATATGTGTAAATACCAGCAGTCTGCTGGGTGTTCATTATTTATCTTAATTACTATTACTAAGTCTGCTATCTATTTAATTAGCCTCAAATATAAATTTAAACCGTAGGTGTGTGCGGCAATATTCAATAAAAGTGGGTGGTACACTCCCACTGTGAAAATGCCATTAATACTTCATGTCTAAATTGCTGTTGTTGACTCTTTCTAACACATAGGCTAGAATGAGTCAGGAAGAAAAGCTGAACTTGTTTTTTTTATGACATAGTATGTGCTGCCATCTGCCTACACATGTATTAAAATTTTAGTTGAATATTTTTTTGTACTTATAGATTGTAGGGTTGCCATGCGTCCCGTATTTTCGGGATGGTCACCGTATTTGACTATTGTGTCCCGTATTGCTATACGTTCCGTAATTGTACCGGATTTCGACAAAATCTTTTTTTTTTTTATATTTTATAATTTTTTTGAGAAATCATCAAATAACTTTTCCTGCCCTGGGCGGGGCGGGAGGGAGTGTCAGTCTCTTACTGACTAAAACCCATACATGTTCCTTCTTGTGCCCTTTGCGTTCCGGGTAACTCTTTCGAACAACCCGCAGGTTTGGCAGGCAGGGACCCTGACTGGCCCCTCCATCTATGATTATATAAAAAAAAAAACCAGAAGTAACTTAAAAAAATATTGTTAAAACCATCAGTTTCCTCGTTTAGCTCGTCTCGCTCGCCTGTTCGCACTTTAACCTTTGTACTGTTTTCATTTTTTTTACTTATCATATCATTTGTTATTTAACTAAACGTACATATGCCTACCAACTCAATAACTTTTTATCACCATTTCCATTAATACATCTCATGACGGGACTTTCATAGAATTAGTAGGTGTACGCGAATTCGTCCGTGTAAGGAACTGAATACACTTATTCAGCTCCATTTTCAAATTGTTATCTAATGATATTAAAAAATAGTGTGTCGGGGGACACACTATTTTTTTAAAAATAATTAATAATTAAGTTGAAATAAATTAAATATAAAATGAGGGGTCATTTTATATTTAATTTATTTCAACTTAATTATTAATTATTTTTTGTTAATGAATTTTATTGTACCATCAATTCCTTTTTAATGTAATCTTAATTCTTGTTTGTGATACTACGGAACAACCCCAAGTTTTTAATTTTATTCATATTGTATCATTGTATTGTTTCTTTTTTAAAACTTAATTATTTGTATCGTTGTATATTTTATTATTATTTTTTTCTTCTGAAATATGCTAATCTGATGGGACTTTTTACCTAATCTTAATTTTGTTAACATGCGAATAATGTAGTGGGCTGCAATATTGTTAATACTTCTTAGGAGCCCAATTATTGTTTTTTTGTAAACATTTTATTTTGTAGCTGTTTATTGACCCATGAAATAAAATTCAGCTTTTATCTAGAAGTCGCGGAAAAAAAAGTAGCCTATGTCCTTTTTTGGGGTTCTTACCCCGTACCAAATGTCATTGAAATCGGTTCAGTGGTTTAATAATATTACTAGCATCTGCGACTCCGTCCGCGTCAAATTTAGTATATTATCCCACGAGAATCATACATTTTTCCGGGATAAAAATAACCTATGTGTTATTCCACACTACAATCTACCTCAGTGCCACATTTCAACCAGATCCGTTCAGCCGTTTAAACGTAAAAGAGTAACAAACATCTATACTCACAAACTGATTAATTAATTTTGTTCGATTTTCTGGTATCACCGAAAATAAATTCCCGTCTTTTTGTAGGCGTCCATTGCGTTTTTAATAAGGCTCTATGTAAAAGCTTAAGTTCTATTCTGATTAACTGGGCAGACAATATTCGTTCCCTGAAATGTAGCTAAAACCGACATGTCAGTGTAGGAGTTAGGGATCTATTCTTATCTGTCTAGACTGCAGGTATTGATCCAGAACTGTAGATATTTGAGGCCGATTTAGTTCGTTTGTTAGCTATCATTGTTGTTGGATTCTCCGAAGCGATATCTGGAAGATGTGTTTTGTTTAACACATCTACTTTTTGCTAGTTATCTTATGAATCATGTTATACGGGAGGGAAGGGGAATATTCATGACGTGGCTCGATGCGTTACGATACCCTATGCTTAGCAATCGCACCTAATTACTAGAATAACGTCGAGGCAGGCGATTCAATACTAAGTCATGCCCTTGATCGAAGCAACTTGCATTTTTTTATTAAAGTTCTACTTTTGTCTTTTAGAAGGGTCGTGAGTCTAATTCAAATTTAGAACAGCGGTTACACAAAAAAGGTGGCCTTCAAGCTGCATAACATGTTATTATGTTGACATTTTAGGTCATAAACTAACCTACTTTATTTAATATACGGTGGGGTGGTTCGGTGTGGGAGTTCGGAAGGTTATTAGGCGGTCAGCTAGTAATCGATGGCTAGTTGCCCTAGGTGGGTACGCCTGGCGTGCCCGTACAGTCACGAGCAAAAACATGTATACAATAGGCAACATACTAAAGAAATTTCCTCCCTATAAAATTGGGCTTATCTTAACGTTGCAATTGTTCACTTACGAGAAAATAGCTTTAAAATTTTGCTAAGTGTTTACATGTTTCCGGTCGTGACTGTATATAGTAGTATATCACATACCTATCGCCAGTCGTGGAAGTTACTTTAGCAGTCTTTCAAAAAGATGATGAAACTGTAACCTTGTCTCTTAAGTTACTGTGACTGATGGCTCACAGCGGATTTCCTTTATAGGATACAGTGTATTAATGCAATGACGTCACCGCAAAAGAAGTCGACTGCATTAACTATGTGTATGCATTATGATATCTGGTGTATATTTTTAAATCGAGCTACTATTCGACAAATCATGTCTTTTGGCCCGAGATGTGACCGGTAGCTGCACAGGTCCTGGGCTTACACGAAGAAAAAATAGTTCTTGAATGAATGTGTTGCAATTGTATTTAACCAACCATAGTCGACTTCAGTCAATACTTTTCGATCATCATCTACTTAGCCTTTTCACAACTATGTTGTGGTCGGCTTCCAGTTTAACTGGATACAGCTGAGTAGGTACCAGTGTTTTACATGGAGCGACTGCCTAGCTGACCTCCACAACCCAGTTATTAGGCAACACGATACCTCTTGGTTAGACTGGTTGTCAGACTTCCTGGCTTCTGACTATCCGTAACGACTGTCAAAGATCTACGATTAACAGCCGGGACTAACGGCTTTACGTGCTTTCCGAGGCACGGGGGTGTCACACCACCAACTTCCAAACTCCGGGCTACTACTGTGCGAATCCTAACGGATAAACCCAATAACACTTTTTGCCCGACCTGGCAATCGAACCCGGGACCCCACGCTTATCCCTCGCGCTTGCGACCACGAGACCAACGGGGCAGTCAATACTTTTCGATAGGTTTGCTAATTGGGATTAGTCTATATACTTAAATAATCCAACAAATATAAATCTAACCAAATCCTTGTCTAACATCTGCATTCAGATGGTGGAATATCTTCAACGTTTCGGTAATTCTATAAATGACATTTCCAAAGTCAATATGTATCAAATAATATAAAAATGTACTCAATCTGAACAGCAATCTTCGCAATAAGTCGTGACGTCAACCGACAGTCGTATACGGGTGATAGAATTAGTCATGTGGACCAGAATAGGACTATTATTATACTCGAGATACAAAGTGAATACAGTTCAAAATGCTATCATGTTACCGTATCCTTTAAGAGAGGAAGGTCTTTCGTGTTATGCTATTCATCGTATTTGACTTTGAATCCAGCTTTACCTTTGTGGTTTTGTATTTGCGTAGTTTACTCCCGGGGGTCTATAACTTTTGGAAAGTGTTATCAAGGAAGGTGACAGAGTTTTGTACGAGTATGTTAGAAACAGGCTTTCCCTTTTAAAAAAATCTACCAATACTTGTGACTCGGGAACTGATTGCCAAAAATCATTTCGACCAGAAGACGTACTTTGAAGAGCCTCTTTGGATTATCAAAGATTTTTTTCTCGAATACTTTTCTTAGCTTGCCAATGGCAGTCTTTTGAGCTGGCGCCATCAGTATCATTTATCAGTTCCTGAAGCGTGCAGCCATTGAAGCACACAGGACACGATTACCGGTGTCCTATTTTTTCAAGAACAGGACCACAATGACACTCCTGGATAGAATCGTCTATAAACTTCCACCTGGATCCTAGCTCAAACAAAAGTCTTGACGTAGTTATGTCATCAATCAGTCAACGCATGCGCATACCGCAGGAAGCAAACGTTTAATTGCTACGCCAACAATGTCTTTATTGTTTTCATTTTATTTCTCAATACTCAATTATGTATTGCGTTCCATAATGTACATAAATGGTCTTAAAAATATAAAGGTAGAGAATCATTATGGACCCTGTTGGGCACAGCAAATACTTAGAAGAAGAAGAAGAAGGCTATGCAGCAATAACTTAATATCTAAAATCTTATATTAATTATAGTACACGATATCTAAAATCTTACAATCATATTTTAATCTAATAAGCAAGTACTTATACTGTGGTATTTATAATGTGTAATATATATTATGTAAGAAATTATATTCGTTTCTAATTTTAAACATTTATGTAGGTATTATAATAATTATTAATTTATTTTATGTGGGTGTATATTTTTGTATCTGAGATGAAGCTGCTTGCAAAACTATTTTGTTATTGTGTTTCTCGAGAAGGAAGAAGGGTGAAGTGTACTGCCTATCCATATTTTACGGGTAACATATAAAAATATTCTTTCATCCAATTTTCAGTCACCGCGATCAATTTTAAAGGAGACTAACCTAGTTCGCTGGAGATGGTATAGTACACAAATGTGCGCGAAAGCACTCCTTCTTTCCATCATGCTTACAGTCGGATGGGGCGGCAATCTAAAACGACCAAGAGAATGCAGGCATAGGATCGTCAGCTTTTTATCGTTTTCGAGGCACTGGGGGTGTCACACCACCAACTTCCAAATTTCAAGGTGCCACTGAGAATTTCCTAATGACTAGACCCGACATGAGATTCACAGACCCCCATTCAGCAATTGCGCTTTCGATCACAAGACCATCAAGGTAACTTATGACCCCCGAGAAGTAGCTAGCCAGACCTGCACCTTATTGCGTCAAATAAATGTTTAAGCTGTATGATAAGCCGTTATCTAGGCACACTTCCGGTCTCCAGGATTGACAGAATTATTTTTGGACATCCCAATACCACCCCGACCTGGGAATCGTTCGGTCCCAGACAGGACTTCTCGGATAAAAAGCTTTCTTAAGTGATACACTTCTTGCGGATTCTAAAAATATAATCCTTTGTTCATCCGAACCAAATTTCGTTGTCTTCCGAAACTAATTGTAGATTTGATGTAGGCGCATTATTTTTAGATAATCGTACGTACCTACCTATATTTGACTGAGAAATGCATATTATATTAAAAACTATTTATAAACAGAACCAAGTCCTTCAAACGACACTGGCTGAAAAAGATAAAATGTTTTGTATGCCAAATTCACTAAAATACTACTTTGCGATCACCTCAGACAGCAGCAGATTTCATTGGTTAATAGATATAGAACCAAAAAGCAACAGATATAGAGTTGAAAATTGCATAATTGTGTGCGAAAATAAATGCCGCGCAATATTACATCTTTCACATAATTTTTAACTCGATTTGTGATTTGTTTTTATTTTTTACATTGGTAGCCGCCACGACTCGTGAGCACAAACGTCAAGTAAATTTTTGGGATTTTGGGTATCTTTCTGGGTTTTTTGGGGCGCCGACGGTCTGACAGAAGGACCAATCGCGTGCAGCGTCGGCGGCCCAAAAACCCAGGAAGAAATTCGAATACCCAAAAATTAACTCGACGTTTGTGCTCACGCCTCATGGAAACTACTATATTCAATATTATAAATTCGAAAGTCAGTTTCTTTACTCGCTTATCAAAATCGGTACGAAATTAGTTTGAACCTCAAGAAAGGACACACTTGAACGAAGACGTGGGCACTCGTGGCGAAGCTAATCAATTAATAAAAACTGCTCGAGCTTATACCAAGTCTGTTTACACTGTACCATGCATCGTGTTTTATTGAGTGTATTTTTACCGCGCGCCGCCATTAACATCTTTTGTTTGGTAAATGTAAAAATTTCATCCATTTCAATTACGTATTAACCAAGATATGACTAGACAATTTTTCGCACGGAGCGCGGAATCGATGACGTCCACATAAGACGTTTCTAAGGAGAAAGTAAGCTTGCAAGTCCATATATTCAATCTCCCAAAACATTTAATGCACTTGAATATATTCAAAATTGATCTCGTAAGCAACTTAGATATACAAGATGTTAATGTCATCGGAAAAACCCACACTTACTGTAAATTGTGATACTTCTGGGTTTCTCCATGGCCATTAAGTTTAATGGAAACAACATTCATGAAATTACGTTAGCTTGTTTCATATTGCGTGTGAGTGACACTTGCAATTTCCAACAATTGCATTCAAATGGTTTCCATAAGTGACAGCATTGATAGTGGCACACCCATGAAAATAGCCCACTCATGGAAATACCTAATATACTTAAGTTTTTGTTCGCACAATATAAGCTGTCAGCTCAGCTATCAACGTTGTTGACTGGTTTTTAACCACAATAAGACATATTTTCGGGATGATATAAAAAAAAACATCCAAAGTAATATTCAAACATATTAAATTGAGGTATCGTGCTGCCCACTAACTGGGTTGTGGAGGTTATATATGCAGTCGCTCCATGTAAAACACTGGTATACAGCTGCATCCGGTTAGACTGGAAGCCATAGTTGGTGATTCTCATAGTTGGGAAGCAGATGATGATTATTATGGGTCGAATTTTACATTTTAGTCTTTTATTCATAGAACAAAATTTAGTTGAGACAACCTATAAACCTAAAACTGCCTCGTTAGCCTAGTGGTCCTAAGAGCGATTGTTACGCTAGAGGTCTTGGGTTCGATTCCGATAAGTGTTATTGGGTTTTTCTATGAATTTCTCAGTAGCAGCTCAAATTTTCAGTTTTTGTTTCTTACACCCATAATTAATCTTTGGGTAATTATTCTAAAACGCATAGATTTACGTAAAACAAAAGTGGCACAATGCGGAACTTTTTTTTTAAACCATGTGTTGTAAATAACCCCATAATTTACTGGCATGTTTCCAGTACATAACTTAAATAAGATATTCAAACTGATAAATTAGATTAATTGCATTATTTTATTCCAGTTATTTGCAAAGATATTGACCAAAACGCTGCGTCAAAAAGTTTAAATAGTCATACTGAAAAATGAAAAATTTTGTATTTAGCCACTTTTGTTGTCAAGGTGCGACATTATGTATGTATTGAACAATCACATTGTGATATAGGGCACCTGAAGCATCAGCCTACCTCGACTCTCTCTTGCCATATTTAGCCGTCTTCAAATTCCTTAACTCAGTATTATTATCACCAACACCTCGCACCCTGGAACTCTTTGTGGAGTCGCTCCTCAGCAAAGCAATGCAGGTGACGATGGCAAGGAATGCGAAGACACTTAGCCCTTCACACGTCAAGCAATGCATCCTGGCCGAGTCCAAGTTTGACTTCCTGAGGGATCTGGTAAGTTGGCTAATGGTCGTTTTGTTTTTCTTCTAACAGCTATAGGGGTGGATAACCTGCAAACCTGGTCTATTCAGTTAAGGATCTCCTTAGGTGATTTTAAGTGAGATGAGCTGACTTCCCACAATGCTAGAGATTGACAGCTAGCTCACTTCATCTAAATTGGGTAGATGACACCATGAAACAATAATTCCAAGACACAACTTCTCAAAAATAAAACAGTTTATTTTAGCCCTGAAAACCCAAAAAAAAATTAAATAACTATAAAATTTGATGTTGGTTGCTTTGAAATCAATAAATAGTTAGTGAATTGGGATGTCAAAAAAGTGACGTCATAGTTTAGTATTGTCATACACCATCTATGGGGGAATAGCGTTTTGACAGCGCATAAAAAGTAGGTCAATTGATTAGTGGTGTCATCTACCCAATTCCCCAAGACAGATTTTCACGACATACACGCTCACACAACAGATCATCCCTAGTCTCCCTGGACTGGTCTCTAATATTTTATACGCCTCCTGAGGTCCATAAAGTACTCGAAAGCTGTGGGTGGAACAAAGCTATCATTGAAGATGAATATGGTGATGATTAGTATTTACCGGATATTTTACAACCAGCAATTGAAATTATGAAAAAAAAACAATGTGTTTCGAATTAGGTTCATCTTTAGGTGCTCCGATTGGCTCAGCAACCCAAAACGTGACCTACCTTGTTACGAAACCCAAGGAGAGGTAAATACTTAGGTACATTACATAAAAAGAATCTTAAAGGGTTTTAAAAGCCTTGTTGTTCAAAAAGGGACAAAAAAACATGAACGTTCTGAAAGTACTCTTTGAATTTCTTTGTTTCAAGTTCTTATTGTTTAAACTTTATTAAGTTAACAATGGGTACAAATTTTTGCGAATCCCACAAAATTCCCTCTTTCAAATTATATGAAAATAAAGGCTTGTACATTTTTTTAATGTTTCGACCAAACTTTGGACAAGTTTAAAAAAACCCTTTGTTTATACCCCTCGCAGTTTTAAAATGCAAACTAGTACTAGCAGTACACGTTTTTACGAATCCCTTCAATTCCTCCCTTGAAATCTTCCAACATCTACACCAATATTACAAGGAGGTAAAGGTTGTGAGGTTGTAGGGGATAATCTCTGGGTCTACTGAACCGATTTTGAAAATTTTTTTATCCATAGAAAGCCACGTTATTTGTGAGTGTCATAGGCTATATATACAACATTACGCTACGACACACGGGAGCGGAGCAGTAACCAAAGACGTTATTTAACACGCGTGAAAATATCCACGAGGACGAAGTCGCGGGCAGAAGCTAGTAATAAATAAAAACAATTGTTTCATGTATGAAAGATCATCACATAAGAACGGCTGCACATATTTGGCTCGTTGTTTTGTAATTGTTAATAAACTTTATTTCCAACCTTACCTTCTAATCTGAAGGGTCTTTTACGATTACTGTGCTGCTAAACATTTTAAATATGGACGACTAAAAATTGGTGTTTTATCATTTTCAGGTAAAGAATATCCCAGATGTATCAGCGGCGGAAGAGAAAGAATTAATGAGCGCTGAAAGTTCGCCGAACTCTTCTAGGTAATATTTTTTATAATAATTCTAGCTTTACCCGCGACGTCGTTCGCATGGAAGTCAAAGTCAAATCCGTTCTTAGCAGACATCTCCAACTTATAAACTGCCTGCCAGTTCAGCTTCATAGATCAAGTAGATTTCGAGATTACGTGTTGTCTGTGAGTGACATATCGATATTCTCTCCCCCCACCCCCCTTCGGGATTGGTTTACTTCCCCTAGCATCTCGGAGAGAGAACGCTCGTGTTTAAGCAATGGTAAATGAAAACATGCATCGCTATTCTGTTCATGTGTAGGTGCTAAATATTCAAATTATGATGAAAATCAACCTTTTTCAATCAACCTGAAAAACGGAGACTACGTCATCATGACTGCTGCCTTTAGATTTCCTAATTGTATCCTGTTAACTATCAATTCTTTTCACAGTATTACAGACATGACTGTCCCACCGCGAAGGATAGCAAGGGAAGACTCCAACAGTTCCAGCAGTTGTGACATCAAAGTAGTACCATTACAACCTCCCCGAGACCCAATCAAAAGGGCACTCTCCACAGAAGCCGAACTATCCCATAAACTAGCGCGAACAGAAACCGTAACCTCAACCTCATTAGACACAGCCATAGACCTATCAAAGAAGTCCACAGAAGAAAAACCGGTTATTACCGCGAATTTTTACCAAGAAACGTTATTAACCGACGAAGTGCAACATAGAAGTGTCATCAAGCTCAATCCTACGTATGCAAGTCCACAACCTTCAACGAGCTACACGCCGGAACCTCTTAAAATTGAAATGGTGCCAAAACAAGCCATCTTAGATAAACCAATAGTAACACCTAGGACTCCTGTCACACCAATAACACCTATCCTAAATATAGATTTTACAAAAAATTTAGCGAACCCAGAAATCAAATTACTGGATACAGCAGCGATCAACGTGAGCGTACCCAAAAAAGAGAACTCGTTACGACAAATTCATAGGCAGAACTCTAAAACGATAAGACACGAAGTAAAAAAGATTGAAATAAAACCTGTGCTGGCGCATCCAGTTGATATAGACAGTTTGAATTCCGGCAACCTACAGATAGACGAAGACTATGATACCTGAGTATGTATGTAAGTTTGTTTTTGTTTTATTTTTATTTTTTTGGCTCGGTATTTATTGTCCGTAGTCGATGTTTCAATGTTTAAGTGTTAACTTTAATACTCTTGTGCACAATAAGAGGTGAACATTCGAAATTTCACAGAGTAGTAACAAGAATGAAGTGTTAGGTTCAAACTATTTTTGTATGTGTTGTTCTTTAATGTTTTTTTCATGCTTTATTTCTTTGCAACTCTGTGCAGTATTTGTTTGAATTTAATGTACATATTACCAACGAACATGGAGTATTGTGTGCAGGTTGCTATTGATTTTCAATGAACTTTGTTTTAACATTCCGTGTGATAATGTACTAAGTTTTATTTTAGCCATTCACACACGGCATCGAATATTTTGTGTAATATATTGATAAGTTTTTTTTTTATTATTTTAAATGTGGTAGTTGTTTTTTTTTTTAATAAATACCATGATTGTTTTTTAAATTTATTATTTTCGGACGATAAATATCGCGATCCAGTCAAGTTGTTTACCAATTTAGAATAATTTGAATGGTAAGTTTTAGAAATGTAAATGTTTTTATTAACGTTTGAGTTGCGGTATTCGTAAATGATTTATGACGTATGTTGTTCAATTTGCATGTGTATTCTTGATTGCAGAATTGAACCTTTCCCAATTGTTTGGTATGTTGCCAGATTTCTACTTGGCTATTGGCTAATATTATAATTTTAGAGCCGAGGTTCTTAAGCTCTGAATCATATTTTTCATAAAGGCATACCGAGCCTCAATTATAAGTACCTAGGTTACAATTTTCGCGAAACCAAACTAAACATTAGAAACTGTAAGAATATAGCCCCAAAACATTCGTAAAAAATAAGCATTTGACAAAAAAAAATATAGTGATCTTCTTACGTTTTTTCTCCCTTTGAGCTACAGAACCCTAAAACATTAACGGATATCTCAACTGTCAACGTAAAGTTACGTGAAATAACGTTTGTTTTTATCTGTCAGAATGAGATTGTTTATTTTAGAAATCACATTATCGGTGATATATTGTGTACTGCAAAATATGTCCTCTGGGAGCATGATTATAAACGATGACATTGAAAAGGACTGTTGTGTTATAGGTATATGTGTAGTTGAGCCATTTTGGGTGGTACGATCAGCAAGTAAAATCGCTTTAGCCGTTACAAAACACCACTGCACTGTTTTTCCAAGTTCAAAACTGAATATTTCAGTACCACTAGCACAAACATTTTAATCAAATAAATAATTGTTAATGGCGAAATAATAAGTTTTAGCGTGAAGGCATTATTTATATACATTAATACATAATTATGGTAGCGACTTATTGTGCTGACCGTACGTAACGTTCTGAGTTGTTGTGACTGTAAATAAATAAATAAATGCTATGACAAAATTGAGTATGTTTCTTTGTGTAAAGAAATTCGTCATGGAGTAGTCAACGAATGGAGTGAGCATATTCAGCGATATAATTCTTACTTATGCTGTTTATGAAGCGCGTGGCATCGATTAGATAAGTAAATATTAATTGTTTTTTTCCATTGAAATTAGTCTTTCAATCATGCGATGTACTTTGATTACCGTCGTTTTAATTAATAATGCAAAGTGATAATTTAAACCAGAAGTATCAACTTTAACACTCCATTTTTTTACCTATTCTTTGATGAATGTATAATATTTAGCTTGACAATACTCAACCATCGACCCTGGAAATTGCATACCGCAAAATGGGGTGAATAGGGATGAAGGGGTGAATCGGGAAAGACGAAGAGAAGGAAAAAGAATAGGGATTTTAATGTCAAAAAGGACAATTTTTTACTGAACTATAATAATTTGCGATTTAGTGTCTTTGTTGACAACAAACTATATTATGTAACGTTCAAATCCCTTACAAAATTTCGTCCCGATTCACCCCGTTATATGGTATTCATAAGCAATTTAAAATTATGCAGGAGTTGATAACTGCATAGGTCTGCGATATGAAGGGAATAAAGATTGAGTATCGATAAGAGGACTAGCCTGTAGGTATAGTGTGAGGAGTAGCTGCGTAGTCTGCCTACTTATAATTTGGGTCAAAATTGATGGAGTGTTATTAGAATGTACGCATGTCATTAGAATGTGATTTTTATATTCATGTTATTATTGAGCTGAAGTTCGAATAAGCTCTTCAATAATTTTCTTTGTAATACAAACCTTTCTGGCATTGCTCACAGGACTCGTTTCCGCTGGAAGGTTGCATTAGGTATAATGCGTCCAATATACTTAGAAGAAAAAATTTGAATGTACTCTACTTAGGTAGGTACCTAGGGGCAATAGTACTAGCCTTACGGAACGATCACAATCGAATCTGTCTCAATCTCTAATATTTCTAATTTATAGTAATAGGCACGAATCGTGAGTAACTTCAAGTTAATTTTCGGGTCTCTTCGGCGGAATGGAGGAGGCGGGGGCGCCGCCGCTTTACGCGATTGGTCCCTCAGTCGGACCAATCACGTGCAGCGTCGGCGCCCAGAATATACCTACACTTAGCCGGTTACTATACCTACACTTTTTTGTCGCCGAGATCAGATTGTGACTAGATTTTGAACGATTTTAATTAGTAGAATTCATTTTCTTTCACAGATTGTTAGCTTTAATTGTTATGATAGATTTGCATTGGTCAAATACCTTGATAAGACGCACAGATAATCGTTACCTGTTGTTGCCGCACGCGCAACTACCCACATTTAAGTAATAGAATACATCCTATCAGTCAATTTTGTTGATTAATCAGTATATTGTAGACTTATGTATTTTACGCCGTTAATCATCTTATATTTATTACCACCAATGTTTAATCATGTTATATTTATGTACAAACTGTCAAATTTTCCCAATTGGACATGAACCTTATTCTTTTGTAATAAATTTGAAAAACTATTCAAAGAAATTTGACAGATTGGGGTAGCTTGAAGTGCTGGCTGACCTCTATATCTACATGCTGTTAGTGTTCTTTATTGAATGAATGAATAAATAAATCTAATTTCAACCTACCTTTAGCCGTCTTTTGAATGGGATCTGCGTCCAAAAATAAGCAATATGTATTCATACATATAAAGTGCTCATGAGCATATAAAGTGTGATTGTACGAACGTTAGACTATGTGTACAATGTAATGTATGTTATATGTTGTAAATTATGATTAGAAATACAAATGATGATACGTATTCTTAGTTTCATTTAACTCAGCAGCCACGAGGCAGAACGTGCTGTAGTGAGTCACCTGATATATTTAAGGCAGTTACGAAATGTTAAAGATAAACTTTGAACTTGCCTCTTTGCTTGCTTAGTACTTATAAGTAGCAATATTTTGCAGCTTTTATAGTCATTTGATAATTTAACTGCCTTGTTAGCTTAGTGGTCCTAAGCGCGGCTGCTAGGGGTCTTCAGATCTTCAGGTCTTCAGTCTTCAGATTCGATTCCCAGGTCGAGCAGTGTTATTGGGCGTTTCTATGAAATTCTCAGTAGCAACTTGGAGTTAGGATTTGTGCCCGGTTAATGGCAATAGTCTCGCCCCCTATGACATGGGACCTAAATATACCGGCGATCTGTGGGTGTACATTGGTACACCTCTGCCTAACCTTTCGGGGAATACAGGCGTGATGGTATGTATGGTGATCATTTACTCCTAGGGATAAACGTCCTTCTGAATTTACTAATAAATATAAAAAGAATGTTAGTATGTTTGTCCTCTAGCGTTCCTAAACCATTGATCCGATTGTGATGAGACTTTGGTGGGTTATTCTGAACCGCGAAAGTTTCTGACCCCAAAAACAAAACATAGTTATAGCCTACGCGTAGATATTATAACACCCATACACATATTATCATTTTTGTCTCTGGAAAGTGGTTCAATTCGGGCCCAAACTAGATCCTTAAGGAACGCCGAGAAAAATTCAAATTTGTATAAATCGAATCAAGCTGTATAACTTCACAAGGAAAATATTTAGTCATCAATATCTGCTTAGCTTTTTCCCAACTATGTTGGGGTCGGCTTCCAGTCTAACCGGATGCAGCTGAATACCAGTGTTTTACTTGGAGCGACTACGTATCTAACCTCCACAACCCAGTTACTGGGCAACACGATACCTCTTGGTTAGGCTGCTTGTCAGACTTCCTGGCTTCTGACTATGACGTAACTGTATCTGACGTAACGACTATCAAAAATGTACGAATGACAGCCGGGACCAACGGCTTTACGTGCTTTCCGAGGCAAGGGGGTGTCACACCACCAACTTCCAAACTCCGGGCTGCTACTTAGGAAATCCTAGTGGAAAAACCCAATAACACTTTTGCCAAACCTGGGAATCGAACCCGGGACCCCACGCTTATCAGTCGCGCTTGCGACCACGAGTAAGTAAAAAAACCGGACACCGAGGGTTCCGTGAGTAAGGTCATTATAATTTACGGAATTAAATAAATCGTTTATTAAAATGAATAAAATTGTTTCACATAGGGAATGGTACTTTTTTTATTATTTTCATTTTACATAAGAAACTGCGTCGGAAAAAAATAATAAAATATATTTTGCAATGTACACATCAAGCCTTTTTAAATGATACCCCATTTGTACTAGTACCTAGTTTCAATTTGAAATTTCGACCCCTATAAAAAATAATAGACCCCTATTTTTTAAGATGTAATTAAAAATGTATAGTTTTGAGACTTTTTCTTGTACCTTTGGTCTATAACAATGCTACTTGTCAAATTTCATAGTTCTAGGTCAACGGGAATTAACCTAATAATTAATTAATGTTTTTTGCTGAATAGGCGGCCGTATCTTTATTTTACGTAAACTTAGAAGTTTGACTTTTTCAGAACTTCATGGGACCGTCGACCTGAGTATACAGTTTAAATTTCAACTTGATACCTCCACGCATTCCCAAAGAAAGGGTCTTGGCAGACAGCCAGACGGACAACAAAGTGATCTTATAAGGGTTCCGATTTTTCCTTTTCAGGTACGGAGCCTTAAAAAGGAAAGGGAGGAGGGGGAAAATATTTAGTATTTCCTCTAATCTAGTAACCAATTATATTCGTCAAACCACATTAGCACAGTGTCTATAAAAAATGTGTTATTAATTTTATCAAAGGCCTTGTAAAAGTCTGTACCTTTTTTGGTCAGACAGGAATTACATCACGTTAATCTTTACTAACATAATGGGATCAAATTGAGGAACTAAATGCAGTTGTTATCGATGTTTCCATGTTTAATCATGTCCAATCTACACTAATATTATTGAGAGGAAGGATTTGTATTTTTGGGTGTGTGTGTGTATGTTTGTAATGAATAAACTCAAAAACTACTGCGCCGATTTTAAAAATTCTTTCACCATTACAAAGCTACATTTACCCTGAGTAACATAGGCTATATAACATCACGCTACGACACACGGGAGCGGACCAGTAATGAAAGACGTAACGCGGGTGAAATTAGCCACGCGGACGAAGTCGCGGGCAGGTCATCTAGTATTAGATAAAGAGAAAAAATAAAACCAGAAATGTTGTCATCATGTACAAAAATATTTCATTTTAATGTCGTTATTTAAACTAAATTATTGTTACTTAACAATAACAAGTACTTAAATTACTGCTTATAAATACAAAATTTTGAATTTCCCCATTATAAACCTAAGTTTTACATAACCCAGGATACAAATAAAAGCCAAAACTTGTGAAATATTATTAATTAACCAAATGTAAGTAATACAAGAGATTGTGAATTAATGTAGTATGTTTGCTTTGATAACTTTATTTTGTTCAGCCTCTGAGGAATGGCCTGAAAATATTGTAAAAAAAAAATTACAAAACAAAAGTTTGGTAATGTTTTTTTTTTTTTCTTTCAGAATTTCGCAAAATCCTAATTTAAAATAGTAAGTTTATTTTCCGGTAGTATTATTGGCAAGAACAGAATACAAATATTTTTCTAAAAATTATTTACTTACTAGCACCAAATTTGAACCTGATTGATAAGAACTTCATTATTTTTTATTGAAAATAAGACTTAACTGGTCGGCAGATTTAGAAGGTCCACAATTTTGAGATTCAGTAATCATATCGAATAACCAATGGAAAAAAATACTAAATTAGAATCTTAATCTATATGGAAGTAACAAAATGGACACAATATACCTACATAACAGTCTGTTGTCATTATACACTTACAGCTATTTTAAAATATAATATAAGATCCCGTAGTCAAAATGATCTGTTGCTTGGTAAACTTATTTAAATATTAGTAAAGAATTGACCAAAATTCGATTTTAACGGCTGATGATGAAAAAAAAAAATAATACACCGACCAAATTATCAAAATTGTAAAATTTATAGAATACTCAATAATATATTGGCAATAAAATATGATTTTTTCTTTATTTGGAAATATGTTTACCTTGGTTTTAATTAATCAATTGTTATGTTTTTATGTCCAAATATGTTTTAATTAGTCAATATAGTTATTTTGATTTCACCTTGAGTTTTTATAAGTTAAACTCAATAATATTTATTTTTATTATTCTAAATAAGTTCACTAAACAACAATGTTTTTTATTATATTATAATGTCGATATAAATTAGGATATTGTATTAATACTGATTACATTTACTTATAAAATGGTAATTGATGGCATTTATGTACATCATTGTGGCATGGAATATAATTTAGTTAAAAACAAAAATGTATAAACCCGCATTTTATATGCAATATCAAAACTAAATATATAATACAACCAAATAACTAAAAACTAAAATAAATTAACTCTAAAAGTCGCCTAAACTATTTAAAACTATTATGCAAAATGGTTGCACTAAAAATATATATAATATAAATATTAACTTGAAAACATTACATTTCTACATGAAAATATTATTATTACTGAGCACCCTATTTTTCATAACGGTAAGGCACATTAATGGGCATTTATTAGAACACTGTGTTACATAGTTTTAAGTACAAAACCATACTAAAAAAGACCAAAGATTTCAACACAAACTAAAAACAACAAATATAATTTTATTTTACTCTTTTTTGTACCATAAAAAAACGCACAGTGTCCCAATATTTAAAACATATTGCATTAAAGGAACATACTCTAAAAGGAAGACTGAGTAACACATAATTACAGTTTAAAAACTAACATAATATTACAAATGTTACAACACTAAAAATTAATATAAATTAAATAGAACTAATTACTACGCGAAACTAAACAAAGTTTGGAATGTAAAATGAGTTGGCAGTCTTTGTAGATAAGATAGTTTGAATGAAAGAGTAGTGTGCTAGACCTTACTTATGACGTCACATGTTTAGTTAAAATATTGACACAAATGCAGAAATGAGCTTATTAGTCTGAAAATCCTTCAGAAATTGTTTGTTTAACAATACATTCTCGGAAAATCTTGTTTACAAACATTATTTCAAGTACTTAGGTACTTATCAGTTTACAAGATTTCATTGATGGTAGTAATATCTCCAGTATATTTCGTCAAGTCTAGCACTGCAGAAAGTTGTATATTCCTTCTATGATTTTCAGAACAGAAAACTGTCATAGATATTCAACTAAACTCATTCCCTTCATACAAACTTTCACAAACCTCCAGCAATCTTAGTACAGGACTTATGTTGTATGGGAACAGAGACTTTGATACCAATCTGCTTATTTGCAACCTCAAGCGTATTAGAACTCTCATTGTATCATCCAGACCTCTGTTTCCCCCAGAATCTGTCTGTTGGCAAGTCTCCAAGAATTTCGGCCAGTTTCGCCTTACATATTTCAGAAACCTGAGCAAGTACAGCAAGAAACAGGTTTCGTTGCTCACCAGATAGTCCAGTAATACATCACTATCATGTGACACAACCTTCAAGAATTCTATGAACGATGATATTGGGTTCAACATTGGTATTAGGTCTGGGTACATTGAGTTCCTGTATACAATCCCTACAGTAATATCAAGAGTGCATACCATGGATTCAATTAGGTAGTCATCCTGCTCGCTGAATAGGTGTATCAGCATTTTTGTAAAGGGTGTCTCAGGATGAAATTCTAGACTGTTTCTGATGAATACGTCTAGTTTTTTGAGGACGTCGCGAATAGATCGTTCTACAATCTGCATGTCTTGTATCGCATTATAATCTGAGGAGTCTATTGAACTGTCAGATGAATCACAACGCATTTCTTTTACTGTGACCGCAACTGATTTCAGAACTAGTAATGACATTCTCTGGAGCATTGTTTTGTCAACTTCCCCTCTAGATTGTGATTCGTCGTTTTCATCTTCACCATAACTCTGATCTACAAGTTGAATGGATGACGATAATGGCGCTACTTCAGGGCCTAAGGCATAGTCTCTCAGGATTGTGCATTCATGTCCTAGGAATTCAAAACCACTTCTACTTGTCTGAACCCTAACATCACTTAGTAATCTAAAGTCTTTGACAAACCTCACGATAGAGTGTGCCAAACAGCATATCTCTTCAGGTAGAATATCTTGTAGTGCTAAAGTTGACCCATAACACAGAACTTCATTGAATAAACTTAGTAAATGAGTATATATTAGACTTGGCAACACTGTATTTCTTAACAAGTCTACAAAACCCTGCAAGTCTGCATAAAACGGTTTCGTGTCTATAACTGAGAGATTCGCTTTTACACTTATTATATTCTCCCATAAGGAGAAAAATGTTAGTATACAATTTTCAGCATTTGCTAAATTCAGGTACCTTAGGAGAAGAAGCTTCATATTTTTTACAAGCACAGGCCAGTGATGCTCTAGCGTTTTAATTGTGAGGCATTTTATGTGTGATGTGTCAAAGGATTCCGAGTCTGTGAGTATGACAGTGACACAACCATGTTCATTCACTCTTTCTATCCTTGATTGGGGTGGCTCAGGGGATTCAGATTGCTCCATCTCTCGTTCATTAGATGATAGTTTTAATACTGGCTCATTTAGTCTGAATGTTGCTTGCCCCTCCTGCTCTGAAGACGTAGATGGTGTGCCATGCGTTTGCAGATTTGAAAATGCATTGTGTAGGTTACTGTGAGAACTTGAGGGCATTTCACCACTACTACTACCATAGCCAACATTACTTCTAAATGGATTATCTTCCTGCACTTGCATGTTTCCTGTTGAATTAATATAACTACTGTCTTCTAGAGGATGCTGTTCCACATCCTTCCACTCAACTATCCTTTTTATTATATCTAGACTGAAGTTTATCTTTTGTACTGTGATTCTATTGATTCTATCAAATAGGTAAATGTTTTCTGCAATCTGCTGTAGCCAGTTCTCATCTACGGTGTCTTTAGAGACTATTAGAAAACTAGCTAGCACTCTACAGGCCACAAACGTTATGAATTTACTCTTATGATCCGCCAATTCAACAACTTCGGTAATCCAATCATGCCTATTTCTAACAAATATGTCACATGCTTGCATAATTTTTGAACATATGGTGCCTGTGCTGTTTTGTTTTAAATATATATCGAACATAAGCTGCATTGTGGATAAATAAGTAAGGGAACATGTCAAGGGCCAAGAAACAATATTGAGTTGTCTGTCAAAAAGTTGTGATACTGCTGTCTCATTAAATCTACATAAACACTGACCAACTAGGGCATCCTGAAGTATTCTTAACTCAGCAAGCAGTTTATCATCCTCCGAGTTCCAATGTGGTGTTGAGTTGGAGCAGGATGGTATGATTTCCACATTGGTGTCACTAGGAAGTCTCAGGAGACTGGAACAGTCAACAGCATCTTCGCTAACGGTGCCACTGTCAGGAGACTCACCATTCCTAGGCGGGAACTCCTCAGACGTCTCAGCAGGGGTTGTCTCAGAATCGAATATGTCAGTGAGCACATCCTCTGTGGATCTGTCGCTGCCTTCATCGATGTCTGGCGCGTCAATCCGCTGTTTCTTCTTCACGGGTTGATCTGAGGCCATACCTTCATCTAACTGTGGTCCACAAAGATGCCCCCTCAAAACCATGAACACTAGTCCTGCTTCGCAGCCAAAACTATAATATGAGTTGTTCGTGTTTCACAATAGCTTTTATATGAAGACGATCATTATTCTGGAAACAAAAAGGTGAATATGAATGCATGACCTTTCCGTTTTGCTACTCAATTACGCGGGCGACAAAGCCTTCGAATTTTTGTACGATTACGACATAGCACGTTGCAACTCACTTTACGGGATCACAATTTAAGACGTAAACAAACGTATTCACGTAAGATTATGCACCTAAATCAGATTTTTAGGATAAATTCAATGAACTTTCCAAAATATTTTGATGTCACACATACCATTGATAAAACGAGGTTGTTTGAAAGCTTATTATCGCTTATGGTATCCATAAATTATCTATAACCATTCACTGCAATCCAGTAATACACAATAACAAACAGTTTTATGTGATATTTCGTCAAAAATTATATAATTATTTCAATTACAACTTGTCGAAAAGAACATCGACTCCATTACGAACAAATGACGCTCTATCAATGCAGTGACTTTTTACTAAGGAATTTATTATATTTTGCTAAAAGTATAATTTATTCTCCACAGATTAGATGTTCTTAATTCTTTAATTGAATTATTTGTATAAAATATTTGAAATATATACCTATAAAATAGCTAAAAACTTTAATAAGAGCTAAAATGTACACTTATTTTAAAGTATTTCCGACTCCACATCCGGTAGAGACGTTGCCCTTGCCAGTCTGACGACTTCTGTATTTAGCAAACAGTGGCACATTTTTGAGTAGATTTTTTCTTGATGAGCAATGTTAAAATTTTTATATTTATATTGTAAAACAAGATACACTCACATATAAAATATTATAAAACAATATCACAATGCCTAGAAAATACGCTTAAAACTGTTACACTGGAGTAAAACTAAGCAATTTATTTTAGAGAGAATAATGTCGATGTAATCGATAATAAAAAAAAAAATATTTCATTTATTCTTGTAACAAAAAACCACTTAGAAATATTACATTATTTTTGGGCTTTATAACTGATGAAAAAATTTAAATAATGCAATACAGAAATAAATTTATTGCAATAGTAACATTTGTACTTACTTATAGCAACACTCTCAGTGTCCCGAGTAAAATGTCTGCTTCGAAAGGATCGAAAAATAATTTATACAAAATGATTTAGTAGCCATAGCCAAATCAATTAAAGTTAACGAAATATCCAGGTGAATATCATGAACCTGCAGTCGTGGTGTTGTATTAAAGTGTAAACGATGACTCATCTTAGTGTTTTTGCATAACAATCGATAGAAAAAATATAGGTTAAGATCTCAGTCAGTGGAGTATTGTGTTCAGTTTCGAGCGATATAAAAATATAATGAATATAGAAATGCATCAACGGGATGTTACATTAGCTGCACGCAAGTATATGTTATTGTTTATTTATAGTCGCGATGCGGAAATCGTATCGATATGTCATGGTGATCATTATTCTTTTTTTGGTATAAAATTGTACATAAAAGTTCATTTGTAAGGGATTGCGAAAGCGCTCTAGTATTGTGTGACACCCGCAACCTTGCAATCAATGAATAGAAAGCAGTTGTCGCCTTTTGATTTGTTAGACAATAGCTAAAATTGGTTTTTGATTCGTGCTGGCCCTAGGCAAGATTATTAGTGGGTAGAAGCAACTGAAATCGCGGCGGCGATGCTTAAAAATCGAACTAAATGAAGCGATTCATAAATTGTTAGTGTTTATTTTCCTGCTTAGAGGAATGTAGGACTACTATAGGTTTTAAATGAGACACTAAAGCTAGCTACTTTATAATAAGTTTCTTATTGAAAAAAGCTGTTACTCGATTTTTGTACACTTTTTATATTTCAATAAACCAACATCTTTTGTAGGACTCAACGAGGCCTTTCCTTAAATTCCTAGTAAAAAAAATAAACAATCAGAATTTGTAAATAGAACATTGTTGTAGTCAGCTTATCAGGCACTTATCAGTGTAATGATACCAGCCCTTTAAAAACAACATTTTTTAAGATAACACTAATTAGAAAATGAAGTTTATGATATTTCTTGAATGAAACATAATATTTAGACACAAGATATTTATTATTTTCTAAAAAAAAATCTATACTCATCTGAAACTATTTATAATGCTAGTGACCTTCTGAGTTAGAAGATGTGAAATGCTTCAATAAAATTCTATTTTAAAATTTCTCCAGATTATAAAATGATAGGCTAGAGTAGAATATTTATTTATTGTAAACACATGAGTATACATCAATTTGTGCAAGGTCTTAAAATAAACAGCTAGTTTTGCATGATTTGCCATATTATGGCGTACAATATAAACAAAAAATGGTTTAGAGTTTTTAAAATTTGAGTACACAAAAAACTATGAAAAAAAAAACTTGTCTTTTTGTTACAATTTTTACTAAAAATGCTCAATGAGCATGTTTTCTTAGGAGCTACTTTCCTGGTAATCAATTGTAAAAAAAATTCTTAAGAACCTTTTATTCAAAACCACAATTTAATTCAAAATAGGAACGGGCCAACACTACAAAAAAAAATGTACCATAGATAAAACTTAATATTTTTATCAAACACAAGTAGGTTTTGAAAACCACATAAAGCCAACATAAAATCTCTTTTGCAGGATGCTGAAGAAATAGCTCAAATCACAATGGAACACACTTATGAGACAGACAAAACAATAAGCTGCATGCCTTAAATTGTTTTTTTTTGTAAAGTAGATTTTATACATGAATCTCGTAGGACTTAGTGTAAGTGTAATATGAAGTGATAAATTGCTAAGTGCTGACATTAAGTGAGTGACCCATGGTTGATGGTGTGAACGGAGCCAACATGTCTGACGAGGAGGATTCTTCGCCCGACCGGGCTTTGGGACCCACAAACAATGTACCAGGTAATATATCTATTCTAAACTACATATTAAAAATTTTTGTTTGTTTGTATGTAATCTTTAGAAGTACTAAGACAATTTTTTTATTTTTTAAAAAAAAAAAAACGTTTACACTAGGAATTTCTCCTGTGTCGTGGGTGCGTTTACAAACATATAAACTCACATACACAAATAGCCAGACCCGGAACAACTATCTGTGGGCCATACAAATATTTGGTCCGTGCGGGAATCAAACCCGCGACACGCAGCGCCACAGCCAATAGCTCGGCCACTGCGCCAACCGTGCCGTCGAACATTATTTCTCAGTATTACCAAGTGCTTTGTTTTATGATATACTTGACTTCCATGAAAGACAAAATCGTAGGCAGAAGCTAGTTTATTATAGTTCTAAGATTTCTTTTGCAGATAAAACATCTAACATGATTGCATCTGCGTTTTCCTCAAAGAAATACTTTTATGAAATTGATTAATAGTCCATTGTACTAATAATATACCTATTTATTACATACATACCATCACGCCTGTATTCCCTGAAGGTTTAGGCAAAGCTGTACCAATGTACACCTACAGTTCACAGGTATGATTAGGTCCCATGTAATAGGGGGCGAGCCTATTGCCATTAACCATTAACCACAAATCCTAACTCCAAACTGCTACTGAGAATATCATAGAAAAAATTTTTTGCTCGACCTGGGAATCGAACCCAAGACCTCTAGCGTAGCAGTCGCGCTTAGGACCACGAGGCTAACGAGGCAGTTACCTATTTATTTAAGTTCTCTTACAAAGGATACACAGAAACCTAACATTCCCTACTGTTTGTTTGTGTTAAAAGTGCTCCTACAATTATAGGAGACCACATCATGCACATATATAACTAGGTGACAAGGTATACATTTATACAAATACCTACTCGCTTCTGCCAGTGACTTCGTTGGCGTGTTTTTTTTTCCCGCGTTACGTCTTTGGTTACTGCTCCTCTCCCGTGTGCCGTAGCGTGATGTTGTAAAACCTACATCCTTCCTCGATAAATTAACTATCTAACACGAAAATAATTTTTCAATTCAAACCTGTAGTACCTGAGATTAGCGCCCTCAACGAAACAAACAAACTTTTTTTTTGACGGCACGGTTGGCGCAGTGGCTGAGCGATTGGCTGCTGCGCTGCGTGTCGCGGGTTCGATTCCTGCACGGAACAAATATTTGTATGGCCTACAAATAGTTGTTTCGGGTCTGGCTGTTTGTGTATGTAAGTTTATATGTTTGTAAATGCACCCACGACACAGGAGAAATTCCTAGTGTGGGGCAACATTTAAAAAAAAAAAAAAAAACTCTTCAGTTTTATAATATCAGTATAAGTTTTCTAGTATGAAATTGTTCTGGGTTGAATTCTTAGGTCATTGAATGTTTTACTGGGGTTTTTTAGTCAGGGCAAATTGGCCATGTTATACCTAATACAAGCTAGTGAGTAATTCTCTTATTACGGTTTTTCGTCAATTGTCCTTTTTTTGGTTAACTTTGTAGGTATTAGAAATGCGTTTATTTTTTATTTACAACTTTCAAAGAACCTATCTACCCATATAGATAGATAGGTAGGCTCATCTAGGTATGCCAACTAAATAGAAAGTTGGTGTAATTTACACCAACTTTTCTTGGTGTTAATTACAACCTAGTGTTTCTATTTTGTCCTTATCTTGTTTCATTATGATGCAGTTTTTATTTTGCTAGACTAGCGAATTGCCCGCGACTTTGTCTGCGTGCTTGGTTACTGCTCCGTTCCCGTGAGTCGTAGCATGGTGTTATATAGCCTATGTTACTCGGGAATAATGTAGCTAACTATTGGTGAAAAATTGTTCAAATCAATCCAGTAGTTTCGCAGCCTATTTGATACAAACAAACAAAAAAAATTTTCCTCTTTATAATATTACTAGCGACCCGCCCCGTCTTCGCACGGGTGCAATGCTGATGTTATTATACAAATAAACCTTCCTCTTCAATCACTCTACCTATTAATCCGCAAAAACCGTTGCGTAGTTTTAATGATTTAAGCATACATAGGGATATAGGGACAGAGAAAGCGACTATGTTTTATGCTATGTAGTGATAGTGAAGTATAGATTGGCATTTGCTATGACATGCTATTAAGTACATAAATAAAATAAATTATTAGGTGAAAGCTTTTTGTAAGGGTAGCTAGAAATTGGCACGCAAGCAATTGTATGGCCTAGAGATAGTTGTTCCGGGTTTGACTGTTTGTGTATGGAGTTTATATGTTTGTAAACGAAACCACGAAAAATTCCTAGTGTGGGGAAATAAAAAAAATAGGGTCAAACAAGCTTGCAATTAATGTTGAAAGACTAATTATTTCTGTGATTATTAAGGGATATTGAATGAATTCATAATGTGTGCTTCTTTGTCACATTAGAAGTAATATAAGTATTAAGGCAAATAAATGATTCACGATTCTTATCAGAAGGACATAGACACTCCCTTTTTTATTTTATCCTAAACCAGCTTCTGCCAGCGACTTCGTTCGCATGGTTTTTTTCAACTGCTTCAAGTTACGTATTTGGTTACTGCTCCTGTCCCGTGGGTCGTAGCGTGATGTTATATAGCCTATAGCCTTCCTCAATAAATGGATTATCCAACAAAAAAGGATTTTCCAAATCGAACTAGCAGTTCCTGAGATTAGCGCGTTCAACCAAACAAACAAACTCTTCAGCTTTATAATATTAGGATAGATAAATCCAACAGAATCAAAAAAGGCAGGACAGCGTATTCTTGATATTGAATTAAAAATAATACCACACTATTATTATTCCACTGCAGGGCAAAGATCTCTTCTTATAGAATAAAAATCGAAGGTAAAGCCCGTCATAATCTAAAATCTTGACTATTATCAAGAACAGATTATAATCACAGTTAATAATATTATCAGTAACTACTACAATTAATTAAATCCATGTTTAAATTATCATATCCATTATTTAGCAATGTCATTGCTTAGATTAAATATGTATTCAAAGCAGAGCTAATTAAATTGTCATAAGTAATTATCTAGAAAGTTTAAAAACACAAAATTATAAATTTTAAGTAACCCCCGACAGAAGAACTGAAATCCCTGCCGCAGCTAACAAAGGAGCTGATAACTTTGAAACCGCTGAACCGATTTCCATCAAACGTAGCTAAGAACACTCCTGACCAATTCACCTTCCAAACAAAAAAAACAAAATCAAAATCGGTTCATGCGTTCGGGAGCTACGACGCCGCAGACATACATACACACAGACACGTCTAACTTATAACATCCCGTCGTTTTTGCGTCGGGGGTTAAAAAATTGATATTGGAATCAGTTCTGTGTGAAAAACCGATTCTAGCTGAAATTCAAATAGAGGCTGCTTTTACAATTGTCAGTCCTTATCATAATTTTACACGACATGCATGTTATGATTGCGAAAGGTTGGATGGATGGATGTTTGTTACTTAACTAACCACTAGGATAACTGCCTCGTTAGCCTAGTGGTTCCAAGCGCGACTACTACACTGGAGTTCTTAGATTCGATTCCCAGGTCAAGCAAAGTGTTCTTGGGTTTTTCTATGAAATTCTCAGTAGCAGCTTAGAGTTAGGATTTTTGATATTTATTCTTCATATAAAAGTTATCTGACAATGAAAAAGTCGGCCCTTAATTAGATATTTTATTTTTTTGGAATCTGTGGAATCAATATTGATTGTTAATCAACCAGTATTGAAATTTTTTATATAAGCAAGTACTTAAATCAATGGGAAATTCACTACAGGAGCTTAATATTCCAAAAATTAACAATTGATTACAAAAAAAGGAGTGTAAAATCTCATCACTAAATTTTAGTTATCTGAAATCTTTAATGCGAAACATTGCTCCAATGTAAATTCGCGCCAAAATTGAACAGATTTCAACACGCCTGTCAAAACATTTTTTTTTTAATTCGCACCTATGCCAAGGCTGTGGTATTCAGCCATACAGCCAATTATCTAACTAACCATTGTAAACTAATTAGCATTGCAGGCGTAACTGATTCATTGTGTTACTATGTGCGTTTGTGATGTACGTCATATATTATTCTTTTTAGTAATGGGATGTCCTTTTTAATTTAGCCATGTGTTATTTCCTGTTTGATTGTTTGAGTAATGAGGTTTTTCGTGTTGACGCGGCAGGGACAGTGGTTCATCGACATTTTAATAGTTTTGTTTCATATTTTAGAGTAGGTATTGGCTGTAGACCTGTAGTTCTTCGATTTTTAATGTTTTAACGAAATATTTAATTTGACAATGCATTTATCACAGGCAAGCTTCTGTCCGCGTGGTTTTTTTACCCGATTGGTTATTGCTCCGCTCCCGTGTGTCGTAGCGTGATGTAACCTATACTATTCTTCATGAATCTAGGTTTCATATACAAAAGGATTTTCCAATCGGACTGGAAGTTCCAGAGATTAGCTTGTTTTAACAAACGAAAAAAAAACTCTTCCTGCCCGCGACTTCGTCCGCGTTATTTTTCACCCGCATTAGGTTAGGTCTTTGGTTACTGCTCCGCATCTATTGGTCATAGCGTGATGTTATATAGCCTATAGCCTTGTTCGATAAATGAACTATCCAATACAAAACTATTTTTTCAATTTAAACCAGAAGTTCCTCAGATTTGCGCGTTCAACCAAACAAACAAACTCTTCTGCTTTATATTATTAGAATAGATTACAACTTCCTACCTAATTTATATTTGTCTTCAGCCACCTACTTTCCATTTGCGTAACATTTGGCATAGCGTGCTTTAAAGTAGAGCTTTTTGGTTTGGTGTGCATCCAAATTGGCATTTTACCCTTCATGGTGTAAAACCTTTTGGTATCCCGCCAATTTGGTCACAAATCGGCCTTCTGGAACAGCTTTAGGGAAAGCTAACCTATTTACATACTCCCTTTATTCAGCGAGTTGGCAACACTCGCGTTTCTTCTTCCGGAGTGATTGCCTTGAACAGCATTTTATGTTTTAGGGGTCAGATAGGCCCCGTTGGTATTGGATCTGATTCTCAATTCGGGCAGTGTTATTGGGTTTTTGCAGCCCGATGTTTGAAGACACCCCCCATGTCTGGGAGAGCACATATAAAGCCGTGTGTCTCGAGCCTGATCTCTTCCCGGTCGTCTCGGACTACCGTCCTATTGGAGGAGAGGGAACTGGGAGACCACCTGTGTATTAGCGCATACTTGTGCTCTATAATATCTCCTGCGTATTCGGCCGTGAGTAAATTATTATTGAGCATAACGCTTGTGACTGTACAAGCGTTCGTCGGCGGCAGCCATCAACTGTAGATAAAGCAGGGCTAGCACGTTCATATTCTGAGTCAACGTAAATACGCAGTAAGATAGATCCAAGAGGGTATTATACTCATTTTTGAAAAGTGTCTTAATTAAATCTAATTGCGTGCTAATAAACCACAAAGCACCAAATTTTTTTTATTCAATCGCAAAGTACCCTAAAAATGCATTTAAAATATACATTTTCAAATTTCGCACGTAATTTGACGAAAATACAGGACGCAGTGGACGCCATATTAACTCTGTGGTCGTGAGTTCGTGACGTCTGTTGGCTGTGTAAACAAATGCGCTGATATTTGCGATCAGTTGACAATTGACAGCTGTCACTTTAGTTTACACAGCCGAATGATGTAATAACATGGTGGCTACTATTTCATAGTGATAAAGAACAGATAAAAAAATAAAACAGAATTCAATCAATCATCACTTAGCCTTTTTCCCAACTATGTTGGGGTCGGCTTCCAGTCTAACCGGATGCAGCGTTTATATATATCAGTTAGCTATTTTCTTTCTGGCTTCTGACTATACGTAACGACTGTCAAAGGTCTATGAATGACAGCCAGGACCAACGGCTTTAAAACTGAATTGAATTTAAAAAAAATATTTTGTTATTTTATGAACTAAAACTAACACTTACCGACTGCTTTTTGCCTAAGCTATCTTAATAATATATTATTAGATGTTTTCTCGTATAAAGTAAAATACCCTACTCAGCCTTCTTACTGTCCTTCCTTAACAACGCCCTAAGTCGAAGTCCGTAACTCCCGTACCCCACAGGGGGTGCCCTTAGCGAGTAGTCGCTTAGTTTATAAAGTTTATGCTCTAGCTGAAGGCAATAATTTATTAAGGTACCACAGGAAAGTCAGGTTAAACAGACCACTACCCCGTAGGTTGTTGTGCTGCAAGATGCCTTAAGGGATAAAAAAGAAAAACAATGAACCACGAAGGCAAGCGTTGTCATACACAATCTTGACCTTCTGTTATCAGTCGTGTGTTTGAATTGCTCAAGTGCTTGTTACGGCTACTGGTCACAGAAAACACATATGTGTCAACATGTTTCTTATCAGTCAATACGTTTTTAAGTACATTTTAATCATGCCAACGGGTTATGTAGGGCATGGACTAGATTTCAGTCGAATTATGATTAACTTCCCTAAACGAATTTAGGGGACTGTATTGGTACCGCGCTTTGTCCAGACATTATCATCACCATATCAGCCGCAGTACGTCCACTGCTGACTTAGGCCTCCCCCATAGATTGCGTGAAGGACCGGTTGGAAGCGGCCTACATCGAGCGTTTTCCTGCGGTGTTAATTTGGTCGTCCGTCCACCTTGTGGTTGGACGTCGAACGACACATATACGCCACACATGGGTCGAGACATATTTTGGTTAATAAGTAATTAAAATCGATGAAATTTTGTAGATAGGTTAAGGACACTAATATCTAGGCTTCTGGTTGGTCACTTTCCCGTAAAATAATTTAATTTCAAAATATATTAAAATAAATATTTTTAAATCTCGTATGAGATTTTGAATTGGTTAGCGACCAAAATATGACTAGACTCCTAGTATGGAGCGCGCTGTACGGTCCCCTTATAAGTTGTCCCGCCTTTTTCCTTAATTAATGTAGATTCGTTGTGAAGTTAGTTCTGCACAATTAGCTCATGAATTGATTACTCAAACTACTAGCTACTGCCCGCGACTTTGCCCGCGTGGTATTTTTCAAACACGTTAAGTTACATCTTTGGTTATTACTCTGCTGCCGTGTGTCGTAGTGTGATGTTATATAGACTCTGTTCCTTCCTGATAATTTAGCTATCTATTGGTTAAAAAATGGTCTAGTGCACGCATAATTTATTTTATAGGCAAAATTTTGCTACTTTTGGTACCTACTCTTCTTATTGCAGTTTTATTAAGGATCTCAATTTTTTTTTGAAAATAGATTATGTTACTTCCTGATAATTTAGCAGTAGTTTCGGAGCTTATTCCGACAAACAAAAAATCTTTCCTCTTTATAATATTAGTAGAAATATCTGCTCGAAGGCAAACGAGAATATACGAATTGAGCGAAAAATTATTGCCATAATGGATGTGTCAGCCTTTTCTTGATCTTTTTAACCGAATTAATGAAAACCAGTTTACCAGATGTTACCTTTAAAATAAACTAAGGGTTTTGTGCGGTGCGTGCGTATTTGGAGTTGTCAGTAAACCCGACCTTGTTATTGTTTTCAACAAGAACGAGGAAGAATGGCACAAGGGAGATAAGCTTTGTACTCACGGATTCGTAAACAGATGGAGTGTTAATTTGTGGTTAAAATTAAAAGCGCGTCCGGCATCCGTTACAGCACAGCTGCCAATCAAGACGCATTTAAAGCAACGTAAATTGACGCCCGGTTTGTCGGGATTATTACGGCCTGTACACTCCACCTTTGTAGCGAAACAGACGCGATACGCATGCAAAAAAACAAACTGCAATGTGGAAAGAACGGGACGGTTGAGACAGCGGTTCTCCCGTCCCAGCCGCCGCGGTAGACGCTCCGGACGTCGGGAGCCGCGAGACGACTCCCGGCCACCGTAGATACGGGCCTGTGGACGGTGAGCAATGGGTAGCTCACCGTCCTTACGTTGCATAACGACAGGCCGTGTAGACGGCGCGTTCGTGTTCCACGCGCGCCTCAAAGAGATGTCAGCAAAAGGAAGGGGCCACTGAGGGCCGATGCCTGCCGGGGCTGCGGGTTGTTCGCAAGAGATACCGCGCCCCCGGAACGCAAAGGGCACAAGAAGGAACATGGGTGGGTTTTAGTCAGTAAAAGTCTGACACTCCCTCCCGTCCCGCCCAGGGCGGGAGAAGTTATTTGACGATTTCCCACCCACCAAAAAAGAAAAAAAAATGTGGAAAGAAAAACGCGCTGTCGACGCGCGTCAATGGCGCGTTTAAAAAGCGTGGTGCTCACAGGCCCTTAGACTTCCGACGACTCAGAGTTACATTAATGACTTGGTGAGATATATACCGACGTGTACCAACCTTTGTACAAACAAAATCAATATTTTATACTACAATTTGGTACCCAAAACCCTGCCCTTATTGAAATTTATTTGTGGACAGCTTTGATTATATATTTATTCTTTAGGGTGCGGTTCCATTTGAGCTAAGCTAAGCTATGTTGATAAAGATGTGTCTCATTGAAACCAATAGGATTGCTTTATTATTTTTAGCTCTGAAAATAAAGCTATCCTATTGTTGTTTCCTTTTTTTTTGTTCGGGATGGGTCATCATCAAATGACTTCCCCCGACCTGGGCGGGGCGGGAGGTAGTGTCAGACTTTTACTAACTAAAACCCGCCCATGTTCCTTCATGTGCCCTTTGCGTTCCGGGGGCGCGATATCTTTTACGAAGAACCGCAGCCCCGGCAGGATTGTTGTGGCTTGGCGGCCTTGTTTATTGAGACTAGCTAACGTACACTCCTCTACTCCCTCTTCCCTCTCTCTCCTATTCCGTTAGAGGACCGAGGAAAGATCAGACGCAGGACCAACGGCTTTACGTGCCTGTCAAGATATGGGAATGTCTCGAAAAACGAAACTAAGAGTTAGAATGTCCTATTGAACATACCCAATAACACTGCCTGACCTGGGAATCGTGCCCTAAACGCTATCAGGATACATGTGGCAGTTTCCTTAGGATGCGGGTAAAACCGAGAGCAACAGCTAATTATTAATCAAATCTGGTTTAATATATCAATTCCAATAACCGATTAAGTATTTTTTATATTTCCCGGAGTGAGAATAGGTTAATAGGTTCTTTGAAGGTCGGCAACGCGCGTGGGGTGCTTCTGGTGTTGCAGGCGTCCATAGGCTACCATTAGGCTGAGGGTATGCCTGTATGCTACTATAGTACTATACAATTTTTTAGTTTAACAAAAAAAACAATCTAATTGCTGTGTTTACATACATATCATCACGCCTGTATTCTCCGAAGGGTTTCGCATAGGTTTATCAGTGTACACCCACAGTTCGCCGGTATGGTAAGTTCCCATGTTATAGAGGGCGAGCCTATTGCCATTAACCGGGCACAAATCCTAACTCCGAGCTGCTACTGCTAATAACACTTTTTGCTCGATCTGGTAATCGAACCCAAGACCTCTAGCGTAGCAGTCGCGCTTAGGACCACTAGGATAACGAGGCAGTTAGCCCGTTAATGCTGTGTATTATACATTATGTAGGTGTGGTTTTCAATAAAGGTATTTCATATTGTCTCCTCTCTCCCATTTTCCTATTATTAAATGCTAATAATGCTTCTGGTATTTTATATTATGATCGTTATATTGCTTTATTTAAATTAATAAACAGTTATATTTAATTACGGAAAAGAAAAGCATAAATGAACCATTTTGATTTAGACAAACTATTTCAATGTTTTTTGGCTACTGAGTCATAATTTATCTATAAATCCTTTATAAAACTTCCACCCTTCATCGTCATAGATAAATGTTTTTTTTTTTGTGAATATGTAGGTACGAAATCTACGGAACAGAAGAATCAAAAATAAACGTAACATACCATGCCTGTATTCCCCAGAGGTTTAGGCAGAGCTTCAAAATGTACACCTACATACGTTCGCCGGTATGTTTAGGTCCCATGTAATAGGGGGCGAGTCTATTGCCGTAATCCGGGCACAAATCCTAACTCCGAGCTGCTACTGAGAAATTTATAGAAAAACTCAATAACACTTTTTGCTCGACCTGGGAATCGAACCCAAGACCTCTAGCGTAGCAGTCGCGCTTAGGACCACTAGGCCAACGAGGCAGTTTAAAAATCAAAAATACTGTTATAAATTATGTTTTGAAGTGCTAGTCATGACTACTTCTCCCATATTTTTGGCCAGCTCCATACCTTGGAACCAAAACTTAGAAATTGACACCGCTCGTCCCACCTCTCAATTACGTCTCGTAAAGAAAAACATTGGTCAATGTTGGTCCATTTCTTTTTTTCGATCCACACCTTGGCGAGTGGCAGTGGGACCAGCTTATGGAATCAGGGTAGGGCAGCAATCACTTAATTTGTCCGCCGGACGAAAATGTCAAAATTGTCAATTGCTCCTACGGGTCGGGGGCTTTTGGGTGCTATTGAGTTTTCCCTAAATATTTCCTAAAACGGTTTCAAAAAGTAAGAAGCGGACAAACTAATTATTTTTATTATAAACTAACTATATGCGTACCCCACGGTATCACCAGTGTCTTCGGTTACTGCTCCGCTGCCATTAGTCGTAGCGTGTTGTTCTAAAGGTATAAACCGTCCTTTTGAATCACACGTTTTTTTTTATGAAAATGCATTATAATCCGGTTCAGTTTTTACAGACTCCAGGAAGCGAGTTTGTTTTATACAGATAAAAATAATTAGTGGAGCTTTATTGAGCTTTTTTTAAATAAATGGATTCCCTTGACACACTATCTCCGGTTTTTACCCGCCCTGTTTGAAACCTCCTCCCGGATGACACCTAATTTTGCCCGCTTACTAAAACCATTTTTTTTCCCCAGTGCTGGGCATCAAGCGTCTCAAGCAGATCGAGACGATGTTCATATCGCGGCGGCTGCAAGCTCCAAGGACGCACGGCCTCAGTGTAGAAACCCTGGTGGATATGCTACTGATTTTGTACGACGAATGCTGTAACAGCAGCCTTCGGAGGGAGAAGGCGGTAGCCGATTTTATATCGTATGGTGAGTTGCTTTTTAAATCATTTTAATATTTTCAAGTATTGGAAGGTGTGGCGTTGGTAGCTTAAGGTGGACCGACGACATGATGAAGACCGTGGGAACAAGTGGGGTTATGTTAAACATACATACCATCACGCCTATATTCCCCGAAGGGTTAGGCAGAGATGTACCAATGTTCACCCACAGTCCGCCGGTATGTTTAGGTCCCAATGTAATAGGGGGCGAGCCTATTGACATTAACCGGGCACAAATCCTAACTCCGAGCTGCTACTGAGATTTTTATAGAAAAACCCAATAACACTGCTCGACCTGTGAATTTAACCCTTTAGCGTAGTAGTTGCGCTTAGGACCACTAGGCCAACGAGTCAGTTATGTTAAGCATTGAACGTTTTTCGGCTGAGATTGTGATGACGTTGGTATATCAGTCGCCACGAGTCGTGAGCACAAACGGCAAGTAATTTTTTGGGTTTGTGGGTTGCTTTCTAGGCTTTTTGGGGCGCCAACACTACACGCGATCGGTACGACTGACGGACCAATCGAGTGGAGCGTCAGCACTCCAAAAAACCTCGAAAGGAACCCAAAAACCTAAAAAATAACTTGATATCTGTGCTCACGACTCGTGGCGGCAACTATAATATTTATTGATTTCGATACCATCTTTGAGATAGTAGTAAAGAATTGGTTGATCAACAGCGTTGTACGGTGAACGAATAAAATCGTTTCACATTTCATTTTTTTTAAATTAATTCTACATACATACCATCACGCCTGTATTCCCCGAAGGGTTAGGCAGAGGTGTACCAATGTACACCCACAGTTCGCCGGTATGTCTAAGTCCCATGTAATAGGGGGCGAGCCTATTGCCATTAACCGGGCACAAATCCTAACTCCGAGCTGCTACTGAGATTTCCATAGAAAAATCCAGTAACACTTTTTGCTCGACCTGGGAATCGAACCCAAGACCTCTAGCGTAGCAGTCGCTTTTAAGACCACTAGGCTACCGAGGCAGTTAATTAATAAAAAGAAAAAAAAAATATTCTAATTATTAATTAATATAATATAGGAAATACGCAATCAATGTAAAATAAGCTCTTTGCTATTACCCGAAATGCTAAAATGCTATGTTGATTAACACTTACAAAAGTGACATTGGTTGCTAACCGTACGAATAATATTGACGCAATTAGAAGAAGCAATTTGTACGGGGTGGGAAATAATAAATGGCGCAGGTACCTACGTAATGAAAGTTTGTTAATTGCTTTTCGTTTCTTGGTTAGTGACGCTAAGCTTAAGGCCGCTATACATATCATCCTACCAAATTGGTCTGAATATTGGCCAATGAGTGCGCTTCAAAGACGTGGGGGTTACGCTGCCGGCCCACGTTAGACAATCTGTGATCGATTTTTTTATCGGAGACGCACACGTCCCACAGAAAGTCTGTCCTACGAACCTATAGATTTATTTAATCGGTCTTAAAAAAAAGTCAGACGTAGAGTAGGCCCTTTAAAGTCTGTTTTCGGCCTTCCAACTTTAATGGCTTACTATGGTATGCTATTATACAAAGTAAGTATCTCCACAGAGACTATTCAATCCCATTTCTAAAAGTTGTCATGACAACGGTATCGGAGATGTAAATCTCTGTTTGACCCAATTTCATTCTCTACGTCGTTATACGATCAATTGAGCCATCAATTGAAAAATGTGTCGTGTAAATAGACCGGAAGGATATTCCCTGTCAAAAACATCAGCAATCAAATCTCGGTCACAATTTTGTCAACAAAAAAGCAACCAATTCGCTAACATTTGATTGTTGACTTTGTTGCGAAGACTAGATGGCGACTACATTTTTAACGTTTCTAGCTTCCTACATCGACGGCCGCCCACAGATGTAATCCCTTAATCGATTCATGGAAGAAAACGAGAAGAGATGTGCTATTAATAACTCGCTTCTACAGCGCATCCTCAGTTGATATCGATCAATATATTTTTAACCGACAAGCGAGAAGCCTCGCCTCGATTTACCTACTCGTCGAGCGGACAGCCGCAGTGGCGGAGGTTTCGCGGTACTTGTAGCTAGCTCCACTGCAGTTAGTTGACATTTCCGATCGATATTTCTAAAAACTACTTATCTAACATCAAAAATATAGCCTTTGAGTGATTTGAGTACTATGTGCATTGGAATTGGGTTAAAATTTAACTGAAAAATGTTTAGCTTCAAGCTTGAAAGGAGGTCAGAAGAGGTACTTTGCGGTGACGTAATACGTTGCAAGTTCCAACAAGGTGTGCCTTTGACGGAGATTATACAGCGATATGGTGTTATATCATATTTGGTTGTTTTAGAAGTTAATACTATTGTATTTGGGTTCTATATTGTTTGACAATCAGTCTCCCGATAAGCTACACATTGAAGAGGACTTCGTCAATGAGATAAAACGGTAAGTAATATATTATATGTTTAGGTTTTTTTTTTTTTTGGAGGGTGGGAAATCATCAAATAACTTCTCCCGCCCTGGGCGGGGCGGGAGGGAGAGTCAGGCTTTTACTTAATAAAACCCACCCATGTTCCTTCTTGTGCCCTTTGCGTTCCGGGGGCGCGGTATCTCTTACGAACAACCTGCAGCCCATATATTTAAGTTGGATTCAAAGTGGTGAAGGGACTGGTTAGATTACAAGTGGTTATTGTCCAGAATCGCAGAACGGCTCCTTTTATATGTCAAGGACACAGTACATAAAAGCCGGCCAAGAGCGGATCGGGATTTGCACGTTAAGGGTTTTGTACTAAAACAAGTTTCTTTTATGGAGGGTCCCTTTAATTCTTTATTATATTATATACATACATACAATCACGCCTGTATTCCCCGAAGGGTTAGGCGGAGGTGTACCAATGTACACCCACAATTCGCCAGTATGTTTACGGCCCATATAATAGAGGGCGAGCCTATTGCTATAAACCGGGCACAAATCTACTGAGAATTTCGTCGAAAAACCCAGTAAGAATTTATTCATTATTTGTTGTTATAGCGGCCATATTTATATACACTCGGTAAAAAATTCGATTATCTGTCTATTACAGTTCATACACCTAACATCATTAACTGCCTCGGTAGCCTAGTGGTCCTAAGCGCGACTGCTTCGCTAGAGGTCTTGGGTTCGATTCCCAGGTCGAGCAAAAAGTGTTACTAGGTTTTTGTATGAAATTCTCCGTAGCAGCTCGGTTAATGGTAATAGGATCACCCCCTATTACATGGGACCTTAACATACTGGCGAACTGTAGGTGCACATTGGCACACCTCTGCCTAGCCCTTCGGGGACTACAGGCGTGATGGTTCCAGTTCACACGATACAACCCTGTAGCAGACAGACAGACAGCGTAATCTTTGTAACAGGGTCTCGTTTAGGTACAGATCGCTAAAACTGGATCGAATTAAGAACCTCCTCCTTTTCTTAAGTCGGTTAAATAGAAGAAGGATAATATACGTTATGTTCTTTGACAGTAAAACCAGTGGCGACGGCGTTGAAGAGGCTAAGACTGTCCCGGGATGACTTTGAGCTGGTCAAGGTGATCGGGAGAGGGGCTTTCGGTGAAGTTTGCGTCGTGAGAGCGTCATTTATGCAGGTACTGTGTGTTTGATTCTTTAAAAAAACTAAAAAGTCAAAAATAAGTTTAGTTTTGGAACTCAACGAGCTCGGACTATAAGTCATTTGATGATTTCCCATCCGGAACAAAAGCTTTGGAAGTGGGCGGCGTTGGTTCTGTTTGCGGTTTGGTATTGCCGCAAAAAAACCAGACGAGTTGATAACCTCTTTCGTTTTGAAGTCGATTACAAACAGACGATTCTTGTGATAATGTCTACTATAAAACAAATTCGCTTCCCGCCGTCTTTACTCTTAGATTTTTGAAAATACGCAACGGATTTTCATGAAGTTTTCATCAATAGATAGAATGATTCAAGAGGAAGGTTTATTTATTTATTTACTAGCGGGCCCGGCAGACCTTGTCCTGCCCTGAAACTCGCTTCAAAAATCCAGGTCCAGCCTAGCAAACATTACTTACCTATCTACCTACTTACCTACCCTATCAATCTGTCTACGTACCCTATCAACCTACATACCCTACCCCTACATACCTACCCTATTGACCTACCTACCTGTCTCATGTCCACTCGACACAACAATGACGCTCTTCGCAGTGAAGAGGTATCAGGGTAACATAGATTTAAGGATGAAGGTAAGGTTAGTTATTTTTTTGGTAACGATTTTCAGGGAAGGATAACGTCTGCGGGGCGCGCTTCAAAAGTATCCTATGTCCGTCTCCTGGTTCTAAGCTTTTTATCCAAATCGGTTCAGCCGTTGTTGAGTTATAAATAGTGTAACAAACACGACTTTCTTGTATCTATACTAATATTATAAAGCTGAAGAGTTTGTTTGTTTGTTTGGTTGAACGCGCTAATCTCAGGAACTGCTGGTTCGAATTGGAAAAATATTTTTGTGTTGGATAGTCCATTTATTGAGGAAGGCAGTAACCAAAGACGTCACTTAAAGCGGGGAAAAAAAACACGCGAACGAAGTCGCTGGCAAAATCTAGTATATATATATAAGATTTACTTAGGTACAACAAACAGCAGTGTAATAATAAGTACACATAGGTTAGAACTTAATAATAGAGGTAGCAAATACATTATTCCACACAATTTTATATACATATAACCAAACAGATGTACTAGTTGTTAGGTTAAGAATTATACGTATAAATGTATAGTCATGAAATAAATGCGAGATGGTCTCACACACGAAGGGTTCCATTCAATGATACAATATTTACGCTCTGAAAATTTCAAGTATCCACTTATTACGGTTCGAAAAATACTGCCGACAGACGGGCGGACCGACCGGAGTCTTTGCCTCGTTTTTGCTTTGTTAGGGTCACGTTGGCACCCTTTGGGCTCGGAAACCTTAAAAGGGCTTTCGCCCAAACGACTTACCATTAAACTTGTTATACAGTCATAAAAAGGGCTATCTTATGGGCTAGTAGATCAGCCACCACTCATTAATGTCGGCTCTAGAACTGCTTCTATTCTAGATAAAGTACTTTTAATAAAAAATCTCTACCGCAGCTAACAAAAGAGCTGATAACTTTTAAACGGCTAAACCGATTTCCAACCAACATACTTCCCCACCAACTTCCAAACTCCGGGCTGCTACTGAGCAAATCCTAATGGAAAAACTCAATAACACTTTTTGCCCGACCTGGGAATCGAACTCGGGACCCCACGCTTATCAGTCACGCTTGCGACCACGAGACCAACGGGGCAGTTACTAATAAATTGATAATGTACTAAAATGTATCGCAAATACAATTAGAAATTGTATGCAAGGTATAACGCGGATATCTGACATCCTATTACGCAATTTTTAACTCTATTTCTGTTGAATTTAAGATCAATATTAATAAATAAATTAAAACTGCTCGTATCGCCGCTCGGTCTCCAGTGATCATATTAGGCCGTATTATTACGCCGTTCTTAGAGGACCTGGTAGTACGACACTGTTGGCAAACTGGTTGCGCAATTGGCTTCAGCACTGTGTGTCTTGGGTTCCATTCCCCACGGAACACATTATTGTAGGTAAGGTCATATTGTAGTTGTTTCAATTACTATTGAAAAAATGTTATTATAATTTAAACGACTTTTTGAATGATACTTTGACATCCTAATTTAATTGTAATCTCTTATATTATTTATGGTTTGACATTGATTATTATTATTTTGACATTAACCTGAATTGTTATTATTATTTCTTACTTTTTTACTGACATGCTATATTAATTTGGAATTACTAATCAAAGACTAACCTAAATTTTGTTATTTTTCCTATGTACCTAATATTTGCGCGCCCAACGTGGCAGAATGTGATGAGACTTTACTTTTAAGACCATGGTTTATGTACCATATTTGTCCGAATATGGTACATGAACCATATTCGGACAAATAAATGAATTTGAATTTGGTTGTTTGTGTTATTCTGTGTTTGTAAACCCACCTAAGAGACGGGAAATTCCTTTAGTGTTACTGAATGGATTTGGAGACATTTTGGAGGTGTATTAACCATATTTTAGTGATGTTTTTTTAACGTTTTTTTTCCCAGGGCACAGATGGCGGCGGCAATATGGCGGCTGCGACCGCAGGGACCACTGGCACAGGAGAACGAGTGTATGCTATGAAAATACTCAATAAATGGGAGATGCTCAAGGTAGGTTATTATGCTTTTTGTGAAGGCGGTTCCTCACCGAGAACATTCGTCTGTAATGTAAAAATTCAAGGGGCGTACCACCATCTCTTAAAACAGCATCATTTTAATATTACTTTGTGATTTCAGTTGCTAGATTTTCAACTCTCGGCGCTGAGCTGAGCGTTGAAAATCCAACAGCGTGTAAGGAAAAGTAATATTGAAATAATACTGCTTTAAGAGATGGTGGTAGAATCTAGGATTGTTAAAATCCAGGCAAATCCTCGTCCGTTCGTGAGGCAGTGTTGTAACGTAATGCTCAAAATCGAATCTTCGTAGAATCAAATTTTTCGTTACAGGCGAATGCTGTTATCAGTTTTGTTTGTCTGTCTGTAGCATCTTACCTACCAAACGAATAGCCCGATTCAATGCGTGTTTTTTTTTTGTTTTAATGCCATAATCAGGATCGTACTTAGCTATATTTGGTAAAAAGCCGTTCAGATATTACAGTGTGTCTTCACAATAATTTGCAGAGGGCAGAGACAGCATGTTTTCAAGAGGAACGCGATGTACTGGTGTTCGGAGACAGACGATGGATCACCAACCTGCATTATGCGTTCCAGGACGAACACAATTTGGTGAGCTCTTTAATTTATTTGTCAGGTACTAGATGACCTGGTGAACTTTAGGTACAAAGTCATCTAGTACCTATTAACCCAGTACCAAAAATCGGGATCAAAAATATCCTGTCTCCTAATCCAGATCATGGTCTACCAGTGTGTCAAATTTGGTCCAAATCCATAAAGGATTGACTGATAAACAAATGTGTGATAATTTATTTCAAATTATCACACATTTAGACTTTTAGAAATGTTATTTATTCATTCAAATACAAAATACAAATCATTCATTAAACTCTGTGCAACAAAAAAGTACAAAGGCGGATTTAATGCTTTAGGCATTCTCTACCAGTCAACCAAAGGAGGTGAAGAGATAACATGTAAAATATCCTTCAAAATATTTGATGGATTGCAATTACATTTGGTTTAAACAGTGTATTGATTGCATAAATGACGTAGACATCTCCTCTAATATGTCCCTCTCTATCACAGTACCTGGTAATGGACTACTATTGCGGCGGCGACCTCCTGACCCTACTGTCGAAGTTTGAAGACCGACTTCCTGAAGATATGGCCAAGTTCTACATTGCAGAGATGGTGTTAGCCATACAGAGCGTACATGAACTTAGATATGTTCATAGGTGAGTTTTGTAACATTGAATCACTATGTTTTACCTGCAGCTTTGCACACATGCTCTTATGCGGAAGCGTGCAATTTTTCTGTATAAACATCCTATGTCATTCTCTGGGCTATAAAGTAACTGTATGGGTAAAATCATAATTACTGATTCATTGCTTCGTAAAATAAGAACATTTAAACAAACACATACATACCAACACGCCTGTATTCCCCGAAGGGTTAGGCAGAGGTGTACCAATGTACACCCACAGTTCGCCGGTATGTTAAAGTCCCATGTAATAGGGGGCGAGCCTATTGCCATTAACCGGGCACACATCCTAACTCCGAGCGAGCTGAGAATTGCATAGAAAAACTCATTAACACTTTTTACTCGACCTGGGAATCGAACCCAAGACCTCTAGCGTAGCAGTCGCGCTTAGGACCACTAGGCTAACGAGGCAGTTAATAAACTCACTTTCTTATTTATACAACTATGCTTATTGCGTTGTAGATGTCTGTGAAGTTTTAAATTCATAGAAAAATAAGGTTGCTTAACACTGAAGGACACTAAACGCCCATAGGCGTTATAACAATAAAACTTCTATTGTAACTGCCTCGTTGGCCTAGCGGTCCTAAGCGCGACTGCTACGCTAGAGGTCTTGGGTTCGATTCCCAGGTCGAGCAAAAAGTGTTATTGTGTTTTTCTATGCAATTCTCAGCTCGCTCGAAGTTAGGATGTGTGCCCGGTTAACGGCAATAGGGTCGCCCCCGATTACATGGGACCTGAACATACCGGCGAACTGTGGGTGTACATTGGTATACCTTTGCCTAACCCTTCGGGGAATATAGGCGTGATGGTATGTTATGTTCTATTGTGTCTCGTTTAGTGTCCTTCAAAGTGTTAATACTACCAGTAATGACAACACTAAAAGGAATATGTCTGAGCAACATTATTATTATTATTTATTTACACACACACAATTATAACATCTTCACAGTTAAAACCACAACAATGTTATAAGTAATATTAAAACTATGCTATAAAATATAATTAAAAAATAAAATAACATGATATAAAAATATACTATACAATATAGGTAAAACACTTAAAATACTATAATTTTTCTACAATTAGATGGACGGCTTGGAATAATTTCGGCAGGCTGTCCTCAAAAATATCCTCCGACATACCTATGGTATTAATGAGACGTGCGGCTCGTGACAAAGGGGTAAACTTGAGCAAGTTAGTCCTAGCTGCTGGCACATCCAACAAAGCGGGCCAGCGGCGCGGGCGTGCGCCTACGTACCCGTCCGGAACCCGCAACCGTAGTGCTTCCAGCACCTCTGGGTGATGCAGCACCCCTTGCAATACGCTTGCCGCGTACTTAACAAGCGCGACATCCGTCCTCACTGCCAGCCTGGTGTACCCGACCATGCCCATGACGAACAGCCTCGGGTACATCAGGGGATAAAATGGATAAACCCCGTATTGCTTAAAGTACAGGAATCTATTAAAATTATTTTGTATTAACATATTTCCAGCAACTCAAATAAATGTTGCTGCAACACATAAAGATATTGCGCAACTCTTATTGCTCACAATAATATTAATATAAATTTATTTCACAGAGACATAAAGCCAGACAATGTCCTACTAGACGCGAGCGGTCACATCAGACTGGCGGACTTCGGGTCGTGTCTACGACTCGGCGACGACGGCAAGGTGCAGAGCAACGTCGCTGTTGGCACGCCCGATTATATATCGCCGGAGATACTTAGAGTGAGTTTGTGGGTTAATTTTTATTTTTGTCAGCTTTTTCCAGCGATGGGATACAAACAAGGGCGGTTTCTGTGTCTGAATATCCAAGATGTTGGTAGTCAAAGTCAAAGCATTTACTCCTATTAGACTATTTACAGGCACTTTTGAATTATCAAGAAGTTACAATTTAAAATTGAAGCTAGTTGCTTGTTCCAACACGTAGGTCTCTATGGAGAAGAATGAGCAAGAAACTCCACGGACACTGTTTTCCTTCAATTTGGTTGTTACAGTTACAAAATTCTTGTTGCTCCTATATGTGAAAACAATGATGGTGAATATAAAATAATCCAAACTAATATTATAAATGCGAAAGTAACTCTGTCTGTCTTTTCTTCACGCCTAAACTACTGAACCAATTTGTGTGAAATTTGGTAGACATAGTTTGGAACTTGAGAAAGGACAAAGGATAGTTTTTATTACAAAAAAATATTCCGGACATACAACGCCATCTATTGGTCACAAGTCGGCATCAATTCAGTACTATAAATGTCGAGCTGTTCCTATGCTCCGTAGATAGATGGCGTTGATCGCGCAATGGTGTCATTACACGTGTTCGGTTCATGTTATTGTTTTAATTCATCGGAAAAATGTAAATAAATAGTAAAAAGGTATGAAAAATATAATATAATACAACTTTTAGTACAAAGAAAATGCTTAACGGAATATAGATAATTCCATTAGTACTATATGTCGAGTTGTCCTTATGGTCGATAGATGGCGGTGATCGCGCAATGGTGTCGATCGTTACACGAGTTCGGTTCATGTTATTGTTTTAATTCATAGGAAAAAGTAAATAAATAGTAAAAAGGTATGAAAAAAATAATATCAATATAATAAAACTTTTAGTACAAAGAAAGTGCCCGAACGGAGTACAGATAAATAATCCGAGTTGACACTTTGCTCGATAGATGGCGTTGGGATCGAAATAGATCGCGCTATGGTTTCGTTACACGCATTTGGTTGGGTATCGGCCGGGTGCTTCGGTACTTTTTTTTTTTTTTTTTTTCTGGTGGGTGGGAAATCATCAAATAACTTCTCCCGCCCTGAGCGGGGCGGGAGGGAGTGTCGGACTTTTACTGACTAAAACCCACCCATGTTCCTTCTTGTGCCATTTGCGTTCCGGGGGCGCGGTATCTCTTGCGAACAACCCGCAGCCCCGGCAGGCATCGGCCCTCAGTGGCCCCTTCCCTTTGCTGACATCTCTTTGAGGCGCGCGTGGAACTCGGACGCGCCGTCGACACGGCGTGCTTCAGTACTGTCGTGGAAAAATTGTATTGTCGGTTGTATGATAGTTTATGTGGATTAGTCCTGTTTCGTAAATTATAAATTGGTTGCGTTGTATTTGTCGATTGAAAGGTTTATTTGTTGGGTTGTACTGGTTGTTGTTTAATGTTGGTTTAGTTTGATCTCGATTTTTTGTAGTTACTGTAGTTAGTTTGTTTAATAAAATCAGTAGTTTTTTTTTTTTGGGGGTGGGATATCATCAAGTAACTTCTCCCGCCCTGGGCGGGGCGGGAGGGAGTGTCAGACTTTTACTGACTAAAACCCACCCATGTTCTTTCTTGTGCCCTTTGCGTTCCGGGGGCGCGGTATCTCTTACGAACAACCCGCAGGAAATCAGTAGTTGCGGGGGTACATCTTGAAAAAGACTGTTTCTCCCATGACAACACAACAACTCTACGTTGCGTGCTCAAGAGTGTCGAAACCACATAAACTTTATATTTTTGCAAAGGATGGCAAAACTAAAAACGTGGTATACAGAAATGTCTTGGCGTAAGAAACTTTCATAATCTCTAAAGCCTAAAATAATAGGAAATTTGTCAAGGGAGAAACAGTCTTTTTTTCAAATCAGTAGAATGATAGGAAAATAAGAGAAAAATAACATTTTCGCCTTTTTCAATCGGCAATAACCGCTTAAATGCCCTAAGTGAGTATACATCTCTTAAATTCAAACGCAGAGCTCATTATGTTGATTTTTGAAGAGTTCCCTAGAATATCTTCCACATTTCATTTTTGAAGAGATCCCGCGAGATCGGGCACTATGTGGGTAAAAACCAAAAATCTGCCGGAAGTCACTATTCCACGCGAACGAAGTCGCGGGCAAAAGTTAGTAAAAAAATAAAATAAAGATGTAAGCCATGGCTGATAAGAGATGACCAATCTCAACTGACAGCGCCCGTTCACGAACATGACGCGTGCATCAGCATCATTCAGCTCAACCATCTTGAAGGGAACTGAACGATCTAACGCATATTAGCATAGTGTGACCCTAGTTAGTCGCGTGCGCTCGTGTCGCCGTTAGTCCTGCGCCTGATCTCTCCCGGTCATGTCGGAGTACTGTTCCATCGGACTATGACTGATAATGAAAAGGAGGTATTTGCGCACACACTTGTGTACTATAATTTCCCCTGTATTGGCTGGTTGCCGGATTGGCCGAAAATTTGTCGAGAAAATATAATTATATTTTGTGTTTTGTTTTGCAGGCCATGGAAGACGGTCAAGGGAGATACGGTCCAGAATGTGATTGGTGGTCTTTAGGTAAGCAGTCAATCTGTATTGATTAATTGATAATGAAATAAAATGCAAAAGAAATAAAGTAGAAATTTGCATAATTGCGTGCATGTAATTTTCAACCCTAACTCTGTACGGAATGATTGCATTTTCACATATTGGTATTAATTAATCTATTGAGTATTTTTTCAGGTGTGTGCATGTACGAGATGCTGTTCGGCGAGACGCCGTTTTACGCGGAGTCGCTGGTGGAGACCTACGGCAAGATCATGAACCACGCGCGCTCCTTCCACTGCCCGCCGCCTGACGAGCACGCCGCGCAGGTAGCTTTATGATAATAATCATATTTTATCCATCAAATAACATTCAGATCAATTAAGTTAGTTGCAGTGACTTGGTCAATTTTACGAGGGACCTCACAAATAGGCTATTATTTCCATATACCCAACTATAGATCTGTAGTCAGATAGTTCGTAGAATTATGTTGTAGATAGTACTGAGTCTGATTTATGTCTGCTTAATATTCGTCCAGAAGCATTCCAGTCTAGCGATCGAAACTAGTTCTGGTATTCCACGGGGTTAATATGAACCGCCACTGAAGTGCACTAACGAGCAATTTTGTCCAATGACTGAATTGAATACCATATGAAAATCTGTCAGTTTCCGAGATTAATCCTCACGAATACAAACTCAAAGCGGCGGGGGATTTTAATTTATAATAATGATGTAGTGATGATGTTTTTGTAATGGTATTGTAACACAATTTGTTTGTTTGACAGGTGTCAGAAGAGGCGAAGGATCTTATCCGCAGACTGATATGCTCTTCAGACAATAGATTAGGAAAAAATGGACTGCAAGACTTCAAGGTGAGCATTTATTACTTTAATAATTCTCATGAATCTTCAATACATCATTTACCGCTAAACGCTAGGTACTAATTACAAGCTTTTGTGTCCGACTTTGCTTGCGTGTATATCGCGAATGCAGGATTAAAAAGTAGCCTATGTCGTTATCCGGATCCAACGGTACCAATTTTTCAATTTTTATTACGATCGGTTCAATGGTTTTGCTGTGATGCGGCAAAAACAGACAGAGTCAAAGTCAAAGCATTTATTTAAATTAGACCATTTACAGGCACTTTTGAATTGTCAAGAAGTTACTCATACAAAAAGTTGAAGCTAGTTAGTTGCTCGTTCCAAAACGTAGGTCTCTATGGAGAAGAACGAGCAAGAGAGAGACTTATAATGTTGTGCTCAAGTTGTTGTCAATCGCGCGTAAGCCCCACTGAGGGCCGATGCCTGCCGGGGCTGCGGGTTGTTCGCAAGAGATACCGCGCCCCCGGAACGCAAAGGGCACAAGAAGGAACATGGGTGGGTTTTAGTCAGTAAAAGTCTGACACTCCCTCCCGCCCCGCCCAGGGCGGGAGAAGTTATTTGATGATTTCCCACCCACCAAAAAAAAAAAAAAAAAAAAAAAATCGCGCGTAAGCTGCTGTGATTTGTTGACTAAATTATGAACACCCAATCGGATCACTTCATTTTTGACGAGAAGGAACTTATCTAATATTTCATTATACGAAATTGCTGCATATGAGTATTTTAGCGGTTTCTGCAAATGTTGTTTTTGTTTTTCAGAATCACCCGTGGTTCGCTAACTTGGACTGGGAGAACTTACGCGAGGTGCAAGCGCCATTCGTACCAGACGTGTCTAGTCCCACCGACACCTCCAATTTTGATGTCGACGATACAGATATCAGGTACAGCTTTCAAACATTATTATGCTTATAATCAAGCTATTGACGCTAAAATTTCAAAAGTTGTAAGGTTGAAATTTGTATGACAAAGTAACTTTCTATGAATACTTTACTTGCAATCTATCGTATAAAGTATGTTAGATAGAATAAACGACAGCGGTTCCATACATTTTGATCGTAGTAGTACAATTTTGTATGGAACAGCTGAGTATTTTGTCATACTTTAGTTTGTCTTATAGTAAAAATTGTTCATTTTCAATATTCCCTTAAGTTTGTTAAATCTGCCATATTGAAGTGAATTTTAATTTGCATAATACATTTTTAGACTGTTTACCATTCGAGGCTATATGTCGCTTCCACCATACTCGATCTATATTTTCTATATTTTTACATACTATTTATATTACCAATTTCAGACTATCAGAAGCCGTCCCGCCACCCTCAGCATCATCAGCGTTCTCCGGTCTCCACCTGCCATTCATCGGCTTCACGTTCACGGCGGGCTCTCGTCTATCAGACCTGGGTGCCCCTGCTAGTCCACTCAGTCCTGCTAAGAATGCTCCTAGCCAGGTTGGTACAATCATGGAGATTGTTCCTTATTCTTCTCCATAAGAATTTACCCTTAGAAAGTGTCTGTTCGTGCACTTATTGGTACAGCATAGTAGGTAGGTCCTTTAGGGGACAAGAATATGAATAACACTCTTTTATTTGGGGCCGTCGTCGTCAAAATAAGAAATAATTTATTGTTCCATAGAAAAGTGCAATACTATCACGATCAAAATGTATAGAACAGTTGTTATTATAATTTTTTTGTCATCGCAAAGTATGTTAGTTTTCAGGAGTAATGTTTTTTCAATGTTTTACCTCATAACACTATTAAGCCACTCATCCAATTAATTGTAATTGCTCTCTGGCTAGAGTTCAGTGTATATGAGTCTACATGAGCAAAACTAATGGCATACCCATTTACATCAATATCATTCTTCAACCATCAATTAAAATCCGTTTTATCGACAGGCACCATCCAACGCAGGCGACCGCGCGGCTCTAAAAGCGTTGGAGCGAGAAAACGCGCTCCTCGCACAGACCATAGCAGAGCTTAGAGCTGGCGGAGCGGCCTTAGACGCCGGCAGTGGTAAGACGTCACTACATTCTTCAAAGACATGAGTCAGGAAGTACAAAAACAAACATTAGGTACTCGAAACAACTTTAACAACGATTATAATCTGAAGTGGGCCAGCAATTAACTGTAATATTTTATATAGTTTCTGCCCGCGATTTCGTCCGTGTGGAATTAAACTATACTATAAAAACATAGGCATGCTACTCGGCAATAGTATAGCGATTTATTTGGAAAGATCAGGAGTAATCGGACCTGCCAATTGCCCCACTGAACGGCAGCGGTCTCTTGTGCAGAGAAGGTATGGACATTGCACACCACACTCGTTCAACGCGGATTGGCAGTTTCAGGCGTATATTATTTATGAGTTCAGCTTTTCTCACGATGTTTTCCTACACTGATATCAGCGATGTCCTAGATGAGTTTAGAAAGTACATATGAATTGAAAAAGGCAAATTGTTATATGCCCGTACTCGGTTGCGAATTCACGACCTCTAAGTAGAAGGAGTCGGTTTACAAACAAACAAATCATTTTACCTCTTTATAATATGTATATATAAATACAAATGATTCACAGTACTCATAGGCACACACAAGATTTCCTACACGTAAACTCATTCAAAAATGTGTTTTGCAGAAGATCTTATACAGCTGAAAGAGGAATTGGCGACGTTATCAAAAAGGAACTCCGATTTGGAAGCCCAAGTTAGGTGTTACGAGCAACTCAATACTGGCATTACAACACAGGTAAATTATATTATGTACTAGTTACATATGTATTGGCTGGCTTCTGTCCGCTACTTCATTCCCGTCGTCTTTTTTGCCAGCATTAATTTACGTATTTGGTAACTACTCTGCTCCCGTGAGTCGTAGCGTAATGGTATATAGCCTATACTATTTATCAAGAATCTAGCTGTCATGTACCAAAAGATATTTTCATATCCGATTGGTAGTTCTAGAGATGACCGTGTTTAAACAAACAAACAAATAAAAAAGCTCTTTAGCTTTCTTATAATTATGTTTTTTAACAATCCCCAATAAACATTTAATAAGCATGTTTATTGGGAATTAACTATACATTCCCAATAAACAAGCTTGTTAAATTAACCTATAAATGTAATATGACAAACAATAACAATACAAACCCACAGGATATGCCATCAACTCCTCAAGAAATGACTACTCGCATCCGAGAGATGGAAGTCATCATCCAAGCGCTAAATATGGAGAAGGAGGAACTGCTGAAGGACAGAACTGACTCCGTTGAGAAACTGAGGCTGCAGGTTTGTGCAGTGTAATTTTTTTTTATTAAAGGGATCAATGCAAGGACAGGTGGGTCAGGAATGCCACGCAGTGGGTGCCTGAAAACGCGAGCCGTTGTCGGGGAGAAAGAGACATATGGAAGTCTATGGAGGAGACCTTTGCCCAGCTGTGGGACAGTATACGTTATTATAAAAAAAAACTTATTACTAGTCAGAAAGGGAGTTTGCATAGATTGCTACAATATGCTTACAATCTGATGAAAGCTTTTCGTGGAATAAGGACGGAGATTCTCACCTAAAAAACTTGTAAAAGTGTTGTTCTATTTATCGATATTCGTTTCACTAACATTTTATGTTCTTGTGAATTAATAGTGACACCCACTGCTCTATTGTTGCCATACGCACACATATTTGTTACCTTTCAATAATATAATTCTTTGGTCTCCAGGACAAGGAGCTGAAAGACGCGTTATCGCAGCGCAAGTTAGCTATGACTGAGTACAACGAGGTGACTGAACGGCTGTCTGAACTGAGACAACAGAAGCAGAAGTTATCACGGCAGGTATGTCAAACTATATCCACTAATAATAATCTGACCGAATTTCGGTGACAGCGGCCAATCTCAATGAAAAGTAGCCAACTACGCAGGAGATATTATAGCGCATTTGAGAACTAGTATTGTAATCTGAAACGACTACGGAGACATCAGGCAGAAGATTAACGGTCTCACACACCCGCGCACATGCTACATGGCGATATCACATCACCGTCTTCCTTATTCTGGGCTGCTACTGAGAAATGCGTAACGGAAAATACAATGTAATTTATAAAATTTATTTCGACTACAATAAAGTGTTTAATACAAAAGCTGATTTCAATTTAATAATAATACCTTTAACTTAATCGAAATAAAGTTCAAAATGGAGCAACAGTCTCAAAGTTTGGACTAAAGTTACAACTCGTTTTATATTGAGACAAAAGGTCTACAATGTCTATGTCAACTCTCACTAGATAAGTGATCTTACTCCCAGGTCCGTGATAAAGAAGAAGAGTTAGAAGTAGCGATGCAGAAGATTGACGCTTTGCGACAAGACATACGACGCGCTGAGAAAGGACGCCGGGAACTGGAGGCCAGGCTTGATACGGCCATATCTGAGGCTACGAAGGTACCTTTAACTTTGTCTGTTTATTTAATTGGACTATAAGTATTCTGAATCTATATATCAACGTAAGATCACTCGGTTATTCAGTGAATGAACACGTAGTATAAACAACTTCTTGGTGTATGAAGCAAACATTTGAGAGGTTGGTAGTCTATTAGTAGGACTTTGATAGAATTCACGTAACAATCAAATATAACGTCATCTCTTTTCTATAGCAAAAAAGAAGAAAAAGGAGAAGAAAATCTAAAAAAAACAGTATAAACACGTGAAATTACTAATCCCGGATTGCCAATAGCACAATAACATACGAGCAGATTTTTTGCTAACCTATTTCTGTTCGTTCAGGAGCGCAAGTTGCGAGAAGAAACATTGCGTTCTCAGCGCGTGGACTCGGGGGCTCCGCCTTCCGCTGCAGCAGACGTGGCGCGCCTACAGGCTGAGGTTGAGACGCTAGAGGTAATGTACAGGGTGTAACAACACCCATCACAGAGCCGTCATCTACGCATTCACTACATCACACTTACGTAACATTGGGCATAAATAATTGACACCATGGATCAAAAATTCCAGGACAAATTCTTAAAAAAATACTGTGAAATTAGATTTTTAGTTGCTTTCGAAATCATTAAAAAGTTGGTCAATTGAATTGGGAAATAAGAGACGTCACTGCACCAAACAGTTTACTATTGCTATAGAAAATTTATGGGGGACTCACATTTTGATAGCTTATAAATAATACATCAATCTTACCCTATTACTGGGTAATAACTTAATTTTATATCTATTTTCAATAATAGATGCAGTACAAAGAATCGCTGCAGCAGCAGCAGTCGCGGTTCCAAGCTGAATTAGCAGCACTCAACGACCAACTACAGGAAGGGGATGCATTACGCAATGTTCTCAATAGAGAGGTATGGAAATAACCATAGAAAATTATCCTTTATTACCTTTTCTTATAATACTAAAATAGCTTGACAACTTACCTTGTCTTCCTCGTATAAGTAAGCAGTAAAAGCGCTATTCGACATAAAAAAAAAAAACTATTTAAAAGAGAAACGATTATAGAGAAAAGGGTAAACTCGATAAAAATAGGCGCATTTTAGATTTGCGGTAAGCCTTTGACTTTGTCGAACAGTGTCACTTTTATTAGAAATGTAAACTTTTATAGAAAATATTCTTGCGCATTTAACCTACTCAGGTCTTATTAAAATAATAAAAATAAAAGAGTCAATTTACATGGTTATATTTCTGTGTAACAGAGCTTTAACGTGGGTGTGCCACAGGGTTCTATTCTGGGTCCAGTGTTACTTTAATCAACACCATTGTTATCATTTCCGCTGAAATTTTAGTTTCCACTTTGGAAGTCTAGTTAAGCAAAGCATGTTTTCCTGCTAACTTTAACTGTACCGTACTTTTTTATATTACCAAAATCCTTTTGTTACAGTTGCAGACATCAAAAGAGAAACTCGAAAGCCGCCGCATAGAACAACTAACCGACAGCGAAGACAAACAGATGTTGATAAACGAGAACCGGAAGCTGGCCAAAGATCTGGATGCTGTGAATAACAAAGTCTATACTTTTGTATTAACATTTTTTGTAGTTAGGTCCTTATTAATTTTTCCCTAAACCCCTTTTTAGGAGTCTATAGCATCGGTTGCTAAAGTTTTAGGGCAACGGGAATCACAACAAAGCCATGGAACTCCACAATAAAAGATTATAAGTGAAAGAGACTACAATTTACAATCAGAACAAAATCCTTCAGTTTCAATCTACATTTTTGATGTTTAAAATGGAACTGTTTTATAAATAATTGTTTAGTAATCGGAACGGTTCAATGATAACTAATTTCATTGAACCTTGGTTACTTTGGAATCACTTTAGAAATCGCTGATCTATAGATTTACTCGTTTTATTGAATATATTTCGCAAAGCTGTAGCCCTCTTTGTCGTTCTAGTTCACGTTGAATATGGTCAACACACACAAAATAGTGTGTATTATGCTGGAGTAGATTTCACTGATTAATTTATAATCAACTTAAATGCAACAGAAATTGAGTAGAAAATTGCTTGCAAGATCACAATGATGTCTTGTAAGCTGTTTTCAACTCCACTTCTGTTTTTCATTTTTCCAAAAGTGCAACAATTGCACAATTTTAGTGATCTGTCCCGATCATCGTGACTTGAAAGTTTTTACTGAATATTTTTATTCCCACCCGGTAGCAATTTTCTGAAAAATCATAAAAAAGAAAAAAATACGACATATTTAATAAATTCAATGACAAATAAAACTGATCTCCATTGCCTACCAGCTGGCAGAAAACGGTAGAAGATGGCAAGCAGAAAGAAGACAGATGGAGATTGAGTTAGAGGAACTAAGAGCTAAGAGAGATACTATGCAGCATTGGGAGACCCAGGTCAGTGATGTAAGTTCAACCCGAGTACCGCACCTTTTTAACCTATACTAATGTTATTACCTTGCCTGTTTGTATGCTGACCTTACCACAGGTTTGTATAAATACCCTAGTACATAGTATTTATTCACCCCAGTTTAATCTTGTCAAGAAAGCATTTTGACTCTTGGTTTATAATTTGACATAACTGGTTTTTATGTTACCTAAGCGGTTGTTGTAAGAGCGCTTTTTTACTGTGGTATTCCCAACTCTTAGTCTCTCCGCCGACGACAGACTATGTGACCGTTTTTTTTACCTATTTTTTGTCGGCCATGTGCGTTGTTCTCCGATAAAAAAGGCGATCGTCATCGGAGACTCTTAACGTTGAAAATTCAATGTGCGATAACTAATACACTTTTAAAAGTGCCCTTGCAAACAAGCGCTAATAGGTTTGCATTTGACCCAATTGATTTTTATTACGACCTATCTAGTTTGTTTGTTCACACCAATCCAGTCTTTATCCTCGGCATTCTTATCGAACCGGTATGTTTGCACATCCAGTTTGTATTTAAATCCTTCTATACCATTAGTACCAATTTACTGGTACAGCATAAAGTTGAAAAAGGTACCTTTGACGTCAAAGTATTTTGTTGTAAAGAAAAATAGTTAGGAAAAATCTGAGGATCTAAAAAAAATCTAAATTCTGTCAAGACAATGATCAATTTATTATACGTTTTTCAAAAACGCCCATCGGCCAATTACGCCATCATCATCATCAAGTTGCCAAAAAAAAATCGCTCTATTTCTGTCAATCGTTTGAAGTCTACAGAGACAGAACGATGATTAATAACGATGTACGTTAAAAGATTGTGAACAATTTTCAGTAACACGACTGTTTTGTCCCGTTGTACGTTTAGATAGCCGACATTATCCGATGGGTGGCTGATGAGAAGGAGGCTCGTGGCTACCTGCAGGCGCTCGCTACAAAGATGACTGAGGAATTGGAGTACCTTAAACATGGTGAGTTTGGAACTGCATTCTCTTATTAAAGTGTATGTACTGTAATTGGGTTATGTTGACCAGATGGTAGCTGTTTTATGTAAGATGATTTTAATTGACTAGAGACCCGCCCGCGACTTCGTCCGCGTAGCTTATTTCGCTCGCGTTAAGTTACGTCTTTGGTTACTGCTCCGCTCCCGTGTGTCCTAGCGTGATGTTATATAATTTACTCAGGAATAATGTAGCTGTCTTTTGTTGAATAAATGGTTAATAAAATCGGTCCTGTAGTTTCGGAACCTGTTCGGTACAAACAAACAAACAAAAAATCCTCTTTATTATATTAGTAATTGATATGTCAATATTCCTTATTGCATAATTTACTCGCAGTTCCGTGAAAAGCAAATATGGTTCTAATGGTAAACAGTGGAAATCAACATTTAATTTTCATGGCATATTACATAATTCTCAGTACCATTTATGTCAATGTTTTATATTATGTTTCATCCCACAGCTAGCGCCTCTCGCTCTTCCCTCGTGGTTTCGTCCCCGCCGGCGTCCGGCCCGGCCGGCACGACACCCGACGGCCGGTCCGGCACGGGCGGCTGGCGGAACCGGCGCTCGCAGAAACTGGACAAGATGGAGATTCTCACACTGCAGTCGTCGCTGCACTCGGAGATACAGGCCAAACAAGCTGTGGGAGAGGAGCTCAGCCGCACCAGGGCGGAACTGCTCGCCAGCCAGAGGTCAGTATCATTGTGAACGAATTTGATAAATCTTTGTGAACTTACGGCAATTTTCTTCTAAGATCCTGGTTCTTTACCACATTTTTTTTTACTACTACCACACGAACACTTCTTGTCTATCAAAGGTCCAGTGGTTAAAGTTTACAATAATATTATTTATACACGCATAAAAGATACATCAGTCAGGATTTAAGTAACATGCACAATACTTGGGTTGACATCCCATAGTCTCTAAACGTACTTCATTTTAGTGTGGCTGTATTTTTTAGGATAGATAGAGGAATATGTAGTATTGTGCAGTCATCTTGCACCAACAAGAAAATCTACTTTTGGTGCTGAATCTCATTTTGAACAAGAGACGTTGAAACGTACAATGACAAAATCAATTCATTTATTTCGGATAAACATCCATAGCTAATAAATCCGATAATTGAATTTAGTTATTGTATAAAATTAAAATGAGCAAAATCAAAGAAATGTACCTACAAAGAAAACTAAAGAGACATAAATAAATATTGTATTTTTGTCTAGTTATGTTCCACCTTGGTGTCGAGATTCTCCTAAGTAAGCCCAATCTACTATTAATAACGATTGACTTATATGTATGTTTTGTATTCGAACCTGAACCGTCTTATTACAAAATAACTTTTATTCCGAAAACGACAAAGTTCTAAATAAAAAAAACCGACTTTGGAAACGATAGACGCATTTCTGAAGTTAGTTTTTATTGTCAATTTTAAATTAAGAACTTTAACTTCGCTAATATAAAGTACAAATTAGATAACTTAAAGCCACGTTTTCACTAGGGGACAATATTCACGTGGTAGGTCTTTGCGACTTTATGGGACGATGTCGCTCGAAATTAGTCTTACTCATACTACCCAGTGGTGAACTATATGTCGCCCGGCGACCTGAAGATGTCGCAAGCGACGTCGGGCGACATCGCGCGGGACACGTATATTTCGTGTCGAGCAACACGAGTCGCGGGACAAATGTCCCTTAGTAAAAACGCGGCTTGAAGGTTTAAGTTTGGATTTAAGTTGGAACTTGATTGTCATAAGACGGGACAGATTTTGAAAGGGCATGTCTGAAACTTCATTGAAACATAAGCACTACTCCAAAAGTCGAAAAGTATTTTTGTTGACTTGGGAAACTGCATTAAATATTTTGTTTTGCATTTGGTGTTTATGCATTTAGTGACCATGTATTATTGACAAATAACTCACGGAGTTGATTATTTTTTTTCATCAGATCATAGTATCGAAATTTCATCGTTCATCATTCTTGCGCGAAACTTTCAATATGTTCGGATTCAAATTGTTTATTTTGTGGTTTTGCCAAACGTGAAGTTAGCTTTAATTGTTCATTTTCTGTTTCAAATTATGTTTTTTTTTTTTGTGTTTGGAATCGCATGTGTCAAAATTTACAACGTACTCGTAAAATATTTACAATCAACATTGATGAGTTTCATGATTCATACGCTACTTTTACATAAATACGATACGGGAAAGTACTGCTACCATACCTATTTCTGCCGCTTTGTTCCGGTTTGAAGGGTATGGATGCCGGTGTAATTACAAACACATGAGACATTCCAACTTTGTCTCTGGGATGGCAACGCATTTGGAAGACCTTTCGTATTGTCTATAGGTCTATAGGCAGAGGTAACAACAAAACATCAGGTGTGCCGTCGGCTTGTTTGCCATCCTATCATATACATCGTTTTCACCAAATCTTCAAGAAAATAATCTTCTAGAGGTCTTGGGTTCGATTCCCAGGTCGAGCAAAGTGTTATTGAATTTTTCTATGAAATTCTCAGTAGCAGCTCGGAGTTAGGATTTGTGCCCGGTTTATGGCAATAGGCTCGCCCCTTATTACATGGGACCGAAACATACCGGCGAACTGTGGGTGTACATTGGTCCACCTCTGCCTAACCCTTCGGGGAATACAGGCGTGATGGTATGTGTGTTCAAGAAAATACTTCAAAAATCCCCTCATCATCCTCAGAGAGTTACTGGAAACCCGGCAGCGGCTCGACACTCTTGCGCACGACATGAAACGCAAGGAGCAACACATACGCGACATGCAAGCAAGGCTCGACGCTCCACATCAGCCCGGCAACTCCTGTGAGTATACACACATGTGCTTTTATTTATTTAACGTCCCGGACGGGGTAAGCAGAGTCATAAGTGGTCTGGAGTGATTGGTTTAAAAGAATGATGGGAATGAAATTGGAATGTTTGGCGATGTTAATGTCAATATTGTCGCAAACAAATTCGCGCTGTGCGGTTTTATCCCTAAATGTGTCTCTAGATCGCCATTTCCCAAAGTCGAGCTAATATTGGATAGTAATTTAAAATTACATGACAATGACTCAAAAATGGGAAAGAAAACAATATATCCTTTTTATCGAAATAAAGAGGGATCCAGAGTGTAGATGTATCTGTAGATCGACCCCTGCCTACGAGTAATCAATGGTCCGAGTTTGCAACCTCGGTGACAGCGGCTTCAGGTAAAGATCGATCCATAGTTATGTACATTTATAGAAAGCGGCCGTTGGTGATCGTTATCAACATAGACATTGCGTCTTTTTTTTGTATTTGATTTGATATTTTGTATTTGAGATTAGAATTCTACTATACAAAGTAAAAGAAAGATCATATTCATCTCATTGAGGCGCTCGTGGAACACGAACGCGCCGTCGACACGGCCTGTCGTTATGTCACGTACGGACGGTGAGCTATCCATTGCTCACCGTCCACATACCCGCGTCTACGGTGGCCGGGCGTCGTCTCGCGGCTCCCGACGCCCGGAGCGTCTACCGTGGCGGCTGGGACGGGACACTCTCTGCCTCAACCGTCCCGCCGCCTTCTCTAGCATAACAGCTTCGCAGGAGGTGTTTCTACTGATGATATTGATCTTTAATTAGGTCTATAGATTATATTTTTTTGAGCAATTCGTCACAACTATGTTATTTTTGTAGAATATTGGAACTAGCATAGTGAAGCAGCTATCAAGTTTCATGTCGTTCGTTTACTGTGGCGCCCTCTAACGCTAGTATTTTAACTAATAGGTCTTTGAATATGCTTACCCCCAATGGGATTAAACGGGATCATGTTACATGGGAGTTGAAAAGAGACAGAGCTATGTTATAAAACGTGGCACTAGTACTTGGCATGGCACTTGCATAGCTTCGGTGTAGACGTACCTGTACAGTTGGGGCCAAAAATGTTATGTATGTAATGTAAGCACGCTTCAAAACAGCACTACCAGAGCTTCGAGCCCGTTATTGTATTGTTATAAAGTTCGTAATACAAAATTGACAGCGGAATTAAAGTCAGTCTTTGTAGAAACAACTTTACTTCAGTTGGAATAAAGTTTCAATTACAATAAAAGGTGTTCTAGTTTAAGCTTGGATTTAGAGCACGTTCTGTATTGAGACGGTAAGGGTTGAAATGAAAACAGAAATGGCTTTTTTCAACTCCTTGTAATTGCTATTAAAGTGAGAAGTATTTAAAAGTAGTGTAAGAAAATTAGTTATTTTCAGTTTTTAGATTATTTTTATTTTCTTTTGTACCTAATTCTTCTTATTTTTATAGTAGAATTAAATGAGACTTCGTCACGTATTTTCTTGATTACAAAATATTTTCAGCACAAATCTATCTATGTATAAATAAATATGTTTATTTAGTGCACCATTTCTTTTTGTTTTCGTTACATGTTACCGCACATTCCCACCCAATACAAATATGAAACTTTCCGTGACTTCACTTTTCACGACGAACGCACTTTTATCGTCAACGGAATCTTGGCTCCCACCACAAAGTCCAACGTCGTCCGCGACGAAAAAAACGGAAATAAACGCAAAACACTGCACAACACTATTAAACACAAAAAAAAATGTGAATATGGACTCTATTGTGTTTGAAATTGGAACTGTGATTTGATATTCCAAAAAAAAAATATTGTTAACGAAATTTAAAATTCGAAAACTGCCGTTCTTTTTTTAATGTTAATAACGAACATGTATTATCTGTGGCATTTAATGTTTTTTTTTTTTATTATGGCGTCTAACGCTGTTTTCTTTTTGTTTGAAACCTTCGTATTGGTGTATAATCGTGTGTTTTATTGTGCTGTTGATATTTTAATAATGTTAGTTCGGATATGGTTGAGGAGCAACATACCACTGTTTATAGGCGTGACGTCATGTATATGGGGTGTTGCTTTACTCGTTTATCACCATATATACCCCTGATACGTATGATTGATTTCTATAGTCACCGATATTGTGTGTTTGAAAGAGTATTTGATAAAAGCAGCTATTTGTTATTACAAAATACAAGCTAATTAAGAAATATTAAGAATATTTACTTGCTGTATACGGGTGTAAAGAAACACATGACATACCCGTTACTTACACATTCTGCCTATCAAACTAAAAATAAAATTGAACAAAAATTATTAATGGGAAGATACATAGTTTTATTTTTTGGTGTGTAGCACTTGTAACGTGTAAAATATGTGCTGTGTTGTGCTTGCTGGGGCATACAGTAGTGCAAGGGTCGTAGGCGTATTTCAAGTAAAGTTAGAATGAAAGTTAGGTAGACTTTCAATATCTTCGTAACCAGACGGTTCCCAGATATGGTTAAGAACAAAAAATAAATTGAGATGTCGGGAAGAACATAACATCCTAAATAAATTATACGTCTGCAAAGGAATGGCAGCTAAAAGAGGTGTGTTAATAAGGCTTGTAACAAAACATACTCTTTGTATCGTGACTATAGATCTCAATATTCATTATTCGTAATTAATGAATTTTGATCTAAGAAAAAGATCAAGTATTTTTTTATGACACCAAAATAAATCAAAAGTAGATTATGATATTTGAGAAATTTGATAAAATTATTTGTAGAAATTAGTGCTCAAAAGTTTACAAACGTTATTTTTTAACTTTTTTTTTATTTATTGATAAAAATACGTCAATTCTCTTATTTTAAACTGTAATCTCACCAAAGTATATTCATTTCTAGTCTTCAGAAATTAGTCTAGTCGAAAACGATGATTGCCAAAGATTTTTTAAACGATAGTGTTGTAAACCAACCGTTCGAACTAGTCATTATAATCGATTTTTTTTTATCGATTCATTGTATGTGTGTGGTATAATTTGTATGATCTGTCTGATAGGAGCATAATTCAATGGCTGGGAGTTTTAGAAAAGGCTTTTTTTAGCGAGAATAATGCTTGTTTTCTAGTTTGTATTTGGAGTTATGTCTACGTATTACGTACCGCATAGTTCTGTGTTAAATATGAAGCATAAAAATTAAATATTGTAAATCGTGAAAGTACTGAAAATATTTTGATTTTCTTTCTCGAATCTGTAATGTTTTTTTAATACTCTTTCTTAAAATCTTTCTACATATGTAATTAATTATATATATTTGACACGCTAACTTGGAAAACATTTTACTTATTTTTATAAAATACAACGTAACATTATACAAATCGATCGATTGCCTAAAATATTGACAGCACAATAAAGTTTTTTTTTTTTATTTATTGCTTAGTATAAGATTTTTTATTAGATCAGCTGTAGAATCTCATTCAGTTTGTTTTTTTTTTAATTATGTCAAGTTTTAAGACCGTACATATACTTACTAAACAAAGTATTAAGAGAAATATTTTAAAAAATACCTAAGAAATCATTTTAAGCATCACATTAAAAATAGAAATAATTTCTTTTTTTTATGTACGGTCTTAAAATTCAACCAGTGAATCTTTGTTTTTTTTTTGCGTTCTATATATATATTATTTTTTTTAATTTTAAGTTATTGTCAGCACATTTAATCTGCATTTAACGTGTCTTTGTTTTATTGTAAGGTTTATTTTATATATTTCACTCAGTGCATAACTGTACATGTCCAAATTAACTTCGTACATTGTTTTGTACACAAGTTATTAAAAGTTCTGTTATACTTACTTTTTGTTATTTATTTTTAATTTTTTTATGTTAATGAGTCTTGTATGGGAGTTTAATAATTACTTGTTAAATAGACATGGGTAATTAGAAAAATAATGGGTGTACTTTTACTACAATAGGGTGACCCTGTTTTGGAGAGAATTGTACACTACTAACATGACTAAATTCTGTGAAGTATTAATGTTCAGCCGATCCATCATAACTGGGAGAAATTTTTAACGGTACATTAATACACAGAAAACAACAAATTAAATTCTAAAACATACATTTCTGGCCATACAAACTTTCAAAATTAAACTCTATCGCAATACAATTAAAACACAAAGTTATGCGCAAGCAGCGAGGCAAGGATCAGCGAAATCTTCTACGTACTGGAGCGGCAAAGAAGAGAATGGTTCGTTTATCATAAATATTAGCTAAAACATCCTATTTAGAAGTAGACTCATCGTATGTGACCGTTGTAGAGATGGGTGATTGCGAATTTTAACTAACTTTACTTTGGTTATAATGAATGTATAACAGATAGAAGAAATACACGTATGTTATTTGAATAAAAAATAATAATAATAATAATGTTGTTCCATACATTTTGACATTGCGGGTGGCACTTTTGTATGGAACAACTGATATGTGGGAAAAGCTTAAAATTTTATAGATTAGATTTAATTAACTTATCTACAGTCGTGAAATTGAATGAGCATGTTTCTATTCTTGAATATTAATTAAATTCGCAATCGTCTATCGCTAGACTGTGTGTTATTTTGTCCCTGGTAACATTATCTGTTGTTATTAGAGGTGCGCTTCGCTGTCAATAACGAGATTTTTTTTTTTCTTGTAATGCTTCAGAAACCATCTTGGGGCAATTGGTTTTTCAATTAACAGATTTTTTTTTTAAATATCCTTCATTTAATAAACAGTTATTTTACCTTGTAAATTTTATTATATAATTAACAATAAAATATATTTTTTTAAATGTACAGTCACCCAAAAAAGTTTTAAATGAAATGTTTTTTATTTTATTTTTTTTTTATAACGACAGATAGTGTTTAATTTTTAAAGGTGTAAGTTTTTATTAGTATTTGTGCTGCGTACGTAGTTTTCTATCAAATAGTTTCATTTTGTCTATGAGGCGTCTATTGTAAATACGAGCAAGTGTAAAGGAAAAAGTTTTTAATATCTACTATCATTTATTTAATAAATAATGTCACTGTTTTGTGGGTCTTTTCAACTAACACTTTTGTTTTGCATTATACTTTTTCTAGTTGACATAATCAAATATTTAATTTATTACAAAAAATAAGTAATTTAACCTATTGTTTGACTAAGAAATAGCCAAAATTCCTGACTTATATTTTGGTAATATTAATAAACTAATTAATGTTTAATTTTTTTACATATTAATTGAGACTTAAAAACAACAACAAAGAAATTACTCCAAAACAGTGACTCTTGACAGAACTTGTAAAAAATTTGAAGCAATATGAAACAATTCTTCTTTTTATTGCAAATCGCTTCGCTTTTGCTTGAGCTTGTTGCGGTGGCATGGATGTGACAAATCATATCGGTTCTAGTACTCAATTTAAACATCCGTTGCTCCATTTGTATTCTATAAAACTCAAAATGTTGAAGAGAACAGTCAATGTACGTCAAATTGTGTACTAAAGTCGTAACTATCCTTTGTCAGAAGTATCTGTTCACCACATAACGCCCTAAGCGATTGGTTTTTCCTTTAACACTTGTTTGTATACGCACATAGGTATTTTGACTAATCTGTTTTTTAATTGTAAACCTCTTTTCGACCTTAGTTGTTTTTTTTTTCTTATAAATCTTGCGTCAGCACACGAGTCGGCATTTGAACTCTTACGATCCGGACCCCAGCAAAGCGGAGAGGAGATGTCTCGTATACAACCAATAGGATACTGTGTTGTGCTGAAGCTATACGGTGAGATGTCAAAATAACGCCAGCCGATTGGTTGTTGGAGACATCTCCTCTCCTCGCCGGTTTGCTGGAATCTGGGCCTTACGTATAAATTATTCTTTTAGATTCATTATTATAATTAGTATTTTGTTTAGGAAGGGATTTTGAAACTTCTTAAATCGAGTTACATTATAGATGTCAAAAAGTTCAATTACTTTATCTAAATTGTTAATAGCCAAACTAAATCATAAATTTTACCACTTACTTGGACTTTGCAATCGTTAAAGTTATCCGGTACTTGCTATAAGAACATCACGCTAACGGGCGCAGTCGGGTGCTTTATATAACATTATATTTATGTAAGTATTTAAGTAAACGTTCTCGTGTGCTGAAGGTAATAGTTTTGTACAGCGTCAAATGTGAACGTCGAACGTGCATGTCCATAGTTCCCGTCTTGTACTCACTAAAATGTGTCCATGTACAGTCGAGCACAAAACTATTATTATTAAAAATATTCATACCAAACGATTATATGGCTCATTTACACAAAGCTACTATTACGTAAAGTATAAAATGTCTGGTCATTTCATAGTACTTTCTTGCTATCTGTACCGGTTGGTGTGAGTGTAGACAGTAGAAGTATCAGCTAGAGGTGAATAGTGATGACATTATTATATTTTTTTTTGGAAAGTGAAACCTATGATCCGGATATAGAGCCCATTAGGCTATTATTTTAAGTAATATTCTTACTTTGTTGTTTCTAATAATGCTTAAATTTAATAATTAATTAATAGCCACATTAACGCATTTGTGCTCGACTTTACATAAAATATATAAAAGCTAATAATTGTAACTTTTTTTTTATTTACTGTTTTGTGAACGTGGTTTGGGTTGGGATTTGGTTTCTGTGTTTTATTATTACATATTTTAAATTAAAATTTCCCCCTTTTCTAGTATCATAATAATGTTATAATAATATTATTTTATGAAAATGGTCTAGTGTTTCGTGTTCCAAACTGTACATGTATTTTATTTAAATAACTTGAACGCCTAGTAAGGCGATGGTGCAATATTGTATTTTCTGCTACTCCTATATTTCATAATAATGATATATAAATTCCGAAAGAAATCAAAATCATTTATATTTAAACTTATCTGCGAGTTACTGAACATGATCGTGAAAAATGTCCAATCGCGCGTCACTTTCTATGATTGTTTGATCGAATTATCTACAAGCAATCACAGCTGCTTATACACGCTTGTCAATTTGTCAAATTCACTTTTCGCTAGAGAAATCGCTGATTATTTTTATATACTAGTTTTTTTGACGTTTATGGGGTTTGCCGCCTGCAGAAGTACTTTGTAACACTATACTACATCATTACGACGTGTGGTTTGGAACGAAGCACTAGAACCTAAAAAATAAAAAACATTTTTTCTCTACTGACTTATCTTCAAACTTTTCAGTCCTGGACCGGCCACCATCACAGATGAGCTACTTAGACCAATTCCTGAAGGAAGCGCCCACGGAGCGGCACTACGATAATGTGGCTACTATCAATGAGCAGAAGGTAGGTTTTGTCTTGACACATTATTGTATAGAAAATTATTTAACAATGCTTCTGTCATTCGTTCATTATTCAATCACATCATTTTTAGAGCGTGTTCCAATATTTGTTACATTTGCCAATTGTTTTTTAAATAATTAATGCAAGTATTGTCAGTTTTATTTAATAATAAATATTGTCTGGTAAAAAGTAAATTCTGTAAAACTTTTGGAATGCGTTCATAGCTTAATTTTGTGACTAATTTTTAAGGTGACAGTTATTTTTTTTTTAATAATTACACTGTATTTTAACAGATACATTATTCTATTTGAAACCAAACCAAATTTATGTCTAAAATGTGAAAAACATGCACTAAATAGAAATATGTATGTTAAAATACTGTGTAATAAAAAGAAAACAAGCTTTTTTATTTTTCGTTGGCCATTTTTGTTTTTTGGTTATCTGTTGCTCGCACAGATGTCGCCGCAGTACCGTTACAGAAACCAGCATTGTTGTAACGCAAAGGTATTATATGTTTTTATTTATTATTGCTTTATTTTTTATTATTATTTAAGGGTCTGTTTCAGAATCTCTGATTAGACAGTATCTGTCAGATAATTTGGAAAAAGGAATCAATTGAAATATTTTCCAGATTTGTTAACTGGAACTTGTCCAGAGATTGTGAAACAGACCAGTAATGAATTCAAATTAAGATTGTGAAGGGTGGAAGGGATATTAACGTGTAATTGATTACCATGGATTTAGTACATAATTCTCGTTAAATTCGTCGATTATTATAAACAAGCTCGTGTCTGGTACTTATGGCTTGTACTTTCTCTGTATAAGAAGAGGCGTTTGCCTTGCAGAAGGACAAAAATAGGCTGGTATTATTGTTAGATACAAAAGCCAGCTGTTCTAAACAAAAGTGCAACTACCAAAGGTCAAAATGTATGTTGATTTGCTCTTATTTATTTATTTATTTTTTCGAAAAGTTTGAGCGCCTTTCCACTGTGTATGAAGTTGATATCGATAGAAAAAGTGTATTTAAATTTTTAACACATTACGCCAATTTAAATTCCACGAATCGCTTAAATAATCGGTGGTGTGCTATTTTCAAAGAAATTGTTTTTCATGCTTTAATTTCATACTAAAACTTCATCTAAATATAATTAATAATCGATGTATAAAAGTAATTAATTAATTAATTAACTGCCTCGTTGGTCTAGTGGTCCTAAGCGCGACTGCTACGCTAGAGGTCTTGGGTTGGATTTCCAGGTCAAGCAAAAAGTATTATTTGGTATTTCTATGAAAAATAACAGCTCGGAGTTAGGATTTGTGCCCGGTTAATGGTAATAGGCTCGCCCCCTATTACATGGGACCTAAATATACCGGCGAACTGTTGGTGTACATTGTTACACCTCTGCCTAACCCTTCGGGGAATATAGGCGTGATGATGGTATGTTATGTATAAAAATAGTTTTTGTTAATTTTAATCAGTGTGATTGTTGTTACTTTACCAATTACTTGGAACTACCTGTGGCGCCCCCTACCGTGCTAAATAAATTTTAATAAAATAATTGCAAGCTTTAGTCCGAATCCAAGGGTTAGGTAAATCTCAAATTGAATAAATCAAAGATGTTAAATAACATCTTTTATTCGGTACATATTTTTTATTCGGTAAAATTACCGAATAAAAAATATAATCGGTTTTTTTGTTGACCGTCTATCGAAGTAAATACATGATCTAATACTACCACAGAACTAGGAGCTAATTTTAAAATCACCAGCTAACTTTTATGTGAGGAACAAATATGTCCAACGCCATATTTTTTCTAAAAAAAAAAACATCTGAAGATTGAAAAATCGACTCTAAAACGCTAATATCGTACAGTTGATGTACGGGTCCCAGCAATCCGCCGCGTTGAGTGGCTCCGTGGAGCTACAAGACGAGTTGGAGCCCCGGGCTTCGTCGCCGGCCTCCAGTAAGAGCTCGCCCAGCGAGATGTCCACAGTTAGTATAGTACGTATTGTTTTTATTATTAATTAGTAAGTTTTTTGAGTAGTGCGACTGTTAAGCGTGGGGTCCTGGGTTCGATTCCCAGGTCGGGCAAAAAAGTGTTATTGGATTTTTCCATTAGGAAATTCTCAGGTTTGGAAGTTGGTGGTATGACACCCCCGTGCCTCGGAAAGTACGGAAAGCCGTTGGTCCTGCGCCTGATCTCTCCCCGGTTGTGTTGGATTGCCGTCCCATTGGACTATGAGAGTTAGGGAAGAGGGAGTGCACCTCTGTTTCCGCACACACTTGCGCACTATAATATCTCCTGCGTACTTGGCTAGTCTGAATAAAGATTAGCCGCCGTGGCCGGAGTCGGTCTGGAGAATACAATTACAATTAATGGAGGTAATTTGCCGATGGATGTCTAACGTTAACAACTTATTTGTTTATTTAAACTTTATGCAAGAAAACAGTACAAAGGCGGACTTATGCCTTAGCCAATCTCTACCAGATTATCACCATCATTTGAAGTGATTAAAATCTTCATGATTTCACGAAATAGTTAAAACTATTTCCAACTAACTCTTCAATCCAGCGTCTGATTTTGTCAATTAACGATTTTTGCAATAACAATTTTTCCAATATTACTTACTATAAAAAGCTAAGAGAGGAGATATAATTAAGATAATTTTAAACAGTTTTTCTTCTTTTTCAATATGTTATGTTTGTTTGCCAGGACCCGTCACTAGGACCCACGGTACCAGGCAAGCAGAAGGTGCATCAGTTCTTAGTGAGAACCTTCAGCAGTCCCACCAAGTGTAATCATTGTACGTCGCTCATGGTGAGTATGTTCTACTATCATTTTTATACTTATCTATAGAACCGTCCCGATTTCACACAGGTGCAAATTTTGGATTTTTTCCAATGGATTTTCCAAATAATATTATTTGTCTGAGAAATTATGAACACAACAAATTCATAATCAGGCGAATCAATTCAACCGTTTTCGAGTATTGTGCTTAGCAACACATTATCTATTATTTTTTATTGATACAGATATATCGATACATAATACAACTGTAAAATTCAGTATTATTTATTTGTACTAATGTTTTAGCTAATCATTATGTTTGGTGGAACGCGCTAAACTCTGATAAACTGAGATTTTTTTTTTGCGTTAGCCTATTTATCAAAAAAAACCATAGACTATACAACGTCACGCTACAACTCAAAGGAGGGGAGCAGTAACCAAAGGCTTAACTCGTGAAATCGCGGGTTATGGCTAGTTTTAATAAGTGACCCTTGTGGCTAGATCGGCCTGACGCGGCAAGGCGTGGTGTGCGAGACGTGCGGGCTGGCGGTGCACACGTGGTGCTGCGCGCGCGTGGCGGCGCGCTGTCCGCTGCCGGCGGAGCGCTCGCGCCGCCCGCTCGGCATCGACCCCGCGCGCGGGCAGGGCACCGCCTACGAGGGATACGTCAAGGTAACTACACGAACACGTTTGTTTACTAGCCTCTCTCTGGTCTCTCCCACTCCTGGGCAAACGCCTCCCAACATTCCTTCTACTTCCCTCTGTCTTTGGCCGGCTTTCCCCAGTTCTCGAGGAAACTATCTAAGGCATCCTGCAATCTTATCATACACTCACATGTACTACACTAAAAGTAAAATTCCTTTTTTCAATTAGACCATCAAAAGCCACTTCTCAACGTCATTTACGAGAAAAAAAATATTTAATCTAGTTGGTTCGAGTCTGTTCGTTGGTGTATGTCAGTTTATGTTTGTCCCACACACGATATAGGAGTATTTCCTAGTGTGAAACAAAGTTTACTTAAAAAAAGAAACCACAAGGTCAATTTACGTGTCCGGGAGTGTACAACAAAAGACTTGGTTACTTTGTTGTAGCAACGAATACAATTCCGACTATTTCAAATCGATTATCCTATAAATATTTTAGCTTTGCATTACCTATGCACCCTTCTAAATGTCTCGCTCGCGTGCATACGTCAGAGCTAAAGAGAACTGCGGACAGCTGTCCAATTACAAGTTTTAATTATGTATGAATACTCGCCTTCAATTCATTCGAAATGTTTATAAATTGTGAGAAATTCAACGATTTTGTTCAGTTGGTCGCACGATCTTGTTCATAGCAGATACTTTTAAACGAAATATCGTTTTTTTTTTAACTTTGTCATGTGCTTTATTAGTAAGTGTGCCCTTTTTTTTATTCAGCTGATTGGTGATCATGTAACAATTAGAAGTAATGACTAAACTAAATTAATCGTAACTCTATGTTGCCATGCAGTGGGACAACCCAGGCGGCTAAAACATTAAAGTCAATCAATCAATATGAAGTATCTCGCCCCCTAACTTTGTCTTGGTTTACGCTAATCTCAGAAACTGCTGTACGGATTTTCATATATTTTTTAGCAATAATTTTACAAGACTGTATGGACAAATCCCTGTTTCAAATATAACATGAACATATTATTTACTGTTTGTTTTATATTGACTACCAGGTACCCAAACCGGGTGGCGTGAAGAAAGGCTGGATGAGACAATTCGTCGTCGTGTGCGACTTTAAATTATTCCTTTACGACATATCACAAGACCGGTGAGTGACCAGTTGACCACAGATTATATTTATTTATTTATTTATTAAACTTTATGCACATAATGTAAAAAAATACACTGTACAAAGGCGGACTTAATGCCTACCCCTTTACCTTTATGCCTTATTTACTTTTAATGTTTGTTTGAAATTAAGTGGGTTAACGTTTACATAAAAATAAAACGGCCAAGTGCGAATAGTACTACCACACGAAGGGTTTCGTTACAAAATTTAACATTACATACAAAAAAAAACACGTTGCATAATGTTCGTAAAGTCGATGCATAAGCGATTTCATTTTTATTATTTGTTGTAACATAACATACCATCACGCTTTTTTTTTTTTTTTTTTTTTTTTTAATGGGACAAGCCCGCCACACTTTTCCCAACCACTGCAACTTCTGTAAGCCAGAATCAACAGTGGAGACCGCCAGAAGAGCGCCGAGGCAATGAAGCTCGACGAGTCCCGGAGAAACGATAAAACTGTCTTGGATCCCGCAACGAAATTAATCAGAAAAGATTAGCGGAGGAGTAGGAAAAAATATTGTTTCCACTTCCCTCCAAACAAGCAGGAGACAGAACAGAACTAGGCCAATAGGCACAAGGGGATGTTTACAACTGGGTGAAGCCCAGATTGCCAAGCACCACGGTTTGCAATTGTTACTAACTTAATGGGTCCTAATGTGAGCTGTTACATTTGATTCCAGTAATAGGTATGGCAAAAACGCCTGAACGCACGGAAATTAGTTCTAGTTTCTACGAGGTCCGCGTAATAAACTACACCGGATGTAACCAGTATACTGTCTAACATAATATTTCGTTCATTCTGCCAAAGATTACACTCCCATAAAATGTGATGAGCAGACTGTTCATATTCACAGTCAGATGTAGAACATTGACACAAGGGAGAAGCAACAAGCTTGAAAGAAAACAATTTACTCTTAAAGTTGCCGTGACCTGTGAGAAATTGGGCAACACAGTGGTCCACCTCCAGCCATGTTCTGGCCAGCCGTTCACGAACTGAGGGAAAGAACTGATGGAGGTGCCGGCCCTTAATGGAATTATCCCACCTACATTGCCATTCGGATAAAAGTTCCTCCCAGACGTCAGTCTGCGGTTTAAATAATCTAGAGATCTTAGCACGGTCCCGTTGTGTTAGAAAGCTTGCGTCCATGGTCTCTCGCGCAGAATAGTACATTGCAGCACGTCGCTGCACCTCAAGATCTACTGGAAGTACACCTGCAAGTACTGGTAGGGCCTCAGTACTAACGGTCCTATACGCTTTGCATAAAAATATTAAAGCTAACCGTTGACTTTGTAGCAATTTACGTCGTACCGCCCCTATGGTGGCCCTATCGGCCCAAACAGGTGCACCGTAGCACATACAACCTAGGTAAGTAGCCCCATAAATAGTTTTTAAAGTTAAGAAGGATAAACCCCAAGTAGCTTTAGAAATTCTCGTTAGGGCATAAAAATTTTTTTTGGCTTTTTCTCCTACAGTTTTAATGTGGTCAATAAATGAAAAGTTCTTCTCCAAGATCAAACCAAGATAGCACACGGATTGTTTTCGTTTAACGGGAACATTATTAAATTTAATACTAGGCCATGACTTAAGATTACCCTTTAAAATGAGTTGATAGGTCTTTTGCGGTGCAAAGGTTAAACGGTTTCGATCGCCCCACTGAGATATTAAACGTAGGCATGTGTCAGCTAAATTCTCAAGTCCAGCCCGAGTACTTGACTGAATGAGCAGAAGGCCGTCGTCCGCGTAACCGGTTAAGGAACAGCCGCATGGAAGTGGAATCGCGAGGAAATCATCAAAACCTAAATTCCATAAATAAGGACCGAGAACCGAACCTTGAGGACTTCCAATGGTTAGCGACTTCGTTGCGGAATAATGTCCAAGTTTGAGCTTCGCGGAACCATTTAGAAAGTAAGAGCAAACAAGAGAATAGATGTTTCTGTAGCAACCACGGGTTTTCATTTTAAGTAAAAGCATAGGCCACCATGCGTTATCAAAAGCCCCAGAAATATCGAGGAAGATCCCAATTACATATTTATGTTCGGATAAATTAACAGTGTTTCTAACAGAAAGGGCCGCGTCGACAGTAGATTTACCTATTGTGAAACCGAATTGATTGTTATGAAATTTTGGCCCGTCCGGTAGCAAGCGTGGTACTATAAGGCGCTCAAGTAGTTTTCCTAAAGATGGTAGTAGGGTTATGGGTCGATATGACTCTATGATCGTCCGGGGGCTTGTCGCCGCTCTTTGGAATTATCCGTATAAAGCCATGTCGCCAAATTCGAGGAAAAATGCCTCCCGCAATGCATCGGCTATAAACAGTTAAGATCGCGTCTGCCGCTGTTTTACACGCTTCTATGATCATTCTATTAGATATTTTATCTTCCCCTGATGATTTATTGAGCGGTAGCCTTCTGACCACATTTATGAACTCATCAGTAGATGGTAGATCTGACGCTGGTGATTCAGGTGGCACAGCAGCCCACTCTCTAATCTGTTGGTGGTATTCGCTGTCGCTGGCCGCTGAATCATCGGGTATAAGGGTATTGAGAAGAACTTCCGTCGTTTCTTCGATACCGGTGGTATGTTTATTATTAACTTTAATGTTTTCAATGTATGCAAGGTCGACCAATCTATTAGCTTTAAACTCGTGATACAAGGGAGACCATGGACCCTCTTTATCTAGTTTTTCTACAATTTTTCGCAATAAATTACCCTTCGATTTTTCCACCGTTGCTCTGTAGCGCGATCTGGCAATTCTAAGAGTATTTAAAGCAGAAGTAAGCAGGTCTCCGGTAACCTTACGTTTTTTAAGCTTATTAACCTGTCTACGCGCTCTACGGTAACTTTTGCGCTGTTCAACTAAGTATTCACTCCACCAATCACATCTACGAATATTGGTGATTGATCCGCGACCAATAGCTATGTCAGCACAGTATGTAAAAGTGTCTGACATAATCTCAGCACTTTCTTCAGCCGACAGCCCGTCGTGAGTGAAGTCTTTGGCGTGACACGCAAAAAGCGAGCTAAAAAATTCCCAGTTCGCGCCTTTACATTTATATCTAAAATTACCCGTAATATGGGACGGACCTTGAGTAAACATAGGAACAAATTCGTACACGATCAGGCGATGATCACTACAAGATGCGTCCGGTAGGACACGCCACCTAGCTAAGCGAACGTCTACACTAGAAAGTGTGACGTCAATACAAGATTCGCCCATTTGGCTGCAAAAAGTAGGTGGTGCGTCAGGGGTGTTATGGATCATTAGGTTCATTTCAGCAATAAAATCCTCAACAGCGCAACGTCGTTCGGAATCCGTAGACCGAACCTTGCCATACCATAGGGACCATCACGCTTGTATTCCGCGTAGGGTTAGGCAGAGGTGTAACAATGTACACCCGCAGTTCGCCGGTATGTTTAGGTCCCATGTAATAGGGGGCCAGCCTATTGCCATTAACCGGGCACAAATCCTAACTCCGAGCTGCTACTAAGAATTTCATAGAAATACCCAATAACACTTTTTGCTCGACCTGAGAATCGAACCCAAGACCTCTAGCGTAGCAGTCGCGCTTAGGACCACTAGGCCACCGAGGCAGTCAGGCATTATTTGTTGTAGCGGCAAAAAAGTAAAGTGTTCATCTATTACGGTTCATCAGGTGTGACAGATGGACGTATAGACAGGCAGTGGAGTCTTAATCAGAAATCAGCGTCCTGCTTAGCACCCTTTAAGCACGGAACCCAAAAAACAAGTTTCCATAGTTAACATTCCTCATGTTGTTTCAGGAACGCGCTACCGTCAGTATGCGTGAGTCAAGTGCTCGACATGCGCGACCCGGAGTTCAGCGTCGCCTCCGTCAAAGAGTCTGACGTCATACATGCCAGCAAAAGGGACATACCGTGTATATTTAGGGTGAGACACTTATTTTTTTTTGTAGGTATTAATAAAAGTTGAATTTACAATCCATCGGATGGTCATTGACAGGCAAGAGCATTGATCATCACGCTTGCTCAACGCGGATTGGCTATTCTAGACCTACTCCAGACTCCAGATTCCCTCATGAAGTTTTCTGCATCTATATCGGGGATATAAACGACCTTGTGCATGAGAAGCGAATGCCTCAATCTCTGGGCCATCATGGATAAAAATCTACTAATATTATAAATGTGAAAGTTTGTGAGGATAGATGGATGTTTGTTACTCTTTCACGCTTAAACGGTTGCACAGATCTGGCTGAAATTTGGCACTGACATAGATTGATGTGTGTAATAACACATAGGATACTTTTTATCTCGGAAAAATGAACGGTTCCCGTGGAATAATATATCAAATTGGACATGGACGAAGTCGCAGGCAGCAGCTAGCATTTCTTATATGTAGAAGTGAAACCGTGCTGTCAAGCACGTTAACATTCTCCCATTCTTTTCGGACGTAAATTACGGCCAAAGTACATCATTGTTTAAAAGTATTTTCATTCTATTCTTTCAAACCCCATAGTTAATTGTTAACAAATAATTTTAACGTGTACAGATATCAACGTCTCAGCTGGAAGGCGGCAAGCGGTCGCACACGCTCATGCTGGCCGAGTCCGAGTCGGAGAAGACCAAGTGGGTGGTCGCGCTCAGCGAGCTGCACCGGATACTCAAGAGAAACAACCTGCCCGACAAATGTGTAAGTCTCTCATGACATAAAAAGGTCCACTCCCACCAACATTCAACTTGGAGTTAGTTGTTTCACGAGGCTAAATAATAAAACAGTCACTCTTACAAATGATGGGCTTGTATAAATAATTAACGTGAAGTTAAAAGGTAAACTCGCCTGGTGCGAGTGGACTTGTAATATTTTCTGGTTGGTCTGAAATGTACTACTAGTAGCCGCATTAGCCCTTCGTCCCTATTGACGGCGGGCGGGCGCTGACGCTGCACGCGATTGGCCCGACTGACGGAACAATCGCGTGCAGCGTTGGCAATCCAAAAAACCCAGAAAGGAACCCTAAATCCCATAGTGCTGTAGTTTGTGCTCACGACTCGTGGCGGTTATTATAATGGGCAGCGATTAGCTTTCTCATAACCGCTGTAAAGTTTGCATCGAGTTGTGGAATACAATTATATTGCGTTTTAGGTGACTCTAGTAGGTCTGTAAAAGTAATCCTAAAAAAAGAAGCTTTTTTTCGTTGTTTATCCCTTATTTTTCTGTCTTTTGATATTAGGATTAAATGTCGTGTATATTTCTTCTCGAATCATACTTTGGTATCACTATGGTGATAAAACGAAAAAACGTATATTTACGCCATTAAGATATTAATTTTCTAAATGAACGAGTCAATATAAAACATTTCTCAACCGCCTCGGTGCCCTTGTGGTCCTAAGCCCGACTGCTACGCTAGAGGTCTTGGGTTCGATTCCCAGGTCGAGCAAAAAGTGTTATTGGGTTTTTCTATGAAATTCTCAGTAGCAGCTCCGAGTTAGGATTTGTGCCCGGTTAATGGCAAAATGCTCGCCCCCTATTACATGGGACCTAAAAACACACAGTCGAACTATGGGTGTACATCGGTACTTCTGCTTAACCCTCTGGGGAATACAGGCGTGATGGTATGTTATGCTACCCCCAGGTGTACAGCGCGTGCGTGGTGCTGGACGCGGGCGCGGCGGGCACGCTGCGCAACGCGTTGTGCGCCTGCGTGCTGGAGCGCTCGCGCATCTGTGTGGGCGGCGACGCCGGCCTCGCGCTCGTGGACCTGGAGCGCGCCGAGATCACGCCGCGCCGCGCGCACGCGCCCATCTCCACCATCGCCTACGTGCCGCACGAGCAGCTGCTGGGTCAGTCTTGTCAACGCATGCGCAATTCATAATATATCTTTAGTCTAATTGTCCCACTGCAGGGCAAAGACTTCCCTTTCTCCTTTCTAATCCTCTCTATTTATTTAAACTTTATACAAAAAAGGCGCAGTTAATTAATGCCTTAGGAATTCTTTACCAATCAACCAAATGTCGTGAAGATACAATCCATTAAATTTCAATTAACTGTCATCATCATCATCATCATCACATCAACCGCAAGCCGTCCACTGCTGGACATAGGCCTCCCACATAGATTTCTAAAAGGACCGGTTGGAAGTGGCCGACATCCAGCGTCTTAATAAATTAACTGTATAGTTTTATTTTTAGTTGCTTGAAATCAATTAAATTGACCAATAAGTGACTTCACAGTTTGCTATTGTTATAAAAAATCTTAGAAAGAACCGCGTTTTTACAGCCCATAAAAAGTTTATCAATTGATTGGTGATGTCTTCCAATTTTCAACCTCCACGCGACTACAGCCGCAGACAAAAGCTTGTAGCGACATTATTGGAATATATGTATTTATTATATATATCGGAAATCCACGAAGCAGCAATGGCGAACCACCTGACATTTCGCCATTATATATCTTTGGTTTATAATTAGATGGTAACGCGGTGAGTTCATCACCATGAATGTGTCACCCAAGATGGCTAACGCCTCTTCTCTTTTAAAATGACAATCCACGTCACATTCTTAGTGGCGACCACATCCAAGCAAACCTGCTTGACGTTAACATACTAACAAAACCTTATTCAACTCTAACTATTTTGTTACATCCCGATATATATCTTCGTATTTATCTATAATGTATATACCATTTCGTTATTTTTTTACATATCTTTATATTTAACTGCCTCGTCGGCCTAGTGGTCTTAAGCGCGACTGCTACGCTAGAGGTCTTGGGTTCGATTCCCAGGTCGAACAAAAAGTGTTATTGGGTTTTTCTATGAAATTCTTAGTAGCAGCTCGGAGTTAGGATTTGTGTCCGGTTAATGGCAATAGGCTCGCCCCTTATTACATGGGACCTAAACATACCGGCGAACTGTGGGTGTACATTGTTACACCTCTGCCTAACCCTTCGGGGAATACGAGCGTGATGGTATTTATTTATATGTTCTGCGGTTTCTGCTTACCCCTATGGAAAAAAGGCGTGAGTTCATGTATGTATGTATTTCTTGTATTAAATTAATATAGCGACAACATTGTGTGAAGATCTTCGAAGAAAAATGCGTCGTGCGATATCGGTGAATGCCAACGGATTTCATAGCTGCTAGCTATACGGACGAAGTCCTTTGATATTCACCGGTATTGCGCGCCGTAGTACAACATGGCAACATGCTACGCGGCGAGATTACGGTGTAACATCTAATTTGCGTGTAATACGTTCAATTTTGTATAATTATTTATTTATTACAGCATGGAAGACTAACAGCTATAAAACTTTAACAACAAATGAGAAGTCTTCGCGTTTACACTTATATTAGAATTTGTGTTGTGAGCATACAGACAGTAACATATTACCTATTGTAACAGTTACAACATTTTTGTATATGTATGTTGTGTTTTTTTGTGCTGGACTCATGAGGAATAATATAGGCTATGTAACATCACGCTACGACACACGAGAGCAAAGCAGTTGCCAAAGACGTATTTTAGCGCGGTTTAAAATCAACCACGCGGACAATATTGCAGCTAGAAGCTTGAATTAAATAACATGCAATGTTTTTATACACATTTGATGTAATATTCCACAGTGGTGATAGCGGGTCGCGGCCGGCACGTGCGCCTGGTGCCCATCCGAGCGCTGGAGTGCGCTGAGGTGGAGTGCGTGAAGCTGGCGGAGAGCAAGGGCGCGCTGTCCCTGGCCGCCGGCCCGCTGGGCCACGCGGCGCACGGGTTCGCTGTGCTGTGCAAGAAACAGGTGAACCTCTTACTTATATTACTAGTTATTTACCCACTATCTTGTATTTATTTATTTACTAGCTGTTGCCCGCGACTTCGTTCGCGCTCATTATTTTATTGGTTTCAATTTTGTTTTCGCATAACCCTCTTCTTTTTTGAAATGTAAGTAAAAAAAATAGCTTAAGTAACTCCTTATAACCTTAGCTATCTGCAAGTGAAAGTCCCGTCAAAATCGGTCCAGCCGTTTTGGAGATAAGCCGGAACAAAAAGACGGACAATTTTTTTTTAAATCGATTTTTTATGTTAAAGCCGTATATACTTTCATATGCATTTAGTGAAAAGCTTGTAATTTGAAATTACAAACAGACCCTTCAATTTTATTTATTTGTATAGATTTAAACTTTATACAACAAAAAGTACAGAGACGGACTTAATGCTTAGGCATTCTCTACCAGCCAACCAAAGGTAGTGTACGATCCCATCGCACATTTGTATGTGCTCTAGCATAAGCATTTTTGTTGTTATTTTAACTAATTTCGCACTAATATTTTTATATACACTCTTGACAGCTTTATTTTAAACGGGTTATTCTATAGAATAGTTTTCGTCCATCAAAACTTATCATATTAACGGGTAACCAAGTGCTCGTACAGGCATTATTGTTGTAATTGATATATACATATAAGGAGAATATAACTGCCTCGTTGGCCTAGTGGTCCTAAGCGCGACTGCTACGCTAGAGGTCTTGGGTTTGATTCCCAGGTCGAGCAGTGTTATTGGATTTTTATATGAATTTCTCAGTAGCAGCTCGGAGTTAGGATTTGTGCCCGGTTAATGGCAATAGGCTCGCTCCCTATTACATGGGACCTTAAAACATACCGGCGAACTGTGGGTGTACATTGGTACACCTCTGCCTAACCCTCTGGGGAATATAGGCGTGATGGTATGTTATGTTATGTAAATATACACTAGAGCATTTACTAGTAACAGATCTTCGATCCAAAAAAAAAACCGACTATCCAACGATCAGAACTAATTCTAATATTCCTTTTATCCCCAGAACGCGTACGTAGTAAATGTTTACGAAATAACCCGAACAGCGGCCCGAAGAGTTCGAGTAGCCGAGTTAAGAGCGTGCGGAGCGGTGTGCAGCGTGCAACTGAGCGGAGCGAGGCTGTTGCTAGGATACAGAGGGGGATTCGCCGCGCACTCTCTACCCGACCCTCGCAGGCCGCACCATGACCAGCCTGCTGTCTGTGAGTAACTTAAATCAAGTACTATAAGCCGTTACCAAAGCATACTGCCCATCGACACAAAGACTGTGCTTATGGGTGTACGTGTCTAACAGTAAAGGTCCGTGGGGTATTATATAGCTTAGTGTTAGAACGTTTAAAACTTATTTTCGTAAGAATAAAAAATATCTTGGAACCGTGACCTTCAGTACCTCCTTAACCTTAACCAGTTATGGTCCAGACGTATTTAAAATACATCGCACTAATGGAAAAAACAATTTCGGCTTCATTAAGTATCTTTTTACACCTGTCATAAATCTGAGTTTGTACAACTAATTATCCTTATATTATTAGCAAAAATATATATATATAGAGAGAGAGAGAGAAAGTGAAAATACACGAACACATTATCAGTGACCGTTAGTTGCTGATCAAAGTCAGCCATGTTTGAATGAAAATGCCGACAAGAAGTTGCGGAGGTTAACGTTAGCCCAAACATTGCGGCTCCGCAGCGCTGGTGCACCCGGAGAACCAGGTGAACCTGTTCCTGTCGCACTCGGGCGCGCGGCCGCTGTGCGCGGCGCCCGTGCCGCGCGCCGCCGACACGCTGCTCGTGTTCAACTCGCTGGCGCTGTACGTCGACCGCAACGGACACCGCGCGCGCGACACCGAGCTCATGTACACCGCGCACCCCATGCATCACGGTCAGTAACAAATAAGACGAGACAACTCTGCTAAAATGACCCAATCCACAATCTCTCGATACCGTAAAACGGGGTGAATACAACGGAATTTCAGAGTCAAAATAATATAGTATGTTGCCAAAAAGCAATTTTTTTTTTTATGTGTTAACGATTTGGTGTCGTTTGGCAACAAACTATAATTATTCTAATGTTAAAACCTTGTTCCGATTCGCCCCGTGTGTTCCTATTCACCCCGTTTGACCGTACTTAAATGAATTGCAACGAACAACACCCGTCTAGTCAGACGATCCCCCATTTTCAATGGAGGATGAGAATTTTTACACCCTGTTTCTCTTACCTCCTCAAATATGACAAATACGTTACATTCAGCAATAGCAGTTAAAAATACACTCAAATCTATGCTTAGAATAGGCCCCAAATTTATTATATATGTCAGAGAATAAAACCTTTTTACTACAACGCCATCTGTTATTTAAAAGTGGAACTGAAACAATGCATACAACCGTATTCCATCTATGGATTAGCTTTTGATAGAGGGCTGTCAGAATACTGAGAAGGCGATACTACAACTTGACAGACTTGTGAACAAGAAAGTTCACTTAGAGAGTGGCATTTTTATATTGTGTAAAGCTATGTAGCTGAAGTAAAACCATTGTAAACCAACCATTACCATCTTTTGCTGCTCCGAGTTACCCAAAAAGTGAAGACTGATAATTTGCCCATGTTGCCGTATCCGACATAATAATATAAATATCCAAAAAAGATAAAAGGAGAAATATCGACGTGATGGTACATGATTTGTACAATATTTCATTAATTAAACCGTACAAATAGATTCTTTCGGATGGAATGAAACGCCTAACTAAGAAGTCTCCCACCAAGCTAAGGAGCCTAAACAGATAAAAGTATCAGACAAAGCAGACTGACTTATCCTTGTATCCAACAGATTACCTCGGTGCAGAACGAAAGAGAAACAAAATATGTATACCAATATATACAGACATTTTTTTATTTCTTACTTTATTTGCGAAAATGTAAGTGGTCGCATATTAAACCCTGTTACATTTCCACAGCGATCAACGAAACGCATCTACTAATATTCACGGCGACTCACATCGATGTGTACGACATTGAGACGGGCGACTGGGTGCAAACTATGAATATACGTAAGTCATTACATTATCTACAAACGCCCCCCTTGAAAATCAGTTCTCGTTAGTAAAAACGTCCAAAATCGAGCCGCTATCTCAATTTCAGCGTCAATTAATGTCAACAATATTGGTAAAGAACAAGCGTTTTTGACAGATTGATGCTGAAATTAAAATGCAAATGTTTCTAAAATTTACTAGACGTCCTCTACATGGTTTCTTAAATGATAAATGTATGTGAGAAATCGTCAAGCTTGGGAAGCTACTGTGATTGGTAGACTCAATTATCAATAACCAATTTTAGCTGCTTGCCTGCTCTTAACAATTTGGAACATACATATTAAAAAACCCAAGAGTAAAAATAACAATGTTTGTCAATAAAGAAAAATAAAAGGATGGACTACAGCCTGCTTCTAACACAAATGAATATAAATTTACCCAATTACTTCTTTTTCCAGCAAACGCCCGGCCGTTAGACGAGACGGGATGGATCTGTTGCGTCAGCGGCGGCGTGGGGAACGGCTTCCCATTCTCTACGGACGCGTCGCCCTTCATCATATACCTCAGGCCGCTGCTCACACGTGAGTACATCACTATTACATTTTTTTTTTAATTCGTTGGCAAACAAGCCGACGGCCCACCTGATGTTAAATGGTCACCTCTGCCTATAGGCCTCTGCAATACCAGGGGCCTTGCAAATGCATTGCCATCTCAGAGACAAAGTTGAAATGTCTCATGTGCTAGTAATTACACCGGCACCCATACCCTTCAAACCGGAACACAGTAACGCTGCTTTGCGGTAGATATAGGTATGGTGGTAGTACATCCCCGAACGAGCTCCTTCACAAAGAGCTCTACTACTAACGTATGTAATACGCAAAATTAGGCATGCTGCACACTCGAGCGGCTCGGCATTCTAAATACAACTAGATCGTGTTGTGTCGTATAAGGGTTGCCAGATCATAAACCCAGAAAGCTGAACCACCAGCCAGTTAAACTGGACTTTTATATAGAATTGGGTAAACATTCTGAAATGATAATATTATTGTAAATGTAAATCCTAACAAAAACCGGACTAACCAGAAACCAACTAATTTGAAAAAGCCTGGTTATGTTCGGCTTTATCTGGACGCCTTGCAACCCTACTCGTATATCGGAGTTTTCGCGGGAGACTACATGACATGGTTTCCAAACCAACGTAGTTAATATTATAATAGTTTTGTTTTTATATATGTTTTAGTTTCTTGTTTTGTAAGTTTAACAGCCAAATTCTCAAATCAATATTACAGATCCGAGAGCGTCGGACCCTCCGATCAACGTGGACATATCGCTATGGGGCACCAAACGAAGGTTCTCAGTGCGGGAACAATCGCATCAAGCCATTGAAGCACACAATAGATTGTAAGTATTTGACGTTTGACGTTGAGTTTGACGGCACGGTTGCCGCAGTGGCTGAGCGATCGGCTGCTGCGCTGCGAGTCGCGGGTTCGATTACCGCACGGAACAAATATTTGTATGGCCTACAGATAGTTGTTCCGGGTCTGGCTGTTTGTGTATGTGGTTTATATGTTTGTAAACGCACCCACGACACAGGAGAAATTCCTAGTGTGGGGCAACGTTTTTTTTAAAAAAAAGAAAAGAAAAATTATTGTTACATTGCTACAGCTGGACAAAGCACAACTATCTGTAAGCCATACTAATAAAGTGGAAATTATATTTTTTCTTACACCTCCGCTAATCTTTTCTGATTAATTTCGTTGCGGGATCCAAGACTGTTGAATCGTTTCTCGGTCCTCTGGGATTCGTCGAGCTTCATTGCCTCGGCGCTTTTCTGGCGGTCTCCACTGTTGATTCTGGCTTTCAGGAGCTGCAGTGGTTGGGAATGGTGTTTTCGGGCTTGTCCCAATACAAAGAATACTAATATTTGTTCCATCCATTCGATTCCATGGGAATCAAACCCGCGAAACAGCGCAACAGCCAATCGCTCAGTCACTGCGTTAGCCGTATCATAAGTAATTACATAATTGTTATCGATCACTAGTGCTTAGAATCGAAGTAACCATTTTAATACTATTATTTACAGATCGGAGCGTCGATCGCGTCTAATATCAGCGCCTACGAACTTCGCGCATCTGTCGCACATGGGGCCCGGCGACGGGATCCGCTCACAACGACTGCTGGACCTGCCTACCACGGTGGAGACTGCGGATGAACACCCCACGGTAAGAAGTACACTGATCTTGTCAGTAACTCAAATGTATGTAACTGCCTCGTTGGTCTAGTGGTCCTAAGTGCGACTGCTACGCTAGAGGTCTTGGGTTCGATTCCCAGGTCGAGCAAAAAGTGTTATTGGATTTTTCTGTAAAATTCTTTCAAAAAGAGTTAGGATTTGTGCCCGGTTAAAGGCAATAGGGTCGCCCCCTATTAAATGGGACCTAAACATACCGGCGAACTGTGGGTGTACATTGTCACATCTCTGCCTAACCCTTAGGGAAATACAGGCGTGATGGTATGTCACATGTATGTGTAACCCGACGGGGTAGAGGTGTATATTCGATACCCAGTTTTCTTCGTCAGTTATGTTCTCTATCTATAGATATACTAGCTTTTACTCGCGACCTCGTCAGCGTAAGGCTGCCTGCCCTCTGAAGCGGAGCGAGCCTGCGGAGCGGAGAAACGGAGAAATGTTAACTAATAGCATTGCATAACTGGAGCGCGGCGAAGATTTTATGCCATCCTATTGGTTAATATTTCTCCGTTTCAGTTGACAGGCAGCCTAAATGTCGGTTATTGCCTATGTCCATATCACAATCTCAAATTATTTCTTTGTCTAATATCCGTTCAGTAGTGTTGCACATATAGGTAGATCTGTATGTCTATATGTACTACACTCAAAGGAACTCTGGTTCCTTTAATAGTAATATATTTATTTGCTCTAAAACATGGTATACAGAGATCTTACAAATAAATATGGCACACATGTTTAGCTTAAAATAAAAAGCATGCAAATATTTAGACACAAATATAAAAATTAAATACTAATTAATTCTTATGATCTAAAAAATCCTGAATGCTATAAAATTAAAAATTTTTAGCCATTCAAATAATTTTGTTTTAAATTGTAACGTGTTAAGACATTTGAGTTCACTGGCGACTTTTTTCGCTTATGTATTAATTAATACATTCCATTATACACATAGATTAATGTGTTTTGTTTTTATTTTCAGATGTACAGCAGTCGAGAGAGTAGTAAACGGACGTCACCGTTGACGATATCACACGGTACCGGATCCTATAATGGTATGTCGAAGTTTATCGAACTCGACAGCGACTTTTAACCAATAGTGAAGCCATAATAATGTCCCCCTCCCTCCCGCAGGCTCTTGGCGCAGCGGCGCGCGGCGCGAGCCCCCGGGGGAGGCGCCCCCGTCGCCCCCGCGCATGGAGCGCTCGCTGGGGGGCGGCTCGCAGGGCAGCGGCTCGCTGCTCCTGGAGCGCTCCATCACGCCGCTCAGCCTCGGCAGCATGAGCTCGCTGCACGACGTGCTCAAGGTACTTACCTCGTATTATAAACAGCCTTTATATTATGCCTTTATTTTAGTATGTACTGTATAGACATGAGTCTATACAGTACATACACCATGAACTATTTATTTCGGCCGATTTTTCAATCGTCAGGTACCTCTTCACGAAGGGATTCAAAATGGCGATTTGACAACTTGTGTATAGGCAATATGTCAAACTGTCCTATTAATCTTCAGAGACCAGAGACTATTGATAATTAGCCTTTATTCTTTTAAATATTCTGTAATTCGATATACAAGAACTAATTCACATTTTCAATATAAAGCTTAGTGAGCTTTTTAAATATTACTAAATAGATTTGACCATGGTCGTCGTACGATCTTTTGTTATTTTAATTTTTAAATAATATTATGCTATCGTTACCGTAGTACGTGCCGGGGCAGGCGGGCGCGGAGCTGTGCGACGCGCTGCACTCGGAAGACAGCAGTTGCGGTGCCAGCCCGCCGCATCCTATGGATCCTTGATGGTATGTGTACTTACTACTCATGTTACAGGTTAAGACCTAAGACCAACGCGCTAAGTATAGTAGTCGCCAAGAGTCGTGAGCACAAAATAATGTCAAGTTCGTTTTTGGGTTAGACGCTGCACACGATTGGTCCGATCGCGTGCAATGTCGATGCCCTTAAAAACCGCGAAGTGAACCCTAAACCCAAAAATGAACTTGACATTTGTGCTCACGACTCGTGGCGACTACTATATAAGGGTACTCACAATTGGTGCCGGAATGCTGCAGCACTAGAGCACTGTGGGTGTCGGACGGCACACGAACGGTTGTCCAATTACATACAGTTGTCAAGAGAGCCCTGCGACATACCGCACATGCACGAAGGCAAGACGACAAACGTCACGTGTCTACTGCACTAGTGCTGCAGCAATCCGCCACCAAATGCAGAAATTTAAAACCCTTAAATAACGTACGATAATAATAACATTACTTGCGGATATGTCACGTGACCTCACCCTCACGTAGCGCCGAAAAAAGACACAAATATAACCCGCACGACATTAAAGCCCGCTTTCCACTAAGGTGCGGCTCAGTTATGTGCATGACCATTTTATAAACTAATGTACAAGAAATTAGTCGCATCATAAAAATTAAAATTGCAGGACACAAGTTATCAAAATAACAGATGCAAGAATACACAGATTTCAATCATTCTGTAGATGTAAATTTGCTTGTTCGTAAAAAAATGCCAAGCTATTCAACACATATTCATTCTTCCACAGAAACCAACTGAACTCACCGTGGACACTCGACATGTCCCGTTTCTACGCTTGCTTTTGTTGATAACATAGTATCATTTGCGACCGGGACAGGCGCGGATGGTTATACGCCGTATGTCGTTAACACTGAGTTCATTGTTGCGTAGCAGGCGATGCTTTAAGTATATTATGTGGACGCTTTTGTTTATGATATGTATAATTTATAAAAAAACGTTATGGTTCTTAAGAATCCGGGGGTCAGGGGGTCATTTCTAGGGGTTGATGTGCTGTATGACAATAACTTGACAATCTAACACAAAATCTTTGAATGCTAATACACTTCTAAACTCGTTCTGGTACTAGTTTTGACCATGACTTAATCCGCGACATTTTCTTACGAATCTCAATTTTTTTTAAATACACACATACCTTCACGCTTGTATTCCCCGAAGGGTAAGGCTGAGGTGTACCAATGTACACCCACAGTTCGCCAGTATGTTTTTTTTGGTCCCATGTAATAGGAGGCGAGCCTGTGCCATTAACCGGGCACAAATCCTTACTCCGAGCTGCTACTGAGAATTTCATAGAAAAACCCAATAACACTTTTTGGTCGTCCTGGGAATCGAACTCAAAACCTCTAGCGTTGTAGACGCGCTTAGGACCACTAGGCCAATGAGGCAGTCACTTTTTTTTAAATAAAGGGCATAAATAGCGCTCTGGGGTAAAGTTTGCTTTCAATTAGCTAAAGAGTTTTCAGATGTTTTGTGTGTTACAGTTAGGTTACAAATATATAAAAACAAACAAACAATTTCTTCAGCTTTACAATATTAAAAAAAAAGGTCTATGAGTTTTTTAATGTTCGTTAATTGATATTTGGAATTATGAGAAATCAAAACTGCATAAAACAGTCCGAAGTTCGCGAGTACCATGTGAAAAGCATCCCTCTAGCGTATACATACTGCTAGATAAAACTTAAAAGAAGATATGAAACTTCGATTCCAATGAGATACTTTGCCATCCCTGACCTAAATAAAGATTTATAAATTATATGTATCATACAAAAACGCGGTTATAAAATAAATAAATAATCAATATATTTGGTTCCTAAAAGAATTATATGGAAGATTTTATTTTGCGATGTTATTAAATTATTTATCAGAAACGAATAATAGATGAAATATTTGATGGTTTTCAGCATGACACATAATACTAAACCTTCCATTAAACGATAATAACAAATAGATATTATTAAGCTTAGTGCACACTGACTGAATATTAGGCGTAAGAAGAAAATCGAACAGTTTTCAGTAGTTAAATTTTTACGGATATTAGGACGGTCGGATATTAAGTTCGATATTATTTATTGCATGTTCTTTTTACGTAAATATTATTTAGTGGTAAATTGAGATGAAACTGTAAATAAAAATATTGACTTTTTGCCGCTACAATATTTAATTAAAATTATTTAAATTCTAACTTCGTAATCTTTTTATTTCAATTGATATTTATTCAAGTCAAATCGTACGATTTACGATTTGTTTTGTATGTTATGAAATATTGGCAATTCAATTCTTATGATATTTAATTTATTTAACTTTTAAATTTCTAGTATAAAATGATTTTTAACGTATTCCTAATATCGTCAGTGTATACCCAGCTCTAGGTATATAGACCCAATGTGGCTTGTAGGTCAATTAGATTCATCTTAACACTACGTGTTTTATATCTGCGTACGTAAGGTGTTGCTAATTAGTGGATGTAGTTTATCAAAAGTTAATTAATTTGTGTCGAATTTTAATTGAAATGATGATTCAGTTCAAAAATTGATTTGTGGAGTTCAGGTGTTTCTCTGCATTTTTCTATCCATAAACAGTAAATAAAGAATGTAAAGACGCGAACGATGAGCGCTAATTTTTTTTTTTTTTAAACTTTAACACTAGTAATTTCTCCTGTATCGTGGGTGCGTTTATAAACATATAAACTCACATACACAATCAGCCGGACCCGGAACAACTATCTGTAGGTCATACAAATATTTGTTCCGTGCGGGAATCGAACCAGCGACACACAGCACTCGGCCACTGCGTCAACCGTGTCGTGTCGTGTGTTTGTTTACTGAATATCAAAATTTTTTTTGATTATTAACGAAGTGATTTGACTAAGATTTTTATTTGACGAAATAATTTTGTTACATTTATTTAAATACTTGAAAAAGCACCGGAAAATAAAATATGTCTAATAAAAAATTGACCATTTTATTTTGAAAACACAAAACATTTTTTCCAAAATTTTGTAACATTTTATTCTGCCAAAATTTAACTACCATTCACTAATAAGCAAACTATATAGTATATAAATATAATAGATGTAGGATTTTATTAACCAAATTGTATTTAATTGCTTTTATTTTTTAATACTCCATACGCCATTTTGATGACGTAACAGACCGCCGATGTAAAACCAGAATGGTTTATAAGTTATAATGAATTTATAATAATTATTTAAAACATGAACAATTTTAATATGTGATGTCCTAAAAAATATATTTAAATTTATCGTGACTGTGACGTTAAATAAATTTTGTAAAGCCAAATGTTTTCAGTTTGTTGTGAATATTATTAGAAAATATCTATCGATTTTAAGTTCTTTATTTAAACTTAATTAGCTGTCATTAATTTGGAATTTATTACCGCCCTCTTCAATTAGGTATTCTCGTAAAAAAATATAGAAACCCAGAAATTAATAAACACTAATCATATGAGACTAGTGGAGTTGACAGACGTTGTCCTGCTCAAACGTTGCTATGCAGCGCTACCTACCGGGGCCAATTTTAGATCTAACCCGCCCATGGACCCACTCAAAAAAACATTGAAATCGGTCCAGCCGTTTCGTAGGACTTCAGCGACACGTACAATATATAATTTTTCAAATTATATATTGAATTATAATCCAATATGCAGTTAAAAGAATTTAACTGTCAAATAAGAGTGAACATTTTCAATAATATTCACAATAAACACTTCTAAATGAACACTGCCATCCCTTATAGGTAGGTAGTACATAATGGAACAAAATAGAAGAATCACTAGATTTCGTTACCTGTTCATATCGGTATCGTAATATTAAATAATATTGATTAATCGACTTTTAATCGCTTATTGTATCGACTCGATTAATTAAATTAATACCCTATTGTTGTTACTTACGATAATTTTAAATATCGAATCAAACCGGTGTCACTGTTTATCGATGTCTCGATTTCAAAAGCGCAATAGGATATTAATTGATATCGATGTAATTATAATAAAATATTATTTTTAACCATTTCGCTAGACATGTATACTGTTATACATAAGGTTTGTATATTAATAAAATAATGTGATTATTTCCATTTTTAATGAAGTTAAAATTATATTACCAAAATAATTGTCACATTAAATGTTTAAGTTTATTATTTATAAACGTGAAAATAATGCTTTGTGTGTTAAGTAAAATTTATTAATTGTGTTTGTATCGCATTAAAATATGTCGATAGGTGAAGATGACTGTAATAAAAGTTACGAGAATTATATGTTCTGGTTGAAATACATGTTTCAAATAATAATATATTTGGTCGTTATAATAATTATGAACCGGTGGTTAACTGTCAATTGTATACTTATAAGTCCCAAGTAATTTTTATCTATCGACATATCGATACATTTAGCGGTAGGTATTAACCCAATATTTTGTAATAAATCTCATGAATATTTTGTGATTATTCACCCTTAACGGTAAGCATTTTTTTTTTGTAATAATTGTTAATTTTTTTTTAACAATCTAGTCTCTTTATTTTTTCGTTTATTTACGACCGTAATGTATTATCGCGACTATGATTCGTCTTCAATGTATTTTAAGAATAGTTGGACTTAGACAAATGAGATTTTTATAGGTTAGTTTTTTTATGGTGTTTTTTGTGGTATGTACCCAAAAAGATAGGTCAGGTTTTGTGTGAAAATTGTTTAATGTGCTCTTTATCCAAAAAATGAATCTCGATAAAATTGTGTTTGGCGTTTTTGAACTATCAAAATTCTAATGGGTGTAAAAATCAAATGAAAATATTTGAAATTCAAAACCGAACCTGTGCCGCCCTCTATCTTCAGACGTGTACACATTATTATTATTGCTTTTTGTATTTTTTTAAATATAACATCGATGTTATCCAAAGATCTTTGTATCGAAACGAAATAAATTTAAATTGAATTACGTATGCCGCCGATATCAGTTGTAAAAGTGGGAATGTATTTAATTCTACTTATTTGTACATTTTTACAACTGATCAAAGCAGTATATTTTATGTTATTTTTTTTTAAATATTTCAAATTAATAAATTCTTACATTCAAATACAAAATTTGTAACTAAAATGTTATACTTTTTATTGTTTTTGAACTCGAGGACTTATGCTAAGATAAGTATTACCACGATTTGATATAAATAGTGTTGTCCACTATATATCGATATTATAATACGTTTTAGTTGGAGAACATCTAGTTTTAAAACGAATATGCACCAGAAAGAACTGAATGTATATTGCTTTTTTATATAATTGTGTATATTAATGTAAACGTATTATGAACAAATTTTGTGTAATGTCCGCTTATTTGCAAACCGTTTTATTGAAAACATAACAAACGATTGTCGTTTATATCTTTACGAAAAGAAGGCGTTGTTTGATGACCACACTTGCAATTTTATTTAATTTCCTTAAGTTTTTTGCACCTTATCTTCGTAAAAGAAATAAACGACCCAAGTATTACAATAACATTCCGTTGATTTAAACACAGAACCAATCTCATATCGATAGTTTCGATAAATCGCTAGGTATTTAAATAACTATCGATAAGTGACTAGAAACATCACTATACCGCATTTACCTTTGTCAATTGATATTAATAAAATTATTATCGAGGATACGTAAATTAATAAGTTGGAGTTGCATTACCTATTGAAATGTATATGTCAATAAATTTGTTGATCGAGAAATACGCTAGGCTAAGATTATATTAAAATTGTATTTAATAATCCCCAAAACAATACGCAACGGGTTTAGGAAAGTAGATTTTGCTAAAATTGATATTTAAAATGCATTTTATATTAAAAGTACGCTTGTATTGTTCGAAATTGTATTGTTTTTTTCACTTTGTACTGTTGCGATGTACGAGCCAATTTATATTTTAGCCGTCACTCGTTTGGGCACTTCCTAGCTTTCGAATTTATGATCTGAAATTATCCAGTGAATATTATTTTTACGATTCTCAAAGTGTTTTTCAATCCATTATGCACAATCGCGGGCAATGGCGGTTAATCAATTTTCAATCTTACGCCTTCAGTTATAAGATTGAAAGTCAACCGACATTGGCTTCGGTACTTGCACATAATTATCATAAAACAATAACGCGTTATTTTTGAAATCGTAAAAAAGTGTTATGCTTTTAAAAAAGTACATCAAAAAATGCTAAAATAAACGTGTGTGCTTGTGAAAATATTATTATCCCAAAAGTATTCCACGCACATTTATCACGCCCCCTTCTTGCGGTGAATCTCCACATTACCCAAGCATTACTAATCCACTAGGTAATGCTTACAATAACCCATATTTAAAAAAAAATATTAACCACCAGTTTTTACTGTTTTTTAAACTATCGTTATTATTTCATTGTAAATCTAAATTATTGTCTAATATTAAATTGCATTATGTGAATTATCTCAATACTTAATTATTTTATGTAAATATATCTGAATAAAGAAACATTTGAATGAGATGGTTTGTTTTCTTGTGTACTTGAACCATAATGGACTGAAATACACTCGAGAGCAATGAATTTGGGTCACCAACAACCTTTAATATTTAGTTAATGTTAGTTTATTCAAATAAAAAGTATTTTAAAAGTATGGTATGGTAGTATGGAGTGAGGAGTAATTACCCGGCTGCGTTTTTCTTATATAAACGGGTAAAGTTTAGTCGGCCTTTAGAACATGTATATCGTTAGTTGCCGAAAGTGTATCTTGGTCACCCGGATTCATTGCTCCCGGGTGTATAGCGACTAGACCTACGTCATTTAAGCATGACTGACATTTTAAAAGCTTTTAAAAGAACCACTCTTAAGGTGCTCATAGACTTCAGCATTTAGTTCGAACAGAATAACGAACAGAGCCAAGCATCGCTACAAACATTTTAGCGAATGCTCTAGTAAATGCTCAGAATGAAATCGATAGGCGTGAGGGAGGCATGGGTGGATAGGTATGGCTCTCAAAACTTGACGAAATATAAATATTCGCCACGAGACGAGCACAAAATTCACCTGCGCAGTTCATTTTTAGGTCTCTTTGGCGGAATGAAGGACGCAGGGGGCGTCGACGCCGCACGCGATTGGTCCGTCCCTGTCCGTCTGTCGATGCTCGTCGTCCATTGGACACTCGCATGTCGTTCGGCTACTGTACACTTTTGTGCAGTTTTAGTGATTTACGTTTTGAATTTTTTTTTTTTTTTTTCGTATTTATTTTTTGTTTTCATTATAGCTTTATGGATTTTTTACGGAAGGCATATCACCTTTACCTTCGGATTAATAAAACGTTAAAAAATAAAAATAAATTATCATTTCTAACCAGATTATATGATTTTATTGGGATATGTTTCAGTCCTATAACATTACTGCATTAACTAAAAATTATAAGTACCACTAATGTATTAATTATACTTTGTAACAATAATTTACGTAAAATCGCTACTAAATTAATTTGGCCGAAAGTGTACATGCGCGAGGTTACCCCCATCACTACCCGTCTGTGCTCACGACTCGTGGCGACCATTATACACAAGCACGATTTGAAATAATGACAAAACAATCATATATTTTTTATTTAAAACTATAAAAATGTTAAGCATTTACATTATAATCCTTTATGATCAAACACATCTCCGCAATGCTCGTGACATTCCGTTTTAAAATCTCTCATAGTATTATGATTACAATGAAATTTCTCGCAAAGTTTGACAACGGATTTTTTGCACGCGCTCACGCATAGGCCCGTTCAGCGAGTTGAGCTCTGGCAGGCTAACTTTAAAAACTGTCTAGTCCATAGATGAACATTATTCCTTTCTGAATTGAACCGGTTACACATCGCTCTGGTGATAGTTTCATCTTCTGTTCTTCGCAATTGTGGCATATCCTGAAAATTGGACAAGATGGTAAAGACGGATCCAGGGCCAGCTTTTAGTATAGGAATTAGACTCTGTAATATGCCTGTCAGTCAGTATTCATACCTAAGTATAGTAGCCGCTACGAGTCGTGAGCATAATCGTAAGTTCATTTTTGGGTTTTGTGTTTCTTTCTGGATTTTTTTGGGGCCTGACGCTGCACGCGATCAGTCCGTCTGAAGGACCAATTGCGTGAACCGACGCTCACGACTCGTAGCGGCTATTATAGTCAGTTAGAACAAAAGACAATGAAATGATTGGTCCCTCAAATTTCTCACTGATGGTGGCGCGTGAGTTGGATCACTCGGTTCCCGTCAAGATGGTGAAGTTAAATGGTGCTAATCCACGCGTCATGTTCGAGGCAACAAGTGCTGCTAGGTCGATTGAGATTAATCAACTCTTCACTGCCATACCTTTTTTTCACCTACGTTATTTCCACATACCAGCAAAAAATATAATGTATCCAGGAGTTTCTTACTCTGTCTTCTCCATAGATACCTAAGTATTCTACCTTCCTTCCGTCTCTTATTCTCTCCGTTTATACACGGTGTTAAAATACACGTCACATACCCGTTGCCCATCAAACTAAGCAATATTGAGCAAAAATTATATCTGAGAAAGGATTTTTTTTGCATAATCATTGTTTATGGTAGTGCGCAATGTAACTTGCTTAAAATATTGTGCCTTACGAGTGTATCCAACAGTACAAGGGTCATGGGGGTTTTTAAAGTACAGTTAGAACAATTCAAACTTGTTTTCCTAAAAAAATTATCGCAATGCAGAATATAATTAAACACTGAAAAGATTTTACTTCGACGGGACTCCGACAGGGCTCCGAGGAGGTCACCAAACTTTAGATTTGTCACTAATCTGCAATATCCTAATTATCATATCTATTCCTTATAAATCTAAACTATAGGATAAAAAAGCGAGCGAAGCGAGCTCGGGACTTGGGGCACCTCGACTCGGACAGGTTAAAAGGGGACGGTGGGGTCTAGAGAGCTAGCGAACAGACCCTGCCATCCCTTTCGTTTTTTTTTTTTGTAAACCCTTGTGCCCCTCGAAGCGCGGCTACCCGACTACGCCTTTTAAGCCTCTAGGGCAATCTCTGGCTCCCAATCAAGCGGGACTCCCCGGAGCCCTGTCGGAGGAGTGACCTGTCGGCGAAGAGACCCGTCGAAGTAAAGTTTTGTCAGTGTTTATTCGTACACTCATCGCAATGATGGGAAGAATGTGTAACTTTCGACTTTATTAAGGGTCTTTTGGCCACCGTTACGAGCAGACCTACCGCAAAAGCTAATAAAATCCGATTTTCTTCTTCTTCCATAGAGTCATATGTGTCCTCATCTGTCTTCAGTTTATTCTTAGTGAGCATGTAGTCTTGCAGCCGTGTGATCTTCTCCATCGCCTGCATTCTCTCCTCGTTCACTTTGACTATTGTTTTCAGGAGTTTCGCGAAAGTGTGCTTGACGTCATCATCGTTTTCCTTTGACGATTTCTTTTTTTCTTCATCGGATAGGACGACCTGAGTAAAAGGGGGGTTTGTTGAACATTAAAAGAAAGTGTTGTCTGTCAGTCGAAGGGCCGACGAAAGTTGGGGCAACGAGTCCCTGAGCAGACCCTGGTAGGGGGACGCAAATACTGGTATAGCTTAACTACTTAATTGAGTCCTTGCCTGCGGCGTCAGAGGCGCGAGGACTCAATAAGTGGTTTAGATATAGCTCCGTACTAGCTCGCTGCCGCGGGTGGCTCGGCAACGATTATGTGAGTAATGGGGGTGATCTACAGGGAGAGAAGTATATCGTGCGAAAGCTCTTAGGATAGGTTCCGCTGCCGGCAGTCCTCCCAGCGGGAGCATGCAAAGGGGCCGACTCCGCTGATCTGAATCCAGCAAAACTGCCAATACATGATATCATATGTAAAAATAATGCAATGACAATATCATACCTTAGCAGACAGGAGCAAAACACAATAAACTGAAACATTGTAAAAAATCATTTCCGAAATATTAACACGATTATTTGAGCTGTTAATACTTGGTGGCCGTTACTAAATCACTATATTGTCAAGTTCGCATTTGGACAACCGCGAAATGTGTTATCTTGATTGAATATTAATAAAACATACATTTCAAATTTCTCTCGCGTGTTAAGATTTAATAAGATTAAGGTGTACATGCTATGGTACCCACAGTTTACAATAGCTAGTCGGTGTGAAACAGCTGAATGAACATTTACTCACTTATTATTTTTGGGTGATGGAAACCGTTAACGTTTAATAAAACCGTATTTGTTTACAGTTAGCGTTGACGGAATTAGTTAAATCACTTTCACTCTCACTCGATGGTAATGCTCCCAGGCCTTTGATAGGGTAAGAAGTTTGCCACGAGAAATAATTCAAAAAAATAAAACTTAAACTGATAAAGATATGTTCAATGCTTATCAATTTATTAAAAACTTTGTCCATTTTCATAGATACAGTATGTACAAATGTATGACATAATTTTTCATCGCAGTTTTTTGAGTTAAAACTAAAACTATTAAGACACATAAATACAAACACTGTCAACGTTATGTGTACTTTAATTATTGTGAGATCTTGGGTTGGCTCTTTTTAACAAAATTAAGCTCATTAGTCCAACATGCACAGACTTACTTGTATATACCTAGAAGTATCCAACACGGCTATCTACATATCTGCTATCCATATAAGACATTAACTGGAAAGAGCACAAAGACATAGACAATGTTAGCACTAAAATTAATAAACTTGTTTAATCCATAAATGATGAATTATCAGTTTATTATGTAAAAACGAACATCATGTCGCACCTTTAGAATGAAAACGACGTAACTCAAAAAATCTACTTTTAGGGAAATAGCAAAACAAGTGTTAAATTCAGAAATTTAAAACTTGTTTTGCTATTTCCCTAAAAGTACATTTTTTGAGTTACATCGTTTTCATCCTAAGGGTCCGATGTATCTGATTCAATTTAATCATGTAAATATTTGTACTTGTCTTGACCTCAAACTTATTATTTCATCTTTCTTTTAAGGATTTTCCCAGTCTTAAGACGAGTCTGCTGCATTATAATTGGTACCAGAAGTATTCAAAATTATTGTGTTTCTGCCACATGGTATTTCAAACAAGTTGTAACCCATGACTTGAAAAATAATTTCTACTGTCTCTCTCTCTTCTTTACACAATTTGTGTAAATATAAATATAAAATTTAATTATAATAGATTCAATAATTTTCAAGATGTAGTTAACTTCAAAGTTTGTATGAAATACTGAGCAGCATAAACACTGTCATTAAAAAATTACATTGCATGTTATGTTCAGTCAAATATTTAAACCAGTGAAATATATTGTTAGGCAAACGTTTTGTGGCCTCTTTTTAACATTATTGCTGTGCCCTATTTTTAACATTATTGCTGTAAATTACTAAACCATAACTATAAACCTATATTATGTGGAGCTCTGTCTATAGTTCTTGGTGTCTAAGATCTTTTTACCGCACATTGCACAGATTCCTTTCTTGTAGGCACACGCTTGGCAGTAGTGAGAGCCCACTTGGTGAACTTTGGTTCTGCATATTCTGTAAAAGATTATAGAATTTTGTAAACAACTTTTTTGCAATAATAGGGATTACATCTAAAGATTAACTGCCTCGGTAGCCTATTGGACCTAAGTGCGACTGCTACGCTAGAGGTATTGGGTTCGATTCCCAGGTTGAGCAAAACGTGTTTTTGGGTTTTTCTATGAAATTCTCAGTAGCAGTTCGGAGTTAGGTTAGGGTTATGGTATGTATGTACATATCATCACGCCTGTATTCCCTGGAGGGTTAGGCAGAGGTGTAACAATGTACACCCACAGTTCGCCAGTATGTTTAGGTCCCATGTAATAGGGGGCGAGCCTATTGCCATTAACCGGGCACAAAACAAACATATGAAAAAGAGTAAAAAAAAAAAAATTACTACACACAAAAATAGACCATGTTCTGGCTCTCAGTAGAATACTCATCTGATAAATGAAATAGTTCTTGGATTTTTATGAACTAAAAGTCATACTTATTTACTTACATATGGCTATAATAACCTAACCTCTAACCTAGACCAGAGTCAAGAACAAACACTCGAAAAACCAAAAGTGTAGCTGCATGGACAGTGCCACTTTCATTAAAGATAAAGTATAAAACTTGCCTGCATTCTTGAAATTTGCTCGTATATGGATTGAATCGTCCTTTTTTCGCTGTAAGTGCTTTATTTTCACCAACTTTTCTTCCTCCAGACTCTACAGTATTTCTTGCACCTGTTTTCCATGGGTCTGGTGTGATAACACGGCCTAATTTTTTCTCACATTTCTCACAAACCATTTTGTTAAGTTTCTTTTAGCTAAACAAACTTATCACCTTAAAAGTTGAAACACAATACTATAACTAGAGTGTAAATATTGCTTTATACTTTTAAACTTAGCAACTAGATATAAGTAATTGTTAAATTATAACAATTATTCTACAAAAATACAATATTTATTGGGAACTTTCTTGCCAAACCAATCGAAAAACAAATCATTGAGATCATCAATTTAATGTCAATGTTTTTGACAACAAAAACCAAAATGTCATGTTAAGTTTTCTACTCGGGTGATGTTCTAAGTACACCTTTCGCGATATTTTAGTCGAGTTACCAAAAGTATCTTGTTTCTAACTCCCGACGCAAAAACGACGGGGTGTTATAAGTTTGACGTGTCTCTGTGTGTGTGTCTGTCTGTGGCACCCGAACGCATAAGCCGATTTTGATTGTTTTTTTGTTTGAAAGGTGAATTAGTCGGGAGAGTTCTTAGCTATGTTTGATGAAAATGGGTTCAGCGGTTTCAAAGTTATCAGCTCTTTTGTTAGCTGCGATAGGGTATTATTTTTCTGTTGGGGGTTACTTAAAATTTTTAATTTTTCTTATAAAAACGTCGCCCATAATATTTTGTATGACAATACTAACGTTGACTTAACATTGACGTCACTTTTTTGTCATCTCAATTCACTATTTATTGATTTTAAAGCAACTAAAAATATAATTAAATAGTTATTTAAAAAATAATCGGGTTTTCAGGGCTAGAATAAACTGTTTTTTTTTGTTGTGAAGTTGTGTCTTGGAATTATTGTTTAATGGTGTCATCCACCCAATTCACTTTTTATTGATTTCCAAGCAATTAAAAAATAAAGAGGTTTCCAGGATTAAAATAAAGTGTTTATTAGAGAAGTTGAGACTTGGAATTATTATTTAATGTTGTCTATTACCTAATTATATAATATAATATTATTATAACAAGGGATGTTACTCTCATACTTTAACTTTTATTATTGTATCATTAAAAAACTACAGGCCAAATATCTATTTTCTTCACTAACTCGTATCGTTCAAAACATAATCTCATACTAAGTCTTGGTTGAAGTTAGTTTTTAGGCTGTATGCAACAGGGGCAATAAAAATCCAATCTAGGTTATACTAAAATGTTGTTTATAAAACGTTCTATTATATTTTTTTTATAAAAGAAGAAAAATAGGATTTTATTATTTATTGAACACTTAGTGTTTAACCATCATTTAAATTAGAATACGTCTCAAAATAATTTTCAACTAAATCTGCTCTCTGTCCAAAATCTTGCACTTCCATATTTAGAGGACCTGCATCCATATTCTGAGGTGTATCCTGGGGCAAATGCATTTCTGTAGGCATATCTGCTAGATTGTAATTTATAGAAAAGTTGTGCAAAACCGCTGTCGATATGATAACATTTTGTATATTGTTCAGTTTCAAACGTAGGGTGGAAACTAACACAGGGAAGCGACGTTTCCATGCGCTAATGGTTCTGGAAAATAAATCAGTATTAGTAATCATAATTATGTTTCTCCATAACATACCATCACGCCTGTATTCCCCGAAGGGTTAGGCAGAGGTGTAATAACTCCTACTCCGAGCTGCTACTGAGAATTTCATAGAAAAACCCAATAACACTTTTTGCTCGACCTGGGAATCGAACCCAAGACCTCTAGCGTAGCAGTCGCGCTTAGGACCACTAGGCTACCGAGGCAGCCTCCATAACATCATATTTTTTACTATCTCATATAAGCCGTAAATGCTTTCCATAATGATTTGAATATGTACATAATTTAATTATATGTTGAAAATTCTACTTACCGTTGTATAGTTTCCCAAGTCTTATAATGAGCCTCGTTGTATCTTTGTTCATTTAGAGTTGTAGGGCTTAATATAGGTGTCAGTAGGTATGCTCTACAGGGATAAGCAGTATCCCCCAGCAACCAGCGATTGCCAAAAACACGACTTTCGCATTCGACTGTAAGAAAAATAATACTGATTTGCCATTAAAGTCAAACATTTTTTAACTACACCATATGGCTTTTTGCTTTAAGGTTCAGAATTTCAAAAGCCATTATTTCTATTTTACTTACCTCTTAAAAGAGAATTATCAAAGACAGTGTCATTGTCTATAGATCCAGGCCAACGAGCTACCACATTCATTATTCTCTGGTCCGCATCACATACAACCTGGACATTTAATGAAAAAAAACCAGCGCGGTTTTTGAATTCTTCGCCGAACAGATGATCTGCAAAGACACGGTTTAAGTTATCGGTTTGATATCAATCAGAGTACCTAACTTGAAATACTGAAAGCGATGATTGCTAGAGCTAAGCTAAAGCATGATTGTGAAAAATTACACAGTAATTATGGAAAATAAAATTGATCCTCAAAAACAACATCAGTGTCACTAGGCAATTGAATGTAAAGCAGAAACTAAGCAACGATCGGTTTAAAGCACCATATAATTATAATAATCGACTAATTACTTAGAGATTGGATCCGAATATGGGTACAATTAATAGCACCAAGTACCCGAGGAAACTCTGCTATCTTAAAAAAGTTTGTAGCACTGTTCTGATAGAAAACTACGTGTTTGTCGTACAGTTTAGCAATGGCGCCTGATATCCCTTGCACGATCCTGCACGCCGAAGATGTTGACACACCAACAAACTGAGCAATAGATTCGAGCATTGCGCCCAATGCGTAAAAGCGAAGTGTCAACAGCAGTTGATGCAGTGGCGCCACCCCATTGTTACTAAAAGCCAAGCAATCACATAAAATATTTGAACATCTATTTCACAAACTAATCTAGTAACTCTAATAAGACTCTAAATCCATTATGAAGGTCTCTTCGTTCTATAAGTTCCTGTTTTGATTAAAATTAACTAGAATTCAAAACAATTTTTTCTCTAATTATATCTAGAATAACTGTTAAATCTTTAGTCGAGTATCAATTCGATTTATTGTAATGCTCATTAGCAAAATACAATTGGTAATTTGTATTTTCAAAATAATTTCCAAGATACAATAATTAAATAATTTGTAAAAATAACTAGGTACTTACCGCCTTGAAGTAACTTGTACATAAGGCATTATTTCAGTCAAAAGTGCGTCCACGGCAGCTTTAGACAATCTGAATCTATACGTGAAATCTGTATCAGTGAGATATTGCATTCTCTCTACATTTCTGTAACGGCGGGAACTACTACGCCGCCGTCGCCGTCGCACAGGTACGTCTTCAGAACTATTTGTAATCTGCGGCCTAAGCAACCCTACACCCAAAACGGCGTTATCATTTCGTTGTTGGACCAACTCTTGGTTAGTTATTGAAGAAACAATTTCATTCCAATCTTCGTTATAATGTGATTGATTATTCTCTTCTAGCCTTTTAGGACTAGTACTGGGTTGTGCCAAATCTCTGTCATGATTTGAAAGTGAAGTACGGCTGGTCAATTCTTCTTCGCTGTCCCAATCCGATAATAACATCAAAGTTTCCAAGTCACTGTCACTGTCACTAAAAATTAATTTAGCCATCGTAAAATAACAAAAATATAATGTTCTAAATTCTAAGTTTTATTTTCTATCAATCAGATTATTTTCCACAAAAAGACTCGTTTAAGATAGGTTATTGGAATGCGTCGTCGCCACATTGAAATAGAACCTGACAGTTGACTGACATTAGTTTGGATAGACCTGGATAGACCCTAATCGATCTGTCTTGCGCGTTGTTCATTGGTCGCCCTACGTCTACGTCAGCAGGTTTTTGTTTTGTTTGTTTCATGTGCGAAAGGGATAGCTTATTCTCAAAATTATGGTAATAAAAGAAATGACTATAGTGCAATAGGTTTTATTCGGTTCGTTTCTTGTATGGAAAGTAGTTTATAACCGTAGGTATTCGAATCGGTCAAACGCCATCATTTTATTATAGATACCTATGTATCTAAAATAAAAATGATGCCGTGTAAACATTGTGTAAAATTAATAATCTACGATTTCCGAAACGGTTTCAGATATCATTAAAGTTCTAGGTACTTTATTCCTATTTATTTAATTTTTAAATATAAAGATTTAGTTAATAAAAACATCCATTTTTTTTTAATACGTATGTATTTAAGTACGTTACAAAATACCTAGTCAGCAATACTGTAGATCGTTCGTTTCTTAAAATCTATATTAATATTTTATTTTTTACTTGTGAAATTATGGGGTAAGCTCTGGATCTCCTGAACCGATTTTGAAAATTCTTTTACCCATAGAAAGCTACGTTATTTGCGAGTGTCAAAGGCTATTTTATTATAACATTACGATACGACACACGGAAGCGCAGCAGTAACCAAAGATGTTACTTATCACGGGTTAAAATATCCACGCGGACGAAATCGCGCGTAGAAACTAGCTTACATAAGGCGTAGTTTTCCATCCTAGTCAAATTTTAGAAGGTTGACGTAAAAGATATAGAATAATTAAATAAAATTACGACACCTTGTCAGAGTTGAATAAATACTTGATTTTTTTATTGTTTATCGTAGCGTATGCGCGCAGTATCGCGCGGCTTATCACTGTGTGTGGGTTCATCGCCCCGCCTTCCTAAACTTAGCGGCAAGACCACTAGTTCCAACTCGAAAATGACCTACAAAAAATACCTATTTAAATTGGTTCATGTCGAAAATCACCAGGATAGGTACCTACCTACCTCCATGAATTTTAAAAGAGTACAAAACTACAACTTTTAGAGATCGACATTTTCTATAAAAAATATTAGGCTGTCCGGACACGTACGACAATCGGTGACCGATTTTTTTGTCGGAGATAATGGAACATATATATATATATATGAATTCTACTAGACCAACGCCCATGGTCTACAAAGGTTGGTCCCATGAAACTATGGATCTAATGAATGGTCCTATAGTTGGTCCTACAAAAAGTCGGACATGGGCTGAGGCCCTTACTGTAGACAGGATAATTCTTTTTCAGAGAACTAGGTAAACTAGAAAGGACATTAAATAATTATTCTGACAAAATCCTTTATTATTTGGAAGAGGTAAATGATCCAAAAGTAAATAAACAAACATTACATTTAATACATAATAATAATAATATAGTTACTTTTAATACTGGTGATTCTCTTTTTAAATACAATTATGACACCTTTCTTGGTCGAGACCGAGTGAGACGGAGATATCCTACGGCCTCAAGAAAAGATGAGTACGAGAGAGAAAGCTATGTTTTCTCGGTTTTTACTTGCACAAACTTCAACGGGAATGGCGAATCTCGCAGCGAGCACCATACATTAAATTGAAATGATGTTCATAATTATGAGTTTATACTTGGGTTTTAGGAATTGCGTAAGATAATTAAGCTAATAATGGTAACAGATTATTGCATATTATTTTAATACATTATTTATGATTTTAAGGCATGTAAAAACTACGTATACTTCCCATCAAACTAAGACATAACATTTGACCAATAATTTTTCATGGTAAACTATACTATACTGCCCCGTTAGTCTCGTGGTCGCAAGCGCGACTGATGAGCGTGGGGTCCTGGGTTCGATTCCCAGGTCGGGCAAAAAGTGTTATTGAGTTTTTTCATTAGGATTTGCTTAGTAGCAGCCCGGAGTTTGGAAGTTGGTGGTGTGACACACCCGTGCCTCGGAAAGCACGTAAAGCCGTTGGTCCCGGCTATCATTTGTAGATCTTTGAAAGTCGTTACGGATAGTCAGATACCTGGAAGTCTGACAACCAGTCTAACCAAGGGGTATCGTGTTGCCCAGTAACTGGGTTGTGGAGGTCAGATAGGCAGTCGCTTCATGTAAAACACTGGTACTCAGCTGCATCCGGTTAGACTGGAAGCCGACCCCAACACAGTTGGGAAAAGACTAAGTAGATGATGATGGTAAACTATACTATACTAACATGGTTATTTTTTCTTTTATTGCGCTCAGTGCAATACACGTAAACCGTTGTGTTTCCGTGTGCATACACTTACAGAAGCTGTGGAGATATTTATAGTTTAGTATTTATAATATTAAGAACTTGCGTTTAGTAAAAAAAATGATGAAACTTTGACCTCCAACGTCTCGGTAATTAGAAGGTTCCAAGATGTGGTCGAAGTTTCCAAAACATACATATCGTAATGATGGGAAGAACGTGTAACTTTTGACATCTTTCAGTATCTTTTTACACCTGTTATTATTTTGATCTTTATAAATAATCCTGTACTCAATAAATAACGAAGGTATGCTCAATCATGTTACGTTGAAACCGATGAGCTTATTATACTTTCACTACTTGGTCGATGTTGTTCTTAAGAGAAGCCATCTTGCGGATAATTTGCTGGAAATGAAACAAAAATTGTTAGTTTTTGTTTTGGGCCCAAAGATTTTGCTTAGGGCCCTAGGATTAAGGGACCTACCTAATTAATATCCTATTATATTATAATAATTATACTTACAAGACAAATTCTATAAGAGAACGATTCGAATGTTTTTGAAGCTTTTGTTATGTACCTAATGCTGATAAGGGCCTAGCAGCTAGCGAGACAAATAACTTTTCTGTATAAAATATATGGCCGAGAAGGCGCCTGCCCTGACGTCACGTCAAGTAGCTGTTGTACTTTCTAACGCTTAGCCGACCTGTAGCACGAGCTGCAGGCCCTTACACCATGCCAGGTAAAAATAAGAGCCTCTATGCCATCACATATCAAGCGAACCATTCGTCTGGCATATTTGATTCTGATGTTTGCTTAGCTATCTCTTTAGTCCTCATCAGTCTCCTGAATTGTGACCGAGCATCGTTGGGTGACATCACTATATTATCCTACCTATTCTTGCGTCGTCGGTTCTCTTCCCATTCCCATTGAATCTTTTGATTGTTGTCAATTATTCTAAAGCTGTGAAATTATTTTACCTTAATTTTCGCCTTGATTGCGTTCTTCCACTTTCTCCACCATCGAAGTACAATGGACGGAGCAGAAGAAGTAAAGGAATTTCCTACTTCCGTATTGCTACTTTCGGTGTATGGCACTAATGAATGTGAGCCTGAATTGATTGACAATGCATCTCCGTGTGAGTTTGTTTGGGAATAAGAGTTGGAAGGAGAGAGTGAGCTAGAAGAAGAGACAGAGTAAGAAGTCGTTGGTGCGTCGGAGCTTAAGCTTGGGCTAGAATTTGAAAAGGAAGAAGGAAACAACTTGCTGAAGAATGAATCCAACTGTGACGGCTGTAATGGACTTAATTTTACGCCCAAATTTAAAGCTGTGTCCAATCCTGTACTCATACCTGATTCTAGTTCTGAACCTATGGCTAATTGGGATTCAAAATTTTGAGGTTTTGCCACTAACCCTGAGGTGAACCCTGATTCTGAGGAATTCGGTTTAGAATTTGATGTTACGTTTGTGTCCGAATTGAAATCAAACTGTAAATTTGGAGATAGTTCCTCATTGGCCCTTATTAGTATCTCCAGAGCTCGATTAAAGTCTATATTTGGGGATACATAATCATCACTGCGGTCTAAGTTAACGAGCGCGTCCCCATTTTGTCTGTGAGCTTCATTACGATTAATTGGAACGAAATGTTTACTGTTTCCGTGCGTAAACTCAGCTTTTTTATTTTTACTAGCCGTATCTATTCTGCTTTCAAATTGGTAACCACCTACGGGGTCTGGTGAGCCACTCCTTCTATTATCATTAAGATTTTGAACTTCTAATGGTGCCTCGGAATCTTCAGTTTCAAATAGAACTTGAACAGAACTATCAGGCAAATGTCTTACAATTTTCATTAATCGCACTTCGTCATTGGTCATATTAATGTTATTGATTGTTTTAAGAAAATCGTCGTATGGCATAGTGTTTTTGACTAAGAACTGTGGACGATACACTAGAACTTTGGGATATTTTATAAGATGTGTGAGTTCTACGTACCCTTTGTTAGTGTCAAGAGCAAAAGGTAGTGCGAATTCCGGTGTCTGCAGTGATGCATCACGAGCCTTTTTAAGAAAGTCTGTAATGCTTTCAAAACTTTGGACGTGTGTTTTACCCTTTTCTTCGATTAAATGATCGTCGCTTCTTAATTTTGTAAAATCTATAAATGGTTCCTCTATAACTAAATTTGTTTCTGTTTGCTGTTCAACATTAGACGTCTCAGCTGGTTCTTCCGAACTATTGTCATAATATGTGTCATATTCATTGCTTTTTTCATTTTCAGTGTCACGTTCTTTATCCGATGAAGATGATTTTATATCTGTTGACCTGTCTTTAGTGATTTTTTTATCATTAAGAGAAATTATTGGATTTATTAAACTTGGAAATCCATTTAAATTGGTTATTTTGTGTGTTTTGTAAATACCATCATAATCATCGTATAGTGGTGGTGACTGGAAATATTCATTGTAGGTCGAAATATAGTCATGGTTGCCATGCTGTTGCTGTTTATTGCTCTCCGTATCTGATTCTCGTGCATCTGTATCACGGGTGAGTGTTGGAGACGCGGAGTTCATTCCTTTGGTTTGATCAAAACTATATTTTCTAACCCACGCGGAGTCAGTATCATCATTGTGTACCAAACCATCTTGTCCATTTTCAACTGATTCATCATGACGTTTTGGATGTATTATTTTATATGATTTACTAATTTTTCGCCCTGTCGTTTTTAATAACCTAGGTATAACCTTTCTATGGCGTCGATTATCTTCATTAGAATAAAATTTTGAAGCATACAAATAGTAAGGATTTTTTGAGACTCTATCAAAATCCACAGATCTTAAGGTGTTATCGAGTTGACATTCAAGAAGCCTCATAAATCTCTCCATAACTGGCCGTAATGAAACTATTAGTTTTCTAGTAGCGTACTTTTCACAGCTCCCTGGCACCAAATGAGATTTAAGAGAATTTTTCTTTAGTTTCTTAATGACAGATTTTCTCGATGCTCTTGACTGAAATTTTTGCTTATCATTTTCATTCCGATTTCCTGATCTGTTTATTGCAGGCCGAGGTCTATACTTCCTACTTCGCATAACTCTTCTGTTCTTGTTGATGGGTTTTTGTCTTGCAAATGTTCCTTTATGAAAGTCATTATACAACTCGTTTTCAATAAGAATGGTTTGAATTTCTGGTTTATAGTCGTTGTTTGCTAGGGAGACTGAACTGTGCCCGTTATTATTTAGACCTTTCCCAGATTTACTTAATCGTTTCCGCAGAGTAATTTTGTTATTTCTTGCCATACCGTCGTCCTCGCCATTACATTCAAGGCTGTTCTCCAAATAATTTTTATACAGCAAATCAACTGATAAACCAAGCGTTTCCTCGTTAACCTCCTGACAATCTTCACTTTGAACGTCCGCATAACCCGGTTTCAGGTACTTTATGATGATTTTTGTTATTTTTTCGGCACTACCGTCAGATTCATCCAACAGCTTCCTAATTCTAAGCATAACTTCACTTATTTTGTCCCTAGGTCCTTCGTGTTTCAATTTGTATGTTTCGGGCAGTTGTTTTGCGTTTTGGTGTTCTAAGTAAGCTTGTATCATCATTGCTATGTTATGTAAAGCCTTTTCGTTAGGTTGTTCTATGACATTAATGAGTTTTGACAGGTTAGACCAGAGTTTGACGAGGTTCTCATTGTATGTTTTGCAAGTGTCGGGGTCTTGTGTGTAACCTGCTTGTGTGTTTGTGGATCTTCGATTTCTGTAGCCTCGTTTAGCCTGGAATGAAAATTCAGTGAATACTCTGTTGTTTGAAAAAAGTGAGACTAAATTTCCTCGTTATAATATTGTAGACGTGATAGATAAATGTGATAGTTACAGATGACCTTCAAAGTTTACAGGTAGTTGTGGTAATCTAGATAGCTTTGTTTTTCTTTGAATCTTTGAAAGAGATCTGTTTCACTATGAATTTCTTAACTGTCATGATACTCACTTGTCTCATGAAAACAGGTTGCTGTAAAATATAAAAAAATATCATTTTGTTTCTATAAGAATATTTGACTAAACGCGATATTATAGCACTTAATATGCGCACTATTTTGTTCATAAATTCGTTCCATATTATATTTTAATGTTATTTCATTGTTTTTTATAATGTACCTATTTTTCCTTAATTTTTACATTAGGAAATCACTTAAATTAGTCAGCTATTCTATTTCTGTATCTCTCTCATTTTTATTTTTTAAGTTATTTATCATTTCACAACTCAGAATGCGAAAGCGAAAGCGAGAAACAACAAATATACTTCTAGCCAACTAAATATTTTCTGCATTCAAAAAAGATCACTGTTCTAACGACTTATAACAGTACTAGTTAGATTTATGGCAAACAAGCTTGCGCCCGCGACCTCGTCTGTACCTATGCGTTATTCCAAATTATAATCTAGATCTGCGCCAAATTTTATCCGTTCAGCCGTTCTGGCGTGATTGTGTAACAAACATCCATCCATCCAAACTTCCGTATTTATAATAATAGTAAAATTACTTACTGATATTTTGCTATTAGACAATGTATTATGTGCAGTTTTGAAGTTTTGTCCAATTTCCAAATATTTCATAAACTCATTTAAGGATTTGTTAGTATCCGAATCGTCTTTATCAATATAGTCAGTTCTGACAAAAATTGATTCGGTTCCGTCTCGGTTCTTCAAATCTATTACATCCTGAAGTTTACCAAAACCGTTTTCCAATTTATTGCCATTTCTTAAATGATTAGTCGATCTTGAGTATAATTTATTAAAAAAGTCATTTAAGAGAATGTCACTGCCCGATTCTTTTCTTGTTGGATAAACCTGACCGTACGTACTGTGGAATTGGTTATAAAGTCCATTTAAATCGTAGTTATCTGAGATAGGTACAGAAGCGGTCCTTACACTTTGGTTTTTACGTGTAGTATTTATTGAATTCATAATTTTATTAAATTCATCTTCTTTGGAATAAAATTGATGTCTCAGTTGGTTATTATCTGCAGAGGTTATTTCTTTTGTGAAGTAGTTGTCTTCAGGTTTTGGTAAAGGGTAAACCTCAGGCTTTAGATTTACTTGATTCACATGGTTTCGCAACAAACTATTAACATTTTTACCTCCAGTTATGCGATTTTTTAAAAAACCGTTAGCTGAACTAATTCTATTAATTAATTGTTGAAATTGTTGATTATTCACGTAAGGGTTATGTAAATTGGAGCTACTTTTCATAGTGTTTCTAAGATTCATGGGTAAATATTGCATTTGGGCTCGTTTATAGTTATCAGCGGTAATGCGATTAACGTTTCTCAATCTATTTCTTTCGTTTTTTGTTTGTGGCTCATTCACAACTTCGTCTATTCTTTCCATGAATCTGCTTCTTGGTTCATTTATTTTTATTGGTTCAGCGTCCTCTTCCTCTTCTTCGCCAAAATTGCGGAGCCTAAGACTCGAAAGTAGATTTTCTAAATCTTTTTTCGCTTCTTCCTCATAATATTCTCTCGTATGTTTGGCCATTTCTTTTGCTGGCGATTTCTCTTCCTCATCTTTCTGTGAAAATATAATTGATAGGTTTGTGTAAAATTACATTGTATTTTTAACGTTTGTTTGTGCCCCGATTTCTTTGTTGGTTTCTTGTTCATAAGTTCGATTAACAAGTTGGGCAAAATTATATTGGAATTTTCTTTAGAAAATTTCTCAGATTGGCTTGTAGTGATGTGACATCCCTGTTTCTCGTAAAACACCTGAACCCGTTGGTCCCGGCTGTCATTCATACATAATAGATTACGGATCGTCAGTTATCTAAGTCTAACAACCAGTCTTATCGAGGGGTTTCGTGTTACCCAGTAACTGGGTTGTGGAGGTCAATTAAGCTGTCTGAATCCCGTCATACTAGAAGCCAACCCCAACATAATTGTGAAAAAGAGAAAGCAGATAATTTTATCGTTTATTTATGATTTAATTATTTTTTATCACTTTTCGCTGTTCTTTGTGACTACTGACTAGACTGACATTGCTATTATTTTCTTTTGCTAAATTATAACTGACTACAATTTATTGTTTTATTCAATTTTTTAAAGCAATTAAACTATCACCTGTCATTTTATTGCTTCCTCGAGTGCATATGCATGATATATCGAAAGCAACGAATTTGGCAGTTCTTCTGTTTCACATCTACAAAACTTTTGACCCCCCAGACCTTTTCTTTATTCGTAATTTTTTTGAGAATCATCTACAGGTACATTATAATAGAAACAAAGCTTACTTACCGCAATACTGTTAGTAAAAGCACAAAATATTAAAATATAAAAGAAGTTATTTCTCATGGTGCGCACTCGCTGCCGATTGAGCGCAGCGTCTGTGGCCGTGCCCAATTCTAACAAAACCCTAATTAATGTTTTCCGATAAAATCTAAAATTGATATTTGCTGAAAGATGTCGCTATTAAATTGTGTTGTTGGCTATTTAAATGGATTTATGTGTTATCATGATCGAGTAGCCATCGAGTTTTATAATATATTGTTGAGAAGATTAGTATGTTTAGAACATTAGAATCTTGAAAACGATTGGTCCAAGTTACGATTACTTCATACCCTAATACTTACCCCTGTGCTCGTGTTCGTTCTTTCTATAAATCTCCGAAACTGGGCAGGAAATTTGTAACTTTATCAACTTAATTATTGGCATGTCTGTATTTTTGTTGGTTGTGTCTAAATGCAATCAGCATCGTCTTCTACGACTGCCTCAAAGGCCCATCCCTTACTAGTAATGGAGGAAAAATACCTCACAATATTCCATGCAGTAGGTAAATTAGCATGAAATAGGTACATAACATTTTAGTTAAAACACGGAAGGTGTTAAAATAAAACAAGAAAATGATCTATAAACATTATATTGAGCAAAAATAATTTAATAATTTAGTAGGGTAATACTTGCTGGACATTTCATGTTTAATGGGAATATTTTAGAGAAGTTTCTAGTAACTAACAAATAGTTAAGTAGATGACAATAACACTAGAGCAAATTTTGTAAACCACCTTATAATTGTGCAATGGAAAACAATTCTTAGGACTATAAAATTTCTATAGGACCAATTTGAAAGCTCCTTTCAAATAAAAAAAGGAATTTTCCAAATCGATTGATAAATGACGAAGTTCTGAGGTAACAAACATAAAAAAATACAACCGAATTGAGAACCTCCTCCCTTTTTGAAGTCGGTTAAAAATGGTGAAAATCCGCGAGAATTCAATGAAATTTTCATAAAAGGATTTTGACAATTTTGAGCATATCTGATTCTCTGAATGTATATACAACTTGCAACATTAGATGCACACCCTAAAAGTAGTCTGCTTAAATAAGCTTACTAAAAAGATTTCAGCAATTTAAAAAAGAAAATTCTTTTTCGTTTGTTTAGGTTGCTCGGATCACTTTTTAACCCCCGATGCAAACACGACGGGGTGTTATAAGTTTGACGTGTCTGTATGTGTGTGTGTGTGTCTGTCTGTCTGTGGCATCGTAGCACCCGAACGCATGAACCGATTTTGATTTTGTTTTTTGTGATTGAAAGGTTAATTAGTCGGGAGTGTCGTTTGATGAAAGTCGGTTCAGCGGTTTCAAAGTTACAATTATTTTTCTTCTGTCGAGGGTTACTTAAAATTTTAAATTTTGTGTTTTTGTAAATAAACCATATACTCTTCAGGACAGGGTTATTTTTTATTTATTTTATATTTAACGATACTTTCATAAAACGTATTGTTTTTACGGCTCTATCGTAATTATTTTAGGATTAAAAATTAAATTACCTAACATAACACATACCATCACGCCTGTATTCCCCGAAGGGTTAGGCAGAGGTGTACCAATGTACACCCACAGTTCGCCGGTATGTTTAGGTCCCATGTAATAGGGGGCGAGCCTATTGCCATTAACCGGGCACAAATCCTAACTCCGAGCTGCTACTGAGAATTATTAAATTACCTATTTTAGAAATTGCTGAAATCAATTCAGTAGCCAAACTACTTTCAGGGTGTTTTTAATATATCCTCTAAATATTATCTAGTTATCTGTATTTTCTCTAAAAACATTATAAGGTGTCTTCATTTAGTCAGTATTCTTTATAATGACTTTGTTATGTTTTTGTTTGTTAGTTGCTTCAAAATTCTCCATTATACACCAGAATTAATCAACTCCAACTACCATTAAAATTTTGACAAATTCTTCAATAGCCAATCGATGTTCCTTAACCCAGCTTTATTCGTTTTTCTATTCAACTATAACATCTCTAACATCAAAAGCTTCATTATCTACAATTAAAACTAGCACAGATACAATAAACAAAAAAGGCTATGTTAATAACATAATATTGCACAAACAAATACAACTTAAATCTAATAAAATTGCTAACTTTGACTAAGTAATTTATCTTGTGGTTTTTTACTTTCGGAAACTTGTTCTTTTGGGATCTGCGCAGTTTTTTGATCACCTTGATATTCTTGGGCGTACTGAGTATCATATGTCTGTTCTTGTGGATTTATACTATTGTTTTGAGCAGTATCGGTTGGTAGTTCTTGCGCGTATTGGGTTGTATCGTAATTCTGTTCAGTTGGATAGTTACCATCAGTTGCGTAATTTTCATACTGTTGATCATATTGCGCGGCTGGATCTTCTGCTTGTTGTGGATACTGCTCATAGTTCTCATACTGTTGGTCAGTGTATGGTTGTTCTTCATAATTTTGGTACTGATCATCACCAGTAGCAGTCGGTTGTTCGTAATTCTGATCATATTGATATTGGGGGTCAAATTCTTCAGGGTGTTCAACTTCCATGGGTTTTTCTGCTTCTTCTTTAAATACCTGTTCAGTTTGTAACTTAGGTTTGGGTTCCTCTTGTTCCTCAAAATGCTCTGTTTCTTGGTAATCGGTTGCAATGGGTTTAACATCTTCAGTAATATTTTCATCGTCTTCAATTGCTTGGTCATGTATGTCATGCCCTGGTTGGTATGTAGGTGTATCTTTAGTTATTCCTGCTGTTTGGTAACGGTCGTCTCGTTCGACTGTTGTGATTGGTGCGTCCGGTCTGTGTGTGGTGTGTCCGGGGGAGTCAGCTCCGGTATAGTCTCGTCCGCTGTCGGACGGGGAACGTGGTACATTTCTGTCGGCAGTGGTCGGGTGCGGGGGATGTGCTGTAAGGAAAGTTTGATTAGTAATACATCAATGAAAATATGTTGGTAACATTTTCATATCTGCTGTTGAATTAAAACAAATTAGTGCTATGATAGGGAAACCACGTTTAACAATATTCGTTTACAACAATTCTTTTTCAGTTTCCACTGTTACCTTTGTATCGATATAGGAAATTTTGAGTATGTCCGAAATATATCAAGATTCTCTTAATATTCTTCTGCCGCTCTTTATTGAAGTAAGTAGACTGTGGACCGATTGACGTCAACCAGTCGATAATGTACATAGATCGCCTCAAAACTTTATGACGGCGGATTGCCTTCATGTTACACAACGGATCGATCAGAATGGTGGGTGTCATCAGTGGACCACAATCTAGTTCCTGCTGGTCTTTGTACATTGAAACGTACCTTGTGGAATGCTAGGCGTGTTGAGTGGGGTCTGCATGGAGAGCGAGAGGCCGTTTACTTGACGCTGGAGAGTTGCCAGTTCTTGCCTGATCACGCCAATCGTGAGCACACACAAACAAACAAAGTGGGGCATATAGCAAACACCATGCGGGTTATAGGTATTAAGTATAATTACTTTAGCGGCATTTTTTGAATAGACATTATTAATTTTATTAAATAGATTCAATTGTTGGGTTCTCAAGTAAAGAAAGCGGTCAGTTTTTATTCATGTAAAAAGAAATATATGAAAGAGTTACTTCGGCAAAGTATTCTGAAATGTTTTGATAACTTGGTTCATGTTTGATCAATAACATAATTTGTGATTTACTTCGTTTTCTTGAGCTTTTACATTATTCTCCTAAACTACTACTATTCTATTTGCAACAACATACATGCATGCATGCTTATCAATAGTCACTACAACTATCAAATCATCATCAATATCTACTTCCACCACTCCTTACCTTCACTGGATCATCATCAGAATCATCAATCCTATCAATGGAAAGATCACTTAGATTCCTCGTTAAGCCACCAACATCGTCCCTCGAGGAGTCACTTAGTAGGCTGTCCCTCCTAAATCTATGTCTATAATTAGGGGTCGAGGTGTAATACGTGCGATCTAGGTCGTAAGAGGTCCGGCTATGCGGGTACCCACTTAAAGGTGTATAACTTCTCAAAGGTGTGATTGTGGTGCAATACTTCTTATGGGAACTCCATAAGTTTCTAAGCTTTCTCATTAATTCAACGTTCCTGCAAAGCAATTGTGTTCTTTCTGCTCTGAAATGGAAATATGTGAGTGAATATGGTGAGGCTAGAATGACGAGACTATTTAGTATGAATTTATGAATGAATCTAAATTAGTATAGTGGAACTGCATTGACAAGACTAGAAATCATTTTATATTTAAAAGAATTCAAGCTAGTTCAATAAAAAAATATATTGACTAAGGAGTCCTACAATGATTTCAAGTCTAACAAACTAAAACTGGCTGAGTAAAATGAATATAAAAGAGATTTTTAACAGCTATTTATTGCACACACTTATTTAATAATCGTTACCCATTAAAAGTTATTGAAACTTTGTACTGTCTCACAACACCGAGAGATAAACATTGATAACACTGAATAAATGCTAATAAAATAATATAACAAGCCAACGAATATCACACTACATTGCACGAACGTTTACAACAACAAGAATTAAATATTGAACACTGGCAGTCAGTAACGGAAGACAATAATTATTTGTAAAGTAAAGAATATTTTTTGTAATCGAAGTTTAGAATCATACATTGATCAAAATTTCAAAAACGTAACGGTCGATTTTACTGTTCGAAATATTTTAAATATGGCATTATGTTTAGCAAACTTTTTTATTTGAACGACTACCAGTGTTTTTCATATAACTACTTTTTTAACCTATACTATTTCTCAAACTCTACTTGTATACATCATTTGCCTTGCTCTATCAATTCCTTTACTCAGTCAAACAGAAAATGCCCATCAACAGCATTTTATGTTGCTTCTTCATCTTTTTGTTGTTCCTCATGTTTTTCGTGTTCTTGAACAGTTTCTGACTCTTTCGCTATTTCACTTTCTGTATTTACAGTGTCTGATACCACTTCTTTTTGAATTTCATTGCTTTCGTGTGGTTTATCATTTTCTTCAACTTGTGGAACTTCGGGAACTTCAATATTATTCTGATCCTCAGACATTGGTTGTTCTGTATTCAAATCTTGCTGATTTTCTTGTACTTGGGCATTTTCCTCTACGCTATGACTGTCTTTAGCATCTACTTCCTCTGTAGCACTAGTTTTATCTTCAATAATCTCTACAGTCTCATTCAGAACTTGTATATCGCCATCAGAGACCGCCATACTAAAGCTATTCTTAATGCCTCTATTCTCATCAGCTTGCACTACTATTTCCTCGACGTGTGCTCCTCGCTTCTTCTTCTCTTTCTTCCTAGGCTTTGGTACCAACTTAACACTTATATCAACTTTAATCGGCTCCTTTTTCTCCCGTAAAAAGGGCTGTTGTATCATAAGCGGCAGGTTATATATCTTCTCTCCTTTGATGTTCGTGAGATCCTGATTGGTCGTCAACGGGCCAACAACTATTGGCACGAAGTTATTCGACGAATCGGACTCTTTTGCGGAGCGGCGCTTGGAACGGCGATTCTCTCGGTCTCGCGATCTCGAATGGTCGCGCTGTGTTCTGATTGGTTCGTCTGAGCGGCCGCGACACTGCGCACTGCCTGCCACCAATAAAAACACAGCACGACGTTAAGACAATAATTTTAAATGGGTAACGATATTTCAGCCAGCAATTTTGGGTGAAATTATAAAAGAAAGTGGTAATAATCATGCTATTAGATTGTAAATAGTTCGTACTTGTGCCTACGATTTGCGTCGTCGAGCTTGTCTGTGAGCAAACGACATTCGCCGGTGAGTTTCTCCATCAGACTGTTTTGTGAATGTATCATGGACTCCAACCCAGCCACCGTTTTAGCTGCGGAACCAAATGTTCTAGCTTTAACTCTAATACGTAGACACTACTATGGGAAGGTCTTTGTAAACAATCTGATGAATAAACTATTGAAAGTTAAGAAAGAATACAAGCCCTTTCATAGCACTATAGATGTACATGCAAGCGCAGAAGATGAAAGGGTAAAGTATGAATGTTTTGAAGGTATTGTTCCAAATCGTTTTAAGTGTGAAGAATCTTTCAAAACATCAATAGTTTACCCATTAAGTTAACCTATTTCCCAAAGATTTAGTATAGTGTTTGGACCCAACTTTGAGAGGTGTGTGACGTGTACGTACCGTGTTTGTTCTCCATTGACTCCAACATGGTTGACAACTCTTTTTCTTTCTTGTTCTTCTCCGGCGATATCGGTGTTAAGTTCTTCATGGTTTGCTGTGAACAGAACAATGGTACTGTTTCTTTTTTCATCTATTTTTTTCGACCCTATACGGTCTTCGGCAAACTATTTGTAAATACAGCTAATTGTAGTAGTTGATTTACTTCAAGTACAGTATTATAAAAATGTTTTATAGGAAATACCTCTTTCTCCAGATTAGAGATTTGTTCAGAAAGACGAAGATTCTCGCGACGTGAGTGTACGAGATCAGCATCAGCACGATCCAAGCGTTGACGAAGGGATTGGATCTAGATTTAGGAAAAGCAACAATTAGAGACACAAAACTAGTAAAGGGATTGAAGATGTTAAAGAACTTTTAATAATTATGATATATTACAGTAGTAGAGCTCTTTGTGAAGGAGGTCATCCGGGGAAGTACTACCACCACACTTATGACTGCCTCAAAGCAGTGTTGCTATGTTCCGATTTGAAGGGTGCCGGTGAAAATACAAGCTCATGTGACATTTCAACTTTATCTCTGGGATGGCAACGCATTTATAAGGCCTCTGGTATTGCAGATGTCTATGGGCAGCGGTGACAATTTAACATCAAGTGCGTTGTCGGCTAATTTGCCATACAATGATATGATAATGATAAATGATTCATACCTCAGAGTTCAATCGGTTAGTCTCGTGCTTGGCCTGTCGCTGTTGTCTCTCGATGGCCAAGCGAGCGCTAGCCAGCTCTTCTTCCAAAGACGCCTTTTCTGCGTGGGCTTGAGCCAAGTCCGCTTGAAGAGACGCTATAAGAGACAAGACTGATTGAAAAAAGAAATGAACTTGCAAAAAAAAATTCGCACCTGATTGTACTCATGGTACCAAACCAATTTCCTAAAGAATTGATTTCTTTTTAATTTGCAAAGCGTTTTCTTTCGATGGAAAATCATCAAATGACTTAACACGCCCTGGGCGGAGCGGGAGAGAGAGTCTCACTTTTACTAAGTAAAACCCATGCATGTTTCTTCTTTTGCCCTTTGCGTTCCGGGGTCGCGGTATCTCTTTCAAACAACTCGTGGCCCCGGCAGCCATCGGCCCTGAGTGGCCCCTTCGCTTTGCTGACATGTCAAAGAGTGCCCATATCATCCTCTTCATGAATACCATTCACATTATAGATACATACATGTTTTGTTCTTGAGTTCATTCTTGAGCTCATCGATGGCCGCGTTCTTCATGGACAGCTCTCGCTTCAGCTCATTTTCTTCGCGGCGTTGGCGTTCCAGATCCAACTAATTAAAAATGATAAAGTTTCATAAACGTAAACCGTACCCAAACAGTTTTGAACATTCATATTTGGAAAACGTAAAATATATATACGGTTAAGTATTATATTGCTAAATAAAGTATTTGTTAACTAGTTGGATGAGAAAATTTCCAGATACAGTAATAGAGTGGGTCGAACCGTTTCTCGCTTAGAAGGAATGTTATACCGAGACAATATGGTCCCAATCTGTCCTTTTTTTTCCGTGGTAAAAAATCTTCATCAGAGCGGGGTGTCTATTGTTTTTGTGGGGAAATCCTCATGTACTGCCTCCGCCTCGGGATTGTGACGTTTGTCGGTTTCTTACCGACTAAAACCCCACCGTGTTACCCCTACTACCTTTGGCCGGATAAGGGAGTAGCTCTGAGCATTCTTTTGTGCCTAGATTTTTTTTTGCACTCAGAGGCGGGAGTCTGTCAGAATCTGACTGACCCACCCCGATGTTCCCTTCTCATACTTACGCCGGGGATACCGGTAGCGTACGCACCTTCCGCGATCCCCGACTGGTACCGTATCTGTCCTACCTCAGTTTCATTGTCCCAGCAGCCGCCATTTTGTTCTACGGGTGGGAATTCATCAAATGACTTCTTTCGCTCTGAACGGAGCGGAAGGGAGTGTCAGACTCTTAACTAAAACCCATCCGAGTTCCTCCTAATGCCCTTTGCGTTCTAGGGCCGCGGTGAGTCCTTGGAACGAATTCCGCATCGCTGGAGCAGTGTATCTGGCTACCTGTAGCTTGGCCACGTTGTCGTACTGCGCGGCGAGGTCGTGTTGCAGTTCGTCGAAGTGCGCGTTGTATCTCTGCTCGGCTGCGCTACGCTCCTGCACGGCACGTCGCGCACCCTCCCCGGCCAGCTCACGCACCTTGTTGCGCTCCTTGGCTAACTCATCCTGGAAGTGGTGTTAGTTTAAACGAGGGACATACTTTATGGGAGCGTAGTGCTTATGAAAATAAACCACTTTTACTATGATGTTAAATTTAAAATTTGCTAAATAAAAGTCAGCTGTTCCTTACATGTTGTCGAGTTTTGCGAAAATGTATGGAGCAGTTGATTTTTTTTTCTATTTTACGGTACGTACTATAGTAAAAGTTGTTCATTTTCCATTTTCATTTGTATTGCACTTAAAGAAGGTCCCTCTTTACCCTAACACCCTGTATAGTCAGTTCGAAAGAAACGAAGACTGAACAAACAGATGGCCTCTAGCTAAGAATAATGTGGATAAGGAAAGCATAAAAATCTCTATAACTTGGATCTTTGAACTAAGTTTTTAGTAACTTTGGGTAGTGATTCGACGGGCGGTTTTTGAACTACTTGACCGATTATAAAAATTCGTTTACCTAGGAAAGTTACTTTATCAGTCGAATAACATCCATACTTATATTACAAATGCGAAAGTAACTTTGTCTATCTGTCTGTTACACTTTAACGACTAAACCATTGAACTGATTTGAATGAAATTTGATACGAAGTAATTTTGAACCCCAAGAAAGGACATAGGCTGCTTTTTATTTCGCCATTTCATCTTATTCTGCGATAACCAACATTTACGCAAAAGCTAATAAACCCCGCCATGTCTACCTTCATCCGGCGCACTTCAGCCTCCAAGTTGTTCCGTTCCTCCCTGAGCTGGTGCTCCACCGCATCAGACCCTCGCTTGTATCGCCCATCATCGTCGCGCTGTTCCAAGCTTAGCTTCAGTTTCGATATCTGGGCCTCCAATGAAGACTTGTCTCTATTGGTCGAAAAAATTCCAATTGGTGTTATGACAACAGTACACAGTAATTCCAAGCCACAACTTCACAAAAAAAAACCAGTTTATTTTAGCTCTGAAAACCGATGAATTTTTGAAAAACTATAAATTTAGATTTTTACTTGCTTTGAAATCAATAAATAGTTAGTGAATTGAGATGACAAAAAGTGACGTCATAGTTTAGTATTGTCATACAAAATCTATGGGAGAATTATGTTTTGACAGCTCATAAAAAGTTAGTCAATTGATTAGTGGTGCGTCATCTACCCAATTTGGTAAAAAGTCACCTGAATTGCAAATTTTACTGGCGTATGATGACAATGTCTTCAAAAATGTTTCTGATGAACAGGAAATGTGTTCTAAATACATACACATACATATATAAAATTGAAGTGTCTATTTGTAATGTCAAAATAACAGCTATTTACTAAAGACTTAATGAATACTAAGAGGTGTATAAAAAAAAAATCTGTTTGTTTGTTTCGGCTAATCTCCGTAACGGTTAAACTGATTTTGACGGAACTTTTAATCGGATAGCTGATGTTAAAAGCAGTTCTAATAAACCTTTAATTTTAGAAAAAGAATTAGTGTTACACGCAAAAGTAAAGACATAGTACATGGAAAATAAATATGTCAGTGCGAAGTATACACTCGCGAGCAATGAATTTGGGTCACCAACAACATTTAATATTTAGTTATTATTAGTTTATTCAAATAAAAAGTATTTTAAATGTTTGTTATGGTAGTATGGAGTGAGGAGTAATTATCCGGCTGCGTTTTTCTTAATGGGGGAAAAGTTTAGCCTTTAGAATATGTATATTCTTTAGTTGCCGAAAGTTTATGTTGGTGACCCAGATTCATTGCTCCCGAGTGTATTATGAACAGGTCAAAGGTACCTTTGCAGGTTGTCGATCTGGCGCTTGAAGCCGTCGAGGCAGGTTGAGTCAACGAGTCCAGAGGCTAACTTTCGCTTGTTTTCATTGTTCTCCTCCTACATAAGAGAACAAATAGTTAACGAACGTAGAAAATAAGACCATACGAATTGAGAAACTGCTGAATTGCTTAATAAAGCCAAAAAAGCCAAAAAGCCTGACTGAAAAAAATATTCCATTAAAAGCTAAAAAGAATTAAAAAACTAGTAAGTCGGTACTTCAAGTACACTGAAGTCTAGACTTTCATAGCCGGGACCTTTTATTGGGACTTTTAATGGGTCCCGACTTCTAAACTCTAGACTAGATACTTCACGACGATTCGATCGAAATAATCTTAGAAATAGCTATAAAATCAATTCTAATAGATTCGAATTTACTTTTTTGTCAATTTTTAGATCTTCTTTCTTTTTGTTCGAAGTTGTCTATTTTGTAAAAAAAATATGTTATGTTGCGTCATATTCGCAGAATAAATGGTTTTTCTTTCTTATCTTACCTGAACCTTCTTAAGGTCAATCTTAGCTTGAGTAAGCTGAGCCTCCAACTCGGCGATGCGGGACTCGAACACGATGTTGGGTCCTTCCAACCTGGTGGAGCGAGACTTCGCAGACTTGCGGGCTTTCAGTGGAGTTGTCTGTTCATAATAAAAAGAAATATACACAAAAACTGATATCTGCCTTAGGGCGTTGTCATGCTTGCCGGGGCTGCGGGTTGTTCGAAGGAGACACCGCGCCCCCGGAACGCAAAGGGCACAAGAAGGAACATGAGCTTTAGTCAGTAAAAGTCTGACACTCCCTCCCGCCCCGCCCAAGGTGGGATTATTTGACGTTTGCCCATCCAAAAAAAATAAAAATAAAAAAGGCCGTAATCACATTGACGATTTTCGAGCGAATTCAAAGCGAGGCGAGGCGAGAGCGCAATAGCGCCGCCGCGCCGAATCCATTTTGTAGTCACATTCAAAAGTCCGCTCCGCCACACCCAGGACGCAAAAACGATAGCGCCCGCCGTAAACACGTCGCGGGCTCGCTTAGCCTCGAAAATCGCCAGTGTGATAAGGGCCTTACATACTCATAAATCAATTAAACGATTCGACGGATTGATCGACAGTCGAGGAAAATGAAGGAAAATGAGCGATTAGCTGCTGGTGTAGCAGGCTGGATGGCACGGAACAAATATTAATAACTCATTTGCAATCCTCATCTTGTGTTTTAAAATGGCGGGACCCTCGTCGTCCCTCTATCTACTTAAATACGGAACTTTAAATAATATTGTTTTCCTACTTACCTTGTTATCACTATCCAGTCCAGTGCTATCACCCAGTTCGTCCAGCTCGTCACTCTCCGATCCATTGTAGGAGTGGAACATCCGCGATATGAGCTTGTTCTTCTGAGCCTCGTGGAGGTGCTCATTCTCCGATATCACTTCCTTCACTTTCCCGAGTAGGTTGTTTAGTTCATCCTAGAAGGGAAGTGACGTAGAAATGTTTAGAAGGAAATAATGCCGTCAAGAAGTGTCTTCGAAACCGGGTAAGTGCCGAAGAGACTATCCAATCAAAAATGGGCGACCTTCCTTTAGTACGCAGTATTCCGGCTCAAAGGACCAAAAAGTTGTCAGGTCTTATGCCTTTTTATAATGATAGTTCTAAGTGATATGCAAGAATACGTTATATTAAATTTCATTGCATAATAAACCACGCATAGTAAGTATAGTACTGACGCAATGATGTCAAATTAACTATAACTAACATAACTTAGAAGTTCACAAAAAATAATTGTTGATATTTAAAAAAAAAAATATAATATTAAAATTGTTTATTCTTTTTAAATTTTAACTCTAAATACATAAAATTTGCTTAAAAACATTAGCTTGAGGCCTTGTGTAACATCTTTTATTCACATTACGGTATGCAAATAAATGAATATGAATTTGTATGTTTTCAATGATCTGGAATCATGTGCTAGTAGGTACAGGGATTCCCTATCTTTTAATAACTGCGACTCCCTTTACAAGTTGTATTTTTTTGAGACGCCCTTTTCTCATTCAGATTATCTACTTTAACTAATATAATTTTAACACTTTATTAGAAACTATAAAAGTACAGTGATTGTACTACAATCAATTAGAAGGACATTGCGTGCAGGTGTCCCGTGCCTACTATCGCGCGACGCCCTCAGTATAGCTTTATGACGCCCCAGGGCATCGCGACACAGTTTGGGAACCCTTGCCGACCCCACTGCGCTTTCCCCTAGGGTTTCTAGAATCATGAACTTAGTTCATGGTAGGTTTTGGTTACGTTTTACAAACCAATCAAATTGCCAGTAGTGACACGCGACATAATAATTTAAACACGCCAATAATTGACAAATAGATGTTTTTGATCGGATCTAATTTGCAACAGCAAAAATAACACTAACCTTTACTGTTATTTAAATGTAAATATTATAACGGTGGTTGTACACGAGTGCAAATAAAAAGTTAAAAGTTAATAGCATTTACTTAAGTGGTTTTATTGTTCTCCATCATTTCACCAAGCCACATTATTCTTTTTTTTCATAAGAAAAATTTCACGTTCACCAATAAGGCTGTCCGCCCACGCTAGAAATCGGTAACCGATTTTTTATCGGAGAGAATGAATTCTAATATACCAACGCACATGTCCTACAAAGAGTTGGTCCCACGATTTTCGTAACATTAGATCTCTTTGTGAAGGAGCTCGTCCGGGGAAGTACTACCACCATACCTATTTATGCCGCAAAGCAGCGTTGCTGTGTTCCGGTTTGATGGATATGGGTGCCTGTGTATTTTCAGGCACATGAGACATTTTAACGTCTCTGGGATGGCAACGCCTTTGCAAAGCCTCTGGTATTGCAAATGTCTATAGGTAGCGGAGACCACTTAACATCAGGTCGGCCGTTAGATCGTCTGCCATCCAAGGACATTAAAAAAAATGAAACTATGGACCTATTGAACGGTCCGATAATTGGTCCTACAAGAAGTCGGACGTGGTTGGAGGCCGTAAAGGTTTGCAATCCCCGTCGACGTGATCTACTTACCCGGCAGTATTGGCTCTCTCGCTCCAGCTGCTCGATGTACTCCTCCTGCTTCTGAATAAAGTTGATGACGTCAGGGTTGGTGCCTCCCGTCAGGTCTCCAGCAGTGGCTGCCGCGGAAGTAGGAAGGGGCGCGGCTGTGGGCGTTTTGTTTTAGTGAATGTCTGATCTTTGCAGAGTGGTGTAGTTTTCTGCCCGACTGAGGCAAAACTATAAGGAGGGTTATGATTTTAGCAGGATATGTTTGTATGTTCAGATGTTCCCTAATATCTCCTAAAGTATTAATCAAGGTAACCTAAGATTACGACCGTTATTACAAGTACCGTTTACTACAACAAATTACAGGCGAAACGCTTTTTGTACACGTAGTGCAATATTATTTAACAAACTGCCATTGTATTTAGAAATTGATCTATTTTGCACGAGTGCGTTAAGTATTAGAAAAATCTTGAGTAAGGAATACCTACTTGAATAAGAAACAGTTTATAATGGCATACAGGACCTAGCTGTTTCCTTTCTTTCTCCCTTTTTCTGTTTTGTTTAATTTTATTATTTAAATGTGGAAGCTTGTAATTAGCAACTGTCAAGTGTTTTTTTTTTTTACCACCTATGTGTATTAGTCTGTACTCTTTCTTAAAATTGTAAAAACAAATAAATAGCTATACTGAGGGCGTCGCGCGATAGTAGGCACGGGACACCGGCACGCGATGTCCTTCTAATACATTGTAGTACAATCACTGTACTTTTATAGTTTCTAATAAACTGTTAAAATTATATTATTTAAAAATACCATCAAAAATACCATCACGCCTGTATTCCCCGAAGGGTTAGGCAGAGGTGTAACAATGTACACCCACAGTTCGCCGGTATGTTTAGGTCCCATGATATAGGGGGCGAGCCTATTGCCATTAACCGGGCACAAATCCTAACTCCGAGCTGGTACTGAGAATTTCATAGAAAAATCCAATAACACTTTTTGTTCAACCTGGGAATCGAACCCAAGATCTTCAGGGTAGCAGTCTCTCTTAGGACAACTAGGCCACTAGGAGTTAGGATTTGTACCCGGTTAATGGCAACAAGCTCGCCCAGTCGCCCACTATTACATTGGACCCAAACACACCGGCGAAATGTGGGTGTACATTGGTGATGACATGTTCATGCTTGTGTGTAAAAAAAAAACCTCCAAAATGCAGTCATTTCAACAATATAAACAATAACTACCGCTTTCCAAGCGTTATTTTCTAATGCTGTTGTAAATGGAGTGAATAATGAGGTGTTTGCAGTGAGGCTGGATGGGCTTACAATGGGGAGGTCTACCAAGCTACACGTTGGCAATAAAGCTTGTTAAACCTTCGTGTGGCTATGATTTTTCTTCTCTTTTATTTTTCCTTCATGTTACTAATATAGTCTATAAGGAAGATGTAAGAAACACCATATAGGCCTTGATGCCTGACAATATATTTATTTTTATATATAGAATTAACTGTTGACTGCCCCGTTGGTCTCGTGGTCGCAAGCGCGACTGATGAGCGTGGGGTCCCGGGTTCGATTCCCAGGCCGGACAAAAAGTGTTATTGGATTTTTCCATTAGGATTTGCTCAGTACCAGCCCGGAGTTTGGAAGTTGGTGGTGTGACACACCCGTGCGTCGGAAAGCACGTAAAGCCGTTGGTCCCGGCTGTCATTCGTAGATCTTTGACAGTCGTTACTGATAGTCAGAAGCCAATTAGTTTGACAACCAGTCTAACCAAGAGGTATCGTGTTGCCCAGTAACTGGGTTGTGGAGGTCAGATAGGCAGTCGCTCCATGTAAAACACTGGTACTCAGCTGTATCCGATTAGATTGAAAGCCGACCCCAACTTAGTTGGGAAAAGGCTAAGTAAATGATGATAGAATTAACTATTATAACTTACCAATGGGTGTAGTGTGCTGTGGGGTGTAGTTGTTCAAGCTGTCTGCATACAAGGTAGTGTATTTAGCAGTGAGCCGCGGCCGTGGCTTGTATTCAGCCAGGGTGTACGAACTGGTGTATTTCTTGTCCACGTCGCCATCTGATTCGTCCAAGTTCTTCACTGATGCTGAGCCGCCGTAGCTGCGTACCTAGTTTATTGGAAATTTAATTCGTTCATTGCCCACTCATTATTTATTTTTAATTTTATGAAAAAATATTAGAACCGCCTAGCGCCTGTTCATTCCTCGCTCATTTGAAATGTAATAATTTTCTTAATCCCTGTAAGTATCCGCTTCCCGTTTATTTGTTTTTTCTACACTCATTTAAAATCAAATAATTATCATCACCATTGTCGTTCAACAATCGGAAAAATAACGATCAGAATGTCGGTGGTATGCGAAATGATTTTAAATATTTTTTTAATAAATAAATCAGAGAACAAAAGCATCCGTAATTTCAGATTTATATTTTTTTTTTTCCAAACAGTTTAGTTATGTTTTCCTAAGCAAGAGGTCTACACCAGGAATCATTTACATAAATCACGAAAATCAATAATAAAAAGTCAACTCACACTTGGCGCGTAATTCCCTGACAAAAAGTATCTCAGCTTCGACACCGCCTCTTTGTAAGCCAACTCGGTATAATCCGGAACCCTCTTCAACCCATATTCATTCATCTTACTGGGCCGCCTGTTCAAATAATTCGTATAATACATAATTAAAACTAAAAAACTCAACGATCAACGTAACAAAACATTTTTAAACATCGAAATAAAAAAATAAAAATAAAAATCAAATGTTGAATTTGGAACTAGTGTTGCGCATTGCGCCGGGTCGCCGAGTGCGAGGATACTCGAACAGGCATCGATTACACAAAGCGGTTGCTATGGTGACAGTTGTTGTGGTAAATAAATCCCTCGCGACGAATGCAGGGACATGCAATCGATTTATATTCTGTACCGAGCAGATTAGATAGGTTTAATTGGATTCTGCTTATTACTGAACATCATCGTTTATTCATAACACGCGATGTTGAGTGCTTTAGATTCTATTTTCAGTTGAAACAGTTGAAATTGCTTTGTTTTTATCGATACAATTGATAAAATCGTGATTAGGTTTGTATCAGTCGTAAAACAAGATACTTTCGACTTACCAAACTTAACAATAGCTTTTTTAAATTCATGGAGCTTACGCATGAAATTATTTATTATTCGTTGGGCTTGTGGTGATAAGCGCGAATCCCCTGCGTTAGTCCTGAATTCGATCTCTGGGAGAGGCAAAGTTCAATCGAAATTTTCTAATAGCAGCTTTCTTACGCGGGATGTAAAAGGACACCTATGCATACTATCCATTAAACAAAGCAACATTGAGCGAAATTTATTGCTGGAAAATGAATTTTATTTTTGATGTGATAGAACACAATTAATGTTACGCACGATTTTACGCGTCCTGTCAACAGTACAGGGTACAAGGATCATGGGTGTATTTAAAGTTAGGTGAGAGTATTCCACGAATCTCCCCTTTTTAAAATGGTCGCGAGAAATTTTGAAAGGGCTGTAATAAAAGTAGGGGGGAGGGAGGAACTACCATGCAATCTCAATAAAGCCAAAATGGCACTTAAGATGATCTACGTAAGAATCATTAGTGAATAGTTTAAAAGTATTTTGTCTACCTAGGGAACTACATATATGTATAGGTACCGCACATAATCTACGTTGAAGGCAAAAAAAAAACTTATTTCTGAGATAAAGAGTTAATTAAAGAGAGTTATTTGAGAGTTAATTTCCACAAACCTAGCCGACATCTATTGTCGTAAAATTAAGGATCATAAACGGAAATGGAATGCCAGCTGTTTTGGAGCCAATTGGCTTGGCACGCGACGATGGGAAGAGACCAGATGGGATGACTATAATGCCTTGGAAGTTGGGTAGGCCTTTGGTGTGGGATGCAACATGCGTCGACACCCTTGCGCCATCCCATCTTCCTAGCACGACGTGTTGTGCTGGGGCGGCTGCTACTGGTGCTGAAAACCTCAAACGGCGCAAACATAATAACCTTATTGGAAGCTATATGTTTGAGCCGTTTGTGGTTGAAACACTAGGGCCATGGGGTCCGAGCGCTCATCTTGTTTTTCGTGAAATAGCCAAGCGACTGGTCGACTCTTCACGTGACCAAAGAGCTGGCCTTTTCTTGGGCCAAAGAATCAGCATTGCCATACAACGTGGCAACGCTGCCAGCCTTTTGGGCACTTGTCCCATTGACAGCGATGCGGATGAGTTTTTTGATGCCCTATAAGCTTTCTTTTTTGCATTTTATTATTACTTAAGTAAGTTTTATACTAGTGATTCATAACGGAAATTAAAATGATAAAGAAGTTTCATAATATTTTCTTAGAAGTACTAAAACATATCTAACATGTGACGTAAGCAGCTCAATGTACTAAAAAAACAATACTTAAGTAAGTACTTACCTAATATAAAAGCAATATTTTCTAGTTTTCCATTTCGTCATATTTTAACGTTTTATAGTAAAATATGAAAACATTAATCAATATTTATTTTGACAATAACCTGATTTTATGTCTAATCAACTGTCTTGGATTACAACTCACAACTTTCTGCGAAGCTTTTAATAATAAAATATACAAACTACATACCAGAAGTTAAGTTTTGAAAACTTCCATTTTAAATAGGCAAAACTTTTTCAAACAATACCATAGATAACTTATTTCACATCGATTTTATAAGATCGTTAGTACTTGCCGAATTTTTGTGCGTTTCAGCTTCCCGTTCATCTCCTTATCAGAGCCGGCACTGGAACCGCTCTTCGCCCTGTACCCCGTTGACTTCGGCTTGGTGACGTAACTTGTCGAACCCATACTATCACTAACACACCAACTATTGAAACCTATCGCAATTTATATTCAAAACAACGCAAAATTTATGCCAACAGGAAAACTATTAAAACTGATATTTTGCAATATTGGTAAACCGACACGATAACGAACCTATAAATTCAAATTTTCGAATATGGAAGGCATCGCGGGCGCCTACCGCCAATAGACAGGCTTGTCGGAAAAGGAATGAGTTTTGGAATGAGAACTTTTTGCTCCTTCCTGTGTTTTGTCCCGTTCGCACGTGCAGGAATAATGGCTCTGTCTGTTTCGTATCGATGGAAAAGTTTTTCTTCAGGATGCATAGTCAAAGAGCCAGTGTGGAAAATTATAACTTTATACTTACACTAGCTTCTGCTCTCGACTTCGTCCGCGTAGTGTTTTCACTCGCAGTAGGTTACATATTTGGCTACTGCTCCGCACCTGTTGGTCGTAACGTGATGTTACGTAGCCTATAGCCTTCCTCGAAAAATGGACTATCCAACACAAAAAGATTTTTTCAATTGTAACAAGTAGTTCCTGAGATTAGCGCGTTCAACCAACCAAACAAACAAACAAACTCTTTAGCTTTATAATATTAGTATAGATTTTAATTACTGAGACTGCCCACGCAGAATTTTTAAACATACTGTTACAAACTAGACAGGTAGGTTTTACCTAGATAGCTAAAATAACGCGCATTGGAAAAGTCGGCTGTTGAAGAAAATTGTCGGACATGTCAAAATAAAAAGTTCCCCAGAAGCGAAAACAGATTTAGAGACATTGCGTTGTATGAAACTCCAAAGATTTAAAAATCTTCAGTTCGATTTATAGCTTTAGGAAAACGTTAATGAGTAGAGTAACTTAATAAACTCTATTCTTAGATGGAAAACTTAATCCATCCTCTAACTCCTGAACTACGCGACAGGCAGTGTCTAGCGTGCATCGAAGAGAAGCTAATAACTTTTTGGAGGGAAAATACATTCGTGATCACGCGACAAAATGGCGGCGGAGACCACAAATCATATCGTTTTACGTTCACTGACTCATTCGCATAATGTGATCTACGTAGTTTCCTTCAATGTTTACGAAAAATATGGAAATATTGTGTTTAGTATGTATTTAATTATAGGCGATAGAAATTGTAACAAAAGTTTAATTTAACGATGCCTTGGATTAAAGTTGCTTTTTTTGCTGTTTAGGAATAATGGCGTGCGTGATTTGCAGTTTGCTTTGGTCTGATTAAATTGGCAAACCACAGTACCTTACTATGTAGTTAATTATCTGTTCCTAAACTTTTAAGGCAACAAAACAACAATTTTATTTTGAATTGTATTTTGAATGATTATACCTAAATAAAAAACACTGAGATACTCCACACTCCATACTTATAATAATAATATTAAAATTAATGTAAAAGTAACTCTGTATATCTATCTGTCTGTTACGCTTTCACGACTTAACCACTGAACCGATATTAATGAAATTTGGTAAGGGACGAACGAAATTCTATTTCTGCGTCATTAAAATAAAAAAAAAATCGAACTATTTAACGACAAATGTAATTTTACAGAACCTTGGTGTGTTTCAAGTTTAAAACCGGAACCCGCTCTATGAATTGCTGTAGTAGACAACAATTAATAGTAGAAGGTATGACACCACGAACGTAGGTACCACACTGAACACCATCCATTAATTAATTAGTCTGGCTAGTTTAACCACGTTCAACCTCATTGGAAGTTTATTGAATTTGAAAAATACCTACTGTTCCAAAAAAGAAGAATACGATTCGACAGTCGGTCTGTAGAACTGACAGGAGCTTTTTCATTGAATAGTTCTAATGTATTTTTTTATCGCTATCAGAGTTTAACTTCAGTACAAATAATTCCAATGCTAAGTGAGGGCTCTAAGTTCTCACAGAAAAAGCTCTCTTTTTTAACATGAATTAGGTTGGTAATATAGCCCACACTGTCTCGTTAACTGCCTCGGTAGCCTAGTGGTCCTAAGCGCGACTGCTACGCTAGAGGTCTTGGGTTCGATTCCCAGGTCGAGTAAAAAGTGTTATTGGGTTTTTCTATGAAATTCTCAGTAGCAGCTCGGAGTTTGGATTTGTGCCCGGTTAATGGCAATAGGCTCGCCCTCTATTACATGGGACCTAAACATACCGGCGAACTGTGGGTGTACATTGGTACACCTCTGCCTAACCCTTCGGGGAATACAGGCGTGATGGTATGTTATATAGCCCACAAATAATTACATAAGACAGTGCTCTTAGTACATTACAATACAAATGGATGTATGTAAGTTTATATCTTTGTAAACGCACGCACGATATAGGAGAAATTACTAGTGTAAAAGGTACCTACAACGTTTTTTTTTAAGAAAAAGAATAGAAAAATAAAGCAGCGATTTTACAAGCCCTAAGCCCTAAGCCTGCAAGCCTGCTACTTCGAACCAACATAAAGAGCCTATTTCCATTGAGAAATAGATTCTATTTTCTTTGCTGCACCCGATGATGGTATCTGCCCGGTGTAAGTCCGTGCCACACTCCGAAGCTCGCGACTCGCGTGACCGACGTCGTTTGTCTTTTGTTTTCAAGATTTCCTAACAGCCAGTTCTGAGATTTTTTAACCAAGGAGTTTTTAGTTGTGCATGTCTTTTTGTTATGTTGCTTTAATTGCAAGGTTTGGTAAACTTAAAAGAGGTTACATTACGTAACTATGGTGTTAAGGAAGTCAAAAGTCAAATAATTTATTTCAATTAGGCTACTATCTAAGAAAAATATATCTAGTAACCCCAATTAAAAAGTAGTTTCTTATGGAGAAGAATGTGCAAGAAACTCCATTCGCATACTCTTTTAAAATCATTGTTTTACAATATTAACTGCCTCGGTAGCCTAGTGGTCCTAAGTGCGACTGCTACACTCTAGCGTAGCTCGACCTGGGAATCGAACCCATGACCTCTAGGTCTTGGGTTCGATTCTCAGGTCGCCAAGGTTGAAATGAGCCAATATTATCTGACTGCGAAAGTTTGTTACTTTCGCAGTCAGATAATATTGGCTCATTTCAACGTATTACATAACTCATAGTTTCGGCTCACCCTCCGGCTAAAACAATTTGTGGCCATTAATGACACGATAAGGGGTGAACTTCGCAGTTTATGGTAATGCGTTCTAGCTATAATCATAAACAAAATAACCAATTTTATTTTTATGAATGTTAATGATGCCTGCCTACGTTCTTAAGAACCTATATATCATTACATAGTATAAAACAAAGTCGCTTTCTCTGTCTCTCTATCCCTATGTATGCTTAAATCTTTAAAACTACGCAACGGATTTTGATGCGGTTTTATTAATAGATAGAGTGATTGAAGAGGAAGGTTTATGTGTATAATAACATCAGCATTGCACCCGTGCGAAGCCGGAGCGGGTTGCTAGTAAATGTATAAAAGCGAAAGTTCACTCATGCACTTACTGAATTAACACGATATCTCGAAAACTACTTGGCCGACATGACAGCTGACATTTGGCAGGTAGGTACTGTAGTCACTCTCGATAAGACAGTACCGAGACGTACTTTGATTGAGTAACAAACTCAATCACGCCACAACGACTAAATGGATCTTGCACAGAGATAGATAATGGAATAGCATAATTATAGGCTATCATTTATTCCAGAACAACTTTGAAGAGGACGTAGACGCGTGCAGTAGCTAGTTAAATCTAAAAGTAAGTTAGATAATTTGCAGTTAAAGATTCATCTCAACGAATCACTTGCATATCCATGAATCAAACTTGTGCTTTTAAATAAAGTAAAAAAAAAATGGCGGCCACAGGAGCTTATCGTGTCTTTTCACACGCACAGTATAGCGACTGAGTGAGAAGATATGATAAACATCGCCGTTCTTTAAATAGAGGAATAGATACCACCAGTCAATTGAGGTACTTTTTATAACATACCATCATCACGCCTGTATTCTCCGAACGGTTAGGCAGAGGTGTACTAATGTACACCCACAGTTCGTCGATATGTTTAGGTCCCATGTAATAGAGGGCGAGCCTATTGCCATTAACCGAGCACAAATTTTAACACCGAGCTGCTACTGAGAATTCATAGAAAAACCCAATAACACTGCCGACCTGGGAATCGAACCCATGACCCCTAGCGTAGCCGTCGCACTTTAAAACACTATCCTTACGAGGCAGTTCGTTATGTACTTTTTACGAGCTGTCAAAACGCGATTCTCTCTTATATTTTTTAAGGCAAACTGTCACATCATTTATGTGTCATCTCATTTGATATTCTATTTACTGATTTCAAAGCAACCATCAATCGAATTTTACAAGTAAATGTTAATAAATCGGGTTTTCAGTGCTAAAATAAAGTGGTTTGGAGTTTGGAAAAGTTAAGTAATTGGAATTAATGGAATTATTCGTTAATAATATCTACCTATTATTGGTATCTGTGGTTATAATTCTTGACCCCTTGCTGCATCTATATCTATAATAAAATCAGGTTTGAATTAATGCGTCAACAAAAATAAACAACAATTATTATATTGAATAATTTTATTAGTAAAAAAAATAATACTAAAACAATCTTCTCTACTTTTTGGTGTTAGTAGCTACACAACAAAACTTAATGTCTACTAAACAAAAAAATAAATACTTTTAAGTAGATCGTTATTCGATTGCACGAACAAAATAATTTCCTTTTTTTTCATTAAATACTCGTCTAATATCGCAATGGCACTTTTTGAATAAATACAATAGCAAAATAAGCATTTCCACAGATTATATACATGTGAAGACTGTGCGTAGTGATGTTTTTGCCAAAATATTATAATTCATTGTCTATGGCACGAGATATCAAAGCTCAAGGAGGTTTGATAGGAGATTATTTACAAATTATTTTCTTATTAATTATAATTCTTAGATTTTTTATAATACGTCGTTGAATTTAATACCTGGCAACTATGTAAAAGAAACAATATGAGTTATTGATTTATTACAAATAGGTAAAATACAAAATTCAGCGTCGTATCGCATCTAATCCAAGTTTCTAAATTATTGCTAGGTTTAAGATGACGGATTTTAAAATTTGGGAGTACAAAAACAGACGGAATTATCATTCAAGTCTTGTTTGTCAATTTAATGACACCTTATAATATCTAGCCAAATAAGAGCCTTTAAAATAATTTTATTATTCAAAATGAGATACAATTCAGAAAATAACATTATTAATAATTAATTCCATTACAATATTATTATTCACAAACTAATCGTGTTAAAATTATTACATTTTTCAGATATCATTTTTAAAAAACAAGGCTTAACCAATCAGATCCCAACATCTGTCTACCGTTGTCACTGATTGGTTGTTTTAGCTGGAGTATAAATGCAAAAATATCACTTAGATGTAAGCTCATTGAAATTTATTGACAACCTGTTTTACCCAACTGCCTTTAGCATCTTCTAGAACTTCGGGTTTAATTTCAACATTATTTTTAATAGGAATGTTTTTATCAGTACTGGGGGTAGGTAGCGCTTTCTCTTTCACACTTATTTCACTGACACTTCGCTCAAAACCTGCTACTTTCGTCGTGATAGACTTTGGTTTGGTTGCCTGTAAAGGTTTCTTTGCGCTTTGATTCGGTTTAATTTGACTTTTTGACATTTGTTCGATCTCCATTCGCCGTTCTAAAACAGATTTCGATGTTTTCGGTTGTTCTAATAAGGGTTTTCTTACTTCGTGTGTTGTTTTGAGCTTTCTGGTCGCGGAATCGAGACTGGCTCTTTCGAAGCTAAGTCTTTTTAATTGTATATTCCCTTGAGGTTTCAACTTATCGTCAGAGTTGTCTACTTCGTCTTTTGTTGTCTTGTCGTCAACTTTCTTCGGAACATCACTTTTGGTCATTTTATCTTCACTAAGTTTAGGCTTATTATTAAGAGGAGTTGAATCCGATCTAACAATTGATGGTTTGTAGTTGACATTTCTCTTAATGGTTTTCATGTTGATGGATTCTGAAGATGATGATTGTTCAGAACTTCTGGACAAAGTTCTTGTGACGGTTTTGTTCTGAATGTTCGCTGTCGATGGTATTTGTGTCATTTTCGGTTTAACAGGAACAGGTGGGGCTACTTTTGGCTTCACAACCTTTTCAAATTTCTTGTTTACATGCTCAATATTAGCTGTTTTATTTGTTGTCACTACAACGCGAGTGTGTGTATTACATTTTTCGTTTACAGTTGTAGATATTGTCGTTTTTTGAGTTTTGAACGTATTATTACGTTTAATACTCTCTACTTTTGTAACAGTCTTGTTTATGACCTTATCTTTGCCTAGAGATTCTACTTTTGTTTCTTCTATATCTTCTTGATCAGAATACACTGCTGAATCTCTAAACACATCCTCATCGGTCATTTGTTCAATCTTATCAAACGATTTTTCATAGTAACTTTCATCAGAAGTCATTTGTAAAGAATCTAGTGTTTCTTCCTTAGTTTCTACTATGTTTTGGTTAGCAATAACCTTATTTTGCGTTTCTTGAGACGCTCCCTCGCTAGATGACGTAACGAAAGATGAATTAGAAAATAAACTATCAGGTCTCACAGCATTTTTATTTATAAGTACATTGACCTTTTTAAGTGGAGATTTGTCGCTAACTAGAGTCGTTGGGTCTACGTAATCGGATTGAGCTATTCTGGCTCCTAAGTGTTTGCTACCTTGCATGTAAATAGGCAGTTTGTTCAGGCTTTGGTAGGAACTATTGTTTGATTTGGAAGGCGAACCAATTGAGTTTGTAACACTTGTGACCATACTGATACTTTTCTCGTAGCTTGGACGATGTGTGTCTGGTTTTTGATTGATATTATCGCAGCTAAGTGATAAAGCATCTAGCTTGCTCTTTTCATTTAGACTTTCAGACAACGTACTGTTTTCACACACGCTTTTGCTAAGTAATTCATTGTTTAGCGCATAAACTATAGTTGAAGTGGTGGGACTCGCATCAGTAGACGTGAGCACTACTTTTATGTCGCTCTTAACCAAATTATTCTGTATATCTTCAGTATGTAGAACTTTACTGATAGTCTCTGGTTTATTTTGATTGTCATCAGTATGTTCATCGCCGATTATACTTCTAAATCTTTGCAAGAGATTTTTCGAGTAGCTTCGCGGGTTTAGATTAGGTCTTTTCTCACTCGTTGGACTTTTGAGATCTGATTTCGTGCTTTCAGGGCTACTTTGATCATTGGCATTGATTTCTGTGTCTTCGTTATTTTTATTAGGAGTTTTATTCTTGAAGCGGCTGAGGACGTTTTTGAGTGACAGCATGTTCGATGTTGGTTTGTAGATTTTATGTTCAGGGTGAATGACTTCGATGTCATTTGACTTAGTATCCTCGTTTTGCTCTATAGGCAGTACTTCACATGACGATGTAGTAGAGACGTTCAAGTTAGGTTGAGACACCGTCAAAAGATTCTCATTTTTATTCTTATCCAGATTTATATCCTGGAATTTACTCTTGTAGCATCTATCAATTTCTTCTTCCAATTCTAATGTTGACTGACTGATATTTTGTACAAAATCTGTCTCACTTGTCTTAGAATTATTAAATTTTAGCATGTCGCCTTCAGTCATGTCGTCGTAGTTGATCTCACTTTGATCGGAAGCTATTGTGAATGGTCTATCCGTACTCATTACTTTACCGTCTCGATTTAAATACGTTTTACTATTACTATTAGGTTTACATTTGAATGTCACTAGATTACTCTCGTCTTGGTTACTTGTTACTACTTGGAAACTTCTGGGTAATGAACCAGATTTTCTATCTCTAGATACGTTGAAGTGTTCTTTTTGTCTACTCAGCCATATTTCTGGAGTGTTTGGACTTTGCTGGTCTGGACTCATTGGTAAGTAATCACCAGGTATGTCGCTCGGTACTTCTTTCTTTCGTCTACAAACTTCTATTAGGGAATCGTATAAATTTTCAGTGATATTAGGACCTTTACTGTCCATAGTGACGTATTCAGAATTTCTGTCGACTTTTTCAGGTGATCTTACAGGCACGTCGTATATACCTTCAGGGTTTTGCAACTTGTTAAGCTTATCGAAGGATAAGTAAACGTAGTCAGAATCAGGACCGATGTGATGAGAAACTTCAGTGAGTTCGTCATTTTTGGGTGGTGTCGGTATCCTTTTTGGTCTCCCAACATGTGGGTTATGCTGAATCACTTTGCTTTTAGTATTCAATGAATGTAAACTTTCGTCAACCCTGTTATCTACTACTCGTAAAGTTTCATAGATATGATCTTCGTCTATGTCTTCAGTTAATTCTGTTCTAGAACTCGTTGTAGTTCCATCTTCTTCTTCATCTTCATTTTTGCCTGCATCTAAGTTTTCCGAAGTCTGTCGTCCGAATTTAGGTTTCAATTTATTTGATTCAAAATTTTTTGCAAGTAAAACTTGTTCGGGGTTAGAATGAGATTTCATTAGTCTCTGATGTCGTCTTTGAGCAGTATTTCTAAGCTGTTGCTTCTTTATTAACTTCTGAAACTCTCTATTTTGCATTAGCAACTGTGAAATTATTTGTTCCAATGGTTGTTCCACTTCTTCACAGCTCTCTAATACTTCATCTTTTGTCTCTATGTCACCTGCTTTATCTTCAGCTTCTGAGCCTTCATTTATCACTTTTTGCTTATTTAAGTACTTAACTTTCTCCAACTCATTCTTTTTAAAAGAATCTGTCTTTTCAATCAGTTTTTTATACGTTTCTTCGTCAATATCTTCGTCTTTGCTTATAGTTTCAGGTACGGGGGTTGGTGTTTCTTTAGATTTATCAACATTTAGACTATCATTTGACTCAGATATATGTAAAATGTTCTCAGTAGAAACATCGGTGGAAAAGTCAGCGTAGAACTTTGCAGTTGTATCAGACCCCAGGCGTAATCCTTTAGCTCTGTTCTTCTTTAATTTAGAAATCTTCTTTGGTATATTTTTAGTGTTGTACATTCTAATTTCTACGGCAGGTTTTACTGGACCAACTCGTTTTCTACTATCAAGTTCTGGGTCCGATATGATGGTTCCATCACTTGATCTAACTTTCTTCGTAATTTTGTTTGAGCCACAGTTTTTGCACTCAAACTCTATCTTTTCATTGCCTCTTGTGTCTCTTTCATTGTCACTGTCTTGGGATTTTTTATTAATTATTCCGATCATATTTTGCTGTAGACCTGGTTCAGACTTACGTCTCCAAGTTCCTATTTTGGACAACTTAGACCTCTGTGGGTCATCTTTCGATTTAGAGCGCAGAGAATCAGTTTTAGATTTCTCTATATCATTACATCTAGATCTTCTTGAATGTATCGTACTGGTAGAATCAGTGACAATATTTTCCTTGATTTTAGCGCATTTTAAACAAGTTTTCGGTATCTGTCTAACATTAGTCAAAGAATTGTTAGTGTCACTTAAGTCTTCTTTACTTTTACTAGTGTCGGTGTATCCTATGATATTGTCAGAAGAGTGATACCCTCGCGTCTTATTTAAAGAACTACCGAACTCTTTGCTGAAACTCTCTTGCGATGATTTGAAATCCGAACATTTACATGCGGATAACTTTCTTTCTAGATGTTCGGCGCTACCAGAGTCTATGTAATGAAGGTATCTATCACACTCAGGGCACTTCTCTCCTAGTTCATTATCGTCATGTCTGCAGCTACACTTATCTTCTCTTTTAACTTTACCTAGTTCTGCTTCGCAGTCAGAACACAAGTCAACGTAACAGTTCTCACAAGTATAATCTATACCTTTTTCAGCTGAAACTTGAGTACAGTCACACTCCTGGCTTTCTGCTCTTGAGCTGGGTATAGTGTATTTTCTGTTGCCTTTCTTCAGTCGTCCTCGGTTGCCGTTTTCGAATGATTTTCTTCTATCTCTTTCTAGTTTCCGTTTCTCTAGATACTCTGGGGCTGATAGTTGCTTCCTCATTGAAGCTTGCGTTATGAGGTTGTGCGATTTTTCCGCTAGCATATCATCTGTAAAAACGGAAGGAATATTGTTATTTATATATTTGTTTTTGAATGTTATGGGCTTTTTTGTCCGCCCACGCGATATAGGCTTAGTACAGACTTTGGTAGATTTCTATAGAATTATGTGTGTGCAACATAGGTTTTACGTGCGTACAGTCTTTACGACAAAAGTTTGTACCGAGTCTGTATCGTGTGGATGCACCATTAGTGATCCGTTACAGTCAATTTAATGGTCCTTGCAGAATACTTAATGCTTACCATCAGTTTTGTTCTGTCCCAGTTCCATGACCAGCTGCCTCGCGTGGGAAGGAATCACAGCGTTGTAGTTCTCTAAGATCACCTGTAATTCAAAATTAAAATAAGAATCTCTGCAAAGTATAAAACAAAGTCACTTCCCGATGCTCGTCCCTGTTGGACAGTGTGAGAATCTATTTGCCCAGGATTTTACACGGAAATTACAAAATGTACCAAAACACCATTTTCGTGCTGGATTTGAACATGGCTGCCAAAGAATAAAATGAAGTACTACTTAAAAGAGCTTTCTTATGACTTGGGTCTCACCACTGTTGAGCAATGTTGAATAGTGGGTTCAAATTGTCGCATGCTCCTTTATTTAGTTGGCGGACACGATAAGGTAGGTAACCTCAATTGGGGTTTTGCGAAAGACGCGTACGGTTCCGGATCCCCGGCGTATGTGTGGGAAGGGAACACCGGGGTAGTTTTTAGCCAGTAAGAGCTTGACAGACCCCTCTCCTCCCCAGGGCGACGGGCATCCATGGATTCCATGAGGATCCAGGAGGATTTTGCACCCAGGGACATAAAAAAATGTGTATGTTACATATGAATGACATACCCTCTTAAGCAATAAGGTCCACTCTCGCTTGTGTCGGGGCGACCTCGCCTGCAACGTGAGCTGCGCACGCGGCGCGTCCCACGGGATCACGTGGAACGACAGCGGAGCGCCCGCGATGGACTCCACTAGCATCATGTTATTACACTGTAAAGAACGACAAAGATTTAATTAAATTGATTTCTTTTCATAAGTTATGTATTTTATATGTATGTATGTATAGATTTAGGTCCCATGTAATAAGGGGCGAAATATACCGGCGAACTGTGGGTGTACATTGTTACACCTCTGCCTAACGCTTCGGGGAATACAGGCGTGATGGTATGGTATTTATATATATATGGTATGTATAGATATATTTTATGTATAGGATTTTATATTATAGTAATTTGTTCACATTTTATTTTGTAGAATTTTATTTGTTTTTCTCTCGTACAATTATTTGCACCTGCCATGTTATCTCTTCACCTCCTTTGGTTGACTGGTAGAGAATGCCTAAGGCATCAAGTCCGCCTTTGAACTTTTTGTTGTATAAAGTTTAAATAAATAAATTGACTGCAAAGGTACCTACTGTATGTTTGGTAAAACGACTCATGTCTTCAAATGCAAATTGCTCTACTTCGTGCTTAAATGAAACACAAGTATTAGTAGTAGTAGAGCTCTTTGTGAAGGAGCTCGTCCGGGGAAGTACTACCACTATACCTATTTCTGTCGCGGAGTAGCGTTGTTTTGTTCGGTTTGAAGAGTATGGATGCCAGTGTATTTACAGGCACATAAGACATTTCAACTTTGTCTCTTTGACAGATGTCTGTCATTTTGGACTTTACAGCACGGAATTTTGAAACATAGCACTTCCTAATCTATAAGAATGTTATAAAGCTGAAGAGTTTGTTTGGTTAAACGCACTTATCTCAGAAACTACTGGTTTGAATTTAATTCTTTTTTTTGTGTTCAATAGTTTATTTATCGAGGAAGGCTTTAAGCTTTATAACATCACGCTACTACACATGGGAGCGGAGCAGTAAGCAATTAATAGTAGGTAGGTACTGACCATGATATGCGACTTGTAAGCCAATATGCCGTCTTCTCTGTTCTTGGTAACGAGTAGCATCTTGTCGAAGAGGAAGGCGTGACGCATTGCCTTCGCGCCGAATACTCTGCAAACACGAAATAGCCAAATGAGCTTATTAACTATAGTTCAGGTTCGAAGGAAGAAAGAAAAACCGTTTATACACGCGAAGATGACGCACTTAGCATACAAATTTGGATTATACAAGCCCAATACAAAATCAAATTAGTATTTAATATATTAAACAAACCAAAATAAAACAAAAATAATATTGACTTAAACGGAAATATTAGGATCGAAGGTTTAGGTACAAACCCCATAGAAAAAAAATATCATAGAAGACTTGTCTGTTCATAAAATGATAGATGTACGTGTACGTGTGTGTGTGTGTGTATGTGTGCATGTGATGTATGTTTGTGTATGTAGATGTATGCTTATTTAAAAGCTTTGACGTCACAAAAATTTAATATTGCTTATAACATAAACATAACATACCATCACGCCTGTATTCCCGGGAGGGTTAGGCAGAGGTGTACCAATGTACACCCACAGTTCGCCGGTATGTTTTAGGTCCTATGTAATAGGGGGCGAGCCTATTGCCATTATTATAATATTAATCAATATTGCTATATTTTGCAATATTTATATCAATATTGCGTATTCGATAACGTATTGATTGTTTGCACTATCCAAATTGATTTTACTGCATGTAAACGTTATGTTTGTATAAGTTAACAAAATTTTATCATAGAATGAAATGTGAAACTAAAAAGCTTTTTTACAAAAAAGGTCCTTCGAAAACCAAAAATTGTGAAATAACTTCAGTTTTGGAAGTCGCTTTTGTTCTGTTTGTTGTTTTGTATTGCCACCGACTTCCAAAACAGAAGTCGTTTTTTACTTTTTAGTTTTAGAAGGCGGTTATCTTATGTAAAAAAGTTTTATTTTTTGATTTTTATCTAGTTCCAGTCATCCAAATTCATGAAGGAACGGTCATAAAATAATAATACGTAAATTAACAAGACATCTCAGTTACAAGAAAGCAGAATAAGTTATGCAATCTCGTCTACTTGGATGACAATTTTTTTGTTTTGTTATTTTGATTTATAAACCAAGCTACTTCACTGATTTTCATAAAATTTATATGGGACCACCAGCTCTGAAGTATGACGAAAAACATAGTCGAATTGAGAATCTCCTCTTTTTTTGAAGTCGGGTAAAAATATGAGAGACTTACCTAAATGTCCCTTCGGCGCACAACTCTCCGTACGTGGTCAAGTCGGGGCCATTCCACCCGTATAGCAGAGACTGGATCTCCTGGAAAAGGAATCAATACTTCAATTTAAACTACTGTTTACATTATTACCTATAACCTTTTGTATCTAAGTATATAATTAACGCACTACTGATTATTTAAAGAACTGATAACGACTTTGTTGTGAAGATTAGAGATTCAATCAAGTCCAGGCAGCGGTCTACAGGAGCTAGGATCATACCATGATACTCCAAAAGTTTTGAAAAGACAATCCGCAATTAAGACATGCATTGCAATCGGTTAAAATTAAAACAAATTGTTTTTTTTTGTATTTTTATTCGATTTGTCAAATGTCAGACCATGTGCAAAACAAATAAAAAGGATTGCTATCCCACCTGCACCCTGACGGCATGCTCGTGCCGTCGCTTCATGTCGTCTATGTGTTGTGCGATGCCTGTCATCTTTAACAGCGCGTACTCTGTCTCCCTGGACGCGCACTGCTTTACTACGTTCTGTAAATAAAGTCACAATTATTATATATCTTATCTATATTCTGAAACAATAAATCTGAAGAGTATTTTTTTGTTTGTTACGCGCTAATCTCTAAAATGGTTTGAAGGGTACAGGTACCGGTGTAATTACAGGCACATGAGATATTTCAACTTTGTCTCTGGGATGGCAACGCATTTGCAAGGCCTCTGGTATTGCAGATATCTATAGGTAGCGGTGACAACTTAACATCAGGTGAGCCGTCGGCTTGTTTGCCAAACAATGACATTTAAAAAAAAATCTCTGAAACTCCCAGTTGGATTGGAAAAAATATTAGTCTATATGATAGCCAAAACGATTGGATGGGAGTGGCCTGCATGCAGGAGTTGGGGAGGGCGGGGAGGATTGTGAAGACGGAATCCAGATTCATTAGGAATTATGCTACTACACACGGGAGCAGAGCAGTAACAAAAGTTGTAACATTCTGATTGAGAAGAAGCTTGTGCCCTGCAGTGGGACAATAAGCTGGTATTATTTATTTTTATTTTAAGCTGTCCAAAATAGAACGTTTTGATTTTGATGTGAATATTGAGCTTTCTGCTCGAGTGAGGTATTTCAAACCGTACATAGACATTCAAGGCTGGTAATTGTACTCCAGCAGACCACAATGGGAATTTGCAATTGCTTAAACACTCAATGACAATATACGTACTAAAATCTAAATACGATTTCGTCTTCAATCGACAAATAAGTCCTTATATCAATTTGTTAACTGGCGCGCAAAAGGCCGTGGTTCCAATTCGGGCATCGGTGCGTGTTCGTAAACCCTACTGCATTCCGTTTATGGTTATCATGTTCCTAATATGAAAATATATTCAGCTAAGTTGAACATGTTGCTGATTTCAGTAGTAGTTGCATCTAATATTGCTTTAACTTTGGAATTTTAACCGTCAACGATTAAATTCACAATTGTCCATTGAAATCTGTTAGCATTTGACCTATTGCACCAGGCTAGGATAAAATGCGTTATGAAGATGAGGACATAACATAGGGAATAAATAACTTTGACTGTGCACTAAAATTGACAGTCACTAATGAAAGAAAACAAGCTGTTTTTTTTATCAAAGGGTCACAAGGACCTACTCTTTATACGAGTGACATAAATATATGCCTATACCTATGCAGGAAGCCTATGATGCTTTGAAAAGGTTTAGTGCAGATTGTCAAGAGTAGGCAATCAGTCTAACCAAGGGGTATCGTGTTGCCCAGTAACTGGGTTGTAGAGGTCAGAAAGGCCGAGTGACATAAATATATGCCTATACCTATGCAGGAAGCCTATGATGCTTTGAAAAGGTTTAGTGCAGATTGTCAAGAATAGGCAATCAGTCTAACCAAGGGGTATCGTGTTGCCCAGTAACTGGGTTGTAGAGGTCAGAAAGGCAGTCGCTCCATGTAAAACTTTGGTATTCAGCTGCATCCGGTTAAACTGGAAGCCGACCCCAACGTAGTTGGGAAAATGCTAAGCAGATGATGGTGATGATGTCAAAAATAGGCAGCAAAGAGATACTTAGATGATTACTATGGATACAAGCATAAAAGTCAACTCAAGTGAATACAAACATTAGAAGTTCCAAAGCACTAACCTGCAACAGCAAATGATACTTCAGAATCCTCTGCACCGGTTTCAGTAGATAAGAAGCGAGCGGCAATAGGTGCCCCAACGCTATCTGTCTCTCTCTAAATTCACGAGCACTGAGGGGCTCCGAAGCTAAAGCCGCGAGCCGCTCCATAGTCCTCGGGTAGCCGGTGCAGTAGGACGTGTAGACGGAGAAGCCGGTGGTGTTGTTGACGAAGCAACGAGCGATGCATGTGGCGTCCAAACGGCAGGTGTTGAGCTCGGCGCAGAGAGATCTGGAAAAATAAAAGGGAAATGTTCAATGGTTGATAATTTAGTATGGTTTATTGGATTCTTTCCATAAGGAATTTCTCAGTTGTAGTCCGGAGTTGGGAAGTAGGTCGTGTAACTTACAAATGTGTCTCGAAAACACGTAAAGCCGAGTCCGGGTCTTGCGTCCGATCTTTCTCCGGTTATGTAGTTCTGACGATCGACCGGACTATGAGAGTGAAGTAAGAGAGAGTGGGCCTGTGTTTGCATTATAATATCTCCAGTGTATTTGACTAGTCTCCATTGAGATTGGTCACCGAGACCGAAATTCAGTTCGGAGTTTTTTTTTAATAGAAATATGGGTATTTGAGACATTGACTTACATATTTAAACAACCTAGTTTTCTACTGTCATCTACTTCGAAACGTGATTGGTTAAAGGTACCATCTTGAGACAGACTTTTCTGTACTATTTTATACACATACCATCACGCTTGTATTCCCCGAAGGGTTAGGCAGAGGTGTAACAATGTACACCCACAGTTCGCCGGAATGTTAAGATCCCCTGTAATAGGGGGCGAGTCTATTGCCATTAACCGGGCACAAATCCTAACTCCGAGCTGCTACTGAGAATTTAATAGAAAAACCCAATAACGCTTTTTGCTCGACCTGGGAATCGAACCCAAGACCTCTAGCGTAGCAGTCGCGCTTAGGACTACTAGGCTAACGAGGCAGTTCAAGTTTAATGCCGTCATTCAATAATATAAGTTTTAACGTTCCAAAAACTTCACCAAATGACTCACTCATAATCTCAAACCGCCAATAAATTATCACATTCCATATTCAAAATCAGAATTCAACCGTCCACCTACACTCAACGTCAACCTCTTTAAACAGAAACACGGCAAAAAAAAACAATTTATCAAAGTCCTAAGTTATAGGCACCAGTAATCAGGAATCTCGCGAGGTCATGTAACCCGAGTGACCCTATCAGGGCTGGCATTGTTTTAACATTCGCTGCCCGAGCGACATAAACGTGCCAAAACAAAAGGTGCCTTAGTTTGTGTTTTTGCTGTTTTTGTTAGCTTCTGTGTAATAAAAGGCTCTTTGAATATTTTTATCAGTAGATTCCTTGCATAAAGATGTGATTCAATACTTCATTTATATCGTACAAAATCGGCAATGTTCTCCAAAAGTACAGCGGCTGAGACACAACGCAATTATAATGAGAAAAGAACATCAATATAATATCTTATTACCGTGGTGAATAACGTAACTGCCTCGTGAGCCTAGTGGTCATAAGCGCGACTGTTACGTTAAAGGTCTTGGGTTCGATTCCCAGGTCGAGCAAAAATTATTATTGGGTTTTCTATGAAATTCTCAGTAGCAGCTCGGAGTTAGGATTTGTGCCCGGTTAATGGTAATAGGCTTGCCCCCTATTACATGGAATCTAAACATACCGGCGAACTGTGGAAGTGTTCGGGGAATACAGGCGTGTAAAATAAAATAGATTTTACCTGTAGAGTTAGAAGTACGATAAAGAACTAATAAATACTGGCTTCTTTACTTCAATAACAAGTAGTTTCACAGATATCGTATGAAACAAATAGTGAAACAGTATCTAAGATCTGCGGTCGACGATATCATTTGTCTACAGTTGTTCTATAATTATTGTTGCAGACAACGATAGAAATTACTTATACAATTAATACTCCCGTACTTATACAATTTATACAATTAATACTCTCAGACTACTTAATAGTCGGAAAATCTATACTAATATTATAAAGAGGAATTTTTTTTTTGTTTGTTTTTTGCACCAAATAAGCTTCGAAACTACTGGATCGATTTTAACCATTTTTAACCCCCGACGCAAAAACGACGGGGTGTTATAAGTTTGACGTGTCTGTGTGTGTGTGTATATATGTGTGTGGGTGTGCGTGTGTGTCTGTGAACCAATTTTCATCAAACATTGCTAAGAACACTCCCGACTAATATCCCTTTCAAACAAAGAAAACTAAATTAAAATCGGTTAATGAGTTCGGGATCTACGATGCCACAGACAGACACACACAAACACGTCAAACTTATAACACCCCGTTGTTTTTGCGTCGGTGGTTAAAAATGGAAGAGGTAATCAATTCGACTGTATGTATTTTTTTATTGGTGTGTTACGTGATAACTCTGCCAATTTTAAATCGATTTTGATGATTTTTTGTTAGATGGGTCATACTTCAAAGGTGGTCCCATATAAATTTTATCAAAATTGGTTGAGTAGTTTGGTAAAAGAATTAAAATAACTGAAAAAAATAGACATCCAAGTTAATGAATTAGCGTATTCTGCTTTCTTGTGACTTTTAAGTGGTTTCTGTTCCTTCATGAATATGGATGACAGGAAATTGATACTAAAAAGCGAAAAATAAAAGTTTTATAACAAAAAAGACAACCGCCTTAAAACACTAAAAAGTGAAAAATAACTTTAGCCTTGGAAGTCGGCGGCTTTGGTTCTGTTTGTTGTTTTGCATTGCCACTGACTTCCAAAGCTAGTTATTTTTATAAAAAACTTTTTTTAACTGCCTCGTTGGCCTAGTGGTCCTAAGCGCGACTGCTACGCTAGAGGTCTTGGGTTCGATTCCCAGGTCGAGCAAAAAGTGTTATTGGGTTTTTCTATGAAATTCTCAGTAGCAGCTCGGAGTTAGGATTTGTGCCCGGTTAATGGCAATAGGCTCGCCCCCTATTACATGGGACCTGAACATACTGGCGAACTGTGGGTGTGCACTGTGACACCTCTGCCTAACCCTTCGGGGAATGCGTAATGGTATGTGTGGTATGCGTTTTTTCTATAATAATCGTAAATAAATATCGATATATCGATCATGTTTTATTATTTTTGTCTTAAAATTGTAATGTTCAGCAGTGGTCATTCATACAGACTGGTCTTGTGAGGTACTTAGCTACTATGTAGGTCAGCAGAGATATAAACTAGATAGTTATTTCGTGTAGGTGTTAAAGTTTACGGAAAAATATATTAGTTTGAATGTTAATTTATGTTGTTATCGCCTACGTACGTTATACTTTCCAATATTTCTACGTGTCGCTACATACTTCATTAAATTGTTATTGTAAGCCTCTACAGATAACGGAGCCAGAATTCCAGAATAATCAGATCGTGAACAACGTTTATTACTGTTGGAAAAGCATTCATTCATTATTATATTTAATCATCATCATCATCTTCCGGCCCTTATCCCATGTTACTTGGGGTCGGAGCAACACGTTTTCTTCTTCCATGCCGTCCTGTCAACCGTCATGCTATCACAGATTCCCTTCTCTTTCATATCATTCTTCTCGCAATCCATCCATCTTTTCTTTGGCCTCCCTCTTCCCCTCCATCCATCCACATTCATAATTAATTAAGACAAACAGGTTTATATTTAATATGTTACGCAAATATTAAAAACTATTAAAGAAATATATAATATAACAAGAATTCTAAAAACCATATTTTCGGTAATAGAATCATTACCCGACCTCGTAAAATTACTTTTTTTCAAAAATATTAAATGTACAGTTTTGACTTCGCTACGATTTTATTATATGTATAGATATATGTATAACTATTTCACCCGCGTTAAGTAACGTTTTAGGCCACTGCTCCGCTCCCGTGTGTCGTAGCGTAATGATATATAGCTTATGACACTCACAAATAATTTTCAATATCGGTTCAGTAGATCCAGAGATAACCCCCTACAAACTCACGAACTTTACCTTTTTATAATATTAGTTTAGATTATAAACTTCATCGAATTATTTCACTTTGCTAGCTTATGACCGCAATATAGTCCGCGCAAATTGTCAGTTATCTACGGGGTTTCATTTTTTTACGCGGAACCCTAATTCATATACTAAAATAAAAGTAGTCTAACCAAGTAGTAGTAGTTTTTCCCTTATTACATCAGCTATCTGCCAGATAAAATCGCGTCAAAATCGGTTTAGCCATTTCAGAGATTACTAGGAAAAACAAGTTACACAGACACAACATAAAATTTAAAATTGTTTTTTATAAGTAAGTATGGTGTAATTATTACACACCCTTTGGTAACTATATTTTCGAGCCGTTTGGGGTGAAAACCCTCGGGCCGTGGGGTCCGTGTGCCCATAGCCTTTTTAGGGATTTATCTAAACGGTTGGTTGACACTTCCCGCGACCCAAAGGCTGACTTTTACCTTGGCCAGAGGTTAAGCATTGCCATCCAACGTGGCAATGCCGTCAGTCTTTTGGGCCCTTTTCTGTTTGACGGCGATGCGGAGGAATTTTTTGATGCCATTTAGTTTTAGTTTCTTTTTAGCTTTTATTAAGTATCGTGTATACTTTCACGTGCATTTAGTAAAAAAGCTGTTATTTTGATATTACAAACAGACACTTTGATTTAATTTATTTGTATAGGTGGATTTTGTGTTGGTGGTTTTCTTGGTGTCATAATTGTTAAATTACAAAGTAATTTATCTCTGTTATGCGTCAATCAAAGTGTGTTAAGTGCCACTTGTAAAATGTTTATCATCATTGGGACACTTCCGACATATTTATTACATTACACAATAACCTTAATTTGTGTTTATTCATTTACATACATACATACATACACTCACGCCTTTTTCCCATGGGGGTAGCCAGAAACCACAGACCGCTACCTGCTACGATCCTTACATACCTACTTCTTTCGCCTCGTCCACGTTCATACATCTGGTCATACAAGCACGCCGGTTACGAGTACTGCGCACACGACCTTTCTGAAGAACCTCACCAATAAGGTCAGGGTAGGTCTTTCTAGGGCGTCCTCTCCCGGCGTTGCCACTCACATCTGCGATATAAATCCCTTTTGTTAGTCGCCTTTCACCCATCCTTTCAACATGATCGAACCATCAAAGCATACTCTTCTCTACCTTTGTCACTACATCCTCTTTTAATCCGCTTAATAATAATTAATCGTTTACTAACATACATACCATCACGCCTGTATTCTCCGAAGGGTTAGGCAGACGTGTACATCTACAGTTCGCCTGTATGTTTAGGTCGCATGTAATAGGGGGCCGTATGCTGCCGTAAACCGGGCACAAATCCTAACTTCCAGTTGCTACTGAGAATGTCATAGAAAATCCCAATAACAGTTTTTGCTCGACCTGGGAACGGAACCCAAGATCTCTAGCGTAGCAGTTGCGCTTAGAACCACAAGGCTACCGAGGCAGTTCGTTTACTAACCTAACTTAATTCTATAAAACAATTTGATAGTAAATACTTTTTGTGTGATCTAACTGATATTTTTCCAGTAAAATCGTAGTAAAGTCAAAACTGAACATCGAATCTTTGTTCTTAAATAAATGCTAGAAGTTGTACGATCGACACTCATGATGGCAGAAGAAAAGTTTTTATCTGTTTGTTTGTTTTTATGTATGTTCCAGGTTTACGAAAAAAGTGTAGGATAGCATCTCTTCTTTGCAATATAAACAAACTTATATAATTAAATTACACGGGTGGTCCAAATGCATTGATTGGATTATTTTGATCCTCTAAGGCCCGTTTCGGCCAACCAAGGGTTATTAACTTTTAACTTCGAGTTGAATGCTAAAACGAACCCATTGTGAATGACATTTTTTTAATTTAACCTTTTGTTAACATCTAACTTTGAATTAAGGTATTGACGCAAATGTACCTTATTACTTTGTATACAAAATCAGAATTCTTTTACATTTAGTAGTTATCAAGTCTTCAGCTTTTTGCCCTTTTTAGGGTTTTTTTGTTTTTTTGGGGGGTGGGAAATCATCAAATAACTTCTCCCGCCCTGGGCGGGGCGGGAGGGAGTGTCAGACTTTTACTGACTAAAACCCACCCATGTACCTTCTTGTGCCCTTTGCGTTCTGGAGGCGCGGTATCTCTTACGAACAACCCGCAGCCCCGGCAGGCATCGGCCCTCAGTGGCCCCTTCCTTTGGCTGACATCTCTGTGAGGCGCGCGTGGAACACGAACGCGCCGTCGATACGGCCTGTCGTTATGCAACGTAAGGACGATGAGCTACCCATTGCTCACCGTCCACAGGCCCGTATCTACGGTGGCCGGGAGTCGTCTCGCGGCTCCCGACGTCCGGAGCGTCTACCGCGGCGGCTGGGACGGGAGAACCGCTGTCTCAACCGTCCCGCCGCCTCCTTCTCAAGCATTACTGCCTCGCAGAAGGAGGCGACTGCATCCCATTCCCTCTCGCTCCGGACCATTGCTTGCACCAGGGCCGGACGCGAGAGTTCGCCGCCGCCGATGGCCGTCACGAGGACTCGGCGATGCTCCGCCCAAGCGGGGCATACCGCCACGGTGTGCTCCACCGTGTCCTCGGGGCGATCCACACAATGGTGACACCCGGACGTTTCCTCCCGCCCGATGAGGTGCAGGAACCTCCCGAAACACCCGTGTTCGGTAACGACCTGCGTCAGGCGGTAGGTGAGGGCGCCGTGGCGCCTCTCCAGCCACTCCTCATAGAGGAGACTTACCGCCTCTATTAAGGCGTGCCCAGCACGAGGTTGCGACAGTCGCTGTCTCCATGTCGCCATGAGATCGAGCCGGAGGTCAGCACGCCGAGCGGCAATTTGCCGCGGTGGCGGACTCTCCTCCCGGCCTAGTACCTCCACGCGCCACTCGTACAGGCGCGCGAGGACGCCCTTTTTAGGGTTAAAGTAAAACTTTAGACCAGCGGTTCTCAAAATTTTTTTGGTGACTGAATCCTTATGGTCAACAAAATAGCCTTTAAAAAATGTTTTTTTGTGGATTTTGTTTATTTGTTGCATGTAATGAGAAGTATTAAATAGCTTTTTACTTTTAATCATTTGTTTGATATCAGAAGATAGCTGTCACATATCAATTTTTTTTATGATGACTAGTATTTTCGAGGCTCACACAGAGACTTTGTGGAGCCCTAGGGCTCCGCGGAGCACATTTTGAGTATGGCTGCTTTAGAGGATTATTGTATGCCCGTCCATCACAGAGACTATTTCATTACACAGAACACTTAAATATCCAGTGAAATGACTCGTAACCCAACCAATTATCTTAAAAGTAATTATAATATGAGAACCGGCCATAAACCAGAGACGGTTATAGTCATCTAAAGGTGCAGTTACATCATACCAAGAGGAATCCGGGTCGGGTATGCATTCACAGCTAATTGGCGTTCGACACCTTGTGGAAACATACGGGGCAGGTGGTGTGAGCGGGCGCTACGCTGGTTGGGGATCGATATTGTTTGTTTATTTAATTAGTAGGTTTGTTTGAAGGCGTGTTTGAAGTTTTTTTATATGTGGAGAAGATAGATTGGATATTGTAATAAGAATTGTGCTTCCGTAAACATTTTTTTCCATGTTATGTTCAAACAAATCCGACGGTCTTATTTCGAAGCTCCCTACTGCTTAATATTATAACTATGTAACGCTATATTGTGTTATTAAGTTGCGTTATTGGTTATTTTTCTTTTTTTGCAGTTATATTTTCTGTCTTTCTTTCTATAGAACTAGAATTAAAATTATGAGCTCCAACGTAAAATAATTACTTCGCCTAGAATTGGTATTCGTGTTAAAAACAAGAGAGACGTGTTATGATCCTAAAGTTACAGTACAAGAACAAATCCTACAACCAAGAAATAACATTATTGAGTTTGTTTTCATTATTATTTAGCTTCTGACTTTTTTTCAATGGTTTTATAACCTCTTTATTGTTTATTTATTACTCACACATAAAACTTACTTTTAAATAATAATTAGATTACAAACTATGTCCAGTTTATTGTTGGTTATTGGAGATTAAGAACTGAAAATAAATAAGCTTAACACCCAACCAACAGCGTGTCGATCCTACGACGTAAAGACTTGTCCATTGTGTAGAAACAGCTGCAACTTTAGTATGTAAGTAGGTCACCGATGGGCCAGTCCTAACCGTCCCTACCCGAATGTTTTCACCCCACTTTATATGTAGTTAGAGTTTCGCCGTGAGCTTCATAAGCATAATGCACCATAACGAACGTTCCTGCCACTTATATTAATTAGTATTTACTTCTATTTTATACCTTTTAATAACTGAGCGTAGTTATGCCAAAATGAGCCAACCCACAACCTTTCAATATTTACCTAAGTCAGACTAATTCAAAATGCCATCTAAGGTGGCAATACCGCTAGTCTTTTCGGCATATTTTTTATGTTAACAGTGATGCGGAGGAATTTTTTGATGCTATTTTGTTTAGGTTTCTTTTTTATCATTCCTTATTTGTAAATATGCTAAATATGTTACATTGCTATCCAGCAATAACAGTTTAATGTACATTTATAACTTATTAACTTACTTTATTCAAAATCAATTATTTCGAAAGACCAAGACAAATTTTTGACCTGGGAGAAATTTGTTTTTCTGCCTGCCTTTACCTGACTCGTTAGCCTAGTGGTTCTAAGCGCGACTGCTACGCTAGAGGTCTTGGGTTCGATTCCCAGGTAGAGCAAAAAGTGTTGTTGGGTTTTTCTATGAAATTCTCAGTAGCAGCTCGGAGTTAGGATTTGTGCCCGAATAATGGCAATAGGCTCGCCCTAATATGGGACCTAAACATACCGGCGAACGTTGGGTGTACATTGTTACACCTCTGCCTAATCTTTCGGGGAATACAGGCGTTTATGATATGTGATAATTTGTTTTGGCAGAACAAGATGGCGTCGGTTTGGTGACCGAAGGGTCGCAGCAAGTATTTTAATGACTGCAATCCCAAATATAGAGCATTCAATCCTGTGTCAAAATGCTACTTATTTAGATCTTCCAGTTAGAATTTCACAGTAGAAGCCCGGAGTATAACTTGTGGTCTAGAATTAATTAGGCCAATAGGAACTAATCAATAAAATCAACTGACATTAACGGATCACCACAGATGATGTCGCGATGCAGACTCCACTCATCCGCTTTCATTTAGACCCTCAATCAAAGTGGTAATCGGTTGGTTAGAGATTAATCTTCTACTGGATTAAACAGAGTATATTCTGAATAACTGTATTTTACTATAATATGTAAGAAATAGAAAGGACAGGTTGTTATAAGTTTGACGTGTCTGCGTGTGTGTCTGTCTGTCTGTGGCATCGTAGCTCCCGAACGCATGAACTGATTTTGATTTTGTTTTTTGTGCTTAAAAGGTGAATTCGTCGGGAGTGTTCTTAGCTTATGTTTCATGGAAATCGGTTCAGCCGTTTCAAAGTTATCAGCTCTTCTGTTAGCTGCAGTAGGGATTTTATTTCTGTCGTGGGTTACTTAAAAATTTTAATTTTGTGTTTTTATAGCTCGTCCGCGTCAAAGTTGATATATATTATCTCATAGGAACCTTTTCTGAGGATAAAAAGTAGCCTATGTGTTATTCAAGACTATAACCTATCTCTGTGCCAAAATTCATCCAGATCCGTTCAGCTGTTCCGGAGTGGTTGAGTAACAAACATTCATGCATCCTAACTATCGCATTTATAATGGTAAAGTAAGATAGCTTATTTTGAAGACATAACAAGCCAAAGAAATGTTAACAAGGTTAGTAACTCTTTGCGCAATGCATCTTCCGAGAGATGTACGAGATTTTGGTATCTTTTAGCATATTGCTATTTTGCTTTTCAACACTATTCTTTGAGTCCGACATGGTATATAAAAAATTCCAAAAGCGTCATTCTCACAATTTGCATGACAATGCGCAAAACAATCATTTATGTTCTGACCAATCGACCGTGAAATTGGCTACAAATTACAGATTCGGTAGCTTCTGTTTAAATAAATGGCTGAATCATCGCTTGTTTTTAGATTTTTGTTATATGTAAATTGCTTTAGTAGGTCTAGTACAAACGCACTTACTTCCAGTGGATTTTGAATTGGAAATACGACTATCCTAATTTTATACGAAAGCACACTAAGTATTGATACACACCCATTAATACAATAAAGCCAACAAATTAAATAAATATTATGTGCGAATCTGAAGGCCAATTTATTCAAAAAATTTAAAACTTTCAAATCTAGTCGCAATCTCTTCTCAGCGACAAACAATGTCAGAAAATGAAAATCAAGCAAGGAATGATTTGTTTGTTTAATTTAAATTTTTTGACGTTGGATGTGTATAGCGGTATTTTTGACAGATCGAGACTGAAATTTAATTCCGTTCCTAAAAGTTAGTTACATTCCCCCATGGCATTTCCAATTTAAAATTTCATACAACTTAAGTGACCTATGAGCACAAAACAGCATTTTGGTTTTATAAAAGCTTTCTACGCCACATTTTGTTTTGGATAAAGGATTTCTTTATCCAAAACAAAATGTGGCGTAGAAAGCTTACAAAGCTTAATACCTTTTTATTGTTAATTTAAGTTTGCAGATTGCTAGGTACTTATTAGCTAACTCAAAAAATTAACGAAAACCGCAGGAAACAATAAACATGATGATCATTTACGAAAATATCATAAAATACCAGGATTTAACGAACAAGTTGGTGCTATCATCGTAACACAGCAAGCCGCACTCAATTTAGACAGAGTATAATAGTAATTCAATACTGCACAGAAACTATACTTTACTAGCACAAGGGGACCACACACAAACTTAGCCATTAGCAGTAACACACACATAGACGATGCATACAGGGTGGTAGATTTTTTTTAAATATATTAAGGTTTTAAAAATCAACATTACAAATGTCTGATTTTTTTTGCCATATACATATTAGTTTTTCGATGCTGAACAAGTATACATGGAATGTTGATTTTTTAACAATTTATATAATATATGTACATATAAAGTGTATATATACATATATGTATTTATACATATATATATTTATGTATCATTGGATGGCAAACTAGCCGACGGGTCACTTGATGTTAGGTGATAAGCCCTTCCTATAGACATTTGCAATACTAGAGGCCTTGCAAATGTGTTGCCATCCCAGAGACAAAGTTGAAATGTCTTATGCGCCTGTAATTACACCGGCACCCATACCCATCAAACCGGAACACAGCAACGCTGCTTAGCGGCAAAAATACGTATGGTGGTAGTACTTTCCTATATATTTGCTAATAGACATAAAGATGGATCTTAATGAGACATTTTCAAAAATTCACGAGTCCTTCTTTTTAGCAAAAATAGGTTGGTGGTATATACAGTAAATTACGATTATTAGCAATGTTTTATGTATGGCTCGACCATACTTGGCCCGCTCAGGAGCACGTTTACAAACTCATAACATCCTATTTTTTTTTTTGCTACAGAATCTTTTATCTCAATCACCACCCCCTTAACACTTTTAGGGTTCATAATTACCTACATCCTGTACATTCACACAAACACAAGAGTACACGTGCCTACACGTGCCTACACAGACCACACATACACATCCCTCTTTTGTAAAAACTAACCCTCCCAAAAGCACCCTTGCTTTCTATTATTTTAACACCCTCCATATGGGAGGGAGTTTAGGGGGTCGTCAATGTCATAGCAAAAAATAAAAATATTTTTTTTATACCGGTTTACTTGACAAGGCAAGTCTGCATAATATTTAAGTGGTGGTTTATAAGAAGGCCAGTTTTTGCGCGTGACTTTGTCCGCGTGTAGCCGAAGCCACGAATGAAAGAGTAGCTTATGTCCATATCTAGATCCCAAGCTCATTGCGATCGGTTCAATGAGACATAAAATAGTCACTTTCACTAGTGAGATATAGTTAGTCACGTTTGGGTAGATGACGCCATTAACGATAATTCTAAGACACAACTTCACAAAAAAAGCAGTTTATTGTGACCCTGAAAACCCGATGAATTTTTAAATAACTATAAAATTCGATTTTTAGTTGCTTTGAAATTGTTAATTTAGTATTGTCATACAAAATCTATGGGGAACACGAGTTTTGACAGCTCATAAAAAGTACGTCAATTGATTAGTGGTGCCATCTACCCAATTGTTTGAAACAATGTTAATTTTAAGGCAACTAATGTGAAGAGACATTCAATGACTTTGAATGACGCAAAAATGTACGAGAGGTTACAAACGAACAGACAGACAGACAAAGTTACTTAAAATTGCATTTATAATATTAATGTAGATAAAACAGCTGATCTATTCTGTTAACTGCCTCGTTAACCTAGTGGTCCTAACCGCGACTGCTACGCTAGAGGTCTTGGGTTCGATTCCCAGGTCGAGCAAAAAGTGTTATTGGGTTTTTCTATAAAATTCTCAGTAGCAGCTCGGAGTTAGGATGTGTGCCCGGTTAATGGCAATAGGCTCACCCTCTATTGCATGGAACCTAAAACTTAACGGCGGTCTGTGGGTGTACATTGGTTAACCTCTGCCTATCCCTTCGGGGAGTACAGGCGTGATGATGCGTATGTATAAACTTGAGAGAAGTTGCATGGAATGTCAAAATGAATGGGACAGCTTTTTTTTGAAACGATGAAAAATGTAAATGCACTGGTTTAGAATCATGTAGGTACTGAATCCATGATCCCTTCCAGCTATAAATATTATAGGCAAAATCTTAGTCATATGACTTCCATTTAGAGCAGTTGACAATTATAATTGCTTACAGAGTGGAATTATTACGATTACGAAGGTTAGAAAAAACAGCTCACCGATTTTCCGGTAGTTCGGTTCTTATTTTTCCATCAACAAGCGATTATACTAACTGATAATTACGGTTTTCCTTGAATTGAGATAAACTTGCGTAGAATAATGATTTATCGGGTTTAAGTTATTTCTGAGCTAGACACAATATAAATTGTTAAGATTCCCAAAGTGTTCAAATAGAGCCCTATTCCTCTCGCTTATCCGTCTGGGTCTCTATGTATCCCTTTTTTTTTTACCGATGGGAAATCATCCAATGACTTCTCCCGCCCTGGGCGGGGGCGGAGGGTGTGTCAGACTTTTACTGACTAAAACCCATCCATGTTCCTTTCTGTGCCCTTTGCATTCCGGGGGCGCGGTATCTCTTTCGAACAACCCGCAGTCTATGTATCCCTGTGTCACAAGGCTGTACCATATTTTAAACCCTTATAGGTAGAAACTTGAAATTATTACAGTGTCTATGGCCGCTTTAAAAACAGATGAAAGTAGTTTGAACTAAAATGAGTAATATTTTTATAAGTTACTCCATTGATAGCTCTTAGACTTACAAGTAATTTATTCATTGTTTTCATCCGATTAATCCCTCACCGTAACTTAGGGTCCTTTAGAAAAGCATCCCCTTTTCAAATGCGACGTCGTCTGTCAAAGTTTAGCAATCTCAGCAAGTTTAAAAAACCAAAACCGTGTTTTAATGTAGCGATATGTTCCGCCTGTCGGTCTGCCTACCCTCTTAGGATAAAGGGAGTGACGAAGCCCCCTATTATTACGTTTTAGCAGAAAGCTGCTGTAAAGATGAATAAAAGGGGACGTCGTTATGCCATATGTCAGGGATATGGGATATTGTTGCTTATTTTTATTTGTACATCACAACATGAGTGAAGGAAAACATAATAAGGAAACCAGGATTTTTAGTAAATATGAGTCAGAAATCGCATATAAGAAGAGGCCTTTGCCTTGCAGTGGAACAATAATAGGCTGAACACATCACACCATTACACCTGTATTCCCCGAAGGGTTAGCCAGAGGTGTACCAATTTACACCCACAGTTCGCTGGTATGTTTTAGGTCCCATGTAGTAGGGGGCGAGCCTATTACCATTAATCGGGCACAAATCCTAACTCCAAGCTACTACTGAGAATTTCATAGAAAAACCCAATACACTTTTTGCTCGATCTGGGAATCGAACCCAAGACTTCTAGCATAGCAGTCGTGCTTAGGACCACTAGGCTAACGATGCAGTTTAAATTGTTTTAATAGGCTGAAGTTATTAACAAAAGCTGATTTGGTAGCAGATCAGCTGTTATACATTTAAGTAAGTATCGTGACCCGTGGAGGTTTCTAAGCTTACCTATTGAAATTATAGATGTCCTCAATATTGTTGAACAGTTCGTTCAGCTGCTCATCCGAGAACGTCACCTCCTGGCGCCATAGGTGGAGGTAACCCTGGAATAGAAGACCACACTTTATTGTTTGAAGACTTGTTGTAGGGTTTCCGGAGAATGGAGTGGAGATCGTGTGTATATAATGTTCAAAGCTATAATAACCGAAAGCAAAAGTTTATGAGTATGGATGGATGTTTGTTGCTATTTCACAATTAAATGGCTTTAATATTTTTTTATTGTTTTCATTAGATTTGTTTTATGTGCCATATATTATTAGATATTATAGTAATATATTTTTATATTAGTGTAAATAATTTTAGTTATTTTGTACATTTTATTTTATTTATGTAATTGCATTTGTAATATTAATATAATATTATTATTTTTTATTTTTGTAATTGTATTTTTGTTTTGACTGCCTCGTTAGCCTAGTGGTGCTAAGTGCGACTGCTACGCTAGAGGTCTTGGGTTCGATTCCCAGGTCGAGCAAAAAGTGTTATTAGGTTTTTCTATGAAATTCTCAGTAGCAGCTCGGAGTTAGGATTAGTGCCCGGTTAATGGCAATAGGCTCGCCCCCTATTACATGGGACCTAAAACATACCGGTGAACTGTGGGTGAACCAATGTACACCTTTGCCTAACCCTTCGGGGAATATAGGCACTTAATTTTTTTTTTTAATTATCTAATTTTGTAGTCTTACATTAACTTTATAATTTGCACCTGCCATGTTATCTCTTCACCTCCTTTGGTTGACTGGTAGAGAATGCCTAAGGCATTAAGTCCACCTTTGTTCTTTTTGTTAACTGAAATTTAACCCCTAGTACCGTAAGCACAAAGTTCTGCTTGTTTTGGATGGGCCGCTACCATGATCAGTGATTTGTCGCACAAGAAATAAAAGTAGTTCTCTAGCAAACGTTTTTACTCGAACTTAGTTAAGTACGTAGTGGATGGGCAGTATAGTGTATGTGTTGGGTTGTTTTAAACCTCGTATTTATCTTTCGCTTTATAATTTAAAACGAACCTGTCCTAAGTCTTGCGAGTGGTCACCAGTACCACTATAGTTCCATCAGGCTCGGTTTCGAGAACAATGCTCAATTTAGCCGAGCCCCACTTGAGTGGTTGTGGTGTTCGTAATTGACACTACATTGTACCACAAAGTATAGAGGTACCTAATTGGACACAGTACATGATTCTGGACCCTCCAGAGTTAAAATTTCAGTCATCAAAAATTAGTTTTTTCTATACATTTTGACTATGCAGAGTGTAGTTTTGTATGGACCAGTAGTTATTTTAAACACACGTAAAATTATAACTCTGTGGGGGTCTATAATCATGAACTGAATGCATAGCAAAAGCTTGCCTCACGATGTCTGTTGCTGCGTACAAAAACGCAACACCTACACGGTCAAAATAGAACAGCTGTTATTTTCTGAAAAATGTAACATTGGACAACGGCGCACGAGTGTACTACGTGAGTTCGACAAACCGATGTGCGATTCATGTTTGGGCGACAGAACTGTACAGTGACCCACGATAGTTCGAATGTGCGCTTGTGCGACACACTGAAGCTTGAGACACCACTGGAGCCATACATAAAGTCTTCTCAAAAAGAAGACTCCTATATCCGCTCTGTCAACTATCAAGTAGACCTATGAACCATTTTTGTACAATATTCTAGAAAAAATTGCGTCAGTCGGATTCCAATTAGATTCCTATTAGAATTAAGAACTTAATTCTATGCAATCCATTCGTAATGTTAGCTTATTTCATAACGATTCCGACAACGTACAACATTTATATACCTCCCGATACCTAACTTTCCAGTTATCGTTATTTTAGTTGTGCAGTATCGCGCCGATATCGCTCACAGATGCTGGCAGTTGTGCCAATTTCCCGGCAAAATGGCCGTGACAGCTGAGGGGATAACATTTATAATCATTCAATAATCTGATTAGCCGTTTGTCACAATTTTCATTTTCCACCTCGTATATTTCTGCTCTTCCTTCCCTGACGGTTACTCAGCAGGACTTGACACAAAAAACAGGAATAGACGGAGTAATAAAACACCACCTCCACACAATATAAAGGCTCATAATGTCCTAGTTGATAGTGTAACACGATTCGTTTGTGGGCAGGACGATCGTCTGTCTTCCGCTCTACTTTCAGAATGTAAAATTAGAACGAATTTCTAAAGCAAATTAGTGGCATCTGTGATTAAGGCCGGAGCACACAGGTTACACCATAAGTGGTCAGAACAAAAGGGTTTCTATAAACCTTTCGTTTTTCTACGAGTTGGTAAAAGACATCTTTAAACTTTTTTTTAGAAACTCTAAAAATACTAGAAACATTGAATTGTACTTCACTATGTTTATATTACGCCTGTTAGTCTCACGTACACAACTTTCAGTCGCTCCACGTCAATCTGTCCCAGCCCTAACCCCCAGCTATCGCGGCGCGTGCTCCCGCGCACGGCGCTAGAAAGTTCTGATAACGTGATAAAGGTATCACGAAACGCTCTCCTTATTGGGCACAGCAGTTTTGTATATGGCAAAACATTACGTACATACCTACATAACCCTCTTATCTGATCACTTTAAGCTTTCAAAAGATTATTCTGACGGTAATTACTTGGGTTTTTTTAATACAAGTTATGATATATATTGATTGAAAAGGTTTACTTGGTAACTGAACACCGTGAACAGTGTCCTCCATTTATGGAGAAGTATAATTAATTATGTAATTAGCTTCTGCTCGCGACTTCGCCCGCGTATTTCCTGCGTTAAGTATGTTACGTCTTTGGTTACTGCTCCGCTCCCGTGTATCGTAGCGTCATATAGCTTATACTTATTCGTTATGAATCTAGCTATCATGTACAAAAATAGTTTTTTTAAATCCGACTGTTACTTTCAGAGATTAGCGCGTTTTTAACAAACTAAAAAGCCTTTCAGCTTTATTATATTTGTATAGATTTAGGTAGGGTAGTACCGGGCCAAACAGAATAAACTTACTATTCCTAGGAAATGCTGAAGAGAACTACCAGAAAGAAAGGTGTAAGTGGAGCATTACAAACAAGATCCATAAGGACGAAATACCCTGGCTGCGGGTTGTTCGTAAGAGATACCGCGCCCCCGGAACGCAAAGGGCACAAGAAGGAACATGGGTGGGTTTTAGTTCCGGGGGCGCGGTATCTCTTACGAACAACCCGCAGCCCCGGCAGGCATCGGCCCTCAGTGGCCCCTTCCATTTGCTGACATCTCATTGAGGCGCGCGTGAAACACGAACGCGCGAAATGGTGGTGGGTGGACTTTAATATCTGCACATATACATACTTTTTAAGAAAATAAGGTGTTATGTCAAAATACAAAGAATTACAAATAATGTCAAATACTCCTACGCCTTAGAATAGCGTAAATAAATAGTTACCAATAGCTGACAGAACTTAGTAAGATCTCGTCTTACCAATCCGTTTAGCCTAAATATTCAAATTGCGTGCCCAATCTGTTTAAATAAATACGAGCTAGCAATCAGTATAAACAGTAGCGCCATTCAAGAAGGCGTGAATGAAATAGTTCGTGATCTGGGTTACGTTTTCAGCGGCACATTTAAATCTCAATTACCGTTTGTTTTCCAAAATATATGTATGCCTAGCGGTGTCACCAGCGTTTAATTACGTTTTAGGTTACTGCTCCAGTGCTCCGCTCCTGTCAGTTGTAGCGTGATATTCTATACGCATAAACCTTTCTCTTGAATCACTCTATCTATTGCTGAAAACCGCATTCAAATCCGTTGCGTAGATCTAAGCGAACAGACGGCGGGAAACGACTTTGTTTTATACCTATGTAGAGAAATCAACGTATTTATTTTTATTAAATCACAGGCTCTTATAAATTGTCAAGGAGTCGGTTAGTTAGCCTGAAAGTTGAAGCTAGTCGTTCGTTTTAAAACGTAGGTAGGCCTCTGTGGAAAAGAACGAGCAAAAAACTCCACGGACACTCTTTTTATTTCAGTTTTTACGAAATCCTCCTTACATTATTCTTGTTGCTTCTAAAACATTCACCGACTCGGGACCCCAGAGGCGACCAACAGAATACTAAAACATCTATTAAGCTTAGATCTGTCAAAACGAGCCAACCCACATATTCTCAAAAACGTAATTCAGCGTTAGATACAAAATCATTACAATTACTTCGAAAAAATGCGAAGAATGTTGATGTGATTCATTTTGGCACAATTAAACCAATAAAAAACAAGCTTACATTGTTTAATGACTTGTACGACTGACTGTACCAAGGTAATTCCAAATTGAAATAAGTAATCAAAAATAAGTGTAATTCTTGTCAAGGAAACCGCACACCACTAAATTGCCCGTCATGTCATGATATTATTGTAATTAAGTTATAATCTAACAATAGTCCAACATAACTTTATAATGTTGAATAACATCTCTATGTTGATTCTTGTGCCTCGTTTAAATGGACTAGCAGGATTGACAAGTCAATACTACAGTGCCAGTTAAGTAGATTATAGTGGTTTGTGTAGGAGCTTAACTGTATTTAAGCTTGGATGTCGGAATTTCATTTACAAGTCACTTTAGCTTTTTATTTTTCCTCTTTTTGTAGCCTGACAATACAATGATTTATTTATTTATTTTTAATACTACAAAGTTCTTATGAAGAATTTTATTTCTATCCTGTAACCATCATGTTTCTTAAACATTGGTTATTGGTTTTCAACAGATGAACTGTGTGCCTGTATTCATCAGATTACATTCAAAACTTTTGTCTACCTAATAGATCTCATTCTAATTCAAACAAAGATTGCATGACAAGCTTGACGGTTACTATCAGGATTGGTCCACACAAACTCAGGGTAGAGAAGATTGGAAAAAAGAAAGGGAGGCGTTTGCCCTGCAGTACGACCACAGAGACGAAAAATAATTATAATCCAATAAGTAATAAGATCGTTCAGAGCATAATTTAATAAAAACTTTCTTGAGAAAAATCTGTGTTACTCTACAAATAAAATAAAATGTCTCATTTCAAAAACATGTGACTCGTCTGTTAGTAAATAAACGGCAATGCGTGGGCGCACTCGACTGTCCACTCCACGTGCTACTCGCGTCATTAACTCGCCCTCATTGTCATTGTCATGGACGAGCGATGTAGATCGTGGGCTGATACTGTTATTGTAATATTTAATCATATGAATACTGTTGGAGAATTACATAGGAAAGCTTTCTTCATAAACTACAGAAACTAGCCTCTGCCCGCGACTTTGTTCCCGGTTTATTTTTTTAAACGCAAGGTTATTATACAAACATTAATTTTTAATCACATAGATATTTTATTTTCTGTCTGACGTATTTTTGTTTGTTATGTCCCACTGCTGGGCAAAGGTTTTCCGCAACTCCTTCCAAATATTTTTTCTTGCGCTACCTCGAACCAGTCCTCTCGGTGCGAGCCTTAACTGTCTCATCTGATTATGTTCGTTACGTGTAATATTTCTAGCTTTCTTGACCATTTGGGCCTTATCAAAATACTTTTAAATTCCAAGGTCAACTATATTATTAGTAAAAAATCGTCATTACCCTACCTCGCTGGTCAAAAGCTTCACCTAATTTGTTCCATATATCTTTTTGTGAATTCTATGTATTGGTTGTATTGGTTGTTGTTGTGGTTCATTAAAAGTAATATAAAGTGACAATGTAAACTGTATATGCTGTTGTTATACTTTATTGAATAAATAATACGACTTCAATTTATTAAAATTCAACACAGACAGAAAAATAAAAGCTGCTTCCTTATCTAAATATTTTGTTAAATCTGTCCATCTATCCACTGGCTCCAGTCCAAACGAGGCACAATACAAACAATAGTTGTCCGGATAAGGCCGCGTGTCCACTGTGCTATGCTCACAACTCGCGGCACCGGTTTATATCCCACATTGTCAATGCCATTGTCACTCATATGCGTAAAGTTGGGTACTCACTAGGTGGAATAACAGCGCGGTTATAAATGCGATTATGTGAGTTTCTCTTTACTCATATCCGCATGAAATACACTCTCAGACTCATAAATCGAATCGTCCTATAATTTGCATAGCATTTTAAGACGTTCTAAATTAAAATTTGGAACAAAAATGACGCCAAAATGATGGTTAGTACGCCAGCATTCTTTAGCCCATTATTACTTAATTTCGAAGTCCTTTAGCTGGCACAAAATAGTGTCTTCTTATTTTTTATTTTAGCGTGCCACAATCAACAGCTCCTTGACGGCCTCTTCCCTCGATTTCAGAATCTCAAAACGCGGTTAAATCTAGGTATTCAGCAGTATGGTAATCGAGTAGTGGGGTTGACTTAGGAACTTCAATACTGTGCTAGCAATCAACAAGTTTGGTGTTGGTTCAAAATTATTTTAAATCTCAAATCTCTCCTTCGTTAAACAATACTCAAAATGGCCCATTTGCACCTAAACTGAACTTAGAGTTAGTGGCAAACACTAGGTTAAATTACTCTTAGCAGCCAACTCGAAAAATATAAGAAAACTCCTGCAGCCGCAAGCGTTCTAAAGAAAAAACCGCGCCGTCAATTGGCCCAGTGCGTACACCTATGGGAAAATGAATCTCTCTATGGCGTCAAAGTATTAATGGCGTCTGATTATGATACAGCACGCACTCGATATGTTAATTAGTCTGTTAAAATATGTATGAGTTGTAGTCACCCTTTTATTAAGCTGCGCAGATTTTCACACGGTGACCATGCGTAGGAGTGTAGATGGTTTTATATGGCGTCCATGTAAATGTAGAAATGGTGATACTTTTCTTTAAGGTGCTCCTAAACGGGCAATGTTTTTACTTCAATATGTGGCTGTACCATTTTCGAGTACGGTCCAGTAACACTTATTACATTGCGTTGGATTACAACCACACATTGCCGAGAAAATATGGCTCGTGTAGGTACGCAGAAAAACTTGGAGCCTGGAGTGATCTTGTACTAAGTATTGCAGCAACACTTGCCGAAAACAAAAACCATAAGACAAAGAAAATGACACAGCCAGCAGTAGTGTAGATTTCTATCAATGATACAATGTTTGTAATCGGTCCATTACTCGGCCAAGTTTACCTCTTCTGAACAAAAAATAAGCAAACTTTACCTTTTCATAATATAAGTTTAGATTATTGTTGGTATTTACGCACTTGGGTGCATTAAAAGAATAAAAAACACAAATTAAAAATTTTAAGTAACCCCCGACAAAAGAATAACAACCCCTACCACAACTAACAAAAGAGCTGATAACTTTGAAACCGCTGAACCGATTTCCATCAAACATTGCTAAGAACACTCCTGACTAATTCAACCTTTCAAACATAACAAACAAAATCAAAATCGGTTCATGTGTTCGGGAGCTACGATGCCACAGACACACACATACTGACACGTCCAATTTATAACACCTCGTCGTTTTTGCGTCGGGGGTTAAAAATAGGGTAAATGAGCCATTATAAACACTAAACTGGATACCTACAAATGAAGAGTTTTCTTACTGCAGACCACACAGTACCTCCACCCTTAGACGAATGAAAAAATCACAGAAAATCATCTGTCACTTCATGTGCAGTAGTTTCTAAGTTGTTTGTATAAATTATGTATTATACTTATTGTTTTTAGAATTATATATGTATTGTGTTTTATGGGCCTTAGTTGCCTGAAATAAAGAATAAATATACATATAAAACGTAACCATACGGAACATAAACTCGACTAAAATCATCCTCATATTTTCCTGCTAAATCTCTAAAGCCTAGTTCACATTTCTGACTGCAGTCTCCATTTGCATACTTAACAGCTACGTAATTGGCTGTCTGACTTTTTGACGTTTTACAAGATCTATGTTCTGCCGCAACAGGGGCGTAGCTTGCCTAAAACGGGCCCTGTATAACAATTTGTCAGGGGGCTCTTCTAAGCGAAGCAAATATAGAAGGTAAAGAATTTTAACAGAAGAAAAAGTATGATTATTATTTCCCGATAAGTTTACCGTACGGCCCAAACGTTTCAGAGAGATAGTGAGATAGAGAGATAGTTTCAGAGAGATAGTGGATAATTTTTTAAGATTTTTTGCTCACACGGGTTATGGGCCCCTGTAGCTTTGGGGCCCCGTATCTTTGTTACGGCGGTAGCTACATCCCTGTGCCGCACCCAAGTGAGATAAGTCATTTTGTAATTAAAACAGAGCTGGTATTAATAAGTTATTAATCTAGTGGTTGTCAGAGTGGATTACTGTTGAAATTAAATGCACACGGACCAAAATGGTTATTTGTATGTAAGTTGTTAAGGTGGGAGTGTAGTCCCACCTTAACAACTTACATACAAATAACCAACGTACGTGACGCACGTATTCAAGATTAATGTTCTAATTATGTTTTTGAAGATTTAATTACAAGTGTGATTTTTCTTATGACGAAAAATTATTTTTTTTTTAATTAAATATAGTTTTCGTTAACTGACTTCGAAAAAGGAAGAGGTTCTGCGTTCCTCGTAATTTTTTATGTAGTTATGTTCATCGATATTTTCGCTAATTGTAGACCGATTAAAAAAATATTATTTTGAAACTATTTCTGTGTTGGCTGTGATGAGACTTTTATGTTTATTTAAAGTAAGTAAAATACCTGTAAGCCTAAAAACTCACAATTAATTAGAAATGAGCACACTTTTAAAAGTACATAACATTTTAGATCATTTAAATACTTACAATCTCAAGCCTCAACGCTTCCAATACATCATCTACTTAGCCTTTTCCGAACTGTGTTGGGGTCGGCTTCCAGTACAACCAGATACAGCTGAGTACGAGTGTTTTACATGGAGCAACTGTCTATCTGACCTCCACAACCCAGTTAATGGGCAACATGATACCTCTTGGTTAGACTGGTTGTGAGCCTGGCTTCTGACTAACCGTAACGATTGTCAGAGATCTACGAATGACAGCCGGGACCAATGGCTTTACGTGCTTCCCGAGACACGGGAGTGTCACACCACCAACTTCTAAACTCCGGGCAACTACTGAGCAAAACCTAATGGAAAAACCCAATAACAGTTTTTGCCCGACCTGGGAATCGAACCCGGGACCCTACGCTCATCAGTCGCGCTTGCGACCACGAGACTACGGGACAACGGGGTAGTTAAAAGCTTCCAATACATCATATTTATTTTCTATTCAAGAATGTATCATAAAACGTTTTCTTTTATGGCCTAAAACTGCTATAAAACAAGCCCTAGAAGGAAAGTTGCTAATTTGATCACGTTCATTAAACGAACGTTAACAACAACGTGTTTATGAGCGTTATGAGTGTTACGCTGAACTCCTAATATTAAGAAAGTTTGTGCGATAAAGTCTGTGTACATACGGCAAGCTGTTCCAAACTGTCAAATTTTCCCAATTGAACATGAATCTTATCCTGTTGTAATAAAGTTAAAAAACAGATTGGGGTAGCTTGTGCACGAGCACAAGTCACCCCAATCTGTTACATATACATACATACTATTACGCCTGTATTCCCCGAAGGGTTAGGCAGAGATGCACCAATGTACACCCACAGTTCGCCAATATGTTTTTAGGTTCCATGTAATAGGGGGCGAGCCTATTACCATTAACCGGGCACAAATCCTAACTCCGAGCTGGTACTGAGAATTTCATTAAAAAACCCAATAACACTTTTTGCTCGACCTGGGAATCGAACCCAAGACCTCTAGCGTAGCAGTCGCGCTTAGGACCACTAGGCTACCGAGGCAGTTACAAAAAATATTAAAAGTCATCAACAAGCCAAACCTAAGAAGTAGCTCAAGTTAATAAAAATTCAAACTCCATACAAATAACCGTAAAATGTCAACACTTTACGAAATAACGTCAATGAGCCACAAAACTACGCAAATGAGCCACGGCGCTTTCGTACTCCGGCCGTGTGCACACATCTTAAGTGCAATCCCATAACAGTACTCGCCCACATCGCCTATTAATACGGCATTGAGTTTTTACGATAGCAAGTCGGAAATAAAAATATTTTGATTACTCTACCCACATTTGGATTGTATCTACTTGACTATCAATAGATAAAGTCTTAGAAGACTTGCTTCTTTCCGACTTCGTCTGCGTGGAAGTCAAGTAATACATACATAATTTTAGCTTTTGAAGATGAGTACCGAATTTTTTTGATTTTTTTGTTTGTTTGTTTATTTATTTAGAGTATCATGGAAGACTTACAGTTTAAAAACGTAATAAAAAGGAATACATAGTCTGCAGGAAGCCAAATACAGGTCTTCGCGTGTAGAATTAGACTGGAAATTCATGTGAGCATACAACAGCAACATGATATACATAATAATGATAATAATATGTTTAAAAATGTATTTAATATGTATGAGAAATAAATAAATGTAAATATAATAATATTAGTTGTTTATAATGAATAGGCTCCAAAACCACTCGACCGATTTTAACCATTTTTTCACCAATACCTAGATAGCTACATTATTCCTGATTAACATAGGCTATATAACATCACGCTACGACACACGGGAGCGAAGCAGCAACGAAAGAAGTAACTTAACGCGGGTGAATAAGCTACGCTGACAAAGTCGCGGGCAGTTCGCTAGTATTATATAATGTATCTAAAGAGCTTTTTTGTTAGTTTAGACGCACTAATATCCAAAACTGAAACTGTACGTTGGAAAGAAAAAATCTTTTTGTATATATAAACAGATTTATGAGGAATAATCTATACTAATATTATAAAGCTGAAGAGTTTGTTTGTTTGGTTGGTTGAAGGCGCTAATCTCAGTAACTACTGGTTTGAATTTAAAAAATCTTTGTGTTGTATAGTCCATTTATCGAGCAAGGTTATAGGCTATATAACATAACGCTAACACAGGCGAGCGGAGCAGTAGCCAAAGACGTAACTTAACGCGGGTGAAAAAAACACGCGAACGAAATCGCTGGTAGAAGCTAGTATATAATATCACGCTACGACCCACAGGAACGGAACAGTAACCAAAGACGTAACAGAACGCGCGTGAAACCGCGGGGCATAGCTAGTTAATTATAATTATTAAGTACATTTCTTTTTACTTGGTACTGACGAGCACTGCTGGGCCTGTAACTAATTAATAATGAATTGAAAGTTTTCAAATGCCTTTATCATCGCGTACTTAATACATAAAACATTTTGCTCTTCCATAAACTACGATCATATTAACCAATCACGGGTACATACAACAATACAGACACACTCAATAATATAATGACGATCGCACATTAATCTCGTTAACAATCTGTCACAAGCTTTATGAAATATTGTATGGATATCATACATACATACAACTACCTAGCTAAAGGTTTGGACAGACGGACAGAAACCATGATTCAGTAATGAACGTTGCCTTAAAATCAATAGCTAGTAAGTTTATAAATGCAAAGCTGACTTTGTATGTCTGTCTGTCTGATGCGCTTTCACGACGAAACCATTAAGCCGATTGTGATGGAATTTTAAATGAACATAGACTACTTTTGCAATACTTGCGCACAGCTATCTAGACAAGTATAGTAGTCGCCACGAGTCGTAATAAAAGGGTGATGTTATGTAGCCTATACTATTCCTCATGAAATTGACTATCGCATATCGAAAAATGATTTTTTCAATCCGACTGCTAGTTCCAGAGATTAACGCCTTTAAACGAACACAAAATCTCTATATTTTTGAATCTTTAAGCTGACCATCTGAACCCGGCGTTACATTACATTGTCGTGCATGTATTTTTATAACAGGCGACCCACGCGCAGCGCATTTTATAAATATGCACCGTGGGCAAGCTTGGTCGAGTAAAAATAGACTACAAGCAGCTTGTGTGCTTTCATTCATGCTGCTTACTTTATTATTATCAATAATAATGTATGGTCATTGTATGAGAGTTGTATGAACATTGCTAGTTTACTTATGAGTACGTCAGTTCAAGTTGCACGAAGTTTATCTTTCATTATTGTATGTTTGGCTTTGAACGTTTTTTTTTCACATGCATTAATTTATTTTTAACACAGAAAACTTTTAGCTCGGAGTTAGGATTTGTGCCCGGTTAATGGCAATAGGCTCGCCCCCTATTACATGGGACTTAAATATACCGGCGAACTGTGGGTGTACATTGTTACACCTCTGCCTAACCCTTCGGGGAATTTTTTTTTTTTTTCGGTGCGTGGGAAATCATCAAATAACTTCTCCCGCCCTGGGCGGGGCGGGAGGGAGTGTCAGACTTTTACTGACTAAAACCCACCCATGTTCCTTCTTGTGCCCTTTGCGTTTCGGGGGCGCGGTATCTCTTACGAACAACCCGCAGCCCCGGCAGGCATCGGCCCTCAGTGGCCCCTTCCCTTTGCTGACATCTCTTTGAGGCGCGCGTGGAACACGAACGCGCCGTCGACACGGCCTGTCGTTATGCAACGTAAGGACGGTGAGCTACCCATTGCTCACCGTCCACAGGCCCGTATCTACGGTGGCCGGGAGTCGTCTCGCGGCTCCCGACGTCCGGAGCGTCTACCGCGGCGGCTGGGACGGGAGAACCGCTGTCTCAACCGTCCCGCCGCCTCCTTCTCTAGCATTACTGCCTCACAGAAGGAGGCGACTGCATCCCATTCCCTCTCGTTTCGGACCATGGCTTGCACCAGGGCCGGACGCGAGAGTTCGCCGCCGCCGATGGCCGCCACGAGGACTCGGCAATGCTCCGCCCAAGCGGGGCATACCGCCACGGCACAACCCTTCGGGGAATACAGGCGTGATGATGGTAAAACTTTTAAATAATAATTAAATTACAAACTATGTACTTACACTTTATAAAAAAGGAAGTTTATAGGGCATCAAAAATCTCATAATTTAGCATGATTTGTGTGAAATCTTCACTAAGATTATAAAGAGGAAATATTTGTATTTTTGTGTGTGTATATGTTTGTAATGAATAAACTAAAAAACTACTGCGCCGATTTCAAAAAATCTTTTACCATTAGAAAGCTACATTCACCCTGAGTAACATAGGCTATATACCATCACGCTACAGAAAATGGGAGCGGAGCAGTAACAAAAGACGTAACTTAACGCGGGTGAAATAAGCCACGCGGAAGAAGTCGAGGGCAGGTCGTCTAGTTATTTATTAAACAATTGATATAATTGACTGCAGAATTAATTCTTGTCAAATACTTTATTGTACTTAAGACAAAAGTTTCGAGCGAATGTGCTCTATATAAAAGAAATCTACACAATTGTACTCCATTGGTAACTAAATTCTATGAAATTTGCATTTATTATTTTAGGGGCCCTAATAACGTACGTATAATTTCGAAATTAAGTTATTTGACAGAAATATTAGTTGGTTTTATCCTGTCTACAAAATTTAATTAAGTTCAATTCCTATTTCAACATACTATGTCTAGACTACGTTTCGTATTGATCCCGGGGCTGCGCATTGCCTTGAATATCTTCTTAAAGATATTTACATTAAATTTTCACGATACTTTTACATACAAAACGAGTTTATTGACATACTCGCTAAGTCCATATAAAAATACTCGAGTCAATTTTACAGACTTGCCAGTCACATTTAATTTTGCGTGAGGATGGGAAGCGAAGGAGAAATTCGGAATTCAAGGGGTTGCACTATACCAGAATTACGAGTGACGAAAACGGGGAAATATTAGGGTTACCACACGGCGGAAATTTCATTGAAAACCATAAAATCTTAAAGCATGTAGGTTATATAAAAAAACACTGGCAGAAAAAAATTACTGATAAAGATATGTAGTTGCTTACTTATCTATTTAGTAACGAATGTTAGCGTACCTATAACTAAGTGCAGCATATACACGTCTACTACCTGGAAAAAAAGTCCGACTTCCAGTGGCTGTGGCGAAAATCGGCTAGGTGGCATCATCATCATCAACTAGCTTATGCCCCGCGGTTTTATAATTACGGGTTTTTCTAAAATAAAAGTCTAAGTTACTCCTTATAACATCAGCTGTCTGCAGTGTCTGCCAATGAAAGTCAAAATCGGTTCAGCCGTTTCGAACATAAGCCGGAACAAAAAGTCAGATGAAAATAAAAAAAAAATAGTATTTGGAAGTAAACATTTTGAATATGTATTAAGTAAAATCACAAAATTAAAAACTTTAAGTAACCTCCGACAAAAAAATCTCTACCACAGCTAACAAAAGAGCTGATAACTTTAAAACTGCTGAACCTATTTCCATCAAATATAGCTAAGAACACTCCTGACTAATATACCTTTCAAACACAAAAATACTAAATCTAAATCGGTTCATGCGTTCGGGAGCTACGATGCCACAGAAAAACACACACACATATACTCACACACAGACACGCCAAACTTATAACACTCCGTCGTATTTGCGTCGGGTGTTAAAAAGTGGTTATTTTAACATTACAAACATACACTTCTATTTTTTTTTATTCGTATATTATAAAAGATCTTTTAAGGTGTTAATAGACCAGAAAAACAGAATAAAAAAACCATAACTTAACCACACACATGTTCCTATAACCATTGGACCATTTATGGGTCCATTTTCTATTAAGTCTATAGCAAAAACGAGAGCAAAAATATAAATCGGCCATAATTAATGGGCACCCTATAATCTACCCCCATATTAGGGTGTCCCGTTAGCAGTACCACAACACAACCCGCCTCGGGCTTGCCATACCCTTGCCACACATTTTTAAACCTTATCTACATAAACTAAAGTCTAAATTACCTTACATTACCTATCCTTCCCTAAGAACTGGTCTACCATTATAAATTGAACTACCGCGTCGCGTTTAATCTTCACAAAATGGATGCTTAAAAGGGCGGCAGAATTAAATGAAAGGGTCTAGTCAGTTTGGTGGGTCACACTGACTAAGATCAATTGCTCTGTCAATCTGTCTGTCGCCGGTTCAACTAGGAAACTTGAAAGTCTTTTTACGGAACAATTTTATTTTTTCGGTCTGCCTATATTAAAGCAAAGCTGTTTAGCATTTCAATTAATTGCTTCGCAAAAAATCCAAGAGGATTTTTTACTAACTAGCGGTATTCATACAGTTGTATTAATTCCATATAAATATTTCACTTTTGACATTTATGACATATGTCAATGTCAGTTTGACATCATTCTGTCAACTTCATTTTGTCAGTTTAATCCTTCATCCTTAAAAAACGTCTCGATATTTAGTACTGAAATATTAATGAAGGCATCAGCCATTTGATAATGATATCATATTTCGAAAAGCTTTTATTGGCGTGTGATAAAATCAACAATTATTAAAAGGCTTATAATTTACCTTTTGTTACTATACCGACTCTAAATGCTCCATTTATTCAATACCATTAGTTAATTAAACACATAGTTAACTTTAACTATGAATAAACCACAGTTAAATCTGCTAATAATTAGCAAGCTTATGTTTGAGAAAGTTAAATGGTTATTTATTTGAAGGTGTAAATAGATTAGAATTAGAGCATCGTTTGTAAGGAGTCGTGCACACCGGCGGCGTACCGCGCTAATCAGAATTGTAGAGCACGCTTAACTTTGTACAGTCAGCGACAAAAGTCGTTCAACAATGTTAATTTTACACAAAATTTAAATAGTCACGGAATAACACAATACACTTAATTTCGGAATTTCAGGCTTTTTAAATTTATTTTAAGAAAATCAACTAGATTTTGTTTTCTTGTAAACGACGTTCTAATATTGCTTTTAACTTTGACATTTCGTATTTTTCCTTTAACATTATGCTCAATAATTTTATTTGGATTAAAAAAAATCTAAACGGTAGATTTACTTTTGTTGCTGAATGTACCACAGTATCTAACTAGCGAAGTTGTACCTTCATGTCTTCCTACTTTGTACGCAACACGAAGTTACAAAAGTTGAAAACTTCACTGAACTTTTGCTATCCACCTGCTTGCTACAGTTCTTGATTTTCATGAAATCAGATCAACAATATGGTGGACATTTTAAACGTCGTAAAGAACAAACAAATTAATGTCCCGACATTCGAAATCCAAAAAGTTGATTATGTAGTTTTGTTTTCAAAAAAGGATAAGTTACTAGTTGTGTGGTTTTTTTTTTATTATTCTATTCCACTTCCCTCTGCGTACAGAGAAAATTGAAACAAATGGAAGGGCTTCCCGCCTTTGCTCAGGAGTGGGAATGTAATGGCTAGAAAAAAAAAGAATTTTATTGACGTGAAATGCGCTTCGCACTATAAAAAAAATCGTTCGTTTGTTTTCAAATGTATAATCATGTCGGACGTGGTTCAAAGCCTTTACAAACACCAATGCAGATCACGAGCCGACAAGACAATGAGACATGCAAAACATTTCGCACTGCACACGTACAGACGATCAAGTTACTAATTAATAGATTTAAAGACAAGGAAGAAGATACAATATTACTTCGTTATTAACCACAAAGCTTCAAGTGTGCACATCCTATTACGTAAAGCGTTTAACTAATAAATTAGTATAATGTTTTCATACCAGATGAACAGTATAACGGTCCGATAACCACATAGAGGGCGCTTCGATAGATAGCAGCTATCTTGTAGATAAATGTTTAAATTAAGAGGTTGATCTTCTTGTTTAAATACCACTGAAGTTAATTGGATGTGGGACAACATTTATTTGAACTCTTTGGTAGGAGCATTTTTGTGTGTCTGATTGTTATAGTTAATCCCCTAAACTGCTGGAAAGATGTTGGCAAGACTTACTGGATTCAATAGCAGATGTTATAAGGAGTAACTTAGGTTACTTTTTTATTTAAGAATATGGAGAAGGATTCCGCGTAAGAATAAGTTCACCGATAACCGAGATTCACGCGGACGAAGTAGCGGGCATAAGCTAGTTCTAAATAAGATGAGCACAAAGCAAGAAAACAAAATATTGTAACTGTAAAGAGATTGTTATTGTTTAGCACAGAACTGTAAATTCAATCGCTTCACAAGACTACCGCTTACGTTCCACCGTCAAAATTACTAAAGCATACAATAACACGGTTGATACAAATGAGGACAAAATCAGAGGGACACCGATAACTGTCCAATAACTTGAAAGCCGACGTTAATGTAACATAAGTACAAGCAGTGCATAAACAGTAACGAAGGAAGCAGTATATTAAACAGACTTTATTGACTGAATTATGTTCAGGACGTGGCCTTACGTGAGCCCAGACTTGTACCACTAAGTGTAATAAACTGAGGATCAAACTGTCGCCATTCATTATTGCTAAGCTTGTGTACAACTGCTGTATCGACATTCGACGATACTGCGACCTAGCTAGTTGTATTTCGGATATAGATAAAAACAAAAACAAACAAAATAGGTTATATTATCCTTTTCTTTTCGTATTTGACGAGGGTCAGTAAAAGCCAGAACTCAGCATGCATTCTTAATTCCAAAATTACTTCAATTTCACTTTTAGCGCCATTTTTAACCCGCCCAATGTTGGCAAGCTGTCGGCTAATTAGCAGTGGCACTGTGACAGGTACAATTTGACACCTGTCACGTTTGACGGCTTCCTGCCGCCATATTGGTTAAAGTGTGCGGTGAGCGGTGAAATTGGGCTACACAGCCAATTAATGTTATTTATTAATTTGATATGTAATGTTTGTAGATAAGATTTTATCTGGATCGAGTGTGAAATCGGTAGTCGAAATATTGAAAGGTTTATTAATTAAAAGTCGTTTAAAAAGTCTGACATGTACACTTGTAATTTGTAAAATATTTATGAAGCTTTTCCATATTACTCGATTGTAAGTTACGAATATGTTTACAGACTAAGTATTCACATTAAGGAGAAGTAATAGCTACCTAGTTAACTATTAATGAAGTCATAACTAATTGACGTCACCGCGCCACCATCGCAAGCGCACGCGATACAATTAATGGGCTCCTAGAACATGACCGCTTTACATTTTTATAATCTAATTTCATTGCTAAGTACTCTAAGTGCTTTTATAATAAATGACCTAGATATAAATTCACAATATCAGCATTACCATTATTTCTTTCAAAATGGCCTATTTAAATGGGTAACTATGACAAATAGGCGAAATATTTCTAATGATAAATAAAATTTAATTCTCTATTTTAATAATTTAATCTTTTGACGAATTTATGTCTGACTGATCCTGTCTTTATGATTTACAAAATAATACTTACTATTTTTTTTAATACGCCAAATAAGTACGCGCTAAGACGTGGAGTTGCGGACACCAGCCCGTTATACCAGTACCAATATATATTTAAAGTCTGATAATTTATTAGAATTGAATTGTAAATTATAATGTTTCATTTAATTTTTATATTTAAAATTAATAGTGTATGTAAAGGACAGATTTTTGTCACTTTTTTTATTTTAGTCCAGTGGTCAGTACGCAAACAAACTGATCAACTAAGTGTTAGTATTTATTAACTAAGTACACATAATTATTTCTATAATATTATTTTTCATCCCTGCCACACGAGCAACCGGACAAAGTGTCTTAGGTACTGTCCTTTAATATGTGCGGTTTTTTTATCATTTAATATAATAGTAAAGTAGAATAAGGAAAAGTAAAACAAATTAAAATATAATAATAATTAGTTTCCCCGTATCCAATTAAAAAGTAAAGCTAGACGAATTGGTGCCCACATGGTTGTAGACGCATTGCAGAGGTTCGTCCATTCGCCTAATTCCGAAATCCTACAATATTTGTGGATTAACTGAATAAGGTAAATCTGATGGTGGATTACGTGTATTTCCCGTGAGAGTGGTACTGATTAACGTTGATTCTTTAATGAATAATTTACTTAATAACTTGCAATGCGATTAACTTTTCCAATTAAATTCTTGATTACGATTCAAGAATTTTAACAAATACTTTTTTATAATCGCTTGGGATGTTGGTGTTTATGGTTTAACTCTGATTGACTAAGTATGTGCCAACAAAAACTGGTTAACTGATTTTCGAAGATCATAAACACAATGTTCCCTAACATTAGCAATAATTTATAACCTAAAAGAGCAGAATCAACTACTATACCACTATAGGTATACTATGACTACCTATAAGAAATAATGAGTCCCGACCAGAAACCTTGTCTGATTCTCAAACATCAAAGCAGCATTGGCAAATGACAAACTCTGAAGGTGCAGTGACTGCAATTGAAAAGGCCGTAGAAGAGATCCCTAGTAATAGTCATAGTAAAATCATTTAAGTCACCATTAAAAGGCAATTTTGAAGTTACACAAGAAGATATTATTAAATCTTGAAGCCCCGTCCAAAAGGTAATTTCGTACAAAGAAGAATGGGAAAGAAACTCCATACTTACTCTTTTAAAATAAGGCTTCACTTCCCACCAAGCAAGATCACATGGTCTGGTTGGAGGATCCTCTCTTTTTTAAATCAGGACTCGTATCTATTTCGGTTGGAGATTAGGATGTAGGCTAGGAGTTCCATACATGCTCTTTTAAAATTAGGCTACGCTCCCCACCAGACAGGATCACTTTACCATGACAGAGGATCCTCTCTTTTCAGCCTACACCTTCTCTAAGCAACACATTGTTATACGTGAAAAAAGCCGCGGGTACAAATAACAACTCCATGAATCTCTAATTAGAAACACTACCTGAATGTAATCAAGTATGAGGTAGTACGAACTGGGTCACAACAGCGCAGGTCACTGGGTTTAGTTACTACCTGACCCGATAGCGCTCCTAGATAGCAGACGCAAAGAACTACCTACTAACTAGTTAGCGTGCCATATATTTAACTGCACTTTAGATCTACCTGCATTGGCTTCATGTAATTTCTAAACATTTAAGACTTTGAAATTAAACACCTCATGCCAATAATGTTAAGTTGTTAATCCGACAATTGGATAGATGACACCATTTATCAATAATTCCAAGACATAACTTCACAAAAAAAAGAGTATATTTTATCCCTGAAATACCGATTAATTTTTAAATACATTTAATATTCGATTTTTAGTTGCTTTGAAATCAATATATAGTTAGTAAATTGAGATGACAGAAAAGTGACGTCATGGTTTAGTATTGTCATAGAAAATCTATGGGGGAATCGCGTTTTGACAGCTCATTAGAAGTACGTCATTTGATTAGTGGTGTTATTTACCCAATTTACCTACTTTAAAATCAGATGAACTAGATAGAATCATAGCTTAGCCCAACACTGCCCAACCGTGTGACTATCTATTTATAAATTGTTATAGTTTGACTCACTTTGAACACTATGAATCGATCGAAATTTAGCAGTCATTTCTGAATTTTTAATATGTACTTAATTCATAGCTTTTTATGCCAGCAACATTGTATTCGCGTGTAACCACGAATATAGTAAAAAAAAATGATTAAGTATGGAGTTTCCTGTTCATTCTTCTCCATATGAAACTACCTTCTGAAAGAGGCAACTACATTCTTTTTTCTAGTAAATGATGTTCAAAAGTGCCTTTTAGCATACCATCACGCCTGTATTCCCCGAAGGGTTAGGCAGAGGTGTACCAATTTACACCCACAGTTCGCCGGTATGTTAAGGTCCCATGTAATAGAGGGCGAGTCTATTGCCATTAACCGGGCACAAATCGTAACTCCGAGCTGCTACTGAGAATTCCATAGAAAAAACCAATAACACTTTTTGCTTGACCCAAGACCTCTAGCGTAGCAGTCACGCTTAGGACCACTAGGCTAACGAGGCAGTTAGCCTCAAAGAGGCCTTTTAGCAGTCGAATTAAAACCAATGATTTAAGTTTCACTTTGACTAAAAACAAAAAAACCATTATAATTTCACTGTTTACAGTACTAGAGAGCGTCAGAGAACGTTATTTGTTTAATTAGCTATTAATTCACAACTCGACCTAATTCCTTGTGGTCGTTTGTCTATGAATAGTCCACCTCATAAATTTCAGTAGCGCCGTTAGACATTTTGTGTGTTTATATCAAGTGGATAGCTTCTGCCCGCCATTTCACCCGTTTTAAGTTACGTTATGTGTGGCTACTTCTCGCTCCCGTGGCAGAAGATAACTTCATATAAGTAGTTTTGCCTGCCACCTACCAGCGCATGAGTAAAGGTACCTATGAATGATTAATTGCTTGGATTACTATAATGTGTACACTGAGAAGTAATTTTTTTAAATGAAAATAAAGCTTTTAACCATAAACACGTAAAATCTCATAGACAAAGTTGTCAACTCAAAACCTCTTTACAATAGACAAAACAATGATGGAATAACTCTGTAGTTGCTGGTGTAGACATGTCTAAACTTTGGCTATTTGTAACTCTAGCTACAAACGAAATCTTTTGACCAAACTGGTGTTACTTTACAAAGGTTTACGTAACACTGTCTAAACCAGAGTTTAACTAATTTAACTAAAGCGGTCAGAATTGGAACGCGTCTGATGTTTCAAACGGATAGGAAGTGGTCCCAAAACAAACAGCGGTGAAGTCTGAAATGTAAGGTTCGGTAGGTTTATGTCTTTAGCGAGATATTATTTTCAGAGCTGTAAATATATCTCTCTGATGTACCTACTTATTAATTTTAAATAATCATAAACGCTGTATCACCCATCCTCACAAACTAAGGTTGCTTCTAAAAGCGAAAGAAAACCGAATCAACAGTGGCGATCACCAGAAAAGCTCATCAAGAATAAAGAATAATTATTATCTTTTGGACTGATTTTCCTGTACATGAAGCTATTGATGTAAGTAACTTAGCTAACTTCACTTGCCAACTTTAAACTTTTAAAGTGAAATATATTAATTCCGCAACTTGCATCACTTACAATGACGCTAAGCTCAAAATGCTGGTAATTCATAAAAAGCCTTCGTACTAAAAAAATATTCATATTGAGCTCACCTCCACGACCTGCCTCAGATCCTCCACGTACACGTTCTCAGTCTGCACTATCTCCGCACACACTCGCTCCAGCTGTGACAGGCCAGGCAGCTCGTCTACCAACTGAGCACCTGTGGACAACGATATCGTGGTCACGGACTACCTGACTGTGAAAGGGCGAACTCACTATCGCTAATCTTCCTTCCTGTAGCTCCTATTGTTTTGTAGTCTTGGACTTGCTTAAATTGTGATGATAGGCATTCCTAATACTTTAAGTAATATATTTGTAGTAGATCTGGCTAATCCATAACATCTTACTGCGATCATCATGCAATCAAAATGCAATGCGATCGAGATCAAGTTTCGTTGTCATCATCATGATATCAGCCCGTAGGATATCCACTGCTGGACCAAAGCCTACCCCATAGGTTTCCAAAAAGACCGGTTAGAAGCGGCCTGCATCCAGTGTCGTCCTGCGATCTTAATCAGGTCGTCCGTCCACCTTGTGGGTGGACGTCCTACGCTACACTTGTAGATTCGTTGTGAAATGTAACAATCTAGAGATGATCTTCAATGATTAAAAGATATAATTATAATGTGCTAGACGTGCCCGTGGCGTCACATGGACCTTAGTGTAACCTAAGGGATTTTCATAATTTTCTTTTTTCCTAAACCACCTCAGTATTGAAAGGAACAAAAAAAAAAATATTTAAATTAGTCGAGCCATTTTTATTAGACTAAAACGGCAATTGATTTTTATATATTTAGAAATAAGGTATAACTTACGTGGTGTGTCCTCCGAATTCCTTTCCTCCGACACACTCGTAGTCATAATCCCAGCGTTATTCACGAAATGATTGCTACCGTTTGCCGAAGTCATGTCCGCATCACTGTGATCATCCAGGCTCTCGATTGAAGCCAAGTACGCAGAGTTCACTCCCCCTTTGTTTTGCACACCACTGCTTGATGTCGAACTTGAAGACGCAATGGAACTCATAGAAAGCGGTCGAGACACTTCCACCGGAGGATTCAGTCTTATGACCTCCTTCTCGCATGTCTTCAGATTCCCAGTGGAACCTATAGCTTCAGGATAGGGAACAGTTTTTGATAAAAGTTTAGATGGACTCTCGTTTTTATTCACGAAATCTTTTCGATGTAAACTGTTTGTGCCTTCATTCAATTTCGGCACTTTTGCTGAAGTCTGTACGGGACTTTTAGGCGTTGGCTTCATCGGCGAGTTATCTTTCGACGACAGTTTGATATCGAATTCTCTATCGTTAGAAGTTATAGAGAGCTCGATCGATTGATCGATATAAGGAAGAGACAAAGATTCAAAAGCAGTTTTGTTGTTCACAACTGGAACGTCGTATATAGCTGGCTTGTTGTTCGTTGGGACATCGTAAGTTTGAGCATCATCAATTTTAAATTCAGGTTTCAGTGGCACCGATATGACAGGAGATGCAATGTCCTCACTTTTGGATTTCGTAAAGCTTTTGATAGCACAGGGCTGATCATAAATGTCGACCGAGGGAAGTATTTCGACTCCAGACTGAGAGATTTTGGAGGTAGCTCCGACTAACGGAATGTTAGATTTATGTCTCATTGAAGATCTACCGACATTCACCGTTTTCTTTTGAAATTTTAACGGTGCCGTTTCACTTGTAGCACTTGAAATCATCCGTTTCACATTTGGCGAGAGATTATCAAACGTAGTTTCTTGTTTCATTTCTTTAAATGTTTTTTGAACTTTACTTAACGCAGAATCACTGAACACTTTACACTTATCATCACTAGCACCGTTGTCGTCACTTTTAGTTCGTAATGAATATAATGAGCTTTTGTTAAATGTTGCTATTGGGAGCTTGACACCTCCTGTGATCATTTTGTCTCCTCCAGTCTTGGATATGTCTTGTTGAGTGTCCTCTGTTACTTCAAATATGGTCTCTACAGGAGGGTCGTTTCTAGCATCTTTTGCGGTTTCCAATCGACTTGCTTCTGGTCTTAAACTCTTTCCTGGTTCTAATAAAGAATCGTATATGCCGATCAGCGTTGGCGTTAGATCCGTTGTGCTACCTGTAACAAGCAATACGGTTTATTGAGTAAAATGCTACTGGTTTTCAAAATGAGAACATAATGCTACTACAACTTGGACCTTACATATACAATTACAAGGTAGAAAGTTCTTTTTTCTATGAACAGTTGCATTATAAACGCTAACAGAATCAAATGAAATCTTGGTAATAATACAAACTTCAACGCGGCATATATGAATACCAACCAATCCGTGACTCGATCATAAAATGAAGTGTTTCAATAACTCTTTAATAAAAATTATTCACCAATGCAATTTATTTTATGCTGCAATCAAATTTATTAGCATTAATATTTATGAATAAGCGTTTAGTAAGGGCCTTTCGCAAATCATCCAATAATTTGTGGATGACATAAAATATGAATGTCTATTGAAATGTGTTAATCTTGTACCTTACCGGTTTTGGACATGGTTTTAGATTTTGTAAAGCGTTAATTGCGGCATATCGGCTTAGGAAAGATTTGATCGTATTTATGCTACTTGTCTTTACAGATAATATGATAAATAAGCAATAAAGCTTATCATAATTATCAATAAATAAATGTGTAGTTGTGGAAAGGAGAGGGGAGGCGAACCAAGCAAACTTGGCTGAATTCAATTGAAGACAGTGATGTATAAAGATTAAAGTTTATTAGAATTTGTGAAGTCTACTGTCATCAGTCGCTTCAAATGTCTACTTTAAGGAAAATAATAACTTATAATTATAATAATTACTACAACATCTTAAAGAAAACGAGGATTTCGGGACTTGAGTGTAATAAGTTAACTTGTTGTCGGTTGACATTACACCAGTCATGTTATAAGCTCAATGTTTGACATAAAATGCTAGCCTACCCCCGTCGTTACAACACTTCCTCATAATGACTCTGACAACGCGTTGAAGGGTAGCTGCGTTTGAATTTATTGCTAGCCACACTGTTCCCACCCACAATCTGTCAATCCAGATTGTTATCAAGTCACAGACGTCACCGGATTATGTCATTAGCCGAAAGCATTGCCCAATAGAAAGCTTTTAAAGTTATTAAACGGAACTACTCTGTTTGGATCGATTTCAAAGACACGCGATGACTTTGATTTTATGAGTTTTTCTTTTTTATTTATGGCCAGTTAAATATAGCTTTTCATAGGTGGTCGGTGTACTTAATTGGCTACAGAGGTCAACGCCACGTAATAGCTACAGACCTTTTTTTAAAGTCAAATTATTAACGTGCAAATTCAATGTCCGTTGCCTAATTTCAGGGTATTCAAGCAGTATTAAAGATCTTTAAGATATCGTAACAGAAGAAGAAAAGAAAGCTTCTGATGTCCAAAGAGAAGTCATAGAAAGCCAATGACTTGAAACGGCACTAACTGACTTTTTAGCGTATTGATGGCAAATTAATACAGGTACTAAATGTTTTTTTGTCTGACCTAGTATTCAGCCTCAGCAACACCACCCGCTGACACAGTAACATTAGGTCCTTACGAGTGCTGATGGTAGTTCATGTAACGCAAGATAAAAGGTGGGCCATGGTCTGCGGTAAGACACCGCATAGGTACTACAGATCGGTGATGACTGACAAGCCAGAAGTCATTACAAAAATGAAGGACAAAATAACCAAGAGAACCTCATTCATCAAATCCCCATTGACGAGATATCGAAACAAATTGTCCACTTTATCAACCCAGCGATACATCACGAAAGTTTAAAAAAGCAATTTTGTAGATGCATCTAAGGCAGTTGTCCCACAGCCGGCGAGAAAGTGACTAACTATTGGCTATTTTCTCGCTCAAGAAACGTTTAATAGATATGCATTCCGTGTAAACATCGCTCACTGTTTATGCTGAGGGCGAGGATTCGCTGCACTAGTTGGTCGCTGAGCAACAAGACTAATCAAAGATAATACTCACACAGCGATACTCGCTTAACGGGCAGAACACTCACCGAGAGACTTGCTACATACACACGTATACCAGCGGTGATGGCCGAGTGAGTGGTGATAGTAATCGCCTGTCGTGAACTATCAGAACTACACACTCGATTTTCGCCAACTCGTTTCTCGCTCATCGTTGGCGGTGGGACAAATGCCTAAAGCACCACCAAGAAAATGGAGTGGTAACAAAAGAGCATCAATGACTTCCCGCTGTGAACTATAGAACCTGATTTACATGATAATAGATAGAAATACAAGTTATTTTGTACTTACACTATCGTTCCCCAATGGTTCACCGTAATAAAATATCTATTAACTCCGCCTGATGCTCTTTTATTAGGCTGATAAGAAAGGATAGTGTTGGATTACATTTTATGGATCTGTCAGGCTTTCTTTTTCTTTAGGCTTGCTTTGCGTGCCTTTAGATTACAATAAAGTGGTTTCAAATTTTTGATATCTGTATCAGACGTTGCGTTTTCTTGTTGATTAAAAATGAATTTAACTTCCCTCATGATCTGAGGACGGGTTTTTTTTAAGTTACTATGTTTCGGACGTAATGAGCATGGCGGTTGAAAGCTTTGTCATGCTTACATAAATGTCTCGCTGATGGTGGCGCGTGTATTGGATCGTTCGGTTCCCTTCAAGATGGTTGAGCTGAATGGTGCTGATGCAAGCGTCATGATCGTGAACGGGCGCTGTCAGTCGGGATTGGTCATCTCTTATCGGCCATGGCTTACATCTTTATTATTATTTTATTGTTTTATATTCACCTTCATTGTTTTCACATACAACAAGAATATTGTAATTGTAAAAATCAAATTAAAGGAAAAGAGTGTCCATGGAGTTTCTTGCTCGTTCTTCTCCATAGAGACCTACGTTTTGGAACTACCTTCAGCAACTAGCTTCAACTTTAAACTGTAACTTATTGACAATTCGAAAGTGCCTATAAATGGTCTAATTGAAATAAATGCTTTGACTTTGACTTTATGGTGAATTGAACCTTAACTCCAACTAATTAAAGTGGATTAGATTAGTGACCCAGTTCTCATGCCGTCAAAACTGCTGATCAATTAAGCAATCACCTTCGGGCTTGCAAGCGAATACTCTTAAGGGTGAGGCTACAGTAGGCAGCGATTTGCGATGCGACTGGAAGAGCTAAACGAGATAAACATGGTATGGCTACCTTTAAGCGTATTTTTGTATAAGTGAGAAGTTTTCTCTGCCTCGTTAGCCTCGTGGTCCTACGCGCGACTGCTACGCTAGAGGTCTTGGGCTCGGTTCCCGGGTCGAGCAAAAAGTGTTATTGTTATTTGTTAGGATTTGTGCCCGGTTATTGGCAATAGGCTGGCCCCCTATCACATGGGACCTAAATATACCGGCGAACTGTAGATGTACATTGGTACACCTCTGCCTAAACCTTTGGGGAATACAGGCGTGATGGTATGTTGAGAAGTTTTCTAATAAAAGCGCTTTAATTTCGCTAATATGTGATGTAGCAGATGCCATGATTACAGTACTGTTGTCCCTATCACATAAACAAAACAAAAATCGCTAGTAATATTTTGATATACGGTGTCCGTACGTGAGCGTTCATATATTTGTTTTAATCGCTCATGTGTCGCATGTCGCGTCGCGCCCTTATGTTACCTTAGCCTAAGACCTATCTATATAATTATTTCTTTAATAAAATATAATTATTTGTACACCTTTTATCTGACATTTTTAAATTTTATTATTATTTTTACACTGTAAATGGTAGGATATAGAGATCGTAATTATAAGTGACTGTAACAACATTTCACCTATGGACACAAATAAATGGAATTGAATCTTAGATTACTCCTGTATCCGCCTCGGTAGCCTAGTGGTCCTAAGCGCGACTGCTACGCTAGAGGTCTTGGGTTCGATTCCCAGGTCGAGCAAAAAGTGTTATTGGGTTTTTCTATGAAATTCTCAGTAGCAGCTCGGAGTTAGGATTTGTGCCCGGTTAATGGCAATAGGCTCGCCCCTTATTACATGGGACCTAAATATACCGGCGAACTGTGGGTGTACATTGTTACACCTCTGCCTAACCCTTCGGGGAATACAGGCGTGAGTGTATATTTTTATTACTCCTGTGTTTGTAATTTATTTCAATCCGACCGGTCGGTAGTCCAAAAAATTTGCGCGCTTAAACAAGCATTCCTCTTCAGCTTTATTATACTTAATACCAGCGACCTGCCCGCGACTTCGTCCGCGTGGCTTATTTCACTCGCGTTAAGTTACATCTTTCATTACTGCTCCGCTCCCGTGTGTCGTAGCGTGATGTTATATAGCCTATTTTACTCGGGAATAATGTAGCTATCTATTGGTAAAAAAATGGTTAAAATCGGTCTAGTAGTTTCGGAGGCTATTCGTTACAAACAAACAAAAAAATCGTTCCTCTTTACCTTATTAGTATAGACTATAGATTTAAGATTCTATATTTCTATCAGACGACCCATATGTACAATTCCTTCATAGACACAACCAATCATCTTTATTAGTTTCCTAACACCGATACAGGATGCTCTGTATCATCTCAAGGAATAGAATCACTTGATCGGAGCAATACTCAGCGGAAATGCCCCATTCAGAGGGCGAAGTTCACTGGCACGGCGGTGTATATCTAGAGAGGTTGATACCACTGCGCTCTACTGTGGTACTAACGACCAGAAAGTAGTGTTTAGGAATAATAGTCTACCAAGCATTATTATTTATTTTAATAGTTCAATAGCTCCTGCTGTCCACTTTGTCCGTGTAGTTTCTTACCCACGTTAACTTACGTCTCTGGTTACTGTTCCGCTCCCGTGAGTCGTAGCGTGATTTTTTATAGCCTATACTATTCCTCATGAATGTAGCTATCATATACAAAAATATTTATTCCAATCCGACTGTTAGTTTCAAAGATAAGAGCGAAGAAAAAAACATCACATCTTGTCATTTATCAATACAACAAAAAACGGTCGAGCCGTTTTCAAGTTCTTGTAAACATTTGAGGTATGTAAAACTGCAACTTATATTATGTTGAAAAATATATTTTTTATTTTCTCCTATGTCAACATGTACTATGGTAGTCGCCACGGGTCGTGAGCAAGTTAATTTTCGGGATTTCAGATTCCTTTCCGGGTATTTTAGGCCGCCGACGCTGCACGCGATTGGTCCGTCTGCCAGACCGATCGCGTGCAGCGTCGGCGCCCCAAAAAACCCCGAAAGGAACCCAAAAACTGAAAAATTAACTTGACATTTGTGCTCACGAGTCGTGGCGACTAATATACCTATAATTATTTAGTTACAGAAGACAAAACTTCTACAGTCTGTTGTCTTGTGCATTATTTATTTTCCAAGAAAGTATTATCATCTCCACAAACATATAGAACGAACTACGGTACTAGGCGCTCAAAGATGAGTCAGAGTATTTTCGTCACCAGTAATAGCCCTCGTTCATTACGTACATCGTCTTACAAGTGCTAAATACTAATTGAACCTTGCTTTCTCAACATAACCATATATGTATAACGGACTTGTCATTCTATTGTAGCATTGTTGTTGGTATGAAGACGGATCTACTGAAATCATCTTCATAAAGTCTTCGCGGGTAAAATCTATCTATCTAAATAAAATTTAAGTGTCTGTTTGTAATGTCAAAATAACAAAATACGTTATACGAAATAAATAAGAGAAAATGGCTCTTGCACGAAAAAACTTACAATTAAAAAAAATCGTATGGCTGTTTGTCTGTTTCTTCCGGCTGATAGCTTTTGTGACGATAATCAGACGGTTAGGTCGTAAGACCTCACAGCTTGAACATCAACACAACCCGGACCAACATCTACATAACGACCATGTTAATTCAGAAAGTAAATATTTCCTCAAACATACATCCACGCTACAGTAACATTCATCTTTTTAGCTAAAACTTGAACATACCTGACTCATCGACACCCACGAAGGTGCATAATTAAAATTCTATAGAACATTCCATGTCTGACTCATTTTTGGTTTAGCCAGGACATGCCAAAGTCCTGACAGTGAAAAATAAAAAACACAAAACTAAAGAATTCTTAGTCTTAAATCTATAGACAAAGAAAATGAATGGCTTGCGGAGAAATAAAAAAAATGTTCCCTAGTGTAGATATTTTTTTAAATCGATGTCCCACATCTTCATTTCTTCTACATTTGTAGGTGCTGCGTTGACAAACATAATTATAACCCCACTTCACAAACGACCAGATCTGGAATAGCTACCTATAGGCCATTCAAAATTGTTTCATCAGGGAATCAAACCACGACACGCCTTGCCACCAAACAGTAAGTTTACAGAAAGTGCAATATTTGAACTAAAAATACACAAAACATAAAAATACATGTCAAGTTAAATAAAAATGATGGTTTTGTCATGTTGAGAGGATGAGTGAAAGGTGACTAACAAAAGGGATTTATATGGCAGATGTGAGTGGCAACGCCGGGAGAGGACGCCCTAGAAAGACCTACCCTGACCTTATTGGTGGGGTTCTTCAGAAAGGTCGGGTGCACAGTACTCGTAATCGACGTGCTTGTATAAACAGACGTATGAACGTGGACGAGGCGAAAGAAGTGTGTAAGGATCGTAGCAGGTGACGTTCTGTGGTTTCTGCCTACCCCTATGGGAAAAAGGCGAGACTTTATGTATGTATGGTAAATAAAAACATCAATGTAACACTGTTACGAGAAAGGATCAGATAATCGGATGCAATTTTTCTCTTAACTTTTAATATTGGCTTAGAATGGAATGGAATTTTGTATAGAAAAAATCCCTCGATTCCGAGATGGTCGTGGATTTTTTTCTTAATAACAATTGTGAGTGTCAAAGACAATTATTAGTGCTCTACAAAAACGAACTTTTTCTAACATCTTTTTTTCTTCTCAATGTGCTATTTTAAAGCGGCTGTAAGGTAGATTATAGATATCGTAGCCGCCACGAGTCGTGAGCACGGACGTCAATTTAATTTTTGGATTTTTGGGTTCCTTTCAGCGTTTTTGGGTTCGCCGACGCTGCACGTGATTGGCCCGTCAGTCGAACCGATCGCGTGCAGCGTTGGCGCTCAAAAAACCCAAGAAGCCGCCACGAGTCGTGAGCACAGACGTCTAGTTATAGACGTCTGTGCTCACGACTCGTGGCGGCTACTATCTTCCGTAGTAACTTGATACTGGCTAGACGATGCAGGACAATAGCCTAGAATGTAAGAGCACTAGGAAACTCATTTACAACAATGCTACATTATCTTACTTTGTTTACGATAGTACCTAGAATTGCTAGCCATAACATAACTACACGACGCGACGATTTATCAACCACTTTGAATAATTTTAAAAGTAATGATGATGACTTCACTTTTACCAAGTAACCTCACACTAAATTATAAATCTGAATGTAAATAACACTGTCTGCATGTTTGTTACCTCATTACGACAAAACCACTGAACCCAATAGTAATGAAATTTGACAAAGAGTTAGTTTGGGATCTGAATAAGTAACTTTTAATTCTTGCCTGCGTCCACGATAAACGCGATTCAAGCGGACTAAATCACGGGGGAAAACTAATTACGGCAATTCTAATAAAAATATAAAGCTCAACTGGCCTATTTGAATATACTGCTAAGCTTGACTCTTTTAAGTTATCATTTGTGCAAATACAATTTTTTTAATGCGGTTGCTAAGACACTAACTTAGGCAAAAGCACTCACGTGAATAAAAATAGCTATCAAAATGAAAACTCACGACATAATACCGTTCCATTCTACAATTCAAAGGGCATAAATGATATTGATCAAATTAATATTTCTTTGTCTGTATCCAAGCGACAAGCACACAACATTATATTGAATCGCCATCGCCCTGTCGATGTCGCCTTGAACCACTAACCTTTAGTGACCCACATAACCACTAGCGCCATTGCTCTAAAACTAATCTGTGAATAGCTGACAGTCCTATTGTCCACAGATAATACAAGCATTTTATGCTTATTAAGTTGGCATTCTGTTCAGTTGACAGGTTGTATAGCTGTCAAATTTGAATTTTGAATGGAGTTTTACCTTGTAATTTGAACAAAAGCGTAGTGCACCTGAACGGGACCTTTGAAAGAAATTAGGAACGATGCAATGATAGTACCTACTGGTTGAAATTTCAATGAGTACCCTCAAATGTTACCTAAATGGCATATTTCAACCCTGAGGACGTGGGTGCACGCTCGCGTGTCTGTATTGGAAGTTAATTTGAGTAGCTCTAATGTGATGGGTGATGGGTTTTCACAGGACGCGAGTTTTTGCGTAGGCTCTAATATTTCGGTTGCGAGTGCCTACAGTACTATAATATTATATATTATAATATTATTATAATATTATATTATTTCTATAATATATCACTTCTTCAAAAGCAAAGCGGGATCCCTAGACAACCAATCTACCACTACACAAAATGATTCAAAGTTCATTCATCAAGATCCGCATCACCACTGCCACTTTCCACATCTTCTTACTCAGATCACTCTAAACAACACAAAATGAGTTCTAGACCAAATAGTAAAAGCTTCGAACATTGACCCTCGAAAACGTAAACACCAATAAAGCACTAAAACCTGTGTGGTCGGACTGTCAGCATAGTTTTCGTCACGTCTCATATATTTAGTGACGGCGGTCTAACAAGCCGAGACGATACCGAGCAGGCGACGGAATTAACCGAAGCTATGTGCCGAACGCGGAAGATGGGGCAACTAATACTCTTTAGATAGATTTCAGACTATTGGATAAATAGAACCATTGGACAACAAGTCTTAAGTCGAGATCAACTTGGCACTGGCATCTGGAAATCTATAGTCATAGTGTTAAACCATTACGCCTGTATTCCCCGAAGGGTTAGGCAGAGGTGTACCATATGTACACCCACAATGCGCCGGTATGTTTAAGCCCATGTGATAGGGGGTGAGCCTATTACGATTAACCGGGCACAAATCTTAACTCCGACCTGCTGCTGAGAATTTCATAGCAAAACCCAATAACACTTTGCTCGACCCAAGACCTCTAGCGTAGCAGTCGCGCTTAGGACCACTAGGCTAGAGATTCAGTCATAGTGTTAAAATTAACCATATAAGCCTTTTTTTACGGATGAAAAATCATGAAACGAATTCCGCAACCCTAAGCCATTTAGGCCTAACATAATCAATTTCAAAGAGATTAATTTGAATATTAATGGATAAAACAGTAACAACACTGTTGACGCAGTAGCTGAGCAATTCGCTGATGTCATGGATATCATGGGTTATTGAACCCACGATATTCAGGACATCAGCGAATTGCTCAAAATTGCGAATTGCGGGAATTGTCCCGCACGATACAAATATCTGTACATATACAAGTTTCTACAGGTAGTTATTCTGGGTCTAGATGTTTGTGTACGTGAGAAACTCACCCACGGTACAGGAGAAATTCCTAGTGTTGAAGAACGTTATTAAAAACAACTTTTAGGCGGTTCACCCACTGGCGAAGCGTCCCGCCGCCGGGCGCCTTGCGCGGTACAAAAATCCCGCGCGTAGACGCGTCGACTGTGTGTGGACCTAGGCGTGTTTTCTATACAAATTGAAACTCTTGTATACGATGTTAAAATCTGCCGCCCCGCGCCACGCGTCGAGGCGCGGTGCAGTGGGCTAAGCGCCTTAGGTTGAATATAAAAAAAAACAGTTTATGAAGTGTCGTAAACAATTTTGACGCCAGTTCCACTCCAGATATTCTATTAATTCTCTGTTCTATATTATTGATGATAGAATCTAACAAGAAGCTATTAATGTCTGAGATGAACGGAATTGCTCAAGGGAAATCAGATTTTCACAGTAGGTACATTCTAGTCGGCGTAGGTGGGTGTTGCTGCCCAAACGACGGACATAGTTCATTAATCTTACGACACCTACGTGCAGGCATGATGGTGAAGACCACACAACATGCATTTAACACTGAATAATAATAATAAGTATACTGGCATATTAATGTCCCACTGCAGGGCAAAGGTCTCTTCTCGTACAGAAGGCACGACCATTGATTACCACGGTTGCTTTGGCGATTAGCCTAGTGGTCCTAAGCGCGACTGCTACGCTAGAGGTCTTGGGTTCGATTGCCAGGTCGAGCAAAGTGTAATTGGGTTTTTCTATGAAATTCTTAGTAGCACCTAGGAGTTAGGATTTGTGCCCGGTGAATGGCAATAGCTCTCCCCTTATTACATGGGACCTAAACATACGCGCGAACTGTGGGTGTATATTGTTACACCTCTGCCTAACCCTTCGGGGAATACAGGCGGGATGGTATGTGTGTTATACTAATATTATTAAGAAGGAGTTGTTTGTTTGAACGGGCCGATCTATGGAAATACTGTTTCGAGTCTGAAATGAACTCCAGTCTCTCAATAATTAAATTGAATACGTCTGTCCGTAACTGCTGTAATTCAATATACAAAATGTGGTGCATTACTCCAACAATAACAGTTTATTGTACATCCCAAAATTAGATTTTAAAGCGTAAAATATTCAAAATCGTGAAAAAAAATTTTTGCAAAAATGAGAGAAAAATTGACGTTGGTTGGTTTTGTTTTAGCATAACTAACCCCAATTAATCAATTAATTACGCTAAAGAAAAATATATTAAACGATTGATAAGAACAAACTTACGGACGACCATATCTAGAAAGCCATACGGAATATTTATCGCGTCAATAAATTAGAAATCTCAAAAGTGAAGCTTCAAACCTTTTGATCTCCACTTGAGATGGGTAAAGCCACTTGAACGGTCCCTGGCTCACAAATGTCCCAAATAAATATAAATAAGTACTTGAAATCAAGTTTAATATTCTTGGACTTTTCCATTTGACGCAAGCGAATGAAATGGTTTTTAAGCGAACTTGAATGGAATTAAATTTGTGATCGTAATTATTCGTAGCGTTCATTATGAATTAATTAATCATGAAAGCAATTTTAAACCATGATGTCTACTAAATTATAAATTTTACTAGAGATCAGCCCCCTGCTTCGCAGGAGTGCAGTTTTATTAAGTTTATCATCCAAAATTACCATCGCTTCTGACAATATTTCCGAAAAAAAATCAAAAAATACGAACTCCACAACAGCTGCACTATTACTGCATAATCAATTCATAATAATTATGACAAGAAGATTTTTGAAGTATTAAGTCCGGTTTCCACCAAAGTGGAAATAAAAGGAAATGGCTCGGACAACCAATCGGCTTGCGTTATTTTCACATCTCACTATCAAAGTCAAATTAAAACATTTAAAAGCAATTTTGAATTATCAAGAAATCAGTCAATTATAGCATAATATGTAAAAAAAGACCGCTTATCTTCAAAGCAATACAATACAATATTGGTTGTTTATGAGACATCTCCTCTCTGCTTTGATGGAGACCGGGCCTTACCCATTACAGGCACATTTTAATACTGTTCTCTCAAACACGTTCCACAGGCCGTTATCTTGCCCAGCAAATATCTTCGTTTTTCTTTTATTCCCGATTAGTGTTTCAAGAATTGCTATAAAAATACCGTAGGTAAAAATACCCTAGGGTACTGTCGGCAGAACCGATTAATGATGCATTTGACTGCATAGCTTGTAATTGTTGTGTTGTTTTGCTAAGATAAAAAGATTCAAGCAAAGATTTCCTTACTTCAAGACTGAATTATAAAAAATAATGTTTTAAAAAGATGGGTCATTCTCATTTCTCTTGGACAAGAAATCAGGTTAAAAATTATCATTACGTGTGACAGATTTCGTGAAAGAGCAATAAACATCCATCCGTTCTCACAAACTTTTCCGTTTATATATTAGTAGGATGTTGGAATGGCGATTGTCGCGAATCTCAAACATAAGAACTTAAGACGAAATTATACAAACTATCTTGTTTCGATTTACATTTGCGGTATAAGGAATACAATCTATATACCCCGCCCGCTGTGTCACCTGCGTTTAGTTTGGTCTTTACGCTCCGCTATTTGGTTGTTGTTAACCCCCGACGCAAAAACGACGGGGTGTTATAAGTTTGACGTGTCTGTGTGTGTGTGTGTCTGTCTGTGGCATCGTTGCTCCCGAACGCATGAACTTGTTGATTTTGTTTTTTGTGTTTGAAAGGTTAATTAGTCGGGACTGTTCTTAGGTTTGTTTGATGGAAATCGGTTCAGCGGTTTCAAAGTTATCAGCTCTTTTGTGAGCTACGGCAGTGGTTTTTTTATCTTCTGTCGGCGGTTACTTAAAATTTTTAATTTTGTGTTTTTTTTGGTAAATTTTCAGTCTCGTTTACTTTTGCAATATTGGTCCTGCTCCATACAGACATACAGGTATTAGGAAAACATTTAAATAAAAAAGTAGTTATGCTACGCAGCCTGTCAACTTTTTAACATCTAACTCTTAAAAAATCTGTCTACCCATTAGAATTCCCATCAAAATATTTATACATGGTAACCCTAGCCCAGCCCACGGGCTGCGCAGGCGCACCGCAGATCAAAGCACACCTCCATAGGAATAGAAACACCGCACTTCCTGCTTCGTATGCATGCTTTTAATTTATCCAGGAAATAGACTTATAGTATTCGTTTTTTTTTTAATTTAAAAGTCGCGTCGCGAAAGATTGGACATAAGTATGTTCTCAATACTTATATGGTTATTTCTTGCAAAGCTAATGATGGACATGAAAAGTAAGATTTATAAAAATTTATACTTTTTTTTGCTTATATTAATATGGAAAATCAGCGAAAGTGGTGACCAAATTTCTGCCTAAAAGTTGAAATCACTACAACCAAGAATGACCGAGATTTTGGCTTAAAGTGAGTACACAGTATCTTTGTCATTTAACTGTGTTAAAAAATGTCAGACATGATTTGAATTTACGAGTTTTTTTGGTTTCAATACCTCAACGCCTAGCATCACGATTACTAAGTATTCCACAATTTTAAATATGGAAATAATATCATTTTACTACTAGTTTTGATATTTTTCGAAGAAAATCGAAGGCCTTTTTTTTACATCAACTATTTCCTCATATGTCTTCAAATTTCATATTATAAGTAAAAAAAAAATAACTTAAATTCAGTCATCTATGTATAATATAATACACATACATACATAAACTCACGCCTTTTTTCCATGGTGGTAGGCAGACACCACAGAACGCTACCTGCAACGATCCTTACATAAAAAAGCAAGTGTACAATAAACATCTGCACTTAACGTCAACAATGTTAAAGCATAATTAGCAAAACACAGAACATAATAATTTTACGACTAGCCTCATAAAATTAATGGCTACAATATTTTATTTACGATAGCTTTGCAGGCCTGGTTTTACGCAAACTAATCATGAAAGATACTAAAATGGTTATTAAAATTATAATATTATTATAAACATGAAGCTTTGCTACTGTAAAGGATTTTGATGACTTTTATTAAGGTGGTCGTATAATGGCAACACTATCACTGTAATATGTAGTTACAACATTTCAGAATGTAGCCAAACAATATACTTATATAAAAAATGCTGGCAATATTGCACTGTAGGGGCGACGAAAAATAATGTGAGTGGAGTGGTTAAATAATTGTTATAGCAAAACTTCCCGGAGTTGCTGGGCAACACGGAATAATATTGCCAAATATTACGATGATGGGACCATACTTAAAACATTGCTAACAATACAATATTGCACATCACATTTTGCCGGGAAAGTAAAACTCGTATAGGAACACCCTTACTAAAAAAAAAGAAGAAAAATAAAGACCACCATAAATCCTGCATTCCTAATTCAAAATTAAACATAACCTATTCAAAATTTCGGGCGTCTATTTTAACAAGTTTTAACCAAAAGTATATTGTAACTACTTATTTGTTTATCTCAAGATAAAGAAAACTATTTCAATTGAATACTCATTTTAGTTACTGTAATCTTAATGGGTTCAAGTGGACTACAAAACAGAACGAAAGACTCTCAGGGGGCAATTGTCTTAAGACAAAACGAAACAAAGCTTATACTAGAATCAAAAGTACTTTGAAGCCATCTTGGATAGGTATATTCTTTAGAAATTCACAACACAAGTAATCGCTCAAAAGGAAAATACGCTGTTATCGAACAACAATGTTGCAAATGTCAAACCAACTTTGTAGTAATACGCTTACTTTATTAAACATTAAAACAATCTACACTTTAATCCCGCCGCTTCCTTACCATCAGCAAGTCATTTCCATGTAATCGCTGCCATGTCATAAATCACAGTACCGAGCAATACTCAAGCATGTTTACTCGACCCAGGTACTGAACTCGCGACCTCTCCGTAACGAACAAGGCACTTAGGTACAATATGCCTCGATTAAAAGTAAGTACATGTCATAATAGCATATCATAAAAGTGAAAGCATACGTTTGCAGGGACAACCTGCGAAGCACAGACAATGAGATGGGTGTGCTCTATGGCATTTAGTTTATGGTGTAATGACAGATCGTAAGTTGTCTATGGCAAGAAAAATGGAGGGAAAGTCAAGAACTACAAGTTTCTTCGATTTGATAGACAAAAGGCGCATGCATATGAATATTGAGGAGGGACACAATGTAATAAAACCTGTAAACGGTTAGTAATTAAAATAAATTACTTCTATGAAAGTAGAAAATTATATTATTCAGGGGAAATTATAATCTATTCACACGCAAATATCTGATTTTCCTTTTAAGTCATGGGAAAAGATCTAAGTACGTAGATACTGCATAATTATATAGCGATTGAAAAGTAAAGTAATCTCATTTTTCTAGTTGGCCGTAAAAAAACAAGATGGTTGGCGCGGGAGCAAACAGCTGTTCGTTTTCCCGCGTCGCGACGGCGCCTGCGCGGTGCCGGCGCCACGCGGCGCCATATGTTAGGTTACCATAGTGCATACATAGTGAGGTTTACTGGGACAAGACCTTATGTACTCATTGCTGAGTTCTTTACAACGCGGACCTCCTCTTTGAAAGCATGATTAGAGAATAGCACTTGAGATATTTGCATAGTTTTTAAGAATAATCATAATAAAGTTTCTACTGAAGATACCTTTCCTTAACTATTAAAATAGGTAGTTGCTACCCATTATGATGCAAAAGAAATTCCTAGCGTGGGCTAGCTATTACTTATTCTTTGGGTGGAGCAACGGTTTAAAAAAAATGTAGTTCGTGACTGGCTTGCATGAAAGCGCACACCCCGCGCCCCATTTGATCCTCAATTTACTCCGTATTTTATGGTGTTATTTGCGCATTGTTTAAGATGTTTGTTGATATACATATACCACTTTAACATAAGTTAGCTAATCGATTTCCAGCAACAAACTTAAAGACTGCTTTCGCAAAACCAACGTGCAAAACTGCAGTCCCTATTTAATCTGTGCCTCGGTGTTGACACGCAGAAAAAAACTAACCATAAAGAAACCGCGGCAAATTGACTTCTCCTGGAACCACTATTTATAGTACAAGATACCTTATTTCAAGTATTTTCTTCCGTGTACTCGATACTAATTGATCTCGAAACTAACCGATCTAATAAGCGATATTTTCTTTTAAAAAATGGGTGTCATTTCCTTTTGGTATTGTAGGTTGTCTCAAGGGAAAAGACTGTACTAGTTTATAAATTATTACTAATAGCAGGTAGGTAAACATCTTGTAAGGATAGAAAAAATATTTTTTATTTTTTAAACTTTTGTCACGCACAACAAATAATTATTTTAATTGCACCGAAACACTTATAAATTAAAACCTTTATATCAAGTCACAAGAAGTTTATATTACACTCATTGTCAATTATCGTCATAAAAGTAATGAAAGTCATTAATAAAGAGAGTACCGTTTTAATTATTTAGTGCAATGGCGCACGCGACGTTAATTAAACGGTAAGTATTATTTAAATCTGGCAATCTGGGGTTTAATTGTATCACATTGCATTACTATAATGGGTCCTTAAATACATATGTTACCGGCAATCTGTATAAATCAGGTATTCTATACAATACTTAGGTAAAATTTAGAATACCTGGGGCGTTCAGGCAAAGTATGAAATGTAATGAATATTATTGTGCATTACATACTTTACCTAGGTAATGTACACAATTCCTAGGGTTTGTATAGAATACCTGCTGGTCTACAGGCAATGTGTAAAATAAATCGATTTTAGTCAAAGTCAAAGCATTTATTTCAATTAAGTAGACCATTTACAGGCACTTTTGAATTGTCAAGAAGTTACAGTTTAAGATGTTCCAAAACTGGTTCCAAAACGTAGTGTCTAGCTTAAATGCACATAATTGTGATGAAAACAAAAGAAAAAAACTTTCAGAAACCATTTTAAAGAGAACTCCTTTAAAATCGTCAGAAACAATTGTAGGTATTCTTAGGGCAAAAGTCGATACATCTATAGCAAAATAGTAGTGAAATATGTAAAGGAAAGCTACTATCTACACTCCGTCAAAAGCTCTTCAATACTTACTAATAAGTAGAACTTCAACTTGTTACTTTGTAAGAACGGTGAAAACTGCACTCAGCTCCACGTCAAATCGTATGCAAGTTGATGCGAAGTGCGCATGCCAGTGCTATCGGTCAGTGTTACCAGTGCAATAAAAATTATAACGAATATTCATGCTCCAGTCGCATTTACTGTTAGGTGACGGCGGCGGGCGGCGCGACGATTGCAATGTTTTTTAATTAGATGCTGCCTAATTTAATCAAGTAAGTATTGAAGCAAGTAAGATTTTGCTTAGGTAGGTTACTTTGTGTTTTCAATGAACTTTCATGTAGTTTTCAGATATTTAAATAATACAAACAGAATCCTTCATCGCTGACCACAATACAAAGATGAGTCTAGTCAATACATGACAGAGTTTAACGAATACGAGTTGGTTCCTAAAGTAGGTTTAGCCAATAATCCACATAAAATATACCTCCTGCCGACTAAGAATTTAAATAAACCCAATTTCCAAGAGATATCTTGAAAACGTGACCCAGCTACGTTTATGAGTATCAATTCGGTTTGGCGCCATGCGTAGGCCGTTCCCGCCAAAATACTTCAGTGACACATGTCAAGACGTTCGAAATCCGAACATTCCGGAAATTCCACTTTACTAGGTTTGAACTTAACTTTTTAATCCGACAGACGAATTAATGAACTGTTTGTTTTTTTCCAACATAGATAACCTAAAGAGTTGTTTGTAAAAACAAAACGTTAATTTGATATATAATTATGAAAAATTAAACGCTCTCATTTTAGTTAGCCAAGTGTGTTGCGTTTATTATTTTTACGCAAAATACACTGCCAAAAATCAATACGTTTACTATTTAGTGGATAGTGGTAGACTTTCATTGTTATGATTACGACCTAATTTTCTACTTTAACAAAAAAAACAAATCAAGGATTCCAATACCAGGTCTTTTTGTTTTAATTACCAATCAACAGACGGACTGTAAAAGTAATCTTTCGCTTTAGCGATCACCCGTTAATTCTTTTTCGATTTCACATCGCGATGCTTATTAGTTGTAGACATTTACCGCCCACTAGGTAATGTATGAACAGTTACAAAAATCTGTATACACTTTCAAGTTAAAAATAGCGGCTATATCAATATGACTGGTAATTTACTAAGATTATAGTTTTGGTTATCATCAAAATAAACCATTAGGTAACTACATAACTTGAAAGCCTAATTTTCCCTGTCTTAACTAAGTCCAGCAAACCTGAGGTCGATAATGTCGAGTACAATTTTATCGATAAAACATTTCAAATCAATAAAAATACTACATTCATTCAATATAACCCTGATTTATGAAGATTTAAGTACTATTTTATGGTAATTAGTTCAAGCTAAGTGCAAAGTGCCGTTTCGTCCACAAAAGGCAATTTTTAACGGATAATTTGAATAATGTAAAAGCTTGACACCATTTCCGAACGTATTTGACATTAATAAATCGATTTATTTATCTTTGACATTAGTGTTGAGCCGTAAAAGCATTTTTTATCGTAAATAAATCATTGAACATTTTATAATTAAGGTTATTTAGGCAAATGTGTGAAGTCGATAATAAACATGTTTTATTCCTGTTTTCAATTTTTAAACCTACTATGAAAGTATCGCGGCATGGATAGTTAAAACTCCAATCTATTCATTTGTGTTTTATAAGATTTCGTAATTAATTTCCTTTAGTAGACGTAATAAACTTCGCCCAAAGGAAATCCTACTCAACCAAGACGCATTGCGAAACTAGTTCACGTTTACCCGCCAAACAAACATCTGATATCTAGAGATGTGCCACTATCGACTATGCATCTCAGTCTATCGCTGTAATCGATTACGCGTTCTATTATGATGCAATGGTTATTTATTTACGCGGCATTTTTTAACATAGAAAACGTGTATTTTAAAGGTTACAGATGTAAACGTAATTTGAATGGTAGATCAACAAAAACTTGCTTTTGTTATCTTGTTTTATTCTGACTGAACGTGTCAATCTTAACCATAAAAATATTCTCATTGTTACTCCGTATTCGAGTTGACTATAGTATAATCGAGTATAAAAATAGAATGTTCATCACCAAGGTTTCTTGCTGATAAATTTATTTTTTCCAACAAAAAGGTCATCATTCTGACAGGTTAAACAGGTATAATCGTATGACGCTTACTTCATCAATATAAAAACTTGATTGCCTAATCTGCATTATGTACATCCGATTTTAAACACGAAGACATTGTTATAGTCGCTACTACATACAATATGATATCTTGTTAGTGCCTGTGTGTCTAGAACAAAACGATTGTTTGGAAACAAATGTGACTCATGTCTGCCTATCAACACATCTATACTGTAGCTTCCTTGCAATAGAGTCGACATTTCCTTATCAATTTAGCAGGATGTCAACGCGTACACTATACACTATTCCGAAGTTTTAATGTCATCGTACGATAATAATAAATGCTCGTTTTATGATACTACTGACATACTATGTTTTATTGCAACGTGCCTACTATCATTTTGATTGATGTAATGCGCTTGATAAATGGTAATGTAACATGATTTTCAATCAGTTCTGCGAATTGAACATGCTAGATACTTGTCCTTTATGGCGACTGACAAGCTAATCGATAAAATACCACTTTATTCGCGTAACTTCACCAGTACTACACGACAAGCGCTTTATTGTCTATTAATAATCGTGTTTAATTCCAAGATTGAAACAAATTAAGAATATACATAATTTTCGAAAAAGTAATGGAAATAACAAAAAACAACATCTAAGATAAAATAACGAAATCATTTTTACTTTATGTGGAGATAAAATTGCCCATTGACTAATGTTTTACCACGCTACATCTCTATAATTTTTGACAGTTGAACCAATCATTTGTTTATTTTTTTGCTCTAAAGATGCTACCAATTAACAATTCACTTTAACAATTTCACTTCTTACCAACAAGCATAAATTCAAAAATCTCAAGGATTACTATGGGTATATTAAGAAATCCGCTTAGATACATAGGTAGGTTTATCCAGGCCCACCCAGGTAGGTAATATCTGGTTCCCTGAGGGGCCGGTTGCATCAGCCGTCAGACAATAGTGTACACCTCAATAAGGAAGCTAGGCTTTCCTAGTCGTGTCTTATGTAAACTCCGGTTAACTTTAACAATCATATAATTATATTTTGACGTTTACTTTTGCTGTGATTAATTTTAAATGAGGATTAAAAATATGAAAAGGTTTGTATATATTGTATTTGAAATTCATTCTTAAATTCAAAATTAAGTTGTATACCTACTTTAGGATCTTGAAATGGTTTTAATTAAATCGTAATCTTCCATTCCTTACATCAATTAAATTGCTTGGTTTAATCATAATGAATCACTGCTTCAACCTGTAGTAGGTAGTAGTATTTGTACTTAAGCGTACCAGGTACTCATACACAACATGTCATACAATGAGTCACAATTTTCAAACAAGATCAAATCTTCTTATATACACCTACAATTCCATGGCTCTGTTTGGAAGCAAGACGTTCATCACATTTCTAAGAAATCTATCAATGTACGTCAATATTGACTATGACCAATAGAACAGAAACAACGAGATTTAGTAAACAAACAACGTATTTTAGACTCACTCCACTACTACGGTTACCCGCCCAATTTAACTCTACAAGTGGCGAGGTTTGGAACTACAAAAAATGTTCTGATTTTCACACTATAGTCGCTTCATGTCTTGACAAGCAGCGCCACTATAGAATGTCAAATTAAGTTTGTAATCTTAGTATAATAATGTTACTTCAAGTATGTACATAGTGATGTGATGACCTCATGTGGGAAACGAGTATTAATCGTTATATTACCTTCCATGGCGATGACGTCATATGCCAGTTTAGACTAGAAACGGTATTTTATTTTCCTTTTTTTTATTATTTCATACGCATTACTTGTGGTTTTTGTTTTGTGTGCCTATAGGTACATTTAGTTTAAATTAATTAATATTAAGGAAATAGCTGCTACAATGGATAATAATGACATGACATGTAATGTTTAATAATTATTAATAAATAAACTAAACTAATATGACATGGAAATTTTGTTGAAAACCACAAACTTATTCGCGCAGATAACTGTAAATGAAATAAAGCTTAGTAACTAACCACCAAACTCCTGTGAATCATCATTTCTGTACAAGTATTTACCTATGTATACCTACTACAAAAAAAAACAAAGAAGTCGCTTACTTGAGGTAACTCGATACGTACAAAAGTTTTAAAAGTAGCCGTCACGAGTCGTGAGCACAAACGTCAAGTAAATTTTTGGGTTCTTTTCACGGTTTTTTGGGGCGCGGACGCTGCACACGATCGGTCCGACGGACGGACTAATCGCGTGCAGCGTTGGTGAACCAAAAACCCCGAAACGAATCTAAAAACCCAAAAATTATCTTGACGGTTGTGCTCACGACTCGTGGCGGCTACTATACAAATGTTTTTACTAAATGGGAGAAGACACCATTACTAACCCTAATTACCTAATGCCGTTTCCTTACGCTCGGTAAAACTTCCGCGGGAAATGTTTGTCTTTGCTCGATGATAACACACAGTAAACTTAAACTTAACTGTTAATTTTTTTTTATTGCTTATTAAAATGCACCCGCTCTGACGCAATAAGTATTTCTGAATTAAAAGATTGCCAAGTGGACCCCTACTTATCAGGGGTGACTTGGCTATGTATTCTCCAGATCGATTCCGGCCACGGCGGCTGATTTTAATGCACAAGTGTGTGCGCAATCAACCAACGGTTTTACATGATTTTCGAGGGACGGGGGTGTCATACCACCAACTTCCAAACTCCGGGCTGTTACTGAGTTACTGAATTCCTAATGGAAAAACCCAATAACACTTTTTGCCCGACATGGGAATCGAACCCAGGACCGCTAGCTCAACAGTTGTGTTTGCCACCACGAGACCAACGAGGCAGTTGGCTTGGCCAAATACTGGTACAACAAAACTAAAAGTGTAAAAAAAATAATAGTTACCAAGATTAGATGATAACCCAATAAATCCATTTAAATGCAAAAACAACATTACTTTACTTCCTAGCAGGCAAGAAAATAAAATTTGAATTTTCAATTCTTGTTTTAAATGATTCTATTTAATTCATACCCTTCGTAGCTTAGCTTCACTACATATCAAGAGAATATAGGGCTTGTCATCTTTGCGTGGTTGTCAAGCGTCCGTGTTGTTGACATGTAACGGTACTAGATTGGTACCGAGAAGCCGGTACTGAGCTGATACGTAACTCATCGCATTCCCGGATTAATCTGTCTACATGTTAAACTTCATCGCGATAACGGTGTCAACTTGCAACATTAAAATTAATTATTGCTTATAATATTAGAGGAAACAATGAAGCAGGTTTTACATAAAATGGAATTAATTTTACAATAAAATTTATGTAACTTGAATATACGGTATTTTTTGTGTTTGATTTTTCCGTAAGATATAAATAAAAAGGTCTTAATTAATGTATACTATGTAAATAATGTACGCCAGAATAAAAATCTTTTCTAATAAAATAGTTAACCTTTTAAAATATTTATGTCCTACTCGAGCTTCATTTAATTAAAAAAAAAAAAACATACCTTTAAAATGACTCTGAAGTGCAGAAAATCCTTAAATTCAACACCAAACACCAACAATAAAAATGTCTTAATGTAACCACAATACGTTCACCATGCAAACACTATTTCAGAATTAGACTGAACGAATACAGGCACATGTCAACACACGCCGAGTTTAAAAAAAAATAAAAACAGAAATGGCGGCGTGCGATACTCGTCCTCTTTAAGTTACACGAGCAACTGACTCAGTGAATCACGAACAAGGCAAAATAATACCAATTAAACACCACCACTTCTATTCTTTACGTAATATAATACAATCTGCACGCGAATTTAGACTCTATTTCGTACAAATAAGAACATAGATGACGAATTTAACGGTAGATTGAGTACGAGTTCTTAAAATCGTGACGTGTTTTTGTGTGACGTGCTAACAAGTTTTATGAATGAAATACTGCTGAGCTGAGGGTCCGCCATTTTCATGAGTTATGGACGTAAAGTTAGCAATGGTCTATGAAATGTTAATAGTACTGCGTTTCACTAAAATAAAGCTGGATATAAACCTAGTAAAGGGAATCTTGGCATAGTTGAACGACTTATAACGGTATTGTACGAAATTTAACTTCACTTATTTGCTGTTTTATACGGGGCGTGAAGAGACACATCACGTAACTACGCATAATGCCTATCAATCTAAGTAACATTGAGGGGTTTCGGAGTTGTAGCGTTAGCGTGTTAGCGTATTACATGGGACCTAAACATACCGGCGAACTGTGGGTGTACATTGGTACACCTCTGCCTAACCCTTCGGGGAATACAGACGTGATAGTATGTGTTAAAATTTAGGTGGACCATTTTTAATCTCGATTTTCGATATCTCTTTAACCACAAGGGAACTTGTATTGGTATAGTTCAATACATAAAAATGCTTGCAATGGAAAAAACATGTGATTTTAAACTATAAAAAGTTTAACAAAAACACTAAATTACTTTTTTCAAGTAACACCCGACAGAAGAAAAAAGTCCCTACCGTAGCTAACAAAAGAGCTGATAACTTTGAAACCGCTGAACCGATTTTAATCAAACAAACCTAAGAACACTCCCGACTAATTAACCTTTCAAACGCAAAAACAAAATCAAAATCGGTGCATGCGTTCGGGAGCTACGATGTTATAGACACACACACAGACACGTCAAACTTATAACACTCCGTCGTTTATGCGTCGGGGGTTAAAAAATAAGGAAAAATCAAAGAAATAATTTAAGGCAACATGTTTTTGAATACAGTTAATCTGGAGATACGTTAAGCAATTGTCCAAAAAAAAAAGGATCACGGTATATCAAATAACAGTTGCCATAAAATCTGAAAGTTATGATAAAGGTTTTGAGTTACGAACTGATATATTTGCCATAAAGGCGTTCTGTTTACAGGCACAATGTAACCACAGATGCAGTTATTAATATCACAATACCACATGCAGCTCAACCTTGTAAAGGCAACGTTATTCAGGTCAAATTAAGTCAAGGGTGTGAAGCAACAAGGCGATGCGATCTGATAGTATTTCAGTAGCTGCAACTGCAGTAGTAGCATCATAGACATTGACAAAGGAAACTGGCTCTGCCAAATGGTACAGCTAGCATTTGGAGATCTCTCATGGACTCGAAAAATATCACAAGGATTCGGCACAAGTTTTTGTTTTTTTAAAACATTTTCAAATTGAACTGTTCTTGTTATACTTATTTATCTCTTAATCTAATCCGATAGTCTAGCTACATAATCATCTGCTTAGCCTTTTCCCAAATATGTTGGGGTCGGCTTCCAATCTAACCGGATGCAGCTGAATATCAGTGTTTTACATGGAGCGACTGCGTATCTGACCTCTACAACCCAGTTACTGGGCAACACGATACCTTTTGGTTATAATGGACTTTCTGGCTTCTGACTATCCATAACGACTGACAAAGATCTACAAATGACAGCCGGGACCAACGGCTTTACGTGATTTCCAAAGCACGGGGGTGTCATACCACCAACTTCCAAACACCGGGCTGCTACTGAGAAATTCGTAATGGAAAAACCCAATAACACTTTTTGCTCGACCCGGGAATCGAACCCAGGACCCGTGCTCATCAGTCGCGCTTGCGACCACGAGACCAACGGGCCAGTCCCACGATAGTCTAGCTACACAGACATATAATAAAAATATATCACACACAACATTATCATCAACACATAATGACATAAAACAACAACTTTAGGTGAATGATGTTGTGTCCTATAATCGGAGAAGCACACAAGTAATTGTTCCTAGATTTATTGTTTCGATGCAATTGTGTAGTCTCTGTGAACCTAGAGGTCCAATCTATACTTCTATACTAATATTATAAAGAGAAAAGATTTTTTTGTTTGTTTGTTTGTAATCAATAGGCTCCGAAACTGCTGGACCGATTTGAAGCATTTTTTCACCAATAGATAGCTACATTATTCCTGAGTAACATAGGCTATATAGCATCACGCTGCGACCCACGGGAGCGGATCAGTAACCAAAGACATAACTTAACGCGGGTGAAATAAGCTACGAGGACAGTTCGCTAGTTAAATATATATCCACGGCTGAAATATCATCATCAACTCATCTAAAATACGTCCAAAGCTAGACACGGACCCTAAAGGTACGCTACAACAGACCACCACTTTTAGTCATTCAGGACCTTACAGCTAAGAGGCTTGTAATTATAATGGCTAATTAAGATTTCCTGTTAGAAACACTAACAACGTCTGTCACTTTGTAAGTCAATGTGATCTAACTGTTGCTAACGACCGTCGATGAATAACAAGGGACCATTCTTAGCTACAAGAATGCTAGTTACCGAATGAGGAATTTGATGGTGAATAAAAAAAAAACTCGCGTTATTCATGAAAACGGTGGTTTACTTACCGTTTTATAACACGTAATTATGGAGGGCTAGGGAGAGCTTTTTACTGGAGTACTTTCTTTCTTGGACATCACTGACATTGGTGAAGGAAAATATCGTGAGGAAATCTGGACTTAAATATGTCTGAACTCGTCAATGTGCCTCAGGCAAACGTGGTGGTCAATGCTTGTGCCTTTTCTGCATGAGATGAGGCCTTTGCCTTGCTGCGGAACAATTTTAGGCTGATATTTTTTAAATAGGAATTAATAGAGTTTTTTTTTGTCTTAAAGATGTCAGTCAGCAAAAAAGATAAGCAACCAGTGTCGCCCTATAAATTCAAAGTTTTTTAAAAATCGATAGATATTTTTGAATTAAATTTATTTTTATTAATAGGAAATGAACAGTTTATTTATTTTATTTTATTTAACTTAAAAATGACCACCGGTTTCAAAGAAAACTTCAACTAAATTAGACGATTTGGTTACGTATCTATTTTGTTGACTGTACATACATTGCACGGGTTTTTTTTTTTGGGGGGTGCGAAATCATCAAATAACTTCTCCCGCCCTGGGCGGGACGGGAGGGAGTGTCAGACTTTTACTGACTAAAACCCACCCATGTTCCTTCTTGTGCCCTTTGCGTTCCGGGGGCGCGGTATCTCTTTCGAAAAACCCGCAGCAATGCACGGGTAAGCCTTACTTAAAAACACTGTTCTTAAATAAGGTGTCTTTAGGTTTAAGTTTTTTCTCAAATATAATTATTATTCCAATGTCTTTTTATATACATATGTATATTTGGAGCCCTAACGAAGCTCCGCTGGCCCCTAAAACGATAATTTAATACACCCGCACGTTCAACCATGCCTATAAAAATAAATTGGTCTCTTTCCTCCAATGTAAGTAAGATTGCGAAACTAAATACAGTAAAGCTACCTTTATTGAAATAAAAAGACAAATTAATTCTAGATTATTTGCACAACAAATCTAACTTTGATTTAATCACATATTATATTTCAAGACACAACCTTGACTATATTAATAATATATTGCCAACAGTCAATTGGAAGTGCTTCAGAGGTCACCCTGAAGGTCGTTGGAAGACAAGTCATCACTCCCACGCCTGATCACCTCTTGTTGATTGATTAAATCAATGGCGTTGCTCATTAATTTTAGAATTAATAGATGCATCTTGTTACCTTGATTAGGCTGATGGCTTCAAAGCCTTCGCCAAACCTTGCCATTTAAAAAAAATGGTATTTATAAAACAAAATTAAAAAGAATATTACTGTTATTCAACTTTTGGTAATGTGGAACTGGAATGCAAAGTAAAAGCATTCATGAATGAGATGAATGGAATGAATGGAATGAACTTAACTTCGGGGTAAAAGGAATTCAATTGAATAACTATAGTTGTTAAGGAAGGAACAGTCTACGGTTACTAGGTTAGATATTCTAACGTCAAATTACAGGTGTATACGTATAAAAAAATGTAAACAAATATGATAAGTCAGCGTAGCGATCAAAGCTTGTGGCTTCTCTGTATGAGAAGAGGCCTTTGCCTTGCAGTGGGACAGACATAGACTAGACAAGTGAGGTAGACTGGTATACCAGCATTCCTGCATTGCTTCAAGTTCAATGGAAGACAAACCCTGGTATCCTAAGTCAAGGATGCCTCGATAAAAACTTAAAAAACCCAAATTAATAACAGAAACCAAAACATATTTTTAATACCTAAACTGCTGCCTTATAACATTTAATTACGAATCGTATTGCTGTTTTGTAACACTAATTAAACATACTTTATAAGTATTATAAAAATTCTCTAGTTTTTATTATTCTTATGGACATACTTATGTACTTACTTATATGTTTAACAAAAAATTTCAATTAAACATTTTATAATTCATACAAAATTATTAACGAAATTCGATGACTTAACAGCCCTATTTTTTAAGAAAGAAAAAAAACGAATGCATACAACGCATACGCACTTACTAAACGCAGTCGGCTGAGGGCGTTGACCTCTTGTCATATCGCACTGGCAGCCGGCTGTGAACCAGTCGATAAATCGCACAGATTTATCGATACTCGTGTTTTGTAGGCCGATAACTGTAATTCCTTTAGTTGACTTTTATTCTGTTACACCTTTAAGGCTGACCTAAAGGTTTTACTAGAATGGTGTAGGTACAAGTAGGTAGGTACCTAATGTCAAGTGCGATTGTAATGATTGAAGTGTAATTATTCTCGAGGACAATCGTGGATCATAAATTATATTACAATAGACACTTTTTTATTGTAATTACTCGAGATGATGGCGTGACCGCATGACATTTTAATTAGAAAACGAGTGTTAGAACTTGGATAAGCAGCGCTAAAAGAAAAATATATTTCATATAAAATACTGGGATATTTATTTAAAATGCTAAATGTACTGCGATAGGTTTAATTAATTTAGCACAACGTCACTAAAACCAACAACAACACTACTTCATGTGATATATCCTACCTATTATAAGCTTCCTTCTTTTATAGTTTTTACGAAGTTTAATCAAAGACAAGCAATAAAATATAGCAAAATTATATTTTTAATTTATATAATTTCTGTTAACGTCTCCAACATCGACACCCCCCGTCACTAAACTCCAAGGAGTACATAAAATAAAAGCGAGTCATAATATCCTGCGCCCGCGCCGTTTGCTCACACACGTGTTCACGATAATCTTACTGCCTCTCACTACAATGCCGCCTCATCTGCATTTAGAACACTTTCAGGATCAAATAATATGGTTTTGAACACTTTTTTTTTTTTTTTTTTTTTTTTTTTTTTTTGGTGGGTGGGAAATCATCAAATAACTTCTCCCGCCCTGGGCGGGGCGGGAGGGAGTGTCAGACTTTTACTGACTAAAACCCACCCATGTTCCTTCTTGTGCCCTTTGCGTTCCGGGGGCGCGGTATCTCTTGCGAACAACCCGCAGCCCCGGCAGGCATCGGCCCTCAGTGGCCCCTTCCTTTTGCTGACATCTCTTTGAGGCGCGCGTGGAACACGAACGCGCCGTCGACACGGCCTGTCGTTATGCAACGTAAGGACGGTGAGCTACCCATTGCTCACCGTCCACAGGCCAGTATCTACGGTGGCCGGGAGTCGTCTCGCGGCTCCCGACGTCCGGAGCGTCTACCGCGGCGGCTGGGACGGGAGAACCGCTGTCTCAACCGTCCCGCCGCCTCCTTCTCAAGCATTACTGCCTCGCAGAAGGAGGCGACTGCATCCCATTCCCTCTCGCTCCGGACCATGGCTTGCACCAGGGCCGGACGCGAGAGTTCGCCGCCGCCGATGGCCGCCACGAGGACTCGGCGATGCTCCGCCCAAGCGGGGCATACCGCCACGGTGTGCTCCACCGTGTCCTCGGGGCGATCCACACAATGGTGACACCCGGACGTTTCCTCCCGCCCGATGAGGTGCAGGAACCTCCCGAAACACCCGTGTCCGGTGAGGACCTGCGTCAGGCGGTAGGTGAGGGCGCCGTGGCGCCTCTCCAGCCACTCCTCAAAGAGGGGACTTACCGCCTCTATTAAGGCGTGCCCAGCACGAGGTTGCGACAGTCGCTGTCTCCATGTCGCCATGAGATCGAGCCGGAGGTCGGCCCGCCGAGCGGCAAATTGCCGCGGTGGCGGACTCTCCCCCCGGCCTAGTACCTCCACGCGCCACTCGTACAGGCGCGCGAGGACCAGCGCCTCCAGATCCCACGGCGGCAATCCGGCAAGGAGGCTCGCCGCCTCCCCCGAGATCGTGCGGTATCCTCGGATGGCCCTTATGGCGATCACCCGTTGGGACGCAATGAGGTAGTGGGCGGCAAGTCGCCTTAACCCCTGCGCCCACACCGGGGCCCCGTAAAGGGCCATCGACCGCACGACTCCCGCGTAGAGCCTCCGGCAGGAGGCGTTTGGTCCCCCCAGGTTGGGTAGAAGCCGCCTAAAGGCAGCCCCGGCCCGTTCCAGTTTGGGGGCCAAACGTCGGAAATGCTCCGCGAAGTTCCACCGACTGTCGAGGACGAGTCCCAGGTACTTCATCGTCGACCCGACGCCGATGTGAACCCCTCCTACCGTTAGTTGGGATCCCGACGGTGGCCTATTCCGAGGCCCATGAAAACACATGGCCTCAGATTTGTGCAAGGCCACCTCGAGACCCAACCGCCGGATCCTCTCAACGACTATCGCAACCCCGCGTGTCATTAAGTCGGCATGGTTTTGAACACTTGACTTACGTTTTTAAACAGTAATGTTATCTCAATGACGTTGTACTGAGATAATTTAACTTTACAGAGATTATTTAGCTCACAAACTTATGTCTACAGGGAGGCAATATCTCAAAGGGGAGATTAAAAATATTGGTCTCCAAAAAAAAATACTAGTTGTTTTTTGTTTCTGAGCCTTACGAAATAAGCAACAATTCTTCAACCACAAGTATGCAAATAAGCAAGTTTCCTTAAACAAAAGCGTCGTAAACAAAAACTCTCCGACAATTCGCTATAAAAATAACAAAATACAGTCGCAACACATCTTTTGACCCACTTACTTTATTACAAGGGCCCGCCCTTTCCAACACTGAGGCGAGAGTAATATCAGAAACATGCCTTAAACAAGTCGGTTATCAAGATAAGAGCTAGGCTCAATGGCCAGACTAACCATAAAGGAATGCCTACTATTTAAGCCGCGATTAGCTTCTGTATAAGTGTTTTTAATCACATCAATCATCTTTACAGTTGACAACTTCCAAATATAAAGGTCGTCTCACCCGTCTTGTTATTAGGTCAACAAGTTTCACATAAATTATACTAAGTCTATAATGTGCAGCTTGACCTAGTTCGATAATTTTATTCCTGGTAGCAACCAATGCAAGCGTGTTATTTAATTTCAATAATCGCACAAATTATTGTTGCTTGGTATTAATTTTTAAGTTATGTTTTATTTCGAAATATTATTTAAATAGGAAATATTTGTGTCAATAAATTTATTATCATAATTGTGTACAGATACTTGATAAGCAATATTTCGACAAAAATACGTAACACAACCCCATCACTATTCATAATTCAAAAAGTTCGTAAACATAAAGTCCAAATGCGCAGCGTTAAACTAAATAAAAACATAGTATTAACTTTCTTTAAAAGGCATATGTTTTGTTTATGAAACGCGGCTTGTCTATGCTGACACTAGTCATACAAACATAATAAAGACTGGCCAGTTAGAATAGACTGTCTGGAATAGTCAAACAAAATAACTCTAAATTTACTAACGAATATTAGACGAGAACGTATATTACGCGGTCATACTTATTATTTTATTAAAACAAACTGAATCATGTTCACAAAAACGATATTCGTTCTAATCAAAGGAGAAGGCAAGCTATATATTAGGATGGCTTATCTCTCTCCCTGGTCCTAGCCAAAATGGAAATCGTCAAAAATAGTAAACTTCCGATATACTTTTAGCTGTAGAAGACTTGATACACACTAATAATTTATTTGTACCAGTCTATCTTACATGATACTACGATGTACTGCTAGATATAGTAGTTGCCACGAGCCGTAAACACAAATGTCAAGTTAACGTTTGTGCTCACAACTCGTGGCGACTATTTTACAAATGCTTGAAATATCGGACACCTAGCAATTTAAAAAAAATACTATCCACGAAAATATCTCGAAATAACTATAAATATCATCAAATGATGCCAACACTATTGTCAATCTGTCAGCGTTCGATTCCAATTTCAAAATGGGAATTCTGATGAAGGATAAAGTTAGAAGATGGCCGCCACCGCACGCGTCCCAAATTACATAGGAGACAGGATCCGTTGGTCGCGACACGGTGTATTTTTGGTAATTACCATTAATTATTATCTTTCGACTGCCGTGTTAAACTGTTTATCCATTTCCAAAGATTTTATTGCGTCGGACAAATTTATTTTCGGTTGAAAATTAAAAAGTAACGCTAGACCATAAATTAACGAAATTCTTTAATTAAATTAGACAACATTCCAATGGCGGATGGCTATTGATTTAATTTGACGAATGGATGTGACATTCGTTGCAATGAAGCAAGATTTAGAATGAAACCATTAATCAAATTTAAGAGGAATGATAAATAATTTACGATAATTAGGATGAACAAACATAGTCTATCTAAGAAGTAGGTGTCGTAGGATTCGTAGATGGGATAGTTTTCCTATCATCGCGATCATTTTTTTGTTTTGGACATATCTCGGAACCTTCAGGGTACGGAGATATTGTATGTCAAAATTCCAACATTTTTCTTTTACAATCTTAACGAAAAACATAAAAATCAGGTCAGCCGGTTTATTCTGTAAAATGTCCCTCCGTGAATTGAGCTATCACTCCCTTTTTTCCTTGTGTCAGACTCTTTCCTCCTAATGCCCTTTGCGTTCCAGAGTTGCGGTGACTCTTTCGAACAAATTCCGCAATCCTGACAGGCAAGCTATAAATCCCTAACATAGACAGCTCACCTAAAACTCATTGTACCCAAATTCACCAAGACATTTTTACCGAATAGATCGGCTCAACTGTTGGAAAACTCGAAACATCTACAGTAGAGAATACTTACTCGTTAGGTTTTCTGGGCTCAATAGCCTAGACACCTCTGCCATCTTGTTACCTTACCTCACATTGTATAACATCCTCACATCAAATCATGGATGCTGATTCCTATCTCACGTTTTTCCGTACCTCAGGGCGACTTGTGAATTAGTTTTGCAAACTTTAGAAAGTCTTCCAAGGGCCCGCTTATGGTTGTACAAGCACATTTTAAACCTTTTGTTTTAACAAAAGTAAAAGCATTTGCATAAACAAATAGAAATAGAGTTTGAGACAGTATTATTTGTTGTTGGAATATAACTTTCTGTATTATCATTTGACTGACATGGCACTGGAGACGTAAGCACGTGATTTTTTGGTTGATGTTTTCAAAAATAGGTATATTTTTTACGTTTTTTTTTATCAATTTAAGCTCAAAAAAGTCTATTCTCTTACTCTATATTAGCCGCAACGAGTGTATGTCTCTCCCTTCTCGCTAGCTGCATTTATCCTCAAACACATTCCAGAATTCGTTCTAGATGTAAAATTAACCAAAACCAGAACGTCTGTCGCATGGCGCCAAAATTGAACGCACCAATTACCGTTGCAAAGCGTTAAACACATAAGAACGCAACGCTAAACTATGAACGCACCCGTTGAGTGACGTCATCTGCCATAATGAGAAAAGCTTGAGAAAAGTATAATTCATAAAGAATTTATGAATTAAACTTTATAATAATTAATAATAATAATTAATAACACATAATTCCTTGGCTTTACTTACTAGTTGAAAACAACGTAGTTTTAATTAAAACTTTAATTAGGATCAAGCTTCTAAAGTACTATACTTAGTTTATAACAATTATACTCAATTCCTAGTTATACCTAGATTTGTTGTTTATTAAAAGAGTTTAGCCACTAGACCGTACTTTACCATGACCGTGCTATGAACGTATAAGGCACGGAAAGAAACATGACACGGACTATTATGCTCACTAGAACTTATCAACCGACAATTTTAACGCTCCGTGCATGACACGCGACGATGTTAGTCGGTGACGAAACGGTCTAGTGAACATCATCATCATATCAGCAGGAAGACGTCCACTGCTGGACATACGCCTCCTCTAAAGATAGCCACAATGACTGGTCCCTTGCTGCCCGCATCCAGCGATTTCCCGCCATCTTTACCAGGTCGTCGTCACCTCGTAAGCAAAGTCTCACAGTTTTAAAAACAAATATTTTTGTTCATTGACACTAACACGGTCATGGCATGGTACGGTGTAGTGGACAGACTTTTTAATCAGTCTAAAGGTTCACTTTATTTTAAAAAAAATACCTTTTCGATATTCAATAGCTAAAATATTAACCAAATCCTAGCTGTTTAGTTTTTGTCATCAATCTGCATTTATTACCTGTAAACAAACAGAAAAATCTGAGTTAGTAAAGTAAGTTTTGCTATAGATCATACCACCATGCTAGAGAATGGCAGTTCACTTATATACATATACCATCACGCCTGTATTAAAGTAAACATGAGAGTGATGTAAGGTGTAAAAATGTAAACCCACAGTCCGCCGGTATGTATAACACTTTGCTGGGCTTGGGAATCGACCCGAAAACCTCTAGCGTAGCAGTCATGCTTACGACTACTAGGCTAACAGTTCACAATAAATTAATAGAAAAATAAATTCATCGAAGGATATTATTGTAGAATATCCCTGCAGATTATCTCTCTGAATATTGACTGCTAAAGCACAAGTATTTTATGCAAATGAACCAGTAGAGACCAAAGAGTCTTAATATGTACATCCTAACGTTCCTAGATCAATTTTGTCTTTGTTACAGCTAGTAATAAGTAAGTTATGTTCTTGCTAGATAAGTTAAAGAATGTTGTTTTTTATTCCTTTGTGCTTGCTGAGGCCTTCCGTTTTCTTTGTCTCTACATAAAGTGTAATTAAGGTGCCGTTTATCGGTTACTAAGCCGCCATTGTGGAAAAAAAAGTACGAGAATAAGGCATTAAATCTTTTTTTAACGTGTGATTTGTCTATGAACGTATTGCGCTGTGTTACCTGTGTAGTTACATAATACTGTTGAGACTCTGGCTGGTTAAGTCATATCTAACCTTATTTTATTTAGTAATATGCCTCTGTTCTAAATTGGAATATATTAATTCGAATTGAATACATTTGCGTTAGCGCGCTTTCTGCTAAATTTTCTTTTGTTTCACCCTCACGATCCGAGTCAAATTATCAGGCTGTAGTTCTAATATTGATTGATACCGGTGTGCTAGCAAAGGTGAACAAGAGTTCTATTTCGACTACTGCCAATCCATCAGAATTACCACAACATTGAACAACTCTTACGATACCCAAAGGACACAGTAAGGTGAAATCACTCTAAGTTTTAAATCAGACTTTTTCCGTTCAAAGTTATTGGGGTAATATGTGCGCTAGCAATATTAGCTCAATGTTCAAATTCGTCTGGTTTTTCTTTATTGCTACTTCTCTAAGGTCACAAAAATCATGTCAATGAATTACAAATTTGGAGTAGGTATAATAAATGGTACAGGTGGGGTATAATAAATGGGTTTTTATTATCCGAATACTTGAATGAATGTAGAGACTCTGCCTAATTTAACCATATTCAACCTTATTTCAATAGTTTATACTTCTTAAACTATATTCAAAAGTAGTAGAAGAAATTCGACAGTCAGTCTGTAGGACTAACAGGCTGTTTCTATTGGGCAGTTTGAATTATTACCTTTACTTTTGTATCTAAAAGTATCTCCGGCCTCGAAGGTTTCAAAATACCTACATTGAATGCAGAAAAACACAGGATCATTATTGCAATGTATTAGTAATTAACATATTCATAAGACAAGTGGTGTTTATCAAGTAATGCGCTTCCCACGCTTAACTTTTAACGAATGACTTCATCGCTACTTTTATGTTTATACATAATTAATTACGATGAACTAACACTCATGGACTGTTACTTTATTTTCGGTAAATATCATTTGTTATCTGAAATCGTCAGCAAATTTATACTCGATATGAGTCTGAAATCGCCAGTCTGCCTTGAGCAAGTGTGGTGGTCAATACTCGTGTCTTCTCTGTGTGAGAAGAGGTCTTTACCCTGCAGTGGGACAATAATAGGCTGGTATTATTATCATTGTGCGAGTTTGGTCCTAGGACTAGTAGTTGGAGACGTTCATGAAGAATTATATTAGGAATTTCGTATTTTGGCTCAGCCTCTTGCTGAATTTTCACAGAAATGTGAAATTTACAGCACCTCTAAGCTACCCATCGTGTTGTTCTGTAAAATTCTTCCTCGGTCACTTCAGATTGTTTGAGCTTGAGGTAAACGGTCATTCGAAAATCTGATTACGCTCCCGGGAACCCCGACGTAAATGTGAGAAGGGAGAAAACAAGGGGTAGTTTTTATTCAGTAAGAGTCTGACAGACCCCTCCGCCTTAAAATTCTCAAGGATGTCCCGTGGGCTATTCTACGTCAGAACAAAAAAAGGATGTCATTCCAAGTCCCACCTGATGCTAGAATTTGACAGCTTATCTCAAGCTCACCTAAATTCACCGGGGGATTTAATTACAGAATCGCACTGCAAGACAGGCATCGTGTTTGGTATAGCTCTAAATTCTGGATTCAGAATAAGGGATTAGAGCTTTCTAGATTATGTCTTAGATTATAGTATTAGACCATAATTATAACCTAAACAATAGATTACTATCCATTTACTAGGGATATGAAAATCGAAGGACAGCTCGTTTTTTGCCAACTTATGCAGAATCTATATTTTTCAGTAAAATTCTCAGTTGATTCCTTTGCACCCTAGATATTAGGATAATTAATGACTGGAGAATAGTGAAGAATGATGTGTTAATGAAGCCTAAATAAACAAGTAGCGACGTCACAAAATGCTGCGTCACTTCCGTTATAAATGTCAGACGCATGCTTCAGCGCCTGACCTGGATATTTGAAACTTAATGATGAACACATTCTTACGAAAATATACAAAGAACTAATGATGTATACGGGTTAATTTACTTGAATAGACAATATTTTGAAATATGAGAACGTAGTAACGTGCGGTGGTAAGTAGATATTTGAGAATAGTATATCATGTATGATGAAGACATACATAAATTTACATGGATCTAGAAATAGTATGAGTATCTTAGATTTAAGATTAGATAAGGTATTTGAATTCTAGAGTACGCGTCAAGTGCAAGTTAAGCACTGGATCAATAGAATCGATCTTAATATGAGAACTATTAGAAGAGGCCTGCAGTAAGACAAATTATAGACAGATTATGCTTTAAAGCGAAAACATCATCAACATCATCCTCATCTAGTGAAACATTTTTATTATTTCCATTCTATTTTAAGATGAGTTTATTGTTCAAATCAACCTGAGTTTTAGTAGATACCACAAATTCTTCTGCAATCTGCTCATAGTCTACCTATAAATAACCACCAATTGCCAAACCATAAACACTGCAAAACATAACTAGAAACTCTGTTCTATTGTCTTTAGGTGCATTTATAGTCTACGTTTCGGTGGTACCTATCACAAATTCATGTTACTACCGATTGGAATTGACATCTTGCACAGGACAATAATCGAGGAGATTATTCGTTGTTTTGAACAGAAAATCACAGTCACTCACTCAAATGTCAGAGATACTCAACCTTAAGCTACCATGGCGGAAAATAGCAGTAATTTTATTCAATTTAAAAACTATCTACATAATTATCATACATTAAAACATAATTTGCACAATTTTAAAAAATAAGATAGAAGGAAGCTTCTGGGTCATCAAAAAAACTCGTCTGCATCACCGTCAATAGCTACGGTATAAGAACATCAGTTGGGTTTTCATCTTCAACTCTTGCAAGCTTATTATCTAAAGTTAGCGGCAGAAAAAATCTAAAGTGAACATTCCAAAATTAATGTGGTTTATAATAACTTCTTATTACATTAATGAATATATGATTATATAGATATTAAACCTAAAATTGTAGGTATAATAACACATTTTTTTTTTTTTGGTGGGTGGGAAATCATCAAATAACTTCTCCCGCCCTGGGCGGGGCGGGAGGGAGTGTCAGACTTTTACTGACTAAAACCCACCCATGTTCCTTCTTGTGCCCTTTGCGTTCCGGGGGCGCGGTATCTCTTGCGAACAACCCGCAGCCCCGGCAGGCATCGGCCCTCAGTGGCCCCTTCCTTTTGCTGACATCTCTTTGAGGCGCGCGTGGAACACGAACGCGCCGTCGACACGGCCTGTCGTTATGCAACGTAAGGACGGTGAGCTACCCATTGCTCACCGTCCACAGGCCAGTAAGGTATAATAACACTGGGGCTTAGAAAAATACTCGATAATATTTATAACCAATGCGTGTCGAATAAACTAATTTTGCATGCAAAATAATTGAGCACTCCTGAGCATTGTCATCTGAGTACCTCTACAATTCAGCAGCGTAACAGCTGACATTAATTCACTTTCAAACATCGAACAAGAGTGAAATCAGTTCCCCAGTTCCCAGCTCGGTGGAAATACCCAGGTCCCAGTGGCCCAGGTAAAAAGCCATCAGTATTCAACCAGCGAAGTGTATTCGCAGGCAATGGGTTATGAATACTGAACAATCGTAATATTAATGTGGTACTGGCTACGTAATTAATAAACATTGTTTACTTTTAAATTTCAAAAGTGTGTTCGATTGAGTAGTTTATTTTTAAATCAATTGACAGAAGACGGTTGTCTATGGAAATGCGTTCGCAACTGTTTGGATAAACAGTGCTTTTATTAGACGCAAACTTTTAGTAAAATAAAAAATGTGAGTAAAATAATTGTAACGATAGTCAGACATTGCGTGACAAAGGTTTAATTGTGTTGTTAAACAAACCTTAATTATTACTGCTACAATTACCTACAACTTAATTTTGACTTTTAGGTAGTTTTATGTAGATCAATCATGTAAACAAATAATAATGGATATATGGGTAATTATCTATGTGGAGGCGCTACTGGCAAGGTGAAAGATGTCAAAAAACTGTCATAACATTCTGTCGTACATGACATGTTATTTTAGTTCTCCATTTTGCCACACGAACAGAGTAATGGCGGACCCATAGATTAAAAGGAGATTGAAATGGATAGGTAATCTAAATACCATTATTTTGCCCGTATTGTTTATTTAACGGGCACATCTTTATTAACAAAGTCCATAAGAATAATTAGTCGATTTATATGCTTCGCCTGATCTCTAAGGAACGACAAACAAGAATTATGATGTGTTGAATTACTTTGTAAGGCTGTTATTACAATCAACTCGTAATTTTCCGTAAGTATTTATTCTTTTTTTCTTACAAACGACCTTCGTTTAATTATGCCAATTAAAAAACAAAAGAATATCTATGTGAACGTTTGAATACTTCCTTCGTTTGTTTTTAACTTTATTCTTTTTTTAAAACAAATGACTCCGTTACACGCAGAGGCACAAAAGCAAAAGTCCTTATTTCATGTTCATGCCCCCCTTCTGTAACGTTTTTCATTCACCCCGCAAAACAATGTTTGTTAGCAAAACTTTTGCGATTGCTAACAGTAATATCGTAAGTAAACTCACCACGACCGAGTCATGGTAGCAGACAGTGACAAATGGCCAAAACTGGTCGTGAATGGGCAGGGAACACGCCACGCCGCCACGTGAAATGTTCCACTTCTGATTAGGACCAGGGTTGCCAGTTAAAAATAAACATTTACCAATCTGATCCTGACACTTAAGTAATAAATTACACCATAAAAAAAAAACATGACTGCCCGTTGGTCTCGTGGTCGTAAGAGCGACTGTTGAGCGTGGAGTACTGGGTTTGAGAATGGGTTTTGCCATTAATCCATTATGAATTTCTTAATAACAGCTCGGAGTTTGGAAGTTGGTGGGGTAATAATCCCCCGTGTCTCAGAAAGCACATAAAAGAGATTTTTGTACCCCAACACGAACATAGGTGAATAGAATCTTCAATCGTGTTCGTGAACTATAAAACATCAGGATTCCAATAGAGCGATCAATTCACGGAACAGTAGTTTTAGTTAGATAGACAATTCGGAGAACTGTGGCTTTGTTGGACACTGTCCACAATCGAAGCACTTTGAACAATGATTTTATACCTAAATGCAAGAAATGCCGACCATTGTCTTTTCGCCTTTTTTGGCTGTCATGGTTTTCCAATTTTGAAACAACTGGTTGTTGTGGTTCATTGGGTTGATTGGGATACCCACAGGATTAATTCTTGGAACTTGCATTGGGGAGTTCTCAGTTGCAGGTCTAGATTCGTCGGTCAAGAACAACAGGCCATGTTACCTGGTAATTACAAGATAACTGGACATGTAAGTGTCGATGTCGGTACCCTTCGAGGGATAAAACTGCAAATCAACAAAATTATGAGAACTAGCAACCCTATTCGTTTCGTAACATGATTATAGTTCTTCAGTTAGCTGCAATTTATTTAATATAGGTAATACAATTATTTTCACATTTAATAATGTAACGGTAAGGTAGAGCCAGCGTCTGTGGTGTAGTTGACAGATATTATTCAGTACAGTTACTTCATTATTTCTTTCTGGTCTCGCAGTGGTCCACAATGTCATAAAGAAAATATAAAGTTCCAAATTCAAAACAATGTAATTAAAACAAAACTAAAGCGTAAACTGACATCATACGGTATTCTACTTTTTTCTATGAAATTCTTAGTAGCAGCTCGGAGTTAGGATTTGTGCCCGGGTAATGGCAATACGCTCGCCCCCAATGACATTGGAACTAAACATACCAGCGAACTGTGGGTGTACATTGTTACACCTCTGCCTAACCCTTCGGGAAATATAGGCGTGATGGTATGATGGTATACTATACTACTTATTATACAAACTTTTAGGTCTAAAATCTTGGAAATTAATAATCGGATTAACGGATCGATTCTCTTCGAATTCTCTTTTTCGAAAATGTTCCCATCTTATTCTATGAACTTATGTTTTAAACTTAAAGAAAAACGGTTAATTTATTTTTAATTTTTTTTCCTTAATAGTTTGTATGAGAACGTAGAACGAGAAGTTAAATTATTAATAGCAAGCGAACCGCCAAACCGCGGCTTTCTCAAAATGTTCAAACTCTTCGAGTAGACTTTTCAAAAAATTTCTTTTATCAAAACCTACGAAAATACGAAGAACAACAAAAAAAAGAATCAGGCAAATCGCTCCAACCTTTCTCGAGTTTTGCGTTTAGCAACACATTTAGCCATTTATTTTTATTTATACGGAACAAATAAATCTTACAAACTCTAAGAAGAATTATTATTCAAGTTATAAATGGTAAGTTCTCCATAAAATTGTGTGGACTGTGGACACGTAGATATAAAACACAGTTTGTTAAGTGTCAACCAGTTTAGCAATAACACGCATAAAGCTTATCTTTACAACAAAGATAAGATAAACCCTCGCAAACAACTAAAGCTAGCTTCACTAAAAACCTTTAAATTAAACGAGCCATCTTAAAATCTGACACTCGCTGTCAGATCAACATAAAATGGCGTTAAATGCAAATTGCGCGGCACTTCAAAGCAGTGTTGCCACTCGTAAAAATTAAGGTCCGCGGTGTTACCAACAGCAGTTATTGTTGTTGCAGTCTGGGCGGTCCGTGAATTATGAGAGAGCTTTTTGATTTATATGACTGGAAGATTGTATTGCTTTTGAGAGTGATGTGACATTGGCGGGACTTGAATATTTATGTGTAGAGAACTAGTCTAATTTGTGTAATCTCATTTACAATAATTGCCATACACCTAGCTATTATCGGTTTTAATTAGACTAGCTGACATATCAAATAATGATTAAATTCCCAATAAATTTACTAAGAGACCATAATTTTCAAAGTCTAGCTTAAAAACTCCTACCACCGAAAGTAATTCAGTTCAAGTCAATTTTAAAATTGGAAAGATTATCAGAACCCATTTTTGTTTCTTATTTTTAAATAACAATAATATATATTTCAGTTTAAGTTATAATATCTAGTCACGCTGCGACTTCACGGAAGCGGACCAGCGAACAAAGACGTGAATTAACTCAGGTGAAACCGCGAGGTATTGCTAGTAAAAGATAATGGCGTTGCCTATTTCAGCTCGTCTTTTTGGTCTGCAACTGACCTAGTTGGGGCAATCCTTATAAAAGTAGGGCAAAGCGTTTTAATGGAAATTCGAGTAAGTACCTAGCTACCAGTACCACTATCTAAGTACTTGTGCGATTCAATATAACACTATTGCGCATAATAAAACGGTTTTCGTGAGTCGTGAGGAATGGTTGTCCATAGTTACATAAAGGCCTAAGACGGGCGCGCTAACGTAAAATTATTAAATGCAAGCTGTTTTTCTGGCAATATGACTATCGTATAGCATTTTCGTTTAATTTTATACATCATCATCTACTTAGCCTTTTCCCAATTAAATTTGGGGTCGGCTTCCAATATAACTAGATACAGCTGAGTACCAGTATTCTACATGGAGCGACTGCCTATCTGACCTCCACAACCCAATTACTAGGCAAGACGATACCTCTTGGTTAGACTGGTTGTCAGACTAACTGGCTTCTGACTATCCGTAACGACTGTCAAAGATCTACGAATGACAGCCGGGACCAACGGCTATACGTGCTTTGCGAGACACGGGTGTGTCACACCACCAACTTCCAAACTCCGGGCTGCTACTGAGAAATTCATAGAAAAACCCAATAACACTTTTTGCTCGACCTGGGATTCGAACCCAAGACCTGGAGCGTAGCAGTCGCGCTTAGGACCACTAGGCCAACGAGGCAGTTCATTTTATACGAGAAGCATAATTAGTATTACCCATTAATAAATAAATAATATAATACAATAATATTAATAAATAATATGCTTTTAGAGTAAATGAAGCATCGTAATAGTAGAGCTCTTTGTGAAGGAGCTCGTTCGGGAAAGTACTACCACCACACCTATTTTTGCCGCGAAGCAGCGTTGCCGTGTTCCGGTTTGAAGGGTATGAGTGCCGGTGTAATTACAGGAACATACATGACACATTTCAACTTTGTCTTTGGGATGGCAACGCATTTGCAGGGCCTCTGGTATTGCAGAAGTCTATAGATAGCGGAGCCAACTTAACATCAGGTTGATAGTCGGCTTGTTTGCCATCCAATGACATAAAAAAAATATGTACCTTCAACTTAAAAATCGATCGAATTTATTTTAACTTTACTCCGCGTGTTCATGCTAGGCCTTCAGCAACATGTTTGATTATTTTATTGTTTGGCTTGTTACCCCCGCCTTTTAACTGCCCCGTTAGTCTCATGGTCGTAAGCGCGACTGCTAAACGTGGGGTTTTCGGTTCGGTTCCGAGGTTGGGCAAAAAATTGGTTTAGTTGGGGTTTTATTCCATTAATCCTTATTTCTCGGTACCAGAGTCCGAAATTAGGAAGAAATCTAGTAGTATTTATCTAACCTATTGGTTCATTCTGTAAAAACCTCTCTCGGTAAAATGTAATATTATTGCAGAATAACACTGCTGTTTGAAAACACAGCCTTATTAAACATTTATAAAACTTATTTAAATCTCTGTATGCAAATGCAGGACTCCAAAGATAGGCACACATTATTATGATGATTAATTTATGATAATCACAGATGCATTAGTGTTTTAATTTACCTGCGCATGAGTTGTTCTTAGGTGCGTGGGCACCGGCACAATCGTTGTTTGTTTAGCAACCTTCTATTTATACAAACGTTGTACCTTTGTATGGACTGTTATACTTAGATCATTTGTATTTATTTATAAACGACTAGCGAACTACCCGCGACTGCGCCCGAGTCAAATTTGATATATTGTCTCACGGGAACCGTACATATTTCCAAGAAAAAAGTTATCCTACGTGTTATTCCACACTACAATCTATCTCAGTGCCAAATTTCATCCAGATCCGTTAAGCCGTTTATGCGTGTGAAGAGTACTTAACAAACATCCGTCCATCCATCCATCCTCACTAATTTTCGCATTTATAATAGTCTTAGTAGTAACTGCCTCGGTAGCCTAATGGTCCTAAGCGCGACTGCTACGCTAGAGGTCTTGGGGTCGATTCCCAGGTCGAGCAAAAATGTTATTGGGGTTTTCTATATATTTCTCTGTAGCAGCTCGGAGTTAGAATTTGTGCCTGGTTAATGGCAATAGGCTCGCCTCCTATTACATGGGATTAAACATACCGGCGAACTGTGCGTGTATATTGTTACACCTCTGCATAACCTTTCTGGGAATACAGGCGTGATGGAAGTTTGTGAGGATGGACGGATAGATGGATGGATGGAAGTTTGTTACTCTTACACGCTTAAATAAAATATTATAAATGCGAAAATTTGTGAGGATGGATGGATGGACGGATGTTTTTGTTAAGGGGCTATCCGAACACAGGACACCGTAAAACACACAGTTTTTGTTTCATAGTCTGGCTACCGAGGCAGTTACTACTAAGAATATTATAATATATATATATATATATATATATATATAATATACTATGACGCCTGTATTCCCCGAAGGGTTAGGCAGAGATGTACACCAACAGTTCGCCGGTATATTTAGGTCCCATGTAATAAGGGGCGAGCCTATTGCCATTAACCGGGCACAAATCCTAACTCCGAACTGCGACTGAGAATTTCATAGAAAACCCAATAACACTTTTTGCTCGACCTGGGAATCGAACCCAAGACCTCTAGCGTAGCAGTCGCGCTTAGGATCACTAGGCTACCGAGGTAGTTAAAATATTAACGAGAATATTATAAATGCGAAAGTTTATGAGGATGGATGGATGTATGTATGTTACTCTTTCATGCTTAAACGGCTGATCGGATCTGGATGAAATTTACCACAGACATAGATTCTAGTGTGGAATAACACTAAGGATACTTTTTATCCCGGAAAATTTTCGGTTCTCGTGGGATGATATATCAAATTTGATGCGGACAAAGTCGCGGGCAGAAGCTAGTTAGTTTATAAAATGAAGAAGAATCAGGACAGTCAAATAGACAATGTACATATTAAATAAAGCTGCAGTGAAAACAGACTGTACAAATTCTTTGTAGCCAAACAAAACAAGCAAATGTTTGCAACTGTCAGTGTGTGACACAGATATTAAAGTACCTACATAATGACATGACAATTAACATAATGTGTTAGTCTAAGATCCCAGGGTCGCTTGACCTACGTCATATTAGCAAGGCTGTAATTTTGATGATAGACTGAAGAATGTCGTTAAGAAGGTCGTCGGACTGATTTATTAACTAGGTTATGCCCGCGACATCGTCGCTTCATTAAAAAGTATCCTGTCCTTTCTTGAGGTTTAAACTTACAAATTTCATCAAAATCGGTTCAGTGGTTTAGTCATGAAAGCGTAACAGACAAACAGAGATACTTTCGCAATTCTTTCTGTCGCAAAATTTCGAAGTATCATGGATTTATTTTATACAAGGTGAATTCACCGCTAACATGTAAATCCACCATAATTATAATTCTAAACGCTATGCCAATTACGAAGTACACAAAAAAATAAAAATTTGACTGGCAGAGAGTGGCATAATTACTAATAAATACTTATATTTTTTATATGTGGAACGTGGAGGTGTGATTGCTATGTATAATTATGCTATTACTGCAACCAGGCGGTTAAAAGTTACGACATTTTCGAAAAAAAAATGTCTGCAATAACTAATAATAGTTTTTAACAATACTCTGTAAAAAAAACAACTAAAAACCAGCCTTCTCACTTAAACATAAAAGCGTAAGGTACCTTTTAAACCTGATACCTGAAAAAGGGGCCCAGCATTGACCTAAATATTCCTCTAAGTATCTGTCCTCAAAATATGTGCTAACCTTAAATGACGTAGGACTCTCGACTCTGAGTTCTTACACCATAAAGTACACATTGACTTGACAGCTGACATAGGACACGTGTACAAATAGCAAATCTTCTGCAAACACTCGTGCTTACAGTTATTTGATACTATGGTAGACTGTCATATCACTGGTATGAGGTTTGCCAAGCTTGCGGATGACTTAGTCCTTGTAATTGACGTACCAGGAGATGCATGTGTGTGCATCTTGACCCTTGCCGTTAATGAGAAGTTCCTGATGCAAAACTAGCCCTGGGAATCATCGAGCCCTAGAGCCCGTGCTCAAAATCTAGCTATCCTACTTCCTTCTAATATTATAAATGCGAAAGTTTGTAATGTTTGATGGATGGATAGATGTTTGTCCATCTTTCACCGTTAAACGGATCTAGATGAAAGGCACTGAGATGGATTGTAGTGTGGAATAACACACTATTGGGGACATACTTGTGCAGCACCACGAACTAGATTTATTTGCCGATTTGGGCATTTGTTTAATAAATTCCGTATAAGTTTAAATGACGTAGTATAAACATATATTGACCATAATTATAATTATCTGACACTAATTCCGTTTTATATATTAAATTCCTGTTCTGACATTCAATTAATCATTACCTGATGAACTTATCGCTATTATTATATTTTATTGACTTTATAACTATTGACATTTTTAACAAATTTATTGTAAAAGTGACTGTTATGAATTTTGTCCACTTTGTCATATCATTAATTATGTTCGTTAAATTAATTAGTTTACTAAATTAATCTTGTAAGCGTTTTGGATGTATATCTGTTAGCTTGTAAGATCAAATAAATAAATAAATAAACACACAGGTTCCCGTAGGATAATCAGTCAAATTTGACGAGGACGAAGTTGTGGGCGGAAGTTAGTGGAAAATTTTGTTATACAAACTAAATTTTCTCCGTCCGAGCGACTTCGTCTCTTCTTCAGGGGAAATCGCGAATTAAAAAGTGGACTATATTTATGTCCTTTCTTGGGGTTCGAGTGCACACCTTATCTTTCATCGAGATCGGTTCGGTGGTTTAGTCGTGAAAGCGTAACAGACAGATTTCGTCTCGTATTTGAAATTATACTATTTCGCGAAATTATCTAATATAAGAGATCTTCATGATGTTTTAATTATGATAATTTTAATAAAAAAATCGGGTGGAAGGGATACATAGAGAATGAGTTCAGAAGGTAACATACATAATTCTAGTGACAGTTCCACAGACAAAAAACCACAAAATCCCTAGCGCAGCTAACAAAAGAGCTGATAACTTTAAAAACGCTAAACCGATTTCCATCAAACAAAGCTAAGAACACTCCTAACTAATTCACCTTTCAAACACAAAAAACAAAATCAAAATCGGTTCATGCGTTCGGGAGCTACGATGACACACACAGACACACACACACAGACACGTCAAACTTATAACACCCCGTCGTTTTTGCGTCGGGGGTTAAAAAAAGAAACTCAGAAAGGATAAATCAGAAGTCCAAATAAAATAACACTCTATCGTTAAACTCTTTTATTTAGTAATACATATAACATTAGGAGTTAACCTTTACTTACTAACCGTGCTTAAGAACACACAATTTGGGCAAAATTATAAAAGCCCAAACAAAAAAAGTTATATTACGTTAGAATATCTTATTGTCTATGGACTAAATCGACTAACTCACTCTCAGTGTTGTACGAGATCGAACAATTTGGGCAAAATTATGAAAGCCCAAACAAAAAAAGTTATATTACGTTAGAATATCTTATTGTCTATGGACTAAATCGACTAACTCACTCTCAGTGTTGTACGAGATCGAACAATTTGGGCAAAATTATGAAAGCCCAAACAAAAAAAGTTATATTACGTTAGAATATCTTATTGTCTATGGACTAAATCGACTAACTCACTCTCAGTGTTGTACGAGATCGAAAAGTATATATATATTTTTTCAAACTTTACCCCACTCTAGGATTTTTTCCTGCATTATGGGTGCTTTTACAAAAATATAAACTGGCTTAAACAAACAGCCGAAACAACTATCTGTAAGCCATACCTACAAAAATTTGTTGCGTGCTGGAACTGGAATCGGAACTGCGACATGTTGCGCGGAAGCCAATCGCTCAGCCACTACGCCAACCGTGCCGTCAAACTATTGTCTTGTGTTTTTTACACCCCGTTTAGCCTAAAAATGTATGGATAATGTCTTTTAACACATACTTTTATTCCCCGAAGGGTTAGGCAGGGGTGTAACAATGTACACCCACAGTTCGCCTGTATGTTTAGATCCCATGTAATAGGGGGCGAGCCTATTGCCATTAACCGGGCACAAATCCAAACTCCGAGCTGCTACTGAGAATTTCATAGAAAAACCCAATAACACTTTTTACTCGACTTGAGTCTTTTAATTACTACTTAAACGATTATTCGCAATTACACGAGAATGATACGTCAGTTGTCCCGTCCGAGCTAGGAACATAACATCCGATATTAATTTTTGTGCTATGAACTTCTGATCTAACTCTATTTCTCTCATTTGCACTTTGAGGTTAGTCGTGAAGGTGGCGCATTCGTCTTCTGTCTCAGTTTGATGTACTGGGACACATTGGGCGAAGATTGTCGAAGGTTGGGGGTCAGTTCGTACGTCAGATAATTTCGCTTGTTTCTTTTGCGGCGGCGTGTATTTCTCTTCGACGCTATCTTCTGATAATTCTTCGTCGAGTTGTTCCTGAAATTTTGGTAAAATTAGATACCATAAAAAAATCTAAAACTATATTAGATCAAAAAAATTCTCCGCGTCGCGTCGGCCCCTACTGGAAAAGTACCCAAGAGACTGGCGGCATTGCCACTTTGTATGGCAATGCTAATTCTCTGGCCAAGGTAAAAGCCTGCCTTTGGGTTACGAGAAATGTCAACCAACCGTTTGAAAAAATCCTTACAAAGGCACACGGAACCCACGGCCCGAGGGTTTCCACCCCAAATGGCTCCAAAATATAATTAGGTAGGTACCAATAAGGGACTATATTTATCTACATAATCATTATGTTATTGTTTCTAAGATTTACTTCAAATGCAGAATGAAAGGCACGCGCGACAAGGCACCACTGTACCACATAATACATATAAATGCGGTATTTTATAATTAAAATATTTTGATTGTTAATTTTATATTGAACTAGCTACTGCCCGCAACTTGTCCGCGTGAATATTTTCACCCGTGTTATATAACGTCTTTGGTTACTGCTCCGCTCCCGTGTGTTGTAGCGTGATGTTATATAGCCTATGACACTCACTAATAACGTGGCTTTCTATGGTTAAAATAATTTTCAAAATCAGTTCAGGAGATCTAGAAATTGCCCCCTACAACCTCTTTACAATATTAGAATAGATTTGCATGTCGCTGTGTCGGTAAAACGTACAGAACCAAATATTTTCAATAATAGCCTTTTATGTGCTGTGTTTCTAGCATATAAACACATTTTACTGCCTTGCCTTGTTAGCCTAGTGGTCCTAAGCGCGACTACTACGTAGGTCTTGGGTTCGATTCCCAGGTCCAGCAAAAAGTGTTATTGGGTTTTTCTATGAAATTCTCAGTAGCAACTCAGAGTTAGGATTTGTGCCCGGCTAGTGGCAAAAGGATGGAATACAGGCGTGATGGTTAAACACATTTTATTCTACATAGGATCTCTTACAAAATATATACCTACCCAAATCATGTCATACAACATACCTACAACCAATAGTCAACAAAACGTTGAAATAATGAAGAAAACTGTAATAAAGGAAAAATAAACTTATCATACTTCCAATTACCGTTGAAACTAAGTACGTAGGTAACATAAAAACTTTTTAGTAACACTCGACCCACACGCGGGACCGAGATCGAACCCACGACTCGAAAACTGCTATAAAAAACCGGCCATGAGCAAGTCGGAATCGCGCACGAAGGATTCAGTACCTATTAAAACCATAAAACATATTATATAAAAACGGCAAAAAATCATGTCTGTTGTATGGGAGCCCCCTTTAATATATATTTTATTCTGTTATTTAGTATTTGTTGTTATAGCGGCAACAGAAATACATCATCTGTGAAAATTTCAACTGTCCAACTATCACGGTTCATGAGATACAGCCAGGTGACAGACGGACGGACGGACAGCGGAGTCTTATTAATAGGGTACCGTTTTACTCTCTAGGTACGGAACCCTAAAAACTTTAAATATCAATTACCTATTTGTTGTTGCCCACGACGTCACCCGCGTTAATTTTCTTAGGGATCTCTATTTTTTTCCATAAAATATAACCAATCCGTAAGTTATGTAGGTACTCAGAAATAACATACTTTCCTATCAGCGAAATAATTCTCCGAATCGAACCAGTAGGTGGTTGCTGAGATTATAACAACAACAAAAGAAAACAAACAAACTCGTCAGTTTTATAATAACTAACATACCATCACCATCACGCTTGTATTCCCAGGAGAGTTAGGCAGAGGTGTAACCAATGTACACCTACATGTCGTTAGTATGTTTTTAAGTCCAATGTAATAGGGGGCGAGCCTATTGCCATTAACTGGGCACAAACCCTTACTCCGACCTGCGACTGAGAATTTCATAGAAAAACCCAATAACTCTTTACTCGACCTGGGAATTGAACCCAAGACCTCTCAGCAGTCAGAGCAGTCGCGCTTAGGACCACTAGGCTAACGAGGCATTCCAGTCCGTTTTATAATATTATTATTATTACTTACCGAATTCATAATGGGGTCGTATCCGTCTTCAATGTTAAACTTGGCTCTGGAAATAACCAGATTTCTTTGCTCTTCAGTGTTGTACCCAAGGAACTCTTCAAATAATCTATAGTACCACAGCGTAGGTACATGTACCTCGTCATCACTAGCTCCGGAATGCTTGCTCAATATAACCTTCTTCTCTTCTCTTCTGAACGCAGTCCGAAAACTATCAATCTTCTTCTTCACCGTATCTATATTAGCAGTGGTATCGATTTCGTGAACTTTCGCTAACAAAACATCATAAGCTTCTTTTTTCTGATCCCTCACTACATACGAGGGATCTTTAACGTCCCACAAACACGGAAAACTTCTATAAAGCTGAATGAATTCATTCCAGAAGTCCCGGGACATCTTTTTCTTAATACTTTTAATGAGCGGCATTCGCACTTCCACATAAATCGGGGATCCGAAACCGACTAGAAACATGTCGGCCAACACGCGGCAGCGGGGCTGGGGGAGGGCCGCGGGGAGATATTTAGAAGGGGACCGAGCGCTGCGCGTCGGTTCAAGTCGGCGCACTCGGAGTCGCGTTGGCGTGAACATTGAGTCACAACACATATTGGACAAGGACAACATATCGGATGGTCGGCTCGCACAGCCGGCTGGCGCGATAATGTCGCGGGCTGTTGGTCCTTGTGACGCAGGTATCTTTGGCAAAAAACTCGGTCAGACAATAATTGAATCTCCCACCTACACCAGACAAACAATATTAAAATTTCAATAAACTTACGCTTGATCGTCAGTAGTTTTCTTTGACATGCAGCAGAAAGATAAAATACTGAATCAATACCTCATTCATGATTAATGGTTTGACCTTATGAAGTCATGACCTCAACCAAAACACACATTCAAGAATTACTGTTTTAACAATTTTTTACATCAATTAATTATTTTCTTTCAGTTTTTGTTAAGTATTTTTATATTTTTATTTTTATAATATTTTTACACTCCAATTCTTTTTTGTGTTAAAAATTGGTAAAATGCGCTTATTTATTTTATAAGAAAAAAAAGTCGTGTACGTAGAAACTGTAAACAGTGTTAGAAAACAATATATCATACGAGATCTGTCTGTGCCTAAACACTGTTTGACGGAGTTACGTTTACATAAGAATTGTAAACGAAACAAGTTAAACGCCTGTTTGTATTCAAAAACGTTGAACTATGTCCGATCAAACCCACGTCTTATAAATTTCCTACATGCATAAAAATATCCATAGTAGGTTGGTATTGTAGCGACAGAGGGATCCACACGCTACTTAAAACGCTTTATCAAGTACTATTAGTTTTTCGTAAACGCAACTCGAGTAAAGCAGTAACTACACTACGGATTTATCCTGTATCGTAAGTGCGTTTACAAACATAATTATAAACTCACTACAACAGTCAGACCCGGAAAAACTATCTGTAGGCAATTATATTAGTCGCCACGAGTCGTGAGCACAAAAATGTCAAGTTAATTTTTGGGTTTCTTGCGGGGTTTTTCGGGCCGCCGATCGTACCGGCTGACAGACCAATCGCGTGCAGCGTCTGCGGCCCAAAAACCCAGAAAGGAACCCGAAAACCCAAACATTAACTTGACATTTGTGATCACTACTAGTGGCTACTACTATACTAATATTTGTCTCGTGCGGGAATCGAATCCGCGACTCACGCCGTAGCAGTAAGTCGCTCAGCCACTGCGCCAACCGTGTTCTGTTATCAGGTCTAAGGTAAACAAAAACTACGTAATATTATATTTGCACTACTCTGTGATTAATTCACGTTAATGTCAATGGTCATGAACCGCCATTTAGTTCTCCCATAGACAAATAACCGTATGTCACTTTTGATATTAGAATATGCATTTTTTTTTCTTAGGTCATATTAAGTAGATTTGATAGTTTCATATCGATTCAAAGACGATTTTCTTAACAGTATTTCTGAGCGAAAGGTTAAAAAGTAAAAGTTAACTAACTTCTTAAAATTATGATTGGCCCAGTGACATTCAATTAGTGGCTATTAGCACCACCGTACAACAAAATATTTTAATGAACCGCAATTTATTAGCGAGCGCCATGCGACACCATTTTTTGAAACCAGCAATTTTAACATAACCCTTTTAAACTTATAATCGCTACAGATGTAACAAGATAAGCGTCATTTTTAGATTAAGAGCAGCAATGTTTTAATTGATTATGAACTAAAACTATACAGAAATAGAGTAAAAAATTGCATAATGCGTGCAAAATAATAGTCTGATTCAACTTTTTGTTCGATATTTAATTTTAGTTCATTAATCCAAACTCCTTGAGCAAGTTGCTTCTCTGTTTACGCCTAAACCCTAAAGCCCTTTAATGATTCATGATTTAAAAAAACACCTAGAAAAAACTAATGTAGGTAAAACCCGCCATAAATAACACACTTTTATTTAGCACAGATAACATAGCAAGTGAAAGGCATAATAACAGAAAATTAAATCTTCATTGATCGAATGCTACCACCGTAGCATGACACCGTCTGTCAGCACTGGGTAATTACGTGTTTCTTTTGGAATAGAAGTTAGGTTGATGATATGTTGGACATTTCTTTAAGAAATGGCAAGGTGATGGAATTAGTATCAAGTATACGGTTATTTTTTTAATTCGTTGATAATTATAATAGAGCGCCTTCCTATAATTTAATGACTACCAATAATTCAGTTCTTAACACACCATTTTTAGAACATTAATCTATGGTCAAAATAGAAAAGCTGAACTTTTTATGCATGCAGGCTGCATTCTTAGACTAAGTAACACTAACACTGCACGAGATGCTAGAAAATTTCTGTTTTAATTGCATACCCGAGACCTATACTTAAACATAGTGCCGTAAATGATCGTCCCTGAACGTAGGAATCGTACACTTTACAAATTTATTTTCTACTTAATAATTATTTCTAGGAATTCAAAAACGCAGCCTGACCGCCTTAAAAAAAACAACAGATAAAGCTACATCGTTATTCAGTCTCACATCCACAATTAGTATCTGTCTACTGTCTACCCGATAAACGAAGCGATAGCAATTAAGACAAAGCTATAATAGCAATTACGATACAATGCTATAAACACACGTAATCGGGCTGTTCATCTGTTACTTGCGTCACATATTTTGTCATTGAACTTGAGTGAAAGTTATACATTTTAACGACAACCATATTTTATGGTGTTCTCATTAGGTTTTTTCAAATGAAAGTGACTTACCGAAATGGATGAGACGTTTCTCGATTGCCATTGCCATAAAAGAAAATGGTCTACTCATGAATTATATGGAGTATCGTTACGTCATATTTAATTTGTCATCTGTCATTGAACTTGAATTTGGAATGCGTTCAAAATTAAAATGTCGTCATATCATTTCGGATGAGATTCCGAATACGTCCGAGTGCAGTCGGAGATAATGAAGAGCATTGAAAAATTTAAATTCGATTATCATTTATATTTTTATTTTTGTCTTGAATGGTAAGGTAATTTTTAAAGATTATTGCTTAAGTTTTTATTTTAAAGCGTAACATATTAATGTAATAAAACAATAATTACTGACTACATTATTACAACTCCAAAAAAACTGAAAATCCCAAGTCACTCAATTTCAAAATCGAGATTCGAATTTCAAATATGGAGCGTTGGAAAATGGCGCTCACGTTACATAACAGAGAAAGTGAGAAGTTCAAAACGAAATTAAGTTGAATTGATGCGACTAATATGGACTCATTGTAGCTACAAGAGACGATTAGGCTTTTGTCAGTGATAATGGCCGTGACTCGTGAGTGATCAGACATATGTGATTAAATAAATGTGAAACATCGAAACTACTTTCTTTATACAAGTGACTTGGGTACTTAAACATTTGGTAACTATCTAAAATACACGACTTGAAAATGTATTTAGAGAACACGGACAAACAGATCATGGAAGAGAAAATATACTAAAATTAATAAGAAATTAAATTAAAAGAATTGTCTATGAGGAGCTACTTATAGAATTAGACGAGGTAAACGATATTTTTGATACATTTGACTAGTCGTGGACTCGTGACCGCTGACATAACTCGCATACTAATACTGCTGTTAGAAGAATCTTTTGCAGCAAAGATTATCGAAGGGCAGTTGCCGCCCATTCCGAACACACCTAACGATAATTTCTTTCTTTTCCTTTTTATAACTACCTAAATAATGGGAATTACCTAAATATTGTCACACATAGTTATGTATATGGTAGATATTGATCAAACTCAACACATAGGATAATTTTTATCCAATTAAGTCACCGAGAGATGATTAATTCAGAAATCTGCGCAGTCGAAGTTCAAACTAGTCTAAAATACTAAAATCCACTCAACACATTTCATCCTAAACAGCTCTTTAACCACTATCAGTCAGCCCGTCCCTCGTTGGACATCAGTATCGCGAGTCCAAGACCTGTTAGACGGGATGCCTCGCACGCGGAAACAGGTACAGAATAGTTTCCACGTAACCTTGAGGTGAGAGGAGCGGAGGACAGACACTTGTAAACAATTACGACCCCTACTTCTTCAGGTTTAATGAGGTTTTAAGAACAGATGGCGAAGGTAATTGCTTGTGAGGTACATTGAGTTATTGATACATGATTTTTCTGGGATCTTGCGCATTGGAAATAAACCTTGCGAATTAAGAAGTTTATTCACTGTAAAGCTAGGCTTATTTAATAACTAACGGCCAAATACTCAAACGCAACGAAATTTTAAGCAGCCTGTAAATCTTATGCAATCACTGTCACTTCAAGGTGTATTGTACCGACAGATATACATTTAAGAACGTCTTGAAATTGAGTGTAATTTGGTTTGGTTGCCCTTTTAATACTTTTACCAAGTAATATGCTTATCTGCTTGTCGGATTAGTTCTGTTACATCCATGTTATAGAAGAAGGCCCAATTCTCGTGATTAAAAACATACAAAATCTAGTCGCAATCTCATATCAGGGACATTAAATGTATGAAAAACAAATACATTTTTGACAGATTGAGACTACGTATTCAATGCGAACCTTCATAAAAGTTACTAGGAAGAATTGTCACAGATGTTAAACGAAAAATATAAAAGTATTTCGCGCAACTTTTCTTTTTTTCCACAGTGTCATAACTAGGTCGTTTAGCTACTTGCCAACCTAGATAGATCTATTTAAATTTGCCCTTCTTTCATGCTTTCATTTGTCGCCTAATTGTCTGCTCGTTTCCCTTTTAATATCGACATTGGAACAATCGCTTTCCCTTACGATATTAGTTTTCTCGACAAACTAGATTCCGAATACGAAAACCCTATTGCGCAATATGGGGTTTGTCTCCCAACTTCCAATTGAATTACATTTTAATCACAGAGAATTGAAAGTCGATTGATTGAAAACATTTAGGGTTTACAAACAGAAATCAGTGACAATTTAAAATTGTAGGTTTTAAAGTGAAATAACAAGACGAGTTGTAGCCAATGATCACACGTTCTTTTTAAAATTAATGAGTTTTTGATTACTTACAGAATATTCTGAAGATATTACACGAGCAGAAAATCTTCATCCAGAATTGCCTTTTAAGTGAGAACATGGCATTGGCATCATGTTGTCGAATTATCGACTTGACACACTGATGTTAATCGATGTTAACTCGTTTCGACATCATTGCTACAAAACAGTCGAATGAAGAATACTTGAGCATTTTTTTTTTATCAGAGGCCTGTTCAGTTTGTTAGTAGCTCCAACAAGCTGAACTAAGTAGAAGCAAGAGTTGTATTTTTTTAATGTTATAATGCTAAACAATTGTTTTTTTGAACACGCTAATCTCCGGAACTTCTGATCCGATTCTGAAAATTCTTCTACTAATAGGAAGCTAGCTACATTATCTCTAAGGGCTATAGTACTATTTTCTTGTCCGAAGTATTTTCTGAATCCGTAACAAAATTCACGCGTACGACATCTCTACGCAACGGATTTTAATGTGTTTTGTATCAATAGATAGAGTGATTAAAGATAAAGGTTTATACGTATCGAACATCATGGTACGACCAACGGGAGCGGAGCAGTAACCCAAGACGTAACTGAACGTGCTTGACACCACAGAGGGTATACATATATATACTTATAGTTTTGCCAAACCTTCAAAACCTTGTATCTTAATACCACATCAAAACTCTAGTTAGAAGACCTAGATCTATTGTTAGTTCAAGATAGTGAACATGTTAGATTAAGCGTAACATCGACACTTCCTTTACCCGTCTCTTTGAAGATGCGGAACACTATTGATGTATTGAGTAATTTGTGCACGTACAATTGACACTATCATCATCATCTTCCTGCTATTCCATGTTACTTGGGGTCGGTGCAACACGTTTTCTTCTTCCGTTCCGTCCTGTCAACCGTCATGATATCACTAACTCCCTTCTCTTTTGTATCATTCTTCATTCATCCATCTTTTCTTTGGCCTCCCTTCTCCTCTCCATTCATCCACATTTATATTTATAACTATTTTGGTCACCATTAATCTACAATTCCAAGAGGAACCTTCTCTAAAAAAACACTTTACTGTAGTAAAAACCTGATATTTTTTTAATTATCTGTAAAATTAGACTTTTAGTTGCTTTGAACTCAATTGACGTCACAGTTCAAAACATCAAAACATACAAAATATATGGGGGAATCGTGCTTTGACAGCTCATAAAAAGTATGTTAATTGACTAGTAGTATCTACTACCAAATGCGGTGAACCACTTTTCACCCTTACACGCAAAGTAATAAGGTTGAAAAGTGGTCAATTAGCGTCGCCCTCAGTTGTACGTAAGTAAGCTTGTTACTTGCAAGTGCATAAAAATTTCACAGGCATCGAGCGTCTAGACGAAATTGACATTGACAAACCACCACAGAGTAGAAAGCTCAGAGTATCAAACATTCCAATATAGCATTTTCTTTTCTTTACGTTTTATTTGATAAACAAACACGATACGAAAATCAATAAGGTTCTCGTGGAATAAATAATATACCAACGAAGAGGACGAAGTCGCGGGCAGAAGCAAGTTAATTATAAGTCCAGGTGTCCTCACTATGTTCCCTTGACCGGTGTCAGTGCTGTCCATGATAAACTTAGAAAGTACCTCGGACATAAGAGGCGGGTGCCTTCACCACTGGGCCATTACGATACAGGTCGGATATCAATCTAACATTTCTTTTTTTTTTATTGGTTCAAAAAAATTAACTGCCTCGTTGGCCTAGTGGTCCTAAGCGCGACTGCTACGCTAGAGTTCTTGGATTCGATCCCCAGGTCGAGCAGTGTTATTGGGTTTTTATATGAAATTCTCAGTAGCAGGTCAGAGTTAGGATTTGTGCCCGGTTTACATGGGACCTAAACATACTGGCGGTCTGTGGGTGTACATTGGTACACCTCTGCTTAACCCGTCGGGGAATACAGGCGTGATGGTATGATATGTGCAAAAAAATTCGTTTACACAGGTTATATGCTTAAAGTAACATGCAAAATTGTAAATGCAACAGTGCAACAATCACTTATAGGTAAACTCCGCATGCATAAAGAAGGTAACACACAAATAAGGTGTAATGTTATCAGTATAGTCTACAGAACCACAGTACAACGCGGATGCGTGAACATTTTGCGGTAGTCAGTACAGTCATTCAAGTAACAGGCTGTGGGCGGACTGGTGCAGCCTGTCCTACAGGGCTCCGCTAACAAACAGGCAAGCTGCAGTAAGATAAGTTGTTTTATGATTGTGTACATCGTCTTTTTTATTGCGACAAATGAGATACACTTGTTTGGAATTCCGAATGTCTGCACTAATTCATACTAATACAATAAAGAGGAAAAGACTTTGTATGTTTGTTTAGACGCGCTAATTTCTGGAACTACCAGTTGGATTGGAAACAATCTTTTTGTATATGATAGCCTGATTCTTGAGGAATAGTTTGGTTTCATACCATCACGCTACGACACACGGGAGCGAAACAATCTAAAGACGTAACTTAAAACGGGTGAGAAAAAGGTATTTGCGCACACTTGTTTTTTGATATCTCCTTCAAACTTGGCTAGTCTTCATTTAGTTTTCACTGTCACCGAAATTCGACAAGGTTTTTTTTTATTATTAGTTTCTAAGACGGCGATGTTCCCTTGTCTCTGGAATCTGCAATGTCTATGGTATTTTGATGGATCATAGGTAGTACCATCAAGTGGAACATTGACTAGTTTGGCACCCAATAACATTAAAGAGCAGTAGCTAAGCCATTCAAATGCAACTGGTGAAGTACATACAAGAACAGTACAACAAACGCATGCAGATCCTGCAGAGACCACTTCCAAGTCTGATTGAGCGATTATTGTACTCACTGCAGTTAGTAAGTTGGTTTTGCACCCAAAACACGTAAATGCATTCACGTAAGAGAAAGGTCTAATACAGTACAGGCTGCCAGTTCTTTTCCTTGACGAGAGAAACGCCGTTTTAATTTTAATTAGAGCGCTTTTCACCTGTTTTGAAATTGGAAAGAGATAATAATACCAGCCTACTATTGTCTTACTGCAGGTTAAAGCACGCTTGCTCAAGGCGGAGTGTCGATTTCAGATTTATAGGTACCAATTTTAAGTTCAGGTTTCCTCGCGATGTTTTTCCTTTACCGATGTCAGTTAGGGCCAAGTTAGACTCACATTGGTATCTGGCTACATAAAATTTTAAAAAGTTTTTTAAAAGTTGACAGACTCGTCCCACAATTAGTTTGTTATATTTCTCCACCTATGTATTTTGATCTCTATCTACGTTGTATATATTGTTTGTATGTATGTATATATGTATTTATTATTATATTTTATTCTTGGAAATTTTCAGTTCGTCTTCCTTGCACCTACTATATTTTGTCTCTGCATCACCCTAAGGTAGACTGGTAGAAAATGCCTAAGGCATTAAGTCCGCCTTTGTACGGTGTATTTTATTTTACATTTGTGCATAAAGTTTTAATAAATAAATAATTAAATAAATAAATAAATATATTAAAGGTTCTATAAACATTAATATATATGTATGTAGTCCGTTGTACTTGTAGGTAACTTGTCTACGGCAAGACGAAACTTGTTTTCCCACCCACTTTTGTAAGTAGTTTTTGGCTAGTAAAACTTTTGCTCGCAACCTGTCTATTGGCGTCTATGATACATTTTTCATCGGCACCAACCAAGCCCGTTATATATACCTACTTTTGTCAAAGCATTTCTACGCCACGATTGTGTTGTTCTCAATATAAATCGGTTCCCGTGTTCACTATAAATCGCGAATGGAATCAACACGGATTAATGTTGCCAGCACGTTTTCTTACGCACCGACTTGGCGCCATTATTTCCAGAAAAAGGTGTTTTGAAAAGAGGTTGAGTAGCAAAAGCATGAAGGTGTTGAGAAAAGAGGTTTGTGCTTTAGGTTCTGAGATTAATCTGCAATAAAGTTTTATTGTGTCGTGTAAGGGCAGTAAACCGTTGGGTGTGTTAACATCAGTTTATGGTCTGCATCTAACAAGTTTATTGGCAGTAGCATTCAAAACCACATAACTGTTATTGTGCTTTCAAAATTGATTGAAAATCTGTATACTTATATCTGAAGTCACTACAGGCTGTTTCTAAGCAGGCTACATGACCATTAGTTCTTTAAAACCCACAACATTTCTCTTACATACATAGTCTAATTAATATGCCAATGAGATAACTTAAAATAGAACAGCTTAGCGACGATCTACACAGGGTATCTGGTGACAGATGGATGGCCGATTGTCAAGTGGAATGCTAGTGTGTCGCCCCAACAGAGACAGGCCCGAGATTAAAGCACGTGTTTTGTTCTCCGCGCATCTTTCTGGAGTCGACGCGGTCGGTAGGTGACGGGCGTACCGGGTGATGAGACCGGCCTTGTGGCGGTTGGACGGTTAACACTTGCCGGTGAGCGGCAAAAATTATCCGCGGTGCCCCGGACAAAGGGAGTAGTAGGAACACAGTGGGTTTTTAGTCGGGAGGAGTGCAGCAAACCTTTGCTTTCTCGATGCGGAGGCTGTCCATAAGGATTTCCCTGACATGAGCCTAGGTCCAGCAGATAACTGACTGATAAATGTGATAAAGCCATAATCACAAAGCTAAAGCCCAAGCACAAGAAAAGATTATAATAAAAATCCAAAACTCCAATCCTAACAGTGGATATCCGTTCTGTTACATAAGCAACATTCACACCACACACTTCGATAGTGCGTGGGTTAATCCAGAAACCCGTTCAAGAAATATTGTACGCTTTAATCAGAATCTTGTCGACGCTAACTCTGCTCAATTAGGTCACTGAACAGATAGTATTAATAAGGAGCGTGTATTCTGCTTTACAATGAGCAAAGATGAGCATACAATAAGGCGGAAGCTTGTTTGACTTGCGATAAGTATTTAATTACCTATACATTTGAAAGGATTTTTTTCAGGACAATCCCGGCTCCCCTTTTCAACAACTGCAACTCCTGGTAGCCAGAAACAACAGTAAATCATGGTAAGACCAGCTTACTAATTGTAGATTTGCTGATGGAAGACATTTATTACTGGAACGATATAATTAAAATATTCCAAGTTCCAAAAACTAAGTTTATTTCTTTGCTAGTTCGCTTTTTCTATTAAAACAAGCCCTCTACAGTATTCCCAACCACTGCACCTCGTAAAAGCCAGATTTAAAAGTAACAACCACCAGAAAAGCGCCGAGGCAATAAAGCTTGACGAATCCCGTACAAACGACTCAACTGTCTTGCTTTCCGCAACGAAATTAATCACGAAATTAACAGAACAGAACTAGGACAGAAAGGGACGTTTGAAACTGAGAAAAGCCCAATTGCCTAGCACAAGGGATTAAAATTAACATTTGTAAGTGAAGTCCCGAATTCTACGATCATTTTCTCTCATTCATGATCAAACTATATCAACACCAATGCATTCTGTTCAATGCCTCTTTGCGACAAGCTCAGCTGTCCATTAATGAGACATCACTCACGATTCTCGGAGCCAGTTGAACCAGCCTCAAAAATTTCACCAACGACATTTAAGCGAAGGTAAAAGTTTATAAAAAGTTAGCAAACTTGTTTACCGATAAATAGCATTGATAAAACCAGTAAGTGATTATATTACGAGTATTTTTTGTGGATATTTACTAGGTATTAATTTATCGTAAGCCATAAACAGCCTGTTATGTCTTTCAGTTCCACTACTTGGACATAATGGGCCTTCTCCCTGATATAAGTCATAAGCAGAATATAGTGTTTCCATTATTGGATGTCTGGAATACAGGCCTGCGAGAGGGACATGGTCGTGACCGTAATCCACTACTCAGTTCCATAACACCAGCCTATTATTGTCCCACTGCAGGACAAAGGCCCCTTTTCATACCGATACCAGGGTATACAAGCATGGATCAACACACTCGATCAAGATCGGCGATTTTAGACTTAATTCGAAGTTTCTTTCAACAATGTCAGTGATGTCCAAGATAAACTTGAAAAACACATTACATTGGTACTAGCCTGGAATAGGATTCGCAACCTCTTGCATGAGTAGGCCTATTGCGGGGTAAACATACACTAAGTACTGATAATTAGGTACTTTTTACCCTTATACCTTTAGTAATAAGGTTGAAAAAGTGTCAACTGCCATTGCACTCGGTTGTACATATACAACACTTATTTTGTACTCCGCATTTACTAAGAACTAAAGTATTTTTTATCTGAAAAATATAATGGCAGCAACTGCACAATCCGGCTTATCAGAATCAATATCAATTTGCGAAATGATTGCTACATTCTTATTTACTTAGCGTGTACTCATCCTCGCCTGACCGAGATCTGTTATCATTATTATCACTGGTAATTACCTGCGAACAAGAAAAACAAGAGTTTAATGCGTTTGTTTTTGATACAGTCATCTTTTACTAAAGTAGGTTACTCAGAAAGCAGCTGAAACATTTAAAAATTTAACGTATATTGTACCTAAAGCCATGTAATTTTGGGGGTGATTTTTCAAACGTCAGATACTTTTTATCTGAATAATCAATATCGCGGTTTGACATAATATATTTTAAGCACATAAACTGTCAAACTGTATGATATTTATACCTTTTACTGTATATTCAATCCTGAGTGGATTTGGAGACTTTTGCCAAATAGGTGGACATTACAGTGCACAAGTGGATACGCAAATACACATTCCCTCTTCCCTCACTCCCATGCTCTTATGAGACGGCAATCCGACAGGACCGGGATGAGATCAGGTGCTTTTCGAGACACGGGGGTGTCACTCGTTTTAAGTTTCTAGATCTACTGACTTCTCGCAAATCCTTGGCAGTGCCCTGCTAACCGACTATGTACTCATACAATGACGTCATATTTTAACAAGAAAAACGGCCCAACAATGCCTTGGATTTGTTGTATATTAGGAACTAGGAACAATGTACATAGATAAATAACAAATAACTACATCATATCAGATGGTGAGCTCTCTTTGATAATCTGTTGACTGTCAGTTTACATAGAAAAAGTTATATGTGATTATGTAGATTGTAGTTGATCAGAGCCAACTTGGGTGGTTTTAAAGACTTGGCAACTAGATTTTTTTTTTCTAAACACGTTTAAATTGCCTTTTTGAATGAAATAAAAGATTTGGCTCACTTTAACTTTAAAAGGCATGCACTCAAATTAGGTCGGGTGCGCAGTACTCGTAATCGGTGTGCTTGTATGAATGTGGACGAGGCGAAAGGAAAATGTAAGGATCGTAGCAGGTAGCGTTTTTTGGTTTCTGCATACCAACATGGGAAAAAGGCGTGAGTTTATGTATGTATGTACTCAAATTAGGCAAAGAATTGGCATTTATTCCTCAATAAATGCATATTATTTGCCTAATTTGAGTGAACGGTTGTGGGGCGATTGGAACCTGTATGCCCGCCCTCGCATACAGGTACCGATCGCCCCACAATCGTTCAAAGAAATATTCAAGATGGGCAAAAGAAGGGGCCAAAAATTACAACCGAGTCTTTTTGGGTAATTTTCGACTTAATCCCGAGTATTTGGTTCATAAAGCTGTTGACATTTTATCGTTAAACGAAAACATTATTATTAAAACGAATCAATACTTTAAAAAGGAACAAGTTCAACAGCCAAACTCAAATGAAGTGTGGTTCAAGTATTCGCGTTTGACATTTAAGTACCTACTTGTAATAAACCACAAACAATGTTATAAACAGTAGCACTTTCATAGACAATTTAATTCTCTTAACCCTTTCTGTGCTCAGTGATTGTGTTTCAATCGTTGTTGCCATATTGTGCTGTATCCTTGACATAAAACATGCTAGCGTGTGCCTGACATAGCGAACGGTGATTTTATAAATTCAATTTTAATGTTTATTAATAAAAAGGGCTTCGACTTGAATTTTAAGTGGAGCAACGTGAAATATGTTTCTTTTTTTACTTGGAACCAGTTTTTATGTCCTTGACGTTAAATATAGATTTGATTAGGTACTTGTAGCTTGAAGTACCTATGAATAGTGGTCAATGTAACATACTACATCTCCAGGCATCGAAGGTGCACCGACATTCATTTTATTTTAAGGGCTATCCGAACACAGGACACCGTAAAACACACATTTTTTGTTTCATAGTCTGGCGTATTGGTATATATTTCTATTTCAAACTTACAGTTTAAATAAAAAAATGTGTATTGTCAAGGATTCAAAGAAAAGACTTATCTATTAATATGTATGAAAGTATAACAGTATCATGGTAAAAAAAACCGTAAAGGAGACCATACAAAAATTATCGTCGCATGGATCTCAGAATCTTGAGCTTAAATTATATAATTTTATGTAATATCATTATAGGGAATTTCATGAACTAAAGACATACCTTTAAATTATTCCATTGAGCCGTGTATTTTTTCACAATTTAAAGAAAACTTCAAAATTACTGTTATTTTTGTGGTTCGACTAACATCAAACGTATCGCTATTTTGAAGCTTATTTGTTGCCGCGATGCGTTATTGTCAATTACCTAAACATTTGCATACGACAGGGCCTTAAGTACCTATCGCTAGGTTTTTTTTTCGAATCGATACTATTTTCTTTCTTTTTTAGAGTTCGTGGCCCCAGCTGGTTGCCATTTTTAATGTTTCCAAAACGCAGGTGTAGGGACACCTTGGGCACTGTAGCAAGTGGGCCATCGTCTGGTCAGGAGCACCGCACTCGCACTGGGTGTCGGTTGGCTTTATAATCCCCCATTTCGCTAGGTTATATTTGCAGCGGTCAACTTGCCCAACGCACCGGAAGGCGCAGTGTGGGAAGGCCCCCACGAGGTGAACCGACGACCTGGTAAAGGTCGCGGGAAACCGCGTTTCTGCAAGAAGCACAGGACCGGCCATTGTGGCTATCTCTCCGGGAGGCCTATGTCAAGCAGTGGACGTCGTTCGGCTAATACGATGATGAGGAACTTACCTAATAGCAAGTCCCTTTCATCTGAATATGATCTTCTCAAGCCGCACAGTTACATGGCGTGTGTTTTGGTCTAACAACTGTTATTTATGCATATCTGTTACCACGTGGAGATTAAACACGCGCTTGTGACTAATTAATGTCAGTTTGTATCATTGTTTGTATACTGACACATCTCTTGAAACAATACTGATTACGTCTATTACTGCTTAGCTAACTACAGAACTACTGTATGCCATTGACTGCCCCGTTGGTTTTGTGGACGCAAGCGCTACCGCTGAGTGACGTGTCCCGAATTTGAGACCGGGTTTATGCCCTTTGTTAATACGTAATTCTACATAATTATGTACTTTCTAAATTTATCTTGGACATCTCTGACAGTGATAAAGGAAGACCTCGTGAGGAAACCTGGACTTATAATGAATATAATTCTGAAATCGGCAATCCAGCGCCAAGCGTGGTGATCTATGCTCGTGCCTTGTCTGTATACGAAGAGGCCTTTGCCCTGCTTTGCTGGAATAATAATAGGCTGGTACTATTGTATATTCAAATCTCATTATAATTATATTTTAATCGTAGGTAATATACTTACATATGTATACCTGCGAAAAAAATATTCAGTGCCAATGCACCTGAAAGAGCGGACATAAATCTCTACTGCCATAGACATTAAACAGAATATTTGTCTTGAGAACTAATTTTAGGTGACACAATAACTTCGTGTTACTAACGACCAATGACCGAACAGTAAACTGATTCATCTTAGCAAAGAATTCGTTTTTCAAATATTTTTTAAAAAAGTATTAGGAAAGGTAGAATCTTCTTGGAATGTTAAGTTTCGAATTTTAAAAAGAGTTTTTAGACTTCAAGGTTTTAATGTAATCAAAATGGCATTCTTAGTTTTCACAAATTTAATTACTTACATATGATCCAAATTCAAGTATTATCCAATCGAAAAGGATATTCCTGAAACTATTCGTTGGACCACCCTCTTGAAGTTTATGCAATAAAACCATGGCTAAAATGATCCCAAGACCTTATTATACAGGTGTTAAAGTTAAAAATACGACTGAACTGAAATCCGTAAAGGAAATTACTCTAACCAGTTATTTCCTTTCTCACAATAAGCTAGATCATACTCTAAAAATACCATCCAGCGTAAACTGTAATAGAATATTCTATAATCACGATAATACACATCTCGCGAATGTTAAGGAGGTCGTGAAAACTCCGTTAGTAGAGGACTAGTGGACATTCTCATTCATAACACGGGGCTTATGAAATAATCATTGTTTACACTTGAGGCCCACTAAATACACCTACCGCTGTTGAAGGCTAAAAAGATTATAGTGTTACAGTTAATTTCTTGCGTTTTCTGACGAGATGAAAGAATTTATAACAAGCTAATATTTTTGGAGGATGTGCACGGTACGGTTGGGTTCAGGAAAAATAAAAATGAACAAGCGTGCTTCCGAAATTCTTAATCACTGCCAGAAACAATAAATTGACGCTGTTTAAAATCAGTTAGGTTATTATCACTTCATAATTATGGAAGAACTCCTGGAACCTGACAGCAAGATAGACTTAAAAAAAATTAGTGCCAACATCCAGCCTGTCATTGTCACACTGCAGGGTAAATGCTTTTCCTCATACAGACAAGTCACGAACATTGATCACCAAACTCGCTTAAATTGGATTTGCAATTTTAGACTTACATTAATTCACTGATAAGTTCAGGTTCCCTTACAATTATATGTCCTTTACCAATGTCAGCGACGTCCAAGATAAACTTAAAATTGGAAACCAGAAAAGTCACATCGGTACTAGCCCGGTAGGAAAACCACTTGACCTGCCATCATGACTCAATCATGAAGTCAACATAAATAAGTTCAGTTATAAATGAATGACGCAAATAGATTCTAATTAATATAATTAGTAGACTAGACACCGTTACTTCACACAAATTAATATCGATCGGCGGTCATTTGACAGTGAACAACGCGCCAACGCCCACACAGTCTCAATTTTATTAGACAGGTGAATTCGGTACTAATGTTTAGCTATGCGACTATGAAATTAGGTATAAATAGATAACAATATGTTTATTGACAAAGTCTTATGAATAGTTCAAGGCCTAAATACTCTTCCATTGGTCAGGTTTGCTCAAAATATGCATTGAAGGCTGAAAGCGAAATTCAATATTCATCTTTATCATCATTTCGAACGACATCCACTGCTGAACTTAGGCCTTCCCTGCTACTGCATGACGGGTCTTGCGCTGCCTGCATCCAGCAGTAAAATACTGCTGGATGCAGGCAGCGCAAGAGCGTCCATTACAAGGTGATCGAAATTTACAATGGACCGTTTCAATATTTTTAATACGAAGCTGTCAAACAGACAGAATCTATATTACCCGTTGTTATTAAGTACCTGCACCCTTGTCATATTCCTCTTGCAATTCATGAACAACAACATATGCTGTACACATGACTCCACTGTCACTTAACAAGCCATTATCTTCAGTAGCATTATCGCATTCGTTCATCTTAACGACAACACAGTTATCTTAATTTCACATTGAAACCAACGTTAAATATTACCTTCCGTATCTTCAAACCATCAAAAAACATTGATCACTCAATAAAAACGATTAACAAATTTAGATTCTTTATAAAATTCCAATAAGGTGTACAATTTCGTGTCCGACAGTGTACCGGGAAATAAGAATCGTGGAATATCAAGCTGTGGAAGGTAATAGGTACTGAATAATGTAATAATGTCTGGTTGCGTAGTGTGTGGCTCGCGTAACGTGGTCTGGTTATGCTCTCACGGTTACTGGACTAGTAGAGTCCTCAGTCCTGGGAAATGTTTGTGTGACATCTAATGTCGTGTTAATAGAACTTGAGGCAAAAGTAGAAGCAATGCTCACACTAATTCAAGGTCTATTTATTAAGAATGATCTTCAATATTGTTGTGTCCCTTATTAATAAAATACTAATCACCCCGTTAACTATCTCATTACTCAGTAAACTGACTGCCTCGTTAGCCTAGTGGTCCTAAGCGCGACTGCTACGCTAGAGGTCCTGTGTTCGATTCCCAGGTCAAGCAAAAAGTGTTATTGGATTTTTCTATGAAATTCTCAGTAGCAGCTCGGAGTTAGGATTTGGGCCCGGTTAATGGCAATAGGGTCGCTCCCATTACATGAGACGAAAAAAACATACCATCGAACTGTGTGTGTACATTGGTACACCGCTGTCTAACCCTTCGGGGAATACAGGCGTGATGGTATGTATGTACTCAGTAAAATTTATAAGTAAGTATAAAATAATAATATGATTCGATGTTTACAATGAAGAAGTAGGTATTTATTATAATGTTTATGATAGATTGCAGGAGTCTAATCAGTAAACAACAAGATCTCGAGTCTAATCAACTTGGCTATCGCTGGCTTGTACACACAACAGTACCTATTTATAAAGCACTTTCAGTCCATCTTCACTCACTCATTCAAAGCAGGATACAACTTTGATAAAACCTTTATCTCCCACAAAACTCGACACAATAAATCTTCAATAATAAGTACTTGTTAGCACCAAATTATAGTTCTCGCCCCATCATCTTTACAATACTGTTCCGACCCAAAATTATATCCTTCAGATTAATAAAATCAGCTCAGAATGAAGACATAAAAGCCACGATAATCACTTGAAGATGACAAGCCAGCACAATAGAATTATCGTCAGTTTCCGACCCTAGAGGGCGCGGCAGTCGATATGTCATTGAACTTGAACTCTTGCAATTAGGGTGGCGCTCCGTCGACAACTCGGACTCGCCACAATGGGTTCCGCATGGCGCTTCTCTAGATACGATCGATATGGACGAGACATTGTGAATTCTCTGCGTAATGAGCTTTTTTCTACCGTCTGATTGGACAAATTATTATGAGAATATTTTATTGAACTGTGATCAAAATGATTGCCAATTTTTTAAGTAGAAAGTTGAATTTGTTTGTAAGAGGAAAGTAATCATCCGATTTAAAAAAATATTTCACTGATGGACAAGTCGTTGGAACCGAATACTTAATTGACATATTATTTTATAAGTGGTTATAATGATTAGCACGCCACATATAGCAGAACACGGTGAGACAAATTAATTGTAACACCTTTTGTACACACGGCTACATATCAAGCTATACATTTCCAGTTTATGCTGATCTGGTTATGTAGCCGTGTGTACCATGTTGTATTCTAGCAAATAAATATTTTTGGTTGATTGATTGATAGCTACACCACTGCCTATTGTCATAAGCTATCTGTTTTTAACCCCCGACGCAAAAACGACGGGGTGTTATAAGTTTGACGTGTCTGTGTGTGCGTGTGTGTGTCTGTGTGTGCGTGTGTGTGTCTAGGTGTGCCTGTCTGTGGCATTGTAGCTCCCGAACGCATGAACCGATTTTAATTTAGTTTTTTTTGTTTAAAAAGTGTATTAGTCGAGACTGTTCTTAGCTATGTTTGATGGAAATCGGTTCAGCGGTTTCAAAGTTTTCAGCTCTTTTGTTTGCTGCGGTAGGCATTTTTATTCTTCTGTCGGGGGTTACTTAAATTTTTTTATTTTGTATTTTAAAATAAACTTGTATTCCACGCGAGAAGCTAGTTTATGTCATCACTGGAGGCTTTCTTAATACACTCGTGTGATATTGTTATATTTTATGTAGGTAATGTATTATATTGTAAGAGAAAGTAACCATAAAATTAAGTAGAGTTTACATAATATTATTTTTATTGCAACTCGTGCTAAAGTATGTTTGGTCTCGTTGGTGACGAGCGCAGCAGGTGTTCTTACTATCAAGCAATGTACTCGTAACTACTGGGTTTAGGTTACAATGGCTCTTCTAGGGACTCTATATCAACTAGCATTGTAAAGAAAAAAAATCTTTGTTTGTTTGTAAGACGTAATCTCTGCAAGTACTGATCCATTTGCAAAAAGCGTTCACTGATAGCTAGCTACGATTCTTTCCCGACTTATTTTAAAAATGACAGCTGTTTAATTCAACACTCATTTCTCCTGTGCCAAAGATGCGTTTACAAATATATAAACTTACATACATACACAAACAACTAGACCCGGAACTGTAGGCTATACAAATATTGTGCAGGAATCGAAGCAGCTACACGCAGTGCAGCAACTAAACGCTCAGCTACTGCGCCAACCATATCAAAATTTTAAATTATCTTCATCTTACGAAGTTAAAACCATGAATAACCCCTTTACTCCACCGTGTACTACCGTCTTCAGGAACCGGGAGCAAAGACCGGGAATAAATAGACACGGGTTATTATTCCACCTTGTTTGGACACTGTAACCGTACGTCGGGATCTACCGTTTAGTTTAGACTGAAAACTGTTTTAACTGTCGCTTTGCGTTGAAGGGGTTAACGCCTTTCCATATTCAAATTGTGGATATTGTCCATCATTGTTAAATATAACCATAAAAAAAACTTAAATTTAACACTTCATTCAAAAAAATCTTAAAAACAACATTATGGTCTATGTAGGTACTACATGAAAATAATGTTTTATATTTGAAGTGAAACGTGACTAACAGCCAATATTTCTACCAAATAGAGCAAACACATAATCTTCTAAAGAATTCACAATTTCATCAAATATTAAAACTCATATTTCCCGTGCCAGTCATAAAAAATGAAATGGTTTTAAGCAAACATACGTCGTCGCAATAAAACAAAAATCGATCCCGGTTTCCCACGAATGCGTGCAGCAGAAGATTACTACATCGCACACTATAATCAATCTTATTACCACGACATAGGTCTTAAAATATACCCAAGTAATATATTAACGTAAACCCGAAACAATGCACGCTTACAACGAAACCTATTTTGAGAGTACCATGCAAGTAGACCCCTTGAACTTCAACATTGCAGTTTTACACACAATCTTATTAAACTGGGTACTAGACCTTTTCAAAACTTACTGAGTAGTGAATAATCTGTACATGTTTTTTAGTCTGTGGACTTTAAGCCGCGCGGAATAGAGGTTATTCTGCAAACTTATGAAACGTCAAACGCAGCAGAATTTTTGTTCGGAACAAATTACGTTCCGTTTCCCCTGAGTAATGCGCTATTCTGTGCGCCTATAACGGAGGGTGTTTAGTAATAAATCAATCCTACCGCACTAAACTAATGTATTTGGCGTACGTTTCATTTTGTCCGACGTGTTTTCATTAGGTTTTGAGAGGGTGGGAATGGTCATAATAACCTTTTGTTTTGAGCAATAAAATACATTCATTATAAATTCTGGCATTTGAATAGAATAATAAACCACCCTGACTTACGCACTGTTTATGGTCCTGGTGTATTTACATTTCACATCAAGACCAGACCTGACTACAACGGTATAGTTCTACTTTCTATGGTACATGTAACTGGCATGTTATACCGATTAAAAATAAGGCAATAGAGAGTAGAGAAACGATTGAGATTTACAAGAAAAAAGTATTTATGTTCGCTCAAATTTCCGGAAAAGATTAGGCCGCCCCCATCCCTTCCTGAACGAAGGCGTTATAAGACTCTACTGAGGGTAAACCGGCCAACACAGCCGGCTATGAGGGATTACATTTGCAAGGGTCTGACTAGAAGTCGCTCTAAGCAATTTAAAACAATGCTTCTTTTGTTCTGTTCACAACTAAATCTGCAACAAGCCATCATGTCTACGCCACAAGAAGTTCTTACATCATAATAGTTAACAATTACATTTTATCACCCATTCTGTCCTTTCCTCATTTCCTTCACAAAGTTAGCAAGTAATGTAAACAAATAACACATAAGTTCCATACAGTCTTAGGAACGTGTGACTGGAACATTACGGGACGTAAAGTCGTAACTTTATGCTTACAAACTTGGGAGGGTGGCGCGGCTATCGACCCGACCTATCCCAATCTACAGACACGCCCGGCCAAGGGTGACAGACAAAGGAAATGCGAAACAAAAATAGAAGTCTAGTATAGAGATGGGAATTGAAGTTGTTTGCGAAAAATGTGTGACTTTTTCTTCCAGTCTTTTTCATTCAAAGTCGCGTCGCGGGCAGGCGGCAGTTTACAGGTAACTTCAAATGGTATGATTTAGGCCTCATATACCTTAAAGACTAACGCAGAATACATGGAAATCACAATAACCACGATTTTCATTAAAAAGAAATGTGTATTTTGCTCGTAATTTTAATTGTGTTTCCGCAGTCATCGATAAACTTGAAACAGGAAACCAGAACGTGTAAATAGAATACTAAGCAGTTCTTTGGCTCATATTAATGCCTAATATGAACGATAATAATATTTTATCCGTCTTAGAAAACATAATTAATACATTATTAAAAATAGGTGTGTCAACATTTACACATACCTAAGTATCTTTTATATAAATTCAAAAATGGAATAGCATCACAATATGGCGCCAAAATGTTAACGGTTAAGTTTAAAGTTACGTCTGAACGTTGAACTTTGAAACAAAATGAAAGGAACTCGAAATATTCGCTAAATGGATATCACAATGCAGTTTTAATCAGAAACGTCTCGGCTGTAATAAGCGTATGTTTTATTTGTCCCGACGTCGCCGCATAATTTAAATTTATTTGAAGCGGCAAGATAATAACTCGAATTAAAAAAGGTTTTGCCGTCATGTCAACGACGACATCTTTTCACAGAATTCTTCAAATGCTCTTCGTGTGCTAGAATGTAAACTCCATTTTTCAGATATTTTAGTCAGGCTTGTGGTCAAGGTGGTGTTCTCCTATTGGCTTTGGCACCCGACTCTGATGCATGAGGTTGCATTACCGATGGAACTGTTTCTATTTCATAATTACGTAAATACTTTATTTTGAACATCACTGACATTGGTGAAGGAAAACATCGTGGGGAAACCTGCACTTGTAATAAAAAATTGTCTGCAATTGCTAATCCGCCTTAAGCAAGAGTAAGCTTCTCTGTACGAGAAGAGGCCTTTGCCTTGCAGTAGGATAAAAATAGGCTGGTATTAATAAACAAGCAGATCTTTTATTTACAGCGTATTTTTAGCTGGTAAAAGTCCATATGAATGCAGACAACTTTTATTATGGAACCAACTTTATAATATGAAAAAAAAAATAGCTTTTCCCTACAAAAATGCACTATCTTACAACTTGTTTTAAAAAGTTTGTAACTGGTGATTTTTTCCGTCATATTTCAGAGTAATTTTTAGTCAGCCTGTATAATGAGTGCAATATGTATTTAACCGTAAACTTTAAGCTCATAACATTTATTAACAGCAAATTATTAGTAATAAAATCGTGACTGAGCTTTGACAGCACACTCGCCATCGCCATGTCTCGGAGGGAATTTATTTATTCATTTTGTTCAAGACATTTACATTTGCAACCCGTAATAACATTTTAAATACTTTTAATGATGAACGATACCGTTATTCAAATAATATTTCTCAATCACTTAAATAAGCTGTATAATTTATACAGACATTTATGACTACTAGCTTTTGCCAGCGACTTCGTGGTTTTTTTCCCCCATATTAAGTCTTTGGTTACTGCTCCGCTACCGTGGGTTGTTGCTATAGAGATTAGCGTGTTTAAACAAACAAACAAAAATCTTTTCAGCTTATTTATATTAGTATAGATATATGTAGTGGTCACTTAGATTTGTGGTATCATTGAGCATAAAAAGGGCCCACTCCGCCTGACATACAACACGCACAATTAGCATCAGCCATTGATATTCAATAAAGTCTACAAACTAAAGAAATATTATGTGCGATATGAGTAAGTATGACCAATTTAAAAATCGAACGAATTTAAGTTACATTTACTACTCGCGGAATTTCCATAAATAATTACCATTAATGTAAACCATAAAATCACTTGATATTTTACTCCTGATATTCCACAAATAAAGCTAAACATTTCACAATTTCAGCACCACTGCACCAGAGAGAATATAAACTTTCGCCAAGCACGTGGCAACCCTGTTTCTTATCTCTCCACACCCCAGATAATAAAACGGCGCCCTTATTTCACTGCAGTCCCGTTTTCCTATCTTGTTCTGTTCCCGTGTTATCAACAGACCCGCATGGGAAGACTTTTACTATTCCCAGCCGTAGGACATCAATTTTGTGAGATAAAAGATGGGTCGAATAAAAAAAATGTTTATCAGTAAATTACATGTGTTGTAAAAGTGATAGATGCGTTTTTTATACTCGTATGTAGCAGTGTTTATAAGATCCGCTTATTGTTTTATTCTTGCTTCCTTTATTTATGTAAAATTATGGGCAGTATAGTTGACACCGGACTCAGGCGAGACAAAGCAATTTAAATAATATTATGCGTAAAGGGCTTTACTAAATGTGTGAATGCGAAAGCTAGATAACAAACTCCCGAAAAATAAAATAAGGGAACTACTCAAATTAATCTAAACCTTGGCCTTTCGCCAAGGTTAGCGAAATCTTTACTTTCGACTATTACTCTAGCAATTTTAAACTGACCCTTGAACTGCCGCCCGTTTTCTATGCATGGACCGGGATGCAACTGCAGGGAGCTCAATTTAAGCTGGTCCGTTAAAATATAAAACGTAGGAGAATCGCCTCCCCGTCTAGACGTACGTCTGCTTTGCCGCGCATGCGTACACTGCCATAAACCATTTTGTTTACATTAAAATGAAATTTGATGCATAGTAAATTGAACAATAAAGATCAAAGTTAGCACGTTTGAATAAAGATGTGTTTAGAATTGATAATAACCTATTTATATTCACTAACAATGTAATCAAATTATTACGATTTACATTTTGTATTCATGCTATTTTCACCGCCTGTCACTAAATGGCTGATTCAATTTAAACAAATGGGTAATAAATACAGAGTTTAAATTGATCTCAGTGTTCAAAATCATTGATCGGGCAATAATTTCGTGAACCCAAAGCGAATATGATGTTAAAATTAATGGTTTTGAGATTAAACCGTTTCGAGCTAAACGACTGCCCAGTTATTTGGGGATCCAATATGGCGCTTATAAAGCTATATTTTTGGCTTGAATCATCCTAATAACACTTTCCAACACTATCATATTTTGATTAGTCACAACATTATTATTTTTTGAATAATCGACTGAGGACCGCGGGCAGTCTCCATTCTTTATTTAAAAAAGTAAAACTTTATGACTGGTCTAAGGTTTAGTACATACTGTTTCCATGGTAATTACCTAATCTGTGCGCTAAAAAAGAAACAAAAGCTAGTAATCCTACTTCAACAGATGTTGCAAATTAATACAACTGTCACTTACATAAGTTAGAACGTCTAACGCGAAATCGTACTAATATTAAGCGTGGCGATCGTAATTACTTTAGTACTAATTTGACGTCATAGCGTGCGAAAGAGACATGCCTGTCGTCAATTTAAAAAAAAAACAACTCCAGACAATGTTGGGCTACGAAATGAAAAATATTTTGAATACTCTGGTTACAATGTGTTGGACTTATTCTATTGAATCGGAGAAGGATTTTTCTTCATTTCCAAACTGCGATGAAAAAAAGGTGATACAACTGAATTTGGGAATTAAATGGTTAAGGTCTAGTAGTAGTTGCTTATTAATAAAATAAGTACGTGGTCAAGGGTCAATGATAAATGTTGCAAAGATAATTATGTGGGATAAACAGCAGCTCTTACTAGTGGACACTGACATTATTTTTTAAGCAAAGACTAATCCTTTTGGGCGTTTGTTTATTAAACTTACATTTCTACTTAAAAGATCTAATTCACATACATACTATAACATTTTAAAAACGTTTAAAAGTTCTTATTAGACAAGAAACGCAGTTCGCTTGCTTAATAGCCCTACACTTACCACTATGGTACAATGCACCAGTAACAACAACATCAAGATAAATTAAACTTTAAAGTCACGCGATACAGCTTAAAATTCTGTAACCAGTAAATACAGTAGGATCGTTGTGCAGTTCTGCGGATGATAGGTGCTGCGCACCAGTGCGATTACACACTCAGTTGAACGTGTAAAATAAAGCTTAGGTAACCCGCAACTGTGGCTTAATGCGTTCAAAATAAAGCTTAGCTAAGCTGGTACTGTGCGAAAGTAGCGTTCAAAATAAACAAACAAAAAAAAGACATCATTAATTTTTGTTGCGTGCGCAGCAAACATAACGTTATCTTTGTTTTATTTAGGTACCTTTTACAGCGCAACAGTGCGAAAAACATGATTTCTTGTTATGTTAATTTTGAAAGACTGGTTGAAATATTTTGAAGTTTGAAAATTGGGCTATTCTATTCTTATTTCATTTTCATTACATAAAGTCTTTTTAGTTTTTGTCTTATTTGTTTAATTCAGCTCAAACTATTAGTAATACCTGAAGCGTTAATCATCATAAAGATAAATCACAAAACTGTATAGGTACTACCTACTTAATTAACTACTCAACCGTATTAATACAGCAATCATTACAGTTTAATTAAGTAACAAAATGACTACTCCGTGCACATCCTGGCAGGAAAACTTGTAAGTATCCACCACTTGCGCGGGCGCAGTAATCTTGCAATTATTACGAAACACTTACACCGGTTCGAAATCGCAGCAATTTATTTAAACGCGTGTTACAGTCAACGAAAGTGAGTACCAGAAGCAATAAATAAAAATAATTTCTGCACGATATACTTACCTACAAATAGCTTATTATTTGCCGTGAACTTAATTGTGTGCTTCAACCATACTTCAACACTTACTACTACATAAAACACACATATACAATACGAATCAAGAATCGTTAAAAATATAGTCTCAACCTCATCTTGGCGACAATAAATGTCAAAAAATGACAGTATTTTTGACAGATAGAGACTGAGAATTAGATTGCGATCGTTCCTGAAAGTTAGTAGTATTGCCCTCTTGGTAGAGTTTGTTGTACATATTTCGAATGTTGCCTAGATGGGCATAGATTTGAATTTCAAAGAACAACGTTGCCTAGAACGCCGAGACTAAACTGATAGAAACTTTTAAGCCCAAAATCTTGAAATGGTAACAGGTCCATCCTCATCCATTCATCCTCATAAACTTTGTGTTTGTAATAGAACTAGGCCATGAGTTAGGGTATCCAAGAGCCCACCAATACCGTAACGTTATGTACATACAAGCCAAATAATAAGTCTTAATACATTTATATTTTACTTTTTTTCGGTGGCTACCAACCCTACTGAAGGCAGCCCAGGGTATCTCTGTTTGAATACAACAGTATAATCACTGCATCGGTAGCCTAGTGGTCCTTAACGCGACTGCTACGCTAGAGGTCTTGGCTTCGATTCCCAGGTCGAGCAAAAAGTGTTATTGGATTTTTCTATGAAATTATCAGTAGCAGCGCGGAGTTAGGATTTGTGCCCGGTTAATGGCAATTTACATGGGACCTAAATATACCGGCGAACTGCGGGTGTACATTGTTACACCTCTGCCTAACCCTTCGGGGAATACAGGCGTGATGGTATGTCAGTTTAATCACCAGAATGATGTTCATTATGATTGAGACGAAAATTGCAAGATACTTGTGTTAGGAGACCGTATTTTAAATTGATTATCCGATTCCTCTACCTTATTTAGTCCACTCGGTGACCATATGACACTCAGCTTAACGTCGTAACTCCATTTACCTCCCATACGACATTGCCGTAACATTTCCAATCACAAATCGCCAATACAACTCATTACGCCGATTTTGTCACCACCCTGACGAAACAGCCTAACACATAACAGTACAACAATAGCTATTCTATTCTGCAATAAATACCTGTGATTACCAAACGCAGGTCGAATGGCAGCCGACTGTGTGAGCTATCATTATGCTAATGCTAGGCTAAGACGTGTGGAGAGGTTCTTTGGATTCTGCATTCTGTGTTGTTCATGTAACTTGACATTATGATGGCATGTTTTTTTAGGATCGCTGTACACTTATGTGGGTCGGTCTATTCGGGTCGCCATTCTCTATGCAACTTTAACCGAATGCGCCGACCCGCTTAGGTGTATAACGAACATTAAGTTAATTATGTAAGTATGTGTTGTTACAGACATCAATCCTAAAACTTATGATGATGTCAATTTTTAGACACTGTTTTCGTCTTAAGTCAAAGTCAAATCATTTATTTCAATTAGATCATTAAAGAGCACTTTTGAATGTAATTTGAATCTATTTTTTACAGATAATATTACAGGGCTAAAAGTTTGATTCGATAATTCAATAGTTACATGTTTTTTTAAACCTATTCTAAACGGTTTCAAGAGCTTTTTCTGAATCATCATAGTACTTTTTTGCAACTTGAGATAAACTAGCCAGCATGACGTTTTGTAGGATAATTTTTTTGTGCTGTAGAGGCCAAAAGCCGTTGCCGATAAATAAAAACTAAGTAACGTCTACAGAAAACCAGTTCTAAGATTACGTTACTCACTAAACGAACTCGTAATGCAAGGAGAAGGTAACTAGGTATAAATTACTGAACGCAAACGTAACTATATAAGTTACGTTAAATCTATTAGGTACAATTAGTAAAACGATCAGTAATATTAAACTCCTATATTAACTATGTCATGTCAGAGCCATGTATCCGCGTCATCAGTCATAGTTGTTCATAAGGCTGCGCGAGCGCACCTCTGCCGCTGACGATTAACTTGATACGCCGGTTGCGACACATGGCATACAACACTCGATTTACTCTGTCAAATGTTTGGGACCAATGTTGGTGGCGACTATGGTGGTAATGATTGGGATAAATATTGGTGGCACGAGAGTATTTTTTGAACTTCTAACCGAAACTTGGAACAGTCTTTAAACATGACAAAAACTTGCTGCTTTTGGAACAAGTTGATGTCCACTGGTTCAAGATTATAACAATGAAACTCATAAAAGTATTTTTCCCTAATATACAATAACAGAAACAATAGTAATACATAGTCACCAAAAATTCCGGTCAAATGTTGTTTCTTATGTTATTATAACAAGCCAACATTAGCTCCAAGGTTTGCAATCAAACCTACTCTGGTATTGCAATCTGAAACTCGGTCGGCTGCAGGAAACCGCCGGCGCCCGCGGTCTTGGCCAACGATATGAAAGATGCGTTCATCTTTATATTTATTAGCCTCCTTTATCACCCCCTCAGGTGTTTGGTTAATTCAAAACTATTTCTCTATTTATTACTTATTTAGTCCTACTGGTATGAGCAGCGTGAGTTCTTACTAAGTTGTAATTTTTTTTAACTATGGTCACCCTGGTAACCGGAAGCCTCTTTAACCATTAACTATAAACTTCTTTAATTGAGTAAGCATTATAAACCATAGATATACCTATAGATAGACCATAGATCTACGACAATTTGACACAAAATCTAGAAATTGGTCTATGTATTGCTATTTAAGAATGCAATAGAATGTCAAGTTCCATAATAAAATAATTATTGACCTTGAATAGATTCCCGCATTCCATTTTATTACAGATTTTATTTGAATACATACTTAAATACATAAAAGCTTGTTTAGGATAATTTTAGCTCCTTATGCAGCTGCGGGTTGTTCGCAAGAGATACCGCGCCCCCGGAACGCAAAGGGCACAAGAAGGAACATGGGTGGGTTTTAGTCAGTAAAAGTCTGACACTCCCTCCCGCCCCGCCCAGGGCGGGAGAAGTTATTTGATGATTTCCCACCCACCAAAAAAAAAAGCTCCTTATGCAATCCTACCACTTACAAAATATTAATCATAATTATATTAAACAAAGCTTACTACCGGTTACTCATACAATGTTTATAAACAGAACAAAGTTAGACTTCCATCTCGCAGCATTCGATCGCTCGCTTTGTGTTACCTCCAGACAGTTGATTAAACAAATTTGTATAGGTTTGATAGAGAGCAAAGATACGGAATACAGACGCTCTCCACTTCGTCTAGACTTCAAAGACTTGGCCCTTCATATTCATGCACTAAGTGCACTCCACTACGCGCGTCGATTTCCGCTTAGTGTTCCAAAATGGAAACTTATCATTAACTTTTGTTTATGGTAACGAGTATGCAGATTGGAGAGGTTCTTCATGGTCTCTTGATTGTCTATTCTTTTTTTTCTGCTGGTGTTTTTTTTTTCATGATCAAACTGTAGAAGTTCTGGTTAAGTCTAAAAAAATCGACTACAACAATGGGATTTTTGCAAAATTACGATCGATAATACTCTTTTGGACGTATTTCAAGCTTTCGCAATTGTTATAAAGTTATTGTCGCAATACTCAGCCACGAAAAGCTAAGGTACAGGCACAATAGATTGCACAAGTAAGTGACTAACGATCGCAGACAATGCGTTTGGTACTAGCTCAATATTTGCAGGAGTATTGATTCATCAACACAAATCGCATGACACTCCTTCAAACCTACTTGACATTCTTATAGGAATGTTGTTGGTATGTTAATTGATCATTGTGTGGTTTATAATGTTTATTGTTGAAGTACTATTGTACTAGGGCTAAGAACTGCCCAGAAGACAAGACCTATTAGCGATTGTTTCTATAAAATATGACAAGGAGGTGAAAGCACTATAAAACGAAGCCATTTAAAAGTATCGTACACAAGGAAATGGTTTATGTTTTTAAAATCAGAACAACTCCATACATCCTCTTCTTTTCACTTAAGAAGCATGTTGTTGGACCCATAGACAATATCCCTTGATGATTCTGCCTTAGATGGAATACATAACCCCGTTGACCTCGTGGTCACAAGCGCGTCTGATGAGCACGGGATCCTGGATCCCAATCTCAGGTTGGGCAAAAAAGTGTTATTGGGTTTTTCCATTACGAATTTCTCAGTAGCACCCCGGAGTTAGGAAGTTGGTGGTGTTAACACCCCCGTGCCTCGGAAAGCACAGCCCGACGGTCATTATTATGGAGATCTTTGACAGTCGTTACGAATAGTCAGAAGCCAGAAAGTTTAACAACCAGGCTTGCCAAGAGGTATAGAGTCGCCCAGTAACGCGGTTGTGGAGATCAGATAGGCAGTCGCTCCATGTAAAACAATGTTATTGAGCTGCATTCGATTAGAATGGAAGTCGACCCATAACGTAAGTGGGAACAATATTTTCTTCATGATAACATGAAGAAAAAATTACATCGGCCAATAGATGAATTAAAACTGAAGTAAATGACGAAGTTCTGTTTATTAAACACTAGCGACCTGCTCGCGACTTCGTCCATGTGGCTTATTTCATCCGCGTTAAGTTACGTCTTTCGTTACTGCTCTGCTCCCGCGGGTCGTAGCATGATGTTATATAGCGTATGTTCCTCTGGAATAATGTAGTTATCTATTGGTGAAAAATGGTTAAAATCGGTCCAGTAATTTTGGAGCCTACTCGTTACAAACAAACAAACAAAAAATATTTCCTCTTTATAATATTATTACTATAGTGTAGAAGTATAGATAAATTTGTTTGCAACGTCTGGCTTATGTTTCTGTGGTTTCTGCAGAAGCTTTACAAATAATCAAACATTGCTCGATATTACTTAAGTTTCTCCGCAATAATATTTACTTTTCACTAGAAAATATAGCGGCGTGAAAACAATTTATTTAAAACGTGTATTTTCGTCACGTTTTTGTAAATTTGAAGCGACAGCAATTGATAAAGGAGTAGCACGTGTTTTATATACGAATTGCCTCACTAATGTACACCTGGTTATTAGGTTTCTGTTACATTTCCTGCACTCCAAGGATATGGAACTTTGCTAGGTACTGCATAAAACAGAAGGAGCTTTATATTTTATGCAAGTAATGCAATGCATATTGGTTTTGTTTTACAAGATCAAAGTTTGCAAGCCAATTTTAAACCATTTCCTCTAAGCATATGTACGACTATAAAATTTCGCATTCTTGCTCGGTTCTGATGACAATACACTAACTGATAACAATAACCTAATGTTACAACCAGGACTGTCTCCTTACGAGAGTACTACTCAAGGGTTGATAGCACGAGCACGAAACTTTGCATCAAACCTACGTTTAATTTTGATAGCTAATCATGATCTTCACCACAAACTTATACTGCAGTCCTTGTGCCGAAAACCAGCGTCAGGCCCAAGTGATCTAGCATTTTTGCTGAACTGGGCCTGTTTGGCGCAGCAGTGGGGCACACATCTATATTACCTATTTCTTTTGTTCTATTTTATTTCTTTTGTTATTTTTAATAAGCTGTTTTTAGAGCCTCAAGTTGTGCCAATAAATGGTTTTTTCTTTCTTTTCTTCTTTCAGTCTGAATTGTCTCCGCATGGGCACTCCTCAACGATTAGTACTTAGCCAGTGTAAATAATAAAAAATAAGGCAATATATTCCATTTAATTTTTTTTAAAGCTATGTACTAAAAGTCACTGTACTTAATCTTTTTCTCCCTATTTAATTAATTATTGCCTAAGTTCCATCGATTGATTTATCGATATTTGGAATGTCTTGTTATTTTTATACAAGCAATCAAGCAATTGTTTTGATTGTGAAACAATGATGTTTGCGAAATGATGGTAGGTACAAAGATAGAGAAATGACGAGATGCTGACATAAGATATTAATGCAACAATGATTGAACACAATTAGGTACTTACATCTGCAATAAATAAACATGCCTGTACATATAATTATGGTCCAAGATCGCAGCTGTCAGGTCTCTACCTTATTTTAGCATGACCAAGAAATTTTGAAGATACATAAAATAATTTTTAAATACGATGGTATGCATGTGCTTGCTAGTTTCAATGATGGGTTTTTTTTTCGGTAATTAGCTACTCATTCTCAAGTTAGACTGCTGATGTTATATGTTCTACAGAAAAAACAAATAATCGTTATTGCTAGACACTTCCCGTGGGCCATAACTTCAGCCAAACGCTCTAAAGTTCCGAAATAAATCATAATTTTCGGCTCATTTGATAACAAACCCTCATCGTATAAAAGGCGCCAACTGTCGAATTTCAAATTAATCGAACATCCGGTGTAACGGCTGCGTTCTGAGGAAGCGCACTTCATTAATTCAAGTCGTACAATAGCGGCACTGATTCCCTCCATCTTGAGAATAATGTGACACAATGACGTTGATTACTCAGTTTTGTTTGAAAGGTGTCTCTTTGTAGTAAACAGGTAGTGTTATTAAAGACGGTTCAGACGGTTTTTATCTGTTGCGTTTACATTCTTGTGGGAGATAAACGCCCATTATGATTACCTACATGTGTCGTGTTACTCAATAAGTCATTAATGAGCTATACAACGTAATTGTAGATCCTTTTCTGAGTATAATGGTTACTTTGAAGTATTGTCGCTGAACCGTAGAACTTAGGTACATCTTGCGTGGCTCGTGACTCATCGATTCAATGTGGCCTTCTTTGCCATAATAGTTTACTATTACTATCTAATTATCTACTAGTTCGCGTGCTGTTCGCTAGTAGTGGTTTATTTTAGATATGGTTGTGGGTTTGGAGAATTTCATTCACGATGTAGATCCCTATAGTTAGATACTAGATATGTAAGCGCGCTTGCAGCAACCAGGGTTATATTTTAACTCTCGAGTTTATTTCTAACACGGACCTATAACGATTATTATTATTTTGTAATTTAAGCTCGTGTTAGCAACTAACTCTGATTTATGTTTTTGACGCATGTGGGCCTTAGAGCGGTATCGGAAAAACTCTAGGCAATGCCAATGTAAAAAAATTATGATTATTTTAGTATTTAGGCACTTATTTCTCTTTAAGGCCTGGGGAGGCATTCCTTTGTTTAGTGTTATCATGAAATAAATAACTATGACCATGTAGTTTACATTGCAGTCTGCAGTCAATTAAAAAAACTAAAAAGGTACTGTGCCCATTACGACGCGACCTGCTCACGGTACCGGGGGTCTATCTTTCAATCTACTTGATTAAAACACAATTAGCCTTATTACTTTGTATATTGAGAGCTAATTATATTATTTTACGTAACACCATCTGTGAGCACTTGTGACGTACTGTCAAGTTCTATATATCTATTTCTAGCTTAGAATAGTTTATTTTATAAAAATATAGTCTAACAAAAAAAGGTTGGATATGGCTAAACCAGCCAGTTTCTACTGGTTGACACATATCCATCGGATAATTATTATTTGAGCCTTCTCTATTCTTTTTTCTTTTTTTTCAACCATCAGTTAACTTCTATCTGAGGAATAAATATGACAGTTTGACATATTTTCTATACAAAAGCTGTCAAAACGTCAAACATATTATTCAGATAAAAGTTATTTGTCGAATAAGAAATCGGCCCAGTTTTAAATATAATATATATATATTTTTTGTAACATATATATATATATATTTTTATTTTAAGTTCCGATAGTTCAACGGTAAGACACCTTAAAGGGACGGAGGTCGTGAGTTCAAATCTCTAAGCTATGCTGTTCTATTTACATACATACATACATACATACCATCACGCCTGTATTACCCGAAGGGTTAGGCAGAGGTGTACCAATGTACACCCACAGTTCGCCGGTATGTTTAGGTCCCATGTAATAGGGGGCGAGCCTATTGCCATTAACCGGGCACAAATCCTAACTCCGAGCTGCTACTGAGAATTTCTTAGAAAAACCCAATAACACTTTGCTCGACCTGGGAATCGAACCCAAGACCTCTAGCGTAGCAGTCGCTGTTCTATTTTGCTGATTAAATGCTATTACCTACTTTTAAAATAAGTAAGTGGTGGCAGATACTATTGGATGCAGATAGCTTTCAATTAGCAAAACAATTTTCAGAATCAGAAAACAGTTCCGGAGATTAGCACGTTCAAACTCTTTAGCTTTGTAATATAACCTATACATAGATGAATGTAATTTGTCGAGTACTGTACGCCGACGCTGCACGCGATTAGTCCGTCATGTCAGTCGGACCGATCGCGTGGAGCGTCGGCGTCCCAAAAATCCCCGAAAGGAACCCAAAAATCCAAATATTAATTTGACGATTGTGCTCACGACTCGTGGCGACTACACTACCTACCTACATTATAGGCATAGCTAACTGTTATACTTACATTAAGGCTAAATTCGACTGAATCATATTTTTTACACGTGAACAGCTCGTTTAGTAGTAATGATAGGTAACTCCTCCCTTGCCTATATTGTTTCAGAAACCTATCATTATCACTTTTGATATTAATAGCCCAATTTAAAACACGCAAACCCAAACTGTTCAAATTAGTGTTATTAGTAGAAAAAAATAAACATTAATTTTAAATTCAAATCAAATCACGAATGTACAGTCAGTAAATGGACGGAGCGTCTTTTTTTTTTCAATTTACACGACTTTGTTCAGCGATCCTGATTGCTGACGATACCAATTTTTTGACGGACATCTTTATTTTAATAATTATTTGGTTTTGCCCGCTGCTTAGTGTGCGTAGACTTCAGAATTGAGCCAAAGTCCTAATTTATCCCATAGAAACACAAAAATGGGATATACCAATTCTTATGTGGAATTTCAGCTGTAACGTGGAAGAGTAACAAACATCCATCGATCAATCATTCAAAATTTAGTAGTAGGATAGAATTATCACCATTAGGTGCAAATGCCTACAGTTATTTTCAATTTACTGAATGATTAATCACGTAGAAGTTTTAATACCACATAGCTCGATACAAGTAGAGGCACAGGCAATGCAATCCACACACGCCTTATGTGGAAACGCTGAGCCAAACCAGTATCTTCCCGCCTCGGGAAATTCACGACCGTGGAGTTTCAAACATTGCAAAAACTTTATAGTTGTTTTTTTTTTCATCGTAAGTAGAGCACCGACGGTTTCTTTGTCAAACTCATTAGTTACACATGAGTATGTGAAATAAAACGGTATTTCAATGTTTGACTAAATTGATTCGTTCCAACTTTACTCACCGAAAAAGTCCTCCCAAGTCATAGAGTGATCAGAATCACCGTTCGCACCGTCCATCTTCAAACACTGTTCCAAGCTATGCTAACTCAACATTTTCTCATAAAAACAACATGCAAGTAATAAAAACACAAAATCGTTTTATTTCTATGTCACCAAACACAACTGGTTACATTTTTGTTTGTTGATAAACAAAAAGACATCGCGTTCAATACTCTCGCCACTCGCCGCGGCGGGGCAACGAAACGCACTGCCTCACGCTCGGCGACCGACTCGTGAATGAAGAAAAGTTTGTATTGTAGGTACCTATAGAGTACAGTCTACGTACTCTCTGAAGTCTGTGCGTTTCGTTTCGGCCCTCGCCCTCACGGCCCTCGCAGATCCGTCGCGTCAACGTCGACGATACCCTGTGCAAGCTGTACTTCAGTTTATCATTGCTTGCTTTACTAATATGCATTATCTCTGTGGAAGTTTCCTGCACATAATTATGAAACTGCACCAAGACCAAGATAAGTAGGCGTTACAAAGTAGGATAACCTCTTATCAAATAAAGATCTAGATAAGTAAGTAGGTAATGTCAATACCTGTTCGCAGTAATGGCGTAGGTACCTAGGTAACCCGTCACCGTTTATGATGTCTTCATGAAATTGCAATTTCACATCTGTCTGGAAGTCATATTGTTGAATTTCAAAGTGGGTTGAAAAAATCAAGTAATAACTCATTATTTAGTTTAGTGTCGTGATGGGCTGAATCTGAAGAATACTGAATAATGTAATGTAATACAATAATATTTAATGTAAGAATAATATAATATATGTAATGTTTTAATTCTTTTTCTTTAAGATTTAAAATAATGCCATACCACTAGCTTTACGAACTGCAATAAAGTACATAGAAACACAAAAAAGGGTCGTGCTTTATTTTAACTTGAATTTATTGCCTCCCGCGGTTTCCAATAGACATAGATAAAAAAAAATGTGAGAATTCAAGTGTTTTCAAAATGTATCTGTACAGTAGAAGCACCGGGTATTAGTCTCTTGCAATAGAGTTGCATCATTGGTTGATTAGGCGATTTCAAACGCCGCATGCCGTAGCTTATTGATATTTGACAAAAGTGTGAATCGGGATTCACATTAAATAAACTTTTATTTACTTTATTTTTTTTTTATCGTTATTATACCCGTTTATTTATTTATCGTTAATAATACGATTTATTTATTGTTCAAAGCAATGCAAACACAAACAAAATCATGGATTATAACTAATTACGTACCAGACAATAAAAAGGCATTACAATCAAGAAAACTTTAAGCAATCGAACTGTATAAACTCAAATTAAGGTTGATAGCATGCGCTACCAGCACAAGCAGAAAACACAACGAAACAAAATCAATGTATTTGGTATTCTATGAGAATTATTTTTTTTCGCAGTTTATGCTACTAGCGCCTTTAGTTGCGTGAAAGTTTAGGTATTTATTTATTTGGATTGGATTTTAATAATATTATTCAATGACTCAAAACATTTTTTTTCATCTTTTAGTAAATCGACTAACTTTCTTTTCTAGAACAACCTACTATAATCGCTCGTCTCTATTGACACAAACAACATGGCGGAATTTTGATCAGTTGTTATGTTTCCTGTTAATTTAGTTCTGTAACTTGAATGAATAATTATTACAGTTCTATATGAAATTAATAAATGTAATTCCATCTTATTAATCAAAATTTACAAAAAGTTATTCGCCTATCAACTTTTATTCGGTTACGATGCTATGAACAGGTAAGCAGTTCAAAGAAGTAAAATTAATTAACGGATAATTTCATTTTATCGTCACATTGTTGAGCACGTTAGACTTTATTAGATTATACAGTAATTTTACATAACTACGGTTTTATTTTTAGCTGTTCGCTCGCGTCTGTGGCCGTCAAAACTTTTATAGCTGAGGAGATCGTTGAACTATCCTTATTACAAATTTCTGGTTGCATTCGCTATGCCGCGACGAGGAACTGAACTAGTACAGTTGCCGTTGCCTCCTAAAAAGAAAACAAAGACTCTCGAGGAGCCCCCGAGCCTGGATGTGAGTTTCTGCGATGATGAGGCTTTGCCCCCTGGTATAGTGTTTACTGATGTTTTACAAAAGAAGTGGCGAATTGGGAAGCCCATAGGTAAGTTAAAGTTGACAAAAAATAGTATTTCATTGTTTAATTTGTATTGCTAACCCTTTCTATTACTCACCGCATGACATACATTATTCATCCCTCACATGATAGTAAATTTTTTCAATAATAATTTTCTTCCAGCTCTTTAGTAATCATGTAGTACCTAGTTCCTGTTTTAGATTATACTTTACTCAATTGATGTAATATACGAAAATAGCATCACATCACACCTGACATTTTTAAGTTTACTTTGCAATATTTAAATTATTTATTGTAATTGAGTCACAACTCACACGTGCATCATAAATGGTTAGTAATGTACTAATCCAATAATGACATTCCTATATTAAATAGTTAGTGACTGCATTTACAATACACATATTTATATCTAAATGATAAAATTAAAAAGGGTTGCTTATTCTTCTCTATAGAAGCCTACCTACATTTTGGAACAAGCCACCAGCTTTCTGACAAACTGACCGACTCTTTGACAATTCAAAAGCATTTATTTCAATAAGGCCATTTACAGGGATAAATGGCCTCATTGAAATAAATGCCTTATAAATTGAAATAAATGCCTTTGACTTATGAAAAATTATAGGTAACAGATTATTTACCAGACTGGTATGCGCTAAATGAAAGGAAATGGTTTGTTATGGCTACTTCATGCATCAGAAATGGTAGTCACCTTCCAGACACATCAAAATAATTTTAAATTTACATACTAGTGTAACTAAATAATATAAGTATTTATGATATTTTTTATCCCTAATTTAATAACAGCATTTTAATTACTATAATTGATTTTACAAAAATTGCATGTAGAACTATACTGTATAAATTAATGTTGGTACAGTATTAAAAACGCTTGGAAGAACTTAAGTTAACCTAAGAAATCATACTAGGTACTAAGAATGTATGAACAACTCACATCTCTTAGAGAAAACTTGTTCCAAACCAGATGAACAACTTGTGACTTGTAGACTACCACTCTATAATTTCTTTGTTAAATCTTTGACTAGCCTACAACTTTGTTTTTTTAGTATGTATATAATAATATTATGTTTTTCCAAATTTTAAATGTTTTCTTTACAGCATCAAAAAATAGAAGAATTTTATTGATATCTTGGGCTTGTTATTTTGAAATCATTTCAGTTTGGCAAATAAAAGCTTCTTAGAGGTTATCTTAGGAAGCCTTTCAGGACTTACTGTGTCTATGAATGATAAATGATGATGATTGCGTTATTTTTTTCCTAAGAGCCAGAAATCAGAAATACTGTGACATCTATTACATCATTATTCATCATTTAATTGTTTTTTGTTTTTCCTTTTCAGGCAGAGGTAGCTTCGGCAGGATATACTTGGCATCAGATGATGTTGACAAAGAGGTCACAAAGTTGAGTGCCAGATATGTTGTGAAGATAGAACCTCACACTAATGGACCCTTGTTTGTGGAGATACATTGTCTCATTAGAACTGCACAAGCTTCACAAGGTTAGAAAAAAACATTATTTATGATTCAATTGAATCCATCTTCCGTTATCGATGTCCCAACCTAATATACAAGGTCAAACATAATGTCAACAGATAAAATAATTTATAATTAAATTAAAACTATTACGCCCAGTTTCCACCAAAGCAGAAAGGAATCCAATCGACTTGCGTTATTTCCACATCATACTGTTTAATATCCACACAACACAGTATCCTAATGGTTGTTTAGAGACATCTCCTCTCCTCTTCGCTTTGGTGGAGTCAGGGCCTTAAACACAGAATTAAAACAGTTTTTGCGAACTATGTTTTATGTTAGGGTTGTGGTTTCCCCACATAGTCCTAACATGGACCATTGTACGTGAGTTTTGGGAACTAATGAGTAGTTTGTATAAGAATACGCCTTACCCCTGCAGTACGATAATAATAGGCTTATTATTAATATTTACTTTCTTTTGTCAACAGTAAGAGAATGGCGGCTAGAAAACAAGCAAAAACGCATTGGCATGCCTGTTTACATCGCCAGCGGGTCATTCATAGATGAGAATACAGGCACTAAATACCGATTCCTTGTCTTACCACGCTATGACATTGACTTACAAAAAGTTTTCGCTAGAACTAGAGCTATAGACCTCAAAAATGTTTTAGTACTGGCATTACAAATATTAGATGTGCTGGAGTACCTACATAGTCAAGGTTACACGCATTCTGATATAAAAAGTTCCAACCTAATGCTTGGTTTCGATGGCTCCAGAATTGGTAAAGTGCCCCTTGTAAAATTAACTCCATCATTCCAAAAAGATACAAAAGAGGTTGCTGTGTTATCAGGAAAACATAGACGTGCTAAACCTACAAAGTCTAGGACCTCCAACTACTATGATGATGAGGATTTCGTCATCAGAGAATATAAGAGCCCGGAGGAAACAAATGATAATGATAAAAGACTTGCAAATGTTAAAAAGAAGTTGAGAAGAATTCTCTCTGATAGAGACAGCAGGACTCTGCACCGACATCACGCATTTAACCTCAGACAAATCTCCAACTATGTCAACTATGAAGATATGAATAGTTCTGTATGCTCAGACCAGTCCTATCAAAAACTTCTCGACGATTTTGGCGGCAAAAACTTAATTCGTACCACTAAAGAGTTTCAAGAAGATACTAGAAAACGTAATGCTAGGGAAAAAAGAGAGAGAGAGCCAGAAAATGTTGATGAATTATATCGAGAAGCTGTGCTATCACAATCTAATGGACAAATATACTTGTTAGACTATGGTTTAGCTTCCAAGTTTTTGGACTCTGAAGGTAAACATAAAGATTTTGGTATGGATGCCAGGAAGGCCCATGATGGAACACTCGAATATAGTTCAAGAGATTCACATATTGGAGCTCATTCCAGAAGATCAGATTTGGAAACTCTTGGCTATAACTTACTAGACTGGCTAACTGGAACCTTGCCTTGGAAGACCACAGAAGTACTGGCCGAACCTGACCTAGTCCATGCATTGAAGAAAAACTTCATGAGTGATATCAAACTGCTACTGAAAACGTGTTTTAAGACTGAATTTTACCCTCAATTCTTGGAAAAATACCTAGAATATGTCACAAGTCTTGACTTTACTGAGAAACCTGATTATGATTATTGTAGAAGTTTATTTAAGAGTGAACTGTTGAAAAATGGCTGTGCTAGTGATAAAGAAATGACCCTAAACTTCATTGAACAACCCATGTCTCCAATGAGTCGTAAGCTGTGTTACTCTAAGAGATTCGGAAAGAAGAACACAACACCAAGTTTCCTCGCGAGGAATGGAATCAAAAAAGCTTACGAGAGAGAAAATGTTTGTTCTCTGGAAAATGACTTAAAACTAGAATTATTGAAGCAAACATTGAATACTTCAAGTGACGGCATTCGCAAACCTTGCGCGTCACGAAACTTCTTTATTTCGGACGCTGATTTAGTAGCCCGTTTGAAAAAAACCCTTATGCCACATGACATATTTGGTAAAAAACTATCACCTAAAAATTTGCGATCGAAAAAGAAAATCATTAAAAAACGCAGAGGCGTCCGAACTCACAGAAATAGCATCGGCAAGTTCGGTAATTTAATGGGATCAGCGCGCCAGTTTACTTGGGCTGAAATTTTGGCTGGCAACCCTGAAGATATACTTCGCAACAAAGAGCGCAACACTGGGGTACTAAACACAGAGTACGTGGACGACGAAACATGCAAATATAGGATCAGAAAATTATCAAATGCATCAGATAATAGTGATTCTCATTTACAGTCACCGTTGATGCAAAAAGACTACTTACAAAACATGAACCCTACTTACGCAATGAAAGATGTTATCGCCTCCTTTAAGAGAAAGGTTTCAGGCAAACCGAAGGAACCAGAAGAACCAATCGAAGGTTTAGAAGGGTACACCCCAGCGATGATCAAAGTGTACAGAATTAAAGAAAAAAGAGAGGCGAAAGAGAAGCTAGATGCATTGAAACAGCAATCATCTGCTAAGAAGGAAACAGTCCAAGTCCAACCCAGGTGTACAAGGTCTATGAGGAGTAAGAAGCCCTCTGAACCCAGTTCTCGAGTGACAAGACAGACAGTTAGTGTTGACAGCAATAAGTCTGTAGAAGTTGAATTAGAGATAGTTCCTAAGTGTACAGGTAGAACAAAGTCTAAGGGTAATAAGAAAGTTGCAAATAAGACAGAAGAAAAGGAATCGAGTAAGAAAGAAGTGAGAGAACTTATAATTATTGCTGAACCTCTTAAACTTGCACCGAAAGAAACAAAAAGTAAGTGTTATTCAGTATTGTAAAGCTAAAATAAAGACGGGATTTAGCTATTCTTTAAGGAAACCATAGTCCGAGTATGAAAAAGTTTTTAATATTTAAACTTGCTTAAATCAATTTGACACGCAGTTTAAAAGCCGAAAACAGAATGGCAACACTTGCCTCGACGTTATTTTATATAGTAAATATCTCCTGCGTACTTGGCTAATATCAATTGAGATTGACAGTCGTGACTGAAATTCGGTCTGAGAATATTAATGTTACGCTTATTTATAATAATAATACCTGTCTTGGCGACCTACAAATTGTACTTTCCATAATTTTCTATTTCCTCTTTTCAGAATCATCACCAAGAAACAAAAAAATGCCGACAGTTGCCACAAACAGGAGGTGGCTGAGGAGTAGTAACCGCAAGAAATAACAAATCCACAGTAAATTGATCCTAAATGTCTAGATTGAGAGTGTATGAGTGTAGCTTCAAATCTATAGATTAAGTCATAATGTAGGTACCGCCTCGACTATTTTTTTATTATCAAATCCAATATGAATATCATTTTTGTTCCTTGTTATCTGTTCGTTCGTCGATAAATAAGATTGACGGTGTAATATTGACCCACCATTTTTTTATTTGCATTATAAGGTATTTAACCTTTAAATAATATGAATGATTGAACAATACTGTGATGTAATAATTTGTGCGAATTTGACGTAGGTTGTAACTAACTAACATCGTGATTTAGACGAGACCGTTTGATTGAAATCCACAGAAATGTTGACTTTATTCGAATATTTTTTGCATTTAATTATAATTTTCTTTAGTATCTACGCGATACTGATAAGGCCGTTTTCATTGTTGTCGGCTTGACGTTCCTTTGTGTACTTCCTTTTTTTATCAATAAAATCATCTTGTTTATAACATTGTTGTTTATTTTGGTACCATTTTGAAACCTATTGCAAGAGTTCAAACTCTATTACAAGATGGCTATGCCATGTCGCAGTTCTAAAAAGCTCATATACAACACTTCAACTTTGTTAATCTATGTGTTATATTTTTTACATCACAAACTATCAAAAAATTGTATTGGACTATAGAAAGAATATTGATCTTTTGAGGACATAAACACGTGATTTATATCATCTGCCGGCCGGGGTCTACGGGCCTACGAAGTTATATACGATGAATATTTTCGGAGTTAAGCGCACACAGATAGTCGAACACAAAATCATAACCTTCCTTGGGTAAAAAGGAAAGCAGAGATTTTTTTGAACTAGTAACACAAACTACACAATTCATTAAAGTGACAGTGACAAGTAGGTTGAATGACACTGACAGTCACGTCGCAGACGACTCAATGATTTGACTATTGTAGTTGTACAGAACGATGTATTTATTTTATTATTCTAATTAATCAATGCATAAATTGCCGACTCGTCCACTACAGTGATAGTGACAAGTCATTAAGGCACCAAATTATTAATTTGTTTCCAATTAAATTCCTCACGTACATGACATAACCTAAAAGTTCCTAATATTAAAATTCTTATGTAAATTCGTGTTTCTTTGAATTAACAATGGAAAGTGAAGCAAAAAATGTGATTCGAGTTGGTTCGAGAAAGAGTGAGGTATGTACAGATACATAGTATCATAACAATTTATTATTATAAACAGTTCGCATAGGCATTACGTGAATCGTGCTACTTACTTCACTTGAACGCTCTGCCGATGTTTCCATCCACTTTTTACATAATTATTCATTATTTACAAGGTCTCCAGTCAGTAGTAGTGTTTACATATTTTTTCAATGTTTATCTAATTGACCTCTATCAACTTTCGTTCAATAATTTTGATTTAACTTTAGTTAAGGTGCAATTTTTGCCTTATTGCTGATAAGAGATAATCACAATCTTGAAATATAAAACCTAACAACTTTTTTCACTACAAAAATTAATATTATAAAGTTTATTAAGCCAATTATAATCATGACCTTTGGATTTTGACACCATAACCCACTGGTTCCTGTATTAAAGTTCCAATAATTATCAGATTATAAACAAACCAATAAGTAATAGTTTCAGCTTTCACAAATACTAAATAAGTATCAATTTCCTGTAACAAGGAACATTAAATGTTTAATGTAGAAACTTCATGACTTGCAAGCTGTAATAATAATGTTTAAACCATATTGATAATAATTCCATTATGTCTGTCTCTCAAAATGGATGTAAGAATGGGTCCCGTGGTACTAAGGAGCTACTCCTCATTGATATGGCCATTAACCAGCAAGTTCGTCGTTCTCGAAGGGATCTATCGGCATGTTGGATAGACTATAAAAAGGCCTATGACTCGGTGCCACATACATGGCTCATGAGGGTGTTGGAATTGTATAAAGTGGATACAACTCTGCGCACCTTCTTGATGTCGTGTATGGGGCAATGGAGGACGGTCCTACGCTATCCAGGATGTCGGCAGTGCCGAGAGAACAGCGAACCAATAAGGATCGAGCGTGGTATATTTCAGGGCGATAGTCTGAGTCCACTGTGGTTTTGTTTAGCCTTGAACCCTCTAAGTACACTGCTGGAGGGCTCGGGGCTGGGCTATCGGTTGAGAAGAGGTGGTCAGGTCATATCTCACCTCCTTTACATGGATGATCTGAAACTGTTTGCCCCCAACAATTTGCAACTGATGGAGCTACTGAAGGTAACAAAAACTTTCAGTAGTGCCATCAGGATGGAATTTGGTGTGGACAAATGTGCAGTCATGCATGTGAAGCGAGGGGAGATTGTGGAATCTGTGGGAACCCAACTCTCGGATTCCATAAACCTTAGGTCCCTTTCCTCAACTGAAACCTACAAGTATTTGGGTATGTCGGAAGCGTTGGGCATCAATGCTACCGACATGAAGCAATTGTTGAAGGAACGCTTCTTTGGCCGCCTTAATAAAGTTTTAAATAGTCTTTTATCAGGCGGAAACAAGGTGCGCGCCTTCAACGGTTGGGTCATGCCGGTTTTGATGTACTCTTTCGGCATACTTAAATGGTCTCAGACAGAACTTGACGCCCTGGATAGGAGGGTCCGCTCATTATTGACCGCAAATCGGATGCATCACCCACGGTCATCAGTAATGAGACTGTATATCCCACGGAAGTGTGGAGGTCGAGGCTTCTTAAATGCTAAAACCCTGCACAACCGTGAGATATGCAGTCTCAGGGGTTACTTCCTGGAAGTTGATGTGGGGATGCACCGAGATGTGGTCTCTGTGGACAAGGGCCTCACCCCGCTATCTTTAGCGAACGAGAACTGGCGCAAACCTATAGTATTAGACACTAATGATCGCAGGGAGGTATGGAAGAGCAAGGAGCTTCATGGGCGCTACTACCGGGTCCTACATGGGCCGGATGTAGACTTCAAGGCGTCCGTATCCTGGCTGCGCTATGGTGACCTCTTTGGGGAAACCGAAGGTTTTGTCTGTGCTATTATGGACGAAGTTATGATGACGAACAATTACCGGAGGTATATTGTGAAGGACGGCACGGTTGACATCTGTCGGGCATGCCACCGTCCGGGGGAATCAATCCGTCACATTATATCTGGGTGTTCTCGTCTGGCTAACGGAGACTATTTACATAGACACAACCTTGTAGCCAGGATTATCCACCAGCAACTTGCTCTGAAATACAGTCTTGTTGAATTAGAAGTACCGTACTATAGGTATGTGCCCGACCCAGTTCTTGAAAATGGCAATATCACGTTGTATTGGGATCGATCTATCATCACTGACAGGACTATTGTTGCCAATAAGCCTGACATAGTGGTGGTAGATCGATTAGAGCGTCGCGCAATGATTGTTGATATTACGGTCCCACATGACGAGAACCTCGTGAAAGCTGAGAAAGATAAACAAATTAAGTATCTTGACCTGGCTCACGAGGTTGTCGATATGTGGGATGTGAGTACAGCAATCATTGTGCCGATAGTCGTGACGGTTAATGGCGTAATAGCCAAGAGCCTCGACCATCACCTGAGGAGGCTCTCGTTGGGCAGTTGGATCAAGGGCTTGATTCAGAAAGCGGTACTCCTAGACACGGCGCGTATTGTTAGGCGATTCCTTTCTCAGGAGCCCTGACTACCGGTAGCTTGGACCCTGTTCCCGATACCGGTGGGCTACTATTTTTTATATTTTTAAATGTTTTTATATTTTTTATATTAATATTTAAAAATGTAAATTATATGTATATAAAATAAATAAATGAAGATAATGTTTAAACAGCTGTTATAACATTATCTTTAAACTGAAATATGGCATACTGTTCAATAGTCTCCTTGCATTATATTTATAGTTAAATGTGACCTTTATTCACAATATTATTTTCCTTAAAATCAATTTGTTTTATTTTTTTTTCCATCGGTTCTGTGATAAAGGCCTCCGATAACACTTTCCAATCTTCTCACTTCCGTACCAGTCAAGTCAAGGTTTTGCCAGCTGTCATAATCATATCGCTTGGTATCCAGTCCTTCTTTGCATTATATTTTTATATCCGTATATTTAGATATTATTAAACAAATATGTTATCTATTTAGTTCAAGAGGTCAATTCTACTACTTATAGGAACAGTGAAATTAATCTCAGTCTTGATGCATCAAAAGTGGCTCTAATTTACTTATGATAACATTGCTACTAGATTTTGAATTATTTCATTAGTAGAATTGACTTTCAGGTAATCCAGCTGTAGCCCGGTTCACTTGAACCTTAGTAATACTAATAATCTATTAGGTTTGCTAATGAGTTTATATTTGCATATACAGTCAGCATCAAGAGTACAAAATAACTTTTTACAAAGTTGCACACTTGCACTGCAGATTAGTAATGCAGGAATTAATAATGTTACTGATGCCGAGATAAACATGGCCACCAACATTGTCCAATAATTATAAGATTATAGAAGAACAAAGTTTGAAAAAGTATTTCTTTACTAATAAGCTGCAATCAAAGCATGCCAGTTTATTGAGTGAAGTGCTATGTGTTTTAATACAGACAGATAACAAAAATCTTAAAGTGTTATCTCCCTAAACTGCTGTCATCATGTTGAAATGCAAAAATAGATATGACATGACATGTTTCTGTTATTGTTTCAGCTGGCTCTCATACAAACCAACTATGTTATTGACTGTTTGAAGAAATTGAATCCTGACAAAGAGTTTACTCTAGGTAAGTAAATTTTATTTAATAAAGTTAATTTTTTGATTTTTTGGTTTCTTTCCTGGTTTTTTGTGTCGCTGACGCTGCGCGCGATTGTTCCATCATTCCGACCGATCGCGTGTAGCATCAGCGGCCCAAAAAGCCCAGACGGAAATCCAAAAACCCAAAAATTAACTTGACATTTGTGCTCATGACTCCTGGCGACTACTATACATTATACTTACATAAGCTAACAGTTATAAAACCAACATCACACATCATACATCTACTTAGCCTTTTCCCAACTATGTTGGGGTCGGCTTCCAGTCTAACCGGATGCAGCTAAATACCAGTGTTTTACATGGAGCGACTGCCTATCTGACCTCCACAACCCAGTTACTGGGCAACACGATACCTCTTGGTAAGACTGGTTGTCAGACTTTCTGGCTTCTGACTATCCGTAACGACTGACAAAGATCTACGAATGACAGCCGGGACCAACGGCTTTACGTGCTTTCCGAGGCACGGGGGTGTGACACCACCAACTTCCAAACTCCGGGCTGCTACTGAGAAATTCGCAATGGAAAAACCCAATAACACTTTTTGCCCGACCCAGGAATCGAACCCAGGACCTCGTGCTCATCAGTCGCGCTTCCGACCACAAGACCAACGGGGCAGTCCAAAACCAAAGACTAAGATACAAAGATACAATATTATAAACATTTACAGAGTAAAGATTAGGTTCAATCTTCGCACAGAGGCCAAAAAGCCATCTTTGATCCAAAGTGAAAAATGCAAGATGCTATTTATTCTACATAGCTCTATCTCTCTCTAGTACTGTACCATTACTGCAGTATAACACGTCATAATAAAACCCAAGTACATACATAAGTATCCTCAATCAAGTGATTGACCTAAAAGGCACTCAGGAAGTCCCCTATTTCGAAACCATTATCATACCATCACGCCTGTATTCCCCGAAAGGTTAAGCAGAGGTGTAACAATATACACCCACAGTCCGCCGGTATGTTTAGGTCCCATGTAATAGGGGGCGAGCCTATTGCCATTAACCGGGCACAAATCATAACTCTGAGCTGCTACTGAGAATTTCATAGAAAAACCTAATAACACGTTTTGCTCGACCTGGGAATCGAACCCAAGATCTTCAGCGTAGCAGTCGCGCTTAGGACCACTAGTCTACCGAGGCAGTTAGCTCGTTAGGCTATTTCGGAAGTTACTTTAAATCCCACTTGTTCCATTTCGCGACATGGTTGACTTATAGACAGACATTTTATTGTAACGCAAGTTTACTTTAGCTACGGATTATAAAATTTAGCATATAGCACCCAGAGATTATAACGCCATTTCAGGGATAATGTGGCTTCGTATTAGCGAAAGAATTTTCAGAAACAGGCCAGTAGTTCCAGAGATTAGCAGGATCCAAAAAAAATATTTAACAATTCTTCAGCTTTTTAAAATTAATACTAAGTGTTCTATCTCTCTTAGACTAGGAGCTAACCTTTAAGAAAATGTTTAATAAGCTAAATGGTGTTTCGGAAATCCCAGAAAAAGGAACTAGAATTTTATGTTACAGTTAAAATATTAGTTCATTGGCATCTTTAACTAGTAATTTCATCATCCGCTTAGCCTTTTCCCAACTATGTTGGGAAAATTCCCAGTATTTTACATGGAGCGACTGCCTATCTGACTTCCACAATCCAGTTACTGGGCAACACGATACCTTTTGTTTAGACTGGTTATCAGATTTCCTGGCTTCTGACTATCCGTAACTACTGTCAAAGATCTACGAATGACAGCCGGGACCAACGGCTTTACGTGCTTTACGATGCACGAGGGTGTCACAACCAGTAATTTAATGTAGATAAATAAACTACTTATGAAATAAGTTGTACGTAAAGAGGCATTTTTCCAGGCATTTGACGTCACCAATTTACCATATTACGCCCTCGTCATTATTCCATAACTACATGTATTTTGTAGTTGACATAGCGGTACAAATATGCAAATTTATTAACATCTCCGGACAAGAATGAGACTGTAAAACGTACATATTTCTGAATACGTCTAAAAATTCAACAAGCCTATGTATGTATAGGTTACCTACTAATATTTCAAAGCCAGAGAGTTTATTTGGTTTTGTTTCAACGTGCTAATCTACGAAACTACTAGTCCGATTATGAAAATTCTTTCCCTAAAAGAATGTTATGTTAAACTTGAGAACTTATAGATTATATTTAATTATAACAAAAAAAAAATAGGATACGTAAGGAATAATGTCTGTTTTGTGTCTATAGGTATATTAAAATATAAAAAAAGGAAACTTAATGTGAACGAAATCAAAAGTAGTAGGTTATACAGAAATATATGAATTCAAATGAATTCGAAGCTATAGAATTTCATTGTTGATTGATCTACAGGGTACAGCCCGAATATCACTGCGGGTTGTTCGTAGGAGATACCGCGCCCCCGGAACGCAAAGGGCACAAGAAGGAACATGGGTGGGTTTTAGTCAGTAAAAGACTGACACTCCCTCCCGCCCCGCCCAGGGCGGGAGAAGTTATTTGATGATTTCCCACCCACCAAAAAAAAAAAAAAGCCCGAATATCAAAGTTATGTTTTGATTCTTTCTTTAAACAAACCAGAGTTTTCCCAAGTGAAAACTTTCAAAAACAATTTGGCCATTGTTCTTTGTATGTAGTACAAAAGATAAATTATAATTTCCGCTCTCTTCGGGTTTCGGAAAATGCCACTAATCGGCAGTAATCGGTTATTTGTACCACTTGTTTTTTTTTTTATTCGTTATGGGTAAGCTCTTGAGTCTAGTAATTTACCATGAAGTAAAAATCCCACACACTTTATTTCAAAAACACCTCTATAACTTACCTACATATTTGACAAGGTTTTGACTTTGCTTATCTCTAAGATGTGATTGCGTCTAGATTTTGAACGTCCTTTGATTATTAGAATGGGCCTACTGATTTATAAGCCATAACTCCAGTGGTGGACCCACACAAGCTCGCATCGTAGCAGGAGACATAGGATTCTAGCACTATATTCAATAATGAATACCCATTTATAGACTAGCTTCTGCCAGCGACTTCGTTCGCGTAGTTTTTTTCACCCGCGTTAAGATACGATCTTTGGTTACTGCCCCGCACCAATTGGTCACATCGTGATGTTATAAAGCCTAAAGCCTTCCGCGATAAATGAACTATCCAACACAAAAATATTTTTTCAATTCAAAGTCAAAGTCAAAGTCAAATCATTTATTTCAATTAAACCATTAAAAGGCACTTTTGAACGTCAATCACATGTTAAATTAAAAATATTGAATCTAGTTGCCCATTCCAAAAGGTAGTTTCGTATGGAGAAGAACGGGCAAGAAACTCCATACATACTCTTTTAAAAAAAAAAAAAAAAAGTATTACAATAAGTTGTACAATTCCATAAAATTATACTGATGTCAAAACGATCTATTAAAAAAAGTCACTCAAAGTACTGCAATACGTACTCAGTGCCACAAATTAGAAATGAAAGCTAAGTTAATTGTAATATTAAATACATTTCAAAGACAAAGAATCAGTGTGTGAGGAATACTCAAATGTAGAATTAATGTCGAAGAGAAAAATAATTAATCAAAACAAAGTACTTATATAATTAAATTAGCAACCAATTGATTTTGTCAAGAATTTAAATTGTCCTATGGAGCAGGACCAGCATGTTCCCAAGCATTGTTATCTTGAATTCAAACCAGTAGTTCCCGAGGTTAGCACGTTCAACCAAACGAACAATCAAACTTCAGCTTTATAACATTAGTATAGATAAAAGGTGTCTCATTGTTTATTTCAGTTACCATGACAACCCTTGGAGATCGCATTCTGAACGTATCACTGCCCAAAATTGGAGAGAAGTCGCTATTCACAAAGGATTTAGAAGATGCCCTGAGGAATGATACTGTGGACTTTGTAGTCCACTCACTGAAGGACCTACCTACCACCCTACCTGAAGGATTGGCTATTGGAGCGGTTTTTGAAAGGTAAGATTTCTCAATACCGCCTTAACATCACACCCTTTACTGTTCGGGTAGGCAGAATGGCTAATTCTTCTTCAGCTTTGTTATTTAATTTTAAAATACCTTATCGGTATATTAACTGGTTATCGACTTTGGTTGTTCACTGTTCCTACCACCTGCTTAGTAAATTACTGTTCTTTTTTAACTAATTACTAATTTGAAATTAAGTATTTTTCACTTAATGAATCAGATTCATTAACCGCCTTAACGATTGGAAATTTGCAAATTCTAAGTAACAAATTGGCGTATTTAACGGCACATTTGTAAATTTATATTTAAAAATATATAATTGCGTAAAGAACTATTTTTGTGTGTTTGTTACTCTTTTACTGCTAAACTACTGAACCGATTGTGATGACATTTGGTACGGAGTAACCTTGAACTACAAGAATGGACATAGACTATTTTCAACCGACTTCAAAAAAAGGAGGAGGTTTTGAATCCGTCTGTATGTTTTTTTTTTATTATTCTTTTTTTGTTTAATACTGAAGTATGACCTTCAGAGGTGATCCCATATAAATTATATCGAAATTATTTAAGTGGTTTGGTAAAAAAAAAATTACTGAAAAAAATATGTCGTCCAAGTAAACGAATTAGCTTCTTGTGACTTTTAAGTGGTGTCTTGTTAATTTTTTAATTCGTGTCTTTGTTTGCGTGCGAGATAACTATTCATGCAATGGTTATTAAATATAATCGCACGTATTTGTTATTGCTATACCAATATCGATGCAGGTTTACCTTATCAGGATATAAAACACTGACTCACGTTGAGTGCGTAAAAAGTAAAAATAATATAATAATAATATTAAGTTTTCTAGCAGCCACACTCAAACTGTGCTCCGCAGAGCCTCTGTGGGGGCTCCACGAAAATACTGGACATATACATACCATCACGCCTGTTTTCCCCCGGAGGGTTAGGCAGAGGTGTACCAATGTACACCCACAGTTCGCCGGTATGTTTTAGGTCCCATGTAATAGGGGGCGAGCCTATTGCCATTAACCGGGCACAAATCCTAACTCCGAGCTACTACTGAGAATTTCATTGAAAAACCCAATAACACTTTTTGCTCGACCTGGGAATCGAAAACACTGGACATTATAAAAAAAATCGACATAATTATCAATAACTTCAACTAAACTATCTTCTCATATCAAACAAATTATTAAAAGTAAAACGAAAAATCGTACTTCCCACTACATGCAAATATCAATTGTGAAGTAATAAGATTATTATTAAAAAATACACGTAAAAACATTTTTGATTATTTTAGGAACCGTGAAATATTTTGTTGACCATGTGGGTTCCGTCACCAAAAAAAGTTTGACAACCGCTGGTCTATAGAATACATTAGGTTCGTATCGCATTCGTTCAGACGCGGAGAGCTGGACGGGTGCATGCACATCTCTATTATTGTAAACTGGTGTTGTGTGTGGTGGTGGTGGTTATTGTTAATTGCCTCAATAGCCTAGCGGTCCTAAGCGCTAGAGGTCTTGGGTTCGATTTCCTGGTAGAGCAAAAAGTGTTATTGGGTTTTTCTATGTAATTCTCAGTAGCAGCTCGGAGTTAGGTTTTGTGCCCGGTTATTGGGGCTCGCCCCCTATTACATGGGACCTAAACATATCGGCGAACCGTGGGCGTACATTGTTACACCTCTGCCTAACCCTTCGGGGAATACAGGCGTGATGGTATGGTATGATGTTTTATATGAACAAGCGAATCAAACTGAATAAATGTTACTCGTTTAGTCCTTACAATGCCGTGGGTTATTCGAAAGTGATACCGCGCCCCCGGAACACAAAAGGACAAGAAGAAAGATGGTTGGGCTTTAGTCAGTAAAAGTCTGACACTCCCTCCCGCCCGGCCCACGGCGGGGAAGTCATTTGAAGATTTTCCATCCGAAAACAAAAAAAATCTTTCAATACTAAGTCTAATGTCAAACCTTTCTTTCAGAGAAGACCCGAGAGACGCACTTGTTCTTCGAGAAGACTTCAAAGACCACACGCTAGCAACACTACCAGAAGGCGCCGTTATAGGTTCGTATATCGATCGGTATTACTGCCTCGGTAGCCTAGTGGTCCTAAGTGCGACTGCTACGCTAGAGGTCTTGGGTTGCCGGGGCTGCAGGTTGTTCGTAAGAGATACCGCGCCCCCGGAACGCAAAGGGCACAAGAAGGAACATGGGTGGGTTTTAGTCAGTAAAAGTCTGACACTCCCTCCCGCCCTGCCCAGTGCGGGAGAAGTTATATGATGATTTCCCACCCCCCAAAAAAAAAAAGAGGTCTTGGGTTCGATTCCCAAGTCGAGCAAAAAGTGTTATTGGGTTTTTCTATGAAATTCTCAGTAGCAGCTCGGAGTTAGGATTTGTGCCCGGTTAATGGCAATAGGCTCGCCCCCTATTACATGTTACCTAAAACATACCGGCGAACTGTGGGTGTATATTGGTACACCTCTGCCTAACCCTCCGGGGAATACAGGCGTGATGGTATGTTATATCGATTGGTCCGTCTGTCGGACCGATCGCGTGCAGCGTCGGCGCCCCAAAAAACCCCGAGAGGAAACCAAAAACTGAAAAATTAACTTGAGATTTGTGCTCACGACTCGTGGCGACTGCTATACCTTTAATTTCAACACGACTACAACCTCAATTATGATCATCGCTCATTATGACAGCTCCGCTCCAACACGGCAACGGCCCGGCCGGAATCACCTTGAAAAATCCAACTGCCAGCGTGCCGCCCGCGATCCGTCACCATTTTATCTTGTCATTATAATAAATACTTTATCGTGCACGATTTAAAGCCCCAATTTCAACGACAAATTATTTGCAGTGTCGGAACTGTGCTTTTATAATAAGCTGTGTGTATTAGTGTACATGACTACGTGCCCATAACTTACGACGACGACACTGTTGGCACAGTGGCTGAGCGATTGGCTGCTGCGCTGCGTATCTTGGGTTCGATTCCTGCACGGCAGAGATATTTCTATGGCCTACAGGTGGGCTGTTTGTAAATGCACCCACAATATAGGAAAAACTGCCTCGGTAGCCTAGTGGTGCTAAGTGCGACTGCTACGCTAAAGGTCTTGGGTTCGATTCCCAGGTCGAGCAAAAAGTGTTATTGGGTTTTTCTATGAAATTCTCAGTAGCAGCTCGGAGTTAGGATTTGTGTCCGGTTAATGGCAATAGGTTCGCCCCCTATTACATGGGACCTAAAACATACCGGCGAACTGTGGGTGTACATTGGTACACCTCTGCCTAACCCTCCGGGGAATACAGGCGTGATGTATGTTATGTTAATATAGGAGAAATTCCTAGTGTGGAGTAACGTTTTTTTAAATAAAAACCTTTCTAATGATCTTCTCAATAAAATCAGTAAAAGGAAAAATAAACACAATCATGACTGTTAGCAGACAGATTGGGGACAAAATGTTATCAATACTGATATAAAACACTCATTTTCTATAACCTATCTAGCCAAGTACACCTACTCAACCACGGTTTAATGATAAGACGCATAGAAAACAATGTATTGTGTTAGACCTACCTATTGGCTGCGGGTTGTTCGTAAGAGATACCGCGCCCCCGGAACGCAAAGGGCACAAGAAGGAACATATTTCACAGGTTTTAGTCAGTAAAAGTCTGACACTCCCTCACGCCCCGCCCAGGGCGGGAGAAGTTATTTGATGATTTCCCACCCCCCAAATAAAAGAGCTTCCTATTGGATGGATACGGCCATTTGTACATCAAAATGTCGTTACTATTTGTAAATTACAACGTTCATGAGTATGTAGAGCCACCAATCCACCATGCATTCAATTTCATTACGCTACTTATCTTCTGATAGAAAATATAGTAACCGGCACGAGACGTGAGCACAAACTTTAAGTTCAATTTTGGGTTTTTGGGGGCACCGACGCTGTACGCAAAAAAGTCTGAAATAGTCTAATGTACTCACGGCTACATATTCAAGCTATACATTTTCAGTATAAGTTGACCTCTCATTGTATAGCAATCCTATAAAATGAGAGATCAGCATAAACTGGAAATGTATAGCTTGATATGTAGCCGTGTGTACGATGTGGGGAAGAAGACTCATGACATCGTCGGTAACTACTCATGCTGCCTATCAAATTAAGTAACATTTAGCTAATATTAGTCCTGGGAATCGACATTTGTTTTTTATTTTTTACAAATTTACTGTCTTCTTTCAACGCTTTGGAAAGCAGTCGTGATTATTTTAAATAGCATAAAGTACAGTTCATGACTGGGTTCTAACCTGCGGCCTATGACTCGTGTATACGAAAGTTGGAGCCGTCACCACTTTAGACTTTCAGTCTTTCAGACTTTCGTCAGACTTTTACTGACTAAAACCCACCCATGTTCCTTCTTGTGCCCTTTGCGTTCCGGTGGCGCGGTATCTCTTACGAACAACCCGCAGCCCCGGCAGGCATCAGCCCTCAGTGGCCCCTTCCCTTTGCTGACATCTCTTTGAGGCGCGCGTGGAACACGAACGCGCCGTCGACACGGCCTGTCGTTGTATTAAACGTAAGGACGGTGAGCTACCCATTGCTCACCGTCCACAGGCCCGTATCTACGGTAGCCGGGAGTCGTCTCGCGGCTCCCGATGTCCGGAGCACTTACAATACTTGTGGTCTGCCTGCGGGCAGACCACAAGTATTGTAAGTGCTCCGATAAGTGCTGTAAGAATTTTCGTTCATCCAATAATCGTCTTCTACGATGTCCTTCTCGCCGCCCTGGTTTTATTAAATCTTTTCTTGTCCAGGCAGTTTTCCTTTGGAATGCGCTTCCTCAGAATATCAGTATGACCACCAGTCGTTTCACATTCAAAATAAAAGCTCGCGAACACTTGCTTTAGAAGTTGGCAGACTCGTCCCACAATTAATTTGCTGTATTTTTCCACTTATGTATTTTTATCTCTCTCTACTTTGTATGTATGTATATATGTTTTTATAATTATATTTTATTCCTGGAAACTTCCTGTTCTTTGCACCTACTATGTTTTGTCTCAGCATCACTCTAAGGTAGACTGGTAGAAATTTCCCAAGGCCTTTGCACAGTGAATTGTTGCATTATGTGCATAAAGTTTTAATAAATAAATATAATACTGGACCATTTCCTACATGTCCTTTACACCTATCTTCCCTCAGGAACATCGTCCCTCCGCCGCACAGCACAACTACGCGGCTCATACCCCCAGCTGAGCGTAATGGACGTACGCGGCAACCTCAATACGCGACTACGCAAGCTGGACACTTCCGGGCAGTACGCCGCGTTGCTACTAGCCAGCGCCGGCTTACAGCGGATGGGCTGGAAGAATAGGATATCTAAGGTAAGCAGATGGTTAATAACGATTTATTTAATGAGGAAACCTAATTCGTACTTCAAGCTCCCTAAAACATCTATCGTGTGTGTTTATCAGTTTATTTTTAAACATTGTTGTATGGCAAGCAAGCTGACAGTCCACCTGATGTTAAGTGGTCACCGCTGCCTATAGACATTTGCAATAACCAGAGGCCTTGCAGATGCGTTGCCATCCCAGAGACACAGGCTTCCACTTCCTTCGACTTCCAGTCTAAAGATGCAGTTGAATACTAGTATGTTTAAGAATGGACAATTAGTCTTCTTTTTTTCTTGAAATGTCATTCAAGAGTGCCTTTTAATGGTCTAATTGAAATAAATGATTTGACTTTGACTTCTGAGTGCATATTATACGTTTTAAAATCCACTACTCGTACTCTAAAAACACACTATCAACAAGATAATTCTCAAAACAATATTTTTGACTTATCCTAAAATCCACTCTTCACTCACAGATTCTACCATGCGCAGATATGAAATACGCGGTCGGTCAAGGTGCGCTGGCCGTGGAGTGCCGGGCTGATAACATGGATATATTGAATATGCTCGCGCCATTCAACCACGCTGAGACTTACTGCAGGATCTTGGCTGAGAGGAGCTTCCTCAAGACTTTAGGTGTGTATCTCAAAATTCTTACACATAAAAAATATTGTAATGTACAAGTGTACTATCTTCCTTAACTCATAGTATGATGGGACGGCAATCCGACACGACCGTAGAAAGATTAAACCCAGGACCAACAGCTTTACTTTTTTTGCGAGAGGAAGGTAACAAACCACCAACTACCAAACTCTGGACTGCGGAACGGTTAAGACAGAGAGCTTCCCGTCCCAGCCGCCGCGGGAGACGCTCCGGGCGTCGGGAGCCGCGAGACGACTCCCGGCCACGGAAGACGCGGGCCTGTGGACGCTGAGCAATGGGTAGCTCACCGTCCGTACGTTACAAATCAACAGGCCGTGTCGACGGCGCGTTCGTGTTCCACGCGCGCCTTCAAGAGATGTCAGCAAATCGGAGGGGCCACTGAAGGTCGTTTTTTTTCTGATGGGAAGTCGTTTGATGACTTCCCTTCAGAAAAAAAAACTGGACTGCTACTGAGGAATTCCTAATGGAAAAACCTAATAACACCTTGCCGGACCTTGAAATCAAATCCGAGACCCCACGTGCAGCATACACACTTGCGACAAGATAAAAATATTGTTAGGTACTACTCAAGATTGGCATCCCTAGACACCTTTACACATACAACCATAATTCATTTTCAGGTGGTGGATGCAGCGCTCCTGTCGGCGTCTCCACAAGCCTGAAACCTTTAGACTCACAGTTCAAACTGTCACTAACCGGAGCAGTGTGGAGTATGGACGGCAAAACGAAACTAGACCACACACTACAACAAACCTTCGTTCAAATCAAACGCACACAGAAACATAAACTTAGCCCAACAGAAGAAAACGAGTGTAAAAAAGTCAAAGTTGACAATGGTGAGTTAGAAAATGAAATTTTGTCCCCCGCAGAAGTACTTAATGACAAAGTTATTAGTGAAGAAACAAGCAATTGTGATGAAAAAGACATTGAAAATGATACTCGCATATTTTGTGGGTTAACTGCCAATCACAATATGCCAATAGATGTTATAATAAAATGTGATAATTTGGGGAGGGACGTAGCGAATGCTTTAATTGACAAAGGTGCTTTAGAAGTTATGAAAGTTACTCAAGACATAATCCGGAGTTCTACCATCACTAACAAATCATGATTGTTAGCTTTTTTTTGTTGAATGAGGTTGTATATTTGTACTTCGAGGTTTTTAGGAAAAAGGCTGCCTTAACATTGTCGTAAAAAAATTATGCTCAACTAAAGAGAACGGGAAAGTTGTCTTGTTGGCCTAGAAACTATTCCATCTATATTTATGAATAAAAATTAATGTTTGTCCTTTATGCGTTCCTAAAACGTTGATCCGATTGTGATGAAACTTTGGCGGGTTGTTCTGCGTACTGCGAAGGTTCTTGGCCAAAACACAAAAAGAAAAAAAAAACACAGGGAACGAAGTTAGCTAGTAAAAGATATAAATTATTATTTATAAATTGTTTGGTTCCATATTACTGCTATAAATATTGTATATTTGTAAATAAATTGTAAAAATGACCACAAATAGATAGCGAAGATTTTTATGTATGTTATTTAAATAAAGTCCTTGCAAATCACGAGGGTACGTGTTTGGACCTTAACGTCATTGACATAAAGCTTATCATGAATTGCAACTATTATAAAATGGTGTCAGTTGTGTGAATACACTGTTGTGTATCGCCTATTTCTGTTTATTTAGTGGGTACCTATTTATCATGTTAAAAATATACTGCCTGAGGACCTTGTCTAGCATTTATGTTCGTTATTTAAATTATGTTGTGGTTTAGAATTTTATTTTGTTATATTAAAATTATTTTTTAGTTTTCCTTGCGACTATGGGTGGAAATTCATTGAACAAATAGACGTATAATCGCATTTTATGTTTCACCCCCTAAATTAGCTCAATTAGGTATAGTTTCGGAATTGTAGATTTAGTCTATGGGCTTATGAGGGTGACATGAACTTGTTACAAAAAGCCCGCAAATCAAGAAAAAAAATTGTAGAGATGGTCGCAAACGTGGCATCTAAGCGGTCCGTCTAACAGTGTTATTGGGTTTTTCCAAGAAAAGCCCGGTCAATGGCAATATACCCACCCCCTATCACTGAGGAAATGTAGTCTAATATCCCTCTGCCAACCCCCTTTCACGAATAAAGGCAGGATATTGTAAAATATTGAGTCTTAGTTAAACTGTACATTTTTAATCAAGTTTTTAACACTCTGATCCCGTCATATTTTTCGTATTGCTAAGATATGGCGACAAGATATTTTTACACGTTAATCGAAATTGATAACTGCCTACCTCATTTATTGAGTCATGACTATCTTCTCCACTAACATGGATGTAATATTAAATCGTTTAGATAATAATCTGGTAGCTTTATCAGTTATTATAAGGACATAATATTGTATTTATTTAGTAAAATGGTGACCAGTAATAGTTGGCCAGGTGTATTAGCAATAGTCCAACGGTTACTCCCTCGTTAGCCTAGCAGTCTAAGCGCGATTGCTACGCTAGAGGTTTGGGGTTCGATTCCCAGGTCGAGCAAAGTATTATTGGGGTTTTCTATAAAATTCTCAGTAGCAGCTCAGAGTTAGGATTTGTTCCCTGTTAATGGCAATAAACTCGCACCCTATTACATGGTACCTAAACATACCTGCGAAATGTGGGTGCACATTGGTACACCTCTGCCTAACCCTTCGGGAAATACGGGCGTGCTTGTATGATTGATGAGTCCAACGGTTAAAATACTTAACCGGGGAGAGATGGTGTGTTCACAGCCCTCCTATTGCATTTTTGTCTTGAATAAACTCCAAAACTCGCAGTAATACAACGTGTGATAAGGACAGCGATTATTTAGATCCTACCGAGTCTAGTGTCGTCTCACTCCCACATCTTATGGCCGCGCCAGACACGAATGTTTGCGTCTGTTATAGAATTACGACTACATAGAGAACTTTGTCATTGTAGTTCGTTCAAGCACTTCCTAATTACTACTGGTCACCCTGTAAAAGGTGTTTGAAGAATTAGTGGGAAATGTACCAATTGTAAAACTTGTTTATGGTGTCTATTAAATTGTTGTTATTTACGTTAATTTTATTTGAATAAAATGGTGAATGACTTGGGATTTGTTGTGTTTCATTAGACAATCATGATAATAATACCAGCCTGTTATTATCCCAGTGCAGGGTAAAGGCCTCTACTCATTCAAAGAAGGCACGAGCATTGATCATCACCGTTGCTGAAGGCGGATTAGCGGATTTAAGATTATATTAATTAGAATTAACTGCCTCGTTAGCCTAGTGGTCCTAAGCGCTATTGCTATACTAGAGGTCTTGGGTTCGATTCCCAGGTCGAGCAAAGTGTTATTGGGTTTTTATATGAAATTCTCAGCAGCAGCTAGGAGTTAGTATTTGTGCCCAGTTAATGGCAATAGGCTCGTCCCCTATTACTTGGGACCGAAATATACCGGCGAACTGTGGGTGTACACTGGTACGCTTCTGCCTAACCCTTAGGGGAATACAGGCGTGATGGTATGAGGTTATAATTTTTTTTTAACTATTTGAATATTAGAATCGGCTAGTATTTTCGGGTGCGAGAAATTCGACCGCTAGGCCTCCCTTGTTCGCGCAAACGTAAAAATATTAAACGAGTCGATTTTAATAATTAGAAAATCGGAAAGGATTTTCGTAAAATTTATTTTTGTGACAGGCACGCCTTCGAACTAAATTATTACAAACTGTTATTTCCTGTTAAAAAAATTGTCGAATTATTTTACGTCTAGTCCGAAAGAAAGTAGAAATACTGAACTAAAACCTATGGGTCACTTTGTCAATTCTTAAAATAAAACATGTATATTTGTACAATACTTTATTTCACAATAAAATCTCAATCAAAACTCACAAGCATCCTTAACCAGTTGTGAACACAAAACAAAACCTAAATAACACTAAGAAATACCTACATTATTATTGAACTTGCATTACTCTACCTACCCTTCTTGCAGATAACAGAACGTTCTAACGGCGGATCGATTTTCAAGCACATTTTGTATCACAGCCCAATGTATGTACTTGGAAAATTTAAGGCTTTGCAAGTCGAAAGTCAATTTAATCTAGGATGAAATAATTACAATAATAGTTTCTTTGATGGGTTTTTTTATAATTAACTTATCTGTGTGTGAAGCAGATGCTTGATGTTTGTTTCTAACAGATGCTTGATGCATGTATCTAACAACAGCGAGCCGGCAGCGTGTCACGCTACCAGCTCGTGACATCGGCACTACCGTCGGCAAGACTAGGTACAAATGTCGGACGAACCGCCTACAGTCAGAGAAAAGTTACCATTTAAATTGAATGTCGCGTTGTTCCATAAACTCCTGCTACATTGACGCAAGGCGCTGTTAGTGTATTTAAAATTAATTAATCAAACTTATTATTTTAATCCACTTGTTTATAAATGTCGCTTGAGGTTGAGACGTTTTGTTGAAAGCAACGTCTATAGGCAAGGGGGTTAATTTCTTAAATTATGCATTAGTTGCGTAAAAATAATTTGCTAAGGTGAATATGAATACCTATTATATAATAAATATTAAATTAAATAAATCAGTATATGGAAATCACTAAGCCGGCGTCAACGTAGCGCTATCTGTCGACCAAAGATGGAAGCTTCCATGATTAGCGAGATATTGAAAATATACTATGAAAATATTCTCCTCTCCAACTGTGTGGTTTCTGTTTATTCGACGTCTTCTTCTTGCAGCATCTTGGCACTAGCCTTCATGGATGCTCGGAGCCTCTCTGAGACTTCAGGTAGCTTCTTCAGGAGCAAGTGGAAAATGGGGGCGGGCATAGTTTGTTGGAGTACCTGGAGAGAGGAAAGGGGTATTTAATATTGTAGCGACATTCACAATATCAATTTCGTGGTGTCATAATTCAGCTGCAAACTGAAAGTTGCGTTTTTTAAACTCAGGTTCACAGAAATTTTAAATTAATTAAATGTTGGCCAAAACCTTAACCTCTAAAGATTCTAGGTTAAGTTACCATTACCATTTCTAATAAACTTGCATATGTGTCAACATGTAGGGCTTAATTAAATAGAAATACGTACACTGAGAAGCTGCTGTGTCTGTCCGCAGACGGCGACGGCTTGTCCTAGATGCTCGACGCCAGCCTCGAGGTCGCCGGCACTTAATAGCTCCTCGCCAAGCTGAATCTGAAAAAAAAAATGTAGGCTTAGAGGGTTCGTTCATGTTGAGAGGATGAGTGAAAGGCGACTAACAAAAGGGATTTATATGGCAGATGTGAGTGGCAACGCCGGGAGAGGACGCCCTAGAAAGATCTACCCCCATGGGAAAAAGGCGTGAGTTTTTGTATGTAAATAGCAGTATTAACTGCCTCGTTTTTGGGGGGTTTTCCCGGCAATTATTCGAATTTTTCTCACCTCTTAAACCTTCCCAAGACCTCCACGAACATTTCAAGACCAAGATAAGACAAATCCGTTCAGCCGTTCTCGAGTTTTAGCGAGACTAACGAACAGCAATTGATTTTTATATATATATAGATAAGCACACTAACAGAACTGTTACTTACAATTCAAATAAAGTAACATATAAAACCGGCATTGCAGTAATCTAGGTCGACTTAACCAATAACACTGTATATGTACTATCAACAAAAGAGATAAGTAACCAGATCGTCTAATATAGTCCAAGTTTTCTTTGAAACCAGTGGTTGTTTACAAATGATATTTAATCTAAATATATATAACTCAAAGGTGACTGACTGACTGACAGTGATCCATCAACGCACAGCCCAAACCACTGGACGGATCGAACTGAAATTTGGCACGCAGGTAGAACTTATGACGTAGGCATCCGCTAAGAAAGGATTTAAATCAATTCTACCCCCAAGGGGATAAAATAGGGGATGAAACTTTGTCAATTTTGAACCGATCGGGCTGAGACTTTGCATGCATAAAGCTACTATGACGTAGGTAAACTTCTTAACGCGAGCGAAGCCGCGGGCAAAAGCTAGTTTAATTAATAAACTGTTCATTTGCTACTAATAAAAATAATTTTAATTCAAAAACATCTATCGGTTTTTAAAAAACTCTGCATTTATTTGACGACTTTAGTTACTTATTTCTTTTGCTGACTGTACATTGATTACACTGTATAAAGGGAATGTCTGTATGAAGAGAAACTTACAATCAAACATAAAACATACAGATTTTAAAATTAGAACTCATAGCTTGACGTAAACATTCCATACTAAGGTATTTTCTTATCAATGCCATAGATAGATCATGTGTGGAAACTCTGTTTTAAATCTTACTTGTTGAAGGAAGAACCTCTGCATGGCCTCATGGTCGCTCATGTCGGGCAGGGGAACACCCATTGTGCGCGATCTAGATGCATTCTGTTGTGCTTTTTGTCTGCCTGCAAAAGATATAATATAACAGTTAATATTTTTATTTTAATAGGCTGATGTACTTTTGTATAGTCATTCGCACAAATCATGAGCACACACTTAGTTATTTTTTAGATCTCTTTTTGGGCGGAATGAAGGAGGGCGCCGACGCTGCACGTCATTCGTCCGTCAGTCAGACCAATCATGCAGCGTCGGCGCCAAAAAATTCATTGACGGCACGGTTGGCGCAGTGGCTGAGCGATCGGCTGCTGCGCTGCGTGTCGCGGGTTCGATTCCCGCTCGGAACAAATATTTGTAACATAACATAACATACCATCACGCCTGTACTCCCCGGAGGGTTAGGCAAAGGTGTACCAATGTACACCCACAGTTCGCCGGTATGTTTTAGGTCCCATGTAATAGGGGGCGAGCCTATTGTCATTAACCGGGCACAAATCCTAAATCCGAGCTGCTACTGAGAATTTCATAGAAAAACCCAATAACACTTTTTGCTCGACCTGGGAATCGAACCCAAGACCTCTAGTGTAGCCGTCGCACCTAGCACCACTAGGCTACCGAGGCAATGTTTGTATGACCTACAGATAGTTGTTCCAGTTCTGGCTGTTAGTGTATGTGAGTTTCTATGTTTGTAAACGCACCCACGATACAGGAGATATTGCTAGTGTGGGGCAACGTTTTAAAAAAAAAAGAAAAATCCGCTAAAATGACCCAAAAATAAACTTAAGGTTTGTACTGATGACTTGCACCGGTTATGGCATGGAGTGTAACAAGCCCGTTCTGAAATCATGCTTGCATTTAGTAATATTTGTTTTGTTTTATAAATGGTTAGCCTGTATCCTAATTTCCGCCATTATTTCCTTTCATTATTCTTTTTTTTAAATATGTTGAAATGAAAAATATTATGTTTATGTACCATTTACTATTACAAATAAAGCATCATCAGTGAGCATAAGCAGAAAAAAATTAAATTGAAACTCTTCTTGCATTATCTCTTAATAGTCACTCTCACACATACACACAGTAGACTTTTCCTATATCTAATCTTGATCAGTTTTTTATTTAAGAATATGATGATATTCTTTCACAGGAAACCACTATCAGTTCTGTTTCCAGTAGGTCACGATATTAGAGAGAGAAGTGAGAAATGTGTTACATTATTCTCGAATGCTACTTCTTTCTAAGTAGATATATATGTACTTCAAATAAAAAAAAAAAAAAAAAAAAAAAAATATACCATCATGCCTGTATTCCCCGAAGGGTTAGGCAGAGGTGTAACAATGTACACCCACAGTCCGCCGGTATATTTAGGTCCCATGTAATAAGGGGCGAGCCTTGCCATTAGCCGGGCACAAATCCTAACTCCGAGCTACTACTGAGAATTTCATAGAAAAACCCAATAACACTTTTTTTTTTTTTTTTACTTCAAATTGTCTGGCAAAAATTATCATGATGGTTTTAATGTGGGAAAAAGTACTCAAATCGCACATAATCTTACATGAGAAGAATAGACAAGTTTTAATATATCATTAAAAACTATTTATACAGGTGTCTTGGAAGACCAGTGTGGCAATCCAAAGAAACAAGCCATTTATTAAATAATTTCATTAAGGCAAAGGTCTTTCTCTTTCATGAGAAAGGAGTTCTATTGTGACTTAATTTCTAGCCATTAAACAGAGAATGCATATCCAATTTGCTGGATCTAACATAAAGATAAGGCGATCTAAATATATACTAATTACTTTCAGCTCTAAATTATTGCTTTTGTTATTGATAGCAAAAGTGTTTTATACTCCCACAACCCACCTACTCGGCTCATGGAACATTTTGATCAGAAGGTGCTTCTCATGAGTGAAAGCATTTTGATAGATATCTACACAACATGTATGCACATGTCATAATTGTTATAGTTTTAGAACATTGCAAAAGCATGTTTGGCACAGTCTACGAAAGCAGTGTCAGTAACTAATTTTGTTACTGTACATGTATAATAATATGTAGAAAGTTATTATTAAATAGTTACACAATTAACGCGCACGTTTCAGTTATCGTTTCTCTGTGATGCAGTGATGAAATGAAGCAGTTATTGAAGCGAAAATTTATTGCATGATGTTGTAACTCTAATCCTTGTGAAATTTTTAGGTTAACAAAAAAATATAAAATTTTATTTAAAGTCAGATAGCGGTTGTTATGCACCATAATAAGACTGTTTATTTGGCTGTATATGCAGTTTTTATTCAATTAATACAAAAACTTACGTTCTCTCAACTTCTTTTTGAAAAGAGGATCCTTACGACGTTGCTGGTCAAAGTACACACAATATCCAAGGAACAAGGTACCAGCTATTCCAACTGCAATACCTAAGGTGGTGCGCGTAATCTCCATGCTTATAAATTCACTTGCGTTGTTTTATTCACATAAAATATCAACTCGCTTTTGTTAGAGAATTTTGAGATCCGCCATTTATGAAAAAAAGAATTATTTTACTGGCAGCACCGCAGAACTGTTTTTTACTTTTGGAGTTCACAGATTATATAAAATTAGGCAAACAGTTTATTTCATCATTTCAAAAAAACATTTGAATTTATAATTAGCTGTAAAAATGTATATCATAATAAATCTTAATAAGTAACATTGATTCAAAGGCGAGAAAATAATTAAAACTTAAATTATATAACAGACTAGTGAACAAGGACCTTTAGGACTTTTGAGTTGCCTCATCAAAATTTGTCATATGTACACATGACTGAAATTCAGTATTTATAAATACTTTTCCTATTCCAATAGTTAAAATATCTATTTATGTCGAAGGACCCTTGCAAGAAATTCGCGTGTGCCATCCAAAGATGCCTTGTTGGTGAGTTTTTTCATTATAATTTTATTTATGAACCTCTTCGCCGACAGCCGACATAAAATCAGTCGCCATCTTTGCTTCAACCTTTCAATCGCCTCCACAGATTTGCGGGCGTTTCATCGCCGTTTTTCAATGTTTTGCTCAAATAAATCGTTACAGTTTTGTTGTAAAGCCACGTAAAAAGTTACTTATAGCTTGTGTAAGTGATAAGTGCGAAAATGAGCTTTTTCGGGTTCGGACAGAATGCGGATATTGAAATCGTATTTGATGATGCTGACAAACGGAAGGTTGCCGAAGTGAAAACGGATGAAGGCAAAAAGGACAAGTTACTGCTGTATTACGACGGTGAAACCGTTTCGGGAAGAGTGAACGTCACTCTGAGGAAACCCGGATCGAAACTTGAGCACCAAGGTATCAAGGTCGAACTTATAGGTCAGATTGAATTATTCTACGACAGAGGCAATCATCATGAGTTTATATCATTAGTGAAGGAGCTGGCCCGCCCTGGTGACTTGTTACAGCACACTTCGTATCCATTCGAGTTCGCAAATGTCGAAAAACCTTACGAAGTTTACACGGGCTCTAACGTCAGACTCAGGTATTTCTTGAGAGCGACTATCGTACGCCGACTGACAGATGCCTCCAAAGAGCAGGACATCGCTGTCCACACGCTGTGCAGCTACCCTGATGTACTAAACTCAATTAAAATGGAAGTAGGCATTGAGGACTGCCTCCACATAGAATTTGAGTACAATAAATCCAAATATCATTTGAAAGATGTTATTGTTGGTAAAATCTATTTTCTACTTGTCCGCATTAAAATCAAACATATGGAAATATCGATAATTAAAAGAGAAACAACAGGTTCTGGGCCTAACACATTCACAGAGAATGAAACAGTTGCAAAGTATGAAATAATGGATGGGGCCCCTGTTAGAGGGGAAAGCATTCCTATAAGAGTCTTCTTAGCAGGTTATGACCTAACTCCAACAATGAGAGATATAAACAATAAATTCTCTGTGAGGTACTACCTAAATCTTGTGCTAATGGATACTGAAGACCGCCGCTACTTTAAACAACAAGAAGTCACACTATGGAGAAAAAGTGACAAATCTAGACTACCATTACATAATGCACACATCCCTCAAACATTGTCCCATCCAAGTCATCCAATCCCACGACAATTGAGTGCTTCTAGTGAAGACAACTCCAACAGGGCAGTATCTCCATCCAATCCTAACCTAATGCAGAGATCAATCTCTCCATCTATGAATGATGAAGAGAAACATAATGGACCGTCTGAAATGGAGCAAGATCAACCTGATGTGATAACAAATAAACTGTCCAATGCACGCATTGAGAATAACCAGCTAGAAGAAGATGAAATTGACGATGAACCAGTCCCTGCTATTGTGGAGAAACAATTGATACCTGAAAAGCCACTTGTGGCAGATAAACCTCAAGTTGCAGAAAAACCAGTGATTGCTGAGAAGCCTGTTCTAAACCGGCCTGAAAGTGAAGCTAGTCCGAGTCAATAGCCGAAATGTACATGCGCGGTCACCTTGACGAGCGCCGAAGATATGAACTGTATGTTTTCATATTTGAAAACTATCATTTAAATTAAGGATTGGGTTTTATTAACTTTTCATGTGGTTTCGGCAGACATAGTTTGTGGTCTACAAAGAAAAGTTGATACAACTGTGTCCTCTACAGAAATTGATGTAGAATTCAGGATTTCTATTATTAAAATGTTGGAGCTGTATAAATCGAAATTATTGACATTGTGGGTACTGTCAGCATTAAATGGAATATGGGCTCTAATTGTAAGTGTACATTGCTATCATAGCAACAATAGCTGCTGAAATATCTCCAGATATCTGTTATATTATATTATGTAAGTTAGTTTCCAAAAAAAATAGAACCTTATTGCAACAGTGTAAACAACATTTTAGCACAATATTAACCATCTCATCAAAGACCTTTGGTTTTGCATGGAAGGGCTTGTTAATTTAACTCAAATAGCATGGGCCGGTTTGGGTATTGTAATTACAACAATGGAATTCTTTTAGTTCAAGTGTCATTTTAGATAATGAAATAGAATTTTGAACTAAGGTCAATAAGACAGATGTACTCATATTTCTTATTAATTGATGTTGAAACTGTGCAAAAGATGAAATGTATTTTAAAAATGAAATATCATTGAAGAGTACAATGTCTAGGTATTTAATGTCATGGCACTTATCAACTGTTTGTTCACTGTTGAAAGCAAACTTATCTAAACCTCACATTGAGTTGTGTGTAATTTATTTATCTGTAATTGTTGAATATGTTCAATATCTGAAGCTAAATAGTGATGGTCCATTTAATCAGTAGGTAATTATAAACAAAAAAGTTATTGTTAAAAAATGAGTTAGATTTTTTTATTTTTACAATGACAGCACATAGGGTAAAAAGTGCAAAAATGTAATATAGGGTTATTGAACTTGATTAGCATTTATAAGCAATATTATGCTATTTCAGTGTTAATGCCTCGAATGTTTTTTGTACATTGTTTTGCTATCTGCATACACAGCCCACATTATTTTACGTAAATTGAGTGCATTAGTCAAATTACAATTAATGAAATTGATTAAATTCGACACTGGTCTGAATGTAGTGTGCAGCTTTTTTACGAATCACATAAATTTTCATTAATTTCGCCAAATAAACGATTGTTTTCATAGAAAATTATCAAAAGTGTGATTACGAAAAATGTGTATAATAAAGTTGAAAAGATGTAGGTATTTCTAAGATATTTGGAAAGTCAAAATGTAGGTGTCGGAAAATATAATACGCAAAAACTATAATTTTATTATAGAGAAATTGCTTCTTATTATAATTATTCTAGTTCAGTTTTGCGATATATTTCGAAGATTTTTAAACATTTTAGCGTATATGCCTTTCTTATCATTTTACGAACATGATTAATTTTTCAATAATTCAAGTCTGATTTAAAATATGTATCTATTTACTAGCCGCTTTTACCAAATTAGTTTTATATACTTAAACAGTAAAATTCGTTTGCTTTGTAGAATAATAATATGTATCCTATTCATGCATAAATATGTATGAAGTATAGTAAGAAATGTGCATAAAATGAAAAAGCCGCAACGAATCACGTAAATGCCTCCGTACCTTTGAATATTGCCAACATATTGTCAATCAAAAAATCGTAACATATACAATTCCGCGCGCGGTGCCATTGTTATTTATTTATCAGAGCTCATTATTTTACCGAATTATATAAAATTAAATAAAACTTACTATCACAAAATTAGGGCGTGATTTCTGTAATCTAATAGTTGTGGAAAATCGAACTTCTGGTCGTTAAAAATTGAATCAAGTTGAATATTGATAAACGGTTTTTTTATCAATTACCGCGCATTATACCTTGCCCATTATTTGATAAATTAATTCATTTTTATAAATGCTAGCCGATTCAAGTTTAAAATGTATTTGTAATGTATTAAGACCATTATGCGAACTTTCGAACCTAGAATCGCTCAGAAAAGTATGCATGTTAATATGAAGCTGTCTATGTCCAGTAATAATTATTAATTTGTAAGCTCACACACAAGAGCTGTCGCTCTTTAGACTCGTAATTGTATTATAAAAGTGATTTGTTAAAGCAATTTAAAAGTGTTTGGGCTTTGTTATTTGTACATATCATTGTATTGTTAAACAATGCACGACCATAGATTGTATCTACATCAATTTATTTCAATTGAATCCGTCAAGAGAGCAGTTAGTACCAATTGTAGCTATGTCACCATATTAGGAAACTGTTACTGAGAGACATCCATCGATTCCGGCGCGGACGAGAAATATTGCAATAAACACAAATAATAACTGATAGCTTCGATAGTAATAATGTGAATCTAACAAGACAACTGTCTGTAAAAATATAGGTACTAAAATATGTATTGCGTATATAATTAGCATAAGTTGAAAAAGTTTTACAGCCGATGGTCGCTCATTTAGAACTGCCTTATCAAACGCATGCAAGATACAGATCCAACTCATTTGCAAAAGGCTCTTTTGTGCTGTCCACGGATAATTTATGTAGATTCTATCCATTATTTTTATGTAAATTAAGTCAAGTTACAAGTTATTGAAAATATTGTGTTATATTATAATTGTTTGGTTTAGTATCACACTGTATTATAAAAGATATCTTGTTTCTATTGAGATTAAGGCGGCATGTCGATTGTAACATTATTGTTAATAAAATATATATGTATAAATTGCTGAAAACGTTTTTTTACTGTATTAGGTACCCAACTACCTACATTTTAAAGTCTTAAATTGTCTTTAATAAAGTTGTTTTTGCTCTAATTACTTACGGTAACAAACCTTGTAGTTCTAGAACAACGTCACATAAAGGCGTAATAAAGACTCGTCTACAATCAATAAGAGGCCCCTTTCTGTGCTCGATGAAAATGTTTTTAAATGTAGGTAAAAAAGCCGCCACGAGTCGTGAGCACAAACGTCAAGTTACTTTTTGGGTTTTTTGTTTTCTTTCTAGGTTTTTTGGGGCGCCGATGCTGCATGCGATAGGTCCGACTGGCGGACTAACCGCGTGCAGCGTCGAAGCCCCAAATAACCCAGAGGGGAACCCAAAAACTCTATATATAATATCGCTATATCTAAATATTTATAAGAACCCAATGTAAAAACAAAGAAACAGTACGGTGGTGAAAATAACCATTATGTATGGGACTTCCCCGTTTGTAACAATAATAGAAGGAAAAAAAAAACAATTTTCAGAATTGATCCAATTTGACTCACGATATAATGTAGAAGATAGGTAGATAATAGTAATTCGTTATAATTACCTACGTAAGAAAAATCTACAGTGTGAATTAACAGCGAATGCTTTGATAATGTATAAAATGTGCGCATAAGTGTGTTATCTGATCGGGAAGTTATTTATAGGCTATTATGTATAAAACATATCGCGAGCCGATTACCTAATAAGGCGTTGATCCTAATGGCTAGTTTATATTATAAATTAGACGATGCTAATGCCCTTTATGCTGGAATAAGAGAAACAACCGTTCCTACCTAAAATTAGTTAGGAGCACTTTTCTGAATCAAAATTGACTAATCTGCTTGACACAGCGGGCTAAAACATTAGTGAATCACATCGTTTGGTTGTGGCCGCCCACTTTTTGATAACGCGTGATAATACAACAGTCCAGTTTTGGTATTCGGACTTTCTGACAAATATAAGAAAAGCCGATAGTAATTTTGTTATCCATCCAATTAGCGGTTTCTGGGGACCAAACAATATATCACTTTGTCCTGCGCACTGTTAGATTGTCAACATCCGGCTAAGTGCTGAGAGTTGAAAATCCAAGAGTGGAAATTACAAAGTAATGTTTAAATGAATACTGTTTTAAGACATTGTGGTGGACCCCTTGCAGTCTCTCTTCTTTTACCGACAAATAGTAGAATGGAGTGAGAATATAAAAATCTTTTGGGATAAATATCCCTACAGTGCCCCCTATTAATAAACACAACGCGTGGTTTGCATGGCATTAGTATGTACTACCGATTTGTCACAACTTGATATTGATTGACACTATGTATGATAGCTAGGTCAATTCAACAATAGGGCCCCTATTATATTTGTGCTGTTGGACAGCAATCGATTGATCAGTCATATCCGTCCAAACTATTTGAACTCTTTATGTCAAATTTGTGGACGTATGAACGAATGCGGTTGGTAAGGCTCTAGTTATAAATCATCGCCCTAATATTGTCAAACAAAAAGCAAATGTGCAGCCGCGCAGAACGTTCGAGGACCCCATGGCAATTACTCCCACTACGACCTCGTGATTGGCTAATACTATAGAAACAGCATGAGTAGTACCAACGAGTAGGGAACTGCTAGCTTTCAAAATTTTGTCAATTATAGACTGATCCATTAGGTAGGCATGATGCATTTTTGTAAGGCTACCATTCAGACCGCACACGCAGAAATATCAGTTTACGCAATATCAAGTAGGTACCTATTCTTAATTATCTCATTATGACGAAAACTGAGAAGCTTGATCATGTATCACGATTAGGTATGAGCAGAGTAGGTCGCTGTTGCATCACGATGACGCATCTAGCGTCAATTAGGTGCGACGCCGACGGGTCGGGCGCGAGGTTCCTAATTGGAATCATTCTCGCGTCATTGTGTACGCAGGTGCAACTGACCTTAGCGTATTGTAGGCACTCCATTTATGTAGAATGTAAATCTCTAATACGTAACATTTTTCTCACTAGCGTTTAGTCTTGAATATTATGGTCAATGCTCACTTTAATAGCACGGCAAACGACCCGGCCGGAATCGCCTCTAAAAATACAAGCGTTAGCTGCTAGCGAGCCGTCAGCTTTTTTATTTTGTTATTAAAAAAAAAATATCGCACAGGATTTAAAATAAATGGCAAATTATTTGCCTGCGAAACCATGCTGTTATAATGAGAGATGAATTTTATGCTGTTATCCCGTAGAAACTGTAAACCGGTCACGTAAAGTGGGTAGGATGCTCTTGAGATAGAGGCTAGGCTATGATCTTCACAGGCCGCGCAAGGCCCTGCTCAGAGTTACTGCAAGAACGTTACCTAACTGCGTATAAATCGGTCTGTTAGCACGCTAGCCATCAAGATTCAAGACCCATCGCCAAGTCAAACGCGGGAAGTGGCCTGTCAATGCAAACCTCCTATAGCATACAACCTGATGCTGAGCTGCAAACTTTTAGTACTAGTAGAGTTCTTTGTGAAGGAGCTCCGCCGGGCAAGTACTACCACCGTACCTATTTTTGCCGCAAAGCAGCGTTGCTGTATTCCGGTTTGAAGGGTATGGGTGCCGGTGTAATTACAGGCACATGAGACATTTCAACTTTGTCTCTGGTATTGCAACGCATTTGCAAGTCTCTGGTATTGCAGATGTCTATAGGTAGCGGTGACCGTCTAACATCAGATGGGCCGTCGGTTTGTTTGCCATTCAATGACAAAAAAAAACAGCAAAAAAGTAAGAAAAATCAATGTCGCGCGCTTGGGTAGCGTTTTCACTATAAACCAGTACTGTGTCTATTGGATGTAGATTATGCAAACATTTCTAGTGTGACCGTGACCCGTATTGCCAGTCAGGGGCATTATAAGTTCAATCACTGGATACATACCTACAGTTCATCTGTTAATTGATTAGTAATGAAAGCAAGAGTTTATCAATAAGCCATTTATCATTGCAGATAGCAGGTACTTACTAAGGTACTATTTACAAAACAAATGAAAATTTCTGAAGTTTTTATAGTGTGGCGCACCACACTATAAAAACTTCATATATTATTATTTGCATTTACTTGTCATAATACCTACTAAGAACAAGGACTACGTGGGTTGTGGTCATTAAATGAAAGAGTGGATAATTTTTTTATCAGAAGGGCAATTCTAACAACTTCGTTCATAATAGGATATCAGTCTCAATCTGTCAAATATCCTCTAATTTACCAACATTTTCATTAGTAGAATTTGCTTTCACGTCACCTTTAGGTGTCCGCCCTTAGACTTACATAAATTGGCGCATCATCGAGTAAAATTGAATCTAGAACGCGTATTAAATCCACCAGATTCTGAAAAATCTGCTATTAGGTAATCTTATCTTCGTCTGTGTAAAGATATGCCTCCACCATACAATGAGCTATTTACTCGTGTGACTAAGCTCAGCAGTATACCTCGCGAGCGAACTGGTGACCGCTGAGCCAATCCCCCCGCGTATGACGTAAGTACTACGCACGGTACAATGTTTGCATTGACGTAAAGTAGTTTTTTACTCGATCGACTTGGCACGAACAACAGCAGTCTTGATTGATGTGTGTAAGTTTTTACTTTACAGTTGTCTACAAAAACATTGAATAGGTCCTTGAATGTTTTCAAATATTATGTTAATAGGATTGATCTCTGTATTGTAATGGAAGATGGAAGCTATTTCATTACCTAGCTGGATTTACGGCAGAATTTTAACATTAATTACCAGTACCACAATCTATAAGTAAAAGTGCATAACCTCCGTCTGACGAGAAAAGACGGTTATAGCGGACTCTTACCGAGTAAAACCACCACGGTTCCTCCTGCTAACTTGAGTCGGGAACCCGGTATTCGACATGACGTATTATCCGAGCCCCCGACTGGTATTAGATTGCCATTGGCGGGCCTGTTTTTAATAACTAAATGGCGTAATTGTAGAAAAACCAGCACAATATTTACCGAAAGCTACTTGTACCTACTACTTTAATTAGTACCTAGTCGAATCTTAGCTGACGAGACGAGCCGAAACAGTGGTTCACATCGATGCGAGTGTTGCGACCACAAGCCACTGCAGAAATTGGATATGTTGCAAACATTTATGTTTGTGGTCAGGTCTTATAGCATTTATGCGTTATTCACATTTGATACGCCACAATATCCTGTTCCGATTGACCGTTGACCTGGTGAGAGTTGCGGGAAGTCGCTGAACGGCAACCGCGCACGACCGTTTCGTTTGGAAAACCTTATGGTAGACCGTAGCTCTCCTGCGTACGTCTTCCGGTTGATATGACTTTGCTGCTCACCTCTAGATTACATGAACCTATTATGACGCTCTATGCAACGGTTACCTACTATTTCCCTATTTTAAATAACAGGAAAACAGCTGACTATCGCGTCCTAAACACATTTCGTTACGCATTCGAACACGTGATGCGCCGTCAATGAGCGTGCGAAGTAAGGGGCGGAGTGTTTACTTCCGAACGAATGCGGCTATGTATGTATGTAGGTATAGAGTGTTCTAGAATGGTGGGCGGAACGATTATGTACGGTCAACAGAAGGGAAATGTAACCAGATCGTCCAATATAGTCAAAGTTTTCTATGAAACCGGTGCCCATTTTTTAATGAAATTTAATTTAAATAATAAACTGGTCATATTATATTAATAAAAAATATTTTCATTCAAAAACATGTATCGGTTTTTAAACAACTTTGAAATTATTAGGCGAATCTGGTTACTTAACTCTTTTGTTGACTGTACTAGGTTTTTATTGAGTATTTGAGATAATTGGCCAGTTTGCTCTTAATAGGTTAGATCTGTTCTGGTAGATATTTTAATTGTTTCTTATTAAGACGTTGCTAATATTTCCAAATAGATTTCGATAGGTATCATTCCGCCAAGTAGTCAAAATGTTTATTAGTTTGCTTCACAGTTAGAAAATAATTGACTAGAAAGGCTGTTGCAACTCTGCAGAATCTGAGATCTGCAGAAATCGAAAATCATGCTAAAAAATTCTGACAAGAAACGGCTAATGACCTAAGTCTCTGCGAGCTTATCTCAGCAAACGAGCTACCTACATCAGTATTCCATTTTAAAATTCTTTGCTAACAAACAAATCATTCAAGTCTCAGTTACATATTCCGAAACTTATTTCCAGTGATTTACAAACATGAAACCTTTCGTCTGCAATTTATTGATGAATACAAATGTGGAAAAAATACAGTACTGCGGCATGCTATCATCGCATCCGGAATATATCACTTTTATTGTATAGAGCTTCTTATTGCTGGAAGTCTATTGCAAGACGTCTTTCAATTAGATTTTTATTATAGGGTAAAAGGGGGGGGGGGGGGATAGATGCCACACTTTTTGAAATCATTTTATATCTGCCAGTACTAAAATTAAAACATTTTATTTGCAAAACTAGCAAGTACTTTGGTTCTTTATTTACAAATTTATGAAAAGTAAAAAACATTATCTTCGATATTTCCAGCGTATTAGCGATTTTTGCGGCACTTCCAGCTTTTGGAACAACTATCCCATGTATGGGATAGTTGCCTAGTCCATATAAATTACGTTTAAGATAATCGCCACGCTGAGAAACAAGGCATCTATCCCGAAAAAACTTTGATTGCTCCTTGCTTCCCCATGCGATCGCACAAAGACATGAGACACGGTGCACTTAGTAGTAGTTGGAAAGTCTTTCGATAGATTAATGAAATAGCAGGCGATTTATTCGCATTTAGAGTAATTACTATCGGGGCATGTACACTCCTGAGGCGTCTATCCCACTTTTACCCTAGTTCTTTGATTTTACCCATTCCGTTTTTTTCTTCTTAAGAACAATCCTAAAATAAATAAATAATTAACAATACATCCTCTCGATGTATTTTTAATGCTTTATTTATTTTGTTATAGAGGCTAGAGCTAATGTGTCTAAAAGTGCGGCTCACAGCTACAGTTGTACAGTATTCCGAAGTAGTCATAGGCACCTATGTACCCAAGTTATCCAACAGATGTCTCAAATTAAACCAATTTGATCACCTAGATAGACATGTTGTGTACCTAACTGCTAATCAATTATCGACCATGAATTTTAATGTCCGTCCGTACAGTTGTAAACTACAATCTGTTTTTACTTATGGTCTGTAAATGTAAACATTTTGTATGTAATGGGTCGATATATTCTATTTGATATCACATTTGTAAAATTTTTCTAATTTATTTCTTTTTGTAAAAAAAATATTTCTTTCGCGGTGGGTTTCTAGCAGGACCCAGGCCTCTTACTCCAAAACTAGGGTGATCTATGAACGAAAATTTATATATCCCAGCTTTTTACCATAAATGATATTCCCGATGACGATACGGATACAATATGTCAAGTGACGATTAAAACAAAGAAAAAGGACAGTCTGTGTATCATTTCAAGGAAAATAAAGGCGTATGCAGCCCCCACCATGTGGACCGATGTCCTAGGGCCTGCTAGGTCGCCAAAATCATCTGAATGCGGGCGACACAGGACCGGCAACACATGAAAGAGGCCGGTGTGTTTCGACTGAAATCACGATAGGCTTCGGGATAAAGACTTTACGATTATGCGTTTACAGTACTGCTGTTAAAAAATAATTTTCTTATTTTCTATATCCACAGAAAACAACTTCCAAGAGGTCCGTTGCCACAAAGTGTTTGAGGCGATGCGCCAGTGCTGCATAAAGTTTAAGCCCCTGAAAGTTTCTCTCGTTTGTGACGGATACAACCTAGAGCCGCGAGAGTACGCGCCGGTCACTGACAGACCGGCTAAGTAAGGTAATCATCATTGAGATATTATATAGAAATAAGGGTATTGGGGAGCAATATTAGCGCCCTTTATTATGAATGTCCCTGCGGTAAAAACTGAGTGGCATTAAAGTACACTATCATCATCTACTTAGCCTTTTCCCAACTAAGTTGGGGTCAGCTTCCAATAGGACCGGATACAGCTAAGTACCAGTGTTTTACATGGAGCGACTGCCTATCTGACTTCCACAACCCAGTTACTGGGCAACACGATACCTCTTGGTTAGACTGGTTGTCAGACTAACTGGCTTCTGACTATCCGTAGCGACTGTCAAAGATCTACGAATGACAGCCGGCGCCAACGGCTTTACGTGGTTTCCGAGGCACGGAGGTGTCACGCGACCAACTTCCAAACTCCGGGCTGCTACTGAGCAAATCCTAATGGAAAAACCCAATAACACTTTTTGCCCGACCTGGGAATCGAACCCGGGACCCCACGCTCATCAGTCGCGCTTGCGACCACGAGACCAACGGGTCAGTGGATTAAAGTACACTACTAGGGTTTACGCCATTTTTTTTTAACTCGACCCGACACGATGTCATAAACACACGGCAAGAGTGCCCGAGAAGGATGCAGCTAGGGAGAAGCAACACCGTCTTCCGTGCTTCTGTGTTTGACGCTCTTTCACCAGATGCAAATAAAATGCATGACTCGTTGCGAGTTGTTACAAGATTGCTCTGATACTAACATACATTAAATAAATGATACCTAAAGCATACAATTTATGTAGGTACATACATATTTAAGCTTCTTTATTCCCATATCCTAATTAACGAAACATTATTTTTTCCAGATAGCTATGGAACATCGTCGTCGGAGTCAACCTCTAGGAAAAAGAAGTTGGATCTACAAATACCCGAGGACCTTCCAAGTCACGTTCACCGTTTTGGGTCTCGGAGTATTCTTTTCGAAGCCCATTTACGACATTTTCTTCCGGCCGCGCAAAGAGATTGATTTGAGTGAGCCAGAAACCACGTATTCGATGCGCAGGGCCTAAAATTAATAATGGAATCAATCTCTAAAGCGAAAGAGCGGCTAGCTAAGTATCCTGCGATATTTGCCAAGTGTTCCAAGCAGAGTGTTTTGTACGCCCGGTGCGTGTTGTTGAAAGAAGGTTCGGTGAAAAAAGACGATTGTGCTAAAGAGTTCGAAGAATTTAAAGGTTGTTTATACTCCGCCGCGAAAAGCTTGAAGACAAGAATCTAAAAATGCATGAATGGTTGCAATTTATGAACTTGCCGCTTCCTTACCACCTGGTTGCTGGTTTCTTCATTAGGTTGTTTTTGATAGCATACGGTGATTTCCACGACAAAACATACGATGTTCCATACACTGACGTGGACTACTCCGTGTTCACGGACGCTGCACGGCACGTCTTACACGGAGACTCTCCGTACAAACGACAGACGTATAGGTACAGCCCTTTGCTATCTTACCTCCTGGTCCCTAACATGGTTCTGGGCAAAGATTTTGGGAAAATTCTCTTTTCTACTTTCGACATTCTTGTAGCGATCGCTGTCAAAGCGCTGGTGGAACACCAGCTAGGTCCTAAGAGCATTGCTACGAACATCCCGATGTATTGCTCTTTCCTGTGGCTATATAATCCTATGAGTATTGGAATTTCGACTCGCGGGAACGCAGATTCAGTGTCATGTTTCACAATCATACTATCTTTACTTCTATTGCAAACCGATGTTGTAAAGGGTCTAAAGAAATATGCTCTGTCAGGGATTTTTCTCGGAATATCTATCCATCTACGATTGTACCCTATAGTGTTTAGTTTTCCAATGTACCTTAGTTTGGGGGTAACGAAAATTCCTCGTAAAATAACAATGAAAGAGGGAATGTTGATCTTATGGCCGAATTTGAGCCAGCTCATATTGGCGACGAGCTGTGTAGCGACTTTATTTGGTCTGACTTACGGGATGTGGGTGCTGTACGGTTACGACTTCCTCTACGAGACATACATTTACCACGCCCACAGGAATGATACACGTCACAACTTCTCTGTACTTTTCTACTATTCCTATCTGAGTACAAACCAGGTCGCCTTCGACATAGTAAAAAACGTCACAAACTTATTCAAAGTCGTTATTCTGTTTTTGCTGAGTGTAAAATACGGGGCTGACCCCAGGACATTGCCTTTCGCGATGTTCTGTGAGACCGTGGTCGTAGTCACCTTCAATAGTGTCATGACGTCACAATATTTTGTTTGGTTTTTGTCCCTGTTACCGCTAGTAGCGCATTCATTCAATATAAGTAGGCGAAAAGCGTTATTGTTAGCGATCATATGGCTAACCGCACAAGGCGCTTGGCTGTTTTACGCATACCTATTAGAGTTCAAAGGTAGAGAGGTTTTCTTCCTGATATGGCTGAAAGGGGTAGTTTTTTTTTGCTCCAATATTTTTGTATTAGTTCAACTTCTGAGGAGTTACACCATTGGATATGGCTTCGGTTTGGGCCAACCCACTCATTTGAAAACTCAGTAAGTTTTCAGTTTAATTTAGTAAATTAGTTGTAACTGTAGATAGTTTTGTAGGATGTTTGTCATGAAAATAAAATAAATAAACATTGAATTTGCTTTTTATTTCTAACAAGTGAACTAAAATACTAAATATTAATAATGACCCATTCTAGAAAACAGAAATTGCATCAACTTGTACATTGCTTCGTTTAACAACCTGAGATATATTTTCAATCTTCAAAAATATTTCATGAAACCCATAACATTCAATTTGTTTCTCACAATTATTATAATCTAATGGATGACAGCTCATAATAAATCATGTGTCTATGTATTAAAATTCTAGATGTTAGTATAGCAGTATTAATAATAGGAATAATGCTGATAGCAGTCTTCGTTGAAGGTGATTCTGATAATTGCCGCTGGGATAAACAATCATATAAATACAATGATTGCATGTTAGGATATTTTAACAAGTGTAACTTTATTTCGAATTATGAAAGCACACATTTTCAATAGAACGACATTATTACTTTTTTATTAAATGTATCAAATGCAATGTAATTAATTCGTCGTTTCGTTCCCAGTGTGTATGCAAAATACATCTTACCTATATTTTTTTAACTAGCAATACTTTACTAAATGTCAGGTACTGGTACATTTGTGCATGATTCATTAAAAGTGTCATCCATAACTAACTATCTAGTTCTATTTCTTGCCGTCGGATAAGTTAACCTTGGTGAGGTCTTCAGCTTCTCCTTGGGACATGTTGGAGAGCTTCTTGCCTATACGCTCGTGAACGTCGAGGTATTTGGCCACGCAGCGGTCTAGGCAGACTGACTCGCCTTTGCCTGGAAAATAAAAACAAGGCACAATTTAATTAGATACATTAGCAAAATATCTGAGATTTTACCATTTTTTTTATTAATAATTATTGCCCCACACGCACACCCACGACAAGTATCTGTAGACCATATAAATATTTGTTTTGTGCGGTAATCGACTCCGCGACACCCAACTCAGTAGTCAATCGCTCAACCACAGCGCCAACCGTGTTATACCCCAACTCTAATACTATTCTAAAGTAACATTCCAAAATATTTGTAACTCCAATCATTAGTCACAAATAAGTATTGATGTCTATATTGATATATTTTGGTATTATTACAGTAGTGCAACTTTGATAAAAAGGCGATAGGTTGAAAATTAAAAGGAAGAGTAAACTTACAAAGTTCAGTCTCGTGATATTTGACCGGTATACACTTGCGATGGCATGCGGTGACCAGTCGGTTATACATATCAGACATCATCTCAATCTCTAACTCCTGGACCAGCTGCAGCTTCGCAGCATCCAGCACCGGCGACGCCATCTTAATTTATTCTCTTTTCTTGTTTCTTACTTAGCTTGAAAGCCTGTAATTTACAATGACATTTCTTATGGATATTGTTGGGTTTCCCAGCTGTCAATTAAAAAAGTAATTTATTTCTGATTGGCTTTGTGGAAAGTAAGATAAACATAGTTTGTATAGAAGTCATAATAAGGAATATTGGATGTGATAATAGGTACATACTGTTTTACATTTTGTCTATAAATTGAACAATATATTATTACTAGCTTTTGCCAGCGACTGCGTTCGCATGTATATTTACACCCGCGATAAGTTATGTCTTTGATTACTGCCCAACACAAAAAGAATTTTTCAATTCAAACCAGTAGTTCCTGAGATTAGCGCGTTCAACCAAGCAAACAAACTCTTCAGCTTTATAATATTAGTATAGATACTTGAAAGTATCAAAAAGAGCGAAGAATGGATTTTACTTCTAGCAGAATACCAAAAATTATCAAAACTTGCATGCGCTGCAGTGTATTATAAAAAAATTTGTCATACCAGACTTGAATTTAAGTAGACAAAGAATAATCAATTTTATTCGCATATAATATTAATAAAATATGTAATATGTCGTAATAGTTCAAGATTCTATAATACCTACCTAGGCGCTTTTATGGTGTAGCCTGAAGTGCGCCCATCAGCTGACAATATGCTCGCCTTCTTTTTCGTGTGACTTGGTGGGTGGGATTAAGGTGTAATTAGTACCGGTGCCTACTCCTTCGGGGGTGAAGGGTGATGTGATGAAGGTCCATACTCACACTCACAGCTGTCTGTACACGTCTGGATACTCTCCCTGGTTGGACTTGCGCATACGTTCCCGCGCTCTCATGTTCTCCAAACGACGAGCATTTATCGAGTTCTTCGCCACCACAAACAATGATAAACTGGTCACTGTTACTGCTAACCTGGAAATCACACCATTTGATTGATTTACGATCATAAATTAATAAGAACATTGAAAGCGGGACAAGTCAAATGATTTACAGCTGAATTACATCAATACATATAGGTTAGGTCAGGTGAATCGATTCTTCAATAAGAATAAAATAAAAATAGGTCAAAAATAACATCTGTCATAATAGAGGAAAAGATAAGATTACTCACTGACCCAATATTTTACAGGGGTTCGTGTTAATTGTTCAAGAAAAATAGTCAAGAATAAAATAAAAAGTTAAATATACAGGGCTCACCACAAAAGGACCGTATGATTTTAACAGGCAATGAATTGTATATATTGAAGTAATTACCACGAAATTGTAATTTTTCCGAACTTTCCAAGCGGCATAATAATTCTCTAGAAAACTTCAGTAAATTTATTTGAGGTTAGTTTTAGTGCCGCAGTCTTTCACGTTACGTCACAGGAGAAGTCACTACTATCGCGTTTAGTATGGCAACACAAAATATAAGTCCTTTTCTCAATCAATAGTGTTGGTGTATTATAGTATTACTAATTAAACCAATGAATAAAACTCAAAAATAATTCATTGCTCAATTATTGTTCTTCTAATTCATCACGTACTTGCAGCTCAGTAGAGTTCTATTGGAGCTTGCTGTTTGTTTGTTTATTGCACACCACACGGAGTCTCCCGAGCTTATTTATTTGCTTTCTGAGACAGCCCAATCAAAATGATAATTTAATGTGTTTATTAATTTCTGAACGCACCCGTCGCCACACCTCTGCACATGCATCACACACATAAAAAAAGAAAAAAAAAATGGAAACGTCCAAACGTCACTGATCACAGCGTTTGCATTCGCTCGCATTGAGATTGAGATTCACGATTTCCGTCAATGTTCAAAACAAAACAAAACGTGGTTTTATTGAATTAATAAGTGATTTTCATTATTAAATATGCCTAAACCCACTAAATTACATTCTAAAGGCAAGTCTAACTCTCTACAGAAACCGTGTAAAGTAGAGAAAGACACATCGGATGGAACAAACCCTGAGGACTCCGTACGGCAATTTCAACTTGAATTATGCTGGTGTATTCAACAGTTAGAACGATCTTTGAACGAAAAGAAAGGCAACGAAAAGCAGAGTAAGTTTCTTATCTAACGAAAACTATCTTATTCATCATCATTTGCAAATTTCATATTGATGACTAGGTTTCATCATACATGCTAAACTCATACTAGCTAAAAATCAACAACGCCTATTTACTGTTACAAGCAGCGCTTTGGTAATGTTACACTACTACTTTCATGACAAATACTCACCATCACACTAATAGCATAGGATGTTACACAACAATTTCATTTATTTGTACCATAAAGTGAAAACAAATTATTCATTAAATATTTTTTTGTAATTTTCCAGTGCAAGAAGCATGGAAAGTGCTAACAGTATTGAAGAACAACAACCAACCGGTAATACGCAAGAGACAGCTAATGCGCACTCATTTCGGTGACTATAGAGCTAAAATGGCTGCTGAAGAGAAGAAATTAGCAAAAAGTAAGGTTAAAGTAGTGTCCTAGATAATATTTTGATGCGAGAAATGCATAATTAATAGTTGAAATCAACTGATTAACTTATGGATGGCTCTTAATAATAGAATACTAAAATTAGCAATATTAAGGAACTGTTTAGTAGTACTGTATCCACGATGAAAGTGCTGAGCCCTTGATATTATAATCAACACTCTTGAAACGTTAAGAAGGCAAGAAGTGACTACACACTGATATAGCTGTAAAGGTGCCCATGGAAACTCCAGTAGAAGGATCTACCTTTTCCTGAGTCTGGGACCAGTCTCATTATTCTAAGATAACACGAAAGCCTTACCTCGTAACCTCTTATAAATTGAGGTTATTTGTTTGCAGTGGCCAGTAAAATCAAGATATCAGATGTTCCTGAAAAACCAAAAGCTACATTCTTGAGAAAATCTGCATTTTTAACTACAGGCAATGAATCTTTTAGATTCAACTTCAGTATAGCACCTGCACAAGTAGATAGTGGCAATACCATTGTTAAAGTCGGCAACACTACAGAATCAAATCAAACAGATCATACCAATGATACTAAAGTTGATCCTGAAGTTGCTAACACAGAAAAAGGCAATGAAGATAGTTCAAAGAAATTACAATTTTCATTTACAAAGTCAGATTTTAAGTTTAATTTTAATGTAGATAATTCCTAGGTTGTACTTACTTAAAATGTTTTATAAATTCTGTACAAAATGTAACTGGATTAATATAAGTGCTTTATTATGATTGGTTGGTTTTATTGTACAAATAGTTTCCTTTTCCAAATGTGCATCAATGCATTTGTTTTGCATTGAAATGGTGGCAATTTATATGAGTAGGTATTGCAGGAGATTACGGGTGAATTACACGCAAAAATAGTCGCCCTACTCACCCTCCATACAATAAAAAAAAGCAGTGTTCCTCAAGCGCATTCCATTATGGTCTAAGAATACAGGACGCTCAAATATGTGGAAAATCATGAGAGCAATAAAAACAAAAACTATTTAAAAACATTTTCTAATTCATACTTTCCTGTCGCACAAATTTTGATAGTAACCCTTTGTGATAAGCAACCCGTCGTCTTCCCGTATCCTCTTCGCACATGTATAGTCTTTAAAGAAGTTATCACTATTCAGCGTGGCGAAACCTACTGGCATTACTTGGACCGAGTCTTGGCCGCCCCACGTCGCTATCCCTATTAACTTATTGGTTATGGTATCGAACAACGCGCCACCTTCGACACCGTGGTAATTCTGACAGTCACCACCAGAATTTTCTTCCATTTGTTTGAGCGTGCAGGCGTGGTAGCAAGGTACTTCATAACCGTTTCCTTGATTGCCGCGTCCCACTAGGATCTTGAGACATAAGCCTGTATCCGCGTTGACGTCCAGTTCTGTTAGGTCGTACTTTCTTTCTGGTGTTCTTAATCTGTAGAATTTCTGTTAAATCGAAATATGATTTCACGTAAGTACCAGTTTAGGTGTGGTCTTCGTTTTGGGAATCGCTCTCGATGAATGATGAAGCAATTTAAGCTCACGAATCCCTGTATTAATGTAATTATGTGTAGAAACTGTCCTACAAATGAATATAAGAAATCAGACTATCGCAATCCTCTGCTGGACATAGGCCTCTCCCATGTTGCGCTACACCAGGTTTTTCGCCATCCACGTTCATTAAGCTGTAGGGGCTTCCACTAGAGAGGGCGTCAGCTCTAAGCTCTAATGGCCGCCTACAGCCACTTTAGCAAGCTAGCTACATCCAGGCAGCAAGAAGTAATCCGAATAGTGCCAATGCAAACAAACAGAATTCCTCTCTCACGTTCTTCTCTCTACTTTCTGTACCTTTTCAGAAGCATACCCGACGACTCTGTACTTAATCTTTGTCTTGGATTTATTTATTTTTCCAAACCATCCAAAGACTTCATCTGTCCTGTTTGGAAAATTATACAGTTCTATGACTGCCCACTGCGCCCTCTCAGCCTTTTTCGTATTCACGACTATGAAGCCTACGTCATCAAACATCTGCTGCGTCTGTTTCGTGGGAAACACAAATGCTCGGACGGCGTATCGTTTTGACATGTAAAGTACTGACGTGTATTTTACTTTTAAACTGAAAGTAAGAACAAAATTTATTAGTTTCGCGCAGTGTTCCACATATACCATCACGCCTGTATTCCCGTGTATGTAAGGGTTAGGCAGAGGTGTACCAATGTACACCCACGTTTCGTCAGTATGTGTTAGGTCCCATGTCATAGGTGGCGAGCCAATTGCCATTGACCGGGCACAAGTCCTAACTCCGAGCTGCTACTGAGAATTTCATAGAAAAACCCAATAACACTTTTTGCTCGACTTGGGAATCGAACCCAAGACCTCTAGCGTAGCAGTCACGCTTAGAACCACTAAGCTAACGAGACAGTTCCACGTACGTCTATCATTGACTTCGCGGAGGGAATCAATCACCTCACTTCCCCCTGACCTGAGGAGGCCCGCAGTCGTGCCGACACAACGACACTAGTCCGGTCATTCGGTATCGCGGTATGATACATTTTCTAATGTTTTAGGAGAGAAACCGATCCAAAAGTAATTCAATTCTGTTAGATCAGTACCTACCGAAAAATAATCGCTTCAGTGCATAGCTACTCTAACAGACAGTAGATACTACCGACTATGCTATTTCCAAAAGCGGTAGAGTAGGTGTTGTTAATAACTTCCGAGGGTAAGCCCCGGTAGGAATCGAGTTGTATGGAGTCCTTGCCACTGCTACACCGCTGCTTTGAGGTAGGTGTACAACCGTAATGTAATTACTTATCCAATGATTGTCCCGCTAGGCTCGTGGTCACGACTGTTGATCAAAGGGTCCTGGATTCAATTCCTAGGTCGGGCAAAAAGTATTATTGGGTTTGTCCATTACGTCAATAGCAGCACGGAGTTTGGAAGTTAACGGCGAGACCGCCGTGTTTCGGAAAGCACGTAAAGCCGTCTGTCTTGCGCCCGATCGCTTCCCGGTACTGTCGGTTTGCCGTCCTAGCGGACTATAAAAGTTAGGGAAGAGGGAGTGTCGCTGGGTTTGAGCACACAGTTGTGCGCTATAATATATCCTGCGTAGTTGGCTAGTCTCCATTAAGATTTGCCGCCATGATCAAAATCGGTCTGGAGAATATTGTTATTACTTGTCCAAATTGTACCAACGTGAAAATACACCGCGCGGCTGTGATAAAGATACCCTTGTCAATGCAGGCAGCGGTGCACATGTGCGGTATGTTTGTGGTCCGCGAGTGCACGACCCGCGCTATCCACGGGTACTTATTCTCTTTCACCTTCTTAGCACCATTATAGAAGTTATCTAAAGGCGAGAAACCTGAAATGGCCGTAAATAAATACATTTTTTTTATTTCTCTTAAATATGGTTAGATGACAAACAAGCCGACGGCCAATCTGATGTTAAATGGTCACCGCTGCCTATAGACATCTGCAATACCAAAGGCCTTGCAGATGCGTTGCCATGCCAGAGACAAAGCTAAAATGTCTCATGTGCCTGTTATTACACCGGCACCCATACTTTTTAAACCGGAACACAGCAACGGTGCTCTGCGGCAGGAATAGGTAACGTGGTACTCCTTCACAAAGAGCTCTACGGCGATTATCACCGTGCACCGATCCCCGTTGCGTAGCGCGGGGCAGCAGATCTTTAACATCGTGCTTCCCGCGCGGTGTCGCGTCGGCATTGTGATGTGCGAAGCGTGTATTCTACATACAAATACATAAACTCACGCCTTTTTCACATGGGGGTAGAAACCACAGAACGCCACCTATGATCCTTACATACTCCTTTCGCTTCGTCCACATTCATACATCTGGTCATACAAGCACGCTGGTTACGGGTACTGCGCACCGGAACAACCTCACGACACAACTTCTGTAAAACACCCTTTATTTTACCCCTGAAAACCCGATTAATTTTCAATTAGTTGTAAAGTTACGATTTTTTGTTGCTTTACAATTTATTCTGTCAATTAAGTTGGCAAATACCTAAGTGACGTAACAATTTGCTATTGGTTATAAAGTTTACGGGGGAACCGCGTTTTGACAGCTCATAAAAGTATGTCAATTTTTTGACATCTCAATTAACTAACTATTTATTGATATCAAAGCAACTAAAAATCTAATTTGATAGTTATTTAAAAATTAATCAGGTTTCACGGGTAAAATTGTGTTTTTTTAGAGAACTTGGAATTATTGCTAAATGATGTCATCTACTCAATTCATTACAGTAAAAACTTCACACATAGTATTAAAAAAAATAACACTAACATGTATGTTGAATGTGCTTAGCAAGTGCCGAAGAACTTCTAAACACAGGCATAACAAAGTCCTCATCTTCCTTGATACCAGCTGAGTCCAATATTGCGGTTGCTAATGTAACCAACCAAAACTGTAAAAGTAACTTGAACATCTTAAATGATTAACGAAATAAAACCCCATTTTACGTGTTTTTTTTTATAGTTTTTATTTCATATATTGTTTTTTATACCATAAAACAAACCATATCGGTTCGCTCTACACTTATCAAACGATATTGTAAAAACAGTTTAGGGGCAGCACAGACGATAGACTGTGTGCTATTAAGTCTGCGATCAAAAAGTCTAGGCACTTAAAGACGTGGATTTTAGTCCGATATAAGGGTCAACATTATTATGTAACAATTATTACAGAAATAACCTTAGAAGACTTGTGAGCCGCAAAGCACAAAAAACCTGTCGTCTGTGTAAGCCCTTAGGTTGTATAACATAAGATACAGTTTACCAAGTTAAAATGAAACTGTCATATATAAATTTTAAATAGTTTAGCTAACTGGCACCTATAAGTCAGGAATGTTAGATAAAACATAAAAATTGGAAATATAAAATAAGACTTATCAATTTAACAATATTACTTATTTCTGTTTATCAATAATAAGTTTAAATTAACACTAAATAATGTAATCTTATTTCAAGTCGATTAATGTTAGAGCGACGTTTATGCAATGTAAACTGAGCTTTATAGATACTGCATAAAAGATAAAATTGATTGTACAATGCTTTGCGGGAAATCTATAAAATTGCCAATGTATATAGCAAAGTTCGAACAACTGTTTTTAAATGAAAAGTTTTGGCCATTATAGAACGTGCAACTTAGTCATTTTAATGCTGAAATCCAACTCCTCAAATGTGCTTTTGACATACTCATTGTCTGGTTAACAGGTAAAACAAAAAGTGATCTTATATAGATTCCCTTTGGTCCTACAGAACCCTAAAAATACATTGCATACACGTCTATAACGGTAGAACTGACTCACATAACATTAAATACAGGGATGTTTGGCTATACCTATCCAAAATATAGTGACTCAGTATAAACAACTCATAGGTATCTCTATTATACATTTTCATTAAATTTACAAAGCGAAATGTATAAGACTCCCGGTAGCCTCACAACAAAATAGGGCGTGAAAAGACACTTAACGACACCGAAACATGGTTTTTATCTATTATTGCCATATTGTGTCGTTTTCGATGCGATAGGATTCTCCTGATAAGGAGAACGTTTCCCGGGTTACTGAGATTTTGGAGGTCGATCGCGTATCTTCGGTGTAGTGTGTTTAGACACTTATATGTGTCTTTTAACGCCCTCTAGTTATATTGTTAAATTATTTCACGCTTTATGTTTTTACTTTGTCACCATACAATACATAGCTACTATTGACCATTTAAACAAACTCATACTTGTCCGGATAGAAGGTGATCTCTTGAGAGTAGTCAACCAGAGAGTTATCCTCCGCCTGGGTGACTTTGACGGCCTTCAGGAGAGCCAACGACGTGTCTGAAGTCCACGTCACCGTCAAGGGGAAGAAGTCGTTCGGGACCGCTGGGGTTACACTAAAGGGGGTGGATTGGGGATTAAGTACTTTTTGTGTTAGATGACAAAGGATCCGGAAAATTTGAAAAACCAGAGCCATTGCAAGTGTGCCAGAGACAAAGCTGAAATGTCTCATGTGTCTGTAATTTTACCCTTCAAACCGGAACCGGCAACGCTGCTTGGCGGTAGAAATAGGTATAGTGATAGTACTTCTTCGGGCAAGCTTTTCCCTAAAGACTACAATAATAGAACCTATTATTGAACTAATAAAAAGGGGTTCTTACTAAAAAGTAAACCCTTGGTGACATACAGACAAACAAATAACTAAATTCTCAAACAACTCAATATTTCTTCTCCTTCAGTCTCATGCTATCTGTCACTTCAAGGCATATTGTAGCGACAGAGAAACATTTAAGGTCTTTTTTTTTATTTTTTGGGGAGGGGTGGAAAATCATCAAATAACTTCTCCCGCCCTGGGCGGGGCGGGTGGGAGTATCAGACTTTTACTGACTAAAACCCACCCATGTTCCTTCTTGTGTCCTTTGCGTTCCGGGGGCGCGGTATCTCTTACTAACAACCCGCAGCCCCGGCAATTTAAGAACGTCTTAAAGTGTCGTTTGAGAATTCGTAAAAGTGATGTTATAAAGGTTTCTTTAAGCTATGGAACCCTAAAAAATAACTCACGTGAACTCGAGGCTGCCAGATTTCTGCTGCTTGTTGATGATGGGTATACTCCAGACGAGCGCGCGTCCTTTCTGCGTGTAGCTGCCCTCCCATTGGTGGACTACCACTGAAGTGTTGCCAGAGCTGTGGGGAAGCATTACTTAGTATAATAAAGAGAAATATAAGACAAGATAATTATATATGCTTCGTTTTACACCGTATTCCTTTTTTGGCAAAAGTAATGATAAAATGTTTAAATATGATAGGCGCAAAAAAATACCATAGTATATAGACAAACTGAGTTGCTAAGAATTCCTACAGCAGGAGAATATTCGGGAAAAACTGTCCAAAAGTGAACTGTCAAGCAATTTTGAGACATGACCAGATCACATCTGTAATCTTTCTCCACTTAATTATATTTGACCCTGTATAACTATGTTCCTAAGAAATTGGGTAGTAGACACTTAGACACCATAAAAAATAGTTCCAAGACACGACTTCACTAAAAAAACACTTTATTTTTGACTTGAAAACTCGGTGAATTTTTAAATATCTATAAAATTAGATTTTTTGTTGATTTAAAATCAATAAATAGGTAGTGAATGGAGATGACTAAAAAGTGACGTCATAGTTTAGTATTGTCATTGAAAACCTATGGGGAATCGCTATTTGACAGCTTATAAAAAGTACGTCAATTGATTAGTGGTTCCACTCCCGTGTGTTGTAGCGTGATGCCTTCCTGACTATCCAACACAAAAAGATTTTTTCAATTCAAACCAGTAGTTCCTGAGATTTGCGCGTTCAACCAAACAAACAACGTCTTCAGCTTTATAATATTAGTACAGATACTCACGGTAACGGTATAAAGATTTTGACATCGTTGAGCGTGAGGTGGTCGTGCTCGAGCTCGTACTCGATGTTCACGTCACAGCCGCCGCCGGTGCCCTCGGACGGCCAGCAGTTCACTGCAAAGCATTTATACATTTTCAACGGCTGCACTTGCATATTTTAGGGGAAGTCGACTATGACACTAATATTTTACAAGAACATATACCATCACGCCTGTATTCCCCGAAGGGTTAGGCAGAGATGTAACAATGTACACCCACAGTTCACCGGTATGTTTAGGTCCCATGCAATAGGGGGCGAGCCTATTGCCATTAACCGGGCACAAATCCTAACTCTTATAAGCTGCTACTGAGAATTTCATAGAAAAACCCAATAACACTTTTTGCTCGACCTGGGAATCGAACCCAAGACCTCTAGCGTAGCAGTCGCGCTTAGGACCACTAGGCTAACGAGGCAGTTCGTTCAACATAAAATAGTTAATGTTACAATTACATATAGTACCCGCCACGAGTCGTGAGCACAAACAAAAGTTAATTTTTGGGTTTTTGGATTCCTTTCTGGGTTTTTTGGCGCGCCGACTAAGGGACCAAGCTGATAACTTTGAAACGGCTGAACTAAATTTCCATCAGACATATGTAGAACACTCCCGACTAATTCACCTTTCAAACAAAATAAAACAAATCAAAATCGGTTCATGCATTCAGGAGCTAGGATGGCACAGACACACACAGACGTGTCACGTCACCCCGTCGTTTTTGCGTCGGGGGTTTAAAATAGGCATTTCATCCTCACCGGACAGAGGCACCAGCTTGTCGTCGTTGGCATTGAGGCGCCACTTGAGCACTCCCACGTCACTGTTGAGAGGGAACGCGCGTTGACTCTGCTTCAGCCCTATCACGCCGTTCGACCTGAATGCTTCCTTGTCCACGTTGGGATGAGTCTATTTGAACAAAAAGCAAAATTAGGGTTTGATTGCACTTGGATTTGTCAAAGTTAAATGCCAAATATCGAAAATTTAAAGTCAGGGGCGCCGACGCGACGTAGACGTTGGAAAGACTGCGATAACATACGCCACCATCACGCCTTTATTCCCCTAAGGGTTAGGCAGAGATATGCCAATGTACATCCACAGTTCGCCGGTATGTTTTAGGTCCCATGTAATAGAGGCCGACCCTATTGCCACAGCCGGGAACATGTACTAGCTCCGAGCTGCTACTGAGAATTTGATAGAAAAACCCAATAACGCGTTGCTCGACCTGGGAATCGAACCCAAGACCTTTAGCGTAGCAGTCGCGCTTAGGACCACTAGGCTAACAAGGCAGTATTGATATTTCTGACTTCAAAAACTCATGATAAGAGTCCGTCACGTAAAATTGTTTATTACCTGCAGTTGCAGCGGCCTGCTGTCCTTATTGTCGACGTGTACGTGAATGCGAGCGTATTGCTCGTTACTGATGCGTAGGGTAAGCAGGCCTGCACAGAAAATATTTTTATTAATATATAAATTAAATATTTACAGACTTAAAATAAGATAAAAAACCTTAATAATAACAAAAAAAAACACAACATAACATACCATCACGCCTGTATTCCCCGAAGGGTTAGGCAGAGGTGTAACAATATTCACCCACAGTTCGCCGGTATGTTTAGGTCCCATGTAATAGGGGGCGAGCCTATTGCCATTAACCGGGCACAAATCCTAACTCCGAGCTGCTACTGAGAATTTCATAGAAAAACCCAATAACACTTTTTGCTCGACCTGGGAATCGAACCCAAGACCTCTAGCGTAGCAGTCGCGCTAAGGACCACAAAAAAAAAAAGAAACTAAAACTAAATGTGCCCAAAAGACTGGCGGCTTTGCCACGTTGGATGGCAATGCTTAACCTTTGGCCAAGGTACTCGTAAAAGCCAGCCTTTGGTTCACGGGAAGTGTCAACCAACTGTTTAAATAAATAATTATATAATTTAGTTTCCAACTTATTTTGTATTAAACTCGACCCTGTAGGAATATCTTTAGGATCTAGATTGAATTACCATTTTAATTTGCATATTTTACACAAATATGTATAAAAATATTAAGTTAAAAAAATACGGAAATTTTTCGCCAAAACCAGCCAATCCACAATCTATGAATAATTAAATTAATTACGTCAAATTAATGTAATTTGATATATGTGTAATATTACTTCCAAACAATAACTGGTCAATGTACAATCGCGGTCAATGGTGGTTAATCACTTTTCAGTTCTGCGCTTTTAGTAAATATTAGTAATAAGTTTAAAAATTGGTAATTCCAAAACATTATATAGGATAAGATTTAAAATTAATTTGCATTAAATATCCAAAATCATTACAATTTCTTGGAAATCATCATCTACTTAGCCTTTTCCCAACTATATTGGGGTCGGCTTCCAGTCTAACCGGATGCAGCTGAGTACTAGTGTTTTATATGGAGCGACTGCCTATCTGACCTCCACAACCCAATTACTAGGCAACACGATTTCTTTTGGTTAGACTGGTTGTCAGACTCCTGGCTTCTGACTATCCGACTGTCAAAGATCTACGAATGACAGCCGGGACCAACGGCTTTACGTGCTTTCCGAGGCACGGGGGTGTCACACCACCAACTTCCAAACTCCGGGCTGCTACTGAGCAAATCCTAATGGAAAAACCCAATAACACTTTTTGCCCGACCTGGGAATCGAACCCGGGACCCCACGCTCATCAGTCGCGCTTGCGACCACGAGACCAACGGGGCAGTCAATTTCTTCGAAATATAGGAGAAATAAAGACATGGTTTGTTTTGTTTCGGTAGAACTGTAAGCATCATTTTGTTTTCTGTTGTTTGGTAAATTTTTTAATCTATTTTTAATCTTACCGCTAAGTTCAAAGGTCTGCACATCGCCGTCTCTGCCGGCTACTAGAGACAGACGCTCCTCGAAACGCAAGTGCACACTGAAACAAAAGTAAATTTTTTTATAATAATGTGTTAGCCAGAGCGATCAATATCAAAGTGGAATTAAACATACACATATCATCACGCCTGTATTCCCGGAAGGCAGAGGTGCACCAATGTACACCTACAGTTTACCGGAATGTTTTTAAGTCCCATGTAATAGGGGCGTGCTTATTGCCATTAACCGGGCACAAATCCTAACTCCGAGCTTCTATTGAGAATTTCATGGAAAAACCCAATAACACTTTGCTCGACCTGGGAATCTAACCCAAGACCGCTAGCGTAGTAGTCGCGCTTAGGACCACTAGGCTACCGAGGCAGTTAAAAGAAGTAGAAATTTAAGTAGAATTAAAGTAAAAAAATAATTATATAACATAATATAGTGGCTTCTGCCCGCGTCAAACTTTATATATTATTCCACGGGAACCGTACATTTATTCGGGATAAAAAGTATCCTATGTGTTATTCCATACTTCAATCTATTTCGGTGCCTTCATTCAGATCCGTTCAGCCGTTTAAGCGTGAAAGAGTAACAAACATCCATCCATCCACAAATTGACTAATCGTGTTCTTTTTTTTAAAAACGTTGCCCCACACTAGGAATTTCTCCTGTGTCGTGGGTGCGTTTACAAACACATTAACTCACATACACAAACAGCTAGACCCGGAACAACTATCTGTAGGCCATACAAATATTTGTTCCGTGCGGGAATCGAACCCGCAACACAAAGCGCAGCAGCCAATCGCTCAGCCACTGAAACACTAGAAACACTATACTGTGATCCAAAACAGGAATAGCTGATGTGGCCGAAATGGCTGCTTAACTTAATTAGGACCGGGCATGACATGTCTGCCGCATGCCGGACAAACTGTGGGCCCAAGTAGCATCTAAATCTGGTGCCCTGAGATAGGGAGTCGGTGTCGCGTCACGCCACGAAGGATATGGCGGGACACACTGGACCGGTTTCTACAAAACTGGAGGGATGAGGCGCGGAAGCGTGAAGGAGACCTTTGCCTAGGAGTGAGTAGAAGCAACACAAAATTAAACCCCGACAGAAAAATAAATATCCCTACCGCAGCTAACAAAAGAACTGATAACTTTGAAACCGCTAACCCGATTTTCATCAAACATAGCAAAGAACACTCCCGACTAATATACCTTTCAAACCAAAAAAACTAAATCAAAATCGGTTCATGCGTTCGGAAACTACGATGCCACAGACAGACACAAACACATAGACACGTCAAACTTATAACACCCCGCCGTTTTAGCGGTGGGGGTTAAAAATAAAAAATAGTTCAGACATGTTGGCACGTGACTTACTCTTTGTGGTCGGGTGGCGGCGCGCGGGCGGCGGGCGCGTCGGGCTGCGCAGCGGTTCCGGCGCCCGACACCGTGTCCCCCTCACTGCGCAGGCGCGACACGAACGACTCCGCGTCTGTGCCGCGGGAGCCCAACTTCATGGCCGAGCGACCTGCCGGACGAGCTCTGGGGAGAAAAAAGCAAATCATACAACACACTTTATAATCAACTAGCGAACTGCCCGCGACTTCGTTCGCGTCGCTTTCTTCACCCGCGTTAAGTTACGTCTTTGGTTACTGCTCCGCTCCCGTGTGCCGTAGCGTGATGTTATATAGCTTATGTTACTCAGGAATAATGTAGCTATCTATTGGTAAAAAAATGGTTAAAATCGGTCCAGTAGTTTAGAAGCCTATTCGTTACAAACAAACAAACAAATCTTTCCTCTTTATAATAATAGTATAGACAATCATTATTATGTATTTAATTTCTTAAAACAATTAGCCCTTGGCTCCCCTGATGTAAAGTGGTCACCGCTGCCTTGCAAATACGTTGCCATCCCAGAGACAAAGTTAAAATGTCTTATGTGCCTGTAATTACACCGGCACCCATACCTTCCAAACCGGAACACAGCAACGCTGCTTTGCGGCAGAAATAGGTATGGTGATAGTATTTCTTCCGACGAGCTCCTTCACAAAGCGCTACTACTTACAATAGTATCGTGTTAGTACAAACAGCGTCATCAACTGGTAACCCTCATTTGAAACAAATTTTAATGCAAGAGGGGTAACCAATTGATGACGCTATCTGTACACAGAGAACTTACGTCTCGCGCGCAGGCGTAGTGGGTATCTTCTCAGCGATTGGCTCCGATTGCGCTGATGAAGACATCGAAGAACTGCCGAAACTGCTTCCTACAAATATCATTCAAGTATAAGGACATTGCCATTCCGAAATTCGTGAAATTTATTTAGTTTTGTTGGATCTCGGAAAAGTAACTCCAATGCCTACAGTTGAGGTTTACTTTCCGATGTAACCTTAAGATTTTTATGACTTTTCCAAAGTGTTAGATAAGTGAGTAAATTTCGAAATGAACCGTTTTATCCGATGGTAAACTTGATATTTGCTGGAATGGAAAATGAGTTAAGAATTATGTTTTACCGAATGACATCTGGCTGCGCGTCGGTACGCCACGTTTGGCAGCTTCCAATCTCTCTCGTTGGAGCTCCTTTGCGCGCTCACGCATGCGGTTCGCAGCTTCACGCTCTTGTGTCTAAAAGAGGAGATGACAACTATTTCATCATATTATTGATGGGACATTAACAATTAAGTAATTTCGTGCAAAATATTAAATGCCATTCAGTATTATATCCTGCATGGAATTGTGAACTCTATATCTGAAGTTTTTAGTTCATTATTAATTAATCAATAGTAACTGCTCGAGCATATAGCTGCTTTATTTGCGCAATTTTTTATACTAAGGATGTAAAAAATAGCGCGTCAGTTCAAAAGCTCCAATGGTTTGTCTATGTCAAATTGTTATCATGAGCGTGCGGTTGGCTATATGATACGAGTCGTCTATCGAGAATCGCTCAAAGAGGACCGAAACTACAAACAAACAAAAATTTGAATTTAGACTTATCATACATACATAAACTTACGCCTTTTTCCCATGGGGGTAGGCACAAACCACAGAACGCTATGATCCTTACATACTCCTTTCGCCACGTTCATGCATCGAGCTATCGATTCGAGAAAACCGCCCAACTAGTATATGTTGTATTAAAAAATTTAAATTCTTGCTTGTGTGTGAACGTTTAAGTGCAATTATCGTCTGTCGAGTCTCTCGTACGTTTTTAATAGAAGAATTTGATGTTACAAACCTGTCGCACAGCTTGATAGATCTTTTCTTCATGTGAGTCCATCTCGACGAAGGATCGCACCTGAAACGAGAAGAAATTAATTGATATACTGCTGAATAGAATTGAGTACACACACAGAATAAGCAGTTGTCTTGTTTATTTGTAAAGGCTAAGTGAGCACTACGAATTTTGATTGTCGCGGATAATAATAGCCGCATCAACAGATATATTACTGTCCACGTACAGCAAAAGGAAAATAAACCGATACTTTATTACCCGACTGCGCCAGAAGGAGGGTTATTTATTATTATAGTTTGCGATTAAATTTCTCATTAAAAAAATTGTATCGATTAAATTTCGTAGTACGCGCTTAGTCTAACACTTAATTCCTTTCTTCCGTTACCTAAATTTTGTGCAGATAATTACAAACTCCGTTCATTTGAGGCACCAAATATTATATATACCATCACGCTGTATTTCCCGAAGGGTTAGGCAGTGGTGTACTAATGTACACTCACAGTTCGCCGGTATGTTTAGGTTCCATGTAATAGAGGGCGAGACTATTGCCATTATCCGGGCACAAACCCTAACTCCGAGCTGCTACTGAAAATTTCATAGAAAAACCCAAAAACACTTTTTGCTCGACCTGGGAATCGAACCCAAGACCTCTAGAGTAGCAGTCGCGCCTAGTACCTACTAGGCAAACGATGGCAGTTACACAAACATTATAAACACGAGTAAACAAATAACAAGTTGACAAATATTACATCAAACTAATATTATAAAGCTGAAGAGTTTGTTTCTTTGGTTAAACGCGATAATCTCAGGAACTGCTGGTTGGAATTGAAAAATTCTTTTTGTGTTGGATAGTTCATTCATCGAGGAAGGCTATAGGTTACATAACATCACGCTACGACACACGAGAGAGGAGCAGTAACCAAAGACCTTACTTAATGCGGGTGGAAAGAACCACGCGACCAAAGTCGCTGGCAGCAGCTAGTATCAAATAAAATATTAAAGCATTATTTCATGAAGTAAGACTAACCTGCGCCAAGTTAACGCTCTCTCTGTAGCCAAGAGCAACAATCTCGTCGAACGCAAACAGCAGGTTGAATGCCTGGTTCAGCACCTCTGCCTCTGTTAACTGGGTGCAGTATTCTGGTACCTGGTAACATGAAAAACGAATAATAACAATACAAACTTCAACATAAAAATTCACCACACACTACATTGACTTGGTTCAGATCTGTTGATGTAGCACAAAAATAGGTCAAAAGCTGAATATGTTTTCCAAAAACAGTAATAATATTCCTGACTGAATTTCGTCACATTGACCAATTTCAATGGAAGAGCCAAATATACAGGAGATTTTCTGGTGCACAAATATGTGTGCGAACACATGTGCACTGACTCTTCCATTACTCTCATAGTCCCATGGGATGGCAATCTGACATGACTGGGGTAGGATCAGGCGCAAGCCCAATGGCTTTACGTGCTTTCTAAGGCATTAGGATGTGAATATACCAGTAATAAAGTAGCCGCCACGAATCGTGAGCACAAACGTCAAGCTTATTTATGAGTTCCTTTCTGGGTTTTTTGCGACACCGACGCTGCACGCGATTGGTCCGTCTGTCGGCGGTCGTCGGAGCTTGACGTTTGTGCTCACGAGTCGTGGCGGCTATTATACCCAAAACCCAGTACCACTAGGCCCAACCTGGGTATTGAATTAAGGACCTCACACTCAGCAGTCATACTTGTGTACAGTTGTAGTTTAAGATGAACAGGGGTGGTAATACTATAACATGAAAGATATTTATTAAGTAATTCTTAATTCACACTCACCCTGTTTACTTCGATAACCTTTGGGAATACAAAAAAGGAAAGACTTTTATCTTGTCTGAAAGATCATGTAGTTTTGTTGGATTTAAAGCTCACTATAGAGAACTCACATATTGGGTACTAATATTACAAGAGATAAAGTTTGTTTCCAATCGTCATTCCACCTTAAGAAAGCATCATCAGTGCTGTCTCTGCATGAGAAGAGAGCCCCATAGTGGGACAATAATGGGCCAGTTTAGAAATAGTATTACAGACTGGTGTCCACAACTCCACATCTTAGCGTGTATTTTGTGTACGGGCATAATTATGTGCCAGTATACTTATTTTACAGAACTTACCATTAATGTTTTACTGATTGAAACCCACACTATTGTTTAGGAAGCTATACTTATCACACACATGACTTCTACGTGATTAAAGTCACGAGCAGTAGCTGGTCTTTTAATAAATAAGGTTCACATGCAATGGTCCATTTTAGGGACTAAGTCATCATCATCTGCTTAGCTTTTTCCGAACTATGTTGGGGTCGGCTTTCAGTCTAACCGGATGCAGCTGAGTACCAGTGTTTTACATGGGGTGACTACGTATCTGACCTCCACAACCCAGTTACTGGGCAACACAATACCTCTTGGTAAGACTGGTTGTCAGACTTTCTGGCTTCTGACTATCTGTAACGACTGTCAAAGATCTACGAATGACAACCGGGACCAACGACTTTACATGCTTTCCGAGGCACGGGGATGTCACACCACCAACTTCCAAACTTCAGGTTGCTACTGAGAAATTCGTAATTGAAAAGCCCAATAACACCTTTTGCCCGACCCGGGAATCGAACCCAGGACCCCGTGTTCATCAGTCTGCTTGCGACCAGAGACCAACAGGGCAGTTCTTGTTCAATGGTCCATTCTAGGGACTAAGTGCAGACACCAAAACCCTAACATAGCAATATAGCATGGGTTCTAAAATAAAACGGTCTTCTATGGATAAGATTTGAACTCAATATAACTTAAGTAAACTCACCACTCTGCTAAACAAGCGCAATGTCTCCAGATCCTCGAGGATGTTGCTGGCTTTAGTGGTGATGAGAAGCATGTACAGCTTGTCCAAGGGTTGGTATACATATCTGTAATACGTATGGGTATTAGCAGAATGCAGGTTTTTTGAACAATAAATACATGCAATAAGGAACAGTTTAATACAAATAGCTACTTTTTATTTTCTTAAAAGAATCTCTTCAAGCATTCTTACAATGTTAATATTTAATAATAACAAATGAATGAAAATCCAAAATCCCTCTCGTTGGTTAAATGAATTACTTCAAACTTATTCCATAAAAAAAAAAAAAAAAAAAAAAAAAAAAAAATACCAAATGTATCACTTTCCTAATTAATGTTAAATGAACAAGAACATCCCAAACTCATGCTGAGAATAAATTTATAAACAATGAGTGTTAAAAATCTAAAATAATTACAAGTATTTCTCAAAATGGGATAAACTTTGACAATTATAAGTTAATATTTTTAAATAATCATTTCTTCTTAGAATCCTGACACTCTATTATTGTAATTGTTTTTTTGAAATATTTACACAAAATTTCATGAGTATTATTAACCTAACCGGATGCAGTTGAGTACCAATGTTTTACATGGAGCGACTGCATTATCAATAAATACTAAATGAGACATTTTCTTGCAATGCTACTTATTAGTTCCAGTTAATTGATACGGTATTTGAATATAGAGAGAAATCTCATCAGACTGCCACACAGTCAAACAAGAAATCAATGGCGATTCATACAAATGATAATAATAAGCATGTCTAAAGATAAGTTTTTTCACCTGACGGATTCAGTTTCGACAAATGTATGTTGCCGCCCTCCAGTCATTAGCTTGGGGAAGGCAGCAAGCAGCCCTTCAATACGTGCTTTCGTCATCTCGACGAATTGACGTGAAACCAATGCTGAAAATTACGACATGTTTATATACACATTTACAACTTTAATATAACTTTTAAATTATTTATTATAGTGTAAAAATAAAGTAATTACCTTTCCCAGACTTTGTGCATACTGTTGCCGCTATGAGCACCTGAAATTACACAAAAACACTTCAGAAAACTATAAACAGAAGCCGGATGTCTGTCGCACATTTTAAGGGAATAGCTACTTTAGTATGGCAAATAAAGCTTTACAATATATGGATTTGTAGTTATAGGCACGTTTTAGAGCATTACCATTTCGATTTAGCTTTGAATTTTTCAAATATCATAAAACAATCACAAATTGCAAACTCGACTTGACAGCCAACACACACCGAGGTGACGTGTAGATCTTTTTTTTAAATAATGTTGCCATATAAATTCTGTATTCGAACGAAAATATATGGATTATGAGCTCAAAGACCGATAAGGTAATTTGCCAAATGTTGACGGTTAGCAAAAAAACCTTTCTTTTGGTCTATGTCTCTATATTAAATGTCAAATTTGTCAAAAGTAAGCAAAGCACATTGGGGTTATTGTTCGTTTTTTACCCAATTTTAACGTATAACTCGTATCTTTTCAAGTAATTAAGATAATTAGTTAAAGTGTTTCATTGGGCCACTTGAATGATGGAGTTTTTTATTTGATTTTGTGTCTAAATTCTATGGAAAACACTTGCATACCACAGAAGCCAAATAACAGTAGTAAGTGGCAAGATTTTAATTATTTTGTATTGGTATTTAGATGTAGTGGTTCAGGTGACATGCTCTCGAGCATCTGTTCGTTGTGGTTGAGTATTACTACCGTCATTATTTTCTCGCTAATGGTCAAACGTTTGATTTGCATACAATGGTATTTTCTTTATGCCTGATTTATAGATTATCTTTTCATCAAATAATGTTCACAGTTGTTAATACGTGATCATGCCGTCGGCACAGACGGCTGGACACTGCTATGAGTTGTGCAGTTTTAGTATTTGTTCATACAAAAGTTGTGTAGACTAGTTTTTAATGTTTTGATGTCATGGAAGAGACCCTTCTTATTGATAGTGATAATGAGGTATTTATTTTATTTCTATATCTCTTCTTAGTTCACTGTAACCACTAGAGTTTATTTATTTTGTAGTAATTTTATTTGCTGTATTAATTTTATTTTTGAAAATAGAATGTAAAAAAATTGGCATATACTAGGCAATGATACAGATTTGTAGGTCCAATAACATGTTAAGGTTTGGTTTTACCCAAATCATATTGAACCTTCATTATGACAGGGTATTATTAATAATACTGAAGGACTTTATTGACAGTCCACAGTTGAGAAGTATGTGTAGAGATGAAGAGATGTGATGCATGCCGTGTCCGTTCAGAACGGAGGACGGAGGAGAGAGCGGAGCACGTGGGTGACAGAGACCCACTCATAGACACAACAACTGTCTCTCAGGACGACGCTTACGATAACCAAAATTTAGTAAGATCAATATCATTTACGTAGTTAGCACTGTAATTTTTTTATTGTGCACTATTCGTATTTTGAGCACCTATTTTGTTGGTTATATGCAATATTAGTGTGATTTGTCTTTTCTTAACTCTTGTGTCATTCTATCAGCATCATGTTATTTATAATGTTTTGACTGTAGAGTATTAAATTCATAATTTATTGGTCATTTAAAATAGAATGTGATAAAAGAACAATAACAATGTTGGGTTTACTTGTAAATTCTATTGTGATACATTTCTCCTTGTAATCTGTAATGATAAGGGAGGAGTAAGAACAAAGGTTTCACAAACTAATCATTAATATACTATTGTGCGTAATTATGAGAAATTCATGAAATGGATATTTTATTATTATTGTAGATCATATCTATCACTGAATATGTTTAGCCTTGAAAAAATATGTCACAAACGTTATTTTGGCTACACATTTTATTTGTGGTAAAAGAAAATTTTTTTCTTAGTTTTATTATCATTAAGGATTAGTTAGTAGTCCAGCCCCGAAACGCATCTAAATTCTGTGCGCATAGTATTGCCATATGTAACATAATGAACCCAGAACATGTCCAGAATTTCGGGACTTATACTCGCATTCTGGTGCAGGGTTATCCAATTCGCGCATCGATCGGGGTAAATACTTTTTTCAGTACAACGATCCTGTAATACGACAATTATTATCAAAAACCCTCGGCGCACTATTAAAAAAAAGAGAATACTGTGGTTGCCATCCCTACCCTACACAGTTATCGATATATAAATTCTTTATTTACAAAAATATACATATATTCTTTCGTATTATTGAACTTGGAACCTTAATCGAGTTACCAACAAGGTACTAAATGTAAACAAACCATATTGCTTTCTATAGAAAAATACCGCGCTAATGTGTTTTCACTGTTTATCAGATAAAACAGTAATTTATAGTCGTAGCTACGGATTTATTTTTAGACAAAGGATTGACAAAATTAAATCGGGGTACTTATTAAATATAAATCACGCAGTAGGTTGCCCCATTAAAAAGGGTCGCTTCCGGTTGTACTTATAGGGATGTTTATTGATACCTAATTTCGGACACGTAAAAAAATTTCATAGGCTGCGAACCGAGGGTTCGAGCTATTTCGGGGCTCGAATCTCCGACCTTACAGTATAGTTAAGGTTAGCGTCACATTTTAGATTTGGAAACACTTGGATCCTAAACCGAAGGCCCAAAATTTAACAGGGCTTTTTTGTAATTGTCAGCATACCTACTGATTTTAGTGACTAGTAACTCCAAATACTCCAATGTCTAATTTCTCGTGAATTTGCTATACAGACGTAAGAACACGGTCGAAATTATTTGATCGTTCCCAACACTAAGCTCGCTATCGTAGAAAGTAAACAAAGAAAAATCACTTGGTCATTAACAGCTACTGATAGCAGCCTCTCCGAGATTATAAGTTTATTGCGGATTAAAAAAACCTGATAATATTGATGTGACCATCGTATTTTTGTCTCTGGTAAATAATAAAAAAGTCAATGTTTCTAATATGGCGGGGATCTTGACATACTGGTCAGGATTGCGCGCCTTTTTAGAGCACAGCACACAGTTCTTTTAAAGTAAAGACGACAAGCAAAGGCAGTTTATATTATGCCTTGAAAGGATGCGGTAGTGTTTGTGTGTGTTGTGCGTCGTAAACTGCTACAAACTATGACATTTCAGTGAAAACAGTGGTAAAGTCAGCTGTGAAATAATGAAGAAAAAAATTAACATAACCATGACACCGAAAAAGGTAACTAAACAAAGTAATAAAAAAAATTACACGCTTAGAAAATACGCGGTATTTAATAATATCGACCGTGTGTTGAAACAATGGAAATCACACTTCATATTTAGCATAAAAAACTGTATAAAACATACGAGTTTTCTTAATTATTTAGTCGCAAGTGGTCATGCGAAAACTCGGCTAATAAGGCTGTTAACCATGTTTATAAAATATTTTACTCGCCTTTTGTAATAAGGCTGGTTCTACATACATAAAAACAGAAACAACGACAAAACTTTTTACTCGCATGAGCTGTCGTGACCGCAGTTTCCCAATATATTTTTTTATATATGCTACATTTTTCCTACCACTATTTTACATATCGGAACAGATATTTTTCAAAATGAAGGATTTGAAAACATCATCATACGCACGAAGCGATATTTCTAAGCAAAATTTCGTAGATAGACTAAAACGCCTTTACAGAGAAAAAATATTATTTTAAAAACGACACCGAGTTCTACGGCTTATTATGTAAAACGAAATTATGTATCGTGGCTAGCATCAGTCCTTGCGGCTGTTAATATATTCTAGCGTGCATTCAGGCGACATTAAGGTTTCTTGTTTTCAAACAAATTCTAGCTTCTGTCATATTAGTTTATGTTATTGTTGCTTATTGAATTCCTTATTGTATGTCGCATAATAGGATTTCAAACGACTAGATGTAACAGGCTATTCAATTTTTTTTTATATACCAGCCTATTATTTCCTCACCTCAGAGCAAAGGTCGCTTCTCGTACAGAGAAGGCACGAGGATTGACCGCCACGCTTGCTCAAGGCAGATTGTCGGTTTCGGACTTATACGAATTATAAGTCCAGGATTCCTTAAGATGTTTTTCTTCACCGATGTCAGTGATGTTCAGGACTTTAGAAAGTACACATGAATTGAAGAGTAACATTGGTACTTGCTTGGTATCGAACCCGCAACCTTATTTATGAGAAGCGAGTGCCTTACCCGCAAGGCCATCATGACTTCAATCATTGGTAATTACAAATGTAGACAGAGCTTCTTCCAGAAGTCTTTCCGCGGAGCTATAACAAATTAGACAGAATGCAGAAGAAAGAGTTACTCTTTGAAAAGATTGGGTAACTCATTTACCCTGATAAGCTTCTCCGATACCTATTTTTCTTTCGTAAGCTCTTAATCTTAGTGTTGTTTATGACCATGGGAGTTTACGTTGGATGCTGTCCACCATGTTTGTGAAATCCGTAAGGCCATTTGCTTTCACAATTGTCACATATTCGGAAACCGGCTAAAACAAAGATTTATAAATTCTCATAGATAATAGTGTGTAGAGACAGATTGGCAAGCAGGCCATAAACATTTATTCAAGACTAGCTTCAGCCCGCCACTTCGATCGCGTATCAAGTACCTACACCAGAAAACAATAGTATTGTTTTCTAGCATTGAAAGACTTTTTTAATCAGACCAATACTTCCTGTGATGACTTCTTACTGACAGATAACCTTTACCTCTGAATATTATTAATATAGATATATTAGAATTACTGTATACATTAGAACATAAGCATGCACACAACAATATGCATCGGAAACTTCGTAGGAACGGATACTCTGATATCAGGCTTGCCCCCTCTTCTTTTAAATCAATCTTACTGGTCTTTTACACCTCATCATCCAAGGATGGGGAGGTTTCAAGCCTCAAGCAAGCTTGAGGCTTGAAATGTCGCCTCTCCAACCATGCCTACCTTGACTTTCTTAGTCATGAGGAAAGATCCCTAAATTCATCACCAACATGATGAAAATGAATTATGACGCTAGATTACCTCGGTAAGCGTACACCATCATCGTCTGCACCTTGACTTGCCAATTTTTCCTAATCCATTCTCCATACATATAATATTATAAATGCGAACGTAACTCGCTCTGTCTATCTGTCTGTCTGTTACGCTTTCACGACTAAACCACTGAATCTATTTTGGTGAAATTTGGTACAGGGTAAGATTAGACCCCAAGAAAGGACATGGGGTACTTTTAATTTCGCGACTTCGTCTTCGCCCACGATAACCGACAGTCACGCGGGCGAAGTCGCGGGCAGAAGCTAGTTTACAATAATACCCCGTAAACTTTTGCGGCAAAATCGACTCTCCAAATACATAGCGTGTCACAGTAATGCGTTTCCTTGTAATGGTGACTCTCAGTCAGATATTAAATATATAATTCTTGTAATGAAATGAATCATCAAGGTTTATAGGAAATCTTAACCACTTGTTGTGTTTTTACCGTGAGGTACAAACTATCGCCACCATAAATGTGACCGACGGGACTTTGTAACAAACACATTATTAAAATTGTCAAATGTACTTACCTCAGAATGGAATGAATGGGCATGGAGGGTTGAATCAGCACGCAAGTTAAAGAGGGATTTTAAGGTTGAAATAAAATTATTTAATTAAAAAAATGAGTCTAATGTTTATACTATATTATAATTTAGGATTTACTGTCCTTATGGGCAAGAAGCAGAAACCTTAATTGAAGAAAGGCGAGAATATTTAGGTATGGTACTTAAAAAAAATCTCGGGTTTCTGCAATTACGGTTTCTTGTGGTACATACCATCACGGCTGTATTCCCCGAAGGGTTACGCAGAGCTATACCAATGTTCACCCACAGTACGCCAATAACCGGGCACAAATCATAAATCCGACCTGCTACTGAGACTTTCTCGACCTGTGAATGGAACCCAAGACCTCTAGAGCAGTTCTGAAATAAAATATCTTAAGTTACGTCCAAACAAATGTCAATAACTCGGTAATGAATTGTGGAATGACGTGAATTATTGGGTTTTTCTATGAAATTCTCAGTAGCAGCTCGGAGTTAGGATTTTTGCCCGGTTAATGGGAATAGGCTCGCTCCCTATTACATGGGACATAAACATACCGGCGAACTGTGGGAGTACATTGGTATTAATCGGCGACAATAAAAGGCTTCAAAATTGTTGTTTAAACAGGCTGTGATGTGTAAATGTGACAAACTAGTATGTTAATAGGCCGTTTAACTAAGTCTTCAGTTACTTTTGTTTTGCACAACAATAGAAAACTTGTAAGCATCGCGTTACTGCGTTGTACCGCTAGTGGCTAGTCATCATATAATATAAAAGGAATTTATATAGCAAATGTGAGTGGTAATGCAGGGAGGGGACGCCCTAGAAGGACCTACCCTTTTTTTTTTTTTTTGGTGGCTGGGAAATCATCAAATAACTTCTCCCGCCCTGGGCGGGGCGGGAGGGAGTGTCAGACTTTTACTGTCTAAAACCCACCCATGTTCCTTCTTGTGCCCTTTGCGTTCCGGGGGCGCGGTATCTCTTGCGAACAACCCGCAGCCCCGGCAGGCATCGGCCCTCAGTGGCCCCTTCCAAGTGCTGACATCTCTTTGAGGCGCGCGTGGAACACGAACGCGCCGTCGACACGGCCTGTCGTTATGCAACGTAAGGACGGTGAGCTACCCATTGTTCACCGTCCACAGGCCCGTATTTACGGTGGCCGGGAGTCGTCTCGCGGCTCCCGACGTCCGGAGCGTCTACCGCGGCGGCTGGGACGGGAGAACCGCTGTCTCAACCGTCCCGCCGCCCCCTTCTCAAGCATTACTGCCTCGCAGAAGGAGGCGACTGCATCCCATTCTCTCTCGCTCCGGACCATGGCTTGCACCAGGGCCGGACGCGAGAGTTCGCCGCCGCCGATGGCCGCCACGAGGACTCGGCGATGCTCCGCCCAAGCGGAGCATACCGCCATGGTGTGCTCCACCGTGTCCTCGGGGCGATCCACACAATGGTGACACCCGGAGAAGGACCTACCCTGAGCTTATTGGTGAGGTTCTTCAGAAACGTCGGGTGCTCAGTACTCATAACTGGCGTGCTTGTATCACCAAATGTATGAACGTGGACGAGGCAAAAAGAGTATGTAAGGATCGTATCTGGTGGCTTTCTGAGGTTACTGCTTACCCCCATGGGAAAAAGGCGTGAGTTTATGTATGTATGTATGTATGTATGACTAGTCACTTCGACTGTTCGTGGTAGTTTGTTCAAAGGTCAAGATTCATAAGTTACCAGTACACAAGTCAACTCGCTTTCTAAGTCGGCCACGTGTTGTTTCTTACATTAATTATTTATGAAATTTGTGATCGATTTAAGACAAAGGTTTTGTTACTTGCGAAGTTTGTGAACAAGGTCGCGAAGACTTATAATTCATAACTTGTTTCGAAATGAACTTCTAAAGAGTTGAAACTTGAAAAGGGACGTTATTGTATAAGCATTTTGAAGGTTATTGTGTTTTTGGGCTTCGTGTTTCTTTGGCAACAGAAAATACGCGAATAGAGGGCTTGTTTTGATTGAAGGTACCTTCCTTACTGTTCTTTACAACCTGTTGGTTCAATACGGGAAATCTCCTCATTGCTGTATTTGAACAAAGTTTTTCTGAAATCCGGACATAGCAAGGCCAAGCTGCTAACGTTTTCGAGTTATTGTAGGACAATGAACCCAAGATCCTGAAAGCAATACGGCTGGTAATAAGTTGACCCTAATAGCCAAAGCGAGCTTCTTATCTCTGAGTGCAAGTTAGGAGACAACTATAGGAAACGGTGCAGTTTACGTGCTTTATAAGGCATGGCAAGCAGGCACGCCATATATGCATGCACTGCTGGTATCTTGGCCCACAGAATTGGGGCTAAATGGATTGCTATGAGCAAAGTTGTTGGTTTTATTACAAAGTAATTAAGTTTTGTGAAAATGTCATCATTAGTTTTGTCGTCAGTAAAGACGCCACTCGGAGTTTTCGGGCAGCCACGCGTCTGATTGCAACTTTAGAAAATTAATTTCTATGCATGTTTCCTTGGATGAAAAAAAAGCTTCTTAAATCCGGAGATCGAAATTGCCCCCAAGTTGGGTCTCCAAATACGCAAAAACATAAGAGGAAGCTTTCCCCTACAGTAAAATAAGTGCTCTGCAAATTGTATGATTTAAAAACAACACATGGACTTTTGTGTTTCATTTCATCAGCTTAGCTATACGCAAAAAGCTTGCAAAAATTCTGCTCTCGGTCAAGAGATTTACCAAATACTCAACAACGTTTGTAGTTAACTATTACCAGAGAGCGTAGGAGGTATTTTATCTTCATTGTATAGGCTCCTATTGCACCGTGACCTAAAAGCATTATTAGGTTCGACGTAATCGAAACGGTTAGCGATACTCTTAGCAATCACGGCCGTTACCATTGTGATATGAACAGTGTTGTTATCGCCGTTTGCTCGCACCATTCCAACATTATCACAACTTTAATTGTGTGGCTATCGATAGCGAGCGCTTCAATTGTTTCTCTGCGGAGAGTATGTTATCGGAATGTTATCGATAGTGCCGGTTTGGCCTTTAGGAGAGTGTCGTGCTTTACCCACGCTGGGTTTATTGATAGGTCTCATGACGTAACGGGCCGAACGACGATACATACAGAAGTAACAAGAATAATGTCACCAGGATTTTGTAAAAAAAATAATGAAAGAGGTGTCTGTGGAGTTCTTTGCTCGTTCTTCCCCATAGAGACCTCTCAACGGTTTGCAATGAGCCAATAACTTCAGTTTTCTGATCAACTCCCTGACAATTCAAAAGTGCTATAAATGTAAATGTTATAATTTAAATAAATGTTCTGAATTTGACTTTTACGGAAGCAGCTACCAGGTTGAGTGCAGTCCAACCGAGCCAGCCTGCCTTCTTGACTGCTAATAATAAGATAGAGACATTGAAGTGCCCATGAAATTTAAATGTTCAGGGTTATTAATATACGGACTGATGGGTCAAATTTTGTTTCGTTTAACTAGAGTTAACTCGAGACCATACACATGCGCCCATCACTACGACATACAGTTTCATCTTGCCAACGTTACGGAAAGACTCACGTAATAAGGGCTGTGTACTGTACTAATTTCTGGCCGTGCCTTCGGCCGCGTGGTATTTTTCATCCGCATTAAGTTGGTTTGGTTACTGCTCCGTTTCTGTGGGTCATAGCGTGATGTTATAGCCTATACTATTCCTCATGAATCTAGATATCATGTACAAAACATAATTTTGGGAGTTTCTGACATTAAAAAAATCTCTACATTTTTATTAAGTTAAAATATCCATGTTCTTCCATATTGTTAGGAATAGTCTTGAAGCCCCATGGCCGCAGGTGACGTGTTGAAGTATCACCGCTTTCACAAGACATCAATTTGCAGAAAAGATTAATTTGGGTACATCAATTACTTTGACGAGTTTAAAACTAAAGGTGACCAAACATCATCATTAGTATTACCTCCTTCTTGGAGAGATCTGAGTCTAGCCACGAATAACTAAATAATTTAAGTTTCATTTTCTCTTTGAATTTTAACAACACCAGCGTTTCAACAAACAAACATCGTTTATGGCTTTACTACAAAATTTCCACACGAAGTTTATAGAAGTTAGTAATTTGATCACTTGTCTAATGGATGCTCAGAAGCAAGTAATGGGTTATTAAATTTTATTAGTAAATGTAAACAGTGATGTATAACTGATGTAATCATAGTAACGAAGACTTTGACAACAATAATTTGACGACACGGTTGGGGCGTAGTGGCTCTATTGGCTGCTGAGCTGCGTGTCGCGGGTTCGATTCCTGCACGGAACAAATATTTGTATGGCCTACCTACACTTTATTTTTCCGGGTCTGGCTGTTTGTGTATGTGTGTGGAGAAATTTCAAGTGTGGAGCAACGTGATTCTAAAAAATACATGATTCTAGATATCCCAACCGTTACCATTTTTGGTTGGTTATTAAAAAAAATCATGAAAAATATATATTTATTTTCACCGAAAACATTGAAATTTTTTATTGGTCCGAATTGATTTAGAATTGTAGTGAACATTTAAAATTAGTGTTTCTCGAATGTTTTACTCTCAACATACAAATTACCTTACAAGCTAAACCCAATGCGATAATGTAGGACTAGCATAATGAAAATTTTAAAACATACGTAGTTTCTCTGTAACAAATTCTATAGGTACTTTAGTAAATTGTTAGTAAAAATCTGCTCCGTTGGTCTCGTGGTCGCAAGCGCGACTTATGACCGTGGGGTCCCGGATTCGATTCCCAGATCGGGGAAAAATGGTTCTTGGGTTTTTCCATTAGGATTTGCTCAGTAGTAGCCTGGAGTTTGGAACTTGGTGGTGTGACACCCACGCGCCTCGGAAAGCACGTAAAACTTGATCCCGGCTGACATTCGTAGATCTTTGATATTCGTTTCGGATAGTCAGAAGCCAGGAAGTCTAACAACCAGTCTAACCAATAGGTATCGTGTTGCCCAATAACTGGGTTGTGGAGGTCAGACAGGCAGTCGCTCCATGTAAAACACTGATATTCAGCTGCATCCGGTTAGGCTGGAAGCCGACCCCAACATAGTTGGGAAAAGGCTAAGCAGATGATGATGACTTTAATAAATTCAAGAATAGTAAGAAGAGTATGTATGTCCAAGTCAACATTGAATGTGTTTTATTATTCCGTGAGAGTGTAAAGGTTAGGCCTTAGGTCACGGAGCTAGAAAGTAGAAAACTGGAAACTTAGGTAAACGAAATCACTTATGTAAGCTTTATCTAAAATGTTAACCTAGTGACATACTAATAAAACGACTTGTTAGCAGGAGAAAGGTATATTTTACGCTTCATTATTGCGGAAGTTGTGGTGCTTGGCCTAATTGTAGGCCGGTAAATACTCTTTCCCACCTGAAGTATGAACGAAGCCAATGTGTTTAGTAGCAGGCATTAAAGAAGTACGCAAAATGCATTCGGAAGATAGATTATCCCACGAGCCATCCAGTAGCCAGGCGGGCTTTTGGGAGTTCAAACCCCACCTGAAACATCCAAAATATTATATTACACAAACCATCACCACGCCGTCACCATCACGCCTGTATTCCCTAAAGGGTTAGTCAGAGGTGTACCAATGTACACCCACAGTTCGCCGGCATGTTTAGGTCCCATGAAATAGGGGGCGAGCCTATTGCCATCAAAAATAAAAATACATATACAATAATCAAAATTTTATATTAATATTACTTCAAGATGAATTAATTGTTTAATTTTCACATGAATACTACATTTCACGCACATTTTTGATACTATAACTTGGCTATGCCCGTGGACTATCTTTGTTGTTACAGTCCATATCATTTCGCCATGTTTGCCTGGACCTTGCACTGCGTATAGTCTTGGCTTGGGCCTGCCACGGCCTAGTCCGTCGTTCCGAAAGATCTTTATTTGGTTCATCAATCGCTTTTCATTTAGCACACATGATCTGATGCTCTGTTCCATTGTCAGTTTGACGGCAATCTTATATTTTTAATAAAATCTGGAATTTTAACTCCCAAAAATCCAATTGGTTTGGAAAATTCTATGTTTTTTTTTCATGAAAATACTGTTTAAAGCCATTATAAATAACTGTTACAGTTTGTCTGTAGAGTCTGCATGCTCCACAATATTCCCCATAGCTTGTCATAGGCCGAATACGGCCCCAAAGGTCGTGATCTCCAATTAACGAACAGACGGGCTCAGAACAGGGACACATGTGCATCAGTAGTTAACTCTCGCTCCCTCGCGACAATGATGTTCCTTGTTACAAGTTTGATTTTATCGTTAAATTCGGCGCGATGACTGCTTGGAATTGGAAAGATAAACAAGGAGTCTTTATTGTGGTGTAAATAAATGTGTTTTTTCCTGTGTTCTGTGTGGGTCATGTCGCCGAAGTCATGTGGGTATGTATGTATCGTTAGGTTTTGGTTTAAGAGTGGTTGTTGGGCGCGACTTCTATGGTATACAAACATTTCTTTTGAGAGTGGAAGTGGGAAGTGAACATTATGTTTGTTTTTTTCTGATTCTTTTACGTTGCGGGATCCAAGATAGTTGTTGAATCGTTTTTCCGGGACCCGTGGAGCTTCATTGCCTCGGCGGCATTTCTGGCGGTCTCCACAGTTGATCCTGGTTTTCAGGAGTTGCAGTGGTTGGGAATAGTATAGCGGGCTTGTCCCAAAAAAAAAACATTTCTGTTGTCATGGACACTTTTTCTTTCTTTATTTACATTTACATCATCTAAGTACAGAACATATCATATGTTCCCAGTTTATTCAAAATTGAAGTTACATCGACACGCAATAAAACTATATTTTTTGTCGTTTTTAAAAGCATAGTCAGCTGTTCCGTACATTTTTTTAATTATTTTTTATTCATTTATTTCTTATGTATCGTATGGATTATTTACAAATGTAAGTAATCCATACGATACACAATACATAACAATAAAAATCGATTTGTCCATTACATAAAATTACAAAACAAAGCGCATCCATTTATGTTTTGGATAGGAGAATCCGCGCGAGATACTATCATCTGCAGGATACTGTTGCTACTGCGTCGGGTGCGCTGTGACAAAGACTTGAATGAAGCAAATACACCAATTGCACGCCAATTGACAACGGCAACAGGTAGACGCTTAAAATATTCAGTGAATATTGAGTTATATTATACTAGCTTCTGCTCGCGACTTCGTCCGCGTATTTTCTTTCGAAAGAATCAGGAAGAATTTTTAAATTCGTTCCTGAGATTAGCGCGTTTAACCAAATAAACTTTTCAGTTTATTAAAAATAAATAATCTAATTAAAATAAAACAAATGTTTAAGGGAGGCTCCCATACAATAAATGTGATTTTTTTACCGTTTTTATAGATAATGGTACGGAACCCTTCGTGCGCGAGTCCGACTCGCATTCTCGGTTTTTAAATAGGCGTCGAAAAATTTGGACACTGTTTCTAGAATTATGAACTGAATCCGTGGTAACAGGTTGCGTGTCAATATCCCTTCAATCGTGTTTACAGTTGTTCGTCTCTGTCCATGCACTGTTTTATTTCTACAGAGATAGGGAATGTGTTTGTGATAACATGAATGATCAGTGACATCTGTTTTTGCAGCATTTTGAAAGGATTATTCCGGTGAAAGTCCAATTAACAATAATTAAAAAAAAAATTGGATGTTGTATGTAGGTACTGCCTCGTAAGCCTGGTGGTCCTAAGCGCGACTGCTACGCTAAAGGTCTTGGGTTCGATTCCCAGGTCGAGCAAAAAGTGTTATTGGGTTTTTCTATGAAATTCTCAGTAGCTGCTCGGAGTTAGGATTTGTGCCCGGTTAATGGCAATAGGCTCGCACCTATTACATGGGTACTAACAACATACAGACGTACTGTGGGTGTAAATTGGTGCACCTCTGCCTAACCCTTCGGGGAACGCAGGCGTGATAGTATGTATGTGTATGTAGGTGATTAAGGTCCACAAAAATAATAAAAATGTCGTTACTTGAGTGATATCACCCAGGTAAACAATGTGAAAAAAGGCTTTTAAGCCATCAACAATTCTAATTAAATATTATACACTTCACTTGCCTTTTTTTCGGCAAATTGATTTATTAAATAATCTATGGTTTTTGACATTTCTGAAGTAAAAACTCTATAGACACGTATGACAATTTTTATGTTTTTTTTTCCGGGAAGCACGAGATTAAGTGACATTGCGGATAACATTTTAGTAATTTTTGCTTACACACGTTAGGGGCCCCTGTAACCCGGGGGCCGCGTATCATTGATACGGCGGTAGCTACGCCCCTGCGGGTAGCGGCTACTGAATTATAAAAATAACTCATGCCGTCGTAAAAATATTAACCAGTCAAGGTGGTAGACGGCGACGGTCGTTCCCCTTTGCACTAGACGTCTCTTTTCCTAATAATTATAACACAAGAACTTCTGCCTGCGACTCTGTACATCTGGATCTGGAACCTCATTTAGTTATGTTTTTGGTAACTGCTTTGGTCCCGTGTATCGTAGCGTGATCTGATGCCGCCTATACTGTTTCTCATGAATACATACATACATAAACTCACGCCTTTTTCCCATGGGGGTAGGCAGAAACCACAGAAAGCCACCTGCTACCTCCTCATAAATATGGCTATCATATACAAAGTTTTTTTCCAATCCGACTAGCAGTTTGAAATATTAGCGTGTTTAAACATACACATGAAAAAAATATAAACCATCACGCCTGTATTCCCCGAAGGGTTAGGTAGAGGTGTACCAATGTACACCTTCAGTTCGCCGGTATGTATTTTAGGTCCCATGTAATAGGGGGCGAGCCTATTACCAAATTAATAATGAACTAAAATGCGACAGTAAAGAGTTGAAAATTGCATTATTGCGTGCAAGATAATAAATGTCACGCGGAATTATATCTTGCACACAATTTTGAACTCCATTAAAAACTGGACGAGAATAATATGACGTTTGTGTTAACGCTTAGGCTGCCTGTCCACACCACATTTTTTAAACGCGCCGTTGACGCGCGTTTGTAGCGATACAGGTGCGATTCGCACGCGACTCAGACAAAAACAAACAGCAATGTGGAAATAAAAACGCGCTGTCGACCCGCGTCAACGGCGCATTTGAAAACGTGATGTGCACAGGCCCTTATACTCGGTAGCGTTCCCAAAACTCTTATATAGGAAATATCACAATCTGATGATTGTGAAGATGATTCTTCCTGCCCTTATCCCAAGTTACTTGGGGTCGGCGCAACACGTTTTCTTCTTCCACGCTGTCCTGTCAACCGTCATGCTATCGCTAACTCCCTTCTCTTTCATATCATTCTTCATGCAATCCATCCATCTTTTCTTTGGCCTCCCTCTTCCCCTCCATCCATCCACATTCATATTCATAACTCTTTAAATACATAGGAAATACCATAATGCAAGTCATAGATTGGTAAAATAATGTTTAAGTTATACAAAATATCAATTCAGCAATATAAGCAGTTTTACACTTTTATGTATTTTATCGAAATTCCAAATTAAAATAAGTTGCCATAGTCAATTTATAGTTTTAATCTGTTTTACGAAAACAGATTTGAAACGTTCCAATGGATGCATCTGTAAGCACAATGCGTACGTTACATTGCGCACTACCGTTAACTGTAATTTTGTGTAGCAACCAGTACGAGTCGTGAGCTCAAACTTCAAGTTCATATTTGGGTTCATTCTTGAGCTTTTGGGTCGCCAAAAATCTTAAAAAAATATTTTTGCATGCCACTGGTTCGACTGACGGACCAATCGCGACACCGGTTAGTATACTCCAAAAATGTTTCTGGATTTTTCTATTAGGAATTTCTCAGTAACAGCACGGAGTTTGGAAGTTGGAGGTGTGACACCCCCTTAGCTCGAAATGCACGTAAAACCGTTGGTCCTGCGCCTGATCTCTCACCGGTTGTGTCGGATTGCCGTCCCATCGGACTATGTGAGTTAGGGAAAAGGGAGTGCACCTGTGTTTGCGCACACACTTGTGCACTATAATATCTCCTGCGTACTTAGCTAGTCTGAGTAAAGAGTAGCCGCCGTGGCCGGAATCGGTCTGGAGAATAATTTTTTTACTCCAAAAATAAAAGTTTCCCAGCAATAATTTTCGCTCAATGTTACCTAATTTGATGGGTAGTTAGCGTTTATAATAATATGTGTTTTTTACACCACGAATAAAGAAAAGAAAAAGGTGTAACATTAGTTAAATCGCGTGAACATTAGCTGAGCGTCAGTTTAGCACGCCAGTAGGTAGCGACACGTTCCGCCTTTGTGGCGAGTGCCGGCCTCGGCATTGCCTTTGACTAGCCGACTTTGACCTGCTGCTACAGCAATTTACGACATACTCGAATAAAGCGCTGCATTTTTCTAATACTTCACATAAATGAATTCAGCATAAATCTTAAGCTACTTTTCCTAAGTTTAAATTTTTTTGATACTCTGAATGAGATGTTTTTGGATAAATATAATCATCTTCATCATACCATCACGCCTCCTCATCCATTATGCATTCCTCGGAGAGTTAGGCAGAGGTGTATCAGTTATACACCCACAGTTCGCCGGTATGTTTAGGTCCCATGTAATAGGGGCGAGCCTATTGCCATTAACCGGGCACAAATCCTAACTCCGAGCTGCTACTGAGAATTTCATTAGAAAAACCCAATAACACTTTGCTCGACCTGGGAATCGAACCCAAGACCTCTAGCATAGCAGTCGCGCTTGGGACCACTAGGCTAATGAGGTAGCTAAATAAAATTGGGAACACAAATATTAGGCGCTTCTAGAGAACAGTTTTCTTTTGTGAAGAAACCTTCATGGCTGTCGCCTTGCTTAAGGTAGTCGGAGACGTAAGTCCAAGCTCCAATCATCCAAAACCACATGGTTTATCAATTATCACCTTAATGTTCTTCAAATTTATTTCTGAACCCAAAGTTCTAGCTTGATTTTAGTGATCTTGTACGGTTACTGAAAATCATATCTATACTAATACTAGCGACCTACCCGCGACTTCGTCCGCGTGGCTTATTTCACTCGCGTTAAGTTACGTATTTCGTTGCTCAGGAACTAACCTACCCCATGTTACATTACCTAGCCTAAGCTACTCAGGTATATTGAAGCTATCTATTGGTGAAAAATGGTTAAAATCGGTCCAGTTGTTTCGGAGCCTATTCGTTACAAACAAACAAAACAATCTTTCCTCTTTATAATATTAGTATAGAAGTATAGATGATTGTATAAGCTGAAGAGTGTCTTTGTTTTCTTCTTTGAACGCAATAATATCAGGAACTGCTGGTCTGATTTTTAAAATTCTTTCGCTAGTGGTAAGCTTCGTTATCCCTGGGTTCTCTAGGCTACATTTTACTAGCAAAAAATTTGGGATATGCAAAAAAATTCACGCTGATAAAACCGGCAACAGCTAGTCATGTCATAAAAATTAAATATTACACATACCTACTATCAAATTCGCCAATTACCTCATATCAAATCCACTTTATCGGATCAGTTTGCACTGTATATATCCTTATCTTGGACAATCCGCTGTCTGTCTACAGTATTCAGCCTAATCTACAACTTGTACAAATTCTATTGACATTGTAATGAGCCTTACGATATGTCTTACATTCGCAATATTGTACATTAGCGCCCACGACTTCTTCCGCGTCGCGTCGCGAAATAAAAGGTAGCCTGTCATTTATTGGAATTCAAAACCCCGTACCAAATTTTATCCAAATTGGTTCAGTGGTTTAGTTGTGAAAGGGGACAGACAGATAGAGTCAGTAGACAGGCACTGCTGTGGCATTCTTCGATGGTGCTAGAGTAGCTGTTGTTGCGAACTGCCGAAGAAATCTGGGAGGAATCTGTATAGAGTCCTCACCATTGGTTCCTTAGTCTCGGACAGATATCTGGACAACTTGCGAAGGATGGAGTTATTTATTTAAGCTTTAGGCAACAAAAAGTATAAAGGCGGACTTATGCCTTACAAGTTACACATTCTCTACCAGTCAATCAAAGATTATGAAGGTGGGGATGGATTGTATTAGGTTTCACAACGGTAATAATCCTGGTTTGACAAGACATTATTAGTGACTTCCGCAGATGTAACTAGAAATCAGGAAATGGTTTCAAATAACAGGTCAAACTCAAAGAAATTGCTTTGAACAAACATCAATCGTGGACTCCCACGCATTTCAATATTGTAAAATGTGGGTTAACGACTGGGAGATCGTAAATTTCGTCCGGATGCAGACCCAACATTGCCCTGTTAAGCTGCGCGCACACGCGCATTTCTATTTGCAAGTGTTATCGAAGGTAGCAGCGATATAGAGCACCCACTAAATTAATAATTTAATAATTAATTAATTATTAAATTGCTCTATATCGAAAGAAGGACCTTTTTTTAAGTACCATACATGGTTATGGCTGCATGGCTGCATTCTAATTATAGCGTAACGTCAAAATGTATTTAAATCTTTACTAACAACTATAAAACACAGTAAATTGTTCGATTCGAAAAGAAGAACGACGTTATAACCTTCTGCTTCTTGCTTAGAGAAGTTGCATTGTTTAGACAGACAGTTCATGGTTTGTCCTTTTGAACCAAACGACATTGCAGTTTATGCAAGCTAGAAAAAAATAGTAGTTGCTAATTGCACCTTTTTGGCTGTTAGGACGTGTGTCGAGGTCGTGTACCAACAGCCTAAAAAAATTCAAACTCATTCTGACAGTTAAGGAAAGCCTTGACAAGTAATTGCACACAACATGACTTGGTATTATCGAAATGAATGCAAATGGAACATTAATATTACAGTCATTTTTCATAAAATTTCGAATGCATCACATTGGCATTGGCTTTGATGATCAGAATGGAAGCTGTTGCTATTGTAAGCTATGTATATGTTTGTGAATGTTATGTATGCTCTTACTGGTGTATACATTGGGAGTAAAACATAGTAATGTATTACTTTATAGTAATAAGTACATACTAATGTACTGTACTGCCAATGCTTGATGTATATGCTGTTGGTATATCTTATTAAACAAATCAATGAATTTCAACTCTTTATTAGTAGTATCTTGTAGTATTGTAGGTACTGTGATAGCGTCTACGCAATGTGTCCGCTTTGAAGTTGTTACCAAAATTGTATTTAAAAATCATTAGTGACAGTAATGTAACGTGTTTCGTTGCGCCCACGCAGTCGTGCGGCATCTGCGCGATGTTCCCGTCGTGCATGTCGCTGTTGTCGCGGCGGGGCGAGCAGCGAGCGCCGCGCCCCGGCCAGTCGGCCGTCGTGCTCAACGTGTACGACATGTACTGGACCAACTGGTAACTAACAACACACCCAAACGCCTCTACAGCCATTCTCAGACTCACTCTTCATAACGTGAAATGCAAACAATATAGTAATTGTTTGCATGTTTGTAAAAGGAATTCTCTAAAAGTACTGATCACCATTTTTTTCATTCTTTCATCGATAGAAAGGCTATTCCCGAGTGGCATAGAATACTTTAAGCCTAAAATACACTGTCCATACGCGTCTCTCGGGATAGATGGAGGAAAGGTGGCCCCGAGCTACCACACTGCAGCTCGGGAATGAGTTGCATTCAGATTTTACAGTCGAGAATTTAATGCAATTATCTGGAAATGTTTGAATTTTAATGGCTCTTTACGTTTTCCAGGATGCTAAGCTTGTATAGTTATAAATACTTCTGCTTAAAAAAGTCACAAGAAAGCAAAATACTAACCTGAATAAATAAAATTTCCATAGGTCCAATCTGAAAGTTTATCCTTTGATATAAAAAAATAATCAAAAAAATTACTGAGTTCTGAAGTAACAAACATAGAAAAATGATGACCTCCTGTTTTGACAATACACACCATCACGCCTATATTACCCGAAAGGTTAGACAGAGGTGTACCAATGTACACCTACAGTTCGCCAGTATGTTTAGGTCCCACGTAATAGGGGGCGAGCCTATTGCCATTAACCGGGTACGAACCCTAACTCCAAGGTGCTACTGAGAATCCCTTCGTTCCTTTCTATTCCTTTTTTTTCTTATTTTGAAATCGGTTAAAGACAATTGTAATCTGTTTATCTGGATAACTTTCAGCTACTGTAAAATCAAATTGTCTGTTTGTCCAGGTACACGGCGGGGGCAGGTGTGGGGGTGTTCCACAGCGGGGTGCAAGTGCACGGCTCGGAGTGGGCGTACGGGGGACATCCGTACGCCTTCACCGGCGTGTTCGAGATCACGCCACGAGACGAGCGGGAGCTAGGCGAACAGTTTCGATTCAGGTAGGCCGCTTTATAGAGCTCTTTGTGAAGGAGCTCGTCCGTGGAAGTACTACCACCATGCCATTTTCTGCCGCCAAACTGCGTTGCTGTGTTCCGTATTGAAGGGTACAGGTGCCGGTGTAATTACAGGCACATGAGACATTTCAACTTTGTCTCTGGGATGGCGACGCATTTGTACGGCCTCTGGTATTGCAGATGCCTTTATGCAGTGACCACTTAACATCGGTTGGGCCGTCGGCTGGTTTGCCATGCAATATTTAAAAAAGAAAGATGACTGATTAAACATACCGGTCGATCAGAGAACACACTCAAAAACTTACGAATATAGCAAAAATTTCGTCACGTCAATTGTAAAAATGTTTATGTTTTTTTGCAGACAAAGTGTGCACATAGGTTATACGGACTTCAGCGAAGACGAAGTGAGACGACTAGTAACAGAGTTAGGCAAGCAGTTCCGCGGTGACAGGTATGTATCATTTTATTTGTCAAATTGCATGTAGTAAATTATATGTAAGGTTCGCAGCAGATGGCGTGTCTTCTCCATGGGAAAATGGCGTGAGTTTATGTATGTATTTAAAACAAACCAACGAAGTTTAGATTGCTTCCGTCACACGTAGAACATTTTCCACCTTCAACAACCATACTTATTCATAAAGTATTTTAGCTAGAAGTAATTGACTAAACGCCTCTGCGATTAGTGAAATGATTACAAAACCATTAGGCTGACTGTCATAGTTACACACACATACATACAGGGTGTAAGGAACATCTAACCTTAAACTTCGCCAATGAACTCAGAACACTATTCGGACTTCTTGCAGGAAAATTTGGATTTTTTTAAAACTTTTTTCGGTAGATCAAGATTATTATTTTTTTTAATCGTCCCTAATGACAATATCTATGTTACGGGCAATTTGATAAGTCCGGGCACTATTAATAATGGCCGGTCTATATTCATAATGCCCGTCTCAATTGGGCAATGTGATTAAAACAGCATGGTTAATCAATTTTCCCGGCCATTATGAATAATACCCACCCTATCTTTGGCAAAGTAATAAGATATGTGAACAGTAGTGATTTGTTTATTAAATGAAATTAAACTTACAAAATTTTCATGAAAAGTTAACAAAAAATAAACTATTGAACATAGTAGTTAAAAAATAAACAGTTAAAAATGTAATAACATCAGTAGTTACCTACTTTTTATTTTGTTAAAAAAAATTACGTAAGAACAATAGTTTAAAAATTAGTAAACAGAAAAATCAACAGATATATCTAATAATTAAGGACTGTGCAAGAAAGTTATTAAGTTTAGAATTATTTATTCTTGCAAGATCAGCTTTTGTGGCATTTGGAATTGCAAAGCATGTTTGATTTCTTACATGTACAACGTTTTAAAATGCAGTCACCACTACAGTTACAATGCTGCAAACCTTGTCCATCAAAATGAGAGTCTTTTCGAGCACATTCTCGAAAAGTAATATCAACTTTTGAAACCTCGTCGATCGACATGAACTTTTCTTTACACACAGTAAACTCATTTCTGGAGTGCAATTGGTTTAAAATACCAATTTATCACATTGCCCGGCTACAAGTAGGGAATTTTTCATACTACCCAGTCCTAGTGATAAATTCAAGCTATCTCAAACACTGACTTATTACATTGACCACGGGCCGTCGGGCTTTATTAATAATGGCCGGTCAAAGTGATAAATTAATCACTTTGCCCATCGCTCTTGGGCATTATTAATAATGGCCGGTCCTTATTAATAATGCCCAGTTAATCACGTTGCCCGTAACATCTATATTTGTTGACCTAAAACAAGAGCGGGAAAAAAACAAAAGAAATGTGCACCAGCCGCTGAGGACGATACAGAAGGAATAAGAGTGAATTTGCACTTAGCGGAAAAGTATTAAAAATCTCCATAATCTCTTTACTTATGGTTTTCCTATAAATCTTGTTGTGTGATACTCAGTCCAGAATAGAAAATTCATGGTCAGCTTAAGGATAGATGTCCGTTACACCTGTTTTAGACGGCAGTTATCAGTTACAGTACAGCTTAGCAAAAAAGGGTATGGAAAAAATGAGGGCGATACTATCACTTTACTTATACAGAAAGAATGTGAATTTTGATGAACATACAACGTAAAATCATAACCCTCCTTTGGCTTTGCCGTAGTCGGGTGAAAATAGCGCTGAACTTTGCAAAAACAGTAAGAAATTTAGAATTTCGTCTACCTTGAAGGAATTATTTTATTATGGCACTCCAAATCAGTAGAGCTGTTTGTGAAGGAGCTCGTCCCAGGAAGTACTACCACCATACCTATTTCTGCCGCAAAGCAGCGTTGCTGTGTTACGGTTTGAAGGGTATGGGTGCCGGTGTAATTACACGCACATGATAATTTTCAAATGTCTCTGGGATGGCAACGGGTTTGCAAATCCTTTGGTATTGCACATGTCTATAGGCAGCGATGACTACTTGCCTTGGGCTTGTTTGCCATCCAAAGACACAAAGCGAAGAAATGAAGCAAATAAATAAATTTGAGAAAATTGAAATTGAATCTTCCTGATTAAACGTTGCCTGTCTGATCAAAATAAATTTCATAATTAATTAGGTTATCTAGATTATGTTTTTCTTTTTAGTTATTTTTGTACAACTCTTTATGCATGCGGAGTTTACCTACAAGTGATTGTTGCACTATATGATTGTATCGTTTACACATTACATTAACCATAGTACCAGTGTAAATAATTGTTGGTGAACCAATAAAATAAAAATAAAAAAATTGTTCTTGAAAAAGTTCATCTCTGTCACTCATACCTGTCGTCGATGTCACGTCACTAAAAGTCGATATTGCTATCTCTTTCTACCGCGAGGTGCGAGAGGTTATCGCGACCAGATAGACGAACTCTTTTATTGTTCTAAATGTGAATTATAAATACAATATAATGTTTATGGACTATTGTTTGAAGTCGATGTAGGAATGTTAAAAGCTTGAATAACGATATTTTATATCAGACGCAATCATGGGTAATTGTTAATAGTTACAAGCAAGTGATTCATTTGTTTTTATCACCTCGTCTATCGGTTTCTATTTTCATATAATAAAAGAGTAAATCAAACTAGCTTCTGCTCGCGACTTTGTCCGCATAGTTTTATCACCCGCATTAAGTTACGTCTTTGGTTACTGCTCCGCACCTTCTGGTCGTAGTGTTATGTTATAAAAATAAAAAAACAATTGAAACCAGCAGTTCCTGAGACTTGCGCGTTCAACCATACAAACGACTCTTCAGCATAATATGAGTATAGATAAGTAAATATAATATAAAAAGTTCTAAAATATGCGGTTTCAAAATGCATTCAAAAAATGCAGTAACCAAAGACGGAACCTAATGCGAGTGAAAAAACTACGCGGACGAAGTCGAAGTCAGAAGACACATACCATCACGCCTGTATTCCCCGAAGGGTTAGGCAGAGGTGTAACAATGTACACCCACAGTTCGCCGGTATGTTTAGGTCCCGTGTAATAGGGGGCGAGCCTATTGCCATTAACCGGCACAAATCCAAACTCCGAGCTGCTACTGAGAATTTCATAGAAAAATCCAATAACACTTTTTCCTCGACCTGGGAATCGAACCCAAGACCTCTAGCGTAGCAGTCGTGCTTAAGACCAAGTACCTAATAAGACCTTGTATAACAATCTTAATATTACAATACAGCCTGTACAATCTTATCTAATAACACGTCTTCCGTTTGTTTCAGGTATCATCTGATGAACAACAATTGTAATCATTTCACCTCAGCGTTTTGTGTGGTGAGTCACTGTACTTTATTTAATATATAATTTTATTACGTAGTGTAAATATAAAGTCCCAATGACTACTATGTTGTGGGATTTTTTTTTTTTTTTGAGGTGTGGGAATTCATCAAGTAACTTCTCCCGCCCTGGGCGGGGCGGGAGGGAGTGTCACACTTTTACTGACTAAAACCCACCCATGTTCCTTCTTGTGCCCTTTGCGTTCCGGGGGCGCGGTATCTCTTACGAACAACCCGCAGCCCCGGCAGGTATCGGCCCGCAGTGGCCCCTTCCCTTTGCTGACATCTCTTTGAGGCGCGCGTGGAACACGAACGCGCCGTCGACACGGCCTGTCGTTATGCAAGCTAACACAGGTGCGGTGCGTTATCTACGACGTTCGATTAAGATATTACTTGTACAGGGTACACCTGTGCTCTGGGGTTGGTGAAATAAAACGAGTCTTGAATTCCGAAATCAGCAGATGTTTACTTCTCAGCAGTTATTTTCCAAATGATTTTACGAGCTTTTTTTCGGTTTGGCATCTCGCAGTTCAACCTAGGAGGTTGTTTACTGCTTAACCGGACTTTCCTGTGGATGCCTCGACAATTAAGGCCTTACCGGGCCAGGGCTTACAAGCTAAGCGACTGCGCTGAGGGCAACCCCTTACGGGGTACGGGCCTCGGCTCAGGGCGCCGCTAGGGGAGGGCAGCAAAGGGACAGGCTGCATCGAATTATTATTAGGGGCTATTTTAAAGCAAACGGGGACGTCACGGCGACTCTCGGTGGCGAGGGCGGAATGACGGCGGTCTGTGCTTGCGGATAGTGCTAGTTGATTTTACGAGCCTACATTTATTTCCGTCTACGTAGGTGCAAGTAGTGGGTATAGTGATGTTATACCATTTTAATACAATTCAAACATTTGACGACGTTCTTAGGCGATTACATATAGCAAACTGAGGATTACAAAACAAATATGATACAATAAAATTAACCTATATACAATATTTTTATTTACTAGGCCCTATGTACTCTATTTCTGTCACTATTTACACTGTTGCTACGCACTACTTTTCACTGTCCCGCACAGTTATTATATTTTTTTACTATGAGGAAAACTTCAGTTCCTATAATATGCGTTATTATGGGGTGTAATAAGACACATAACAGATCCGTAAAATACGCTTATTGTCCATCAAATTAAGTAAATTTGACCAAAAACTATTGTAGAGAAACGATTTTTTACATACACATGCCATCACGCTTGTATTCCCCGAAGGGTTAGGCAGAGGTGTACCAATGTATAAAAACACACCCGCACCCGCAGTCCGCCGGTATGTTTAAGTCCCATGTAATAGGGGGCGAGCCTTTTGCCATTAAGCGGGCACAAATCCTAACTCCGAACTGCTACTGAGCATTTCATAGACAAACCCAATAACACTTTTTGCTCGACCTGGGAATCGAACCAAAGACCTCTAGCATAGCAATCGCGCTTAGGACCACTAGGCTAACGATGCAGTTATGGGTATTTATAGTTTAACAATGTAACTTTAGGAACTAGTTCTGGTAATAATAAATAAAAAAAATGAATCTTTAAAAAATAATTCAGAATAAAAAAAATACAGTGGCGTGAAGCGTAGAGGATCTTAACTACCTTCTGCCCGCGACTTTGTCCACGTTTTCTTTCACCTGCGTTATATTAAGTCTTTGGTTACTGCTCCGCTCCCGTAGGTCGCAGCGTGATGTTACATAGCCTATACCGCACGAATCTGGCTATCGCATATAAAAAGATTTATTTAAATACGACTGGTAGTTCCAGAATATTTGAACACAAAACATCTGTTCGGGTTCCCATAGATTTTGTCCTCCGCTCTTCTATGCAGTTATGTCAAAATCGGTCAAGGCGTCAAGCATGATTATATAAGTTGCTAACAAACTAATTCTAATATATTACTGGTGACAAAGGCGAAAAGTTCCAACATTCATTATAATAAATAGTTACCGCTTTGCATGCATACAATTTTGGCATTAACATACAAATCTATTTGATTTATTGTTTAAACGTTAGGGAGGTTATCAGAGGTTAGGGTCGGCATTCTAATGTTCAAGTAACTACGTTCTTTGATGTTTTGTTTTTCCTTATCTTTTATCGTGTTTTCTAATGTGAATGTTTAAATTATCATTCTTGTCATAACGGAGGGTACAGACAAAGTTTGTTAGCCTTAAAAAAACTCCTTGTTTAATCTACACATAACATCACGCCTGTATTCCCCGAAGGGTTAGGCAGAGGTGTACTATTGTACACCCACAGTTCACCGGTATGTTTTTAGGTCCCATGTAATAGGGGGCGAGCCTATTGCCATTAATCATGCACAAATCCTAACTCCGAGTTGCTAGTGAGAATTCCACAGAAAAACCCAATAACACTTTTTGCTCGACCTGGGAATTGAACCCAAGACCTCTAGCGGAGAAGAGAAGTCGCGCTTAGGACCACTAGGCTGCCGAGACAGTTAATCTAAAGGGCATGTAATAACGTCGATACTCATTTGACAGCTTTGTATCCAACTTAAAAATAGTGCCTGTACACAGAAGCGGAGCGAGGCTGCGGAGCGGAGAAATGGAGAGATATTAACCGATAGGATTGCATAACTGGGGCGGAGCGAAAATTTTAAGCAAGCCTATTGGTTACTATTTCTCAGTTTCTCCGCTCCGCAGCCTTGCTCCGCTTCTGTGGACAGGCAGCCTTACGTTTGTATCGAAAACATATTTTTATGTTTGACGTATGAAACTGTCAATTTAGTCTCTTTAGATTTAAAAATACACTTTAATAGTTCCTTATCCAAGACTATTTTAGCTCGATAACACCAAAAGAATTACTATTAAAACACGATCTGCAAATAAGCTATCCCATTTGGGTATTATTAATAAACCTACAAGCTTCCTTACCGCGTCAAAATTAATATATCTATGTAGTACGTTTCCACGGGAACCGTACATTTTTCCGGGATTTAAAGTAGCCTCTGTGTTATTCCAGAGTATAATCTATCTCTATGTCAAATTTCATCCAGATCCGTTCAGCCGTTCTGGCGTGATTGAGTTGCTAACGTCCACCTAAACTTTCGTATTTATAACTAGCTGTTGCTCGCGACATCGCTTGCTTTCACTATTTCATGGGTTTCAATTTTGTTTTTGTGTAACCGTCTTTTTTAAAATTTAAATTAGCTATAACATTAGCTATCTGCGAGTAAAAGTCCCGCCAAAATCGGTTCAGCCGTTTCTAAGATTAGCCGCAACAAACAGACCGACAGACAGTATGCCGTATATACTTTTATATGCATTTAGTGATTCGCTGTTAATTTGAAATTACAAACAGACACTTCAATTTGATTTATTTGTATTGATAGTAACGAAACCTATTTCAGAGATTTTTCTTTCTCATTTCAGATAGAAGTGAGTTACGAAAGTTATGATTTATTTATTACCTAGTTAAATAACTATCCTCGTGTCAAAATATCCACCAATAACTATTACCTATCAAAACTAGAATCCATCAAACGTCATTTACTGAACAGCCAAGTTTAAACTAAATAGGTTTATCTATTCTTACGGAACTAGTCGACAATTATTAGTCAATTATGTGCTACACAATAGGATAATAAGCGATAACGCAGTATTATCAGCTCTCTGTTGATCGTTAGTCGGTCCCGGCGCGGGCGCAACCACGTGTACTTGTGAATGTTGACACGCAAGGCAACATTACGTTTTATATTTACGAAGAAGAAAACGGAATGAAGGCTGTTGTTTTGTTCTTACAAGCTTTTATTTACTTTCACTTTCCTGGTGTTTGTAAGTAATCAAATCTTACAAGTTTAATTTGACCCATTTCCCGTTGTTCGATTAAGCTGAAATTTTGCATATCTATGCGCTTTGCGTGATAATACAATATAATGACGTCACAGATCTGGTTCCGTCAGCCACATCATACCACAACATGGCGGCAGTTAACAAGGGTTGACAGTTGGTCGGCTACGTTTTGTCTTGATTGGGCTATGAGACAACTGAGAGTTAATTTTAAAATATCAGCAATTTACACATTTTTGAGGTAAGAAAAAGACATCAGCTTCTAGAACAGGTTCCAAGATACTAAAGCCCCTGATAGAGGAACCTCCTAGCAATGCGGTCCGTTTCCAGAAGTAGTAACTGCCTTCTGACTCAAACCCTTGATCCAACTACACCGAGAGCATATATAGATGTTGATCGAAACTCTTGGATTTTAAGCCATTTTTAGTAACGACTATTGACAAAATGATCACTGAGTCCATATTTATTTGTTTATTTTATTTTAGGAAAGCTTACAGACTAATAACATTATAATAACAATAATATACAACGAAATTGCTAATTAACCTCCACAGATAAATACAAAATAATTATGACTTACATCCCACGTCATGTCGACAACCTCACGGGCCAAGTCAATATAACTAATTTTATTATTTTTGTTTCCGATTCACTGAACCGGAAGACGGAAAATCTTAGAGCTGGATTGCTCACTATGAGTCGACTTGAATAAAATAAAGGATTTCCGATGGTAAACTGACTCCACATGCTTTAAATCCACGCAACACATCTGCTCATGGCCATTGGACCGGTCGCATGATAAAAACTAGGAGAAAAATATGTGTGCGTTAGCTCCGACTGATCAAAAATTTTGGTTTTGATCGAAAATCTGATTTTATCATACATCTGCGACATACATATATATTTAGTCCATGCAGTTCCAAACTCCAAAAAAAAATTATGTTGTTTGTTCATGTTTTCAGGCACTATGCGACCGCAACATACCTGCGTGGGTGAACCGGCTTGCGTACGTCAGTTCGTGTGTGCCCTTCCTGCAACGATGTCTGCCTAAGTGAGTCCCAATGTATATTGTGTCGTTTACTATTTATTTTCTTCTTATTTCATTAATCAGTATAGTAATAGCAGATTGACATTTGATTCTCCCGGTTTCCCGGTCTAGACTTAGTTCATAAACAGGCTGAATTAATTTTACTGAGACCGTAGATCCTTGGTGCTCGGTGTAGCTCACATGACTAACGGTTCCCCTCCCCCGGCCGCGCAGGGAGTGGCTGACGCCGGCGGCGTTGCAGCAGTCGCTGGCGGCGCACTCGCGCTCCTCGTCGCCGCAGACGCCGCAATAGCATCGTGAGTGCACTCCCCTTTATGTAACCGTAGCTATACAACCTGTCCTTTTTTATATCCCACATACATAACATCACGCCCATATTCCCCGAAGGGTTAGGCAGAGGTGTAACAATCTACACCCACAGTTCGCCGGTATGTTTTTAGGTCCCATGTAATAGGGGGCGAGCCTATTGCCATTAACCGGGCACAAATCCTAACTCCGAGCTGCTACTGAGAATTTCATAGAAAAACCCAATAACACTTTTTGCCCGACCTGGGAATCGAACCCAAGACCTCTAGCGTAGCAGTCGCGCTTAGGACCACCAGGCCAACGAGGCAGTTTTTTATATCCCATTACTCAAAACTCACATTCTATAAGTAAATATAATAAAAACATGTCCTAGAATATGTGGTCCAAAAATGCAAAAATAGTTTCGAAGATATCAACAATTATAATTAATTTAGGTCAAAAATAGTCACCCGTATCGACGAATCTTTACTTTGGCTACGTTGTCGCCAGACTGCCAAAGTAGTCGCTCGATGTGTGTAGGTATCTGAGTTTCATCGATGAATATATTTCTGGTCGGGTGTTTTACATTAATAATCGTGACTTTGTTGAATTATTTTGTATGAAAATAGAAAATATAAAAAAAAGGATAATTGAAAAATTATTTCTATGCCAGTATAAAAAACACGTTGTATAGATACTTTTTGGAAGATAAACAGCTCTATTGCAACCATATTGTTTTAAAAAAGTGCATATCAAACAAGTACTGACTGTTGAACTAATGCTTCCCTGATTTTCTGAACTACCATAATATCTATTCTGAAATTTATTTATATTTTTTTCTCTTTTTCCCTCCAGAATATGTCCTGCACTGTTGCAGATAAGCAGTCAGAAGTGTTGTGTGAACTAATACATACTAGAGTTAACGTTAGCTAGTACTTGGTTTGGCGCATTGTCGATCGTTACTAGAGAGGCGGAGCCGCTGGATGCCGTTAAAAAATAAAAAGATTTTGTCGATTTTGTCTATGTTATGTTAAAAAATCGACTAAACGTACAAACACACGAAATAGTGACTTAAAAACGGCTTCGAGGCGACTCCGGCCTTTATTATATTAATCTAATAATAATTCTACCCTCGCGCTAATAAAACTGAGTTCTGTCTCTTTTTTTACCGCACGAGTGAAAGAGATGACACTATTTCGCTCAGTTCTTATTAACGGGGCTTACGAGTATTTGCAGTAGTGTCGTCCCCATTATAAGGGTTCCTATTTTAATACGGAACTTATATTTAAGGAATATTTAAATCGTAAAACTTAACTTTCTGAAGGAATTGATTGTTTACATAATTTTATGTTAGTAATTATGTAAATGAAAGATTATTCCTCGTTGATAAGTATCGCTAAATTGATTCAATTTGTTTTTAAATTAAGATGAGTGACAAAAGACAAAATAATATATTTGTATTTCATAATGTGTTTGTGTAAGATATAAAGTGGGTTTACCTAAAGTTTAAAACTTATACATCTTATAATTTATATTGATTAAAAAAAACGATAATTTCTAGGCAACTAGTTTAAAAGATCAGGTTTCTGTATAAAATAAAATAAAAACTCCATTTTGACGTAGTAAATGAATTATGATGGCGGATGCGTGGGTGTGTGTTAAGATAAATATACGTAGATTATTGTAGTCCGTCCGTCGAATGTTGAAACTGGCGTGATTCTAAATAATAAGTGCGTTTTCTATACTTCGTTATTACTACGTCTGGCAAAGGGCAGTTTGATAGTATATTTTTTTACAACATGCTGCATACCACATTACCAAGTGGAGTGATGGTAGTCTTGTCATTATTCGCCAATTTTGGATACAAACATAACCTAACCTAACTAGGCCAATCCTTGCATGGAACGGTAGGCGTCCGCTTGCTATATTGCGATCTATAGATCGATCCCAGCTCGGAAGCAATTAATGGCTGATATTGCAATCAAAAGGGCACAAATATAGAAACTAATAACGTTTAAAATCTCATCGCAATCTCATTACAGCGACGATCAATATTAAAACATGTAGGTAAATTAAAGACTTGACAGCTTGAGATTTGCAGTATAAAACCACCACACAATATTCGTTTTAAAAGGGATGCAATTTATTTTTGGCCCTTATTCAACTTAGTGGCAGTATTACACGGTTCAACTTAATTGTTTCACTACAATCAAGAACCGCAGAAGTAAAGAAATGCCGAAACTGAATTCGAAGACACACTTAGATTTACAAGGTCCAATTTGGTTTCTTCATCCGATTTGGAAGGACAGAAGGAACCGTGTGTTTCTGGATTTTTTACTTCTTAGATCAGTAAAAGTATAATATTATCGAACTGCCTCTCAGACGCAACGCAAGAAGTTGGGGAGGATAAAAAATATTCTTTGTTAATGTTATGATAATAAATGGTTCGAAACATGTGTATATTAGAATACTGTAATATCTATTAAATTTGTGGTTTTAAATGTGTCAGAGTTGCTCCATATGTGACGTCAATACTGCCGTCATAAGAAAAAAGGACATAATTACACGACGAACGAAGTAATCAATTTTCGACCGTAAGTTATTACTTTTTAAGGTCGGGAATCGGTTACTTTATGTTGTGTAATTACGTCCTTTTTTGTTATGACGGCAGAATATTAGATGTAAAGTTTGGCGTTATGTGTGGAAGGGCCTTTCAACTCTACGTTTTGTGACACAAGTGCGAAAGACTATTGTATCGTTTGTGGGTGAATCGTGTGTAAGTCCCTACATCTATACTAATATTATAAAGAGGAAAGATTTGTTTGTTTGTTTGTAACGAATAGGCTCCAAAACTACAAGACCGATTTTGACCATTCTTTTACCAATAGATAGCTACATTATTCCTGAGTAACATAGGCTATATAACATCACGCTACGACCCACGGGAGCGGAGCCTGCAGTAACAAAAGACGTAACTTAACGCGGGTGAAATAAGCTACGCGGACGAAGTCGCGGGCAGATCGCTAGTCTTTGATATTTTAGTTATGTTGCATTTAATCATACACTATGGTTTTAATATACTAAAAAATAATCTGGTGATAAATAAAAGTACTCTTTTTTGGAAATAAAACAAAGAAACGTTGTTTCGTACAACACTTTTCTTATTTCCAAATGTAGATCTAGTAGATCCAATGTTTTCTTATTATAATGGACAGGATTACCGCCTCTGAAAGGTATTCAAGTAATAATCATAGTGTATAAATATTTAATCATCCACTAAACAGATAAAATGCATAATCGTGTTATCAGGATAATACTAAAGTGCACTTAGACATTGTGCATTTACTGGGTTACCTAGACATAATGGAAATTATGTGACTTCTAAGACTCCCGTGACTCTCAGGATCGCAGCTTAGGGTGACACCGCTGCCGCTCAAAATGAGCCGAGAATTTGCCGCAATTGGGTAGATGACACCACTGATCAATTGACGTACTTTTTATGAGCTGTCAAAACGCGATTCCCCCATAGATTTTGTATGACAATACATGATGATGACGTCACTGTTTTGACATCTCAATTCACTATTTATTGATTTCGAAGCAATTAAAATTCGAATTTTATAGTTATTTAAAAATTCATCGGGTCTTAGAATTATTGTTTAATGGTGTTTACCCAATTACATGTAACCGAAAGCAACGTATTTTCGGCGACTCACTTTGAGTGGCGTCAAATATATTTGTGCAGTATCACCCTTAAATAAAAAGTTTCGTCATTTAAGGGCCTACAGAGCTTCTGGCGCATATAATTCGTTCGTATGATCCCTTGCTGCATCGTCATTACTAAATCTTTAGCTGTGCAATTAATATGTAAGATATTTAAGGATTTACTTTATATGACATACACTTTAGAAACACGATTACCTTTAGTTTCCTAGATAGAAAAAAAATCCATAGCATTCTCTAAAAAAATAATTAAACCCTTTGTACGGCGTAAATATTTCACAGAAGATCATCAGTTTTTGAATAATGACAAAACTACATGTTTTCTAAACCGTATATATTTTACATTTTCAAATTTATATTTTATAATAATACGAAGGAAATACCAAACTTTCCCCCTATCCGGTTTAGTCCTGCTTCGGCCGTCGGACGGGGAGCCTGCGTCGCTTGCGCTTAAGTACGGTTTGAAAAACAAAACGAAGGATTTTGAGTTAATTCACTAAATTTTAAATAAGGGAACAAAGTAACCAAAAATTAATCGCGCGACGCTCGGCTCTGCCTCACGCACACATACACGAGCGCATAGAGTACCTAAAATCAAATAGCGCCAAAAGCTCGGTGCGCCCTTAAGAGCGCTCCACAAATCGTTCAAAGCAATAAAAGAGATAGAAATAAATAGACAGAGAAGACAAATAGTTAAAGTTTAGTTATTTAATATTTAGAACGCAGTTGATGACTAATTAGATTGTTGTAATTATAATCGCGGTCCTAATAACCATACATATGAGTAACTAGTATATATTATAACCATATTTACTTATCACATTTTAACTTCAAATCGTTCTATGTATTACTGTATCGTAAGTCTTCAAAGATGGCAGCTTAGCTTGATAAATTTATAAGGAACTGTTATTTAGCTAGTTCATTTTTCTTTGGGCTTTTTTAAGATAAAATAAGTATATTCCTAAATATTGAGTCCAATACTGCCCGTTAAAATGTTTTCATTTTGGCCATTCAGCCGAAGCGGCGAAAGATTAGTAATTAATTCATATTTATATAGCATAACTACGATCCTGATATTTCACAAAAGTGCCATTGATATAATAATGGAAATTATGTCAAATTAATTTATTAATATTAAAAAAAAAAATGTTTTTTCGCGGCCATGTTATTTTGTGAGAATCTTTAGAAATTAAAACAAAATTCGTTAGTTTAAATTTTAGGATAATTGGCTTGAATTATTATGAGCGAAACATGATTATTGCAACCATATTCTCAGCCTACGGACTTGACAATGCGCCAAAGAATAACGTATTTCAAATATGAACACTTATGCACGGTGATATTATTTACAAAATACATCTTTACGTAAGTACATAAATAATTATTTAACTAGAACTAAGCCGTTAATAAAATCAAAATGGCACAATTTAAAATTGTTACTATTTTGTTAAACATTACAAATTAAATATTATAATATAATAATTTCGTATATTGGAACACACATTCCGATTTTAGGGCGTTATCACACTGGCGATTTTTGAGCGAATTCAAAGCGAGACGAGAGCGCAGCGGTTTCGCCGCGAATAGCGCCGAAACCATTTTGTACAGACGCATTCGACAGCCCGCTCCGCCACACTCAGGCGGCGAAAATGTTGCCCGCCCGCCGCGTGCTGCAAAGCGAGCACGCGGCGGGGGAAAAACGCCAGTGTGATAAGGGCCTTACTGTTATGAAAAATAAAGAAAAATAGTGCAAAAAGAGTATGTTTGTGATGCACGTATTTCTGTAATTTCTGCCTATGTCCACGAAAGTTTGTATGTGTGTAAATCGTGCATCGTGCTCTATTTGAAATGCGTGTGTATCGTGTGTAGGTATCGGACTATAATGTGCCACGTCTCACCTCAGTGTTTCAAATTATATGACATTTTTACAAGTTACGACTAGTTAGGATATATTGTGATGCCGCAGTGACGCGCTGGCGACGCACGGACGCGCTTATGTAGAGTTTGTACGAGTACTGTAGCTACTGGTAGCAAGCTAAATAAGTACCTAATATTAATGTATATTAAGACCTGGCTCATCGCAGACCAAACTATAGCGTAAAGGCTCCCCTACATAGGCGCGTTATTATCGATCGATAATACCGGACGCATTATTGCGATATCTGTTTTTAGTACGTTATGTATAAAGGCGCCTACGAAGTTACACGATGCTGCGATAACAACGGCGCAAGAGAAGTAGCATTATCGCAATAGCGCATCCGGTATTAAAGACCGACAATAACGCGGCTATGTGGGGAACCTTAATGCAAAGGAATTTTAAGACAACTTAAGCTTAAGTTTCGAAACAGTGTCATAAATTGCCGAGTTGTAGGTACAAACGTTGACGTTACTCGAGTCCGATCTGTGCTAAGGGTCAGTTCACACCGAGACGCGACACTGCGCGCATATGTTAATAGTGCGACTCAAAATATAACTTTATTTACTACACGAAAAGATACACATTTCAATGTGAGGATTCGGCGCGGCATGGTGTTACGTATTCTGAATTTTCACAATGAAATGTGTATCTTTTCGTGTGGTAAATAAAGTTATATCTCGAGTGATGTGCGCGCAGCGTCGCGTCGTGACTCCGTGTAAAACTGACCCTAACCCCAGTTTCTCGAACAACAAATGTATCTAATTGTCAAGCGTGCGTAAACTGTTATGATTGGCTGTTATGATTCAGTCAAAATGTTACCGGCAATCTCTATAATCCCTAGGCAGTGTATGAAATATTATGAATATTATTGTCTATTACATACTTTACCCTTGGTGATGTATACAATTCCTAGGGATAGTATAGAATACCTGCCGGTCCGCCGGTAATGTGTAAAATAAATAGATGCTGGTCTATATTTATCAATGGTAAGCGGCTTACTCGGCTTACTTATAAAATGACGGGCAAAAGAAACGGGATTCCTTCTTTTCACATAAAATTTGAAGGCATAACATTTTCGCAAAAGTTTTATTAACTTAATAACACATAATCAGGCCCGAACTCCACCAAAGCGGAGAGGAGAGGAGATGTCTCGTAAACAACCAATAGTATACTCTGTTGTGTTGAAACCAAGTGATAAAATGTACCGGAACGCAAAGGGCACAAGAAGGAACATAGGTGGGTTTTAGTCAGTAAAAGTCAGACACTCCCTCCCGCCCGGCCCAGGGCGGGAGAAGTTATTTGATGATTTCCCATCCCCCCGAAAAAAAAAAGTGATAAAATGTGAAAATAACGCAAACTGATTGGTTGTACGAGACATCTCTCCTCTCCGCTTTGGTGGAGTCCGGGCCTAATACTTTGGCATAATGCAAAGGTTAGCATAACTATCATTTGGTCTAATTTGGAGTTGCATAAATTTTTTGCATAGCCAAGTAGCAGAACAAAGGGCACAGGGAGCTTAAGGCACCCCGACACGGATAGGTTAGGTTCATATGACGGAAGCTCGCTCACTCGAGCGAACTTAGCTCCAATCATTCCGTTCATGATAGGTTACTTTAAACCCTGCTGACAGAAACAGGAGCCCTGCGCAGCGGGACTCGTCTAGGTTCTTATAAACCATCGATATGAAATGTATGCTAAAAAACGAAGTCGAGGAATTTATGCCTAATAATATTACGCGTAATGATCATTATCCTGAATTTGAACGTTTAATGTCTTGCCCACACATCACCTATCGTCTATTACATACATTACCGGCTGCGCATTCGGTATTGTATAGAATACCTAGGCAAAATAAAAATAAATAATATATCATAGGTACATTACCTGCATGTTTTGGGTAATTGCCTAGGTATTGTAATGAATACCGGATTATACAGATTGCCGCCTGCCGGTAACAAATACGCATATCACAGCAGTTGCGCTTCTCTCATAAATTTTTTGTTAAAAAAACTCTGTGTAGTAAGGATTAATGTTAAGAGAGCAGCACTTTGCTCGAACAGTTTTTATTTATTAATTAATAATCAACTATAATAGAAAAAGAGTTGAATATTGTGTGCGAGACGCCATTACACAATTTTCGACTCTATTTCTGTTGTTGTTAGTTCATTATGCTCTACCCTGTCTGCGCTGGCATGAAGTCGTGTACTAGTTATACCTGTGTCGCAATTCTAACTTAATTTGCGAACATTTCTCTATTATTTTGTAAAAATGTCTAAAGATTAGCACCTCATTAGTTTTAATTTCTTTCTCTTCATTTATTACTAAGTTCACAAGGGGTTCCTAAGACTCATGACATTTCCTAAAGTTAATATTTGAAGCCGTGCGCTGCCATCATGCTACTGCGGCACTTAATACTGTAGATTTTGGAACTATAAATATGATATGCAAATAAAAAGAGTTAAACTGTTGAATAACACTATAAAAATATTACTGTTTAAGGTAGATATAAAAACTTTTAATTTTTCGAAAATTAAGGGCAACTGTACTTGCATATTGAATAAATAAAAACAGCAAAATACTCTTTCAGGGGTCCTAATGTGTAAACAATCTTACATTTTCAGTTGCACAACAGAAAACGCGACGAATTGTCACATGAAAATTGTATGGCACAACAATAAATACAACACTAGCTAATATAGCTAGTGGCGCGGATAGTGTATCACTATGTATAAAGAAATAAATATGTTAAAATATACGAGGTGTAACTCTCAATAGAAAATATAATAAATAACTGCCATTTGATTGGATCAGACTCAAACCAAAGACTCCGCCACATTGGTTACTGAGACATCATCTTTTTATTAAAATTACCAAAATGGAGACAATTTAACTCAAAATATCACTTCATCAAATAAAAATCTTTATCTATTATTTATATCCTTTCAATCGTTTACATGGCTTGTTTAATTTGACGTAAATACGCGAAAAGGATTCAACCCACACGAACTTCAAAATTATGTAAAGTTATCGTAGAGGTTGTTCCGTTCAGTAAAAATGACCCAGAGAGAAACAAAGGTAGGACGTTTGAACCAACACAAGGTACCAACCCACATGCGTTATGCTTACGATATAAAGACAACAAGTAGAAATCAAAGAACGAAGAAGTAAAAAAGTGCTAAAGAGAACACTGGTATTTAATTCTATTTTGGGTTTAGGTGGGTTGGATCTATTTTGCATAACTACGCCCAATTGTCAGTTGTAATTAATATTACAACTGACAGTTGTACTAATGTACTCGTCAAAATAAAATGGCTTACAAATTTTTATGTGTCAAATTTTTTTTTTAAGGGCCTTTGTCTAATGCCAGAATTTGTAATGTCACAGATTCAATCCCTATTCTGTTTCGACGAGAACTATATTTATTATGTCCTTTCATTTTAACTTTACCCTATTATGATAATGTAATGTTTTGACCGCTACGTCAAAAATGCAAAAAAATGACCCTCGGCGGCGCCACGCTACGAATTCATTATTTAATACCTACAAAATATGAGTTCGGAATTATATCGATGTTGTTTATGAATTTTATTTACGTATAAAAGTCCTTCATGGGATCGTGACCGTGGCGTGCTGGGCACATTTTGATGTGTCATCTATACATGACTGGCGGTCGAAAGGTTAACTACTTGCAGCTTAATCTGATTAAAGCATTCCTATTTATTAACATCCTGTCTCTTAACTAAAACGGTTCCATGATTGATAAATTATATTTATAAACTTGGTAAATAAACTATGATGTATTGTTATTTTAACGTTATTGGTAATTTCGGTGACAGAGGTAACTTAATTCATAATCCACGGGAGCTTGTAAGTTATTTACCAAAGTTTATTCTAGTTCTATTTACTTATTACTAAATAATAATAAGTAAATAATTAATTATTCTTAAATCTTTTTATTTATTGTTTTATTTGTGTATGCATTTATTTTAACTTTGTGTGCATGTGTGTATCAATTTGTAAATTAAGGCCATATTTTTAGCAAATATTATTTTATGTAACGCGTTTAACCCTTATGAACCTCGAACAGGTATACTTTTGAAATGTTTGTACAATTTATTTCTATTTACGAAAATATGTAGTTGTGAGTTGAATTTCAATTTGATGTTAGTCTTGAGTGTGGAATAAAGTCTCTATTTTTATTATGATGTGGTAACTAAATGAGGATGTAACGAACTAACCTAGATGTTAAACAATATTACACTGTTATATACAAGTAAATCATTGTATATTCTATTCGGTGAGTCGGAAACGTGTTGTGGATATTTTTCGCTCATTGAATGGCGATATTTAACGGTTTTTCACAATATTGTCAGATTAAAGTTTGGCAATAGTATAATTTTTGAATGAATAAACTGTGTAAAAAGTTTGCTATCTGATGTTTTATTTTATTCCTGGCAATAAATCTTATAAGGCTGATAATTTATTATAAGTATCTGACTGAATGCAAACAGTGGAAACCGGCCGGGAAATTAAAATGTGCGCTCTGCCACTAAAAGGGAAACGTAGGGATAGAAATGAACAACAAGAGTTCTTATTGAATAAATTTTATTACTAAATCATTATTAGTAGTGACATTGGAACCACACTCCTAACTAAAACATTTGTACACAAAGCTATAAGCTCATCATTCACTCACTCACTCACTCACCAAGTCAGTTACTTGGTGTAACTTAGTCATTAAAAAACTTACAAGTACTTACTAACCCCCGATTTATTATTACATTCCTAAATTGCTAATTTATAAAGTTACCTCCCTACCTAATTGGTAGTTGTATAAACAGTGTTCCCAAACATTTGGGTGTAATCTATAATCATTAATTATTATAATTATAGTTGAGTTTAAAAAACAACAAAAACAATGTTGTTGGACATAGTGGTCAATATTGAGAAAAGCTCGTCACATGTCTATGACAAATTAAAAAAAAACTTAAAACCCAAATAATATCTACTTAGAACGCAATGCTATACATGTACCAGTTTTTCTCAATATTTTTCGACTATATACTTGTACCTAAATTTTTAACTATCATGAGTGTGTAGGATAATGCTTCCAAGTTGTGGGACATCCTATCGTCACAAATGTTACAATGTCACTCTATGACCACGAGATATTTCGTGCTTATTAACGTTGGCTTTTCAAGTAACCATCTGCACTCAACATGACAGTCAAACACTATGATACAAGATAAAACGCAGTATTACTAATTTAGACCTGACTCAAACTTCAGAAAATATATTAAAAATTTGTAGAACCGTGATAATATTTTTATTACCTACATGTCACAATGAGTCACTTCAATACAACATTGTCTTGTCAAATCGATTGCACAAAAAATAAATCAACTCTGTGTAAAAACAACTACATATTTAATAACAATATTGATGTATAGGACTTTTATCTCAACTGCTTCACGACTATGCAAAGGAGAAATAATACAGGAATCATCATAATCACTTATGAAAAAGCTTTGCAGTGCAAATTCAATGATAGGAAAAATTGCACCTATCATAAATAGCACACTTAGCAAATCACAAAAACGAGGCTGAAAATAAAAAGTATGCCAAATGTATACTATGGTATCCGATGTATCAAGACAATATTAGAAAAAAAAAATTATGTGAAGTATGATGACGTGTTCACAATCGGTGCAATATTTTCCTTGTTACTTATTTTGGTAATACCTAAATACTGTAGGACAATATGTTATCACTATTAGTTTTGTCTACATAATATCAAAAACTCCAACACTAACCACTCTCAACTAATAGTAAAATTATTCGAAAGACCTGTGCAACGTCGACTTTTATCTTTACGATTTACGACGCTTTACGATTTTTGCCGACCCCACGATGACTATAAACTCTTTGTAAGTCATTAATCGTACTAACGGTTTTTGTAAGCCAGCTCGCCAGTTAGAGTCAAAACGTTAGTTGTCGGTGTGCTCTTAAAACGTGGCAGCGAGACTAGTCTTAAATTCCCTACTAAATATTTGCCGTTCTACTAGCATGTTTTATGGCCGCGACTACCGCTAGCTTGGCTTCTCTGTACGAGAAGAGGCCGTTGTCCTGCAGACGAACAATAAAAGGCTGGTCAAAATTTGTGAATTGTACTTTAGTTAATTAGCAATTTTAATGAATGATAACTGCTCTAGCGTATTGCTATTCTGTTTGCACTGACTCTTATGAAATATCTAGTGCGCGCGCGCTGGTGTTCAGCTAAATTTTCTACTTTTTTTAATTATAAATATTTACAATCTCAACAACGAACTTAGTCTAGTTTTTCTCTAACGTTGAGCTCAGTTGTACGATACAAAACTTACAAAACCACAATTTATCAAATAAATAGTGCTCGATGTTTAGTTTTATTGCAAAGCGACTTATTTCATTTCATATTTATTGCCTTGTTTGAACCATTAATATTTAAGCCTAAAATTAGTGCTTTTTTTAAACTATCTAGATAACACAGGAGATTTTCGAAGCAAAGGTAGTATGGAAGAACCGTAGCACGCGATGTTCTATAGTTTCAGCTAAGAAAAAAAAAAACCATAGACAATGTTTGAATCATAGTTTCTACAAAAACGTAATTTAGCTACTATTCAAAACTAACAGTTTTAAAGCTCTTCTTTAGATGCGCGATAAAATTATCTTCTGACGTAATCGAGTTGCGATATTGTATACATTAACATACAGTGCCAATTTAACTAAACACAGTCGTTCCACCTAAATGCCCAAAGTATAATTTGTGACAGTCAAGCAATTATAAACCTTAACTTTCTATCAAACTAACTTTGCTTTTTGTCTCTTCAGATGACAATTTTACATCATTCGGTGAATTTTTGTTTTGTCACTTGCGAAAGCATCGGTCATGTATGCTTTGCGGAGGTATAGAGTCCGAGATAACTCGGTAATGCTTGCATGAGAAGCGACTGAGAGTGACGATTTAGATCTTACTAACATTACTCGGTTTGTCCGTTAGCCAGTGACCGACTAGAGTGAATTGTAATTCGGTCACAAACCGAATAGTGTTCCATGAAAACGTTTAGCGCAGTTAAGACTCGTCGGATGATTCGTCCCTAAAAGAATACGTAGTATGGGAGAGTCGTTGCTGTCCAAGTTTACTGTACATGAGGTTGGCTATGAAGGAGTCATTGATAGTGGTTGTAACAGCCGTGACGTCGCGCTCCCGCGGTGAGTCTGGCCGCAGCAAGCATCACTTTTTCTCGCTGCCGGTGACCGCGTTGCCGGCGTTATTCGCGTTTTGGTTACCGTAATTCTGTAATAGGACTTTACTTTATGACTACATAATATTACGCCTATACTCCCCCCCAAAGAGGTAGAGATGTATAGTACGTCGACATGTCGCCAGTTCATCAATCAGCCACAAATCCAGACTCCAGACTGCCACTGAGAAATTACTGATAAAAAAAACTCTGCAACACAGTTTGCACAACCTGAGAATCGAACTCAAGAATTCTGAGCGAGGGACACAGAATTCACATACATCTCTAGATTTGATATGAGTTTGCATATAACCTGCACGATGTCCACCTGCCTTTGCAATGCTATTCTACAAGATTTCGGCAGTATTAGCTGGTAAGCAATGCTTACTTTGTGCCTACAACCAGTCGGCTAGTAATATGTACGTGTATAATTCTACATGGATATGTAAATTAATCATTTAACAAATTTTGAATACATACGTAAAGTAGCTGAAAGAATACAGATTAATACTCTGGCATACTGTTAATAACATTTAGATTAAGATTCAAGAAACAAAAAAACATCTCCATTATATAATGATTGATGAACTAACCTGATAGTACTGTGCCCACGCCTGCGCGTCCGCGGTGTTGCCAGCCTGGTTACCTTGTTGATACTGTAACAACAATACACATAAGGGGAGGCTTCGACAAAACCTTTTTTTACTTGACAACATCAACTGGTTGCTAATTTAATTATTTAGGTAATTTATTTTGATTAATTATTTTTCTCTTCGATATTAATTCTACATATTTGATTATGACACTGATTCCTTGTCTTTGAAATGTATTTTGGTATTAATACAATTATTTTAGCTTTCATTTCTAATTTGTAGCACTGAGTACGTATTGCAGTACTTTGAGTGACTTTTATTTTTGATAGATCATTTTGACATTATTGTATCTTTATGGAATTGTAATAACTTATTGTAATTCATTTTTTTAAAGACTATGTATGGAGCATTTGTGGAGTTTCTCGCCCGTTCTTTTCCATACGAAACTACCTTTTGGAATGGGCAACTAGATTCAATATTATTAATTATTTTGACATGTGATTGACGTTCAAAAGTGCCTTTAAAGGGTCTAATTGAATTTAGTGTTTGACTTTTCTGGAACTTAGGAATCAGAAAGACATCTAGGTCTTTCAGACTTCCACTGGTTAAAACCATTCCGGTGTTCTCAAGCATACTTAGAAATAAAGAGAGCGCACGTATCTTCCGTAGCCCAAAACTGAGGCCCAGTTCGGTTAAGTGCAAATTTTTATGACGTCATCTATTTATTCTCCAAACCGATTTCGGTTACGGCGGCTAATCTTAATGGAGACTAGCCAATTATGCAGGAGCTATTATAATGCGCAAGTGTGTGCGCAAACACACACACAGGTGTACTCCCTCTTCCCTACCCCATATACCGATAGGACGGCAATTGGACACGATCGGAGAGAGATCAGACTCGGAACCAACGACTTTACATGTTTTCCCAGCCACGGGGATGTCACATCACCAACTTCCAAACTCCGGGTTGTTGCTGAGAAATTCCTAATGGAAAAACCCAATAAGACTTTTGCCCGACCTAGGAATCGAATCTAGGATCCCACGCTCAACAGTCGCTCTTACCACCACGAGACCAACAGGGCAGTCACGTCATGTATACAACCTCACTTAATCAACGTTTGGTCCCGGTAATTGTCGACACACATAAAATCAGTGTGACGTTGCCACGCAAATTTTATTTCTATAAAAATGTTTGGCTGATGTCGAATTTCGCGATACGATGTCGCATCGTTACTGTGTGTACCTAGAGATATCAATTCTTCGCCGTGATATATAGGTATCGAAGCATAAGCGTCGTCAAGAGCTACGTCTAACTGCATTCTAACTACTCTTCTGGACGTCAAACCCGACTGTAATGAATATGTCTGGAGTATTGTTGGGTGATCCTATGAATGTAATAATAGTGGAGCTCTTTGTTAAGAAGCGTGTCCAGGAAAGGAATACCACCATACTTATTCGTACCGCAAAGCAGTGTTGCTGTGTTCCGGTTTGAAGGGTTTGGGTACCGTTGAAATTATAGGCACATGAGACATTTCAACTTGTTCTCTGGGATGGAAACGCATTTGCAAGGCCCTCTGGTATTGCAAATGTCTATAGGCAGAGGTGACCACGAAACATCGGGTGAGCCGTCGGTATGTGAACCATCGAACAAAATTTTAAAAATTGTCTCATAGTCTGCCCTAAACGTGAATGCGGCCACAATTTTTCTGATCATTAAGATGTGATGGTCCGCAATACGTACCCCGGGCCAGGCCTGTTGTTGCTGCTGCTGCCATTGCTGCCACTGGTACCACTGCTGTGCCGTGTAGTTGGCAGGCCACGGCTGCTGTTGTCCGGTAGCCCCCTTCTGTCCGGCGGCTCCGCTGGCGCCGCCCGCGCCCCCGGCCCCACCCGAGCCTTGCTGCGGGTTGCCCCAATTGCCCCAGTTACCCCAATTGCCCCAACCTGTAGGAAAGATTAAGGTAGTCGGTTAGAATTTACAATTTAAAAAGGGTATAGAATGTCCATACAACATATTTTTAAATTTATATTTCGCCACAGGTTTAAAATAATCGTATTGTGCAAACTATTTTTTCTGTGAAATGAGATAAGTTTAAGCCAGCAATATATTGCATCGTATCGTATGGCGTTGCGCTCTCTAGTAAGTCGCGCGCCATATCGCGGCTGTGGACGAGCTCCTATGTAGACACAGTCTCAGTAGAGTGGACATACCTTGGTTTTGATTCCAGTTGCCCCAGCCGCCCCATCCGCCGGCCCATTGGTTCCATCCTTGTTGGTTCTGTTGGTTTTGATTTTGGTTCTGATTCTGTCCGTCCTGCGTGCAATACAACATAGGTTCAATGGCAGTGCGAGTAGTGTAGTAGTGGAGCGCGTGCGGGCGCGGTGGGCGCGTACCTTGTGGCCGGGCGGCCCCTGGCGGGCGTGCGCGAGGCCGGCGCGCGCGGGCGGCCCGGCGCCGCGCGCCGCCTGCCCGCCGCGCTGCCAGGACCCCGCGCCGCCGTTGTTGCCGGCCCCGCCGCCGCCTGCACGAGGACAAATGTCTAATGTTACAATTATGTGTACATCTCTTCTCCACCAACTTTTCGGCCACGGGCGCAGTGGACGAACGACGTAACAAATATTCTTTTTTATATTCTTAAGACCGAGCTGAAATAATTATTTTATTTTAATGGTGCACTAGTTACCATCACACACATCGAGGAAGGTTAGATAACCTCACACTACGACAATTTAACGCGATTAAAACCGTGGGGTATAGCTAGTAGATATAATAGATTACCGGGCTGATGGTGTCGCTTGTCCGGCCGGTCGTTGGGGCGGTTGTGTCGCTCGCGGCCGAAGCGGTCGTTCCCAGGCGGCGCCCCGCCCCGGCCGCCGCGGTCGCCGCGCCCGCCGCCGCCGCGCCCTCCTCGACCGGATCCAGACCGGAAATCGTTGCTGGAACAAAAATACATGTTTGCTATAGACCAGGTAGAAACTAAATAAAGTATATTTCGAAAAACTACTGCATAGATGGGTAGTGGTGGGAGTAACCACGCGCATGTATACTTTCGCCCAAATTAATTCCTAATACCTACACAAAATATAATTAATACACGAGTGGTACTTATAATTTTACTTTGATGCAGTAATGTTGTAGGCCTTCGTGACTGAAACATATCTCAATAAAATAATAAAATCTAGTTAAAAATGATGATTTATTTTTATTTTTTAACATAACGTAAGTCACTAAAACTGCACAAATGTGTACAGTAGACATGAGAGTGTCCAATGGACAACGAGTATCGACAGACGAACAGGGACGGACCAATCGCGTGCGGCGTCCACGCCCCCTGCGTCCTTCATTCCGCCAAAGAGACCTAAAAATTAACTTCTGCGCAGGTGAATTTTGTACTCACGACTCGTGGCGAATACTCTAGCAAACATCCTGTTTGTTTTATTTGTGGAATAAAAGGTTTTTCTTTCTTCTTTCTTTCTTTTCAATTCTTTGAGAATAGGAGCAGTCAGTTAGTACATTATGCTACAATACCTATTGCTCTTTTTTGGGACTATTCCTCATCTCTATTGACAATAGTAACCACTCGACGAGTCCCGAGAAATTGGAGGAAAACCATATTTTCATATCCCTCCTTATCAAACAGGGGGGATAGGTAAGAAATAACATGTGGTGCCTCACTCGTATCGTCCGCCGCCGTTCCCGCCGGGCGCCTGCGGCTGCGGCGGGCCCTGCCAGGGCCGGTCGAAGCGGCCGGCGCCGGGCGGCACGGGCGCGCGCGACTCGCGCGGGCCCCAGCGACTGCCGCCGCGGCCGCCCGCGCCCGACCAGCGCCCGCCGCCGCCGCCTGAGCTGCTGCTGCCTCCCCAACGATCCTCTAATCATAATAAAGACCGTTTATTACGCTATACGATAATTAAACGTATCATGTGCTTCGGCTTAGCTGTGTTTCCGTCTTTATCCAGTACCTATTATTTGACAGATGTCAGGACAGTGACAGAAATGATGCTTAGATAATATGTTGAGTAACGATAATTTAATCTCGGCCTAAATTCACACTAAGGCGAGACGTGACACAACAATTCATTGATTGCCAGCCTATCCAGTTTTGTACTGACTTCAACTAGAAGGTATACTTTCAAATACCAAGTAAATAATATAGGGTATCCATGTATATGTCTCAATTAAAGAGGTGTTACTCTTTGATGTCTCGAGCCTCGCATGGCCCAGAGCGCGGGGTGCGACTGACCTCGGTCGCCGCGGCTGAAGTCGCGGTTGCGGCGGTCGTCGCGCACGTGTCGCTTGTCGTTGGAGCGGTGTCGCTTGGGCGGCGGCGCGTCGCGCGTGGCGGAGCGCTCGCGCTTGTCCTTGTCGCGCACAACGCCGGCTGCCTTGGCCTCGCGGTGGTAGGCGTCCACCACGGCTCGCGCCTCGTCCGCGCCCAGCTCGGGGAAGATCACGTCGTCTAACCACGAGCACTTCTCGGGCAGCGTGAAGTTGGCTACGACAGAGACGCGAGTTAGAGAACGTAGAGACGGGCACGCACGGGGTCCTAGGGCTATGGCAGTGGCGATGGTAACCAACCTTTCATGTCCACGATAGCCCCGTCGGGCACCTCCTTCCCGTCGGCCTCCTCGCGTCGTTTCTGCCGGTCGCGGTACGTCTCGTCGTCGGTCACTATCACGACCGCGACCCGCCGGTACCCGTCGAATTCCCTCAACTTCCGCCTCTGGGCCGACGGGTATACGTTCGTCTGTTTTTACCCAATGCGATATCGAAACCGCGGTCGCGAATAACGTCGATCGCCGTCGTCGAGTCCAGCGTAGATTATGATGTGGAGCAAAACATTCTCATTATAGACAATGACGATATCCAGCGGTGACTTTGTACTTTGTTTTAATGTTTTGTGGCAGTTCGACACCTAGAACAAGCTCAATAGAGATCCCAATCGCGGTTATTTCAGTGGGCCGTTTGGCAAAGTTACCGCTCACCGCTCCCGCGTCTACGCTACTTACCTCGGCGCTACTAGAAACAAGAGTACATTATAGCTCGCTCTCATCGCGGAAGCGGTGTCGTGATACATAGCCTTAACTACTCTTATAATATAGGACGTACCTTATGAAGATGCGTAGATATATAGATGGCATACGAAGCTAGATAGGCGCTATATAACATGGCATACATATACATATAGGTTCCGTGAAGATAGTGATTGATATAGAACAACAAATGAAAGGGACTCGGCCAAACAGTCGGGGGGGAGTCGTGTTCGATCTCGATTGTTCCTGAATTAAGTGTGGCTGCCAATGTCAATGTTGGGTAAAATTGCAATGGTTCTCACCTGATCGAGGATAAAATTCCTTTTGCGTCCCTTCGCGATTTCCAACAACTTAAGCACGCATTTAGCGCACTTGGACACCATAGCGTCCCACCTGCCGTCGTAGCTGGACCGGAAGGGTTTACAGTCCACCTGTGCCGACGTACACACTCATACAATACGAGGCCGAGCTCCGCGGTGCGACTTACTCTAGCTTACACTAAGGATAATATGTTATTGTGATACCAGGGACTCTCCTTGGTGACTCGGGACTCGGTATACATACGTCCTCTTCAGTCGGCGATCCACTGGTATCATATTAACTACACTGCTATTGTTGGTGACCGCTAAAGGTCGATTAACATTGTTTTGTTATAATGTTTTTGTTTATTAATGTTGTTCATATTGCGCCCTGTTGAAAATACAGACGAACATTAGTTATCAATGTTTACAGTTGGAGCTGATGTCGGTTTATTGTGCTCATACCTCTAGCGCTGGAAGGGAAACGTCATTAGCTTGTGTGTGGCGGCAGTGAGTGGTAATCAAATGTCGTTCATTTATGTTTCGCTTATGGAAATTAAATTATTATTAAAACTTTGAGGTGTTGCCATGATAAATTAAACTCTTTCGACTCGATCATGCTTCTTATTTCAAATCCTTCCGTTCCAGCTGGCATTCTTTGGGCGATGTCATTTAGTGAGAAATTAAATAAGTATTTGCTAAAGGCTACGCGCGCATGATTGTATTGTGGGCTAAGAATATCATATTAGTTAAGAAACTCGTTTTCGACACTTTTCTCTGGCGAATAAGACTTACCTAGCTTAGAAGTTCTTACAAATTGCATCATTTGATCACCATTCCAAGAGATGGTATGTTCATAAAATATTAATATCCTTGTCCGCAGATCATGCGCGTTTAGCCCAACAGAACGTTAGCACTAAGCAAAGAAAATAGTGGTAAAAATGATATATATTTATATATCTGAGAGAAAACATCACAACAACTCAAAGGGGCCTTCAAAATCGTTGTGACCAACAAATAAAAAAACATAAATAGAACAATTATTGTGTTATGTATAGTTGTGTGACTAAATGTAGTGTGTATAGTCCGATTTATCAATCTGCCAATAACATGAACACTTGTCATTTATATTTTATAGCCTCTTATTTTGAACGTAAGTCAGAAAGGGCTCACAAAACGATGAGCTCGTTTCTGACTCACAACTTTTCAGTTAACGTCAACTAGAACAATGAACTTGCAAGTAAACGTTTGTCTGTTTACGTTATTCGACATTGAAATAAACGGGGAGTAAAGTATCTCATGTGCGTGTGTAGTGTGTGCGGTGTGGTGCGCGGGGGCGTACCTTCATGCGGTCGAACAGCGCGCCCGTGGACAAGATGTTGTAGCGCCTGTCGGGGTGCGCGGCGGCGTGCTGCTTGGCCCACGTGGTCTTGCCGGAGCCCGGCATGCCCACCATGAGGATCACCTGCCACATTCGTAAGATTAAACTAAAGCTCATTTCTCATTGTGATACCATCACTCCGACTCCGTTGGTCTCGTGATGGCAAGCACGACTGTTGATCGTGGGGTTCTGGGTTCAATTCTCAGGTCGGGCAAAAAGTGTTATTGGATTTTTACATACATACATAAACTTACGCCTTTTTCCCATGGGGGTAGGCAGAAACCGCCACCTGCTACGATCCTTACATACTTCTTTCGCCACGTCCACGTTCATACATCTGGTCATACAAGCACGCCAGTTACGAGTACTGCGGCTTTTCCATTTTGAAAGTTGGTGGTGTGACACCCCCATGTCTCCGAACGCTCGTAAAGCCGTTGGTCCGGCGCCTGATCTGTCTCCGGTTGTGTCGGATTGCCGTCCCATCGGACTATGAGAGTTATGGCGCACCTGTGTTTGCACACTATAATATCTCCTTCGTACTTGGCTAGCCTCCATTGAGATTAGCAGCCCCGTGGCCGGAATCGATCTGGAGAATACATTTTTCACCACCGGTCCAACACTGCAAGGTTCGGGTGGCGGTAACGAGTTCTATAGGAAGCTTTTCTGGTAAATTCACTCAGTGCAACAGAATGATGATGGTGACGTGATATATTCCTCACCTCACAGTCGGCGATGCTAGTTGGTCGGGAGGGTCCCTCCAGAAGGTTGTCGTTACATATGAACACGAAACCGGGCAGCAAGTCCGCCTCGGTGCCGTCTAACTCTTCCTCGACTGTGTAACTGTAAACAAATCATTAATTTAATAAAACGAATATGCTCTCAAGCTAAAAGTGATGAAATTTTTATATAACTTGAACCGGCACTATAGTATCTGATACATTTTGGTCTCAGCGAGCCGCGCTCATCTATTTAATAATTTAAGACATAAACTTTAATTTATTATACTACTAAAGAAAGTATTACCACTAGCGATCGCATGAAAGCACGCGTGTTCAAATCTTTATAGGAAAAGTACTATGCGACAATTTGGACCGACTTTTCAACATTGCTCAAGTCACGAGACCCATGGCATATGGAAGCTGTTAAGGTATTCTTCTTGCACACGAAGGGTTCCGTACTATTATCTATAAAAACGGCAAGAAAAATAATGTCTGTTGTACGGTAGCCCCCCCCCCCCCCCCTAAACATTTATTCTATTCTGTTTTTTTTAGTATTTGTTGTTATAGTGGCAACAGAAATACATCATCGGTGAAAATTTCGACTATCTAACTATCACGGTTCATGAGAGACAGCCTGGTGACAGACGGACAGCGGAGTCTTAGTAATAGGTTTCTGCTTTACCCTTTGGGTACGGAACCGTAAAACCCTTTTTCAATGTGAGTTACGTTTTGCATAATGATGACTTACCGGATGACGAATTTGATTCTCTTGTCCAGTACATGTCCCTGCAGGACTTGTTCTTCAGTCACCTCGGCGAGTTCGCTTTCTGTGGGGAACAATACAAAACAAATAGTTGATAGATAGTTACAGTAAAGACAAGATTGCTTTTCACTTGCCATATTTCAGGGGGTAAAAGTACACATAAATACGAACAACTTCGCCCTAGAAAGACCTACCCTGACCTTATTGGAGGAAGGTCACGTGCGTAGAACTCGTAACCGGCGAAAGGAGTATTTAAGGATCGTAGCAGGTGGAGTTCTGTTGTTTCTGCCCACCCCCATGGGAAAAAGGCGTGAGTTTATATTTGTATGTTTTGTTATATAAAAAACAAAACACTGTTCCGTTCAAATCGTGTTGTAGCAGATGTTTGTACCACAGCAGTTTTTTTTTCCTTTTTCATATTTCACAGTTGGTGTAATAATTATGAAAGTCGTTTATATTCGCGAGTACTTTCACCCCTGAAAGATGGCAGGTGAATGAAAAGTAACCCGGTATATGGACACTCTAATCTTGTTGAAACTGAAATTGAAACAAACACAACATTTTTATTTGTTGTTGAAGGGAATACGTGTAGTATGTGTATTTTTAGAAAATGCACGAATCGTCAGCCTGTCGATGCTAAGAATTGACAGGTCATTTAAAGATCACTTCACTTAATTTCAACATGGGAAATTATTTTTGAGTACACTGCTGGTCTACACAACCAAGCAGTCTGGTAAATGAATATAGCATAGCATACCATCACGCCTGTATAACCCGAAGAGTTAGGCAGAGGTGTACAAAGGTACACCCACAGTTCACCAGTATGCTTAGATCCCATGTAGTGGGGGGCGAGCCTATTGCCATTAACCGGGTACAAATCCTAACTCCGAGCTGCTAGTGGGAATTTCATAGAAAAATCCAGTAACACTTTTTGCTCGATCTGAGAATCGGACCCAAGACCTCTAGCGTAGCAGTCGCGCTTAGGACCACTAGGCTACCGACGCAATTTAATGAAAGAGGAAGGTAAATAAAGATCATCCAAAAGAGACTGCAGCTGTCAGGCTTCAGGATGACAATGTTATTCCGCTTGCGATCTCATACATTATGTAACACACGAGAGTAAATACGGAACGATGATATACCTGCATAAAAAACTCACATCACACTAGTGAGATGAGTGATCAAGTACTATACAGGATATTAATGGTAAACCATATCTAATGAGATATTTAAAAAATCCCTTTGTTACAGCCACACAATAAGGGTGGATGTGTACCTTTGCAATCTGTAATCTGGAGGAACAACTATAAAATCGTGAAAAAATGTTAACTGATAGATACATTTTATCGAATAATGCGAACCGAACTGTATGGATCAGCTGATTTTACAGGGAACAGCAAGCTATTTTAGGGTTCCCTCAACCCAAAAGGAAAAAACAAAATCGTTAGCACATACATTTTGACATGTCCCTGTTTTTTTTACACAATGTATGCATACGAGTTATGAGAAGCATAATGAACACAGTTCAGCAAGTTGGATACAATAGGTGTTAGTGTTAGACGAAGCCGTGTCGACCTCGCGTTCGTGTTCCACGCGAGCCTCAAATAGATGTCAGCAATTGAAGGGATCACTCAGGGCCGGAATGCAATGGGCACAAGAAGGAACATGGGTTGGTTTTAGTCTGTAAAAGTCTGACACTCCGTCCCGCCCCCCCAGGACGGGGGAAGTCATTTGACGATTTCCCATCCTGTACAAAAATAAAAAAAAATTGTTAGTCGAACCTGGCACTAGTTCTTCCTTGACGTCCGCTTCAGGCGCGGCGGGCTCGCTGGGCTCGGCGTCCATGGGCTCGTCCTTCACATCAGCCTGCTCTTTTTCTACTGCAGCTTTGTCACCGTTCTCCTGTATGATACGTCTAGCTTTAACATGCATAACATCATGTCGGTGTTCTTTTAAGGTGTATATAGAGATGTGTAGCCCACTGACGGTGATCCACGTAAGATTATGGGACTTTTTTTTGCCGCGTCTGATTTTTGTACCATATTGGGTGCACCTTAGCGGTGCAGCAGTGGACATCACTCGGCTGATATGATGATGATGCGCTAAGCAAATAATAGCAGTACACTGGATGTGGGAATCGAACCTGATCTGCCTTAATCTGTTGTCGCTGTATATACATAAGTGTCGAGCAATACTAAGAAACAAAATGTAAAATATTGAGAATTAGAAGAGACCCAGATGAGGGGGTATTACCACACCTAATTCTACCGTAAAGCGATGTAGCTGTGTTCCTGTTTGTAGGAAAAAGGCACAAAGACTTTCCGTCTTAATATTTCTTTTGTCTTATTAACTATTTGTCTATAATGCCAATGTGGAGCCTTAATAAAAAGGTCCATTTCTCACCATGGGCTCATCCTCTTTCTCAGCGCTATCCTCGACTGCCGCCTCGGGTTCCTTATCTTTCTCCGTTTCTTTATCTTTGTCCGCGACTTCTGCTTCAGGTTCTTCTTCGCCTCTTTCTTTTCTCTCGGCGTCCTCCTTCTCCTTTCTTTCACGGTCTTGCTTTTCTCGCTCCTGAATGAGAAACAAATTTACCATGAGATGAACAGACCACATTAAATTCTCATGCACGAGAGCATTACAAGTGAAGTGTGAATTATCTCATTCAGGGTAGAACAACCACCATAACTGTTACTGCAACTCCTGAAAGCCAGAATCAGTGGCGAACACTAGAAAAGCGAAGGGGCATTAAAGCTCGACAGACTCCCGGAGAATCAACTGAAATATTAACTCAGCCTGTGTCCAAATGGACACAATACCTAACCATGTGAGTACATACCTCTTTTTTCCTCTTCTGCCTTTCTTCCCTCTCAGTCTTCTCCTTCTCCCGTCGCTCACGATCTTTCTTAGCAGCCTCTTCCTTCTGCCGCTGTAACTCGGCTTCGATTGCACGCTTCTCTTCCAACACCTGTTCGACTGGAATTTCCACACGTTTACGAATTATCTTCGTTTTTGTCAACATGTTGTACCTGTTGAAACAGAATAATTGAAAATCAGTGCGTTGATAATGAGATCTAGAAAACTGATATATCTACTTCACTGTCTAAAAAAAAAAAAAACTATATTTATACTTAATCTAAGGCAAATCAAGCTGAGTTTAAATTAAAAGTTTCCACTTTAGAGTATAAACCTTCAAACATATTTAATTTGTTCCAAAGAATAATAATTATAACTATACTTAATTAAATCGAAGTTATTCATACAACTTCACATGAAAAATGTATTTCCGTTACGATCTCACGCATTACAGAACACACAAGAATTAAACAGAATCAAATGTACCTGTGCCATAGAAACCGCACAGCACACAAGCACTGTGGGTTGATCCAGACAGGAATACAAACAATATTGAGTTTACAAATATGCAAATAGTATCCTGGATTGCGGGGATCGAACCCGCCGCCCTGTGCGCAGAAAGCGGGAGCGTCGCCTCGACGTCAACCGGGAATTCAAAACCACATCGAAATACACCTTCCCATGACAAGACTAGAACAGATATAAATAGATAGTCTAGCTCGCGGTATCTAAAATTAACTTTGTCTAAACGTGTTGAGTGTGTACGTAAATATTAAAGTACGCATGCGTTAAAATTAAGGCGCATCTATAGATTTTTACGTGGCATAAGAAATGATATGATACAAATTCACTTTCAGTTAGTGAATATAGAGACATACAAAAGCGAAATCTGCGTATCTATTTCAATGTATCTCTAGTAAACCTCACAGGGAAAGCTGAACTATTTAGGGGAGATTAATAATAATAATAACAGTTCATTTTGATGATAACTAATTTTGTTACAAAAGCTTTTACCAGGAGTTGTGGCGATTACCATAGCCCACCTTGAATGTTGTCTTATTAAATGATATTGTAGTCTAGCCCTTGCAAGATGTTATATTATAATTAATTTTTACCTGTCATATCCGAAGTTAACTTTGTAGCACATGTTCTTGGTCAGCAAGTGCGGGAACAACGTTTTGCCGTTGAGCACTTCCTTATCAAACTCGAACGCAGTGCCCATTTCGACACCGTTCACCGTGTACGAGATCTTGCATGGGTTCGATTCCAGATCCTGGTAGAAATAGAATAGTGAGTGAAACTTAAATACGCTATCTTATTACGTAACTATAAGTTTACATGCCATGTATTCCTAGCACGAAATGTATCAATATCGGTTTTTGTAATACCTACATTTTTGTGCTGATAAAGATGACTTATAGTGTTACAATGAATGGTAGAAGAACTTGTCAGCAGAATTGATGCAGTTTGAATGGTAGGGGGCCAGTGTAAGGTGTCGTCCTAATTAGCTCTCGATCTTACGAGTTTTTTTTTTTTTGGTGGGTGGGAAATCATCAAATAACTTCTCCCGCCCTGGGCGGGGCGGGAGGGAGTGTCAGACTTTTACTGACTAAAACCCACACATGTTCCTTCTTGTGCCCTTTGCGTTCCGGGGGCGCGGTATCTCTTACGAACAACCCGCAGCCCCGGCAGGCATCGGCCCTCAGTGGCCCCTTCCCTTTGCTGACATCTCTTTGAGGCGCGCGTGGAACACGAACGCGCCGTCGACACGGCCTGTCGTTGTGTTAAACGTAAGGACGGTGAGCTACCCATTGCTCACCGTCCACAGGCCCGTATCTACGGTGGCCGGGAGTCGTCTCGCGGCTCCCGACGTCGATCTTACGAGTTAACGATGAGGTTTGTTGATAGCTCCCGCAATGGCTTGCAATCCTTAATTAGGACGCTATATAGAAATGTGTGTCTTTCGCGTTGTGCGACGAAATAGCATCGTTTGCTCGTACGATCGTTGCCAATTAGGACGACGTTTAAGACTATTGCAGATGTGCACCGACCTTGCGCAAATGTGTCGGCCACTTGCCAGGTGGGCCGCCTACTTATTTGCCTTTCAATGGCATAAAAAATAAGCAGTCTATGAAAATAGAACACCTGTTTTAGGTTGTCCTTATTCCTCAATTGGCTTGAGATGAAAATATGCAATAGTACAAACCAAGTAAGCGCCAACGACATCTTTCTCGGTGAGTTGCTTCCCGTACTCCTTGAACTCGCTGTTGGAGACTGCTCTGCCAGAGCTCTCGAAGCCCCAGCTTAATTCACCCTCGCCTGAAATGTTCATAAAAAATGTCATTTTAGCAGAGATACTTACCATCGTGGACGAGCCGAAAGATGTATGTAAAGATCGTAGCAAATGGCGATCTCTGGTTTCTGCCTACTCCCACGGGCAAAAGGCGAGAGTTTATGTATTTATGTTCTTAATATCTTTGCCAAAGAACCTGAATTGTCGTTGACGAATACTAGAATTGGCATGGCTTCGTGAACAGTAGTCTTTTTAGAATTATATGTTTCCCTATTGTCTTGATGAAGAGCTTTTTGGGTTTACAGAAGAAATTTGAAAGACCACAGGACTCTGTCCATATTTCTCCACTACAAAATTTCATTTCTTCTAAAGCCTCGTTAGCGGCAGACAAAAATCGCCCTTACTGCTGAAGACTCTAATGATTATTAAGTACCATTTTGTACTAAGGTATACAAACTCACCCAGGTGTAATGAAGAGTCTTCTGTCGACCAACCTATTCTCAGCCCAGCGCCGAAGGGTTCCTTATCCAAACTTTCAGTGGTTGTAACCACAGTGCCCACTCGCACCTAGAATTACAACACAATTTTTTTTTTTAATTTTCTCCATAAGTACAAAAACAGTAAGATGAAATAAATAAAAGGCAAATATTTCAGAAAACTTCCTATCATGGTAATAATATGTTAGACAGCAGGGTCCCCAGGGTAACCTGGATAAACACAATTAACACCCAGATCCAATTGGCTGTCAATAATTCAGTCAACCAATCACAGCAGCTTGCTCGTGCTTGCGTATTTAGTTTTGTTAGCTAATTTTTGTGTTGATTTCCGTATTAGATGGACATTAGCATCGCCACTCGTAAAGGTAGCCTTACCTAAGTAGTAACAAGTATTACTCTACCTCATAACACACTCTTCCAGAACCAACACCATGGCTGGCTCGAGCGCCAGCCCACGCGTGGGCAAAGGCGCCTTCACTGAGCGGCACCACGCCGTTCAACTCCGGCACCTCCAGGTATTGGTTCAGGTCGCTGTCATCTGGTTTATAAAATTTAAAATTATAGATTTGTGACATTCGCTTAATCTTTTTCTGAACATATGCCTGGTCAGCTCTGAGTACTAAACGACCATTCTCGCGGTACGCTTGGTATCTAACACATAACATACCATCACGCCAGTATTCCCTGAGAGGTTAGGCAGACCTATACCAATGTACATCCACAGTTCGCCGGTACGTTTGGGTCAATTTCACAGAAAAACCCAATTACACTTTTTGCTCGACCTGGGAATCGAACCTAAGACCTCTAGCTTGGTATTTATTTTTAACCGACTTCAAAAATGGAGGGGGTTAATAATTTGTCTGTTTTTTTTTCCTATGTTTGTTACGTGATCTTCCGCCAATTATGAATTGATTTTGATGACTCTTTTTTTGTAGGTTATACTTCAGAGGTTGTTCCATATTTGCTTGGTTAAGTAGCTTTGTTTATAAATTAAAATAACTAAAAAAATACGTCATTCAAGTAAACGAAATTGCGTATCCAGCTTTCTTTGGAATTTTAAGTGGCGTCTTGTTAATTTACATAGTTTTTCCGTTCTTTCATGGATTTGGATGACAGGAAGTAGATACTAAAAAGCGGAAATTAAAAACTTTTATACAAAAAAGACAACCATCTTCAAAAACTACAAAGTAATAGTACACTACAAATAAAATTCGGGAAGGCGTTTGTGGCAGTTGTTTTTTTTTTTTTTTGTAAAAAGTTTTTTATTAATAATATTTAAAAAACAGTGATCCTTAAAGTCGAGTACACTTTTACCAAATCTCCTCTGAGTGTCTTTACTTGCACTTAACTTATTCTATTCAAATACTAAATATACTCACACCAAGAGAGGGTGATTTTGTTGTCGTTAATCTCAGGCTCCTGGATTTTCACTTCAACCGAGTCTTTCTTATCCTTATTTGTTTGGGCCTCCTGTAAATAAAATAGCACTTTATAGTGACACAAATTCCTAACAGTATCTGGTAGTAGTTTAACACGTTCACTGGCGGGGAAAAAAAATGTTGAAAGTCAAACCTTTAATAGCCTCAGGCGTAAGCGCCTGACGTGGTACCTAATGGGTTAAGGAACTTTGACTTTGTATAGTATAATCATCTGTCACTCATAAAGGCTTGACAATCTCTTTCTGTGTCCTATTAACGACCAAGACCTGTAACCGCTTTAACCTTTGGAACCCGAATAATATGTATAAGAAAATGTCGTAAATCATGTAATTATAGTTTTTTGCACAAAAGCTTTATTTTTTAGGTAGGGTTAGGATTAATTTAGTAATAACATGCGCTACAAAGTTGAAACTACTTGGGATGAACTACACTCTAATCTAACGGTACGGGTACGATCATTGGGGTAGTGGGTACGTTGAAACGAGCATATGAAGCTCACATATGAACAAATGATGAACACTTGAGGGTTACAACGAAAACTATTCTGTCTATTTACTATAGTTTTATTCCTAGACACGAATGGCAACAGGATTTACAGCCACCTAAATGCTCCCGTCGAATCCTCGAGGTGTTATGATATTGTAACTTTTTAACTGCTAAGGAATTTCTAACCTGAGACAGTAATATTAAGATTGATTTTAGCAGTTTGATCGCAAATACGACGACTCGACATACCTCAGGCAGTGTAAGCACTTCGTTAGTGACCTCGACAGCCCTGTAGAAGTTACTCCAGCGAGCCTTCTTTTCGCGCTTGCGCTTCAAACGGTTCAGCTTGACCGGATCCTGTTCCAATTAGATAAATGTTCCATTACTTACTGCCTATTAAATATTTACGAGTTTACTCATGTAATTATTTCATGTTTGCCCGACTAGTTCCGACCTCGAACGGAAGTCGAACACGACTCGCGACTCGCCATGTGACGAATCAGACAGAGAAGAGACCGAAACTAGTTGATCAAACCGAAATAGATACGTGGGTAAAACCGTATTACTTAATAGATTAATTATTGTCATCGAAAACAAAATGGAGAAGAGCAAACTGGAGAAGCTCTAGAAAGGCTGACCGCATTTATCTATTATATTTTTTATTTATGTAGTAACTGATAAGCTGTTTATTTTTTATCGCTACTTTAATAATACAAAACCAAAAAAATAACCAGAGCAGTTTGTGCCAAATAAATCTCTAAATCCGAAGCAAATTGAATGCAATGGTGAATTTTTATCGATAAAACAAGCCTAAATTCTTATATAAAGTTTACTTCAGCAAAACAAAAAAAAAAAAAAATTTATCCGCGAAGTATTAGATATAATGAATGTGTGGCCCTACAAGTGTGTGCGGAGACACTTCAAGGAAGGTTAGTTAAATATAAGCTAGCAAAAATAAACGTACATGCAAGATTGCGAATAGTCTTTTTCTAAATCTAATTTGGAGTAAAAAAAAAAATAAGAAACAAAATAGCCACAAAGAAAAAAATACCAATTTCTAGCAGAAGGGAGACAGCATAAGACTTAGAATCAGGTTGAGTTGAGTACTCTACCGACTATTCTCTTTGTTTTCCAAAAAAAAGGAAAAAACTAACATTGCTAACATCCTCCATGCGCTTAACGTCTTCCTCGGCTTGCCTGCGCTCTCTCTCGAGGCGTTCTTGATCACGAACGAGGAGCCGTTCGTTCAATTGGTCCCACTCCTCTTCTTCAGTTAGCACACGTTCGCGCTAAGTGGGTAAAGTTAGTTAAGTAAATAAGATCGAATACTGGTGATGATTGATCTTTCGTGTTTCGTCATCGAGGTAGAGATGTCTCAATTTAAACTACACTCCCCTCTGCCGAAATATCTAACGATCAATTGAATTGTGTATGAAACAAACAGGTAAGCAGTGGAGGGGAGTGCGATTTTATAATAAAAAAATCTCTACTGAGGTATAGGAAATATCGAAACGACGTCTTGGGCTCGTTCTTGAATTCGTTAGACTGATTGACCACACCCAAATTTAAAAGCAGCAAAAGGTGCAAAATAAAATTATGGGGAAGATTGAAGCCAAGCAGTGTAATAGAAAAGTAAAAATGTATGCTGAGAGTTGGATGAGTAGTATGCGTAACTAACGGATTTCTGACGTCTCTTTTTACACGCCGTAACTCAATAGTTTCATGTATTCCGTTTTTATTTGTTTTTTGTGACGATATCCTTCTATATACATAGAAGGGAAAATGTGTCTATGTTGGAAGAGATTTCTTTAGAAATAAGCATTACGTTTTTAAGTATTTTTCTGTTCCTTATTCCTATCTGTTTACAAGTGTGTGCATAAAATATGAAATACGGCACAGCAAGCTTTAGAAAGAGACTACTACGCAGAAAAATTGCCGAGACATATAAAAACGGTGCGGCGCCGCCCTACCCTAGCGTGACATGATTATAATATTCCCTACGATCCGGATCATTGACAGAAGTGTGCGACGCTATAACGCCGGGAATGCGCAACGCGTTACACATCGCAAGATGTTGCATTGCGAATTTCTGCACCGCTATTATGTGTGACAGCTATAGTGATACAAGCTCGAAGCCGAACATCTTACAAAACTAATGTGCTGGCTGAGGGGTTGCTAGATGCTATCTCAGTAGAACTAACCTCTTCCTTCCTATCTTTATCATCCTTATCTTCATCCTTATCAGGGTCATCCTGCTCCATTCTGTCATCCGTGTCGAACTTTTTCTCTGTTTTTTCTTCCTCATCTGTTTTTGGTGTATTTTGAACTTCCATTGGTTCTAGAACAGATTTTCGTGTTGTTATTATTGTATGAAAATAACGGTGATTAAGAAAAAGAAAATTAAAAAAATATTTAAATGCATGCTCACCGGTATCACCTTCTATTAGTGATTGATTCCTGAAATAGAAATAAAAATTTAGTATATAATAAATTTATGTACATAATAGGTACATGTACCAACTTATTTTATCCTACTATTAGGAATAAATAACATTATCACTTAATGATAATAAAATTGATGCACCACAAAATGTTTTAAAATAAAATGTACCTTTCACCTTCAAAAGTCAATTTCAAATTTACATTTTATCACAAAAACCAATAAGTACAGGAAAAATACAATTGAAACGAAAGGTCAGCCACCGTGGCTGTATTGTTGTTGAAAATAATTGTGTTATAATACATATTTTATAGAACGCGTCAAATCGCTACGCCATTGGCTCTTTTATAATCTATTTATGATAATACAAGCGTTCGCCCGCGATTTTGTGCGCCTGAATGTCAGTCCCTCAGGCGACTGACATTCAGGCGCCAGTCAGTACCAAAATTCGTCAAAATTGGTTCAATCGTTTAGTCGTAAAAGACTTACTTACTTAGACTTACTTTCGTAATTATAATATGAGAACGGATATTTTTTTCATAATGTCCTTCGTAATGATTGTGCTCGAAATGTAGGTTTGCTTCTAAGCTATAAGTATTTACTATTCTAGCTACCTCGTAAAGCCATGTCACGTACGAACGAATTTATTGCGTTGCACAATATGCAACAACTTGGTTCGCAGTTCCGTACCACTAACGGACATCGAACACTATTCGTCCAACATGTTTGCGGGGATCCTATTAGTATAAGGACGGTGTTCGAAAAGCTTAAATAAATGTTACGAAACAAGTGTTCTTCCCTTCACAATCGACCATTGCCAACGGCGCCGCATGGCTAATAAATTCACGACTGTTGTGCGCGAACTCGATACGCACTATGTTCGCGTTCGTGATCGAATATACCGACCATACGTACGAACCACTGCCTCGTTAGCCTAGTGGTCCTAAACGCGACTGCTACGCTAGAGGTCCTGGGTTCGACTCCCAGGTCGAGCAGTGTTATTGGGTTTTTCTATGAAATTCTCAATAACAGCTCTGAGTTAGGATTTATGCCCGTTATAGCGTACATTGGTACACTTCTGCCTTGCCCTTCGGGGAATACAGGCGTATGTGATGATGATGGAACGTACGAACCAAATGTTGAAGTTTGATGTTTTTGTTCGCAATGTTGGTGTTCGTATGTGCGTACGTAAAGCACCCGTGTACGTAAAGTACATAAGTAAAGCCCCTGCTAAGTTCAAAACTGTTGTTTTTATGGATTCGTCGACTGCCTCGTTGGTCTAGTGGTCGCAGTTGTTACTGCTGAGCATGGGGTTGCCAGCTCAATTTAGGCGAAGTGTCATACAGGATTTTTTAAGGAAGCCTATGCTTTATGTCTGGATTCCTGCCTGGTCTATTGCACGAGGTTTTTATTTTAGGAATGGGAAATCATCAAATGCCTTCCCCCACCCTGGGCGGGGCGGGAGGGAGTGTCAGACTTTTAGCGGCTAAAACCCATCCATGTTCCTTCTTGTGCCACGAGTTTAGGGTTCCTTTCGAGGTTTTTTGGGGCGCCGACATTGACACCGCCGACTTGACATTTGTGCTCACGACATGTGGCAGCCCAGAACAACCCGCAGCCCCGGCAGGCATGGGCCTCGAGTGGCCCCTTCAAAAATTTGCTGACATCTCCTTGCAGCGCGCGTGGAACACGAACGCGCCGTCGACACGCCCTATCGTTACGGACGGTGAGCTATCCATTGCTCACCGTTAACAGGCCCGCGTCTACGGTGGCCGGGAGTCGACTCGCGGCTCCCGACGCCCGGATCGTCAACTGCGGCAATTGGGACGGGACACTCTGCCTCAACCGTCCCGCCGCCTCCTACTCTAGCATAACTGCCTCGCAGAAGGATTACATGGGGCTAACACGTAACTAGCAACATGTAATATGCACACCTTAGTTTAACCCTCGGGGGAAAGTAGCCCGTGATGTTATGTCATGCCAAAAGATTATAACATACAGGCAGACAGACAAATACGTATGACGACCATGACGCATCTACAAGGCTTCACGCATACCATCACGCCTGTATTCCCCGAAGGGTTAGGCAGAGGTGTAACAATGTACACCCACTTTGTTTAGGTCCCATGTAATAAGGGGCGAGCCTATTGCCATTAAACAGGCACAAATCGTAACTCCGAGCTGCTACTGAGAATTTCATGGAAAAACCCAATAACACTTTTTGCTCGACCTGGGAATCGAACCCAAGACCTCTAGCGTAGCAGTCGCCCTTAGGACCACTAGGCTACCGAGGCAGTTCTTCAGTTATAACTTACTTAGAGTCACCACTGAGCTTCGGTTCTTCAGCAATAGGCGCCGCTACCGGTGCAGGTACTGGTGCGGGAGGTGCAACTGATTCCGGCGCCGCGACCGATGTGGGCGGAGGAGGAACCGGTGCCGGTGCGGCAACCGGGGCAGGCACACCAACTGGGGCCGGCGCGGCTACTGCTTCAGGGGCAGCAACCGATGCAGGCGCGGCAACTGGCTCAGGAGCAGCGGCCGGTGTCGACGGTGCGACTTTTTCTGGTGAAGCAACCGGTGATGGTGCTCTAGCCGGTTCTTGTGGTGTTGGCAATGCAACCGGAGATGAAGGGGCATCCGCTGCAGGAGAGCTATCTGGTTGCGATGTATCATTGTCAGAATCTTCCTGGCTGGGAGAATACGCTCCTCCTCCTGGCTTTGGTTCCTCTGCTATAGGTTCAGGAGGTTCATCACGTGTTGACTGAAAAGATCAAGTTTTATGACTTTAAAAGTATGTTTTGTGTTTACCCATCTGTTATTCCATAATACAATCTATCTCACTGCCAGATGTGACCCAGATCCGTTAAGCCGTTTAAGTGTGAAAGAGTAACAAACGGACATCCATCCTAACAAACTTTCACATTTATCATATTAGTAGGATAGGATTAGCTTAAGCACGCATTGTGCGCGTGCGGCGTTCATGGCGGTGTTGTTTTTTTTCTGTTGTTAAATCGGTCCAGCCGTTCAAGAGGTTAGCTGGGACAAACAGAGTGGCAAGTGAGAGTTTTTCTCTCACGTTCGATTGCGAGCGCGTTTAAATTTTATATGTTTTGGCGATGTTGTTTTTTTTTTGTTTTGTAATATAAATAAATAATAAATGAAAAATCAGGTTTCTCCTAGGTACCACCAGGTAGCGCTATAACTATTCCCATATAAAATTGTAACGTGCTCGCAATCGAACGTGAGAGAAAAAACTCACACTTGGCACCCATACAACAAAATATTTTTTTAATTATATAGATTTTCTAGACAGTATAAATAAATAAAATAAAATTGTCTTTTTGTAATAAATAATAACCGACATTAACGCGGACGAAGTCGCGGGTAGATGCTAGTTTATAAATATAATTTCGGTGTCCTATTCCTATCATGGACAGTAACAATATATATGGCCTTCTTACAGGTATCTTAGCTGGTGTAGCAGCAAGTCGGGATGATGAGGACCGCCGCGTCGTCCGTGCGGCAGGTACTGCACGCCTCGGAGTCGCCGGCTCGTCAGCATCCTCAGTGGAAGTGTCCATCATAGATGTGTCAGGTATTACTGAGGACAATGTACATGGGCTGGTTACTAAATGCGGGTTACAATTACTATATTCTATGGTGGCTTACAATCAGTCCACAGCGAGGACTAGTGGTTTTAATTAATTAATTATGGACTCACAGAGTTGAAAATTGTGTACATGCATTTAAGATAATAATGCCATGAAAATTTTATCTTGTACACAACTTCCAACTTCATCTATGACTAGCTATACTATGCATTTTCACTTGCGTTAAGTTACGTCTTTGGTTACTGCTCTGTGCCTATGCATCATAGCTTAATTTTATATAGTATATAACCTACCTCGATAAACAGGTAATAAAAAAAAAAATCCAAATCGGACCAGTAGTTCATGATTTGTGAGTTCAAACAAACAATTTCTTCAGCTTTATAATATTGGTATAGATGAATATTGTATTAGTTCATTTCAGTCTGTGGTCACCATTCTGCCTTGAGCTAGAGATGATCAATGCTCATGTCTTCTCAGTATGAGAAAAGGCATTTGCCCTGCAGTGGAACAATAATAGGCTATCAGTAGATTTTCAGTAAATCCATTGTTAATTATTGTACAGGACATTCAAATAGATGACTATACTATGTGAAATATTTAATTGCTTCATAAAAGCAGCATGATAAGATACCCCTCTAGATATGGATGTGTTTTTTACCATAACTAGATAGGTTTAGTTCCACACTGTGCAGGAAATAATTAGCCAAAGGTAATGGCAGCAAAGCTAGTTTGATCTAGATGTTGATCTACATGCATAAAATTGTCAAGGACGCCAATACATAAAACATTACAAAAAACATTTTTTCTTCACTTCTGAAAACGAAAGTCCTCAATTCAACCTATTTCATAATGGCTTAAAAGTTTAAGTTTATTTTATGGTAATTATTCTTGTGTACCTGTGAAATTTTAACTTTATCAGCCAAGGCACTATTTACCTTTTTCAGTATTTACGTAGTATGCTAGTGATAAAATTAAAAAAGGAAATGGTTATCATTTAAAGAACATGGCTGAATGTACTGACCTAGCCAATAATAGACTTTTACTCAAGTTAATTAATGTCATGTAATAACTCCAATATAATAACTGTTTACTGTTTTAGATTAAGTCTATTTTCCCAATGGGAAAACCTGCATTTAGAGTGATCATGGATGTCAGCAGGAGGATAATGTTTAGGGCAGCATCACTATAAATTAAAAAAATTCAAACTCAGAATTGGTCAAACGTGATCAAGTTAGACTGTTCCAAGTTTGAATTATTATATTTCTCATATTGCAAGTGTTTTTATGGCATTATGTCTTCTCATGTTGTTCATCAGAGATCTTAAAGCCAAATATATGTTTTATGTACAAAAGATCATCTTTCAATTTTAATTCTTGATAGCTTCAATGCTATCAATAGTTGATTTTAATAATTCAGCAAAATCAACATTATAATAAACAGATTTTTTTTTAAGAATAGTAAGTTAAATCCAGGTGTAATTTTTTATAGTAGGGACTTTGTGAGTGAACACATTGATGACCATAGTAGTGTTGTTTTAATTCAAATATGTAGGTACTAACAACATTACTGAAGTGAGTGATACAACCTTGAAAGTTGAGTGACACTTCAAACAAAATTAATGTTTTTGTTCAGATCTTAGAGATAACACTAATGTTGAATGTTCCCATTGATTTGAAACTAAATTATTTTTTGATAACAGCCACATTGTAACTTCCCATGACCTTACTTTATTACTCTAACACCAAAATGTGACATCATGGTTATTACTGAAAACAAAATTTCAAAAATGTTACGCGTTAGCCAACAATTTTCTCCCCAAACCAAAATACCCAATAATCTTATCATTCCAGTATTTGGTTTGTTCTAATTAGATAGAGCTAACATAGCCTGACGTCATGTGAAACCAAGCTTTGTAAACTCATCAAACATCTTTACTCGCCAAAATTGTACACGTGCCTGTTCGAATAATATTGATTATACTAAAGATAGAAACAAGAAAATTAATACAAAACAGCTCATAACAGAACGATCATCATAAAACGAGGAAGATTTACCGATTCCTAACTTTGCTTCTAGTGCTTTCTTCAATCTTTCAACTAAAGCCGGCTTGTTCCCTTTAGTGTCCAAACCGAGGGCGCCAAGCTCAGATCTTAGATCCACAACTTTCATCTTTGAAGGATCCATACTTCAGTTTTTATAATCAGAGCTGTTCACAAATCACTATATTCCAATTCACATACACTATTAACGAAAATTAAGTGTAATCAAACATTACTCGCAATAATTTACAATGAGAAAGCGCCAAGCCAAACCAAGATGGCCGCGCAACAACACGTACGTAACGTAACGGATCCGGAAGTGGAAAGTTGTCGATTGATCCAATCTCTATTGTCTATGAAATACCGAATAATCGACTATAATAATAACCAAATATGTGACCCAGTGGTATCATTTTTAATCGAAAAAAAAAGTTTAAAAGCGCGGGAATTATAAACAGATGGCGGTTTGTTTTGTTGCCTAGATACAAATAAAAATAAAAATAATTTATTACGTAGAGGTAGGGGTACTGTTTTAGATATTTTCGTGAATCTCATAAAATTCTTGTAAAAAATATGGCTGCAAAAAGAGAGATTGAAAAAAGTAATGTCGTTATTCTTGTGTTTATCTTAAGAAGTTAAGTTTTACCTACAGTGGGTTTAATAACTTTTGTTATTTTTAGTTGAACCTGAAAATGACTTGGAAGCGAGGATTATAGAAGCATTTGAAGTATTCGACCATTCTGCAAAACAAGTCGTTGACGTTAGAGAAATTGGTACCATCTTAAGATCTTTAGGTTAGTATATTGGAACCAAAGAGATTAATACTACCTACTTACTAATAATTTAATGTCTTTGATTGGTACCCATTTAAAAACACAATTTATAAATGTTACTTAATCTACCTTACCTCAAGTACCTTATTTGCAACTTACAGATGTATGTATATTTTGCTTGTTTTCTTGAAATTCAATACTTTAGTCGCTTATTTTATTTTTATCAATCATTCAAATTGTCGGTATTACCTACAGGCTGTTGTCCTACCGAAGCAGAGATACAGGAGGTGATTTTAGTGACGGAAAGTAAAGAAGCTACGGGAAATGTGCAGCTCGAAAAGTTTTTGCCCTTCATGACGAAAGCTATGACGGAACATAAGTATGATATTTTTTTTACTTTTTTTCGCGCTTCTTGGGGACTGCCAGATAACTTGGTATTGTCAAGCAAGCTCAGATTTTTACTGGACAGTTGACTCGACTGTCCAGTAAAAATCTGAGCTTGCTTGAGCTTGATTTAGGTTGGTGCCTAAATGGGTAGTTTTAAAAGTAGGAGCAGACCGGAGTTAAGACAATCTTCAATGATAGTTACCAATCAGACACTCAATTTCTGGTTCTTTTTTAGTCGACAAAGTAAAATAATAAAGTTACTCCAAGAAAAAAAGCAAGAAAGCCATCAATAACCTTATTGGGTATAGTAGCCGCCAAGGTTCGTGAGCACAAACGTCAATTAAATTTTTGGCCTTTTGGGTTCCATTCTGGTCGCCGACGCTTCACAAAATCGGTCCGACTGTCTGACCAATCGCGTACAGTGTCGGCGACCCAAAAAACTCAGACAGGAACCCAAAAATTAGCTTGACGTTTGTACTCACGACTCGTGGCGGCTACTATACCAGAGTGCCTACAAAAAGTGCTTAACTCTTTTTGAGTAGGTTTTACCCGGCAAGTGCGGAGACGTTGTTGGCAGCGTTCCGTTATTTCGACGAGGAAGGACGCGGCTTTCTCACCAAGGAACGGTTCGCACAACTCATGCTCGAGGAGGGTGAACCTTTTACACAGGTCAGCAATAGATCTAATGTAACGGTCCACCTACATAATTATATTATTGTGTACTATTTATTTTAAGCGAAAATAATTCGTCAATAAATATAACTAGCTTTTGCCCGCCCCTTCGTCCGTGTAAATTAGTATAAGGATTTCTATTTTTTTTTAATTAATTATAACCAGTAGAGTACTTACCCAAGGATTACATAGCTTCTTATTAGCGAAATAATTTTCAGAAAAAAAAGATACTAACTCTTTAGCTTTATAATAATATAGTATAGATAAGTATAGTAGTCGCCAAGAGTCGTGAGCACAAATGTCAAGTTAATTCATGGGTTCCTTTCTAGGTTTTTTGGGCCGCCATGACGCCGACGCTGCACGCGATTGATCTGTCAGCCGGGCCGATCGCGTGCAGCGTCGGCGCCCCAAAAAATCAAAAATGAACTTGACATTCATGCTCACGACTCATGGCGACTTATTTAACCTTTTTACCACCACCGTCATGAGATGACAAACCAAAATGTGCCCAGCACGCCATGGTCACGATCCCATGACAGACTTTTATACGTAAATAAAACTCATAAAACAACATTGAAATAATTCCGAACTCACTATTATTTTTTAGGTGTTAAAGGATGAATTCGTAGCTTGGCGCTGAGGGCACGTTTTTGCTTTTTTGACATGGCGGTCAAAAGGTTAAGGCGTTTCAACCACAAACCGTCATATCTTATCTTTTACAGAAATGTCCCAATGCAAGGCATTTCTGGTACCTACAGTAATGTAATCATTTTGATGTTGTTCAATTTTATTTCATGCTTTCCCCTGCGACATCGGTATTACCTACAGGAGGAGTTCGACGAGATGATCCAAACCGCGTTGGATCCCATCACTGACACCATTACCTACGAATTCTACATAAACCAGCTTATGGTGCGTAATATTCTTATGATAATAGGTTTAATTATTACCTACAAGCGCGTAGTATTAGCGATTCTAGAGCCCAGTCGTGCCGTGTCTGCCGCAGGGATAAAACATGTCGCAGTTGTGTTGCGCCCGTGGGGAAGCCTTTAGACCATTGGTATCTCACTTTGGTGATGTACAAATAAAAAGGACCATATTGACTTTGACTACCTATATCAAGGCTTTTATAAGTTCTGCACCGGCTTACTTATGACAACAGTCACCTTAGCTTTTTCCCAACTACTTTGGGGTCGGCTTTCGGCCTAACCGGATGCAGCTGAATACCAATTTTTTCATGGAGCGACTGCCTTTCTGGCTTCCACAACTCAAAGTTACTGGGCAACACGATACCTCTTGGTTAGAGTGGTTGTCAGACTTCCTGGCTTCTGACTATCCGTAACGACTGTCAAAGATCTACGAATGACAGCCGGGACCAACGGCTTTACGTGCTTTCCGAGGCACAGGGTGTCACACCACCAACTTCCAAACTCCGGGGATGCTACTGAGCAAATCCTAATGGAAAAAACCCAATAACACTTTTTGCCCAACCTGGGAATCGAACCCGGGACCCCACGCTCATCAGCCGCGCTTGCAACCACGAGACCATCGGAGCAGTTACAACAGTATAATAAGTTCAATTTGTTCCTATTGACCTAATTCTAAGTTCTAAAATCCAAATAGCTCCAAGGGTTTATTCATAATTGTGATGTTTCTACCACTAACTTCAAGCTAGACATGCCTGGATTTGGGGCAGGGATTAATAACATGATGATTAAATGGAAATAAATAAGCCTATAAAAGTCAGGCTTAATAGGTTTTATTTCTTATTCGGAATAGCCAACAGAATAAAACAAATTATTTTTATTACATTATAAGTATATTCTAGTAATTTTAAAACCGTGGTAAAACTATACTTAAAATGGAATTAAATTACATTAAACATATTCCTCACATTACATTTAAAAAATGGAAAAATCTCGGAACTTGGAGCTCCTGTTATGTTACCTAATCTAACCCCAAGCTGTAATCACAATTTTTGAGTAATAAGGTTACAATCATGACAATAGTAAGAAATATTGACGAAAAGAAATTAAACACAAAACATATTGAATGTAAGTATAATACTTCCTTACTAAACGGGTGCTTTGGAAGAGCCGTTACCATACTAGTGTATCCCGTATCTGGTCCTGCTTAGAACAAAGTTACACACCTAGTTCTGAGTTGCGAGCTTGCTTGCGCGTCGAGTACGAATAGTACTCGGAGTAACGTTAGCAAGCCGTGCTGACATCCGCGTCGGTGTAGCCCTGCCAGAGCTCTTTAATTCGCCAAATCTATCATCGGACTGGTCGTCAGTCTTCACGGAAGCTCTTTCAGTTGAATTAGTGTCCAGTTGGGCCTCACTCCCGTTTGTTTTTTGTGAATTGTCTCCCTTGTTAGAGTCGTCAGCCGACAATTTTCCTGCCTCATTGGATACATCCGAGTTTTTAATATTAGCTTCGTCGTTAGTTTCCATATTTTGTGTCTCTGAATCATTTTGAGTTTCAAGGTTATCAGTAAAATCATCTTCTTGTGATGCGGTGTTATCGTCTCCAACATTTTCTTCGGTCATATTCTCATCAACATTTTCTTGAGTTGCAGCATTATTTTCTTCGTCGTCTTGATCATCTTCATTTTCTAGTTTAAAATTATTTTCAGTTTGTTCAGTTACAGATTGTGGATATTCGTCGCCATCATTATTAGCGGTCTCCTCACTTGCTTTTTCACCATTTCCTTCATTAGCTGTGTCTTCTTCTTCTGACTTTCTTATAGACAATAATAGATCCGTTATCTGGCCGTCTAATTCGGAGGGAATAATATCATCTTTCTTCTGGTCCTCTTGTTTAACCTCAACCAGGGTTACGTCATTAGAGAAAGAGGTGTCATTATTTTCACTACTCTCACCATTTGTTTCCCGAGGGGGATCCTTCGAGCAGACTTTTACGCGAAGCGTAGACCGTCCTGTAAAGGTTAAAAATAGGAATATACTTTATTAAAATTAAAAATGTATGTATGGGCCTTGATGCCTGATTTAAATAAATAGAAAGATAAAGATCTTACGAAAAGTACTATCAATAAATAATCTTACCAATAACAGTTCCGTCAGCGGCCACCACGCCGTCAAAATCAGTTTTCTCAGTGAACCCAACAAACAACAAATTGGGGATAGTTCTATGTTTCTTTATAGACTTCGGGTTGAACTGGCTCAGGAATACTTTCATCAACTTCCTCTTTGGCAGTATAGGCCGACCCATAATCTGAAATTCAAGTTAATTAGGTAAAAAAAAATGATTGCGCTGACATCCATTTACAAGATTTTTTCCAACTTTCTTGTTCATTAAGTTAAACAAGCCGACGCGTGACGGCACACGGGGATTAAAGCTAGATACGGTCTCCGTTCTTCTCCAGAACAGTTCCTACACAAAGAGCTGTACTATAAAAGGACATTATGATTTGCTTACCTTGACATAATAAGGCAAAATGTACATCTGGCGATTTGCATTCGGAGTGTTGAAAGCAGTGGTGATGGCATCACCCTGGCCTTCTTGAGACTCATTTGTACCAGAAACTATTGCAGCCTTCTCATTGGCCTTCATTGTCAATTCTGCTGTCGTATTTTGGAAGGTCTCGTCGAAATTGATTATCCTGATGATATACTAAAAAATAAATAACCTATATTAAACCTCATGTTATGATAGCCCAGTAGTTAAGGCGCCTGCCCCTCATGCACGAGGTCGTAGGCTTACACCCAAAAGCATGGGCAAGTACCTATGTGACTATTTCTATTTCATAATAATTATATAGTGTCTATATATATCTTCGACATCACTGATATCAGTGAAGAAAAACATGGACCTGGAACCTAGTTATAAGATATAATTAATTAATTTATTCATTTTGGACAACCATAGTCCATTATATTAGTAAAATACCTTTGTGTACTACTAACACTAGTAGAATGTACAAAGAACGATAAAGCAAGAAATAAGAGTAACTTGACCATTCTCCCCACATAGTGCCTCAGAATAGGGAGCAAGGACACTCCACTACTTTTTTCAGGGTGCTTATTGTCACTGACTCGTGCTCTACGCATCAGTGATGCTACTTTTTTGCAAATCACTGCATGGAAGTCGTCAGTAAATATATAAGTCTGAAATCGTCAATACAGCTTGAACAAGCATTGTGGTCAATGCTCATAGATGCCTTTCTCGGCATAAAAAGTCTTACTATCCTTTGCATTGAGGTGGAACAATAATACATTAGTAATAAACCGGGTAGAATAAATTTAAGTAATGCCTTCCCTTTGGCGAGTGTTGTTACGTTTTCACATAATTATTAACTTACCGGTATATATTTTTTCAAGAGATGCGGTAAGAACCGCCTTAAATCATTGACTTTAAGGGTAGTGTTCAAAAAGTCTTTGTACTCTTGGGTGTTCTCATCAAACTTGTTGTAACCTTTTTTTATAAAGTCAATCTGATCTTCAGGAGGTGCTGCTGCATCACTTGTTGAAACATTTCCATATAATTCTTCGAGCTAAAAAAAGATTTATTTGTTACTACTATGAAGTTACAACACAAATTAAAAAAATAATTGTTACATGAATTAATCTTACTTTCGAAAACATTTCATTCAGTCTTGTCTCAAGGAGGCAAGTCATATTGATTCTGAAGAATTCCCCAGGATCCTCTGCAAGCAAAGAATTTCAAAGTTCAAATGCACTATAATTTTAAATATGTAATACTGTGTGCTACTCATAGTTTATTAAAAAATATTATTTAGATCAGGATCCATTACACATAATCTAAGCACTAGAGTCTTTTATATATTTGCAATAAAGGATCATAATCATTCAGTCGTTCTGCAATATTTTATTAAGGACACCATAAACGTAACTGCAAACAAAATCGATCGTATCAAATAAACCTGAACTAAGTATCGTAACGTGTGTGTGTATTAACTGCAAAACTGACAGATATTTTTGGCAGTAGCAAAATTGTGACCTTCTTCGTGGTGGCACACCTCGGGATCTAGACGCTAGGGTCTTGGCGTCAATGCATCTGTGGATGCCAATGAAAGGAATGATGTGGACAACCGACTTGATAAGGCCCGTAACGGAAGAGTGGTTGGAGGGGCTGGACGCCCTCAGTTTTCAGCAAACGCAGTTACTAACAAGACATGGTTGCGCCAAGTAGTTACTTTAGTAAGTACATGCGGCGCAGCATACCCTGGAGGAGTGCTCAGCTTAGGTTCAGTACCTCATCGCGACACTTGGTGTATCATGAAGCGTCAGATCACGTTTCACGTCACACGTTTTTACTCTACCCGTAACAGAAGAGCAGCCGAGAGCTCAATGATCTCCGGCTACTGTAAGGAGAGAAGCCTATGGGCGGTGAACCTGGGGCTGTTAGTCACTCGACCAGATGTAGCCTAAGACGGGGGCGCGCAGTGTTCCGTGCGCGCCTCTCTAGGAGAATGTGCTGTCGCAGGACAGTTCGCACACGGTGAAGGGGTCTGCTAATGGCGTTCCAATTCCAGTAGAGGGCCTGGCTACTGCATTTACTCGCATGAGATTGCTGGGCCCTACGGACCTACGTTACTTAGTTCATTTTTATCTACACAATTGTTTTTTTTCCTATTTGCAGTTACGAGTGTGCCGTGCTTTAGAGAGGACTGAAAGTAGTCAACAAATAATAGCTTTTTATGCTTCGATTTAAATAAAAATATATCACACATGTTTGATCTATTAAACAAACATGCATGATATATTTTTATTTTTTCATTATACTTGTACATGATGATTAATTTGGTATGAAATTAGCTACTCAAATAAATTGGAGAAGTTAATGTCGTTAAAATTAAATAATAAATTAACAAAAACACTTACTAGGTGTAGGCAAAGGCTTGGTTTGAGAAAATCAGTATAACTTAGAAATAATAAATGAATAACTACCTGACTCAATAAAGTCAATTTTCTGTTCTTGGTGTGATGCTAAGACGCCCCCGGCTTCTAAAGCTATGTTCAGGAAATCGGCATCAGTCTCTTCAGGGAACTCCTCTCGATAAATAGCGAGGATTTCGAGCAGGCTGCCAACAACTTTTCCTAACATGATAGTTCGGATACGCTCCCGTACAGCCTGTTTCATAACACGCTGTAGCTGAATTGAGCGTAACGCAGGAGCGTGTTGAGGATGTTGATTAACCAATTCCTTTACGTGTTTCATGATCGCACCTAAAGCCAGCTCCAAGCGGCCGCTGACCTGCTGCGTGGGCACACGGTCGGGCAGCAGCATGCGCGAGACATTCCCATCAGAAGACGGCTCGGTCGCAGCCGCCACCAAACTTTTACGTTCAGTGACAGTGTTAGACGCCAATTTATTGGGAGCAGCAGGCGCTTTCGGCTTTGATACTTTAGACGGGGCGAAGTCTTTGTTAGGCGTCTTTCGTGGAGCTTTCTGGTTTGCAATCTTTTGGCCTATAGATTGCTTTGGTACCTTTATATCCATTAGAGGCGCAGGTTGTCTAGGGGCGAACTTTGGACCTTGGTTGGGACCTTGACCTTGGTTAGGTCTTGGGTTCCGAAAATTTCCAGATCCAATAAAACCTGGGGCATATTGTTGAAATTGGGACTGATTCTGTATTTTCTTTCTAGGGATTCTTTTAGGGGCATTGTCATATTGCCATTGGTTGTCAGCTTGGCGTTTTCTACCAAATGGATTGCCGTAATTGGGTCCGGTTTCGTTAAAGTGGCTAAAATTGCGATTGGAACCATGCTGATCTGGTTCATCGTATCGCATTTGACCATATGAATGTCTCTGAAATTCAATTACAAAAAGATGATGATTAACAAATTATGCTGAATATTCATTTGTGGGTTATTCATCTGATTACCTCTTGCTTATTTTATTATTTAATCAGATGAATGGTTTATAACATTTCAGCATATTTGGAGGTGAACCGGTCTAATGAAGAACATTAGTTTAACATCCAGTTCAAATAACTATTGTACACAGAGATTGAGTGCTAAATTTCAATTTCTATTAATTTTTAATAGTCATAGAGCAAAGTATTGACTACAGCAAGTTTTAGTTCCTTAAATTCCATATAGTTGTAGACACACATATTGACATGTTGAAAAAGCCTACAAACCAAAATGTTGTGTTTCCAGGCAGCATAGCAACCTTTGAGCTTTCTCAACAGTACTATGAATATTGTGTCATAGATGAATTTAAAAAACGTCTAGCTGTTGATAGTTTTTTTTTATCAGTAAATATTTTCAGATTTGGAATCTATCACACAAGCAAAAAATTGTTGTAATCGTTTTTCCAGTTCTGCTTTGCTTTGCGATGGTCCTTTTCTCATAGAACTCAAAACACTCATAACATACACATAATATTTTGTTTATCGCTACAGGTATAAATAACATCTGATTAAGAGGAAAACAATACAGTTAACATCATCTTTAGCCATTACACAACATAAATAACTTTGTTGGTTAAAATATGCAAGTTCAATACTAGTATTTAGTACCAAACTAATGTATTTTTCAACAAATTTTTAATAGGTGCAGCAGAAATATAGTAAAGCTGATAAATTTCTAAACATCCAAGCTTGGCATGCAAGTCAATGGGTCCCTTACGCACTTCTGATTGATCATGCAATCACTTTGATGTATAGACACATGTTTTCATCATTGCAGTGTTATTTTTCTAAATGATTAAAAAAACCATTATGCATAATACATTATATATAAAACATCTCAATGATACCCTAAAACTTCTGAAGAAAAATTATGTGCCTGCAAGAAACGGTAACATTTATCCATTGTGTTGTATCATACCGATGCTGATGACTTGAATTGCTGCTCCATGACAAGCAACTCTTGCTCCTGCTCGATCATCTCACGCTTGCGCTTCAGAAATTCCAACTGCATTTCAATATCCTGAGGAAAATTAATAAAATATCTCTTGAGGTACTAAAAATATATATATATTCCGATGAAAGTAGACTAGTAGTACTAAACTGTGGTCCGGCCACAGAGGAACACAAGAAAAAATATTAGAGTTGGATGTATAGAACTTTCATGGAAACTTCTAGGGACTTGAATGAGGAATAGCATCCATAATATTGTGTTGATCTGAACCTACTGTAATAAGTCATTTTATTTATTAAACTTTAGGTTGGAATTTCAAACGAAAAATTGATACGTGAGTAGTTGTGTCCAAAAACTCAATAAATCAGAACACCCGACGATTACTCGTTTAGCGACGCACTGTCAAAATTTACAGGGCTGTGTGATTATGCCTCGACGGCAAGATTTAAATCGTCTTTACGTAGTAAAATCGATAAATGTTATAGAATAATAACTTTAACTTCTTGAATGCCTTTGTGCAGAAGACAACAGTTAGATCAATCTCACGTCGGTACCATGAAAGACCATCAAAGGGTGGTGATTATTGGGAGAATTGTGGACATTGAGCAGTAACAAGTAATAAACGCTGTAATGGAGCATTTTGATCAATAATATACATGGTGCCATTGTAAATTATGTTGGTTGGTACCTGCAAATGTCCGGTCATTAGCGGTCCGCCACCTGCTGCGGAATTGTGGTTGTTGCCCCGGCGGCTAATGTGGCGACGCATTTTGGGAACTTATTTTATTCTAGCGAAAGGAAAATTTCGATAAGTAGGTTAATGAGCAACAGTCGATCCGTCCACGGCAATCGGCTGTCCGGCTGTCATGCGCATAGATAATATAGAGATTTAGAGATACAGTCGACTCTTGTTAATTCAAACGGTCTGCAATAATTCGAACCTCTATAATTCAAAGTTATCACTAGTTCCCTACAAAATCTCTTGATATTTCGAACTAAATGTATACATCTTTATGCACTTGGTAATTCAAACAAAAAAATCATTGCTACGTAACAAAACGACGCGTTAATTCGAACTCATCGGCGTCAAACACTCGACAATTCAAAGCTGCAGAGAGAAAGAGACAGAAAGATTGTAATTAAATTTTGAGTCATTTTCAAACTTGTATTAATTATCAATAATAATTATTACACGAGCCTTTTTTGTTATGATTTGTTTGACACACACTTCCGCACAAGTTGGTTTGTTTAGTTATATGGATATAAATAATAATTGATCAACACTGAATAAATAAAAGTTTTATTTATTTTCCCTCAAAAATTTCGAACCATTTGATATTTCAAACACTCAATAATTCGTAATATTTTAAGTCCCTCTAGTTTCGAATTAACGAGGGTCGGCTGTACTTGCTTGTGAGCTGTGCGCACTGCGCAAGTCAACAAAAATCAATGAAAAACCATAGATAAAAGTAGTACCGCACCGTGCGGTACTACTTTTATCTATAGTTTTTCACGTAACAAGTTACGATTGTAACCACAGATTACTTTATGCCACATAGCATGTCTACGTCTGTACATTTTTAAAGTTGCCAATGTAAAATAACTTAGATAATATGCCTATAGATCGAACCACCGCGTGGCCGCTCATGAGACAGCAATATAAATCTTCAGTGTTACTATTACATAAAAAGTTCCTAAAATATGACCAAAATTATACTTGTCTGCGGACTACACATTGATTGCTATTTTAAATTATAATTTATGTATGCGAGTATGCGACGTGTTAATGTAAATGTAAATGCATCCATGTGTAGGTAGATATCATTTCACTTTGGATGTTTAACAGTATAAGTGTGTAGTAGTAGTGTTAGTAGTCGTTAGCCTAGTGGTTATAAGCGCGACTTCTACACTAGAGGTCTTGGGTTCGATTCCCAGGTCGAGCAAAAAGTTTTATTGGGTTTTTCTATGGAGTTCTCACTAGCAGCTCGGAGTTAGGATTTGTGTCTGGTTAATGGCAATAGGCTCGCCCCCCTATTACATGGGACTTAAACATTCCGGCGAACTGTGGGTGTACATTGGTACACCTCTGCCTAACCCTTCGGGGAATACAGGCGTGATGGTATGTATGTATATGTGTAAAAAAATTTATTTACAATTAACTAACGTTTCGGTAACTGGCTGTTGCCTTTAAAAAAATGCGATTTACACGACTAGCATGATAATATCCCGTTCTTTAATAAACAAAAATAATGGATCAGTCAATCGAGCCAAACATATACCAAAAGGTTTACGACACCTGATTAAATCAATGAAACACTTACCTTCCATTTCGGTTTATAGACGTATGTAGTCACATGTAGACACTTGAAACGAACTCTTAAAACCGCTCATGTTCGCTGTTGTGTTGCGACTACAACAATAACAAGTGGAATCCGACGAAAAAGCGATAAGTTACACTTTACGGCGGGTGGCGCACGAGAGGAGCCATGAAAGTCCCTGGCGCTTGGCGCCTCAGAGGTGCCACGAAAAATTTTTTCGCCGCCAGAAGCTATAGTTTGAAAAAACTACCATCGCTCTGAATCGGTTAAGTTTGAATCGTATTATACACCCCATATCGTATTCTATGATCAACTGTCTAACAATTAGGGTTAAAAACCTCGTGAGGCAATCTGGTAGTGATATAACCCTATGACAGATAGATGACGTGGGGGTGCTCTCTCAGTTACAAGCTTTGATGTAAGGTTCTGTAGGCAATATTTGGAACCCTAAGGCTTCCCGATCCTTCCATTCCGTTACGTATCCCATCACACCCTATATATTCCCATCCTCCAGGTAGCAACGAAAGAGGTATACGACTTGGCAGATAAAATTGAAGCAGAAAAGAAGAGAATTCTGGCTGCACAACCGAAAAAGAGACGACCCTCAGAATTGTTACGCGCGGCCACGGCCGGCGCCGCCACGACATAATGTGAAGCGATGCTGGACCGCCACTCCGATATCAGTTAAAACTGTCTAAAATCAGTTTCAAGCTGGCAACACCGGCTTAATACTACCTATGCGATGATTTTGTGTAAAATTATGGTTTGTATCTTCTCTAAGAAGCTCATAATAGTAAGCTTATTTACGTCTCGAAGCCCAAAGTTAGAAAGTACGGCAGTAATACAAATCCTTTTTCTGGCTTGCGCATGACAGCATGCCATTTATATTCATGAGGTTACACATTTCCATCTGACTCGGTATACCTATTCAAGACGTGTATGCAGAGTGAGATGAAAGGTGTGCTCGAGTGTAAATGCCATTTCTCTACTTCCATTCCGTGCAGCGGACTTTGATCCACACATACCACCACACCTGTATTCCCTGAAGGGTAGGGCAGAGGTGTACCAATGTACACCCACAGTTCGCCGATATGTTCATGATCCCATGTAATAGGGGGCGAGCCTATTGTCATTAACCGGGCACGAATCCTAACTCCGAGCTGCTACTGAGAATTTCATAGAAAAACCCAATAACACTTTTTGCTTGACCTGTGAATCGAACCCAAGACCTCTAACGTAGCAGTCGCGCTTAGGACCACTAGGCTAGCGAGTTAGTTAGCTTTGATCCGCAATAATTAATTAAATGACTTACCAAGTTACAACAAAAATCCAATAGATATTAATGTTTTCTCTTATAGCAAAATTTAAGTAAAGTATTTTTTTTTATGGCTAACTAATCATTCTCTTTTTCAGGTGGAAGACGAGGTTGTGGAAAATCAGGCACCGCCGAAATAAATCTCAATTTATCTTTATTGGCAATTCAGAATACTCACCAAAATACTCAGTGTAGAGAGCAAATAAAATAATAATTTTACATCAATATTTTATTTAAGTTTTAAATATTTAACACAAAATTGTGACGATAGGATAATACAATTATAGAAATATTTTCCGGGACTTGTGATATATCAAATTGCTTTAAATATTGTACCTGGGACTAGGTACAGTCGTGCATATGATACATGTACTTATTTTATACATCTATAAAATTTATTTTAAACTACTTATTCATCGTCAGATCCACTACATTCATCTAATACAATACCTTCAGACATTAGGGCGAGGATGTCGTAATCATCCAATTCATCGTAATCGTCAGCCTTTTTAGTTTTATCAGTTTTGACTGGAGTCTGTACAGTAGAAGGAACTGGTTTCTTTGCAGTGTCATTCGTTTTGAGATTGGCTTGAGGATTCTTAATTTCCTTATTTCCTACAGCTGGTTTAGCAACAGATTTACTCTCAGTTGCAGGTTTATTAGCTACTGCATCTTTTTTAACAATTGTTGTTTTATTTTCATCTGTCGCCTTATCGACGGGTTTATTGTCGACGCCAGGTTTTGTACAAGTTTTATTTTGAATTGCTGGCTTGCTGGCGGAGTTTTCAGCGGCAATCATATTTACGGCAGACTTTCCAGCGGTGGGTTTAATAGGAGTCTTATTAACTGTTTTATTTTCAACTTTTGGCTTGTCAGCTGGTGCGTTATTTTGAACTGTTTGCTTAGCTTTAGTTTCTGTAGGTTTAGATGTAGGCTTATTTTGAACTGGCTTTACAGCGGCAGTTTTATTTTCGGTAGCCTTGTTAACAACAGCCTTATTTTCGGCTGGTTTGCTAACAACTTTATCAACTTTGACTACATTTTCACTTTTGTTGTCCTCTGCCTTAGGCTTTGTAGTAATATTCTCATTTTTTTCTTCAGATTTCTCATCCTTCTCCGTTGTTTCTGCAGTTTCATCGCTGCCGTCCTCTTCTTGGTCGTAGAAGTTTGTGACAAGATTTGGCGGGCATTTAGTAAACTTGTAGATAGGAGTTACAGTCACTCTTATTTCACCTGAAAGAAAAACAACACATCACCACTGAGTTTTAATTATTTATGTACCTTTGCACCCTTGACATCTGGTATTAGATGGAGTCCCGTAGACTTCAGTGTTTAAAAACTAACGTTGCGTTGACGCAGCGTTAATGCAGCATTTATGTTTGACAAATGCGAGATTGCCTACACATGCTGCAACTGGGGTAACTTACATAATATTTGTGATGTTAACTATGTCTATGTAAAACATAAAATATAATTTGTCTCACCACATCTTATATCTTTAGCGCTGCAGATCCTGTCGAAATCGTTTATAGTCTTGACTTGCGCCGCAAACATGTTGACGGTTTTTTCAATACGTTTGAAAGCAATGAAATTATATTTCTTCAAGAATTCACCCAGATGCACCTTTTCAGGTTTACCAGAGAATTGGACCTAGAAATAGGAGGTTTATGAGTTATTTTTATATTTTTTTAAATGAGTTTATCTGAAGCTCAGCTAGCTAGAACAATTTCAGAAGTAATGAATAGTCAAGATCGTTATCCAAGCGGCGGTAGTATATAAAACAAGAAACCTAACCCCGATTTTTCGGACGAAAAATTAATAATATGATTAATTGTTAAGCGCGCGCAAGCTGTTGTGATTGGTTGACTGGATTTACAATAACCAATCACAGCAGTTTATGCGCGCTTGACAATTCGTCACGTCTATTATTCTCGAATACTTAAACGACTTACTTTTACATAAAGTGGATTGTGGACATTCAACAACCTCTTAGTGATATTTAACCCCAATACCTGTAACAAACAATATTGATCTATCACATATTTATAAATATTATTATCCTAATGGAATTTCAAATATGGCGGCCATAAATTAACTTTATTCTTCCGAAACAACTTACATTTCTCAGGTCATCACCAGCTTGATTCCTAAGCTTGTCAACTACCAGAGCTTCAGCTTCGTCTGATGGATTGTCCGGAAGTTCATGCCACACCTGTGACATAAATTTTAAAAATTAAATTAAATATTATAATAGGGTGTCGTGACAGTGGGAAAAACATGAGGTTGTTACTTTACTGTTAAACTTTAAGTTACATTACTGTTTCCCTGTATGATCGAGATACAGGGCAAACAGTAATGTAACTTTTTTAATTCATATGTTTTTTCTAATTGGGTAGATTACACACCATTAAACAATAATTTTAACAACAACAAAAATATCAGTTTATTCAGCACTGAAAACACGACGCATTTTTAAATAACTATAAAATTCGATTTTTATTTCCTTTGAAATCAATTAATAGTTAGTATAATTTAGTATTGTCATACAAAATCTATGGGGGAAGAATCGCGTTTTGACAGCTCATAAAAGTACGTCAATTGATTAGTGGTGTCATCTACCCAATTCTATCTTGGATATCACAAGAATACATGTCTGAAATCTTAAAGACATTGCAAAACGGCACGGTTGGTGCCGCACCTGTGCGATTAGTTGCCTTTGTTCTGAGTCCAGTTGTTTGTGTATGTGTTTGAATATTTGTACCCGCGACAGAGGAGAAATTGCTAGAGGGGCAACATTATTAAAAACTGTATGAATGACTTGGTTTTATACAAAGCGAGATTTTCAATCTTACCTTAATCATAATGTCACGCAATTCAGTTTCGACCATCCGGGTCATACGCGTGTTGAGTTCATAGTGCCCACCCTGTAGTGGTGGCTCAACCGGTGCAGGCAAAGGCACTGGCTTCTTTTCTTCTTCTTCTTGCTTCTTTGTTTCTTCTGTTTGAGAATTTTTTGAAATTGAATATAACTTTTAGTCCAAGACAGGCAAAACTATTATGTTGCAACCAGGTATGTGGACTGTCAACAACTCTAATTAATATCAAATCTCAAAATAAGGGATGTAAAAAGTGACATAACTAATAAACATTGAGCAAAAATTTGTAAAAACGACTTTTATTTTTTGTCTTAAAAAACTGCTTGTGAACGTTTTCATTGATGGACGGAGAACGTGTTAGTCTATTACCTACAGAAGATGAAACTAATGTTTAAATGTGGACACTAGACTAACCATGATGAGAAAAAACTACAAAAGATTTGAATATACATGTTACCGGCAATCTGTATAATCCGGAATTCTATACAATACCTAGACAATGTATAGAATACCTAAAACGTGTAGGTAATGTATGAAATATTATTTATTTCATACTTTGCTTAGGTCATCATCTTCTGCTTAGCCTTTTCCTAACTATGTTAGAGTCGGCTTCCAGGTATTCTATACAATACCGAATACGCAGCCGGTAATGTGTGTAAAAAACGAGACTCGAGAGCAGGGAAGGAGGTGGCGTGCGGTCAGGTAGATAATAAACATTCAAATTCAGCATAATGATAATTACGCAATATATTATTAGGCATAAACTCCTCGACATCGTATTTTGGCATATATTTCATATCGAAGGTATATAAGAACCTGGACGACGGAGCCCCGCCGCGCAGTGCTCCTATTTCTGTCAGCACGGATTTAAGGTAACCAAACATGAATACCATTCGAACTATTCGTGTCGGGGTGCCCTAAGCTTCCTGTGAACTATATTTTGCTACTTGACTATGCAAGAAAATTCATACAATTCTAAATTAGACCAAATTATAGTTATGCTAACCTTTGCATTATGCCAAAGTATTATTAGGCCACAGTGTTATTAAGCTAATAAAAGTTATGCGAAACAATACTATGCCTTAAAATTTTATGCGAAAAGAAGAAATCCCGTTTCATTTGCCCGTCATTTTATAAGTAGGCCGGTTAACATTGATAAATATAGACCAGCATCTATTTATTTTACACATTGCCGGTAGACCAGCAGGGACTCTATACAATCCCTAGGAATTGTATACATTACCTAGGTAAAGTATGTAAACGTCCCAGGTATTCTATACATTGCCTAGGACAGGTACAGAATACCTGAATTATACAGATTGCCGGTAACATACATACGTTTTCGTGAAAACCCTAAAGAACTTTCGAGTACCGCCGCCGAAACTTTGACTGGCCCTTAAGGGAAAGAAAAAGTAAAATAAATAGCTGATTTAGCATTTTACGAGCGAGCATTTTAAGAGCGAGCAAGTATAACAATTTTAGCACATAAGTAACATTTCTGCAATAAAAAATCGGCGGTGCGTACTCGCTCTTATAGCCGATATTCACCAAAGTGGAGAGATGTGAAAACGCAACTTAATTATCTCTCCGCTCCACCTAGATAAAATAGTGTATGTTATATACCTCTAGAAACGTTAGCTTCACTTGAGCTGGCTTTCGAATCAGGCTTGGAAGGATCTGCCCTCCTCTTTAATATTGATTGAGTTCTTTGCTTCTTTGGGCTTAGAGGAGGTATTTTCTCTGTAACAGACAACATTATATGACTTGTTTAGATATACACTGGTGAACAATAAAAGAGAATTGATACAACACCGAACGACGACGTTGACGAACTCATGACAAGACTTGTCGCTTCAAGAAAATACCATATCTGGGGTTATGAAGATGTCATGTGTGGAAAATGTTTCCAATGGCATAAAAACGAAGAGATTATTCCAAAGACATCTAAAAACCTCGGCGTGGAATGGGAGAGCCTCCGCGAGTGGCCATAAGTAATTGAACGTACTTCCGCCGCACCCTGGACCTGAAGAACCTGGACTGAGCTACCGCTACCACCTTGCTTGCCTTCTTAGTTCTTAACGATACGAGAGCAGAAGCAAAATCTTACACATGCCAATTTAATACTGTCTAAATAAAAAAAAACAGTTTATATCCTGGATGCAGGAAAACAAACAAAAAGGGGTATCTACGAAAATAATAAGTCTGAAAGGAATGTGATGCCTGGAATTCCGGATCCGATATTTCGCTACGGGGCGGTACCTGCGAATGTATGAAAAAAAAAAAGATGAATTAGAACTATTTACTGTCCAACAGAAACTGTCATAAAATAATACAGAATGGCTTGCTAATGAAATTGAAACAGCGCAGCCTCATGCTCTGAGTGACAACCAAACGATAAAGACATGTCACATGACGTGACATCAACAAAACCGCAGAATTAAGCGTGATAGGTTCCAGTTCACTGCGTCTTACAGAATGGACGCCGGTGTCCCAGCAGTGGGAATAGGAGAGAATGTTGAGTGTGTCCGACAATATCGTGTACCTTGAACCTATGAATGTCCTGAACGATGTACTTTTGCTGCATTTCTGCGATAAACGACAAAATGTTCTTGCAGCAAATTTCGCTTCACTAAACGTCAACTTATAAAAAGAAACGGGGACAAATTCACACATCCTAGTTAAAGCCAATCCTGACCTATTTTTTGGTCGCTAAGGGTATTGGAACACTGAAAACAGCCTCCGCCATAAGTTCGGCGCAACCTAAGAAGGGGTTTCTTCTACCACCTTACCGATTAACTAATATTTGGATGAGTATTCATGCCGCTATGAGTGTAAAAAGTTAAAAAAGTAATACCTACTTATGCCCTGCTTCCTTCACATAATGAAATGTTCCAAGGGTCCGAGGAGAATTCAAAAGTCGTCCCAGGCTATCAAAGGCCTGTAAAATTACTAAGATATTGTCTTACCTTGGGTGATTATGTTGCCAATTATTTTTACCCTCATTTTGATGCAGTTTCTGACCCATCAGTTTGTAGTAAGCCTTGAGTCTTAGGAATGTTAACAGTAAAGGCCAATTATATTAATTTTGTATTCCTTCAACTTAAATCAGCATTTAGTACCGGTTCAAAGCCAATCTCATGATCTTTCCTAACGAACAGCACAGACCAGGTTAGCGATTCTGCTTTCTACAGGTTCAATAGAAATTGCAAACTTTTCTTCGGCTAAACCTACCTGATCCGTATCATTCGGTGCGACCTTCTGATACGAGGTCTAGATAAGCAAGGGACATAGGACTGAAGTAAATACGTCCAGGAATTTTCAGGAAATGGAAGCAGCTTCAAAAAACGCAGAGCTAGTTACAGTAAAAGTGGCTACATGCGGTCAGGGACATCGAAATATAAGTAAGTAATCATACTTCTGCAAAATTGTTGTTCACTCCTGAATTCAGCCAGTGCGGCGGCATCTCTGTAGGCTGCAAATGTAAATACAAAACTAATGTTGGGCCTTACCGTCATATTTCCGGTGACTGTCTTCTGAACGCAGTAGTAATCTGAAATTTCGGATCCTCTCCAAATCGTTAGCCGACTCTCCATGTTGATTAAATTCGATATTTGAAAGCTCTGGTGGTTGATGCAAGAACTCTATAAAAATAATCAATAAAAATATTATACAAATGAATTATTGGTTATGTAGTCTAAAATCAGCAAAAAAAAATATATCTTCTGGATTGTTGACTATAACAGAAATTCAGATAAATTTATGAAATATTACACTTACCTCTTTTGACTTGTGATCTGAAGATACTTTGTGAGCAGCAATCTCTAATACCCTTTGTTAGTTACAGATGAGCCCGTGATTATTGAAAGTAGGAACCGATTCTTTTTATGTAATTTACTTTTAACTCCATCACGATAGCTTATTGCTTAGCCTTCTCAGCATAAAATTTGATGAAAAGTCTGTTAAAATAGATAGGATGCGCAGATTTTCATCAAAAAAACATGGAATTCCAAGTACTATATAATTTATTGATGCAGGTATGTCTAGGAACGCAAATCTTGCGTCGGGTGCTTAATTTAAAAAAAACAACAATCTAAATTACAACATTTCCTGCTAAAACATAAAACATTACCACTCAAACAAACTTAATCTAAACAAATTATATCATTATCAGAATCGGAGTCTAGATCCATGTTGGCGATGTCGTAGCTGTCCGTCATTTCTGCCTTATACTTATTCATTAGCTCCTCTAACTTGATGTGGGAAAACTCAGAAGACTTAAAGTATGCAGTGTGTGAAGTGTTAAAAAGATCTACATAGTCTAACTGGTACTTCATCTTCGACAAAGTCTCCAATGAATCTAAATCTACTTCTACTTCTAACTTAGCCTTGTTTTTCCTATCATCTGTAATGTTCATAGGTTTCCAGATATTGAAATTAATACCCTTCACACCTTGATTGCTTTGCTTTAACCTCTCCGCCACGATCGCAGGATGCAGCTGATACTCGTCGTTAGGCACGACAACGGTCATTTTAAAGAACCGGGTGTTCTCTTCATCAGCGCCTATAATAACGATAGCCTGACGGTTCACTTTACCTAAATGTTGACTCAACAACCACTTTTTCGTCTCCGGATTTTGTGGGACTATCCCAAAACAGTTCGGAGGGAGAAATCCGTATTTCACAAAATCCGTTTTGGAAGAGCCTTCCTGCTGATGATATCGGAAAAGGTGATATATGAGCACTTCTTTGATTTTACGCGCTTGCATAAGGGTAAGACTTTTGCAACCTTTGAGGGTTATTTTAACGAGTGAGGGATCGTACGTGAGCGACGGCATCGGGGAGTTCTGTATGGCTTCCGAGATCACAGCGGGCTGGACGGTCGCAGGCTCCTTGAGCCCGGCATCGAACGCGTCCTTGTCGACGGCGACCGCTTTCAGAAACACGTTCACCTTCTGTAGCTCGTAGCTCAGCATCATCTTATGTTTCTCGAGAGCGCGCGCGGAAGACGGCGGCATGTCGACGTAGAGCCTGGTTCCCTTCTGCGTGATGATTTTTTTGACGAACTTCCACTTGGAGATGTTGACGCCCTCGAGCCGCTTGTTCTGCAGCTTGAGCTTGTCGAGCGGCTCGATGTTGCGGCTGCGCGAGTGACCGGGCAGCCACACAGCGGCGCGTTCGTACCACAGCTCCTCCTTCGTGTAAACGATCACGTTGAACTCTGTGAACCCGCTGAAATCTAAGTTGACGACCCAGTCCCTTGTACTATCGTCTTTGGTGATCAACTCGTACCGATGCGAGTTCTGCAAACCTTTGAGCGTGAAGTCAGGCGCCCAGCCCTGAGAGATGTCGGTCTCTCGTAACATTTGAGAGATGAGAAAGTCTTTCAAAGACTCCGCCTGTTTAGCTGTTATCTGTTCGAAATCCTCTTTGCACAAGTATACTTTGAAGGCGTCGTCGAGTGAATGCGGTTGGGGCGGCGATACTGTTTGCCGAGTGGGTGTTTGCTGGTATTGCTGGGTGGGTGGTTGCTGGTATTGTCGAGTGGGTGGTTGCTGATACTGCTGGGTGGGTGGTTGCTGATACTGCTGAGTGGGTGGTTGCTGATACTGCTGAGTGGATGGTTGCTGATACTGCTGAGTGGGTTGTTGCTGATACTGCTGATTGGGTTGTTGCTGGTACTGCTGGGGGACTGGTTGCTGATACTGTTGGGAGACTGATTGTTGGAACGGCTCAGGCATGAACACTGCTGGATTCTGTGGTAGAGTTTCGTAGGGGTGAATAAATGGTGCCGGCACCATCATAGGGACCATGCCGGGGTTTATAGTCGGCGGGAGCGCTGGCGGGACGCCCAGAATCGGCATTGTGACCACTTCTGGTGGAACTATTTTCATGCTCCATCCTGTAAATTTTCAAACACCATAACGTCTGAGGCAACCCTTTCACCACTTCAAAAATTTGAAACATCGAATAAAGAAAATAAATCACAGTAAGACATTGAGTACACCACTTACTAGCATCACTTAATTTGGGGCGAGGCGTGTATTCTGAAAAGATGGAAGGAATAGTTACATGAAGTCAAAATAATGGTCAGAGTATTAGTATAAGATGAAGAATTAATTTGATTTGTCCTACCTGTCTTTGTCACAGGGCTTTGGGACCGACGAGACTTGGCAGGAACCTCGGACAGTTCTGTGGAAACATTAGCCATGTTCAATATTACCTACACTATAGTTTCAATTCAAATTTTCAACTTTTACAAGAAGACACTTGGTAATCCTTGAAAAAAATATTATTTGTTTAAACACTGTGGAAATGAGCAAAATTGGGTTTCACATTAAGAACTATTATAATACTTTTTGTAAATTGTAGAATGCATTTCAAATAAAATGCACATGAATGCAAATTATTCAATGAAATGGGGTTTCGGAAACCGGGACAAACCCTCGCGTATGTATTTAAAACGATCTCCCTACGAAAATAAAACACATGAAAGAACAAGAATCACGAAAGTTTTAAACGTACCTGAAGCTTGTCTCTTGATAATCCTGTACTGACTGGGGAGCGACGTCATAACGTCCTGCAATATCTTCTCCTCATCCTTGAGATTATACTTGGCTTGGAACTTGATAATGATCTCTATGAACGACACGTCGTTGTCGCCGAACATCTCGAACACTATCCTTGCGATAGCCAACTTCAATTCTTCGAGCACTCGATTCCTCTGCTCTCCTTGTAATTGTCGATAGTTCTCGTGTCTGTCGAGAATTTTGTTGCATATCTCTTCAATAGCTTTGTCCCGTTTGATTCTGATGGAAGGGCTGACGGTGAACCGTTTGGGTCTGTCGTCGGTGCGTTCTTCGCGCCGGTAGTCGACGCGGCGCGGTCCGTCGTCTGGGCGTGCGTCGTGGCGCGGTCTGTCATCACGTTCTCGAGCTCGCAGCTCTTCTTCCCGGAACCTGTGTCGTTCTTCGTAACGCTGCGGTCTGTCCTCGCGTTCTCTTTCGCTGTGGTAGCTCCTACTACGCTCCTCTTCCAAATACTCATCTCTTCTCTTAGAGCCCAAACGACGCAACTCTTCCGCCTTCTTTTTGAATTGGAAAGCTTTCTTGTAAATGTCTTCGACATCTTTATCGATGATCGGGATGGTTGGTTCTTCTTTTCTGCTATTGTGTCGAGGTGATGGTTCCCTTCTGCGGTGGTATTCATCTGGATGAGGCCGTTCTTCATGCTCGCGCGGTCTCCGAGCAGAGTCGTAGTCTTCTCTTTGAGGATGTGGTTTACGTTCAATTGAGCTATCTCGCCGGCGGTAATTATCACGGCGTTCTGAATCGAAATCCTCGCGAGGAGTGAACTTGGGCTCTCTTTGAACGAAGCGCTCGCTATGACCGGGATGAGGCACTGGCTCCCTGGCCGGTATCTCTTTAACGGGCCGGACTTTATCTTCGATGAACGGTCTTCGTTCAATGTTATCAGGTCGCCTGCTGTGAAGGTCATCTCCTTTTTCGAAGGGCCGAGGCTCCCATACAGGCACATGTTTGCTTTTGACAGTTTGATCTCTTTCGGAGAAGTTCGAGCGACCGGTTCGTGGATAGTCGGGGTCGCGTACATTCTGTCCTGGCCAGGATGGCGGTGGCGGCGCGTCGCGTATCTCTGGGCTGCGACGTTTCTCGAGCGCCCACGAGCGGCGAGGGGAGTGCGAAGAGCGGGGGGAGGGGGAGTGCCTCTTGTAGCGATCTCTAAGAGGAGATCTGTCGCGTCGAATCGGCGAACGGGACTTCCTTTGCGGAGTGAGAGTGCGCTTAGCTTCGACTACGGCATCGGGTATGCGATCTCTCATCTGCATTCTTGACAAATCACGTCTGTCGTCGTCTTGTTTCTTCATAGGACGGGTAGGTTCGTCCCTCTCAGTCTGCCAGGGCGAGATCCTCGGCTCACCCTGCCTTATCCCCTGCACTGTATACTGAACCGTCTCGCGGCTGTCAGGACGGTAACCACCTGAGTACATAGCTTGATTTGATGCCTGGAAATTGAAATTTAGTTTGCAAATATGTAGAAGATACATCAATATTTAAACTAAATAAAAATAGGTAGGAATGAGTATCAAGATGGGAGCACGAACTGGTAAAAATCTGCCTTAATTATTGCCTCAAGTGAAAACGGAATTAATTCGTTTAAAAACACAAGTAAACCAAAAAAAAAAGTTATAGATGCATATTTGCGGGTCTGATGTACCGTAATCCATTTTGTCTGTCAGTATATAATTGCCTAGTTACTGATAAATAACACCTGGGTTAGTCAAATGGATAAAAGCCCTTACCATAATACGACTTTTATTTTTTCATTCTGTAATTGACGAAAAGTGTTTAAATAAAACTGCGCTTGCTTGTGATTTTTGTAAATTCAGTTTATCTCAAAACATATTGTTTTTCCTGATAAATTCAAATCATTTATTGAACTCACATTTGTTTCTCATTGACATCCGATGACCCATGTGTGTAATTTAAATACTTCGATTTATTTCTTTACACTTCACACTAGTATTGGTATACGCCGTTTAAAAGTACTATTCCTCACTGAACTCCTCTTAAACAGCTGAACTGATTTTATTTAAAAGTTTTGTGTGTCTGACTGCATTCCTAGATGGTATAGCTTCGCAATTGGACCTGGTAGGTGGCGCTGGAAGTCAACGTTCAGGCGGGACAACGTCTGTTACTAGTACTATGTAATTTTTTGTAGGTACTGTTTTCATTTACCATTATGAAGCAATAAACAATTTTAAATTTGAATCTTGCTTAAAAAGTTAAGTATTATTTATATCAAATGAGACCTCTTTACATGGGGTTTTCAAATATGGTCATTTTTAAAAGTTATTCCGTAATTTTAAAAATGTTAATGCTGCTCATTTTTTACTAGCTGTAACGTCTCGCCAAGTGTCATTTTAAGACGTTCTCCTATCATCCTGTGGTCACTGAAATAAAGTGTTGAGTTTTATCTGTGTAACGTTTAAGGAGAAGATTAACATATGCAGACTTGCTGCAATACAATAAGGAGGATCGCTCTCGGAATTTCTTCATTGATTTACATTTTTGTTAAACTGAAGAGTTCTGTAGGCTAAAATACCAAATTGGATGTTTTTTATTTGTGATTGGCAAAATAATTATCTTGTCACGTACATCATACTGGTATTTTTCTCAAATTCAGTTTTTTCATGGTTTTTCATGTTCGACATCTAAAATAGCTTACAAGCTGTCCAGGTGCTTTAGACGAATTGTATGACTTATCCACGTTTTCTCATTTGATAAAAACTCATTTTTATTGCTCTTGACCGAATATAATGTTTTTTAATTTCCTTATTAAAGATTATATTCATAATTGTCGTTTTATAATAAAATCATTAATGATTTGTAAGTTTTCAAGCAGAATCGAATGAGACTTTGTCCCCATCATTTCTTTCTTTGGAGTCCGCTCAGCTTGTCTCCTTGGGTTCAAATTCCAGTAGCTTTTATGACTCCTATTTCCTGTGAAGAACTAGTCTTATTTAATACAATCTTGCTCGATTACACGAACAACGTTACATTTCTGAAAAAATGGCGACACAATTTTTGTTTGTTTTTGTACATAGTTTTATCTGAATAGTACTATAGTAGTTTGTCGAGCCATTTGGTAGACGTGTTGATGAATGAATGACAAAAATTCAATTATCTGATTCTCTTTTTACATTAGATCCACATTCTATCCTTATCTGAATGAGGCTTTTGATATCAATTTACCATACAAGTCGAGAGTCGTAATTCTTCGATGGTCAAAAGGAACATTACTTTATTTCCGAATGGTCAGTTCTTAACCCTGATCTCATCTGGCATGGTTTACGGTAAACAAAGCGCAAATGTCTGAATGTCTCTTGCTTCAAAAAGTATAGGTGGTCGCTAGAGGTCTTGGGTTCGATTCCCAGGTCGAGAAAATTATTGTTGAGTTTTTCTACGAACTTCTCAGTAGCAGCTCGGAGTTAGGATTTGTGCCCGGTTAATGGCAACAGGCTCGCTGCCTATTACATAGGACCTAAACATACAGACGAACTGTGGGTGTAGATTGATATACTTCTGCCTAACCCTTCGAGGAATACAGGCGTGATTGTATGTATGTTATAGGTAGTAAACGTTGACGTGATGCGATGTCTTCACAGTATCAATAATCCGTGAAATATTTATGTTACCCTGTGTGATTAATGTCCACTTGGAGAAATTTCGTTCTTCCAGTCTTCACTTCAAAACATCCAGCTATTCGCCAACAGCTCTATCAATATTCAGTTTTTCCCCGTCGGTTACTTGTTTTATGTATGTATTTATTCAAGTTTACCAACGGATATAGTAAACATTAGTTCCTAAAGTCAATTTACAATCAACTTTAGTCTTGTACAGTCCAATCATAGGCTACCCGACAAAGATTTTATCATTGCATATTGACATTGTGTCAAACATGTTTTATTCGCATTTTTGTCAAGTTTTGTATACTTCGTCCTCATAACTTGGCTGAGGTGTTAACAATAAACGAAAGTGGTAAATACAACATGTAGAATTCATGTTTCGTACCTTTGTGTGAATTTGGGGTTACGCACATCTGGCAGTAGGTCTGTATAGATTTCCTTATATAATAATAATCATTTTATTCAGTAACATGACTTCTTAATCTTTTCTCACATTAGACTCTTCTTTTACGTATGAGAAATACCTGGAAGGGTTTATATTATTCAATTTTGACAGCATATGTTCATAATTCTACGTCAATTGTAGAGTCTCTTATCCCTCTTCTTTAGTGTATTTGGATTATTTCATGATTTTGCAACTCTTTTACATAAATTATTTGCTAATCGCACCTAAAGTAAAGTAATAAGAACAATAATAAAAAATATATATACACACGATTTATGGAACTGGTCCTTTTACGATATTATTATCATACACCTTATTAGTATGATCCTAAAATATATATACACACACACCCACAAAAAAACAACATAAAATATTTAACGGTTATAAAGTAAATCTACTGCACGCAATAGAACATTTTAATCATAATATTCTTTTCTCGAGCATCTGACGTTTGCTTTTATAAACACTTATGTAATAATAGTTTTCCTTGTTATTTCTATAGCAATGAAGTGAGACGGCATGACCGCATAAATCGGTAGTCTAATGTGCTATCATGTGCAGGAGTTAAAAGCAGTACTTACGTGAGCGGTCGGCTCGTACGCGGGCCGGACTTGCTTCAGTTTGTCATGTGCGTACTTGTCCAATTTCTCAGGAAGGCGGCGATCCGGCGAGTACCTACTTTGGAAATTGATTTTTATTTGTAAGTATGTTGGTTCTGTTTTACGTTCGAAGACGTCAGATTATATTTATTTTAAACTTTGGAGCAATTTGAAATGCAAACATAATAGAGTGTGCGTATGAATGAGATAAACGAGCACCCAATAAAAATTTCAATGTTCTTTAGTATTCCCTCCAATCGAAACAACGTTACATTTAACTTTAAAACAAATAAAAAAAAGAGATTTGCTTATTCATGACCAATTATTTTTTCATATTTCCTTTTTTCATTGGAAATTATGTACCGATTCTTATTACCGTTTAAAACATTTATTTCATTTATAAATAATAAAATTAAATATGTAAGTGACTCCCGACAAGAATTAACGTCCCTACCGCAGCTAGCAATAGAACTGATAACTTTGAAACGGCTGAACAGCTTGTGATAAAACATACATATCTAAAAATCATCGCCAGGAAACCAGTTTTCAAATAAAAAAAAACCGCATTCAAATCGGTTCACCCGTTTGGGAGCTACAGTGCCATAGACAGACACGCAGACGTTAAACTTATAACACTCCTCTTTTTGAGTTGGAGAAAAAGTAAATAATAAGACATGAGTTGTACTTTGGTTTTGACACATTATGGTGATAACTAATCATACCTGGCCATCCTCTGAGGGTCGTCCCTTCTTCCGGGTCCAGGCGAAGGTCTTCTATTGGGCGAGACCCGTCTCGGTGGGGAAACCAGCCGTCTGACAGGGGAGGGTCTCTTGTGCGGAGAGTCACGACGACCTGGGTGGTGGGACGCGGGGTGGTGGCCTGGTACACGACGCTCTAGCAACAGAATTAGTTACAGTTTTTACATTACCCTTTAAGGCTCTCTCACATAGGCGCGTTATCATCGGTCAATAATACCGGATGTGTGTGTGCGGATTTGCTATTGTGATAATGCGTCCCGATTCATTATAATCATCATATAAACCTTAGGACGTTTACTGCTGGCCATATACTTCCCTCATAGATTTCCAAAAGTACCGGTTGGAAGCAGCTTGCATCCAGCATCTTCCTGCGGACTTAATCAGGTCGTCCGTCCACCATTTGGGTGGACGTTCTACGCTGCGCTTACCGATGCGTGGTCTCCATTCGAGAACTTTGCGCGCCCTATCCTGCTTACTGCCAGTTCAACTTGCTAATTCGCTGGGCTATGTCGGTAATATTGTTTCGTCTGCGGATCTCCTCATTTCTGATTTGATCTCGCAGCATCCCGATTGCACACGACTACGTCTAACTTCTCTTGCGTCGTTATTATCGCAGCAGCGTGTAACTTAATAGCCGTCCTTATACATAATGTACAAAAAACAGATACCGCAATAACGCATCCGGTATTATCGACCGCGCCTATGTAGGGGGAGCCTTTATTGATTAAACTGCTGGAATTCAGGTTTTCACTCTATGAGAGGGTGCGGCTTTTTGAATATTATTTGATTCTAGGATATACGGGGACATGGAACATACACGGTTTTAAGTTAAGACTTTAACAAGCTGCATGTTTTATTTTCTTTTTGTTTTATTTTCTCTGACTACTAGTCGGTGTTCGCAAACTAAGAGCTCATTTATTTAGCCAAATTTATGCAGTAAATATCAAATAAAGATTGCCTATAAAAATGTCCGTAGAACTCTGGAATTTTATAAGTTTTTAGACAGGGGGGCAATTCTCGTACTTTTAACGAACGTGTGTGTTCTAATATTTCAAAAATGACTCTAATTTACTTTTGACAGCGATTTTGCTGAGATGTGAGTCTGCGACTAGATTTTAAGTTTTTAATTACAGGAGCATAAAGTAAAATTGATGTAAAAAGCTAAACTATAAAAAAACTTACCCATGGATACTCTTTTCCCAGGCGGAGAAAACTTCCTGCCATGTGGAGAGATTCTTCTCCCAGACGGAGAAACTCTCCTACCGGTTGGAGAAACCCGTCTTCCGGGGTCTGGTGAAACTCTCCTCCCGTTTGGAGACCGCCTTGGCGAGAACCCACGTCTCTTCTCATATTCTTTGTAAGTTCTGTCTTGAGCGTCAGGTTTTATGGGCTGGGCCTTAAGATCCCTGTTGTCCGGTTGAATGTATTTCCTATCGTCGTATTGTTTGTCATATGATGAAGGACTCGGCTTAGAGAATGGGGCCTTTGCTGGTTGTGCCTGTAAAAGAAGCTTTATTTTCAATGATAATTATAGGATTGTTGAAAAATCTTTATTTGGAACTTAAAAATACACATGTAATTTTTATTATAAATCAAAATCTTGGTGGTATAAAGGCGAACTTCATAACACCAAGATATTGGTTTTGTTTTTCCTAATTTAATTTAAAAAACAATTAGTATTAAAATAATTATTTTAATGAGATCACTATCAATTGCCGCACGTTAGGCTTGCAAAAACTAGAAAACGGCTGGACAGATTTAAGTAATTTATTTTTTGTTTTGTTTCGCTTCAATACTGGGCTGGTTTAGGAAAAAGAAAGTTTAGATGGTACGAAGTTCACCGTGTATTCATTATATTTATTACCTGTGTCTGCCAGGGCGATGCTGCAGTCGAAGCGTACTGCGACTGATGCCCACCCTGTCCTGAGTGACCGCCCGACTGGCCCCCAGGGTTACTTATGTTGTACTGCGTCGGACCTTGGAAGTTGTCCTTCATAATGGTGAGCTGAAACGGTCATTTATCAGTTCAAGGAGAGATATTAAAAAGGAATAAAAGTACGAACCAAGGGTTCCATGATCATTAAAAATACTATTGAGTTTTGACATAATTTTTACCATAATAACCAAATATTCTTTTAACATTGCCGGACGGATGGACGACATAGACTTATTATAAAATACTAGATCCTGTGCACGACTTTATTTGTGTGAAAATATACCATGAAACATATCCTATGATACTCGACAATAGCATAGCCGTATCAGTAAAATATTTTTTGAAATCGGACCAGTATTTCTAGTGATAACCTCTTACAAACAAGCAATAAATACACTTGCCGGTTTGTCCTGGTAAGGTTGGCTCGCGGGGTATCGGCTGTGCATCGCTGGGTGCGTCACACTCGTGTCCACAGTCTCGATGCTCCTCAAAGCGTGTCGCGGTTCCACTTGACGTGTCGGCTGTAAATTTTCACCTAACTTACTACATACAACTTAAAACCATGTAAAAGGTTCAAAAAGACATTTAACGAAGTCGAAAATTACATGTTGTTCCCATCATTGTGATCATGTTATGTTTCTTCAGAACCATATCTGGGAACCTTGTAGTTTTCCTTCTAGGTGAGCATAACATACCATTACGCCTATATTCCCCAAAGGGTTAGGCAAAGGTGTAACAATGTTCTCCCACAGTTCGCCGGTATGTTTAGGTCCCATGTAATAGGGGGCGAGCCTATTGCCATTGATCGGGCACAAATCCTAACTCCAAACTGCTACTGAGAATTTCATAGAAAAACCCAATAACACTTTGCTCGACATGGGAATCGAACCCAAGACCTCTAGCGTAGCAGTCGCGCTTAGGACCACTAGGTCAACGAGGCAGTTCCTTCTAGGAGAGATAAAAGAAAAAAAAAAATAAGCTTAGCGTAAACAGAGCACGAATATTGGTGGCGGCTGCAAGCGGTGGACGTATTTAGATAGTCAGAAAGTGCCCAAAATCATGGCGTTATCTAAATTATCCCTTTTCTGTCTTGAAAGAAATTACGTAAGTCCAGGTTGCACCTGAGAATTTCTTGTCAGAATACCCCGGGATTTGAACCCGACACCTCGTGATCTGCAGCCATATGAGATAGCCACTTGACCAACGAGAAGGATAATAATATCCTCCTGACCGAATTTCAGTCATGGACAGTGGCCAATCTCAATGGAGACTAATCATGTACGCAGCAGATATTATAGTGCACGGGGAGGGATTGGGCGTAAGACCAACGGCTTTACGTGCTTTCCAAGTCACGGACGTGTCACACCAACATCCAAACTCCGGGCTGCTATTGAGAAAAATGCTTAATGCAAAAACCCCATGACACTTTTTGCCCGACCTGGGAATCGGACCTAGGACACCTCTCTCAGCAGTCGCGCTATGACCACAAGACCATTAGGTAATAAAGAAATTAGATATTTGAACCAACGCACCTTAAGAATGAACGAAGTGTTTCTTCGAATGACGGATGATGTCTTCAGCTCTTTTTTTTTTTTGGAGGGTGGGAAATCATCAAATAACTTCTCCCGCCCTGGGCGGCGGGAGGGAGTGTCAGAATTTTACTGACTAAAACCCACCCATGTTCCTTCTTGTGCCCTTTGCGTTCCGGGGGCGCGGTATCTCTTACGAACAACCCGCAGCCATGTCTTCAGCTCTTGCGAGTAGCGTATTAGAGGAAATGTTTGGAATAGGATCTGATTTGAAGGTTGTCATAGTCTATAGCCATCATCATAGTCTATAGTTTACTGGATGGCACAGGACCGGTCATTGTGGTCATCTTTAGGGGAGGCCTATGTCGAACAGTGGACGTGGCTGATATGATGACGATGAGGCGTGGGGTAACAATTTATATATTTACATACTTAAAGAAACATTATAGAATAATAAAATAATATTATATTATATAATAAAATAATATTATATATTATTATTATTATTAGATTAATATTATAGAAGTTATGTCTTATGGATACTAATACTAGTTTAATTTAACGAAATTAGTGAAAAATAAGTTAGATCATTTAGGAGGATCACTATTAGGTTCATTTCCCTCATTTTGGACTTGACCAAGGTTACCATTTCTGAATTTTTCCATTCTGCGAGCGCTTTTTCGAGCTTTACTAGGGCTTAATTTCTTTTTTGAAGTTTCAGGTTTAGGATTTGTACCGCCATTACCTCCAGCTCCACCTTGTCTTTTATTATGTTTGGCGTTCTTACCACCACCGGACTGTCTCGGCTTGTTGCCACCGAAGTAATTTTTCGGCTGATTTCCACCGCCGAAATTTTTAGGTTGTTTCGCACCAGTGAAATGTTTGGACTGATTTCCACCACCGAACTGCTTCGGCTGATTCCCACCGACAAAGTGTTTGGGTTGATTCCCACCTCTAAACTTTTTCGGCCGATTCTCAACCTCGAACTGATTCGGCTGATTCCCACCGCCAAAATGTTTTTGCTGATTCGGACCTCTAAAACGTTTTGGCCGATTCCTGCCACTGAATTGTTTCGGTTGAGAAAATGATGAAAAGTAAGTGGAATCTCCTGGGTAACCCGAAGTGGATGCACCTGGGATAAAACCCATTTCATTCATAGGTGCTATACCCATTGGTCCCATACCCATTGGTCCCATAGGCGGCATATCCATTGGTCCCATAGGCGGCATATCCATTGGTCCCATAGGCGGCATATCCATTGGTCCCATAGGCGGCATATCCATTGGTCCCATGGGCCCCATACTCATTGGTCCCATGGGCCCCATACTCATTGGTCCCATAGGCGGCATACCCATTGGTCCCATGGGCCTCATACCCATTGGTCCCATACTCATCATGCCCATTGGTCCCATGGGCATCATACCCATTTGCCCCATGCCGGGTGCTATACCCATTTCATCCATAGGTGCCATAACCATTTGTTTTTTTCCGATTCCCTTCATGGGAGGCTTTCTCATTTCTCCCTTTTTTGCCTTACCTATTTGCCCCTTGCGCGGCATACCAATTGTTTCCTTAACCTTACCCATTTGCACCATAGGTGGCACACCCAATTCCTCAGTGGACACATTAGGTATCTTACTTCTGATTCTAATTTTTGTTTTTTTTAGTCCAAGGTAAACGAAGTAGTTGTTTTGTGCAAGTTGTTCTAATGATACTTGACCAATATTAAAGCTGACGGTCTGACCAGCTGGTAATTCAGGTTTCGTACCAGTAATCCACCAGTCAGAGAAGTCAATTCCTTTATTTTGAGATTTAAGCATCCTAAGAATGGCCTCTTTATCAAGGTCAGGATCCGCTACGAATGCGACTCCAATGACAGTTTTAGGTAATAAGTTAATATTAATAACTTTTAATTGCGCCCCCTCCCACAGTTCAAGACCCTGGACGTGCTTTTCTAGCCATTCTAGCGTCTGGGAATTCGCACAACTGAGAACAAGGTAACCAGCCCGTGATGTGTTACAACCTACAAAGTTTGGGCCATTTCCCTCTGTTTCCGCGTCGACAAATTCCAGAATTTTGTCCTGAAGCTTTTCGATTTTCTCCAGAGACATACGTTCGAGTTCATCAACAATGCCAACACGTATGGGGACCTGTCCAGGAATCTTCTCCGGGATTGGCATTCCCGGAAGACCACGTCCTTTCAGTCTATCTATCTTTATTGCCCTCTCTCGCCTATCGGGGCTCATTCTTCGTAAAGCAACCTCCCGCGCCTTTTTCTTCTTCTCTGCCTTAGCAGCTGGATACTCCGCAACCTGTTTTACACGGAGTTCGCATAGTTCTCTAGCCTCTTTGAAGGGTTTTCCTTGCTTTAACCAAAAATAAAGGCGCCGCCTTTTTGCGCCGTTTAGATTATTAATATTTCTCCATCTCGCTTTTTCTTTTTTTCTGGCTTTGTTACTGGCCCTGGTGTTGGAGGGACCTAACTGATTACTAGGTTCATCGGGATTCTGTTTCTCTAGGTTATCTAAAACATCCTGTAGCTTTTCGTTATCAGCCGAAGAAAGACTAGTGCAGTCGTCGTCTGAATGAGGTGATTTAGGGACTACCGGCTCTGGTTCTGTTTTTCTGACCCACCGGTAACGGGAATTCGCCTACCAACAACGGACAAACAATGTTATGAAATTGTCACGAATTTTAAAAGTGATGTGTTTCTACTGATTTTTTATGTTCTCTACTTTTAGTGGAGAGGACACGAAATGCATCACCTTTGTTGATTATTTAAAGACACACACAAAGAAAAATAATGCTTGTCTTTAGTGTTAGGCGCTGTTTTAAGTTGTCTGTTGATCAAAATTCGTTTGTGGCGATTATGATGACATAATAATTGAATTATCATCATATCAAACACCAAAAAAGCTTTCAAAATTGTATTTGAAGAATACGAGACTATTTTGAGAAAATACTACTTCTGCTGTAATTAGCAAAATAAGGAAGTAATGAATTTAGATACAATTCTTATTACACCTAATGATTTTTTATCGCTACCCTAATAATAAAAAACATTGTGTAATTATGGTGTATTGCGAACCCCGAGGTGTCATTTAATTCTCCAAAATGAGGAAGAGCAATTAATTTTTTTTTTATACCTTTATTATTGCTTGATAATACACGCATAGTTTTACGTTTTACTTCGTTCTGCATATCATTGCGAGATCCGTTACTGTATTTTTGCTAATATAAAAGGGGATGCTAAAGAAAACAGTTATGATTTGACGCGCTGTGGGCACTATAACGAAAAAAATGCTGAAATCAGAAATTAATTTACGCGGGGCTACGGCTGAAACCGAATCATCCCCGCGACCCAATTACTGGGAAAAAACCGTAAACCTTGAGGTTACTCCGGTTGTCAGAATTTCGGGTTTCTGACCTCCCGTGATAAATGTCATGGTATGACAGCCGGTATGACGGCAAAACGTGCTCTTGTAGCACGGAGGGGTATTGAACTATAAAACAAACGCCCATCCAAGCCATGACCGCAGCTAGCGAGGCTTAACCCCTCAAATGGATGGGTGAACAGAAAATTTTTGGAAACCAGACAATAATGATAGTCAATTTTGATTCATAAACAAAACAAAACAGTCAGGAGTTTAATGTCAAAAGTACACTTTAAACTTTGGAAATATTTTGCTTGAGTCTAGCTATGCCAAAATCAACCAACCACAGGTCGACCATTGCCTCCTATTTCTTGTAACTTGTAACGATTCTTGATATTTTACGGTGGTTAATTTTAAATATATTCTAAGCATAAGTTCTGGATATACATTCGACTGTCATTGCTGGACAGTTATGTAACACATTTGGTGATTTAGTTTGACGTAAATAATTTAATTATTAAGATTGTAAGTTGGCTCGTTTTGGCACAACTAAGCTCAATCCATAACAATATAAGCAGTACTCACCGGCACCACCTCTGGTACATTGCTTTTGGGTGCGTAGCCATAGCTCTGGTCTGTAGCTCTGCCTTGACTGAAGCCTGGTCTTATTTCAGGCCGCGGATGACTTTGATGGGGCTGAAGCTGTTAATAACCAATTGTATTAAACAATTTAAAAACAAAGTCAAAAGCAGCCAAAAGTAAAAGTAGTTGCTGTGGCCCTGTGGGTGTACATTGTTACACTTCTGCCTAACCCTTCGGGGAATAGCGTGTATTCCCCGTAGGGTTAGGCAGTGGTGATGATGGTATGTGGGTGTCTGTGTGGCAAAAGCAGGTCAGATGTAACACTTTCTTAAATACGTAAAACCGCTCGTAATGCTACGATATAAAAATGCCGTCAATGGCCAATTATTATTTTTACCATAAACGGGCAATTGAAAATAAAAAAAAAATGCAGCAATTGCAATTGGGCAATGTCAGTACGTGGAAATATGCTAGCTCATAGATTCACTCGTTGTACAACCGAGGTAAAACTGACATTATTTAAAGCTTATTGTCGAAGTTTTTACACGAGTGGACTATGGGTCAAGTTCACGCAGAACACTTACAATGCCCTCTGAGTCCAATATAATAACATTTTCAGGGCTCTGTTGCGGCTACCCCGGTATTGTAGTGCTTCAGGCATGTTTGCGGACGCCCATATAGATGATTTTTATGCAATCATGCGTAAGAAATCGGCGTCCGTTATGCAGGCTGTACGGGGGAGTAGCAACAGAATACTGAAAGTGATAGCGGACAGGTTAGACTCAGCTGTGCTCTGTTGTTTCATCAATCTGTATGTGAGAGGTGCAGGTTTTTTTTTTTTTTGGGGTGTGGGCAATCATCAAATAACTTCTCCCGCCCTGTGCGGGGCGGGAGGGAGTGTCAGACTTTTACTGACTAAAACCCACCCATGTTCCTTCTTGTGCCCTTTGCGTTCCGGGGGCGCGGTATCTCTTACGAACAACCCGCAGCCCCGGGGAGGTGCAGGTTGATGAATACATTAGGGTTTAATTATATGTTTGAGATTAATAACATAGATCGTAAATTTTTTCTGTTACTACATCTTGGACTAAGTGGTCTGAAATAAAAGTTTTTTTTTTTTTTTTAAGTACTTCTTTTTATAGTGTTTATGTTACATAAATCAATGTGGTCTCCATAATCAATCATTTTTTCATACGGCCTAAAATTTTTGTTTTAAATTGTTTTTGTTGCATACAACTTTGACAATAAAAAAAATGTTTATAGTTACCTGTTGTCCATATGAAGGGTTAATATTAGCTTCAGGAGAAGTGAAGCCAAAAGTATTCTGTGGTACTTGGGCCGCCATTGGTGTATTCCATTGGCTTGGGTTGTTGCCCCCAGAGGCCCATGGCGAAGGCCGACCGATATCTATTGAGCCTTGGGGCCCACCGGACGCATGAGGTGGTCTGGCCCCATGGGACCCCACAGAGCCATGTGGTCCACTGGAAACGTGGATGGGTCCATGAGACCCTTGGTTGTTATAGTCATTAGAGGATGGACTTATGTAGTCATTTCTGGTCGCACTAGAGTAATCACTTCTGTTCTGGTTTTGGTAACTAGGTCGGGAATCGAACGTGCTCTGTTGCGATGGCAGGCTTGACTGAAAAGAGAATATTATAATAATAATGCTTGCATATTACTTAGGTAAGTGTAACTGGTGAAATGTAGGTTTGTTTTTTACATACATACACAAACTAACGCCTTTTACCCATGGGGGTAGGCAGACACCACAGAACGCCACCTGGAACGATCCTTACATACTCCTATCGCGTCGTCCACATTCATACATCTGGTCATACAAGCACGCCGGTTATGAGCACTGCGCGCCCGACCTTTCTGAAGAATCTCACCAATAAGTTCAGGGTAGGTCTTTCTAGGGCATTCTTTCCCGGCGTCGCCACTCATACTTGCCATATAAATTCCGGTAACTCATCCACCGGGCCATCTAAGCACACTCTTTTCAACCTTTGTCACTACATCCTCTTTTTATCCGCAACGTTCTCGTATAAACTCATTTTATCAGTGTTTTGTCATTTCCTATCATATTTTATCTCTGTCCTTCCGTGATGGTATATGGTAATTCGTTATGGCCCAGTGACTAAGGAGCTCGCCTATTAGCTAAGTTTACAATTAATTTATTTTTTTAAATATTTCATGTTTCTCTTGGACATCTCTGACATTGGTGAAGGAATAAAACGTGAAGAAACTAGAAAATACATTAATATAAGTTTAAAATCGCCCATCCGTCTTAAGAAAGTGTGGGTATTAATGTCTGTGCCTTCTCTGTATGAAGTGACCTTTGCCCTGCAGTGGGACGATACTAGCCGGGATTTACGTATGTATACCTAACAAAGAAGCCAGCAGTTTTTGTTAGCTTCTCAAATGTGGCTTCGTCCACTCCCCTAATTGTGTGTGCCCGACAGGATCCATAAATGACCAAAAGTCCACCTATATATTAGTCTACGCAAACGAACGCAATATAAAATTTAACAAATTTTTAACATTGAGCTAAAAATTACATAGGCGTTGACATAAAAAGCTGTTTAAACGAAATGTTCAGAAGACATTGGCACAGTAAATCATATTGGGCAATAACTGGGCTTTACTTAATAGTATGGTACTATTGAAGATAACAAAACTGTTACAACATAAAACATGCTGTCGAATTATGAACCTTATGTATTTATCACATAGTTGTTTTTATTTTATTTTGTCAATTTGTTGGGTAGAATATTTTTTATACGCTTTTGACCTCTGCCGTGTAGATCGTTTTGTTTTTCTTGGCGCAGTGGCTGAGCGATCGGATGCTGCGCTGTGCGTCTTGGGTTCCCCGATGGAACAAAGAGTTGTATGACCTACAGGCGATTGTTAGTTTGTATATTTGTAAACGCACCCAAAATACACGATATTCCTAGAGTTGGGCAACATTCATAAAAACTATCCTCTCTTGCTGTATTCCAATATAAGATTTGATAAATTAAATAATAGTGTACACCTCTGCCTAACCCTTTGGAGAATACAGGCGTGTTGGTATGTTTATGTATGTAAAATAATCAATTTGCTACGTACATTCTAATTATTTTGGAAATAAGTAAAACAATTGTATATTTATTAAAATATTTTAATAAGATTACTTATAGAGTCCTTTAATTATTATTACTTGTAACTTATGTTTTTTTTTTCACTTATAACTACATACTGCAATAGTGTACCAACTATTGTACAATAAAAACATAACCCCCATTTTTGGCTTAGCGAGTTGGGTAAAAATTAGGAGCTAAATACATTCGTTGGTCTATTTTTTTTTAATAATTCAATTTCTAATTTTAATTTCTCATTTTCCAGCTGAACTTTTTCTGCTTTAGCTTGAAAATACGCAGCCAAGGCTTGGTTCTTATGTATTCTGGATTGCTGTTCATCTTCTGTTAGATTTCGTTCTTTGATAACTGTAAAATAAACGATAATTCTGTTCACATTGCTTATATAGATTAAACACATGAAAAACATCATGTACATGCTATGTACACTCGCGGAACGAAAAGGTAATTTCCTAATACATTTTCCTGCGTAGTTGGGAAAAACTATCGCCTTGGATATGGATATAGTTATTTGACTGTTTTTAATCCGTTATGTTGGCAGTATGTAGTTGGTATGTTGTAATGCAAGGGGCGAGTAAAAATCTACCTAAACATGGTCAGCCTTTTCATTCTCCGTATAGTACCAATTCGTAATTTACGTTGTCCCTCTGCACTCTTAGATCTTTTAAACCACGCAATGGATTTTCATGTATTGTGAATAGTTAGAGTGATTCAAGAGGAAGGTACGTATAGAACATCACACTACGACTAACGGGAGCGGAGCAGTAACCAAAGACTTAACTGAATGCGGGTGATAGCGCGGGGTGTATAGCTTATAAATAATATTATTAAGTTCTAAAAAATTGTAAAACTCAAGTAGGTTATACAGGTACAAACAGGCAAGTTTCAAATAACTGCAAATTATTTATGTTACTTTTTTTAATATTTAACATTTCTTTTCACCTTTTTTTGTTCTTGCCATTGATTGCAAACCATTGTTATTTAAATTGTTGTAGCTATTGTAATAGGTAATATGTTACTGTTTGTTTGTCAACAGCACAAATTCTATTACAAGTCTAAAAGTGAAGTCTTGTCATTGACTTACTCTGGACTATAACTGCATTATCTGTTATTAAGTTTTTTTAGCTGTTAGTCTTCCTTGCTGTAATATTTAAATAAATAAATTACTCACAAGTGCTCTCTTCTATCCTAACCTCTTGTAAACTTTCTCCGCCACCATTAATCGCACAGAACTCAATAGACTCTTCTTGTGGTTCTATTTCTTCTGGTTTCTGGTAAGCAAATGCCTGAACCATTACACTGTTTGATGGATCTCTCATGAGGCTGGATGATAAAGTCCCATGATTTAACGTTTCTGAGATACAACTGGATGACAAAGCCTCATTGTGTGTCTGTGAGCTTTCCCCATCTGTGAATTGTGATACTACCATGTCACTTTCACTATCATCATCAAGCTCGACCTTAAACCCGTTGCGCGAGGCACCTAGCAGGGCGGCTACGCGGTCTAGCATTTCATCTGGTGGAATGTATCTCCTTCTACCCCCTGTCTGCAAATAAAGGATATTTTAAGGGGGATACCCTTTTAGCAATTACTATAATATATTAATTTATACTTGTACACTAATAAAAAGAAATGACGTGTGCTTTAAGGAAAATGTCGTTCCATTTTTTAAATACCCATTCGAAATTTAAATTACGCAAGAACATAAACATTGAAGTGTTTTCATTGGCTGTTATTACAGTCAGCCAATCGCAATAAACATAAGATTGCAGGCCATTTGCAGCTAGTTTTAACATAGATTAACCATTCAGAAAATAGACACGAATATAATAAAATTCAATATTTAAGTAAGTACAAACCTTTAAATTATTTTGTTTTATAATCACATTACGCCTTCTCGCGTTTTTCTTTAAATTCTCCCATTTGAGTCTGAGTTGAGCTGCTCGCCGGAATTCGCCCGTGGCCACTCCAAACGCGTGCGCTACGGATTTCCAGGCATCAACCTTCATTTTATTGCTTGTAGCATTTGTAGATTTGTTTGTGATGATCCGATGCTTGGAAATCAGGTTTAGAAGCAGCCTCACCTCATCCTTTGAAAGAGGCCGAGCCTTGACATGCTCATTCTAAAAAAAAAAAAAAAAAATTAAGTTTAATATCAATCTGCCATCAGCTAATTATACAATTAATAGAAGACTAAATACTCACATAACATTGTTCAGATATTTTTAATCAAATTGACCTGAACTTCAACAGTAACACTTGATGCACTATGTACACTGGGCGAATTTTAAACATTGCCACGGAATCAAAAATTCTCCGCCGTTTTGACATTTGAATCGTCAATTGTTAGAAGTTTTGCTATTGGGACTTTAGTAACAGATTGGTGGTATATTGCAGATTACATTGGATATCTATTTTCGTTTAAAAAAGAAAAAAAAAATTATATATATCCTCTTTTTTTTTAATGTTGGTAAGCTTATCTGCAGTACAATATGAAAAGTTATTTGAAATAATCTATAAGGGTAAACAGACAGACAAGTAATATGTTCAAGCAGTATCATTGTTTAATTGATAAGAACCTAAAATTCAAGACATAAAGTTGATAATTGCATGCAACATATCAGGCGGAATTTTAACTTGCACTCAATTTTAAGCTCTATCTATGGGATTTGTAGTTAATTATCAATTTATAAATAAAGCACGTTGCTGCTTTCTCTGCCCTACATATTCTATCTGTTACTGATGTTCCAATAACTAAACAACTGCTGCAGTTCAGAAGGCCATTTTTCGTATTTAGAAATGTTTTGTATTTTATCTCAATGATCGTCAGAAATTATGATAAACGCACCTGTTGATAGGTTCCTAAAGTTGGTGATGCTTCCGGCGAAGTAATCAGAACGGCTCTACCCTATAAATTAATTGTTTACTTTATTTTGTGGTGAAATGTTTAGATAAAAGAAATAACTGAGTCTGACTTTTTAACCAACTAAAAAACGGAGAAGGTTTTCAATTTGATGTGTATGGGTTTTTTTTTTAAATAATATTTTATTTGAATGAATTTGTTATCCTCAAAAATAGAAATGAAAGACTTCAGAAAAAAAAAAATTCTCAGAGGCAGCATATGTAACATTACATCACAACATTGTCTTGATCACCAAAGTGTAATAAATTGCTGAAATATTGGCCAATAAGCAGTGTTTTTCTTTCATCTAAAACTGAAAGTACGTTCAAAATGAACGGACCTAAGTCTTTGCCAACTCTGAGTTACATAAATAAAAAATAAATATTTTCTTTATTGAAGGTAATTTAATAAATCTGCTTAACAGTCTAATTCCCTGTCTGTACATACAGTAAATAAAGCATGTACATTAATTTAAAAAAGAGTCAAACAATAAAAAAAAAAGAATAAAATGTATGTATTCTCAGACCAAATCCGGACACGGCAGCTAATCTTAATGCAGACTAGCCAAGTTCGCCGAAGATATTTTATTTATTAGGGCGCAAACACAGGTGCACTCCCTCTACCCTAACTCTCACACGCCGATAGGATGGGGATCCGATCAAATAATAGAAATAGTTTTAACACATGAGCTAATTGCATAGCGTTTGTATGAGTACATAACATAATTTGTTTAATCTAAATGGAGGAGTCCTGGTGACCTGAAATACAGGCCTTGAGCCTAGTTAAGGCTTTAGTCTCCCACAATATAATGCCCCTCCTATATGTCACCGTAGAAATAAGGTAACAATTAAGAGTATATTGTGGAGGAAATAAAACTATTTTAATATTTTTTATTTATAATATGTATTTTTTATCAACTGACTCCGAGATACCGACTAAAATTTGATTTTTGTATTTTAAATACGAAAATTGGCTTTTTGGTATATCTGCTTACCTATGTATAATAAACATTTTTTCTCTTTTGGTAATAATGGTGAGCTCTTTTTCTTTTTGTAACATTTACAAGTCAAGAAGTTTAACTTAAAAGTTTTGTAAATTATCAGGATATTTGGTACGATGAACTTTTCCAGCTTTAAAATATTTTAATTATTATTATAAATTTATTTAGTTATTATTATATTTTTTTTTTAATTATTGTTATATTTTAGAATACAGTTACATATTTTATTACAACTTGAAATAAAGTTGTTGACAATTTGCAATAGACTCGTTGTTTTATGGTTCACTTATTTATATACAAGTTGGATAACTTATAATCTGCTGTAAAATATGCCTTAAGACATGGAATTGTAGACACCAGCCCAATACACTATAATAATATTTCTGCTCTGTACAACCACACATATGGCTGAACCTTTATCCCATGCAGGGCAGAAGTGTACACCTACATTTGTCCAGTTACATTTATGTAATTAGCCATAAACACACAAATGTTATTGCAAAAAAAAAAAAAACAATTAGATCAATATCAGCCTATTATTGCCCAACTGTACAGTAAAAAGGCCAGATTAAAGAAGTTAATTTTGATTGTTGAATCAAATGTCTATTGACAGATAGACAATACAGATAACTGGTAACTGTAACTTTTAACTTATACAGTGAGATGTTTATATCATAAGATACAACTTGTTATATATACAATTTTCATAAACAACAATACAGCAGTACAAAGATAGAACTTTCCACACATTGAAAATGTACAGAGTCAACCCGTTCGGTCAAACGTCATTGTTAGTTTGTAACTTTGTTACAAAAAGATAAGGTTCATATTCAATTGGGAAAATTTTACAGTTTGGGATACCTAGATCTGTACATGTAGGACTGATCAAATTAATATTATTGATACTTATAAGCCACTAATCAAACATTAATCATTCAGGATATTTGAATGTTTTCTCAAAATGGAATGTGGCAAACAATAGCGTAATCAGACGAAGTTGGAAATAATATTAATAATTCAACTTTTCAAGGCATTTCAAGACGTCTAAAAAATTGCAGCATATAAAATATATAGGTTACTTACGGCAGTTTTTCCTACAGGCAAAGCTTTTAAAACAAAATTGCCGGGCATTCGGTAGCCGTCGAGGCATTTCATTACTTTGTACCCTTCGGTATTATCGGTAAGTCCAATCCTGACTTTCTTGGTGCCATCAGTATCATTGATCAGGTTATCAAGGATAAAGTCATTTATATTACACTCCTGTTTTATCAAAATCTTCACATCTTGATATTTTGTCTGTAAAAAGCATTATTTATGCGAAAATAACTAAAAACAATGTCTATAAAATAACCAATATAACCAAAAAAAAAGTACGTACTTTCGCTGGAAATCCATGAATTGTTATCATCATCTTGGCAAGGTTTAAATAATAACCTAATTAATCAAAATTAAAGAATCTCCTGAGATAAACCATGCAGGGTAACAATTTCAATGAGCATTGCAAATTTTTGACAATAATAGAGCAGAGCGAAGTTCGCCATGACACCAAGCTGGTCAATCATAGAGGTCGCATCGCATCGTATTAAATTAACCATGGAGTTGAGTTTCATCATGCTTTTTTTTAACTAAAATCGACTAAATGGATTAGTATACTTTGCACTTTGCAGTAATATTGGTCACTGCAACGATTGAAACGGAACCGGAAGCAAAGAGTACAGACTGAAAGATCAACTATCAATTTGGGAGTTCAGGGAGTTGACATAATGACATTGAAGCGGAATCGGTAGTCGCCATCGCTAACCAAAGTAAACTATATAAAAAAGTAGTACAGTTACATTACATTCTATCCGTTTCTATTTCTACAACATATTTGCCGGGTAGAACAGCTGCAGATCGATAATGTTACTGACTATATATAATTTACCACCGACGGTTAGTTACTAAACCATGTTTTTCTTATACAAGGAACCAAATTTTTTTTTTAAATAAAAATGAATCAAATTGCTCCTTATATCATCAGCTATGTATCTGCCAGTAAAGGCCCCGTCAAACGCGGCCCAGCCATTTCAAAGATTGGCCAGAGTAAACGGCCACTTAATTTTCACTTAAACTTCAAGATTCTTTTGTAATTTCTTAACGTCTCAACAGACGCGGTTTACCGACGTAAAAATGCTGATACACAACCAATGCGGTTTCAACGAAGTTATATTGGACAATTTGACGACGGAAAGCAACAATACAAAGAAAGTGACTGTAGGGCTTGCTGAAGAAGAAGATGCGGCTATCCTCGTTCAGAAGATTAACGGCTTGTTCGTGGAAGGACAGCAGCTGTATGTCGAAACTATCAAGAAGAAGGTTGGGAATTAGCTATTCATGATGTTATAAAGCCTAAATCCTTCCTCGAATAAATTTTCGAATCGAACCAGTAGTTCCTGAGATTAGCGCGTTCAACCAAACAAACTCTTTAGCTTTGTAATATTAGTATAGATTTACGATTATCTCCTGCCCACATGTTTTGTTTCACCCGCGTTATGATTATGTCTTTGGCTCCTCCGCTCCCGTTTGTCATAGAGGGATGTTATCTAGCCTATACTATTCCTCTGGCTATAATATACAAAAAAAATGCTAATTCGACTGGTAATTGCAGAGATTTGTGTTTTTACGAACAAAAATATCTTCAGAGTTATTGTATTAATAATTACTACACGTTTATTTTGAGACAGCCATCGTTCACCGTTTCAAAATTACTTCAAAGGCATTATTATCTATACTAAGCGGGTCTGACTTGAGAAGATGCATCTTTTAATCTACACAACAGATTTTAATGTGCTATTCTTCAATAAACCAAAATAGAGTGATTCGAGAGTAAGGGTTTTACATACAGAACATCACCCTACAACCAATGGGAGCAGAACAGTAACCAAAGACATAACTGAAAGTGGGAGACACCACTCTGTATATAGCTACCATACTAATGAAATACTATCATGGAGTAAGCTAATCTGCTGTGAAAGATCGAAGTTTTAGCACAAACATCAGTTAAACATTGACACACAGTTCAACCATAGATTCAATTATTTTATAAATAATGGCGGGAGCAAACAAGATCCAATGATAGAATAAAAATAACATGTGTTGGTGATGAAACGGGTGCGCACGACAGTTGTGGGACCACGTGTGATAATAGTTATTTCTTAAAAATAGACGACACGGTTGGTGCAGTGGCTAAATGATTGGCTGTTGCACTGTGTGTCGCGATTTCGATTCCTTCACGATACAGATATTAGTATGGCCTACAGATAGTTGTTCCGGGTCTGGCTATTTGTGTATATGAGTTTATATGTTTTACACACTATACAGAAGAAATTCTTAGTGTAGGGCAAATATTGTTTTAAGTAATTGTTTTTTCCAAACAGTGTTATACATATAAAATGATGGGTTGTAACAAAACATTCTCATCAACAGACAACACCTGCTGGGATGGACATGGGTGCCAATCAGCAACAGCAGCCAATGCTTCAGCAGCCATTCTATCAGCAGAGTAAATTCCAGCCTAACTACCAACTAGGCTTCGCGGAATTGCAACAAAGTAGAGCCCAATCTGCTGAGCACCCACTTCAGTCTTATGGTGGAATGTATGAAATGTCTCAGGTAAATCTACCAACCAAATATTTGAAAAAAATTGGCCTACCTTTAGAACATGACGGACACTGATTAATCAAGTATTGAAAATGTAACTGAAATTCTATGTCTATCAGTTAAGTTAACCAGATCTTATTCTGATATTAAACAGGTTTAGTCCCACAGCTAGCATTTCCTTATAGTCCACACAACAGATTGCAATATAATCTAAGAAAAAACATCTTATCCTTAGATTGTGAAACAGGTCATAATAATTTTAATTAGCTCTAAAGACTGTTGTACTTGTACTTACAAAATCTCTCTAGCTAAATATGTTGTTTCCTATGAAGTATGTCCCAGTAATCTCGATACTTTAGGACAGCTTGGCGTTTCTACATAAGCTCAGTAGTGCTTACTTCAATTTTTGGAATAAAAACAGTTCAGTGAAGAATCCAATATTCGCAAGTATGTCTCGATTTCAATCATACCTCTTGCTCAAAAGGAAATAAACAGACATTTATACAATATAAAGGAGTTAAGCTAACTCTGATTCCTCTTTGCAGTCATACATGCAATAGATTGCCTAAATGGTGGATTCCTATATCCAAAAACAATTTACAACAAAGAATTGTGTGTTTGGTTGGCAATGATAACTTTTTTTTTCGTATGGGAAATCATCAAATGACTTCCCCCACCCTGGGCGGGGCGGGAGTGAGTGTCAGACTTTTACTGACTAAAACCCACCCATGTTCCTTCTTGTGCCCTTTGCGTTCCGAGGGCGCGGTATCTCTTACGAACAACCCGCGGCCTCGGAGCATTGATAACTTGGCAAAGGGTTTCCTCGGATGAGTTATATTTTCTATGGAGATGCAACTACCGGTAAACGATGCGGTTTCTGGTGTCTCTTACAGGTACTCATGGCTCGACGATCATTTTCGCCCTTGTGTCATCACAAGATTTTTTAGAGTTTATCATTGTAGATAAAGGTCTTCGACAGCTACTTCCTCGTTCCATTTCAGCGTGTTTTAAAATTCGATGGAAATATAATTAATTCAATTCCATCATTGTTTATTTCTTCGGAATATGATAATAACCAGTCTTATCAATAAATTAGTTTCCAAACAATATTTGAAACATTCTACAATCAGGAGTTCTGTTATACATGGTCATTGGTCCACTGAAACTAAGGCATTAAAAAACACAGTTTTCAACAATATGCACACTATAATCGATTTGGGTGGTTTTCCTCAAATCGATAAAGTATTGCAGCTATCCAACTTCGAAGCCGCTCTGAGCATAAGGCGTGTGTAGGCGCAGACAGATCTGCGCTAAATGCTAAGCGACCAAGAAATGGCGTCTATACTCATCAGCTGTGTCATAATGGCCCAATGGTTAAGTCTCCTGCCTCCGGTCCGAACCCACAACCTCTTGCATGAGCATGAGGTTGCGCGTTCGAAACCGGGCAAGTACCAATGTGACTTTTTCAATTCATATGTACTTTGTAAGTTTATCTTGGACGATATTGACATCGGTGAAGGAAAACATCGTGAGGAAACCCCGGACTTGTAAATAATACAACTGATATCACCAATCCGCCTAGAGCAGGCGTGGTGATCAATCCTCGTGGCTTGTCTGTATGAGATGAGGCCCTGCAGTTGGACAATAATAGACTGGTATTATTTTATTGTTACTCATGAGTTATATGCTCGAAAATGGTCAACAGTTGTTACAACTTGAGGTTTTTCAACAAAATTATTCCCTGTTTACCACAACACCCACAGATAAATCCTTTCAAGCAACACAAGCAATTGACCAAGAGTAATAGAACTCCCTATGCACTACCACGTGCCTGATTGTAGAAGTTTTCATGAAGCCATCATTTTGTAACTACCATCAAAATTCTTCCACAGAATACGTCTACCAACTATCCACAGAATACGTCTGCCAATTATGGCTATCCTGAACAAATGCAGTATAAATCAACTCCGCAACAATTGATGGCCCAGTCTATGGTCGGCTATGATCCGGGAGCTCCTCTTGGGTTTAGTAACCAAGAAAAGAACCCCAGCGTCTGGTCAGATCAAAACGATTGGAATCTTGCTGGCAATGCGTCTGGCAGAAACCAGGATTCCCACCAGAACAGAAGCAGTTCAAAATGGGCAAGTACTGATGACAGCAGCAGTCGTCGTCGGGACTCCTCCGCTAACTTCGGACGAGATCGACAGTCGCGCTTCGTACAGGAGCCACGTTTACACGATACCGGGCGCAATGCAGCTCGACGAGACTTCGGCCGAGATGCACCATCGCGCGATCGCGGTCGAGATGCACCTCGCGACCAAGGTCGCGATCGAGACTATGGGCGCGATCGCAACCAAGGGCGCGAATGCGACCAAGGACGTGACCGCGTCCAAGGGCGTGAACGCGACCAAGGACGTGACCGCGACCAAGGACGCGTCCGCGGAGGAGTTGCGGCAGCGCGCGACCGAAGTCCCGAGCCGCCGGTTCGCAGTGCACCGTTCCGCGAGCCGCCGGTTCGCAGTGCACCGTTCCGCGAGCCGCCGGTTCGCAGTGCACCGTTCCGCGAGCCGCCGGTTCGCAGTGCACCGTTCCGCGAGCCGCCGGTTCGCAGTGCACCGTTCCGCGAGCAGACCCGAGACACACTTTATAACAGGAGAGCCGAACTATCTCATGCTCCCACGAAGCGTCAGCTAACACCGCCTCCTACAATATACGGTGATCATGTCACGAATGCGTCTCCGCTTACGAGTCCATTTTCTCATCAGCGAGATGCAGCTAAACCTTGGAACAAACCACAGCCTAAACAGAAGAATACTGAGAGTAATTATGTTCCTCCTTTTAAACGCCCGAAAAATACCGCCACGATTGCGATGTCGCTCGCTAAGCCGACACCGAATGCTCCTGCTAACAATAATCAGACCCCACCAAAATCTAAAAAAAAGAAACAATTAGCAGTTACCCCGGAACGAAAGTTGGCCCGAGCCGTCACGTGGCGTCACCAGTGCGCGTCCATCATTTGTAAAGAGATTATAAAGAATCCGAAACATAAGACGGATATCCCGCCGGAACAGTTCATACCAGAGCTAAAGCGCGCTATACGGTGTCGTCTAGAAACGCTTTTCGGCAACGATCTTGATATTCGTTTGCCGGAGATGGCAAAAATTTACAGAGAAAAGTTTACTAAGGCCGGTGACACGGACTTTTTCAACGAAGTTAGGGAGAACATCAAGACTAGTGAACAGCTTCTACCTGACGCCGGAGAGAAAGGTAACTCCAGTATATTTTTGAGTATTCTTCTTCTGTTATGGACTGCATGTTGTTTTTAGCAGTGTTATAGAATTTTGACCACATATCGCGCTTTCAAAGTAAAAAGCATACAATATTAAAAGATTTATTATTTAATTTCTCATACAGTACTCTGTATGAGACGGTGATTCTCGTAAGGGCTGACTAAAACCCCACGTTGTTCCTCCAACTACCATTGGCTGGGACACGGGTATCGCTCTGAGCATTCTTTCGTACCCTGCCTGGTATTGGCCCGCCACCACCACAAAGCCGGCCCCGTCACCCGGTGCGGTCATCAGCCACCGGCCGCACTGACTCCAGAAAAGCGCGTGGGGAACACCACACGCGCCTTTCTCTCAGGCCTGACTCTATTCCGTCGACAGACTGACCCCAAGTCCGCCGCCGTATATAATTCGTTCGAAATTTGCTATGTCAAGTTGGCGAGAATCAATGTCTAAAATGTTGACAAAATAGAAGCGTTTTTGACAGATCGAAACTGAGATTAGAATGGTAACGTTCCTAAAATGTAGCAGAATTGCCTGAGCTTAAAGAACATTTTCTTTCGCCATCTTGAAAAAAAAACCACAATATGGATTCTTTCTTGTTTTTATTTGAGATGGATTTGCTCTTGACTCTTAGTCAAGGTCAGAGGTGACAGAGACAAAATCGAAGATGGAGTGATCTTACCCAGAAGAAGCTTGCGATAAAGTATTTTAATTTGTTTCATTTTCTACCTCCATCTTCTCTTCATCATCGTTCTTGACTGTTATCAGAATGTTGATATTTTGGTGCTTTGAAGAATCCGCAGACACGATGCTTGTTCAATCCTTGTGCCAATTTCATCTACATGTTTACTTCCATCGAATGGACGACACATTGATCTGTAATTGAATGCTGATAACATTGTTAGTCGTCTTATAACGATGCAAGACTTTATTCGGTGGGTACTAGACACGACCAAACAATTAAATAATTTTCATGCGCTGTCAAAACGCGATACCCCTTCAAATTTATATGGCAATAATAAAATGTGACGCCATTTATTCGCCAAGTCAATTTATTAACTATTTATTGATTTCAAAGCAACTAAAAATCTATATTTACAGTTACTTGAAAATCTTCAGGTTTTCAGGGCTGAAATAAAGCATTTTTATAGAAGTTGTGTCTTGAAATAATTGGTTAATGGTGCCAGTCAAATACCCAATCGCGATGAACAACTTTGCTTGAAAGTTGACCCCGTCTTACTGTATATTTAAGCATCGTACAAAGTCTCCCAAACATAGAAAAATCAATCTAAAGACAGGAATCTGATGGGATCGGACTGTTTAGATTGAAGGATTTGGTTCCAAGGGTACCTAAATGTTCTGTCTGCTTTAAACGATCAATTATGTTGTGAGGCCTTAACGGCGACACACGGATAGATTTTGATCGGTTCAGACGGATCGGAATGGTACTACATGACTTGGATCACACTGTCCTGCTTGCGAAGCGTAGTAAGCACACTACTTCTATTGGTATGATTGTAATTATGCCATTTTTTGTGGCAGTGTAGATGCATTTAAGTAAGGACCCAGAATTATGAAAAATGTATGCAATTTTTTTTATAATGTCTGCTCCGTCTATCATCGTTAACTTATTTAAGTTTTCAAGTGTAAAAATAACACTTTTTTTGTTGCGACAAACGACCTATTTTTCCAATATACCACGGTGAATATAATTACATAAGATTCTTAAAAACTTCCTTCTGTATACAAAATTCGTCAAATTGTTGTTTGATCCCTGCATCTGTAACCCCGAACACCATAGTCGATTCAAGTGTACGTGCGTGACAGAATTATGGCTGAAAACGCACATACCAAGCACGTAGAACTTACGACATAGAGTTTAGGGCTCTTACAATTTATGGGATCGCTGCGGCGCTAGAGACTTTCAGGTGTCAGTTTCCACATGTCCGGTTGTCTTTAGTCATACAGTTGACTTGTCAAGAGCGCCGTGCGATGGCAAGACGACTTACGTCACATCACAGCACCAAACGCATATATTTAAAGATCCCTAACAGCATCATTGTCAACATTACTTATAATAATTGAAGAAAAATAATATAAATAATGTAAAGGTTGCATCGTCATCATTTTAAGTTATAAACTAACTAAGACATTGAGATAGCCAAATATATCTGTAAGGAGGTCATTTAAAATAAAATAGTCATCGCAGCGAAGACCGTGTACTTATTTTGTATTTATTTATTGATGAAAATTATTAATGGTGTTTTTGATACTTTAATTTATCTATTTTAAACTCTTCTAACATTAAATACTTGATATTTTGCAGCGGTTCCAGTTGTGAAAACCGCCGCTCCTCCACCAAAAAAAATTATTGAGCCACCAAAGCCACCGAAGCCACAATCTGATGATACAACCAAAAAGATTCCTTCATATCCACTAGGAGGTAAATTGAAAGTTATTATTTCAAATTTGTCGTTAGTACAAATAACACAAAATTAGGAATTTTAAGTATTGCTCGACAGAAGAATAAAAGTCCCTACCGCAGCTAACAAAAGAGCTGAAAACTTTGAAGCTGCTGAACCGATTTCCACTCCCGACTAATGTAATTCACCTTTCAAACAAAAAAAACTAAATCAAAACTGGTTTATGCGTTCGGGAGCTACGATGCCACAGACACACACACAGACACGTCAAACTTATAACACCCCGTGGTTTTCGCGTCAGGGGTAAAAAAATGGCGTCACTCGTGTTTTGAAATAAGAATCTTTTAACACTGAAGACTTTTTTTAATATTGATTATGCATATTGTGAGCAAGGAAACTAAATTGTTTTGTTTCATCTATTACAGATAAGAAGGCGAGTAAGGGTGAGTTACTTAACTTCTTGTGAACACGAGACCACGACGAAAGCTGTCCTCAAAGAGAAGAGTTAATTTTACAATATTAATTGAATTACATGCATTTTACAGGACAAAAGAAGGCAAATGCGCAAATATTCCAAGATGAAGAGATTTTGCTCTCAAAAATGGATGCGAACATGCAGAAAGCGTTGGTCAACGAAATTGATGAATTATGCGCTGTGGTATGTTTTTACATGCTATTATGAACTCTTAGCCTAGAGATAAGAAGACACATGGATGGGTTTTAGTCAGTAAAAATCTGACACTCCCAGCCGCCCAGCCCAGCCCGGGGGTAGTCATTTCATGATTTCCCATTCGGAACAAAAAAAAAAGTGATGAACAGACTTGGTCTTTGTCTAACTCCCAGAAGTTCAAATTTAAGGTTTGTCAACGAGCAATGAAGCACATATAGGGTTAAATTAACAGTTCAAGTTCGTAACACTATACTGCGCTCTAAAATGGATAGCTGACGTGGCTCAAAAGGTTGGCCAACTTGAATGAGACTCGGCAGGACATGTCTGTCATATGCCCGACATTTCAGGTCCAAGAAGCACAAAGCTAGCGCTCTGACAAAGGGAGTAGGGGTCGCGGCAGGCCACGAAGGAGATACTGGGTTCCTTCAAAATACGGAATCTTGAAAGAGTGGCGTTTGTCCAAGAATGGGGCAGAACAGGCAAATAAAAAAAGTGTTGTAGATTTTAGTTGTATAATAAAGTGCTAAAACATCTTTGGGTAATGTTATAGCACAAAATTAAAAAATTTAAGTAACCCCCGACGAAAAATTAAAATCCCCACCGCAGCTAACAAAAGAACTGATAACTTTGAAACCGCTGAACCGATTTACATCCAACATAGCTAAGAACACTCCCTACTAAAATACCTCCCAAACAAAAAAACTAAATTAAAATCAGTTCGGGAGCCACGATGCTACAGACACACACACACACGTTAAACTTATAACACCCCGTCGTTTTTGCGTCAGGTGTTAAATAGGGAAAAAGCTATTATTTATACAGTACAGATTCAACGAAGTTTTAGGAACATGTCTCTAATTTACATGACACATTGATTGTCGCTCAGATGAGATTCCGACTTGATTTTAAATGTTTTTAATTAATAGGATTGGCCTTCTGGCCTATGTATAAATACTTCAATGTTGATTGGTAACATAATCAGCAGACCATTTCTTGTCAACAACACACTTAAACTTATTTTGAACATCTTTGCATGCCCAGTTGACAGAGACAGAACGATGCTTTAACATGTAGCGCTAAGCGTCTCCGCACACGACCGATTTTTTGACCAATAATCAGACCGTTTCTTGACAGATTTCTTTGTGCGCGAGAAGAAATCTGTCAAAAATCGGTCGTGCGCGGACAGCCTAAATTTGTGGCATTCCATGCTGCCTACTATTTTCTTTTTTAATTATTTTCTAGGTCATTAAAGAGTTCGAAGGTGATTGCGACCCGTACTACAAAAGCTTGGATGAGCGCGTAAGAACTACAGTTGTCGACGATTATAAAAAGGTATGCTGCAACAATGTTTTTAATGATGTTCACTAGGTGTACTTTTGCATTCTCATAAAATTCAGGGAGGCAGGAAATTCTTACCACGACGAGTCAATAATAAAATAAGTAGGATTTTTTAAGTTTTTTTGTGTGGGTAATTTTGAATTCGAACAGCCATCTTGAGATTGGGTTTAAGCAGGCGAGGCGATGAACCCGCACGCACTCAGTGATATAGTAACACGACACTTTAATTCCGACCGATCTTTTTGTCGGAGAGAATGGAACGTATAAATTCGAGCATGCAAACGCAGATGCTCCACAAAAAGTCGGTCCTACAAAACAAAAACTACTAAAAAGGTACCAAATAACATCAATAAAATCTCAACAACAAAAAAAATTGCTTTTCGTTTTTACAGATGATGAAAGTGAATCTCGCAAAACGTATGTTGAATATGGGCCCTGTAATGCTGCGAATTTTCAGCGTACCCAAGACTGTGTCTAGGAGTAAATTAGCACCTGCACTCGCCGAATATGGTGTCACTAGCCTTCGGAAGTCGGAGAAGAGGAAGCCTGCCATGTATTATGGTTCCTGTGAGACTTATGATGACCATGACAGGCTGTGTTGCATGGACCCCATTGTTGTTGGTAAGATCTTATGTTTAAACTCCATCTATGAGCAGAAGCAGGAACTGATAAGTAGGTAAACACTTTCAATGGCAATAAGCTTGCCCGCTATTACATGGTACCTAAACATATGGGTGAACTGCGAGTGTACATTGGTACACCTCTGCCTAACCCTTCGGGGAATACAGGCGTGATGGTATTATTTTTAAGATGACAACATTGCAGTAGTTATCATTATAATGATTTTGATAGGGGAGGTCGCTAGTTTGTAATAAATGCATTTTCGACCGTATACATCACGAAGTTAAGACTCGCCGTCGATACAGGCCTTCATTTTCGTGTATTTCTTGATGTTTGATACGCCCCAGGCATTCTTTTCGGAAGAGGTGATAATAAACTGGACTCTCCCAGCAATCCGTACAGAATATTTGATAACTCACAACACATTCATCGAGCCGAGACCATGACGACCTCCGTTATAACGCCCCTAAGAGCGATTAACCAACTTTCGATGTTATACCAATTTATAATAATTTTCATCTTGTAGTCTTTGTATAAAAATACATACCATCACGCCTGTATTTCCCGAAGGGTTAGGCAGAGGTGTAACAATGTACACCCACAGTTCGCCAGTATGTTTACGTCCTATGTAATAGAAGGCGAGCCTATTGCCATTAACCGGGCACAAATCCTAACTCCGAGCTGCCACTGAGAATTTCATAGATAAACCCAATAACACTTTTTGCTCGACCTGGGAATCGAACCCAAGACCCCTAGCGTAGCAGTCGCGCTTAGGACCACTAGGTCAACGAGGCAGTTATATAAAAAATTGTATAAAAATTAACCTTTCTAATATTACAAATAAATTTCAGACGGCTCAACAGTGTTGATCAAGCCATTCCACCTGACTGGTAAAGCAGACAAAAAACCTAAAAATAAACAAGTTCAAATTTGGGTGGCTAACGATTACACTGAAGATCCTGTAATGGAAGAACTTGAACAACTAGATGAGGAAATTGATGAGGATATCATCAATGTAAATACTGATTATGATAATTTTAGTCAAACACAAAATGTAGGCCAAGGTGGGAATGGAAACTCAGAAACTATTGAACCAAAAGCAGAAGTCCAAGACACAGCAGCCGATGACAACGAGGACACCAACGGTAACGTCGAAATGGCGTCTGAGGAAGCACAAGAAAATATTGTGGGCGACAATGTTGATAATGCGCAGTTACCAGACATAGAAATTGGGCCTGAGATCACAGGTAAAACCGTCAGCAAACCTGTTGAGGACAGTAATGTAGAAAATGGAAATAATGAACTTGCAAAAGGCAACACAGATGCTACTCCTAATGAAACCGAAAACGCAGCCGCTACAGACATAGATTTTACGGCCGATGTCTGTGTCAAGGAAGAATATGAATACAAAGAGACAGATTTTATTAAAATCGCCGAAGACACAGGTGTTTATGCGGAAAATGATGTTTCGGAATTAAATACTGATTCAGAAGATTTCAAAGGTCAAAATATTATTGATGATATAGATATGGCTGATCTTGATGACGATGATTTGGAAGACTGGTAGTCGGTCTATTCTAAAAGCTTAAAAGTGACACTTTGCGAGATATATTTTAACGTTGAAAGTATTATGTATACTGCTCTTATAATTACAATAAGAATTAGGATTATAGAATCTAAGTTATCAAAATAATAACTTAAACAAAATATTTGTATTAGTATTTGTAGTTCATACAATATTTATATTATTTTTGCATTGTAACAGAGCTAATCAAAAATAGCCAGTCTCCATTTTCCACTAGTTCATTGTATTGGATTCGGAACAAAAAAATCATTGAATTACCAGTAAGTTTAATAATGTGCTAGAAGTAGACATAATAGAAATAGTGTTTAGAATTTAGGTTGGTTGTAATAGGGTGAAGGTAACGACGAGTGTGAAGTGTAATCTATAAATAAAATACTTAATTTTAAATGAGATTGTTTTATTACCGTTTGTAGGACATTTACCATAGACTTTGTACAAGATTAAGAGTTCCAGCATTAAACTTTTCCAGGGGAAATATAGGTCGTATTAGCTAGTACAAGATTTAGTAGAGTGCTCAATCTTCTTCGGTATTTTTTTTACTATATTTTTATAAATAGTAATACAACCAAAACTGGTGAATCACCAAATTAATGGTACAATATTGCATGAGTAAAAAAATTAAATAATACTATCCCAATCTCATAGAAATAAATAACTGACATTAGGGCCATACATTTTATAGACTTGTTTATTGCTTTGTAAGTTTTGATTGAATAAAATATTTAGTTGGTATATAAAATTCTTGTTCTGGTAACACACGAACACTCATATATATACATCAGTCATCAAGAGGCATCAACAAAAGTGAAAACAGAAAGTTACAGTGTTGAGATACTCCTCTATTGCATTGTCATACAAACTTAGTGCTTTAAAGTGGCCACTGTCTGTGAGTCATAACAAATACTGTGAAAACATAACCAAAAGATACATACATTTACATACTGGAGCGGCAAACAACCTCAAAATAAGCCGAAATCGGAGCCTCGACCTTAGCCGCACCTGGTACAGTCAGCAGCATAAACTTGTAAACATGGCCAAAATAGCAACTTACGTGTTCTTCGACCTTGAAACGACAGGATTGCCGCACCAGGAGAGAAACCAAACTAAGATTACAGAACTATGTTTCGTAGCAGCTTTACGAAAGGATATCAAAGCAGCTCCATTTGGCTCAGTCCCTTATGTTAGTAAGCTGACCCTACTTTGTAACCCACAGAGGAAGATACATCCGGTGGCTGCAAAAATGACTGGCTTATCTAATGACACGCTAAAGAATGCACCGATTTTCAGAGACAATATAGCAACTATTGTTTCGTTCTTGTCTGAGCTTCCTAAGCCTACATGCCTGGTTGCCCATAATGGTGATAGGTTTGATTATAAGGTCCTCTTGGCCGAAATTTTGGATGTTGATGCTTCTTTACCACACGACTTACTGTGCGTTGACTCTTTGACTGGCTTTAAACATATCATTAAAAATAATTTAGCAAACAACACTTCAATTGTAAGAAAAGAGGTCTCAATAGCAATAAGCCCAGTCAGGGATGACTCTTTGTTAGAAGAAGATTCGTTGGCAAGAGATAGTAATTCGTTGATAAGTGAAGATTCGCTAATAAGCGAGGACTGGCCTGATCTAGATATAAGCACCGAAGACTGGAAAGAACTAGACTCTTTGTGTTCCTCGTTCTCCGATATGCCAGTAGAAACTTCAAAATCAAGTAGAATTTCGGATGAATATAAGGAACCAACGAGAATTGTGGAAAAAAAGGAAGTAGAGAAAATAAATTACACACTAGCAAGTCTTTACAAAAGGATAATGAAAAAAGAAGTATATAATGCTCATAGAGCTGAAGATGACTGTTTAATGCTTTTGGAGTGTGTTGTGGCTACTAAAGAGTTCTTGCCCTGGGCTGACAGGTCATGTAAAAGCATTCACGATATAATTCCACTAGACCGTAACAAATATTTTAAGAATAATTTTACAACTTCCTCTCCATAATGTGTTCTTAATAGGTACTATAATCATGTGATTTTAATTATGTAGGTCTATATTTTTATACACAATTATTTTTAAGCTTTTTATAGATTATGATCCAAAGACATATTGTAATTTTTAGAAATACTGATTGACTTTAAATAGATAAAAGGACTTATATTGTTGAAGTTGACTTGTTTGTTAATTATATTTTTCTAATTAGATAATCACATTATTCTTGTTATGATTAAGCTGAAGATTTTAATTATGATGATTATTTTTTTAATTCTATACTTTTTAATTAACTTGATTAAATAGTACATAATTTGTTTTATTTTTTTACCTATCAAAATAAAGCTGTTAAAAATATTGGCTTCAACAATTTCAATATCCAATACAAAAAATGAATGATGGCAATGAAAAAAAAAGACGTGTGGTCTAAAGGAGTCTACACACCAAACCCGCCGACCCGCCGACACAGCCCGGCGGCTTGGTGTCGGCGTGAAGTAAAACTTCAGTCTTTCCACCTTTACTAACTTATATCTCCCTCGCAACTTCCGTTCGCCCTATCACACTCCTTTCCGTAACGCATTTGTCACGCATTCAAGTTGAGATCTCAACACATGAAACTAGAGGTGACTCGTAAATACTGGAACAGGTATTTATACCAAGCATGTGCTTCCCAATACGCAGACCGAAATACTGGTTAAATACCTTGAAGTTATGACGTATAGTACGATACGAACCTCTACCACAAAGTAGCGGCCATTCGTGATTATTCGTGCAGCATTGGCCGGCCGCCCGCGCCGACACCACCCGACGCTCCCTGACAGCTTACGGCAGGATCTGAAGCGTCTTGTACTTTAAGAAATTTCGGACGATTTAATTCGGTTAGAAAAAAACTATACATATGTCTACGTTCTTAAGGAACATAATTGCGCAAAAATATTATATCATAACAATTAACAATTATACATTTATTTTTTTATATTACATTTTTTGAGAAACCAAAAGGTCCCTTGTTTGGTAAAGTTAGAGAATATTATTGCGTGTATGAAGGAAAATTATGATGTTTAGTGTAAGTACGTACGTAGGTGTCGACAATATTTTGATTTTTTACGTTAGTTGTGATTGCGAAGTGGTTACATCTGTTTGTTTTTTGTCTGAAAAAGGTAAACACGTAAAGTAATAGTTTAGAATTACGAAGATTTTAATTATGAACGTCCATTTTCCGTTAAGGGAAATATATTGATAGAAGGAAGATCGCGAGTGAACAAAAAGAAAAACAAAACTAAAATATTAAGCTAAAAAAAAATGTGATTTTAAATAAAGTGATTTGTGTATCTAATACCGCATAAGTATACATGAAACGTCGTTCATACATTATATTGAAGGCATACCATACTTATCGCATACGTTTACTTATCGAAATCATAACACACCCAAATACTTAGAAGTATTTTGAAACCCGGTTTCTGTACCAGGTATTTGTCGATACCCATACCTTGAAAGCCGGGTATAGAGATGAGCAGGTATATCTCATCTCTAATGTCGAAACTGTCTAATGGTACAATACAATAGCTAACCGCGGGTTTTAGCAGTACCTACGATGAAACAATGCCGGTCGCCGCTATTTAAGTACAGGCATTCTTGTTAGTTCACTACCGAAAACCGTCGCTGCTTAAATATCACGTTTGAGGAACTGCTAATGATATTTAATAGATACAACCAATCAACCATGCTTTGTTTGTAGCATTCTGTCTGTATTGGCACAAATCCCAATGCCTTTTGATTGCTAAATTGGGGTAAGAATTATTTATTGCCTTTACTTATTCATGTTTTCTATGGAAATCGGAGTTTGTTGACTTGGCGTTGGCTTCTAACTCGAAAATGTATAGTTAGTCTGTGGTGATTGTTTGGCATTAGCAATCGTTCGTTTTAAGGTTATCGTGGCGTATTTTATTATTCGTTTTCGTAAAATATACAACTAAATAGCACAATGTCCGTAATAGCCGTCAAAGGGATTCCACAAAAGGTAAAAAGAATGTAAATAATACATTTCTCCGTCCTCATTCACACGTACAAAGTTCTTTTTACCAAAAATACTTTCTTTTCATTTACAGTGGTCATTAATGAACGTTGTGAAGGTACTGGCCAAAACAATCAACGGCAATTTCGAAGTGTTAAACTTCCAGACCGGTCCTAAGGCTAGAGCGATGAAATTAAAGATCTGCTATTTGCGTCTATCTGAAAAGTTGGATCCTGTTCGTGTTGTTGAGAAAATCAATAGCACATTATTTCCGAAGCTATTTCGACCGTTTGCGTACATTCCAGATCATGTACCTGATGTTAGTACTGAGTTTGTATTACTTTCCACATTTGCAAGCCTAATTTTAAGGTAGATTTTGCAAGGTACATGAATGCTATGAACACCTATTTTTTACACATAGCATCACACCTGTATTCGCCGAGCCTATTGCCATTAACCAGGCACAGATCCTAACTCCAAGCTGCTACTGAGAATTTCATAGAAAAACCCAATAACACTTTTTGTTCGACCTGGGAATCAAGCCTAAGACCGTAGCAAGGCTAACGAGGCAGTGACCTATATTTTGTTTATCTAAACTCTACGCAATTAAGGATGCATACTATTCTACTTGAAGTTTTACTACTAAAACACTTGCTTTGCTTATGTGATTAAAAATAGTACAACATTAGTAGTAAGATCTCAATAAACAACTCGCACTTCAAATTCAACCATCTTTGAGGCAGTTCATGTGTTTTTATGAAATACCAGCTTCTGCTCGCGGCTTCGACCACGTAAAGCAAATCACCCACATTAAGTTACGTCTTTGGTTACTGCTCTGCACGTATTGGGCGTAGCGTGATATTATATAGCCTATAGCCTTCCTTGATAAAACAAATGAAACAAAAAAAAAATACATTTCAAACCAGTAGTTCCTGAGATTAGCGCGTTCAACCAAACGAAGAAACTCTTTAGATTTATAATAGTAGTATAGATTTGTCAGGTGTGTCTTTTTTTTTTTTTTTTGGTGGGTGGGAAATCATCAAATAACTTCTTGGGAAGGGAGTGTCAGACTTTTACTGACTAAAACTCACCCATGTTCCTTCTTGCGCCCTTTGCGTTCCGGGGGCACGGTATCTCTTGCAAACAACCCGCAGCCCCGGCAGGATTTGTCAGGTCTTATGGTTCTATTTCATTTTATCTAGCTTACAGAGCATGACATCTCAAAAAAAGTACTACTGCTTACTGCTCTCTTCATCAAACCTATATAACCACAAATGAAAGCCTTTCTTTAGTTAAAACACATAACTTCCACTCCATGTTGCCTATTATAGTGGATTTGAACATCTCTGCATAACTACATCCAATTAAGTTGTAAATCTGTACATTATTCTGGTGTTTCGCAGATTCCCCTGGCTGCAAAACGTAAAAAGATGCCTCAAAAAATGCGCCGAGCACTTAAGTTACCTGATGAGAGTACGCCAGAGATGGTAATGCTGTTGTCTTTGTTTGGAGATAGTTCTAGACAGTGATTTAGGCAATGGAATAAAATGATGTGTAAGGGCATGTCATTTTATTCTATTGCCAAAATAGTCTAAATTACTTAGAAGATAAAAATACATTTTAAGATATTATTTGTTTGTTAGTAAACCTTATCTATAATAATATTCGTGCATAGATACTCACGCCTTTTTCCCATGGGAGTGGGCAGGAACCACAGAATGCCTCCTGCTACGATCCTTACATACTCCTTTCACCTCCTTCACGTTCATACATCTGGTTACACAAGCACGCCGGTTACGAGTACTGCGCACCCAACCGTTCTACAGAACCTCACCAATAAGGTCAGGGTAGGTGTTTTTAGGGCATCCCTCCCGGCGTTGCCACCCACATCTGCCATATATATCCCTTTTGTTAGTCGCCTTTCACTAATCCTCTCAACATGACTGAACTATCTAATCATACCCTTTTTAACGTTTATTATTATGTCCTCTTTTAATCCTCAACGAACTCGTATAATTTGATTCCTCACTCTATCAATTAAAGTTACACCACACATATTTCGCTTAGAATGCATCTCCACAGCATTAATCCTACTTTCATATCTCGTTTGCTATACCCAACATTCACTTCCATTAGTACACCTGCGCTCCATTGTGCACAGCTAGTCGAGCCCTTTTTGAACATCGACTGGTTGGTTAATATTCGTTTTCTGTTTAAATGTCCTATATTTAGAACGATTAGTCCGATTCTGACAATTCTTTCATCAATAGGAACTGACATTATCCCTGAGTGCCATAGTCTATATTTTATTATAAATATAAAAAATAGAGATCCATAAGAATTTACGCGGATGAAGACAAAGCTAGTATAGTATTTTTTTTTAATGGGACAAGCCCGCCACTCTATTCCCAGCCACTGCAACTCCTGAAAGCCAGAATCAACAGTGGAGACCGCCAGAAAAGCGCCGAGGCAATGAAGCCCGACGAGTTCTGTAGACAACTGTCTTGGATCCCGCAACGAAATTAATCAGAAAAGATTAGCGATGAGTAACAAAAAACATAATTTCCACTTCCCTCCATACAAGCAGGAGACAGAACAGAACTAGGCCGATAGCCACAAAGGGATGTTTAGAACTGGGTTACTTACAGTATAATAAAGCTAAAAATTGACCCGACTGTTCCAGGTATTTACCTTTACAAACGAAGAAATTTTGACGGAGCTGCAATCAAAGTACCCCGGTCTATACAATGTTAGTGTAAAGACAAACCATAAACTGCTAGAGGAGATCGCTAAGGTAAAAAATGAATTAATGTTTGTTATTTATTTCTTATTTATTAAAACTTGTTGCACATAATGTAAATCATACATTGTACAAAGGCGGACTTAATGCCTTTGGCATTTTCTACCAGTCAACCTTAGGGTGATGCAGAGACAAAACATAGTAGGTGCAAGAAACAGAAAGTTTCCAGGAAAAAAATATAATAAATACATAGATACATACATACAAACAAAATATACAGAGTAGAGAAAGCCAAAAAGTACATAGGTGGAGAAATATAAGAAACTAATTGTGAGACGAGTCTGCCAACTTCATAAGCAAGTGTTCACGAGCTTTTACTTTGAATATAAAACGTCTGGTAGCCATCCTGATATTCTGAGGAAGCGCATTTCAAAGGAAAACCTATTACTTTTTAATTATTAACCTATTTAGTACCTTGAAATACATACACACACGCATACCATCACACCTGCATTCCCTGGAAGGGACCAATGTACACCCACAGTTCGCCGGTATGTATCCTTGAAATATAATTTGATTATCATCTCTTCTCTATTTTGCGTTCGCGGCGCCTCCGCTGCATTTTAAACTCTCCAAATCACTAGTATGACAAAGGCCTAATAATAACTTGAAATTTTCTTAACCAGAAAATATACGGGCGTCTAAAGGGGATAGCACAAAGAAACAAAGAAGTGATGTCATCCGGTTTTAAGCTGAGCCAGTGGTACCGCCGGATGCACCCTCACTTTGGGGACTTCCAACTGGTGTTGAGCACACTGCACGCGATTGAGGATGCAGCCGGTACGAGCAGGACACAGATACAAGAGAAGGATCTTGCGGCACTGCCTCCACACCCATGTAGTGAGTACTGGAACTACTACAAATGACTCTTCTATAAGTTTCTTTGATCCATCATAACTGCAAAGTTTAAACAGATACATAATATCTATATTCATAAAACAAAGTCGAGGTAATTACACCATTTGTAAGTCAAGAACAGCTGGACCGACTGATCTTTGATTGGTTGGATTTTTCGCCGCCTCGAATAACGGATTAACTTTTGAATATGGGAAAAATTTACGGAAAAAATGAAAATGATATTGATTTTGAGGCGGTACGAAGCTCGCCGGGTCAGCTAGTAAAGAAAAAGTAAATCTGTGTTCAAGTAAAATCACCCTTATTGTTTCAGTGATCGACAACTTGCCGTTCAACAAAGTCCAGTCAGTTTGCACCAAGTATTCAGAAAGGATTATCAAGAAGGTACCGTAAATTGCTTCTTTCAAAGCACTTAAGAAAAATATTTAAAAGTGATTTTCCACACTAAAAATAAAAGTTGTTTCCTAGAGTTATTTTTTGCTCAATGTTTGTTACTTAGTTTACACACACATACAATCACGCCTGTATTTCCTGAAGAGTTAGGCAGAGGTGTACCAATGTATACATCCACAAAAAGAGAGCAAAAAGTGTTATCGGGTTTTTCTATGAAATTCTCAGTAGCAGCAGAGGGGTTTTATAAGTTTCGACGTGTCTGTGTGTCTGTTTGAGGCACCGTAGCTCTTAAACGGGTAAACCGATTTGAATGCAGTTTTTTGTTAAAGTAGGTTTTCTAGCTGTCATTCTTAGTTATGTTTAATCAAACTTGGTTCAGCTGTACTAATGTTATTAGCTCCTATGTTACTTAAAATTTTTAATTTTACACCCCACCCTAATTTTGATACAATCCTAAATGTTCATTCATACAATGTATAGTTTAAATGTCTGTCACAGGTGACTGATCATGTGCAGAACCTCCAATCAGAGGTAACAGACACCGATACACAGGACGAGATCGTGAGAAAGAAGGTCAGGGAAGAACTCAAGAAGATGACGCCCTTCTTACCGCTGGTATGACTTTAATAATTACTAACTGCCGTGGCTTTCACCTGCGTTAAGTTACGTCTTTAGTTACTGCTCCGCTCCCGTGGTTCAAAGCGTGATGTTATAAAGTGTATCTTAAGCGATATTTGAAAAAAAAAAGAAAAATTATAATAAATAGGATTACCGATAGTCGTGACGGCTAATGGCGTAATGGCCAAGGGCCTCGAACATCACCTCAGGAGGCTCTCGTTGGGCAGTTTCATCAAGGGCTTGATTCAGAAAGCAGTACTCCTAGACACGGCGCGTATTGTTACGAGATTCCTTTCTCAGGAGCTCTGACCACCGGTAGCTTGAACCCTGTTCCCGATACTGGTGGGCTACCATTTTTTATATTTTTAAATGTTATTATTTTTTTTTAATATTAATATTTAAAAATGTAAATCATATGTCTATAAAATAAATAAATGGAATAGTAAATAAACATCAATTTGTATCTTGCCTTAGTTCGATTTAAATTATTAATTGACCTGTACCCCGTGCAACTTTGTAAAACAGTTTATAACTTTTATTTTATTTTCTCTTTGTAACTTACAACAACGTTTTGTGTGCATGCAGAGTGTTACACTTTATTCTGATTTGTTGCCTATGTTAAATTGCTTGTCTCAGTGTATACAATTGTTGGTGAACCAAAAAAATAAATAAACGAACAAAAAAAATCAACTGCCTCGGTAGCCTAGTGGTCCTAAGCGCGACTGCTACGCTAGAGGTCTTGGGTTCGATTCCCAGGTCGAGCAAAAAGTGTTATTGGGTTTTTCTATGAAATTCTCAGCTAGCAGCTCGGAGTTAGGATTTGTGCCCGGTTAATGGCAATAGGCTCGCCCCCTATTACATGGGATCTAAATATACCGGCAAACTGTGGGTGTACATTGTTACACCTCTACCTTACCCTTTGGGGAATACAGGCGTGATGGTATATTTACAAAAAAAATCTTTTCTCCTAATAATATTTGCATAAACTAGTTTCTTCTATTATAGTGTTCAAGGGTAACCTGTCCTACGATATTGTTATTTTCCATTTACAGATTGTCAAGCAAGTGGTGACCAAACATTTCATTCCACGAAAGAGCCAGTACTACAGAGTCCGGGTAAGTGACATTGAAGCCCGCTGCACATTTGTAACACGACGCCACCCCACGCGTGCTAATTGCCCAAGTGGCGAAGAGTAGCTTCGTAAGATGGAATATAGCCCATGAGCACGCTTTGCTGACGTGGTGTGGCATAGCGTGTTATATGTCTGTAGACGCCTTTTCATTGTATTTTACAACTGGCTCCTGCCCGCGACTTCGTTCAGGTGGTTTTGTTTTTTAAATTTAATCATAATTCGAAATACACGTGGGACCATCTATTATCATAAGAACGGTATTGTTGTTTTCCTAGGAAACAGTTTTTTATTTCGGGTTGAAAGGTACTCTACGTCAGTTTCTGTACACCTGACAATCTAGATATGCAAAAATTCAGGATGATCGGTTCTGTTGTTTAGGCGTGAAAAGGTAACAAACAAACAAATTTACTTTCGCATTTATAATATTTGTTAGGATAAGCGCCAATTTGAATAACTAAATGACGTTCAAATTAAAGTCGCAATCTACTCTCAGTGTCACTGCCCCTGCCCCGATGACCTCGTGGTCGCAAGCGCTATTGACGAGTGTGGAGTCCTAGGGTTCGATTCCGGTCGGACAAAGTGTTATTAGGTTTTTCCATTAAGAATTTCTCAGTAGCAGCCCGGAGTTTGGAAGTTGGTAGTGTGACGCCCCCGTCTCTCGCGAAGCACGTAAAGCCACTGTCCTTCGTAGATCACGGAGAGTATCTGTTAGAAGTGCCGGTTGCCATTCGTAGATCTTCTAGTCGTTACGGATAGTCAGAAGCCAGGAAGTCTGACAACCAGTCTTACCAAGATGTATCGGGTTGTCCAGTAACTGGGTTGTGGAAGATCAGATAGGCAGTCGCTCAATGTAAAACACTGGTATTCAGCTGCATCCGGTTAGGCTGGAAGCCAACCCCAACATTTTTTTTAGTTGCGAAAAGTCTAGGCAAATTGAGTGAATCTAGTCGATGTTTCTTTAAAATGTACTGTGTCATTTCAGATTTACGGCGAACCGTTCCTCCCTTCCAAGGAAACGATGTCTCCGTTCGTGCGTCGCTACCAGCCCGTGCGTGTGGTGCGCTCGGAGCGCATGTTCAACTGCCTGCGCTTCAACGTGCCGCCGTCGCATTACGCCTCGCTCATGGCTATGGACGGCACTGTGCTAAGTAAGTTTGTTTTAGTAGTAGTAGAGCTCTTTGTGAAGGAGCTCGTCTGGGGAAGTACTACCACCATTCCTATTTCTGCCGCAAAGCAAGTGTTCTGGTTTGAAGGGTTTGGATGCCGGTGAAATTACAGGCGCATGAGACATTTCAGCTTTGTCTCTGCAATAGCAACGCATTTGCAAGGTCTCTGGCATTTCAGATGTCCATAGGCAGCGGTGACCACTTAACATCAGGAGGGCCGTCCATTGGGTTTGCCATTCCAAGACGTTTAAAAAAAAAATAGTAATTGGCTAGCAGGCACCAATCCTACTTCCAACTAATATTAAATATAAATGCGTAAGTTTGTCACGCTTAAGCGTGACAAAGTAACAAACATCCATACTCCAAATTCCCGAAAATCGGAAAAAAAGGGTCTGGGTGGAATTTGGCACATAGATTCTAGTCTGGAATAGCACAATAAAATAATGATTTTGTCCCTAGACGGCGCAAAGCTAGTGATTCGATCGTCAGACCTGCCTCAGTACAAGGTGACCGTGGTTTCCCGGGCGGGTAACGGAAGCGAAGAGCCGCAGCATGAGGACGCAGACGACGAGCCAATTGATGACTGGAACGATGATAGCATGTAGAACTGAATAACAGGAATGCGATGCGCAGGAGTTGAAATGACGTAGCTGTGTAGTGACATCTTTGTCACTCAGTCTGTCTCTTTCTATAACCCGATTTGTTGTATTAACTTTCCGTGACTGTAAATAGTCGTAGTTGTTGTTTTAATTAAATAAAAATAATTTAATTCAATTATTTCTTATTTACATATTCGTTATTTATTTAATTAATACAACAAGCACATTATGAATCACTAGTATAAAACTTACTTAAGTAATAATAAAATGCAAAAAAGAAAGCTTATAGGGCATAAAAAACTCATCCGCAAAAAAAAAAAAAACTATGTCAATGGGACAAGTGCCTAAAAGGCTGGCAGCGTTGCCACGTTGTATGGCAATGCTGATTCTTTGGCCCAAGAGAAGGCCAGCCCTTTGGTCACGTGAAGAGTCGACCAGTCGCTTGGCTATGTCACGAAAAACTAGATGAATAAGAATAAATTAAATAAGTTGATAACACCGACTTTTTGTTTTTTTTTATTGGATTCCTTGTACATTTACCACACCATTAGCGCCTACCAGGCTGTCATAAGTTTGCAGAAGCTTACCTGCTTACATAAAAATGTTATGTTAGCTAGCAGAAAGCATTTCATGCCTTTGGTGTACCAGGCTATCATACGTTAGTAGAAGCTTGTACTGTAATGATGTTACGTTAGCTAGACAGAAATACCTAGTGCGTCTAAAGTACCAGGCTATCATAATTTAGTAGAAGCTTCCACACGGGTAGCTGGAAAACACTTATTCATGCCTATAGTTAGCTACCAGGCTGTTAGAATTAGGTAAGAATGTTTGTCAGTCGAGACAGGTATAAAATTAAACAATATATTTATGAATAAATGTTTTTATTTCAGATCTTTTATAAAACAAAAAAATATGTCAGAATAAATAAATGTACTGCGATTATAAAAATGCATTGTCAATGCAACGAAGTGCAATAAATTGTAATATAACATAGATATATTAATTTTCACGTAAAAAAAGCTGTAAATAGCTAATCGCACAGAACTAAACACGGACGTCTTGACCATAGATGATCCATAGACAAAACGCTCTAGCACATTGGAATGGACGATCGGTGGATAAAGAAATACTGTTTAAATAAAAACTATCTTGCAACATAATGAATTGACTATTCATAACATTTAGCACAAAGAAGTGAGCGAAATACAAAAATATGTTTTTTTTTCGTTATTTTAGTCAATTACACAGATATAATACCCGTATAGAGTAAAAATAAGGTCACCATAAGTTAATTCTTAATTAATAAAATATATTTTGTGACTTAGACGTATGAATCTCACATACACTTACTTACTTGCAAAAAATTGTACTCACTATAAATTTTTAATAACATCTTATTTTTTATGCAGGGAAGTGTAACAATTCTTATAAAATGACGGCAACATTTAGTATTAAATTTTCAATGTACATTTTGCGTAATATAGGCCTTAGATAATAGCAATAAGGCATGTTTAGGCTTGACATTTATGAGTAGACTGTGCGATTCAGCCATTCTTCGAGGGAGAATGTGGCGTATTCACCGCCCGATGATCTCCCTTTGAACGTATCTGTAATACAAATTGTTTATATTAGTATTTTTGACAGTTTTGGCGCGAAAGTTAACAGTTAGTAAGCGTACAGTGCAAGGACATTCTACACGGTATATTTAAATTTGAAAAACGGATTTTTTTAAATATGGATCTAGAAAGTTTTTAATTAATGTTAGATACTTGTAAAATGTCCAAAAGAAGTGGAGGGTTTACTGTTTGCATATAGTTTAACGTTCATAAATATTCGAAAAATGATTATTTAATATTTTGCAATAAAATTAAATTCTTAGTTTAGGTATTCTGAATGACTATCGCAAACAATAATGTGTATTTCGAAGGCTGTGTAGGAAACAACTTTTAGCAACATTCCGTTAAAAAAAAAGTTTTCTATTCAGGTCAAAAAGTTTATAAAAGACTAATTTCGTAACTAAAAATTACTGTTTTTGAAATTATACAAAGCAGAAGCTACTTTTGTAGGTTTCTTTCATTATTTATCTTTAAGCTCATTATGAAACTATTACAAATCAATCAATTCCGAGTCCCTTTTATTAGCGCAATTTTTAAATTATTTTTACGCAATCACTGCTATTTATCAAACTTTGCTTTATAAACTAAAAAATAAATGTTTATTTTTTACTTGCAACTTTGTCAGAGAGAAGAGACTTTTTTTATAAACTTTTAGACCTTGCAACACTTTGACTTAAATTATTATCTATGAACATTCCCCACACAGCCTATGGCAGGTGAAACAGCGGTACAGGTGACGTAATTCCTTTAGAAAATATTACGTGGTGCGTGGCGTCGCCGGCGCCGTTCATTTGTTCCATTGCAGCTCGCGCTCGAGATTCTCGAGTGGCTCGTTGTTCGCTGTTATAGTTATTATTGTTGTAATAACTTGTTAATGTACACACATTTTTATTTATATTAGACAGTCAAAATCGTTGGGAAGATTTTTTTTGAGATAATTATTATTTACAGCCGATTGTTTCATCGTCAGATAACTTTTCGATGAAGATTAATTTGGTTTTAAATCATTTATATAGAAAATATGTATGTTGAAGTGTCATTTTAGTAGATTGAATGAGTTATATTGAAAAGACCAGAGCGTATGGTGAAGAGCGAGTGAAAGCTGAATGGGTGTAAGAGAGAGGTCAGAGTAATCTGCAAGAGGACGATGATGATGATTTGTAATTGTTTGTCTGTGTTGTAATATTTAGTAAGAATATAGAATAAAGAACAGATTATTAATTTCACATCCATGTTCCCACATATTTATTCTAAGTTATCTGGCTATTAAAAAATCAGCAATAGAAATATTTTTAGGCAACACGTACGTATAAAGTATCAAGACCACTTATTTCTGATATTGACTGTACAATAGTATAGTATTAAACACACCTACAAGACCTATGGAGAAAACTTCGTATCAGAACCGTACTTACAACGGTATATTATTTTAGAACGATAGGAATCGACACTCACAAACATTAACAATACTTATCAACTACTCGGGAAGATACTTGCGACGCTAATAATATATATGATACCATGCAGTACGCATGTAACTACAAGGAACCACTAAAAAGTACAAGATCGGTAACGGGTCAAAAAAGAATTATGTGAATTAAAAATATATAAATTTTCCTAGTTAGGTGTATTCGCTAATTGAACAATACGCATGAATCAAGTTTTTGAATGACACAAATAAGCAACAGAATTTCACTAATTAAATTGTTGATTTTCTGACGAGTACTTTGGATACATTAGTGATAATAACCTACGTTATCATTTACCCTAGGAGAATTAAATCAAGCCTACAGCAACCTATATATTGATGAATAAGCAGACATATAAAGGTATTCAGGGTTATACAAGATGTTAAAACGTACTATAAGGGAGTGTAGTGCTTATGAAAATAAACCACTTTATTTCATGAAAGCAAACTTAAAATTGCGAGAAAAAATCAGCTGTTCCTTACATGTTGTCAGTTGAGCAGATGATATTTTTCGCGATTTTTCGGTTCGTACTGTAGTAAAAGTTGTTCATTTTCATGAGTACTGCGCTCCCTTAAAGCAAGTCCCTCGTTTACCCTAACACCCCGTATATTTACTATAAAAAGCTACAGTTATTGTACGTTTAACTAAAGTTAAATGAACCAACTCACGCCAAAATTTCCATTCATCGAATAATTAACATCGGATATTTAGAACTGATTAATTAATCCATTTCAAGCATAACTTTTAGAGGTATTTTTTACTGTAATTGCTCGATAGTAATGTCGCACATTGGACATATTCAATCGTTTTGACGTCATTAATAGAATTTTTGAGACATTGAATCCCCTTTACCGTGCCTTCTCTGTACGAGAAGAGGCCTTTTTTTCCCTGCAGTGGGACAATAATAGGCTGTTATTAATATTGAAAGATTGGCTCGTATTTGCAGATCTAAGATCGATTGATAAGCTAATATTCATTGAATCTGTCTAACAAAATTCATATTCACTTTCACATCGTCTCACAATACATAACAGTCTAGTTACAATAATAACATAAAGTAATGTCTATATATTGTGTAAAACTTACCGATCATGGTCTTCAGTCGCACCGAACACATAATGAAGTCGTCAAACTGAATGTAGCCGTCCGAGGAACCGTATCTGTTGAAAAAAAAAAAATTGTTAATTATTATTAATAATAGCAAAAAAACAATCCACCTAAGCCATATTCTTTGTTTCCATATCCATACCATCACGCCTGTGTGCAGGCGGTGTGCTGGGCAGTGGTGTACCAATGTACACCCACTGTTCGCCGGTATGTTTAAGTCTCATGTAATAGGGGGCAAGCCTATTGCCGTTAACCGGGCACAAATTCTATCTCCGAGCCGCTACTGAGAAATTTATAGAAAAACCCAATAACACTTTACTCGGCCTGGTAATCGAACCCAAGACCTCTAGCGTCGTATTTAAAAGCCTTAACTTTTTCAGACACCACAGTGAAGTCTGGTCAAGTAGCCGACAACCTACAAGGTCGACTAGCGAGAAACTATTAAAAAAAAAATACAATGAATTCGTTACCTATGGGCGAGCACGTTGAGCACGTGCGCGTTGACCGTGTAGCCGGCAGAGTGCAGCGCGTCGCGCAGGTGCTGCGCCGGGATGGCGCCGCGACCCTCCGTGTCGTACAGGCGGAACACAGCCTGGCGACAGGAAATTATTCATTGTATAAGGGCAGATACAAGTCGAATTTGCGATACTTACAACAATTCCAAAAAAAATATTGTTAGGTTTGCCTAAACTATGTATAATTCAATTATGGCTATAATAGTAGTAGAGCTCTTTGTGAAGGAGCTCGTCCGGGGAAGTACTACCACCATACCTATTTCTGCCGCAAAGAAGCGTTGATGGGTTTCGGTTTGAAGGGTAATTACAGGCACAAGAGATATTTCAACTTTGTCTCTGGAATGGCAACGCATTTGCAAGGTCACTGCAGATGGTAGATGCAGATATCTATAGGTAGCGGTGACCGTTTAAAATCAGATGGCCTGTCGGCTTGTCAAGCCCTTGCCTAAAGGCAACCTCCTTAGATCTTGATTATTGGGTCTAACGACTATCGACATCCTCGGAGGCCACGTCGAAAATAACGAAATGTTGTTGTAGGATCACCCCGACCCCCCCCCAATCTAACACAATTGTGCAGTTCATCACTCACCCTCCAATTACGTAGATCAATCCACAGAGTCTTAAACTCATCGAAGCCGAGTCCTCCGGAGCCATCCTTGTCCAGCATGGCGACCATACTCCTGCACACCTCCTTGGAGAAGCCCTGTCCTTTCAGCTCTGTAACGTTACAAAGAGGTCAGAGAGGGAACAGATAGTCAGGGTCAGCTGTGAGGCGAGCTACTGGACTTAGGAGTTATGGAACATTGAGGGGGATTTGATGTGATGTGTCTATTTATGTCATGTCAATTTTGTATACTCGTTTACTTGCGATGTTTTTAATTTGATAAGACGTTTTTAATAATGTGTTTGATGGGTATTTTGAGCCATAATATGAAATTAATATTTTACAATTGCAATAAAAAATCAAGTAATTTCAAAATACATAACCCCAAAATAAAAATTTGTTCCATAAACACCTAAATTCAGTACCACGTCTAAAAAAAAAAAACTTAACTATATTTTTATGGAAATGGAGGTGACTACATACAATGATTCAAAAGTAAATAAAAAAATTTAAAATGCCCATTTTCGTTCACTTCCGATGTACGATAACATGCTTTGAAGCGTAAAAACGTACAAATTTCCAAAAATTTGCATTTTTGAAAATTCCTACATTTTTCGTGTTAGTGGCGTTAAGCGAACATAATGCAAAATATTGTCTATGGATCCAAAAACAGGACAATATAATGCATCATTAAAATTTGACATTAACAGTACAAACAAATAAAAATAAATCGTGTCCGTGGTAACCTGAAAAATATAAATCATAAAAAAACAAAAAGGGAAAAAATATATTTTACAAAATAATTTTAACAAAAACAGACATTTTAAATCGTGCCCTCCATTTCAATAAAATGTGTCATTATGTAAAGTAAAGCGGTGCATGCATCGTCGGCGCTGGCAACCTGAAAATAATCTCCAAGGCATTAAAAAAATACTTAAAATATTCATCAAAACGACTTTAGTCACTCCTCTTTTGAATTGATAAAATGATCAATATGACAGCCTATGATTGTCTCATCGTGGGGCAACAAAGGTCTCTGCTCACACAGAGGAGGCACGAGCATTCATAACCACTCTTGCTGGAGGTGGATTGGTGATTAATATTGTAATTTAATCACAAGTACTTGGACTCAGTTGCAAAAACGGTCCTTAAAAGTGTTGCACAAAAAACATTTGTTGGAAATTTTAATGCAACTTTGAATTTACTAACGCAAGGCAATTTCAAACTAATGCGTAAAATTTTATTTATTACACCCAGTAAGCAGCATTTACACTTCTTCAGAATTTGTATAACGATGTAATCCTATACAAATCAATCTACCATAACATACCGTCATAAATGGATAAAGATTTTTTTTAAAGATATTATTGTTGATATTATGTTTAACTACTTTAACTTATACAATTCTAAACTGTGTTTAGAATGACGATGTATGCATGATGTGTTCTCCTATAACTGAAGGAGCACAAATCATCAAAGAACTTTATATAATAATGCATGTAATGTGTATCCTTTGTTGGAGTTCCTTTCTGAATAAAATAAAATAAAGAAACTATTTCTTGTCTGTCTAAGTCCGGGCAGAAAGAAGTGCGATCGCGAGCCGATATCTGATTCGTCTGCTGTATTTGTATAGACAGGTCTAAACCAACGATAGACAGCTGTCTAAAATATTGCGGAACTATCGAAGTCTGCCAACGACCCGTGTGACATCCACACCTCATCTGGCGAAGATATTTTGACATAGTTTCTTCGTGGTAACTGCCTTAAAGTTTTAACCAAACGGCCAAAATACATCCCCTCTTAAGGCTGTGGTCTCCTATTAAACGTCATCGGTTACATTTGGCAACAGCGCAAGTGTAGGCCTCAATGCAGATACGATTAATCGATAATGAATAAAACACAAACGAAATAGGGTTGGAAATTGTGTATTCGTGTGCAAGATGGTGAGGAGATCAATGGATTGATATATTTTTTGACTTGAAAAAACGATTCCGCGATCGATTTTGTATGGCGGGTGGTGTGACGTCATTTCTTTGTTTCTTTATTGATTTCAAAGCAACTATAATTTAATTTTTCATTAAGGAAATTCAATCTGGTATTCACGATTACAATAAAGTGTGTTTTTAGATAATTTTCAGTCTTGGAATTACTGCTACTTGGACTTAATACCCAATTATATCTTGGACACTATTTTTAACTTTATTTGTGAGAAGTTTTGGTTCGTTATCAATTAATCGAAATCTGCTGGAATATATTGCTACTCTGCTTGGGTTGATCCTAAAGCTGCAGCAAGCGCTTCAAAGCGACCACATCAGTATATTCCCATAGCATACGGTGACTCGCTGTATACAGGAGTCTTGAACCTTTATCTTCTCCCATGCAATTCCTCATACCTGCTTGCGGCTGCGGCTGCGTCAGATGCACCGATTCCTGATTCTGTTGCTGCCGCACCTGCTGCAGGTCAACCCCGACTTCCTTGCAGATGGGCGTGCACAGCGCACACAGCAGCTGTTCCAGACAGCTGGGCTCGGCGCCCCCTCCCCCCGGGCCCGCGCCCCCCGGAGGGGCCGGGTATGCCCCCCCGCCGCCGTCGTAGGCCGCGCCGTGGCGCATGGCTAGCTCTGTAGGATAGGGGGATACGTTCCTATTGCTGAATGGTTTGTATGTATAGTGCGGTGTTGATCACAAGAATGTTGCGGAATAGAGAACTGATATGAAATGTACTGGATTGCGCATGTACCAAAGTTTCATCACTAAAGTTTGTTTTTTGGGTGTAAAAATACACTTGAAGAAGCCGAATGTTGCATGTTTTTACCCGACTGCGTCAGAAGGAGGGTTATATTTTCTCCCATCGGGGTCTCCCCCTATTATTACATGGGACTTAAGAACATACCAACTGTGGGTAAATTGGTGCTCCTCTGCCTAACCCATCGGGGAATACAGGCGTAATGGATGTTGTTTTGAGGGCGACCAGACGCGACACGGTCTATTCACGTTTTATTCTTATTAACCCCGATTCTGCCTCAGTAGCCTAGTGGTCCTAAGCGCGACTGCTACGCTAGAGGTCTTGGGTTCGATTCCCAGGTCGAGCAAAAAGTGTTATTGTGTTTTTCTATGAAATTCTCAGTAGCAGCTCGGAGTTAGGATTTGTGCCCGGTTAATGGCAATAGGCTCTCCCCCTATTACATGGGACCTAAAAACATACCGGCGAACTGTGGGTGTACATTGTTACACCTCTGCCTAACCCTTCGGGGAATACAGGCGTGATGGTATGTAATGTTAACCCCGATTCTTGATATTCTTTGTGGCGCGGCCAGAAAGTACCCCGCCACGAACTACAAGCAAAATTGTACTGTCGTACTACCAAGATCGTGTAGCATCGCGCCGCATTCGTCGCACACGCAGGACCTCGCGTTAGTTTGATGGGCACTATGCGTAGTTAGCGGCTATATGAAGTGTATTTTTACACCCCGTATGCGGTATATAACATCTTAGTTCAAAATTTATCCATATATTAGTAATAGTGCATGAGAAATGGTTGTGAAATCAACCATTCATGTCAATGCCTTTCATTTTGAGAATAAAAATATAATCATTGCGTTATTTACGTTGTCGAGTACACGAACATTTCGAACATATGAAGCAATGGATTATGAATTTTAGTAAAATTCATTCGGATTGCGACTGCAAGTGTCAGTCATTCCTGAACCAGAAAAATAATTTTGCTTCTTTTTTTTTAGATACACGTATGTACGGAACCTTTCAAGGGTTTTAATGCAATCAAGTGAAAAAATAATCCGAATTGCACTAAATATATGGATAAACTCGTAAATAAGGTTAAAAATATCTAAGCTCGTAATATAGTTTACATTTCTGATATCTTAGTAAGATTTTTAAATATTATATATCTTAACTTTTAATTTGATTATCCTATAGCAGTTAAATCAAACAATAATTACTTACAAATACAATATGCAAAATGAAATTAAAAAAAATAAACAGAATTTTTACAAAAAAAAAAAAAATAATAAGTAATACTTATACGTAATGAATTAAATTAAAATAAACCATAATAATGCGCAAAATTAAACATAATTACACTAATTTTAGTAATTCAAAAAAGTAAAATAAGAATAATATAGATAAAAAAAAAAAAAAACAAAAATGTCTACGATAAAATATTATTGTTACAATACTTACATATACTATACCTTGACACGGTAAGCGTAACGAAACGAAAGCTGCATTTTAACTTTACAAAAAGCGTTATCACATTGAGAAGCTACAAAATGGGCATTTTAGAACAGTACATGATAAAATTACAGATAAATTAATTTCGGGTCTCCGTATACTTTGTATTGTTACGTGATTGCGATGAATTGTGAATTGACTTTAAAAGATTATTACTTTAATCAAGGAAAAATCTGGCAAACTTTGAAAAAGTTTGAGATATGCAAATATGTAAAAGTTTGAGATACAAAGTGTATTAAAATATTGTTCCTTGATTTTAAAACACCATTGAAATAAAATAAAAAAATATTGTAATCAGGCCTCCTGAAACAAATTAGTTTCACTCTAAGCATAATCGGTATAATAAATGTATTTAGATATGTATGTATTATTTGGATTAACACATTTGATACTTTTAGTATATTTGGTGTGAGCTGTGTTAATCAAACAAAGATGTAAGACATCTATAATGGAATCCTTTTTTCAATTCATCTATTTTTACCATTAAATTTTCAGCACGTTATAGCAGTACTTTTTCGACATATACAAATCGATTCATTAATTTGTGAATATACCAATTCCTATTTTAAATCGATAAATTCACGTTAGGTCACTTCACTAGGAAGAATCCTTTTCAAGACCTGTCAAAAATGTCTTATAAAGCCGGCTCTACAGTCGCGGACGTCACCACGTTCGCGGGGGGAACCGCGAGCGGGGTAACTCGGAGTGGGGAACACGACTCGGTTTGCGGGCGAGTGTATAGCCCGCTTAATAGCTATTATAATGGCTTCAACAGTAGTGATAAAATGGTACGTACCCTCTCTCATGGCGTAGTCAAGGATCTCTTTCAGCTCTTGCCAGTCCACCTCGCCGTCATCTCCGGCCAATCTGTTGAAGAACTCACGCACCGGGTCCGCGGGCTCGGGGTTTGGAGCTATTTCTTTCACCTGTAAACATAGGAATTCGTTTGATAATCAGATGCATTTAAACTATCATAAATGCCAGAACGGAATGACTGAAACTTGGCAGAGACTGATTAGTCTGGAATAACACAGAGGATTTTTATCCCGGAAGAATGTACGTTTTCCGTGGGATAATATATTTTGTCGCGGAAGAAATTGAAGGAGATGCTATTCTTCAAATAAATGCAGCAGCGTGTATAATGTATTTACTGGTGGGGCCAGTACGTCATTAATCTATTAGGACTGTAAAACACTGTGTTACTTAATATTATCCTCTCTGTTACTCACCCGATCGTCCACAGATCCCATGCCAATGTCCTCGTCGTTTTCTCTGTAAAACAAACATTTTTTTTTGTTATTATTTAATTCATCATATGTTTTGTACAAGTTTCGATAGAAGATACATACACGATCTGTTATCTATATCATTAAATTAGTTAATTATTTGTAGTATTTAGTATGATTATGTTTATGTTTTTATTGGCAACCTTAACAACATGCATTTTTTTTTTTTTGGGGGGTGGGAAATCGTCAAATAACTTCTCCCGCCCTGGGCGGGGCGGGAGGGAGTGTCAGACTTTTACTGACTAAAACCCACCCATGTTCCTTCTTGTGCCCTTTGCGTTCCGGGGGCGCGGTATCTCTTACGAACAACCCGCAGCCCCGGCAGGCATCGGCCCTCAGTGGCCCCTTCCCTTTGCTGACAACTCTTTGAGGCGCGCGTGGAACATGAACGCGCCGTCGACACGGCCTGTCGTTATGAAACGTAAGGGCGGTGAGCTGCCCATTGCTCACCGTCCACAGGCCCGTAAACAACATCCATAGAAGTAAAGTTTTACTTCAATGGTTTTTTTTGAGGTTTCCTCCTCTTATCTAGAAAATTTATTCAGAGAGGTAAGTATATATTACCATCACGCCTGTATTCCCCGAAGGGTTACGCAGAGGTGTACCAATGTACACCCACAGTTCGCTGTTATGTATTTAGGTCTCATGTAATAGGCGGCGAGCCTATTGCCATTAACCGGACACAAATCCTAACTCCGAGCTGCTACTGAGAATTTCACAGACAAACCCAATAACACTTTTTGCTCGACCTGGGAATTGAACCCAAGACCTCTAGCATAGCAGTCGCGTTTAGGACCATTAGGCTACCGAGGCAGTCAATTTAATTATTATATGTTTTGTACAAGTTTCGATAGAAGATACATACACGATCTATATCATTAAATAGTAATAAACAAAGTAGTATTTAGTACGATTATGTGTCTAAACAGTAGTTTAACAGAACATAGGGACATCCTTAACAACATCCATAGAGGAAAAGTTTTACTTCAACGGACTTTTTTGAGGTTTCCTCCTCTCATCTAGAAAATTTATTCAGGAAGGTAAGTGTATATCTATACCAATATTATAAAGCTGAGAAGTTTGTTGCACAAACATACTACTGCCCGGTATAAAAAAATGCGTTTTATTAAGGAAGATTACGTTACGATTAATGGGAGCGGAGTAGCAACCAAAGACGTAACTAAACGCGGGTAAAACCGCGGGGTATTGCTAGTTATAAAATAAGGGTACACTCACGTCATATTATTGCTCTTCTCTGAGAAGACACGCAGTAGAAATTCTCCTTCTTCATCGGGGTCGAATGTGGACGGAACGATCACGTAGCTGCCCGGGTCTAGCTTGAACCTGAGGAATAATAAATAATTAGGTTTATCAGTCGACTTTGTCTATGTCACCTCTGACCTAGACTAGAGTCAGGAGGTCAGCAATTGGAATAAAAAGCAGGGTTCATTACGTCTGCAAACGTTACATATCGACATTTAAAAAAGAAAATCTGCCGACAGTACCTGAAAAATGACGTCGTTTACGGAAGTAACTAACAAAGTAATAATAATCATACAGGCCTACAACAAACAAATTACAATAGAACATAACATACCACACTTGTATTACCCGAAGGGTTAGGCAGAGAGGTACCAATGTACAACCCACAGCTCGCCGGTATTTTAAGGTCCCATGTAATAGGGCGCGAGCCTATTGCCTTTAACCGGGCACAAATCCTAGCTCCGAGCTGCTACTGAGAATTTCATAGAAAAACCCTATAACACTTTTTGCTCGACCTGGGAATCGAAGCCAAGACCTCTAGCGTAGCAGTCGCGCTTAGGACCACTAGGCTAACGAGGCTGTTAATACAATAGAATGACAGGAAAGGCGCAGGATATGGAAACCTAAAATAGGACAATCAGTTTGGATGGCTTAAGTGGACTGGATAAATTGTACTATAGCCCCTGCCCAATCAATGTTTGTATGACACGGATTAAATGCAACTCTTACTATAAAACTAAGAGATGTCTCACCTAGCGCTAACTTCTCTCAAGTTAATGAAAGCCTGACTGCGGCCCACGGACGCGTTGTACTTGAAAAAGTTGACGTCGAGCGGCTTGGGCACGTGCCCGTAGTCCGGCAGGCGGTACACCGCGAAGCCTATCGTCAGGCACTCCAGGCCCTGGTGGCGCTGGGAGCGCCGGTTCTTCTGCATGAGGGCAACTATGATCTGAAAAAGAGTTGAAGAATATATTTTATCAATCGTGAAGGCTATTTTTCAAGTATTGCGTAAAACATAATAAAATTGGCAGAAGTATTTTTATTAGCTAAGTCGTAAAAAAGCGTGTAAAATTTTGGGTTCCATTTTCATTTCTTATTCATAAAATCTTTTAAATTATGAAAACTACATTCACTTAACTATTTAAGGAATGCTTATCAGAGCTTTACTTTAAACATGAATTATTGACGAAACGTTAATTAAATTTTACATACATAAACTCACGCCTTTTTCCCATGGGGGTAGGCAGAAACCACAGAACGCCACCTGTTACGATTTTTACATACTTCTTTGACTTCGTCCACGTTCAAACATCTGTTCATACAAGCACGCCGGTTACGAGTACTGCGCACCCGACCTTTCTGAAGAACCTCACCAATAAGGTCAGGGTAGGCAACAGGAATTTATATGGCAGATGTAAGCATCTGCCATATAAATTCCTGTTGTCAGTCGCCTTTCACTCAACCTCTCAACATGAGCGAACCATCTAAGCACTCTTTTTTCAACCTGTCACTACATCCTCTTTTAATCCGCAACGTTCTCGTATAATTAAATTGTATTACTAAGTAAACAGACTTTTGATTTTTTCTAAATTTTCCTAGCTTTTTCATGTTGTAGAGCCATTCACTGTTCAGAGTCCTCCACCAAAATAGAATAAATTCAAAAAAATAAATATAATCAAGTACTAACAGTACACTTGTTCTCGTCGTCCCCTTCATCAACGTCTGTCAACGTAACGGTGTACTGCGGGTTCTTCCAGAACGTCTCCAAGTAATTCCTGCAACCACCTGCTGTAACGCCTGCAAAACAACATTTTTTTTTTTTTAATTTGAATTTATTTTATTATTTTTTTTTACAGAAAGCTTACAGACTAATGGATAAAACTAACAAAACTAAAACCAAAACATTTTGAGGAACAATAGTTTCATTATTTTCCTCTTTTGAGCCGAGTCGATTCAGTGCCTTCTTTAACTATTTACAATACCCAAAGTTAGCGTTTGTGAGGCTCAAGGCGAGCTTTACTCGCCTAACAATAATTTTAGACATAATTTTATTTCATCCCTGAAAACCCGATTAATTTTCACATACTCCACGCCTGTTTTCCCCGTAGGGTTAGACAGAGGTGTACCAATGTACACCCAAAGTCCGCCAGTATGTTTAGGTCTCATGTAATAGGGGGCGAGCCTATTGCCATTAACCGGACACAGATCCTAACTCCGAGCAGCTACTGAGCATTTTATAGAAAACCCCAATAACACTTTGCTCGGCCTGGGAATCGAACCCAAGACCTTTAGCGTAGCAGTCGCGCTTAGGCCCACTAGGTTAACGAGGCAGTTTTAATTAACTTTAATTAATTTTCAATTAACTGCAAAGTTAAATTTTTAATTGCTCTGAAATGAATGAATAATTACTCAATTGAGTAGGCAAAAAATTTACGTCAAAGTTGTCTATTACCATACAAAATCTATTAGGGAATCGCATTTTGACAGCTCATAAAAAGTACATCAATTGGGTAGATGGTGGCTAATATTTTCAAACAAGTATTTACCTCTGACCCACTCTCCCTCGAAGACAGACATCTCCCACTTCTTGGTGCACCCCTCCGGACATTCGTCAGGGTCCAAAGAATCCGGGTTCAAGTTACAGATCTCCACTCTGAAATAAATATGAATTAATTTTGAGAAATATGTTAAACTGTTTAGTACATAAAAAAATATCTTATTTGTTTTTTTATTATCGTAAGCCCGCAATGCTATTTCGTGCTACTGCAACTCTCGAAAGCTAGATTGAACAGAAGCGACCCTCAGAAAAGGGCAGAGCATGTTCGACGAGTCGCAGAGAAACAATTCAGCTGCCGGATACCCTAACGAGTAATCAGACAAAAGAGTGAAGAGTCGGTGAAGATAAAAATCATGAGGCACCGGCTATAATAGCAGACGTCTCACGCACAATGGTCTCGAGCCTGTGAACGTTAAGCAATGTGCTGCATAACGACAGGCCGTGTCGACGGCGCGTTAGTGTTCCACCCGCGCCTCAAAGAGGTGTCAGCAAATTGGAGGGGCCAGTCAGGGCCGATGCCTGCCGGGGCTGCGGGTTGTTCGAAAGAAATACCGCGTCGCAAGAACGCAAAGGGCACAAGAAGGAACATGGTCGGGTTTTAGTCAGTAAAAGTCTGACAGTCCCGCCCCGCCCATGGTCTCTCAATATAAGTGTGAAATCGACAATAATAGGCTAGTATTATTTATTATTTTCTTGAAAATCCTCGACATACCTTGAGAAGTGGTTAACAAAGTCTTTGAAAGACATCCAGAATTCACCGTCATCGTCGAACGTGAGGCCCATCTCCTCTTTCTCAGACTCGGGGATGAATCGCCATTCGGGAGATCTGAAATCAAATAAAAATGTGAAATGAATACGGGTGTTAACCCCATTAACCATTAATCATTTTAAGTCTCAGCTTCTAAAACACGTTATTTTAGCCCTGAAAACCCAAATTATGTTCAACTATGTAGCTTCAAGTTTCTATCCAACGTCTTGACAGTTCGAAACTGCCTGTAACATACCATTACGCCTGTATTCCCTGAAGGGTTAGACAGAGGTGTACCAATGTATACACCCATAGTTCGCCGATATGTTTAGGTCCCATGTTATAGGGAGCAAGCCTATTGCTACTAACCGGACACAAATCCTAACTCCGAGCTGCTACTGAGAATTTAATAGAAAAACCCAATAACACTTCTGCTCGACCTGGGAATCGAACCCAAGAGCTCTAGCGTGGCAGTCGCGCTTAGGATCTCTAGGCTAGGCTTGTAAATGGTCTAATTTTAATAAATGCTTTGACTTTGAATGTCGTGTAATATATAGTTTTTTATTTGAACTACTAAAAATTGCACTGTGTAAGTAATATTTTTACATATACGTGCGGTTGGTTGACTGTACGGATGCTCTTGTATAAGACGTGGACATGTAGTTGACTGTCCTCATACGAGGATAGCAGCAGTTTCAAGTTCTCAAAATAGTCGTAATTTATATACATACGTACATAAACTCACGCATTTTTCCCATGGTGGTAGGCAGAAACCACAGAACGCCACCTGCTACGACCCTTACATACTCCTTTCGCCTCGTTCACGTTCGTACATCTGGTTATACAAGCACGCCGGTTACGAGTACTGCGCACCCGACCTTTCTGAAGAACCCCACTGATAAGGTCAAGGTAGGTCTTTCTAGGGCATCCCCTCCCGGCGTTACAGAGTCATAATTTACGTACTTGTCACTCCAGGGTCCATTCCACTCGGCTTCATTCCCCCAGGGGTTGCGCAAGCGAAGAAGCGGTATTTTCCCACTACGCCCAGGAGTTTCGATGTCTACGTACTTCACCTTTGTGATTGAGTACGCATGGCCGCGGATGAGGCCAGCCGGAGTCTCGGCTTCCAAGATGTTTGGGTCCGGCTGTAAAAGGTAATTTTACTAGATTCCGAAGTGAAGATTTTGAGATAGTGAATTTAGGATACAGTAAGTAACTTCTGTAACTTTGTGATTAGTAGGTAATAGGTCTTTGGGTACTGCTCCGCTCTCGTGTCATAGTGTGATGATATGTAGCGTATGTTACTCACGAATAAAGTAGCTATCTCTGTTGGTGAAAACTGGTTAAATTCGGTCCAGTGTTTTCGGAGCCTATTCGTTACAAACAAACAAACAAATCTTTCCTCTTTATAATTTTAGTTTAGATTCAGAAGTCTGAAATTGCCAATGTAAGTGTGTTTAATGCTCATGCCATGTCTTTATGAGAAGAGGCCTTAGGCCTACAGTGGGACAATAATAGGCCGGTATTGTTAAAGTTCCTCACCTCAATACTGCAGCCACTGAGCGAGTTCCTCTCGTACGCCTTGATAAGGATGGTGTAGAAGTTGGGCGGCAGCTCGGCGATGTCGTACATCTCTGTCACTCCACCTGTGAAGTCCTCCATAGCTTCGCATGTTGAACCGCCTTTCAGGGCCTCGTAGGAGCCGTGGAGTCTGGAAAAAAAAATACATACCTGTATTCCCCGAGCGGTTAGGCAGAGGTGTAACCAATATACACTCACAGTTCGCCGGTATGTGTTTAAGTCCCACGTAATAAGGCGCGAGCCTATTGCCATTAACCGGGCTTAAATCCTAATTCCGAGTTGCTACTGAGAATTTCATAGAAAAACCCAATAACACTTTGCTTGCTGGGAATCGAACCCAAGACCTCCAGCGTAGCAGTCTTTAACATTTAACTAAGCTTTTGTATTATCTATACTAATATATAAAGCTGAAGAGTTTGTTTGTTTGGTTGAACGCGCTAATCTCAGGAACTACTGGTTTAAATTGAAAAATTCTTTTTGTGTTGGACAGTTCATTTATCGCGGAAGGCTATAGGCTATATAACATCATGCCACGACCAATAGGTAAGGAGCAGTAACCAAAGACGTAACCTAATGCGAGCGAAAAAACTACGCGAACGAAGTCGCGGTAGAAGCTAGTAATTACTTATGTTGATACTAAATCTTTTCTTGCTACTTAACTGCTAGTAAAAATTTCTTAAGATTTGTTATTAATCCTTTATAATAATTCTCGTTTCCTTTGTCTGTTAATATGCGTATTTAAAAAAAAGTATATGGGACCTCCTCAGGAGTAGGTATATATTACCGAATAACACCATTAAACAATAATTCCAAGACACGACTTTACAAAACCCGATGAATTTTTAAATAACTATAAAATTCGATTTTGAGTTGCTTTGAAATCAATAAAAAAATGACGTCATAGTTTAGTAATGTCATAGAAAATCTATGGGGGAATCGCGTTTTGACAGCTCATAAAAAGTACGTCAATTCATTAGTAGTGTCATCTACCCAATTAGCGGAGAAATCGGTGAACATTGGAACTCCTTTTTTTAAGTCAGTTCAAAATAAGTTTGGTACATTAGTATCCTATATGTTGGCAACAAGTTTAATAGGACTTACTTAGCATAAGCCTTCTCTAGTAAGGCGCTCCAGAACTCGTTGTTCTCCGACGAGTGGAGGAACACCAGCTTCCCTCGGTACGTGGGGAGACGGTCGTCGATCACCACGTCCACCCATCTGCCGTACTGCCAGAAACTAGAACAAATATAATTGATATTATTAGAGCTTTTGTCGCTGATTTTGGACGGATTTTAAAATCTTCGGGATAGAAAGGACATAGTGACGTAATTTTTTATGTTCTATTTCTAGTTTTATAGTTCTAGACACCATTGAAATCTGTGTTAGTTATGTAAAAAAATAGATATTCCAAACATATTGTACGGAGCAACAGATTTTCTTTTACAACATCCGTCGAAAATGTTATGACCTGAAGTCCTCAAAGATTTAGCATAACGTACTCAATCCATAGTAAAAGTTTGTACAACGATGTCTCTTCTACTGCTTATTCAGCTTTCTATGTTCAATTTGGCATAATTATTTAGCCCGTAATGTCCTGTGCCGGGCAAAGGCCTCCCCATGTCCTTCCAAACTATTTCTTGTGCCACCTTGAACCAGCCCTCCAGGTGCGAGTGTACCACCCCTTAATTAATTTGGCAATAAACATGAAAGAAAAACCAACATAACTGATTTATAAAACAAATCATGCCGTACCGGAAATGGAAGACACCTGCATAATCCTCATCGAAGCTCTGGTCATCTGGCACGACTTGGAAGTACAATCTGAAATACAAATAGAATTATTTATAACGCCACTTAACTTATTATCCCGGGTCCCGCTTAGCACCCTTTGACCGCGGAAACCTATTCTTTTTTTATACATCACTAGCGATCTGCCCACGACTTCGCCCGCGTGGCTTATTTCACCCGCGTTAAGTTATGTCTTTCGGTATTGCTCCGCTCCCGTGAGCCGTAGCGTGATGGTATACAGCCTATATTACTCAGGAATAATGAAGCTATCTATTGGTTAAAAAATGGTTAAAATCGGTTCAGTAGTTTCGAAGTCTATTAGTTACAAACAAACTAACAAAAAATCTTTCCTCTTTTTAATATTACTAGATTGAATGGCAAACAAGTCGACGGCCCACCTGACGTTAAGTAGTCACTGTTGCCTATAAGACATCTGCAATACCAGAGGCCTTGCAAATGCGTTGCCATCCCAGACACAAAGCCGTCGCGGCAGTCGCCCTTAGGAGTTTAGGACCACTAGGCTAACGGAGTACACTTCATTCTTTAATCAGGAGTGTTGTACTTGTATTGTTGTATTGGTCCTACGGGATGCTACGCTAGAGGTCTTGGGTTTGATTCCCAGGTCGAGCAAAAAGTGTTATTGGGTTTTTTTTTTAAAATCTCAGTAGCAGCTCGGAGTTAGGATTTGTGCCCGGTTAATGGCAATAGGCTCGCCTCCACATGTGGGTGTACATTGGTACACCTCTGCCTAACCCTTCGCGGAATACAGGCGTGATGGTATGTGTGTATTGTCCTTCTAACTTACTTCCTGTGCAGCGTGAGGTTGGCGACGGCGGCCAACAGCCAGCAGTCGCCCAGCTCGCCTTGCTGCACGTCGAAGCGACTGTAGCCCTCCACGAAGAGTTGGGGATCGTCGCATATTTCCTGGAAAAAAAATAAAACAAATGAGATTTGTTCAGAAACTGGCTGGCTATTATTTAAAAACAGCTTTTAACCACGATTTTAAGTCCTCTTCGGGTTAGTTTCGTTGAAATCTTTTGCGTATCTAATGCAAAAAGGAAATTCGCCTAATTGCGAGGTTTGCTGTTAATGAGACGATGAGCAACATCTTTTGGTGGAGTGCGGTAGGAACGAATCTGACACTATTTAATATATAAGGCACTTTTTTTGTTAAATTCAAGTCGCTTCAAATAAAGATAAAAAAAAACACGTTTTCCAGCATAGTCATAATACCCAACCAAACAGAGCATGGAAATTGAAAGCCATGACAAACAATTAAAAAAAAATCTTAGCCGCCATCTTGGGTTTACGGTTTGCGGGGGATTTTCTATTCCCACCTTATTTCAACTTCAAGTGCAAGAACGATATTGTAGCTACGGTAACGGTATTGTAGTTAAATGGAAGTACTCACCCCAGGTCTCAACCAAGTGAGGGGTCTATCGAGCCTCTCCTTGTAGTAAAGACTGCGGTCAACCGCAGGGAACTCAGGATCCTCGAACAGCCTTCCCTCGGCCACGCAGCGAGACCTGATCTCCTTGAAGTCCTGGTAGGTCGCCGGTCCGAATGATGAAGGACGGGTCTCGCCTAGCTAGAATAAAAAGTAAAAATCAATAAAACTATCTAGATAAATGTGCTAGTGCCTAGTGCAGAGGTCCTCAACTTTGTTGATGTGAAGGGCCATCGACCGATTTCGACCTACTACCGCGCGTTAGTACTTAGTAGGTACTAAAACCTTAGGTTTATTATGTATTAACGAAATAAACATATTGTTTAACTGTTCTTTATTTATTGCATTATCTATTGAGCTACAACAATATTATGAACACATAAATAAAAATTGCCGATGAAGGTGGGCTGGGTCCCTGGGCCGCAGACTATGTGGCTGACGGCCGCGTGTTGAAGGCCTTTAGCCTAGTGGTATAAAATACAGGTCTGAAGAGTATGACAACAGCTATAGCGTGGTCTTTGTCAGACTGCGTAGTAAAAGAAAGGGAAACGTGAAGGCATCTGTCTATCGTGCTCAAGGCTTCGAGACATAGGTTTGCAACTGCGCACGGCGAGTACCAGTGGGACTTTATAGTTCATATGGTACTTTCTAAGTTTATCTTGGACATCACTGACATCGGTGAAGGAAAACATCGTGAAGAAACTTTAACTTATAATTATTTTTTTGAAATCGTCAATCCGCTTTGAGCAAGCGTGGTGATCAATGCTTGTGCCTGCTCTGTATGGGAAGTGGCTTTTGCCGTGAAGCGGGGCATAATAGGGTGAGGGCATAAGAGTATAGAGTATCATGAATCGTACTTTTGGCAAGCTTTAAGTCATTAATACTACTACCACAATCTTAGTTTGTTTAGTTAATTTCAGCCAGTTACATGTTTTGGAACGATTTGAATTGACTTTTTTATTTTATTTTATTAGATTTTTATTTAATTTATTCGATTTTACTTGGTTATTTTAATTTAATTTGATTTTAATATAAGTTTGAATTTATTAGCTAAAAGGAATGAGAATAATAATGATGTACTCTATCACAAAGGAGATGATAATACAATAGAGGATAGAATAACATTAACTATGTAAAATAGACAATAAATAAGGGAGATTGAACTATAAATCCTGAACAGCCATTCTCTGTAATATTCTGGCAACACAAGACAAGTTTTCGCGACGGCGACGTTAAGTCTAAACCTAGCTTTGACCTTTTTGGCAAAATTCCCACTTACTAAAGGTCTTAACGGCAGAAAAATAATACAAATCATCTCTAAGCACTACCATTACGCCAAAGTTAGAAGATAAGTCTTTCTAAGAAATATGGACACAGATGTAAACTGACAAATGATCTAAAATCTTCCTTGACTATTTTAAGTATTATTAATGCTTGGGTTCGATTCCCAGGTCAAGCAGAAAGTGTTATTGGGTTTTTCTATGAAATTCTTAGTAGCAGCTCGGAGTTTGGATTTGTGCCCGGTTAATGGCAATAGGCTCGCCCCCTATTACATGGGACCTAAACATACCGGCGAACTGTGGGTGTACATTGTTACACCTCTGCCTAACCCTTCGGGGAATACAGGCGTGATGGTATGGTATGGTAATGCTAAAGTTTGGATGGATGGATGTTTGTAACACAATCACCTCAAAAGGGCTGAACGCACAGAGATAGATTATAGTCTAGAATTGGCTACTTTTTATACCGGAAAAATTTACGGTTCCCATGGGATAATAATTATAAGTATATGAACTTTGACGCGGACGAAGCCGCATGTAGAACCAAATTGTGAATCGGTAGTTCTAGCGTAAATTGTCTTATGAACCCTTAAAAATAAAATACAGCCTATGATACTCACTGATAATGTAGCTATCCATAGGAGAATAAAATTTTGAAACCGGTTTAGTACTTTTTAAATTTATCCATGACAAACAAAAATACATCTGTTTTTTCACTTTATAAAACACAAAATTATAAATTTAAGTAACCCCCGGAAGAAGAGTAAAAATCCCTACCGCAGCTAACAAAAGAGCTGATAACTTTGAAACCGCTGAACCGATTTCCATCACCATTCACCTTTCAAACAAAAAAAAAACTAAATCAAAATCCGTTCATGCGTTCGGGAGATACGATGTCACAGACAGACACAGACACGTCAAACTTATAACACCACGTCGTTTTTACGTCGGGGGCTAAAAATTAGATTAGAAAACACGAACCCAAAACAGTTGTTCACCAGTAGGCATAAACATTTGGCTCCCTTTATAACTCGGAGGCATCTTCAGCCTGTACTCCTCGTGGTGGTCTACAGTCGAGAGCCTCTTCATTGGGGTACTTTCTCTACTAGCTTTAACATTAGTCAGAGTCACTTTCGGCGATCCCCTCACTTCCTTCGCGAATATCATGCTTCTGTTAGTAACAGCATTACTGTGCTCAACAGCTTCAACTTTTTTCGAATTCATTTCAGGCTCCTCAATGTCAGGTTTCGCAACAGGTGTCACGACTTTCGTCGCCCAAAAAGGTTTGTAAGAACTGTTTCTCCGTACGTTACTTTGTTGGTACGTAAAGTCAGAAACTCTGGCCTTCTTGAAGTCTTCGAAGAATCTTTTAAAGAAATTCGAGGATTCTTTGCCATTTTGCTCTGGTTTTTTCTCTGAGCTTTTCTTGTTTCTCAATATCCTTCCTGACTTAGGAGATACGATGGAAACTGATTTCTTTTTCCAAGCTTCGGCTGCGTTGGAGACAGCACTGGTTGAATAAAATGTCTTCAGATATCCAACCTCTTCTTTTGTAAGCTTCACAAACGTGTCTTCTGCGACTTCACTTGCCATTTTGGTGTTTCTGTGTTCATGCGTCGGTAATTCGGAAGTTACTGATAATAGGCAGCGATTTATTTAAATTGATGCTATTCCGTTAACTAGGTCTTCAGTGTTTTAGTGCAAGGTCAGCTGATTGATGTAAAAGGATAATTAGAATAGTAATGCTTTGTTGTTCGGATATTAACTTAAATATTGCCATTTACAAATCGATGTAAATTTTCCTGTAACTACTGATCTGGATAGTGCTATATATATAAACTGTAATTACTGAATATAGTGACAGAAATGAGGCAAAAGCTATATTTAAAAATATTTTCCCTTTTCTTTGTCACGTTTTTGACTTCTATTTCAAGTACGTTACATTTATTAAAAAAATACGTTACATAGGAAATAAATTAAGATTTGTCGTGGTTTGAAAAATAATAATAGTTTTTAATACATAAGAGAAATCAATCAGTATAGATGTCTCACGCCCTTGATAAGAATAGCTATTGATTTTACCGGCGACTGTAAACTATACATAAACTTTTCTCCATAGAGATAGGTCTTGGTTATCAATGTTACCATTTAAAGATATAAACTATAGTTTCTTTAATATTTTCCGCTAACAAACAACAAAGCAAAACTAGAGACCCCTAAATTAGTTTCACCAACTTTTTTGCACTAATTTCCCACTTTACGCAAAAACTTTAAACAGATCTTTATTTATAAAGACAAACAATACTCAAACGATCACTTCACCAATAAAATGAATTGCGGACAATTTAAACTAAATAACCAGCGTCCAGTTCATGACGGTAGTGACTAAAAATATTGACTGCCGGCAACAGACTGATAACACTATATGTTAAATACGGTGGTATAAGGACAAACTCGTATGTGTGAGTGGCGGAAACCCATAGAGAATTATTCTATGGTCGAAGCAATGGAACTTGTGGCGTATTGGAAGCGAAGCTATATAGGACAATGTTTGCGAAGGTTTATGTTTGACAAGCTTTTTCTAAATTAAGTGTTGACTTTGTTTTTATAAGACTTTTTTTATTGGGATATGTGTGAGTAACTTGTTTTCCTAGCCTATCATTGCACCACTGCATGGCAAAAAAAACTTCTCATATAGAAAAGGCATGAGAATAGATTTCTTTTTATAATGTAATCAGGCTGAATAGGACTGTCCCTATTCCCGGTTCACCCTTGCATCCATAGAGGTTTTAACGTTGCTGTAATAATAATATAATTATAATTTACAATTTAATATCCTTCTTGGCAACAAACTATTTCATCGTAAAAATCCCTTTTATAGTTTCGTCCCGATTAAGGTTTCCTTGCATCCTTATCTCTATTCAGCCCATTTTACCTAGTTTCCCTTAAAACTTAAAACAAACCATTACTGTCGATATCGTGTGACATGATATTGTCAAAAAGTAACGTATTTGATAACAAATCAATACTTCTGAAACAATAGTATTGTGCTGATGCTATTTAATTGACTTGTTTGACCATTAGTATCACATAAACATACAAGATAATTATGATATTTTATTATTTACTTATCTACTCACATAGTTAAGTACAACATATATCTAATCAGCACTCGATGTATCAAACGACAATCGTTACCCATGTTCTCTGCTAAAAGCTACACTAAAGCTATTTTCAGCATTTCTAATTAGAACAGTTAAGAACCTAACATAGACCCCTAAGGGACACCACGTCATAGCGTAGGTGTGGTGACATGACAGACCGTTTTTTATCAACCCATCGAATCTACGGTGACATAAAAAGATAATTACAGTGCTGTTTGTAGTTCGGACATAAAGCCTTTTAACCTAATAAGGTTTAACGGGTATGGTGAACAGTATCGAAGGCTTGAGTCAATTAACTAGTTTAGTTATCTGACTGCTGTCGTATGCTGTGTGCTGTTTTGCACAATACCTGTAGAAACAATCGAAAAAATTACCAAAGCGGGACGAACAGGTTAGTCAAGTTTTTTCCTAAACTTTTAACTGATAAGATTTTTTTATCGGAAGTAAGGTATGTTGACATTGTGATAAAATGATGGAACCATACTTTATTGATAAGATACGTATTTCGCAAATCCAAGGTCGTACAAGCCCAGCTTACGTATAACTGCATAAGCTTGTAGCACCCATCATCAGTTCTACTTTAGTCAAGTGATATATGCAAATGATACCTACTAGTTGACACGCGTGTAACGGAGGGTAGGATAATGATCTACTTGTCTTACTTTCCTATTGACTTCACGATAAACAATGGAAATTGATGCTTTGATGCAACCAACCTGACAAATCCAATTTCGATATCAGTACTAAAACTCTATCTATAGACACGTGTTTGCCATTAAAAACGATTCTTAAACCTTCATAATGAGATATTGCACGCAATTATGCATAGGTGTTAGATAATGAACTGCTTAAGATAAATATAGGGAAAGCTTTATGGATTAAAAAAACATTACGCTAACATAGGTATTGTGGGTGGGCAGATTTGTATGGTGCATCCATATTTTTGCAGTTGTTTAAGTCCTTGAACACACCTATTGCCATCAACCAGGCACAATCTCAATTTCCGAGCAGTAATTGAGAAAATCCTTATACAAACAACGACAATGTGCCAGATCTGGGGTTCAAACCCAGGCAATATACGCTGCGTTCAAGTCTAGACGAAATAAGCAGTCAAGATTGAGTTGGCTTTTTTAAAACCAACTGAAACTGTTGTCACCATTGTAACGTGTACGACCAGCAGAGCTTTGCTTAGCACAATTACAAACTCATAATAACAATAACAAATAGGAATTATTATTGTCATTTCCTTTTAGCTATTTATAGAAATTATGCACTTGTAATTAACTCATCATTATTTTCCATCATGTGGCCGACGAGATGTAATATACATTCCTGGCGAAGCACAATTTAATCCTTATTGCATCGAATCTAAATACATTTAATAATCACCTTGATTATGAGAGGAACTGTTCCTATTATTTTGTTCATATTCATAGTGGTTTACCTCATTTCTATAAAGCTAATGTCCCAAAAATGGTACTTCTATTTTCAATTAAGGTAAAATGTGAACAGACACTACCTCGTTAGCCTGGTCGTCCTAAGCGCGACTGCTAGAGGTCTTGGGTTCAAAGTCAAAACATTTATTTCAATTAGACCATTTACAGGCACTTTTGAATTGTCAAGAAGTTACTCATACAAAAAGTTGAAGCTAGTTGCTCGTTCCAAAACGTAGGTCTCTATGGAGAAGAACGAGCAAGAAACTCCATGGACACTCTTTTCAAATTGGTTTTTACAGAATCTTGGTTACAATATTCTTGTTGCTTCTACATGTGAAAACAATGAAGTTAATTATAAAACAATTAAAAAAAAATATATGATAATAATAGTACTAAAGATGTAAGCCATGGCAGTTAAGAGATGACCAATCCCAACTGACAGCGCCCGTTCATGAACATGACGCGAGGATCAGCAGTTCGATTCCCAAGTCGAGCAAAAAGTGTTATTTGGTTTGTCTATGAAATTCTCAGTAGCTGCCCGGAGTTAGGATCTGTGCCCGGTTAATAGCAATAAGCTCGCCTTCTATTACACGGGACCTAAACATTGTGGCGAACTGTGGCACCTCTGCCTAACCCTTCGGGGAATACAGGCGTGATGGTATGTTATGTGGACAGATATATAATGTTGCGTTTTTTTTAGAATACCATTTACGAGGGCAAAAATACTGCAGTAACTAGTAACGATGTACTTGACACTTTTCCTTTGAATTAATTGTTGGTAAAAGGAGTCGTGTGTAATTGAATTAAATCTATCATTACCATAGAATTTTACACAGTTGCAAGTAAAAACCACTGGCTTTAAATTAATTAATTTTTCAGGGTTACTGTGAGTTTTAGCGACACACGTTCGATTGCGAGCGCGTTTGAATTTTATATGAGAAGTTAGGTTTCTTCTGGTGACCACCAGATCGCGCTATAAACTTTACTTATATAAATGTCTAACGTGCTCGTAATCGAACGTGGGTCAAAAAACTCACACTTAGCATCCTAGACGAGAAATTGCTGATGAATACGAACAACTTTTACCACAGGACCAGCTCTAAAATATGAAAAGTTGTTGCATATTTAATAGTAGTACTGTAGTGGTTTTTTCTAGGGAACAGCTGATTTTTTTTCATTGCTTAGTGTTCCATAATAAATGTTGTTCAAACTCACGGGTATTTTCATCCACTAAAAGATGGCCAATAAATCAAGTCAGCCCGTAATAGTTTGGTTACAATTATACAAATTAAGTGACATCACCGCCACGATACACAAAACAAAACACTAAATAATTCAGTGTGATCAATACGGGGGCGAAAAAGGTCGAATGTCTAGACAAGGGTGCTCCCCTCCGTCTGGATACTGTGTAGACAGTATCCAGACGTAGGGGGAGTAGATAGTAATGTCTAGCGTCTTTGAATTTTGGATGCTTACAGCGCATTACTCATCTTAAATATCGTGCGCTTATCGTTGCAGTTTCGTGTGTTTATAAAGAGGAAATCAATTTCAGTGTAATTGAGTTGTGTTCATAAAATTCAACTTTTTTTTTAAATTGAGGTATCGTTCCTCCTACAAAAATATTCCTTGTTAGAAAATTGTGGACAACTGTGGGCTCAAGTCCTCCATTGTTTTTTAACTATAACGAGTTGTAATTGAAAAGTATGTTCCATTAGTTTTCATTCAATTTAGCTTGCGTTCGGCGTACATCGTTTTAATTTAGCTGTGATTTGATGTTTGATGACCGATGATTGTATTGAATCGAATCATGATATTAGCATATAATGTCCACGTTTAGCTGTGGTCATGAATGAAATAAACAAGTCAGCGGTTACAATATACTATAGAACCGAACCAATTTTAATGAAATTAGTTGTACAGAGATAGATTCGATCTTCAAGAAGACAATAGACCACATTTCGTCGCGAAAAATGTTTGAACGGGTTATAATACGGGATGAAAGTTCGTCTTTATTACCTGCTTGTGCCATTTTTAATGGCGACAAAGTGTAGTTTAAAATAATATCTACAGTTTTTAATTAAAATATAGACCAACACAGCTGTTTTCCAGATCGATTTTTACAAAAGTAGTAATAGGCAGTTTCAGAGCGTCATACTAGTTAGTTAGTGTTTATATTTCACGTGTACGGTGAATCCAGCGTCCAATGTGTTTATTGGAAGGTTGCCAACGAACAAACCCACTAACTAGTATTCGTACATGAAAATCGTCGTAAAAATTCTCAGGAGCCGCTGAAATATGACGAAAATTATGTTTTTCTTATATCGTTGTTTGTAAACGTGGGTACGTGTTAAGATTCGTGTGAGTAATTATTTCATGCATCGATACTAAATTGTTTTTATTTTTTTGTGAAATCTTGTCATTATTCATTTTTTATCCTTTCCTTTTTTGTCTTTATACTTTGTGTGCAACTGACCACTGTTTTTACACTCATTTAATAAATTCTAACGTGTGACGTTACAAGGTGCAAGTCCTCATTCAAGTACTCTTTGTCCTTTTTATTGTGCCGTGTCGACGGTGCGTTCATGTTCCACGCGCGTCTCAAAGAGATGTCAGCAAAGGGCCACTGATCGTAGTACAATCTTTGTACTGTTATATTTTCTAATATTTAAAATTCTTAGGAGCTTTATTTAATTAAATAAAGTAATATTAATGTCTCTAAAAGCTACACACACGTATCTTCATTTAAAAGTGCGTCGTAACAACATATATCTATAAAGGGAGTCGTCGCAGTATAAAAAAAAGACGTGTGCTTTAGACCACACGACTGAAGTAAAACTTCTTCGTAATACACGAAACGTAACTCTCTCTCTTTCTATCTTCACTTACTTATATATCCCTCTCAACTTCCGTTCGCCCGGTCACACTCATTTCCGTAACGTGCATTCACCAGCTTACTCCCCAAGTCAAGCGTGCGTAAAGAAGTTTTACTTCTAATGTTAGGGAACCCTTGTCGTAGAAGCAGAACTGGTAGATCGTAGAAGCTGTGATAATTTTGGCACATGTAATTACCGTTCGTTGTTCTCGGCGCCGACATGTGACTGATATACAGACAGACGCACTTCGTGTTCTGTTACTAATGATTGATGAATGGTACTGGAGGGTACTACGAGGGGTCATGACGCACCAGCTGTTGGTTTAGCTTGGCTATTTGCTCTGCAATCACTGAATAATGATGTTGTTTTTGGATACGGGGCTGAAGTGGAGGTATCAGAATATAAACGGTTCTATAAAAGTTATTTTGGATTGCAATAAAACGGGCTTGAATACAAAACGAGCATAGCAGTAATTTGACAATACCGATTAAGCAGATCCTCTAAAACTAAAATAATACCAGCCTATAGTTGTCCCACTGTAGGGCAATGGCCTCTTCTCGTATAGAGAAGGCATGGCCATTTCTGTCGTAATATGCCTTTACTCATATCAGAAATTTCGAAGATAAACTTTGAAAGTACATAATTATGAATTGAAAAGTCACTATGACTATGGTATATTACCCGTAGCTTCATGCATGAGAGGAGGACACCATAACCACTGGGCCATCACAACATGCGACTAACTGAATATCAATTACATAATTTGATTACAGTTAGATCGTCCAGACTTTGATCAATACCAAGGCGTCACAGTAAATGAACGTTATTGACTCTGAATCAACACATTTACTAAATTAGGGTTCACACAGACTTACGATCCCTTTCCAAACAAACATCAAGCCTCGATGCTTATTGTAGAATCAATGAACTACTCCGCGTGTGTCACCCTCACTACACCCCAATACATCTACTCCTCGGTCTCGCCCTTAGCTTTAAATATTTATAATGCATAGAAACTGGTAATTCAGACGATAGCCCTGGCACCCAAAACACAATTTATTTCTAACCTGGGTGCCAGCGCTTATTTAAATTGGTTGCGTTTCATGTGTTCCTGTGTCGCGGTGACTCTTTCGACCAGATTCCGCAACAAAGTCACGCTAGGTTTCATGGGAGCGAGCAGTAACCAAAGAGGTAACGCGGGTGGAATAATAAAATAAAAAAAAATTGAGTAACTAAGAAACAAGAATATAAGATATAAGATTAATCATAAGATAATATAAGAATAACAATATAAGAATAATATAAGAATAACAATATAAGAATAATCAGATATTTTGTTAGCTGCGATATGGATCTTCCATATCGCAGCTAACAAAATATCTGATAAGAACCATCGCTAGGAAACCTGTCTTCAAATAAAAGTAACCGCATTCAAATCGGTTCATCCGTATAAGAGCTAAGGTGCCACAGACGGACACAGATGCGTCAAACTATTAGCACCCCTCTTTTTGAGTCGGGGGTTAAAAAACAACGCGAACGAATAAGCTTGAGCTAGTTTATTGTAAGTGCAAGTATTTGTTTGTATTTCTTGTAGTTTTAAATGAGAAGCAAACAATGCTCTAAAAACAAAGCTCTAGGTTTTTTTTTAATATCCTTGTATGGCGAACAAGCTGACAGTCCACCATGATGTTCAGTGGCCACCGCTGCCATCTGCAATATCAGAGGCCTTGCAAATGCGTTGCCAACTCAGAGGCAAAGTTGAAATGTCTCAAGAGCCTGTAGTTACAACGGCACCTAAACCATTCAAACCGGAACACAGAAACGCTGCTTTGCGGCAGAAATAGGTATGATCGAAGTACTTCCTCGGACGAGCTCCTTCACAAAGAGATCTACTACTACTGTAGTAGTACTGTTAGAATGTTTACTTAAGATTATATTTGCTTATACAATGAATGATCTATAATCGTAAAGCTATTTATGAATGACGGCGTTGATGCATGTACTACACACATTTTTATACAATGACGTTAACAATATCGTCAGTATTGATGGCTCCAATTGATAGCGAGGTAATGTATTTCAAGGTCAGACTAATATCACAATCAACAGATGATTAACGAGTTGTAGAATGGGTTTTTCCTTCTGCTTCTCCAAGTTTCAAGTTATTTTGGGAGCAATAAATTTCTTTCTTTCCTTCTCCTTCTATTTCACATTATATTTCTACTAGTTTCTGCTCGCGACTTCGTCCGCGTAGTTTTTTTCACCCGCGTTAAGTTACGTCTTTGGTTACTGCCCCGCACCTATTGGTCGTAGCGTGATGTTATATAGCCTTCCTCAATAAATGAACTATCCAACACCAACAGTTTTTTTCAATTCAAATGTAGTTCCTGAGATTAGCGCGTTCAACTAAACAAACAAACTCTTCAGCTTTATAATAAAAAAAAATTAATAACCAGTTTCATGAAGACTAGTATAACATCACGCTACGACAACGATGTTACTTAACGGAGGTGAAACCGCGGGGTATAGCTAGTTAGCAAGAATTAACTTATTTCTTCATGAGATCGTTCCTCACACAGTCCATCCATTTTTGTTTTGGTCTTTACTCATCACCAAATGAAATTACATAAACATACCATCACGCCTGTATTCCCCGGAGGGTTAGGCAGAGGTGTACCAATGTACACCCACAGTTCGCCGGTATGTTTTAGGTCCCATGTAATAGGGGGCGAGCCTATTGCCATTAACCGGGCACAAATCCTAACTCCGAGCCGCTACTGAGAATTTCATAGAAAAACCCAATAACACTTTTTGCTCGACCTGGGAATCGAACCCAAGACCTCTAGCGTAGCAGTCGCACTTAGCACCACTAGGCTACCGAGGCAGTTAAAATTATTATTGCAAATGCAAATGAAATTATTTGGTTTATATCAAAAAAAAAAACATTTATTAGCACTTTTGAATTAGCCAGATAACACTTCTAATCAATTGACATACTTTTTATGAGCTGTCGAAACGCTCAATTCACTAACTATTTATTGATTTCAAAGCAACTAAAAATCAAATTGTATAGTAATTTAAAAATTTATCAGGTTTACACGGGTAAAATAAAGTGCTTATTTTGAGAAGGTGACTCTTGGAATTATTGTTTAATGGTGTCATTTACACAATTGTTCAGGAGTCAGTCAATCAGACAGTTGAGGCTAGTTGCTTGTTCCGAACGTTAATATTTATTTGTCTAAACTATTGATACAACAAGATTTGTATCTTTGTTTGTAATGGATAAATTAAAAAAACTAGCAACCCGATTTAAATGAATCATTCACCTATGGCTACATCATTAGCGAGTAACATAGGGCATATTTCGTTGTCAAAAAATCACGCAGACGAAGTGGCGGGCATAAGCTAGTTTTTAATATTCTTGAAAGATTATAGTGAAAGTGAATACGCACCGATACAGGGGCAATAACGATAACATAATCTTTTATCAAGTTCAATGTCCCTTATCGGGCTTGTAAACAATAATATTAAGTTTAGGTATACATAATATCTATCAAGTTTAATCTATACTAATATTCTAAAGAGGAAATTAGTTTTGTTTGTTTGTACCGAATAAGCTCCGAAAATGCTGGACCAGTTTGAAAAATTTTTTCACTAATAGATAGCTAAATCGTCAGTAAGTATAGTAGTCGCCACGGGTCGTGGGCATGAGCATAAATATCAAGTTAATTTTTTGGCCCTCGACGCTGCACGCGATTGATCCGTCAGTTGGACCGATCGCGTGCAGCGTCCGCGCCCCAAAAAACCCCGAAAGGAACCCAACAATTAACTTAACATTTGTGCTCACGACTCGTGGCGACTAATACAAAGACGTAACTTGTGAACATATCCACGCGGACTTAGTCGAGGGCAAAAGCTAATCAGTGATAAATCGTGTCCTTTCTGTAAGTAGTTTCTTCTTTGGGTGACCATGCGTTTGCTGGCTTTAATAGTTATTTGATAATTTTGACATTTGTATGCCAATCTATGGTGGAAACATGTACGTTTATGATAATTTTAATCATCTTAGTTACCGTGTTTCATGTAAATAAACAATTATAATTAAAATCTACTAATACTAGATCGTAAAAATAATAATACATGGTAAATTATTTGTTTTTTTAAACACCGTTGGATGGCAAACAAGTTGACGAACCACCTGATGTTAAATGGTCACCTTTGCCTATAATAGATCTACAATACCAGAGGCCTTTCAAATGCGTTGCCATCCCAGAGACAAAGTTGAAAGTCTCATGTGCCTGTAATTACACCGGCACCCATACCCTTCAAACCGGAACATAGCAACGCTGCTTTGTGGCAGAAATAGGTATGATGGTAGTACTTCCCCGAACGACAGACGATCTCCTTCACAAAGAGCTCTACTACTACTTGTTTCCATTGATAAAACTCATTTCACACTATAATATCTCCTGCGTATTTGGATAGTTTCCACTGAGATAGGCCGCCATGACCGAAGTTCAGTTCCATTGGACAAAATCATTGATTTGACCTACAATAATATCAATATCGATCGACACACAACAGTCAATATTCATTTACGATGCATGCGGGTGTGTTAAAACCGATAAATCGATTCTAAAGGTGGTCTCACACTAGTGATGCGTTGTGCGTATTGGATGGGCGAGAATTCAAATTTGTACAAGTAATCTATAAATGCAACAATATAGTTCAATGTTGAACGAACCAATATTTCAATTTTCGTTTCGCCATTCGTTTTGATGTGAAAATGCGCGTGGATGTGCGAGGCGAAAATTTAATTATTTCTTCGTACAAAACGGAACTGTACTATTGTAAGAATAGAGTATTTATTAATTTGCAAAATGGATACACAAATCTCGCGCAAATTAAGCGTGTATAGTAGCCGCCACGAATCGTGAGCACAAACGTCAAGTTTATTTTCTGGGTTTTGGGTTTTATGGGTCACCTACGCTGCACGCGATTGGTCCAAAAAACCCAGAAAGTAACCTAAAAACCTGAAAATAAACTTGACGTTTGTGCTCACGACTCATGGCGGCCACTATGTCAGCGTGCATCTCTCGAAGAGACAACTAGCGGGATTTAATTTCTCACCAATCCTACCTACGCCTCGCCTAGTCAGTGTAGAACCACCTTTACAACAAGAGAGATTAGTAATTTATGAAGAAGGTACGTAGATGTTTTCATTACTTTGGCATTCAGTCAATATTTATTTCTTTGTGAGCAATTAATAGTTTGAATATTGTGAAACAACGGGCCAATAACCTATAATTTATGTAGCCCTGCTTTGAAATTTTAAAAGATTTTTCTGCTTTTGTTTTTTGAAGTTACTGTTTGTCTGTTCATCAAAATCATTTCTCAAATTCATATCGTATTTAACCGAGAACTAGTTGAATACTAAACAGTTTGCTTCCCTATTATAATATTTTATTCCTTATTTTTTCATCACGTCTTCTGCCTTCCACTAACATATCATTATTACATAGGTACCATACCATCACGCCTGTATTCCCCGAAGGGTAAGGCAGAGGTGTACCAATGTACACGCACAGTTAGAGGATATGTTTAGGTCCCATGTAGGGGGCGAGCCTATTGCCATTAACCGGGCACAGTTCCTAACTCCGAGCTGCCACTGAGAATTTCATAGAAAAACCCAATGACACTGCACGACCTGGTTATCGTACCCAAGACCTCCGGCGTAGCAGTCGCGCTTAGGACTACTAGGCTGTAGACGCAGTTGATTATCATTATCATTACATCCTAAACAGAACTAGGACACGGAAACCCGAGACAGCTGAGTTACAAAATGCACTAGATAAAGAGCTAGATAGGTAGGTTCGTTCGTATACCGGATCAAATGATAAGGCAGAGCTCTAAATTGGACAATTGCAAGTCTAGAAAGGTCATGCGGGAATTAACTAGTTGACTTCGCTCTATACTGCTGCTGTATAAACTAGATATAATATGGACGCGATGTATTCAGACTAAGGTTCTCATTAAATAAAAAATAATAACAGTAACTGCCTCGTTAGCCTAGTGGTCCTAAGCGCTACTGCTACGTTAGAGGTCTTGGGTTCGATTTCCAGGTCGTCAGGTTGCCAGGTCAGGGGTTTTTCTATGAAATTCTCAGTAGTAGCTCGGAGTTAAGATTTGTGCCCGGTTAATGGAAATAGGCTCGCTCCTTATTAAATGGGACCTAAACATACCAGCGAACTGTGGGTGTACATTGGTACACCTCTGCCTAACACTTCGAGAAATACAGACGTGTTGGTTATGTAAATAAAATAATTTTATTTCGGATAACTAAAATCCAAAGTAAAATCTATAGTCTTAGAATACATATTCTAAGCTTAAACTTAATTTAACAATATACGAATACGATACGATATATGTACAATAAATAAAATTTACGGGTCTGTTTATAACTTCAAATTAACAGCTTTGCACTAAATGCATATGAAAGTATACACGATACCTACATACCTAATATTAATTTTAATTTGTTTTTTTTTATTTCATTTAGTCTTATAACCTACAACACGAACGAAGTCGCAGGCAACAGCTAGTAAATGGTTAAAATACTTGGAATGGTAGATCAATGGAAATATTACATAGAACGCCAGTATTATGTATGCACAGTAAATTAACTTCTGGTAAGTCTAGTGTATTAGTTGAAAGATACTAAAATACTGTTCCTCCATAATAGTATATGGGCGCCACATCCTGTCAGCGTTAAAATAAATTTCACGTCCTATTTTTGGCATCGGCGCCCCCCCTCTCCCCACTTCGACGACTAACCAATCGTAACTCTTCCGCAGTAAATAATACTCGAGTTCAGTTAACGTTATATTGAAGACTAGCGAACTGGTTACTGGCTGGCTCATTTCACCTGCGTTAAGTTACATCTTTCGATACTGCTCCGCTCCCGTGGGACATAGAGTGATGTTATATAGCCTATGTTACTCAGGAATAATGTAGCTATCTATTGGTGAAAAAATTGTTATAATAGGTCCAGTAGTTTCGGAGCCTATTAGCTACAAACAAACAAACAAGCATAGAATAGTATAGAACTATAGATATTTGGATTTCCTTCAGTTAAATTCTATTTTAAAAACTGTTTTGAAAATTGATTGAAAAGAAAAAGAGCATTGATCACCACGCTTGCTCAAGGTGGATTGGCGATGTCAAACTAACATTAATTATAAGTCCAGGTTTCCTCACGATGTTTCCCTTCATCGATATTTTCGATCTCCAAGACAAGAAGAAAGTAGGAACATATAAATTGAAAAAGTCACTTTGGTACTTGTTCGGATCGAACCCACAACCTTAAGCATAAGTAAAGGGTGTCTCGCATATGAACCACTGTGTCACCACGACCATGTGTATTTCCTAGTAGTATAATGGAGAGTATTTTTCATTCATTTATATGTCATAGTTTACTTGAAAATCGGCTTCGAAACTACAATGTAAATTAACTCTAAACATACTGGAATCAGAGTCGGTTTTTGACCTATAACTACAACTTCCAGTTTGATGAATAATATCCGTAATTATCGATTAGTAATACAGACAATGAGAGGCCTATACCCAAAAGTGGGTGAAGTCGGGCTTTGAATGTAGATATGACGACGATAAATACTAACTGCGGTAAATAAATACTAATATTAGCTAGATCGGTGTCATGAATCATCTAAAAGCAAATCTAGAGCGGAAACAAAGGTAATAAAATTATTAGCGTCGCGTCGTGAAAACAATTATTTGCAAAATTATGAAAATGAACTGCCTCGTTGGCCTAGTGGCCCTAAGCGCGACTGCTACGCTAGAGGTCTTGGGTTCGATTCCCAGGTCGAGCAAAAAGTGTTACTGGGTTATTCTATGAATTTCTCAGTAGCAGCTCGGAGTTAGGATTTGTGCCCGGTTAATGGCAATAAGCTCGCCCCCTATTACATGGGACCTAAAAACATACCGGTGAACTGTAGGTGTACATTGGTACACCTCTGCCTAACCCTCTGGGGAATACAGGCGTGATGGTATGTGTATTATGAAAATGACTAGCTTTTACGTGTCATTTCGTCCTCGTAAATGTAGGTTATCGCGCAGACAAAGTCGCCGAATAAAAAGTAGCCTACCTATACCCTTTCTTGAGGTTTACACTTACCCTATACCGAATTTCAACAAAATCGTTTCAGTGGTTTAGTCATGAAAGCGTAGAAAATGGACAGACAGATTACATTCGAATTTATAATATTGGTAAAGAAGTAAGGTAGGAAAGATTATCTATTTATATGAACAGAGTATATTTTTGGAAATTTAAACATGCTTTTCCTCTAAAATTCTAACCAGAAATTATATTTTTGCCACGAAGTACCTACTCAGAAACTGAGCCGTTTTGCCGTGGGTCTTTCTTCCAAAACTTGATAGAAATAGCTAGATGAATACTGTTCAAAGTAAATGACGTTCAAAAATGCCTTTTAATGGTCTAATTGAAATAAATAATTAAACTTTTTTGATGTTACTAGATCTTTGTTCTGATTAAATTGAAGCTAATAACCTTGCTCATTCCAGTTGGATTTGCATCAATCAAACTAATGACTCGACCAGTGAGTACAGACGCCCCTGGCATGTACTAAACAAACACTCATTACGATTTAGTTGGCAGCGAAGTATTCCGAATGACGTGTCTGACAAAACAATTAGGTACCGTACTGCTATCAGGCCAATTACGTAATCTTAAGAATCCTTTGAAAATACGTGTCGTTTATTTAAAAAGACTTTTAGACATGTCGTGAGTAAGCGTGATGGTCAATTGGGTACATGACGCTACTAATTAATTGGGTAGATAACACCATTAAACAATAATTTCAAGACACAACTTCACTCGCCGAGTCCTCGTGGCGGCCATCGGCGGCGGCGAACTCTCGCGTCCGGCCCTGGTGCAAGTCATGGTCCGGAGCGAGAGAGAATGGGATGCAGTCGCCTCCTTCTGCGAGGCAGTAATGCTTGAGAAGGAGGCGGCGGGACGGTTGAGACAGCGGTTCTCCCGTCCCAGCCGCCGCGGTAGACGCTCCGGACGTCGGGAGCCGCGAGACGACTCCCGGCCACCGTAGATACTGGCCTGTGGACGGTGAGCAATGGGTAGCTCACCGTCCTTACGTTGCATAACGACAGGCCGTGTCGACGGCGCGTTCGTGTTTCACGCGCGCCTCAAAGAGATGTCAGCAAAAGGAAGGGGCCACTGAGGGCCGATGCCTGCCGGGGTTGCGGGTTGTTCGCAAGAGATACCGCGCCCCCGGAACGCAAAGGGCACAAGAAGGAACATGGGTGGGTTTTAGTCAGTAAAAGTCGGACACTCCCTCCCGCCCCGCCCAGGGCGGGAGAAGTTATTTGATGATTTCCCACCCACCAAAAAAAAAAAAAAAAGACACAACTTCACACAAAAATCAGTTTCTTTAGCCCCAAAAACCCGATGAATTTTGAAATAATTATAAATATATAAAATAATTATAACTATAAAATTCGATTTTTAGATGCTATGAAATCAATAAATAGTTACTGAATTGAGATGACAAAAAAGTGACGTCATAGTTTAGTATTGTTATACAAAATCTATGGGGGAATAGCGTTTTGGCAGCTCATAAAACGTACGTCAATTGATTAGTGGTGTCATCTACCCAATTGACATACTATTTATGAGCTGTCAAAACGCGATTCCCCCATTGATGTTATAAGACATTGGCACACTGTGACGTTACTTTTTTGCCAACTCAATTGAACTATGTATTGATTTCAATGCCACTAGAAATTAAATTTTATACTTAATAAAAAAAAAGTTTTTTTTTTCAGGGCTAAAATAGTGTTTTTTTAGACAAGCTGTGTCTTAGAAAATAACCAATTCGGATATATGGGTCAACTGATGTCAGTTTGTGTACTCACAATACGAACGGACGAACTTGACCGAAAACGAATACTCAACAACTCCACATCGTTCATTCACATTTGGGCAATCGATAGGCCGGACTACATACGACTCCGGGTGAACGACCAAGTCTAATTCAGCCATAACAAGTAGCTTTGTGTGTAAGTACAATCAACAAAAGTTTCCATGGAAATTTAATTAACGCAATCGAGCATTTAATTAACTGATTAATTTAAATATTTCTATATATGGTGTCCTGGGACAGATAGTTAACATAACTCCACTCGAGTGCTATGTACTCTGTCACTTAATCATCCATAATGGTTTTGTTATGTGTATGACATGTCATCTGCTGTACTTATCTGCTTACATGAGTACTGTGAAGATTGTATTGCATGCCAATGCAACCTGACTGAAAATTTAAATTTTATATGACCGCTTAGGTGAATCACGCCTGTATTCCCCGAAGGGTTAGGCAGAGGTGTACCATTGTACACCCACAGTTCGCCGGTATGTTAAGGTCCCATGTAATAGGGGGCGAACCTATTGCCAATAACCCGGCACAAATCCTAACTCCGAGCTGCTAATGAGCATTTCAAAGAAAAACCTAATAACACTTTTTGCTCGACCTGGGGATCGAACCCAAGACCTATAGCGTAGCAGTTGCGCTTAGAATTACTAGGCTAACGAGAAATACGATATCCGATTCTGACTTCTCTAAGAAAACAGATCTAAGAAAACAGTCCGATCATGAATACAATTCGGTCCAATCTGGTTTTAAACAATGAACCATGGTTTATTAAACACTCATGGCTACTACCGTCAATACAAGTAACCTATACATTTGTCATTGGTTTGAATTAGCGCCGGAAACGAAAACAAGTTAGCTCACTATGATTTTAAAAACGTGATTCACACGCAACCGGTTTACGTCTTGTACCTAATAAAAATCTACCGTCAAGTGTGGCAACATTACCATATTTTTTTACTATATAAGTAACAAATTATGGTAATGTTGCCACAATCTACTCCAACATGGAGCTAGTTTTTTAAGTTGTAATTGATTTATTTTGTAAAAAACTGACATAGAAACGCTATAATAACCAAAAATTGGAGCGCGGTAAAATTTACACATTTTGGCAACTTTACCTAGCCTACAGTTGGTATTGAATATGTGTCCCAGTGTGCACGCGACGTAAAGTTACCACTCAATACTACGTATACAGGTGCTACTACGTGAAGTTACACCTACTGTGACAATTATCGAAATTACCAGCTTGAAAAACTTTTTGGGATACCACAATGTACTATAAAATCTAACACTATGTCGAAAATTGCGTCAACTGCCACAGACAAAAATGTACTTAATGTTAACTAGTATAGGGCATGCATACGTAAAAAATGCTCACGGAAAGTAAAGATACCACTGATGCCCAAACTTGTAAAACGGCGCGTGAGCATATGGGCAAGAATGTAGAAGATACTAAAAGGGTATGCGAAGATGCTGGGTAGCACGTGGCAACATTCTATACCAAGTTTGCGGTGAAAGAAATGTTGGCCCAACATTGTCTTATTGTTGCTAAAAAATTCGTTCAATTTTGGTCCTTATTTCCCACAGTATAGGCTTGTCGTTTATGTCTTGATATTAGGTCATTATCACCAAGTTTACCACAATAAAGTTGTTGCCCTCTCACCTGGAGTCGGGCGTTGGTTAGCTGCGCCACAGTTTATAACTTTTACAGTTACCATCGTTTTCATATTTGTTTCCTTCTGTACTTGTTTTTGTTCCAAATAAACGATTATTATTATTATTATTCTTAAATTAACGAAGAGAGTACATAGTTTGGCCTTCAAGGGTCATATTGGGCATTGGTAATTAGGTATTGGCCAAGTTTGGCGCTTGGTACCAAATGTTATAGGGACAAGAAATGCTTCATACAGTCAATAAACTGTGTAGGAGTGATGACTGATGTTTTTGCTAAGTCCCACACTAAAATAATAAAGAGTAAAGATAATTTGGGAGTGGGTACATGCACCTTGTGAGTAATGAATTCAGATTGTAAGATAGCCTTGTACAGATATCTGCAAGCTGTGATAAATAACACAATAAAAACTTAGATGACATTTTTAAACGAAAAATGTCTAAAAATTTCCAAAAATATATTTTTTCCATTTCAGTAGGTACTTAAAAAAACATAGCCAGTTGCATATTGCCTTACGGCTTTTTTTTTAATTTACTAACGTCAAATAAGTAAATACACCTACCACTTTATAATTCTTAATGCTCGGCAAAAACCTCTTCTGTTCGACCTCCTTCTTCTGGAAAACCTCATTGATGATGTTGCCAATGGCCTGAGCGCCATATTGCATTAGCGCTTGGCCTCCTTGGTTGAGTAGCTGCTTTCCCGCGCCTGACAGCATGGCGCTAAAGTCCATGCCGCCATTTTGACCCGCCATGGCGAGGTCTTTCTCTCACACAAACTACTCTCTATTTTATTGTTTTTGTCACTTTGCTAAGACATTTTTGTGGTGCCTGTGTGCAAAATTTATGGATAGATTATTTTAGTATGCTGTGTGCACCAATTAAAGTATTAAAAGCTTTATTATCTATCATAATACTTAATAGTTTGAATATTATAAAAGTTACCATGAGTGCTTGTGTTTTATCAAGTAAAAATTAAGCAGAGGTGACACACCTGCTATGTTAACAATTGATACAAAGTTCTGTAATCAAATGAAGTTCCTGAACAAAATTTCATTGTAAACTATATTTTAAAATAAATCAATTTAAAAATCAACAAAAATTTCTCTATTTTCTACACTACAACTGAACCAAACCAAAAACATTATAAAAAACTAAATTTTCACTAAAAATAGAAAATTAGAAACCAACTTCCATAGACCACAATCACAACATTCAAAAATTACAAATCAAAGGCACTGAACACACTCATTCATCCTAGCAGCGTGTGAAGTCAACACAATACTGAGTAGGAAACTGCATGGAGGCCACCATAGACATGATTACAATGTTTTATAATGATGTCATCTGTAGAGGCATGCTAATTAAACTACCTCGTAGTTTTTTCTCATGAAGATAATTGAGTATGGAGGAGAATCGAAAATTTTACTGTATTATTATTATATTGTAGTACTATTTTACAAACTGTAATTAAATATTTTAAGATACATCCATTATGTTATAGGTCAATGTAAATTACAATTAATGTTACAAGATTATGCTGTAATTTATTTATTTTTGCTTTTAAATTTGGTCCTGTATTTTATGTACTTGTCATTTTAATTTTATGTTTAAACAATAAACCTGTATCATTGTTAAAAAACTTGTTGGTCCCATCTCACAGAGCTGGGTGATCTGTTTTTCAAAACTAACAGACCTCAGACACCTTTTTGTATTTAAAATTATGCATTTTATTATTTAGTGCCTTTTTTTTTTTTTGGGAGGTGGGAAATCATCGAACAAATAACTTCTCCCGCCCTGGGCGGTGCGGAAGGGAGTGTCAGACTTTTACTGACTAAAACCCACCCATGTTCCTTCTTGTGCCCTTTGCATTCCAGGGGCGCAGTATCTCTTACGAACAACCCGCAACCCCGGATTATTTAGTGCCTGTACTATGATTTTGAGATAAATAAAGATTTATAATTATAAAAGTAATTAGATTTATAATTATAAAAGTATTGGAATCATTCTGTATGAGATAAAAATAAACAAGTCACATTTTCCTTTGTATAAATATGAAAAATTATTATAAATATTTATTAGTTTTTGATTTGATTGTAGTAGGTGGTAAGAGTAAAATTGGTATTTGAATTTTATTCAATTTAATTATTCTGGTATTTTCCAAACCAGTTTATTTTACTTTAGGTTAGACTAGATTGATAATGGACACAAATAATACAACATACCTACCTAAAGCGTGTTTTCTAGACTAGACAAATTAATAACCTGTTTTTTAACTCAGCATGGTCACAATTTCCTCTAAAACACTGCAATTTTATAACATGATTTAATTTCCATGCAGTTTCCACAACGAAAACATATAAAAGGTCACATTGTGAGACAAACCGGCAGCGAAAATACAGTAGCTGGACCAGAAACGAATCTAATCTAGGTCGCTCACTGATACACTTTCAAAAATACTATAAAATTCAATGAACACATCTAACTTTGATCGATATACGATATTTTTCGGCATTCTAAAAGCTAGGCAAATACGTGTTGTTACGCCTAAATAGATGAGATCATCAAAAAGCCGAAGTTCACTGAAAAATAGTAAGAATCTGCGAAGGAATGTACTACACGAAGATCGTATTCAAGATATATCAAATATCACACAAACACATGCCCGAAAACACACTTTATTAACAAACTAATACACACACAGCACAGTAAAATATTCTGCTACATAATTATTGCACATAGATGCTATGTATTTTAAAATTAAAATAATAAAATAAGTTTTAAATCAAAGAACAACCGTACCCAAAACTGTCTCACGGAAACTGACAGAAATACAACCTACTAAATAAAAGAGCCGTTAGCTACGCGGAAGGAGCAGCAAACTCGTGACCTCTTGAACTTGGTCGTATAACCGGCAAGATTATTGCCAGCGCAGAGACTGACGTCACCCTCTAAAATGACTGAGCATTGATTTTCTGCTTAGGTTTCTACTGTTTACGTTATATATAGGTAGGTTTTCGTTTATCGAAAATAAATATTTTGAAACTTCAATTTTAAGAAACTTGGAACCATCGATATGAATGTAGCAAGATGGTTTTAAACATTTTATCTGGTTGTAACACTGTTTACAAGGACCTTGGGAAAGAGATTTAATTTTATGTTCACGGTCCAATTAACAAACTTTTAATGTAAAATAAAATCTTCTGATACCTTAATTCTTATGAAGTAGTTAAAATGTTAAATAATAAATGTTACTATATTTATTCTTTAAAATAAGAGCTAATGTAAACTTTATTTGAAGAATTTACAAACTACGCGATGCTGGTGAACAGTAATTGTCAGTGATGCATCACATTGCGACATTATTTTGCAGTTGTTGCACGCCAGGGCCGGATTAAGGAAATGATAGAATGGTGCAATAGCATATTTAAATAAACATTAGTCATTCCTTTGGTGCTAAAGAACTTACAAAATGCAACATCATCTTTAACAACCCTCCAAAAATCTCAAACGATACATAAGTTAATAGCTGATAATACACGTTGTTCACTAGCATTGTCTTATGAGGAAGTATTTTTTTTATCCTTTTTCTATATTATACAAAGCACTTAACAAGATGTGTAATCCAATAAGATCATAGCCTTATTGCGCAGAACAGACATAAACATAACAATCTCTCCCCATGGTTGCTCAATGTACTGTTAAAACACTTTGTAGCTAACACGGGAAACGCATTTGGCACTATGTTAAGTTCATTGTACTAAAATTAACACTTAAATATTATAGGTTCTAAATTGATTTTCGTTGATTACTTTGTTTGTAAATTTCGGTGTTTTTAGTTATTTTACTGAAACGTGTGCTAATGAAAAACAATGAGTTTAATAAGCTTCCTGACTGTGACTGCAATAGTTCGCTTCCGTTAGTTTGTTCTGAATGTTGGATGAACGTTTATAATACGTATTTGGGAGTGCACGCTATTTAACATATCTGGCTAGTGATAGAAGTTCTTGTGTAAACATATGGTACATACATACAGAGGGATCGAATGCATAATACATTACTAACTGTAGGAATCTAGAACACTGGCTAGGTCACATCTTGTTAAACATTGTAATTTATCCCTGTTTTGCTATCCTAACAGATCAACCTCCAACATTGTTAGTTCGAAAAGGCACCCGGACTAATAATATCAGAGGTTTCCCATGCAGAATTCCCATTTAAGGAATACGGTAGGGGGACTTTTGTATCAGGAAATCTTAGTAAAAGCTTGAGATCAATCAGAACGAAATGAATCGTGTCTATAGAATCCTTAACTGAACTGTGGAAGTAAGATAGACGATACCTACCTACACCTCTGTTTGGCTTCTGGTCATATGAGCGTGAAGGCTATCTCATGAGAACTTATCAAATAATCTTTATTACTCAACACAGGTAATTTACCTGTTACGTTTTAAAGTTTATTTTGTACTCCCAAATGTTAATACGGCCATTTTGCCTTGACAGACCAGTTTCCAATTATGGCATGAAATTACAGACGAAAATATCCAAAACAAGTAGCGTTGTGCTGCTAAATTATGATTATTTTTTGGCGACTGACTGAATTAAGGTTAACTTAAGGTCAAAGATATGTATGAGATTGTTATGCCTAAGAGTGGTGCGTTATGTTCCGTTGTGACTTCTATGATGTATAATTTTGGCAAGAAAGATTATGCTTTTCATACAAATTGTCTTATTCGGCCTTGATCGACAAGGGTTTCCCAGTTTTCCTTAGACTTTAACGGATTTGGCACCAAACCAGCATCTCCATAGATTTCCTATTACCGGCCCAAGGCCACCATAGCTGCTATTCTGAACCATGCCTAGCCATTAAACAATTGCTGACGGCATCCTCCATAATGGACGCAATCAATAAAGTCGAGTACCGGCTGCAGGATGCTGTAGCCGCAAAAAGACCGAAATTGTCTAACAACCTTGAACTGCGATGACGGAATTGAAGTAAACGGATAATTAATTATGATGTTAAGTCTACTTATGTTAGAGTCCGCTTTAGGTTAGGAATGATGTGGGCGTTTGAAGGTGATGTTTTGAGTGTATTAACTTATATTTATTATTGAAGCGAAAAAAGTAATTAGAAGTGTAAGCCTCTGGAAATGATAATGAGCATGCATGGACTGTAGTCTGGCCAAGAATACATTGTAGAATCTTTATTTGGCTTCTAGGAAACAAGGTTATATTTAGCAGCATCATGACGCGAAGTTAATTTCGCTTTTGGAAAGAGCGGGCATGCAATAACCGGAGACACTAACATTTACAAACCTAGGTCCATCGAGACTTCCAAACATTACAAAAAAGCAAAGTGCAATGTGGGAGTTTTTAAATAAGTAATAGCAGATTCACTGTAAATCAGATTCGTTTGCTAGACCAAAACAAACAAAGCTAAAAGCATTTCGACAATAGCTTGACTATCTCAGAATCTGTGAAGAAATAAAGAATAGAATTGAGCTGAATTGATCAGCTGATTTTCATGATTTTAGGGTTATCACATATCTATTTTTGTTACTAATAGAAAGAGATAAAATGTACACATGTTTTTTTGTTTCTAAGAGAACGACTCTAGAATTTACTGGTCCGATTAAAAAAATCTTTCACTCATAGAAACTTATTGTATTGCTTAGTGCCGCAAGCGTTTATGGTATAGTGACTTTTGTCCATTCTTGATTAAGATACTTAATTCATGATTTATCTTAACAAACATCCAGTGTGGCTAAATTACATGTATTTCCCACGGTTACTAAACCTCCGCGGTTTGCCACGCGGGGCACCCACCAGAACAGACAAAAGTTAAAAATAAATTCCCTTTTTATTTTGCTAGTCGCATTCTTCACAAGTGATGTCAAGAGCCCTGCGCACCGATTGGACTGTCTTAAACCAAGAATTTCTATTAGAAATCTAGTTGTTAGATATTGTTCGTACCTTTTAATACTTCAGACTCTTCTTGGTACATTCCAAAACATAAGAAGTTCAGTCATAAGAAGTTTATTTATTGACACAAAAGCATTTTACACTTTGCTATAGGTACACAGTGCAAATCTGCAGTCGAACACAATTCAAGTGACTACTAACACCCAAACTAGGTAGAGCCTTACCTTAGAAGTTAGAATTGATGTATTCTAAATCTGCATCATCAGGGGATTTGTTCGTAGTGTTTCTGGAGTCTTTAAATGCACTCTGAATTGTATTTAGGTGCTATAGACTAAAGGAAAGAGATATACATGTATAGGTATAGTGCCAAATTATCGTTGAATTAGTGTACAGAGATATGACGTCACCACAAATAATTTGACCACTAATAAAACTATCGCCCGCGCTATTTACAAAATTATGTATGTACTTGTCCTACCATAATATTATGTCACGCGGCCGTGACATAAAAACGCGTGATAAGTTAAATATAAAGTATTAACTGCTATAGGCAACTTATGTTCACTGGCCTAAACTATTATTATACAGAGAAAAGATTTATATTTTTGTTTGTAAAGTCTCAGGCGTTTATAAACTTCATTAAGTACCAGTCATAATGGATCTTTCTTTTGAGTCTAGAAGTGTTTATTCAATCCTGAAAGAATTTTTAACACATGGTGTTTTAAAAAACACCTGTTTTATATCTAAAACAAATGAACTGCGGGTGTTTTTGTATTATTTTAAAACGTAAACTAACATTATTAACAGATGATATGAATTTTTATTGCAGCAGTTTGTTGACTGTTGACCTCGCGCGAAAGTTACTGGACGGCCTTCGTGGTCGTGCAAGAGAGATACGAACTGTGAGAAACATGAATATTGAGAATAATATGATAAATTATGTTATATTTTATAATAGACAGTGTCAGGTCATGGCTACAAATGACCTAGACCTTAGACCTTAGATGGCGACGAAATGATAAGATACGATATTGTCGTACCTACATGATACAACAGCTACTTTTTGTTTCGCGACTTCGACTGCGTCCACAATAATCGACATTTAGGCGGACGTAGTCGCGGGCAAAAGCTACTAAAATATTAAATAGATAGTAATAGTGGGACAATCTCTCATTAAATTTTAATAATTTAATCTTAATAATGGTTCCATAATAATCGCAGGTAGTTAAAATTTGTTGCTGATAAAAAAATATGTTGACGAGTATTTCCTTACAAGTATTGCGAAAAATCCCAAGCGTGGGTTCTCTAATTTATTCTAAGGAAAACTTTTGAATTACTAACTCATCTCATACCCGGTAGCTAGAATTTCCAAAAATCCCAAAACATGTACCCTATTACTCTGAAAAACTTAGTGTAAGAAATTGTGACTAAACAGGCGTGGGAGCGTATCGATGATAAAGGAGTGAACGGCGCTAAATTGTCTACGTCACAATATGATTCAGATTTTTTAATGTCCAACAAACCCGTGTTAGTCACAGAATCAGAGTGAACTTTAATGAGCGTTTGCATATGATATCGCAGCGATCGTAAGACTAATGGTAATGAGTAATTAGAGTCATTATTTGTTCTTGTTAGCAATCAAGAAACAATCATCAATTTGTAATGTTTGGCAGAAATAGAACTAGGATTATACTTACATCAACAACTTCCACTGTATGCTTGGAAATAAAAAAATATGATCATCATTTTTGTAAGGTTTTGTCTTTCCTTGAATCAGAGTATTGAACCATACTGCAATTTATTGTGACCCGGTAAAGGATAGCGCCCGCAATAGCCAGATATTTCATTTTCTTAATATTCTTTATTAAAAAAAGAAAGCTTGCGTGTTCAGAGTAATTTACTATTTGACAGATCCTAAAAAAGTTAAGTTCAACACGTCCTGCTTTGGCTAGTCCAAGGTTGTTTCTTGAACTCTGGGTGACATTCGAGACAACAAAGCGTAGCATAATTAACAGGAACTAATGAGTTGTTGCAATAACATTGTTCATTAAAGTCTTTTAGTTTTGCCAGAAAACGATTTCCCTTTGATGTTACTTTTTGAAACCACCCATATAATAACGGTTTTCTTTCTTTTTAATGCTAGTTTTTGTTTCATATGTTTATACCCTGAGAGCAATCATCACAAGAGTTGACATGAAGAAGTTAAGGTCTTGCCAAGAGGAAAACTATAAACTTTTGTGAGATTTTAAGACCATTTCGTCATTTCCTTGTTCCTATAGATAGAACTCTTAAACTATATTCATCGTAATTTATAGTAAGATGCCTAAAACACATGGTCTTTACGGCATCGTAAAGATTATATCGACGCCAAGAGCGATAAAATAAATAGATGAAAGTACTCACCACAGCGTTCACGTTAACGGATGCACAAGCTTCTTCTATCACTTCCTCGACGGCTCCACTTTCGTACTCCTCAGCAGGCAGGGCAGGATACAGCCTCATGTTAGTACTAAACATTGTATCATCTTCCGACGGCAGCTTCGGGTACAGGCTTCCATTTCCAAGCAAGGGTTCCGTGCCTTCACCACGCTCTCCTCTGAGAAAGCCTTTAACAGCAGTTGCAGCATTAGCAGTACGATGCCAGCCCCAGCCATTGGCCTTAAAGTTCTTAGGGTAGTAATTAAACATGGCTATCACTTCACCGCACTGCACAGTATAGTCTACACTTTCGCACTGAACGTTCGGGGGTCAATGCTACGAAAATATCCGCGTCTTCACCTCTCGGTGGATGAACGGCGAATGAAGTAGTCTCGTGTTTTTGTTTAGATTACAAATCTGTAACAAAGGAAGTTATCCCGTTAACATGAAAAGTGATTCACGGTTTTTCCTTGATTTTGGGGTAGGTAATGTGATTGTGGGAAAAACAGCTACAGTCCAATTTTGGTTCAGTTGGTTAGGAAAACCATATTTTTCGCAAATTATCCTGCAAACTATAGAACACTCAGTCACTCTACATTCGGTAGGTAGCGTATAATAAGGCAACTGAAGGTTACCGACGTGGTGATAATCAAAGACACAGCATATGTGATTGAAATGGCCGTATAAGTGATAGAAATAGCATTTTAATATCGCAATCGGCTTCAGCCTGGGGACTAAGCTAAGTACAATTACTTTCTTCCATAACCCCAGGAAAACAATTACGTCCACGATTTATCAGGATTGTTTTCTTTGTGTAGAGGTATAGTTATAGCGCGGTTTAAAAAAATCTTTACAATAAACGTAATAATTACCAAAAAAAGACCTCATTAAACCAGACATCAAAAATCAATAAAACAGATGCATTGCTGAGTCATTTTTACTTAAACGTGCGAAACAGAGGCGAGGCGATCAACCTTGCCATGTTTTATAAATCGTGACGGTATTTTAGTGACGTCAGGTTTGTTGTATGGTCATGGTATGGTCCTTCTTAAAATTAGAATTAGAATGGGACAGCTAGAATTCGTTATGTTTACTCTAACGAAAATCAATTATATTTTGTTTTTTTATCCTACGACATATAATTTAAAAAATATTTTTTACAATAAATCGAAAGAAAAACAAGAATGAAAAGAATCAAGATAAAAGTATATTTAATCAAAAAAATGTAATTCAGCCCTGCATTTCCGGTAGTACAAAAACGCGGAAGTAGAAAAGGGCATAACCGCGAATATCGATATTTTAATTTTTTGAGTTGGATGACAGAAGTATGATAAGAAAAGAGTGCTTTTAAGTTTGTGAATAATAAAAACAGCAGAGTTATCAGTTTTAAGGAAAATTTGATATTTTTTAACACTTGCCAATTATTACGGCCTGACAGCTTAATAATTATAATGTACCTATAGGGTTCGAAGAAGTTTATTTACTTCATAATGTGATGAGGAAAATAGATTGTTTGAAACAGAAATTGGTAAAATATTTGTAATTAACTGTTAGGTAAACTAACTGCAACAGAGTTAAATTAGTTTACGCAAACTCCTTCCATAAACAATTTATTTCTGGAAGTAGAAATGTGTGAAAACTGTTTACTGTGAAATTCAACAGGTTTACTTAGTCTTCGATGGAAATAAACAGCGGTAAGAGCGTAGTAGATACTTTTTTGTATACTACATGTACGACCGCGTTGTAATTGTAATCTACAAAAAGTATATTTAAGGTGAAAACCACGTATCGCAAACGTTTGAAAACGTAAGTTTCTTAGAGCTGACTAAAACTTACCCATCGCAAAATACTCAGAACGTTAACCTAACAAAGTGCAATTCTGAAGTTTTTAGTAATCATATACAATTTAACTACACTATTCATATTAATGTCACTGCAGTTCAAAAGCCTCTGCTTTTACAGATAAGGAAAAGGCACGACCAATCGAGCATTGATCACCACGCTTGCTCAAGGCGGATTGGCGATGTCAGACTTGTATAATTAATTGGAGGAGATACTTTTTTTTTTTTACAAATATCAGGAAATATTATACGTATTTACGAGGGATACTTACACTGAGATTTCTAGCGTGTTACTTAAATATTTACAAAATTAAAAGTAAACAAAACAATAATTAATTTCAGGTGTACAAGGACAAGTATGGGTGCGTTCACGAATTAAAAAGAGACCAAAATTAGGCCGCTCCCTTTGCGCAAATATGGCGTCATCGCGACCTCCTTGTTCTAGGCCCTAGGGAGCGTTCGGTTTAATTACTGGGATTAAAACTAAAGAGTACATAGTCTATAGTTTATGACTGTTTGGGGGACGCCATTGCGTTTGTATAATAGCATCTATAGGATAATAGCTAATAAAATGACTTTGTTCTATAAATGAATGGTCGCATCATAATTAATGAAGTCTTGTATTATTCAATGTTCTTACTGACTTTTGAAAGAAATTGTTCAATTAGGGATCTGATAATAACAGTAATTAAAAATCTAAAATAAAACCCAGCCTAATTGTCCCACTGTAGGACAATGGTCGAAGAAATTACTAGTGTCGCTAAATAACCCTGTCATACTAATGAAGCTATTTTATTTAACTCAGGTTTCCTTAATAAGAGTAGGCAGTTTTTTCAGGCAGGCATTACCAATAATCAGTAACTGATTTCAGAATAATTTATGTTTTTTTATTATTCTTAGTGATGTTTCCAGAAGACAATCTCCTGATTCAATTGTTTTCAAACGAGAGAAGGAATTCTATAACTCAATAACGTCATCAGAATGACCATTGATGACTTTAGACTCCACATTAAAAATCACGTGACCGCATGATTGTGCAAAATTGACCCACAAACGTATGCACAAGCATGCACGTACTTGTGCATGCTTGTGTACTTCAATATTTTTTTAAATATAAAATAGCTTGCCCGTCTTAAGGTTTATTAAGGAAGTAAGAGAGTGAGATGTATAGAGGTCACTACTGAGCACTTCTTAACAACAAAAAATACCTGAGATCTGTATCTTAGAGAGACTTTTGTTTTAAAAACCAACTCTTCATCCCAAATTAAAAAACTAATATTTTTATTCAAAACTAAAACTGTTAAAGTGTTATCTCTATCATACACAAGCACCGGTTGCATTTTGCAGTTTCTATATTGATATTGACCTTGCAAACGTTACGCCTTCTTAATCGTATTAGGCGTTTAAACAGCATTATATAATAATCTCAACTACAGAAATGTATTTTGCATTATAATCTGAGCACGTCACCTTTCTGATTCATTGGAACAATGACGTATCTCATTATCCTAGCTATTAGTCGTAAGATTTTCTCGATTATTAATGCTCATTGGCGTACAGTGACCCATGACTTTAGCGTTTACTGATTTTTGTTTACAACTCTAGTGATATTAAAGACGTCAGTGATTCGCAAATATACGGTTCACTGCTTATGAGTATTGGTAATTGTCTGTATAGCCATTATTTTATGATTTGAGGATAAAATGCAGCAGAGAAGAGTGAGGGGTCTGGTTTTGTGGTTCACTTGAGGTACTTTATTTTTTTGTTTTTTTTTTTTTAAATAAAACGTTCCCCCTTACTAGGAATTTCTCCTGTATCGTGGGTGCGTTTACAAACACATAAACTTACATACACAAACAGCCAGACCCGGAACAACTATCTGTAGGCTATACAAATATTTGTTTCGTGCGGGAATCGAACCCGCGGCACGCAGCGCAGCAGCCAACCACTCGGCCACTACGCCAACCGTGTCGTCAAAACTTTTACTTCTCGTTTACTTTGGTTCTTGTCAAGCGAACTGGACTGAGTTCTCTCGGCAGTGCGAGCATTGTTGACTTTCCTTTTTAGTCTTGATTTAGTTTATATTAGTCAGTTAAAAACCAGCAAATATAGCGTTTCACGTAGACAACAATAACAAGGTCTGGGAAGAACTTTAGAAGTGCAGGAGCGATCAATACGTTGTAATGAGCTTTAGGAGGTAACGTCCATCAGTGGACAGATATTTTTGGGGTTCTTTCTTTTTTTTTTCGGTTTGGAAATCATCAATTGACTTCCCCCGCCGCGCGGGAGGGAGTGTCAGCCTTTTACTGAATAAAACCCACTCATGTTCCTTCTTGTGCCCTTTGCGTTCCGGGGGCGCGGTATCTATTTTAAACAACCCGCGGCCCCGGAAACATGACAAGATGAAATGGCACGATGACGACAACGTAGGAATATCAGTTCACTCTAACGTGTAGGTAATTGTATTTATATACATAGGAATATTAATTAAACGCCGTTATGAACAACAGTATTGAATTTATGACCTTCCTAAAAAACTTCACTAAAAAAACGATTGGAGTAAGAAGGGCCTAGCTTTTTACCCTTCTTCCACTTTCTTTCACCGATGTCAGAGGTGTCCAAGAAGGGTCATATTTTGAAATAGAAAAAGTCTCATAGTTACTCGTCGCTGGTTGCAAATCTACCGCCTCGTTCATGAGAGAAAGGAAATAAGCACTGCGTTGATTTTATTTTATTTCAGCAGTGTAATTTTCTTCCAGGGTAGATACACGGACATCGCTAGTAAAGATATATTTAGAAGCTTCACTTCTCTACTTGTTCAAAGGAAATATACTGACTTCATTTGTTTATTCAAATGTGTGCAGATGAAGCCGTATGCATATGTATCACCATTAGGTTGGTATTATATATTAATAGGTGCACCACATGTGCTTACGTGCTTTAGGTTGTCTAGTTATTTGCAGTAGTTTATGACCTGAAGTTATTTTAACCTGAATTTATTTTTATTTAGCTAATTCCTAAGCCCGACTGAATGATGGATCATTCGAAAGTACCTCTCTACATTAAACTGTTGCTAGGACTGTTTATGAATACCCGTAAACTTTATATACCCTATTTACAGTATGTCACAAAGAAGTTCACCATCACGCCTGTATTCCCTCAAGGGTTAGGCAGATGTGTACCAATATATACCCACAGTTCGCCGGTATGTTTTGGTCCAATGTAATAGGGGGCGCGCCTATTGCCATTAACTGGGCACAAATCCTAACTCCGAGCCACCTAAATATTCTTAAATAAGTAATATGACGTTCTACTTACCACGTCAACTTTTAGACCAACTTTTTTTCAAAGTTAACTTTTTAATACTTCTCGTGGCTAGGTAATGTAGGTAACTACATAATAAACTGTTTGCATGTAAATTGTTTGTTGTGTACCGAAACTGATACTAAATACCTATAAAATAATATAAATAGGTACCTACATATTCGGTTTAATGCATTATGCGATAAGATCGTATTGTGCCAGATAAGTTGGTTCAAACAAGATAAAAATTTCAGGTTGGTCAACCTTGCAATACCTACCAAACAGGTCGAATCAAAAAAGGACTTTGACAATAAGGCCTTTAGGTATTCACTTTTTCATATACTTATCAGAACAAAAGTTTGAGTCATCTTTTGTTTGCCTAACTATTTGGATGGAAATTCCTAATAAGTTAACTTATAAAAACTCTTTACTTGTTTAAATTAAAAAATACTGTACATACGCGGATCTGAGAGGTATGTTTGTTGTCCTCACGTGCAATATGCAGGTATACATGACGTTCACTTGTTTATTTCAGGGGCAAATACAGTAAAACAAAAACAGATGTGATAAATAAATATCTGACAGAACGCTATGCTTTACTTCAACCTATTTCAATTCTAATATGTCAAAGTTGTGGTTCGCAAAGTAATTTTTAAATACGTTAATAAAGCGATTTATTTCGAAAGTGTACATTATTTGCAAAATACACTTACCACCTCTCTCTCCGACCACTAGTGAACGATTTCCTTGAATGAATCAGATTTTGGAACGAGTGATCTGTGAACAGAGAATTTCAAGGTTCATTCAAGTGTGCGAATACAGTGTCGTTCGGAAACATTTACTTCACATTTTAAGTAGAAAGTGTATTATGTTTTGAATTGGGTGATAAACAAAACTTTACTTTACATTACTTTATTTCTTTCGCAATTTTTCCTTGTTACATAGTTTTGCAGTAAAATAACCGATAATAATTTTTGGATACGAATTGTTCGTTGAGTGAAATAATTTCTAAACGATAAAAAAGTTGTCAGATTGCTGCATGTCAATCACACAAATCGCTCAAATGTCATTGCCATGCAGGTTGATCGCACGTGTTTTTATTATTGTTAAGAAATAGTTGATAATCAAAATGAAAGTGCTATCAGAGGAAAGAACGCGAATTTTATTTGAAAAGCTAACTAAATAGTGAGTATTTGGGTTAACGTTAATATATCTCATACATAAAAACAACGTTAATTTGGACGCTCGCCCGAACCGTCGTGCCGAACTGAGTTGGAAGTTAGATAAACTTTATTATAACCTCCTATTCTGCCAATATTCCGCGCAATCCCCCTTTTACAAGACAATATACTCAAAATTCAACCTCAATAACTAATTAATTAACCTCTATGTTATCACCAACCTATACGAATCTCTAAACTCACCAAACTTCACTAATCTGTATTCAAATATCTTTTTCAGTATTGGAGTTAATGTCAAACTTCTAATTGACAGGCCAGATGGTACTTATTGCTTCAGAGAGAAGAAAGACCGAGTATATTACATATCTGAGCGCCTTCTACACTTAGCACAAACGGTGAAGCCGGATAACTTAATAGCGGCCGGAACATGCTTTGGAAAGTTCACAAAGACTAATAAATTCAGGCTACATATTACAGCGTTGACATATATTGCTCCGTATGCACCGTACAAGATATGGGTGAAGCCTTCGGCAGAACAACAGTTTTTATACGGACATCATATTATAAAAAGTGGTATGGGTTTGTTACTTTTGGCATATTTGCCAACTACTAAAAACTGAGAACTATTCTAAAACGTCTACTGGTCACTCATTTGTTAATTCTGTAATATTTTTCACAATTTATTATTATTGTGAAATACAACTATGCGGAAGATTTGTGACCAGTAGGATTTGCATAACTTGCAAGGAACCTTTTATTACTAGTTGATATACATGATGTACTTTAGAAAGTCATGGGTTTAAGCTAAAATCCAGTTCCATGCAACTCTCTATCTGGTCCTGGTCCCGAGCGAGGGGGAATGGGAAGCAGTCGCCTCCTCATGCAAGGCATTTATGCTAGAGAAGGAAGCGGCGAGACGGTTGAGGCAGAGAATGTCCCGTCCCAGCCGCCGCGGTAGACTCTCCGGGCATCGGTAGCCGCGAGATGACTCCCTGCCACATTAGACACGGGCCTGTTTACGGTGACCAATGGGTAGCTGTCGACGGCGCCTTCGTGTTCCATGCGCGCCTCATAGAGATGACACAATTTTAGAAGGGTCCACTTAGGGCCGATGCCTGCCGGGGCTGCGGGTCGTTCGTAAGAGATCCCGCGACCCCGGAATGCTAAGGGCACAAGAAGGAACATGGATGGGTTTTATTCAGTCAGAGTCTGATACTCAGGGTGTGGTAAGTCATTTAATGACTTCCCATCCCTAAAAAAAAAAGCAACTCTAGGCGGGGGACCTAATCATAATACTGGCGCATTAACCTTTTTCTTCCGGTATTATAGTTCTACCTACTAGTAGAAGTAGTTACTGCTAAAAGAGACAATAAACGTTGAATCTATTCTATTCCGATCCATTCTACTGTCATGAACCGGTACTAGATTTATCTAAACTTTATCTTCTGGCACATATTCTTATCAACATTTTACTTTTCCATTTCCAGGGCTCGGCCGCATAACAGAAAACACACCGAAACACCATGGCGTTGTAGTCCACACAATGTCCGACATTCCTATAGGATTCGGAGTAGCTTCACGAACAACAGCTGAATGTAGAAATGCTGACCCACTAGCCACAATAGTATTCCACCAGGCCGATGTAGGGGAATACATTAGATCCGAGGATACCTTGACATAGTGTTTAATAAATAAGTTTAATGATTATGTGAGTTTTATTATAATAGACCTTAAAAACGAGAATGTGACTCTGTCCCTAAACTGTTAAAGAAATTTAATTTTCACACTATCATGCCTGTATACCCTAAAAGGTTAGGCAGAGGTGTACCGATGTACACCTACAGTTCACAGGTGTGTTTAGGTACCATGTAATAGGGGGCGAGCCTATTGCCATTAACCGGGCACAATTCCGAACTCCGAGCTGCTTCTAAGAATTTCATAGAGAAACCCAATAACACTGCTCGACCTGGGAATCGAACCCAAGACCTCTAGCGTAGCATTCGCGCTTTAGACCACTAGGCTACCGAGGCAGTTAAAAAAAAATACTTTTCGCCATTTATTAATCTAATACGATACAAGAATGTTTTTATTTGCAAAGATTGCAGGTATATACATAGGTACATATTGCAAATAGTAGGGTTCCTTGTACATTCTAACTATAGGCATGCAAAAATTCAAAATATATGTAGTATAAAATTATAAAAATCGAGGTTTAAATTAATTTATCAAAAACAAAAAGGAGAAGGGAGATCTCTGCCCAAACTGAGGCAGCTTATAAGTCTTGATGTTTTATTAGAAACCAATACTTAATGTTACATACCATCTAGTTACGTTAGTAGAAAACAAATTTGTACTTATATTTTCAGTCAGTCACTCAGTTTTTGTATCTTCAGTTTGCGTAGTTTCTAACGATGACGTTAGATGGCGCTGTTTTCAATATTTATTTCATAAAACTAATCTCCGGCTTTCAGGCTCTATCTTTTATTTCATTGCTGTGCCTATTTATTTACGACGAGAGGTCTTTGATTAATGGTAAACAATCACATTATCACATCCAGTTTCATTAGAAGGGATTATGACCCGGGCTTATAAAGAAATAAAATTAATGATTCCTTTTATGGGTAATGAATTCGTGGAGAGCACATTCCTATAATTAAATTTTTTCTGAAGTGACAATATACACATTATTTATATCTGGAAAAACATATTAGGTACTACGAAATTGGAAACAACTTTTCTAAGACACAACTTCACTAAAAATACTTTATTTTTAACTGTGAAGTTTGTTTTTTAATTGCTTTGAATTTGAAGTTAACAAATAATTTATAAATTAAGGTGGCAAATAAGTAACGTCACAGTTTGCTATTGCCATACAAAATCTATGGGGGAATCACGGTTTGACAGCTCATAAAAAGTATGTCAATGGATTTGGTGGGGTCTTACACTACCGTATTCTGCTTGGAATCGTGTTCCGTACTTACGTCACGTGTCGCTCCCAGCAATATTAACGTAATGGAAAGGCCAAGGAATAATTATCCTACAGAGACCAACATTCAAATGTGTTACCAGGCGTGCTAACTGAGCTGGTGGACTGTCACCCAGGTTGACGTATTGTCTTAATCAATGCCCACATTGAAAGGAAGTATAGGGCACTGGCAGTCAGGAGTAATTATGTTGACACTACGATCTGCTCAGTGCTCTGTTCATGATCGAGTTCAAAAATTTCTTTTTAATGCTTATTGCTTATTTCTATGGAGCACAGTATACTACGTGTTAATTAACGGATGGATTCCTCGAAAACTGGAGGAATGGGACACGGAAACGTGAAGGATGGAAGGAGTGAAGGAAAGCCTTTACGCAGGAGTAGGGCAGAGAAGCTGAAAAAAATTAACCTTATTGCCAGAGTTTTGAAGTAAAACTTCTTTACGCACGCTTGACTTGGGGAGTAAGCTGGTGAATGCGAGACGAAGGCGTTACGGAAATGAGTGTGATCGGGCGAACGGAAGTTGAGAGGGAGATATAAATTAGTGAAGATAGAAAGAGAGAGAGAGAGAGAGAGTTACGTTTTGCATAATTTACTGTAGGAGCAAGAGAAAGCAGTGCGCGCACTCAGTTTCTTTTTTACACCGGGAATATTTTGTTCAACTATATCAATACCAGTATGAAGATACCTTACCCATTAACGTTCAAGTGTGACAGCTGATTTTCTAACTCAATAATCTTCGATCTATTCTTAAAATTTCATCCATGCTAAAATGACGAAATTCGCGCGACTTTAAAATCTTAGAGCATTAGTCTTTGGCGTGCACCTACTCCTGTATATCTTAGTACGTCAGGCATCAGCAGCCTGTGGCAGTGTGGTATTAGCTCACTGTTATTCCATCAAGCATGGACTGAGCATTGAGCATACAAGCTGTCGGCCGATCACAGCCACTAAGTTATGCTCACTGGGCGGCGCAGGCAACTAAATATACAGGCTGACCTAATTCGCCGACCATCTTTTTGAGGGTTAAAATACTCATGAATATGAACAAATTTTATTAAAGGGTCAACTCTAAAATATGTAAAAGAAATCGGTTCTTTCTCTACAACATAATCAAAATGTATAAACAGTATTTTTTTCATGTTCATGATTGGTCTCCTGGTACAAGTTGTCCGTTATCATGAGTAGGTACATTTACCCCCTTAAAATTGATCAGTGAGTTTGAAGTCAGCCTGTATATGGCTGCATTGGCTGCTACACGTAACTGAAGCACTGAATTAGTAAATAGGTTTCTATATCTACATAATTATTACCTAGTCTGTTACAATTGAGTACTCCGTATTCAGTATTATTATTTCACACGGTTTCAAAATAGTGAAAAAGCTTTGTAAGTATGACAACACGCAAAAAGGTGGTAGGAAAAAAAAAACATTTTTTTTTTTTAAACCAGCTGTTCCCTACAAAATTGTACTATTTGTACAGAATGGTTGATTATTTTTTATATATCAGAGTTGGTCCTATTGTAAAAATTGTGCGTATTCATTAGTACATACTCCTATTTCTCTGGAAAATGTGAAGCCAATGAAAAGTGAGCCTGTAAGGTAGAAAACAAAACATACAAGCGAATCTTTTATTTTTATAATATTAGTTAAATATTATTATTATTACATTTATTTATTTTATATACATATAAGTTACATATTTAAATATTAATATAAAAAATAAAAACTTTTGAAAATATAAAGAATAGTAGCCTACCGGTATCGGGAACAAGGTCCAAGCTACTGGTGGTCAGGGCTCCTGAGAATGGAATCTCCTAACAATACGCGCCGTGTCTGGGAGCACTGCTTTCGGGATCAAGCCATTATTATTATTATTAATCAAGTCCAGGTTTCCTCACGATGTTTTCCTTCACCGATGTCAGTGACGTCCAAGATAAATTTAGAAACATAACATACCATCACGCCTGTATTCCCCGAAGGGTTCGGCAGAGGTGTAACAATATACATCTTCAGAAAAACTCACATTGGTACATGCCCAGATTTGAACCCACAACGTCATGTACAAGAGATGCATTACTTTTTTAAACTCGACGTAAAAACTGCAAAAGCTCGAAGAGAAAATGATTGACACGCCCCCAGCATACAGATAGTGTATCTGCAGACTCCCTATCCCTCCTGACTCTTGATACGCTCGGGGTTAATTCGTTTAATCTTAAATCCCTTCATCTCTCGCTCGTAAACCTTAGCTGTTAGCTATCGGAGTATGCTGCATAAATATAGGTAGTTAAAGGGGGTACCTACATAATAATAATACTAATCTATCATGTACCATTGCATGCAGGGCATTGATTACAGTACTTGCTCAGGGCAAATTGTTAATTTCATACATTTTAAATGTAAGTCCAGGTTTCCCCACGATGTTATTCTTTCACAGTGATTTCCAAGATAAACTTAGAAAGTATATACGAACTAGCTTCTGCTCGCGTTTTCGTCAGCGAGGCCCGCCCCCTATTACATGGGACCTAAACATATCGGCGAACTGTGGGTGTACACTGCTACACCTCTGCCTAACCCTTCAGGGAATATAAGCGTGATGGTATGTTATGTTAGTCAAGGATAATGTAGCATTCTAATGGTGAAAGAATTTTTGAAATCTGCCCAGTAGTTTTTGAGTTTAGTCGTTACATACATACAAATTTTTCCTCTTTATAAAATTAGTATAGAAAGTCCCGTAATTGTGTGGCTCTGAACGGTAAAAGGTGGCCCTTTTTGTTTAAGGGGTCCCTTGTCCCTTGTAACGTCATTATGGCAGGAGATAGGATGCCCCCTAACAGAGTAGAGACCTATTGTTGAGTAAATTTTACGTAAAATTTTCACTCACTGTGATTCTGACAGATTTGAAGTTATTTTTGATGTATATATATTTTGTCAGTATGTATAAATTTATTGTTCATTGTCAAAATCAAAGACGAATCATTTATTTAATTAGGCCACTAAAAGTCACTTTTGCACGTCATATATATAGGACAAATAGAAATGGAATCTAGCTGCTCTTGCCATAAGGTAGTTTCGTATGGAGAAGAATGGGCAAGAAACTCAATAAGTACCTAAACTCTTTTAAAATCAATGTTTTACAATATTTGCAACCAGAGCCATACAGTACTCGTAACCGGCGTGCTTGTATGAACAGATGTATGAACGTGGACGAGGCGAAAGGAGCATGTAAGGATCAAAGTAGGTGGCGTTCTGTGGTTTCTGCCTAACCCCATGGAAAAAAGGCGTGTGTTTATGTATGTATGTAGAACCATACAGAATTACTCGTAAATGCAATGTTACCTGCATAACAACAAATATACTTATTATATACGTAAAAAGTCTCTAACAAAATCTGAAGCTATAATACAACAACATACCATCACGCCTGTATTCCCCGAAGGGTTAGGCAGAGGTGTACCAATGTACACCCACAGTTCACCGGTATGTTTTAGGTCCCATGTAATAGGGGGCGAGCCTATTGCTATTAACCTAACACAAATCCTAACTCCGAGCTGCTACTGAAAAATTCCTAATGGAAAAACCCAATAACACTTTGCTCGACCCGGGCATCGTACTCGGGTCCCCATGCTCATCAGTCGCGCTTGCGATTACGAGACCAACGGGTCAGTTAAAGTTATATTATTTACATTTATTTTGACTGCCCCGTTAGTCTAGTGGCCGCAAGCACGACTGCTCAGTGTGGGTTCCTGGGTTCTATTCCCAGGTCGGACAAAAAGTGTTATTGCAATTTTCCATTAGGCATTTCTCTCTTCTTATCAAAAAGTTACTACAAAATATGAATCTTATTCTAGTAACAAACACGTTTTCAAAGTGTTCCTAATATGCAAGACGACGCTTAAGGGTGGTGTCACACCGGCGAGACGTGAGGTGGATTGGATGAGCAAAAATTGAAATCTCGCTGACACTTTTACACCGAAAGATGTACCGCGTCAACCAGGCAATGTAATAAATACCCTATTTTTGCAGCAATATAGTTCAATGTTGTACGAACTAATATTTTAAATTTCAACCTGGACATTTTACACCAAACATTGGCGAGACGTGAATTGAAATATTTGTTCGAACAACATTGAACTATATTGCTGCATTTGTAGAGTACTAGTTTCTGCCCACGACTTCGCCCGTGTTTAAATTGATATATTGAATTTTTTTCCGGGATAGAAAGTAGTCTATGATCTATTCCAGAATATAATCTATCATCCAAATCCGTTCAGACGTTTTGGCGTAAAACAATAACAAACATCCATCCATCCACACATTCGCATTTATAATAGTAAGTAAGATTTATGCCTTATATAAATTGTAAATCTCGCCTATCTTATCCACTCCTCTCCTCGCCGCCGCCGGTGAGAAACTACCTTAAAAGACTCGCAGACGGCACGTTCCATAGGAAAACAGACGATTGCTACATCGATTTGGGAGCCGATTATTGGAATCGAGTGAGTGTTCTCGATAGTCGTATTAAGTTAAGTTGCGAACCCGGTGCGTGTTACGATTGTCAAATGTTTCGAAGTCAACGTTTGGAATGCCAGGTAGGTAACCTATATTTTTTATCTGTGGTTTCAGAAGAATATTGGATGGCAGAACTGGATTTAGGTATTTATTATTCCATCTACATTTCTTGATATCAAAATGTAAGAAGAAAGGTTTTCTGAAACTGAAGCTGTTTAAATCTACATAAATATAATAAAGCTACCGAGTTTTTTGTTTGTTTGTTTAAACGCTCTAATCTCTCAAACTAGCAGTCGGATTTGAAAAATTATTTTTGTATATAATAGCTAAACTCTCTCGAACAGCCTCGTTGGCCTAGTGGTCCTATGCGCGACTGCTACGCTAGAGATCTTGGGTTCGATTCCCACAGTTCGATCAGTGTTATTGTGTTTTTCTATAAAATTCTCAGTAGCAGCTCGGAGTTAAGATTTGTGCCCGGTATTAAACGGGCCGGCCGGGCTATTACATAGGATTTAAAAACATACCGGCAAACTGTGGGTGTACATTGGTTACATCTCTGCCTAAGCCCTCCGGGCATATATATCTTTAGAAGTGAAAGTATGTTAGTCTAAAAAAAAAATTGCAGCTTTTACTCGTTAAAGTATATAACTTAATCTTTCACAACTAACCATAGTATTAAACTATTTCGGTACTTCCATAAACAATCCCGTGGCCACACCATTGTGTACTAAAGTTATTATTTCCCATGATAGAGGGCCACGCCGCGGGTGACGGTGTAATTAAAACTCTATCGATGTTGCATCCCTAGCCCCTGCTCTATGGTCAACTTTCACACCTTACATGGAGTCACGAAACAAGTAACTGTAGCACTGTAGGTGTTAACGTCAATATATTACACTCTCTATTACACTCATACACCATTTCTACACCATTCACCATCACACTTCATATCACCATCTCACCCACATACCTCACTACACGTATTTCCCACACTATTACTGACCTTACACACACATACACACATACCATCACGCCTGTATTCCCCGAAGGGTTAGGCAGATACCCCTTAACACCTCCACATTGTTTAAAACAACTTTTATTTTCTTTTATTTCATTATTCTCTTTCACTGTTCTTTTTCTTACTTAAACTTATATAAACGCGACTCTTGGGGACCACCATTTAACTATACCAACTGATTAAATAACACAAAAAAAAAACTTATTTTTAAACTCCCTAACTGCATCTGTATTTCCGAATGCACTCAACCCCTATCTCTTTAAAGTTGGAATGAAAAGGTTCTTCTGGGTAAGCTCACTCCATCGTCGATTTTGTCTTTGTCACTTCTGATCTAGTCTACAGTCAAGAGCTTACCCGTCTCAAAACTGCGGGTTGTTCGTAAGAGATACCGCGCCCCCGGAACGCAAAGGGCACAAGAAGGAACATGGGTGGGTTTTAGTCAGTAAAAGTCTGACACTCCCTCCCGCCCCGCCCAGAGCGGGGGAAGTCGTTTGATGATTTCCCATCCACTGAGGAGAATAAGTTATATGCGTAACAACGCCTTCTCCATAAATTCTTATCTCTTAAACAAATCTAAAGTTCCCTCCAGGATACAAACTGAACTTGTGGGTTTATTATCTGCTAGGGATACCGTTGTTCTGCTAGTCTAGACTTCTACAACTATCACTTGTGTAGGTTAAACAAATAAAACCACCTGCCAAGCGCGTGTTGCATGAAGATGCAAAGGTTCTGTAGCTTAATATTTGATAAAACTTATTGTTAGGATTATTTTATTACTAGCTTTTACCTGCGACTTTTAAGAACGAATTCAAGGAAATCGAGGAATAAAAACTAGCCGATGTCCCTTTCGGGGTGCATCATTATCATATCAGCCTTCGGACGTCCACTGCTGGACCTAAGCGCAGCGTAGGACGTCCACCCTCAAGGTGGGCGGGCGGACGTCCTGATTAAGACCGCAGGAAGATGCTGGATGCAGGCCGCTTCCAACCGGTCCTTTTGGAAAACTTGGGGTTCAAATGTACCATATTTCATCAAAATCGGTTCAGTGCTTCAGGCATGTATGTGTAACAGATTGATACAAACTTACCCCGTACCAAATTTCATGAAAATCAGTTCAGGTACTTTTGCATTTATAGATAATATCAGTATAGGCCTCCTGAAATCGCCAATCCACCTTGAGCAGGCGTGGTGATCAATGCTCGTGACGTCTCTATATCAGAAAACAGCCTTTGCTTTGCACTAGGATAATAATAGGCTGGTATATTTTGGCAGTCGCGCTTAGGACCACTAGGCTACCGACGCAGTTACAATACGAAGTATCAAGTCGAAATTAATAATTAATCAAATACTCAGGTCTGTTTATTTGGGTTTTTTGTAATTCCTATTACGGAACCCTAAAAATAAGCTTTGCAATAACTTTGCGTTTATTTCCCAAGACAATTTATTTCAATTACACCTTCCGGGTGAAGTAAACTGGTAGGTATGTACGTTGTATGCGACATTGTTTTTTATCACTTTTCATGAAATTGTTTGCACTCAAGAATCTGGATTTTTTTTTGCGATAGAATTATTCAAAAGCATTTGTGGCGACATCTATCGCTCAGCATGCGAACTACTACGACGAACTGACGTTGCCTAGATCGCGGTATCAAAGTTCGCCGCGACGTTAGCATATATACAAGATCCCGACAATAACCGTCGGACAGTAGCCCGCCAGACACGACACTCGTCTGGTCATCATCCTCCCTTTTCTATGGAGGATGATAGACTTTACAACCTGTTTCTCATTCTTTCAAACATTTTTAAAATACAATCCACCTTGATATATTATTTCTGCCTATGACATCACATGGTTGTCAAGTATCTATGCCAAAACACTAAGCTATACAGGGTGTTAGGGTAAACGAGGGACTCACTTTAAGAGAGTGCAGTACTCCGGACTATGAACAACTTTTACTATTGTCATCATATACTTAGCCTTTTCCCAACTATGTTGGGGTCGGCTTCCAGTCTAACCGGATGCAGCTGAGTACCAATGTTTTACATGGAGCGACTGCCTATCTGACCTCCACAACCCAGTTACTAGGCAACACGATACCTCTTGGTTAGACTGGTTGTCAGACTTCCTGGCTTCTGACTATCCGTAACAACTGTCAAAGATCTACGAATGACAGCCGGGACCAACGGCTTTACGTGCTTTCCGAGACACGGGAACAACTTTTACTATTGTACGAAACGTAAAATCGCCAAAAAAAAAATCAACTGCTCCATATATTTATGTTTGCATAACTCGACAACATGTAAGGAACAGCTGATTTTGTTTCGCAATTTTAAGTTTTATTGTATAGTGAAAGTGGTTTATATTCATAAGCACTACACTCCCATAAAGTAAGTCAATTGTTTAAACGAACATCTTGTATATGGCGTTCGACAATAAAACAATAACATTAATGAAATATTGGCTGCCTCATTAGCCTAGTGGTCCTAAACGCGACTGCTACGCTAGAGGTCTTGGGCTCGAATCCCAGGTCGAGCAAAGTGTTATTGGGTTTTTCTATGAAATTCTCAGCAGCAGCTCGGAGTTAGGATTTGTGCCCGGTTAATGGCAATAGGCTTGCCCCCTATTACATAGGGTCTAAACATACCGGCGAACTGTGACTGTGACATTGTTACACCTCTGCCTAACCTTTTGGGTAATACAGGCGTGATGGTATGAAATATTGGATGGCATGAAAAAGTCGTTATTTACCAAAATATTAATTACAAATCACGTTACCTTATTAAAATCTTAGCATCTGCCCGCGACACGACCGGTATAGATCAGGCGCAGGACCAACGGTTTAACGTAAGTACTTTCCGAATCACAAGATGTCACACCACAGACTTCCAAACTCCGGGTGGTCACTGCGAAATTTGTAACGAAAAACTCATTAACACTTTTTGCCCGACCTCGTATTCGAACCCAGTACCCTTCGCTCAGCAGTCGCAATATTAAATTAGAATAGAAAACACAAAATTAGAAATTTTAAGTAACCCCCGACAGAAAAACGAAGTTCCCTACCGCAGCTAATAAAAGAGCTGATAACATTGAAACCGCTGAACCGATTTCCATCAAACATAGCTAAGAACACTCCCGACTAACACACCTTTCAAACAAAAAAAACTAAATTAAAATCGGTTTATGCGTTCAGGAGCTACGATGCCACAGACAGACACACACACACGGACACGTGAAACTTATAACACCTCGTCGTTTTTGCGTCGGGGGTTAAATAGATTGCTATCACAATCCTACTTATAATTTGAAATCCTACCACCACACAAGGCCCGAGCCATTCTTAGCTTACCCTACAAATCTAGAATTTAATTAAAACATAAATTCCGTCTCAGCTACTTATGCTAATATTATTCCGTTCTATTCTAGTAACGTAAGAATTGTAAATTAAAACATATACCGCACGTTTTAAATGCAATCTTGCTCAGGGAAGTATGTCGTGAAATATGAGCGCTGTACAAAGGAATGTGGGATGGTATGGCAAGTAGGCGTAACGGAACTGACATAGACTTGTATTCTGCCCGCGTAAAGTTGCTCCACTCCCGTGTGTCGTAACGTGATGTTGTATAGTCTATGTTACTTAGGAATAATGTAGATATATATTGGTGAAAAAATGGTTAAAATCGGTTCAGTAGTTTCGGAGCCTATTCGTTATAAACAAACAAAAAAAAAACTGTCCTATTTATAATATTAATATAGACTAAAACTTTTTAGAATAGGCCAGTCTGAGTAAGAAAACCAGTCATGATTTTCTTTTTAAATATCGAATTAGGAACTCTTTGGGAATCTGTAGTTGTGTAATGAATTCACATGTCATTTGTTTTTACAAATTCGTGGCAATTTAAAAAAATGCCTGTCGTGTGTCCATTTGACTAGAGATCATTTCTGCTTAATGATCTATTACAAATTGCCAATAATGGTGCGAACTCTTTAATATTAGGCCGCTTCGCGAGACGACTCCCGGCCACCGTAGATATGGGCCTGTGGACGGTGAGCAATGGGTAGCTCACCGTCCTTACGTTGTATAACGACAGGCCGTGTCGACGGCGCGTTCATGTTCCACGCGCGCCTCAAAGAGATGTCAGCAAAGGAAGGGGCCACTGAGGGCCGATGCCTGCCGGGGCTGCGGGTTGTTCGTAAGAGATACCGCGCCCCCGGAACGCAAAGGGCACAAGAAGGAACATGGGTGGGTTTTAGTCAGTAAAAGTCTGACACTGCCTCCCGCCCCGCCCAGGGCGGGATAAGTTATTTCATGATTTCCCACCCCCCAAAAAAAAAAGGCCGCTTTCACATTAGAACGTTAGCAGCGCGACAGTAGCGCGGCAGAAGCTCATGCCTTATCTTTTTTACCGTTGTTTTACGCGACATCGATGGCGCCGAATGAGTACTATCAAAAGCAAAAACAAGTGTTTCCCCGTCGGAATCAGATTTTGAAATATTTAAAGGCATGTGCTTCTGCGCGCTACTGTCGCGCTGCTAACGTCCTAATGAGAAAGCGGCCTTACAAACTTTTTGCTTGAAGGCACGAGCATTGATCGCTAGTAATCACCAACCTTGTTTAAGGCGGATTGGTGATTCTAGATTCGACTTATATTAATATAAGTCTAGAATCAACCTAGAAAACCTAGGTTTTCGCAAAATGTTTTCCTTCACCGATGTCAGTGATGTCCAAGATAAACTTAGAACCTACATATGAATTAGAAAAATTCACATTGGTACATGCCCGTCTCGTAACCTCTTCACGACATTCTATATGATAGCTTTTTCCATGGCCACCTGTTTGTAAATGTGCCAAGTACAATAAATTTTTTAGCGACAACATCATGGTGACATCATAAAATACATACATACAAAACCATCACGCCTGTATTCCCCAAAGGGCTAGGCAGAGGTGTAAAAATGTACACCCACAGTTAGCCGGTATGTTTAGGTCCCATGTAATAGGGGCCGAGCCTATTACCATAACCGGGCACAAATTCTAATTCCGAGCTGCTACTAAGAATTTTGTAGAAAAATCCAATAACACTTTGCTCGACTTAGGAATCGAAACCAAGACCTCTAGCGTAGCCAGTCGCGCTTAGGACCACTAAGCTAACGAGGCAGTCATAAAATAAAAGATTTAATAAGAAAAAATATTGACCTCCGTCCAACCGTCATAATGCTGTTTCACACGACCCAACCGTTATTAATCCCTTACAGTTTCCGCCGGGTCGCCGACTGCGTCACGTGCGCCGACATGTGCCGTGTGTAGCAGCCCTTACACGAGCCTTGCATAATCATCCCATTAAATACAGATTTAGAAGTAATACTTTGGGAAAAGGTACCCTCTAGGTGGAGCGTTGAACCATTGAAAGGGTTCCGTACCCGTGCCCACGGGACCCTATTACTAAGTCCGTCTGCCAGCGGGCTATATCTCATGAACCGATTACCGCCGGCCGGTTATTTTTGAGCAACGAGGTAGGCATTACATGAAACTATGTTTTGGAAACGCTTAAAGTACAAAATTTGCCTGGATTTGTTTAATAGTTATTTTCTTAGTTCCGAGTGAGTGAAACCGCAGGCGCAGCTAGCATTAAATGTCAGTCCAATATTGAAAAAACCCAATAACACATTTTGTCCGACTTGGGAATCAAAGTCAAATTATTTTCAATTAGACCATTAAAAGGCACTTTTGAACGTCAATTACATGTTAACATTAAAAATATTGAATCTAGTTGAATCGAACCCAGGACTCCACGTTCAACAATCGCGCTTGCGATCATGAGACATAGACAGAAATGTTAACACCCATGCATAACGTTTTACAACATACAATACATAGGTACCAAAACATTTCTCATATGGATACCGCAACATGTTTAGCAACAACACGGCATTCGTAAATGTAATGTTGCAGATACATGTTACGGCCTCAGTTCCGATGTAGCAGTTGATATTTATTGCAACATTATTGGATTGGATTTACATACAGTCCGTTTTATGTTAGCTTCGACACAAACTCGGCCTTATTTTATACACGACGAAAGTTTTTTTTTTTTTTGAAGGGAGTGTCAGACTTTTACTGACTAAAACCCACCCATGTTCCTTCTTGTGCCCTTTGCGTTCCGGGGGCGCGGTATCTCTTGCGAACAACCCGCAGCCCCGGCAGGCATCGGCCCACGACGAGAGTTATCAAAACATGTTTCACGAATTACGGAATACACATGAAATTTTAACGATTTTTAAATTAGAAATAACGGCTTCATACATAATATTAATTTAGTTTGAAGATATTGTTCCCACAGTTGGGACATACTGACCATACTATTTCCAACCACTGTAACTGCTGAAAGCCAGAATCAACAGTGGCGACTACGAGAAAAGCACAGAGGCAATGAAGCTCGACGAGTCCCGGAGATACGATTCAACTGTCTTGGATCCCGCAACGAAATTAATCGGAAAATAACAGCAGAGGAGTAAGAAAAAACATAATTTCCACTTCCCATCAAACATGTAGGAGACAGAACAGAACTAGGCCAATAGGCACAAAGGGAAGTTTAACTAGGAAAAGCCCATGGATTATGCTTGTTGTATAAAATCAACTTGAAGCGAATACTTTTACTGTGTCCGTGTTAGCCCGCGGAAACTTCAATCATGGGAATTTTTGAACACGTTACCCACTACAAATGTTTATTTATTTATTAAACTTTATGCACATAATGTAAAAAATACACTGTACAAAGGCGGACTTAATGCCTTAGGCATTTTCTACCAGTCTACCTTAGGGTGATGCAGAGACAAAACATAGTAGGTGCAAAGAACAGAAAATATTCGTCAATAAAACATACATAAAAATAAATGTCAAGACATCGTTGTAAGAATTTCTCTTGTATCCTGTGTACTTTTGCAAATATATCAACACACGTACACAAACAGCCAGACCCGCAACAACTACCTGTAAGGCTACACAAATATTTATTCCGTGCAGGAATCGGCGACACGGTAGGGTAGTTAATTTCGTTAGGCCGTTTAAGCGCGAGAGAGTAACAAACATCAATCCATCCATTCATCTATCCTCACAAACTATCGCACTTTACTTTGGCTACTTTTTATTCCGGACAAATGTACGGTTCCCGTGGGATAATATATTAACTTTGATGCGGACGAAGTCGCGTTTGGAAGCTAGTGTACCATAAAGTAATTAAAATAAACATGATTTACTTAAAATCGAGTCGAAAAAAATTTGAAGTAACCCCCGACAGGGCAATAAAAAACCCTACCGCAGCTAACAAAAGAGCTGATAACTTTATAACCGCTGAACCGATTGTCATCAAACATAGCTAAGAACACTCCCAACTAACACACCTTTCAAACAAAAAATACTAAATCAAAATCGGTTCATGCGTTCGGGAGCTACGATGCCACAGACAGACACACACACACACAGATACGTTAACCTTATAACGCCCCGTCGTTCTTGCGTCGGAAGTTAAAAAAGAAGAAGGATGGACACGGTAATTAGATTGTTTATTTAGAATCAATGCTTTATTGGATATTGGATAATAAACACCTCCAAAGCTCGAAACAAAATAATTGTTGACGTTCTTCAGAACTTTAATCACTTTACCACATCCAGCGATAAATACCATCGGTTACTTTAGACCAGGGGTGGCCAAGATCGACTTTTTACTGACCAGACTGTGCGATCTACCAATTACATCTATACAAATAAATAAAATTGAAGTGTCTGTTTGTAATTTCAAATTACTAGCTTTTCACTAAATGCGTATGAAAGTATATACGGTACTACCATAAAAAAAAACAATTTTTAAAATTTTTGTCTGTCTGTCTGTTTGTTCCGGCTTATCTCCGAAACGACTGGACCGATTTTGACACGGCTTTTACTCGCAGATAGCTAATGTTATAAGAAGTAACTTAGGCTTTTTATTTACTTAAATTACATAAAAAAAGAGGTTTAGATGCGAAAACAAAATTGAAACCAATAAAATAGTGAACGCGAACGAAGTCGCGGGCAACAGCTAGTAATCAATATATCTTCATAAACTTAATATTCGTAACACAACATAACATACGAAAACGCCTGTAATCCCCGACAGGATAGGCAGCGGTGTACTAGTGTACACCCAGAGTTCACCGGTACGTTTAAGTCCCATTGAGGATGGGCTTTTTGCCATTAACCGGGCACGAATCCTAACTCCGAGCTGCTACTGAGAATTTCATAGGAAAACCCAATAACACTTTGCTCGACCTGAGAATCTAACCCAAGACCTCTAGTGTAGCAGTCGCGCTTAGAACCACAAGGCTCGCCCCCTATTACATGGGACCTATACATACCGGCGAACTGTGGGTGTACATTGTTACACCTCTGCTTAGGCAGAGAAGGGTTAGCCCTTCGGGGAATACAGGCGTGATGGTATGTGTGTTAAGAGGAAAACAACAAAATTAAAGATTAGTTTTAGTGCATAATCTGTACTAATATTACAAGGAGGTGAAGTTTGTGAGGTTGTAGGGGGTTATCTTTGGATCCACTGAACCGATTTAAAAAATTCTTTTACTCATAGCAAGCCACGTTATTTGTGAGTGTCATAGGCTATACAACATCACGCAACGATACACGAGAGCGGAGCAGTAACCAAAAACGTAACATAAGGCGGGTAAAGTTGCAGGCAGTTCGCTAGTTAATTAAATTAATATCAGCGTCTCATCTGGAATCGACTCGACTAATAGCCGCGATCGACTGGTTGGCTACCCCTGCCCTAGATTGGAATTTATACTTTGAACAGCGTTGTAGCAGCAACATTCCAAACAATTCCTATCTAAGTACCAGTAAATGTCAAACCAATACACGTTATAATTAATAAATTCTTCAAAAAGGTTACTCTTCAAATCGTTATATTAGTTCAGGGCCGCGGCCGGGGTCAATCTTTTGATATTTGCCGACGGATAGGCTGTCCTTCTAAGAAATTGCCCACAATTGCCCTTGTAACCTGCCCATTGGTTAACTGAACCCTACAGGCTACAGGTAAGTATAGTCAGATGAATCTATTGCAAAGCGTGGGTGGGCAGTGGTGTGGCCATCACGACAGCGTGTAGCGGAAACGGTTAAATGGTTAATATCAGAAAAAAAATACTTCTTTCCAACAGGTAGTTTCCTATGGAGAAGAATGGGCAAGAAATTCCATGCTAATAAAAATAACAGCCTATTATTGTCTCTCTGCAGGGCAAAGGCCTTTTGCCATACAAAGAAGGCACGAGCATTGATCACGATGCTCAAAGCGGATTGGCGAATTCAGACATATACTAATAGTAAGTCCGGGTTTCCTTACGATGTTTTCCTTTATCGACGTCAGTGATATTCAAGAAAATAGTCATTTATATATGTTACAATATTTAATTTACAATTCTGAAATAGGTAATTTTACTTAAATACTAGCTGTTGCTCGAGACTTCGTTCGCTTGACGTATTTCACCCGCATTAAGTTACGTCTTTGGTTACTGCTCCGCTCCCGTGTGTCGTAGCGTGATGTTATATAGCCTATATTACTTAAAAATAATGAAGCTATCTTTAGTGAAAAAAATGGTTTAAATCGGTCCAGTAGTTTCTGAGCCTATTTATTACAAACAAACAAACAAAAAAATCTTTCCTCTTTATAATATTAGTATAGATTATATTTTCAATTCATTTTATGTACCTAAAAAGTACATATTGAGAAATAGAAAAAGTCGTATTGGTACTTGTTCGTGGCCGGTTCGGAACCCACAAGCTGAGGCATACGACGCAGGTACAGTCTTTCCTCTTATTTTTTCGTCCGCGGCCCTCATGGCCTCAGGTCCAAGTGAAGTTATAACGAAGTGTTCGGAAGTTACTTCATCAAGGCTCGCCGAGTTGTGGCTCTTGTTTCATGATGGACTGCGAGATGGACCGCCGCGATACTGTCATAACGCGCCGCCATCTTGATTTAACTCAGTAGGAACTATAATTGTTATGAAATGTAATTTGTAACCTATATTAATAAGATTGTTATTTTCAAATTTTGTTGTTGTTTTATTGGTTTTGGTAGTGGTAGAGCTCTTTGTGAAGGAGCTCGTCCGGGGAAGTACTACTACCATGCCTATTTCTGCCGTAAAGCATCGTTGCTGTGTTCCGGTTTGAAGGGTAAGGCACAGGAGACATTTCAACTTTGTCTCTGGGATGGCAACGCATTTGCAAGGCCCCTGGCATTGCAGATGTCTATAAGCAGCGTTGACCACTTAATATCAGGTGGAACGTCGGCTTGTTTGCCATCCAATGATATAAAAAAAACATTACCCTCTTTTTGGTCATTCTGGTAAAATGGAAAGAAGGTCAAGAGTGATTAGGGTTATTTGAGGAAGGTTTGCTTCGTTTGTAGAACGGATAACGTGAAAGGTTAATAAAAAGATATTTTAGGGTTTAATTATTCAAGGTCAGTGGAAAGATACGCAGATTATTTTTGTAATATCCTTCAAAAAAAAAGGTTAAAGGATTGTACTAAGGTTCTGTTTCTATCAGTCTGTCGGATTATACCTAAAAAGTACCATTTTTTTTAAAGTCATACCGTCATACCTGTATTCCCCGAAGGGTTAGGCAGATGTGTACCAATGTACACCCACAGTTTGCCAGAATGTTTTAGGTTCCATGAAATAGGGGGCGAGCCTATTGCCATTAACCGGGCACCAATCCTAACTCCGAGAATTTCATAGAAAAACCTAATAAATTTTTTTGCTCGACCTGGGAATGGAACCCAAGACCTCTAGCGTAGCAGTCGCGGTTAGGACTACTAGGCATTATCAAAATATGACTTCTTCCTCTCTTGTTATAGGATATTAGGAAACCTCTTCCTCTCTTCCTAATATCTTCATTAGAAGAGGTTTCCTAAAAGGAAAATTAGCAAGAGAGGAAGAGGGTTCCGGTATTCCAATTCTGACACCAAAAAAAAAGTTGATTCCCAGTATTTGTTTTTTTTTTTGCTTGAAGTTATTTACTCTAATATGCACTATAACTTGACTCAAAAAACGGTACTTCTGGACACGGCGCATATTGTTAGGAGATTCCTTTCTCATCACAGAATCTCATCCTACAGAACAAATAATTAGCTTAGGTACATTTGGTTCCATCACCTTTATTACCTAAACCAATTAGACACAGTAATAAAAAATAATTACCAAAAGTGTCCAAAATCATCTACAAATCTGTTTAGACATTATCAGAACAATGTAAAACATGAACAAATAACGTCAAAACACGTCTACCATAAAATTGAATCCCACACCATGTCTATAAAGAGGTCCCACTAACTGTAATTCCCCATTGGTTTATGGTACTATGACCAGTGACGTCATAAGACCGTGCCCTGTTATTTTCTGTGTTAGAATTAAGTAATTAAACGATGTGTGGATGTGTGTGTGTGACAGGAGTATGGTGTGAATGGAGTGCGAATATAGTAACAAGGTCCTTGAGGAGACTTCTCCGACGGCTCGCTCCATACAAAAGTTGTCTAGTTATAGTTATAACTAGCTTTTGCCGACGACTTCGTTTGCGTGTTTTTTTTCACCCACTTTAAGTTACGTCTTTGGTTACTGCTCCTCAACCGTGTGTCTTAGCGTGATATCATATAGCCTATATATAGCCTTTCTCAATAAATGGACTATCCAACACAAAAATATTTCTTCAATTCGAACCAGCAGTTCCTGAGATCAGCGCGTTCAACCAAACAAACAAACAAACTCTTCAGCTTTATAATATTAGTATAGATAATACCAGACTATTACTGTCACACTACAGAGCAAAACCCTCTTCACATCGAGGGAAGGCACGAGCATTGAGCATCACGCTTGCTCAAGGCGGAATGGCGATTTCAGACTTATATTAATTACACGTATATACCATCACGCCAGTATTCCCCGAAGGGTTAGGCAGAGGTGTACCAGTGTACACCCACAGTTCGCCAGTATGTTTAGGTCCCACGTAATAGGGGGCGAGCTTATTGCCATTAGCCGGGCATAGATCCTAACTCCGAGCTGATACTGAGAATTTCATAGAAAAACCCAGTAACACTTTTTGCCTGACCTGGGAATCGAACCCAAGACCTCTAGCGTAGCAGTCGCGCTTAAGACCACTAGGCTAACGAGGCACTTATATTAATTGTTCAAGCTTACAATGGTTTTTTGTTTTTCATTGAAATCAGTGATGTCTGAGATAAGTTTAGAAAGTACATATATGAAATAGAAAAAGTCACATTAGTAGTTGCCTGTGCATCACACAATTTACCAAAATTGACCTAGAGAGGTTTTCTATAAAATATACAGGCGGCACACAATTTATGCACTTCTACCTAATAAGTACATCTAATATAATAAGTGCACTTCTACCTAACCCTTCAGAGGATATAGGCGTGATGGTACGTTCATTCCATTTACTCTTACTCTGTGGTACGGCAATACACGCTGTAGATTAGATGTTCCGATAAGCCTGTTGTCTCTCTGAGATATTTGATGTCCACGCATTTGTAATTAGAAACTATTACTAGATGGGTAGGTTGCCTGAGGGAAGCCTCCATTTTAACGTTAATAGGTTAACATTATAACGTTTAATCGTTATTATTCAAATTCATATACAGGGTGTAAAAATATCGTCACTTACCCGTTAACCTCGCACAATGCTCATCAAAATAAGTAACAATGAGCAAATAATATTTTTTTTATGTAATTCCTGACAGAATAATAAAATTCCTTACCGCAGCTAACAAAAGAGCTGATAACTTTGAAACCGCTAAACCGATTTCCATCAAACATAGCAAAGACCACTCCCGACTAATTCCCCTATCAAATAAAAAAACTAAATCAAAATTGGTTCATGCGTTCGGGAGCTACGATGCTACAAACACACACTCACACAGATACGTCAAACTTATAACGGGGTGTTTTTGCGTCGGGGGTTAAAAATGTTTGCTGGGAAACAACTTTTATTGGTTGCTGTCAAAAATCACTGTTTGTGGTATAGCGCAATGTGATCCACGCAAAACATTGTACATTCGGGTGCCTTCAATAGTAGGGGGGTCATGGGGGGTATTAAAAATTTTGTGAGAACAATTCAAATTTATTTTTGTAATGCCTCGGTAGCCTATTGGTCCTAAGCGCGACTGCTACGCTAGAGGTCTTGGTTTCGATTCCCAGTTCGAGCAGTGTTATTGAGTTTTTTTATGAAATTCTCAGTAGCAGCTCGGAGTCAGGATTTGTGCCCGGTTAACGGCAACAGGCCCGTCCCCTGTTACATGGGACCGGGAAACTGTGGGTGTGTGTATATAAGTACACCTCTGCCTAACCCTTCGGGGAATACAGGCGTGATTGTTTGTTATGTTATGTTTTGTAATGAAATGTAAAAAAAACGCTGTAACTTTGACCTTGAACATCTCCATAACTACACATTTCCCAGGTATGGTCCTAAACAAGAATACGTTCACAATGATGGGAAACACATAGAACTTCAGGCGTTGGAAAGTGTATTTTTACACCCTTTATTGAAACAATAATAAATATGCAAGATTGCCTCTGTGCTACGCTTTCCGTGCTACGCCGTAGCGTTGGCTACGACGTAGCCACCAAATAGACGTTATTTACAATGCATAACCAAAATTAAAAAGTGAAAAATATCGTAAAGTTAATAAAGTGATGTTAATTAAATTCTGGATATGTAATTATGAAGCAGTAATTAGAAAAATAAATATTACCTAGGATTTTAAATGAGAAACTCCACTGGACTAATCCTGATGGAGGTACCTTAGGATTTTAACTTATCCGTGAAGTTATTTGTCGGACGAAGTCAGGGGCAATAGGTATAATATACACAAAAAAAAACTTAATAACACAAAATGGCATTTTAAAAATGTAGATCTTAAATGGGTCTAGATTTATATTACTGAGAACTAAGTCTATCTACTGAGAAATTGCTAAAATTCTTGCTTCAGCGATAATTAACATATACCATACAGAATAAAATATTTACGGCCTTAAAATTTGATTTAAAAAACCCTTAATAATAAAAAAAAAACTAAATCTATATGGCATCGAAAAATTCCTCCGCATCGCTGTCAACCCGAAAAGGGCCCAAAAGACTGGTGGCATTGCCACCTTAACACTAAAGTTACCGACATAGCCCAGCGAGTCAGCAAGTTTAAGTGGCAGTGGGCAGGCTACAACCCACGTAGAACTGATGGCGAAATATGGAGATGGAGACCACGCATCGGCAAGCGCAGCGCAAGACATCCACCCACAAGGTGGACGGACGACCTGATTAAGACCGCAGGACAACGCTGGATGCAGGCCGCTTCCAACCAGTCCTTTTGGAAATCTATGGGGAAGACCTATGTTCAGCAGTAGACGTCCTACGGCTGATATGATGATGATTGCCACATTTGATGGCAATGCCAAATTTCTGGCCATACAGAAAATTTTTAATAATATTTTGACAGTATGAGCTGCCCACCAGCGTCGCTCTGTGTGATAGGACCTTATCATTGATACGCTAAGCTGATATTATTGGGACGTTGCCAGTATTATCAAAGACTTGTAAGGAAACATAATCCGATTTACTTTCCTCTTCATCCATATTTCTAAGATTTACTTTGATTCAAATTAAATATTGATACATCTGTTTCTTGGAATGGAAAAGATAAAAAATAACGTGTATTTTTTATTAGGAAACGTATATTGGGACTGACTATGGACTGCCCCGTTGGTTTCGTGGTCGCAAGCGTGTGTGATGTGACTGCTACGCTAGAGGTCTTGGGTTCGATTCCCAGGTCGAGCAAAAAGTGTTATTGGGTTTATCTATGACATTCTCAGTAGCAGCTCGGAGTTAGGATTTGTGCCCGGTTAATAGCAATAGGCTCGCTCCCTATTATATGGGACCTAAAAACATACCGGCGAAATGTGGGTGTACATTGGTACACCTCTGCCTAACCCTCTGGGGAATACAGGCGTGATGGTATGATATCCAAAATTAGGTTGAAGTCCATTTCCAAAAATACTACCACCAGTCAGACTATTTATAGCATCTCCCTTTATCCGTATAAAGCGCTAATGAGGGTCAGTCAGGGACCTTCAAAATTGATATTTAACATAATCCCAACTGTACGAACTAATAACAGCAAAAGGTTAACAGTATAAACTGGGTTTAACTGTAGTTTAACGAGAATAACCCTTATCCTTCTATCTGTGACTTTATTTAATTAAACTGGGAACTAAAATAAAACTTGTTTCAAACTAGCTATGTACTCCGTAGTGTCAAACGCGTTCAGTTACTTCTTTGGTTACTGCTCCGCTCCCGATGGTCGTAGAGTGATGTTATATACGTTTAAACCTTCCTCTTGAATCACCCTATGTTTAGTTGAAAAACGCATTAAAATCCGTTGAGTAGTTTAAAAGATCTAAGCGCACAGATGGACAGACGACGGGAACCGATTTTGTTTTATACTATGTAGAGATAAAAAGTTAAAGGCAAAGCTACAATTAGGGAAGATAATATTCCAGGTTGCGTATGTGTACGTCGCCTATATATGCGCGTGATATCATAGAAATTGTTCTGCGGAAATCTTTGGCTTTGATTTTGACTTTAGCGTTGTCTGTGAGTCCGTTACTTCGAGAACAACTTGTACAATTCGCGTGATATTTACTTTAGTTATTATTTGTTCTGTAGCCAGATTTTTGTATTAATTAGTTTATACGAGAAAAGTCAGGGACTTAGCTACCCTTGAATATAATAAAGTTCAAGTTACGACGGGCTAGCTTATCAGTCACGAACGCTATTTCCGTTTCCTTCCGACGACTCCGTTACTTTTGATGAAGATAATAAGATAATAATAGACACATAAATTCTTGTAGTTTATTGTCGTGAATGGTGAATAAAATTGGGTTTTTTCCATGGGGGTAGGCAGGAACCACAGAACGCCACCTGTTACGAACCTTAAATACTGCTTTTGCCTTGTCCACGTTCATACAAGCACGCCAGTTACGAGTACAGCGCACCCGACCTTTCTGAGGAACCTCACCAATAAGGTCAGGGTAGGTGTTCCTACATCACTGCAAAATAAATTTCTTAGAATGTTAGTATTAATACCCAGCCTATTCTTGTCCCACTGCAGGACAAAGGCCTCTTCTCTTACAGATCATTAGCGAATTTAGACTTATTTCAATTTATAAGTGCAGGTGTTCGGGTGATGTTTTCTGTCAATGAAGATATTTTGGTCGCCTTTACATACACGCCTGTATTCCCCGAAGGGTAAGGCAGAGGTGTACAAATGTACACCCACAGTTCGACGGTATGTTTAGGTCCTATGAAATAGGGGGCGAGCCTATTACCATTAACCGGGCACACATCCTAACTCCGAGCTGCTACTGTTTTTCATAGAAAAATCCAATAACATATTTTGCTCGACCTGGGAATCGAACCCAAGACCTCTAGCGTAGCAGTCGTGCTTAGGACCACTAGGCTAACGAGGCAGTTCGCTTGGTCACCTTTAATGGTGTTGTAAAGGTAAAGTCAAATTATTCATTTGAATAAGATTCTAAGGCGGTTCTCCCGCTGGTGAAGTATCCCGCCACGGTGCTTGGAAGGCGGTGCGAGCTTTGCGCGCGTTGACACGTCAGCAGTGTGTACGAGGTGTGTTTTTTATACAAATTAAGATACTTGTATACGATGGTAAAATCTGCCGCCCCGCGCTAAACGTCGGGGCGCGTTGCAGTGCGATAGTCGCCTAATCATAATAAACTAGCTTGTTTTTTTTTTAATGGGACAAGCCCGCCACACTATTCCCAACCACTGCAACTTCTGTAAGCCAGAATCAACAGTGGAGACTGCCAGAAGAGCGGCGAGGCGATGAAGCTCGACGAGTCCCTTAGAAACGATGTAACTGTCTTGGGTCCCGCAACGAAATTAATCAGCAAAGCGTAGCGGAGGAAGGAAAAAAATATAATTTCCAGTTTCCAATAAATTAGCTTATGTCCACGTGGACTTTTTTCACCCTCGTCAAGTTACGTGTTTGGTTACTGCTCCGCTCCCGTGTGTTGTAGCGTGATATTATATAGCCTATACTATTCCTCATAAATCTGACTATCATATACTTATAAGGTGTTTCCAATCCGACTGGTGATAAAAGAGATTGGCGCGTTTAAACAAACAAGAAAATTCTTCTTTTTATTATATTAGTATTAGATAATTGAACTTGGCTGTTACTTTAAGTACTTATATTATCGCAAGTACATGGTAGAGAACTCTCGATTTTAGGAGACATCAGCAAGGAACGGATTTGACTTTGACTTTGACTTCCACACGTGCAAACCCGCGGGCAAAAGCTTGCACCCAATAACCTTCACTCACACCAATTTAACAACATAGTTATTGAGTACCAATAAACCGCCCCTCATTTACGAGTACAGTAATGAAAAAAGGTGCGGCCAATGATTGCTTCTAATTCAATACACGACGTTATTGTCCCATGGGGAGGGGTGTACCACACGTCTAGGACTTCTAGGTCAAGCAATAATTCAATGTGGGACACATAAAATTGTTTCTTGATAATAAAATTGTTGGTTGACCTTTCTGTTTATGGAACTGGGTTGACCTTCAGTTTTGTCCTAAGATGATATCCTACTTCCTACTGCCTACTATTATAAATGTGAAAAGTCGTGAGGATGGATGTATGGAGGCAAATTTATATAAGTGGATGATGGGAAAGTATGAATTGTCGGTAGAAATCATCGAACAAGCAACGTCTAGTCAAGAGAGTAGACTAAGGACTTTGGTTATTTTGCATTTCAATTATTTTTTTATCTCGACCGGTGGTTGATGTCCCTTCTTGTGCCCTTTGCTTCCCGGGGGCGCGGTATCTCTTACGAACAACCCGCAGCCCCGGCAGGCATAGACGCTTAGTGGCCTCTTCAAAAATTGCTGACATCTCTTTGAGGCGCGCGTGGAACACGAACGCGCGGTCGACACGGCCTGTCGTTATGCAACGTACGGACGGTGAGGTACCCATTGCTCACCGTCCACAGGCTCACGAATGTTTCTCTCGGATATCATTGACATCGGTGAACGAAAACATCGTGAGGAAACCTGGAAGTCTAAAATCACCAATCCGCCTTCAGCAAGCGTGGTGACCAATACTCTATTGGAAATTTCCAATGTGTAAAAGAAAGACCTCATCATCATCTATTTAGCCTTTTCCCAACTATGTTGGGGTCGGCTTCCAGATCAACCGGATACAGCTGAGTACCAGTGTTTTACATGGAGCGACTGCCTATCTGACCTCCACAACCCAATTACTGGGCAACACGATAACTCTTGGTTAGACTGGTTGTCAGACTTCCTGGCTTCTGACTATCCGTAACGAATATCAAAGATCCAAAAAAAAGACCTAACTAGACAAACATAAGTTGAGTTGGTCTAGCACCAAATGGCGTGACAATTACGTCAAAACGTGACAGCACATAACAAGATTACTTACACGTCGTTACCACGAGGTCTTATTGAAATGATGTTACTAATAAATAGATTATTTCTCGCCCTGTCCCGACTCGCAGGCGGCGTTGCTCGTAATAATTCGTATTTGTATAGCCTTTTATGCACACTTCAATAAACTGATTGTGAGTATTAAATTATACGGCCGAGATTCAAAAGTGGAACTGTCCTACTAAACCTACTAATATTATAAACGCGAAAGTTTGTGAGGATGAATGGATGGATGTTTGTTACTCTTTCACGCTTAAACGGCTGAACGGATCTGGATGAACTAACTGTCCCGGTAGCCTAGTGGTCCTATGTGCAACTGCTACGCTAGAGGTCTAGGGTTGGATTCCCAGGTCGAGCAAAAACTGTTATTGGGTTTTTCTATGAAATTCTCAGTAGCAGCTCGGAGTTAGGATTTGTGCCCGGTTAATGGCGATAGGCTCGCCCCTATTACATGGGACCCAAACACAACCTCTGCCTAACCCTTCGGGGAATACAGGCGTGATGGTATGTGGATCTGGATGAAATTTGGCACCGAGATAGATTGTAGTGTGGAATACCGCGTGGGATACTATTTATCCCCCAAAAATGTACGGTTCCCGTGGGATAATATGTATATCAAATTTGACGTGGACGATGTCGACGAAGTTGGTATGTATGTACATAGTTTGCACTAAATTATTATTTAAGAATTGTGAGAAAACCTGGTCATCATTATCAGCCAAATGACGTCCACTGCTGGACATAGGCCTCGTCTAAAGATAGCCACAATGACCGGTCCTGCGCTGCTCGCATCCAGCGACTTACTATTTGTGGTCTGAAATCGCCAATCCGCCTTGAGCAAGCGTGGTGATGAATGCTCGTGCCTTCTCGGTATGAGAAGAGGCCTTTGCCTTGCAGGGTGTCAATAATATAATATTGTACCGGATCTGGTTGTTCGTTTGTGAATTTATATTCCCTAGCTTTTGCCCGTGGCTTCGTTCGATTGAATATCGTTTATCGCGGATCGCCAATGAAAAAATCGCTAATTAAAATGTTGCCGTCCTTTCTTGAGTCTGTGCCAAATTTCATCTAAATCGGATCAGTAGTTTAGCTTTGAAAGCGTTACAAATAAATGTAATAATAAACTTACTTTCGCAATTATATTAATAGTATGGATAAACGCAACCACGATATAGTGGGGATCGAAGAAGGGTTGGATGATAAATGACATACATACATAAACTCACGCCTTTTTCCCATGGGGGTAGTCAGAAACCACAGAATGCCACCTGCTACAATCCTTACATACTTCTTTCGCCTCGTCCACGTTCATACATCTGTTCATACAAGCACGCCGGTTACGAGTACTGCGCACGCGACCTTTCTGAAGAACCTCACCAATTAGGTCATGGTAGGTCTTTCTAGGCCGTCCTCTCTCGGCGTTGCCACTCACATCTGCCATATAAATCCCTTTTGTTAGTCGCCTTTCACTCATCCTCTCAACATGACCGAACCATCTGATGATAAATGAAACAATCAAAATTATACAATTTATTTATTTAATTTAATAATATGCATCTAACATAATGTTCAATTCGCCATGGTCCGAATTAATTTACAAAAATGTTTACAATTTAAATAAGTACCTATTACTGTTGCTGTAAAGTATAGATTAGGACTTTTCTACTAAAACCTTGGTGTGGCAACTGTGGCGCCACAGTGGCGCAACACTGTATTTTTTTTTTGTTTTTATCCCTCCTATGTCCTTAGATTAAATACTATTTTTTCCTAATCTCAAATATTTCTACCAATTAAACAAGGAAGCATTACAAACACTGATAACATGGTTACAACATAAATATTTAGTACCAATCGAGTTTTATAAATACTTAGACATTTTTATACATTTATCTACTTTTTATTATTTAATACAATTTTCTTATAAATTTACAAAGACCTCGTGAATCATTTCCTAAAATTATACAATAATATAAGCACATTGAGAACTAAAAAAAAATTTATAAACTGTTTGTATAATATTTACAAAATTTTGATACTTTTCCGAAATGGGGGCTCACCATTTGAAGGCCATGTGATCAGCTAATCAACATACAAAATATATTTAAATATACCAAAATTAATTTATTCTTATTTTTTGATCAGGTAACCTCACAGCCGCGAAAAAGTACCCGGAAATTACATTGTATATTTATACAATAAGCAAAATATAAATGCAAATTATACACCGCTATACCTACCACATTTTTATTACACATTTTGATTTTTGTAAAAACCCTAAAGTTCGTCGGTTTTATACAAATGTTAAACATTTCGTAAAAAATCGACGTGTTTTATATTTTATACACTTATTGTTACGTTTAAACTCTTGTGCTTTTCATCGAAAATTTTATATAAACGAAATTACAAAATAATAATTTGAATATAATTTATAAGAAGTTCTATAAATATTTAGAAATTTTATACAGTCAGAAAAAAAACGGAACCTCACAAATTGATATGTCACTAACAATATATAGACAAAAAAAAAAACAAATTTCAAAAACTTACACTACTCATAAATATATTTACAAAAATTCAAAGCACAGTTTCGTTTGTGCAAGTCCTCGGCCCGTTCACTAGAGAATACCTGCTGGACCCGCCATTTTTCCTACTAGTAACGGCTCCTCTGATAAACAGCTCCTTAAAGGTCTCCCTGAACTGTCTCGACATGCCACAATAGATCGCAAAATTAATAGGATAGGAGACTAAGATAAAGAAATTAGTAATTAGGATCAAGATGTTTGCTATATAGTAGTCTAAGATCTCGACGATAGTGCTGGAGATAATATGCAAGATGGTGACAACGGCCACAGGAATCTCAACTAACAGGAAGACAGTAACAACGACGATCAACATCAAAGTAGTGCAATTAGAGTCCCTAAGTTTCCTGCATTCAGATTTCCTGTTCTCCTTAAAGAGTCTTTGCCTGTTGATCTGGGCAGTCCTCATAGCCCTGAAGAGGAGGACATTGAGGACCACTAGAGAGGTGCAGGGGATCAGGTGAACGAAGAGGACTCTGAAACCGTAGTACGTTATGAAGTACGCGTCGAGGGATATCGCTTGCACCCACGGAGCCATTTCGATCTGGAAGGAGGAAAAATATGAGTCAGTATATATTCAACATTTGTAAATGGAATAATTTGACAGATTTACAATAAAATTGTAGTGTCTGTTGCGAATTGCAAATACAGGGTGTTAGGGTAAACGAGGGACTTGCTTTAAGAGAGTGCAGTACTCATGAAAATGAACTACTTTTACTATAGTACGAACCGTAAAATCGCGAAAAAAAATCAACTGCTCCATACATTTATGTTCGCATAACTCGACAACATGTAAGGAACAGCTGTTTTTTTTTTTGTAATTTTAAGTTTGATTTTGTAATAAAAGTGGTTTATTTTCACAAGGACTACTCGCTAAAGTACGTCCTTTGTTTAAACTAACATTTTGTATAAATATTTACAGGGTACATATACCTAAGAACCACTTTTTAAAATCTTTGTCTGTCTGTCTGTTTTTTCCGCCTGATCTCCGGAAAGACTATACTGATTTTGAGGGTACTTTCACTGTTAAATATCTGTTGTTATAGGGTGTAAGTTAGACTTAGTTTTATTTTTTTTAAATTGTTAGAGTTCCGCGCATAAAATATAAAATCCCCCATTCACGCGAACGAACGAAAAGCATAATCTTATAAATACAGAGACATAAATTCATGTTTCTCTGCTACTTGTACGAATATAGTACCTCCGTCTAACACAATAATACCCCTTTTCGTTTGCAACTTAAGATTGTTGCCGTGTAACGCCCTTTAAAGTCATTCAAAAGCAAAAAAACAATTGAATGATGGATGTGTCTACTTCGTATCTTGACATTTTGATTAATTATGAATTCTGTGTGCGTTGACATTTGCATTTATGAGACAACTTTGAATGTGGATTAAATTAACTAAATTGAATTCAGCCAGTGTATGAAATCAGTCAGGCGATGTATAATAATATGGTAATTTAGATAGCACCATTTTTAGGGTGCTGTACGTAAAGGTTCCAAACGGAACGATTGCTGTTGTTTATCCGTCCTTTCGTTTGATCGACTCTGTAGTAGTAGCAGCTACATCGTAGAAGCTAGGCTTCATATTTGGGCTATTTATGTATCTTAATGTCACAAAACCAATTGCTATATATTTTTTTTTATAACATTTCGATTTATTTTTCGACGTGAATAAAATATCAGTCCCAGTATATTTTGTTTTTTTTGGATGGGAAATCATCAAATGATTTCCCCCGCCCTGGGGGAGGGGGGGAGGGAGTGTCAGACTTTTACTGATTGAAACCCATCCGTGTTCCTTCTTGTGCCCTTTGTGTTCCGAGGGTACGGTATCTCTTTCGAACAACCCGCGGCCCAGACCACAGCATCATGGGGTATATTTTTAGAGCACACATCGGATACGGAACCCTAAATACAAATGAGTTCGCTTTTGAATCGTGTGCGGTCACTTGAGTGACATTCGCAATGAACTTTAGGGTCTAAAATACATCTACAGAAAACACATTAAAAAGATTTTGGTCATGTAAAACTCTACCTAATAAAAAAAGGTAATTTTCTGGGACAATAGGCATATTAGCTTTTCCCCACAATAGATCACAATCTAGGTCCTAATAAAAAAGGGAAGACAGTTGACTGACGTATCTTCGTTTAACCTAAATCACGGCTAAAAACGTGTGGAGAATATATTCTGTACCTAATAATATCAGCATATTATTGGTCCACTACAAAATAAAGACATCTTTTCATACAGAGAAGGCACGAGCATTGATCACCACGCTTGCTCAAGGCGAATTGGCGATTTCAGATTATATATCATAAATCCAGGTCTATTCTGTGTTTTTTCCAGATTTCGTCCGCGCAAATGTCGGTTTATATACGCAGACAAAGTCGCGGAACAAAGACTAACCTGCCCTTTCTTGGGGTTTAAACTTACCCCGTACCATATTTCATTAAAATCGATTCAGTGGTTGTACGACAGACAGACATACAGAGTTAATATTGTATCTAAAATATGGAATAAGTATGGTTTTTCATCGAATTCCTGCATTGTCAATTAATATGTAATATAATTAATATCTTATATTAATATCCAGTCGGTTCACATTCAAGATGAAAGCTCGCGAATACTTACTGTAAAAAGTTGGCAGACTCGACCCACAATTAGTTTGTTATATTTCTCCACCTATGTATTTTAATCTCTCTCTACTTTGTATATATTGTTTGTATATATGTATTTATTATTATATTTTATTCTTGGAAATTTTCAGTTCGTCTTCCTTGCACCTACTATATTTTGTGTCTGCATCACCCTAAGGTAGACTGGTAGAAAATGCCTAAGGCATTAAGTCCGCCTTTGTACGGTGTACTTTATTTTACATTGTGCACAAAGCTTTAATAAATAAATAAATATTTCGATTTCTATAAAATACATACTCTGCAGACTTCTTCGAAGTGTCCTCGCCAGACGGTGATCTGCGGTACATATCGGCGGTCGAAGAACCTTGGTAGCTGGTGCAGGAAGGCAGCCACTCCGATGTAGATCAGGCATTTCATCACGCGAGGCATTGTGCACCTGGGGAATGGCGGACAGAGAATTAGATAAAAAACGAAGAATAAGGGAACATTAACAGAGGGCCAACGTTTCTTTTTAATCCCCGACGCAAAAACGACGGGGTGTTATAAGTTTGACGTGTCTGTGTGTGTGTGTCTGTCTGTAGCATCGTAGTTCCCGAACGCATGAACCGATTTTGATTTTGTTTTTTGTATTTGAAAAGTTAATTTGTAGTGAGTGTTCTTAGTATTGTTTGATGGAAATCGGTTCAGCGGTTTCAGTTATAATTTTTCTCTTCTGTCGGGGACCCTATATGAAAATTTTTAAATAATATATTTTTTTTTAATTTTTAAATGCCTGAGTAGCCTAGTGGTCCTAAGCTCGACTGCTACGCTAGAGGTCTTGGGTTCGATTCCCAGGTCAAGCAAAGTGTTATTGGGTTTTTCTATGAAATTCTCAGTAGCGGCTCGGAGTTAGGATTTGTTCCCGGTTAATGGCAATAGGCTCGCCCCCTATTACATGGGACCTAAACATACCGGCGAACTGTGGGTGTACATTGGTACTCCTCTGCCTAACCCTTCGGGGAATACAGGCGTGATGGTTATTTTTTTATATAGGTGTTTTACAAACGTATGAACTTCATCGTTTATATATTCTTCATATGTTTAGGTCCCACGTAATAGGGGGCGAGCCTATCGCCATTAACCGGGCACAAATCCTAACTCCGAGCTGCTGCTGAGAATTTAATAGAAAAACCCTATAACACTTTTGGCTCGACCTGGCAATCGAACCCAAGACCTCTACTAGCGTAGCAGACGCGCTTGGGACCACTAGGCTAACGAGGTAGTCAGCGAATAAAATGTCTATATTTTTATTTTACTTTCAGACTTTTGAGCTACCTACACTGTTTGTTACCTTGTTTATCAGAAATAAATTTCCGACAGACTGTGAGTGGGTGTATAAAAACCAGCCTACATTTCCACCACCTACCTTCAGGACCTGAAGACGTAAAGAGATTTATTCTTAAAATGTTTCATTATAATACCCGACATTTTGGTTTATCGATTCCGATGAGTTTTCGAGCAGCTAAATAGCCGAGAAACCCACGCCGGTTTGGAGTACTTCCCACGCTACCGAAAGATGATCCTTATGTCGAAGGACTTAGAGGACATATCAGAAATCATTTTAGGGTTTTCCATCAATCTTAGACCTTTGTAAGCAATGGTTGGTGCTGGGGCGGATTTCAAAATCAGACATTATTTTGACAGAATTTCGGGTTCTAAACTCACTTCTACAGTGTAGGCGTTAGAACGTAGGCCCAACACTAACTGATACTAGTTAGCGTATCAAACATTGTACAAACGTTTACACTTTATTTGTAATAGAAAACATTTTTGTACTGTTTCTTGTTTGGACTGCCTCGTTAGCCTAGTGGTCCAAAGCGCGACTGCTACGCTAGAGGTCTTGGGTTCGATTATTCGAAAAAGTGTAGCAGCTCAGAGTTAGGATTTGTGCCCGGGTAATGGCAATAGGCTCGCCCCTTATTACATGGGATCTAAACGTACCGGCGAACTGTGGGTGTACATTGGTACACTTCTGCCTAACCCTTCAGGGAATACAGGCGTGATGGTATGTGTTCTCTTTACTACTATATGAAGCCTTGAGCAAGGGTGGTGATCAATACTCGTAGCTTTTCTTTATGAGAAGAGGCCGTTGTCCTGCAGTGGGACAATAATATGCTAGTAGCCTAGCTGTTGCCCGCGACTTCGTTCGCGTTCACTATATTATTGGTTTCAAATTTGGTTTTCGCATAACCCTCTTTTTTAAATTAAAGTAAATAAAAAAATAAAAATAGCCTAAGTTATTTCTTATAACAACAGCTATCTGCGAGTGAAAGTCCCGTCAAAATCGGTCCAGCCGTTTCGGAGATAAGCCGGAACAAACAGACAGGCAGACAGACAAAAATTTAAAAAAAATATGTTTTTATGTTAGTACCGTATATACTTTCATATGCATTTAGTGAAAAGCTGGTAATTTAAAATTAGAAACAGACACTTCAATTATATTTATTTGTATGGATTACTAAAGTACGTCATCGTATTCCTCGAATTCCTGAAAACCGCACATTTTTTTACAACTACCAAGTAACGCGCCTGTTCCAATATTCCGATAATACTCATAAACTGGTGTACAGGATGATACACCACTCAGCCGTGATATTTTATTTGACCATATTTTTATGGGCCATAAACTATTCGGAGGGTCAGCGGAACGGCTCGGATTTACGTCATATTTTTATTGCAAACTCAATGAGTTTATTAGAGGAAATATTGGCAATTTTGTACTGTTGTACAAAGGTGTGCTTACATGGGCTACTTAATCGCTCTCCCTAATTCTTAGGGCTGTATAGTGTATGTACAGGGTGTTAGGGTAAACGAGGACTTTCTTTAACAGAGAGCAGTCGTCATCAAAATGATAAACTTTTACTATAGTACGAACGTAAAATCGAAAAAAAAAATCAACTGCTCCATACAGTTATGTTCGCATTACTCGACGACATATAAGGAACAGCTGATTGTATTTTGCAATTTTAAGTTTTATTGCATAGTGAAAGTGGTTTATTTTCATAAGCACTACACTCCCTTAAAGCATGTCCCTTTTTTAAACTAACACATTGTAGCGTTACTACATATAACATCTCTCGTTTCAGTGACCAATTGCAGTAGTCCCTTGAAAGCATAAATGAAACAGTGGCCGTGTGTTCCTGTTATTGTGATCAGTCTAAGATGCTGTGACAACCATCAATCAATGTCACAAAAAAGTACTTTGTTCATTCATCTGAGACACCACTGACAATAACTTACTACAGGAAAATACTTTCAACTGCGCCGTTGGTCTCTTACTTGCAAGTGCGACTGCTAAGTGTAAAGGTCTTGGATTCGATTCCCAGAATGGGCAGAAAGATTATTTGGCTTTTTCTAATAGAATTTTTTAAATAGCAGCTCAGAATTCGGAATTGGCTGGTGTGACAACCCTATGTCCGGAAAAGCATGTGAAGCCGTTGGTCCTGTGCGGGATTTTTCCCTCGTCGTGTCGGATTGGCGTGCTTTGCGAGACACGGCGATATCACCCCGCCAACATCCAAACTCTGGGCTTTTAGTGAGAAATTCCTGATGGGAAAACGCAATAACACTTTTTGCCCCACTTAGGAATTTCACCCAGGACCCCACGCTCAACAGTCGTGCTCGCCACTACGAGACCAACAGGGCAGTTAAACGATTTAATAATATTACTGAGGAATTAATCCTTCTCTTATCTGACTTATGGTGACGCCACGCTTGCAGCTGAAGCGTATAACATCCGCATGTTTTAGTGTCCCTATCAACGGCTGCAGTTTCTTGTTCAATCCACGTGACGCTCGTGTATATAAACCCTTACCCACAATACTAAAAGTGCTACATACAGGTCGATGAAGTACTTCAGAGCCTCACAAAAGCTCGTACAATGCTTTCCACCTGTCGTGCGCATGCGATCTACTTTTAAACACTTTTCCTACATCAGAAACCTGTGACACCTTCTACCCTCATCAAATGAATAAGTGATTATGTGTTTGTGTTCCGATGCAGATATTTTTCATGAAATTTCCAGGTAAGTACGTACCTGTTCACTAAGTATGTAATAAGGAAAACGTGTGGTTATTGTTCTATGTATAAAAATGTTGCCCCACACAAAAAAAATCTCCTGTATCGTGGGTGGTTCTACAAACATATAAACTCACATATACAAACAGCCAGACCCGAAACGACCATCTTTAGGCCATACAAATATTTGTTCCGTGCGGAAATCGAACCCGCGAAGCAGAGCAGCCAATCGTTGAGTCAACAGTGTCGTCAATTTATAGTTTTTCAGATAGGATTCTTGAAAGTTTGTCCGGTTTGATAGTCTTTCTGGTTCTAGTCTGTTCCTAAGCTAACTAAGAAGTCTCAATATCTTTAACCTAGCCGAAAAGTACAGCGTTGAATTTAGGCACTTGTGCACTATTATTACGTAAAACACTAACTTCACTACATTATTATAAAACCAAGTCCTCCGACGCGTCTGTTCGCGACAAACTCAAAAACTACTGCACCGATTTTCATGCTGTTTTCACCAATTGACAGAGTGGTACTGAGGAAGGTTATAATGTATAATTTGTCAGGTTTTTGTATACATGCATGAATTACGGGACCTGAACTATTAAAAAAAAACCTACCGCTTTGAGATTCAGAATGGCAGCCTAATAATCCACGCTCCGACGCGTTTCATATGAATATTAACATTTTTGCATTCGAGCCTTCGAAATACCTGATATTCAAAATGGCTACCAAATCCGATATTTTGAATATCAGATATTTTCTTCATGTATTTAGAAGTTAAAGGTGTCGCCGTAGGTCTCTATGGCGTCCAAAAAAAATAAGAAAGTTTACTTCCTCTTCTCTTATAGTTCGATGGGACACCAGAGGCCAACTAAGCAAGGATCCACAAAGCTGGTCTAAAACATTAGTAACCATCATAATACCTTTTTCTTGACTTCGTTCAAAATACGACTGGGCGAAAATATAATTTGGCTTTGCCAGCAAAAAAAAAAAGAATTATTTTATAAAGAGAACGCCTTAAAAGCTATTGTAATGAAGTTAGGGGGGTACTCAATCCAATAACTCGGTGTTGCCATAGTTTAGGCTCTAAAACCTTTTGGTATTTATATTGTCAAAAATATTTCCTCATTTGAATCCACCGCAGTTGGGTAAAACAAGAAACACTATGACATAAACAAAGCCTTTGTTAATTGCTCTATTATGAAATACTAGCGAACTGCCCGTGACTTCGTCCAGGTGGCTTATTTCACCCGCGTTAAGTTACGTCTTTCGTTACTACTCCGCTCCCGTGTGTCGTAGCGTGATGTTATATAGCTTATGTTACTCAGGAATAATGTAGCTATGTATTGGTCAAACAGTGATTAAAATCGCTCCAGTAGTTTTGGAGCCTATTCACAAACGGTTTACGCGTGAAAGAGTAACAAACATTCAAACATCAATACATCCTCACAAACATTTATAATATTAGTAAGAACATACATTACATACATACAATCACGCCCGTATTTCCCGAAGGGTTAGGCAGAGGTGTACCATTGTACAACCACAGTTCGCCGGTATGTTTAGGTCCCATGTAATACGGGGCCACTAGGCTTACAAGGCAGTCTGCTAATAAAATGTGTATATTTTTATTTTACCTTCAGCTTTCTTCAAAATCTATCTTGCGTCAAAAATGTATCTCTAACGGAACAATTCATTTCTCTTTGACATCTTGTCCATAAATACATTGTTTCCCTCGAGAAAACAAACTTTAACAACAAATAACGGGCACGTAGCCTGGGTACATCTCTCAGCGGGAACATTTCAGTAACAAAGTACACGTGAACACACTCAATTAACTTTAAATTGCAATATTGGTCTTTGTAGACGTAAGCAGGAAATTAATAACAATTTCTGTTGTTGTTATTATTAAAAGGACCACCCCTTTATGGAGGGAAGTTTATTAGTATTTAATGAAGGGAAAAATCGAATCAAATTGATGTCGGAACGGATATATTTAAGTGAGTTTTTGAGGTCGAGATGGAGCTTAAATTAAAGAGATCGTACTGGGTCGTACTTTAATTCACGTATATCTTTAATTATATTAGTTAAAGGGACAATACTTTCAGTAGTTTTACTACTATTTTTAGTACTAGCTGTTGCCCGCGACTTCGTTCGCTTTCACTATTTTATTGGTTTCAATTTTGTTTTCGCATAACCCTCTTTTTTAATTATATTAAATTTAAAAATAAAAATAGCCTAAGTTATTTTTTGTAACATTAGCTATCTGCGAGTGAAAGTTCCGTCAAAATCGGTCCAGCCGTTTCAGAGATTAGCCGGAACAAACAGATAGACAGACAAAAATTTAAAAAATTGTTTTTTTATGTTAGTACCATATATACTTTCATATGCATTTAGTGAAGAGCTTGTAATTTGAAATTACAAACAGACCCTTCAATTATATTTATTTGTATAGATTGAGCTGTATTTGTAGTGGCCAAACAAGTGCCCCATACAAAAAAATATTTCTTTTCGTACATTTGAATTCCAAAGAGTAATAAGCCGAGTGTTTAGAATAAAACTATTTCCATACAAAAATCAGTCGGACATACATATTTTGGTCAATTTACTTGTTGACCCCAGTATGTCCGAATATTTGAAGCGACGACTGTACGGAGTGAGAAAGAGTGCAATATAGGAAAGTCCAGGATCGTGGTTGGTCATCTTCGTGGTTTGATTCTCAGGTCGGGGAAAATGTTAATGGGTTTTCTATTACGAATTTGGAAGTTGGTGGTGTGACACCTCCGTGACTCTGAAACACGTAAAGCTATTGGGCGTTCGCATGATCTCTACCAGATCCTATCAGATTGCCGTCCCATAGGACTGTGAGAGTGGGGAAAGATGGAGTGGATTTGAGTTTGCTCACGCACTTGTGTACCTACACAACCACCTGCACACACCTGTGTATCACCTGCGCACTTGGCTAGTCTCTATTAAGATTGGCAGCCGTGACCGAAATTTGGTCCTAAGATCCTACAAAGCAATATAAATGTCAAATACAACAATTGGATTGTGTAGGATCAAGAAATCATTATAAAAACGTAATAATGTAAGCAATTTCTATATTCTTTGGTCCTAAGATCCGGCCTTTAGATATTTGAGAACTTATTCTCAGAAAGCGCCTACAGAAAAGATAAATAAAATATATTTTTTGATTGTGAGACATCCGTGATAACTGCTTTTACAAAATCTCTTATTATCCTGACGATAATTCCGGCATTTCTCAGATTACGAAAAGAATTTGTAAATGGCGTCACAATTTCATTGTGATATTTATTATGTTTATAGAGATTTTGAAAAGCTTAGTTTTGCTTTATGGATAAGTAAAATATTTTTTTTAGGTCGGATTTTGTTTGTTTTGATTATTAACCCTCGACGCAAAAACGTAGGGGTGTTTTTAAGTTATACGTGTCTGTGTGTGTGTATGTGTGTCTATCTGTGGCATCGTAGCTCCCGAACGCAAGAACCGATTTTGATTTTGATTTTTTTTTGTCTGAAAGGTGAACACTCCCGACTAATTAGTCGGGAGTGTTCTTAGTTATGTTTTCAAAGTTATCAGCTCTTTTGTTAGCTGCGATAGGGATTTCTATTCTTCTGTCATGAGTTACATATCATTTTTAATTTTTTTAGAAACATTGATTAAACATAACGTTTCTCCGCACTATTAATTTCTCCTGTATAGTAGGCGCGTATACATAAACATACAAACTCACACATACAAACAACTAGACAAGAAACAATTACTTATAAGTCATACAAATATTTATACCGTGAACCCGCGATATGCAGCACTGCAACCAATCGCTCAGCCACTATGCCTACTGTGTCGTTTAATATAGTAAATAATTCTAGTTTCGTTCATTTTGGATTATCAAATAGTGTTCTTAACACTTCAATGTTAATAAACACTACCAGGTACTTGTTAAAATGGTTGGTATTTAAAATCGTTTGTACAAGAATAAAAGGGAAGTTTAGAAACATAATGACGTCATTAGCCTGTCGACCTCAGAGAAGATAAAACAAATGAAAGTTGTACGTTGTTCCAAATTGTTAGCTTTTACAACATTAAAAACAGACAGTAATTGGTTCGGAACAATATGTAGCTCCCGTACTCTGAATAACTAACTTTTAGTAGGTTTTGTTTGAATACTCTAAAATGTTTAAAACTTTTATTGTGCGCTACTTTGTTCGCGTGAAAATCGGTAACTTGCGCGTTTTAATTAAAAAAAAAAAAAAAAATTTGCGTAAGTTACTCCTTGTATCATAAATACTCCACCCGTTTTGGAGATTAGCCGGAACAAACAGATAGATAAAAAAAACTGAAAATTATGTTTTAGGTATAAGTATAGACATTCATATACATTTAGTGAGAAGCTGTTATTTTGTCACGTCACCGACAGTTAAATTTTATTTATTTGTATTGATGTTCTGTTTTTGTATGGTGATAAGAACTAGGTATTATTCATATCATATCATCACGCCCGTATTTCCCGAAGTGTTAGGCAGAGGTATACCAATGTACACACACAGTTCGCCGGTATGTTTTAAGTCCCATGTAATAGGGGACGTGCCTATTCCCATTAACCGGGCAGAAATTCCTAACTCCGGCTGCTACTTAAAATTTTATAGAAAACCCCAATAACACTTTGCTCGACTTGAGAATCGAACACAAGACCTCTAGCGAAGCAGTCGCGCTTAGGACCGCTAGGCTAACGAGGCGGTCTAGGTATAATGTGTGTAAAAACACATGATTTTCACATTAATGAAATGAATCTGGTTTCGGAGATTTTGGGTCTAACTTCCAGAGGTACCAAATTTTAAAAATAAGTTTTTATCTTTTCATCCTATCTGTTTATCTAAGACATCGTTGATATCGGTGAAGGAAAACATCGTGAGGAAACCTGGACTTATAAATAATATAGGTATGTCTAAAATTGCCTTAAAATGTTTCTGCTTTCTCTGTATGAGAAGAGGCCTTTGCCCTGCAGGACAATAATAGGCTGGTATGATCATGACTGCAGTTTTAACTAAAGTTTAAAAACTCCCACGACCCCCATACTGCCTGCATTAAAAATAAAAACTGACTTTTATTAAAACCACCAGCTTCATAGAAGTTACTTCTACGATAAATTCAATTTTAAAACAACAGTTTTTTCAACAAATCCCATCGGAGAACAATGAATAGGGGCTGGAGAGAATGCATATTTGCCCCACTACTTTTTAAATTCGTCAGAATACTGAAAAGTTAATCCGCGCTACCTCTAGAGGGTTGTCGACGGTTTTATGTACTGGTGCCCGTTTGTTTATTCTGAAAGTTTTTAGGGTTCTGTACCCGAAGCCTGCCAAACGGGACCCTGTTACCAAGCTTCCGCTATTCATCTATCTGACTGTCAGTAGGCTGTATCTCATGAACCATAATAGGTAGAGAGTTGGAATTTTCACAGAATACGTGTTTCTACTACTGCTATAATAACAAATAACATAAAATTAGAAGAAATTAAATTTTTTTTGAATGTAGTGTTTATAGTGGAAGAATACCTATGTAATGAGGTCATGCTATACCTAGATTCTAAGTGTATTAAATAATGTAAGTATCGATTATATGAGAGTAATAAATCATATTCGCTGCTATAAAGACGTGTTCTATTTCTCTCCCAGATCGAACCTTTATATGGCGACCCTGCCAGTTCAGTGGAATGTCCCATAAAAGGCGACTTTATTATAAACATTGAGTGATTTGGACAGTTTTAAAGACTTGTTACGATGGCTCTATTTTTATTTGTTACGTTACGAAGTGACGGTTCGTGTACTGTAAACTCAATTTGTGACTTTTCCCGCGTTTCTCAATTTGTTAATTACAAAAATCTAATTTCAAAATGGGCAAACAACAATCTAAGACCCAGGAAGTTATAATCGCACAAAACGGCGCAGGAAATTCGGCTGGGGCCGAACAGGTGTTGCAGCATACAAGTGTGATAACTTATATGTTGATCACTATCGCAGTCATACTGATTGTTGGAGGCACTATATGGCTAATGCGCTACTATCGGAAATGCCATGGAAAATGGATTGAAAGAGGTGTTCGTGATTTCGATCTGCGAAGGTCGATGAGCTTGTTCCGTCGTCAGCCTTAACCTTTATATGTTAAATGTTACACGGTGGTACAGAACTCTTCGTGTGCGAATCCGACTCGCACTTGGCTGGTTGTTAGTTTTGTGGATTTGGTGGTCGTATTGTTATACAAGCGCATCTTTTGGTAGCTGAAAATACTCATTTATATGAACAACTTTTGTTAAGAGACCAACTCTGAAATATGAAAAAAATAACGGCTGTACCCTATAAAAAGCACTACAATACGATCAAAAATGTATGGATGCAGTTTTTTGTTATCATATTTCAGGTTTGGTCCTACAGTATTAGTAAAAGTGCTCACATACCTTTTTTACAAACATTAAACTAATAGTCGACTGGCTCGTTAGCCGAATGGTTCTTAGTGCGACTGCTACGCTAGAGGTCTTGGGTTCGATTCCCAGGTCGGGCAAAGTGTTATTGGGTTTGTCTATGAAATTCTCAGTAGCAGCTTGAAGTTTTAACTTAGAATTTGTGCCCGGTTAATTATGTTATAACCGGATAATTATGTTATGGACTTAAAAACGTACCCATGAACTGTGGGTGTACATTCGTTATACCTCTGCCTAATCCTTCGAGAAGTACAGGCGTGATAATAATATGGTATTTGTTGAACTAATATTTATTAAGGTCAAAGACCCGTCGTATCAATTTCGGGTAATAGTAGCTTTTTATGATGATCCCGGGTTAAAATGGATTTAATATTATTCGCTGGAATCACAATTTATCTCTATATTAATATTCATTGTAAATCTTTTTATAAGTGTTAAGCAAGCCATTAAATCCCTTCAGAGGTTGCGAAACAAAGGACCATGCCTAATTTTTGGTCCTTATGGACTTAAATTGAGTGAAAAAATATAAATTTATGAAGCCTTTGTGACTATTATTCATAACTATTGGAATGTCAACGGGCTATAAAAAAAATTCAAGAAAATAAAGGCTATAATTTTGAAAAAACTCCGTCGTGATGGCCCAGTGGTTAAGGCATCCACCACTAGTGCATGAGATTATGAGTTCGATACTGGGCAAGTAGCAATGTGACTTTTATCAATTCATAATTATTATTTAGATCATCTTGGACTTCACTAACATCGTTGAAGGAAAACTTCTCCAGGAAATTTGGTCTTAAAAATAAGACATAAGTCTGAAATCAATGAGTCTGAATTTAGGTGACATGATGGCATTATTATTAAAAAAAAGCTGCTATTAAAGATATTATTATTGTTAACAATAACAGCTTTTTTTAATAATAATGCATTGCATTGCTTTTCTTGTTAGAAAAGCAATCTGTAGACAGTTTCTCTATTTTGTCTCCGCGGGGCAAAGAATCATCTTACAATTGGTTTGAGATGGAATACGTTTCATAACGATATTTTCCTGTAATAATAATATTCGGTCACGGCGGCTAATTTCAATGGAGAGTCAATGGAGAGCTAAGTACGCAGGAATCATTATAGTGCACAAGTGTGTGCGCAAACATAGGTGCTTTTTGCCCGTTTCTCCATGTCTCAGAGCCCGATGGGACGGCAATTCGACACAACCGGGCAGAGAGCAGGTGCAGGACAAACGGCTTTGCGAGCGTTCCGATGCACCGGGGTGTTACACTACCAACTTCCAAACTCCAGGCTTTGTTTTCATTTTTTAAGGATGGAAAATCGTCAAATGACTTTTGCCACTCTAGGCGGAGCGGAAGGAAGTGTCAGACTCTTGCTGACTAAATTCGAGGTCCTCCTAATGCCCTTTGCGTTCCAGGGCAGTAGTGACTCTTTCGCAACAACTCCGGGCTGTTACTGAGAAATTCGTAATGGAAAAACCCAATAACACCTTTTGCCCGACCTGGAAATCGAACCCGGGACCCCCACACTCAACAGCAGCGAGCATGAGTCCAACGGGGCAGTTGAATGTATTTCCCTGTAGTGAGTTATTGTCAGTGGTGTCTCAGATGAATGAACAAAGTTAATTTTTGTGACATTGATTAATAGTCATCGCAGCATCTTAGACTGATCACAATAACAGTAACTCGCCACTACTATTTCATTTATGCTTTGTGGGGACTAGTGTCATTGGTCACTGACACGAGATATAATTGTAATAATGTATTAATTTCCAAGAGCATCGACCAGTATCTAAGGAGGCTCTCATTGGGCGACTGGGTCAAGGGCTTGATTCAAAAAGCGGTACTCCTAGACACGGCGCGTATTGGTAGGAGACCTACATAAAGATAACATACGCTTGTATTCCCCGAAGGGTTAGGCAGAGGTGTGCCAATGTACACTTACATTTCCCCGGTATGTTAAGGTCCCATGCAATAAGGGGCGAGCCTATTGCCGTTAACCGGGCATAAATCGTAACTCCTAGCTGCTACTTAGAATTTTATAGAAAACCACAATAACACTTTGCTCGATCTGGGAATCGAACCCAAGACCTCTAGCGTTGCAGTCGCGCTTAAGACCACCAGGCTAACGAGGCAGTTATATAAAGATAAACTCACAAAACAGCCAGACCCGGAATAACTATCTTAAATACCATAAAAATATTTGCAGAATGAACACGCGGCACGCACAGCAGCAGCCAAACGTTCAGCTACTGCGCCATCCACGCTAAAAACTGGCATACAATATATTAAAGGAAATGTAAAATGTATTCAAAGTAACGGAGCACCTTTACATTGACTTTGTACGTAGTACTCGGTAGTTATACACTTGCCTAAGGAAACATTTGCCTCGGCTGCCAGCCACATGCATACTGTATGAAAGAGCCAAGGCTTTTAACGATTTACTCTGAGTAGTTTTATTTTTACGACAAACTGTAAATTGAGGTTTAAATTTGCAAAAAGAAGCTTAGAATCGCTAAAAATTCGTTTTCAGTCCATTATTATCCAACTGTTGGGTAAAGGCCTCTTTTTATACAGAGAAAGCACGAGAATTGATCATCACGCTCGCTCAAGAAACTATAAGGACACTGTTTTCAATTACGTGTTTACAGAATCCTAGTTACATTATTCTTGTTGCTTCTATATGTGAAAACAATTGTAGGTGCGTAGCAATATAAAACATTATAAAAACAAATAAAGATATAAGCCATGGCAGTTAAGAGATGAACAATCCCAATTGACAATGGCAGTTTACAAATATACCCAAGATGACGTCTTGTCGCTAAAAAGTGTTATATCCAAAACAGAAATAAAAATCAAAAATCAATCTATAAAATGATAGATCCAAGAAAAGTAATTCTAGAATTTGACCTAAATGTGTAGCAGCCATAAATATGAAATGTTATATAATTGAAAGGTTGCCTCAGAAAGTGCTATCGAGTGAACGATCTAAGTATACACACACGGGCAACTAAAATTAACGGAATGTCGGCGACACGCAGCAACATTTGAGTTGCCTAATATTTCTTTTTTTAAATTAATCTACGAGCATGTTCTATTTAAATCCACAATGAAAATTTAAAAATAATAATAATATCGTCATTATTACGTGAAAAATATTATTTGTTACTTCTTTTTTATAAAAACGTGTTAAAATAGTCAATACGAAAATTAAAGTATTATGTACAATAATTTAATTATTTTATTATGTACAATAATTTAATTATTTTATTATGTACAATAATTAAATTATTTTATTATGTACAATAATTATATTAAATAGGGTGAAGCTCATAGGACAAAATACAACAAGAGCTTAAAAGGCTAGCAGTATTGCCATGTTTTACAATGCTGATTCTTTATCGCAAGAATAGGCCAGCCCTCTGGTCATGTAAATAGTCAGCCAACCGCATGGCGTAAAATAAAATAATCTATCAATTGTCCTTATATTTTAGCTGTCAATGGTGCATTATTACTATTTTTATAACTCATCACTCTTCAACTCTATTCTGCATAGAGGACACACAATAAATCGCCCGTCTAACCCCTCAAAATACAGGTTCCCTCTGTAATATTAAATATAAAATGTACAATTCATTTTTGAATGAACATTTTAGAACAAGACACCATTTCAGGCGAAGTGCGAATAAATGTAATTATTTTCAGGTGACCCAGTTCCGTTTTGAGGTCAGAATATGTAAAACCGTTTTTGTTTTTTAAACTATTGTTATGGTATATGGTAGGAGTGGTCAACCGGTCGATTGTAGCTATTACTTAAGCCGCATGCCAGACCGGCTTACCGGCCTTACCGGCTTAAAACTCCGCGGTGATCCACTTCTGCCTATGGCTGGGTGTGCAGGATACGGGGTTCCTGCGTTTGATTCCCACGCCGTCAAGATAATATTGGCTATTTCCATTATGAGTCTGTAATTTTCTTACATTAACTGCTTTGGTAGCCTAGTGGTCATAAGCGCATCTGCTATGCTTGAGGAGCAAAAAGTGTTATTGGGTTTTTCTATGAAATTCTCAGTAGCAGCTCAGAGTTACGATTTGTGGCCGGCTAATGGTTATAGGCTCGCCCCCTATTATATGGGACCTAAACATACCGGCGAACTGAAGATGTACATTTGTACAGCTCTGCCTAACCTTTCGGGGAATACAGGCCTGATGGTAATATTCTTTCATTAAAGTATCCTTATCGAGGATTATCTCAATATTGAGTTATCTGACAGCAGACTTTCTTATCCCAGAAATAAAAGACGCAAGCAGCCCCGCGGGCACATTGAGTTGCCTAAACTCATACGTAATAAAACTACTGACACACAGACGGGCAACCGACCTACCTGCCCAGTAGGCAACATAAACATGAACAGTAAATTAACTATAAATAGTTTTTATGTAGTTTTTATGGCATTTTCCCGCCAAACCAAACTAAAAGAATGTTTTATGTACTCGCAGTGCCTATCGGCTAATGTTTACGTTATATTTAAACTTTTACATATTTGGGAATGTGGTTTTCAGTGAATCATGCTTAGAAAGAAATAAATGTTACGAAATTGTTTATGAATTTCAATATTTCATTACATCTTTTCAACATCATCACCTAGCATTCATTAAATTATGTATGATATTCTGTACTGCCTCGTTAGCCTAGTGGTTATAAGTGCGACTGCTACGCTAGAGGTCTTGGGTTCGATTGCCAGGTCGAGGAAAATGTTATTGGGAGTTTCCATTAGGAATTTCTCAGTAACGGCACGGAATTTAGAAGTTGGTGTTGTGACACCCCCGTGTCTCGGGAAGTACGTAAAGCCGTTGGTCCAGCGCCTAATCTCTATCCGGTTGTGTCGGATTGTCGGTCCATCGGACCATGAGAGTTAGGGAAGAGGGATTGCACCTGTGTTTGCGCACACACTTGTGCACTATAATATCTCCTGCGTACTTGGCTAGTCTCCATTAAGATTTGTCTCAGTGGCCAAAATCGGTCTGGAGAATACATACTTATACATATATATGTATATATATATACCATCACGTCTGTATTCCCCGGAGGGTTAGGCAGAAGTGTACCAATGTACACCCACAGTCCGCCGGAATGTTTAGGTCCCATGTAATAGGGGGCGAGCCTATTGCCATTAACCGGGCACAAATCCTAACTCTGAGCTGTTATTGAAAATTTCATAGAAAAACCCAATAACACTTTGGTCGGCCTGGGAATAGAGCTCAAGACCTCTAGCGTAGCAGTAGCGCTAAGGAGCACTAGGCTAACGAGGCCGTTATTACTACATAGTATAAAACAAAGTCGCTTTCTCTGTCCATCTATCCCTATGTATGCTTAAATCTTTAAAACTATGCAACGGATTTTGATGCGGTTTTATTAATAGATAGAGTGATTGAAGAGGAAGGTTTATGTGTATAATAACATCAGCATTGCACCCGTGCGAAGCCGGGGCGGGTCGCTAGTAATACATATTTTACACATTTGATGTGAACGCAGCTTAACTATCTGTACATACATTACGAAGAGAGGCGTCATAATACCGCACTCCAGTGACTTGCTCGAGACAAAGGGAGGTCGAGTGACGCACGAGGTCCTTACTTCGTACACCATTGTTCTTTGATAGCGAAGAGGGAGTGATATCAGAAAATGGCGGTGTCAGGAAGTGCGGTGAACATGTGCGCCCAGACGAGTTTTTGAGCACTTGAAAAAGGTTTGTTGGTATTATTTGTACAAATAAATAAAGTTTTAAGCTCTTAAATAGATATTGGTATAGAATATATATAGGTTAAATATTGTAAATATGGAAAATGCATTAATATTCCCCGAAGGGTTAGGCAGAGGTGTACCAATGTACACCTACAGTCTGCCGGAATGTTTAGGTCCTGTGTAATAGAGGGCGAGCCTATTGCCATTAACCGGGCACAAATCCTAACTCCGAGCTTCTACTGAGAATTTCATAGAAAAACCCAATAAAACTTTTTGCTCCACCTGGGAATCGAACCCAAGACCTTTAGCGTAGCAGTCGCGCTTAGGACCACTACGCTAACGTGGCAGTTCCGTAACAATATAACAACATAAACAGGCTTATATTTAATCGGTTTTATAGGCTTATATTTAATCGGTTTCCCGTTAAATAGATTAATTTATATATAATTACAGACTTGATGTTAGTTGTTCTATCAGAATATCAACCATGTCCGGCTAGCGAACATTCCACACATACCTTTACAGTCCATGATCCCGTTGTCCCCCAGCCCAACAATCTTATGTCAAAACATATAAACGGGTTGGAAGGCATAGTGTAAAGAAAACTTTTAATACTATGAATTTATTACGATGATTCTAACCTGATTATTTCAAAATGAAAACTTTGGTCTTCTTGAGCGGTTCGTGGTAGGGTCAAAACTTGTGGTCTGGCGTCACCGACATGTTAATGTGATTGCGTTACCAACCGACATGGTAATCTGACTACGTCACTGACATTCTAATCTGGCCACGTCGTCGACATGCAAATGTTACCGCGTCACCGACATGCGAATATGACCGCGTCAGCGACATGCTAATGCACCTGCGTTACCGACATGGTAATCTGACCACGTCTCGATATTATATCTGTCCATGTCACCGATATGCAAATGTGACCACGTCACCGACATGTTAATGTAACTGCGTTACCGACCGACATGGTATTCTGAACACGTCACCGACATGCAAATATGACCGCGTCACCGATATGCTAATGTAACATGTTGTGTCTGACTGGCGACGAGCTGCGTTTAAGTTTTCACTTCTGTCAGCAGTCTCCACGACCGCCTATTTATTTATTTTATAACCAACGAAATGTTTATAGTGGATCTTGAATCATAGAATTAATACATAGTTAAAGAAAATGTTTGGGTTTTTCTATGAAATTCTCAGTAACAGCTCGGAGTTAGGATTTGTCCCCGGTTAATGGCAATAGGCTCGCCCCCTGTTACATGGGACCTAAACATACCGGCGAACTGTGGGTGTACATTGTTACTCCTCTGCCTAACCCTTCGGGGAATATAGGCGTGATGGTATGTTATGTTAGAAAATGTTTTCTTTACGTTGTCCCTCCACGCGTTATTAAAAATAGGCGCCTCACTTAAGGGTCTTTCACGGACTTTTTTTTCACCGATGTCAATAAGTCCAAGATAAAATAAGAAAGTACACAGAAAAAGTCACATTGGTACATGCCCGTACCCGGGTGCGAGCCTACAGCCTCGTGAATGAGAGGCCTGTGTCCCAGCCACTGAGCCAACACAACATTTCGACCTTTATCCTCAAAATTATAGCCACACTAAAATGACGTAGGAACGGCGACTTTGGGATCTCGGTCCTTCAGATACTTAACACTTACTAAGTATACATGAATATGTTTGACGCACAATGTTTCGCCGGGTAGGGCGGAATGCGGGTTTGGTCGAAGATAAATAGGCCGAAAATGTCGCGGTAAGCCGAAGGTTCGACTAAATATTTATCTGTATTAGGTTTTGAAAGCGGTTTTGCACGCGTGAGGGTCGGAAATTACTTCTTAATTTATAAATTGGTGCTTGAATGTAGAGATATTTAACCATTGTTTCATTTGCCTTAGCGCAAATTCTGAATTCTTTCACCAATTTTAGTGGTGTCATCTACCCAATTCATGAATAAAGCCTGCGAATAATTATAATCTGACGCCATATCTATAGTTTTTGACAGCTGACTTGATGTGCGATTATTCCTCATTCATAAGTCATAGTTTGCATATTATGCCGACAATTGCCGAGCTTATACGAACATGACCGATGATAGTTTCGTTTACCTATCGACAGATTACGATTAGAGCAAGTGAATTTTGACGTTTAAATTCGCAAAATATTCTCAAGTATTTTGCTAATGAAAACGCGAATATTGGCAAAAGTGAATGCGGAGTGAAGCAGTAACCACAGACGATGTTAAAAAACACACAATAATAAATGAATTCCGTTTCTACAACAAACAAGGAGATGTCAGGTGTTACATTTTAGTAAATGCTTTGACGCGTTCAAAGGGAAACCTCGTTGAACGCTTCAAAACATTTACTAAAATATAATTTATGAAATCAAATGATTTCCAGCTGACGTGACATCAGAGATCACTTGGCTATGGTTTGTGTAGTAATACACAGTTATTTTGATTGCTACGGTTGGTAGAAAGATGATTACTTACTTAAGGCGCTGACAGACAAGACTCAAATAATCAAAGATGGCGAATTTTAGACATGTTTTAATTCTATTGTTATGAATTTGTGGCAGTGGAATAAAATATCTATGTTAATCTTAAAGTTTCTGAGTGGATGATTTTAAAAATACATTCTTGAGATCAATAATTCTTAATTGAGTTTAATGGCAAACTAACCTTTTATTTTGACCTTTAATCCTAAATATTTAACTAGCTTCTGCCCGCAACTTCGTCTGCGTGGATATTTTCACCCGTGTTAAGTAACGTCTTTGGTTACTGCTCCGCTCCCGTGTATCGTAGCGTGATGTAATATAGCCTATGACAGTCACAAATAACGTGGCTTTCTATGGGTAAAAAAATCGGTTCAGTAAATCTAGAGATTACTCCCTACAACCTCACAAACTTTACCTCTTTACATTATTAGTATATATGACAAGCTTTGTGTAATTGCACTTCTCTTCCTTTTCTATGTAGTGACAGTGACCGCGCTTTAGTTGTTGTCACCGTCTTAATATCAGAAAGCTAAGTCGAGCGACGCATCAATAATTCAAATTCGTAAAGGATATTTACGGAAACATCGTATTTGCCCCCAGTTATAGACTTTTGTGTGAGATACGATTGTGCAGCGAAATTGTGTGTTAGTTTAACACAAATAATATCCACCAGAATTGTTTTCTATTTGCTGAAAAGACGATTTGAGGGGTTTTTTTTAATGGGACAACCCCGCCTCGTATTCCCAACCACAGCAACTCCTGAAAGCCAAAATCAACAGTGGAGACCGCCAGAAAAGCGCCGAGGCAATGAAGCTCGACGAGTCCCGGAGAAACGAGACAACTGTCTTGGATCCCGCAACGAAATTAATCAGAAAATATTAGCGGAGGAGTAAGAAAAAACGTAATTTCCACTTCCGTCCAAACAAATAGATAGAATAGAACTAGGCCAATAGGCACAAAGGGATAGCTACAACACGGAGAACCAGAGTTTGCCAAGCACCACGGATTGCAATCATCGTTAACTTGATGAGTCCTAATGTGAGCTGTTACATTTGATTCCAGTATGACAAAAACGCGTGAACGCACGGAAATCAGTTCTGGTTTCTACAAGGTCCGCGTATTATACTACTCCGGATGTAACCTGTACACTATCTAACATAATATTTCGTTCATTTTGTCACCCTATATTATTACATTACATACTATCACGCCTGTATTCCTCGAAGGGTTAGGCAGAGCCCGGTTAATGGCAATGGGCTTCTCCCCCTATTTTATGGGATCTAAACATACCGGCAAACTGGGTGTATAGAGGTATACCTCTTCCTACCCCGTATACTTCGACCCCCAATTAAGCATACATGTCGAATCCTTATTTTTTGTTCAAAGTATGGGAAATCATCTAATTACTTCCTCCGCTCCAGGACTTTGCGTTTCAGGCCCGCGGTGATTCTTTCGCACGAATTCCGCAAACATGTCGAATCCTGTATTTCTCAGTATTCTTAACAAAATATTTCTATGTCATATGAAGATATCTATTTTGTTTCTCAGAAATCTGTAGTTATAGGTATGTCAGCGTGGGAGCTATTCGAGCAATCTCATTGTTTACGAACTGCTATATTCCGGTTCAGAAAGTTCAGGAGCACCCTTAGGCATTGTTCTGGCAGGCCTGTCGTTATGTCACGTGATTTGCGAAGGGTTTCGAAATGTGAATGACAATAAAGTATTGTTGAATGTCATAAAATACTTCGCTGTTTCAGAATTTCAATGTTATTTGAAATTCCTGAGAGGGTGTTCCAAGCTTTACTTCCCAATAAGTAGTACTAGTTACTGAGTCATTTAAATGTTGAAATCTTAGGAGTGTTTGTTTATAGATTCAATATAAAATATGTATGAAAACATTTATTTTAAAATTAGAAAGCAAGCATGCAGTTTTTTTTGCCCATTCCCGTCCATACGAATTTTTAAAAAAAATTACTTTCAAGTGTTTATTTTAACGGTCTAATTAAATTAAATATTTTGACTTTGACTTTGACTTTCATTCTGACTTAGAATAGTTTAATAGTAGCTTTTAATTACAAAACTCACCATGTCCTAGCTACCGGCGCGTGGCAGACGTAGATGTACCGTTGCACTGCCAGCGCAAGAGTCAGCCAAATACTCGCCGTGTGAAACATAGCTGGTATCACCTGGAGACAAGAAAGAGAAGGTTAGTTGACAAGTTTGATTATGATTTCCAAGTTTTTCATCAGAATTAGGCTTTATTTCGTGGGGAATTTTTCATGCACCGTCTCCGCATCGGGGAAGGTTGGGTATGACGGATTCTTACTGACTAAAACCCCATGGGGTTTCTCCAACTGTAACTACTTTTGGCCGGGGTGCGAGTGTCGCTCAGAGTATTCTGTTCCCTGTAAATAATGATCTCAACACAATGACAAGGCGGACCTCGTCACAGCATCCAGTAGGCTTAGCAATAAAAGTATTCGATACGTGTCTGTAAAAATGAATTCTTCAGACAGATTCCGGTCACGGCGGCTAATCTTAATGCAGGCTAGCCGAGTAAGCAGGACATAATTATAGTGCACACGTGTATGCATAAACACAGATGCATTCCCTCTTACCTAAATCTCATAGTCCGATGGGACGGCAATCCGACACAACCGGGGAGAGATCAGGCGCAGGACTAACGGCTTTACTAGACCGGCTGTCAGACTCCCTGGCTTCTGATTATCCGTAACGACTATCAAAGATCTACGAATGACAGCCGGGACCAACGGCTTTACGTGCTTTCCGAGGCACGGGTGTGTCACACCACCAACTTTCAAACTCCGGGCTGCTACTGAGAAATTCCTAATGGAAAAACCCAACAACACTTTTTGCCTGACCTGGGAATCGAAGCCAAGTCAAGTCGATACGAGTCTATTTCCGAATTCAAAATACGACTACATTGCATTTCCTTCGAATATTATATTTAAGTAAAGTTCGAACAGTACTTTATAAATTAGTGTTTAAGACAGTAACCTCAACACACCGTCTTTATGACGTCTCAGATACAGTCGGCACTTATTTCCGTGTGTCGAGATGGCGCGCGGCGGTTCCCAAAGGAAATTGTACACTTGATGCGAGTAGCTTTAGTAACAATTTCAAGGAAGACCTGCAGACTTCGGTTTTCTGGACTATTGAATTTTTGTGACACTTCACTAGTTGACATTTCATTGGTCTAGATTTAGCAAGACTTTTATTGAAACTCTATATTTTTTATCTACACGCAGTCATACCATCAAGCCTGTATTCACCGAAGGGTTAGGCAGAGGTGTACTTATGTATACCGTTCAGTAACAGTTCGCCGGTATGTTTAGGTCCCATGTAATAGGGGGCGAGCCTATTGCCATTAACTGGGCATAAATCCCAACTACGAGCTACTACTAAGAATTTCATAGAAAAACCTAATAACACTTTTTGCTCGACCTGGGAATCGAATCCAAGACCTCCAGTGTACCAGCCGCGCTTAGGGCCATATTCACGGTGCTTCATTTTTATCTATTCAATCGCCCATCCGCCTTCAGCAAGCGTGGTAATGCGTGTGCTTTCTCTGTAAAAGAAGAGGCCTTTGTCTAGCAGCGGAACAGTAATAGACCGAAATGATCTTTTGAACGATCGGAAAAAAAAAATAAGTTTCTTGTTCGTGTTCTGATTTTGGTATAAAATACTCTTATGATTATCACTCGAAGGTTTTCATTCATTAGGACATCGCTCCGTTACGACGAAACGACCCGGTCGGAATCCGGTTAGTTGCAACACGCCGCCCGCAAGCTTTCAACTTTTTAAACTTGTCATTATTTTACTATTATTCTAAATGCAAAACATGTTTGTCACTCAATCATGCCAAAACGGCTGAACGGATCTGGATAAAATTCGGCACACATATAGAATAAAGTGTGGAATAGCACATAGGCTTTTTATCCCGGTAAAACGTACTGTTCCCGTGGCATAATATTATCAACTTTCGCGGACGAAGCCGCGGGCAGGACCTAGTAGTAGTGGAATTTGTTCGAAAGAGTCACCGCGGCACTGGAACGTAAAAGGCATTAGGAGGAACAAGGATGAGTTTTGTGGTCAGTAAGAGTCTGACACTACCATCCGCTCCGCCTAGAGCGGAAGAAGTCATTGATTGATTTCTCATCCTTAAAAAAAAGCAGAAATAAAAAAGAAATATTTCCATGGTATGTATGGTACAGTAACTGCCCCTTCGGTCTTGTGGTCGCAGGCGCGACTGCTGAGCGAGGGGTTCTGGGTTCGATTCCCAGGTCGGGCAAAAAGTGTTGTTGGGTTTTTCCATTAGGAATTTCTCAGTAACAGCCCGGAGTTTGGAAGTTGGTGGTGTGACACCTCCGTGCCTCGGAAAGCACGTAAATCCTGTGGTCCTGCGCTTGATCTCTCCCCGGTTGTGTCTGATTGCCGTCCCATCGGACTGTGAGAGTTAGGGAAGAGGTAGTGCACCTGTGATTGCGCACACACTTGTGCACTATAATATCTCCTGCGTACTTGGCTAGGCTGCATTAAGATTAGCCGCCGTGTCCGGATTCGGTCTAAAGAATATATATGGTACAGCACAATAAGTCAAAGCCAAAGTTTCTCTACAAAACTAAAACCACATTTACGTACCTTATAATATGGTTTATAATTAATTAAACCGGGTGATTCTATTTATATCACACTAAATTGCCAATAATCAACCATGACACTTCAAACATTGGAATTCTCTAACCCAACTATTTGGTAGACATATTGCATAATTAATATTCATATACAGCCTCTCCGCTTATGCTTTAAAGCCAGATTATGTCTTATCTGAGAGGCATTCAGCTGGGCGAAACTTGAGGCACAAAGCGATGCCTCTAATACTCTGTCAGCCTATATCGCTATCCTCAGAGGCTTAGACGATAACATATGTATTAAATATGTATATGTTGTATGCTGTTTTAGGTTTAATAACATGATGTGGTGTGTGCTTGGGAAACTTGATAAAATTGATGGAAAAATGTCGAAGGTAAATAAGCAAAAGCACGACTGATGAGCGTGGGGTCCTGAGTTCGATTCCCAGGTCGAGCAAAGTGTTATTGGGTTTTTCCATTAGGAATTTCTCAGTAGCAGCTCGGAGTTAGGATTTGTGCCCGGTTAATGGCAATAGGCTCGCCCCCTATTACATGGGATCTAAAACATGCCGGCGAAATGTGGGTGTACATTGGTACACCTCTGCCTAACCCTTTGGGGAATACAGGCGTGATGGTATGCGTGTGTGTAAATCAGTAAAAAAAACGGGGAGGCGAGAATTATTTGTAAAAGTATAGTAACCGCCAGGGGGAGCTGACGCTGCACGCGTACGGTACGACTGACGGACCAATCGCGTGCACCGTCGGCGACCCAAAAAGCTCAGAAAGGAGCCCAAAAACGAACTTGACATTTGTGCTCACGACTCGTGGCGGCTACTATAAGTTGCTTACGCCCGCGACTTCGTTCAAATGTTAGTAATTAGGGATTTTTATATTTTTACGCGGAATCCTAATTATTTTTCTAAAATTATAGTAGCCTAAATAACTCCTCATAACATTAGCTATTTGCGAGTGAACGTCCCGTTAAAATCGGTGCAATTGTTTCAGAGATTAGCCGGAACAAACAGACAGACAGACAAAAATTTTAAAAATTGTTTTTTTTTTTAATGTTAGTGCCCTATATACTTTCATATGTATTTAGTGAAAAGCTTGTAATTTGAAATTATAAACAGACAATTTTATTTATTTGTATAGGTGTGCGGTCGCACGTCTGTAATGTTCGTTAATTACGCTAATATTATAAAGAGGAAAGATTTTTTTGTTTGTAACGAATAGGCTCCGAAACTACTGGACCGATTTAAACAAATTTTCACCAAAAGATAGCTACATTATTCCTGAGTAACATAGGCTATATAACATCACGCTACGACACACGGGAGCGGAGCAGTAACGCAAGACGTAACTTAACGCGGGTGAAATGTGCCTCGCGGACGAAGTCGCGGGCAGGTCGTTAGTCTATAATATTTGTGAGGGATGATCGCTTAGTCGCTTTCTATAAGGATAGCGCCTTACGCGTACGATAATCCAGTTAAAATAAGCTAAACTGCGCTCTTTAAGTTTGAGATTCAGACAAAGATTTCCTACCCTTGGTAAAATAATTTTTCAATTCGCAAACAGTAGAAGTGCACCGATTATACAAAAAGTTACAAACTTAGATTTGCAGCCACCATAGATCTTCTTCGAACTCTTTCCTTGGAGAATAGACTTTTAAAACTGCAAAAGTAGTTTGTCGTCGCTTTCTGCAGAGTCCGCAAGTTGCTCGCGGATTTGTGTGTGAGAAAATATCGGATTTTCTAGTGCTTCCGAACGCTAAAACGGTATTTGTATTGAGATATGGATAAAACTGCCTCGTTAGCCTAGTGGTCCTAAGCGCGACTGCTGCGCTGGAGGTCTTGGGTTCAACTCCCAGGCCGAGCAAAAAGTGTTACTTATTGGTTTTTTTATGAACTTCTCAGTAGCAGCACGGAGTTAGGACTCGTGCCTCGTTAATGGCGATAGGCTCGCCCCCTATTACATGGAACCTAAACATACCGGAAAACTGTGGGAGTACATTTGTAAACTTCTGCCTAATCCTTCGGCGGCGCGATGGTATGAATTGAAAAAATCGCATTTGTACTTGCCCGGTTTCGAACCCACAACCGCATGCATGGGTGATCAGGACATTAACGATTGTGATTATCGGTCAGTAATTACCAATGACCCAATGTATACATCAAGGTACCTATAGTTAACTCAATAAATGTAAGACTGAGCAAATGAATTCGAGCGTAAAACGATTCAGCATTCCGTAGATGCCTTTGTGGAGTTTCAGTCAGGCATTCCAAGCGTTCTTTTTTAGCAATTTGAACCTTTTACGGAACTCTGTTCTGTGGAGCTATGGCGTATAGCTCTGCTTGTCTGTGGCATTGGATTGGAAAGAAGAATTTTCCGTGAAAATTTGAAACGGACTTTAGCTTGAAAGAAAGGTAAGAACTGAAAAGCTGTTTATTGACACAGACCATGACATGTGTACACCACAAACAAACTTTTTTTACAAAAAACACAACCACCTTCAAAAACTAAAAAGTGATAAATAACTTTAGCTTTTGAAGTCAACGAGCTCAGGGGAGAAGTCATTTGATGACCTTTCATCCGGAAAAAAGCTTTGGAAGTCGGCGGCTTTGGTTCTGTTTATTGTTTTGTATTGCCACCGACTTCCAATGCTATTTTTTATTTTTTCCTGATAGGAAAAAAAAAACCGGACAGACGAACTGATGACCGCCTTCTTTTTGAAGTCGGTTAAAAAATAATTCCTATTCGTGCCTTCTCTATATCAGGAGAGGCTATTGCCCTACATTAGGACAATATATTTTAAAATACAAATAATTGTGTAGATGACACCACTAATCAATTGACGTACTTTTTATGAGCTGTCAAAACGCGATTCCCCCATAGATTTTGTACGACAATACTTGATGATGACTTAGCTTTTTTGACATCTCAATTCACAATCTATTTATTGATTGGAAAGCAACAAAAAAAATTAATTTTATAGTTATTTAAAAGTCATCGGGTTCTCAGGGCTAAAAAACTGTTTTTTGTTGTAAAGTTGTGTCTTGGAATTATTATTTAATGGTGTCATCTACCTAATTGACGTGTCTCAAAAGGCTGCCCAGCTAAAATAGGACAGGGCTGGACACGTCTGCCGCATGTAGAACGATCTATGGGCCTGTCGAGCCCTAGATTGATGTCTTGAAATGGCGAGACGGGGACGCGGCAAACCATGAAGGAGATAGCGGGACAACTTGGTCGGCTTTCCTTGAGAATTAGCAAGATGTAGGGCAAAACCACGACGAGGCCTTTGCCCTACAGTGGGACAGTATGGGCTACTTATAATTAATATCACTTATTAACTGCATTGGTAGCCTAGTGGTCCTAAGCGCGACTGCTACGCTAAAGGTCCTGGTTTCGATTCCCAGGTCGAGGAAAGTGTTATTAGGATTTTCCATGAAATTCTCAATAACAGCTCGGAGTTAGGATTTGTGCCCGGGTAATGGCAATAGGTTCGCCTCCTATTACATGGGACTTAAAACATATCGACGAACTGTGAGTATACATAGGTGCACTTCTGCCTAACCTTTCGGGGAAGACAAGCGTGGTGGTATGTATGTAATGTATGTTCTTACTAATATTATAAATGCGTTAGTTTGTGTATTGATGTATGAATGTTTGTTACTCTTTCACGCGTAAACCGCTGAACGGATTTGGATGAAATTTGACACTGAGACAGGTTGTAGTGTGGAATAACGGATAGGATACTTTTTATCCCGAAAAAGTACGGTTCCCGTGGGATAATATATAAAATTTGACGCGGACGAAGTCGCGGGCAGGAGCAATACAACAATAGTTATAATTGTAACCAGGATCATGCTAACAAACAATTTTAAAATACGCAACCAGATTGCCAATACCCGGGTGAAAGAACCGGGTAGCTACATATTTACATTCATTGTTACAACACAATGCTATAATTCAAACATAAATACAAAGCGATTGATTGGAAGAATATTAGTACCCGGATTTCAATAAATCCGGGTAACCGGTTATAACCGGGTAGGTTATTTTAAAGTCTTATAAAAGAGATCGGTTGTAATGATTGCTTTTGGAAGGGTGAATTTTAATTAAAATGGGTTTTGATAATATTTAATGGAGTTTGTGAATAACAGTTACGGGAAAAACGGATAAAATCTTAGATAAGGTGAGAGGTTGGGTTTCATTTTCAAAAATATGTATAACTAGCGGACCGCCCCGGCTTCACACGGGTGTATTATAATTTTCCGGTGGATAACATAACATCACGCCTGTATTCCCCGAAGGGTTAGGCAAACGTGTACCAATGTATATCCACAGTTCGCCGGTATGTTTAGGTCCCATGTAATAGGGGTTGAGCCTATTGCCAATAACCGGGCACAAATCCTAACTCCGAGCTGCTACTGAGAATTTCATAGAAAAATCCCAATAACACTTTTTGCTCGACCTGGGAATCGAACCCAAGACCTCTAGCGTAGCAGTCGCGCTTAGGACTAGGCTATCGAGGCAGCAGGCGGTTTTTACAAATCTTTTATAAACCGAACGTATTCCAACACCCACCAGTAGTTAAAAAAAATAAGTAATTTCAAGTTAATTTGGTAGTGGCAATATTGACTCTGGTTTATTTCGAGCGGAACGAAGGCTAAAGGAGGGATCGCAAACATTTTTTATAAATACCCATCGACACGAATCAACAGTTCATAGTGGTGTGATTCCAGTGTCCATTCTATCGAGACCTAGCCCTGAACAAACTTTGGTTTTTTCCATGTTTGTAACGTTCGTGGCGACCAGATTGTACTGTCGATAATATTAAAATTACCTTATGACTTAACTGCCCCGTTGGTCTTGTGGTTGCAAGCGCGATTGATGAGCGTGGGGTCCCGGGATCGATTCCCAGGTCGGGCAAAAAGTGTTATTGGGTTTTTCCATTAGGATTTGCTCAGTAGTAGCCCGGAGTTTGGAAGTTTGTGGTGTGACACCTCCGTGCCTCGGAACGCACGTAAAGCAGTTGGTCCCGGCTACAGTCGTTACGGATAGTCAGAAGCCAGGAAGTCTGACAACCAGTCTGACCAAAAAGGTATCGTGATGCCCATTAACTGGGTTGTGGAGGTCAGATAGGCAGTCGCTTCATGTAAAACACTGGTACTTAGCTGTATCCGGTTAGACTGGAAGCCGACCCCAACATAGTTGGGAAAGGGCTAAGTTGATGATGATGATGATGACTTACTGTATCCTACTTAATATTACAAATGCGAAAGTATGTGAGGACTTGACGCTTAAACGACTGAACTGATTTGGATGAAATTTGCCACTGAGATAGATTGTAGTGTGGTAGTAACACATAGCATACTTTTTATCCCGGAAAAAAGTACGGGTCCCGTGGGATAATTATATCAAATTTGACGCGGACGAAGTCGTTCGCAGAAGATAGTATTATAAATGCGAAAGTTTGTGTGAGGATGGATGGATGGAAGGATGGAAATATGTTTGTTACTCTTTCACGCATAAACGACCGAACGGTTTGAATGAAATTTGGCACTAAGATAGATTGTACTGGAAATCGAACCCAAGACCTCTAGCGTAGTAGTCGCGCTTAGGACCACTAGGCTAACCAGGCAGTTACGAGGGTTCGATTCCTAGGACGGACAAATAGGATTTTAGTTTACAAGTAGGAATGCGATAGCAACTTACTATGTATCTATTCTAATCTGATTGACTTTTTTTATTTAATTTGATTGAAGACAATAATATAACCGTTTTAAAATAAAACATTTTTCCAAAAATTCATAATTCGTTGACAAAATATTTCCAACGAAATATCGACAATGTCCCAACCCTAGCAGGTTTCAGTATAATCGGTGGAGGCCATCGTTTGTACTGTATATTGGATATCCAGCCTTCACTATTTACCGACACTCCAAGTGATAGAATTTGTAGTAATACGTTATCATTGTGAACCCTTTACGTTATGTTGGTATAGTACGTTCATAGATATGTTAAGTGTCTTGTAGGAGTGTGTATATTCTTCTTCACTAATATTATAAAGAGGGAGGATTTTTTTTTTTAATTATGCAACGCCGGGGAGGACGCTCTAGAAAGATCTGCCCTGACCTTATTGGTGAGGTTCTCCAGAAACGACAGGTGCGCAGTACTCGTAACCGGCGTGCTTGTATGAACAAATGTATGAACGTGGAAGAGGCGAAAGAAGTATGTAAGGATGTATGAAGTATGAAAGAAAAAAGGCGTGCGTAAACTCACACCTTTTTTCAATTTTAATGGTTATTGAATGTCATATTTTTTTTTATCGAAAAAAAACAAATTTGCATAAAAAAACCAATCCAAATGCAAAAAAGGAAGCTTATAGGGCAACAAAAAACTCATCCGCATCGCTGTCAATGGGACAAGTGCCCAAAAGGCTGGCAGCGTTGCCACGTTGTATGGCAATGCTGATTCTTTGGCCCAGGAAAAGGCCAGCCCTATGGTCACGTGAAGAGTCGACCAGTCGCTTGGCTATGTCACGAGAAACAAGATGAGCGCTCGGACCCCATGGCCCTAGTGTTTCAACCCCAAACGGCTCAAAGATATAGCTTCCAATAAGGTTATGAAAAAAAGGACCATGGGCAATGTTGTATGATTCTTAGGCCCTCTTATGCTCGATAGTGATAAGACACAAGTCATATGAAAGCTCTTATTGAGTATTTCATTTTATTCTATGGCCGCTAAGTTCAGAAAATGATGCTTTGGTTCTCGTCACTGATGGACATATAACATACCATCACGCCTGTATTCCACGAAGGGTTAGGCCTACATCTCTATGTAACAATGTACACCCACAGTTTGCCGGTATGTTTAGGTCCCATGTAATAGGGGGCGAGCCTATTGCCATTAACCGGGCACAAATTCTAACTCCGAGCTGCTAATGAGAATTTATAGAAAAACCCAATAACACTTTGCTCGACCTGGGAATCGAACCCATGACCTCTAGTGTAGCAGTCGCGCTTAGGACCACTAGACCAACGAGGCAGTTGTCTTTAGTAATTTTATTATAGATCTTCGTGGCCATAGCAAATACACTTTTCCCAATGAGAGTAGTTCTATATTGACTGGTAAGGTTATCATACAAATGACTTCTATTTCGCGACCTGAGCACTAATGTAAATAGTGATGGATGATGTCTAATAAATAAGGCCATTTCAAAAATATATAAAGATGGCACGGTAAGTATTTTTAATTTTTTAAAATATTCCTTGCAACTGTCTGTTCTTAAGAGGTTTCATATGGCATGGGTCTCATCACTGTTGAGCAACGTTGAGAAAACTGGGTCCAAATTGTCGCATGCTCCTTTACCGATGATGGTTCATCCAGAAATATGATCAACAATAAGAAAATTTTAGCTGCTCTAAAATGTATACAATTTGCTATAGAACTGTTTTAGTGAAGCCTATTTTGACTAAGCACAGCGCCTTAACAAACATATAAACTTATATATAAAAATAACTAGACCAAATAGCCTGCAGACCGCTTAAATTTATGTTCCACGCGGGAATAGACCCCCGACACGCCGTCCAGAAGCCAATCTCTCGGCCACTGAGCCAACCGTGTCGCACAACTCAAGCTTGGTCTTCCCATTGTTCTTACATAAGGTACAGCATTGATTTCCAATAACTCGGTATCTGAACCTAATGTTGTAGTGAAGCCAAGCTTAGCAGCCGGCACGCAGCACTGACAATGGCTCAACAGACACATCTACAGAATAGCCCGTTCGCTTCGATGGATATGTTATAGATTAACTAATAACTGCCCTGTTGGTATCGTGGTGGCAAGCTCAACTGTTGAACGCGGGATCCTGGGTTCGATTCCCTGGTCGGGCAAAACGTGTTATTGGATTTATCAATTAGGAATTTCTCGGTAACAGATCGGAGTTTGAAAGTTGGTGGTGTGACACCCCGGTGCCTCGGAAAACACGTAAAGCCGCTGGTCCTGCGCCTAATCTCTCCCCGGTTGTGCTGGATTGCCGTCCCATCGGATTATGAAAGTTAGGGACGAGGGAGTACACCTGTGTTTGCGCACACATTTGTGCACTATAAAATCTCCTGTGTACTTGGCTAGTCTGCATTAAGATTAGTCGCCGTGACCCGGTCTGGTATTACGTCTTTGGTTACTGCTCCGCTCCCATGCGTCGTAGCGTGATGATATCTAGCCTATAATCTTTCTCGATGAATGGGCTATATAATGCAATAGTTCTTGCTCAAAACTTTGTTTGCGTGATTTTTTTTACCGAGTTAAGTTACGTCTTTGGTTACTGTTCGGCTCCCGTGTGTCGTAGCGTGATGTTGAATTCCTCATGAATCTGGCTACTATATACAAAAAGCTGTTTTCCAATCCAACTGGGAGTTCCAGTCGTTAGTGCATTTAATTAAATAAACAAACAAAAAATTGTTGAGCTTTTACACAGAAAGCTTTGGTTTACATTTCCTAATATCATTTTGGAACTGCTTACAATTCCTAGAAACTACATACACAGGAAATATGTACATATTAAAGAATATCTACACATTTCCTGGCAAATCTATATGGCAATAGGCTCGCCCCCTATTACATGGGACCTAAACATATCGGCGAACTGTGGGTGTACATTGGTACACCTCTGCCTAACCCTACGGGGAATACAGGCGTAATAGTATGTGTGTGTGTATGTTGTTAACAATAAAAGTCTTTCTCAAATCAACACAAGTGTATTTCATTTGCCTTCATGATTATTAATCCCCGACTCAAAAAGATGGTTGTTTTAAGTTTGACGTGTCTGTGTGTTTGTCTGTGGCACCGTTAGCTCTTAAAGGGGTGAACAGTTTTGAATGCGTTTTTATTTATTTATAACTAGGTTTTCTAGCGATGGTTCTTAGATGTGTTTTAACAAAGTCGGTTTAGCCGTTTTAAGCTTATCAGCTCTTTTGTTAGCTGCGGTATGGGATTTTTATTCTTCTGTTACGAGTGACTTATTTTTTTTTTATATTATTGCTTGTTTCACGTAGTTAAATCTATACTAATATTATAAAGCTGAAGAGTTTGTTTGTTTGGTTGAACGCGATAATCTCATGAACTACTAGTTAGAATTGAAAAATATTTTTGTGTTAGATAGTCCATTTATCAAGGAAGGCTATAAGCTATATGACATCACGCTACGACACACGGGAGAGAAGCAGTAACTAAAAACGTAACCTAATGCGGGTGAAAAAACTACGCGGACGAAGTCGCGTACAGAAGCTAGTTGGTACATAAAAATGCGGTTTATTCTCAATCTTATAGTACGAGTACAGGATGTGCGTGACACGTTATTATTCCAAACATGGGGTGATCAAGCGTGACACGACCATGTTGTAGGGCGCGGCTAATTCACGGCACAGTGCGCCCTCCAATATCGGCGTGCCGGATTATAGCGGGAACTCTACCCAGCCGTGATATGTGAGAATGATAAAATGGGCAGAGAGAACGTGAAAGTCAATAACACCTAAATACCTGCGACTAGGGCTTGGGTTCGATTCCCAGGTCGGGCAAAAAGTGTTATTGAGTTTTTCTATAAAATTCTCTGTAGCAGCTCGGAAGTAGGATTTGACAACATACCGGCGAACTATGGGTGTAGATTGGTACACCTCTGCCTAAACCTCCGGGGAATATAGGCGTGATAGTATGTTATTGTTCGAAATATTCATAATTTAGCGTATAAACACAATTGCAAAAATATAATTATAAAGGTCTTTATGGCTAACGTATCCCGAAATATCCCGAGTCGTTCCGAATTTCCCCGAATGTCCACGTGATTTCTATTTTAATTACTCAGAATATTATTTTCGTTTTAATCTTTCACTGAAAAGGATTATTATCTGTTCATTATTTTGAAGGGAATGAATTATTTTGACAATGTTTTGATATTTATCGCAAAAGGTAAACTCTCCCTAGTTACAATTCTAAAATAATTATTTTTTGGACACTTGTCTGTTTGGTTGGTTAGTGGCCGCAAGCGCGACGGCTGAGCATGGGGTACTGAGGTCTGTTCCCATGTCGGGCAAAGTGTTATTGGGTTTTCAGAGCAAGTCAAGGTTATAAACACGTTGTACCTACAATGTCAATTTTTTTCAGGCCTTTTCTTGGGCCAAACTATAACGGGCAAAAAGTGTTATTGGGTTTTTTCATTAGGATTTGCTCAGTATCAGCCCGGAGTTTGGAAGTTGGTGGTGTGACACACCCGTGCCTCGGAAAGCACGTAAAGCCGTTGGTCCATGCTGTGATTCGTAGATCTTTTACAACAAAAAACATACCATCACGCCTGTATTCCCCGAAGGGATAGGCAGAGGTGTGCCAATGTACACCCACAGTTCGCCGGTATGTTAAGGTCCCATGAAATAGGGGGCGAGCCTATTGCCATTAACCGGGCACAAATCCTAACTCCGAGCTGCTACTGAGAATTTCTTACAAAAACCCAATAACATTTTGCTCGACCTGGGAATCGAACCCAAGACCTCTAGCGTAGCAGTCGCGCTCAGGACCACTAGGCTACCGAGGCAGTTATATAGTGATCTTTTACAGTCGTTACGAATAGTCAGAAGCCAGGAAGTTTGACAACCAGTCTAACCAAGAGGTATCGTGTTGCCCAGTAATTGGGTTGTGGAGGTCAGATAGGCAGTCGCTCCATGTAAAACACTGGTACTCAGCTGCATCCGGTTAGACTGGAAGCCGACCCCAACATAGTTGGGAAAAGGCTAAGTAGATGATGAGTAGATTCTTGGGCCAAACTGTCAGCATTGCCATACAACGTGGCTTTTATTATCATCTTCCTGCCCTTATCCTATGTTACTTGGGGTCGGCGCAACACGTTTTCTTCTTCCATGCCGTCATGTCAACCGTCACGATATCACTAACCCCCTTCTCTTTCATCCATCTTTTCTTTCGCCTACCTCTTCCTCTCTATTCATCTACAATTCTACATCATTACTTTGCATGAGCTGTGTAATTGATATTAATTTTGTAAATAATTATAAGATTATTATATTTTGTAAAATATTGTGTAAGACCACGCTACCAATTTGGGGTGACCTGTAATGTTAGTTGTGTTGAAAATAACACATAACATAACATCACGCCTGTATTCCTCGGAGGGTAAGGCAGAGGTGTACCAATGTACACCTACAGTTCGCCGGTATGTTTTAGGTCCCATGTAATAGGGGGCGAGCCTTTTGCCATTAACCGGGCACAAATTCTAACTCCGAGCTGCTACTGAGAATTTCATAGAAATACCCAATAACACTTTTTGCTCGACCTGGGAATCGAACTAAAGACCTCTAGCGTAGCAGTCGCACTTAGCACCACTAGGCTACCGAGGCAGTTAAAGGCGGTGTTGTAAATAAATAAATGTATATCGTGTGGCTGTTGTATGCTCACATGAATTTCCAGTATAATTCTACACGCGAAGACTTGTAATTGGCTTTCTGTGGACTACGTATTCCTTTTTATTAAGTTTTTAAGCTGTAAGTCTTCTATGATTCATTTAATAAATAAATAAGTAAATAAATAACATTTATAATTGACTTTGACTTTGTTATTTGCGATCAAATCGCTGTCGTGAACACTCGCGGCCATGTTTCTTTTGCACTCAATTAAAGTTTTCCCTTCACGATAATAACAATCTTAAAATAAAATATACTCCTAACTAGCATGTAACACGCTACTAAGAACTAGGTCTTATCGAAGCTAAACACAGACCTTAATTAAACTTTAATAAGTGCAATTTATAAGTGAACTGTGTAGGTTTCGCTTTTATAGTTATGTGGGACTGCCTCGTTGGTCTAGTGGTCATAAGCGCGACTGCTACACTAGAGGTCTAGGGTTCAATTCGCAGGTCGAGCAAAAAGTGTTATTGGGTTTTTCTATGAAATTCTCAGTAGAAGCTCGGAGCACCGGGCACAAATCCTAATTCATTCATTTAATCATTAGGCAATAGGCTCACCCCCTATTATATGGGACCTAAACCTACCGGCGAACTGTAGGTTTACATTGGTACACCTCTGCTTAAACCTTCGGGGAATACAGGCGTGATGGTATGTTATGTTGTGTTAGTAAATACATCTACAACAGATAATTTATATCCAAAAGATGACACAGACCATGTGACCATGGTTATTAGAAAAAAGAAATACAAAGAAACAACACTATGCTAGATATACCGCGAGACGACTCCCGGCCACCGTAGATATGGGCCTGTGGACGGTGAGCAATGAGTAGCTCACCGTCCTTACGTTGCATAACGACAGACCGTGTCGCCGGCGCGTTCGTGTTCCACGCGCGCCTTAAAGAGATGTCAGCAAAGGGAAGGGGCCACTGAGGGCCGATGCCTGCCGGGGCTGCGGGTTGTTCGTAAGAGATACCGCGCCCCCGGAACGCAAAGGGCACAAGAAGGAACATGGGTGGGTTTTAGTCAGTAAAAGTCTGACACTCCCTCCCGCCCCGCCCAGGGCGGGAGAAGTTATTTGATGATTTCCCACCGCCCAAAAAAAAAAAAAATGCTAGATATACAACTTACCTCATTCATATAATTCCACGCCTGACAAGCTTTGACGGGGCTCAACGGCTTGTAGTGGTTTCCGAACGTGTACATGTAGAACAGCCATGGGGCCGGGAACAGCATGGTGAACATGTCGCACAGAGCCATGGCCATCAGCACCACGTTGGTGGGCGTGCGCATGTGTCGTCGGGAGAGGACCACCACGATCAGGGTGTTTGCGACCGTTGTCGTTGCTAGGAGAAAGGGTGCGATGTATCTGTTGAGGAAATACATAAATCTTACTACTCTCCTATTATACTAGACGACCTGCCCGCGACTTCGTCCGCGTGGTAAATTCACCCGTGTTAAGTTACGTCTTTCGTTACTGCTCCGCTCCCGTGTGTCGTAGCGTGATGTTGTATAGCCAATGTTACTCAGAAATAATGTAGCTATCATTGGTGAAATTTTTTTTAAAATTGGTCCAGTGGTTTTGGAGCCTATTCGTTACAAACAAACAAACAACAAAATCTTTCCTTTATGTAATATTATACCCGCGACTTAGTCCGCGGGGCTCGTTTCATCCGCGTTAAGTTAAGTCTTTGGGTACTGCTCCGTTCCCGTGTGTCGTAGCGTGAAGTTATGTAGCCTATGTTACTCAGGAATAATGTAGCTATCTATTGGTGTAAAAATGGTGAAAATCGGTTCAGTAGTTTCGGAGCCTATTCGCTACAAACAAACAAAAAAATCTTTCCTCTTTAAAATACAGAAGATTATAATATACCCAAAGTATAGTATGGAAGTACGAAAGTTTGGATGTATCCATGTTTGGTACTCAATCACGTCAGAACGGCTGAACGGATCTGGATGAAATTTGGCACTGAGACAGATTATATTCTGAAATAGCACATAGGTTACTTTTTATCCCGGAAAAATGTACGGTTCCCGTGGTATAATGTATTAACTCTGACGAAGACGCGGGAGGAAGCAAGTCTCTATATTAAAAATATTTAGATTCCGTAGGTTTGTGTCCGTAAAACTCGAAAATTTGTCTATGAATTATTGTCAAAATAGAACAAAACAGTGTTTAATATTATATTTCCATACAACATTTCAATCCCGGTTTAACCCGTTTAAGGGTTGAAATCATGAAGGCAACCTCTGTGAAAAATAAAGCGTCGTTCAGACAGTAAATTGACACCAGACTGCCATATATATATTTGAACGACGCTTTAAGTCAAAAATACTATAGGTATTTTTGTAGTATTTTCTATCAAATTTAAAATAAATACATACATACCATCACGCCTATATTCCCCGAAGGGTTAGGCAGAGGTGTAACAATGTACACCCACAGTTCGCCGGTATGTTTAAGTCCCATGTAATAGGGGGCGAGCCTATTGCCATTAACCGGGCACAAATCCAAACTCCGAGCTGCTACTGAGAATTTCATAGAAAAACCCAATAACACTTTTTGCTCGACCTGGGAATCGAACCCAAGACCTCTAGCGTAGCAGTCGCGCTTAGGATCACTAGGCCAACGAGGCAGTTAAAATAAATGGTAATGATTATTACTTAATTAAGAAACTTGAGGCTAAGAACTGCTTGTTTTATCAAAGAAAGAAATAAATAAATGATGCTAGATATGCAATTACCGTATTTTTAAGAACGATCGCAATTAAAGTTTTTTTTTTTTTTATCTTAGATCACATTGTTTAGCAATAAATATTTTCCAAATTGATTGTTAAAATTTACCTAACCCCTAAATGTACCAGATCGAAAATGAAAAATGACCCATTAATAAATAAAAGCAAGATTAATTAAAAAAAGGTTTTTTCATGAAAAGGATTTGGGAGTATAATTCGAGCTGTTTATCTAATTGCGCCGAGAGAGGCTCTGTGCTTATTTCGTGAGCCCTCTAACGCTGGGTTCTGAAAAACGTAAAGCGTATTTCAGTAAATCTCGTCAACAAAATGTAATATTTTAGATGTATTGCTAAACTTGTTGCTCTAGCTATTTCTGCAAGGAAAATTTCAGGAACTTGCTATTTAGAGCACTTTCGTTTTTATTTTAAAATACGTAATATGCAGTAATGGAATAAAAAATGCAGAAATGTAATAGGTGCCGTGATGGCCAAGTACCAATGTGTACTTTCTAAGTCTACCTCGGACATCTCTGACATTGGTAAAAGAATAACATGGTGAGGAAAACTGGACATATCATAAATACACAACACACACAACACACCATCACGCCTGTATTCCCCGAAGGGTTAGGCAGAGATGTACCAATTTACACCCACAGTTCGCCGGTATATTTAGATCCCATGAAATAGGGGGCGAGCCTATTGCCATTAACCGGGCACAAATCCTAACTCCGAGCTGCTACTGAGAAATTCCAAATGGAAAAACCCAATAATACTTTTTGCTTGACCTTGGAATCGAACCCAGGACCCCATGCTCATCGTAAATATAAGTCTGAAATCGTCAATCCGCCTGGAGCAAGCGTGGTAATCAATGGTCGTGCCTTCTCTGTATAATAAAAAGCCTCTGCCCTACAGTGGGACAAGTAAAGACTTATTATTATTTTAACGTAATACTTACTGCTCTTGGTGAAAAATGTTATTTGCAAATACTACAACAATAGGTATATTTCTGCCGTCAGGTAGCCATGTATTCCGGTTTAGGGTAACGGTATACATGCCGGTGAAATTACTTTATATTTATAGCAATAAAAAAAAGTACCTACTCTCTAGCGACCACTTCTAATGATAATATAACATCTAAGGAGGCTCTCGTTAGGCAGCTGGATCAAGGGCTTGATTCAGAAAGCGGTACTCCTAGACACGGCGCGTATTGTTAGGAGATTCCTTTCTCAGGAGCCCTGACTACCGGTAGCTGGGATCCTGTTTCCTGTACCCGTGGGATACAATTTTTTGTATTTTAAAATGATTTAATTTTTACTGCCTCGTTAGCCTAGTGGTCCTAAGCGCGACTGCTATGCTAGAGGTCTTGGGATCGATTCCCAGGTCGAGCAAAAAGTGTTATTGGGTTTTTCTATGAAATTCTCAGTAGTAGCTCGGAGTTAGGATATGCGCCCGGTTAATGGCAATAGGTTCGCCCCCTATTACTTGGGACCTAAACATACCCGCGAACTGCGGTTGTACATTGGTACACCTCTGCCTAACCTTCCGGGGAATACAGGCATGATGGTGATGGTTAATTTTTATATAAATATTCAAAAATGTATTTAATGTGTATATTGTGAATATATTAATGAGAATATAATGAAAACAACATAAAAAAATATTTATATAATGAATAAGGTTACGGTTGGAGTTGAGTTAGGATTTTAGATAATTAAAAAGGTACTCACCCATACATAGGCTCAGCATAATTGATAGGAAACTCGCAAGTTACATTCAGATAAAAATGCGAATGATTCGATTGGCAGAAATCGTCGGCGGTGAAATTCGAGTATCCGGGATAGTCGGTCTGGTTGTCATAGTAATTATACTTGGGGATGTCTAAATCCGTGCTGTCGTCATCTACAATTGGTTTCGATGAGTTGTAAGCGCCAAAATAATCGACCCAGTCTTTGTCCGCCATCTTGACTTTGTTGGCTATCTTGTTGATTTCGACATGTTGACTTTTATGTCATTTTGGGCGTATCTGTGGACAAGAGAAAAGTAATGTTAGGTATATTAGGTATGTGCTAATAAATGTTTTTTTCGATTTAAAATTTTCCTAAGGGCTTCCGCCAATGTCCGACTTTTTGTAGAACCGATTATTCGATTGTTAAATAGATCCATAGTTTTGTGTTACTGCCCCGTTGTTCTCGTGGTAGCGAGCACGACTGTTAAGCGTAGGGTCCTGGGTTCAATTCCCAGGTCGGGCAAAAAAGTGTTAATAGATTTTTACATTAGGAAATTTTCAATAACAGTCCGGAGTTTGGAAGTTGGTAGTGTGACATCCCTGTGTCACGGAAAGCACGTAAAGCCGTTGGTCCTGTGCCTGATCTCTCCCCGGTTGTGCCGGATTGCCGTCCCATCGCACTATGAGAGTTAGGGAAGAGGGAGTGAACCTGTGTTTGCGCACACACTTGTACACTATAATATCTCCAGCGTACTTGGCTAGTCTGAATAAAGATTAGCCGCCGTGGCCGGAGTCGGTCTGGAGAATACACACAGTTTCGTGGGACCGACTTTTTGTAGGATGTGTGCGATGATATATTAGAATTCATATGTTACATTCTTTCCGACAAAAAAATCGATCACCGATTGTTTGACGTGGGCAGACAGCCTAAACTGTGAGTTTTTTCTCAGACTAACATATTTTTTCGTAGATTATTACGATCAAAGGAGAATGACAAAAATGTATGGATTTTGGTCCAAATGTCCACCAGTAACGAGATCTATGTAATATAATAATCTACTAAATAATGAGTCATTATAACCAGACCGCAACCAAAAATATGCAGTTACCACAAAGTTATGACTAAATGAAAAGTCATGGTTTTTACCGATAATTTAACTGATAATTCCTTCGTAACAATAAATGATTGCAACAAACACAGATCTTCTTTCTTTCCACTTGCATTATCATAAAAATCAATATCACAATCACTTAGCCAAAAAACAGAAAGTCTGAAGTGATAATAATAGTGACAATGTTTTGTCTCTGCATCACCCTAAGGTTGATTGGTAGAAAATGCCAAAGGCATTAAGTCCGCCTTTGTACAGAGTATTATTTACATTATGTGCAAAAAGTTTTAATAAATAAATAGTTATAGCCTAGATTGCAATAAGAGAAACAGCAAAAGTCCAGTAAACAATAGTGTTTTTCATATGCTCATAACTCTTTATTGACAGTTTATTTTTTTATTTTTGGCTCATACTGAAAGTTACTGTCTATTTAGTGGACTGCAAGTCAACGTAGCTCTAGTTAGTGGTGGATATTTGGACCAGATTTGTTCATTGTCCTTTGAAGAAGAAGATTTTTTTAATAATCAACAAACAAAATGTAATGCCACCAGAATCATGTAAGTTTTCGTTACGAATGTACAATGTCATTCTCTCTTCGTATTGTAAAACATATCAAAGTACCGCTAAAAACAAAAAATTCGTTGTTTTCTAAATAATTGTACATTTTTTGTTCTCAAAAAATCTTGTGAGGTGTAAATGATAAAGTAAGTATATACTACACCTTTTAATCAGCTAAACTATCAATACTATGTACCTACAACACTAATTAATTAACGTTAAACGAAACGTTATTATTTTTAACTGCCTCGGTAGCCTAGTGTCCATAAGCGCGACTGCTACGCTAGAGGTCTTGGGTTCGATTCCCAAGTCGAGCAAAAAGTGTTATTGGGTTTTTCTATGAATTTCGCGGTAGAAGCTCGGAGTTAGGATTTGTGCCCGGTTAATGGCAATAGGTTCACCCCCTATTACATGGGACCTAAAAACATACCGGCGAACTGTGGGTGTACATTGGTACACCTCTGCCTAACCCTCTGAAGTATACAGGCGTGATGGTATGTATTATTTTTATTCATTCGTTTCTCGTTAATCACGTTCATAATTATAATTTAAAGGCATAATTAAAATGGTCCAGTGTTTGGTAATCAACTTTACCAGATATTCACGAATGGTGAAGTTGATTTAATTATAATAAAGTTCCGTACAAAATACTAATATTGAACATAATAGTAGTTTATTAAGTTTGATATTAATCATTTACTTTGAAGATAGTTTTATCATAGTAACTATTTATATTGAACTGAAATACTTCACTAATTTAATTAAAACGAGAACGTGGTGGGAGAGTTTTGTCATTTTGTACAAATTGGATTGGTTTTTGTATATGTCGGAACGTTGGTATTGTTGGCAATATCATCAGCCATCGTGCGGGCGTTTAGCGGGTAATCGAGACAGAGAAACATCGGCACTTTAATCAAGTTTTATTTAGCTTCACAATCAAATTTAAAAAGGTAACGGACACTGAGCGAAACGAGTGACAGTTCCTAGGGTGGACGTAGTGATCTTCACGACGGCAGAAAGATAAATGACCCCTCGTCCCAGCGCTCCTCCACCAGCCAGGCTCCGTCATCTGCGGGTTGTTCGTAAGAGATACCGCGCCCCCGGAACGCAAAGGGCACAAGAAGGAACATGGGTGGGTTTTAGTCAGTAAAAGTCTGACACTAAAGGCGGGAGAAGTTATTTGATGATTTCCCACCTACCAAAAAAAAAAAAGGCCCACGAAGTTAGCCGAGTGTGCGACGTCATCGCGAAGGTGCTGCCACCTCTCGGAACTAGCGGGCGATTCGTTTCGTGTCCATACTATTGACCGTCTCCAACATATACAATAATAATTTTCATTTTGTAGGAAAATATAGATCTATATTTTTACCCTTACTTAAAAATAAAATAACGTAATGTCCGAAGTAAACATTTACAATACTAGCTTCAACCAACGACTTCGTCTGCGTGGTTTTTTCACCAACCTTAAGTTACGTCTTTGGTTACTGCTCTGCTCCCGCCTGTACTCATGAATCTGTCTATCAAATACAAAAAGTACTTTTCCAATCTAACCGGTTGTTCCAGAGATGTGCGCGTGTATACAAACAAACGGTTAACTATTTAAAACACAAAGATATAATAAGACCTACTACGCAATAAAATTGTTTTACAATCTGGATTTGACGTGGTTTTCTTTATTTTCCCAGGTCGAGCAAAGTGTTATTGCGTTTTTTATGAAATTCTCAGTAGCAGCTCGGAGTGACGATTTGTGCCCGGTTAATAGCAATAGGCTCGCCCCTATTACATGGGACCAAAACATACCGGCGAACTGTAGGTCTACATTGATACACCTCTTCCTATCCTTTCGGGGATGCAGGCGTGATGGTCTGTATGTGTTCTTTATTTTCTGACATTATGAATTAGTATATTAGAGTCGCCTCGAGTCGTGAGCACAAAAATGACAATTTAATTTATCGGTATTTGGGTTTCTTTCGGGGATTTTTGGGGCGCCGACGCTGCACGCGATCGGTCCAACTGACGGACCAATCGCGTGTAGCGTCGGCGGCCCAAAATACCCAGAAAGAAACCCGAAAACCCGAAAATTATCTTTACATTTGTGTCCACGATTCGTGGCGACTACTATAGAAAGTATTATCTAAGGCCACTAGAACCCTTAAAGATCACGTTTGGCGGTAAATATTCAAGATAATCCCCTTGCTTTATGGTTTGGCTCTTAAGTAGTAATACCTTTATCGGTAAACCACAGCAACTCTTTAAGTTAATCCAAAGTCTAGAGAGAATACGATATTATCCTAGTATTTATTATTAATAGATGAATCCTGTATTTGTTCACTAAATTTTGCCCGCAATTTCGTTCGCGTAAATGTCGGTTATATTTAAAATTCAATTTGGATTCGAAAGACACGTGGCGCCATCTATTATCGTAAGAACGCTGTTTTCCTCGGGAACAGTATTTTTTTGGGGCCAGAAGTATCATATGTGTTATTCCACACTACAATCTATCTCAGTGCCAAATTTCTTCCAGATCCGTTCAGCCGTTTAAGCATGAAAGAGTAACAACATCCATTCATTCATCCTCATAAACTTTCGCATTTGTAAGAATAGTAGGATAGTAGGAAGTAGGATAGTTAAGATTAGAATATTAAGACAGTCTGTGTTTGAAGCATTAGTAATTTGTAATCCCCGCCAATCACTTATGAAGGCATGATAAGAGTTCCTTTGTTTCGAAACACCATACCATCACGCCTGTATTCCTCGAAGGGTTAGTCAGAGGTGTACCAATGTACACCAACAGTTCGCCGGTGTGTTTTAAGTCCCATGCAATAGGAGGCGAGCCTATTGCTACTAACCGGTCACAAAATCTAACTCCGAGCTGCCCCTGAGAAATTCCTAATAGAAAAACCCAATGACACCGCTCGACCTGGGAATTGGACCCAAGAACCCTTAGGGCGTTTGTGCACTACAAAGAATTTTACCGTCCGGCAGTCCGATTTCTTACAATTGTCAATGAATTTCAATGAATTCTCAAAGAAAGTCTATGTAAATCTGACTGCCGGACGGTAAAATTCCGTGTAGTGCACAAATGCCCTTACCCTCTAGTATCTACTAACTAGCTTATGTCTGTGACTCCGTCTGTGGATATCAGACGAAGTCATTTGCGGGCATTATGACCTTCAAAACGTAATTTGGACCGTAGTCGGACTTCAAATTCTACTTTCACTAGGGATTACAAACCCGTGTTGAGTAGTACATAGCCGTGTTATAAATCTACAGCGTAATATCCCTCAATAATGGTGTCCAACCCTTTAAAAGTCCAAAATTAATTTGTTAACCCTGTCGCGTCCTGTTTCAGGTACAAAAGTACCTTTCTAAGTAACGGATTATACTCTGATTTAATTTCAAATAGGGTTTTGTTAATTTCCAAAAGGGTGTTTTTGTGTATTTACTGCTTAACTGAACTTTAGATTAGGGAATATTATTTAGTAGGATTTGGTGCGTAGTCGAATTTGTTCAGGGCAGGGATTCTCAAACTTTTTTCCGCGGCGACCCCTCTTTTAACGTTGTAGTTCTTTTGTGACGCCCTTTTAATAATAATGTAAGTATTTGTGTGCTGTTTCAGCAGACATTAAGATAACTTTAATTATTTGTTATTTTTGAATATCAAAGATTATAATCTTTATTATTATTAACAAGCTGTTGCTCGAGAGTTCGTTCCCGTTGTGTTTACTTTTTCTGAATCAAACATGTTTGCAGAACAAGCCACAAAATGGACACTCTTTTCAAATTGGTATTTACTAAATCTTGGTTACAATATTATTGTTGATTCTTTATGTGAAAACAATGAAAGTGAATAATAAAAAAAAAAACAATAGAAACAATGATAATACATAAAACATACCATCACGCCTGTATTCCCTAGAGGGTTAGGAAGAGGTGTACCAATGTACACCCACAGTTCGCCGGTATGTTTTTAGGTCCCATGTAATAGGGGGCGAGCCTATTGCCATTAACCGGGCACAAATCCTAACTCCGAGCTGCTACTGAGAAATTCATAAAAAAAACCCAATAACACTTTTTGCTCGACCTGGGAATCGAACCCAAGACCTCTAGCGTAGCAGTCGCGCTTAGGACCACTCGGCCAACGAGGCAGTTCTATAGAAAAAATGATAATAATAAACTACTTAAGCCATGGCAGTCAAGAGATGACCAATCCCAATTGACGGCGCCCGTTCACGAACATTACGCGTGGTTTGGAAACCACTGGACTAGTGAATGCTTGCTTTAAGTTCGAACTACTTTTATTTCGTACACCATGTATCATTATTGGGTGTATCAATATGATCATGTGTGAGTTCCTTTCTGGGTATTTTGGGTCACAGACACTGCACGCGATCGGGCCGACCGCGTGCAGCGTCGGCGCCCAGAAAAACCCTAGAAACGAACCAAAAAATGTGCTCACGACTCGTGGCGATTACAGTCTCTCTCCCAAAATTCCACATATGTTTTGAAACAACTAATGCTAAACAATAACATTGTTTCAACTAATTGTTCAAGGCGGAATTTAATAATTAAACTTGAGTTATCGAGAGTAATGAGTCTCTTTGGTAAGTAATAACTTGGGAGGCAAAGTTGTAAACTCAGTTTATTTTAGTCAAGTCTTATTAAGACATGTGTGTAAGGCGTATCGTGAATAAAGCTCTTATTATCTTCGCGTCATGGCTGTGTATTTGGCGCTGTTGGCGTATTGGCTGCTGCGCTGCGTGTCGCGGGTTTGATTCCCACACGGAACAAATATTTGTCATCATCATTATACCATCACGTCTGTATTCCCTGAAGGTTGGTGTACTAATATACACCAACAATTCGCCGATATGTTTAGGTCCTATGTAGTAGGGGGCGAGCCTATTGCTAATAACCGGGCTAAAATCCTTGGAGCTGCTACTGAGAATTTCATAGAAAACCCAATACCACTTTTTGCTCGACCTGGGAAGCGAACCCAAGACCTCTAGCGTAGCAGCCGCTCTTAGCACCACTAGGCTACCGAGGCAGTCAACTAATTATTACTAAAATAATATTGTATTAAGTTCTATAAATAAGTAATAAAACAAATGTTTGCATGTCACACTATCATGACTAAGTGTTCAGGATCTGTAAATATTTATGTTTTTTTTTTTTTTTTTTGGTGGGTGGGAAATCATCAAATAACTTCTCCCGCCCTGGGCGGGGCGGGAGGCAGTGTCAGACTTTTACTGACTAAAACCCACCCATGTTCCTTCTTGTGCCCTTTGCGTTCCGGGGGCGCGGTATCTCTTGCGAACAACCCGCAGCCCCGGCAGGCATCGGCCCTCAGTGGCCCCTTCCTAAATATTTATGTTAAGACCGAAATTGTACCAACACTTTTTTCGAATAAATTGATTTGATTTAATTTGAAAATTTGTTCGAAAAACTGTTGTTTTAAAACTGAATTTATCGTAGAAGTAACTTCTATGAAGCTGGTGGTTTTAATAAAAGTCAGTTTTTATTTTTAATGCAAGCAGTATGGGGGTCGTGGGAGTTTTTAAACTTTAGTTAAAACTGCAATCATGATTATACCAGCCTATTATTGTCCTGCAGGGCAAAGGCCTCTTCTCATACAGAGAAAGCAAAACATTGATCAATAGGCTCGCTCAAAGCGGATTGGCAATTTTTTACATACCTATATTATTTATAAGTCCAGGTTTCCTCACGATGTTTTCCTTCACCGATATCAACGATGTCTTAGATAAACAGATAGGATGAAAAGATAAAAACTTATTTTTAAAATTTGGTACCTCTGGAAGTTAGACCCAAAATCTCCGAAACCAGATTCATTTCATTAATGTGAAAATCATGTGTTTTTACACACATTATACCTAGACTGCCACGTTAGCATAGTGGTCCTAAGCGCGACTGCTACGCTAGAGGTCTTGGGTTCGATTCTCAAGTCGAGCAAAGTGTTATTGGGGTTTTCTATGAAATTTTAAGTAGCAGCTCGGAGTTAGGATTTTTGCCCAGTTAATGGCAATAGGCTCGCCCCCTATTACATGGGACTTAAAACATACCGGCAAACTGTGGGTGTACATTGGTGCACCTTTGCCTAACCCTCCGGGGAATACAGGCGTGATGGTATGTTATGTTACGTAATAATTAGTAACCATGACAATTCGGAAATGTATTATGTTATTAGTCAAATTATAGAAAAAATGTTATTATTGCTGTCTGAGGGTAAATATTGTGTATATTAATTTCAGTTTCAGTTTTTACTCGAAGCATACATTTTTATTTTTCGGAGCGGGGGCCCTAAATTGCCTACACTGTCTAATGGTAAGTCCGGCCCTGCTTTTACCTATCATCAACTCAACTTCAAATAAGCGTAACAAAAATGGAGATACCTACTTAAAAACTGTTTTAATTACTTTTTGTACTAATTGCTCCGTGCTTAAGCACTAAACCTCACCACTCGAGAAAGTTTAAGCTAAAGTTTATTTATTAGCTTTTTTCTGAAACAGCTTAAGACTGTTCTTTCTTTCAACATAGACTATTACTTAGCTAAGACTGAATGGTACATACATACCATCACGCTTGTATTCTCCGAAGGGTTAGGTAGAGGTGTACTAATATACACCCACAGTTTGCCGGTATTTTTAGGTCCCATGTAATAGGTGACGAGCCTATTGCCATTAACAGGTCACAAATATTAACTCCGAGCTGCTACTGAGAATTTCATAGAAAAGCCCAATAACACTTTGCTTGACCTGGGAATCGAACCCAAGACCTCTAGCGTAGCAGTCGCGCTTAGGAGCACTAGGCTAACGAGGCCGTGAAAACAATACTAGGTAAATTAATACTAATAATAACACCATCCTAATGTAGTACATATAAGTTGAAAAGTCACTTTGGTACTTGCCTGGTATCGATCCCACAACCTCAGGCATATGAGGCGGGAGCCTTAACCACTGGACCATTATGACATTGTAGTAATTCGAATCAAAACAAAAGTCAAAACACAAATAAAATAAAATTAGAAAAAAATGCCACCGTGGCAGTCCCATCCTTGTTTCCACAATTAAAACTAAACCCTTAATTAAAGCATTGTTTATTTTTAATAAAAGGGAAGCAAAGTTTAATTTGACGTAAGTACATCTGCCCCAGAGGCAAGGTTGGACTTTCAGTTAGAGAACTGTTTGAACCCGTTTTAGAGATCCGCACGGAGTTTGAACAGGGATAGTTTTGAAGTGATGTTAGAAACAAATGAAAAATAAGTTTTGGGTAAAAAATTACTTTGTGTTTTGTTAGGATTGGATATTGGTGACTAAACTACAATATGTCGGTTATAAATAAAAATTGCCTCGGTAGCCTAGTGCTTTTAAGCGCGACTGCTACGCTAGAGGCCTTGGGTTCGATTCCTATGTCGAGCAAAAAGTGTTATTGGGGTTTTTCTATGGAATTCTCAGTAGCAGCTCGGAGTTAGGATTTGTGCCCGGTTAATGGCAATAGGCTCGCCCCCTATTACATGGGACCTAATACATACCTGCGAACTGTGGGTGTACATTGTTACACCTCTGCCTAACCCTTCGGGGAATACAGGCGTGATGGTATGTCATTAAAAATTCAATCATGATTCGAAGGACATGTGGCGCCATCTATTATCATAAGTACGTTATTGTTTTATTTCCTCCGGAAGAGTATAGTAGTCGCCACGAGTCGTGAGCACAAACGTAGTACGCGATCAGTCTGACAGACGGACCAATCGCGTGTTGCGTGGGGGACTCAAAACACCCAGAAAGGTATCTAAAAACCCAAAATTGAACTCACGACTCATGGTGGCTACTATGCTTTCTTTAAGGATGAAAAGGTCCCTATGTCAGTTTCTGTACACCTAACAACGTATATGCAAATAACAGGATGATCGGCTCAGTGGTTTAGGCTTGAAAGGGTAACAAACAAACTTACATTTGCATTTTAATATTAGTTAAAATCATTATTAAAATAGCCCATCCATTTTTTAGACTATCCAAAGTGCGTGCATTTTTATGTACTGAGTTAAATGATACAACAAAATACGTTGTGATATTTAAAAAGTAAATTAAAGAAATGTTAGAAATTACTTTTCGAAACCAAGCATAATTATTACGAATGATTGAATTAATTCATATGTACAAATTATTATTATAGTTGGTGGTGTGACAACCCTGTGCTTCGGAAAACACGTAAAGCAGTGGCGCCCGGCTGGTTGTTCGTAAGAGATACCGCGCCCCCGGAACGCAAAGGGCACAAGAAGGAACATGGGTGGGTTTTAGTCAGTAAAAGTCTGACACTCCCCCCCGCCCCGGTTATTTGATGCCGGCCCCTAAGTTATTTGATGATTTCCCACCCCCCAAAAAGAAAAAAAATCCGGTTAAACTGGAGGCCGACCCCAACATAGTTGGGAAAAGGTTAAGCAGATGATGATGAAATTATTGCATTAAAGCTATAAAAAAAATGTAGGTATGTATGCGGCTTCTTGCTTATTCTTCTCCATACGAATCTACCTCTAGGAAGGGGTATAATTTTTGGGGCACTTAGATTTTTTTATTTGCAAACAATTTCCAAAGTGCATTTGAATCTATACTAATATTATAAAGAAGAAATATTTGTTTGTTTGTTTGTTTGTAACGAAAAGGCTCCGAAACTACTGGACCAATTTTAACTCTTATTTCACCAATAGATAGCTACATTATTCCTGAGTAACATATGCTATATAACATCACGCTACGATCCACCGGACTGGAGCAGAAACGAAAGGGCAGTTCGCTAGTGGTCTAATAAAATTGAAAGAAATGTTCTCACTGTATTATTTGATACCATAAACAACAAAAATACTTTTTACAAGTCCTACAGGAAAAGTTAAATAAAAAAAATAAAAATAAGAAATCACCAAATCATTAGTTTATTAATTAATAACAATATATATACGTTTAATACTTAACCCGAATGAGAATCACTCGTTTCACTGTTTGCAAAAAATCTATCTTCAAGATTTTTTTCAAACTACATAAAAAAAAAAACTTTAATACTTGGGATTGTGGGCCCCAATGTTTAGCGTGAGTTACATAACGCATTACCATTAACAGTGATTATTCACACTGAGAATAAGTCATATTCCATCAATAATTTTACTCAAACTTAGACTCAGTTTACACCGAGATGCGAAGCGACGCTGCGCGCACTTTGTAATGTCACTCACTTAAAATATAACCTTATTTATTACACGAAAAGATACACATTTCATTGTGAGAATTCAGCGGTGCAAGGTATTCTGAATTCTCACAATGAAATGTGTATGTTTTCGTATAAACAAAGTTATATTTTAAAAGTCGAAATACGTGCAGCGTCGCGCCGCCTCGCATCTCGGTATGAACTGACCCTTACTTAGTTTGGTGGTCAGTAGTAAACGGCTGTGTAATTTGTCTATTCACACCCCGTATACAAATCTTTTAAAGATTGTGTATATAGAAAACAAATCTTCTTCTGGCGCAGCCTGGTAAGGATGGATGAGGGGGTTTAAGTCGTAGATATGGCATCAAAAAACTCGTCACCATCGCTATCAACCAGACAAGGTAAATTCTCTTTCTCTGCGACACTATTTTGAGGTGATAGCCGCGTCTCATATTCTTTGCGCCACACACTTATGAACACGGCATATGTATCATAATAAACTTGGAGAGAGTCGTTATTGTTGCATTGTGCTATCACTTTTTTCATAATCGCGTCAACAATATCCATATCCTTGATTTGAGTGATCGCAGCCTCCAAACGTTCAGGGTCCAGCGACTCAGAAAAATAATTTTTGCCACAGTTTGATTCACACATTTCTATTATTTTGTCTAATTGCTTCAACTTAGTTTTTTGTTTGTATATCGCGTCTTTGAGTTGTTGCTTGTATTTTTGCCAGTTCTTCTTTGCTATGACGTCGTGCCAGACGCGGTATTCCTTGCGCCAATAGCTCGTTTTCACCCTGAGCTCACGGGTATAGTCAGGGATGTAGCGCAGGCCACACTTTTTGAGTTTCTCGTCTGTCATGTTATATTCAATTTCTTGAATACATTTTCTATTGGACTCCTCTTCAATGGCGGGAACTTTTTTGTTCACAATTTCGGACTCGAGAACTTCTTCTACGGTACCTATAGGAGGCATAGTAATTACTAAGTTCACTGAACTTCTAAAATAACCGACGTTAACACTTTAGAGGTTAATTGAACACTGCACTGTGAAACGATGTCATGTTTTTAAACATCGAAGGGTTCGTGTTGCGAGAAAAAGTTGGCACTATACAACCCATGCGCTATCTCTTTTTCGCTCTGACATTGAGCATTCCAGCGGGGCCGCAGTTATAAAAAAAGGGCTCAAAATATAGATTCCAGAGCCGTATCTAACTGGGTATGGAAACTGTGGATAGAATTGACTAGGATTGTAGATGTAGCCCGGTATAATAATCAAAATATGAAACAAAACAAACGGTAGTTCGCGACGCGTACAGTGCTCGTTTGTATCGAACGGTCGTTCCTGCGAATGCCACGATAGGTGCGTCGGCGCCGGTCGTCACCCCGCCGCCGCCCCTCCTCCTTCGTCCGCTTCATACCCTTCCGTCGTCCTGGCCAGTTAGTGACAAATAAGAAATAATAGTTTATGTTGGATCATAAACATCAACCCTTCGGGGAATAAAGGCGTGAAGGTGAGGACGGAGACTTCTGCGTCCACGACAGCCGACATTCCCGCCGACGAAGTTTCAAGGAAAATTTAGTTTTCAATATTTAAATTACTTGTCATTCCACTCTTAACACAATTACATAAAGTTTAAAGTCGCTCAACTAAAATTGACTAACCAAATTATACACCACTTAACGTTTTCAATTTAAGCATTATTTGATTTTAATTAAAGCAATTAATTTTAGTCTAAAAACCCTTTTAACAGAACCCGGTAGACTTCAAGATGGAACTTGAAACCCTAGTAGCGTGAACTGAATTTTAAAATAGGTAGCTAATCGAATGTTTGATTTCACGCCATTCCTGTATTGTATTCCCCGAAGGGTTAGGCAGAGGTGTAACAATGTACACCCACAGTTTGCAGGTATGTTTAGATCCCATGTAATAGGGGGCGAGCCTTTTGCCATTAACCGGGCATAAATCCTAACTCCGAGCTGCTACTGAGAATTTCATAGAAAAACCCAATAACACTTTTTGCTCGACCTGGGAATCGAACCCAAGACCTCTAGCGTAGCAGTCGCGCTTAGGACCACTAGGCTACCGAGGCAGTTATTATTATTTATCTTCATAAATAAATAACATTGAAGTGACTGTTAGTCATGCATGTAAAAATAGCAGCTTTTTACCGAGTGCTTAAACGGTAAATATACCAAAAAAAAAATGTCTGTATATTTGCTTCTGCTAATCACTTAAATGGCTGGACCAGTTTTGACTTGACTTTTACTGACAGGTACCTGATGTTAGAATCCATAGTATTATCAGTTGTATTCAGATCGTCAACGGTCATAATTTCTACGAACCAGTTTCTAACATTATCTGCAACTGGGACCAGCTGGGACTGTCAAGGTCATTGTTTCTAGCAAGAAAAAGACGGAGCTATACACGCCGTATAGCGCCATCCTTATTTGCAACACGTCTGCCGACCGTTGGCGTCAGTTCGAATTTTAAATAGTGTTCCATTCAATTTTAAAGTGTTTGGGCGCTTGCTAAGTTTAGAAAGCATTTACGAAGTACGTTATAAAAAGCATTTTAACAAAAATGGATAACTTATTTACAGACCGCGTTATCGAGCTGATTTTTAAAATTGTTTTCGAATTGGATGTCACTGAAGAGAACTCGAAAACGTACACCTGAGATATATCCCTGAGAACCTACAAGAGCTGAAGGAAAAAGAAAACTACTGGAAAAAGGAGATCAAATATTGGGGCGACCTCATATCCGAGAGGAATTGGAAAGTGTACGAAAAAAAGTAGAAGACGAGATTCATAAACACAAAAAAAATATTGAAGAATACAAATGACAAAATACATTGTAAATTCGTGCAAGACCAAAAAGACAAAAACCATTTTAAGGAGTCACTGGATCCGGAACGCGTTCAAGATTTAGTTACGTATATTAAAGAAAATGGGAGTAATGAGGATCTGTTTTCTGGAATTTCCACTCAAATGCTTTGTGTAGCATACGCAACGTTCATTCTGTTTAAAGAATACAGAGTAATTCGTTCACGTCAAAAGAAAGAACCGGCCAATGGAAAATATTAACTTATTATATATATACCATCACGCCTGTATTCCCCGAAGGGTTAGGCAGAGGTGTCACAATGTACACCCACAGTTCGCCGGTATATTTAGGTCCCATGTAATAAGGGGCGAGCCTATTGCCATTAACCGGGCACAAATCCTAACTCCGAGCTGATACTGAGAATTTCATAGAAAAACCCAATAACTCTTTTTGCTCGACCTGGGAATCGAACCCAAGACCTCTAGCGTAGCAGTCGCGCTTAGGACCACTAGGCTACCGAGGCAGTAACTTATTAATAAAATGTATAGCCCGCGTAGTCATCAGCGTTAATTTACTTTGGTTACTGCTCTGCTCCTGTTGGTCGTAGTCTCATGTTCTGTACGGATAAAACTTTCTCTTGAATCACTCTATATACTGATGAAAACTGCATTAAAATCCGTTTGCGTAATGAAAAAGATCGAAGCATACAGATGGACAGACGGCGGGAAGTGACTTTGTTTTATGTAGTTAAAACGATCTAAGCATGTAGACGAACAGACTTTGTTTTATACTTTGTAAGGATATAGCCTATTAAATTATGGTCCTACTAAAGGGCAATGACCTCGTCTCGTACAGAGAAGACACGAGCTTGATCTGTGGGTATAAGCTATGTTGTATTTAGTGCGACAGTTCTATGTACGTGTGATTCTTCATTAGGGTTGGGCTTTATCACAAGTATGTACATTATTGAAAATTGATATATACCTAAATGATTTGGTGATATTTTTTTTTTTATTACACCCTGAGAACTAATTTTATAAAAGTCAAAAATCAAAGCATTTATTTCAATTAGACCATTTACAGGCACTTTTAAACTGTCGAGAAGTTACAGTTTAAAGTTGAAGCTAATTGCTCGTTGCAAAACTTAGGTCTCTATGGTGAAGAACGAGCATGAAACTCTATGGACACTCTTTTCTATCAATTTGGTTTTTACAATATCTTGGTTACTGCCTCGGTAGCCTAGTGGTCCTAAGCGCGACTGCTACGCGAGAGGTCTTGGGTTCGATTCCCAAGTCGAGCAAAAGGTGTTATTGGGTTTTTCTATGAAATTCTCAGTAGCAGGTCGGAGTTAGGATTTGTGCCTGGTTGATGGCAATAGGCTCGCCCCCTATTACATGGGACCTAAATATACCGGCGAACTGTGGGTGTACATTGAGACACCTCTGCCTAACCCTTCTTGGTATACAGGCGTGATGGTATGTGTGTAAATTACTAATATTTTTGTTTTATTATGAAGTTTACGCAGGCAAAGCCGCGGGCAGACGCTTGGATATTAATAAGGTACGTGACGTAGTAATTTCTAATTTATATTTGCTAACTAACGACTTTTTCATAACATCCAATATTTCATTTTGTGATTAGCAACGGTCATAACTCAGTTTGGAAAAAAAAATATTAGGCAGCCGCCATTTTTTTAAACCCCATTTATCAGAAACGATTTTAATATGAAAAATGTTCTTTACTTCATTTAGTAACATTTGTTGATAACCCGTAGATGCTAGGGCATTATTAATAGAGAAAGAGAAAGAGTCACCGCGGCCCTGGAACGCAAAGTGCATTAGGAGGAACACGGATGGGTTTTAGTTAGTAAAGGACTGACACTCTCTTCCGCTCCCCCCAGAACAGAAGAAGTCATTTGACGATTTCCCATCCTTGTCGTCGGTTGCGACCGGCAGAGGGCCTTAGGCTGCTTATCCACCAAAGCACAGTAAGGCTGCGGAGAAACGGAGAAATATTAACCAATAGGATTGCATAAAATCTCTGATCCAGTAATGCTCCTGTGGACAGGCAGCCTCCAGTCATGTAACTATTTCTAAAAAAGAAATCTGCGTCAGTAACAGCTGTCTGCTAACTTCACAGAATTTATAAACTGTCCATTGCTTTGTTCTTTTTATAAATGGAAACCTTAAAATGTAACAAGGTTTTTATGCGGGAAACATTTTGATTATTAACTTTTATTCAAGTTTTCCTGTTTCGAGTCTCGATATTTTTAGATTTTCTAATTAAGAGTTTAATTGCTTCTTTTGTGGAGCAATCTTGTAAAGGTTATTTTAAATCTCGCGTAAGCAACCGCGAACGGCATAAGTAATTAAAAATGAACTTATTTGTGGTTAGAAAAACAACACACATTTTTACTTTTTGAAACCATTTGTAAATAATCATGTAACATTAAGATTTGTAGTGTGTGTCTGTCACTTGATTTTGCTGTCGAGCAAAAAGTGTTATTGGGTTTTTCTATTAAATTCTCAGTAGCAGCTCGCAGTTAGGATTTGTGCCCGATTAATGGCAATAGGCTCGCCCCCTATTACATGGGAGCTAAACATACCGGCGAACTGTAGGTGTACATTGTTACACCTTTGCCGAACCCTTCGGGGAATACAGGCGTGATGGTATGTACAAAAAATTGTTTGTTTATTACTTATACTGGCTGACTTTTTTATGTGTTTAAAGTAAACTTTTCATACTAAAAAACAAACAATAATAAATAAATTTTGTTAGTTTAAATTCTGAAAAAAAAAACCAAAATATGTTCCTTCAGGTTTATATTCTGTTCAACAATTACACCCTATTTTTTCCAGACGGTAAAAACTTTTAACGTTAAATTGCTTTGATCACCGAGCTTAAAAGTCAGTCAGTCTTTTCCCAACTATGTTGGGGTCGGCTTCTAGTCTAACCGGATGCAGGTGAATACCATTGCTTTACATGGAGCGACTGCCTATATGACCTCCACAACCCAGTTACTGGGCAACACGATACCTCTTGGCTAGACTGGTTGTCAGACTTCCTGGCTTCTGACTATCCGTAACGACTATCAAAGATCTGCGAATGACAGCCGGGACCAACGGCTTTACGTGCTCTCCGAGACACGGGGGTGTCACACCACCAACTTTCAAACTCCGGGCTGCTACTGAGCAAATCCTAATGGAAAAATCCAATAACACTTTTGCCCGACCTGGGAATCGAACCCGGGACCCCACGCTTATTAGTCGCACTTGCGACCACGACACCAACGGGGCAGTTAGATTGTTAGATCGTTTTATTATATCGTGGACTTTAAATTAATTTAAGTATGAAATGGCCAATCCACCTTGAGAAAGCGTGGTGATCAATGCTCTTGCCTTCTCTAAATGGGAAGAGACTGTTTGTGACTTTCTTCGCGTCAAATTTGATATATTGTCTCACGGGAGCCATACGTTTTTCCGAGATAAACAGTATCCTATATATTATTCCACTCTACAATCTATCTCAGTACCAAATCTCATCCAGATCCGTTCAGCCGATTAAACATGAAAGAGTAACAAACATCCATCCATCCTCACTAACTTTCGCATTTATAATATTAGTTGGATTATATCTATACTAATGTTATAAAGCTGAAGTGTTTGTTTGTTTGAACACACTAATCTCAGGAACTACTGGTTTAAATTGAAAAAATATTTTTGTGTTGGAAAGCGTATTTATCTAGGAAGGCTGTAGGCTATATAACATCACGTAACCTAATGAGGGTGAAACGCGGATTGTGTAACGCGGATAAAGTCGCGAGCAGATGCTAGTATTATATAAGGATAGGAGTAGGATACTAGGATTTATGCTTACCACCTCCACCACGCAGTTCTTGAGTAAACTTATCTAATAACTCACAACCAAAAGTGTGTTTTAACTTTTAACTGAATTATTAAAGTCTGGAGTAACTTTAAACTCTAACAAGATTAAATTAGAACTCTCATTAGTATTAATTAGTAATCCGTTAGGAACACCAGGTAGGAGAGAACCACTTAGTGTTAAAAGCGGCTTAAATAATAAAAAACTTGCTTAAATATTTAAGTGCTTACCTTTTAACATGTTTTATGATTGAGTTCTAAGTAATCTTGTAAATAGGTTATAAATAAGGGTATTTTATTGTTTAACAATCTCTTTTTAGAGCGAAAATTCAGAATCTTTTTATAGCACCTTATAATCTTTTTATGACACACCTTTTCAAAATAGAAGAATAGTATTAATGGCAATAAGGCGTTTTCCATAAAGTTCCGTTATTTTCAACACACTAGCTCGTAAAGTGGCTCTTATTGCACAGATTTGGGGATCATAATGCGATGTATTAAGAATATGTCGTTTTTACATTATATTACCGCACTAGTGAGGTAACAATGTATATTCCTTACGAGTGTATTAAAAAACGTCGCATGCAACGGGTGAGCATATTATTATTACACTCTCGGCTACATTAAAATCTAGTGTCGACCGTAATGACCAACTCACCTCTCCTCACCCACACCTCACCTGCAGGTTTTTCAGATAAATATAAATCTATTTAACCTTGCCTAATTGGCTATCGCAATAATTTGTTTAAATTTTTTTTAAGCGTGGCTACATTTTGATGAACATGAAGTTAACCTATTTAAATATAAATTGGAAAACGTGGAAGTGACCTGAAAAATTCAGTTTTAAAATAAATTGAAAATTCCCAGAAATGTATTTGTGATGAAGCTACATATTTTGATACTGTAGGTAATAAGCTAGTATGAACTGTTGCTGTCTTTTAATTCTTTGTGGTCGAAGCAGAGACCGTGATACTGTTATTTTTATTTTGTCATTACAATTTCTGAATACACTGTATTCCTTTTTTTAACCCCCAATGCAAAAACGACGGGGTGTTATAAGTTTGACGTGTGTGTGTGTGCGTGTTTGTCCGTACGCATGAACCGATTTTGATTTAGTTTTTTTTATTGTAAGGTATATTAGTCGGGAGTGTTCTTAACTTAATTTCTTAGAAAAAAAATCAAATATTGAAATTTAAAGGAAACAATACTGATTTTGTTTTATTAGTTTTACAATACAAACTTCCAGCGTCTATTTTAGCCTAAGTTATTATTAAAAAAAAAAAAACAAAAATAAAGATCAAATTAATTACATTCAAAACTGCCAACACAATGAATAACGACTACCTTTTGCCCAAGATCTCGTCTACATAGATTTTAGAATTAACTAAAAATCCTAAATGATTCCACGAGTACATAAATCAGGCTAAAGATTATCCTAAGTGTTGTTAATCTAGATCGAAGTCTTTATAATAACATGTTTGTGTGCTTAATGTGGCCTAATTTCGTTTAGCAGTATAAGCGTAAAAGAGTTATAAACATTTTTTAATTAATAATTATTCGCGTTTAAAATAGTTGTAGGAAGACATGCGCCATAGAAAACTGTTAAAATTAATATGTTAGAAACACAAAATTAAAAAATATACGCCCGACAGAAGAATAAAAATCCCTACCACACCTAACAAAAGAGCTGACAGCTTTGAAACCGCTGAACCGATTTCTATCAAATAAAGCGAAGAACACTCCCGACTAATACACCTTTCAAACAAAAAACTGAATCAAAATCGGTTCATGCGTTCTGGAGCTACGATGCCACAGACAGACACACATGCACACACAGAGACGTCAAACTTATCCCCCCCGTCGTTTTTGCATCGGGTGTTAAAAATAGTAACGCATGCCATCCCCTTAACTAGACAACAAAATTTTTCACAAATAAACCCACACATTCACCTTTAGATCTCTTAAACAAAGTAACTTTGCCAAGGAAATTGTATCAGCAACGAAGTCAAAAAGCACCAAGAGATGGTAATAAGGTTACCTCTCTAACCCTCAAAGCGTCGGCAAACATATAACCGGAGTAATTACGTTAACTCGTTCGCAGTGCACGGGTTCATATTTATAGAATACTAGCTGTTCCCAGCGACCTCGTTCGCGTGATTTTTTCCACCCGCATTATGTTAGGTCTTTGGTTACTGCTTCTCTCCCGTGTGTCGTAGCGTGATGTTATATAGCCTATAGCCTACCTCGATAAATGAACTATCCAACACAAAAAGAGTTTCTCAATTCCAACCGGTAGTTCCTGAGATTAGCGCGTTCAAACAAACAAACAAACTCTTCAGCTTTGTAATATTAGTATTGGTAATACTTCGTGGGTTGTCTCAAAGTGATTATTTTTAAATGTTAAATATTAATCTTGTATAATGTATTGAAGATATTATTTTGGTTACATTGAGAAGAAGTTTGGCTTATGGGTCACGTATTTATTACATATATACCATCACCCCTGTATTCCCCGAAGGGTTAGGCAGAGGTGTACCAAGTTTTTTCACCCGCATTAGGTTACGTCTTTGGTTACTGCTTCTCACCTATTGGTGGTAGCGTGATGTTATATAGCCTATAGCCTTCCTCGATAAACGAACTATACAACACGATTTTTTTAATTCAAACCAGTAGTTCCTGAGATTAGCGCGTTCAACCAAAAACACAAACAAACTCTTCAGCTTTATGATATGATTATAGAATCGAGTTCCAAGCGGACGGAGTCACGGTCAAAGCCTAGTAAGTACTACACAAAATCCGCTTCGATAGCTGCTCTCTGAAATGTCACAGACAGGGCACGACAAAACTCCGGTAACAAAACGGAAAGGGGAACAACACAAAAGCTAGAACAGACAAAACCACAAGAGAGACAGATTTTTTTGGTAACTCGTCGGTGAAGACAAGCCTTAATTAACTCCACTTTTCATAATATTTCGCAAATGGTTATTTTTTTAGCACTAATGACTTGTTTTTCGAAGTAAAAGTGCGAAAATTTGGACGCAAAAATAGTAGAATAACTTTTATAAAAGTAAGAATTGTTATTTTTAGGGCTTACAATATTTTTTTCTTTTTTTTTTTTGGTGGGTTGGAAATAAAAAAAAAAAAAAAAACAAAAGGGCTTACAATAATAGTGTTAAATTATTGTGTAACTTGGTACACGTTTAAAAAAAATACCAGACTATTACCGTCCCACTGCAGGGTAAAAGCTTCTTCTACAGAGAAGGCACGAGCAATGATCACCACGTTTGCTCAAGGCGGATTGGCGATTTCAAACACATATTAATTACTAGCTGTTGCCCGCAACTTCGTCCGCGTTTCCGTCGTTTCTCGTAAAAAAAAAGTAGCCTATGTCCTTCCTCACGGTTCAGTGGTTTTGATGTAACAGACAGATTAACTTTCATATTTTAGTAGGGACATATAATATGTCAATCTACAATACTGTTGAAAAATATCGCAATACGGAACCGCACAATATTATTGTTGATAGCTGTGCCCGCGACTCCGCCAGCTTGTAGTAAGAGTAGACAAATATAATCAGAAAGCTTCGAACTGCTAAGCTATCGGGAGTTACACGTGATATTGTGAGTCAACCATAAAAGATAGACATATGCTGTCGTGGGATATTTTTTATATAATTTTAAGGAGAACATTTCCGTCATACATGATTTCTGTGTAGCTTTAACCATTAAAGTTGCACACGCGACGGAAGCTTAAAAAATGGAGTAACTTTTCCCGTTTTCCCACCATTTCCCTTCACTGCTCTGCTTCTATTGATTATAGCGTGATGAAAAGTATACTATAACTAACTCAGGAGTATGAAAAATAATTGTACCAAGTTTCGTTAAAATCCGTCGAGTAGTTTTTGTTTCTATAGCGGTTATACAGACAGACAGACAGACAGACAAAAATTGTACTGATTGCATTTTTGGCATCAGTATCGATCCCTAATCACCCCCTGATATAACTATCAGGGGGTGATTAGGGATTTCCAAAATAACTTTTGGAAATATATTTAATGTACAGAATTGACCTCTATACAGATTTATTATAAGTATAGATAAGTCCAGGTTTCCTCACGATGTTTTCCTTCACCGACGTCAATGATGTCCAAGATAAACTTAGAATGTACATAATTATGAATTGAACAAGTGACTTTGGTACTTGCCTGGTTTTGATCCCGCCACCTCATGCATGAGAGGCATTAACCACTGTGTTATCATGACATTATAGTATATAGATAACTTTTTATTTTTGCTATTATTATATTGAGTATAGAAGGAAGTATGTAAGGATCATAGCAGGTAGCGTTCTGTGTTGTTTCTGCCTACCCCCATGGGAAAAAGGCGTGAGTTTATGTATGTATGTATGTAATATTGAGTACAGCTATAAAATATTACAAACTTTGTTTGGGCCTAAATAAGATCGATTTTTTTATATTTTTTCTAGAATACAGAGAGGTCGAGGATCACCTAGTTATTTTGTTAGAGACGTAGCTACTTGTATATTAATATAAAACATTGCGACTGCTACGCTAGAGGCCTTGGGTTCGATGCCCAGGTCAAGCATAAAGTGTTATTGGTTTTTTTTTATAAAATTCTCAGTAGCAGCTCGGAGTTAGGATTTGTGCCCGGTTAATGGCAATAGGCTCGCCCCCTATTATATGGGACCTAAACATACTGTCGAATAAATGGTTTTTATTTTTTTCTTTCAACTGTGGTTGTACATTGGTACACCTCTGCCTAACCTTTCGGGGAATACAGGCGTGGTGATGGTATGGTATTTATGATATTTAGGTCTCAGTAAAATTGAATTATTTATATTTTGTTCTGGAATAAAGGAAGGTCGAGGGTCACTTAGTTATTTTGTTAGTAACGTACATACTTGTATATTAATATTGCCCTTTCATGTCAAGTGGAATAGCAAAGCAATACAAATTATTATTAAGTTCATTTAGGTTCTAAAAGCTTCTAAAATACCTTTGATGTATATTTTGAACTTTTTGTTAAGCCTTAACCTTCCCTTTTTAGCCTTAAAATAATAATGCCGGCCTATTGTCCCACCGTAGGACAAAGGCCTATTCTTATACAGAGTTGCCACGAGAATTGGTCACAACTTTTTCTAAAGATGGATTGGTGATTTCAGACTTATATCAATACATACATCACGCCTGTATTCTCCGAAGGGTTAGGCAGAGGTGTACCAATGTACACCCACAGTTCGCCGGTATGTTTGGGTTCCATGTAATAGCGGGCGAGCCTATTGCCATTAACCGGGCACAAATCCTAACTCCGAGCTGCTACTGAGAATTTCATAGAAAAACCTAATAACACTTTGGTCGACCTGGGAATTGAACCCAAGACCTCTAGCGTAGCAGTCGCGCTTAGGATCACTAGACCAACGAGGCAGTTAAATAATTAGTTATGTAGAAAAAGTTCGAAAAATAAATAAAGATGTTTCAAAACGTTCGTGAAATATTCATGAATCATTTCTTTGTACCCACAAAGTTATTTGATGACTATATAATTGTCAGAATAAAGATGATATTTCCTTTTTCGTCTTCTTTAGGAAAACGCGAGAAAGTTTTTATGTGTGCTGGAAGCTTTGAATTCAAGATGAGCTGTTGGGTTTTAAATGTTAATCCTTGTTTCTGCGGCGAATACAAACTACCCCTTGTTCTATTCCAAGACTGGAACGGACCCTAAACATATTGGCGAACTGTGGGTGTACATTGCTACACCTCTACCTAACCCTTCGGGGAATATAGGCGTGATGGTAAGTGTGGCTTTAAATAACAGAAGTGTACAGTTTCATATCTTTTACGTAATTCTTTAATTGGCCTAAATCCGTTGTAGCAATCGGCAGTACAACATATTTGAACATCTTCATGTTGCTTGTTGATGTAAATATGTTACTCGTACATAACCGCGGGCGCAAGTTGTTGACAACAATATCCGTCTGCATGTAATATCCGTCTCATTACAGTAAGTTATATTAAACTGAAATCACGTGTAAACATGTAATGTGTAAGATCTACGTTTTCCAGCTAATGGGAATTTGTGTTCGAATATTTTATAATGGGAATTTCCCTATCGTGACCGCAATTTGACAGACCGATTGAAACTGATAGACAGTATCAGAAACACCACATTCAGCTTCAGATCGCAAATTATAAACGTAGCTCAAAAAGCTGCAAGATTGAAATGGAGCTCGGCAGGCCATGTCTGTCGGATGCTAAGCGATGGGCCAGTATATCACAAGAGTGGAGTCTTGACACAGTTAGACGGGATTGCAACAGACCTAGGAGAAGATGACGGGACGCCCTGGATGGTTTCTTAAGGAACTGGCGAGAGGAGTTACAACACAGGGGGAAGTGGAAGGAACGATGGGAGGCCATGCCCTTAAATGGGACAGCAGTTGGTAAAATATTTGTTATTGTATTTGTCATGAATAAACTATTCCTGTAAATAAGACATAGATAAGTCCTTCTTTCCTTTTTCTAAAAATGGTTTCCTAAAAGTTGAAATCTCGCCGGAGTACAAGCGTATCCGGATTTCTTTATCCGAAAATAATTCAAACATCTAAAATAGCGGTTCCGTACATTTATGCATCACATGTTCATGTTGATGTTGATGTGTTTCGCTACGAATGTAAATAATACGTCTGTTTTGTTGTCTGTTTTCATTCATTCGTTTGTTTCAGTTAGCTTTTGTATCTTTGGGAGAGCTGGGAACAATTTAGATGTACCTACTGTTTATTTGTCAGAAAACGGAAAGTTATGTACAAGGAAATCTGGTTTTGAAATTTAACATAATGGCTGTGTCTTTTATATTCATTTCTCGATGTTCTGCTTAACAAATAATGTCAAAAAAGTTAAGATAATCTTGAGCCTTATCTACTCAGCCTTTATTTAAAAAAAAACCAACTATTTTCCCAATAGTTTGACTTACCACTGATTTGGACTTCGACTAATACATTTTTACACCAGTTTTTTTGAAACTAAAACAAATATTTAGCCCAAGCGTCTCCGAGGCATCTAAGTAGTATTCCATCTGTTTGTGCTCATCAATCATATCTTCGTGTGTGGGCGTAACATCGTAACACGGCCGTGGATTATCGGGGATTCGTAATACATGGTGATAGTCGTGGATTACAGCATCTTTACAGATGATAAGAGCTTTAATTTTAATGATTTACAAGATATTTTATATTTTATTTGTGATTAGATGATATTAAGGAATATGCATGAATTTTTAAAATCGCATGTAGTAACAAAATATGAAAATACCGTACTAGAGATGACAAAAAGTGAAATTCAAATTAAAATCGGCCAAGAAATACGGCCGGTGTAAGCATTTAACACTGTTAATTACGTACCTATAGCACAGAGAGATCCGACATGGACTGTGACGTCACATAACATTACGGCCATTTATAAATTCCGTGTTAATTTCGTTTTGCTAGAACGAGATAGAAAACTAATCTTGGATGACTTTATTTTATCATAATTATTCGACAAAAAAAACAACTTCCTTCAAAAACTAAAAAGTAAAAAAAATAACTTTAGCTTTGGAAGTCGGCGGCTTTGGTTCTGTTTGTTGTTTTGTATTGCCACCGACTTCCAAAGCTAAAGTTATAAAAAAAAATATACCATCACGCCTGTATTCCCCGAAGGGTTAGGCAGAGGTGTAACAATGTACACCCACAGTTCGCCGGTATATTTAGGTCCCATGTAACAAGGGGCGAGCCTATTGCCATTAACCGGGCACAAATCCTAAAGGTATAACTAAAGCTATAGCTAAAGTTAGTTTTCTTACTAAACAACCATCTCTCTCTCTCTCTATCAAACAAAAAAAGAATTATCAAGACATACAAAAACAAAAACATACAGACGAATTGATAACTTCCTTTTTTGAAGTCGGTTAAAAAATAGTTTACCAAACTGTTTATTACATGAATGAGGAAAAAATCATAGTGTTTTATTTTCAGATGGGAAATCATCAAATTACTTCCCCCGCCCTGGGAGGAGCGGGAGGGAGTGTCAGACTTTTACTAATTAAAACCCAGCCATGTTCCTTCTTGTGCCCTTTGCGTTCGGGGGGCGCAATATCTCTTTCGAACAACCCGTGGCCCCGGCAGACATCGGCCCTCAGTGGCCCCTTCCTTTTGCTGACATCTCTTTGAGGCTCTCTTTAAATTCCTAGTGTGGGGCAAGGTTTTATTCATAAAAAACAACTTTAAACTTTATTAAAACAAAACACTGCCAAAGGACCAAGGCATCGTCCCATCTTGGGCACGCCTTAATAGAGGCGGTAAGTCCCCTCTTTGAGGAGTGGCTGGAGAGGCGCCACGGCGCCCTCACCTACCGCCTGACGCAGGTCCTCACCGGACACGGGTGTTTCGGGAGGTTCCTGCACCTCATCGGGCGGGAGGAAACGTCCGGGTGTCACCATTGTGTGGATCGCCCCGAGGACACGGTGGAGCACACCGTGGCGGTATGCCCCGCTTGGGCGGAGCATCGCCGAGTCCTCGTGGCGGCCATGCGCGGCGGCGAACTCTCGCGTCCGGCCCTGGTGGAAGCCATGGTCCGGAGCGAGAGGGAATGGGATGCAGTCGCCTCCTTCTGCGAGGCAGTAATGCTTGAGAAGGAGGCGGCGGGACGGTTGAGACAGCGGTTCTCCCGTCCCAGCCGCCGCGGTAGACGCTCCGGACGTCGGGAGCCGCGAGACGACTCCCGGCCACCGTAGATACTGGCCTGTGGACGGTGAGCAATGGGTAGCTCACCGTCCTTACGTTGCATAACGACAGGCCGTGTCGACGGCGCGTTCGTGTTCCACGCGCGCCTCAAAGAGATGTCAGCAAAAGGAAGGGGCCACTGAGGGCCGATGCCTGCCGGGGCTGCGGGTTGTTCGCAAGAGATACCGCGCCCCCGGAACGCAAAGGGCACAAGAAGGAACATGGGTGGGTTTTAGTCAGTAAAAGTCTGACACTCCCTCCCGCCCCGCCCAGGGCGGGAGAAGTTATTTGATGATTTCCCACCCACCAAAAAAAAAAAAAAAAAAATCGTCCCATCTGTCCCTCATTCCATTTGACCCTCCCAAATAATTTATATACTAAGAGCGTCTCCATAACGATTACTTGCATCTGCCTCCCAAATACCTCCTGCATGAAATGGGATGGAACCTTTTTTTATGAAATACGGTCCTTATATTCGGGTTTATGGGGTAAAAGACCATACTTTGTTAGATAAGCCTTAAATGGTGATGGTGGAGGACTGAAGAAACTGTTAATGAGTATGAACAATATAGTACTGGCATGTAAGTATAGTTATTGCTATCCTTTTCTTTCGTTTGAAACAAGAAAGAGATGAAGTGAGGGTTGTCAAATAAGATCGGACTAAGACTTTCAACTGTATCCCACAATTTTAGAGAGTTTAACTATTTCTTTCATGTAATTGACTTTTACATTAAGAACCTTTATTTTATAATAAGCTAGCTTCTGCTCGCGACTTTCTCCGCGTCTTTAGTACATTATCCCACAAAAAATATCCTATGTGTTATTCCAAATCACAATTTATCTCTGCGGCAAATTTCATCCAGATCTGTTTAGCTGTTTAAGCGTAAAAGAGTAACAAACATACATCTATCCATCCATCCTCACAAACTGTCTCATATTAAATATTAGTAGGAAATAGGACTAGCAAAGTAAAGTCCTCTTCTCATTCAGAGAAGGTACGAGCTTTAATCACCACGCTTGCTCAAGATAGATCCGTATGTACTTTTATATGCATTTGGTGAAAAGCTTGTAATTTGAAATTACAAACAGACCCTTCAATTTTATTGATTTGGATAGATAAGTCCAGGTATCATCGCGATGTTTTCCTTTATCGATGTCAGATGTCCAAGGTAAACTAAGAGAAGTACCAACATATTATTATCATGAATTAAAATAGTCACATAAGTACTGGCCCGGATTCGAATACACAACTTCACGTACAAGAGGCAGGTGCCTCAACCACTTGGCCATCACGACATAGTGGGGAACGATTACAATTTCATCAATAGTATTCTTGTAGGTATTGCTTTAGCCGCAGTAATCTTTGTGGCGTTAATAGTTTTGCCGCTTTGTACTATGCCGATTCTATTAGTTTGGTTAAGTAAGCGTAAAGATAGTTAGCTTTTCTGGTTAACCGAGGCCTAAATTGTATGGGGTGCACGCAGAAAACCTCCACGTGGGCCTGATGGCTGCTGGTTCTTTACGAATATGTTCGGGGGAAAGAGCAGCCGTCGGGCTGGTGCACCCTGGGTACGGCCAATGCTCTCTTCATATCGGGGAGGGCATTGTCTGTAGCGAATTTCTGCGGGGGAGGGGAGCATGTTGCTCCATGACGGTTTCTCCACGTGTTCCTCGGATAGCAGAGGGCATCATGGAGAAACGTGAGAGACGAGGCCATTTCTAACCGATCGACCGTCGTCGATTTACGAAGGACGTGACCATGCCGCTGCGGTGCAGGCGCACCAAGGCGGCAGTCGTCTCTCTCCTCAAGGAGCACTCCTGAGGAGAGTCTCCGGCGGGTCCGCTGAGTTGGGTTGGCCAAACAGCGGACGAAGGCATGTTTAATGCCGCCGTCGGGGGCTTGGCTTAACCGCCCGGCCCAGAGGAAGGACACCTCTAAGATAAAAAACCCCCAATCCTAAGTTTTGAAGCGCGGCGAGAGGATGAATGGCTGGCGGGGATACCAGTCTCTAGCGCTTCCCCTGTGGGGTACCTGCCGACCCCCTACAGTATTTAGGCTTACCTCGGTACGGGGCACTGCCGGGGTGGACATTTATTCCTCCACTACTCGTGGGATCAGTTATGAATAAACGAAAAATTAAAAACAAAAATAATGTTAGTGATGTGCCAGATTTGGCGGAGAAGGAGCCACTTGCCGATAACGGCAACAAGAGCCGAGGAGGCTCTAGTCCTGGTGAGGACCATATGTCAGATCGGGACATGCGTGGGTGCACCCCAAATTATGGAGGAAGCGCCAACGCAGCCAGGATCTGGGGTCGACGGGGCTCTCCTCTAGCGAGGAGAACCTGTCGGCTCCCAAAGTAACGACGGCGCGAAGGGGACGAGGCCACGCAGTGGTAGGTGATTCAAGGGCCCGCTTCTTACGGCCCAAGACGCCAGTATCAGTGATGCGACTGGAGAGCGCGGAAAGCGATGGGACCATTCCTGGGGACCTGAGTGGAGAATCCGCTGCGTCTCCGCTGTTGCTGGGAAGCAACAAGGCAGAGGCAAACGCCGCAAAGCGGGCGCAGCGGAAGGCGGTCGCGGCTGATGAGGTCAGCGAGTTGTCCCGGAGGGTCCGAGAGCGGCGCGATGCTCAGGCGGCTGCCGGAGAGAGCCTATCGGCGGTGGCGCTCAGTCGCCAAGTTCTGGATGGTGTGGACGTTGTCTTGAAGGTTGCCACTAAATCTGGCAGCCTGAAGGGCACCTTCACAAAAGCTCTAAAGGAGGCAGCAGAGGGCATTAAGGAGGCAGCTGGGGTCGTCCTTAACCGCACAAGCTCAGAGGAGACGGCGAAGCTATGGGAGGAGAACGGCCGTTTACGAGCCGAGCTCGAGGACCTCAAACGGGAGCTTGCCACTCAGAGGACTGAATGGCAGCAGAGGCCTACTGGTTCTGCGGCTATCGGGTCCTCTCCTGTCTCTGCTCTGCCGCTGTCGATCACACCCTCGGCCCCTACGCCTGCGACAGATACGGAGATCGAAAAGATTGTCCGTATTTGCATGCTGCAGTGTGGGGGTATGATGAATGCCCGTCTGCAGGGCCTGGAGTCGAGGCTCCTACCGGCAGAAACACTCCGGCCACCACTCGCTGCGGATAGGCGGAGAAAGGAGGTGATCGTCACTGCGGACCCTGTTACCACCGGGAAAAATAAGGGGCCCAGGAAGCCCGCCGAGGTTACGTCCGCACCCATGGCCCCGGCGACCGCAACCGTTCCGGCCAAGGAAGCTTGGACGACGGTCGTAAAAAGGGGCCGAAAGAAGAAGAAAGTGGTGGTGTCGGCTCTTGCTACGCCTGCACCCGCACCTAAAAGGACGCAGCGGCCGCCAAAAGTGCGTGCCCCACGCTCCGCGGCAGTAGTGGTTACGCTGCAGCCCGGAGCCATTGAAAGGGGCCTGTCGTATAAGGAGGTTCTGACGGAGGCGAGAGCCAAAGTCGCGTTCCCGGACCTGGGAACACCGACCGGCTTCAAAATGAGGTCGGCGATTACGGGAGCGCGGCTTTTCGAAGTGTCGGGTGCCTCGAGTACCGAAAAGGCGGATATCCTGGCCGCCAAACTGAGGGAAGTTCTCAACCCAGATGACGTCCGGGTATCCAGGCCAATGAAGACTGCTGAGCTGCGTGTCGATGGTCTGGATGACTCGACGACGCCAGATGAGGTCGTGGCGGCCATAGCAAAAAGCGGTGGATGTCCGCCCGAGGAGGTGCGAGCGGGCGAGATTCGTACCAACGCTGCAGGGCTTGGCACGATCTGGGTACGGTGTCCAGTGGCGGTGGCGAACAAGGTCGCTGACGCAGGACGACTGTTGGTGGGTTGGGTTGCAGCGAGGGTCAAGCTACTGCAACCCAGGGCAATACGGTGCTACCGGTGTCTGGACATTGGGCATGTCCGGGCACGGTGCACCGCCGAAATAGACCGCAGCGAGCAGTGCTATCGTTGTGGTCAGCCCGGCCACAAGGCGGCCCAGTGCACCGCCACACCAAACTGCAGCCTCTGTACTGCTGCAGGGAGGCCCGCGGGGCACAGAGCTGGCGGGAAAGCCTGTGGCGCGCCCGCCCAGAAAAAGAAGAGGGGTGCAGCGAAGGCCGCGGGGGGCTCTTTACCCCCCCCGCGGCCTAGCTGCCCTGCGGCCGACTCCCGGCCAAGGAATGATGCTGAGGAAATGGACTGTGTATAATGGCACTGCACCATTTCCTCCAGGGCAATATCAACCACTGTGCCAGAGCTCAGGATCTCTTGCTCCAGAGCATGGCAGAGTGGTCGATTCGTGTGGCGGTGATTGCCGAGCCGTATTTTGTCCCCCCCAGGGATAACTGGGCGGGTGACCTAGACGGATTGGTGGCCATCATCGGCGGGGCTCTTGTCAACCCGTCTCGAGGTCACGGCTGGGTGGCCGCCCTCGTGGACGGCATTGGCACTGTTGGGGCATATTTTTCGCCCAACAAGACCCTCGCCGACTTCGAGAACTTCCTTGTCGAGTTGGGTGCCGTCGTTGGCCGTTACCACCCTCGTCCGGTGCTGTTGCTCGGGGATCTCAATGCCAAGTCTGCGGCCTGGGGATCCCCGGTCACCGATGCGAGAGGCGAGGCATTGGAGGAGTGGGCGATTACGACGGGCCTGGTCGTCTTAAATCGGGGTTCGGTCCTCACGTGCGTGCGGCAGCGGGGCGGATCAATAGTAGACGTGTCGTTCGCTAGCCCCGCTGTCGCGAGCCGTGTCCGCGACTGGCGTGTCGCTGCAGAGGTGGAGACGTTGTCGGATCATCGATATATCCGTTTCGACGTCTCCGCCCAGAGTGCTGGAGGCCGCAGGCCATCTGCCCCGCGAAGGGACGGCCCGCGCTGGTCGCGTAAGCGCTACGACAGGGAACTTCTCGAAGAGGCTGCTATTTTCCAAGCCTGGATCCGGGAATCGGCATCGAACGGACCCGTCAACGTCGAAGGGGAGGCGCAGTGGTTCCACGGGGCTATGACGGTTATATGCGATGCGTGCGTCTGCCGAGATCACACATCTGCGTATTGCGTGCGTGGAGGTCAGGCGCCAGTACACCCACTACCGGAGGAGACGTTTTCGGGTCCCTGATGAAGAAACCGCGCTGTATGACGTGTACCGCGCGGCGAAAGAGGCTCTGTGGTTGGCCATCGGCGAGGCGAAGACGCGAGCCAGGGAGGAGATGTTGGAGACTCTAGAAGTGGATCCGTGGGGCCGCCCCTATCGTGCGGTTCGCGGGAAACTTCGAGCGGCAGCGCCCCCACTTACAGAGAGCCTTCAACCCGAGCTGCTAGAGGAGGTGGTCACAGCTCTCTTCCCGGCAAGAGCGGAACACATTCCGCCGCTGATGGCATTGTCCACTGCCATAGAGTCTGAAGGCGAGAACGCCAGCGTCCCAGGGGTGACACAGGCAGAGATGAGGGCAGCCGTGATGCGGCTCCGGGCCAAGAATGTTGCTCCGGGGCCCGATGGGATTCACGGCCACGTGTTAGCCCTCGCTTTGAAGGAGCTGCAGCCCCAATTGAGAGGACTTTACTCAGCGTGTCTCGAGCAAGGCCAGTTTCCTACTCAGTGGAAATCTGGTCGTTTGGTCTTGCTCAGGAAGGCGGGGCGCCCTGCGGACTCGCCGTCCGCGTACCGGCCCATAGTGTTGCTAGACGAGGTAGGCAAGCTGTTCGAGCGGATTATCGCCGCCCGCCTCGTCGGCCACTTGTGCAGGGAGGGGCCGGACCTGGACGATAGCCAGTTCGGCTTTCGCCAAGGACGCTCCACCGTCACCGCGATATCGCGAGTGAGGGTCCTGGCGGAGGAAGCAGTGTCCCGGGGTGGGGTAATGTTGGCGGTGTCCTTGGACATCTCCAATGCTTTCAACACCCTGCCCTGGAGTTGTATTCGGGAGGCACTGCGCTATCATCGCGTGCCTCCCTACCTCCGCCACATCGTTGGGGCTTATCTGTCGGAGAGGTGTGTCACCTACATGGGACGTGATGGCAGTTATCAGCACCAAATGTCGTGCGGTGTTTCACAGGGCTCGGTTCTGGGCCCGCTTCTGTGGAACATCGGGTACGACTGGGTGCTGAGGGGCGAGCTCAGTCCGGGGGTAGCCCTTACATGCTACGCAGATGACACCCTGGTCACTGCCCGGGGGAGCTCGCATCGGGAAGCAGCGTTGCTGGCGACGGCTGCGGTCTCACAGGTGGTAGGCCGCATACGCCGCCTAGGCCTAGAGGTGGCCCTCAGCAAGTCGGAGGCCATGGTGTTTCATGGCCCCCGGCGGGCGCCACCACCCGGATCACACATCGTGGTTGGAGGGGCTCGAATCGCTGTCGAGTCTACCATGAAGTACCTGGGATTGGTGCTCGACAGCCGGTGGGACTTCGGGCCCCACTTCCGGCGGCTGGCGCCCAAGTTGCTGGGCGCCGCTGGCGCGCTCTCAACCTTGCTTCCCAATTTGGGGGGCCCGGGAACCGCCTGCAGGCGGCTATATGTCGGGATCGTGCGATCGATGGCCCTGTATGGGGCCCCGATTTGGGCGACTGACCTGACGGCCAGCAGCATCACTGTTCTGCGGAAACCGCAGAGAGTGATGGCCGTCAGAGTCATAAGGGGTTATCGCACGATCTCCTACGAAGCGGCCTGCGTTCTAGCTGGATCCCCGCCCTGGGACCTGGAGGCGAAGGTACTCGCGTCACTGTACCGGTGGCGCGAGGAAGCGCGGGCGCGTGGCGAGCAACCGATGCAGCGCCAGTTTGAGCTGCGTCGATCGCAGCTTCGCGAGGTCCTGGTGGCGGAATGGCGGGACAGGCTTTCACGCCCTTCTGCCGGCCTCATCACCATTGAGGCGATCCGGCCGGTACTAGCGGATTGGCTCGGGAGAAGGCACGGCTCCCTGACGTTTCGGGCGACGCAGGTGCTCTCGGGGCATGGCTGCTTTGGGAAGTACCTATGTCGCATAAACAGGGAGCCGGACGCCCGGTGTCACCACTGCGTGGACTGCCGGGAGGACACGGCGCGGCATACGCTATCAGAGTGTACCGCTTGGGAGGAGCCACGCCGTGCCCTCATATCTGAAGTAGGCAGTGACCTGTCGCTGTCGGCCGTCGTCACTTCGATGGTCGGCAGTGAAGAGTCCTGGGACGCGGTGATCTCTTTCTGCGAAACGGTCATCTCGCAGAAGGAGGCTGCGGAAAAGGAGAGAGAGATCACAACCTCTCTTCCAACCCGCAGCAGGCGCACCGGGCGTCGGCGGAGGGCGGACAACGCCCTCTTCCGGCCCCCCTGAATGGGTCCAGGGGTGGCGGACATGGGGACGTTCGTTACCCCCTATTCAACTGGACCCGAGGCGGCGGCGCGTAGTGTTCCACGCGCGCCCCTATTTGACGTCGTGGAGGGAGTTCCAACACCTCACTCCCTCCCTTGACCTGAGGAGGTCCGTAGTGGCGGACCGGCACCAGTCGGGGATCGCGGAAGGCGCATCAGTTCCCGGGATCCTCGGCGTAAGTGTGGGAAGGGAACACTGGGGTGGTTTTTAGTCAGTAAGAGTCTGACAGACCCCTCCGCCCTCCCCAGGGCGGTGGACATCCATGAGGATTTTCCACCCCGGCAACAAAAAAAAAAAAAAAAAAAAGGCCTAAATTGTATCGTTTGCAATAGTTATTGTCATCCTGTTACTATTTCACACTAATATTGTGAAGAGGAAAGACTTTTATATTTGTTTTTATGTTTGTAACGAATAGTCTCCGAAATACTGGACCGATTTCTACAATTTTTTCACCAACAGATAGCTACATTATTTCTTAGTAACATAGACTATATAAAATCACGCTACCACATACGGGAGCGGAGCAGTAACCAAAAACATAACGCAGCGGGAGAAAATATACCACGCGGACGCTAGTCGCTAAGTCGCTAGTAAAAGCTAGTACTATAATAAACGGGAAAGTTTGTGAGGATGGATGGATGTTTGTTTTACTCTTTTACGTTTAAACAGCTAAACGGAATTAGCTGAAATGTAGTACGATTAATAATTGATCTAACTTAACACATAGGATTTTTATCTAGGAACTAGCTTCTGCCAGCGACTTCGTTCGCGTAGTTTTTTCACTCGCATTAGGTTACGTCCTTAGTTACTGCTGCTTGACTATTGGTAGTAGCGTGATGTTTTATAGCATCACGCCTGTATTCCCAAGAGGTGTACCAATGTACACCCACAGTTCGCCGGTATGTTTTTAGGTCCCATATAATAGGGAGCGAGCCTAATGCCATTAACCGGGCACAAATCCTAACTCCGAGTTGCTACTGAGAAATTCATTGAAAAACCCAATAACACAAATGACACAAATTGTTTTCCACTACGAGTTTGGGGTAAATTAGGCGTCTTTATTCTTGTAACCCTAGTACCTTTAACTATGCTACAGAATAAGACGGTACAATCCATGTCGGTACAACGGTTAAAGTTAGGGTTATTGTTAATGTTAAACTTGACTTTAATTTTTACTTTAACTGGTACTATGGTGCAACCCGCCCTAAATGTAACTCCGCGCTGCCTTGACAACCAGTTTGCATTATTAAAGTACTAGGAGCACAGATAACAAAAGGAGTCTTGGAAAAACAGCCCTGAGCTTGACAACCTGGGAATAATAAGAGAATACGTTTGCTTTAAAACAACAATAACGCGTACGGAGGTAAGGCTGGCTGTTTGCCTGGTAGCGACGTAATGAGGATGGTAAAGGGGTATACAGATGTTGACTGCCTCGTTTTTGTCTTGGGGTTCTGGATTCGATTCTCAGGTCAGGCAAAATGTTATTGGGATTTTTTTATTAGGAATTTCTTAAACACATGAAATTTGGAAGTAGGTGGTATGATGTGGTGGTAAGCAGGTTAAGCTGTTAGTGCTGCAACTGATCTTTTCCATGTTTGTCGGATTGATATCCTATCTAAAGAGTGCAATTGAGCTTGTGCACATGTTTGTGCACTATACAATGTCCTCCATACTTAGGTCGTCTCCATTGTGATTTTCGTGATCGGAATTTGGTTAAGTCTATTGTAGTCAGCAATTTTTTTAAATTGTTAATCTAGCTTCCCCCACGACTTCGTCTGCTTAGAAGTCAAGTATATTTATTTATTTATTTATTTATTAAAACTTTTTGCACATAATGTAAATAATACATTGTACAAAGGCGGACTTAATGCCTTTGGCATTTTCTACCAGTCAACCTTAGGGTGATGCAGAGACAAAACATAGTAGGTGCAAGAAACAGAAAGTTTCCAGGAATAAAATATAATAAATACATATATACATACATACAAACAAAATATACAGAGTAGAGAAAGCCAAAAAAAAAAAAAAATACATAGGTGAAGAAATATAGTAAACCATAAACCAATCAACCATAAAATAATGTAGTATATCATAAACCATATCTTGTAATAATATAGCTTTTTATCAGGGAAAGTATTTTAGTTTTCAGATCAGTACTTCAAAAGCCTCGTTACTGCCTCGTTAGCCTAGTGGTCCTCAGCGCGACTGCTATGCTAAAGGTCTTGGGTTGGGTTCCCAGGTCGAGTAAAAACTGTTATTGGGTTTTTCTATGAAACTCTCAGTAGTAGCTCGGAGTTTGGATTTGTGCCCGGTTAAAGGCAATAGGTTCGCCTCCTATTACATGGGCCCTAAACATACCGGCGAACTGTGGGTGTACATTGGTACACCTCTGCCTAACCCTTCGGGGAATACAGGCGTGATGGTATGTTACTTCAAGAGACTACCTCTTACAAACAAACTTTTATACGTTTTTATAACATTAGTAAGGCATTAAAATAAATATGGAAATGTAGGTATGTTTGTTCTACCATTTACACAGAATACTGTCATGCTCGTAGGCCACAATTTCATATGTATTTTGTATCAGAATGATGTTTGTAAATATTAGAAGATCGTGTCACCAGCGTTGAGATGGCATCTTTTTATTGAATTTTTTCCTTGTAATAATGTTTTCTTATGACATGATGGAAGGTTATGTGTTTCGAGTACAATGCTGGCTCCAGTATTACAGTTTGTTTTCACAGATACTCAACAAGTTATCAAAGAAATGTATAGAGTTTCTTGCCCATTATTCTCTACTAGCTTTTGCTTAGTTTTTTCACCCGCATTAGGTTACGTTTTTGGTTACTGCTCCGCACCTTTTGGTGGTAGCGTGATGTTATAAAGCCTATAGCCTTCCTCGATAAATGGACTATCCACCACAAAAATAATGAAAAGTGCCTTTTAAGGGTCTAATTATTGCTGGGGCTGCGGGTTGTTCGTAAGACATACCGCGCCCCCGGAACGCAAAGGGCACAAGAAGGAACATGGGTGGGTTTTAGTCAGTAAAAGTCTGACACTAAGGGCGGGAGAAGTTATTTGATGATTTCCCACCCCCCCCAAAAAAAAAGGGTCTGACTGTCTGACTTTAAGAACTGATTAAGTCCGAGTTCTAAAATATGTATCTTTATTTCTATTTTCAACCTCCGACGCAAAAACGACGGAGTGTTATAAGTTTGACGTGTCTGTTGCATCGTAGCTCCCGAACGCCTGAACCGATTTTGTTTTGTTTAAAATGTGAATTAGTCAGGAGTGTTCTTAGTTATGTTTTATAGAAATCGGTTCAGCGGTTTCAAAGTTATTAGCTCTTCTGTTAGCTGCGGTAGGCATTTCTATTTTCCTGTCAGCGGTTACTTAAAATTTTTAATTTTGTGTTTTAGCAAAAAATGCTTACATGGTTAATTCAAAAGTGCTAGTTTGAAATCTAAATTCCAGTCTAAAAGCTTTACTAAATTATCTATATCAATATTGTATAATAAAGCTAAAGAGTTATTTGTTTGTTTAAACGCGCAAATCTCTGAAATACCAGTTGGATTTGAAAAAATATTTTTGTATGTGGTAGGCAGATTTATAAGCAATAGTATAAACCTTTGTAACTTCACGCTACGACCCAAGGGAGCGGGACAGTTATCAAAGACGTAACTGAATGTAGATAAAGCCGCAAGGTTTAGGTATAGCTAGTCCAAAATATGTGAAAAAATATATTTTTCTAAAAATCCATGAAACGAAAGCCTTGTCAAAATTTTGTAAAATATCTTTAAAAGTATTGGGAATTAAATAAAAACTTCTGATAAAATCGAATTCGATGTACTTTCGCGATAATCAGAAAAGTTCATACATTAATTTGCGGGGCGTCCATCTTGTTAAGACGCCTTCGAGTAATTGCGAAGCGTGGTCTTCAAAAATTCCGACTTCAAAAATTAGGAGTTTCGTAATTCGTCAGTTTTCCTATGCTTAAGTTTTTTATTAATTTTTTTTTGAACGGTGCTCTTTTATATTTTTTATTTTTATGGGAATAGCTCCGATTTTAATTAATATGATCTAAATGAAAGACATTAATTAACATCAGCAACTGCCTCGTTGGCCTAGTGGTCCTAAGCGCGACTGCTACGCTAGAGGTCTTGGGTTCGATTCCCAGGTCGAGCAAAAAGTGTTATTGGGTTTTTTATGAAATTCTCAGTAGCAGCTCGTAGTTAGGATTTATGCCCGGTTAATGTCAATAGGCTCGCCCCCTATTACATGGGATCTAAACATACTGGCGAACTATGGGTGTACATTGTTACACCTATGCCTAACCCTTCGGGGAATACAGGCGTGATGGTATATGTGTAATTAACATCAGATGCAATGATTCGGTTCTGTGCTACAGGGGGTCATGGGGGGTCTAATAATGAACTGAATTCATGATAAAAGTTTTCATTACGAAATCCCTTTAACCGTGTCAATCAATCAATCATATATTCACTGCAGTTTGTGCTTGATTTTAGGTAGCTAAAACTACTTTTTTAATATCAAATCTTTTTTTTTAAGGATGGGAAATCATCAAATGACTTCTTCGCCATGCTTCATCGCCCTGTGTGGGGTGGAAGGGAGTATCAGACTCGTACTGACTAAAACCCACCCGTGTTCTTCCTAATGTCCTTTGCGTTCCAGGGCCGCGGTAACTCTTTCGAACAAATTCCGCAACCCCGATAGGCGCTGGTCTTAGCGGGCCCCGTCTACAATGCTGCCATCTCTTTGAGGCGCGCGTGGAACACAACACGCCGTCGTCCCGGGCCTGGTTCTGAATATCAAATATACTACCGTTAATATCCCACTAAAAACCCGCTAAAACACTATAAACGTTAAATCTATTTAAATATAATCTAAAAACAAACCAGTGCATAAACTCGTTCACCACATAACCCCACGGAACCATACACAAAATACACTATAAATCTTGTTTCACTAATTTAGTATACCGTAGTTTTTCTAATTTCGTTTTTGTACCGATTTTACACGTTTTACGACCTACCTGACGGACGGGATAGTAAATATTTTATTTAGAATTCTTTTGGGCAGCCACATAAATTACGGTAACTGGTAAAAAAAATTCGTTTGCCACTGAAGTTTCGTACTCTGTGGTTTTAGATCTTCGGCCGCGTCGGGAAATTGTATTCTTTGTTGAGAATTTCTTGATCTTGCGGATGAAATGGTCTGTTAAATGAGTATTGGTAATAAAATTGCAAGTTGTAATTGGTCTGTTGAGTGATTTTAGGAAATCTGTTTTTTATTCGTAGTGGTTGGCAATAATGAGGTGTTAGTAGATTTTGTTAACGTAAATTTGAAAAAGGTTTAAAATTAGAGGAATGGTGTACTTACTCAATGATTTGCCGGTTGCTTTCACTCTCGTTCCTGTAACAAAACAAAATAGTTTTAGGTTGAATATTCATTTTGAATGATGAATTTCTTCTTGCTTGGCCTTTATCCAGCTATGTTGGAGTCGGCTTCCAGTCTAACTGAATGCAGCTTAATACCAGTGTTTTACATGGACCGACTGCCTATCTTCCCTTCACAACCCAGTTACTGAGCAACACGATATCTCTTGGTAAGACTGGTTGTCAGATTCCCTGGTTTCTGACTTTCGTAACGACTGTCAAAGATCTACAAATAACAGCCGGGACCAACGGCTTTACGTGCTTTCCGAGGTACGGTGGTGTAACTCCATCAACTTCAAAACTCTGGGCTGCTACTGAGAAATTCCTAATGGAAAAGCCCAATAACAGTTTTTGCCTGACCTGGGTATCAAACCCAGGACGAATCTTCATTCTAATATTAAAAAAAAATATTTGTATGTTTGTTCCGTTTATGTTTGTGCAACGTTCGTCCGATTAAGTATACAATTTGGTCAGTTGTTGTTGGCACGTGGACGTAATTTTTTTTTTCTTTTTCCTTGCTCTCTTTTGTATTTTCAACGCTCGGCTCACTGCTGAGAGTTGAATATTCAGCAACTGAAGTTATAAACTGGCATTGTACATTGTACACATGCACCATGGGCACAGTTCGTTTGTTATAAATATCTAGAGATTACATTACTCAACATAAGTACAAGACCCGTCTATTGATTGCATAATTAATATCACGTGTAGGTAAAACTATAAAAAACACAAAATTAAAAATTTTAGGTAACCCTTGACAGAAGAAGAAAAATCCCTACCGCAGCTAACAAAAGAGCTGACAACTTTGAAACCGCTGAACCGATTTCCATCAAACGTAGCTAAGAACAATCCCGACTGATTCGCTTTGAAAAATAAAACTAAATCAAAATCGGTTCATGCGTTCGGGAGCTCCGGTGCCACTGACAGGCACACGCACACACAGACACGTCAAACTTATAACACCCCGTCGTTTTTGCGTCGGGGGTTAAAAATATTTGTACTAAGAATAAACATTATTATTACTCTTCAGTCCGTCGCGTCTCGTCTTACATATTTTTAAAGGAATATTCCATATTCTATCGATATTTTTTTGATTACTTTGGAATGCTTATAAATACATCTTTCTATAGAAGCGGTATCCTTTCTTTAGTCTCTAATAAAACCCAGAGACTCTTTTGTTGGGAACAAATAACTATTCTCATATTTCCCATTGACTACGCAGAACTTTATTATTCGGAGCGTAGTCAATGGGAAATGTTTGATTGAATTTCTATTAGTTCAGTTACTGATGAGATGGAACTACAATGAAAACATGAATATTTACCAACTTATCTTATTAAAAACATTGAAGATTTATTGTAGGTATAAAGCATAACGGATTTTCTTAGTTTAACAAATTGCGAGATTAAACAAAAAAAACCTACACATAAATATACCATCACGTCTGTATTCCCCGAAGGGTTAGGCAGAGATGTACCAATATATCACCCACTGTTTGCCGATATGTTTAGGTCCCATGTTGTAATAGGGGGCGAGCCTATTGCCATTAACCGGGCACAAATCCTAACTCCGAGCTGCTACTGAGAATTTCATACAAAACCCAATAATACTCTACTTTTTGCTCAACCTGGGAATCGAACCCAAGTCCTCTAGCATATCAGTCACGCTTAGGACCAGTAGGCTAACAAGTCAATCAAAAATAACTTTGTTTTTGTTTAAGATTTTTACTCACTAATCTCTAAAACACGGGTCCGATTCTGAAAATTCTTAGCAAATAGGAAGCTATGTTAACCCTGACTGATATGTACCTGTACAATAAAATGCTTGTTGATTTTAGCAGTGAAATGTATTTCCCAAAATAGAAAATGAATTTTAGATTTCATGGCGCACATGGAAAACTTCTTTACATACAATGTGTCCAATATATATATATATATTTTAATTATCTTTTATTTTAGGGGCTTTTATTCTTGTAGAATATGTCAGGCCCGTTAAGTCATATCTAAATTACATTACACAACATAACAAAAATAACAAAGGATGAGTAACAAGATATCACTGACGTGAACATCTTATATATATAATGTGGTGGCAGCAGTTGACGTGGGATTTGCTAACACTGATGTGAATGTACCGACATCCATCATATTTAATTTAAATTCCTTCAGTGTCCAGTATATAAAAACACTAGTTTTTATACTAGCAATCACTAGATAAGATTACCAAATTAATGTTGCTAATGCAAATAAAATGATGTATGTCTCGATTATTCTTAAACAAAGCTTATATAAAAAATATTTTTTTATCAAAGAATTAAGCGATTCATAACTCACACGGACAAAGTCACAGACAAAAGCTAGTGTTAAGAGTCATCTTAAAACTCTCAATTATTGTAAAAGGTAAATACTTATCTCAACAAACGACATCTTTACAAAGAAAAAATGTAAATGAGGCCTTGCAATTTATCATCTCGTTTCCTTTAGGAAGAAATGCAGTAGCTTGTGAATCATATTTTCTCACTGCAAAACCTTGGTTTATTCTCACAAACAAAGCCATTCTCTTCAAAGTTTTAATAAAGATATCTTCACCAGCATTTATGTTGTCTGTCTGTCGATTTAACGACTCTCGCTGGTATCTAGACTAATTTAATATAAGTTTTGAATACTACAGAGAATATTCAGCTTGCATTATTAATAATAACTGACAAGAATTAGATAAGTAACATAATAATATATAGATTCAAATAATATTATATCCTAGATTTAGTGGCCATAAATCTTTGGACTTAACTGATGTCGTTGAACAAAAATATCGTCAGTAACATATTAATCGAAAAAAAAATGGTGATCGATGTTTATGCCTTCTTGGCTTGAGAAGAGGACTGATCCCTGCAATGGGATAATAACAAGCCGGTATCATTATTAACTACCTCGTTGGCCTAGTGGTCCTAAGCGCGACTGCTACGCTAGAGGTCTTGAGTTCGATTGCCGGGTCGAGCAAAGTGTTGTTGGGTTTTTCAATAAAATTCTCACTAGCAGCTCGAAGTTAGGATTTGTGCCCGGTTAATGGCAATAGGCTCGCCCCCTATTACATGGGACCTAAAACATACCGGCGAACTGTGGGTGTACATTGGTACACCTCTGCCTAACTCTTCGGGGCGAACAAGCGTGATGGCATGTATGTATCATTATTATTCATATATTTCAGCAGACTTAGACAAAGCGGTTTATTGATTTTATAAATACATATTTGCTTACTTTGCCATACACTTCGTTCAACAGAAAGTTTCTACCAATACTCATTTCAGACGAAATTTTATTCCACAGACATAACGATAATATTCAACAGACAAAGCCATAGTTTAGATAAAATTGAATATTCCATAATAAAAACCATCATACGGTCAACGAATGAACAAAATGAATGAATGAATTTCGAGAGCTATTAGACTGGTTCAATTTGTTTTCCATCCAACTTTTTTTTATAACACGCTGTGTAGCTAATGGGAATAGCTGTAAAAAATTATTCCCATTGACTACGATAGTTGGGAAAAGTCCAATGAATGAGGATTTTTAGATTTTTTATTTAGTGATGTAACTATAAGTTTGGATTCATATAATTAAGCTGAAAATGGATGGCGGGGTGAAGTTTAGGGTGCCTAGTGCCTACATAAATCTAAACTTTATCTGTAGTGTCGCATCTATCTAACTATTGCAATTAGCAGAGGAGTAAATCAGGCGATGATTACTGCTTAAACTGAATATACTGTGGAGATTGGAGATAAGTAATTGTTTTTCTGTTTTGTAACATTTTCCGAATAAATACATTTACTGCTTTCTACGTAGTCGGTAGGAGTCCGGCATAGCCCACCGTATTGTTTAAAAAAACCTTTTCTTAACCAAGAATGAAGTAAGTGCCTAAGCAAAACTAAATCATAGCAATAAATAATTGACAGAACACAAAAGGAAAGGTAAGGAAAGGTTTGTCTATGTATGTACATAGACAAACCTTTTTTGACAGTAATTATATTTCTCATTTTCTTGTTTGTATTTGAAATCTTGTTTTTTAAAATCCTAAAAAGCTGAGAATTGTAGTTGAGTTACTTTTGTTAATAATAATAAATTAGAAATAGGAAGTTTATGATTATTTGATTGATAAATCTGAAGAATATCCTCTTTTTACAAAAAAATAAAATTTTTAGTTTGTCAAGACGTGTTTCAATAACATGAGACGTAATAAAAAACAATTTATTTAAGACTAGCTTTTGCCCTCGACTATGTCCGTTTAAATGTCAGTTATCGCGGATGCAGACGAAATTGCGGAATAAAAAGTTGCTTAAATATTATTAATCTTTCGGTTCAAACATGCCCCGTACCAAATCCCATCAAAATTGGTTCAATGGTTTACTCGTCAAAGCGTAATAGATAGATAGACAGTTACTTATTCATGTATAATATTAGTATGGATATTAGTAGTGATGATGGTATATTATTCCCACATGTGGGAATATCGTTTTAAATGGGAAATAGAAGGGCTTTAGTGTAAAACCTTCTAATTACTTACGGTAATGTGTGTTATTACTTTCATAACAAATTCTTCCAAAGTCTCCAGAATCGGAGTTACAGCTAAAATGAATGATAGGAAAAAAAATAACAGAACACACGTTTTATTATTAACAGAATTTTCCGAAAAAAACATCTTTATCAAATTTACAATACAAATGTATATTCATTTATTCCGCCAAAAATAATATATTAACATTTGTATCACAAAATATAACTCAGTTCTCGAGAATCTTTTCAATTATAAATAAGAGTATGCTTCAGAACTTCATGATCAATATCCAAGATGGCGACCTATCCAATATACACCAATGAAATAAGCGAATATTATTATATTTATTAATCTTATAAATGTGAAAACTTGTGAAGATGTTTGCATATATGTTACTCACTTGTAAACTGTTGGACAGATTTTGAATGAAATGAAAATTGGCACATATAAATATAGACCACTTTTTTGGACTAACACGTAGGATACTTTTCATCCCGGTAACTATGAATTTAAATGTGGATGGATAGAGAGGAAGAGGGAGGCCAAATGAAAGATGGATGGATTGTGTGAAAAATGATATGAAATAAAAGGGAGTCAGTGATAGCATGACGGTTGACAGGACGGCATGGAAGAAGATAACGTGTTGCGCTGACCCCAAGTAACATGGGTTAAGGGCACAAAAATGATGATACTTTTTATCCCAGTAATGTGTTCCCTTAAGATAATAGTCCAACTTTGAAGCGGGCGAAGTCTCGGGCTCAAGCTAGTATTCTGATAAATTTGAGTACCTGCTTGTTACAGAAGTGAGAGAGATTGATCTTTTGATGCTCGTTTATTAATTTATTAACGCTATGATCAGGTTTCTTTTGAGAGTGTCAATTCGTCTTTTCAGGGTTGGCGTAAAATAAATAGGTTTTTTATAGTGCTTTATTTATTTATTTAAAAATAGCACATCAACAATATAAATACAAACAATAACATTAACATTTCAGCTGTCTAGGGCTAGTGTTTACATTTATTACAGACATGCGCAACATTAGCATAAAACAGTATCTATTCGGATAAGTTACATTTATACTAAAATGATAATAAAATGCATGCAACAAAAAAGAAAAAACATTAAATTGTACCATCACCATCACGCCTGTATTCCCCGAAGAGTTAGGCAGAGGTCCCATGTAATAAGGGGCGAGCATATTGCCATTAACCGGGCACAAATTCTATCTCCGAGCTGCTACTGAGAATTTTATAGAAAAACCCAATAACACTTTTTGCTCGACCTGGGAATCAAACCCAAGACCTCTAGCGAAGCAGTCGCGCTTAGGACCACTAGGCTACCGAGGCATTAAATTGTATAAATAGAAAATAAAAGACAAAAATGATAAAATTTAAAATGACAAATTAAGAAATTATAAATCTAATGTAAAAAACAATAAAGAAGATAATTTTGAAATTAATCAATTTGACATTTTAATTAATTTAAGCAAGATTAGAATTAAATGCTTTTGAAAAGAGGTTTTTATGCTTAGGACTGACTTTTTTATACATATATCAATGAATGGCAAACAAAGCGATGGCCCACCTGCTGTTAAGTAGTCACCGCTTTCTATAGACATCTGCAATATCAGAGGCCTTGCAAATTATTGCCATTTCAGAGCCCAAGTTGAAATGTCTCATGTGCTTGTAATTATCCATTTTTTTTTTGTTTAAATGCTCTAAAACTACCAGTCAAATATTTTTTTTTGTGCCACATAGCCAGGTTAATGATAAATAGTATAGGCTATGTACCCTCACGCTACAATCCACAGAAAACACTACGCAGACCAAGTCGCAGGCAGAAGCTGATCATCATCACCATCTTCCTGCCCTTATCCCATGTAACTTGGGGTCGGCGCAACATGATTTCTTCTTCCATGCCCTTCTGTCAAACGTCCTGCTATCACTGACTCCCTTCTCTTTCATATCATTCTTCACACAATCCATCCATCGTAAAAATCATCATCATCTACTTAGCCTTTTCCCAACTATGTTGGGGTCGGCTCCCATTCTAACCGGATGTAGCTGAGTACCAGTGTTTTACATGGAGCGACTGCCTATCTGACTTCTACAACCCAGTTACTAGGCAACACGATACCTCTTGGTTAGACTGGTGGTCAGACTTCCAGGCTTCTGACTATCCGTAAAAGATCTACGAATGACAACCGGGACCAACGGCTTTACGTGCTTTCCGAGGCACCGGGGTGTCACACCACCAGCGTCCAAACTCCGGGCTGCTACTGAGCAAATCCTAATGGAAAAACCCAATAGCACTTTTTCCCCGACCTGAGAATCGAACACGGGACCCCACGCTCAACAGTCACGCTTGTGACCACGAGACCAACGGGGCAGTCATTCATCGTAAAAATAAACGTAAAAAAATATTTAAAGCCCCAACACACATTACCAAGAAAACAGCTGCGTCATTCACGTATCACGAACTTTAAGTCACCGTAACAAAATTGATACCATTTTGCAACATTGCTCAGAATTTTAGATGAGCGCAAACGGTTTTGGGTTGAATATCGCTTGGCCCGACAGACGCTTGCTAAGTGATGAAGTTCTTCTGAATACTGATAAAATACAGGGCTAAATGTATTGGACATGTTCCCGTTTTGTTTTTTATTTCGTCGTGTTCTCTCCATTAGTTAAAATAGTAGTTTTTTTGTTTCTATTTTATGAAGTTTAATCAGTTTAATGTATGTACAATGTTGTTGCAATGTGACTCATTCGTCATGTGTGTTCAGACTATAAACATAATAGGTATGTTTATGCCAGAAGAATGAGCATTGATCATAATCATCGAAGGTTTTTTTTATGATACCACCTTTTTTAGTCCAAATAATTTGTCCCTTATTTATAAAACAGATTAAAACATAATTAATCTGACATTAATTTAACCATATTTTATTCTAAAACAAACCTTCTAATAATTACACCAAGAACTTAATCCAGGGTTAGCTGCAAATAGAAGGGGCCACTGAGGGCCGATGCCTGCCGGGGCTGAGGCTTGTTCGCAAGAGATACCGCGCCCCCGGAACGCAAAGGGCACAAGAAGGAACATGGGTGGGTTTTAGTCAGTAAAAGTCTGACACTCCCTCCCGCCCCGCCCAGGGCGGGAGAAGTTATTTGATGATTTCCCACCCACCAAAAAAAAAAAAAAGCTGCAAACATGAGGTTAAATTACAAAATATCGTACTAAATGCGCCAGAATTCGCTGTAACTCGGAATTAAGACATAATTCTGACTTACGCGACGCGGCTGACGCGGGCCTTGTAATAATAATAATACCAGCCTATTAATGTTTCACTGTCGTGCAAATGACTCTTCTCATACAGAGAAAGCATGAACATTGGTGACGAAAATTACCACACAGTACTTTTCTTCATCGATGTCCAAAATAAACTTAAAAAGTACATTTGAATTGAAAAACTCACATTGGTACAAGCCCCGTATCGAACCCCACTGCATGAGAGGCGGGTGCCGTATATACTGGAAACTCACATCAGCTCGTTTACCGTTCAAAAAATTTCTGTAGTACTTTTCCCGCTACTCTTATTAATTATTTTTTAATTAATTTCACCAAAAGGATTACACGTGTCATTTCCCGGGAACAGACCCTCATTATGTAGCCAGTTGTCGACCACGACGTTCTTATTTTGCACATGAAAACGACAGATTAATGAGGCGAGCCAGGTTACTGAGAGATTTATTTAGCATGTCATCATTACCTCGAATTCTTTTAACCAAATGTAATAAATAAAAATCTTGTTGTAGAAGCTGAACTCGGTGTCTCTAAGCGTGATCTTTTGCCCCAATACATTATGACATTTTTTAACCGACCAAATAAAAACGGGGGAGGTTATTAATTCGACGCGCATATGTTATGTATGATTTTCATAATTCTTTTTTTATTGGAAAGGGTATATATACATGTATATATACATGGGTATGTATACCCCAAAGGTGGTCCCATATAAATTTGGAAAAAAAATGTACCCTAAGGGTGGAAAAATAGGGGTGATTTATTGTTTACTCTCTGATCTAATGCTGAGTTGTATATTAATTAGGAGATTATAGAAACAAAAAAATACAAAAAAAAAAAAAATTAAAACTTTTTAATATGAAGAGCAAAAAGTATTATTGGGTTTTTCTATGAAATTCTCACTCGCCCCCTACTACGTGGGACCTAAACATACCGGCTAACAATTGATACACCTCTGCGTAACCCTTCGGGGAAAACAGGCGTGATGGTATGAAATCATCATATGACTTCTTCCGCTCTGGGCGGAGCGAAAGGGAGTGTCAGACTCTTACTGATCAATACCCACCTGTGTTCCTTCTAATGCCCTTTGCGCTCCAGGGTCACGGTGAGTCTTTTGAACCAATTCCACAACCCTGGCAGAACAGTAGCGTGTAAAGTCCTGAATCAGTTACGAAAAAACCCTTTTTCAATTGCTTCTGATCTGTTTTTGTACTGAAATGTCTCTATTAAGCGTGAAGGTCAAAAATAATCCGTATCTTTCCCTTTCTTTTCGTCCAAAAGATAACCTGGCTCTTAGACTATTTCCTCAGATATTCACGTCACGTCCTGCCGTTATCTTTTATGTTACGTATGTTGAAGATTGCAATGGAACATAAATATTTGAACGCGCTGACTCTTGGACTATGTAATAGAGTTGTAACACCGGTACTAACCCAATTTTTTTTATTAGTTTCAAACTTCATGAAGTCATTCAATAAATGTTTTACTTGGCCTTTCATTTTCTTTTTGAATCGGTAACGTAGCTGAAAGTTGGCGTTGCTGCAGGTTATGAGCGAGAAAAGTAAGTAAAATTATATTATATTTTTTCTTTTTTATAAAACCATAAAAATATATACCATCACGCCTGTATTCCCCGAAGGGTTAGGCAGAGGTGTAACAATGTACACCCACAGTTCGCCGGTATGTTTAGGTCCCATGTAATAAGGGGCGAGCCTATTGCCATTAACCGGGCACGTTATAATATTGAATCTAGACGAGGAACTTGCTTACTTAATTTTCCCGTTTAAAATCTGCAGAAAGGCAAAATTTGCTCAAAAGTGCCTTTTAGTGGTCTAATTAAAATAAGCGATTTAACTTTGACACACAATATGTATTATATTTAATTGAATGATGAATGAAATGATTGTGACTGTTCACATATAGTGTTGTTGATTGCATTAATAATAATAAAACATGGACGAGAACCTCGTGAAAGCTGAGAAAGATAAACAAATTAAGTATCTTGACCTGGCTCGCGAGGTTGTCGATATGTGGGATGTGAGTACAGCAATCATTGTGCCGATAGTCGTGACGGTTAATGGCGTAATAGCCAAGAGCCTCGACCATCACCTGAGGAGGCTCTCGTTGGGCAGTTGGATCAAGGGCTTGATTCAGAAAGCGGTACTCCTAGACACGGCGCGTATTGTTAGGCGATTCCTTTCTCAGGAGCCCTGACTACCGGTAGCTTGGACCCTGTTCCCGATACCGGTGGGCTACTATTTTTTTATATTTTTAAATGTTTTTATATTTTTTATATTAATATTTAAAAATGTAAATTATATGTATATAAAATAAATAAATGGAAATAAAACATGGTATTTTTTTTAATGACTTCCCGCTTTTTAGTGTCAGACTTTTACTGACTAATACCCACCCATGTTGCTTGTGACCTTTGCGTTCCGGGGGCGCGGTATCTCTTACGAACAACCCGCAGCCCCGGCAGGTATCGGCCCTGAGTGGCCCCTTCAAAAATTGCTGACATCTCTTTCAGAAAGGTCAGGTGCGCAGTACTCGTAACCGGCGTGCTTGTATGAACGTGAATGAGGCGAAAGAAGTATACGAAGGATCGTAGCAGGTGGCGTTCTGTGGTTTACCCCCATGGGAAAAAGGCGTGAGTTTATGTATGTATGTATAATTTATTGGGGCCAATTCCACTAACCGTTTTTACATTTATAATCTGTCAGACATTAATTTTATTCCGCGGATGAAAAACTTATATACTGTTATAATATGCTAACACATTAAAGCTGAAGAGTGTTTATGTCTGTTTGTTTATTTAATCTCTAGAACTAACAAGAGGATTGAGAAAAATATTTCCTCAGTTTCCTGTACCTATGATAACCAGATTCATGAGGAATAGTATAGGTTATATAATATAACACACGGGAGCGGAGCATTATTCAGAAACGTAAAATAACGCAGGTAAAAGACTCAGATAGAATCGCGGCCCAAAGCTAGTACTAAACTATATAAAACTTAAGTAAGCCTCTAATTTAATAAAGTATTTTAAAAGTACTACCCTAATATAAAATTCATACATTAATCTGCCTAGGTACCGGAATAATAAAAAAAGAACCGCCATTACAAGCCAGGTCCATCAAAATTCTCAGCCTCCGTGGCTAATAGAAAGTAGAGCACATCAATCCTCTTAGGCTTGAGAAATAGCTCGATACTGCCCCGGAATATAAAGCAGTTTAATTTGTCGCGTTTAGAAAAATATCTTCACTACGCTTGGAGAGTTTCCTTTTTTAACCCCCGACGCAGAAACGACGGGGAGTTATAAGTTTTAAATTTGACGTGTCTGTGTGTGTGGCATCGTAGCTCGCGAACGCATGAACCGATTTTGATTTTGTTTTTTGTGTTTGAAAGGGTATTTAGTCGGGAGTGTTCTTAGCTTGTTTGATGGTAATTGGTTTAGCGGTTTCAAAGTTATCAGTTCATTTATTAGCTGCGGTAGGGATTTCTATTCTTCTGTCGGGCGTTACTTATTTTTTTTTTCTATAACAAAATAATATAGGTACTATTTTTTTCTATGTGTATTTACACCGGAAAAACACATAAGTATTTACTAAAAACTAAACTCTTTAAAACCCACTAGAAAGTAACACAAAATAAAAACTTCCCGCCATTGAAACAACATTCTACAGTCTATAGCTGCGACGTTCCATTTCGCGCTTGGGAATTTGAAGTTGGAAGCCTGATAGTGGAGTGTTGCGATCCTTTATACGTAACTTTGCGGCGTACAGTTTCACACGTGGATAAATGTTATCTGGCAACACAGTTTTATAGTTTGTAGACATGTATCTATGAATATTTTAAGAGGACTTGCTGACTTGCTTTTACTTTGAATGTAGGCGCTCTTTTAAAGTTGTGTTTGGTACGATTTTAAGAAAAGAAATGTTTGTTTTTGCTGACGCTATGTGGTGCTGGGACATGTTTTGTGTGTAGATGGGAGATTGTTTTGTTTTTAATTGTTTGGTCGAGGGAACTTGGAAAATTAAAAGTATGTCATGGTATTGTTTCGGAATGAATTTTCTTCAATCGGTTTGCGGTTGACGTTAACTGGCAAAAATCGTTCCGTACTCACTCCTCTTTCTCTTTCTCTCTGGCTCTTTTTTTATATACTGGCGGGGGTAAAAATTGACCGCTCAATTTTTATTTATTCTTGTGACTTCCCCTTTGGTCTCGTGGTCGCAAGCGCAATTGATGAGCGTGGGGTCCCGGGTTCGATTCCCAGGTCGGGCAAAAAGTGTTATTGGGTTTTTCCATTAGGATTTGCTCAGTAGCAGCCCGGAGTTTGGAAGTTGGTGGTGTGACACCCCCGTGCCTCGGAAAGCACGTAAAGCCGTTGGTCCCGGCTGTCATTTGTAAATCTTTGACAGTAGTTACGGATAGTCAGAAGCCAGGAAGTCTGACAACCAGTCTAACCAAGAGGTATCGTGATGCCCAGTAACTGGGTTGTGGAGGTCAGATAGGCAGTCGCTCCATGTTAAACACTGGTATTCAGCTGCATTCGGTTAGACTGGAAGCCGACCCCAACATAGTTGCGAAAAGGCTAAGTAGATGATGTTGACTTCCAGTGAAAACGTATTTCATCATACGCACGACTGGTACGATAGAGGTCTTGGGTTCGATTTCCAGGTCGAGCAAAGTTTTATTGGGTTTTTCTATGAAATTCTCAGTAGCAGCTCGGAGGATTTGTGGCCGGTTAATGGCAATAGGCTCGCACTCTATTACATGGAACCTAAACATACCGCGCGAACTGTGGGTGTACATTGGTACACCTCTGCCTAACCCTTCGGAGAAAACAGGCTTGATAGTACATTATCTCATAAAATTCTAGCCATTTCCCAGTCTTCTCGTTCGAACTGTATTTCACACAAAGCGAATAGACGATAACTTTAAACTAACCTCTTTCTATTCAGACCCTAAACACTTATAGACTAAGATCCTATAGTTCTCAGTCCCACGTCATTGTAACATCGCAGAAACTCATGTAATTATCTATACTAAAATTATAAAGCTGAAGAGTTTGTTTGTTTTTTTGGTTGAACGTGCTAATCTTAGTAACTACTACTTAGAATTGAAAAATTCTTTTTGTGCTGGATAGACCATTTATCGAGGAAGGCTATAGGCTACATACCATCACGCTACGACAAATAAGTGCGGAGCAGTAACCAAAGTGTAACCTACTACGAGTGAAAAAACTACGCGGATGAACTTGCGAGCAGTAGCTAGTAAGGAATAAAATAGAAAATGCGGATCCATTTTCGCAATCTTGCTTGAACTAAATCCTATCAAAAAATTCTTTCGCATTACCGAAAACTGGAAATATACCTAAAAGACTGGCGGTGTTGCCATGTAGGATGGCATTGCTAAGTTTCCGGCCAAGTTAAAACGTTTAGTATAAATTTTAAACGTTTATTTTCTCTCAACAAAAGTTACTTCGTACGATTATAAATAAAACTAGAGACTGGTGCCTGCAGTAAGAAGGTTTCTAAAAGTAAAAACCAGCCCTTGGGTCATGGGAAGTTTCAACCAACCGTTGACACTCCCTCCCGCTCCGTCCAGGGCGGGGGAAGTCATTTGATGGTTTTCCATCCCTAAAAAAACAAAAAAGCCGTTCCGACAATTTCTATGGCCCATAACTTTAGCCACTCTAAACCCGTCTAAGCGTCAAGTACTTTAGGACATATTCCTTAATCTCAAACAAATCAGCCAAGCTAGAATGACGTAGTTCTGGCGTCTCCAAGCTCTTAGATCACAACTCTTTCTATTGAGTCCCCATACACTTACAAACTTGTAGTCTTTACTTGACCAATTCTTTACAAACTTCCTACTTCAGCCGCAAGCGACATTCAATGCTGTGGGATTCCCTTTCAGTATTGCACTATTTATTTTAGTCCGTTATTTGAAAAGAGAAGTGCTCATGTATTTGTTGGTTCACTTGGTTCTAATAGCAGAGTATGTTTAGAATACGTGCGGTAGGTAGCTTATCAGAGGAGGTGTAGACTACCTCTTTAAAATTAAGTGTGCATCACAAAATTCTATTAAATATTAGTATTACTATAGACTAATAAAATATACTAATAATAATCTAATGCTAATGATAAAGATAAACAAATTAAGTATCTTGAACTGGCTTGCGAGGTTGTCGACATGTGGGATGTGTGTGCCGACAGTCGTAACGGCCAATGGCGTAATAGCCAAGAGCCTCGACCATCACCTCAGGAGGGCAGTTGGATCAAGAGCTTGATTCAGAAAGCGGTACTCTTAGACACGGCGCCTATACTTAGGAGATTCCTTTCTCAGGAGCCCTGACCACCGGTAGCTTTGACCCTGTTCCTGATACCGGTGGGCTACTATGTTTTACTTATATTTTCGAATGTTTTTATTTACTATATTAATATTTAAAAATGTATTTAATGTGTATTATAAATGAATAACTTAAATAAAACTTTACATTTTTTTATTATATATTACTAATCTCTAGTCTGACTGCCTCGGTAGCCTAGTGGTCCTAAGCGCGACTGCTACACTAGAGGTATTGGGTTCAATTCCTAGGTCAAGCAAAAAGTGTTATTGAGTTTGTCTATGAAATTTTTAGTAGCAGCTCGGAGTTGCGATTTGTGCCCGGTTAATGGCATGGTTGTTACACCTCTGCTTAATCCTTCGGGGAATACAGGCGTGATGGTATGTCATGTGTATTATAATTAGTCAGGCAGCAAGATTACTGACTTCCTATATTACCTCTAACCTACTTTAATAAACAATAAATAACCATCAAACACAACTAAAACAAACATTGTTTTAGTAACATAACACATAACATACCATCACGCCTGTATTCCCCGAAGGGTTAGGCAGAGGTGTAACAATGTACACCCACAGTTCGCCGGTATGTTTAGGTCCCATGTAATAGGGGGCGAGCCTATTGCCATTAACCGGGCACAAATCCTAACTCCGAGCTGCTACTGAGAATTTCATAGAAAAACCCAATAACATTTTTAGCTCGACCTGGGAATCGAACCCAAGACCTCTAGCGTAGCAGTCGCTCTTAGGATCACAGGCAGTTTGTTTTAGTAACATTACACATACATACCCTAATTCCACAAAATACATAACAGTACTAACGTAATCCATACATTTGATACCCTTCCCTATTACCTTTAATGATATTGCGCTAAAAACAGAACGAGTACTGTAAAGAAAAAATCTATTTCTAAAAATAAATGGTAGGTAACGTTACCAACAACGTGATTTTAATGAACCTGTGACGCGCGGGGACTCCTTTCCTTTCATACTTTTTATACAGGAAAATTAAAACTTCGAAGCCACGGGCCACGGAAAACCCATGATATTTTTATTTACATTTTGGTAGTGGTAGAGCTCTTTGTGAAAGAGCTCGTCCGGGTAAGTACTACCACCATACCAATTTATGCCGCAAAGCAGCGTTGCCGTGTTCCGGTTTGCAGGTTATAGGTGCTGGTTTGATTACACGCACATGAGACGACACGATTTGACGACATGGTTGGCGCAGTGGCCGAGCGATCAACTGCTGTGCCGCGTGTTGCGGGTTCGATTCCCGCACGGAACAAATATTTGTATGACCTATACATAGATAGTTGTTCCGTGTCTGGCTGTTTGTGTATGTGAGTTTATATGTTTGTAAACGCATCCACGACACAGGAGTAATTCCTAGTGTGGGGCAAAGTTAAAAAAAAAGGAGGCGTTTTAACTTTGTCTCTGGGATGGCAACGCATTTGCAAGGCCTCTGGTAATGCAGATGTCTATAGGCAGCGGTGATCACTTAACATCAGGTGGCTCGTCGGCTTGTTTGCCATCCAATGATATTAAAAATAAGGCAGGAATAAATGTATACATAGGGCAGTATGGGGTTCTTCAAGATGGAATTTGATGAACAAGATGAACACGCGTGTTATGCTCCTGGTGTTACAGGCGTCCATAATTATGCTACGGTAACCGCTCACCATCAGATCATACGCCTGTTTGCCACCACAATGAACTACAAAAAAATAATTACATAGAAGTCTGACAACCAGTCTTACCAAGAGGTATCGAGTTGCCCGGTAACTGGATTGTGGAAATGTGGAGGGCAGATAGGCAGTCGCTCCATGTAAAACACTGGTATTCAGTTACAACCGGTTAGACTGAAAGCGGACACCATTATAGTTGAGAAATAAAATATGAAAAACACGGATGGTAAATGAGATGTGCCCTTTGCGTTCCGGGGGTGCGGTATCGATTTCGAACAACCCGCTTCCCCGGCAGGCATTGGCCCTGAGTGTTCCCTCCAATAGGGTATTTTACTCTGTATGAGAAAAAATATAAAAATATATTATTGATATAGCTTCGGAACAAGCAGTTGTTAAGTGTTAGTTTTAGTTCATTAAATAACATAACAAAATAAATTTTAAAATTCAATTCAAACTTTTTAGTTTTTTTTTGTATCTGTTCTTCATCAGTATAAAATAGTAGCCACCGTTTTATTACGTCCTTCGGCTATTTAAACTAAAGTGACAGCTGTCAACTGTCAACTGATCTGCACATCAGACAGCCAACAGACGTCACGAACCAACGACCACAGAGTATACATGGCGTCCACTGCGTCCTGCATTATCGTCGAATTACGCGCGAAATTTGAAAACGGAAATTTTAATTCCATGTTTAGGGTACTTAGAGATTGAATAAAAATCTTGTGTTTTTATTACTGATTTGTTAGTACTATAGAATCAAATTAAGACACTTTTCAAAAATGAGTGTAATAAGTACCCTATTGCTTACATCTCTTTGAGGCGCGCGTGGAACACGAACGCGTCGCCGACACGGCGAATTCATACAATGAGTTATTTAAATACCTCATAATCGAATTGAATTAATGTTATGTTTACCTAAAGTTTAAGAAAATTGACAATAACTATTAATTTAGGTACGTACAATTTGATTTGAAATCTTCAACGAGTGGTTCGAAATTCTAATTCAAACATTTTTGACCTACTTATAAATTGCTTCATTAAATAAGAACTTGAGATCGATTTAAAAAGTTGAAATCGAATAAAATGTTATTTGCTAACCACTTAGGTACGCCACAATTTGCGTTCAACTGATATTGAAATTACTAAAACAAATAAACTTTTAAAAATCGAACATTCTAAATTCAACTTTTATTTTAACGTTCCAAACAAACAATAAAATCTAAAACCTATTGACGTGCAAAGTCTGAATGCATGACTGAATACAGATTAAAAATAGATAGCCTATCTACATTTTTTTTTGGTAGATCGCGTTGTACCTAGCTTTAGTTTATACAAGCTTATGCACGCGACTTCGTCCGTGTCGTTTTTTTAACCAGCGTCAGCGTTAATGTACTTACACACAGCCGATGCACCTTTGCGCTGTATACAGGGTTATTTGTAAAACATAGACAACTTCTCAGGACTATGTTACTAACATCATAATCAACAACTTTTGTTCTATGACATTTAAAAATTTTTCATATTTTAGTTCATCAGATTTTCATACAAAAATAAAAACATTTAAATTGAACGCTCTAAATGTTACGAAGTCTATGCGAAGCAAACGAAAGCGATAGTAAAATAGCGAGGGGAGCGGAGTTAGGGCGGCGGGGGTGTTTGTACTTGACCTATTTACAATTTTACGGAAATCCTTCAGTCGGACATTCACTTCAATGCGCTTGCGGTGTTTGATTCTGTAAAAATTTATAGAACAAAAGTTGTTGTTTATGATGATAGTAATACAGTCCTGCAAGGTTGTCATTGTTTTACAAATAACCCTGTATACGAAGCACGCCCGCGCCGATCCCGCGCTGCCACCGCGCTGTCGCCGCTTGATTTCACCATACCAATACGAGTATACGGTTGTTAATAGATTGCTACCCACGAAGATTACACGTGGCGCACTGATATGTCCGGCCGGTAATGAAATAACAAAATCAAATACGGGTGGTCAGCGGGGTGGCGGGGGACGCGGTGGCGCCGCGAAGGCAGCGCGTATACACAGTGCAAAGGTGCAGCGGTGGTGGCATCGTGTACATGAGCGTGTTACGTCTTTAGTTATTACCTCGCTCCTGTGTGTCGTAGCGTGATGTTATACAGCCTATACTCACCCATGTATCATGAATCTGGCTGTCGTATAAAAAGGATTTGCAATTTGTCTAAAATTAGCGCGTTTAATGCAAACAGCTATATTATATTGGTATAGATTTCTAGATGAGAATTTCTTTCGTCTGGCTTTCTTTTTGTTGTGTTTTAACGACTTCTGTTGTCCTCTTTTTAACCAACTTTAAAGCAAAGAGGAGGTCCTTATTTAACATTTTATTTTTGTATAAAATATAATAAAGTCACTGCCTCGTTGGCCTAGTGGTCCTAAGCGCGACTGCTACGCTAGAGATCTTGGGTTCAATTCCCAGGTCGAGCAAAAAGTGTTATTGGGTTTTTCTATGAATTTCTCAGTAGCAGCTCGGAGTTAGGATTTGTGCCCGGTTAATGGCAATAGGCTCGCCCCCTTTTACATGGGACTTAAAAACATACCGGCGAACTGTGGGTGTACATTGGTGCACCTCTGCCTAACCCTCTGGGGAATACAGGCTTGATGGTATGTTATGGTATAATAAAGTCACTCACTGACTAAATGTGAAAACTCGAAAACTACTTAACCTTTGTAGCTTAAGTTTGGCAGGATTCGTTTTTTTTTTATTTGGTAGTTTATAGGTACAAAATGTGATGATGATGTGACTTCATGGATTTATTTAATTATATTTACAGCTTTATAATTAGAAATCCTTAATAAAAAAATATACCATCACGCCTGTACTCCCCGAAGGGTTAGGCAGAGGTGTACCAAAGTACAAGTAGTTAATAAAAACAAAAAGAAACTAAAACTAAATGGCATCAAAAAACGCCTCCGCATCACCGTCAACCGGAAAAGTGCCCAAAAGACTGGCGGCATTGCCACGTTGGATGGCAATGCTTATCCTCTGGCCAAGGTAAAAGCCAGCCTTTGGGTCGCGGGAAGTGTCAACCAACCGTTTAGATAAATCCCTAAAAAGGCTATGGGCACACGGACCCCACGGCCCGAGGGTTTCCACCCCAAACGGCTCGAAGTTACCAATAAAGGTACTATACTTACGCCGTTTGAGGTTCTCTGCAGCCGCAGCAGCAGCGCCATGATGTGACTTGACTTTGACTTCTATGTAGACAGAGTCTGGGACAAAAGCTAGTACAATATTTTTTTTGAGCTTTCCGAGCTCCCCATAGCAGTGAATTTTAAAACTTCCATACCAACTTCAGCATGAAATAGGAATACATATGCAAGTTACTCCAACTTGAAAGCGACTTATACCATGTTCTATTGCAATAAGGCTCTAAGTTATACCAAACTTAAGACCGAAACTTCAGTATCCAGCGCCGAAGCTTAATCCAGTGCTAACTAGTTACCCGGACGAAGTGTAAATGGACTCCCCGGTCAGGAACGTGGCTTACATAAAGTCTTGGCTAGGTTTAAACTTAGACCTGTCTTCCATTACAAAGGATGTGGTTTTAGGGTACCGTACGCAAATGATGACAAACGGTATTACTGAGTATCCTATTAATGTATGTTGTAGATGCAGAGTTTTATATCCGAAACATTGTTCGTGTTCGTCATATTGCACGTGGTTGAAAAGATTCAGTGCACAAACCCGGCGCAATCGCTCATCGAGTGTTCGCTCACAAACGCGCCTCACCTTGACATCTGACAGATGTCAAACGTCACACGCGACAGTTTTTGACAACCCCGACTCAAACTACTGACTCTATGACAGCTGTCATTGATTCGAATGATCGACTAAGGTATTTTAAACGCTAATAGATGGCTCCACTAATACGTAAACAAGCTTTACTTCACTCTTTCGGTAGATAATATACTTCCTATAATCCTATTATCAAGTTGTGTGGATAATCTTACTAATATTATAAATGCGAAAGTTCGTGAGGCTGGATGGATGGATGGATGGATGTTTGTTACTCTTTCACGCTTAAACGGCTGAACGGATCTGGATGAAATCTGGCATTGAGATAGATTATAGTCTGGAATAGCACATTAGTTACTTTTTACCCCGAAAAAATGTACGGTTCTCGTAGGATAATAATTATATTAACTCTCGAAGTTTCAGACGGAAGCTAGCAGATAATAAAATAAAATAAACTTAAAAATTAAAGGGGTTCAATATATATGAGAAACGTGTTTTATGAAATGTAATGTTTAACATTAAGCGGTACAGAACCCTTCTTGTGCGAGTCCGTTTCGCACTAGCCTAGTTTTTAAGATGGGGCAAAGCAAGTTAAATTTTGTATAAGTGCTACCTCTGCAGTGAGTAGTTTTGGACTGAGTTAATTTAAATGGTTGAAATTTTCTGATCCCTTCGATGGTGTTCCGCTCGCGAGGTTAGGTTTTATTCGTAGTGGGACAATGAGGGTCATCAGTTTGGATGGATGGATGTTTGTTATTCAATCACGCCAGAACGGCTCTACGGATCTGGATGAAATTTGACAAAAAGAAAGATTTCAGTCTAGGATAGGTCGACGCAGACGACGACGTCACGGGCAGAAGCTAGAGCTAGAATAAATAAAGTACCTACTTATAGGTACATTTATTATAAACAGGTACAGAAAGTTGTTACAAATTTGTAAAACCATAGAATTTGTCGACTCATAATGTTCTAATATCGATGCGGGGAGCGCAAACTGTTTAGTATAATCTGTGGCCATTAGTGACTGCTTCGAATTAGGGTTGTCGATGTAAAAAATGTTTTAAAGATATTTTTTTAAGTATTTTTATGGAAGTTTGTTAGAAAGGTGAAAAGTGAAATAATTTTGACTTATGTTGCTTGTTCTGTTATTTGCAAATAAACCGAATGATGTAATACTTATTTATGTATGTGTGTAATACTTGTGTAATATGTTCTTCTTCCCCCCCCCCCCAGGCTCGCCCCCTATTACATGGCACCTAAAACGTACCAGCGAACTGTGGGTGTACATTGTTACACCTCTGCTTAACCCTTGGGGGAATACAGGCGTGATGGTATGTATGTGGTATGTTCTTCACCATAGAGGCCTACGTTTTAGTCAATCTTAAACTGTAACTTCTTGACAATTCAAAAGTTCCTGTAAATGGTCTAATTGAAAAACAAGCTTTGACTCTGACTTTGTAGGCAGCTGATTCCGGCGACCAAATAAATCAACTTTCGTTTTTATAAAAACTGAATATTTCTCACCAAACTAAACAAATAACTATACCAACAAGCAGCTGCTTTTAAATAACAGACCAGGGACAAAAAGTCTCAAATCAAAACCTCTTTTGTGCATGGAAAGAAAATTAAACGCTAGCAACCCTGTGTTTTGGCGCCAAAACGAATGCCAACAGCAATTTCCCTCGCTAACTGTATAATGCGACGGCGAATTGGCCTCCTCCGGCATCGCTGGCATCTTGTAGGGGCAATCTCACGCAATGCCGATGCTTTTAGCATAGAAATTAACTACTTTTACAAGCTAAATATAGACTATCCTGGACTAATCCGTGAAACAAAAGTGTTATTAGTATAAACTCTATTAAGTGGAGGGATAAAGTTAGTGTTTTTATTTTTGTGTTCTAAATTTAATTTGTTGTTCTTTTTTAAATGTGGTGACAGCTGTCAGTTTGAAATAGACTATTGTGTTCCTTTTTTTGTTCTGAATACACGTCTTTTAAGATAAATAATTTAATTAAATTATTTTATTAAACTGCCTCGTTGGCCTAGTGGTCCTAAGCGCGACTGCTACGCTAGAGGTCTTGGGTTTGATTCCTTTGATTTATTCTTATTATTCGGCCACCATCTGTTCGCAGTTTATTTTTACCGCAACATAGACACTTACGTTCACAGCAGCAATCTTAGGTGTTTTCTATAATAAAGTTTGGATAAATGGATATTTGTTACTCAGTGACGTCAGAACGGCTGAACTGATCTGGATGATATATTTGGCACAAAGATAGATTACAGTTTGGGATATCATTTAGGCTACTTTTTATCCTGGAAAAATATACGGTTCCCGAACGATAATATATCCTAGTAGTTCATCAATATCATCATCATCTACTTGGCCTTTTTCCAACTATGTTGGGGTCGGCTTCCAGTCTAACCGGATACAGCTGAGTACCAGTGTTTTACATGGAGCGACTGCCTATCTGACCTCCACAACCAAGAAACTAGGCAACACGATACCTCTTGATTAGACGGGTTGTCAGTCTTCCTGGCTTCTGAATATCCGTAATGACTTTTTTTTTAAATTGGGACAAGCCCGCCACACTATTCCCAAACACTGCAACTTCTGTAAGCCAGAATCAACAGTAAACGACTATCAAAGATCTACGAATGACGCCGGCTTTACGTGCTTTCCGAAGCACGGGTGTGTCACACCACCAACTTCCAAACTCCGGGCTGCCACTGAGCAAATACTAATGGAAAAACCCAACCACACTTTTTGCCCGACCTGGGAATCGATCCCGGGACCCCACGTTTATCAGTCACGTTTGCGACTACGAGACCAATAGGGCAGTCAAGTTCATAAAATAAATAAACATAAGTTTCAAAGAAAAATATTGCAACTGGGTACATGGAACGTATGAACAAACCTGAAATAAAAAATGCATGTTTATTTTATCGTTATTTTTCCATTACAAATTGGCTATCACAACTTCGCACAGACTGTCACCCAATTTATCGGTCATTGCTAGTGCTGTGACAATTGTCGATACTTGCTAGGGTTGTGATAATTGCGCTACTCTATAAAAAAGGGCTAAACGTTAAATTACGTTGATGGCTGTAGTAACACAATCAACTCAGAAGTCTTTGGACGCGTCGAAATGGTGGAGTAAATTGAACTCCTGATTAGATTATCCGGAAAAAGCGACTCTTTCTTTGTGTTAATAAGATTTGTATTTGCTAGATGATAAAAGTGCTGTTAAAATAAGTTGGTCATTAAAAAAAAATTGTATGTATTTTTCTCGTTAAAATTATTATTAGAATTTATACTAATATGATAAACCTGAAAGGTATTTTCGTTTGTTTGTTTGGGCAGGAACCATGAAGTAAATGTATTTGTGATTTTTAAAATCATAACAGGCAAAATCTTAGGGACTACCAGTCGGACTTGAAAAATTCTCGTATATTGATATAGCCAGATTCATAAAGATTCGTAAGGTTATATAACATCACTGTACGACACACGGGAGTGGAGCAGTAACTAAAGGCGTAACACGGGTGATAACAACTATGCGGACGAAGTCGACGAAACTGCTGCTGCTGGTCGAAGTAACTGCCTCGTTGGTCTAGTGGTCCTAAGCGCGACTGCTACGCTAGAGGTCTTGGGTTCGATTCCCAGGTCGTGCAAAAAGTGTTATTGGGTTTTTCTATGAATTTCTCAGTAGTAACTCGGAGTTAGGATTTGTGCTCGGTTAATGGCAATAGGCTCGCCCCCTATTACATGGGACTTAAAAACAGACCGGCGAACTGTGGGTACACCTCTGCCTAACCCTCTGGGGAATACAGGCGTGATGGTATGCGGACGAAGTCGCAAGCAGAAGCTAGTATATTACATTTTCCAAGTGGTCACATACTAGATGACATAGTACAGAAAGTAAATGACATTATTTCGTTATTTAACGAAATGATGCATTCATAATTTTATCACTGGAAATAAAACCACAGCAATTCCGTTATGCAATTTTAAACTTTAAATTTAAGCGATTATGAATAAAATTCGTATGTATTTTTCATGATTGGCTTTCGAAGGAGCTTTGGGACGAGTCAATTAATTATGTGATTTTAATTTCTGTGGTGGGTATGGGAAATTGCATTATTATTGGGAATGTTACCAATAATAATCGAATCTGTCATGGGCAATTTTGAAATTGTTATATATTGCAATAAGAATAATGTTACTAGGATTTTTTTAAACTTGATTGATAATAGTGTCTTTGGAGCCTCTTGCTTGTTCTTCTCCATAGACAAAAGCCTCTATGCCGATGGAGAAAACCAAGTAAGAAACTCCACTCTTCTTTTCTAAATCGTAGGTTATTATATTATGATAACAATTCTGTTATAGTAATTAAGTAAGTGGTAAAGATTTATACCTATTATTAAATACATACATACCATCACGCCTATATTCCCCGAAGGGTTAGGCAGAGGTGTAACAATGTACATCCACAGTTCCCCGGTATGTTTAGGTCCTATGTAATAGGGGGCGAGCCTATTGCCATTAACCGGGTACAAACCCTAACTCCGAGCTGCTACTGAGAATTTCATAGAAAAACCCAATAACACTTTTTGCTCGACCTGGGAATCGAACCCAAGACCTCTAGCGTAGCAGTCGCGCTTAGGACCACTAGGCTAACGAGGCAGTTCTATTATTAAATATTACCCTATAAATAAATTAAGATAGCGCTCTTCCTCTCTCCTTACTTATTATTGTTGATGTGCCCGACAGGGTCCATAATTGTTTCTATTTATTAACACCCACCACCTGTATGTTCACATTATGGATTGCAAAAAAGATTTGAGATTTGAGGTCTTGAACTAGCAGCTGGGTTCAACTTTTTGACTAATTGGCCGACTCCTAGACGATTCAAAATTGCCTGTAAATGGTTTCATTGAAATAAATGCTTTGATTTAGATTTTGACGAAGATTTTGTTTAGATTGACTTTGACGAAGGTTGAACCCCAAGAAAGTACATAGGCTACTTTAGAATCCGGGATCAATAAACGCGGACGAAATCGCGGGCAAAATCTAGAATTTAATAAACGCTCACCAACACAATCAGTGGTTTTAACCACTGATTTTGACGTAAATCTGACAGTTGCTTTTGCAAATGGCGGCGCTACCAAGTATCAAGGCATAGTGGTCACTCTAAAGCAGTAACTTTGACTTGATTTAATTTTAGTTTCCCATTTAGCGGTGATTTGATAAAGCTGTCTGTTTGATTGACAAAGCAAAGGCCAATCAAAAGTTAAATAATTATAACTGAATAAGCAAATACTCGCCCCTATTACAAGGACTTAAAGCATAATTGGCGTAATGTGGGTGTAACGTCGTAAGCATAAATATGTATAGACTTGGCAAAATGCAATGCTTTCTAAAAGTTTTGCTTGAGGTACACGTAGTAGTAGTAGATCTCTCTGTGAACCGCTGAACCGATTTCAATCAAACAAAGCAAAGAACACTCCCAACTAATTCACCTTTCAAACACAAGAAAAAAAATCAAAATCGGTTCATGCATTCGGGAGCTACGATGCCACAGACAGACACACACACAAACACACAGACACGTCAAACTTATAACACGCAGTCGTTTTTGCGTTGGGGGTTAATAAATTCACTTAAAAGGACCACTTTTAAAAATTTCACACTCGCTTTCACATTTTAATAACAGCATCAATTAACTGCTTTTTTTAAGCTCAGTTTCCATATTAATTAAGGTGAGCTTGTTTGAGTGGTCGTTTGTGATGCGACGAACAAAATGGATGGCTTGCGCTACATTTGATCACCTTTCTGCTTTAATTATCACGTTCAGAGTTGTACTTAATTGTTGTGTATAGTTGAAAAGTGTTGTTGTTGGCTTCGTTAGCCTAGTGGTCCTCAGCGCGACTGTTATGCTAAAGGTCTTGGATTCGGTTCACAGGTCGAGTAAAAACTGTAATTGGGTTTTTCTATGAAACTCTCAGCAGTTTGGAGTTAGGGTTTGTGCCCGGTTAATGGCAATAGGCTCGCCCCCTATTACATGGGACCTAAACATACTGGCGAACTGTGGGTGTACATTGGTACACCTCTGCCTAACCCTGTGGAGAATATAGGCGTGATGGTATGTTATGTTCAGGTTTCCTCACGATGTTTTCCTTCATCGATGTCAGTGCAGATAAATTTAGAGAGTACATGTGAATTGATAAAGTTCCAATTAGTACTTTCTCGTTATCGAACGTGTAACGTCATGCATACAGTAAATAGTAGTAGAGCTCGTTGTGAAGGAGCTTGTCCGGGGAAGTAGGCTACCACCAAACTTATTTTTGCCGCAAAGCAGCGTTGCTGTGTTCCGGTTTGAAGGGTACGGTGCCGGTGTAATTATAGGTACATGAGACATTTCAACATTGTTTCTGGGATGGCAACGCATGTACAAGGCCTCTGGTATTGCAAATGTCTATAGGTGGCAGTGACCACTTAACATCAAGTGGCCCGTCCGTCAGCTTGTATGCCATCCAATGACATAAAAGCCATGACGATGATAATCACAACAAAATTATGGTTTCATTGTGGACAGCCACTCCAATTCCAATTATAATTATTTAATTATTTGTATAGATATTACTTTGTTCATCTTATCTATATCACTGGATGCGGGCAGCACAGGATCGTTCATTGTGGCTATCTTTAAGGGGGGGGGGGGGGGGGGCTACGTCGTTCAGCTGACATGATGATGAATAAAATTACAACTCAATTCAGTCAACATTAAAAATTCGATTACAAAAGCTTTTATTTACAAAATCGTTATAATGATTGTTCCAAAAACAATAAATTAACAAAATATCCAAGCATTCAAGCCTCATTTATTCCACCTTCTTTTGTAAGAGATAATTAATTAGAGCCAGCTGTCTTATTAATCGGAGAAAACATTCGTTTATGATTAACGAGGGTTTCACCACAAAATAATTTATAAATAGAAACAGAAGGTTCACTCCATGCATCGAGGGAAATCGCACGCCCATACAAACACGTGTAAAGCAAATTTTAATGGAAGAATGTTCGCAAAAATAAAGCTTTATACTTTCCTTTTTTTGTATCTCCTTCCTATCATCCAAATCTATGAAGAAACGGTAACGTAGCATAACATCACGCCTGTATTCCCCGAATGGTTACCCAGAGGTGTACCAATGTATTTCTGACAAAGCTGATATTATTTTTGTTTTAGGCGGTGCACTCACTGACGAAGCGTTCCGCGGGGGTGCGCAGAGCGGCAGAAAACGCGCGCGGCGACTGAGGCGCTGATCAGCGACACCTAGCAGTGTAATCTGCTCCACCACGCGGGGTGACTGTACGACGGCCCCGCGCTCGAATTCAAATATAAATTTATCCGTCGAGATCCATGCTGAACATGTATAAGCATAAAATCACGTGCGGGCGCGTGGAACCCGTGTGTTATATCCCGCGTTACGCAGCGCGCTGGGTACGCTAGGCGTGTTTTCTGTATAGATTGTTAAAATCTGCTGTCCCGCGCTACGCGTCAGGGCGTGGTGGACTGGGATAATCGCTTGAGACGTCGTAGGGACGCGTCTGTGTGCGTACGCCTGTATGGAGTCGACCTTCTGTCCTTATCTTTCTTTGTGGTTTTACTTCGGAACACAATTAAAAGAGGTTGTTTTTAATTAAGTCAATTTTGTGGGAAACTTCGACATTCGATCTGTTGTTATGGTAACGGGGTTGGGAATTTTCAGGAAAATGTTTGGTAACTTCCTCTCGTGGGTTTGATTTTGATTTTCTCTTGTAATTTTAGAATTTCCAGTTAGATTTCATAATTAAAGTTATTCTACATACACAAATAAATAAAGCTGATGTATATGTTTGTACCTAATGGCAAAAGAATAATAGCTTTTTACAAATTGATAGATTTTTTTTGTCTGTGTATTTGTTCCGATTTATCTCTGAAACGTCTGAACCGATTTTGACTTTACAGATAGATACATACAAAAACTCACGCCTTTTTTCCATAGGGGTAGGCAGAAATCACAGAACGCCACCTGCTTCGATCCTCACATACTCCTTTCACCTCGTCTACGTTCATACATCTGGTCATACAAGCAAGCCGGTTACGAGTACTGCGCACCGACTATTCTGAAAAACCTCACCAATAAGGTCAGGTCAATTTTAATCTATCTCCATGCCAAATTTCATCCAGATCCGTACAGCCGTTCTGGCGTGATTGCACAACAAACATCCATTCATACAAACTTTCGCATTAATAATATTAATCAGATGAAATGTACCCTTGCTTAACACGATAAAGAAAATAATTTGATAAATTAATTATTGGTTTTCTTTGAAACTCAATTAGTATCTGTAAAAATAGAGTACCTGATTATGTATGAATAAGACAAGGTATTGCTTGGCTGCTACGCTAGAGGTCGTGGGTAAGATTCTCAGGTCGAGCAAAGTGTTATTGGGTCTTTTATGAAATTCTTAGTAGCAGCACAAGGTTAACGGCAGTAGGCTCGCCCCTTATTACATGGTACCTAAACACACCGGCGAACTGTGGGTGTACATTGGTACACCTCTGCCTAACCCTTCGGGGAATACAGGCGTAATGGTACGTGTTTTTGGTTTAAGTTCCGTGTAAACATTCATATGTAACAAGTAATAAGCTGTTATTTAGAAATCCCAATTGTATTTATTTACATGCGTTCCACTATGCCTGCAAACGCAAACTACATGATATTCTTGGCAAATATTTTAAGTCTCAAAAGAGGCGTGATGCAGTACTTTATTTTTCTTATTTATTTCATTATTTTATGTGGTTTTATAAGTTAAACATTTCAACAGGAAATGGACTAGTGGTTAGTAATTTATCTACTAGAGTAAATTAAAAAAAAGATCCCTTTTTACTTTACTATTTACTTCTCTACTTGTAAATTGTTGAACGAAGTTTTAAATTCAACTTAGAGCATGGCTTCTAATCAACTTCTTTGAACTGCTAAAGCCTTATTTGTTGGAGCAAACTTTTCACAGACCTGATGGCTACAGTAACACCAATACCTTATCTTACCATAAAAAATCATAGTTGTATTCCCTAATGGGGTAGACAGAAGGGTATATTACACCACTTTTCACATTTATTTATTTATAAAACACATAATGTAAATAATACACTGTACAAAGGTGGACTTAAAGCCTTTGGCATTTTCTACCAGTCTACCTTAGGGTGATGCAGAGACAAAACATAGTAGGTACAAGGAAGAGGAACTGAAAATTTCAAAGAATAAAATATAATAATAAATACATACATACAAACAAAATATTCAAAGTAGAGAGAGATAAAAATACATAGGAGGAGAAATATAACAAATTAATTGTGGGACGAGTCTGCCAACTTCTTATACAAGTGTTCGCGAGCTTTTATCTTGAATGTGAACCTACTGGTATTGGACTGGTATTTATCTATGTTTAAGTTTCATAACACAGGTGTGGCGCCAAGAGATGACTTGCAAATGTTTATGGGAGATTGGCCAGCGCCGAAAGGAAGACCTTTGCCCACCTGTAGGGCAATAGGGGTTGTATTGTCCCAGCATCGCTGTAATAACCTGAGACAGATTTCTGACGCGAGAAAGTCAAATCAGATTAAATAATTTTATATTAACCCCCAACGCAAAAACGACGTGGTGTTATAAGTTTGACGTGTCTGTCTGTGTTTCTGTTTGTGGCATCGTAGCTCCCGAACGCATAAACCGATTTTGTTTTAGTTTGTTTGTTTGAAAGGTGAATTAGTCGGAAGTGTTCTCAGCTTTGTTTGATGGAAATCGGTTCAGCGGTTTCAAAGTTATCAGCTCTTTTGTTAGCTGCCGTAGGGATTTTTATTCTTCTGTCGGGTGTTGCTTAAAATTTCTAATTTTGTGTTTTGTTTTTTTGTTATACGTGGGTGCAAAGTAGCTAAATTAATATGACTCCATATTATACCAGGAGGCGTAAATATATCGAAAAAACGATGGACTAAGATTAATGTTTTTAAAAGTATAGAAAACTCTAATGGGAACACCTAGTAGCACTTTAGTTGTATAGTTTCTCCGGGACTCGTCGAGATATTGGCGGTCGCTACTGTTGATTCGGGCTTCCAGGAGTTACAGTGGTTGGGAATAGTGTGGCCTGGTGTCCCATAAAAAAAAACACTTTATTTAACTTATAAACCCCAGCAATAGCAATGGCAATAGCAAATGGCAATGGCAATAGGGTGGCCCCCTATTACATGAGACCAAAACAAACCGGCGAACTGTGGGTTACCTCTGCCTAACCCTTCGGGGAATACAGGCGTGATGGTATGTGTGTGTGTAAACCCCAGCCTTAAGATTAGTCGCGTCTACATTCACTAGACCAAAAAGATGCGCATACCTTGTCTTATTCATACTCAAGGGTTACTCGACTCAATTACAGACACCTCAAGCAATTTGAGTTTTGTCAATTTGTCAAGTTGTCTTTCTGATCACGTTGTTAGCTTTGTTTCTTGTTAACTTCATTATGAAGTAATTCTCTGCTGTGAGGTTTTTATCGGGTAAGGCTCTTTTATTCTATATGGATCACTAAGGCCTTTGCCCTATAGTGGGACAATAAATAGGCAGGTATTAATTTGATTTGTGGTATTCAGTGTTTATTTAGTTGAAAGAGAATGGTGTATGTATTTTATACTAGCGGACTGCCCGCGTTCGTCAGCGTGGCTTATTTCACTCGCGTTAAGTTACGTCTTTGGTTACTGCTCCGCTCCCGTAGGTCGTAACGTGATGATCTATACCTACGTATAAACCTTTCTCTTGAATCACTCTGTCTATTGATGAATATTTAAATCCGTTGCGCAGTTTAAAAGTTTTCCAACAAACAACAGTTTAAAATTTCAACTCATCATCGACTTAGCCTTTTCCCAACTACGTTGGGTTCCGCTTAGAGTCTAACCGGATGCAGCTGAGTACCAGTGTTTTACATGGATCGCAACCCAGTAACTGGGTTGTGGAGGGCAACACAATTCCCCTTGGTTAGACTGGTTGGCAGACTTCTGGGCTTCTGACTATGCGTAACGACTGTCAAAGATCTACGAATGACAGCTGGGACCAACGACTTCACGCTTACGCTAGCTCGCTCGCTTATTTGCGCGCTTTGTGGCTTTTAGCTTAAAATTTCAACTATATTACTTTAATAAAACACTTCTTTTAAAGCAGTTTTATTTAAATGTTCCCATTGATTACGCCGCTAACTGCGTACCGACTGGGAAACTACGCCACAACTTTGTAGTACGCGGCGTACTAAATATTTATCTTGTTTCTAACGAAGCTAGTTTATCTAGTAGTTTCTTAATGTTTATACAACATGGATAGTACATTGACTTTTGATTTTAAGAATTAGGGTTCATAGCTTTAGCTTAGGCTTGTCCCACTGCAGGGAAAAACTCGGCAATACATACTTATTCATATTTGTTATTTTATTTATTTAAATTGAAAGGACAAACAACCAAATATTTATAATTAAGGATCAAGCTGTAATTATTACCGGCTATTTGTTCAATAGGTAATTCAGACCACAGCCTTGTTTACCCAAATAATACAAACATTGCTAACGGTACATGAAAATAGTACCAACGTTAAATAAATACAATATGGCATACAGTTTAGACATATTTTGAACTAGCTTTCTCCTGTCGGTTCGTTCGCTTGGAATAGTTACTTTGGGAAGCCTTTTTTATGTTTAAGATACAATTGTTTAAAAGACGCTTACACAAATAATGTTTTTTGAATTTATATCAAGTGCCTAAATACCACCTTCCATGATTTTATTCTTAAACTAGCTGATGCCGGCGACTTCGTTCGCGTTCACTATTTTATTGGTTTTGGCCTCTTTTTTAAATTAAAGTAAGCTTAACTTACTTCTTATAACATCAGCTATCTGTTCATCCCCTATTTTATCCCCTTGGGGGCAGAATTGATCAAAATCTTTTCTTAACGGATGCCTACGTCATAACGTCTATCTGTATGCCAAATTTCAGCCCGATCCGTCCAGTGGTTTGGGCTGTGCGTTGCTAGATCACTATGTCAGTCAGTCAGTCAGTGACCTTTGAGTTATATATATTTAGATAATGACGGACTGCAATACAAACTTTCATCCCCTGTTTCAACCCCTTCAAGCACTTTTCTCGCAACGCAAAAGGTGGTCTGTGTCCTTTTTCAAAGTCTAATTTATTTCTGTACCCAATTTTATCAATATTGGTTCAGCGGTTTAGGCGTGAAAGCGTAAAAGAGAGACATACTTACACGTTTATAATGTTAGTAAGAGTTGATAGCAATTTTCAGGTAGACTATTTGCAACTTTATGCTATGCCCTGAAAAGTTTAGTTTGCCATGTCAGTTAAAAGTTTTTACATTTCCGTAACTAGTAGCTGTTTGCAACTTTAAATGCACCTTAACTTCATCCCTCAGTTTGACCTGCTAACGTTGGAACTCTGAAACGTTACTCAATTTAAATAATTTATTTTATTTTCGAAACTAGGGAACGCTGGCTTGATGACTTACAAACGTTTTTAGAAGACTAGCTTACGCCCACGACATCGTCCGCGTAGTTTTTTACACCCACGTTAAGTTCCGTCTTTAATTACTGTGCCCTCCTACTGGTCGTAGTGTGATGTTCTCGCCTTAGCCTATCGCCTTCCTCGTTAAATGGACTATCCAACACAAAATAGTTCCTGAGATTAGCGAGTTCAACCAAACAAACAAACTCTGCCCTTTATTATATTAATATAGATTGGCAAAAGAAGGCAACGCATAGGGATGAATGGAAGGAAATGGGGGTGCCCTCAGTTCCCAGCAGTGGGACCAATCTGGTTGACACCACACATACCATCACGCCTGTATTCCCCGAAGGGTTAGGCAGAGGTGTGACAATGTACACCCACAGTTCACCGGTATGTTTAGGTCCCATGTTATAGGGGGCGAGCCTATTGCCATTAACCGGGCACAAATCCTAACTCCGAGTTGCTACTGAGAAATTTATAGAAAAACACAATAACACTTTTTGCTCGACCTGGGAATCGAACCCAAGACCTCTCTCCCTCTCCTCGCGTAGCAGTCGCGCTTAGGACCACTATGCTACCGAGGCAATCTGGTTGAATAAATAAATATTTTAAAGAAAGATCACAGACTAATCAAACGTCTAACGGAAACCTGGACTTATAATCTATCCTAATATAATAAAGCTGCAGAGTTTTTTTGTTTGAACACTCTAATCTTTGGAACTACCACTCACATTGGAAAATTCTTTGTGTATATTATAGCCAGATTCATGAGGAGTATTTATGGCGTCACGCTATGATCCACTGGGCGTAGCAGCAATCAAAGACGTAATTCAACGCGGCTAGAAAAGCCACGGATAAAAGCGAAGCTATTAATTATTTAATATGTATAAGTCTGAAATTAAGCCGCCTTAAGCAAGTGTGGTAATTAATGCTCGTGCCTTCTTTGTATGGGAATCCTTAGCCCAGCAATGGGATTATGGTTTCTTTCATATCTATGCGAACCTGATACGGTTCAGTTTACAGGATTTTGTTCAACCAAAGGGAAGCAATAAGAATGCTATTGTCTCGTTTTATATTCCTTTCATTCGGATTCAATCATTTGTTCGTTTGTTTTTATGTAAAACCTCTTTTATAACTTGTATCATTCGCCGAAAATATCCATTTTATGTTCCACGATTGAGGAAACTTCCCATTTTATGTATATTTTTATTTTATGTCAGCCATTTACATATTTATTACTATTTATTTGACTGCAGGTTTGGGTTTTTTATGATAATATGCCTTTATGTTAACTTCCATGAATATTATTGTTCCTATGTAAGCAATACCGAATTAATATTTTGTCTACCTGTAACGACGGTTTCCCCTGAATCCTGTCTGCATTCCTCTAATTCTATGTATCGGCCACAATGGCAACAACTTTACTTTATTTTATATTTTATTTTTCTATAACTTTTACTACAGCAGCCTCGTTGGCTTAGTGGTCCTAAGCGCGACTCCTACGCTAAAGGTCTTGGGTTCGATTCCCAGGTCGAGCAAAAAGTGTTATTGGGTTTTCCTATGAAATTCTCAGTAGCAGCTCGGTGTTTCGATTTGTGCCCGGTTAATGGCAATAGGCTCGTCCCCTATTACATGGGACCCAAAACATACCGGCGAACTGTGGGTGAACATTGTTACACCTCTGCCTAACCCTTCATGGAATATAGGCGTGATGGTATGTGTCTATAACTCTTACATCACCAAAAAAAGCTAGAAAATACTGGGCGATCCAAGAATCGAACCCCGAATCTCACGCTCAGCTGCTGCGTATGTTATCATTACACCACTTAACATTTCTCTCCTATTTTTCTTTTCAACAAAACAAATGAAACATTCAATTTGTTCAAATAATTTGATTAGAGGCAATGTTTATATTAGAATTGTAAATTAGGACGATTTTGTCAACTTTTTCCCAAGCCTGGGAAACAAAATGGTAATGTTTGTTCCCATTGTAAGAAATGAGCTCAGAATGCTTTAAAAAGAAATATGTTCCCGTGAATAATTTCAGTAATGTTTAGAAGTAATGGTTAAGGATTTAGAAAAGATGTATTTTGCTTTTATTCTCAACAAAACATATTTAGATAGGTTACCTCAATTTTTTCTGGAAGCTTCATTAACCCCCGACGCAAAAACGACGAGGTGTTATAAGTTTGACGTGTCTGTGTGTGTGTATGTGTCTATGTGTGTGTGTGTGTCGGTCTGTGGCATCGTAGCTCCCGAACGCATGAACCGAACGGACACGTCAAACTTATAACATCCTGCTGTTTTTGCTACGGGGGTTAAACAGAAATCATATTACCCAGCAATCACTTGTGAAGCTATTTGTGCTGCTTTGAACTCTGGCAAACAGGAAGTCGGTGCGTTTGCGCATAATGGCATGAGAGCTATTGGATCGTACCTCATAAACATATTAGTGGCACTACAGAAGCGGGGCAGGCCTAACATCCTGAATTCATTTAATATTCCGGACATGCAAGACTTGATATAATCATATTTTTACCTTCAGATAAGAGAAGAAAGGATTTGGTTTCGGCTAACCCTCGGACTAAACATGCTTACGCTAGACGTTTTTATTTATTTTTAGTATAATCAGTTCAGTCATTTATATGATCAGTTCAACAAACTGTTAAAGATTTCTAATTTAACTTATAAAAACTGTTATTTACGAATGCAAAAATATTTGGAAACTCTTAATTATACAGACACGGAAAGACTGCTGGAAATTTGAACATAAGCTTAGTATATTTATATTATTGTCACTCGCTTAATTCTTGAATAAAAATTATTTACTTATTTATTTACTTATACAAAGCGCAGTTTTACATTCTCACCAAGTTTAAGAAGTACTATGCTAATGATTCTCAAAACTAATCCTACTATCCAACTTCCCAATAATATTATTAATGCGAAAGTTTGTGAGGATGGATGGATGTTTGTTACTCTTTTACGCTTGAACGGCAGAACGGATCTGGATGAAATTTGGCACTCAGATAGACTGTAGTGTCGAATAACACATAGGATACTGTTTATCTCGGAAAAACGTATGGTTCCCGTGGGACAATATATCAAATTTGATGCGATGAAAGCCGTGAGCAAGGGCTAGTATTATAATATAATTAAAAAAAGTAGGTTACGTTGACCACCGAGATACAGGGCGAATTATGGTAATGAAATAAATAGTTTTTTTTTAGTTATTGTTTTTTTAAATTCGAACTAACCATCTTGCCGCTGGCTTTAGGCAGGTCGGTAATAAACCCACACGCATTCAGTGATAAAGTCCCACGACACTGTCTACATTAGGAGGGGCATTAGGCATTAGGAGAAACACGGATGGGCTTTAGTCAGTAAGAGTCTGACACTCCCTTCAGCTCCGTACTGGGCGCAAGAAGTCATTTGATGATTTCCCATCATTAAATAAATATACAAGAAATAAAATTGAAAATACCGCAGCTAACAAAAGAGCTGATAGCCTTGAAACGGCTGAACCGATTTTGATAAAACAAAGAACAAAAATAAACAATAATTACAAGAATAATCTAAGAACCATCGCTAGGAGACCTGCTTTCAAATAAAAAAAAACAGCATTCAAATCAGTTCATCCGTTTAAGAACTACGGTGGTACAGACCGACATACAGACAGGTCAAACTTATAACACCCCCTAGTTTTTGAGCTGGGGGTTAAAATATATATATATAAAGTTCAAAGACCTATTTTTAAAACATAGACTTGTGAAGTGATAACCGTCGATAGTACCTAAGTTGTCTAGACAGGTTTGTATTTATATTTTAAACTGTCCAGCATATAAATTGCTTTGTAAGTACGTGTGGACAGCATTTGTTAGTAGATTGTTGTGAAACTGTCTGTAGCAGAGAAATACAAAATTAAAATTAGGAGAAACACGGATGGGTTTTAGTCAGTAAAAGTCTGACACTCCCTTCCGCTCCGTCCAGGGCGGAAGAAGACATTTGATGATCTCTCATCATTAAATAAATATACGAGAAATAAAATTGAAAATCCCCGACAGAAGAATAGGGATCCCTACCGCAGCTAACAAAAGAGCTGATAACTTTGAAACCGCTGAACCGATTTCCTTCAAAAATAGCTAAGAACACTCCTGACTAATTCACCTTTCAAACAAAAAACCTAAATAAAAATCGGTTCATGCGTTCGGGAGCTACGATGCCACAGACAGACACACACACACGTCAAACTTATAGCACCCCGTCGTTTTTGCGTCGGGGGTTAAAAATAGGAAAGTGAAGATATATTTTGCAATTTGTATGATACCTCAGTATCAGGTTGTATGGTGTATGGTAAAATGTGCTACAGAAATATAAGAAAAGATTTTTTATAAGAAAAAATATTTTTTTACTGAATACCTAAACTATAAATACATATTATTAACAGACGAAAAAAAACAAAGGAAGTTATCAATTCGACGCGTATATATATATATGTACAAATATTTATTTTCTGTATAATCACGCGTAAGTTTTTACAGACCAGAACTGCTTCGGTAGCTTAGTGGTCTTAAGCGCGACTGCTACGCTAGAGGTCTTGGGTTCGATTCCCAGGTCGAGCAAAAATTGTTAAAACGTCTGTATTCTCCGAAGGGTTAGGCAGAGGTGTACCAACGTACACTCACAGTTCGCCGATATGTTTAGGTCCCATGTAATAGGGGGCGAGCCTATTACCATTAACCGGGCACAAATCCGAACTCCGAGCTACTAGTGAGAATTTCATAGAAAAACCCTATACCACTTTTTGCTCGACCTTGGAATCGAACCCAAGACCTCTAGCGTAGCAGTCGCGCTTAGGACCACTAGGCCAACGAGACAGTTAAAAAAAATAAAGTTATTGTTTTTGCAAGTTGTCTACTTTGAAACTTATATTATGGGCACTCGCTGCCGCCGGTGAATGACCGTGGCGCGAAAGGTGGTTCTTGACTGTGCATTCGGTCCCTGTGCCAACGCGGATTACTAACCGCTTGTTTCATTAGCTACAAACTCAACAGTTGCAACATAAGTTCGAAAAAAAAATTGAACAATTCATAGATATTCTATTACTGATAATGAACTGAAAAAAATAACCGCACATATAAAAAAAAATTCCTGCACATAATATTTACTTTAACTAAAACGATTGGCTTATGGCCGTTTAATAATAAAATAAAATAAATTAACAAACAAATAATTTAAAATGTTAAATTCTGCTGACCTAATTAAATGCGACGTGATCCAACCCGATCGGAAAGCGCCGGGATTAAGTAGGATAGCAATGAACTATGTACTATGGCAGGTCCACAACCACAGACCTGATACACGAAACAGGTAGTCACAGAAGGTGCATGTGACGAAAATAGACGTACGCACATATAGACGGGTTCGCACTGTAATATCCAGGGCCGTTTTCAACCTATTGGGGGCCCTAGGTACATAAGAAACACGGGGCCCAGTGTCTTTTACGTATTTTGATAGTTGACAAATTAATTTATTTCAATGATAATAAAATAATCGTCTGCTTCGCCTTTTTCCAACTATCTGACCTCCACAACCCTGGGCCACACGATACCCCTTGGTTAGACTGGTTGTCAGACTTCCTGGCTTCTGACTATCCGTAACGACTGTCAAAGATCTACGAATGACAGCCGGGACCAACGGCTTTACGTGCTTTCCGAGGCACGGGGGTGTCACACCACCAACTTCCAAACTCCGGGCTGCTGAGCAAATCCTAATGGAAAATTCCAATAACACTTTTTGCCCACCTGGGAATCGAAACCGGGACCCCACGCTTATCAGTCGCGCTTGCCACCACGAGACCAATGGGGCAGTTAATAAAATAATCATAACAAAAAACAAACAGGTAGAAACTTATTGTAAATCGCACTGCAAATCAAATATTTTACTCATTGAGGCTTTTTTTTTTTTTGGTGGGTGGGAAATCATCAAATAACTTCTCCCGCCCTGGGCGGGGCGGGAGGGAGTGTCAGACTTTTACTGACTAAAACCCACCCATGTTCCTTCTTGTGCCCTTTGCGTTTCGGGGGCGCGGTATCTTTTACGTACAACCCGCAGACTCATTGAGGCTGCGAAGAATTATTATTAGGAGGGTAGGTAGGCCCCTAACGTTAATGGGGCCCTTGCCCAGAGTGCCCACTGGTAAAGAAGGGCCTAGTAATATCTGCTGATTTTGTCTTTCAGCAGTTGTAGTGGTTAAGAATAGCTTAGATGACTCTCACCTATCTCAAGAGGTTGAATTCCGGTGAAGCTGGAAATGGGTTCAGCCGTTTTGGAGATTAATCGGAACTGACTGAAATTTTTTTTGGCATGTTATGGCATGTATTTAGTTAAAATCTTTTATTTTTGACACCATAAACAAACAGTCTAATTTTATATATGTGTCGGAGACGGTCAATAGTATGGACACGAAACGAATCGCGCGCTAGTTCCGAGAGATGGCAGCACCGTCGCGATGACGTCGCATACTCGGCTAACTTCGTGCGACGTCGGAGCCTGGCTGGTGGAGGAGCGCTGGGACGAGGGGTCATTTATCTTTCTGCCGTCGTGAAGATCACTACGTCCACCCTAGGAACTGTCACTCGTTTCGCTCAGTGTCCGTTACCTTTTTAAATTTGTTTGTGAAGCTAAATAAAACGTGATTAAAGTGTAACCGCTGTTTCCCTTGCTCGATTACCCGTTAAAACGCCCGCACGATTGCTGATGATAGTGCCAATTATTACCGACGTTTCCGACATATGTATAGATGTAATAACAGTACAAAATGTGATGATTTTGTGAGTCACTCAGCCGCCTAAACAATTAATAACGATTACAAGTGTGATTGTGTTTGCTAAACCATTGTAGAGCTCTTTGTGAGGGAGCTAGTCAGGTGAAGTACTACCACCATACCTATTTCTGCCGCAAAGCAGCGTTGCTGTGTTCCGGTAAGAATATGGTCGCCAGTGAAAGTACAGGCACATGAGACATTTCAACTTTGTCTCTTGTCTTTGTCTCTTGTACTCTTTTGGCAACGCATTTGCAAAGCCACGGTTATTACTGATGTCTATAGGCAGCGGTGACCACTTAACATGAGGTGGGCCGTCGGCTTGTTTGACATCCAATGATATATATATTTAAAAAATAAATAATTTAAGCGTGTCTTAGGTGTGCATGCATTTTCGTTCGTCGTATTAAGTTAACCTTCTGCTCCTATTAATATTGTGACGGATCGGTTGGTAGGCGGGTTTAATAGGTGTATTGTCTAATCCTTGTGGCCTTTTCAACCCTTTTCGATCTGTGGTTTTTGATTTTGCTTGGGTAGAATAAAATATAGGTGCAAGGGGTAGTAAAATAACATTTGTACGAAACTAGGACTTCGCCCCCGATATCGTTAGGGTAGATTTCGTACTACCCCTAAAACTGAACATCGCTTAGCCCCCTTTCAGGGGCAATTAAAGACTAATAACGTCACTTACTAACTACTCACTTAAAAATGTAAAAAGAGGCTAACCAGACAGCTACTAAAATTAAGTTATGATGAGACTGAAAATTACACATACCATCATGCCTGTATTCCCCGAAGGGTTAGGCAGAGGTGTAACAATGTACACCCACAGTTCGCCGGTATGTTTAGGTCCCATGTAATAAGGGGCGAGCCTATTGCCGTTGACCGGGCACAAATCCTAACTCCGAGCTGCTACTGAGAATTTCATAGAAAAACCCAATAACACTTTTTGCTTGACCTGGGAATCGAACTCAAACCTCAAGCGTAGCAGTCACGCTTAGGGCCACTAGGCTAACGAGGCAGTCATTTTTTTACAATAAATAAATATTCTATTCTATTTATACGTGTGCATATTTCAGACAGTTATATTCAGCCGTTTAAGCATGAAAGAGTAACAAACATCGATCCATCCATCCTTACAAACATTCGCGTTTGTATGGAAATAATTACTCATTCATTGTTCAGTTAAATTGATGAAATTTACATGATTGTACTTACTTCAATATTTAGCACATACAAATTTTAATTAAAACACATAAATCTGAATAAAAAAATAAGGCAAACAAACAAACATTGTTGGTACCCATTAGTTTAAATTAAAATTGCTTTTCAAAAATTAAAATATGCTTTTACACAGCAATCTATCAGCCAGGTGTATAAAACCCGAGGCAGTTATGTCATGTCGAGGATTAACTTTGTCACCCCTGGCGTGCGGAACCCCTGCCAATATTACAATATGGCCGGCAAATTGCCAAATGGCAGCAATTTGGCGCAAATGCATGTTTTATAACTGTTATGGAGGTTAGTTTAGATTAGATAATTTATGTTTAAGATACTGAAATACTTCTGTTTTTAATGGCAGGAGTGTCAGTGTCGAGTGTCACGAGTTTCAGGAGTGTCTGACTCGAGATTTAAGAGTGTAACGAGTGTCAAACTTGAGCGTCGCGAGTGTCAGAATCCAGTGTCGAGATTTAAGTGTCGAGTGTCGAGAATTAAGTATTACGAGTGTGAGATTCGCGTGATATTAATTTTACCTTGATATCTCAAGCCACACACCATCATACATACATACCATCACCCTTATATTCTTCGAAGGGTCAGGCAAAGTTCACTAATGTACACCCTCAGTTCGCTGGTATGTTTTTAAGTCCCATGTAATAGGGGGCGAGCCTATTGATTATATTAACCGGGCCCAAATCGAAAACTCCGAGCTGCTACTGAGAATTTGATAGAAAAACCCAATAACATTTTTTCCTCGACCTGGGAATCGCGCTTAGGACCACTAGGCTAACGAGTCAGTTAAATATAAGGAAATAAATATAATGGTATTAATTTCACGCGGACATAGTCGCGTGGGGAATCTAGTACATATATATAACTAGTTACATCATAACTTAGCTATTCGCAGAACGAGCACATACCTGCGGGCTTGTCCATTCCACTGAAGCTGAAACACAATATTAATTGCCTAGCCAACAATCCACAATTACAGTAATGTAATTCAATGACGGTAGTATTCCGTATAGATCAAGGGTTTCTCGTTTAGTTACAGAGAGGATTATGAGGTTAAGTTAGCAGAATATTATCTTTTTGGACACACTTTTATTAATAACTAGCTTCTGCTCACGACGTCGTCCGCGTAGTTTTTTCACTCGCATTAGGTTATGTCTTTGGTTATTGCTCTTCACCTTTTGGTTATAGCGTGATGTTATATCGTCTATAGCCTTCCTCGATAAATGAACTATGCAACACAAAAAGAAATTTTAAATTCGAACCAGTAGTTCTTGAGATTAGCGTGCCCTACCAAACAAACAAACTCTTCAGCTTTATAATATCAGTATAGATAATACCAGCTGATTATTGTTCTACTGCAGGGTAGAGGCCTCTTCTCATACAGAGTCGGCACAACCATTGATCACACTGGCTGTCCCAACTTGAATTAGCACAATATTCTCCTTCATTAATGTCAATGATGTCCAAATTAAAATTAGAATACAACATACTTACATAGGTATAGTCATGAGCATAAATGTCAAGTTAATTTTGGGATTTTGGGTTCCTTCCTGAATTTTTTTGGGGTCGCCGACTCTGCACGCGGCCGGTTGGACTAACGGACCGATCGCGCGCAGCGTCGGCGACGGCGAAGGAACGCAAATACCCAAAAATAAACTTGACATTTGTGCTCACGAATCGTGGCGACTACTATCATCATCATCTACTTAGCCTTTTCCCAACTATGTTGGGGTCGGCTTCCAGTCTAAGCGGATGCAGCTGAATATCAGTGTTTTACATGGAGCGACTGCCTATCTGACCTCCAAAACCCAATTAATAGGCAACACGATACCTCTTGGTTAGACTGGTTGTCAGACTTTCTGGCTTCTGACTATCCGTAATGACTGTCAAATATCTACGAATGACAACCGGGACCAACGGCTTCACGTGCTTTCCGAGGCACGGGGGTGTCCACCAACTTCCAAACTCCGGGCTGCTACTGAGAAATGAGAAAATGGAAAAACCCAATAACACTTTTTGCCCACGAGACTAACGGGGCAGTCAGTGGCGACTACTAAATATAATATTATTAAACACGATAATTTATGTGTTTTTTTTTTAACGTTGCCCCACACCGGGAATATCTCCTGTATCGTGGGTGAGTGTACAAACATAGAAACTCACATACACAAATAGCCAGACCCGACTAATATGTGATGAATACTATGTGACTATATTTTAATGACTTAAATGACTCATTCAACATTCTATCATGACATGTTAATGAATTTTATGGACATACAATCATTGAATTTAATTTTTATTCACGTTGAATTGATATTAAGTTGAATTATTATAATTAACATTAAGACTAATAATGTTGTGACCACTGTGTAATGTGGTACATTTTTCTTTTTTTGGATTACGATAATTATTAAATTTCGTGTTACATTTATTGTTAAAACCACTGTTCGACACAAATGTAGATTTGTTAAAGAATAATAAATAAAATAAAATAAATAAATAAACAACTATCTGTAGGTCATACAAATATTTGTTCCGTGCAGGAATCGAACCCGCGACACGCAGCGCAGCAGCCGATCGCTCAGCTACTGCGCCAACCGTGCCGTCAAGTCAATTTCACTTATTTTATACTTTTACTAGCTTCTACCAGAGACTTCGTTCGCGTGGTTTTTTTTCAACCGCATTAAACCTAACCTATTGGTCGTAGCGTGATGTTATATGAATCACTCTGTCTATTGCTGAAAACTGCGTTAAAATTATTGCGAAGTTTGAAAGATCTAAACGTACAGAGAGACAGACGGCGGGAAGCGATTTTGTTTTATACTATGTAAAGATAAATCCTCCAGGGTTGCGGGGTTTATCCGAAAAAGATACCGTGGCCCTGGATCGCAAAGGGCAATAGAAGGAACACGAATGGGTATTAGTCAGTTAGAGTCTGACACTCCCTTCCGCTCCGCCCAGGGCGGAAGAAGTGATTTGATGATTGCCCATCCTTTAAAAAAAGGAGATAAGACTTCGTTTCCCCACGATATTTTCCTTCACCGGTATCATTGATATCCAAGATAAATTTAGAAAATAAATATCAAATAGAAAAAGGCACAACCTAGGAGCCTAAAACAATAGGCCATCATGATATTGTCATGAAAAAAAAAAACATACTTTTTATTTCTTTTTTTATCTCGTAGAGCGTTCGATTTGCAAATATATTGAATCTGGCGACCAATAGTAGGTTTGATAGTGACAGTGACAGGTAACTGACGTTTCGCTCTAATCATATGTCAGCTCGAGTTTGTACGATGAAATGTAAAGAATGAAGGGTTCTGAGCATTATATTCTAAGGGTTTGATGTTTGGGTACCAGTTGATTTGAAAACGGATGATTCTTGCATTGTCTTTTTGATGTGAATTATCTATACCCGCACGTAAAACCGATTGCTGGCGTGGCGACGCATGCTGTGACGACGCGTCGCCACGCTGTATGACGGTGGAATTGAGCTGTCAATTTTGAATATTTTAATTTTTGCATTTAATGAAAATAAATTAAATAAAATATCATCATTTTCTGGAAAAATATCGTTTTTTTTTTATTTTTACATTATGCCATATTTAGTTTATGCCGTAATCTGTTCTTTTATGCATAATTATTACTTGTACAAAATAATTTCTATGTTTCACATCGGCTAGGCATATTTTTTTTAAATATTTATCCCGTTATACTAATGCCTCGTTAGCCTAGTGGTCCTAAGCGCGACTGCAACGCTAGAGGTCTTGGGTTCGATTCCCAGGGCGAGCAAAAAGTGTTATTGGGTTTTCAAGAAAATTCTCAGTAGCAGCTCAGAATTAGGATTTTTGCCCGGTTAATGGCAATACGCCCCCCCTTTATTACATGGGACCTAAAAACATACCGGCGAACTGTGGGTGTACATTGGTGCACCTCTGCCTAACCGTTCGAGGAATACAGGCGTGATGGTGTTTTATTATATATAGAACAAGCAAGGAACGTAAAATTCGATTCGATTCGAGGAAATCCTGTTATAAAATTGATTTTTAAACTGAATATCGTTATTATAGGATGGAAACGCATTTGCAAGGCCTCTGGTATTGCAGATGTCTATAGGTAGCGGTGACCACTTAACATCAGGTGAGCTGTCGGCTTGTTTGCCATCCGACGACAGAAAAAAAAATCTGAAAAAAAAATTATGGGCAGTCATGGGGACTGCTGACAGAACTGAAATCATAACATCACAATAGCATGTCGGTGAAGGGGTCACATTAGCATGTAGGTAAAGCAAACCCATAAGTTTTGCTCCTACCAAAAACCGCTCAACTAAGACAATATATAATCAAACTGACGCAACCCAAAAAAAAGTTACAAAACAGACGTCTATCATAAACTTCTAAATAAGCCCGACTAAACGACTTCAGTCCAAGTCTCTAGAGTCTAAAAACCTCTTAAGACACCCACTCATACAATAAACTTTGACCAACTTTATCATCCCCACTTGATCCCTCCCAACTGTCGGGACCACCTGACGTTTCGACCAAGCAAATCGATTCTCGCTATGCCGAAATCGATTCTCTATGTCGATTACGATTCAGATGTCAGGGAACTTTTGACAGGATGAGGGAGATGGGGGGGGGGTCTGTCAAAAAGTTTGGAAGCGTAGTTTGGGACTTATGCGTGAGATGGTAGGGAGGGAATAAGATGAATTGGTACTGCGTGTTTCCGAAGGTGAATTATGGCTGTTCAGTAAAATTAATATTGTTGGAAAGAATGGAGATGATTTTCGGTTTAAATAAGAAGTATTATTTTTCTTTACATTTCTCTGCACCAGGAATTCCTCCTACATCGTGGGTGCGTTTACAAACATACAAACTAACAGACACGAGCAACGGAACCCGGTACAATTACTCGTTTTTTCTTTCATTTAAGAATGGGAAACCATCAAAATACGTCTTCTTCCACTCTGGGCAAATTGGAAGGGAGTGTCAGACTCTTACTGACTAAAACCCATCCGTATTCCTCCTAATTCCCTTTGCATTACAGGGCCGCGGTGACGCTTCCGAACAAATTCCGCAACCATGGCAAGAACAACTACCCGAAGCCAAACCAATATGTGTTCCATGCGGGAATCGGACCAACGTCATGCAGCACAACAGCCAATCTCTCAGCTACCGTGCCAACAGAGCCATCAATCAGATGCCGTTTGTTCAAATAATTGGAATACTTACCAACTAATAGACAAGTTCAGTAAACATTTTGAACGAATAAACTTGTGCCCTTACAAAGGTAAAGGTATTCCAGTTAAAACTACGAAGATCGGGAATTCCTTTGAACTGTAATCATTGAAGTTTATGGCACAAACGAGCCAATTCCTCGCAGCATTCGTCGTGTTGAGAATTTTATAAAATTACTATTTTTCATTAGCATTTGAGGTGGAATATTATCATTTGAATGATATGAAAGAGAAGGGAGTCAGTGATAGCATGACGTTTGACAGAACGGCATGGAAGAGGAAAACGTGTTGCGCCGACCCCAAGTAACATGGAATAAGGGCAGGAAGATGATAATGATGATTAAATATAATAATGAATGAATGCTTTTCCAACAGTAATAAACGTTGTTCACGATCTGATTATTCTGGAATTCTGGCTCCGTTATCTGTAGAGGCTTACCAATAACAATTTAATGAAGTATGTAGCGACACGTAGAAATATTGGAAAGTATAACGTACGTAGGCGATAAAAACATAAATTAACTTTCAAAGTAATATATTTTTCCGTAAACTTTTTTTTTTTTTTTTTTTTTTTTTTTTTTTTTTTTTTTTGGTGGTTGGGAAATCATCAAATAAGTTCTCCCGCCCTGGGCGGGGCGGGAGGGAGTGTCAGACTTTTACTGACTAAAACCCACCCATGTTCCTTCTTGTGCCCTTTGCGTTCCGGGGGCGCGGTATCTCTTGCGAACAACCCGCAGCCCCGGCAAGCGATGATTTGAGTTGGAACAAATATTTTGTATTGCGAGGAAACCTAGACTTATCTATATCTATACTAATATATAAAGCTGAAGAGTTTGTTCGTTTGTTTGGTTGAACGCGCTAATCTTAGGAACTACTGGTTTAAATTGAAAATTGAAAATTCTTTCTGTGTTGGATAGTTCATTTATCGGGGATGGCTTTAGGCTAACATAACGCTTCGACTAATAGGTGCGGAGCAATAACCAAAGACGTAACTGAATGCGGGCGATAAAACTACGCGGACAAGGTCGCGAGCATAAGCTAGTCTATAATAATAAAGCGGAAGAATTTTTTAATTTGTTTCTTTGTTTAAAATCGCTTATCTCTGAAACTCCTAATCAGATCCGAAAAATGATGGCCAGGTTTATGTATAATCCTAACTCCGAGTTGCACTGAGAATGTCATAGAAAAACCCAATAACACTTTTTGCTCGACCTGGAATCAAACCCAAGACCTCTAGTGTAGCAGTCACATTTAGGACCACTAGGCTAACGAGGCAGTTAATATTACTATCATTTTATTATACACATTGTTTTCTCTTACAAGTAATTGAAAAACAATAGAAAAAAATATGTCTCATAACCGAAAGTCGACCTTAAATCAATATTCTTCATTTCTTTTTAATTTTACGCAATATGGAAACCGAATCTGTAGACAGGAGGCTTGGTACCTACATACCTATTATGTAGGTATATCAAAAAAGTCATTTTGTCTTAAGATTGCTTATTTCCTTCGCAACTCATGTCAGGTATGTAATCGACAACATTTTCAAAACATTTTCGGGACAATAATGAAGTAAGAATCTTATTACTCGACTGCGGTGAAAAGAAGGATTATGATTCTAACAGGCTACGTGTGTATGAATATGTTTTCTTGTATCTCTTAAACTGCTTGGCTTTTTGTATGTGAATGCCAGATTTATGGAGAATAGTATAGGCTATATAACATCAAGCTACGATCCATGGGAGCGGAGCAGTAACCATAGACGTAACTGAACGCGGGTAAAATAAGCCACGCGGACGAAGTCGCGGGTAGGTCGGTTGTATAAAACAAATACAATACGGCAAGTCCTCGCAGAAACGTAGAAAAATGTAGAAAATTTTAATAACAGAAGAGAAACAGGGTGTGCACACAAACACACGATACCGCTTTTATGAAAATGGTAAACAACGGATACATTACTGAGATTGCGAGTGCAGTACAAACGGAAGCTGGGTTCTCATGAAAAGTGTATTGTAGACGTCAATTTAGGTCCCAGAGAAATAATTTGGCTTGTAAGCGATACAGTACAGATTATACCAAAGATTTTTTGTAAAATTTTATGTCACATTAGCTTGTCAGTGACGCGAAGTATAGCCCAAATAAAAAAATAAAAAAATTATGCTTGTTTGTACGTTTGTTTATACGCGCTAAACTCGGAAACTGACCGTCTGATTTGAAAAAAATATTGCTGTACCTATAATGATGATGATATAAGCTAAAAAAGATCACACTATGACCCACGTTTAAAAAGAAAAGAATAGGAAATCTTACCAAAACAGCAGTCAGAAAAAAAAGTCATTATCATAAAAGTCTCATCCTGTCCTAAATAATACTTATCCTACTAATAATATTATAAATGCGATGCGAAAGTTTGTGAGGATGGATGGATGGATTTTTGTTACTCTTTGACGCTTAAACGGCTGAACGGATCTGGATGAAATTTGGCACTGAGCTAGATTTTAGTGTGGACACATGGGGTACCAATTTTTTTATCCCAGAAAACGTACCATTCCCGTGGGATAACACTTATATTAAATTTGAAGCGGACGAAGTCGCGGGGAGAAGCTAATAAATACAAATAACGAGCACAAAAATCTTGAAAAATACAAATGTAAATATCACATTTTTCTTGTAACCATACATGAAATAAAGAAAATATATTTCTTTCTTTCATCTAAGGACGTTTGAATTAAAAAGGAATCAACAATCAGTTAGCTACGTTGGATCATGAATATTGAGAATTCCATTATATTAATTAAAGAGAATTTCCTTTTCATTTATAAATCATTCCGTGCCGTATTTTAACAATCTAAGAAAAGAACAGAGTGGCTTTTATATAAAAAAAAAAATTATCCCCCGACAGAAGAATACAAATCCCTACCCCAGCTAACAAAAGAGCTGATAACAAACCTCTGAACCGATTTCCATCTAACATAGCTAAGAACACTGCCGACTAATTCACCTTTCAAACAAAAACAAACAAAATCAAAATCGGTTCATGCGTTCGGGAGCTACGATGCTGAAGACAAATAAACACGCACAACAAAAAAAAAAAATATTCTGCATCTTTGCCGTCTGTCTCTCTGTACGCTTAGGTCTTTTTACGGAACGGATTTTAAAGCGGTTTTCAGCAATAGAGCTTCACTTAAAAGCATCTAGGACTAAAAAGAAAGGTAGTGTACTGTTATTTTCATAACATAACATACCATCACGCCTGTACTTCCTGAAGGGTTAGGCACAGGCATACCAGTGTACACCCACAGTTTGCCGGTATGTTAAAGTCCCATGTAATAGGGGACGAACCTATTGCCATTAACCGGGCACAAATCCTAACTCCGAGCTTCTACTGAGAATTTAATAGAAAAACCCAATAATTTTTTTTGCTCGACCTTGAAATCGAACCCAAGACCTCAAGCGTAGCAGTCGCGCTTAGGATCACTAGGCTAAAGAGGCAGTTATTTTAATCTGCTCTTAAAAACTGCAACTGTATGGCTATTTAGACGTTACATGGCTTTATTAAAAGTGAACAAAACCCTCTCACGGAATCTCTACAAACACTCACCTCTTGTTTTTCCTTATAAAGCTATAGATACAAAATGGGGTTCCCATAAAGATAGAGTACTTCTATCACTTGCTTTAAATCTACTCGATATTCAAATGTAATGTCTTATTTTAACATAAATAGTGTACTTTGGAGAAATACTTTTAAATTAACTTGTTTGGGGACGAAATAATATTGTGATAAATAATGAGGAATAATAAAAATGGCTGACAGTTTAAAACGAAACTTAATTTGTACGCACTGAGGTTCATTTTTGAATGGTTTTAGAAAATGACTGGAAATATTTATCTATGTGCTCGTTGACAGAAGTACTATCACCATACCTATTTCTGCCGCCAAGCAGCGTTGGTGTGTTCCGCTTCGGAGGGCATGGGTTCCAATGTAATTACAGACACATGAGACATTTCAACCTTGTCTCTGTGATGGCATTGCATTTGCAAGGTCTTTGGTATTGAGGCACCGCTTAACATGGGGTGGGGCGCCGGCTTTTTTTGCAATCCAAAGATGTATACTACAAAAAAAAGTCTTATGACCAAGTTTGGAAGGTCGAGGGTTCATAAGCAGATGGAGGTAGCTGTGTGGCATACATATAGATATTGATCTAGCTTGACACAAAAGATGAAAACGTATAGCACGCTCATCCTTTTCTCCTACAATATCTACGTGGATGATAATAGAAAAAAAAAGCTGAAGATATTTTTATTTATTTGTTTAAACGCGCTAATCTCTAGAATTATCACTGGGATTAGTAAAATTCTTATCGTAAATGATAGCTAGATTTATGCGGAACAGTATAGGCTATATAACATCACGCTACGACACACGGGAGCGGAGCAGTAATCAACTGCAACGCGGGCGAAAATATCTCCGTGGACGAAGTCAACGGTAGAAAGAAGCTCACACACAGTTCCTCCCGCGAACGCTTCGGTTGTGGAATAAGCTCTCTGCCGAGATTTTCCCAAGAGACTACAGCATGGGGTTCTTCAAGATGGGAGTGAATGGGTTCTTTTTAAAGAACCCATTGCCTCTGGTGTTACAGGCGTCCATATGTACCGCTTACCATCAGCCGGACCGAATGCCCGTTCTTATGAGATAACTGGCTTTTCCTTTTATAGCACTGTGGTTGCCACCACAATTTATTTTTTATCTCATAAGAACCACATACCGTCACGCCTATATTCCCCGTAGGGTTAGGCAGATGTGATGTGTGATAATAACTTAACCGCTGAACCGATTTCCATCAAACTAAGCTAAGATCACTCCCGACTAATTCATCTATCAAACACAAAAAACTAAATCCAAATCAGTTAATGCGTTCGGGAGCTACGATGACACAGACACACACACAGACACGTCAAACTAATAACACCCCGTCGTGGTGCGTCGGGGGTTAAAAACAGAAACTTAGAAAAATGCAACACATCAATTTTTCCACAGAGCCACACTAAGGAAGTACGTCTACAAAAAACCTCATTTTTACGACTCCATATCTCCAGTCTGAGGTCGGCAGAACTAGTTTTATTGCGATGACAGTAGACGCAGCGGTTTATGAGCGAATGTTACCGATCTGAAGTTATTTTTATTTTATACTAGGTTTTGCTCGCGATTTCGTCCGCGTATATGGAATTCCCAGAATATCAGGATGGCCACCAGTCGATTCACATTTAAGGTAAAAGCTCGCGAACACTTACTTATGAAGTTGGCAGACTCGTCTCATAATTAATTTGTTATATTTCTCTACCTATGTATTTTTATCTCTCTCTACTTTGTATATTTTGTTTGTATGTATGTATATATTTTGTTTGTAACTGCCTCGGTAGTCTAGTGGTGCTAAGCGCGATTGCTACGCTAGAGGACTTGGTTTCAAATCCCAGATCGAACAAAGAGTGTTATTGGGTTTTTCTGTGAAATTCTCAGTAGCAGATCGGAGTTAGGATTTGTGCCCGGCTAATGGCAATAGGCTCGCACCCTATTACATGGGACCTAAAACGTACCGGCGAACTGTGGGTGTACGTTGGTACACCTCTGCCTAACCCTCCGGGGAATACAGGCGTGATGGTATGCTATATTATGTTATGTATGTATATATGTATTTATTAATAAATTTTATTCCTGGATATTTTCTGTTTCTTGCACCTACTATGTTTTGTCTCTGCATGACCGTAAGGTTAACTGGTAGAAAATGCTTGAGGCATTAATTTCGCCTTTGTACGGTGTATTTTTTACATGATGTGCATAAACTGTTAATAAATAAATAAATAAATATCGGTTATCGCGGATGCAAATAAAGTCGCAAAATAAAATTGATGACACGAATAGCACAGTGGTTAAGCGATTGGCTGGTGCGCTGCGTGTCGCGGGTTCGATTCCCGTTCGGGAAAAAACTGTATGGCCCACAGATAGTTGTTCCAGGTCTAGCTGTTTGTATATGCTTGTAAACGCACCTACGATACAGGAGAAATACCTTGTGTGGGGCAACGTTTTTTAAATTAAATTTTTTAACTAATCCGCGACGAAGAATAAAAATCCCTACCGTAGTTAACAAAAGAGCTGATAACTTTCAAACCGCTGAACCGATTTCCATCAAATATAGCTAAGAATACTCCCGACTAATTCACCTTTCATTAAAAAATAAAAAATCGGTTCATGCATTCGGGAGCTACGATGCCACAGACACGTCACTTATAATACCACGGCGTTTCTGCGTCGCGGGATAAAAAAGCAGCAGAGGTGAGGCAGAGGTGTAGGCACCAGTGTACACCCACAGTTCGCCGGTATGTTAAGGTCCCATGTAATAGGGGGCGAGCCTATTGCCATTAGCCGGGCACAAATCCTAACTCCGAGCTGCTACTGAGAATTTCATACAAAAACCCAATAACACTTTGCTCGGCCTGGGAATCGAACCCAAGACCTCTAGCGTAGCAGTCGAAAAAAGAAAACGATGCGTAAATAAAATAATAGTATGTTGATGAAAGTCAAGTCTTATTTTACAAAACTTATTTTGCACCTCCATTTCACAGATATGAATGTCAGAATCATAACTTATCAACAAATCCATATAACACATCAAAACTACAATAAAAGTCTCATCTGTCCAATCCCTCACACCACTACTAATAATAAGTTTCAACAGACAAAAGCGCATCCAGCGCTTTACAGCGCTGCCGATTAAAAATGGCACTTTTTGCTCGAAAAGCCTTAATTGAGGCCAGTTGGCTTCGAGCCAATCCGCTGAAGTTACGAGCTGAAGCGCTGTCGAATTTATTGTATTATAGCTTGAAGCGGATAATAATTTTGAGCTGCTACATTTTAGAGCTAAATGAAAATAAGGGACATGTAGTTGGAATAACGCACACCCTTATAATCATCATCTGCTTAGCCTTTTCCCAACTATGTTGTGGTCGGCTTCCAGTCTAACCGGATGCAGCTGAATACCAGTGTTTTACATGGAGCGACTGCCTATCTGACCTTCACAACCCAGTTACTTGGCAACACGGTACCTCTTGGTTAGACTGGTTGTCAGACTTCCTGGCTTCTGACAAACCGTAACGACTGTCAAAGATCTACGAATGACAGCCGGAACCAACGGCTTTACGTGCTTTGCGAGGCACGGGGGTGTCACGCCACCATCTTCCAAACTCCGGGCTGCTACTGAGAAAATTCTAATGGAAAAACCAAATAACACTTTTTGCCTGACCTTGGAATCGAACCCGGGACCCCACGCTCATCAGTCGCGCTTGCGACCACGGACCAACGGGGCAGTTAATAACGCACACTCTCGAACACCCCAATTAGAAAATTCAGTTACAATCATAATACGAGCACTGAAATTTTACTTTTATGTGATAAATATTGTTTAATTATAAAATTAGGATAACTAATAGAAGCAGTACTAGTTTATCGATAGTTTTTATTTATTTTTTTCTAAATGGGAAATCATTAAATGCCTTCCCCTTTTTTTTTTTTTTTTTTGGTGGGTGGGAAATCATCAAATAACTTCTCCCGCCCTGGGCGGGGCGGGAGGGAGTGTCAGACTTTTACTGACTAAAACCCACCCATGTTCCTTCTTGTGCCCTTTGCGTTCCGGGGGCGCGGTATCTCTTGCGAACAACCCGCAGCCCCGGCAGGCATCGGCCCTCAGTGGCCCCTTCCTTTTGCTGACATCTCTTTGAGGCGCGCGTGGAACACGAACGCGCCGTCGACACGGCCTGTCGTTATGCAACGTAAGGACGGTGAGCTACCCATTGCTCACCGTCCACAGGCCAGTATCTACGGTGGCCGGGAGTCGTCTTGCGGCTCCCGACGTCCGGAGCGTCTACCGCGGCGGCTGGGACGGGAGAACCGCTGTCTCAACCGTCCCGCCGCCTCCTTCTCAAGCATTACTGCCTCGCAGAAGGAGGCGACTGCATCCCATTCCCTCTCGCTCCGAACCATGGCTTGCACCAGGGCCGGACGCGAGAGTTCGCCGCCGCCGATGGCCGCCACGAGGACTCGGCGATGCTCCGCCCAAGCGGGGCATACCGCCACGGTATGCTCCACCGTGTCCTCGGGGCGATCCACACAATGGTGACACCCGGACGTTTCCTCCCGCCCGATGAGGTGCAGGAACCTCCCGAAACACCCGTGTCCGGTGAGGACCTGCGTCAGGCGGTAGGTGAGGGCGCCGTGGCGCCTCTCCAGCCACTCCTCAAAGAGGGGACTTACCGCCTCTATTAAGGCGTGCCCAAATGCCTTCCCCTGCCCTGGGCGGGGCGGGAGGGAGTGTGAGACTTTTACAGACTAAAACCCATCCATGTTCCTCCTTGTAATAATTAGATTAGAATTTAGATTTAGAAAATACTAATTTAGATGTAAGTGGCAACGCAGGGAGAGGACGCCCTAGAAAGACCTACCCTGACCTTATTGGTGGGCTTCTTCAGAAAGGTCGCGTGCACATTACTCGTAACCGGCGTGCTTGTATGACCAGATGTATAAACGTGGACGATGCGAAAAGAGTATGTAAGGATCGTAGCAGGTGGCGTTCTGTGGTTTCTGCCTACCCCCATGGGGAATTTATGTATGTATGTATGTAGTAGTCACCACGAGTCGTGAGCACAAACGTCAATTTGATTTTTGGTTTTCTGGGTTCCTTTCTGAATTTTTTGGGGCGCCGACGCTGCACGCGATCGGTCCGACTGACGGATCAATTGCGTGCAGCGTCGGCGGCTTAAAAAACGCTCACTGTACACGTTGTAGTTTCCGATCAATGTAATGAGGGATCAGTAGTCCTCTTATGTTTGAGGTAGTGGGTCCAGTACCAATGTGACTTTTGCAATTAATGTACTTCCTAAGTTTATTTGGGACATTACAGACATCGGTGAAGGAAAACATCGTGAGGGAACCTGGATTCTATTTTATTATTATTATTACCAAAAAAAAATATACCATCACGCCTGTATTCCCCGAAGGGTTAGGCAGAGGTGTAACAATGTACACCCACAGTTCGCCGGTATATTTAGGTCCCATGTAATAGGGGGCGAGCCTATTGCCATTAACCGGGCACAAATCCTAACTCCGAGCTGCTACTGAGAATTTCATAGAAAAACCCAATAACACTTTTTGCTCGACCTGGGAATCGAACCCAAGACCTCTAGCGTAGCAGTCGCGCTTAGGACCACTAGGCTACCGAGGCATTATTACCGAGGTATTATTATTATTCTTTAACAAATTTACATTTGTATCGAACAGTGGTTTTAACAATAAATGTAACACGAAATTTAATAAGTATCGTAATCCAAAAAAAGAAAAATATACCACATTACACAGTGGTCACAACATTATTAGTCTTTATGTTAATTATAATAATTCAACTTAATATCAATTCAACGTGAATAAAAATTAAATTCAATGATTGTATGTCCATAAAATTCATTAACATGTCATGATAGAATGTTGAATGAGTCAGTTAAGTCATTGAAATATAGTCGTATATCATTAAAATACGTCTTTTTTTTTTGGTGGGTCGGAAATCATCAAATTACTTCTCCCGCCCTGGGTGGGGCGGGAGGGAGTGTCAGACTTTTACTGACTAAAACCCACCCATGTTTCTTCTTGTGCCCTTTGCGTTCCGGGGGCGCGGTATCTCTTACGAACAACCCGCAGCCCCGGCAGGCATCGGCCCTCAGTGGCCCCTTCCTTTTGCTGACATCTCTTTGAGGCGCGCGTGGAACACGAACGCGCCGTCGACACGGCATTAATATACGTCTGATATTACTAATTCACCTTAAGCATGTGGGTGATCAAAGCTCGTGCCTTCTCTGTATGTGAAGACGCTTTTGCTCTGCAGTGTCAGACAATAATAGGCTGGTTTACTTTGAGTGTTTGCGCATCCGATCCGGTTAGGAACCCGACATTCAAATTTGAAATGTTCTGAATCGGGACAGACGTAGTTCGGATTTAGGCTTGTTCCCTGCAGTGGGACAATACGAGCCCGTATAATAATAGCTATAAGCGAGATGAGCATTGACGTATATTTTGTTCGTACAATATTGAACTATATATGTGTAGAAATAAGGTATTTATTTATATTATTTTATTTATTAAAACCCTTAACACATAATGTAAAAAATACACTGTGCAAAGGCGGACTTAATGCCTTAGGCATTTTCTACCAGTCTACCTTAGGGTGATGCAGAGACAAAACATACAAACAAACAAACAAAACAAACAACAAACGAACAAACGAACAAACGGTGCAAGGAACAGAAAGTTTCCAGGAATAAAATATGATAATAAATACATATATACATAAATACAAACAAAATATACAGAGTAGAGAAAGATAAAAATATATAGGTGGAAAAATATAACAAAGTAATTGTGAGACGCTGTGAGAATTTATATGCTTAAACAAATTTTTATTCTCGCCCATTCAATCCACTTCTCTGTTTGCCGGTGTGACACCATTTTAAGCGTAGTTTTGGACAAGCTTTACGTGTATAATAACGCACAAGCACTAGGTTCTGCTCGCGACTTCGCTCGTGTGTTTGACAACACACGCATAAGTTACACCTTTGGTTAGGTACTACTCGGCTTCCGTGAGTCGTAGCGTGATGGTATATAGCCTATTTTATTCCACATGAATATTTTTTCCAATTCGACTCTCAGTTTCAGAGATTAGCGCGTTTAAACAAACATAAAAACACTTGTGCTTTACTACATTACTACATAACATCACGCCTGTATTCCGCGTAGGGATAGACAGAGGTGTACCAATGTACACCCACATTCACCAGTATGTTTAGGTCCCATGTAATAGGGGGCGAGCCTATTGCCATTACCCAGGCACAAATCCTAACTCTGCGCTGCTACTCAGAGTTTCATAGAAAAAATTCAATAACACTTTTTGCTCGACCTGGGAATCGAACCGAAGTCCTCTAGCGTAGCTGTCGCGCTGAGGATCACTAGGCTAACGAGGCAGTTCTTATAGTACCATTAGCATAGATTGCTTCACGTATACTATTTCCGAAGAAAACCCCATAAACTTTAGTGATACCAACAAATTTTTCCATCAACGGTATCGCGGTCATCATAATGTCAATACTCGTCCAATATATATGTTGATGGCCAATCGTTAGGTTTCATCCAATTTGCGTGACGCCTCTCGTCTGGTTTGTTTTATTATAGACTAGCTTTTACTCGCGACGTCGTCCGTTTTTATGTCGGTTATTACGGACGCTGAAATTTTTTTTTTTTAGGTAATACTTTTTCTATCCTAGGAATTTCTCGTGTATCGTAGGGTGTAGTTAAAAACATATAAATTGTCATTCACAATCAGCCAGACAAATAAATCTGTAGGTCAAACAAAAATTTGTTTCATGCGGGAATCGAACCCGCGATACGACCAACCGTGTCGTCATTATTTGAATTATTAAGAGCTGCTAGATCATAAAGTGATCTGTATTATGAAGGAACACACACTCTCAGTCTGCATTTTCCTAATTATTACAAAAGAAATAAAGAAATTTCTGTCTTCATAAAAAATTCATCTACTTTTAAACTTTGTCTGTTAAAAAATTTAAAGGGAACCGTTTGTCTTGGCAAGGGCATGTAAGGAGGAGGGATGAAACTCATGTACCCTAAAGAGTTATAAATGCAAATATGGACAGACGGTGAGGCCAAAGAAAAGGTGGAAGTGTGAAAAATGATATGAAAGAAAAAGGAGTCAGTGATATCATGACAGTTGACAGGACGAAATGGAAGAAGAAAACGTGTTGTGCCGACTCCATGTAACATAGGAGTAGGGCAGGAAGATAATAATGTATATTAAAAAGTTACGAACTCATATTTTTTATTTTATTTCGCCAAACCTATATAAATTTATTAAAAATAATTTCAGTACAAGATGAAAAACTGCGTGTGCATACCCTAAAATAGTTTCCCTTTTAAAAGTACACAAAACTACACATAACATAAAAAAAATGTGCAACTATGTGTTTAATCATATGTGTACTTCGTTTCTTATAAACCAAAAGAATTATAGCTTCATTTGTGGCATGAGGTATCACTTTTGTATGAAATGGGAATTTTCCCAATATCTTGTATATTCCGATTTCAAACGCGAGTCACGTCGCATTGCATCCACAGCACGTACGGAGCTTCTGATTTTTATTACAACGCTTATTATGTGGACTTGAGATGTGCTGGTCAAAGGAAAAATATTTATGTGACAGATTTCCTTACACTTTTTCGGAATTTTTCTATGAAATTCTCAGAAGCAGCTCGAAGTTAGGATTTGTGCCCGGTTAATGGCAATAGGCTCGCCCTCTATTATATGGGACCTAAACAATAAACATACCAGCGAACTGTGGGTGTACATTGTCATACCCCTGCCTAACGCTGCGGGGAATACAAGCGTGATGGTATGTTATGTATGTTATGGAATATAAATATAACAAATCAAAAATTTGTGTTTAAAAGATATTTTTATTTAAGTGTTTTATGAGTTTATAATATTTAATTGACTGACTCGTTGGACTAGTGGTCACTGCGGAGTGGTAGGATCCTGGATTCTATTACCGGGTCAGGCAAGGTTGTCTGTTAGGAAATTCTCTGCAACAGCCTGTACTTTAAATTTGAGAACAATAATAGTTTGTCTGATCTATTATTGCCAAATAACTTGGCATAGCAACGCTCCACCTAATTAAATTTATTGATGGAGCGTAACGATAGCAATTCTAATTACATTCTACCAATCAAAATAATGAAATAACTTGATTGGCTTTCAGCTGACAATATTGACATTTCAAAAAATATTTTATCGAATCAAATATTAATGGAATATTTGATACCATTTCTGATCCAGCGTTCTCTGTATTGATCAATTTAACGTTCTTAATTTCTATTATTTATTTTTACAACAGAGTACCTATCCAGTTCTGTATTTTGAATGGTTTGTTATTTTTATAAAATAGAATCTATTTTCCTTTTTAATGGATATATTTAAAAACTATTTAACCGATTAAAAAAAAGTATTTTTTTTGTGAAAAGTTACATTTTCAGCGAGTAACATAGGCTATATTAAAAAAAAGTGATCCGTGCAAGAATTCACGCGAACCAAGTCACGGGTAAAAGCAAAAAACACCATCACCATCACGCCTATATTCCACGAAGGGTTAGGCAGAGGTGTAACAATTTACACCCACAGTTCGCCGGTATGTTTAGGTCCCATGAAATAGGGGGCGAGCCTATTGCCATTAACCGGGCATAAATAAAAAAGCAAGTTTTATTTAATGCAAAGTATATTTTAGAACAAAACCCCTGTATAACTGAAATTATACAGGGATATAGAAGAATGAATCTGTGGATTCGGATTGGTTTGCTTTCAAATCTAAAAAGCCGACACTCGTCAGTAAAAACGTTTGAAATATAGTCGTAATCTCATCTCAGCGACAATTTATAGTCAATGTCAAAAGCTTGTCAAAAATGTAGGTACAATAGAGGCATTTTATGGATGATAGAAGATTAGAAAGCAAACATTTCTAAAACTTACAAGAATGGGCCCCTGTACATAACCTATCAGTGTGCGATGTTTAAAAAAGTAAAAGAAAGAAATAAAGAAAGAAATTAAAAACACAATTGTATCAAATCAGCAAAGGATTGTAGCAAGTAGCGTTTAAAATAATTAACTTCACAAAATTTCACATTTATAATAATAATAGTAGGTTATTATTTTATTACACGTTTACCTTATTTCTATTTCAAATATTATTCCACGAATAATTTCGAAACCATTTTGTATCTAGATGCTATAATTAATTAAGAAAATTGAGAGCGGAAGGATATTGGAAAATCTCTCATTTTACTCAATGGCGTCCATAGATTATGAATTTTCAGACGTACTGAGATATTATTAAAGTAATTTTTCATGACAATCAAAAATTTTATGCAAAATCATTCTTTACCGGGCTGCGTTGAATGAAAATATCTACTTAATGGCATCTGGACTGTTAGATAAGTAACGTAGATGCTTTTGTTTGCTTGAGTTCGTCCGCGTCAAAGTTAATATACGTAGGTAAAAATAAAACGTAACGTACGTAGGGAAAAATAGTACCCTATATGTTCTTTTACATTAAAATCTAACTCAGTGCCGAATTTCATCCAAATCCGTTGAGCCGTTTAAGCTTGATAAAGTAACAAACATCCATCCATTATCACAAACTTTCGCGGTTACAATATTAGTAGGATTAGGCTTCTGCTTCCTTTATTTTCATATTCATGGCTTTCGGTTTAGATGTGTCCCTATCATATTGAAAATTTCAGGAACTTTTTATTAGTTTTAACTTTACATGCGAAAAAATGACAGAGTGTCACGTAATATTTTGGTTAATATTTGGATGGGTCATTTTTACAGACAAATATTATTCCACGAATAATTTCGAAACCATTTTGTATTATCTAGATGCTATAATTAATTAAGAAAATTGAGAGCGGAAGGATATTGGAAAATCTCTCATTTTACTCAATGGCGTCCATAGATTATGAATTTTCAGACGTACTGAGATATTATTAAAGTAATTTTTCATGACAATCAAAAATTTTATGCAAAATCATTCTTTACCGGGCTGCGTTGAATGAAAATATCTACTTAATGGCATCTGGACTGTTAGATAAGTAACGTAGATGCTTTTGTTTGCTTGAGTTCGTCCGCGTCAAAGTTAATATACGTAGGTAAAAATAAAACGTAACGTACGTAGGGAAAAATAGTACCCTATATGTTCTTTTACATTAAAATCTAACTCAGTGCCGAATTTCATCCAAATCCGTTGAGCCGTTTAAGCTTGATAAAGTAACAAACATCCATCCATTATCACAAACTTTCGCGGTTACAATATTAGTAGGATTAGGCTTCTGCTTCCTTTATTCGATATTCATGGCTTTCGGTTTAAATGTGTCCCTATCTTATTGAAAATTTCAGAAACTTTTAATTAGTTTTAACTTTACATGTAAAAAAATTACAGAGTGTCACGTAATATTTTGGTTAATATTTGGATGGGTCATTTGTACAGACTTCACTAGTACTGATTGATAAATAATACGTAGCATAGTCTTTAAAACTTAATAAATGTCCGGAATCTATACTAAATTATTATAAAGCTGAAGTGTTTGTTTGTTTGTCCGATTTGAGAAAACCCTTCTGCTTTATAGAACTTGTGTATCGTGGAAGATCTCTATAACATCACGCCACGACCTACGGGAGAGGTGCAGAATCCAAAAATGTAATTTAAATCTGGTGGAACCGCGAGGTATATTTAGTTTTTTATAAAATTCTTTTACACTGCATCATTCACTATAACCCCCGACAGAAGAATAAAAATCCCTACCGTAGCTAACAAAAGAGCTGATAACTTTGAAACCGCTGAGCCGATTTCCATCAAACATAGCTATGAACACTCCTGACTAATTCATTTTTCAAACACAAGAATCAAAATCAAAATCAGTTCTTGTGTCTGGGAGGTACGATGCTACAAACAGACACGTCAAACTTATAACACCCCGACGTTTTTGCGTCGGGGGTTAAAAATACAAAGAAATGGGAATTTAAAAGGCCATACAAGTAAATGGGAATTTCCTCTTATAAATCTGAAATCCCAGCCAACTTTTGGACATGTTTATAGCGAATAAACAGCAGTACTCAACGTTTTAATATCAGGTAGAGGCATTTAGTAGCAAAGTGGACTTTAACGGTAATGGTACAAGTTCCCTCGTTAAATCTCAAAGAGCAAAAGGATAAGATTTATCGTCTCATAGCCGGTAAGTGTTTACTTCCACAACACTATTAATGTTATAAATGAGAAAATGCATAGTTCGTTGGTTTCTAATTTATTCTCATCTCGCGTCGGCACGAGCTCTGCTGTGGTTACTAGCCAGTTAACAGGTTGGCTGCCCAGGTAACTATTAACTATTTGTACTATTTGTTGCCCGTGGTAGCGTTGCGGAATTTGTTCGAAGAGTCACCGCGGCACTGGAACGCAAAGGGCATTAGGGGGAACACGGATGGGTTTTAGTCAGTAAGAGTCTGACACACCCTTTCATTCCGCCCAGAGTGGAAGAAATCATTTGATAATTTACAATCGTTAAAAAAAAGTGAATTCTGTTCTTAACTGAGGTCTCCGATCTAGAATTTCCTACACTTCGCTTTTATATCAATAATATTAGCGTATTATTGTCCCATTACGTTGTGGTCTTAAAGTGCGACTGCTGCGCTAGAGGTCTTGGGGTTCGATTCTCAGGTCGAGCAAAGCGTTGTTGGGTTTGTCTATGAAATTCTCAGTAGCAGCTCGGAGTTAGGATTTGTGGGCGGTTAATTGCAATAGGCTCGCCCCCTATTATATAGACCTTAAACATACCGGTGACTGTAGATATACATTGGTACACTTCTGCCTAACCCTTCAGGGAATACAGGCGCGACGATGATGATGATCCTACTACAGGGAAAAGCCTCTTCTCACACAGAAAAGGCATAAGCATCAATCACCACGCTTGCTCAAGACTTATATTATGTATTCAAGACTTATATTTATTACTAGCTTATGCCGTAGACTTCCCTCGCGAGAATGTCGGTTATCGAGGGATTTTATTTTTTTTGCGTGTGACCTTATTTCTGTTTGTTCTAATCTCTGAAACGGCTGTACTGATTTTGACGTGAATTTCACTAGCGCAAAAAAAAACATTCACGTGAAAAGGAGTCTATTAATAAATAAATTACATAATGTAAGGAGGGTGATTTCTCTCAAGGCGTTTTGGGAGCTTCTTTAATGACGCACGATTAAAAGTAAAAGTATATATATTCCAACTTAGACACTATGTATATTACAAAACAGGTAGATAAAAACCGTAAAAACAGAAAACTAAATTAGCTGGCGTATCGCGGCAGATCGTACGGATCGGCCGGAGGCTAGTTGTCCACTGTCGGTGGCGGGGGTGCGGGGTGCGCTCGCGACTATATCCTTTTTTTTTTTTTTTTTTGGTGGGTGGGAAACCATCAAATAACTTCTCCCGCCCTGGGCGGGGCGGGAGGGAGTGTCAGACTTTTACTGACTAAAACCCACCCATGTTCCTTCTTGTGCCCTTTGCGTTCCGGGGGCGCGGTATCTCTTGCGAACAACCCGCAGCCCCGGCAGGCATCGGCCCTCAGTGGCCCCTTCCTTTTGCTGACATCTCTTTGAGGCGCGCGTGGAACACGAACGTGCCGTCGACACGGCCTGTCGTTATGCAACGTAAGGACGGTGAGCTACCCATTGCTCACCGTCCACAGGCCAGTATCTACGGTGGCCGGGAGTCGTCTCGCGGCTCCCGACGTCCGGAGCGTCTACCGCGGCGGCTGGGACGGGAGAACCGCTGCCTCAACCGTCCCCCCGCCTCCTTCTCAAGCATTACTGCCTCGCAGAAGGAGGCGACTGCATCCCATTCCCTCTCGCTCCGAACCATGGCTCGCACCAGGGCCGGACGCGAGAGTTCGCCGCCGCCGATGGCCGCCACGAGGACTCGGCGATGCTCCGCCCAAGCGGGGCATACCGCCACGGTGTGCTCCACCGTGTCCTCGGGGCGATCCACACAATGGTGACACCCGGACGTTTTTTTATTCCGATGGCTTCAAACTTATAAACAAGAAGTGTTTAAGAGTTATGACAAAATAGTGAGGTTTGTGTACATAACTGTTTGTTTTTAGTTCGAGGTCGACCCACTTACAGCGCGGCTTTGTTTATTTACGCTGAGTTTTAGATCGGTCTTAATAAATATGAAAATGTGTACGCAAATACTTATGCACATAAATGTAGTATATGTATATGTTTACTTGCCGCTGACTGCCCTGTTGGGCTCTTGGTCACTCCCGCTACTGCGAATAGTGAGGCCCTAGGTTCGAGTCGCAGGTCGGGCAAAATGTTATTGAGTTTTTCCAGGAATTTCTCAGTAGCAAACCGGAGTTTGGATGTGTTGTTTAAACGAGCTAATCTTTGTAACTAATAGTCGGATTAGAAAAATTATTTTTACACACATACTATCACGCCTGTATTCCACAGAGGGTTAGGCAGAGGTGTACCAATGTAAACCCACAGTTCGCCGTTATGTTCAGGTCCCATGTAATAGATGGCGAGCCTATTGCCATTAACCGGGCACAAATCCTAACTCCGAGCTGCTACTGAGAAATTAATAGAAAAACCCCAGTAATACTTTTTGCTCGACCTGGGAATCGAACCCAAAACCTCTAGCATAGCAGTCGCGTTTAGAACCACTAGGCTACCGAGGCAGTTAAACAAATCTTCACATATTAAAAACATTTCCTGTTACATAACATCACGCTACATACAACAAAAGCGGAGCAATAACCAAAAACGTAACTTATTGCGGGTTAAGAAAATTAAGTCGCCATAATAATCCAAGATTTGTATTCTTAACTTCTGAATACAAGTCTAGAATACATTTCAATTGTACGTAGAACCAACTATTGAACTATTCCCAACAGTAAGCACTAAATTATCTGGGTACCATGTCCAATGATTCCGTTTTAACAGACAAGACCGAGAGACTAGCTGTTTGCTGTGCTCGGTGTTTCGGAGTTGGTCTTTGTTAACGGGATGGATCTGCATTTGCAGAAGTCCTAGACTAAGAACTAAATAGGGTAAACTGTAAGTCTATTAACAGGTTTAAATGATTCATATAGTAGTCGCCACGAGCCGTGAACAAATGTCAAGTTAATTTCCGGGATTTCGGGTTCCTTGCTGGGTATTTTAGGCCACAGACGCTGCACGCGATTGGTCGCGGTTGGTGTTTGTATTTAAAACAAAGAAATATTTAGCTGTAAGTCCAGCAGTAATTTTGCAGCACCGGTTAACGATCGCGCAATCCAGTCGGCCGGAGATCATTTTTAGGATGCTGTTGGTGCTGCACCTCACCCTGCGTAACAGGGATGCGCATCTCTTACGCATTACTGTATAAAAACTATCTACGCGAGCTTCAGTAAACACCCCTGAAGTACTGCAATAGCGTGGTAACCCCATCGGCACGCTAAACGCGTTGTTATATTGGACTCAAAGTAAATGATTGAGAACTTTTGATATTAGAGAAAATATGGAACTGATAAAAATCATCATAACATAACATACCATTACGCCTGTATTCCCCGAAGGTTTAGGCAGAGGTGTAACAATGTATACCCCTCAGTCCGCCGGTATGTTTAGGTCCCATGTAATAGATGGCTAGCCTATTGCCATTAACCGGGCACAAATCCTCACTCCGTGCTGCTATTGAGAATTTCATAGAAAAACCCAATAGCACTTTTTACTCGACCTGGGAATCGAACCTAAGACCTCTAGCGTAGCAGTCGCGCTTAGGACCACTAGGCTACCGAGGCAGTTAGTTAAATATATGTTTATTTATTACTCAAGTAACAATTTCTCCTGTATCTATGTTAGTTACCAAAATTACCATCATCACATACCATCACGCCTGTATTCCCCGAAGGGTTAGGCAGAGGTGTAACAATGTATACCCGCAGTCCGCCGGTATGTTTAGGTCCCATGTAATAGGGGGCGAGCCTATTGCCATTAACTGGGCACAAATCCTAACTCCGAGCTGCTACTGAGAATTTCATAGAAAATCCCAATAACACTTTTACAAAATTAAATACAAACAAAAAAATGTTAAGCTGTAAGTCCAGCAGTAATGTTGCAGCACCGGTTAATGATCACGCAATCCAGTTCGGAGATCATTTTTAGGAAGCTGTTGGTGCTGCAACTCACCCTGCGTAACAGGGATGTGCATCGCTTACCTATTACTGTAAATATATTAACAGGTTTACATAATTCATGTAGTATTAAAAGTGTTATTGGTTTTTTCTATGAAATTCTTAGTAGCAGCTCGGTGTTAGGATTTGTGCCCGGTTAATGGCAATAGACTCGCCCCCTATTACATGGGACCTAAACGTACCGGCGAACTGTGGGTGTACATTGTTACACCTCTGCCTGACCCTTCGGGAAATATAGGCGTGATGGTATGTATATATTTAGATTTGAAAATCTTTGCCGTGCTGATTTATAATTTCATTTTATTTTCATTAATTGTTATAGTGGCCATAGTAATACGCAATCTATGAAAACTCTCTACATATTATGGTTCAAAAGATACAGCCCTATGTTAAACAGAGAGAGACAGAGTCTTAGTAATAGGGTTCCGTTTCGTACCCTTTGGCTAAAGAACCCTAAAAATCGATCAAAATACATCTATTTGAAAAATCTCTTTCCAATAATAAAAAATGAAGACTTACGGAAATCCTCCGACATTTTTATTCCCTTGTTTACTTCATACAAGAATTTATTGTGCACATTATTCAAGATTTTGTGAACATTTTGTTAACATTTATGTACGTATTAAGGTCTAGCGTGGCTTCGACACAGCAAAAAATGTCATTCAAATTAGAGCTTTAAATCGAATGCGTTAAAGTAGTTTTTACAATGACTAGAATAAAAGGTGAGGACTTGCGGACGGCGCGCTGGCAGCAAATAGTTGGATTTTTTTAAGTAATTTCGGTTGGACTGTTTTGTCGTGTCAGAGTGATACTGTTATAATGAGTATCTATTTGCTTAGGATTTTCCCAACTATGTTGGGGTCGGCTTCCAATCCAACCGGATACAGCTGAATACCAGTGTTTAACGTGGAGCGACTGCCTATCTGACCTCCACAACCCAGTTACTGGGCAACACGATACCTCTTGATAAGAGTGACTAGACTATCAAAGATCTACGAATGACAGCCGGGACCAACGGCTTTACGTGGTTTCCCAGGCACGGGGGTATCACACCACCAACTTCCAAACTCCGGGCTGCTACTGAGAAATTCACTCATAACATGCCATCACGCCTGTAATCCCCGAAGGGTAAGGCAGTGGTGTACCTATGTACACCTACAGTTCGCCGGTATGTTTAGGTTCCATGTAATATGGGGCGAGCCTATTGCCATTAACCGGGCACAAATCCTAACTCCGAGCTGCTACTGAGAATTTCATAGAAAAACTCAATAAGACTTTGTTCGACCTGGGAATCGAACGCAAGACCTCTAGCGTAGCAGTCGCGCTTTGGATCACTAGGCTACCGAGACAGGTACTGAGAAATTCTTAATGGAAAAACTCAATAAGTAATAATTTTTGCCTGACCTGGGAATTGAACCCAGGACCCCAGGAAAAGAGGCCAACGAAGCAGTTGTGTACTGTTATAATGAGTGATGATCATAAAAGTGTTTGATAGAAGTAAAGAAAAGTGGTCCTTTTATGATATCATTTTAGTGGTAAGAAATTACGTTAGGTAAGTGTGTCGTAAACAAGATTATTATAGGAATATGACAGAGAGGTCGGTAATAAGTGTCTTTGTCGATATTGTGATCACCCAAAGTTTTATGAAGTGGGTTAGTAGTCTGGCTTGTTGAATGAATGAAATAAAAACCGGCCAAGTGCGAGTCGGACTCACGCACGAAGGGTTTCGTACCATTATATATAAAAACGGCAAAAAATTATGTCTGTTATATGGCAGCCCCTTAAATATTTATTTTATTCAGTTTTTTAGTATTTGTTGGTACTGTGGCAACAGAAACACATCATCTGTGAAAATTTCGACTGTCTAACTATCACGGTTCATGAGATACAGCCTGGTGACAGACGGACGGCCGGACAGCGGGGTCTTAGTAATAGGGTCCCGTTATACCCTTTGGGTACGGAACCCTAAAAATGTTATAAAAAAATGTAAACAACTGCCTCGGTAGCCTAGTGGTCCTAAGCGCGATTGCTACGCTAGAGGTTTTGGGTTCGATTCCCAGATCGAGCAAAAACTGTTATTGGGTTTTTCTATGAAATTTTCAGTAGCAGCTCGGAGTTAGGATTTGTGCCCGGTTAATGGTAATAGGTTCGCCCCCTATTATATGGGACCTAAACATACTGGCGCATTGAGGGTGTACAATGGTACACCTCTGCCTAACCCTTCGAGGAAATACAGGCGTGATGTTATGTAAAAAAATATATATCACTAGATTTTGCTCGCGACTTTGTCTGCGTAAATGTAGGTGTCGGATGCAGACCAAGTCGTGGAAAATAGCCTATGTCCGTTCTTGGGATTCAAACTTACTTCCGTACCAAAATTTCATCAAAATAGGTTTAGTGGTTTAGTCGTGAAAGCAGTATAACGCTTTTTCTGTACATAACGATTTATGCCAGTTATGCCGCAAACAAATATTACAGAATTTCGCTCAAAAAACAATGTTGTTCCTAGTAATAGGAGGACAAGTGGTAAACATTTAAATAAACAAAAATCACATCAAATAGTCAACCTTCTTTATTTTTGAACCATGTTAGAACTAAACTAACTGAACTAAAAGAAAACGTATAATTATAAATTTTATGCAACCCCCGATAGAAGAATACAAATCCCTACCGCAGCTAACAAAAGAGCTGATGACTTTTAAACCGCTGAACCGATTTCCATCAAACAAAGCTAAGAACACTCCCGACCTTTCACACACAAAAAACAAAATCAAAATCAGTTCATGCATTCAGGAGCTACGATGCCACGGACACACACAGACACGTCAAACTTATAACACCCCGTCGTTTTTACGTCTGCGGTTAAAAAGAAGAATCTACATACCAGGCTTTATTCCCTATTCACCTTTTGTTTTAACTTCGACTGGATCTACCAAGCTTCTCCATAAAACCCTTATTATTTAGCTCTGAATAGACTTTAGAACTACTTACAATAAGACCAATAGTATGGCCATTGAATTTAGGCTGTCAGTCGCAGTACTATTGAGTATTGAAAGGAGTATTTGAAACTGGGAATGTATGGATGTAGAACCGAAATAGTGTTGTATTTTGAATTCAGAATGGAGAGGTTATCTAATACTTATGTTAGTGGTCTGATGAACGATAGTATGTTCTATTTTTAAAACAATAAGACACATTTCAATCTGCTTAAAATTAAAAACGGGAGTAAAAATACATGTAAAGCCTAAAGTAACATCATTCACGACATTTTGATTATTATTTTCATTCAGGACTATCATCATCAGTATTGACTGCCCGTCGGTCTCGTCTCGTCGTTGATGAGCGTGGGGTCCCGGGTTCGATTCCCAGGTCGGCCAAAAAGTGTTATTTGGTTTTTCCATTAGGATTTGCTCCGTAGCAGCTCGGAGTTTGGAAGTTGGTGGTGTGACACCCCCGTGGCTCGGAAAGCACGTAAAGCCGTTGTTCCCGGCTGTCATTCGTAGATCTCTGACAATCGTTACGGATAGTCAGAAGCCAGGAAGTCTGACAACCAGTCTAACCAAGAGGTATCGTGTTGCCGAGTAACTGGGTTGTGGGGGTCAGATAGGTAGTCGCTCCATCTAAAACATTGGTACTCAGCTGCATCCAGTTAGACTGGAAGCCGAGCCCAACATAGTTAGAATAAGGTTAACCAGTTAATGACCATCATCATCATTATATCTTATTATTACCAGCACTGCATCATTAGCCTGATAACTGCCTCGTTAGCCTAGTGGTCCTAAGCGCGACCGCTACTGTAAAGGTCTTAGGTTCGATTCGCAGTTTTTCTATGAAGTTCTCAGTAGCAGCTCATATTACATGGGACCTAAACATACCGGCGAACTGTGGGTATATATTGGTACACCTCTGCCTAACCCCTCGTGGAATAGAGGCGTGATGGTATGACATATAGACGAATTGATATTCTCCTTCTTTTTGAAGTCGGTTCAAAAAATACATACATATAATATATTTTAGTAATAATATCAATGTGCTTGTAATAAAAATGTGAACAAAATCCCAACAAGAATTAGTATTGTAAACCGCTAATATTTTTTACACCCGCAGAACATTCCAAACCTTAACAAATTCCCAAAACAACATTACGTACTACAATAAAAGACCAAACTTCCACTTGTACAACCGAAAACAGCAGTTACATCTATTACAATAAGAGTTCTTTCAGTTTTTGTTCAGTACCACTAGTGAATACTAATCGGTACGCTGTGTTGGGAAAGGAGACTTAAGAAGTCTCAGTATTAGCTTCACAAAGACTAAATCGACTGAAGTTCTGATTAGTTCGTTGAGAGTCCTTCTTTAATACGATTAGGATGAAAAGTAGACAGTTATGTGTCTGGGAATTTGTTTTTCGTTTTATATGGGCTAGAATTTTTGGGTTTAGAGTATAATAATAGGTCGTCGGTAAGGGGACTTAAGAAACTTTGCAGTGTTTGCGAACTTCTAAATTTTGTTTGTGAGAGTGACACCAGTGATAGTTGATTTTTAACTGTTGTAATGACTTTGTGTGGACTGATTATCGGGCCGTTAATAGATCCATAGTTTTGTGGGACTGACTTTTTGTAGGACGTGTGCGTTAGTATATTAAAATTTATATTATCCATTATACGGAAAATTGGTTGTCGATCGTCTGACGTGGGTTGAGAGTGTAAAGGTTTGCGCATTGCTCTGGTATATTGTGTAGAATTATGTTAATTATTATACTGTGTCTATATTTCCGAACGCATTTAACCCTAATCTCTTGAAAGTTAAAGTGAACAGGCTTCTTCTGGATAAGTTCACTACATCGTCGACTTTGTCTCTGTCACCTCTGACCTAGATTAGAGTTGACTAGAGTAGACCAAACCTATTTCAAATAACTGTCTCGTTAGCCTCGTGGTCCTAAGCGCGACTGCTACGCTAGAGGTCTTGGGTTCGATTCCCAGGTCGAGCAAATCGTTCCTTTTTATATTGCCTCGTTAGCCTAGTGATCCTAAGCGCGACTGCTACGCTAAGGTGTTAGCTTCGATTCCCAGGTCGAGCAAAAAGTGTTATTAGGTTTTTCTATGAAATTCTCAGTAGCAGGTCGGAGTTAGGATTTGTGCCTGGTTAATGGCAATAGGCTCGGCCCCTATTACATGGGACTTAAACATACCGGTGAACTGTGGGTGTACATTGTTACACCGGTGGTTAATCCTTCCGGGAATACGGGCGTGATGTTAGCTATTTCAAATAAAAAAAAAAAAAATTTTTATAACATAAAATACACCATTGGACAACAGTAATCCCTTACAGAATTAATTCATAAATACCAACGACATAACCAAACATTAACTAATACAACAACAGCGTATCAAATGGGAATTAATTCCCATTCGATACAAAATATCCCAATCGAAACACGGTGCACTGAACAAGTTAAGTTCACAATCGTATTACACGTTGAATATCGTAAAACTGAAGCACTGAAGCTTGGCTAATAAATTTTGTGGGTGGTTTAGATCCTGTGGGGTTGACGAACGTCTGTAGTAACTAGGAGCAAGGATCTAAGAAGAACTAGAAAGACGGAGAAGATCAATAAAAATATCAAGGTAAGTGGTAGTAGAGCTCTTTGTGAACGAGCTCGTCTGGGGAAGTGCTACCACCATACCCATTTCTGCCGCAGAGCAGCGTTGCTCCGGTTGTGTTCCGGTTTGAACGGTGTGCGTCCCGGTGTAATTACAGGCACATGAGACATTTCAACTTTGTCTCTGGGATGGCAACGCATTTGGAAGGCCTCTGGTATTGGTCTATAGGCAGCGGTGACCACGTAACATTAGGTCGGCCGTTGGCTTGTTTGCCTTCCAATGATACCTATATAAAAATAAAACTACATCTTTGCCTATTTCTCGCAGACGAGAAAATATAAATACAGTTTTTAAGATATTGTCTTAAAAATCTTTTCTTTCTCCGAAACGGCTGGACCGACTTTCACGGAAGTATCATTGGCAGATAGCTGGTGTTAAGAAAATAATTAGTGTACCATCATCATCATCTTCCTGCCCTTACCCTATGTTACTTGGGGTCGGCGCAACACGTTTTCTTCTTCCATGCCGTTCTGTCAACTGTCGTGCTATCCCTTCTCTTTCAAATCATTCTTCACACAAACCATTCATATTTTATTTTGCTTCCTTCTGCCTCTCCATCATCTACTTAGCCTTTTCCCAACTATGTTGGGGTCGGCTTCCAGTCCAACCGGGTACAGCTGAGTACCAGTGTTTTACATGGAGCGACTGCCTATCTGACCCCCACAACCCAGTTACTGGGCAACACGATACCTCTTGGTTAGACTGGTTGTCAGACTTCCTGGCTTCTGACCATCCGAAACGACTGTCAAAGATCTACGAATGACAGCCGGGACCAACGGCTTTACGTCACACCACCAACTTCCAAACTCCGGGCTGCTTCTGAGCAAATCCTAATGGAAAAACCCAATTTCCTTCTACCTCTCCATTCATCTAAAATAGTTAAGGTACCGCGCAAACAAAATTAAACCCCGTAGTAACCAATATTCTCGTGAACGTATTCGTGGATCAAAGCTAGTAATTCTTCTAGATAAAGAACCTTATCCATACAGTGTTACTTTCATCTCCACCACTATCTCTAGGGTAGTTCGTTTGTATCCGTCCCTGGGTATTAATCAACTCCCGCTCGGTCTTGAGGACATGACTCGTGTGTTCGTGTGGCTATAATTTGAGGACAATTCGGGACAGTCGTAGCAAAATTTTAGACACTTAAAAATTTATTTTTTAAATAACTTTGATGAACAAATTAGAAAATAAAGGATTTTTTAATTTTGTAAAAAAAATTGGGTTGTTGTTTTTAAGTAAATAATTATTATATAAAAAATAAGATACCAGTCTCTGTTTGTAAAAAAAAATGTGCCTCATCTAAATATTGTATTTTATGTTTAAATGCACGAGGGCACAGATAATTTCTAAGACAAGGGAAACAGCGTAAAAAGAAATACCCCCTCCCCCCCCCTACTTTTTGGATGTAACATCCGGCAACAACAGCCTATGTTACTTGGATCATATCAACGAATCTATTGACACCTCATTTATTATAATCAGATGATTAATTTACACGTAACCTGCTAAAATCATTACCCTTCCATTTGGATTTTCCGTAGTTCGGTAAAAAGGGAGTAAACTATCATTTATTTAACACTTATCTTCTTTCACTCTTGAACTTTTAAAGATTGCTTTAATTAAAGTTAAGTTTACGATTTTCACTTTTTGAACTTTTACTTTTAAACTTATTTTAAAAAGCGATTGTTATAAAATAGTAAAGCCTGTCTTCCCGCATCATTTTCTGTCAGTTATCAAGAGGGGTTTAAACAAAGCTTAGCTTCGGATATTAACCTCTCAAACTGAACAAGTATGCTTAACTCAAAGTTTGTTAATCATAATAGTTGAACTGTTCAACTGCTGAACTGTTGAGCATAATAGTTGAGACGAGGGGGTGATTTCGATCCGTTTGTATCTGTCTAAAGGGTTGTGAATTGACCCTAGTATTCATCAACTTTGTGGTTACTAGTATTCTATATTACTTCTGCCCGCAACTTCGTTTGTCTGGTTTTTTCACCCCGCAATTTTAAAGCAAAGTCATTTATTTTTAACTAGCGACCTGCCCGCGACTTTCTCCGCATGACTTACTTCACCCGCGTTAAGTTACGTCTTTCGTTTCTGCTCCACTCCTGTGGGTCGAAGCGTGATGTTATATAGCCTATGTTACTTAGGAATAATGTAGCTATCTATTGGTGAAAAAATAGTTAAAATCGGTCCAGTAGATTCGGAGTCCATTTGTTGGAAACAAAAAAATCGTTCCTTTTTATATTGCCTCGTTAGCCTAGTGATCCTAAGCGCGACTGCTACGCTAAGGTGTTAGGTTCGATTCCCAGGTCGAGCAAAAAGTGTTATTGGGTTTTTCTATGAATTCTCAGTAGCAGCTCGAAGTTAGGATATGTGCCCGGTTATTAGCAATAGGCTCGCCCCCTATTACATGGGACCTAAACATACCGGCGAACTGTAGGTGTACACTGGTACACCTCTGCCTAACCTTTCGGGGAATACAGGCGTGATGGTATGTTTTATAATATTAGTGTAGAAGTACACAATGAAACACCATTTGAATATTGAATTACCTAATTTATAATTGGGGCGTCATCACCAAAATTGCCGGCGCCGAACAGAAACTTCAAAATTCAATTTTTTTTTCCAGAAAAATATTTTTCTTAGGGGTACGTTGCATCGTCATTATTTTAATTGATTACTTACCTTTCAATTAATCGCAAATTACCTGAATATTGTGATTAGTTTTAAGCTGAAAAGTTCAATACAAATTATAAACTAGGTACGCTCTGAATCCCTTTCATATAGATTAACCTTAACGTGGCATGCTGTAGAGTTAAAAAAAGTCCAAATAAATGGGCTTTAACGGGAGGCCTTAATTTTTCAAGCACTATAGGAGAGTCTAATTAAGTAACAGATAGGGTCCTAGAGTTGACTTGCGAGAGGCCAGTTCAAATGAAATAAATGGTTTTCAACAATGAGTATCGATACAGTTAGGTACGAGTACAGCAAAGCCAGGCAGCCATAAGTAACTTGCTAACTATCCGATTATGGTCAAAATCACGTACCAAACCGCTCTACTATTTAAGTTAGGGTTGTAACGGAGGCCTTCTTAGCGAGGGGCGGAACCGGATGTGAAGGCTTTTGCTTCCGCGGATGCGGATGTTAATGTAAACAAAGATTAATTCATATTTTTTTAAAGAAACAGAAAGTTAAAAAGACTTTATTTAAAATAGGTACCACCATCTTGACTATTTTATTCGCAACACAGCTGAATGGCCTCCATACGCGTTTTATGTCAATAACCTTCTAACTCTGCAAAAAAATTACGGATGCGGATGCTGATGCGGAGGTGCGATTTCTTGCGGAAGTTCCGCATTTACGGAGGCGGAGGCGAAGTTCTGTTACAACCCTAATCTAAATAATTGTATTGAAACCCTTCACTATATCTTCACATGAAACTCAACCAGATACCAATACTGTGCATTGAACTGTTTATCAAAGATAATTTCTATCCAACAAAGACTACGAGTACCTTTGTTGGATAGAAATTACCTTAGCAGACTTCTAACAGACCGGAGCTGGAAATGTTAACAATAGACAAATGTGACTTGTACATGTCCTTTATGCTATGGGAATTAATTCTCCACCTATGTATCTTTATCTCTCTCTACTTTGTATATTTTGTTTGTATGTATGTATATATTTTGTTTGTTCCTTGCACCTACTATGTTTTGTCTCTGCATCGCCCTAAGGTAGACTGGTAGAAAATACCCAAGGCATTAAGTCCGCCTTTGTACAGTGTATTATTTATATTATGTGCATTAACTTTTAATAAATTTATAAAGAAATGATAGTTTTCATAAACCATACCTATTTCTACCGTAAAGCAGCGTTGCTGTGTTCCGATTTAAAGGGTATTTAAACCAAAACGGACCAACCCACATCGAATTTTCACCCATCTTTCGAAGTGATTGTAATGATTTTGGACATTTAACACTTCACGTTTGGCGTATTATTAGTTTAACGAAATTAATTTGATTATTGAGATATTGTGGATTAGTTCATATTTACAGCATCAATGTCAATGCAGACAACAAAAAAATATAATAATAATATAATATGAAATCACATTTTTTACCCACTTCTTTATCCTACAAAAATCCTAATTGATTGTCACCCTACACAATAACTGACGACCCAACGGCTTCTTTTATGACGTCTATCGGGATGTCGTGAATTTGTCGACAACCTAGTTATCGGGGTAATCAAATGTTGTATCGGTGTCTTGCATAGTGTGGTCACTGTAGTGGTACGTGGAATGATAAGGGATTATGGGCATGAATGAAGCTTGTTGAGTACCTAGAGAGTGAGATAAGGAGTTAAATAAGAAGATAGTGAATAAGCAGTACTATTATTTTCCTTCTGAAATCTTTATGGTACATCTAGGATATAGCAAAGGTCAAAGTCATAGCATTTATTTCTATTAAACCATTTACAGGCACTTTTGAATTGTCAAGAAGTTACCCATACACACATTTGAAGCTAGTTGTTCGTTCCAAAACGCAGATCTCCATGGAAAATATTAGTGGTCTCAAAGTTGGTATTCTTCGTAATATACATAAATGTATATTTATATTTATAATAATTATCGGTTATTAACTACCTCGGTAGCCTAGTGGTCCTACGCGCGACTGCTTTTTTTAATATATATATATTTTTTTTTTTTTTTTGGTGGGTGGGAAATCATCAAATAACTTCTCCCGCCCTGGGCGGGGCGGGAGGGAGTGTCAGACTTTTACTGACTAAAACCCACCCATGTTCCTTCTTGTGCCCTTTGCGTTCCGGGGGCGCGGTATCTCTTGCGAACAACCCGCAGCCCCGGCAAGCGCGACTGCTGCGCTAGAGGTTTTGGGTTTGGTTTCCAGGTCGAGCAAAAAGTGTTATTTGGTTTTTCTGTAAGATTCTCAGTAGCAGCTCGGAGTTAGGATTTGTGCCCGGTTAATGGCAATAGGCTCGCCCACTATTACATGGGATCTAAAAACATACCGGCAAACTGTGGGTGTACATTAGTACATCTCTGCTTAACCCTTCGGGGAATACAGGCGTGGTGGTATGTTGTTGAAGGTCAGTCGTTGAGGTGTGATTGATACACAAACTAACATTTATTAAGATAATAAAAAAAATGGCCGTCCGAATGATTCAACTAATCTATGAATCATTGCACCGTTAATTTATAGTTCCATTTTCAGATTAAAATGACATTCAAATGAATCCCAAAGGATATAAATTCACCTTTGTAACAAAACTAAAAGAAGGCGGAGTCGCGCTGCATAACACATCTTCCGAACTATAATATCATAAAGCATTTTCAATTTTCAGACACGAAAATCTCCCAGACGTAGCTACATAAGTATCTACACTATCTTTTTTAAAACCAGAGATCGTCAACCCTTTTACGAAACCCTTTAAACGTTTATGAGGAGAGGCAAAAGCAAACACAGCACATTTTAATACCGTCTACCTTGTCTATGCATTGTCTATGCTCAGGACATTGACCTCACCTTCCAGACAGGATTGGCTTTAATTACCTGAAATAAAACAGAACAGTATTAGTTGTGTCTGTGATACAATATTCAGATTTTGGGGTTAAAATAACAAGATAATATTGAAATCCTTGAATCTCCAGACCTGGGGCATTATAGCATGGCTTCATAATATAATTTTGAGGTTAGAAAGTGAATAAAATAAACTTTATTTCCAAAACAATTAATACAAAGCCGATAGGTTGGTATTGTAACAATACAGTCTTTTGTTTTAAATTGCATAAATCAATGAATATTTACTGAGACACGCAAGCTAAGATTAAATTTGTGCTATGGATGTCAGGGCTCTCTCTATTAATATTTTTTTTCCAATTTATACAAATTGGTACGGATTTCCGTTAGTAGTTATCAACTGAATAAAATAAAATAAAATAAAAGTTTTTGAATTAAAGAAATTGAAATAAGAACGTATTAAGCCTCTTTACTGTCGTGTATGTGTTGTGTGTGTGGCGTGTATGTTTTGACTTGTCTAAAAATAGGCAGGATTTTTTTTTATAAGCCGAAAATTATATTATTATCTAGCAGCTGTCAGCGACTTCGTTCGCGTGGTTTTTTCTACCCGCATTCAGTTAGGTCTTACTGCTCCTCTCCCGTGTGTCGTAGCGTGATGTTATATAGTCTATAGCCTTCCTGGATAAATGAATTAGCAACTAGAGCAACTAGATTCAATATTTTTAATTTTAACATGTAATTTACGTTCAAATGTGCCTTTTAATGGTCTAATTGAAATAAACTGCTTCGTTAGCCTAGTGGTCCTAAGCGCGACTGCTACGCTAGAGGTCTTGGGTTCGATTTCCAGGTCGAGCAAAAAGTGTTATTTGGTTTTTCTATGAAATTCTCAGTAACAGCTCGGAGTTAGGATTTGTGCCCGGTTAATGGCAATAGGCTCGCCCCCTATTACATGGGACCTAAACATACCCGCGAACTGTGGGTTTACATTGTTACACCTCTGTCTAACCCTTCGGGTAATATAGGCGTGATGGTATATTATGTGAAATAAATGATTTGACTTTGACTTTGAACTATCCAACACGAAAATAATTTTTCAATTCCAACCAGTAGTTCCTGAGATTAGCGCGTTCAGCCAAACAAACAAACGAACTCTTCAGCTTTATGATAATAGTATAGATATAGAATAAGAGGAATATGTCGTAATGAAGTTATGCATACGTATTTATTAGGTCATTTTCAGGTATAAAAGATACCTCACTCACGTTCTCACGTTAGAAGCAACACAAATATTGTACCCAAGATTCTGTAAAAACCAAATTGAAAGAAAAGTCCGTGTCCGTGGAGTTTCTTGCTCGTTCTTCTCCATAGAGACCTACGTTTTGGAATGAAGGGTGAAAATACTTAAGAATATAAACAACTTTTGTTTTGGGATCAACACTGAACACATAACATAGCATCACGCCTGTATTACCCGAAGGGTTAGGCGGAGGCGTACTAATGTGCACCCACAGTTCGCCGGTATGTTTGGGTCCCATGTAATAGGGGGGCGAGCCTATTGCCATTAACCGGGCACAAATCCTAACTACGAGTTGCTACTGAGAATTTCATGGAAAAACCCAATAACACTTTTGCTCGACCTGGGAATCGAACCCAAGACCTCTAGCGTAGCAGTCGCACTTAGGACCACTAGGCTACCGAGGCGGTCAGGAGGAGAAGATCAATAAATAAATACAAAAAATAGCTGTTTTATATATGGAGAATGTTTGTAGTGAATTAAGTATTTTAAAATATTGGTAGTAAATCAAAAGTTGAGATGTATGTAATAATAAAACCTATGTTTACGGTTATAGCATTTAAAATGGCATAACTAGTTTTAGAAATGTACACAAAGAAGATTGTGTCCTTCGAGGTCACTGGCCTCAATAGTAAAAAGATGTCGTTTGTACCAAATTTCTCACACGATTTAGATCAACTGAAGCGAAAAACGGACGAATAAAAATCGTTCATCTGAGACAAAACGCGGGCAAATACTAGTACAATAACGTAGATAATAAAACATTGGGGACTTTATCGACTGCGAGTTCCATACAAATGAAGTCTAGACATATTTTATTTTTATAAGGGAACTGATATACCCCTAAAATTAAATAAAAATATTGTATAAGTTTTTAATTACTGCCTCGGTAGCCTAGTGGTCCTAAGCGCGACTGCTACGCTAGAGGTCTTGGGTTCGATTCCCAGGTCGAGCAAAAATTGTTATTGGGTTTTTCTATGAAATTCTCAGTAGCAGCTCGGAGTTAGGATTTGTGCCCGGTTAATGGCAATAGGCTCGCCCCCTATTACATGGGACCTGAACATACCGGCGAACTGTGGGTGTACATTGTTACACCTCTGCCTAACCCTTCGGGGAATACAGGCGTGATGGTATGTTACTTATTCCAATTACAAAATTTCATCAATTTTATTTACCTATTGACGAAAATATAACTGTTCTAATTTTGTATGGAGCCCGGTTCCAGTACAGTCCTCTTAATATTGAACCTTCGATTCTCTTTTATTTGTTAGTTCCCCAGTTCCATTTTTTTTTTCTTTTTTCAGAATTTTCAGGAACTTTGAACTCAATTCTTAGATTTTCTAGTAAATAATTCATTATTAATGTTTATTTGATTAAAGTTAGAATCAATAAAAGGTAATAAAAACATGAAATTATAAAGTTTTTTAAGTGTTTCACACTTGAACGGCTAAAATGAATTATTTAAAAATTTGACACATATATATGTACCTATTTACGCCTGTATTCCCCAAAGGGTTAGGCAGAGGTGTACCAATGTACACCCACAGTTCACCGGTATGTTTAGGTCCCACCCAATAACCTAGGACCCCATGCTCATCAGTCGAGCTTGTGACCACGAGACCAACGGGGCAGTAGGTACCTAATTTAGTGTAAAATAAATAAGAAAAAAATATCAAATTTTGGTGTTCCCATACTTAAAAAAAAACTTATTTAAATCATTACTTACTTATTAATACTTAATTTAAAATTTAGGACTAAATTCTGAAGTCTGCGCAGACGGAACCACAGGCGAAGCCTTGTTACCACATTACTCAAAGCACCTACCTGCATGACATCACAATAAAGGTACAAAACATACAAAGGTACTTTCCCTGAAATCCCACTGCAAATGGCTGTCCCCAAGAGACTAATGGCCCCTAAATAGGGTGACCCCTATCTGGCTTGTCACTCACGTTAATGTATAAATTGAATAGTATTGTGCGTTTTACAGCCCACTGAATTTCAATGTTTTGTTCTGTAATGTAATTTAAATGGGTTTTGTACCCTTTAAAAGTACAGAGGCAGCTAAATAGTTAGTACAAGCTTTTACTATTAACTTTTCACTATCTGTGGCTAATCAAATCTTGCAAATTAAATTTGGGCCACTTCCCGATGTCCGATTGAGTTGAAATTTTGCGTAAATGTGTAATTTGCATGACAATACAATATAATGATGTCACAGAGCTGGTTTGATGATGAAGTCGGAAAATGGCTAAAGGAACTTAATCAATTCTTACAAGTTAAATTTGACCCACTTCCCGGTGTTCGATTGAGCTGGAATTTTAAATACATATGGGCATTGTATGACAAGCAATCTACAAGATTTTTTAATTTCATTTTTTTAAACAGAACTTGTTTTTTCTATTCCGGAGGTCTTGGGTTCGATTCCCAGGTCGAGCAGTGTTATTGGGTTTTTCTGTGAAATTCTCAGTAGCAGCTCGAAGTTAGGATTCGTGCCCGCTTAATGGCAATAGGCTCGCCCCCTATTACATGAAACCTAAACATACCGGCGAACTGTGGGTGTACATAGTTACTTTGGTACACCTCTGCCTAGTCCTTCAGATAATACAGGCGTGATGGTATGTATGTATGTGTTTCCCTTCACCAATGTCAGAGATGTCCAAGATTAACTTAGAAAGTACATACATATATAAATTACTAATGAACTGCCCGCGGCTTCATCCGCGTGCCTTTTTTCACCCGCTTTACGTTTCGTGTTACCAACTCACAAATAACGTGGCTTTCAATGAATAAAGGAATTTCAAAATTGGTTCAGCAGATCTAGAGATTACCCCCTACTACCTCACGAACGTTACCTCTTTATAATATTGTTAGTAAAGATAAGTACTTGACAGGACTAGAACCTGCAACATCATGTATGCGGGCGCCTAAACCATTGGGCCATCACGCCAATACATTCCATTGGTCAAATAAATCTATATTTTCCCATTTCATGTTACAAAAGTCTTCATGCACAGGTAAATAGCTAAAAGCCTTTGCCATAATTTCAGGCAAGTTCTGCCGAACTTTGGCCCAGTTGCTACCGGTAAAGCGAGTTGTACAACTTAGACGATCCATCTCATGCTGCCACTGTGTGTAATTAGCCTTATGCAAAAGTTTATTGTTTTTGATGTAAAGTTGGGTTAGAAATGTTTGTTCTATTTTTAAAATTTACGATCTAGAGTTTACACGTGTAAGCCTGCCTAATAAATGAGTAAGTAAGGAGTTTCTTACCCATTCTTCTCTATACGAAACTACCTTATGGAATAGGCAACTAGGTTCAATTTGTTTTTCTTGTCACGTTCAAAAGTCCCGTCTAATATTCTAATTGAAATAAATGGTTTGACTTTGACATTAAATAACGTAAAAGTATTTGATTCGATTTTTAAATTGGAAATAAGATGAGATTTAAGTTTCTGAACTTTTACAGAATATGGGAATTTTATTTTGTACGGAATTTGTCCTAAAGAGTTTCCGCGGTCCTGGAAAGGGCATTAATTAGGAGGGACACGGGCGGGTTTTAGTCAGTAAGAGACTGACACTCCTTTCCGTTTCGCCCAGGGCGGAAGAAGCCATTCGTTGATTTTTCATACTTAAAAAAAAAAGTGGTTTTGAATCTTGTATTGACTATATCAACCAGTTATTGTGTTTCAGAATCAAATAAAAATATTATTAAGTCTTTACGATTTTAAAACAAACAAAATTTTGAAATAAAATGATTATTAATTAATTCAACTGCCCCGTTGGCCTAGTGGTCCTAAGCGCGACTACTACGCTCAAGGACTTGGGTTCGATTCCCAGGTCGAGCAAAAAGTATTATTGGGTTTTTCTATGAATTTCTCAGTAGCAGGTCGGAGTTATGATTTGTGCCCGGTCAATGGCAAGAGGCTAGCTCCCTATTACATGGAACCTAAAAACATATCGGCGAACTGTGAGTGTACATTGGTACACCTCTGTCTATCCCTCTGGGGAATACAGGCGTGATGGTATGTTTTATGTATGTAAAATTTTGAATTCTTTTATCTACCAACTAGTAATCTATCCAATAACTAAACTTAACCTATTTGTAGCTGAAATTAAACTCAATTACGTATCACAAACGGTTAATAGCTTTATCAAACACATACTTGACTCCATATTGGCTTTGCTTAACATAATAAGCGCAACTGTTAACACGAAAATTTAATCAAATTTCTCCTTTGATTGCTAACAAGAGATGGGGAAATGTAGGGTGGGTTTACACCAACTTTTGTTTAAGAATAGGGTACAATATTTATTTGTCAGGAACATGGAAACAAATAATGCAGAAAAAGAGGAATGAAAGAAGAAGAATTCAGACGGTTTTTTTTTAACATAATGATATTAATTGTACACACACATATACCATCACGCCTGTATTCCCCGAAGGGTTAGGCAGAGGTGCACCAATGTACACCCACAGCTCGCCGTCATCTTAAGGTCCCATGTAATAGAAGGCGAGCCTATAGCCATTAACCAGGCACAAATCCAAACTCTGAGTTGCTACTGAGAATTTCATAGAAAAATCCAATAACACTTTTTGCTCGACCTGGAAATCGAACCTAAGACCTCTAGCGTAGTAGTCGCACTTGGCACCACTAGGCTACCGAGGCAGTAGTTCTCTTTATACTTTGTAGTAATTTGTGTTAAGTGGTAAAGAAGCTTAACTAAGCGTAAACTAATGCAATAGTACAAAAAAGGACACTAATTTTGAGAGCAAAATTGTATGTTATTAGATGGCAAACAAGCCCACCTGATGTTAAGTGGTCACCGCTACCTATAGACATCTGCAATACCAGACGCCTTGCAAATGCGTTGCCATCCCTGAGACAAAGTTGAAACGTCTCATGTGTATCACACCGGCACACATACTCTTCAAACCGGAATACAACAACGCTGCTTTGCGACAGAAATATGTATGGTGGTAGTACTTCCCAGGACGAGCTCCTTCACAAAGAGCTCTGCTACTACTAAAAATCATCAAAATGTATCTTTTTTTTATATATTTGTACAGGACAGTTCAAGGCTTAAGTTAACGATGAGCCGACCTTTAGGCTGAAACACATAATCGCTACTCAGTATGTAAGTACCTAGCTCTTAGCTTACCTATGTTCCTGTGTCTTGTCTTCGTATGGTGACAGTTTTGTGACGGTGACAAGAATAATGTTTAACCAAAGTATGGAATGATTGGCTTAGTGATTGGTTGAGGGAATGGTTGCGATTTATATGTGAGTCCATATGGTTGCGATTTATATGTAAATAAACACACGATACAGGGTAAGTTCCCAGAATAGGGCAAAGTTCTTTGGTTTAAAAAAAAAATTGAGACCCGTTTCCGGACGCCTGGCAGATCTAAAACATTGAAATTATTTTGTATAAGTATTATACATATATGCATACAAGAACAGATTAAAAAATACATGATCGATTTTTTTCCAGAAATTTATGACTGTTTATTACATTCGTTTTCGTTAAATTCAAGTATTAAAGAATCCAAAATTTATTTTAAATTGAGTCAACTCAATTCTTTTAATTACCATCATATAGCATGGCGATGCGTCGCCACGCCAGCAATCGGTTTTACGTGCGTCTATAGATGTTTCACACCAAAAATCACTTAATTTTAATGTGTATTATTATTATTATTTCAGTCCAAAAATCAAAACCTCTTTGACAACCGACATTCACACAGACGAAGACACGGGCCTAAGCTAGTTCCAAATATAATACAAGAAGTATTAATTCAAAAAGTCTATCTATTGTGTATACTAAACCTCATGATCACGTTATATTAAAGTACCCACCAAAAACCCCAACCCTTCATTATCTTTTCTTCAATGTATTAATTTCACCCCTACATCCCAAACACCACCCTTTATAATCCTTTCTCTTCAGCTGATAAACGGTCGATGGAGTCATTATTACTGTACACCGCCTGATATCGTCGGTAAAGTAACTCAAGACAAAGAAAACACGGCAAATTGAAGACTAACATTTACTTTAGTAACTTAAAGAGACGAGGCGCTGATTTTGGAAGTATGTCATAAGCTGTAGCGGGCTGAGAGTTCTTTCCCGTTATGACACTCCATATAAACTTTTAAACTGCCTCGGTAGCCTAGTAGTCCTAAACGTTACTGCTACGCTAGAGGTCTTGGGTTCGATTCCTAAGTCGATCAAAAAGTGTTATTGGGTTTTTCTATGAAATTCGATATGTTCCTAAACCATTGCTCCGATTGTGATAATAATTTGTTGAGTTGTTCTGCGTAGGCCCACGAAGGCCCAAGGCCCAAGGCCCTTTTTTCTTTACGTGACATTGCAACGCAACGTTTAATTTCACAATATGGCGTCTACTGGTCGCCATATTGAATTTTGATTACTGTCTTAACTTTAGTGATACTCGCAAGATTAAGACAAATCGATTAACGTAGGAATCATTAAAATCGGCCCACGTGTTAAGTCTCTAGAACACCACAAACGAACATACATACATAGGCTGATAAACACACTACCCATTGCTCACTCGCTTGTACCTTGTACCACAACAAGGCATATGTTAGAGTACAAGATAAGTACACTCAAGTCAAATGAAGAGTGCGAACGACTAATTGTATTCCATCTCCCTTCAGCAGTGAGAGAAGGATAGACTTCACGTGTCCGATATTATTATAATGATTATCGTAAATTTTCAGTCTCGTAAAGTGAATTTGATATTATTTTAAACTGTCTGTCTGGCTTTGTAATGTTGTTAGGTTAAGACAGCCTTATTAAGGTGTTCACTTTGAATAATAATTTATAAGAGCACTAGGTTTTGTTCGTGGCTTTGCCTGCGTCGGAAAACGATATTATTTTAAAAGTTTACCGAATAAAAAATCCTTCAACGTGTTACTTTTTAGCGGTCTATAAGTAAGGTTATGAAAAGTAAACTACGCCCCTGTCTGTTTGTCATCTGTCTGTCAGTCATTGGGCTATATCTGGCTGCTAATACATCAGATAATAAAAATAATGTTTAAAAAAATTAACAAAATAATACATTGCTAGATGGGGACCCCCATAAAAAACGTTTTTTTTATGTTTTTAGAAAGTAAGAGAGAAAGAAACAACATTTATTGACACAACTTGAGGAACATAAAAAATAATATCTTTTTTATATTATTTTACGCTTGTTTACCGTAAGGGGATCGGCAAAGGTACAGAATACACCCACATTTCACCTGTAACATTTAAGTATATACCATTTCATCATATAATGTTACTGTAGCAATTAATAACAAAGGAATGAACATGTAATTAACTACGTAATTCTGTTTTCCTCAAAATTGTTTAATAGTCAAGCAAAAAACAAAAAATAAACAAATAATTTCACTAATTTTTTTTCCTATTTTTAATTCCGCTTCAGGCAGTGACAATCTGCTTTATTTTCTTTTGGACCACAATTGTATTTTTTGTAGATAATTATAAAAAAAAATTACCGCACTGCCACGTTGGTCTCGTAGTCGCAAGCGTGACCGAGAAGCCTGTGGCCTCGGGTTCGATTCCAAGGTCGGGCAAAAGTGTTATAAGGTTTTTCCATTAGGATTTACTCAGTAGCAGCCCGGTGTTTGGAAGTTGGTGGTGTGACACCTCCGTGTCTCGGAAAGCTCGTAAAGCCTTTGGTCCCGGCTGTCATTCGTAGATCTTTCATAGTCGTCACGGATAGTCAGAAGCTAGGAAGTCTGACAACCAGTCTAACCAAAAGGTATCGTGTTGCCCACTAACTAGGTTAAGGAGGTAAGATAGGCGGTCGCTCCATGTAAAACACTGGTATTCAGCTGCATCCGGTTACACTGGAAGCTGACCCCAACATAGTTAAGAACGGGCTAAGTAGATGATGATGATTATGAAATTTTTTTCTAAATCGTTTTTTTTTTTAATTGGAGTGCCTTTTTTTAAGATTCTTAGCTTTTTTTTTTTGGGGAGTGTGAAATCATCAAATAACGTCTCCCGCCCTGGGCGGGGCGAGAGGGAGTGTCAGACTTTTACTGACTAAAACCCACCCATGTTCCTTCTTGTGCCCTTTGCGTTCCGGGGGCGCGGTATCTCTTACGAACAACCCGCAGCCCCGGCAGGCACCGGCCCTCAGTGGCCCCTTCCTTTTGCTGACATCTCTTTGAGGCGAGTGTGGAACACGAACGCGCCGTCGACACGGCTCCAAGATTCTCAGTTGTGGTCTAGAGGCAACTGTTTCCTCTTTTAAATCCTGAAGGTAGATAAAAGATTTTTGCTTATATCATTGGATGGCAAACAAGCCGACCGCCCACCTGATGTTAAGTGGTCACCGCTGCCTATACACATCTGAAATACCCAGAGACAAAGTTGAAACGTGTCATGTGCTTGTAATCAGCAACGCTGTTTTGCGGCAGAAATAAGTATGGTGGTAGTACTTCCCCGGCCGAGCTCCTTCACAAAGAGCTCTAGTACAGTCATAGAACTAGCTAAATTTGTCTGACAATATATTTATAATACCTCATTTGAAGTATTTAAGTTTTTTAGCACTTTTATGCAATGTCACACAACCCAAATAATATATTATTCATCGACCTATCTCCGGTGTTAGTTAAATTTAGAACAAAGCCTGAATGCTACATAAGCGACGGAACCAGCAAATCAATTGTTTCTCTACATCTGTTTGGGGTTATGTAAATATAGTCTGTTGAACAATATTGATGGGATTGCAAGAATAGATGTACTGTTTGTGTTTATTTTGTTGTTAAATACTGTGGTATTCAGTGTTTATTTAGTTGAAAGAGAATGGTGTATGTATTTTATACTAGCGGACTGCCCGCGTTCGTCAGCGTGGCTTATTTCACTCGCGTTAAGTTACGTTTTTGGTTACTGCTTCACTCCCGTGTGTTATTTTACTCAGGAATAACGTGTCTATCTATTGGTGGAAAAATTGTTAAAATTGGTCCTGTAGTTTCGGAGCTTATTCGATACAAACAAAGAAACAAAAAATCTTTTCTCTTTATAATATTTATTATATAACGCTTTTTTTTTTCTGCGGCTTCCCGTGCGGTTGCAAGTTCGATACCAGGTAAATACGAATGTGATACCATACCATCACGCCTGTATTCCTCGAAGGGTTAGGCAGAGGTGTACCAATGTACACCCACAGTTCGCCGGCATGTTATAGGTCCCATGTAATAGGGGGCGAGCCTATTGCCATTAACCGGGCACGAATCCTAACTCTGAGCTGCTACTGAGAAATTCCTAATGGAAAAACCCAATAACACTTTGCTCGACTTGGGAATCGAACCCAGGACCCCATGCTCATCAGTCGCACTTGCGACCACGAGACCAACGGGGCAGTCAATTGGGGGGGCAATGTGATTTTTTCAATTAATATATGTACTTGGCATTTTCTTCTAGTTAATCAAGTGTGGTGAAGAGATATATTGGAAGGTGTTATGCTAAAAAGCAAAAAATAATAATAATAAAAAGATATAAACATTTAAAGTACAAATAAGTGAAATACATATAAATAATTATGTCTAATAAAATTACTGCCTCGGTAGCCTAGTGGTCCTAAGCGCGACTGCTACGCTAGAGGTCTTGGGTTCGATTCCCAGGTCGAGCAAAAAGTGTTAATGGGTTTTTCTATGAAATTCTCAGTAGCAGCTCGGAGTTAGGATTTGTGCCCGGTTAATGGCAATAGGCTCGCCTCCTATTACATGGGCCCTAAACATACCGGCGAACTGTGGGTATACATTGTTACACCTCTGCCTAACCCTTCGGGGAATACAGGCGTGATGGTATGTGTTATGTGTGCCTTAGCAGTTAAGAGATAAGATGACCAATCCCAACTGAACTCTTTTCAGTGTTAAGCTATACCTACTAAATTCGAAATGTGTGCCAAATTTCAGCTAATTCTGTTCAGCCGTTTAAGTGTGATTGAGTAACAAACATGGATCCTATTCATCTAACCTTACAATCTTTTGTGTAGTAGTCCTGATCAGGTTAAGAATTTTTTTGGTCGAAAGAGTCCCCGTTGCTTGGTACGCAAATGGCTAGGAGGAACACGGATAGGTTTTAGTCAGTAAGAGTCTGACACTCTATTACGATCCACCCAAAGCGGAAGAAGTCATTTGATAATTATCCATACTTTAAAAAAATGGAAAAAGTAGGATTTCTACCATCACGCCTGTATTCCCCGAAGGAGCGTAGCAGTCGTGCTTGGGACCACTGGGCTACCGAGGCAGTCATCAGTCGAGCCAGGCAGGATTTCTAATCGATTTTAATCGTTTTTGGTAGCCGGTTAAAAAAGTGCTTTTATTTCAAAAACACTCAGAACTACTCTTAGTCACCGCAAGTAAAAGTATAATATCGTAAAAATATGCAAAGATACACCCTTGCTCTCTGCTATAAAAGTTACTACAGCACTAAGGTAACAAGAATTTATGACTATGGAAGACTAGTGTGATGTCAGGGAACCTATAGCACCCAGGGACATCCAAGGAGTTATGACTTTATGAGCCGGTAGATATTACAGAGCATAATATATTATGTGCTAGTTTTATTAGGAGTTAGTTATGGACACTTCGTTATTGTACGGTGACCATGTTCAATACCTTTTTTAACACCCGACGCAAAAACGACGGGGTGTTATAAGTTTGACGATCTGTGTGCGTGTGTGTGCCAACGTAGCTCCCGAACGCATGAAACGATTTCGATTTAGTTTATTTTTTGTTTGAAAGGTATATTAGTCGGGAATGTTCTTAGCTATGGTTGATAGTAATCGGTTGAGCGGTTTCCAAATTAACTGCTCTTTTGTTAGCTGCGGTAGGGATATTTATTTTTCTATCGGGGGTTACTTAAAATTCTTAATTTTCTGTTTTAATTCATATGTACCTACTTTCTAAGTTTGTTGTTCTTGGACATCTCTGACATAATGAAATCGTGATAGAAATTATCGTGAGGAAAACTGGGCTTTTAATGAATACCATACTATCACGCCTGTATTTCCCGAAGGGTTACGCAGAGGTGTACCAATGTACACTCACAGTTCGCCGACATGTTTTAGGCCCCATGTAACAAGAGACAAGTCTATCCTGTCATAAATCCTAACTCCGAGCTGCTACTGAGAATTTCATAGCAAAACCCAATAACACTTTGCTCGACCAGGGAATCCAACCCAAGACTTCTAGCGTAGCAATCGCGCTGAGGACCACTAAGGTAAAGAGGCAGTTTAATGTAAATTAGAGACATATTAACGTCTAAAATAACCAACTTATCATTAACGTTAAATATGTCTTCCCAAAGGAAAAAGAAATGCCCACACATTTTGGGTTACAAACCAGAGAGATTTGAAATCAAGATACAATCCTTGAATCTACAATTCTAGCCTAAAATATTAAACCAACAATCCAGTACATATCTTCTCACAACACGCCATCTAACCGTTCATTACAGTCCCAACTCCACATTATCCAGATTGTCCGGTTACAGCACAGATTTGACAGGTGACTGTCAGTAATAACCGGCTGCCTTCGTCGGAAATTCCTCTTGTGTAGACCACGATTTCGGGTGAAGTTAGCTAGGGTTGGTACTAGGAACTTTGATTAATAATTAAAACTAGTTTGCAGTTACTTGTAAGGGTTTTTTTTTTTTTTTTTTTTTTTGGTGGGTGGGAAATAATCAAATAACTTCTCCCGCCCTGGGCGGGGCGGGAGGGAGTGTCAGACTTTTACTGACTAAAACCCACCCATGTTCCTTCTTGTGCCCTTTGCGTTCCGGGGGCGCGGTATCTCTTGCGAACAACCCGCAGCCCCGGTACTTGTAAGGGTGCGGTCATAGTTCCAGACTCTATTAACTATTATGTAGTGGTCTAATAAACTATTAGCTAATGTCAACATTTATTAGTCTATACTTTTATTCTAATATTATGAAGAGGAAAGCTTTTTTGTTTGTTTGTAATGCATAGGCTCCGAAACTATTGGACCGATTTTAAGCATTTTTACACCAATAGATAGCTACATTTTTCCGGAGTAACATGGGCTATATAACATCACGCTTCAATCTACGGGAGCGAAGCAGTAACCAAAGACGTCGTTGTTCGCTAGTGAGTTACAAAACTGTAAAATAATGAAATTTTTTTGTGATGGAACCAGTACTTCAGAGGTTATGTTTTACGATTCCTTTTATTTTCTTGTAAAGATAAGAGATTTGACTTTGTCTTTGAACATTAACACAAAAATAAACTTTTTCGTATTATAAGTACAGAATCTTGGTCACGGTATGGAAGCTGACCAAATACGCAGAGAATTTTATAGTGCACAAGTGTGTGCGCAAAACACAAGTGCACTTTCCCTTTTCCTTACTCTCAAAGTCGAGTAGACCTGGACCAATGCCTTTACGTGCTTTCCAAAACGCAGGGGAGTCTAGCCACCAACATCCAAATTCCGGGCTGCTATTGAAAAATTCATAATGGAAAAGTCCATGATTTTTCTTTGTAAATACATTGTTATAGAAGTATAGATAACTGTCAAAAAGAACAAAAGAGGAGGGTTGAAAAGAGTGAGCTTAGATGGTTCGGCTATGTTGAGAGGATGAGTGAAAGGGGACTAACAAAAGGGAGTTATAGGGCAGATGTGAGTGGCAACGCCGGGAGGGGACGCCCTAGAAAAGCCTACTCTGACCTTATTTGTAAGGTTTTCCAGAAAGGTCCGGTGCGCAGTACTCGTAACCGGCGTGCTTGTATGACCAGATGTATAAACGCGGATGAGGCGAAAGGAGTATGTAAGGATCGTAGCAGGTGGGGTTCTGTGGTTTCTGCCTACCCCTATAGGAAAAAGGCATGAGCTTAGGTGTGTATGTATGTATAACCATGAAAAAATAAACACATTTTTTCTTCTTTCTAAAAATAGCCGCGCAATTTTCTTGTCTCACAACCAATAACGTGCCATTACCCATAACTATTATTACGAGCACCCTGTATACATAGCTATAAGTACCATAGAGAAGTAATAAGCACCCTGCTGTTTGATCGGATCATTTTTCTAACACCCCCTATTGCTTGCAACACCCTGTTGTTATAAGCAATAGTACAGACGGCTTGAATAATACCTTCTTGATGCATCTATGAAGGGTGGGTAAGCATGACTGCTGAACGTGGGGTCCTGGGTTCGATTCCCAGGTCGGGCAAATAGTGTTATTGGGTTTTTCTATCAGGAATTTCGCAGTATCAGATGTCATTCTTCATAGATGTCATCGCTTAATCATATTTTTTTTGTTAGATTTATAAAATAATATAATATTTTGTAAACTGTCTATTGTAAGGAGCCCATTGATAGTCCATTGTAAGAGAGTGTTATTGGGTTTTTCCATTACGAATTTCTTAGTAGGAGTCCGGAGTTTGAAAATTGGTGATATGACACCCCCGTGCCTCGGAAAACACGTAAACCCTTCGGTCCCGGCTGTCATTCGCAGATCTTTGACAGTCGTTACTGCTAGTTAGAAGCCAGAAAGTCTGACAACCAGTCTCACCAAGAGGTATCGTGTTGCCCAGTAACTGAGTTGTGGAGGTCAGATAGGCAGTCGCTCCATGTAAAACACTGGTATTCAGCTGCATCCGGTTAGACTGGAAGCCGACCCCAACATAGTTGTGAAAAGGCTAAGCAGATGATGAGGATGATATTGTAAAGAGCCTAATAAGGCAGGTGCCCAAACTCTTAAAAAAAATGAATTAGATAACGTTGACAAATTGAAGAGCATAGCACCTGACCTGTGTGTGTGTGTGTGAGAGACCTGTGGCATAGTGAAGTGGCAAAAATAACGATTAGTCGGTTAACGAAGCTTCTTTGAAAATTGCGAGGGTCATGTAATAAAAGAAGAACAGAAAATATTTTTAATTAGACAAAATAATTGACAATACCACTAACTGCTTTATGATGAACGTGCGTGTCAGATTGTTCCTCAGATTCTGATCTAGAATGGACCCCATTATGTGTTACATGACTATAAATATGTAATATGATTTTTAACTGCCTCGTTAGCCTAGTGGTCCTCTGCCGGGGCTGCGGGTTGTTCGCAAGAGATACCGCGCCCCCGGAACGCAAAGAGCACAAGAAGGAACATGGGTGGGTTTTAGTCAGTAAAAGTCTGACACTTCCTCCCGCCCCGCCCAGGGCGGGAGAAGTTATTTGATGATTTCCCACCCACCAAAACAAAAAAAAAAAAAAAGCCTGGTGGTCCTAAGCGCAACTGCTACGCTAGAGGTCTTGGGTTCGATTCCCAGGTCGAGTAAAAAGTGTTATTGAGTTTTTTTATGAAATTCTCAGTATCAGCTCGGAGATAGGATGGCAATAGGCACGCCCCCGTTTACATGGGACCTAAACATACTGTCGAACCGTGGGTTAACATTAGTATACCTCTGCCTAACCCTTCGGGGAATACAGGCGTGATAGTATGTATGTATTTATGATTTTTACATTTGAAATTAAAGGTATAGCAAATATGAGTCACGTGATTTTCTTGTTTGCCCTTTTTAAGTACCTAAACGTTCCTAATATCGCATGGAATTCTTATCTTAAAATCATGTTTTCTCAATTCTGTCCCCAATATTTCCCAAGTGCCAACCCTACTCTCAACTGTATTATCACTCATAATCCTGACGTGAATCTATCCCTAGGGATTACACCATTTAATTGTTTACAAGTAGTTCTATTGTTTTGTATTGTACAATAGAAATAGGCTATTGTATATTGCCCGCTACTTTGTGTAGACAGATTTTGATAATAAAAAAAAAAAATACGTATTTTTTTATTGCCTGAATCCAGGGTTGCGGAATTTGTTCGAAAGAGTCACCGGGGCCGGGGCCCTAGAATGCAATTGGCATTAGGAGGAACACAGATGGGTTTTTGAGTCACTAAGAGTCTGATGATTTCCTATCCTTAAAATAAAGTTCAGTGCAAAACTATCGAATGAAGACCACGCAACGGCAAGCGCAGCGTAGGACGTCCACCCGCAAGGTGGACAGACGACCTGATTAAGACCGCAGGAAGACGCCGGATGCAGGCCGCTTCCAACCGGTCCTAAAATCTGTGGGGAAGGCTCATGTCCAGCAGTGGACGTCCTGCGGCTGATAATTAAGATGATGAAGACAAAAAAGATATGCCTGATCCAGGGTTGCGGAATTTGTTGGAAATAATCTCCGCGGCCCTGAAATGCAATGGGCATTAGGAGGAACACGGAACACATCATGACTCCCTTCCGCTACGCCCAGGGCGGAAGAAGTAAATTTTGATGACTTCCCATCCTTAAAAAAAATGTGTGTGTGTCAGCTCCGACACACGTAGCTTGTAACACATAACGCATTACGCGTAACATTTGATTTAACTCCCATACATTTTCATACCTAAGGCAAATGAAAATCGATTCTTAAAAAGTATTGCAGCGTTGCTGTGTTCCGATTTGAAGGGTACGGGTGCCGGTGTAATTACAGGCATAATAATATGAGACATCTCAACTTTTTCTCTGGGATGGCAACGCATTTGCAAGGCATCACACCTGTATTCCCCGAAGGGTTAGGCAGAGGTGTATCAATGTACACCCACAGTTCGCCGGTATGTTTAGGTCCCATGTAATAGGGGGCGAGCCTTGCCATTAACCGGATACAAAACCTAACTTGGAGCTGCTACTGACAATTTCAAAGAAAAACCAAATAACCCTTTTTGCTCGACTTGGGCATCCTTCTCTAGCGTGGCAATAGCAGGACCACTAGGCTAACTAGGCTGTCAATTTAATCAATGTAGTCAATTTAGGATGTCTGTTCAAAAAACGTAAAAAGCTATTAAAGTGTGCTCAATATTCCACAGCATTCACAGTATATTAGGATTTCTATTTATCAAACTGCAGCTTGAACATTCTGCATCATAAATAAAATAAAAAAATGTCACCCGTACATCAGTCAAGGTAAAATAGAGAGCCAAAAATATTCATTCGCCCGTTTAGAAAAAAAAACAACGCAGCATTTTCTAGTTGCCGGTCAAAACTGACAATATAAACTATAAAATGTTGAGTGCTTTTCATGGCTTACAGTATATTACACTCTATACTTTACACTGTAGTGCACGCGTTTTGACCCACAGTGTAATGTCATAAATCTCGCTTCTGTAACTAATGCGCGTTCCGAACATAGTTTGCCTTGCGATTTTTAGAGTTCCGCGGAACTGCAAGGAAAACATTCGTCATGCTCGTCTTATTCTTTTTCTGGGTTACGTTTGGGTTGGCTTTCAATACAATCGCGGTAGAATTTCAGGATTTCACTCGGAATAAAGGCTGTCAGACTTCCGTGAATAAAAGAGTGAATTCAGGTTGTTAAAAGAATATTTGTGAAATAAAACTTGACGTTTTCAGACTAGTGTCTAAATCTAAACTTAATTGGGTAGATGACACCATTAATTAGTAATTCCGAGTAAAAAAATAAATGTCTTCTTTCTTCTTTTTTCTCTAAAACAGCATTTTATTTTACCCCTGAAACCCCGATTAATTTTCAAATAACTATAAAATTAGATTTTTAGTTGCTATAAATAGTGAATGAATTCAAGTAAAAAAAAAAGTGACGTCATAGTTTAGTATTGTCATACAAAATCTATCGCGCTTAGGTCCACTAGGCTAACGAGGCAGTCAAAACAATATTACCTCTTTTTAAGATAAGAAAAATCCGTTCCCCACAAAAGACAGGATACTGTTGATTCTTAAATATTTAAAACCTCACCCACACTAAAACCTAAGTGGAAGATCGGGCGTAAACAGTTTTATTAGTAATTCAGTTCAAATGAAAAGCGTGCCTTTTACTAAGGCAATAAAAACCATGTTTCCTTGCTCCCGTTTCTCTTGAAAACAACAATACAGTAAAGGTATAATATAACTTTATTATCATTAATGGTCTTGAAAAATCTTCTTTTTTACAGTTTTTTTAAGGTGCATTGTTGGTTAATGTGTTTGATAGGCTTGAATAGAGAATATATAAGAAATAGGTCTTTCTTTAATGGGGTTTCCAGTCGTTAGAAAAATTTCGTATATTTTATTTTTAATGAATTACCTGCCTCGTTAGCCTAGTGGTTTTAAGCGCGACTGCTACGCTGGGGGTCTTGGATTCGATTCCCAAGTCGAGAAAAAAGTGTTATTGGGTTTTTCTATGAAATTCTCTGTAGCAGCTCGGAGTTAGGATTCGTGCCCGGTTAATAGAAATCGGCTCGCCTCCTATTACATAGGACCTTAACATACCGGCGAGCTGTGTGTGTATACTGGTACACCTCTGCCTAACCCCACGGGGAATATAGGCGTGGTGGTATGTATATATATGTTCTCTTAACGGGGTTTAATGAAAAGCACGTGTAAATATCATGAATTTTATCAATCATCTGTTTACGAAATGAATGCTTTGCATATAAATCATTTCTTTGAAAAAGCCTAGAGGTAGGAGAGCTCTCTGTGAAGGAGCTTGCCCGGGGAAGCTCTACCACCATACCCATTTCAGCCGCAAAGCAGCGTTGCTGTGTTCCGGTTTGAAGGGTATGGGTGCCGGTGTAATTATACGCATACATAAAACATTTAAGCCTTGTCTCTGGGATGGCGACGCATTTGCAAGGCGTCTGGTATTGCAGATGTCCGTAGCCGGCGGTGACCACTTAACATCAGGTGGGCCGTCGGCTTGTTTGCCATCCAATGATATAAAAAAATGAAGTTGTTTATTATTTTGAATACAATCATAGTTTAAGTATCGATCACTAATTACTAGCCACGCTATATAAAATCCGAAATGATTCGCGATTCAATTTAGTGTACTTAATTGACAATGAATCTGATAGAAATGGGGCAGAAATAATTTACTTGTGTTCAGTAAACGAGGCATAAATTACGAATGTTCGTTGTAATTTGTATCATTAATATGAATGACACATACCATCACGCCTCTATTCCCCTAAGGGTTAGGTAGAGGTGTACCAATGTACACCCACAGTTCGCCGGTAATAGTTCGCCGGTACACAAGACCTCTCCGAGAGGTCTTGTGTTGGATTCCCAGGTCGAGAAAAAGTGTTATAGGGTTTTTCTATGAATTTCTTAGTAGCAGCTCGCAATTAGGATTTGTGCCCGGTTAATGGCAATAGGCTCGCCCCCTGTTACATGGGACCTAAAGATACCGGCGAAATGTGGATGTAGATTGGCACACCTCTAACTAACCCTTCGGGGAATACAGGCGTGTTGGTATATATGTTTGTCATAGTCATGTTATTTTCCTTTAATTCGCTGATTAAATAATTGGGAAATGCTGCAGGGTAATAAGGTAAAAATACCAGCAGAACCCAAAAACATTCCACATCACGCTTGACCTTTCCCTTTTCAAACATACATTGTCAAAACGGGCAGCTGAGGGATTTTCCCGCCTCTGCCTAAGGACCCCGCTGTCACTTCAGAAGGTCCCCTTTGAGAAACCTTCCATTTTATTTTTATATAACATACAAAGTGGGTTTTTCAAAGTGGTTATTTATCGCAAGAAATATTGATATGGGAATCGAATAATGCTGACATATTTTCTTTTGGTATATTGTTGTTTGTTTGTTGGTAAAAATGTGAAGTTGATGGATTTTTCTTATAATACTTAATACTAAGCTTAGCAGTAGTTGAGCTCTTTATGAAGGAGCTCGTCCGGGGAAGTACTACCAGCATACCTATTTCTGCCGCAAAGCAGCGTTGCTGTATCCCGGTTTGATGTGCAAGGGTGCCGGTGTAATTACTGGCACATAAGACATTTCTACTTTGTCTCTGGGATAGGAACGCAATTAGCAAGGCCTCTGGTATTGCAGATGTCTATAGGAAGCGGTGACCGCTTAACATCAGGTCGAGGTTCTGATTTTTTGGGTCGCCGACGCTGCACGCGATTGGTCCGTCAGCCACAGCGACCGCGTGCAGCCGGCGCCCCAGAAAATCCGGAAAGGAACCCAAAAAACCACAAATGAACGTGACATTTGTGCTCACGACTGGCGCCTAGTATACAAGTCTAAACTTGCACAATATTATCTTAACGTGTGTGGCCACCATTACTAAGTGCTCAGAAAGATAGTTGATCACTGTTTATTGTTATTACCACACAACACAATTTTGAACGCTCACCTTGTAATTTAAATCCGAAGTAAAACCATTTCACGTATGTAAATCTATCAGTTGGTTCATAAATTCTAATGCTTCATATAAAATGCTCCATAGGGATGTTACCTATCCAGGATTATAGTTCGGAACTCCGCGAAGTTTGAACGGTTTTACGTAGTGTGTGATGTAGTACGGGATTTGAAGCATTTGGTAGAGTAAACAGGAGTAACATGAGATAAGTAAAGACTATTAAATTAAGGTAGGTATAGTTACCGGCACGAGTCGTGAGACCAAAAAGGGGTAGGTTTTTGCGTTCCCCGTCTCCTTTATTCCGCCAAAGAGATCCAAAACTGAACTTGAAGTGTGTGCTCACGGCTCGTGCCGGTAACTATACAATCATGTATAATGTAACGTCACATGTTTGCTTACCGTAGATGTTGATAGAGGGTTTTTCTTTTACCGATGGGAAATCATCCAATGACTTCTCCCGCCCAGGACGGGGCGGGAGGGACTGTCAGACTTTTACTGACTAAAACCCATCCATGTTCCTTCCTGTGCCCTTTGCATTCCGGGGGCGCGGTATCTCTTTCGAACAACTCGCTGCCCCGGCAGGCATGGCCCCAAGTAGCCGCTTCGAATTGTTTGCTGACATCTCTTTGAGGCGCGCGTGGAACACGAACGCGCCGTCGACACGGCCTGTCGTTATGCAACGTAAGGACGGTGAGCTACCCATTGCTCACCGTCCACAGGCCAGTATCTACGGTGGCCGGGAGTCGTCTCGCGGCTCCCGACGTCCGGAGCGTCTACCGCGGCGGCTGGGACGGGAGAACCGCTGTCTCAACCGTCCCGCCGCCTCCTTCTCAAGCATCACTGCTTCGCAGAAGGAGGTGACTGCATCATGTTGATAGAGGTGTAATAGTACCTATCTATGTACCTACCTAGATATGAGGTAGGGGACATCGTAACTTTGACGACATAGTTGTCACAGTTACCAAGCAATCGGCAATCGTAGGTACGATTCCCGTACTCAACAATTATTTGTACGGTCTACGGATAGTTGTTCCGGGATTGGCTGTTTGTGTATGTGAGTTTGTAAATTTGTAAACGCATCTACGATACAGGAGAAATTCCAAGAGTGGGGAACGTTTTTTTTTTTAATCTTTCGTCTTTCAAATAAATTCAAAAAAATAAAATAAAATAAAATTTATTAATTTTTTTTTTAATTTATTGTTTTTTTTTAATTTATTTATTTTTAATAAAATTTATTTCGTTTTATACAAAATATTAACACCTGGCTTTTTAAGCTCTTTCTAGCTTTCCGGTTAAGCTAGCTTATTAAGAATTTGTTCTTTACACGGAATATATGTCCGTTCCGTGTAATCAGTGTCCTTCGGTCAGTTTATGTATGTACCTACATAAACTGATAAAAAAAAAGAAATAAAAAAAATCTTTATTTTTAACAAAAAAGTTTCGTTTGTGATTTGAGTCTCCTTTTAAGCCATTAATGCCAGTGTTAGGAGACTCCACGCTTCCACAGCAACATACAATTTATTTAGTATCTTAGATATAAACATTGTTTGTGCGTGTGTGTGTTTGTGTGTTGTGTTTTGTTTATTGTACTGTATAGCAGAAAATTTTGTTTTATTTTAAGGAACCGGTGCTAAGAGATCTTTTCGTCTTCTTGTTAATGAAGTTTGATCATAAGGTAGATTGATTATCAGATGATAAAAACATAACCCATCCCTTTGACGTGATCGGGACGGTTGAGACAGCGGTTCTCCCGTCCCAGCCGCCGCGGTAGACGCTCCGGACGTCGGGAGCCGCGAGACGACTCCCGGCCACCGTAGATACGGGCCTGTGGACGGTAAGCAATGGATAGCTCACCGTCCTTACGTTGCATAACGACAGGCCGTGTCGACGGCGCGTTCGTGTTCCACGCGCGCCTCAAAGAGATGTCAGCAAAGGGAAGGGGCCACTGAGGGCCGATGCCTGCCGGGGCTGCGAGTTGTTCGTAAGAGATACCGCGCCCCCGGAACGCAAAAGGCACAAGAAGGAACATGGGTGGGTTTTAGTCAGTAAAAGTCTGACACTCCCTCCCGCCCCGCCCAGGGCGGGAGAAGTTATTTGATGATTTCCCACCCCCCAAAAAAAAAATCCCTTTGACGTAATCTATCAAATCAAAATAACCTAAAAATAACGTTTAGAAATAGCAAAACTCCAGATATTTTTAAACAAAGCTACTTTTAAACATAAAAAACATACGGTATTTGTTACGTAGGTGAATGTTATAAACGTCAGATTAGATTCACAAACATTATGTGTGAAGTCAGTTTATCTGCTGAGAATATCTACTGGATAGTTATATCCAGTAGATACTTGAAGTTTATAGTTCTTATTTACCGTTATTAGATGAAAGGGAATTGTTCTAAACGGTTTATACTCTTCAGCGGGTCATTAAAAGAACAGTGAAGGTTACAAGGTGTGAAATGTTTGGGTTAAAAAGCTTTTAAAAATGACTAGCGAACTGCCCGCGACTTCGTCCGCTTGGCTTATTTCACCTGCGTTAAGTTACGTCTTTGGTTACTGCTCTTCTCCCGTGCGTCGTAGCGTGATGTTATATAGCTTATTCTACTCAGAAATAATGTAGCTATCTATTGGTGGAAAAATGGTTAAAATCAGTCCAGTAGTTTCGGAGCCTATACGGGACAAACAAACAAAAAAAAATTTCCTCATGATATTAGTATAGGTGTTACTTTAAAAGCGCGTTCTCACTGAGAACTCGACTATAATGTGACTATTTAGGATTTGATTTTGAGTATCAGGTTAAATTGGGTTTTTTGACCGACTTCAAAAACAAGAGCAGGTACTATGTTCGACTGCATGTATAATTTATTTTTTATGTATGTTCAACCGATTTCTCCGCCAATTAGTTTTTTTTTTTTTTGCGTGGTACACGAACGCGCCGTCGACACGGCCTGTCGTTATGCAACGTAAGGACGGTAAGCTACCCATTGCTCACCGTCCACAGGCATTTTGAGGGTTGGCAACACACGTGTGATGCCTCTCGAGTTACAGGCGTCCATAGGCTACAGTAACCGCTTACCAGCAGGCGGGCCGTCTGCCTGGTTGTCAGTACCAGTAAAGTGGTATAAAAGAATTGCTAGTAGTAATTATTACATTCATTCGCGAATTATAATTCTGCTTACCCCATTCGGATATACTGATGTGATAAATTATATTAAGGGACTGGCCGATGTTACAAGGCGTAATGTAACGTGTTACACAGCGAGCGTTTGTGCAGTCAGTACCGGGAAACGAGCGGCTCGTTGCTCGCTCGGAGTGTTCCACTCCGGGGTCGGTTTTTTGTCGAATCCTTTGAGTGTTACGCGCTTCAGTCTGTACGTCGCAGCGAGCGTGTGCACGTAGGCGTCGATTCTAGGTACTTTGGCCCCTAAAGTTAATTAGTTGTGATTATTTGTTGAATCTGGATCACGGGCGAGCAAAGAGTTCGAAACGAGCATGTTACACGGAAATTAGAACACGGCGTAACGTAACATGCTCGCTGCGTATGTTACATTACACCCCGCAACGCCGATCAGTACCCAGCTTTAGACACCCAAAATATGCTGTCTCCAAGACTCCATGTAAAACTTATACCAAAATCCCCTTAAAAATATTAGTACCATGCATAATTTGGCCCCGATACACATTTTTTCCTTCAATATTCTATTTTTCTATACCCTTATTTCCATAACGTTGACATTGCAAAACCAAGTCTGTTGTGAAAAGTGCCGAGGCGATCGACCAATTTCAACAGAACCCTCACCCGGGCCCTTTCAAAGCAATTTTTTTAACAAAATACTGCAATGTTGACTGGTCAAGTGTCAAAATATTCTGGTCATATCAAAAACCCAAGTTTCGAATCACGTCAATTTTTCCAAAGTTTGTTAGATCACAGTTTTTGTGAGTTCCACAACCGTGAAATTACTGAGAAATAAGTTTTTTAATAAACTAGCTAATATAAAGTATTTCTGCTTACTTTATCTCTTACTAGCGAACTACCCGCGGCTTCACCCGAGTGGATATTTTTAGCCGTGTTCAGTAACATCTTTGGTCATTTCTCCGCTCTCGTGTGTCGTAGCGTGATGTAATACTACGTGTTTTTTTTTTTTCATAACTCTAGTCTTATATTTTATAAGTAAAAATAATAACAAACAGTCATAGAATATGTGGTCCAAAAATGCATAGTTTCGAAGAAATCATCAATCTTATATAATCTATACCAGTGTTTTACATGGAGCGACTGCCTATCTGACCTCCACAACCCAGTAACTAGGCAACACGATACCTCTTGGTAAGACTGGTTGTCGGACTTCCTGGTTTCTGATTATCCGTAACGACTGTCAAAGATTTACGAATGACAGCCGAGATCAACAGCAGTAGCAGCTCGGAGTTAGGATTTGTGCCCGGTTAATGGCAATAGGCTCGCCCCCTATTACATGGGATCTAAACATACCGGCGAACTGTGGGTGTACATTGTTACATCTCTGCCTAACCCTTAGGGGAATACAGGCGTGATGGTATGTGATGGTATGTATGTTAGCCCATCATTATTAAGAAAAGAGTCCAAGTCAGGAATCCGGAGAGAGAAACGTTCTGACCTGCTAGTATAACTATTGTATCAAAAGAATCCATTTTCTTCTTTTTTTTCTGCTTTTAAAGCAAATGTTTTTTTTGCTTCAGAAGAAAAGACTGTTAAAAGTAAATGGTTGTTCGTACATTTGTCCCTAACAGTGATTAATTAATTCCGTTGTACTACTGTTTACGTCTTCTCAACAAAAAAGTACAAAAGTAGTACTTGCTACAAAGACATTGTTCGGTTGATTTAGCACTGAAATCAAATCTTAAGGGAAACTAGGTTTTTAGAACGATTTCTGGCGATAAGCCAAATTCTTTTTTTACACGCTGTATAGGTACCTAACAATATAGCCGCTGGTATTGTGTTCGAGATCATGACTGTTAAGCTTGGAATCCTGGGTTCGTTTCTCAGATCAGGCTAAGTGGGCTTTTCATTGGGCATTTCTGAGTATTGACTGTTATTTTTTTATTACAGTTATTTCTGGGCAGCTTGAAGTTTGAAAGTTGGTGAGGTATCGCCTGGTATCACGGAAAGCATGAGAAGCCGTTGGTCCTGCGCATTATCGGTTTATCAGACTATGGACTGTGCTATGGTGAGGGAAGAGGGAGTGCACCTGTATTTGCCCACGCACTTTAATATCTATTGTGTACTTGCTAGTTAAAACTTACTGGCTTGTCAAGACCAGCATCCATTAAATTCGCCATCGGGCGCGTGTTAAATAATAACCAGCAGAAACTAACCTAAACGTATCCTTAGATAGATTTTAAATTAGTCAGTGTAAAATATTTAAAATCAATACAGTCTTTCAATCAGTAGTTTGTACAAAACTCCTATCAATCATCATCACATTCAATCTAGAAGGCATATACCATCTTTTTCTAATTATCCGCCTTGATTTAGTGCGTAAGACTCATCTAGATATCCGTCATTATTTGTCTGATGTTGTCAATCCATCTGGCTGTTTGCACTTGAGCTCACAACGATTACCTCATACGAACAACGAGCCGTAATACCCATTCCTATTTCAAGCTACCATCCGTCATTCTGATTTACGTATTTCAGTGCGTAGGAGTTACGTCATAATATTATTCGAACGTTCATAAAATGCTTCGTAATAAAATGCCTATAAAATATGGATAGGTCATAAACTAAGTTTATGGGGGTATAATAGGCTTTTATTGAATGGCTGTGATAATAATAATATAGTTAATGATGTTTAGAGGTTTTTGAAGGACGTGGCGGATGGATGGCTTTTCTTTTATTGGGATATCGAAGCTGATTTTTTCTTTTGTTGTTTTGTGCTTTTAGACAAAGGTAATGGCGGTGGTTGTGAGGACAGATGACTGTTAAATCATGAACTGGATGGTATAATGTCAGATGGCTGATGAAAGGACTTTGATTTTGACTATGGTATATTGACTGTCATACACATTGATAAATTCTGATAGACCACTGCAGTCTAAGAGCGGGAGGCAGCTGGTGGGTGTGGTAATACTAATTGTATGCTTCTTATTTAAAATTAAACCATTTTGGCTTTTTGTCGTAGGTTAACTTCTGCCCATGACTTTGTTCGCGTCTCACGGGATATGTACGTTTTATAGACTAAAAAGTAGCCTATGTGCTATTCCAAACTATAATCTACATCTGTGCAAAATTTCATCAAGATCCGTTCAGCCGTTCTGGCGTGATTGTGTAACAAACATACATCCATCTAAACTTTTGGAACTCGCCTAGAAGCCAAGCGCACAGGTAGGTAGGTAGGTCTTGAGATTGAAGCTATATTAAACAGTATAATACGATATAAAAGTTTCATCAAAAATTACCTTTCAAGTCTCCTATCATCAAATATTCCAAGATCCAACATCCAAAGTTGTCCCTGTAACTCAAACAAACTTTGGATCCCTGTTTGTGACAGGTGTCGCGTCTCTTATAAATTGATGAGTTGCGGTTAGATCTGAATAATATGTCAGTTGTCAGATGTCAGATAGATTACGTCAAAGCCACGCTTAACTTTATAATACTTTAGATTAGTGAGCCTAACTATATAATAATTTGACCAGCAGTTAACGTGGGCTGAACTATTTGAGACATTAATTTTGGGCAGATTTTGGTTCGAGAAATCAGGAAATAGTTTATCGTTACGCTCTAGGGTAAATCCGAAAGCGAGGGCGTAATGAAGCTGATAACTTCACACGCGTTTTATACAAGGTTTCTTGATACATTTACGAGGAAAAAAGAGACATTTTTATTTAAGACTAATTAAACAGAGTGGTTATCCTCCCAATGATTTCTAACATAGATGATGAGTTTAATGGCATGTATCTACCATGTGCTAAAGGGGGTAAAATTCTCAAGTAAAGTCAAATTATTTAAAGGCACTTTTGGCTGTCATTTATAAGGAAAAGAATCGTATCTGGTTGCTCTTTCCAAAACGAAGTTTGTTGTGGAGAAGACTGTGCAAGAAACTCCATACTTACCTACGATTGGAGTGGCTACTTTTGATCTCAAACATCTACACTCAAAGCAATAAATACCCTTTGCATCATAACAAGAACAATGGGTAAATTTGGAGCTCAATTATGCTTCTGTGAACAAGAAGCTTAGCTCCCAGTTAACAACTAACTTATGACGACTTAAATTACAGGAAACTTTGCAGATACGGAACTGTATTTTTAATTATAAAGAGCTTTTGAACTTCCGTACTAACGTTTCAAGTATTCAAGCTTCTCAAGTTCGCCGATATTCCAGAATTTGGAAAATTATTATTGGGTTTTTCTATGAAATTCTCAGTAGCAGCTCGGAATTTGTTCCCGGTTAATGGCAATAGGCTCTCCCCCTATTACATGGGACCTAAACATACCGGTGAACTGTGGGTGTACATTGATACACCTCTGCCTAACCCTTCGGGGAACACAGTCGTGATGGTTTGGTTGTGCACATGGTTGGCGCTGTAGGTGAGAGGTTGGCTGCTGTGCTGCTTGTTGGATGCAGAAGAGAACCACAGAACGCCACCAGTTATGATACATACTCCTTTCGCTTCGTCCACGTTCATACATCTAGTTATAAAAGCACGCTGTAACGACGAAAAATAAAATATTGGCCTAAAAATAACAATACCAGGCTATTGCCATCCGACTGCGCAAAGGCCTGTTTTCATACAGAGAAGGCACGAACATTGATCACTACGCTTGCTCATGGCGCATTGGCGATTTCAGACTTATATTCACTAGAAAATCCAAAATTTCGTCTGGATGTTTCCTTCACCAATGTCAGTGATGTCGAAGATAAACTATGAAAGTACATATGAGTTGAAAACGCGTTGGTACTTGCCCGGAACCTACAAACTCATGTATGACAGGCGGTCGCCTTAACCGCTGAGTTTTAATGACATTCCTCCATTATTATTATACATGACATACTAATATTATACGGGCCTGTGGACGGTGAGCAATGGGTAGCTCACCGTCCCTACGTTGCATAACGACAGGCCGTGTCGACGGCGCGTTCGTGTTGCACGCGCGCCTCAAAGAGATGTCAGCACATGGAAGGGGCCACTGAGGGCCGATGCCTGCCGGGGCTGCGGGTTGTTCGCAAGAGATATCGCGCCCCCGGAACGCAATGGGCACAAGAAGGAACATGGGTGGGTTTTAGTCAGTAAAAGTCTGACACTCCCTCCCGACCCGCCCAGGGCGGGAGAAGATATTTGATGATTTCCCACACACCAAAAAAATACTAATATTATAAAGAGGTAAATTTTGTGTGTTTGTGAGGTTGAAGGGGGTAACCTCTAGATCTATTATACTTAACCGATTAAAAACAAAAATTACCTACCGATAGAAAGCCACATTATTTGTAAGTGTCATAGGCTATATAACATCACGCTACGACACACGGGAGCGGAGCAGAAACCAAAGACGTAAGGCGGGTGAAATAAGCCACGCGGATGAAGTTGCCAGCAGTTCGCTATGTTTTATAACCACAACGCGAATGAAATCGCGAGCAACAGCTAGTTTTTTATAAAAGTCTTGGTACAGTTTTATTCAATGACCTTCAATAACAGCTCGAAGGAAGAAGGTCATCGACCTCTTAAATACTCAAACTCAATTAAATCTATTGCGAGGCCATGGCTTCGACGGAAATCTCTCGAAAAAATCGCAAAGAGATCCCTTTTGATGTTACTGGGGCATAATAAATGAGAATTCTTTGAAATCTTGCAATAATTTGTCGGTAATCACTTGGGCTCTTATCAAAGTTGATAGGGGCTATGGGCTATTTTGAGTTCTGGAGTAATGCTAGCATGTATGTTGTAGAATTTCTAATCCATTGGTGCAATTTTATTGTTATGGCACTTTTATGGCTCGTAAAAGTGATTAGCCCAAAAAAAAAAAAAAACTAAAAATTTTAAGTAACCCCCCACAGAGAAATAAAAATCCTGGGAGCTACGATGCCACAGACAGACACACACACACACATATACAGACACGTCAAACTTATAACAACACCCCGTCGTTTTTGCGTCGGGGGTTAAAAAAGAAAAAATAAAAATACACCGGGAATTAATTTGCGGGCAGCAGCCCGTATTTCATAGTGCTGTTTTTTTTACACTAGTTTCATAGTTCCCGTCAAAGTTGATTAGCTCGTTATTAAATTACTAAAAGTTGGTCTTATATTATTAACCTCCAACGCAAAAATGACGGGGTGTTATAAGTTTGACGTGTCTGTGTGTGTGTGTGTCTGTGTCATCGTAGCTCCCGAACGTATGAACCGATTTTGATTTAGTTTTTTGTGTTTGAAAGGTTAATTAGTCGGGAGTGTTCTTAGCTCTGTTCGATTGAAATCGGTACAGCGGTTTCAAAGTTATCACCTCTCTTGTTATCCACGGAAGTGAGTTTTTAACATCGTTTGATGGCAAACATGTCGACGGGCGACCAAGTGGTTACTTCTACATATAAATATCTGAAATACGGCGGTTATCTTGCATCTGCGGCTAAATACGGGGTGTAATTGTAAACCTAAACGCTGTCTAGTGCCGCTAATCCAGTGGTCCTAAGCGCGACTGCTACGCTAGAGGTCTTGGGTTAGATTCCCAGATCGAGTAAAACGTGTTGTTGGGTGTTTCTATGACATTCTCAGTAGCAGCTCAGAGTTAGGATCTGTGCCCGGTTAATGGCAATAGGCTCGCCCTTATTACATGGGACCTTAACTCACCGGCGATCTGTGGGTGTACATTGGTACACCTCTGCTTAACCCCTTGGGGAATACAGGCCTGATAGTATGTCAATTACATCTTGCATAGCTAAAAGCTAAGAAATACACGCTTTATATTATTAAAAATACACATCGGTCTCATCACTCATGATCGCGTCTCGTATTTGTAATTTATCTCGGAAACTTTTCAATAGAAGTTTTTAATCTCATTTCTGGGATTCAGCGGTAATGATTCTACTTTTATGAAGTTGGTAGCTGTGGGCGTCAGATTTTTAACGATATTTCTTTTTTTGTTATTTCTCGTACTGGATTTCCAGTATACTGGTTACATCCGGAGTAGTTTATTGCGCGGACCTCGTAGAAACTAGAACTAATTTCCGTGCGTTCAGGCGTTTTTGCCATACCTATTACTGGAATCAAATGTAACAGCTCACATTAGGACCCATTAAGTTAATAATAATTGCAAACCGTGGTGGTTGGCAATCTGGGCTTCTCCCAGTTGTAAACATCCCCTTGTGCTTATTAGCCTAGTTCGGTTCTGTCTCCTGCTTGTTTGGAGGGAAGTGGAAACTATATTTTTTCCTACTCCTCCGCTAATCTTTTCTGATTAATTTCGTTGCGGGATTCAAGACAATTATATCGTTTCTGCGGGACTCGTCGAGCTTCATTGCCTCGGCGCTCTTCAGGCGGTCTCCACTGTTGATTCTGGCTTACAGAAGTTGCAGTGGTTGGGAATAGTGTGGCGGGCTTGTCCCAATAAAAAAAGTACTGGATTTCCAATCGGTCTTGTTAAAAATACTTCATAAAAAAACAAATTGCCTTCGTAACAGATTATGGAAGACTACCTTCTAGATCCTATAGAAGGTAGTCTTCCATAATCTGTTATTTACACATCTGCTAATTTGCTGGTAGACTACATAAATCATGCATACCATCACGCCTGTATTCCCCGAAGGTTAAGACAGAGGTGTACGAATATACACCCACAGTCAGCCGGTATGTTTAGGTCCCATGTAATAGGGCAAGCTTATTGCCATACCGGCACAAATCCTCTCTCCGAGCAGCTGCTACTGTGAATTCCGTAGGAAAAACCCAATAAGACTTTTTGCTTGACTTGGGAATCGAACCTAAGGCCTCCAGCGTACCAGTCGCGCTTAGGACCACTAGGCTAACGAGGCAGCTAGCAAGTACATAAGTCATATAATTACTTAATGAATGTACTAATTTTTTTATGTTTAAATAAGATATTTTAAGAAAACAAATAATAAAAAGGATACAATTTTTTTTTTTTAAAACAGTTTGTGGGGAGTTTCTTGCTCATTCTTCTCTATACAAATCTATAGTAGTCACCACGAGTCGTGAGCACAATCAAGTTAATTTTCCGACAGACGGACAAATCGCGTGCAGCGTCGGCGGCCCATAAAACTCCGAAAGGAACCCAAAAACCGAAAAATTAATTTGCTATTTGTGCTCACGAATCGTGGCGACTAATATACTTACCTTATGGAAGGAGCAGCTAGAGAATAACGGTTGAAAGCGCCTTTAAATGGTCTAATTGAAATAAACTATTCGACTTTCACTTTGACCCTGAGTGGAACAAATATGTCTGACTAACTTCAGGCCGGAGGATCCACCCTTTACAATGGACGATGAGAAACTTTCCACCCTGTTTCTCAAACCTCCACATAATTGTAATAGGATATTTTAATATCTGTATATAATACTCAAACTATTTGTCCCCTTTTTTATATTTTCTTTTTGTGATGATCATGGAGTGGGTGAGTGAAAATCATGAAGAAGTGGGAAGGAGTATCTTACTTTTACTGACTAAAACCCATCCACGTTCCTTCTTATGCCCTTTGCGTTCTTGCGTTCCCGGCAGGCCTCTATATCACGTAAAACTTCGTAAATATGGGTTACATTACATCTACCACTAAGGGACTGGGTTTGAATATTAATCCCCTGTTAAAAGTCCATTGTGTCGCTGTCGATACTTGTCAGACGGGAGCCTCGTTAGACGCCTGAAGCACTAAAAAGGCACAGAAGGCCTGTTCCATACAGAGGGCAGAAACAGGTACTTAACACACATTAAAGGAAAAGTGATATCTATACTAATATTATTAAGAAATAAAGTTTATGAGGTTGTAGGGGGTAATCTCTGGATCTATAGAACTGATTTTAATTTTTTTTTACCTATAGCAAGTCACGAAGTTACGACTCACGGATTCGAAGCAGTAACCAAAGACGTATCTTAAAATGGGTGAAAACAAAACACCCAAACGAAGTCGTGTGCAGAACCTAGTTATCTATACATATATATAAAGCTGAAGAGTTTGTTTGTTTGGTTGAAAGCGTTAATCTCAGGAACTACTGGTTTGAATTGAAAAAATATTTAATTTAATAATTTGATTTTGTGTTGGATAGTTCATTTATCGAGGAAGGCTATAGGCTATATAACATCATGCTACGACCTATAGGCAAGGAGCAGTAACCAAAGACGTGATCTAATGCGATTGAAAAATTTACGCGAAAGAAGTCGCTGGCAAAAGCAAGTAAATTAATAAAAGAAGCCGTTCTCCACAAAATCGTATTGCAACATGGAGAATGTATAAAAGTTGTAACTAGATTAAACTCTTAAATATTTTTTTGCGTTCATTTGTAATTTTAACCCCCGACGCAAAAACGACGGGGTGTTATAAGTTTGACGTGTCTGTGTGTGTGTGTGTCTGTGGCATTGTAGCTCCTGCACGAATGAACCGATTTTGATCACAAATAAACTGATTGATTGATTGATTGATTGATTGATTTTATTTTGTTTTAAAGGTGAATTAGTCGGGAGTGTTCTTAGCTTTGTATGATGGAAATCGATTCAGCGGTTCCAAAGTTATCAGCTCTTTTGCTAGCTGAAGTAGGGATTTTTATTTTTCTGTCGGGGGGGTCTTAAAATTTTTAACTCTGTGATTTTTTTTTAACTCGAACTGCCTCGTTAGCCTAGTGGTCCTAAGCGCGACTCTTACGCTAGAGATCTTGGGTTCGAATCCCAGGTCGAGCAAAAGTGTTATTGGGTTTTTCTGTAAAATTCTCAGTAGCAGCTCGGAGTTAGGATTTGTGCCCGGTTAATGGCAATAGGCTAGCCCCTATTACAAGGGACCTAAACATACCGGCGAACTGTGGGTGTACATTGGTACACCTCTGCTTAACGCTTCGGGGAATATAGGCGTGATAGTGTGATGGTATGTTTAAATAAAAAATTCTTCAGTGTATATGTTTTCGTTAGTTGTATGAAGTTAATCTTCTGTAAGTACCTATCTGCTTAGTGGCTGGAGCCTGGTTCAAGGGATTACAAGATTGTTGACACACTTTCTGCTTGAAGGGGATAAGACAGTCTTTGATCGAGTATAGAGTAGTGTTGGGTCTATAGTTTAAAAAAAAGTTCGCGTGTCTATGGTGTATGTCACATAGTCTATTCCCATGAGATAAAGTGTTATTTTTTAATATTTCTTTAAGAATCTTATCTTTAAGAAACTGCCTCGGTAGCCTAGTGGTTCTAAGCGCGACTGCTACGCTAAAAGTCTTGGGTTCGATTCCCAGGTCGAGCAAAAAGTGTTATTGGGTTTTTCTATGAAATTTTCAGTAGCAGCTCGGAGTTTGGATTTGTGCCCGGTTAATGGCAGTAGGTTCGCCCCCTATTACATGGAACCTAAACATACCCACGAACCGTGGGTGTATATTTGTTACACCTCTGCCTAACCCTTCGGGGAATACAGGCGTGATGGTGTTTTATGTTCTTTAAGAATATTTTACAAAAGTTATTTTTTTATTGTCTATTCTTCTTTTTTACAGACAAATAAAAGTATTTTTTTACATTTATTTTCCCTTAATGATCTTAATTATTATTCAGTGAAAAAAATTAATAATCAACAACATAAATAGCCTATGACATTCACAAGTAACGTGGCTTCCTATGGGTAAAAGAACTTTCAAAATCGGTTCAGTAGATCCAGAGATTACCTTCTACAACTTTACAAACTCACAAACTTTACCTCTTCAAATATTTGTGTATTACTATACTTAATTTTTTATAGTTACTGCCCGTACTGCCCCGTTGGACTCGTGGTCGCAAGCGCGACTGATAAGCGTGGGGTCCCGGGTTCAATTCCCAGGTCGGAGAAAAAGTGTTTTTGGGTTTTTCCGTTACGAATTTCTTAGTAGCAACCCGGAGTTTAGAAGTTGGTGGTGTAACACCCCCGTGTCTCGGAAAGCAGGTAAAGCCGTTGCTCCCGGCTGTCATTCGTAGATCTTTGATAGTCGTTACGGGTAGTCAGAAGCCAGGAAGTCGGACAACCAGTCTAACCAAGAGGTATAGTGTTACTCACTAACCGGGTTGTGGAGATCAGATAGGCAGTCGCTCCATGTAAAACACAAATATTCAGCTGCATACGGTTAGACTGGAAGCCGACCCTAATATAGTTGGGAAAAGTCTAAGCATATGATGATGATGACATTTGTATAGTTAGGAATTCACTACCATCTATTACCACAAAAGACTAGACCAATCTATCTAGATATTCTCATCAATAGAATAAGTCAGAAATGAATTCATATTTTACGAAATCCAATACTAAAATCCAATGAAGTTGAAAGATAAAAATACTCAACTAACTACTGAACATAGACCCACCGATTTGAATAAATCTCTTATGTGTTTCAAAAGATCATGGGTCAACGTCAAATGGTCGGTCAGACGTCAAACTTGTGTATTCAGAATTATATGTAAAAAGGCCAAGTGCGAGTCGCACTCTCGCACGAAACGGTTCCGTATCACCGTATCTATAAAAAGGCAACATTCTATTTATTGTTATAGCGGCAACAGAAATACATCATCGGTACAAATTTCAGCTGTCTAACTATCACGATTAATGAGATACAGCCTGGTGACAGGCGGACGGACGGACAGCTGAGTCTTAGTAATAGGGCCCCGTTTTACCCTTAGGGTACGGAACCCTAAAAATAGGGTTTTTCTTCCTTTTTTTAAAGGTCAGTTATGTAAATACTAATAACATAAAAAAGGGAAAGCTTGTTTGTTTATTTTCTTTGGATGTAATCTCTGAAAGTACTGGTCTGATTGAAGAATTATTATTTTATTGATGAAAGCTACACTATTGCCGAGTTTCATAGGATTATACTTTGTGGTATAAACTAGCTTCTGCCAGCGACTTCGTGCGCGTGGTTTTTTTCACCTGCGTTAAGTTACGTTCATAGTTGCTGCTTCGCACCTATTGGTCATAGCGTGGTGTTATATAGACTAAAGCCTTCCTCGATAAATTTTCAATTCGAACCAGTGGTGATCAATACTCGTCCCTTCTCTGTATGAAAAGAGGCGTTTGCCTTGCACTGGGACAATAATAGGCTCTTATTATTGTATTAAGTACCTACATCACGTCCGGTTTAGAACTAAACCGGCACGTGTACATTCATGAGAAAAGAAGCATAGACAATAAAACAAAAACTTTTTAATTTCCGGCCAGTTCTAAAAATAAAAGTTAATGGCTTCCTGTGTAAACTTTCCCGCCTTTCTAAGAACCAATTTCATAATTGCCATGGAGACACACCTTGTGTTTATCTGAAAAACAAAATGGTCGTCACACTCATACATTACTGCTGGAGACACTACACAAAGGTATAGTAGTCGCCATGAGTCGTGAGCACAAACGTCAAGTTAATTTTTAGGTTTTTGGGTCCCTTTTGGTCCGCCGACACTGCACGCGATTGGTCCGTCAGTCGGCCAGATTGCGTGCAGCGTCGGCGCCCCCCCAAAACCCAGAAAGGAACCCAAAAATTCAAAAATTAACTTGACGTTTGTGCTCACGACTCTTGGCGGCTACTATACTTACTTGATTGAAAAGACACTTTTAAAAATTCATGATATTTTTCTTGTAAAATAATTTAATTGGTTCCAAGGTACCAAGTCAGAAAAGCAGACCATAACGAAGTAGGTTTCAATATTTAACACTAAAAGCGACTCGCTTTTTTATTCTTTTTTTTTTTTGGGGGGTGGGAAATCATCAAGTAACTTCTCCCGCCCTGGGCGGGGCGGGAGGGAGTGTCAGACTTTTACGGACTAAAACCCAACCATGTTCCTTCTTGTGCCCTTTGCGTTCCGGGGGCGCGGTATCTCTTACGAACAACCCGCAGCCCCGGCAGGCATCGGCCCTCAGTGGCCCCTTCCCTTTGCTGACATCTCGTTGAGGCGCGCGTGGAACACGAAGGCGCCGTCGACACGGCCTGTCGTTATGCAACGTAAGGACGGTGAGCTACCCATTGCTCACCGTCCACAGGCCCGTATCTACGGTGGCCGGGAGTCGTCTCGCGAAAAGCGACTTGCTCACGTAGACGTTTGGTTTAAATATATTATTTCTCATAAAAGAACATTACAGTTCACTTACACATTGCGAAATATACAAAAAATAAAAAACTAGCTGAAGTCTCTGTGATCACATATTCCCCGAAGGGTTAGGCAGAGGTGTACCCAATGTACACACACAGCTCGCTGGTATATGTTTATTATGGGAGCGAGCCTATTGCCATTAACCGGGCACAAATCGTAACTCCGAGCTGCTACTGAGAATTTCATAGAAAAAACTTTGCTCAACCTAGTAATCGAACCCAAGACCTCCAGCGGAGCAGTCGCGCTAAGGACCACTAGACCAACGAAGCAGTTATAAATTGAATTGTTATTTCAACATCTTTACAAATTTTCATTACCACCTCTCTTCATCAACTGCGAATATTTAATATAACATTAAAACAATAGATGATAACCTAGAAAAAGAAAAAAAGGGAGATTTTTACCCAAAAAGGTTTTTTTTAACCCCAAAGGGATAGAGCGTAATTTATTTGGCATTACTTCAATATTTTTAGTAAATTTATTTTAGCTCGCCGCGTAATAATTTTGCGGTATATTTTATGGCCTTTGGGCCCAGTGGCCGAGGGTTTGCGGGAAAAGCGACAAGTTTATTTTGCTTTATTAAAATCTTGAATAATATAAAGTATATTAGTCGCCACGAGTCGTGAGCAGAAATGTCAAGTAATTTTTCGGGTTTTCCGTGAGCAGAAATGTCAAGTAATTTTTTGGGTTATTCGTGAGCAGAAATGTCAAGTAATTTTTTGGGTTTTTTGGTTTCTATCGGGGGTGGGGGGAACTAAACGATATGGGGGAGCAAAACTTTATAACGAAACACCTGATGATGTGTGTAACAATAACATTTGCAATACATATAAAAAAGCAAGGGTTTTTTGGGGCGCCGACGCTGCACGCCTTCGGTTCTGCTGACAGACCAATCGCGTGCATCGTCGGCGGCCCAAAAAATCCAGAAAGAAACACAGAAAATAACTTGACATTTCTGCTCACGACTCTTGGCGACTGCTATATAGTACATTACAACTTTTAGTAAGAGATAAAGAATTTGTAATGAACGCCGAAAATAAACGGAATCTATACTAATATTATACATGTGAAAGTTTGTGAGGATGGATGGATGGAAGGATGTTTGGTACTCTTTCACGCATAAACGGCTGATCGGATCTGGATGAAATATGGCAAATAGATTGATTATAATCTGGAATAACGCATAGGATACTTTTTATAATGGAAAAATGAACTGTTCCCGTGGGATAACATATTAAATGTGACGCGGACGAAGTCGGGGGCAGAAACAAGCGGAGTATAAAGCCGAAAAGTAGTGGATGAAGAATATTTAGTGCAAATAAACGCAAAAACTCTTTAAATAAATCGCAACATTTCGTGGAACAGACTCCATTAACAATAACGAAACTAATCCTTAAAGTCAGCTTTGAAAGTCAAACAAATCGTTGTGTGAAGAATTATGATTAAAGAGAATTGATATATGATAAAAAACAATAGAACATTCACATAAATACCATCACGCCTGTATTCCCCGAAGAGATAGGCAGAGGCACACCTATGTACACCAACAGTTCGCCGGTATGTTTAGGTCCCATGTAATAAGGGGCGAGCCCATTGCCATTAACTGGGCACAAATCCTAAATACGAGCTGCTACTAAGAATGGTATAGAAAAAACCAATAACACTTTGCTCGACCTGGGAGTCGAACTATAGACCTCTATGGTAGCAGACGCGCTTAGGACCACTAGGCCAACGAAGCAGTTCAAAGCAAAATATAAAAATGAACGCAAAAAAATATTGAATACTTTAATCTAGCTATATTGTCCGCCACGAGTTGTGAACACAAACGTTCATAATTGGTCCATCTAACGGGGCGATCGCGTGTAGCGTCGGTGACCCAAAAAACCCAAAAAGGACAGAAATACCCAAAATTTTATTTGACGTTTATGCTCACGAGTCGTGGCGGTCACTATACAACTTTGTACTTTTCTCTACTGGCCAGTCTAACTTGTGATATGCAGATAAAAATGTGGGAAAAAAAGAAGGAAATCTATTCAAGAATTTTCCAATAATCTGTTCGCAATCTTCTATTTTGCATAGTACTTGGCTTGACGTGAACTAAATGAACCTTCTCTCCCCATAATAAAGTTTAATTTAAAATTTAATTAAAAAACGTTGGTACTGGCTGTTTACATTGGATTTTTAAAAATAGAATGTAGTTAAATGTTTGTTTGACCGTTGAGCCGAATAGGATGGAATATTTTTGGCCAGTTCAACTGATTTTGAATTTGGAATTTGAAAAAAGAGTAGCGTGAACATAGTCACTAGCTATATCCCGCGGCATCACCCGTGTTCTGTTACGTCTTCGATTACTACTCCGCTCACATGAGTCGAAGCGTGATGTTTGTTGTTAGTAGCATATATACTGTTCGTCGAAAATCTAGCTATCATTTACAGAAACAACTTTATCTTTCGTGCGTTTGAAGAAACAAACAAAATCTGTTGAGTTTGATTCTTTTAAAACTTTAAATGGTCCTTTTTTTAAATAATCGGTCACCAAAAAATCGGTTACCGATAAATCGGACTTACAGATATATTTGTCGCTAACTCCTCTATACCCATGGGAAGTATGAATGATGATGAGGGGTGTGTAGGTAACCAATTTCTACCCCACGGACCACATGGGAAATAAAACATGAGGACCAATAATTGGCCAATCCCAATCAATTTTACTGTGATAAGGGGTAAAATAAATTGAATTTATCAACCGAGGCAAATATGCGGACATTACGCCAAAGTGTCATTTTTGTAACGTTGTAGGAAAAATGCCGTTTTTATTATAGGGATTTTGGATAAAATATTAATTAAGTATGCAAAGCAGTGTTGCTATGTACCGGTTTCAATGGTATGGGTGCCGGTGTACTTACATGCACATGAGACATTTCAACTTAGCGTCTAGGATGGCAATGCATTTGCAAGGCCTCTGGTATAGCAGATGTCTATAGGTAGCGGTGACCAATTTACATCAGGTGAGCCGTCGGCTTATCATGTCATTCTCTCACCCACACATACACATACATCACGAACATAATCCCTTTTGTAATTATAAGTTTTTTCTTTATTTGTAAAATAGAAATAAACAAGTATTTTCTAAACATTACTAGCAAATGGAAGAGCGGTGTCTCCTATACAGACTTTATACGCTTATAACGAGGTTCCAATCACCATTGTTGTATGATGAAAACTTGTTGATTCTAATAAGCCTTTTTCCTTTTTTCATTATCGAAATCTATATCTTTATAACATAACATACCATCACGCCTGTATTCCCCAAAGGTTTAGGCAGAGGTGTAACAATGTACACCCACAGTTCGCCGATATGTTTAGGTCCCATGTAATAGGGGGCGAGCCTATTGCCATTAACCGGGCACAAATCCTAACTCCGAGCTGCTACTGAGAATTTCATAGAAAAACTCAATAACACTTTTTGCTCGAACTGGGAATCGAACCCATGACCTCGAGCGTAGCAGTCGCGCTTAGGACCACTAGGCTAAAGAGGCAGTTATATCTTTATCTATCTATATATATAGAAAAGAAAGTCGTGTTAGTTACACTATTTATTACTTAACAACGGCTGAACCGAACTGGCTGAAAATTGGTGGGGAGGTGCTTAGAATCAGGAGACGGACATAGGATACTTTTTAAGCGGGCGCCGCAGACGTTATCCTACCCTGAAAATTGGTACCAATAAAATAACTACCCTTGCCTTCATCCCTAAATCTATGTTACTCTGATACCTCTCCACTGCGAAGCGCCACATTGCTGTGTCGAGTGGACATGAGACACGTAGGTAAGTAGGTAGATAGGTTGGTAAATTTTGCTAGGGTAGGTAGGTGGGGTAGTACCCTACCGGCTGGACTTGGATTTTTGTATCAATTTTCAGGGCAGGACAATGCCTGCCGGGCCCGCTAGTAATAAAATAAAAATTCCTAGCATTTTCTAACAGGAATGTTATTGCTAAAGTTTCTAGGCCAACAAAATGACTGACCACAGCAAAGTTTGTTCTAAATAAAGCCACATAGATCTACAAATGCAGTTCTCTATATTAATTATGTCCGTGGGACTGAGCGTTGTTGTAAAGCATAAAATTTACATTTACATTATTTAGATTTCAGTTAGAGCTCTTTGAAATGTAAATGTCTACCAACATGGTGAATACTGCAATTTATCACTGATTAAAATGTACAAATTAGACTTTTAAGCGCGCTTGGGCTCCGCTTTAGCGTTTAATTCAGACTTAATTGCTAAAACTGAATCAATGGCATTATATGGTTTTTTTTTTACCGATTGGAAATCATCATATGACTTCCCCAAACCTCGGCGTGGCGGGAGGGAGTATCAGGCTCGTACTGACTATAACCCATCCATGTTCCTTCTTGTGCCTTTTACGTTCCGGGGGCGCGGTATCTCTTACGAACAACCCGAGTGGCCCCTTTAAAAAATTGCTGATATCTCTTTGAGGTGGAACACGAACGCGCCGTCGCGCCCCCGGTACGCAAAGGGCACAAGAAGTAACACGAATGTAATGTTAGTAAAAGTCTAACATCCACACACCCCATTGTTTTTGCGTGAGGTGTTAAAAATACCACTAAAGATAGAATACCACCCAAGAGTTCTGCAAACCTTTTCCAAAGAAAGTTTATTTCAACACTAAATCCTTTCAGAATTTAATAAGAAGAAACTCTTTCCATGAAAAGGCAGAAGATGTAATAACCAAACATTTCACGTTCGTAATTAAGATATTAAGTATAACGTGCCGGCTTGTAGACTATAACTCCAACTTGTGGTCACACGTTATTAAGAAACTCCGCGGGAGGGAAAGAGATGGATAGTAGTTTCGTATTTTCTCTTTTATATTAGAAGAGAGAGAAACTTACTGAGGAGTATTTTAGTTTATTAGAAAAACAATTGGTTTAGTTAACCGTTTATTAGATAACTAACTCATCTGCTTGGCCTTTTCCCAACTATGTTGGTGTCGGCTTCCAGTCTAACCGGATACAGCTAAGTACCAGTGTTTTACATGGAGCGACTGCCTATCTGACCTCCACAACCCAGTTACTGGGCAACACGATACCTCTTGGTAAGACTGGTTGTCAGACTTTCTGGCTTATAACATTATGACAGCCGGGACCAACGGCTTTACGTGCTTTCCGATACACGGGGGTGTCACACCACCAACTTTCAAACTTCGGGCTGCTACTGAGAAATTCGTAATGGAACAATAACACTTTTTGCCCGACCCGGGTATCGAACCCAGGACCTCGTGTTTATCAGTGGCGCTTGCGACCACGAGACCAACGGGGCAGTTAAATTTTTATTATGAAAATAATAATATGTTGCTGTGCCCTAACAGTGCATTTGCGATTTGTATAGCCTGAAAAATCGATTGACAAATTAAATTTGAATAGCTTAAAAATGTCCTACATTTTCCTAACACAAAAATTGGAGCAAATTATCCTATGTGTTAAGCTGGATTCATATTTAGGTATATTTGTGCCATTTCAGTCAATTCCGTTTTGCTGTGCAAAAGGAGGTTCCTATTTAGGAACCAATTTGAACAAAGTGTCCATGGAGTTTCTTGCTCGTTCTTCTCCATAGAGACCTACGTTTTGGAACGAGCAACTGGCTTCAACTTTTTGTATGAGTAACTTCTTGACAATTCAAAGGTGCCTGTAAATGGTCTAATTGAAATAAATGTTTTGAGTATGACTTTGAAGATTTAATATAAAAAATTTAATTTATTTTTTTATAACAAACTTACAAACTTTTACATATTATGTAACATTAGTAACAATAGTGGACTAAATAGCTCGTGTATTTTTTATGAAACATTTAGAAATAAAAGTACAATGAGCATAAAAGAATATCAACCCAGAAGTTCAAACATTGTTTATACAAAGCAACTTTTTTATTGCTTTCAATTACTATATGGAACTACCTCGGTAACTGCCTCAGTAGCCTAGTGGTCTTAAGTGCGACTGCTACGCTAGAGGTCTTGGGTTCGATTCCCAGGTCGAGCAAAGTGTTATTGGGTTTTTGTATGAAAATCTCAGTAGCAGCTCGGAGTTAGGATTTGTGCCCGGTTAATGGCAATAGGCTTGCCCCCTATTACATGGGACCTATACATCCCGGTGAACTGTGGGTTTACATTGATACACCTCTGCCTAACCCTTCGGGAAGTACAGGCGTGACGGTATGTTATGTTATTACAACAACAACATACCATTAACCGGGCACAAATCCTAACTCCGAGCTGCTACTGAGAATTTCATAGAATAACCCAATAACACTTTTTGCTCGACCTGGGAATCGAACCCAAGACCTCTAGCGTAGCAGTCGCGCTTAGGACTACCAGGCCAACGAGCCAGTTATTATGATTACGTACTTATTCCAATTCTTCGAAAATTCACAATGACCTAGGGTGACCTTGCATTGAAGCCGTCTTCCAGAGATTTTGTTATGAACATTTCTAACCCGCGTTATAACCTTGTACAAACGATTACCAACGAGGTTATTTGCTGATTGGTATACGTCAATCGATCCGGTATTTAGCAGAGAGATGCGCATCGTGTAAACAATGTACAGTCGGCATATAAAGTTAATGAAAAAAATGGTACCATTTAATACACATACCATCACGCCTGTATTTCCCGAAGGGTTAGGCAGAGGTGTACTAATGGACACCCACAGTTGGCCGGTATGTTTTCGGTCCCATGTAATAGGGGGCGTGCCTATTTGCATTGACCGGTTACAAATCCTAACTGCGAGCTGCTACTGAGATTTTCATAGAAATTCCCAACAGCACTTTTTGCTTGACTTGGTAATCGAACTCAAGACCTCTAGTGTAGCAGTCGCGCTTAGGACCACTAGGCCAACAAGGCAGTGACCATTTAATGTCTTTAAAAAATGCGATGTATTTAATTTTAAGCTGAATATTTGGAGGACCCGTCATATATTGATTTTAGGGTACTTATTCATTTTTCCGCTATGATCCTGTAATAAGTGGTTGTAAAATATAAACAATAAATATGTGAATATTTAAATATAATATACAGGTCATGTAGCTTATTGACCTTCATTTATTCATTAACATTAAGATTTTTATTAAATATTTACAATCTTATAATTAGATAGGTATCATAACATACCATCACGCCTGTATTCCGCGAAGGGTTAGGCGGAGGTGTAACAATGTACACCCACAGTTCGCCGGAATGTTTAGGTCCCATGTAATAGGGGGCAAGCCTATTGCTATTAACCGGGCACAAATCCTATCTCCAAGCTGATACTGAGAATTTCACAGAAAAAACCAATAACACTTTTTTTATAATTATTATAAGTCTGAAATCGACAATCTGCCTAGAGCAAGCGTGGTGATCAAAGCTCGTGCCATCTCTGTAAGAAACCTTTGTCCTGTATTGGAACCATAATAGGCTGCTGTTATTATTGACAAAGAGACGAAGCCCACATGTCATATGTGTCTATAATTACACCGGCACCCATACACTTCGAATTTGATCACAGCAACTCTGCTTTACGACAGAAATAGGTACAATGGTATATTATTCGCCATGAGTCGTGAGCACAAATGTCAAGTTAATTTTTGGATTTTGGGCCGCCGGCCGACGCTGCACGCGATTGGTCCGTCAGTTGGACACATCGCGCGGAGCGTCGGCGCCCCAAAATACTCAGAAAGAAACCTGAAAACTCGAAAATTTTCTTGTCATTTGTGCTCACGACTGGTGGCGACTGCTATAGTAGATACTTCACCTGATGATTTAGTTTACAAAGTACTCGACTACTAAAAACTCATTAAAAATAATAGCAAAATTCATAAATCATTTTCTATAAACCAACCATTATCATTAATTTTTATGCTAACGTTACTACAATTTTCGTAATAAACCGCTCGTCGGATCGTACTCATATCTCAAGGTTCGACTCCCGAGTCATGTCAAAACTATTTTCGTTATATTTAGACGTAAGACTAATATTTACAATATCTAGTTATAACACTTATTAACTGCGAAAAATACACAGTACAGGATTATTAAAATGGTGCGCGAAGTCATTAAACGTTGGTTATTTTTGAACGTTGATTTTGTAAATGTTTTTTTTTATTTTTAAAATGTGTCCTTCAGTCTGTGACTTTTACAGTATATAGTTTAGGCAACTAGTCATACCGATAAGCAGGAATTAATTCTTTCAGGAATCAATTTTGTTAATGATGGGTAGGCCTTAAGCGTGAGACGCTAGCCGCGAGACGACTCCCGGCCACCGTAGATACGGGCCTGTGGACGGTGAGCAATGGGTAGCTCACCGTCCTTACGTTGCATAACGACAGGCCGTGTCGACGGCGCGTTCGTGTTCCACGCGCGCCTCAAAGAGATGTCAGCAAAAGGAAGGGGCCACTGAGGGCCGATGCCTGCCGGGGCTGCGGGTTGTTCGCAAGAGATACCGCGCCCCCGGAACGCAAAGGGCACAAGAAGGAACATGGGTGGGTTTTCAGTTTTCAGTTCAGTAAAAGTCTGAGACTCCCTTCCGCCCCGCCCAGGGCGGGAGAAGTTACTTGATGATTACCCACCTACCAAAAAAAAAAAAAAAGCGTGGGACGCTACGTACGTCGATACTTTTGCGCAATCTCATCTTCTTAGTTCTGCGTGTTGTGCTGGCGTTGCCGCAGCAGCTGCGGAGAACCTCAAAAAGCGTAAGTATAGTACCCTTATTGGTAACAATAAAAAAAGGCTGGCTTTTAAGTACTTTGGCTAGAGGTGTAACAATGTACACCTACAATTCGCCGGTATAGGGGTCCCATGGAATAGGAGGCGAGCCTATTGCCATAAACCGGGCACAAATCCTAACTCCGAGCTGCTACTGAGAATTTCATCGAAAAACCCAATAACAATTTTTGCTCGACCTGTGAATCAAACCCAAGACCTCTAACGTAGCAGTCGTGCTTAGGATCACTAGGCCAACGTGGCAGTTATATTAATAAAGTAATATTGTGAGTACTTAAGTACTTATTCTTTAAACATTTTGTTAACGATTTTTTTATATCATTGATTGGCAAAAAAGTCAGCGCGACGGCCCACCTGATGTTGAGTGGTCACCGCTGCTTATAGACATCTGCAATACGAGAGGCCTTGCAAATGCGTTGCCATCCCAGAGACAAAGTTGAAATGTCTCATGTGCCTCTAACTACACCAGCAATAGTCCCATATTAATTTTAAAACAGGTGTAACATCAGTGATGTATGTATTCTCCGAACCAATTCCAGACACGGCGGCTATTCTTTATTCACCTCTGCCTAGCCTTTCATATTCCCAGGTATGTAATAATAAATATAAGTCTAAAATCACCAAGCCGCCTGAAGCGAGCGTGGTGATCAAACCTCGTGTCTTCTCTTTCACTATTATTATTATGTACATATTTTCTTTATTAACTGCTCCGTTGGTCTCGTGGTTGCAAGTGCGCCTGATGAGCGTGGGGACCCGCGTTCGACTCCCTGGTCGGGCACAAAGTGTTATTGGGTTATTCCATTAGGATTTGCTCAGTAGCAGCCCGCAGTTTGGAAGTTGGTGGTGTGACACCCCCGAGTCTCGGAAAGCACGTAAAACCGTTGGTCTCGGCTCTCATTCGTATATTTTTGACCGTCGTTACAGATAGTCAGAAGCCAGGAAGTCTGACAACCAGTCTAACCAAGAGGTACCGCGTTGCCCAGCAACTGGGTTGTGGAGGTCAGATAGGCAGTCGCTCCATGTAAAACACTGGTATTCAGCTGCATTCGGTTAGAATGGAAGCCGATCCCAACATAGTTGGGAATAGGCTAAGCAGATGATGACATATTTCCTTTATTCTTTTAATATACATAGATTTTTTTAATTTACCTATAACTAAAAACATTTCAAAATAGTACGAAGTCAAAGCCCTTTCGTGTTTCTGGAAGCAAATAAACAGTAGGTCTCTGGTAGCATTCGTAGATATTTGACAGTTGTAACGGGTACTCTGAAAGACTAACAACCAGGCTTACCAAGAGGTATTGTGTTGCCCAGTAATTGGGCTGTGGAGGTCCGATGGGCAGCCGCTCCAATTGAATCGTTTCTCCGGGAGTCGTCGAGCTTCAATGCCTCGGCGCTATTGTGGTGGTCTCCACCGTTGAATCTGGCTTCCAAGATTTGCAGTTGTTGGAAATAGTGTGGCGGGCTTGTCCCATAAAAAGAGTCGCTCAATATTAAATATCTAATGTAGCTAGGAAACAGGTACATAGATCGCTCATCAATTGTTTTAATTGAATAGATACCTAATCTGTAAGAATCTAGGTACTTACAACTTACCTGGTCCTCGACAAATATTTAAAAATGAACCCCATCTACCTGTTACGTAAGTTCATAATCGTAAAACCCTGTACTGTCTGATCTACAATCTAATAGCCCTATTCAGTATTATCACACTATAAAATGCAGCTTTTCGTATTAGCGTAAACATACGGGGGTACAAAATGTGCGTGCACGCCGGAAATATGATTAATAACGCTTGTGTCTGTGCGTTTGTGCCTATCGAAAAGGATCATTAAATAGTCTCCATGAGCGATCAATAAATATTCTTTATGAAATTAACTGCCTCGGTAGCCTAGTGGTCTTAAGCGCGAATGCTACGCTAGAGGTCTTGGGTTCGATTCCCAGGTCGAGGAAAGTGTTATTGGATTTGGTTGGATTGTGTTATTGGATTAGTGTTATTCTATGAAATTCTCAGTAGCAACTCGGAGTTAGGATTTGTGCCCGGTTTATGGCAATAGGCTCGCCTTCTATTACATGGGACCCTAATATATCGGCGAACTGTGGGTGCAGATTTTTTTTTTAACGTTGCCCCACACTAGGAATTTCTCCTGTGTCGTGTGTGCGTTTACAAACATATAAACTCACATACACAAACAGCCAAACCCGGAACAACTATCTGTAGGCCATACAAATATTTGCTCCGAGCGAAAATCGAAACCGCGACACGCAGCGCAGCAGTCAACCGCTCAGCCACCGCGCCAACCGTGCCGTCGTACACACATTTCCTAACCTCTGCCTAACCCTTCGGGGAATACAGGCGAGATGGTATCTATCTTTTCTTATGTTCTCGATGGCTGCCTGTAATTAGCCGCCACCATTGGCTCTGCGTACGGCAGGCCTTAGCGAGTCCGCTCTTACTTACACAACCCGTATATTTTCAAATCGACTCATAATTTTTGACGACTTCTTCGTAACCCAGTTATATCCCTCTAAAACTCAGTCAATACAGTTAAAAAGCAGTTAAACCGTTGCAAATAAAGGATAAGCTCGTTATAGCTGCTAAAAATAACTGTTTTTCATGCAGTTACGACTTGTTTTTCAAGAAAATGTGTTACTTTTGATAACGTTTGACTGCCATTGCTTTCATTTTAAATTATCTGTTGACAAGTTTACTGTTTTGTTTTTTAGTGATTTTGTAACTTTGACTGCCGTTGGTCTCATGGTAGTAAGCTCGTGGGGTCCTGATTTCGACTCCCAGTCCAGGCATAGTTATTGGCTTTTTTCGTTTGTGCATTTTAAAACCCCCAACGCAAAAACGACGGGGTGTTATAAGCTTGACGTGTTTGTGTGTGTGTGTGTGTGTTGCGAACGCATGAACCGATTTTGATTTTCTGTTCTTCGTTTGAAAGATGAATTAGTCGGGAGTGTTCTTAGCCATGTTTGATGCAAATCGGTTTAGCGGTTTCAAAGTTATCAGCTCTTTTGTTAGCTGCGGTAGGGATTTCTATTCTTCTCTCGAGAGTTACTAAAAATTTATTAATTTGTGGGTTTTCTCAGTCTGTATTATACCATTTTGACAGTTTGTGTTCAAATGAGGATTTAAAATCGCCAATCTGCCTTGAGCAAGCTTGGTGATTAATTCTCTCGTCTTCTCTGAATGAGAAGTGGCTTTTGCCCAGCAGTGGGACAATACATACTGATATTATTAGTATTGATTTATCCACCCCCTACAGTCAAAGTTTCTTATTTCAATTCCATATAAATTTCTCCTTCAATATTAATTTTGTCTTAAAATTATACGGTGTAAGACAAAACTATTAAGTTTTGAGTGTAGTTCAAACTGAATGCCAGTATTAAATTCCTTTAGTACCACCACTATAGACTATGATCCCAGAGTCGTCACACCTACGTCATCTTAGTTGAAATTTTGAGAATATACATACATACCATCACGCCTGCATTCCCCGAAGGGATAGGCAGAGGTGTACTAATGAACACCCACAGTTCACCGGTATGTTTAGGTCCCACGTAATAGGGGGCGAGCCTATTGCCGTTATCCGGGCACAAATCCTAACTCTGAGCTGCTACTGAGAATTTCATAGAAAACCCCAATAACACTTTGCTCGACCTGGGAATTGAACACAAGACCTCATGCGTAGCAGTCGTGCTTAGGACCACTAGGCTAAGGAGGCAGTTTTGAGAATATATAGAGGAATATGTCGTTAGAAGGTGTGCGTATCATGCTGACCTCTTCCCTTATTCATATCCCAATAGGATCGCTATCCGACAGAACCGGGGAAAGATCAAGCGCAGGATCAACAGCTGTACGTGCTTCCCAAGGCACGTGGTCACAACTTCCATACTCCGGGCTGTTACTGAGAAATTCCTTAAGAAAAAAACAAATAACACTTTTTACCTGACCTGGGGATCGAACCCAAGACCTCAACAGTCGTGCTCGCCACCACGAGCCCAACAGGGCAGTTAATAAGTAACCTTCGTGTTAATTAAGCACACAACTAATCTACATCTAAATTGGTTTAGCCGTTTAGCGTTATTTAGTTACAAACATCTTACCTTAAGAAAGCTAGACTTTTATAGAATAACTAGCTGACCCGGCAGACTTCGTACTGCCTCAATCGATCAATAAAAGACCTAAACTTTTGTATAAAATAATCTTAAAACAAACAAAACGAATCCGTATGCAATAAAAAGCATTTTTTGAATGAAGCATGAAGTTTTATTATTATTATGCTTTTTATATTATTTACTTACAAAACAGAGTTTTCCTGAAATACTAATTTAATATGAAATTTATTGAATACCAATAAAGTTCAAATTGACTCTACATTTTATTTAGAAAACGTTTATATGGGAAAAAGAAAAGGGCTTTTGTCGATTTTTTCTCACCTTTTAAACCTTCCCTAGGCCTCCACGAACATTTCAAGACCAAGATAAGATAAATCTGTTCAGCCGTTCTCGAGTTTTAGCGAGACTAATGAACAGCAATTGATTTATATATATATATAGATTACTAAATTAATGATTTGAACCGTTTGGGTTTAAAACACTAGGGTCATGGGGTCCGAGCGCTCATCTAGTTTTTCGGGACATCACCAAACGACTGGTCGACTCTTTATGTGACCAAAGGGCTGGCCTTTTCTTGGGCCAAAGAATTAGCATTGCCATACATGGCAATATTGCCAGCCTTTTGGGCACTTGTCCCATTGACAGCGATGCGGATGAGTTTCTTGATGCCCTATAAGCTTCCATTTTTGTTTTTTATATTAACTGTACATACTCGTAGTTTGTAATCTAATTATTATTTGAGTAAGTTTTATAAAGTAAGTTTAACTGCCTCGTTGGCCTAGTGGTCCTAAGCGCGACTGCTACGCTAGAGGTCTTGGGTTCGATTCCCAGGTCGAGCAAAAAGTGTTATTGGGTTTTTCTATGAAATTCTCAGTAATAGCTCGGAGTTAGGATTTGTGCCCGGTTAATGGCAATAGGCTCGCCCCCTATTACATGGGACCTAAACATACCGGCGAACTGTGGGTGTACATTGTTACACCTCTGCCTAACCCTTCGGGGAATATAGGCGTGATGGTATGTTATGTTAAGTTTTATGATTGAAATAAATAATTTTCTCATTACTAAACATGGAACATTTTGCTTAGTAACAAGTAATTACAAACAATATAATATACTTTGCGTAATTAACAGAGGAAGTATGGCGGAGTTAAATCTTGATTAATTATTTATTGTTGTATAAGTTATTCAATGTAATCATGTTAAATTTCAGTTTGATTAATTACTTATTAGTAAGAGAGGTAATTAAATATTCATGTTACGGGGTACTTTTATTCCTGCCCCGTTGGTCTCGTGGTCGCAAGCGCGACTGATGAGCACGGGGTCCTGCGTTCGATTCCCGGGTCGGACAAAAAGCGCTATTGGGTTTTTCCATTACGAATTTCTTAGTAGCAGCCCGGAGTTTGGAAGTTGGTGGTGTGACACCCCCATGCCTAGGAAAGCACGTAAAGCCGTTGGTCCCGGCTGACATTCGTAGATCATTGACAGTCGTTACGGATAGTCAGAAGCCAGAGAGAGGTATCGTGTTGCCCAGTAACTGGGTTGTGGAGGTCAGATAGGCAGTCGCTCCATGTAAACACTGATATTCAGCTGCATCTGGTTAGACTGGAAGACGACCCCAACATAGTTGGGAAAAGGCTAAGTAGATGATGGGGTAATTTTATTCCTAATAATATTACTCTATGCTGTTAGAAAACTCAATTTTAAATAGGAATAAGAAAAAATAAGTATTAGAGGAGAATTTGGAGAAGAAGAGAAATATTGTATTAGTTAGTATGTTGAATAAGAATAATTTATTGGTCTATGTATTGCTACAAAACAAAATTAACTTATTAATAGGCACTTATTATTATTGTATGCTATTATAATTATGAATACTATACTTTATTTTATAATTAAATATTTAATGCAATATACTTTATGTAACTGTATATTTTATAATATATGATGTATTATTTGTTAAATGTACGTCGGCGAGCGTCCCCAAACTAGGCAGCGTCTGTATCTAGAGAGGGCCAGTAAGTATGTATAAATCCCATCATTGCAGTTGTTAAAATTTGGTGGGTAACATAATATAAGAAATATATTATGTTACTTACCAAATATTAACCACAATTGGATGTAATGGATCTACTGGACCGATTTCAACCAATTTCACCAATAGATAGCTACATTATTCCTGAGTAACATAAGCTATATAACATCACGCTACAGCTCACGGGTACAGTACCCAAAGACGTAACTTACCGTGGGTGAAATAAGCCACGCGGACGAAGTCGAGAGCAGTTCGCTTGTATTTTTAAACAGATAGATAGAAGAGAAACTAAGCACGTGAACGTCAAACGTAGCCTTTCGGAAAACAACACGAAAACAGGAACATTCTACCTCGACGACTCTGTTTCCACTTTTCGCCAGATTTATCCACTTTTATAAGGATTTGTGCGACATAAAATTACATTTTATGTTATCGTTTGGTGGCTTTGGAACCGTTCCAGCTTACCTGTATGAAGCTGACACGTTGTATTGGCATGCGTTAGAGCTTTGGTCCACAATTTCGTCCGCATATTTGATATATTATGCTACGGGAACCATACATTTTTCCGGGATACAAAGTTTTCTATGTGTTATTCCATACTACAATCTATCTCTGTGCCAAATTTCATCCAGATCCGTTTGGCTGTTTAAACGTGAAAGAGTAACAAACAAACATCCATCCATCCACACAATATTTCACATTTGTAATATTAGTGGGATAGTAGGATAGGATGGGTAGGATAGTAGAATTGGTTGGACCGATATTTTGTGGAACTTAGGTATTGAGGTCATTTATTTACAGTTTTTCAACCGACTTCATAAAAGGAGGACGATTTCTGAAGCCTTTTTTTATTAACCGATTGGAAACAACTACAAAGTCGAAAATAACTTAGTTTTGGAAGTCGGTGGCAATATAAAACAACAAACAGAACGAAAGCCGCTGACTTCCAAAACTAAAGTTATTTTCCACTTTGTAGTTTTTATGTTATTGTTCTGTGGCTTTAGAACCTTTTCAGCTTACACTTATGGAAGGCTGCATACGAAGTCAGGTGTCAATGCAGCTAACACCAAGTGATATATGGACGCAATTTCAGTCCTCGGCAGTTTGCCAAAACTTGGAATGAAACTCAAATTGTAGCTCTTAAAACTTGTGTTTTAAAACTGAGCTAACTTTAAGTAAGATATTTGGCTCAGGTGGCGCTACGATACGACCTTTTTTTTGTGCCGTCTGGGAGTGAGTGTCAGAATTTTACTGACTAAAACCCACCCATGTTCCTTCTTGTGCCCTTTGCGTTTCGGGGGCGCGGTATCTCTTTCGAACAATCCGAAGCCCCGACAGTTGACACGGCCTGTCGTTATGCAACGTACGGACAGTGAGCTACCTATTGCTCACCGTCCACAGGCCCGCGTCTACCGCGGTGGCTGGGATGGGAGGCTCTCTGCCTCAAACGTCCCGCCGCCTTCTTACGATACGACTCACCAAACGGCGGTGAAAAAGTGTTTTATACACATATCATCGCGCCTGTATTACGCGCTGAAGGGTTAGGTAGCGGTGTACCAATGTAAGTGCCCCCTTAGTTTGCCGGTACGTTAAGGTCCCAAGAAAACGTTGCCGATAACCGACATTCTGCGAATGAAGTCATGGGCTTAAGCTAGTAAAAACATCAAACACTTATCTTATACCTACACCATTAAAATGTCAAAACAATTCTAAGTTTCCATCATCAATTTGAAGTTAACCAAGTTGAAGTAATTAACGAAATCAAAATTAAATCTAAACAGACAAATCTACACTTAAGTAAACACTAATTTGCGACTCAATAGCCTAGATTTAGTTTAGGTTTTAAAGAGCTCTTGAGGGTGAGACAAACCGGTGCAAATTATCTGGAAGATTGGTGAGCAGCTGTTTAAATCCCCAAGTTGTTGAGAAAAACTGACAAAAGCCACACATTTCAACCTATAAAAGACCTTTTGAATGTCAACATTTTAAAGCAAACCATCACGCCTGTATTCCCTAAAGGTTTCAGCAGAGGTGTACCAATGTACAACCACAGTTCGCTGGTATGTTTAGGTCCCATGTAATAGGGAGCGAGCCTATTGCCATTAACCGGACACAAATCCTAACTCCGAGCTGCTACTAAGAATTTCATAGAAAAACCCAATAACACTTTTTGCTCGACCTGGGAATCGAACCCAACACCTCTAGTGTAGCAGTCGCACTTAGGACGACTAGGCTACCGAGGTAGTTATATAAATATAGTTAGCCATAGTTATGTAAATAAATTTAAATCAGCAATATCTCTGTATTTAAAGTTGAATAAAATAATGTATTAATATATTGATTAAATATTTACAGCCTTAAAATTATATTAAAAAAAAGACTTCATAATATCAAATAACCCTCCTTCTGGCGCAGTCGGGTAAAAATAAACTAAAACTGAATGGCATCAAAAAATTCCTCCGCATCGCCGTCAACGGCCGGAAAAGTGCCTAAAAGACTGGCGGCATTGCCACGTTGGATGGCAATGCTTAACCTCTGGGTTTATCAATTATTGAATAACTCAATTCAATTTATTTTAGTTGAACATTCTTAAGCCAAGTTCAGAACATTTTTAATAACGCACCAAGCTACTATCGTAGCTCGCTACGCCGTAGCATGTAAGCTACGCCGTAGCTCCTCTATACTACGTAAAATTAAAACATTTGGAAAATAATTTGTATTAATATTAATTAGTTACAACAGAATGCTTTTGACTTTCATTTTAATTAGTGATTAAAATTAATTCCGTAGAAATTAGTCTCAATAGCTGTTAGACAAAAAAGACTAGCGAGAAAAAGCATTAATAAATTCTGTAGTGCTTTGAGTAATTACAAGTGCTTTTAATTTGAGACAACAAGAAAATACTTTTAACGTTAAGATGTTGTTAGACTAATAAAAAGGAAGGTTGAAGATTAAAAAAAAATAGTTAAACTCTTCATTCACAAACACCTCGACTGCCTCGGTAGCCTAGTGGTCCTTAGCGCGAATGCTACGCTAGAGGTCTTGGGTTCGATTTCCAGGTCGAGCAAAAAGTGTTATTGGGTTTTTCTATGAATTTCTCAGTAGCAACTCGTAGTTAGGATTTGTGCCCGGTTAATGGCAATAGGCTCGCCCCCTATTACATGGGACCTAAAAACATACCAGCGAACTGTGGGTGTACATTGGTACACCTCTGCCTAACCCTCTGGGGAATACAAGCGTGATGGCAAGTTGTGTTGTTGTTCATTCATTAAAAAAAATGGTTTTCTGTAAAAAGGAACTATTGCCGCCCTATTAAATAAATGGTTTTTACAGAAACCAGACTTCAGTTATTTAATAATAATACTAAGATAATAGTTACTTACAAATGTTCTCGTTACAATTCGTTTCGTTACAAAACTGGTAGAAAAAAATAGTACAAATTTTAACTTTTTTGTATTATGAATTTAATTCCGTCAATGTTCAATTTATAATAAAAAAATTACAACTTAAACTCGGTTTTAAAATCAGTTTCGGTATTGAAATGCTATAACGGGGCGGGAATAAAATAAAAAATAAATGCGGGTTACTTAAGGTCTATAGGAAAACTTTGGCTCAAATCGAAAAACCGTCAGACCATCTAATTTTTTGAAAAAGTAATATAATCTGAACTAAAGAAATATGTCTCGAACAAGAAGGCTTATTGTCATTCGAGAGGCGGGAAGTTCTAGTGGGAAAGTCCTGACGTAAGCTAATGTTTAGATAATTGACAACAACGCATCGCGGCAACAAATAATGTTCAAAATAGCGATACGTTAGTTGAATTGGATAACCAAAAAAGCAACAGTAATTTTTAAGTTTTCTTTAAATCGTGATCAAAATACACGGCTCAGTGGTATAATTTATTTATAGGTATGTATGTATGTATTTAGTTCATGAAATTCCCTATAATGTTATTACATAAAATTATATAGTTTACGCTCAAAATTTTGTGATCTACGTTACTAAAAAAAAATGTACGTTCTCCTTTAAGATTTTTACCATGATACTATTATACTTTCATGAAATATTTATAGGTAAATCTTTTCTTTGAATCCTTGACAATACACTCAATATTTTCAGGCTTATAATATGTACCAATACGCCAGACTATGAAACAAAACATATGTGTTTTATTTATGGTATCCTGGGTTCGGATAGCCCCTTAAATAACAGAGCTAACGTAACCCGCATTTACCCGGTAGTTGGGATAATAGGTATTCAGGCTCTATTGACGATAAAACGGACGTGATTACTCGACTTGTGAATATAACCCGAAACTGGCGCTTGTCAATAAACCACTAATTTTTAATTAGTACAAAAACTTAAGGGCTTAAGGGCGCCCCCTATTACATGGGACCTAAACATACCGGCGAACTGTGGGTGTAAATTGGTACACCTCTGCCTAACCCTTCGGGGAATACAGGCGTGATGGTATGGTACTTAAGGACTTATTATAGAAAGTCTTTTTATCATATATGTAAAGTCTCAATAAATAATATTCATAAACAGCAAAGTTATTAACGTTTGTTTATATCCCAAAATGTCACTCAATTTATGGAAATATTCTTTTTTAAAAGCGTACACTCACTTCCAATTATAAATAAGCACTGCGCGTAGTATTTTGTAGTAGCAATGGTTATGAATGATTGATTCAATTATGAATTTACCAGTTATGACAAAATTTCGTGAACAATTTTGGGATTTTGTTTTTTTTACTTTTGACTACACAAAAATGATCAGTAATGGGTACAGATAGAGCCCCATTTTTCTTGTACTAATTAAAAAATAGTGGTGTGTATGTCACAAAACTAGGTGATATTTTGTTAAGTTCACTTCGAACTTCACTCAAGTAACCGCACACAATTCTCACGCGAACTAATCTATTTTTAAAGTAATCAAATCGCGCGAATCTCAGTAGCAGCTCGGAGTTAGGATTTGTGCCCGGTTAATGGCAATAGGCTCGCCCCCTATTACATGGGACCTAAAAACATACCGGCGAACTGTGGGTGTACATTGTTACACCTCTGCCTAACCCTTCGGGGAATACAGGCGTGATGGCATGTCAAATCGCGCGAATTTCAAAAATTTACACACTAAAGAAAAGTTAATTTTATAAAACCAAAGAGTATAAACGTATTAACACAAATCCTAACTCCGAGCTGCTAATGAGTCGAATTTTATAGAAAAACTCAATAACACTTTGCTCGACTTGGGAATCGAACCCAAGACCTCTAGCGTAGCAATCGCGCTTAGGACCTGCTAACGAGGCAGTTGAGATGTAATAGGGGGCAATAGGCTCGTCCCCTATTACATGTGACGTAAAACGTACCGGCGAACTGTGGGTGTACATTGGTACACCACTGCTTAACTCTTCGGGGAATATAGGCGTGATGCTATGTATGAGTATAAATCTAGAGCAACTAGCTTCAACTTTTAAATGTAACTTCTTGACAATTAAAAAGTGCCTGTAAATGGTCTAATTGAAATAAATGCTTTGACTTTGACTTTGACTTTGACAATATATTTTTGTTACATTCAATTTATGTGTTTGATTGACACGTCGAGAGTGACACGCGTCACACGTGCCGCACGCACGAGGCGGCGTGACGGCGGAACGTGAAACGTCACACGTCAGCTGTATGAAAAAAGATAACAGTCCAGACCCGTTCCAGTTCAAAATGTATAAATTGAATGAGCCTAACGGTGGACAGACGAACTGATTAAGACCGCAGGACGACGCTGGATGCAGGCCGCTTCCAACCGGTGTTTTTGGAAATCTGCGGGGGAGGCCTGTGTCCAGCAGTAAACTTCCTGCAGCTGGTTTATGATGATGGAAGAAGCTCCTTTCATAATCTTCATCATCACCCACTTAGGTCAGGATTGATTCCTGCCGGGGCTGCGGGTTGTTCGTAAGAGATACCGCGCCCCCGGAAGGCAGCGAGCACAAGAAGGAACACGAAAGAGTTTTAGTAAGTAAAAGTCTGACACTAAGGGCGGGGGAAGTCACTTAATGATTTCCAATACATAAAAATAAAAAAAGTGGCATCATTAAGCTTTGTAGTAACCTTCACGACCGGGGAATGATCAGGAGCAGGACCAACAGTTTCACATGATTTCCTCAACACGGGGGTGTCACACCACCAACTTCCAAACCTGAGCTGCTACTGAGAAATTCCTACGAGAAAAGCCTAATAATACTTTTTACCCTAGTTAGGGATCGAACCCAAAACTCCCAGCTTCAGTCTCGCTTACAACCACTAAACAAACAGAACAGTCAACATCAACTTATTTATCAATAGTACCAACCTATCGATAAATTATTCTTAACATCAGTAAACTGAGAAAATTACAACCAAAATGAAACCTTAACACGTTGTGTTAAAGTGTATATTCCAATGAACCTTTTTGAATATTAAACTATGGAGAAGAAACTTTGTTTTTAGGTTCCAACGAACTTGTTAAAACTGTTTAATAATATATTGTGTGTCTATACAAAAGGATAATGTGTTTGTTTTTGCAAAGTTTCTAGGGAGGGGGGGGGGAGTTTCTGTGTAAGTTGTAAGGGTAGTTAGTAATAGAAGGGTCAAACTGTCAATGTGTATGTTTTATTGTAACATGATATAGTATCTATGGACAGTCACCCGCAGAAATATGTTTACGTAAACAGGTTCCATTTAAAGAGTCATCAGTTGCCTCGTTGGCCTAGTGCCAAGCGCGACTGCTACGCTAGAGGTCTTGGTTCCCAGGTCAAGCAAAAAGTCTTATTGGGTTTTTTTTTAATTTCTCAGTAGCTGCTCCGAGTTAGGATTTGTGCCCGGTTAATGGCACTAGGCTCAGCCCCATTTACATGGGACCTAAAATCATACCGGCGAACTGTGGGTGTGCATTGGTTCACCTCTGCCTAACCCTCTGGGGTATACAGGCGTGATGGTTCCTTTTAAACATTGAATGCATTCAAATTTTGTACTCATCTATAAACTGAACAGGTATTTATTTTTGTGGTGACTTATATTAATTATTGTATCAACTTTGTCAGTTTATTTAATTTTTTTTTATTTTTTTTTCCTTTAGAGAACCTTAAAAGAAACTAAAAAAACGTACAAAATTAAAAAAAATAAGTAGGTAACCCCCGACAGAAGAATAAATATCCCTAATTCGACTAATTCACATTTTAAACAAAAAAAACTAAATCAAAATCGGTTCATGCGTTCGGGAGATACGATGCCACAAACACACATACAACGATGTCAAACTTATAAAACCCTATCGTTAAGGGGTTAATTATATGGCATTAAAAAAATTATCCGCACCGCCGTCAACTGGAAATATGCCCAAAAGACTGGCGGCATTGCCACGTTGGATGGCAATGCTAAATCTCTGGTCAAGGTAAAAGCCAGCCTTTGGGTCAAGAGAAGTGTCAACCAACCGTTTGAACGTTATTTTAAGGTTGATATCAAATTATGAATCAACTAAGTTTATATGACTTTATAAGGTTCATTTATTAAATATCATTTCTTACCTTGTTCGTTTTATTAGTTGGTCGATGTAGAATAGATCTGTAACCAAAAAACAAAATATTATTAATAACCCCCGACAGAAGAATAAAAATCCCTACCGCACCTAACAAAAGAGCTGATAACTTTGGAACCGCTGAACCGATTTCCATCAAACATAGCTAAGAATACTCCCGACTAATTCACCTTTGAAACAAAAAAAAAAACAAAATCAGTTCATGCGTTCGGCAGCTACGATGCCACAGACACGTCAAACTTATAACACCCCGTCGTTTTTGCGTCGGGGGTTAATATTCCAAAAATCAAGCCAAAAAAAAAGTAAAAAAAAACGTGTAAAAAATTCATAGACACCCATACTCCACAGACTAAAGTAATGCTGCTTTACCAATAGAAATTAAAACTATAAACAAATTACTAAAAGTACCGACAATACCTAAATTAACTATTTCCAATCACTTAGCATTCCAACAAGCTATACAAACAAGATAAAACTGTAGAAACCTTTGTAAACAAGGTAACACGATTTTCTATATACTAATAATAAATCTGAGGTGTTTGCTTGTTTGTTTAAACGCGTAAATCTCAGGAACTTCTTGTTCGAATTGAAAAAATATTTTAGTGTTGGATAGGCCATTTATCGAGGAAGGCTAGAGGCTATATAACATCACGCTACGACTAAAAGGAGCGGAGCATTTGGTACCCCTTTAAATGTCCTAAAAATAATCCTTAGTTCGGAAGTTTGGACGGATGGATGTTTGTTACCCAATCACACCAGAACCGCTAAACAGATTCGGATGATTCCGAAAAAAAATACGGTTGGGATGACGTTTATGAAGGACACTAAACACCCATAGGCGTCATAATAATAAAACTTCTATTGTCTCTCGTTTAGTGTCCTTCAAAGTGTTATATTTGACGTGGACGGAGTAGGAAGGCGGAGGCTAGTCCAAACAAAACAAAAAACTAATAACAGCAAGTACAGTTACACAGAACATTCCTTTGGCATTGTACAGTCTAACACAATTTTCTCTGTCTAACAAAGAAATTTTATACGCGATTGTCCAAACAAATTACCATAGATTTCCAGGGATCAAGCCCAGTCGCTGGAACTAGCAGCACTTTTTCGCTTAATCGCGTTAGACGCTTGAGTGCTTTACGAATAAGGTGGAGCTGGATGCAGCCATTTACTTGTTTATTTGACACAGTGTAGAAATAGGCAGTTAGGTTAAGTAGTCAATTGGATAACCTGATGTGAGCAGGTGGGTCGTTGTGTATTTTTTTTAATGGGAATATAAAAGGAAATGTTAAAAATGGGGATGTTAAAAAAAATTACCTGTGTCCATACTAATATAATAAAGCTGAAGAGATTTTTGTTTGTTATTGTGTATGTTACAACGCGCTTATCTCTGTAAACTGCCAGTCGGATTGGAAAGTTTTTGTATAATTATCATAGCTAGGTTCATGAAGAATAGTACAGGGATAATAGTACCTGCCGGGGCTGCGGGTTGTTCGTAAGAGATACTGCGCCCCCGAAAAGCAAAGGGCACACTAAGAACTTAGATGGGTTTTTGTTACTAAAAGTCTGACACTCCCTCCCGCTCCGCACAGGGCGGGGGAAATGATTTCATGATTTCTAATCCCTAAATAAAAAATGGGTAATAATTATACGTTTGGAGTTACAATCAGATATAAATCTAGACACTGTGTTGCCTTTAAAAATTAACTTATACACTCACGCCTGTATTCCCCGAAGGGTTAGGCAAAGGTGTAACAATGTACACCCACAGTTCGCCGGTATATTTAGGTCCCATGTAATAAGGGGCGAGCCTATTGCTAAAAATTAACTTATAGAAATCTTAATAGTAATTCTACACATCTTGATGCTCAAACCCGGTTACCCACGTTCATATATCATACTTATGTACTCTAGACGACCGCGGCAGACAAAAATAAATAAATAAACGTACCAACAACGATGTAACCATCACCCAATAAAATTACAATAATAACAAATTGTCAAGTCACTAATAAGATATATCTGTCAAACAAAAGTCACAGAACAAAACAGTTGTTCCACTGTCATTTTTTACTCTGCGGTCCTTCCCTATAAAACAATATAATATAATCAAATTGTCACACTTTCGACGTTTGATCTCCATGTAACATTTAGGTACAACACCCTTGGGCAATCGAAAAAAGTAATTTTGATCGTCCGTATTCATGAAATTCGATTTGCGAAATGTTGTTTTTAATTTCGGTCACCATTTTTTTTTTAGGCGGTTTGAATTGTAATGGCGGCGGTATTTTAAAACATATTAAGGGCGGAAATGTCAAGAGGTTATTCTTTTATGATTTATGGGTGAAGTGTGGGATTGTCATTTGTTTTATGGTGTGGATTTTATTGCCAAAGGTTATTCACATTAAACAATACAGGTTATTTTTTAATTATCGTCGGATGGCAAACAAGCCGACGGCCCACCTGATGTTAAGTGGTCACCGCTGCCTATAAATCAAAGTCAAAGTATTTATTTCAATTAGCCCATTTACAAGCACTTCTGAATTGTCATGCAGTTACCCATACGAAAAGTTGAAGCTAACTGCTCATTCCAAAATGAGGTCTTTATGGAGAAGAACGAGCAAGAAACTTCATGGACACTCTTTTCAAATTGGTGTTTATAAAATCTTGGTTACAATATCATGGTTGCTTCTTTAAGTGAAAACAATGAAAGTGAATAATAATAAAAAAAAAAACAAAAGAAATATTGATACTAATGAAGTACTTAAGCCATGGCAGTCAAGAGATGACCAATCCCAACTGACAGCGCCCGTCTACGAACATGATGCGTGGATCAGCACCACTTAGCTCAACCATCATGAAGGGAGTCAAATGATCCAACGTCACCATCAGCGAGGCATTTAAGTGAGCATGACAACCACCGTGCTCATTGTGTCCAACACATAATAACTAAATAAATAAATGGCTCCATGTTATAGACATTTGTAATACCAGGGGCCTTGAAAATGCGTTGCAATTTTAGAGACAAAGTTGAAGTGTCCGATGTGCTTGTAATTACACGGGCCTGTGGACGGTGAGCAATGGGTAGCTCACCGTCCTTACGGTGCATAACGATAGGCCGTGTCGATGGCGCGTTCGTGTTCCACGCGCCTCTCAAAGAGATTTCAGCAAAAGGAAGGGGCCACTGAGGGCCGATGCCTGCCGGGGCTGCGGGTTGTTCGTAAGAGATACCGCGCCCCCGGAACGCAAAGGGCACAAGAAGGAACATGGGTGGGTTTTAGTCAGTACAAGTCTGACACTCCCTCCCGCCCCGCCCAGGGCGGGAAGTTATTTGATGATTGCCCACCCCCCAAAAAAAAAAAACCTTTCAAATTGGAACAGCAATGTTGCTTTGCAGCAGGAATAGGTATAGTGGCAGTACTTCTTCAAACGAGCTCATTAATCATAAAGAGCTCTGCTACTTGTACAGGTAGATGTTGTGTGGTTAAATCGATACGGCGGACAAAGGTATGACCGGAACGTGTGGACTGACGTGACTGACAGGGCGCGTCAATGCTAAAATGTGTCAAAAGTAGACCGTTCTGTAATTTCCTCTCTATAACCCTTCAAATAAATACTCAGACTTCAAATAAAGAGTAAAGTCATATAAGTAAGTTTATAAAGTCGATTAATAAAGTAATGTTTTTTTTTTATTCTACTGCTAGGCAACATTGGCTCCTTTTAGATTTAGATCCTAAATTTTAATCCTAAACTGCCTCGTTGGCCTAGTGGTTTTAAGCGCGACTGCTACGCTAGAGGTCTTGGGTTCGATTCCCAGGTCGAGCAAAAAGTGTTATTGGGTTTTTCGATGAAATTCTCAGTAGCAGCTCGGAGTTAAGATTTGTGCCCGGTTAATGGCAATAGGCTCGCCCCCTATTACATGGGACATAAACATACCGGCGAACTGTGGGTGTACATTCGTACACCTCTGCCTTTTTATCCCTAAATAATGTACCTGTATCAATTTTGACGCGGACAAAGTCGCGGGCACAAACTAGTTGTCCATAAGATTAAGTAGATTCCTAGGTATGTTCGGACCAGTAGATAATACAACCACATGAATTCTTGATTTAAAGCAAGGGTCAAGGGATTGTAAAGACATCCAACCATGAACTCCGAGAATCAATTTAAGAGTACCTTTGATCAATTCGTGCCAAGTCGACCATTAGTTTGTCACTAAACTTAGTTTATTGCATACCGAGAGGTTTAAGTAATTGAATATTAACTAAGTTTTAAGAAGGGTAAGTGTGGTGGTAACCCGGTGGTTAAGGGACTCTCAGGCGGGTTTGTGTTCGCAACTGGGAAGGGGCAAGTACCAATATGTTTTTTTTTTCTATTTCATATCTAACATCTTGGGAAAACCAACACACCGCCATCTGATCCCAAAGTAGGCAGAGCCTGTACTATGGCAACCAGACAACTGATAAACATACTTACATATTTTTAAATACATACATATTATAGATAAATTACACACCCAGATACAGAACAAATAATCGTACTCATCGCACAAAGCAAAGCAGTCAGGGTCACCAACCACTAGACCAACAGGCCAGTCAACTGTGTGTACTTTCTAAGTCTCTCTTGGATGTCACTGACATCGGTGAAGTGGAAATTATGTTTTTCTTACTCCTACGCTAATCATTTCTGATTAATTTCGTCGAGGGATCCAAAACAGTTGTATCGTTTCTCCGGGACTCGTCGAGCTTTATTTCCTCGGCGCTTTTTTGGCCTTCTCCACTGTTGATTTTGGCTTTCAGAAGTTGTAGTAGTTGGGAAGACGGTGGCGGGCTTGTCCCATAAAAAAATGATATCGGTGATGGAAAACATTGTGGGGCAAATAGTGCTTATAATTAATATAAGTCTGAAATCAACAATTCGCCTTGAGCATGTGTGGTGATCAATGTTCGTGACTTCTCTGTGTGAGAAGAGGCTGTGCCCTTTATTGAGCCAGTGAGACAATAATAGGTTGGTTTGGTTGCTATTATTATTAACAAAATTTTAGTTAATATCTATACTCATACTATAATATTATAATACTTTTTTTTTTTGGTGGGTGGGAAGTCATCAAATAACTTCTCCCGCCCTGGGCGGGGCGGGAGGGAGTGTCAGACTTTTACTGACTAAAACCCACCCATGTTCCTTCTTGTGCCCTTTGCGTTCCGGGGGCGCGGTATCTCTTGCGAACAACCCGCAGCCCCGGCAGGCATCGGCCCTCAGTGGCCCCTTCCTTTTGCTGACATCTCATTGAGGCGCGCGTGGAACACGAACGCGCCGTATATTATAATACGTAATATTATAATACTGAAGAATTTGTTGGTTAGACCGCGCTAATCCTTGTTTATCTGACGTGAATACATCTTTAGAATTGCTTTCATAGCGAGGAAATTCAAAAAAACGAATGATAACAAAATCGGGGGATACAGGTTTGGTGTTGCAGCTTCATACCTATCATTGCTATCCAAAATTCAATTACACAATTGGATATCTAAAGAATCAAAGAATTTATTACGCTAAGTAAGGACGGTCACACATCGCGCGAGCGCCGCTAATTTGAGGTTATTTTGCTGAGTATCGAGATTTCTATTTGGCATAACGTTTGACTCGGAGAGAATTACGAGACGTATTCACGTACAACACACGGCCGTATCCATGATAAAGCCACACCCCATTTTTTTTTGGTTGTAAATAGCTATTAGCCTGTCGTGCTCTGTATTTATTGACAACTACTGGCTTATTTCACCCGCGTTAAGTTAGATCTTTCGCTACTGCTCCGCTCCCGTGTGTCGTAGTATGATATTATTATAGCTCTCTATTGGTGAAAATAAATGGTTAAAATCATTCCAGTAGTATCGGAGATTGTTCGGTACACACAACAAAAAAATCTTTCCTCTTTATAATATCTGCCTCATTAGCCTAGTGGTCCAGAGCGCAACTGCTACGCTAGAGGTCTTGGGTTCGATTCCTAGGTCGAGTAAAAAATGTTATTGGGTTTTTCTTTGAGTTTCTCAGTAGCAGCTCGGAGTTAGGATTTGTGCCCGGTTAATGGCAATAGGCTCGCCCCCTATTACATGGGATCTAAAAACATACCGGCGAAATGTGGGTGTACATTGGTACACCTCTGCCTAACCCTCTGGGGAATACAGACGTGATGATGATAGTGATCTTTATAATATAAGTACGAGTAGATAACGGAGCTTATTATACGCCTACATTAAAATAACGATAGCGTTGTAACGTTATTCCTCTAACGTTGTATTTGATGAGGTATAGTGTTAATAAAACGGGTTTCAGTGTACCTAATGTAAACATTACACTATCCGGCAATATAAATTGACCCACACACTCTAGCTTTCATGAGACGCTTTTACTTTACAGCACACTTTATGGTTTCTAAAGATGCACCTATAAAAGAACCTTTAAAAGTACACGAAGTCGTATAAAGTCGCGACTTTCGAAGCCCACACGTTCGCTAGGAACATGTTATAGCTTGATGGAACGTGTTTTTAAAACATATCTCGCGTACACCTACTATTTTGTTTTCGATAGTTCCCATTTATTAATCAAAAAAGAAACATTTGTTGAACCTTTAAATATGCCACACAAATCACCGGTTTTGACAATGGCATGAGTAGACACGATAACTCGTTGCCATTACATCATCATCATCATACCATCACGCCTGTATTCTCCGGAAAATTAGGCAGAGGTTCGCCGGTACATGTTAATTAATAAAGAATTAGCCTCGATTTTTTGACAGTTTTTTGGCGGCGAGCATGAAACATCTGAATTATAAAATACCAACGCACATGGCCGACAAAAAGTCGATCCGACGAAACTATGGATTTATTAGAATAGAATAAAATATCATTTATTTGCATAAAACATGGTAGGTATACAGTATGGTAAGGTAAATGCAATTGAAGAACATACATGTTTTGCTTCATAAATATAACTACTATCATCATCGACTTGTATGCTCTAGGAACTCCTAATCGAATTGAATCGGTCCGATTATCGGACCTAAAAAATGTCGGTCGTGTACCATAAGACACTTTCTAGATCACAGTGCTATTCTGTACTTAATTATATTTCCATTGGTTAATGAATGTTGGTGAAGTGAGTGAATTAATACAAACTGCGTTCAGTTACGTCTTCGATTACTGCTCCGCTCTCCTTGGACGTAGCATGATTTTCTATACGTATAAACCTTTCTCTTAAATCACTTTATATTGATGAAAACTGCATTAAAATCCGTTGCGTAGTTTAATAGATCTAAGCGACCGGCGGCGGGAAGCGACTTTGTTTTATAGAAAGAAAGAAAGAAGAAAAAATAATAATTGGTTCAATTAGAGGCTCCAAAAACAGCTTATTAAAAATATCAAAACACAAAATTAAATATTTTAAGTAACCCCCGACAGAAGACTCCCGACTAATTCACCTTTTAAACAAAAACGAAATCAAAATCGGTTCATGCGTTTGGGAGCTACGATACCACAGACAGACAGACAGACTGACACACACACAGACACACACACATATACACACAAACACGCACGCACGCACCCACGCACACACACACACACATGCACACACGCACACACGCACACACACACACACCCCGTCGTTTTTTCGTCGGGGGTGATAAAGAAATAAATCAAAAGAAATAATTCATAAATATACTACGTAGAGAAGATAGGTCAAGTATTTAACTATGTATGTTCTAACTTTTGCCCGCGACTCCACTCGCGTAAATTTCGGTTATATTTAAAATTCAGGAGTTTAAAAACACGTGGCGCCATCTACTATCATAAGAAAGTTATTGGTGTTTTCCTCGGGAACAGTACTTTTTCCTGATCCAAGGTACCTTATAAAAAAAAGAAAAAGAAAAGGTAATAAACAAACTAACTTTCGCATTTAAAATATTACTAGCTTCTGCCCGCGGTTCCGTCCGCATCAAAGTTAATATATTATCCCACGGGAACCGTTCATTTTCCGAGATAAAAAGTAGCCTATGTGTTATTCGGTTTAAATTTCTTTATTTCTCAAAGATTACAAATCACTTACAAGGAGAAATAAAACAAAACATAACTTAAGTTATTTACAGTACAGATGCGCGTGGACGGTATTCTTAACAATTACAATTTCGGACTGGTAGGTAGTTTTAATTAACTTTGTCATTCGTGTTACCAATACGGACGATAGTTTTTGAGCAGATAAAAGGGACGGTTTACATGGAGTACAGTAACAACATTGAAATCGAACCAATTTTCTTTTTAGTTATGCCTTTGAAAAATATGTATTATAATTCCACACTATAATCTATCTATATGGAAAATTTCAGATCCGTTCCAGATCCGCTTAGCCGTTTACGCGTGAAAGAGTAACAGACATGCATACATCCTCATAAACTTTTGCATTTATAATATATTTAGTAAGACATAATTTAATGTATGTAGGTCAATTATCTTATTACATATCTTATATATTTCTCTGTGTCCTAGAAGGATGAAATTCGTACGTCTGTGGAGTTTTATTAAAATAAGTAAATGACGGGATTGACCCGGTGTCCGCGTTGCAAGTTAGGGGTGTCACACATTTATTTATTTGTGTAAATTTTCCTGTTGACGTCACTTTTATTTTAGTTCAATTTTTAGTTCAGTTATGTATATTACATATTTGGCGCAGCGGCCGAGCGACTGGCTGCTGCGGTGCATGTCACGGGTTCAATTCCTGCACGAAGCAAGTGTTGTTTCAGGTCTGGCTGTTCGTGTGTGTGTATTTAAATACAGAAGAAATTACTAATATGGAACGATGTCTTCATTACGTAAAAATAAAATCATAAAAGGTCGTGGAAATAATGCTGATCTAATTAGACAGACTAACTTTTATTATGGTACCAACTCTGAAATATGAAAAACAGATGCTCCATACATTACATTTTTGTTGGGTACAGAAGCTTTTTTTAACAATAATAGTTGTTCAAAATTGGGAGTACTTTTACCTCCCTCCCGCTCCCAAATCCCTAGAGGATTAAAAGTAACATCTAACTGACATCTAGCCGCCCCCTCCGCTTATGTTTTTATGGAACTATTTTTCAGATGACGTCACGATTTTCAGTTTTCTAATTGGCCGGCGAAGCATAGATTTTAAACTCAAAATACCAGAAGAATGACAACTAGCAGCTATTTTCAATTAATAAACCATATAAAAATTAAAAAATATTCCCTTAAGGTTGTTTAGTTAAAATGTACGCACTGATAAAATACTTTTCCTGTTTAAGTTATTGCCAACCCTACAGCTACAGAAGTAAATTGGCTGTCCCCGGGGCAATAGATTGCTTTAATTTTACTTAGTCTGGTAAACATCTCGACGTCGCGTTGCGTACCGGGCAGAGTGAAACGTGCTATCATAGCCGTAATTCTTAAACGCCGTTACAGAAGTTTCATAAAATGTTTTTGTAAAAAGAATTCAGAATTATTATTAAAAATATAAAGTTTTTTTTTTTAAGAATAGAATCAAGTGTTTGTTCAAGTATTTGTTTTGTTAGTTTTTTCAAGTATGTGTTGTTATTCTCTAAATATTAATTTGAAATTCGAACGGTGTTTCTTTGTAAGTCCACAATAATTGACATTAAAAATAAATGAGTTCGGTTTCGCATTGACTGCCGTCACTTTTTTTTTTTGCAGTACTCAAATTTTGCAGAATTACACTACGTTTTAAAGAACAAGTTAATTGTAGTTTGAATGCACCAGTAATTAAAAAGGGTTCATCAAAACACGAGTGTGGGTTTATCGTAGATAATAATACCACACGAGTGTTTTAATACCTAATTATATACTGCACACACTATTTTATCTTCACTCATGCAGTTGAAATAAAACAAAAGTTGAAAAATAATTGTCATACAGCGGGAAATTCAGATTGTCATTGCGGATGACTGCGCAGCTCGCACAACCATAGACAATAGAACTATTTTTCAATGAGCCCATCATAAGCGCCAATGATTTAAACAATAAAAGTATGCTATAATATAAAAAATTAAAAAGTTATTTAATGGTGCAGTTGTTTGAAAATCGAAGGAGGATGCTGAACTGTAATGGTTATTTTTTTTTAATTTTACCAATCCAAGAACAAAAAGTACGTGTAATTCATTATTGGAACATTACCTAAATAGTAAAAGTAAATAGATTTTTACAACACTTGAATTTGTGGAGACGTTAGTAAAAATGGTAATAGGCTCGCCCCCTATTACATGGGACCTAAACATACCGGCGAAATGTGGGTGAATATTGTTACACCTCTGCCTAACCCTTCGGGGAATACAGGCGTGGTATGTGGATGGTATGTTATGTGTGTTAGTAAAAATAAAGAAATAGTAGGATACATCATATTCAAAACTGAACATTGTACTTAACTTCATTGAAGTACTTTTTACCCCGCTACGCTGCTACGTAGGTTGCTACGACGCTACGCAGCCACGCCTACCGTCCGAAACTAGCAAACGTTTGCACATATTGTTTGAGAAATAACTCTTCCCGTTGTTTTTTTTTATTACTGGCAATATTGGCTCCTTTTTGATTTAGATCCTAAATATTAGCAAACATTTTTTTTAATATTAAAAATATACTGATTTCATAAAGATCAGTGTTTAAAAAATTCTGGCAAAATAAGCATGTAATTAAAAATATCCTTTAATCTGCAAGATGTTACTAAGTATTCATAATTCTTAATAACCATTAGGTAGGTACATCGGTAGGTAGACCGTTTGTTAATTTACATGGTTCGGGTGGTCTCATAAATAGTAATTTAGCGACATTAAAAACTCATTAGCACTGGCACCTTTTTACAGTAATTTTAGGGACCTAACACGCTTATTTATATAATACTTGATTAAAATATGCCCCGTTGGTCTCCTGGTCGTAAGCGTGACTGATGAGCGTAGGGTTAAAAAGTGTTATTGTGTTTTTCCATTAGGATTTGCTCAGTAGCAGCCCGGAGTTTGGAAGTTGGTGGTGTGACACACCCGTGCCTCGGAAAGCACGTAAAGCCGTTGGTCCCGGCTGTCATTCGTAGATCTCTGACAGTCGTTACGGATAGTCAGAAGCCAGGAAGTCTGACAACCAGTATAACCAAGAGGTATCGTTTTGTCCAATAACTGGGTTGAAGAGGTCAGATAGGCAGTCACTCCATGTAAAACACGGGTACTCAGCTGCATCCGGTTAGACTGGAAGCCGACCCCAACATAGTTGGGAAAAGGCTAAGCAGATGATAAGTAGATGATGACTTGATTAAAATATGATTGTAGCAGAATTTTAATCATATTTAAAGGCTTACATAGTACAAGGTAACCAGTCCACATAAGCCACCCAAACCAGTTCAGTTCTTTATTTCCATATCCTGCAATAGTCCTGCGCCAAACGGCGGTTGTCCCTGTTTGTATTTATAGTGCATACAGGGATAATTGTCGGTTGGTGTTCCATTTCATTCTAAAGATGTCTAAGGGACCTCAACGAGTTGGTTTCGGCTCCTCGTATGCCTAGGGTCCTGAGTTACATAAATTACATAAAGCGTTAAAAGTTAAAAATAACATTAGCCTATTATTGTCTTAATGCAGCGTAAAAGCCTCTACCCCTACAGAGAAGGCACAAGCTTTGACCACCACTGTTGCTCAAGGCAAGTCCAGATTTCCTCACAATGTTTCCCTTCACCGATGTCAGTAATGTTCACAATCAACTTAGGCAGTACATGTGAATAGAAAAAGTCACATAATATAAAGAAAAATGTAAGGAAACCTGGACGTATAATTAACATAAGTCTGAAATCGCCAATCCGCCCTGAGTAAGCGTGGCGATCAATCCTTGTGCCTTCTCTGTATGAAAAGAGGCCTTTGCCCTGCAGGGGACAATAAAGGCTGATATAGTTATTACTTAAGAATTGCTAGAACTAATTACTTATCAAAACCGAATTATTAATTAACAAAATGGACGCAAACAAGATAACCGAGTCATCAATCAAAAAAAATTACGGAACTGTAGTCGAACGGGTAACTTCGTCATTTCCAATCAAGCATTCGATTCGGCCGCCATTGAACGAGTGACTGAATGATGTCGTTCGTCGTTCACTCGACTTCCGTGCAGTCGCGGAACAATTCAAGGCGCATAATGGAGCGTTCCATATTTGATTAGTGAACGATATTGAATCACGAATGATGTTCGAATGTCCAGCTTTTATAGTTGCGTGAAAGAATTTTAAATTTATTTTTGGAATACCTATCGGAAATTTTGTGCAACCTTTTTTTTAAGAACATTCTATGTTCGATTTTTAAAAAAGAATTAAGAATTGTAAATAATAATATTACCAGCCTATTATTGTCTCACAGCAGAACAAAGGCTTCTTCTCATACAGAGAATTCAAGAGCATTGATCACCATGCCTACTCAAGGCGGATCGCCGATTTCAGACTTCGAATCATTATAAAGTCCAGGTTTCCTTACGATGTTTTTCTTTACCGATGTCAGAAATGTCCAAAATAAACTTAGAAAGTACATAGGAATGGAAAATATCACATTGGTACTTGCCCAGTATCGAACCCGCAACCTCATGTATAAGAGGCGGGCACCTTAACCACTGGGCCATCACGACACGTTTATGACAAAGGAAAAAGGTTTAAAAAAAATATATGTAAAAAGTAAACTTAAGGCTCCTCCTACACACAGCGCCGGCGGCCTGGCGGTAGTTATGCCGTCAAGAAACCTGGCAGCAAACCCGGCGAGTAACTGAACTGCAGATCTTGCCGCGCATAATAGTTGCCGACATGGCCGCCGAGTTGCATGGTTGCGTGGGGAGACGGCGTCAGTTCACCTCAGTCAGTTCTTTTCGGCTTTATGATATGTCGGCGGCTTACCCGTGCGTCAAAAACCCGCCGGCTGTGCCGCCGGTATAGTGTGTAGGAAGCCTTTAGGATGAACCATGGGCGAAAAGATCATCGATCGTAAGTACTAAATTTGCCTGGCATGAATAAAAGTCTAAGATTCAGGTAGACTGGGCCTTTTATTCATAAGGGCGGGAGTCGCTCATGTAAAGGTTGTATACCAATCCAAGCTAAACGAATGTAAGTCTGGCCGAAAAGGTTTATAAACTTATACAAACACTCAGGTGTATTCCAGAAGGAATTCAAATTCAAAGATTAGGCGATTGGTTTTTAGGGTTCTGTAGTCAAAAGGTCGTCTGTGTGTCTGTCTCTATGTCACACCTAAACCGTAGGTACAGAGTGCAATAAATATACTTGCTCTTTCCAAACTCAATATTAATCTAAACACATAGGAGAAGAAATCTAGGACCACTAGGCAAACGAGACAGTAAAGTAAGAATTCATATTGGTCAAATTTGTATAGACAGGCAGGACTTCACAAATTAGTATTTTGGAAGCGGGTCCCCGCGACATTCCTTGACTAACATAAGGGGTCCGCATCACATAACGCATACGAATTATATTTTCATCTAGGGTCAGTAGTCTTTCGTATAACCAAGTGGTTTCCGAAGGGTTGACCCTCACGTATAGTTGCCGACCCCTTAGTTACACTTCTTATAACCCTAGCAGGATATTGTGACTCGCTCGATCTCGGCGACCTTAATATTCTTTGAGAGATTAGATAACTATATAAGTAAGTATAAAGAAGTTCTTATGCCCAGAAATGTTACTTAGAGGTTCTGTACTTTATAGGGAAAATGGAACCTTTACTTCAGTTTTGGTAGCCGTCTGCCACGTGACCCTTTTCAGCAGGAACAGTTATCCCCATCACGCCTGTATTTCCCGAAGGGTTAGGCAGAGGCGTACCAATGAACACCCACATTTATTGTTTTAGGTCCCATGTAATAGTAAGCGAGCCTATTGCCATTAACTGGGTCCAAAACCTAACTCCGAGCTGCTACTAAGAATTTTACAGAAAAAACCCATTAACACTTTTTGCTCGACCTGGGAACCCAACCCAAGACCTCTAGCGTAGCAGTCGCGCTTAGATCATTAGGCTTACGAGCCAGGTCGCAGGATCAGATTGGGAAAGATTGCATTTTTGTGTAGATACTTGAAAAAAAAACATGTCGTGACGATCCAGTGTTTCAGACGTCCGCCTCAAATGCATGAGGTTGCGAGTTTAATACCGAGAAAGTACCTAGATATGCACTTTCTAAATTTATCTAAGGATATCTCTGATATCAATAAAGGAAAACATCATGGCTCATAATGAATATATAGGTAAGTCTCAAATCGTCAATCCGCCTTGTTCAAAGAACACCATTTTATCCCCAAAAACTCGATAAAAAATTAATTGGCGTTAATTTAGATTTTAGTTGTTTTGAAATCAATAACCAGTTAACTGAGTTGTCAGAAAAAACATGACTATCATGTCAAAAGTGAAGTAAAAAGCATAACAAGATTCACTCACAGATAAAACATGAAACCTGAAAAACTACTAGATCTATCAAACTGATATTTTTCATCGCAGTCGGGGGACTTCCGCTATGTAGAATACTTTCTTATCCAATAAGGTAGGTTTCTGCCTACCCCCATTGGAAAAAGGAGTGAGTTTATGTACGTATGTTTCGCAAATGACACTTCAAGATTGGACCTTAACAGACTTATCATAATAATAGACTCTTCACGTGAGATTTCAGCTTTCAACCTTCTCAAAGCCCTCACCCTTTTTTCCCATTGTCACTACCTAAGTACCTACTTATCCATTTTGGAAAACGGTACGTAAAACAGAAAAGTACCACTCTGACGTCTGCATTCAAGGGTTAAATGCCGGAGGTCAAAGTAATTAACCCTTATCACTTTATAATTAAAAGTGTCACTTTATCACTTGACGCACTTTTGGCACCGATTCGCGAAATAGAAAGTTACCTACTTATCTAATTATAAAAGGGTTTGGTGTGATTACATTAGTACTTATTTGTAACTTCATTATTAATTTATTTCATTGTGAGCTTATAAATCATTAAATTGCTAATAGCATTGAGTTTTACTTTTTTTTTCTATAATATAATTATAATCTAGTTGTGTAAAAACAATTGAGGTCTAGTTCAGCCAAAATAAACGAAACAAATAATATACACACATCCATACCATCACGCCTACCTTACTGCCTCGTTAGCCTAATGGTCCTAAACGCGACTGCTACGCTAGAGGTCTTGGGTTCGATTCCCAGGTCGAGCAAAAAGTGTCATTGGGTTTTTCTATGAAATTCTCAGTAGCAGCTCGGAGTTAGGATTCGTGCGCGGATAATGGCAATAGGCTCGCCACCTATTACATGGGACCTATACATACCGGCGAACTATGGATGTACATTGTTACACCTCTGCCTAACCCTTAGGGGAATACAGGCGTGATGGTATGTCATGTCTTGTTACATACTATCATGTCTGCATTCCTATTGCAATACTATAGATATATTGATATTGTCAGCGGCTGTAGGGATTTCTATTTTTCTGTCGGGGGTTACTTACAATTTTTAATCTTGTGTATTCTTAGTAAGAGGTAAACTCTGAAATCACCATTTCTTTTCCAGAATTCTTTTACCGACAGAAGGCTGCACTATTGTCAAGTGCTACAAGCTATGTTACATGGTAAACTTGGCTTTCTCGCGAACGAAGCCGCGGGCAAAAGCTAGTCGAAACTAAAGCAATAATGCTGTATATTTGCTAACCGCTAATCTTCACCGCTAAGTCCTGGGGTAACCGCAAATTACTACGTTTAAGTAAATGGATGGACCCTTTATTTGCTGTTAGTAAGCAGAGTTTTAGTGTAGAGAAATTTCGAGATTAATAATTTGGTATAGTGTATAATATATGTCGGGGACTGAAATCTTATTGTTACAACGCCATCTGTTATTCAAAAGTGGAACTGAAAGTGCAATGAGGTTGCATCCTGTCTGTGGATTGGCTTTGGATTGAGTGTTTAAATACGCCCTCTAGTGTGAACGGGAACTAATGGAATTAGTACCAGGGTGGGAGTCGGTGACGCAGTGCTGTCAGAATACTGAGAGAAAGCGGTGCTAAACATGGCGGTCTAGACTGAGGAAGACGGGCTGGTGTCAACTGAACCTGCCGGTTCACTCTGAGGGTGGTATTTTGATATTGTGTGAAGCTGTGTAACTAAAGTAAAACCATTTTAAAACAATACCATCTTTTGCTTGTCCGAGTTACATAAAGACTGAAGACAGAATACTTCGCCCACTTTTCGACATCCTAAATATATATATATTTTAATTTATTTTTTTAAAAACGTGGTCCCACGCTAGGAGTATCCCTTGTGTCGTGGGTGCGTTAACCAACATATAAACTCACATACACGAACAGCTAGACCCGGAACATCGGTCTTGGGTTCAATTCCCAGGTCGAGCAAAAAGTGTTATTGGGTTTTTCTATGAAATTCTCAGCAGCAGCACTGAGTTGGGATTTGTGCCCGGTTAACGGCAATAGGCTCGCCCCCTATGACATATGACTTAAACATACCGGCGAACTGTAGGTGTACATTGTTACACCACTGCCTAACCCTTCGGGGAATATAGGCGTGATGGTATGCGTGACTATAATACGACCAGGCTACTTTTATATGGAACACGCTGGCGATACAGTTCTCTAAACTTACACATCTATTCTATTGACTCCTATAAATACTTATGCAGATCAGTATCCTCGTCAGAATCACACTAAACCTGATTGATATTGCTAACCTCATAACCACATTGTATATCAATACTTTCATACTAATAATATTAAGAGGAAAGATTTTTTGTTTGTTGGTTTGTTACAAATAGGCTCCGAAACTACTGGACCGATTTTAACCATTTTTTCACCAATAGATAGCTACATTATTCCTCACTAACATAGGCCATAACATATGACATCACGCTGCGACACACGGGAGTGGAGCAGTAACTAATAACGTCCCTTAACGCGGGTGAAATAAGCCACGCGGACGAAGTCGCGGGCCGTACGCTAGGATACAATAAACATTTTCCTGTACCAAAGAGAATCAAGAATATTTCCAAAATCATAATAGACCCCGAACCCAATACACGCACGATACAACCGTCAAATTCAGCCTAATTATATCGGACCCATGTTCAATTATAAGGAACCTCTCAATGTAGAAGGAAAGTCAAGAAAAAAATCAGCTCGATCCATTTTATTTGACGGGTTCTGTATGAAATCTGCTACAATATTCCCAATCAATGCAATTTGACGACACGGTTGGGGCATTGGCTGTGATATTGACTGCTGCGCTGCGTATGACGGGTTCGATTCCCGCACGGAACAAATATTTGTATGGCCTACAGATAGTTGTTCCGGATCTGGCTGTTTGTGTATGTGAGTGTATGTGTTTATGTGTTACCCATGATACAGGAGAAATTCTTAGAGTAGGGCAACGTTTTGTATTTAAAAAAAAAACATAACAAAAACAAATTTAATTTTATAAAATCAATACAATTTTAACAATAATACCTCTATTAATATAAGTTACAAAAGTTAAAAAAGTTAAGTTGCTCTATTAATATAGGACTGTCCCGTTGGTCTCGTGGTCACAAGCGTGACTGTTGAGCATGGGGTCCCGGGTTCGATTCCCAGGTCGGGCAAAAAGTGCTATTGCGTTTTTCCATTATGATTTGCTCAGTAGCAGCCCGGAGTTTGGAAGCTGGTGGTGTGACACCCCCGTGCCTCGGAAAGCACGTAAACCCGTTGGTCCCGGCTGTCATTCGTAGATCTTTGGCAGTCGTTACGTATAGTCAGAAGCCAGGAAGTCTGACAACCAATCTAACCAAGAGGTGTCGTGTTGCCCAGTAACTGGGTTGTAGAGGTCAGATAGGCAGTCGCTCCATGTAAAACACTGGTACTCAGCTGCATCCGGTTAGACTGGGAGCCGACCCCAACAAAGCTGAGAAAAGGCTAAGTAGATAATGATGACCTCTATTAATATAAGTCAGTTTTCAGTGTGAGAAGAGGCCTTTGCCCTGCAGTGGGACAATAATAGGCTGGTATTATTACCATTAAAATATAGCCTATGTTACTCGCTGATAATGTAGCTTTCCTTATGTAAAATATTTTTTTTAATCGCTTAAATAGTTTTTGAGTTTACCCATTACTAGCATCTGCTAGCGACTTTGTCCGCGTGGCCTTTATGATACTCACAAATAACGTGGTTTTCTATGGGTAAAAGAATTATCAAAATCGGTTCAGTAGATCCAGAGATTACCCCTACGAGTACAACCTTACAAACTTTACAACTTTTTTATATAATTTTTCAATATTTTATTTTTTATTATTAAAGAAAACGTGCCCCACACTAGAAATTTCTCCTGGGTCGTGGGTGGTTTACAAACATATAAACTCACATACACAAACAGCTGGACCCGAAACAACTATCTGTAGGCCATACAAATATTTGTTCCGTGCGGGAATCGAACCCGCGACACGCAGCGCAGCAGCCAAACGCTCAGCCACTGCGCCAACTGTGCCATCTTTTATTATTATTGAGTATTGAGCTCCGATTTATAATTACAGGTACTGTGCGACAAAACGCTGCAAATGTAAAAAGTTCGTATATACAGCTTTGTCCCCCGAAATCAAAATATATAAAACTAATCTCCACAGTACACAAGTTCACTGATGTGGAGCGGCGCGGAGACGAGAATTTAGCTAATTCTATTCGTTGATTTTACCTAACTCAGCACTTCTCAACCCGTATCCGTTTCAATGGATAGGCAGCCGTATGACCTGCGCATATTGGCGTAATCCGCCGGGGTTGCGGGTTGTTGGAAAGAGATACCGCGCCCCCGGAACGCAAAGGGCACCAGAAAGAACATGGGTGGGTTTTAGTCAGTAAAAGTCTGACATCCTCTCCTGCTCTGTCCAGGGCGGGGGAAGTCATTTGATGATTTTCCGTCCGAGAAAAAATACTGGCGGTATGGATGACAGAGGCCTGTAAATGTAATAATTGTCCAATCTAAATAAAACATACCTACAAGAAAAGTTTTTATCATGTGCGGATTTCGCGAGACGACTCCCGGCCACCGTAGATACTAGCCTGTGGACGGTGAGCAATGGGTAGCTCACCGTCCTTACGTTGCATAACGACAGGCCGTGTCGACGGCGCGTTCGTGTTCCACGCGCGCTTCAAAGAGATGTCAGCAAAAGGAAGGGGCCACTGAGGGCCGATGCCTGCTGGGGCTGCGGGTTGTTCGCAAGAGATACCGTGCCCCCGGAACGCAAAGGGCACAAGAAGGAACATGTGTGGGTTTTAGTCAGTAAAAGTCTGACACTCCCTCCGCCCAGGGCGGGAGAAGTTATTTGATGATTTTGGTTTTGGAACTGAAATTAAAATTGTCTAGTTTGTAGCTGATAAAATTAGATAGACTGCCCCGTTGGTCTCGTGGTCGCAAGCGCGACTGATGAGCGTGGGGTCCCGGGCTCGATTCCCAGGTCGGGCAAAAAGTGTTATTGGGTTTTTCCATTAGGATTTGCTCAGTAGCAGCCCGGAGTTTGGAAGTTGGTGGTGTGACACACCCGTGGCTCGGAAAGCACTTAAAGCCGTTGGTCCCGGCTGCCATTCGTAGATCTTTGACAGTCGTTACGGATAGTCAGAAGCCAGGAAGTCTGACAACCAGTCTAACCAAGAGGTGTCGTGTTGCCTAGTAACTGGGTTGTGGAGGTCAGATAGGCAATCGCTCCATGTAAAACACTGGTACTCAGCTGTATCCGGTTAAACTGGAAGCCGACCCCAACATAGTTGGGAGAAGGCTAAGAAGATGATGTAGCTGATAAAATTAGCAATCAGTAACTCGCGAAGGCGCATGGATAGAGTGCACAGTTAATACCTACTTACCGCACCACTGTCATTCTCTAGCGGCAGTGAGTGCCCATAAAATAAATTTAAATGTAGACAGCTTTCGTGAACAATATTATTCTTTTTTTCTAAACGATATCGGCAAACTGTGGATACACTTTGGTACACCTATGCCTAACCCTTAGGGGAATACAGGCGTGATGGTATATACGTGTGTACTAAATAAAAAATATTTATTAGAACCCCTCCAAGTTTATTTGACCATAATTTTACGCACTGATAAAACCTTTTTCTCATATTTAAATACTCTGTGATCGGCCTCGGAGCTATCCTATGATGCTTCATCACCAAGCATTGAAACAAATACTTTAATTCCATTCGATAACTATCAAATTCAATTGTTAAATTTAGAATCCTCTGCCGTCCCGTCCCCCAGTCTGCGCAGGTCCTTATGGTTCCGTTCTTGTCACGATAAAACGGATTGCGAGTGATATATTATGATTGTGAAAAAGTCAGTTTTATCTTACAACTGATTGAGCTATGGACTTCTTTTATTGAGTGTTTGCTTGGAGACAAATGGTTTTAGTTCAGTGACCAAGCGTTTATTCGACGACGTTATTTAAGTGTCTAGAAAAAAGGAAACGAATCAATATAATGACTATCGAACAGATAAATTCCGGATAGAAGTCTCAGAACCTAGGGTTTAATGAATTTGGTGTTATGTATTCTTCAGACCGATTCCGGTCACGGCGGGTAATCTTAATGCAGACTAGCCTAGGACATATTATAGTGCACAAGTGTGTGCGCAAACACAGATGCACTCCCTGTTCCCTAACTCTCACAGTCCAATGGGATGGCAATCCGACACAACCGCGGAGAGGGCAGGCGCGGAAGGTCAGGCGGAGGCTTTACGTGCTTTCCGAGGCACAGGGGTGTCACACAACCAACATTCAAATTCCGGGCTGTTACTGAGAAATTCCTAATGGAAAACCTAATAACAGTTTTTGCAATAGGCTCGCCCCCTATTACATGGCACCTAAACATACCGGCGAACTGTGGGTGTACATTGTTACACCTCTGCCTAACCCTTCGGGGAATACAGGCGTGATGGTATGTTATGTTTGAATAGGCTAGTAAAAAAGATTATTTTTCTTGGAAAATAATACTGGCGGTGTAATATGGCCAGAATAAATAAGTTCGCTTATTATTCATGTAATAATATTACAGCTGTAACGTTACTTCTAATTAACGTAATATTATCATTAGTAAGACCTTTATCTGTCTATCTTATATTTATATATCTATATAGTGGTCGCCACGAGTCGTGAGCACAAATTTCAAGTAAATTTTTGGATTTTTGGCTTCCTTTCTGGGTTTATTTAGGCCACCGACCCTGCACGCGATCGGTCCGACTGACGGACTAATTGCGTGCCGCGTCGGTGTCCCAAAAAATCCCTAGAAGAACTCAAAACTCAATTTACTTGACACTTATGCTCACGACTCGTGGCGACTACAAAACTAATATTATAAACAGGAAATACCATCACGCCTGTATTCCCCGAAGGGTTAGTTAGAGGTGTGCCAATCTACATCCACATTTCGCCGGTATATTTAGGTCCCATGTAATAGGGGGCGAGCCTATTGCCATTAACCGGGACAAATCCTCACTCCGAGCTGCTACTGAGAATTTCATAGAAAAACCCAATAAAACTTTTTGCTCGACCTGGGAATCGAACCCAAGACCTCTAGCGTAGCAGTCGCGCTTAGGACCACTAGGCTAAAGAGGCTATAAGAATTAATGGACCCAAATAAACCAGCAGTATTTAAAATAACAACTCTTAACTTCATTAATCACGGAAACTAACTCAATGTAACAGGGACATACAGAATTAAGGGAAGCATTTGAGGCCATGCGCACGTAGACAACAGTTGCTAATAAAAATAAAATGGCTAAAATCACTGGCAATAAAACACAGAGGAGGAAATTACATAGCAATTAAATCGACACTTAAGAGGCTGTAGGTGGTACTTGGCAACTGTGCGGCGAGGCCATGGCCTGACCCAAGGCCATTACTACATTTAATTTACAAAATTCCTTTAGATGAGAGAATACTCTGTGCAAAACACATTTTTTTTTTTTTAAGTAACCCTCGACAGAAGAAAAACAACACTACCGTAGCTAACAAAAGAGCTGATAACTTTAAAACCGCTAAATAGATTTCCATTAAACGAAGCTCAGAACACTCCCGACTAATTAAGCTTTCAAACACAAAAAACTTAATCAAAATCGGTTTATGCATTCCGGAGCTACGATGCCACAGATACACAGACACATCAATCTTATAACACCCCGTCGTTTTTGCGTTGGTGGTTAAAAATCAACTGTCAAATGTAATGTTTTTTTAAACATCACAGTCTATACTCATAATTATTATAAATAAGTAAAATTATTTGAGTAATTTACATTGTAGTAATTTACATTATTAAATATTTACAACTTTTTGATTTTAAAAATACCTACCGTAATAATAAAAATTGATTGTTTTTTTTTGTATGGTAATCCAGGGTAGTGAGTACTTCTGTGTCTATGGAAAAACAAATTTCCTGATGGAAAGCTACACTATTACCGAACACACTAGCATGCACTAGCGGTAGCTAAGTAATAACATAATAAAAAAAACATACCATCACGCCTGCACCCCCCAGAGGGTTAGGCAAAGGTGCACTAAAACACCCACAGTTCGCCGGTATGTTTAAGTCTCATGTAATTGGGGGCGAGCCATTAACCGGGCACAAATCATAACTCCGAGCTGCTACTAAAAATTTCATAGAAAAATCCAATAATACTATTTGCTCGACTTGGGAATCGAACCCAAGACCACTAGCGTAGCAGTCGCGCTTAGAACCGTTAGGCCAACATACAAATACACAACATAATAACATAAGCCTATTATTGTCCTACTGCATGGCAAACGCCTTTTACAGAGAAGATACGAGTATTGATCATCACTCTTGCTCAAAGCCATTTCAGTCCTATATTCATTATAGATTCAGATTTTCTCACGTCATTTTCCTTCACCGATATCAGCAATGTCCAAGACAAACTTAGAAGGTACATTTTTATGAATTAGAAAAAGTCACGTTGGTACTTGCCCGTGCCCGTTTGCAAACACGAGGCTGTCCTCGTGTATACAAGGCAAGCGTCTAAATATATAAGACATTTCCACCAACAAAACAATTTCATTCCCAATTTTAATTACTTATCATTCAAATTTGAGGACACCCAACCCTTAGGCTGTGTAGGTTTTAAAGAGCTTAAACTTAATTAAATCCGAATTTAAATAATTATTCGGCTACCAAGAACACTTGTCCAAAGTTAAAATCTCCTTAGCTGATAATTTGTGTTTTTGAGTGGAATTTAACTGGTTCAAAGTTTGCACGTAGGAAATTGCGTGGCCTCAAATGAGGCCTAAATCTCGAATTAGATTATTATCAGAAAGGTATTGGATACGTTGTATCTACAAGTTCATCTATGGGTATTTAGTTTACTTTAAGTGCGCTCAATCTCGTGGTCGCAATAGCGGGGGTACTGGGTTCGACTCCTAGGTCTGGCAAAAAGTGTTATTAGGTTTTTTCATTAGGAATTTCTCAGTAGCAGTTTGTAAGTTGCTAGTGTAACACACCCGTGTCTCGGCAGCACGTAAAGACGTTGGTCCCGGTTGTCATTCGTAGATCTTTGACAGTCGTTACAGATAGTCAGAAGCCGGGAAGTCTGACCACCAGTCTTAGTAAGAGGTATTGTGTTGCCCAGTAACTGGGTCGTGGAGGTCAGATAGGCAGTCGCTCCATGTAAAACACTGGTAAATGCTGGAAGCCGATCTCAACATATTATAATTGGGAAACGACTAAGCAGAGAGATTTAGCATGGGGAGAATTTGAAACATGAGGTATATTTTGTGGCCTCAACCAAGGCTTTCACATCTTCTGTCCTAGATCTCTTTACAGATTGTTATTAAGATTAACAAGGCAATTAAATAAACTACTTGTTTAATCAACTGAATTCAAAGCCATCAAGATACAAACATAAATAGAGGTCAAGCTCTTTATAAAGCAGCTCGACAGGGGAGTACTAGCACCATACCTATTTCTGCCGCAAATCAGCGTTGCCGTGTTCCGGTTTGAAGGGTATGGATACCGGTGTAATTACAGGCACATGACACACCTCAACTATGTCTCTAGGAACGCATTTGCAAGGCCTCTGGTATTGCAAAAGTTTATATGTAGCGTTGACCACCGTCGCCGTCGGCTTGTTATCCAATGATATTAAAAAAAGAAACAAATATGCTGAACAGCCTGACAAAAAAAAAATAACATAACATACCATCACGCCTGTATTCCCCGAAGGGTTAGGCAGAGGTGTGACAATGTACACCCACAGATCGCCGGTATGTTTCAGTCCCATGTAATAGGGGGCGAGCCGATTGCCATTAATCGGGCACAAAACCTAACTCCGAGCTGCTACTGAGAACTTCATAGAAAAACCCAATAACACTTTTTGCTCGACCTGGGAATCGAACCCAAAACTACTAGCGTAGCAGTCGCTATTAAGACCATTGTGCCACCGAGGCAGTTAAAAAAAAATATATTCACCGGAAAAAAGCTAATTTTTTGCAAATGAAAAAAATATGGAGCTACGGCACTTCATAAGTAGGGGACGACAAAAAGTCCGTGGCCCTTTAACAAAGGATTTACATTCATGACAGGACGTCGGGGCGGATATCGTTAAAAAACCTTTTTGGTAATTTCTACCGCGTTCCACTTTTTATTTTATTTTTGGCAACATTTGTCAAATGTTACGCTTTTCGCGCGCTTAGACACTTCCAGGACAAAAAGTGGCCACTCCCTTTTCCGTGGCGGCTTTTTAAAAAGGTGTATGAGAACTTACTGCTGTATACTTAAAAGTAATTTAACCATGATAGTTAAATATTTATGTAATCATTTTGTGTTTTTTAACCACCACGCCTGTATTCCCTGACGGGTTGGGCAGAGGTGTATCAATGTACACCCATAGTTCGCCGAGATGTTCAGGTCTCATGTGATAGGGGGCGAGCCTATTGCCATTAACCAGGCACAATTCCTAACTTAGAGCTGTTAATGCGAATTCCATAGAAAAACCCAATAACACTTTTTGCTCGACCTGGGAATCGAACCTAAGACTTCTTGCGTATCAGTCGTGCTTAGGACCACTAGGTTAACGAGGCACTTGTGTTTCTATCTATCTCTAATTTTGTTATTTTACGTAAGAACAATAAATTGCTACTGGCATGCTATCTCTTCAGCACTTTTGGTTGACAGTTAGAGAATGCCTGAGGCATTAAGTCAGCCTTTGTACTTTGTGTTGCATAGATTCTAAATAAATCCTACTGACTATTATAAATGATGATGATGAGGTCTTCGGTTCGATTCCCAGGTCGAGCAAAAAGTGTTATTGGGTTTTTCTATGAAATTCTCAGTAGCAGCTCGGAGTTAGAATTTGTGCCCGGTTAATGGCAATAGGCTCGCCACCTATTACATGGGACCTAAATATACCGGCGAACTGTGGGTGTACATTGTTACACCTCTGCCTAACCCTTCGGGGAATACAGGCGTGATGGTATATATATATTATAAATGCAAAAGTTTGTGAGAATGGTTAGATGTCTGGTACTCTTTTCCGCTTAAACAATTGAGCGGGTTTGGATGAAATTAGGCATAAAGAAAGATTAGGCGTTCTCTTAGTACAACTCTGCATAGGCTGCTATTAACACGCTGTGTAGAAAATAAGAGTTTACCTTAATTTTATATAACCTGTAAGTTTTTTATGAAGTAGTTAAAATTTTATTGTCCATCACAACTTTATCTGTACCTGAATTACAAAAGATTTGGCATTAAGTTCGCTCCAGTTTCAGAATTCCAGACTTTTATCGATCCTCATCCAAGTTCCCAAAGTTTTAAAAATAAAACTTTGTTGTGTAAGAAATATGGTCTTGTTTTACTTATTTGTCTTATTCTATTAAATATTTTCTTAGAATTATCCCAAATATACAGCTGTGATCTGATAAAATTGTCCTAATTTCGCATAGGGAATTGACTGACGGTCATTTATGACTGTCACTGCCGAAATAATTGGGGATAGAAAGCTAAAATTGGGTCATTTTTTTTCCGATGGTAAATTTCGAATGATTTCCTTCGCCCGGGGCGGGGGGGAGTGTCAGACTTTTACTGACTAAAACCCATCTATGTTCCTTCTTGTGCCCTTTGCGTTCCGGGGGCGCGTTATCTCTCACGAACAACCCGCAGCCCCGGCAGGCATCGGCCGTGGGTGGCCCCTTCTAAAATTGCTGACATGCCGTCGACACGGCCTGTCGTTATGCAACGTACGGATGATGAGCTGTAAAATTGAGTCATTAAGGAAAGATTTTTGAAAATTCTATATCCTTTCGGAACAATAACTGTAAATATATCTACATAATAAAGATGACGAGATTTTTGTTTGATTCTTTAAATGCGCTAATCTCTGGAACTAACAGTCGTACTTAAAAAAATCTTTCTGTATAAAATAGCCAGATTCATCAGGAATAGTACAGTCTATTTAAAATCACGATTTGATCTACAGGAGTGGAGCATAAACCAAAAACAACAAATTACGGGCGAAAAGTCACACTAACAAATTCGCAGACAGAACCTAGTCGTTAATATACAGAAATATACAACAAACCAAACAAAACGCACAAAACTACAATATTTCAGAGTTTTTAGCAGAAAAAGAAAATGCATTTGTTTAATTGTTTTGTTATGAGTATGTCTATCTATGTTGGAATGAAGAAAAATGTTCAATTTAGTGTGTGTGCCCCGCGAGACGACTCCCGGCCACCGTAGATACGGGCCTGTGGACGGTGAGCAATGGGTAGCTCACCGTCCTTACGTTGCATAACGACAGGCCGTGTCGACGGCGCGTTCAAAGAGATGTCAGCAAAGGGAAGGGGCCACTGAGGGCCGATGCCTGCCGGGGCTGCGGGTTGTTCGTAAGAGATACCGCGCCCCCGGAACGCAAAGGGCACAAGAAGGAACATGTGTGGATTTTAGTCAGTAACAGTCTGACACTCCCTCCCGCCCCGCCCAGGGCGGGAGAAGTTATTTGATGATTTCCCACCCCCCAAAAAAACAAAAAAAAAATGAGTATGTCTATCTATGTTGGAATGAAGAAAAATGTTTAATTTAGTGTGTGTGCCTGTAATCTTTCTGTTTGTTGTTGGTTGACCTTTCGCATGCCTAGTGGTAAAATGTGGCTGAACTCGTTATATTATTTTTTTTTGCTACCATATACTGTACCTATATTTGCGAAATAAAACATCTTATCTTAGCTTATCTTAAAAAATCGAGCTGATTTAGTCACAGGTAAAAGCTAGTTAAGGTATCTTCCGTTGTTTATTCAAAAGCTTAGCTGTGTAAATAATACATGCAAAGGAGTTATCCAGTGCACACAAAACCGGAGTAACTGTCAGGCAAATATGTGTATAAAGCCACTGTAACCCAATTAGGCTTGTTTGTCGTCAAACTACGGACTACCCAGTTATAAAGGTGAGGCCACGGCCTAGACAAACCGCAAACATTGCATAAGTAGATACAGAAGGCTGACCCAAAACAAGCGAAAGTGCACGGAGTCATAGGCTCAATTTGAAGACACAGTAGGCGAAGTGGGGAAGCGACTGGCTGCTGTGCTGCGTGTCACGGGTTCGATTCTCGCACGGAATAAATTTTTGTATCGCCTGGGGTGGACGAGGCAAAAGGAGTATGTAAGTATCGTAGCAAGTGGCGTTCGGTGGTTTCTGCCTATCCCCATGAGAAGTGAGCTTATGTCGGGTTCGAAACCGACTTAAGTACTTCTTTAAAAAAAATAAAAGTAGCTTAAGTTACTTAGTTTCAGGCCACAAATGAGGCCTTCAAATATATTGGGACTAAAACTTAGTTTTAACTTTAAGTAGGTGTTATACAGATCGTGTTTTATTTATTTTTCTCGTAGTTTTAAGTAGTTTTCGGAGTTGGTAATGGCTTTTATGGATTATTTATTTGTTATTTAAGTAGAAAACAATGTTTATCAGCTCGTAGGTGTTGATTTTAGTTCAAGGTTCTCTTTTTTCGTAGTGATTTAGTCTACGGCTAGTCTGAATTTATTGATTGATCTCGAGAAATTTTCCAATAAAAATTTTATTGCCTAGCCTAAACTGTTCCTATTCTGGGTACAAGCCTCTCAAAAATCCTTCCAGGAACTTCACAATATTTTCCTTCACCAACGTCAGTGATGTCCAAGATAAATTTAGAAAAAACGTATGAATTGCGAAAATCACATTAATATTAATGTCTTTTATCAAATCGCAACCAGAACGAAAAACGGGCTCCTTAATCACTGGGCTATAAAAATATTCACGGAGTAAAACGTAAATACAAAAAATATCCATCATCTGCTTATGCTTAACCTTTTTCCCCAACTATGTTGGTGTCGGCTTCCAGTCTAACCGGATGCAGCTGAATACTAGTGTTTTACATAGAGCGACTGCCTATCTGACCTCCACAACTCAGTTACTGGGCTGTACCTCTTGATTAGACTGGTTGTCAGACTTCCATGGCTTCTGACTATCCGTAACGAAAGTCAAAGATCAACAAAAATATTCGCTTCAAATCAATCAACTGTATTATTAAAAGGAAAAATGCTTTATTTCATTCGTGCACTTATGTTTACATGTTAAATTAATTAAATTCTTTGAATATATTGTGTGTGATCGCTGTTTTAATATATGTCGGAGACGGTCAATAGTATAGACACGAAAAGATTCGCGCGCTAGTTCCGAGTGGTGGCAGCACCGTAGCGATGATGTCGCATACTCGGCTAACTTCGTGGGACGTCGGAGCCTACTTGGTGGCAGAGCGCTGGGACGACAGCGCACTTATCTTTCTGCCGTCGTGAAGATCACTACGTCCACCCTAGGAACTGTCACTCGTTTCGCTTAGTGTCCGTTACTTTTAAATTTGATTGTGAAGCTAAATAAAAATGTGATTGATGTTTAACCGCTGTTTCTCTGTCTCGATTACCCGCTAAACGCCCGCACGATGGCTGATCATAGTGCCAATAATACCGACCTTCCGACATTCATTATTTACTCTTTAACCACATGTTCAAGTGTTCGAAACACGAGATAATTAAATAAAACAATGGATTTAATTGTTCGTTTTAACTAAAGGTTTAAAATTTAATTACTCGTGTTCGAGTAGTGAGAGAGCTTTTATTTGTATACTAGCACCTGCCCGGGACTTCGCCCGAGTGTGTTTTTTCCACACACACACACCATCACGCCTGTATTCCCCGAAGGGTTAGGCAGAGGTGTACCAATGTACACCCACAGTTCGCCGGTATGTTTAGGTTCCATGTAATAGGAGGCGAGCCTACTGCCATTAACCGGGCACAAATCCTAACTCCGAGCTGCTACTGAGAATTTCATAGAAAAACCCAATAACACTTTTTGCTCGACCTGGGAATCAAACCCAAGACCTCTAGCGTAGCAGTCGCGCTTAGGGTCACTAGGCTACCGAGGCAGTTCTAACTAATTAAATAATTTTTTAAACTTGGACTCATTACCAAGAATAATAATTGTATTATTATTTTTACTCACTCAAGCTTTCAACAAAAATCAATTCAGACCTTAAATCTCCAAAATTAAATGATAAAAGGGAAAATTGTATGACATTAAATAAATAACTAATTCATCTCAGGCCACAAAACCTACCAACCTAACGTCTTTTCCTAAGACATTTCACGAAATCTTAATAATTAATTTCTACGACTGTATGTTCCGAATAATTTGTTGGCAAATTTTAACACGAATACCTTATTACGTTTGTCTACCATGTGTTTCGTTTCCCACTGAATTTTAAGGCCTCAAAACCGGATACGAGGCCTCGAGCTCGAACCAATAAAGGCATAAAATTTAATTTGTCCGAATGTAGGCCGATTCGTGGTGTTTTATTTGCTTTGTTTTCAAGCTCAGTATTTTTTGGTAAACAAACAGTAATAATCTATCCATACTAATGTTGAAGCTGAAGAGTTTTTGTTTGTTTGTTTGTACGCAATAATCCCTGGAATTGCAGTCGGATTGGAAAAATCTTTTTGTTTATGATAGCTAGATTTATGAAGAATAGTATAGATTGATATTTTTACGTATAATGATTTATTACACAAACATCCCATCACGCCTGTAATCCCCGAAGGGTTAGGCAGAGGTGTACCAGTGTACACCCACAGTTCGCCGGTATGTTTAGGTCCCATATAATAGGGGGCGAGCCTATTGCCATTAACCGGGCACAAATCCTAACTCGTAGCGTAGCAGTCGCGCTTAGAACCACAAGGCTAACGAGGCAGTTCTATATTATACTATATATTTAAAAAAAAAACATGCCATCACGCCTGTGTTCCCCGAAGGGTTACGCTGGAGTTTACCAATGAACAACCACAGTTCGCCGGTTTATACTATACTGATATAATACAGCAGAAGACTTTGTAAGTTTGCTATAACGCGCTAATTTGAAACTACCTACTAGTCGAATTATAAGAAAGTTTACCGAGAAATAGTATAGGCTGTACAACATCACGCTATGACTCATGGGAACGGACAGTAATCAAACTAAGACGTAACTTAACTCGGGTGAGAATAACCATGCGGGCGAAGTCGAGGGCAGAAGCCAGTATTATTATATTTCTTACGTCACATTAGCCATGATATTGATAGCGTTACGTGTCCCCGACTACTATCACGCCTGTATTCCTCAAAGGGTTAGGCAGAGGTGTAACAATGTACACCCACGGTCCGCCGGTATGTTTAGGTGGCATGTAATAGGGGGCGAGAATATAACAGAATTTTCACAAAAAAAAAAAAAAAAACACATATATAATATAGAAAATCATTTTTATCACATAGAAAAAAAAACTCCAAAAATATACCTCACGTAATTCCAACACAAACAGTTAAATTGACATCAGAATTTCAATATCATTATTTATACCATGGTCTGGAACAAAATTGGGCCTCAATTGCGTACCAGATCACGTAGGGTCGCTGTTACTCTTAATAAATTGAGCTTTTGATAAGGAGTGGAGGTAGATTCTTCCCTCTCAATCTCGCCTTATAAAGGTTTGTACAGTTTACGAAAGATATGAATACAGGTAAGTACATAGAAAAGTAGCACTTCTGTCTCGAAGGACCAATTTTTTTGAGTGTTTGAGGAGTGTATTTTTAACAGATAACACGACACTTTTTATTTTGCCACACAAAACAAATATTTGTGTGGCAGCTAGTTGTTCCGGGTGTGGCTATTTTTGTATATGATGTTTGAACTTTATTTTTTAAACAAAATACAATAGGCTTGAACGCCCGTACAAGGTATATTCTACAGTTAAAAGTCAGTTTTTTCAAGTTATAAAAATCCCATAAATACACACAAAACTCATTACCAAAACAAGGCATTAAAAATATAATCAACATAAACCCCAACACGAAATACCTTATCTCCTTAATACCCCATAATCAACGAACAAGAGTAAAAGCGAAAATATTTTGTTAATCAAATTAATTCAAGAGACCCTCCTAATACCGGATTTAACGAACAACGCGTCAAAATGTTCATCTTTATCACTTAAGTTACAATGTTTGTACAAAAACTTTGAGAAACGCCCGTGTTTTATCGGATAAAAGTTTTGAATTTTCATTGTTAATGGCATCTCTATTAATAGGTATCTAGGCTAGCGGTTCTCATTGGCTTTCACCCTCAAACACACGTATGAGTGTTAATTATTTGTAATTTCAGATATTGCTGTTGATTATATGACTATAAGAGATTCGCTGGATAAGTACAAATAAAAAAAAACATTTTTCATTTTTTCAAATCATTTTCAAAATATCGTGATCTAGAAGAATCATAGACTCACTGGCCGTATCCAGAAACAGTTACAGCTATAGTTGTTAGCTAAATCCCTCATTAGGAGATAAAATAATAAATACCCTTGGCCCAATAAAGTCACCCAAAAAACCTATAAATATAAATTTACCAAATGAAGCGTTAAAATACAAATCAATACAAAAGTGACAGTCGTAACACAATATATCACAGTCGCACACCTGTGCTAATGCGACAGCTCTACGCACGCGTCTCAAGGATTCCCAATCTTTTTAGAGCGCGTACCTTGGAATTTTTGGTCGCCCAATTGTTTTGGGATATCCACAAGCTTTAATTTTGTTAGTGCCAGTAAAAGTGTGTAAGCACTATAATTATGAGCTAATAGTTAAGGGAAACTATTTTCATGACTAAAACGGTGTCATCGTACTAAATTAAAATATAAATATTATTTGACTTTGCATTTAGAAATTATACTAAGAAAATACTGAATATCTGTAAAACTGTTCTTGTCAGTTTTCCTTCAAGACTTCTACTGTAACTTTACATACATATTTGTTTAGAAGCTTCCACTAATAATAGATCAGATACTACTTGTATTCATTATATTATTTTATGTTACTTATATTTTATGAAGTCCCTTTAACAATATGAAACTTGTACTTACTTACTGTGCAGAAATAAAAGTCACAGTTACTAACTCTCAGAACAAAATTATTAAAGTCGTACGCAAAGTTTCTCTCTATAATTTGATTGAACGATCAAAGTTTTGCTTCATTTAAATAATACTCTTCGCTGCGTTAAAGCTTGTATTTTATTTTTACATTACTATATCGAGTCCAGTTCAAAAGCTGCATTCTTCGTTTTATTTCCCCAACCAATTCCACAAAACTTTTTAATAACTGCAATATAAAACAGATATCTCCAACTCTAAGGAAATTTAAATATAGAAGCAATTTAAACTGTAATCATTGCTTTTTCCCTTTTTTGGAAAAATATGAAATAAATATTGATTTCGCGTTATTTCGGCAAAAAAGTTTGACAGCCTTTGACGATCAAATTCTATTGTCTTTCACCTATTACTGAAGTTCGAAAATGTAATAAGTATTTGAAAAAAGAAATTACATTTTTGTATACTTATGATAATATTCTGCACATGGTGCGACAAAATGAAATATTGGACTGAAATAACGCAATTTAAGTTACAATAAAAGAAACCGTATTCTATTTAAGTTACATGTTTGTTATTTGCAGCAAGTTATTACTTTTGTACTGGTTGAATAAAGATTGAAAAAAGGAATTTTAAACAAAATGTGATTATAATAGATAGCATTTTTTTTGCATTATTTACATAATTATATGCTGTGTACATGGTAAGTTTCATTCAGTGTGAACGCCATGACCGAAATTCGATTGGGAGATATCATTGATAGAATATTGAATTTGCGAAACCAAAGACATCATATTAGAAATATAAAAGTGACTCGAAGGACCATTCAGAAAATAGTAATTGGCTATCATACGCCTATATTACCCGAAGGACCAAAAGTATACTTACATAATTATGTTATAACCTCATTATTAAATCATTTTGTTGGGCAAGTAAGCGTTATTTCATTGAATATTGTAATAAAATAAAACCGTAATAAATTGTGTACTAAGAGTAGACACACATCAGAGACCAAAGTTCAATGCACACTCTTACTTGATTTATTCATGTGTGTAAAATAATAATACCAGCATTTTATTCTCCCACTGTTTAGACAAATGCTTGTCCACATACAGAGAAGGCATAAGCATCGATCAAGGTGGATTGCAACTAAAGGCTAATATTAATAGCTAGCTTCTGCCCGCAATTTCATCCGCGCATACTTAATAACATAACCTACAAGATATTAGTTTAAACATGGTGCTTATTAACTGCCTCGGTAGCCTAGTGGTCCTAAGCGCGACTGCTACGCTAGAGGTCTTGGGTTCGATTCCCAGGTTGAGCAAAAATTGTTATTGGGGTTTTCTATGAAATTCTCATTAGCAGCTCGGAGTTAGGATTTGTGCCCGGTTAATGGCAATAGGCTCGTCCCTTATTACATGAGACGTAAAAAAACATACCGGCGAACTGCGGGTGTACATTGTTACACCTCTGTCCAACCCTTCGGGGAATACAGGCATGATGGTATGTTATGTGTGTTGTGGTGCTTATTAAAATAAACCACTTTCACAATGAAATCAAACTTAAAATTGCAAAAAAAAAAACATCTTGATCCTTACATGTTGTCGAGTTATGGGAACGTGAATGTATGGAGCAGTTAATTTTTTTCTCCATTTTACGTTTAATACTATAGTAAAAGTGGTTCATTTTCATGAGTACTGCACCCTCTTAAAATAAGTCCCTCGTTTACCCTAATATCCTGTTTAAAACTCGACAATAGTACAGCCTTCTATTAGCAAACGATGTTTTGTAATTGGACCAATACTCCCAGAGATTAACTCTACTAATCAAATAAAAAATTTACCTCTACGTGTATATCAGTCCAGGTGTCCTTACTATTTTTTCCCGGACTGATGTCAGTGAACCCAGTTTTATTGACAAATTGTCAGCGGAGCTAGGTGTCCTGTGAGCCGGATATTCATTTGAGTACCTACGTACTCGTTCAAGCTATTTTAATTGATCCTAAAAAGAAAGCGCAATCGCATTTATCAAGTGTAGTCTCTGTATAATTTACTCTGTTGTATTCATAGCTCCAACGATGGTTAATTAAATAATCGTGCTCTGGCATTGACCATCGCAATATGACAATAGTTATCAATTGATGTACAACATATTAGGTATGTTGTGTTCTACATTTGTCAATTACAATACAGACTTGCCAACGTTTCATTGAAAGGATTTGTTTGAAGGACTGTTTTAAATAACAATATTATTACCTACAAGCCTATTTTTGTCCCACTGCTGGGTAAAGACGCCTTCTTATACAGAGAAGGCATTGATTACCACACTTCTTCAAGGCGCATTGGCTTAATTTCAGACTCAAGTTAATTAGTAGCTTCAGCATTAAGTATACCATAAAACAATGCGTATGATACTCGGTTGTAGTACAGATTTCCATGAGTGAATTTTTTTATAATCAGATCAGTACTTCCTCTTACAAAAAAATAATAATATAAAAACAAGCTAAAACTCTATAAAATATTAATAAAGACTAGATTAATATTTTTATCAACTAAATACATTTTTACTGTACATTTTTATTTAATACTTCCACCAGTACCGAAAGGTATACTCGGAAAATGCAATTTTCCTTCCCTCATTTTACCATATTTCACTGTAATGGATGAAAGGCTTTAATTTTCCCATATTTCACAAAAGACGACAATTATTATTGTGTCCATTCTGACCCATTTGCGTACTTTTATATTTTTTCTGACACATTTGCTCGTAAAAATGGCTCTTATTGCACCGCTTTTAAGTACCCAATACTGCGTATTACACACGCGTGCTATTTATTTAACATTACAGCATATAGTGGTTACAAAATATTAGTTTTTTTAACAAAGCAAAGAGTTTTTATTTCTCAATATTTTGTGAATAAATAAACCAACTTCTTCGTTTTTGCTACCCGCATATAAAAGTCGCTTGTTGACACCTTGACAGAAAATAAATTGTATGAACGTCACTTATGTACTTCGTTGAAGATATATGTTCGTATTAATGTCTTTTCCTCTCATACGTGGTAAAAAAATCGTAGAAGACGTGTGAGCATTAATTATTACAATCGTGTCTCCATTACATCCTCGCTTTCGACTTGGTCTGTAATCCAGGCTGTAGGAGTGTAATGATAAACTTAGCTCACTAGTCTAATAGTACCATAATGCCACTATGAAGTAGTATGCACGAAGTGGTTGGCTTTCTTTCCACGTATTGAGTATGTGTGTATGTGTGATGCCACCACTAATCAATTGACGCACTTTTATGGGCTGTCAAAACGCGATTCCCCCATAGATTTTGTACGAAAATACATGCTGATGACGCCACTGTTATGACATCTCAATTCGCTAACTATTGATTGATTTCAAAGCAACTAAAAATCGAATTTTATAGTTATTTAAAAAATCGTCGGGTTAAAATCAGGGTTCAGGGTTTTTGTGAAGTGGTGTCTTAGAATGATTGTTTAATGGTTTCATCTACCCAATTATGAGATCGTTGGTCTTGTAGATGCAAATGCAACTGCTGAGCCTGAGCATAGGTTCGATTCCAGGCCCAGCAAAGTGTTGGTGGGTTTTTCTTTTCGGGTTTCTTAGTTTGAAGTTTGGGAGAAGGTGTGATGATCTCATGCTTAGAAAAGCTTGTGTAGCCGTTACTCATAAAAAGTATGTCAATTGATTAGTGGTCTTATCTACCTGATTATAATTATCTTGTGCATACTTATCAGAAATCGGATAGTAGAATTATTATAATTTTTTACCTTTAATGGGTCATTAAAACTGCAGACAATAAGGACATTTCATCTCAATTATAGCGTGTGTCGTATAGTGTCATAGTTCCGCCAGCTGGAGCATATTCTCCATATTTATGATAAAAGCAAAATTATTCCTGCTTACAATGCTTCATAAAATGACCAGTTTATTTCTCGACATAACGCAAATAGTTTCCGCTCGCTAGTTTATCGTCTAGTCTTAATAATGGAAAATATATTGAAGCTTTTAATATTATCGGCGTGTGTAGGGTAGTAATAGATCTTTTGTACTAAATTGTAATAACAATTATTATGGTTTTAATTAATGTTAGTTAATGAGTGTTGTGGTGGCCAAGAAATTAATTCACCCTCCATCTTACATAATGGCATGGGTTTGAATCTGGGCAAGTTTTAACGTTTCTCTTAATTCATATTAGATATCATTAACATCCTCGAAAGAAAATTCTGTCACCTATCCCCCCTCTTCACTCCATTTTTTGTGCAGTCCTATGACATTTCCCAAAGCCCAACGAACGCATGATTCTGTCACCTATCCCCCCTCTCCACTCCATTTTTTGTGCAGTCGTATGACAGTTCCCAAAGCCCAACGAACGCATGACTTCTTTCTCATCTAATTCTAATTTGAACTGACAGTTAAATAAAGTGGTTCTGACCGATCCACCCTCCGTCACCAAGATATAACCTTTCATTCTTCACTACGCTATGTGACGCAACCGGAACTTTTTTCTCAAGATGATATCTTCAATTGGGATCTTCTTGTATGACAGTTATCCCTTAAGGCTTGTTCACATTTGATCGGTTTAGGGTGCTGACAAACCGGAAAATAACTCTATTCTATATAATCTCCGTGTAACTACCCGTTTGTCTCGTGGTCGTAAGTATACTTAGGTCCTGGGTTCGATTTCCAGGTTGGGAAAATTATTATTGGATTTTTCCATTATAATTGTCACAGTAGCAGCCCGAAGTTTTAAAGTTGGAGATGTTACACCCCTGTGCCTAGGAAACTACGTAAAAGCCGCTCGTCCCGGCTGTCATTAGAAGCCCGAAATTCTAACAACCAGTCTTATTAAGGGGTATCGTGTTGTCCAATAACCGGGCTGTAGAGGTCAGATACGCCTTCATTCTGTGTAAAATATTCCACCGATTTCATCATATTTGACAAAAGACGAGGCATAATAAAATGAACGTTTGTCAAACGTGCCCGTTATCTGATGCAGTGAGCTATAAGTAAAAAAATAGCACAAAATTTGTCGACAGAACACATAAAATTTCCGGTAACAATGTAGGCGAGTCCTAATAAGCGGACGTTCTGAAAAAAATGAATCGGTGAGTGACGTAGATATTGCGCGGATTGTAGGACCAAAAAACAAATGAAGTCAATGACAAAGAGTTTTATCGAACTGGTTTTTTTTACTGCCAGTAAACATTTGCTGTGGTTCTGGGTACACTTATCTTCTATTAAAACAGTATCAGAAAAATAATGGTAGTTCTTGTGTTATATGTTTTAAATGACTACATTTTGGTGATATATTGTTTTTTTGTCAATGAATAATAGTCTACAATACTTCATATTATTTTATCGTAAAATAACGGATTGGGTTCGATTCCCAGGTCGAGCAAAAAGTGTTATTGGGTTTTTCTATGAAATTCTCAGTAGCAGCTCGGAGTTAGGATTCGTGCCCGGTTAATGGCAATAGGCTCGCCCCTTATTACATGGGACCTAAATATACCGGCGAACTGTGGGTGTACATTGTTACACCTCTGCCTAACCTTTCGGGGAATACAGGCGTGATGGTATATATATATATATATATATATATATATATATATATATATATAATGAATCTTTTTACAAGCTAACATTGAAATAACTATCGTTATTTCAATGTTACAATACAACGTTACAATACTATCGTATTGTAACGTTATTTATGTATTATATTGAATAGAGTACTTAAAAGAAATAAGTAGACCGTGTTATTAACATAAATATCGTTAACAGTTTAAAAGAAAAAAAACATAATTATTGGAGGAATGTTCTATTTAATTTCCTCAGGGAGTTTTGATTTTTATTTTGTCCTTAGGTAGAACACTGACCTAGCTACTTCAAAGCAAGACATCTAGTAAGAGTCAACGTAAAACAGCAGTAATAGGATCTAAAAAATAAAATACCTCAGATATATAACATAGTGTGTATGAAATAATTCCGCGCTGCATTAATTATCTTATTTTATTTTTATTTTATATTGCACGGAATTACGCAGCTTTAAATTCTATTTCTGATGTATTTAAGTACATAATAAATTAAACTCTTGCTTGAGTTCATTGCCGCTCTGTTTGCATTATAAGTACGATAATTAAAATAATAATAACGGTATGAAATTATCAACTTCGTGTTTAATTGAAATAAGACATAATTTACAGCACTATTTTTAAAACAACGTGTTCTCATTACGATGAGTACTTTCCGTCCTTCATACATGGGGCTGCGGGTTGTTCGTAAGAGATACCGCGCCCTCGGAGCGCAAAGGACACACGATAGAACATGGATGGGTTTTAGTCAGTAAAAGTCTGACACTTTCTCTCGTCCCGCCCAGAGCAGGGGAAGTCAACTGATGATTTCCCATCCCTAAAATAAAAAAAACCTACATACATACATTAGACGTATCTACAAAAATAAATTGAGTAATGAAAACAGAAAGTACCCAATATTTCATTTTTCAATCGCTTATCAACCGTCGTTGTAACTGACCTAAAAAGTTCTGAAAAAAATTGATAATTGAGTTCCGTATACTTTGGCGGCGACACCAGGAGAAATAAATGACTCGATGGACACAAACTAATTTATCCACAGTTGATTATCACATTTCCTGGCAATATCTATACCCAATATTTAAAGGCATTTTAAGGCCTTCTCTGAACTAAAAGAGGCCTTTGGCCTGCTGTGGGACACTAACAGGCAGCATTTCCTATACTTTCTCAGGATTCCAGGGTCCTGAACCCTTAAAAGGCAAACGAGAAGCCAGTGAACTCACAAAGGCCCCTTAGATAGCTTTAAGATTAAATGAAATACCAACCGACAATCATGCACTATGCAAATACATCCAAAGATAATCCCTGGTTGGCATAGGACAGGTATTATTATAACTTATTTACGAGTTTTTTCATCTGAAAATACAATAGTGATTTAGAAGTCATATTTATAGCCGGATTATTTCATAGAAATCTGAAAATAATTTCAAGAATTCGTCTTTATTGTTTTATTTCGTAAGGTCCAATATCTTCTTTTAAAATGAGCAAAACATTTTTCGAAGTGGATCCATTTCAAACGAAATTTTCCAAGTTGAATCCATCGGCTGCTCGAAGCTACTTATAAGAGCTCTTAGAACTTATCGCGACCTGATTCCGCCTTTAAAGGGAACTTAAGCGTGTTGAAAATCGGCTAGCATTAGGACCAAAAAAATGAAGTAACATTTTTCCTTAAAAAAAATAAGACTTATTTTTTTTTCATCAGGCGTGATACACCCTAACTGATACCTAGCTTATAAAAAGTCATAGCAAACTAGAAGAACACAACAAAAAAGGTTCTTTCTAAATGAGTCTTTGACCTGCATATCATATATTTTTTTTTAACTTGTACATAAATTAAGTTTCCAAATCTGTAAGTACTAATAATATAAAGTTTGTTTGTTTATTTTTTGTTTTAACCCGCTAATCCTAGCTGCTGGTCCGATTATGATTTTTTTTTTGTTAATAGGAAGCCACGTTTACCCTGACAACTATAGTTTGTATTTAAATAAAAATAATCATTCCTGATAACTGCCTCGGTAGCCTAGTGGTCCTAAGTGCGACTGCGCTACGCTAGAGGTCTTGGGTTCGATTCCCAGGTCGAGCAGTGTTATTGGGAATTTACATGAAATTCTCAATTGCAGCTCGGAGTTAGGGTTTGTGCCCGGTTAATGGCAATAGGCTCGCCCCTATTACATGGAACTTAAAAACATACCGGCAAACTGTGGGTGTACATTGGTGCTCCTCTGCCTAACCCTTCGGGAATACAGGCGTGATGGTATGTAAGCATTCATATGAAAACTCACAAACAAAGATGCGGACAAAAGTTAATATTGCTATAATAATAAAAACCATTTCAAAATATAATAAATAGCCTGCTAGTTCCGACATTTTTATATATTCGTTGGCCCAGAAAATTGAAAATAATATAAGTATGGACGTGGAATTCTTCAAGTAGGTCCTTGACTTCATCTTAAAGGTATTACTTTCATAAGTATCGTGTAGGTACCTCTAGTAGGTACCTACACTTTTTCTTTTATTTCTTGCAAAATTGTTTTGTAACTCAAGGAATAAAATTCAACAAGTAATTTATGTCAAGCACCTAGACTTAGTACCAATGTACTTGACAAAACTAAAAACTATTCGTGACGTCACTACGGTCAAAGCCTAGCTGCAGTGGCGTATAAACGCACAGTCTAGTCTACTTGCAACTATAATCATCAGTAGTGCAGTGGCTGAGCAATTGGCTGTTGTGCTGCGTATCACAAGTTCGATTTCCATACGAATAATTTTGCGCACCCTCATTTAGTTGTCCCAGTTCTGGTCATTTGTAGATGTGAGTAAAAGTACTCGCGATTCAAGAAAAATCCCCAGCGTGGGATAAAGTTTTATTAAAAAATCATGATTAAATACGATTTATATCCCAACTTTATTCCAATTCAAAATTAAACCTACAAAGCGTAAATAGCATTAACAAAAGAATAATTGAAATTTCTGGGAAAAAAATCTAATATAGGTCCCGTTTGAGTCCTTTAATGGAATCTTTGAAAGGTAATCTTAATTCCGGATCTCCTGATTTTAGATTAGAGACAGCAAACGCGACCTTCCTGGGTTCACGTTTAACGACGGATATACGTATGCAATTAGTTACAAAAGTCAATTATAGTAATTGAGTCTGCTGGTCCTTGTTGCCGAAATCTCCATATATACAATCCCTTTTGCATACACAGCTATGCAAATTTGGTTATATAACACATAGGATCAAAGGACCGTTTTCCTTCTGGTCCTTACTTCCTTACACATAACAATCAATTCGGCTCCTAAGACTGCTTATTCCATATCGCTAACCGACAGCATACTGTTAGGATCCCAAACTGTCGTTCGAAGGAAATCTCGAGGATTTATAAGCCTTTCGTACTTGGTTTTGAGAATTGCGATTCAAATTCTTGCTTTATGGCTTAACGTTAGGAATTGAACTGTTATTTTTAGCGAAAACATTTTTGCGATTTTTATTTGACTTACCGACGAAGATGAGTGTATGTTTATTTTATAATTTTATATTTTTCATTTTATTTACTTTTTAGTTTTAGATATGTTGGTGTATTTTTTTTTGCTATCGTAAATATATATTTTGTAGTCTTTTTTTCTACACTATCGACTTTTTTATTACTTAGATGTTAAGTCTGTTAGGATGTACATGTTTCTTAAAATAAATATAGCTATAAATAGGTAATTAGTAGTCATACAAAGCAGCTAACCTTTAAATAGCTAATTACTTTATTTAACCTTCTTTTAAGTATTAACCTTCATTCGCGACCTCTAGACCAATAAAGCATGTTAAAATAGGTACCAAAATAATTATCGAAAGTCGCGACATATACGAAATGTCAAGTAATAATTTATTCAAAATCTCTACACAAATACTATTCTAGAGAACACACAAACATCGTTTTACGTAAAACATCTGAGGCCTAGTAGAAGCTCGCCGACGTAAAAGTAGTCGAACTGAATTTTCAACTATCGAAAGGTATCCTATCTAAATTACCTAACGCCTTTCATTAATTATTATTGTAATATACCTGCCTCGGTAGCCTAGTGGTCCTAAGCTCGACTGCTACGCTAGAGGTCTTGGGTTCCATTCCCAGGTCAAGCTAAAAGTGTTATTGAGTTTTTCTATGAAATTCTCAGTAGCAGCTCGGGGTTAGGATTTGTGCCCGCTTAATGGTAATAGGCTCGCCCCCATGGGACCTAAACATACCGGCGAACTGTGGGTGTACATTGTTACACCTCTGCCAAACCCTTCATTTTAAGAGAATTGTTTTTTGAATTAACCCATGTCTATTTTCCGACGAAATAAAATAAATATTTAGACTACGAATTTCCGATATGTGTGATATCGACATTTCCAAATTCAAAAATCGATCGAATGTACATTACATATAATACGCCCGTTTGTGCTAGGCTTTCGGTATTCAGGCACAAGTTTACAACAATTATTATCTAAATACCTACGCAAGCAAATACGGAGAGATGAAGAACGAAACTAGACAAAATTTGACTCTCGGAATAATGCAAATATATGTTAAAATTAACGATTCAGTGGCGAAAGCATCACGTCGAAACTACATGGCTTTAATTTAGAATTATTTAGAAGCTCCGTAATTTTGTTTTTCGGCATATATTTCAGTACTAATTGTTATAAAGTTTCCTAGATATTTCCAGCTCGTAGCTTAGCTTTCCATTAAATAAATGTGAACCATTAATGGTCAGGTTATGTCTCTTTTTCTTACGCGTAACCCTAATAATATTTTTTTATTAAATATTATTAGTAAATTGTAAATTGGTTTAAAAAAATATCATTGGATGGCAAATAAGCCATGATGTTAAGTGGTCACCGCTGCCTATAGACATCAGCGATACCAGAGGTCTTGCTAATGCTTTGCCTGTAATTACACCGGCAACCATACCCTTCAAACCGGAACACAGCAACGGTCCTTTGCGGCAGAAATAGGTATAGTGGTAGGTAGTACTTCCCCAGACGAGCTCCTTTTCATTTAACAAATACATACATACCACCACACCTGTATTCCCTGAAGGGTTAGGCAGAGGCGTACCTATGAACACCCACAGTCCGCCGGTATATATAGGCCCCATGTAATAGGGGGGCGAGCCTATTGCCATTAATAAGGCACAAATCCTAAATCTGAGTTGCTGTTGAGAATTTCATAGAAAAACCGAACAACACTTTTCTCAACCTGGAAATCGAATTCAAGATCTTTAGCGTAGCAGTCGCACTCAAGACTAACGAGGCTGTTAAAAAATATTATTAAAAAAGAAAAGGTATTTCCTCGCTCCTTATATTATAAGTACAACATACCGTCCAAAGAAATAGGATCCTGTACCTAAGTACACGGTTGCGTAACCTTAGGTAGGTACATGTATTTTGTTCGTAGAGGGTTGTATTTCAAATAGGGGTTGCCGAAAATAGATGGGGTGGTGAATCAATTCATGTTGGCATAAGTTTCTTGGGAGTAAACTGACAGATGATTTAATAAAATGTACAATCCATTAAAAAAAAAAACGAGTAAAAATTGAGGCTATGATAACTGCTTTTTTTTTTTTATTTAAAAAAATACCAAAACATAAAGCCTTGAAGTTTATACTATCCATATGCAAAATTAAATCTGTCTGTTTGTTATGTTTTCCTAACTAAACCATTAATCTGATTTTGTTGAAATTTGGCATGGGCTAAGATTTAACCCCAAGAAAGAATAATAAGTAGCGTATATGCTATTTTAGACTAGTCTATCCCTGTGCTAAATTCCGACCAAATTGAGTCCCGGTCACAACAAATATACAATCAATACGATCAAGCCAAATAAAACCAAACTGCCTCGTTAGCCTAGTGGTCCTAAGCGCGACTGCTACGCTAGAGGTTCCCAGGTCGAGCAAAAAGTGTTATTGGGTTTTTCTATGAACTTCTCAGTAGCAGCTCGGAGTTAGGATTTGTGCCTAGTTAACGGCATTAGGCTCGCCTCCTATTACCTGGGACCTAAACATACCGGCGAACTGTGGGTGTGCATTGGTACACCTCTGCCTAACCCTCTGGGGTATACAGGCGTGATGGTATGTAGATATAATCAAATCATAATATATGATATTTTGAAGCGCCAAGCCCCACACAAAACGACTCACAAATAGGGCAATTTCGAAGCAATAAACTTCGAAAATAACTCAAGTCACAAGTTATTCATATCTTCCGATTCATAAATTACATATTCCGTTCACAAAATGGCGTCTAAGAATTTCTCAGCGAAATCCCTTTAAATCACGACCCATGCCTGCCAATATATTAATTTTGTTATCCATTGCAATACCCGATATCTTTCAACGAAATTATCATATTTAATGAAGCGATATACTAATATCATTCATATTAGAAAGAGGTAAAGTTTATTTTTTAACGTACCATCACGCCATATTTCCCCGGAGGGTTAGGCATAGGTGTACCAATATACACCCACAGTTCGCCGGTATGTTTAGATCCGATGTAATAGGGGTGAGCCTATTGCCATTAACCGGCACAAATCCTAACTCCGAGCTGCTACTGAGAATTTCATGGAAAAACCCAATAGCACTTTTTGCTCGACCTGGGAATCGAACCCAAGACCTCTAGCGTAGCAGTCGCGCTTAGGACCACTAGGCCAACGAGGCAGTCAATTATTTTAGTCTACATCAGTTATTATCCAAAAATACTTTCGCTGATAGGAAGCTGCATTATTGCTGAGTACCACAGTCTATATTTTGACTATGTGCCATTGGAGTGTGTTAATTGCCCGTTTACTTGCACTTTTCATGACCTGTGCCTCTGACGCGGCAGTAAACGTAGCGACCTAACTTGGCCCAAACACTTTCAATTATTAAAGCTATTATTATCATAGATACAAAAAAAAACTGAAGAAAATTCCATACCATTAATGCGGGCGATTGTAAGGGCAATAGGGCAGAAGGAATTAGTAATAAATTGATAGTGTAAAGTCGACCAATGAATGTAAAGGTTCTTTACTAGAATTTTGTTAGTTTTAATGATAATGGCGAAAGAAAAAACTAACATAAATATAATTAACATTCATAATTGAGCAGTACTAAGCCTTCATTCTTTCATTCAATTATTTACGTCAAATTAAATTGAATATGTTACTTTATTGTCCAGCAAAAAAAATATTAGCTTTGAATATCTAAAATCACATTTATTTCGAAAAATGAGAGAATATGGTGGGTTGTAGGTTGGGTTGATCTGTCAAAACTCAACCCAATTATGAGGTAATTGTCAAATAAGTTACAAAGCACAATGTGGACTCGGTCTTTCGGTACAAATCAAAGGTAGGTAGGACCAATAAATTGAATTATGATAATATTCCTTTTGGGAAAATAAACAGCACAAGGACCAATAATTTTGAAAAGCGAGTTTATAATTGAATACCGGATTATGAGGCTCTGTTTATTTTGGCGTTCCGTAGATATAACAGAAAAGTCCTTTTATTCCTGATTGGGTTATGCGGCTATAAATAGACTTTTTAATTAACTGCTCATATAATGTTTCATGAAGATTTTTCAGTTAATAGTGAACACATATTGAGTTTAAATAAAACGAATCCGTCTTACTATCCTACTCATATTACTGTTACAAACGCGAAAGCTTATAAAGATGGATGAATGTATGGATGGATGGATGTTTGTTACTCTTTCACACTTGAGCGGCTGAATGGAATTTGCTGAAATTTGACACACATTTATTATGATAAACTAGCTTAACAATGACTTTTATCCTATTTTATGAGCCCGTGGGGTAAGGTAGGACCTTAGCTTAATTCTGAAGTCTACAAAAATAAAGTTGCGGGCAGAATTTAGAAATTTTATGGTCCTGGAACCCGATCCATATCATCCAAGACCAATTTAACAGATTATTATATAAAACTCTCAGAAAATCAGCTCGTAATTCCATATTTTATTGTTATGGGTATTCACAAAACCAGATGTTCAATGGAACGTGAAGGAATCGATATATTATCTGTGGAATTACTATATTTTATTCGCATTAGAAGACGGTGCCGAAACGCTATCCATATAAAACCAATATAGTCAATGAGTAATTAATATCGATGAAACTTTGTAGATAGGAATATAAGAATACTTATATCTAGACTTGTATGTAGTTAGTAAATTTTCTGTCAAATAACTAAATTTTAAGATAAAACTGGATGTCGGTGCGATTGGATGCTGTGCGTGTCGTGGGTTCGATTTCTGTACGGTTCAAATATTTGCATGGCCTACAGATAGTTAAATTCCTAGAACAGCAACCTTTTTTTATTAATACACTCAAAAATGATGATCAAAATGAAAAAGAAAAATAATCAAAATGAGAATGGCACACTGAAATTACGTATTGGTCTCTAGATTACGTTTGTATGGTCCTCGTAGCAGCGCTCTGTCGATAATATTCCTTTAAAAATGTACGAAAATCAGGTGTCTGTTGCCAATTCGGTAGCCGATTGGGGTTGGGGTGGCTTTACATTTTAAATTAGGGTTTCCTTAGTAGGTACTTTTCTGAAAACTGGAGATTTTCCTTAAAGATGTTATTAAATGATGATTAAATTCGTTTTTGGGTTATAGGATAATTTTAAGTCAATACAGCTGAGCTGGCATTTGAATCTGATTTTGTAATTAATAAAATAAATACCCCAGGTAAATATAGTTTGGATTGGGAAATGGATCTGAGCATGACGACTGTAACTTGAGGTTGAGAGCTCACCTCATCCTCACTGCACTTAAATTCACCAAGAAAGATTTATTTTTTATGTCATTGGATGGCGAACAAGCCGACGTCCCAATTGATGTTAAGTGGTCACCGTTGCTTTATAGACTTCTGCAACAACAATGTTCAAATGTCTCATCTGCCTATACACTACATATACTGCCTATACACCGGCACTCATACTCTTCAAACCGAAACACAGCATCGCTGCTTTGTTGCAGAAATAAATATGGCGGTAGTACTTCCCCGGATGAGTTCCTTTACAAAAAGCTCTACTAACTACTAATTACTATTATTTTTAGCACCACTTACAGGTCCTGTAATTATGTATTAGTACGGAAACTAAAAGCTTAGTACGCATTTATCTCTGTCAGAAGCACTAAGTCGCTGTTTTCTGTTTAGACACGAAGCAGACTGGATTTTAATTAATTATTTGCGATGTCACGAGCAAGATACTTTCTTGTGCGTTTGTTTAGGATGTTAAAGCAGTTCCTAATCTAACTAGATTATTGTTATTTACTACATAAAGAGTAAATTGTATCACCATCTACATAATTATTATAATTTTTTTTAAAAGAAAACGATGCCGCACCTAAAAATTTCTCCTGTATCGTGTTCTTACAAACATATAAAATCTCACATATAAACAACCAGACCCGTAACAAGTATCTACAGGCCATACAAATATTTGTTCCGTGCGGGAATCAAATCCGCGACACGCAGTGCAGCAGCCAGTCGGTCTGCCACTGCGCCGTGACGTTTCCCAACAATGTCGGGGTCGGCCTCAAGTCTAATCGTACACAACTCAATACCAGTGTTTTACATGAAGCGACCGCCCATCTGATCTCCATAACCCTTTGGTAAGACTGGTTTTCACACTTTAACGCTTCTACAAATAACAACCTACAATTGATAACAGCTGAGACCAACGGCTTTACGTGCTTACCGCAGCACCACATTCAAAACTTCCACACCAACTTCCAAACTCCGGGGTGATACAGTGAAATTACTAATAAAAAAAAACAATAACATTTTGCCCGACCTGGGAATCGGACCCAGGACCAAAAGGACCACACTCAGCAGTCGCACTTGTGACCACAAGATAGCAGCAGCTGTTCTGCAAGTAACAAAAAACCTCACCTTAGCGAAATTCTCGTGTTCTATTGTCAAAGCGGCCTTATCTGTAACAAAACAAAAAATACTTTAGTTAATTAATTAATTAATTATTCTACGCGCGAGACGAGCCTTTGCCCTGCAGCAAAACAACAGCAGTCTGATATTATGATTAAATAAATTTGTTCTTTATATAAAATTGACAATAGCATTCCAATCCATCCGTCCGGTGTCAATCACAAAGGCTTTCTGTACAAAATCCGCAGTGAACGTGCGTTGAAAATGGAATCTACAAAATTCATTAATTCCCACAGATTTGCACTGAAGTCACAAACCTGGCGTGTACAATAATAATTATAATAGTGTTTATGTATGTAATATTTTGTAATCTGTTTTTAAAAGCAAACCGTAATAAGATTACCCTTTTATAATTTTATTAGTATTTTGATTCTGTCAAAACGAGACAGCCCACAATCTTTTTATGATTAAGCTAGCTTCCGCCTGCATGGTTTTTTTCACTTGCTTTAAGTTTAAGTTACGTCTTTGGTTACTGCTCCGATCCTGTGGGTCGTTGCGTAATGTTAAAAGCCTTTATTATTCCACATGAATCTAGCTGTCAAATACAAAAATATTTTTTCGTCTGATAGTTCCAGAGACAAACAAAAAAATCTCTTCAGCTTTTTATATTAGTTTAAATTATCTTATTGAATGAGTACAGTAGTAGTAGCTATAGTATAGTTAATTGAGTTCAGCATATTAATACTAGTTATTTAGAAATAACAGTTGAATGAACATCGCCAACGTGTTGATATCTTTTCAAAGTTTCGTTTACAACTGTTTTATTGATTACTAGCTGTTGCCCGCGACTTCGTTCGCTTTCACTATTTTATTGGATTCAATTTTGTTTTAGCATAACCCTCTTTTTGTAAATTACAGTAAATAACAAAATTAAAATAGCCTAAGTTACTCCTTATAACATTACCTATCTGCGAGTGAGACTCCCGTCAAAATTGGTCCAGCTGTTTCAGAAATTAGCCGAAACAAACAGACAGACAGATAAAAATTTTAAAAATTGTTTTTTTTTATGTTAGTACCGTATATACTTTCATATGCATTTAGTGTAAAGCTTGTACCTAAACTACTACTTGACCTAAATATACCGGCGAACTGTGGGTGTATATTGTTACACCTCTGCCTAACCCTGCGGGGAATACAGGCGTGATAGTATGTGTAAAGCTTGTAATTTGAAATTACAAACAGACCCTTCAATTTTATTTATTTGTTTTGATGATGACACCATAACTTATCCATAACTAATCCAGGCTATTTGACACGTCGAAGACCTTTCTATGGTATATTTTCTTAATATAATGCCAAGTTACCTTTTAACACGCATTGATATTATGATATTATCCATTCATAATATCAATGCGTTCCATTTATAATATCAATACATTCAGAAAACTCGCTTCAAAGGACCAAAAATAGACATACACAATTAGGAATGCCTATTCCTGGTCCTTGTGTACGTACATGTCATTCAATCAAATCATTCGTTCTCTCACTCCCAGTAGATTTCTAAGGCGTGCATTTAACTTAGTAATTCGCAATTCCTGTGAGGTTCAAGCTGACATGGTATGCCGTTGGAATGAACGAAATTTCTCACGAATTTGACGTCTACTTGTACAAACTTAACGGTATAAGGCTCCATTCACGTCAGCATAGCGTAGAGATAAAGCGATGCGTGGCGCGATATAATTTTATGTCGTAACTTACATACATGCGTTATTAAATCAAGGTGTTCAGTATACTAAAACAAAAAAGCATTTTTTTTTTGCCTGTCTGTCTATCTGTTTGTTTCGGCTAATCTCGTAAACGGCTAAATTGATTTCGATGAGACTTTCAATGGCAGATAGCTGATGTTATGAGGACTAATTTAGACAACTTTTGTTTTTGAAAAATACTTAGGGTCCCGCTCAAAATATACCATCGTCGATAACCAACTTTCATGCAGACGAAGCAACGGGAATAAGCTAGTTTTTTATACAAAAGAAGTAGCGCCTTTACCAAATCCTCGCCCAGCAGCCATCTTTGACAGTAACTACGTATGCAAGTGGGCGGCTGTGTGCAATTGTGCGTCTAATCGTCTGGGGACTACACGCTCCTGCAAACAGTCGAGCTAAACTGTGCTGTAGCTTGATAGGGCTGGCAGGGATAAAAAAATAAGGATAAATGTAGTTGATATACATATATGAATAAGATTTTATATGAAGTGGAAAATGTGGTTTTATGGTAATAGTGGCTTCATCTGCTTCGATGTCACCGACAAATCTATTCTTAGGTGTCACTCTATTCACCATATTTCTTCATCCAAGTAGTTTTCATATTAAGTCAGTAAATAATCGTAAAAGTTCGTAAAAACAAAACAGGAGTTAATGTATGAGAAGGCTGAAGGAAGAGGCAGTAAACATTTTTCATTATTTACTTGAATCGACCGCTGTGACTTCATTTTGGGATTTTACACTCGCGTTAAGTAACGTCTTTGGTTACTGCTCCTCTCCCGTCGTAGCGTAATGATATGTAGCCAATACTATTTCCTATGAATCTGACAAAATTAATAAAAAAAACTTTAGCTTTATTAGATTTGTATAGATAAACTACCACGTAATAAACAAACTTAAGCTTATCTATACTATATAAGTATACAATAATAATATTAGAAAGAAGAAAGATTTATTGTTTGTTTGTAACGAATAGGCTCCAAAACTATTAGACCGATTTTAACCATTTCTTCACCAATAGATAGCGACATTATTCCTTAGTAACATAGGCTATATAACATCACGCTACGACACACGGGAGCGGAGCAGTAATGAAAGATGTAACTTAACGCGGGTGAAATAATCCACGCATACGAAGTCGCGGGCAGGTAGCTAGTTATAAGTAAAAAAGCTTTGGTGCGACAACCCTAACAAAACTCCATAATGAAGTACAGCTCAGCGGAAGGAAAGGTAATTGTTCGTAAAGAATTGAGCATTCATTTTTGAAGTAAAAAACGGTGCTCTATGATTTACGTAGATATTATTAAGGTGACTCAGTCAAACGGAAGTTTTGTAAATGAACTTGGAAAAACCGTAAATTAAATAATTTTTCAAAAGGTGTTTTGATTTCTGCCCCGACGCAAAAACGCCGGGGTGTTATAAGTTCGACGTGTCTGTCTGTGGCATCGTAGCTCCCGAACGCATGAACCGATTTTGATTTAGTATTTTTTTTTGTTTGAAAGTTGAATTAGTCAAGAATATTGGCTATGTTTGATTGAAATCGGTTCAGCGGTTTCAAAGTTATCAGCTCTTTTGTTAGCTGCGGTAAGGATTTTTATTGTTCTATCGGGAGTTACTTAATTTGTTTTTTATTAAAAGCTGATGACAGCTTTTTGACAGGTGAAGGTGAAGGATACCTTCACCTGTATTACTTATATCCTGGAATATTGCAATAAATATTTTACAACCTTCCACTGAAGCTATCGAGCTGAAATTTAGCACACACGTTCGGTTCTATTGACAATACACAATTACTTAAATGCCGCCAATTTTAATCCAATATATTGTTTTGAATAACACTACATAATATTTGTAACACATCATCTACACTAATATTATAAAGAGGAAAGATTTGTTTTTTTTGTGTGTGTGTATGTTTGTAATGAATAAAGTAAAAAACTGAAAAAAAAATCAAAAATTCTTTCACCATTAGAAAGCTACATTCACCCTGAGTAACATAGGCTATATAACATCACGCTACGACTAACGGAGGCAGAGCAGTAACCAAAGACGTCACTTACGTCGTCACACGCAGGTGAAAAAACTACGCGGACGAAGTCGCGGGCAGTTCGCTAGTATTAAATAGTATTATTATTTCTTTTTTATTTGGACGGCTTTGCTCTTGACTGTTGTCTAGTTCAGAGGTGACAAAGACAAAGTCGACGATAGAGTGAGCTTACCTAGAAGAAGCCTGTTCACTTTAATTTTGAAGAGATTAGGGTTGAAATATGAAGTAAGCTGAAAGTATTTTAATATTATAGTTGGGTTCAAATTTTTTTACTTCTTTTTGTTTTTGAAAAATGTGCTAATAAATCAAGTGCTTTATTAGAAGCACTTACAAACAGTTAAGAGAAACTGACCTTAGAACCAAGTTTATGTAATCAATTTTGTATTAAGATCTTTATGTTTGTCAGAATAAAGTCTAAGATACGATAACGGTTTAAACCCGTCTGAGGTTACATATACTTGTTGTTGTACACAACTCCAGGACACAGTTACGAAGAAACAATGTGTGTTTTACTTATAATATAAGAACATGTTTTATTTTTCAGGAATTTTACATAAAAGTATATTAATTTGAACATGACATTTTCTAATAATTCACCTTGTTTGAAATAAATTAAGACAAATACATGACTTGTGACAATATAAAAGTAACTTGATCTCAATTACTTTCACAGTCGTGTTTTGAGGGCTGCGCAATTGTATTTTGCAAAAACAACTTTGAAGAAAAAAAGTACTTACCCAAGCAAAAACAAGGTAGCAATTAGCTTAAGCAGTTTCCATTTAATAATGAACTAAAAGTTGACAGAAATAGAGCTGAACATTTCATAATTGCGTGCAAAATAATAAATGCTACAAAAATTAGAACCTTGCACACAATTCTCAACTTTATTTGTAATCAGTTTTAGTTAATTATCTATACTAACACAAAAAGAATTTTGTTTGTTTGTTTAAATGCACTAATCTTGAGAACTGCCAGATAGACAGAAACGCCAGAAGACAGAATAGCCAAATTCATTTGGAATAGTATATCATCACGCTACGACCCACGGGGGCGAAGCAGCAACCAAAGTCGTAACGCGGGTGAAAAGAAAACACACAGTCAAAGCCGCGGGTAGATGCTAGTCAATTAATAAACGAAAAGTGGTCGGGTGAATTGTTAATGTATTATCGCTAACCCTCATTCTGAATAAAAAAAAATCCTATCGAAGTCATAACAAAAAAATACCCCTTTATACTTATACAATTCCAAATAAAAGAATACCTATTCATCTTATTTGAACGAGTGAATCTCAATTATCCGTATAAACCATAAAACTAGATAACACACACACACACATATCCCCTTACACCCTAAAACTACACCCCACTACGTCGGAAAGACGTTCATGTAGGATAACGTCAGATGACGTCACAAAATGGCCTCACAGGAAATTGATATTTACGATCCGACTATGGTAAATATACCATATAGTGACTCCGATATAGGGTGTATGTCATATGATCAAAATTAATGCTCGATTTAGCAAATAGGTTCCAATATGTGATTTTTTACCGAAGCCATTTAGTTTTAGTGTTATGCTTTGTTCATTAATTAGAGTTGATAATATTTTTACATATAAAAGCAATAAGAATAATAAGCATAACGAATAAATACAATTGTTGGTGATCAAAGGACCACTTTTTTATAAAAAATTGGTCCTAAGTTACGCAGGAGCAAAAAGTCTGAAATTAAATAAAGTATACTATGAAAGGTCAGCATTTAGAATTTGGCTATTTTTAGATCATTATAAAAGTCAGATTTTTATTTTATATCTTGCTGATACCAACACGTTATCAACCATTTTGACACCTGACACATTTTTTTTTTCGGAAGGAAGGTCAAGGGCGTCCCCATTTCCAGAAAACTTATCTACATTTAAGTATTGTATGATATTATATTGACGTTATTTCTTCCGATCATGGCGACCAGTCTCAATATAGACTAGCCAAGTACACAGGAGATATTATATCACACAAATGTGTGTGCAAATACAGGTGCACTCTCATTTCTCTCACTCTCATAGTCCGATGTGGACGGCAATCCGACGCAACCAGGAAAATGTAGCACCAACGGCTTCACGAGCTTTTCGAGTTACGAAGGTGTCACACCACCAACTTTGAAACTCCGAGCTGCAACTAAGAAATTCGTAATGGAAAAACCCAACATCCGTATTTAACCACGCAACGTCCACCAGTGCGAACGTCATTAACCAACTAGTTGAATAACCCATTAACCATTTACGCAGTCGTAACCAACTTAATAAACCGGAAAAAATGGAAAAAGATTATTTCAGCGTCCGTCATTACTTCTAACTAATAAAAACCGTGTACGATTCTTCGAGTTAAATCATAAAAATGTTTTGTTGCTTCACATTTTTATGGGTTCGTGTCGTTTTCATGGAGTTTTGCGTCGTAATTGAATAGGTACTATTTATTTTGAGTTGGCAATGGTTCTTTCAAGATTTACACGTGACTTTTGGGTATCAGGAGAACCGGCTGCAGAGGGCGCCGTGGAAGCTTGGAAAGCAGATAAAGTTTAATGGGGTCAATTCAAAATTGGGCTTGTGATGTACCCTTTTTTTTTTTGGTGGGTTTGAAATCATCAATTAAATTCTCCCGCCCTGGGCGGGGCGGGGGGGGAATGTCAGACTTTTATTGACTAAAACCCACCCATGTTCCTTCTTGTGCCCTTTGCGTTCCAGGGCGCGGTATCTCTTACGAACAACCCGCAGCCCCGGCAGGCATCGGCCCTCAGTGGCCCCTTCCCTTTGCTGACATCTCTTTGAGGCGCGCGTGGAACACGAACGCGCCGTCGACACGGCCTGTCGTTATGCAACTTAAGGACGGTGAGCTACCCATTGCTCACCGTCCACAGGCCCGTATCTACGGTGGCCGGGAGTCGTCTCGCGGTGATGTACCCTTAGGACCAACAATAAAATTGAAACGGCATAATTAGGCATCGCAGCTGATTTTTATATCGACATTTTGTTTTAAATTGTACCAGCAGTGTATTTACATCTTGATAAAATGATATAACAAATTTTGATGTCGGATGTTGTAACGTGGGCAAATCATCAAACCAAGTGAGCAAAAGATGGTATTGGTTGGTTTACAATGATTTTACTTTATTTTTATAGATATAACTGCCTCGGTAGCCTAATGGTCCTAAGCGCGACTGCTACGCTAGAGGTCTTGGGTTCGATTCCCAGGTCGAGCAAAAACTATTATTGTGTTTTTCTATGAAATTCTCAGTAGCAGCTCGGAGTTAGGATTTGTGCCCGGTTAATGGCAATAGGCTCGCCCCCTATTACATGGGACCTAAACATACTGGCGAACTGATTTGCTCGACCTGGAAATCAAGACCTCTAGCATAGCAGTCGCGCTTAGAAACACTAGGCTACTGAGGCAGTTATCTAAATTCACCGAAAAATTAATTTTACACGATATCATTGCTTTTCTGACTACACATAAAGACATTTCATATTATATCGTTTATGACGGAATACGTTATCTCATAATGTTTGTAATATGATGGTCCATATAACTAAGCTGTGCTTAAGTACGGATGAGAATAAGACGTAAAGTCTTGAACATAAAATACCAAATGAAAGTCGCGATAAAGCACCCACCTTCCAATTTAACTTGAAAGAATGAGAGATTGACGTCATATTTGTGAAAAATCTCCTAAATAATGCCAGATTTAAATGTTAGGAATAATGTTTCCTTGGAAACGCCATTTCCCTATAATCGACTTTTAACGTAGAAAGATAAGGTATTCATGTAAATGTTTTTTGTTTTTTATTTTCCTTTATATTATCCTATAATCATATTCGTAACGTTCCGCTGTTTTATATCAATTTAATCGCTGAAATTCAAGCCTCATTATTATTTTTACAAAGGTTTTTATGATAAAGAGGGGAGAGGGGGTTTTTGGTATTTTTGTAGCTGGTTAGCTCTTAAAGTCCTGACCCGATTGGAATGAATCTTTCACAAATGGAAAGCTTCATTATTGATGGATGTAATAGGCTTTGTTTAACGGTATACATGACTTCCATGCGGACGAAGTTGCGAGCGGAAGCTAGCTTTACCGCAAATTCATTCTGTATTTTTATCATAGTACCTACGCGCTAGAAAACCCTCTTCAGCATTATTATCAATCAAGTTCTGTAGTTTGTTAATGAACATGTGTCTGACGAACAGACTTACTCGATTTATCAGATGTATTAATATAATTAGATTTGTGGAAAGTCACGAACAAATTCTACATGTGTATTTGTAATGCAATTTGTAAAGTTTTTGGAACGCCCATCACGCGATAAGTAGAGGAATAATCCTACTATATTATTATATATGCAAAAGTTTGTAAGGATGGATGGATGATTGTACATTGGTACATCTCTGCCTAACCGTTCGGGGAGTACAGGCGTGATGGTATGGATGTTTGTTACTCTTTAATGGATATTTAGCACAAATATTATGGATAATTGACTAGCCTAACACATACGATTTTTATCCGGTTTTTGTGTTCCGTTGCTAAAATCTACGCAAACGAAATCCCGAGGAGTAGCTAGTAGGTAAATAAATTAAACTAGAATTAAATTAGAAGCCATACGAAAGGTAGGTACACAAGTAAGTAAATTTTCATCCCCATTTTCCGTAAGCTTTGCCAACATTCAAGTACTTAGGCACTTAGGACCACGGTGCAGTAAGTGGCCCCATATATCTTAAGAAAAATGTTCCCTTTTCGTAGAACACTCCTTTTTATGGTGTTTTTATTTTTCTTAAATCTCGAACTTAATGACCTTTTTCTTGAATTACTTTTGTTTTCATGCCAAAACTTGGACGGAGAAAAAACAAAAGAATTGTATCGTATTATCGTAATATCTGTCTTAGCTATATGTGATAAAGTTTGGAATCCTTTGTGGGGTCCTAAATGGAATTGTTGGTGGAGTGTATCATGAGTTGTGTTGTAACTAATAAAGGCTTCATATCCCAAGGGAAAAAAAACGAATATTTATATGAAAAATTAACGACGAGCATAAAGTGGCTCTTGTTTACATGATTTATGTGCAGATAAGTAAAAAATGTGTTAACAATACCAATATTTAATGTATGGCAGCAAGAGTTAATGATAGTAGCCTATGATGGTCCCACAGCGGGGCAATGGCCTCGTCTCATACAGAGAGGGCACGAGAATTGATCACCACCCTCGCTTAAAGTTGGGTACTGACCGACGTTACATGGCGTAATGTAATGTGCAGTAACGCATTATAATTAGACTCTAACTGCCTCGGTAGCCTAGTGGTCCTAAGCGCGACTGCTACGCTAGAGGTCTTGGGTTCGATTCCCAGGTCGAGCAAAAAGTGTTATTGGGTTTTTCTATCAAATTCTCAGTAGCAGCTCGGAGTTAGGATTTGTGCCCGGTTAATGGCAATAGGCTCGCCCCTTATTACATGGGACCTAAATATATCGGCGAACTGTGGGTGTACATTGTTACACCTCTGCCTAACCCTTCGGGGAATACAGGCGTGATGGTATATGTATTTTTTTTTTTAATTAGACTCTGGCGCCTTAACCACATTCGGTTATAATGATGTTGTGCTTGTGGTAGACTGAAATGGTTTATGATTGTCATATTGCAAATCGAAAAATGATTCAAATCACCCTTGCAGTATCTCCTTTTTGATAGTTCAGTAGAAATTATCGACAGCAAGTGGTTTATTTGCACTGGCCTTAATTGGTTAAAGGGCCATCGGGTAGCAAGGGCTTCTTCTATTGACCTCTGCGACCCAATTTGATGGAAAATGATCTGACATTACACACTTTTAAAGCGTTCCCTTCATTTATCACAGTGACCCCAATTTTTTATATTTCGAACTTAAAATTGATGCGTATCGTATACAGGGTTATTTGTACAACAATGACAACCTTGCAGGACTGTATTACTATCATCATAAACAACAACTTTTGTTCTATAATTTTTTACACAATCAAGCGACGCAAGCGCATTGAAGTGAATGACCGACTCAAGGATTTCCGTAAATTTGTAAATAGGTCAAGTACAAACACCCCCGCCGCCCTAACCCCGCTCCCCTCGCCATTTTACTAACGCTTTCGTTTGCTTCGCATAGACTTCGTAACATTTAGAGCGTTCAATTTAAATGTTTTTATTTTTGTATGAAAATCTGATAAATTTTTAAATGTCATAGAACAAAAGTTGTTGATTATGATGTTAGTAACATAGTCCTGAAAGGTTGTCATTGTTTTACAAATAACCCTGTATATGTACCCTATGTACACAATAGGTCGCTATTGTTCAATTTCTTTTGTACTTAAATGATTGTAGTTCAAAGACTCCATAGTCGCCACCCCTAGTAGAAATTATGTTTTTTCTTACTCGTCCTCTAATCTTTTCTGATTAATTACGTTGCGGGATTACAGACAGTTGAATCATTTCTCCGGGAATCATCGGGGCTTTACCTCAGCGCTTTTTTGGTGATATCCACCGTCGAGTCTGGCTTTCAGGGTTTGCACTAAACGCGGGTGACACCGTGGCGTACTCATATAGCTAGTTATAAGTATCATATTTAAACATTGATTCCATTTCACAGCGATATTCGATAACGTTCCAATAATATTTTTGCTACACTATCCATATTTATTTTAACACAAACCTAACAGTACTCTGTTTCAATTGTTTTGTGTGAGTATTTTTGTAAAAGCGTCACAAGGGAAAAAGTCTGACATTTTTGTTAGAAATAATGTCATGTGTCATGTACAAAACTAAAAGAGAAAAAGTATTGTGAAGCATTTTTTTATTTCGATGGTGTAGTATGTTTTTAGCTTATGCTTGCGATTTCTTTCCAGTAAATCTCGTTTATTACGGGGTCTTCTTTTTGCGCGACTTCCTAATTTTTTACTAAAATGGAAGTAGTCTAAGTTAGTTACCATCAACATACTATCACGCCTGTATTCCCCGAAGGGTTAGGCAGAGGTGTACCAATTTACACCCACAGTTCGCCGGTATGTTTAGGTCCCATGTAATAGGGGGCGAGCCTATTAACCGGGCACAAATCCTAACTCCGAGCTGCTACTGAGAAATTCCAAATGGAAAAACCCTATAATACTTTTTGCTCGACCTGGGAATCGAACCCAGGACCCCATGCTCATTAGTCGCGCTTGCGACCACGAGACTAACGGGGCAGTCTAAGTTAGTTCTTATAACTTTACCTATCTGCCAGTGAGAGTCCTGTTAAAATCTGTGCAGCCGTTTAGGATTGTAGCCGTAACAAGCACATAGATTGACAGATCGAGAGACATTTCTTTTTAACATTGGTGTATTTAGTGAAAAATACATATTATTTTGACATTTCTAACAGACACTTCAGTATCATTTATTTGTGGAGATTTAGATTATTTATTATTACTTATTCACCACAAAATACTAGAATATGGAGCGCACGGGAGCGCGCTGTCGAAAATTCTATTCATGATTGTGATTTCAGAATTACCACTTACCTACTAGGAAATGCTTAAACAAAAAAACAACGTCACAAAGAAACTATAAAAGGTCGACTCCCCCCCGAAATGTCAAAGCTTTTAAAAATTACCAGAATTTTGTTTTCTCCGTAATTTTGGACGTTAACTTACAAGGTACTGTGTTTGTAAAAGGAAAATGAAGTTGACAAACTTTTTGAAGCTTTACAAAAATGTTCATGCTTTTGTAAGGACAAGTCATTAAACTTTTATATTTTATTGCTTTACGAGAAAACTTTAGGTACACCATGTGAATTGAAACCGTAAAATACAGGGTGGAAGGGACATTGTAACTAAGACTTTTTTAACGTGTATACAATAGGTACATGCTGCTGCCCGACCTGGGTATCTAACCCAAACCCCTCGGGAGTAGTGGACCTTGACGACCACGAGATTAACATATTACAACATCAAAAACACTACGAAATCCCAACACTCACGACAAACCAAACAAGTATGACAAGAAATAAACGACAATTCAGCTAGCAAGAGCAAATCCTGATACCGTAAACACAGCTTAACTCGACAATACGCCACCAGATCAAGCACCATATAAATTGTGCACCAGAGCTGACAGAATAAATTACAGCAACAAGAGCCTTCACACCATTACAGACTTTATCAAGACGAGTTACAGATGCAAATTGCTTAAATTTGAGATAGCTATGATCTATTCCGAATCAACATGATGTAAGACCTGGTCAACTGTTTACGAAACTGTACGTTTGTTTAGAACTATTTATGTTTGAGTTACAGAAAAACATTAAACAGATATAGTTTGGACACGTGTAGGTAAATAACGTCAGTCTCTAGGTATAGATTTGCTGTATTTTTTTTCTGGTCCTTTGAACCTGGTGAGTAAGGCATAATACAGTGTCATAATACGAGGACCCGTGGCGTAATCTTGTGCCAAAAACTATTTTTTTTAATTCCTTTACGTGCGCTATTAAAACTTGTGTTTGGAAAAAACCAAATGACGTACCTATCTGATTCTGATATTATGTGATGGATTCCTAGTAGTAAAGTATGTTGATTGATAAAAAATACTGGTCCTTTTTTCCTTTCTTTGGAACAAATGAGCAAACTATAAAAAAAATAACCTACTCAAAAAATCGAACTTAGCTAAAAAGCTTTGAACGTTGTTGGATAACATAAAATTTAATCAAAATCAGCAATAACTATATCACTGTTGGATAAATCCTCCCTTTTTTAAATATTTAAATACTGTTGTACTCTACAACGTGACTCTGCCAAGACGTGTTGATAAAACTGTGGCTTTACAAAAACAACAAGACCGGGCTATTTATTGCCCGCTAGGATTTATAGCCCAGAGAAATATAGGAACAATGCTTTCCTTTTATGTCTCCAACAATTCTAGAGTAGGTATTAATAACTTGTATATTAATAAAGCAGAAGTGCTGCCTAGAAAATGGAAGATAAAAATATCGTTAATAATACCAGCCCATTATAAATTGTCCCATTGCAGGGTAAAGGTCTCTTCTCACACGGAGAAGGCACGAGCATTGATCACTACGCTTGCTCAAGGCGTATTGGCGAATTCAGACTTGCAATAACCAAGTCCTCGTTTCTTCACGTTGTTTTCTTTCACCAATGTCAGTATTGTTTAAGATAAACTTAAAAAGTACAGAAGAATTGAAAACACGATGATATTTGCCCGGGTTTGAACCTACAATCTCATGTATTAGATAACTCTGGTCCTATGATCCGAAATTTCATATCCACAACATCCCTGATATTGGGTAAATAAATAAATATTGTCAAACAAACTTTGAACAACCCTTAGTGTATCACTAAAACATTTTTGCCGTGTTCATCCCCAGGTTAACGAAGTCACGCGCGCCAATACAAACTTCAACAGGATTGGCTAAATTTAATACACGGTCCTTTTGACCGCAAACAAAGTGCCCCAAAACTTTTGAAGACTCTTTTAGTCTTATTACGAACGACTTCTAACTTTGGTCTAAGTGTAAAGCTTGGAGGCAGATATTGGTTTTTTGAACTACTAAGTACATAGACTTAGTTTTAGAGTCAAATTTTCTAGTTTAAGAACTTTATTTTCTCACTAGCTTTTACCTCCGACTTTTGACTCTAATGTTTAACAAAGGACCAGTTTGACGGCACAGTTGGCGTTTGGCTAATGTGCTGCGTGTCGCAGGTTCGATTCCCGCACGGTGTATTATGTATCTGAATCTATTATGTATTCAACGCACCCTCGACACAGGAGAAATTTCTAGTGAAGGGCAACGTTTTTTTTAAAAAAAAAAGAAAAGTTTAAACTCCTTTTGTAATCAGACGGAACTAAGTTAGACCCTCGCTTAGAAGGACCGGGTTTTTGTTTAACGCTAAATATGGAATTTTTAAGCGTTTATTTACATTGTCATTGGATTTATGCAGATTTCCTATTTTGGGTCAGAAGGTGTTGTTTTAATTTCTTTAGATCTTCGCTTTGTTGGTTTTACTTTTTTTTACGGAAGGTTAATTTTCAGTACCTCCCTTTATCTACCTTATATTTTTAAATGGCATTACTATCTTGTACGGAGCTACACTAAAACTCATACTTAATTTAAATTTCAAATGAATCAATGTTAAATATCTATAGAATAGAATAGAATAGAATTATTTATTTCAGATAATTAGAATCCATATCATGTTAGTATATATTATTAGCAACAATATTGGCTTATAATTATGTTAGTGTTGTTAGTACTTATAATTATGTAAACTAGGTACTATATGGAACCATCCACTAACCTCATCCAGTGATTTTGTATGAAATCAAACGACAAACCAATCAACGTCAAATCGAACAGGAATGACTTTCAGAATGCCATTGATAGCACCGCGCAAACGCTGCAGCAAAGAAGCCGATTTTTTGCGAATTATGGACCTGAAGCCGTCCGTGTGGGCTTCTGCAAACATCTATGACGTGTATTGATTCGTTATGACAGAAGTAAACCCAATTATTAGTTTGTCAATATTTTCTGGAAAATCTTTGGTATATCGTCGTTCATCAAAACTTTTTAAATTCCAAGGCTTTCTTTTTTCGCATAGGAAATCATCAAATAAATTCCACCGCCTTGGGCGGGACGGGAGGGAGTGTCAAACTTTTATTGACTAAAACCTATCCACGTTCCTTCTTGTGCCCTTTGCGTTCTGGGGGCGTATCGCAGTATCTCTTTCGAACAACCCGCAACCCCACTAACGCGCCGTCGTCACGGCCTGTCATTATGCAACGCACGGACTTTGAGCTACCCATTGCTTACCGTCCACAGGCCCACGTCTACAGTGGCCGGGAGTTATCTCGCGGCTCCCGATGCCCGGAGCGTTTCCCACAGCGGCTGGGACGAGAGGCTCTCAGCCTCAAACGTCCCGCCGCCTCCCTCTCTAGCATAACTGCTTCACAGAAGGAGGAGACTGCTTCCCATTCCCTCTCGCGTCGGACCATGGCTTGCACCAGGGCCGGAAGCGAGAGTTCACGGACAGAGGACTCGGTGGTGCTCCGCTTAAGCGAGGCATACCGTGCGGTGTGCTCCATCGTGTTCTCCGGGCCATCTTCGCAGCGGTGACAACCGGGCGTCTCCTCTCGCCTGATGATGTGCAAGAACCTCCCAAAACATCAATGTCCTGTAAGGACCTGCGTCAGGCGAAAGGTGAGGGCGCCGTGGCGCCTCTCTAGGCACTCCTCAAAGAGGGGACTTGCCGCCTCTATTATGGCGTGCCCTGTACGGGATTGCGACAGTTGCTCTCTCCATGTCGCCATGAGTTCGAGGCAGAGGTCAGTCCGCTGAGCGGCGGTTTGCAACGGTAGCGGTGTTATCCCCCGTCATAGTACCTCCGCGCGTCAATCATGCAGACGCGCGAGGACTAACGCCTCCAGATCCCATGGCGGCAATGCGGCAAAGAGGCTCGCCGCATCACCGGAAATCGTGTGGTAAAATTCCAAGGCTAAAATCGCATATATATAACTGAAAGTGATGACTCCTAATCTCATTGGAGAGGAAAATCGGTAAGATAATAAAATTAGGTGTCAGTCATTGGGAGTGCTTCTCATTTAATTACAGCATCCGGAACTGTACGTCTAACAGGAGCTAACATAAAAGTATTATTTTGTTATATTATAGCAGTTAATAGTCAAGCTCGACGAGAATAAGTTCACACGAGCGGAATGTAAGGTTAGACGCGGAACACCGAAATATGACGTTCAATTTAAGATAAGACCCTCGCACTATTTTTTGTGAGAAGTGGAACTAAGTACTTATAGACTAAGATGCCTACGTCGCCCTGCACAGGGACGGACTGTGAATTTGTTGGGCCCCTGGACTAACACTGCTTAGGGGCCTACTTAATTATTCGAGCAAATTGTCATTTTTACGAATAACTGTTGTCGAAAATAATGTATTACAGTTAATACATTTGTCATTCATTTTGGAGGCTAGGGGCCCCTAAGGGTATCTAAAAATGGTCGGCGTCGCCACGGCCTGCCCAGGAACAGATGGCGACACACACTGCGAGGGCTGGTTCGATGAGGCACCAAAAAAAGAATATATAGAAGAACTCGGGGAAGTCTATGCCTAGCAGTAAGACATTACAGGTTAGAGAAAAAAAAGGAGCCCATAAGATCCTCAGGGCTCGGGGCCACAGTCCTTGGCCCCAGCTTACGCGACGACTACAGTAACCAAAGACGTAATTTAACGCGTCTAGCTATTATTTTATAATATTTTGAACATGTCTACAAACGCTGTAAGTATGCATTATTTATCTTGCGTGTTTTCAAGTAATATAATAGAACAGGCACCACGTTAAATACCTGAACTTATCTTCAACACACCTCTCTAATTAAAAAGAGCAAAGGTAATGAAATACAGTCCTTTTTTCATAACGTTTTCAGTTCAGGAAGGGGCCGTACTAATTAAAAATAATTAACAGCTTAATAACAAAGTACTTCAGCAGGTCTGCAAGGAACGGACGTGACGTCACGACAGGGCGATCAGTCATGGAGAGAACTTTACTTTCCGGGAAAGTGTAGGCATAGGCATGGATATATTTTTATGGAAGGTGTTGAAAAATGTGCCTTTTTACCTTTGGAAAATGGTTCAATATTAACATTTACTTTAATATTAGCAATCACTTTTGTGTTGACAATTCGAAAATATACATTGCGTTATTAAAATTGTTGAGCTGATGAGTTTCCTAAACATATCAAGCAATTGATTATGAATCCCCTTCAAAATCCTTTTGTTTTTGTTGGATTGTTAATGCATGTTTATAACGTAACTGGGGTATAAGGAAACGATTTGTTAGGTCTTTGCGGAATCCTTGCGGAATAAAATGAAAGTGGATTTTATATTAAAAATTGTCACGGGTGCGCGTGTGGTTCACACGGGCTCGCGAGGGCAAGTGAGCGAGGACTGCGGGACTTGAGCCGTGGCAAGGCGCGTGCGGCTTGGAGGCGACGCCGGGGGGTGGGCGGTGCGAGAGAAGCGCGGGTGAGCACCTTGGACCGGCAGGTTGCGCGTAAGCAGATTTTTTTTAGAAATGGGTTGTCTTTAATGTTCCAAAAAGTAAAAGCATCGTTTGACAACCATTTGGGTACTTATTCCATCACGTCCAGAGATGGACTCTATACACCAGATAAAAAAATAAAAAAACCTTTATTTAAAGATTATCAGCTAGTATGTAAAGATTGTAGCAGGTGGTGTTCTGTAGGGCCTGTGGACGGTGAGCAATGGGTAGCTCACCGTCCTTACGTTGCATAACGACAGGCCGTGTCGACGGCGCGTTCGTGTTCCACGCGTACCTCAAAGAGGTGTCAGCACATGGAAGGGGCCACTGAGGGCCGATGCCTGCCGGGACTGCGGGTTGTTCGCAAGAAATACCGCGCCCCCGGAACGCAAAGGGCACAAGAAGGAACATGGGTGGGTTTTAGTCAGTAAAAGTCTGACACTCCCTACCGCCCCGCCTAGGGCGGGAGAAGTTAATTGATGATTTCCCACACACCAAAAAAAAAAAAAGAAAAGGTGGTGTTCTGTGGTTTCTCCCTAGCCCCATGGGAAAAGGCACGAGTTTATATATGTATGCATAGATTATCAACTAGCTAAATAAACCATAAATCCACACTCATAAATTGCCACTGAAACGCGGGTACACGGAACCAAAAAAAAAATATTACCTGCACAAACTTACCTTTTAAAATACACCCAGAGATTTCATTTTATTTCTACATAAAAATCAAATCAGATTCGCAAACAAAAATATATATAAATCAGAAATATTTCACGGTATATAGGTGCCTACCTACCCTATTTATTTTACGATGTTTATACAGATAAACTGAGCTACATACATAATGTTTGACACAAGGTTACGTGAAACAGTAAAATGTGGCTAAAACGGTATATGGTCCATAAAATAGGTGGTAAACCTTTTGGAGAGAAAAAAATGATCATCAAAGCTGATTGACAGCTTTTTCACACAATGGAATTGAGAGCGAAGTAGGAGAGATGCATCAGGAGAACGCTGTGTTGTCATCCTAAAATCTATCTGCCTGACCATTTTCCCAACTAAGTTGGGGTCGGCTTTAGTCTAACCAGATGCAGCTGAATACCAGTTTTTTATAAGAAGCGACTGCCTATCTGACCTCCACAACCCAGTTACTGGTCAACACGGATACCTTTTGGTAAGACTGGTTGTCAGACTTCCAGGCTTCTGACTATCCTTAATGACTGTTAAAGGTCTGTGAATGGAATGATAGCTGAGACCAACGGTTTTATATGATTTCTGAGACACGCGAGCACTTCGAGCCGATACTGAGAAATTCCTATAAAACCCAATAACACTTTTTGCCCGACCCGGGAATCGAAGTCAGGACCTAATGCTCATCAGTCACGCTTTCTTTATCTTTTCTGGTGTACATTTTAGTAGTTACCGCTATAAGTGAGAGCACGGTGCCGCCAAAGTAAAAAAAAATGACCTGACTACAAAATCTGTTGGCCTGAATTGGACTTTTTTTTATCTAGCCTGGCGTGTCCCAATGCTGGGCAACGGGCTCTTCCAAGTTCTTCCAAATTATTTTATTTATGCCACCTCGAAACAGACCTCTCGGTGCAAGCCTAGATCTGGTCAGGCATGGTCTAATTAAAATAAATGATTTAACTTTGACTTGACTTTGACATTTCAACCTGGACTCCCACTACCAAAAACGTTAATTAAGGAAATTTCAACTTTCGATGTGATATATATAGACTAGAATAGCGTGACGAATAATCTAATTAATAAAATGCATGATTGTTATTAATGAGTTATTGATTGCATAGGTTATTAGTTTCGTATTACGTACTCAATAATTGATTAGGAAGACGAGCGTTCGCGTCTAGATATAGGCTTGAATTAATGAGGATCTCTAATCAAACTAATTAAATGGTAAATGTGTAGGTTAATTTTTAACTGACTTCAAAAAAGGACCGAAGGAAGGTGGCTGACTGCCTCGTTAGCCTAGTGGTTCTTCAATTCTCAGGTCGGTCGAAGTGTAATTGGGCTTTTCCGTTAGGAATTTTTTAGTAGTAGCCCTTTTGAAAGTAGGTGATGTGACACCCTCGTCTCTCCGAAAGCAGGTAAGTCTATTAAGGCTTTGCCGGACTGCCGTCCCATCGGACTCTGAGAGTGAGAGAGAAGGGAGTGCACCTGTGTTTGCACACACTCCCGCACAAACAATATCTCTTGCGTAGTTTGCTAGTCCCCATTAAGATTGGCTGCGGAGACCAAAGTTCAGTCGTGAAGATATTATTATTATTTTTCTTATTATTTACTTCGTTATTCAGCCAAAAAGAGCAAAAACTACTAGTAACAAGGACCACTAAAAAGCACAAAAGGTTGCGAACTACCTCTGCTATGGTCCTTTAACTACTTGAAGACTTGTATTGCCTGTTTAGGGGTCCTTAGATAGTTGTTCAGAACCCTAAAGACATTACCAAGCACATTAGTGGTCACCAAATAGTGAAACTTTGGAGATATGGAGGGGTATTTAAAACAAAACTTTTTGAAGGTGAATACAGAGGACATTTCTGGGGTTCCGTGCTCAAGTGGTGTCAAAAGGAATCATATATTTAGCGTTTAATTAACTTCGTTTTTAACCATTACCATCACGCCTGTATTCCTCGAAGGGTTAGGCAGAGGTGCACCAATGTACACCCACAGTTCGCCGGTATGTTTAGGTCCCATGTAATAGGGGGCCAGCCTATTGCCATTAACCGGGCACAAACTCTAACTCCGAGCTGCTACTGAGAATGTCATAGAAAAACCCAATAACACTTTTTGCTCGACCTGGGTATCTGTAGTACTTTAATATTAACCAAAAACACGCCGCCTTTTACTAAATAAGTCACAAAGACACTAGACGAACTAGAACCACAGTAAACTGGTTGACTCGACCAAATAGATTTCTTTGAACACAACATTCTTTGAGAAACATTCTTTGTACACATTTTCTGTCACTTAAGCTTCCAGCTTTGGTAAAAAAGCGCTTTTAAGCGCTACGAAGCAGAAAATTACTGAAGTTTATTATCTACTACCTAATTCTATAGACTTGAAATTCAGCTCAGAACATGCTAAATCTAGATTTTTATAACCTGTAGCGTAATCCAACTTTGTTCTCAATATTAAGCTTATTTACATATCTTAGAAGTCCATTATCTGTTTTCTATAAGATTAAAATTGCTCTGGGTAACGTACCCATGGTTTCTCGACAATTTGTGTAGTAGTAGAGCTCTTTGTGATGTAGGTCGTCCGGGGAAGTACTAACACCATACCCATTTCTGCCGCAAAGGAAGGGTAAGCGTACCGGTGTAATTACAGGCACATGAGACATTTTAACTTTGTCTCTGGGATGGCAACGCATTTTCAAGGCCTCTGGTATTGCAGATGTCTATAGGCAGTGGTGACCACTTAACACCAAAGGTCCCGTCTCGGCTTGTTTGCCAACCAAAGACATAATTTTTTATTTTGTTATGTAACTGACTATCTGCTGATACTATATCCAGGCTCTACAACCCATGTACTAGGTAACGACATACCACTTAGTAAATTCTCTTAAAAAAATATATCATCACCATCACTGTATCAGCCGTAAGACGTCTACTGATGGACATGGGCCTCCCCCATAGATTTCCAAAACGACCGGTTGGAAGCGGCCTGCATCCAGCGTTTTCCTGCGGTATTAATCCGGTCGTCTGTCTACCTTGTGGGTGGGTGTCCTACGCTGGTGTTTGGTCTCCATTCGAGAACTATGCGGCCCCTTCGGCCATCAGTACAAATAAATAAATCCGCGGCAATCTTGCAATATTCGTAAACAAAGAGCATTAATCTAAATTAATATATACTTCTTACTAATTTAAAAAAGTTTAAAAGTATTTTCGTTGGTTTGTTAAAGAGCGATATTCTGTGGAACTACCAGTCTAATTGGAAAAATCTGTTGTATAAGATAGCCAGATTCACGAGGAATAGTATAGGCTATATACCATCACGCTCCGACTCACAGGACCGAAGCAGTAACCACAGACGTAACGTAACACGAGCGAAAAACACAACAAGATCACGTCGCGAGCAAAAGTAAAGAATATAAATCTTCTTTCCTTTACAACATAACATAACAAAACATACCATCACGCCTGTATTCCCCGAAGGGTTAGGCAGAGGTGTACCTATGTACACCCACTGTTCGCCGGTATGTTTTAGGTCCCATGTAATAGGGGGCGAGCCTATTGCCATTAACCGGGCACAAATCCTAACTCCGAGCTGCTAGTGAGAATTTCATAGAAAACCCCAATAACACTTTGCTCCACCCGGGAATCGAACCCAAGACCTCCAGCGTAGCAGTCGCGCTTTCCTAATCGCGACTGCTACGCTAGAGGTCTTGGGCCACAAGGCAAACGAGGCAGTTCCTTTACAATAACGTACCTATTGCCTTATTTAAGAGGCACATACAATAACACCCATTTACTCAGTCTGAGCCCAAAATAACACATTCTACATAAACATACACTAAGTATAAATCCCTAAAATAATATTGCAAGTAAAAACATTTTATCTCGAACATTGCTTTTAAATTCCCTTGCGTAAAACAGTAACAACAAAGCTACATAACGTTATGTTAATGATTTAGCCTAAAGCGCTCGCCGTTCGTTAGGTAATGACGATAATATTGCTAGTTTGGTCAAATATTCAGAACTAATTTGTGCCTGCAATGTTGTTCGAGAAAAAATGTAAGTAACCCCCGATAGAAGAATGAAAATTCCTACTGCAGCTAACAAAAGAGCTGATAACTTTGAAACCGCTGAACCGATTTCCATCGAACATAGCTAAGAACACTGCCTCGGTAGCTTAGTGGTCCTAAGTGCGACTGCTACGCTAGAGGTCTTGGGTTCGATTCCCAGGTCGAGCAAAAAAGTATTATTGGGTTTTTCTATGAAATTCTCAATAGCAGCTCGGAGTTAGGATTTGTGCACGGTTAATGGCAACAGGCTCGCCCCCTACTACATGGGACCTAAAAAAAATCATACCGGCGAACTGTAGGTTTACATTGTTACACCTCTGCCTAACCCTTTGGGGAATACAGGCGTGATGGTATGTATAGCTAAGAACACTCCCGACAAATTCATCTTTCAAACAAAATCTAGATCAAAATCGGTTCATGCGTTCGGGAGCTACAATGCCACAGACAGATACACACACAGACACGTCAAACTTATAACACCTCATCGTTTTTGCGTTGGGGATTAAAATTCGGTCAAAATGGAACAGTAACACCTAAAAAGGATAGTAAATTATACTGACAGCCAATTACAGGTCTTCATTTATATAATACGAGCTTCCGCCCGCGACTTCGTCCGCGTAAAATTTGAAATATTACCTACTGCAAAGTAACCATACCTTTTCCGGGACAAAACGACGTTACAAACAGACACTTTCATTTTCTATATTTGTTTAGATGAATGATTCGACATAAATGCTAAATTTAGAATTGGAAATTTCAATTCGACAAATTACCTCTGCGCCTCGGGGTTCCTAATTTGAAAGTGCTTTTGAATATCTATTTCTGGAAATTTAATTGTGTAAAATGTTCATGACATAATTATGTATTTATTCGTGCTTAATTCTGTGATAATGAGCCAACCGACTAATCTCTACGTAGTATAAAACATACGAGTCTATACGCTTACTATAAAAATAAAGCTTTGACTGCACGGTTTTTTTTTTAGTGATGGGAAATCATCAAACGACTTTCCCCGCCCTGGGCGGGACGTGTCAGACTTTTACTGACCCATCCATGTTCCTTCTTGTGCCCTTTGCGTTCCGGGGGCGCGGTATCTCCTACGAACAACCCGCAGCCCCGGCAGGCATCGGTTCTGAGTGGCCAATTCAAAATTTGCTGCGCGTGGAACACGAACGCGCCGTCGACACTGCCTGTCGTTATACAACGTACTAACGGTGAGCTTCCCATTGGTCACCATTCATAGGGCCGCGTCTACGTTGCCGGGTGTCGTCTCACGGCTTCCGAAGCCCGGAGCGTCTACCGCGCGGATTGGCTGCTGCGCTGCGTGTCGCGTCTTCGATTCCTGCACGGAACAAATTTTTGTTTGGCCTACAGATAGTTGTTCCGGGACTGGCTGTTTGTGTATGTGAGTTTATAAGTTCGTAAACGCACCCACGGTACAGGAGAAAATCCTAGTGTGGGGGCAACGTTTAATTAAAATTAAAAAAAAACTTATATATAAATATGAAGTCTACAAAATCAAAAACGTAGTTTAAACCCAGCGTAAATCGTATTGTACCTATTGTAATGGTCTAAAGTCTAGCACTAACCTAGGCCGAGTAAAAAACTTATAAATACTAATATTATAAAGAGGAAAGATTTGTTGGTAACGAATAGGCTCCGAAACTACTGGATCGATTTTAACCATTTTTACACCAATAAATAGCTAGTTTATTCCTGAGTAATATAGGCTATATAACATCACGCTGTGACACACGGAAGCCGAGCAGTAACTAAAGATGTAACATGACGCGGGTGAAATAAGTTACGCGGACGAACTCGCGGGCAGGTCGCTATTTCTTATATATTGGAACATTGTCAGGATATTGACCATGTTATACCGATTGATGGATGGGAGACGTCCAAATCCTCTTTTTACGAGAGAGCAAAATAAAAAAGGTTATAAGAAAATGGGTGGGAAACGGGATTTTATTTAGTTTATCGACGTGTTTTGTTTTTCTTTGTTGGGTATAATAAAATTGGATGGTGTTGTCAAATCGGTAGAATTCATGTAAACAGGATCTGGTAAAATATATAATGAACTAGGTTCTTATAGTTAAACATAACTAAATGGCCTCATTAGCCTAGTGAACCTAAGCGCGACTGCTACGCTAGAGGTCTTGGGTTCGATTCCCAGGTCGAGCAAAAAGTCTTATTGGATTTTTCTATGAAATTCTCAGTAGCAGGTCGGAGTTAGGATTTGTGCCTGGTTAATGGCAATAGGCACGCCCCCTATTACATGGGACTTAAACATACCGGCGAACTGTGCATGTACATTGGTACCCCTCTGCCTAACCCTTTGAGAAATACAGGCGTGATGGTATGTCTTGTTTTTATAGTTTTAGTTTCATTTTTTGTAAATTTTCAGTAATCTATACTTACTACTGAGTACCATTATAAAGAGGAAAGATTTTTTTGTTTGTTTGTAACGAATAGGCCCTGAAACTACTGGACCGATTTTAAGCATTTTTTCACCAATAGATACCTACATTATTCCTGAGTAACATAGGCTATTTCACATTACGCTACGTCTCAAGGGAGCGGAGCAGTAACGAAAGACGTAACGTAACGCGGGTGAAATAAGCCACGCGGACGAACTCGCGGGCAGGTCGCTAGTGTCAAATAAATGTGCTGTAGTTACTAGGTCCCGCCCGTAAACTTCTTTCGCTTGTTTTTTTTTTCACTTGCTGTAAATTACATCTTTGGTTACTGCTTCGCTCCCGTGGTTAGTAGCGTGATGTGAAAAATACAATTCTATCAACAATAAAAACAATGGATTATAATAACATAAAACCATCACGCCTGTATTCCCCGATAGGTTAGACAGAGGTGTACACCCACAGTTCCCCGGTATGTGTAGGTAACATGTAATAGAGGGCGGGCCTATTGCCATTAACCGGGCACAGATTCTAACTCCGAGCTGCTACTGAGAATAATACTATACCCCGCGTATAGTTACTTCTTAGGTTACTGCTCCGCTCCCGTGAGTCGCAACGAAATCTTACTAATACTACAAAGAGGTAAAGTTTGTGAGGTTATAAGGGGTAATCTCTGGACCTACTGAACTAATTTTGAAAATTCTTTAACCCATAGAAAGCCACGTTATTTGCGAGTGTCATAGTGTTAACGCGGGTGAAATAAGCTAAGCGAACGAGATCGAGGGCAGTTTGTTAGTACATGAAGATACACACATACACGCACACATCTATGTGTGCATACAATATCACTTTTCTCATATTTTTCCCTGAACATTTTTCTTCATAAAATCCATAGGCCCGTCGCTCCTACGACTCGAGCTATCGGCAAAACATTCCGTCAGCCTTACGACGTATCTATACATTTATTTTCCACGTTTTTCCTGGTGTGTATGAAAAAATATGTTGTGGGTACCTACTTATACGCATGACAAAACGTGAAAGGAATTTACGGAGTGAAAGCAAGAACAGTTTTTTTTTAAGAAAAGGATGTATGTACCATCACGCCTGTATTCCCCGAAGGGTTAGGCAGAGGTGTACCAAAGTACACCCACAGTTCACCGGTATGTTTAGGTCCCATGTAATAGGAGGCGAGACTATTGCCATTAACCGGGCACAAGTCCTAACTCGTGTTATAAGTTTGACGTGTCTGTGTGTGTCTGTCTCTGGCATCGTAGCTCCCGAACACATTAACCGATTTTAATTTTTTTTTTGATTGCAAAATGAATTAGTCGGCAGTGTTCTAGCTATGTTTGATGGAAATCGGTTCAGAGGTTTTGGAGTTATCAGCTCTTTTGCTAGCTGTGGTAGGTATATTTATCCTTCCGTCCTAGGTTACTGTAATTTTTTTACCAAACGATTTAAACAATTACGATACAATTTATATGGGACCACCTCCGAAGTATGACCTACCAAACAAAGAATCATCAAAATGCATTCATAATTAGCGGAATGCCCGCGACAGCAAACATACAAAAACCATACAGTCGAATTAAGACCCTCGTCCTTTTTTGAAGTCGGATAAAAAGGAGCCTATGTCCTTTCTTGTAATATAAACTTCATTATCACCAGCCTACAACAGTCCACTGCTGGCCATAGGCCTCTAAAATCGTACGCCACTGACAACTTTTTGGCAGCTCTCATCCAATGGATACCCCATCAAGATTGTTTTTGGTCCTAAGAAATCAAGTATTTAATCTCCAAAATAAACTAAAAACCGTTACGACGATTTATAAATCTGTTCGCATTATTATAAGAGCTGTCAAACTGACACTAAGAAAAATGTTGCCAAAAAAGAAAAATCGGAAAAGTTTTTATGTTTACAAATTGGTGTAATCCTTCAAGTGCGTGCCAAGTAATTGTGGGGTATCGTGCCAGACGCCATACTCGAAATAAATCATAATATATACTCGGTTTAAGATGTTAATCTACCCTAAAAAATAGTTCAACTTAATAGTGGCCGCCATTGTACCTAGAACTTATTTTATATGATACTAACGAACTGCTCGCCGGACTTATTTTACCAGCGCTAAGCTACGTTTTTGGTTACTGCTCCGCTCCCGTGGGTCGTAGCGTGATGTTATTTTTGTTTTGTTCAGGATGGGAAATCATTAAATGACTTCCCCCGTCTTGCGCGGGGCGGGAGAGAGTGTCAGACTTTTACTGACAATAGCCCACCCATGTACCTTCTTGTGCCTTTTGCGGTCCGGGGGCGCGGTATCTCTTACGGAGATAGCGTGATGCTATATAGCCTATGTTACTTAGGAATGATGTTGCTATCTATTGGTGAAAAATGATGAAAATCGGTCCAGTAGTTTCGGTACCTATTCGTTACAAACAAACAAGCAAAATTTTCTCTTTATAATATTAATATATACAAGAAGAGATACCGCGCCCCTGGAACGCAAAGGGCACAAGAAGGAACATGGGTGGGTTTTGATTTCCCACCCACCAAAAAAAAAATATATATATACAAGAATCATTAATAGAGAAATAGAGTGGATTAAAAGAGAACGTAATGACAAAAATTGGAAAGAGTATGCTTAGATGGTTCGATCATGTTGAGAGGATAAGTGAAAAGTGACCAGCAAAAGGAATTTATATGGCAGATGTGAATGGCAATGCAGGGAGGGGATGCCCTAGAAAGACCTACAGTGACCTTATTGGTGAGGTTCTACAGAAAAGTCGGTTGTGCAGTACTCGTAACCGACATGCCTGAATGACCGGGTGTATGATCGTGGAAGAGACGAAAGGAATCTGTAAGGATCGTAGCAGGTGGTGTTGTGTGGTTTCTGTCTACCCCCATTGGAAAAAGCAAGAGTTAATGTACGTAAATTGAGCAAATTACAGAAATATTACATTACATATTGTGTAGGTTACAAGTACCAACTTAATACCCATAATATATTATAAATATACCATCACGCCTGTATTCCCCGAAAGGTTAGGCAGAGGTGTAACATTGTACACCCACAGTTCGCCGGTATATTTAGGTCCCATGTAATAGGGGGCGAGCCTATTGCTATTAACCGGGCACACATCCTAACTCCGAGCTGCTACTGAGAATTTCATAGAAAAACCCAATAACACTTTTTGCTCGACCTGGGAATCGCACCCAAGACCTCTAGCGTAGCAGTCGCGCTTAGGACCACTAGGCTACCGAGAATATATTATGTGTTATAATAAAATTCTTCCGACCGACGCATTGTAATGGCCCCTTTAACTATTTAGAATGTACGACCCAGGAGTTATACATGACACTTCAAGCTCTAAAAAGAGACATTCACGCAGTTATTAAACGTGAAATAAATCCTATTTAACCCATCAATAAATAATGACAGAGTATTATTGTCTCTCTCTGCAGAGCAAAAGCTCTCATACAGAGACGGCACGAGCATTGATTACCAGGCTTACTCAAGAGACTGGCCATTTCAGACTTAATTACTAGGGACCTGCCCGCGTTATGTTACATCTTTCGTTACTGCTCCACTTCTTCTATTCGTTACTAACATAAAAACAAACTAAAAATCTTTCCTCTTTAAAATGTTAGTGTAGATAAGTCTAGAGATTTCTGTCACGATGTTTTCCTTCACCGATGTCAGTGATGTCCAAGATAAATTTAGAAAATACCTACATACATACATACCGTTACGCTTGTATTCCCCGAAACGTTAGGCGGAGGTGTACCAATGTGCACCCACAGTTCGCCGGTATGTTTAGGTTCCATGTAATAAGGGCGAGCCTATTGCAATATTAACCGGGCACTAGGCTACCGAGGCAGTGTAGAATATACATTTAATTTTGAAAATGATCATGTTACTTGCCTGACCTGTGCGAACCTACACCCTCGAGCATGAGAGTCGGCCACCTTAACCACTGGGCCATCACGGCATTTAAAACCAATTAGTTCCAATTTTAACCAATTAATAGTTTAGTCAAAATCAATTTAAAATTAATTACAAACAGATAACTGTCTAGTCAACATGGATTTCTAAATCAATGAGTTTACAATTCAATTTACTGAAACGGCACCTACAAAAGTTAGTTATGTTAACAAAACTAATTAATCAATTAATGTTAACAGCACAATTTCTAATGTTTTAGGCAATTTGATAGAAATAACGACAAATAGCAGATAATGTACAGAAAATCCACTTCGTATTACAACAACATTTTAAGCGTATTTCATTTCATTCTTCTCCATACAAAACTTAACCTTTTGGAAGGGGGAATATATTTTTAATTAAACTTAAAAAAGAAGAAGGTTGACAATTCATCTCCACTGAGGGCCGATGTCCACTGAGGGCCGATGTCCACTGAGGGCCGATGGCCACTGAGGGCCGATGCCTGCCGGGGCTGCGGGTTATTCGTAAGAGATACCGCGCCCCCGGAACGCAAAGGGCACAAGAAGGAACATGGGTGGGTTTTCGTCAGTAAAAGTCTGACACTCCCTCCCGCCCCGCCCAGGGCGGGTGAAGTTATGTGATAATTTCCCACCCCTAAAAAAAAAAAAACAATTCGTCTATATGTATTTTTTTTGTATGTGTTATGCGATAATTCCGACAAATACGGATCGATTTTGATGATTCTTTTTTAGTTTGATAGGCCATACTTCAGAGATGGTCCCATAATTTTTTTATCGAAATTCGCTCAGTAATTTAGTAAGAAAATAAAATAACTGAAAACATTGTGTTATACAAGTAAGCTAATAAGCGTATTTTGCTTTCTTGTGACTTTTAAGTGGTGTCTTGTTAATTTACGTAGTATTACTGTTCCTTCATGGATTTAGATGACAGGAAGTTGATACTAAAAAGCGAAAAATAAAAACGGTTGTCTATTTTATAAAATGTTTTCAAAGACGTTCAAAAGTGAAATATTGTAACCAGGATTTTTTTAAAACCAAATTCAAAACAGTCCGTATAATTTTCTGCTCATTCTTCTCGATAGAGACCTACATTTTCGAACAAGCAACTAGCTTCAACTTTCCGTATAATTTCTTGACAATTCGAAAGTGCCTATGAATGGTTACATAAATGCTTTTACTTTGGAGATCCTTAATAAATAAATAACTGAGTGAACCTTCTGATCTCATATTACGTCGTGTAATAATTAACTGAAAATCGTTAGCGGCTTGTGACATAATAATTAATAAATGGTAGTTACCTATGTTACCTGCGTCTGAAATATGTTTAGTTTGAACGATGTAAAATAAAACTGGCCAAGTTCGAGTCAGGCGCGCATCTACATAAAGGGCTTTTTTATATCAAAACATACCATCACGCCTATATTCAGGCAGAGGTGTACCTATGTACAGCCACATTTCGCCGGTATGTTTTTAGATCCCATGTAATAGCGGGCGAGCCTGTTGCCATTAACCGGACACAAATCCTAACTCCGAGCTGCTACTGAGAAGGTCATAGCAAAACCCAATAACAGTTTTTGCTCGACCTGGGAATGGAACCCAAGACCTCTAGCGTAGCAGTCGCGCTTAGGACCACTAGGCCAACGAGGCAGTTTTATATCATTGGATGACATACAAGCCGACGGCCTACCTGATGTTAAGTGGTCACCGCTGCCTATACACATCTGCAATACCAGAGGCCTTCAAACCAGAACACAACAAGTTTAAAATATTACATGTTTTATAAGCTCCCCCCAAACACCCACCAAACAGACTGGCGAACTGTGGGAGTAGATTGGTAAACCTCTGCATACCCCTTTGGAAAATACAGGCATGATGGTATGTACGGTCAACAAAAGATATAAGTAACCAGATCGTCTAATATAGTTGAAGTTTTTTTTTTAAACCGGTGGTCGTTTTAAAATGAAATTTAATTTAATTAGTAAACTGTTCATTTTCTATTAATAAAAACGAATTTAATTAAAAAACATCTATTTTTAAAATACTTTGAATTTATTAGGCGACTCTGGTTACTTATCTCTGTTGCTGACTGTACATGTTGTATAACGCCAGATTAAATCAAATTAATTAAAAATTTCATATCATGTTTACCTATCAATTACTTACAAAACACTACATACCGCGCGAGGCGTTAATGAAGCGAGTTAAAGGATTATTAACTCGCCTTGTTGAGGAGTAACTAAATTAATATGGTAGTTATTGGGTTTACCGCTGATCTTCAGAACCAGGATAACGTTATGTAGGGTAAAAGTGGGATAGATGCCACACTTTTTGAAATCATTTTATATCTGCCAGTACAAAAATCCAAACATTTTATTTACAAACCTAGCAAGTACTTTGGTTCTTTATTTACAAATTTATGAAAAGTAAAAAACATTAACCTTCGATATTTCCAGCGTATTAGCGATTTTTGCGGACCTCTAGCTTTTGGGACAACTATCCCATCATATATGGGATATTTGCCTAGTCCATATAAATTACGTTTAGGATAGTCGCCACGCTGAGAAACAAGGCATCTATCCCAAAAAAACTTTGATCGCTCCTTGCTTCCCCATGCGATCGCACATGAGACACGGTCCACTTAGAAGAAGTTGGAAAGTATTCCGATAGATAAATTAAATAGCACGCTGTTCTTTCACGAAACTAGAGTAATTGCAATCGGGGGACTCCTGTGGCGTCTATCCCACTTTTACCTTATGTGATTTCAGTGGCACAACATTGTACCCTAAAAAGCTAACCTTCTATAAACCCCATTTAAGCTAGCCATCCGTCTAACCGGCGGGTATTAGAAAAACTATTTTTTTACCATAAATGTAAAATTAATCCTGTTGTTTTTCAACCCCCGACGCAAAAACGACGGGGTGTTATAAGTTTGACGTGTCTGTGTGTATGAGTGTCTGTCTGTGGCATCGTACCTCCCGAACGCATGAACTGATTTTAATTTTGTTTTCTTTGTTTGAAAGGTATATTAGTCAGGAGTGTTCTTAGCTATGGTTGATATAAATAGGTTCAGTGGTTTCAAAGTTATCAGCTCTTATGTTAGCTGCGGTAGGGATTTTTATTTTTCTGTCGGGGGTTACTTAATGATAGTTTTAAGTTTAGCAATGAAAATACATTTTCCAAATTGTCCTTATTTACTTACTTTTATTACTACAGTAACTTTTCTGAGAGCTTAAAAAACAGCGATATTTCTTTACGCTACCCGTCGATTCGACAGAGGTTAGATTTCTAAGGTTAAGAATGGTCAAGCAACATACCGTCACTCCTGTATTCCTCGAAGGGTTAGACAGAGGTGTAACCAATGTACACCCACAGTTCTCCGGTATATATAGGTCCCATGTAATAGGGGGCGAGCCTATTGCCATTACCGGGCACAAATCCTAACTCCGAGCTGCTAATGAGAATTTGACAGAAAAACCAAATAACAATTTACTCGATCTGGGAATCGAACCCAAGACCTCTAGCGTAGCAGACGCGCTTAGGACCACTAGGCTAACGAGGCCGAGGATTTTATCGACGCTAATAACTGTTTTAGAACTACGACAATAATTACGCAACTCAAACTCACAGTAATCATGAAAATCTGAATCAAAGGGTGTTACTACAGGAAAGCAATTGGAATCCAATCTCCGTTCATACACCACCTAATGGACTATTAATGTCAATATGACTCTTAATGCAACAATAATAGCTTTGTTAACAATTGTACCAAGAAATGTTTGATACACGACTTCCTTGGAAACCAATGTGAAATACAACAGTTTATAATTAGGGAGTATTATAGGCTATACAACATCATGCCTCGGTAGCCTAGTGGTCCTGAGCGCGACTGCTACGCTAGAGGTCTTGGGTTCAATTCCCAGATCGAGCAAAAAGTGTGACTAGGTTTTTCTATGAAATTCTCTGCAGCAGCTCGGAGTTAGGATTTGTGCCCGGTTAATGGCAAAAGGCTCGTCCCCTATTACATGGGACCTAAACATACCGGCGAACTGTGAGTGTACATTGGTACACCTCTGTCTAAACCTTCAGGGAATACAGGCGTGATAGTATGTTTTGTTAAAATTACAACATGTTTTACGAAAATTAATTTTAAATGTTCTAACTAAACTTTAAGTGCTCCAAATATTTTGCATGCATCACATTGCGGTCTACCATAAACTGGAATTTTCTCACCAAAAATAAAAGCAATAATATTGGCTCAATATAACTTAGTTTGATGGGCAGTAATCGACTATTACATTGTGTCTGTTTACACTGTGTAAACAAGTGATTATCACACATTACCTATATCAAGGACCAATCACAACATATTCACCTTACACCACTAAATCAATCAGACATCACAATCAATGTCATAACGTAACCTAAACATACTCCCAAATTTACGTCACCCCAATCCAACCAAAGATTTAGGTCGCCGATAACTTTGTAGTTAGGTACAGTCGGCCAAACTATTTGGTATTCAGGTAACTTACGAAATACTTTGTGCTGAGAAGTCAATCTTTTACAGCACCCCCTTAAAGATGACTTCTCGACAACGTGTCAAGGTAGTCTAGTCTTATTTTGGCCAATAAGTAATTAAGCTTGATTGTTGCTGGCACGGCGGCGCAACGGCTGAGCGATTGGCTGTTGCGCTACATATCGCTGGTTCGATTCTCACATGGATCAAATATTTGTATAGCCCACAGATAATAGTTTCGAGTCTGGCTGTTTCTGTATGTGAGCTTATGTGTTTGTAAACGCTCCCACGATATAGAAAAAATCCTAGTGTTTGGCCATGTTATTTCTTAAAAAAAAATGGTGCTTAGAATAAAAGCACTTAAACCCAGGCTTGTGGTTAGTCAGTTGCCCGTCAAATAAGTTAATTTCAAAATCATACAAAAATAATGAAAGGGATAGGACGGGAACTTGCTAACCACTGGTCCTTATTTCATAAATCGTCATTATTTTTCCTTTTCGTTCAAAATATTACCGAACTACTTTTGTATGAAGTACGCTGCCAGGAAAGTCTTCTTATAAAAATATTGGCTGCTTAGCTAAACATATGAGCTGAAGGAAGTGTCAGACTCTTACTGACTAAAACCCATCCCTGTTCCTCCATGCCATTAGCATCGCAGGGCCGGGGTGACTCTATCGAAAAAAATCCGCAACCGTGGCAAACAATGTTGACCTGTATATCAAATAGTTAGTTCGCCTGTACATACCCACCTAGCGTAAAGCGTAAAGATTATGATCACAACTGCTGTACCGACAATCACATAAAACTTGGTTTAAATCTTACGTCACGGAACACACACTGTATAACTAAAGTTTTGGTGATATCGAAGAAAAGTTTTGTTTTGTTTGACGGCACGGTTGGCGCAGTGGCTGAGCGATTGACTGCTGCGCAGCGTGTCGCGGGTTCGATTCCCGCACGGAACAAATATTTGTGTGGCCTACAGATAGTTGTTTCGGGTCTGGCTGTTTGTGTATGTGAGTTTATATGTTTGTAAACGCACCCACGACACAGGAGAAATTCCTAGTGTGGGGGCAACGTTTTAAAAAAAAAAATCCTATACATGGTGTAGTTTTAGATTCAAATAATACATGCTTTTTTTTACGAATTATTTATTTTAGACAGTATTTCAGAATAAGCCTTTTTAACCTCAGACGCAAAAACTACGGGGTGTTATAAGTTTGACGTGTCTGTGTGTGTGTGTGTGTGTGTGTGTGTCTGTCTGTGGCATCTTAGTTCCCGAACGCAAGAACCGATTTTGATTTTGTTTCCTTTGTTTGAAAGGGTGAATTAGTCGGGAGTGTTCTTAGCTATGTTTGATGGAAATCAGTTCAGCTGTTTCAAAGTTATCTAAGCTTACTAAATTTTTTTTTTTCAAAAAATTGTTTCATCCCGCCTCAAGCAAAACCTCAAGATGCTTAGTTCGAATTCGGAAATCACTCACAAACAAAATCTAATTTAATATTTTATTTCTTAAGAATCGTTACCCCATTTACCTCGTCAAGGATACAAAACTGCACCTTGAATAAAATCTAATCGCATTTGCATCAATACGACTATCAATCTTACAAACTTGACAATAATGTGGGCATTAATGCCAGGATGAGGCTGAAAATATTATGCGAACGTCCCTCCGTGTCCCACTGCAGGGCAAACGCCTCCCTTCCTTCTATCTTTTCATTTCCCTCTATACACGATCCCAATACTATAAGTAGGAGTATTATATATTTTTAATTAACATCTTGGTTCCAGAACAACAATGAGTCTTTATTTATTGTCTTGTTGCTATACAGTGGCCATTTTGTATTCCTCGTGTCTTTGGTTTTTTTTTATAAGCCAGCAATTTCGTGGTGTTGCCAACTAATTATTTTTTATGTAACAAATCTAGAGAATGCTTACTTGCTTTTTGGAATACATTTAAAATAGGCAAAGTACAATCATAGAATACAGTTCCGTAGTATAAATTTAAACGCGTTGATAATGCGCACTGCAAAGAAGTGGAACTCTCTACCTGCGTCTGTATTTCTGAACGCAATCAACCCTAATCTCTTCAAAGTTAGAGTGAACAGGCTTCTTCTGGGTAAGCTCATAACACATACCATCACACCTGTATTTCCCGAAGGGTTAGGTAGAAGTGTACCAATGCACACCCACAGTTCGCCGGTATGCTTAGGTCCCATGTACTAGGGGGCGAGCCTATTGCCATTGACCGGGCACAAATCCTAACTCCGAGCTGCTACTGAGAATTTCAAAGAAAAAAACAATAACACTTTTTGCTCGACCTGGGAATCGAACCCAAGACCTCTAGCGTAGCAGTCGCGCTTAGGACCAATAGGCTAACGAGGCAGTGAATAGTGGGTAAGCTCACTCCATCGTCAACTTTGTCTTTGTCACCTCTCACCTAGACAAAAGCTTAACCATCTCGAAATAAAATAAAAATGGCCCCAAAATAACTTAAAAGAGACTAATAATATTGCTTATACTTAGTATAATTTGCTAGTATTATAAAATATACCGTAAGCGTACAACCAGTTATTATCTTCAGAAATGTAGATTTTATCGACTCCTAGCAGTAATAAAAACACATTAAATTCTAATACGCTTGGTTCTATTCCCTTAGCGGTCTTCAAACTGCCTTGACATAAATATTAACTACAAAATTATCTAACTCGTCTAGCATTTATTGTAGACTAGCTTTTATCTGCGACTACGTTCGCGTAATTTTTTTTTACGGATCTCTAAACTTTTTGCAAAATTCGAGTAACAATCAGCCTTAACGTTTGTATTCTTTCTCTAGACCGACTTCGGCCATGACGGCTAATCTTATACAGGCTAGCCACTTGGCTACTGCGTCCTTACGCAGGAGATATTAAAGTGCACAAGTGGGTGCACAGTCTCTTCCCTAACTATCATAGTACGATGGGACGGCAATCTGACACGACCGGGGAGAGATGAAGCGCAGGACCAACGGCTTTCCGAGACACGGGGGTGAGAAATTCCTAATGGAAAAATCCAATACTTAACACTTTTTGCCCGACCTGGGAATCGAACCTACGACCGCGCTTTCAATAGTTGTACTTGCCACCAGACCAACAGGGCAGTTACATAACGTAGCTTTCTGTCAGTGAAAGAATTTTCTGGTTCGGATCATTATTTTCCGAGAGAAACAAAAAAAAAACAAATTTTTCAACTTTATGCTCGCAACTTCGTCGAAGGTCGGCTATCAGCGGAGGTTTATATTTTTTTACACGGACCCCTAATTATTTTTCTAAAATAAAAGTAATCAGAGTTTCTCCTCATAACAAATACTATCTGTCCCTAAAAATCGCATAAAAGTTGGGCCAGACATTTCGGAGATTAACCGAAACAAACATACCAAAAAATAATATGGTTTCACATGCATTTAGTAAAAAGCTGATATTTTGACACTACAAACCGACACTTTAATTATATTGATAGAGATAGATATCTCCTTGTTCATATTGGCAGACATTACCTTAAAGATATACGTAGTAATTGCTCGTTAAAATGAACAAGTAATAATACATGGTTCACTTATTTTAGTCCAAGACCCCAGTGTTGCTTAGCTTACGTCACTTTAGCATGGCTGTTTTGAGAATTGTTAGAATTAAAGCTTGCAAGTGCGCACATTTTCTTAACGTCTTCTACTTCTTCTCGTATCGATGATACATGTTGGAGGTATGAGAAACAGGGTGTAAAGCCTCTCATCCTCCATAGAAAAGGGAGGATCCTCCGACCAGACCGGAGGTGTGTCTGGTGGGCTACTGTCCGACGGTTGTTGTCGGGATTTTGTATATATGCTAAACTTCGTAGTGGTCCTAAGCGCGACTGCTACGCTAGAGGTCTTGGGTTCGATTCCCAGGTCGAGCAAAATATGTTATTGGGTTTTTCTATGAAATTCTCAGTAGCAGCTCGGAGTTAGGATTTGTGCCCGGTTAATGGCAATAGGCTCGCGCCCTATTACATGGGACCTAAACATACCGGCGAACTGTGGGCGTACATTGTTACACCTCTGCCTAACCCTTCGGGTTGCTGCGAACTTTGATATCACGATCTAGACAATGTCAGATTGTCTTAGTAGTTCGCATGCTAAGCGATAAATGTCGCTACACATTTATAATTATTAATACTACTTGAGCCCAGTACATGGCCACGTTTATTGATGCGTCAGAGACGCTATTCAGATCGTCAAGGGTTTAGGTAAACGCACAATGTGGACACTTCAGCATCTCGAATATTGTCTGATTTGGAGTTCCGCAATTGCACTAGATCCCAGACGGGTCTATGATGACTCATTTCGCCAAATTATGTCAACAGCGGCCTACTTGGGTACGCAGTCCATTCAGTGCCATCCAGATAGGCCACTGCGGTTCATGACCGGATAGATATTCTTGGGGCTTCAAAGAAAGCGCTAGGATAGTCAGCAATGTTATTGTTTTTTCTTACAATTTATAATTATCAATCAATCAATCCCTTGATGACATATTTATCAATCCTCAAAATTTCAGCTAAGCTAACATTGATAACGTTGGTTTAGCGACTCCGGGATCCTGAGCTGTAGTAAGGAAAATTTTAACTATATAACTTGCTTACAACTTTAGTTACGAAGTTGGTTTTTTTGTTACCTCCAGCGAGACCACTAATCCGTTATCTAAGATAATTAAAACATCATAAAAGTTTGATTAGTTAGCTAACAAGAAGATATCTAGTTTAATTAGATAACATTCTTAGAACTCAGAGAAAAATAAGTAAGTAAAGAATTGACAGAGACGGAATATTTTTTTATACCTAGTTAATGTGTGGTGTGACTAGAATAGATATTTGGTAAAAATTTACGCACTGATAAAATCTTTTCCTGTATATTTACAGTCTTATAATTAGAAATCCTTAATAAAAATAAAAAGAAACTAAAACTAAATGGCATCAAAAAACTCCTCCGCATCAACGTCAACCGGAAAAGTGCCCAAAAGACTGGCGGTATTGCCACGTTGGATGGCAAAAAATCAATAAGAATGGATAAGGTAAGGAATGAGTGTATTAGAGGAAGTTTGAAAGTAGCGCCAGTGACAGAAAAGCTAAAAGGGTACCGTTTGTCTTGGTATGGGCATATGAAGAGGAGGGATGACACGCATGTGACCAAAAGAGTTATGAATATGAATGTGGATGGATGGAGGGGAAGAGGGAGGCCAAAGAAAATATGGATGGATTGCGTGAAGAATGATGTGAAAGAGAAGGGAGTCAGGGATAGCATGACGGTTGACAGGACAGTATGGAAGAAGAAAACGTGTTGCGCCGACCCCGAGTAATATTGGACAAGAGCAGGAAGATGATGACCCAGTTAATGGTCAAAGGAGCATTACTACGAAAACTTTGCACGATTTGATCGAATTTTTTTTTTTTGGAAGATGTTCATGTTGCGTGATGGTATGTGTGTACACTAATCTTATTTATTTTTTTATTTAAACTTTATGGAACAAAAAGTACAGAGACGGACTTAATGCCTTAGGCATTCTCTACCAGTCAACCAAAGGAGGTGAAGAGATAACACGGCAGGTGCAAATTATAAAATCAACATAAAAAAAAAATTGATACTTAAAAAAAAGAATTCAATGCAATTATATTAAAAAAATTGCACAAAAGTACAACATAACTAAAATTCATTTTAATAAGTAATTACTACAGCTAATGATATAAACAGAACATATATACATACATACTTATAAAATACATATCTTATGAAAACAATAAAAAGGTTAAAGGTTAATTGGTTCTGAAAAAGCTCCGCAACTTCTGCTTGAAAGCATACCGACTGTAACAAGTAATCTTTAGATTACTTGTCTTTTCTTTCTTTTTTCTTTTATAGGGTTATTTGTAAAACAATGACAACCTTGCAGGACTGTATTACTACCATCATAAACAACAAATTTTATTCTATAATTTTTTACAGAATCAAGCAACGCAAGCGCATCGAAGTGAATGACCGACTCAAGGATTTCCGTAAATTTGTAAATAGGTCAAGTACAAATACCCCCGTCGCCCTAACCCCGCTCCCCTCGCTATTTTACTATCGCTTTCGTTTGCTTCGCATAGACTTCGTAACATTTAGAGCGTTCAATTTGAATGTTTTTATTTTTGTATGAAAATCTGATGAACTAAAATATGATACATTTTTAAATGTTTTGAACAAAAGTTGTTGATTATGATGTTAGTAATATAGTCCTGAGAGGTTGTCTATGTTTTACAAATAACCCTGTATGAAAAAACGTTGCCTCACACTAGGAAGTTCTCCTGTACCGTGAGTGCATTTCAAACAGACAAAATCTCACATACACAAACAGGCAGACCCGGAACAACTATCTGTAGGCCTTACAAATATTTGTTTTGTGCGCGACACGCAGCGCAGTAGCCAATCGCTTAGTCACTGTCGTGTCGTCACTCGCCACCACTAGTCCAATTTTAATAATTCTTACTCTTATAAAAAGGCTTGATGACTATAGGCTATATTTTATTATGAAAAAAAGGATGCGTAAGAATTTTTGCATAAAAAAATAAAAAAATTTAGTAACCCCCGACAGAAGAAAAAAGTCACTACAGTTGCTAACTAAAGAGCTGATAACTTTGAAACCGCTGAACCGATTTCTATCAAATAATGCTAAAAACACTCCCGACTAATTAACCTTTCAAACACAAAAAACAAAATCAAAATCGGTTCATTCGTTCGAGAGCTACGATGCCACAGACACACAGACACGTCAAACTTATAACACCTCGTCGTTTTTGCGTCGGGGGTTAAAAATATTGAATTCATAAAATAGGCTTGTGTATACAGTAAACAAAAACAAACTTAAATCATCTTACAACAAAGCTAGGAATTCTTCCCATTATACCGTGACCCAAATCTACCATCAACCAGTCGACCTGACACATTTCAAACGTGTCGTGTTCCTCCACCTATCCGATTACAGGACACAATGGCAGGAGCCCCTCTTGACCTCCAAGGAGGCTGTAATAACAAAGGTCGAGCTTAGAGGACGTAAGGCGATTTAGGGGTAAGGAGCAGGTGGCATTGTAAGATGGGTCTATAGAGGTGAGAGAGGAAACTGAATTAACTGTTTTTTTTTTATATCGTATTTTTTATAGAATTTCTGTTATGTTTTTTGCGTGAATTGTGGATGTTTTTTTTTTTAATTTTAGGTAGGTAAAAATTTAATAAGTCATTATTAATTTGCCACCACAAGTGAAGATGTTCTTTGACTATGTTTTTGTGTAAATTGTGATGGACTTGGTATATTTTATAAAATTTTGTGTTTGATGTACCATCACCATCACGCCTGTATTCCCCGAAGGGTTAGGCAGAGGTGTAACAATGTACACCCACAGTTCGCCGGTATATTTAGGTCCCATGTAATAGAGGGCGAGCCTATTGCCATTAACCGGGCACAAGTCCTAACTCCGAGCTGCTACTGAGAATTCGTGTTTGATGTAGGTTTAATAAATCATTTTTAATATTATGTCACTGCTTCAATACTTCAAATAATTATTTTAGTTATTTCTTCGTTGCTTGCTTTTTATCCCCGACGCAAAAACGACGGGGTGTTATAAGTTTGACGTGTCTGTCTGTGGCAACGTCGCTCCCGAACGCATGAACCGATTTCAATTTTGTTTTTTTGTGTTTGAAAGGTGAATTAGTCGGGAGTGTTCTTAGCTATACGTTTGATGGAAATCGCTTCAGCGGTTTCAAAGTTATCAGTTCATTTCTTGGCTACGGTAGAGAATTTTATTCTTCTGTTGCGGGTTACTCAAAATTTGTTAATTTTGTGTTTTTTCAACAAGTTGTTAATTTATCAAGGGAAGTCTTGAATCTCATTAGTTACAAATTTTATAACCGCTAGATATTATCTCGCTCATTCTCGCTCATCTTTCAATAGGACCACACCTGAACGTGGCGATGTAAAAGTGTTTGTCAATATTGTAGTTCGTGAGTCGCTACGTGCCTGTTGCATCTTTGTAGACAAGAAACAAAATCTTCACAAGAAATACAAAAGAAAGTAGTACTTACTTATATTGTTTTTTAATCCATTTTCCCTGTATGCTTCAGAGGGTTGAAGTACTCATAAATATGAACAATTTTTGCTTAGGGGCCACCCCAGAAATATAAACAAGACAAGCTCCTTCAAAAACTAAAAATTGAAAAATAACTTTAGCTTTGGAAGTCGGCGGCTTTGGTTCTGATTGTTGTTTTGTATTGCCACCGACTTCCAAAGCTAAAGTTATTTTTCACTTTTTATTTTTGAAGGAGTTTGTCTTGTTTGTAAAAAAGTTTTTATTTTTCGCTTTTTAGTATCAATTTCCTGTCATCCAAATCCATGAAGGAACAGTTATACTACGTAAATTAACAAGACACCTCTCAAAAGTCTCAAGAAAGCAGAATACGCTAATCCGTTTACTTAAACATATATTTTGGAGTTATTTCTTTTTTTACCAATTTCGATAAAATTTATATGGGACCACCGTTGAAGTATGACCTATCAACCAAAAAAAAATTATCAAAATCAATTCATAATTGGCGGAGTCATCGCGTAACACACAAACAAAAAAAAACATACAGTCATATCCTAATTCATAACCTCTCTTTTTGAATTCGGTTAAAAAGAAATCAGCTGTTCTGTGTACGTGATTTTATATGTTTGTAAAATGTACAAACAACAGAGGAGAAAATGTTAGTATGGGGCGAGTTTAAAAAAAATATTTTGTTCCTATTATAGTGTATTTTTGTACGACCTTGGTTGTAAGTGAAATATTCCATGACATGTTACCTGATGTACCTAAATTTGATTTACTCCGCATTAGCCTCACAAATTTTCGTCCCACAAAAAAATCCTTATCCGTCCGACTTTTACACCCGCGGCGTATCAGTCATTTGTATTTTGTTTTCTGTATTTTTTTGACTGCCTCGTTGTCTCATGGTTGAAAGCGCCACTTCCTAGGATCCATTCCCAGTTCGGGCAAAGTAGTGTCCTTTCTGATTCACAACCCCGATGTTGGAAATAGGTGGTGTAAAGGTCGACTGGGCAGAGATCAAGCGTAGAAGTTGGTCCCAGCTCTGCCCAGTCGAGTCGGATTGACGTCCCATAGGACTATTAGCATTTGCGTATTATAGCATCTCCTGCGTACTTGGCTTGTCTCCATTGAGATTTACCGGCGTAACCAAAACTTAGTTTGGAGAATATATTTTTTTTATCTACAATTTGACCTGACCCTCAAGTCTTAATAAATAAGCTTATCATAACCACAAATTACTAGAATGAACGGACAGACTTTCTTCATACTGTCATCTCATCACTTATCCCATTCGGCCGAACGGCCACGTACAAAAATGTGTGCTTCGGCTGTTTCCGCCGCTACTCGGGTCACGTACAAATGTGTGTTCATTGTTAGATCCAAGAAGTGTGGTATTCAACATTTCAAACTATTTGTTGATGGAAGTGTACCTACTTGGGAAGTTGACTATAGTTTTCTGATTTTTATGGTTTTTTAGAATGACAGAGCCGTTCGAGTTTTTAAATGGGTTATCTATACTTCAAGGTTGTGTCATCGTGACCCTGGAACGTTAAGAGCATTAGGAGGAACACGGATGGGTTTTAGTCAGTAAGATTCTGACACTCGCTTCGCTCTGCCGAAGGAAGAAGTCATTTGAAGATTTCCAATCCTATCTATACTAAAATCATTTTGTATATGGTAGGCAGATTAATGAGGAATATATGCAAAAAAAACCGGCCAAATGCGAGTCGGACTTGTGCACAAGGGGTTCCGTGCCATTACCTAAACGACAGAGGAAAAAATTTGGAAATAAATCACGTTTATTCTATCGGAGCCCCCCTTAAATATTAGTTTTATTTTAAATTAATTATTTATTTTTGAAGATAAGTGAAGTGGGTACAGGACCCTAAAAAACAGAGTCTGGCCAGTAGTTCCGTACCCCAAAAGAAAAAAAGGAAGCCTTTTTTTATCTACGTACACAGAAAACGTGACCTTTTCACTGCAAACTTCGTTCCATATATAAAATAGCTCAACAAACTTCTAACCAATATTGTAACATAATTTATTAAACATCACAACTTTCTAGAGAATGTGTGAGAATGTAATAAACTCAATTTTCACCTTCTTCTTCGCGCGCTCGATCGAGTTGAAAATTGTCGTGTGTTCAGGTGACACCTTAATATTGTAAAGTTTCTTAATAGGTAGGTAAGTGTAAGTGTGAGGAATATTATGCAAACAGTGAAATAAAATACGTAAATAGACGAACGGTTTTTCCTTAAAAAATAAAAAAAACATTGAATAGCAAAACAAGCCGACGGCGCACCTGATGTTAAGTGGTCACTGCTAGCTATAGACATCTGCAATACCAGAAGTCTTGCAAATGCGTTGCCATCCCAGAGACAAAGTTAAAATGTCTCATGTGCCTGTAATTACACCGGCACCCATACCCGTCAAACCAGAACATCGCAACGCTGCTTTGCTTTATAAATATTCTCCTGTAAAATAGCGAAAGAATGGTCCTTCTGTCCACACATTTCAAGTAACAGTAATAACGACAGACTGGTCCTTCTGGCCACACATTTCAAGTAACACTACTAATAAAAGACTGGTCTTTCTGTCCGCACATTTTAAGTAACACTACTAACGAAAGACTGGTCCTTCTGTCCGCACATTTCAAGTAGTCCGCGTGAGTCCCACAAGTCTGACCCAATTAGGGTACCCATACAGACTTTTTAGTGGTTTAAAAAGAGTACGTGCTTACTGTAAACAAGTAGTGTAATTAAAATGTAACCCCGAGTTATAAGGCAAACATTTTACACGCGTCAGGTCTGTAATAAAACACTTTTTTTGACATTTCATGTTTATTTTACTAAACAGCATTTTTTTGCCTTTATTTTAGTTAGAAATTAATTTTCAACTGCCTCGTGAGCCTAGTGGTACGATTTTCCAAAAATAAATCTAAACTAATACATATAGTATTGCTGACTGCCTCGTTAGCCTAGTGGTCCTAAGCGCGACGGCTACGCTAGAGGTCTTGGGTTCGATTCCCAGGTCGAGCAAAAAGTGTTATTGGGTTTTTCTATGTAATTCTCAGTAGCAGCTCGGAGTTACGATTTGTGCCCAGTTAGGCAATAGGCTCGCCCTCTATTACATGGGACCTAAAAAACATACCGGCGAACTGTGGGTGTACATTGGTACACCTCTGCCTAACCTTTCGGGGAATACAGGCGCGATGGTATAATATAGCTGAAGAGTTTTTTTTTTCTGTGTGTTTGTTTAAACACTACCACCATAGACGTGCCAGGAGAAACAAATCTTTTACGGAGTTATTTCTTTGTGTGTAGTTTATTGACACCGATCAGCTGATGTGTTGTAGTAATGAATTTAATTGGATCATTTGATTTCGTACTCAAATATTACACTACCGTGCTTTGATGCGTATAACCCTTTCTGTAACATGGTGCATGGTAGCCAGATTCATAAGGAATACGTCATACCATAACGCCTGTATTCCCTGAGGGGTTGGGCAGAGGTGTATCAGCGTACACCCACAATCCGCCGGTATGATTTAGATCCCTACTAGGCCGCGAGCCTATTGCCTATTGCTATTCATAAGGAGTAGTATAGGCTACATAACATCACGCTAAGACCCACAGGAGCGGCGCAGTAACGAGCTACGGAACTCGGGTGAAATAAACCACGCGAACGAAGTCACGAGCAGTAGCTAGTCTCTCAATATGAATCACTGGTAACAGTTCATCTCGTGAGGCACTAATGTGGAGCCCCTTGACACGACACTCTTTTGTTTTACTTATAATTAACGCCTTTAAAATGTCTGCGCATCCATTGTTTGTGGTTTTATTACGACGCGACGTCAATTGAATGGTGTTTTCAACGTTCTATAGAGTATTTGTTCTTGTTATCAATTTGATTTCGTGCCAATGTGGAATAAACACAAAATTAAAAATTTTTAGTAAAAAAATCGCTACCGTAGCTTACAAAAGAGCTGATAACTTTTGAACTCCTCAACCGATTTCCATCAAACAACGCTAAGAACACTCCTGGCTAATAACCTTTCAACACACAAAAAACAAAATTAAAATCGGTCCATACGATCGGGAGCTACGATGACACAGACAGACATACACACACACACAGACACGTCAAACTTATAACACCCTGTTGTTTATGCGTCGGGGGTTAAAAAGATATCTTCTGATGTTTTCTGTCGTCCCACTGCAAGGCAAAGGCCTCTTCTCGTACAGAGAAGGCACGAGCATTGATCACCACGCTTGCTCAAGGTGGATTGGTATTTTTAGTATTCATTATAAGTTCAGGTTTTTTCTTTTTTTTTTCTTTTTACCTATCTCAGTGATGTCCAAGAAAAATATAAAAGAACATAATTATATGAATTAAAAAAGGCAAATTGGTACTTGACCGGTATTGAACCCACAACCTCATCGGACATAAAGGACAATATTGAAAAGTTCTTTTACCATACATCAATAAGTAACATGCCATCATTTACATAACATACCATCACGTTTATATTCTCCTAAAGGTAAGGCAGAGATGTATCACACGGTTCGCCTTTATGTTTAGGTCCCATGTAACACGGGGCAAGCCTATTACTATTAACCGGGCACAAATCCTAACTCCGAGCTGTTACTGAGAATTTCATAGAAAAACCCAATAACAGTTTTGCTCGACCTGAGAATCGAACCAAAGACCTCTAGCGTAGCAGTCGCGCTTAGGACCAATAGGCTAACGAGGCAATTAATAAGTAAGCATCAATAAGTACTCTCTCTTTTACTCTCATCTATAACCATCTCTCTAATACCCCAGGTTTAACAAACTACTCTCAACAAACAAAATTTCCCATTAAATGTAACAATGAACATGGTCACCACACTATTTGAACCCCCAAGGGGCTTAGGGACTAACTTTCAACCCTTCCAAAGTTAAATAAGTACCCCCGATAGAGTTAAAACTCGCATGGGGTTTTAAAAATAAATATTTGTCACACTCATGGGGTTTTTGGCATCGCTTTGATGCGATGTGGCTTTTATGATAAAAGTATAATAAAAATGGTCCTTCCTTTTTTATTTTACTGAATAATAAATTCGCGGACCAAACGATCACCAATGAAACTAAAGACGGTCAGAAGGCCAATTTTACTAAATAAAAATGTTCAAAATCTAGTCTCCTCTTGACTTAGCAACAATCAATGTCAAAAAATTTAGGTCAATCAGAGACATTTTTGATAGATTGAGATTGAGATGAGATTGTGACAGTTTGTAAAAGTTTGTAGAATTGCCTAGAATGTGGAAGAAGTAGTCAAGTAACTAATAGCCATAATGTTGAAGGGACCCAGTCTTGGACGGATTAATCAATTTCCAAGACTACCAGTCATGACGACTGTGAACATCCTTTCTTTGCTGAAGAGCCTCGGCTACTGTCTCTTAGAGAGACCAACAGTATTCGTCTTTACCACAACCTGGTACGAGCTCGTCCAGGGAAGTACTACCACCATACCTATTTCTGCCACAAAGCAGCGTTGCTGTGTTCCTGTTTGAAGAGTAAGGGTATTTTTTTTTGGATGGGAAATCATCAAATTATGACTTCCCCCACCCTGGGCGGGGCGGGAGGGAGTGTCAGACTTTTACTGACTAAAACCTATCCATATTCCTTCTTGTGCCCTTTGCGTTCCGCTGGCGCGGTATCTCTGGCCGGTGTAATTACAGTCACTCGAGATTTATTTCAACTTTGTCTCTGGGATGGCAACCCATTTGCTTGCAAGGCCTCTGGTATTGCAGATGACTATAGGCAGCGGTGACCACTTAACATCAGGTGGCCCGTCGGCTTGTTTGCCATCCAAAGATATAAAAAAACAAGAGGGATTTCTCCTGTTTCGTGAGTGTATACATTGTAATCTATGTTATAACATAGATGACCAATACCTTTTATCTTTTTCATAATTTTGGCAAACAAATAATTTTTAAAAAAAGAAGAAGATAGTCAAATTCATAATTTTGGCAAACAAATAATTAAAAAAAAAAAAGACGATATACAAATTCATTATTTTGGCAAACAAATAATTTTAAAAAAAGAAGACGATATTCAAATTCAATTCGTATTTATTCCAAAACGAATATCAAAATAGCGTTAACAATTCTATTTTACTTTTAAATAGAAATACATTATTTACACAAACACTTAGCAAACTGATTGAATATCAAATAAAATGACTGTTTTCTTACCATTAACCTACTTTACAGAGGGTGATGCAATGTTTGTGTATTATAATTAGTTTGTTTACTAATTAGTACGCGCGATGTTTCGCGTTTGATGCGGAACTGATATATTTTGATACTAGCTTATACCCGTGGCTTCTTTGTGCTATATCCAGACTTGCCATAATTTTCAGGAACCAAAACGGGACGTTTAGAAAAGATCAAATAAAAAAATTACTACCGCCTTCAAAAGCGGTTGTAATTTTGTTTGTAAAAAAAATATATATTTCGCTTTTTGTTATCAACTACCTGTCATCCAAATCCATGAAGAAACAGTAATACTACGTACATTAACAAGACATCACTTAAAAGTCACAAGAAAGCAGAATAATACGCTAATTCGTTTACTTGGATGTCATATTTTTTCAGATATTTAATTTTTTTTACCAAACTACTGAACCAATGGCAATAGGCTCGCCCCCTATTACATGGGACCTAAACATACCGGCGAACTGTGGGTGTAAATTGTTACACCTCTGCCTAACCCTTCGGGGAATATAGGCGTGTCGTATGTGTTATGTGTTATTGAAATACGGGACGTGATGGTCAAATACAGTGACAGTCTTGACAGGACGTATAGCAACCCTAGCTACAAGTCTATCTCTAAATATAATGTATTAGTGTTACTAAGATTTTCCATTACGATATTTTCAGTAACAGTCCGGGGTTCGGAAGTTGGTGGCGTGACACCCTCGTGTCTCGGAAAAAAGGCATTTTTTAAACTCTTTTTTTAATATTACTTTTGTGGGTAAATTCTCATGGACTGCCTCCGCCTATGTGTTGGACTCCTACTGATTAAAACCCCACACGGTGTTCCTCCAACCACCTTCGGCCGGGACGCGGCCGATATAAACATTCTTCCGCACCCCAGCAGGTATTGACCTACCATCACCAAGAGGTGGGCCCCGCCACCCATCAGCCGCACTGACTCCATAAAGCATTAAAGCTGTAAAACTAATTTGGCCAAACATGCCCAAATTTACCCATCCCAAACGCAGTGCTAGCGTGGAGCACCATCACAGGACATGCGTCACCTCCTTAGATGCCCGTCGTGCATTAGCAGCTGCAGCATCCAAGATCTAAACGAGGCTAATGATAAAGCTGTACACGTTTCTCAATACTGGTCGGACAACATTTTAGGAGTCATTCGATACGAAAAGAAAAAGATTGAGAGTAGCAAGTACAAGATTCTGTGCCATCACCATCACGCCTGTATTCTCCGAAGGGTTAGGCAGAGGTGTAACAAATACACCCACAATTCGCCCGTATGTTTAGGTCCCATGTAATAGAGGGCGAGCCTATTGCCATTAACCGGGCACAAATCCGAACTCCGAGCTGCTACTAAGAATTTCATAGAAAAACCCAATAACACTTTTTGCCCGACCTGGGAATCGAACCCAAGACCTCTAGCGTTGCAGTCGCGCTTAGGACCACTAGGCTACCGAGGCAAGATTCTGTGTGGGTCTAAAATAAATATTTTTTCTTCTATCTTTCTTTCAAGTGCCTACTTATGTTTACTTACAGAGCCTACATATTTCAGTATCTATTCTGAAAATTTCAGCGATGCTAAAATGATTTTGGCATTACCCAACCAACGCTTTGTTCTAGTCTAGGTTTGGCGAACGTGTACCATTATCGTTAGCAAAACCATTTTGGACAGCCATATTCGACCGTACAATTTTAACGACACTGATACAATATTGGAACACTAAATATTATTGCAATGTAGTCTTCTGTAAAGGCTTGAATATACAGTGGTAGAACGTGGAAACTGTATTGGAAATGCTATATAAACTCTGCATAAATCAAAACGCTGTTATTGGGTTTTTCAATGAAATTGTCAGTACCAACTCGGAGTTATCATTTGTGCCCGGTTAATGGTATTAGGCTCGCCCCCTATTACATGGGGCCTTAACATACCGGCGAACTGTGGGTGTACATTGGTACACCTCTGCCTAACCCTTCGGGGAATACAGGCGTGATGGTATGATTGTACTTATTATCATACGATCGTTACTATGGTACATTATAATGTAGTTCAAATTTCTAAGTTGTAGTCGCGTCTTCAGCGTAGGCCTCCCATATTACTTTCCACCAACTCTTGTCCTTAGCTTTAGTACAAAAAGCACATAGGCTATTTACTATCTCGAAAAAATTAACGGTTCCCGTGGTATAAAATATCAATTTGAACACGGACAAAGTCGCCGTCTTAAACTAGTTTTAAAATAAAGAAAGAAAACATGAAAAGAAAGATTTTTGTTCTCATTTTGAATTACAGTTTCCTTCCTTTATAATCCTTAGAGGTTTGGGAACCGTTGGTTTGACCTTCGCTTGACCCAAGCATTCTCAGCCATAAGCCACCCAAGATATTAATAAATTATTTCAAAACCAGAACAATGTACCCGTAGCTTATATAGGTCTAAGAATGTAAATAGTACAAGTTTAATTAAATGGAATAATGCCAACTTAAACTTGAAGTTGAACAAAACTTAGTTCTGTTTCTGACTTGAACGAGTAACTTAGTCGCGTCTTTGACTTCAGCGGATAACTTAGTCATAATCTCGATTGAACTTCTAGTTTATTAGTTGTATGTCCTCTTGTGTATAATTAAGTAGACAATTGGTCCCATTATTGACGCAATGTAGTTTTTCATTTTCATTTGTCAAATAATTAAAATTAATTATTTAAAAAATAAAAGTTCAAGAGAGAGAATTATGGAAGTTTGGAATTCTTTGACTTTTAGAGCAAAGATATCAAGATTTTCATATAATTTACCTGGAAATAAATTAAATAGTGGGATTAAAAATCAAATTTTACTGCAAATTCAAAATGAATCCGGTTTTCAGGATTATAATAAACTGTTTATTTTTTTTAACTGCCTCGTTGGCCTGGTGGTCCTAAGCGCGACTACTACGCTAGAGGTCTTGGGTTCGATTCCCAGGTCGAGCAAAGTGTTATTGGGTTTTTCTATGAATTCTCATTAGCAGCTCGGAGTTAGGATTTGTGCCCGGTTAATGGCAATAGGCTCGCCCCCTATTACATGTGAGCTAAACATACTGGCGAACTGTGGGTGTACAATGTTACATCTCTGCCTAACCCTTCGGGGAATATAGGCGTGATGGTATGATATGTTATGTTTATTTTTTTAGGTTATGTTTTGGATTTGTTGGTTAATGGTGTCACGTCGTATATATGGCCAAAAAATGACAAGCACTACACAATGCCAGCGGACCTTTTTTTCTTCGAATAAACTAACAAAAGACGAAATTTAATTTTCGAATTGTTTTGACCAACTACAGAACATAAACACAATGTTTGAATAAGTTGAAAGTAAATACTAGTCCCCTAAGAAAAAGGAAATGAAATAATAATATTGGGTAGTGGATTGACTAGGGTTGTCAAAAACAAAAAAAAACTTAGGAATTGGAAAAAGTGGCCAGTGATGAAAAATCTTTTACTCGGTTATCGCATTAGTGGTCTGTGAAACTTAATTTAAAAGCACGGGCTACATTGTGTCGAAATGAACAATGCTATTCCCTACGGTAATTGTCATTCATTATTTTAGAGTACAAGCAATATTCCGCTTCTTCTTGAAAGAAAAAAAAAACCGTATATTTACGTGGAAGTGATGTACATAACGTAAAAATTTTTTTTACAAAAGCCCAAGGCAAAAACACGTTGGTATTAATAATAAACAAACAAAACAAGAACAAAGAATAGTTTTTCGTTTAGTTCGTAGTATCCCATTGCTCTTTGTCAGCAATGCGAATTTATTATTTCAACTAGGTACGTGCTGCCTGCCGGGGCTGCGGGTAGTTCGTAAGAGATACAAGAAGGAACATGGATAGGTTTTAGTCGGTAAAAGTCTGACACTGAGGGTAGGGGAGGCCATTGATGATGTCCCATCCATAAAAAAAAATCAAATGCCTCGTTGACTTAGTGGTCCTAAGTGCGACTGCTACGCTAGAGGTCTTGGGCTCGATTCCCAGGTCGAGCAAAAAGTGTTAATCGGTTTTTTTGTGAAATTCTCAGTAGCAGCTCGGAGTTAGGATTTGTGCTCGGTTAATGGCAATAGGCTCGCCCCCTATTACATGGGACCTAAACATATCGGCGAACTGTGGGTGTTCATGGTACATCTCTGCGCAACCCTTAGGGGAATACAGACGTGATGGTATGACGGTAAAAACAAAAAAAATAAAAATAAATAAGAAAATTGGTACGACTTACACTCACAGCATAATCCTAGATCCTATAGCGAGTCTTACAGGACGTCACATTAGTAGGAAAGTAAACTAGATAATATAAATGACTAGTTTCTGTGCGCAGCTTCGTCCGCTTGGAAATCGAGTACAGCATAAAACATAAATATTGTATAATACTTAGCAATAGTGTAGCCTTTTATCAGTAAAGGACTTTTTGTAATGAGTCCAGCACTTTCAAAGATTACCTTTTACAAAAGAATTATCAATCTTTACCTCATTTTTTGTGCCCGCTTAATGGCAACAGGCTCGCCCCCTAATACATGGGACCTAAACATACCGGCGAACTGTGTATGTACATAGTTACACCTCTGCCTAACCCTTTGGGGAATACAGGCGTGATGGTGTGTTATGTTTATGTTATATATTTTTTTGCGAAACAAACATTCCAAATTCTTATTGCTGGTAGCCCTAGTAACTGTACTATACCGAATTGACCCTAAGGTCCCCGAACAGACCCTTTTATTATTATTAATAAATAATCAAAATAACTTCTTTATCGAAAGTGAATAATCTCAGAATATCAATGCTCTGTATTATCTGTAGAAAAAAGAAGATTCATAAAGAAGGATGGGTTTAAGAAAAAATAATATTTTTACAAGAGTGATTCCTAATCCAATAAGGAATAATCTGACTACAAAAGAATTCAATGGCCGAATCGAATAAACGTGCAAGTGAGACGAGTTTTCAGGAGAAAGTAAAAATGTTTAATTCCTAATATCTCGAGTTTATTTGTAAGCAGGTTTATATAAACTGTACTAATATTATAAAGCTGAAGATTTTGTTTGTTTGGTTGAACGCGATAATCTCAGAAACTGCTGGTTCGAATTGGAAAATTCTTTTTGTGTTGGATAGTCCATTTATTAAGGAAGGCTATAGGCTATATAACATCACGCTACGACACACGGGAGAGGAGCAGTAACCAAAGACGTAACTTAAAGCGGGTGGAAAAAAACACGCGAGTGAAGTCGCTGGCAGAAGTTAAAATTAAATTGAAGGTAAAAGAAATATGTTTACACTGTTATATTTACCTTTAAGAAATCGTCATTCAAGGCAATCATGAAAATTTCATGTAATATTATTATTGTAGTGAAAAAAAATTAAAAACAAAACCGACCGCGTAAAAACACAACATACCATCACGCATGTGATGGTATGGCTGTGTAATATGCAAGAAGATATAATAATATGAAAATATACGACGATGAGAAGAAGCAAGAAGCTTTCTATCAACACAAAAAGGTAAATTCAAGCTAGACGGACTCGCGAGACGACTCCCGGCCACCGTAGATACGGGCCTGCGGACGGTGAGCAATGGGTAGCTCACCGTCCTTACGTTGCATAACGACAGGCCGTGTCGACGGCGCGTTCGTGTTCCACGCGCGCCTCAAAGAGATGTCAGCATATGGAAGGGGCCACTGAGGGCCGATGCCTGCCGGGGCTGCGGGTTGTTCGTAAGAGATACCGCGCCCCCGAAACACAAAGGGCACAAGAGGGAACATGGGTTGGTTTTAGTCAGGTCTGACACTCCCTCCTGCCCCGCCCTGGGCGGGAGAAGTTATTTGATGATTTCTCACCCCCCAAAAAAAAAAAGCTAGACGGACTACCCATTGTACCCATTAGCATCGTCTTAATAAAGCCGGTAACGTTCCATCGGTGCTACTCTGAAAGGTGCTTCATTAACGGTAGTTTTTCTGAAAGGTTACTCAATAGAACCACTTATCGGATCAAGTAACAGTAGATCCTTTCTGTGGAATAAAATTAGGTGAATTTAGTTAAAGTGAGCTCTAATTCCCTAACATTACGAATTATAATTATGTTAATAATACCAGCCATAATAATGGCCGTGCCCTGTCTGTCAGAGAAGAGGCTACATATAATTAATAAGAGACCAGATGGGATGACTATAATGCCTTGGAAGTTGTGTGGGCCTTTGGTGTGGGATGCAATATCGTCGACATCCTTGAGCCACCCCATCTTCCTAGCACGACGTGTTGTACTGGGGCGGCTGCTACTGGTGCCGAAAACCTCAAACGGCGCAAACATAATAACCTTCTTGGAAGCTATTTGTTTGAGCCGTTTGGGGTTGAAACACTAGGGCCATGGGGTCCGAGTGCTCATTTAGTTTTTCGTGACATCGCCAAGCGACTGATGGACTTTTCACGTGAACAAAGGGTTGGCCTTTTCTTGGGCCAAAGAATCTGCTGCCACCCTTTTGGGCACTTGTCCCGTTGACAGCGATGCGGATGAGTTTTTTGATGCCCTATAAGCTTCCATTTTCTTTTTATATTAACTGTACATACTCGTAGTTTCTAATCTTGGTATTATTTAAGTAAGTTTTATGTGTAATTTATTTATTTCTGTCAATTTATGTGATGTCTGTTTTAATAATCTGATGAGTATTTACACGATTTCAAAGTTGGTCTCGTTATAAAAGTTGTTCATAATAATGAGTTCAACGACCCCTATCTATACTAATATTATAAAGCTGAAGAGTTTGTTTGTTTGCTTGGTTGAAAGCGCTGAACTCAGGAACTACTGGTTTGAATAGAATAATTATTTTTGTGTTGGATAGTTCATTTATCGAGGAAGGCTAGGCTATACATCACACTAAATCATACATAACGCTACGACACACGGGAGAGGAGCAGTAAGACCAAACTTGATGCGGTTGGAAAAAATCACGCGAACGAAGTCGCTGGCAGCCGCTAGTTAATATATATAAATAATTTAATAAAGCTTCAGAGTATTTTTGTTTGTTTGAACGCGCTGATCTTTGGAACTACGAGTCGCATTGCAACAATCTTTATGCATATGATAGCCGGATTCCTAAGGAATAGTACAGACTATACAACATAACGCTACGACCAACGGGAGCTGAGCAGTAAACAAAAACATCACATCAAAAAACCTCGCGAGAAGAGATTAGTCGTTAGGTAATCTAGTACTGATGTACTAAATGTACAGCCGCGACCAAAAGAGCCGGTTACGTTATTAACTAAACGTGGACCACTTCAATATGTAATCTAGATAAGTCGCGTGTTATCTAGTACGCTCGCTAACAAAAGTGTTTTTGTTTTAGATTACGATAACAGTAATGTGAAGGGAAAAATGGTGCGAAAATGTGAGGTTTTTTTGTTATTTGTTAGCTGATCTCTGGGAAATTGTGTACTGTGTCTTCACCTTTTTTTATTGAGTTAAGAAGGATTAGGCAGAAAAAAATTCATAATGAAGTCTTTTGTTTTTGTTTTTTTTTATAATTATTTAATGAATTCTATTAAGTACTTACAGCAGAGTTAAAAAAGTATGTTAACTAAAAACATACTAGTAAAATATACAGTTTAAAACAAAATTGAAATAGTTCATTTTTATTTTTCCTAATAATGATTATGTATTGACCAGTACTCGCTGTCATCCAATGCTTTTGTATACATTACATCGTTATCATCTGATATGAGACAGCTAAAATTAACATGTAACCGTTTTTCGCCGAAATACTGATTTGATTCACATCTTTGCCATCGAGCAGACGAAAATAGGATCTCTTCTCATACAAAGAAAGCACAAGTCACTATAATATCGATCACCACGCTTGCTCAAGCCACGTTGGTCATTTCAGACTTATAGTCAAAGTCACAGCATTTATTTCAATTAGACCATTTACAGGCACTTAGGAATTGTCAAGAAGTTACAGTTAAAAGTTGAAGTTAGTTGCTCGTTCCAAAGCGTAGGTCTCTATGGAGAAGAACGAGCAAGAAACTCAATGGACACCCTTTTCTGATTTCCATCATACCATCACGCCTGTATTCCCCAGAGGGTTAGGCAGAGGTGTACCAATGTACACCCACAGTTCGCCGGTATGTTTTTAGGTCCCATGTAATAGGGGGCGAGCCTATTGCCGTTAACCGGGCACAAATCCTAACTCCGAGCTGCTACTGAGTAATTCATAGAAAAACCCAATAACACTTTTTGCTCGACCTGGGAATCGAACCCAAGACCTCTAGCGTAGCAGTCGCGCTTAGGACCACTAGGCCAACGAGGCAGCAATCATTTCTGATTTCTTATTACATATTAATAAGAAGTCCGGTTTTCGTCACGATGTTTTCCTTCACCGATGTCCAAGATAAACTCAGAAAGACCTATAAAATAGTCAAAGACAAGTGGTATAGTAGTCGCCATGAGTCGTGAGCACAAATGTCAAGTTAGTTTTTGGGTTTTGGATTCCTTTCTGGGTTTTTTGGGGTGCTGACGCTGCACGCGATTGGTCTGTCAGCCGGACCGATCGCGTGCAGCGTCGGCGCCCCAAAAAATCCCGAAGGGAACCCAAAAACAAAAAAGTCTGACAACCAGTCTAACCAAGAGGTATTGTGTTGCCTAGTAACAGGGTTGTAGAGGTCAGATAGGCAGTCGCTCCATGTAAAAAAATGGTACTCAGCTGCATCCTGTTAGACTGGAAGACCCCAACACGGTTGGAAAAAGGCTAAGCAGATGTTGATGGTGATTTATTTTATTTTTACGGCGAATAAAAATATTTTACAACTTATTTATAACTGCCTCGTTGACCTAGTGGTCCTAAGCGCGACTGCTACGCTAGAGGTCTTGGGTTCGATTCCCAGGTCGAGCAAAAAGTGTTATTGGGTTTTTCTATGAAATTCTCAGTAGCAGCTCGGAGTTTGGATTTGTGCCCGGTTAATGGCAATACGCGCGCACCCTATTACATGGGGCCTAAACATACCGGCGAACTGTGGGTGTACATTGTTACACCTCTGCCTAACCCTTCGGGGAATATAGGCGTGATGGTATGTTATGTTATGTAAAAATATTTTGACCGAAATATTCAGTACCTATTCGTTTTATATGCATAGTACCGCGAGTGTTTGGCACATTGATTGATGATCCTTCAAACTAGTCTAGATGTTTCGGTAGTGACGCGAAATAACAAAATATCAGGTGAAATATTTACTGAGAGTGGAAAAATTTTAAGGGGCTGTCCGAATACAGGACACCGTAAAACACAAATTTTTTGTCGCTTAGTCTGGCGAATTGGTAAATATTACAAGCCTGAAAAAAATTGAGTGTATTGTCAAGGGTTCAAAGAGAAGACTTACCTATAAATATTTTATGAAAGTATAGTAGTATCATGGTAAAAAAATCGTAAAGGAGACCACTATTTTTTCATCCATCTTTGTTGACAAAATAATCAACAAGTAGTTCCTCATATAAGCTTAGTCACTCATTATGTTACTAAGGATGATTAATCGCCTCTGATTTCCTTTCAAGATACCAAGACTTTCAGGTCGGAAGGTCAAGTCAATCCATCATCTGGAATCCCTCATCAAGAATATACATAAAAATGCAGGTCAAGTGTGTGTTGTACCCATGGAATACGAGGTTCTATAAAAATAATAGTAAGAGTCCAGTTTTAGGAAACTAAATACTTTATGGCCTGGTTAGCCTAGTGGTCCTAAACGCGATCGCTACACTAGAGGTCTAGCGTTCGATTCCCGGGTAAAGTAAAGTATTATTCGGTTTTCCTATAAATTTGTCAGTAGCAGCTCGGAGTTAGGATTTGTGCCCGGTTAATGGCAATAGGCTCGCCCCCTATTACATGGGACCTAAATATACCGGCGAACTGCGGGTGTAAAATGCTAGATTGTAATGTTTATTTGGGCTGTCTAGAGAACCCTAATTACTAATGTAATAGGGATTTAGTTAGGTAGAAGCATTAATTCTAAGGGTCAGTTCACACCGAGACGCGACGCGACACGACACTGCTCGCAAATTATTCAAAATATAACTTTATTTACTACACGAAAAGATACACATTTCATTGTGTGAATTCAGAATACGTTACCCCATGCAGCGTTGAATTCTCACAATTAAATGTGTATCTTTGCGTGTAGTAAATAAAGGTATATTTTGAATCGCTCTATTTAAATGTGCGCGCAGCGTCGCGTTTCGCCACGACCCGGTATTAACTGACTAAAAAAAAAACCTTTGGAATTTGGCGGCTTTGGTTCTGTTTGTTGTTTTGTATTGTCACCGACTTCCAAAGCTGGGAATGGGAAATCATCAAATGACTTCTCTCTTAAGCTTGTTGACTTCCAAAGCTGTTGGGTTGTCTTTTTTGTAAAAATGTTTGAATTTTTCGCTTTTTAGTATCAATTTCCTGTCATCCAAATCCATTGAGGACCAGTTATACTACGTAAATTAACAAGTCACCACTTAAAGGTCACAAGAAAGCACAATACGCTAATTCGTTTACTTGGATGACATATTTGGCTATGTATATGTTATATGTATTTATTATATTTTATTCCAGGAAACTTTCTGTTCCTTGCACCTACTATGTTTTGTCTCTGCATCACCCTAAGGTTGACTGGTAGAAAATGCCTAAGGCATTAAGTCCGCCTTTGTACAGTGTATTATTTACATTATGTGCAAAAAGTTCTAATAAATAAATAAATATTTTTTTTTACCAAACTACTGAACTAATTTCGATAATATTTATATGGGACCACTTTTAAAGTATGACCTGTCAAATAAAAAAGAATCGTCAAAATCGATTCATAATTGGCGGAGTTATCGCAAAACACACATACAAAAAAAAACATACAGACGAATTGATAACTTCCTATTTGAAGTCGGTTAAAAATCTGCGCACAGCGTCGCGTCGCGTCACGTCCTAGTGGTTACGGACCCTAAGTCGTGCGGTGTGCGGATAAGAATAAGCCTCTTTCTTAGCGAGGATCGTTAAAGAAGAATTAAGGATTAATTTATTGATGAAACCATAAAATCTTTGAGCTAAAACTGTTATAACAACCATCACGCCTGTATTCCCCAAAGGGTTAGACAGACCAATGTACATCCACAGTTTGCCGGTATGTTCAGATCCCATATAATAGGGGGCAAGCCTTTTGCCATTAGCCGGGCACAAATCCTAACTCCGAGCTGCTACTGATAATAAACCCAATAACAATTATTGCTTGGCCTGGGAATTGAACCCAAGACCTCTAGCGTAGCAGTCACGCTTAGGACCACTAAGGCAGGCTAACGAAGCAGTTATGTAAAAAATATCTAGGTTTAGATTTAATAATAATAATTTGTTATTGGGTTTTTCTGTGAAATTCTCAGTAGCAGCTCGGAGTTAGGATTTGTGCCCGGTTAACGGCAATAGGCTTGCCCCTTATTACATGGGACCTAAATATACCGGCGAACTGTGGGTGTACATTGTTACACCTCTGCCTAACCCTTCGGGGAATACAGGCGTGATGGTGATGGTAGATTTAATAATATTGGCCTATTATTGTCCTACTGCAGGCAAGGCCTCTTCTTATGCAGATAAGAAATCGCAGAAATCGAACAATCACAAAAGCTTAAACTAGTATCAAATATAGACTTTTTAAAATAAGTACTTTGCTACAAAATCATGCGTGGTCCATAGAACCTCCAATAAATACAAGGCCAACTTCATTTACAATTCTATTCGCACGAGATGACCCATAAACCCATATATTTATGAACCTTAATTGACGTGGTTAGGTTGCCATTCAGGCCTTCAAGTTGCTCGGCTGTTTGTCCATAAAAGTGGTCGTAAAGTGCATGCAATATGTTCTATGCGTTAGGTGACGTCAGAGCGAAGGATTGGCTGGATCGGCGCGATGAGGGTGTGGTCCTTTTGTACTAAATTGGTGTCTTGTGCTCACATGTACGGTCTACAAAAGAGATAAGTAAACAGATCGTCTAATATAGTTAAAGTTCTCTTTGAAATCGTTGGTCATTTTGAAACGAAATTTATTTAAATTAATAAACTATTTATTTTCTATTAATAAAAATAAATTTAATTAAAAAACTTTGAATATATTAGGCGACTCTGGTTACTTATCTCTTTTGCTGACTGTACATTACCAGTGTAGATAAGATAATAAATTGCAAGTGTGTTGTGTGTGCAGTAAAATATATTTAGTAGTAGTAGAGCTCTTTTTGAAGGAGCTTGTCCGGGATAGTACCACCACCATACCTATTTCTACCGCAAAGCAGCGTTTCTGTATTCCGGTTTGAAGGGTATGGGTGCCGGTGTAATCACAGGCACATGAGATATTTCATATTTGTCTCTGACATGGCACCGCATTGGCAAGGCTTCTGGTATTGCAGATGTCCATAAGCAGCGGTGAACAGTCTTAACATCAGATGGGCCGTGAGCTTGTCTGCCATCCAAGGGCATTAAAAATGGGACTTGTCATTATTTTTATAAAACATTTATTCATTTTATTGATTTGTCCTAAATCTAAATGAATATCTGTGATTTTATGGGAAATGTGACTGTGATGAGATGCTTACCCATAATCCGGTTACGGTAGCGGATTGTAATGGAGACGAGTCAAGTACGCAGTAGATATTATAGTGGACAAGTATGTGCACAAACCCAGGTGCACTCCCTCACTCATAATAGTCTGACGGGACGGCAATCTGACACGACCGGGGAGAGATCAGGCGAAGGACCAACTGCTTTACGTGCTTTCCGAGGCGCGGGGGTGTTACAGAACCAACTTCCAAATTTCCTGCTACTATGAAATTCCTAGTGGATAAATCTAATAATAGTTTTTACCCAACACAGAATTCAAACCTAGGACCCCACGAGACTAACGGGGCAGTCAGTTAATAGTCAGGAAGATAGTACGCGTCAGAAATATTAATGAGTTGTGCGGTCGAGCCATTGTGACATCGCCCTTATACATCTTACGTGAGTTACGACTTGAAGTACCTACTCAACGTTTTATTTTTCTTTATAAGGTTGTTGATATTAATAAAGAAACTAACTTGGTCCTTATGAGCGAAAAGGACCATATTATTTAAGAAAGCTTGCCCGACTATTTTATATAATATTTTTGAATTGAATTCTTAGGTTAAACAATATGTTATTTGGGTTTTTCCATAAAAAAATTCTCAGGGGTATCTTGGAGTTCAGAAGTTAGATGTGTGACACCCCTGTAAAATCATGCAATACTTTTGGTCCAGCACCTGATCTCTCTCCGGCGGTGCCGGATTGACGCCTTATCGATCTATTGTAGTAAGGGCAGAGAGAGTGTGGCTACATTTTTGCAAGTAGGCAAGTACACGAGATATTATAGTGTACAATGTACACCATAATATCGTGTGTAACTAACTTGCCTAGTCTCTATTGAGATTGGTCGCCGTGACCGAAAACCAGTCGGCAAAATAATAAATTATTAAAGATTATCTAATGCATCTCTAGGATTTTCTAGTCCCCTGTAACATTTTCGGAATTGATTGAGATGAACATTTTTCCTTGTCCGAATCCAAATTGAAGGAAAAACATTTATTATTGTTGGTCACAAATAATATATTTCTTGTGCAAACGTATCTGATACATACAAGTTTTTCTTTCTTTCTTTTGCTTTTATAAAGTCTACGTGTCAGGCGGAATAGGGTTGTTGTATTGTTATTTTGTTTACTTTCTGTTTGTATATGTTTGTCTCCTATTTTTATCATCCTGGTCTTAAGGGTCGGACACCTAATGATTAAAGGAACAACGACCAGTCGAGTTCTACGCGGGACTCTGATTAACACAAAAAAAGCCTAAGTTACTCCTTATAACATCAACTATGTTCCCCTCAATTAAGTCCGCGTCCAAATCGGTCCAGCCGTTTCGGAGATTAGCCAGAAGGTACAGACAGACAATTTTTTTTTATTCTAGATCCGTGTAAACTTTTGTATTTATTATGTAAAAAGTCGTTGTTTTGCCATTACAATCAGAAACTAAAATTGTATTTATTTGTAAAGATATTAAAGTATGATACCATCAAATCACTTACGCTAATCTATTACCTTTTCAACAGAATTACAAGTAACGAACAATAAAAGATAGAATTAAAAGATTCCAGAATCTTTCACAGTTAAAGAAAAGGGAATAATTTATTGGATTGTTTCAAAAACATCTTTCTGCTCTCTGAACCGACAACGACATCAATGTAGATTTTATCTTTTCTCTTTTTAAACACTCAATGTTTAATCAGATGGTCCAACTGAATATGAATCTTTTTCTGCAAAAAAACATATTTTATTTTTCCATTTTTTTTTATTGAAGAAGACTTGGCGTCGACTTTAAAAGTTAAAAGAATATTACTAGTTAGCGTATTATTGTTCTACTGCAGGGCAACGGTCTCTTCTCATACAGAAAAGGCACGTTTGCTCTCGGATGATTAGCGATTTCAGACTTACATTAATTTGAAGTCCCGGTTTCCTCACGACGTTTTACGTCACCGATCTCCAAGATGTCCAAGATAAATTTAGAAAGTACAGATTATGAATTGAAAAAGTCACATTGATACTCGCTCGATATCAAACTCGCAACCTCAAGCGTGAGAGGCCATGCCTTAACCACTGGGCCATCACGACTAAGTTAATCAATTAAAAAGTGCAGCTCATTGTTTTTGAAAAATAAAACTGTAAAAAAAGTTAGCTAAAAAGGCGGCTAACGATCTAGGGAGATTTAATCTTACCTGTAAGTTTGAAGAAATAATAAAAATTCTTACGAAAATAATTAAAAATTCCACGGAGAAGATTAAATTACTTAGTTAAAGGGGGAAAACTAAGAACAAAGTAAATTCTATCGTATCGGCGTAGGTTACATTTATAGTATAGCTTATTGCGTAGTAAAATTATAAGCCAGTCAGGAAGGACAAAGTGGGATTAATTTGATTGCCCCGTGTGTCAGGCGAAAATTTTTGTAAGCATGTATGTAGTCCCTATGGATTCCGACCACGGCGGAATCTTAATGCAGACTAGCCAAGTACACAGGAGATATTATAGTGCACAAGTGTGTGTCTTTGCACTCCCACTTCCCTAACTGTCATAGTCCGATGGGGAACCCATCCGACACAGCCGTTGTAGTACTGTGATAACTATACAAGTGATAGAGGAGATGTGTGTGTGTGTGTGTGTGTGGGTGTGTGTGTAGAACTCTAACTTATACTTGAATTGAAAGAAACACTTTTCTTTAACTGATTATATTGACTTTAAAATAGCGTGCTCACATCCCAAGCCGGGGCAAGCAACTGCTCATCGTTGTATCATAACAACCAATAATATTAACGTCTACTGCTGGACATATCATCATCATTTGTTTAGCCTTTTCCCAAATAAATTGGGGTCGGCTTCCAGTCTAACCGGATGCAGCTGCATACTAGTGTTTTACATGGAGCGACTGCCTGTCTGACCCCCACAACCCGGTTACTGGATAGCTAAAATGCAATAACACTTTTTGCCCGACTTGGGAATCGAACCCGGGACCCCACGCTCATCAGTCGCGTTTGCCACTAAAGATAGGTAAAATGTCTGGTCCTGTGCTGTCCGCATCCAGCGACTTCCATATCGCCTATTATTCTTCAACTTGAATCCCTGCCTAAGTGGCAAAATTTGTAATTGGCCCGATACTTTTTAAATTTAAGCCTAATAATGGATTACTCAAGTTTTACAAAATAAATATAAAACTTTAGCTTTGATGATTACTATACGTAGTTTAAAGATATTTGATTTGTTTTTTGAGACCCCGTGTCTGAATCCAAACGGTAGGATTTTGATCTAAAAACCTCAAGTTTATCGAGCCAACACTAAAAAATAACAAGAAAAACAAAAATCAAGAAAATTGCTAGGAGTTCATCAGAAGTCAGTGAGACTAACTGATTCCATTTGTAACGCTACATCCCTCAAAATCCTTTTCCAGTTCAGTTTTCGAACAAAAAATCGGCTTCCAGTTGGCCGAGTCCGGACGCAAACCGAACCAACTTTTTTGTCGTTTGCACGAACAGACAGAACCTTGATTGCGTAACGTTCAATCGCACGTTAATTTTACTGTCTAGCTTTGTGACCAGTTTAGAAAGAACTTTGTCAAAGTTACTTTTGTAGAATTTTGCTTAACTAAGGGGTTGAATATGGGTCTTTTAAAATTGGTACAAACGTTTGACTTAGAGAATTAATAAGACAAGCTGTAAAACCGTCTCCCTTTAAGGACTTCACTAAATGTTATCAAAAACTGTGGTGTAACCGTGGTGTTGGTATTAACAAACCGTTATTTATCTACTTTCTTGGCTTTTTTAAAATAACTAGCTTCTGTCTGCAACTTCATACTAAACTTCTAAATTGAAGTCCTAAATTTTCCACGGAAACACAAACGCGTGGTAAAAAATTATATTCTTGTGTCAAACTAGAACAATATCTTCATACTATCACGCCTGTATTCCCCAAAGGGTTAGACAGAGGCGTATCAATGTACACAGGTCGCCGGTATGTTTAGGTCCCGTGTAATAGGAGGCGAGCTTATTGCCATTAACCGGGCACAAATCCTAACGTCGAGCAGCTACTAAGAATTTTATAGGAAAATCCAATAAAACTTTTTACTCGGCCTGGAAATCGAACCCAAGACCTCTAGCGTAGCAGTGGCGCTTAGGACCGCTAGGCTAACGAGGCAGTTCAATATCTATATGTGTGCTAAACTTTAGGTAATTCCATTCATCTGTTTTAGCATAAAGAAGTATCAAACATCCATCCATCCATGCTCACAAACTTTCGCGTAAGTAGCAGGAAGTAGTTAAATTTGCAAATCTTTGAGGTTATATCTTAAAGAATGCAAAGTTCATATCCACCTAATTAAAAACGATTCAATTGACACATTGACCAAACAATTGATTTCACAACAATTGCCTTCATTTATAATTCTTACAGAAGTGCATCTATCAGATTGTTAAAACTGAATGCGCTATCAAATGTGAATTTGTGGCTATAAATCTACCAAGTTAGTCAAATTTTTGTCCAAAGGAAAACCCTATTAGTCGGCTGTTAATGGTAACGACGCCACACTCTATAGGTATTCACACTCAAGCGTTCGAAGTAATTTAATTGAGACGGCGCGCAGCGGCACATGTGTCTTGATGTTAGTTCCATACAGGTACTTATTACTTCCCGTGTCTTATTACATTTCAGGTTTATGTACTTTACTACCCATGTGATAATTAAATCAGAACTTCGCACTCTCAACTTTGAGATAATGTAAATTTGGACGAAATTTGGGGCAAAGCTCTGTGTTGGGTGAAACGACATGCAAATTGAGGGCGATGTGGGCAAAAGGCGGGCAAAGATGCCATTTTAGGACATGAAGAGACTGCTTTGTACCTATTACAGGGGCTGGCAAGCTTTTCGTTACTCAGCCACATAAAATGAAATCTCGCCGAATTCGGTCCTTTCATACGAATTTGTCTGACAGAAATTGGTCCTTCGAAACGGATTTTAAGACGTTGCTGAAAATATTTGTGTCAGAAACTCCGTTTTTACAGTCTTTTCCGATGTTTTTATGGCACTTTTGGAACTCTTTTTGCTTCCCCGATCCCGTTTGGGAATACAATGTAGCTACGAATGAATAAAATTTAAGAATGCGGGTAAATTTAAGCAGCCTTCCCCGTCGGAGTGAGATATTACTTTTCAGCTACATAGTACATACATACAAAGGAGGGTAAATAAAAGAATGCTTACAATACTATTGTGTTGTCGAGATACAAGTGATGTAACATAGTGTTGTACCTGGCAAATGAGAGTATTCATAAATTCCTCTTCAGAGAAAACATTTATGATATTCTATGGGGTGGTCCTTTTACCATACATTTAGTTCATGATATTTCCGTAGGTTATTTAAAAAGAATACCATAAAGTTGAATACTTACACGTTCAAATTGAATGGAACAGCCGAATCTTTTTTTTGTAACTACGAAATAATGCCACTGCTTCTTGAGCAATAACCACTGAAACATTTAATCGCTTGGGGTCTAGAATCAAGTACATGGTAAAAGGTTTCGTTACAATGTACCTTCCAGCCATTACGATCCTAATTCTACCAAAATAAACCAACTCTTTATAATTATAATTCATCATACCATCACGCCGGTATTCCTCGAAGGGTTAGGCGAAGGTGTAACAATGCACACCCACAGTTCGCCGGTATGTTTAGGTCCCATGTAATAGGGGGCGACCCCATTGCCATTAACCGGGCCCAAATCATAACTCCGAGCTGCTACTGAGAATTTTATAGAAAAAACCCAATAGCACTTTTTGCTCGACCCGAGAATCGAACCCAAGACCTCTAGCGTAGCAGTCGTGCTTAGGACCACTAGGCTAACGAGGCAGTTAAATTATAATTCAAAACGTCAAAATAACTTAGTATGTGAAATGTATTGTTACGTTATTAAAAAAGTCGGTCCCGCGAACCTATGGATTTATTAAACAGTCCGATAATCGGTCCTACGAAAAGTCGGACGTGGGCGGAGCCTCTGAGTATGAATTTCTCGCCCGTTGTTCTCAATATGTAACGACTTTTAATTAATGCCATTTAATGCTAAACTCAAAGTCAAAGTATTTATTTCAATTAGACCATTTACATGCACATGCACTTATAAATTATCAAGAAGTTACACAGAAAGTCGAAGCTAGTTGCTCGTTCCAAAACGTAGGTCTCTATGGAGAAGAACGAGCAAGAAATTTCGCTTCACACTCCAATGGTCTAAGTAAAATAAATAATTGGATATTGACCCAGGAATACTGCTGCAAAATCCTAATAGGTACTATTGAAGTACCACTAAATGATCTTGCTTTCCACTCATTTCCTTGAAGGAAGACTTCTCAAAACTGAATCTATCGCCATTTTCTATTTTTTATTTTTGCCGAACGAACTAAACCTTTCCCTTTCTAAGATTAAACCCGTTCCCCTCGCTCCCCTTTTAATAATCGCACCCCCTTACATAAAAGGCTGCGTAAACTGACACAGTTTCCACGAAAATTCGCGTTTGAGTGGAACTCGTGTGATTAGGGTTGGGATGAGTGCGAATTAAGTATGTCGAAATTAGTTCTTTTTGTCTTATTTACTATTCGCTTTTACCCCCGAATTCGTCTGCGTTAAAGTTGATATATTATTCCATGGGAAGCGTACATTTTTCCGGGATACAACGTACCTAATGTGCCATAACGCGCCTGACGTGGATAAAACTGTGGGGTGTTGCTAATTCTTAATAAGCCTGCAAGTTGATGAATTTGCAATATTTTCAACGAGGCTTAAACAAGCAAACAGTGTAACAAGATGATAATAGAAACTAATATTCTTTACTAATTGCCTCGTTAGCCTAGTGGTCCTAAGTGCGACTGCTACACTAGAGGTCCTGGGTTCGATCCCCAGGTCGAGCAATAAGTGTTATTGGGTTTTTCTATGAAATTGTCAGTAGCAGCTCGGAGTTAGGACTTGTGCCCGGTTAATGGCAATAGGCTCGCCTCCTATTACATGGGACCTAAACATACCGGCGAACTGTGGGTGTACATTGGTACACCTCTGCCTAACCCTTCGGGGAATACAGGCGTGATGGTATGTCTATTCTGTACTATATTATTTATGAAATAGCCCCTAAAATAAATGATTAAAAAGAAAATTATTTATGTAATAACGTCATACAAAACCCACTAACAATACAACAAAAGCGAAACCTTCCGACCCCTACGCGAAAAAAAGAACCCGAATGCGAAAATGGGAACGCGAATGCGAAACCAATTCTTCGCCGCATCCCTACTTGTAATCCTTTATGTAAAAGTTATTATTAGCTTGACAGACTGACAGCGACAAGCAACTCAAGATAATCTTACACACAGGTAGTTTTCGACGAAATTCGAGGAATAGGGACGAAAAGAGGAAAGCCTATTCTTGTACCGCGGAAGATAAAATGTATTTATTTTTGTGGCATGTTGTATTTCATTTTTTATTTATGAAAGAGATTTTGCATGACTGCGTTTTCATAGATTGGTACTGAGAAGGTTGTTCACCGCATCAACCTGGCTGAATTAGTTCGCATTCAAACACTCAGTCGAATTCCTATGATGGAAATTCGAATGAATTAGAATAGACAGTTTTTATAAGTGAACCCACTTGGATTGTTTGGCCATCTTCGAGTCAGTGACATATCAATGATATAATAAAGCTACAAAACGTTCGCGGCTTTTATTTATATAGTTGAAGCCCTATAGTGAAGTTAATCACGTCCCGGTACCGTGGTTTAACCGTAAGAGTGACCACAGTACTTAGGGCGCAAGAATGACGTAGGTTTGCATTAGATCAGTTGGGCAAAGGTTATTGGATTTTTCTATTAGGAAATTCCCAGTAGTCCCTACTGCCTCGTTAGCCTGGTGGTCCTAAGCGCGACTACTACGCCACAGGTCTGGGGTTTGATTCCTAGGTTTTTCAGTGAAATTCTCAGTAGCAGCTCGGAGTTAGGATTTGTGCCCGGTTAATGGGAATAGGCTTGCCCCCTATTACATGGGACCTAAGCATACCGGCGAACTGTGGGTGTACATTGGTACACATCTGCCTAACCCTCCGGGGAATACAGGCGTGATTGTATGTGTGATGGTATGCATATTTGTAAACCAAGTATTTGTAGTATTTTTGTAGGTTTTTAATTTGCTTCATACTTCAAGTGTTTTTTTTTTCTTTGCATAACGACAGGCCGTGTCGACGGCGTGTTCGTATTCCACGCGCGCCTCAAAGAGATGTCAGCATAGGGAAGGGGCCACTGAGGGCCGATGCCTGCCGGGGCTGCGGGTTGTTCGCAAGAGATACCGCGCCCCCCGAACGCAAAGGGCACAAGAAGGAACATGGGTGGGTTTTAGTCAGTAAAAGTCTGACACTCCGTCCCGCCCCGCCCAGGGCGGGAGAAGTTATTTCATGATTTCCCACCCACCAAAAAAAAAAAAAAGTGTTTTTTTTTATGCTTACACCGTGTTATTAAAAATGTATACGTGAGGACTTGTAATTGGCTTTCTGGTGCCTATAGCTTCCCTTTTTGTTTGTTTTAATAGCTTTAAGTCCTCCATGTGCTTAAATAAAAAAATACATAAAAATCCAAAGAAACACCTACCCTGACCTTATTGGTGGGGTTCTTCAGAAAGGTCATGTGCGCAGTACTCGTAACCGGCGTGCTTATATGAACAGATGTATGAAAGTGGTCGAGGCGAAAGAAGTATGTAAGGATCGTAGCAGGTGGCGTTCTGTGGTTTCTGCCTACCCCATGGGAAAAAGGCGTGAGTTTATGTATGTAAAAATCCCAAAAAGAAAATTATCAAAAGAATTTATTTAGTTTCCGTAAACACTGTTCGAATATTTAAAGAACATTCCATACACAAACCAAAAACATTATTACTCTTTTAAGACTCCGCTGCAGTCAGGTAAAAAAAACATCATCATCTACTTAGCCTTTTCCCAACTATGTTGGGGTCGGCTTCCAGTCTAACCGGATGCAGCTGAGTACCGATGTTTTACATGGAGCGACTGCCTATCTGACCTCCACAACCCAGTTACTGGGCAACACGATACCTCTTGGTTAGACTGGTTGTCAGACTTCCTCGCTTCTGACTATCCGTAACGACTGTCAAAGATCTACGAATGACAGCCGGGACCAACGGCTTTACGTGCTTTCCGAGGCACGGGGGTGTCACACCACCAACTTCCAAACTCCGGGCTGCTACTGACCAAATCCTAATGGAAAAACTCAATTACACTTTTTGCCTGACCTGGGAATCGAACCCGGGACCCCACGCTCATCAGTCGCGCTTGCAACCACGAGACCAGCAGTGTAAAAAAAAACATATTCATAATTATTGGGTTCAGTATAAATTGCCAATACGACGAGTGTTTTAACAAGAGCCAGACAGACTATTCATACAATCAACGAATAATTTTCATCATATTTTTTAAATTCAATTTAGCTCTTATTGAACGTTGGACTCACATTGGCTTGTTTGATGGACGACCCAAAACCAAGTGCTGTTAACTGCACGAATATATATTATAATTTGAACTTTAGTTATACCACTAACTCAATAAGTATAACCTTATTTTTTTGATGGTAAGGTATAATTTTACTTGTACTAATATTATAAATGCGAAAGTTGCTCTATCTCTTTATTACACACTAGCAAACTGTTTGCGTCTTCGGCCGCGTGGCTTAATTCACCCGTCTTACATTACATATTTGGCTACTGCTCCGCCCGCGTAGATTATAGCGTAATGTTATATAGCCTATGATACTCACAAATAACGTGGGTTTCTGTACGTAAAAAAAAATTCAAAATCGTTTTAGTAGATCCAGAGATTACCCCCTATAACCTCACTTGACTTGAGCTTGGCTTGTCTTGGCTTGAGTTTGTGACTTAGTGAGGTATAGATTCACGACCAAACCACTGAACGAACTTTGAAATTTGGTACGGAGTAATTTTGAGTACTAATAAAGGACATAATAGGCTAGTTTTTACTTCGCGACTTGCTAATCTTAATGCAGACTAGCCAAGTAGCAGGACATATTATAGTGCACAAGTGTGTGCGCAAACACAGGTGCACTCCCTAATAGTCCTACTCCATCATAGTCTGATGGGACGGCAATCCGACACGACCGGGGAAAGATCAGGCGCAGGACCAACGGCTTTACGTGCTTTCCTAGACACGGGAGTGTCACACCACCAACTTCCAAACTCCGGCCAAATTCCTAAAGGCAAAATGAAATAACGCTTTTTGCCCGACCTTTTTTTTATGGATGGGAAATCATCAAATGACTTCCCCCGCTCTGGGCCGGGCGGGAGGAAGTGTACTAAAACCCATCCATGTTCCTTCTTGTGCCCTTCGCGTTCCGGGGGCGCGGTATCTCTTACAAACAACCTGCAGCCCAGCCAGGCATCGGTCCTGAGTGGCCCCTTCAAGATTTTCTGGGGATTACCTGGGAATCGAACCCAAGACGCTCAATAGTCGTGCTCGCCACCACGTGACCAACGGGGCAGTCAATCAAGCTATACCTATGTTATTGCTAAATCTGTGAGTTCCCGTGTCTCGGTAAGCACGTAATGCCGTTGGTCGCTGTCACTCGTAGATCATTGACAGACGATACTGGTCGTCAGAAGCTTGAAAGGCCTGACGACCAGTCTTATCAAGGGATATCGTGTTGCCCAGTAATTGGGCAGTGGCAGATGGTAAGTCATAACAATCCAGTATAATTAGTAATGTCTCATTATACGGAACCCCAATACAATGCATGTCAATATTCCCTGAAAATGTATAGCTTAAAATGTCTTCATGTACATCGGTTGACTTTGGAAGAAAGAATAAGAATAAATTATTTTTTTTACTGTTTCTTGCCCATTATTCTCAACATGAATCTACTTTTTCGAATGGGCAAGTAGATTCAACTACTTTTTCTTGTTTAGTGACGTTCAAATGTCCCTTTTAATGGTCTAATTAAAATTAATTATTTGACTTTGATTTGGGGAACATTTTGTCAAGTTTTTTTTACTGGAATTCGGAAGATTTATTTTTGTAAAGAATGTATGTGCTAGCAATGGCCAAACTATCGTTGCATAAGAATATTTGTTAGAATTAAAATATTAGGAGGAAAATTCATACCAATGTTACGCTAAAAGTTTGCTAAGTTTCAGATTTCTGGGTCAAAAGGGCTTGATGTATACCCATCAAGCCCATATTGGGTTTGGCGTGACCATAGAGTAAGGAAATAAGTTAATGGGTATGGATAAATTAGGTTGGTTTGTAAAGGTCTGATAGGCAGTTGTTTCATCTAGGTATACTGGGATGGCAGGGACTATCGTACCAAGAACTTTACTATGAATTTAGTTACATGATTGTCGTGGGTTCGATTCCCAAGTCGGGCAAAAAATGTTATTGGATTGTTCCATTACGAATTTCTCAATAACAGCGCGAAATTTGGAAGTTGGCGGTGAGACACTTCCGTGTCTCGAAACGCTTGTAAAGCCGTTGGTCCTGCGCCTGATGCTTCCCCGGTTCTGTCAGATGGCCGTTCCATCGGACTATGAGAGTAAGAGAAGAGAGAGTGCACCTATGTTTGCGCATACATTTGTGCACTATAATATCTCTTACGTACTTTGTTAATTTTTATTGAGATTTTTACATAATAGAAATGCAATTAGGGTGTGCACTTACATAACATCACCGTCCACATCGTACCATTACACACCATTTCAAAACGGAACCCTAAATCTAAGCTACATCATTATAATCATTCAAGTCCTTTTAATCACAGTTTCAACCTCTTAATTTGGACCCAACTCATCCCTAAGGGGGAGTTATCCAATTTAATTAACACAAAACACAATTAGGACATCATTATCTTTCTGTCAACCGCGTAACGTTGATAGACACTTAATTGGTAATTATATATTTCAATTAAATTTTATTTTATTACAATAAACTGCCTCGGTAGCCTAGTGGTCCTAAGCGCGACTGCTACGCTAGAGGTCTTGGGTTCGATTCCCAGGTCCAGCAAAAAGTGTTATTGGGTTTTTCTATGAAATTCTCAGTAGCAGCTCGGAGTTAGGATTTGTGCCCGGTTAATGGCAATAGGCTCGCCCCCTATTACATGGGACCCAAACATACCGGCGAACTGTGGGTGTACACTGGTACACCTCTGCCTAACCCTTCGGGGAATACAGGCGTAATGATATGTTGTTGTTTATTACATTTTTGGTAGTTAGCGTGCTTATTGAAATGCCTGTAAATGGTTTAATTGATATGAACGCTTTGACTTTAGCTAATTGCGAGGGACGGGCTTAGTAACGAAAATAAATTGACTTTACATAATTTTTATTTTTAACCCCCAACACAAAAACAGGGTTGTTATAAGTTTGATGTGTCTGTGTGTCTGTCTGTGGCACCGTAGCTTTTAAACGGGTGAACCGATTTGAATGCGGTTTCCTAGAGATGGTTCTTAGATATGTTTTATCAAAATCGATTCAGCCGTTTCAAGCTTATCAGCTATTTTGTTAGCTGCGGTAGTCATCTTTATTTTTCTGACGAGAGTTACTTAACATTTTTTATTTATTACTTGTTGGTTACACGAGAACGTTGCGGATTGATAGAGGATGTAGTGACAAAGGTTGGAAAGTGTATGTTTTCTCCTCACCATCTTTGGGTAACTGGTTGAGAATGCCTAAGGCATTAGGTCCGCCTTCGTACTTTTTGTTGCATTAAATAAGTAAGTACGCGTAGATAGTTCGGTCATATTAAAAGCTGAGTGAAAGGCGACTAACAAAAGTAATTCATATGGCAGATGTACTCACATCTGCCAAATGAATTGGCACCACAGGGAAGGGACGCCCTAAAATAAACCTAGCCTGACCTTATTGGTGAGGTTCTTCAGAAAGGTCGGGTGCGCAGTACTCGTAACCGACGTGCTTGTATGACCAGATGTATGACAAGGAGTACGTGAGGATCGCGGCGTTTTGTGGTTTCTGCCTACCCCCATGGGAAAAAGGCGTCAGTTTATGTATGTTTACATAATTTAAAATAACAGAACATTTAATTCTGTAAAGCCATTCAAGTGATCACATATAATAGGGTAATTGACAGTTCCAATCAATAATAATTGACAAACTTATTATGAGCTGTCAAAACGTTATTCCCACATAGATTTTGTATTGCAGACTTAATTGATTAACTATTTATTGATTTCAAAGAAACAATTTTTTTTAAATTGTTTCTGTTAAAAATTTTACGGGTTTTAGTCCTAATAATAAGAGTTTTTTTAAAAGAGTTATGCCTTGGATCTATCTGTTAGTGGTGTTAATTCGAAAGCATTCGAAATTCGAAAGCTAACGCATTTGTTTTTAAAATAAATCATGGCGGATTCACAATGACACAATTCGAATTTCGAAGTGATGTCTAGAGAATAAGAATAAAAAAATAAGCAAGTAGGTACCCGTGTCGTTAACCTACATTTTTTAAATAGAAAATCTCCAAGGAAAAGGACATAATCCCTAATACTTTTTCGCACTTCGACCCGCTTTTTCCGACTCTGTTTGTCAACAGAACGCACCCTGGATTTTAGCGACTTTGCATTTGATTCTTTATTTGAATCACAAGATCGCTTTCAGCCATTTTTATTATGTGTTTTTTTTTCGAATAAAAATGTTATGCGAATTGTTATACGTCGATTTCTTTTGGTTCTCTGGTTAACTAAACTCTCTTAAGGACTAAATGAATATTATAAATTTGATTATTAAAATAAAGTTATTTAAACTCTTGTTAAGAAAATTCAAAGCAAAATAGTTGTTATTTCTTTTTTAATCTAAAAAGTTAATTATTATCATTGGATTTTTTAATGTTATATAATTTTAAGTCTGCAAATATTGTACATATAAATATTAATTAAATAGAAAAAGAAAATCTAAGTTGCTATTTTTATATGCGAGAATAATTAACATATATTTATTTTAAGTTTTTTTTTGTACTTAAATATTTACATAACAGGATAAGTTGAATACAAGGATAAAAGTAACAAAAGGTTTTTGGCTAACCGTTTCAGCTGTCTTTAAGGATAATGTCGAAAAAAGAAAAGGGATGGGCTTGCCACCAGTTTTATGTCCTACCGAATAATTATCTTAAAGACATTATTCGGAGTCACACGTTACAGCCATGTGTCACAAATAGGAAGACCCCTAAGGGCGTTTCGTAATACCTTTTATATTGCTCTTTTGTTAAATAAATTGGAGAACATTTTCCATAAGAGTATCGGGTGATGGATAGATGATTGATATTCGATTATAAAAGGGGCTATTGATTCCATAAAGAAATGGAGGAACACGTACCATGCTTTTAAATTTCGAACTCAGACAACAAACTTATTTCTTATTTTTTTTTTTTCTATTTTTGGATCAGTTCTTTTTACATATCGATAGAAAAATAAATAATTATAAATTATTATTAAAAACTCACCTGCTTTTTTTGAATCCAGAAAAAACAGCCGCTTTAATACCACAATCAATAATAAAAACAAGAACAAAACAGTAAAATAAACAATATTTATGGTATCACACACGATTTACCGTCAGCCGTTGAAGTAAAAAGTTATAAGCAAAAAAACAAACAATATCTCAGTACCTTTGCCTCAGGTAAACACGAATCTCAAAAAAATCGAAATTAAAACACACACGACATTAATACATTAACACAGAATTGGAAAAAGCACGTCTTCTTTTACATAATTTCAGTAGTCGTAATTCGGAGAAACGCGCGCAGAAGACACAACTGTCCGCGGCCAGCGACGGGGACTCACTGGCTTAAAAAGCTGTTTCCGAGCCTGGCCTGAAACTGTTGATTCCCCCCCTCCGTCCCTCCGTTTTCCTCTGACGCCTTGTCGGAAAAATTTCATTGCACACTAGGACAAAATTGATGCTCCACGCGGCCTTGCAAGCTTCCTTTCATTTTGTATGTTTGTTTCAGCAATAAATTGGTGTTTGCTGCTTGTATTGTCATAAAAATGTGTTCCGTGCACCTTTTCACGTTCCGATTTTTATTTTTTACGTAATACAGTTGGTTTATTCTGTAAAAATCGGTCTCGGTGAATTCAGGTAGTCATATTGAAGTGATGTGTCATCCAATCGATTAATTTTTGTACATAGAATAGGACGCAAATATTAATTTTAGCTTATAATTTAGCCTCATTCAACACCAAACTAAATCACCTAATATTGATATTATTTATCACCTGATGTTAAGTAGTCACCTCTGGCTATAGAAATCTGCAATACCAAAGGCCTTGCAAATGTGTAGCCATCCCAGAGAGAAAGTTGAAATGTCTTATGTGCGTGTAATTACACCGGCAGCCATACCCTTCAAACCGGAGCAGAGCAACGCTGCTTTCAGTACAACAGTACTTCCTCGGACGAGCTCCTTCACAAAGACATCTACTACACTTGTTAAGGCGTCTGCATTTATCTAGTAATTCAAACGGCGATAATATTTGATTTTCAAGCGGACATCTCAATACCTAAAAAGGAACGTGTTAATTCTATTTGTTAGGGTAGTTATACACTTAAGTGTGTCGGCCTAATCGGTTCGGCATTTTCAATACAACCTTCGGTAACATTGTATAAAGTTTTCACGTACTATTGTACGTATTGTATTCTTAGGATGGATTATTATACACCCTAAGAACTAAAATACGGACTTCGATCGGCTGATGTGATGGTGATGATGAAGAAGGAATAAATGTGGAAATATTTTTTTAACATAATTTTACTCGTGTGTATTGTGCATGCTGTGGTCTCTTGAATGTGAAGGAGTACATCTACGTAATACCTTTATTAACTATTGTTGGAATGTCATTATTTGTGTATATCATTTGTAAGAAAGAAAGAAAAAAAAACCATTTATTCGGCGAAGGTGAAGCAACATGACATTTTTTTACAAATAGTTAAAAACAACCATAAAGAAATATATCAATCGCACGAAACCATGGCACTGGTTTTTAGCGTAAACCGGGGCGCGTCGCTGTGTTAGATATCCTAAATAAATAAATAAACAATCATAGAACGTTGCATTAAAAATGCCGAATCAAATACCACCCGCTCAAGTGTATAGCAACCCTAACAAACCTAAAGGCAATAACCCAAAAACACTTTACCCAACCTGGAAATCGAACCCAGCACACTAAAGCAGTCACGCTTACATTCAGAAGACTAACAGACCAGTGCACCCATTACCACATTTATTAGCCCCCCAGGCAAGATAAGCGAGGGAACAATAAAGATAAGATGACAAGGCAAGCAATTTCTTTGAGAGTGATGACGTAATTAGGCGAGACACGCTTTGTTATGACTGATCTGAATCGTGTAAACAGATCCTGTATCACGCTTTACGTAAGTACTTGCCACCTCCCCCCCCCCTCGAGGCTTGTACACTCGCGGTATTAAAATTATGAGCAATATTCTTTTCCCACTATGGAAATGGTACACATGTAAATTAATGGAACTGTACAACATACCATTACGCCTATATTCCCCGAAAAATTAGGCAGAGGTGTATCAATGTACACCCACAGTTCGCCGGTATGTTTAGGTTCCATGTAATAGGGGGCGAGCCTATTGCCATTAACCGGGCACAAATCCTAACTCCGAGCTGGTATTGAGACTTTCATAGAAAAACCCAATAACACTTTTTGCTCGACCTGGGAATCGAACCCAAGACCTCTAGCGTAGCAGTCGCGCTTGGGACCACTGGGCTACCGAGGCAGTCTTGGATCCCGAAACTGAATTAATCAGACTAACGGATGAGTATAATCACATAATTTCCACTTCCAAACTTATTTATTATGTAATAACATAAAGAGTTGTACCAATATCTGTGTTTACACACTTTTCGCGACAAAAGATATATTTCCAATTTATTTCCCATCTGTGAAGATGATAGATACGATTTTAGTATCCGAACAAAAAAGCCAATGATTTATACTGCGTTTTTTTTTTTTTTGAAAGGTCACAAGATATAAATTCATATGAAATACGCGTTAGGGTCTCGCTCCATACGACTTGGGAGTGATTTACTGGACTTTTAGTTTGGCAACGACGTTGTACTAGGGTTGTTAGACGAAAAATATTTATAAATAAATATCACTACATGTCTTTTCTGGAGAATTGTAGTGTCTTTCTCTGAATTCGAAATTCGAACGGCGTGTTATTGTGAATACGCGATTCATCTAGCGTATCGATGGCAAATATAGATGCTAAACAATACAATTTCGATTTAAGGTAACCGACATAGCTCTCAAAATTGAGAAACTCAAATGGCAATGGGCAGGGCAGTAGGGGCAGCAGGCTAGTAGGCACGTTGGAGTGTAGACCACGTTTAAAAAAACGCAGTGTGGGACGCCCTGCTGCACGTTGGACCGACGATTTAAAGAAGGTGGTGGGCAAAACTGCCCTGTTGGTCTCGTGGTCGCAAGCGCGACTGATGAGCGTAGGGTCCCGGGTTCGATTCCCACGTCGGGCAAAAAGTGTTATTGGGTTTTTCCATTACGATTTGCTCAGTAGCAGCCCGGAGTTTGGAAGTTGGTGGTGTGACACCCCCGGGCCTCGGAAAGCACGTAAAGCCGTTGGTCCCGGCTGTCATTCGTAGATCTTTGACAGTCGTTACGGATAGTCAGAAGCGAGGAAATCTGAGAACCAGTCTAACCAAGAGGTATCATGATGCCTACTAACTGGGTTGTGGAGGTCAGATAGGCAGTCGCTCCATGTAAAACACTGGTGTTCAGCTGAATCCGGTTAGACTGGAAGCCAACATAGTTGAGAAAAGGCTAAGCAGATGATGATGATGATGATGGTGGGCAACGGATGGTCCCGGACTGCCGAGATGGTTAGCGCTCTTTGAGGGAGCCCTACGTACAGCAGTGGACGGTTGTATGCTGATATGATGTTGATAAAGATAGCTCGTAGAGCAGACGGCCGGTGGGGTCGTAAGCTTCTCGAGTGGTGACCACACATCGGAAGGCGCAGTGTGGACTGACGACTTGGTACAGCGCAGGACCGGTCCTTATAGCTATATTTTGGGGAGGCTTATGTCCAGTAGTAGACGTTACATGGCTGATATGATGATGCTGATAAACAAAATTTTGTAAAAGTTTTTGTTTTTACCCAGAATACGCTATTTTACATTAAAAAACTGTACTGTAAACAGTATGTGTTTTGAGTTTAAAAATGGATATTTATCATCGGAAGTTGAAAATAATAATTAATTTGTTTAAAAATCCGTAAATAAAAATGCATTTTTTTTTGACGTTTCTCACGTGACACTTAACTTTCCTGATTGTTTGGGTTTATGAGAAACATCATTGGCCAGTAAACCTCGTTTTTTGTTTGCAACAAGTGTATGTGGAAAGGGCACAAGAAGGAACATGGGTGGGTTTTAGTCAGTAAAAGTCTGACATTCCCTCCCGCCCCGCCCAGAGCGGGAGAAGTTATTTGACGATTTCCCACCCGCCAAAAAAAAAAAACTCATGCAGTTGAAATAAAACAAAAGTTGAAAAATAATTGTCATAAGGCGGGAAATTCAGATTGTCATTGCGGATGACTGCGCAGCTCGTGTATCCATAGACAATGACACTATTTTTCAATGAGCCCATCATACGCGCCAATGATTTAAAAAATAAAAATATGCTTTAAAAAATTAAAAAGTTTCGATGCAGTTGTTTGAAAATCGAAGGAGAATGCTGAACTGTAATGTTTATTTTTTTTTTAATTTTACCTATTCAAGAGCAAAATGTACGTGTTTATAGACTGTGTTTTGGATTCATAATTGGAACATTACGTTGTAAGTAGGTGAAAGGTAAAATTTGTTATCAAGCTAGACTTCAAGTCTTTATGTTGGCATCCCTGCTTGCAAGTTCACTATGAGAAGTCTTGATACTTGTATTATGTGGCAAGTTGTTGAGGAAACGAAGCGTTCTAAGACTTTCTCGACAGTGTAATGTTACAATGCATTTCAACTTCAGTCAGTAACTTTTGTGCAGCTGGGAATAGCATTATGTAATCTTGCGGTTTCGCCCGCATTACTTGAAAAGGCGGTGACCCACACTAGGAATTTCACCTATATCGTGGGTGCGTTTACAAACATATAAGCTCACATACACAAACAGCCAGACCCGGAACAACTACCTGCAGGCCATACAAATATTTTTCCATGTGGGAATCGGACCCGCTACCCGCAACGCAGCAGCATATCTTCCAGCCACTGCGTAAACCATGTAGGTATTCAAATTATAAAAAAAAAACAAATTAAAACATGATCAAAGGCGCTGACAAAAGCTAGTTGATAATAAGGAAAAAGCAATAAAAATAAAAATTGCTACTTCGTATATTTACATACATACCATCTCGCCTGTATTCCCCGAAGGGTTAGGCAGAGGTGTACCAGTGTACACCCATGGTTCGCCGGTATGTTAAGGTCCCATGTAATAGGGGGCGAGCCAATTGGCAATAACCGGGCACAAATCCTAACTCCGAGCTGCTACTGAGAAATTCCAAATGGAAAAACCCAATTACGTATTCTTTTTTATTTTTTTTCACAAAAATCACGAGTTTATTTATTAAACCAATTTGTTAAAACCAAGTGAGTTCAAACATCAATAAATTATTTTCAATTTCCAGTTATTTTCACTTGTTCAAATATACGATATTGCTCGTTACATAATATTTTTTGTAAATTTTATTTAAATTGAACTCACCTTATGGCGCAAGTATAATTACCTTCTTGGAAGCTATATGTTTGAGCCGTTTGGGGTTGAAACACTAGAGCCATGGGGTCCGAGCGCTCATCTAGTTTTTCGTGACATCGCCAATCCAAAAGGTTTGGTTTCCCTTTGGTCACGTGAAGAGTCGACCAGTCCAACTCTTCACGGGACCAAATGGCTGGCCTTTTCTTCGGCCAAACAATCAGCATTGCCATATAACGTGGCAATGCTGCCAGCCTTCTGGGCATTTGTCCCGTTGACAGCGATGCGGATGAGTTTTTTGAGCTTCCTTTTTAGTGTAGCTGTACATACTCTTACTTTGTAATCTTATTATTATTGAAGTAAGTTTTATGTTTGAAATAAATAATATTTTCTTGCTCACCTTATTATATTATTTTCTGCTAATCGACTGAAAATTATAGCCAATCACTGAAAATTGAGAGAGAAATCAAACCAGTTTCTTAAAACATTTATGGACCGGTTTATCCTACTAAAATTATAAATGCGAAAGTTTGTGAGGATAGATGGATGGATGTTTTTTGTTTTTATTTAATAAGTTAGGGACTGTTATAACGCACAGCGTACGTCAGTCTCATCGTACCCTAAGACAAGTTATTCATTACAAACGAGATCAATGGAACGGGGCCATAAAGTCGAACAACTTTCTCTGGATGGATGTTTGTAACTCTTTCACGCTTAAACGGCTGAACGGATTTAGAAGAAATTTGGCACTAAGATAGATGATAGTGTGGAATATCACATAGAATACTTTTTATCCCGGAAATATATACGGTTCCCGTGGGATAATATATCAAATTTGATACGGACGAAGACGCGGGCAGAAGCTAGTAATCTTATAAATGCGAAAGTTTGTGAGGATGGATGGATGGAAGGAAATTTGTTACTCCTTAACGCTTAAACGGCTGAACGGATTTGGATGGGTACTGAGACAGATTGTAGTGTGGAAGAACAGTGTTTAATTCTTGACAGCTTCTTCTACACCAGTAGAGGCAGTTTTACCAGCATAGCAACAGAAGCCGGGACAACAAACTAGCGTCCACTGTAATCCCTTGGTAGGAGACAAGGGGTCGACATTTAGAAGTGCGACTAGGATTACTTCGTAATACGCGATTTCTGTATCTAATATTGTTTGGGATTTGTGTCCGATAGATAAAGTGACAAATTAGACAAGCGTTACGTTGGTACGTGTTATCAAATATTATTATTTTTCTAGATAAGTAGGCTCATAAGATCAAAAATTGCAGAGGGACCAGACATTTATTTTTGTGAGTAAATCCTGTTGGAGAGTGGAGGCACTAAAGCGGAGAACAGGCCTTTGCCTAACAGTGAGACAGAATAGGCTAAAAATAAACTATCGTCTTGGACTGTCTTCGCCCCAGGGAAGGCAGAAAGCTGTGTCGGACTTCTACCGCCTAAAATTGCTCCACTATTTTCTCCAACTACTTCTGGCCATGGTAAGGGGGTCGCTCAGAGCATACTTCCGCACCCCACAGGTGATCCGCTACCACCATATGTCAGGTGCCGTCATCTGGTGCGGCCGTCGCACACTAGCCGCACTGACTCCAGAAAGGCGCTCGGGGAACCCTGCCCACGCCTTATCTGGGCCATGTCTCTGTTCCGTGAGTGCCGTTATGTGGCCGGGGAATCTACAAACCTGTTCGTTTCTGGGTTTTTTTGGTTTCGTTGGGGGCACCGACGCTGCACGCGATCAGTCCGACAGATGGACCAACCGCGTGACACCCAAAAAATAACTTAACGTTTGTGCTCACGACTCGTGGCGGCTACGTTAACACAACAAAACTAAGCATTTTTTACCAAAAAAAAATCAAATTAAGAATAATAATCTAACCTAATCACACAGAAATGCTAGAGATAAACTACACAACCGGCGGTAACGGTTGAACCACAGATTATAATTAAGAAAAGGTACAAAGGATTTGGGAACAGACGCTTACCGTTTATGTATTCCGGGGTTTAGGTAATGTATGGAATTGGTCTAGCACGATGTTTTATGCAGAATTCGTGTGCTGAGGGCACGTACAGATGCAGAACTAGAAGGTTAAGCACCTATGTGTCACTAATTACCGATTATTAATGATGTTCTTTAGACATTTTTATTATTACATACATACTATCACGTCTGTATTCCCCGAAGGGTTAGGCAGAGGCACGTTTCGCCGGTATGTTTAGGACCCATGTAATAGGGGGCGAGCCTATTCCATGGGCGCCTATGTTAATTTTTTGTTAATTTAACGTAACTTTATAATTTTTCAGCTTTGGATTTTATTATTATTGTTTTTTTTTTTGTGACTGTTGAATAGATTGTAAACCAAGAAGTGTTTAAAAAAAAAAATTATGTTATTTTATCATTTTTATGACGTAGGTGTTGTGATGGTCCAGTGGTTAAAACACTCGGTTCTAATGAATGAGGTTGCGGGTTCGACACCAGGCAAGTAACAAAGTAGCTCTTTCAATACATAAAGTACTTTCTTAGTTTATCTTGGACATCTGTGACATCGGTGAAAAAAAACTTCGTGAGGAAACTTGGACTTATAATGAATAAGTCTGAAATCGCCAATCCGCTCTGAGCAAGCGTGGTGATCAATGCTCGTGCCTTCTCTGTATGAGAAGAGGTCTTTGCCCTGCATTAGGATAATAATAGGCTGTTATTATTTTTAATTTTATTGTACAAGACAATCCCCCTACACTCAAACATACCATTCCGGTTGGTTAGGCAGAGGTGTGCCAACTACTAAGAGCTTGCTACTAAGAATTTCATAGAATAACCCATAACACTATTTGCTCGACCTGGGAATTGTACCCAGGACCTCTAGCATAGCAGGCGCGCTTAGGACCACTAAGCTAATGAGGCAGTACACTCCTTCCACTGTAACTCCCAATTATATGACAGTTATTTAACAAAAGATTCGAAAACAGATTCAATTGAATCGACTTCAAAAAACTAGTGTTGTTATGCGTTCAAAGATTATCCCTCGAACTCCACCAAAGCTTGAACAACGGGCGACTTTTCCCAAAATTTTCTTTCAATCAATTAGGCTTAGCGTGACTTTCTTTATTAAAAGCTTACAAGACAGTTGACTAATCAATTAACTGTAAAGGGATTATGGCTCACCCCTAATCCTAAGCGCTATCCATACTAATAAATAAAATTGAAATGTCTGTTTGTACATACATACCATCACGTCTGTATTCCCCGAAGGGATAGGCAGAGGTGTGCCAATGTACAGCAGTACCCCCACAGTTCGCCTGTATGTTTAGGTCCCATGTAATAGGGAGCGAACCTATTGATATTAACAGGGCACAAATCCTAACTTTAAAATTCATAGTAAAATCAATAACAATTTGCTCGCCCTGGGAATCGAACCCAAGACCGCTAGCATAGCAGTCACGCTTATGAACACTAGGCTAATGAGGCAGTTAACCTAATTAGTTAGTTAATGTCTACATAACAGCTTTTAACTTATTAATGCATTTTGCATATACACGACCTGATTAAAACCGCAGGAAGACGCTGGATGCAGAAAGCTTTCAACCAGTCCTTTTGGAAATCTAGAGGGAAGCCTATATCCAGCAGTGGATGTCCTGCGGCTGTTATGGTGATGATGAAGATGATCGCGGTACCTCTAACAAAAAAAAAAACAATCTTATAAAAATTTTGTCAGCTTGCCTGTTTGTGCCGGCTATCTTCTAAACGGCTGTACCGACTTTGACGAAAGTTTCACTAGCAGATAGCTGATGCTATTATTTAGCAGTAAGCTATTATTTTAGAAAAATAAATAGTGTTTAGTGCAAAAAAAATAGTCATCATCATCATCTGCTAGCCTTTTCCCAACTATGTTGGGGTTGGCTACTAGTCCAACCGGATGCAGCTGAATACATCACCCTAAGGCTGACTGGTAGAAAATGCCAAAGGCATTAAGGCCGCCTTGTACAGTGTATTATTTACATTATGTGCAAAAAGTTTTAATAAATAAATAAATACCAGTGTTTTCCATGGAGCGGCTGCCTATCTGACCTCCACATCCCCGTTAAAAAATAAAACAAAAAAAACAGTCAATGACCCATATTGACGCGGACGAAATCGCGGGAATAAGCTAAATAGAATGGGGTTTAACCCTCTTATAATTTAACTAGTAAACTTCCATAGCCAGATACAGTCTCTAAATATGCCTTAGGCTGAGTTTTCACTAGAGATGAGCAAAGATGAAAATGTAGAGATGGTGATGGTGATGTGGTGATGGTAGGATAGTGTTTGTGATGAGATCAGCTTTTTACTTAAGTGGAAAACGCTTCATAGCACATCTTGCCCGCTCCGCTACCATTGCTTAGCTAAGGTAGAAATCGACATAACATCATCTTTGGCGTCGGCAGCCTTAAATACTGACATTAAGATTTTGTTCTATTTTTACCCGACTACGGCAAAACCAAAGGAGGGTTATGATTTTGACAGGCTATGTATGTATGTGTGCATATTCATCTATTCCCTCATAGCTCCTAAACTTCTTATCGGAACTCGACAAATGAGGTATAGTTAGAACCGTCTTAATCGTCCGCTGAACATAAGCTACGTGACATGCCACAAAACTCAATGTGGCGCCCTCTAGCGGACAAAAAGTGTTGTTTAAACTGGAAAGAGGGAAGGAATTCCTTCCTTGTCAAGTTGACCGCTGAAAACATTCAGTTTAAATCTGACAAAGGTAACGTCACGTGGCACTGCTGTGCGTTTCACACGGAGCGTTGCCAGTCGGTTCACGTTAACACTGATTGTCGCTCAATTTGACGAGACATGAAAAGGTCGTTTACACCATACGATTTATGTTCCCAGAATTATTTATTTATTTTCTTTACCAACTCATCTGCTAGACTTCTGGTATTGCAGATGTTTATAGACAGTAGTGACCACTTAGCATCAGGTGGGCGTCTTGCGTAATTGACTTAAAAAAAATTGTGTATTTGCATAATTAAAAATCTCACCTTAGTCTGTTTCAGCTGTTGCAGCAAATCATTTCTCTCCTTCATCAGATGAGCAATCTTCTCCTCATTGTCTAGCAAATCACAATTCTTAATAATTGTAGGCATGCTTATGCCTACAAACTAACTGGCTAACTGCCTCGTTAGCCTAGTGGTCCTAAGCGCGTTTGCTACGCTAGAGGTCTTGGGTTCGATCCCAGGTCGAGCAAAAAGTGTTATTGGGTTTTTCTATGAAAATTTTAGTAGCATCTCGGAGTTAGAATTTGTGCCCGGTTAATAGCAATAGGCTCGCCCCCTATATCATGGGACCTAAACATAACGGCAAACTGTGGGTGTACATTGTTACACCTCTGTCTAACCCTTCGGGGAATACAGGCGTGATGGTATATATTGTCCTTTCTTCGGGTTCAAAATTTAGACCAAATTTCATCAAAATGGGTCCTGTGGTTTAGTCGTGAAAGCGTTTTGCTTTTTTAACACCCGACGCCATAACGACGGGGTGTTATAAGTTTGACGTGTCTGTGTGTGTATGTATGTGTGTCTGTGGCATCGTTGCTCCCGAAAGCATGAACCGTTTTTGATTTAGTTTTGTCGTTTGAAAGGTATATTAGTCGGGATTGTTCTTAGCTATGCTTGATGGACATCGGCTCAGCGGTTTCAAAGTTATCAGGTCTTTTGTTAGCTGCGGTAGAGATTTTTATTTTTCTGTCGGGGGTTACTTAAAATTTTATTTTGCTTGTTTTATGCCGTTGGATGGCAAAGAGGCCCGCGGTTTACCTGATGTTAAATTGTAACCGCCGCCTATAGACATCTGCAATCCCAGAGACAAAGTTAATATCTCTCATATGCCTGTAATTACACCGGCACCCGTAAAACATGAACACAGCAACGTTGCTTTGCAGCAGAAATAGGTATGGCGGGTACTTTCGCATTTATAATATTAGTATGGAAGTAACTACCCCGTTGGTCCCGTGGTGGCAAGCACGACTGTTGAGTGAGGTCCTGGGTTCAATTCCCAAGTCGGGAAAAATGTGTTATTCGGTTTTTCCATTAGGAATTTCTCAGTCACAGCCCGGAGTTTGGAAGTTGGTGGTATGACACCCCTGTGGCTTGGAAAGTACATAAAGCCGTTGGTCCCGCGCCTGACCTCTCCCCGGTTGTAGCGGATTGAAGTCCCATCATGCTATGAAAGTTAGAGAAAAGGGAGTGTACCTGTGATTGCGCACACACTTGTGCACTATAATATATCCTGCGTAATTGGCTAGTCTGCATTAAGATTAGCCGCCGTAGCCAAAATCAGTCTGGGGAACACATAATTATAAGGAAGTATGAATGTATATCCCTAATCACTTATTTACATACCAGGCTACTTTGACGCCAATTCTTAACCCAGGATTTACTCAAGCAAACAAAATCGTCAGCCTCACAAATGCCAATCTTAACCAACAAAAAATTGATTTGTACGTCAGCACCAAACCTTTGACAACAATACTGAAAGCGATTCGTCTCGAAACTAGTGCGAGCAAAGACTCCTTTGATATAAACTCATATGTAAAAGAAAAGTTCCTTCTCAGGCATTGTAAGGGTGTTTGCAAACTTGAGCCTTTGTTTTTTATAGGACGCCGAATATTAATTATTCAGTATATTGTGGCGACATCTATCGCACCACTATTCCGTAGTACTAGAGCTCTTTGTGAAGGAGCTCGTCCGGGAAAGTTTTACCACGATACCTAATTTTGCAAAGCAAAGCAGCGTTGCTGTATTCCGGTTTGAAGGGTCTAGTTGCCGGTGTAATTTTAGGCACATGAGATATTTCAACTTTGTCTCTGGGATGGCAATGCATTTGCAAGGCCTCTGGTATTGCAGATGTCTATAGGCAGCGATGACGATGGTGACGTCGGTGACTACTACTAGGGTATCCCTTCCCGGCATTGCCACTCAAATCTGCCATATAGATCCCTTTTAACCGACGAAAAAATGGAGGAGGTTACCAAGTCGTCACGTATATTTCTTTTGTATGTATGATCAAAGCAATACAAAACGTCAAACAGAACAAAAGCCGGCTTCCAAAGCTTAAGTAATTTTTCACTTGTTAGTTTTTGAAGGCGGTTGTCCTTTTTGTAAAAAAAATTTGTTAGGCGCCTTTCACTCATCCTCTCAACTTGACCGAACCATCTAAGCACACTCTTTTTAACCTACAACGCAAAAACGACGGGGTGTTCTAAGTTTGACGTGTCTGTGTCTGTCTGTGGCATCGTAGCTCCCAAACGCATGAACCGATTGTTATTTTGTTTATTGTGTTTGAAAGGTTACTTAGTCGAGAGTGTTCTTAGCTTTGTTTGATGGGAATCGGTTCAGTGGTTCCAAAGTTACTAGGTCTTTTGTTAGCTAAGGTAGTGATTTTTTTCTTCTGTCGGGGGTTATGTAAAATTTTTAATTTTGTATTTTTACCCTTTGTCACTACATCGTCTTTTAATCCGCCACGTGCTCGAAGCGTAAGCGAAAATGTCAAAGTCAAAGTCAAATCATTTATTTCAATTAGACCATTAAAAGGCACTTTTGAACGTCAATTACATGTTAAAATAAAAAATATTGAATCTAGTTCATAATGCTTTAGTATATACGAGTCTTAAGAGGGCTGGCATTTATCTGTATCACTCGCATCTTGATAAACTTTTTCCCTGTTTGATATAACTGAACGCTTTTATTGTGCAACTTGTCCGAGTTCGTTTCTGTCATATAAATATAGAAAAAAATATTATATGATGCTAGCTTTTGACCATGGCTTTGTCCGTAAACAAACTTTAACTAGGACTTTTCTATTATTTATAGCTTCTTTGTAATAATACGACAACTGCCTCGTTAGCCTAGTGGTCCTAAGCGCGACTGCTTCGCTAGAGGTCTTGGATTCGATTCCCAGGTCGAGAAAAAAGTGTTATTGCATTTTTCTATGAAATTCTCAGTAGCAGCTCGGAGTTAGGATTTGTGCCCGGTTAATGGCAATAGGCTTGCCCCATATTACATGAGACCTAAACATACCGGCGAACTGTGGGTGTACATTGTTACACCTCTGTCTAACCCTTCGGGGAATACAGGCGTGATGGTATGTATGTAATAATACGAGTATTCTAATAATTATGTTTGTATAACAATAAACAATCTATAAATGCTCCGTTAATCTCGTTGTCGCAAACGCGACTGAGCGGGGAGTTCCAGGTTCGATTCCCAGGTCGAACAAAAAGGGTTATTGGATTTTCTCATTAGGAACTTTATTTAATAATACTACTACTTTAGATAATAGAAGAATTTGTATCGACTTCAAAATATGTAATGTCTGAAAAACACTAAAGGCTTCAGAAAACAACTTTGCGCATTGTACTTCATCAAGTTTTCGTGTATTTGCATTTTGTAAGGAATTCATTCCACGTAAAAAGGTATTCCACGAGCCATTTCAAACAATTTGTGTCTTAAAACTTAGTTTTAAAGTGCTCTAATCAATGTTAACAGAATCCTGAACAGTACAAAACTTTAAGGAATAATATTTCGTTGAAATTTAATAAATTTAGGTAAGTAATATTTTGAGTACGTACTAGAAAGTTTGAACTAAATCTTTAGTTTATTAATTAATGATTGACCCAGCAAACATTGATTTGCCATATTTTTTTTTAGGGGTATAAAAAATAGATCTTCGCCCATTCTCAGACCTACCCGATGCCGGGGCTGCGTGTTGTTTGTAAGAGGTACCGCGCCCCCGGAACGCAAAGGGCACAGGAAGGAACATGGATGGGTTTCAGTCAGTAGAAGTCTGACACTCCCTCCCACCCAGTCCAGGGCGAGGGAAGTCTTTTGATAATTTCCCATACCTAAAAAAAAACCCTACCCGATATGCATACAAAATTTCATAATAATTGGTCCAGCCGTTTCGGGGGAGTTTGGTAACAAACATTGCGACACGAGAATTTTATAAACAAATATTATAATAATTACTATTAACTACTAATTATTTTGGGCATTACTGGGATTGACATGTTTCCAGTGAAAACTGGTTCCTTGTACAGCTAAATGGAAGTAGATGTAAATGTGCCTTCATTTGATTGAATATAATAAAACTGCCTAGTTAGCCTAGTAGACCTAAGCGCGACTACTACGCTAGAGGTCTTGGGTTCGATTCCCGGGTTCCCAGAATTAACCTAAAAATTAACTTGAAGTTTGTGCTCACGACTCGTGCCGGTTACTATAAAAGATTTCATAAAAGCGGGCCGTTTAAAATACACTCACAATATACTGTATAATAAAAAAGTCGTGACGATAACCGTAAAAAGTCGTGAAGTGTAAACGGGCTTGTAGTTTAACAGTTTAATTTCCTCGATGCAAGGTTGTTGTCAATCGTTCGCATCAGAAGCGACATCTCGCGAGAACAACTACGTAACTACTAATTGTGGTAACCGTGTGTACCAGGCCATTTAATACTTGCTTTTGCCCGCGTCTTCGTCCGTGTAAAAGTCGGTTTTCAGAGGATGTCGCGGACTAAAATGTAGCCTATAATTTTAATTCTTTATTTCAGACAAGTGAGGCCGTTACTGCCGCGTTGGTTTCGTGGTCGCAAGCGCAACTGATGAGCAGGGGGTCCTGGGTTCGATTCTCGGGTCAGGCAAAAAGTCTTATTGGGTTTTTCCATTACGATTTTCTCAGTAGCAGCCCGGGGTTTGGAATTTGGGGGTGTGACACCCCCGTGGCTCGGAAAGCACGTACAGCCGTTATTCTAGGCTGAGCCAGAAAGTCTGACAACCAGTCTTACCAAGAGGTATCGTGTTGCCCAGTAACGGGGTTGTGGAGGTCAGATAGGCAGTCGCTCTATGTAAAACACTGATATTCAGCTGCATCCGGTTAGACTGGTTAGACAACACGCAGTGTAACATGTCCTAGCTTCTGACTATCCGTAACGACTGTCAAAGATCTACGAATGTCAGCCGAAGGCCAACGGCTTTACGTGCTTTCGGAGGCACGGGGCCGTTACACCACCAACTTCCAAACTCCGGGCTGCTACTGAGCAAATCCTAATGAAAAAACCCAATAACACTTTTTGCCCGACCTGGGATCCGAACCCGGGACCCCCCGCTTCAGTCGCGCTTGCGACTACGACATCAACGGGATAGTTCCACAGCCTGTATACTATTCTAGACTATAATCTATCTCTGTGACAAATTTCATCCAAAACCGTTTAGCTGTTTAGGTATGATTGACAAAAAGAACGCCACGAAAAGAGTAACAAACATCCAACCGACTTCCCATTTATAAACAGTAGTAAGACAAAATTACAAGGATTTTCTAGATAAAGGCTCTTTTTATGACAGTACAAGCCTTTAGTGTCGTAAGTTCGCAATAGTGCAAGTAGTTTGTAAACTGGTGCACGCATTGAACACAATATTATTGCACTTTTGCAGCCTTGAACACAATATTATTGCATTTCTGCAGCATTGAACGTTGAGATAATAATATGTTTTGTTGTACCGAGTGACGCGGGTAATGGCTAATGGGTAATGTGGCTTGTTCTAATAACGGCTAAGCTTGCCTATACACGGTGGAAAGGATATCAACGCGCTTATTATTTACATTACCGTGGTTCATGATTGTAAACCTCCAAGTAATCGTAGAAGCTTATTTAGACAAAAAAAACTGCAGTTTTACTGATTTTAACATTATACTGAAACGTATAAGGTCAAAATCAGTAAAACTGCAGTGGAATGTGGATTTGCGTGGAACTGCCGATTTTCTTTTTTATAAAAGACATACCATCACGCCTGTATTCTCCGAAGAGTTAGGCAAAGGTCTATCAATGTAAACTTACAATTTACCAGTATTTTTAGGTTCTAAGTAATAGGGGGCGAGCCTATTACCATTAACCGGGCACAGATTCCTAACTCTGAGCTGCTACTGAGAATTTCATAGAAAAATCCAATAACACTTTTTGCCCGACCTGGGACTCAAACCTAAGACCTCTAGCATAGCAGTCGCGCTTAGGACCACTAGGCTATCGAAGCAGCTCTTTTTTATAATACAACGTAAAATTTCAAGAACAGCAAGAATAGACAAGATTTAATTCAATTTCACGAATTCAACACCAAACATAATCGATTTCCATACCATGAAATAGAAAGAAAATGAAATCAATCCAGTACATACACATCTCATAGTAACGCCGTACAAAATGTCTAAAACATTGAAATTAATCATCGTACTAGTTTTTACAACATTTTATTTTGGCCTTGTATTTAGTCAATTTACCGAATCAATTACATACATACGTAGAAGGTCAGAGCCATCGGTCAAATCGTTGAGGAATCACCGGTCACGCAAAGCTGATGTTCAGGATATAATTGAAGAAAAGGTATTGCTGAAAACCGAGCCCCAGATCGGTGAAGAGATGTTAAATCAATTGCAAGCAGCAGTAAACATAAGACCAAAGAAGAATAAGACATTGCCACAGAAGACTCAAACATCGAAAAAGGAGAATCCAAGACCAAAAGATAGATTACAGCTTCCCTTGATAAAAGGAGATGGTGTGAAGAAGCTGCCGATAAAACTAAATGGTATGGACCACCAAACACTGCACCAGCAGAGATTACAAAGAAAAATGCAACAATTGACAGCGAATAATTCAGGAAAGAATCAGACACATAATGAAAAGGTAACAAAGAATGAGAATGGGACAAAGAAAGTAGAGAAGAAAGAGAAGACATCAGCATTTGAGGGTAAAGCGTTAGTGCCGGTGAAGGCAAGGAATTATTATTACCCAGGGCTAATTGCAAATGTAAGTGTAATTATCAGCCAGGGTTGTGGAATTTGTTCCAAAGAGTTACCGAGGCCCTGGAACGCCAAGGGTATTAAGAGGACCATGGATGGGTTTTAGTCAGTAAGAATCTGACACTTCCTTCAGCTCCACCCAGAGCAGATAGACATTAATTTCCCATCCTTAAAAAAAAGAACTGTAATTCTTGACCATTATATCAATATTATTCGAGGTCACTACAACATTTTTTTTGTTTAATGCCCTTGGATGACAAACTAGCCGACAGCCCACCTGATGTTAACTGGTCACCACTGCCTATAGACATCTGCAATACCAGTGGCCTTGCAGATGCGTGCCTGTAATTACACAACCCATACCCTTCAAACCAGAACACGGTAACGCTGCTTTGCGGCAGAAATAGGGATAGTGGTAGTACTACCCAGGACGAGCTCCTTGACAACGAGCTCTTGGTACTAAAATGAGTTCAGGGTGCTGCTAGGGCTGCTACGCTTATGCAGTCAGGTATGTTTTTTGTTTTGCTTACTGATGACTTTACAGCGATTATTGAGATATAAAAGAAGAATAAAATAATAGCATTTATAGGGAGACTAAATAACAGAATGCCTTCGGTACGTGGTGGCATCAAAACACCGCCGCACCCATTTTAATCCTTATTTTAATTATTTTAGCTGTCATAGTCCTGTGACCAAGCGGTATGATTGTATAGTAATAAAGTAATATGAATTCTAAAACTGATCGAAATAAGGATAAAAATAACTTGATCAGAAATAAAATCCTTCGCCATGGCATGCCGCGATGAGCATCGTACGTCTATGCCAATAAGGTTCATTTTAGCAGTAATGCCGTCTGACGCTGGTTTTCTGATGAACTTAATTATCCTTTTTAATTTTAGATCTACCACCCCACTCCAAGTAACTTCACAGCTATATCTAAACTCAAGAGTCTAAGAAAAGGCTCTAAGAAATCAAATTGCGTAAAAAAGGTATTATTTGTTAACTAAATACTAACCTTATCGTTATAATGTTAAGGTGCAGTTTTGCATACTAGTCTTTCAGGAGGTTGTCGTTAAAGACATAAATCCATCATGCCTGTATTCCCCAGGGGGTTAGACAAGAGTGTACCAATGTACACCTACAGTTCGCCGGTATGTTTTTAGGTCTCATGTAATAGGGGGCGGGCCTATTGCCATTAACCGGGCACAAATCCTAACACCGAGCTGGTACTGAGAAATTCATAGAAAAACCCAATAACATTTTTTGCTCGACCTGGGAATCGAACCCAAGACCTCTAGCGTAGCAGTCGCGCTTGGGACCACTAGGCCAACGAGGCAGTTTATAATTCAATGTTTAAATTATTTTTTTCTCAGTGCTTTGATCCTAAATGCGAAGTTAACGTAAGTAGCACAAAAATCATTGTCATCATCATATTTAGCCCCAGGACGTCCTCTGCTGGACATAGACTCCCCCATAAAATTCCAAAAGGGCCGCTTACCAGCGTCTTCCTGCGGTCTTAATCAGGTCGTCCGTCCACCATGTAGAAGTCCTACGCTGGGCTGGCCGGTGCGTGGTCTCCACTCGAAAACTTTGCGGCCCCATCGGCCATCAGCTCTGCGTGGCATGTGGCATGTGCCCCGCCCATTACCACTTAAACATGACGATTCGCTGGGCTATGTCGGCAATTTTGGTTCGTCTGCGGATCTCAAAAAAAATATAAGTAAAAAATATTTCTTAAAAATTTACTTTTTTATCTGACGTTATATTTGAATAGAGCAAGGGCTTGTATGTCTTTCGTATTTAGTTTTTTTTTTCGCTGACTGTACATTTTTTCCTGTCTGAACAAAGTAACACTATCTACTGGCTAAAGTGATAGTTATGGGTGGTCTCCTAGGAACGTTTTTCTCTAACTATAACGGTTAGGGTACCTGCCCTTACTACCCCATCTCAAAAATCTACAATGTATTGTTATACATTGTGGATTTATAAGATGGGATAGAGATAGCGAGCAGTTCTTCTTTAAAATACATTATATTATGAAGCTGTGTTAATACCCATTTGACATTTTATCTTAGTGTTTAGGTCTTCAAAGTTCCGCATCGGTAAGTCAACCTTTACAGTACACTCCCGGAGTCATAAAACGTAAGTGGTTGGGTCGACTGACCTCCTCAATCCAGATTCTGGTGTTTTGTCAGACCGATTTCCGGCTAGGCGTAACGACTGCCAAGCATCTGTCATAAATTACAGCTGGGGCCAACGGCACTACTAACAAACTCCGGGCATCAAATCATCATCAAATGACTTCCCCCGCCCTGGGCGGGGCCGCAGGGAATCTTAGATTTTTCGCATCTGCCCTAAGTGGCCCCTCCGCCTGCCGGGGCTGCGGGTTGTTCGTAAGAGATACCGCACCCCCGGAACGCAAAGGGCACAAGAAGGAACATGGGTGGGTTTTAGTCAGTACAAGTCTGACACTCCCTCCCGCCCCGCCCAGGGCGGGAGAAGTTATTTCATGATTTCCCAGCCACAAAAAAAAAAAAAGTGGCCCCTCCACTTGTTGACATCTCTTTGAGGTGCGTGTGGAACACGAACGCGCCGTCGATACGGCCTGTCGTTATGCAACGTAAGGACAGTGAGCTACTCATTGCTCACCGTCTACGGTGGCCGGGAGTCGTCTCGCGGCTCCCGACGCCCGGAGCGTCTACCGCGGCGGCTGGGACAGAAGACTCTTTGCCTCAACCGTCCCGCCGCCTTCTTTTCTACCATAACTGCTTCGCAGAAGGAAACTCCGGGCTGCTACTGAGAAAGTAGCAGAATAACCCAATAACAATTTTGACCCGAACTGGAAATCGAACTCAGGATCCCAGGCTTAGCAGTCGCGCTTGGGACAAAACCAACAGGGCTGTCATAACAAACATAATAACTCTGTTGAATTATTTCCAGTGCAGCGCACAAGAATGCAGAGCTTCGGTATGTAGAAGTTAATGAAATAGAAAATTATTGTTATGTAATGTTTGTTATGTAATTTTTATATTTATACTAATATAATAATTTTGTATAGGACTAGCATCTGCTCGCGTCTTCGTCTTCGTATTTTTTCACCCGCATTCGTTTACGTCTTTGGTTGCTGCTCCGCTCCTATTGGTCGTAGCGTAATTTTATATAGCCTATAGCCTTCCTCGATAAACTAACTAACTATCCAACACAAAAATATATTTTCAATTCAAACCAAAATCCTCCAAATTCCTGAAATTACACGCTCAACCAAACAAACAAACTCTTCAAGACTCGTGACGCCCGGAGCGTGTACCGCGACGGATCCCAAATTCTTAGTTACCTATTGTTTTATTTCAGTATCTAACTATAATATGACATTATTTGCAAATGTTTTAGACTCGCGGTAGTGATTCAGCATCCTTGGTAAGTATTGATCAGGACCTCATTTTTACTTCATGTTACGTCTTTCTTTTTTTGACTGAGGAGAAAAAGGAGGAGGATGGCAGAGTCGATGCGCATATCGATATTGTAAAAGTTGCAGCTTATCATCCTCGTCTGAGGAGATTGTCATAAAAGTTGTAAAAAACCGGCCAAGTGCGAGGCGATCGCGCGCACGTGAGTTCTGTACCATTATCTATAAGAACACCAAAGAAAAAAACACGTTTGTTGTATGGGAGCCCCCCTTAAATATTTGTTTTATTTTCATTTAATAATTTATTTTTAATGTTAATATACTATAATTAAATATTCTGTGAATATTTTAAGCGTATTCGAGCTGTAGCCGTTATCAATATCGAGCAAAAAATACATCACTTTTGTTATATGGGAGCCCCCTTAAATATTTATATAATTCTGTTTTTAAGTATTTATTCTTATAGCACAAACAAAAATACATCATCTATGAAAATATTAACTGTCTAACCATCACGGTTCATGAGATACAGCCTGGTGACAGATGGACAGACAGACGGAGTCTTAGTAATAGGGCCCCGTTTTACCCTTTGAGTACGGAACCCTAAAAATCGAATCAAATAACGACACCTGTTTAATACTTGTTTTTTTTTATTATATTACACAGTATTTCAGTATACACCTTTTTCAGAGAACATAATTGTTCCGATGCGTACGCAGTAGGCAGTGACGCTCGACTTACTATGCGTGCGTGCGAGTTTATCGCCCTGCCTGCCTAAACCCAGCGGCTAGCTCAAATTTGAAAATCAACTACTATAACAGCAAATACCAACCATTTGACAGGAGTACTATGTGATCCCACAGCCAACGAAGATTAATTTTAAATCTTTAATCTTTCAGTGCACAGGAAAACAGTGTAATGCAGTGGTAAATATATAACACAATATTAAAAAAATATAATGTAAGGTTTCATTCAAACCGTAAACCTTATACTAATTACTTTAGCTGTCATAATCCAATGACCTAAGAGACTTGCAGGACGCGCTGGCACGCCGCGGCTTGATTGTATCGAAAACAAAATTTAAGTATAAAAATCCTTACCGCAGCTAACAAAAGAGCTGATAACTTTGAAACCGCTGAACCGATTTCCATCAAACATAGCTAAGAACACTCCTGACTAATATGACTTTTAACCAAAACAAACTAAATCAAAATCGGTCAATGCGTTCGGGAGCTACAATGCCATAGACAGACACACACACACAGACAAGTCAAACTTATAGCACCCCATCGTTTTTGCGTCGAAGGTTAATAAAGCGATATGAATTCTGATCTCATTGAAATAAGGACATAAAGCACTTGATTGGAAATAAAATCCTTTGCTTCGTCAGCGCCAGCCCTAAAACGACTTATTGTTTAATTCAAAATACTGGTAATGTTTATATTGACGTCCTCGCAACAAATTTTTGTTATGTTTGTAAATGTCACAACAAGACTTTTATGAAAGGATTTTTCTGGAATATCCACAGAAAAGTCAGAAGTTTACACCTGTGCGAAGCGGGGGCAGATCGCTAGTCCATACTAATTTTATAAATGCGAAATGAACTCTATCTGTCTGTATGTCACGCTTTTACGACTAAACCACTGAACCAATTTTGATAAAATTTAATACAAAGTGTTACTTTTTATTCCGCAACTTTGTCTGTGTCCAATATAAGCGACATTTACGCGGACAAAATCGCGGGCAAAAGCTAGTATTTGATAAAAACGAATGACACCAGAGCTAATTAATAATTTAATTAACACATCACAACTGTAACAATAAAACAGGTACAGATTGACACATATCCTCGTAATTGGCGGCAAGTGCTGCAACCATGTAGGTTGAACGTTGGTAGGGTAACCATAGCGTTTGTATAAAAATATAGGATAGTCCGAACCAAATTTTGGAAGCCCTGGCTGGCGGCCTTAATTTTTAGGGATCCCAGGAAAGTCCAGTTAAGTACCCTAAACTACCAGGTTGACTGACCATGCGAGATGCCAATTGGAGAATTAAAAAAATTTGGTCGGACTATCATAGTAGATGGGAGTGATGACACAATGATCCAAAACGATGATAGAAAACAAAAGGCTGATTCCACTAATTAAAATCGTTCAAAATCTCATCTCAGCGACAATCACTATCAAAATATTTAAATAAGTATATATTATGCATTTAAGGACAGGATAATGTGTGTAAAAGGGGCGTTTTGAAACTGAGATTAGATCACGACCGTTCCTAAAAGATAGTAGAATTACCCCTTAGATGCAAGGCCAACGGTTTAACGTGGTTCCAGAAGTGACATCAACAACTTCCTAAAATTTTTTTGGAAAAGTCACAAATTTTGTGCACCCGTCGAAAGCCGGGGTACAGTTAAATATCAATAACAGTTTTAAAACAAAAGACAGTCCAGTCCAGTTTGATTTCGTCCGCAAACCTATGTCACCTACTCGTAACTGGTTTACACCGGTCGGATCCGGTTAGATGCAGTTATAACCCGTCACATGAGCTAATGCAATAATCCTGCTAATGTGGGTAGTTGGCGTAGCTATTGTTGAGGTTACCCGCTATGTTTTGTAGCAAAGGGGATTATAAAATAACACCTAGTTACTAGGACACGTAGTTGTGAAATAAGAGGCACTAGACACTTTTCAACTTTGTCTCAAGTTCAAAAAGTGACAAGGATTGTATTTTTAAACCCCGACGCAAAAACGACGGGGTGTTATAACCTGTCTGTGTGTATGTGTGTCTGTCTGTGGCATCGTAGCTCCCGAACGCATGAACCGATTTTAATTTTGTTTATTGTGTATGAAAGGTGAAATAGTCGGAAGTATTCTTAGCTATGTTTGATGGAAATCGGTTCATCGGTTTCGAAGTTATCAGCTCTTTTGATAGCAACGGAACAAAAAAATGCTTTGGAAGTTGGTGGCAATACAAAATAACAAACAGAACCAAAGCCACCGACTTCCAAAGCTTTTTTTTTTTGTTCCGGATGAGAAATCATCAAATGACTTCTCCCCAGAGCTCGTTGACTTCCAAAGTTAAGGTTATTTTTCTTTTTTGAGTTTTTGAAGGGGTTTTTTTTTGTAAAAAAGCTTTAATTCGTTTTTGAAATACCATCATACCATCACGCCTGTATTCCCCGGAGGGTTAGGCAGAGGTGTACCAATGTACACCCACAGTTCGCTGGTATGTTTTAGGTCCCATGTAATAGGGGGCGAGCCTATTGCCATTAACCGGGCATAAATCCTAACTCCGAGCTGCTACTGAGAATTTCATAGAAAAACCCAATAACACTTTTTGCTCGACCTGGGAATCGAACCCAAGACCTCTAGCTTAGCAGTCGCACTTAGCACCACCAGGCTACCGAGGCAGTTTTTAAAATAATGCAATTTATAAAAAAAAACAGCTTATGACAAGAGGATTGATAAATAGATAAACATTTTAAACAAAAAATATTTAATATTTTTCAGTGCTTCAGAGCAGAATGCGTTGCAGCGGTAATGTATTACAACAGTTAATATCGTTAATTTTGAACGATTAGATTTTTTCTCTCGATTGATTCCACTGTTCAACGGGGAAGTGACTGATGTTTATTTTAGGATAAAAAAATGCCTACCATAGAAGTAGCTGGAATCAATTCTGATTCTGAGCAAACTACTTACAGGGAGATTTTTTTTTTCGGATGGGACATCATCAAATTACTTTCCCCCGCCCTGGGCTGGGAGGGAGGAAGTGTCAGACTTTTACTGACTAAAACCCATCCATGTTACTTCTTGTGCCCTTTTCGATCCTGGGGCGTGGTATCTCATTCGAGTATCTGAGTGGCCCCTTCTATTGCTGATATCTCAATGAGGCGCGCGTAGAATATGAACGCGCCGTCGACACGGCCTGTCGTTATGCAACGTACGGACGGTGAGCTACACATTGCTCACCGTCCACAGGCCCGACTTTCAGGGTGTGCGGTTAATATATTACAAGCTGTAATATTTCTTTGGTTCGTGTATGGCACTAAACTCTTTAACGACTGAACCGGTTTTAATGAAATTTTCTGTGTGTTCGAGTGGGTCCCTGGATGGTGTAAATACACAAGTAGATCCGGCAGGTGGTGCTGTAAGCCAAAGTTCGGGCAGGTCAAGGTCTGTCGTATCGGCGTAGTGATATGAAATTATATATGTTTGAAAAAATTACTCAATTTAATTTGAATTTTACAGTGTGAAGGAAAATCTTGCAGGGGGGGAGTAAGTAATTAAAAAATTGTGGTTTTTTTATGCCAACGTTACATCATCTTCTGCTTAGCCTTTTGCCAACTATGCTAGGGACGGCTTCCAGTCCAACCGGATGCAGCTGAATACCAGTGTTTTACATGGACCGACTGCCTATCTGACCTCCACAACCCAGTTACTGGGCAACACGATACCTTTTGGTTAGACTGGTTGTCAGACTTCTTGGCTTCTGACTGTCCATAACGACTATCAAAAAACTACGAATGACAGCCGGGACCGCTTTACGTGCTTTCCGAGACACGGGGGTATCACACGACCAACTTCCAAACTCCGGGCTGCTACTGAGCAAATCCTGATGGAAAAACCCAATAACACTTTTTGGCCGACCTGAGATTCGAACCCGAGACCTCTAGCATAGCAGTCGTGCTTAGGACCACTAGGCAAAAAAAAAATAGACACGCACACAAACACACATACCATCACGCCTGTATTCCTCGAAGGGTTAGGCAGAGGTGTAATCTACACCCACAGTTCGCCGGTATGTTTATGTCCCATGTAATAGCATGAAATAAAAACATATTAAAAAAAAAAAAAAATATAATAATAAATAAATAAGTCTTCATTATGCTTTTTCTTTCAGTGCCGAGGCAGACTATGTCATTCAGTAGTAAGTTACTTTTGAATCTTTTCTTATAAAAATACTGAAGAATTTGTGGAGGTATGGAAAACAGGGTGTAAAGTCTCTCATCCTGTATTGAAAACGGAAATCCTCCGATCAGACGGGTGTTGTGTCAGCTAGGCTTCTGCCTGACGGTTGTTGTCGGGATTTTGAATATACAGGGTTATTTGTAAAACATAGACAACCTCTCAGGACTATGTTACTAACATCATAATCAACAACTTTTGTTCTATTACATTTAAAAATTTATCATATTTTAGTTCATCAGATTTTCATACAAAAATAAAAACATTTAAATTGAACGCTCTAAATGTTACGAAGTCTATGCGAAGCAAACGAAAGCGATAGTAAAATAGCGAGGGGAGCGGGGTTAGGGCGGCGGGGGTGTTTGTACTTGACCTATTTACAAATTTACGGAAATCCTTCAGTCGGTCATTCACTTCGATGCGCTTGCGTTGCTTGATTCTGTAAAAAATTATAGAACAAAAGTTGTTGTTTATGATGGTAGTAATGCAGTCCTGCAAGGTTGTCATTGTTTTACAAATAACCCTGTATATGCTAACGTCACTCGCGGCGAACTTTGATAGCGCGTTCTAGGTAATGTCAGTTTGCCGTAGCAGTTCGCATGTTGAGCGATAGATGTCGCTACAAACTTTTTTGTTGGTTTCTGAAACTACCAATCAGATTAGTAAAATTATATAATGATAGCCAGATTAAAAAGGAATAGTATAGGCTTTTTAACATCACGCTACGACACACTGGAGCGGAGCAGTTTACAGACGTAACTTAACATAGGTGAAAAAACGGACGGACTGCACGGACGAAGTCGTGTGCAGAAGTTACACCATATTTTACGCATTTTTTTAATATCTTTGGATGACAAACAAACCTGACGGCCTTCCTAATGTTAAGTGGTCACGACTGCCTATATATAGGCTTTTGCAATACCAGTGCCCTTGCGTCGTTGCCATCCCAGAAACAATGTTGAAATGTTTCATGTGCCTGTAATTACACCGGCACTCATACCCTTGAAACTGGAACACAGCAACGCTGCTATGTGGCAGCAGAAAGTAAGTACGGTCATAGTACTTCCCCGGACGAGCTCCTTCACCTTTTTGAAAGCTGTATTACTCAAAATATCCAAACAAGAAAAAAAAATACTGAATCTTTCCTGATCAACTTTATTTCTAACAGGCTCATGGTCGGTACGCTTCTTCGAAGGTACATATTTTTTAAAATTATTTGTATTTATTTAAAAATCGTTCTGTCATTTTTGTTTTTGTATTGCTACATTTATTTCTAGATTGAACTTGTCTGGAGATGGTATAAAACAAACTTGCTTAACGCCGTATTTCCCTTTGTACGCTTAGATCTTTTAAATTACGTAACAGATTTAAATGCGGTTTTCATAAATCGATAGTGTGATTCAAAAGGAAGGTTCATACGTATAGAATATCACGATCCGACCAACGAGAGCGAAGCAGTAACCCAAATTGTAACTGAAAGCAGTCGACGCCGGGCCCCGGTAAAACACATAGTTATTTTTATGTATATCATACCAATGTGACATTTTCAATTCATAGTACTTTCTAAGTTTGTCTTTCACATTACTGACACTGATTGGTGAAGAAGAATATCATGAGGAAACCTGGACTTACCCTAGTATAAATTATATCAAATTTTACGCGGACGAAGTCGCGGACATAAGCTAGTAATTATGTAAGTCTGATACGGGCAAACCGCCTTGAGCATGGGTGGTGACCAGTGCTCATGCCTTCTCTGTATGAGAAGAAACATTTGCCCGGTAGTGGTTCAATAGAAGGCAGGTATGTCACGCTAATAAAAAAAAAAGTAGATCTTATGTGACGTCACCATCTGCCTCACCATTTCTCAATTATGTTGAGATCGGCTTGAATGCAGCTGAATTACAGTGTTTTCTATGGAGCGACTGCCTATCTGACCTCTACAACCCGGTTGCTAGGCAACAAGATACCTCTTGGTAAGAATAGTCGTCAGTCTATCGGGCTTCTGACTACTGGTAAGGACTGTAAAAGATCTATTAAAGAAGCTGGGCCAACGGCTTCACATGCTTTCCGAGGCATGGGGGCATCACACCAAAAATTTCAATATGCTACTAAGAATTTCCTGATGGAAAACTTAATAAAACTATTTAACTAATAAAGATATATTATTATTATTATTTTAGTGTCAACGCGAAGCTTGTTTTGCTTACGTAAGTATACAAAAATGTATTAATTAATAGTTTTTTTAATTAATATATCACTAAGAGCATTTTAATGCCCGGGAAAGACCAATAAAAAAATGGAATGAAGCAATTAAATTGCTTCTTATAGCTCAGTACTGTGGAACATGTATTATCATCAGTTCGAAATTCAAACCTTGTCTTGTTGTGAACTAGAGACGATATACTATAAAAACAAATGAAGTTCGCTTATAAATTGCATGAACACTTCAGAATTGAAATGTTGTACAATTTCTATTTTTGTATAATATTTATGTCCATATTTCATAAGTACTGCCTATTTTGCTTTGAACATCGGTAAAGAAATAGTAAAGAAACCTGGACTTATAATTTATACAAGTCTGACATCACCGCTCCGTGGTGATCACTGCTCGTGCCTTATCTGCATAGAAAGAGGCCTTTGCCCTTTAGTGCGACATTAAAATTTTGTCCAAGACAAACTAGGCATATTAGTACGACGCTGCACGCGATTGGCCCGTCAGTCGGACCGATCATGTACAGCGTCTGCGGCCCATAATACCCAGAAAGTAACCCGAAATCCCGAAAATTAACTTGACATTTGTGCTCACGAATCGTGGCGACTACTATACAGGGTTATTTGTAAAACAATGACAACCTGTTACTAACATCATAATCAACAACTTTTGTTCTATGACATTTAAAAATTTATCATATTTTAGTTCATCAGGTTTTCATACAAAAATAAAAACATTTAAATTGAACGCTCTAAATGTTACGAAGTCTATGCGAAGCAAACGAAAGCGATAGTAAAATAGCAAGGGGAGGGGGGTTAGGGCGGCGGGGGTGTTTGTACTTGACCTATTTACAATTTTACGGAAATCCTTCAGTCGGTCATTCGCTTCGATGCGCTTGCGTTGCTTGATTCCTGTCGAATTCCTTGAATACAGTCCTGCAAGGTTGTCAATGTATTACAAATAACCCTGTATATATGTATTGAATTTATTAAAATGTTGTATATCTATTTTTTTCTATTTACATATAGGCCAAAGGAAAAAACGTTATATCACAGGTGATTGAATGAATATTTCTACTTTAGGCGATTAACAAATGGCACCGCGCACCGCCGCGGAGTGCGGTGGCGGTAAAGAGGATTTCTTAGCGGTGCCCCGCGCGGTTAGGCGGTTTACGGGCCTGTCCGCTCGAATGGATTTAACGCTGACTAGTTTTATCACAGACACAGGCAAGATTGGACGCTGAAGTGGTGGAAGCAATCTGGCTTTTATGGCGTAGAAAAAAAAAAGACATTGCGTTGAACCATGTGCGATGCGATGTGCGAACTGCCTCGTTGGCCTAGTGGTCCTAAGCGCGACTGCTACGCTAGAGGTCTTGGGTTCGATTCCCAGGTCGAGCAAAAAGTGTCATTAGGTTTTTCTATGAAATTCTCAGTAGCAGCTCAGAGTTAGGAATTGTGCCCGGTTACTGGCAATAGGTTCGCCCCCTATTACATGGAACCTTAAACATACCGGCGAACTGTGGGTGTACATTGTTACACCTCTGCCTAACCCTTCGGGGAATACAGGCGTGATGGATGGCGTTCAACCATTTGTTTTCCACCTGTGTTTTTGCGCACACACTTTTGCAGTTAAATATCTCTTGATAACTGTTAGGTAGGAACCTACAGAGGTGTGAACTAAAAGACGGTATGATTCGCACTGATGTATTTGACCGTTTCTTACTATGCGGCGCAGCCACATCTATCCGTATAGGTACATACATAACACTTTTCCCCCCTTCTTAAAATGGTAACAAAAAAAAAAAAAAATACAAAAAAAGGAAATAAACAACAAGAAAAACTATAAAGAGGTAATCACAGGAAACAAGAAAAATTACAAATATAATTATATTGACTAAAAGTACTTTTTATAGTCTATTATGGGTCTATTCCTACGAACACGAATTGGTGCGGGCGTGTGGGAGATATCATCATTGGCTGGTGCTGGCTGAGGAGTACTGAATTCAGGACTACCTTCCACTGCCATGTTGTTCGGTGTGGGACTGCTTGGCGTTCCTGGCGATGTTGATATTTCCGCCATGTTGTCAGTACTCACATCTTGGTTTAAGATGTCAAAGGCTGGTGTTCCAGTGGAAATAGTTGATGACATTTCTTGTGGCACATTGTTTGTACCACTTCCGTTTTTCACTGAGTTCTCCTCTTCTTGTGGTAACGTTATGTCCCAAACGTCTTCCATTGAGGTGTCACTGGTAACAGCACTGTTACCGTTATAAGAACGAAGCTGGTTACTGTGCCTTATAATGTTCTTATTTGTACCTTTCATTTTGATTTTGTACATTACTCTGCCCACTTTTTTTACAATTGTTCCTTTTGACCAACTGTATATATTTTTATTTTTGAACTGTTTGAACAACACTGTGTCACCTATCATATAATTTGTTTTGGGTCTACCACCATAATTTTTAACCTGTGAGCACTGTTTTTTATGTATTAGCGCGGGTAATGCCGATGACGAGGAAGGATCAGTAACTAATTTTGTAATTAGATCCAAACGTGTACGCAACTTGCGCCCAAAAACTAACTGAGCTGGAGAAGTCTCGGTTGTGCTGTTGACAGAGTTGCGGTAGTCAAAGAGATATTTAGATAACTGATTTTGAAAGTCGTCTTTACGGCTAGTTACTATAATGGAATTTATGCCTTTTTTTATTATTTTTACATATGATTCAGCCTGACCATTACTCATAGCATGGTAAACAGGTGAAAATAAATGTGAAATTCTATTCATCTCACAAAAATTAGTAAATTCGTGTGATGCAAATGAAGTTCCGTTATCAGTTACAATTGTATCAGGCATGCCAAACCTTGACATAAAATCAATGAGCTTTGTTATAACTGCCTGAGTTGTAATATTATTATTCATTACGTAACACTCGACCCACTTTGAGTATGCGTCCACAATAATCAAAAACATTTTATTGCACATGGGGCCTAAGAAGTCCATGTGAATCCTGTGAAATGCGTGCGGCGGGTGTGGCCATGGCGCAAGGGGTACGCGAGGCGGAGACGGCCGCAGCTGTGCACAAACTCCACATGCACTAGCTAATCTTTCTAGTGCTCCATCAATGCCCGGAAACCAAATTCGAGCCCTGGCCTCTGCTTTCATTTTGACTATTCCAAAATGAGAACTGTGGAGTTCGTTTAGAATTTTATTTTGCATTTTTTTAGGTATAATTACTTTATGTCCGCGCAATAGAATTCCATTTTCATACGATATTTGCATACGACATAAAAAATATGGTTTAAGTAAATTATCTGTTACTTTGCGAGGCCAACCATTCTGTACATAGCTACAAACTTTTTTTAGAACCGGGTCCTTCTCAGTTTCCGTTTCTAATTCGCGCGCAGTCACTGCTAAACTGCCGTCAATAGCAAAATTCACATAAGCGGCATTGTCCCTCGTACAGACCTGTTGTTGTTCTATCGTACTACCTATACAGCGATTTCTGGGAACCGCCCGTGATAAGAAATCGGCCGTGTTTTGTGCGCTGCTAATATACTCAATTTCATAATTATATGCGCTTAAAAATATTGCGTATCTTTGTAAGCGGTTTGCTGATACTTCTGGAATGCCACGGCTTGGCTTAAAGATAATAGTTAGAGGCTTATGATCTGTGCGTAAAATAAAGGGTATTGGTCTACCATAAAGATATTGATGGAATTTTCTAACGCAGAAGATAATGGCGGTGGCCTCCTTTTGTATTTGTGAATATTTCTTTTCTGCTATCGTTAATGAGCGCGAAGCGTATGCAACCGGTTGTTCTATGCCGTTGCTACCTATTTGAGATAATATTGCACCTAGTCCGACCGGTGACGCATCTACTGTTAGAATAATTTTTGCATTGTCATCAAAGTGTGCTAGGACCTTATCAGAAGACATGAGTTTTTTGATGTTGCTGAAAGCTGTGCTTTGCTCAGATTTCCAGTGCCATTTGTTACCTTTTTGTAATAACTCGTGCAACGGACTCAGTATTGAACACGCATTTGGAATGAAATTCCTATAATAATTGACCATGCCTAAAAATGATTGTAACTCGCTTACATTTTTAGGGACTGTTGCTTGTACAATATCATCAACTTTGAGAGGATTCTTCCTAATACCATTTTTATCTATAATGTATCCGAGATATGATATTTCTTTTTGAAAGAAAACACATTTATCTTTTCTCAAGGTGAAACCGGCATCTTGCAAACGTCTTAACACTTCTTTCAGACGGTTAGAGTGCTCAATTCTGTTTGCGCCAGTTATGCAGATGTCATCTTGAAATACTAACACCCCTTCCATGTTACCCATTATGGTTTCAATTACCCTTTGAAAGATTGAAGGAGCGCTAGCTAAACCAAAGATAAGGCGAGTGTAAATAAACAAACCTCGTGAAGTGTTTATACAGGTGATGTTTTGTGAGTCGTCATGTATTTGTAATTGATTGTAGGCCATTGATAAATCTAATTTAGTAAATTCTTCACCACCATGCAGTTTGGTGAAGAGTTCTTGAGCAGTGGGAAATGGATATTTTTCTACTAGTAATTGCTTGTTGATGGTTACCGAGTAATCTGCACAAATGCGAACACTACCGTCACGTTTGAGTACGGGTACGATCGGCGAGGCGTACTCTGAATGAGAAACCGGTTTAAGAATACCTAGCGCGACCAATCTGTCCAATTCATTGTTTACCTTTTCTCTTAGGGCAAAGGGTACTGGGCGCGCCTTAAAAAACACTGGTTTTGCATCTGCTTTAAGGGGTAAGGTTATTTCAAATTTTTGAAAACAACCTAATTTATCAGAGAATACATTCGAGTAAGTCTGAACTAGTTCCTGCAATATGCTATTTGTAGCTGTGATATTGTTGCAGTTACTTAGTGTCGATACAATACGTAATTCAAAGGCACGCATAAAGTCTCGACCGAGGAGGGGAGCACCGCCGTTGCATATGACGTAGACAGGTAATCTGACCGTACGACCTCTGAACGATATGTTCATGAACATGCACCCTGTTACTAGCATTTTAGTGCTTGTATAAGTCATTAATTTTTTTGTCGGTGCTGATAACGGAACTTCAGGGAAAGTACTTTTATATAAGGTTTCAGAGATAACAGAAACAGGCGAACCACTGTCGATTTCACATTTTATACGTTGACCCTCCAGACTCACAGTTTCTGTCATTGCTACTTCGTTGAAACAATTAATTTTTAAAAGTAACTCACCGTCATCTCCCTCGTCATCTGTACCACCCTGCTCTATACGATGTACTTTATTTTTTGAACACATTTTGCGCAGGTGACCTTTACGATTGCACAATTTACACGTATAATTAGAAAACCGGCACTCCGACGATTTGTGATTCTTATAACCACACACTAGACACTTTTCACGCTGAACCTTTGATGACGTGGCCGATACTTTGCTGTTATCGCGTTGATCTATTTTGAAGACCGATTCTTGGTTCTCAACTACGTTTCCAGCTGGTGCCAACGCAGCGCCTGCGCGAGCACAGCGTGCAGTTTCTGCTAAATCTATAGCTTTACTCAGCGTTAAGTCGCTGATCTCTTGGGCAAATAATTTGTCTCGTTCGTGACCTGGTAACATACCCATGACGAACTTATCCAGAAGACAATCCTCCAAATTCTTGAACGCGCAGTAAGTAGTGAGGCCTCGTAACCTCGCGGCCCACTGCGAGTGTGTCTCACCGGGTTGCTGCACAGCCGTATAGAACTTATGCCTTTCCGCGAACCCGCAGCGCTTCGGCACGAAATGGTCATCTAGGATTTTCAGGATATCGTCATAATTCTTGGTACTTATGTCATCTGGCAAAACGAGATTACACGCGAGTTGATACGTGTTCTCCGTGAGTGCGCTCAACAAAACCGCTTTTCTCTTCACTCCAGCTTTGTCATTATCCTCGCCGATGCTGTTTGCGATGAACCATTGCTGAAGTCGCCCTTTGTAAAGCTTCCAGTCTTGTACATGATGATCAAAATTGGATATTGTTCCCAAAATTGAATTTGCACTTAACATAATTTACTAATGTGGGTACTCGTCGCCAATGTTAGGTAGGAACCTACAGAGGTGTGAACTAAAAGACGGTATGATTCGCACTGATGTATTTGACCGTTTCTTACTATGCGGCGCAGCCACATCTATCCGTATAGGTACATACATAACAATAACTAAGTCAATCTCTCAAGAATTATATGATATTAGGCGATAGAAGAAGTTGACAAAAGAAGAAAGAAATGTATTTAAGACTGCCAGGAGACATTTTCCAAGAGGTGGACCGACGACCTGGTAAAGGTCGCGGGAAATCGGTGGATGCGGGCAGTGCAAGACCGGTCATTGTGGCTGTCTTTAGGGGAGGCCTATGTCCAGCAGTGGACGTCATGCGGCTGATATTGTGATGATTATGAGACATTTGACGACACTGTTTGGCCTAGCGATAGGCTGCTTCGCTGCGTGTATCAGGTTCGATTCCCGCACGGAACAAATATTTGTATAGCCTACAGATAGTTGTTCTGGGTCTGGCTGTTTGTGTATGTGAGTTTATATTTTTGTAAATGCTCCCATGATACAGGAAAAATTCTTAGTGTGGGGTGACTTTACAAAAAAATTATTGGGAACATAGATTTTGGGATGTTGTACATCTCCAATTTATCTACGAAGAATTAAAATTTTGGGATAATAATATTTTCTTTTGTTTTTTTTTTCTATAACAGTGTAATGGAAAGCAGTGTGAATCTCATGTAAGATTTAATACCTTTATTGCCTTTATTTGTGATTTTTACAGTTCCGTACCCAAAGGGTAAAACGGGAACCTATTATAGTAGCCGCCACGAGTCGTGAGCACTAACCCCAAGTTAATTTTTGGGGTTTTGGGTTATTTTTTGGGTATTTTGGGTCGCTGATGCTTCACGCGTTTGGTCCGTCAGTCGGACCGAATGTTACATCTCTGCCTTACCCTTCGGGGAAAACCGCTGTGATGGTATGTGATGAACTTGAAGTGCTCACGACTCATGCCGGTTACTATACTACACTATATGATAATATAGCTTGCTATTAGGTAAGTAGCGACATCTATTGCGCGACAAGCGAACTACTACTGATGTTTCCTACATCACGCAATCAAAGTTCTCCGCGACGTTGGCATATACAACACCTATACATGCAGAAACTCGCACTTTTTCTCATGGGTGTAGGCAGAAACCATAGTATGCCACCTGCTACGATCCTTTCGCCTAGTCCACGTCCATACATCTGGTCATACAAGCACACCGGTTACTAGTACTGCGCACCCGACCTTTCTGAAGAACCTCACCAATAAGGTCAGAGTAGGTCTCTCTAGGGCGTCCCCTCCACTTGCCACATCCTCAGTAGAAATTCTCAGTAGCAGCTCGGAGTTAGGCATTGTGCCCGTTTAATGGCAATAGGCTCGCCCCCTATTACATGGGACATAAACATACCGGCAAACTGTGGGTGTATGTTGGTACATCTCTGCCTAACCCTACGGAGAATACAGACGGGATGGTATTTGTAATGGTATACAGGTAAAATACCAGTGCACGTATTAAGATTGTTTCAAAATCTCGACAACAACCGTTGGGCAGTAGCCCACCAGACGTGCCAACACCTGTCTGGTCGGAGGATCCTCCCTTTTCAATGGAGGATGAGAAACTTTACACACTGTTTCTCATACCTTTACAGATAATAAATATTATGAGTGCTATGTCTTATTTTTTTTGGGAGGTGGGAAATCATCAAATAACTTCTTACGCCCTGGGCGAGCGGGAGGGAGTTTCAGACTTTTACTGACTAAAACCCGCCCAAGTTCCTTCTTGTGGCCTTTGCGTTCTGGGGGCGCGGTATCTCTTACGAACAACCCGCAGCCCCGGCAGACATCGTCCCTCAGTGGCCCCTTCCATTTGCTGACATCTCTTTGAGGCACGTGTGGAACACGAACGCGCCGTCGACACGGCCTGTCGTTATGAAACGTAAGGATGGTGAGCTACCCATTGCTCACTATCCACAGGCCTGTATCTACGGTGGCCGAGAGTCGTCTCACGAATGACTGCTATGTCTACACTGACACTTTTGTATTTTTTTTTTCAGTGTATAGGCAAGAGTTGTGCTGCCAAAGTAAGTTTTAGTAATAGTAGAGCTCTTTGTGAAGAAGCTCGTCCGGGAAAATACTACCACCATACCTGTTTCTGCCGCAAAGCAACGTTGCTGTGTTCCGGTTCCGGTATAGGGGTGCCGGGGTAATTACAGGCACATGAGATATTTCAACTTTGTCTCTGGGATGGCAACGCATTTGCAAGGCCTCTGGTATTGCAGATGTCTATAGGTAGCGGTGACCACTTAACATCAGGTGGGCGGGCGGTCGGCTTGTTTGCCATCTAATGACATTAAAAAAAAAAAGATTTTTTAATACACTTCCTGAGCCATCTTTCCTTACGGATCTCTAATTAAAAGAAAATTCAGCTTATGTTACTCGCTGATAATGTAGCCTTCCTTAGGTGATAGAAATTTTAAAATTGGTTAAGTTGTTTTTCAGTTTATCCAATACTTATAAAAGTACATAGGTATTTTTTTTTTTGACATATTTACAGCCTTAAAATTATAAATCCTTAATAATAACAAAAAATAAACTAAAACTGCCTCGTTGGCCTAGTGGTCCTAAGCGCGACTGCTACGCTAGAGGTCTTGGGTTTGATTCCCAGATCGAGCAAAAAGTGTTATTGGGTGTTTCTATGAAATTCTCAGTAGCAGCTCGGAGTTAGGATTTGTGCTCGCTTAATGGCATTAGGCTCGCCCCCCATTACATAGGACCTAAACATACCGGCGAACTGTGGGTGTGAATTGTTACACCTCTGCCTAACCCTTAGGGGAATACAGGCGTGATGGTAAATAAACTAAAACTAAATGGCATCAAAAAATTTCTCCGCATCGCCGTCAACCGGAAAAGTGCCCAAAAGACTGGCGGCATTGGCCAAGGTAAAAGCCAGCCCTTGGGTCGCGGGAAGTGTCAACCAACCGTTTAAATATTAGTTTAAATTAAACCAGACTAATTGCCTTCACCTTTCCACACAAATGTAATATTGTGTTCCATCAAAGATTGGGATGCAAATGTCAAACTGTTTGATAAGAATGTCAAGCTACGGTTGGCGCATTGGCTAAACGATTGGCTGCTGCGCTGCGTGTCGCGGGTTCGATTCCCTCACGAAAGAAATATTTGTATGGCCTACAGATAGTGGTTCCAGCAATGCAATGACAATGTTTTTAAAAAAAAATTGACCACATGACTGAAGTAAAACTTCAGTGGTGTCACTTGAGGAAGACAGAATGAAAATGAGCGCTCGCACCGCCCGATCACACTCATTTCTGTAATGCTCTTGTCAAGCATTTACCAGTGTACTCCCCAAGTCAAGCGTGCGTAAAGAAGTTTTACTTCAGAAAACTTTATTTTTTGTGTTTTTTTCAGTGCACTGGAAATAATTGTATTGCGATGGTAAATATAAGTTTCAAATTATGATATGCAGTAATGGGAAGACTCATTATCATCAGGATAGACTTTTCTCAACAACGTTGCGATCGCCCTGCTGTCTAACTAGATTCAGATGGACAGGTGCTTTTTTTGGACCGCCACGTTAGCCTAATGGTCCTAAGCGCGACTGCTAGGCTAGAGGTCTTGGGAGCGATTCCCAGGTTGAGCAAAGTGTTATTGGGTTTTTCTATGAAATTCTCAGTGGCAGCTCGGTGTTAGGATTTGTGCCCGGTTAATGGCAATAGGCTCGCCCCTATTACGTGGGACCTAAACATACTGTCGAGCTGTGGGTGTACATTGGTACAACTCTGCCTACCCTTTGGGGAAAACAGGCGTGATGTTATGTTAGGTAACTTTTTTCTTTGGGAAATCCTCATAAACTGCCTACGCCTCGGGCAAGGCGGAGGGGTGTGTCGGACTCCTACCGACTAAAACCCCACGGTGTTCTTTCAACTGCCTTTAGCCGGAGCACGGAGGTTGCTCTGGGCATTCATTCGTTATATTGTTAAAAAGTATTATAATTAGTAATAATTATATATTATTAATTTATTTATAAACTATGAAAGACTTACAGCTAAACAAAACAGAATAAAAAATTGTAAGTGAAACTGACAGTCAATTACAGGTTTTCACTTATAAAAAACAGACTGGCAATTATTATAATTCTCATTTATTCATTATATAATTATTAAAATCAAAATATAAATAATAGTAGCCCACCGGCGTCGGGAACAAGGTCCAAGCCACCGGTGGTCAGGGCTCCTGAGAAAGGAATCTCCTAAGAATACGCGCTGTGTCTAGAATTAATAGAACTAATATACAAATAAACATCATTTTACAGTGCAGCGGCCGCGACTGCACGGCAAAGGTAAAATAAATAGTCATTTTAATAAATACATTCGCGTACGCATTCCGCCAAGGTTTTGTTTATAGGCTTATAACTGACTCAGTAGCCTAGTGGTCCTAAGCGCGACTGCCACGCTAGAGGCCTTGGGTTCGTTTCCCAGGTCGAGCAGTGTTTTTGGGTTTTTCTATGAAATTCTCAGTAGCAGCTCGGAGTTAGGATGTATGCCCGGTTAATGGCAACAGGCTGGCCCCCTACTACATGGGACCTAAACATACCGGCGAACTGTGGGTGTACACCCTTGCCCAAACCTTCGGGAAATACAGGCGTGATGGGATATTATAACTTTTTATTGGCAACAATTTTGACACTAAAATGGTGGCCCATATATCAACTTGAAAACTGAGAAAGAAGATACGGCAGTTTATTCAGGAAAAAACGCGTAATTTGACACTCAGGGGAATCAAAACCTATAGGGTAGTTCCCGTTGACCTACAACTATGAAATTTGACAAGTAGCATCGTTATAGACCACAAGTTCAAGAAAAAGTCTCAAAACTACATTTTAAATTACATCTTAAAAAAATTATCTGGGTCTATATGTTTTATAGGGGTCGAAATTTCGAATTGAAGCTATGAGTACAAATGGGATATCATTTAAAAGGGCTTAATGTGCACTTATCGAAATATGTTTTATTACGTTTTTCCAACGCATAACTTCTTATTTATGATGAATAAATAGAAATATAAAAAAAAATACCGTTCCCCTGTGTCCGAAGTCTGTGAAACGATTTTTTTAAATTTAATTTACTATTTATTTAATTCTGTAAATAATAATGATGTTACGTACGGAACCCTCAGTGGGCGAGTCCGATTCGTATTTGACCGGTTTCTTGTATGAATGTATGTAGGTACACCGATTTCTCAGAGATTTCTGGGCCGATTCGCGTAATTATTTTTTGTTTTTATTTCACACCTTTCATAGTGCAAATTATAATAATAATAATATATAATTATTGTGGTTTCATAATTATTATTCCAGTGTAAAGGCATGGGGTGTAATCATATAAAAGATCAAATATCAGATAAGGATACAGCGCAAACTGGGATGTTCGGCTTTAATTCAGACGCGGTGAGCAGCTTTTACTCTATCTTCATCATCATCAGCATCTCTGAACGACTTCCATTACTAGACATAGGCCTCCCCTAAGCATAGCCAGAATGACCGTTTCTGCCTTGCCAGCATTTAGTTACTTCCCGCAACCTTTACTAGTTCGTCGGTCCACCTCATGGGGCCTTCCCACACTGTGCCTTCCGGTGTGTGGTCGCCACTAGAAAATCTTACGACACCAACGGCCATCCGTGTCATAATCTTACTTCCATTATGGAGGCTGGGCGTAAAACCAACAGAAACCAAATCTGTTGTAACGTGTAGTGTTTCATGTCTAAATATCGGTAGTCATGAACCGAAGCATAGAATGTGAGAAAATTCGCTACAGTTCGGTTATGCTGAGAGGACGAGTGAAAGTCGACTAACAAAAGGGATTTATATGGCAGATGTAGTACTGTAGATGCAGATTTAGATGAGTGGCAACGTCGGGGGAGGAAGCCCTAGATAGACCTACCCTGACCTTATTGGTGGGGTTCTTGAGAAAGGTTGCGTGCACAGTACTCGTAACCGGCGTGCTTGTATGAATAGATGTATGAACGTGGACGAGGCGAAAGAAGCATGTAAGGATTGTAGCAGGTGACGTTCTGTGGTTGCTGCCTACCCCCATGGGAAAAAGGCGTGAGTTTATGTATGTATGTCGCTACAGATTTTCAGTCACTGAAAAAAAAAACAAAAGAAGGATAGCTAAATATATGAAAACATACAATTAAAAATTGTAAGTAACTCCCGACAGAAGAATAAAAATCCCTACCGCAGCTAACAAAAGAACTGATAACTTTGATACCCCAGAACCGATTTCCATCAAACATAGCATAGCTTTCATATGAAATATTACAATGCTGTTGGTTTTACGCCCATTGTGCCCAAGGTTTTTTGACACTGAGACAGATTATAGTCCGAAATATTATATTGGATTTAAATTACGGGAAAATGTACGTTTCCCGTGGGATAATATATCAACTTTGACGCAAACGAAGGCGCGGGCAGATCCTAGAAGATAATAGGTGTAAAACACTCTTGACGAAGGAATATATTCATCCCCTTGGCGTCAACAAATAGAGAGTTTTAGTAGTAGGAGAGCTCCTTGTGAACGAGGACGATGAGCAATGGGTAGCTCACCGTCCGTACGTTGTATTACGACAGGCCGTGGCCGTTCGTGTTACACGCGCGCCTTATAGAGATGTCAGCAAATTAAGAGGCCAGTCGGGACCGATGCCTGCCTTGGCTGCGGGTTGTTGGAAAAAGATACCGCGCCCCCGGAACGAAAAGGGCACAAGAAGGAACATGAATGGTTTTTAGTCAGTAAAAGTCTGACACTAAGGGCGGGGGAAGTCATTTGATGATTTCCCATGCGAAAAAAATACAAAAATAAAAATGAGACATTCCAACTTTGGGATGGCAACGCAATTGCAAGGCCTCTGGTATTACAGATGTCTTAGGCAGAGTTGACCACTTAACATCAGGTGGGCCCGTAAGCTTGCTTGCCATCAAACGAAGTTTAAAAGAAAGAATTTTCTTCCCTAGGAATTTACCCAAGAGTTCTTTTCTGAAGAGTTCCAGCAAGATGAGAGCAGCTTTGAAAGCACCCATGAAGACACAAACAGCGAGGAAGACATTTACGCAGATTCCCAGGCAGACTCAAGTTCAGACCACTCCTTAGGCAAAGGCTTAGGCAGTGGATATCTTGGCAATACAAATCAACATACAAGCATTAAGAAGAACAAAGGTGGATTTAATCCAGACCACTCGTCAGACCAAGAAAACAATGGATATTTTGGCAATAGAAATCAACTTTTAAAAGAGAAAAATAAAGAAGAATTCACACTACGATACTCAATGGGTGCTGATATGAGTAACCGATTGAGCCACTTTTTACAGGAGAAAATAGCTCTATTAAGTGACAGTTCTTTGCTAAGTCTGTTGCCTAACCTTGGTGTATCTGAGGCTTAGTCTTTTTACATATTTCCAGTGATGGACTGTGAATGTATGGGGCCCCTGAGCTAACAATTCTTGAGACCCACCTAATTTATCAACCTAATTGCCATTTTGATAATCAACTGTTTCCAATAATTATGTATACAGATTATGTTTTTTTTTTTATTCACAATATGATACGTTGTCATCAATGGGGGCTGAGGGCCCTTAATGTTCTCGGGGCCCCGAGCCCATATCTAAGTCCGGCCCTGAGTATACTCTAAAGTACTCGTGGTACTGTGAGCCCAGCACGAAGTCCGGAAAAAGGAAGACTATTTACCCAATTCTGAACTTTCAAGAAGAAGAGGGTTAACTTTGGTCGGTTATAAAAAAAAACAGCTATTCCACACCCAAGTCGGGCGACATTTTCATCGCAGCAGCTGAGCGATTGGCTGCTGCGCTGCGTGTCGCGGATTCGATTCCAGCACGAAATAAATATTTGTATTACCTACAGATAGTTGTTTCGGGTCTGGCTGTTTGTGTGTGTGAGCTTATAATGTTTGTTAACACACCCACGACAGAGGAAAAAAATAAAGTGCTACTTCAACACGGTACGGAACCGCTGATTTTAGTTTCATATAAATGATAAAATCAAAATAAAAATATTGTATTAGTAGGCAGCGTAGGGTTGTAGCGAGTTAGTATTTTAATTAAATTAAAACTATAATGGTAACGCTGTAAGGTTTAGAATCATGTATTGAGTTCATGGTAAAGTTGTGACTTGATTTCTCTTCTGCCGAATTTGCATATATTTGTGAAATGGTAAGTTAAAATTAAAAAAATAAATGTTTTCAAAATAATTCTTGGCCTTTTAATTACATCTAAACCTGTCCATAGCGTGTTACGGAAGCGGTATATACACATCAAATGCAAAAATGCGAATCAAAATGCCGCAATCAAATCAGTCTGTATAATACGGCCATAGCCAAAACAGGAAACATTTTTTTTTTCAGGATGAAAGGTTTCCTTATGTTGTTTTCGGTACACCTGACAACGTATATGCAAAATTTCAGGATGTTAGGTTCAGTATTTTAGGCGAGAAAAGGTAACATACAAACTTATTTTAGCATTTATAATATTAATTTTACTGTGTCGGTAGCCTAATCCTAAGTGCGACTGCTACGCTAGAAGTTTGGGTTCGATTCCCAGGTCGAGCAAAAAGTGTTATTGGGTTTTTCTATGAAATTCTCAGTAGCAGCTCGGAGTTAGGCAATAGACTCGCCCCCTATTACATGGGACCTAAACATATCGGCGAACTGTGGGTGTACATTGGTACACCTCTGCCTAACCCTTCGGGGAATACAGGCGTGATGGTATGTTAGAATATTAGTAAGGATTTTACCAGTTGATAACCCATACCCAAACAGTTGCAATGCATCCATGATACACTATTAGCTATTGCTTCCGACTTCGTCCGCGTAAATGTAAATGTAATTTCGCGGATGAAAACGAAGTCGTGAAGTTAAAAACAGCATAATTATGTCCTTACTTAGGGTTCAAACTTACCCCGTACCAAATTTCATCAAAATCGGTTCAGTGATTTAGTCGTGCAAGCTAAACATACAGACAGATAGACAAAGTTACTTTCTCATTTAAAATATTAATAAAGTATGGATTAGAAGCAATAAAAAAAAGTTTTCTTTTATATATTTTATTTTTTTGGCTACAGATCAATTTAACCAATATAAATCACAGTTATATGTCGATCATGTTGCTAGAGATTTGCTGCTCACAAAGTTTTTTTTCTCTACCTACTACCTACAGCGTGTTACAGAAGGGCTATATCCATATAAACGGGGTGATGAGTGTATCCGGTACTGAATCTCTGTATAAAATTTCAACTCAAAAGCAATAACTATGAAAATGCATGATATATTTTTTATTTCGGCATTTTTTTAAGTTGAATTATAACAAACGTGTCAAATCTTTTACAGAGATATTTCTTTGTGTGTAGTTTATTGACACCGATCAGCTGACTTGGTGTGGAATTAAATTGGAAACATTAGATGTTTTTACTTAAATGTGTCTTAACTTTATACACCAAAAGAATTCGTGCGTTTGATATATATATATATACCCTTTCCTTAACACGCTGTATATACAAAATGTAACATAATAAATGCATACCCTGAAAGTAGTTTGCTTAGAATCATCAACCAAATCGATTTCAGTTATTTCTGCCAGTCATCTTTCCATTGAACAGTGAAATAAAACGAAAATTGAGATGATTTAAAAGATTTTAGATACGTTCTCAGCTTGTTTGCTTTCCAATTACATAAAAAAAGTGTTATTCTATAAACTTCACTTCGAAATTCAAACAACACCTATCTTAATGAATTCACGAAAATCAAATGAGTTCTCTCTAAGATTGACTTAAATAATTCTAAATGAACTTTACAGAATATTACTTGGGCCTAAACCACCATCTCATAGAACAGTATTATTTTAATATTACTCTGTCTTACACATTGTTGGATTTTCAATGCTCGGCTCAGTGCGAAGAATTGAAAATCCAATAACTAAAGTTACAAATATAATGGCGTGGGTTAATAATCAGTGAAACAATATTTTATACAACGTGTTTTTTTTAATACTCCATAACTCTAAGGTTATATTCTGTAAGTAAAAATAATACAAAAAGTCCTAAGAATATGTGGTCCAAAAAATATAGTTTCAAATTAACCCAACTACCTATTTAGATGCCAAATTTGAACTTTCTATGTCATCTGGTACCGGGTTAAAGTTTTGGTCAGTCAGTGATAAAAATAACGATTTTTGGACGTTAATATCTAATTAACCATTTGAGGTGTGTTTATGAATTTTGGAGCACACATGTATCTTGCAAGTCTCAATAGATAAGCCAAATTTGACATGTTTATGTGTAAAAGATTATGAGTTATGGGGAGGTCAAAAGTGGCTCTACTACACACACGGTGTTACTCGCCCGTTCTGTTAACTTGAACTTGGCTTGACACGCTACCGTGTGTCTAGAAATGGTACAGTTTTAAGAGATGTTGGCAGGTCCCCAGTAAGATTGCAGTTAACACGTCAAAACTAGTTTTTTTTTAAACCCTAACCACCGTAATAATCATTGTCATAATCAGGTCCTTGGCGAGGAACTGTGAATTTGCCAGCTTCTTTTTGGAGATTTGGGTCATAGTGTGGATACTGCTCATCCCAAGTAACGTTGGTCGTGCGTGTACGACCACCGTTCACAGTGTACGCGCAGGACAACAGTGAACACTGAAAAAATAAACAACTTCCAATACCAAGGTGGTTTTGAACCGGCGAGGCGAGAATTGGATAGGCGAGAATTGAAATTACGAATTATAATTATATTTAATGCCTCGACTGCCTCGTTAGCCTAGTGGTGCTAAACGCGACTGCTACGTTAGAGGTCTTGGGTTCGATTCCCAGGTCGACCAAAGTGTTATTGGGTTTTTCTATGAAATTCTCTAATTAGGATTTGTGCCCGGTTAATGTCAATGGGCTCGCCCCCTGTTACATGGTACCTAAACATACCGGCGGACTGTGGGTGTACATTGGTACACCTCTGCCTAACTCTTCGGGGAATACAGGCGTGATGGTATGTATGTAATTATATTTAATTATTTTAATTTAATTTCACCTCTTAACGGGAGAATGAATATGACGGTTTAATTACTTATGCTTAGAATAGATTTTAAACTGATTAGCGATAAACATATTTCTTTGAGAAATGACTCGAATGATAAGAAATAACTCGTTAGCGTGGGTCATAAGCGCGACGCCCGGTTAATGGCAATAGGCACTCCCCTTATTAAATGGGACTTAAACATACGGGCGAACTATAGGTGTACATTGGTACACCTCTGCCTAACCCTTCGGGGAATACCGGCGTGATAGTATGTGTTATTGTACAAAAACTGTGAAAGTTTTTGTACAATATTGTGTTTTTTGTGCAAGTTACCTAATGTTACCTAATTGATGTTTTAATTTTTCTTGAAATATTGTCAGTAGTTTTTTTTTTTTGGTGGGCGGAAAATCATCAAATAACTTCTCCCGCCCCGGGCGGGGCGGGAGGCATTGTCAGACTTTTACTGATTAAAACCCACCCATGTTCCTTCTTGTGCCCTTTGCGTTCCGGGGGCGCGGTATCTCTTGCGAACAACCCGCAGCCAGCAGGCATCGGCCCTCAGTGGCCCCTTCCATATGCTGACATCTCTTTGAGGCGCGCGTGGAACACGAACGCGCCGTCGACACGGCCTGTCGTTATGCAACGTAAGGACGGTAAGCTACCCATTGCTCACCGTCCACAGGCCCGTATCTACGGTGGCCGGGAGTTGTCTCGCGGCTCCCGACGTCCGGAGCGTCAACCGCGGCGGCTGGGACGGGAGAACCGCTGTCTCAACCGTCCCGCCGCCTCCTTCTCAAGCATTACTGCCTCGCAGAAGGAGGCGACTGCATCCCATTCCCTCTCGCTCCGGACCATGGCTTGCACCAGGGCCGGGCGCGAGAGTTCACCGCCGCCGATGGCCGCTACGAGGACTCGGCGATGCTCCGCCCAAGCGGGGTTACCGCCACGGTGTGCTCCACCGTGTCCTCGGGGCGATCCACACAATGGTGACACCCGAACGTTTCCTCCCGCCCGATGAGGTGCAGGGACCTCCCGAAACACCCGTGTCCGGTGAGGACCTGCGTCAGGCGGTAGGTGAGGGCGCCGTGGCGCCTCTCTAGCCACTCCTCAAAGAGGGGACTTATTGTCAGTAGTAAAAGTAATTTTAATAATACTTACTGTAGCACTGCAATCAGTGCCCCAACACTACAAAAAAAAAATATATAAAAATAATCTTTTTGTTTGACAATTTTATTTCGACTTTGAAGAGAATATTCAGATTCCCTCGCCCCGCTGCCCCTGCCCCGACTGGCCCGCTCGGACCATGACTGCCCCGTTGGTCTCGTGGTCGCAAGCGCGACTGATGAGCGTAGGGTCCCGGGTTTGATTCCCAGGTCGGGCAAAAGGTGTTATTGGGTTGTTCCATTAGGATATGCTTAGTAGCAGCCCGTAATTTGGAAGTTGGTACTGTGACACCCCCGTGGCTCGGAAAACATGTAAAACCGTTGTCCCCGCCTGTTATTCGTAGATCTTTGACCGTCGTTACGGATAGTCAGAAGCCAGGAAGTCTGACAACTAGTCTAACTAACAAGTATCGTGTTGCCTAGTAACTGGGTTGTGGAGGTCTGATAGGCAGATGCTCCATGTAAAACACTGGTATTCAGCTGCATACGGTTAGACTGGAAGCCGACCCCAACACAGTTGAGAAAAGGCTAAGTAGATGATGATAAAAGAGAATATTCAGATTGTATCCAAGAATGAAATTCAGAAACGTCCATTAAGAAAAAATCTGTTATTTTTTTGGGAAAAACATAACTTTGAACTGAGCAGTAGATATAACTGTCCAGAAGTTTATTTTTCATCAAGAAAACCGCTGTTTGTTCCGGCACGACTTTTTCATTTCAGGTACCTAAAATGAAAAGGCCTGCCAGAAATAAGCATAATGCTTTTTTTCCCCTATCACGTGACCACTTCCACATAAAATTTTAACGATTTTCTAAAATTAAAAATAAATTACAATTTAATAAAACTAAGTTTTTGCACATTTGTACATAACGAAAGCAAATACCACAAATGGTATTTGCAAATGAACGAAAGAGAAAGGTCTTCTTATTTTGTCCAAACACTACCTCATAATGTGACGAACATCATGAGATGTTCACAATACTAGATTAACACACTCAACATTCAAAGTATTATTTTTTGTTTAGCGATTAGGAATTATTGGAAAAGCGGTGTTCAGCGATTTTTGTGAATGATGTCTCATGGTTATTTTGTTCAGTAGTAATGACAGTTACTTATAGAGGATTTTAGTGTTCAGGTGTTTTATAAATTTGAATGTGTTCATGGACTTCTGTTGTTGACTGTACATACAATTTCACACCTGAATAATCTCCTTTGAAACAAAAAAATCAAAAAAGCAATGTGAAAAAACTGAAATTAAGCCTCAAATGCCTAAACATAAGGCTTGCTTTTCTTTACAGCGAAATAAAGAAAACAAAAGATAATCTTCGTTCTAACCAAAATAAAACAATTGAAATCCGCACATACCTTGGCCTCACAATTCATGCCCTCACACTGTAATCCAATAAAAATGACCAATATGTACAATACACTTCAGTGCAAAATGCAATACACTCTGTGGATTTTGTGGCATGCATGAATTTTTGTTTGTATTTCTCTTTGTTGTTCGGACACAGAAATAAAAAGTGATTATTTATGAGTATATTTTTTCGCACTAAAAAAAAAGCCACCTTAAAAAGCTATTCCATTTTTGAAATTCATTTAAAAATACTAACTTTTAGCCAATTTAAATTTCATTGGTAAATATCTGTGACTGCCACGTTAGCGTAGTGCTCCTACGCGCGACTGCTACGCTAGTGGTCTTGGGTTCTATTCCCAGGTCGAGTAAAGTGTTATTGGGTTTTTCTATGAAATTATCAGTAGCAGCTCGGAGTTAGGATTTGTGCCCGGTTAATGGCAATAGGCTCGCCCCCTATTACATGGGACCTAAACATATCGGCGAACTGTGGGTGTAAATTGGTACACCTCTGCCTAACCCTTCGGGGAATACAGGCGTGATGGCATGTGATAACTTCGAAACCGCTGAACCGATTTCCATCAAACATAGCTAAGAACACTCCCGACTAATCCACCTATCAAACACAAAAAACAATATCAAAATCCTAACTCCGAGCTGCTACTGAGAAATTCCAAATGGAAAAACACAATAATACTTTTTGCTCGACCTGGGAATCGAACCCAGGACCCCATGCTCATCAGTCGCGCTTGCGACCACGAGACCAACGGGGCAGTCAAGTTCGAAGTTATCAGCTCTTTAATTTTTATTCTTCTGTCAGGATTTCCTTAAAATTTTTAATGTTGTGTTTTTTTTGTTACAATAGGCAAATTTTCTTGACTACAGTAACTTAAAGTAATGTAATAAGATATTTCACAGTTAGAAAATATTGTATCACTATAGTTAAAAATTTTCGTAAATAAATACTGTCAAGAAAGTAACAAAATACCTTCGCAGTACACTGCTCGCCGATACACTGAAAATTAAAAGTAAACAATAAACTTTACTTACTTAGAAACTTATTAAGAACTAGACATTTCATATCATTTTGTATTCCAATCTTGTTACAATAACATACAATACAATACATAACCGCACAATATGAACACTTCATACAAAAAATACATTTATTGTATGAGGAACCCCTTAAATTTTTGACGTTATTTTATTTTTATTATTTATTGTTATTGTGGCCATAGCAATACGTACTACGTAAACATTTCAAGTGTCTGCCTATTAAATGGTATTTTTTTTTTGGGGGGTGGGAAATCATCAAATAACTTCTCCCGCCCTGGGCCGGGCGGGAGGGAGTGTCAGACTTTTACTGACTAAAACCCACCCATGTTCCTTCTTGTGCCCTTTGCGTTCCGGGGCCGCGGGATCTCTAACGAGCAACCCGCAGCCCCGGCAGGCATCGGCCCTCAGTGGCCCCTTCCCTATGCTGACATCTCTTTGAGGCGCGCGTGGAACACGAACGCGCCGTCGTCACGGCCTGTCGTTTCGTTAAACGTAAGGACGGTGAGCTACCCATTGCTTACCGTCCACAGGCCCGTATCTACGGTGGCCGGGAGTCGTCTCGCGGCTCCCGACGTCCGGAGCGTCTACCGCGGCGGCTGGGACGCGAGAACCTCTGTCTCAGCCGTCCCGCCGCCTCCTTCTCAAGCATTACTGCCTCGCAGAAGGAGGCGGCTGCATCCCATTCCCTCTCGCTCCGGACCATGGCTTGCACCAGGGCCGGGTGACAACTAGTCTAACAAAGAGGTTTCGTGTTGCCCACTAACTCGGTTGTGGAGGTCAGATAGGCAGTCGCTCCATGTAAAACACTGGTATTCAGCTGCATCCGGATAGACTGGAAGCTGACCCCAACATTGTTGGGAAAAGGCTAAGCAGATGTTGATGATTTTAGTTGCTTTGAAATAAATAAATAGTTAGTGAATTGAGATGACAAAAAAGTGACGTCATGGTTTAGTATTGTCGTAAAAATCTATGGAGGAATCGCGTTTTGACAGCTCATAAAAAGTATGTCAATTAAATAGTGTACTACCCAATTGTACCAACTTTTAGGAACAATCGTAATTTGACATCTGTCTAATTTACCAAATTTTTTAAAATTGATTGTCGCTAAGATGAGATTGCGACTTTATTTTGAATGGATTTAGGTAATTAGGACAATTTGGTCTGCACATGGGCCGTCGGTTTGATCGTCGTCCAATGTAAAACAAACCTTATTACAAGCAGTTGAACGTTTATTTTTACCTATTTACAGTACAGTACAGTTGGACAGAAAATATTTGTTTAAATAAATCATACCATAGCTCGACACGCTGGTCCCTTGCACTACAAATAAAATAAAAAAATATTTTGAAATTCAATATTTCCAGAAAATAAATCATTTAATTATTAACAAAAAAACAGTTACACTCAAACCAAAGCAATGCTGTAAGAAAACTCGCAGAACTACACTATTAAATGATACCAGCCTATTATAGTCTCACTGTAGTGCAAAGGCTTTCAAATACCTACCCACCCTACCCTAAGGTTGACTGGTAGGAAATGCCAAAGGCATTAAGTCCGCCTTTGTACAATGTATTATTTACATTATGTGCAAAAAGTTTTAATAAATAAATAAAATACAGAGAAAGCACGAGCATTGATCACCACGCTTACTCAAGGCGGATTAGCGATTTCGGACTTATATTTATTACTAGCGACCTGCTCGCGACTTCATGCGCGTGGCTTAATTCACCGACGTTGTTACGTCTGTCGTTACTGGTCCGCTCCCGTGGATCTTAGCGTGATGTTACTCAAGAATAATGTAACTATCGATTGGTAAAAAAATTGTTAAAATCGGTCCAGTAGTTTCGGAGCCTATTCAAAACAAACAAAAAAATCTTTCCTCTTTATAAAATTAATTATAGAAGTATATATAAGTTTATGTTTCCACACGATATTTTCCTTCATCGATGTGTTTAAAAAATATTAAATAAACAAAAAAATAAGATCTTAACATACTACAGTCTTTCTATAATTAACTATACAGCTGACGAAGAGAACGATTCCACGTTCTTAAAGATGAGGACCCAAACGAATACCGATGGTAGACTCAGAAGATTTTTTAGTAAATGAATATTTAGGTGTAAAGATATACTTACAATAGCATTGCAGCCAATTCCTACACACTGAGAAAAAAAAAACAATTTAAATTAATAAAAAATCACGCTTTATTTACTGATCAGTAAGATCAGAAATAAGGATTTGGCGACATTGATAGCTTAACATGCGAACAATAAACTGATGCATCCTACAACGCGCTATAGTTCTCCGCGACGTTGACATATAATACCAAATCCCGATAACAACAGTCGGGCAGTAGCCCACCAGACACAATACCCGCCTGGTCGGAGGATACTTCCTTTCCAATGGAGGATGAAAAAGTTCACACTCCGTTTCTCATACCTCTACAAGGAGATCCGCAGAAGAACTAACGTAACCGACATAGCTCTTAAAATTGCGTAACTCAATTGCAATGGGCAGGACACGTAACTCGTACAGCGGACGACCGTTAGGGTCGTAAGATTTTCGAGTGGCGACCACGCACTGGAAGGCGCAGTGTGGGGTGACACGTGGTGGACCGACGACCAGGTAAAGTTCGCGAGAAATTGCTGGATGTGGGCAGCGCAGGACCGGTCATTGTGGCTATCTCTAGGGAAGGCGTATGTCCAACAGTGGACGTCGTTTGGCTGATATATGATGTATTTGATGAAGAGTCAGAAAGAGAAGTATAGTATGTAAAATCCAAAGGCTTTTTTTTAAATTACGAAGCGCCTAAAACTAAAAACTGTATTTGTAATACATTTTTTTTTAATAGATTTAAATATAGAATACTGAAAATATATCAAAGTAACATACCCCTGAAGCACAAGTGTCGCCTTTACACTGAAATAATAAAAACATCAATCGTAAAAAATGCCGTAATGTCAGTCTGTTGATTCTTAAGGTCTTCAGGGTTCCGTAAACAACGGTGTTAATGGAACCCTATACTACAACTAATAAAGTTCAAAATTATTAAAGGTAGCTCGCTTACAAAAACCGTATTTTTTTGTGTGTAGTATTAAATATTGTACGAGTCCATGGGCCCGTTCTTGTGCTAGATCAATTTGTAGTGGGCCGGTGTTTTGTTAAGTTGTATTTTTTTTATTTTTAGGATTCCGTACCCAAAGGTTAACCATTTGGGTACGGAACTCTAAAAATAAAAATAAAAGGATTTAAAAAAACGGGACCCTATTACTAAGACTCCGCTGCCCGTCCGTCCGTCTGTCACCAGGTTGTATCTCATGAAGCGTGATTGAAATTAACAAATACTTAAAAACAGAATAAAACATTTTTTAAAGGGGGCCCATACAACAGACGTGATTTTTTTTCCCGTTTTTATAGATAATGGTACGGAACCCTTCGTGCGCTAGTCCGACTTGTTCTTGGCCGGATTTTGGATTCGTGATGGGTAAGCTTACTTAGAAGAATCCTGTTCACTCTAACTTCGGAGAGACAGAGTTGGATTGCGTTCAGAAATACAGACGCAGGGAGAGAGCTAATACATGAGAGGCAGGTAAATAAAGACATTTTCTTACCATACTGTCACATCCCGCTTTGAGGCACTAGAATATTAAAATAAAACATTTTTTTTTAGACCTTGCTCCAAGCACATGAGACATTTCAACTTTGTCTCTGGGATGGCAACGCATTTGCAAGGCCTCTGGTATTGCAGATGTCTATAGGCAGCGGTGACCACTTAATATCTGGTGGGCCGATGGCTTGTTTGCTGTATAATGTCCGCCACGAGTTGTGAGCACAAACGTTAAGTTAATTTTTGGGTTTTTGAGTTCCTCTTTTGGTTTTTTGGGTCGCCGATGTTGCACGCAATTGGTCCGTCAGTTGGAGCGATTGCGTGCAGCGTCGGCGAACCATAGGTCCTAAGGAACTAAGACACTATACAAAGGTATTTAAAAAAACATCGCCGACGTAGATTTTTACAGAATATTGTTGGTGTATAAATAATAAAGAAAGCTAAATTGAACTCAAACTTACTCTTGCTTGACAAGCCTCCAGGGAACACTAAAAAATAAGGATAAATATAAATAATAATTACTCTAAGGGCTTTATCACACTCGCATTTGCAAGCGAGACGAGTGCGCAACGAGCTCAACGCGAAGACCCCACGTGTCGACGCTAGAGATGAGCAGGTCCGCGATGTTAATGGATCCGGATCCTGAAGCAGATCCGGCTCTATCCAAACGGATCCAGGATTCATGTCCGCTGGACCTGAATGGGTCATGCACAAACTGCGTATCTGCCGGTCTTGTTGAACCTGGGACAGCGTTCTGCTTAAAGGAACTTCATAACAGATACATGTTCACACAAAATCTCTTTTAACTGCTCTATCGTTCGGAAACGAGCGGCATTTCTTACAAAACTTACAAATCTATTTGCGCTACAGTGGGTTGTGACTTGTGAGCTGTGGAGTTATTACATGTCCGGTATAACGTGTCTGACCTAAAGATTCAATGGATACAGATCCGAGGAACCGTATCCATCCGGACCTACACATCTCTAGTTGACGCCATTTTGAACACTCACGTCCAACAGTTCGCTTCGCCCCATTTCAGTCGTATCAAAGACACTCGTTTGAGCGGACGTAAAATAATTGAAAGATTCAAGCGTCGGTGATACAATGGATTACAGTTATTTTTAAATGAAATCCGAGAGGCCGATTTTTCAATCATCAGATCACTCTTAACCAGGGAATAAAAATGGCCGTTTGACAGCTTTTGTATTAAAAATAACTATGTATCTGTCAAATGTATTCTTTAGGTATTTTTTTTTTTTATAAAATCCTTGCCCATCCAAACTTTCGCATTTCGCAGTAGTAAGATAAATCTATATTAATAATATAAACGTATGGTTTGGTACCTTACACCTTGAGTTGATGCTGATTGATACACTGATTACTGTGATTGATATTTATTGATAAAAGTATTATTGTATGATAGATGAGTGCACAGGGTATGAATGGTATTCGTGTACTAAATTCACCGGCCCAGCGCAGGTAAAATGCTGACTTATTGATACGAAGCTGTGCTGTGCTTGCACTGTACAATACAAACTTAACATGTTTATTGTTTGTTCAAACGATTTCTGAAGTTTCTTCTTGGATTGGAAAAAAATCTTTTGTAAATGATTGCCAGATTTCTGAGAAATTGTATAGGCTATATAATATCACGCCACTATCAACGGGAGCAAAGCAGTAACCAAAGACGTAGGTAAACGAGTGAACAAAACCACGCAATTGAAGTCGTGGATAGAAGCTGGTATGTTTATTCATCTACACTAATATTATAAAGAGGAAAGATTTGTTTGTTTGTTTGTAATAAATAGGCTCCGAAACTACTGGACCGATTTTAACCCCCGACGCAAAAACGACGGGGTGTTATAAGTTTGACGTGTCTGTGTTTGTGTTTATCTGACTGTGGCATCGTAGCTCCCGAACGCATTTTGTTTTTTGTGTGTGAAAGGTTAGTTAGTCGGGAGTGTTCTTAGCTTTGTTTGATGGAAATCGGTTCAGCGGTTTCAAAGTTATCAGCTAGTTTGTTAGCTGCGGTAGGGATTTTTTTCTTCTTTCGAGGGTTACTTAAAAATTTTAATTTTTTCACCATTAGCTACATTATTCCTGAGTAACATAGGCTATATAACATCATACCACGACCCACAGGAGAGGAGCAGTAACTAAAGACGTCACTTAACGAGAAGTCGCGGGCAGTTCGCTAATATTAATATACCATCATCACATACCATCACGCGTGTATTCCCCGAAGGGTTAGGCAGAGGTATATCAATGTACACCTACAGTTCGCCGATATTGTTAGGTCCCATGTAATAGGGGGCGAGCCTATTGCCATTAACCGGGCACAAATCCTAACTCCGAGCTACTACTGAGAATTTCATAGAAAAACCCAATAACACTTTGGTCGACCTACGAATCGAACCCAAGACCTCTAGCGTAGCAGTCGCGCTTAGGACCACTAGGCTAACGAGGCAGTTACTAGTTAGAGTTAGTTGCTAGTAATAATTATAAATAAAATATGTATAGTAAGATATTAAGTAGGATAACATTTTACCTCTGGTTCGGATTTGAACTTCGATCCAAGAACGGTCTCATAGGCAAGCCAATCTGATTGAGTGGTATAGTTAAGGTTCATTGACCTCATTACCACTTTGATTGAATATTCCATGGGAGGTTTGGTCGTCAATTCGTTCGTTTCATTATAGTACTCTGTCTGTAGGGTTAAAAGAAAATGTACTTTATTTGTATGACGTTAAAAGTCAACTTCTAAAATATATCCCATTCTGTAATGAAAAAAAAAAGGATAACATACTATCACGCCTGTATTCCCCGAAGGGTTAAGCAGAGGTGCACCAATGTACACCCACAGTTCGCCGGAATGTTTTAAGTCCCATGTAATAGGGGGCGAGCCTATTGCCATTAACAAGGCACAAATCCTAAATCCGAGCTGCTATTGAGAATTTCATGGAAAAACCCAATAACACTTTGCTCGACATGGGAATCGAACCCAAGACCTCTAGCGTAGCAGTCACGCTTAGGATCACTAGGCTACCGAGGCAGTTTTTATTTAACCATTTAGTACTATATGGAAAAATAATTACTACATAGTTACAAAGACCCTTCTTTGCAGTCGGGTACTAACTACTGACGAGTTTGTTTGTTTGTTTGAACGGGCTAATCTCAGAAAGTACTGGTCAGATTTGAAGAAATCTTTTTTCTTGATATAGCTCGTTTATCGAGGAAGTAGCGGAGCAGCGAAATGATTGGTACTTACTGTCCAGCCCATTCTAGCCATGCTGTCATCCACAATAGGTACGTATAGTTCTCCCTGAAAATTTGAAATTAATGTAAAATAAAAATAAATAATAACAGCCTATAATTTTCCTACTCTAGAGCAAAGGCCTCCTCTTATACAGAGAAGGCACGAAAATTGATTCGGTCGGAACAACATTATTAGGCACTCATGAAATCATTGAGAAGGACCAGGAAGGGTGAAAGCACAAGTAGAGGCTCATTTGATTATATTTTATTTATTTAACTGCCTCGTTAGCCTAGTGGTCCCAAGCGCGACTGCTACGCTAGAGGTCTTAGGTTCGATTCACAGGTCGAGCAAAAAGTGTTATTGTGTTTTACTATGAGATTCTCAGTAGTAGCTCGGAGTTTGGATTTGTGCCCGGTTAATGGTAATAGGCTCACCCCCTATTACATGGGACCTAAACATACCGACGAACTGTGGTACACCTATGCCTAACCCTTCGGGGAATACAGGCGTGATGGTATGTTATGTTTCGGGGTTTTTAGGTAACCGACGCTGTACATGATTGGTCCGTCAGTCAGACCGATCGCGTGCAGCGTCAGCGCTCCAAAAAACCCAGAAAGAAATCCAAAAATGTACTTACTGTTTGTGCTCACGACTCGTGGCAGAAGTTATAACTGCGAGTAGGTACGACAGAATTTTTCAGCATAAATAAAATGTTCTTACCTCTATTACATACTGCTGATTCTGATGAGTGCTTTTGTCCTAAAAAAATCAACATTATGTTAATTGATATAGAGCAGATTTTACAATGGTCAGATAATTCTTAACCTAAAATTCAAAATGACGGCTTGACAGTATACAATATACAAATGTATTTATTCTTTAAATAAAAGTTGACTGCTTCGTTAGCCTAGTGGTCCTAAGCGCGACTGCTACGCTAGAGGTCTTGGGTTCGATTCCCAGGTCGAGCAAAAAGTGTTGTTGGGATTTTCTATGAAATTCTCAGTAGCAGCTCGGAGTTAGGATTTGTGCCCGGTTAATGGCAATAGGCTCGCCCCTTAATACATGGGACCTAAATATACCGGCGAACTGTGGGTGTACATTGTTACACCTCTGCCTAACCCTTCGGGGAATACAGGCGTGAGTGAAAGAATGTAAAAATTATATTTTTAATATTTTACCATTACTCGTGCCAAACCATCTTGCGTGTCCGGCTGCAAAATATACAAATAATATGACGATATCCTACCCTTCTATCTTCTTCTATTCCATCTTACTTCCTATTATATTAATATAACGCGAAAGTTTGTGAGGGATGATGGATGAGAGGAGCTCAAAGAATCCCTGTGAAATTCTGAAAATCCTGTTTATCTGTCGAATGCGTTCACCTAAAACTTTAGTTTTGTATGATTTAACATAATTTATTTCAATTTTGTAAATATGAGTAACATGGAGCCATTTACTTGTCAAGTTACAATGTTTTGGACACTATTAGCATGGTGGTTGAGAGCTTTGTCATGCTCACATAAATGTCTCGCTGATGGTGGCGCGTGCGTTGGATCGTTCTGCTCTCTTCAACGCGTCATGTTCGTGAACAGGCGCTGTCAGTTGGGATTGGTCAGCTCTTAACTACCAGTTGTTTCATATTCATCTTTATTGCTTTCACAAATAGAAGCAACAAGAATATTGTAACCTAGATTTTGTAAAAACCAAATTGGAAGAAAAGAGTGTCCATGGAGTTTCTTGCTCGTTCTTCGCCATAGAGACCTACGCTACAAAACGAGCAACTAGCTTCAACTTTTTAGTGTTTCTTACTTAGGTTTGTAGGCTGCAAGCATAATACATATACTATGTACCTATGTACGGCTTAAAAAAGAATCTGCAAATCTAAAAAATAAACAGATTCTTAAGATAAAACGAAACCCTTATTTAGTTTGCAGAACCTTACCGAGGCTAATTTAACCCAACGTATTGGCGCATTGAAATCGTCCTGAAAGAAAATAATTATATGTAATCTTGTAATCTCTAATTTTTTTTAAGAAAATTTACAGCCGTCTCTTTGTAAAGATATAAATGTATTGTAATCGTTTATTAATGGGTAGGGCAAAGTGGGACGGCGCCCCATGAAGTGGACCGACGACCTGGTAAAGGTTTCAATGCGGGCAGCACAGGACCGGTCATTGTGGCTGTCTTTAGGGGAGGCGTATATAGCAGTAGACGTCGTTTGGCTAATGATGATAATGATTATTCAATTGATTGAGTGATGACTTTCTGCTTCTTTAAGTGTAATAAGCGTAGTTTTTATCCGCTTTTTGTTTTGTCTTTGTTTACTGCTCCGCTCCAGGGGGTGGTAGGATGATGTTATATAACCTATACTATTCCTCTTGACTCTGGCTATCATATACGAAAATATTTTTTCAATTCAACTGATACTTCCAGAGATTAGCGTTTGTAAACAAAAGGACCAAAAAATCTCCAGTTATTTTATTGGTATAGATTTTACTTACAAATTGTCGCAATATGTTTAACCTTTCCTCAACCGTAGGTGGCTGTAAAATATTCTAAATTAACGTCTCATCTAAATAAAAATACCAACATAATATTTTCCCATTGACGGGCAAAGACTTCTCAAACAGAGAAGGCACGAGCATTGATCACTACGCTTACTCAAGGCGGATTGGCGATTACAGACTCATATTGATTATAAGTCCTGGTTTCCCTACAATGTTTTCCTTTACCGATGTCCAAGATAAAGTACATGAATTGAAAAATTCACATCAGTAATTGCCTGGTATCGAACCCGCAACGTCATAAATAAAAGGGAAGCATTTTAATCACCGGGCTATCGGATTATTATGATTTCATTATTTATAATAACTAGTAAAGAGGACGGGAAGTAGGGTCGAGAGCCTTTCGAGTGGTGACCACGCACCGGAAGGCGCAGTGTGGGGAGGCCCCACACGAGCTGGACCGACAACCTGGTAAAAGTCGCGGGAAATCGCTGGATGGGGGCAGCGCAGGACCAGCCATTGTGGCTATCTTTGGGGGAGGCATATATCCAGCAGTGGACATCGTTCAGCTGATATAATAATGATGAATAGTTGTCTAAAGCTCTCCCGATGACTTCAGTAATACTTACATGTTCTGATGTTGGTGTCTATAAATATAAAAAAATTAAATAATTCTCAGTAGCAGCTCGGAGTTTGGATTTGTGCCTGATTAATGGTAATAGGCTCGCCACTTTATTACATGGGACCTAAACATACCGGCGGAATGTGGGTGAACATTGGTACTCCTCTGCCTAACCTTTCGGGGAATACAGGCGTGATGGTATGTTAGGCCGTTCCGCAATAACTCTTTAAAAATTGTACCTATGGAACTATAATAAAGTGACAGATTTAGAGAAAAATTATGGTATGATGGCGGATCCGGCAGTAGCTGTTTAGGTGTGTTTAATGTCTTCACGACTAGATCCAACTCAGGTCTACACTTTTTGGTTCCGTTTAGCCAAAGGTGCCAAACAGAACTTTAAAACTCAGACTCAACTACTGTCCGTCTGTCGCTGAGCTGTGTTTTTTGAACCGTGGGTAGATGCTTGAAATTTCCACATTAATTTAACTGTCGTACAGATAAACCTAATTAGGTTGTCGGCCCACATCACAAAATCAGTGACCGATTTTTTGTCGGAGAGAATGGAACACAATGAATTCTAATGTACTAACGCACACGTCCTACAAAACGGTCACACGAAACTTATGGATTTATTGAACGGTCCGATAAATCGGTCCTACAAATAATCGGACGTGGGCGGAGGCCCTTAATTACAACTTTTTATTCAGATTTTAAAAACACATTGCGCAAAAAATAAAAGGTTATTAACAAAAACATTTGGCAAAACCGTTAACTTATTAATTGAAGCTTAAGCCAAATTTTATGATTAAATAAATGATCAAAGTACTGAGTTTACTGAAATACATCATTACACAACCAAACAGCTTAATCAAAGTTGCGATCAGGCATCTGTTAATGCTTTAATTAATGAATAAATTAATTTAATTCAATAATCTCTTAACAGATAACTACGAATGCAGTGTTGTTTCAGTTATAAGAGATTATTACTACGAGAAACTCACTTTGAACTCGAAAACTTCGCAAATGTGGAAAAGAATGTGCAAACTGTATCCAAGCAAATAATATCGGCAAATAAACTTTTTTTTTTATTCGAGATGGGTAAGCTCTTAACTCTAGTCTAGGTCAGAGGTGGCAAAGACAAAGTCGACGATGGAGTGAGCTTACCCAGAAGAAGCCTGTTCACTCTTACTTTGGAGAGATTAGAGTTCAATGCGTTCGAAAATAGAGATTCAAGTTACGGAATTTGATCTAAAGAGTTACCACGGCCCTGGAATGTAATAGGTATTACGAGTAACACGGATGCGCTTTAAGTAGTAAGTAAGAGTCTGACACTCCCTTAAGAAGTTAGTTTATGATTTCCCATCCTTAAAAAAAAAGGTAGAGTTCCAAATACGGAACGCATGACGTTTGATGGTATCTGCCAGATAAAATAGTAAAGGTAAGCTGAAATGTTGTTAAGTTTCACTGTGATTAAAATCACCTTAAGATTTTTAGCTTTTCGAGTTTCAAAGGTAACGTTCACTTACCTCCTCCGTGACTTTAGCCAATGAATCTTGAAACTGTATAATTAAAAACAAACAATTAATACGAGAGAATCAATAATAATACCCAGAAAGTTAAAGTCGGTGTGTTTGACGGAGATAAGAATTTTAGGGACACTGCCATGGCTCCCACACATGTGTGATATTAACAGGGGAGATTTCCAGCCACTGCAATAAGGTTTTACACTCATTTTTTTTAAACTGCCTCGGTAGCCTAGTGGTTCTAAGCGCGACTGCTACGCTGGAGGTCTCGGGTTCGATTCCCAGGACGAGCAAAAAGTGTTATTGGATTTTTCTATGAAATTCTCAGTAGCAGCTCGGAGTTAGGTTTTGTGCCCGGTTAATGGCAATAGGCTCGCCCCCTATTACATGGGACCTAAACATACCGGCGAACTGTGGGTGTACATTGTTACACCTCTGCCTAACCCTTCGGGGAATACAGGCGTGATGGTATGTTATGTTTTGAAAAGCGTTTAAGTTAGATTCAATAGTGCTAATAAACCACTAAAAATGTTTTTAAAATTTACATTTTCAAATTTCGCGCGTAATTTGAAAAAAAAAGAGTAAATATGGCGTCCACTGCGTCCTCGCAATGGACGCCATATTTACTTTGTGGTCGTGAGTTCGTGGCGTCAATTGGCTGTGAAAACAAATGCGCTGATTTGCCGATCAGTTGTCAGTTGACAGCTGTCACTTTAGTTTATACAGTCGAATGACGTAATAACATGGTGGCTACTATTTCATACTGATAAAGAACAGATAAAAAAAAACTGAAAAGTTTGAAATGTTTTAAGCTATCTCAATAATACGTTTTTAGATTTTTCTAATATAGAGTAAAATACCCTATTCCTGAAAGTCAAAATCAATCGTCGCGGCCACCAGAAAAGCGCTGAAGCAGTAGAGTTAGACAAGTTAGACAAGTCCCGCAAAAATAATTTAATTAAAAATTAGTAAGAAAAAAAATATATATATTTAAGTATTGCCAGCAACATTTTAAGTATTACTCCGTATATTTTGTTTGTATGTATGTATATATGTATTTATTATATTTTATTCCTGGAAACTTTCTGTTCCTTGCACCTACTATGTTTTGTCTCTGCATCACCGTAAGGCTGACTGGTAGAAAATGCCTAAGGCATTAAGTCCGCCTTTGTACAGTGTATTATTTACATTATGTGTAAAAAGTTTTAATAAATAATTAAATAAATATTTAAACTGTAGCGTCTCCGCACACAGTCTCCGCGTGCGGAGACGCTTATGCAACAAAAAAGGAGTACAAAAACGGTCTGACGGAATGAAAGAAAGAAAGAAAGAAAGAAAGATTTATTTGTAAGAATATAGTACAATAGATGTTACCGTTATATTAAGTTCTTATATTCTACCATTTCTGGTGTACAAATTTTTATTCTTAAATAACTATATAATCTCTTAAGTAACTAATTATGCTTATACAATAGATTTAATTATTTTTTTTACATTTTATTTTATTCATTCATTTTATATATTTCTGTCATCGAGGAATTCTTTTGTTGAATAATAACATTTGCTTATAAGGAATCCAAACAATTTTCTTTTAAATTTGTTGATATCAAGGCTCTTCAGGCAGTTTGGCATCTTATTATAAATTCTTATAGCCATACAGTATGAGTTTTTGCTGTGCATCGCAGTGCGTGTAATGCCTTAGGTATTTTCTACCGGTCTACCAAAGAATGTCGCAGAGCATCCATTTAACAATATTACTTACCGCAATCTTCTTTTCCGCAATCATCATCAATTGAACTCCGGTTGGCTGTAAAAACAAAATATATTAATTACTGACCAACTCATTACTGATTGTTGGCATAAATGATAAACAGGTTGTCGATGGCTTAAAAAGCGATTGCCAGCACCCATTTTTTCACGCAAACGTATTTCCGATTTCTCTTTCTGGATTTTTTCAGGTGGCCATGACGGACCAACGAAAAAACGAATTTTTTTTGGATAAACTGATGACGAAGTAACAACCTACCAAATATCAATAAAAACGCAAAAATGGCCTCTAATAAACGACTAGTAAACAAATCTGAAGGCATAAATTTAAAAAACGAAATCAATTTAACATCGATTAAGATTTAGGCAAGAAAAATCGGATTTACAAATAATCGATTTTGACGACTTTTGTTGACGGAAATCGTTTTGGCCTATAGTCGTCTCATTCGCGGGTCGTATCTTCTATACGGGGGCAATGCGATAGCAATACACGTTGTGACATACTCATTTTTCAAGTGGCAATTCCTCATAAGCAAAGTGCCTCACCCAAAACCTAAGAAGGCTCTCGTAAGGTGGTATAGTTTAGATTTCATGGTTTTCCTTTGTCCCACTGCTGGGCAAAGGCCTCCCCCAAGTCCTTCCAAATATTCTTTTTCAGAGATTAGCGTGCAAACACGGATACAAACAAACAAAATAAACTTTTCAGCTTTATTAGGTAAGTATAGATAAGAACAGTAGCCACGTTTAATAATATGTACTTACAATTTGTTTTTTGTTTTGGTTTGGATTTTGTGCTGATAAGCCTTGTCGTAACCTTTGTTCAGGGTCGTCGTAACCTGGCGGGCCACGTGGTTCTGGTACTGCCCCCTGCATCGCATCGTATTTACTTGGCCTTAATTCATCTGGATTTATAGATATGGCAGAGGGTCTTCTAGGTTTCCCTCGAGGCCGTGCAGGACGTTGTAATCCTGGGGACACCTCTCCCATACCTTGCATTCCTTGAGGAAATCCTCCTCCCATCCCTTGGGGGCCTCCTCCCATCCCTTGGGGGACTGCTCCTGCCATCCCTGGGAAGTATTCTCCTCCCATCCCTTGGGCCGGTCCTCTTCCCATCCCTCCCATCCTGTTTCCTGGTGGAAAACCTCCTCCCATGCCTTGAGATTGTTGCCTTCCTATTCGAAGAGCGCTGTCACTAAATTCTGGGTACCCATCCGTACCTTCCATAGGCTCCTCGTCCATTGAAGGAAATTGTCGTCTGAGATGTACAAGAGTTCGTAGTTGGGTTGGTCGGTTAGGATGATGGTTGGTTGTGAGATTTGATTTTCCTGAGAGTGGTTTAGGAGTTTTGTTGTCACTCTATAAAAACACAATAAGGAAACAAATATAAGAACAGACTCATTTTTTAGGATTCCGTACCTTAAAAAAAGAAAAAACGGGACCCTTATAAGATCACTTTGCTGTCCGTTCGTCTGTCTGTCTATCTGTCTGTCTGTCTATCTGTCTGTCTGTCAAGACCCATTATTTCAGGAATGCGTGGAGGTATGAAGTTGAAATTTAAACCGTATACTCAGGTCGCCCGACGGTCCCATGAAGTTGTGAAAAAATCAAACTTCTAAGTTTCCGTAAAAAAAATAGACGGCCGTTTATCCAGCAAAAAACACACTCTCAAGGGAATCAAAACTCATAGGGTACTTCCCGTTGAGCTAGAACTATAAAATTTGGCAAATAACATCGTTATAGACCACAAGTGCGAGAAAAAATCTGAAAACTATACATTCGTAATTAAATAAAAAAAAAATATAAATATTTTAAGTCTATATTTTTTATAGCTGTCGAAATTTTAAATTGAAGCTACTAGTACTAATGGGGTATCATATGAATGGGCTTGATGTGCACATTGCAAACTATGTTTTATTTATTTTTTCCGATGCATTACTTCTTATTTATAATGAAAAATATGAAAAGATACCGTTTCCCTCTTTAAAATAATTACCTAATAACGAGTTATGTTAGTAATTTTTTGTAGATAAATAAATATACTATTTATTTATTTAATTTACTATTTATTTATTTAATTTACTATTTATTTATTTTAATAAAATATTTATTTAATTCTGTAATTTATAATGATCCTACGTACGGAACCCTCTGTGGGCGAGTCCAACTCGCACTTGTCCGGTTTTTTTTATGTCATTGCATGACAAACAAGCCCGCGGGCCACCTGATGTTAAGTGGTCACCGCTGCCTATAGACATCTGCAATACCAGAGGCCTTGCAAATGCATTGCTATTCTAGAGAGAAAGTTGAAATGCCTCATGTGCCTGTAAGTACACCGGCACCCATACCCTTCAAACCGGAACACAGCAACACAGCTTTGCGGCAGAAATAGGTATGGTGGTAGCACTTGCCCGGACCGGCTCCTTCACAAAGAGCTTTACTACTACCAAAAAAAACTTGAACGTCTTGAACCCATATTTGCAAATTAAAATATCTTTTTTTTTTGGTGGGGAAATACTCATGGGCTCCTTCTGCCTCGGGGAAGGCGGAGGGTTGTGTCGGACTCCTACTGACTAAAACCCCACGGTATTCCTCCAACTACCATTGGCCAGGATACGGGTATGGCTCTGAGCATTCTTTCGCACCTTGGACTACTGAAAAATTACGATCTTAAAAGTATGAAACGAGACAATGTTTTCATCAGAATTGTTATTGTTTGTGATGTTCAGGGAACAGTCGTGGTCGTCTGCCACTGTAGTTTATGATCGCTTTCTACTGATACAATGAATTGTCTTGTTAGGGCTCTGAAAATAAAAAATATATACGTTTTTCTGCAGCATAAACGGCCGTCACTTTTTTAAATTAACTTAGATATTTGATTTTTTACAGCTTTAAGGGGCGAAGTTTAGAGCTCAGTATATGGCTTTAATTTCAACTCGATATCTCCATGCGTTCCCGAGAAGACTCTTGACAGACAGATAAACGGACAACAAAGTGATCCTATAAGGGTTACGTTTTTCCGGAACCCTAAAAAGAGTAATAAATATGTTGCATAGTTAAGTTAGTGACCATTGGACATTGGAGTCAAAGCCTACCAGGTGCTCATGGAAGATAGGCTTTGTCTCCATTTTCCATGTGACTTACTTCCATCGCTCGAGGTTGCCCTGTCTGCATGTATTCAGGTGGAAAATCTTCTCTCATCCCTGGAGGCTGTCCCCTCTCCATGTAACCTGGTGGAGGACCTCCATCTATTCCTCGGGTTTGTTCTTCTTGCATATATTCCGGTGAAGGATTTTCTCGCATCCCTGGGGGTTTGGTTTCTTGCATGTATTCCTGTGGAGTACCTCCTTCCATCTCTAAGGGTTGTCGCCCCTGCATATATTCAGGTGGAAGATTTCTTTCCATCTCTGAGGGTTGGACTCCTTGCATATATCTCTGTGGAGGACTTCTTTCTATTTCCGGGGGTTTAGATCCTTGCATATTATATTCCGGTGGAGGACCTTCTTCCATCCCTGAGAATGGTCGCCCCTGCATGTAGCCCGGTGAAAAACCTTTTTCCATACCTGGAGGTTTGAATCCTTGCATGTAATCCGGTGGCATGCTTTCTCTAATCCCTGAAGGATTCCCCCCCTGCATGTATCCTGGCGGCGGACCCCTTTCCATCCCTGCTGTATGATCCCATTGCATGTTTCCTATTTGAGAATCTCTTTCTTTGGCTAAGGGTGTCCTTCCTACCATATTTTCCGGCAGACGACCTCCTGCCATTTCTGGGGATGGTTCCCCCTGCATGTATCCCGATGGAGGACCTCTTTCTTTCACTGAGGGTTGTGTCCCTTGCTTGTATTCCATTGGAAAATCTTCTTTCCTCCCGGGGGATTTATTTTCTGGCTTGTATTCTGATTGAGGACTTCCTTCCATCCCTAGGGATTGTTCTCCCTGCACGTATCCTGGTGAAGGATCTCTTTCTATCCGTAGAGGAGGTACTCCGTGCATATATCCAGTTGGAGAACCTCTTTCCTGCCCCGGGGGCGTAGTTTCTTGATTGTATCCCAATGGAGGACTTCCTTCCATCCCTAGGAATCGTTCTCCCTGCACATAACCTGGTGAAGGATCTCTTTCTATCCGTAGGGGAGGTCCCCCGTGCATGTATTCCGTTAGAAAACTTCCTTCCCTCCCTTGTCGATTAGTTTCTAGCCTGTTTTCCGATGGAGGACTTCCTCCTATTCGTAGTGGTGGTTCCTTCTGCATGTATCCTGGTAAAGCTCTTCCTTCTGTCCTTGGGGGTTGTTCCCCTTGCGTGTGTCCAGTTGGAGGACCTCCTTCCCTCCCTGGGGGTTTAGTTCCTAGCCTATAATTTGATGAAGGATCTTCGTCGATTCCTAGAGGTTGTCCCTCCTGCATGTAACCTCCTAATGGAGGACCCCTTTTCATCCCTGGAGCTTGATCCCGTTGCATGTTTTCTATTTGATAATCTCTTTCTTTGTCTAAGGGTTTATTTCCTAGCATATTTTCCAGCGGACGACCTCCTCTGATATCTGAGGATTGCTCCCCCTGCGTGTGTTCTGGTGGAGGATCCATGGCTATGTTTTCTACATTTATACCTAGCTGAAGGTGTCCATTGGCATCAAGTTTGGGTGAACCTTGCCCGTCCATCCTAAGCGCGTTCTGAATAATTTCTGGGAAATCTTGTAGACCTATTGGATTGGCATTATCATCCGTTGATGGGAAACCTTGTCTAAGATCACTTGGTTTCCCTGAGACCTGTCTTGAAGACTGTTCTTCAGCTTTTGCATAACTCTCGGTAAAATGTTGATCCATCTTCAATTTACTGAAACCTCCGGCAGATCCCTCATCGGAACTCAGCGGGTTACCGTTACTTACTCCGTATCGGTGAGGACGATTACCGTCTTTGTTCTCAGGAGCGTATGCTTCATGCATTTTTTTCTCGAGGAAAGTGAATGGGTTTTCTGATGTGGTCTGTGATAAAAAGTATTTCGAAAATTCAGCGTCTGAATTCATTTCAAGGATATCTTCAAGACGGGGCCGAGAGTCCAGATAGCTAGAGTTGCTACTTTGCATTGCCATTGTACCTGGTGGCCGAACCGGTCGATTTCTTAAATCATAATATATCCTACGTTTATTTGCGTCGTCATTGGTGTTCTGGAAAAGGAAAATTATGAAAATATGAATTCAGTAACCAATTAAATTTACTAGTGAAGTTCACAGATGAGACGAGTACCGATATCAAATCTTAAGGAAGAAAGAATTTGTTCATAATTATATCAAAAAGGCTCCACCTTTTTTGAAATTGGAAAATTTTTTTTTGTTAATATTTAGCATGTTTGTTACGAGATCATTCCACCAATTATGAATTGATTTTAATGATAATTTTTTTGTGTGGTAGGTCATTCTTTAGAGGTGATCACATAAATTGTACCGAAACTGGTTTAGTAGTTGGGTAAAAAAAAATAACAGAAAAAATACGTCATCCAAGTAAACGAAATTACATATTCTGCTTTCTTGTGAGTTTTAAGCAGTGTCTTGTTTAAAATATTACCGTTCTTTCATGGATTTGAATAACAGGAAGTTGATATTAATTAAGAAAGTATTTTTATTTTTAACCCCCAAAGCAAAAACAACGGGGTGTTACAGACAGACATGTCAAACTTATGTTTGACATGTCTGTCTGTGTGTGTCTGTGGTATCATAGCTCCCGAAGGCATGAACCGATTTTGATTTTGTTTTTAACTCCTGACTCAAAAATACGGAGTTTTTAAATTTGTCTATGTGTATGTATGTGGCACCGTAGCTCTTAAACGGGTGAACCGATTTAAATGCGGTTTTCTTTATTTTAAAGCAGGTTACCTAGCGATGGTTCTTAGATATGTTTTATTGAAATTGCTTCTGCCGTTTCAAGGTTATCAGCTCTTTTGTTAGGTGCGGTAGAGATCTTTTATTCTTTTGTCGGGGGTTACTTAAATTATTTAATTTTATTACTTGTTTCTTGGTTTATGAGTCCAGCGAGACACGTGGAGCTACTGAAACGTAGATTTTATTTTGATTTATCCTGATTTGTTACCGATACCCGTCTTGTCTGTGCAATTAAGATATACATTACGTTTAATACCCGGCGGGACCCGCCTGTGCCCGGAGGCTTGGCAGGGCTCGGAGCACCTGTGCCGAGTAGTCCACCTGTGCTTGGTAGTCGGCTGTTTCCTGGTCGACCAGGGTGCTGTGGGCTACCTGAGTCCGGTGGTCCACGTGAGCCCAGTGGTCCATGGAAACCCGGAGGCCCACGTGAGCCCGGTGGTCCACGTGAGCCCGGGGGCCCACGTGATCCTGGTGGTCCACGTGCACCCGGGGGCCCACGTGAGCCCGGAGGCCCACGTGAGCCATGCAGTATCTGACCTCCACCGGGGCCTCGACCCATTCCTGAACCTGGCAACCCACCTGGGCCACGACCCATTCCAGGGCCCATTCCGGGGCCCATTCCGTGACCCAGTCCTGACCCCATTCCGGGACCCATTCCTGACCCCATTCCGGGACCCATTCCTGACCCCATTCCGGGACCCATTTCGGAACCCATTCCGGTACCCATTCCGGGACCCATTCCTGGCCTCATTCCGTGGCTTATTCCAGATCCCATTCCGAAGCCATTCTCTGGGCCTATCCCAGGGTCCATGCTTGGCCCCATTTCTGAATCCATTCCTGGGTCCATTTCTTGACCCATTTCGGGATCCATTCCGGGATCCATTTCGGGACCCATTCCCGGACCCATTCCAGGATCCATTCCGGGACCCATACCGGGACCCATACCGGAACCCATTTCGGGACCCATTCCGGGACCCATACCTGACCCCATTCCTGACTCCATTCCGGGGCCCATTCCAGGGCCCATGCCAGAGGCCATACCTGGGCCCATTCCTGAGCCTGGTCCCCCATCTGGGCCTCGTCCCATTCCTGGGACATAACCGATTGCCGGGCCCGGCGGTCCAACCGGGCCGTAGTCTTCACCCAGCCCCGACGTTTGATTCCCACTTCCGTTTCCTTGACTTCCTGGACCCTCAACTAGATCGAAACCTCGTGGTGGGTTACCAACCATGCTCATACCTCCGCCAGGGCCCTGGCCTGTAGACCAACGCCCCGGTGGACCTGGACGTTGTTTCCCACCTGAACCCTGACCATGACCGAATCCTTGGCTCCAACTCCCAAAGCCGGGGCCTGCTTCCCCTTTAGGGCCTCCATCAGGGCCGCCTTCAGGGCCTTCTCCAGAGTCACCTTCAGGACCATAATCAGGGTCACCTTCAGGCCCACCTCCAGGGCCTTGACCCTGGCCCAAATCTACGCCACTTTCGCCTAGTTTTGATCCATAATTTGGGCCCACTAAGTTTTTAAACTCCGCAGCTGGTCCCTCGCCCTTGCCCCATGGCGCCTAAACAAAAAGGGATGAGGTTACTGCATCTTCTATGATAAGATAAGACACACCAAGGCCCACGTGCACCAAATAGTAAACTCAAAGTTACTTCTTAACACGAGGTTAAATAGCAAAATGTGTTACGTAATGGGCCCAAATTCAAGTTAAAAAATAACACTGTCTGGTGCAAGCGGGAGTAAGCTGAAAAAGAAAAATAAGTTTTATTTTGTCGGACAGAATTGAACACATGTATTGTAATATACCAACGTACACGACCTACAAAAAGTCTGCCCCACGAAACTATGGATCTATTGAACGGTCCGATAATCGGTCCTACAAAAAATCGGACGTGGGCGGCTGCCGTTAAACACGTTCATACAAAATGTATAATAACTAATTGCTTGGAAATAAAATTCACATCATATTCAGCAATCGTTTTATTTATAAACCACTTTTCAACCTTAGACCCTTCGTAATAAGGTTGAAAAGCGATGTCCTCTTCGACCCGTTATATTATACGGTATGGTAAATGGCTGATTATAGTTCCCATTATAACATTCAAAGCATAATTCACTGTAATAAGGAAAAGAACTGCCTAGTGGTCCTAATCACGACAGCTAAGCTAGAGGTCTTGTGTTCGATTCCCAGGTCGAGCAAAGTGTTATTGGATTTTTAACCCCCGACGCAAAAACGACGGAGTGTTATAAGTTTGACGTGTCTGTGTGTGTGTCTGTGGCATCGTAGCTCCCGAACGCATGAACTCATTTTGTTTTCTTTTTTGTTTGAAAGTTGAACTAGTCGGGAGTGTTCTTAGCTATGTTTGATGGAAATCGGTTCAGCGGTTTCAAAGTTATCATCTCTTTTGTTAGCTGCGAATGGGATTTCTATTTTCTGTCTGTGGTTAATTATTCTATGAAATTCTCAGTAGCAGCTCGGAGTTAGAATTTGTGCCCCGTTAATAGCAATAGGCCCACTACCTATTACATGGGACCTCCTAAACATACCGGTGAACTGTGGGTGTACATTAGTACACCTCTGCCTAACCCTCCGGGAAATACAGGCGATGTGGTATGTTATGTTATAAGAATAGAAATAGATTTAAAAAATAATAGTAATAATATATAATTTCAGCAAACCTACCGAGGGCGGGGTAGCTCCAGGATCCTGTTGAAATAATTGTATTTAAAATAAAATAAAAATTACAAAAAGCAAAGAAATACACCAAATTATAACAACTGATTAAGTTTAAACAACTAATTTCCAAAGTTCAATCATTTTCACTTTTAACAATCATCTATGGCGCATATTTGTTCTGTGCGGAAATCGAACCCACGGCATACGTTTCGTGCCTCCATACGTTTGTGTGTTTTAAAGCTTTGCTCATCATTCTAACCGTTTGCTGCCAGTCCGCCGCCTGCAAGCCTCCACCTTCTTTATCTTTTCGTTATAAAACACACTTAACGCAGACGTTTGTAAACTCTAAATTGAATGGCAAATTATTTCTTGGGTCATAGCGCTACAGTAATAATGAGCAATAAATTTAAATTGCTTGATTATATTATTGAACTTTAAATTCGAAGAAATATTTATTTTTGTGGTGGCATATAGGCATACGGTCCGTCTGATGTTAAGAGGTCATTGTAGCCTATAGACGCCTGTAACACCAGGGGCATCACCCGCGCGTTGCCGACCCTCTGCCCGCTCCAACTTCTATGTGTATGGATTAACTCCCTACATGAAAATTTAATTATTGGTCAATACTACCTCATTATCCTGATCCGCCCAGTATGCTGACAGCTAAAAATAAAGGAACAATTTAATAAAAACGTAAATCAGGCAGATCCATTTCAGTAGATGAAATAAAAATCTCGTAAGAAGTGGTTTTACAAACGCTAGTATCTGACGGAAATACTATGCTGTACTTTATAATGTAGGCAAGAAGATAGATGCGGCAATATGTCCGTTTTTTGAGGAGGAGATAGAGAGACGCCACGGCGCCCTCACCTAGAGGCGATCACCGGCGGCGACCTCTCGCGTCTGGCACTGGTTCAATCTATGGTCCGGAGCGAGGAGGAATGGGAAGCAGTAACCTCCTTTTGCGAAGCAATAATGCTAGTGAAGGAAGAGGCGGAACGCGTGAGGGAGAGGCAAACTTCACGCCACAGCCGCCGCAACAGAAAAAGACGACCCGGCCGTCGGGAGTCGCATAGCGATTACCGGTCACCATAGGCTCGGGCCTGCAGACGGCAAGCTCTAGATAGCTCGCCGTCCGATCAGAACCAGCCCGGTTCGACAGCTCGTTGTGTTTCTCGCCCATCTCAAAGTAAAGATTCCAGCATAGTAGATAGGGCCCGCTAGGGCCAGTGCCTGCCAGTGTTGAGGAATTGTTCAAAAGAGTTACCATGGCCCTGGAAGGCAAAAGGCATTAGAAGGAACATGGATGGGTTTTAGTCAGAAAGAGTCTGACACTCCCTTCCGCCCCGCCCAGGGCGGAAGAAGTCACGTGATGACTTCTCATGCTTTAAAAAAAAGCAAAAATTAAAAGCAAGAACTTTAAAATTAGAAATATGAAAACTTACACCAACGTTCGGGTTGTAAGGTGGTTTTATTGTAGATTTTGCTCGCTAGAAAAAATAAAATTCACTTAAGTAATTCCCTAAACTGACCAATATCTATAAATATTACTAATATTAGAAAATTTAAGAATTTGTAAATTTTTTGTTCGAACGCGCTAATCTCCGGAACACCTGATCCAATTCTGAAAATTCTTTTGCGTAAAAGAAGCTGCGTTATCTCGAGTACTATAGATTATATTTTATTGTCAAAAAAACTAAGGATTCGAAAGAAAATTCACCCGGATATGATTGCGAAAGCTAGTAATAACAATATAGGTATTCCTCGTAAAAAATAATTAACTTTAATAAGGGCCAATTTTTATGGCGATTTGACACCTTTCGTATAGATAATAAATTAATAGTTTAAAAAACACTAGAAAAACACGCTTTTATAAATGCACGTATAAACAAAAAAGGCTTCATCATCAGACCTTGAAACCTAATCGTGGTCAAAGTTCATTACAAGACTTTTCTAAGAAATCCAAAACAGCTATGATACGATTTTCCATCATGAAGTTCTGGTTCATATCTTCCAGCTTCATCATCAGTTCGACAGCACCATATTATTGTATTGTTGTCAGAACTACATACAGCTGAAAGTTTTCATTTCGCTACGACCCTTAGAAGATGGTTCAATTAGTTACCTTAGATTCCATTACATAGTTAGTTACATACAGGTCTACCTAATAAAAGCGTGTTAATAAATCAAACTGTTTTATTCATTCTTCAGATAAAAGTTATCTGACTGTTGAAAAATGAGCTCTAAGCGTTGTATCTGGAGTAGTGTCAACCAACCACTGCCAATTTAAAAGGATATTATTACAAACTAGCTTCTGCTCGCGATTTCGTTCGCGTGGTTTTTTTTGCCCGCGTTATGTTACATCCTTGGTTAGCCTATAACCTTCCTGTATTAATTGACAACAAACTGACAACAAACATTAAAAAAAAATATGTGAACTTACAAACAACCGAATGGAAAACCTCAAGCCGGTTAAAGATATATTTTAATTATTTTCTAAAAGTATTTTCCAAATATTTATTACTTACAAGAGGCTTCTTTTTCTGTTAACAACAAAGCATTTTTTTAAATTATGAACTTAAAGTGCTTAATATGCTCTTTCAATATAAATGCACAGCTGCGCCATCATGCAGTTGACATATGAAATGAATTGAAAAATCCCTTTAGTTAAATACTAGTTTATAGACACCCTACCGCGAGACGACTCCCGGCCACCGTAGATACTGGCCTGTGGACGGTGAGCAATGGGTAGCTCACCGTCCTTACGTTGCATAACGACAGGCCGTGTCGACGGCGCGTTCGTGTTCCACGCGCGCCTCAAAGAGATGTCAGCAAAAGGAAGGGGCCACTGAGGGCCGATGCCTGCCGGGGCTGCGGGTTGTTCGCAAGAGATACCGCGCCCCCGGAACGCAAAGGGCACAAGAAGGCACATGGGTGGGTTTTAGTCAGTAAAAGTCTGACACTCCCTCCCGCCCCGCCCAGGGCGGGAGAAGTTATTTGATGATTTCCCACCCACCAAAAAAAAAAATAAAAATAGACACCCTACGAGGTCGATCGACGACCTGGTAAAGGTCGCGGGAAATCGCTGGATGCGGGCAGCACAAGACCGGTTATTGTGGCTATCTTTAGGGGAGGCCTATGTCCAGCAGTGGACGTCGTTCGACTGATGGCGATGATGACTGTAGACACATAAATAACCAGACTAGCAGATAGAAAACAATAATTTCATGATTTCTTGTTCTTGGATTTAACTTTAATTTTTATAACCATCGTGATACCTTGCTGCAAACTATGCAAGTGACTAGCTACACAACAGACAAACAGACAGACGACTAAGGTTTCGTTCAATAACCTTTATCTATGTATTTCAACCAGATCCGTTCAGCCGTTCCGCCTTAATTAAGTAACAAACATCAGTACAAACTTTCGCATTCATCATAGCAGTAAGATTACGAAATTACGGCTTATTTAAGTTTTAGACCTTGTTAGTGAATACGGAACCCTTAAAACTCTTTTTTTTTTTTAATCTCATTGAATGGGAAACAACGCGACGGCCCACCTAAAGTTAAGTGGCAACCGCTGCATATAGACATCTGCAATACCAAAGGCCTTGCAAATGCGTTGCCATCCCAGAGACAAAGTTGAAATGTGTCACGTGCCTGTAATTACACCGACACCCATACCCTTTAAACCGGAACACAGCAACGCTGCTTTGCGGCAGCAAAAGGTATGGTGGTACCTCCCCAGACGAGCTACTTCACAAAGAGCTCTTATTATTGTGTCCGAGATGGTCGAATTCATTGTTGATTTCTACAACGGCAAAACGAGATGAGTGCGGCGAGTTCTCCGGTCTGTCAAAGTCATAGTCATTTATTTCAATTAGACCATTTGCAGGCACTTTAGAATTGTCAGAGAGTTGAAGCTCACCGTCCTTGCGTTTAACAAAACGACAGGCCGTGTCGACGGCGCGTTCGTGTTCCACGCGCGCCTCAAAGAGATGTCAGCATAAGGAAGGGGCCACTGAGGGCCGATGCCCGCCGGGGCTGCAGGTTGTTCGTAAGAGATACCGCGCCCCCGGAACGCAAAGGGCACAAGAAGGAACATGGGTGACACTTAGGGCGGGAGAAGTTATTCGATGATTTCCCACCCCCCAAAAAAAAAAAAAAATAACCCATACCCTTTCAACCGGAACACAGCAACGCTGCTTTGCAGCAGAAATAGGTATAGTGGTAGTACTTCCCCGGACGAGCTTCTTCACAAAGAGCTCTACCACTACAAAATTACTACTAATTGTTGAACTTGAACGTTTTTTTCCATACATTTATAAAACATGTGTGTTCGTTGTTAACAACAAAGAACTATTTAGGACAGCAAACGAGTTATGCCCTCGGAACAAATTAATATTAAGTGATATGCCAAGACTTACCAAATACAATAAAAACTGCCTTGCTATGTGCGTACGTATTTATAATAAGATGCCTATAGCCTCTTCAAGACACTTATATCCAGATTATTAAAAATTTAATTGGACAAATGGATAAAAGAATGTAGTTTTTATAATTCAAAAGAATTTATGGATAAAACATATTGATTCTGAGTCCTTAAATTGCTTGCAACCTGTAACCCTTAAATTTTGCATGCTATGTTGTAACTAGCTAAACGTGTTTGTGCTTTTCCTTTTTTACCACCATTTATACCATGTTTTACGCAAATAAACGATTATTATTTATTTAAATACTTACTTCGCCTTTTTTCCCCCTTTTTAAAAGTTGTTTGGAATAACCCTAAAAACACAGATTACATTAATTCGTCCGTTACTTGTCTCTCACGACGCACACACATAATATTTTCTTATTTAATTGGGTAATTGACACCACTAACCAATACTTCGAAGGCACAACTTCTCTAAGAATACACTTTATTTAAGCCCTGATATCCGATTAATTTCCAATTTATTGCAATATTAGATTTTTACTTGCTTCGAACTCAATAAATAGTAAGTCAATTAGGTTGACAGATTAGTGACGTCACAATTCCATATTGTCGTAAAAATATATGGGAGAGTCGTGTTTTGAGAGTTCATAAAAAGTATGTCAATTGAGTGGTGGTGTCAACTAGCCAAACGACATCGATATGTTATTATATATTACTTCCGGGTTATGGTCATAGTTAATACTTCCGGTTGTAATATCACCTTTTTGTCAAAATTATAATCCCAGTTAGGTAAATTGGACTTATAACAAAAACTTACTAGACAAACAGTTATACTTACCGCCCACATATGTGTGTTGGCATGCCACTGTAAAAGCATTAAAAAAAACTATAATAATTTATACATACATACATACCATCATGCCTGTATTCCCCGAAGGGTTAGGCAGAGGTGAAACAATGTACACCCACAGTTCGCCGGTATGTTTACGTCCCATGTAATAGGGGGCGAGCCTATTGCCATTAACCGGACACAAATCCTAACTCCGAGCTGCTACTGAGAATTTCATAGAAAAACCCAATAACACTTTTGCTCGACCTGGGAATCGAACCCATAATAATTTATTTATTACAGTAAAACTTCTTTACTCCCGCTTGACTTGGGCAGTAAGCTGGTGAAAGCGTGACAAGAGCGTTACGGAAATGAGTGTGATCAGGCAAACGGAATTGAGAGGGAGATATACGTTAGTGAAGATAGAAAGAGAGAGAGTTACGTTTCGTATATTACTGTAGAAACAAGAGAGAGCAGTGCGGGCGCTCTTTTTCTTCCTCTCTTCCTCAAGCGACACGACTGAAGTTTTACTTCAACTGTGGGTGCACCTCTGCCTAACCCTTCAGGGAATACAGGCGTGATGGTATGTATGTGTTTGAAAAATTAATCCACTCAGTCTTAAAATTTAATGAAAACTGACAAAATTACTTATATTTCAGTGGTAATTTAATTATTTCAACTTTATGCATTAAAAAATACAATGGCGGTCTTAATGCCTTAGGCATTCTCTACCAGTTAACCAAAGGTAGTGTAGAAGTGAACACGACAGGTGCAAATTATTGTTCAAGAATGAAACAACAAAATTTTATATAATTTAAATTAGCGACCCGCCCGCGACTTCGCCGGCGTGGCTTATTTCACCCGCGTTAGGTTACGTCTTTCGTTACTACTCCGCTCCCGTGAGCCGTAGCGTGATGGTACTAGCCTATGTTACTCACGAATAATGTAGCTATTTATTGGTGAAAAAATGGTTAAAATCGGTCCAGTAGTTTCGTAGCCTATCCTATATTCGTTACAAACACAAAAACGAACAAAAAAAATATTTCCCTTTTTCTAATTTTATTTGTGTAGAGAAATAAAAGAAACTAATTACGAAACAATTATAACGAAGAACGAATAAGCAATTATAACAACATCAAATGCATCGCTATTTTGAACCTTATTTGTTTCCGAAATACGCTTTACCTTGTTACTTAAACATTTGCATCTTTCAACACCTTAATAACTTGAATAATAGAAACACCCAACTCACATTTTCCTGACCAATGCCATCTGGAAATTCTTTCTAAAAAAAAAACAGTTAAAAATCCATCAGTTGATGTTGTTTGTGAAATCATAAGCTTGAATGGAGGATGGGTGACTATTATGGAATATATATAATATGTGATAACAATAGCGCCGTCTCTAGGAATACCGCTTTCTGAATCAAGCCCTTGATCCAACTGCCTCCAGAGACTCCTAAGGTGTTGGTCGAGGCTCTTGGCTATTACGCCATTGGCCGTCACGACTATCAGCACAATCATTGCTGTTATTATTAATTGTTAAATAATTATTACAATCTTTTTACCTTCTGTTGAGCTATTAATCCAAGAAATTCGTCCCACTGTAAAAGTAATTTACTCGAAAATGTTAGTTATATTCAGCCTCACTGACCCGATTTAGGTAAAAGGTACGGAGTAAGGATCTCCGCCCGAATTTTTGTAGGACCGATCATCGGATCGTTCCATAGAACCATAGTTTTGTAGGACGTGTGCGTTGACTTATTATAATTCATATGTTCCATTCTCTCCGACAAAAAAATCGGTTATCGAGTATCTGACGTGTGCGGACAGCCATAGTAAACCAACAAAAGGCGCTTTCAAATAGGCCACTTTCATTTCGCGACTACCGATATTTATGCAGACGAAGATGCTCCATGCAATTGGGTAAATGACACCATTCAACAATAATTCCAAACACAAATTCACAAAAAAATCAGTAATATTTTAGCACTGAAAACCCGATGATTTTTAAAATAACTATTTATATAAACGGTTGGTTGACACTTCCCGCGACCCAAAAGCTGGCTTTTAGCTTGGACCAGAGGTTAAGCATTGCCATCCAACGTGGCAATGCCGCCAGTCTTTTGGGCACTTTTTCGGTTGGCGGCGATGCGGAGGAATTTTTTGATGCCATTTAGTTTTAGTTTCCTTTATGTTATTATTAAGGTGTTCTTTTTTATCTAATTTTAAGGCTGTAAATATTTAATCTAATTTTATTTCAATAAACTACAAAATTCGATGTTTAGTTTGCTTTGAAATCAATAAATAGTTCGTGAATTGAGATGAAAAAAAAGTGACGTAATAGTTTAGCATTGCCATACAAAATCTATGGGGGAATTGCGTTTTGACAGCACGTAAAATACTTCATTTAATTAGTCGTGTCATCTACCCAAAATAAGGTGATACCTGGGTATTTTTTTAGGTTTGAAAATGGATAATTATACATTTGATGTGCATTTCCAAATTTCAACTTTGCCACCTCCTAACATTGCCTTTCGCGGTTCCATATTGGAAAAATAACGCCTATATAACTTTTCGCGTATCGTAAGCACAAACGACCAGTCCCTTTTTTGGGTTCGTTTCGGTCAAAGACGCTGCACGCGATTGGTCCGTCTGTCGGACCGATTGCGTCGATTGGTCACGACTTGTGAAAAGTAATATAATAGCATTTTTTTGTCTATTTTACAATAAAAACAGTGAAGACAAAATCAAACTAGAAAAAAAATTGTACAGTCTATAAATCAACAGAATTTTTGTAAAATCAATATTTTAACTTACCCTGTCCATTTTAGTTAATCTTGCTGGCTAACAATAAAAAAGCTTTTTTTAATACCCAACATAACATACCATCACGCCGGTATTCCCCGAAGGGTTAGGCAGAGGTGTAACGATATACACCCACAGTTCGCCGGTATGTTTAGGTCCCATGTAATAGGGGGCGAGCCTATTGCCATTAACCGGGCACGAATCTTAACTCCGAGCTGCTACTGAGAATTTCATAGAAAAACCCAATAACACTTTTTGCTCGACCTGGGAATCGAACCCAAGACCTCTAGCGTAGCAGTCGCGCTTAGGGCCACTAGGGTACCGAGGCAGTCAGTTTTTAATAACTGTAGCCTATTATTTAAATTATTTCTGAATACAATGTGATATTGATAAACTGCCCCATTGGTCTCGTGGTCGCAAGCGCGAATGATGAGCGTAGGACCCCGGGTGCGATTCCCAGGTCGGGCACAAAGTGTTATTGGGTTTTTCCATTAGGAATTTCTCAATAACAGCCCGGAGTTTAGAAGTTGGTGGCGTGACACCCCCGTGCCTCGGAAAGCACGTAATGCCGTTGGTCCTGCGCCTGATCTCTCCCCAGTTGTGTCGGATTGCCATCCTGTCAGACTATGAGATTTAGGGTAGAGGGAGTGCACCTATGTTTGTGCAGACACTTGTGCACTATAATACGTAACATAACATCCTTGCTTGCCACCATGAGACCAAACTACAAACCGTACATATTGAAAATTTTGGCCGTGTAATAATGTACCCACCAGTTCATCTACTTCGTAGCTATCCGCTTTAGAGTATGGTAGCCCATCCGGTGCTGGGAAAATGGAATCGGAGTCATCTTCTTCTTCTTCTTTTTCCTGAAAACAAAAAAAATATACACTGTATTCCCCGAAGGGTTAGGCAGAGGTGTACACCCACAATTCACCGGTATGTTTAGGTCCCATGTAATAGAGGGCGACTCTTTTATTATTCAGTGGGCACGAATCCTAACTCCGAGCTGCTACTGAGAATTCCATAGAAAAACCCAATAACATTTTGCTCGACCTGGGAATCGAACCCAAGACCTCCAGGACCACTAGGCTAATGAGGCAGTTACGGCTGAAATACACATTTTTTGGTTGCTGGGGTGGAAAGTCCTCATGGATGTCCACGGCTCTGAGGAAGGGGGGGTAAAGGGATCTGTCAGCGCTTAGGACCACTAGACTAACGAGGCAAAAAAATTATTAAAAATTTTATTTGCAAGAAATATTTATCTCACGACTTGTGACGGCTACTATACACAACAAACTAATTGTATGTTCACTAGATAATTATATTATTTATTTATTTTTACTCCATTTAAAACGGTTACAGTACATATTACAATGATTAAAGAAATAAATCTTAATATAGATTTAAAAAAAAATTGAAATTTTAAATATATATCGTAAGCAGTCACGGGACGCCTGGCAGATGTAAGTTGACAAACATCATAGACTGTATATATATAACATTATACAGCGCGACGATGCGTCGCCACGGCATGCGTCGCCACGCCAGCAATCGGTTTTACGTACAGCTAAAGAATGTTGAAAACACCATTATCTTATCTTATCATTTGCACAGCATCTCATTCTTGTCTTGACACTAAGCTAAAAAAAAAATTGCAACCACACTTACTTTATCCTCCTTATCAGCGGCGTCACTTGGAACTATTCGGCCCTGGTTAAGTTAAATAAATAATTATATATTATGTATTCCGTTAGAAAAAAAAACAACAAGAACAAAATCACATAAAATCAACAGTATGGTAGAAAAACCCATTAACTAAAATTCTAGGACACAACTTCTCTAAAAACATATAATTTTAACCCTAAAAACGTTATTTATATTCAATCAACAGTAAAATAAGATTTTTAGACTTTGCTTTGAAATCAATAAACTGTTAGGCAATTTATTGAGTTATCAAGTAAGTGACGTTGCGGAACCGCGTTTTGACAGCTCATAAAGAGTATATCAATTGGGTATTTGACAGCACTAATCAATTGACATACTTTTTATGAGCTGTCAAAACGCGATTCCCCCATAGATTTTGTACAGCAATATTATTCTGTGACGTCACTTATATGCCAACAGAATTCACTAACTATATATTGATAAATATTTGTATGGCCTACAGATAGTTGTTCCGGGTCTGGCTGTTTGTGTATGTGAGTTTATATGTTTGTAAACGCACCCACGACACAGGAGAAATTCCTAGTGTGGGGCAACGTTTTTTTAAAAAAAAAAATAAAAAAAAAAAAAAGAATTCTGAGCGACAAAAATTTTAATTTTACATTTAATACGAGTATATCATCATCTTCCTGCCCTTACCCCATGTTACTTGGGGTCTGCGCAACACATTTTCTTCTTCCATGCCGTCCTATCAACTGTCATGCCATCACTGACTCCCTTCTCTTTCATATCATTCTTCACACAATCCATCCATCTTTTCTTTGGCTTTCCTCTTCCTCTCCATCCATCCACAGTTTACAGTAAATAAGTGTAAAGTTAAATTTTACCGTTAGTTACTGTAAAAACTGCCTCGTTAGCCTAGTGGTCCTAAGCGCGACTGCTACGCTAGAGGTCTTGGGTTCGATTCCCAGGTCGAGCAAAAATTGTTATTGGGTTTTTCTATGAAACTCTCAGTAGCAGCTCGGAGTTTGTATTTATGCCCGGTTAATGGCAATAGGCTCGCCCCCTATTACATGGGACCTAAACATACCGGCGAACTGTGGGTGTACATTGTTATACCTCTGCCTAACCCTTTGGGGAATACAGGCGTGATGGTATGTTGTTGTATGTTATTGTAAAAAAAGAAAACGGGTTTCCAGGGCTAAAATAAGTGTTTTTTTAGAGAAGTTGTGTCTTGGAATTATTGGTTAGTAATGTGGCAAATAGCCTATTGATTGGCAATGTCTCCTACACTCGAACGAATTGCCAAGCAACAGTTGCCAGGGATACCTATACAAAAAGGAGTTCATTAAACTCATGGCTAAGAACAACTTTTTCCATGCTACCAACCCAGAAATCCCAAAAAACACTGGTCAGCTTATCATGTTCATCCATTTTATCGATTTATTGTCAACGTGAAGTGTATGACTCGGTTAGTTTTTTTCTCAGCAAAAAAAAAAGGACGGTTATGATTTTTGACCGGTATGTATGTATGTTCATCTGTTCCCTTATAACTTCTAAACTCCATAACATAACATAATTCAACAAATGAGGTATCGATTGAAACGTCTTAATCGACCGCTAGTTATGGGCCATATGACGTCACATTAGTTTCAAAATGGCGACTTACAGCGGACATAAAATACGTAATCTATACTAACATTATAAAGCTGAAGAGTTTGTTTGTTTGGTTGGTTGCACGCGGTAATCTCAGGAACTACTGGTTTGAATTGAAAACTCTTTTTCTGTTGGGTAGTCCATTTATCGAGGAAGGCTATAGACTATATAACATCTCGCTACGACACACGGGAATGGAGCAGTAACCAAAGACGAAACTCAATCCAGGTAAAAAAAAATAATTCTGACTACCTTCTGGTAGTCAGAATTTTTTTTTTTTTAAGTTATTTGTATACTTACTATAGTATAATAATTACTGTGGAACTGAAATAAAAAATAACGCATTAGTCTAAATGAATTAATATTGAGCATTTTTCGTAACATCGTCAAGCGACTAGTCGACTCTTCACATGACCAAAGGGCTGGCCTTTTCTTGAGCCAAAGAATCAGCATTGCCATACAATGGGGCAATCCTGCCAGTGTTATGGGCACTTGTCCCATTGACAGCGATGCGGATGAGTTTTTTGATGCCCTATAAGCTTCATTTTTTGTTTTTTATATTAACTGTATATACTCGTAGTTTGTAATCTAATTATTATTTAAGTAAGTTTTATGATTGAAATAACTAAATCCCGAATAAATAATATTGAGCATTCTCTCAATGGAGAATAATTATGCATGATTATTTTTTATAAAAAAAAAAACACGTTGTTTTTATCTCTTTCTAGCAAAAAGAAATTTACCACGGAGTTTATATAGCTGTAGCGACATGTGACGTCACAGTCCATGTCCGATCTCTGTCTAAACAGTGCGTAATGAATAGTTTTAAATGCTTCTATCGGCCATATTTCTCGGCTGATTTTAATTTTCATTTTACTTTTTGACCCCCGACGCAAAAACGACGGGGTGTTATAAGTTTGACTTGTCTGTGTGTGTGTGTGCGTGGCTGTCTGTGGCATCGTAGTTTCCGAACGCATGAACCGATTTTGATTTTGATTTTTGTGTTTGGAAGGTTAATTAGTCGGAAGTATTCTTTAGCTTTGTTTGATGGAAATCGGTTTAGCGGTTCCAAAGTTATCAGCTCTTTTGTTAGCTACGTAGTGATACTTTTCTTCTGTCGGGGGTTTCTTAAAATTTTCAATTTCGTGTTTTTTGTCATCTCAACTACGGTATTTTCATATTTTGTTAAATATATACTTACAGGCGGTGCTCCCGCCGTCACTGGCGGTTGAGGCTAAAATGAAAATCAAAGAAGCCTTCTTTAATAAAACAAAATTTCAACATACATCACATACCATCACGCCTGTATTCCCCGAAGAGTTAGGCAGAGGTGCCCCAATGTACACCCACAGTTCGCCGGGTATGTTTTTAAGTCCCATGTAATCACACAGTCACAAATCCTAACTCCGAGCTGCTACTGAGAATCTCATAGGAAAACCCAATAACAGTTTTTGCTCGACCTGGGAATTGAACCCAAGACCTCTAGCGTAGCAGTCGCGCTTGGGATCAATAGTCTAACGAGGCAGTTCTATGAAACCTTGTTCGATTAAAACATATGAGAAATGATCCAAATATTATTATGTGAACATTTAAAAAAAATAATCGATTTATTTAAAATATTGACGACATGGCACAGTGGGTAAACGATTGACTGCTACGCTGCGGATCGCGGGTTCGATTCCCGCACGGAACAAATATGTGTATGGCATACAGATAGTCGTTCCGGCTGCGGCTGTTTGAATGGGTTAATATGCTTGCAAACTCACCAAAACATTTTGGACCTAAAACATACCGGCGAACTGTGGGTGTGCATTAGTACACCTCTGCGTAACCCTCCGGCGAATACAGGCGTGATGCTTGGTTGGTTGCCTTTTATGCTCAAGGCTGCGGGTTTGCAACCGGGCACGGGCAAGTAACAATGTGACTTTTCGCGATTTCATGTACAGGATGTTAAGGTAAACGAAGGGCTTACTTTAAGGGCGTGCAAAACTCATGAAAATGAACAACTTTTACCATAGCACAAAACGTATAATCGCGAAAAAAAACAACTGCTCCATACATTTACGTTCGCATAACTGGACAAAATGATTGTAAGGAACAGCTGATTTTTTTTCGCAATTTTAAGTTTGATTTCATAGTGAAAGTGGTTTCTTTTCATAAGCACTACACCCCCTAAAATAAGTCCCTTGTCTAAATTAACATCTTGTATAATTTTTAAGTTTATCTTCGATATCACTGACATCCATGAAAGGACACATAGTGGGGAAACGGGAGCTTATAATTAATATAAGTCTGAAATCGCCAATCCGCTTTGAGCAAGCGTGATGATCAATGCTCGTGCCTTCTTTGTATGAGAAGAGGCCTTTGACCAGCAGTGGGATACTAATAAGCTAGTGTTCTTACTTACCATAGGCAATCCGTTTGGTGGTATTATCGCTGAATACATTTCAGAAAAATCGGCCCTTCTATTTGGGTACATTTCTTCATTCTGAAATTAATGTTTGTTAAAATATCGTAAGATCACGCCGGTATACTCTGAAGAAATAGGCAGGCCATTCGGAACAAAAAAAACCCCACAAGGTCAAGGGAGAACCATTTACTGAAGCCATAGTAAACAATTTCGTAGTGATGTTCCTCCACATATACTGGTTGTCGAACCAAGTCAGTTCGTTCAATAGTCGTGTAACTACTAGTAGTAGTAGAGCTCTTTGTGAAGAAGCTCTTCCGGGGAAGTACTACCACCATGCCTATTTCTGCCCCAAAGCAGCGTTGCTGTGTCCCGGTTCGAAGGGTATGGGTGCTGGTGTAATTACAGGCACATGAGACATTCCAACTTTATCTCCGGTATGGCAACGCATTAGCAAGACCTCTGGTATTGCAGATGTCTATAGGCAGCGGTAACCATTTACCATCAGGTAGGCCGTCACGTCGGCTTGTTTGCCAAACAATTAAATTAATTAATTCAATATAACAGAAAAATACCAAAAGATAATTAATAAACTCTTACCCTTCTTAGATTAGTCACCTCGTATTCCCATCTACGTCTTGTCATTTCCTGAAAAGAAATGTATTTTTTAATTATTTTATTCTCAGTTAACAGAGATTTTTGCTGAACTGATCCTGTATGGCGCGGCCGTTGAAGCCAATTCACTTTTTACACAACAGAAAATAGATCGATCCGCCTCGAACTGCCTCGGTAGCCTAGTGGTGCTAAGTGCGACTGCCACGCTAGAGGTCTTGGGTTCGATTCCCGGGTCGAGCAAAAAGTGTTATTGGGTTTTTCTATGAAATTCTCAGTAGCAGCTCGGAGTTAGGATTTTGTAAATTGGTACACCTCTGCCTAACCCTCCGGGGAATACAGGCGTGATGGTATGGTAAAATTGATCGATGTATTTTTTTTTTACATTTGCTCTTGAGTCTAGTCTAGGTCAGAGACAATAAAGACAAAGTCAACAATGGATTGAGCTTGCCCACAAGAAGACACTCACTCTAACTTTGAAGAGATTAGTGTTCGGAAATTTGACGGCACAGTTAGCGCAGTGGCTGAGCGATTGGCTCCTGCGCTGCGTGTCGCGGGTTCGATTCTCGCACGGAACAAATATTTGTATGGCCTACAGATAGTTGTTCCGGGTCTGGCTGTTTGTGTATGTGAGTTTATATGTTTGTAAACGCACCCATGACACAGGAGAAATTCCAAGTGCGGGGCAACGTCTATAAAAAAAAAAAAATCCGAGCCAGGTATAATACTTCCACTCCTTTGAAGTGCACATTATAAAAGACGTTTGGAAACGCTTAGTGCGAATTAGTGTAATAGCAACAAGGTAAGCATAGTAATTTGCGAGGTATAAGCAAAAAGAGTAACCTTCACACTTGATCATTAATTGATTTAAAAGCAAGCACTTTATATACTTTTTTTTTTGGGGGGGTGGGAAATCGTCAATAACTTCTCCCGCCCTGAGCGGGGCGGGAGGGAATGTCAGACTTTTACTGACTAAAACCCACCCATGTTCCTTCTTGTGCCCTTTGCGTTCCGGGGGCGCGGTATCTCTTACGAACAACCCGCAGCCCCGGCAGGCATCGGCCCTCAGTGGCTCCTTCTAAAATTGCATTATGCAACGTACGACTAGACTAGCTTCGGCTCGCGACTTCGCTCGCTTATGAATGAAGTTTCCTACAAAACATAGTCTATGGCAATCGACAATAGTGCAGCTTTTAATCAGTGAAAGTTATTTCCTAATTAACTCTTACAAACAAAGAAAAACGTACATATTGTTATAAATAACAACAAAACTGTTACCTTGAATTCATCGTCGGTAAAGATGCCAGGCATATGTGGCTGAGTCAGGATACACACGTCAGCAAATATACTGACTGCAAATAGCCATGTTGCTTTACTCATGTCGTGAACATACTAGATTTAAAATCCATTAAGTGTAACTTACCGGAACAGATTTCGAGTAATTGAATGCATAAATGAAGATCAGATAACGCGGTGATTGATTTTGACAGCGACCGACTGGATTAGTTAAACTTGACAGAAGGACTTAGTACCATCATTGTTATTCGAGTTAAATCCAATTTCGGTAATGTTTTAAATGTAAAATAATGCTGCTGAAAAAACCTATACACTCATACATAAATAAACTCACGCCTTTTTCCCATGGGGGCAGGCAGAAACTACAGAACGCCACCTGCTACGATCCTTACAGACTCCTTTCGCCTCGTCCACGTTCATACATCTGGTCATACACGCCGGTTATGAGTACTGCGCGTCCGACCTTTCTGAAGAACCTCACCAATAACGTCAGGGTAGGTCTTTTTAGGGCGTTCCCTCCAGGCGTTGCCACTTAAGTCTGTCATATAAATCCCTTTCTTTAGTCGCCTTTCATTTATAAAAAAAAAACAATGTCTATATATTTTTTTAAATTCTAGAATTAGACTTACAAAACTCACTTTTATTGTCACCATCATCTTGTCAGCCTATAGCCGTCCACTGCTGAACGTAGGCTTCCCCCAAGAGCGCCAACCATCCTGGGCAGCCCACATCCATCCGCTGCCCGCCACGTTCTTTAAATCGTCGGACCACAGTGCAGCAGGGCGTCCAACGCTACGTGTGCCAAAACGTGGTCTCCATCATGAACCGTTCGACTGCAGATATGACCGGTCCAATTCCACTTCAACGTACTAATTCTGCGAGGAACGTCGGTGACGTTAGTTCTTTGACGGATGACTTCATTACGAATTATGTCTATCGATAAAACTCCGATCATTGCCCTCTTCATCACACGCTGAGCGACCTTATACTTGTGGACCAACCCCACAGTGAGTGTCCACGTTTCGGGTCCATAGGTCAAAACAGGTAGGACGCACTGGTTCAAGACCCTGGTCTTAAGGAACGGCGTTACTTTCACAATGGATAAGTTAAATAATAATTAATACCAGTCTATTTTTGACCCTCTGCAGGGCAAAGACCTCTTCTCATGAAGAGAAGACACGAGCATTGATCAGCACGCTTGCTCAATATGAGTTCAACACAAAGATTTTGGTAAAAGCTCCCGACGACTAATATGAAAATAGCGAAGCGAAGTAAACACGAGTAGGCGAAAAGTCCAGTTAACAAGGAAAATGCACATAAATGAAAAATAAAGCAGTTAGAGATCCTTTTCCCTCCCTTTAACAGTAGATCAGAGAGGAAATTAGGGAGAATTCATGAACGGACTTCATTCTACTCGATCGCTCCGGAAAGAGTCTACAAAAAAACACAAAATGGCCGAATGGTGACGTTAAAGGAGGAAATAAGGGCAAAATGCTCGTCAATTATCACACGGAGCAGATGATAGCAGAAGATTCAGTCTTTCAATAAATAACACACATACCATCACGCCTGTATTCCCCGAAGGGTTAGGCAGAGGTGTAACAAGTAGCAGCTCGGAGTTTGGATTTGTGCCTGGTTAATGGCATTAGGCTCGCCCCCTATTACATGGGACTTAAACATACCGGCGAACTGTGGGTGTACATTGTTACACCTCTGCCTAACCATTCTGGGAATACAGGCGTGATGGTATGTGTGTGTTGTTGCCCCAACTAAAGAGGTTAAGGATGCAACTTTTTGGCAAACAGCGAACGCGCATTTTGTGACATAAAGGCATACAATTTTTCTATTCTATCTTTCCTTATTAGACTCACAGCGATTTTAAACCTTCTGTGTATTTTTTTACAGCACATTTTACCTTTAAAACAGCATAATAGGCACCCAGTTACAGTTTCAGTGTCGTACGTAAAAGCTTTGAAACAGTATTCGACAGGTTTGAGAAAACGTTGACTTACTAGTTATTATTATAATGTGAAAAAACTTAATACAAAAAACTGAAAAATAACTTATTTTTGACAGTCAACGAGCTCAGGGAAGAAATCGTTTAACGATTTCCCATCCGGAAAAAAAAACAAAAGCTTTGGAAGTCTTTGGTTCTGTTTGTTGTTTTCGATTGATATCATTGGCGGAATTATCGCGTATCACACATACAAGAAACTATTAAAAAAGAACTTACAGACGAATTGATAACCTCCTTTCTTTTTGAAGTAGGTTAAAAAGACAATTACAGCCCTCAAAAACTAAAATGTGAAAAAAACGTCACTTTTAAATGGCTTTGGTTCTATTTGTTGTTTTGTATGGCCACTGACTTCCGAAAATAAGGTTACAAACGAAAAAAGTATAAATCCACAAAATAAAATATAAACATACAGACAGAATGACCTCCTTTTTTCAAGTCGGTTAAAACCAAAGATGTTCGGATGCTTGTTTAACGCATTTTAGTAAAACTTGGCTCGCAGATTGGATCACGAAGTTGTGCAATAAATAATTAGCCTATATCTTTTCTTGGAGATCAAGTCTGTCCTAAGTTACATCATAATCTGTCTAGCAGTTCAGTCTCGAAAGCGTACAAAACACTTTGATTTGCTTAGTACGGTATCGATGGCACTCAAGTCCTTTGAGAATAAATAAGGATAGGTACTCATTCTTCTAAGAACAAAAATCATTTCGAGCGGACCACAGCTACCAACCGAACATTCCAAAGATATATGTCGCCATTTTGAAATCCCACGTGGCACATTTTCGCACCATTATTTTTATCAGAACTTTCAAATTTTCATCTTTACAGCATAAAACCCTCCATTGTTCTCCTTTCAATAACATTTTTATCCTACTAAAGTTCCTAAGGTACCGATATTTGTCCATCTAAGGGCCTCCGCCTACGTCCGACAATTTGTAGGACCGATTATCAGACCGTTCAATAGAACCATTGTTTCATGGGACCGTCTTTTTGAGGACATCTGCGTTCGTATATTTGAATTCTTATGTTCCATTCTGGCCTAGTCTATTGTTAGCCTAGTGCTTCTAAGCGTGACTGCTACGCTAGAGGTCTTGGGTTCAATTTCTAAGTCGAGCAAAAAGTGTTATTGAGTTTTTCTATGAAATTTTCAGTAGCAGCTCGGAGTAAGAATTTGTGTCCGGTTAATGGCAATAGACTCGCCCCCTATTACATGGAACCTAAACATACCGGAGAACTGTGGGTGTACATTGTTACACCTCTGCCTAACCCTTCGGGAAATACAGGCGTGATGTTATGTGTATGTTCCATTCCCTCCGACAAAAAATCGGCCACCGATTGTCTAATGTGACTGAACAGCCTAAAATTGTTTTCCCGAAGATTTTCGAGGAAAGTCACACATGAGATAAACTAAATTTTCCGCAACGCGGGCGTGTTTAAACGTTTTCCTATCAGCGATACGCACGCATTAAACGATATTTATCTAGCCATTACGCCGCCATATTGTGTTGTGCTACACGATCCCATTTTAGATCGTAAAGATTGAAATTGATTTCAGTAACAAAGGTTAATGCGGCTGTGTTGCTACTCTTGTGAAGTTTACTTGTTTGATAATCTGATTTAACTATAACCAACATCATCTGCTTAGCCTTATTCCAACTATGTTGGGGTCGGCTTCCAGTCTATCTGGATGCAGCTGATTACCAGTATTTTACATGAAACGACTGCCTATTTGCCAATCTCTGGAACTGCTGGTTCGAATTTGAAAATTATTTTGTGTTGGATAGTCCATTTAATGAGGAATGCTATAGGCTATGTAACATCACGCTACGACTAATAGGTGCGGAGCAGTAACCAAAGACGGAACCTAATATGGGTGAAAAAACTACGCGGACGAAGTCGCAAGCAAAAGCTAGTACAAAATAAACACTGGTTTATTACTAATACCAACTTCATCATCATCTGCTTAGCCTTTTCACAACTATGTAGGGGTCGGCTTCCAGTCTAACCGGATGCAGCTGAATACCAGTGTTTTACATGGAGCGACTGCCTACCTGACCTCCACAACCCAGTTACTAGGCAACACGATACCTCTTGGTAAGACTGGTTTTTCAGACTTCCTGGCTTCTAATTATCCATGACGACTGCCAAAGATCTACGAATGACAGCCGGGACTAACGGCTTTACGTGCTTTGTATGTGGGGTGTCGCACCACCAACTTCCAAACTCCGGGCTGCTCTGCTACTGAGAAATGTTTAACGGAAACACCCAATAACTTTTTCTCTGAGCTGGGCTAACCCAGAACCCTGCGCTCATCAATCGCGCTTGCAACCACAAGACCAACGGGACAGTTTCGATTTAATTATAACAAGCTATATGTAAATCTCGCGGTTTCACCCGCGTTCAGTTACGTCTTTGACTACTGCTCCGTCCCCGTTGGTCGTAGCGTGATGGTATATAGCCTTCCTAATAATTTTGCTATTTATTGGTGAAAAAAATAGTTAAAATTGGTCCAGTAGTTTTGGGGCTTATTCGGTACAAACAAAAAATCTTTCTTCTTTTTTATATAAAAAAATCTATGTTTATTTAAATACTCTAATCTCCGGAACTACTGGTCTGATTCTGGAAATAGTTTTGCTAATATGAAGCTACGTTGTCCTTGAGTGATATAGGCTATATTTTAATACAAAAAATAATAGGGTTCCGTTAGAAAATTCATGCCGATAAAATCGGTAATTTTAGGAGTAGCAGAGCTCTTTGAGAAAATGCTCGTCCGTGGAAGTACTACCATCATACCTATTTCTGCCTTAAAGCACCGTTGCTGTGTTCCGGTTTGAAGGCTATGGGTGCCAGTATAAGTACAGGCACATAAGGCATTCCAGCTTGGTTTCTGCCTCTGGTATTACAAATGTCTATAAGGTGCGACCACTTAACATTAGGTGGGACGAGAGACGTTCGCCACACAACGAGGAATTAAAAAAAAAGTCACGACCGAAAAATAAATTTAAAATAACTGCTTTGAGTTTTAATTTGAATTTACTGACGATACTTAATTTCAAGGTCAAGGTAGGCTTTGATTCCAATATCTGCCTGAAACCGCGGTAGGATCTCCTTTCGAGGTAGCTCTCCCAGCATTTTCTTATTCCGGTGGGAGACTTCTTCTCATAATTGGTTGGCCCCCTTGCATGTTTTGTAGTAAAGAAATACCATCCATATCTGGGATACCTCCTCTCTGCAAATATTCCGGCAAATAACCTCCTACTCCCGGGGGTTGATTCTCTTCCCTATATCCAGGTGGAGGACCTCCTCCCACCTCTGGAAATGCTCCTCTCGCATAATCTGACATAAAAGCTTTTTCATTTCTTGAGGGTTGTCCCATTTGCATATATCCCGGTGGACCAGCGCCCATACTTGGTGGTAGTCTTCCTTGCATGTATCCTGGTGAAGGAGCTCCTCCAGTACCTGGAAGTTGCCCAGGCGGTTTGTACCCTGGTGGAGGAGCGCTTCCCATCCCTGGAGATAGCGCCCCCGGTTTGTATCCCGGTGGAGGAATCCTCATCCTGTTTCCTCCAGACATAGCCCTGGGGTCTCCCATTCGAAGAGCATTATTCTGGTTAACGGGCATCGCACTATTATAATAATCATCCATTGATGGGGCTCCTTGTCTGAGAGCATTTGGGTTTCCTGGGTCTAGTCCAGGAGATATTAGTCCAGCTTTTGGAAAACCTCCCCTGTGCTGTTGACTCATTTTTAATTGGCCAGGACCTCCATGCGGTCCCTTTTCGGTATTCATCAAGGCAGAATAATTTATTCGGTAACCGTTGGGGTATTCACCTTCAGAGCCCGGCCCCGGAAGTTTCCCGCCTCTATATTCAGGTACTTGTTCTTCACGAATAACCGGGTCGAAGCCATGGAATGGCTGTTCTGTGGGGGGTTTTGGTAAGTACTTCAATAGGTCGTCTTTTTCATACGATTCATTCTTCGATTCATCTTCATCTTCTTGACTGTACCCTGGTTTTCTATCTTGGAAATGGAACCTTACACCTGGTTTTCGAATTGGATGAATCATAAAATCTTCCATCTCGCCATAAAACCCAGATTTAGTACCCTGTAAAACACAATTAAAAAAAAGTAAATTAAGTATTCAATTATATAACTGCCTCGTTAGCCTAGTGGTCCTGATCGCGTCTGGTCTGAGATCTTGGGTTAGATTCCCAGGTCGAGCAAAGTGTTTTTGGGTTTTTCTACAAAATTCTCAGTAGCAGCTCGGAGTTAAAATTTGTGCCCAGTTAAAGGCAATAGGCTCGGCCCCTATATCAAGGGGCCTAAAACATTCCGGCGAAATATGGGTGTACAGTACATAGGTACACCTCTGCCTAACCCTTCAGGGAATAAAAGCGTGATGTTCTGTATGTAATTAAATTAACAGAGGTGGCAAGTAGGTATTGATTTTAATCATGAGAAAACAAAAAATATCCAAACTAAAGATTTCTCAAAATTCGTAAGTCCTGGTGCCGAACAACTGGCAACTGCTTAAATAGCCTAGTGGTCCTAAGCGCCAAAGGTCTTGGGTTCGATTAGGAATAGGCTCGCCCCCTATTTCATGGGACCTAAATATACCGGCGAACTGTAGGTGTAAATTGTTACACCTCTGCCTAACCCTTCGGGGAATACAAGCGTGATGGTATGTTGTTGTTGGTGCCGAACATGAGCAGCCATTGGGTTTTAAATGGATTTGTGGTTGATATCTGTAAATTCTGTGAGAAAAAGAAATACATTACGTTCACTAGTGACCGTCGATGCTCCCCTGAGACGCCTGGAACTGATGTTCTGCCTTGGCTTCTATGTCCACCGGGCTGTGGTGGTCTGCTTGTGCTCGATAGTGCATTTTGGCCCAAATCTCTGGCTGGGCCCGAATGCATTGCCGCATTTGAACGCATGTTTATACTCGGTCTCCAACTTGGGCCTTGACTCATTCCTAGACCCGATATTCCGACTAGGCTTCGACCCATACTTGAATCTGAATCCCCGCCTGGAACCCAACCATCAACTCGGCTTGATTCTACTGGACTGTAGTCTATACCTGGGCCTAGACTAATATCTGGGCTCTGTACCCCACCTTGATCCCCATTCCCCTCAGGCCACCCACCAGACGACGGTGGAGCTCTGCTAGTGCTCCAACCACTACCGGGGGTTTGATCCTCACTTTGACCAAAACTTGGTAACGGGGCACCATCCATGCTTAAACCTTGGCCAAAGCCGGGTTCTATGTTTGATACCTGACCTTCAACTAGATCGCTTTCACCTAAATCTTGGCCGTGATCTAGTTGCCATGGAATTGGAACCACGTCGTCGCCTGATCCTGGGATCAAGCCTGTGTCCTTCATGGTTTCACCCTCGGTAGGTCCTGGACCATGCTCTGATGATTTCTGGACAAAAATTAAAGTGAAGCAGATTACTACGTCTTGTAGCGTCAGGCAAGTCAGTCAACGAAACTATGGATTTCCTGAACAGTCCGATAATCGGTCCTACAAAAACTCGGACAACTGTCGGGGGTCTTAGAAGGACAAGGTTTTTGCCCAGCAGTGGGTCATTATAAGCCAGATAATAAATAAGAAAATTATCAAAACCAGCAATACTCCACGGGTTCACCCGCGTTAAGTTACATCTTTGGTTTCTGCTCCACTCCCGTGAGTCGTTGCGTGATGTTATACACCTATAACATTCATCCATAAACGGGCTACATAACGTAGAAGGATTTTTTTTTATCATACCAGCACTTTTAGATATAAGCGTGTTCAAGCAACGAAAAAATTTCATCAGCTTTATTAGTATGGATGAAATTACCATTTCATCTCCACCATATCGTAGGCCGCCAAGTTCAGGGTGTATCGATAGTGCATCTCGATTTTCCTGAAAACACATTTAAACATACATCTGTATTTCTCGGGAGGATATGAAAGTAATTTGTCTATGTCACCTCTGACCCACACTAGAGTCAAGAGCTTACACATCTTGAATTAAAATAAGTATAGTTAGTGCAACATCATAATATTCCACTAGATAAATGTATCTAAGATTCTGTTGTCTGTCCGTCTTCCTGTCAGTCCGTCTGTTCGTTTGTAAACCAAAATCTGTTGTTGAAAGCCTGTTCATTTACAACTATACATATGTCTCACAGGGCTGTAATTATAAAACCGCAATATGCAGACGTTTATAATTTTCACAAAATAACATAACATACCATCACGCCTGTATTCCCCAAAGGGTTAGGCAGAGGTGTACCAATGTACACCCACAGTTCGCCGGTATGTTTAGGTCCCATGTAATAGGGGGCGAGCCTACCACCACAAAACCACCACAAATCAGAACCAGGCACAAATCAGAACTCCGAGCTGCTACTGAGAATTTTATAGAAAAACCCAATAACACTTTTGCTCGACCTGGGAATCGAACCCAAGACCTGTAGCGTAGCAGTCGCGTAAGGACCACTAGGCTATTGTGTTAAAAATAGAATACGATGAACACAAAATTAACAATTATCTTCCACTTGCTATACACCCCACGGTTTCATCCGCGTTCAAATACGTCTTTAGTTACTGCTCCGCTCCTGTTGATCATAGCGTGATCTTCTATACGTATAAACCTTCCTCTTGCATCATTCTATCTATTGTTAAAAATAGCATTAAAGTCCATTGCATAGTTTAAAAGATCTAAGCGTACAGCGGGACAGACGGCGTGAAGCGACTTTGTTTTTTTATACTATGTAGAGAAGTAAGTCAGACTGGCCAGTTGCCAGGGGTACAAGGCATAATTTAATGTATTAAAACCCCGAAAGCAGGTCTTTGAACTCATAAAAACAGCGTTCAAGATTGAATTGACCCTGAATCCCAAAAAAAAAATCAGCTGATAGGTACTTACATTTTCTTCAGTACAGACATTTTTTGGTGTCTGAAATAAAAAATGTGTGTGTCAACTTCGGCGTACCACTGGAGTACACTCCTTACAATCGATTTTATAAATATCATCATGCAACATAAAATTCGATATAAAAGATTAAAAAACATATCATCATCTGCTTAGCCTTTTCCCAACTGTGTTGTGGTCGGCTTCCAGTGCGACCAGATGCAGCTGAATACCAGTGTTTTACATGAAGCGACTTCCTATCTGACCTCCACAACCCAGTTACTGGGCAACACGATACCTCTTGGTTAGACTGGTTGGCAGACTTCCTGGATTCCGATCATCCGTAACGACTATCAAAGATCTACGAATGACAGCCGGGACCAACGGCTTTAAGTGCTTCCCGAGGCACGGGGGTGTCACACCACCAACTTCCAAACTACGGGCTGAGCAAATGCTAAAGGAAAAACCCAATAACACTTTTTGCCCGACCTGGGAATCGAACCCGGGACCCTACGCTTATCAGTCGCGCTTGCGACCACCAGACCAAAGGGGCAAATAAAAAAAAATGTTTAAATATGAAGAACTATTTTATCATAAACTAGCTTTTTCCCGGGACTTCGACCAAGTGATTTATTTACAGACTCCTAATTTTTTTTATTACAATGTAGCCTATATTACTCGCTAATAATGTAGCTTTCCATAGATACAAGAATTTTTGAAATCGATTAAGTAGTTTTTGAGTTTATCCATTACAAACAAAAACACATTTTTATTTCTCTTAACAATTAATTTAGAAGGTAACTAAGCCATGTTGTGTAGGTACTTACTGTTGTCAATACGTCTAGTGGTGTCGGTTCTGTATACGTCTCAGAAATCTTAGGACTATACCCACTTCTTAATTCCTCAAACTGAAACAAACATTACGGCTTATTCACACGAACCACACTTCAACGCAGCAACAAAAAGAGAGCGAACAGCCGCAATAGCCTCGCTGTAGCGTCTTGTAGTTGCGTTGTAGTAACAAAAAACCAGTCAAGTGCGAGTCGGACTTGCGCACGACGGCAAAAATATCACGTTTGTTGTATGGGAGCCCCCTTAAATATTTGTTTTATTCAATCTTTTTGTATTTATTATTATAGCGTCAACAAAAATACATGATCTGTGAACATTTCAACTGTCTAACTATCACGGTTCATGAGATACAGCCTGGTGACACACAGACGGACGGACGGTCTTAGTAATAGGGTCCCGCTTTACCCTTTGGATACGGAACCCTAAAACATGTCTTTACTATATAAGATGCAGTCGTGCATTTTCGTCAATATTCGGGAGGTTGTCATAAAAGACATAAATATTAAAATAACATTTCGACACCTAGTCAAAAATTAATAAACATTTGTTTATAACATTTAATAACATTAAATAACAACAACAACAACATAACCAAAAGAACAACAACAATAACATTAACATTTATTTTTTAATAACATTTGTTTTGTTTATTTGACATTTGTTGTTTCTGAAACACTGTTTATACAGTGTTTCAGAATACACCTCTTTCCAAGAAGAGAATCGCCCTGTTGTTTATGCGGTAGGCAGTGTCATGCGACTATTTCACTGTGTGTATGCGAGCTAATCATCCCGCCTAAACCCAGCGGCAAGATGGCTAGCCCAAATTCGAAAAACACAAAAAACAATGTGTGTGTGTTCTCTCCAACGCACGACTGGAGTTTACTACTTAGTATATTAGCCGCCACGAGTCATGAGCAGAAACGTCAAATAAAATTTTGGGTTTTTGGGTACCTTTCTGGGTGGTTTGGGGCGCCGATCCTGCACGCGATTGGTCCGTCAGTCAGACCAATCGCATGCAGCGACAGCGTCCCAATGCAGAACCCAAAAATTTACTTGACATTTGTGTTCACGATTCGTGGCGGCTTCTGTATATATATTTATTCCATGCAGTCGTGCAAACTCTGTGGTAAGGAATGAGCAAAATGTGGCTTGTAACGCATAACGCGTTTGATTTCATTTTATTCACATACATTTTCATACCGCGGGCATAAATATGAAAATCGATTCTTAAGGAGTAAGAGCTCCAAAAACTTATTTACTCTATTATTAATTCATGTTGAGACTCACTAGTATAGTTACCTCCTTGAATTCGACGAGGATGCTAAACTGCGCCTTGTAGGTACAGTCAAAACGTCAAAGTCATATCGTTTATTACAAATAAAAAAAATATTACAAAAGAATATAATATAGTCAAGACCCTTACAACAAGCCCTTTCATTTGATATGTCACACGATGCAGTTAAAATTTTGTTTTTTTTAATTTACCATCTTGCCCCCCAAAAGTGACCCCCATATACAGATTTCGTCTATTCACGTCACACCTCTGCGGTTGGGTTACAGAAATTAATATGTGTAGCAAATATCAACTTAATCGGTCTAGTAAATTCGGAGATAATTGACTGTAACGGACGGACAGACGAGTGATCTTATAAGGGTTCCGTTTTTTGTTTCGGACGTATGGAACCCTAAAAAATAAAATTAATTACTTAAAACAAATGTTAAAGGATTTCATACGAACCTTGTCCTGACTATTACGAACACAACAAAAAATCACCAACATTGGTCGACCCTTTCTCCAGCGATGGTCTTTCATACATGCGGCAGCAGATTTTTTGTATACAGCGTGTAACGGAAAGGGTATATACATATCAAAGGCACGGATTCTGTAGGTGTTAAAAACCCACATAGTAACATTTTTTAAATATCTGTACTCACAAAATTATAAAATTAAGAAACACTTAAGTAAAAAATCTAATGTTTCCAATTGACTTCTACACATCACTACACCAAGTCAGCTGATCGGTGTCAATAAACTACACACAAAGAAACAACTCCGTAAAAGATTTGTTTCTCCTGACACGTTTGTTATGGTTTAAACTTAATAAACTGCCGAAATAAAAAAAATATTATGGATTTTTAAAGGGTTTGAGCTGAAATTTTGTATAGAGATTCTGTACCGGATACACTCTTTACCCGGTTTGTATGGACATACCCGTTCTGTAACAAGCTGTATTCTAAATTCTGCCTAGGATTGCATCCGAATCAAATTAAAGTTAATATATAATCTCAAGGGTACCGTACATTTTTCCGGAATAAAACTTATCTGTGTAGACCAGACTAAATCACTCTCTATGCCAAATTTCGTCCAGATCCGTGCAGCCGTTCTAGTGTGATTGAGGAACAAACATCCATCCATCCCAACTTTCGCATTTATAATAGTAACAAAATAGATAATTGTTGCTTTGTTACCTTTACTGGTTCCGATTCTTTATTATATAATCTATGTTCTTGTACCGTTATCCCGATTGTCTGGAAATATACAAGAATTTTTAAAGTTTTTTTTTTTGTTGTAAAGGGTTTTTCTATGAAATTCTCATTAGCAGCTCGTATCGGTGCCCGGTTAATGGCAATAGGCTCGCTAAAATAATTTTTCATTTCAGTTTTGGTTTGACAGACGTTTCATTATTTCTATATCATTAAATGGCAAACAAGCCGACGACCCACCTGATGTTAAGTGGCCACCGCTGCCTATAGACATGTGTAATACCAGAGGCCTTGCAAATACGTTGCCATCCCAGAGATATTTAAATGGATCATGTGCCTGTAATTACACCGGCACCCATACCCTTCAAACCGGAACACAGCAACGCTGCTTTACGACGGTAGTACTTCCCCAGCCGAGCTTATTTTGTACACTCAAAAGTCAGTTCAGTGACTTGACGCTACGCAAAGTTGCCCACACTTTTTAAGCTCACCCAATATGAGTTAACCCTAAATTCCGGCGTGGTTTTTTCATTCGCATTAGGTTACGTATTTGGTTACTGCTCCGCTCCCGTGTGTCGTAGCGTGATGTAATATAGCCTATACATATCATGGATTTAGCTATCATATACAAAAAGATTTAATCCAATCCGAATAATAGTTCCAAAGGCTTCCCGACGTCGTCCGTGTGAATTATCTTACGGAGTCCCAAATTTTTTTACCAGTAAAATATAGCCCAAATCGCTTAGAAATAACGTAGCTTCCTATTTGCAAAATGAATTTTCAGAAACAATCCAGTGATTCCGGAGATGACCCCATTCAAACAAAAATCAAATAAACAAAGTCTTTCAACCTTAAAATAATAACTGCATTTTAGAGCAATAAATAACATAATTGACCTAAATATCAAAATGGCGAAACTCACGTGCCAATGGGCAGGGCTCATATCTTGTAGAGCGGACGGTAATTGGGGTCGTAAGACTCTCGAACGGCGACCGCGCACCGGAAAGCGCAGTGTGGGAAGACCCGGGACAAGGTGGACTGATGACCTGGTAAAGGTCGCGGGAAATCACTGGATGCGGGCAGTGCAGGGCCGGTCATTGTAGATATTTTTAGGGGAGGTCTATGATCAGCAGGAGACGTCGACCGGTACATGCGGCTGATGATGGCGGATGATGATGACTAGTCCAATCTATACTACTCGTAATATCATAAAGAGAAAAGATTCGTTTGTTTGTACCGAATAAGCTCCGAAACTACTAAACTGATTGTAACTATTCTTCACCAATAATTAAGTACATTATTCCTGAGTAACATAGGCTATATAACATCACGCTACGACACACGGGAGCGGAGCAGTTAGGAAAGACGTAACTTAATGCGTATGAAATAAGCCACGCGGACGAATTCCCAGGCAGTTCGCTAGTAATCAATAAAAAATAACCAATACCTCCAAGTCTTTAAAAAGTTCAGGCATTTCACTCGTCTGAGGATAAGCCAAGATACACACGTCAGCAAATATACTGACTAGAAGTAGCCATGTTGCCTTGTTCATGTCGCGGACGCACTGAATTTATACCCATTAAACGTACGTTACTTACCGGAACCGATTTTAAGTAATTGGATGCGTAAATTAAGTATGAATAAAACAGTGATTGATTTTATCGCCGACCGACTTGATTGGTATCGTTTGACAGAAGAATTTGCTTCTTGCTGAGAGCGCTTGTACACTGCGTTCGACTCAGCGCCGAAAATTGAAAATCCGATAATTGAAATAACGAATACTACAATAATAAGTTAAATAAAAGGGTTTACTTAAAATCGGTTCGAAAAGAAGAAGGGGGGAGGTATTCTTAATTCGAATGGGGAAAACGTTGGATCTTGTGAACAACCACTCATATAAATACGACTGTCATTCTAACCAATATTTTACGAAAAAATATTTTGTCACCAAAAAAAATTATCATTGGTTTTTTATTTTATCCTAATAGGCTTGCGTTTAACTGCATCTCAAGGTATAATTATCAATAAAAGGCTGATATTGAGTTCACAAAAAAACACGTAAATTTTATTTTTATTTATGAATATTTCAGAATTCATCCTTTAGTAAAAGTTGATAGTATTCATGAGAACTTTACCCCACAAAAGCCACCCTGTATTTTAATAAATATATATATAAATATTTATTAAAATACGTATACAGGGTGTTAGGGTAAACGAGGGACTTGCTTAAGTGAGTGCAGTACTCATGAAAATGAACAACTTTTACTATAGTACGAACCTTAAAATCGCGCAAAAAAAAATCAACTGCTTCAAACATTTACGTTCGCTTAACTCAACAACGTGTAACGAACACCTGATTTTTTTTCGCAATTTTAAGCTAGTATTCATAGTGAAAGTGGTTTATTTTCATAAGCACTTCACTCCCTTAAGGTGCGTCCCTTGTTTAAACTAACACCTAGTATATTTTTAAAACGAACTTAATTATTGCATAATCCTGCAATGTGCCTGTGTACTGAAAATTTCAGTTCAATCGAACATCGGAAAATGGCTCTTCGGCTGTTTGGGTCATAAGCTTCTCAAGTGGCGACCACGCGCCGGTAGACACAGTGTAGTAAGGCACCCCACTAGGTAGACCGACGAACTGATAAAGGTGGCGTGAAATCGCTAAATGCGGGCAACACAGGACCGCGCATTGTGGTTATCCATCTTTAGGGGAGGCCTATATCCAGCAGCGGACATCATTCGGCTGATATGATAATACTGAGCTACAGACACCGGGACAAATGAAAGTAAATAAAAGCTTGTAAAAAGTCACCCTGAGTACTAATACAGTGACTCCCAACTCCCGAACAAACAATTTTCTATCTACCCAGACCGTCGTTTGTCATGCCCAAGCTCGGGCTGCGCTATCGTTATGACGCGTCACGTCAATTTGACTGATTCAAAGCGTGACGCCAAATTGTGGAGAAGAACAGAAGGTACAGCGTGACGGTGAAGTTTCTGTCTGTGGAAATCTTCCTCGAGGCTTGAGATGAGCTGTCAAATCTCGTTTTGTAAATTAAGGTTAATATTCAGTCAAAGGTGCAGATTGTGTCTCGAGTGTATACCGTACTCCCGTACTCGTGACTCATGGTGGCTGGTCAATTTAAAAAGGTGGGGGTACTAATCAGAAAAAGCTTAAGATAACCCACCCTTTTCCCCAGATGGAGGGCATTCACGAAGATACCCCAACCAAAAAAAAAATGCGAAGTGACTTGTCATTTCATCAGTAAGTAATCAAATCTATCACGGTCGATTTTGTGTGTAAAGTGATCTTTTTTTCGGAAGGCAAATTATCAAATCATTTTTTCCCCTGCCCTGGGCGGACGGGAAGGAGTGTCAGACTTAACATAACATACCATACCGTGACGCCTATATTCCCCGGAGGGTTATGCAGAGCGATGACCTCCTGAAGGGGGAGGTTGGGGGGGGGTGTCAGACTTTTACTAACTAAAACCCATCCATGTTCCTTCTAGTGCCTTTTGCGTTCCGGAGGCGCGGTATCTCTTTCGAACAACCCGCAGCCGCGGCAGGCGTCGGCCCTGAGTGGCCCGTCCGATTTGCTGACATCCCTTTGAGGCGCGCGTGGAACACGACCGCGCCATCGACACGGCCTGTCGTTTTTCAACGTACGGACAGTGTAAAGCGAGCTTGAGCTGATCTTCAAAGCTAATACTTCTCTATAGAAAAATATAATTTGAACAAGCAACTATCTTTAACTTTCTGACAAAATGACCCTTTGTCAATTCAAGAATGCCTGTAAATGGTTTATTTGAAATCAATAATTGGATTTGTTTTAACCTTCTGTTTATACTAACCATTGATTCCTGTAATGTAGGTACCTATTGTGTGAAGACATCGATATTATTATTATTCATCGTTACGATGTCATTTCAAACTCTTCTCGAAAGGCGAAACGTTCTTTTGCTTGTTCTGTCTCTGAAACAAAGGGCTTGGCTTGCCATACCATCACGCCTGCATTCCTCGAAGGGTTAGGCAGAGGTGTAACAATGTACACCCCCAGTTCGCCGGTATGTTTAGGTCTCATGTATTAGGGGGCGAGCCTATTGCCATTAACCGGGCACAAATCCTAACTCCGAGCTGCTACTGAGAATTTCATAGAAAATCCAATAGCACTTTTTGCTCGACCTGGGAATCGAACCCAAGACCTCTAGCGTAGCAGTCGCGCTTAGGACCACTAGGCTAACGAGGCAGCTTGGACCATATTTTTATTATACCTAACTACTAACTTACTAGTAGTCATAAATTTAAAACAAATGCAAAATTTTTGTTTATATCGTCAGGTCATTTTTAACCGACTTCAAAAATGCAAGAGGTTATAGAAAAAGAATTAGGGTTTCGAGCGAAAAAATTTAAACCACGTAAGTAATCCACATCCAAGCGGACGAAATTGTGTGGAATAAGGTAGTGACAAAGAAGCAGGAATCGCGGAAAAAAGCTAGCAATAAATAAATACGAAATAGTAATTTTCATGACTACTGAAACATAGACCATCATAAATAATGAAAACTTTTTTAAACATCCATTAATGAGTAAAAAAGCAATTAAAATCTTAAATTAATTTACGGCCAGTCCGTTTTACATGCATTTGCATTTAATAAACTGGCAAGTGGGTAGACACGGAGGTTTTAATGCGAATAAATTTGAAATAAAATATACAGCTGAAGTCTTCTTAGGCCAAATTGCGCCACAAAATTAAATCAGAGTTATTTGCTGACACGAGGTTAAATTACAGAATATAGTTAGGTCCACTAACGTATCAGCAAGCGACCCTTGGTACAGAAAAATCGAATTTTATTCAGTCGACAAGTGTAATTATAAATAAGACAATAAAATTTAAAAAAATATGTAACCTTCGACAGAAGAATAAAGATCCCTACTACGGCTAACAAAGGTGCTGATAACCTTGAAACGGCTGAACCGATTTTGATAAAACATATCTACGAACCATCGCTAGGAAGCAATGCAGGTTGCATTTCAATTGGTTCATTCATTTAAGAGCTACGGTGCCACAGACAGACACGTCAAATTTATAACACCCCCGTTTTTGGGTCGGGTGGTAAAAATACATTTAACTAAGCACTATGTTGTTTGTTATGACATTATTTCATAAACAGAAACTTATGTTTTCGGATTCCTTATTCCCTCATCAGCATTTCAGCGAAAAGACGTCCCCTGCTGGACATAGGCCTCCCCTAAAGATCGTCACAACCGGTACCGCGCGGCCCGCATCTAGCAGTTTCCCGTGATCTTCACCAAGTCACCGATGCACCTCTCTAAACCCTCTCCTTATTCCCTTTAACTACCTTATATACAGGATGTTCCGATAAACGAGGGACTTGCTTCAAGGTAGTGCAGTACTCATGAGAATGAACAACTTTTACTTTGGTACGAACCGTATAATCGCGAAAAAAAATCAACTGCTCCATACATTTACGTTCGCGTAACTGGACACCATGAAAGGAACAGCTGTTTTTTTTTTAGCAATTTTAAGTTTATATTCATAGTGAAAGTGCTTTATTTTCGTAAGCACTACACTCCCTTAAAGTATGTCCCATATTTAAACTCACACCTAGTATATTTTATTAAACCATACCATCACGCCTGTATTCCCCGGAGGGTTAGGCAGAGGTGTACCAATGTACACCCACAGTTCGCCGGCATGCTTTAGGTCCCATGTAATAGGGGGCGAGCCTATTGCCATTAACCGGGCACAAATCCTAACTCCGGGCTGGTACTGAGAAATTCTTAATGGAAAAACCTAATAACACTTTGCTTGACTTGGGAATCGAACCCAGGACCCCATGCTCATCAGTCGCGCTTGCGACCACGAGACCAACGGAGCAGTCTATTTTATTAAACGAACTTAATTATTGAATAATCATACAATGTGCCTAGTTAGCCTAGCGGTCCAAAGCTCGACTGCTACGCTAGAGGTCTTGGGTTCGATTCCCAGGTCAAGCAAAGTGTTTCTGGGTTTTTCTATGAAATTTACAGTAGCAGCTCGGAGTCAGGATTTGTGCCCGGTTAATGGCAATACGCTCACCCCCTATTACATGGGACCTAAACGTACCGGCGAACTGTGGGTGTACATTGGTACACCTCTGCCTAACCCTTCGGGCAATACAGACGTGATGGTATATGTGCATGCAATGTGCCTATGTACTCAAAATTTCAGTTCAATTGCCCATAATAAAAATTGTACAGAATAAGAATATTGGTCTTCGTTCCAAACAACCCAGCCTGTTTGAATCGGGTTATGCTTACAGCTTCAGAATAAAGGTTATGTCGCTAAGTCGTTTGTATGCTAAAGTGAACTGCTTAGTTATGATGAGACATAAGAGAGCAAATTGTATAAAAACACACGGATGAGATGGATGGCGTATCTTTAGTACTATTTTTATTGTTTTATATTCAACTTCATTGTTTTCACATATAGAAGCAACAAGAATATTGTAACCAAGATTTTGTAAAAACCAAATTGGATGAAAAGAGTGTCCATGGAGTTTCTTGTTCATTCTTCTCCATAGAGACCTACGCTTTGGAACGAGCAACCAGCTTCAACTTTTAAATGTAACTTCTTGACAATTCAAAAGTGCCTGTAAATGGTCTAATTGAAATAAATGCTTTGACTTTGACTTTGATGTGACGGTCGCGCTGCTGTAATGTTCGAAATACTTGAACAAAATGCAGTGTCCAATCCATAATAAGATTTCGGTCACGGCAGCCATTCTCAATGGAGACTTGCCAAGTACGCAGGAAATATGATAGTGCACAAGTGTGTGTCCGATAGTCCGATGGGACGGAATTTTGACAAGACCAAGAAGAGATCAGCACAGGACAGCTTTATGTGCTTTCCGAGTCACGGGAGTGTTACACTAAGAATTACCATACTACGGGCTACGGAAAATCTGTACCTATAACCGTATCAAGAAACATTTAATAAAACACGTCACAAAATACTCAATCCCGTTAAAATTAAAATTATATAAATGTAGGTCAAAGTCAAAGGCAAACTCAAAGTACAGTACACCACTAATAGACAGTAGACATTACTATCTGTGCTATTTTTCAATGCTTATACTGATGCTGCTCTTTCGAACTTCTAGAACGATGCCGGCCGTCTGAACGCCGACGGGAATCGAGTTGTATGGAGCCTTCGCCCCTTTATAGAGAAAGATAGTAGAGCTCTTTGTGAAGGAGCTCGTCCGGGGAAGTACTACCACCAAACCTATTTTTGCAGTAAAACAGCGTTGCTGTGTTCCGGTTCGAAAGGTATGGGTGCCGGTGTAATTACAGGCACATGAGACAATTCATCTTTGTATCTGGGATGACACCGCATTTTCAAGGCCTCTGATTGCAGATGTCTATGGGCAACGGTGATCACATAACAGCAGGTAAGCCGTCGGTTTCTTGGCCATTCAATCGGTAACTAGCGTGAACTCTCCAGCCGCCTGTTGCCGTATTTTTTCAAAAGCATGTCGGACAAGTTTGCACGCGTGCCCTCCACGCTGCGCATTGGATTATCGCATAAGAACAGAAGCTCAGAAGCTCAGTCGATCGTTGTTTTACTAACTATCTAAAACATGCAAGTGGCTTTGCAAAACAGGGATGGTGTGAATTCGAATTGAGATCATGAGAAAATGACAGACTTTTATTGACTAAAACCCACCCATATTCCTTCTTGTGCCCTTTGCGTTCCGGTGGCGCGGTATCTCTTTCGAACAACCCGCAGCCTCAACAGGCATCGGCCCTGACTGGACCCTCCAATTTTCTGACATCTCTTTGAGGCGTGCGTAGAACACGAACGCGCCGTCAACACGGCCTGTTGTTATGCAACGTACGGACGGTGAGCTACCCATTGCTCACCGTCTACAGGCCTGATGCAACGGGGATAGAATGTTCACGAGTTCACAAAAAACCGAAGGTGTTGAAGGAAAAAATGCTGCATAAATTGGTTTGTACAATTTTTCACATTTTGAAGCATCAAGAAGATTGTAATCAGGATTTTGTAACAACCTCATTTGAAAAGATTGTCCGTGAAGTTTCTTGCTCGTTCTTTTCAATAAAGGCCTACCTTCGTTTTGGAACGAGCAATAAGCTTCAACTTTCTGTGTAATTGCCGACTCCTTGACTATACAAAAGTGCCTGTAAATGGTTCAATTGAAACAAATGATTTGACTTTTACTTAAACTTTGACATTTATTTATTACCAGCTTTGAATGACAGCCGGGACCAACGGCTTTACGTGCTTACCGAGGCACGGGGGTGTTACACCACCAACTTCCATACTCCGGGCTGCTACTGAGAAATTCGTAATGAAAAAACCCAATAACACTTTTTGCCCGACCCGGGAACCGAACCCAGGACCGTGCTCATCAGTCACGCTTCCCAGACAGACATGCAGAATTACTATTGCATCCATACTCTTATTGTAAATGTGAAAGTAACTGTCTGTTTGTCCGTCTGTCCCTTATATACAAGAAGTAGTTTTGGATCCTCGTCAAAATATTATTTTTTATGTAATTGGTTAGAAAACAAGCTGACGCCGACGGCCCACCTGATGTTAAGTGGTCACCGCTACCTATAGACATCTGCAATACCAAAGGGTTTGCACGTACTTTGCCATCCTAGAGACAAAGTTGAAATGTCTCATGTGCCTGTAATTACACCGGCACCCATACCCTTCAAACCGGAACACAGCAACGCTGCTTTACGGCATAAATAAGTATGGTGGTAGTACTTCCCCGGACGAGCTCCTTCACAAAGAGCTCTACTACTATGAAATTGAAAGAGGTTAATTCGAGGTGTTTCCTAACACGAATCAATAATAAAATAAATACGTTTTACTATTAAATTATGCATTTTAAAATTTAATCACAAAACGTAAATTCTCGTTTGTAAGATTACAAACACCTCCCTACAAGTAATATTAAAACACAGAAACTCTCGTCATTGTAGAGTTTTCAATGCATTTAAATTGACTTATTTATTCGAGCTGCCATGTTTATTCAACTTTTCTACTTATTTCAGTTATTAGGAGACTCTCTGTTCTAAAAATGTCTGCTGTTTTTCGCACTTTCTTGTTTTCATTTACTTTGAAGATTGATAGAAGAGTCAGTGTTTAATCTCTGTGGAAACCAGACAGAATCATTCTTTGGGACAAAGAAAAAAATGGGGACTAGCCGAATAGGTATGCAAGAGATACCTAATATAGTACCCAAGTGTTTGTGCAAATACAGACGCACTCCCTCTTCCCTCACTCTCATAGTCTGATGAGACGGCAATTCGGCAGGTGCAGGACCAAAGGCTTTAAGTGCTTTTCGATATACGGGGGTTTCACATCACCGACTTCCGAACACCGGACTGCCACTGAGAAATTCGTAATGGAAAAACCCAATAACTCTTTTTGCAGTCTTGCTTAGCTTTGTAAAAAAAGATAGAACCATCTATGAATAATATTTGGAATTAGCAAAGACGCTAATCCGCGCCATCTATACTTACACTTAAAAAACACTATCATAAATTTATCTGTAAAGCTACGAGAAATGCGCGATAGATGGCGTTGCAACCAAATATGTCACATTACCTATTGGAAAATTATCTACAAGGAAATTGAGTGATAAAATTTAATGATATATCATGATAATTTGATACCACAATGGATTTATTATAACGTTATATTATTTACATTTCAACTACAGCTAATTATTTATATACAAATTAGGATTAAAGACGAAATCACAGCATTGTACTGAACATTTAAAAAACAACAAATATAAAACTTAATTATTTTGTTTGTAACAGAAACTTAAATATCCAGTATATTTTTATAACAACGAAAATAACAATAGGATTGCTATAATTTGTTTTCAAGACTATTTACAAATTAGAAATATTTTTTGTTAAGTAGTGGTTATTATGCTTATATGACCAAAAAAGGTTAAATAGAGAGCTTCCATTCTTCATTGATTTTCTTGTTTATCTTCACTAAATTGAGACGAAATCCATGTCAAAGCCCACTTCAAATTTGTAAGCATATACTTAAGAGCTTTAGTCCAATGCTCTTCCGAATTAAACTGAATCTTTATCGAATAAGCATGTGGCGGTGATGCTGTATCTTCAATCTTCCCTTTATCTATTCGGTACGGCAGACAGAATCCCGTATTACCCTTCTCAACTTGCTCTTTAAATTGCTGAAGACAGTCTAAGAACGCTACCATTGCAGCATCAAATTTCGTGTCCCACAGGAAACGGAAGCCTCCTGAACCATACAGCGGTAAGACTTTCTGGTCTTCCAATACTTCTATGTATGAATGATTACCGTATGGCACAAGACGGTAGCGTTGGAAATTAAAGCTTATTTTTCTTGCTAACGAAGCTAGAAGAAGGACAGCTTGTCCCCAAGCTGCGTTGATTTCAGACCAGTCAACGGGGGCTGAAGGCAATCGTCCCAATCTGAAGTTATTTATAATACCGAATTGGCCAGAATCAGAAATATGAAATGTAGCCTTAAATACATTTGTTTTCTTTAATTTTTCTAGCTGTGACTGAGTGTAAGCAAGTTGACATTCGTAAAACTTCATCTGGTCTTCTATTGTCATCAGATCTTTCCGATATCTTGTATACTCTCTCCAGTAAACATCTTGTTCTTTCTCCAATCTCTCTTTTTCTCTTTCTTGTACTTCAATCTCTTCTTTCATGGCCCTTTCTTCTTTTTGTAATGCGGATAACTCTTGCAATAACCTAGTTTGTTCTTGTTTCCAATCTTCTAACTCTTTTTCCAGACCTTCCAGGTTCAAATCCTCTTTGTCATCTTCTAACTTTTTTAAATAGTCATTGTAGTCCTTCCATTCAGCCTCGGTCTGCCTTAGCTGGTTGTCCATAAGTTCTAATAATGTATCTGTACATTCATCGCAAAGAGGATGATCTACATCTGAATTATTTGATAATAAATCGAAAAGAGTAGCTTTGACGTGCAACTGGTGGCCTAATGAGGTTGTTTCCCATCCGTCTGAGATAACCATGAAGCCATTTGCGCCGTTACCAGATTCTGACATGCGAAACGGTGGCACGTAATGTTCTAAACTTGTGGATTGCATATCTAAGTCGACCTCATTGTTGCGACGAATCTGAAGTGTGAGATCAGCGATGGTATGCTCACCCAGGTTGTGTAGGGACTCGTCGAGCTTCAGAGGCTGCAAACATCGCTGACATGAGAAGTTTACGAAAGACTTCGTTTCGCTCATTGTAACTTCCCCTTCCCTGTTACGTCATTGACGAAATGTAGGCCTAAAATACTTTTGGTGTGGCACGAAAACGTATGAACAATCGTATTTAACCACTTTAGAATGGTTTTGTTGCTTGTTTTACTTAAATTTGAACAAATTAAAATGAAAACAAAGAACTTCGATCTGTCGATCTCATTTATTTGGCAATTATGAATTTGACGTTTGTAGAGATGTACCTCATATACCCGTACAGATATGTCAACGTATAAAACTACATGACAGTTAGAAAATCGACTACCACAAATAAAACAAAATGAAGCTAAAACGTATTAATCTCAATTCACACCGCTATGGCATACATCAGAAAAATTTTGTAAAATTTTGTACGCATTACTTAAAGGAACTTATGTACATTTATTAGTATAAAAACGAAATAAACTGATCGCTCGCCCTGCAAAAAATCCGAGTATGGGTTAATCGAATTCTACTACACAAATTAACGCGGAACAACGCTTCCTTTCCGCGGTGATTCGAACTAGATGTTATTATAATAAACTACTCATGTGGTACTAATAGGTAGGTATACTTAGTAGTCGCCACGAGTCGATAGCACATATGACTAGTTAATTTTTGGATTTTTGGGTTCCATTGTGGGTTTTTTTTCCGCTGATGCTGCACGCGATTGCTCTGACAGCCGCGGCCAGACCGATCGCGTGCAGCGTTGGCGTCCCAACAAACCCCGAAAGAAACTCAAAAATAAACTTGTCTTACAAACGTCTTGTCAAATTCAGTTTTTAAAAAGAAACCCACTGACAATCCTAACCTCTTTTTAATCATTCAAATAATTTTAACATGAGCAAAATCACAAAATAACCTAAATCAGAACTAAAAGTAACAAAATTAGTATAAATAACTGAAATCAAAATTAGCGGTGACCAATATGACAAATAGCACTTGAGAGCACAACCACACAACCGACTCGTCCAAGCGCCGACGCAAAAGTCAAAAGCCGCACGACACTGCTCCGTTCTCGTGTCGCTATCCCTTCCACCTGACGTCATCGCGCAGATGTACTAGGTTGAGAGGGATTTTCCTCTAAGACGGCCGTTCCTGACAGCTGAACGGCCTCGTCAGCTTAGATTGCTGCAGCAGGGTCCCTTTGTAGTTCATCCTCATTTGATGGTTCTTCATCAACATCATTCTCTTCTGAAATGTTAAAACAAAATTGTAGTGATGTATTCTTTTGGCTTTGGATACTCATTGCAAACGGACAGCAAGCGTGCACTCAAGCAATCCCCTTACAAAGGGTAACCAAAGCAAGAAGACATCATCAATGAGGAGCTCTACTCATGAACGATGTCAGCAAACATAATATGAGCAATAGTAAAACAAGAAGCTCTCGAAAGTGGCCCTCTGGCAACCGCCAGGACAACACATAAATAACAACAAATCAAGAAGCCACTTCCGAGGCCCTCTGATAAACCTCCGCATCGAGGATTATCAGGACAACACACACAAGGTCACCTCCGTGACGTTCTGGCTACCCCACAAGGGTACCAGGTAAACACACACATGGTCACCTACGTGACGTTCTGGCTACCCCTCACGGACTCATGGACAACACAGCTCACTCACCAGTCCCGAAGAATGCCTCGCATGTATCCGGGGTCCACTCACCCCGCCACTGAACCATATGTTCTGCGGCGCTCTGAGTCTTCTTTCCATATGAGCCTGCCAACAACTCAAGCTCGTAACGGTGATGAGGCAATGCCCGGACAACTTTATACGGTCCACGCATCCCAGAATCTAGTTTGCCGGTACTTTGTGAACCCTTGCTAACGAACACGAAACTGCCAACGGAAAAAGTATGGGGCTGTCGACGACCCTCATTAACGTAGGCGTCCTGTCGTTGCTGGTTGGCAGCAAGCAGTTCCGAGACCCTCTGTCTCCTCAAAGTCTGCAGGGCTTCTCGGTTCGGACGAGAGTCGCTCAGCGCAATGTCTCGGACCAGCGATCGTAGAACCGGAGTGGTTCCTTCAACACCGGTCAGCAGCTGCAGGGCAGAGGTGCGAGTTGTTGCCTGCTTAGTGATGTTAAGGGTTAGCTGCACTTTCCATAAGACGTTGGACCAAGAAGCACCCTTGTTATTAACCTCTATGCGCAGCATGTTGAGGACTGTGCGGCAGTACCGTTCGACTTGACCGTTCTCGCGATGCATCTCAGGTGTGATAAAGTGTATAGAGGACCCAAGCTCAGTTACCCACTCTTGAAACGCAGCACTTTCAAACATCCTAGCTCTGTCACACACTATAGTTGACGGAGTGCCAAACAGTGAGACAGCATTGGAAAACACCCTTTTCAATTCATCCGCGTCTTGCCGGTATAACGCGTACAACAAGCAAAATTTTGAAAATGAGTCTACAACTATGAGGATGTATTTATGACCGTTGGACTCTGTTAACGGCCCAAGAACATCGGCATGTAACACGGAAAAGGGAATGTCCGGTTTTGTCCAAGACTCGATTGGTTGGTGAGGTGCTCGGGGCACTTTCTTATGTGCTAAGCAAACGATACAATGGCCAACATACTTTTTAACAAAATGTCTAAGGCCAGGAAACCAAAAGTGACGCAGTATCAAATCGACAGTCTTATCAACGCCTATGTGATCGTGATCGTCATGAAAGACTCTTAAAAGACTAAGCCTATGCCCTTTCGGTATGAAACACAGAAGGCGCGAGTCTTCACCAGTAAGCGTGTACTTATAGTACAGCAAGTCATTTTTAATAAAAAATCGACTGCTATCTAACTGGACTTCTCGAACCTTCTGCATTAGATCCTGAGTCTCCAAGTCGGCAGTTTGAGCAATTTTCGCCCAGTTTCGTGGATTTTGGATTTGGAACACGTGAGCAGGTTGTCTGCTGAGAAAGTCAGCATGCTGCATGTTGTAACCCTTTCGGTACTCTAAAGAAAACTGAAAATCCTGCATGTAAACCCACCAGCGAGCTACACGAGGCAGCAAATCTTTTTTGCGTTCAGTTAATTTTAGAGAATTGCAATCAGTGACAATTTTGAATTTTATACCGATCAAATAATGCCGAAAGTGTTGTAAAGCACGTACCACAGCTAAGGTCTCTAATTCGTAGCTGTGATATTTTGATTCCGCTCCCTGGGTGGACTTACTGTAATACCCGACAACTCGCTTACGTTTTCCTTCATATTCCTGAAGCAAAATAGCCCCTAATCCTATCGAACTAGCATCGGTATGTAGTTCTGTGGGTAGACTGGGATTGAAAATTGCTAAAACTGGCTCCTCAGTTAAGCACTTAATGATATAGTCGCGAGCGACATCTTGTTCCGGTCCCCAAACAAAAGGCACACCTTTTCTCAGTAGCTTGGCAATACAAGAAGTCTTTGAGGCATATGCAGCAATATACCTGCGGAAATAACCCGCCAACCCCAAGAACTGACGCACCTCTTTTACATTTGTAGGTTTTGGGGACTTAACTAGAGCATCAGTTTTACTCGGACTCGGCCGTACCTGACCATGTCCAATCAGCCGTCCTAAGTATTCAACCTCCTCATCTAAAAACGTACATTTCTTAACGTTGACCGAGAAACCTGCCGCTGAGAGGGTTTTTAAAACCTCTCGCAATACCTTTAGGCCTTCCTCGATTGAATTGGACATGATCAGTACGTCATCAATATAGGTCAATACATGGCCAGTGTCTATAAGATGCTTAAGTGTCTTTGTGATAACGCGCTGATACACGACAGGGGCGTTAGCCAGCCCATAGGGCATTTTCAAATACTCATAATGCCCTTCAGGCGTCACAAAGGCAGTTTTACTAATAGAGGCATCGTCTTTCATTGGTACTTGATGAAAGCCAGTAGCCATGTCAAGACTGGTAAAATACTTGAAGTTGCCTAATTTATCGATATGGTCATCGATTAGTGGCAATGGAAATCTTTCTTTAACAGTGACAGCGTTTAAGGCTCTGTAGTCTACGCACATCCTATCTTCCCCGCTCTTTTTCTTTACGAGGATGATAGGACTTGCATAGTCTGATTGTGATTCTTGTATGATGCCCTTACTCAAAAGATCACTAATTATGCCGCGAACGCGTAACTTCTCGTCTACAGAAAGCTTGTACGGTCGATAATTTATCGGACTCTCACTGTTAAGCCTAATCTCCATGCTCCCAGTGTTTACTGTGGAGGTCGCTGTGCCAGTAGTGAACGTTTCAGAAAACTCGTCAATCAAAGATAACAAACGTTTCTTGTCATCACCAACTAAGGGTGTCTTCACTTGGTCAGCCAGCTCCACAGATGACACATTGTAGACTTGATCAACTCTCATCAATCGTTGAGAATCACTCATCCTAATGTAGGTGACACCATAGCGATTTAAAATGTCAGTCCCTACCAAGATAGGTGCCTGAATGCAACCGGGTGGTACTACATAAAGATCCGCCTCTAATGATAATTCAGGGAACTCAATTATTGTCTTAACAAAGGAAGTAGACTCAATATCTTGACTACCGATACCTCGCAATCTACGATAGGTTGGCAATTGATTAAAACTAAAATGCTTTAAAACCGATCTAGAAATAAGTGAAATATCAGACCCAGAATCAATTAAAACATCTACAGGTAGTTTTTGAATAATCGCCGTCATCACGTTGTTTCGTCCGGAATCGACGCGGAGCAAAAATTTACGTCAGTACTACTTTTATCATTGGACTTAGAATCCATACGTTGCTTTAAATAGCACGAATCAACGAGATGACCGGTTTTCTTACAATAGGTGCAAATCACTTTGACTGGTTTTGAATTAAACTTCGTATCTTTTACATTCGAAGTCTCAAAGAAGGTAGATTTAGAATTAGAAGTGGCTGAATCAACTTTTAATTTTTTTGAACAATCAGCTTGTTTGTGACCGTGTTTGCCACACGAGAAACATGTCACCTGTCCTCTCCTAGACGCTTCGCGTTTACGAGGATTGGACGTTTCAGCAGCTGACGAGCGTATGGGATTACCGGTAGCACTTTGCGTGTTCTTAGGTTTAACGTACTCAGACAAAAATTCGACCAAATCTTTCGGCTGCAGTTTGGCGTTGGTAGCCGCGGCTTTCACTTGAGGATCGGAGATGCCACGAACTACTATTGCGGTTTTGAGCTCATCCGAAAGTCCTCGTACGATATTTAACCGCAGTAGGGACATTCGAGCGTATTCTGCATACGTGGTGAACTTGTTAGACGTTGTACTCATGACGTCATACAGCACAGTTGCCATATCGACTTCACGTGGACACAACGATCGAAACTCGGCTTTAAAATTCGACCACGAGCGATCGTTTGTCACCCAATGGTTCAACCACGTTTTGGCGTCACCACGTAGGCAACCACCAATACGCCCAAAACACTCATGATCATCCCAACCGTTCAAGTTTCGGCCACGGTCTACCTCCGCACACCACACATCAAAATCATGCACACTTGGATCGAAATTTGAAATGTAGTAATGCTTAGATCTTACTTGTATCAATGAAGAGAGTGCACCGATAATCCCATCCGCCATGCTGCTGGTATCGCGCGGCGTTACCGCAGGCCGGCTCGTAGAGGGCGTCGCTGCGCCAACCTCAGCAGCAGTCTCAGTGACGTCCAAGACCACGGATGAGGGGCTGTCTCTAACGCAGGGACGAGACGGAGCGGTCAAACTAGTCGCCGTTACCGGCAGGCGCTCCTCAAGTGCATTCAGTCTTTGCAAAATCTGATCTAACGGATCGCGCCGCTTTGAACGACGGCCGCGACGTTTATGCGAACCATGCCTACGTTTCCGACTATCACGACTCCCACTTCGACGCGTGCGTGGCGTTTCACCACCAGAATAATCAGCACTCGACATAATTACTAACCGCAAATATTTACAAAAAGAACAAAGCACTAAACCACTAGAAAAAGAGTGATCAACCACGTAGCTTTAAAATAAGAGGATGGAGAACGATCAAAGTCGCGTAAATAATCCCACTTCTGATCTTACAAACGTCTTGTCAAATTCAGTTTTTAAAAAGAAACCCACTGACAATCCTAACCTCTTTTTAATCATTCAAATAATTTTAACATGAGCAAAATCACAAAATAACCTAAATCAGAACTAAAAGTAACAAAATTAGTATAAATAACTGAAATCAAAATTAGCGGTGACCAATATGACAAATAGCACTTGAGAGCACAACCACACAACCGACTCGTCCAAGCGCCGACGCAAAAGTCAAAAGTCGCACGACACTGCTCCGTTCTCGTGTCGCTATCCCTTCCACCTGACGTCATCGCGCAGATGTACTAGGTTGAGAGGGATTTTCCTCTAAGACTTGATATTTGTGCTCACGACTCGTGGCGACCAATATACGAATATATTGACAGGTAAAAAAAAACAAGACACAATTTATTTATTTGATTTTATTTATTTATTTTATTTTATGACATAGGTATATGGACTAATACTAGTTTGTAAGTTGTTTTTGTCTTTGGATTGTATTATATATTGGATTAGTATTTATCTGGAAATAAATTATTGATTTATTGATTGGTTTCTGTGTTTTGTTTATATTTAACTTAGAAAAAAAGAGTTGGGCACGGTAAGACGGCTTCGTAAATATTTTACCTAAAAATGGTATCAAATTTTGAACTATTCCCATTGAATTATTTTAACCGATTTGTGTTGTTTTGGCTGGATTTGTCGAAGTAGCCACGCAAGATACTGGCGGTGGCGCACCCTTATTTTTGCGCAACATTCATTTTGCACTCATGCTTGTCACTGTCATTCTGACATAACCAAATTGGTATATCGACATGTGAATGTGACTAGATTTTTAATAAAATTGTTGTGTCGCGGTGTCACTGTGTTTCTTCCACAAAATGAAAAGTTGAAGCTAAAATAAGGGCATTCAATCTAAATTCTAGAAAATGCTCTTAAATGGAAAATAGCTTGGATACCAACAACAATAGTGCTGTAGTTTTTTTGAATTCGATGGTAATTATGACACTGACACCAAAGCGGGAATTCAAGGTAATCCAACTTGGTTTTCCAAAAAACACTGTCTTACGAAAACGGTACTTAACTGCCCTTGCTTTATGGGAAATAGGTCTACTTACGTGGCCAAACATTTCACGTAAGGTTTGATCACAACTGCAGCATTTACAAGCTAGCAATAAAACCAAACAACAAACTTTATCAAAGATTGAATTGAATTTTCAGAAAAACGACCAGCAGCATTATTTCTAGAACTTTCAAGAGCAAAGCCTTTTATTTTGGCAATTGAACAATTGATGAGCAGACGAATTTTTCGGACAATTATTTTTTTATATATATAAATTTATTTCCGCTGGTAACACCGGTGGTTTATGAAGCAATGGATCTTAAATTTGCCTCAAAATGTGATTGTGTGTTAAGTATTTCGGATGCTGATTATTAAAATTTTCAATGGAGTTGATTGAGCTTATAATATCAAATTCCTGTGCTGTACACCAAGATTAACCAGTAGTGATAATAAAGCAGTAACTATTACGGAAACTGAACAGCTGACATACTGATCCTGTCTATTGCGTGGCCGCACTGAATTCTATAATTTTGCAGCTTGATAAGTTAATATGTTTTCAAAATTCCACCGTGGCACCGTGAATTAGTTGATCGCTAACGATCCTGGATTGTGAAGTACTTTCATTTTTATTTTTGATGTATAATTTAGTAAAATTTGAAAATACGACGTGCAGTTCTTTATTACTTTTCACTAAGTTCCTATTTCACGGCACCGCTGTCATAGTAGCTGATTGATTAATCCGCTACCCCACACGGAGCAAATAATTGTATAGCCTATAGGTACTCAAAATCAAACCATTTATTACAAGTAGACCATTTATTGACTGCCTCGGTAGCCTAGTGGTCCTAAGCGCGACTGCTACGCTAGAGGTCTTGGGTTCGAATCCGAGGGCGAGCAAAAGTGTTATTGGGTTTTTCTATGATATTCTCAGTAGCAGTTTGGAGTTAGAATTCGTGCCCGTTTAATGGATTACCATTAATGAAACGTAATAGGAAAAAATAAAACGTAATATGTAATAGGGGGCGAGCCTATTAAGGCTCGCCCCCTATTACATATTACGTTATAGGACCTAAACATACCAGCGAACTGTGAGTGTACATTGGTACACCTCTGCCGAACCTTTCGAGGAAAATAGGCGTGATGGTATGGTATGGTTAAAAATATACTTTTATATTTTTTAAACAAAACAATGATCAATTCTTATAGAACTTTATTTCGCTTCCAGACTAGAATACAATGGTTTGAAACTTAAACAGCACCTTACAATTACGAAGATAATAAAACAATTCACTATTTTGAGCAGAAATCACAAAATAATAATATTCAGGCAAAGTAAAATTATAGTAGAAAGTATTTAATAACAGTAGGCAGCTTATATACTTATCGCCATTTTAAGTTGTCTGCCTCTCCGTACGTAAGAACCTCTTTCTACTATATACTCGAAAATATCAATCATCATAGTGGTGATTCCACACCGGCGAGGCAAGGCTTGAAATAAATGGAGAGAGAATTGGGTAGATGGCACCACTAATCAATTGACGTACTGTCAAACGAGCTGTCAAAACGCTATTCCCCATAGATTTTGTATGACAATGCTAAACTATGACGTCACTTTTTTGTAATCTCAATTCACTAACTATTTAATAAATAGTTAATTTTATAGATAATTAAAAACTCATCGGGTTTTAAGGGCAAAGTAATATAATAAGATACTTTATTAATGCAGCAATATAGTTCAATGTTCTACAAACAAATACTCTCGCCTCACACCCGCATCCAAACCTTTCACACCGAAAATTGGTGAATGACGTGAATTAAATATTGCTTCGTACAGCATTGAACTATATTGCTACATAAATAGAGTATGTATTACACATACAAATAAATCTCGCCCATCCAATGCACTCTTCGCTTCACTGTTGTGAAACCATCTTTATCTAGGTAGTACATAACTACCTACGTACTTGAGGGCCATCTACCGTGTTTTACTTGAAATATTTATGCACTATCAAGTTGTAACCATTTAAACTTATTAACTAAACTAACTAAAATCAAGTGCATGGCATTTAGGAACTATAGGGATCGTAACTCGTAAGGCCAAATTTTTCAATAGTCATTCTAACTTATTTGACATTTGACAAAGCTGTCAAGCCGCCATATTTATTTCTGCATAAGAGTTATTTGACTGTTGAAAATGAGTCGTAAAGATAATATTGTACACACTAAGAAATTAATAAAATAAACAAAGGTACCTAGGTACTTTTTGGACGGCTAGAAGACTGACCGACAGTTTTTTTTTAAGTACTCCCTCTTTTTACCCTAAGTAGGTATAGTAGCCGCCACGTTCGTCAGTCGGGCCGACTGACGAACCAAACGCGTGCAACGTCGGCGACCCAAAAAACCCAGATAGGAACCCAAAAATCAACTTGACGTTTGTGCTCACGACTCATGGCGGCTACGGCTACAATAGTAAGGTACTTGCTAAGGTTGGTTTAAAGATTTATTAAAAATTCGTCTCTAAAGACCAAACTATTATATAAAAAAACAAAAATGGCTAGTGGAGCTCGATATCATTATATTGAATTCGCACGCCGTGTTTTGACAATAGAAGTAACATCTTGTGTCGCCCTAAGTACGCGAACTTTAAGAGTGAAATATGGGCGAAGAGGGTCACGCGTAAGTACTTGCTTTTACGTCTATGGCCCCCTCTATGGCTGATTTTTCAATCGTTAGATAACTTTTACATCCTATCCTACTGTAATATTATAAAAGCGAAAGTTTGTGAGGATGAATGGATGGATGGATGGACGATGGTTACTCTGTAACGCTGAAACGGCTGAACGGATCTGGATAAAATTTGGCACTGAGATAGATTGTAGTGTGCAATAACACATAGGATACTTTTTATCCCTTTGACGCGGACGAAGTCGCGGGCAGAAGCTGGTACATAAGTAAATATAGACAGTTTGACAGCTTTTGTATAGAAAATATTCTAAATTGCCAAAATTATTTTTTTAAATATAAAACTTATTGGAAAATTGGCCCTTAGTTTAAAAACTTGCGTCATTTTCCATTCCTACTTAGTGCAATATTCACCTTACAATAAATCTATTAAAAATAATGTAGATAGGTACTAACTATTTAGGTATATACAATCAGCTAATACAGATACATTAATTAAACAACAAATTAAATTTAACACTATTTCACAGTCAATAATTTCTATCTAATTAAAATTACCTTTTTTCACTGTTAGGTTTTGATATTCTAGGTACTATTTTTTTTTTACTTTTCTCGTATGGCAACATTACGGTGCTCCGCTGTGTAGATAGTGTGTTGGGTCTTGTAGTTGGTGGTAGTAGGCATTTGGAAGTAATGCCTGTGCCAAACCGCCTTGTGGGCCTGCGTACTGGGCTGGTACTAGCATTTCCCTGAAATAAATAAGAAAATCACCTAAATAACGGAACTTTTAATTAGGTTACGGATATTTAGATGCATATGTAACTAAAATTCATTTTTTACTAGAAATATATTCTTATTCCTAACTTTTTTTTTTAACTGCCCCGTTGGCATCGCGGTAGCAAACGCGACTGATGAGCGCGGGATCCTGGGTTCGATTCCGGGTCGTGCACAACACGTTATTGGGTTTTTCCATTAGGAATTTTTCAATAGCGGCCCAAAGTTAAGAAGTTGGCGGTGTGACATCCCCGTGTTTCGGGAAGCTGAAGCCGTTGGTCCCGGCTGTCCCTCGTAGATCTTTGACAGTCGTTACGGATAGTCAGAAGCCAGAAAGTCTGACAACCAGTCTTACCAAGAGGTATCGTGTTGCCCAGTTACTGGGTTGTGGAGGTCAGATAGGCAGTCGCTCTATGTAAAACACTGGTATTCAGCTGCATTCGGTAAGACTGGAAGCCGACCTTAACATAGTTGGGAAAAAGCTAAGCAGATATTGATTACTTTTTTAGAAAATCGTTAAGTACTCCGGACTAGGAGTTTCTCATAAACCGTGTGTGCGTTTACAAACATATAAACTCACATACACAATCAGCCAGACCCGGAACAACTATCTGTAGGTCAAACAATTACTTGTTCCGTGCGGGAACCGAACCAGCGACATGCAGCGCAGAAGTAAATCACCCAGCCACTGTCAAATGTGCCGTCAAATAATAAAAATGGATACAACTTCTAGAAACAATTGATTTGAAGAAAAAATCTTACATAGCGTCATTAATGGACAGCCATTCGAAGCACGTGTGCGTAATTTTTTTAACTCTGACCGTTGTTCCGAACTTCTAACTGATTAATGGCCCATAATGACGGTTTACGAGAATGCACAGTCCTTTACGGATGAAAAAAAGTGTTTTTAATGTAAGAAAAACATTTGTTAAAGCTGCGCCGGTCAAGATTCAAACATGTGTTGGATTGGCTACTGTAACTACTTGAACATGAAAAGTAACAAGCCCGGGGATTTTAAAACAAATAAGTAAGGTTTCATTTCGGTACTCAGCTGCATCCGGTTAGACTGGGAGCCGACCCCAACTTAGTTGAGAACAGGCTAAGTAGATGATGATGATGAAGCTAGGTTTAATTTGAAAACTAGTCAACGCCTGCGACTTCGGTCGGTTTTCTTCGGTGTCTTGGGTTCTATTCCCAGGGCGAACAAAAAATAGTGTTATTGAATTTTTGATGATGAAATTGAAATTCTCAGTGGCAGTTCGGAGTTACAATTTGTGCTTGTAATGGCAATAGACTCGCCCCCTATTACATGGGACTTAAACATACCGGCGGACTGTGGGTGTACATACACCTCTGCCTAATCCTTCGGGGAATACAGGCGTGATGGTATGTATGTAACAGGTATTAAACCCGCAACCCATATAACAGGTCCATAAAGTTCCAGCCGCGTCGTATACCTACACACAAGCTTACAACGTTAAGTAAATAAACTTTAACAATTTATTGTGTCGCCTCAAAGCCCCATTGTTGGTTGACGTGTGTTATTGTTTTTTAGTCTGAAGGTTACCATGACTGTACACTCACCAACATAACGATGTTCGAACTTGTAGAATTAACGATTAACTTTGCTCCTTTGGGGTTGAAACACTAGGGCCATAGGGTCCGTGCGCTCATCCTGTTTTTCGGGACGTGGTCGACTCGTCACGTGACCAGAGGGCTGGCCTTTCTTGGGCGAAAGTATCAGCAAAGCCATACAACGTGGCAATGCTGCCAGCCTTTTGGGCACTTGTACTATTGACAGAGATGCGGACGAGTTTTTTGATGCCCTATGGGCTTCCTTTTTTACAAATTGTACATACTTTGTAATTTAATTATTATTTATAACTTTTGTGTTTACATTAATTGCATAATAATATACAAGTATTATTATTAAATAAAATACTTTACATCTAAACTTATCATTTGCCTGGGCTTTTCGATGTTGGGAAGAATACTAATATTTTACATAGAGCGACTGCCTATTTGACCTTAATGACTTATTAAAAATCAGTTACATTTAAATTACCCCCGACAGACGAAAAAAATACTACCCCCGACTAATTAACCTTACAAACACAAAAAACAAAATCAAAATAGATTTATGCGTTCGGGACCTACCATTACGAGCATTTATTATAACATTTTTGACAAATATTGTTATACCGCTAACGTCATTACATAGCTTAAATAAACTATTTTCCATTTATATTATAAAATATATCAATAAAATGGAGTTATTTCAACAATGTAACCTAATAGTTATCATACTTTGGCCGCTAATAAATGGAGTTTAAACACATTTAAATATTTGCCCTTGACTGTACCTTGGTAGTAGGCATATAAGTAGCTACCTACTGATTGACTGAAATCGGTAAGTGTCCGCTTATTTGGTTTTGGAACTTTGAAACTATATTCTTTTAGTATTGTAACAATAAAAAATTGAACAACAAAGGGTAAGTTTATAAAAAAGGCTTTATTTAAATGGCTTTATCAACCAACCTCTATGGTTATTTTATTTTAATTATAAATAAATAAATTACCATATACCATCACGCCTGTATTCCCTGAAGGGTTACGCAGAGATGTGCCAATGTACACCCACAGTTCGCCGGTATGTTTAGGCCGCATACAATAGGGGACGAGTCTATTGCCATTAACCGGGCTCAGATCCTAACTCCGAGCTGCTACTGAGAATTTCACAGAAAAACCCAATTACACTTTTTGCTCGACCTGGGAATAGAACCCAAGACCTTTAGCGTATCAGTCGCGCTTAGGACCACAGAGGCAGCCTAGCAATAAATATAAGAAAAAGTTTATAAAAAAAATATATAGAAACTCACGGTCGGTTAGGTTGCTGCGGAGTGCGATCCCTCTGTCTTCTGTTCTTGAACCAGTTGGAGACCTGAGTGAGGGTCAGACCTGTCTTCGTAGCGAGGGCTCGCTTCTCATCTGGAGTGGGATACCTGTGACGTCATGAGCATGTTATATCTCCTACAGAAAGGTACTTATCGAAACCAGAAGATCTCCTTATCATTTCTAGGACCTAACACAAACACACATCACATTCAAAGTAAAAGCTCGCGAACACCTGCTTATGAAGTTGGCAGACTCGTCTCACAATTAGTTTGTTATATTTCTCCACCTATGTATTTTTATCTTTCTCTACTCTGTATATTTTGTTTGTATGTATGTATATATGTATTTATTATTATATTTTATTCCTGGAAACTTTCTGTTCCTTGCACCTACTATGTTTTGTCTCTGCATCACTCTAGGTAGACTGATAGAAAATGCCTAAGGCATTAAGTCCGCCTTTGTACAGTGTATTATTTACATTATGTGCAAAAAGTTTTAATAATAATCATAATACCCCTAGGTATAAATATAACTACCTTTCCCCCTCGACTTCGTCAATCATCAGCGTGGTTATTTTCACCCAAGTTAAATTACGTCTTTGGTTACTACTCCGCTCCCGTAAGACGTAGCGTGATGTTATATAGCCTATACTATTCCTCATGAATCTAGCTGTAATATGCAGAAATAGGTTTTCCAATCCGACTAGTAGTTCCAGAGATTTACGCGTTTACACAAACACACATGGTCACAGATAAATCTATACTTATAAATAGGAAAGATTCTTTTGTTTGTTTGTTTGTATCGAATAGGTTCCGAAACTACTTTACCGATTTTAACCATTTTTTCACCAATAGATAGCTACATTATTTCTTAGTAACATAGGCTATATAACATCACGCCACGACACACGGGAGCGGAGCAGTAACCAAAGACGTAACTTAATGCGGGTGAAATAAGCCACGCGGACGAAATCGCGGACAGTTCGCTAGTAATAAACAAAATCAATACCATCAATTCGCGAAATGGGAGATATTCTAACGTGGATTGGCTCATTTTGGCACAATTAAGTAAATATAATAATGAGTAACTTACCTATTTCTATAATAGCAGTCTTTCAAAGCTATCCTGCTTTTTTCTTTGAAGCAGTAAACAGTTTCTTCTCCATCCCAAATCGTCTTGGGTAACGGGTACTTTTTTCTTAACCTGTATTTGTCTACGGCACCTAAGGATGAACACATTTATTATCTATATCAATCGTGATAAAAGTAATTACGATGATGAATCATGATGGCATTAATGAAAGAATACCTTCGTTATATACGATACGTAACTCTCTCTCTTTCTGTCTTCAGTTTAAAGAAATTTATTTCTCAAAAAGAACTTACATAGCCGTAGTAGACTAATGTGAATATTACGTATACAATTAAAACATCACGCCTGTTTTCCCCGAAGGGTTAGGCAGAGTTATACCAATGTACACCCACAGTTAGCGCGTATGTTTAGGTACCATGTAATAGGGAGCGAGCCTATTGCCATTAACCGGTCACAAATCCTAACTCCGAGCTGCTACTGAGAATTTCATAGAAAAACCCAATAACACATTTTGCTCAACCTGGGGTTCGAACCCAAGACCTCTAGTGTAGCAGTCGTGCTAATGAGCCCATCTTTGGAATAGGAAGCTCATGACATAAATGGTGTTAGTGTAAATGGCGGCAAACATTATTTTTGGGCCGAAGCGGCTAAATAGCTAGATCGGGTCCTGATTATAAGATGAAGGATTCTTACCCAAAGCTCTGCCCCTCACTTTCTCAGCCTCTTTATAGTGCGCTTTGTACCATAGATTCTGTAGACCAGTGTGGTGTCTTGGCGGGAATGAGTGCGCCTCTAGTATTGCATACAGCTCCTGGTACACGCCTCTATGGTACGCCACCAGAGCTCGTGCCCTAGGGAGATGAGGATAGATATATTTAACAATTAAAACACACAAAATTGAATATTTTAAGTAACCCCCGACAGAAGACTCCCGACTAATTCACCTTTCAAACAAAATCGAAATCAAAATCGGTTCATGCGTTCGGGAGCTACGATGCCACAGACAGACAGACACTTCAAACTTATAACACCCAGGCGGTTTTAGGTTAAAAATGAAATAAAACAAAAGTGCATATTATTTAGATGATATTGGATAAACTTTGATAAAAGTTGGTATATTCTGTTAAAATCTTTGGTGAAGTGAGCAATAAGTGAGTTGTCATCCCTACTAATGCCAGTGAGTCACTCACCTAAAGCTCACATCCTCGAGGGAGATTTAAGCAGAATGAGACTGCACAAACAAAATCATTTTAATCCGATCAGTTGAGTATAGAATATTTTTTAGAAAAATAAGTAAGTATAATCTTATCGAAACACACGTATAAATAATTAACAATCTTAATATTTTAAATACATTTCCGACGGCTGAAAATGCAACGATTCATCAATTCAAAAGTTAAGAGTTCGACCAAGTTGGTCCCGGAGAATGCCTGCCCTTATACATTGATATAGAAATAAAATACATACCTCAATATTGCTTCATGTCCCCTCAGCAACTCGCTAGGCGGCAAGCTCCACAAAAAAGCCGCTAATTTCTCGATATCTCCCTTCTGCTGCAGCGCTTCACAAACACACTGCACTTGTTCCGAATTAAAATTCAGACATCTTCTCATATTACTGTTTTCATTCTCAGCGAAATACGTCTGAGGAACTCTCTCCCGATCATTATTAACATTAACATTATCAAAAATCTGTTGATTCAGCTTCATGTCCGACAAATTAGGATTATTGTCATTTTGAACACAACTTTTTAGATCTTGCACCTCATTAAAGTAGCCTGAACGCATCCGATCTTCGCCTTCGATTTGAGAAAATAGGCTGTCATTAGTTGGCGGCAATTTGAGTTCGAAATTCAAATATTTTTTGTTTCTTGGCGGCGAAAGGTAATTTTCGAATGTCATTTTGTTACTTTCTTGTAGGTAGTCATCTTTTGGACTTTTTTCTTCAATTCTCGCTTTTTGTTTGCAAGAAAAGTATTGTTTTTCATTCAATTCTGCTTGGTAGAAATTCCCGTTCTGGCTATCGTAGGGAAAAGGCGGTAGAGACGTTTCAGATTCGCTTGTCAGGTCGCTCGATGGACTGAGGCGATCGGAACACGATTCCATGTTTGTGGATTTCATCACAGAATCTTATTCAGTTATTCCGTTGGTTCAGAAACCTGTAATTAAGATTATTTTTATAATTTGTTCCTATAAAAGGGTTAGAAATAGAAAACACATCTATAGAAAAAAAAATTAACCTATAATGTATACCTACTAAGTAAGTAGTAACTAACCAATCAAACAATACCTAAAACAAATGACAAAGGACCAAAAATTTATTGGTCCTCTGACCCCTAACCTTCACAGGAAATCATAAACAAATGCAATGCAACAATCAATGACTAATGTTGACTTTTTGCTTATGCGCATAATGGCAACAATGTAGGTACCTATTTACTACCTAACTCTTACTTCTTACAAAATATTTACGGTCTATTTCACATTAAATATTCGTAGAGACTGGTCCTTACTAAACTAACCTAATAAACCCTACGAAAAGTACTGAGCTCAATACAGTTATTTTTTATTCATTTTGTTTGCATTTCAAAAATAAAACAAACATTCCATCTTCAATTCAAACTATGCAACGGATATTGTATATCCGCGACAATTAACAATTATTTATAAGAATTTTCGTTGGTGTCGGGTAAAAATACGATGTTATGTTTTCATAACATGACATCGGGCGGATATGAACCGATAACAAAATGGTTACGATGAACTGCGCGACTTTCCTAGAAATTTAAAGAAAAATACAAGATTTTCTCACTGTAATTGTGATCTTGGTTATGATTGTAATTTTTTTTTGGTAAAATAGCTAATAGGTTAATAGATTAGATGAGGTTTTTGAACATGCATGTGATCTATAGAACAGAATAGCATTCTGTAAAAAAAAATGCCTCGGTGAATTTAAATGTACCTATTGATTTGCCAATCCCTATTACAATAATATAAGACGACAATTTACCTTAAGCTCACTTCTTCTTATAGTTAGTTGTAGAACTTAGGTTTTGCTACAATATATGTATTTTTTAAATTATGTGTAGCATTTATGATTTTAAACAGTATCAAGTAGTAAGTAGAGAGTACTAGAATACTGTTTTACAAGCGCTTTCTTCCACGTGAATTTTCTTACAAATTCTTTATCTATATCTATAGTAATATTATAAAGCTGAAGAATTCATTTGTTTGTTTGTTTGGTTGAACGCGCTAATCTCAGGAACTACTGGTTCGAATTTAAAAAATATTTTTGTGTTGGATAGTCAATTTATAGAGGAAGGCTATATAACATCACGCTGCGACCAATAGGTGCGGAGCAGTAACCAAAGACGTAACCTAATGCGGGGGAAAAACTACGCGGACGACGTCGTGAGCTAGTTTATTATAAAGAAGTACGGTTTGTGAGGTTGTAGGGGTAATCTCTGGATCTACTGAACCAATTTTGAAAATTATTTTACCCTTAGAAGGCCACGTTATTTGTGAGTGTCATAGGATATATTACACTACGCTATGACATATGGGAGCTGATCAGTAACCAAAGGCGTTACTTAACACGGGTGAAAATAACCGCGCAAAGGAAGTCGCGGACAGAACCTAGTTTTATAAAATAAAATATAGCGAACAGCTTGCTTGCACGAAAGATTTTTTTACCAGTAGTAGATCGTACTAGTAATTACCGTCTTCAAATGAAAAAGTAACAAATTCTTCAGCTTTGTATTATCAAAGCATTTCATTCTATTAAACCATTTACAGGCACTTTTGAATTATCAAAAAGTTAGATAGAAAGTTGAAACTAATTCTATAATCCTATGGAAGCTGTCACAAACCTATTTATTCCATGTCATTCAATAACAACAGGGATTAAAAGACACCTAGGTAACGAAGCCGAAAGATATATGTTCTTCCCATAATTGCGATAATTTTGTTGTTCCAGACCAAACCTGGTACCCTTCTGGTTACAGAGATATTGAAGGTCAACGGTTCTAACTTGTTTTACGAAAATAAGCCTTGTTTTAAATGTTATAAGTAACTAAACCTTAAATAATCCCCTTGTACTTTTGAACCCACTCGCCAGCGCAATGTTATGCGAGTGCTAAACTGCGCGCTACAGTAAACAGTGTTTTTCACACCAAAAATAAAAGTCGTCTCCCAGAAATGTTTCTCTACTCAGTTCGATGGTCAGTCTTCGTGGTTAACGGCTATGTGACGTGCTTTTTTACATCCCGTATATTCTTAAAACGCTGCAGTTGTGAATAGAATTTGCAAAAACGTTTCGTTCACGTGAAGTGAACGAAATTGCGGCGAAAAGCTAGTGTTTAATAAAATTCCAAACGTCTTTCTAATTCAAACATAAGAACAACCTCTTCGGTATATGCAAAGTGGATTTTATTTATCTGTAATCCACATTATTTTGGTTATAATTTACTTAGTTTCAGTACATAATTAAAGTCAAAATGGTCTGGCATAAACAATTATCACAGAGTAAAAAAATATTCTGGTCCTTTTCAGAAATGGTCCTTGTAGGTTCTTTTTCAAAGTATGTTTACATTGACTGCTAGCTAGTAATTTATTTGAAGATAGTTATGTATTTGAAGAGGGCAATGGATGTTGAAAAACATAATCTAGTGTTTGAAATCTAAGATTTATTTTCAAGCAATTTCATAAACGAAAACTTTTTAAATTAAATAATAACCGTCAATGAAATCGGAGAATTCAACGGCTAGCTTCTTATGAATTTCAAGATCGTGGTGACGAAGAATCGGCAAAGATAGCGATTATGGGAAAATTGACAAATGAAAAATATATTAATTAGAAACATATTAGGTGCCTATAAATAATAGAATGAACCTACACACTGAAAATATGATCATACCACTTAGATTTAATTAAATTATATTTGAAAGGAAATTTTCCTACCCGATTTTATTTTTCAAAATTAACCGTTTTCATAGCGTTAGAAAATATAATTCTCTAAAAAAAATTTCCAATTTCAGCTATACCTACTATTTCTTCATTTATATACATAATTTTCTTACATTAACAAAAAACAAATTTCTTTTTTTCACACAAATAAAAACTAAGTAAAGTACTAATTACTTAAAACTAAAATTAAAAAAAATTGCGATCCTCACCTTTACACATTCCAACCACAATAATTCAAATCACTGTCACTGTTCACTAAAAATATTATCGAAATAAAAATGAATAAGTAATGTCTTTTTCATAAAGATAGTTACACCCTCACCTAACGAAGACGTGGGTTCGAATAACAAAAGCTATCTCGCATTTCAAAGCCCCAGACAAAGACAGCAAATGTGCGACGGAGACCGAAGATGGGGCGGAGCATCGCCGGGTGTTCCAAGTTTGAATTTTTATTTTTATCTTTTAACGTTTGACCTCTAAAAAGGCGGGATTTTACGACTGGGTCCGTCAGATTTGCAAAATGGCGGTCGAAGGTTTTATTATGGGTCTCTGCTGGTCTGGGGCATTGATTGTCGCGAATATTTTTTTAAGTAAAACATTTTCAGCAAGCTATTTGCTAATAATAATAACGTCGTGATGGCCCAGTGGTTACGGCAGCCACCTCTCATGCATAAGGTTGTGTGTTATACCGGGCAAATCTCGATATGACTTTTACAATTTTATATATGTAATAAAATAGTTTTGTTAGCTCTATTTTTGGGTCTAAGATAGAATACATTATTCATTTATCAGAGAAATAAAGGTTTAGAAACCACTAAACGAAATCACGCAAATGAAACGTTTGCAAAAATAATAATAGATTATTCCAGACTGTAGAGAAGTAGAAAATTGTGCTTGATAAGCGCTAAAAGTTTTTAACACAAAAAATAATCCGATCTCACTAAAATAATCCGATTTCAGGTGTTAGATAATATATTTCAATCACGCGGCGGTATTTTTTACGAATAGATGCACTTAAAGATGTGAATTCATCAGTAAATATCTGCATAACAATATCAATTCTGAATGAGGCGAAAAATACAGAAAATATACATTCCATGTGACTCACTCTAGACTGAAGACTAGCTTTTGCCATCGACTTCGTCCGCGTTATTGTCGATAATCGTCGTAAGTCAAGGATTAAGAAATAACCTATGCCCTTTCTTATGGTTCAAGCTCACCCCGTACCTTATTAACTGTGAAAGCCTAACAGACAGCCGCAGATATAATGATAATAATAAGTTTTATTAACTACTGTTACTATATTATAATTTAGTTAACATAATATAATTCAGTAACATTTGGTGGTCTGCATTTTTACTAAAACCGTGGTCCACAAGACACAGACGCCTGTACCTTAGGACCAGGAATTATTGGTATGACTTTAACAAAACCATTAAGCATACTACTGTTAAACGCTACGATATTATCAAATCAAGCTCGTAACAATCGAAGAAAATACTATAGTACTGTGGAGGAACATCAATGCGCAATATTGTCAGTTTCCCTGGTGTCGTGTGTCTTACGGCAGTTTTACCTGGAATTTAGTCGTGGGAACACTACACCTAATGAACAGCGAACGGACGGTGGTATGCTCACGACTTACCTCCAATGCAGTAGGCAGAGAGGACGTAGCAACCGTTTTGATGCGACCGCGATGCGTTTTGTTTTGTCCCATTTAGCGGGATTATTGTTTTGGGAAGTTATGAACTTTTTAGTAATCATTTTTAGGTCTAAAATTGAGTGGATAGTCAGTGTTTTGACCATGCGAAATTTGCTAGTAATATGAGTACTTTTCCTATTGACAGAAGCGATTTGGAGGCTCTACCTCTTTTTTACATGATAACATTATTATTTTAAAGCTTTGTTATTAAATTTTATTTTGGATGTACGTTGATTAAAATACTGCTTTTCTGAGAAAGCTTGGCATTTTGGCAAACAGGCCGTCGGCAACGTGGGACGGTCCATGAAAGAAAATTTGTTTATTTGTTTGTTTGTTTTTAAATTTAATTGCGTCTGACAACTTTTTTATTAGTTATAAAAGTTTGATGACTTAGTGACCAATACAGTTTCACCTCTCTTGTCTGTCTGTAGAACCAAATCATGCAACGAGTGAAAACCACTCAGATTGTTTCTCAAGCGATCATAACATGAAATATAAGTAAAGTTACTTGTTCCAAAACGAACATTGAAAATTCCCAAATTTTCGAAGATAATAAGATAAGATTTTAGTAATAATTAATTTTAAATCTATTCAAGCATAAGTTTGAGACGTACCTATATTAAACTGTTATTACTAGTTAGTAATGTAACATATTGAAGTAATATAATATTGTAATTATTAAGACGTTTCACATAATTATCATAACTCAATATTCAAATTGAAGCAATTCTTTATTGACTATAGTGTTCTGTGTGTTTTACCCATTAAAACGGATCATCTGATTGGTCACACCAAAAGTACATCTATTTAAAAACATCAAAAACTGCAATTCTATCGTTTCCAACGTATTAAGGTTAGTTGTAATAACAAGCGTTCATTCACACGATGTTTCCTGTATTTTTGCTAAGTAATACTTGCACCATTGATAAACATGAAGTTAGTTAAATAAGCACTAAGTGTGAACTTGAATGTTGTGAAATAAATTAATGCTGCGTCAGGACAATTCCCACGATATTGTGTGATGTTATGTTTGCTGTTTTATGTGGGATTTTTATTATGTAAAAGATAGTTGTTCTACTTAGTTTAAGGACCACTTCAAATTCTTTGTTTTGATTTTCTATCAGAGATGCGGAAAGAAACTACTACTTATCTATTGTCTGCTAATCACAACTTGTAAAGTATTCTATGATTTTATAAGCCGACTTTACGAAAGGGAGGTGTTTGGGTATACTCCTAGGAGATCCTACCACCTCGAAGCGGGCAGAGCACTATTTTATACAAATAAAAACATTTTAAAATAAAAATACGGGAAATGCTCAACTATTCATTTGATAAAGTTCAAAATAAAATCTACAGCTTTGGTCATCATTTATCGAATTCAGTAATACTATCACTTAAAAATAAATCTTTTCTTTTTACGCAATGACTTACTTGTATTTATAATATTTTCAAATATCTTATCGAATACATTTAAAATTCTGAACTTTTTCTCAATATGCGGATCTAAAGACCAATTTTTATATCAACTTAAAATCGCCTAAAAGGACCACTACGATTCCTATCAACAGAGGCAACCACCAGCAAAGCGCCGTCGGCAATGAAATTCGACGAATTCCAGAGAACCGATTCAACTGTCTTGGATACTGCAAGGAAATTAATCAGAAAAGAGCTATTCTTTTCTCATTGAAAAAGTAAAAAGTAATATATGTATTTCCACTCGCCTTCATATTAGTGAGCTCTATAACTAGGTACTGTTATTTACATACATAATTACTTAAATATTGTTACGTCTACGCGTCGAGCTAGACTTCACAATTATGTAGGTAATTGGATTTATTTACACCGTATGATTCAAAAATACCTTCCATTGACACCAAACTAGAATATTGAAAATCTAACTGTGTAGGGGTCAGCTTCGAGTCTGACCCAATGCAGCTGAAAAAACACTGGTTGGTTTTACATGGAGCGACTGCCTATCTGACCTCCACAACCCAGTTATTGGCTGGCACGATGCCCCTGATAAGACTGGTTGTCTTCCGGGCTATGTTAATAAAAATTTATAATCACTTTTTTTAGTCTTGAGTCTAGTCTAGGTTAGAGGTGACAAAGGACAAGGTCGACGATGGAGTGACCTTATCCAGAAGAAGCCTGTTCACTCTGAAGATATTAGAGTTGAAAGCGTTCGGAAATAAAGACGCAAGTAGAGTTTTCACTCCTTTGCTATGCGCATTATAATTTACTCATGGAAGCAGATGGTATGTTAATGGCAAAAGGCTCGCCCCCTATTACATGGGACCTAAAATATACCTGTGAACTGTGGGTGTACATCGGTACACCTCTGCCTAACCCTCTGGGGAATACAGGCGTGATGATATGTGTCATGGAAGAGCTTAGTGCGAATTTCTAGCTATTAAAGTCTACATCGACTACTACCTTTTTTTTAAGGATGGCAAATCATCAACTTGATTTTTACCGCTCCGGGTGGAGCGGAAGGGAATGTCAAACTCTTGCTGACTAAAACCCATCCAAGTTCCTCCTAATGACCTTTGCGTTCCAGGGCTGCAGTGACTCCTTCGAACTAATTCCGTAACCCTGGCAGATTACCAGTGTACCTACCTAGGCAATTTATTACAATGCAAGGTATATGGAAAAAGCCAGTATTTGTAGGTAACTTATTATTACTATGACATCAGTATTTCATTTTCTAGTACTTGTAATTACATATGTAGGTGGTCGAATTTCAAGTAGGTACCTACGCAATTAAGTTCACACTGTCACACATAAAGATTAGGTACCTACATACCTACCTACTTGGTTTATTGTTTCATAATAAACAATTATTTTACTAAAAAAATAAAAACGTATTTTAGTTATTATCTGTTCAATTATTCTAACTTTTAAAAACAATCGCAATTTAATCCCAGTCTTAATCTGCCAAATATGCCTCTGCTGCTTAGCCTTTTCCCAACTGTGTTGGGTGTGGTTTCTAGTCCAACCGGATGCAGCTGAATACCAGTGTTTTACATAGAGCGACTGCCTATCTGACCCATAACCCAGTTACTGGGCAACACGATACCTCTTGGTTAGACTGGTTGTCAGACTTTCTGGCTTCTGACTATCCATAACGACTATCAAAGATCTACGAATGACAGCCGGGACTAACGGCTTTACGTGCTTTCCGAGGCACGGGGGTGTCACACCACCAACGTCCAAACTCCGGGCTGCCACTGAGAAATTCGTGATGGAAAAACCCAATAACACTTTTCGCACGACCTGGGAATCGAACCCGGGACCCGCACGCTTATCAGTCGCGCTTGCGACCACGAGACCAACGGGGCAGTCCAAAAATGCCCCTAATTTACCAAAAAATTTTGACATTGATTGTCATTGAGATTAGAATGCGTCTAAATTTTTGACGTTAACGAATTAGTAGAATTAACAGAACTAGATACAGCTCTATAACTGACAGACGTAGGCTTAGTATTGTAAGTGTTCTTAGGCTGAGATTCATAGAACTTTGATTTGAAAAAAGGCCTCTACTCATCCAGAGAAGGCATGAGTACTGATCACCACGTTTGCTTAAAGCGGATAGCAAATCCAAGCATTCTCACGATGTATCCTTCACCGATTTCAGTCATGTCCAAAATAAACGTAAAAAGTACTTGTAAATTGATAAAGCCACAAAAAAACTTGCCCAGTATAGAACCTACAACGTCATGCGCGACAGACGGGCGTCTTAACCACTGCGACATGACGACATGTTTTTTACTTAGAACACCCACATAATTATTTATTAAAACAACAAACAAAAAAGGTCAAATGACCGCCTACTTGCTTATCTAAGATTACAATTAGTTTACAGTATCAAATATTTTGTTTACAATAACATCGTATCAAAGCATAGAGCGGTTTCTTTTGCCGCCAAATAAGCTGTCACTCTGTGCGGTCCTTATAGGTTATGTTTGGCGCCATTAGAAATAATTGTTGTGTCGATTGCTTTTTTTGTCATTGTTTAATTAACAATAAAATTGAGTCTTTCACTTGAACTATCATTGTAACAAACTAGCTTATGCCCGCGACTTCACATACCATCACGCTTGTATTCCCCGAAGGGTTAGGCAGGTGTAATAATGTACACACACAGTTCGCCGGTATGTTTTAGGTCGAGCCTATTGCCATTAACCGGGCACAACACCTAACTCCGACCTGCTACTGAGAATTTCATAAAAAAACCCAATAACACTTTTTGCTCGACCTGGGAATCGAACCCAAGACCTCTAGCGTAGCAGTCGCGCTTAGGACCACTAGGCTAATGAGGCAGTTAATGCAGTTTATCGCAGACGCTGACGAAATCGCGGAATAAAAACTAGCCTATGTCCTTACATGGGGTACCAAATTTTATCAAAATCGGTTCAGTGGTTTAGTCGTAAAAGCGAAACAGACAGACAGAGATACTTTCGCATTTATTAAATTAAATTCATTTATTTCAGGTCTTTTAACCCATATAAAACTATAAAGAAGAATTTTACAGCAGCCATGCTTGCAAATATAAATGTTACATACCTACTATTACAGATTACTAAACATACAAATAATTACAGAAATTGAATTTAGAATTACAAGTCCAAATAAAATATTCAAAAATGTCAAAAAAATGAAATAAAAATTTGACACAAAATGTCAGAACAAATTGTCAAAAATAAAATTGAAAAATAAAATGTCGCAATTTATATCCAAATTTATGTCACAATTAATAATATTAGTACCTATGGAAGTGTGGATTATTGTATTAGATTTAGATTTGCATTCACGGCAATTAATATTTCGGCAGTTTCTCACATTTTTCATACAAACCTTTTTTGACAGAAATACTACCAAAAAATAAATTTGTTAGACAAAATTAAATTTAAAACTACCTTCTGGGAATTACAATCACAATATTGGAACAAGCTTTGTAACAAAAGTCGGTCTACTAGACGAATTTTCTGAGCAAAATCTAATAATTAAAATTAATTATCCAAACATTTTGAACAACCACCCTTCAACATCGCAAGCCTTAAATCACTCCAATCTCACTTAATAAGGGTTGTTATACGACACCAAACGACGGTTCCACCCCCGCTAGTGTTACACCAATCATGGCGCGGCAAACTCACCCCCCAATAAATATCGACCAATGAGAATTAAGAATTATGTCAGGTGCGTTAAGGTGTTAGGTTACAATAACGGATGCTTAAAAAAGTGATTTTGGGATTAAAATTGCTATGAAAACATGTTTTTGGGTATTAAAAATGTCAACTGTTGTTTTTTTTTATAAATGCAAGATTATTTTTTGGTTGTCTTTCATTTCTAGGAATGTTGAAACAGTTTGGAAGATGTAACACTAGATAAGGGTTCGATGGACCTGATTTATCCAAAGAAGAAAAGTTCCAAAAGTAAGCTTGGAGTTAGGATTTGTGCCCGGTTAATGGCTCTTCCACTATTACATGGGACCTAAACATACCGGCGAATTGTGGGTGTACATTGGTACATCTCTGCCTAACCCTTAGGGGAATAGAGGCGAGATGGTATGTAAGAAAAAGTTCCAAAATTAAATTAAAATATTAAAAAAAAAATGTTTAAGTATGTTGAAGTATAGTGCTGGTCCTATCACTTACATTGGGGGGAACTGGACATTTAACATGACATAACTCATGCCGTACTTAAAATATACCTAAAAATTTAAATATCAAGGTTCTTAATCGAACGAATTTATCAGGATCTTTGAGAATACTCAACCATTTCTTGTTCATTAATCTATCTGCATTAATAAATTCTTCGCTTGTAGAAACGTATGTTATCCTTGATTTCCATTGGCTATATATTATTTTTAAAAGAATGAAAGATCCGTATGAATATTCACGCGGATAAAGTAGCAAGAAAAACCCACTAAAATAAAAACTATAACATTCATAATAATAGGAATCGAAAAAAAATTTACACCCCCGCAGCTTAATCCCCAAAAAAAACCCCACTTCCTTCATGTCCTCATATCTGGCCCACCATCACGTGGGAACAGTCGTGAGTGAGGACAATCCTTTATCAGCTCATCATCATCATGTTTGTGGAATGAATTTCGGATTAAGATTACCAGCAGTTTATACTGATAACGTTATTTAGTTCTGTTGTGTTTAGTTTAATCTGTTGGAAATGGCGTGTGAGGACTTTGGCAATGGGTTTATACATATCTGCGTATTCTTTGAAATATAAGTTCTTTGAACTGCCTCGTTAGCCTAGTGGTCCTAAGCGCGATTGCTACGCTAGCGGTCTTGGGTTCGATTCCCAGGTCAAGCAAAAAGTGTTATTGGGTTTTGCTATGAAATTCACAGGAGCAGCTGGGATTTTGGATTTGTGCCCGGTTGATGGCAATAGGCTCGCCCCCTATTACATGGGACCTAAACATACTGGCGAACTGTGGGTGTACAGGTACACCTCTGCCTAACCCTTCGCGGAAAACAGGCGTGATGGTAAAAAAAAATTTTCATTGCGAATGTCTCAGAATTTTGAGGGTAAACTATATCATTTTATGTAATGACATTATAGGGAATTTCATGAACTAAAGACATACCTATAAATTATTCCACTGAGACGTGTATTTTTTTCACAATTTAAACAAAACTTCAAAATTACTGTTGTTTTGGTGGTTATCCGATTCAACTAACATCGAACGTATTGCTATTTGAACCTTGTTTGTTGCCGGATTACGTTATTGTAAATTACCTAAACATTTGCTTCCTACAGGGCCTTAACTCTTACAAACTCTGCAATCCTAAGGATCATACAGCGCCCTTCAGCTTCCAATATAATAAGAAAAGGCTTTCAGGATCCTGATATGGCTGCCCCGCCAACAGCATAGGGGAAAGTGGTTACCCTTCGTACGCGGGGCACATTCATACAGTTAGTATACCAGAAAAACTAAACGGCACACAAACACGCCTTTGCTTGTGTGCATAGACATACCAACTGCCATGTTGCTAGCGGAGTGTCGCGCCAGTCGCACTACAAAGTATTAGCTGATAAGACGTAACGTGTTTTCGCACGCGGTGAGTAAATTTTTTACCTAACTTTAGTTCGTAATTGTAAATAGAATTGTTATGTTTTTGACAAAATGGTGATGATTAAATAATGTTGACATTGTTTATTTTGAGCTTAAATTGTTATATTTCTCAAACTTAATTAGAATTTGTAAGAAGTTACATTTTAATTTTTGTGCAAGGTATGGGGTGCTTTCGGACAGCCAAACAGGGGGCACATTCGTACGCGTACGAATGCTCCCCTTTAGATTTTATTAACCACGCATCAAAACTATTATTAATAATTATTTACAGATACACCTGAAAAAACTGAACTAGAAGAGAGACATAGACTGAAGAATTGGAAAAAAAGAACAGGAAAGGAAAGCCAGAGCAAAAGTAGTGAAACCTAGTTTGAAGGAACTTAATTCAAGACAAAAGAAAAAGAAAGCGAAGAAAATAGAAAGTGATGAAGATTCGGAGGAATCTAAGGGTCACAATTCAGCTTGCAGGAGAGTTCAACATCTCTAGTTGATTTAGAAATGGACGAAGAGACTGATAATCGTAGTATTAATAATTATTTAAATGTGACACCAGACAAAATCAAAGATAATTGTTATATTTTGGTAAAGTTTTTAAAAAAAGACTTGTGTTGTTTATTACGTCGGAAAAGTTCTCAGTCATTATTCGAGTACAGAGCTGAAAATATCTTATCTTCGGAAGAAACCGGGATTATCATGGTCATTCTTTTTCCCTGATATAGAAGACATACATACTCTGTATATCAGCGATGTCGCTATGATCCTCCCTGATGATGATCCTCAACCGCGAGCGGGCTGTACAGCTAGAATGGCTAGACTTTTTACTTTTGCAGTTAATTTAAATAATTATAATGTGCAATAAGTTCCAAAGTAACAAACAAAATATATAATTACATACTAACATACCATCATGCCTGTATTCCCCGAAGGGTTAGGCAGAGGTGTAACAATGTACACCCACAGTTCGCCGGTATGTTTTTAGGTCCCATGTAATAGGGGGCAAGCCTATTGCCATTAACCGGGCACAAATCGTAACTCCGAGCTGCTACTGAGAATTTCACAGAAAAACCCAATAACATTTAGCTCGACCTGGGAATCGAACCCAAGACCTCTAGCGGAGCAGTCGCGCTTAGGACTACTTGGCTACCGAGGCAGTTAATTACCTACTCTGAGTTTAAATTGTCAAAAATTATAGATTGACTATACAATCTCATACAAAATGATTGTAAAGATCTCATTAAGACTGATTGTAAAGCTTAGAATGATCAATAAGTAAACTAAGGATAAATTATTTTATTTTTTGATATTTTTCTAAAGAAAGATTTGTCGACTATGAGTCAAGCCATATATTATTAAGTTAGTTCTTTGATAAATAAATATTTTTATAACAATTCATAAAAAATTAACGACTTTAATAGGCTTTTTATTAACCCTGTATGAATCTACCCCATGGCGTACGAAAGTACCCCACCTACTGTACGAACGTACCCCATACGTGGGGAACGTTCGTACAAATATCTTATCGTAGAAAAATGACTATAACCTTTCAACCCCTTGACATAATAGTTTCGGACTATTTTGTAACAAACTACAATATATTTGTTACACTTGAGTACATAAACGAGATAAATTCGATAATTAATCATAAAGTAAAAAAATAAAATCTAAAAAGTGTACGAAGGGTAACCACTTTCCCCTACTGATTATGGTTGCAAACAAACTAGTCCGTTTGTGAATCCCTTCTGCAAGGTTTTAGCTGAGCCCATTTCCTGCAATAGTGTCATGACACTGTTTTTGTATAACTAATATAGTTTGTAACTAAATTGTACCTAACCAACATTACGAGTCTCGGTACTTGAAAATGAATGATTTATTATTATGACTAGCTATTTACCTTGCGGTGTCACCCGCGTGTTACGTCTTTAGCTACTGCTCCGCTCCCGTTGGTCGTAGCGTGATTTTCTATACGTATAAACCTTCCTCTTGAATCACTCTATATATTGATAACATACCATCACGCCTACATTCCCCGAAGGGTTAGGCAGAGGTGTACCTATGTACACCCACAGTTCGCCGGTATGTTTAGGTCCCATGTAATAGGGGGCGAGCCTATTGCCATTAACCGGGCACAAATCCAAACTCCGAGCTACTACTGAGAATTTCATAGAAAAACCCAATAACACTTTTTGCTCGACCTGGGAATCGAACCCAAGACCTCTAGCGTAGCAGTCCGGCTTAGGACCACTAGGCCACGAGGCAGTTGTTGTGATAACAATCACATTAAAATTTGTTTAGTAGGTTTAGTTTGGAAGCGACTTTGTTTTATACTGGGTAGCGATTATCTAATTAGCTTCATCCGTCGTTACTGGAAAAAATCCGTAATAACACCTCAGCCGACGCTTCATCACCACCATCTAGTTCAGAACCCCGCAGTCAACGGTAACAAACTTATCTACTTCATTATTCTCTACATACGTAATTAGTAATATAGAACTGCAAAAACCTTGCAATGTCCATCAAAGATGGCGGCAAACTTTTTAATATCAATTGAAAATGTGCACAGTACATCATTTCAACATCCTAATCCAATTTTTTCCTCCACTTTATTACGTCAAGTACATCTAAAGGGCGTGTAAGTATTGACACTAGTATTGTAGATGTCGACGGGGGACAAATGCGCAATAGTTTATTGTTAACGTTAGATTTAGCGATGTCTCATTGTTGTTGATTTCGGCGTAGGGTTGGCACTGCTGCCAGGGTTGGGGAATTTGTTCGAAAGAGTCACTGCGGCTCTAGAACGCAAAGGGCTTTAGGACACGGATGGGTTTTAGTCAGTAAGAGACTGATAATTTCCCATCCTCAATAAAAAAAACATAAAAAAGGGGTTGGCACTGAGAAGTTGCAAGTCCTTTTTAGATGGTATTACTTTTCAGAAGATCATAAATCATCAGGATAATAATAAATAATATCCTCTTATTTAATTTGGATTTTTTAGCTTCATTGTCCGAAATATCAGACAAGCTTTGCCCCCGCGTTTACCCACTAACACTCAATTTTGACAATCGGAACAGTATGTCTGGAAATGACCACGTCCATACAAAAAACAATTACCTAAACAATCTTTTCAGCGTTAAAATATCAATTTTATTATTAAACTTATTCTAGTCAAACCTTAGAAAAAAGCAAGCGCAAATAAAAATTCGTCAAAAAATGCACCAAATTGAAATCGCCAACCCTATTCCTCTCGCAAGTGTTCACAATAGGGTTGTTCATTTGCACCCGCGGTCTGTTGTCGCTTTGTGTCGCTCCCGTGACACTCGCAGGATTAACTGGCACGCCTTTGCCCAAAAGGATCAAGAGGTTAGAAAAAAAAGTATTGACGAAAAATTTTGAAAAAAGAAACCGGTCAAGTGAGAGTTGGGCTCGCAAACGCGGCGTTCTGTGCCATTGTACAATATTTAATCATGTCAATAAAACACCGGATAAGAACACGGTTCTTGTATGAGGACCATAATATTTTACTTGCTATTACATACAGATAGACAGACAGCAACTTGTAATAAGGTCCCGTTTATTGAAATCAGGATAATAAACAAGACTTTATTAACTGAAAAATATTATATTCGGTATAACACAAACTACACACACAGTAAGTAATCCAAAAAACGCCATGACAGTTTTTCTTCATAGGATTTCTTAGACACAGTGGCGCCACCAATTGTTACTACATGAAATTAAACAGGCAAAGTCACACATAACATACAGCCAAATATTTTCAAATTTAATCCAACACTGTTTGCTGCCCTTTGGGTACGGAACCCTAAAAATATTTAATAGGTATCTGAAAATGCGCTAACAAACAGAGCATTGAAGTTGATAAGCTAATAAAATCTAATAACTAATCTAAGTAAGTAACAACTAAGCAGTAGATGTATATATTATTATTATGTAGATTATTTTATGTGGAATAAGTTTGACTGTTCAAAAATCAGCAGAAATAATAAGCAATAAATGCAAATAAATAAGTAAGCTAAAGACAGCATTCAACAAATATCTAAATAATAATCTACAAAATTCTATTATTCTATTTCAATTTACTATATTCCAGTAAATGCCGATAAAATCACTATAAAAATCTATTGCGCAGTAACAATGAGGGTGTTCATTTGTCAACCAACCATTGTGTAACAGGCCTAATGCAGGATTAACAGCGCAACGCCTTTGCCCAACAGAATAGTAAAAAAAAATAACCGTGACGTTGTCGAATATTTATTTTATTTCAAATTTGGAAGGGCGTAAAATCGTTATAATTGGACTAGCTAGACTTTGATATTGTATGTATGTAAATTTCAACCCCATTTGGGGTTGAATTTGGAAAATTTATTTCTTCCTGCACCTCTTAATGTTGCTCTCTCGGTTATCCAGGGGGCCTACTACAATCACTTAGAACAATATTATTTATTATTACTTTGTAAATTCCACCTTTGGAATTTTAAATTTAGGCGGTAAGCCGAGAGTTGAAAATCGAACACTGCGCAAGCCAAATTAATATTATTTTTTTAAACCTCGTTGGATGGCCAACAAGCCTACGGCCCGTGGCCACCGCTGCCTATAGACATCTGCAATACCAGAGGCCTTGCAAATGCGTTGCCATCCCAGTGACAAAGATGAAATGTGTCATGTGCCTGTAATTTTATAATAATTCTGTTTTAAAAAAACGTTAGTACGGCCACTAGTCAGACAGTGCTATGGTTTTTTTTCCCATTACCGTAAAAAAAATCCTTATTAACTACTTTTTCACTTATGCCCACTTCTTCGGACAAAATTAATCGTAATGTCGATGTAAAGTTAGCATCATAATAAAATACTCCCCAAAACGTAAATAAGAGTAGTTTGATCTTTTCAAAATCGACAAGCTCCTTCACAATAATCCTTTGGATTATCGCACATTTGCGACATCTATTGAATGCAATGAACTGCAGATAAAAATCATACGGAAAAAAATTAATTTAGAACGTCCTTAGAATGTTACATTGTGAACGTATCGTGTAGTGACGTCATCAATGCGTAATGTGGCATCCATTTTGTTTTATTCATAGACAGAAGGCAATTCTGCAAACTGTTAGAACCGATTGCAATCTAATCTTAGCCTTAATCTGTCAAAAATTAAGGCCGCGTCTAATTTGGGTAAATTGAAGGCATTTTTGACATTTCGGCATTTTCGTTGTTCTCATCTCTCAGATGAGATTGTGACTAGATTTTGAACGTATTTTACTAGTAAGTAGAATTCATTTTCGAATGGCTGAAGTTTTAAGGGTACGCTCAAAATTTCTAACTGTCTAAAATTGCAATGTTCAGTTAAATTAACTTTCTAAATAGGAGCTATTCAAAACTAACTTTTACCTATGATTTCGTCTGTGTAGACCTTAAAATTGAGCAAAATTATCACAAGGGCACAGAAAAACGTTAAGTTAGATCAATATGTCATAATTGGCATATTATCACACGTGAACCGTACCTTTTTTTGGGATAAAATGTAACCTATGAGCTAATTCAGACCATAATCTATCTCTGTGTCAAATTTCATCCAAAATTCAGCTATTCTGGCAAGATGGAGTAACAAATCCAACCATTCGCATAGTAAGTAGCAGAAGAGAGGAAATAGTAGGAAGTAAGATACTGGCTTCACCTTGATCAGAGGCTTAGCATTGCCATCGAACGTGGTGATGCCGCCAGTCTTTTGGCCATATTTCCAGTTGACGGCAATGCGGAGGAATTTTTTGAAGTAAGTTACTGTTTCTTTTAATCTTATCTTATTTTAAGGTATATATTGCTTGCAAGTAATAAGTATGTTTGTTAATAATATCTATACTCTAGTCTGCATTACCTAGGTACATGTCTGCTTACCCCAGCTCCTCGTAACGACAGCGCATTACGTAACTCGACACTGGCGATAAACTCGTCTCACATATCGCCATTATTTTCTATCATTCATGTGAAGCGTTCAGTATTGTAATCCGAACTGAAAGATGGCGGGTATATTATAAAAATGTCGTCCTTCCATCTTGTAGTTGGAATGTTTTATCTTCCTTTCAACATTTAGAATATTAAAGATTGCTCGGTTCTGTGAATGACTGCCGAAGTCGTCAAACAACCTGATTTGATTTTATTCTTGCTTTTGTGTATAAAATACAAAGTACAATATATTTTTTTCCCAAAAATAAAAACTTGATTTATTCACAAAATCATCATCATCACCAACATATCAGCCGAAGGACGTCCACTGCTGGACATAGGCCTCCCCTAAAGATAACCACAATGACAGTGCCCGCATAAAAAAAACATTAATTAAAAAAGACTATTACCTCACTAGTGCTATAATGTAATGTAAAAAGCACATGTGCGTAAAACACTGTATTATGACCCCGATAGCCACTTCACGAGCTAGTGTGTAAAAAATATTAAAATTAAATATTTTGCTGCCAAACTTTCCTAACAGATTTATATTTATACAGAAATAATATAAATATAGCACGTTCTTGTTCTCGTATCATATTCTCGCTAATAATGTGACAGTTACATTTCACGCGCCGTCGCTTGCTAGCTGAGCGTGGTACCTGTTCTATTGTTTCAAAGTATTATTGAACAACATTTAATTAAATTGTACTTTAATGAATAGGATTAATTGGGTTTGGTTTTAAATGACAGTTGACAACTTCTTCTTACCTACCTTCAATATTTTATCCTTTAGGTAAATAATCCTGAACTGTCGTGTTGGTGCCGTGATTGATAGCGTGACTGCTGTGGTCCTGGGATCGATTACCAGGTCGAGCAAAATAGTATTGAGGCTTTTAATTAGTAAAATGACAGTAGCAACAACAGCGATGCCCAGGTCGAGCAAAGTGTTTTTGAGTTTTTCTAAGAAATTGTCAGTAGCTGCTTGGAGTTAGAATTTGTGTCCGGTTAATAGGCTTGCCCTCTATTACATGGGACCTAAACTTACCAGAGACTGAGAGGCTGAGAACTGTGGATGTACATTGGTACAGCTCTGCCTAACCCTTTGGAGAATACAGGCGTGATAGTATGTTATGACAGTAGCAACAGCGGAGATTTGAAGTCTAATTTATCAAAGTCTGTCCTCCTAATCCTAGTCTTTTCACCAGATTGTCAGAGAGAGTTGTTTTTCAGAGAATGAGAAGAAAAACAAAGGTACTTAACTTTAATGCGTCAATTAGTCTATAAAGTAATCCCTTTTTATTGCTAGACCGCGTTTTACGCTTCCAGCTTTCAAGACAGTGGGGGTCAAGTCAAAGACTAGTCAGGCCAGGCCTCAATTCGGTTACAATAAATAATACCAGCCTATAACTGTCCCACAGTCCCACTGCAGGGCAAAGGCTCTCATACAGAGAAGGCAGGGGCATTGATCACCACGCTTGCTTATGGCGGAATGGTGATTTCAGACTTATATTAAATTATAAGTATAGGTTCCCTCATGATGTTTACCGTCACCGATGTCACTGATGTCCAAGATAAACTTAGAAAGTGTATTTGAAATAGAAAAAGTCACTTTCATACTTGCGTGTGCCCGGTTGCGAACCCACTAAAGAAATAATAAATTATAAGAATATAGAATTTTATTGTATACATAGATACTAACGACAAAATAATTAAAATTTTTAGAAAAAATATCAGAGATCAGCATATACGGGTTCATGACCCCAATGACTCCCAGCCCCCCTTGGCCTGTGCTTGCATTATGCACGATAAGTTAAATAATTAAAGTTCCTTGAGGAAAACATTAATTAAAAGTGACACCCAACACATTAGAATTCGACAAAAAACAAAATATTTGGTCAAAAATGTTTAAAATTGACAATTTTGACACAAATATGACAAATTGGCGGCAAAAAGTAAGTGAACATAATCCTTACGGATTCTTCGAGGTTTTTATGCGGACTATTATAAAAACGAAGCAATTTCTAGTATTTATTTTGGATTTTTTGTCACACGACACCTCATTATGGCTACTGGCTTGTTTTTTAAATCAATAGCGAAGGGTGTGACTTAAGAATAACGTGGATAAGACGAGAATTACATACTTTATCAATCCTGTTTTAACTACAGAGATGGTGTTTAAAAATCGTTTCGATTACCTATTATTAGAAAACAATCGAAATTTATAGAAAGAACAAACTAACCAACATTGATCTTCACCGTAGTAAATGTCAATGGTATAAAAAATAAATCCTATTTAACCAGATCCGTTCAGCCGTTCTGGCGTGATTAAGTAACAACCATCCATCCGTCCAAACTGTCGCACCTAAAGATGACACTTGATTTATTAAACACATACCATCACGCCTGTATTCCCCGAAGGGTTAGGCAGAGGTGTACCAATTTACACCCACAGTTCGCCGGTATGTTTAGGTCCCATGTAATAGGGGGCGAGCCTATTGCCATTAACCGTGCACAAATCCTAACTCCGAGCTGCTACTGAGAATTTCATAGAAAAACCCAATAACACTTTTTGCTCGACCTGGGAATCGAACCCAGGACCCCATGCTCATCAGTCGCGCTTGCGACCACGAGACCAACGGGGCAGTTGATTTATCAAAATTATTACATTTCGAATAAATGCTTTTATCTAATGTCGCATCCTCACAATTCTCTCACAAAAAGAAAAGTCCACATTTTTTGTGACAATAAATCTGTCAGAGACGCAAACTCGCGGGGTGTCGCTAGTCGACACCGCACATTACAAACGTAAGGTTAATTTACTTAATTAAAGGTTAAAACTTCTAACTTCTAACTAAAAAGTAGAGTTCGTTGTGAAGGAGCTCGTCCGGAGAAATAATACCACCATACCTATTTCTGTCGCAAAAGCAGCGTTGCTGTATTCCGGTTTGAAGGGTACGGGTGCCAGTGTAATAACAGGCACATGAGACATTCCAACTTTGTCTCTGGGATGGCAACGCAAGGTCTCTGAAATTGATGTCTATAGGCAGTGTGGGCCTTCGGCTTGTTTGCCATCCAAAGGCATAGAAAAAAACTATTTTTCTTCCACAAAACAGCGTTGTTCTATTTCGGTTGTGTATCCTAATTGGTCTTAATAATCCTATTATGAATTTAAATATTTATTTCCTAATATTTAACTGTTTATATTTTAAAAAGGACGAGACTTCAAAATAGCATCCCAATTTGTCGACAACAGTGCGCAATTACTTGCAGACAATTATTTGGTATAGCAACATTGTTACCCGACCCCTGCAATATAATCTGTGCTCGCTAATGAATTTAATTGACTCTCCGGGGACAGCGGTGTTGCCATAAATTACTATTAGTCTGCCTGAATTAGCTCTTTGTTAAATTTAATGATTTTGTATACGAAAAGATTATTGGAGCGTAGGAAGGGTTGAATATTTTGCTGTTGTTTTGTTCAATTATCTGTTATCTCCCACACACGGATAATGATAAAGTCATAGTAAAAAATAATATTTCTATTAAACCATTCTTATTCTTCTTTTTGTGTTGATTGCCTTGTATTAAGTTTTGTCCGATCAGTATTGAGCAACCCAGAGCAACCTGTACTGCTCTTTCATTGGCCTCGTTTAGATCTTGAATGTGCGCTAAGGAGGTGGCGCACGAATTAAATCATGTAGACCCTCCACACATGTACGACTTTTTTGTACCAATTATCGAACCGTTTAATAAATCCATAGTTTCGACGGCCGACTTTTTGTAGGACGCGTGTGTTGGTTTATAAAAAATTATATGTTCCATTCTCACCGTCAAAAAAATCCGATTGCCTGACGTGGGCGGGCAGCGTTACAGGCACTTTTAAAAATAGCTTAAAAAAACTCGGTCAGTTAGCCAGTTGAAGTTGAAGCTAGTTGATCGTTCCAAAACGTAGGTAGAAAGAAACTCCACGGACACCCTTTTCATTTTTTTTTTATAAAATCCTGGTTACATTATTCTTTTTGCTTCTGTAAATATTTTTATTATACTCTGATATCTTTATGCACCAATAACCACTGTATCAAGCAAACCATTTTTTAATATAATTTGTCAATAAAAAAAAAAAAAAAAAACAGCAAAGTTTCACGCTTAATTTACAATTAGGCACCCTTACCCATCCCTAGGGTTATTACAGCATATGTCTAAGCGCGCGTGTAATTATCCACAATCAATTTGGGATCATCCCTAGTGATTTGCTATCCCCTCACTACAGGTGGTGATGTGACAAATTAGTAATTGTAAAAGGATACGCTAAGGGGTTGTTGATGTTCTGTTCGCTGGTTATTGATAAAAAAATTTGAAATCTTAATTAAGGGTTGCATACCACTGTAAAATATTTTAAAACTGCATAATAAAAAAGAGATGTTTCTTGCATAGGGCCCTTATTGATTTCAAACTTTTAATTTTTATTTTTGTGTCTACGTAATACGTTTAAATAGTTGCCCTGTAACAGACCGATGGACAGACAGCGAAGTCTTAATACGAGGGTTCCGTTTGGTACCCTTTAGCTACGGAACCCTACAAACGAATTACCTAGCTACCAACTTAGTCAGGTACCTACGAGTTTGCTGGTTGCTTTTTAGAACTAAAGACTTTGAATAAAATATTTATATTTTTTAATCCTGCTTAACTCAACAATCTGGCATAGACATGTAGCTGCTTCTTAGTCAATTTCTTCTGTATATTTTGTTTCTTTCAGCCGTAACGAATTCTCTATTGATCGCTCTCACCATTCTTTGTCTTCAGTGCTAGACCTGCAAGTACATATCAGGAGTGGATTACAATTCTAGACGACTAACTAACATAGCTAAAATGACCAACAGGACCGTAATCACGAATTTCCGATCAATAAATTCCACGAGTAAACATTATCTTCAGGATGTAAAACACCATCTATGTTTGAAGTGATTTACTAATATGGTGGCAAAGTATCGTCTCGGTAAACTAGATGGCGTTAAATACAACTAGGCGGTTAAGTGTTGGGAAATAGGCTGATTAGAATATATATTTTATCGATTTTATCTAAAAAATGTTTTGACTTTAGGGGGGATATTTGGAATAAATAAACTAAAACCATAAATGTATTTTGTCGTCATTTATTCATAAAGACAATTCAATAAATGAACGCACTAAATTACAATAATTTTGAGATATGTCACTTAAATATTAATCGGTGGTGATTATTATGATTTTATTTAATATTTATTATAAATAATTTTGGTGTTACATATTTTATTTGACCTTTGACCTTAAAAGGAAGTTTTCGGAATTCAGGAAAATGAAGTATCAATATAGGTTTTAAACCTTGCGCGAAGAGGTACAGAGGGTCAATAAATTCATAATTTCACCACCTTTGCGTTATATTCATAATTATGTATATAATAAGCTACAATACTCGCTATTGTTATAGATCAGTTACTGGAAGACAAATCGTATGGCTTTTAATATTTTAGTACAATATCATTAATACAAATGCACCGATATGTACGTTATGCTACCAAACTATTGAGGAAAAAAATCTACAGGAGTACAATACAAAATATTAGGAAAATAGAATTATATTTTATTTATTTTCTCATCTAGTAGAAAAAGTTTTCAGAAACATCAGAATTCTTAAAATGAATTTAATTTATTTTTATTAGATAGTTAGAGCCCGACCAACATTGGCTTTTTTCGTCATTTTCATCGTAATTATTATTATCTGTGTTTCATTTTAAATAAGGTTTTTGTGCGAGAAATTAATCATCTAAGTCAGTACAAATGGCATTGCTGTTTGCTGTGCATAAAAAAATTAGGAACCCACTTTTTAAGCTTATGCAAGCCTCTTCGAGCCCAAAAACGATCTCAAGTCGAGCTCTATATAAGAGTAAAATCTTTGAAGATGAAACAGTGCTATCCAAATCGTAAAATTCGAAAAGTGGCTTACTTAGTCAAGAAATATATACAATACAATAGAATGAGAAAAGCTATTGTAATGTAATAAATATATCGAAAAATTGAAGTAAATATACAAAAAAAGCAAGGAGCTGTCGTCAAACAAAAGCAATGTACAGCTAAGCGATTACAAGGGACTATAAGACTAACTTAGACTAACCCTAACTCCATACAAATTATAACTTATGATACAACAATGATCACAAACGCATATCCACATTAACTTAGATATTATTAATAAACGATATGTGTAATAATTGATGAGTATAATTAGTAAATAATATAAGCCTTTCGACTCAACATGAAGCATAACACACAGCGATCCTTAACTAGCAAAACTTGGTACTAGTGTCAGAGATTATAATACCATTAAAACATATACCGTCAAACGGAGTGAATAGGGACGCAGGGGTGAATCGGGACGAAATTTTAAAAGGGATTTTTACTTTGAAATAATATAGTTTGTTACCAGCAAGGACGTTAAAATCTTAAATTGTAATTTAGTTAAAACAAGAGATCTCTTTGGTAACAAACTCTATTATTTCAAAGTAAAAATCCCTTTTAAAATTTCGTCCCGATTCACCCCTGCGTCCCTATTCACCCCGTTTGACTGTATCTATTATTCTAAAATATGTCTTTCCTATACAAAAACTTAAACGCTAAAAGGTATACATTAAAAATATATGCCTATTCTATGCAAGCTGTAGAAAACTAAAACCTTTCAAAAAAAATATAGCAAGTATGGAAGATTGTAGAGGTAGATCGATAATGGCTATACTGAGTTGGAAAACGTACTAAACATAGATTGATATTATTTTTTAATCTTACAAATTAATTGTAAAGTTATACTAAAAGTCGCCTTTAGCAGTAAAATATACACAAGTTTTTTTTTACCAGCTAAAAGTAATATAATTTGTATCTATACATGTTTACTTAAATTTAATCATCTTAAACTATAAAAACACTAGAAGACCAAGTTTTGCGCACAAATACAACATCTATTCAGCCATAATGTCGTAACGACGGCATTCAATAAAAACGTACTTATTGCTTGTACACGTAATGGCGATAGTAGTATTAAACTACACCGCAAACAATCACAAATTAATATATTTCATTATAATTACAATGATATTTTTAATTAAAAAGTATATTTTATTATCCTTTGATATGTATTTATGAGTAATGAACGATTAACTATGATTATATGATTAAATAATTAACTTAATGTATGATTCAAATAGGTATAACCAGGATTAGAGCAGCGGCCACTTTTCCTACCTTATAAGTATTTTTTATCCACTGAGTTTGATGAAGCAGTTTCTTTTCATTTATCACTGGCAAAATTCATCATGTTTTTTAGTAATGGCTTTGTTTCCATAACTTTTTTTTCATACAAGTCATATTGGCAACGCTTCAGAGTCTACGAATAGATTTCTCATACATTCCAATTGTTTAAGTGAATGATAGTATGAGTAAGGTAATGTACCTATAGCTAAGTGACATTAATTATACATTCCAATAGTACAGTCGACTGTCGTTAATTCAAACCTGCAATAATTCGACCCTCTCTATAATTCAAAGTTAACACTAGTTCCCTACTAAATCTCTTGATATTTCGAATTAAATCAATACATTTTTGTGCACTTGGTAATTCGAACGAAAAAATCAGTGCTACGCAACAAATCGACGCGTTAATTCGAACTCGTCGGCGTCAAACACTCGACAATTCAAAGTTGCAGAGAGAAAGACACAGTAAGATTGTAAGTAGGTACATTTTGAGGCAAGTTCAAACTTGTATCATCGTACACGCGCTTTTGTTTTTGTTATGATTAGTTTGACACACACTTCTGCACGAATTGTTTTGTATTATGTTTCGGTTACTGTTACACTCTTTCGTTGGTATACAGATTAAAAGTTTGTGTTAGTTATGGAGTTCTAAAAAGTATAAATGCTTGACAATTGCTGAAAAGAAGAAATTAATCGACAAAGTAGAACAAGGTGAGAAGAAAAGTGATGTTGCAAAAGAATTTAAGATTCCTCTGAGTACTCTCTCAACCATAATAAAGCACAAGGAGAAAATGTATGCTGCTCAAACTGTTGGAGTTCGGAAACGAACTACTAAAGGTGGATTTCCCCGTCTGGAAGAAAGCCTGGTCGTTTGGCTAAGACAGTATAAAGGACAAAAAGTGTCTATTAGCGGAAACTTGTTAAAGGAAAAAGCAAAAGAGTTTGCGACTACTCTAAGCATCAAAAACTTTTATCTGTGACAGATACGAATGAAAACAGCAACGACGAAGATGAGGACGATACATCAGAACCTTTGGCGGAGGTGTCAGTTAAGGAAGCAAGAGCCTCATTGGATACCTTACAAAGCTTCTGTCTACAAAACGAAAGTGATGAAAAAGCATTTCAGGGACTTTTTCTCTTAAAAAAAGTTATTGAGCAGTCTGAGCAGCAGCAATGTGTTTTGAAGCAAACCAGTATAACAGAGTTCTTTCGAAAGAATAATTAATTCACATGATATACCTCTAAACTTTTGTCTTTGTTAAAGAATAGCAGTTAATAAATAAAAATTAATTAACACTTAATAATTCGAAGTTTTATTTATTTTCTCTCAAAAATTTCGAACCATTTGATATTTCAAACTCTCGATAATTCGTAATATTTTAAGAGTCCCTCGAGTTTCGAATTAACGAGAGTCAACTTGTGAAGTTGAGTAAAAAATAAAATATTCAAATCAACCACACGTCTATTTCATGAAAAAAATCTGCAAACAAAAGTCAACCTTATCGCCCTAAACACTAATTAAGCATCAATTAAACTACTTAGACCACCAGATGTGAGTAGATTATCCAATTTAGATGCTGGAAAACTTTTATTTCTGAATCTAAATAAAGATTTATCATTTGAGACATTTCAACTTTGTCTCTGGGATGGCAACGTATTTTCAAGGCCTCTGGTATTGAAGATGTTCATAGGCAGCGGTGTCCACTTAACATCAGGTCGCTCGTAGGTTTGTTTGTCATCCAAAGAAATAAAAATAAAAAATATAATAATAATCCTGGCTATACCCAAAATAAAATTATTTTATACTATTCCTAACGATATTTCAAATTATATGTAAGCCAATTTTCTCTTTAACACAAGTTACATATCATAAAACTATCCTATTTAGGTTATTTGGGGTTACATGGGGATTAAATACATTTTTACATCATACCAACCTTTAACAACATCTTTAAACAATCACTTAATATTTTCTGATTACTTGAGAGATTCCTTGAATATACATATCAATATAAAACAGTTATTTGATTAATAGTTTTTACTGTAACTATACTAATGTCGACATATCGAGCAATCTTATCGATAGGACGCGCATCACTAGACATCTGCCACAGTGAATATTATCGCGCGCGATTTACGTTTTTATAATAAGTCTAAACTTTTTTAGAGTTCCAAAACTTTTAAATGTTTATTTTATTAAGGAAAAGACATTTTGGAATTAAAAACAGTAAGTATAAGAAGATATGAAACTCTTTCGCCAATTCCGTACCATTTTCTTCCGTCCATGAATTTTCTGATTAGAATTTGTCAAAAATATGACGCCATCGTATTTACGTAATACTCTAGAGTTATTACAAAAACGTGTTGTACAATAATTTAATGGCATACACTTGTGGACACATTTAGGGGAACAGTCATATTTTAATCGAGATTTTTTTTTTGGTATTATTTTAAGTGTGTGGTAAGATGGTCATAATAATATGTTATTTAAAAATCGCCTGGTTTTTTTATTAATATTTTCTATATTTTTTCATTAGTTAACGTCCCCTAAATATGTGCAGAAGAATTAAATAATGCATAATATAATTAATAAATCTCACTTGATTCTTAGTTCTTACATATAACAACAGTTTGGTCTACCGCACTAAGAAATTTAACCACTTGGCATACAATACAATCTTTATAGATCTCACTATATCAACGATGATCTACTTCAAACTCGCCTTTATAAATATTTGGAATAAAGTTCTTTTTTGTTTAAACAAACTGAAAAGGAAGTTCCAAATTCATATTCAAAAAAGGCCATCTTTCGATTTGAAAACAATAAAAAAAGATGAAATCAGGAATAGAAGGAAAATATTATTTTTATTTGAAAATCACTTTCATTTTAATGCAAAGAAGTTTACCTTGAAAAGAAAAAAATATTCAAATTAGATTATTTCGATTTTTTGTGAATTTAGATGTACTATCTAGGGTCAATTTATCTAACATGATGAAATTTAAGTATCCTTTTATTTATTATCTTCAAATCACGTACATTACTTCAAATGTCATACAGACTTACTATATCTGTTTTTATTATTATATATCTTTTCTAAACAACTGATTATCTACGTGGCAACATTTACTACTTCAACACAAAAATTAATTCAATTTATTATAAAAACCCAAAAAACTACCAATTTTTTTTTTCTTTACTTAAACAACCCTACGAAAAATTACAAAAAATATTTGAACCCACAAAAAACTTCGATGTCTCCCGCCTACTCCATAGTATCATACTGTACCTTCTTGACTTTCAAATAGCGCCAGGCTGCGTAGGCGCAGAGCGTGGCGGCCGTGGCCAGCGCCAGCGCCGCGCCCACGGCCACCGGCGCCGCCTCGGCGCGCGCGCGGGCTGCGCGGGCGCACGCCCACGGCGGACCGAACTCGCCGCCGCGCTTGTACATGAACGCTTGCAGGCGCATCTCGCGGAGGTACAACTTCGCGCGGTGGATGGTGGCGGGGCTGGAAGTATAAGCAGGTTGTATAGCTACCATACCTCATCCAGGAATTGAGTACTTTAAAAAGGTATTAGTAATGCCTGCCCCGTTGACCTCTTTGTCACAAACGCGACTGATGAGCGTGGGGTCCCAGGTTGGATTCCCAGGTCGGGCAAAAAATGTTATTGGGTTTTTCCATTACGAATTTCTCAGTAGCAGCACGGAGTTTGGAAGTTGGTGGTGTGAGACCCCCGTGCCTGGGAAACCCCGTAAAGCCATTAGCCCCGGCTGTCATTCGTAGATCTTTGACCGTCGCTACGAATAGTCAGAAGCCGGGAAGTCTAGCAACCAGTCTAACCAACAGGTTTCGTGTTGCCCACTAACTACGTTGTGGGGGTCAGATAGGCAGTCGCTTCATGTAAAACACTGGTATTCAGCTGCATCAGATGGGAAAAGGCTAAGCAGATGATGATGTAGTTGGTATTAGCAATAAACCAGTGTTTATTTTGTACTAGCTTCTGCTCGCGACTTCGTCCGCGTAGTTTTTTCACCCGCATTAGGTTCCGTCTTTGGTTACTGCTCCGCACCTATTAGTCGTAGCGTGATGTTACATAGCCTATATATAGCCTTCCTCATTAAATGGACTACCTAACACAAAATTTTCAAATTCGAACCAGCAGTTCCTGAGTGTAAATAAAAATAGACGTCTAGCCGGCAGTGGGACAATAATAGACTGGTATTTTATTGTCTTGTTACAAATGTGGGTACAAATACAAATCATACTTGGTTTACAAGTACAAAATAAATTTTAAAATGACAGACAAACACAGACACGTCAAACTTACAACACCTCGTCGCTTTTGCGTCCGGGGCTAAAAATAGCCCTCACATAGTCCCTTACTTGTATTGGTAATCTCTTAGTAAGCAGATTGACAGCCTCCTTCAAAATCCTAAAACCAGAAACTAAGGCAAACATCACTCACTTGGCATCTTCTTCCGCCAGCTCAATGACAGTTTCTTCAGGACATGAGTACGACTTCCCGACGGGTGTGGGGAACAGGAGTTCCCTGGAGTCTGTGCTGAGAGTGACCTTCCGACCCTGGTTGGCTGCGTGTTCGAGGATGCGGGCGCTGGAGTTGTATGTGAGGCGGAGACTGTCGGCGTACCAGCGTTCGCCTCCAGGCGTCTGGAAATGGGCGAGATTATGAGCAAAACTTCTGACTATTCAACCAAAGATCAGGAAGCAATATTCCACTTAGTTGACTTTAAGGAACGCTTGCATTTATTTATTTAAACATTACACAACAAAAAATTAAAAAATTTACGTAACCCCCGACAGAAGAATAAAAATCCCTACCGTAGCCAACATGCACCAAAAAAAAAAAAAAGCCAACATGAGAGCTGATTACTTTAAAACTGCTGAACCTATTTCCATCAAACATAGCTTAGAACACTCCTGACTAATTCAGCTATCAAACATAAAAAACAAAATCAAAATCGGTTCATGCATCCGGGAGCTACGGTGCCACAGACAGACACACACACAGACACGTCAAACTTATAACACCCTGTCGTTTTTGCGTCGGGGGTTAAAAAAGTATAAAGACGGACTTGAGCATTCTCACGGCTAACCAAAGGTGGTGATGAGGTAACATGTCAGGTGCAAAATATTGTAGGTAATATTAGGCTCCATCTGATAAAAACGCTTGTGTTTATATATTTAATTACATTTTTTTATATTAATTGTCATTGAGGTGAGATTGAATCTAGATAATTAGTAGAATTGGCCTTCAAAAAGTATCGTATACAGTAATTACATTACCAAAATCTTCAAGACGAAGTCAACAAAAAAAAACATACCTAGGTACAGTCGACCACACAATTTTGTTTTTTTATATTTGGTTGATTAGCTATTTTTTTTCTTAAAGATTTAATTTCTCCCTCTAACGGTATATTTAATCTACAATGTAATCTAAAACAAACAAAACAGTAACAAACAAGGTGCACTTTTGCATCGCAATGCCTTCCAAATCCAGCTACCTCCTGGAATTTGACGAGCATGCAAAACTGAACCTTGTATGATAAGTTAATGAGGCGCACTTACTTTAGAAAAAGAGAACTCCAGGGCGAAGTCTTTGAAGGTCAGCAGTAGTGTTGCTGCATCGCTCTCCTTACATACACCGGCGACATTTGCATTGTTGGGCACAAACGTGTTCGCATCCTGGAAGAAGACAGTTTGAATTATCCTACTAATACTATCAACTAGTTCCTGCCCACGACTTCGTCCGCGTCAAAGTTAATATATTATCCCACGGGAACCGTAAACTTTTCCTGGGTAAAAAGTATCCTATGTGTTATTCCACACTACAATCTATTTCAGTGCCAAATTTCATCGTTCGCATAGGCTATATAGAAGGACAGAACAACATAACATACCATCACGCCGGTATTCCCCGAAGGGTTAGGCAGAGGCATCCCAACGTACACCCACAATTCGCCGGTATGTTTAGGTCCCATGTAATAGGAGGCAACCCATTGCCATTAACCGGGCACAAATCCTAACTCCGAGCTGCTACTGAGAATTGCGAAGAAAAACCCAATAACACTTTTGTTTGACATGGGAATCCAGAACGTAAGACCTCTAGCGTAGCAGCCGCGCTTAGGATCACTAAGCTAACGAGTCAGTTAAAGATGTACCAAAAATAGAGATCGTAAGAAATTTCACATGAATGAAACCGCGAGCAAAAGTTAGTTCTAATACAAAACTTAGTTCCACAATTGTAACACCTCCACTATATGCTTCTGATATTTACAGCAAAAGTTTATCCTAACATCCTAATTAATTAAAACGTTTGCTGAACTTCAAACAAAGGTTAATTACTTAAAACCATCTACATAGCGCGTGGAACTTGATTTATGCGTTCAAAGTTTATTATTTTAATTTTGAGCCTTCAAAACTGGGAATCCGTAAGTTATTTGTGAGCTGCCTAGATAAGTACCCAGACTTTGTGGGCAGTACAATATGTTGCCTAAAACCACAAAAAACATTTGTGAATCTTTGGCTAAATTTAAGAAATAATTTGTTATTATTATTTCTTTTACCCATTTCATTTACATTCATATATTTATCATACATTTAAAAATACAATTTAAACTGCCTCGGTAGCCATTGCCACAGCCATAGCCACACAAATAATTTAAATAATAGGCTACAGATATTAAAAACTGTCTGCCTCGGTAGCCTAGTGGTCCTAAGCGCGACTGCTACGCTAGAGGTCTTGGGTTCGATTCCCAGGTCGAGCAAAAAGTGTTATTGGGTTTTTCTATGAAATTCTCAGTAGCAGCTCGGAGTTAGGATTTGTGCCCGGTTAATGGCAATAGGCTCGCCCCTTATTACATGGGACCTAAATATACCGGCGAACTGTGGGTGTACATTGTTACACCTCTGCCTAACCCTTCGGGGAATACAGGCGTGATGGTACATTTAAAAATATAAAAAATAGTAGTAATAGTCCTGTCAGTGACGATAGATCGATCCCAATACAACGTGATATTGCCATCAAGAACTGGTACTTCCAATTCAACAAGACTGTATTTCAGGGCAAGTTCCTGGTAGATAATCCTGGCTACAAGGTTATGTCTATGCAAGTAGCCAGCCGCGAACACTTAGATATAATGTGACGTTTACCCATATTATTATTATTCTTAATCTTTCTGTTTCTAGATTTTACTTAACTTTATTCTAATTACTGTGTTAGGTAGTTGTTAAAGTACTTGTGCATGCTGTGGTGTCCTATAAGTGAAGGAGTGTACCTACGTAATACCTTTTCTTGACTATTCTTTGTATGTCATAATTTGTGTATATCTTATATTGTAGTTAGTGTTGAGCTAAGTGGTACTGATCCTCCCGTCATGTTCGTGAACGGGTGCAGTCAGGATTGGTCATCTCTTAACTGCCATGGCTTACATCTTTAGTACTATTTTTTTTTATTGTTTTATATTCCTCTTCATTGTTTTCACATATAGAAGCAACAAGAATATTGTAACCAAGATTTTGTAAAAACCAATTTGAACAGAATGTCCATAGAGACCTACGTTTTTGAACGAGCAACTAGCTTCAACTTTTTGTATGGGTGACTTCTTGACAATTCAAAAGTGCCTGTAAATGGTCTAATTGAAATAAATGTTTTGACTTTGACTTTGACATCCTAAATAAATAACTAAAATAAATATGTAATATTACTATCACTGATTAGGATTACACAGATAAAAGAGAAGAAGAGAAGAAATAAGAAGAGAGAAGAGATAATGTAGACTGGTAGAAAATGCCTAAGGCATTAAGTCCGCCTTTGTACAGTGTATTTTTTTACATTATGTGCATAAAGTTTAATAAATAAATAAAGAAATAAAAAAAGTTAAGGTTTTTTATTTCGAAACTGTTAATGTCTAACCTAAGTTACTATGTATGAATGAAATGCCGTAGGTATTTGTCAATAAGGTCCCTAACTACACTGATCCTCCATGCCTCCCTTTTCTGGTCTCTGAGCCCCCCACTTTGAACACCCCAGCTCTAAAAAAATATTCTAGAACACAGACAGTTATTTTAAATTTTAACAAGAAATATGAGTCCCTGTGGTACTCGACTAAGAATTGAAATTATATTGCATTGGGAATAGTAAAAGTCGATTCAAGAAAATTATAATCTAACAGAGTTGTGTCGTGTGAAGGTACTTGGCAATCGCCTCGTGGCCTCGTAAAATGGTTTTACGACAATTTTAAGACTTCGAATCCAGGAAATAGAATGATCTAGAAGCCTAGTACCTACTCCTCGTAATACTTCGCCAATAGTAACAAATACTCAGTGTAAAAAGACAAAGCCGTAAGTTGTCTAGATGATTATTTTTCCCATCATTGTGATCATTTTTTTCTTCTGGTAACCGTTTTGTTACGGAGATATTAAAGGGCAAAGATCTGACTTAATATTATAAATAAGAAAGTTCGTGAGGATGAATAGATTTTTGTTACTCTTTCACGCTTATACGGCTGATCGTATCTGGATATTTGGCACTGAGATAGATTTTAGTGTAGACGAACTCATAAGATAATTTTTATCCCGGATAAATGTACGGTTCCCGTATATAATATACCATCACGCCTGTATTCCCCGAAGGGTTAGGCAGAGGTGGAACAATGTACACCCACAGTTCGCCGGTATATTTAGGTCCCATGTAATAAGGGGCGAGCCTATTGCCATTATCCGGGCACAAATCCTAACTCCGAGCTGCTACTGAGAATTTCATAGAAAAACCCAGTAACACTTTTTGCTCGACCTGGGAATCGAACCCAAGACCTCTAGCGTAGCAGTCGCGCTTAGGACCACTAGGCTACCGAGGCAGCTCCCGGTAGTTCCCGTATGTGTATATCAAATTTGACGCGGACAGAGTCGCGGTCCAGTATTATAATATATAATTTTTTATGCAAGGTACGTCATATTCACGTGTAATCCTGTATACAAAATATTGTAACACGAAAATTTTAAAAGAGTCATCATCATCTACAGCCTTTTCCTAACTATGTTGGGGTCAGCTTCCAGTCTAACAGGATGTATCAGTGTTTTACATGGAGCGACTGTCTATCTAACCTCCACAACCCAGTTACTGGGCAACACGATACCTATTGGTAAGATTGGTTGTCAGACTTCCTAGCTTCTTACTATCCGTAATGATTAATACTAATGTTATTTATTTAAAAAGAATAACTATTTAATTTCTTGCCAATTTCTTCATACGGAACTACCTTTTGGAATGGGCTACTAAATTCTTTTTTTTTTTCTTGTAGATATATGACGTTCTGAAGTACCTTTTAATGTCAAAGTCAAGAAACTCTCTTCTTTCTCATTTAAAACCATTCTACCTAATGTGAATTCTGGCCACGACAGCACGACGAGGTGCATAAAAATATCAAAGAGTTCTAAGGCCCGAACTCCAAAAAAGCGGAGAGGAGAGGAGGTGCGTTGTAAACAACCAATGGGATACTGTGTTGAATTATAGCTTAGCGGCGAGATGTGAAAATAACGCAAGCTGATTGGTTGTACTAGACATCTCCTTTCCCCTCCGCTTTGATGAAGTCCGGGCCTACAGGTACTCACAGCTCTCTCGTTGAGTTTGGTGACGTAAGATATGTCTAGAAGAGCATCCACCATAAGCAGGATGCAGGTCTCCCCATCCCTGCCCAGCAGTCGATATGTTGCCGTGTTCAGACTTCTTTCTGTTACTGCTTCCTGCAAATTGGAATTAGAACGATTTTAGTTTAAGTGAGTGACGGGCCTGTGGACGGTGAGCAATGTGTAGCTCATAGTCCGTACGTTGCATAACGACAGGTCGTGTCGATGGCGCGTTCATGTTCCACGCGCGCGTCAAAGAGATGTCAGCAAATCGCAGGGGCCACTCAGCCTCGATGCCTGCCAGGGCGCGCTTGGCGTAGAACGCAAGGGGCACAAGAAGGAACATGGATGGGGTTTAGTCTGTAAAATTCTGACACTCCCTTTTTTTGATAACATTTCTATGACACCAATCTGAAAGAATCCTTTTAATTATTATATTTTTCCAAATCGGTTAATAAATGACGGAGATCCGAGGTAACAAACAAAAATTAATACAACCAAATTAGTTAATAACCTCCTTCTTTTTTGAAGTTGGTTAAAAACAAAGGTAAGATGAATTAATAGGCATTTGGGCCTCTTTATTATTGGCTACCCAGAAACAAATAAAAAAATAGGCTGTCATAAGGACTACTACACGTTACATTAGCATTTCGGAACCGCGGTCACATTAGCACGTCGGTGAAGCAAACTCTTTAACGTGCCGGTGACGCTGTCACATTAGCATGACAGTCACGCTGTCACATTAGCATGACAATGACGCTGTCACATTAGCATGACAGTCACGCTGTCATATTAACATGACAGTCACACATGACAAGTCTACACTTAAAAAAGTACGAAGTCTTACCGTAGATCCGCCAGGCGCGATGGTAGTCTTGCTATACTTGGTGACCCTCGGCCTCCTCGTGGACGCCTGGCTGTCCAGCTGAAGGCTCTGCACTGAGCACACCACCAACACTGCCAACACACACCGCATAGATGTATAAACACTGCACTTTATTGAATAACCCTCTAGATTTAACTAGACAACCCTATTTGCTCAACAGTTTAACTGAATGTCCCTATTTTGGGCACTTGTTTTACTGAAAGTCGTTGTTGGTACTCCGGTTTCACGAAACACCCCGAATTGTTTATCATTTTTATTATTACTGGCCTAATAGATAACTAAATAACTGCAATAATAGATTTAAAGTCACATTTCTCATAAACTACTAGTTAAAAAAATCCGTCTTCATGAACACAACACTGATAGAACTACGTCTCGCAATGTCATTCATTTTGCATGACAAATACAAAAACAAGGTATTTTTAATCATGTTTACATTATGATAACGTTCGTTTTAACTAAACACTATTCCCGATGATAAAAGCGCGTACGAGTTCCTTCAAAACAACAATTTCAAAGAGAATATTTCAAAGACTGTTATTCTTAGATAGAGTACAAGAAGAGATGGTCAAGTGCATATAATAGCGTTGATTTGTTAAGTGATGTTCTTTAAATATATCGATACCTAGCAATAATATTTTAGAAAACATTAATATTTCAACGTCGATTTCATCTCGAAGCTATAGTTTGTTTTCCTTCATCTTGCTATTAAGCAAAGATACAAGAAGATTGTATATAGCCCCCTGGCCCAGTCATTTAGATCTTTGACAGTCGTTCCGGATAGTCAGTAGCCCGAAATTCTGAAAACCAGTCTAGTTGTCAACTGCCTCGGTAGCATAGTGGTCTTAAGCGCGACTGCTACGCTAGAGGTCCTGGGTTCGATTCCCAGGTCGAGCAAATTATTATAGGGTTTTTATATAAAATTCTCAGTAGCAGCTCGGAGTTAGGATTTGTGCCTGGTTAATGGCAATAGACTCGCCCTCTATTACATGGGACCTAAACATATTGGTGAAATGCGAATGTTCATTGGTACACCTCTACCTAAACCTTAGTAATACAGGCGTGATGGTATGTTGTCAAATTACTGGGTAACTGGATACTTGTGTTACCCTGTAACTGGATTGTGGAGGCAGCCGCTCCATGTAAAATACTGCTATTCCGCTACATCCAGTTGGACTAGAAGCCGACCCCAACATAGTTGAGAAAAAGGTAGGCAGTAGATAAATAAAGAATTTCAACAAAAGCCTGAAAGCTTTCCTTAACCCTAACATGTTCTTTCAACATGACATTTCATTGAAACAAACAGCTATTCTTCATGCCTAACCCTTACGCAACCAAGACAGTTCACATCGCAACGCAAAACGAATGCTCTTTTTATTATGTCTGTTACTCTGAAAGGGCATAATCTGTCTTATACATACGTCTGACCTAGATTTGTGAACAAGAAGCTTCGCGTAAGATTAATATTTTCCGTAAAAGCCCTATCTTATATTCAGAAGCAAGTGATTAATGATTCCAGTCTGGTTTTAGTACAAAATATCTTTGTGTTGGGGCGAATTAATTAAATCATCGAAAATGCTTCGTCATCACTTTAATTATTGTAATAATAGATGTTTTGAGGTTATTTTTATACGTTGTAAGAGTTTTCTATCAGAATGTATGTTCAAGATAATTCTGTGAGTACTGTGGTCACTCCTACTACTACTTTACTTCATTATAGGGCTCTACTAACTGCCTCGGTAGCCTAGTGGTCCTAAACGCGACTGCTATGCTAGAGGTCTTGGGTTCAATTCCCAGGTCGAGCAAAAAGTGTTATTGGGTTTTTCCATTAGGATTTGCGCAGTAGCAGCTCGGAGTTAGGATTTGTGCCCGATTAATGGCAATAGGCTCGCCCCCTATTACATGGGACCTAAATATACCGGCGAACTGTGGGTGTACATTGTTACACCTCTGCCTAACCCTGCGGGGAATACAGGCGTGATGGTATAGGGCTCTAACTATATGATTTAAAGACACGAACGTTTTATAGATCATTTCATTGATATGCCACTGACTCGAAGGTGGCCAAACAATCGCCTTCACTTATAAAAACCGTCTATTCTAATTCATTCGAATTCCAAAAAGGAATTCGACTGAGTGTTTGGATGCAAACTGATTCAGCCAGGTTGATTCGGTGAACAACCTTCACAGTACCTTCTAAAACACAATGATCTATTGACAATAGTGGTTCGGTTTATTTTGAGAATGCACAAGAAAGGGTAGAATTGACATTGTATAGATAAGTTTAACCATGGATTCAGTAAATGATTCTAAGGGTGTAAGCGATGATACAAAAGTGCTACACCCACGTGGCCAAAATGTATAGAACAGCTGTTTCTTTTTTATAACTGAAACGAACCCGGTCTAGAATCATGTACTGAGTTTATTTTTTCCTTCTATACAGTGATAAATATGATAGACATTTAAGTATGTCAAAAATCAAAAAAAGAATACAAAAATATTTACATTCCAAAGTTAAATAAAAACTATCGATGAATGTCCTGATAATAGGCACATCACTACGCTAGTTAGTCCATTGTGGAAAAGTTTGTAGGCAGAGCGAGCAACACAATTGTCGTCTTATACATGACTGCTGAGGTCCATTTAGCAATTCATTTTACGAGTTTTGTCTATAGCTATGTTATATAGCTAGATTGTAAATCATTGTTCAGTTTATCAAATCAAATACATATGTAGGTATTGTAGAGGCTCCGGCTGGCTGAACCAAATACAATCTTTTGCATATGAGATAAATGCTATTTTAGAATGAGAGAGACTTGATAAATCAGCTGTCAGCCTCGAAAATTAGTAAGATAAAAATACATACCATCACGCCTGTATTCCCCGAAGGGTTAGGCAGAGTAACAATGTATACCCACAGTTCACCGGTATGTTTAGGTCCCATGTAATAGGGGGCGAGCCTATTGCCATTAACCGGGCACAAATCCTAACTCCGAGCTGCTACTGAGAATTTCATAGAAAATCCCAATAACACTTTTTGCTCGACCTGGGAATCAAACCCAAGACCTCAAGCGTAGCAGTCGCGCTTAGGAACACTAAGCTAACGAGGCAGTTAAACTACCCAAAATAAATGCGAGCTTAAACAGTAGACATTGATGACCTTGAATACATATGTATCAAGAAGTTCTTATTGGATATCGACCCAAACACCCAGAAAAGATCCCCCCAAAAATGGACTTGATGTTTGTGCTCACGACTCGTGCCGGTTACTATACGCCGTGGTAAGGATGGTCAGACTTCACGAAGGTAAATAAAAGCGAAACGTGAAAATACATCTCAAAAAATGCTTAGAGTAGAGCTAAAAGCATTCCATGACCCACTCTAAAGATTCCATTCGTTAATCTGGATTATATAAAGTCTGTCTGACGGACAGACATATTTGAAGACTTATATGATACTATATTAGGTTTTTTTTTTTTGGAGGGGGTGGGAAACCGTTAAATAACTTCTCCCATGTTCCTTCTTGTGCCCTTTGCGTTCCTGGGGCGCGGTATCTCTTACGAACAACCCGCAGCCCCGGCAGGCATCGGCCCTCAGTGGCCCCTTCCTTTGCTGACATCTCTTTAAGGCGCGCGTGGAACACGAACGCGCCGTCGACACGGCCTGTCGTTATGCAACGTAAGGACGGTGAGCTATCCATTGCTCACCGTCCACAGGCTCGTATCTACGGTGGCCGGGAGTCGTCTCACAATACTATATTAGGATAATTTTGCAAAAATAATCTTGAGAAAATAATGTATATCTGTCTGAGTATGGATTTGTGGTCGGTCGATGACAAAAATAGCAATGGCCTTATAAGGGATGGAAGGGACAACGTAACTGGAACTGTTACAATAGATTTAGTACATCATTCTAAAAACCCGAGTAATGAATTTGGTTATTAATAAAAATCGACCAAGTGCGAGTCGTAATAGTCAGACTCATGCACAAGGGGAGTTGTGGAGATCAGATAGGCAATCGCTCCATGTAAAACACTGGTATTCAGCTGCATCCGGTTAGGCCGACCCCAATAGAGTTGGGAAAAGGCCAGATGATGATGATATGTAACTACTATTATATTATTCATATATCTGTATCCATATCCAGATCCGAAATTGCATATCCATAATATCCTTGATGTAAATAAAAAGTTGTCAGTCAATATTTACCTTCTAACAACGGAAATCTCTTACAAAATAAATCTTAAACCCATCTCAGAGATAGGGACGATATCCCACCAGGGAATTGCCAGTGTTGCCAACCTTTAAAACTGTCAAGACTATGGTAATTTATCCACATGTATAGAATTTCTTGGTGCTAGAATTTAAGTTTTATTTACCTTTCTATTGTAATTTTGTAAGACGAAACAAAAACTGTCACAAGATATTGTGTGAATGTCGCTCATGATAAAATAAATACAAATTTTATTTAGGTTTATTAACAAAATATTTTGGACTGCCCTGTTGGTCTTGTGGTCGCAAGCGCGTCTGATGAGCACGGGATCCTGGGTTCGATTCCCGGTCGGGCAAAAAGTGTTATTAGGTTTTTCCATTACGAATTTCTCAGTAGCAGCACGGAGTTTGGAAGTTGGTGGTGTGAGACCCCCGTGCCTCGGAAAACACGTAAAGAAGATCTTTGATAGTCGTTACGGACAGTCAGAAGCCAGAAAGTCTGACAACCACTCTTACCAAGACGTATCATGTTGCCCAGTAACTGGGTTGTGGAGGTCAGATAGGCAGTCGCTCCATGTAAAACACATGGTATTCAACTGCATACGGTTAGACTGGAAGCCGACCCTAACATAGTTGGGAAAAGGCTAAGCAGATGAAGAAAATATTTTAGAATATTCATACAAATATAATGCTACATATTAATATGCATATCTTGTTACTTATTATAAATGCAAAAGTTGGATGGATGAATGGATGTTCCTTTTTTAATCACGCCAGAATGACTAAACGGATCTAGACGAAATTAGGCACATAGATTAATTATAGTTTGGAATAACACATTCATTACTTTGTATCCCTGAAAAATGTACGGTTCCCGAGAGGTTAATATATTCACTTTGACGTGGACAAAGTCGCGGGGAGCTGCTAGTTAGGCTGTAATAAGTACGAGTATCCTATAGCGTTTTGCTTTAATTTTATACGACAAGGACATTCAGTGTTACCCATTGATAAAATAAAGCCTTCAAACTGAATAAACATTACGTGTTGAACAGGGTGACCAATTAAAAAATCGATCCAATCTACATTTTGTTAACACGGCTTGCTCGTGACAGGCCCTCATAACCTTAGTGATTCTTTCATTGTTAAATTCATGCACGATATATTATTTCCACTCATAATTTATACTAATACTTGATTCTGCCCGCGATTCCGTCCTCGTCAAATTTGATATATTATCCCAGGGGTATCGTACGTTTTTCCGGGATAAAAAGCATCCTATGTGTTAAATTTCATCCTGATCCGTTCAGTCGTTTGAGCGTGAAAGAGTAACAAACAAACATCCATCCATCCATTATCACAAAAACATTGTAATATTAGTAGGATAAATTAAATACTAGTGTGATTATAAAGCTGAAGAGTTTTGTTTCTTTTTTGCACGAAACTGTTATACCTACGACAAAATAATTTTGTTAAAAGGAAACTTCGTTATCCTTGAGTGCTATAGGCTATATTTTATTATCACGCGGACAAAACCACGGATAAAAACTAGTGTCAGATAAATCATTAGCTCAACAATATACGACACTTTACCAAAAAAATCGTCATCAAAAAGTTCCTAATTCAGATTCCATAGACAAAAAAAACAAAAGTTCAAATCCACGTTCCATTGTCCAAGTATCAATTAAAAGAAACAAAAGAGTCACTGTGGCTTCACTGTCAAAACAAACACAGTAAGTCAGCCCAACAAATTAACAAAACAACTTTTTTTTTCAGAGCTCGAAAACCAATTCCCGATACGAACGGTGTAATGGGAGAAAACAAGAAAAAAACTGGATGTTATGAACAGTCAACAGCATAAAGGCTGTTTCAATTTATACGTGTTTGATGCCTGACTGATGCTGTGTGCGAGGGTCGGACTACAGACGGACGGTGCAATTAAGCAGCTTTATATTAGTGACTAGCTTCCAGCCGCAACTTCGTCTGCGTGGTTTATTCCACCCGCGTTTTTTTTTTTTTTTGGGGGTGGGAAATCATCATATAACTTCTCCCGCCCTGGGCGGGGCGGGAGGGAGTGTCAGACTTTTCCTGACTAAAACCCACCCATGTTCCTTCTTGTGCCCTTTGCGTTCCGGGGGCGCGGTATCTCTTACGAACAACCCGCAGCCCCGGCAGGATTCCACCCGCGTTAAGTTACGCCTTTTGTTACTGCTCCGCTACCGTGTTTCGCTATGTTACCCTATTAGTGAAAAAAATGTTAAAATCGCTGCAGTAGTTTCGGGGCTACTACCTACTAAACAAACAAACCAAAAATCTTTTCTCTTTATATTTCTTAGTATCTTTATCGCGGAAGGCGCATACATTCCCGGGGTCCTCGGCGTAAGTGTGGGTAAAGAAAAACCGGAGTTTTTTGTCAGTAACGATCTGACAGACCCCTTTGCCCCCCCTACCCCAGGGCCGTGGACATCCATGAGGACTTTCCACCCGGGGAACAAAAATAAAAATTTCGTATTAAAAAAAAATCAGCTTTAAAATGGCATAGGTCTGAGGTCTCAATGGACGAGTAGAGCTATGTCCAAAATAAATATAAAGTTTGTTTCGTCTAACCCGATTGGATCCGGTCACGTGCGGTTCGATCCGGTTCACAAACAGATTCCATTAACAACGACTAACAAGAATCTCTATGAATCCAGGTTCATACGTGTGTTGTGTCTTAAAATAGGTTTTTAGGAATCGTTGTGGATTTTGCATGTTGAAAATAGAATTAGTAACTTTTTTATGGCGTCTAACAGGCCATATTATTTCGTCATCGAGTGTTTGCCTGCCAGGGTTGCGGAATTTGTCCGGAAGAGTCACCGCGGCTTTGGAACGCAAAGGGCATTAGGAGGAACACGGATGAGTTTTACTGCCTCGTTAGCCTAGTGATCCTAAGCGCGACTGCTACACTAGAGGTCTTGGGTTCGATTCCCACGTCGTGCAAAAAGTGTTATAGAGTTTTTCTATAAAATTCTCAATAGCAAGGATTTGTGCCTGGTTAATGGCAATAGGCTCGCCCCTTATTACATGGGACCTTAACATACCGCCTAACCCTTCGGGGAATACAGGCGTGATGCTGTGGTGATGGTGTGACGGATGAGTTTTACTAGTCAGTAAGAATCGGACAGACCCTTCCACTCCACCCTGAGCGGAAAAAGTCTTTTGTCAAGTTTTCCCAAATGTGAAAAAAAAAACTTGTGGTTGCTTTCCATTGCTAGCAATGCTTCAAGTATCTCTATCTATATGAATATAATTATACTTCCATAATACAAAAGATTTAAAGATGAAAATGAACTGCCTCGGTAGCCTAGTGGTCCTAAGCGCGACTGCTACGCTAGAGGTCTTGGGTTCGATTCCCAGGTCGAGCAAAAAGTGTTATTGGGTTTTTCTATGAAATTCTCAGTAGCAGCTCGGAGTTAGGATTTGTGCCCGGTTAATGGCAATAGGCTCGCCCCCTATTACATGGGACTCAAATATACCGGCGAACTGTGGGTGTAAATTGTTACACCTCTGCCTAACCCTTCGGGGAATACAGGCGTGATGGTATATATATTTATTTAAAGATGAAAATCTTGTTTATTTGTGTGGCAATCTCTAAAAGTCCCTTCCACGGTTCTAAATATATACAGTAGCTCTGTGACAACCGGACGGACAGACACCCTTTGGAACCCTAAGAAAAGTCCGATTACAAAAACTCTTTCACAGAAAGAATGCTACACTAGTACTTAGTGTCGTGCAACTTATCTAGATTATGCTAGTATTATAAATATAAAGCTGAAGAGTTTGTTTGTTTAGACGCGCTAATCTCAGAAACTACTGGATTGAATTGGAAAATTCTTTTTGTGTTGGATAATTCATTTATCGAGGAAGGCTATAGGCTATATAATATTACGCTACGACCAATAGGTGAGGAGCAGTAACCAAAAACGTAACCTAATGCGGGTGAAAAACTACGCGGAGGAAGTCGCGAGAAGAAGCTAGTAAGATGTATGACTTCCATATCGGCAAAATCGGGGGCAGAAGGTGGTACTTAATACCTATATTTCTAAGATACTCGGCAATATTTTTATTGAGAGCCAGCCACTCCGGCCAGTATTCCTGCAACACTTCTTATATGATCACTCATCGCGTCATATTTTTGTGGCTTACAAAAAAATGGCCGTCGAAAATTCCAAACCTTTCAAATCAACAGTAAAAGTAGAATTCATCTCGTGCCCACCTCTCACGGGCAAGTACCAAAGTGACTTTTTCAATTTTATATATTTTCTAGCTTTTGCAGGCGACTTAGTCCGTTAAATTTCGAAAGACAAGTGGCGCCATCTTTTATCATAAGAACGTTATTGTCGTTTTCCTCGGAAACAATACTTTTTTTCGGGTTGAAAAGTACCCTGTGTCCGTTTCTGTACACCTGACAACCTACACGTAAAATTTCAGGATGATCGGTTCAGTGGTTTAGGCGTGAAAAGGTAACAAACAAACTTACTTTCGCATTTATAATATTACTAGCTTCTGCTAGCGACTTCGCGTGGTTTTTTTCACCCACGTTAAGTTACGTCTTTGCTTACTGCTCCTCTCCCGTGTGTCGTAGCGATAGCCTTCCTCGATAAATTGACTATTCAATACAAAAATATTTTTTCAATTCAAACCAGCAGTTCCTGAGATTACTGCGTTCAACCAAACAAACAAACAAACTCTTTAGCTTTATTTATTTATTTATAAAATCTTACCTACAACTACCCTTACAGATCTGCGATCCAATACGATAGCGGGGCCTTACACATTAATCCTTAATCTAAATCTTATGTAAAATTGAATACTTTAACTAAAAACTTAACCTACATCGAAGTTACATATGATATGTAGTGTAACCTTTGCGAATTCACTCAAGTTGCACCACAGTACATCAACTCTCTCATGAACTTCGTTGACTACCCGCATGGCTCTAATAAGAGGACACTTCGCCAGCAGATATATTGCCAGTAGATATAGAGCTCTATAATATTTGTATAGATTTATGATACTTTATACCTAAGCTTGTCTTGGACATCACTGACATCGGTAAAGAAAAATAACGGGAGGAAACCTGGACTTACACCTAATAAATAGTAGCTTTTGACCGCAAGTTCGTAACATACCATCATCACGCCTGTATTCCCCGAAGGGTTAGGCAGAGGTGTAATACACCCACAGTTCGCCGGTATGTTTAGGTCCCATGTAATAGGGGGCGAGCCTATTGCCATTAACCGGGCACAAATCCTAACTCCGAGCTGCTACTGAGAATTTCATAGAAATACCCCATAACACTTTTTACTCAACCTGGAAATCGAACCCAAGACCTCTAGCGTATCAGTCCCTGCAACTTCGTCCGCATAAATGCTGGTTTTCGCGGACGATGACTAAATCTCGAAACAAAAAGGTACCTTATGTCCTCTCTTGGGGTTCAAACTTACCCCGTACCAAATTTCATGAAAATCAGTTCAGGTACTTTTGCATTTATAGATAATAGTCAGTATAGGCCTCCTGAAATCGCCAATCCACCTTGAGCAGGCGTGGTGATCAATGCTCGTGCCGTCTCTATATCAGAAAACAGCCTTTGCTTTGCACTAGGATAATAATAGGCTGGTATATTTTGGTAAAAGTAAAATGACACCCACCCACAACACTAAAGAAAATCGATAATATTCAAATGAAAATGTAAACTCAATATGACGCAAGTGATGAAAAATTCAACGGCGACTGTTTTATTACGTTATCCGTATTCGAACCTTTTCATTAACGGTTCGGAAACGTTAATTGACGTGAATGGGTCCAATGGTTACGGTTACCGCAGTTATAACGAGTTTGGCAACCACCCCGCTCGGCGCCCGCTTAGTTATTCATGTTTATTGCTTCCAATTCAACCGAATTTTAGTAGCTGTTCGTTCGGGTGCCTACCACGATCCATTACTTAAAACTGTATGAATTTTGTGCAGAAAGAAAACGCGTAACATAATCGATTTTTAGATTTCTCTACATAGTCGCTTCCCGCCGTCTGTACGCTTAGATCTTTTAAACTACGCAACTGAGTTTGATGCGGTTATTCATCAAGGTTTATACGTACAGAACATCACGCTATGACTAACGGGAGCGGAGCAGTAACCACAAACGTAACTGAACATGGATGACACCGCGAGGTGTATAGCTAGGTTATTCTAATAATTGAACTTATTATTATAATGACACACCAAGGCTTCCTTAACAACAATGGCCGATCAATCCCCCGCTTGTTCTCACACCCCGACGATTACTGGTGCGGTAGGTCTAACCAACTCGGCGACTATTAATTAGTTAATTGACCAAATGTAACACGTTAACAGACTAATACATTCCTAAAACAGGATTGAATCTAATTAATTAACAAGTCCTTAAACAAAGCAGTAAATAAGTCAGAAAACAAATACTTAGGACTTTTACTGATGGACTATCATAAATGGCGTCATGAAAACAGAATCACTTTGTGTAATTTCCACTGTTGGATTTCCAACGTTCTGCTAAGCGCCGAAAGTTGAAATTTCAACTGTGGGAATTACACATGAATATTAATATGAGATTGTAGTGTGGCGCCAGTAGTGATGTTATTTGAACACGTAGCATACTTACTATGACTCCTGTATTTCCCTAAGGTGTTGGTTGAGCTATATGTATAAAAGACAGACACATTTCGCCAGTTTTACATACATATAGAAGCAACAAGAATATTGTAACCAGAATTTTGAAAAAACCTAACAGAAAAGAGTGTCCGTGGAGTTTCTTGATCGTTCTTCGCTTTGGCCTACTCATGATTTAGAACGAGCAATTAACTTCAACTTTCTGACTAACTGACCGTCTCCTTGACAATGCTGTATGAGAAGAGGCCTTTGCCCTGCAGAGGGACAATAATAGGCTGGTTACACATTTAATTATTGAGAGATTGCAGATTTGACTATTTTGACCCGACTTAACTGCCTCGTTAGCCTAGTCTTCCTAAGCGCGACTGCTACGCTAGAGACTTTAAGTTCGATGCCCAGGTCGAGCAAAAAGTGTTATTGGGTATTTCTATGAAATTCTCAGTAGCAGCTCGGAATTAGGATTTGTGCCCGGGTAATGGCAATAGGTTCGCCCATTATTACATGGGACCTAAACATACCGGCGAACTGTGGGTGTACATTGATACACCTCTGCCTATCTCTTCGGGGAATACAGGCGTGATGGTATGTATGTATGTAAACTTAACTGTAAAGCTCTCTAAGGTTGGTTTGCGTTAAAATGTGTGAAAAATACAAAAGCGGACAAGTTTTAATCCTTATTTTTTATTATTTGGCGTTATGAGCACTGTCTGTCGTGCCCGCCCGAAAAGATTTTGTGACCCGTGACAAATTTGGTAAAACGATGTTAGGGTATAATTTCGAGGTCATTCACCCTGACCTTAAAATCTTATGATAACGATACTACAGCTGAAGTTACCAAGCTTCATTTTCTAAATCTAATTAAATAATTACTTAGATAAGTAACCATAATTACGTTGTCTCTAGAATGTAATTAGCTCTAGCTTCTACCCGCGACGTCGTCCGAGCTAAAAGTTAATATATCACACTATCACTTTTTTTTCTTGTTTTATGCCAAACTAGCCTCTGTCCGCGACTTCGTTAGCATCAAATTTGCTGTATTATCTCACGGGAACTGTAAATTTTTCCGGGAAAAAATTTATCCTATGTGTTATTTCACACTACAATCTATCTCAGTACCAAATTTCATTCAGATTCGTTCAGCCGTTTAAGCGTGAAGGAGTAACCATCCATCCATCCATCCTTGCAAACTTTCGCATTTATAATATTTTATGCAAAATATATTTTTTTCAGGAGAAGCATGTTAAACTTTGGTGTCGTATGAATTGAGTTTGAGTTGTACATCTTTCCGGATAGCCTATGTGCTATTCCAGACTACAATCTATCTCTGTGCCAAATTTCATCCAGGTCCGTTCAGCCGTTTTGGCGTGATTAAGTAACGAACATACATCCATCCAAAGTTTAGCATGTATAATAATAGTAAGCTTATAGAAGTTAGAAGCTTAATTTGCAACTGTTTGGTTCATGCAGCCAACTGCGAGCCATGCGTTTCCTCTGAGACGCGCACGTTTTAAAATATCCTAGGCAATATTATTTGACGACACGGTTGGGCGATTGGATGATGGCCGTGCTACACTGTGGGTCGCCTGTTTGATTCCCGCACGGAATACATATTTCTATGGCTATGATAGCTACTCCGGGTCTGGTTGTTTGTGTATATGAGTTTTACATGCTTGTAAAAGCACCCGTGGGTGCGATATAGAAGAAATTCGTATTCAGAATTCGGATCAAACATTTTATTAAACAAAAAGAATTGCGTATCAACTGTATTATTCCCCAGTGGAATACAGGGATGATGTTATAATAAGATTTTAAAAGAATACTTTTAAGTGGAGCCATTATTCATGAAACCGTTACGAATTTAGGCCCCGCCATTTTATTAATTCGAAAACTAAAGTCTTTTTATAGCTTTAACTGAGCTGAGAGATGAAATAAGTGTTATGTAAAAAGGTTAACTATGTTTTTATGCTGATTAGTTTTGTAGGCCTCGAAGATTTTGGGAGAAGGACCAAGAAAGGCCATTTAATATATTTTCCACTGCCGCCATTATTGCGTAGATTCTACTATGTACTTGATCAAAAGTCTTACTTTTCTATGTCGTTGAATGGCAAACAAGCCGAGGGCCCACCTGATGTTAAGTGGTCACCACATCTGCAATACCAGAGACCTTGGAGTTGCGTTGCCATCCCAGAGAAAAAGTTGAAATGTGGTCATGTGCCTGCAATTACACCGGCACCTATACTCTTCAAACCGGAACGCAGGTAAAGGAATTTTTAAAATCGGTCTAGTAGTTTTTGAGTTCATACGTTACATACATACATACAAATCTTTCCTCTTTATAATATTAGTATAGATAACTTGTATACTTAATGGTATAACCACAAATATCTTAGGTACATGAAAATACACAGCGTGCAGTAACTGATTATTTTTCTTGTCCCTAAAATTAAGGTACACACACGGTCTAATATTAACATATGCCCAGAGGAAGATCTAAATTAATTAACCCAAAATATTTATTCTCCAAATTCAACAACATAAACGTCACGAGAACTCCAAATATACCATAGACAACGTCATGAACCAAAATAACATTTTAGAACAACTAAAATAACATTTTAGAACGAAGGAACAAAAATAGGCTCGACGAATTTATTTAGTACCTGCCTCAATAGCCTAGTGGTCCTAAGCGCGACTGCTACGCTAGAAGTCTTGGGTTCGATTCCCAGGTCGACCAAAAAGTGTTATTGGGTTTTGTGCCCAGTTAATGGCAACAGGCTCGCTCCCTATTACATGGGACGTAAACATACCGGCGAACTGTGGGTGTACATTCTTACACCTCTGCCTAACCCTTCGGGGAATACAGGCGTGATGGTATGTGAATTTATTTGGTACGTAGGCCTATTTTTAAAATAGCCGTTCCTGACCAACTATTTACTAACTCACATAACTCCAAATCTATACTAATATAATTAAATAATAGTAATAAACATTATAATCAGCATTGCCATACAACGTGGCAATGGTGTCAGCCTTTTGGGCACTTGTCCCATTGACAGCGATGCGGATGAGTCTTTCGATGCCCTATAAGCTTCCTTTTTGTTTTTAGGTATATTAACTGTACATACTCGTAGTTTGTAATCTAATTATTATTTAAGTAAGTTTTATGATTGAAATAAATAAATATACAACCACTTAAAAAAATTATAATCAAACTAAAAACATTTTAGTTACCTAAACTGGTAGTAGTAAAAGAGCTTTTCATAAAGAAACTCGTCTGAGGAAGTGCTACCACCGTACCTATTTCTGCCGCAAAGCAGCATTGCTGTGTTCCGGTTTGAAGAGTATGGGTGCCGGTGTAATTACAGGCACGTGAGACATTTCACCTTTGTCTCTCGGATGGCAACGCATCAGCAAGGCCTCTTGTATTGCAGATGTGTATAGGCAGTGGCATACTTAACATCAGGTAGGCCATAGGCTTGTTTGTCATACTATGACATGAAAAAAAAAAACGAACAGTCACAAACATAACATAGCATCACTCCTGTATTCCTCGAAGGGTTAGACAGAGGTACATTCACACCTACAGTTTTTTTTTTTTTTTTGGTGGGTGGGAAATCATCAAATAACTTCTCCCGCCCTGGGCGGGGCGGGAGGGAGTGTCAGACTTTTACTGACTAAAACCCACCCATGTTCCTTCTTGTGCCCTTTGCGTTCCGGGGGCGCGGAATCTCTTGCGAACAACCCGCAGCCCCGGCAGGCATCGGCCCTCAGTGGCCCCTTCCTTTTGCTGACATCTCTTTGAGGCGCGCGTGGAACACGAACGCGCCGTCGACACGGCCTGTCGTTATGCAACGTAAGGACGGTGAGCTACCCATTGCTCACCGTCCACAGGCCAGTATCTACGGTGGCCGGGAGTCGTCTCGCGGCTCCCGACGTCCGGAGCGTCTACCGCGGCGGCTGGGACGGGAGAACCGCTGCTGTCTCAACCGTCCCGCCGCCTCCTTCTCAAGCATTACTGCCTCGCAGAAGGAGGCGACTGCATCCCATTCCCTCTCGCTCCGGACCATGGCTTGCACCAGGGCCGGAACACCCACAGTTGGCCGGTATATTTTAAGTCTTTAGTAATTTTAATGTAATAAGGGTTGAGCCTATTGCCATTAACCGGGCAAAATCCTAACTCCGAGCTGCTATTGAGAATTTCATAGACAAACCCAATAACACTTTTTACTTGACCTGGGAATAAACTAACAGTCATATTGCAAAAATTATATATATGATAGCTAGATTCAGGAGGTACAGTGTAGGCTATATAACATCACGCTACAACGCACGGCAGCAGAACAGTAACCAAAGGCGTAACTTAACGCAGGAGAAATAAGCCACGCGGACGAATTCGCGTGCAGACGGTTGTACTAAATATAATAACATGTTTCCAATATTTTCATCGTGTATCGCGTGCCGGGGATTTAGGGGATCAGTGACGTCATTGTGCAAATCGCTCACTGGTGACGTAGTAGGCTGTATGGCGTCGCGTAGGCTGAATGGTGTTGCGTCTTTGCCTGACGTTTGGTGATTGATTACTGACGAATTTTTGTACGCTTATTCAAAATATACATAATTGGGTAGATGACACCTCTAATCCATTGACGTACTTTTTATGAGCTGTCAAAACGCGATTTCCCCATAGATTTTGTACTATAATACATGATTATGACGTCACTATTTTGACATCTCAATTCACTAATTATTTATTGATTTTAAAGCAACTAAAAATCGAATTTTATTTATGTATTAAAACTTTTTGCACATAATGTAAATAATACACTGTACAAAGGCGGACTTAATGCCTTTGGCATTTTCTACCAGTCAACCTTAGGGTGATGCAGAGACAAAACATAGTAGGTGCAAATTTTATAGTTATTTAAAAATTCTTGGGTTTTTAGGGCTAAAATAAACTGTTAATGTTTGTTTAATGGTGTCATCTACCTAATTTAAATGTATGAGTGACAGAGATGAGCGTTCTACTAATTGGGTACTAGATACCTAGATACCACCAATCAACTGACATACTGATTACGTCGCGAGCAGAAGACGTTTTCTTCAAAATAATATTTTGAAGAACTTAAATAAAAGTGTCAGCAGGACACTTGCAAAAAGATTTAAAAGAATTCTCCAAATGTCACAACAAAGGTTAGCCTACCCCGGTACCCGTAGTAAAAGTCGTTTGAAATTAAACTTTATTGCCGTAGCCTTTCTACTGAAAATGGCACTGAAGTATCAGGCAAGAGTCATAAACCTTTTACTGACCCAAACAGTGGATAAATAATTTATGGTTTCTAAGTAAAAATCTATTCATAGTCGTTAATAAAAGGTCAGTATCGACTAGGGAGCCATTTATCTAAAGTAAGGTGCACGATGTATGAAAACAAAAGACATTAAAACCTTGTTATAAGGGCTGACTGTAAATATGACACATCAAGAGTTAGAAAGAGACAGAGGTATTTGTGTGACAGAGACGGTGGTCTACAAAGCTGAGTGCCGTATACAATCTTAGTCATTTACTTGATGCTATGAGATAAATCCTAGATCGATAGCTGGATGGATTTTTTTTTTTTTGGGCGGTGGGAAATCATCAAATAACTTCTCCCGCCCTGGGTTGGGGCGGGAGGGAGTGTCAGACTTTTACTGACTAAAACCCACCTATGTTCTTCTGCCCTTGTGCCCTTTGCGTTCCGGGGGCGCGGTATCTCTTACGAACAACCCGCAGCCCCGGCAGGCATCGGCCCTCAGTGGCCCCTTCCCTTTGCTGACATCTCTTTGAGGCGCGCGTGGAACACGAACGCGCTGTCGACACGGCATGACGGGCGGCTTGGATTTTGTTTGTTGTTTTGTAATGCCATAAAAAACAACAACAACATTCAGTCGAATTGAGTACCTCCCCCTTTTTTTAAAGTCGATTAACCCATATCATCCCAGTGTTCCATTTTTGAAAAACACTAATTTAAAAATGCGTTCAAAAATTATAATAAAAAAATAAAAAAGTAACCGTTTCAAAAATGGAACACTGGGATGATATGGGTTAAGAAGGCTTTGGTACAGTACCTACCTAATAGTAAACAATCTTCTGTTCCAGTCCCTCAAACTCTTATTATAATGTTCCCAAAACGAATTACTCTAAAGGTAATAACATGTAATAGGAAATATTCCCATCAAAACATCATTTGCGCCGGACATGAAATATCCATCAAGTAGATTGTTTTTTCAATATTATCGTAAGTTTACCAGGATTATTATGTCATTGAAACCAAGACTCACATTTTTAATGTATAACACTTTTATTATTTATACTAGCGAACTGCCCGCGAGTTCGTCCGCGTGGTTAATTTCACTCGCGTCTTTTGTTACTGCTCCGCTCCCGTAGGTCAAAGCATGATGTTATACAGTGGGCATGGGTGCCGGTGTAATTACAGGCACATGAAACATTTTAACTTTGCCTCTGGGATGACAACGCATTTACAAACCCATATACACGCGTTCAGTTACGCCTTTGGTTACTGCTCCGCCCCAGTCGATTGTAGCGTGATGTTCTATAGGTATAAATGTTTCTCTTGAATCACTCTATCTATTGATGTAAACCGCTTTAAAATCCGTTGCGTAGTTTAAAACATCTAAGCGTACAAAGAGACAGTTGGCGAGAAGCGACTTTGTTTTTAACCCCCGACGCAAAAACGACGGGGTGTTATAAGTTTGACGTGTTTGTGTGTGTGTCTGTCTGTGGCATCGTAGCTCCCGAATGCATGAACCGATTTTGTTTGCAAGGTGAATTAATCGGGAGTGTTCTTAGCTATGTTTGATGGAAATCGGTTCAGCGGTTTCAAAGTTATCAGGTCTTTTGTTAGCTGCGGTAGGGATTTCTATTCTTCTGTCGGGGGTTACTTAAAATTTTTAATTTTGTGTTTTATACTATGTAGAGATACAAGCATTCTACACTCCGTCCGCGTAAAAGTCAAGTACTTATACGATAAAACATAGAATATAGTACTCAGACATAACGTCGTATTCAGCAAAAGTATTTTCAAAATCAGACCAGCAGTTCCGAAAATTAAGCACGTTCAAAACAAACTTAACTCAGGACCTAAACAAATACTCTTTCAAACCAAACCTACTTCCATAACTGAATCACAATTTACATAATATTTGCTTTCAACCCTTCAGAGAGCTGAATCAGTATCATAGATAAAAAAACACAAAAGTGTAACCTCCTTTATTGATTCTCATATGCTTATGTAACGGATATCGGAGATAGATTCTGTTGAACCATATTTTATCCTCTCTCTGCTTATTTAAAATTTGCTGTGCCCAACAGGGTCCATAATTGTTTCTATATTTTTATTATTTACCAACTGTAAGTGTACATTATGGATTGCAATAAACGATATGATTTGATTTTATACTGGCTTCTGACCGCGACTTCATCCCCGTGCAATAGTTACAATGGGCTGTAAATATAATAAGCAATAGATTTGTTTAGACTTCCATACAAATTTTCATCTCCTATTTGACCCCTATGTAGGTCCATTTTTAATCCCCTACGCAAAAACGACGGGGTGTGTGTGTGTGTATGTATGTGACGCTCCTGTACGAACTTCCATCCCCTATTTCAACCTCTTCAAGCCTTTTTGTGTGATAAAAGGTAGTCTGTGTCCTTCTCCAGTCTAATCTATCTCAGTACCAAATTTCTTCATAATCTGTTCAGCAGTTTAGGCGTGAAAGCGTATTATAAAGTCAGAGTTACTTTCGCATTTATAATATGAGTATACATTAGGGTCACATTGAGACGTAGCTATTTTTTCATAAGAGTTGAGAATATAATGAGGGTTAAAACCCTCCCTAAAGGGAGTAAAAACGTTGGGAAGGTCAAAAAGGTCCAATGTTTCTTAGGTAACTTCAAGAGGGCGGACAAGTTCCGTCTTGTTATTATTTTCTTATGGCGATATAAGTTTTACGAGATTCGTACTGTAATAAAAATATTAACTAATCAATAGCCTGCCCTATTTAATAAATAATCTCCTTTGGTTAGAGTGCCAGCCTATTAACCCATAGCATCCCAGTGTTCCATTTTTGAAACGGTTACTTTTTTATTTTTTTATTATAATTTTTGAACGCCTTTTTTAAATTAGGTTTTTGCAAAAATGGAACACTGGGATGATATGGGTTAATGGCCCAATGCAGGGCAAAGGCCTCGTCTCATACAGAGAAGGCATGGAGCATTGATCACCACGCTTATTCAAGACGGATTGGCAATAACTCTTTTAATAGCTTGTTTGCGATAGCACGGGCTACACGTTTATCACTTTTAATGAAATAAAACCTTTGCTAATATCTATAATGTAACCGTTTTTTCGCCAAAACAAATAAAAAAGAAAGGCAATAAAGATTTATATGCAAAAGCATTCCTTAGCTCTTAGATAGCTTGCCAAAACATTTCCCTTCCATCTTTAATAAGGGTTGGTCACTAAAACATTAGAAAATAAATTCACAAACAAAGGAATAACTGTCAGACTGTTTTAAATAAAAACAAAAGACTATCTAGGACTTCAAGATAAAAATAGAGACGAGAAATAATAAACAAAAACGGATGGAATACAAAAGTGTTAGTAATTTTTCAACAATAACAGAAGAAGAAAAGCCTTGGTGTTCTCGTGGTCGCAATTACGACTGCTGAACGTGGGATTCTGGGGTCCGATTCCCAGATCGGGCAAAGTGTTATTGGGTTTTTTCATTAGGAATCCCTCAGTAACAGCCCGGAGTTTGGAAATTGGTAGTGTGATCCGTGCGACGGAAAGCACGTAAAGTCGCTGGTTTTGATCTCATCCAGGTGAAAGAGACGGAAGAGGAATGCACTTGTGGTTGAGCACTCATTTGTGCACTATAATTTCTCTTTCCTATCTGGGTAGTCTCCACTTAGATTTCACTTCAAACGGTAACGAACAACACTCGGTGAAAAAGTTCAGCACAAAATAAAACATTTATAAACAATATATTCACATGACACAGTTCTAGTGTCACGCTCAAGCGCCGTTAAAAGTTCCGAACAGCGTGATACAATATCCAGAGCGTGATTCAATTTAAAAGTTGTCCAACGAATGTTTGACCAAGTCATTTGTTCTTTTTGGCACGCCGCGCCGCGACGTGCAAATATTGGCGGATTGTAACGTTCGGGAATGTAGATATTCTTGATTTTCTGTCAACAAACGAATCACGGATTTTGTGAACAGGTTTGTCACGTTTCAGAAATTCTTTTGAATTGTTTAGTTAGGTATAAGCTGAACGGTAACTGTGCAAATGTATTTTTTCTCTTCTAACGGTTCTAAACAGAAGGGAATGGAAGGGACATTAATATCAAACCACCTCGCCTGTATTCCCCGGAGGGTTAGGTTAGGGGCACAAATCCTAACTCCGAGCTGCTACTGAGAATTTCATAGAAAAACCCAATAATACTTTTTGCTCGACCTGAGAATCGAACCCAAGACCTCTAGCGTAGCAGTCGCGCTTAGGACCACTAGGCCAACGAGGCAGTATGGTAAGTGAGATTAGTAGATAGTTGCTTATAGTACTGAATCCATGGTAACATCTGTTACCATGGATTCAGTACTATAAGCAACCTTTTAACCGTGTATTATGGTAATGTATGTATGATGGCAAGTATCATGAATCAAAGAGCCAAAAAATATAATATATGTACATATACCTATTTTAAGGTCGAAAATCTATACTAACATTATAAAGCTGAAGAGTTTGTTTGTTTGGTTAAACGCGCTAATCTCAGGAACTACTGATTAGAATTGAAAAAATCTTCTTGTGTTGGATAGTTTATTTATCGAGGAAGACTATAGGCTATATAACACCACGCTACGACCAATAGGTGCTGAACAGTAACCAAAAACGTAACTTATTGCGGGAGAAAAAACTACTCGAACGAAGTCGCTGGCAGAAGTTAGTAAGAAATAAAGTTAGATATGTACCTATAGATTTAAGTTATTATTACACCTCCAAATTGACTATAGAGTACACCATTTTAATAACTTTGAATAGCGTCAAACCGATGGCCAACCTGATATTAATTGATCACTGCTGCCTATAGACATCTGCAATACCAGAGGCCTTGCAAATGCGTTGCCATCCCAGAGACAAAGTTGGAATGCCTCATGTGCCCGTTATTACACCGGCACCCATACCCTTCAAATTGGAACACAGCAACGCTGCTTTACGGCAAAAATAGGTATGGTACTAGCACTTCTCCCGACGAGCTCCTTCACAAAGAGCTCTACTACCACTTCATCCATCGCAGATATTAAATGAGAAAAAATAATGACATTGTAGTAAATTTCCTATTTCGAGTGGCTTATTTCATCTACCCACGCACAACAATGATCTTTGACCTATCAGAAATGGTCTGAATGAATATATTATCTGTTTCTATGAAGGCCACCGCCCACGTCCGAATCTCTGTAGGACCGATTATCGGACCGTTTAATAAGTCCATAGTTTCGAGGACCGACTTTTTGTAGGACGTGTGCGTTGGTATATTAGAATTCATATGTTCCTTTATCTCCGACAAAAAAATCGGTCACCGATTGTCTGACGCGGCCGGACAGCCTTAGAAGCAGCTGCTCGGAGAGATCCATATTCGGTTCATAGCAGTAAACTCATTCTCTATTACATAGGACTTTAATATGACTGGTTTGGTTGGTTCTTCAGAAAGGTCCGATGCGCAATATTCGTAACCGGCGTGCTTGTATGAGCAGATGTATGAACGTGGACGAGGCGAATGGAGCATGTAAGGATCGTAGCAGATGACGTTCTGTGGTTTCTGCCTACCCCCATGGGAAATAGGCGTAATATGTTAACGTGGCTGATGAAATGTGAGTGCACAAATACGCTCTGCCTACACCTTCGGGAATATAGGCGAGATGTTATGTAAACGAAGCTCTAACGCCTACACGAAGTGGACAGAAGTGATAGTACTAACAGCCTACGCATTGTAGCGAGCTGTGAGTTCATAACAACAATAATTATTGATGACATAATTACCAGAACATCCAAAGGTCAAGTGGAACTAGTATTATTACCACACATACCATAAGGCCTGTATTCCCCGAAGGGTTAGGCAGAGGTGTAACAATGTACAACCACAGTTCGCCGGTATGTTTAGGTCCCATGTAATAGGGGGCGAGCCTATTGCCATTAACCGGGCACAAATCCAAACTCCGAGCTGCTACTGAGAATTTCATAGAAAAACCCAATGACACATTTTGCTCGACCTGGGAATCGAACCCAAGACCTCTAGCGTAGCAGTCGCGCTTAAGACCACTAGGCTAACGAGGCAGTAGCAGCTCGGAGTTAGGATTTGTGCCCGGTTAATGGCAATTGTCTCGCCCCTTATTACATGGGACCTAAATATACCGGCGAACTGTGGGTGTACATTGTTACACCTCTGCCTAACCCTTCGGGGAATACAGGCGTGATGGTATTAATTAACTCTGTCTGTTTGTTACGCTTCCTCGACTTCAAGGCGGAATGTCAATGTCTGACTTAGATTATTTTATTATAAGATCAGGTATCCTCACTATGTTTCCCTTAACCCATCAGTGGTAGCTGAGCAGATGATGAATAATACTATTTCACTGAAAATTGTATTATTCATCATCTGCTTACCCTTTTCTTAACTATATTGGGGTCGGCTTCCAGTCTAACCGAATACCAATGTTTTACATGGAGCGACTGCCTATCTGACCTTCACAACCCAGTTACTGGGCAACACGATATGGTATTATTATGAATAAAAATACTAACCAGGCCAAAATATTAATATTATGGTTCAAGATCACCAAATCACATTAAAACTAGTACACACATCTTGTTACCGACATAATTAAAAAAAATTCGACCATACTAAAATATCCGAAGTCCACACTGAAATCTCCGTCCGTTAAAAATGAACCCATCTTACTCCTTATGTTCTTACTACGAAATCTAAATATATATAACTCAAAGGTGACTGACTGACTGATCTATCAACGCACAGCCCAAACCACTGGACGGATCGGACTGAAATTTGGCATGCAGGTAGATGCTATGACGTTGGCATCCGCTAAGAAAGGATTTTGATCAATTCTACCCCCAAGGGGATAAAATCCGGAGCTGTGGGTTGTTCGTAAGAGATACCGCGCCCCCGAAACGCAAAGGGCACAAGAAGGAACATGGGTGGGTTTTAGTCAGTAAAAGTCTAACACTCCCAAGTTATTTGATGATTTCCCACCCCCAAAAAAAAAAAAAAACAAAAAAGGCGATAAAATAGGGGATGAAAGTTTGTATGAAACTTTGTCAATTTTAAACCGATCGGGCTGAGACTTTGCTTTTTACTTTACTTTTTTACACACGCTAAACAAAAGTGAAGCCGCAAAAACTATACCTAATTAATAATAGTACTTCTTATCGCGAGCGAAGCCGCGGGCAAAAGCTAGTACATTATAACACCCTTAGATAAGCTTTATAACAACTAGGAAACGTAAGTAATACCCTTGAAAAAAACAGAAACACAGACTGATAAGTCTACACCCCAAATGGTCGTAGCGGCGTAGCACCGTAGCGTTTCGTAGCTTCTACGCAGTGCGCAGTGACTACCCATTTGGGAAAACAATCCCATAAGTGAAGGGAAATATGTCCGCTTAGCACTTTAATGGGAATAGTACGCCATGACAGTCCGGGAAGTATAAATAATACAATTTGAAGGTGAATTTTATTGGAATATAACTGCCTCGTTGGCCTAGTGGTCCTAAGCGAGACTGCTACGCTAGAGGTCTTGGGTACGATTCCCAGGTCAAGCAAAGTGTTCTTGGGTTTTTCTATGAAATTCTGAGTAGCAACTCGGAGTTAGGATTTGTGACCGGTTAATGACAATACACTCGCCTCCTCACATGGAACCTAAACATGGCGATCTAAGGGTGTAGATTGGTACACCACTGCTTAACCCTTCGGGGAATACAGGCGTAATGGTAAGTGTGTATGTTGTTTAGTTTCGGAGTTAGTTAAGTAATCAAGAGATTACCTATATCATTATCTATTCAGTAAAGAATTTTCTTATCAGTAGTATTCAGAAACACAATACGAAAATATCAATTCAAGCACGTTTATTTATGTACACAAGTCCGGAGTAGGTGCTACAACATGTGTGGGTATCAGTCCTAATAAGTGACGCATACAAATATTTGTATGACAGTAACAATACCCCTACTATGGAACATTAGTGGGTGTCCACACTAACACCCACTATTAAATTAACAGCACTACCTATCGATTGGTTAACCGGTTACAAGTACCACGAAATCTGGGTGTTTGTAACCGCCATACGGAACCAGTAGTAGCAAAGTACTTTGTGAAGGAACTCGACTGAGGAAGTACCATACCTATTTCTGCCACAAAGCAGCGTCGCTGTGTTTCGGTTTGAAGGTGCTGGTGTAATTACAGGCACATGCGACATTTCAACTTTGTCTCTAGGATGGGAATGCATTTGTAAAGTCTCTGGTATTGCAGATGTCTATAGGCTGCAGCGACCAGTGGTGGGCCATCGGCATATTTGCCATCCAATAATATGAACGGAACCAGCAGATTGGTAAATTGAGAACACCTTTGAGGTTGTTAATCTTCACATTCAGTCACTTGCTAGACTGAAATTCATTACTAGGTACTACTCAATAGACATTTAAGACTAGGGCCTAGTCTTTATCAAGTATCAACAAATAATATAATTACTAGCTTCCTCGCCCGAATTCGTTCACGTCAAAGTTGATTATTAATCGTACATTGAAAATAATTAACCAATTGGTATCGTGTTGCCTAGTAACTGGGTTGTGGAGGACAGATAGGCAGTCGCTCCATGTAAAACACTGGTACTCAGCTGTATCCGGTTAGATTGGAAGCCGACCCCAACATAGTTGGGAAAACGCTAACTACTATCTGACCTCCACAACCGAGTTACTAGGCAACACGATAGCTCTTGGTTAGACTGGTCGTCAGACACTCTGGCTTCTGAGTATCCGTAACGACTTAACAAAGATCTACGAATGACAGCCGGGACCAACGGCTTTACGTGCTTTCCGAGGCACGGGGGTGTCACACCACCAACTTCCAAACTCCGGGCTGCTACTGAGCAAATCCTAATGGAAAAACCCAATAACACTTTTTTGCCCGACCTGAGAATAGAACCCGGGACCCCACGCTCATCAGTCGCGCTTGCGACCACGAGACCAACGGGCCAATCAAGCAAAAGCTAATAAATTAATAAATAGACGCTGCACTTACAAGAACTTCTAAAAACAAGGATATTACTACTTATCCTATTTACCTAATCCCCTTTGCCGCATGTACTCACTAAGAACTACGTGATAATTAGGTGGCAGCTTAATTATTCTGGTGGCGTAAAGTGCTCGGTAGACTTAATAGACTCGTCCTTATTATGTTAAAACCGCGTCGCCGAGGGTCAAAAGAAGTGGTCGACAGACTGACAAGTAGGCAACTCAGGAATAATCTTTTATCTCTGGCAAAGACTAGCTTCTGACCGCGACTTCGTCCGCGTCAAATTTGATATATTATTCCACGGGAACCGTACATTTTCCTGGGATAAAAATCCTATCCTATGTGTTATTTCGGACTACAATCTATTTCAGTGCCAAATTTCGTCCAGATCTGTTCAGTCGTTTAAGTGTAAAAGAATAACATATATCCACCCATCTATCCATCCATCCTCACAAACTTTCGTTGCATTTATAATATTAGGAAGAATTAAGGACTAAGTAGGATAGAATTGTAAGAAGTAGGATTAATAGGATAGTAGGAAGTAGGATAGGGGATATTAGTAGGATAGTAGGGTTGCCACCCAACGTGGCATTGCCGCCAGTCTTTTGGGCACATTTTCAATTGACGGCGATGGGGAGAAATTTTGAATGCCAAAAACTGATTCCGTACCCAAAGGGTAAAACGGGACCCTATTACAAAGACTCCGGTGTCCGTCCGTCCGACTGTCACCAGGCTGTATCTTATGAACCGTGATAGTTAGATAGTTGAAATTTTTACAGATGATGTATTTCTGTTGCCGCTATAACAATAAAACTACAAAAAAGATGAATAAAATAAATATTTAACGGGGCTCCCCTATAACAAACGTGATATTTTTGCCGTTTTTATAGATAATGGTACAGAACTATTCGTGCGCGAGTTCGACTCGCACTTGACCGGTTTTTTTTATTATTATTATTTTTTACGTTATCTTACTTCAAGTCTGCAAATATTGTAGTAAAATAAACTTTACCCAAAAAACATAACACCACACTTATATTTCCCAAAGGCGTGAGCATAGCTGATGAAATGTATGAACTTATGTATATTTACGTCTCATGTACATTTTCAGTAAAACGCAAATAAAAATAAAACTTTTCTCAAGATATTAAAATAAATTGCCTAAACCCAAAGTCCCAAATGAACCGAGACACGTTAACTTTGTACTTATGTGAGTTAGCTGTACTAACAGTTTCATTAGCCGACAACAAAAAGAAGGTTCAAGTCAACACATATAGCTACTACCTTCAACTTCGTCCATTATTTTTTTCACTCTTTAAGTTGCGTCTTTGGTTACTGCTCCGCTCCCGTGTATCGTAGCGTAATGTTATATAGCCTATACTATTCCTCATGAATCTAGATATAATATGCAAAAATATTTTTTCCAATCCGATTGGTAGTTCCAAAGATTAGCCCCTAAAAACAAAAAGCTTCAGCTTTATTATGTAAATTTTTATTTTTTCTTACATCATTATTTATTCTAGGCTGACATTAAAAAGAGTACTAAACGCCAATTCCTTTATAGATGACAGCTGTCACGCTCTCCAGAATCTCTTTATACCAGAGACAACCTATCACGTTCACGTAATATTACAACAATAACCGACAGATGAAAAGGTGTTGAGCGCACAGCGTGTTGGTATTTGGAGCGTGATTCTATTTCAAAGTGGTAGCGAAGCGTATTCACTCATTTGTTCAATATTAAGAACTTTTTGTTAGGTGTTTTGTAGAGCGAAGTCAATTATTGACGTGATGATTTGTGGAGGCAACTCCACAAATCAACACGTCAACAATTGACTTTTTGACTTAAAATATTATTATTATTATTTAGAAATGAAGAAGAATCGTACTTCCTATTATTCTACCACTATTATAAACGTGAAACTTTGTAAGGATGTATGTTTGTTACTCTTATACATTTACACGGCTAAACGAAATTAGCTGAAATTTGGTATCTGGCTTAATAATATTTCTATCCAGTTTTTGTGTTCTTGTCAGATAATTTAAGACATTGGCTTTATTCTACGCAAACGAAGTTGCGGGCCGAAGCTGGTTGGTAATAATAAATAAAACGTGTTACTAGAGAGCTCTACCATTTGTCTCGAGCTTAGTAAGGAAGACAAGATGGAGAGGCGATTCTGAGGTCTGTCTTTTGTAACCTGGCTATTTTCAACAAATTAATTTTGGTTTGGTCTGACCTAGTTTCATTTTCGAGAATTTTTACGTACATTTGCAAACATTTTTTCTTGATTTACATTTCATTTTTAGTAAGACAAAAAGGTATGATGTTTTACTACAAATTGTCATTTAGGTGTCACGCCATAAATTCTTCGATAACAATCACTGTTTTAAGAACAAAACGATATGAACTTCTATTCTATACAGCGTGACATCTGGAGTGTGATTTAATCTCGAAGTTGTAACAACAGCGACAGTGTTGGACTCAACTTTCCTTTGTTAAGAAAACTCTGTTTTTCACAATTGTTTTTTTTTTTAATAAATGATTTTATGAATAGACAACACAGGCAAACTGGCTTCATCAATTCAGATTTAATCTTAGCCAAATTCGACCGTAACCTTTGTGAAAAGAGTGTTCAAACATAAAATAATAATATTTTTTGTAACTATTTCTATGTTAAAATAATATGAAATTATAATTTATGTATTTTAATATTTATTAGATGATTTTTTTTGTTACATTATTACTTTTGAGCTATCAAGCTATTACTTTGTTGCTGTACAGCCCATCTTGAACTTAAGCTTAGTCTAATGTAATTATGTTTCATTCAAAATATGAGATTCAAATAAATGGATATGAATAATAGACATGATATATCCTGTCTAGATATTCAGTTTTCAATCACAAGTTGAAATCAAACGATGAATAAAGAAACTTCTCTACGCAGCGTGACAACTGGAGCGTGATTTAATTTCAAAGTAGCAACAACAGCCGACTGTCGGGCCGACTTTTCTTTGTTCCTGATACCAGCTGTTTGTATTTTAATTAAAAATGGCTTTTTTTTATTGCGTGTCTACTGACGCTTACTTAAAGGAACTTTTGTTCCTTTAGGTAAAAAAAAATACGAATTGGCTAGTTGACACCACTAATCGATTGAAATACTTTTTGTGAACTGTCAGAACGCAATTCATCTTTTTTTTTTAAGGATGAGACATCATCAATTGACTTCTTCCGCTCTGGGCAAAGCGGAAGGGAGTGTCAGACTCTTACTGACTAAAACCCATCCGTGTTCCTCCATGCGTTCCCTCCCTGTGCGTTCAAGGACCGCGGTCACTCTTTCGAACATATTCCTAAAACGCAATTCAAGATAGATTTTGTATGACAATACTAAACTGTGACGTCATTTATTTGACAACTCAATTAACTATTTATTATAATTCATTGCAAGCAACTAAATTTACGGTTCAAAATCTAATTTTACAGTAAATTGAAAATCAAAAGTGGGAATGTTGTTATTGCTAATAGTGGAAATATCTTGGAATTATTTTTTAATGATTATCTATTACCTAACCACGCCATTTGTGGGTAAATTCTAAATTTAAATTTAAAAAAACCTAAATCATGATGACGTCTCATATCGAGTGCCGTGATTGGTGGACTGATTTCAGTTAATTTGATAGGCGTTGCTTAGTTAATTTCTGTTTCGAACACTTGGTGTAAATGACTTATTCTCTGTCTGTTACTAATGGGTTTTGAAGGTGACCCTTTCGCCTTTAGGTTATCATTTTTAATGAAATTTGGTGATAAATGGTCCAAATAATGACGTAGGTGTCATTAGACTGGAATGGTAAAAATATCTCTATTGATATTTACCCAAACCTAAATATCTTATAGTCTAATATCTATAATAAAGCTTGAGAATATTTTATTGGTTTGATATTAGGCCCTAATCTCTGTAGCTAACTGGCTACCAATTGGAATAGAAAAAAGAAATAACATTTTTTTATATGATAGCCAAATAAATGAGGAATAGTATAGACTCACGGGAGCAAAGCAGTAACCAAAGCTAGTAAATAAATAACAACTAATAACTGCCTCGTTAGCCTAGTGGTCCTAAACGCGGCTGCTACGCTAGAGGTTTTGGGTTCGATTCCCAAGTCGAGCAAAGTGTTATTGGGTTTTTCTATGAAATTCTCAGTAGCAACTCGGAGTTAGGATTTGTGCCCGGTTAATGACAATAGGCAGCCCCCCTATTATATGGGACGTAACCATACCGGCGAACTGTGGGTGTACATTGTTACACCTCTGCCTAACCCTTCGGGGAATACAGGCGTGACGGTATGTTATGTAAATAAATAAAGACTCAATTTGGACCAAAATCAAAGTAAAAAATATATAAAAATAAATACGATCGTAAACTATCAGCTTCCGTAGCAGAACGTCTACGAAAATGAAGCTACGAAAATCCGTAGACATTAGCTACGAACATCTACACACCATCTCCGTAGCAACAATGATGAAAATCTACAGCAAATTGGCCCTATTAATTAACTGACGGCCATCAAAAACCAGTATAGGTAACCTAAAACTACAATAACTGTCTTTGATCAATTTGTAGTTGGTCATAGCGTGATGTTCTATACTCATAAACTTTCCTCTTGAATCGCTCTATGTATTGCTGAAAACCACATTAAAATCCGTCGCGTAATTTATAAGGTCTAAGCGTACAGACGGTGAGAATCGACTTTGTTTCATATTATGTAAAGATAGTTAAAAAAGAAACGAAGAAACATAAATTTTTGTTTCCCCTAGAAAAAGAAGTTGGTTTAAAATTAGTGTAAACAAAATATTTTATTTTAATAAATTTTGTCTTAGACAGAAATAATCAAAGACTTTTAGTATACCAGAGACTTCGTAGCCAATCGCTACGAGGAAAAAGAAATCTGCTACGAAGATCGGTAACCGCCGTAGGCCTCCGTAGACAATCGCTACGAACATCAGTCAGCACGATAAAAACGAACCACCACTTTTTACGCCGTCTCTTGACCGAACAAGAGCCGCTTCAAAAAATAAGCGTCACATTTAATATCGTCAAGAATTTACATCAAAATGTACGAAGGAATCTACAGGCATAATGTAAGTCCCGGCAAAGAATGTCTCCCTCCCGAGGGTGCCGTGAGATACGGTACTAAAAGATTATGTAAGGTAAATGGGCAGTACTACCGCCTGGGATCTATTTAATAATACCAGATTGAAATAGGACTCTAAAAAAGCTAACGGTTCTTTTTTTAAATTAATGTGACAGTCTAATTTTGATTGGATTCGAATTTTGAATTTAAACGTATTGACTTATTAGACTGGAATATAAACAATGACGGCACAGATAACAATAAAATATAGTTATTATTTCATAAACGATAATCTCTTTTATACTACGTAATAAAAAGAAATATTTTTTTTACTTTAATTAAATATCTTCATTATGAAGAACTCGTGCAGTAAAGGCAAGACTTTTATATCTTTACGTAAGTTAACCATAGTAAGGCCTATCTTAAACAAGATAAGAAATCCATATGTCCAGTAATATGGGTAAAACTTAAAATATGACGGAACATAAGAGTCGCCTTAACATTATCTTGAAAGCAACAGCACCTTCTTCGAGATTTTAGACAAACTTGAAAGTATTTTAAGATCAACATATATTATGAAAGATTTTAAGATATTTTTCTACTTTCTAAGTTTATCTTGGACATCACTGATATCAGCGAATGAAAAATATAACTCTGTGATTGTCAATCCGCCTTCAGCAAGCGTGGTGATCAATGCTCATGCCTTCTCTGAGTGAGAAGAGATCTTTACCCCGCAGTGGAACATTTTTATACCGGTATTTTTATTTAATTACAAAAACTGATTTATGACGAAATAAAAAGGCTGAAATGTGCGTAAATACTTAAGCTTGCTATAAATTCCTTCCATTTTCCTTCATACTATAATTTAGTACCGTATTAAAACCAATGTTTTCTTAACAATTTGTTACCAAGAAGGCCGTATACTTGGAATGTATAAAGCTAATTGTTGTAATACTTTTCGACACGTTAATAAACTCAAAGCAAGCACGCGATAGCGGAACTCTTAATTTGATTTTAATTAAATTTAGGAAAAACACGTATATCGTGTAACAAAGGAAAGTGTGTAATATACGTTGACGTTAATTGAACTTATTAATTATTCAGCCCTTGAAGTGAACACTACCCGAATTAAAACCTATTTTTTATCTATGTAAGTATGATGAAATACCATATTGCTTTTGTGAAAAAAAAAAGAAAATCTTTTTAAATCTACAGAACGAGAAGATAGTAATTTAAATAATTTGAATTTAGAACAGCTTGAGTTTCCCGACGGGATATTTCCGTTATATTTTCACTTGTAGTCATAAAAAATAACAATGGAAAATCAAATATTTTCTCAAAACTCGTTCACGTGCACATAAGTTAAAAAGCAAATAAACTGAATATTCTACTCACATAAACATATTAATTTGACCAGCATCGTAGTAGTAACGTCGAACAGCGTCAGGAATTTCTTCTGTACTATACGATAAACCATTGCTATCTCCTTAGCTACGGTATCACTCGTAACTAAACACACGCGTATTTATAACATCTATCTATGTAATATTGTAAACGAATTCTTCTTTATCATCAGTCACTGAAGAATTTGGCAAAAACTTGTTTCATCAGACGTCCTTTAAGTTACTGTAGCTCCTGTATCTTGTTTTAAAATTTTTATACTGAGCCCGTCTCGATCAAGTGGCAGACATCTTGTATTTGTGACGTCATAGTGTAGAAAATCAATTCTTTCGCGCCTGCGCAAAATTTCTCCTTGGCCTATTTAACGACGCATCCCGACCATGACAGAAAACATTTCGTTTTATAAATGTAACCTTTCACAAAATGGCTGACATTTTTATGAATGAATTGCTTTGCTCATTCATTTCATATTTAGATGTTTACTTATCGTGATTAGATTGAGATGTCTAGAGTTCTTTTTGTTTTGAAAGGTAACAATGGCAGGTGAAGGTTGAGAAAACCTTTTCGGAATGACCTTTCATTTATACTTTTGTAAGATGATAGTAGAATATTGTTTCACATAGATTAGGGTGAAGATTTACATAGAGTGGGTGGATCAAGCGATGTTCAATATCTATTTCCTCAATTTTAGCGATTGGAGCGCTCCAATTGGTTACGACTAATGATCGCATAAATAAGTGTCATTAAAATTTACGGTAATTCGGACATGTTTTTATTTAATCCGTTTATTTCCCAAAACAGTAAATTAAATTCTGTCCTTGATAGTACCACAGGATGGAGTAGAAAGTATTCTCCAGACCAATTTCAGCCACGACGGCTAATCCTAATACAGACTAACCAAGTACGCAGGAGATATTATAGTGCACAAGTGTGTGCGCAAACACAGGTGCACTCCCTCTTCCACAACTCTCATTGTCCGATGGGACGGCAACGGCTTTACGTGCTTTCGAGACACGGGGGTGTCACACCACCAACTTCCAAACTCCGGACTGTTACTGAGAAATTCCTAATGGAAAAAACCAATAACACTTTTTGCCTGACCTGGAAATCGAACCTAGGATAACCCTCGGTGGTCAAAACAACATGAGCCCGCATAAGAACTACTAAGACCTCTAATTCCATCTATAAAATTTCATCAAGTTTCTTCGCTATATTGAGCACAATATGACAATAGATTAATTTTGCATGGAGCACAATGTCAGGATATTTCCTATATCTATTAGATAGGTATAGTAGACACCACGAGTCGTGAGCACAAACATCAAGTGAATTTTTGGGTTCCTTACTGGATTTTTTGGGCCGCAGACGCTGCACACGATCGGTCCGACAGATGGGCCAATAGCGGTCAGCGTCGGCGGCCCAAGAACCCAGAAAGGAAACCAAAAATGTATTTATTTATTTATTAAAACTTTTTGCACATAATGTAAATAATACACTGTACAAAGGCGGACTTAATGCCTAAGGCATTTTCTACCAGTCAGCCTTAGGGTGATGCAGAGACAAAACATAGTAGGTGCAAGGAGCAGAAAGTTTCCAGGAATAAAATATAATAAATACATACATACAAACAAAATATACAGAGTACAGAAAGATACATAGGTGGAGAAATATAAGAAACTAATTGTGAGACGAGTAGAAAAATTAACTGATCGTTTGTGCTCACGACTCGTGGCTGCTACTTTACTTATATCGAGCAACTGCAATTCCTTTTCAAGGCTTTGCGTAATAACATAGATCGTATAGAGACGTGTGGATATTGCTTTTCATTGGTATCTATTTTCACAAGCACACAAAAGGTAACCATTATGGTACGTATCAAAGCTATAGCTGGAAATAACCTCATCCAAAACTGCTACTTATATCTAAAACTAGCTGATGCCCGCGACTTCGTTCGCGTTCACTATTTTATTGGTTTTAATTTTGTTTTCGCATACCCCTCTTGTTTAAATTAAAGTAAGCTTAAGTTACTTCTTATAACATCAGCTATCTGTTCATCCCCTATTTTATCCCCTTAGGGGTGGAATTTATCAAAATCCTTTCTTAGCGGATGCCTGCGTCATAACATCTGCCTGCATGTCAAATTTCAGCCCGATCCGTGCAGGGGTTTACGCTGTGCGTTGATAGATCACTATGTCAGTCAGTCAGTCCTTTAAGTTATATATATTTAGATCTAGCTTCTGTAATCAAACTCGGCAATCAATCACAGCTGCTTGCCGGCTGTCTTATAAGTGTGCCCGGCAGAAAATCATCTAACGTGGCAGATTTTAATAAAACCTCTGGAGCTAACTCTAGTTTTCAAATGAGCCCTAAGCAGCTGCGACTAACAGAGAGTTAGTAGGTAAATCAATTTCCGTTTTTACCCACACGAGGTAAAGTTAGATTAGCTAATTCATCAAAAATTGTGCCGAGCAAATCCTGCGTTTAGTTTCCACTGCGAATCATTGCTACATAAAACTATATTATCTTCTTGTAAATTACTTAACTATACTAACTTTTATTTTATTTTAGTTATGTCGTGGTCCTTAAACAATATCAAAATAAAGTTTGTGTAATTTGCTTGTTGGCTTGTGTTTGATAACTAAGTGACATAACAGCAGAACAGCAGAGCAGTTTCAAAACGTTTAATAACAACAATACAGCATGCAAATGGAACATTGATTTTAAAAGTTTCAAATATTATTCTACATAGAAGTGTGTATGAAATAGTTAACGTGTACCTTAAATCATGTCGTTAAATCCACTGAATGGTAAGATTTAATTTCCAACATGGTTGTAAATCATTACTGTAAAACATAACCTCAACGCATGCAAAATGTTTAGTTTTAATGTTAAATTGACACATTTTAATAACAAATGGTATTTACAAGGAAGGATATATACAATTTGGTAGTTTTAACTCATTTTATTTAATTGTTAATTTCAATTAAAATTACCAGACAAATAACTTTTTTCATGTATGTTAATGTAACATACCGTTTCATTTCCAATTCTCAGTTTGCACAATTCACTAACTCTCCTATAAACAATAAGAATCTGAACAAGCTCGATAAGGAGCTCCCAAATAGTACCTATTATTTTAATAAATTGGTCAATAATAAGTACTAGCCTGATGTTTCCTCATTGCTTTTGAAAGGCTTCTTCACATACAGTGAAGGTACAAACATGAAAAAATGGTATACAATCCAATGTCCAACCAACAACTTCATGCATGAGGGGTGACTTTGCACTGGTAAAGTCACCCCTCATGCATGAAGTTGTCAAAACTTCACAACATCAAAACTTTAATGAATGATGAATTTTAATACAATAAAATTAATTATTTTCCAGAACTAAAGCGTAGACTAGAGGACGACAAAACACCACTACCCAAAAGGCTCTGCCTCGCGAAAAATGTGGTGCAATCCCACCACTTCCCCACCGCTCCTAAAGAGAGGATTGTGGCAGAATGGCTTCAGGCCCAGACCGAGAAAAACAAGTTAAACAGTGAGGAGTTGAAGAATGTGCTTGATTGGTTGTCTGCGGTTGATGACTTGACAAGTGAGCTGAAGAGCAAACTGATTCAGGTATGTACTGCACATTGGGCTGGACACGCTAAAACGAGGAAATGCAGTCACCCGACTGCATTTCCTTGTCTTAGCGTGTATTGGTACATGTGTTTACATAACATCAGTTATATTTAAGTCTCATGAAATTGACAAACCTATTGCCATCAACTGGACATAACTCCAAGACACGAAACAGAAAGTTGTGACGAAAATATGGAAATGGAACCCTTGACATCATGCTCCTGATTCATTTTTATTAACGACATGAGCAACTCATACTATTATAAAACAACATGCAAAGTCATTACTATAGCAAGATTTAATAATAATAATATGATACTAATAATAACATCTATTTATTCAGATAACTTTGATCTATACATGAGATAGAAATTATTACAAAATAGTAAGCAGGGACTTGGTCCGCTGCACTAACATCAATGTCAGGGGACAATCATGCCTAGCAGAAATGGCAGTCAAGATGCTGCAGCGACTTCCACGCAACTGACTAATGAAAGACGCTGTCTCTTTGGGCCATATAGCTGCAAAGCTATCTGTGTGTGCATTAGCAATCATTGCTGATGCGCTACGATGATGACACGGCAATGGATGGCACGGTTAGCGCAGTGGCTGAGCGATTGGCTGCTGCGCTGCGTGTCGCGGGTTCGATTCCCGCACGGAACAAATATTTGTATGGCCTACAGATAGTTGTTCCGGGTCTAGCTGTTTGTGTATGTGAGTTTATATGTTTGTAATCGCACCCACGACACAGGAGAAATTCCTAGTGTGGGGCAACGATTTTTTTTTAAAAAGAAAAAGAGAAAAAAAAGAGAAAGAGAAACGTGGAAGCCGCAACAGCGGATAATAGAATTGATAATGGAATTAATTAATGGAATTGATATTCAAAGAGCTTGCATTGTAAGACCATAATCATGAACATCGTAATTTTCTGTTACAACTTAGGCTACTTTTTTTTTTTTTTTTTTTTTTTTTTGGTGGGTGGGAAATCATCAAATAACTTCTCCCGCCCTGGGCGGGGCGGGAGGGAGTGTCAGACTTTTACTGACTAAAACCCACCCATGTTCCTTCTTGTGCCCTTTGCGTTCCGGGGGCGCGGTATCTCTTGCGAACAACCCGCAGCCCCGGCAGGCATCGGCCCTCAGTGGCCCCTTCCTTTTGCTGACATCTCTTTGAGGCGCGCGTGGAACACGAACGCGCCGTCGACACGGCCTGTCGTTATGCAACGTAAGGACGGTGAGCTACCCATTGCTCACCGTCCACAGGCCAGTATCTACGGTGGCCGGGAGTCGTCTCGCGGCTCCCGACGTCCGGAGCGTCTACCGCGGCGGCTGGGACGGGAGAACCGCTGTCTCAACCGTCCCGCCGCCTCCTTCTCAAGCATTACTGCCTCGCAGAAGGAGGCGACTGCATCCCATTCCCTCTCGCTCCGGACCATGGCTTGCACCAGGGCCGGACGCGAGAGTTCGCCGCCGCCGATGGCCTCCACGAGGACTCGGCGATGCTCCGCCCAAGCGGGGCATACCGCCACGGTATGCTCCACCGTGTCCTCGGGGCGATCCACACAATGGTGACACCCGGACGTTTCCTCCCGCCCGATGAGGTGCAGGAACCTCCCGAAACACCCGTGTCCGGTGAGGACCTGCGTCAGGCGGTAGGTGAGGGCGCCGTGGCGCCTCTCCAGCCACTCCTCAAAGAGGGGACTTACCGCCTCTATTAAGGCGTGCCCAGCACGAGGTTGCGACAGTCGCTGTCTCCATGTCGCCATGAGATCGAGCCGGAGGTCGGCCCGCCGAGCGGCAATTTGCCGCGGTGGCGGACTCTCCCCCCGGCCTAGTACCTCCACGCGCCACTCGTACAGGCGCGCGAGGACCAGCGCCTCCAGATCCCACGGCGGCAATCCGGCAAGGAGGCTCGCCGCCTCCCCCGAGATCGTGCGGTATCCTCGGATGACCCTTATGGCGATCACCCGTTGGGACGCAATGAGGTAGTGGGCGGCAAGTCGCCTTAACCCCTGCGCCCACACCGGGGCCCCGTAAAGGGCCATCGACCGCACGACTCCCGCGTAGAGCCTCCGGCAGGAGGCGTTTGGTCCCCCCAGGTTGGGTAGGAGCCGCCTAAAGGCAGCCCCGGCCCGTTCCAGTTTGGGGGCCAAACGTCGGAAATGCTCCGCGAAGTTCCACCGGCTGTCGAGGACGAGTCCCAGAACTTAGGCTACTTGGGAGTACAGAAATCGTATTGTAAAACCATATCTCGATATTTACGATTTACTATGGAGTAATAAAAATAAATGGGAAATTCTTCACAAATCTCTTGTACAAATCTTTTGTAAATTTTCTGCATTATCATCATTCTGTCATATAGGTGAAGATGACAAAGAACAATTTTAATTAATATGAACTTATATCTCTAATTTCAGATTGTCTCACAATACATACAGCGGCACCCACTGCAAACAACGGACATAAAGTACATCTCAACATTTCTAGAAAATCCTAAACTATCATCACAGCTGAGCTTACAAATAGATGATTACCTTACTATAACAATAACTTTACTGCAGTTTCTGAGAAACGATGACATAAACACGCACCTAAGTCAAAAAATCTTGAATAACTTTGTGAAATATTACAGAGAATCCAAAAAGAAATTAGAATTTATAGTTAAATTTTTGAACGGTGAAAGTTTGGAAACCGTTTTTAGTTTCTTGGATACAGCATGTCGGAAATCTGCTATTGAGGTGTGCCAAAATATCTTGTTCCCTATCAATAAGAAATCATTTTTCATCAGCTTCTTACAAACGTTAATTCGTAAAGACAATATTGAAGAATTGATTGCGGAGAAAGGCGACAACATACAGTCAGTCCTTAAAATCATGAACACATTCTTTGAATTCCCCAAAAATCGGTCTGAAAATGATCCGAAATTCTTACACAATTTCATTGACGTCTTCGTGAGTTCGTTTCAAAAAGAGAACCAGATCGTTTTCGCTTTTTACATTATGGTGGCAAATGTTTTGAATATGGAACAGAGTTTTATAGTCCCAGCTATGAATCTACCCTCCATTTTGGAAGACAGTGACGCTAAAACAAAACGGACGCTCTTTTTGAGCATGCTTGAGGTTCTATTAAAAAACGAAGTTGATATTAATGTTCGCCTAACTGATACATTCGGCGAAAAAATATCCAAAGTTGAAATAAAGAAGAACTTTACGTCTTTCCTTCAAGCTGTTATGTTAGGACAGCTGAAACTAGAAGGAAAGTTAGACAAGACTACCCTACAAATAATAAAAACTGCCTTAAAATTAGATCCTGTATTGATCGAACAGAAAATGGACTTAATTCTACCTCCAATATTGACTGCAAAGAAAAACAGTACAAACATAACAGAATCTTACACCGAAACCATGAATTGTTTAATAGAAATACTGTTCAAATTAAGCAAAGGAACTCTGTTCATTAATCAAATACTACCATCGGTAAAAAACATTTTGGAAGCTGGCAACACTGAGCAGTTTGAACTGAAACAGAAGGTGAAAGAGGCAAAAGAAAATGGCGTGGATTGTGAAAAGATAGAAAGTAAAATAATAACAGGTTCTGATTTATTGCCTCTAGAATCTGTTGCTTTATATGGAAAGTTGACTTCAGAATTGATGTTCAGGCAAAATAAGGAGCTTCTGGAGTCATTACAGAAAGATTTAGAAGTACATTGCTTGATGATGTTGGAAGAAGGATTTGTCAGTAAGTTGCGTTGTTTTGCTAATTTATCTTTTATTTAATTAGTGTTAAATGGCCAACAATAACATTGTTTTAGAGCGTTTGCGCGGCACGATATCTCATACAAAGTTTCAAATTCAAAATCTTGGAAATTAAGGGAGCAATTTTAATTAATCTTGATATGTATTTGCAACATATGTAAGTTTAAAGAGTTGAAGAAGGTTTGTGGGTTATTGCCTTGGTCACATTAAAATATCACCTTATAATAAAGTACATACTATCTTATTTATCCTAGCACGTACTAACTGCGGCATGCGACTGGCAACGTTTTTTGACTTATTTCATATATTTACCTTTTTCCGATGTAAACTATTATTTTCCTCAAAAATAACAGAATAAGTAATAATAATAATGTCAAATTTTTCAGGTCCATCAATAATAGTCCTAACGGAAGTACTGTCAGCCATTTTGTCGTCGTTCTTACAACACAATAAGATGGCAGATCACACCGTCCCAATGAACGTTGCGGAAGATTTTTGGAATATGTACACTAAGTTTGAAGATGAGTGCTTAGGGAAGTTCGGAATGTGTGTTTTGAAGCTTAGTTATGTAAGTATTTACTTCTGGTTTGATTTGCCCTATGTGTTTTTGTCCTCGTTGTTGTTTTCCGTCTGGGAAGAACGTGGGTAATATTAGACTCCAATCAACTTATTCTTCTTTCTGAATCTATGATGATCTTATAATTTCTGGGCATAGTTTAATGGGGCATCAGTTCAGTAGCGTTGTTCCTCTCAACTAAAGGCCCAAACCTCAAAAAAATACCCTCTCGAAAATTTGCTATGAAAGCTCTCACAGTTGGGACTAATGTCACCCTGATACACACTGAATACTTACCACAGACTTATTCCATTCCAGAATCCACCTCTAATAATATCATTCCTCAAGTTGTGTCAAAGTTTCGCTCAACTCAAACTCCTGAACATTAAATACAGTAACATGAAGTTGGATATATCTCCTGGCAATGATACTTCGGAGGTTTACGACCTTAGTATGTTGTTACCATGTTTGGATAGTAAGCAGTGGATAGCGCTCGCTGCGAAGATTGAAGATGATGAAACTGTAGTTCTTTTGGTAAGTTTAAATTTAAATTTATAAAATATTCAAAAACATAACTTTATGTGCTGTACGCGCTAGTGTCTAACAACTGATTAATTTGACCTACCGTATTCTGAACTTAGCAAACTGTGAATTGGCAAATCACCGCCGTGAGACTAATGTGATCATATTGTTTCTTCTAGGACAACTTACTTTTAGCCAAAACAATGACTCTACAGTTACTCTCAATAAGAAACAAACAGGAATACTCAAGTACATCAACAAAAACACATTTGATCAAACAACTCAACGCCAACCCATCCGTTTTACAAAACACTTACTTCTGCAAAATATTATTCACAGATTTAGATAAATCACATACAAAATTATTGGCCAAATGTTTGATCAAGCTTTGCTTGGCCGACCCTGATTTAGATATACTGAAAATTGACGCCATAGCTTCTAACAGAGATTTGTTAAATGTATTGGTGCTAGATACAGCAAAAAATGTCGCTAAATGCTTTGAAAACGGAGAATCGTTGAGTAAAATGTTAGGTAAAACGGATTTCAATATGGCTTCCTTCGCAAAAGAAGTAGCTATAATGGATTATTTCAATGACATAACAACAAACTCTGAATCACAAGATGTTATCAAAAACTCAGTGAATATATTCAAACAGTTACCTATCTACTATTTAGAAGAAAACTACCAATTAGTAGCAATTTTCGTTATGCTGGCAATCAAGAAATGTTCCAGTGCCAAAAAACTAAAGCGCAGTATTGACTATATTCTACAAAGTACATACGAATTGAGTCGACAACGGCCAGACTTGTACCAGATATTCCCTGCGGATTCCATTTTCAATTTCAAAGACAACTCTTTATTAGAGTTGCTAACATTAAAAATTAAAACACCAAACAGTTTGTTAATCATCAAAAGCCTTCTTGAACTAGCAGTGAAGAAAGTTCGTATTGACAGTGACCAAGTCAAAAACATAGTTGACAAGTTGTTAAAGAAGAATAAGAAGAAGGTATCTGATATGCAATCATTTAACGATCATGTATTCCAAATTACTTGTCTAATTCTTCCTTCAATTGTCAAACAAAAAAAAGCCATAACTGCTAGTGCCTTTAGGTCGATATTAGCAGATCTACAAGAAAAACTACACAAAGCATTACTAGAATCATTCAAGAACATCGACTTTGGCAATAGTAGTTTTTCACAAAATGAAGCTGGTAACACTGAAGATAGTGTGGTAGAATCTGAGAGTAGCGTGGCAACACTGAATGCGATGGTAGCATATTCTTTGACCCTTTCGAGGTATTGTGATGCTACAGATGCTGAGGACGTCGAGAATTTAGAATGCCTGTTGACTGCTTTAGAATTCTTTGTGCAGAATGCTGTAAGTATAATATTTCTCTAACTTAATACGTAGGCACTCGTTTAGGCAAGTTTCTACCGCCACACATAGTTCCGGTGAACATGCATGTATAGTCAGCAAAAGAGAAGTAACCGGAGTCGAGTCATAAATTCAAAGTTTTCATAAACCAATAGATGTTTTTAAATTGAATTTATTTTTATTAATAGAAATGAACACTTTATTAATTAAATTTCACTTAAAAACGACCACCGGTTTCAAAGAAAACTTGAACTGTATTAGACGATCTGGTTACTTATCTCTATTATTTTGTTGACCTTACATGAGACATAGCTTTGTTCAAATTTCTGATATTACATCGCTGACCGTTACAATCAAAAGTCCGCTAACTTTACGCCATCCAAAAAAAAAAATACGATTGTCAGAAGACCACACAGACTATTGACCAGATAATTTAAAAAACTTAACAATCTGTTTAAAACGATTTGGCAAAATAATGGAAACTTAATAATCGGTAATTAATTTCAAATAATTTGACATCCAGTTTTACTATTTTTCAGATAAAAACAATAGAAAATCCAGACTCGAAACCGCAGCACATAGACTCCGCAATACAACTGCTAAGCGTAGTACTTCGTCGCATAAAGAAGCTAGAAACACACGCGATTTTCCGAGAAAAAGACAAGTTATTCCTTCAAATATGGCGGAGTATTAAAACTAGGATAATATTGGAGCAAGAAAATAAACTGATGAGCAGTAGTTGTTTAGAAGAAATGGGTACTACACTGAAGTTTGTCTGTGAATTGTCTTCCGTGGATTGTTACGTGTCCAACTTTGTTGGTGATCTTAACAATTTGATAGTTCTGAAGGTAAATTGCATTTTATTCCCGCCCTTTTATACTGTTGCGACATCTATCGCGCTACATGCGAACTACGTTTCCTACATCGCGCAATCAAAATCCTCCGCGACGTTAGCATATATAGACAATCCCGACAACAACCGTCGGGCAGTGGTCACCAGACACAACTCCTCAGAAGATCAATAGATCCTCTATTGATCTACCGAGCAGACTGGTCCTTTTCAATAGAGGATGAGAAACTTTTTATCCTGTTTCTTATAGCGCTACAATACCAATGCAACTTCAACTTTTAAAATAAATTGCCAAACCATCTTTTAGGCTGCCTGTCCACAGGAGCGGAGCGAGGCTGCGAAACGGAGAAATATTAACCAAAAGGATTGCATATAATCTTCGCTCCTCCTCAAATATGCAATCCTATTGGTTGGTATTTCTCCGCTTCTGTGGACGGGCAGCCTTAGTAGCTCAGTAAAGTGTTAGTTGGGCTTGCCGTGCGTACTAATTAATCTTTTGTCACTTTTATACGTTATTCTCATGTGAAGGAATTTGAGAGTTTGCCAGATTTGCCAGATAGAAAATTATGTCATACCGCCATATTCGTAATGCATATAAAAGTTATCCGATGATTGAAATATTTCACAAAATTAAACTTACAAGAATAGTCAAGACCTATATGATTTTCTTCATATTTCAGAAACCATCACTAATACAAAAAGACTACAATACAGAAATAAAATCTCGCAAGGTATTCAAATACCTCTGGTCGCAATGCCTCAAAGCAAACATAGTGGGACCCAAGTGTATTGCCATGTCAAAATTAATGTACCGTGCGTGTAAGAATTTGAGGAATTGGATGCGGCAACACTATGAGTTCGAAGACAGTGTTGCCAGAGTAAATGAAGAAGTTTCTACCGATGATGGTGTTGTAAAAGTCATAAAAGTTGATGATGATATTTGTGAAATTGTTAGATTGGATTTGGATTCGTTGTCTGAAATACTTTTGGCGGCAAAAAAGGTAATTCACTGGTGTCTATTATAGCTAATCTAAATTATGGAATCAATTATATTTTTTAATGACAATGTTAAAATAAAATAAAAAAGGAAATAGGTAAAATTAAAGAAGGTCCCAAGAAACATATTTTATTTTTGTTGGTGAATACTACGCTATCGCTTCTACGGAGCCCATGAACAGTTCCGTAGAAGCGGATACCCACTTACATTCAGCGAGTTTTATTAACTGACTTTATAAGAAGGAGGTTATAAATTCCTCTGTATGTTTTTGTATGCGTGTTACGCGATATCTCCGCCAATTATGAATCTATTTTGATGATTCTTTTTTGTTTGATAGGTCATACTTCAAAGGTGGTCCCATATCAAATTTTAAAAATTGCTTCAGTAGTTCAGTAGAAAAAAAATACTGAAAAAAAATATGTCATCCAAGTAAACGTAATAGCGTATTGTGTTTTCTTGTGACCTTTAAGTGGTGTCTTGTTAATTTACGTAGTATAACTGTTCCTTCATGGATTTGGATGACAGGAAATTGATACTAAAAAGCGACAAATAAAAACTTTTTTACAAACAAGACAAACTCCTTCAAAAGCCTCTCTCGGTAGCCTTGTGGTCCTTAGCGGGACTGCTACGCTAGAGGTCTTGGGTTCGATTCCCAGGTCGAGCAAAAAGTGTTATTGGGTTTTTCTATGAATTTCTCAGTAGCAGCTCGGAGTTAGGATTTGTGCCCGGTTAATGGCAATAGGCTCGCCCCCTATTACATGGGACCTAAAAACATACCGGCGAACTGTTGGTGTACATTGGTACACCTCTGCCTAACCCTCTGGGGAATACAGGCGTGATGATATGTTTCCTTCAAAAGCAACATAGTAAAAAATAACTAGCTTTGGAAGTCAACGAGCTCAGGGGAGAAGTCATTTGATGATTTCCCATCTGGAACAAAAGCTTTGGAAGTCGGTAGCAATACAAAACAACAAACAGAACCGAAGCCGCCGACTTCCAAAGCTTTTCTTTTTGTTCCGGATGGGAAATCATCAAATGACTTCTCCCCTGAGCTCGTTGACTTCCAAAACTAAAGTTACTTTTCACGTTTTAGTTTTTTTTTTTACTACTAATAAAAACTTTCTGATTTTTCCAGATATCTTTGGATTACAACTTCGTGGACATAACTTTCGAGGTGCAACATCTGATCCACTACGTGTTGGGTACTAAGTCTGGTGTGAGATGCGACGTATCTTGGGAAGCTTTTTTCATGCTCTTCGAGGGATGTGTGGCGGTGCTGAATAACTTGCTCCTGGCGAGAGAAGAGGTTCTAGAAGATAGGTACGTTATTTGGAGTCGGATCGTTTGTGCGCCAAGTTATTCTGTCTTGGGTTTCTTGATGTCACGCCTTATATTTGACCACTAGGTCAATGGTGATCTTTACTCTTTTTTTTATTCAGTTATTTATATTTTATTTAAGGATTACAAAAATGTGATACATTAAGAAATCTTGTATACAATATAAGGTTGCACAAATTACAATATTATATATATAATGCACACTCAATCACAGCTTATACATTATTGAGCAAACACGCTAAATTAAGGAATACATCTATATACATAAATAAAAGTGCAGGGTCTGTTTGGAATTTCAAATTACCAACTTTTCACTAAATGCATATGAAAGTATACATATAGGTACGGTACTAACATAAAAAAAAAAATGTCTGTCCGACTATTTGTTCCGGCTTATCTCCGAAACGGCTGGACCGATTTTGACGGGACTTTGATTTGCAGATTGCTAAAATTATAAGAAGTAACTTAGGCTATTTTTTTTTATTTACTTTAATTAAAAAAAGAAAGAGGGTTATGAGAAAACAAAATTAAAACCAATAAAATAGTGAACGCGATCGAAGTGGCGGGCAACAGCTAGTAAAAAATATAATTGGCATTCTGTTGTTTGTTTGTTTGTTATTTTGTTTGTGTTACCTGCAGATTTAGTGCAATTTGTAACACATGATCTTCATTTCGTCTTGTAATGTGACCATACCATCTGAGGCGGTTTTCGGAAATTTTATCAGTGATTAATTAAATTTTCTGTAGTCCTGAGAATAGTTAGAAATATGAATAATATGCAGAGAATTGAAAATATGGCTTTTACGCTACATAAAGTATAGTGTCAAGGCGGATTGATGATTCCAGACTTATCTTATGGTTTCCTCACGATGTTTTCCTTCATCGACGTTGGTGATATCCATAATATACTTACTACGCTCAAAATCAAAGTCACAGCATTTATTTCAATTAGACCATTTACAAGCACTTTTCAATTGTCAAGAAGTTACATTTAAAAGTTGAAGCTAGTTGCTCGTTCCAAAGCGTAGGTCTCTATGGAGAAGAACGAGCAAGAAACTTCATGGACACTCTTTTCTTCCAATTTGGTTTTTACAAAATCTTGGTTATAATATACTTGTTGCTTCTATATATGTGAAAACAATGAAAATGAATATAAAACAGAATAAAATAGTACTAAAGATGTAAGCCATGGCAGTTAAGAAATGACCAATCCCAACTGACAGCGCCCGTTCACGAACATGACGCGTGCAACAGCACCTTTTAGTTCAACCATCTTGAAGGGTATAAGGAAATTATATATGTAATCTCTATTTCAGATGGCCGTGCTACATGCAGTGCTATAGGGCGCTAATATCGTCTCTATGTGAACGAGCAACGACGCATGTGCAAGTAGAAAGGAGTATAGAAGAGAAACTAGCAGAAATCGCACATTCTATTGAAAAGTAAGTTTATAAGGCCCCAATGCGAGCAGCCGCGTATTGCATAAATGTACCCTTAGATCCTTAGTTATACGCCCTTTTTTTTCCGGATGAGAAATCACCAAATGATTGCCCCCGCCCTGGGTGGGGCGGAACGGAGTGTCAGAGTTTTACTGACTAAAACCCATACATGTTCCTTCATGTGCCCTTTGCGTTCCAGGGGCGCGGTATCTCTTTCGAACAACTCGCGGCCATATATACGCCCTACAGCGTTAAATGATGGTCGCGGACACCTTCCGTTTCGTTCGTTTTGTCACTAAACCGTAATTTTACTCGTAACTAACTTCTATCCGCGCCTTCGTCTGCGTAGACGTCAAAATTGTGCCAAAGTCCTAAATTATCACGCGAGAACAAATTCAATACTGTATACTAATATTATAAAGAGGAAATATTTTTTTGTTTGTTTGTATTGAATAGGCTCCGAAACTGCTGGACCGATTTTTCTGAGTAACATAGGCTATATAAAATGACGCTACGACTCCCGGGAGCGGAACAGTAACCAAAAACGTCACTTTACACGGCTGAAATAAGCCACGCGGACGAAGCCGTGGGCAGTTAGCTAATAAATAATAAAGTAGAAATACAATAAAATTACCCTATTTTACACAACAACCAAGCTTCGAAAACTCATTAACAATCACAATTCTTTAATTACAGATTAACCCAGTCAATAAGCAAACGCAAGAAGCACGTGTCCCGTATCGCCGCATACACAGTCGCCGACCTCTGCACGTGTCTCGAACGTAATGCGCCAACGAAGATGGTCCGACAACATCTAGAAAATTCCGTAGCCCTGCTCATACAGGCATGTGATAGTACATACGCTATGTCCTTCTTGAAGAGAGGTCTTGTAGGCTACGTGGGGCAGATGACCATGACTAATTTGTACACCATGTACAAGAGATACCATAAGTATATGGGGAATTCTTAAATGAATATTTGTAACTCTATGTTGAACTTGACAAAGTTCGAATTCCTTTGGAAGCTATAATTTTTAAAATCAGACATGTTCAATCGAAATACAACTCTGACAGTATAATGCTAAAATAGATAGTTGAGTAAGCGGCAATGAGTGTTCTAATCTTCTGAATAATAATAATACAATGTTAGAACCATTGCAATATATTGTGAAATATAAAGTTAAATACATCAACAACAGTAGTCAAATATAAAAATAGTCATAACACATACCATCACGCCCATATTCCCCGAAGGGTTAGGCAGAGGTGTAATAATGTACACCCACAGTTCGCCGGTATGTTTAGGTCCCATGTAATAGGGGGCGAGCCTATTGTCATTAACCGGGCACAAATCCTAACTCCGAGCTGCTACTGAGAATTTCATAGAAAAACCTAATAACACTTTGCTCGACCTGGGAATCGAACCCAAGACCTCTAGCGTAGCAGTCGCGATTAGGACCATTAGGCCAACGAGGCAGTTAAAAATAGTCATCTTTACTCAGCAAACAAAATGAACACTCCCGCCATATTTAAAAATGGAATTCATTTGTTTTCGTCTCTTTTGGCCAAGATGTGTATTTCCTCGCCCATAAAAAAAAAGTTCTACAAGAACGGCTAGCCGTAAATATATTCGGACATTATCGAATGACTTTCCTCCTTGATTATGCCTAATTTGTAATTTTTAAGGAAAACCATGTTACGTTGCTTTACAAAAATCCTTGTAACTGTAAAATGATGTAAGATATGAAATAAAAATATATTTTTATTAGAACTCTGTCAATCTTTACTTTGATATTACCATATCCTATGTAGAATGCAGAAAAGTTGTATTTTATTTACAATATTTTTAACAAAACTGATTAAATAAAATATAATTACTGACCTATCTTTCCCAATTTGAAACAAACCTGCCACATTTTATTTGTGTAAAGTGTTTGGGCATATTATGATCCTTTTCGAGAACGGAAAAAACCAAAATATGTATTAGTTGCCTACTATATTGCTTTTGATAAATAAAGTAGTTAGTAGGTATAATAATATGGCTATCCTTCTGACAAACCCACAATAGATTGTGTGTGGTTTATTATTTTTTGAACTGAATGCCTACTATTTTTAACTAAATTCCTTCATCACTACGAACAGAAAATTATAACGGATTAGTTTTCCAGATACCCAATTCCAAACCTACACAAAAGTTAGGTCAAATTATAATCTGCTGTATCGAGAATTTACTATTATTAAAAGGTTTCCTAGGTAAAATATCCATAGCTACAAATATTTAATACATCCTATTTTATCTATGAGTAACATGAATCGTAAGATTAATAACAACGCAACGCAACGATGATCATTGTTATCAACATAGTTCATGAAATGCCATTACCATAAATGGTAAAGGAAACAAACTACAACAATGGACAATTTCGGAGTAAGCCGGTAGGTAATTGAGATAGTGGTAGATAAATCAAGGTCAGAAGTAAATTTGCCTAATGCTGTTTGAAAAGTATAAAACAAAAACTTAAAACGCGCGCAAATTCAAACGTCATTTGCTATTTTGCGGCTGTTTCCGTCAGTCCGTATAAGGGCATTTGTTGAATACTAAATCCTGATTGGCTGACGCGCTGTCGTCATCAGTGACTCACTTTTAAAATTGATTGTAGAAAAGTATTTTTATCCTTGGCTCAGCAAAGTGTCATGTATTTTGATATCTAATCGTACTTGCTTTGGAGTGACTTTTATATAATAACATTTTTATTCAAGCACTCAGTATGTTTTATCACGTAGCTCAACAGAGTTGCTAGTAGTTTTCTGAAAGTTGTCACCTTGCTGCTGCCACTCACAGATTACTTTTTATTGTTTAACTCCATACAGTACCTTTAAATATTATTATAAATAAAAGAGTGTCATTTTAATTTACTTTATTTGTGTTGGTTCGTGTGAATTAGTCATTGTTATAAAAGGATATTATATTGATTTTGTCAGTCAGTTTGACGCATGCGCTCATTGGGTGTCATAAAAAGGGTTGGCCAACATTCCGAACAGTGCCGTTCCGGTCGCCATTGTCGTGGTGTCGGTGAAGTTAGTGGTGGACTTTTTACGTGTATAACATCAAAAAATGGTAAGTGAAGAAAATAAATTACAGTGCATAGCAACCGCGTTGTGTTATTCTATTACAAGAGTGGTAAATTACGAATCGAAATGCCGCAATTTCACGGGAAATCGCTCTTCAGTGACCGGTGCCGCCATATTTCGCACAACCCACCGCTGAGTTTGCACGCCTTTTCGTAAAAATCGTTGTCACCGTTCAGTGATTTGATGCCACGTGTTGTGTTTTCGAGTTTATGACCACGGAGATGTCGGGCTGCGGCGACATGATGAGTGACCATTGCCACTTGATGGGCCGGTATTGGATTTCACAGTACGTTTGAAAGGTTATTCCTGCAACGCCTTTTTTGACGAGTCAGGAGTGCCGTATGCGGTGATGTATGATATTTGGGAGCTGTAGAACTAGCTGTAGTGGTTAGATGAGTTATCAGTGGTATGTAGCGTGCCGGGGGCAACGAACTTTACAGGGAATGCATCGTCGCGCAATCGCACTTGCGTTTGACCATATAAGGCGTAGTGATCGCGGCACTGCCTGTCACATACATTTCGTGTCTATTTTGGGGCAAATAGGCGCGTCTGAATACCGCAGTTACCGCAGCCGGTGATACGTCAGTATAAAAGTGAGCTGAGGGTATTGGCCTGGCAATGTCAAGGTCGTTAGGTACTTATTCAATTCTATTGACGAAAATCTAGCTGTATCGGACATTTTGACAGGTAGCTGTAACACGCGAAATTGGCCTTTACGGCTAATCATTAAGGTCCAAAACGATGGCATTACGCCAAATATCAAACTGTATACAGAATTAATTTTCTTATCATTGTAGTTTTCCTGCTAATAAAACGGCTTATTGGCTCAATTGGTACTGAACAGTGATAAAAGCCTTACAACAAAATGTATAGTGTTTGTCTGTTGAGGAAAATATCCTACACAAATATTCTCACATCCTTTATTTAGTATAAAACTGAAGGATATAGTTTAATTGTACAGAACTTCCTATTCAATAAATAAGTTTAATATCCTTAATATAATATAAGCATGAATAATTCATAATATGTAAAATCATCCTACATACATTATTAATTGAATAGGTATGCCACAGATTGTACATTTACACTTGAATGTATGAGTAACTAGCTTTTGACCTGAACTTTGTCCAAATTGAATCCAAGTCTACCTATGAACTACCTACCTACCAAATTCCAGCTTCATAGGTTTAGTAGTTTTCGAGATTTCATGTTTAGCTAACATGAATGACTTTACACTTTTATAAAATAAGATACTACCACTTCTTATCAACATTCTAATCATTGTAGTTCTTTTACCAGTATTTCCAGTAAGAAAAATTTAAAACATGCTAAGCTAAAGCCATTAATAAGATGCCAATTAACTAACTTTACTATCAAGATAATTAATTCCGAATACTTAATTAATTCTTTCAATTTATCCTTATTTTAACAAGATGTTTTATTCTGTAACTTACTTCTATCAAGCCTAACAATTTTCATTCATAATTAAGAGTCTTTATTATGGTATTAGCAGGTGCCAGATGAAACAAATAATGAAATCTGTGCAATACTGTTTTGTCTATGTTTGAGTAGACTACTGCTATTGGCTACTCTGATATTATGGACAAACAATATGGAATATTACTCTGTCTAGTAGTGGAAGTACTAGCCGTCAACCAGTTAAGATCAACAGCAGTCATAAACCTTTGTCATAACCGTGCACCTGCGGCTGCGGGTTATTCGTAAGAGATACCGCGCCCCCCGAACGCAAAGGGCACAAGAAGGAACATGGGTGGGTTTTAGTCAGTAAAAGTCTGACACTCCCGCCCCGCCCAGGGCGGGAGAAGTTATTTGATGATTTCCCACCCTTCAAAAAAAAAACCGTGCAACTGCCATTGTAATCATGCAATATTGACATAATTTATTTCTAAAACAGTTTTTCAGTAAAGCATAAAATCTGTGTTTTATGACATTCATTCAATGTATCCACCACCATAATGATTACATCAACAAATACCAATGTTATGATAATTATCAGTGTAATAAGCTTTACAAATTCTTAACTCATTAGCTCAACTATTCTTTCAAGGGAGAGTAGCTCTTGCCATCTCTCTCTAACACTTGACAATATGTCAACACCTCTGTTTTAAAGTTACACAGACAGCCATTGATTTTTATAGTTTTTTAAAACTACACAGCTGTCCTTTTTTGTGTACTTGTATCTAAAAGGTGACTTGCAAGTTTCAAGTTAAAATATGTTGTTTAGGACACTTTTTGTTGTTTCACTACCTCTTGATAAATTACCGTTATCTTATCTGGCAGATAATTGAATATTAAGTTTTAGTTTTATTAATCTGGTAACACAAGTCTTTCGAGTAGTGATGTTTTATGTCCTTCAATGTCGCGAATGCTAGGGTCAATGCCTTGTCTGAACCAAAAAAGAACAAGCTAGATTATTAAAGCGAATTTTCAATGTTTTAAGAGTTTGTAGTCTTATTTACAAGCAAAGACATAATTTTAGAAAGTAGGTAACTTGTGTGACTTACTCACTTCGAAAAGGATATTAATCATCTAATCATTGATGACTAACATTTAGAGACGTGAATACTAAGTACATAATGATTAATTAGGTACTACATACACACCAGAAAATGCGCTTCGGAAATCTTCGTGTTTTCTATGTATTACGAACGACGCGGCATAGAGTAACGCAGAGGCAAAATTACCAAGAAGCTACACTGCTACTATGGTTGTGACAGTTTATATTCGTCACCCGTTCGTATTTCCGAAGATGACTGCCGAAGCGCATGCGTTTCCTAACTTGCGCGTTTCCATCACCATCATTTCAGCCGCAGGACGTCCACTGCTGAACATAGGCCTCCCCATTGTTTTCCAAAAGGACCGGTTGGAAGCGGCCTGCGTCCAGCGTCTTCCTGCGGCCTTAATCAGGGCGTCGTTTACGCCTTTTCAGTGGGGTTAAAAAAATCACAACACATAACATACCATCACGCCTGTATTCCCCGAAGGGTTAGGCAGAGATGTGCCAATGGACACCCACAGTTCGCCTGTATGTTTCGGTCCCGTGTAATAGCCAGCCTATTGCCATTAACCGGGCACAAATACTAACTCCGAGCTGCTACTGAGAATTTTATAGAAAAACCCAATAACACTTTGCTCGACCTGGAAATCGAACCCAAGACCTCTAGCGTAGCAATTGCGCTTAGGACCACGACGCTAACGAGGCAGTTAAAAAAAATCGTAACAGGATATACAATTACATTATTGTGTTGTCCATTACCCTTGATGTGTCAGACTTTGAATCTTGAATCATCACACATAGAGTAAAAATAGTTTATGGATAATACGATGGAATCGTAACTCACAATTCACTCAGATTATTAACCTACACTGTGACACCTTTTCATAATAGATTTCAGCGTGATCACGCTTTAGCCGTGTCGAATTGATGTCAAAGTAACATGGAACAGCCTAGGGCAATATCCTATGATAGGCTGGGTTTATTGACATCTACACTACTATATATACTATATAATACTAGCTGGTGCCCGCGACTTCGTTCGCGTTCACTATTTTATTGGTTTCAATTTTGTTTTCACATAACCGTCTTTTTTTAATTAAAGTAAATAGAAAAATTAAAAGAAAAGTAGACTAAGTTACTTCTTATAACATTAGCTATCTGCGAGTGTAAGTCCCGTCAAAATCGGTCCAGCCGTTTCGGAGATAAGCCGGAACAAACAGACAGACAGACAAATATTTTAAAAATTGTTTTTTTTATGTTAGTACCGTATATACTTTCATAATTATGCATTTAGTGAAAAGCTGTTAATTTGAAATTACAAACAGACACTTTTATTTATTTGTATAGATCATAAAGCTGGAATGTTTTTGTTAAAACGTGTAATAAAATTTCGAAGGGAATGAAGCTACATTATCCCTGAGTGAGGCTATATTATGTGCACAAAAAAATTTAGATCAGTAAGCAAATTCACGTAGATAATAATAATAGCCTCGTTACAGCTTCATTCAGTCAGTAGCCAAACTGTTTTGATGGTACTTATCGCAGTAAATAATACCTCGCCTTTAATAGTTAAAAATACACCACATAATATACCTAACCAACACAGATAACAGTGATAAAAGAACCTATTGTCTCGTAAAACGAGATTATTCTAGAACACTGACCTTACCCAACATCAAAATGATTCTACCAACAAATTCGCTTTTCAGTGTCAAGACACCTTTTCATACTAAGAATTATTACAGCATCGTACGTATTCAACTAAAAATATAACTTATTACCCAAAGATAAGACTGCAAGTATTTTTGCCCTTCAACTTCATCGACCCATTGACAAATGTAGTTTCTCTGACCATATACGGTCACTCAGTAGCGCATAAAAACCCGTACCGAGTCGCATTACGTCTCCTGAGTCATTCTGTAAGGTTTAGATCATGTCGTTGGTAGTCTAGAGTTTCTCTGTATGTACAGCAATCAATTTTTTGGCTAACGATAGATGCGTCTGATTTGCTTTCAATGGATACGGCGTGTCTAAGACTATTTTCTGCGTTTCCTACAAACATCTATACTAACACATATAATGAAGTTTATTTGTTTAAACGCGCTAATCTCTGGATAATAGCCAGTTTTAGGTGGAATAGTACGTACAGGCCCTACACTACGCTTTGATCCGAGAAGAAACGTAACCAAAGACGTAACTTATGGCAGATGAAAAACCCACGCGGCCGAAGCCGCGGTCAGAAGCTAGTCTTTAACAATCATGGCGCTGACTGCTCAGGATTCCCCCCCCCCCCCCCCCCCCTCTTAATTAAATGACACTGTATAATCGTTTTTTACGCGTGCTCGAGTTATTGCCGGCAACTGTACATTACATTTACCTACGCCCAAATTGTAAGAAATTTTTGTGTACGTTCTCAATTTTGTTCAGAATGTTGTCATCTCATCTTTATCAGAATGTTGTCATCTCATCTTTATGTAAACACGAGCTTCTGCCCGCAATATATTTCGCGTCAAAGTTGATATATTATCCCACTTGAACTATACATTATTTCGGATAAAAAATAGCCTCGCTGGAAATATGATCTATCTCTATGCCAAATTTCATCTAGATTCGTTCAGCTGCTCTGGCGTGATCGAGTAACTCTCCATCCTCCATCCGAACTTTCGCATTTGTAATAGTAATAAAACGCAAGTAATGGTACTTCATCATGCCACATAAAGGATGTTATTGTTCACATACTCCTCGCATTATCTATTATAGATAACAAAAAAATGTTGCATATTCACGATGTTTTTGTTTTAACAATTTCGAATGTTCCCTTTTCAAAAGCAAACCATAAATAATACGCAGAGACCAAGGAGTTCCTACTCTGAATTAGTCTCGCTTGGTAGACCAGACGGGAGGAACCAAGCTCAATCGAGCCCTAAGGCTAATACCATTATGTAAAATCAATTAGTAACGATAACATCGTTCCCTTATCAATCATTTATCGGTGTATCGAAACGAAGCATGTTTGTAATTTGCGATAATTTTTGCTTGTGACTCATCGTTCGTTTTAGAACGCGGTAATCATATTACCATTCTAATAATTTTACGTAAGGAAGTTCATATTCAAGTCATACAATTGACACTAGGTGTCCTTCCACTTGAATTCTCAAACGACACTTATTTATTAATTTATTAAAACTTTATGCACAAATGTAAAATAAAATACACCGTACAAAGGCGACTTATTATGACGTTCTTAAATTTATCTCTGTCACTACAATATACTTTAAATTGACAGAGATAGCATAAGACTAAAGGCGACTGAAAAGTGAATTGCATTTTAGAATTATGCTGTTAGACTCTTGTATCCTTACCAAATCCCCTGACACCTCTCCCCCCTCTTCTAGCTCCTAGCTTCTAGCTATAGTCTATCACTTTCATCACCCATCTTGCCATATTTCTCGCCACACTAAACTCTGCTTTAGAACCAGAATTCACTTGTAGTCTATTTATCATGAGTTTATGGCTCAGCTTTAAGCAAAGCTTAAGTCAGCGTAATCGACAGCACATTAAAGAAAGAAGGCAAAACTAGTTATTTTAAACTGGTTTTTATATCGTACTCGTCAGAAACGATCGTTTGAATTTTAATTAGACGTGGAATATTTATTTTGTCAGTTAGCTTATTCTTAGAGGCTGTTGGTAAAAGCTAAGCTATTATCCTTTGAATATTATAAAAGAGAGCATCTTTCTGACCATCCGTAAGGTCAAGAATAACTTCTCATATTATCTGGTTAGGTTTACAAGTTGAATGGCATACTCGCGGCGCTGCGGGCTGAATTATTTTATGAAATACTCATTTGACATTCAACCCGTAACGGGCAATGGTAGCGACGAAAATGAATCGCTAAGTTCCAACGCATTTCGCCCCCTGCCAAAACTCCCCTTTTGAGTTTCGCTAATAACGAGGGGAATCTCCGAAGGGCGAAAAATGCGAGTAGCTAGCTACACAGTCATCTCGTTTGTTCGTACACCGAAATAGTAGGGATGGTTGAACTTGTCCTTACGTTGTTAATATCATTTTGCAGAGATATTTTGTGTCATTTTACCACAATAGTAATCTTTGCCTCATACATCTCAGGAACTGCCGGATCGATTTTAAACAAATATTTTTGCTTTACTTAGCCTGTTTATCGAGGAACGTCATAGGGCATATATCATCCCGTTAGCAGTAACCAAACACGTAACTTACAAGAGTGAAACCGCGAGGAATAGCTGGTAACTTTTAAAAAAAATATACACTCACGCCTGTATTCCCCGAAGGGTTAGGCAGAGGTGTAACAATGTACACCCACAGTTCGCCGGTATATTTAGGTCCCATGTAATAAGGGGCGAGCCTATTGCCATTAACCGGGCACAAATCCTAACTCCGAGCTGCTACTGAGAATTTCATAGAAAAACCCAATAACACTTTTTGCTCGACCTGGGAATCGAACCCAAGACCTCTAGCGTAGCAGTCGCGCTTAGGACCACTAGGCTACCGAGGCAGTCAGAGCTGGTAACTTTTATGTTCTTTAATTGAAAACTAGATTAACAGCTTTAGCTTCTAATTTTAAGTTTAAACTAGATGGGACCGAATTATGCTACCACAGTATTCGTCTAACGGTTGTCCGTTATACGGCTCAACTCATATAAATTCCAACGACTCGAAATTAAATTAAGAAGAAGCTCTGAGGTTTACAGCTAAAGTTGAATAAATGTATTCACATCGAAGCTCCATTCCTTGACCCATACAATGTAGTTTCTACAGACGAAATCGACAATAGAATTGTCATTATTTTTCATCTACTAAGGCATAACCGTCTTACAAGCCCGTTAAAGTATTCCTAAACACTGCAACTCTTTAGTGAAGGAATACACCTTCATAATATCTTTTGTTAACTGTTATTTACATATGTATTGTTGGCGATTCTAAATATAAATAAAATCTTCTGAAATCGAGAATCTCAGAAGAGCGTCGAGGCAATTAAGTAAGACGAGTCCCAGAAAACCGATTCAACTGTGTTGTTCCCCGCAATGAAATTAATCAGAAAACATTAGCGAATTAGTCAGATAAAACATAGTTTCCACTTCGCATTTGCTTGCGTAACGGTCTCGAAATTCTGGTCGAGCGTACCCATTAGATAAACTGATTAATTACCGCTATCTTAGAACTAAAACAGCTGGCAGATGTCAGTCCCTAATTAACTACAAAATGTGATCTTTCAATACAATCATCTAATCTCTAGAGAACATGAGATTATAATATCAACCTATTATTGTACCACTACAGGGCAAAGGCCTCATCTCATACAGAGAAGCCACAAGCATTGATCACTACTGTTGGTCAAGGCGGATTAGCGATTGCAGACTTTAATTCATCATTAGCCTAGTGGTCCTAAAAGCGTCTGCTACGCTAGAGGTCTTGGGTTCGATTATCAGGTCGAGCAAAAAGTCTTATTGGGTTTTTAAACAAAATTCTCAGAAGTAGCTCGGAGTTAGGATTTGTGCCTGGTGAATGACAATAGGCTCGCCCCCTTTAAATATCCCGGCGAACTGTGGGCATGCATTGGTTCACCTCTGCCTAACCCTTCGGGAGACAAAGACGTGATGGTATGTTATGTTTATTCAATATAAGTCAAGGTTTCCTTACAATAAACTCAAAATTCACATCTTTTCTTGCCCTTGCCCGGTTGCGATCAGCCTCGTGCAGGAGATACAAGCGCCTTTACCACCGGACAATCAAAACATCAAAGAAAATTATATACAGAAAAATGTCGTTCCTACTCCGGTCTACCGTAACTTAGTCATCAGCACATTTGCAAGTCACCTGAGTCAGCCAGTGACGCATACTTTTTATACTTAACCGACTGACATTAAGGTCGTTGACCTTCACAGTCGTTTTTTATAGGACAATGCTGCCCGCGTTGAGACTTATGCGGCTATTATAATGTAATGAGTCTAATGAGGCAGACTGAAGGGAGACGGTACTGAAATCTAAATAAATATTTATTGATTTAGTATTGTTTACTTTGATCTATACTAATATTATAAAGCTGAAGAGTTGGTTTTACGCGCTAATCTCCGGAACTACTGGTCCGATTCTGAAGTTTCTTAGGCTAAAACGAAGCTACGTTATCCCTCAGTGTTAAAATCTACATATATAAAAATCAATTGCTCTTCGTTAGTCTCGCTAAAACTCGAGAACGTCTGAAGATTTGATGGGTTCGTTTATAATGTCAATCATGATAGTACCTACCTGGTTTCTGTTTTTTCATTTATTGGCAAATTGAACGCTGCTCGCTGCTTTTTCAGTTGTTCACAAGCACCATTTTTTCTAATCTGGTCACCAGGAACTACTACTGAAACGTCCTAAGAGTGAGTCCCACAAAAAGTTACAAATACCAAGGATGGCAAATCAATCGGCTTATCCATATGCGTACTGAAACATTCCAAGCAGTATTCTTATCTGCTCAGTCTTTTCCTATCTGGGGTCCTTCGTATCCAGATGTTGCTGAAAACAATTTTTTTGATCCCAAAACGATGTTACTGGCCTACTCTCATTGCTTCTATTGGTTTAGTTATTTTGAGACTCTCCATTCAATTAGTTTCCTTTTATGAAATGTAGTCCGACAACCGCAACAATTTGAATATTTTTTCTGATTCCTTACAAGTTTAGACTATTTTAAGAATAAGAGGTAATAGTGGTATCCGCCATTCGGTTTATTAAAGTGGGTACCTAAATAATAGAAAAGTATAAAATAAATCATTTATTGATATTTTTGATGCTAAGTTTCGCTTACGTTGCATGGTATGGGCACAGACGTAATACCAAGAAGAATGGCGTACATTGAAGAAATACCAACTGACGGTATTGGGTAGATATTAGGATTAAAGAAAGGAAGAGATGCTTAACACTCCAAATCTCTTCGAAATCAAGCAATCTTACCGCCTAAACCGATAAAAATCACGGAAACTTTGGTAATTGTGGAAAATTTTAATGATGAATGGTTATGCGAGTACAATGCGTCATTTATGTTAATTACCAAGCTATTTTGGTATAAATAACTAAAATTTAAAACAATATTTTTTTATAGAACATCTTTAGAAACTTAATTGTTAGATTTCAACATGTAATCACTCCGTCGCAGAATGTGCACTTCGCGACGAAGTCAATATTGTAGTTAAATTCGAGGTTATATTTATTTCGAGTCCTAAATAAAAACTATTTACATAATCGTAAACCAGTAACCTAAAATCCAAAAAAAAATAACATAATTTTACTGCCGCTGGGCGGACTGAAAAAGATTAATACAATATTATAATCTCAAATATTAATCTGCATGCCAAACGCCAACACATCAAGACCCACCATTCTTATGTAACGCAGCTAAACATATTCTAAAACATTTCTGATGAACGTTTGCAGAATTATATGCGTTGCTCCAAAAACCACGCTACCGAGCACAAGCTGGATCTAAATAAAATTAATCAAATGTTCAGGAATAGCGGAGTTGGTCAGACGACAATAAATTAATGTGGGCAGTATGTTATTTTTTCTTTTCCAATTGGCGTCACTAGTATGAATCGCGTAATATTGCGTAGAACCAAATTCTTTGCTTCTGGTAAATTATTTCTTGATACAAGACTTATCTCATACCAAAGAATATTAACGGGTGAAAGGGACTTCTCTAGGAAAACTTGTACTCTGAATTCATCAGCAGAAAAAATTGTAACGCTTGACTGTCTAGAATGATGTACTGAATCCCAGATTAAAATTTTCCTTACGATGTCCCATCCACCTCTTGTATGCGAAACTAAAGGAAAAGCTTAAGGCATAGTTTTTTAAGATGGTGGTAATCGTGGCTTACCACCATTTGCAAAAGTCGGTCAAGAGAGGGCTCGGTCCAATTAGGGTAGATTGCAAACAATATATATTATGTATTGAATATTATACTTTGAAGTTTTTTTTTTTTTTTCGGAAAAGTGACGGCAGCAGCTCTACCATTTCAGCATCATTCGTGTTATTTAAAAACATTAATGCTATCCGCGTCTTCTGTAGAGATGATTTAGAAAAATAATAGTATGCTTGTTTCAGTGGAAATGATTGTAATGAACAATAAAACCAATTCATGTGTGAAACATGACATGAACAGATATACGAGCATTTGTAGCGTTATCTTATACTTTTTAATTCTGTGTGAGAGTGGAATGTCTAAGAATTTTATTGGAACTAGGACAAAATTTTCTCGTACAGCAATTTCTAATTTAAGTTGCGGAAAATTGGCGTTAATTTAAAATTGTGTTGATTAATCACATTACTTCGCCTTTTCAAGTCGAAGCAGATAAATAATTCTAGCTAAATTGCTTTCTTGAAAAGCATCTTTGAAAGCTCTATCAGTTATATTGCCTTCGGTAAATCGATTCCGCCATTTCCAAGGCTTTCAAATCGTCTACTTTCTTTAAAATACAGAAACGTCTTCAAGGAACTGGCCTCCCCAACTCAAAGCTATTCAAAGGCTATATACAACGAATAGAAGCTAATAAATAATTCAGAAGCCGGCTATTCTGAATTGCAGTACTGAACCACGACCAATCGATAGACTGCCGTTGGATTGCATGACTATAATCTCGCCTAATGCGGCAAAATGGTGCAGTCTGGGCATTCACTCATGCAGAAATAATGCAGCCAGGTATATGGTAATTACCTAAACGTGCTGTGAATACAGTTAAGGATGTTTTATGTTGAGTTAATGTTTTCGTTTTAAACAGAATGAGAAATGACGAAGCGGTAAGATTAAACTAAGCTGACTCGAATCCAAAAACAAGTAGCTAGCAATGCTTAGCTGTATCAAAGCCATAGTTCGTACGAATGAAATGACCAAAGAGAACGATAGAAATTCAGCTGTGAGCTAATGCCGCAAGAATGAAAATAGCCCTGCAAAGGTCAAAGTGGCTTACGATGTCCCTTTTGGCATTCAAAAGGCATTGCTAAATTAAAAACATTTGTATAGTAGCCGCCACGAATCGTGAGCACAGACGTCAATTTAATTTTCGGGAGTTTGCGTTGCCAACGCTGCACGCGATTGGTCCGCGATGGTCGATCACGTGCAGCATCGGCGCCAGATAAAACCCAGAAAGGAACTCAAAAAGCCAAAAATGAACTTGACGCTTGTGCTCACGACTCGTGGCGGCTACTTTATCATATTATACTTCCAGTTTGACATCCTATAAATGATTAACGTGTATGTACTAAGCAGGGAACAGGCTGAGCGAACGAATAGTCGATGAATCAGCTAGCTATTCAGCAGCGTGCTCTGTAGAAATAACATCATTATGTGAGATCATCAACCCGCCAATACCTATATCAGCTACGAGCTTTACTCCACGGTTCCACCTGCGTTTAGTTGCGTCTTTGGTTACTACTCCGCTCCCGTGGGTCGTGTCATGATGTTATATAGCGTATACTATTTGTCGTGAAACTGGCCATCGAATACAAAAATATAATTTCTAATCCCACTGCTAGTTCCAAAATTTAGCCCGTTTAAACAAACAGTCTTTCAATTTTTCTATTAGGATAGCTATCGCACCATACGAATTTTATGAGGAACTCCTGCCTGATATTCACGATCATTACAATAAAAATATACAAGGAATATCTAAATGTAGTGATGTTTACATGCTATAAATTGAGAAATGCAATAACAATGATATCATACAGATATTAGATACTGAAATAGAAATAGATTCGCTTTTATGCTTCGATATAAATAGGTTCATTGTAGTCTTCAATGAGAATGTGTGGTCTATTGCCTCACTATTCGTGTATATTTTAGGACTTAAGTCACTAGAATTTTTCTAGGAATGTCCCAAAAACTACACCTGCTCAAATATGTATTAGGCCTTCCATTAGAAAACTAATTTTTTATTAATTAAAAAAAAATCGTTATATTTCCGATTCCAAAATCAGGCAAGACTTATTTAATGTTCGCCCGATTTTTCCAAAAGGGATCCAGGTTTACAGCACTTGATCTAACTGCCCCAAAAGTCGAAATTTTAAAGCCAGAGATACATTGAAACATGTGCGCATCCTCGAAGGATTGGGATAGAACGCACGTGTCGTAGTTCATGCACCGTTGTATTAATAGATTGTGCTACGGCCAATGTCTTCGGCGGGTGTCGACTAGGGCTATTTATACTGTACCACGCGTGGGGACTGTCGCTTTTAGATCCCTCTAGCGATGTTACGGTTTTGTTAAGTGGTGAATGGCTGTCTTACAGATTATTTAACGGTGAATCATCAACATTTTTTGTCCAATGTAACCAGTTTACGGTCGTTTATAAAACCGCTCTAGCTTCAGCCCGTGACTTTGTCTGCATAGAATTTAGAATTGAGCGTAATTTATCTCACTGGAACTCAAAAATGTCTTGAAAATTATATGTTTAACTAGATCAGTATCTGTATGTGTGCCAATTTGCGGCTCATTCCGTTCAGCCGCTTAAGCATGAAGGAGTAACAAACATCCATCCATCCTCATGGAATACTCTTGTGATCCTAAGCAAGATAAATGCTTCGGAATGCTAATTTACTTTCAAAACTGTCTCAAGTGCTAAAACTATTACAATTTGTAGAAAAGAGTACAAGTTTGTCTCATTAACGCCAAAATTCTTAACGTGCGATCAAAATAAGCGAGGATTTAATTAATTTAAGCGAGCATTTTCAAAACAGTCCCACCAGTATTTATTACTTGCGATCCCAGCCAGCGATCGACCACAAGGTCTACCTAAGACTAGGTCAAGGAATTAAATAGACAAGTCTAACATTACACAGTATTGTTGACCAAACAACTCTAGAGCGAGCCCACTCGATCCCGCAACACAACGTTACTCATTGAACCGAGGAACACCTGCACAAACAAAAATGGATGAAACAATTATACCTATTTTAGTTGTATGAAAACATTACGTTTGTGCCTCGAAGCCCGACCTCGGATAACCTATGATAACATTCCCGGTGAGTCACGAGATGACATTTACTCTCACGAAATGTAACAGACTTTATGGGTATCGTAATAAGATTTTATTTACAATGTGGGTTGTTCGCAATTGCGTGAAAGGTGTCTGCGAATCTTTGAAGGAGGGTTTGATATTTCCTTCCTCTTTTGTGTTATCGATATGTCAGAGGTACAACGGCTTTGTACTTACTGCGACTAATTCAATACTTTCCATCTACTTTAACTTGCCAAAGAAATCAAATATTATTTTAAACAATAAATTCAACAATGCAGCCACAAATACAAGTTAAATAATTTAGAAGTAACTGCATCAGCCTTGTGTTAAATTGAAATAGAACTGAATGAAATGCGACAGCAGCTGCCCCCGTATATAACGCAGATTATTACCGACTACCCACATACTTGCATAATTTATTTTGCACTGACCGGAGTTTCTGGCAAAATTTTAAGAGGGCAGGGCACTCTTTGTGTTTATGGTCCATTCTACAAAAGAACTTTAGTTTTAGTTTTGACTTTCTGCTGATGAATGTGTGTGTAACTTTTTCAAAAATATTTCTGCTGTACTACTAAACTATGTACATGTAGTACCTATACTGCTCACATAAACTGCCTGTTACGCTTTCACAACTAAACCACTAAACATAACATACCATCACGCCTATATTCCCCGAAGGGTTAGGCAGAGGTGTAACAATGTACGCCAACCGTTCGCCGGTATGTTTTAGGTTCTATGTAATAGGGGGCGAACTTATTGCTATTAACCGGGCACAAATCCTAACTCCGAGCTGTTACTGAGGATTTCATAGAAAAACCCAATAACACTTTTTGCTCGACCCTGGGGATCGAACCCAAGACCTCCAGCGTAGCAGTCGCGCTTTGGACCACTAAGCTACCGAGGCAGTTTTAAGGCTTATTGACATTGAAACCGACACAAATAAACGTTACTAACTGCGGACTTTGGCTAAGCTATGTTCCCGTCTCGTCAAAGCCCATGCTAAATGACGCTTATTTATGTCATCGTTAGAGCTGATATTCAAAAAATCTGTTTCTTGTTCAAATGATAGTAAAAAAAGTGTATTGCCTTAGTTTTATTTTAATGTTGCCCTCACTCTTGGAATTGCTCCTGTGTTGTGGTTGCGTGTGCAAATATAAAACTCAAATAAGCAGCCAGACCCGGAACAACTACCTGTAGGCTATACCAATATTAGATTCGTGTGGGAATCAAACCCGCGATACACAACACAGCAGCCTATGGCTCAGCCACTGCGCCAACCATGTCGTCAATTCAATTGAAAAATTACTTTTTAAACATGTTTATTTGCTATGAAACAACAAGTAATAAAATCATTTTTTTAAGTAACCCCCGACAGACGAATAAAGATCCCTACCGCCGCTAACAAAAGAGCTGATAACCTTGAAACGGCTGAACCGATTTTGAGAAAACATATCTAAGAACCATCGCTAGGAAACCTGCATTCAAATCTGTTAACCCGTTTAAGAGCTACGGTGCCACAGACACACAAACGTCAAACCTATAAGACCCCTCGTTTCGAGTCGGGGGTTCAAAATAAAGGTACACTAATCTCTTCACAAATCTGACGACTTAATAAGACATCATAAATGTGTCTTCCATAATATCTAAATGACGGCTGAGGTATCCACGTAAGTTGCTATTCTAGTTAAAATCCGTTGGCTGGTCGCCTGAGACAATAGGCATCCATTTTATGCCTATTGACTAGTTCCGTTCGACCGAGGATTGGGCTCACAGGAAATGTTCCTTTTGGAATATTAAAGGCCATTTGTGAGCGAAAGGCGTTTTCGGAAATAGATCTTGTAACTATGTTTTTTGTTAATGTTTGATGTAGCTCTGTCAGCACATAGAACAATATGGGCGAGCAGATTTATTGATAATGAACTAAAAATCACAGAAATAGAGTGGAAATTTGCGTAATTCTGTGTAAGGTTCGCGCAATCTCAACCCGTTAAGGGCTCCTTCAATTTATGCGCTTGGTGCCCGACCGCTGCGGTTCCGAAGCGGTGCGTTTTTCGAACTGCATACGGTCGGTTGTCTTTTTACATACATACCGCGCGGTGCGGCTTCGGTACCACACACGCTCGACGGCAGGACGACAACCGTCACGCGACAACTGTATGAAAAACACAACCGTATGCAGTTCGAAACGCACCGCTTCAGCACCGCAGCGCTCCAGCCCCAAACGTATAAATTGAAAGAGCCATAACAGTCTTTCTTGACATTTCATAACAAAACCGTAAATGTAGAAGGAGTAGAGAGACGTTTTTTCGTATTAGTAAAATTCACATTACGTAAAATTGCAAGATCACTCTTCATTCACGATCTTTTAATGGGATTACGAAAAAGAACTACAAATTCATCATTAATCTTTATCGGAATGTAAACAAACAATTTCTAAAAAAAAAAAAAAAACAAGGACAAACAAAACCTGGCACAAAAGACTAGCTACACTAAAACGACTCAAAGATACATTTATATCTTCACTTGCAACGTCTGAACGAATAGGCTAACATTTAGTACGATATTCAACTATGAGACGTCTTCTTGATGTCAGCGTAATTCTGGCAAGAGCCCAGGGAACGCCCAAGTTGTAATAGACTGTACATTCATCTGTAAGTAGCACATTCATGCATCATTTGGCTTAGTTCGAAATATCGTTTAACCTCCTCAACCCGTAGATTATTTCTGCCAAAATGAACCAAGGCACTATCCCTTAGTAATTTAGCGAATTACGTAAAACTAATTCAATGTGTTACATTTAGTTTACATTATTATTATTTAGCAAAAACAAACCAATGTCAAAGCCAATACGTACATTATACATCTAAAATGTATGCTTAGTATAAATTAAAAATCAAGCAGCGTTAAATATCCAAAATCATAAATACTTAGAAAAATTTAAAAAAAATCTAGGTTTTTACAAACAAGTAGAGAATTGTGTTTCGTTTTAACATTTATCTGGCAGATAATGATGTGGATAAGCGATAATGCCGCTACGACTTAGCTAACATTAAGTTTTTCTCATAAAAATGGTTTTTTACTCGCTATCTGGAAATAAAGTCCAAATTTTACTGACTATAAAACACATTTTGACTATGTTATTGCATTGATAAGTATAATATGCTTAGCATTCCATAGCTAGACATTTTAAACATACCATCACGCTTGTATTCCCCGACGGGTTAGGCAGAGGTACACCCACAGTTCGCCGGTATGCTTAAGTCCATGTAATAGGGGGCGAGCCTATTGTCATTAACCGGGCACAAATCCTAACTCCGAGCTGCTACTGAGAATTTCATAGAAAAACCCAATAACACTTTACTCGACCTGGGAATCGAACCCAAGACCTCTAGCGTAGCAGTCGCGCTTAGCACCACTAGGTTACCGAGGCAGTTCGACATTTTAATGACATGAGAAAGAACGCAGGGGAGTCGATATTAAAGGATTCTTCTCCTATTGGAACGCACGACCTGCCAGTAATCTCTTCAAATATTTCATTAGTTTACGAACGATGTGTATAGAATTTTCTAGCAAGATATTCGTTGTGAAATTCATCATCTCACATATTAATCATTTAATTTTGGTACTTTTTAAGAGACGTTTTCTTCATTTATGTTGAACTCGCTAAATGCCCCGCGGTGTCTCCCGCGTCTGTGGTTACTGCTCCGCTTCTGTTGATCGTAGCGTGATCTTCTATACGTATAAACCCTCCTCTTAAATCACTCTTTCTATTGATGAAAACTGCGAAGTCCGTCGCGCAGTTTAAAGAGATCTTAAGTGTACAAGAAACACTCGGTGGAAAGAGATGTTTTATACTACGTAAAGACGGAAACCTGAATATTACTGTTTAAGAAAACGCCTCCTCGTTTTATTGTGATTCGTAATTTACCATTCACAAAACGTATTTTTTAAACATTAAGCGAAGCAGCCGTCTGTCTGTTCTACAGATTGCTATTCATGACGGCGGGAAGCGACTTTGTTTATACTATGCAGAGATTATCCATTATAATGTTCCATACTAAACTTGTAACTTCTTTTCAGGCGTCAGGTGTGACAGTATCGGACGCTTGTAAAACAACGTACGAGGAGATTAAAAAGGATAAGAAACATCGCTACGTCGTGTTCTACATCCGCGATGAAAAACAGATCGACGTAGAAACGGTCGGCGAACGTAACGCTGAGTACGATCAGTTCCTTGAGGATTTGCAAAAGGGCGGCACGGGGGAGTGCAGGTAATGTGGTATTACATTTTAAAAACTATTGTTTATGTCTTGGAATTAAAAACCTCTAGCCTAGTGGTCGTAAGCGGGACTGCTACGCTAGAGGTCTTGGGTTCAATTCCTCAGGTTGAGCAAAAAGTGTCAAAGTCAAAACATTTATTTCAATTAGACCAATTAGGCACTTTTGAATTGTCAAGAAGTTACCCATACAAAAAGTTGAAGCTAGTTGCTCGTTCCAAAACGTAGGTCTCTGTGGAGAACGAGGAAGAAACTCCATGGACACCCACGTGTTATTGGGATTTTCTATGAAATTCTCAGTGGCAGCTCGGAGTTAGGATTTGTGCCCGGTTAATGGCAATAGCCTCGCCCCATATTACATGGGATCTAAACATATCGGCGAACTGTGGGTGTACGTTGGTACACCTCTGCCTTACCCTTCAGGAAATACAGGCGTGCGTGCCGGTAATGGTGATGTTATAAACTTGCCTCACGAGGCGGACCGACGGCCTGGTAAAGGTCGCCAGAGCACGCTGGATGCGGGCAGCGCGGGACCAGTCATTGTGGCAATCTTTAGGGTAGGCCATGTCCAGTAGTGGACGTTTTTCAGCTGATATGATGATAAACTAACTTTTAGGGTCGTCCAACTAGACGATGGTCCACTTACTATATACCTAAAGTTTCCCGACACCTACAGTTTAGAAGATATTAAAAACGCCTCTTATGGGCCTATTGTAAACGGGATCCGTTCTAACAATTGCAAGCCTAGCAACGTGACATATTCGATTCGGTATTTCCAATACATTTCCTTTGACTCCAACGGCATCACCTCGTAATCCAACAGTTAACTATCAACGTGCCTCTCGCGAGCTGTCACTGTATTGTCTTGTCATTATAAAAAATATGTTAACGCACACGATTTAAAAGCCTAACTTGTATGGACAATTATTTGCTGCAGCATTTCTGAAACTTATTTATTCAATTTTGGTTTCTCAATTTTCAGATATGGCCTCTTTGACTTCGAGTACACGCACCAGTGTCAGGGCACGTCGGAGGCTAGCAAGAAACAGAAGCTCTTCCTTATGTCATGGTGCCCCGACACCGCCAAGGTCAAGAAGAAGATGTTGTACTCCAGGTGTGTAACCTTACTGTATGCTGATAAGATAGCCCATTGATGGCAATAGTGGCCCAGTGTGTGGTTGTGTGGTGTGGCAATGAGAGAACACACGTCTGTATCGCCTAATTACAACAACGAAATACTGCTAACTGAGCTTAGTTCTGTCAAAACGAGCCAACCCACAAATTTTGATGAATTTCGTTACTATTCGGCAATAACACTTTAACATACATCCAAAACGTTTGGTTGGAATCAATTTCAAAATTAATCAGGAATTCCCATTGCTATTGGCAACTTTTACACCCCAATACTCATTACTCGTTACACCCCAAAGCAATTATGATATCCGCCTCTCATCATTTGTGCACTGAAGTGCACATTTTATATCTGTCATGAAAGAATTACACTATAGATAATACATTTATATCTATACGGTCGTTCCAGTCCGTAATATTATGATAATAAAGTTGGAAGTCCTTGCGAACAGCTGCCAAAAAACACAAAATTATACACAGCGAACGTTTACAACTCGTTACTGAACGGAAATATTGTTTATGACCTACTGTGACGGCAGTTGTCAATATTTTATGGGAAAATGGGTCAAGATCAACAAGCTAATTTTGAAATTTAAAAAAAAACACGTCCTCCTTAATTTTTTTGTTAAAAACTAAAGAGAGAAAAAGTACACTTGTACTTTAGTGTGGACTTTCACATCCGGCACCAATTATTGCTAAACCGGTTTAAATTTTTAATGCATGGGGGTAAATGTTATGTCCCAGTGATACTCGCGCCATCAAGACGAATCTATTGACTTATCAAAATCGGTTGAGCCATTGAGTAGTTACCATCTGACATAAGAACGTACATACATACCTACAAGTCCAACACATAACCCTCCATTTGAGCATCGCCGCAGTCGGGCGTAAAAAGCAATTTAGAAGAAAATCGGTTGTTTTTGGATCAAAGAAAATTGTACATAATTCTTCTGTTTCTACCATAAGTTAATATTTTATTTTGCTATCAATAAATCCAATTATATTTTACATTATTAAAGCTAGTTTTGATAAACATCTCTTTGTTTTGTTATCTCAAAAATTATCTTTCGATAGAAAAATACAAAAGAAATAATATCAGCACAGTAACTCCAACACCATTGGTAAATAGCTGATTGACTTAAAAATTAGTAGTAAAAGAACTCTTAGATGTGAAGGAACTCGTGCGGGGAAGTACTACTACCATACCCATTTCTGCCGCAAAATAGCGTTGCTGTGTTGTTATAAACCGAAAGGTTTAAAGGGTATAAGTGCCGGTGTAATTACAGGCACATGCGACATTTCAACTTGGTCTCTGGGATGGCAACGCATCTGCAAGGTCGCTGGTATTGCAGATGTCTATAGGTAGCGATGACCACTTAACATCAGGTGGGCCGAGGGATCGTTTGCCACACAACGAGGATTAAAAAAAAAGTTGTGGCTAATACTAATTTAAAATAACTGGTTTTAGTTTGAATTTACTGACGATACTTAATTTTAAGTCAAGGTAGGCTTTGATTCCTATATCCGCCTGAAATCGCAGTAGGACCTTCTTTTGTCTTTCGGAGTAGCTCTCCTGCGGCTTGTTTGTCATCCAAAGACATAAATAAATCCAAAAATAATATTTCCAACCCCTAAGTCATTTTAAAAAACCTATTTAACGATACCCCACACGACGGGGTCGACGAAAAAAATATTCACCCCCACTTCACATGTAGGGGAGCTACCCTAAAAAAAATTTGTCAGTAATTTTATTTTACCACTTTGTCGGCGTAATTGTTATACACAGTCCTACAAGAGTACAGCTTTCTTATATTAACGGTCTCTTAGCAATACCTCGAACAGACAGATGGACATGACGAAACTATAAAGGTTAATTCTTAGATGACGTCTCCTTTCTGTTTATATTATAAGACTAGCTTCTGCTCGCGACTTCGTACGCGTGGTTTATTTTCACCCTGCGTTACGTCACGTCTTCAGTTACTGCTCCACCCCCGTAATTTGTAGCGTGATGTCAAATGGACTATACTATTCCTCATGAGTCTGGCTATCGCATTTGCTGATAGATTGTGTCAAGAATCGGAATAAAAGAGGAAACTCAATTAACCAAGATTTTGTAAAAACCAAATTGAAAGAAAATAGTGTCCATGATATTTCTTGCTCGTTCTTCTTTATAGATACCTACGTTTTGAAACCAACAACTAGGTTTAACTTTCTGTGTAACCTCTTGACAATTCGTGTCTGTAAATGGTCTAATTGATATAAATGCTTTTACTTAATTAATTAATATAATTTCTTAATTAAAGTAGTCAATTACTTGTTTGGTGTAGTCTATATATTAAGGCATAGTGGGGTTGGGGTATCCACAGGGATAACAGTCCCAACAGAAAAAAGCCAGTCTACAGTACTTCGCGGTTATTAAGTCTTGTCATAAAATCGAACAAAACCGACCGCGCCCTGCACTCGAATCATTTGCGATGACGCGTACAATCGAATCATGTTTACTGAGAAACAAGATAATATCCTTATCGACCCGATAACTAATCGTTGGAAATGCTATTTGTTAGTGATGACGTCGTCGTACTGTGAAAGTCATGCTTTTGAATTTTAGATTTCCATCGCCACTTTCTAGATATATTCATTTTAATTGCACTAAGTTGTGGGAAGGTTGGTCTAAATAAAAAATATTATATTATGACGACGTTAAAGATTTAAAAAATATAAATAAATAATAATAATACCAGCCTATTATTTGTTCCATTCAGAGCACAAGCCTCTTTACATGGAAGGCAAGAGCGTTAATCACCACGCTCAAGACCCAAGGCAAATTAGTGATTTTAGATTTTGACTCTGTACTTGCCAATTTCGGTGATATTTATTGAAGTTTACATTGTAGAATGTACCCTTGGGATTGTTTTATGACATGGGCCAAAATGCACATGCGTCAACATTTTGCCGTCACATTATTGTCGCTCTGAAGCGACATAAATATGGATTGTATAAACATCGTGTAATGCAACTGCAAAATTGTGTCTTGATATACTTGATAGCTCAGTTGTAGTCTTTGAGAAATTTATATAAATATTACACACATACACATACCATCACGCCTGTATTCCTCGAAGGGTTAGAGACGTGTACCATGTACACCCTCAGTTCGCCGATATGTTTAAGTCCCGTGTAATAGGGGACGAGCCTATTGCCATTAACCGGGCACAAATCCTAACTCCGAGCTGCTACTGAGAAATCCCATAGAAAAACCCAATAACACTTTTTGCTTGACCTGAGAATCGAACCCAAGACCTCTAGCGTAGTAGTCGCGCTTAAGACCACTAGACTACCGGGGCAGTTAGTTATATAAATATTATTTTTCATTTTTCCTATTTTACAATAATACGATATTCCCTTGTCCACAGCTCCTTCGACGCACTGAAGAAGTCGCTGGTGGGCGTACAGAAGTACATCCAAGCGACCGACCTCTCGGAGGCCTCGCAGGAGGCTGTTGAGGAGAAGCTGCGCGCCACCGACCGCCAATAAGTCAGCATTTATCACCTCGACCGACGTGCGGCACATCGCGACCACCCCATGAAACAACCTTCAACCACCACAGCCTGTCTACATGCCGTAGGACAACGTCACTCGACAACGTTGCACCACTGCATGGAGTTCCTCCTCTGTGGTCTTAGTCAGTATTGTCAGGCGGTTCGCGGTGCTACCCACAGTTTCGCAGTTTCGGTTTTTTTATATATCGTTTCAGTCCTTAAGCTTTTGCAGTCGATTCTACTCCGGAGCGGTTAGGTAGTCGGAGCACTTACATGTACAGACAACTGTAACCCACGGCCGACTCCGCGACAGCCTCTATCAAAGCAATTAAGGAATCTTTATGTAATAATTTAAATTATACTAATTATTATATATATTTTTTCCTATAAAATTACTAAAGAGTAAGTTAAGCTCAAACTAAATTTAAATACAGCGTACGCGTCGATCTTTTTTAAATTGTAAACACTGGTAAGCGAACGCCGGTCGGCTTTTATACTATTTAGATTGTAATATAAAGAATGTACGATTTTATACGGTCACCTAGTTTCGTTTGGAATTCATCTTGCTAAAGGATGTATGCTTGAGCTGCGGCTCGACACATGGCGGGCGTTGGATAAGTATTTTGTAACCGATTTATCCAGAAATACACTCGATATAAGACAATATTAGTTGTTTTATTCAATAATCACCTATAATGTCGTGTTTCCTGTGCGACGCGGATCATGTTCTGAAATTAAATAGTTGACATCAATAATTCCAAGACACAATTTATTTGAATACTACATTTTATTTTAGTACTAAAAATTGTAACTGTTATCACAGTTTACCATCCTCATACAAAGTCTTTCGGTGGAAAATCGCATCTTGACAGCTCAGATCATAAAAAGTATGTCACTACCCTAGTACAGGATTACATAATTTTAACGAATAATTGTCAAACTACACTTTTTAGGGCCGATTCTTCAATCGTCAGATGCCTCTTAATGGAGGAATAAATGTGGTGGTATTTGTATAGACATAAGTCAAACTGTCATATTTATTTGTCAGATCAAAGTTATCTGACTATTGAAAAATCAGCCCTAAAGAATGTATAAATCATTCAAAGATCCACCCCACACAGAGATATGGTCTAGCGCCTTCAATTGTCTAGCTTATTGTTGTTACCGTTAGTTTTGGATGCAGTCGCTTCGTTGTATCGCTGAAAACACTTGACAGTTCTGGGGACGATTCAACGGAAAATGGATGTGAAGGATTGATCCCTATACAGATATTGGATAATAATGCTTGATTGGCAGTGTGTCGTCTAAATAAAACATAAGTAATCATGATATTTTAAAACATTTATTAAAACTCGTCGTGGCAACAATATTGCTATCACACTATCTTCTATCACAAATGTACTCTTAACTACAATCAAAGTAGTAAGTTTCAAACATATTTCATCTGACGAGAATTGATTTCTTTTTACACCAGAGGTAATCATTAGCAACTTACACAATACAACTAAACATTAAACATATATTCTTACATATTTATACGAATCTTCGTAAAATATTTTACTCCGATTTGGTAATAAATTATTTTTATCTGGCAACATTGTAAAATTAATGGCAAAATCGCCAGCTATTGTCAGCAGTGGTGCAAGTTATGATTATTTCAATATATTCGTTAGTTTATTTGCACTGATTTTGGGGGAATACAGCTTCCAAAACTCATGATCATGCTAAGTCACTAATTAGTAATTACAGAAGCACTTTGCAATTGTAAATTGATCTTAAGCTCTTTACGTTGGCCGGTATGATACGATAAGATGGAATTCTAGTTTTGAGGTCGAGTTCATAGTTTAACAGTCGCTGAAGTCCCCAAGACCTAAATTATATTTAAAACTAAATTAATACACATCTTACCGACAGTTTGCCTTTAGCAAATTGTATAAAATTATTATGGGCGTAGCTAGGAAACGACTTTATCCAAGCTTTAGACAGTTCTTAGGGCAGTGTCTGTTCTTATAACTTATTGTCAATTGCATTTAAGGATAATATTTTAAGAGGAGGCTTATGTTTTACCTTTCTGCGCCCATCGGTGTGATAATTATTTCATATAGCACAAACAAAAGAATTATCAATATAATAATTGTTATTGTCAGCACTCTGACCGTTGCTGTGAGTCAAACTGGTATATTTTAACATAATAAGTTTTCAATGTTCAGATTTCTAAAGTTACAACTTATATCTAGTAAACTTTGCGGTAGAAAAGTTCTTATAGATAGATTATAAAATCTAACGCCAGGGGGCCTAAAAAGGCCACATAGAGCAATTCTGCTAAAAGTGAATCACTTTCTGAATTCCCGGCAGATCCTAAACAATTCCTCTATTTTTCGTAAAATGGTACCCAAATAAGCAGAATCTGGGCAGAATCATACACAAAGCAGAATCATATTTAGGGTAAATGTCGCCGCAGGAAAAAAGTATAGATCGTATTTTTACCGGTTATTTTTTCTTTGCAGTTTTTATTATCTGAGTAAGTTATTTATGCAGAATTTCCGCGATTAATACATAATTAAGGTATTGGAAGCAAATAATCAACAAAATATAGCAAATAAGCTCTTAAATCTAACTTATTAACTTGGTAGTACACTGGCAACATTCATATTATAAAAATAAATAAAATAGATTATCGGCAGCTTGTCAATGTCATGCGAAAGCTTCATATTATTAAATAAATAATAATTAACTATGTTCCCATGTCCGTCAACATTGACTTAAAATTAAAGAGTTGTGCAATGTTAGTTATTTCAAACATAATCATGGTTTCGAGTGGTTTTCTACATATTCAAAAATCCAAGAGTTTATGCTTTTTAAAAAACACTGATTGTGCTTACGACTATTTCCCTAGTGGATTTTGTGAGAGACTGAGAGTCCTGAAATAGGCCACATAGAGCCTTCCCATTGACCCTTTGCACTTTTGGATGAAGGTGGCTGGAGTGCTCCATGCTGAGAGAAGTGGCACAACTAAAAGTACTAAAACTCCAAAAGAATGGTCCATTGTAAGTATTATTATTTACATTGTTATTTTAATGTCATTTAGATATCATCTTTTAAGTTATAAATTTTGTTTGCAGTTTATTAGTAACTATTAAAGGAAATTGAAAAACAGTTTGCGGGTTATGTTTTTTTGCACTACATTAATGCTAGCAAAATAAAACATAAAAGTAGATAACAAAGTAAAATAAATTTAATCGAATCCATCATCTTGTTGACCAAAGCCACTGTACAAGACCATTTTTCATTGCTTCACCAGCAGCTATGTGGTGGTTTCTTCGTGATGCAGTTTGATTCAGGGTAGTACCGCTGTGTATTGGGCTTTGTGTCCACTATTGGTGTCATCAGTATCAATGTTAATGGATAACCTACATCATCTGAAACAAATTCCACCGTCAAAACACTTGAACTCATTCATAATTATGTTTTCAATTTAATTTCTATTAAAAATGTTGTTTTATGATACTGACCTAAAACCGTACTGTTTCATTTTCAGCTGGTGAAGCTCCTCTAAGCGGGATTTGAGGATATGGTGTTACCAGATAAAGAAGTCATGGTCATGGAGGGGCACTCCATGGCTAGCAACCACACTTAATATATTCAAATCAGAGTCACAAACCTAAAAGTAAATGTTAGTTTTAGGGTTTTTTCATATATCAATGGTTTTATATTAAATTATTATTAGTTATTCAGTTTGTGACTTTTTATTTTGTATTACATTAATTTATTTGTTATAGTTATTAAATATTGATATAAAAATAAAAACATTTAAAATATAATAAAGATTGTAGCCCACTTATTTTGTATTATTATTGTTTAAAAGTCTTTTTTAATTCAGACTCATTTCGTTATCGAGACTTGACATTAGTACACCCTCAACATAACATAGAGCTTTCCTTATTACCTTTATATATATTTATACCATCATTATTGTACCTGTGTTAAATAAATGGCTTATGACATAGGACTTAAAATTGTTGTTAGATTTGCCTATGTGATTAAAAATTTAATAAATTACTTAGTAAATACTTTTGCCTAAAAATACCTATTGTTTAATTGAACTACTTAGCATTCCCTGGTTATATGGTGAGTAGAATATTTTAAACGGACCTTTAACAGCAATGTGAACCTATATTAACTATGTTTATGAGGGCAAACACCGTTGTGTTTGAGGCAAGTACCTATTTACTATTTGAGTGTTTAAAAAGTGATATTGTTTTCGGTTAAAAAACCTCTCTTCATATTCTGAAGGTCTAACGACCGCAGTGTGAGTTCCATCAATACTGCCCAATACCCCAGGCATTCCAAATTTTTTGTAAAAGCTGAAAACTTAAAACAATTAATGGTCAGGAACAGCATGGTTATATTTGTAGTAAATGTATGTATGTGTGTGGCATGTAACCAAGCAGTCTCAGCATTTGCCTTAATGTCCACAGAGAGTGCGATGTTTATTCACTGTGCTGCTACCGCGTATTTTAAATATATCAAAGAATTTATTTAACTTACCCATTTTTAATGACGCTCCGTTTTTTCCAAGTTTGTGGAAAGTATTTTTTTATTTATTTTTTTTTTTTTTAAAACGTTGCCCCACACTAGGAGTTTCTCCTGTATCGTGGGTGCGTTTACAAACATATAAACTCACATACACAAACAGCCAGACCCGGAGCAACTATCTGTAGGTCATACAAATATTTGTTCCGTGCGGGAATCGAACCCGCGACACGCAGCGCAGCAGTCGATCGCTCGGCCACTGCGCCAACCGAGTCGTCAAAAATATATGTTTGCAGAAGTGATCATTGTTTAAAGCTAATGTGACAGCTCTCACATAATTAGATACGCTTACTATTTCCAACTCATGTATGAGGTGACGACACACTTTTATTTAACCGATAAGTATGGTCCAAAAAATTAAATTTCAATCCAATTTCCGAAGAGCTACGTTTCGGCGGCGATATAAAATTCCAGAACTACCTCGTTAGCCTAGTGGTTCTAAGCGCGACTGCTACGCTAGAGGTCGTGGGTTCGATCCCAGGTCGAGCAAAAAATGTTTTTGGGTTTTTCTATGAAATTCTCAGTAACAGCTCGGAGTCAGGGTGTGTGCCCGGTTATTAATAATAGGCTCGCCCCATATAACATGGGACCTAAAACATGCCGGCGGACTGGAGGTGTACATTGGTACAACTCTGCCTCACGCTTCGGGGTATTTAGGCGTGATGGTAAATAATTATGTTATAAAATTCTCTCCGTAACACGCGCGTGCTCAAGGAAATTTTCGTAAAGTCCTAAATCCGCCATTATATTATTTTTCTTCAAAATATCTACGAAATGAATTGAAAGATGTTGCTCTTGACTAACTCCGTATGATTCTGCTAAATGACACTAAAGCAATTCAGCATTAGTGGACCATTTTACGAATCTTCATACAAAACTGTCAAACAGATGAATTGCGAGATATTAATTGAACACAGGTCATATTATGAATTGCCAATTTGTGACCATTTTACGATTTGCAATACGATTCATATTATTATCCTAATACGATTCTGCCAAAGTGGCCTTTTTAGCCCCCCAGGAACCTAATCATTTGGTTTTTTTTACCAATAAGAGCAGTGTCATTTTCGTGTGTTTGTGATTTACATTTTATTAAAATTGAATCTCTAAATCTTCTTTTGTTTGGTTCTAGTCCAGACCAGATGCAAGCAAAGCAAAAGAACTGTTTGTCCAATATCTTGAAGTAGTTATAACTGATTATGCGTCTAATGTTTTGTCATTGCTTCTATTGGTACCCTTTTTTTTCAACAAACCTCACAGAAATAAATCCGAAGCGTAAGTAGGTATAAATTCCAAAACTACGCTATATTTTTTTTCTAATATTATCTGAAAATGGAATTGAACTACTGAACTTTTTTAACACACATTTATATTATCTGAACCGTCTTAATTGTATTAAAATTCCTTTTTTGAATCACATTTTAGTTGAATTATATTAAAGATTAAAATGTAAATGTTTTCTTAGGAGAGAATTGTACTGTTCTGAATTTTTCAGTGTTACAGTATCTACATAATACTATTTAGATATGAATGAATAATTAGAAATATTTTTAGTTATAATTAAGATAAGAAGACACAATTCCTCATTACATTGGCCTTAAGAATAAAATCTTAATTCAGACCACTTCGCCGTCCATAGTCGTATATTCTTATAGTAAATATTTGTGAAGGAGAAACATCATCATAACTATATATATATGATATATTTATGTAGTCGTAATGGTATGAATTAAGACTGAGAGTCACGAGCGTAGCCAGAAGCAGGGTGTGCTTCAACGCCACCCACTACCCCATCCCTTGATACTGAAACTGCTTCGCCCGTTGGAAACTCCATTCATACGACAGTGATTGACCGTGCACTGTATCTTTGTACAACGCCGTTGCGCGTATCGCTTAAACACGGACTAACAGTTAAAAAGTCACACTGTGACGTAGGCTCCTTACAGTCAACTTTTTATCTATAGAATACTTACATACACCATATGCTACACTCTATCCAAAAATGAAAACAAATTTAAATCTTGTAATAAACACCAAGACATGCTGTCCGTTTGATGTTAACCGAAAAACTTCAAACAAAAAGTAAAAGTAGATCAATTATTCCATTTTACAGCTGGATTTTTTGCAAGATATGGGGAACATCAAAATTAAAATGGCAACATTACTTTAAAATCAGTAGTGTTACAAGTAAAAATTATAAAATTGTACAATGGTAGAAAAATAATATTGATAGAGAAATGTCTCACTGCCATTGCATTGTTGCATTTGCATTGCTGTTTTTTTATATCTATACACAAAGTAGTAATTACGTACAACACAAAATTCAGCTAAGCTATAAAATAAAAGGCCTTTTAAACTTGTTCTATTGTCACTCAGCAAGACGCCGACTATCCAGAATCTCCGAGAACAAACCGAAACTAATTGTTTTTCGATTTTCACAAATATTGATGTTACCATTTTCTTTAAACAATTTCTTTCACCATTAAATACTTGCAACTTTCTACTGTTTCTTTCTGTAAATTATTTAGCAATGGCATGACATTACTTTTTTAACGAATATCTTGGCGCCAAGCTTTCCTATGGCTTTATTTCACTGTATTGTCCAAAACACACAAAATACCATTGCTAAAGAATTCTACCATCAAAATCGGACCGATCTGCTAAACGATTTTCAATCGTGTTTTGTAACGTATAGTCGTTTTTACGACAGTATTTTCTTAACCAACTCATGGAACGCGAATAGAATTAAATACTAATAGTACTTATAGTATCCGCGGGCGCAGGGGTCACGATTGGCTGTTGGATTGTGGGGTCCAGGAGCGGAATGCTGTCTGTAGTCCTGTAAAAGAATATTTACTAAGCATTTTTCTTCTCTGTATTCACAAGTAAGCATTGTAACATTTAAAGGGATCGAAAAAAATGTACGCTGAGGGATTGCAGACTTTACAGCACTAGGTATTCCATCAATTTATTACAATGGCAGTTATTGTGATAAATTGTTGAAATGACTGCATTTTGGTAATACATATTTGCCTTTTTTGGAAATGGCTAACAGTTCACATTGCTTTATATTCACCATCAAATAACAGATCTTATTAAACGTTAACGTTGAATCATTATTTTTCCAATGTTATATTGAATGGAGTAACACAAACAAAATTTCCCTGTTATTACTTACAGTGTTATGCAAAATAAGTAGATAGATACCTGTTTCTTGTTAATGCAGGTTCGCTGATAACGGCTTCGCAGCATGGGGCTGTGGTCTTCGGCTTCACGATCGGCAGCGTTGTACATATCGTGGTCGTAAAGTATATGTACTGAAACGCAAATAATAAGAATAGAATGGGAAAATTAAAGTACGGAGTAATGTACGGTAGCTGATTGGCTAAAGGTTGAGGGCACTTAAGTTACCATGAAAACTATAAGTTACTATTAAACTCTTTTATTAACTGCCTCATTGGCCTAGTGGTCCTAAGCGCGACTGCTACGCTGAGGTCTTGGGTTCGATTCCCAGGTCGAGCAAAAAGTGTTATTGGGTTTTTCTATGAAATTCTCAGTAGCAGCTCGGAGTTAGGATTTGTGCCCGGTTAATGGCAATAGGCTCGCCCCTTATTACATGGGACCTAAATATACCGGCGAACCGTAAATTATTTAGTATTTAGTAACGGTGTACATTTTTGTTACACCTCTGCCTAACCCTTCGGGGAATACAGGCGTGATGGTATATTAAACTCTTTTGTAATAAAACTCTATGACACGGTTGGCGCAGTGGCTGAGCAAATAGCTGCTGTGCTGCATGCCGTGGGTTCAATTCCTACACGGAACAAATATTTCTATGGCTGTTGTTTCGGGTCTAGTTGTTTGTGTATGTGAGTTTATATGTTTGTAAACTTACCCACGATACAGGAAAAAATCCTAGTTTGATGCAATGATTAAAAAAAGAAAATATTACTAAATAACTTACCATAACAACAACCAGTATCAAATAAATAGTAGGTGTAGACCAATGCGCTGCGTTTTCTATAGCTACTACACCCATCACCCAGTTGATGGCAAAGAATGGCTCCAACACAAGACATAGGTTCAAATATGTCTTCAATTCATTGCCTTCCGAGTTCCAGCCCCATTTCCAAGATACATTGTCCATGTATAGCATATTGAGGAGGCTCTTATCATGCAAGGCTTTCGCAGCGTGAACTAAATTCGGCTAAAATAGTTAAAGGTAAATTTAATAAGTGCTAAACTACTATTTTAGTGTAAACTAAAAATTGCCAAATTTGCAATTTCTTATATTTGGTAACTCACCTCACTGCCAGTTTCGATGTTTTCTCCCGGTATTGCCATGTTCACGTAATGGCAGTCATCCTCGCTCCCATTATAATCTTTGTCCAGAGTTTCTGAACTATCCGTGTTCTTCCTACTACTGCCAGGCGTATAAATATTATCTAATGTGTCAATACTTCCGTTTTTATCATCAATTTGGTCTGTTTTCGGCCAATTGGCTATATGGTGGTCAACTAATTCTTGAATTTTGGCTGTTAGAGTTTCTGCTTGCTTTTTATTGACACTTTGCAAGCCCAGAATGATGATGGCTGTATTGATAAGGATTAATATCATGGCCGGTACCATGAATCCCATGACCATGCCTTTTTCAATGGACATCCAGCAGTAGTGCTTTATTTCATAGTGCTCCATAGAGAGAGCGTAATTAAACTGAAAATAAAGATTATTTTAGGCGTAATGACCGTCTCCTGACTTCAAAATAATATAAACTAACTAATCAAAACATCTAAACAAATCATCTAAACAAATAGTAAGTACATAGGTATAATTACCATACATACATACATTAACTCACGCCTTTTTCCCATGGGGGTAAGCAGAAACCACGGAACAACCTGCTTCAGTCCTTACATACTCTTTTCGTCTCACCAACTCCACCATAATCTAATACTTACTACCTACTTCATCTTACATCTTACGGTAAAAGCTCATAGCAGCAGAAGTTACATGAATTCATATGTATTATATTTTGACCTACTACATTTAACCCCTTACCATAACAACCACAGCAGGCACCCCATAAGCCAGCAGGTAGTTGTACTTCAGCGGCAGTAAAGTGTCACATGCACAGAACTCCGCGACTGCTGCCGCAAGAGCTACTATCCACATGGCACAGGATACGTGAGTGTAGTGTAAGAGTAAGGCTATCCTCTCACATTGTGAGGGGGATGATACACCCTGAGGACAAATAAGTTTGTTTAGTATTTTATGATTATTCCCATACCGCTTCCCTGTCTTGAATAAGTTCTACTCAAAATTATAAAAACGACTATTTCACTCATTATTTTGTTCCACTTGTTATAAAGAGTCCCTTAATTTTCTTTTAAGTGACATAATCCATGCATCATTATCATGCCAGCCGCAGGACGTCCACTGCTAGACATAGGCCTCCTCCATACATTTCCGCTAGGACCGATTGGAAGCGATCTGCATCCACAGCGTCTCCTTGCGGCCTTAGGCCATTAAACTCAATTAATTATTTGATTTAATACACAAAAAAATAAGTACCTAACTACTACTCACCATCACAGCCTGCACATAAATAATAGTACAAGCAGTCAAACAGCAGCACAAGTTAATATTGATAGGGTACAACTTGCTGCTGCGTCGGAACTCCGCCGCGTACTCGCTCCACATCAGCCACATCACCGCGCTGATTAGTAGGACCACGGCTATACCGCTGGTGATGAAGATCTGATGGAAGATTAAAGGTATGGTAAACAGTTTTGCATGTACGCCAAGAGTAATCTTGTTATTTTGTTGTTTCGAATATAGGGTTTTGGTAACTGCTCAGAATTCTTAATTAGAAAACCCCAATATCATTTTATCCGAACTATAAACCCAGGACTAAAAAAAAGAAAATCATTTAATATCATGTGCTTGTCATCCACGTAAACTTACTAGTATCATCCACTCGTTCCTTACTCCATGGCAGTTGTTGAATCCATACAGATACGTCACACTGTCTATAATATTGTGCTCTTTCAGATCTGCATCAGCTAGAGAGTCGTCGGGAAGATCTGACTCCGAATCTATTTTGTTGTCTGCAGTCTTGCTTATTACTGCCAAACAAAAGTATCTCTGAATTATGTCTTAGAATGTTATTGATATAAACATGTTGTAACAGATGATGTAATAGCCTAAGTGTTCAGGGCTAATGAAGCTTCTTATTATAGAAAGAATTTCAGAAACGGATCAGTAATTCGGGGATTAGTACGTTGAAACATAAAAGCAATAAAAACGCACGATTTTAGGAAATTCTTGTTTATTTTTTTTCAGTTAATTATCACTTTATTGGATTGAAAACGAGTTGGTGGCTTATCTATTCGAATCCAAGAATAAATTCCAAATCAGTTGAAATTTACACAACAATACAAAAAAGTTTCAAGTGACTTACCCTGATTACTCCTAGACACAAACTCCGGATTAGGATACAACGGAGGGTTATCATCATAAATGGAAGACGTAAAGTTCGACACAACGCCTCCATACTCCGTATCATAAGAAGTTATATCATAATCAGATCGATCATCAGCTCTAGGATACGTCGATTTATGATATCTGATGGATACTGCAGGCTGAAAAGAGCGGTATGATGGCTTTGCTTTAAAATAGCCATCGTCGCCTAGCCTTCTGAGATGATGAGAGCTCTTGTTTTGAGTGGCTGAAATATTTAAATAAGTTTGTTTATCGTAAAGTTACAAATTCTAACGAATATGAATAAAAAGAGTAAAAGAAAATAAAATAGCATTTAAGGTTCTTGTTTTTTTACAATTTGCGTTTATGAATAGGATTGTTGTGCGTGAGAGTAAACACCTAATTATTGCTCATTAGCGTGTGTTAACCAAGGTCAACGTAGTATTTGTAATTCTATTTTTAGCACTTATAAACAATGAAAAAATAATAATATGTATAAAAAATTTTCATGGCTTTATTTACAAAACTTATAAATTCTTACCGCTAGCACCTGCAACATAACAGTGTACGACTAAAATTATCAAAAATATGAATTCAAAAACATATGACTGCATGTTGATCTAGTAAAACCTTTTTCATTTATAAATGTAACTAAACATAACATCAATATTTTGTTCTATTAAAGGTAATGATCGGTTTTCATATTTGATTTCACTTGTCTTATTGATATTATAGTTTATCCACTTAATTATTAAAGCCGCGATAAAAGCCCAGCCATTTTCACAATTACCGCGGAAAATCGATACAGTAGTTACGATCCTTTACACTGAATACCAGGTATATGTACAAGATTCAAGTCTTGGAAATAACATTCCAACTAAATACAGCACATTGGTATTAAGAATAGACGTTTGTACGAAACCTTTTCTTTTAGTTCTATATTACACTCGGGTGTAAAAATTTCATGATGCCATAATGGGCATATGGGCTTCTTTTGTAATTGTTTGGTAGAAAATAGTAGAACTTGAATTTATAGATATAACAACACAGTGATTTATGTAATGTCAAAGAAACGTTCCAGTTACGTAAAACAATGTTAACGATGTTATTTTTCTTTCTCTGTCTTACAACTAGAACTGCATCTACACGTCTCACGCCAATGTTTTGCATGTTGGCCCAAATGTTTATAAATCGTCCATTTGTTGCAAATCTTCTGAGTTTGACCAAGTCTGACACACCTGTTCTGTCAGTCCTGTCATGTTCACAACAAATTCAAAAAGTCAATGCAAAAACGCAATAGAAATGTAACCAAAAATAGATACAAAAATGAGTGCAATATTAAAATTTATCCGTGAAAACCATATACTGGCCCTCATTGAACAGGCTATAATCAAGAAGAAATCCCGGCTGAGTTTGAATGCGTTCGAAATATGTGAAATACCTGATTTGCTTTACACCTGCTCTGATGTAGAACATCTTTACTTGCATAGAAATAAAATAACAGTGGTTCCTGTTGATATCACTCAGTTATTAAATCTCACAACGTTGACTCTAGACTATAACAACATTACTGTTCTCCCGGCGGAGATCGGTCATTTAAAAAACTTGGTGAATCTAAACATTAGCTATAATCCTCTAAAAGTGTTGATTCCGGAAATTGGTGAGCTTGAGAATCTTGAAGCATTCTGGTGCAACAGAATAGGGCTGCGGGAGATACCCAAAGAAATAGGGAAGTTGGAGAAATTGGATACTTTTGGTGCGCGAGGAAATGAGCTGGTAACCCTGCCTGAGGAAATTACTAAGTTAACCAAGCTAAGGTAGGGTTCTGTAAGTTTATCATAAAAATTAAAAAAAGAAACAAAAAATTTTAAATGTTAACTCAAGCTGTTAGAGTTCATAAAAAAAGCATTCAAAATTTAAATCTCAATAAGTAGGTTCCTCTTCAATCAATACAGGGATGGTATTTGTACATTTTCAAAATTAGAATCCTGTTTTTAGACACGAAAATATGACCTCATACAGTTGTGTCACAAAAAAAAATAACTACCTACTTCTATGTACTCTGGTCAAGGTTATTTGTGTACAAATAAATACAGATTAAACCTTGAATTTGGCCTTACAAACTTTTTATCTATAATTTGTTCAACCATTTCATAATAATTAGGCGTCAAATGCCTTGGCACAATTTTTTTAGGCCTCAATTTGACTTTTTGTCATATCTCTGTTATTTTTTATACTATAAGGGTGTTTTCCAATGTCTTACTGAATATTTTTACATAAGAAAAATAATATTGAATTCACCATCCATCACTCCTGTATTTCCCGAAGGGTTAGGCAGAGGTGTACTAATGTACACCAACAGTTCGCCGCTATCTTTAAGTCCCATGTAATAGGGGGCGAGCCTATTGCCATTAACAGGGCACAAAAATCCTAACTCCGAGCTGCTACTGAGAATTCCATGATGCCATGAGATTTCCATATTCCATATGCAATTTACTGATTTAAAAATACCAGTATCATGTTGAAATGAATATGGACAGTTGCTGTACATATTAATATACTGAATTATGAATGTAACTTTTCATACATTTATAAAATGTTGCATTCATTGATTAAGTATAATTTTTAAGGAAATAAATTATTCACATATATTTGATTCTACTTGTGTTATCATAGAGTTGTCTACTTAATTATTTAAACGGCAACAAATTCTAAAAAACTTAAAGAAATAAAATCTTAAATTGAGTATAAAAATCTTCTAAACAAGGATTTCCATAAATTATTCAGAAAAATTATAATCTGTATGGGTCCTGTTATCTTCAATAAATTGCCTAATGTAATAAAAAAAAAAGATAAATAAGAGAACTATTCGATTCTCTACCCAACGGATGCCATCACCGAGGACGGCTTTAATAGAGGTGACAAGATGATCTGAACACATACTACAAAGGCTGGTATGAGGTAAAGCAGAAAGGAGTTCCTAAAAGGGCTTAGGGGAGGCTTATGGCTGCGGGTTGTTCGTAAGAGAGGCACAAGAAGGAACATGGGTGGGTTTTAGTCAGTAAAAGTCTGACACTCCCTCCCGCCCCGCACAGGGCGGAAGAAGTTATTTGAAGATTTCCCACCCCCAAAAAAAAAAAAAAAAGGGGAGGCTTATGACCGGCAGAGTGACAGAAAAGGCTATAGAAAAAAAAAATCTTTAATAATCTTAATGTTTCAGATGGTTGACACTCGAGAACAACTTCATAGAGACACTACCTGATAATTTTGACAACATGGAAGCTCTGGTGCATTGCAATCTTAGAAATAATAGAGTAAAGGAGTTTCCGTTATCCATACTCAAGTGTCCGGACCTAATGTTCTTGCAGCTAAATAATAATCAGGTAATTTCTTAAGTATTTTATGAAAATATTTTTGTGTAGTATAACCCAATTTATGTGGAATAGTCTTAGCTGTATAACATCACGCTATAACCTACGCGAGCGGAGCAGTATCCAAAAACAGTTGACAGCAGTGCGTGAGCCACTGGTTCACTGGCTGGCTGTTTCGCTGCGTGGCGTAGATTCTATTCCCGCACGGAACAAATATTTGTATGGCCTTCAGATAGTTGATCCGGGTTTGGCTGTTTGTGTATGTGAGTTTATATGTTTGTAAACGCACCCACGAAACCGGAGAAATTCTTAGAGCGCCAGTTTTTTTTTTTAACGACAGCTTGACCCATCCGAAGATTACCACGTGGACGAAGTCGCGAGCAGAGACATAATAATTACATACCATCACGCCTGTATTTCCCGAAGGGTTAGGCAGAGGTGTAACAATGTACACCCACAGTTCGCCGGTATGTTTAGGTCCCATGTAATAGGGGGTGAGCCTATTGCCATTAACCGGGCACAAATCCTAACTCCGAGCTGCTACTGAGAATTTCATAGAAAAACCCAATAACACTTTTTGCTCGACCTGGGAATCGAATCCAAGACCTCTAGCGTAGCAGTCGCTCTTAGGACCACTAATACAACACACTAATATAACATAATAATTCTGTTTACAAATCGAGTAGCCAAACCGATTAACTAAGATTAATGGTTACATAACTAATAGTTAGCTATGATTATCCTCAATTTTTTATATCAATGTGCCTTCCAGTGACCTTCACGATACATAATTGGTACAATGACGGAACCAGTTCTAGGTTGCAGATTTGAATATGTTTATAGTGTCGACATACCTTCCGCGTTCAAATAATTATATTTATAATCACGTATTTAGCGCCTGCTTGGTAATCTAAAAAAAATGGCGTCGGGCTGTTAAGTATACATACATTCAATAGCGTCCGAGCGCGACTTGGTTCGAGTCAAAGTTAATATATTATCCCATGGAAACCATTCAAGCAATCCTGTTGGTGTAAATCAGACACATTCTTTGCAACGTAGCTAAGTTAGCTTAAATAAAACCGCACCCTAACTCTCGATTAGGCAAAAATTGCTACTAAGGGCCACAGCACACACGCTACTTTTAGCATCGGCGATTTGCCGACGCTCCGCTACTAGAAATTTTAACTGCCTCGTTAGCCTAGTGGTCCTAAGCACGACTGCTACACTAGAGATCTTGGGTTCGGTTCGTCTTTGGTTGAGCAAAAAGTGTTATTGTGTTTTTCTATAAAATTCTCAGTAGCAGCTCGGAGTTAGGATTTTTGTGCCGGGTTAATGGTAATAGGCTCGCCCCCTATTACATGAGACCTAAAGATATCGACGAACTGTGGGTGTACATTGGGACACCTCTGCCTAACCCTTCGGGGAATACAGGCGTGATGGTATGTGTGTCTTTAAGTGATTTTATCGATGCTGTATCGCGATTTCGCGACTTCCTGCACTGCACATCGCACATCGCCTATGCTAAAAGTAGCGTGTGTGCTGTGGCCCTAAAATAACATTTCAAAAACAAAAGGCGGTCATGCGGTTCTCTCAATTGAGCCGAACTATCTAAACCATTTTATCAAGTTGGCCATGGGGCTTTTTAATAATATTATTTTGTGGAGTAAATTATCATATAAAAAGTTGGGATAGCCCGAAGGTTACAGGGCCCACATTTTAAAAGCGGGCCCTTAAACCTCTGGCCCTAGGTGACGTAAGATCTGAGACCAGGCAAGTACCTGCAGTCTAAGTGATATTTCAAATTCGTTGTGTTGTTTTGAGTTTATCTTGGACAGCTGACTTAAGGTGAATTAAGACATTGTAGAGAAGTTGGTGGTGGGTGGTAGTCAATGCCTGTTCATTCTATGAGAAAAAAACAAAATTCAAAAATGTTAAGTAACCTCAACGGAAGAATAAAAATCCCTACCCATAATTTTAATACAGACTTGCCAAGCACGCAGGAGATATTATAGTGCACAAGTGTGTGCGCAAACACAGTTGCACTCCGTCTTCCCTACCTCTCATAGTCCGAAGGGACGGCCATCCGACACAATCAGGGATAGATCAGCTGCAGGACCAACGACTTTCCGTGCTTTCCGAGACACGGGTGTGTCACACCATCAACTTCCAAACTCGAGCTGTTACTGAGAAATTTCTAATGGAAAAACCCAATAACACTTTTCCTGACCTGAGAATCGAACCCGGAGACCCCATGCTCAATACTCGTGCATGCCACCACGAGACCAACGGGGCAGACTTCTAGTGAATTTAAGACATCGTGGAGAAATTAGCGGTGGGTGGTCCTGCCTCCTGCCTGTCCCTTTCATAAGAAAATGAATGTGAAATGTGCTTCGTTTTTATTTCGCGGTTATGTCATCATGGATCAGGCTATGTTGGAGTTGTACTCTCTGCTACCATGATTCGGGAGACCGGTATTCGACTATTGATTATTCGGTCAGAATCGTTTCATTAGTCGTGAAAGCGTTACAGACAGATTTTCTTATATTAGTATGGATGGTATCCCTGCCGGGGTGCAGAAGATTGCTCAGAGCGATACCCTTGCCCCGGCCAATGGTAGTTGAAGGAACACCGTTGGGTTTTAGTCGGTAGGAGTCCGACATACCCCTCCGCCATCCCCGAGGCGGAGGCAGTCCATGAGGATTTCCCCACAAGAAAAAAAAAAGTATGGATGGTATAGTGGTAATTGCCTCGTTAACCTAGTGGTCCTAAGCGCGACTGCTACGCTAGAGGTCTTGGGTTCGATTCTCAGTAGCAGCTCGGAGTTAGGAGTTGTGCCCGATTAATGGCAATAGGCTCGCCCCCTATTACATGGGAATGATTTCATAGATTTCATGATTTCATAGAAAAACCCAATAACACTTTTTGCTCGACCTGGGAATCGAACCCAAGACCTCTAGCGTAGCAGTCGCGCTTAGGACCACTAGGCTAACGAGGCAGTTCCAAACAATGATATAATTCTTAAAACAATGACCAATGGAGAATCAATACCTTTGCGATGGTAAATAATCATTGTCGTAACAATATTATGTCAACAGTACATCGCCCCACGTTCTTATTGAATAACTAGCTGCTGCCAGCGACTTCGTTCGCATGGTTTTTTCCACCCGCATTAAGTTAGATCTTTGGTTACTGCTCCTCTCCCGTGTGTCGTAGCGTGATGTTATATAGCCTATATCCTTCCTCGATAAATGAACTATTCAACACAATTTTTTTTTTTGTCAATTCTAACCAGTAGTTCCTGAGATTAGCTCGTTCAACCAAACAAACAAACTCTTCAGCTTTATAATGTTAGTATAGATTTATCGACACAAGGTTTCTGTTGATAACCTTTTTATTATTTAAAAGCCATTTTTATTTTTACTAGCTTTTGCCCGCGACTTCGTCCGCATCTATGTTGATATATTATCCCACGGGAACCATATATTTTTCTGGGATAAAAAGCCTATGTGTTATTCAGACTTTAATTTATCTTTGCAAAATTTCATCGAGATCCATTCATCATCCAACCATCAATAATGTAATGTAATGTTAATGGCCTCATTAGCCTAGTGGTCCTAAGTGCGACTGCTACGCTAGAGGTCTTGGGTCTTCGATTCCCGGGTCGAGCAATAAGTGTTGTTGGGTTATCTATAAAATTCTCAGTAGCAGCTCGGAATTAGTATTTCTGCCCGGTCAATAGCAATAGGCTCGCCCACCATTACATGGGACCTAAAAATATACCGGCGAACTGTGGGTGTACATTGGTACACGTCTGCCTAACCCTTCGGGGAATACTTATGAATGTTATGTTATTACTTATATGTTTAAGTATGAAACCAGTCGATTATCATTTACTAGCTTTTGGCCGCGCCTTCGTCCGCTTGAAAGTGAAGTATGGCTTATAACATAATTATATTATCCTATGACACTATGACTAGATTCAATATTTTTAATTTAACATGTAATTGACGTTCAAAAGTGCCTTTGAATGGTCTAATTGAAATAAATTATTTGACTTTGACACTCTACATTAGTGTAACTTTCATGAGATAATCACTTACAAACAAAAAAATACTTGAAATCAAACGAAAATTATCTCTAGAGGTATAAGGAATAGGGTGGAAATTTCATTGTCCTCCATTGAAAAGGGAGGTCCCTTCGGGCTACTGCCCGAGGGTAGCTGTCGGTATTTTGTATGGAAACCAAGGTTCCGGAAAACTTTGATATCGCGATGTAGGATACGACATTGTAGTTCGCATATATCGCGATAGATGGCGCCACATCGCCATTAGAATAATTAGTTATAAATAATAATATTAAATAGTTGTTCTACTTTAATTTTCAGATATCAAGCCTTTCGTCGGAGTTCGACACGTCGTACCTTTCAGTCCTCGAGATGATCGACCTCCGTTTGAACCCTATTTGCGAACTAGCTCATCCTGTAAGTATTGTATTATACAGGGTGTAAAAATACACATTATGTAGCCATTAACAACTCAAACTGCCTCGTTAGCCTAGTGGCCCTAAGCGCGACTGCTACGCTAGAGGTCTTGGGTTCGATTCCCAGGTCGAGCAAAATGTGTTATTGGATTTTTCTATGAAATTCTCAGTAGCAGCTCGGAGTTAGGATTTGTGCCCGGTTAATGGCAATAGGCTCGCCCCCTATTACATGGGACCTAAACATACCGGCGAACTGTGTGTGAACTATGGTACACCTCTGCCTAACCCTTCGGGGAATACAGGCGTGATGGTATGTAACAACTCAAACTGCTCATCAAACTAAGTAACATTAATTGCTGGAAAATTTCTTTTACTTTTGGTGTGTTCACTTTTTATGGTAGAGCTGAATATATGGCAAAACATTGTGTACACAGGTGCAAGCAACAGTAAATGGGTCGTAATTATATTTAGAGTTTGATAGACATTTATAAATTGTTTTTGTTCTATTAACCTATAGGGATGTTCCCAATTTTATCTGTCTCAATCTGTCAAAAGCCTCTAATTTACCTACATTTTTTGACATTGATTCAAAGTCAAAGTCATTTATTTCAATTAGGCCATTAAAAGGCACTATTGAACGTCAATTAAATGTTAAAATTAAAAATATTGAATCTAGTTGCCCATTCCAAAAGGTAGTTTCGTATGGAGAAGAACGGGCAAGAAACTCCATAGTCGTTGAGATGAGATTGATCTCAGCGACATTGCGCGAGTAATGATTCATTGCGCTAGCGAGTATTTACAAAAAAAAAACACAAATTAAAAATTTTAACTAACCCCTGACAGAAGAATAACATCCCTACCGCAGCTAATAAAAGAACTGATAACTTTGAAACCGCTGAACCGATTTCCATCAAACAAAGCTATGAACACTCCCAACTTATTCACCTATAAAAAAAAAACTAAATTAAAATCGGAGTATGCGTTCGGGAGCTACGATACCACAGACGGACACACACAGACACGTCAAACTTATAACACGCCGTCGTTTTTGTGTCGGGGGTTAAATAAAACCCTACTCTTTTTAACATTTAAGTATCCTAGATGTTATCCGATCCCAAGATGCAAAACCTCCATTTATTTATACTGTTTTTTTTTATGAAATATAAATTAATATTCCCAGGACCACCCCCTAGTGAGATACGCCGAAGAACTGCCAGCAACAGACGTGACACTAGTGGACCTGTCATCTCAGCCGTCAAGCAGTAGTCGGCATGGTGCGCAGGCGCTTGCTATCAATGCGACAGCTCTCCGGCTGCCGGCTGTCCCGCCCAATAGACATGCTGAGCCCATGGTTATTGGTAAGTCTTATAGACATTATATGTTGCCCTAGACAATGATGTTCTCTAGTACTGTGGGTGCGTTTACAAACATATAAACTCACTTCGCGACTTTGTCCGCGATGGTTATTAAGTTACGTCTTTCGTTACTGCTTCGCTCCCGTGAGTCGTAGCATGATGTTATGACATGTCATTATGTCATGTCATTACTCAGTAATAATGTAGCTGTCTATTGGTGAAAACATGGTTTAATTGGGTCCAGTAGTTTCGGAGCCTATTCTTTACAAACAAACAAGCAAAATTTTCCTCTTTGTTATAATAATATAGACATACACAAACATCCAGACCCGGAACAACTATCTGTAGGCGTACAAATATTTGTACCGTGCGGGAATTGAACCCACGATACACGGCACAGCAGCCGATCGCTCAAACATAGCGCCAACCCTATCGTCAATATTGTCCGCTTAAATGCGGGTAATCCCGGACGCAGACGAAGTCGCGGAAATAATGTAGTTCGGAAATAATTTCGTGATTTTTCTGAAACACCTCCCATTTTCTCCCCTTTTTGTATCCCACGTGATTAGTGGACGACCCGTAAGCTCTGTGTAATAAGAATAAAAGATTTTAAATATTCCTTCCTCAAACAGCAGAAATGGATATGGACGCGTCATCCATAGAATCTTCCGAGGATTGGGAGAACAGCGTGAACAGTTCAGAATTAGACGTTCAATATCAGAGCGACGAGGACCGAGCAGAGAATGAGGTAAAATTAAGGAAAAATGATATTCTTTCCACTCTTCTTACCTTAATTATACTGTACTATTATTATTATTATTTGTACACCATTCTGTTGTATTACGCTATGATAATTATCGCCTTTATATTTATACTTGATGTCAAAACCTTTTGGGGCCGAGATTATGTAAACAAGATTATTGTACGATTTATTGTAATTGAAGGTTTGTTTTATTTAATTTGAAATAGGTAGGGTATTTTTATTGCAAGTGTGAGTTTTACCTGCTAACTACTAATGTTCATTGATTTTGTTTATAGTGCAGCAAATTTTTAAACAATAATACATACATATTTTCGCATTAGTATTTTTATTTGTTACGTTTTCGCTTAGACTTTATCTAAGTCGTTTTTAAACTAGTCTAACGAATAAGGGTGCTCTTTGGGAGATTTTATAATCATCCCTTCTGCTTATCCGAGTCGAATCGGGCCCCTATTTACCCTTACCCTCTGTCCTGCCATCCAGCCACTGCCTTGAACTATTTTATTCCTGTCTCGTTTTAACCTCCAAAATTCGACTCGAATAGATTAGGGTTTCAATAGTCCAAAACAAAAATAAACATATATTTAAGAGAGGGATTATTTTTATACATTTGGGGTTTTTGAAAAATATCTTCATGCCGTTCTATTTCGTGTTATTCGTGTTCTTAACGTACCTGTACTACTTTACCATATACTTATTACCCTGACCCCTTTTTGACCCCTCCCTACCCATCCTATCCATTTTCCATCCACCGGACGGTGTTGTTAATAAGCTCATGTTAGATTGCTCAATTCTTCCAGGCAGTTGGCATGGTATTGCCTGAGTTATCCCGATACGCGTCCACAGCAAGCTGAATCAAATCCACGACTGAAAAAAAGCAATATGGCGTCCAATCGGCCATCTTGGGGAAACTACGTAAGTTTGAATAGTATGCATTCTGAATTTAAATTTAAGTGTTTTAAATATCATGTACTGGCTCATGCCGACTTTTTATTTTTTAGTTACAATAGGGAGTTTAAGTTCAATTTATTCGAAATTGCAATAGGGATAAAAACTGCTAATCACTCACTTCAGGAGGCCAATTCCCATAGCTTTAAAAATTTGGTCGCTATCTCATCTCAGCGACAATTTATGTCAAAAATTAAACATATTTGACACATTGAGACTGATATTAGAAAGCCAATGTTGTCATAATACGATGTTTGCCCCAATTTGACAGCTAGTTTTCATTTTGTTAGTCTAAAAGCGACTTTATAATCCACGCATAATTCATGAATGCGACTTCTCTGCACAGTGCTTAGAATTAACATCAGATATTTTAGCAATATCACTCTCGAGATAGTCTTCAACAAAAAGAGAATTTTAACAAACAATTATCAAAATAATCTAAGAATTATAAAAATGTTTATCAATTATTTACTTTTCCACTAGTTTTTATTACCAGGGTCAGGCTGTCTGTCCACAGAAGCGGAGCAACGCTTCGGAGAAACGGAGAAATATTAACCAATAGAATTGCATGAAATCTTCGCTTCGCTCCAATAATTCAATCCTGTTGGTAAATAATTCCCCGTTTCTCCGCTCCGCAGCCTCGCTCCGTTTCAGTGGACAGGCAGGCTTAAGCGATTCCCAGTTCGCTTTAAATTGTGCTTCAAGTCACATACATTTATATTTAGTTTTCATTTTATTTTTGATTAACAACAATAGCAGTTAGGAACAACTAAACAGTGCTGCCACCTATCAAGAGCTTACAGTTTTTAACCCCATTGAAACTTTCAAATTAAGAATTTAATGATGACGTCAGAAAAATGCATTGGAAAAATATGAATATTGTTTTAAAATTTTATTCTGCGTCTTTTGTGTCACTTCACACACTTAATTCTTATCTTGTTCATACCTAATCTAGTTTTTTTTTTAATATACTTTATGTATTACATACTACCAAACAAAAACTAGCTTGAAACTTAAATATGTTTTTATGGAAAACAACAACTCGAATATTTTATTAATACTAAAATTTATTAATACTTTAAAATTAAATTGTGGACAATTTTTTTGTTTAATTGTTTGGCAACAAGACTCACGCCACCAGAATGCGACCAAAAGTTTTTTAATAGCTATATTCATGCACGATAAAAATATATAATTTCCATGTCCCTAATAGTTGCTAAACAAAATACCGAGTATCCTAATTTACTAATGTTAATTAAAATGTTTTAAAATAATTCACGACATACCTAGTTTTTAATATAATTATTTAGTTATAATATTTTCTTTTGTTAAATCTTCGACGTATAATTTTAGTTTTTCGGAAACTGTCCTATTTTTCACTTTGAAAGCAACTGCACTTTCGTTAGTTCAAAAGTGCCGAAATTAAAAATAAAATACGCAGTTACAAAAATTTTTGACAATATAAAAACCATCCAGTATCTGTTTTACATTTTTCATCATAATATTATTATTATTTACCTTTAATTCACTTTATGTATTTAAATTAAAAAGCCATATACCCGTATAATCTAAATTATAATTGTTTTTATTCAGAACCCATGGGTGTTTTAAACCGAGAAAAACTAAAATTGTTCTAGTCTACTTATATTAAAAACAAATGAATATTTCGTCAAGCACAAAATAAAGCAAAATGTTAAAACAATTTATATTTGCAAAATATGTTGCTTCTAGTAAAATATATCTAAATCGTTTATTTACAAATGTAATTTTTATATACATATATATTTTTTTGTATATAATTTTATTATGATAAGTCTCATTCTCGATTTTTAATAGCCTCATTTGGTAAATTTGTATAATATGCAATTTTATGGTCTGTGATTGGTTGTAAATATTTCGATCAACCAATCGCAGCAGTCCATATAAAACTAGAGACCTCATCAGGTTTTTAGAAAAAGAGGATGAGAAGATAAGAAGCTTAAGGGTTCCGCAAATAAAGCGGAAATAAAAAACATTATTTTGTAATGCTTATTACACTGGGGTATTTGTACAAACATTTGCGTTATTTCTTTTACCAACCAAAACTTTATTACAATGACAATAAGATATATTTTATCTTACCCAATTACCTTGCAAATACGCCAAGTACTAGCATATAATACTTTTGCCAAATTTTATTTCAAAGCTTTCATTTTAAATTCTAAATAGCCTTCTATATAGAACAGGTTTATTTTCTAATACCTAAGGCATAAAATGCTAGTAAAAATACCTTCTCAACGATATATCTTATTAGCTTCTTCTAAAAGGTCACTTAAAATGTTTCTGTCACCACAATACTCCTTAAAATGACAAAGAAAGCACGTGACTAACGGAGGCTTAAAATTGAAATGCGTTTGGGAATGAAATCCTGATTGTCGTATTGCATTATCTGCCTTAGGATATTTAGGTTAAGATTCAGAGTCGACGTTTAGCGTACACTGACGCTTCGATCTGTCAACATTTTGACAGATGACGAAACGTAGGTTTTTGGGCCCGTGTAAAATGTATTTAAAACATAATTCCGTCTCTATCAACGTCAAACGATTAGACAGAGATGCAGAGATGTTCTAAATACGTTTAGGGCTAAAGATTCGATTATTTTGTGATTCATGGTGCATACTAACTTCGTTTCTGAGTTTTAGCCTCTAGTTACTCAAAGACAAGTCAATTAAAATCTATCAATAATTATTTTAACTGTTCTGATTGGTTGAACTAATTATGGCACGGTTATATTGAGGAGAGCTATTAACTAGTAACTATTTAATAGTTTTGTTATCATCATATCAGCTGAAGGACGTCCACTGCTGAACATAGGCCTCCCCTAAAGATAGCCACAATGACATCCAGCGATTTCCCGCGACCTTTACCAGTTCGTCGGTCCACCTTCCCACACTGCGCCTTCCGGTGCGTAGTCGCCACTCGAGGGTCTACTTAGGAATAGTTTATGAAGAGCTAAACTGCAATTTGAGGTCCAGCTGGTGCAGTGGCTTAAGGGTTGGCTGCTGTGCTCGGTGTCGCGGCTTCGATACCCGCACGGACCAAATATTTGTATGACCTACAGATATATGTTTCCACGTCTGGCTGTTTGTGTATGTGAGTTTATATGTTTGTAAACGCACCCACGACACAGCAGAAAATCCAAGTGATACATTTGTTTTTTTTTTAATAAAATAGGTAAATAGTAGGGTTTGTGAAGTTAGAGGGAAATAGTAACTTAAATAAGTACTAAATAGTTGATTGGGTCACATTCTAAAAAATACCTATTCAGCCAGTTCAACTGATATAGTTTCTATTCGCTTGGACATTAAACTCTACCAATCTATTCTTCTATTGGTAGCTCTGCTATTAACACAAGGTACAGTTTGCATACTCGCCTTTCAGGAGGTTGTCATAAGACACATAATAAATCCAATTAAATTACGACTCCTGGTCAATAATAAATAAGTATAACAGCCGCCACGAGTCGTGAGCACAAATGTCAAGTTCATTTTTTGATTTTTGGTTTCCGTTCTGTGTTTTTTGGTTCGCCGACACTGCACGCGATCGGTCGGACTGATGGACTAATAGCGTGCAGCCAAAAAAGCCAGAAAAGTTCTATGTTCGATAGTATTTCACAATATTCCAGTTTAAAGAACAGAATTGCCCCGTTGTGTGTGCGGTGGATAGTGTCGTCCGACTATATTACTGTATGCGTGCGGGTTCATCGCCCTCTTGCTTAAACCCAACGGCAAGATGGCTAGTTCGATTTGGAAAATAACCAAATAAAAAAAAACCTATGAATTTTATTACTGATTTGTGTTGAGACTCAATAGGATGCAAAACAGCGCTTTGTATAAAAGCGATTCGTTTAAAGGTAACCAGCACCCTATCCACTAGATAAAAGCTCACCGATCTAACTACGCCCTTATCAACCTAACCAATCGTACAAGTTAAAGTTAAATTTTGAATTGATAAGGATTTCAAGAACTAGAAAATAATTAAAAAAAAAAGAGTTAAATTTCAATTTCAAAAAGGTTGTAATTACATTATTTTAGTTTTTGGTTCCTATTAATAAGGTATTATTATTGTTAGAAAAATATATAAGCCAGTGTCAAAGATGGTTTTGGAATAGAAAAATAAAAATATTAAGAATTATTTGTAAATTCATGTGAAATTGTTAAGTTTTTTTTTTGTATAAAATAAAAATATATATTTTTAATGCGGATACTAGCTCTCAACTTTGGTTAGCGGTAATTGTTCGATTCGTAATCTAGAGCAAGGCTGGCAACCCCAGGCCCGCAGGCCACGATGTATCGCAAAGACATTTGAATTTTCCCGCCATTGGTTTTAAATCCGTTTAGCTATAAAACTCGCGGTGTCACCCGCGTTGAATTACGTCTAGGGCTACTGCTCCGCTCCCGTTGGTCGTAGCGTGATGTTCTATACGTATTAACCTTCCTCTTGAATCACTCTGTCTATTGATGAAAACCGCATTAAAATCCGTTGCGTAGTTTAAGATCTAAGCGTACTGACGGCAGGAACCAGCTTTGTTTTATAGGTACTATGTCGAGATGATTTATAAATTACAGATCAAATAAATATCCAATTCATATAATAATTGGGGGCCCGGTGCCACCTTGATCTAGACAAACACTAGTGCAGTAAAAACGCCATTATTATATTCCTACGAATCGGAACAGTTTCCATAAAAAAAATGGTTTTTATTATATTCTAGTAATTTGATATATCTACATTATTAAAATTATGTGAGCATTTTTTTTAAACTTCAATATGTTTGATTGTTCATAATTATGTACATATCATGAACTGCCACACAAAGGTGCTTTAGAATACCGTTTATATATCGTTCGGACATTTTCAAATTACATTATGAAAGTGACAATTCTTATAACTTGAGTTCTTTTCTCGATTTCGACTTTGTTTCATAGATGCATAAATGCTTGAAAAAGAAGAGTCCACTATGGAAAATATAAGGTAAAACACAATAAAGCGGTTCGGCAAATTCGGTTCGGCATTTTTAATACCATTGTATTGAGAGTGCCGGACCGAATGTGCCATCGCGTCACTCTTGTTTCCTCTAAAGAGTTAGGCAATGATGATGTTCCTACAACACAGCCATAAAACAAATAAGAACTCTCTTAAATGTAAAAACTTTGTGAATTCTTTAGATTAATTATGAACACTGATCCATAGGAATAAACATACAATCTTATCTTCTTATAATATTAAGGCTTGAAATTTCAATAGTCAGATAATTTGTGTCTGCAGAATAAATATGACAGTTTGACATATGTTTTTACAGAAACCGCCATTTTAATTCTTCTGTAAAAGTAGGATTGCAGAAAAGAACTGAAGTTCAACTTTTTCGTATGTAACCATTATACATTGTAAATCAATATTGTTTACCCAATACAGTATACGTAGAAAAGGTCGTTTACAATATTAACAATCATTTAAAACTTAACACAAAACAAATAGACAGAAGTTAATATGATAATTATAAAATTAGTAAATTCAGTTGCAACTGGTATCTAATAGAAGTTAGACTGAACGCCAAAAAGGCTAGAATTCAGTCTGTTTTTAAAAGACATGCCAATGTATTGAGGCCACACTAAATTTAAAAAAATATTATGTAGTTTATATTTAACACAGCCGGAGATCCGGAACATTGAGTTCTAAAAAGAGACCAGGTTTGTAGAGCGCCGTCTCTATCACACTCTTGTGTGCGACAGTCTCTCTCTAAAGCGTTATGGGTAATTTTAACCCCCGGGTACTGTAATGTGGCACTGCCACAAGGTCAAAAGTCTTGGTTGTAAATATATGCTCATCATAACAAATGTAAACATTTTTATGGTAATAAAAATCTCTTAAAAATGCAATTTAATGTTTTATTTCTTATTATTACCCGAATAGTGATCGTGGGACGACTCCCAGCCACAGTAAACGCGGGCCTGTGGACAGTGAGCAATGGGTAGCTCAACGTCTATTGTATAACGAAAGGCCGTATCGACGGCGCGTTCGAGTTCCACGCGCGCCTTTAAGAGATGTCAGCAAATTGGAAGAGCCAGTCACGGCCGATGCCTGCCGGGGCTGCGGGTTATTCGAAAGAGATACCGCGCCCCGGGAACGCAAAGGGCACAAAAGAAACATGGATGGGTTTTAGTCAATAAAAGTCTGACACTCCATGCCGCACCGCCCAGGGCGGGAGAAGTCAATTGCTGATTTTCCATATCAGAAAAAAGGAAAAGGCGTTATGCTCCAGGCGATCTTCCCTCTCATTCTCTCTGCCTCTTGTCTATTATGTACGGATATGTGTGTGTGCGTGTGAGTATGCAGACTTGAGCAGCAAGCATTGTGCGCGGCCCGCGGTGTAACAATCATTACAAACACATGTAAACTTTATTTACACTCATTTATTATATATACCATCATCACGCCTGTATTCGCCGAAGGGTTAGGCAGTGGTGTAACAATGTACACCCACAGTTCGCCGGAACTTATTTATTATTTTAATTTATACGGGACTTTGTTTCAGACGGGTTATGTTCTTTTTATTACAAGCTTTTATTTAACTTGCATTGTATGTAAGAATGTTTCTTCGCGTGAAATCTTACAACTCAATTTTGAAGCAGATATCTTTAACCGATTGAGCTGAAATTTTGCATACACGTTTATTTTGGATGACAATGCATGGTTAGCTCGTTATTCTAAATCCAACATGGCGGAACAACCAAGATAACGGACTAATTATTTTTAATGAACTAGTAAAATATGGGTAATGGAAGGGCTTGCTGGGAAAAACTCAAAAAGCTAGTTTTTTAAAAAGTATTTTTTTATTACTTTTTATCATATTGCTTAGGAACCAACGGTAAAGTTGTACTTGCGACCACTGGACTGCCGAAGCAGGAAATCTGAATAACATCATATCACGAATTGGTGATAACAGCAATAAAACAGGGAAAACAAACAAAATAGACAACATCAATATTTATTTTCTAATTTAAAAGTAAAAAATATTTATCACATTAAATCTCCATAAATATCATGCATTCAATACATTTATATATCTCTGACATTCTAAACACGATCATAATATTGTATTTTGCTCATTTATGACGAAAATTAAGTACCCACACTAATTTTTAATTATTTATTTTGAAATGGTAAGTATTTATTATGTGCCAAGTAGATTTTCTGTCACTTATGCATATTTAAAACGTTGTTTTATTTATTTACCAACTAGCTTATGCCCGGGTCTTCGCGTGAATATTGCTAACGGTTTCGGTTAATTTATTGCGCAGAACCGTTATTCTTTTTCTAAAATCGAAGTACCCTAATAAACTCCCTAATTAGCTATCCGCCAGTGCAAGTCCCGTCAAAATCGGTTCAGCCGTTTTGAAAGATTAGTCTGAACAAACAACTAATAGGCAATTTGTTTTTCCGTGCTAGTACTTCGTGAACATTTTAACCGTAATTTTAACATAACAATTTTAACATTTCAATTGTATTTATTTGTATAGAAGAGGTGAAATAGAAGTCCTTTCCAACCTCTTTGGGAGACCACAGACAAATAACCAATTAAAATAAAAACTATAATATCACAAATGAGCAATAAACAGTACAATCTTTTTTCTATGTATATAATTCTCTATCACATTAAATTTACTTCTTTGTTTTTTTTTTTATTATCTATATATACAACATCAAAAGCAGATTGAAATGTCATGCATGTTTTTTTTTCTCAAAGGCACTAACATATAATTTTAAAATACATTTTTCAGTCATATAATAAAATATTTTTAAGTGCAATAAGCAATTTTTTTTATAAATACATAGTATCTAGTGGGCTTACAGTCTAGACATACAAAAATCTATGTTAAAGGACAGATTTTTAGTTAGACATACAAGACGAATATACAACTTATTTTAGTTTTTGAATGGGACTTGGCTGAAAATGGTTTCCCTCTATCTATCAGAAACTTGATGCTTCGAAATTATTTGACATAACGCACTTGACATAATCTTCTTTAAAAAAATATTTTTAAAACAAAAGTTATTTAGTATATTTATTGATTGGTTGAATGTTTATATGTGCGAATTTACAATGGCATACTTTTAAGATGGCAGAATTTTATTTGACATAATTACTTTTGGTAAAGTAAAAACTACGCATAATTTCGTTTGTTTGTATAACGCACAACTTGGACTTGCATAGATTTTCTAGCCTAGCCAAGTAGTAGGGCACAGGGGGCTTAGGCACCCCGACATGCATAGATAAGGGTCGATTGGTCTGAAGTTTATGCTATCAGCTGTTATGAAAAATAATATTTGGACGCAAAAAGTTCTGCGGAAAACAGGGGGGGACCCACCAAAATTTTCCACAAATAAATAAAGCACTGAATAAATAAATCAAGACTTCAATTTTAGAGGAAATAAAAAATGTGTTCTAGTCCCATTTCATGAATTCACCCTGTATATATACAATGTAATTTCATATAGGGCTTAATAAGCATTCATATTTAACCTAATTGATGGACAGTAAGCCTCACATCGATTTATAATTATTCAATACTAGCGACCCACTCCGACTTCGCACAGGTGCAATTTGCTAGTAAAGAAAATAAGAAGTGCGCTTAGCAGATTGTTTTATTGAGATTTTCATACAAAAATACCATAAAAAAATCCGAGTCTTACGGTAGATTTTCTAGAAATATTCTTTCATACAAACCTTGTCCTGACAAGCACGAATACGACAAAAAAAAACATTAAAATCGAAAGCGATTTGGATGTTTTTAAGCCGTTCAAAAAATGTTTTTTTTTTTTTTCAGATTAAGGAAAGAAAATATGTTCATTGTATTATGAATGCTTGTTCCCTAGGTAAAAGTATACAAGATTGGGCGGCCCTATTCAACTGTGATAAGAACAACTGTGCAATAACTCTTATTCTCTTGACACTACAGTCGGAATTACCCCATAGTCGAATTTACCAGTGCTTACTATGAAATCACTAGGTGATAATATCGTGCATTTAAATGTTCAAATTAACATGTTAATTAGACATACATACATAAACTCACGCCTTTTTACCATGGGGGGTAGGCAGAAACCACAGAACGCCACCTGATATGATCTTGACATACTTCTTCATACAGACATAACAACAATCGTATATACCAGGGATGTTATGAAACTCCATGATCAAAACTATCGGATATCCGAATCCGTAACCGAATCTGATGTAAACGTTTCAATTATTTTCGGATAGGGAGTCTAAATGAACCACGTTCAGCAGATTTTCGCCACTGCATATTAGCCGTGGACATCTCTTGCATTTTTGGATAATTTTTATGATTTCTATTTCTTAAATATATTAGTCAGCCATGCATTATTTTGTATTTTTCTTTTGCAATTCCTTAAAAAGGTAATATCCGAAAGTATCGGATAATCCTAAACATTTTTTATCCGTAACCGTATCTGGAACCGGTCTATTATTGTTCATATATCCGTATCTATATCCAGATCCGAAACTTCATATCCATAAAATCCCTGATTTTTACATTCAGTACAGGGTCAAAAACTGAAATCGACTTATTGAATTTAAAATGCATTTTCTTATAATTAATAATAAAAATGCTTGTTTGTACCTAAATCACAGCACAGAAAAACAGGTAAAAATGTTATTTATTGTTTTTTTTTTTAATGTAAAATGTTTTCTTTAAAAAAACAAAATGGCACTGTTCATCACAAAAATGGTAGCAATCTTTGATTAAAATAAATACTTAGACAATAACAAAAATATGTAGGTAATTGTAATTATCCGAGAAAATGAATAAACTTCTTTTCGTAACTTATAAGATTTATAATAATTTATTAAAATCATATCAATATATATATTTTGTTTTATATTTTAATAATAAGGCTTTGTACTACTATTTATCTAACACCTAAAAAGGTGTTATTCGCTTCCCCGCATGCGGGTAACGCCCGCAGTGGAACCCAAAGGTAATGTATTTATGTTATTTCAAGAGCGTTCATCAGTTTTTGACCCGACACATCCTTAAGTAAAATTTCTACTAAACATTAAAATAATATAATATTGTAAAATCACATTTAAGTCTTGTTCGTTTCTTCTTTCGATTCTATTTGTTGGAACTCTTTCAGAAGAGCATCTTCTTCGAAATATGTAGCAGAGTCTAGAATAAATAACTTCATTAAACAGCGGCCATGTTATGACGTAATACAGCTTTCAGTGCGAGAGAGATGGAGCTATACAGGATATTTATCGCTATCTCTTTTATCCCTTATTATCTTATTTCTTATGAATGTTGGAAGAAATTATTGCTGGAAAAGTACTTTTATTTTTGGTGAAATAGTAATGCTCGCAAAATATTGTGTTTGCATGCACCAGTATGCGGGTTGAGGGCGCATTTAAAGTCAAACTTGTGTTCGCAAACATTTGTGGGAACTTGGACAAGAAGGCTTCCAGGTATATACAGAACTAAAAAAAGATGGGAGCTACATGGAACTTTCAGTTTCGTTAAGTGTATTTTTAACCCCCGACTCAAAGAGGGATATTACAAGTTCGATCTGTCTGTGTGTCTGTCTGTAGCACCGTAGCTATTAAACCGCTTCTTAAATCGATTTGAAAGCGGTTTTTTTCTTTATTTGAAATCAGGTGTCCTAGCTATGGTTCTTAGGTATGTTTTATGAAAATCGGTTCAGTCCTTTCAAGGTTATCAAACTCTTTTGTTAGCTGCGGTAGGGATTTTTATTCTTTTGTGGGGGGTTACTTAAACTTTTTGATTTTATTACTTGTTACAAATGTTTTAATTATGATGCTATTATCACCATTTTGAAGGAAAGGGGTCACTCCGGTACTAATAATCCTGTTCCCTTGGAATTCGGCCGGTTATCCATATATATATAGGTTTTTTGTATTTTTTCAGGATTTTCCATTAACAGAGTTTAGTTTCTCACCTTCTCTTTCCAACTTGACCTTGCCCATAAATGTTTTATCGTCTTCTTCAGTCTTTATCTCCGAACGAAATTTATTCTGAAAAGTACAGATTTCTTTTTATATAAAAATAACCTTTTCGAATTTTTTGCCTGAAATTATCCCACGATATGATGAGATTCGGGTATATATCCGAATCTGACTTATATTCGGATATATATCCGGATCTGACTTAGATTCGGATATATATCCGGATCCAATGATCTCCAAATTACATCCAAATTCGTTCAGCCATTGATGAATGATGAATTAACAAACATTCACATGTATAATATTAGAAGGAATCATAACGTGTGTCGTACATACTCGGGTCGAGATTTAGCTGAATGAAATGCAGTAAACAAAACAATACACTCACTATGATAAAGTCGGGTAGCCCGTCCTGCAGATGGTACCAACTCAGAACAAATACCAAGGAAACAAAGAATAAGTTTGTGCAGATACCTGAAACAAAATCACACCATTAAAATCTTTACTAATATGATATAATAAAAGCTAAAGACCTTTTTTGTTTGTTTAAACACGCTAATCTTTGGAACTACTAGTCGGGTTTGAAAATATCTTTTTGTATGTTTTTTTTTTGGGACAAGCCCGCCACGCTGTTCCCAATTACTGCAACACCTAAAAGCCAGAATCAACAGTGGAGACCGCCAGAAAAGCGCCTAGGCAATGAAGCTCGACGAGTCCTCGAGAAACGATTTACCTATCTTGGATCCTACTAAGAAATATTTTTGTATATGTCAGCCAGATGAGGAATAGTATTGGCACGGGAGTGGAACAGTAATAAAAACGTAATTTAAAGTGCGTGTAAAAAACCACGCGGACGAAGTCGTGGGCAGAAACTAGTAGCCCATAACTAACGTCGATAAATGGGTTTGTCAAGGTTGATTACACAGCGTGTAACGGAAAGGGTATGTAAATATCAAAGGCACGGATTCTATAGGTGTTAACAAACCACATAGTAACATTTTTTTAATATCCATACTCACAAAATTATAAAATTAAGAAACACTTAAGTAAAAAATCAAATGTTTCCAATTGAATTCTACACATCACTACACCAAGTCAGCTGATCGGTGTCAATAAACTACACACAAAGAAACAACTCCGTAAAAGATTTGTTTCTCCTGACACGTTTGTCATGATTTAAACTTAATAAACTGCCGAAATAAAAACTATTATGCATTTTCAAAGTTATTGCTTTTGAGCTGAAAATTTGTATAGAGATTCAGTACCGGATACACTCTTTACCCCGTTTGCATTTATTTATTTATTTTACTTTAATTACCACGGTTACAGTTACCAATTACAGTAAATAAGGACACTTAAAAAAAAAGATAAAAGAAAAATATAAAAAAGAATATGATGATGATGAGTATGGATATGCCCTAACTGTAACACGCAGTACATAGATTTTTTTTAAATCGGATCAGTAGTCCCTGACATATGCGCGTTTAAACAAACAAAGAAACTCTTCATCTTAATAATATTACTAGCTTCTGCCCGCGACTTCGTCCGCGTCAAATTTGAAATTCCCACGGGAACCGTACATTTTTCCGGTATGAAAAGTATCCTATGTGTTATTCCACAATACAATCTATCTAAGATCCAAATTTCATCCAGATTCGCTTTGCTGTTTAAGCGTGAAAGTGTAACAAACATCCGTCCATTCTCACAAACTTTTGCATTTATATTATTAATAGGATTACTAATATTTTTGGTGAAGTATAAGCAGGGTAAACTCACCAAACACAGCAGATATCTTGGGCCAGTTGAACATGAGGTATCGTAGGCCGGTGAAGTGCGCTTGCACATGCAATTCACTCGAGTACACTTGAGCGAAACGCGATTGGAGCTCCACGTACGCGTCTGTTGCTGGTTTGTCCTGAAAATTTAATCAAAACACATGGTTTTATTTGCATTGAATAAATAAATAAACTAGATTTTCAATTATAATTAATCAATCTGTAATAGACTTAATTTACATAAACATACATAACATACCATCACGCCTGTATTCCCCGAAGGGTTAGGCAGAGTTGTAACAATGTAGGGGGCGAGCTTATTGTCATTAACTGGGCGCAAATCCTAACTCCGAGCTGCTACTGAGAATTTCATAGAAAAACCCAATAACACTTTTTGCTTGACCTGGGAATCGAACCCAAGACCTCTAGCGTAGCAGTCGCGCTTAGGATCACTAGGCTACCGAGGCAGTAATTAACATGTAACTTAATTTACATGTCCGTAAAGTTCATATTTCATTAAGTAAGTGTATTGAAACATACAGGGCGTCAAAAAACTTAAACAGAGCATCACATAGCCGTTATCTTTGTATATTTCATATTACTGTTGTAAAGTTGTTTCCTAACAATAATTTTGGCTCACTGTTACTAATTAATAGTAACAGTGAGCCAAAATTATTGTTAGGAAACAACTTTTTTTTTTGGTGTAAAATATTATTGTATCTATGGAGTGCACACAACAGTCCAGACGCCGTAAGGGTATTTAAAACTTAGACAGAACATATAAAACTAGCTTTCGTAAAAAAACGTAAAAAAAGTTGGAAGTTTGAGTATATTTTTAACCGACTTCAAAATGAAGGAGGTTATCGATTAGTCTGTTTTTTTTTTTTTTTTAAACTTTGGAAGTCGGTGGCAATACAAAACAACAAACAGAACCAAAGCCGTTGACTTCCAAAGCTTTTTTTGTTCCTGATGGGCAATCATCGAATGACTTCTCCCCTGAGCTCATTGACTTCCAAAGCTAAAGTTATTATTCACTTTTTTGTTTATGAAGGAGGTTGTGTTTTTTGTAAAAACGTTTTTTTTATTTGTTACAATTGAAAAGCCTTTTTTTAGTGAATGGTGGTTCCTCACCGGATCATCTTCGAAGTCGCTGAAGAGTTCCACCTTAAGCTGCTGCTTCTCCTCGTCGACTCCTCCGAGGTAGAGGGGAGAATATACAAACGTTCTCATTATACGATGCAGCAAAGACCTGAGGATTATTAATGTCAAAATTTACTTAAATAAATGTTTGATTCTAAATTCAGGAAGTCTGACAACCAGTCTAAATAAAAGGTATTGTTTTGCTGGGTTCTGGAGGTCTGGAGGTGGAGGTCTGAACTGGGTTGTGGAGGTAAGATAGGCAGTCGCTCCATGTAAAACACTGGTATTCAGCTGCATCCAGTTAGACTGGAAGCCGACCCCAACATAGCTGGGAAAAGGCTGAGCAGATGATGATGATGTGTGATTCTAGTTTTAAAAAAATCATCATCATCCACCCTGAGTCTACTCCGCCATCTCCCTGGACAGGCGTCCCGAGGTACCGGAAGTCGGAGCAGGTTGGTATGGGCGTTCCGGCGTGAGATACTGACAGCTCGCCCCCTATTACATGGGACATAAACCATACCCGCGGACTGTGGGTGTACATTGGTACACCTCTGCCTAACCCTGCGGGCAATACACGCGTGATGGTATGTAGGTGTTCATTATAAGTTCAGGTTTAACGATAACCCAGTTACTGGGCAACACGGTACCCTTTAGTAAGACTAGTTGTCAGACTATACGTGACAACTGTCAAAGATCTCCGAATGTCAGCCGTTTCCTACAATATAAGTTTGCTTACCTGTATCTGATCATAGCAGATCTGCATGACGAGGAGACTAAGAAGCCGCCTTTGGCGCGCATCTGAACGCAGACCATGAACATACCTGGAATATTGAAAACATTTGATTTTATTCTGGCAACTGGCAACACAGCTGGTGCAATGGCTGAGCAATCGGTAATGCTGCATGTCATAAGGTGGCATGGTCCATACAAAAATTGCTCGCGGTAATCGCGGGAATTAATTTACAAGTACTTTTAAATTAACACTTTTATTTTAATAACTGCCTCGTTAGCCTTGGTCCTAAGCGCGACTGCTACGCTAGAGGTGTTGGGTTCGATTCCCAGGTCCAGCAAAAAGTGTTATTGGGTTTTTCTATGAAATTCTTAGTAGCAGCTCGGAGTTAGGATTTGTGCCCGGTTAATAGCAACAGGCTCGCCCCTTATTACATGGGACCTAAAACATACCGGTGGTCTGTGGGTGTACACCGGTACACCTCTGCCTAACCCCTCGGGGAATTTAGGCGTGATGGTATGTTATGTGTTGTGATTAACCCCACTGAAAAGGCGTAAACGACGACCTGATTAAACCGCAGGAAGACGCTGGATGCAGGCCGCTTCCAACCGGTCCTTTTGGAAATTTGTGGGGGAGGGCTATGTGCAGTAGTGGACGTCCTACGGCTGATATGATGATGATGGAAAGGCGTAAGTTAGGAAAAACATCGACTTCGGCAGTCATCGTCATATCTTCGGAAATACGAACGGATGACGATGAAAAAGTAAATTGTCAAAAATTCAAAAGCTATACAAATAAACATTGTTGCTCAATAAGTTGTTTCTTACTTATTCTTTTCCATAAAGATCTACCTACATTTTAGAATGGACATTAACTCTTACTAACTAACCACCTTGTCAAATTAAAAACGCCGAAAGTTAAAAAAAAAAACATATTCCTCCTCTCCTCTTTTTTGCTTTGCCATAGTCGGTTAATGAGCGCATTGACTTTAATCCAAGCAATATTAATAAATTATTGAACACATTCCACATCACCAAGTTACCCTTTAACTAAAGTTGATAGAAAACTGTTAGATAAGTTGTAGATAAGAACATCACGGACCTTTTTATCTATGAATGATTGAATTCTGCTGACCTCATGACCTTTGAAAGGTGATTGGTCTCCTCATGAGTTACGTTGGTACACCATTGAATATTTCCATTGGTATTGGACATTTTCTTAATACACATGGTTTTTTAAACACCAAATTAAAAATTTTAAGTAACCCCCGATAGAAAAATAAAAATCCCTACTGCAGCTAACAACCGCAGCTAACAACTTTGAAACCGCTGAGCCGATTTTTATTAAACATAGCTAAGAACACTCCCGACTAATATACCTTCCAAACAAAAAAAACTAAATCAAAATCGGTTCATCAGTGCGATCGGGAGCTACGATGCTACAGACACACAAACACACAGACACGTCAAACATATAACACCCCGTCGTTTTTGCGTCTGAGGGGGGTAAAAACAAAAATCTTGTGGAATTTATTTTATAATGAGGGGGTGCATTTACAAAACAAATATATATATATATAAACAAATATATGTATATGTATTCCATACATATACAAACAACCAAGAATAGCAATGTTACCCATATCCTTAGGTATTTCTATCAAGTTTATGTTTTATTTAACCCATATCATCCCAGTGTTCAATTTTTGAAAAACACTAATTTAAAAATGCGTTCAAAAATTATAATAAAAAAATAAAAAAGTAACCGTTTCAAAAATGGAACACTGGGATGATATGGGTTAAGTAATTTTATGAAGCCATACAAGTAAATGCCTGACTGTAAATTAATATTAGCAATAATTCAAAAGGACAGGACATTCGTATATTCACAACGGTAAAGCATCAGCCCTTGCTGCCCTGTCTCCAAAATCCACGAAGGGTTGGGTTTTTCTATGAAATTCTCAGTAGCAGCTCGAAGTTAGAATTTGTGCCCGGTTAGTGGCAACAGGCTCGCCTGCTATTACATGGGACCTTAACATACCGGCGAACTGTGGGTGTATACTGGTACACGTCTACCTAACCCTTCGGGGAATACATGTGTGATGGTATGTGTATGTGTGTAGTCTACTCACCCAAGTCCTTATTGACCTGAGACTCGGGCATCTCAAGCGCAAGTTTGATCCTGTATGGCTGTTTTGGCATCAAGATGTTGCTGGCTTTTGTCAGCTGCACGTAAGCATATGGATATGAGCATATTCCTGACTTGTCTTCGCATGGTCTGAAATTAAAAAATTGAAAAAAAAATTACACAGTTTATGGTAATTTACATAAGTCATCATCATCTACTTAGCCTTTTCCCAACTATGTTGGGGTCGGCTTCCAGTCTAACAGGATGCAGCTGATATTCAGTGTTTTACATGGAGCGACTGCCTATCTGACCTCCACAACCCAGTTACTGGGCAATACGATACCCCTTGGTTAGACTGGTTGTCAGACTTTCTGGCTTCTGACTATCCGTAATGACTGTCAAAGATCTACGAATGACAGCCGGGACCAATGGAAAAACTCAATAACAATTTTTGCCCGACCTGGGAATCGAACCCGGGACCCCACACTCATCAGTCGCGCTTGCGACCACGAGACCATCTATTAGGTAATTTACATAAAAGTGCCAATTTAAATTTAGAATGAGTTTTAAAAGACAGCTACGTATCACGTACAATGGTCCACGTAAGGACTAAGTGCGGAATCCACATCCCTAACGTAGAACATAGACAGCTACGTATAGCATTTTCAAAACTTGACAAACGCACACTCTGAACACAATTTCAAACAATAAACAGACTTCTTTTTAGTAATTTACAAATAGGTGACTATAGATGAGATCTGTGATCAACACTAGAAATGTCCAGATTAATTTATAATCACTATGGAAGTAAAATATGGGTACCGAATTTAAATTACTTACTTGAACTGAAAATGTACTGGCCGCACATGAGTAACATTTGGCATGTAAATATTGTAGAAGCCCACATACATAAAAATTGATAGCCACAGTATAACGGTCAGAAATAGAGTCACTATTGCGACCCTGTACATTAACTCCTTTACACTGGTTATGCTTTCATCCGTTTTCTTTTTATATCCAATATATTGGTTCACGATAAACGCTTCTATCGGCTTTCGAACATACTCCCTCACTACTAAGAAAGGATTCAAATATCGCAATAAACTTTTTTCGAACATTTTTTTTTAATTGTGCCGAGGGAACTGATCTGTGCTTAATCGTGGGTAGATAAAAGTGTAGTAATGATAGTGCATATCGCTAGTACAAGGGTTAAGTCCGTTTTGTTGATAGAAGCGTGATAGATGACGCAGTGCACCACGGATGCTTGGAGATTAATAAGATAAGCGATGGAGGTCAATAATAAATGTTGTAATATTTTTGTTATTGTTGATAGTGCGTACAATGATAGAGTTGAATTTATTGACAGATTAGAATACTACCCCTTTTTGAAATTTGACAGTTCTGGCGGGGATACGTCACTATGGGATCCGGCTCCCATTTTGAGAAAATGAAATTATACCCTACTGCGTTGTAGGTAGTAAAACTTAAATAAACCTTCTCGAAGGTTCAAAGGTTCAACATTATTCCCAAAACACACGGTAAACTGTTACACAGGCAACATTTGATTGAGACTGTCAATTTTAAAGCATTTCATTACACGCATTATTTTTAATTAATTTTTTGGTGTACAATAAATAATTTGAAGAAGACTGAAATAACGATCTCTGTCTTCTATAATTTACCGTTTTTATAATCAACATTTTATGATTTTTTACGTAAAAATCAATTCCTTTTGTTATTTTCTTTGACTAACAGGTATTTAACCGGCTGATTATTTAATTGATAATTTCTAGGAAAACGTTAGCACCAATTGTCATTTATAGACTCTGTAGATCTTAGACTAAAAGCTTTCAAATAAAACAAAAACAAGCATGGAACGTAAGTGGATAATGTCAAAGCAAACTAAAATGTCAATGTCAAATTGTCATTTTAATGTTCTACTGGGTTCTTGTCTGACAGAAGACTGTCAAAATTGAAAGTAGCAAAATAGACAGGATTTTCAAAAAATAAACGAAGCAAAGATCGCAGACCAAATAAATGTAAATATTAAATAGTCGTCGAAATGATACGTATACGAAATTATCCAGTGCCACATATGCACACAATAAAAAGATCAAAAACAGGTAGCACTACAAATGTAGTCGTGAAACCAGCAGTATCTGCGCCCGCTTACCAGCCTAAAGTCGTCGAAAGTCAGAAATATGAAAACTGGGAGCTGTTTAATCGTTTCGTAGCTGAGACTAATAGTCCAAATCCCAGGTTCAGCATGGTGCTACCTCCTCCGAATGTCACCGGAACTCTACATTTAGGTTAGTTTTTTAAACTTTCAAAACCCCATTTTTGTATATTTATAAATGGCACCCTTAAAAAGCATCTACTGCTTAACATGAGCTTACTATGTACAATTCTATAGCACACATGTTGGGTGATATCATACAAGCTATCCTAGTTTTATCAGTTAATGGCATTACATCGAATCTCATTTCTACGTCAAATTTTGGTCTACATAATTGTAAATATAAAACTTAACAAACCTAAACAGTAAGAAGCATGATCAGAGACCACAGAAGGTATTGTTTCCACATCTAACCCTGTGCTCTATAAAAGCTTCCATGTAACTTAAGTTTCTCCTCTGCTGTCAGAAGTACAAAATATCAAGAATTTCTTCTTCCCATACCCATTCACCATGATAATGGTGTAAGACATTTGTGTACTGCACTACAGTCATGTTTATTAATATTAACTAGCTTTTGTATGTGAATCTGCTTTAATAGACTTTAACATTACGCTGAAATCCTAAATTATCCCATGGGAACACAAAAATTGGATGTCTTATTCTTTGTGTTGAGTCAGATCAAAATCTATGGTGCCAAATTCCCACTAGTACCATTCAGCCATTTAAGAGTGAGTGTATAGTAGACGCCACACGATCGGTCAAAGTGACGGACCAATCGCGTGCAGCGCCGCCGACCCAAAAGCCCCAGAAAGGAATCCAAGAACCCAAAAATGAACTTGATGTATGTGCTCATGACTTGTGGCGGCTACTCCAACAAATATTTATCCTCACAAATGTCTATCACGTCTAAAGTAGCAGTATGATTCATAGAATGTACCTGTTGTATTTTACAGGACATGCATTAGCTTGTACAGTTCAAGATGTGATAGTGAGGCACAAGAGGTCTACAGGCCATAATGTTCTGTGGGTACCAGGGATAGACCATGCTGGGATAGCTACACAGGTACATAGCTCTTAAGGACAAATATGGCTTAAAAATTTAAAATAGAGCTAATATTTAGAAAATTCATCGGTCAATGGCCATGGGCTTACCTCCTATTACATGGGAGCTAAACATACCGGCAAACCGTGGGTGTACTGAGAGTATTGATCCACGAAATATTATCTAGCAATATATAAAACTATATACTAACTATCTTACTCTAGTCACTGGATGTAGTTCTGGGTCTTATTATTACTAAATGCAAGGTTACATGTACCTAAGAGGCCACAATACACCAACACATCTTGTAACATAATTTGTAAAATAACATAACATCACATGTGTATTCCCCGAAAGGTTAGGCAGAGGTGTACCAATGTACACCCACATTTCGCCGGTATGTTTAGGTCCCATGTAATAGGGGGCGAGCCTATTGCCATTAACCGGGCACAAATCCTAACTCCATGCTGCTACTGAGAATTTCGTAGAAAAACCCAATAACACTTTTTGCTCGACCTGGGAATCGAACAAAAGACCTCTAGCGTAGCTCTCGAGCTTAGGACCACTAGGCCAACGAGGGCGTTATAACAAAATTTTAAAAGATAACATTTTCCAGGGCGTTGTAGAAAAATATCTAAAAACAAGAAAAGATGTCACGCGTCACCAACTTGGGCGCGAAAGGTTCTTACAAGAAACTTGGAATTGGAAAGAGAAACATGGCAATGATATATGTAATCAGTTGAGATCCCTCGGCTGTTCTTTAGACTGGTCCCGCCAAACTTTTACAATGGACAAGAAACACACACATGCAGTCAATACCGCCTTCAAAGACTTATTTAAAAAAGGTCTCATATATCGGAGGAAGGCCCCGGTGAACTGGTGTAATGCGTTGAAATCTACTGTTTCTGATATAGAGGTAAAGCACACAATTTTCTTTTTCTATTTTTATTAAATACCCATTTATTATTCTCATTTATTCATTTATGACATATTAAATACTTATACAAAAATAAAACATACATAAACTCACGCCTTTTCCCATGGGGGTAAGCAGAAACCACAGAACGCCACCTGCTACGATCCTTACATACTTCTTTCGCCTAGTCTACGTTCATACAAGCACGCCGGTTACGAGTACTGCGCACCCGACCTTTCTGAAGAACCTCACCAATAAGGTCAGGGTAGGTATTTCTAGGGCGTTCTCTCCCGGCGTTGCCACTCACATCTGCCCTATAAAACCCTTTTGTTAGTCGCCTTTCACTCATCCTCTCAACATAACCGAACCATCTAAGCATACTCTTTTCTACCTTAAAAACATTTTAAAATATAAAAACATAGTAGTCTTGCGGCATCGTGAACAGGATCCAAGCTACCGATGGTCAGTACTCCTGAGAAATGAATCTCCTAACAATAAGCGCCGTGTCTAGGGGTACCGCTTCTAAATCAAGCCCTTGATCCAGTCGCCCAACGAGAGCCTCCTTAGGTTTTGGTCGAGGCTCTTGGCTATTACGCCATTAGCCGTCACGGCTATCGGCACAATAATGATTGCTAATGATATTTTACATTTCGACAACCTTGCGAGCCAAATCAAGATACTAAATTTGTTTATACTTCTTAGGAATAGTCTTTTGAAGTAAAACTTTACGCACGCTTGACTTAAGGAGTAAGCTGGTGAATGCGTGACGAGAGCGTTACGGAAATGAGTGTGATCGGACGGACGAAAGTTGAGAGGGAGATATAAGTTAGTGAAGATAGAAAGAGAGAGAGTTTCGTTTCGTATATTACTGTAGGAGCTAGAGAGAGCAGTGCGCGCTCTCATTTTCTTTCTCTCTTCCTCAAGTGATATGGTCTAAAGCACATGCGTTGTGTCAATAAACATATTTTCTTTCTTTCTAGGTTAACAATATCCCTATAAATGGGCCTACAGAGATTGCAGTCACGGGTTACGATAAAAAAGTGAAGTTTGGATTGTTATACCATTTCGCTTATATGCTGCTGGATTGTGATGAGCAGATTGTTGTGGCCACCACCACGCCTGAGACTATGTTGGGTGATACCGCAATTGCTGTGAATCCTAAAGATGATAGGTAAGTATAGTGACCGCCACAAGTCGTGATCACTGACGTTTAGTTCATTTTTGGGTTTTTGGATTTCTTTATAACATACCACCACGCCTGTATTCCCCGAAGGGTTAGGCAGAGGTGTAACAATGTACACCCACAGTTCGCCGGTATGTTTAGGTCCCATGTAATAGGGGGCGAGCCTATTGCCATTAACCGGGCACAAATCCTAACTCCGAGCTGCTACTGAGAATGTTATAGAAAAACCCAATAACACTTTTTGCTCGACCTGGGAATCGAACCCAAGACCTCTAGCGTAGCAGTCGCTCTTAATACCACTAGGCTACCGAGGCAGTCAAAAAACGAAGTTCATGAAACTACTTATTTATTCCAGGTATAGTCACCTCGCAGGCAAAAGAGCATGGCATCCCTTTCGAAATGTTGAAATACCTATAATATTCGACGAGAGAGTTGACCCGAAATTTGGAACGGGTGCGGTTAAAATAACCCCAGCACACGGCAAAATGGACTACGATATAGCTAAAAAGTTCATACTTCCTTTACTCGAAGTTATTGACGAAGACGGAGTGATGAAGAATGCTGAAACCTTTGATGAAATGAAGAAATATGAGTGTAGAACTGCAGTAGTCCAAGCGTTGGAGGTTTTGGGACTCATGAAGGAGATCAAACCCCATAATATGACTTTACCGGTATGCAGTCGAACTGGAGAGATCATAGAGCACCTGCTCAAAGAACAGTGGTTCGTATCTTGTAGCAAAATGAATACGAACGTTCTGGAGTTGCTCGACCGTGGCAAGTTGACGGTTGAACCAGAAAAGTTCATCAAAAACTGGCTCGACTGGGCCAGAGATGATCGTGATTGGTGTATTTCTCGACAACTGTGGTGGGGACATCAAATTCCTGCGTATAAATGTGTCGCTCATCGAAATATAGTGTGGGTAGCGGCCGATAACAAGGAAGACGCCCAAGTTGAAGCCTCGAAAATATTAAGAACATTGCCGGATATAGTCAAAGTTGAAAGGGACCCGGACGTTCTTGATACTTGGTTCTCCTCAGCTATATATCCGTTCGCTGCATTAGGCTGGCCTAATACTGGTCAAAGTAATGACTATAACCAGTTTTACCCTCTAGACCTAATGGCCACGGGACACGATATCTTGGGATTCTGGGTACATAGAATGGTGATTCTCGGTTTAGAGTTAACAGGAAAAGTGCCGTTCAAAAAGGTTCTGTTACATGGAGTCATTTGCGATGGTAAAGGCGCGAAGATGTCCAAAAGTCGAGGCAATGTTATAGATCCATTAGACGTTATACACGGCATAAGAATGGATAGCCTTAAAGACAAAGCTAAAGAAATGCACAGAAACGGAATTTTGAGTTTGGCCGAAATGGATAAGGCAATATTGTATCATCAAAACAATTTCGCGGCTACAAATGGGATACCTGAATGTGGGGTTGACGCGTTGAGGTTCACCCTGCTGTCTCAGGACATCAAATCGCATTTCGTTAACTTCGACATCGCGATGTGCCACGCGAACAAGCTCTTCGGCAATAAAATCTGGCAAAGCGTGAGATTCACGCAACTGTCTTACGCTAAACTTCAAAAATTAAGAAGATCGGAATTCGATATGAGTAAAAAAGATCTGACATACTTCGACAAATGGATCCTTAGCAGATTAGCGGTTATGGTGGACAAAGTGAATACTAACATGGAGAAACACGAGTTTCATTTAGTAACAAAAGCGATAAGGAATTTCATGTACAATGAGTTTTGTGACGTTTACTTAGAAGCTACCAAACCAGGGCTCGATAGTAGGGATTCCTCAATGGCGTTTGCTCACGCGCACACTTTGTCGGCTGTTCTCAACACCTCCCTAAGGTGCCTCTCCCCTTTCATGGTCTTCTTGACAGAAGAACTGATTCCCAAGGTGCCAGCATTTTCAAATAGCATCATACATGATTTTAAAGACTCCCATAAAAAGTTTTTTGACTTTCCGCAAAGCAAATTGTTTAAAAAATGGATTAATGCCGACTTGGAGATGCAAGTCGCTAAATTATTGAACACAGTCAGTCTAGTCAGAGAAATTAAAGGGTTATATAATATTTCTAATAAGGTAAAGCCTGCTGTAATAGTTCTAACCAAAAATGACATCTTAGAAAGGGATATAAAATGTAATGAAACGGTTTTTCTGAACTTGGCGCGCTGCAGCGAGGTTCATTTCAATGATTGCACCGAGAAGAAGTACGTAACCGGTTCTTTGGATGAATACACAGATGTGAAACTTGAATTAATAGACGAAGACCTCGAAATAGCAGTATTCGCAGCTAAGGCTAAGCTAATAAAAAAAATAACGAAATTAGAAGAAAGTTTATCCAAATTAGAGGCTAAGTTTTCAAGTCAGCATTACTTGACTCATGCGCCGAAGTGGACACAAATCAACGATAGAGAAAAGTTGGATGCGAAGAAAAGAGAACTAGAGGGGTTGCAGAGACTGAAATAGTTTATAGAAGAATGTACAGGTTAGTTTTAGAAACAAATGGCACATGAACATTTGCACAGAAACTATGAACATAAAATGCTATACTCCGTTTGCATTAGAAAAATAACGGTAGCAAATTTGTTATAGAAGGATGCATTATTGCGATATTTTTTTTTTGTTCTAGACCAATGGTACTCAATCTTTTTTTCATAGGGACCACAAACACGTGTCAGATGTAGGGTCACGGGCAGCAAAAAAAAATGGTAGCCAGGTAATGATTTCTTAGGTTTTCGCTATTGTTACAAATTTAATTAAACAACTATGATCGGATTCATCGCGTGTATTTAAATGTTTTTTTTTTAATACGTCATAAAATTTAAATTGGTTTTAAAATAAAGTAACACCAGGTGGGCCAACCACCGCGGGCCGCAAATTGAGTATAGCTGTTCTAGACCATACCTGGCAACCTTCAGATTACTGAGATATTAAAGGGCCAAAGTACAAAAAAATTAACAAGTTATTTCAGGAAACCCAGTTTTCATTACATTATAATAACATTTATAATACTGCTACGTCTCATATCATGTCGTATGGATCCGAAAGTATAACGTTTTACCAACCATCGCGGGCAGCGTCGACGCCCCACGCCTCCTTCATTCCGCCAAAGAGACCCAAAAATTAACTTGAAGTTTGTGCTCACGTCTCTTACCGGTTACTATACTTAGTTTGATAGGCAGTATGCGTTATTTACGGCTTAATCATGAGCCTTTACATCCCATATTTAATATTGTAGAAAACTGAAATTTGTTTTCTTTTTGTAAATGAATTATTGTAAAATTCTTGTTACATGGTAACCTTGAAATAACGATAGAGTTATAACGTTATTTTTCTAATGTTATATTGAATGGAGTATAGTTATTTTAATACAAAATCGTGTTATATATTGTGCTTTTAGGTAAACTATTTAAACAGTCAATTGTCAGATGTGTTGTCAAATGTACATTCTGTTAATTAATTTATTTTTAGTTATTATGAAGTACTCGGTCAAAATTCGTTTTTATCAAAAAATCAAACCAATTACAATCCAATATTATTCACCGTAAAATGGGGCCAAGTGTGACGAAACTTTAACAGTGACTAATTTGTTTCCAAAAAAGAGTCGCATGTTTCACTGAAATATAATTTACAATTTATTGTCCTTGTTTACAACAAACTATAATATTACAACGTAAAATCCCTTTTAACGTTTCGTCCCAATTCACCCCAATATACAGTAAACTATTAACAAGCATTTTTAAATCTTCAAGGAGTCAGTTGAGAGTTGGAGGAGAGCGGATGGAGCTATGCAAAAAGTAGCACTTAGATTATTTCTGTGTAATAAGAAAAAATCCATAAGCGGACTTGAAATTGTTATGCTATAATTATTACTTGTTGCTTCTACAACTTAAAATGGCATTTGTATAGAGAGATTGTGACCTGTAAACAAAATATTATGTTATAAATAAATAAGCATTGTTAAAAACCAAAAGTTTATTGTTTAAAAAATCAATAAAACGTTTTAAATTTACAACAGACAATAGATTTCTTTAACTATTAATTGACTAACAATTAGTGGCCCCTTCGAACCAAAATAATTCATTTTTTTTTTTTCATCTACAGTATATGTTTTTAAATATCTTAAAAAATATTTTGAAGCGAGCATTGGCTATTGAAATCCATATCATTTGTGGATTTAAGGATTTGTCGATATTCCGTTTTTTAGGGTTCCGTACCCAAAGGGTAAAAGCGGGACCCTATTACTAAGACTTCGCTGTCTGTCCGTCCGTCTGTCAGTCACCAGACTGTATCTCAAGAACCATGATTAGACAGTTGAAATTTTCACAAATTATATATTTCTGTTGCCGCTATAACAATAAATACTAAAAACAAAATAAAATAGATATTTAAGGGGGGGTCCCATACAACAAACGTGATTTTTTTTGCCCTTTTTTTCTCGATATCAATAATGACAACAGGTAGGCACTTGAAATTATTCTCAAAATACTCAGTTGCATTTTTACTTTAATAAGAAATAATAAAATTAAAATAATCATTTAAGGGGGGCTCCCATGCAGCAAGTGCTTTTTTTTCGCCGTTTTTATAGATAATTGTACGGACGAACCCTTTGCGCGCGAGTTCGATTCGCACTTGGCCGGTTTTAAAGATAATGGTACGGAACTCTTCGTGCGCGAATCCGACTCGCACTTGGCCGGTTCTTTTTAACAACAGCGCAAGACCGGTTATTGCGGCTATCTCTAGGGGAGTCCTATGTCCAGCAGTGGACGTCATTAGGCTGATACGGTACATGATTATGTAATGTACCATTTTTTTTTTAATTATCTTGGACATCACTGACATTGTTGAAGGAAAATATCGACAGGGAAAATTGACTTATATTTAATCTAAGTCTGGGTGATAATCAGTACTCTGCTCTGCAGTGAGACAAAAATAGGGTGGTTTTATTATTATTTTACACACTACCTGTAGCTGTCTACAGGTTGAGTCAAATACAGACGGTAATAAAATACCCAATGCTCATTTCAAATTCTAACAGAAGTATGAACAATGATTATTGTATAAACATAACTTAACAAACACAACTAATACATAACACACATACCTATAATACATATGTATTTTGAGCGATACACACGTAACACATAAATACAACAGCATTGGTTATTAACTAGATCTGACTATGGACTGAACTGAATATTTAATATTAAACTTATATTGGAGGCAAATTTTAAATAAGGGACTTAAATGGACACCCGGGAGTAGGCCCCTGTCATCTCTTAAAACACACACATACTATCACGCCGGTATTCTTCGAAGGGTTAGGCAGAAGTGTACCGATGTACTCCCACAGTTCGTCGGTATGTTCTTAGGCTCTTAAAACAGTATCATTTTAATAATACTTTGTAATTTTTGTTGTTGGATTTTCAGGTCTCGGCGCTGAGCTGAGCGTTGAAAATCCAACAGTGTGCGAGGCAATTCTACAGGCTGATTTTTAATTCATTACCAAACTTTCAGGAGGTGTAAATACTCACAAATATTCACGACTTTTATTAAGAAACTATGTCTGAAGTATTAAAAGAAAAACAGCGGTTCCATACATTTCGATTCGTGTTGTCGTACATTTTTGTATGAAACAGATCCTTTTTTGTCCCTTAATCAACGCCCTTTATTTTACAATCTAAACAAAGGTCTTAAAAAAGCAAATTATTGCTGCCTTAATAAAAATTTCGATTTCGCTCACGATTTTACCCTAAACTTCGACTTTTAATTGTATTCAGTAAATTGTCAGTTGCAAGAAAAATAATGTTACCATACTAAAACTAATAGTGTTGGGGTAGTAACAATATTGTGTAAATAATGAATATCAGAAATGGTTTGATTTAACATTTTATCCGTCGAGTTACTGAATACAATTTAAAATTCGAACCATAAATAGTGGTTTTTTTTTTAAGACAGACGACAGCGCTACTTGCGGTAAAACTTAGAACTATGAATAATGCTCAGTATATTGGTCGCCACGAGTCGTGAGCACAAATGTCAAGTAAATTTTTGGGCTCCTTTCGGGGTTTCTTGGGGCGCGGACGCTGCACGCGATCGGTCTAACTGACGGATCAATCGCGTGCAGCGTCGGCGGCCCAAAACTCAGAAAGGAACCTAAAAATTTACTTGACATTTGTGCTCACGACTCGTGGCAAGTACTATACCTAGTGCTGGGATAAATATTACTACAAAAAGATATCAAGCAGCTATACAAATACGGTGGCACATTGATATATTTTTAATAAAGTAATCTAGAGATCATTAACTACTGTAACATTGAATTATACACCTTATTTTAACTGCGATTAACCTTATATTAGACACTTAGTAGACCCGGGCTTGTAAGATAAAATCGGGAGCGATTCTTTCCTAAACTGACAGTTTGATCATCACAAAAATCGGCTAACGTACTGCCAGAATCTCATAGCTCAATTTCATTGGCTGTTAAGCCAGCCTCTTACCCAATCACAGTAGTTAAAATGATTTTGACAGCCTCTTAACTATTTTTTGTAGTATTTTTTAAAGTTAAGTTTTAGTGTTTTTTTTAAATCGTGTTGGGCTGTGTCGTCTCCAGTAAAGCGCGGTGATACGTAGCTAGAGATAAGTGTGAATAACCAATGACATCGCTTCATTTTTTACCCGACTACTGCAAAGCATAAACGAGGGTTCTGATTTTACTAGTCATCATCATTTACTTAGCCTTTTCGCAACTATGTTGGGGTCGGCTTCCAGTCTAACCGGATATAGCTGAGTACCAGTATTTTACATGGAGCGACTGCCTATCTGACCTCAACAACCCAGTTACAAGGCAACACGATACCTCTTGGTTAGACTGGTTGTCAGACTTCCTGGCTTCTGACTATCCGTAACGACTGTCAAAGATCTACGAATGACAGCCGCGACCAACGGCTTTACGTGCTTTCCGATGCACGGGTGTGTCACACCACCAACTTCCAAACTCCGGGCTGCTACTTAGCAAATCCTAATGGAAAAACCCAATAATACTTTTGCCCGACTTGGGAATCGAACCCGGGACCCCACGCTCATCAGTCGCGCTTGCGACCACGAGACCAACGAGGCAGTGATTTTACGAGAGAGTGTATTTATTTTCAACTATTCCGTCATTACTTATAAACTCCAAATCATGATTCGACGAATGAGATATCGCTGGAATCGTCTTAATTGTCAACTGGTTATAGGGTATATGACGTCAAGCCAGCGCTGTAATTTGTTGCTTTCACACACATCCCTCGCTTCCATCCTCGCTCATCTTTGCTGGAAACGCAGCCTAATGTTCGTCTTACCAACAAATATCGAATGTCTTGGTAAAGCAAAGACATTTATATTATTTTTTTATGCATGGAGTTCGGAGTAAAATTCGTCTTATTACAAAAACTTAGTCCAATGAGCGAGTTCTTGTATTTTAAACTTTATTCTGATAACTGTAAAGTTCTTATTACAGAACTGACAACTTAGACTTGGTTTTAAAGCCAGTTTTGTGTACTAAGAACTTACTCTAACAACATGCTTAGTAAACCGCTATGACGTATGTTTTTACATTCCATATTATACACATGCACGATTAATCCTGAGATACTTCCTAAGACTTTGGAAAAAGTTAACATTTGGACACTTAAAATTAACTCAGATTAACGCAATAATTAAATTACTCTTAAAACTAGATACAACTGATCTACATACACACATGTAACACTCGAAATATTTCAGTGAAACACTGAATATAATTATAGAAAGTGCGAACTGACCCATGATGGCGTATTTACGTTATTTGGCCATTACAAAATGTACCCTATTTCTACGACAGTAAAAGTTTTTTGAAAGAAAAATTTATGTGTCAAATTGTCATGACGTAGGCTACTATGATTGGTTGTCGGTTATCCGGTGAACCAATCACAGTAGCTTAGGCGCCACTTGTCACTTTTCACATAAATTTTTCGTTCGAGAAACCGGGGTTAGGCAGCCTTAAAAATAAATAGAAAACATACGCTGTCCCACTCCCACGAACACTGTCCCGCTCTCGCATTTTCTGGTATGCCCAAATTAGGAAAAAAGTTAATCATTCACAAAAATACTAGCACAAAATTCGCTCAAAGACTTTTTTAAGTGATCACATTGATTTAACAAAAAGAGGGGTTGAGCAAATGTCTACGCCTTGTATTGTAAATGCACATATCAATGATACAAAGTCTAATTTGAACGTGTCTTTAATATATTTCTTACAGCTAAACAGCATACCAACACGCCTGTAGTCCCCGAAGGGTTAGGCAGAGGTGTACCAATGTACACCCACACAAACACTAAACAGTTCCAATTGGGTATTTGACACCAGTAACCAAATATTTCGAAGACACGACTTCTCTAGAAAAAACATTTTATTATAGGCTTGAAAATCCCATTAATTTTCAGTTAACAGTGTAACTAGTTTTGTACATACATACATATATAAACTCGCGATATATAAACTACCTTTTCCCCATAGGGGTAGGCAGAAACACAGAACGCCGCCGACTGCGATCTTTCACATACATATACATACATATTCCTGTCGCCTCGTCCACATTTACATCTGATCATACAAGGACGCCGGTTACGAGTACTGCGCACCCAATCTTTCTGAAGAACCTCACCAATAAGGAATGATTTATAGTTGCTTTGAAATCAATTGAGTTGGCTTTGGCTAAAAAATGTGTGGAGAGAAACAGGATATTCAATTTCTCATCCTCCATTAAAAAGGGAGGATCCTTCGGCCAGACGGGTGTCGTGACTGGTGGGCTAGTGCCCGACAGTTGATGCTAAGTCGCGGGAGAACTTTGATAGTGCGATGTAGAAAACGTCAGTTGTAGTTCGCACGTCGCGCAATAGATACGTCTTTATTTCCATATAAAATCTATGGGGGAATCGCGTTTTGCCAGCTTATAAAAAATATACCTATGTCAATTGATTAAGCGTGTCAAGTACTCAACTTTATTTACTGTGGGTACAGTTATTTATATTTGAATGCAAAGTCGGTAGTTTGACAACATAAATAGATATTTAGCAAATAAAGTACTTATAAGCCGCTTGATGATCTATTACAATATTAAGACTTGTACAGTCGGAGTCTCAAATATAAGAACCAAAAAAATTAACATAATTTGACACATCATTATGTATGTAGATATTTTGCGTTTCAATTTCAAATTTCTACGCAATAAATTTTTCACCTGGCATGTTATCTGTTCACCACGTTTGGTTGACTGGTAGAGAATGCCTAAGTCCGCCCTTGTACCTTTTGTTGCATTGAGATTGAATAAAAAATATTTAATTACACTTTTTACCCCCTGACGCAAAAACGACGGGGTGTTATAAGTTTGACGCGTTTGTGCGTGTGTCTGTCTGTGGCATCGTAGCTCCCGAACGCATAAACCGATTTTAATTTTGTTTTTTGATTTTTTTGATTGAAATCGGTTCAACGGTTCCAAAGTTATAAGCTCTTTTGTTAGCTGCGGTAGGGATTTTTATTTTTCTGTCGGGGGTTACTTAAAATTTTTAATTTTGTGTTTTGGTGATAAAGTTTAATTTTAATAACTGTTTATAATATTTTGGTTCTTGTTTTTTATCGGGCTCTTTATTTATTAATTCAGAATGCACGGAGGCGTGGAGCAAATCAAATCATTTATTTTAAATAAACCATTTAGAGGCATTTTTTTGAATCGACTAAGACCATGGCTATTGGCATTTTCTACCAGTCAACGCTTCAACCATGGTTCTTATATTTTTAAACATGACTGTACCTAATTCGATAGTAGTGGAGTGTGGGTAAATTTTATTTTTCAAACATAAATATTCTTATGACTTCGATTTTAACCTCTTTGGTAGTTTCCGTTTGCTTTTTTTCGTTTCTGGTAACACTAACTTTTTTCTACCTGTGTGCAGGCAGATGTATTCATCAGGTACCATTTTCTCTGAAATAGATGAAAGATTTTGGATAAAAATAAATGTATTTATGCGGTAAAAGTATTTTTCTGACTGATCACGCGGCATCCAATTTCAATGGAGGCTAGCCAAGTACGAGGGAGATAATATAGTAGACAAGTGAGTGCGCAAACACAGGTGCACTTCCTCTTCTCACACTATCAGGCCCAAGCCACATATAAAAGACGTAGGACGGCTTCCTATTCCATTCAAATTTCATACGAAATGCATGGAAATAAAGCTCAATTTAGGACACACGTTCATAACGACGCCCGAGCAGCGACCTAAATTGCGTCCTAATTTATTTCCATGCATTTTGTATGAAATTTGAATGGAATAGGAAGCCGCCCGTTCCCTGTCCGCACCCTACGCCTTTTGTATATGGCTTGCGCCTCATAATTCATTGGATCCAATCCGTAATGACCGGTGCGAGGGACCGGTGCAAGATCAATGGCTTTACACACACAGGGGTGTCACACCATCAACTTCCAAACTCCGGGCTGCTACTGAGAAATTATTATTGAAAACTTCCAATAACATTTTGCCCACCCTGGGAATCGAACAACAGCGCTTGAGATCTAACGGGGCAGACAATTGCAGAAATTAATACTACCTTGCAATCCGCCTTGTACGCCTATGCAAGTAGCACTATACAGGGTTATTTGTAAAACATAGACAACCTTCCAGGACTGTATTACTATCATCATAAACAACAACTTTTGTTCTATAATTTTTTACAGAATCAAGCAACGCAAGCGCATTGAAGTGAATGACCGACTGAAGGATTTCCGTAAAATTGTAAATAGGTCAAGTACAAACACCCCCGCCGCCCTAACCCCGCTCCCCTCGCTATTTTACTATCGCTTTCGTTTGCTTCGCATAGACTTCGTAACATTTAGAGCGTTCAATTAAAATGTCTTTATTTTTGTATGAAAATCTGATGAAAAAAAAATATGATAAATTTTTAAATGTCATAGAACAAAAGTTGTTGATTATGATGTTAGTAACATGGTCCTGAGAGGTTGTCACTGTTTTACAAATAACCCTGTATATTGATGGTTGGTAAAATATAATAAAAACAATGATTATTATGTTTTAATTATTTATTTAATATTTTTTTTGCATTATTTATTTTGCCTATTGCTACCGAGATTCTGAAACAAAAAGAAAATTACTCATTAATCATTACTATGTATGTAGATTCAATATTTTTTTTTTATCGCCCTTTACATTCATAGTATAGTTATGTACGTAACTTGGAAAGATTTTGGCGTACTAGGTCTAAGATTGCGCATATACACTTAGTACAAAGAACTCAAAAAAACTAACAAAACTGCGCATCTAACGACTCTTGCCAAATTACGTGCACGACTGTACCATCATTGATTTAACCTATTGACCGCCGCAGTCATGTATAGATGACAAACGAAAATGTGCCTAGCACGCCACGGTCACGACCACATGACAGATTTTTAAATGTAAATAAAACTCGTAAAACAACATCGACATCATTCCGAACTCACTAATATTTTGTAGGTGTTAAAGGATGAATTCGTAGCTTGGCGCTGAGGGCACGTTTTTGCTTTTTTGACGCGGCGATCAAAAGGTTATAAAGGGAAAAATATATATGATTATTCAGATTGTAAGCTACCCACCTGGTTAAAACTTCGATTTTTTCAGCTTGGTATTGCTTTTCCAATTCATTTCTTGCTTTCTTTATCATCAACAACTCTTGTTCTAGGGAAGCTGAGAAAATAAAACAATTTTAGTTAAGGAAACCGGCACACTCGCAACAGCTTGACATTAAACTTTATTTCTAGCTGCATTAAGGTTGTTAGTTGATTATCGTGTAGTAAATACCCTAATCCTATTAAATACTATACAATTATAGACCAACCAAAAGCCATATTGTGGCAATAGGAAAAAAAAAACAACTATTTCAATGCAAATAGATTAGTGAATAATTTGGTGGATCTATAAATAATTTTAAAATATTTCAAAAGTATGTACATTAACTTACCTTTACTTTAGTTTCATTATTTCTTGGTATATATTTTATTAACACCACTATTACCACAATATGGCCATGTTTTATAATAAACTAGCTTATGCTGACTTCGTCCGCGTAGTTTTATTACCCGCAGTAAGTTACGTCTTTGGTTATAGCTCCGCACCTATTAGTCGTAGCGTGATGTTATATAGCCTATAGCCTTCCTCAATAAATGAACTATCAAACACAAAAAGAATGTTTTCAATTTAAACCAGTAGTTCCTGATATTAGCCTGTTCAACCAAACAAACACACTCTTCAGCTTTAAAATATTAGCATAGATTATTTCCTTTCAAAATTTGTTGTAATTTTCTCAAAGTTTTGGTTTCAGTGAACTACTGACAACAACGATTATTAATTAATAATATTATCTTATTCTAAAAAAAATAGTTGAAATAACAGCCAAACCTTTAATACTAGAAACATTTTGTTGTTACCTATAATATGTAACCAACATTTAAACATTTTCCTAGGAGCACTGGCCTACACAAGTATCTGGAGAATGAAGCAACAAAAATGTGCAAGAAATGATTATTAATATACATATGCCTGCCGGGGCTGGGGGTTGTTCGTAAGAGATACCACGCCCCCGGAACGCAAAGGGCACAAGAAGGAACATGGGTGGGTTTTAGTCAGTAAAAGTCTGACACTCCCCCCCGCCCCGGGAGAAGTTATTTGATAATTACCCACCCACTAAAAAAAAAAAAAAAAAATATACATATGATAAAAAGAGAATTAATCTTCTTGTATATTAATTTAATATGTTTCATATTTCCGGGGGTTTGAACCCCCAAAATATTCCGTCTGTCTACTACCCAGTAGCATGACAAAAAAATATATTTTATTTCACTTGATTTTGGATTCAAACTTGATATGCACCATACCAATAAAATCATTTGATAATACACAATAAATCAGAAAAATACTCACTCAATTTCTTTAAATGCGGAGCATTCATCACTTTCTTCTGATCCTCATGCCATTTCACATGCTTCACCAAACAGAACAAGTACTTAAACACTTGCGAGCATTTAGCGCAAGCGTACATCATCTCTCCCTTGTCCGGTGGTTTATTTTCGACCTTAGCGGTCGATGTTTCGCAGTCAACCGAGTTCTTTATAACACCGCCAGGTAATATTTCTAGCGTTGGCCAACTGTCCGATTGGTTTGGTTTGACAACTTCGCTGGCTTTCTAGTGGAAGAAAATTTGATGTAAGCGTTTCTTATTATTGCAACTCATGTCAGAGTTTCAAAAGGTGCTTGTAATTAATTATGTATGTATGAAGTTTTAATGAGATGTTACATGCAAACAAATAAGTACCTACACATACATTAAATAGTTTTTTTTTTTCGGAACTCATCATAAAGTAGGGCATGCAGCTAGGGTTACCAGACTTCCGGGTAAAGCTAGATATATTCAGGCTTTTTAGATGCATGTCCGACTAAATTAGTAGTTGACTGGATTTTGTAATGCTTTGTAAATTTAAGTCATAAGAAGTTGAGATGATTACATAGTAAAGTTTCTGAAAAAATACCATCACTCCTGTATTCCCCGAAGGGTTAGGCAGAGGTGTACCAATGTACACCCACAGTTCGCCGGTATGTTTAGGTCCCATGTAATAGGGGGCGAGCCTATTGCCATTAACCGGGCACAAATCCTAACTCCGAGCTACTACTGAGAATTTCATAGAAAAACCCAATAACACTTTTTGCTCGACCTGGGAATCGAACCCAATGAAACGAACGAAAAATGAAATGGAATAATGTTTTAATTTTCAAATTCAGACAATTACAATGCTGGTGGTTCAGCTTTTTAGATTAAGAATCTGGCAACCCTACATGTAACATTGAACTCTATTGGCTTTTAGAATTCAACGGTGCATAATACAGGGCAAAACTTTAATTGTGCTCAACTGCTTACACTACAGCAATGGTGAATGGGATGAGACAATAATGTGTTTACAGAAAATCTAATTCAAGTACTAATCTAGCCGTAAAGTATTGTAATAAACTTTTATTAATTGTTAAAATTTCTCTGAACAATCTCCAGCATTTGATTATCTCTCCGTCTATTACAATACCTTCATTATGGTCAGTCCACACAATACGGACTTAGTAAAGACTTACATAGAGTTCTATAGATTTTTGTCTGTGCAACATAGCAGTGCAGACAAATATTGGTGTGTACAGGTATCTGTACAACAAAAATTTGTACCAAGTCTGTATTGTGGGGACACACCATAATATTGGCAAAATTGTAAATTATGGTGACTCCTCCACAAAGTCATTAATGAACAGTGAAGGTGATGTATTGAACATATTAATATAATGCAACAAAAAACAAAACCAAAATAAAATCAATAGCGCTCAAGGTCGCGGAAATAACAAGCTCACCATATTTGGTACATTTATCTCTAAAGGTACCTCCAATACCTCAGGAACAATCAGTTCTCCAATGTCGCTCTCTTCCTCCTCTTCTTCTTCTTCTTCCTCGGGTATTTCCTCAGACGGAATGGACACCATACTGCCAATATTCGAGTCACTATCATCATCAATTTCGCATTCATTTTCGTATTCCAGTTTATCATCGAGACAATACTCGTAGATCTCTTCGTCAACAGGAGGGTCGTGTATATTTACAGTCCTGTCTATCCTGTCACGCGACGGCTGCACGTCCTCCATTCTAACGAGAGCCACATTCTCCAGATCTTCATGTTCCAAAGCTGAAGACATTGTTGATTTACGTCTCAAAACATTCGATATTCACAAGATGCCATTTCTTTTGCGTATTAGCAAACCTAATATTTTTTTAGATGGCTCGATTTTGTAAGTAAGTTAATTGGATTTTTTAAGTTTTTTGGGTAAGAAATTGATCTTTTTATTTTCAAAACAAATAAAGGTTTAGAGCAGATTAAGATCAAGTGACATCGACTGACTGACGACTGTCATGGATTCTGTCAATAGAACACAGATTACGTAACTGTTGTCTATGAAATAACGAGCTCTCCTTTTAAGCCTGTCAAATCTAAAGCTTGAAACGAAACGATTCTAAGGTCTGGCAAAGTTTTGTTTAGTTTGACTGCATCAAAAATTCAATAACTGAGTTTCTGTCGGCAATGAACTCGCCTAAATAAATCAAGAAATTATTAGATTATTTAAGAGGTTATTGGATTCAGGTAACCAGGTTAATCAAGTGAACCATAAAATGAATTGTGCATGAAAGAATGCTGTGTGTATTAGAAAATGGTAAATATGTGTGTGTAAGTAATAATAAAAATGTGTTCACATTATATATGTTTTATTTAAAAAAAAAACAATGTTTTATATGACAAATTACTCAACAAAAATCACAATTAAAACATAAAAACTTTTAGAAAAATATCACCAAACACATATTAAATACCTACCTTCCACAATCAAAAAGCAAGGACTGTTTATTCAGACTTAATTTACCGAATTCAGTCTTAACTAAAACCCACAATTTCAGAATGACTTATAATTTTATTAAATTGAAATATTCGAGCTGTTGCTAAAAGCAATATCAAACTATTCTGATCTAGCGTCTTCGTTATAATTCCACTCATGTATAGGAAAATACATCTGCATCAGCGTCTCATAGATTTCAACATCAATAGGCATAAATAGACAGAAGATGATACGGTCCATATCTATGTTATCTTCCAAAAACTTGCGTGCAGTACTGAGCGCGATGTGGGCTGCCAAACGGTTGGGGAAACCATAGATTCCAGTTGAAATGCAAGGGAACGCTATGGACTTCAACTTGTGTGATTTATGGTAAGCGAGGGAGTTTTCATAGCATTTGCGAAGTTTCTGTGCATTCCCATCTTGAGGACCAACTGTGTGGATTACGTCTGTAATGAAAAAATTAAAGACTATAGATAGAGGGCAGGCAAGGCTGCTAGATTAGCACCTTGTAATTTGATAGCGTTATAAGAAGGTTATCATGATATTAACTTAGAGATGTTGTGAATGCAGATTTATTTACATTTTTATTGATCTTAAGATCATATATTAAGAACTATGGGTGCAGATATAAAATAATAAAATGTTTTATTTTAAAATATTTAGTAAGGAAACATAAAAATTGAAGCATTAAATTAAAAAAACAGTAACATTGCAGCCTTTTTGGCATGAACATCCGTATTGATTATTGCGATGTGGATGCAGATTCCCAAATTGATGAGGAAGCTCCGCAAATCCGCAGCATCCCTATTCCCTAATATTACGTATTGGGCTAATTGGAAAGCAGCTTAAAGTCTAAGCAAAGCACAGATGATGATATATGTTGTAAAAGTTTTAACATATTATTGAGTGTAGGTATATATTATGACAATAAACACTACAGATAATTCTCCCACACAGCATACAAGTTATCAGTTACAGTTAAGGTTATCAATTTAATAGGGAATACTTCCATTGTAATATTATAAATGCAAAAGTAGCGCTGTCTGTCTGTTGTCCTTTCATGACTAAACCACTAGACCAATTATGATGAAATTAAGTATTTTTTACCCCGCGAGTTCATCTGCGTCCCCGTTAACCGACATTTATGTTGCAGACCTGTTGTTTCTTTAGAAAATCCTTTTTTTTACAATAAGTTTTTAACTTACATTTGGCGGGCAGGTTATACCCGCAGGTAATCTTCGCTTCTCCTATACCACAGCCATTCAATGAGTTACATTCGTCCTGTAAAAATATAATAAATTTAAAAAAAACATTGTCTACAAAAAACTTGGGACTGCTCTATGTTAACTATTATAATTATATTAACTTAATTTTATGGAAACATTGTAAGAATAGTTAGTAAACTTTATAATTATTATTAAAAAAAATTTAATAACCCCCTACAGAAGAAAAATAATCCCTACCATAGCTAAACAAGAGATCTGATAAGTTTGAAACCGCTGAACCGATTTCCGTCAAACATAGCTAAGAACACTCTCGACTAATTAGCTTTCAAACACGAAAAACAAAATCAAAATCGGTTCATGCGTTCGGGAGCTACGATGCCACAGACAGACACACACACAGACACGTCAAACTTATAACACCCCGTCGTTTTTGCATCGGGGGTTAAAAAAAGGTACAGTCTGATTTCGCTACTTAGCAATGCTTGGAGTTCAAAGTGGATATTGGGTTGACTTCAGTAATTATACTTGTGGGCACAAAAATATGATGGCCACAAGTAATGAAAAATTTTTTAATTTATGGTTTCATATGCGGGACCCATATTCAAGAAGTAAATGTATGGAAAATACAACACTAACAAAAATGTTGATATGAGTGAGTGAATAAACTTAAAGAGTTCCTACATTAATAACACATTAAGATACATCAGAAAGACAACAAGGTATCCATGACTACCTAATAACTTGGAGTTGCAAGAAAAGGTATTAAACAAGTACAGGTTGTGGCCCTGTAGATGGTGAGCAATGGGTAGCTCACCGTCAGTGAGTTGCTTAGACAGGCCATGTCGACAGCGAGTTCGTATTCCACGCGCGCCTCAAAGATATGTCAGCAATTGGAAGAGCCACTCAAGGCCGATGCCTGCCGGGGCTATGGATCGTTCGAAAGAGACACCGCACCCTCGGAACGCAAAGGGCACAAGAAGTAACATGGGTGGGTTGTAGTCAGTAAGTCTGTCAATCCCTCCCGCCTCGCTCAGGGCTGGGAAGTCATCTGATGATTTCCCATCCGGGAATAAGAAAACATGTATAGGTACCTGAAGAAGAGATCCAGCCGCACGATGTATGGCCCCATCAACACCTCCACCAGCCTTCAACATTGAATTCGCAGCATTTACTATGGCACTTACCTAGAAAATTTAAGGTTTTCATTGATCTTATTATTCTTCTTTTTAACCAATTTCAAAAAAGGAGATTTCAGAGAATTCAGTTCTATTTTTATTTCACACTAATGATTTCTCATGTATTGAGGGTGTGTTTACAAACATACACTCTCTTACACGAATAACCAAATCCGGACCATGTAAATATTTATTAAATACAATCTGGGATCACACCCGCACTACTTTCGGTCAGTCTGGGTCGACTGGTAGAAAATGCCTTTATTGTAGCTTTTGTTGCAAAACGTGTAAATAAATAAATGGCAAAGATAAAGTTCTAAACTGGGATTGAATATCGAAACCAAGTATAAGTTTCGCATACGTATTTACCTGCAGTTGGGTAATATCGCCTTTATAAATAGATACTCTTTGAAGTAGATTTCTGTTCTGTGTTTTGTCTATTGTGATCTTTTTGAACTCCGTTAGATCGTCCAGGTTATGCTTCCTATCCTTCTCGATGTTTTTGTTTCTTATTACGTAGGTTTTCCAGGGATCAACCATGTCAACAGTCACGACTGGTCTGGCCGATTTCTTTATATGATCTGACGGCAAATGAAGTAGCCTGCAGCTAACTTTTTTCCATTCTGGCTCAGTCATTTTAAATAAATGCGAGTCGTACGATCTGGTATTTTTTTGACCAATGAATAAAATTTTATCTACAATCCTTCGCAAAGCCGGTGAGGGCGATAACATTTTAGTAGAGATGCACAAACAATACTACTGTCAATATTGACATTCACTGTAGTCGATTTACAAAAAAAAATTTTTTTTTATATTATATCTGCCTTTATAGTCTAAACAACTTTCTTTGATTTTTTTAACAGCAAGCTTTAGAAAGTATATCACGGCGACCAGCCTGGAAACTGTAGACTAACTAGCCTATTTTTTATAGTTTTATTTTTTAATTACTTACTTTACTTTAATTACGGAGTTCCCGCGAGGTATTATGCAAAACACAGATACTCTCCCTCACACATCATCCAAATGTTTCATTTGGATGCAAACCCACAGACCATGGGAGAAATCAGGCGCAAGATCAATAGATTTACATGCTTTTCGATGGCAATCCGAAGCACAAGGATTTCACACCAACAACCTCTTCCAAACTTCGGAGTGCTACTAAGAAATTTCTAATGGAAAAACCCCAATAATACTGCCACAAGGTCAGCAGTCTTGCTGACAGCCACGGGATCAACTGCTGAGATTCGTGTACCGGATATAATGTGCCTCAAAAGTTTACATTTTGTTAACCATTAGTTTCACTTGCTACAATTTTAGTAGAGCACGATGACAGCAAAACCAACATTGAGTTCATCTTCAACATTTTTGAGTGCTGGTAACCCGTCAACGAACAATAGCGAGGCGAGGACATAATCGTTTTCAATGTCTACGCAATTGCATTAAACCGATTTTAAAATCGATTTAAACATTCGTTTTCAGATATTTATTTTGCCATGTTTAATAAAATAATCCGCAGTCACATTTCATTTTAATAAATACTTCCCTACTTATTACTTCATCATACACATTACTGCATTACTTACTTATTATTAAAACACGTTTTGGTTTTAGTTGCAAAATTCATTTCATTTTAATTAAAACATATTAATTGTGGTACAAATTCTTCCACTAAACACTTCCGAAGTTAGAAAGCGCGAACGATAAATCTAATCGTTTATGTTTAGCAGAGTACTATGTTTGCCCCATGCTCCGTGCATAAACCAAAGTTATTTCTAGCAAATGATTGCGCGGTTTTAATTTGGATTCCGCTGTTGGTATTGGTTTATTTGACAAGAACTAGTGGTTGCGGTTTTCGTTTTTGTTAAATCGATTTAATAATTCTTTGTGCGATGATCGATTCGAAGTTTCTGAAATCGAAATTTGGTTCAAGATTATATCGGATGGTCGCATCATCAATGCCTATAGATAATAAGTTCAGTTGTCAAACGGGTGTGCAAACGGAATATCTCCACGTAACGCGTGCTTGCGTTTCTATCGTTTTCTCATCATAATTATTTTAATAATATAACTTCCGCGGCGATGAATATATAGAAAGAATACCACATAACAGTACTACATTACATAGGCGTTAAATATATAAAACCGGCCAGGTATGTGGTCAATTATCTAGTTATAAGTCATGTTACTTTTTGGATTGCACTGACACCGGTCTTTGTTCCTGTTATACCGCAAATTTGCCATTAAAATAACTATTTATATTGTAGTATGAAGACTTGGGGGCTTCTTCTGGTCGCCGCTTTGGCGTTAAGCGGCAGTTATGCCGTGGATAGAAACAATTTTAAAACTTGCGACCAGTCGGGTTTTTGTAAGAGATTGCGTGGTTTTAAACCCGAGAAATCGCAGTATACCCTTAATTTAGACTCTGTAATGGTACACGGGAATGTCCTGTCTGCCGAAGTCAACACTGTGGACACAACAACGTCTCAGAAAACTATTTTGGTAAGTAAGAACTTTGTATTTTTTATTTATATCTGATATAACTATTAGTGCATTGGAGTTTGGGCGTTTGCCAAGCTATTTTCGTAATAGTAAAATAGTTGAAATGAAAATATTTGCCTATATCTAGAATTTTATCTATATGACATGATTAATATGTTGCTAAGCCACATCCTATTTCAATATCCTGAGTAGGCATAAGATAATAATGTCATTCCGGGTTTCTGTTCATTTCCCACTTTTGTAGGTGTTACATTGAAAACTAAACAAAAGTGTAAAGAAATTAATAAGCACTTGTTACTTTTTATGGTCTTCATGAAAAGTTTTATAGCGTTTCTATGGCTGTGTCAATTATCACAGTACCTAAAGGTTTTGTATAGTGCTATGAACTATGCTCATAAAAAGTAAAAAAATACTAACAGTTTTTTTATGCTGTTTTTCTATCAAAAAGGCAGTGGCTTCCTCTATCTTCTCTCAACTTGCTCTGTCTTACATGTTATTATTTGTACATTATTATGATTGGACTCCTGAGGTGGCATGAAAGTTACCAAGACTGCCCTGAAGGATCTAAAATCAAGGCAACTTTTTTTTTCTGTAAATAAATGGCATCCACCGAACGCGGAATTAGATTTAAACCCTTAAATTAATTAATTATTAAAAATAATTGTTTCTTTGTTACAGTGGCACTATGCTCTAAGGCTGTCAGCGATAGTAGATGGCACCTTCAGGGTGGAGCTCGATGAAGCTGACCCTCTGTACCCGCGGTACAGGACACAGTTGGCTCTCAAGGGAGAACCAAAGGCCGATGGGTGAGAAAACATTTGATATTTATATTTATAACTACCTTTTTAAAGTCTCCAAGCACAAATAGGGTCTAATCCACAGATTGCCCGGATGTAGGGGCTTACAACACAGGAGGGTAAAGAGACATAGTGTGTTCACTCTCTTAAACAGATTCATCTATGTGGGATGAGATACTCATTTGAGTCCCTCCGAACTAAACAAAGAAGTAGCCTATTGTTACAATCATACTAAATTGCTGTGATTAAGAATAAAGAACAAAAATCTTTCTTTTAACTTTGCCCACTTAGTCCCTGTGCACACCAAATTTTTTAAACGCGCCATGGACGCGCGTTTATAGCGATACTCACGCAAGTCAGACAAAAACCAAATGCAATGTGGATAGAAAAACGCGCTGTCGATGCGCGTCACAAAACGTGGTGTGCACAGGTCCTTAGAGGTCCCAAAACAGAGTAGTTTTGTAGAATTATACCTCAGAAACCCTCCTATTATCAAGATAAAACATGTCAATTCTACATTGTAACCTACCCATTTGCTGAATTCCATTATATTGTTTCACTGTGAAAAAGTTGAATAGAAGGGACTGGAACATGATGTGAGAGTTATATTGGAGCACGAACATAGAATTGTGTGTCTGCGAGACGGTCAAGTCCACTTGACAAGTCTACGTGATTGAAGTAAATATGTCCCTTTAACTTTGTAAGAGACTGGTGCCTAGAGTAGGTCTCTATAAAACCTGTATTAAGTCCAAGTGTGAATCGGTCTCCTTTTCGCATTTCGTCTCTGCTCCGCTCATCCCCACTTCAGTGGAAACACGCCCTTATTGCTCCACTGCTCAGTAAAATTATGTCTTAATAGAATTCTTCAAATACACCTATTGCAGTTTAAAACAAGTATGTGTAGCAAATTGAAATAAAACAAATTTCCGTCCATTTTGATAAGCCTACTTGAAATATAGCAGTCCTTATCAAAACTAATAGTATAACAATTACATTTCAAGCCCTATTGAATTTGGTTTACTCAATTATTAATCCTAAAAAAAGTTTAAGATAAAGCTGATACATCTTGTGTCAATGACAATCTGATACATAAACTTTAAACTGGAATTCAACTATCTCCAGCACACCTGTATTCCGTGAAGGGTTAGGCAGAGGTATACCAATGTACATCCACCCCCGTATGTTTAGGTCCCATTTAATAGGGGGCGAGCCTATTAAACAAACATATTACATGTAATAGTATGATAGCGCTTCCTATTAAAACTTTTAAGAAAGTACTTAACTACTATTTATATAATATTTACAAAAAAAAAAGAATACCACCCCAATATTGTCCCACTACAGGGAAACACGTCTTCTCATGCAGAGTAGACACAAGCATTAATTGATCGTCTTGCTTGCAAGACCGATTGCCGATTTCGGACGTGCATGTTGAGAAAAGAAAGAAAACACATTTACTGGCACAATTTGGGGCTCTAAAAGCTGCTTATTAAAAATAACAAAAGAAATGATATAAAACATAAGAAATAGGTAATATAGATGTGTGCCCCACTGCTGCACCAAACAGGCCCAGTCCGCCCAGTTCAGCAATAATGCCAGACCGCTCGGGCCTTGGTGTCTTTTACTAATCCAGTCAAAAATACTCACGTGAATTCTTGTTACAGCCTCAAACTCGTTTCAAACGAGAACGGGAAGCTTACCCTCGCCAACACCCAAGGTCACCAGGTCATCATCACAGCGGAGCCCCTGAAGATAGAATTCGTCAACTCGGCTGGAGAAGTGGCAGTCGTCCTGAACGATAATGGACAGATGGTGGTCGAGCCCTTGAGGGTTAAGAAGGAAAGGAGTGATGATGAGGATACTAATCTTGTGGAAGTCGTGAGTCTGCTTATGTGTTTGTGTAGCTTAGATAATGGTTTATGAGATAGGGGGTATAAAAAACACTTTACGACATTTCTGTTGGCCAAAATAATCACTTCGTGAAACGCAGCAGTAGTTCTAGCAGTATTGCCGTGCCGTGATTGGCTTAGCTCTATGGAGTTGTCGGCGGTGTTCCGAGAGAGTCGCATGTTCTTCGTGTCATTACGCAATTTCTTTTTATTAAACCACTTCCGGAAACCAATATATGGAGATAGTGAAGGTCAAGATTCAATGGGTTTCGTTTCTCAAAAACAAGCTTTAACTAAGTTATAAATAGAGTTTAAATTGCGAGCGTAATGTTTTTTGTAAATAGGTACATTAAATAACGAGCTATCGTAAACATCGATTTTCAGACTAAAAATAAAAATTGTTCCTCAGCTATTACTTTTGCTGTCAGTTATTTCGATGTACAGAATGCGTGGCTTGGTGTTGGGTCTTTTTTGTCTTGGATTTTATTAATCTATAATATATAAAAGAAAGTCGTGTTAGTTACACTATTTATAACTCAAGAACGGTTAAACCGATTTGGCTGAGAATTGGTTGGAATGTAGCTTAGAACCAGGAGACGGACATAGGATACTTTTTAAGCGGGTCCCGCAGACGTTGTCCTGCCCTGAAAATCGGTGCCAAAAAAATAACTACGCTTTCCTTCATCTCTAAATCTATGTTACACTGATACCTCTCCACTGCGAAGAGCCACATTACTGTGTCGAGTGGACATGAGACAGGTAGGTAGATAGAGTAAGTATGTAGGTAGGTTGGTCGATAGGGTAGGTATGTAGGGGAAGGGTACGTAGGGTAGGTAGGTATGTTGCTAGGGTACGTAGGCAGATTGGTAGGGTAGGTAAGTAGGTTAATAGGTAGGTGAAGTTTGCTAGGGTAGGTAGGTGGAGTAGGATAGGCTGGACCTGGATTTTTGTACCGATTTTCAGGGCAGGACAACTTCTGTAACCACCCGCTAGTAACCATTATTTGTGATCAGCGTTGAGCATAATTATGATAACAGGTAAAGGTTTATGTACAATGTTGTTTCCGTGTCTGTTTGTTCAGCTTGGGTTTCGTAACGCGATATATATGTATAGCTTGATAAAGTAAGATTATGTATGTCGTGTAGCACATTGGTAAAAAAAAACGTTTTTTAATTTTGCTTGTGCCTTCGTTGTATGGGAAGAGGCCTTACTGCGTGATAATAATAGGCTAGTATTATTATTTAAGTCCAATATAATATGAAATTGAAAAACCGGGGAGTGCGAGTCGGACTCGCGCACGTAGGGTTCCGTACCATTATCTATAAAAACTAGCAAAAACATCGTTTGTTGTATGGGAGGTCCCTTAAATTTTTTTCTTTTAGTATTTGTTGTTATAGCGGGAACACAAATATACATCACATGTGAAAATTTCAACTGCTCTAACTATCACGGTTCATGAGGTATAGCCTGGTGACAGACGGACGGACAGCGGAGTCTTAGTAATAGGGTCCCGTTTTACCCTTTGGGTACAGAACCTTAAAAACCTACATTGGTTCTTACCAGTGCTCGGTTCGTACATGAGAGGCGGGCGCCTGAACTGCTGCGTCATCATAACATTTATCTATAACTCAATCTTCATGATAATAAATAAACAATGAATATTTTTATTCATCGATTGACTGCTGACAGAGATATCAAACGTCTGTATCTTATCAATCAACAGATAAATTGAGGTTGGTGGCAAGATAATCTTTTGTTTTGACCGCGTTACCTATATTTTTTTATTAGGGCTACATTCCATCGTGGTACAAAACCAATCACATCCGCGGAGCGAGGACCTGATATAAAGTCCGACCAATGTGATTGATAGATTCCTGCAATACTCTACTGGGTGTCACTCTAGAGCAGGGGTCACCAACTCCCTGGAGTTGATGTGATGTCTCAGTGCACCCGGACATCGCTGAAGGAGTAGAGAGCCCGGAGGCGGGCAAAGAAGAGGGAGCCCAGATGTGGGCCGCGCTGGATGGGTCGCGAACGTCATGCGTAGCGGTTATCGCGACTCACCCATCAAGGCGAAAGTAGGAGCACAGGCGGAGTTTTTAGTGGTAGCAAGCCCCACAAAACCACGTCGTGGCATTTGCTTCGCTACCAAAAAAAGGGGTCACCAATTAGTATAAATGTAGGTCCGATTTGAACATGATAGATAAGACGGTTGCCATCCAGCTGGTGGTAACAATTTTTTTTTTATCAAGAAAGATTAAACGCGGGCTAATTTAAATTATCAGAATAAAATAAGAGTTTTGGTTATAATTACATACATACATAAACTCACGCCTTTTTTTTATGGGTGTAGGCAGCAACAACACAACGCCACCTGTTACGATCCTTACATACCCCTTTCGCCTCGTCCAAGTTCATACATCTGGTCATACAAGCACGCCGGTTACGAGTACTGAGCACCCGACCTTTCTGAAGAACCTCACCAATAAGGTCAGGGTAGGTTTTTCTAGAGCGTCCCCTTCCGTCGATGCCACTCGCATCTGCCATATAAATCGCTTTTGTTAGTCGCCTTTCACTCATCCTCTCAACATGACCGAACCATCTCAGCATACTCTTTTCAACCTTTGTCACTACATCCTCTTATCAATCGTATTAATTGTGACGAGAAGTTGGATTTTTTGTAGAAAAGCTCAGACAGTTTTAAGAAAGAGCTTTATGTAGGTAAATTCTCGCATATGTGCATCACGCACACTGCGCACGCGCAGATTTACAAATGCCATTGATCTCCCGCTTATCAGAAATACGTGACTGATAAATGTTTGTATCTATTACATTTCTTACATTGACTGACGAGTACTTAACGGATTTCCGCGTCGGAGTTTATATGTATACATATCATCACGCCTGTATTACCCGAAGGGCTAGGCTGAGGTATACTAATATACACCCACAGTTCGCCGGAATATTATTTAGGTACCATGTAATAGGGGGACTATTGCCATTAACCGGTCCCAAATCCTAACACCGAGCTGCTACTGAGAATTTCATATAAAAATCCAATAACACTTTGCTCGACCTGGAAATCGAATCCAAGACCTCTAGCGTAGCAGTCGCGCTTAGGATCACTAGGCTAACGAAGCAGACTTAGTGAGGTTTTAGTAATTCCAAATTAATTACTAAGTAACACGGGCTTATTGGCGGGAGATTGGAGGGACCTAGGTCCAGCTATGGACTGTTGCAAGCTTATGTTGATGATCAGGCGGACAAGTTATTAAAATGTAATTTTGTAATTCAACCAAGTGTAAGCAATTAACTGAGTGAAGTTTTTGGCGGATGTGGGCCTCATTTTACGAGTTATCAACCTCTGATTTTGATTACCCTAATCCTGAAATTCAGGTCATTTGTATTCATCATTCATGAACAGTGTTTTCTAAGGGACCAACAAAAAATATTATCTATTCCATACATTCATTGGGAGAACACAAATGTAAGGAACTGTTGTTTTGTCTCAAAGAGACTGGTTCGACATGTCAAAAGTGACATCTCTTTAAGTTGCCGTTAAGTCTCATGCTGTCTCTTTCATTTCAAAATGTATTATAGCGATAGAAACACTTTTAAGATTGTCAATTTGAGTGACGTTTATCCAAGTGGCGACAGTACCTACTCGTAAAAAACTAAAAAGATATTTTTTTAACAACTATTAAGTTTTATTATTATCTGAAATTGACGCTGACTGACAAGTCTGTAAAGATATTAAGATTATATACCTTTTGGAGTTCCATTCTCAGGGTTGCCAAACGGGACCCTATTTCTAAGACTCCGTTGTCTTCTATTGCAGGACTGTATCTTTTGAACCCTAATTGGTAGACACATTAAAAAAATAAAGGGGGTAGTAGTAGAGCTCAATGTGAAGGATCTCGTCCGGAGGAGTACTACCTATTTCTGGCGCAAAGCAGTGTGGTTGCGTTCCGGTTTGAAGGGTATGGGTGCCGGTGTAATTACAGGCACATGAGACCTTTCAATTTTCGTCTCTTTGATGGCAACGCATTTGCAAGGCTTCTGGTATTGCAGATGTCTATGCATAGGCAGCGGTGACCACTGAACATCAGGTGGGCCGTTGGCTTGTTTGCCATTGTACGGAACGGTATCGTATGTGCGTCCGGCTCGCACTTGACCGTCTTACCTACATACTCAGATATGCCATTGATCTTGACTTATCAATAATACGTGAGTGATAACGAATATATTTGTTTATACTATATTTGTTTGTTGACTTCTCATCTCGACGGGTGATCTCTCGTATCTTTATCTGTTGGAGATTTGAATCGTGTCGAAACATGCCACAAGGTTCATTCTTGTAGTTCAATAATTAATTACAGGAATTCATAATATTGTCCTACAGCAGGGCATAGGGCTCTTCTCAAACAGCGAAGGTACGAATATTGGCGTTTGCCCAGTAGGGCAGCAATAGAATGACTTTTTTTTTTTCTGACATAAAAATAGTCTTAGTTACTCTTACTCCTTATAATATCAGCAATTTTCCAGTGGAACACCTCGTAAACTGCCTCGGTAGCCTAATGGTTCTAAGCGCGACTGCTACGCTAGAGGTCTTGTGTTCGATTCCCAGGTCGAGCAAAAAGTGTTATTGGGTTTTTCTATGAAATTCTCAGTAGCAGCTCGGAGTTAGGAGGTTAATGCCACTAGGCATAACATAGCGACCTATGTACTTATTTAAGATCTGTATTCACTACCTATGTTACACAAATAATAAATGAAAAAAAAAATGGCAATAGGCTCGCCCCTTATTACATGAGACCTAAAACATACCGGCGATCTGTGGGTGTACATTGTTACACCTCTGCCTAACCCTTCGGGGAATACAAGCGCATATTAGCCGCAACAAACAAACAGACAGATTATTTTTTTTATCATTTGTTTGGCAAGAAGTATATAGCCTATGAATCCGCATAGGCATTTAGTAAAAAGCGGTTATTGTTTATTACAAATAGACACTTATATTGTATTTATTTGTATTGTTAAAGCTAATATCAATTAGCAGGTCACTAGTGCGCCGTTAATGACAAAAGATCTGTAATAGACTTGATAATTAGGTTTTAATGGGCGCTTATTACGTCATATATTTAATTTTCCTTTGTGTACCTACATAAACCCACTGGCGCTTGTCGCGGGTTATCTTTTAACTCCGATTCGGTTAATTACTACCGCTGCCAACGCTGCCTCGTTAGCCTAGTGGTCCTAAGCGCGACTGCTACGCTAAAGGTCTTGGGTTCGATTCCCAGGTCGAGCAAAAAATTTTATTGGGTTTTTCAGTATGTTTTTTTTTATTTATTTAAACTTTGTGCAATAAATAAGTACAAAGGCGGACTTAATGCCTTAGGCATTCTCTACCAGTCAACCAAAGGTGGTGAAGAAATAACATGCCAGGTGCAAATAAATGTACGAGAGAAGAACAGTTTTTGAGAATTAAGATTACAAAAAAATAATTCAAAAGAATCATATAAATGAATTGAAATGTACACGAGTACAAACAAAAATACTAAATTACAATACAATTAAAATTAATAAAAAAAAAACAATTACAATTAATTCTCAGTAGCAGCTCGGAGTTAGAATTTGTGCTCGGTTAATGGCAATAGGCTCGCCCCCTACTACATGTATATCTATTACACGCCTGTATTCCCCAAAGGGTTAGGCAGAGCTGTACCAATGTACACGCACAGTTCGCCGCTATGTTTAGGTCCCATGTAATAGGGGGCGAGCCTATTGCCATTAACCGGGCACAATTCCTAACTCCGAGCTGCTACAGAGAATGTAATAGAAAATCCCAATAATACTTTTTGCTCCACCTGGGAATCGAACCCAGGACCCTATGCTCATCAGTCGCGATTGCAACCACGAGACCAACGGGTAAGTTAACAAACTTACTTATGCATTTATAATAATAGTTAGTTATAAGTCTGAAATCTTCAATCCGCCTTGAGCTAGCGTGGTGATCATTGCTCGTGCCTTTTCTACTTGAGAAGAGGCCTTTGCAGGTGGTTCAATTAGATAAAAATAGGCTGATATTATTATTATATGCAAAAAACATAAACTGTCAAATCATCGATTCACTTGAAATTTTATATCACTTGACTAGATAAATATCGATTGTAAACTGTTTGATATGCATCGAGTGGTTTGGAGCAGTCGATCATTCTGTATCGAGTGACTTATCGCAGGTTTTAAGCTGTCAATGTCTTATTAATTCAAGAATTTGTTCTGGAAATTAATGTGCTGAAATGGGGCCCTGGGTTCGATCCCCAAGTCGGGCTGCTTTGCGGCAGAAATACGTATGGTGATAGTACCTCTACGGACGAGCTCCTTCACAAAGAGTTCTACTATGAGACTAAGGCTCGGCATGGCAAGGTATTTTTTTGGTTACAAATAAAATTATAACTTAATGAAATGGAAATAAAGTTGAAATTTCAATGTTAACGGTCAAGTACCTGCGGGTTGTTCGAAAGAGATACCGCGCCCCCAGAACGCAAAGGCCACAGGAAGGAACATGGATGGGTTTTAGTCAGTAATAGTCTGACACTCGGCGGGAGAAGTCATTGGATGATTTCCGATCGGTAAAAAAAATAATAAAAAAAACGGTGAAGTACAAAAACTATACTGCGGTATACTTACAACAGTTAATACTGAAATTTCAACTTTATTTCCATATTATTAAGTAATTATTTGTAGCCAAAAAATACCTTACCATCCGTGCCGCCAATGGGCGTCAAGCCATACGAAACATATTTTCTCTCCGTTTTGGTGTACGCTTTATTAATCGCAAAAATATCTTTTATAGCCTTTGTTATACAGACATTCTTTTATCCATCTCTTAGACACGACTGAGTAATGTTTGTTGACACTCCGAGAAGCCGATAAACTATGTAGTTTAATAGCCTACGTGAGGGCAATTGACTTATAATGTCATGTTTGTGGTTATAAAAGTAATGAGGTACTAGGTCGTCTTTATTTACTTCATACGTATTTTAATACAGATTAATGACTAATGCTTCGTTGTATTGCATTTTTGTATAGAACTAGCTTTTGTCAGGAATTTCAATCGCGTGGTTTTTTTTCACTTGCGTTAAGTTACGTTTTTGGTTACTGCTCCTCTCCCGTGTGTCGTAGCGTGATGTTATGAAGCCTATAGCCCTCCTTGATAAAATAACTATCCAACACAAAAATAATTTTGCAATTCAAACCAGTAGTTCCTGAGATTAGCGCGTTCAAACAAACAAACTCTTCAGCTTTATATATTAGTATAGATTGTAATATATTTTTGGATACAACACCGATTATTTTAAAATGTTACACTGAGCTAGTTTTTACTGAATACGAATGTAACACATTTGGATTATTTCTTTATTTATTTAAAATCTGAAACAAAAAATATACACAATAAATCATGACATAAAAAAAATAATTAACGAAAGTATTGTTAGTGTACTCCTTCACTTATAGGATACCACAGCATGCACAAGAACGTTAACAACTAGCCAACAAAGTACCTAATAAAATAAATATTTGGAAAATTTGGAAACATCATAAGATAAGAGTAATAATAAAATAAATACGAGAAATATATAATATTAAATTAGTTTAAAATAACATAGCATACCATCACGCCTATATTTCCCGAAGGGTTAGGCAGAGGTGTAACAATGTACATCCACAGTTCGCCGGTATGTTTAGGTCCCATGTAATAGAGGGTGAGCCTATTGCCATTAACCGGGCACAAATCCTAACTCCGAGCTGCTACTGAGAATTTCATAGAAAATCCCAATAACACTTTTTGCTCGACCTGGGAATCGAACCCAGAACCTCTAGCGTAGCAGTCGCTCTTAGGACAACTAGGCCAACGAGGCAGTTTAAAATAATTTATTCAAATATTGAGACTACAATGTCTCATCAATTTCTCAACTCTCTCATTGGTTGGTTTTAGTAGAAATTAGCTTAGATACAAAAGTTTGTTTCCAATTTTTAAATAAACAATACTAGGAAATGTATGTAGGTCAATGACCGGATATTGTTATTCTGAATTACTACAGTTATTGTATTAAATTATGTTATATTTCTTAACAGGAGGACGAAGGTACTTGGGGCGAGAATTTCAAATCTCATCATGACAGCAAGCCGCGAGGAAACGAAGCTGTCTCCCTTGACTTTAGCTTCCCAGAGGCCGACAATGTTTATGGTATGTTAATGTTGTCAAACTCAACCTGTTAACTGTCCGATAATCAGACATAATAGTTAAATAATTGCAATGTCCAACATGGGCGTCATATGGCAAGTAATGGGTTAAGAGCATATAGGGAAAAGGATTTCGGAAGAATGCCTAGAGCGATACCCATGGCCAATGATAGTTGGAGGAACATAATGGGATTTTAGTCGGAGGCTGACACACCCCTCCGCCTTCTACGAGACGAAAAAGAAACATTGGGAAAAGTATACTGGGTTCGATTCCTAGCTCACGCAAAATGTTAGGCCTAACTGACTTTAGAACCGAGTAACCAAAGACGTTATGTACGGTCAACAGAAGAGATAAGTAACCAGATGTCGTTTTGAACTGATTTTAATTTAATTAATAAACATTCAATTTTCTATTATTAAAAAAAAAAACATTCATAAACATTATCGATTTTTTTTAAAAACTTTGACATTATTAGGCGACTCTGGTTACTTATCTCTTTTGCTGACTGAAATAAAGCGGAGAAACATAAAATTGCATTGATTTCTTTTTTTTACTGCTTCGGTAGCTTAGTGGTCCTAAGCGCGACTGCTACGCTAGAGGTCTTGGGTTCGATTCCCAGGTCGAGCAAAAAGTGTTATTGGGTTTTTCTATAAAATTCTCAGTAGCAGCTCGGAGTTAGGATTTGTGCCCGGTTAATGGCAATAGGCTCGCCCCCTATTACATGGGGCCTAAACATACCGGCGAACTGTGGGTGTACATTGGTACACCTCTACTTTAAAAACTATTTATGGGGCTACTTACCTAGGTTGTATGTGCTACGGTGCACCTGTTTGGGCCGATAGGGCCACCATAGGGGCGGTACGACGTAAATTGCTACAAAGTCAACGGTTAGCTTTAATATTTTTATGCAAAGCGTATAGGACCGTTAGTACTGAGGCCCTACCAGTACTTGCAGGTGTACTTCCAGTAGATCTTGAGGTGCAGCGACGTGCTGCAATGTACTATTCTGCGCGAGAGACCATGGACGCAAGCTTTCTAACACAACGGGACCATGCTAAGATCTCTAGATTATTTAAACCGCAGACTGACGTCTGGGAGGAACTTTTATCCGAATGGCAATGTAGGTGGGATAATTCCATTAAGGGCCGGCACCTCCATCAGTTCTTTCCCTCAGTTCGTGAACGGCTGGCCAGAACATGGCAGGAGGTGGACCACTGTGTTGCCCAATTTCTCACAGGTCACGGCAACTTTAAGAGTAAATTGTTTTCTTTCAAGCTTGTTGCTTCTCCCTTGTGTCAATGTTCTACATCTGACTGTGAATATGAACAGTCTGCTCATCACATTTTATGGGAGTGTAATCTTTGGCAGAATGAACGAAATATAATGTTAGACAGTATACTGGTTACATCCGGTGTAGTTTATTACGCGGACCTCGTAGAAACTAGAACTAATTTCCGTGCGTTCAGGCGTTTTTGCCATACCTATTACTGGAATCAAATGTAACAGCTCACATTAGGACCCACTAAGTTAGTAACAATTGCAAACCGTGGTGCTTGGCAATCTGGGCTTCTCCCAGTTGTAAATATCCCCTTGTGCCTATTGGCCTAGTTCTATTCTGTCTCCAGCTTGTTTGGAGGAAAGTGGAAACAATATTTTTTCCTACTCCTCCGCTAATCTTTTCTGATTAATTTCGTTGCGGGATCCAAGACAGTTTTATCGTTTCTCCGGGACTCGTCGAGCTTCATTGCCTCGGCGCTCTTCTGGCGGTCTCCACTGTTGATTCTGGCTTACAGAAGTTGCAGTGGTTGGGAATAGTGTGGCGGGCTTGTCCCATTTAAAGGTACACCTCTGCCTAACCTTTCGGGGAATACAGGCGTGATGGTATGTGTGTGTTCTTTTTTTTAAGTATCAAATTTTAATTTATATTGATTTTATAATGTGCACCTGCCATGTTATCTCTTCACCACCTTTGGTTGATTGCTAGAGAATGCCTAAGGCATTAAGTCCGCCTTTGTACTTTTTGTTGCATATAGTTTAAATAAATGAATCATATAATTTTCCCCTTTCACCAGGTATTCCGGAACACACAGACAAGTTCGCTCTCCGTACTACGACATCGGGCGAGCCTTACCGTCTCTTCAACCTTGACGTCTTCGAATTTGAGCTGGACAGTCGCATGGCCATCTACGGAGCTATTCCCGTCATGTATTCCCATGGGTAAGTTCATTGCTACCATTGATGGCCTATTGAGGTTCACTCACACACTGTAGACAAGTAATTAAGTTAAATATTTGAAGTAACACCCGATAAATGAATAAAGATCCCTACCGCAGCTAACAAATAAGCTGATTACCTCGAAATGGCTGAACCGATTTAGATAAAACATATCTAAGAACAATAGCTAGGAAAACTGCTTTCAAATGCAAAAAAATCGCGTTCAAATCGGTTCACCCGTTTAAGAGGTGCCACAGACACGTGAAACTTATAACACTCCTCTAATTGAGTCTGGGAGTTAAAAATTAACTGCCTCGTTAGCCTAGTGGTCCTAAGCGCGACTGCTACGCTAGAGGTCTTGGGTTCGATTCCCAGGTCGAGCAAAGTGTTATTGGGTTTTTCTATGAAATTCTCAGTAGCAGCTCTGAGTTAGGATTTGTGCCCGGTTAATGGCAACAGTGTCGCCCCCTATTACATGGGACCTAAACATACCGGCGAATTGTGGGTGTACATAGATACACCACTACCTAACCCTTCGGGGAATGTAGGCGTGATGGTATGTATGTAAAATAATATATTTTTCGTTTTTTCTCAGCCCCAAACGCAGCGCCGGCGTGTTCTGGCACAACTCTGCCGAGACCTGGGTGGACGTCGTGAACTACGCTGACAGCACTGTGGTCTCCTCACTCGTGAACCTGGTCACCGGCGGACAGAAGAGACGCGTCGACGCTAGGTATGTTCCTGTTGATCCCAGTTTAAATTATATTAAGATGTTTAACATCATCAGCCTTCAACAGTCCACTGCTGGACATACGCCTCTCCAATCACGCGTCACTTGGGGCCATCCTCGGCAACTCTCACGCAGTTGCCACCAGGTACCCTGCGAAGATCGTCGTTCTCCCGAGCCTGAGGGCGTCCTGAGGCTTTTTTGAACATGTTTTCTGACAACAATTTTGAGCTTGTGGTAACAGATAAAATATAATGATGCCCTACTAGGAGAAGGCATGAGCATTGATCACTACGCATTTTTCAGACTTACTTTTATTGTAAATTCTGTTTTCTTCTCTATATTTTCCTTCACCGATGTCAGTGACGTAGTCCAACGTCACCCAGTCGCACCAACCGGACGTAAAGCCGTTGGGCCCGGCCGTGGATCTTTTGCAGTCGTTAAGGATAGTCAGAAGCCAGGAAGTCTGACAACCAGTCTAACCAAGAGATTTCGTGTTGCCCAGTAACTGGGTTGTGGAGGTCAGATAGGCAGTCGCTCCATGTAAAACACTGGTATTCAGCTGCATCCGGTTAGACTGGAAGCCGACCCCAACATAGTTGGGAAAAGGCTAAGCAGATGGTAATGACCGATGTTAGTGACGTCCAAGATAAACTTAAAAAGTACATTTGAATTGAGTTTTCGAGGATGTTCTCTTGTCCTTGAATTCTAATTATTGATAAACAAAAAACTTTTTTTTATTTTAAAATTTAAGTGACTACATTATCGGCGGTCGTTGACCCCTGTAATGAGCTGTGTTTACTTGAAGTTATAAATGCCTGCCTGCATCTATATTTATTTATTTATTAAAAGTTTATGCACAAATGCAAAAAAAACTGCCCCGTTGGTCTCGTGGTCGTAAGCGCGACTGATGATCATGGGGTCCTGGGTTCGATTCCCAGGTCGAGCAAAAAGTGTTATTGGGTTTTTCCATTTGGAATTTCTCAGTAGCAGCTCAGAGTTAGGATTTCTGTCCGGTTAATGGCAATAGGCTCGCCCCCTATTACATGGGACCTAAACATACCGGCGAACTGTGGGTGTACATTGGTACACCTCTGCCTAACCCTTCGGGGAATACAGGCGTGATGGTATGTTGTGTTGTTGTTGTTTCAAAAAAAATACACCGTACAAAGGCGGACTTAATGCCTTGGGCATTTTCTACCAGTCGACCTTAGGGTGATGCAGAGACAAAACATAGTAGGTGCAAGGAAGAGGAACTGAAAATTTCCAAGAATAAAATATAATAATAAATACATATATACATACATACAAACAAAATATACAAAGTAGAGAGAGATAAAAATACATAGGTGGAGATATATAACAAAGTAATTGTGGGACGAGTCTGTCAACTTCTTCTTTTCTTTCTTCCCTCTATATTTCCGCATTCAACCCTAATCTCTTTAAAGTCAGACTGAACAAGCTTCTTCTGGGTAAGCTCACTCTATCGTCGACTTTGTCTTTGTCACCTCTGATCTAGACTACAGGCAAGAGCATACCTACCTTGAAAAACAAAATGTACTAATAATAAAAACGTCTTTTCTAGATTTTTGAGCGAGTCTGGTATCATAGACGTGTTCGTGTTCCTGGGTGACAAGCCAGCTGACCTGTTCCGTCAGTACACCGCGCTCACTGGACCTGCGCCCCTGCCTCCCGTAAGTGTTAATCCCTTTTCTGTAACTGCTCACCTTAGGATCTACATTTAACAATACTTTTATACCTCTTAGCTAGCGTAACCAAATGGGCCTCGACACATTCTATTTTCAACTTCACTTTTACGAGAGACCATTATTGTTAGTAATTTCAATAAAATTAAATGCATACTTCATGACTAAGGAAAATTTTTAGTAGGTACCATTTTTTTGACGTTACAATAAAATCGTACACTGCCTCGGTAGCCTAGTGGTCCTAAGCGCGACTGCTACGCGAGGTCTTGGGTTCGATTCCCAGGTCGAGCAAAAAGTGTTATTGGGTATTTCTATGAAATTCTCAGTAGCACCTCGGAGTTAGGATTTGTGCCTGGTTAATGGCAATAGGCTCGCCCCCTATTACATGGGACTTTAAACATACCGGCGAACTGTGGGTGTACATTGTTACACCTCTGCCTAACCCTTCGGGGAATACAGGCGTGATGGTAATATAAGTTGAAGTGTCATGCAATAAATACTGGATAGGTTCTGAGCAATTGTTGTATATATCTGTTGAACTGAATATTTATATAACGCAATACTATTTAATACTGATCAAAAAGAATCCATTTTAATTTATAATAAATCATTTTTTGCATACCCTCAGTTCTTGATAAATCAACACTCAAATAGGTGCAGTACGTCTCTAAGAAATTATAGTAGTCGCCACGTGTCGTGAGCACTAATGTCAAGTTAATTTGTGGGTTATTAGGTTCCTTTCTGGGTTTTTTTGGGCCGCTGACGCTGCACGCGATTGGTCCACCTGTCCGACCGATTGCGTGTAGCGTCGACGCCCCAAAAAACCCACCAAAAGGAACACAAAAATCAAAAAAATAACCTACCATTAAATTTGTGCTCACGACTCCTGGCGACTACTATATGAACTTTAAAATCAGTCTTAAGAGTCTCAACTCAACATTCCCTTCCCCAGAAATTCTCTCTAGCCTACCACCAATGTCGCTGGAACTACGTGGACGAGGACGACGTGCGCGGCGTTGACAATAACTTCGACGTGCACGACATACCCGCCGACGTCATCTGGCTGGACATCGAGTATACTGACGGGAAGAAGTGAGTACAGGGGCTCCCAACCTTTTCCCATATGTCGCTCCCACAACGTTCTCTAAAATAAGTTGTTAGGGTAAAAGTATAATAAGCCGATATTATGTGCCGATTACGCTGCTGGATAAGTTGCCGGGGAGTTTGGCATTAGAACATTAAATAAATATACAGTATATTATGTAAAGTCCAACTCTTCCTTATGGGGTACCCTACACCCCACTGGTTTTAAACCTGGTGAGAAAAAATCTTCCAAATAGAATAAGCAACTAAATTCAATTTATTTTTTCTATTAAATTATCTTCAAAACAGCATAATAATGTCCTAACTAAAAAATATTACTGACGAATATAATATAATATTATTCACCTTTATCGCAGATACTTCACATGGGACCCCCTCAAGTTCCCCCACCCCGCTGAGATGGTCGCCAACCTGACTGCCAAGGGTCGCAAACTGGTCGCCATTATAGACCCTCACATTAAGAGGGAAGCTGGGTACTTCCTGCACGAAGACGCTACAGATCTCGGCTACTATGTCAAGGATAAAGATGGCAAGGATTATGAAGGTATGTGTGGAAACAATGATAGTTATTTATATTTTTCTTTTCAACACACTAGGTTATAAACTGGCTTTTATTGCACCGCTTTTAATTTCGGGTCACAATGTGGTGTATTACACACGCGTGCTTTTTACATTACATTAGTACACTAATGCGGTAACTCATATAATAATTTTTACTTTAGGACGAACCTAGAAACCATGAAATTTTTTCACAGAGATAAATAAAGCTCGAAAGAAAGAAAAGATTCAAAGTAAAAGCTCGTGAACACCTGCTTATGAAGTTGGCAGACTCGTCTCACGATTAGTTTCTTATATTTCTCCACCTATGTATTTTTTGGCTTTCGTTACTCTGTATATTTTTTTGTATATATGTATTTATTATATTTCATTCCTGGAAACTTTCTGTTCCTTGCACCTATTGTGTTTTGTCTCTGCATCACCCTAAGGTTGACTGGTGGAAAATGCCAAAGGCATTAAGTCCGCCTTTGTACAGTGTATTATTTACATTATGTGCAAAAAGTTTTAATCAATAAATAATAGTATGGAATAGCACATAGGCTACTTTTTATCCTATTATTTTATTTTAATAGTACGGCTCGCTTGGGATAATATATTATTATCAACTTAGACACAGACAAAGTCGCGGGCAGAAGCCAGTGTCAAATATTCTTCTCCTCTTCTCTCACACCGAACCACATATATTCTTACTCTTTCGTTCACTAACATTCCACTTACATATTTATCCAGGTTGGTGCTGGCCCGGCTCCTCGTCGTACCTGGACTTCTTCAACCCCGTCGTGAGCAAGTACTACTCAGAGAGGTATCAGTTCAGCAACTTCCCAGGGACAAGCAAGGATGTGCATATATGGAATGATATGAACGAACCCAGCGTAAGTAATATAATCACTTTATTACGTTTTTTTCTTACTCCGCTAATCTTTACTGATTAATTTCGTTGCGGGATCCAAGAGAGTTGTATCGTTTCTCGTTTCTCGGGGGCTTCAATGCCTCGTCGCTTTTCTGGCGGTCTCCACTGTTGATTCTGGCTTTCAGGAGTTGCAGTAGTTGGGAATAGTGCGGCGGGCTTGTCCTATAAAAAAAATAACGATAGCGTTGTAACGTTGTGTTGTAACAATTGGCTTATTTGCTGTAGCAGTATGCGTAGTGAGCGGCTATGTAATGTGTCTGCTTACACCCCGTATGTATGTCACAGGTATTCAACGGTCCCGAGATTACAATGCCGAAGGACTGTCGTCACTACAAGCCTCCTCAGGACGGAAATGACGGACTCGCCGCTTTCTGGGAACACAGGTAATATTTTCTAGTTTATTTAAAGTATTTTTTTGATTTGTAAGATGTAAGTCAAAAGAACTTTATTGCCCCGTTGGTCTCGTGGTCGAAAGCGCAACTTATGATGGTCCCGGGTTAGATTCCCAGGTCGGGCAAAAAGTAGTGTTATTGGATTTGTCCATCAGGATTTGCTCAATAGCAGCCCGGAGTTTGGAAGTTGGTGGTGTGACACCCCCGTGCCTCGGAAAGCACGTAAAGCCGTTGGTCCCGGCTGTCGGCTGTCATTCGTAGATCTTTGACAGTCGTTACGGTTTGTCAGAAGCCAGGAAGTCTGGACAACCAGTCTAAGCAAGAGGTGTGCCCGAGGCGTGTTGCCCAGTAACTGGGTTGTGGAGGTCAGATAGGCAGGCAAATGAACTATCCAACACAAAAAAACATTCAATCCAAACCAGTAGTTCCTGAGATTAGCGCATTCAACCAAACAGGTACAAATCGGTTATCTAAAAGGGGCTACAAACATGCTAATCAATTAATTTCTTTCACAGACACGTCCACAACGAATATGGTCTATGGAACATCCGCGCCACACACGAGGGAATGTTGCAGCGGTCTGATAGTAAATACAGACCCTTCATCCTGACACGGTCTGCCTTCGCTGGCACCCAGAGGTAAGACTTGGGGACTACACAAACGGAGCAGTTATAATGCCGGAGGAAATCTCGTGGTCGCAAGCGCGGCTGCTGAGCATGGGGCTCTTGGCTCGATTCCCGATTCAGGCAGTGTTATTGCCTCAAAGAGATGTCAGCAATTTTAAAAGGGACCACTCAGGGCTGTTGCCTGCCAGGGCTGCGTGTTGTTCGTAAAAGATACCGCGCCCCCGGAACGTAAAGGGCACAAGAAGGAAAATGGATGGGTTTTTGTCAGCAAGTCTGACATTCCCCCCGCCCAGTGCGGGGGAAGTCATTTGATGTTTTCCCGTCGGTAAAAAAAAGGCAGTGTTATTGGGCTTTTCCATTAGGAATTTCTCCGTAGCAGCCCGGAGTTAGTAAGTCGGTTGTGTGACACCCCCGTGCCTCGGAAAGCACGTGAAGCCGTTGGTCCTGCGCCTGATCCCTCCCCGCGGGTTTCGGATTGCCGTCCCGTTGGACTATGAGAGAATGACAGTGTTCCTGTGTTTGCGCACACACTTGTGCACTATAGAATCGTCTGCGTAATTATCTAATATCCATTAAGATGTGCCGCCGAAACCGAAATTTGTTAGGAATAATGTTTTATTTATAATTAGCTATATATCTTGCGGTGTCACTCGCTTTCATTTACCGTCTTTGGTTACTGCTCCGCTCCCCTTGATCGTACCGTTGTGTTCTATAAACCTTCCTCTAGAATCACTCTAATTATTGATGAAAACTGCATTAAAATCCGTTGCGGAGTATAAAAGATCTAAGCGTACAGATGGAAATAACTTTGTTTTATATTATGTTTAATAATAGTCCACACCTTTGTCCTCAGATTCGCAGCAGTATGGACGGGCGACAACATGGCTGAATGGGGCTACCTCGCCGTCTCCGTACCGATGTGCATCTCTCTAGCGTCTGCCGGCATTAGCTTCTGCGGCTCCGACGTCGGAGGATTCTTCAAGTACCCCGAAGCTGAACTTATGACGAGATGGTATCAGGTATGTAATTATCTACCACGGGCCAATTTTTCAATCGTCAGATACCTTTTAACGGAGGAATAAATATGGCGGTTTGACAGCTTTCGTATAATCGTTAAATCAAACTGTCATATTTATTCGTCAGATAAAAGTTATCTGACTATTGAAAAATCAGTCCAAGTTATACAAAATACTTACCAGTTCAATTGGATAACCGTAAGCCTGATTTAAGCTTGGACCATTTCGGTACAGATACGAGAGTGATCTTTTTTTTTATTATGGACTGTCTTAGTGTTACTGCAGCACGACTTGTCACATTGTACCCATAGATTTAACAAAACAATCTATACGAATAAGTTAAATTGAAGTTCGTAATGTCAAAATAACAGAGTTTAACGAAATAAATATAAATGTTTATACGGTATCTACAAGCAAAAACTAAATGATTGTGGGTTCAACAATGGACAAATGCTACAGAGATCGATGATGGAAAACACTGTGATCAAGTGTGAAGTTCAATGTGTGTACCTTCTCTGTACGAGAAGAGGTCTTTGCCTTGCAGTGGGGCAATAATAGGCTGGTATTATTAATATCACAATTAGCTGTGTTGGTGTGACACTCCCGTGTCTCGGAAAGCACCTAAAGCCGTTGGTCTCTGCTGTCATTCGTAGATCTTTGACAGCCGTTACGGATAGTCGGAAGCCAGGAAGTCTGACAACCAGTCTAACCAATATGTATCGTGTTGCCCAGTAACTGAGTTGTGGAGGTCAGATAGGCAGTCGCTCCATGTAAAACACTGGTATTCAGCTGCATGCGGTTAGACTGGAAGCCGACCCGAACTTAGTTGGAAAAGGCTAAGCAGTAGAAAAAATGCTTCGAGGATGTGACCATATCCGTCGTTGTCCCCAGGCCGGCGCGTTCCAGCCGTTCTTCCGCGCGCACTCGCACATCGAGACCAAGCGGCGCGAGCCCTGGCTGTACGAGCCCGCCACCACGGCGCTGCTGCGCGACGCCAACAGGAGGCGGTACGCGCTCATCGACTTCTGGTAACTACTTTATATATCTAAAAAATATTTAAAAGTGGGCTGGGACTGCTGGGGCTAATTTCTGTGGTGAAGCAAAGTTTCACGGAATTTTTCCATCAAGAATTCCTTAGACCTAGCCCGGAATTAGGATTTGTGCCCAAGGGCATCAAGTTTGCTCCATCCCACGCCATTATACACATCAAACTTGAATCTAAAAAATATTACAAATGTGCTGTGTAATAATTTTTAGTAAATCACGCGACAAGGCATTAATTAAAGTTGTTTCGCTCACAATAAAAAATCGACTGGCAGTGCAGTAGCTAGATACATACTTTTGTCTGTATAGTGAATAGCTTGATTATTATTATTATTTTTTAATTAATAAGTCGCTCATCACTTATAAATTTTCTATTTTTGTGGGTGCGTTTATAAACGTATAACACACAAACAGCCAGGTCTGAAACAACTATTTGTAAGTCATACGAATAATCGAACCTGCGACAAGCAGCGTACCAGCCAATCGCTCTGTCACAGTGCCAACTGTGTCATGTTAGCATCAGTTCTGTACTCTATGTATGTATGTTCTCTAGGTACACATTGTTCTACGAGCACTCCATCGACGGCCTGCCTGTGATGCGTCCGCTGTTCCAAGAGTTCCCCACAGAGGAAGACACCTTCACTATTGATGACACCTATTTGCTTGGTAAGTGGACAACAACAAATAAATAAAGATTTTTTTAAACCAGTAATAGCACTGGAGATCAACAAACATAGTGAAAATTATGATATTTATCTTCATTTATGATCTATTTACACTAATATTTTAAACTAGCAACCCGCTCTGGCTTCACATGGATGAAATTTTTAGAACATCAAAGATTTTTGAGTGTTTAAAAAAAAGAACTGCTCTTTTTGACCTTTCCAGTGCTTTTTCCAACATTTTTCTTTCATACAATCCTTGTCCTCAATTTTACGAACACAACAAAAATAAAACCGGCCAAGTGCTAGTCGGACTCGCGCACGAAGGGTCCATACCGTTATCTATAAAAATGGCAAAAAAATCATGTTTGTTGTAGAGCCCTTAAATATTTATTTTATTTTAATTTTATTATTTATTATTAAAGTAAAAATACAACTCAGTATTTTGTGAATATTTCAAGTGCCTACCTGTTGCCTTTATTGATATCGAGCAAAAAAGGGCAAAAAAATCACGTTTGTTGTATGGGACCCCCCCTTAAATATCTATTTTATTTTGTTTTTAGTATTTGTTGTTATAGCGGCAACAGAAATATATAATTTGTGAAAATTTCAACTGTCTAAATATCGTGGTGCTTGAGATACAGCCTGGTGACAGACAGACGGACGGACAGACAGCGAAGTCTTAGTAATAGGGTCCCGTTTTTACCCTTTGGGCACGGAACCCTAAAAACAGGAGCCGTTCTCATATGATCTTTCATATATACGGCAAATATATTTTTTTATGTTAATTTTATTCTCATTTACCAGAAACTTCAAAAGTGTCATTGTACTCATAATTATAAACAACTTTTACTATGGGCCCAAGTGCGACAGCGCGAAAGGAAAACCGTACCGCATGCTCTACTACTTAGCCTTTTCCCAACTATGTCGGGGTCGGCTTCCAGTCTAACCAGATGCAGCTGAGTACCCGTGTTTTACATGGAGCGACTGCCTATCTGACCGCCACAACCCAGTTACTGGGCAACACGATACCTCTTGGTAAGACTGGTTGTCAGACTTTCTGGCTTCTGACTATCCGTAAAGACTGTCAAAGATCTACGAATGACAACCGGGACCAACGGCTTTACGTGCTTTCCGAGGCACGGGGGTGTCACACCACCAACTTCCAAACTCCGGGCAGCTACTGAGAAATTCGTAATGGAAAAGCCCAATAACACTTTTTGCCCGACCCGGAAATCGAGCCCAAGACCCCGTGCTCACCAGTCGCGCTTGCGACCACGAGACCAACGGAGCAGTCAAAATCGTACCACATGCGTGAGTCGTAATTCGCAAGTAGTGCGGTAGATGTCGCCACAGTAGTGTTAGTTGTAACAAGCCGTTCCCCCGCAGGCAGCAGCCTGCTGGTGCGGCCGGTGGTGGAGCCGGCCGTCAGCAGCGTCAAGCTGTACCTGCCGGGCGCCGCCAGCCGCACGCTGTGGTACGACGTGGACACCTACCACGCATACCACGCCAACGGGTACCTCACCTACGACGTCACTCTCGCTAAGGTAACTAATCTCTAGTATGAAGGGTGTAAAACAAAAAAAATACGAAGGCGGAGGTACGATTTCTTGCAGAAATTGGAAAGATGACACCATTAATCAATTGACAAACTTTTTATGAGCTGTCAAAACTCGATTTCCCCATAGATTTTGCAGGACAAACCTAAACTATGACGTGAGGTTTTTGACATCTCAATTCACTACGTAACTATTAATTGATTTCAAAGCAACTAGAAATCTAGTGCCTGTCTCGTTAGTTTAGTGGTCCTAAGCTGCGACTGCTACGCTACAGGTCTTGGGTTTGATTCCCAGGTCGAGCACAAAGTGTTATTGGGTTTTTCTATGAAATTCTCAGTAGCAGCTCGGAATTTGGATTTGTGCCCGGTTAATAGCAATAGGCTCGCTCCCTATTTGATGGGACCTAAACATACCGGCGAACAGTGGGTGTACATTGTTACACCTCTGCCTAACCTTTTGGGGGAATAAAGGTGTGATGGTATGTATGTACAAAGATACTGAATGAAGCCGAAAATGACATGTTATTCCCTTAGTAACTGTAATCATGGCAACTCTATTGAATTAGGAAATTCCTTTGATGTGGGTGATGATGATTTAATAAATAAATCATTATTTTTTATTCTGGTCATACCTGAGAACTCCTTAGTTAAATTTTAAGGTCAAAGTTTCTACTCTTTATCACGTTTTTTATTTTACGAAAACACATAACACACATAACATACCATCACGCCTGTATTCCCCGCAGGGTTAGGCAGAGGTGTAACAAAGTACACCCACAGTTCGCCGGTATATTTAGGTCCCATGTAATAGGGGGCGAGCCTAAAACCTGTTTTAAATGTTAAAATACAATTAATTACCGCCACGACCCCTGTACTGACGTATGCAGTGTAAGGATAATATTTTGCGCGTTTTAAATTGCTCGTTACCATAAACTTTTTTTACATAAACTCACGCCTTTTTCCCATGGGGGTAGGCAGAAATCACAGAACGCCACCTGCTACGATCCTTACATACTTTTTTTTTACTCTAAATTGTTAAACTAGGTCAAGGTGTTTCCTAATAAGATGTTTTTTATCAAAGTTACTGTTGGGATGCCTCTTATTTTTTTTTTTCGAAATATAGTAATATAGTGGCCGCCACGAGTTGTGAGCATAAATGTCAAGATAATTTTTGGATACTTCCTTTCTAGGTTTTTTGGCAAAGCTAAATAATTATGATAATGTTCCTTGTTCCAGATCCCGGTGTTCCAGCGCGGCGGTTCTATAATCCCTCGCAAGGAGCGCGTGCGACGCTCGTCGGCTCTCATGGCTGATGATCCTTACACGCTGGTGGTCGCGCTCGATATTAATGTAAGTTATCGTATTCTAGAGCTTTTTTGGAATTCGACACGGGAATCTTAGTGTTTAAAAAAATTCCGAAAGTAATTTATTACGTCTACGACGACTATATTGTAACCATTTACTTGTAAATGGCGTTCAAAACTGCCTTTTAATAGTCTTATTATTTATTTTCCCTTCATATAAAAGTCGAATTTTATATACAAGCTTATTTTGCATTTCCTCACAGGGCACAGCTCAAGGCTCGCTGTACATCGACGATGGCGAGACGTACGAGTACTTGAACAACAAACATATCTACGCCAAGTTGACGTTCGAACCCAACGTCATGACTTACTCGTGAGTATTGTTCACGTGTTTATCACGCGAGGAGCAAACTGCTCGCACCGTTTTCATTAATTGACAATGAACTATAATGCAATAAACTTAGAGTTGACAATTGCATGCAAGATATTATTAGCTACCAAATTACTGAGTTTATCATGTTATTTCACTCGCACAGTATAGCGAGAGATCGAGCGAATATGATAAGCTCCACGATTTGCAATTTGTTTCTTTAATGCACGAATTATTTAACATTTGTTTTAACAAAATATCATTTCTTATGACATAAGATCAAAGGATTGTGACTGTGGAAGGGCCCTAAAAAGATGGCCTCCAAATCGTCGATTTTTATACAAATATGAACCTTATATCAATCAGATAACGAATGCTTATTTTTTTTTTCATAGATTTAGAAGTTAAAAGCATATCCATAGGTATAATGACTTTAGTCTAACCAACCCAATTCCCACAGCTTCATCGACGAAAATGCCCATTACCCGACCCGGTCCTGGGTGGAACGCATCGTCATCGCTGGTATCAGGACTCCCCCTAAAACTGCCAAACTCACGCAAGGGGACAAGCAGACATCACTCCAGATGACGTTACACAAAGGTAACGATGTCCTCGTGGTGAGGAAACCAGCTGCCAGCATGGCCAAGCCTTGGAAGATCACGTTTAGTTATTAGGTGTAGTGGCAACGGTGGAGCGGCTGAATACTCAAAAGTTATGGAACTTTAAGTCACCGTTAAGTGCAAACGTAATTTTGTGAGCCGCGTAATTTAAGTTCAACTGCCAATGACAACTCATTTTGCGTCGCATTATATTTGATAATGAAATACAATTTAATAGAAACGGAGTTGTGTTTTGTACGTAGACTAAAAGTCGAGTGACATTTGAGTGTTCAGTGGTTAGTAGGTAGTGAATAGTGAGTATACTGTTTCAAGTTCGAATCAAGTCGGGTACGCCGGATACTTTCGAGCTCGACGTTAGTCGGACAGACCGAGAGTTCGAGTTCGAAATGAAAATCGCTAAGTATTCTCATTGTTGCTACTTATATTTGTGTTATGGATAACTGCGGTTAAACCACTGAATTTGGTCTTTAGATGTAGATTATCAAGATACCGCTGACATGATCATCTTGTTGGATTTTCAACTCTCTGCGCTGAGCCGAGCGTTGACAATCTAACAGTGCGCGAGGCAAAGCAATATTAAAATAATACATTTATAAGAGATGATGGGATGAAATAAATGAAGCTCTCTTTGTGAATGAAAAGACCAGTGGTTTAAAAACAAAGTTGAAACATAACCTAAAATATTGTATTCGAATTGACACTGTTTTGAAGGTTGGTATTAACAGAAAATGTGTTTAGTGCACTCTGCACTAAGTCCTAATTCAATTAATCAAAGTATCACGATAAACTCCTGCGCAAAAAACAATAAAAGCACATATTTAATTATAATAATTATATTCTTCAGACCGGTCACAGCGGTCCATCTCAATGGAGACTAACCAAGTACATACGAGATATTAGTGTACAAGTGTGTGCGCAAACATAGGTGCACTCCCTCTTTCGTAGTCCGATAGGACGGCAACTTAATACAAACGGGGAGAGATCAGGCAGTCGGGGTGTCACACCACCAACTTCTAAATTTCGGGCTGCTACTGAGAAATTCCTAATGAAAAAAAATTTATAAAACTTTTTGCCCGATCTGGGGATCGAACCCAGGACCCTACGTTCGCGACTACGTGAACAACGGGATAGTTAAATAATATATTTATATTACAAGCATGTCATATGTGTCATACGTTAGTTCCAAAAGGTTTTAAACAGTGTCAAAGCGATTGCAACTCTATAACAAAACAGTAAGGACAAGATTTCAGTGTATCGTAACTCAGTGATCAGTCATTTTTGTTGTGTTACATAAACGATTATGTTGTTTTACTTTTTGATAAACACTATCTACCAAATAAATAAAAAAGGCACAGAATTTGAATGAGTTTATCTGGAAGATAATGTTGATTGGAACATATCTGGAAGTTTATTTAGAAGTTAGCCGATCTTACTGATGGGCATCGGCAAACAAATACTTTGTTTACGTAACATTAACTTTTATAGTTGTAATATTTAGCGTATTTTCATGGCTCTGTAAGATTTTAAGTACCTAATAATGATTTTTTTTTAATCATTGATACAATTACCATTGTATTAATTGCACTAATTCTCCACAATACTTTCACGTATTTGCACAAGTAATCTGTGTTCTATATTTATACCGAAAAAAGGAATTTTGGTATTAAGAAAAAATCTTATTTTTTTTTTTTTTATAGAACAACAAAGTACTTTTTTTTATAATCTTGTGACCTTTATGTATGTATTTATTCCATTTAGTAGATTTTAGAAATCAAATAGTTTCATTATGTAGTCGAATTTGGCTATGGTGTTGGGCCATAGGGCTAAAGGGTAATAATATGTAGTGGGTTAACTCTGCTGTGTGCTGGGCACCGCATGGGAGGGGTGTGAAGTAGTGGGTCAACCCTTCCCCCCCCACTGCCGTGATTCTTGCGGTAGGCAGGTCGGCTTGGCCAGCCGGTACAATCATCTAGATGTGCCACGGACATTAACCCGATATTTGTTGTTTACGATATGATAAAAAAAATATATTTTAAAACTAACGTGTTGTCCTGCCCGAACGTTGGATCGCAGCGCCTTCTACCGGGTCCAATTGTGAATCTAAACCATACAGGGACCCACACGAACACACAAAAGAAGTAATTAAATTCGGTCCAGCCGTTTAGGAGGACTTCAATGACATACATACTTGCATACTGTAGGCGAATAATACTCTGTCGGCATTTTATGACGCGTCAAACAGTTAACTCACTATATCTTATTAAACTATGGTAATACCATAGATAGAAAGCGGTCGTAAATATGGCACATCTAGTTTTAGATCAAGTTGAGCGTTATAGAGCGTCGTCTCTTTCGCTCCTATGTGTCTATCTCTCTCTAATACTCGATGTGTCAAATGAACGCTCGGGTACTTGCGTGTTATCTTGTAACGGGTAAGAGGGAACGAAGAACTTAGATCATATATATTGTATGTGATAATAAAAGAAATTTTATTAATTACTGTGTTTTATTTGGAAATTTGTAGTTTAGTTGTTTCCCGGACGGAAAAATACAGGTAGGAAGAGCTGTAGAACGCCAACTTGTTGCTATGAGTTCAGTAGGTACGTGATGCTAAACCCAACAGAGATTTAAAAAAAAACAGCTATTTTATACAAACATGCAAAATGTTCAAGGTAATAATGTATGGGACAGCCGAATCATGTACTCAATCTATGGTAAAAGTTAGCACATCGATGGCATAAGAAATAGTCTGTTGCAAGTACTGTCAAACAAATTGTCAAGGGTGCGTAAACCGTTTTGCGATTGGTTGTTCAAAATTCAGTCTAGCAAAAACAGTAGCTTCCGCGCGCTTGACAATTTGTAATATTATTTTTCTCCGACATACCCGGGTAATATGGTAGAAAAGGAAACCACAAAATACTGCTGTTCAACAAACAATATATTTTTCATCTCTTATACATGTACACTACTTCGAGAATTAACATAATACGAGGCACCGAAATACACAACAACTTATATTACGCTTGTGCACACTGCAGCGAGAGAGAGACGGTAGCGAAGCGAAGTGTAGCGAGCGACACCAGCCTGCTAAACCTGTAACGTCTGGGACACATTATTGTGGTGCAGTGTGTCATGGCCTAAAAGGTTGTACAACTTAAATGGGACTCGGCAGAGCATGATTCCCGCATGCCGGACAAACTGCAGGACTAAGTAGCATAAAGCTGGTGCCCTGAGACTAAGATGGGGTCGCGTCAGGCCAAGGAGATATCATCACGCCTGTATTCCCCGAAGGGTTAGGCAGAGGTGTACCGATGTACACCCACAGTTCGCCAGTATTTTTAGGTCCCACGTAATAGGGCCGTAATAGAGCCACGTAATAGAAAAACCGTATAACACTGCTCGACCTGGAAATCAAACCTAAGACCTCTAGCGTAGCAGTCGCGCTTAGGACCACTAGGCTACCGAGGCAGTTAGGCCAAGGAGATAGCGGGATGAATTTCTCAAAAACTGGAAAGATCAAGCACAGAGTAGTGAAAGATGCAAGGTGTAGAGAAAAGTGCATCGTGTATCCTATTTTTTATAAGAAATTGCACCGCACTAGGAATTTCTGCTGTATCATAGGTGCGTTTACAAAGATATCAACTCACATACACAAATAACCAGACTCGAAACAACTACCTGTAGGCCATACAAATATTTGTTCCGTGCGGAAATAGACTCCAGATATGTAGCATAGCAGCTGATCCCTCACATTTGACGTGACGCCCTTGATACACCACATAAGAAGAACGTGAATATGTCAATAGTTGATTAGATTGACAAGAGATAACATCATAACGTGTCTTGACATGCCACACCATGAAAATGTGGACCTGTTAGCTTCGCTAAGCTATAGTATCGCTTCGCTTTCGCTATAGTGTGCGATTTAGAGCCACGATCCCGTAATTACGATCGATAAATATAATAGTTTGTAAAAAAAATCATTTAAGTGGTATCAAAACACAAAATTTGAAAAATCAACGATACTATTAAATTGGAAAAGTCCTATTGGGCAATATATTTGTTATATGCTGTCAAACCTCGATTGCCCCATAGATTTTGAATGGCAATAGCAAACTGTGACCCTTATTTGTCAACTCAATTGATTATTGACTATTTATTGATTACAAAGCAGCCATATGCCGTTGATAATGAACTAAAAACAACACAAATAGTGTTGTGCAGAAAAGAATGATTTTTTTTAATCTGTCACGCAACTTTCAACTCTTATTACTGATGTTTTCCAGTTCATTATCAGTTAACCAACGAAAAATCTTCTGAATATATTGCTGTTGTTTGAGTTAGCGCATACGACAGTCGATTGCCACGGATTAGTAACTTCTATAAAACAAGGTAGTTATAAGTTTTTATGAAAACCTCATTGTAACATTTTCAAAATGTAAAAAAAAAACTATATTTGGAGCTAAAACTATTAACACAGCAGACATATCTAAGTAGAAAAAAAATACAATTCAACCAAACTCAAAACCGAAATATGTTTTTTTTACCGTAAATAATTAACTTATTAAAATAATCAGTGCAAATCATCTGAACTTTTACAAACAGCTTTTGAGAAATCATTTGCAAATGAATGCTTAACTAAAATATTTTGTGACTAACTCAATATAATATAATTTCCATAACGCTCAACATTATTTTCATAGAATACGCTTAAAAAAAAATTTAAAAATATGACAACCTCTTAATTGAACCGGCTATAATGCTTAACCCCTCGTATGCCGGGCGAATACGTACAAAATTCATTTTTTAATGTCACATAATTACAGATATACGCTCCAGCAGACTGGTTTATTTTGGGCGTTGATCTACGTTCCGGCACACGAGAGGTTCAACCAGGGCTCAATTCACACCGCCGCGCAATTCGTTGGAATAGAATTTTGAGTACATTGCACATTGAACTTTATGTACGGTCAACAAAAGAGATAAGTAACCAGATCGTCTAATATAGTTGAAGTTTTCTTAGAAACCGGTGGTCGTTTTTAAATAAAATTTAATTCAATTAATAGACTGTTCATTTTCTATTCGATTTTGTTCGTTTCCCGCACGGAACAAATATTTGTATGACCTACAGATAGTTGTTCCGGGTCTGGCTGTTTGTGTATGTGAGCTTATATGTTTGTAAACGCACCCACGATGCAGGAGAAATTCCTAGTGTGGGGCAACGTTTTTTTAACAAAGAAAGAGAAAGAAAGAATAAAAATAATTTTCATTCAAAAACATCTATCGGTTTTTAAAAAACTTTGAATTTATTAGGCGACTCTGGTTACTTATCTCTTTTGTTGACTGTACGTTGTGTAAAGTATAAAGTCAAAAACTGAACACTCTTCTTCCGACGAATTGGGTACCTACTTGGCACCACAAATCAATTGACATACTTTTTATGAGCTGTCAAAACGATTCATAGATTTTATATGACAACGTGAAGGATTGACCTAAATTGAGCGGAATAAGTGTAGTTAGTCCCTTATCATACAAATAGACAGTTCAGTTCACTTCCACGACCGTGTGAATCGAGCCTTAGCCTTTCTATGAAACAATTTTATTAGTTTGTAATTCCCCTCATTAACAAATCAACTCAACTTTTATTTAACATCAGGCGAAAGCGCCTGCGGTCGCCTGCGAAATTAAAAACTTCTTACGTTTTATGCAATTTTCAAAATTGACGCGACCAGTACATAATATAAAATATATGTGGGAATGGCTAATCGTAAGTAAACCTTTTTATTGACAGACATTGATGACATGTAATCTTTTTAAGAAAAAGAATGACGTTTGAAGCAAGAGGAGAAAAAAATATGACGTAAGACGTAATACAGGGATTGTAAAATAAAATTAAGATAAACCGGTATTTTTTCGATTGTTCAATCCCACATATATACATATAATAATAAGTAGTACTGAGTCAATTAAAATCTTATGTGAAAAGAGTACGTGGAGTTTCTCACTCGTTCTTCTCCATAGAGGGCTATAGTAACCGCCACGATTCGTGAGCACAAGCGTTCATTTTTCAGTTCATTTCTGACTTTTTTGGTGCGCCGACGGACCTTCGGTAACCCAAAAAAAAACAAAAATGAACTTGGCGTTTGTGTTCACGACTCGTGGGAATGCTATACCTACGTTTTGGAACGAGAAAAGCACATAAGAAATGTTGAATTTCGCGAGTACCGTTAGCGCTTTCCACTTAGGCGCTTAGGCGGTTCACCCACTGGCGAAGCGTCCCGACGCGTGGCGCGGGGCGGCAGATTTTAAAACGTATACAAGTTTCAGTACAGAAAACACGCCTAGGACCACACACTGGCGACGCGTCTACGCGCGAGATTTTTGTATCGAAGAAGGCGCCCCGCGGCGTAACGCTTTGCCAGTGGGTGAACCGCCCTAATGTTATCGTACAGAATTTACAGTGAATTTCTTGTATTAACATGGTTCATGCGTTAAACTGCAAAACGAATTCAAAATGGCCGCCAAACTAAGGATGTAATGCCATTTCACTCACACATTGTAGCGAGCGAGTGAGAGAACATGATAAGCGCCGCCATTTTCAACTCGTTTTTTTAATGGCACGGCAAAATATGGATAGACCCATTTTTTTTCTTGTCTCCACATAAAATGTTTCATGGAGTAGTGGCGGAAACACTACCTGTTGTATGAAACAAAAATAAAAACGCATAGACAAGAGAGTCGATGCCAGAGATAACCATAAAGAATAGCGCTTTGCCATAGAGAATGAAACTGTTGCAAATAGCTTTTGTTTATTTGTTAACTTAACTTCAAAGATTGTTCAAAATTAGAGTCACAGCAGACAAAATATCAATATGTTCGAGCTTTGATTGACTAATTGATAATGAACATAAAAAACAGCACAAATAGAGTTCAAAATTGCGTGCAGGATATAATTCCACGCGGAATTTATACCAGCCATCACGCAATTTTAAATCCTATTTCTGTTATTTTTGAATTCACTATCAATCTGTCAAAATACTCACTAGCACATTGCTGGTTTGTCTATTAACCCTTATATTTTTAACAGAACATTTTTCTCCAACAATCACGAGGAACGGTGACATTTTAATGATACAGTAAACTATTTATTAAGTAGACTAGTTTTTATTCAGTAGTCCCGGGCACCGTAGACATAACCCGACAATACTTAAATGCTTAACAAAAACTTACTTTACAAAAGCCATCAACATTAATAATTAATTAATTGAATTAATTATGTTATGTTGTGGTGATATTACTGCCGATGATTTGTTGAATAATGTACCATATTTTGAATATGGTAAAGTGCAAATTAGCTCGCAAAATTGCACGGCTGAATAGACATATGATCTTGAAGTGAATGTTCGTGCAACTTTTCACTATATGGTACTACATAATAGGCGCATTATTGAATGCTGTTAGTACATTTTGCACAGCTGTGTGCGATCAGTTTTCATTGAACAAGCCTTTATAAGTGAACTATCACAATAGCTTATGTAAAAAATGAGTCAGTTGAAAAACAAGAAACACATTTATTTCGATATTTTGTGTCATTTTGTAGACAATTAATTGGAAGACTTCTTTTTATTTATAATATTTTTTTAAGCTTGTAATTCTTGCTGAAGCTGTATAGTTTTTTTTTTTTTTTGGGTGTGGGAAAAAAACCCACCCATGTTCCTTCTTGTGCCCTTTGCGTTCCGGGGGCGCGGTATCTCTTACGAACAACCCGCAGCCCCGGCAGGCATCGGCCCTCAGTGGCCCCTTCCTTACGCTGTATAGTTGGAAGGCAAATTTGTTTTAAACTTACGCATTTTAAATACACACTATTCATCTGAACAATGTCAATATAACTTTGTGTACGTATTCTGCAAACTAAAAATACAGTTCCGCTGCTAAAGAAGTTGGTGAGAAGAAGATACATATATCTGTGTCATATGTTTAGACAATGGTGAAAGATATGTAAGTACAATCAGGGACAGTTATGGTGAATCACTTTTCAACCCTACGCCCTTAGGTATAAGGTTGAAAATTGTAACCGGCACGAGTCGCGAGCACCAACTTCAGTTCATTATCATGGCGGGGGGCGCCGACGCTGCACGCCATTGGTCCGACCGACGGACCGTCGAAGTGCAGCGTCGACGCCCCCCGCCTCCTTCATTCCGCCAGAGAGACCCAAAAATGAACTGAAGTTGGTGTTCACGACTCGTGCCGGTTACTATGCCCTTCTCGAAAATGCAGAAATATCACTACAACATAACATAAAATAGGCAAGATTAAATGTTACTTAAAAAATATCCTACTAGGTGTGTCCTCATTCGGGAACTCGATAAAGGGGTGAGTCAATTTGTGTTCCAACATTTCACTCTCACTCGGGAACATGTCCCCACAAATGTCACACGCCACTTCACCGCACTCCGAACGCGACACACTTCTAGACTTCTCCTTTTTCTTCTTCGCCTTCACCTGCCACTCCTTCTTTTTCAAAGTCTCTTTAATCTTCTCCTTCTTCGAAGAAGATTGCGCTTCTTGCACCAACGGCTTACCCGTTAGTAAAAACTCTTTCATATTAACATGTTTAGGCGATAGCTTGTGCTGTTTTAGTCGATTTTCTGAACTGCATTGGTATTCACAGATGAAACAAACATATTTCATATCGCCCGTGTGGATGTCGGCGTGGGCTTTCCGCTTTTCGGGCGTAGCGAAGCGGAAATCGCAGAATTTACAAGGGTACTTTCTGTCCGGCGAGTGGTACCGCATATGGGAGAGTAGGGCATTCATATCCTTGCAGATCTTTCGACATTCTAAGCACATAACTCCTTGTTCCACTGGTTCCGTTTCCTCAACGCTTTCCGTACTGTGGTGTATCCGTCTATGTGACGTAAGTCCTTTCTGGCTGATGAACACTCTTCGACAATCCGTGCACTGGAATTGCATCTCGGCTTTTACATCAGGACTGTGCCTTTCAATTTGATGCATGGCCAGTTTATCCGCCTCATGGAACTGTAGGCCACACTCCTCACATTTCCAAGCTTTCACTAACTTCGAGAAGGCTTCTAGAACATCTAAGACTGATTGCCCTTCGACTTCTGGGTGGAAAGTCTTCGTGTGATTGCCGAAGTCTATGATTTTCGAGAACGTTCGCTTGCATCTCGGACAGCTGTACGGTTCTTTGTGATCGTCCATGACGTGGCACTTTAGGTCCGATATCTCCATATAGCTTTTGGGGCACATGAAGCATTTGAGCTTCTGCTTTCCCTTGACGACTTCTGAAATAACTTTGTACTCCATCAACTGGACTTTTTGATGAACTTGTAAATGTTTAAAGAGCTCTTTCCTCGTGTGGTAGTCTGTGGGACAGAATTTACAGGGGAATCTCTTCCTGTGTAATCGTTTCCGATGGGAAGACAATTCTTCTTTGTCTTTGAACTTAGCATTGCAGGACACGCAGGGGTAAGTGTTAGTGTCACAGAACAGGTTGTGAGACCTCAGACAAGTCTCCATTCGACTCCGCCTTTGAAACGATTGCCCACAAGTACATTCATATCCTTCCTTCTTGACCTTCTCTTCTTTCTTTACTGATTGAATCTCTAATTCTGCTTTCAATTTCTTGTTACGATTTGCTTTCTTCGTAATCTGGCTTCTGATGTGGCCTTGAGCGCGTTTTTCAATAGCATCATGGACTGCTAGATGTTTTTTCATGTACTTCTTCTGTCGGTAAGTTTTAGGGCATTTGGGGCAGGTGTGGAGGGATTCCCCTACATCTTTCTTCTTTCCTTTAGCTTTAAGAAGACCGTATGCTTCTTGTTCGAGGGTTAAAACGTTGCCGGTAATAGAATTTAGTTGGAAGGATTCATCATAGTCCATATAGTGGTCGCCGTTCTCGTACGTAGTTGGTAGAATTTCTTCCGGATTGCCAAGTTTTGAGAATGCCATATCCGTTTGGGACATTGGAAGTATTTCCATGACTAAAGTCTTTGTTGTTTTGGATTCGATGAGGCCGTCGTGCGGGTTGGTGATCGTGGATGTGGTGTTTATAACTTTGTTGGATATTAAATGTGTTTCTGTTACAGTGACATCTGACTCTTCTTTGATGTTCATTTTCTCATATTCTTCTTTGTGATCATGCTGGAACATTAAAACAGACTATAAACATGAGATTGATGACCTCAGAGTGTTTATTCCACACACGATACACGTAGAAAGTTGGAAAAAGTAGCCGCCACAAGTCGTGGGCACAGACGTCGTTTATTTTTGGGTTTTTGGGTCACAGACGCTGCACGCGATCGGTCCGTCTGTGCCCACGACTCGTGGCGGCTACTATATCATATGTTCGGGCCAGAATAGACTTATAAATGCGAAAGTAACTTTACATGTCTATATGTTTGTTACTTCTTCACGGCAAAACCACTAAACCGATTGTAATGAAATTTGTCAAAGAGGTAGCCTAGGGTCTAGATAAGGACATAGATTACTTTTTAATCCGGGAATTTGGCTGTGTCCGCGATAACTGACATTCACGCAAAGTCGCGGGGAAAAGCTCGTTATTTAAAAATATTTCTGGGAAATAGCTGTTATTAACTCTAGATAACTATACTATTTTCGTGGTTACATGGTTACCAAACTTTCGCCGAACGGACTACGTCAATTAAAATGCATTTTTTTTTTCAAAAAGTATTTATTAACTATAGGAACTTTCGACATTGATATGTTCTTTGGATCAATAAAAAAGAAAAATATAAACAAATAAGTAAAAAAATTACAGGGGCCACCTTTGGGTCTTTTTTTTTTTTTTTTTTTTTTGGTGGGTGGGAAATCATCAAATAACTTCTCCCGCCCTGGGCGGGGCGGGAGGGAGTGTCAGACTTTTACTGACTAAAACCCACCCATGTTCCTTCTTGTGCCCTTTGCGTTCCGGGGGCGCGGTATCTCTTGCGAACAACCCGCAGCCCCGGCAGGGATCGGCCCTCAGTGGCCCCTTCCTTTTGCTGACATCTCTTTGAGGCGCGCGTGGAACACAAACGCGCCGTCGACACGGCCTGTCGTTATGCAACGTAAGGACGGTGAGCTACCCATTGCTCACCGTCCACAGGCCAGTATCTACGGTGGCCGGGAGTCGTCTCGCGGCTCCCGACGTCCGGAGCGTCTACCGCGGCGGCTGGGACGGGAGAACCGCTGTCTCAACCGTCCCGCCGCCTCCTTCTCAAGCATTACTGCCTCGCAGAAGGAGGCGAATCTTTGGGTCTTGCGATAGACACATTGAAGCATATTTGAACAAGTTTCCACGGCATATTTTGAGCTGTTATAAAAATTATTAATTTCTGGTTTGCCAGAACTTTCACAAACATTTGGTTGATCGTGAATTGTCGATAAAAGATAGGCTACTATGCTTTGTTTCTGTGGATCGGTTCCTTTGTCCAAATAAGGCATATAACTGCAGCAATTTTTATGCCATACTTCTCAGGCTTGTTTGGTATATACATCGTCGTCGTAGCGTGATGTTATAAAGCCTTCCTCGATAAATTAACTACCCAACACAAAAATATTTTTTCAATTCAAACCAATAGTTCCTGAGATTAGCGCATTCAACCAAACAAACAAACTCTTTATAATATTAGTATTAATTAAATCTATCTGTACTCATACAAATGTTGTATTTACTTCCTAATCGTTGCTTATTAAACAGCATTTGTGTTGGCAAATGGTTGTTTGTTGTAGCGGCCGAGTGGAGCAATAATCCCAGAAGAGCTTTCAGTTCTTGCAGATCAATGACAGACATAGTGGACAAATCCAGTTTGTTCTTAATTTTACTATTTTTTATTTCAGCATTAGTAAACGTCACCACTTGATTCAGCATTTCATCATTCCGAAACAAAGAAACGGCTTTTCTAGTTCTCTAGCTTCTCATGTTGGACCTGGTACGTCATCATCTGCTAGCCTTTTTGCCAACTATGTTGGGGTCGGCTTCCAGTCTAACCGGATGCAGCTGAATACCAGTGTTTTACATGGAGCGACTGCCTATCTGACCTCCACAACCCAGTTACTGGGCAACACGATACCCTCTTCTCTGTTGGACCTGGTACATGATGCACAATATTTCTTCTTAAAACACGTGTGGTAGAAGGGTTAACTTTGGTTGACCATTTATGTTTGTTTTTTCCATAAATATCATCATCATCTACTTAACCTTTTCCCAACTATGTTGGGGTCGGCTCCCAGTCTAACTGGATGCAGCTGAGTACCAGTGTTTTACATGGAGCGACTGCCTATCTGACCTCTACAACCCAGTTACTGGGTAACACGATACCTCTTGGTTAGACTGGTTGTCAGACTTCCTGGCTTCTGACTATCCATAACGACTGTCAAAGATCTACGAATGATAGTCGGGACCAACGGCTTTACGTGCTTTCCGAGGCACGGGGGTGTCACACCAACAGCTTCCAAACTCCGGGCTGCTACTGAGCAAATCCTAATGGAAAAACCCAATAGCACTTTTTGCCCGACCTGGGAATCGAACCCGGGACCCCACGCTCAACAGTCACGCTTGTGACCACGAGACCAACGGGGCAGTTTTTTCCATAAATATATAGAGAAGAAAGTTGAATAATCCGTGCATCAGGGATGTGTTTGTTTTGGGCTCTGTGGATGGAAGCACTGTTTTCATCGTTGGTGGATGCACTAGAATCTATCTTTTATGGTCTCTGTAATTTACTTGGCTGTACATTTTCTTCGTCAGACCCAGGAGACTCGAAAGAAAAATTAGTGAGAGTCAGACCAGTGTATTTCGTCCTCCAAAATATCCTCAGTTTCTGATTCTGTCTCTTGGGTTTCTTGTGCGGTATCATCTGCATAGCTCTGCTCAAGCCATTGACTTAACTTATCTAGATGTCTCCATAAGTCCATCTTGAACTAAAACATAAAAAATATACCAAAATATTACTATTAATAAATTCATGTACCATCATATCGTATATGCAAAAATACAACATTTAAGTATTAAAATAATACGTCAACTCATACTAAAAGATACATTATAAAATATTTTTTATCTTAGTAGTCTACTCATAGCATAAACAAACATAATACTTAAAAAAATATATTATATAAACATCCACATACCTCAAAAAACTCCCGTTGTTACTAATCTTTCGTCGAGCAGATGATGTTAAGATAACTTCTTATTTAACTCCTTCTAATAAGTGACATAAGAAGGTAAACAAAGTGGCAGGGGGCGGGGATAGCGTGAGGTAGATAAACACGAAAATTGCAAGTACTGTGCCGTGGAGGGGACAAATCTTTAGTTATTAAGGGTTAAGAAACTCTTACCTCGTCATCATCATCTTCACACTTGAAATTCATGTCGTCTTGCAGACAAGCTTCCACGTGGTTCAACGCAGCTGCCTCATTGCTATCGATACTGGCAACATCATCAAAATTAGGATAATCATACGTCACCAGCGACTCATCTCCCACTACCGTTTCTTCTTTAACTTCGGACTTTTCATCACAATCCATCTCAGTTTTCGGTAATGTTGCATAAAGATCCAAATTTTCTTTGGATTCGTGATCGTATTCATCCATTTTGGACATACAATCTTCATTTTGGGAGTCATTTTCTTCTTTTTCTATGCACACAGATATTGTTTCCTGTTTTATTTCTAACTGGACATTTGTAAATGGATCGTCAATGTTTTCTTGGATACCTGAATCATCTATGTTCTCTGATTTGATGTCAAAACTTTCTTCTGTGATAACATGGTCCAAATCATTTTCTTCTTTTATTACTGTGTCTGTTTGTAATTCTGCGATCTCTGATGGTGTGGGGTAGCCGAGTGATTCCATTTTTGGTTGCTGTAACAAAAGTTTACATGTTACATGTGCCTTACTGGTGAAAAGAAGCGTAAGTTTCACGGTCCGAGAGATTATTGAGTTTTTTCATTAGAAATTTTTCCTTTGTGCCTTGTTAACTGTAATAAGCTTACTCTACTAAGGCACTGTTCCACTGCAGTGCATGTGGTCTACCAATAATGTGCACACCAACTGTATTTGCATGGGTCCGTGATTCAATTTGCATGTTTTTATATTAATTTTCATACACAGCAAAGCTAAGTCAACATGCACAGTAGCTCCTTCTTGGTATAATAGTCGCCACCAGTCGTGAGCACAAATGTCAAGTAAATGTTTGGGTTTCTTTGGAGGTTTTTTGGGTGTCGACGATACACACGATTGGTCCGTCAATCAGACCTATACTATAACTGTAAACATATCGTGTTTTCCCTGCAGTCAATTCATAAACAGACAAAAGAATAAAGTAACGATGAGCCAAAATATTTAAAATACAACATTGAATTTATATCACAATCGTTGCAATGCATACCTCAAATTTTCGGTCACAAAATAGGGGTAATTCTTTGTGACATGTCTCGGCTCTGATTTGTAATAAGCTGGTGGACTCTAGCCTATGCTCCAGTGTTGCATTCAAGCAAGTTTCATATTCGGTCTGCGTTTCATTTTTTTTTTTATAATACTGAATGCGACTCTTTAACAACCTTTTTTCTCTTTCCTCTGGGGTTTCATTCGCTCTTTTCTGTTGACGTTTGAGTCTTGCCTTTGCTAACTTTCTTTTTCTTTGTGTTGATGTTAGTTTTCGCATTGCTCTTGTTGCAAATGTCACAACTTTGGTCAAATTTTTACTTAACCATTTGGAAGAGGGAATTTTTAAAGACACATAGTGTAAGGTATTAAAGGCTCTTATCAGCTTCATACGGCCATATTTACAATTATATTAAATTTTTTATTTAATAAAATTACGGTCAGGGCCATGGTATGTATTTTTATCTACAATAATAAAAACAAACCTTTGCAAGTATTCAGTGTAAACAAAGCAATAATTCCAGTACATTAATACAACCAAATTTAGCCAATAATTTTTAAGATATTTGTAATAGGATGTATCGAATTACGCTAATAAAAGTTTGGATAAACAGATTGATAATCTGTCAACAGAATTCTTTTACTGGACTATCAATTAACAATAAACATGTGTGGTGTTTATCAAAGCATGACCACTAAGCTGCAAATGCTAATATAATGAAATAACATGACCTTCAAGGTCGTACTTACTTATTAGAAATAGATTGCATGCACAATCAGTACCCCTACATCACATACAGGTATATCCATAATCACTTCGATCGTACATTATATTCCAAACATAAGGCCTTACAAAACGTAATCTTTTCATTTCCTTGGCTAAAGGCACGACCGGAACATTGCTACATTATCTGCAGTCGCCGATTATTGAATACAAGACCACTAATTAGCTAACACCGCTGATTATTCTGAAAATTACTATGATACGTAAGTCGCACACGCTTGTAGGTATTTTAAATTTTACAAAAGTATTGATAGGTTTTATGGTTCATTTGTAACACTGATAATTAATTAAATTAAATTTCAAATGTATGTGCAAATTAATAAAATCTAAACATTCTATCCACTTTGCAATATAATTTTGACAGATTTGATTGTGTTTCCAATTTTTATCTGTATTTACTTTTCGTATTTCTTATTGTTTTTTTTAAATCGACTAATTGAAATAATCATCGTTAATCGATTTTGATAATTTACTACTGATACCCTGTTATCTTATTCTATTCGATAAACCCAGTAAATCATTCTAATTGGAATTAAATTATCAATTTGCACGATTTCCGTAGCGACTGGCGGGCGCTGTGTTCAATTATAGGGCTGAAATGCCACTGAAATAAAATACAATTTAGACGAATTAATACTAAATTATTTGTGTATGTGGTAAAAATAAAAACAAGAAGTCTACCGGATAAGGCTAGACATGTTTGGTAGCTAAGTATGAGGAACTTCATAATATTAATCACACAATAATCGACTAATGAAATCATAATTGCGGATAAAACTTCTAACATGGCGTCAGTCTCATAAAAGCAAAACTGAACGGATCTTTTCGTGCAACAGCGTTGATGTTTATTTCACAGAACGCATCTTTAGTTGAATTGGTGGTAAATTCTGAATTTTGTGCCCATCGTCATAAATTTTTGTGAAAATGCGTGCTATATATTCTTCTTATCGTAGGTGTAATTGTGATGGACATCTGAAAACATGGCAAATTCCTTGGACTTGAAGCTGGTGCTGAAACATCTCTCGAATGGAACGCTTGGGGAAAATTTGTGCATAAATTGTCTGATGCCGCTTTCTGACAAGTATGAGAATATTTATACGAAAGTTTGTAAATATGACAAGGAGTATTGCATTGCAGACGTTTTTCGAATCATGTGCGATGTTGAAGTAAGTCGGTCCTGTATAAAATTATGAATTAGATGATAGGCATCATTAATTTTATTACCTACTTACCTAAGTTTTATGCTGTATGTATCTTGTGGTTTGCTAGGATTTTACTGAAAATATTTGAATGTAGATGATTTTGCTATTAATCGATATTTTCTTTGGCCTAAGATCAATGTTTCTTTGCTCCCGGGGCGTTTGGAACTCCAAAAAAAGAGTTTCTAAAAAAAATTGTTGATTTGTACACAAGAAAAAAGCCTCGAAGAATAAGATTTTTGTGAAGAATATTATTTTGCGGCTTGAGGCTTTTGCCTGAGGGAAACACTGCCTAAGATTCTAAATTGTAGACAGTAAATTGTAGTGATAACTAATACCTGAATGGTGAACAAATAATCAGTTATTCTCATGACTTTATTAGTTATAATTAATTTAAATTCAATCATATAATTTTTATAATAATTATGTGATATTACTATACCTACGTTTTAAATGAGCTTAAAAATTGTGACTGGTAATTCTTTTAAATTGTGTTTATTTTCAGTTGTCAGACAATGATAACTACAATGTTTGCATTACATGCTTCATGATGGCATCCATGGCTTATAAGTTCTACCTACTATCTAAACGGAGCCATGAAATCCTCAACTTTTATACAAATGAACTCCTCGGTAACTTAGATAATATAGAGTTACCTGAAGAAACAACCAATAACACGTTATGTGTTTCTCTACCTGAAATATTGACTGAAACACCTATTTACGATTTTAATTTACATGCAATAGGCAAAGAAATAAAAAGTGAAATGGTGGAACATAAAAAAATTAAAGAAGAAGTTATAGAAATAGATGAAGTTTTACAGAAAGATGAGGAGGACAATGTAGTGGCCATAATTCAGGATAACGGTGAGCCTTTGTTCTACCATGTCGAACAAGATGGTGTCCTTACCTCACTTGAAGAAACGGAAGCGAAGAAATATTTGAGAAAGTTCAATGCGTCCATGGCACATAGCAAAATTGATAAACCTAAACGGGGAAGGAAAAGGGGACCGATGTCACTGAAATTGTGTACACGTTGTCCGGTCAAATATAGATTTATTGCAAAATTGAAGGAACACATGAGAGTGGAGCATAATGTTGTTCTGTATGTTTGTGAGGTATGTCACCATTTTGTTTAATTTGTAGCCTAGCAGGATGCATTTGTGACAGGAAACGTGATAACTATTTGGATAACAACATTCTGATATTTTAGGTAATTTGCACATTAATCCTATTTTATATTTATACATTATTTTTGTACACTACTTATAAATCATGCATTTCCTTGGGTAGGTATTCCAGAGGCCAAATAGTTATGATGTTCTGAAATTGAAGCACTGATCAGCGTTTTGGTATCATTATTGTTCCAAATTTGTTTTCAAAATCCTTAAAAAAAATTGTGTCCCGGAATGTAGTACTCTCATTCTCATGCCTGGTTTTTCTGCACTCTTCTCCTTCTGACTTCTCTACTGTTTCAGGTGTGTAAAGCAGTAACAGAAGACAAACAAGAGTACTACAGTCACCTGAAGACGCACACCAACGTGCATCAGTGTGCTGTGTGTAACATGGTGTTTAAGAAGAGGATTACAATCATCAAGCATCTCAAGCGACATGAGAGGATGAAGAATATTGTTCAAGTGAGTTTACAATTATTTGTAGGATCCCCTATTACATGGGACTTAGACATACGGACGAACTGTGGGTGTACATTGGTACATCTCTGCCTAACCCTTCGTATTGATGGTGTGTGTATAACTATATTTTACTTGTAAAAAAGTTGTTCTTGATGAAGCTTACCAAATTATAATGTACTGCTACTGTTTTTGGTATGTAAGGGTCGTAGCAGGTGGCGTTCTGTGGTTTCTGCCTACTCCGATGGGAAAAGGGCGCGAGTTTATGTATGTATGTACGCTACTGTTTTTATAAACAGCAATATTGTGTTGTCTTTCTGACAGAGGAAAAAGACGCATGACAAAGCCGTTAACTATGCATACCACCCAATAAACTAACCATTACTTTCTCAAACAAAAAATGGCGCGACAAATAGTCAAACCAGAATCACCAACAACAGAATCTTATGTTAAAAATTTCTCTAATTTTGGTGTTTAAAATCATTTTGCAACACAACATCCAATCGGACTATGAGAGCGAGGGAAGAGGAGGTGCACCTGTGTTGTGCATAATAATAACTCTTGCTGCATATTCGGCTAGTTTCCATTGAGATTGACTGCTGTGTCCGAAAATCGGTCAGGAGAATTCATCGCACTATTTCTCTTTTAAGACAGAAAATGCCCACATCTGTGAGAAATGCGGCAGGGTCCTGGAAGACGAGGAGTCTCTCCGCCAACACTACGACAGCACGCATTTCAAGAAGTTCACGTGTTACTACTGCGGGAGGATGTACAAGGGAGAGATGAGCTTCAATATGCATATCAAAAAACATGAAGAGAACATGGAGACAGGGAAATATAGGTACACTAGCTTCTACTTAAGGATTCGTCCGCGTCAAATTTGGTATATTCTCTTACGATGACAGTGGACAGTGGATGAGCGATTAGCTACTGCGCTGAGTCGTCGTAACGGGTTCGATTCCCGAACAGAATCAATAGGTATATGGCCTACAAGTATCCTGCATACTTGGCTAGTCTCTGCTAGGCCAATTGCAGTACCAAAATTCTGTCGGGAGGATAATTTTATTATAATTAAATAAATTTGGTAATCTATGGGGGATGCAGATGTCCAGCAGTGGACGTCCTATGGCTGATATGATGATGATAATGAAATAAATTTACTATTATCGTTTTGCAGACATCACATCTTTAAAAAGAGTAAACAATCTTTAAATGACAATCCTAAATCTGAGAACAAGCGCTGTATGTGTTCGACATGCGGCCGTCATTTCGTGGACGAGCGCGCCTTGATGTGGCATCAGCGGCTGCACAACAACGAGAAGCCTTACACCTGTAATGTGAGTACCTAGCTTACGGGTGTAAAGTATATCTTTACACCTCCGCTCCCTTAAACACTCTCACTCTCTTTGCACTCCCTTAAAGTAAGTCCCGCGTTTACCCTAACTCCCTAATATATAGTGTGTAAACGAGGAACTTTTAGGGAGTGCAATACTCATAAAAAAATCAACAGCTTCATACATTCGCATATCTCGACAACATGTAAGGAATAGCTGATTTTTTTTTCGCAATTTTAGTTTGATTTCGTAGTGAAAGTGGTTTATTTTCATAAGCACTACACTCCCTTAAAGTCCCTTGTTTAAACTAACGCCTTGTATATTTAAGCCGAGAGTCACAACCGCCGAAATTTGTAGTGAGGGGCAATGTTCTATAATAATAATAATTACTTAAAATGAACTAATAAAATCTTTAAAATAAAATAAAATCTCTTTTATTGACATTATATAAGACTATGAATTTCGGAGACACGTATTGGCTAAGACCTCGGGCTAAGACTAACCATTATTTATATTTCTTTATTCCTTTTTACTTCTAAGAAAACGATTCACATGCCATACCACAGGCTAAATAGAATTATAAGACCAAATAATGTAACATGGAAACCACCGATTGTATTTACTCTATTTATACGTGAATAAATGAATTTGAATTTGAATTTGAATCTGGTTCCAGGAGTGCGGGCGCGGCTTCGTGTCGCTGAACCGGCGCAACCAACACTCTCTGTGCGCGCACACCGCGCCCACGCGACGCTGTCCGCTCTGCCCCGCGCTCTTCCATCTGAGGTCTATGGTCAACACGCATGTTAAGAAGGTACGTGATTGGATAACAAACCGGCCAAGCGCGAGTCGGACTCTCATAGGGTTCCGTGGTTCCGTACAATATCAAGATCTAGCGAAATAACTTCGAAAATAGCACGTTTTTAGTTTGAGTGGTCCTCTAATAGGTTCCCTCATAACTCGTTAAGATAATTAGAATATTTATTTGCTCATTAGAACAATCAATACTTTAGCAAGAAAAATTACAATTTGTGATGTACCTTGTTTAATTTGCAAAAAAAATGCATTTGAGCATTGAATACTAAGATTTTTATTGTTTACTAAGATTTCTCATAATAACGTGGCAACCTGGGCTTCCAGTTGTAAACGTCCCTTTCTGCCTCCAAGTTTGTGGGATCCAAGACAGTTGAATCGTTTCTCCGGGACTCGTCGAGCTTCATTGCCTCGGTGCGTTTCTGGCGGTCTCCACTGTTGATTCTAGCTTTCATGAGTTGCAGTGGTTGGGAACAGTGTGTCGGGCTTGTTCCATTTAAAAAATAATAATAACGTGTCATTTCATGGTTAACTGCCTCGTTAACCTAGTAGTCTTAAGCGCGACTGTTACACTAGAGGTCTTGGGTTCGACTCCCAGGTCGAGCAAACAGCGAAAGTGATGTTATTGAGTTTTTCTATGAAATTCTCAGTACTTAGCAGCTCGGAGTTAGGATTGTGCCCGGATAATGGCAATAAGCCCCTATTACACCCAACCCCTATGGCAACAACCCTATGGCACCTAAACATACCGGCGAACTGTGGGTGTACATTATTACACCTCTGCCTAACCCGTCGGGTAATACAAGCGTGATGATATGTTGTAACGTGACATTTTTTCAATATTCTAGGTCCATTTAAAAGCTCATAAGCGTCGCAACCGTATCAGTAAGCATCAGAACGTGTTCTGGCGAACAGAGCCGGTGCCCGTGCAGGAGCTTAGTGTTGAAATACAGAACGATATACTAGAGCTGCAAGCGGCCAACAAGGACCAGGCTTGGGTAAGACATGACAACGGTTACTTACTACTATTACGGTACCCTAGGCTAATGTGGCCAGAGATCGCAAAAGATAGGGAGGTTTGGAAGGACACAAAATAATCTAGTAAAAATGTATTGGCTATGTATTATACAGGGTTATTTGTAAAACAATGACAACCTCTCAGGACTATGTTACTAACATCATAATCAACAACTTTTGTTCTATGACAATTAAAAATTTATCATATTTTTTTCATCAGATTTTCATACAAAAATAAAAACATTTAAATTGAACGCTCTAAATGTTACAAAGTCTATGTGAAGCAAACTAAAGCGATAGTAAAATAGCGGGGTTAGGGCGGCGGGGGTGTTTGTACTTGACCTATTTACCATTTTACGGAAATCCTTCAGTCGGTCATTCGCTTCGATGCGCTTGCGTTGCTTGATTCTGTAAAAATTGATAGAACAAAAGTTGTTGTTTATGATGATAGTAATACAGTCCTGCAAGGTTGTCATTGTTTTACAAATAACCCTGTATATTCACAGAATAACAGGCTGCTTTATATAGGCGACTGATACGCCCAGACACGTTTCCATTCGAAGTTCGTGTTATTTACATATCTCATCTCTTTCTAATACACGATTTAATTCAGAGTTCGCCTTTGTTCTTTTTTGTTGCATAAACTTTAAATAAATAAATAATTACAGGAATGTGAGGACACGACACCGGTTCAAATAGAGGGCATATGACCCAAGCGAAACAGGAAGCTCGAGATGCAACGAGCCGCGGAGAAGAAGTTACGACGTCAAGCTTGGATGTGAACTTCTATGAACTGCGTACAGTGGAACTACGGTTATCCAGTCTCATTTATTCAAGTGCTATTACGTTTTTCAATTTCTCAGTAGCAGCCGTTACCACTCGTTTACATACATTTTGAACACTTCGTCCAGAAGACGCAGGTTTGGTACGCAGACCCTATATGGTAGACCGACGACCCGGTGAGAGTCGAAGGGAAACGTAGAACCGGTTCGATTGGAAAACCTTGAGGGGGGAGGGAAATCTTATGCCCTGCAGTGGACTGGGATGTTAATAACTTCTGCCTGTTTCGTTCTTTTGTCATCAAAGGGTAAAAAAAAATACTTGTGCAATTTATCTTGGTTAATCAAAAATCTGGATGATCGAGTTCGCGTCTTTTGTATAAAGAAGACATTCGAATTGAGACCCTTGTGTTTGTGGTGCGAAGAATTTTGATAAGTGATGAATTTGAGACTATCTGTGTGAAATAGTGATATTCCGTCGCATTTGTGCGAGATTGGAAACTGACAATATTTATTTACTAGTGATAAAGCGTAACTCAATATTATACCAGAAAAAGCTCAAAATGTGTGCCTGTTTTTAAAATAACTGTTTCCTATAGCTTTGTTAGGTATAGAAAAAGGTCGGTGTTCAGAGCGAGGCACATTTAGTCTCAATACAAAGCAATACTCGTTCTTTAGACTTATGCATCTTGCGTATACATACCAATTACTAAGTCTAAAACAGGTTCGAGAATCCCACTAGTATAAGATACCGTGTGGCGTAAACATTCTGAAACCTTCAAAGTTATTGTATTTTGAATTTTATTTCAAATAAGTTCAAGTTCTTAATCCAAAACTGATAATTTAGCATGTTTTTGTATTTATAATTTTACTGGTGTGTAAATAAAGTTGTAAATTCTGGTTCGAAGGTTTGTAATGAGACGGATGGACTTTTAGTAAGAGTTGGTCTTTCTAGAGCATCATCTTCGTTGCTCATACCTACGACTCTGTCTAACACTAGCTGCGTGATATTTACCGGTCGAGTAATGTATAATGTGCCACTTAGCCCGGTTTTTGTGTGTTTTACCTAGCTGTCCCAGGTTTTTTTTTTTAACCTTATGTTCTGCATTATGTAATAGTAACTATTATGAAGTTTGACAGTGAGATTTTGTATATTGTATTAGCACTTGTAAATATAGTAAAATTAAACAATTGAGCTTTACATTACTATGTACTTTTTTTTTCATGATCCAATATCGGCAGATGTATTGACTTTTATTATTCTGTTCGGAATACGTCGTAATGTGGGTATTTTTGTATTTCTCAATAAAAGAGTCATCCCTTAGCAACATTCTATAACAATCTGTCTTCTAGATTGAAACGTCACTGTGTTACGAAGTTTGGGTACACTCCTACAAAATATATATTTTTGTTCATTGTTCACACTCGTGACTATACAACTTCGTCTATGGCACTTAGTTGCCATATGTTCCAACAGTAGAGCTAGTTTTTTTGCCTTATAACAGTAAAAGAAGTTACCTAAAGGTTAATCAATGCAAAGGAAATTAATTAAAGAAAACAACATTCATCCCTTTTGTATATACATTTATTGTTTTTTTTTTCAATTTTAAATTATTGTTTACCAGATATATACTTTCATATATAATAATCAATGTCTATCGAATATATACAACTTACAATAAACCTGAAGGTCCTTATGAACAACTACATTGAGTCTTATTAACTAGGTGGAATCATTTCGTTTTAATATCTAGTTGAACGTCGCCACGTGAAAAATGCAATTTTCATAATTAAATCTGTTAATTGGGCTAAATAAATGTCAAAAGTAAAACTGCACACGATACATTTTTACTCTGAATCGGAAGCAGAAGAAAGTGTACTGCTTATGTTATTAATACTCTTTAAAATTTAGTGTATAACTCGACAACATTATATGGTCAGTCTTTGGTCACAGGTTAGTGATGTTTACTTAGGGGCTCGATTTTAAGTCATCTCTTGTAGGGAACTCAAAAAATGTTAGCATTAGCAATAAACTCATAAATATAAATGATATAGGATTATTTGATTTTTAACAATATTTTTTGTTGATTCGTCAGTTATCTACAAAAAATATTTTAGTAAAACAATATTTTGAGATCTGCTTAACACATTGTCCACTAGACTATTCGATCTATCCAGGGCTCATAACACGAATAGTCGTAAGTCAGTTCAGTAGGTATAGTAAAGTTCGTCATATTATAATTATCATTGAACTAAATCAGTGTTAGAATATTCTGATACGTCATAATAACTTGTGGGATTGACCCATCATTGAAGCGTGAAAACTAGGATAAAATCATTGCATAAACACTATCTTGTAAAAATCTTCTTCAGTGAATTTAGGTGGAACAAGCTTGGGGCGACAGTTTACCTAAAGCTTACTGCCCTTAAATTCAGCGAAGGAGGTTTTAATGAAATGGACTAGCAGGTTTAGTATGTCATTCACTTGTTTATAGATACTTATTTGAATCTGTAGTCCTACCTCATTTTACTTATATGATTGGTGGTTGCTGTTTTGGTCAACCTCTCATATAAGATTTGACAGGTGAAGAAGGCCTTTCACCCTGTTCCTGGAAAGAAAATTATGGACGCGTCAAAAAAAGTTATTCCAGTGATCGGATTAGCTGTTGATTGGTAGTCTACCAATGACAGCAGCATACGCGCTTGACGATAGGTTATTTTGTTGATTTTCGTTACAGAAACCGGGCGTTTATTAAGATTTTTATAAATAGACAGTCTGGTACTCTCATTAAAATTGTCGAGTTATAACAAAAAGCGTTTGCAAAAAATCAGTAAGAATAAAAAAAAACAAAATGAATAATATTTGATCAAGTAATTTCTTCCACTTTGTACTATCACTGACCGTTTGCAAGAAAGAAAAAATAATTTTAAAAAGGGGTTATTATTTTGTTACGTACGTAGTTTAAGTACTTGCCTTATAAGTTAAACTTGTCAAACCAGTTGTTATAGATTTATTTGTATAACTATGGGAGTGGTGGGCTTCTTAGGAACTTATTTATTCAGTTTTTAAGGAGTTTCTTTAGTAAATATCATGAAAGTGAGTGCTTACATAATTCTGCACGATACGACACAACTTGCCATTGGTAAAGTCAAGGTACCGTAAAACGGGATAAATAAAGATGCAGGGGTGAATCGGGATGAATTTTTTACGTTGAGATAATATAGTTTGTTGCCAAAAAAGAGTCAAATGTTTTTACTGCATTATATTTACGTTTCAGTGTCCTTGTTGGCAACAAACTATATTATTCCAACGTTAAAATCCCTTTTAAAGTGTCGTCGCTTTTTACCCCGTTATATGGTAGTTGGCTTCACGTTGCAACACACACAGATACGGGAAATCTCCCTATATAATATATCTTTTATTAAAATATATGCAAAACCACATAAAGAAAATTGTAACAAAACATGCCTATATTTTTTTTTGTGTATCATATCATGCCAAATTATCATAAAAGCAACTTCTGTATATGCGAAGCGCGTGGCGATCTAGCAAAACAGGTGAATGGATGATTATTATTATATAAACACTCTGCAGGGAAAGTCCGTCAATGAATTCAATTCACTTGTAACAATATTTTTCCGTCGATAAGACGACTAGTTTTTTTTTTTAATAAATCCTCTCCTTTATAAATTCTGGAGATAAGTCTAGAATAAAAATGGCGACAAAAGCACCGGAAACACGTTTACCATAGAAATATTACGGTATCAGAGACACCGTATTTGTTCTCAAAATATTAGGCATAGAACCATATTTTGCATCTCAATGCGATAACATGACTGGCGTGCTCAAGTTAATATGAAAAATATACGCTATATAAGTATGTACCTAACACCAAGGAGTAGTAAGTAAATGAAGTACTAATGTGTGTATGAATGTCGCCATGACAGTCGTCTCACGTCGTACCACGTCGTATGACGAGCTGAACGATCGTCCCCAAAGTTGCTTCGTCTCTCCAACGCGAGTTTGAATCTACGAAGAAATATTTGTATTAGCACTCCTTTGGTTTACTATTCCGTGGTGTAGAGAAACAGCTTCGCCAGTCAAGTTTACGGCATTGAACGCGTTAAAAATATATCTAATCATATTTCCTTGCAAACGGCCTGACACTCCTACCCTAACATTGTCAGAGGCAGACTTACCGCGTCCCGCCTGTTCGCCATCTGCAAATAAACAACACCCGAAAATCTCGTACAATAAACGGACCTTCAATGTATCACTTTTATCGCTAAAACATTTTTTTTTTACTTTTTTCTTTACTTTATGAGCGTATGTCTAATGATATTTGATAACTTACGCAGCCACGATGCGCTGTCCCCGTATCACATCTATGGAGCATACAAAATTATGTGAGAATAGTAATATAAAGGTGAATGTTACAAGATACAAATGAAAATTGCCATAAATTATGAATAGACTTGGCAAGTGAGAATCGTATTCTAAATATTATGTACATGATAATGTAAATTCGCCATTTCTATTAAATACAATTGTCAAACACCTATGCCGCTTTGATAATATAATAGACACACAATTAATCTCTATTTTGATTTTATTTACATGGCATGCGTAAACACAGAGCCGTAAGTACGAGTATCCTTAGATACCAACATTATCATCGTGCGGGAATCAAACCCACAATCAGTAGAAACCATAACTGCTACTGCGCCAATCGAGGCCCTAATAATCATGATCTGTGCAAGAGTCTGTTACGTGTATTTAAAATGCTAATTGAACATTTCAGATTAAATACAAGACAATGAACACTAGTTTTATTAAAAATAAATGCTCTATTATCTATTCTACTAGATTATAAAGATAATTTAATGTTAGTAAGAACTTACATCAATCTAAGTGTCACGCTAGCTCGACCGAATGCCGCCCGACTGGGATCGTGCGAAGTCCCCATTAATGTTCTATATTATTATTAATATTTGTCATAAATCTAAATCGTATTACTAAAACTTGTAAATCCCTTATACTGGCGTGACTGGAGAATCTGTACATTCCAAGATCTATACCTAAACAGATATGTAAAGTATCTAATTAGTTATTGTTCTAAAAGTCGCAATCGTTTATATTTGATACGAAATCATTTATCACGGAGTTATTAGCAACTGGAGTGGTAATCAGCAAACCAACTGAGCATGGCACAATTGAATAATTTTATTTGAGCAGAACTAAAGAATGCTATTGCAAGCCATCTTTCTCGCTTTTTTGAAGAATTCTACAGCGCAACAGAAAGAAATTGTATTAGGTCTAGTTTAGCCCTAAGTAGCACAAAGATGTTCGTCTTGCTAAATTTTTTATCGACATAACTAGCTTAGCAGCACTCCATTTGCTAACCACTCGCGTTCTAATGTACCTACATCTATATTATTCGTTATAAATCCATGAAACACTCACCATAACGAAACCATCAGTCCTTACAGCGACAGGGCAACACCAACCACAAATCGCACCATTAAAATTGCAATGTGTTCAAAACTTATCATATCACGAGTTCTTATACACTATAATCACATGAAGTCAGTTCATCACTTATTAATTAGTTCACTGTTTATTTTACACTCGTTTGGTTCTGATGTGCTTGACGTGGCTGGTTCCGTAGATGAACCGAGTGCGCCACTCTTCGTACTGCTACGTACACGCTATGGTGTTGGATGTTGACGGGGGATGTTCGGACTTGTCTGTGGCAGGCTTGGGTTCTGGGGCCGCGTGAGGCAAGATACCGTTCTGTAGGTTCACCTCGTACATGTTGGATGAGTTTGAGTCGTCGTTGTAGGACAGGACGCTCACTTCGTCCGTCTGTGGATGAATGGTTTCATTGAATGCACAGGTTTCCTGTGGAAAGGAGATTTAGTCAATCAACCCTGTTTGACAAATGTTAGAATAATTGGGTAGTTGACAACGTTAAGTAATATATATTTTTTTTAATCATTTTAGTTTAGCCCTGAAAACCTGATTAATTTGCGATAATGTCAATTCAACCAGAATCAGATCGAGATTTTAAGAGATTTTAACATTGTGATAATATACTTTGTTGTCCAAAAAGAAAACTAATGCGTTAATAATTTACTAAAAAAATTGTGCTTTTAGGGAACAAACTATATTATTTTACCACTAAAATTTCTTTTTAAAGTTCCGTTCTGATTCACCCCGTTTTACTGTACTATTTTATAATTTCAATGTGTAGCTACAAAGCCCTACTACAGTTTGTTAACTAACAAAGTAAGTATATAAGTGTACATACACTGCTCTCGGAGAGTCGCTTGGTCTTCTTGGTGGGCGCGGGCATGACGCTGGAGAGGTCAATCGGCTTGCGTTTGTTGCCCGAGGTGGTGCGCTCGCGCTTCAGCAGCGAGCCCGACAGGTACTGGTGCAGCTGCTTGCGGCGGACGTGGCGCGCCTGGGGACGGATTTTACGTGAAGTGGAGATTAGTAGTTTTAACTATTCTAATATTATAAAAACGAAAAGTTTGTGAGGTTGTTGGGGGTAATCTCTGGATCTACTAAACCGATTTAAAAAAATCTTTTACTCATAGAAAGCCACGTTATTTGTGAGTGTCATATATAACAACATTCTTCGACACACGGGAGCGGAGCAGTAACCAAAGACGATACTTAACATGGGTGAAAATATCCACGCGCACGAAGTCGCGGGCAGAAGCTAGTAGCTTATAATAGCGTTTAGTTTTGCAAAAACGAATCAACCCATGGCGAAATTTTTTTAATTTTTCGAAGTTAAGTATTTTACAGACTGAGTAACCAAGTATATAAAGCATATTATAATATTAACAACTAGCTAATTACAAGTCACTTCATATAGCTTAAAGAAGACCATTACAGAAAGTTATTTAACAATGATCCATTCTAAGCACATGTTTGTAATTGGCATATTTAATTAATTTGACGTTATTAATTAGATTGTGAGTTGGCTCTTATCGGCAGAACTATCTCCAATTTATAATACAACAACAAATAGCAAAAAAAAAAAAAGTACAGTCTATAATCACCTCTATAGTCATTCCTTCCCTCAACATATGAGCACTCTCTGCCTGGTAGTTGACAGAATCGGTAAACGTCAATATATCATACGTCAGATCTACATTCAAGTTGGTCTTCTCAAACACCAGTCCGATAAACCACATGGAACAGAAGTTGGCTACGATTTCTCCCTGAAATTGTCAAACATACTGTTTTACTACTGTGTCAATTATATGTTGTAGGTTATACATTCTCTTTTGTATGTAGTGAGCTGTCCTTTTCTGCTGTGGGTAGCAGTTGATTCCCATCATTAGGGTTGGTGCTTGAAAATAAAATGCACATACAATAATTAGGATTAGGTTTAAGCTTTTGACAGACTTTTAGTATAGGTTGGTCTTAAAATACAGCACTAGATTGACGTACAGACAGCACATCAAGCTATCTCAAACTGTTTTATTTTTCAAGTCAAGTCAAGTCAACACATTTATTTCAATTAGACCATTTACAGGCACTTTTGAATTGTCAAGAAGTTACTCATACAAAAAGTTGAAGCTAGTTTCGCAATTAAACATGAACCTTATTCTTTTGTGATAAATTTGAAAGATTGGGGTGACTAGATGTGCTCTGTACAATGATGTTTAAGAGTAAAAGGGCTGTCATCGTTTCCGTGTGAGTGAGATGGAGCTATATGGAGGGGTAATACTTATATTTTGAAGAATGTTCATCTGAATCTCAGTATGAATCTGTCAAAATGCTTTTAACTTACCTGGACAATCTCCACCGTTAGTCTATCATAGTACCTATGTCACATTGGGATGGGGGGGGGGGGGTGTCTTTTCCACAAAAGCCATTAATGGACGAAAAAAATGATTGAGTATTAAGTGCTTAATGAAGAGTTAAAGTTACATTTTTGACGCTGATTGTTGCTGAGAGGGGGAATACCACCATCCTTTGAGTTGACATATTCAAATATTACATTTTATTCCCTACTCACATTTTCATTTTTTTTAACTTCAGGCGCAGGATCTGTTGCTACTGGAGCTCCTAAAACAGAATGACTCTCAATTAGTGCTTTAATTATTTTAGAAGATAATAGGACTTAACAGAATCTGAGTATTTGTTCAGGTTTTCCAGCAATCATTTTTACTCAATGTTACTTAGTTCTATGTTACCAGTCTTACCAAGAAGTATTGTGTTGCTCACTAATTGGGTTGTGAAGGTCAGTCATGTAAAACACTGGTATTCAGCAGCATCCAGTTAGGGTCAGCTCAAAACGAGACGCACGAGACGACGAAAATGTAACTGCTTCTAAAATATAACTGTATTTACTACACGAAAAGATACACATTTCATTGTAAGAATTCAGAATATGTTACATGATGCAGCGTTGAACTAACTAACTGCCTCGTTAGCCTAGTGCTCCCAAGCGCGACTGCTACGCTAGAGGTCTTGGGTTCGATTCCCAGGTCGAGCAAAGTGTTATTGAGTTTTTCTATGAAATTCTCAGTAGCAGCCCAGACTCAGGATTTGTGTCGGTTAATGGCAATAGGCTCGCCCCCTATTACATGTGACCTACACATACTCTCTCTCTCCTCTGCCTAACCCTTCGGGGAATACAGTCATGATGGTATTTATTTTTTATGCAGCTCTGAATTCTCACAATAAAATATGTATCTTTTCGTAAGGAATACTTTGAGTCACTCTGCCATAATGTGCGCGCAGTGTCGCGTCTCGCTGTGAACTGACCCTTGACCCTGACTGAAAGCCGACCCCGACATAGTTGGGAAAAGGGCAACGCAGATGATATTACTTAGTTTGTGGGGCAATGTGCTTAGTTCACGGTTTTATGATGTCTTTTTACACGCTGAATGCTCATTGAAATTGAAGGTACCTGGCGGCAAAGCAAGCGGCTGTCCGTTGTTAGTGCTGAGCGGCACCGAGTTGTAGCACTCCGGGTTCACGTGCGCTATAGTGATGTGCGAGTTACGCTCCAGGGTAGCTGCAACAAATATACACTGGTCAAGGTAGCTCACCAAGTTCTAAATTCCTTACTTTTGTTTTACTGTGGTAGATTAATGGATCAGGTGATCAATGCTTGTGCCTTCTGTGTATGATGAGAGGCTCCAGTGGGACAGTAATAGGCTGGTATAGTAACCGCCACGAGACGTGAGCACAAACTTCAAGTTAATTTTTGGATTGTTTTCTGGGGCGCCGACGCTGCACACGATTGGGTCGGATCGATCGTATGCAGCACCGGCGCCCCAAAAAAACCCAAAAAATTAGCTTGAAGTTTGTGCTCACGATTCGTGGCGGCTACTTTATCATTTTCACTTCTTTTGCGTTACACTTTATTTTAGCCCTGATAACCAGTTTAATTTTCAATTACCTGTAAAATTAGATTTTTTGTTGTTTTGAAAATTATTTTGTAATATGAGTTGCAAATAATTTCCGTCACAGCAGCCTATTCGCATACGAAATCCATGAGGGAATTGCGTTTGATAGCATGGCTCATTTTTAGCTGATATTTGTTATGATCATTTAACACAACAATGTAGCTCTCGCAATTATATGTGCTGGAAGTAGTCATATTTACAAAATAGTACCAATATGTAACTACCTCGGTAGCCTAGTGGTCCTAAGCGCGACTGCTACGCTAGAGGTCTTGGGTTCGATTCCCAGGTCGCGTAAAGTGTTATTGGATTTTTCTATGAAATTCTCAGTAGCAGCTCGGAGTTAGGATTTGTGCCCGGGTAATGGCAATAGGCTAGCCCCCTATTACATGGGACCTAACCATACCGGCGAACTGTGGGTGTATGTACACCTCTGTCTAACCCTTCAGGCAATACAGGCGTGATCGTATGTACCAATATTTATTAAAGCGATGACGAAATTTGAAAGTGGCAATTTCCACAATCTAATTATAATATAACACATACGAGTAAATAGCGTGACCTCAAACTCCTAATATCCCAGCTGTAGAGGAGTCATTGACCCAATTTTCACGCCTCATTAAGCAAAGTAATGCGTTTTTAAATTATAACTACGCATTTTATAAATGTTTCGTTAAATACATTTTAGGTATTTTGTTAAATGAGATGTATTAATTGTTTTAGTAAATAAATTTAGACTCGCAACGTGTTTAGATACATATCTGACATTCTTGTTCAAATTAAGCAAATCTTCTATATTTTAGGTTGACTAAATGCCAATGTGCAGCTCAGTGGATGGAATGCAACTAGTTTCCATATTGTCTGTCTTATTAGAAAAAATTTCAGTACAAATCCTCACTCCTAGCTGCAGGAGTTAGGATTTGTGCCCGGGTAATGGCATTAGGCTCGCCCTCTATCACATGGGACCAAAAACATACCGGCGAACTGTGGGTTTACATTGGTACACCACTGCCTAACCCTTTGGGGAATACAGGTGTGATGGTACGTTAATGTTAAGATGGTATCAGTCTGTAGTTATTATCAACTCACTGATAAGATGTCGTATCTTGCTCTCGATGAGGCCGCACCACTGCAGCTGGTCGTCGGTGGTGGCTGAGGAGGCGAGCAGCACTATGAAGTGTTTGTAGCGCGAGAAGAAGTTCGGCGCCTCGAACAGGCGCTCCCAGCCGCACTTGCCGAGCATTATCTCATCAGTTATTGCTAGCCCTGTCGACAAAACATTATACGGTAAAGATAAATATTCTATTTAGGGTTAACCTATTTTTGATTTTTTGGTCTTGGGTTCGATTCCCAGGTCGAACAAAAAGTGTTATTGGGGGTTTCTACGAAATTCTCAATAGCAGCTCGGACTTAGGGTTTGTGCACGGTTAATGGCAATAGGCTCGGCCCGTATTACATGGGACCTAAACATACCGGCGTAATGTGAGCGCACATTAGTACACCTCTGCCTAACCCTTTAGGGAATACTGGCGTAATGGTATGTACATACATACCATCACGCCTCTATTCCCCTAAGGGTTAGAGGGTTATGGATATGTCTTATTACACATACATATGTGTAATAAGACACATTCATAGGAAGCACATGTTGTTTTAGTTTTTAGGTGAAATATTTAATGAGATTTTTTTGAGGGAACTTACAGCAATGCCTAAAGCAGTGCTCGTAAAAAATACAAAGTTGATGGCCATGTACAAGTTACCATAGACAAATACTAAACTAAAAACTTCACAATTACATACCCAGTCTAAACTCCTCACAGATGACGGTCCTAGTGGAGGCGCACACGTTGAACGTGGAGTTCTGCTGCGGGTACGCCGGCGTGATGATCGGCATCAGGTGGAAGCGGTCGGATATGTTCACCTGGGGACACAATATAACGTTATATTAGGATACTGATAATGAAACATGGTATAGTAGCCGCTACGAGTCGTGAGCACAAACATCCAAGTTCATTTTTGGGTTTTTGGGTTCCCCACTGGGTTTTAAAAAACCCACGAACAATACTGGCCGTCTTTGACGCTGGTCAGCATAATCAGATGTAGTTAAAAGAAACTAAGTATCGTCGTGTTTTGATATTAATTCGATGCTGTGACGGCTTACTGGTTAAGGCGGCCCGGCTGTATCGTAAAAACCGGGCAAGAATCAAAGTGAGTTATTCAATTTTTAATGTACTTTCTAAGTTTGTATTACACTTCACTGACATTGGTGGGGCAAAATATCTTAGTAATCTGGATTCATTATACATATACAGTTGGAATCGCCTGGAGCAAGCATGGTGAGTGATCACCATGCCTTCTCTGTACACTCTAATAGGCTTGCTTGGCTGATAATAATATCCGTTACATCTGCAAAGATCCTTCAACTAAACTGTCATTTAAAAAAGAACAGATAAAGTCGCAAATCTCACCCTAGGATCCCAAACTGGAAAGCCTAGGTTGACAGAATCAGGCTGTTTCAACAGCACAGGCTGTGGCCACTTCCACTGGCTGAATACCAGGAAGAACTTGTGCACCAGTGTGGCCGGCAGCGCGTTGGGGTACAGCTGGCACGTGCGCGCCACCAGCATGGCCCACGACACGCCGCCCAGGTAGCCCAGCGTGTTGGAGTAGATGCCGTGCCCTGCGGGACACGAGGAAATGAGTCATGTTGTTCCGGGAACACATATCTTAACAGTCAAAGTCAAATAATTTATTCTAATTAGACCATTAAAAGGCACTTTTGAACGTCAATTATATGTGAAAAAATTAATAATATTAAATCTCGTTGCCTATTCCAAAAGGTGGAGAAAAATGGGCAAGAAACTCTGTACATAGTCTTTTAAAAAAAGCATTACAATAAGTTGTACTAAAATCTTATTTATTGATTCAAAGCAACTAAAAAATCGAATTTTACGGTAAATTAAAAATGAATTTTAGAGAAGTTGTTTCTTGGATTTATGTGTTTCACCTACATTACGCAATTTTCAACCTCTGTTGAATCGAAATTGAAATTGTCTGTTGAATTTTAGCAACTTAACAAAACAAACGAAAAACAGCTCAAGCATACTGCTGCGTAGATCTTTAGTAATGATTTTATCGTTTCAGTAAGGAATCACGAAAGGTAAGGACGCTCTTGGGATCCCCGGCGTAATTGAGTAGATGACACACTAATCAATTGACATACTTTTTATGAGCTGTCAAAACGCTATTTCCCCATAGATTTTGTATGAAAATTAATCGGGTTTTCAGGGGTAAAATAAAGTTTTTTTTTAGAGAAGTTATGTCCTGTAGTTATTGTTTAAAAGTGTCTTCTACCTAATTGTAAGAAGGAAGTCTGGCAGACAAAAGAAAGTATACTTACGTTTAGCCCACAGCTTGATGGCTCGCAGCGTCAGCCGGAAGTTGTTGATGTTGGGCACGAGGCGCAGGATCTCGTCGGTCACGCGGCAACCGTTGAGGGAGCGCACGCATTTCTGATCTAGATTCTTTAGAAGCATGTCGTCGCGCAAGTCAAATGAGTCTGTAAAGAAAAATAAGTTGATAATTCTTTGCACCTTTTTTTTCTTTTTCGGATGGGAAATCTTCAAATGACTTCCCCCGCCCTGGGCGGGGAGGGAGTGTCCGACTTTTACTGACTAAAACCCCTTCCATGTTCCTTCTGGTGCTCTTTGCGTTCCGGGGGCGCGGTATCTCTTTCGACCGACCCTTGGCCCCGGCAGGAATTCTTTGCACCTTGGAGTATTAAATACAAGTTAAGATGAATATATTTTTTTAAGACCAGTTTTACAAATGCACAAATTTTTACAAATGCATTTTTTTTTTCTTAACTTATTAAGAAAAAAAAAATGCATTTGTTTCTGAGTTAGTAGCTTAGAAATCCATCCATACCATCACGTCTGTATTCCCCGAAGGGTTAGGCAGAGGTGTACACCCACAGTTCGCCGGTATGTTTAGGTCCCATGTAATAGGGGGCGAGGCTATTGCCATTAACCAGGCACAAATCCTAACTCCGAGCTGCTACTGAGAAATTCATAGAAAAACCCAACATTACTTTTTGCTCGACATGGGAATCGAACCCAAGACTTCTAGCGTAGCAGTCGCGCTTACGACCACTAGGCCAACGAGGCAATTAGCTAAGAAATAAACGCATTTTTCTTCTTCTTTTACACGTATTAAAAACTCTAAGAGTCATAGTAGCAATATCAAAAATACATAAGAACGCACACAAAAGAAACAATTCCTTTTTATGTACCAGTTACACAAAAAATACTGTTTGCTACAATGGCTGCCTTGAACAGTAGGTACCATAGAATTTCCGGTTCCTTTCTATTGTGAATTTCAATATCAACAAAGATGTCTTTGAAACGTTCTAATCCACAAACCGAGGGCTTCGTTGCGAACGTATTATTAAATTGCAAAATTGAAATGTATTTATATTCTTTTGTTAATTTCTAGTAACATAACCATAACAGAGAACATTCACCTTTTCATAGAAATCTGAGTAAAAAAACCTGGTATGTGATCATGATTGTAATAACCGAAGGGAGATAAAAAATATTAGATCATAAAAAGTCAGTAAAACCCAAGAATGTCAAAGAGGGTGTAAACTAACTCTATGGAACAGAGTTGTCAAGATGTCTACTTATCTGCTGAAATATAAAATGATTTAAATTCAGTACAGACTAAAACCTAACAACGAAAAATATTAAAATAAAATTCAAATACTAACTGCCTCGTTAGCCTAGTGGTCCTAAGCTCGACTGCTACGCTAGAGGTCTTGGGTCTGATTCCCGGGTCAAGAAGTGTTATTGGGTTTTTCTATGTAATTCTCAGTTGCAGCTCAGAGTTAATTTGTTCCCGGTTAATGGCAATAGGATCGCCCTCTATTACATGGGACCTAAAACATACCGGCGGACCGCAGGTGTACTTTGGCACATCTCTTCCAAACCCTTCGGGGAATAGTCGTAATTGCATTGTCAAGTAGTACTAACTAATTTCAAATATTTTTTTTACAGAAAACAATTTGAATGTTCAATCGTTCAAACATTCGTTATTGTGGCGGCCATGATGTGACGTCACTGATTTACGTCAAATGTTTAGCTCCAAATCCAAATCGAAGGTATTTCCTGTGTTGTCAGTCGGTTTAAAAAACCAAGCAAGTAAAATAAATGCTTGTTAAAACGAACAGCCATGACCTCCGACAAATGTAGAGGCAATGATAATGTTAATTTATGTATTTAACACAACTAACGAGTCATGAAAAGAAACTTTGTATTCATAAAATTGATATTTCTCAATATTCACGAAATCATTGTTAAATGTACCTAATTGCAAGTAGAGTAAGAATCATTTCTTATAAGTTTTCTGGACTCGCAACAAAGTCGCGGTCAAAAGCAGTGTTTTTATAACAAAAAGGTCAGTTCACACCGAGACGCGACGTGACGCGACGCTGCGCGCACATCAACTCAAATTATTATTTTATTTACTACACGAAAACATACATATTTCATTGTGAGAAATCACACGACGCAGCACCATCCAGCACCGTATTCTCACAATGAAACGTGTATCTTTTCGTGTAGTAAATAAAGTTATATCTTGAGTCGATGTGCGCGCAGCGTTGCGTCACTGTGTGAACTGACCCTAACTGTTAGGTATACAGATGTAAGGTGTGAATTTATGATGGAAGCGCTAAGTGTTTTCAAACAGTACGCTTCTAACAATGAATGAATTACGATTTTCTATGAACGTCATTCGGCCGTCGTTGTAGTCTTCTACATTGTTTTCTCTATTTATGTGTTGACTACTACACTCCCTTAAAGTGTCCATCAATGAACACCTGTATACACGGCGAAGGGCGCGATAAACAACGATTATTTCTACACTAATATTATAAAGAGGAAAAACTTTTTTGTTTGTTTTTGAGTTTGTAAGGAATAGGCTCCGATACTACTGGACCATTTAAACCATTTTTTCACCAATAGATAGCTACATTATTCCTGAGTAGCATATTTAACATCACGCTACGACCTACGGGAGCGGAGAAAGACGTAAACACGGGTGAAATAAGCTACGAGGTAAATGTCGCGGGCAGGTCGCTAGTCGTTAATAAACGACAAAAAATGGTAGCTGGGGTAGGTCTAGAATCTTGCACTAAACCCATAGTACTGTTTTCGTCACGATGTCGAGTCCACTCTAAAATTTTTGCTACGCTATAAAAATATGTCTCGGGAAATTAGTAAGTAATACCATCACGCCTGTATTCCCCGAAGGGTTAGGCAGAGGTGTGCCAATGTACACCCACCGTTCGCCAGTATGTTTAGGTCCCATGTAATAGGGGGCGAGCCTATTGCCCTTAACCGGGCACAAATCCTAACTCCAAACTGCTATTGAAAATTTCGTAGAAAAACCCAATAACACTTTTTGCTCGACCTGGGAATCGAGTCCAAAACCTCTAGCATAGCAGTCGCGCTTAAAACCAGTAGGTCAAAGAGGCAGTTAATATGTAATCTCGGGTTTTTATGGACAAACATGCCTATTGTTGTTTACGTATCCGCTGTGTTGCAATACTACTTGCAATAGGCATGAAATCATCCCGATTTGAGGGGTCGGAAACATTGCATCATGATTCATAATGATGATAACCTCTTAGGGAAATCCCCAGAGTAAGACGCCAGATAAAAGCAACAAAAACATAAACTGGTCTGGTTATCTGTTAGGTAGTTATATTTTTTTATTTATTTAATATAAAGTGAATGAATGTATGTTTGACATTGACTCAATACTCAATCATGTACTGCAATGTACAATGTACATGCGTACGTGGTAAATAAACATTGGAAAATCCAACAATTGTGGACTCCCTCCGGCCCAGCAAACAGCAGGGATTGGGGGGGGGGGGGGGCGACTGTATGAAGACAGACAACGTTCGCGTGCAACCCGACACCTGCACAGAGTCGCCCTAACGAAACTGGCATTAGCATAAACTGCTGCAGCCGGAGTATTCTAACAAGTACTGGCGTAAAAGCAAGCAAGTAATGCTTAAGTTGGTTGGTGGACGAAAACAATTCATTTAATACAAATAAATAATATCAACAGGTAATTGTTATGCCGCCTCAACTGAACTGAGGTACATTTCAATGTAATTGCTTTAAACACTGTTTAGCTTCTTCATTCAGAGGAATGGAAAACAGTGATGTTATCTCTGTAGAATAGTCTAGAATGTAGTATTGTAGTAATAAAACTAACACAAACACACACACACACACACGATTACGCCTGTACCAATGTACACCCACAGTTCTGTTGTATGTTTTGGTCAGGTCCCATGCAATAGGCGGCGAGCCTATTGCCATTAGCCGGGCACAAATCCTAACTCCGAGCTGCTACTGAAAATTTCCTGGGAATCAAACCCTCGTAGAGTATAAAACTATTGAATCTATAATTTTTTCATTACGAACTATGAACACATATCAGGCTTCGGTATGCGGATATGATCTCTCCCTGGTCGTGTTAGATGATCGAACTGTCGAACTAAGCGTGTTAAGGATGAGGGAGTGTACCTGTGTTTGCGCACACATTGGTGCACTATAACATCTCCTGCGTAGCGCCCGTGGCGTGACCATTATTCGGGACTATATTATTATTATGATGTAATAAGGACCATCTTACCTGGTATTTCCTTGAGAGCCAGCCTCGCAAACAGCAAATCGATCTCAATTCCGTCGAAGTTCATCTTGATGACGGGCACGAATGCGTCTTCCACTGCTCTCAATTCTTTTACCTACACAGAAATAATGATAATGAATAATGAGTTTAAGTTTTTCTCTTGTTGGTTATAATACCAAGTCCAGGATACAAGAAGTGTAATGAAATTCGTTGGTCCATGACTAGAAACATAATGTTTAACTTAACAAACCAATCAGTAATAATCAAAACATTATATTACGGGAGTGTTAGAAAAGTCTGCTTACTCCTTGGAGGAATACAAGCGTAATGTTATGTTAGATGCACATGGTCTGTGTTTATAACATTTCTTCTTCTTCGTTATCTCCTTCTGATTGGTTTGTTAAGATACATTTTTTCGACGCCATAATTGTCCAAGATGCCAGCCTATTATATCCTTTATTATTGTCTTGATAAAGTAGGTTGTATATTAACATGTTTTCCAACCAGTGGATCGTTTCTGCTTATTTATTTTCTACATTATTATTTCGTTAATAGAAAGAACGTGTCTAAAAACAGATAGCTTTTTTTAACTGCTACACTTCAAAACAACTTATTTTTTATTAAAGTTAAATGTTGCCAGCATTTCAACACGCGGAAAACTTTGAATTGGGGTGAGTTAAAATATTTAACAGAATAAAAGCCGTTGCTCAATGATTACATAAAAATGTTGAATCTAAAGGTATTTGATGTGAATTTGAAAGTCTTCATCTGAACTCGTTTTGAAATTTTACGAAGGTTGCGAAACATTTGCTACTCTTGTTTTAGTAGCCGTGCTTTAAATGTTGTATTACGCAAATTAGAGCACGAGACGTTTATCACGAAGATATTTTAAGGCGCGACGGATTTTTAACTCTATACAAAAAATCCAGGTACCACTAAAAATCGCAAATCAAAATACATATAATACGAGAATATAGGTGAACACATCACGACGATAAAGTATCCAGACATCGGTAAAAAAAAATCCGCGTAAAAAATTGCACGTGGGAACAAAAGCTTATTGCTTTTTTTTTCAAATATTTACATAGTTATTTTCCCAACTGTATGATTGTAAAAATTAAAGCCAATATAAATAAGCACCTAGTGAATGGGCTCTCTTTGCTTGCTTTCTAGTTCTACAAACCTGTGGCTGCAGTTTCAGCAGGTCATAGAAAGACGCGAAGTAGTCAGTCCGGTCGATATGACGCGGCGCTACGCACAACGCGTCTATGTCAGCACCTCTGTGATGTACCTGTAAGAATTACATAGTGTTCTGAATTGGTTCCCATTTTCCAAAGTACGTGGGGGGTACCTCATCAGTGTAGCCGTATGTGCGTCCGGTAGCCTTTAACACAAAAGAAATAGAGTTGAGAATTGCGTAACTGTGTGCAAGATTCGCAAAAAATAATTTCGCGTGTTATTATTTTTTGCACACAATTTTCAACTCTATTGGTGGAGTTATCTTTTAAAGGAGCACATTAAGGGTTTCTGGATAAAATTGAGCCATATCCTTTATCAATGTCATTTAATTGTACAAACATGAAGACATAAAACGACTGAAATGCTGCGGGTTGTGCGCAAGACAATACCGCGCCCCCGGAACGCAAAGGGCACAAGAAGGAACATGGTAAAAGTCTGACACTCCCTCCCGTTCCGCCCAGGGCGGGAGAAGTCATCTGATAATTTCCCATCGGTAAAAAAAAAGACTCGACTGAAGACGCCCGAGACATCATATTTATCGACAAGGTGTTGCTGCCCTAGGAGGAGTTGTGGTAAATCAAATGATTTTTTTCCCACCGATACGCAAAACAAAGTGAAATCATGGACCACCTAGCTATACAATCTCACGTCTCAACCAAGAGCTCTTGAGGAACAAACACTGTAGATAAAATGGGAAAAATCATGTCATGGCCCAGTTGTTACGGAACGCGCAGGTTCCATACCGGGCACGTACCAATATGATTTTTTCAATTCATATGTACTTTCTAAGTTTATTTTGGACATCTCTCACATCGGTGAAAGAAAACATCCTAAGGAAACCTGGACATATAATGAATATAAGTCTGAAATCGCCAAACCGCCTTGAGCAAGCATGGTGATCAATGCTCATGCCTTTTCTGCATGAAACAAGGTCTTTGCCCTGCAGTGGAATAATAATAGGCTGGTATTATTTATTGTGTGCTAAGTGTGCTATTGTGGCGAAGAGATTTAGCTGGTTCTGACTAATGAATGAGTCACTTACCCCCAATCGATAAGACCCAAAGGTATAAATATTCCCCCCAACAGTATCAGCAACACTAGGCGGCATGTTCTTCCGCATAGACTCCTCCCTGATCCACTGCCTCACGAGCCGGTGCAGTGCTCCCAACACTTCCATACGATGATGCATCTCTTGCTCCGACTCAAACACTCCATATGGGACCAGGGATTCTTTTAAGTCTGTTGTTTTCTCTATGTCAATGGGCTTTGGACCTGGGTGGAAGATAATGATGTTAGTGAATGTTAAAATAAAGGTTATAATGTCACGGCAAGTTATGTTGCCAACATTCCTTGACTTAGATGCTCAAAAACAAAAATATTTTATATTATACTGGCTTTTACCCGCGTAAATGTCGGTTATCGCAAAGCAGACAAAAAGTAGCCCAGGGGTTCAAACTTACTCTGTACCAAATTTCATCAAAATTGGTTTAGTGGTTTTCTCGCGAATTCGTAATAAACAGACAGCCAGAGTTGCTTTCACATTTATAATATTACTAGTATGGACTAATCTTCTATAACTTCAAACATAATGTTTAAGAATTGTTTCAATATAGGTCATATGGTGTTAATATTAACCTCCGATAGCTGGAAATGGTAGCTGATCTGTTATTAATGAAAACTGCAGGATCAAAAAGGTCAAAGGTATCCATAGTAGTATTGATTTCGGTATTTCTCACAACAATGTATGACCAGTTGAATGAGGGACAACACAAGGACAAGATAATTTAAACTAACATTCACTGATGTTATAAATGCCAAAGTAATTCTGGCTGTCTGATTGTTTGTTACCTCATCACAGCAAAAGTACTGAACCAATTGTAATCAAATTTAACAAAATGGTAGCTTGCAATCTGGATAACGATATTATAGACTATTATTTAATCTGCGACTTAGTTCGCGCCCACAATATTCGATTTTTATGTGGACAAAGTCGAGAGTAAAGATAAATTATTTGATAAAAAAATAGCAATCAAAACCTTATTTAAAAGATGTTGTAATTAGATTTCAAAGTATTTCTCTGGAGAGAGCAACTGCAGATTGAGGATTCTCCTTCAATAAGACCTTTGTTCAATCAGCCTGCTTTAATGTGGTTTTGAAGTCAGTATTTGAAGATGATAAAATATCTAATATGTTTCATGTTTTACTAAATAATATAATAGATACACACCTGCCATAGAAATAGCAGAGGTCATGCCCAAAGTCTTCAAATTCTGCTGATTTTGGTGCTCATTGCCCTTTGTAACATTTATCGGTGGTATTGGAGCATTGCTGTGCGAATACTGCGATGCTGGCCACATCTTGGACATACTTCATGAACTTCTTTACTATAAAATATAAACCGCTTGCGGTAACTGTCAACTCATATAATTAAGTGGGGCTCATTTATATAAAAATGCTCTCCTTTTGGACAACTGCTGGGTCTCTTATAAAGCTCGTACAATTATCTGGAATGAGGATTGTTTGATTTAAAGGTGGTACATACATAAGACACATTACGGATTGCAACAGAGAAAATATTGTAGTGTATTACACTCATTTGGTTAATATTTTATTTTGAGGTAAAAATGGAGGTTTCTGTTTCACAATGTATTATCTTATTTCTAGACATATTGGTTAGGCTGTTATTGGTGGCTGTACAAGACCATGACCAATAATTTGTAATATTTATGATGCAATGTATAAGAAGCTGTTGACAAACAGTAGTAAATAAATAAAGTACAAAAACATTTCAATGATACAAAATGAAATTTCTAAACCTTGATTGGAGCTGGCTTTGCTATACATAGATTCTGGATATTACCCTTGAAAGAATGGATTAGTGTGTTTAACACAAATTTCTACTATCATTCAAGGTTTTGATAGCACAGTAAATACTTCTGCTGGAATTATATTCTTTTGAATAAATAATTTCAAAACATGGTTGTATTAACCCCAAAATCCTTACCTTATCATTGCCTTGTAGTAATTGAATTGAAAACAATTTCACAACAATGGGAATAAACAAATATTAAAAAGGTTATTGACATTTTAATTAACAAAGTATTATTATCATAGATGAGTACTGTTAACCCAATCCTAATCAAGAATGAACGGTAAATATTGATAGTTCGAGGTGTAACCAAAATCAATAGATATATTGTTTGTCATTGACTAGTGTTTCATTGAAGAACTTACCAGGGGCAATATTTTGCTTGTAAATAAATAATGACGTAAATCCCACGAAACTATACTACAAATATATGTGCGACATTTTACCTATGCAGATTAAATTCGAAGAAGCCGTTTGTGATGCGTAAGCAAAAATCGAACTTTTAGAAAGCACTATACTATTTGTGGACGCAAATCGGGATCGTTCACCTACTTTTTAATCACCGTCTTTATTTAGCGGCTACGCGAGCACACAAAATATTTAACCACATAATTCAAAAGAACGCACATCTAATAAATAAGAAAAAAACCAAGAACATTACTTGTCTTGTTAACAAGAGATCCGTGGTAAAATTCTTTTGTTGTCTGTATGAAGTAAGGTCGCCACTTATGTAAATATGACCCTCACTGATATCTGAACCTTGAATCTCAATGCGAATTCGCAAAGAAGAGATTACAATACATAATCTCTACACTTATCATGAAAAACATAAAGAAAACGAATACGCATTAGAAAAGCTCACGTTGCCCTGAGCACCTGAGCAGATTGTTATTACGTTACCGAGCACTTTATCGTGCCCTATCAATGATAGAACAGTTCCCACTCACCAATTTAATATATCATCCGGCCTAAGCTGCTATATTTTACACATGCAGGTATTTGAAATCATAATAAAAGAAAGAAACAAACATTAATTTCCAAACAAGCACCCAACAGTCGCCAACAACAAGGCAGCCATTTTTACAAAGATGGCGCTAATATTCCTTGCCAGCATAAAAAAATTAAGCCAGTGTTCACTATGTCACTATAATATTAACAAAACAAAAAGAAAATAATTTACCAGATGAAAACTAATAATTTAAAATTAAAAGATTTGTACTAAATTGACTTGAGAAATCATAAATAATTATTGTTTCAGAAAGTAGCTTCATTTGTGATTTTAGTTAAACAAAAATAAATTAATCGCATAAACAATTAGTAAACGCTAAAGCAATAACGAAACGTCTACGGGTGCGTTCAAAGTTTCAAATATTTGAGTACTTTTGCGCATGCTCCATTGGCAGTTTTTTCAGTGACGTATCACAAAACTCCGTTGAACTCGTTCACATATCACTATCTCTTTTCATGTGCTACCAAAAGAAAGGGATTGATAGAGAGCCGGTTGATGTTTTCGTGTCAGCCTTGTGCCCATTTACGAGGAGTAGGTAAAATCCGCCATCTTGAGAGTGAATTCAAGAATGTGAGGACTTTTAGCAGAGTTAAGTGAATTTCTTTAGTAATTTTATTATTAAATGGATTTATATTTGTCCACCACGCGATTTCGTACCCTTTATACGAGCCGGTGGCACTAACGGAAATACTTTGCGCGTCGTTATAAAGCTTAAACGCCGAATTCCTTGATAGTGTTTATGTGACAGGAGAAGACACCGTAAGCTTTCTAATAGTTTTTTGCGTGTCTATTTCCGTTTTCCATCTCGACGATCGTTAACATATACGTGAAAGTGAAATAGGTATCGCGTATCGTTGCACAGTTTTCGTTATAGGGCTTCGCTATGTTTTTTTCTGGTCGAAAATGCGGTTAGATGGGCGTTGTTGGTCGGCGATCGGTGGAGTTAAGTCGGGGCCTGTGTCGGCGTCCTGGTGAGGGCCTGGGCCGGTCGGGCGGGCTGAGCGCGCGGCCGCCGCAGAGGATGCGAAGCGCGAGGGTGGTCTAGCAAGGTGTTAAAGTGTTTGAACTAGTGTTATTGTGAAAATGTCGACGACTATGAGGCCAACTCTTCAGACTGTCCCGGAGTCGTTGCCGGCTGACCACGTGACGAGCCCAGCGCCGGCCCCCGCGGCGACCACGGCCACCGCAGCGCCCTCGGCGCCCAGGCATCCCAGACCTATGTTCAAGGTAAGTGACCACATCTGTTTTGATTCCCCAGTCATATTGCTAACTGCTGCTGATAAACAAATCTGATAACATCCACAACAAGTGCCTTACATAACTATATTCAGAATGAAACTTCATTTGTATATTTATTGTTTTTGTAGCATAAACTAATAACTGGACCTTTTGTTTTTTTTAATTACATACACAAGTATTGCTACATTCTTATCAGAGGTTCAATATTTGAAGGAGATAAGGTTGGATTAATTTATGGTAGTACATAGGTAATCTGTAGATTGTGTTTGACTATAATACACATGAATTAATAAATTGTGTAAACTTTCAAAGGTAGCCTAGAGTGGATAGAAAGTGTGTTCAGCGTAGCATGGCATCTAAACTATAAAATACTACATGAAAAAACATATTTACAATTTTCTATTCTTAATTAATTGTTTTGTTAGCATAAAATTATTGACATCTGAATAAATATGAAGTATTTCACTCAATATTTGAATTAGATGACTAAAAAGGTGATTGCCATGATAATTTCACAATTTTAGACAGCTTGTAACAAGATCTAGATTATATTGGGTACCTAATTTATTCAAAAGAATTAAGAAACCGCTTAAAAAGTGCAAGCTCTAATAATATTGGTAAACAGAGCTTATCTTTAAAGTAACTGTAATCAAAATAACAAACTATATGTCTAGTGCTTATACAATCTACATGTGATCCTTCTGACCGAATTCAAAAATTTTAAGAACACATTTTCAGTCAAAAAATGCAACATTATGTAATAACCAGAATGTATAAAACTGGTACATAACAACCAACAAGTTGAAGTCATTAAATTGAATGGAAAAAAAAGTGGGTAGTACTGGTACAGACCAGCAACAATGTGCAGGATTACTCATTCATATCACTTATCTCTTTGCATTGTGATGTTATATAAAAACCAGGGCTTTTGTTTAATTAAAAACTGCTCTAGACAATACATTGACTCACTTGGACATTTACCTATGTACCCAGTATGATAAAAAAAAAGTATTTAGAACTATGGTAGGCAGGATCTGTTAAACTTTTAGTTTTCAAAAATGGAACAATTTAAAAGTTAATGCAGCCTATCACAGTCAACTTCTAGATGTTTGTTTACTCAATCTTCTGTAGATTGAATTGCAATAACTTGTCTGATTCTCTGTCCAATAAAATGTGAATTAATCATAGTTTTGTCTCATGCAATGTTGTTCAGTCTAGCAACTAGAATTAGAAGTATGTACCATATTAAGGAATAGATAAAATTAAATAAAACAAGATTTGTCTGTCTAATATCCAAATTCTCAAAGATAAATAATCTAGTCTTGTTGTGCACAATTAATCAAACTAAAAGGGTGAATTGAAAAGTATATTTTTAAGTGAATATAGGACAACAATAATAAACAGTGACTCCTATAATGTAATGTACATAGTTATTTTAAAACCAGAACTAAACCATACAAGAATGATGAAGATATTTAAATAAAAGTTGTAAATTATAAAAACCATGTGTTCAATCATACTTTGTCATTTATAAAAATAATATTGTACTGTAACTGTACATTACTCAGTAGGAATGGAAGCAATGAGTCATATTTAAATGAACATACATTACTGTTAATTTTTGGCACAAAGTAGGTAATACAAATTATATTTTTTGTTATGTAGTGTCCTCTACTAGCTGAATTGGGTATAGAGAATAAAAATCTACAATCACCTTTGATTATTAGCATACTTTTTAATATTTCGAGTTATAAAATGTATGGTTACTAAGACTATAGATTCACTTCAATGAGAAATGTAAACAAAAACAATTTAATGACAGTCTGTAAATAAATAAATGATGAATGCTTACGCTGCTGTGGAAGTAAATAAAGTTATAAAAGTGAAAAACTTTCCCGTGACTCACAAAAGTTTGAATGCTAATGAAACTTGTGAGCAGAACGACAAAGCTTGCCTTTCTTAAAAAGGAGATATAAAATAAAATAATCTGTTATAAACAGACACCTTGCTTTTTATTAAGTTCAAAAAAAAAATGCTGATTTGAATACCTTCAAGTGATATCTTAAAGCAGTGATTGTAGCAATAGTTTGCAAAGTCCTTGCATTCTCTGCTTCTTTGTTTATTTATGCCTTTACTACATTATTATTTCATGATGACTTAAGATTAAGCATAATTTGCATAGTGCAAACCTGTTGAAGGCATAATTAAAGAATATTTTATTATAGCGTCACAGAAATAAACTAAATTTGAATGAGATTAGTGTAGCTGACTTTGTTATTTGGAATTATATATAATTATTGTTTTGATATTATCAATCTACCTGTCACACATTAGTAAAATACTACCTAGTTACCTATCTATTTATTTAGGCGCCCTGCAGACAGGGCGACTTAAATTGACACAATGGTCGACTTTTTAAAAGTATTCGATAATGGGAGCTAGTTGCACAGTTTCTTGAAGTTATTATCAAAATCGACTAAAAGCAACTCAGATCAAAGTGGCTTCGTCTGTGGAACGCCCTTTACTATCACTTGGTAATTACATTTTCAGTCACTTGATGTGTCGAAATATTGAAGAAATATTACCCAATTATTTTTAAAGCCCACATGTCCAGTGACGTCACGCGTCACGTGAAAACACAAATTCCTTTTTTAAATTATATTTCAGCAGTAAAAAAGTAACTGATGACTGGGGAATCGTAATTTATGCTCCATGTTAAGCTTCTAGCCTGTTTCGTCATACGAGTGATATAAAATGTATTGTTTTGTCAACGCCATGTTGTTAAAAAATGTCTTATTTAAGCTTATGTTGTGTGCGGTATTATGTATAACAGGATAATTCGTCGGCGTGATACTTAAATATTTTGACGTGTTCTGCGTTATATCGAGTTTATGATACAACTTGGTTTTTAGGTAGGTATTTCGGTGTGAGATATTACAGATTAAAAGCGAAAACCATAATTTTAGGAAATTATCTAATATCGATTAAGACGTTATTCTGTTTTACATTATTGAAAGGCGTGTATATTAGGCGCCATGAGTCGTGAGCACAAATGTCAAGTTATTTTTTCGGTTCCTCTAGGGGTTTTTTGGGGTGTCGACGCTGCACGCGATCAGTCGCCAATCGACCAATCGCGTGCAGTGTCGCCGGCTTAAAATACCCAGAAAGGAACCTGAAATTCCGAAAATTAACTTGACATTTGTGCTTACGACTCCTGGCGACTACAATATGAAGTTTGAAACCCACCGTTACCGATACGTGCGTTCGTCAAAAAATACGTTGGCAAGCTTCTAAACAAGCGCTTTATTATAAAAATACGTATTTTAATATCTGTCTACCTATTCCAGCATTTTCATAATTGTGTCACTTCAAATATATCTTGTTATTTAAGGGTATGTTATTCGAGTTGTTTACGCGTCGGCTGGTGTTGCCTCATGCATAAGCATCGGGCCTAGGGTGTAAGGGATGAGTGGCCTTCCATCTGCCCCAGTTTTGACGATATACTTCGGTATAATAGAGCGGAGCTTTACGTAAAATTACGCGTCATTGAATAATTTTACGGTTCGGTAAAGCGTTTGTTCACCGTTGACAGGTTTTTCGCTTTTAAAGCGTGTATGATTTAATTGCGCACAGGCTATGTTGCGGGTTTTACTAAAAAGCTGGAGTTTTTATCTGATTTTTGGTTTTTATTATGGCAACTCTGTGTTTCATTTTGTTTGAATGCGTCATAGGTTTGATAACTTATCCTCCCAGCCTTTTTTTTTGCTTCCAATTATTTTACATTAAGTATAGCAGTCTATTTGATATTGGTTGTTACAAACGATAACGTAAAAACAGTTGTGTGTGCGTTTTTATTTTTATTTCTGCCGGTTGTGTATCATGTAATGGTGGATTTTAAAAATTTCTACGTTACACGTAAATAAATTTATATGTAGTTGTTGTAGGTAGGTACCTACGTAGTTTTATTACGATTTTATGAAGATGAATCCATCTCGTCTTGTATGTTAAACTTAGTTTATGTTCATAGATTTATTAATATTATCTATTTTTGGGAAAACTGTAGGTACCTAAATAAATACTTCATTCCTTAAAAAAATTAAGTACTTACTACAATCACATTTTTTTTTAATTTATTGATCTAAGGTCCCCAGTTTTTCAAATATTGATAGATATAAGATACATTCATAAAGGTAGCCTAGCCTACCTTCTAAATTATGCAATACTCTGAAGTATCGAAACAAGATTTTTATGAGTCATCTCTCAGAAATTCAACTCAATGAAAGAAACAAACACGAGTTGTGGACCTATTCTAAAGAAATAATACAATTTAAGTAATTAAAAAAAAATATACAACGTAACATGTTACAATATTGGTTCGACGTTACATTGCATGTTGCAACCATCGTCACATTATTAGTTATAGTAATCGCGACGAGTCGTGAGCACAGATGTCAAGTTAATTTATCGGTATTCGGGTTCCTTTCGGGGTGTTTTGAGGCGCCGACGCTGCACGCTATCGGTTCGACTGACGGACCAATCGCGTGCAGCGTCGGCGGCCTAAAATACCCAGAAAGGAATGCGAAATCCCGAAAATTAACTTGACAGCTGTGCTCACGACTCGTGGCGACTAATATACTCAAAAACTCTCAAACTCTGGAACTGCATTTCCCTAATCCACTATTATGTCACACGAGATGCATCATCTAAATATAACCGAACATCGGCGTAGGCGCAGTCAAAGCGAAAATATAAATGTTATTCGGTACAATCATTCTCTTTACTTCTTTATCTGTAAGTCTATTAATAATACCTTTGCCACCTAATAATCCACAAATCTACTTAAAAAAATTGCTAAATATGTTGCTAGGCGCGCAAATCTCGAGAACGGCTTGACCGATTTAGTTGATTCTTTTCTGGTTGTGTTCGTAATTATCCGGACAAGGTTTCTTTATGAACTAATTTTTTATTAAATCCACCGGTATGGTCGAAAATTAGCGCTCGTGGGAAGCCGCAGCAGTTCGCTAGAACCTAATATTAATATCGTATACTAATACCTAATATTTAATAATAGATGTTGAGTATTTATAGTACGGCTTTTGTAACAGCTGTGTAGTATTTTAGTTTCACGTTTTCAGTGTTTTAGCCTCATTTCTTGATGAAACGTCCATCGATTGACATAGTTCTCCTCGCAGACTCCTGCCAAGATTGATTTTAAGACACTTGATTCCAATCTCTATCATAAAGGAGTCTGCCCAGTACATCGTACCATATTATGACCGTGCTAGGAACGTATCTGACACGTAAAGAAAGATTATACGGACAACTATGCCCACTAGAACGTATCACCAACGTACCTATAAATCGACAATTTGTTGACGCTCCGTGCATGACACGCGAAGGGACGGGCGGTGTTGTCGCATACATAAAAAAAAAAATTGTTTCGCTTGCCTTACAGTCCTTTATGAATGAGATTGTAAATTTTTAGAAGTGCCGAATCTAGGTTTAGAATACTTCCAAAATAAAAAACTATTTCAAAGAAATTTATCTCAAATACTACTAACAACATAACATACCATCACGCCTGTATTCCCCGAAGGGTTAGGCAGAGGTGTAACAATGTACACCCACAGTTCGCCAGTATGTTTAGGTCCCATGTAATAGGGGGCGAGCCTATTGCCATTAACCGGGCACAAATCCTAACTCCGAGCTGCTACTGAGAAATTCATAGAAAAACCCAACAACACTTTTTGCTCGACCTGGGAATTGAACCCAGGACCTCTAGCGTAGCAGTCGCGCTTAAGACCACTAGGCTACCGAGGCAGTTACTAACAAATTGCAGGAAACAAAAAAAAAGGTATTTTATTAAAACCCGTAGTAATATAGTTATGTACAATATAGTATAGTTATATACTAAGGCTTGATTCTAAAGTAACACCTGAATAAGATTACTTTCCTATTAAAAATATTCGCAAAGAAAGTGGCAGTCGAGAAGATGCATTTAAAAGTAAAATGTAAGCTGGAAGAAAATCTGCGTCCTTCGCGATGAAGACGTCTTTAGTAATTCTTTCGCGTAGGGTTGCCAATAACACTGTTAGAAAAACTAAACATATTAGGATAAGCTCTACTCTCTAATGTTTATTTATCTTAAGCATTTATAGTAGGTAAGTTAAAATTAAGTAGGTAATCAAAATAAGCTTCACTTTTATTTTCAACGAGCGACTTCGTCCGCGTAGTTTGGTCATCTGCATTCGGTTACGTTTTTGGTTACTGCTCCTCACCTATTAGTCGAAGCGTGAAGTTATATAGCCCATAGCCTTCCTCAATAAATAAACTATCCAACACAAAAAGAATTTTCCAATTCAAACCAGTAGTTTCTCAGATTAGCTCGTTCAACCAAACAAACAAACTCTTCAGCTTTTTAATATTAGTATAGATATTATGACGAAGCATAGAAGCAATTTCTAGCTCTAAGAGTAATTAGCTACTTATTTTGAACTCGACAAAGTATTTTATTCTTGTACGCACGGCTACATATCAAGCTATACATTTCCAGCACAAGCTATAGCTGTACCTCGCGGTTTCACACTTATTTAGTTACGTCTTTGGCTACTGTTCCGCTCCCGTGTGTCGTAGCGTGATGTTATATAGCACATACTATTTATCATGAATTTGGCTATCATTATACATATGAATTATCCGAATCTGACTGGTAAGTTAGAGATTAGCGCGTTTAAACAAACTACAACCTTTTCCACTTTATTATATTAGTGTAGATTCGATACAGTTCATTTTCTTCAAGCTTTGTATTATATTTTTTGTTAAAGTTGACAACCCTTGTGCAATGCAACGAGAAACGTTTTAAAACGGATAAAATGCGATACAATTGCTTTGTAATCTGATAACAGCGCTGAAAGGAAACTAGATTTTGTAAAACTCGCAAGTCTTCAATGTAAAACAATGTACTTGAAAAAATGTGCTTCGGTAAACTGGTTTCCAAATTACTGAATGGTGAACACGGTGAAAAGGTTTTGTTTGTTCTCTCCCAAAGTTAATGAAAGGATCCCTTTAATAAGCAACAGAAATGTATAAAGGTAATAAGCCTTCGGGGTTGTTTTATAATTATGGACTAATTTTACTTACCCTAACACAGCCAATAGCTTTCTATGTCATGAAAGGAATTTTTCATTGTATTAATTGTAGATATTAGCCCGTAATACAATTTTCGGCCTGCACTGTCTCAACGTGGGGCAAAGCTTCAAAAATTGACCATCACGCCTGTAGTCCTTAAAGGGTTAGGCAGAGCTGTACCAATGTACAGTGTACACCCACAGTTTGCCAGTGTGTTTGGGTCCCATGTAATTAGGGGCGAGCCTATTGCTATTAATCGGACACGAATCCTAACTCCGAACTGCTACTGACAATTTCATAGAAAAACCCAATAACAATTTGCTCGACCTGGGAATCGAATCCAAAATCGCTAGCATAGCAGTCGCCCTTAGGACCACTAGGCTAGGCATAGAAGATTTTTACAAAAATAGGTCATTTATAACTGTAGCTTAGCCCGTTTGGAAAGATGAATGTTTGATACTCAATTACGCCAGAGCGGCTAAACGGATCTAAATGCAATAATTCAAATACAATATAAAAATATGCAATAATTTCTAATTGTTTGATGCGTGGTGCAAACTAAAAACTAAACTATTGAAACTATTAAATATACGTTTAATTAAAAACAAATTATACAAATGGCCAAATGAATGTAGCTTTTATAGTTTGAAAGAATTTATGGATAACAATTATTGACATTATATTCTAACATCAAGTACCTACCTTAATTATAATTACCCTGTAACATGAAATTGTTGAATGCTATGATTTATCTTTTTTTTTTCTCGTCCTCATGGACTGCCTCCGCCCGGGGAAGGCGGAGGGGTGTGTCGGACTCCTACCGACTAAAATCCCACGGTGTTCCTCCAACTGCCATTGGCCGGGGCACGGGTATCGCTCTGAGCATTCTTTTGCACCCATGCTATGTTTTATCTTAGCTAAACATGTTTGTGCTACTCTGACATATACTTAACACCATGGTATACCAAAAATCTTTTATTTGTAATGAAACTAGGCACAGAGATACATTATAGTCTAGAACACCACATAGGCCACATTGGCCACATTTTATATGGAAATAATGTACGGTTCCCGTAGGATTTTGACGTGACCGAAGTCGCGAGCAGAAACTAGTTACACATAAATCATAATATAAAAATTATCAATTAACATGCTGTTATTATTATTAGTGACTATTCACCATGCCTAATAAGTTTTTTATGTCGTCATCCAGTCTTCTTATGAATAGTTATCAAACCTTTTTTCCATAATACATTGCGTCAATCTAATTTTAGTCCACTTGGCTGAGTTGAAAAGTAGGTACCGTTGTAAGGAATTTCCGTGATACGACTTTGCTGTTTGATATTAAACATCCTGAATTTTAAGTGTCTGTTGACAACAGAAAGTATCTTAGGCTAGTTATTTAATCTGTGGCCTGGTGCTAAAAGGGCCAAAGTACGTTTTTGTATGAAACGAGATTGTAATGCCAGTTTATTTATTAACTGTATGAAAGCGCACACTTCATTAGCGTTTTTTACATAGTTAAGTTTTGAAAGATTGTTAATACACTAACGCCCTTTTAGTACAAAAAATATCATAATTTTACAATAAACTGGCATTACAATCTCGTTTCACACAAAAACGTACTTTGGCCCTTTTAGCACCAGGCCACAGAAATATATTGCGAATTTCTTTAGATAGGTTAAATGTTAACTAATAAAGTAAAAAGATTTGCTTGTTAATGAACTTCTTGATTATACATATGTACTATGTCCTAGGTTAGAGGCAGATTTTTAAATCGTCGAACAACCTTTATCTAATTTGAATAAAAAGTTTAAACCAAAATTAACCCGCCCGCTTTGAAGGGTTATAAAAAAATTGAATAAACAAAAACACACGGCTAATTGTTATAACAAAAGATGAAAGGAAATTCTGAAATAAACGTTTATTATTGTACAAAAGCTGTCGCTCAGCAATTTTTTATCCTCATATAAAAGTTACTTAAAGATTGAAGACATGGCCTTTAGTAGATAGCATTTCTAAACGATATAAACACAGCATAAATATTAGTACCTAGGTTCTATTATTTCTTGTCTAGTTTAAAGCCAGTCGCTGTGCTCTAGAATCGATATCTTAAAACCAATTGGAAGTGATAGCGGTCTATCTCTCATACTATTGAGTTACTGCAGATACATGCTCGTTATTTTTAATAGGATCTCGTAGCCTTAAAACGACGTCATATTTCTGACATCTTTACTGTCTGACGGTGTAGTGCAATAGCCGACTGCGAGCGCGATTCCAGATAGCAAAGTGTTATTTGACTTTTGGGTTAGGAAATTGTCTGCAATCTGGATTTTTGTCTAGCTTAGGGCAATACGCTTGTTCAAATTACTTAAGTACGACTAGCGAGTGTTTTTTTTTTTTTTTTTTTTTTTTTTTTTTTTTTTGGTGGGTGGGAAATCATCAAATAACTTCTCCCGCCCTGGGCGGGGCGGGAGGGAGTGTCAGACTTTTACTGACTAAAACCCACCCATGTTCCTTCTTGTGCCCTTTGCGTTCCGGGGGCGCGGTATCTCTTGCGAACAACCCGCAGCCCCGGCAGGCATCGGCCCTCAGTGGCCCCTTCCTTTTGCTGACATCTCTTTGAGGCGCGCGTGGAACACGAACGCGCCGTCGACACGGCCTGTCGTTATGCAACGTAAGGACGGTGAGCTACCCATTGCTCACCGTCCACAGGCCAGTATCTACGGTGGCCGGGAGTCGTCTCGCGGCTCCCGACGCCCGGAGCGTCTACCGCGGCGGCTGGGACGGGAGAACCGCTGTCTCAACCGTCCCGCCGCCTCCTTCTCAAACTAGCGAGTGTTGGGTATACTTTTCATCTCAATCTTCAAGTACTAATACAACTGTTGAACTCGGATTTTAATTCTGCCATTGTAACCATTTCACCGTTTACCGAATATCGTGACCTCAGCCAGAAGGTGCTTAAGTCTCTAAGTTGTAAGTATTCATTGCAAACCAAATGGTTATCTAAATACATACAAATATTTAAACTATAATAACGTTTTACTGTTTGTATGCTCACATCACAAATTCTAATGTAACTAACTTGTGGCTTTCTGTCTACTATAGTTCCCTTTTCTTGATGTTCAGTTTTTCTGTAAGCTGTAAGTCATCCATGTTCTAAAATAGAAAACTGAGGATACATGAAAAATTCCTCCCACGTCCATTAAAAACTAGTCTAAATGATAATACGCCGAGTAGATTCCTCACACGATCCTGATTTACATGCTACCTTGTCAGTCCAAGCCGCGACTCCGTCTAGACGTCCAAATGGATTTTACATTTCTAAAACAAGACCTAGACTTTCCTTGTTCATAGGCTCTCTTTGTTTGGTTATAGTCTGTTTCCATGCTATTGTGCGGTTAAGGAAGGTGGGTCGTATTTATTGGCTGCGGCTTTTAAAGTACTCAAGGACTTGGTAAAAGCTGTATCGAGTCGAGGAAAGGTGACATTTTGTTGGTAATTTACCTGTTAAAAATCTGAAGAGTTCAAGTGATCAAAAGGAAAACCTTCAAAAGTGCCTTTTAATGGTCTAATTTTAATAAATTATTTGACTTTGAGAGGAAAGTGTTAAGTACGAATGAAGATATCTGTAAGAAAATAGCCAGACAGATGGATGAATCGTGTGAAAGATGACATGGCTAGGAAATGATCTCCGAGTATACCCACGGCTAATAAAGAGAACTTACATACCCATGCTTTTGTCCTACCACTAATCTCAACACCAAGAAAAGATAATATAATCTAATTGAATGGACTAAATTCTCATAACACTTCACGTCTTAAACTGTATAAGATTTACGTTATTACCTATTATGAGTAAGGTTAAGCAATAATGTGGTGTATAAGAACTTTGCAACGAAGGCAAGCAAGCCGTGCATAGCTCACAAGTAGATATGATTAAAAAACTAAGGTCAAGTAACATTAATATTAAATAAGGTGGATGCTAACGTTTCGGATCGGATTACCTTTGCGTAGTAAAAAATGTTGAGTAATAATATATATTGCAGTTTAGCGCTTGTGGCTTCAAGTTCAGTCATATTGAAATAACTATGATGGTTGAATGAATAATCGGTGTGGACTGTATTACGTTAGAAGATATCAGAGGCACTGCTGAAGACCTCCTTGCCTGTTGTAATCAAAGAGGTAAAGTGTTTGTGAGAGATAATGTCTGGAAGTCCAGCTACGATTGCAAAAAATATTTCACTAACAGAAAGACGGACTATTCCCGAATGTCATAGGATTCACTTGATAGCGTACTTGATTTCCAAACGGAAAAAGTCGCGGTTAGAAGCTACTGCTTAATATGAACCAATATGAAATGCTATTAGCCTTACGCAAAAGGATGTAAGCAGTACGATGTGTGTAAAGGATGTGGTTTAGTCGGAATCGAAGGCGCGATCTCCATAGGAAGTTTCGACCCCTCGAAGTTGTACAAAGAGGGCATCAACCTATAAAGACATGTAAAAACATGTTATATAACTCTTCAATGTCCTAAAAAGTCCTGGTTCACTTATTCAGGTCCAAATTTATCTGTTCTATCTTTCATTTTTCCAAAGATTACCACATCATTTATGCAATCTTTATTATCTTGTTTTGCGTCTTTTGATTACGAAATTATTGAAACAGCTCACTAAGTCCTGCAAGCTCATCGTTTAAAACCAATAGGTATCACCAGATTATTATTTTTAATACATCGATATGCGCAAATAGTCTACAGTCAAACAGGATTGGATTTCTACGGGAGTGGCAATTTGGCTGATTCTGCAACGCACGGTAAACGTCAGCTAAATCCATTTTATTGGTTATGTCGAAATGGGCTGTAAGACAAACTACGACTTAAACATTGTTTGTAACATGGCTAATGTGTTTATTCTAATAATTCTAACCTAAATAATGCAAATATAAACGTGGATTTTGATCTTTAAAGGTGGGCAGAAGTGCACTGTGCTTTGTCTTATCGTCGCAATGGACAGTAACAGGTTACATGTGGTCCTTAACCCGGCTTTATTTGGATTTAGATCTCATTAAAATCCAATACAATCTAAAAAGTACAATTTAGCCAAGTCTATGTGAGAACTTTGGGCTTTGGGCATGGCAGTATTTTTCAAATGAGGATACACCCGAGTAATTTTTTGTTTTATGTAATGTAACGTTCTGAATGGCACAATAAAAACAAAAACTCAAATTAAAAAAGCATTTCCATGATGTCCGTGTCACACGTTTTACGCGCGTTTGTGTCTTTGCTCGATAAAATGTTACACAAATTCACTAGCTGATTTGTAAAATTGCGATATTACAAGTTAATGCATAAGTGTGTACTCACCTTTCGAAAGTCATAGGACGTCTGTAAATTCTATTGTTACTCGGATGTGTAATAGAGAGCAAAATAAACAAATAAGGTTAACCTAATTAAAACTGCAATGATTCATAAATGCTCTTCTTCATCATATCATTTCTTTGGCCTGATGCCAGCGTCCGTTTTGTGAGGAACTCACTGCTGGTCTTATTGGCAAGCGTCTCTCAGATCCTTCCTCTATGATTATGTCGAGTTTCAATTTGTTACATTTACAACAATTTGTCATTTTTGGCTTTTATTTTGAATCGTTTATGACATGTCTTAGTTCAAGCTTGGACGTGATATCTCTAAATATCTACGACTGGCTTTTGCCCGCGAATTTGTGCGCGTGAATTTTCTTACGGATGTAATGATGTGTTAGGATTTTTGATGATAAAATATAGCTTATAGCACTCAGGGATAACGTAGCTTTCTCTAAGCGAACTCATTTTCAAAACCAGACTAGGAGCACGGGAGATTAGCGGTTTCATTCAAAATAAACATACAAACTCTTGAGCTCTATAATATTAGAATAGATAGACGATGAGGGACGTAGAGAAGCTTCACTATTTAACAATGCCTTTTACTAATAAATGATCATTCCCTCAAGTAGTTGGTTTGATTGTTACCATTCCGTGTAAAACACTCACAGCAGCAGGCTCTGGTTAGACTAATTTGTGATTAACCCAACATATTGGAAACAGGCTGATAATTATAAACGTGTTATAAAAAGATGAATTATAGTAACAATTTTCATTTTCATTGGACAATCCTTAATCTTGCTTTATAATTAAATAAATTAAATTATCAAATGGTAGCACCATTCGATAATTTCAAGTGCTCGGAGCAATTCCAGCGCAGATTCCAAGAGAAACTCCTCTCGTGTGTGGCTTCTAATTTCACTGAAGTTGTAAGCTGTATGAGACTTGGGAAATTGTAATGATGTCTTCTTTAGAACTTGATATACGTCTTGTTTTAAAATGTTTCTACTTTCACGCTTCCCTGAAGACGGTAGCGAGAAGCTTTTAGTGTTATAAGATTTAATACAAAAAGCTACTAGGTGATCCTAAAATAAAAATATAAAGGTCCCGTGTTTCTGGCGTAGGTACGGAACCCTACCAAATCTTACAAAATAATAATATACATTGTATCTGTAACCGGCCAATTTCTATAATTAAATCGTTTAAAATCTACGGGATCTCTTTACAGTACCAATCAATGTCAAACTTGACGAAAATATTGTGTAGGTAAATAAGGGGTATTTTAGACAGATTGTGACTAAGATTAAAATGCGCTCGTTCTTAAAAATACGAGAATTGCCCCTTACATATTATTCTTACGTGGAGAAAGGAAGAGTCTAAAACGTTATAAACACGTGGCCGTGTACAGTGTCTGTCCGTCCCTTTAGGAAAAATAACCATGAGTTTATGTAGCTATGTAATAAGCACCAACATTGTGCGAATATTATTTTCAGCAAACATAGCTAATTTCTACCCCAGCGTTTGCAAATTTCGTCCAAATTGTACGAAACGGTTAACAGAAATTCAGAAAGGTCAGCATAAACACGTTTCGCTAAAACAGAAAGCGTAATACAAACCCTCATTGTAATCTAACGATCAGACACAAAACCCCGATACAATCAAATATAAGGGCACCTATTCCGAAGCCATTTTATCGATTCTTCGTTGACATAACGCTAAACATTGTAGGTTGTTCAACCTGACGAAAATAATCTTAATTTAGAGACTGTTATTTTTAGCTACAACATTTCTTTTTTCGTTTTCCGTAAGCGTATCCTCTTACACTGTCGTTTTTTGGTCGTATTTCATTAAATAAGATGTTTTTGGTAAATAAGCTTAGTTTATTTACTGTATTGGGTGGCTTCATACGTCTGAATTGTAACTACCTATATCAACACTAATATTTTTGTGTGTGTGTATGTTTGTAATGAATAAACTCGAAAACTCCTGCGCCGATTTCAAAAATTCTTTCACCATTAGAAAGCTACATTATTGCCGAGTAATATAGGCTATATACCATCACGCTACGGCCCACGGGAGCGGAGCAGTAACGAAAGACGTAACGCGGGTGGGATAAGCCACGCGGTCGAAGTCGCGGGCAGGTTGTCTAGTATACGATAAAGTAAAATAAAAATTACCAGGCTAGCATTCATATTCATTTATTTGCATATCAATGTGTATAAAAACTGTAACAGTAATGGACCCTGTTAGGGCACAGCAACATAGTATTAACTTAAAATTTAAATTCAACAATAAAATTTTGAGAATAAACAATAGTAAGTATTGGGCCGCTGCAAGGTAAAGGCCTCTTCCAATACAGAGAAGGCACGAGCATTGATCACCACGCTTGCTCAAGGCGGATTGGCGACTTATACTAATCATAAGTCCAGCTTTCCTCACGATGTTTGCCTTCACCGATTGCAGCGATCTTTCTATGTCATATGGACGATATTAATTTATACTTGTATTTGTGCTGTTACATCACTGGGTGTTAAAATGAAAGGCATGTTATGTTAGATAACTTACCATCACGCCTGTATTCCCCGAAGGGTTAAGCTGAAGTGTAACAATGTAAACCCACAGTTCGCCGGTATGGTTAGGTCCCATGTAATAGGGGCCGAGCCCATTGCCATTAACCGGGCACAAATCCTAACTCCGAGCTGCTACTGAGAATTTCATAGAAAAACCCAAACTACTTGATTCTTACTTAGTTAGAAACTAGTTACTAGCTAATATCTAGATGCGTCGTTGCATCGTTAAGTTTTTTTTTCTCATATGCAAGTGTTTAATGTTGCACTATTTCTAGTGCTGATGTTATCTAATGAATTCTTAATTATCTTTGTCGTGATTGAGAAACTCAGAGATATAAAAAAAATACCTATTTTGTGGTTAGATAGGGAAATCGTTTCTTTAGCTCTTCTTGGACTAAAAGAAAGTATATTTGCTATTATTATTAAATGATTTTTAATACTCGTGTAGTATTTATCTATACTAATATTACACACACATACCATCACGCCTGTATTTCCCGGAGGGTTAGGCAGAGGTGTACCAATGTACACCCACAGTTCGCCGGTATGTTTAGGTCCCATGTAATAGGGAGCGAGCCTATTGCCATTAACCGGGCACAAATCCTAACTCCGACCTATTATTCTGATCCTAATATTATAAAGAGGAAAGATTTGTTTATTTGTTTGTATCGAATAGGCTACGAAACTACTGGACCGATTTTAACCATTTTTCCACCAATAGATAGTTACATTATTCCTGAGTAACAAGGCTATTTACCATTCCGCTACGGCACACGAGAGCGGAGCAGCAACGAAAGACTTTACTTAACGCGGGTGAAATAAGCCAGGCGGACGAAGTCGCTAGCAGGTCGTCTAGTTTATTATATTTTAGGAAAGCTTAACATTATAATAACAATAATATATTATTATAACTAAATTGCTATTTACAAGTATGTAAGGATCGTAACAGGTGGCGTTCTGTGTTCTGTTCGTTCTGTTTCTGCCTACCCCCATAGGAAAAAGGCGTGAGTTTATGTATGTATGTATGTATGCTATTTACAAGTCTAAGCAAAAGCATTGCGAAGTAAAAGAGCACAATTGAAAAGCTTTCTTATCTCTTTTTTATTTATTAGCAATGATTCATCACGTACACAGTATTGAATTTGAAAAGTAATTTAGCGGGAACTGCAACATACCGGGCTGCAGTTCCCGCGATATTAACGCTAAGCCATAAATATTTAGGGTGGACGGATATCAGACGGAAAACACGCTGCGTATCGTCCGTATATACAAATAGATAATAAAACATCCAACTTCACACACATAACCGATGTGTTTGTGCGTCGATCGTACTAACGACAATACGTCCGACATCCGTCAGATGTGCGTCCACCCTTAACACTCGTAAGTAACTGTGATGATGGCAGAAAAGTTTGTTGCAAGACATTTTCTTTTATCACCAGTGTGTTTGCGTTACTATGATATGAGAAGTGAGACGGAAATGAGATTATTCGCTTGTTTGAAGTTTAGTTCGGAAACCAGCTTTTTATTTTTATTATGTTACACTCGTCTACAAACGTTAAGATAAATAAAATTTGTATTTAATGACTATTGGTTAAGTTCATTCTTCGTCAAAAGCAAGAAACGTTAGTGTGTTAACTTCGATATAATTTGCAATATCATATAAATAAGGTAGGCTGGTAGAAAATGCCTAAGGCATTAAGTCCGCCTTTGTACGGTGTATTTTGTTTTACATTTGTGCATAAAGCTTTAATATATAAATAAATCTTGTCTGTCAAAAATCGTTTTTTTTTTAGAGAACGTTGCCCCACACTTGGAATTTGTCCTGTATCGTGGGTGCGTTTACAAACATATAAACTCACATACACAAACAGCCAGACCCGAAACAACTATCTGTAGGCCATACAAATATTTGTTCCGTGCGGGAATCGAACCCGCGACACGCAGCGCAGCAGCCAATCGCTCAACCACTGCGCCAACCGTGCCGTCAAAAGTACATAATATATAGTACATGTATAGTATAGTAGTTCGTTGAAAGTATAACAATCAATTTACACCTTCAGTAGACTCATTCGAAAACTGCAGCGAAAATTAAAGCTGATGATGCCTCCCATATGACAAATATTACTTTTAGAACCAAATAAAAGTTTGCACGGAATCAGCTATATGTGACTGTTTGGTTCGTATTATATTCCCGTGGTACCACTGAGCAAAAACTACTGGCGATGTGTCCAGTACTTATTCAGTCGCCATTTAAGGGCGTGCCGAGAGAGTTGTGAAGTATTATGCCTTATTAGCCACGTGAACATACAAGTTTTTACACATCAAAATGTGCGTAGGACTTTCTAAAGCATTTAAATTGTAGCACCCGTCTGTAACTAGATTAACACAGTATATCGCTAAAATATTTTAATTCTGACACGAATACTGAAGTTTTCACAAAAAAATGTTATTAAAAACATGTCTAGTCTTTGGTTCGTCATGAATTTTAAACAGTCTAATTTAATCAAGAAGCTGAGATTGAATTTGGTGTTTAGGAGAGCAGACTAAATATTCCTGCGGACGACGTTGTAGAATAACAAATAAGAAATTGTTTTTTTTAGTACCTGTCGAAAATATGAAGTGCAGTCTGTATATACTCGTAACTTTACTGGAAGAAGTATGTTATCGATATTACAGGTAATTCAACATCATAGATCAAAGTGACACGTCCATTACCGTCCAACACCTGCAACCAACTGAGAACGGTCCCTCCAGGTATTGCCAACCTAATAAAATTATGCAAATTTTAATTCTACCCACCGAAGACAAATTGACAAAGGCTTATTGAGGTGACAGCTTATAAATCCAACAGCGTCTTGGATACGCGGGCATTTGGAAAATTGTTTTAAATATTCTCTTAGATTTTCATGAATAAAGTATTTAGTAATTTGAATGGTATAATTGATTAAGCGTCCGATGAGAGCAGTTGGGCTGTAATGAAGTGAATACATAATTACTTGGAGTAAGCTTAGTCAGCTATTAACTTAACTCAGCAAATTTCTCTAAAATGCAGCAGTTCTAAAATTCAGGTAGCTAATATTTGCTCAATCCGATCAAGCAACCAGAATTTGCAATGCCCTGTTGAATGTAAATAAGTCTGCCCCAAGTTGAACCGATTCTGGCAAACACTCTTGAACACCAATTTGTGTAATTAAAAATGTTCAAATTCTAGTCGCAATCTCATCTCCATCTCAGTGATAATGAATGTCAATAAAATTTGACAGAAATGTGCGTAAATTGGACGTATTTTTGAGAGATAAATGAACGTTCTGAAAATACGAGTATTGCCTCTTTAATCATTACCCGTTCGTATACCTTTGCTTCTTATTTAATTTTGAGTTTTCTAGCTTCGATAGCAACGGGTGGCAACAAGAGGACCGCGGTCCCTATCCGGACCGCGAAAGGTCGGAATTTGATCCGCCTTATATTGCTAAATATTTGGCTTCCAACTACTCAATTTCAATAATTTTCAACTAGAAAGTATTAAGAGTTTTTTTCTCAAGACATCGATAAAAAAAGAACAATATTATCCGGACCCGACCTAAAATTACTTGCCGACCCCTCTTCTAAAGGTTGCAACTACATAAGTAAGTACTGCAGTCTACTGCTGGATAATCCTTTTCCAATTTGCTCCACAATAACCGGTTCTCCGCCTTCTGCACCCAATCTAAAATATGAAATAGCTTCAGCCAAGAATATTTGAAGATAAAACATTATTCCTAAAATACACCCATTGAAATCATACAGAGTTTAAATTGCAAATGTGCTCGCTTTGAATCGGAACTAATTACTTTTGAAGTAAATGAGTTTACATTGATTTTGTATTCTAAAGCTTGTTTTGAACGGGGAAATGTCGAAAATTGTTTGAGGGGTGGAAATATGGAAATGAAAAAGTCTTTAACCGCAGTTACAGTCAAGTATTATGCTGAGCTTTTCATTATTGTCTCGCTTCTTCCTTATTTTATTTTTTGTGTAAAGTACTGAATAAAATAAAGTTGTACCTACGAGCTGTTCTCTTGTCTATCTTGATTACAGTGACAGGGCAGCGTCCTCATAAAGACGGATATACGATTACCGTAAATGACGCGATTCCCAATTGCGGCTGTAGAATATTTACAATTGTTAATTGCTTTGCTTTGGTAATTAAAGATATTGATACTGATTGATACACACTAGTGACTATATTGTTTATTACCCCGCTTAATTCTCGCAATATTGTATTTACTTATTCCATATACCATGCTTCTTATAAACACAAGTGATTACAAATTCCTCTCATAATTTTTGATTAATTGGTCCGCCCTACTAACCGCTTTTAATAACTTCTTATTAAACTCCGCTATGGACACGAAACTTTAGTTAACGTGTAGTATATTCAACCCTACGTATGTGGTAACTGTGATAGCGCCTTTATGTCGTAGCAGTAAGGGTAAATTTCGTGGTTCGCGCGTTTCCATTGACGCTGACGTGCGGCCCATGCAGTTGACTGTTGAAGTTATAAGGACATTGTATTGTTCAATAGCTATAATTAACACTTGTAAACTTGCCGCGACGGTCACCGACTGTCGGCATTCCAATAGCCACTCTTGTTAAGCTTAGAACATAATTACTATGTTTATTATGTAACTAGCTTTTGTTCACTGCTTTCTGCGTAGAACTCAAGTATACTATAAAATTAATGACATTCCGCAATAGTGTACTTACAGAGAGTAAAATCAAACAAAATTGACCTATTTATAATATTAGTACACATAAATACATAACAAATTCAATTAAACTATTTTTTTTTTCATTTCAAAACCTTTACTCTCAGCCCTAGTCCTGAATATACAACGCAACGTTGTTTTAATCAAATTTAATATTCAATTCTATTCATAAAACAATTCTCATTTTTTTTGTATAGAACTAGTGAAGTTCGCCTATAAAGTTAAGCGTAATACACACGTACGAATATTTAACGTTTTGTAAAGAGGTGCCAATTTAGCGTGCTTTACGACTGTAAAATAAATAAGCAATTGTTGTACTTTTGCTTTTAATTTATTACGCAGAATAATAAATGTTTTAGGGTTAATAACAATGCGTGGCGGCGGCGTCGTTACGTCATTCATATTAAAGTCACCATAACAGAAAATCCTGAACGTAAAAGATTATGCTTCATTTCAACACGTACCTAAGTCCTTAATAAACGGATTCACTTAAATTGAAATATATTTCTTAAGGTACTAGGAAAAACAGAGTTTATAAGTAGAACATCTCTCGAAGTTGAGTGATAAAAGTTAAAACTTGGCACTTCAAAAGACCTGTAGCTTCAGTGCAAACTTTAGTGTCTTGAAACATAAACAATGTAAATATTAAACTTGCTTTGCGTGGTCGTTACACCTGTGCTCCCATAAGAGGGTTGCAAAGGCTTAAGAAAGTTCTATAGGAAATTAGCCATAAAGCAGTCTTTTACTACACCATATCATACCAGATCTGGCTTATAAAGTGCAAAAAATATTGTAAAGTTTAAGACTGTGCCCGCTAGACCGTGCCGTCACCGACTAACACCGTCGCGTGCCATGCACGGAGCGTCAACAATTGTCCGTTGATACTTGCAGCCCATAGTAGTCCGAATCATATTTCTTTTCGTCGCTGATATATGTATGTTCCTCCGGCAGATCATTTAGCATTATGAACTTGAACAAATGTCATTTAATTAATTATTTATTATTGCTAATATCTATTAGGTTTTATTGCAAATTAACTCATAACGTTAATTGCAAACATTCAATTAACAAGATAATTAGTTTACTACTACATGTTTAGTAACATGTAAACTAACTCTGGGCACTTTGGTTGAAAACCGGATGCCCACAGGGACTAGTTTGTATCTTGCAACGAGATATTACGAGCTAGTATCGGGATAAAATACGTTATAATTCCATTAGCATGCTTTTACTAACGACAGGTCGGCCATTAGTCGTGTTAAGTAAATGTATCGCCTTTCTGCAGTACAATGTCACTTGACAATAGAGATACAAGTACTGATATAAGGTGGTGTGTCGGCCACACCCGAAGCAAAAGCCGCCTCCACGAATAGCGATACTTTAGTGTTAAGTCCGGCGCCAGATGGGCAGTTAGTATCTTGCTGACTAGCTAATATTTTATGAACAAGACATGAACTGTTCCTATAGTTCAAGGCGATACGAGAGATGAAGACTGAGTTAACTACTACATAACTTACAGATTTGGTCTGTTTTAAGAGGAGATCTGTATTCAAGATACTTTCAATGGGAACTTTTGCAAATATACTGTCGTAATTGTCTTTTGTCGTAATTGACTGCCCCGTTGGTCTCGTGGTCGCAAGTGCGACTGATGAGCGTGGGGTCCCGGGTGCGATTCCCAGGTCGGGCAAAAAGTATTATTGGGTTTTTCCATTAGGATTTGCTCAGTAGCAGCCCGGAGTTTGAAAGTTGGTGGTGTGACATAACCGTGCCTCGGAAAGCACGTAAATCCGTTGGTCCCGGCTATCATTCGTAGATCTTTGAAAGTCGTTTCGGATAGTCAGAAGCCAGGAAGTCGACAACCAGTCTAACCAAGAGGTATCGTGTTGCCCAGTAACTGGGTTATGGAGGTCAGGCAGGCAGTCGCTCCATTTAAACACTGGTACTCAGCTGCGTCCGGTTAGACTGGAAGCCGACCCCAACATGGTTGGGAAAAGGCTAAGTAGATGATGATGAATTGTCTTTCGGCATGAGCCAGACGGTTATAATGGGTTCTTCGGATATGGACAATGCTGTTGTCTTAAAACATGATAGTTTATATTCACATGCACACTGTGCATTAGTGACGTCATTTGATGTAAGTATTTGCATTTATCGCGACCACACATAACATTATCTCTAAAATTGAAAGTTTCAACTGTAACAGTCAGTTTTGTTATAAAAAAAAATTATATTAGATTACAACTGTATTATTTTTCTTTAATATGTTCACAGTACACTATTTCTTTTTTTTTAACGCTCTCTATCTACATCCGCAACGTGAATCAATAAATTATTATTACGTATTTATTTATCATTGGAGGAAAAAGGAAATTCAATTAAATTGACGCTAGTGTGTACTAGGGACAACTGTTGTCGTAAGTACGTTTTTAGAATAACAATTTAATACTATACGATCATTGTTACCAGATTGAAATATGCCGTATGGACTTTAGGAATGCTGCTTTTATAGAAAAAAAATAAAATAGGAATGATTATGCGTACTACAAAATTTGTCCTTGCGTATCCAATAGATATGAATAAATCGTCTTTTTTTTGTTCTCAATGGTTTTAAAAGAAACTGTTAATGTATTTGTTCCCACAGTCCTATAATGTGGCATTCTTCTAACTTTATGGTCATCTAGTCTAGGCGATTTTTAAAACCTTTTATAATTAGTGCTAAAGTCTTCTAAACTAATATTATAACTAGACGACCTGCCCGTGACTTCGTCCGCGTGTTTTATTTCACTCGCGTTAAGTTACGTCTTTCGTTACTGCTTCGCTCCCGTGGGCCGTAGCGTGATGGTATATAGCCTATGTTACTCAGGAATAATGTACCTTTCTAATGGTGAATTTTTGAGAATTTTTGAAATCGGAGCAGGAGTTTTTGAGTTTGTTCATTACAAACATACACACACAAAAATACAAATCTTTCCTCTTTATAATATTAGTGTAGATAAAAAAATATAATTGTTTGCTTGTAAGAGGCAGTCTCTGCAAGAAGTCTGCAAGTAGATCTGACAATAAAAATCATTACATTGATAGAAAGCTACAAGCTGTATTGCCGAGGCTCATAGTCTAGGATCCTCGTACCATATGTATCGACTCCGGACGCGCAGGAAGTCGCAGGCAGAAATGTAGTTTTTGATAAATATCTTCACTTCAATAGGCATAAATAGACGTAAGTTTATAACCGGGGAAAGGCGTCGGTATGTTGTAATGGCACTTGCTCTATGTCTGTCTGTCTCCATGAATACAAGAGATTCAAGAGCCTAATCCCAATTGACTTTTACTACTGCTTGAACTATTCTCGTACGGTCATAAAGGAAGCTTCATAATTATGAATTTTCGTCTATTTAACCCACATTTCCTAACATCAACATAATCATTAAAACAAACATATTCTACTCAACACACACATAATCCCGATGTACTATAAATGTGACGTCACTCATTAATCATGGCGGAACGAATAACTCCAATTATGCTGCCGTTATAAATATGCCAATTAATGTTTTGAACTATGTGTTTATGTGAAATTGTGGAATGTGTCGGATAGTAGGGATAACTTTGTATTTCATAACTCATTGAGACACACTTTTCATGGAAGGAGAGAGAGTTATAGCAGGGCTACTGCTATTTCAACATGCCGAAGCGTTTTCCCGGTTACAAACGTCGCTGTATGCCCATTGGCCCAGCTCTGTTGTCTCCTGCTTGATAAGAGAGAAAATTGGGCTTTTTCTTACTCCGCAGTTCATTTCTGATTAATTTCGCTGCGGAATATAAGAGAGTTGAATCGTATCTCCGGGATTCTTCTACCTTTATTGCCTCGGCGCTTTTCACGCTTGATTTTAGATTTCAGAATTGCAGTGGTTGGGAATAGTATGCGGGCTTGTATACCTACGCTTTCTGTTTTGCTTTTTCAAGTACTTATCTTGTGGGTTTTTGTGCCCTGTCACGATTCCATACATGCGTGTCTGTTGTCAGAAGTACGCATTTGACCTTTTCGTTGAGTTCATAATCAATAAGGTCGGTTGCGTATCTTCTCACGCGACCCTTTCCGTTATTTCCACTGTAATCTTTGACGTCATTGTGACAACACAGCGGTGGAAGCATGGTTCTTCTTTAACTTTCCACGTTTTATCAATTCAAATTCCAAATTAGTACAATTTTTAACGTGGAGGCGTTCTTAATTTTGACAGTTGGATAGAATAATGATAAATAGTTATTATTTACCGATGTATTGGTAAAATAAGTAAGCTTGAACCGCAGGTTAGGAATATATTTCTTCCATCTAACCTTTAAATCTTCACTGACACTTAAGAAACAATGAACTGGTTGCCAGGTTGTCCAAAAAAATCTGCTAGTGCCTACTGGATTTCCAGCTACATAATAAATTCTATTAGAAGTTAAACATAGAAAATAAAGACAGAACAAGCTATAGAATAATATATTTAGGCTTACTTGCAACAGTCAAATCTTTTACCTCCTGATTAATACCAGTGGCCCATTATGCAAGTTATTTTGGTATTTACCCTCTGTGCTAAGTTTTTAGAGCAAGCGGGCCTCTTAGGAACACGTAGGTAAGACATATTTATTAGTTAACCAAGGCGCCGTACTCGCAAACAAAACATACTCCAGACGATTTTATCACCTACACTTATTCTATCAACATATAAATCGATTGGTCAATTGGCATTGTGCGGCCGACACGGGCCCCGAAACTACTCTATTAGTTAGAATACACTATTCAATTGAATGAATTCCATACGTGATTGCACGCTTTATCAGAAGGACGAGGTTTGCTGACCCCTGGGCTGCAATTAGCGATACACCGATACCTTGGCAACTGATCTTTATCTTTACATAGTATCAAATAAAGTTGCTCCCGCTGTATATACCCTTAAATCTTTAAAACTACGCAACGGATTTTAATGCTGTTTTCAGCAATAGATAGAGTGATTCAGGAGTGATTGAGGAAGGTTTATATGTATGGACCATAACGGGAGCGGAGCAGCAACTATAAACGTAACTGAACGCCGGTATATAGCCAGTTTGGAACAAATGCGGAACGTTTTTAGGGTTCTGTACCCAAATGATGCAGAGCTATTGGTGAGATTCTGATTTATGTCCATCTGTTACATACAGACTATATTTCCATTGTCGCTATAACAACAAATAATAAAGATAAAATAAAAATAAACTCCTTCGTTAGCCTAGTAGTCCTAAGCGCGACTGCTACATTGCTACTGCTGCTACGGTCTTGGGTTCGATTCCCAGGTCGAGCAAAAAGTGTTATTGGGTTTTTCTTTGAAATTTTCAGTAGCGGCTCGGAGTTTGGATTTGTGCCCGGTTAATGGCAATAGGCTCGAACCTTATTATATGAGACCTAAACATACCGGCGAACCGTGGGTGTACATTGTTACACCTCTGTCTAACCCGTCGGGGATTACAGGCGTGATGGTCTGATGGATGGTAAAATAAAAATAAACATTTAACTTGTTGATTTTTACTAAACTGTTAAAAAGTTATGTTGTTTACATTGTGCGAGTACATACTGGCACGTGGTCGGTATTTTTAAATACCTTTTCTTCGGTTATAATTTTTTGCGCCATTATCATCACAGGATAGGAGGAAACTGTTTTCCGACAAGCTGTCGGTCTCACGATGTTTTTTTTTCTAATTGTTCGATTATTTTGATTCCCCTCATCTTTATGAGATGAGATCGTGTGATTTCACTGCTGGAAATATTCCTCTGATCGCTGTAGATTGCTTGATTGATTCATTGGTTTGCCGATAACCGGACGATAAGTGGGTGTTTTCCAACTATGTTTTACATTATATTGGTGGGGTTCTTCAGAAAGGACGTGTGCGCAGTACTCGTAACCGGCGTGCTTGTATGAACAGATGTATGAACGTGGTCGAGACGAAAGAAGTATGTAAGGATCGTAGCAGGTGGCGTTCTGTGGTTTCTGCCTACCCCCATGGGAAAAAGGCGTGAGTTTATGTATGTATGTATGTTGTGTTTCGTATTACGTATCACTTATAATTATAATAATCAGCAGAAAACGAATGAATTTATCAATTATTGTAGTGGAAACTTGGCACTTGCGCCCGCGCAACGCCCTGTGTCATGATGTCTGCGCACGAGACACGGATAAATATAGATTGTTTGTATTTATGTATTATTTATCTTACAAGACTTGAGACTATTAGAAAAGTATAGAAACAGCTGTTTACTGCCTCGTGGCTGGCAGTGGCGAAGAGGAAAATAATAAATAATATATTAGGAAAATGTTATTTTTCCGAACTTTGATAATTATTACTATGTATTTGTAATCAAGATCTGCAGTCTGTAGGTACTATTCTGTAAAAATCTTCCTCGGTAAATTTAGGTGACGAGATGACTTAAATTGTCAATCCTTCAGGATCATCTCGAGCTCACATAGATGACAGTTAATCTATTTACACATTCAAAAATGACTATAATGTAAGGCGCGCTATGGTTTTGTTACCAACCAAAGAATAAGTAGCAGAGGTATTTTTTTAACGCTACTAATTAGAAAATAGACATTGGAAACTTTAATCAAAAAAGAGTTTTATTTTTCCAACAAAAACATCTTTTGACCTCGCGAAATGAAAAACCAGGACAAATTTTCTACTACTCTGAGCAGAGCGCAAACCGCTATTGCGTACTGTATATTTTACTAAAGATATACCTTCATTACCTGGTTTAATAAAGCTGGGGTAAACGAAGCCATAACACCGTGAAATTAAATTTGGTAGCAGATTTAATATCATTACCTTACTGTGCAAGTATACAGTGTGGTATGCGGAGATTAACTGAGAGTATAAATAAGACAAGCTGTAGTATATCCGCACGTATCACGGTCAAGGTCCCATTGGAAACGGGAAAAATATTACTTGCGTAACTAGTTTCTTCGTCTTACAACAAATACGTGATGTATAATGAATTTTAATTGTATCCAAATATCGGCCAAATACTATAGAGTGCACTGCTGCTTAGGTAACAGCTGATTTGAGAGATAATCGTTTTTGTACCAACCATTATTAACCTGTATTCCCCTTCCACGGGTTAGGCACAGATGTAACGATGTACACCCCACAGTTCGCCGATTTGTTTAGGTCCCATGTAATAGGCGGCGAGCCTATTGTCATTAACCGGGTACAAATCCTAACTCCGAGCTGCTACTGAGAAATACATAAAAAAACCCAATAACACGTTTTGCCCGACCTGGGAATCGAACGCAAGACTTCTAGCGTAGCTGTCGCGCTTAGGGCCACTAGGCTACCGAGGCAGTCAAGGAAGGGTGTCGAGGAAGTCGTTTTTGTACGAAGCAGGATAAATAACAAGAATAAATGAAATGTTTGAGATTATAGCAATAATTTCATACGAGCTTTTATCGTAGCGATAAAGCGCTAATTTTGTCGTTACCTTGACATTTCGTAAGTACTCATTCTGGATATAGCACTGCATACTTAATTTTTTCGCCATCATTTTGAATGGTAAGGACTTGAAATGGCTACGGTGACTTTTGCGGCTACAAATATTACGTCCATTTGTTCACATTTGGGTTGACACTTTGACGGGTTACTTTTGCCTCTGTATGCCCACTTTTATAGCCTCTCTCATTCATACTCTAAAGCTAAACGGCCACGCTTTTGATATTCATAATTCAGAGACTTCTTTGAAAGCTTAAGTAGAACAGTCTCTTATACGGACTCTTTTAAGTTGTGAAGTGTCTTCCTCTTCAGGCCTTTTAAATACCTGTTCGATGTAAACGATTTTAAAATGTTAAAGTACTAATATTGGTTTCTTGATTTCTAAAAAATGCATCAAACATGTATTTAGATAGAACTGGTTACATTATTAATTTCATTTCCTCATATCTTTTTCAATATGCATCGAAAACAAACTCTTGACTACAAACGCAAATTAATGCGAACTCGTCGCCGCTACATCTTTCTCATATCTCAAATCTCAAATCTTCATCCATGGATATGCTGTATCCAATATACGCAAAACAACCATTCCCAAGAGTAGTTGCGCCAACACACGACACTGGTAACGCGAGTTGCGTCCAACAAATCGCACATTCGTATCATTAAGAATATTGAATCGATTTAACAAAACCGGCGCGGTGACTCATCGGCTCGGTCAAGTTCGCGTCCCAGAGATGCGCGATGAGATCGTGGGCGTAGGCCTTTGTACATGACGTAGTTTTTCGACGATAAAAGTATTACGTTAAAAGGTAATGTAATAAGCTTCATTCATGATGTTTTACAGCCCATCGTTTGGTGTTTTGGCGTTCATTTTAGCAGATTTAGGTGTTAGTGTTTTATTTCATACTAGCTTCTGTCAGCGACTTCGTACGCGTGTTTTTTTTACCCGCATTTACGTTTTTGGTTGCTGCTCCGCACCTATTGGTCGTAGCGAGATGTTATAGGCCTTTAGCCTTCCTCGACAAATGGACTGTTCAACACAAAAAGAATTTTTCAATTCGAACTAGTAGTTCCTGAGATCAGCGCGTTCAACCAACCGAACAAATAAACTCCTCACCTTTATAAGTATAGATAATCAAACTAGCTTTATTTCGCAACTTCGTCTGCGTCAAAGTTAGTAAATTATCCTTTGGAAACTGTACATTTACCGGTATAAAAAGGATCTATTCCAGGCCATATCTTTGTGCCAAACTTCATCCAGATCCGTTCAGCCGTTCCGGCGTGATTGAGTAATATTTAATAAACATCCATGCACTCAAACTTTCGCATTTATAATATTAGAAGTATAAGCGACAGTAGCAAAAATTACGGAAGCTTGATACTTATTAAAATTACGACTTCCAATCTTCGATTTAAGTGAAAATACCCCAATAAATTCCTACAAAAAGATTGCCAATTTAAACTGCTTGGTACAAAAACTGAACACAAATGAACGATCTACCCCATTCAATATGTCAAAACTTGGACAGAGACTTGGCAAGACCAATGAGGATCGATACACCATAGAGTAGGGAGTTACTGTCATTACGTGGGTGTCTGGGCGTATTTCCAGAGACACTGCATTTGTAATGGTCTAAGTTTCCGATATAGATATGGACAGTGATAAATGTAACAAAATGTATATTTTACTTTCTGCATTGATTGTAAAATGTCATTCCCTTTTTATGCATGTATTCTTAAACTTAGAAATACGTCTGCATACAGTACTAGCATCACTGGGAGTCAAAGATCTCAATCAGGTCACGTAATCAATCTTATTATAATTATTTTTAGTTTTTTTTTAAAGCTAAGCTAAGCTAAATGTTATTATTAAAGCTTCTTTAATAACAAAGGCCTCAAGATATCCCTTATTAACGAACATTTCTGTTTTGTAGATGATGATTTTTCAACTATTTAAAATAGTCCAAATCAACATCTGTATTCCCCGAAGGCGATTAGGCAGAGGTGTAACCAATGTACACCTACAGTTCGCCAGTATGATTATAAGTCTTATGTTTAAGGGGGCGAGCCTAATGATATTAATCGGGCGCAAATCCTAACCCCCAGCTGTTACTGAGAATTCATAAAAAACCCAATAAGACTGCTCGACCTGGTAATCGAACCCAAGACCTTTAGTGTAGCAGTCGTGCGTAGGATCACTAGGCTAACGAGGCAGTTTAAAGCATATAGAGTTAAATAAAAAACAGGTACTTACGGTTCGAGATAAAAACATTTTCTTTTTTTTTAATCAATAAATAGAGTAACTTGTAACGATATTCTCTTTATAATTAAACGTCAAACAAATTTTTCAAGAGTCATTTTTCAATATCGTAAAATATTTCTTTTTTGCACACTTCAGTCGTGCATTTTTATTCGCAATTTTATGTTTTAATAATGTATCTGCGTTGAGTGTGTACACAAATGCAGTTTTACTTTTGATATTTTGTTAAAAGCGAACTGAATATGTATTTGATTTTATTTTATAAAGTTAAAAGAACCTAGACTTTAAAACGCATTTGTGATGTGAAATAAAAATGGGCTAGGTAGAGAGGTTTCAATTTCGAATTGCACTTCCACTCCATCAAATAAGCAGTGGAGTGGAGTTCAATTTTCAAATGAAATTTCTTTGAATCTCTTTTAGGTACCTATAGTATCATGATCCTAACTTATAAAGGTGATAGTGAATTTGTTTGTTTTTTGAGCTGAACTAATGAATCGAATTTGATGAAATTTTGTACTTGAACACCCAGAAAACGATTTGGGCTCCCTTATTATCCGCGTCATCGTGTGCGTCCTCTACAACGTCGACAATGACGCGGGCAAAAGCTAGTATTGAAATACTTTCGTATTGGCTGTAGATAGTAGTCTTGAGTGAAGAAGCGCCTAGATGAAAAGATAATATTTTCCCTTGTCAAAGAAGTACTATAAAATGCGCAGATTGAAGAGGTTTCCAGAGAGGTTCCTTACACTTATTGGCTAATGAAAGAAATGACGCAATCGAAGCTTAGGTAACCATTGAATGGTTTGTGATTGCCATAAGAGTTATTGTTCCGCGAAACTCATAAAAATCAACAGAGGGCGACGGATTACTATCATGGTAGTAAGTGATGAGCCAATACACTGTCACTAGCATCTGCTGTTAATATACTAAGACTAGCTTCTGCCAGCAACTTCGTTTGCATGGTTTTTGTTCGTTAACTTACGTCTTTCGTTACTGCTCCTCTCCCGTGTGTGGTAGCGTGATGTTATAAAGCCTATAGCCTTCCTCGATAAATGAACTACCCAACAATAAAAAAAATAAAATTAAAACCAAGTTCCTGAGATTAGCGCGTTCAATCAAACAAACCATAAAACAAAATCAGAAGAAAACAAAATTTCAAATCGCATCTTGATTTTGCGACAGCATTTTTAAACCCCATATTCAACCAAGCTGCCTATAAGGATCTCCCCTACGATACTCAAAACGACACCCTTCAAGTGCCCTTCAGCGCCCTATTAACGGAAAGGGACCGATAGACAATGAACAGGAATATAATTATGAATAGCACATAACCTTTCAACATACATCACTCTGTCGCGCGTTATACAAACAGGAAACAACGGAAGGTGACTATTATAAATACATACTACAATATCGGTACGTATGTAAAGGTATATGAAGACTTATTAATAAATGTTATTGTTTCTTCTTCACAATGCCGGTCAGACTAAACATAAGTACTAAGGTTTTATGCATGAGGACGAAGCGAAAAGTGTTGACACTAATGGTTTTTGTGAAACCTTGGTTCTACGAAATAGGTCAGAATAAGGAGGTATGGAACAGACTAGGCCTGTCTTACGACCCTGGAACGAAGCCAAGACTTGGTCAATATGAATAGCAAGTAATTATACAACATGGGGAAGTTTGGCACACGTATAAATAGAGCCTGCTATATGAAGGAGGGCGTGGTCTTGAGATTTTTATCGGTGCGACATAGATCGTGGTGAAGTATCGTAAAACAAGGAATGAGGGACCTTTCCAAATACAAATTACACAAATAACTCCTTTCAATTCGTCAATAAGGTCACTAACCTGTCAGAACTCGTCAAAAATACATACATTATCGTCCGAAAAAAGCCGCGGGCGCGTATTAGTATGGAACGCACCATGCGACCGCAAAACGCAATAGGCGCACCGTATTACACAAAACATTGGTGTCGTTGCGTCGCATTTGTAATGGTAACGCTGTTATAATTACCGTCGTGGACTAGTTATAAACAAATTACTGGGGAAACACACAGTACAAAATTATGGCAAATGAATATGCTATTATCAATGTGTATCGAAAATATATAAGGTAAAAATATGAGCTAATCAACATGGTGACAGCGAGGCTATTTGCTCAGGGTGAACCTTAATTACCTGTATAGTTTAAAATATGTAACTGCCTTGGTAGTATAGTGGTCCTAAGCGCGACTGCTACGCTAGAGGTCTTGGGTTCGATTCCCAGGTCGAGCAAAAATTGTTATTGGGTTTTTCTATGAAATTCTCAGTAGCAGCTCAGAGTTGGGATTTGTGCCCGGTTAATGGCAATAGGCTCGCCCCTTATTACATGGGACTTAAACATACCGGCGAACTGTGGGTGTACATTGTTACACCTCTGCCTAACCCTTCGGGGACTACAGGCGTAATGGTATGTTGTAAATGTAACTAGACTAATGCAGATCTTGTAACGAACCTCACTAATGCATGAAGCAACTAAAATGATAATATAAAATTCAAGAATATTAACTTTTATGATTCGTTGTTATAGCGGTTGGTAGTAATACACACTCAGGGACAATTTCTAGTGTTTACCTATTACGGTGCACAAGATATAGCCCTTGAACAGATGGACGGACAGACGGTGAGCGAGAGCAATAGGACTCCATTTAGACCCTTTGAGTATGGTGCATAAAAATTACATTTACAGGATTGGAGACCCTGGAACTTGCAAAAACTTAGTTGAAGCAAGCTCCATATAAAGTCAATAGAACACTTAAATAATAAACAAGAATAATTATAAAGAAAGTAGCTGTCTGAAAATCTCTATAGCCGGCCTTAAAGTTTCAGGAGAATTTCACGATCGACTAGAGGTATCTAGAGGATCGACAAACTTTGATAATATTTTTTGCGGTGTTTCATAAAAAGATCCCCAAAGAAAAATGTATCAAATAAGTATGAAAAGAAAAACAATCTATTGGAGATTATATTTTTAGAGCTTTTTAGATGGTTTCAGGGGAAATGACAGGAAACTTTAAGAGCATTAACTAGAGAATATAATCCGATGGGCCTGCTGGAAAATACTGGAGTTTTCAGGGTACTTATTGCTAATTCTAATATCATACTTGGTACGGATGCATGGGCAAGTACTGATGTACTTTCTTACTATATTTTGAAAATCATTGACATCGGGTAATATCGTGAAGAAACCTGAACTTCACACTAAATGCAAGTTAGAAATCGCCTTGAGCAACCGTCGCGATCAATGTTCATGCCTTTTCTCAAAAAGAAGAGGCGTTTGTTTTGAATTGGAATAATAATAGGCTAGTGTATTATCATTATTATTACTTGGTACCACACCACAACATGACGCCCGAATGTCATGAACATTGATAGGGTATTTATTTAATATCAACTAAATGGCTGTTTGTTATTCCCGTAGCAACATTCATTAGTCCCATTTTATGACATCAATGACTAGCTCCTTTCACAGTTAAAACAAGTGTGAAACGTTATTTCAATCTAAAGAGGGCGTGGCAAATCGTCATTTATAGGGAAATAAATGACGCCCATATAACTTTCTTTGGCTACCACAGCTGACAGTTAACTTGCAAATGAAAGAAAGTTCTTGTCAACCAGCAGGCTGTATAATTGAGTAACTTTTCAAAGGACAACCTCTGATTCATCTTCTTGGTTGAGTACTTCAGGATTCCTCTTAGGACGAACTATGTAGTTGGAACTTGGAAGTAATAGAACTTTGTGTAACAAGGTTTGGTAATCTCTTGTATTTGATGGATGTTTATTGAAGTGAAATTAATACTTTCGGTATTAGATTGATGGGGGTTAGATTATTGCCATGAGAGATTGAGATGAAATGCGTCACTAAAACTAAATAAGCCTGTCGCTGTTAACTGCTTAGCAAAGGTCTATTCCAATATCTGCCTTGACCTTAAGTTCTTTGTCTCTAAATGCTTTTTACCAACCACTTAGCCATTTTTAAATCGATTTCGGGTCACCGGTCTGCTTCAAGTAGCTTTACAGAGTTTTTTATACATAGAAACCTACTGCTTGAAACTAGCATCCAACTCCATTTTTCTGATCGACAAACTCTTTCATCAAAAATGCTTGTTAATAGTTTATTTGAAATAAATGATTTGATTTGCTTTTTAATATGAAAGTTAAAGCATCGGCTTCAATGATTATTGCTTACACAGCTCAAGTACAAAAATTTCCAAGGAATAGAGTCTTGAATGTTTAAACTCCACTACAAAATGCACTCAAATATTACCACGAGCTCTTGAAATTCATAGTTCTCTTCGTAAATCTTGGAAGCATCTTAATAAATTGTAATTGTGTTGAACATTTAATGCTTTTATTAAGGTTGTAAGTTCACACGTTATGACCATTTGTCTTGCAATACACAGCGGTGTTTGTTTAAACCAGTTTCTACCTGGTGTAATATGCCAATATTAATACCGCGCTTGTAAATAAATCTCATGTCTTGTTGTACTTGCTTTAAATCGGTTCATAATAACACACAAACCTCATAATAACTGGTAATAATTAGAGTTAACTAATTGATTGATTTATTGTACTTGTCATTGTTTTAGCTCGACCTACACTGTTGCTACAGCAGATTAAAAGTGTATTTCTACTTTTTCAAAAACATTTAAATCAACTCTTTGCTGCTGGGCACTCCTCTCCTTTCTCTTTCTCATTCCAAACATCTTTACCTTTTGCGAGTATGTAATTGCAATAATTATCAGGAGTGCGATATCTTATCTAAGTTACGAGGGTAACCTCATCTTTGCCTTAAACCACATCTTCAATGAAACACATATTATGATCCCAGAAACATTCACTTTCAAGTAGTAAATCTTTACAGTTCATCCAAACATCCAAACCATATTTACGTCCATATCAAATTGTAGTTTGTCGTGTTTGTACCGAGACGGGCGATAAAAATCTCATAACGATTGCGCTGGGCGTGTGTGGCAAGTTGCCAATATCGAAGCTGGTGTCTTGCGAATACCGCGGGAGCCAATGTCATGATCTTCCGGACGACGGTAAGCCTGTTGCCAGAATTGATCGATTCTTGACGGCCATTATGCATATTTATAGATCTGTTTGCCAACTACTGGTGTTGTTTTGAGCCTTTTAATTGCCTGTCAAGTTGTTTTCAATCGTTGTTTTATTGACAGTTTTGAACGGTGAAAGTTAATCAACTGTTTCATTAGAGGTGTTTGTCTTGTTCCTCTTTAGTTTTTCGTTTAGTTGGCATTACATTTGTGGCTCTTTCTATTCTTAATTGTTAATCCCATATGGTGATGGAGTCAGCTTTCCTCATCTATAGCCTCTACTTCACTTTTCTTTTCATTCGTGTTGGAAACAGTATTATAACATCATTTAATTTACAATAATCATTTTTATACAAATCTCTTTACGCTGTATCCTATCAACAATACCTCAGTTAAACGTATGTAATTGAATGCTATTAATTCAACATTATCTCCTAAACTAACTGAAGTCGCTGCTTCAGTTGTGGTTTGCCTGTAGTTTGGCACTGTTCAGAACTCCTGCGGTTTCTTCTGGTCTAGTTTGCGAACTGTAGCAAGTTGGTGCAAGCTTCGTTTCACATAATTTTGCTTAAACTACTAAGTGGAACTGTTGAGCGTTCATGCTGTTAACAGTAATTCCTATCAGAATATAGTTATAAAGATTCAAGTAAATAATGAAAATGGGAAGGTTTAAAATAACAGTTAGGTTAGGTAATATAGTGATGGACAAGAATACGCTGACTATTAGATTGATTATGACAAGACTGACTGATAACGGACATCAAAATTTACAAAGACACGTTATTGTAGGTAAGGATAAGCAAAGCAATACTCCAGCTTATAATACTTATCTGATAACAGGAAGAAAGTCCATAAACACTGTTTCATAGAATACAAGATAACCGCGTAATGCGTTCTTTTGATTCAATCTATTGTAAGTTACGAAGTACGTCACGCTCGTAGAATGCTTGACATTGGTCAACTATTTATAGGTGATTCGTAATTATTATGTCAATGATGACTAATATCTGCTACATTAGCAACACAGGTAACGCTGTATTTTATTTAAATATTTGCCGAACATGCGATGTTCATATCCTTTCTATACGATGATCCTGGGTGGTTCATTCTTTGATGCATATTATTGACAATAGACTATGTTATAATGATAACTGAGTAACATGTCGGTGGATTGTCAAGTTGTGTGGTTATCTGCAGACAATATTATCCCCAAGACCAAGAAAAAAGAAATGGATGGAAGTTGTCAGAAATGACAGAGGACAATTGTACTAATTAAAAACGTTCAAACCTAACTTGTCTCGGTAGCCTAGTGGTCCTAAGTGGGACTGCTACGCTAGAGGTCTTGGGTTAGATTCCCAGGTCAAGCAAAAAGTGTTATTGGGTTTTTCTATGAAATTCTCAGTAGCTGGTCGGAGTTCGGATTTGTGCCCGGTTAATGGCAATAGGCTCGCCCTCTATTACATGGAATCTAAACATACCGGCGAGCTGTCGGTGTACATTGGTACACCTCTGCCTAAAGTTTTGGGGAATACAGGCGTGATGGTATGTGTTTCGAAATCTAACCCCAATGTTATTGAGTGACAGTCAATTTAGCTAAAGTAGGGGTAATTTTGACAGATCTATATAGATGAAATTGCAATCTTTCCTAAGTTATTAGGATTGCCCCTCTGAAGGAAGTGAGCTTAGAGATGACAGTTATTGACAGCTAATAGAGACACATGTGAAAGATGAGGTCTTACTGCGCCGATCCCGAAGAAATAAAGGATAACGGCAGAAAGATGAGTGGTTCCCTTGTAATATTAGAAGCTCGACTAGTTCGTTAGTAATGTCACATAGCAGCCAATACCGGTAAACGTTCAAATATAGCAGCGCGTATGTTAACGCGCAGCGATTCCTGCCCACATGACAATAGTAAGGTTAGTCACCTGCGCGCGCACACGTCCTTAGCTTCCGCGGTGACGTCATCGCGACGGAGCGGGAACGCCGCGGGCGCATCTTTTGAACGTTGTATGACCGATGTTGTATTGTCAATGTTGTGGCGTTCTTTCTTTTTTTATAATTTGATGGTTATTTTGTGCAGTTTTGAGTCATTTTTATTTAATCAAAATAGCTCTTATTTATGCTAGTTCATTGCTAACATTTTTTTAATTGTTTCTTAATACAACTGTAGCTTAGAGAGTTTATATATCTCTTTAAAAGTAGCCGGCTTACATTTTGAAATCTATACAAATAGCTGTAAAGTTTATTTTTGTGTGAACGTGCTTATCACACCGATACTAAAAATTTGCTATTCGCTAATAAGCAGCTACGTTATCGCTGAGAGCTTTAAGCTATATTTTATTATAAAAAAAAAATCTAACCGTAACTGCCTCGTTGGCCTAGTGGTCTTAAGCGTGACTGCTACGCTAAAGGTCTTAGGTTCGGTTCCCAGGTCGAGCAAATATTGTTATTGGGTTTTTCTATGAAATTCTCAGTAGCAGCTCGGAGTTAGGATTTGAGCCCGGGTAATGGCAATAGGCTCGCCCCCTATTACATGGGACCTAAACATACCGGCGAACTGTGAGTGTACATTGTTACACCTCTGCCTAACCCTTTGGGGAATACAGGCGTGATGGATGGTAAAAAAAAAACAACGAAATCGCTGTCAAAATCTAGTAACCTATAATGTCAAAGACGGTTATTTATTTTTAAATCATTGTACTATCAGGTCGAACGAATGACAATTTACTAATGCTAATAAAATGTGTCCGGTAGATCGAGCGATATTATTTTATTGCCGTTTCATTACGCAAAGCGGATATCACAGATTAGTTGTTATTAATTTACACTTGATACGGATCTGAAATATCCAATTACGAGAAAATTGCAATAAAGGTGATCAGAGCTAAATGAATTTATTATTTAAGTAAGTCTACCCTATCTATAATATTAGTTAGCTGGATAGTTGGCTGGTATATCATGCTTAAACATTACGCCTGTATTCCCCGAAGGGTTAGGCAGAACGTGTACCGTACCACTGTATGTACACCCACACTTCGGCGGTATGTTTAGGTCCTATGTAATAGGGGGCGAGCCTATTGCCATTAACCGGGCTCAAATCCTAACTCCGAGCTGCTACTGAGAATTTCATAGAAAAACCCAATAACAATATTTGCTCGACCTGGGAATCGAACCCAAGACCTCTAGCCTAGCAGTCACGCTTAAGACCACTAGGCCAACGAGGCAGTTACTAGATAACGGTTAGATTTTTTTTTTATAATAAAATATAGCTTAAAGCTCTCAGCGATAACGTAGCTGCTTATTAGCGAATAGCTAATTTTTAGAATCGGGCCAGTGATATCGGTGATAAGCACGTCATTTTTTTCCCCTATAATATTAACATTATTGTAAATTAAATGGAACCTACTTAATCTAAATGTTGATAACAGCATTATTTTTGTTACATTTGTTATGAGTATATTTTTTTTAATTTGCCGCCCTGGTAAGTATCCCTTATTATAGGTCATTCCAACCTTTTTTACTTATTGAATTCGTCATAGACAAAATTACATCCCTCTTTGGTTACTTAGAATTGATACAGTACCATTTTACAAAATCGTGGTTTTTTAAACTAGCTTCGTAATTTCATTAACCATTCAAGGTTTCGACTCTTCGACATTCAAATATCGGTCAATCAATTACCGTTTACGTAATAAGATTACTTTAACATCAAACCCTTGTATTTTATACCCCACTAAATGTAAACTCAGCAGAATCGTTACGATCCCTCCGTAGTATCGTCTTGTGTAATGTAACAGAATACGCGCGTATCATGTCCTACACAGCCGTCCGAGGGGTTAATTAGAGCTATACGCCACGCCTCCATTTAGAAAGGATCAAGGAAGATAATAGGCGTATGAATAAGATACCTTTGTGCTCGGAAACATTTCTCAGTAAAGATTGAATGGTATTGGGACCATGTTAATTCGACATTTGTGAGTCATACAAGCAATTTTAAAGAGCACATTTTAAATTCTTCTTTACTCGTATCGACATGAACTAATTAGAATAAGCCTGCCAGAAACGAGGCTTATTGCCAAACGGTAAAAAAGAAAAAAACAATTTTAAATGGAAAATGTCTTACAATATTTAGTATGAAAATACATGAATAAAGGTTTTAACTAGATGGTAACAGACTAGACACAAAAAGGTACCTATATGGTTATATTTTAAGCGTAGGAAGGGGAGACTCGTTTGGTCTAAATATGGACGTTAATGTTACGCTACAGTGCCCTCGAGAGGTGTACAGTATACATACAAGTACAGGCACAATTTCACAGGTATAACCTTGTACTTATATGAATTACAGGCTTCCAAAAACAGGTTTATTTTTGTCACATAATATAAGAGCTAAGGCACTTATGATTAACATTATCATGAGTCTACTTCGAAGTACGTCCTTTTATCTCTACACAATATAAATCAAAGTCGCTTACCGCCGTCTCTGTCCCTTTGTATGTATAGATCTTTTAAACTATGCAGCGAATTTTGGTGCGGTGTTCATTAATAGATAGAGTGAGGTTGAATACGAAGCTTTATACGTGTAGAACATCACGTAACTGAACGCGGGTGAAATTACTATGAATGATAAAGGTACCATGACATTCAAGGAATCACATTCCGCAGAAGAGTACACACAGTAGGTAGCCGTATTATGTCAAACAATAGCTTACACGATAAAGGTGAATGATCCTTGTTGCTCCACTGTAAATTGTAGCGTAGTGTCGCCTATCAAAAGCAAAGTAGTATTAAAACTACCGCGTCCGCGAAATTTTATCGTTCTGCAAGTATGCGTGTTATTGTCAATTGGCAAGCTCAATTATTAATTGTTCTAATATAGATAGTGAAGGAATGTCTGTAGGTGTGTCTGCCAATTCCTTGAAGGTGTGGCTTTAAGATCGCATCAATAAGAACGTCATATTGGCTGTGCTAAGATGGTTTTGTTGACGAGGTAATATGAAATCAGATCAGCAGTTTTTCAGGTGAAAAAAGACGCTAAACGTTGCTGAAAGTTACATACGTTCATCCCATCATTTTTTTATTCTAGTTCCTAGCTATTCTACCTCCTGGTTACGGAGATAATAAAGGTCAAAATAAAAATTTTTAGGCACGTTTTGTTATTATTTCGAATTCTCGTTTTTAATGTTGCGACTGCTACGATCCTTACACACTCCTTTCGCCTCGTTCAGTATTACATTTTTGTGTTATAACTTAACTTTAATTACTGCCACGCCTCTGTCTAATGTGTCTTTTTACACCCTGCATATTAGTCAGCCCCCAAAAGCCCCTTCAACCATTCCAATCAATTTATATAGTATTTGTGATACACAATGAGTAGGCGCTTCTTACGATAGAAAATACGTAAAGCGCTTTCCATTAAGCCGATTAAGTTTCAACAAGCAAACAAAACAAGGTCTTTTATCACACACTTGCTTTCATATAGTAAGTAGTAGGACCTATTTTACTAACCGTTACCACTAGAAATAATAATTTGTATTCCAGCCTGCCGTATGGGTCTGGACTTCTAGCGCTCCAGCTCTAGAAAAGCCAGTCTAAAAGCCTTAAAAATTCTGTAAAAATTAACAGAATTTTTCCATTGACTAGATTTGTGCCCGATTCATAAAAGGCTCAGCTATTACATGGGACTCATGAAATCATAATTGAACTTAGTACTGCCAAAACGAGCCAACCCACAATAATTAAATGAATTACGTTAAACTAATCTAATATGCTGTAAATGTGTTATACTACATACAAATCTTACGCGTTGAATAGATTTAAAATTAATCGGCGTTAAATATCCTAAAACTCCTCATCTAAAAATGTGAGAAATTTTGACGTGTCTTGGCTAGTTTTGGCATAACTATTATAACTAAACCCCAATGATGTAAATTAAGTAAGGGCTAACGTAAATGTAAAGATAAAAATCTTCTTTCTTTTACTCCCACAAAATTACCTTTGCACCATTCAAACCGTCTCATGTAAGCAAGCATTCCTTTTTAGGGTCATGTTGCGGTTACCTGCTTGCAGGCTTGTCGTAGATATCGCTTACATGCATGTATTAGATAGTACGGTACTCTTACGGTAATTACTTTTTAGCCAAGTATAGCTGGATTATGCTAAGATGTTGCAGTTGAAGCTGCAACCGGATCGATGTAGGGTGCGATAGACCCGTACGTGTCTTGGTAACGGTAGAGATTTCTCGTACTTGTCTTAGAGGGGCTAATTCTAAAACTATATTATCGATCTAGTACTAGCAGCATATTTTGATCTTTAATATGTACTAATATTATGAAGCCTAAGAGTTTGTTTGCTCTTATATCCGAAATTACAGGTCCTATTCTGGAAATTCCTTTGCTAATCGGAAGCTACGTTATCCTTGACTGTTTAAAATTAAAGCTGTTATATATGCTGTTATGTATGTTTTAATTTAAAAAAAAATTGGAACATGATTCACGCGGACAAAGTCAAAGTCGATGGAACAAGCAAGTAGGTTTATATCCGAGATTTTTATCTCTAGGAAGAAAGATTCTAAAGTGCGTCCAAACGTTTGTACAAACTTCATTTCATTTACAAACCGCTTGATTATGCATGGGTATTTTTTAATCTTTCTATTCAAAAGTACATCAATCCGGGGGATTTAGTCACTGGAATAAGTTGAATGTCGGTTTTACAATAGAAGTTAGTTCTGATTAACTCAGTAGTAATCTATATTAATATTATACAGCGGAAGAGTTTGTTTGGTTGAACGCGCTAATCTCAGGTACTCTTGGTTTGAATTGAAAAATTATTTTTGTGTTGAATAGTCAATTTATCGAGGAAGGGTATAGGCTATATAACATCACGCTACGACCAATAGGTGAGGAGCAGTAACTAAAGACGTAACTTAATACGGGTGATAAAACTACGCGGACGAACTCGCGAGCAGAAGCTAGTTGAAAATAAACCGTAGGTAAAACTTAGGTAATGTTCCAACCCCCACAAGGTCATATTATCAGCTGGGGTTCAAACTACATAAAACAAAAACAGACTGACATGTAGGTGTTACTAGTTGAATTTCTGCACAACCCGCTATGAATATTGTTGTGAAAGTGTTACCATATACGTAGTATTAAGTGGTCGGTTTAAAAGCTTTCCCATGTTATCAAGTGTAAAAGGATAAGAGGATCGTGTCTCACTCATAAGTTATTTAACTAGCCGGCACGGTGGTGCCATCTAGCGCGCAATAGCTGAACTTAACTTTGTCTATTTTTAGTAACGTTGTTTTTTTTTCTTCCGAATGCATGTCATTGTATTAGTTGTCTGTTTAATAATAAAGAAAGCTTCAATATTCTGAGCGATAACATATTTCTTTCAAGTGAATCGTATTCTATCTTTTCTATTGCTATTCCACGTTTGTTTACTTTGAAACATTTATTAACAAAGTTGAGCGATGCACCATTTAATATCGCTTCAAACTAAAATACATCAGCGTTCCCGATTCCTAGGTCTTAAAACCGGTCTGACACAATATTGCCAATAAACCCATTCATTTAGCGTGGGATGAAACGGGTTTCAATTTACTAATGCAACTGTACCGCACTCAGAACTTTAAATTTTTTAACTACCAACACCGACCCCTAACGGATTTCCGCACAAGCTGCTGTTAAACCTACCTAGTTCCGCTATTGCATAATAGATGGCGCTAGGAGTAGCGTTCGCTCTCAAAACGGTTCACGTTATTGATTCACCCGTATCTGGCCGCGTTCAAATAAAATATTGATTGTTTTGCGATACTAGTGTTTACTGAAAACCTTTATCTTGTAAGTTTAAGTTTATCTGATACGCTCTGTGCAGTGTTTGCGTTTTATTATTGAAAATGTAACAGGTTCTGTATTTTTTTTGTTTTTGTTATGATTGCGTTGGCTTCACGGGAGCGTCGTTAAAGTTTACGTAAGCTGATTTAATAATGCTTACAATAACAGTAATTGGGCGAAACTCTTCATGAACCGTTGCTTACAAATTGAAAGATTTTCTTTTTATTAGGCACTCTTAGTGAAGTTGTAACAGTCGGCAATCAATTTAGAAGAACCATTTGATGTAATAATAAAGAAAACAAAATTGAGTATTACCTAATTGGAAGAAATATGAAAGAGTTTGTTCAAAGATTATACGATATTTATCGCAATAACTTTCTTAAGTCATTGTAAATAGTGTCGAAAAATAAACATTCTTAAGGTCAATATTGAGAGTTCAATTTGAAATACACGTGCCGACCTATTGAATCAATGTGCCCATCAATTGAACTATCTACAATTAGTGGGCACACTGTGCACCAATTCTTCATTCATTGGCACTCTATAGAAATCTTCCAGAAGACGTCATTGCATCAGACATGCAACAAAACACTATTACAATACGCAACGGCACTCGTTGAAGTCTATGGCGGCCATCTTGTCCGGTTCCCGCCAATTGGATGATTGCGCGGGACTCGCGCGTTGCGTCCGTGTCAAGGTGATAATATCGACGACCATTGTTTTGTAGTAAAATATTAAAATGACATTATTATGTAGTAATTTATTTTAAGTGCATATAAATTATCAAAGGGAATAGCTTTTTTGTATGTTTGATTAAATTATTTACTTTTCAAGCATATTGATATACCAATAAGCAATGTCACCAGTTATGTACAGATTGAAAATATGAACTAGACTGATTCTTTTCTCCATATTTAATGATCTAGTCATTATCAACTTAGATTTTTCTTACTAATGAAATATTCGATTTCAACACTAACTTCGAAGTTATAAATCTTCTCGTTCAGCACTAAATCGTACACGTTTATAAAATCTGGAAACGTGTGAAGAATTCTTGAAAATTTAATTCGTAATTTAGTCACGCCACGATAGCGCTTTTCTCTTTTTACGTTCGCCGAATTCTCTTTTCAAATTGTGTCGTAAATTGCAAATATTTTGTTTTATTGTAGGGTACTTTGAAATTTTGTGAGAATCGTGGAAATAGAACTAAAAAAAAGTTAAATAGAAGTTACTACACAAACTTTCCAAGATTTCGATGATAAATAGAAAAGGTAGATACTCTTAATAAAAGTACACGTAAACGAGCATAGTTCTGCCAAAACAAAGCTAGCCACAATCGCAATATGCCAAGTGTATTATATCCAGCAATAAGTTCGAAATACATCCAACATATATGCTTAGCAAAGATTTAAAAATAATTAGCGATCAAATATCCAATATCATTACAATTACTTCAAATATTGGGAAATTTTGAAATTCGTCAGTTCGTTTGGCCGAAATGAAAAGTCAAATGAAAAGTCCTTTCGCTATCTTCACACATTTCTTCACAAATAATTGAGTTTTCCAAATTCCACGTTACACATTTTCAAAGATAAACTACAATGGCCGAAGTCTAAATAGGGTTTTAATGTATATTTGTGAACCTAAACACATATTTCACTTGCCTGAACTCATACAACCGGTGCTAATATGTTTGTTACGATTTCAAGCTTATTTACTCAAGCGGCACCCTGTTATTTACTCCTTATGAACTAATTATAATGTTTGAGGTTTTCATTTTGAAATACGTTGCTTTTGATTAAACTCTGAGTTTGGGGGGTTTGGCCTTGTGGTTGAGCCGTTTTGGGTATTATACTAAGGCCAGTAGAAACGTAATTGAGTTTTCGCATTCGGAATTTCTCTGTAGTAAGCTTGTACCGGGTTGATAGCCGAAAAGCCAAAAAGAAACAACAAATCGACGCTATACGAATTCGCGTTGCAAAATTCTGCTAAGTAAACTTAAGTAATGGCGGGCTGCAGGCTCAAAGCCCATAGATATCTGCTACGCAACGTTGTATTACTTATTTGTTTCGGTCCTTAGGTTTGATCTCTATTACATGGACTTTTAAAAGGTCAGTGTTCTTAACCGGCTCTGCCTACCCGTTCATGGAACACAGGCGTGTTGTTGTCTTCTAATTTACATGTCACGTCATTCTCTTGTTAAGTTTACAGAAATATGGCATGTTCAATCATTCGGTTCGCTTGTTTTTGTGTTGTAAAAAACAGTAGCATACCTAATTCCATTAGAAGACACGCTGTCTTGGTTTTACAAAAGGTTTATTTCATAAAAGAAACAATGTAATTTGCTTTGTTTTTCTAACACACAAAAAGGTCCCAGATGACGCATGAAAATATTTAATTTTAACTTCCGGAAATTCAAACGCATAATTTATTATCAGCCGATCAACCCTACTGATATCGTAAAATCTCGTTTCCACTTTAAAAGTTGAATCGGGACGCGGAAATCGAACGACGTCCCCTTCCCTTATCGATTTTCGTGGCTTAAACTCCATTTACATCGATTATAGCAACCGAGTAGAGTGGCTAATCTAATTTAACGTCGGATTATCAGAAAGTTGAGTTTCTTATTAGCTTAGTAGATCGTGAAGAGTCATTTTACATAGACTTTGACGTCAGAAAACCTGATGCGGTGTAACTACCAAACGAACCATCAATATAGGTTATCGCTCTAAAAAAATAAGGAAAATTTTGGATCCGGTGTGTGTTTTGATTAACAATCCTTTACATGCTTCGGTCGTTTGTATATGTATAGCTTCAGGAAATCGCGGTTTAGCTAGGATATTTATTTGCCCATAAAATGTTACAATTGAATGGGCAACGTTGGGATTGAAAACGAAGCAAGTATCACTAAACAATTTTATGATCCAAGAAATTGAACTCTAGCTCTTGAAATATGGAGGAAGAGATAACAATGAAGACAGACGAGCTTCGTATTTTTAAAGAACAGAGCCAGAACCTACATACAATATATGTTAACTCATCTGATAATAAAAGCACATGAGACATTTCAAGTTTGTTTCTGGGATGTCAACGCAACTGCAAGGCCTCAGGTATACCAGATGTTTACAGGCAGCGGTGACTATTTAGCATAAGATGGGCCGTTGACTTCTAAAACCATCTAACGGCATAAAAAATAAACCTCGATGGCACAGCCTACTCGTGACTTGATTAATATGCCATGTTACAGCTATCGGGAAACAGATCCTGGCAATGAGATTCTCCCCTTAGCTGAACAATGAACTGAAAATATTGATAACACCGACAACGTTGACGGAATATTTAATAAAAATGCCGCAACAGGAGCTAGCCGTCACATTACTTCCGAATAAAGTCAACATTATACACATATGATGATAAATCGTTCGACGAAAGGGCCGGTAGACACGAACGGTCATCTAGTTATACTATTGACTGAATCAATACTACATCCATCAATGTCAGTTGTACAGAACCGTTGGTAATAGTCAGTAATCGATTTGTTGAAATACTAACATTTCCAGTATGTGTTTCGTTAACTGGAGCACATACAGTAGTCAACAAGAGAGCAGGGTTAATTCCGTAATCCATTGCCTTGATCGCCAACTTTAAGCCGATGTGATCTATCTTCGGTGACCCTTGGGGTTTCTCATATGTCTTCGTCTTTACTACCTCATGGAGAATGAGGTGAAAGTAGACGTTTTGAATACTTCAATTATAATTATTATGGACAGTAAAAACTTAATGATTAGAAACGTTCATTCCATTAAAGAAACGGATAAAATATAGTGGTGCCATATTTCATTTTGAAATAAACATATTAATTATTGTTAAGAACTCATTATACCATCGAGATTAATATATCATCGACAATGCACTCGATCAAGTCTATGAATAAAGTTATAATTAAGTAGTTGATTCAATTCTGAACCTTAATGAAATAAGTTGTTTTTGAAGTGACAGGTTATAATGAAGTTTCCGATTTAGAGATGCTATTTCTGTTTCGGCGATATAAGGACATGCTATAAGTAGTATGGAAAGTTTCGTATTACGAAATTGATGGAAGTTAAGCTATATTAAACGGGAACTATTTTGATATTCAATAATGTGACAACACCAAAGAATCATTAGTTTAAAATTAGGTTTCCCAAGCTAAGAAAGTATTATGTTTGAAAACGCTTAAGTTCACAAAGCAAATATGAACATCAGAAGATACTACAGAAAAACGGAATAATAAAATTCCAAGGGTGCGCTCCATGCATAATCCTACGGAACCCTTTAGTGAAGCAGTGATGTAAAACTAATTGACTGATACATTCATCACTCCGAGTGTCCCGAATGCAGGCAGTGTTGATATCCCATCACAAACGAATTAATGGACTCCGCAGATTTCTTTTTTCACTGACAGTTAGCCTGATACGGGTGAAACGGGACATGGAAGTATTTTTGGACGACGTTTTTCTGAAAAGGCCATTTAAGATTACGACAAACTTTTATGTCGTGTCTGATTTTGCGAAGCTAATAGCTTGTTCGGTGATTAATGGGATGAGAATTCTGTCCATCTGGAAGGAATTGAAGTTTTGTAATTGGTTTTGATAGAAGCGAAAATAATGATGCTTTCATAATATTTAATTGGATTAAAAATCGATCAGTTTACTTTATAGCAAAAACTTATTTTATATATAATAATTTGAGTAATATTTTAGAATAACCATGGTGCGACTGAACTGCAAAATATACTCATGGATGCAGTATAAGTCCACACGTACAGGGAAATTTCCATACAAATCAAGTAGTAAATACGGTTATCTTTTGTAAATACAGTACGTATAAGTCGACGACTGTCACCTACAGATATACACAGATAGTGGATGAGATAGGATGACGTAACCTGACGTCGAATAGCAAGAATGGAAAAAGATGGACAGGACTTACGAATCATTTGATAATCACGAGAAGAAAATTACTTTATAATTATTAAATATAGATAAGATTCAATTAGATGATCTTCGATATGATATTAACAAAGCAATGTGTCTACTTGAATCCGTATTAAAAATACAAAAAGAAAATGTAATGAGTAATATCCAAAGGAGACTAAAACCGTCGACTCACTAAAAGTTTGCAAACGAAGTTAGCAACGAATTTCCTTTTGAAATAGACGGAGCTTAAAAAATTAAGATGTTACATTATTGAAACGCTGTCAGACCTTTCAGAAACGGTGCAAATCTTTTATAAACGTTCTTTTGACGCCTCGGTCTGGAATTTGCGTTGAACTTGCTTGTTCACTCTGATTTAGGTTTTACAGACCACTGATTCGGAGACTGAAGCGGGATTTTTATTTGTGTTTCAATCGTTTTGGTTGTAACAGTAACAGACAAGTATATATAATATCCCGATTACTTTTATCTTTCATATAAAAAATAAAGGAGAGTGTTTTATTATTGAAGATTTTGCCAAACCAAGCTCTTGCCACGATTTATCACTAGTTTCATTTATGTGGAATATTTTTTCTGTTATATTATACAATAAAGAATCAGACGTGTGATACATGTTCCCTGTCGCGTTACGTATCTACCGTCGCCCTAACGTCACTCTCAACTAACATATCAAGGTTAGGAGGGTCCCACTCTAAGAATAGACACTCCTCCGTGTGTCGGTAAAGTACGAAGTGGAGTCAGTTCACGATCAAATTAAATTGTTAGAAATCTCGATGGATGTGATTAATTTTTAATTTGATGAGGATTAGAGTGGAGATGAAATTAAACGTCTCTTTTTACAGGATAAAATCTTTTATCTTTGAAGTTTTTCGTGATTCGTAATGAATATCGAGAAGAAACGTTTTTATTGAAGAGAATAATCTACCTGACACTATGTGACATTGTCTCTAAAATAAGTTTTTTACGAGTCCGTCCACAGACAGTGGTTAACCATGACTTACTCTCTGAATGATCCAACCTTACTCCGAATAAATATGACTTAACCGCGAATTTTGTTCTTACGTCAGCACCGTCTCCCATCTTGGATCGTGGACGTTAAACTAGCTGCTGTCAAGGCCAGTAGCACCGGACAGGCTCATTATCCACTGAAGAGGAGTCACGAGGCAGCATCGTGATGAACGTGTCATGTTCAGGATATACACGTCTGCTCCATAAGCATACGTACGTACAGACAATTCTGAACTGAGAGAAGAATATGATAGAATTAAATTTAGAAAGTTATCAAGATATCATAATTACCGGAATCATTGAAAAGTATATTAAAGCGGTATACCAGTAGTTTTTAGTACTACGAATAAACGAAAACCTTCGTCGGAAACCGTATGTTGAAAACCATTTAGAAACCACAGAGTAATTAGCGGTATTAACTTGAAAACACAAGCTGGCGCAAAACGGTAGGAAACTACTATAGTGCTTGCCATTACTTTGATGACAACGGGACCTGATTGCAGTACTAATTCTGTACATATAATATAGAATTCTTCTAAAATAAGTAACATTAGATCTGTACTGAAATATTTCAGTGAAATGTTTCGGGCGATAAATATATCATCACGTTTTTCTCAATTGAATATTGTATTCTTGTTGTCATATTACTTTCCACATGAGTATTTGTTATTCACGCACTGATAGGTAAGATAAAAGGCTTCTTTATAAGTATTGTCTTTATCGTTATTTTCTTTGGTATCATAATATTTTACTTTCGTGAACGTGACACCTTTTCGTCGAATTGGCTGAAGGTGTTAAATTGAAAATTGAGATCAGAAGGACGCAAATGTCGGTCTTGGCGATAAAAGATTACAATACGGTGAACTATAAAAATAATTTATTTTGTTGTGATGCCAATTGCATAAAGATTAGATTGACATCTACAAAATATAAGATTAACCAACTTGTTCTTTAAAATCATTCGCATTTATATGCACTGGTCAATGTAATGTTCTTGCTTAAAATCATATCTGTCGATTATCTCACCATCCTTGGAGCGAGTATGGTTTCTAGGTACTTATAGTGCCAATGCTTTTAGCAGATCTTCGGTCACTGGTATAGTGGTGTTTTGCTAACAGCTACATAATTATATATATCTTCACGCTAAGCCGCTATTTATAGGTGAACAATCTTGCTACATTTTTTTGTTTAGTAGTCTTTGTTTAGTAATCGGATAATCATCTCGGATTTTCCATGGATTCGAGAATTGAATCAATTTTAAGATGATTTAGCATTTTTTTGTTGAAGATTTGTTCTTAGTATCTGATGCCTTTCGTACATATTGCTAAACAGTATCCATTCTAATATTTATACTAACAAATTGAACGGCTGTAATATCATAAAGTTTTGATGTCGTCCAGAACTAAACTACCGACATTTTCTAATAAAATCACCTCCTGTGTGAACAAACAGCTGCTCAATTAGTAAACCCTCGTTCCTAGCCACCGGTGCCGGTTCGATGCCCTGATCAAATTGAATCCCGCCATTTTTATTGGTCAATGCCTTTGGGAACATGGGGCGTAAATCTTCGCGAGCTAGCACAGTAAGATTGCTTTGTAAGGTGAATGTTGGAAAAAGTTAGATTAAGGATCTACCTGGGAATGGTGGAGGGAATCTCGGGTTCAATTAAGAAAAGGCTGTGAGGTAAAAACGTTTTTTTTTTCAAAGACCTTCGTTTATCTGATTAGTTTCCTGTATAAACTTCTCTGCGATAAAACTGTATGTCTCTTTTTGGAGTGGAGGCTTAATTTCATAACATTCAATATTCAATATAACGTCTTTGATCTTTGACCTACTCATAACATTGAATTCCATGATGTTTACATCGTATGCAAACAAACTATAATGTCCGTTTTTAAATTGTTCTTCACTTACACAATATTCTTTACCAAACCGTGATAATTTTAGTACCAGTTAACACTCAATAGAAAAACATTTCGGAAGCGTTCTATAAATACACGAAGAATCGATTTGAATCGGTTCAAACAGTTTGGTGAACATTTCGATTATGTCTTCCGCTGTTTATTCGTATACGGAAAAAGCCGGTCAACATTTTAATATGGATCGATTTCGTGTTCTATCGAGCGATAATCGAGACGTAATCTATTGTGGAAAAAAATTGATCTACCCACACAATCGAGATGGATGTTCGTTTTTTGTATAAAAAAAAAAAGATTTTCTAAAAATGTATAGAAGACAATTAGAATTTGTAATGTTATTGGAAGATAATAATGTTAACAAAAATCAAGAGCATTAAAAATAGGAAATATGAAACAATTGAAATTCAGTCCTCTTTTAACCAAGGCGAGTTTTAGCAAAGAAAAGTTTATAGCAAGATCAGTAAAACCTAAACAAAAACCTAGACACTGATACCTAGAATCCAGTTGAAACTACCAACAAGAGCAGTTGTTTGACCAAACTTCGCATGTGGGTACTAAATATGGCACATTATTACAATACACACACAGTCGATTTAGGTCGCGGCACAGGTGCTAATATGTATTGGTTTCTGTACATCACAGTGGGTTTAACTGTGGTTTCGTTACAAATGGCTGCCATTTAACGTCATTACTACGTATTGGAGGACGGTAATTTGTGGAGACCTGGACACATTTGCGTTGGTATCGGACTTTGCAGCTTTAATTTTAAACTGTCTTTATGGATGCCAGAATTGTGAATGGTTCACTGCTGGAATCATATTACCTATGAGTCTATCTGTTGTTCGTAGTCACTTATCAGTGTCATAGAAAAAAATATCCTTAGGTTGTGACCATGGAGACAATTATACTACATAGGTACGGTCACAATTATATGTCAGTCTCAATCTGTCAAAAATCTTCTCTTTTCCCTAATGTTTTTGACATTGATGTTCACTGAAATGAGATTACGCATTAGCCTTCTGGTCTACAGACGTATGCGTGATGAAGTAAGAAACATTTTATACTTTCACATTAGTAATGTTGCGGTGTTCTCTTGTAGGATCTCCAGGGCTCTTCCAAATTACACCATAACATTCGATTCCGCGTCTTACGAGCCTATCCCAGCAGAGATACTAAACCCTTTTCATTCACGGACAGCATGCGCCGAAATTGTTGCTTTACACCACAAAATATATATTCCTACCCCTTCCCCTCATAGAAAACATCGCTTTATAGTATCCAGATGCCCTCGGGATATTAAATATTTACGAGAACAAAGTTGTAGAACTAGTGCTCGAGGAGGTGCTGAGAACAAAGGAAGATAATATGCTTCTTTTACAACTGTTTTTAGATACAACAGAAGTTGGACTTTAAAATTGTCATTTCGTAATACTTTATAGTGGTTCAATAACTGTTTCTTTTATGAAAACCGAAGTTTTTGTGACATGAGTAAGCCCTTGACTCTAGATCTGTCAAAGGTGACAAAGACAAAGTCGACGATGGAGTGAGTGGAATTGTTTCGAAAAAGTTACCGCGGCCCTGGAACGCAAAGGGCATCTAGAGGAACACGGGTGGGTTTTAGTCAGTAAAAGTCTGACACTCCCTTCCGTTCCAACAAGGGCAGAAGAAGCTATATGATGATGACAAAAAAAAGGTAGACAGTTCGAAACCTTGCCTTTTTTTCAACAATGATGATTCCAAATGCGTTTGAATGTCAGTGTTTAATATTTCACCATAAAACAAAATTACAGTACCCAGGAAATGAGTAGACTCCTGTTTTCATTTTCTGGGTACTGTAATTTTGTAAGCTTCGAGTCGACGAGACTTTTTGGGGCTTACTGAGAAAGTAACAAATAATGATTCACGTAATTCCACATTCGTATCGCAGTACAATTTGATTCAGGTGTGTCACATTAGGGTGGGGAGGAGAATAATTGGATGAGTCTTAGAAATGCAATTAGGGTACTTTCTTATGGTCGTTGTTCCGTAGAAAATACATTTTCGTTAGCGTGGTATTAAGTAGGGATCTCTAAGTAATGCGTGGGTGTGTTGTATGTTGAAATATTACTCTAAAATTGAGATCATAAAATGTGTCGACACGACGGTAAGTAGAAATAGTAGCAAGTACATGTTCAGAAAATACGTGGTATAAAAATATATATTACATACCCGTTAACAACGCATTTTGGAAGTTTGACCTTTAATATTTTGCTAAGTAGAAGAGTGATTGCAATGATGACAAGAACATGTAACTTATTTATTCTCAAAATTTTATTGTTGAATTTTAATTTTAAGTTAATACTATGTTGCTGTGCTATACCAGGGACTAGAACTGTAATTTAGCTTTAGGTCTTTCGTAAAATATTTTATAAACATTTATGGCAAGCAAATAAATGAATATGAACTTCCGGCTGCATTAAGCGTCTTTTGAAACCTTTTTTAAGGCGAAAAATTTTCACGTTTTTTAACATAAACATCACATAACATCACGCCTGTATTTCCCCGAAGGGTTAGGCAGTGGTGTAACAATGTACACCCACAGTTCGCCGGTATGTTTTTAGGTCCCATGTAATAGGGGGCGAGCACAAATCCTAACTCCGAGCTGCTACTGAGAAATTCATAGAAAAACCCAATAACACTTTGCTCGACCTAGGAATCGAACCCAAGACCTCTAGCATAGCAGTCGCGCTTAGAACTACTAGGCTAACGAGGCAGTTCTTTACGTTTTTTAAATAAAGAGTTTTCATGACTTCCTGAATACTGTTACGTTACTTTAAGGTAGATTTTGTAATATGATCAAACTTGGAAGTATTCTCTAACCAGCCTGTCAATAGTCATTGAATGAAGGCGTAACAAAATTGTATGAAATAACTCAAATGCCGTGCAAAACCATCCCACACAAGCTGCCAACAATTTCCGTTACAAACAGAATTAATTCAAATCGCCCATTCATTATTCAGTGTCATTACTCTTACTATCGCACCTGCTTACACGGTTTACACAAATGCCTATGTCCACATGATGGTCAGTGAACGATACGTGATGATTATGTGCTCATAAGTTGTTTGTGCACACATGTTTTACTGCACTACATTGTAGGTCTTATCTTGTAAAGGTACGTCACTGGACCTTTAATATTCGACGCGGGAATTTTTTAAGGAAAATGTGAATTGGGCCGTTTTTAGGGGCGGAGCTCCACTCAATGTCTTATAGATTTTTCCTTTTCGCTTTTCTTTAAGATTGATGGTAGATAAACCTTAGTTGGAGGAACAGATATATTAATTTTAACCACAGTCTACATTATAATTTTACAAATGTCATAAAAAAAGCCGCCGTATATGGAACTGGTCGGTTCCTTGCTGCGGCTAAAGGTTGAACTCTAAGTACAGTAATATTAGACAGCCCTGCCTACACCTGAAGATAACAAGCGTGCTTGCATGTTTGTTTACAAAATGGTTTACTGCATTACGTTGATATCAGGCAATGCAGCATCAAAACATTTGGGCGTGGCTTCAGATACATCGCGTGAATTAGCCGTAAGCCGGCAGCCTCGCCAGTCGCGTTTCGGTCTCCCGTCGCGTCGAACGTCTGTACCCACGTAACGAATTAAAAATTCACGTGGTCGTGAAGAATTCTTGTGTCAAATAAGGAACAAAACGAATTTTCAAGGAAGAAAATTGGTGTAGTTTCCGTGTTTTTTTGTGCAGTGAAAATATCTCGGTCAATCTTTTGAAAAGATTGTTCTTGAGGGTAGTTTGTGTTGAGTGTCGCGCGGATCACATCTTTGTTTGTATGTTTATTTTTTTTCTGTATTAAATATTCTGCTACCGTCACTCATGTCTTTGGCAAGGTCGGACCGGTGTCGTGTAATTTTATTTTTATTTACATACAAAATTAATACGTGTATTTTTGCACGCAAGTGTTATTTTTAAACGTACGTTTTCGTATCGACAATTGATTCATGAATTCACTAATGAAATGGCGTCATGCATTTGCATTCACCATATATGCAATATTCATTAAGTTGTGTAGGTAAAGTTAATTTATTTAGTGGAGACACTTGACAGTTCAATAGGTTCAATGAAAATAAATGCATTGACTTTGGAGGCAGATATATTATTAAGTGTCATCCCAGTTCTTGTACGAACATTATTGTCTGCCAGTAATGTTAACAGTGTAAAAATCATTCATGCCAGCATTAACGGGATATATAATTTGTAAAACGCCATTTATTTTAACAATACCCTCTATTTCATACAAATGGTCGTAATCCAACGGTTTCACAGCAATTTCGCGAAATTAACCCAGTCAGTGCCGAGTTCTAATTGTAAAATGTTAATATACAAATTTATTTATCGTCAGCGAGTTAAGTCGTTCAAGTTTCTCCCGAGTTTTGAAATTGGAACGTGCTTCGATTCTGTGCAAGTTGCTGAAGTCTTACATTTTTCATTTTATTTCCCCCTTTTCAAACTGCTCTCAAATTCCCAGGTTTAAATCCGAAGTATTTGTATTATTCGAAACGGTTGGATTGTTCTTAATTCATTTGTTTATTTGTGCAGCCATTTTGTATTTGAGTTTCCGTTCTAAGTTACCTATCTTGTACGATAATAACGAGTGTATTTATCGTAGGAAATTGTCATAAAAATGATGGATGAATATGATTACCTATCTATTGTATACACAGAACTTTGTAATAGCCGACATGTTTAAATATTTAGAGATTCTTTCAGACATTTTTTCCTACGTTATATTGAATAAAAAATAAAAGAAACACCCACGGTTGCCGAATTATTATGGCATGTAAAGCCTGGGGCTGAATTCCGAAAATATTTTTTTTCACTGAAAACAAAAGGCCTTTAGCAGGTGACTGTAATTCAGTCTAAACCCTCTCTTAATTCAAGAAAACGTGTTCAGACGGATACATAGGAGTATATTCATATACTAGACGAAAAAGGGTTGCGATTTGAGAACCCTGGTCACGTCAGCGAAGCCATGTAAGCTTCGCATGTAAGCCAAATATTCGCCTGCGTATGAAATATTTATATTTCTAGCGATTTATGGTCATACTGTATGTTTTAGATGTTTTAAGTAGAGTGGAACGCGGGTTTAGTTTACTCAAACTGTGGCTATTCGAGGTTTATGATATCGATCAAGTATTACGGCAATGTAAAAGTATTTTACTAATAGTTAGTAACTCGAATCGGTACGTTGAGATTATAACGATTTAAGACATTTATCTCTCAAAAAGAATATACTGGTATGTATGTATAAGTAAAATTAATGTACCTAAATATATTATTCTATTAATCTTTTGTTATTTGAGTAAATTAACCAAGAGATTCCAGCACAAAATGTCACATAAAAGCAATGCCAAAACAAATAACTAAGAGAAATATAATCTCAACCTAATCCAACTAATAATTAATCTTGAAACCAAACTTAAATTATTTAAGACCTTTAGATCAAATAACTAAAACTTTCTAGTTTGATTTGCAGTTAACACTAAAGCGTTTTAGACCGCCATTGTTCATAGTATCGGCTTTAAATGATGAACCTACGGTGCGCGGGCGCAGAATATAAATATGTATGGGTGACCGAACAGTTCCGATTATGGGTAGCTATGGCTATATGACATTGACGTGACTAAGTAGCTATAGACAATACTATGTGATTATAAGTACATATGATGTATTGTGATTTAAATGAGTTTTTGTATATACCTATAGAACTACTGCTGTTAATGTATCTTTTTTTTTTAATCTCAATTTATTTACGGGGTTTTTTCTGAACAGAATATGTCACCCCGATGATTTAAAACAAATTATTTTTAATTACATACTATATACTAGTCTACCCGCAACCTTAAACCTATTATAATAATACGATAAAGCTTTCTAGCCTCATCTGACAATGGCGAGGCTAGAACGCTGTTATAGAAGCCAACATTAGAACTATTGACAAAAGTTTGCTGCCTTTGGACCCCAATACGAACACACTCCGCTAGGATATGATGCACGTCTTCTATAACTCCACAGACAACACAATTGGGAGAATTAACTTTGTGCATCATGAATCCGAAACTATTGAGCGGTATGTGGCCGGATCGGAGTCTCAGAGCTGTCACAACCTCCCGTCTATTCATCCCTCCCTCGCTGAACCAAAGCATCCGTGGAAGAGATGGTTGAATTGTCTTATACCAAATACCTTTCGTTAAAGACCTTTTATTAAAATATTCTGCCCAAGATTCAATACATCTGTCTCTAACTAGAGGTAAGAGCTCAGTGTGCCAAGGAGAACACGGATAAATATCCCCATCTGACCCGGCTTCTTTTGCTAAGCGATCAACCACCTCATTACCTTCTATTCCAACGTGAGAAGGGATCCATTGCAATATGACTCTTTTATGTTTGGCAACAAAATCAGTAATAGTTCTTATTATTGTATAAGCCAGTGGAAGCCCCCTAGCTGATGCAGTATTCGTACATCTCAACAGATGTAGGAGAGCACTTTTCGAATCAGTAAAGATAACAAAACGATCACCGTCCAATGAATCGATATATGCCAAAGCTTCAGAAATAGCGATTAGCTCTAAGTGCATTATTGACACTTTTGATAATATCTGAAATTTATAAAAAACACCTTTTTGCGAATCAAACAGCGCTGCGCCACTAACATTTTCATGTCTAGAACCATCAGTATAAACACAGTAAAAGCCAGAATATAGTACATTCAGAGACTTACAACATATTGTTTTTAAATTGAGCACATTATAACAGTGTTTAGGTTTATCTACAGAATTTAAATTAGGCTTTACTGTACTTGATAAGTCTATATTGCTGACCCAAGTGGACAAGGAGAACGTGTCAATTTTATTGCTGCAGAGCATATGTTCTTGCTTGAGTGCACCATGGGACAAAACTAACAGTGGCTTTTTCTTTTTTCTCCAATAAGCATTATTGTGACAAAGATCATGTAGCTTATTCAGTATGCCTATTACAGGAAAATCAAAACATTTCGATTTTAAGTAAAATTTACCAGCTAAGTACCGCCGGCGAATAAAAAGAGGGGGGTACCATTAATTCGGATTCCATCACGTGAATAGGAGTGCTTTTGATAAACCCACCTATTAAACGCAGACAAATATTTTGTAATCTGTCCAGTTTAGTTAAATGTGTGTCGGCGCTATTGTCTAATAAAAAACTACCAAAGTCTATACGACTACGAATAAGAGAGATATACAGTCGTCTTAAGTGGTTGGGGTGAATACCCCACCCAGGTCCCACCAATACTTTAAAGATATTTATCAATTTTAGTACACGTTCCCGAACCTCATTAATATGTTTCTTCCATCGAAGACCCTTATCCAACCATAGTCCTAGATACTTAACATGGTCTACTAACTCTAACAAGGTCCCGTTTAGACGTATTTCTATAGCTGGCCTACGGTAACCTCTACTAAATAAACAGATTTTACTTTTAGTGGGAGAAATATCTAAACCTATTTGCGTTAACATGCTGTTTATTAAATCAAGAGTAGACTGGATTTTAGATTGCCCGTCATTAACAGAAGAACACTGTACACATATAGCGAAGTCATCCGCGTACTGAGATATACAAATGTAGTTCTGCAAACGCACACAAATATCCGACGTTATTATATTAAATAAAAGTGGAGATAACGGATCACCCTGAGCGAGACCACATCCGGAATGTCTACTAATAAATTGATTACCAGATCTTATTTTGAGTACTCTTTTATGAAGAAAATTCCATAAATATCTACAGATGCGTGATCCTACTTTAAGTTTATCCAAAACATTGATTAAAATAGTATTATTAACGTTGTTATATGCATTATCTATATCTAAAAAACAACCGATAGTCGAACAACCCTCGGAAAAACCAGATTGTATTGTGGAGATTAGGCAACTCAAACCATCCAAACACGACCTACCTCTACGGAAGCCAACCGTGTTCGCGGAAAATGTGTTGTTTTTTTCCAGAAACCATTCCAATCTTCGAAATAAAACATAATGGAAAATTTTGCATATGCATGACAACAATGATATGGGTCGGAGTGAAGAAACGAAACCAGGGTCACGACCAGGCTTTGGAATGGGTATGATGCAAATGTCGCGCCACTGACAGGGGACAAAACTTTGTTCAAGAAAGTTATTAAATAACGTTAGTAATACGGATTTACCTAAATTAGGTAAATTCTTAATCATAGAATAAGATATGTCATCACATCCAGGAGATGTATCCTTAGACTTGATACATTTATCTAGCTCCTGCATGGAGATCTCACGCTCTAACAATGGGTTATTATGGTGAACCGTAGGGGTCGAAGGGGATACATAATCTGGTGTTAATGAATTTAGGAGATTTACAGCACTTTGAGTGTCCACAAAATGCCCAGGCGAACGATAACCTTTCAACCATCTCATTTTGCGCCACATGTCACTAGAGGTTGTAGTGTAGTCAACAGAGGAACAAAAATTTTGCCAGTTCACTCCCTTAGCCTGACGGATTAACCGTTGCGATATACTTATCCGATTGTTAAGAGTATCAAGGTTTTGGGGAGTGGGATTACGCCTAAATTTGGATAATGCAAGCCTACGTTGAGCCACAGCGTGTGACAGTTCTGCAGTCCAATACGGCTTTGGAATAAAATCAGAAGCGGGGTTATGGATAAATTTTAACCTTGGGATGTATTTGTTTGCAGCTTCGTTTAAAATATCTAAAAATAAATCGTAACCTTTTTGAAGGTCAGTTGGTAAACATAAATTACAAAATCTCAGTTCAAGATCGTTTTTAAATGAAGTCCAGTCTGCTTTACCAAAATTTCTTTTAATAATTGGAGGGAGGTATGAAGTACATAATGTTGAAATTTTGATTATTAAGTGGTCGCTGCCTAGATTTTCGTTCAAAACGGTCCAATTGAAATTTAGCGCAATATCGGTAGATACCAGAGATATATCTGGGGAAGACTGTTGCAAATTATTGTCGACTAACCGTATTCGCGTATGTGTCCCATCATTTAAAGGAAAAAAGTTGCTGTCTATAAGTGAGTCGTGAATAAGCCTGCCTCTATGGTCAGTTTTATAAGACCAGCTGACGTGGTGGGCATTAAAATCACCCAGAATTAAAGTTTTGGAAGGCCATAATGATAAAAAATTATCCCAATCCATTTGAGTGATAACGATTCTAGATGGACAATAGACAGAAACAATATTTTCAAATGGATCACAATTAAACAACTGCACGCACACTACTTCAATACCGTTATTAGACACGTGCACGCGCCGCAGCTGCGCTTTAACAGATTTGTGTACAACGATAGCTACACCGCCGTATGAGTCATCCCGGTCCACGCGATAAACAACATAACCACTAACTTTAAAATTACTTTCTGGGTCGAGCCATGTCTCACTAAGGGCAGCAATATGAACCTTTTCCTGGCATAATAGTTGAACAAACGATGTTAACTTAGGTCTAATACTTTGGGCGTTCCACTGCAGGATATTCAATTTGACTGGTTTGTTAGCCATCACAAGAAATGAAAAAATTAAACAATGCCTTTATCCACGGCCACTCTGTAACTAAACTCACTGACACTAAGGTTAACCATTCTAGGCACAATTGGAAAATACACCTTATCTTAAAAATTATGCTAGTCTTTTTAAGGAAGATAACTTCCTTTATTCTCGACCACAACTCATTGAACGATGGACGTTCATCGTTATCCTCTCCACCATTAGGTACTTGGTCAGATGCAGGCGTGTCTGAATTCCAAAACATCCAGTCATCTTTGGGTGGGTTGTTTTTGGCTTTCGGAGATTGTACTAGTTTAGATTTAGGGGGGTTATCATCCTTTTTAACTGTAACAGGAGTACGTTCATTATGGACTGTGGCCTTAGTTAGAACTATTTCGGCATAACTGGGACGACGAGAGGCTTCCGGATTCTGTATCCTAGACTGAGAGGGGCCGTCTGAAAAGAGAGGTATCGCAGAGATATGATTTTCTATGCCTACTGAAGCATCCAGATTTAAATCAGTATGGATAGGCATGGAATTTTCTGGTGGAACGTAACATTCTAGGGCTTTCCTGTATGTGCAACCAAACTCAGCCATAATCTCTCTTAGCCTCCTCTCCTTCTTATAAATTGGACACGTCTTACTCAAAGATATATGGTTTCCTTTACAGTTAACGCATGAAAATAATGAAGTGTCGCAATTTTCATGATGTCCGCCACACTTCGGACAAACCACGCTTTTTGACGGGCATATTTTCCTGGTGTGGCCTAACCTCCAACATTGAGAACATTGGGACACTTGGTGTATGTAAGGCAGAACTTTAATATTAATGTCACATACACGGACTGACACCGGCAAATATTCACCGTCAAAACAAAGCCTTAGGGTTTCGCTGGGGCACCAACCACCTTCATCTCTGTTACGACGGTCTAATCTCTTAAAAGATAAAAGTTTTGCGGGGGCTGGACATGAAATGTTCTTGAGGATCTCATCATCCGTAAGATCTAGGTCTACATCTTTGATTAAGCCATAGCAAACTGACAACTGCATAGCCTTCTGAAATCTCCAACCCTTTTCTACAAGTTTCTCACACAACAATAGGTTCTGAGCTGCCGATTCACATTCAAATTCAAAGCGTATTTTAAACGGACTTAAATATTTAAGTTGGCGAATTCGTGTAATATTATTTTCTTTTAAAATACGTGCCATCGCAAACTGTTTCGGAAGACGTTCCTTAGACGAGGCATATACTTCATACTTTTCTTCTTGTACAGTGTTTTTGCTACCATGACAAATCTTCTTTTTACATCCTTTAATTTCTGTCCAACCCTCTTCGTCTTCAGTACTGTCCTCTCTTTCCCTCTTTTCCGCTCTTAACCGTACCTCTTCATTTTTGCCATCATCATCCATGTCCGAGGAATCATTCAATAAGTTCTGCACGTCATTTTTAAATACGGGCGTCTCGCGGCGCGGTGAGGCGCTTACGTTATCTACATCAGTCATCTCGTAAGGCACACGAAGCCGAGTGGTTCGGCGCACACCTGCAGCACGTGTCAATGCGTAAACAACACTTTGCGCAGTGGGGATAGTGATTAGATCCGCGACAACAAAAACGACCAGCCCGTACGAGTGCCGGTACGGTTATGTGTTAATGTATCTTACAAATACTTACGGCCAAATTTTATGTCGCCTCCAATTCATACGCTATCTCTATCATTTTAAGGTGTATTATAGCGCCAGATATATTTATTTATTTATTTACTTTTAGCACATAATGTAAAAAATACACTGTACAAGGGCGTACTTAATGCCTTAGGCATTTTCTAGCAGTCTACCTTAGAGCTTAGGGTTATAATATTAAGATATACCTTTTCTTTTTTCGGATGAGACATCGTCAAATACCTTCACCCGCCGTGGTCGGGGCGGGAAGGAGTGATAGACTTTTACTGACTAAAACCCATCCATGTTCCTTCTTGTGCTCTTTGCGTTCCGGGGGCGCGGTACGTCTTTCGAACAACCCGCAGCAAGATATACATTTATGAAAGTCTTAAAGCTAAGTGTTGTTTGAGAATTCGGGGTTAAGTCTACGATCTTTTGAATTGAATGTGAGACGGATAGCAAAATCTTCGTTTGGTCGTCCTTTATGGGCTGTGTAAAGAGAAAGCGAGTTTTTATTCAGGTTAGACGGAATAATTAGTGGGTATCTGCTATCTGTACATAGGTAGCTGATAATAGCGTGTTTTAATTAAAATTAAGTAAGAGAAGACCTTGTCTTTTATGGCTTTTGACTAAAAATAAACATACATACACGCTTGTATTCCCCGAAGAGTTAGGAAGAGGTGTACCAATGTACGCCCACAGTTCGCCGGTATGTTTAGGTCTCATGTAATAGGGGGCGAGGCTGTTGCCATTAACCGGGCACAAATCGTAACTCCGAGCTGCTACTGAGAATTTCATAGAAAAACCCAATAACACTTTTTGCTCGATCTGGGAATCAAACCCAAGAACTCTAGCGTAGCAGTCGCTGTTAAAACCACTAGGCTAACGAGGCAGTCAATCCGCCATGTTGACTTCTCCGTTTAATTACCTGACGATTGAAAATCGACCCTAAACTAACTAAACAAGTCGGATAACAAAATCCGTCGGTGACGTATACAATACCGTCGGCTTCGCGGACATACAAGGAATCCGTTTCCAACACTATAGGTACGCCAACAGAATTAATATCAAGTTCTATGTACTCTAACTCTTGAATATGTGAGTAATGTGTACAGGAAGACGGGAAGATTAAGTGATATGGAGATTAGAAATATTATTATGTGATGCAGTCTTGTTGGAAAGAACGGAAAGAAAGAAATGGCGGTCAAAAATACCTTTTCATTGCCTAATTGAAATAAATAGTATAATTTATAATCGTCGCAGTGGTCGTGCGATCGGCTGCTGCGCTGCGTTTCGCAGGTTCGAACAAATATTTGTATGGCCTACAGATAGTTGTTCCGGGACTGGCTGTTTGTGTTTGTGAAAGCAATCACGATGCAGGAGAAATTCCTAGTGTGTGGCAATGTTATAAAAATGGAAGAATGAAAGATGGAGCAGCCTGGTGATAATGTTCTGATTAAAGAGTTCCGATACTGAACCTTTATTAGACACTAAAAATAATTGAAAATCTCAAGAGATAGATATCGATACGTCTTTCCAAAATTTGAGTAGGTATCCAGTTCGACTATCGTCTTTATTGGTTTTGATTTAAGGTGGAATTTAATTAACACCAGTAATTACCAACATGAATTTAAATTGCCTGGCCACTGACCACTAGGCTAGTGGTCCTAAGCGCGACTGCTACGCTAGAGGTCTCGGGTTCGATTTCCAGGTCGTACAAAAAGTGTTATTGGATTTTTCTATGAAATTCTTAGTGTAGCTCGGAGTTAGGATTTGTGTTCACTGCCTATTACATGGGACCTAAACATACCGGCGAACTGTGGGTGTATATTGGTACACCTCTGCCTAACTCTTCGGGGAATACAAGCGTGATGGTAGGTATGTGATGTGAATTTGAACAGATCCTCTTTAAACAAATAAGTAAAAAAAACTCCTAATTAATCCCATACGAATTGGCTTTCTGATCAAAGTTTTTGAATTTACGCGCTTTGAGGGTATTTTAAATGAACGTTGTATATTCATGAGGGCGGGAAAATAACAAATTTTGGGGGTCTGTTTAGCATACGCTAACTACGTTGCAAATGTGTATCAAAGGAATGCGGAATGTTCATTAAAGTTTTTACTTAGTTTTGTGACAGAATAAGTACTTCTTTGAGGGTTTCGAAGGTCCAAAATAACCTCGTTTATATCTTAGTAAAGGTTTAATTTTTACGAAAACAACACGTAAGTAGATTTAACACTGTGTTACTTCTCATCCAGGATGAATGTCAAATCGGTTAAACAAAATTAAAACCTTCTCCTTTTAAAGTCGGTTAATAAACGATTTCTGATTCAAAGTTAAAATCAAAGTAAAAGCATTTATTTTAATTTGACCATTTACAGGCTCTTTTGAATTGTCAAGAGATTTTTAAGTCTAGTACATCAAGGTAATGTACTATGATTTGTTAAAACTATTATTTTTCCGTTGCAAATAAAAAGGTCATGTTGCTTACAGGTCTTCTATATTGCTTTATCTCTCTCTTGCACTAGAAGATGGTTCAATCAGGTCATAATACAATTGTGGGACAGAGAGTTTAGCTATAAAGGTACTGATTGGCTGTTATTGGCATTGTAGCTATTCCTCTTACCGACCTAAAAGAGTATTGAGAAATTCTTCTCCATTATTTTGTAAATTAATTGCATTCAACGAAAAACTTAGTTAATTTGCTCAAATTACAGCGTCTTCACAATTATTGTATAATTGTTGTACACAAGTACTTAGATTACAAGTTTATAAGAAAAACAACATTATAATTGTTGTAATTATTGTATTGTGTTGGGTCTTTGGCCCCAATAATTGGCTTTTTATTCTTTCGGACAATGTTGGGTACGTTGATACGAAATAAATGGTTGGGAAAACGGGCCTGCATCCTGTATTTTTAGACTTGTTTTGAGACTAACGAATGTGATTTTGTTAGCGGTGAGTCTCTTAATTTCCACTGAAATTGATAACTCATTTTGCGTCACCGTGTGGAACAACCAAGTCTTTTGTATTAAAAATAATGCAGCGTAAATTACGCGACTCGCCATCGCCACTCACTAAAGTACGTTCGTTTGGCCTCACATTTATTTGTGTGTATTCTGTTTCTGAGCTTTTTCTTTATAACTTAGTATAAAATCCCTAAAAAAACACGCACGTCTGTAGAAAATTCTCTACAAAACTCAGTGTTACTCGTAGTTTTTGTTATACACCTACGTACTTACTCTTATTAAGTTTGAAACTGGACGTGAGGGTTTAAAGTCTCGCCGTGACTTCGAAAGTATTATACGATTCAAAGTTTAGAGCTACGTTTAAGCTTGGTTTAACCCCGAAGACTTTTGGACCGTGAATTGAGACCTCGGAGATGTATTATGTTGGATCACGTCTATGCCTATTGCGTTGATAAATCTGTCTGTTGTTTCGGACCCTCTGTGCCTTAAACAGCTCGCTGAGACGTCTGTCAGCTGTCTGACAGATCTGTGACAGTTTGCAAAGACAAATGATTATAACAAGATTAGAGGTATCTGTGTTGAGCAGTAGTTACGTCTAAGCTGTTCAGTTGATTTTTGATCGTCTTAGGGCCGGTTTCACCGTCTTGGAATATTACTTACCAGATAGGTATATTAAAAATGGCACAGAATTTATATGAAACGATTTGCCAAGTAATTTATTTGAAACTTGTTCGAAGGTAATAAAAGGTTCTACTTTGACTTTGTAATGTACTGACAAAGTTGCTCTTATTTCAGCTGCTACATGATTTTGAATATGTAAGACTTTTTACATATTAGTTTTCGATCCCGTTTTTTGTTCAAAAAGAAATATTTGCAACTAATTCCACAATCACATATCTATTACCATCACATACCATCACGCCTGTATTCCCCGAAGGGAAGGCAGAGGCGTAGCAATGTACACCCACAGTTCGCCGGTATGTTTAGGTCCCATGTAATAGGGGACGAGCCTATTGCCATTAACCGGGCACAAATCCAAACTTCCAGCTGCTACTGAGAATTTCATAGAAAAACCCATAAAATCATAACAACACCATACAAACATATCTATTAATAAACAATAACAATGAATACCAATTAATATTTATAAGCGTTCATATTGAAACGATTATTATTTTATAATTATTACAGTAGTCCCACGCTAGTTTGCATTAATTAATATTGTAAAACATTAAAGATTTATTACTAGATATGATCAAGTAGCACACGATTTTTGACGTCATTCGTGCCTACGTAGAAATATAGAAATAAATGAATATGAACTTTAATGTCAATAATAATTAGTCCTATAAACAATGTAGCTTTGATTGGAAAGTTTATGGTTATCTTTATACTTATGCATTGTCTTCTAAAAACAAGCATTTATCTCTGTTAGATGCAAAATACTGCGATTTTTTGCCGTGTCTCTGTTTTCTTTCTTTTATTTTCAAAATGTCCTGACATCATTTTTTTAAAGTATCGTGGATTTGCTTTTTCATAATTTAAACTTTAGTTTTACCTTTGTAAGCTAAGTTCCTTCGCTTGATAATATTTCTCTTCCCTACTTTGCATTTCGCTGCCCCAGTTCCAAGAGCATACATCAGCGTCCAACGTAATCCTATTTGAAAAACGTTTTAACAGTGAAATGTGGAAAACCTTTGTGTGCCATCTCAGAAATTACAATAGACAAATATTCTACGTTTTCTTCTCTAAAACTGCAGATATCGTTACTTTTTAGTACTAGTTTAAATGCCATTTTAAGCTCGCAAAGACGAGGCGTAATAAACGAATTTCGATACTAATAAACATTTTATGATCCATGATAGGTGGGAAGGAGTACTCTAGCCTCGAAATACTCGTCTATTCCTTTAGTACGCTGTTTATGACGTCATAAAAAGGTACCTACACTACCCTGCCCATGCCGTGAATATGATGCATCGAGTTTCGAACTCTGTCTCTGTCACTCACACCGCTCTCCTGTGTTAGTCTCTTTCTAAAGCTTGATGTGATACCTAATATTACAGACTTCTGCAAGCGACTTCGTGGGTTTTTTCACTAGCGTTTTATTGTCTTTTTGATAATGCTCCGTTCCAGAAGGTCGTAGCGTGATATTATATGGCCTATTTCTATTCCTTAAGAATCTTCTCATATACAAAGAGATTTTTTCCAATCCAAATGCTACCGATTATATGGCTTTATTATATTAGAATAGTTGTAGGGCTTTTTCAGGCTGTGACAAAGATAATATAATGAACTTAATCAAAGGATTTCTTATGATTATCCAGGATAAATGTACGGAGTAAATGAGCCGTTTATATACAGGCGTGTATCACACACACTGTTAATAATCTGTGAGTGGAACGGAGCTAAATTAAGGGATTAGCTCACGGATTTCTGTGGTCCCTTGTGGCCCAATTAGGGATATTTACAACGCTGCTTTGTTTTAGAGATTCAGCTTAATTGAAAATAGAGTAAGATTCGGTCCCTTTGTGATATTAATCAATATTTTATATAATAATATATTTAAAATATATTAATAGAAACATTATTATTTTTATTCTCATATTAATAGCCTTTAGGCACAATGCGATCAAGATCTAATCGTTTAATTGCAATGTCGAGTCTGTGAACTTATTATAATCCATGGTCAAACAAGCCACGTGAATAGCGAAGCCATTCAATTAATAAGTAAGTACCTACGTACACTACCTACTTGTTTAGTTTTAATGCATTTATTTGTAAACATTCGCATCAACGGGGACGTTTCCATCTTTAATGTTTGCTTGTGTGTGTGTGTAAACAAATGAACGTCTGGTAAAGTAATTTAATTATTAGTCGCGTTGAAGATGTTTTGTGATCTTTATTATAGTGAAGGACGATACATTTGCCAATTCTGTAGGCGTAGCATTGTATTGTACATTTACATCCACATTGTTTTAACATAAAGACACAAATATTGTGGAAACTTGATTGAAAAGAGTGTCCGTGGAGTTTCTTCTTGCTCGTTCTTCTCTATACGTTATTGGATGACTAACTAGTTTCAACTTTCTGACTAATTGATCGACTCCTAGACAGCTCAAAAGTGCTTGTACCTAAATGGTTTAGAAATAATGTTATGACTTTGACTTAAAATCACGGATCTCAAAGAAAATGCCGTTTATAACGGTTTAAGTTTTTATTTGAATATTTACAATGAAAAGCATAAACTATCAGCGAATAATATATCTTTTCAATGTTCGTGTAAATATAGACCTAATCAATAGGCATTTTCTTCAATTCTAAAAGTCACTGATGCGTCACAAACAATGTGTTATTGGAAAACAATAAAGGCACATGTAGGTATATATTTATTTTTCCATTAAAACCACATTACATCATTTTGTACAGAAGGACCACTTTTAACAAGCGTGAAGCATGCAACAATCTATGCTGTTATAGTTAGTTTAGGTTTCTTTTTTTGTAAATGACGTGTAAATTGTTTTTTAATGGTCTGATTAAACAAACATTTTAATTATCCATGTTCCACAGACGCTCCCTAGTCAATCGGCCACCGTCTTGCTTATTAACAAAATTGTACTTATATTTTGCATTGTAGTTTTAAGAGAAATGTTATATAGATACTTCTGAACTATACTTATCATATACCCCAACGGAAGCGATCTTCCCTTACGAAAGTGTCGATAACTTTTTATGTGTTGTCGGAATACGATACGGCAAATGTATCGTGTGATATCAGCATACACAAATGGCATGTTTTGACACTTTCTCAAATGTTATTTAGGTAAAGGTCTTGGGTTGGCTTGCTGAGGAATATTATTGCGTTGCGTATTTCTTTAAGGTTGACTATTGGAAGATCAGTTTGTGTTACAAGATTTTTGGTGTAGACATGATAAGAGATAAAGATGCAGCACTATATTGCATAGATATAAGGTGGAAGGGAGTTTGACTAGCCAACTTTTTGCCATGGATACAATACATAAGGTCTAGAAACTTTGACTATAATGTCAAAATGTATGGGACTACTGTTTTTTTTTTCAAAGGGTGAAGAAAAATTACAATTCTTGGGAGTGTAAATTCATGTAGGTGTTAAAACCATAGCAACTGGTTGCTCATCGATGTCCCTTCCATTCTGTATACAAATATGCAGGTTGGCTTTTATGCTAACTGTACCAAAAGTATCACGAACTGTATTGAAATAAAACTCATCGTTTATTTCAAACTATAATAAGTCTACCCAGATATCCTGAGACGATAAAGGTACCTAAAATACCTAGACAATCTACTTTATCATTTGTAGGTACCCAAAAATGGCATAATTTTTGCGCGACCTTAACTGTTCCTTAGTTGGTCCTTTCAACTTTTTGTACCCCCCGGGGTAAATAACGCGAAATCGCTCTCTTGTCGTGAGTCCTTGTAATAGGATTGTAAAAAAGTTTAGTTTAGGGCCGAAAGGCACGGTACCTTTTATAATTTTATGCCCGGGACACTTGTGCCTTTGCCTTTGCTCTCCGGGTCAAACAACAGCTTTAGTTAGGAAACATTTGTTGGGTTTATGTGTTTTTGTAATGTTACTCAAAGTTGTAATTATAATGTTTGGCTGTATTCCGATTTTAATTAAGTACGATAGATGCTTTTACTTCTAGTTGTTTTTTTGAGCATCCACAACTGGGTTTTGGTCCTAATTTCCGCGCATATTTCGTTATTAAAACAGAATTTCTAACGGAATGTTCAAGATGTTTTTCTTAAACATTTATAAAAAATTGCTATTGTTGCTGACTCGTGATATTAATGGAAACTCATATGACTATATGCATTTTAATTACGTTTATTTTAATTTGTTTGTTTTATACCTTGTGTTGTCTTTTTCATATTTATGTGCATAACCCACAATGTTGTACGAAAACCTTTATTACGTAATGAAAGCCATGTTTTGCAAAAAATTAATTTAATTCTCAGAAATTTAATTAGTCTACGTTACACTCTGAAATTGTTAAAGTATTTTCCCTAGCAATATTACCCTTATTTACATAAAGGGAAGCGTTATTAATGTATCACCTTTCTAATATTTAAAAGGCTCTTAAAATATCTTTAGCCATCACGTGTTTTTGGCAATCATTATGAGATAAAAGCATTTATTAATAGCATTTCTTACATGCGACTAGTAAGTGATTAATCATTGAAAACATTATTGACAACGTAATCGGCTATTTTAAAATGCTGTCCATCATTATAATTACATCACATTATGATCTTAGTACTTGTTTAATAAGTTCTCCGTTTTGTAACTTCGCCTCGGGCAATACATATATTGGCTTAAAATCTGAAGTACAATTCAGTGACTACTCAAGAGTCTGCCCCAAGGCGAATACAAAATATTCGTGGGAAAACTCATTCAAAGTTAGTTTTTTGGTACAAGAAAAAAAAAATAAGAATTCAGATTGTGGCTTTTTTCATCGCTAGTATCTTTAATGTGTTGGTAGTTTACGATGATTATAATCTTCCCGTTGAAGCTAAAGTGAAGAATGAAACACGTATGGAGGTTAGAACGTCCTTAGACGAAAGATAGCGTTGAGGCGACAAACTATCCTCTTTGCCATTCATATTTTGAACCTTCGACGTAACATGAAATGGGTCGCAAATCATCTAAACGAGAAAATAATCGTACATTCTTCGTAGTGGTTGGTAGATAGAATGATAAATCTATACGCCTCATAGAAGAGCTTATTGCCACAAACCAGGTACAAATCTGGACTCCGTGCTACTACTATAGAGGCAAATTTAATAAACCGTTCAACTCATTAGGATGAAATTGATCACTCAGCACATTTGTAGCCACCAAGATAATAATGATAATATTAGTTGTACCTATTATTCACACAACTGCCTCGTTAGCCTAGTGGTCCTAAGCGCGACTGCGACGCTAGAGGTCCTGGGTTCGATTCCCAGGTTGAGCAAAAATTGTTATCGGGTTTTTCTTTGAAATTCTCAGTAGCAGCTCGGAGTTAGGATTTGTGCCCGGTTAATGGCAATAGGCTCGCCCCCTATTACATGAGACCTAAACATACCGGCGAACTGTGGGTGTACATTGGTACACCTCTGCCTAACTCTCTGGGAAGTACAGGCGTGATGGTATGTGTTATTCACACAGTCCTAGTCTTTAACTTAATGATTCGACTAGACAAACCGTCGATGATTAGAGCGAAAAGTTTTTTGTCGCACCTACAAAGTTTTTATACCACCACGTGACTTTTGACGTAAAACAACGATTGTATTCTTTTTTTTGTATTTTTAGAGCTCGTTACTATGAGAATATTAAGATTAAATACAAACGTAACAGAATGAAAATCTTTGCTGATTTTAATTAATTTGATATCTGCGATAGCATTTCTATTTCTTGAAATAAATAAGGTTTTTGTCATGCAAATTATAAAATGTCTGGCTATTTTAACATTTAATTTAAAATTACCAATATTAATTTGGATGTTTTTGTAGTAACCTGTTTCAATGTGTTGCCAGTGAAAAGAATTAGAGCGATTTATGTAATAAAAAAAAAACAATTTTCGAAGTGCCATCAGACGGGTTCCATCATCAAATCGAATCATTTAATTCTTTTATAGATAATTGGTTGTTGCACATATTTGTTCAAAGTTCTCCATATTCTGCCGACATGGCTTTAGAAACGTTTCATCTATTACAATCGTTACATTTTCATGGTTTTTAATAATTAACCTTAATAGCTTGGATTAGATCATACTATAGGATGAGTGACAGGTTTTCCAATACAGAAACTACACCTTTTTTTAAATTTTCGTGTTAACCCACACAAAAATGTATAGCTATCTATTATCTAGTGCAAAAGACCGTACTTAAGTGCTCTCAAGTTCTACCGTTCAAAAACTAATTGTTGGCAGCATATTTAGTGCTGAAAGCTCTCGTTTTAATCCTAAAAGCCTGTTGAAAGCCCGAGCTAGTGTCAAGTTGAGGCTGCTTGATCCATTTACCGAGTTTTCTGTGCATATACTAAGCCATACAATGTGGGTCGCTTATTTGTGGCCTGTGTTCTATCTAGGCTCTTCAAATCTGCTGTTATTAATTTTTCATACCGTTTTTGATGGCACCTTTGAGGTATCTTTACCGATTTTTAAAAAGCATTTGACTGTAAGACAAATAGTCGTATATCCTCTTTTATTCTTTTATGGGATCTTCATCTTTGCTTTGATTTACGCATAACATACCATCACGCGTATATTCCCCAAAGGATTAGGCAGAGGTGTAACATTGTACACCCACAGTTCGCCGGTATGTATAGGTCCCATGTAATAGGGGGCGAGCCTATTGCCACTAACTGGGAACAAATCCTAACCCCGAGCTGCTACTGAGAATCTCACAGAAAAACCCAATAACACTTTGCTCGACCTGGGAATCGAACCTAAGACCTCTAGCGTAGCAGTCGCGCTTAGGACCAATAGGCCAACAAGGCAGTTGTTAGTTGTGCTTTGATTTAGATGTGTGTATGTGTTTCATGTGTTTAATAATCATTGGGCATTGAATAATATTCCTTATGGACGTTTCCCTAGCAACTGACAATAATAATATTGCATTTAAACTGGTGGTTTCCAAGCATATTGTCACGAGCATTCAAATAGTATGATTTGTTGTAATATATTTCCTGTTATAAATCCAATAACGAAGCGTTATTTTTGCTTTGAAACTGAAATTCACACTTCCAGCATAGACAAACAATATTAAATTAAGGAGCGAGCGTCCCGGCTGCAGAGTTCATGGACTTGAACATCATTTATTTCCACCTTGTCACGACAACTGTAAATTAATATAAATAGTCAAACTGGACTAGCGCTCTCAACTCGAACTTCTTCTAATCTTCTCGCAAACTCTTACCGAGTTAAACAAAAGATTCTTTAAAACAGCAGTAACTGCCCCATAATTTAAGATTTTAACAATGTAAACAGACATGAGATAATAGCAATTTCACTCTTAACAAGTGACGCACGTTGTCAATGTGAATCATGACTTGTCGACGCCCACGAGTTCGTGTCAAAAGTGACGATAGACCACTTACGGAAAGGGACAGAAATATGAACATGATTAAAGCATGATTGAAAAGTAAAACGAGCGTGGTTATCACCCAGGTGTAGAATAATACATGTGAATATAAAAAGAAAATGGTTTTATTTTTAATTCTGGCATGTATCGCCTTGTATTCTAAGCTGTCATTAGCGATGGTCTATTTTTTACTCCTACCAATTCAAGATCAATAACAGCTACATACATTTGGAGTTGTTATTCAGTTCTAGAGATTCACCGATGAGTTTCATAAAGCGTTTCAAATATAAATACGTCTGTTTTTTATCAAACGCTCGTTACGTTTCAACCGAATGATTCACATATCCAAATACCACCTTTTGAACCTCACAAAAAGGTTTAATGGTGCAAATAATCCTCATAATAGTCCCTCACGAACCGTAGGGCTCTCAAAAACTTCGCCAGTTCAAATTCGCAATATATCATACAAGTTTGAAAAAACCCGCAACAATAACAGACATCGGAAAACAATTCGTTTCGAAGCGTGCAAATTAGTTCCAAACTAAAGTCCAAAGTTGAACTGGAAAATGTAAGCGAGATATTAATTTCGGTAGGACTTTTAAGCCTAGGGTGCTTGAAATTAATGTTTTGTTTCATAATGCTACCCTGGCATCGTTGAATATTACATAGTCAGAATATCTATCTGTCTGCCTGTCAGGGCAATTCTTGAAAGCTAAGAGCATACTACAGATATCACTGTCACTTAGTACAACGTAGTTCGGAGAAGGCTTTTGTGTATTGATTCCATTTATGTGAGTGAATTTTCTGACAGAACTTTAGTAGGAGCTGAAATAGAAGCTAAATGAATGTCATTTCTAGGCGACACTTTGAAACAGCTGTACAAAGATGGTGAAAATTTGCAAAATGTTACCCAAGTTCAGTTGTGAATAGGGCTTGTCGTGGACAAAGGTGCAAGTTGTACGATTCTAGCCTTTTCATGTCCCCGTCAAATACGTCTCAAACATTTATATTATTATTTTCTGTCACCAAATTTTAAATGTCGGATTCATTTAAAAGCTTTTAGATGTAACTTAGGAGAAAAGGGGCTCACTGATAACTCTTGACGGGTGACTGAAAATTTTGCCCACGCTGTCATTTTACTTAAGTCATTTGTGCTCTTAAAATGTGCGCTTTATAAAATTTTATAATTTTATAAGTTGATGTTTTAAAACTAAGTTTTGATTGAAGTAACTTCGTTAATCTAAAAGGTTTAGTTTTGATTAATTGGTTCAAGAATTATTGTGCTATTAGCAGCAACCCTGATAAATATTTTTATATCAGAGTTTACCTGAAGCTCAATTTTTTATTAAAAAACAATTATGATTAATGGTTTTCTGTATTTTGTTTTGAAGATAATCCGTGTAGGTAGGTATTGGAGTATCGTTTAACATTTAGGAACGTGTCGTACAAAAGACAGGATAATACCATGTAATGTTGCTGGTGACGAAAGTGTTCAGTCAATAGTACAGAAAGAATACTCAGATACACTATTTTCCTTACAATGTTTATATTCAATTACTTATTAATGAATATTCATAGTCACTATATCCTAAGTCTTATGATCACTATTTCTAAGTTTACTCAACTCATGGAGATTTAACCGTCTAGACGATTCTGGATAAACATTTACGCAATCGAAATTTCTTAGAGTTGAAATTTTACTCCAATATTGGATTAGACAGGCTTCAAAATAACAATCGATCTTTATAAAAAAACATATTGCGAGCATATTGGCAAGCATAATGGCAATAGGCTCGCCCCTTATTACATGGGACCTAAACATACCGACGAACTGTGGGTGTACATTGGTACACCTCTGCCTAACCCTTCGGGGAATACAGGCGTAATGGTATGGTATGGTACATATTGCGACTGTGACAAAAATATTTTCCAAAGTTTGGTCGATTTGGAAAAATGGTGGAATCGCATTTGCATATTTTGATTTCGTACGACGCAAATATTTGCTTTGTTACTGAAATTCGAAATAGTAACGTGGACTGTCACTTTAATAGTAAAATAATATTCCAAAGGCTGTACAAATACAATGTAGAGGCTTTCGTACGACTGTAAAAGGGAATATCACGAACAGATCAAGTTGAAATCAAGACCAAAGAGAAAACTGGGCTATCTAAATCAAACTAACCTAAAATAGAACATTCCTAACATGCTTGAAACAATTACGAATCAAAATTATTTTCATATGTAGCTCAGTTAAATGTCAGGAGTATAAATACCGGTTTGGTGGCTCGCTCGCCTCTGTTAATGTTAAAACGAACAAAGGTCGTCATATCTCGAGAGCGAAACTGAATACTTTAGATGCTTTGGACAAACCCATCCTTTGGACACACTGAATTTATGGAATAGTTGAAAATTTGATGCCAGTCCTGAAAGCCTTTAGAATTGTACGTTAAATAACAGTTTATTTAGTCTGACAGAATCAAAATACACGACTTAATTGATTCTATGTAAAGCAAAATTCCTAATTCATGTTGAGTATATTTGGTTGACAACTGGTAGAGAACGCCTCAGGCATCAAGTCCCCCTTTGTACTTTTAGTTGCAAAATTATAAAAATAAATAAATATGAAATTACTCAACGGAGTTAATGAATTACGTAAAATAGAAACCATTAACATCGTGTCACGTGGCATCGATCACATTTGTAATTAAACCAAGCACAAAACCATGCTATATATAAGTGACGGAGCTTATTTAGATATTAATAAAGGCCACTAATTCTAACTGACATGTGAACAATTTAGCTGTCACCAGCGAACCGTGGAAATGGCAACAGATTCATTAATTTCCATTCTAAACTTAATCAACATATAGATGATTGTGTTAGGAATTTCGACGCTTATTGTCCAAAATCTAATTTCGAAGGATCATTAGCATCAACTGAACAAAACGTTAACTTTAGGCCATCGGCCTTTCGTGAACTGTCGTCACCATGAACAAACATTGCAATGGCAACGTAGTATTTGAAATATTGCTTTTGATAAAAGTCTGCCTCGATTTTTGAGATATCATCATCATCGTCCTCGGCTCATATAGACCACCTGCTGATATTAAACCTTCTATCTTACCACCCTTTTCTGTCCCTTACCTTATTACACCAAGTAAATCGATGGAAGGACCTGCAATTTCCTTCACGTCGTCAACCCATCTTTGTCTGAAGTCATACTACCCCCATATTTCTTATAAACCTATATTATCCTTATAAATTAGGGTTGCCCTGATGAATTTCAACTCGTTACGTCAGCAATCTCGAGTTTCACGTGTGGAGTAAGCAAGGCCGTTCGACCGCCGCCCTTGTGGAAACCTGTTCTGTGTCTTGATATTATTGCCTTGTTCTGCTAAGTATGTCGGTTTGTGGACTATTTTCGGATATATCGTGTATTGTGTAAATAGAATGCTGTGGTTGAAGTGGAATGTTGATAATATAAGCTTTGTTACTATAACATTCCGGACTAATTCCCCGTTCAATGTTCAGGGAGTGATTGATAGTGTAAAATTTTGTAAATGGTTATGACGGACTTACTTAGTTGACTATAAATAGACGTTTGTTTTTCAGTGATTCCTTTATTCTGACATCTGTTGGCAATCTTGTGGGAATGGAAATCAGGTTTCATTAATAAAGTGCTCTCTAAATCTCTCAAAATTGTAATGTCGCGTTTTGAAAAGGCGCCCTTTGTTGCCGTTAATATTATCTTTCCATTAAACTTCACCATTTTAGACGTAATCATCAAAGTTCACGGCATTAAGAATAATACGAAAAGTAATACTAATATGTCTGCTCTATAAACCACAAAATGTTTTGATGATATAGCAAAATATACAGAAGTAACTAACTCTGTTGCGAATGTTACTTTTTCTTCCCCATTTTTCCTGCTAGCATTAGCTTCGTTGTCATGGAGTGATTTATACTGTTTACAAAGTCCAGCATTAACCTAAATATCTATAAATTGGATGTATAATAGGAAATTAGATGGTAGTAATAGATGAGATCAAAGACTTCGGACTACCCATGATACTAGGCGAACTCCAACATTGATCATTGGATATATTGGAAGTTTTCGCTGCAAAATGTAAACGTGTTCGTTCTTAAAACAACTTGTTTGAAGAATCGAGTACATGTGTGTACAGAGATAATTTTGCCGGATAAGACTTTATAAGTGTTCTCTGAGGCAATATAACTCGGGTGCGCGTAAATAATACGGTCGCAAGCAGTTTATTACTTCACTGTGTACTTATTGCGTGTATGAGACCATTTTACTTAATAGCCCGCAGTGTAATGCGTAAAGAAAATTCTAGTCTAATCCAAGATTTGTATCAATTTTTTAACATCTAAGTAAACAAGCAAGAACTTTTTCTAAATGTAAAGGAAACGATAGAACTAACAACATCTCATGTTAGATAAAAAACAAAACTATACAACATCGCTGATGACAAAAATGGGCCAGGAGCGCTTTTACAAAATGTCTACCGTTATCAATACAAGTTGTGGGTAGAAACAGCTCCCATATTTTAACAAAGAAAACTACTAATGTACAACGTAATTAGCAAGGTTTCGGGCAATACACCCATCCTGCATTATTAACAAAGTTACGTTGTCTGGTATGGAAACGTAAGGGAGCATGGTATAAATGTTCCATATCATGCTCGTAGTCCTAATGTGATAGGAAGGCGTAAAATTACTGCTGTTAACTTAATAGTTGATACTTAGTTTGGCGTTAACACTGAAGTGACAGCTTGTCAGATCTTGGCGTGTTCTAATCTAGTAACGCTATGCTTAATTGTTTAATTGAAGGTGATATCCTGGAAGGTTGTTATTTGTCTATGTCAATATAATAAAGGAGGTAATTTTATTTTTATTTCTTAACGATACTCTCTAAAAGTATTGGTCGGATTATAAAATATCTTTCTCTGACAGAAAGATGCAGTTTTGCCGTGTGCTATAAGCAATGTTTTATGGAGAACGTAATAACGGGTTGGCTCGTAGAGTATATTTTGTCAGCCATATTGTCTTGACTAAGTTAAGATTGGCATGATTTTTGCGGTGGACGGTATGGTTAACAGAATGTAGGTTAGGCTAATAAGTACATCCTCATAGTCAATTTTAAAACCGCACACACGAATATTCTTGGGTTTCAGAATCGATGAATCAGTGTTAACAAAGTTGATGATTCACGTTCTAACAATTTTCTTGATGTCTAAGACGCGATCCCTAGATCCCTAGTTTCCTCAGCGTTGGCCCTCTTCGGCCTATTGTAGTCTTTCAACTGACCTTTACCTCGTATCGTTCTCCTTAAGCTATTTTCGATTTATCAAACACCATCCGTTTTTGATCCTGGCTTTTCTTGCAGCAAACTAATTTATTTTATAAAAGATAACCTTTTAGGTGTCGCCTTAGAAGTTTATTTGTGAGGTAATGCGGGCATTTAATTTTTATTTGTTTTTCGATGGACTACTTAGTTCAAAGTAAATAAGAATTAGAAACTAATGGGTTTGTTTTAGTTTTTGGGTGATAGTTTTCTTTGAAGATCAGGGATTTGGACGTGTGCGGAGGGGGGCGGTCTACGGGTTTTATTTAAGCAGGTTTTTAGTTCAAGCTGATATAAATTAGTTGATCCTTAATCTTGAACATTGGTTTTTAATGTACAATAAAATGTCATTTTTAAATTACAAAAGACAATTTTGTAACGTTATATTTGCTGAAAATATTAACTGTAAAGAGAGGGCAAAACAAAGACTATGTCATATGTCATAAAGCCAAACTTTGCTTGGATTTGCTTAAAAGGAAAACATATTATTGAGCTCCGTAACAATATATACTAAGCTTACAACTGTACAGGGATATGTGCGAGATGATCTATAAAGCGTACGTTTCTCGGTAACGTGTTGGTAGCATTTGGGAGTATCAATTATAGTAATTACTGGGTATTAATTGTATGGGTAGCCTACATACCTGTGCCGAGGTTGCCTAAGGAATGGACGGTGTAGCCAAGTATGCACATATACTCTGTACAGTGGCGGAAAGAAAGGTTAAGCAATTTCAAAATTAGTAAGCACACGTCATCTTTTCCATCCGTCACTTTTTTATTTATAATAAGTTACATGTAAGGTGTTTATATTTGTTCTCCGACTGTACCTACTACCAATTTTCAAGCGATTTCGGTCTCTTAATAGACAAGTCCCTTCGGAATTTGGTTCAATCAAATGTTTAATAAAGTTATAGCAAATATCTGTTTAGTAGCCTTATTGGGGTCTCATTAGTTTTAGATTAGTTGTCGACTGTAATACGTGTATTTTAATAGCCAATTTGATGTCGTTTTTATAGATTGATGATTACCGTAATATTATTAAGCCTCTATTTTTATCTTGTTTAAAGCCACTTTTGTCAAAAATCTTTAACCATAGAATCCTACTAATGTTATAAATGACAAAGGTTGTGAGGATCTATGGATGTTTGTTAGTCAATCACACAAGAACGGTAGAACGGATCTGGATGGAATTTGGCACAGATACAGATTACAGCATGGAATAGCACCAACAGGGCTGCGGGTCCTGCCGGGGCTGTGGGTTGTTCGAAAGAGATACCGCGCCCCCGGAACGCAAAAGGTACAAGAAGGAACATGAATGGGTTTTAGTCAGTAAAAGTCTGAAAAAAATTTAACCATGAAATAGCATATTGGCTACGTTTTATCCAAAAAAAAAAATGTACGGTATCCGTGGGATACTAAATTTACTTTGACGCAGACAAAGTCGCGAGTAGAAGCTACCTATATACATTTAAAATTTATTCATAAATCTTTTAACCTGTTAATCATTTGACGTAGCGTTCTCTGCCCACATGCATGCCTAACAAAATGTTATCATTACTTCGTGCGCGCTTTGATGTGCATTTTTAGGATTATTATATGAGAGCAATGTCTGTTGGGTTTTATGATTTTGATTTTAATTCAAATATTTTGTTTATTATTAAAAGATGAAAGGTCAAGGGGAATGTGCTTTTTTATTAGATTTTGAGATTTTAAAAATTTAAAAAATACTCGTTTGGGATAAAATATTTAATAAAGATTCTTGGTGATGCTGGTTTAGATTTAGATTTACTTGTTGTAGTGAGTATTGTAATGTTAATATCATGTTCTGATAAATACTTGATAATATTTGATAGACTCGCATTGCTTGAAGGAAATATAATGAACTAACTTTTTGCCCGCGATTTCGTCCTCGTAAATGTCGGTTATCGCTGACGCAGACGAAATTGCGGAATGAAAACTTGCCTATGTCCTTTCTTGGGATTCATATCATATCTCGCACAAAATTTCATCAAAATCGGTTCAGTGGTTTAGTCGTGAACGCGTAACAAACAGACAGACAGCGTTACTTTCGCATTTATTATAATTAGTATGAATAGGCACAATAGCTTGGTTAGAAAATGAGCGAGACATAACGCCTCGCTTGTCCAATCGATTGACAACTCATTTGTGAACATCAGTCCAGTGGTTTAAGCAACAGAAGGGTGCATAATATTGTAGTTAAACAACCTTCCTTTCAGAAGATTTTACGTCTAACGAATATGTAAACTGCGTTCAAAGTTAAGTTTACAAATATGTAAACAGATATTGTGGATCTACACATTAGCACCACAACCTTCATTTAAGAAACCTTAATTTTGTAAACCATTAGTAGTTCTGAAATTAACTTTATTTACGTATCAAGTTGATATTGTCTTAAAGTAGAAATAACACCACTTGGAAAGAAATATATTACGAATAGATTGAGTAATGCAGTAACTTTACTGTAATAAAATAATCTGAAACGTAACTTTGTTTGTTTACTTTAAGACAAAAACTGTCGTATGATTATATTTATTCCCGTAAGTAGTTAGTAGGCACCCTTAAAAAGACACTGACACTGCACTATGCTAATCTTTACATCCCCTGCGCACAACCCTTTTGAAAAACTTGCATTCTTCTACATGTATATTCATGTCCCACGAATTCACATCGTCACCCTACGTCGTTAGCGAAACTAAAGCGTGCTTCAAGTACTCAGACTATTTGCATAGTCTATCAACCGCCCTCTCTGTCTAACGCAAGAGTAATGAGGGGGACAGATGAAAATCCAGTGTTATCTGAAAGACGCACGCTTGTGTAGACGGGTTTAAACCTAGCTATAGTTCGAAAATATACTCAGAGTCAGCTCTTTGATATTCTGAAGTTCTGATATGAAATTTTACTAATGATGAGGGACAATTTGAAGTATTGAGACTAACTAATACTCATTCGTGGTAACTAGTACAATGTGAGCTCAAAGGATTTGTTAGAGGATTTACGCAAACCAATTAGCAAGAGATTACAGAGTAGATGCTAATAGTTTGTGGACTCGGGTCTATAAGTTGGCATTAATTGGTAGGTATTTTACTACGAGACCTGTGATTACCATAATGATTGTCGATGGATCGTCGACCTGGTGATGAAGGTCGATGATAATAGGCTGGATACGGGCTGTGCAGGATTGGTCCTTATGGCATTCCTGGTGAGGTGGGTAGTGGTGATGGTTAGGGAGATGCTGAATCCATATTTACGAACAGTAATGACGTCTTAAATACTTACAAACATACACAAACAACCAAACCCTAAATATTTGTTTTGTGCGAGAATTGAATAAGCAAATCGTAGCGCAACATTTAATCGCTTAACCAATGTAGGTACCATCCGTGTCGTCAAAAGTCTGATAATAACGATAACGAAGCTTTTACCCTCAAAATCACGCCCTTCCAATTAATTCTTTAATTTTTTTGGTCCTATGGGTGTTAAGACATTTCACTGATTACAAATGGCGTCGTGGCATCTTAAGCAGAAACGCAATTTCGTACCCCAAGACTCATTATAAATATCTGACCGCTTTGTCGTAGAATCTTTATTCAAATTTTGTTTGCAAATGAAGGCAAAAAGAACGTCTTAGCAAACTGTGAAATTAATTTTTGGTAGGTTTTTATTGTAAATTTGTGTTATTTTAGTACCTAAATCCTTGTTGGTTTTTCAAACTGCCTAAAGCTCCGTATAAAATAGCTTTTTTTGTTAACTTTTAGTTGCTTGAAAGTGTTTTTAAAAGCTCTCGAAGAATAATTAGATTTTAAATACGAATCATTTTATGATCACGTTTTTAAAAGAAAATTCTTTATAAACAAATGAGCTAATATTAAACTTATAACATAATTAACCTCAATACAGATCTGTATCACAAATAAACAGTCTTTTGTTCTTAAAAATTGAGATTACAAGAACAAAAGACACCAGTTTCCATATTTTTGGTCCTTCGAGCCAGATCCTTTCTAGTATCGGTACCTCAGCTATAAACAGACCATATTTATGATCCCTCTACACACCAGGGTGTACTGACATCTTATTTACAGTACTGCTTACAACATATAATACATTGTAAAACTTGTTATTCTTTGTTTCTTAAAGTCTTGAAGTGTTTGAGATGAATTGAATTTCATTTTAAAAATGTAAGATATTGCCACTGGCTTCGTCCGCGTTGAAGTGAAGTGCCTATGGCATTCGGCAAAACTAGCTGTCTATCAGTGAAATATTTTTTTGTAATTAGACCAGTATTTAAAGAGATTACATATGCCAACCAAAAATAAAAACAAGCTAACTTCACCTCTTTTTAATATGAGTACTGATTAATATTTATCCCATTGAACAGTTAAAAACTGAACCAATTGATCATCATCAGCCTAAAATAGTCCACTGATGGACATAGACCTGTCCACTTCACGCCACTTATCTCGGTTCTCGGCAACTCTCATCCAGGCTCGTCGCTCCACCGAGCCACCCTTACCTACGCTTATGCTTACGCTTGCCGATTCGCGTCTCTACTCAAGAACAAGTCTACTCCAACGGTCATCAGTTTTACGACTAAAATGGCCGGCCCAAAGCCACTTCAGCTTACTTATTTTATGAACTTACATTAAAAAGCAAAACCTATTCGTGACGAATAACAAACCGTCTAGCGTGTCATCCCGTCATAATATTTTCTCCAATCACATTTAATCTTCAAATATTAACGTACAGGAATGAAATGAAATCTTTTAGAGTAATTGAAAATGGCGACATATATTACTTTAATCCATTTGGTGGAATCTGCTGTCTATGAAATAAATGAATGGGTTATACATAAAACTCAGAAATGTATTTATTTTATTTATTATTTAGTTTTGCATCAACTTGGGTTGCATGGTTGTATGCAAACATGCACAGTGAGAGATAGAAGCGTATTGTTGTACCTGATTAAGACCGCAGGAAGACGCTAAAAGCAGGCTGCTTCCAACCGGTCCTTTTGGAAATCTATAGGGGAGGCTTATGTCCAGCAGTGGACGTCCTAAGACTTATATGATTATCATGATGATATCGTACTAATCTTGAGTAGGTTATAACTTATAAGTTAAAATTGATATTTCAGCTTCATTTTAAAATAATTTTTATGTCTGGCGTGTAGTGTCCCACTGTTGATCAAAGGTCTGCCTTTTTTCGCTTAGACATCCAACTTGTCCCACCATCTCTTACGTAGTAAGTATATATTTTGGAAGTGGTAACACTAATTAACACACCAACCACAGACAATCAATCTTTTATTAATAGACAAGCAATTCGGAGTTATTGCTACGAAATTGATATTCTCCTTATTTATTTGTTCTGAAATGTTTACACACAGTTGTTCGTAATGTAATTTCCCGAGAGATAGAGTAGTGTTTGCTATTTAATTATCTCACTGAATGCTGTACACGTTGGATAAACTAGGTGATAAAACAGAAATATTTGACAACATGTTGTTTTAAATTCTTGTAGCAACTGCATTTTTATAAGTTTAGCATTGGACAATAATTTGTTTGTTTGCTTATGACAAACATGCACTATTCTCTATTTAAAGCAAAAAACGTCAATTATGAAGGATACACACCTACACCCATGTACATGATCTTATAACATTAGCTTCTTATTGTCCCACTGCAGGGCAAAAGCCTCAAATACAGGGAAGGCAGAGAATTGAACACAACGCCTACTCAAGCATCGCCGAGTCCTCGTGGCGGCCATCGGCGGCGGCGAACTCTCGCGTCCGGCCCTGGTGCGAGCCATGGTTCGGAGCGAGAGGGAATGGGATGCAGTCGCCTCCTTCTGCGAGGCAGTAATGCTTGAGAAGGAGGCGGCGGGACGGTTGAGACAGCGGTTCTCCCGTCCCAGCCGCCGCGGTAGACGCTCCGGGCGTCGGGAGCCGCGAGACGACTCCCGGCCACCGTAGATACTGGCCTGTGGACGGTGAGCAATGGGTAGCTCACCGTCCTTACGTTGCATAACGACAGGCCGTGTCGACGGCGCGTTCGTGTTCCACGCGCGCCTCAAAGAGATGTCAGCAAAAGGAAGGGGCCACTGAGGGCCGATGCCTGCCGGGGCTGCGGGTTGTTCGCAAGAGATACCGCGCCCCCGGAACGCAAAGGGCACAAGAAGGAACATGGGTGGGTTTTAGTCAGTAAAAGTCTGACACTCCCTCCCGCCCCGCCCAGGGCGGGAGAAGTTATTTGATGATTTCCCACCCACCAAAAAAAAAAAACAAAAAAAAAAAAAAAAAAAAAAAAAAAAAGGCGGATTGACCATTTCAGGCTTATATTAGTTATAAGACCAGGTGTCCTTGCGATGTTTTCCTTCGCCAATGTCATGACCTATTCGTTGTAATTTATTACTAATATATCCAACATAGCAACATATTCAGACGCTGATGACGTCATTCGATTACTCTATCAACCGTAGTACTATTAATGAAGTATAATTACGCACGTGCAATGTTATTGTTGATCTATTCTTTCCTTGACAGTACGCAAACGTAATTAATTATCTCCTAGTTCTATTGTAAGACAATGCAGGCTATTTATAAGGTTGTGTCGTACAGACTAGCAACGTGTTTGTTGAAATTGAATTTTGGCTCGACTAAGAAGGACCATTGGCAACGTTCAGAGTTTTGTTGAAGTCTTGGCGAGTGCACTGAACTAAGTAAAACGTTTCTAGTTTTTGTATGGCAATTACATAATGTATCATAAAATTGCAAGGAACCACAAGCTTAAAATTGCACGATAAAAATTGCAACAGAGTGCACGGAAAGTTCCAAACGGCATCAACCATTCAAAAACACATCAAAATGCTTCTAGATAATCAAAATGTAATGAACAATATAGCGGTCATGAGAAGCGTACCAACCGGACGCATAAATATGAATTTAGCAAGTTGACCAACGCATCCTGTTGTGGTCCCCCCACGGGGTAATTCGCGTAATGTTACTGCCGAAAATTGTTCTTTTATTCCGTGACTTGGTATGCCGAGGCCTCAATAATGGAAAAAACAAATGGAGCGGCATTAAGGGGATATACAGCTCTTTCTATTGTCGGTGATGGTGGCAGGATTACTCATATTTTCTTTATTGTAAAGAAAATGGTAAATGAAGATGTTAAGGCTACCATCTGTTTAGTGGTTTTGCTTAATCTTTGTTTAGGATAGAGATACATTCCCTGCTGTAGCAGGGAATGTCTTACTACTGTTATCAATGCGAAAGTTTTGATAGATGGATGTTTGGTAAAGAGATAGATTTTAATCTGAAATAGCACATAGGCTGCTTTTTATCCCGGAAAAAGTACGGTTCCCGTGGAATAAGATATCAACTTTGACGCGGACAAACTCACGGGCAGAAGATAGTCATAGATACATATAACATGTATGGTTAATATCATCTATAGAATTGCCTGGTTTTGCAAAATTTTATCGTTGCTGAACGCCGTTTTATTTTCGCCTTGCCAATGTTCCGTGTTTACATTTCAGCATTTCCTATCCAAAATTCTAAATCTCGGATCGTATTTTATAGATCCAAACACGCCTACAACATATTTTTCGGATTTCATTTCGCTTACTTCAAGTTTTTTCTCTTCTTTACGTTTATTTAAACATGAATGTTTTTGTACCAGAGATACCTAAACTTCAAATTTTATTGTTTCTGTGATTTTTTTTTATTTAATGTTAATTTCATTGAACTCACTACACTCACAATTCTGTAATCCGAAAGGAAAAATGGAGACTTATGTTCTTTGTTAATCTCAAGCGTAATTTGCTTGATTGTAAACATGATTTGTGACTTTCATAACAAATTCGTTTTCTTCAAAAGTCCAAGAGGCAAAATTTTCATTTTATTTCATTGGTTTCAATGCAACTGGTCAAACCATCCAAGAAACTGCCAATTATTAAATTAAAACTAAGATTTAACCTTCAATGACAAAGCAAAAATAATAGTCGATAATATCTCAAGGACGGAATAACATGCATTCTATTGCTCGGCATATCTCCGTCGTGACAATGGAACGACCGATGCCGGCAATGGACTGGTAACAATAGCCAATGTTAGAGATATTGGATAAGCTGACGATGTTCAAATGACTTGTAGAACAAGATAGTTAGTTTGTTGGATAGTATTGTGTAACTACGTACTAGGTTACGTTAAGTTACTAAGGATAAGTAAGTACGTACGATAAGTTACGTTGTTAAGTTACTAAGATTTAAGTTTAAGATTTCAAAGATTATTGTGCGATTTGATTAAGCAGTATTGCAAATAAAGGTAATGTATTGAATGTGTGTGTGTGAATGTGCATGTGTTCCCAGCTTGAGCAAAAAGTGTTATTGGGTTTTTCTATAGAAATCTCACTAGCAGCTCGGAGTTAGGATTTGTGCCCCGTTAATGGCAATAGGCTCGCCCCCTGTTCCATGGGACTTAAACATACCGGCAAACTGTGGGTGCACATTGGTACACCTCTGCCTAACCCTTCGGGGAATACAGGCGTGATGGTATGTATTGAATAGTGCAAAACAGAAATATAAAATCAATAAAGAAGATATAATTATTCCATGGAATAAATAATTTCTTGAAACAGATCACATGGAGCGATCTGATAAAAGCGTTTTAAACTCCCGAATCTTCTTCAAACATACTAACTCTAACATAAACTCTTCGCGTACAAACACAATTAGGAAATTCGCGTCTGATCGTATAAAATCGTTTAAATGAATTACCTACGGGGAATGGTGAGTGAGACCCCCCTAATCGCGTTCAGGATCGTTCGTTCAAGTTAATTCAATGAAATTTGCTAGTTACCGGCGTCGGCAATTTCCTGCAACAAGGCGAGTAAATAACGAAAGGGTTGTGGGAAATGTATGCGTATTTTAGCATTTAAGGAAATTCACGTCTGCGGTAGTATGGAGAAGTAATGTCGGTAACCCTTTAAACTTTGTTAAGACTGGGAAATTTATTGTTTTAATGTGAGTCTTTAAGGGATTTTGATAGTTTATAGGAGACTTTAATTTACAAACAATTTCATTGAAAAGCTTTTAACTTTTACAAAGAAATAACTTCGATCAAATTAAAGTTTCAAATTTAAACAGTAAACCAGTGGTTTTAAATTCAAAACCTTGTGTGCTTTAATATGGGGATAATTACCGCGCATGAACGCGTTTGGTAATTGAATACCCGTACTCCGTAATCATAAGCCTCTGTTAACGATCATCTTTATACTTATACGTAGTTATGGAGAGTACGACCTTAGGTAAAGTCACGTTGGTATAGCCTGCTTCTAGTATACTGCTGGCTGCCACCGCCTGGTTTTATCGCTTAACTAATCCAATTGTGACGAGATATAACGTTAAATAAAAATGAACTTAGGACTTAGAAGTTTAGGTATCAGAATTACGTACATGACATTGCACTGTATCGTTGAAAGCTGATCTAAGAATTTATACAACGTATTCTTGTTGAATACCAGTCTGCTAAAATATAAACAAGAGAGCTTGGTTACCCAGGTATCTCCTTACAACAGTATGCTGTTGAATGTTTGCTCGTGAAATACTAATCTCCATGCAATTTAAACTGTAAGACAAAGGCGTACGCCGCATATGTGTAGTGTTCTGTCTCAAAAGCGTCCTTTATCTTCCTGGCTTGGCATTCTAGTGACAATACCACCGCCACTCGTGCAGCGTTAAAAGTTTAGATTAGCTCAGCTTTAACTTTCATTTCGCATTCAACGTTACATTCTCTTCCATGAAACTCATTACCTTTTTATAGTTATTTGAATAAATAAATTTCCTGTTTACTAGACTAATAAAATTTGCGTTGTAGTGCTATTTTACAATGTTAACTGGATTACGAATTGAATGATTTGCATATATTTATGTTAGTCGTGAAATTCAATAAAGACTTTGCCTAAGTGCACGTATTAAAACCTTGTCTTTTAACAAATTACTTAAACAAATCTTTACGCTTGATAATGCAAGCTTAATCGCAATTAGCATTAAAACCTGCAAACCACGTTCACACAGTTAGTTCTGCATGCGCACAGCTATTAACAAAAACTTGCAACTTTACTCAACCGCCTACTTGCCTAATGCGACCAAAGCTTGAGCGCAAGCGATTCCAGTATTGACGTTTCCTCCCACGCCTTGCACAATTACTGTGCCATGGGTAGGGTTGGTAGACGACGGTTTTCCGCCATGACAGGAATTTTCGACGTCAGGAATTTCGGCGGAATTTCAATTTAGGTATCCGGGTTCTTAAGCGATTAAGCGTTAGATTAAAAATATGAAGAAAATGAAGTTATTTAGTTGAAAAGTTGTGGTATTCTCAAATGACAAAATGTTGCTCGGGATTCGGTAGATCATGAATAACGAGTATCAATATCAACTGACGCTGCAGAGGACAGTTTGTTTATGAATACAGGTATCTACTAGGCCAATAGAATATCTACACAGGGACGTGAGCAAAGCCGCAGCATTCAAAGAAATATTGAAATCTCGTTGTTGTCTTCATACGCAAAAACTCCCATAACGGAAGAAATTTTTCAAATCAAAATGATATTATCAAGTGGTCCCATATTTGTTTCTGATAGCATTGCCCTAGAAGGTAAGGGTAACATGGGAGAAATCTCCCATTTATATGAAATGTTTACCCGTAACATATGGGCTTTGTTTTATTACTTTTGCGAATGACTGCTGGATTTCTATTAAACATGTTTGGAGTTTTTTGCCCTTGTACGGGATCTGTTTGCGTGGCTTGTTTTGGGGCCGGGTGTTTCGAACTTAATATTTCCTGATGGCTGAAGTTTGATTATTATCTTTAGTTAGACATTTATGAATCGGGCTTACTTGAGTCTAACAGGATTCAAATGAGAGACACAATAATACATGTTCTAATATATTGTGAACTGTTGATCCAAACATCTATTGTGTAAAAAGACCTTTTTGATACTTTACTACAGTTTTTAAGACTTACGTATAAGAAGTTAGAATTTTTAAAGCTGTGCAGTGATCAATTAAAATAAGGAAAATCCGTTGCATCATAGCGAACGTCATTAGTCACCGCAAGCCCGAAGGTGATGAGCGCTAAATTAAAAATAGAGCAATATGTCGCGAGATTACCCAACGACCTTGCTTTTAATCTGGTGCAAAAACACGAATGTATTTACCAACATCCACATCCTACGCTGGAAGAGGAAATAAATAGACGTTTATATTTAGATTTTATTACTTTGCCCTAAGAACGAATTTCCTGAGAACGGTAGACTAAACGGTTCAGATTGGCTTAATAATGGAACACGGAGACCATTCACCAAGATGACTAAGACATTACCGCAATTTCAGGCAAAGAATCATTGTTCAGTCAAGTATGGTCCTTAAGTACATAATCAGAAGTTCTTAACATCAACTTTTATTACAATTTGAATCATTATACCGTTGAAAAAGAAAACATACAAGAAAATGCTCGTTATAAAAATGTCAAAGGCCCGTTGTTCTGAAATCGATGTCTAAGTCCACTCCCAATAATGCAAAGGAAGTGAACGAAATGACAAGCGGTCACGTCATTAAGGAAACGGCAGTAGATTGGCCTCGTCGAGGACGCCAGTCAACCGTGCGCACTGAAAAAGTTCTACCACAAAGTGCGAATTTTATGTGAGCTGTTAGGAGACTTTCAGTTTCCTCTAAGAGTTTTTGTTTATTGTACATGGATGTTAATGGTTTTATAAGTATCTCAGACTTCATAGCTTTGTATATCTTTTTATGTTCCTAAAATGCTGACTAAGGTGTCTCAAAATGATCAAGTGTGCAAGCAAAATATAATAATAATGGCCTCTTCGCATACAGAGAAGGCACGAGCATTGATCACCATACCTGCTCGAACCGGATTGGCGATTTCAGACTAATATTTTATAAGTCCAGGTTTCCTCACGATGTCAGTGATGTCTACGATAACTTTAAGAAGCACATGAAAAAGTAAAGTCACAGGAGAGTATAAGTAATATTATCAGAGGATGAGAAAATTAAAATGAAATGGAAAGAAAAAAAATAGAAGTAGGAAATAAGCGAAATTATAAAGAAGTGTGAAATAGTTCCGGCGTAAGTACAGTACCCAGAATGTGTCAACAGAAACGGAGATAATGAGTTTCCAAACTGCTGTCGATACCGAGTGATCCGGGTCTTGTTCATGATCCCTATAAACTAATTTAATGGTTAGGAATATTCCGCGAGTGCTCAAGACAGTCTAGAACAAATTCATTGAAGGGTCAAACGTCTTGAATAATTCTCGAATCAATTTGCGTACAATGAGGTTTTATCTGTTTTCGACGCGCCCTTTTGGAAGTTTTTCTAGGAATACCAGAGGTTCGTTTTGTAATAATTGTAGCGGTAGAATGCGTATTTAAATAAATTTTGATGTACGTAGAAAGGAATTCTAAACATATCAATTAAACACTTGATAGAACAATTATTTCAAAGACAAAACCACTAATAGAACAAATGTAGGATAGTTTGTCTACCACCGCAAAACAGACGTTGCACCAAAAAACTTGGAAATACAAAATGGAGTAATTGGTTTTGCAGCTCGCTCGTATTTTTACACCAGAAACGACGCTAGCGCTAAAGAGCAATGAGAAAGTGGTTCTGTTTCAATTTGTTATGCCGTTTGTTGGGCGAACTAGATGAAAACAAACGTAGACTCTTGGTATTTGAAATTAAAAATGCTTTCTGGCATTATTTTGATAAAAGTGATTTGAAGCAAGAACAGCTAAATGTATAACATAATTTTGTCGTTCCAAGCGATAAAACGTCTACAAAATGAAGAACAAGAATGGCACGAAAATTGTACGTTGATATTGTATTAAAATATCTTCCCTTCGCATCATGTTTAGTATGAAGTATCTCATGAATATACACGATGATCCAAATTTCTGTGAAATGTTTGTTAGATTTGAGCATTGGAACCGTTTATATTTCGTCATGTGATGTGCAAGCAAATTCGCCTGGAGTATTCGTAACGATTTATTTAAGCGAAAATGTTAGATATACGGACTGGATAGATTCATATTAAGTTATGGGTTATTGTCGTCGAAAGAACCTCTACTTGATCAAATATTTTGAGTATAAGCAGGGAATGGCGGACGATGTATTTTAAACGACTCCATATTAAATTACTTTGAAAGATATATGAGAACTTGATGTACAAAACAATTTATAAGGGATCTTAGTTTTCGAATTACTTATTGGCATTTCATGAGGCACCTTAAATAATTTACAAAACGTTACGAACATAATCTAGGCTTTCCTTAAGAGAAATTGAGCTAATTTATCATTGTTTTGAACGAGCTCTGCGACAGATTTGAATTTCAAATTTGGGACCTCCCTTTTACTTAACAGCATTCGAGGAACGAAGCTTTGATCGTGAAGATAATTAGTCCTGTCCTACAATTGTGGTTATGTCTTAAATTAGTTTATCACAAATTGTAGCAGTATTCATGAGATCTGTAAATAACCCATCTGCTTCTTGTTAAGTGTCGCTTATTATTAAAATTAAATAATAAATTGGCAATATAGTCTCTGGGACAAAATCAATTCAAAATTCCAAAGCAATATCAACTTTATTAAAACCCTTTGAGCTTGCAGAACCCAGAACGCCACAAGTACCAAAAGTATCTGATGACAATACACTCTGATCGGACGTGCGGCCGTTAACGCTCTGTTTGGCATCCATGTCGCGCCGAACGTGGATATCGAAGCTATACGACTGGTTCTACAAATTTGTGTGGCAAAACCTTACCGCGTTTTGAAAATTGCTGATATCAAATTTATCGTGTAGTTATGTGACTGAGGTCAGACCGTAGCTTGCTTATAATAAAATAAAAGGGTGACTAGACGACTTGAAAGGGCAGACGAATAGGATCCTAAAGAACCCTAATGAAGGCTAGAAAAATAAGTCATGATTCGAACATTACATGCAAAATAAATCAACAAACGTTTGAAATTTTTTGTTGTGTTGTTAAAATCCTAACTCATGCGGTTAAAACTAATAAGAGACTCTAAGCATTTGAAATATGGCTTAATTTTTATTATTTCTCCTATAGAAATTGTAAAGATTCAAGATACCAGCAGAAAAAAAAAATATTTTCAGCAAAGTAAACACGAACCACCAATCTCAAACAATTAAAACACAGTTCAAACTTTGCTCAGTGCTTTGCGAAAATTTGGACATCTTTTATACCAAATCCTTTTCAATTAAAAATCCTTAGTTGAATGAAAAAGATTTCATTATAAAGTCATTTGCTACCACAGTGTAACTGAATACGGTAACTGGAATCGTGTTTTTACATGACTTTTTATGAATAGTCATACCCAGTAATGAGAAAAACAAGTATATCGGCTACTTAATCATCTGTGTGGTGCGTTGTGAAGCAGACTTGTTTGACGTGGACGACGACGGTCTTGTATTGTTGCCATTTCTGGCTCAAAGCGGTTATATTCTCAGAATCTGATAACATGTTTATTTAAACAACACGGCTGCAATGTGTTGACAATTTGTGGGCCCGAGTTTTAATTATTAATCTTTACTTGGTGTCTGCCCTTTTTGTATATGAATGTCAAATTTGATCCTCTATCCGCCTCTTCAGGTGGCCACACTGTTTGTTTATCTTATTGTCAATTCTACAGTAATTGATACGAACAATGCAACTTTATTCTTAGCATACTATGCATAATATAAGTACAAATGCATGTAACAAATAAAAGGTTAAATTCAAATGGACAACCGAGGGTTGTGCCGCGTACGAATGCATTCATTCGAAACGACACGATGTCACTGCGCAAAAACGTGTGTATTTTATTGACAACCAGTGACATTACGTTGGGATAACTAATGGAATTGAATTTATTTGACAGTTTATTTATGTTGATTTTCGAATTCGAATTGCATTTAAAACAACGGCCACTATCTGTGTTTTTACTGCAAAGGTTTTAATCCTCAACTAGCCCGTCGTTGTTTACTCTCATTCATACGTCTCTCATTATTATCTATTCTCCATTTTGTCTTATCCTCCTTATACTCTATTGACAATTGATCCTCGTATAAGTATCTCCTTAAGTTGGGTGATTCATAATAAAGTCTAGACATTTTGTTGCAAAAATGCATATCTATGACTCATGAAACAGTACACCGCTAGTCAGTTTTTATCAGTTCGCCTCCCGAAGTCCTGTGGCACAGTAAAGTCTTACATTCCAAGAAATGCTTGTATGAGTTCCCTGTTCAGTTATATCATATCATTTATCATCGCGCTTAGTATCAGGTTCATGGTCATGGGTCATCATAATCAACCACTTACGTGGGAGGAAGTGAATTTGCAGGGCTTAGGTACGAATCTAGAGGATGTAGGACCTTGTGCTTGTCTCTTGACCTTCTGCATCCCACTTTTTTTTGTTTAATCATGGGAAATCACAAATAACTTCTTCCGCTCTGGACGAAGCGGAGGAACTCTAGACTCTTACTAAATAAAACCCATCCGTATTTTTCTTAATGTCCTTTGCGTTTCAGGGCCGCGGTGACACTTTCAAACAAATTCTGTAACCCTGACAGGTTCCTAATCCCCTAGAAGTCGTCTGCCCTAATGAAAATAATAATAATTGGCGACTGCCAGTAGAAACCTACTGAACCTTGTCAAAGGTTAGACTTACACCCGGCGCACATGTATAACAAGAAGTATGCACTTCAATATATTAAAAGAAGTACATATATGTTAGTACTGCAACACGTGGCGTTACATACCTTCTGGTTGCAAAGGCGTGAGGTTATATTCTGTATGACATTTTAGATCTTGAGCCATTTAAAGTCAACGGTCAACGGTGTTACCGTCACATGATCGCTCGCATTATTCAATTAGACTCGCAAATTGTCCAAAATCGCAACTGACAAATCACCATTGTAGTGGATAAACGGCTCACTGGCTATTATTGTGATCACGGATGTTTTTATTCATGTTCTTGTCGTGAGGGGACTATTGATATTGCTTGAGACAAATGTTTTATTGTAGTTACAAAAGAATGTCTTGGTCGGAAAATGTTTGGAAGAATTTGTATAATCGGCGACAAATATGTCTTAACAAAGAAAAACTTTTTATTTTAGTACTCGAACGTAGAAGGACGTGCATTATAAACAAGATATCTCCGAAAACGTGCTGTTGAGTTCGAATGACAAACAAATATAAAGTCACAGATATATTCAATTACGAGTCGTAATCCGTAACACAACATATTCGATAACAATGAATGAACGTCTGGTACCAACGTAGTACCGGTAGTACATCGGTACCGCGCCCACTGGCGTTCTGCCAGCATACGTTTGACGGTTTATGCTTGCCTGGTACTTTATATTTTATTGCTGTACCAATTTCTACAACATGGGGTTGTATATTTTTTATGTTAGTACTTAATTTGGCCTCGTATGAGATGAGAAAAGTTATATTACAAGTTTAGAGAAATATTCTGAGATCCTCTGTAACTTCTTAGGTAGTAGTCCTAACTTTCTCTCTCCTATCTCTCTCTGCCTCAATTATTTTTTTTGTCTCCACTATATATACATTATAAATCATTTATTTCAAGTCCCAGGACTCGTACTACAGTGAGAAACGATTTCCTTCAGTTACTATGCCCCGTTTTTTTACTTAAACATTGTCCATCTATAGTAAACTTCACGTGGAATAGAAATAACAAATTCACAATACGTGCCATATCTACAAATACACCTATTATTAACCTCATTTATGTATGAGCATCTATAATATATTTCTATAAACTTAGCTTGAGTTAAAATGCGACGGACATTTTAGAATTTTCTGAGCTTGATATCAATATGTTCTGTCCTTTATGAAGCTACTATTACATAGAATGACTATCGTACCTTGTAAGCATTTTTTTCAATATATGCACACAGCTTAAGTTTTCATTAAACTCTTAAGGCGGCTGGAGTTCATTGTCGATGTCTATTGTCCGGCAATAATCCCTCGATTTTACCTCTTCAATAACATCATTTTAACTACAATGTCTTGTCAATTGAATATAAACTTTATTTTTGAGGCTACAAGGTTGAATTTTGCGTATGAAGTTATATCATAAAGGCAAGGTGATAGGAAGTTGGTTTGTAATATTATGGCTCAAGTAATATACGTAATGTAATTATGTTTGCAATACTGGCAGTAAGCCAACCTCTATGTGATTATGTTGCCTTGGTAGTTGTAGACACGTGGTTACATTTTATATGGTCAGCGGTTGTATATAGAAAAAAATAATTGTTCATTGTCAATACTTAGGAGTTTATATTGGAAGTTCATAATTTCCTTATTATGTTTTTTATAATTTTATTTCTATTGTTTGGTTTCGTTTAGATAAAATTAACCACATAGTTTTAGATTGGTAAAGGGCAAACTAACCAGGGTGTACAATAATGTATCATCTACCATCTCTAGTAGTGACGTTTCATAATACTTCTAAAAAAAGTTACAATCCAATGCAAACCAAATGTATTGGCACAATTAGCATAGCATTTGCTTTGCCTACAAATTAAGTTTCTCAATGACATAATAATGTATTGATTCTATTACTAATGTCGCCTACATTTAAAATGCTGCAAGACCTCGGCAAAACTACGTACAATGGAATTTTCTTTCGTTCCAGCATCATACAGATCATAGCACACATGAACTAAGTACATTACTGTGTTCTGATTCATAGATTCTCTTCCACAAAGAGATTAAACCAGTCATGATGCATCCGTTATTTATACCAGTAATTAGAACCAACAGTTGATTTTTCCGAAACAAAGGCTCTTGGGACATTTCTTGGTATAACTGCACGTTTTATGAACGTTGAGGTGTTTTGATCAAAACTTGATGTTTGTGTCACAGTTATACTTTAGACGGATTTTGTAATATACAATTCAATTAGTAGACACTTAGACACTAAATGAATTGAACAAATAATTTATTAGATAAAGGTACTAAGCATTCTCTACCAGTCAACCGAGCGTGGTGAAGAGATGACATGGCAGGTGCATCGTTAAAAACTATAAAACAATATATTAAAAAAGATATAAAATTACAGAAGCTAAAATAGGTGAAATATACCAAAACACATTCACAGATTAAAAGTATCTGATTTCGCTCTTTCAGCTCAGTATCTCCTTAGTAATCACTCAAAATAATTAAAAGGAAATCCTGTTTCTACGCAACATTTGTTTTACATTTGTTTCAAGTCGGGTCCATGACAAAGCAATGCGGCGGAAAAGAGTCGACCTTGACAAAAACAAAAAGCTGTCTAAATATGGCCAAGCATTCACCGTGACACTGCTTTGATCACTCCATTCGATTGGAAACGTGGCTAAGGAGGGTTTTTTATACAATTCGATATTTGAATTTCAGGGTAGCTGAATTTTTTCCCAAAGCAGATTTGCCAGAATGGTCTGTTTGTTGAGTCTTATTTCTGCCAGTAATGTGGTAAAAACGATTTTTGTGGTTTGTCGGATCAAACAGGTACAAAATAATTCTGTACGTAAGTATTTAACAAAGAAAAAAGCTTTTATTTCAATTGACAGTCAATTTCTAAAGGTCACCCAAAAACCTCTCCCAAAAAGGACCTTTTAAATACATTTACAATTTGCCGAGCGAGGAAAATCGTTGCTATTTCAAGGAGAATTGAGACGTGATTTCGCATTGACGAAATGTGAATGGAATCTGCCTATCGGGCGATGATTACAAGGTCTTCGATTTGTTAGTTTTACAATAGAATAGATAAGTAATTGTTTGAAGAATTTCGTACAAAAACAATAAGTTTACTTTGGTCTACCGGTTGGTTGGCTTATCCGAAACTGTCGCAATATATTCAACTTCGTTGGCTCTTGCACCAGCCAAGTAAACAAGCCGTTGTTTTCTCATCCGTGAAAATACTGTTGACATGGGTTACTGAAATATAGTAAAGATACAGTGCACTGAATTTTATGGCTTTGTGAACGCCGCTTTGGGGCCGTTGATCTCTTTGGTTAGGTGTAAAAGGATTTCATGAGGGTCAATAGACTGTCAATATAGATCCTTAGGACCAAAGTGTATTAGATTGATCCTCAACGTGGTGCAAAGGACCACATAGTTTAATGGATAACTACGCCCGCCAGACGTATATACTTTATTTCAAATTCTGTACGAGCATAATACAGCCAAGCCATAACTTCAGTCCGTAATAATCTCCAAGCGCCCTAGAAAAAGACTGAACTTTTAACTTAAATCTAGGACAGACCAGCAGGAAATTTATGCGCTCTTAACTACCATTTTGGCAACGCTCCGGACGCTTGTATATGAGACTTTGTGTTCTGTATTTTATCTACCAAGTACCTACCTGGTAGTAAAAACGGTTTAAAACTCGCTTATACGGTTTCCATGGTAACGTAGCTTGTGAATTATTCCAAAAAACGAAACAGGTGAAGCATTCGGATCAGTGTTTTGCCAATTACTCGTTTGGCGAAAACTGTTTTCTTAAGATTGAACGTTTCTGGTTTATTGAAGCTTAAACGAAGGCTGAATAATAACGGTAATTGGCAAATCTAGACATCGTTCAACAAATCGATGTTTATTAACAATTTCAAATCAAGTCGGTAATATTGTTTCAGTACTTGCTCAAATTCTTTAGTAGCATTCAAAATTCATGTTTATCTTAAAGATATCTCAAGGAAGACTATCAAGTACGACCTTAATTAAATACTGCCTACGTAGCTTAACGCCAGACGTTGAAATATTAACTATACGGGTATATGTAGTTAATGTTAATACAATAGATTCTAAGCATTTTCCGCTATGTTATCTCTGAATGTCAAAACCTTGTGCAGCGGGAAAATCATTGTCATTTTTGCAAAGAAGATCATTAGGATAATGTCAACATAAACCTTTTGATGTATAGTCTCCATGCGTCTTTTAACAGTGATGTACTGATGATTGAGTACATAACAACTCGTCCTTTGGAACACACTTGTACTCCCTTTAGGGAACCCCCTCAGTATCAGCTCGGAATTGGTGTGACACCCCCGAGCTTCGGAAAGTATGTAAAGCTTTGGTCTTGCGCCTTATCTTTCCCCGGTCGTATTGGATTGCCGTCTCATCGGACTATGAGAGTGAGGGTAGAAGGAGTGCACATGCCTTTGCGCGCACCTGTGCGCAATAATATGGGGGTATTATGTTTACTTGCCTAGACTCCATAGAAATTAACCAGTCTGATCGTGATTCGGTTCGGAGAATATTCTACTTCTTCCAAGATAAATAATATACCCTGTGTGTTATAATACTATTGTTCCAAAAAATCCTCGGGAATAGTACCTTGTATCTTCTTGAATACCCAGTCTTCTACATTATTCCTAATACCATCTCCAAAATAAGCAATGAATAACCTAGACTATATCTACATCGGCCACCGACAAATTCTCCAACATGCGCGTGAATAGTGAATGAGGTGTGGATCCTCGTTCACCTACCGCCTACATTGCCGTTTATGTATTAGATTGTTAAGATCTGGAGCAATGGATACGGTAAAGGAAGGTGAAGGTATTGTCATATAGGTCATTGAACTCTGCATGTCTAGTAGAATATGTATTGGGTTTATTATTTCGGGAAAATGCGAGTAAATTTTTTGTCGTTGTTGTTCCACGAGGTTCTTGAACTGCGCATTTATTAAAGAAGATAAGTTTCTATATATGACCATTTACCAGCCTCAAATATTGTGCTAGAAGAGACTAAGTTTGTTTCGTTGAGTATATTATGTGGCATACATAGGCTCAATTTGGCTCAAAGGTTCCATTATTCCTTAATAAGTGGCAAATGAAATTACAAGGCGCAAACTCACTAACTCTGTTGCTGTAAATGTGGAACAATTTTGTTGTTCTTAGTTAAATTGTGCTCGTAGTTGCGTACCGAAGGGATACGTGCTGAATAATAATTTGGTCCTTGTTCCTAATTCTTAATGGATTTAACCAGATGTGCGTCGAGCAGATTTGTTCCTTATTAAGGTAATTGTTGACACGTCTTTTCTGCTAGGTAATTCTTTTAGTTTTGATCTTGTTGGTATATAGGGGGGCAAAAAGACGCATCACATGGCCGCTAATGCCGCTTATTACAATGATGAGAAGAACATGTTATTATTCTTTCGGCTTCGTTTAGTGTCTTTTTACGCCCGTTTTACCATTATCAATAAACCAGTAGTTTCCTACGGCTTTCGTCTTTGAATCTGAACAGCTGTCCTCTGAAGAGTTATATGGTCGCCAAAAAAACACCACATCCATACGCCTTCATGCATCGAAACAAACTCGACGCTCTGCAACTGTAATCAGATGCAAATACCTTAAACGTGTGTATGCGCAGGTGGGCATGCGATCGTCGTGAATGACAAGCTTTATATCGAAAGATGTTGCTTCCTCTCTTTCTAATACGCTAAGTTAGAATTAAAAGGAGATACACAATAGTTGTAGTACCTTATTATCGATTGCAATGCGTACAATGACTCTTTTAGTAATGTGTCCTTTATTTTTACTCGACTACGGTAAAACCAACGGGACGGTTGTGTTGCTGTTGAGTAATAAGCTAGCCCGACATCACAGCGACATGCGGCCGTGGTTATATATCTGATTTAAGGGGTATTTTAGGCTATCGGACTGTGATATTTTCTTGTGTCATGTTTTTTAGTTAAATGGTTATCGTAGCCGGGACGTGTTACTTTTTTTTTTCTTGTAATTTGTTGTTGGAAACAACAAATGGCCGATAACGACATGTTTATTTATTAATATTAGCAAATAAGAAGATAATTAAGTTTCTTTTATACTCGTAGTAGGTACATAACATTGGTTTAGCACATCGTAACCTAATTCAATGGAAATTTTAGTAAAACGAGCCGTACTTAGCCTAAATGCGATTAATAACTGTGCTTGTGAATAAATGAGCAAAAAAATTTATTTACATTCTACGAGAGTTCGTTTACTCTAGTGGAACCTTAAATAAATGCCTTAGGTTTTGTAAGCTAAAAAGGCCATTTTATTTACTTTCAGAATGAAGTGTCGTCTTAAATTTTGTCCGGGATAAACTATTATTCAGTATAATTTACTTTAGAAGTAATGTTTCTGTGTTTTACAATATACTGCTTCAGTTAAATCTTTTTGGAAGTTTCAGTAAAGCGCAATTTTTACTTGGATAACTTGTGCGGTGTAAACATTTTTTTTCTTATTCAATTTAATTATTTCTTGAAATTGAGTTTTAATATTTTGGCCCTCAGAAGTTAAAAATACGCCTTTTCTTTTGCTCAATAAAGCAGAAGGAAGAACCTATGATCCTCTGTGAATTTTTCGTTTTCCACTCGTTGAACTGAAAGCTTTAGGCGTCTACACAACAATTGCGGAACTATTATCTCGACAAAAAAGTAAATAAAACTCCGTAATTATCCTAGCTGTTATCGTTGGTATTGTGATGATACATCCTCATAGTCACAAGTCACAACTACCATTTCCCATCTTTTCCATTATTCTTTTCATTTTCTCTCCCTCTATTTATTTTTAGCCGCATCTACACGTGAACTCTGTTCGTGATATCTTTTTTAATCTCCTCGCATTCATTTTGAATTACAGAGGGTTCGGGGGAGGTATGAGGGCTGTTTTTGAAGTACTTTCGCTGGCCGTTGTTTGTGTTTTGTTTGTTATCTAAATTGTAAGGCATTCTGCACAGATTAGACGGGTATATCGGACGCAAAGTTGGTCCTTCTATACGGCTTTGGTCTCGTGCTAATGTTTGCGTTTAACGCTCCGCCTTGTTAATTACTAGGTTTAAAATTTTATTTCTACCTTTTTTTTTGTATAAAAGCACTTTTGCAAGCTTTTTCTCGGAATTCTGCCCCGTTTTTCATTAACACAGTTTTACAGGGGAAATTTGATGCTTATCTTTTGATTCAAATTATTCACAGGGAAATTTCGCCTTTTGTTACTAAACCGTATCTATAATGCCTACATAACACACTGAAATTCAGTTCAGGATATTAACTGTGTATGTTATTGATGTTTGATGACAATACCTTGGTCGTTGCCATTGTATCCAATTTTAGTATCCTCACGCTTCAATGGCGACGTGTTTCAACAAACACCTTTCTTGAAAGACATCTGAGACCCCTTGGGTCCGGAAAATGCCATCACAACAGACCACAGTCGGACATTATCAGTTTAACGTCTGTATCTGTATTCAGGGACCTTGGAATGTGTCGAGAATCGCACAATGGAGTGAAATGTAATGCCCATATTGTGTTGTGCCTCGTTTGCTTTGATAAATTCTCTTGAATAGGCGTCTTGTGTATGTAGGAAGCTTAGGTCTAGTTGAAACTTATAAGGCAGTACGATTTTATACATGGCATAATTTTTAGGACGTGTTTGCAGTAAATAGGCTTATTTTATTACCTTGTTTGGAATGTTTTATATGAAATTTCATGTTATGGGGGTAGATAATACCATTTTAATTGCGGACTAACACGAAGTGTCTATTCAAAGCCTTCTTTAAAGAAACTCAGTACGTACTATCGCCTAAATAAAGACATCACAAGAAATAGTAAATCCTTTGATTTGTTTACTCTGCGCGTAACTCTTTTAGCTGCGAAGTTTCCTGGGGAAAGTTTACATTAATGCAGCTAGTACTGGCGGAGAGTGATCGAAAACAGATGGTTTTGAAAAATTATAGGATGAGAATATTTGTGCATGGTGTTGAAATCAAAAAGAAATATAACGTAGATTTATTATGTATTTAATTGGTTAAAAAAATATTGTTTTTTTTTTAAATAAAAGATAACATACCTAAACATACTGGCGAACTGTGGGTGTACATTGGTACACCTCTGCCTAACCCTTCGGGGAATACAGGAGTGGTGGTATGTTTTTTTTTTTTTTTTTTTTTGTTGGGTGGTAAATCATCAAATAACTTCTCCCGCCCTGGGCGGGGCGGGAGGGAGTGTCAGACTTTTACTGACTAAAACCCACCCATGTTCCTTCTTGTGCCCTTTGCGTTCCGGGGGCGCGGTATCTCTTACGAACAACCCGCAGCCCCGGCAGGCATCGGCCCTCTGTGGCCCCTTCCTTTTGCTGACATCTCTTTGAGGCGCGCGTGGAACACGAACGCGCCGTCGACACGGCCTGTCGTTATGCAACGTAAGGACGGTGAGCTACCCATTGCTCACCGTCCACAGGCCAGTATCTACGGTGGCCTGGAGTCGTCTCGCGGCTCCCGACGTCCAGAGCGTCTACCGCGGCGGCTGGGACGGGAGAACCGCTGTCTCAACCGTCCCGCCGCCTCCTTCTCAAGCATTACTGTCTCGCAGAAGGGTGGTGGTATGTTAAGATAACACATTTGTCTACAAAAATAAATGCATACAAAAAAATGAGCACAAGACAGATTTTTTGTGTCACTGATAAACTGGGTAAAAGTTGTGTCATAAGAGTACAGTAGGTATGCACTTTATTAAGCTGCTAAACAGAATCAAGTTTGTTTTTCCAATTAACACTAAAAAAACTCTGTAGGAAACTAATCGTTGCACGCCAATCAGATCTAAATGGACCATTTTATACAGATTATATCACAATTTCGTAACTACCGCATAACAATTACACAATTAAATTTTATGAAACAACACGGAATATGTGAAATAAAATTGAGTTTATATTGTAGTGTGAACGCCGCATGCGAGTGGCGTGGCGTGGTGTTTGATAGATGTACAAAAGCGATCCATTGTGGAGTCGGAAACTGAGAGGGATTCTGACAACGCCTGTCGATGTTTTGTTCGTGAAATGACAAGGGAGGTGTGTGGCTCGAGTGAGGAAATGTTGCTAGGATTGATATGTGGGAGTACCGTATAGAGCTATAAACTATAAATATATTGTTGATTTTTGACATTTTAGGTCTTTAGATCCGGAAAAGCACAACTTTGATACTCACTGTATTAGAGCTCTTAGATAAGCTCTTAGTAACTGCGCGCTTGCCAGTCCACTTGATCATCGTAAACCCATTTTCCGTTCTCATTGATAAGCTACTGATAAAAATGTTCATTAATACAGAACAAATATGTAGTATATTTGCGGTATGAGCAAAATTTTGGTCCGATCGGAACTTTTTAATCAAAACCATACAGAATAAAGGTAAAAATAAAAGTTCATATTGGGTGCTCGCAATGAGTTTTATGAACATAGGCTGTGTAATTAAATTCCTGACGCATTATAAAAATTCTAAATGGCTACTACAATGTAAGGGCAAAATGGTTTTGCAAACACACGGTTCGCTAATGACGATATTCCATTAAAATTATGAAAGAGAAAAGAAAAATTATCTTCCAAGCCTAAAAAACAGTTTTCCCTTTTAACACAAAGTGTTTTGATCCAAAACACAAGTGTACCAAAACAAAAATACTCGCACCAAAAACATGTTTACGGAACCATTTCTGTCCAAACACACGGCTGTAAGAAAAAACAGCATTCGTTTGTTTACACATTGCACGTGATAATTCTGGTTAATGAGTTCGGTGCATTAGTTGGAACAACAAACTGTTGTTTAGTAAGTGTTAAAAATGTAGCACACGCTGAGAGATTCTTTTTTGGTCCTGTTCAAATGTTTGTGTGTGCTTTTGTGATGCAAAAATCTATCTCAGTTAGTGAGCCAGCCACTATATCAACTGCAGATTGCTTGATTATTTTTAAATACACTCACTCACGCCTGTATTCCCCGAAGGGTTAGGCAGAGGTGTAACAATGTACACCCACAGTTCGCCGGTATATTTAGGTCCCATGTAATAAGGGTACTAAGGGTACCCTTATTATATTTAAGGGTAAGGGTAGGGGTAATGTAATAGGGGTAATAAGGGTTTGATTATTTTTACAAATTCTTTATTAATTCTAAGAGAAAGTTATTACCTAATAGAAATAAAACCGGTATTGCAAAGTAAACATAAAATAAAAGTCAGAAGCCAGTTGAACATGATAACAAATCGTTAAAGTTAGAAGTGACATTGACGAATGGTTGGGGTCAGAAAGAGATTTTAATATCAGTAGTATCCAGTAGTACAGGTCGCATGAACGTAGATTTGTAAATAAATCTTTTAAAAACGTCAGCGGCTTTGGTTGTATCGAGTGTTCTACTTAATATAACGAGTCCATACCTTTGGTTTTATGTAACGATGGTGTACCATGCTCTTCCATATGGTTCGCCTTCTCTCGACATGTTGCATACTGACTTATTTAATTCTTACGAGCATCAAACAGATGAGTTTTAACATTATCAACATCAGAAGAAACTTTTTTCCGTTTATAACTAATTCCTTTGCAACCGTTACAAAATATCTGGAGCAAAACTGCAATACACACCTTTCTCTAATCCTACAATACTTAAAGTACTCAGTAGTAACGTTACAAAATCTAATCGTAATAACGTTTACCACGTGTATTGCGCTTGCGCATAGCCAGCCGCAGCCTGATGATTAACATTACTCACTCACCATGTTGAAATTGTGAACATGGTAGAAATGAGGTCTCAGATGTACGGGAATTTGTAAATGTACTTCAATTGGTAAATGTAAGCTGTTGTAATTGTCGTCATTTAGACTTCTTGCTATATTATGCTTCTTGTCGTGCTATGTGTCGATGGCATTCAATATTGAGTTTTCCCAGAACTATACTACGTAGTTGGGCGTCATCAGTAGCTTCTATCAATTCCGTGCAGGCATCGGGGCACACAAGACACAATAACAAAAGTACCATTGTTTAAAAAATAGCGCCACATTTTTGCACTGGAATCATCATTTGCCGTATATTGTACTTTAGCAATATGTGGATCACTGAATTTTAGAGTATTTCTGAGTGTAAGTACTAGTTTAGGAATGTCATTGTATGGATAATTTTTTATCTTATTGTGTAAATCTTGTTTATTTAGTGATTCACATTGTTATTCGCGTTAACATCTTCCTGTTTTATTTGATAGTCAATGGCTCTGGTGTCACTGTTGATCAATATTTAACTTTATGACTGTATGTATACAGAACTGTATTCTCTTCCTCATCTATGATTTCCCTATAGGTTTGACGTTTGTCATCGCATTGGTTTTATGCCCTATATTTATTTTATCTGTTTTCTGTCGTCACCTCATGATTTACAATTTATTACAATATCTATCTTGTCATAAACCACTTGCATTTGATGAAGAATCTGGCGAAATCAAATAAAAAAAAATGTTTTGCCGGAATTATATAATTCAATTTATTAATTCTATACTTCTATTGTTCAATGCCACTTGCATTTCATGATGATCCGGACCTTTACTTATTAGCTCAAGTACATCTTTCAAGAAAATCTAAAAGTACGTTTCTGAATAGCTTATGAAGAAAGGAATTCTACGTAATCTTAACTTAACCTTACTTCATAGTTTTGTACAGCTGGGTAGGGTCTTAAGTATCAGTCAACAAAGGTGCGTCACGGACTTTCACTAGCTCTCACAATATCGACTGGTGTTAACTTAAACTAGGGCTGGCCGAATTGATTACCTTAAAGTTAAACTAAAGAAAAACAAAACATAATTTTTACAACTTTTAGATAATATTACAAAGTTTGGAATGTAAAATGTTTGCAATCACAATATGATAGGTAAGAAATATGGTATGGTATAGTAACAAATATTGGGAAATTGGAGACGGTCAAAATAAATTTTAAAATTTATTTTTTTATTTGGCTATGAAAATATTTTGAAGAAAAAACGAAAGGCATCGTTTTTATTGCAATATATACCATTTTGCGCGTCCCTAACTTAACCAATGACTCATAGACTTGTACCTGGTAAGTTTAGTAGCCCGGTTTTATGTCTAGCAATAAAGACACAATTACCTGCCACTGGTTGTATTTGTAAAGGTGCACTTACACGGGTAATTTTTCAGCAATTTCTGTAGGAAGTAATAGAACGATATATATATACAAAGTTGCTCAATATCCGCCACATCATATTGTGATACGGAGAAACTTGTTTATTAAGTTACTCTATATTGCCCCACTAATTGCTCGACTATCACGGGCAATAATTGCAGAAAAATTGCTCGCGCAAGCCAATAGTTGACGGAAGTAGTTAGGATAAATAAATAAACATACAGACAGACAAATGTAATTGTTTTATTCGTGTGATTTTATGAAAGTATTATAGATAGGTAATTTCATATATTTGTTAAATGTTTTACAGATCAAAATAACATAATTTGCCGTTTACAATAAGTCGCAAATGTTGCGTTTACCATTTCCTGAACAGTAGTAAATAAACGCGTTCATTTGTGACTCTTGTCATTAAAAGTAAACATAATTATAAAGCTGTGTAGCAAATAATTTAATGATGTGAAATAAGGCGAAGTAGATAGCTATGTATATAAATAACAGGCTGGTAATGTAATAATCGGAATATTTGCCGATTCATAAGGCTAAACATGATTGGACTCTTAACTGATATAATATCTTGCATGCTCTTGTATGTATACCCACATGTTTAAACACATAAAGAAATCTTATCTTAATGGTTAGTGAGTAGACATATTTAATACTTCTATTAGTAGAAGATTTTTAGGAATTGAATCAGTGCTTCCACGCACTAACCTCTTCAAAACAAACAATTTTACCTCTTTAAGAGCCAAAAGTGCTCAAGATTATGTTCTATAGATATTATGACCATTGTACATAATTCCAAACCACAGATTGTTATTTCTTGTTTTCTTAACGAAAATCTCAATAACACTCCGACCTCAGAATCGAATCGAGATCTAACACGGCGCAGCTGCGCTTGCGATCAATGAAGCATATCGAACAAACATACTAATATTAAGAGTTGCCTTCACAATCACTATTGATATTATAACTATAAGAAATAACTATGCAGTACCTGCTGAGGTCACTCAAGCACACATAATTAACGTATAACATAAAAGACAATAATATCGCCTCCTATGAAATAGAACTTAAAACATTACCTGCCAAATATGGGTGAAAAATTGGAAAATAGGTGATTACATATACCTATGTATCTAGTACTTAATATGAGTATTTACCTTCCCAATTACAACGTTTATTTATTTAACAAACTAACTTCTCCTCTTGGCTTCTTCCGCGTGATAGTCAAGTATATCACAAAAGTTAGCCTATGACACTTAACGACAAAGTAACGTTCTGTCAGTCAAGATTCTTTGTAAACGAACCAGCACTTCGAAAGATTACCTCTCTTAAACAAATAACAAACAAACGTGTTGTTAAACTATTTGTTATATTAGTATAGATATAGGTAGATAACTATTTAGTGCTGAGGTCACGATACTACATTACTCAACAGTTATGACTATTGGTAGTTTCGCAAGCTGCTGATTGAGATCAGATTCAGGGCAAGCTTTGTTAAAAAATACTCCGTACCATTGTACAATTTCGCGTAAGCCTTATTGTATTGTTCATTGCCTCCATCATTTCATTCGTCGAATATCTGTTATTGCAAGAATATTTTCTTGTAGGAAGTTAAGAATTTTCTGTCTCTATTAAAAATGTTTAGTTCTCTTTGTAATTTTGCACTTTTAATACGAAACGATGAATTGTTGTTACTGCCGTGTATGAAACTGAAATTTGCTGTTGGTCCTTATATACGCGTACAAAATATTTTCAGTTTACAAATCTGGTATTTCGAGACATAAGACTTAGAATCTAAACCTGAGCTAAAGATTAACTTCAAGATCAGCAATAACATAAAAAAATGCCGTTAATGTTTAACGCTAATCTTTCAGTTAATTATAAACTCAAAACACTAACTACCATAAAATTAAACCAAACTAATTGTAAAGCTAATTTGCAGTTAAGAATACGTTTGAAAGCGGGGTCTTATCTCACAAAGGAAATTCCATAGCTTAAGTACCTATAACGAGGTATTCGTTTAGCTGCCAAAGGACAAGAGGACCCAAATCCGTTGGCCGTTGGCCGTCCAACAACCAATTACCTACGTTGTTTAAAATTTACAAAATGGCTGTTACAAGAAATGAAAATGGTTGCGATGTTTTGAAATCCTCTTTGGAATAGTTTGTTATTTTAGCGGTGAACTGAACCCTGCAATTCGATTTAGGGTAAGATAATACGACTGTCATTATGAAATTGTTTTTCCATTCCCAAAATGGCCGCAATTCTAAACAACTGTGAAACTATCATAGATATCAACTATTAGCGGCGATCGTTCCAATTTTAAACAAAAGCCAATGTCAATTCTACCCACGTCTCCGTTTCCGGTCTCATATACGTGTTGCAGATATTCAGGCCAGTCCAACTTGGAGCGGAATGAGTGAAATAGTTTTGAATTCAATAAAACTGGCAACACTGTACGTTGCAGTTTTAGGGTATGGCAACACGTTGGAACTTTGTTGGCCTGAATATTTTGAGTGTATTAGGCTGGAACCTTTGTTTTCAATATTACCAATGTTACAAAACAATACCAACGACATGAATTGGTTTTAACTTAAATAAAAATGGCCAAGCTGTAGAATTGTGTTCGAAAATTTTCTGCCTAAAGCATAACTTTTGTGTTTAGCACTCCTTAATATATCAGGTTTAAGCACATAAATACATTTAACACCATGAATCCAAAAGGGCGTTGTATCCCGTTGTATTTCGTCAACCACACATTATCCAATTCACGTTTCATTATCCGCCAATTACACCAATTGCTGCTGACTTCATCGAAACATTGACCTTTTCGCGGATTATATGGACCTCGGCGGGCTGAACGCATCGTTCGTTATCACTATCATACGGCCTCTGCCGCTCGCTCGGTGCGTGCTGCTCAGTTGGTCGGCGACTCGCGCGCGGTTAAGACGTATCTTCGTCGTCTCGGCCAATTAATAAACACTCCATCGCACACTGTTCACGCGAAAATTCTTCACAACCGGTCTGACCTGTTAAAGTTATTTTCCTTCAATCACGTGCGACATTCATAACGAATACTCTTTCAAATTGAAGCAGCGAACTCTTCGAAGTTACCAATTCCTTGTAAAAGTGCGTGTTATACGATGCTTTGTTGGAAAGCGTAAACTGTATAGTACAAAAGGATTGCAGTGTCATAGGATTAGTTGATAAAACATGTTTGTGTGAGTGGAAGTGTAAGGGAGAGCCGCCGGGAACGGTAGTGTCGGAATGTACGAGGTATCGTGCGTCGCCGGGAACAAAGTTGACGCTGCATACGCAGTCAAGAGCCTGTCGAACGTGATACCACCAGGCATGGGGCACACGGTGTCTGTGCAGCGCCACCATGCGCACTCACAATCATACAAGCACAAGCAACCGGAGTTGCCACCTCCTGTCAGCAAGCCTGACGCTCTGAAATCTCATGTCATGAGACTCCTGAAACGATCCAAAAGCCACACGCCCGCTACCAGGGCAGCAGAAAACCAAAGCGATCCACGAAACTTTGATCGTAGAACGGTATTCGCGAGGCCCGTGGTGGATGAACAGCGCCGCAGGAGGAACTCCGCTGAGCGACGCCGCAGTGGCGACAAGAGGGTGATGGTGACCATCGTAGACGGTCTCCCGGTTGTCGTAACCGGACAGAACCAGGTGCCACAGCCGCCTCAGCATCCGCCGCCGGTGACTCCACACCATCGGCATTCGCATAAGGTGAGTTTTAGAATCGATGTTTTGAGTAATCGAGAAAGTAGTTTTATATCGATTTCCTGTTGTTTTTTTTTAATTAATTTGATGAAAACGATTATGATTTCGGAGATCAGTGCAATGATATGCGCAGTTGCGTTTTATATCATTAATTAATTCGATCTTATAAGCCTTATACACACAGGAAATTGTAACTAATTTAAATCGATAACATAATAGACGTATCTATAGGTACCTTTAAACTGTATACATATAAGCCAAACTTTAACGATTTCAGTGATACTCGCCTAAATACACGTTAATGGCAAAGATAGTGTGAAACAATTGAACTATAAGACATTTACATATTTGTTCAACATACGTCATGCGTGCGTTATCTCAATTACCTACCACTACGCTTATGGGAGAGTACAGATCTAAGTACTTAAAGAAAAACAAAGCCGCGTCTGTATTGTTGTAACTAAACGTATGTAAACAAGTTCCAGGAATAATAATGTTACACAAAAATATTGCGGTTTAACTTGTTACAGGGAAAAAGGTGAATTAAATAAAAAAATATATAACAAGTTTAATAATATTAGTCATGAATGTGGAAAATAACAGCAGTGTTTAAGCTAGGATTATGCATGTGGCGTTTTATATTTTTTTTTAGCGTATGCGCAGACTTGAGTCAAGACTGATTTTTGATAGACTAGGTCTATAAAAAAAATAGCTAGAAATCGTTTTATTATCAAAATATTAAAGAACTACCATAAAAGTACAAAATGGAACTGTTCTGACTACAGCAGGCAAATCTGTTTTGATTCTTGTATGCGCACGATCTTATTCCCGACCTTTAATACGGTTAGTTTTTTACTTACAAAAAAAAAACAGGAATTTAAAAAGTATGTTGACGGCCTTATTGTAAGACTGGTAGTACACTATCGTGTAGCGATTCAGACACGCATCGTTAGCCTTTAACAAAAAATAGCCTTTATAGCCACGCTTTTTCAGTAGTGTCCGTTTTAAAATTCGATGTGGTTATTAATTGATACCGCCGTTACATTTATCTAGAAAACAGTTATGTAAAGGAATTTAAAAAATAAAAGAAGTGTGTTGAAATCGTGTTTCTCGCCAGAGATCAACGGGAAACATCTTGAACTAACTTTTCTTCTGATGTTTTGGTTGTGCTTTCCTTTTTGCTACAAAATAAATGGTTTCTTTACTTTGACTTCAAAAATAAAGTAGCAATAAAAACATCCGCAGAAGTTATTCAACCATCGCGTGCCCACTGAATTATTACGTATCAATAACACCTACATTTTAAACTTATATGTAGATTGATAATATTTTCACTTCTCTAACCGACTGTACGTCAATCGTGTGCGCAGGTCGTTAGCACACTTGTAAAAAGGCGTTCGGGAGTTTTTTTTACTTCGACACACATACCTACATACTAACTGCATGCTAGATGCATTACGAAATCGAGCTAACACATTTAAAAGCGATAGTTTGTGACTAATCCATTTAACACCGAAATGCATTACAATATTTTTAATATCTTTGCCCTCGTATAACAATTCGCAGGAATATGTGAAAGAAAAAGTGATTAAATTTCCATTTCTGACTCGTATAATATGTAAATGAAGCTGTTTAATATGCAGTTATAAATGATCTTCGTTACGTTCCGCGGATGAGCGAAAGTAATTAAGTACTGATTTAAACCGGTCGATTTCCGAGGTAGTTTAATATGCTAATTAGAAAATGAAAGAGATATGTTTTCGTTCCAGACAAGTACTAGATAATAAACTTTAGGGATTTTATTTACATTTGAAACATCAAGAATCGATAAAGGAAACGTTAATCGTTTTATCGATTCCGTTGTCAATAAATCGATCACTCGTATTACAGCATTTAATTATACAAAGTTCCTCTTAGCCTCAACATTTAAGTGTCTCCAAGAACTTCATTCCCTACTTGACACGCCGTCATTACGAATCAGTTGCACAATCAGCCGGTTGGTAAACAAATATCGCGGGTTCCTTGAACGCGACCGAATGGCTATATTTACTCGCACGTGTGTTCCGCCCATTATTTTTAGCTGTATACGGACGATTCCGAGATGAACCGGTTAGATTATGCAATTGGTTTTGGTAGAGAAATTGTGACAATTGCACAGTGAAGGCAAAGAATTAATACTTTTAATAGCTTCCTGTCTTGATTCTAGAATTAGAAGACAAAAGGCCAATTCAAGTAATTAAGAAAGTTTATAATCTAGTCGTAATTTCATCTCAGCGACAGTCCATTTAAGTAAATTAGACACTTTTTAGATTGAGACAGATTGTTTTAAGTTTTCAGAGAATGAAGTGAAGTGTAAGACGTATGAACGGTTAGTTATTAATTAAGATTCAAGGTTCTAGATTAAATTTATAATAATAATTATTATTTTTTAAGTAAATAATCTAAATCAATTTTTTTGGCTGTAATTATAAAGACGGAAGTAAATCGTGACTGAGAAGAGGCTTTCGACAAACTTCTCTTCGTTTTAAGTAGTGAAGCCCAAAATATTTTTAAAGTAAACTATTTACTAATTATAGGAGTTCCCTTTCAGGAACAGTTAGAACTACATACAGTCTTACGTAATAAAAACATAAAGAGTCAAACGATTTGACCCGAGAACGTAACAAAAAAAATACTGAGATAAGAAAATTGATAATTCGCTTTTCACTTCGCCAACGTGACACTTTCGAAATTGACTTTGTCAACAAGATTTCTTAAATGGTCAGCGTTAAAGGGGTCTTATATAGGTAAGTGGGTTCCAGATAAGGGTTTTTGTTGAGTGCAGACTGATTTAAAATGCGAGCTTTTTGGGTCAAACCACAGCATAGGAAATAACCTTTCAACGGGTGAAAAGGGCTCTTAAATCGGGTTGATTGTAGCTTAGGGCGTCGGTCAGATAATGGAGTTACCGTGTACCATTTTATTTATATTTTGAAGCGAAATGATCGGGCTCATTTAAATAAATATGTATGTTTTTATAAAAGCGCGAAAGAGCATATGACAAACAAACTTTTGCCCGCGAATTCGGCCACGTGATCTTTTTTACGGGTACTAAATTTTTTGATGATAAAAAATTGCCACTCGGGGATGACGTAGCTGTGTATTGGTGATCGAATTTTCGGAACCGGGACATTATTTTCGGTGATTAGCGCGGTCAAACAAAACAATCTTCAGATGGAAATATTTGTAGGTATATGTTAATTGGCCGGAGAAGGCAATATAATTAGGAAGTTTGGAAGGCTGTAGTGTCTTTGTCCAGCTAGTGGCCATTACATAATTAAGTAACAATATATACTTTGCCGAAAATAATCAAATTTTTGCCAACAGTAGCAAGGGGTATATAATTTGAAACAGTTGACACACCAACTTGTATTGTTACGTCAGTACTTGACTAATTGTGGGAAGTCGTGGATTATAAGTACCTACGAACTATTCATAACTACTTGTCACAAATAATCTTTTGACATAGCGCAATAATTGGCAGAAACTAAACACATGGTACGTGACATAGGAATTATTGCGAAATATTGCCTTGTGGGAACTTGTGTAGGATTATTCACGTCTAAAACTTAGTGCTATTGCCATGTAATGGTCAACGGTAACGGAGCAGAAATATTCTCCAACGGTTGCCTTTATTATTTGATAATAAACAACAATGCATCAGAAATAGAGTTGCAAATTGTGTGCAAGATATATTCAGCTCGGCATTTATTACCTTTTACTCGTGATTTAAGTTTCATTATCAGTTAATGAATGAAATCTACTCCAGTATAATCTTTCTCCTACTCCTGTCTCTACCAGTGCCTGGCAACAGACTGTATTGCCACGGCCAGCCCAGAAAAATGTGCTGAGATAACCTACACACGTATGCACAACGAGGGCTAGTTCGAAGATGGCGCAAGACATTGCTAAAGAGAGTTGGGGGGAAGCGATTACCCAGCCGTGGGATATTACAGCATACTAAAGAAGAAGCCAGTTTACATCTAAATTAATAAATTAATCTGTCACAGGATTCTCAGCCGTTAACCTAAAACATCGCAAGTTAATGTTACAGTTTAGCGTGTTTGCCAAACTTGAGCGTAATTAGTTTATATCTGCCACTGTTGTCTCGTTCCCACAGCCGATATCAAATTATACAGTTATTTTACATAATTTGTAAGCAAATAGCTTAATTAACCTCCCAAATTAATATGACGGAAAAGGATTATATGTTGAATAATATGTGTGTTATGCAACTTCGTAAATTGTATGAGGGAAAATTTTCGGAAAATTTTGTAGAGTATGTTTGTTTGTTTGTTTGTTTTAATTTGTATTTTTAACTACGATTATAATATTTTTGAGAGTTCCATGTTTCATGTGGTTTTCAGTTTTTATTTACGAAATATATTTAAGAGATCTGTACAGACAGCACGCTCCTTACAAATCGTCAAGTCATATTTTTGTCAATGGAAATTAAACTTGATGTTTTTTTTTACTAAGTGTTCTTATCCTAAAAATAACTCGCGAAAAAAAAGACGGTATTTTTGTACTTACCATGTGGACTATATTTTATGTACAATATATCATCAAGTCACTTGACGAAAATATGCCTAGACTACGTTTGTACGGAGCGGGCTACTGTCCAGACTATTATGGTAAGATGCCAAACAACTTCAACGATGTATCAAGACAAACTTGCACTACTTGCAGATTCAAGAAACGTTAAAAAGGTAAATCGGTGAACTTTGGTGTAATTTATATCACTTGAAGTACTGAACTGTACTTGTTAAATTTGATTCGTCTTCGTTCAGTTCAGAAAATGTACCTACTCATTATAAAAACATTGTTGAATATGATAAAACTTTTTAAGATGTTAATCACGGTAATGTGTTTTAATGTAAAAACTTCTCTGTTCCTGAATATTTTATCTAACGCCTGTATTTATTACGACATCGGGAACTTATTCGTATTCACAACACGAGATTTTGTTTCCATACAGAAACTTAAACAAATAACACTGGCGTCTAAATGTAAATAAGTAAATACTGAATACAAAAATAGACGCCATTTGTAAACGTACAATTTTCAAGTTTATCATACGTTTTGATAACGTGTTTTATCTTTGACACTGACGCGTTTGAGATCAGTGGATTTTTTCCCGTTTTACTGGTATAATATATGACCTCTTAGTATCATTTATTTGCGTTGGTTTACTTATCTTATGTTATCAATAATTGGTTGGAATGATGTAATGTTAGAATGAATTCGTTTTTTTCTTTTTTTTTGCGTCTCTTAATAGGCTGTTAATTGTCACGTCTGAATTGTTTGATTGATAGTAGTCTTATTTAATAAAACAACTGATTAAATTAATGTTTCTTGTCATATATCATTTTGACTAACCAAAGATGTTCCGGAATAAAAGACGTCGAGTTTCAAAGAATAGAATTCTATACCAAAGTCTTTGTTTTTCCACCCCTATTTCATATTTACTAGGGTATATGTTTCAGTTCAAAGAATGCTCGATATTCAAATGATTTAAAATATATTCCAGTTATCGTTTACATTGTGTAGGTAGAAAGAAAATGAAATAATAACGACGTAACGTACCTTGAAAAGTCTCAGAAGACTTCGTTCCTGGAAATAATTGAGATAAATATATAAAGTTTCTGACTTTGAAAGTCTTGTCTGTGTCATTGTTATGAGACGGAGGAAGCTATTGGCTTAGATACCTTGATGTGTATGTACATTACAGGCTCTGCACTCCAGAGCAAATAATTCTTATACAGCACTTTGCTTAATTGTTGTAGGATATTTTTTATTCTTCTACTTATTAACATACCATCACGCCTGTATTCCCCGAAGGGTTAGGCAGAGGTGTGCTAATGTACACCTACAGTTCACCAGTATATTTAGGTCTACTTATTAAGAGTGTAAATATTGTCTGAACATTTATATCCCGGTAACGTAAATAAATGTATAAATTTTAAGGTTAAAAAAAGAAGTCGTATTGATCACCACACTTGTTCACCGTGCGTTGGAAAAATTTAACAATAAGTCCTAGTTGTTCGGAAAACAAGCCAAATTTTAAACCACATTCTTCAAAAGCTCTTTCATCATCATCTACTTAGCCTTTTCCCAACTATGTTGGGGTCGGCTTCCAGTCTAACCGGATGCAGCTGAATACCAGTGTATACATACCTGGAGCAACTGCCTATCTGACCTCCACAACCCAGTTACTGGGCAACACGATACCTCTTGGTAAGACTGGTTGTCAGACTTTCTGGCTTCTGACTATCCGTAACGACTGTCAAATATCTACGAATGACATCCGGGACCAACGGCTTCACGTGCTGTCCGAGCCACGAGGGTGTGACACCACCAACTTCCAAACTCCGGGCTGCTACTGAGAAATTCGCAATGGAAAAACCCAATAAAACTTTTTGCCCGACCCAGGAATCGAACCCAGGACCCCGTGCTCATCAGTCGCGCTTCCGACCACGAGACCAACGGGGCAGTATTGTTCAAAAGCTCTTTAAGCTTCAAATAATCAATTTACAAATTCATAAAGTCGGCATATATATTAGTTTACCACGACAATCGTAAATTCAGTTACGCTTTCACAAATATTCAACCGAATGTTTAAGTAATCAGTTCCAAATTATGTCACCTCTGTCATTTTGCATATGTTATGTTAATGGTGTGTTCATTAAGTTGTGGTAAAGCCAGACCAATATAATTTTGAATCAACTTAACCTCTAGACAGTCTCATGATGGAATAGCGGTTACTTGGGACTGGTGGAAGGTTATAAGAGACTTTTGATCCCTAGATTTGTTCTTCATCCACTTTATATCCTACTACTCGCTGTCCACCCAACCTTCAGTAGACTCTTTATAATTAGGCCATAATCGTCTCTGTTGAACGTCATTTCCTATAAAAAATAATTAAATCTAGAAGCTACTTTTGTAGGGAAAAGTATGGTCAAAAAAACTTACAGGTAAAGAGGTATAAACGTTTTAGTTACCAAGGTAGTTATATAAAGCATTACATATTGAGCACCATTGTGATACTCACATTATTACAAATATTTTCAAGATATGCTACCAGCATCCGACCGATTTCCTAATCCCGAATTCCCGATACAGTTGACCTTCGTTAACCACCCTCCTAACTCCTGTAATCTTCAATCTTGATCCTAAACTTTGCAGAAGTTGGTAACCGAAGAGGCAAAAGTAATAAATTATCGAAATTTATTCATATGCTTGGATATGTGCTGGTTTCTCTAATCGAAGTGTTCCGAATTTATGTGTTAACTTGAACTTAACATAACGTATCCAAGTTAGGTTATTAGTAAGTCGATTGAGGGTAACGTCTGAATGCAATTTAACACTCGCTAACCTGAATGACGTGTCTTTAAATTTTTCTTTTATTATTCACGGCTATTGGCGTAGATGCTAATGTACTTACATACTTTCCAAGCTTTGTACACTCTGAGGAATGCTATCGTAAAATACAATACCAAAATGTAGAATCGAAAGTCGTCAAAATGTTTCATTATTTTATGGCCTTGGAACGACTTGGGACTTAACAACGACTCTGTCAGTAAAATATTTACATGCATAGTCATGATTTACGATAACTGGGCTTCCAGATTAGTATTAACTGCCGTAGGTACTCGTTCTCTAAAGCATGCAGCCAAAAAATTACAAAGAGGCGTTCGAACTTCCAACCCTTGTGCCGAATCAGACAGCAGCATACCTTCAACCGTAGCTTCATGCGACCTATTCAATTATGAATGTATTACACGCGATGACACACGCCCTATTTTATAATTGGCACGTTGTGCGTATTCTAGATTAGCACTGGTTCATCGTCCTTTTAATTTTAATTAAGTGTCTTTGACAGCATCGGCAAAACCTCGCTTTGAACGGAAGCAATATTTATCACGATATCTAGGTTATTATAATCTGTCACTAAGTTCAAATACTTCATTCGCTTCGCACTCAGCAGTGGGTGTCGATAGAGTAGCAAGTAAACCAATCAGTCGGTTGGAAATGTTCATTAATTCTTACGCGAATAATTTTTGGTCAGACAAAAGTTTGTCTTGTTTTCTTTAAGAAGTTTTAAGTGGCATGGTATTTGGAGATCCAATTTCCTTTTGAGATGCTTATTACTTCCAAAACCGTTCAGTCTTTATCCAAAAAACTAAGACTTGATGTAGGCCTATCCTACGCCAGACATTAATTCATCGTTGACACGTGACAGACGAAGAATATCATAGTTGCACGATATTGCTTAATATTATTAGCACGATGCACGCATACACCCACAAGAACTGGCTGGTCTGTACGTGGCGGCTTTACAGCATAATATGAGAATTGAGGCGTAAGTTAACATGTTTTAGGAGCTTTTTGGTTTATTGGAGACGACCAAGGATGTGCTTGACTCTCATCAAAGGGATTACACTCATAACAATATAAATGTAGGACAGCATTCGTTGAAACAATGTTGGTGACAAGGGATTATTCTCCTTTCCTATTATTTTCAAATGGTTAAATCAAAGTATGTATTGGATATAAAGCCTTGTTACTGCCCTTGTAGACACGTCCTTGCCCACCCCAGCTGCAGGGGTGATTTGTTACTTAGAGGCCTGTGTTTGTAGGTCGGTTCAGTCTGATTGATTGCCTGATTTACCGCTTCATAGATTTTGTACAAAACGATGTTCAGAGACGGGGCAAATTGCAATGAGAAATGCGTCTTAGGAATCTGAGGATTGTTGCTAAGTTGTTTGCCAAATATGCGACTAAAATAAGATCTGTGATTGTATTAAGCATCAAAGAAGCATTAGGTATTTCTAGTGTCATGACGTTTAGTCAAATTGCACGAAAATTACATAAAGCGCTTGACTGATCATATTTTCACCTCGTTGCTCGCAATTGCAATCAATTTTAGTTTTTATTGCACATAGATCACAATTGATTAGAAAGTGACGGTTGACGAAAAAACATTCAGAAAACGTTTTGTGGTTCTAAAGATTCGCCGGAGCGGCTAACGACCGGCGACTATTAAAAAAAGGTATAAAAATGACGAATCGAATTTTCACTGAAAGCCTCATTATTATTTGAGACAATATTCTGAAATAGTTCGTATTATCTCCACATAAAAATAATTTTAGAGTAAAGTTGGTAACATGCACGAACACGTAGCGACACCTAGTGGCGAGTAGCTGAACTTGAGCTTTGTAACTTGGGGGCAAAAAGAAATAAGTCATCATTTGAAACACTTCATAATGTTATAGAAAATATTTTCAGGAAACAATTTTTTTTTCCTGGAGATATTATGTCAAATTAGTGTTACCACAAAACGTTTCTAGGAGTGGCGCTGTACGTTGTCGCTACTTCATACTAGATGGCGCTGCCTGTCGCTTTATTTCTTCTGACTCACAGAACGCAGTTCTCCGGTATTGTAGCTTTAGCTACGTCTCTCAGGTCGTATTGATTTATATTGTTCACATAGAACTTACAACTCGACTGTCGTCGATTTATAATCACAGTTGATTAGTTGATTCATGAATTAGAAATGAGTGATGTTTGATAATGGAGTAATTTTTAAACAATTTTGAATTGAATTTATATTAAAGAGCTACAGTGATGGAGTTAGAAATATTATTATTATGTCAAGCTCGATTGATGGAACCGTTTTGTCTCTGATTGACTTTGATCTGTGAATAACATTTGTTTTCTATATGTGGTGCTGGGCAATGAGGTTTTTTAGGTTTAACTTAAAAAATCATAAATATTTTCGTTTTGTACATTTTTATTTAGCAATCCACCAAAACACCAGATAAATATTGTTATATTTGCCAGTGTTTCACAAGTACTATTCCTTCCGAAACCTATTATTACAGTAGATAATACCGTATGACGTAATCCAAACTTGAGTGGCCATCGACCTCGGTACAGTCACTTCAAGTCACAATCAACTACTTACAAGTCCAACAACGGGCTTATTAAAAAGTAAATGAATACAACTCCACAGTTTCGGGAGTTAAAATATGTCAATGTCGGAGTGTTTTCCGTAACTGGTGGAAGTGACAGCGCGAAATATAATGGCCGCTGGAATGAGATGCTGCTTCATTTCCTGTATAACGCCATCTCATTTTGGCACTCAAAGAATTATTATGTTGACACTTCCCTGTATTTTTTTACTTCCGAATTAAATATAGTTTTTAATAAAGTTTTGCTAGTCAGGTCCAGCTTTGTCAAGAATTAAAACTGTACTCTGCGTAATTATTTTACAGATTTTTCTAAGAGTATCGAAACTTTTATTTTCTTAATTATAACAAAAAATGTTTGGATACTGTCAGAAAAATGTGTTATGGGACGATAAGTTTTTTATCATATTATGTCTGAATAAATCAAGCATGTTTACGTATTCCTACGTATATTTTTCAATTTTAATGCGTGTTGTACATTCGCTTGATTTGACTTGTGTCATTTTTGTACAATATTTAAACGCAATGCTACTTCATACATCATAGTCAATGTAAATTTTGTCTTTAATTTTAAAAGTAGGATTACATTTAAAATTATCATTGAAATCTAATGATCATTGTTAGTAGTAACCCAAATTGGGCATATAGGACGAATATGGATAGTAAGTACATTAGTAGGCGAGCCTGTATATCTAGTTTTTGTACTGGGCCTATTTAGACTGCCCACGTACGTATAAGGTTACTGACCTTTACAATGTGGTCAAAATTGAGAAACATCTGTCTCTTAGTGATATGAATATAAAGTTGATATTTGATTGAAATTGGCGACGGAAGCGTCTGTAAGTCTGATCCAAATTACTAAAAATAAATATATCTACTTATAGTAGCTGTGTGGCGTGTTGACATTTAAGATTTTAACTTTGTTAAATTTAGTAAAAGTCCTTCCGCCATGTTCCATTTTTAAGCTAAGGAAATAACTTGCAACAGTTAACTGTAGTCTTAAATTTAACGGTATAGATTTAATCGATTTAGTTAATATACGAGATTGTATTATATTGAACCGTATTTTATTCATCCAATCTGTAACTTGTCTGTGCTGAAGACTGCATTAACAAAACCGATAGTATTTAACGAAGCATGTATTTCCAACCTCACTAAGACAAATTGATAAATAACATCAAACACCTTCACATCATAAATACATACAACAACAGACCCGAACAACATCACAAATCGTCTAACATTGAGACTACTGCAAAGTTGACAAGAAAACTGATAAAAAATAAGTTGTCTTTAACTAAAGCGTCATAAAACCCATTTTGTTTTACCAATTTAGCAATAGGTACGAACTCACACTAGGTTGGACTATAAACATAGTAAGGTGAACTGCTCTATATAGCAGCAGCAATTAATTAAGGTGCCTTGTTCGATAACTTGAACGCCTTTACGCCATATTAGATTATGATTGACGTACGTTTTTGTACCACCAGTGCTAATATTTATTTAATCAGTAGTAGAAATAATGTTGTTTGATGAATCTGAGCAAAGCAGGATTTTCTGTATTTTATCTCCATCGGTAAATTATATGGGTAAAGTGAGCTTGAGATGAACTGCCATGTCGATTCCTAGCGTCAGGTAAGATGAGGTCACCTGAATCTCTCCACTTTTTTTCAATTCACTGAAAAGATAGACCGGCTGATTCAGAAATGATGAAGATGAGAATTGAAAAAATTGGCTCCTAATAAGCAGCCAATTTTTTTTTAACAAATAAACAGCTCTCGGTTTGTCGTCTTCTTCTTTTTCGAGGCGATGGTTCAAGTTATCATGAAGTCCTTTTGTAATTTTGTTGAAGTACTTGGGGCCCAGTAGGTGGCCGCGTTTATCGCGGTAATGCAGCTAGATTTTTTCATATAATCGCACACCAGGATGTTGCAAAATTATGTGCATGTCTAAAGATTATTGCAGCATCTTGTATCTTCTCCAGGCCAGTTTAGTAGCCGCCATGAGTCGTGAGCACAAACGTCCAGTTTATTTTTGGGTTAGTTTCTGGGTTGTTTGGGTCACCGTCGGCGCCACAAAAACCCAGAAACTAACCCAAAAATAAACTTGACGTTTGTGCTCACGACTCATGGCGGCTTCTATACATGACTTACTAATATTATAGTAGCATAACAATATTTGACTACACTTCGTCTTCTCCGATCAACCTGTCTCATTTGCTTCTACCAGTAGTTTTCAATAACAGCCCAGCAAACACTTCACAAGACTAAGAGATATTCAGTATTAAAAAGTGAAACTCCACAATATCGCGTTACTACTATTGATAACTGTAGTAGTTCATGCAATAGTACAATCATGCGAGTGCGGTCGCCGCGCGGAAATGAACCGTTTTTCAATTATAGTCGGCATTCACTTGACGTTCATCGATCGTTTGCGTGTCTTCCGCAGCCTGCTGGAAGGTGCTTTGGTCCAAAGGATATGGTTTTAAATAATTTTGTTCGTATAGTAAGGATTATTTTCGATTAAGAAAAGGCTTTACTTAGAGCAGTAATGTCTGTTTCAGGCCACTATTGTTCTTTCAGTATTTACTTGAACTACCAGAACGTTGCGTCTACTCGCGTTTCTCCTTTTTCTGTCCCCAACTTTCATTATTTAACGCTAGTGGTAACCAAATTCTAGGGATAACCGATTTTTTATCCGAGACACGTAACTACCAAAGTCAATTTAGACACTTTGTACTTCCAAAACGTGTTCGACAAAACGGTAACAATAAACTCTGCTAGTTTGTTGTACACCGATGCCAGTGACTCATAGCTACTAGAGCGTGCAGCCATTAGCTTGGTGGAAACCCGAGTTCTGCCGCTCTTGCGAGAAAGATACGGTTTTGTGCACAAATTGGTTGATGCGAACTTGGTTGAACTGTGTAGTTATCTAGATATAAACTTGGGATAGTAAACTCAAAACAAAATAAGACAGAGGGCAACTCGGCAACGATGCGATGAAAAGATATCCTAGTTATGTATTCATTTCATAAAGCTAGGGAGGTTTCTTGTTTGTTTAATCGGGCTGATCTCTGGAACTGCCAGTCGCGAGTAAAAAAAACCACGTGGACAAAGTCACAGACAGAAACTAGTGTTTACTATAAATTGTGAGAAGTATGATGTAAGTTTTATTAAGCCAGATAGAGAAGATAATGAAGTAGACAGCATTTGTCATTAGTATCCAATCAAGCGTAGCCAGCAAGGTTTGCCAAAGACAGTTCCTTTTTGAAGGGGAGGGCTATACCAACAGCAGACACAGATTTCTCCAACGCCACTGGAGCATACCGCCAACAATTATACGCTCTAGCGGAGGTGAGTCACCGTCTTCACAAACTGCGACCAACTCGATGGTTACTGCCAACTTGTTACAAGACAGGTAACTGGCGAAGCATTGTAGTAAAAAAAGGGTTATGAATAATTATTGTGAACCAGTCAGTCTGATAAACGTATTTGACGTTTTACGGCGTTACGACGTTCAGACAATGCTGCAAAGTGTTTGAGTAGTTCTGATTTATTAATTGATAATGAAATAAAATGCAACAGACGTAGAGCTGAAAATTGTATAATTGCGTGCAAAATAATAAAAGCTGTGCGGAATTGTGTCTGGCACAGAATACTCAACTCTATTTTTGTGAAGTGTTTTGAGTTCATTATTAATTAATTGATGAATTAAAACCTCTTAAGCATTTTGGTTGAGCTGACCTTTAGTGTTGACTTATAATATTTTTTCTACATATTTTGGTGTGAACATTGTACCGTCTTACTTGATTAATAGTAATCGGCCTTTATAATGGGGTCATGTAACATTGCTGGCAAAATATGTGATACATGCGTCATAGTATGTATTCAAAACATAATAAGCTTTGACACTATCTATCTATAGTAATCAACATTGTCAGTAAGATTATCCTGATCCTATAAATTTATCTTGGTATATGCCACCGGATCACTTGGAGCTCTAAAACCATTCTAATTTGACGTATATAGTTGGCGGTTAAAATGCAAATGAACACATGCGCTAGCGCAGCGGTGAATCATCGCTTGCATTGCACACGACCGTACTAGTTTTGTTAACTTTTAGAAATGAATTTTGGAATTGGTTAATGTGGGAAATCTTTAAAATATAACAACATTGGCAGGGTAGTTGATGACCTAAATTAATACCAATTTTAGTTACCAACTGTTCGACTTGAAGCTTCCGCTTAAATTTTTATTCCTAGTTGTAGGATATTATCGCCAAATAACCACGTGGTTTAAGCAGAGATTTAACGTCTATGATATAACCACGGATAAATACGAAAGGTAGTTTATTTGTCACTGAAAGAACAACATAAATGAAGGCTTCATCTAATGCATTCCAGAGCAAATGTTTACTATTGAAATTGCAGTCCAGTTGAGCTTCGATATTGCAAAATGTAGATGCTTTCGCAACTGTTTGGCGAAAGTTTTGAAGTATTTTCATCTGTTCTGTAGGTCTAGCTAAACCTGTTGAAACTACTATAAATCGTACTGAAGTATCTTGAGAAACTGCACTTTTACAAACTATTTAATCCGTTGCAGGGAGATAGAAGGTTGGATAAAAGCTGTGAGGAATTCTTTTCAGTTAACATTCAATGAAATGAAACATGAAAAAGAACTTATTTCATGTTTGTGTGTGTTTTGCTTTCACGTTTTGTATCGTTGATTCAAGGTATGTACTAATGAAAGAACTCTTATACAGAAGGGATTTATAATCCTTTGTAATGAGAGAGCCATATTAATTAAAAAATATATGAATGAACGAAAGCAGCTGGAAAAATTTATTCAATAAAAGCGTTTGTTTAACGTACCCGTGCGTTAATTAAAAGTGGTACCTTTCCTATTATCAATGTACCGGAAAACTGATTATGTAATCTAACCGCCAAACAATACCGACGAAATACGTTTTGCTATCGTAATTACATACTTAAATCGCGTGGAACATACGTCTTAAGGAAACGTGATCAGCTTAAGTCAAATGACTCATACATGTGTTTACTTTTGACACGAGGTCGGTTATGTGTCTGTCTATATGTTTTAGGTCTTTGAATTCATGTTCGTTCATTTGTTTATTCTCTTGTTTAAGATATATTACGTTGATTTGATTGTGGGTTATGGGTTATTTGTTATCCATAACATTCACTGTTCAGGCGTCTCTAGCTTTCCCAGGAGCAAGTTAATCGGTACAATGTATGACATTTTGTAGGATAACACGTAAATCAGGCCCATAGGATAATTATATGTGTTAGTATTGTGATAAACATAAATATCTGATTACTTTTGGTTTTACTCCTGATTGGGTATTCTTGCCTTCATTCCTAGACTCATCTCCTGCTTGTTTACCGCCTTTCAATCAATTCTGGTAAAATTATGTGGCATATCATTTTGTATAAATTCTGTTCCATTTTTAATGTATCTGGTGAATACCTAATATCAATTGAGAGGTAATAAAACAGGCCCTTAGTCACCGATCTGACCTTTAAACAGTAAGAAAGAACAATAGCAGGTAGGTTTCAAATCGCACTGCTCTTACCTCTTAAAAGCAAAAATAAATAAGCTTACCTCGAATACATGGAGCGTTAAAAGGAACCCTAAAAAACAACGGAAACTATTCCCAAAAAGCCGGTTTCGAAGCCTCGCGAGGCACCATCTGCCGATATAATAAAAAAAACAAAAATCTGCGCTGGATTTTGTGAGTTCCTCCCTTAGTCTTAAAAGATTGTATAACAAGATAATAAAACAGCGAAAAAAGTAAAGAAAGGCTTGTTTTAGAAACGCGAGATTTGCCACAAATATTTAACCACTGACATAAAAGTGAATGGTCGTCAAGCATAATATCTGAAACTAAACAAACAGTGTCGAATGCACAATTTCAAACGTCTTATCTTTTGTATCACGTGCGGACTTTTCTTTCTTGCACCCCCTTTGCCCCACCGAAGGCTGATAACCAAGCGGAGCGGCGCCTGCGCAGCACTGCCACCTCAGTCTCCTCTTGGCAGCCGCGCGGAGCGGACGTATCGCACCACATTGTTTTCGAAAATATAAAAATCTCAGTGATGTGACATATGAACGTGGAATGTGTTTGTGATAGTGATTTATTATTTCAAACTGATAACAATTTCAGTTTGGCTAATGTGATATAAGGTGGAGTTTTTATCTGTGCCCGGATCGAGCCGATACCGTTGCGTCGCGCTTCGGTGATTCGGTTAATAACTCGTGGATCTACAGTGCCTGTGTTATAGTGGCTTTGCTAAGATTTAACGCCGTGAAAAGGTCACTTACCTTGATCGGACATTGAAAAAAGTTTCCATGTTCTAGGTCTAGACGTCAATCTCGTCATTGGTCGTTTTGCTTTGAATTTTGTTTCCAAGCAGGTTGTGTTTAGTACCTTTTTCTGACGTTGTTTTACATGTTTTCTGTTTCGTTTGTCACCAAAACTAGTTTCGGTCAAGTCTGTCGTAGTGAGTCACTACTCTAAAGTGAAGGTCTTCTATAAGAATTGGACACCCTACATGAATTCTTCATATCATTGAGTAGTTTTTGAACACGATTGACACAGATTGAAGCCTTTTGTTTCGACTACGGCTTAGATGTGAAAGGATAGATGATACGAGACACTGTCCCAGATTCGACGATCAAAAAATTAATAAACTTTCATTTGTGTGATAAAGACGATAGGTAGGTTCTTTCTCTCATTATTTTTACGCTTCATAGACGGCTGGTTGGCCGGAGCGGGTTTTTGTTTCGTCCGAGTGAAACGGCGGCAATTGGACCTTGATATCCGGAGTTGCAACAGCACACAATTGGTTTGTACTGCTTTAGTGTACGGCGCGAGTTGGGGACTTATGGGCTTTATATCATAATGACATGTTTGGAACTTATTTCCTAAAAAGGTACACGTTTTTGTATTTATCTATGGATATATACTCAACACACCCTTACATAAGTAAGGGGTACTTAACCTCCCAGTTGAAATTGAGGAGGTCTATAACCTAAAATTGTAAACTGTTTCTGATCGATTCGTTTTTTTGCAAGCCTTTTGAGCATAGACGAGATAGATTAACCGTAGCTTAAATTAAGAATCTGGTTCACTTAATTAACACTCACATTGACTGTGATATCGACATCTTAAATCATGGACATGGTTTGAAAGTCGTTTACATTCTATTCCGGAGCTACGTTTAAAGCTACTGTCAGATTCAATAACGGCCTCTCAAACAGGTACATTTTTACTGACATATTTTGAGCCCTACCATTGTTTAAGCACGTGTATTATGAAGCATTGTGTTCAGTAATTAACATGAAACTTTGTATCCAAGAGGAAGACATACATAATTCAAGTGTCAGTGTCGTTCTAATTCTAAGCTGTTGATATGCAAACTAATTACGAACGAACAATCAGGAAAGAGACTTAACTAGAGCACTACTTGTTCAAAACCATGCCATTTTGAAATATCTAATACTTTAGACTCAAACTCGACAGTCACGCTCACTACATTTGTGAAATTACAACGACCTAGATTTTTGGCTAACCACTTACTAATGACACTAAAAGTGAATGATTCTGGAAGTCCTAATGATTCGGGTCGATGTCCGGTTTTTGTGTTTTCAAGGCTAACCGTCATGGTTGGGTTGTTTATGGGGTAAACGGCTGTTCAGTGAATAGATTTGTTTGCAACTATGTGATACAATGAAGGGGACTTTATGCGTAGGTAAGTAGGCTAGTGGTTTGTTGTTTACAAACATTTTAGATTTCAATTATAATGCGCCCTGAATGTTTTCTTCCTTTAAATAATCTTTAGCATAATCTTAAGGCTTAGTAAGTCTATTCTCAGAATCAGCTGTGTTAACTATCACGACTAGACAGTCGTCTTTTGATTGAGTGAAACAATATTTAAGCATATTTTTCTTAGTTATTATTCCATTTTATATATATACCACCACGCCTGTATTCCCCGAAGGGTTAGGCAGAGCTGTAACTATGTACACCCACAGTTCGCCGGTATATTTACATCCCATGTAATAGGGAGTGAGCCTATTGCTATTAACCGGGCACAAATCCTAACTCCGAGCTGCTACTGAGAATTTCATAGAAAAACCCAATAACACTTTTTGCTCGACCTGGGAATCGAACCCAAGACCTCTAGCGTAGCAGTCGCGCTTAGGACCACTAGGCTATCGAGGCAGTTCAGTCTATTTTACTTACGAAACTTAAATCTATGTTCACTTGAAATATAATCTTTTTTCTCGCGCTCTTGCTTTTGCACTTAACTTGTATGTTGTCAAGGTCTGAAACGGATTTTTATTTAATGCACTCGAGTATTGTCTCATTCTCTTTACATTGTTTAAAGCACAATATTCATTCGTTTTCGTCTTTCAGTACAATTAGTTACAATGCTCTACGGTGAAACAGTCATTAGTTTGTTTTTCTCACGTAGATGCAGTTTCATTTTATATTGTAAGTCATATCTTGTATATTAATTTACAATGTTTTACATTTATTTGTTTTATTATTACCCGTTTATGTTGTAATGTCATTTATGACATCTTGAAGTTCATTAATAAATATCTTGAGAAGGTGCGGCCTGTTTGCACTGTAATTAATGCAAGTGATTATTAGGTTTAAAATTAGAATTAATTTAATCTAAAGTCGAGTGCTTTGATAATGAGTAATATCAAACCTAAATACGTTTATAATAAGCCTTAGAATAGTATGCAGTCTGTCGAATAAGCAGTCGCGTCCAATGGTAGCTAGCAATATTAGCTGTGGTTAGCCTTTAGACTAATTTAAAACCAATATATCTAATAAATAACATAAAAAAATCCATAACATGATTAAATTACTTTTTCTACCAGATATATTTAGCTCATTCGAACTATTTATCAGGTAAACGATTTCGCACCAACTATCATCGGGTGTGAAAACACCGCCTGTTATCACACAGTTAAGGAACACGTTATCAGATTAGTAGTGATAACTGGTGATAATGACTTGGAAATGTGTTGCGGTGATGTCATCGTGTTTTTGTGGTGTTTTATGAAACGTGGCGAGACTAGTGAGGGGGATATGAAAGCTACTTATTAAAAGTTGACTTACTTCATTAGTTATCTAGTGTCTCCTCGTCAGCCAAGTCGTCCTAAGTGCGACTGCTGCACTAAAAGTCTTGGGTTCGAATCCCAGGTCGAGCAAAGTGTTATTGGGTTTTTCTATAAAATTCTCAGTAGCAGCCGGAGTTAGGATTTGTGCCCGTTTAATGGCAATAGGCTCGCCCCCTATTACATGGGCCCTAAACATACTGGCGAACTGGGGTGTACTTTGGTACACCTTTGCCTAACCCTTCGTGGAATACAGGCGTGATGGTATGTTTAAATGTTATCTAGACTTACAATTTGTGTCTTCTTATGGCGGACAATTTCATACAAAGTATATTTGATGATGTGTCGTTCAGTCTATCTCTCTAGTGATAAGGTATAGTGTAGGATAATGAGCATGAGGCAATTACAATGAAAGATTTAGTAGACATCAAACCAGAAGCAGAAGACAAGTCTTTCGATGGTAACTTCTACAAAACTGCGGAAAATGTAAACCACGAAATCATCACACATGTATTAGGCTTAAAATATGTAACACTTGACGAAGTGGCAAGTTGCATGTTATGCCCATTAATGCAATGATTTTCGTCCTGTACTGTTGCATGTATCCCTAAACACAACGATTTGCGTGCGTAAAACAGTGATTGTGCACTCTCAAAATAAAAGTCGTTTTCCAGCAATATTTTTTTGCTAAATATTACTTAGTTTGATGGACATCTTTCATAGTAAGCGACAATGTGATGTGTTGTTTTACACCCTGTATAATACAAACTGTAACAATAACCCAACTGATACTAAATAAGACAGTATTAGCAATAGATCAGCCATAATCAACAAAGCATATTACTGTCTTAATATCAACGAGTATCACGTGTCCAAAGTAATTCTATTTAGCTTCGATTACCGCTATTGTTTCGGTACTAGATAACACAAACGTGACTCGACAACGTTTGACGTACTGTATCTATATTAATAGATAATACTATCCATGTGCTATGGATTTATTATAGGCTGGTTAGGTGGCTTAGATCGATTATACTTCGCAGAAATCAAATGGCTCAGTCAAAGCATTGATAAATGAATATTTTTAATAAGAAATGTTGTATAATTAAAACGTAACAATCTTTGATAGGAAGCTTGTAAAAGTGTCCATTGATGAAAGGTTTATGAATAATGGAGTTACTGTATTAGACACCCTGACGTAACATCATAAATGTGCATACAAATCTTTTGTATGTGAGACACCATATTAAGACCTCTCCGATTTGCTTAATTTTTGCCTAAAATCCGAATTAACTTTACGACTATTAGGATCGCATATCGATTTGCACATAAGCGGGTCGGCGCATTCGGTTCGGCACTTAGGTACTGTGCATGTCGAACCAAATAGGCAGACCTGCTTAAGTTTATAGCAACCTTAAGAAGTAAGCTAAGTTCTTCTTTTTAGGATTCTGAAATCTGTACAAAATATTCCAATGGATTTAAAATTAATTTATTTCTAGTCATTATCTTTACGTGACTAACATGTTGCATTACAATCTACGTAAAAGTTCACAGTAATTTGAAATGGTGCAATGCAGTTGTGTCATTGACTGTTTTTTGCTCGACGGCCGTGTATCGACCGGTAATCTTACCTTCATATTGTGTATTATTACGTTAGCATCAATATTGTGCGTTCCTTTCTATTGTTTTTGATGTCTCTAATTAGCAAATAATTTACTGTTTCTCACCAATTTCTGTCTGGGTCAGATTTAACAAAATGATGAAAAGATTTGGTCGTAAGACAGATTTTTTTTTATACTCAATGATATTTTACTAAGCATAGTTTTAAACGCTATGTTTGTTTATCAATCTGCTTATAATGTACTATTGCTATTACTCAGGAGTCTTCTCTATTAGATATACACCCATTATACACCATGCGAGCGCGGGTTTGTCCATATTTGCACACCAATTGGTAAAACCCAAAAGTACTTACATTTGTCATCGGCAGTTCCAATCTACCTTAAACAATCACGTTCACCACCTCATGATTACAAATATTTTATTAAATAAATATAAGACTGTACCTATATTGACAACCTCGCGACCTTACCGCCAGGTCGAGGCGACCTTAGCACCGATAACTATTTGACCAGTAGACCAGTAAATATCTTCACTTAATCGTTCTTCAACTGTTACTAGGTTTTCTTTATTATTAATCAAGTAGTAATGTTATTGGCATTGTGCATCTATAAGAATATCTCTTATTTTTATCATAATATGCTGTTGATCTTCCAAATTTGTATCTACAAAATAAAAATAATACATTGATTTTGAATAAATGCTCGTATTTTTTCGTTCTCACGCCGATTCGAAGTAAATTTTTGTCTGCATCGGAAATTTTAAACTTTTTGTGTCACTGTTAATGACATATAACTCAGGGTTCTTAATGACATTGAAGTCTTGCTTAATGCTCATATAATAATACTGGCTTGACTACTGAGTTTATCATTTTTTGACCAAATCTTGGCAATCTTTGTATTGCTAATGATAGTAACAGCATTTGCGTGTTAAGTAACTTGTAAGCCTAAATGTCCTTTTAACATGGTTTGAACAAGGTTGTACAAAAAATTATGTATTAAGACTTTAACTTTTAAATCGCAAATAATAAGTAACTCTATGTACATACCAATAACAAACGTAATCTCAAACCAGAAATTGCACGCTCAAAAGATTATTCCCAAAACGAACATCGAAGGAATCTCCTCTTTCGTATGTCATTTGGGTCAAAGTTTAACTTATGGGTACACTCAAGTGGGATCGACCTTTTATCTCTAGCACGTGTCTGTTATCGTTCAAATGTTTTGAGCTGCACTATCTGCGTGTTGGTGGTCTGAACGTGGCGTGTAAGTGGATCAGCTGCTGTGCGTCGTGTTGTTGATGATGTGAGTGAGGTGTTGATTGAGTTTGAAACGATTGTGTGTGAGGGGAGGAAGACTAATTAGTGTTGGATGTGTTTAAGTGTTTTGGAAATTAAGGTTTTCTAGTAGCATTTCTTTATGGTGAAACTAGCTGCTGTACGCGACTTTGCGTAGAGAGAAAGTTTAGAATTAAACTAAAGTTCCACATTATCCTACGGGAATACAAAGAATGGATAAAATTTGTTATGTGGTAAGCTAGATCGATTTCTGTAAGTGTGTCAATTTCAGTTTACCTATCCATCCTCACAAACTTTAACGTTTATAATCGTACCAGGAAGTAGGATAGCAGGATTGTAAAACTTTTAATACAATGTTAAGATATGTTGTAGCAAATCAATCTACTATGACCAATACCAATCCTATTTATATTTCCTGAACGTTTCCTAAACAGCACAAATATCGTTACGAAACAAACGATACAGTACGGCAATAGAACAAACATATTCCTTAATTAATATTACACCATTTACACTAGCAAAAACTGAGCAATAAGCCGGCGTACATTAGTATGCCTCTTGCGTCCGTACGATATTAATTAAACAGACATAGAGGCACGCAGACACACAGACACATACGTACCGGTCGCTCTTGTGCTAGTTCGCCTATCAGACGTATTACCATAGGACTATTGTATTTGCTAACTCGAATAGTTATGTAGATGTTCTATGTCTTTGAATCAGTCTGCGTTGGTTATGATTAGTTTATAGTTTGGAATAATTTAATTAAGGTTGTGACGACCTAGTTCTAGTTGTGTATGTTTGAGTAAGACCAACAATGGGAGATCCTCTTCTATTTTCAACTCGATATGAACTTTATGAAATGAGGCCAAGCCGTGGTAAAGGTTTTGCCAGTCCGTAACATTATAAATGAAAATAACATCACGTTCTTTAAGCTTTATTTATATTATCAAAACGATAAATAGCGTCCTTGGCTAGCACAGATATGCATAATTCCGTGACGAAGTCATTGATATTAATCATCATATTAGTCTGTGCGGACATAAGCCCAACCAAAGCGTGCACAAGCGCCTACGGCGTGTGCACATGTATGCTTGTCGAGCATGCATGAACAAGCATATTGTGTGTGTTTATCACGTTACCTATATGTTTCTATTTTAGGGTGACTATACCGACAGCACGCTACTATAGAGATGTTGAATTGCGTATCATTTTAAAATTAATTTATTTGACGAGAAACTGACTAACCTGAAGGCCTATAAATAAGTGCTCCTTTCCTATCTACAAAATTTCATCGAGTTTACTAATTGAACGAAATATGACTTAATTACTTTTTTCATAGAATTAGATGATAAAAATGAAAGAGGAAACCTAAACATTATTATCTACTACTAGCGAACTGCCCGCGACTTCGTCCGCGTGTATAATTTCACCCGCGTTAAGTTCTGTAATAAGTTCTTTAGTTACTGCTCCGCTTCCGTGTGTCGTAGCGTGATGTTGTACAGCCTATGTTACTCAGGAATAATGTCGCCATCTATTAGTAGTTTCAGAGCCTATTTGGTACATACAAATCTTTCCTCTTTACAATACTAGTATAGATATGGCTGTTTATGTAACTCTTAGCGTGTGTTTGTTTTTCGGTAACGGCCTTGATAGTTTAGATTGTTTTATACTTTATAATAATATGTCGGAACATATCACGGGCTGTTTGCTTTCATTGACTGACATATTTGGCGTTTTACTAACGGAAATTTGGTATGTTTTGTTAGACATATATCTAAACTTAAATATTATAAGGTTACAATGTTTGGTTGGGATTATTTTTGAAAATATTGGTCAGATTACTAAATATCTTTCGTTTATTGAAAGCTACAATTTTGGTGAGTGTCATAGGATAAGTTTTGTAGTTCCACGCAGACGATGTCGCTGGTAGAAAATAGTTTAATATATTTCACTTAATCTTTGTTGTACATACATACATACATAAACTCACGCCTTTTTCCCATGGGGTAGGCAGAAACCACAGAACGCCACCTGGTACGATCCTTACATACTTCTTTCGCCTCGTCCACGTTCATACATCTGTTCATACAAGCACGCCGGTTACGAGTACTGCGCACACGACCTTTCTGAAGAACCCCACCAAATCTTTGTTGTATTTTTAAAAATACTTTGCCTTGGCTTCCAAAAATGCAGCAATGTTTAATCTTTCTAGCAATTGCACGTCTATCTTTTATAACTGTCAAAATCAAATAGAAAGGTCTCAGGCGGGCAGAAACATGACTAATCTCCTTTTCAAGTAAAATACATATTGTCATGTCATAAAAAAAGTATCAACCAGCAATTTTCGCACTTTGTTCCAACAAAGTCTTAGCACATCACAGTTAATGCAACTCTGCGATCTCATTTACGAAATGAACTCTAGGTAGGTGGGTAGGTAGGTGGATATCTCATCAGGTAATGCATCAAATTAATGCCGGTCGGCCAAGGCAACGAACGTTGTAAGCCGTGACGGCGCACTTGCTTGTAATTGTGTAAATCTTACAGATTTAAAACGTTCTTTGGTAATCGTACTTTATAATATGAGTACTAGCGGTTTCACCCGCGTTTAGTTACGTCTTTCATTACAGCTCCGTCCAAAGAAATTTTTTTTAAATCGGACAAGTAGTGCCTTAGATTAGAGCGCTCAAACAAATAAAGTATACTTAAATTAAATTAGTATAGATTGTAAAGAAGTCAGGTTTGTACGGAAGAGGTTATACAAGAATTTATTATACTGATAAAAAGCCTTACTATTTTTTTTTTTTTGGGAGCTGGGAAATCATCAAATAACTTCGCCCGCCCTGGGCGGGGCGGGAGGCAGTGTCAGACTTTTACTGACTAAAACCCACCCATGTTCCTTCTTGTGCCCTTTGCGTTCCGGGGGCGCGGTATCTCTTACGAACAACCCGCAGCCCCGGGAGCCTTACTATTGGCGAGTGTTATAGGTTATGTTTTATGGTACAATTGACTTGATTTCGCGCGGACAAAGACTAGTGCGAAGACTAGTGTTGTACATGTTTGTTTGTCTCTAAACACTGCTTTAACCATAACAAAATACTACTAAGGTTGTTATTTCATACGGTTTTGATCGATCTTTTCCCTTTTTGTTTTTATTGTTTGCAAGTCCATATTGCTCGTAAAAATCTAAACAATATCACCATTATTGTTAAGTGACTTTGTTTATTTTGTGCCATTAGCACTCCTTGGAAGCCAAGTCTCTAAACTCGAGGTCCAATTAGTAAATAACATTATATTTTTCAACTTCCCTCTGTAGGCTCAGAGCCAGACTTTCCAGACATCTTTTTATATTCACTAGTGTTTTAATTTTACAGAAGTTGAGTTTGACTGTTTCTATTCTTTTGTATAATGAAAAGTATGTTTTTCTGCGAATTTACATAATAGGCTTCTTGTTGTAACTGACGTTTAATCTATACTAATATTATAAAGCTGAAGAGTTTGTTTGTTTGTTTGGTTGAACGCGCTAATCCCGGGAACTACTGAATTGAATTAAAAAAATCTGTTTGTGTTAGATAGTTAATTTATCAAGGAAGACTTTAGGGTTTATCACATCACGCTACGACACACGGGAGAGCAGCAGTAACCAAAGACGTAACTTAATGCGGGTAAAAAAAAAACACGCGAACGAAATCGCTGGCAGAAGCTCGTAATTAATACACTACGCTTAGCGTCTCGTAAGGTCGTAATAAACGAGTTTTAACACTTGTTACTAGTTATTTATTATTATTTGCGTTATATAATATAAGCTTACGCTTTCGAAACAGATTCATAAAACAACATTAAAGTGGTGAAATTAATTATATATTAGATTGACATTATTTTAAACTTTCTATTTAAAGCTATAACTTCTAACAACAACATTCTTCTTCTTCTTCTTTCAACATTACGTGTTCTGAGAGTTTTTAAATATTATTCCTTACCAGTCACGTTTTCGATTACTGCTCCGCTCCCGTATAGCGTCATGTTTTAAAGCCTATATATACTCCGTTCTTTCAATACGACTGCTAATTCCAGTGATTAGCGCATTTAAACATCAAGAAATCTTCAGCTTTATTGTATTAGTTATTATTCCTTATAATATTTATTGTTATAAACAGTCTCAAGTATCAGATGTTATCGTACATAAGTCATGTGCGGTCTAGGTCTCCACAGACTGCTAGACGATCACTGTAACCTTGATTCGTGTTACAATTGATCGTCCGCACACAACACAAGGCTTAGGTATCAAGTGTATTGATTATTGTTTTTCTGCTACTTGTTTAAGCTGGATTTAATGAACAATGATCGGAAAAGTACTGCTTCTTTTTTTCTATGGTAAATGGTTCGTTTTTTGTGTCTTCTATTGTTATTTACACTAAAAATATAAAGTTAAGGAGTTTGTTTGTTTGTTTTTGACTCCGTTAATCTTCAGGAAATACTGGTCCGATTTACTGTTCGCTATACCTATAACATCACGTTACCAGCTACGGGAGTAACCAAAGTCGTAACTTAACGCATGTGAAACCTAGGGTATATTTAGACAGTTATTTTTATAAATGCAAAAGTAACTCTTTCTCTCTGGTATGTTTGTAACCTCATTACAAAACCACTGAACCGATCTAATGCAATTTGACAAAGAGGTAATTTGGGATCTATAAAGACGTATGCTACATTTATAATTTGCGATTTTGTCCGCGATAACTGACTTCTAGCAGACGGAGTCGCGCACACAAGCTAGTATTACGTTATGCTTATTAGATTTATTAGTAGATGCTGTATATGGCAGTGATATAAAAACAATGGACTTGTTTCTCAGTAAGGATATGATTTATTGCTACAAGTTAATGTTTAAATGGCATAAGTGTAATCGGAGCACGAGATTATCCTATTATCTAAATTGTTTTGTCTTCATTATGGATTGTGTGCCAAAATTTATAGTTTTAAGCGTTTTAATATCTTTATAACAAGATCATATTTTACTAAAATGAATTATTTAGGAAACTGGCTCTTGGACTGTAAACGTAATATTTTTAACAGTGTTACGTAATAAATTAATAAGTTTAATATTGGAATTTAAATGTTATTATAATAACTGTCAAATATAACAGATAGTAGAGCTGTTTTAATTGAGTCTCGCCCACGGGACGCACTGACGACCCATAATGGGAGACATTCATTATATTTTAAGTGAGTAGGTACACATTTTTTTTTAAATACCAGCCCATTATTAATTTTGTGTTGATTAACATTTATTATTTACTAGCTGCTGTCCGAGACCTACACGTAGAACTCGCCAAAGTTTCGTTCAATGCGGTCGAGCCATTTGTAATTTCTTTATAAGACACACATGTAAAAAAAATTGCGTTACGATGCATGTCCGGGATAAACTCCGGAACTAGGTGGCACTTAACCAATTTTTATGATATTTAATTTGCTGTATGTAATTTGGGCAAACTTAAAAGATAGGATAGTTTTTGTATCGATTATTGACCTCAATATTATTTTATTGCAAATTTAAGCTATAGCAACGCGTGGCCGGGTCAACTTATATAATATAGATTATTATAGCATAGGAGGAAGCAGAACTAAAGAAGCAACATGCTTCATTTTTAATAAAGTAAAATTCATTACATATTTAGCTATATTTCACATTATTGCTAACTTAATTAAAACTAATCATTAATGATAAGCATGAAATTTAATTTTTCGTTTACAATGGTGATGTCATTTCTTTATCATTTCTATATTTACGCAGAGACACTCTGTAAAAAAATTCCTTGGTGAATTCAGGTGAAGTGCGCTTGAGGTGAGTTGTCAATCCCTCGCATTATGAGTTCATGTCTCACCTCACCCGGTGTAGGCCGGCTGATGATAGAAATAAAAAAACAAAATCGTTGCTGTAATTTTATTTATATCTATAATACTAAAGTAGGCATGCCTCTATGTATACATTAGCTGATAACAGCTATAGATAGTTCATAAGATAAACAGCGTCAGTACTTATTGGTCTGCTATCTCGTGTGATAACCGCGCGGCTGATAGTGTGATAACACGCAAATTGATTTCTTCATAATTATGTGAGGTTATTAAGCCATATATGTATCTATTATAATTTATATCGTTAATCGTCCCTGTGTGGGTTTTTTTTTTAACAATACCTCACACATTTCTTGTGTATCATAGGTGGTTTTACAAACATATGTAGGTCATACAAGTATTTGTCTCAATTGGGAATTTAAATCAAGACGCAGCGTAGTAATCAGTCTGTCTAATACGTCTAGATCCATTTGATCTTGAAATTTGACATAGATAGGTTAAAATCTTAATCTTTCGATACATGGTCGTTAACTACCCATATTAAAACGGGATCTACCGCTAAAAATAAAGATGGAATAAGGTTAATGTAATGTATGTATCTTCTTATTATTCTCACTTTAAATATGAATCGACCAAACGAAACGGTTTGCGTAGGCGAGCGCCAGTCTTTCACTAATTATGACTATTACGATATTTCAGACGAAAACATTCACTGTTTACTTTCTAAGACGGATATAGTATTGTGAGTGGATGTGCAGTTTGGCATCGGATTACTGATATTGCGAAATCTTGCTGTGACGGAGGGAACGCCATACAACGACGAGTCTGTAGAACTGAAACTATGTCGTGATGCTGTTCTATAGACTCCTGTCTACGCTCTTTACTCGCAGTATCTTCACCTGCATGTTGTCACGAGCCACCTGGCACTTATCGTAATAAGTAAACTCTGCTGGTGCAGGATATTGCACTGTTCTCAATAAATCTTAATGTAGACAGAAACTTCGCTCTAAGTTTGCTACGGTAAGGTTGAAAATGTTGCCAGCGTTTGAGAGGACGGCTATTTGTTTGAAACTTAGTAGCAATATTTTTACCTTGAGTGGTACATTATTGCTGGCAAAGTCAACGTTAAAACATTTATCTTAATTAGACTATTGATTGTTATACACATAACATCACGCCTGTATTCCCCGAAGGGTTAGGCAGAGGTGTACCAATGTACATCCACAGTTTGCCGGTATGTTTAGGTCCCATGTAATAGGGGGCGAGCCTTTTGCCATTAACCGGGCACAAATCCGAGCTGCTACTGAAAATTTTACAGAAAAACCCAATAACACTTTTTGCTCGACCTGGAAATCGAACCCAAGACCTCTAGCGTAGCGGTCCCGCTTAGGATCCAGGACTAAGCTACCGAGGCAGTTATTTACTATTGATTGTTATTTACTAGAAAAAAGAATATTGAGTCTAGTGGCCCCTTTCAAAATGTAGTTTCGTGTGGAGAAGTATCTAAAAACACTATAAGTACTCTTTTTTAAAACATATTTAAACGTGAAAACGATGTACCCAAAGTAAAAAAAGACCAATGGAGAAAATAGCTATTTGTTGAGCACATGTAAGGTAACACGAACACTCCTCACTCCCATTTCCAAGTTTAGCCTGAGTCAAGTCCACTATCAGTGTTACTGTTGACTCAAGAAATAGTGTCGCGAATTATCTACAAGGAAATTCTGCATTTGTTATCTGATAAAACGCACGTAGTTACACACACGGGATATGATAACAATAGTTTAGAAATTGTATGGAAGTTTTTACTCACTTTTCACAATTCTTATGTACTTCACAAAGTCGAAGGCCTTAGACAGATCTATAAATTAAAAAAGAATTTATTTATAAATGGTGCCGTAACGCTGAACTGGTAACCTGCTCTAAAACGTACTGCATTGGTCAATGAGTTATTAAACTCGATGAAATTTAGTAAATATGATAAAAGCACTAATATGGCTATGGCTAGGCTCGTGTTTAGTCCGTTTCTCGTCTCATAACTTAATTTTAAAATGATACAAATCCATAAAACTTGTCATGGACAATACGGTTTTTTGTTATTGGGACGCTAATAAATAGTATCTTATCCTAACACAAACAAAACGACGTTTTTCTATTTAGACCTTACATTTTCAAGCCTTTTTTTAATAAAGCTACCATCATTTATTTTTTTCAATTTTTAACGATACTAAGATATCTGAAATATGTATGAACTTCAATACGTTGAATTCATTTCTTCTTAGAATAGCACGCTTCTGTATTACACGATTCAATATTATTTACAAAACACAAAAGGCCAGTCCTATCCCATGAAATGTCAATCGACATTATCAATTCAATCGGCACCCGGATGCTTGGCAAGCTCAGTTATCAGCATTCTTCTTTGACGCCATGACTTTGACAGAGACCAAAGAGCAACCATTGTCCTTTCCGTGTGTTGCTATTTGATCTTCCGTTTAGATTGCCTTATGCGAAAGTGTTGCCATTGTTCGCTAGCCAGTAACTGGACTCACTGTTCCGTTAACATGTGTTGTATTTGGTTAAAAGGCGAATGGCGTTGTAGATAGTTCATGGGAGGCGATGATTACTTGCCTACCAGTTGACCTTTACGCTCATTTTCCTATATCATCATTGAAAATTGAACTTGAAAATTTATTACCAGTTAAACAAAACAAACCTATTGTATTGTATCGGTGACCGTTACCTAAAAGAAGTATATTTCTTTGTGTTATTTGTTGAGTTAGGATTTGTGCCCGGTTAATGGCAATAGGCTCGCCCCCTATTCCATGGGACCTAAACATACCGGCGAACTGTGGGTGTACATTGTTACACCTCTGCCTAACCCTTCGGGGAATACAGGCGTGATGGTATGTTATGTTATGTTTTCATTGCTCTTTTGTAGTCTTTGAGGTTCTATTTGTTCAAGTGAGTATAATACTGATCACATTAGCACACTCTTTCGTATAATCTCGACGTGACGAGTCTTGAATTATAATGACTTCGAACTTTCTACTGCTCTTGGACAACTAGTGTTTATTTTTATATTCGTTTAATCACATGTTTCATGGGGACCCTACCACTGACCCACTGTCTAACAATCGTCTTGCAGAAACAATGAGTCATGAACCAAAGTGGTACACACCACATTATTAGTGTTTCTCTATTGTTATAATATTTTATGATGGAAAGCGTCTGCGTTATTTATTGCGCCTTTTATTATCTGATAGGTAGCTGAATAGATTGCTTTGAATGGCACAGTTGTGGGTGCTTTGACTTTAAGACGGCTAGACCCAATGATTTGCTTAGATTAATAAAGTACTTAGATTAATAAAGTCTTTTGAATGTTTTGATTATTCGAAAAAACTATTTTATAAAGTTACTCGAGTATACTTATAAATGGCAATATTGATGAATACACTTTTGGATTTATATTCGACCATTAAAAAAACATTGTATGCAAACAAGTGCATGTTTATCTATAGCATAGTGATATAAACGTTGTACATTTTGTGTTCGCTTTTAAAACCATTTTAACTTGTTGTTATACCCTTTAACTCTCCACCATTTAACTCCCAAACTGCCACATACCAGCCACATGCCATCAAAATGCCTCTCGGATCCTTCTCGTGGCTCGTCAACCGCAGCATCCACTCTGTCTGCTAACGGTACATGTAACGGTATGCTCTCGCGGCTGGCCCGGATTAATTGTGGCCGAAATAAGATGGATATTGTCACAACTTTACAAGATATACGAGGTTTTGTTTTTGTTTGAGTTTACGTGACATCTTTATAGTAATAACTATTGTAGAAGATAAGTCTTATAATGTTTAATATACAGAAAACGGATTCCAATTTCTTTTTATGTTTAAATATAACCCATATCAGTTAAAAATAACGTAGCTTCGTATTAACGAAAGAATTTTCAAAATTGGAACAGGAGTTCCAGAAATTTGACAAACAAACTCTTCATAATACACATACGTCATAATATAGGATAATTTTTTAATCGCCAGCTACCATCATTAGATATATATACAGTAATCATTTTTATACTAATGTAGCACTTTAATATTCTACATTCAGACATGTGGAATGACAAGCAGACATACAATAATTACCACATGATCTAGCTGACGGATAAGGCAATTAAACCATAGACATTAGATATGATACACTATACATTCGATCTAGAATTGTATAGCCTATTTGTAATGGAATACATTAAGATAGCTGCTAGCTGCATTAGTTATTGTGAAGGTCGCAAATCAGCTTGTTAAGCTCGGTGACAATTGAATTTGTACTACTTATCTTTTGGAGATCAGGAACTATTCAGTAAAAAGCTTTATCTGTAAATTTTGGTGAAGTGATCTGTCATCCTACCTGATGCTAGGAATATGCAGCTTACCAGATTAACCAGAGATTGTCACAGAGTAGCATTGCAGTAACTAGGTCTTAAAGGGTACTGCGTTATTCAATAGCTACTCCTGTCTTGGATGCCTCTTGCAATATCTGGCGTGCTTTTCTGTCTCTTCTAGTAGTTTATTCAGTACTTAGCGTTTGACCTTTGTAGTCATGATATCATCAATAGGTTTGTATGTCTTCTTTCGTCGACTTTTAGGATCACCAAATGTAATGGAATCTGATCTGCCTTATCATGTTTCATGTAAAAAAAAAACACAGGTCTGTGATTGGTCACTCTATAGTTCAACATCGAATGTTCCCTGACGACTTTATTTTATGGCTCCACAATATTGTATTAATTATTGTAACAATACTACTATTAACAAACGTGCTGACCATATGTTCTTAATTAAAACTTAATTGTGGTACGGAACCGTATAATTAAAACGTTTCATAGTTCATTTCGCTGATAGTTTGCTAAAGTACTCTCATCCTAGCGTTTGCAGAGAAGTTGGGAGTCGTTTACATACAAATAACTGTATTTACTGCGCAGCGCAGTGTACCTAAAGATCTGAAAACGTTGAAACTCAAATACATATACATACTTAGCTAGCAGAAAACAATTCTACAATTTCTTCATGACATAAAGATATGGTTTTCAAGTTTCTATTACGGAACCCAAACAAAACAAGTTTAACCATGTCTCGCCCACAGGTGATCTAAAAGCATTAATGAGAGGTTCCGTAGGTGTTTTGTTAGCCAAGTGAATTGAGCGTTGCGATTGTGCAAGCGATCGTGGTGGAGTGTTTGTTTTAAGCTCGACCAACTATAGTTTGGGTAGCGGCAGTACAGAAGGTCATGATTTAGCCGTTATAACTAGTAATATAAAGTCAACACAGTTGTTCGCGACGATAGATCGTGTTGGACCAAATGAAGGTATGGGGGAAGAGTGGACTGTATCACATTATAATGAAGGAATTGAGAAATAAAGCAACGTGTTATATACAAACATGTGCGCGTGCACACACAATGTACCGCAGTGCTATTCTGCAAAAATCTCTCGGTAAAGGAATGTGTAATGAGCTGGAGTCACTACCTTTTTTTCGAGTTGAAACCTTCAATAGGTGCCCGATATTTGAAGATAAGACAGAGTGTGGGATTCTTACCTAACTAAAACCACCACGGTGGACACCATAAGCACATGGAGAGGGTTCCGTTTCCTTTTAAAAGACCGCGTCAGAACCCTCCCTGTGCAACGCCTGTTAGGGCACATCTATATCTAGCGTCAGGAAGTGGGATAACGGATCACTTTACCTAGATGCACCGAAAGATAGCTTTACAATAGCGACCGACAGCTGTACTGGTGTTGCATTTTGTCCTTTGGGGTCTAGAATGATGTACCTACTGAATATATAGTTAAAGTGCGGGTATCAATGTCCTTCACACCGTGCAAATAAAATAGTATTCGAGTGAATTACTTACAAAGATATTATCGTACACTTCAAGTAACAACAGTTTTAAAAGTATTTACATAATTTTACATAAACTCAACAGAACTGGTTTGAGGTAACTTTTTTTGGACACCTCGTGAACCAGTTACGAAGTTTTGTTTTATGAGTATTTATAACTGATGTCGTTTTGTAAATCTGTTAATAAACTATTAAGCTTTGATGTTAATCGCATGTTTATTATATCCGTTGTGAAAGGATTTGAATAAGCTTTCACTTGAAGCGGGTTATTTAATGTTATTGAATTATAATTGATGTTTATGAGTGGCGTCGTAAATGTTATCATTATAATTTGCATTTAATGGCTAATTGATGAGTGTTCAACTTAAAGGCTGTTTTACATAGTCTGTGTTGGATTAGCTTAGCCATATTTAGTTGTGTCTCAGTGGCATAAGGTCAATTTTTGTAAGACGAAACCCAAAGCATAAATTGTTTAATTCTACTATTTTACGTACGAAAACGTAACAAAAGGATAACAAAATCGAACATCGTTACATTCTTATAATGTTTTTATTTCATGGTGTAGGTGTTTGAAATGCTAACAGTATGGCTGTGCCATTTTTCAATGGCGGTAGAGTAGCTGTTATCCCAATGGGAAAACGGTAGGAATTGAGTTGTATAGTCTTCACCACTGCAGTACCTCCGGATAAACAATGGATGCATGATGCATATTCATGGCAATTATCATTAAAACTCAGTTATACGACCGCCATTACCATGACATGTGCTGCATATTACACAAGAAATTGAAACAGGACGTGATGCTTATGACATTTTTCAAACAAGCAAAAGATGTTTAATATATGTATGGAAGTCTTATTCTTATTATGAAACCTTGTTCTACAGTGAGCCACATATAAAAAGAAGTCTCGATAAGAGATGACAAATTAAGACAAAGCAAAAAAAAAAATACGTTTTTTCGGCATAAACGGCTGCTGTATTTTTTTTTACGTTAACCTAGAAGTTTGTTTTTTTTTTCAAAGCTTCAAGGGACTATAGTTCAGTTCTGAGTATATGGTTTTAATTTCCACTCGATACCGGAACGTGTGGAGTTCCCGAGGTGAAGGGTGGTGACAGACAGACGGACGGACGGACAACAAAGTGATCCTATAAGGGTTCCATTTTTTCCTTTTAAGGCACGGAACCCTAAAAACAAGTAACATAGCCTAATGCAATAACACCTAGTACATTCACCTACTTATCAGTACACAGTAATGTCAGGTCTAGTCTTAACTTTCTACCCGACGTCAGAACACAGTCCTATTTGCCTCACAGTTTCCAGGAAATTGCTTTTTATAATTGCCTAGTTGAGTCTGAAGCGACTTTTTAATCCGGCTCGACTATTGATAGTTTCCAATTTGTTGTTTGTCTATTTACGTTTTAGTACTTACTTGTATTTGGAAAGAATGGTAACCCAAAATCTTGCCTTAGAAAATGTCGTGGTTTTTAGATAATAAGTTAAAGCTGTCAAGTCTCCTAAATTTCCGTGAAAGTATTAGCGAATTTTGAACTAACTAACTAACTAAACTATTACTTGTAACTAGCTTTTGCTCGCGACGTCGGGCGCGTGATTTTTTACGTAGATTTCTATTAGCGAAAGAATATTTAGAATCGGACAACTAGTTACGCAGGTGAGCGCGTTCAAATAAAAAACAAGAAGCTTTTCAGCTCTATAGATTCAGTTTGGCCCAAAGGCCTCCCTCCCACTTTTTCCATATCTCACATTGCGGTCCCATCCTTCATAAAGCAGTCTATTTCAATGAATGCAGAGGTAATCTAAAACAAATTACCACCTCATCCTAACCAAGCAATTTCTGAATTTCTCTTTCACTTAAAGAGGTTTCTCTGCTTATAGGCTCATCATTAATAAATACCTGTTCTATTAGGTATGCAAGGACAACATGCTTTTATACATGCTTGCTGGGACATCGTAAACAAGACTTTTTTGCTTCTTAGACTTAGGATTTGATTCTAGACCTCTTTTCGCTAATGGCTTTTATGGATCTGTTGCATGAAATAGTCGTTTCTTTTTCAATAAGTGATGGATAATGTCAACGCTGAGGGGATTAGAATCATATACTGTTAAACTTTGCGTAAAGATATCTCCATTCCACCGTCTGTAATAAAAAATATCATTTTGTTTACTATAAAATGTCTATGCCCATTTTCGTTTTTAATGCGCCAATTAACTCGAAAATACGCTGTATTGTATAAAAGTCGTCAGATTTTTATACGATTACATTCTCAACACCTTAAAAGGATCAATGATTCACTTTATCTTAAAGCAGTGTATAGCCAAATTTGGTGATGGAATTTGACCACACCAGTCATCCTATTTTAACTTTTTATATTGTATGTTAATTAGTATTTCCTAATATCGACAGGCAATATCTAAAGGAGTTTATATTGATGACTTCATTAGTACCTATATTTTTATTGTTTGGAGAGTTTGTAAAATATTGATTCATCGTTATTTAAAAAAACTCTTAAGTATGAAGATATTTTTTTTTAATAATAATTAAGTAAGGCTTTAGTAATATGTGGGTCAATATTAGTTGGAAACAAAAATATTAGGAAAAAACTTTTATACCCTTTTTAACCAAGTGGTATTTTGGTACCAATGATGATATTTTGTAAAAACCAATTTGAAAAGAGTGTCCATCGAGTTTCTTGCTCGTTCTTCTCCATAGAGACCTACGTTTTGGAACGAGCAACTAGCTTCAACTTTTTGTATGAGTAACTTCTTGACAATTCAAAAGTGCCTGTAAATGTCTATTTGAAATAAATGTTTTGACTTTGACTTTGACCAATTCAGTAAGTGTGTAGTGTTAAAACAAAAAATACGCCACATAACTCACATACGGCAGATAAAAATACTTGAAAGTAAACACCGAACGAAAGCCAACCAATCTAACATCAGTTACTACCGTACATCGGAATAAATCAGTACAGCAGCCACGACTATCCAGGGGCGGACTATCCAGCAGGGTTTTTTTCTCAAATGAGTTTCTGGTTGACCACAATGGATGGACCTTTACTAGTTCACTAGGTCAGAGTAGAAATATAGATATCTTAAGCCAGCCGGTGTTCAGTCTTCCTAATTGTAGTAGGAAATAAGTTATTACATTGCCTGCTAGCTGCGACTTGCTAGTTTCACATGCAATTGTTAATTGTTTAAGGGAAATTGATTAGTAGCTACTGAATTTCCGTACTAGTGGTCGGCTTCGGGTTTTGCTAGCGTATTAGGGAAACGCCTTAATGTACCGGGTTAAAAACTATCCTATGTTCTAATCCAAGTTATAGTGTACATGTGTACCAAATTTCATCGAAGTCCGTTCAGCTGTTAAAGCATGATTGAAGAACAAACACACACTTCACGGAATTTATAATGTTAGATGGATATTCTACTAAGCAGGTGACTCCACCTGTTTCTAAATTAAATAATATAAAAACGGAAGGTGAACTAATAGATCCCTACCTAATGAATGACACAACTAAATGTTTTGTTCCATAAACGGTTATCGTATATCTTATATACACATTCGCTGACATTAAGAAAAATATCAATGGTGCCATTTCTGAGAAAATAATTGCTCACTGGCTTGTGGTGGAAAATAATGATATTAGTTTGACAGTCGATTTTGACCTCTATTTACTGAGAATTTAGAGTCGTCATATAGATGTATAGAGCCCACGCGTTTGGTACACCTACGACATCTCGTTAGATTTCAAAAGGTTGACATTATTTTTATTGTAAAAGAAGAAATCCAGAACTTTTATAATTCACTTGAAGTACACGGAACATTAAATATAGCGGTTCCGCTTACCAAGGGCAATCGAACTTTTTCTATATTTATTTGTTACGTACATTTCCCGAGAAAAACCTTACCTAACTACCCAGTGGGTTTAATCACGGCAATTAAAGTAATAACAGCTGTCTCGGTAATGAGAGGAAATCATTTTAATGGTCGAGGCAACTTCGTACTCGAAACTGCACTGTGCTCCACTTTGCACAAAAGTTAGACACAATTTGCTTCTGAAGAACAATAAGGCAAGAGAAATAAAATTAAAATTTGTGTTTCTAGTTTTACGTAACAGAGTAACATCTAAATGTTATGAAGATCAACACTTAAATTTAATTGTCTTTTGTAGTTTTCTGTAATGCTTTAATCTCAAAAACAATGTCGTCAAACTTTCACCGCTCGTCCCACATTAGGTTACGTCATAATTCCATTCAAAATGTACCTTTTTTCTTCATACAACCGTTTTCTCCGCGGTTTTGACAGCTTTCTTTATGTAGACAGGCGGTCTCACGAATCATTATTTCTCGTTTTTACGAGCTACTAAACGTCCATTTACACTTCGATAAACTTCCCTTAACCTTACTATAAAACCTTGCATGAAGACCTCACAAGATGTATCACAAATGTGCGTTTTATAGGACTTATTTTTGGTAGTTTATTTACTAGATCTGACCCTGAACGAATTATGCGGCTAATGTTGTTATATAAAGGTTATTGTTATCACATTCGACATGCCATACTGCACATATTGAATGCTCTTGGCAGTTCGTTGCTCTTACTTTAATATGACATTCAAATATTACACAGAAACGCTAAATATTACGTGAAAAAATTTACATTAGCATCGTTAAATTGATGCATTTTTTTTTGTACAGATGACGTTAAATTGTTCGTGGAACACACTGTGCAGTACGTGATTCGCATTGCGGGGTTACGCATCGTATTACGTTCGATTTAATCGTTGGCGTATTTTCAAAAATCGTATCATTGGCCGAGCCTCGTGTTTAGGGGAAATAATGCTTAGTCATGGACGAAATTGAGTGCATAACAGAATAACAAGGCTATCTGTACGGAACAGCCATGATGGGTACTTTTCGGGCTTTCTATTACAATTCTGTTATCGAATGAGTTGCGTTTTTCTTCGTTGCGTAAAGACGAAAATGTGCGTCGTCTGGATACATACATTTCAAACGTAGAGAAATTTTCGTATTGACAAATGTTTGGTGTGCTGCAAGTCATTTTGTTTTGGTTTATCAATATTGCCTGGTCAGGCCAGACCAGTACCACAAAAATATATTCTTTTCTTCTCAGTTCGTGACTTGTTAATCGATATTGTTTAATTTAATTAACCCTGATAATAGATTACTCCTACATAACTACACGACAGTACCCACTTTTGTATAGTTTATTGTATTATTATTCAAATTAGTAACATTTACATCCATAATTAGAAGTATAGGAAAGTGAAACCGTGTGCGCTAGGAATAATGTTGCCCCGGCACAGCCCAATTAGCCCACAGTCCGCTGTGGGGTCAAACGCATTGTCGTCAATGTAGGCTAAATATGCTTAATTAGGGGGATGTACGCCGTTTAAAATTTCCTGTCATTATCGTACTTTTGGACTTGTTTCGCTTAAAATTGAGTTACAACAGATTATGAGCCCAAACACTGTTTGAATGGGGGGAAAAAAACTTCCTATTGTATTCATGTTATCATGAACTACTACAACTACATCTATTGAGTTGATTAACAAGTGTTATGTTATGCTCTAGCCCGCGACTTCGTCCGTGAGAATTTACATATGCACCCCGCATTTTTTTTAAATAAAATATAGCCGCATTTGAAGATAACGTGACTTCCTATTAGTAAAATAATTTTCATAATCGGAATAGTAACTCCGAAGGATTAGCGAACACGCAAACTCTTCAACTTTTTAGTACAGTCATAGATTCTAAAACTTTAACCTTTTCAAGCAATTTATCTTGTTTACTGGAAGCAGTAGTATCCTATCTATCCGCTATCAATCAGCGATCACTTCCCTGTACAATATTACCTTACTTACCTTCTATATTACAATACTTTAACCATTCAATTCCTTATTCGTTAAAATCGTTGCAATAGCCATCGATAAACCTGCAAACTAGTTTTATCTAATCGACCAAATTCACGTATTACTTGACGAGGCTTTTGTAGTGGTAGAAAGAGATGGTGATAGCAAAATACAGGTTTAGTAAGAGAGGGAAAACGACTCTCGGTTCGACGTTCGTGAGTCATGCTCGGGCGCATACACCGACGGTTATTGTGGTCTATAATCATGGAATATAGCGGTTTCGTTTTATTCTTATAATTACAGTCGATTTCTTTTTTCGCTAAGCTTAAATTGGCATTGAATCTTGTTATGGAGTTGTATTAATTATTTTTATAATTGGTAGCTTGGCAAATCTAATTTGATTTATATGATCACGGTTATACCCATCAATTCGCTATTGCTCGCGACTAAGTCCGCGTGGAAGTCAAAAGTCAAATCCATTCGTAACTGATGTCTCCTACATACCAAATTTCAGCTTCATCCATCAATTTTCGACATCATCGCTTTTGAGAATAAATCAACTCAGGTTACCAAATTATTCTGTTTAAAATCTAAACAAATATTCTCTACCCAAATTACCAATCATTATTTACAATCAGTCTTATACATCATAGCTAATGAATACGTAATAAATCATCATCATCTGCTTAGTCTTTTTCCAAGTATGTTGGGGTCGGCTTCCAGTCTAACCGGATGCAGCTGCATACCAATGTTTTACATGGAGCGACTGCCTATCTGACCTCTACAAGCCAGTAACTGGGCAACATGATACCTCTTGGTTAGGCTGGTTGTTAGACTTCCAGGCTTCTGACTATCCGTACCGACTGTCAAAGATCTACGTATGACAGTGAATGCCACCTAATATATCAACTACATAATTTCATGTTTTCCCAATACATCTCATACCTTGTTCCGCTGCTGTGACGAAAGCATCGACCGCTGTGACGGGGTCGTCTTGCTACTTGATGCATTGCCTTCAACATCGTCGTCATTGGCCAACTAGCCAGGTGGAAAAACATCTGTCGATATTACATCTGTATCATTTGTGCCGAATTCGCCATTCAATCATCTTCATTTGTCAATATGTTGTGTATTTTACTAACTTTAGTTGTTACATCTGGTTGATAATTCATCCGCGATTCATTGACTCTTAAATATATCGTTAGTTTTATCTGATGGTTACTACTGCTAGTAGTATATGGATTAAGGAGTTGTTGTCTCAACATCTGTTACATCGACCTTTTTTTGCAATATTTTTTTGCTATAAATGTAGCCAGATTAAAAGTAGCTCTGAATTCAACAAGCACGTCCTTAGTTTGTAGAAACAGTACCGAACACTGAAATCAACCCGCAAAATCCAATGTAGTTACACATGTGACAGTTTCAAATGAAATTCTTATGGGACCGAACTCCATGTTCGTACAAATTGTTCGTTTAGTTACGTAGTGAGTTTCAAAACTTTGTCCAAATACGTATGAAACATGTTCTGCTGGCAGATCGTCTCGCAAATTTGTTCCGCGGTGACTCACCGACACTCGAATATTTAGTTTAAACGCTCCGGACCGGTTGGTACTCGTTTTTGTTACAGCCGCGATGGTTTTTTCAACCTTTTTTTGTGCTTACTAACCGTATTAAGATCTTGTTGACAATGTATTATATTGTCAAGATTTAATCATCCGTTTAAGTCATCAAGTTTGTCTTCTTAAAATGGATGAAGTGCAATGTGCAGATTTTTTGCACCAAAGGTATTTCTCCGTGTTAGTGGTACCAGTAAAAAATTTTTGAATTGTTATTCCAATTTCAGATTAAGTAAGTTTTTTACTGCAGCAGTTTCTAGTACAAATGTGGGTTCTACTTTGTCACGACCTTACATTGTTACTGTATCATTAAGGGAACCGTTAATGTAATTCAATCGTTGCTAACTTTGGTTTCATGCACACGCAATATATTTTTTGCATCGTTATGTTCAATTACGTTCGTGGGAGCTCGGATAAAACAGTCTTGGCATGATTCATCGCTGATTGGTTCGGATGACATGCAAATAACTTTATTTGTTTTAACTTCTATGTTAGAAAATTACTTTTTAAAAGGCTCCTGAGTAAGACTATGGAGAACTGCATGCTATAAATTATGCATGTTCAAGATAGTACCTCGGAATTTATCGTCTATGTGAATAAGCGAAGCATTTTATCTTGCTTTCTCTGTCAATTTTATTCTGTCTTTCATTGATAATAGGCTACTGACTAAGAACCCTTTTCCTCTTTAGAAATGTGTACACGGCTTGGAATCAGTACGTTATGTATGTTTCCTATTACGTGCAGGCAACAGTGATTTATTTCCTCTTAAAAGTTTCTTAGAAATGGAGCCTTCATTATTTTTCTTAGTTGTGAAACCGGGGCTGTCATTTTCGTTATAGTTTTTAATATATATACCATTTTTACTTTGAAAAGAAAACTTTAATAATATACCAAAAGACTAGATGAATGGATATTGCAAAGATCATCTTGAGAAAAAGAAACTGAAACTTTTTCTAAAAAGGTCGTCTCAAACGGCGTCTAATTTGCGTAGGCTGAATTTACAACCTTAATCTCACTTTTAGAACTTAGTATGGGTAGACTTGGTGGCTAATGCGTGTTTTACTAATAGTGTCGGATAGAGCCGTTGTTACGACTTAATCTGGATTAATGCTGACGAATTACGACAGTTTTATTGATCATCTGGGTAATAAAATGTGCATTTTCATTCGATCAGGTGATATTTGCATAAAATCTAACATTAAAAGTGCTGACCAAATATTGTTACAAACTTATTTTGCACAGGCTGACCTATTTGAGACAATGAAATGTAACATTTCCACTAGAATATTCATTCTCACTAGAATTGTCCACTAACAGATGTAGTACAAACATTTAAAAAACGAAAAATAACTTTGTTCCAACTCGGAACAGAATAAAAAGCAAGTTAACCAGCTCGCAACTGTCTGCCAACTGCCATAATTTTACCCCGATGTTTTTGCCTCGTCTCACAATGCATTCATTAGCATATGCCATTTGCGACCAGGTTTCGTTAGAGTTGCTCGCTAGGATTTTTGAAAGCCTCCATGTTATATTTCAAGGACCTTGTTCTTTCTTAATTTCACTTAGTTTAGTATATACTGTGAGCTTTTATTAACATTTGTCCTAAGCTTTATGATGTGGGTAATGTGGGTTTGAGTAAACCAGTTCAAAATAAAGAGTTTATTTTGTACGGTAAAGTAAATATAATTGAAACTCAAGGATTTGACAAATATTTACATACGACTGTAAATTTAAGATTTTTCCATTACCTAATTCAATCAACAATTTAGACCTTGGAAGTAATGGAATCGCTACACTAAACGAATTTAGGTTTATATTGCAAAAAAATTGCAATTCAATTCGTGCCCCAACCAGACCGTTTACCAATTCTCGAAAAAGCACCTGACAATCTAATGCGAAAATCAAAACAGCCAAGCCGCAATTGTTCAACCCCACACATAAGAATAGAATCCTACAGTTCCATGCAAGCAGATACGAGCACAATGGCGGAAGCTTGCGGTCCATGCTAACAAACCTAAAACGAAGCCAGCATCAGCTAAAACAGCTCTTACTAACAATGACATAGGAGCTAAACACACTGCATATGTTAATTTTGCTTCTGTTTGCAAAGAGTTGAATTACGTACAGTTATTTGAAGCTAGGGAACCTGAGATAGCCGGACTTCAAGTACAAAGGTACTATGTATTGGTTGCAGAGATTTATAATGTAATTAATAATTCAAACGAGCAATTTTAGCAGAAAGATTTTAACAATGTACAAGGTCTAATAATCTCTATTTACTAAAAGAAGCTTGCCTGTTTAAAATTCTCTTATCTGGCGTTCCAGGCATGTTGATTATGTAAGATAAGTAGCTGCACATTAAAAGCACTAATTAATCCAGGAAGCTTACGAGTTGAGGAAATACTTAATAAGGCATACATTATAACTTGAAGAAGTTACTGTTTCTAGAAATCTGAGTTGAAGGAAGAGAATTAACTAGTATTTAAAATTTTATTAAGCTCCTGTCTTCTATCTCAGATTTAATTTGTCCTAAGAATTTCAATAACCTACTAAGTGATACAAAATATCATGATGATTCCTTCTATAATAATTTAAATATGGCCCTTACATTAGACACAATTTGAAAAGAGCATAAAATAAAACTCCAGCTGATTAATGACACCTTCATTAACCATATCTACAAAGACGAAAATATACATCAAGGTCCCCAAGGCAAGCCTAAAACCTTCTATATTACATAACAGTAGGTGTGTGGCCAAGTTCAACTGAATCTTATAAATAGACCAAGATTAATATTCGACTATTTTTAACTCCGCTTGAACTATTTTCGGTTTCAGCGATAAATATTCATCTAACATATTGGCTGAGTAGAATGTTTGCCTCGTCAAAGTATTTTGCAGTTTGCGTTGAATCTGGAATGTTTTGTTGCATGCGGTTATTGCTATGTTTTGCACCATAGTTTTAAAAATTTAAATTTTAAAATTTTAAAAATTTAATTTAAAAGTTATGTCAAATGATTGTAGTGGTTACAATTACGATACTTATAATTCAACAGTCTGCAATTCACTTGCAAGGGACAGCCAGGTTCCAATATCTTACCTTGTGGCACCCCGAGGGAGATTGAAGTTAAGCAATGAAGTTTACGACACAATATTACCGAGCAGATCACCGATATTTAAGAAAATATTAAATACAATGTTGACAAGCATGTCAATAGGAATGTCGGTATACACACTGTAGGTATTAGTCACACTCTTTTCTCTTAAATCAACAGACAATTTAGCAAATACAAGGTTGCCATTAGTAACTGCACTTTGTTGAATCATTGCATTTAAAAATTCTATTGTAACATAGTCATGTTTTAGCGTCTTTTTGTTTGTATTTATATGTAGACTGTAAATAACCAGTGACTCACAAAGAAGCTCACAAAATAGACATAAACACTACAATTATATTCGCATCTTAAGCAATATGGAGTGTATAAAAAGATATGATTCACTAACAGTTCAGTTGGTTGTTACATAAACGTGAAACTCCTCTATTTTATACGAACACACTGTTTTATTGTTAACAATGTGTTGGAAATCTTGCGTTGTTATGTTGCGTTTTGTAATCATCGTAAAATGTTGTTATTTGTAGAATTAAAGTGCGATTAAGAGCGGTTCCAACGGTGTTTCTAACCTCAATCACTTCAAGAAGAGTAACATTACTTACGTTTGAGGAGGCTTTGGTGAAAACGATTACAAAGTAAGCCTTTTGCGGAAAATCGAGAAATATTAACGTCCAATTCTGATCTACAGGGTGTGTTTAAATTTGAATCATTTTCAAACTAAAACAATTCATATAGTTCCTTGCATGGGCTAGTATATTATTCATCGATACCTATTTACAAATACCTTATTATCATATCATGAATTATATCTCTCTTTTTCTTGTTCGTTTCATAAAGTAACACATACGTTTGGTTTTTCTACTACACTGTTGATTTCATAACTTTCATATCATAACATGTAATATTTGACACAGTTTTGCCTGTGTCTGTATTATTTAACTCTGTGCGAATACATTGAGTCATAGGTGTTCCGTTCGCCATATGTTGCATTGTCGTGACTCCGGGCCACGGTCTCGACTGTATTGAATAGTATTCCTAATATCACGTTGTCTTTCGAGAAACATTCCTCAACGTTTCTTAACGTACACGGTTTGTTTGTTTGATGGAATTTAAAACAGTATGAATAAAGCAATCACATTGTTTTTCCAAATACATTGTTGGTTTACTAGGAAATGTGAAAATAATTGTTTCAACAAATGTTTTAATTTTGAAGTTATCGTTAAATTACATATGTACGTGTTTTAATTAACTGCTCTTCGAATTAATTGTATTTTAACTGAACATTTTAATTAAACGAAAGGTACTAAGATATTAACCGAACACATTTTACATTACAACCTGAAATAAAGTGCTAAACGAAGAATCCTTCAAGGCCCATAACTTGCGCTCGTAATAAAATCCAATTACAGCTCAAAAGAATTTATTATCGAAGTTGAACGTCCTCTTATTAATGCCGATATTCGTAATGTGTCGTCTTTTGCTTCATGTTGTATGTTGACTCAAGTGTCCAGGTGATGGTGTTTGCCTCTCTTTCAGACAGTCGCCGCTGCAGCTTTGTGTGCTACAAGGGTTATGGTGAACGGTTCTCCGTGTTCCTTTAACTAACAATGTTTCATCTCTCTCTTTCCAGATGGACTTTGTTGCTGTCTCGCTCCTGCCTTACAACGGAATGTTTCTATCATAGAAGTGTTTTGCATTCCTCTTGCTTCTCGGAAACTGTTTCTATGTTGTAAATGGAAATGAGATCAGTAATGTTATTTGCATTGGAGATAATTTCTGCTAACTATGAGTTATGGCGTTGTTAACTCGTTACAGTTAAGCAAATAGTAGGAATTTGGTTCTAGTGTTTTGTTTCCATTCTAATTTTCTACGTGTAGGTTGTTGGCGTTAATAATTGAGTACCTAGGTCTAGTTTTGTTCAATATTCTGTATCTTCGACCTTGGTATTGGTATTTCGGTCGATAAATGATTTCTAGAAAACAGTATTATTCGTCCTTGAAGAAAAAAGTAGGTTGTACACTTGACTTCTACCAATGTCAGATCCTACAAGCGGGAAGATACTGATGGGGTAGAGATTGTCATAGGGTAAGGGTACTTTTCATAATAAGTCAAAGTATTCATGCTGTTGCTCAACCTGTTATAATTCATACAAGTCATGCAGGTTATTTTCATTACGTGATAATACAAAAACACAACATTCGTTTGTAATCAACATATGTGTGTAATCGAGTCATTATTAGTATTCCATCGAATTGTCATTGGAACAAGCAATGCAGGTCCGAATCGATTTTATAATTTGGTACTCAATCAGTAATGATTTTGTGTCATCAGATTGCAAAAATCTGGAGGTTTACTTTCTCAGATGGAAGAACATTTTCGGCACAATTTTCGGTTAGCAATACGTGCTTATATTACTCTGATTAGCTTCCTGATAGCTGTGATCTTTATTGCTATACACATAGAGGTCTGTATCGTATATATTGTAGCATGTTTAACTGGTAGCTGTAATTTGTTTGGGATCATTCTTATCGAGTTACGGCTCGTTACGATCGTTCAGGGATTTCACTTTTTGTCTACGTTCATCTAATTTTTCTATTAGGTCACGTAATAGGTATTGTACTAATTCCTTTTGTTTATTTGTTAAATGTTTGGTTTACTTTTTTCTTAGTTTCTTTTGAAGATTCCTTTTTCGGAGATCGAATCGAATGGAGAATTCAAGGATAGGTTCTAGAATTTTCCATTCCTTTAATTTTTCCACTCAATTACGTTACCTAGTGAGTCGTGTTTTCTTTCGGCCAGTTCTATCCATAAAATTGAATATTCTATCGATTGGATGTCCACGTCAATATGTACAGTAATCGGTCTATCAGTGTGCGTCGGTTACTAAATACGATTGTTTAATTGACGTCAGAGTTTGATTATCGATCGTTTTTCACTCATTCCACAACCTTTCTTGGTGTCGTTCCTTGTCGGTAGCGTTCAATACTGGTATTTAGGCCGAATTCAGATGTCATGTCTCGACGTCATTGACGAAATTCCATATGACTGTTATCTAATCTAATATACTATAGCTATGGCCGTCTATTATATTAAATGGCAATCATACTTTATTCTCTTTCTTACTTCCAGATACTTTTACATAAAATTATAAATAGTACTTAAAGTGATACAGTAACTGTGATAGACGTAACATTTAGTATGCACTAAAACCTAGTGATAAATTCAGTGAAATGTTCTCTTTCTAAAATGGAAAGGAAGTTAACACGCGAAGATTTCATGAGGAAAAGTTTTCGTGCACCGAGGGTCTCGCCCGCCCCAGAAGGTCAAGAACCGACTGTTAACGGTGCGCCACCACCATCCCCGGTATCCTTAGCCATGTTGGAGAGAAATCCGCCGCCACAACGAACCCAGTACGAGATCACTTCCTCGGGGATAGCTCCTAAACGACTCGAAATCAACAGAGCTCATCCCATCCACCTAAAATCATTCCAAGCCCCCGAGCCTCCCGATGATACCGCACCAATGCCACCATCAGACGATGTTCTACGCAAACTCGAGCGGCAAATCGGAGAAATGGAAAGGGGGCTGGAAAGAGCACAGAACGGCACCGCAGCAGTAGACGAAAGAGTAAGATACGCCGAACATGAAAACCTTCTTCGTACAGGCGTATCCTCAGTCGGCGGTGGAGGTTACCTCCCAGCTGATTCTGACACAGAACATGACGTAGTACCTTTCAATAGGCACGAAAGTACACGAAGCAGTACTGGTGGTGCTACTCCAGTACCAAGGCCGGCTACCCGACTTGCCAGAACAAATTCTGATACTCAACAATCAGTCGCAGCGACTGCTAGGTTGATGAAGAAGCTGGCTGACGGTGGGAACAAAGACGAAAAGACTAAGGTTATATCTCGAAAGGCGATTCAAGCGAGGATGGAGCGGGTTAAGAACTCTGTCACTGGAAAGAATGAGCACAGGGTCTTGGCTGAGCATAGGGTGGACCCACCATCTCCGAGAACTCCTACTTCTCCGATCACTACAAGGTCTTCTCAGGTAACGATGACTTTTTTCAGTATTGTGGATGTCCATTCTTAACCGTCTTTAGGAAAATGGTTGTATGTCACAAAGGATGAAATAAAGGAAACATTTAACACACGGAAGTGAGCACTGCAAAGTTAATATTTATTAGATTTATAACTTGGTGTGTACAATTAAAATTATGTTCGAATAACGGTCTGCTAACTTTCTCTACCGAAAACGGGGACTTATCTAATAATTTCCTAAAACCCGCCTTTTCTCTCAAAGTTCTGAAAATATCTTAACAGTATATCTGGATCTCTACAGTATGTTTACTTTCTTTATTTTTTCGTATAAAACAGTAACTTTTTAGTTTACTAGAAACAGAACTTTGACCCTTTCAAGTATCTACATTTATTCAAAGCTGTTTCCATCAGTTTTGGTCCATCACCCGAACATATAATATTTTTTATGACACATACAAATCACTGTCTCAGCTTTTGATACACATTTTATGTGACGTTAAATGGGTTTCGCTGCCCACGCGCATATTCCTAAATTGTAAATGTTTGGTAACACGGCTTACCTTGTTACCTAATATCATTCACACTTGCTTGCGTAATGTCTACAAAAGGTAGTGGACAGTAATCTCACTTGACATTTGTTATTTTCAATTTTAACTATTTGTTACCATAGGTTAAAGGTAAAATGTTTAGGGAATGTGTACACAACAATTTATTTTGATTATATTCATATTTTACGTGTCAAAGGAATTTGATAATAAACAGGGAGAGTTATTTAAATGATATATTTTTGTTGTTAATAAAAATAACTTTTCTATTCATGTCATACCATGACGCCTGTATTACCCGAAGGGTTAGGCAGAGGTGTACCAATGTACACCCACAGTTCGCCGGTATGTTTAGGTCCCATGTAATAGGGGGCGAGCCTATTGTGATTAACCGGGCACAAATCCTAACTCCGAGCTGCTACTTCACACACTTGCTTTTACTTTCTATACATCTAAATATATTCATGGGTAGGCCAACAATAAATCACAGTGTCTGTTATCAACGTACACAAACGATCTTTATTCCTTTTACCTGCCACGGAAAAGTTAATTTGTAGCACATGGCGCGTGGCGTTGACGGAGGGGCTAAGTATGACGTCAGCTGACACGATATCAAGACTGACTAGTGGTCGAAATACAAAAAAAAAATTGTGTATGAAGTTTGACATCATTAAGGGCCTGTTTCACTAACTTCGAATAAGTATTCATTAAATTATTTGGCATATCATTTCAAACAAATTCTGTTCCTTTTTTTATGTATCTGGTGAGTAGTGTCTATTTAAGTGTAGTGACACAGGCCTTAATACTAATAATATTTTGCAAAAATTAGAAGGTGTATTCGTAAAAGTGCTATTATCTAAAAATTTTTTGTAAAATGCGTTAAACGTAACAACATAAATGAATTACGTTATTATAAACGATTTCATACTTCTATTGTAATTAAGATATTTATCAACAACTGGCAGCATAAAACATAATTTTTTATATTATGTACTTATCATGTATCAGATGAGAAAATCTTTTTATGTTTATATTTTTACCTGCAACACCATGTACTAAATGTTCCTTTTTATTCTTGTCACAGGTAAGCACAAAGAAAATAAAATGGCGAAGCTTCCCGCGCACTGTGCAAAATCTATTGTAAGGTGAAGTATGCACTTTGTTTCCTTCACATTAATTCTCTCCGTTAGCGTTGAAAGCGAGATTTAAACTTCAGAGTAAGGAGAGAATTATTCAAGCACAATAGTTTGTACTTAATTAAAGTAGAGTAGTAGGTATAAGGTGGGTGATTGTAAATGCTTGGCCAAGTAGCAAAGCATGTTACAGATTTTCTCGGGATAATAGCACTGCGCAAACTTAGACATTATTTTGTTATTGACACAGGACACCACGTGGTTGCTTCCATCAACAGCATTTTTACTCATACAATTTGAACGGAAACTTGCTAACACCGAACACTTTGATCGGAGATTAGTGTGTGTCAAGTGGAAGCAACACGTAACCATATTAGCGGCGTCTGCATGTGAGTGAAGTAATTCTATACTAATTGTGTAAAAATAAAATATTCTCTGCTGGTTGCCGGTTGCCTATGGCATACACAAAAATATTCACGTTTGCGCAGCGCCTTCATGAATATGGTATTACAAGATCGCTTACAAGATCCCAGAAAAAAACTAAATAGACTTTCATACTCTTACAACCTGACAACCCATATCTACTTATATCTAAATCTTTGTACACCAAGATTATACGTTTCAGTAAGCGCTTAAAATTATCTAACCATATTAAAATTAATATCCACGTTAGCGAGTCACGGGGGGATCCTTTTATGGATTTAGCACGTTGTAATATTTTATGAGACCATTCTATTTTACGACCTAGCTGAGATTTATCTGTATTACTAAGATTTTAAACGTTACATTCTTAGCTATGTGAAGGTCAAAACAAATAATTTGTAAGCTTAACGTGGTAGGAATGATGAGTGTGGAATGCGAATCTGATTTCAGATTTATATTAATTATGTACATCCAGCTTTCCTCACGATGTTTTCTTTCACCGATGTCAAGGATGTCCAAGACAAACTTAGAAAGTGCGCATAAAATAAAACCCATGGCTTCATTAACAAGTAACAGTCTATCTCCAGTTTAAGAGTAAAAAATCAAGGTTCCCTTTCTCCCCATTCGAATGATAAGGAAATAAATCGATACGAAAAATATTTTCTTTCTACGAGATATAAAAGTATGTAAGAGTTGTCTCTCTTTTCATGGTGAATCTCACGTCTAACAGGAAGTCCAGCAATATTTGTTAACAGTATTTCATAAAATCGGACGAAATTGCGTTCTACAAAATCTATCTAGTTACTAGATTCGTACAAAGACGGGAGCTTGGCGGAACATATAAAAATTACGTTCGTTCCCGTCGCCTTCTTTCCGTATTCTGTTTGATAAATCGTTTTGCATAATATACTAACATTATTTATTCGAGTGCCTCCCGCTTCAAAGCAAATAAAGTCAAATTCCTTTGAGCGCTTTTCAACATTTTTTATATTGTATTTAAAACTCGTTCGAACTTGGCGGGTGCACTACCATTTTGTGCAAATTGGTATTGATTTTTAGTCGGATACGTTAAGTTTTGTTTTTGTTTTTATTTGTTGATGCTATTTGCATACGATAAATCTATACTATCTACGTACATAAAAATAATAAAGCCGAGTTTGTTTGTTGGTTTAAACGCGCTAAACTGTGAAACTACCAGTCGGATTGGAAAAATTCAGCCAGATTCACGAGGAGTACAGGCTGTATAACATCCCGCTACGACAATTAACCAAAGACGTGAGTTGACGTGACATAACGCGGTTGAAAAAATCACACGGGCAACGTCGCGGGCAGAAGCTAGTTTATTTAATAAAGTACACCAACAGCATTCAAATTAACATACGATTTCATTCAGAATTTAAATAAAAACATGATTCTATACATCGATCGTGCGGAAATCAATGAATCTGAATTGAAAGCAAAATCACAACATCGATTTGTTATAACAAAATGCTGAGAGTATTTAAAAAATGGCGATTTAAGTTGACTAACCTAGTTCAAGAATCGAGAGAAAAGCCTCGTGTTTCGTCGAAATATCCGGGCCAGTTCCCGAGTTTATTAATTTACGACGATGAAAGAAAGTTTGAAACTGAAATTATATATTAAAAGCTAGGGTTTGGTATCTGGGCAGTGTATTAAAAGAATATAAAAGCTTTCGATAACTATTTATGTTTGGAAATCATTTTAACATTATTAAAGCTATTGTATTTCTAAATCCATTTCACATATCGTTCGTTACTTTCCCGTTTTATATGTACAGTCAGCAAAGGAGATAAATAACCAGAGTCGCTAAATAAATTCATAGTTTTGTAGAAACCAATAGATGCTTTTGAAGTAAATTTATTTTTATTACACACACATACCATCACGCCTGTATTCCCCGAAGGGTTAGGCAGAGATGTAACAATGTACGCCCACAGTTCGCGGGTATGTTTAGGTCCCATGTAATAGGGGGCGAGCCTATTGCCATTAACCGGGCACAAATCCTAACTCTGAGCTGCTACTGAGAATTTCATAGAAAAAACCAATAACACTTTTTGCTCGACCTGGGAATCGAACCCAAGACCTCTAGCGTAGCAGTCGCGCTTAGGACCACTAGGCTACCGAGGCAGTTATTTTTATTAATAGAACAGTTTACTTATCTCTTTTATTGACCGTACGTAATAATATATTGGCGTATATTTATATGGAAGTTTTAAATGTTTAGCCCTTAGAACTCTGTGGGATAAAGTGGGATTATTTTGCGTCGAGGGGATAATACTCCCGCCGCTGTTAAAGCCAATAAATATTATTTTGGCTTACAGAATTTTTACGGCAATATAAAAATGTTGCAATTACGTAATGGGAATAAGTTATCATTGTAGAGGAATGGAAGAGAGAATAGAGATATTTTACATAACTTTTGATATTTTCCGTCTGTATCTAAAAGGCAGCTCTTTTCCACCATAATGTATATATTTCCATCCTTTTCTTTCACACAACAAACATATATTCCTACTCTTTTACTCACTAAAGTTCTATTTCTTATAGTGTAGGCAAGATACGTTTGTTTCCCTTTGAACCTAATAATAGCGCAGCATTGTATATCTTAATAAATGCCCCTCACTCTCAGTGGAGATCCCAAAGCTCTCACCCATGTACCTAAAGTAAACACAGTCTACATATTGTGGTTCTAACAGATGATAGAAGCCTCCATAGTGCCTCTACAACTTTATGAGATCAATTAGGATACGCTTTTAGCTCATCCCACAATGCTCTTTACGTCTTTTGCTATTAGATGCAGTTCTAGTGCTAATAATTTCGACCAATCGCTAAAGAGGTTGGTCAAGTAACCTACGTATCAGATAAAATATTATCGCCCACTCTCTCTTCATTTATTCTTGTTATTCGACAGAATGGCAATCCGACACGATCCTGGAGAGATTAGGCACAGGACTAACAGCGACTCGTGTTTCCCAAAGCACGAAGGTGTCACACAACCAACTTCAAATCTTTAGGCTGCTACTGAGAATTTCCTATTGGTAAAACCCAATAACACTGCCTGATCTGGAAATCTTGCTCAGAACCCCACGCTTAGCATTTCCGCTTGTCAAAATCCTACTTACTTAATTTACTCAACCACTACATAGTAATTAGCTATAGGGGTTAGGTAAACCTCTCAACGTGTAATCTACATTAGCCAGCCAACCTGCCACGTTGCAATGGTTATTAATTTATGTGCCTTTGCCTAATTTTGAAATACATAGTTATTATTGTTGTGAACATTGCGTATATTGTAAATGCTGGAATTTTGCTTTTAGGTAATAGTTTTGACTCTAGTCGTTTCAAGGTTTAAGGACAATATTATTGACACATACCATCACGCCTGTATTCCCCGAAGGGTTAGGCAGAGGTGTAACAATGTACACCCACAGTTCGCCGGAATATTTTAGGTCCCATGTAATAGGGGGCGAGCCTACTGCTTTTAATCGGGCACAAATCCTAACTCCGAGCTGCTACTGAGAATTGCATAGACAAACCCCAATAACACTTTTTGCTCGACCTGGGAATCGAACCCAAGACCTCTAGCGTAGCAGTCGCGCTTAGGACCACTAGGCCAACGAGGCAGTTACAAGGCACGAGGCAGTCGAGGCGATATTATTGAGTGTACGGGAAATCGTTAGATGCGGGCAGTGCAGGACCGGCCGTTGTAGCTATCTTTAGGGGAGGCCTATGTCGAGTAGTGGATGTCGTTCGGCTCATATGATGATGATGATTATTGAGTATATTGACAGGATATAAAGAACAACTAGACGAAAATAAACCAATCAGAATATTGTTGAAGTAACTGAATTGGTTTTTGAAGCTCATGATATCGATATTAGATTAGGTTTCCTCGAAATAAATGACAAACATAATAATGATATTTTTTTCGAGATTATTTTAACATATCTGATATTCCGGGTTTGTAATCAGTGTGAGTTTGATTTTATATGTTACCTTATCGAAGTTTGTGGCGGTCTGGTTACTATGAATTTGGAATTTGCCATGCCATCCTAGAGACAGGAGAAAATTCCAAATTGACCTAAATGACATCTGGGAGTAATTGTACTAATTTTTAAGAACGATCGCAATGTAATCTCAAATCTGTCAAAAATTCCATTTTTTATTAGGTCAATTGCTTGTCGCTGTCTAGATATTAACGATTTTTTTAATTACTAGTATTAGCATTCAGATATAGTTCCCATATCTGAAAGTTTCCTGTTAAAACTAGGTTAAAAACTAAGTTGGAACGTAATATTGATGTAATTCCGAATAATTTATCGATTCCAATGCCGCATCACACCCACGCAGTTGTAGGCTAGGGTGAGTTTACACGAGTTACATCCTCATTTGCATATACTTCGTCTGCAGCATTAATGATAGCGAAGATGGCGCCTGTTTCTCCTTAATTAAACTTCTCTTGTATGTGAAATAATTAGTAGGGTTCCTGCAATTACTGTAGATTGTATATTGAATAGGTTGATGGAGGCTGTTCCATGTACAAGCGTGCATAGGTTATCGTGGATAGAGTACTTATCAGTTATATGACTGCCCCGTTGGTCTCGCGAATGTTGAGCGTGGGGTCCTGGGTTTGATTCCTAGGTCGGGCAAAAAGTTTTATTGGGTTTTTCCTACCACCATCACCTTCTGGGGTCAAGTACTCTAACAAAAATTAAAAGGAATAACTTGAACCATTGACTCGAAAAGAAGAAATTGGACAGGAAAACCAACGGATTGATTGATAATTTATACTCAGTCTTGTTATATACTATACTCAACAAAATTAGATTGTGACCTCCTAAGGTTCTGAGCACGTTTTGAAATCACCTTAACCCCCTAAAAGGAACGAACTCATTATGAAATTTGAAAATTTGTAACATTTAATTAAGGCTATCGCTTAAAATAATAATTTAAAAATTATCATAACTGGGACCCAGTCACTGATGACGTAACGTAAGTACCTGCAACACACCCACGTTTAACGCGTGGGTGTGTCCAGTCCACATTAATTACAACTGCATACAAGCTACTCTTAGGCTAATATCAACTTTAAAGTCATGCTGTTAAGGCATGTTATGCTTCGTTATATAAAAATCCTTTTCCCTGCTGCCGGGTCTTATGTGCTATTACTTACTATGACGTAAGGAGGAGGCATAAATGTGCCAAGTCCTCTGATAAAGAGGTTGAATTTAGATGGGAAAATGTTAAAAGTCAAAACTAGCTTCGGAAACTATATTAGTTTGTGTGTTTGGGATAAAATGGGTCTTTGCTTATCTTCTGGCCTATTTTTTCTTGGCCTAGTCCTTTAACAAAATCGTTATCTAGATCCTGTACCCAGCAGTATCCACTATGTGGCTGACCCATATTCGGTCGGCGCTGTAGGCGCGTCAGCTCAGCAATTGGCTGTTGTGCTATCGCGGCGTCGATTCCCGGCCCCGCACGAAACAAATATTTGTATGGCATACTGATAGTTGTTTCGGGTCTGGCTGTTTGTGAAATTGTAAGGATGTATGGCAACGTTTTTAAAAAAAAAAAGAAAAGGAAAAATATATTATTGTTGGTTTATTGGACAATCATCATAATTTCTTTTACCTAGTATTGATTAGTTCTAATAAATTTGAAAATGTTGTAAAAACCAGTCGTGCAAAAAATTTTCCTCGAGAATCTTTTCCTTTTATCGCCTTCAAGTTCAATAGATAGCCATTTCACAACGGCTAGCTTCTCGGTAGCCATTAAAGAGTTGATAAGAGATACGATAGCGCTCTCTGGATAACGTCTGGATTGTCTATTGTCACAATTATCTCTCTTTAGAACAGTGAATGAAACTTAAATGGACTGCTCTGTATAGAATCTATCCCCTGAGGGGTTATAGAAAGAATAGTAATAGGGAATAGATGTAGTTAACTTTGATGATATTTGTGATTTACTAAAAGGCTCAAATAACGTGCTTATTTAATAATAATATTATTTCATCATCTGCCTAGGCGTTTGGTTAAACATCAGTCTAATCAAATGCAACTGAATACCAGAGTTTCACATGGAGCGACTGCCTCTCTGACCTCCACAACCCTCCTTTCGTGTGACTGGGTAACACGAAACCGCTCGGTAAGACTGCTTATCGGGACTTTCGGGCTTTTGACTACCCCCAAGTTCTGTCAAAGATTTACGAGCGGGACCAACGGCTTTACGTGCTTTCCGAGGCAAGGCGGTGTCACACCACCAACTTAAAAATGGCTGCTACTGAGAAATTCCTAATCAACCAACCAAGTGAGGTTGATTGATTAAAATGGTTTTTCAGGAAGCAACTCGGATTGACAATGTTTGTCATCAATAATTGGATACGAAGACTAGTAGATACTATAACGCTTTCTAATGCTACATTTATTTTAGAATTTCTGCTAAATTAAATTCAAAACAAGCCAAAACTCTCCCCAAACTACACTATACCAAAACTGTTTCTAACTTTTCCGTATATACGTAGTGGTCTGTAAAACTAGGACGTGTCTGGATCCGATACGGTTTAAAAAACGTTTGGCTTCTAGCCACAGAACTCGCATTCATCGTAAACTGAAAAGTCATTCCTACGTGTTTCAGTATTATCAACTTCGGAAATTGGTCGGCCATTTTCGACTTTTGACGTCGATGTGTGTTATATCGTTAGATTGGACTTGATGCCTTTTAGACGGGAATAGGGCGCTTCTGATAATGCAACATGCCATCACGCCTATATTCGCCACACAGCAATGGTGTACAGACAGCGTCATCAACTGATAACCCTCTTTTCGGACAAATTTTAATGCATGGGGGTTACCAATTGATGACGCTGACTATACCAATGTACACCTACAGTTCGTCAGAATGTTTTAGGTCCCTTGTAATAGGGGCGAGCCTATTGCCATTAACGGGGCACAAATCAATCAATAATGACATTATCACAGATGAATATGAATGACTGCCTCGGTAGCCTGGTGGTCCTAAGCGCGACTGCTACGCTAGAGGTCTTGGGTTTGATTCCCATGTCGAGCAAAAAGTGTTATTGGGTTGTTCTATGAAACTCTCAGTAGCAGCTCGGAGTTAGGATTTGTGCCTGGTTAATGGCAATAGGCTCGCCCCTTATTACATCGGTCCTAAATATACCGGCGAACTGTGGGTATACATTGTTACACCTCTGCCTAACCCTTCGGGGGATACAGGCGTGATGGTATATTTTATATATATATTTTTTTTTAATATGAATGTTTAGGAAATAGTACTGCTATTATTTTGTTACGACTGTGTCATCATTGTAATTTGACTGGCGTAGAATCCTGCAGTATAGTGGCCGCCACGAGTCATGAGCCGAAACGTCAGGTTAATTTTTTGGTTTTTGGGTTCCTTCCGAGGCCCATTGATCTGCAAAGCCATCATTGTACTACCCATATTTTTCACAAGAAAACTAATTGTAGTCTTCAGTCAGTCCAAACACATTTTAAATGAGAAATAATTGGAAATAAGGAAGAAGACATTACCTTCGTTAAGTTCCAAGGACAAAGTTTTCGGGACATCAAGAAACATTATTTAAGCTCATTATTTAATTAAGACCCCGAACACGGGACAGGGGGATAATAGACAGAGTTTTTGTGCATATTTATCATTCGTGACCTTTTCATAAAGCTTGCTTTTGCGCTTTGTACCTTCTTAGGTCATTTTTTATGCTCCCTAACTGGTATAGGTATAGGTAGCTTCTAATAACTGCCTCGGTAGCCTAGTGGTCCCAAACGCGACTGCTACGCCAGAGGTCTTGGGTCCGATTCCCAGGTCGAGCGAAAAATGTTATTGGGTTTTTCTACGAAATTCCCAGTAGCAGCTCGGAGTTAGGATTTGTGCCCGGTTAATGGCAATAGGCTCGCCCCTTATTACATGGGACCTAAATATACCGGTGAACTGTGGGTGTACATTGTTACACCTCTGCCTAAACCTTCGGGGAATACATGCGTGATGGTAGAGATACCAATATTTTCGTCCGTGTGGGGATCAAAGTCAAATGCGTTTGTAGCTTACGTCTCCTATCTACCTGCCCAATTTCAGCTTCATTGGTCGAGTAGTTTCCGAGATATCGTGATTAAATTGTGAGTGGTATTTCGCTTTTAGACCTCTCTAAAGATAGATAGATTAGGTTTTATAAAAGCCACAAAATATGTTAACTAACTTATTCTAATTGTGGTCTAACTTGAATTTACTTTTCTATTTATCTATTTAACTATACTGATAAGCTTAAAATGACTCATGTGCACATTTTAGTTTCAAATTGTCGTGTAAAATTCGCCTCGCAAAAGCTACATTGGAGCAACCTGAAATATGTACGTGGAATAATCTAAACTCGTACAACTTGAACAATTCTTACAAAAACTGTAACACAAATATAACGTTTGCAACAAATCCTTTCACGTAACTACGACAGATACATAAACACATTGCACTAACTAGCTAAACACATGTAAATCTCTCTACAGCGCTTTATGACGTGGGCGAAGCCCCACGGGACCGAAGCCCGACCGCTGCTGCATTACCAAGATTATTATTATATTCAGGTGGCTCTTGTGAGGGCAGAAAGCAACCCTTTGACAAGATTTGTGAATATGTGAGAAGGAATGATTGACTTGATTCTCTCCATAAATCAAAAGCGGTCAAATAACGATAGTTAGAAGGTTACACTGTTAAAATAACTGCATTTTAGTAATATTTTTAATGTAAATGATAAATGGCTGTCATTGTCTTGAGCGTATTGTCTGATAAATGGGACAGTCCAATGTTGGGCCATTGGATTAGACTGTAAAGTAGAATTAGTTTATTTATTTATATTAAATTACTAACAATAGGTTAAGATCATTGTTACTAACATTTTATGGACTTTTGGTCTGAAATAAATGATTAATAATAATAATTGGGGTCTTTAGGGGAGGTCTGTGTCCAGCTGTGGACGTCTTTCGACTAATATGATGATGATGATACCTCACGGTGTTACCGCGTTCAGTTACGTCTTTGGTTACTGCTCCGCCCCCGTTGGTCGTAGCATGATGGTCTATACGTAAACCCTCCTCTTGTGTGAACACTCTATTTATTGATGAAAACCGCATTAAAATCGTTTATTTCAAATAAAGCATTTAACATTTGAATTGTCAAGAAATCAGTCAATCAGAAAAATTGCTAGTTTTGAACAGTCGCTTTCTGTGGAGAAGAACGAGCAAAAACTGTACGAAAGCGTTATAACGTTATTTGGTAATGTTATAAATACCAAATAACGATTATAAATGCTTTTAATTTTAATTTAATACTAGACGATCTGTATAATGTACAACTTAGTATTAAACTCAAACTATGAGATACTTGTACAGAAACAGCTGTTAAGATGTTTGGAAGTCGGAAGTTTTCGAAGTCGGAGACAATATTAAGTTCTACTTGAAGTTTGGAATAGAGCTTATGAAACAAATTGTGTTGTGCCAAAGATAGGAGCCTGCCTTTGTTTATGTTTGACATAAAACCTTAAAACACCACTGTTTAAAAGCTGGGAGGTGATGAAAAAATAACAATATACTTACCAACCTTAAAACCCACCATTTAATATCGTGTCGAACATAAAGACATTCTCGTGGCCGAAATTAATAAAACCCTGCTCTGACCCTCCAAGATTGAGACTAAAAAAAACAAATAATTCAGAGACGCAAGCACCAAGTGACGTAACGTCTAAGGTAAATGCAATAACCACCATCAAATGACATACCAAATAAAAATCAGCCACACCCATCGATAACCAACCTTGTGCCACTAAAAATAAAGCACAATTTCCCTTAACATTCACAGTTGTATAAGACGTTTCAATGTTTCGGCGGCAAATATAGGGCGGTGGATACTCCACCCCATCTAGTGTACTTCCGTCAGTCGTATTTCGAATACCGTGCCGAGCGCACGTGTCTGGCGTCGCGGATTATGGTGTTATCATAGTATTTGTGTTTATGACATGGCTAGGAAACGGGTAAGGAGTGGTTTGCCATAATTAAAATGGGCTAGGTTATTCGCTAGAGATTTTAAACGTAAATTAGGTTCTTTCGTGATGTATATTTCGTCAACTGCGCCCCGCTTTGTCGCTCGTTGTACTGTGTAAATTCATTTCATTGTGTGCTTTGGTGAATAGGTTTTATTTATCCGTTTTTTGAACTGTTTTCGTGAAGTTTTAACATTTAAATTGTAATGCGAAAGTTTTTTGGGTCAGGTCAGGATCGTGCTATGAAAATAGTATTGTTAAAAATAATGTTTGAGGAAAATCGTGTATGATATTAATGGAATCATCTCCAAAGGATTTTTTTATTGGCAGTATCTTTTGTCAGATAGGCAGTCACTCCATGTAAAAACTCTGGTATTCAGCCGCATTCAGATAGACTGGAAGCCGAGCCCAACATAGTTGGGAAAAGGCTAAGTACATAATGATATCTTTTTAAGTGTAATAAAAAGCGTTATATTAAGTATAGTCCAAAGAAAAATCATTTCGTGTAATCAGCTTGATACGCAAACTCAATACTATCAAAAACTTCAAAAGCATTCCGTAACGAATATAGCTTCACATACCACAAAATTCAAATTTGTGATCTGCCAATGTAAACGTTGATCCTAAATCCCATTAACATGGAATGGATAAAGCGTTTCAACACTCGTCATCGATTTGAGGCACTATTACGTTTTATTATCGTGCTTCCTTTACACTCTGGTTAACTGTTCACTAGACTTACTACTCGACTAAATAGAACGGATTTGCATTTTTCTTCTCATTTTGGTCATCAATTAGTAAGTTTATTTTCAGCCGTGGCCTTTAAATGCAAATATAGGCTTTTGTCTAGACTGCCTCAAAGCGTCCTCGGTTTTACATGTTCTTTGTTGTTCCTTGTTTCAAGTCAGATTATGCTCTGTTTGTTTTTTATATACTGTTTTCTCTACTTGCTAATCTACTGGAATACCTAGTCCTACCTTTTTACCAACCCTACTATCCTAATAATATTATAAAAGCGAAAGTTTGTGTGAATGGATGGATGTTTTGTTACTCTTTCACGCTTAAATGGCTGCACGAATCTGGATGAAATTCGGTACTAAGATAGATTGTGAAATAACACATTGGATGCTTTTTATCCCGGCAAAATGTGCTGTTCTCGTGGGATAATATATCAAATTTGACGCGGTCAAAGTCACCGGCAGAAGCTAGTCAATAATGAATTGTAGTGAGACAGTTTATTGTACAATTTTATTAAGGAGTCTTTAGGGATAATAACAAAGCTGTTTGATTGGAGAAGCACGTCCCATTGAAGTGCTACAAGACGCAGGCGTCTTACTTTGGAACCTAATTTGCCAACTCGCTTACGTCCGCCATTGCAATTCCGTGCAGTCTATTCTATATCTTCTGTAATTTGGTTAAGGCTTACAATTCCAAACTTAGGAAGATGGTTCCGATCATATTATTAAATTATTTTTTCTGAAATATTGCGTGTATTTTTACATATGTGTTTGTAAGCAATAAATTGAATCAATCAATCAATCATATTCACTGAATTCTCAATAGCGTCTTATTGTATTATTCTCTTCCTTATTCACTGCTTATACTTTTAACAAAGAACTACGTATAGATAAAAAATATCATGTTATTTGTTATTCTGCTTTAACTGATAGAAAGTTTTTGTTTATGATGCTTTTAAAGAGCTCTTGTAACGATATTATTTATACATAGTATTAAACTACAGTCGCCTCCCGCCGTCTCTCCTGTAAGTTTAGATCTTTTAAAGTACGCAACGGATTTTAATGCGGTTCTCATCAATTGATAGAGTGTTTCAAGAGGAAGGTTTGTGCGTAAAGAACATCACGCTACGACTAACGAGAGCGGAGCAGTAACCAAGGACGTAACTGAATGCGGGTGACACCGCGAGGTGTATAGCTAGTTTAGGCTGTACAAAGCCTAACATTTCCGTTCCCAAAGTGTTTTATACGGAAAATAACATCTAAATTATCATTAGCTTACGCAATAATACTAGTTAAATAGATAATCTTCATTTATTGCTCTACGTCGTACATTAGCTTTATCAATATTGCATCAAAGTACTTTATTAAGGATACATTCTAATTAACTACGCTGTTCTAGCTTTAATGACAGCTCTTAAACAGCACATTAGCATTTATGAAGTCTTCATAAAATCATAAAATGTTAATATGAAACGTAATACACAGTTTTACACGTTGATTTCCTTCCCAAGGTCTAATTTTAACTGCAGTACTTTATATAAAACTATATAAAATCTGTAATTCGACATTTTGAAAAAAGTCGGCGATAGTGTACTTTTAATAATTATTGAGTGAGAAACATTTAAGTCGTTGGTTAATAAAAATTACTTGCATACGACTTGCTCGAGTAACTCGACCCTCCTGTTAAGCGTCTATTGTACTCGCCCCTAAGATTTTTTTCAATAATAATACTTTGGTAGTATTTTGATTCGAAGGGTAGTTTTGAAGCTGCATCTGAATGTTTTGACGGGAGAATATCGAAATATTCAATAGATTTCAATATATTTTACCTTGAATGTAACTCGGTTATAATTTAAAATAAATAATGGATTTTGCTTGTGATAGTTTTGTTGTTAAAAAGAACCAATTTTTATAAAACTGTTTAAAAAATTAAAAACTACTCGCACTATTAATTACTAGCATAAAACATGGATGGACGTAAGCAGCATCACATTCTTTTGTTTAAACGTATAAATGTTTTACTTTATTAGAAACAACGTCATGAAACCAATTGCTTACATTTTAAATTACTTGTATTTAAAATAATTTTAAAAATAAATTTAACTTCTTAAAAACCACAAAGCATAATTACACATATACACACATACATAAACTCACGCCTTTTTCCCATGGGGGTAGGCGGAAACCACAGAACGCCACCTGCTACGATCCTTACATACTTCTTTCGCCTCGTCCACGTTCATACATCTGTTCATACAAGCACGCTGGTTACGAGTACTGCGCACACGACCTTTCTGAAGAACCTCACCAATAAAGTCAGGGTAGGTCTTTCTAGGACGTCCTCTCCCGGCGTTGCCACTCACATCTGCCATATAAAACCCTTTTGTTAGTCGTCTTTCACTCATCCTCTCAACGTGACCGAACCATCTAAGCATACTCTTAATTCATACTTATAATTTTTCCGCCAATTTATTTCAAACATATAATTAATAAGTTTTGCGTCTTATCAATATAATAATCAGTCCTAAAACAAACCTTAACAAGTATCTAAAAATCTAACCTTTAACCTTTCAAGTTCCATAAATGCAAATATTGGCTGAAACTCGAGTATTGTGACTGTGATTTCAATTTCAAGATATACCAATAACTTTGACCTTTTAACTGTATGCCACAATACTAAAACCAATCAACATGTATGACGTATTCGTTGGCAACCTTTTGTTGTTCAATATCGGCAGGTATTGCGCTTTCTCTTTTTTCTCGTAGAAATGCGGTCAATCTTTTTTCGCCATTTATTTACTTAATCTTTATACAACAAAACAGTGCAAAGGCAGACTTAGGCATTCTCTACCAATCAACTGATGTTGGTGAAGAGATAACATGGCAGGTGCAAATTATCTTACGACCGTAAAAGAACAAAATTAAAAATAAATAAATTAATGACATTATGTATTCACCAAACTAAACTTGAATATTGTCAAATGTCCAACTAGCTTCTGCTCACGACTTCGTCCGCGTGTTTTTTTTTTTACTCGCGTTAAGTCACGCCCTTGGCTCCGCTCCTATGCGTTGTAGCGTGATGTTAAATAGCTTTTTCTATTCCTCATAAATCTGGCTAGTACGAAAATATTTTTCTAATCCGACTGAAAGTTCCAGAGATTAGCGCGTTCAAACAAACTCTTCAGCTTTATTGTATTAATTTAACTTTAAACCATTGTCTGAATTTTATGAGTCTTTAAATGAACTGTTTTACTGTTGTCCATAACTGTACATAAATACGACTTCTAGCCATTTGGCATTGTCATCACCCTCGTGAAAGTACAAATGCATTCGACGGATGTCGACTGTTAATGAATTTGTCCGATGTCCACGCTACCCCTATAGTTACTAGACCCTTAATTACGCCGTCAGCCCCTAGCACGTCCGTCTATTACGTGAGCCCGCATTACCCTTACAATTATCCTTAAATGCTATGTTGTTCGGTCATTCGGCTCTTGTTTAGGCAGAGTGACTATATACTTACTCATTTTGCCAAATAATAAGTCCTCGAAATTAAATTGTCAACCCCATTAATATTTTAGACATCAGTGCACTCAAGACTTGATTTATCTTAATATCAGCTACGCATCGGTTAACCTCTTAGGCTTGTAGTTGCTAGTGGGCGACGATTAACACTTCTGATCATAGAATCCTTCGACGTATAACGAAAAAATTATTAAGAAAATACCAGTGGAGTGTCAGTCGGATTCGGACATTTAGGATTCTGAACCAGTCACTAGCATAAACATGTATAAACTTAACAACAATTTAAAGCAATTTTCTCCCAAAGGGTTGATTAAAATGTAATGCTGTTACGAATATCATATTCTGGATTCCATACTACTATTACATTCTATATTTATTTATGCTCGTGACTGTACAATATTTACCATTGCATACAAAAAACTCAAGTTTCTTGTCTACACATTCTGTAAAAATTAGAAGTGTCTACCTCTTACAGTTGAAAAGGTGACTGTGACAGACAGCGGAGTCTTTCCATTTGACACCCTTTGGATACGGAACCAAAAAAAAGAAATCATGTCTACACTGGGTTACATAAGTAAAGAAACCTTCAAAAAGAATTACAACAATGCGTCTCATTATTTACGTGTCCTTAAGCCTTCATTCCTCAGATCTACAAGAGAGACGCACATTTGCCGAGTTTTATTTGAATCGTTTTCAATCCCCTTTCGGCGCGGATTACTATGATATCTTCCATTTTTTTTTTCATTCTTTCATTCTGCTACTGGTCGGATAGTCTTCCGAATTCAGAATTTAAATTGTTTCTCTCGCCTTTTTTATTATTTTTTTTGAAGTGTGAACATTTTGGTAAAAATGTTTGTGTCTTTACTTATTACGCTGAATATTTGCGTCCCCAATTTTAAGGTAGATAGTACAAGTGACGAAAATGCTGTGAGCTCCTATATTTTTGTGCCTACTTCAAAGATACTATATTCTATTCAGAATAAAATCTGAATGCAATCTCGATACGAGTCGGGAATGTATTCTTCTGCTAATTGAATTAAAGCGGAAATTGCAAAAGAGAAGAATATGGTGTAGGTAACGTGAATATACGAAGGAACATTATAGTACGATCAAAGCAATATCTGGTGTAAGAAACTTTGTCATGATTTGAGAGATACGGCCTCATATAAAACTCAAACGGGGACGACTCTACATCGACGAAACTGGAATCAACGTAGGGGGAATAGTTTATAGTGAATTGGGGAGACTTTTTCCTAGTGGTGCAATGGAACTGGGTGAAGTCGTGGGTATTATTAGTTGCAATACAAATACTGTAATAAGACAATCAATAAAGCCAAAAGCTACCTACTAGTTCTATCCATCATTGCGATTATTATTTCAAATGGACTATACCTGGAAACCTTCTGGCTCCGAAGTTTCGAAGGTTAAAGATACAATTTTTTGATAAGTTTTTTTTTTACGGAAATAAGCATATTTTTTTTAAAGTAAATTCGTTAAATTAAAAAAAAATTGCCGTAAAAAGTAACCTAGTTCAGTTTTAACATTGACCCCAGACTAGACAAGCCTGTATCTTGGGCACCAATATGGAGGGTTTCCCTTAAACATTTTTATCAATTACGTAAAGCAACAAAAAGTAAAATACATAATTATAAAAACATACCATTACGCCTGTATTCCCCTACGAGTTAGGCAGAGATGTACCAATGTACACCCACAGTTCGCCGGTATGTTTAGGTCCCATGTAATAGGGGGCGAGCCTATTGCCATTAACGGGGCACAAATCCTAACTCCGAGCTGCTACTAAGAATTTCATAGAAAAGCCCCATAACACTTTTTGATCGACCTGGGAATCGAACCCAAGACCCCTAGCGTAGCAGTCGCGCTTAGGACCACTAGGCTAACGAGGCATTTGACGCAAGAAATGAAACAGTCTAGAGTTAAACGCCTGACTATGGTACGGGTGCTTTGCAACTAAACTATTAATACCCCTATGGCTTCTGTAATGTTACATGCACCCATACAGACATATTTATACGTTGCGCGCTACCATAAAAACTGCTTTTTCGTAGCAAAAATAAAAGTCATTACCGAACAATATTTTTTACTCAATGTTACTAATATTGATAGGTAGTTACCGGCTGTGTAATGTGTCTCGTTACAAACTCTATAAAACGTTAATAATTAACCAAATTCAGCATCATCTGTGTGACAGTGAAACGCTAATTTAAATAATTATTTAGTCAAATTGGCTTGATTGACAATTCAATACAAGGGTTAATATAATTTAATTGGATACCACTCGGAATCCTTAATTAAGTAAAGGCAAGACGATCCACTATTGCGGTGACCTTCTGTCTTGACTCCAGTGTTGTGGTTTTGTAGATATTGATAGAGAGACTATTATTTTCAGCTATAATAAACCTTTTGTTAACGAACGGTATTCTAAGAAATAGTAAAGTAAATTCTAATGCTGAAGATTATCTAATTTTATTGAATAGCCAATTAACAAAGCAATAGCTAATATAACAAATACGGCCTGCGAAAAATCTAATTGTTAGCCGCCAGCGAGCTGTCACCTTTTTTATCTTGTCATTGAAAAACTTATTTTAATCCACACGATTTAAACATCTAACTTGAATGGGAAATTATTTACTGTGTCGGAACTGTGCTGTTATAAATAGCTCTTTAGTATTGTGTACTTACAGTAAAATGTAGGTACTGCACTCCCAAGCTCATAAATAGACCCACAATGCATTTCTATGAGTCCATATAGAAGCCTAACACATTAAACTTATAATGATTCAGAGGAAAAAAAAAAAAGTTTTGAAGTCGACATACTGGCCATCATTTTGGTGTTATCACTGTTCCAAAAATTTGAATTTATAACTACCAAACTTCATACAACAAAATGCAGGGTGGTTCGATTTGTGTGTCCGGGCGTGTATATTGTAAGTTTTATGGGGGAAGCTTAAGCTTTTTAATATTTTCCCAACTCCCCTTATAGTCGCACCAAGTCTCCAGATGTGTCGATCGAAAACTATAATAACGCCAACGTCAACAGTAATTTCCTCAGCGAGTACAGTTTCCGAGTGCCACGGAAAATACTCTCTCAAATTTCTCGGGAATAACACTTAAATGTTTTCAAGTATTCGTATATGACAATATCTTGCTTTTGTGAGAAATATTGTGGAAATATATTATTTAAAAAGAAATAAGCTTGGTCTTTGAAAGGATGAAAGTAGTTCCTCCTATTTCACTGATTTGATAAAGATCAAAGTGTAATGGGAAATCCAAACAAATTAGAATAGTAGGTACTTATTCTTATTTTTCATCTCATTTTAATACTAAGCAGTATACTTAAGATAGTTAGCAAGCATTATCGTTCTCTTTACTCGTGTTAACAAACAAAACCAAACATTCATAACAAAACAGTTTTCACATTGCATTTTTCCCTACACGTGGAACGAAATTATTCGGACGAATAAAACAATTTGGGGAAGAGGTGCTTTCTAAAATTCACTTTATAATTCGAGTCGGACTCTGTAGCGCAAAAACGCACGCTCCAATTTTATATAAAGTTAATTAAAACAAAATATTTTCCTTCTGAAACTTATTTATTTATTCACGGAGGTTTCGTATTCAAACAAAGAATTAAAATGTCGTAAAAAAAATATACTTAAAAATACAATAACACATTCCCCACAAGTTTCGCGCTACCCCGAAACAGCCCGCTTTATGCAGACTATCGATCGAGCTGACTCCGCTAGTCCGCTACAACCGAACCCGCGTAAATACGTCACTAGCATACATTGATACACGTAACGCGTTGAACTTGCAACCTTATGCTATTAAAGCTACAGTTCAATATTGAGTGATGATAGAAAGTGAAGTATTTGAGCTTTCAAGTGATTTATGTATCGTTGGTGTTTTTGATGGGGATTGTAGGTGATGATATTGTTTGGTTTTAGGGGATATTAGTTGAATAGCCTTTCTCATCTGAGCTTGGAAGCAGTAAGCTAGATATAGGTTTAGAGGATGCACGCGTTTCTGATTAGTGCCAATGGGTCAGTCCATTAAATTACGTTTGAGTGATTCTAGGTCTCTTTTGGTGGCACTTAATCGGTAACAAAATCTTACTATTAAAAGCACGCAGGAGATTTGAGGAGATATTATAATGCACTGCCTCTTCCCTCACTCTTATAGTCCGATAGGATTGCAATCCGTCACGACCGAAAAGAGGTCAGGCAGAGGACCAAAACGGTTTACGTGCTTTCCGAAGCACGGGGGCGTAACTTCACCAACTTCCAAACTTTGGACTAGTACTAAGAAATAACTATTGCCAAAGAAAACACTGTCTAATGATTATTCAATAAGTCCTATTTCATCATGCATAAGATATTACTTTCAAAACTTAAGATTTCAGCCCTTTCAAAACTCTAATAAAGAAACAGCTCTTCAGCAAGCAGTTCAAGAAAGTATTGGTAATTGTAGAGTTATAAATATTTAACAGGCCCTTAATATTATTCGCTTCGAAAATAGTTAGAATATAATACAATTAGCACAAACTAAAATTCGCACGAACGCCAAAGTTCCACGCAAATCTGGAACGACCATGAATATTATACGAAATTATCATGAAGTTCTAATATATTTACGATGTTTGTAATTTAAAAAGTTCTCGCCTATATTTCCATTGTATTATTCTGAATATATTCAGATCTGTTTAAACCTTACATGATGTATTCAAAAGGTTTATGCTGCTCAGCATATTGATAACGGTTTGAATCTAGAAGAATATTTTCATAGGGTTTTTAAGAAGTTCCAAAGTTTTGAGATCTAGTGTTGACACTGGAATAAACTCAGCTTTCAGGGCTTTTCTAAAATCAAGCCTTATAAATCGGGCTTTTGTCCCCACTTCCCCCGTCTAGTTCACTTAATCCCTTTCAGTCAGCCCCTGTCTCATCGTATTTCCAGAATTCGGTTATAAAGTTTTCCTACATTTTGTCTACCAGATTTTGAATCGGCTTTTACTAAACGTCTATGTCAATTTTATTGTCATTAGCTTTGACATTTAACTTTCTCAGTCACGAAAAAATATTCATCGTCGTTTATCGTAGTGGAAATAGTCTTAATTCTTAAGGTTGCTCCAAGTGATGTCGTGATGAGACAAAATAAAAGCTCCTACCGTGTAGTACAATCGTTTATTTCATTTAAATTCATTGCTATAGTCAAATGAATGAGATTGCCTTCCATATTGTGGTAAAATTAATTTTAATAGCATATCATTCCGTTCCACGATCCCTTTTGTTTTGGATATCAAATGTTACATCATTGAATTTTTGATTGATTCAATCAACTTTTTGTTTGGGGGTGAATAATAGATGAGGTATAAAGGCTGGTCTTAGTTTAGTATTCAATCGATTGATGTATACCTGGGTGGTCGGTGAAGTTGATGAAAAGCTACAAAATGGGTAGGCATTATCATTTCTTTTGAATGCATTTGTATAAAAAGCATTTTTTTTAAATTGATAATGTTTATTGCGTTTATCGATCCAACACACAATAAACATACCTCTTTGTCTTTGTAATAGAACAGCTTTTATATTAATGCTGATATATTTTGGTCCTTCGAGCCATAAATCAATGATTAGATTAATTTGGTCTGAATTACGTTACAAGACTGCAACCTATCGTTAGTATCGCTGGTCAAACCCACTTTATTCATTACCTAGGAACAAAATTAATTGCCTAAATACTACAAAATATTAACAAGATATTCTGGAAACCGTGGGAAAATGATATTTGTAATATTCTCAAGCGATGAGGCAACCTAAAGATTATTAACGATAATCTCAATGGCTACTGAGTAAAATGTGTCTTTTCTTCCTAAGCTTTCGTAAACTGCTGTTTCAACTAAACCTATAGCAATATCATTATATTTAAATCTTACTAATGGTGACGCGTACGATCATTTGGTTCTTATCTTGTGCTGGACTATATCTCGTGTATGTCAACGCGTGCTGTCAGTTGAGACTGGTTGTCTCTTAATTATCCTTATAGCTTCAAATGTTTTATATTGCTCTATATTTAAATTTTCATCATCACTTATAAAATCAAAAATAATAATGGAACTAATATTTTGTAAAAACTTAATTGAAAAGTGTGTCCGTTGAGTCGCGTCGTTGTTCTGCTTAGAGGCCTACGTTTTAACTGGTTTAGCTTCATCTTTCTGGAGTAACTGACTGCCTCTTTGTAACTTAAAAGTTCTAGTATTTTTAATTGAAACAAATGATTTCCCTGACTTTGACTTTGCTATCCACTGATGAATCAAAGCTTTCAAATTACGTTACAAGACTTGCTTTCGTCAATATTGTAACCATCATCCTCATTTACATCCACATCTTTATCAGTTCCAGTCTTAAAACCTGGTCTATTGATATAATTCGATAAAAATGTTGAAGTGAGAGATATGCTGTTCTTCTTCTACCTTCCTTTTGACCTCCATTATTCGATGGAGGCATCATGATATTATCAGTTAATAGATTGCTTTCCCTTGCTCATCCATCAGTGGTTTTTTCAGTCATCCTTGAAGATATTATCGTACATGGATGTAGTCCATCTGTTATGGTGGAGTATTCATTGATTTTACAACAGTATCTACTACTGACGTCGTGGGTCGTGACCCAACTCATTTTTGAAGTAAATTGATACATTTTGTACATATATGTTTATTGATTTTTATTCTTACTAAACGAATAATAAGTGTTGGTTTTGCTGTTAACATACGTTTGTAATAAGATTATTTTTACACAGAATTTGGTCTATATGTTAGATATTAGTTGGAAAATTGTAATGAAACGCTATAAATAGAGTAAACTTACGACATTCAATTTTAGTTCTTATAGATTGAACGGTTATCGTGGCTGACTGTTGTAGGATTATTTTTGATACGAAAGGTTTTTGATTAAATAAATAAATAAAATAAAAGTTTTTCATTACATGTTTAAGGGTGTATTTCACAAAATCTAACAAACCTAGTATTTAAAGTTTTCCCTAGTTGAGACTTATTGAAATACACCTTTAATTGAATTATAGTTACTTTTCCTTTCAAGTTGGTTCGTTTAAAGACAATGTGAGTGCAGATTAATAATAAGTGCTTATGAACAAAATGAGTGAAATTGAATGTGGGATCCTGGACTTGACTTTGATGAGTTTGGTCACTTGAAGACATCATCAGGATGGGAGTCAAGGGCAGGCAGTTCTTGGTGAATAGTTTGTTTTATTACGTAGTACTGTAGTTAAATTTTAGCCTCGTTTACACGACTTTAGCGTTTAGTTAAGTGCAAAAACGTTGTAACTTGAATCGTGTGAACTTGAGTCCGAAAGTTGTTTTCACGGTTCAAATAACGAAGTTTTTATAGATAAATACTTGAATTCTACTAAACAGTGTAGTTTGTAGTGAATAGTTGTTGTTGTTGTTGTTATTGTTATTAGTAGAGTTTGTAGTGAAGTAGTTATTGTAGTTGTGTTGTTTTGTTTCTGTTACATTAGCAGTCAGCGTGTTTCGTTATTTCTCCACCTTTTTTATGCTTAATGTCTTGTAAATATACAAAGGTTATCTATATACGTTATAATCTCGTATAAACTATCTTATTTTTCATATGTGTTGTCCAGATTGTGGGACATTGTCTGAATTGTCATATTTTACTTTAAAACGACACGAAAATTCAAATATAATTTTGTAATAATCCGTGGATACGAAAATGAAAAATCCTCGAGCATTTTACATCCCTACCTTTATCCAGAATTTCAATATTCCACACACCGACCACTGTCCGGTTGTGTAAATAAATGAATCGTGCTCGAAGTGCGGCCCGGACATTATGTCCGGCGGACGGCTGTGAGCTGGGGAAACTTTATTTAAGAGTGTCGACAAATCTTGGACCAGTTGGAGTATGGTCTTAGAAGCAGCGATTTAAAAAGCCTTAACATACTACCGCAACGTCTAACTATACCCCGCAGTATCACCCGCGTTCAGTAACGTCTTTGGTTACTGCTCCGTTCTCATGTGTCGCAGCGTGATGTTATAAAGCCTATATTAATCTTTATGAATCTGGCTATATATACAAATATTGTTTCCAATCCTACTGGTATTCTACTAGAGATTAGCGCATTTTTCACTGTTCTGCTTTATTATATTAGTATAAATTTTGTAGTATCCTGGCCTAGTGGGTGGCAACGTTGCTTGCTGTGTCAGAGGTGCAGAAACGCTCACAGATCTGCTTATGTTCCCGCTACAACTGGCATCACACATTTAATCTTCCTCGGAAAGTGCAGGTGCAATCTGAACATATGTTGCTCACTAGTTCAGTGGCCACCACTCTCGGGAAATGTTAGCAGGTGGTACTTCTAACTGCTTGTAAGTCTGTCGTGAAGACTGTTCATGTCCTCAGGACAACTTTTAAGATTGGTTCGTGAGCTTTGTTTGAGAAGGATAAAATGTTTTGGGTTATTTGCACGGAAAGTAAAAAGTTCGATATGTCCTACTTACTATTCAAGAGACAAGCTCCCGGTTGTGGAAACCTGTCAGTTCTCTTGTCAAGTGATTTGGTTGGTTGTTTATCTCAGTCTGAATCTGTCAACAATGACTCTAGTTTATAAACATTTTTGACATTGATTGTCGTTGAGATGAGATCGCGACTAGGTTTTTAACGACCTTTTAATTACGAGAATTAGTCTTTAATTAACAATAGTGCCGTGTTCATATTTTTTTGTGTTGTTATCGAACTTTACTGTCTTGCTTCTGCAAATAGTCCCTGAGCATTATTGATGGCAAACTTCTAAATTGATTGTCTGTTTAGAAATCCGACGTGTTTGCCACTCTTGCTTTTAACACGTTTTCTCGGGCATTTGTTTCATAGTTCAGCCATAAGACGAAAGAAAAGCACTCACTACGTAAGTAAATAGTTAGATACTGAACAAACAAGAAACAGGTATTCACTTATATAGGATTTAGATTCCAATACGAAGGTACACTCAGCGGTTTTACAAGAATTCCTTTTTACTCATCAGGGTCGCGTGTATCGAAAAGGAAAAGACTTCTTTTCTATCTTTTATCCAATGTTTTCTACTTTTACATGGACCTAAGTAAGGGACTATTTACTTATACTTTGTATCTATGTATTAGATTATGTGCTTTATAAGACATGTTTTATACGTGAACATTCCTTTTTCTTGGATCTCGGAGAACTTATTACGATTTTTTTTTACTGGTTTCATAGTTGTCTTCTAATTCTGAGTTCACTGAGCTGATATTATGAATCATGAATGATAGGGGAAATGAAGGAGGACGTTGACCCAAAAATACCTATAAAAATCTATTAACAATCATTCTATAGACCTTTTATGGATTAGAGATTTCACACCACAGAAAGAAAACATAAAAAAAAGAAACATGAACACAAACTCCAATAAAATTTCACGTAAAACAAAAAGTAAACCCGCTCCATCATCAATACAGGATAAACAGGCTCCACAAAGTCATTAACCTGTCCATCCATGCCTTCGAAAAACATTACCTTCCTCCGTCAGTCTGGTAAAACGTGAACCGCCGTCGTTCACCTGCCTCGCAAAGAATGCCTTTGTGACTTTCTCGTAAAAGATTACATTATCTCTTATAAGGAAATGCAAAGAAAATTATCGACCTTTTTACATGGTTCCGTATCGCTCATTTGGTTTTTAATTTGGGCTTTTACGGTAAGTTATTTTTGCGAGATTTTTTGGGAAGATATGTATTTTATTTTATTGTCTCCAAAATTAATGATGATCTGAACGACTGTTACAGAAAGAGGCTTAAGCAATTCGCGGTACACAATGCTCGATGCAAGATTTTGAAAACAATCTCCATTTCTTTGCTATTAGCGCCCTCTCCCTAATAGATAGATTGCTGGGCATTTTTGGACCCTTCTAAGTCTTACTATACGTATGTATAAGTAGCCCTAATAAGGGTGTATTCCGAAGTTTGAGGCTGATTGGCTTGTAGCCTTTCGTGGGAATCAATTCACACAATATTTCTAGTTGCGTTTCATCTCCTACTGTATTTTCTCTTGATCATACCAATATCCCAAACTCTCTTATTTACATGTATCTTATTTTAGTTTAGTATAAAATACGTTCGTTACTTAATAATAAAAAAAAAAACATATTCTAAAATACGGGACCAAGCAAATATTCAAAAACAGAGCTCCTTCCGACATACAATACAGTGATCATAAAAATGCTCACTGTACCCTGAATTGCTGACACCTCGATCTAAATTCACGTTGCATTGGAGACTAATAATGCGAGCCTATACACCAAGGTACATTATTCAGCGTAATAGCCGAGGCTCTAGGGAGGCGATGTCGAGACATTGCGTATTTTGTGCCCTGGTTAAAATACTGACTCTTATATTCACTGGCTTAGCGTACATGTTCGCTTTCTTGATGCGTTCGGGTATTTGAAACAGTTTTTGATAAGGAACAAATGAGCTTGCAGCCAAAACAAACCAACTCACGATCTCAACAATTCATTGAATTCCGTATAATTAACTTAATATGCCAAATATGTTACAATAATTATGATGTAACATATGGGTAGTATTAAACTATCCAGCAAAAAACAAGTCAATGTACGACTTAAACGTATGGCAATTAAGAATCAATTAGTTCTAAATGACCAAAATAACTAAAAACTCGAAGACATTTTATAAAATGGATCTGATGTTTTCATGTTGAAGGCATTGTTATTAAAAGGAACGCTGGTGCCTGTAAATCTTTGAAACTCGAAAATATTTCCCGCAAAATATAATTATTTCCTCTTCCGCGAATTCCCTAGTCTGTATTCCAGGAGTTTCTTAGGCGAAGCAGGAAAATTCGAAGCAGGAAGCACGCTATCTAAACTCATATAATAATGCTAAAGACCTTTTTTGTTCCTTTGTTTAAACTCGCTAATTTCTGGAACTTTATTTTTATACACAATTGCCAGATTCATGAGCAATAGTATACACTACATAACATTGCGCTAAGACGCACGGGAGCGGAGCAGTAACTAAATTATCACATTGCTCAACTGCATTGCAACTTCAATGCAACAAACCAAATTATGAAGTCTACCAGAATCCTAAAGCATAAAATCTTTTATAAAGTTGTTCCATAAAGCTGTAAGGCATCCACGAGCCTCCCACTTGAGCCATATTCCAACTGGAGCAGGTCAGTGCCTGAAGCTTCAACCGCTTTTGAAGCGAAAGCATATCCCAGATTCTTTTAAAGGGATTTAGGTTAGGACTCGTTTTAAGACTGAGAAACCTGAATTAGGCGCTTCTTACGAGGTGTATTTTAAGGAAATTTGCAACATTCTTGCAGTATTTCTTGTATATGCAGCTATACTTGTAAGCTGTCGCTTTTTTATCTTGTAATTTATACATCATAGTATGAAATAAAGTCGCTTTCCGCCGTTTGTACGCTTAGATCTCTTAAACTTCGCAACGGATTTTAATGCGGTTTTCTTCAATAGATAGAGTGATTCAAGGGGAAGGTTTACAGAACAGCACTATACGACCAACAGGAGCGGAGTTGTAACCAAAGACGTAACTGAACGTGGGTGATACCGTGGGGTATATTATGTAGCGTTCCAAAAATTATTTTAAATCCCACGATTTAAAGTCCTACATTGAATGGCAAATTGTTTGCTTTGTCGAAGCTGTGCTGTTATTATGAACGATGACCTCAAATTGCCACTGAAAACGATTGCTATAATAATTTGGTAATGGACGTCCCGTGTTATTGAGATACCTCTTCGCTTAAACAAATAAACAAAATGGTTCCCTTTACCATTCTGATAGAGGTCCGAAAATAGCTGGAAATGAAACCAGTGTTTTGGGAATAAATAAACATTTCTATATTTCCGTTCAAATTGTTTGCGAAGCTATTATTTGGGCTTTAAAGTTGTGTATTCAATGGATTGTGACAACGATTGCGTTGTCACATATCTATTGAGATATTCGATTTGAGCTAATTTTAGAATTAGAAATACGATTTTATACGACAAACAATTAGTATCACTCATAGACCATCAAAGAAACCTTCAAACTAAATGTAACACTTGTGCCAAAAACCAAATGCATCTAAATGTCAATTGAATCTAAGTTACATTTACACCACGCTAAATGTCGTGAGGAAACCAGCATCTTAACTTAAAATAAGTCTGAAATCACCAATATGCTTGGAGCCAGCATGGTGGTCAATACTCGTGCCTTCTCTGGTTGACAACAGGCCTATGCCCAGCAGACTAGCCTGGAATTATTTTTATTGTCTACTCCGGGCGTGCTAGGCCCCCTGTAAAACCAATAAGTTTGGAAGAAATATTAAATCAATTTTGATGTTTATATCACTGAAGTTTCTTTTCCAGTAAAATCTGTCCTGGTAATTGAGTTAAAGCAATAACTACGATAGTTTCAAGTAGTCACTGACACATATAATCGGCCAAAGCGGTATACTCCCTTTATTGTACCGTTTTCATATCCGCATTGCAAACCGTTCTGGTAACTGAAATCGTCAGTAAACAAACAATGGTCCCAAAACTCATTTCACTGGGACTTAGTAATTAAATGGATTCAGTAGAATCTCGTGTGATAGTAACGACGCGTATTCATTGTGTAACTTTACCGGAAATTGGGGATTACGTCCGTCTGTCACAGTTTTCGTAACGTGAAATATTAGATTGGAAATGGAACTGTGAATGAGGATTTTACAGACTTCAATAGAATGTAATTATTTTACGTTTTCTCGTATGAGCACGAACAAGTAGGTTTGGTTATAATAGTTAATAGCAAACAAACGGACAGCCCACCATATGTTGATTGTTATTCCTCCCTCAAGCCCTATTATTACATTGCAATTAAGTTGTCTATTTCAATTAATAATAATATTTTAATAAGAATAATAATAATTGACAATTAATAATTAACAATAATATTTTGTTGTTTTTTTTAATTGAATAAGTTGAAGCAAAAATAAAAATTGCGCCGTCTAAACACTGTTTAGGCCGAACCTAGCCAACCCCTGACCCGCCAAGGCTTATAAATTCGCCTGACATTGGTTTTAAATTTAATGTTTACAAATAACAAATTAATTAAATATCATTATTCGTTCTTGTTTATAATTTTAGTGGTTACCACTAACTGTGGCTCGGCGTCCCTAGACTCAAAATAATTTGGTCCACCTAGAAAATCATGTCGCTTTAAGTTTAAACCTTGCGTCGTGTATATAAAGCTTTTTATTGCACCCTATATAATCTATCCAATGATAGAGCAATAAAGCTAGAAATCTCTGGAATTAAAACTGCTTAACCTATAAAACTCTACTGAATCTCTGCCATGGTCATCTCGTTGCGTGTTATACGCTAGATTGCTCTTAGGAAACCACTTTACAGGCAATTAGTCCGTGGAAGAGGCGCTTAACTCGGTTGGAAAGATTTAAAATAAATTGGTATTGACATGAAGCGTCTATCAGAACCTCAAGGCATTTAGTTTGTGTCAGATTAAGTGAGGAACTTTAAGGGAGTATGTACTTATGAAAATAAGGAACTTTTACTGTGGAACTATTCTTGAAATTGTGATGAATCATACATTTTTTTTTCGCAATCCGGAGAGAGCTCAGGTGCATGAGACATGGAGGTGTCACACCAGCAGCTTCCAAACTCCGGGCTACTACTGACAAATTCGAAGTGGAAGCACTTTTTTCCCGACCTGGGAATCGGATCCAGGACCCTACGCTCATAACCACGAGACCATCAGGGCCGCGCAACGGGAACTCCTAACATTATGAGTCACTAAATCTAACTTATTAGGATAACACTACCATAATAATTCACTTATATTAAACCAACAAACCAAAATACAGTAAGACTACATTATGTATGAGACCTTTTTTTAACACTTTCAAATGACCCCACAAATCCTGCATAATAGCACACGAACCGTTTTGAAAAGGAAATATACATATTTTGCACGGAAAGGAGAAAAAACCGTGCTCGTGTCCCACTTCCAAGTTATTTCCCGACGGACGTGGAGCCGGATATCCCGGGATAAATCCGGGATGCGGCGGTGTGATGGGACCTTTATGATTGGCGTGCCCCGGTTTTTATAGCGAGAATTCGTGATGAAATTAAAAGGGATAAACGTTGAAGGGTTAAATGTTTTTGTGCACGTGCAATGACAGATGGTGTTACATTCTTCTGAAACTTCTAATTGAATGATTTAATAATGGGAAATTAAATAGGCTAGGCAGAGGTGTACCAATGTACAGACACAGTTCGCCAGTATGTTTAGGTCCCATGAAAAAGGGGACGAGCTTATTACCATTAACCGGGCACAAATCCTAACTCTGAGCAGCTGCGGAGAATTACATAGAAAAATCCAATAACAATTTGCTCGACCTGGGAGTCGAACCCAAGACCTCTAGCGTAGCAATCGCGCTTAGGACTACTAGGCTAAAGAGGGAGTCTAACGCATTGCTAACATACGTACATATACTCACGCCTTTTTCTCATTGGATAGGCGAAAACTACAGACCTGCTGCGATCTTTACATACTCCTTTTCCTCGTCCACGTTTATACATCATTATTTGCTAACACGAGGTTACATTACAAAATGGACCAGTGTTAGCAACTAACTTGGGAGTTAAATTATAACCCTGTCTAGCGCAAGAGAGCCTAAGCCATCTAGATACTCTTTGCTCCACATACATGTTATCTGTCTGGTAAGGCAATAAGGCTTTATTCCACGGGCGATTTTTTTAACGCGATGTTTTTTATCCGTGCACTGGATTTTCAACGCTGTGTTCAACTGTCGAGTGTTGCAAATTCTTTGAGCGGCAACAAAACCCTAAAAAGCCGCCTAATTTGACTGAGTAAAATGCCTGCTGGTAACCCCGTAGGTTCTTTATCTACTCGTTTTATTGAGGGATTATTATGAGAAAGTGTTTGTGTTTACGCCACTATATCTTACTTATAATTATGTTTTCTGTCTTTGCAGGTAAGCATAAGATTTTACCAGTAATTGAAGCAGTAATGGGTAAAGTTGAGGGTATTGGTATGTATGATACAAGATTACAAAGTGAACGTAAAATCAATAATGTGTAAGTAATTTAATTTCCTACTTATCTTATATAAAAACGCGTTTAAATAAGATAAGCCCGAAAATATTTCTCTCAATCCATTTCTTCAAACCTACTTAAAATTCCACAGACATAACTTAGATCAATACAGCCCATAATAACTCGACGCAGATTTAACATAAAATATTCTCGTAATGCGTAAACAAACAGCCGAAGCCGCGTGTTATATTTATATCAGCGCCAATACATAATAGGTATCTGGGTTATTACGCCTATCAGACCTTTTTTCACCGTTTGGCTGCATCGTGACGAAGGCTTTAAGCCGCCTCAGTAGTCCCATGCTTTTAATAGCATCGGCCTGTCGACCCTCACGCCAGCCAGTACACCGTCGGGAGCCAACTCATCGATACATATCGATATTGCAAACCGAATAACTCAATACTCGATAATCGGAAGCCATATTGGAAGCGTTGGCGCGAACACACTAATTCGAATACAGATTCAAGTGCGGTGATGTGTCTTTCAAGGCAGCCTTTTTGATTGTTGTATCTGTGGTTCAAGTGAGGCCTTAAAATGAGATATTAAATTTTCAAGGATTCTATAACAATTAACGTTAATTTAGTCCCGCGTGTGAAAACGACCGACAACACATTCTATGTGTACCATTTTAATTAACAGAAATTGATATAAAATATTCGTAGCTTCAATCAATTAGTGAGCTTTAATTAAAACCGAAATTAATAAAGAACACTCCCAATTCACGTTTATAGGTAAAAATTAAAAAGCACTTGAAGCTAAAAGCGTTTTTGTTGTACCTTCTATCCAAATTAATAGTATGAAAGTAATCCACAAGTTTGGATCAGGGCTCTCCTGGATTCATTAAACCTTGGATAAGTCTATTTTGCAACTTTCGATAACCCTGCGATGTACGGTGTTACGTAGGTTGTTAAAACTTAGGTACTAGTTTCATATTATTTCATCATTTCATGTTCACCTTCTACATATATTTTCAGTTACATTAATTTCCCTATTTCCACTGATAACAAAGCATTTAGCATAAATGGGATTTGAACTGTCATCAGTGTTCCTATCCATACGCAACATATTCCTTACAGATTCATCTATTAATCCAAATTCTTATATAGTGTCAAATGGATTAAAATGAAGAGTATTTCTGCTTTCTCAGGTAGAAGCTTTACATTATCACTCCCGTGTTATCTATCCTGAACGAAAAGACAAGTAAATCCACCTTGATTAATGGTTTGTTTAGGATTATTGGCATTTTTGTTAATATCTTCTTGCTTATCAAGTTACTCATGCATCCATGAATAAGGGGCGTGTTTATCGTTTTTGTAGCACAGTGTCAATCTTCTGTTATGTTATAAAAGATAACCTGTCTCCTGCCTCCTCTGTCACCTGCCTGTTCTGACGTTATCAAAAAATCTACTTAAACTTTGGTCAGCAGTGACATTCTGTTAAAATCTCCCTCGATGAATATAGATGAAGTAAGCGTGACGTGAGGTTTTCTTAAACTCACTTCGCGAGGATATCAGGACTGTACGCGCCTGCCCCGATTCCTGAATGCGGGCCTCCTCAAACTCACTTTATCAATACTCATCGAGCGAGTTGTTCCCATCATAGACCGGTGAAGTTACATTTAAGTCTGATAGGGTACGATCTCTTGAATGGTGTTGAAGTCAGAACGAGTAAGAAGAATAGCTCATACAATGATGTCATGTAGCAACTTATTAACTCTCTCTCTCATTTTCTTTCTGTATCTTTGTAGAGATGGAAAAAAAGACGCAAACTGTTGTCAAAACATCACTTTTCTTCAGTAGAATCTAACTATAACTCGATAGTATTGACTCAATAATAAAAAATTGTCGTCAGCAGCTTCGGAACTAAACTTTACTTTAAATTACGATTATTATCTCTGTATAGATATCTTTGACCTTTAGAGGTATTCAACTTGCTTCTAACTGCTCGACCAATAGGACACACGGGTCATACGTTTGTATTAATATCACCAGTATCGATTACGTGCGATAGCGTGCTTCTGAATATTTCAGTGGCACGCCATGTCCTTGGGTTCTTTCATTGTTTTGTTGTCGTTTCTATAGTGTTTCTATTTTTGGACTCTAATCGCCACATCGCATTTATTAATCGAGTTTATAGTACTTTTATGAACGTACAATTAGTATTTTTTTCACCCTTTCTTCCAAGGACTTGGTTTGGTTACGTTTACCTACGTCCAACTGGGTAGTGACGATATATCGTCGTTAGACGACTGTCATTTCTACCATTCCCGCGCCACGGCGTACGATTGCTTAAATCATTTCCATTTCAAATAAGTACAATGATTCATTGTCAATAAGTTCGAAGTCAGTGATGATTTTAATTAGAAGTGATCCAACGATATCATATCTTTATAACCTGAGTATCGTTATCACAAGCATTATTACGTAGAAATGATTCCTATTGATGATATAAAAACCTTCAATAATAATAGTTTCCCAATCGTCGTTATTAAAGAGTCTAGTCAGCTTATCAAAATTGAAACCTAAGCTACGTAGGGAACTGACAATGTCTTTCCAATTTTCTTTTGCTATCAGATATCATTGTATCGGATCTAATCAATAATATGAACTACCACAGCAACCGTGGCTGAAATTTTCAAGCGCCCTTTATTTATTTATGCCTTCGTTGAGTATTTCTTTTATATATCTGCTTTGTGCATTGAATATTTGTATGTACTGTTATTATGCTTTTTGGTAAGGATAAGATCACTCAAGTCTGGCCTTCTTCATCGTTTCCTTGTCCTCATTCTATAAATTATAAACAATTAACTATTTAATTTCTAACAGTTTCTTCATGACACATATCACTCTGCCAACCAAATGTTACTGGACATAATAATTTTCCATTTGAGAGACTTCCAAGGATACCAGGCGTCGTAAAGTATGTCTGAAACTATGATGATATCCCACTGAAGCAACAGAACTCTTGGCCTGTCTTGTCAACTCAATGCTAACTGAACTTTAATCCTCAACATTCAAAACAGTTGCTCAATCGTTCATCGTTTCTGTGAATCTAATGGACTGATGATGGTGCAGTGCGGTGAAACAATGGGGTTTCGACAATAATGCTCGGCTCAGGTCAACGACACACTAGCGTCATTCATTGGAGTGTTTGACATTGTATTGTTTTGAGGATAGTAAGCTTATATTATAGTTAGTGTCCCTGCAAAATGTAACGTTAGTTGGTAAAATGCATAAATTTTAATGAGATTTTGAGTATATTACTGGTCGAGTTTGATAGGATGTTCGACAAAGCTAAATTGGAAATCGATAGAGTATTCAACGAGAAGAGTGTCCAACCCGAGGATAATTTTGGTCCCTAAACTGTAGGTTATTTTAATTTTAGAATGTAATCTATCATAATGGAATCCATATCTATGGTATTAATTTGCAATTTATTACAAAAAGGTTTTTGATTAAAAGTTCAGTTATAAATACTGCTGTAATAAATCAAAGTGATTCAATTAGGACATAAAAAGTTGGCCCGTAAATCTCTAACGGTTTTTCTTAATCTACAAGTTTTAAAAGGTAGTTTCTGGTTTTCTAATTATAAACCAGATATATATTTATAACTAGAACAAAACGCGGACTGCGTTACTGCTACTTACGCTTTGCCAAGATTAATTTTAATTAGTATTTTGGCACCAAATGTTATTATGATTTACTGATTAGATATTGGAACTTCAAAAGAGTCTCTTGTAAACATATTGATCATTCTTGCACTTATACTTTGTATCCGAGAGGAGATGCCAACTTTGGAACAAACAGTACTGCATCTACTGCTTAATTAGTGCCCTGCAATTCGAACTCAGCGAATAAGCCCATGGAGTGTCACTAACTAACAAACAGGTCACGTAAGGGTTTACAAAGACAATAATGGAACCGAAAATTACATGTTCGTTCCAACATTGCGAAATATTTTTTTCCTCTGAATCATATTTAGGAAACTTTCAATTTCGAAGATATGAAAGCTATAAATAAACATCACGTCCCCCCACAGCTTCTCATTACCGTTGCATGCACCCGTAAACACAATTTAGTGAGTGCGTAATATTGTGCGCTATCAAAAAAGGCATTTTTCCACATGAAAAATAAAAGTCGTTTCCTAGCAAACATTTTTGCCCATGTTACTTAGTTTGATGAGCAGTGTGCGTAGTTAACGGGTATGTGCCGTGTCGTTTTACACTCCATATATTGCACCATATTCCTTAGACAGCTAAAATTAGAAGATCTGAAGGTCACCAATATGAATTTCAAACTTTGACCAAACGGCAATATTGTTTTCCACTATTCCTTATATTTATTTACAATGTATCACCCTAATAGTTTTTTAAATGACTCTCTCTTTTACGTATTTGTTCCAAATTGTAACATTACGTTTTTCATTGTTTAAGTGTAGTTAACTTATCGTCACGGAATGTTCTGTTATCGTTTTTTCTGACGTCATTTACGTCAATTGTATTGGTTGTAGCTGTAGTGTTAGGTCCTTTTTCTTTTTCTTTTACGTCTACTTCTAGAGCCCTTTATATTTCAGTCTACAAAGAATTGGATTCCTTATTGATTCAGCTTTCATTGTTTGTACTGTTAATTGTTTCTAGTGTTTCGTAATTACTACCATTCGTTCTTTTTTACTTTCATTAGTGTTTTGGTACCTACGTGCTTATCTAGCTGCATTTTCATCACTTGTATATTTATTGAAGGTTTTGATCACGTCAGCACTTATATCATCAATTGTACCTTGAAGTGGATATGTCATTAAGACTTTGCTAACGTAATGTAATTATCACTGGCTGTCGTCGTGTTTTCCGGCTTCATTCAGTCTTCTTCACTTTTACTTATGATAACACGTTTCTATTCTCCCAAGTTGTGTTGTTAAAATTTTTGAGAACAGTATAACATATCAATTCGTTTGTGTGTTCTTTTTTGTTTTGTTTATTCACTATTTACTATTCTATCGTTTTTTTATGTTTATGTTTTAACATTAATAGCTTGTAAGTAAGTTAATACTATAATTCACAAGTGTTCTTTGGGAAAGTTGTTTGTATACGTGTATAATCATGTGTTTAAGAATCGGTAATTACCAGTCACCGTGTGACAAGTTTACTGCAATTCAAAATAACTATTGTAAGTGTATTGGTAAATAAGTCAATAGAGTCTTAAATAAAGTAATACATATCAGAATCATTTGCGTGCATTTTATCATGAAACAGTTTCATTTGATTTTCATTACCCACACATTTTCATTACCTTCGCCATTATCATCTGGAACGTGATAGATGTTTTACTTTTCTTTGTATAAACACTTTTTTATCAACATCTTTAGGTAACACACGTAATGTATTATGAAGTAACGCGTCTTATCTAGAAGTGACAGCAAAGTTGTATAGTTTAACGTAATTAATCACAAAATCACAGCTCTTGTTTAATATTCAACGAGGTCAGTATGGGTTATCCGTGTTTGTACAGAAACCACAATAATTCGCAATTCTGCCAACGAAACAACAATCTGTTTTGATTTCCATCTGTCATTAATATTGATGACGTTAATTAATCGTGGGTTTGATTGTAACGGAAACATTATTACGGGATTGCAGATTTGGGGTCAGAAATACCGGTTTGACTGTAAATTATGATTAATTAGTATATCATCACCGAATCTTGATACACAAAGCGTTAATATAGAAACCGAAAACGGGTTTATTCATGTCACTTTATAAAAAGTTTACTTCAATAACACGCAAAAGGAATTCGCACACGAACGGCTCCTTATCACCGTACAATATTAAGATCAAGTAAAAAAAAAAAAAAATATTTGTAGTTTTAACGGCGATAGTAATACACTCTGAAAATTTCAACTGTCTACCTATTACGGTTCATTAGATACAGTCCGCTGACAAACAGACAGACGGACAGCGAAGGTTTGGTAACAAGGTTCAGAATATTAAAAACGAACAAACTTTCCGTCAAACACTTCACAGAATAAAGAAGACTACAAAAAGTGATCAGAATAAACAATAAAGTGACGTAACAAAACAAAACACAATCTTCACAGGTCTAGCTCACAAGCTAGACCTCATATTTAACAGAACAGTAAACAAACTCAGTCAAAATAAATCCTCAAACGATGCGACACCGTGTGCTGCCGATACTGGCACCGGTGTTCCTGTCCAAGCTATGGCGGAGGAGACGGCGCGCCAAGGCCATCGAGAAGTTCCACGGGGTAAATATACTTTGGAACCCTTTAGCAGTAGTAGGGCTCTCTGTGAATAAGCTCGTCCGGGGAAGTACTATCACCGTTCCTGTTTCTACTTTCTTCTTCTATTCGTGTCGATTGACTCGTTTTTTTGTATGACCAGTATTGAGCTGAGCAACCTGTATGTAATAGCTCTATCATTGGCCTCGTTTAGATCTTTGATGGTGCAGGTGCACGACGGGCAACTAAGGAAGTGACGCATCACTGTGCTCCACACAGCCATTGCGTTTGGGATGGGTGAAGAATGCCCTGTTACCTGAATACCTGTTTCTGCCGCAAAGCAGCGCTGCTGTCTTCCGGTTTGAAGGGTTACAAGGTCATGAGACATTTCAACTTTCGTCTCTGGGATGGCAACGTATTTGCAAGGCCCCTGGTCTTACAGATGTTTAAGCGGCGACCACTTAACATCAGGTGGACCGTCCGCTTGTTTGCTGTCCAATTATATAAAAAAAGAACCCTTATTTTTGTGGAGAAATCCGACGTCCGACGCTTACCGACTAAAACCGCACGGTTTCTCCTGCTACCATGAGTCGCGAGCCTGGTATTCGCATGACGCTTGACATGATTTAGGATCCTCACAAATCCACATAAGACTAGATCCAAATCTTCAAGGTTCAAGTTTAACTAAGAGTCACCCGGACTTTTCTATTTTCCATAAATAAGATTGCATTTTGATTTGGAGACATCAAGCCAAGTAGAAGTAATGTATCTAAAAGCGAGCCCGCACTGCGAAGCGATTTTATAAGCACGATTTCTCCAAGAAGTAGCTTTTTAATACATTACCGTTGCGATTTTTTATCACCTTTGCGTGCACTTCCATATAAATTGATGATTATGTCACATTTCTGCGATAAAAAAATGTTCCGATAAAAATTGCATGATGATCGCTAGTGCTTATGCAGTTGTCAAGCGTAAATTGCGACACATCGTATTTTAGAAAGAAACTGTCATGCTGGTATGAGCGAGGGAGACGACAATTTACAAAGCCGACAATTTTTTTCTAAAATGATAAATCAATATTTACCTTTAGACAAGAAAATGTGAGAAATATAATTGAGTTCTCAGATATGTCTTCGTTTTTAAAATAAAATACCATTCCAGTTATAAATGCAGGCTCCCATAATTTAGAATTTTAAATGCTAACCATAGCTTAGTAAAAAGTAATTGCAGGCTATTAAAATAAGTGGAACACCATAACGTAACGATTTATTCCCAAAGTTTAATTATTAGTATTCCCACTATATCCAATGGGGAATGTAGTTCAGTGTTACAAATTACTGCACTTACATAACACCGGATATCAATGTTACCAGCCTTGGTCTTCTTCCACATTTGGCAGGAGAGATACTTTTTAATCTCGCTACAGACAATTAAAAATAATATTTTTATTTTAACCTTTTTTATTATTTTAACCCTGAACCGTTTCTAAACTGGCGATGTTAAAAGGCAACATTTTCACAATAATTCGTAAAAGAGTTGATTAATAACAAGAAAAATAAATCTGATAATGAATTTTGAAGTGTCATGTCAATACCAATTTAAGATTCATTTTATACAAGAATTCTTCTACTACAAAGTTGACAGTTTGTGAGGCTGGATGGATCTTTGTTACACTTTCACGATCCAATAGTTAAACGGAATTAACTCAAATTTGGCAGTCATTGATTTAGCTTAGCACATAGGCTAATTTTTATCCCGTTTTTTTCCTGTGTGATTATTTAGGGTTTAACTTTAATTGTAAGGTCAACAAAGAAGTCGTAGTCAGAAGCTGTTATGGCCATAATTTTCCAAGACCAGAAGAGGGGGGGGGGGCTTAGATATTTCTAACAAATAAGCAGAGTAAATACTAATCAAAATCAAATTAAGAAATTGAAATTAAATACGGGCTTCTACTTAAACTTTAAGAATTCCTTGATGTAATAATGGCCACTGTAGAAGCGAAACTAATTGTTAATTTCATTATCATTAGTTTTAGTCAAAAATATTCGCTTTTATTTTTAATCGCAGCTTGTCTGTGACCTATCCGGCAGTTTGGAAAGTAGCTAAAAGATTTTCCTGTTATTAAAACCGGCGTTCAGACATCATGGATTAACATCGCTTTCTCCACGACTAATAGTCAATCACGATACTGAACAATGTTTAGAAAAATGCCTTTTATTATATGAAACTCTTTGTTATTTATAAAAGCTATTTGCTGATTCAGTATTCTGCTCCGATCTTGTCGCGTTGTTCAGGATTACAAGATTTTAATAAACCAGGAACAAGGTCCAAATTCCCTATTCCAAAAGGTGAGTCATACGTGAAAAAATGAAATAGACTCTCAATATCCGTCTCTTATGAAAATAAAGCTTTACAATGTTTTGTATATTACATGAATCAAATAAACATACATATGGATGTAAAGATGTACAATAGGTACAAATAACGAAACTACTCGGCATAGCTGTCATCATGAATCTTTACTTCATATTCTGAATTTATTTTAAAGGCTAAATTATAACCATAACATCACAAACTACTGGTACTTTGACCTAATTTGTTCGACCTATGTCTAGATTAGAGCCCGCATACCAGACCTCTCTCGAGGCATGAATCTCAATTAAGTTCCACCAGATTTCATACAAATCCTTCCTTAATCGTTCAAAAATGAAATTCACGCTAAAACACAGTCTACCTTTAAGCAGTTCTGTTCAAAACCAGCGTGCAAATTCAAGCTAAACTGAACAAAAGGTTTGCAAGCAAAAGGGATTTTAGAACTGCCTGAGTTTTCTCGTAACGAGATGCCTTAGGCAAAGGCAAACACACGGGAAGCCTAACAAAGTGAAGCTTACGTAAAGAAAATAAAACTTGTTCTCATAACGTACAGTTTTATACTTGGTTTGTAGTGTTAGAGGACGATGCTATGCGAGGTACTTAGTTTCATTTTCTATGTTTCCTTTTTCTTTTCGGAGAATCTTTGCCTTCTTGATGGTTTTCTTTTTCTTTTTAGGGTCAAGACTTATGCACTGACGCCTGTACACTGCTTTTTATCATCCTCTTGCCTTGATCCAAATTTATTTGAAGTCCATAACTATTAATGCCCGATTAATGGCAATAGGCTCGCCCCCTATTACATGGGACCTTAACATACCGGCGAACTGTGGGTGTACACTGGTACACCTCTGCCTAACCCTTAGGGGAATACAGGCGTGATGGTATGTGTCCATAACTGTGTGTCAGTATTGTCTTCTTCTGCCATGTCATCCTTTCTTGTCTTATCATTTTAACAATGATTGTGTCATCTCTGTATGAGAAGAGGCCTTTGCCCAGTGAGACAATAATAGGCTGGTATTATTATATTTGTTTCTGATCGATACTCTGTATTGCTAACTCCAGTGTTGCTGGACCCACGCTATTCCCAGTCCACTTTACATACTACGACGTTTCATAACGCAATCTGACTACCGTCTTGTTCATTTATCTATCGGATAGTCCCGAGTGCCCTGTTCTTGTTCCAAGTTTAATCTTGTAAACCGTTGACCCAAATTTTGGACTGGTACCGCTGCCATGTCGAATCTTCAAGTTAGATTCGGCCACTGATCTATCTGTACTAAGTTACGATAGACATCTAACAGCCCAATTTGTATTCGGGTTTGTGCATACCTTTTCCAGCAAGAATTCAATAGTTAGTTCCCGATTTCTGATTTGAATTTCTTGACGTTCATGTTTGTCTTTTACATCTCTGTAGATACCTATCTATACTAGGTACTATTATAAAGCTGAAGAGAAGAGTTTGTTTGATTAAACAGTCTAATCTCAGGAACTAGTGAGTAGTGATCATCTTTGAATAAATCTGTTTATGTAATGTAATCCGTACATTGAGGAAGTTTATAGGCAATAATAATGTAATGATTTTACTTGCCTTTATTTTTGCCTATAAATGTATATATCTACTAATTTGTGCCCGCAATTTTGTCTGCGTGTATGTCAGATATCGCACGCACAGATAAGGTCGCTGATTTCTATGTAGCCTTTGTCCTTCTCAAACTATGTATTAAAAAAATATATATTATCATCGATTCAGTGGTTTTGCCGTCATGAGGTAATAGACAGACAAACAGAGTTACTTTTCTATTTATCACATTAGTCTACTCAATAACAAATCTTGATATTTTATCAAATTATCATTCAGTACATACCTAGATGAAGGGAAAGGTCACGTTGTACCTCGTAAACAAACTTCATTCAACTGGCTTTAGTTACTCTCCTCACGTTCGCTCTGTAGCCGGAGGGTAATATATTTTAGCGAAGGATAATTTAATACTAGAAGACAAATGTAGTTCATAAAGTCTGTACGCCATCACATTATCTACGCACGCTATATTATAATTAGCTGATAACAATGATTGATTAGATTAAGCTGTTAGTGAAGGGCCCCTGTGTAAATCCTGCCATCAATCTGAGGCCTTCTCGCCGTGAATCATCGCTTTTAATGCATTTACAATTCTGTTTGGTGTAGCATAACGTATATTCTAGAATGATACCGGGGGATTGTGCTAGAATATTGCATTATGATCTGTGTTAATTGGGAAACATTGTTGCAACAACATGTTTTTGTGTTGTGATGTGTTTTCAGAAACATTTAATATTGCAGGCAACAATTAAGGGTAAATGTTTTTTAATTAGTACTTGGCATTACTTTGAGAATTCACTTAGAAAGAGTGTTATAATTTCAGGATTTACTTACACGTTATATCATTTTCAATATAGCTACTGTCAAACGTTAAATTGTGATTCTTAGCCAATCAACTAACTACAATGGGTATGGGATTTGACAAAAGATTAATTACACTTGGCTAAACTATTTGTGCTCAATCATTCATTCATTGTTATCACCTGTTATTTTCCTAAGCTAGCAAAGATAAAGGGCGTCAAAATAAAGGAATTCCCTGCCACTGGCAGTACAAATCCATGGTCGGGTAAGCACGGAGCGAGAGGTGAATGACCGCGATGTCGCGACTAGGGTTCAGTTAGCGCGAGAGACGGTGGCGTGGCTACCGAGAAATAGGAAGCACTGCTGCTATGGGAATTGTAGGATTATGGGATTGGGGACTGTGCCGACAGCGTGCTCCGTGGAAAAGGCTAGTCAAATTTTAGATAATGAATAGAAAAGGATTAGTGTACTAATATCTAAGCTAATGGTTAGCTCATGCTTAAGTTTAGTCGGTTTGCCGACAAATCACTTATAACAAATTTTAAATTTCGATCGAGATTTTGAAATTACTTTATTTTACGAGAAACTGGTACAAGCCTAGATTAACAACAACAACAACATACCATCACGCCTGTATTCCCCGAAGGGTTAGGCAGAGGTGTACCAATGTACACCCACAGTTCGCCGGTATGTTTAGGTCCCATGTAATAGGGGGTGAGCCTATTGCCATTAACCGGGCACAAATCCAAACTCCGAGCTGCTACAGAGAATTTAATAGAAAAACCAAATAACACTTTTTGCTCGACCTGGGAATCGAACCCAAGACCACTAGGCCAACGAGGCAGTTACACACACAATTATTATACAATAAAAAAAAATGTTTTGTTGCACCCACTAACTTACGCCGTTTAGCCCTCTTTCATTACTTACTCAATGTTTTTCTGACATTTAGGTACTCATTTAGCTCTAATACACCCTGACGATACCAAAGTATAGCAACAACTAAGATCTCCAACCATATTCCAGCTTGATTTATTACAATTGTTCCTTTATTACCGTAGCGGAGATTAATAGTCTCAAATTAATTACGTATACATCATAAAATACGAATAACTATTCTAGCATAAATTCCAATGTATTGTAAACTAGCTTTTACCCGTGTTTTCGTCCGTAAATGTCGGTTATCGCGAAAGCAGACCTTCGTCAGCTTTCGCCGCGTCGCGTCGCGACTTTTCGCGTAATAAAAAGTAGCCTATGGCCTTTCATGAGATTCTAACTGACCGCGTGCCGAATTTCATCAAAATCGGTTCAGAGGTTTTGGCGTGAAAGCGTAAAAGACGGACAGAGTTACTTTAGCATTTATAATATCTATTACTACCAATGAATAAGTACAGAAACGTCCGGATTCTCCTTTTAAATGTTATGTTGAATCTAAATGGAAATTATTAAACGTATTTCATAGTTGACACAATGAATAAAGCTTTTAGGAAAGACTCTGGAATTTGGACACTGTTTTGTTTAAATGGAACTTGTAATAAAAGCGGTATTTTACTGCTTGTGAAGCTTTCCTTCTGGGAGTTAGTTTCAGCAGTTTATTGACTTAAGTCTTCTTTAAAGCTTTTCCTAAAGTTTATTTTATCAAATACCCTTTTCTTCATTACTAGTGTCAACAACTTTTAATATTTCTAAGAATGGCTTTCTTTAATATTGTTATTTAACCATTTATGTTCATACATGTAAACAGACAAATTGGATTCTCTTCTAGCATATCTGCTATAGAAGATTGTATAGTAAGAGATGTGAAAACAATCCAGCAATAATTTCTGCTCAATGTTAGTTTGATGGCCAGTTTAGGTAGTTAATGGGTATCAGATGTTTCTTTGTCCGTTAGGGTTGTAAGTGTGGGACGGCCCCCACGAAGTGGACACACGACCTGGTATAGGTCGCGGTAGCCTATGTCCAGCAGTGGATGTCGTTCGGTTGGGATGATGATGTTGATAATATGTCTATTTACACCCAGAGTGTATCATTTTGTCATTGTATTAACATAGTTTGTCTTGTAAATTTCCAGAGTGCGTCGGAGTCGTCAGCGGGCGCGGGTGGCGGGGGCACGTCGGGAGGCAGCGCCCGGGTCTCGTCGCGCTCGCGGGCGTCTGAGGAACCACACATTGGTCAGTATCAATCCACAAGAAGATTTATTACAATGTTACAGATCAGGGTTCAGAACTAGTGTAAATTAGAGCATGGCAAGCAATGCAACATTTTATAAAAGATAGTTTTTACAAGCTTTAAAGAGCCTCCACGCTTGTTTTATATCTTGTGTGTAAATCCTCATTCACTTTATTTCCCGCACTTACCCTTCTTTCCACATTAGCATCAAACTTTATGATTTTTGCTAAATACTCTTTCACCACTTCTCTCTTACCACTCCTTCTGTTTAAAAACTATTTACTATTCGTTGTGTCTCCGTCCTAGCAGTTAGCTATCCGTTTTCATTCTTCACGTTCGTCCGCTTTGCCATCTTTGGTACAGAAAGCGAGAAACTTTAAGGAAAAATGATTACACTATTTTCCGCTTTCACAGCGAGATTTACTATCTAGTCGGTGGTTTCTCGACACAAATCGTTTGTTAGACGCTTATTGTTCTCATTCCTTCAATCTTTTGTTCCTGTTTTATGGTTTATTTTTTATGTGCATACTATTTTTAGATAGATGATGCCTGATAAAATACATCGAGGTGTTAATATCATGGACCGGCTATGATATTAAAATCTACCTCGGCGTATTTTAAATGAAGTGAGTTTGAAGTGAGCTGTTGGTTGATAGCTCGCCCAAATTCACCAAGACGGAAGTTTTATAGTATAGACGGGCTGTTGATCATTATTGTAACGTGCGGTTTCTCTTTATTTCTTCTTTGGTCAAGGAAAGCCACTACAGTGTCCTTATTGGTGACGTTCTTCAGAAAGGTCGGGTGCGCTATACTCGTAACCGGCGTGCTTGTTTGACCAGATGTATGAACATGGACGAATTGAAAGGATTATGTAAGGATCGTAAGAAAAAAGCTTTTCTGCCCACCCCCATGCGAAAAAGACGTGAGTTTATATACGTATGTGTTGATCAAGGAACAAACAAAATTATGTTCCTCATTTTTATGACCGGTATTAACTTTTCTTTTGTTTTTCTTTTTTTTAGGAAAGTACAAGCTTCTAAAGACAATCGGCAAGGGCAACTTCGCTAAGGTGAAGCTAGCGAAGCATGTGCCCACCGGCAAAGAGGTCGCCATCAAGATTATAGACAAGACACAACTCAACCCTGGATCACTGCAGAAGTTGTTCAGAGAGGTACGTCGCAAATGATGTTGTATACGACGGTTGTAACAGAATTGAGAATAACAAATCCAATATACATTCCAGGACTTGAATATGGAGTCACCAAGTATAAGCATACCATAGTCAAAGTATTATTTATGAATTAAAGAAAAATATATACAAGGTGTTAGTTTAAACAAGAGACGTACATTAAAGGATTGTAGTGCTTTCAAAAATAAACCACTTTTACTATGAAATTAAACTTAAAATTGCTAAAGCGTTAAAAGTTATGCAAACATAAATGTCAAAGTGAAAGTCAAGGTCAAAGCATTTATTTCAATTAGACCATTTACAGGCACTTTTGAATTGTCAAGAAGTTACATTTAAAAGGTGAAGCTAGTAGCTCGTTCCAAAGCGTAGGTCTCTATGGAGAAGAACGAGCAAGAAACTCCATGGACACTCTTTTCTTTCAATTTGGTTTTTACAAAATCTTGGTTACAATATTCTTGTTGCTTCTATGTGTGAAAACAATGAAGATGTATATAAAACAATACAAAAAAAAAAATAGTGCCTACTAAAGATGTAAGCCATAGCAGTTAAGAGATGACCAATCCCAACTGACAGCGCACGCGCCACCGTCAGCGAGACATTTATGTGAGCATGACAAAGCTCTCAACCACCATGCTTATAGTGTCCAAAACAATGTATGGAGCAGTTGATTTTTTTTCCGACTTTACGGTTCGTACTATAGTAAAAGTTGTTCATTTTCATGAGTACTGCGCTCCCTTAAAGCAAGACCCTCGATTACCCTAAAACACCCTGTTTATTATAAGCCGACATACTGACCATCATTATTGGGTTAAAAACCCATACTAAAAATCCAGTTAAAATCGTAGCTGCCGAACGCATGAACCGATTTTGATTTTATATTTGTGTTTGAAAGGTCCATTAGTCAGGAGTGTTCTTAGCTATGTTTGATAGAAATCGGTTCAGCGGTTTTAAGTTTAAGTTATCAGGACTTTTGTTAGCTGCGGTAGGGATTTTTATTTTTCTGTAGGGGGTTACTTAAAAATTTTAATTTTGTATATTTTTATACACGCTTTTATTGTTATAACTTATTTGTTGTCATAGCCTGTCTGTTTGTTAGCTTTTTCCTCTACTATGTTGATATCGGCTTCCAGTCTAGCCAGGTACCATGTAGCGACATCCACTTTATCTGACTTAAATATTAACTTGAATGTTTCCAGGTCCGGATAATGAAGATGCTGGACCATCCGAACATAGTGAAGCTGTTCCAGGTCATAGAGACTGAGAAGACGCTGTACCTCGTCATGGAGTACGCGTCAGGCGGCGAGGTATGTATCAGAATATTAAGCTGCTGGTAGACCAGAGCATAAAATTTAGATTGCATTGGAGATTATGTCGAACAGAATCTTGTTTATTTTATGTGACAAGTTAAAGCACAAGTATATTATCAAGAAAAATCTGTAAGGTATAGTTTGTTTGTTTGTAAGAGGTGGATAATTTATAGAAGTACTGCCTCGGTAGCCTAGTGGTCCTAAGCGCGACTGCTACGCTAGAGGTCTTGGGTTCGATTCTCAGGTCGAGCAAAAAGTGTTATTGGGTTTTTCTATGAAATTCTCAGTAGCAGCTCGGAGTTAGGATTAGTGCCCGGTTAATGGCAATAGGCTCGCCCTCTATTACATGGGACCTAAACATACCGGCGAACTGTGGGTGTACATTGGTACACCTCTGCCTAACCCTTCGGGGAATACAGGCGTGATGGTATGTGTACTGCTTCGGTTACAAAAACTCTTTTACTGATAGAAAACTACAAAGTTTGAGTGAACAGGCTTCTTCTGGGTAAATTCATTTTATCTATGACACCTCCGACCTAGACTAAAGTCCGAGCTTATCCATTTCAAATAAAAGAAAAAATTGCTGTTATTGAGTCTTTTTTAAGGATAGGAAATCGTCAAATGCTTCTTCCGCTCTGGGCGGAGCAGAAGGGAATATCAGACTCTTACTGACAAAAACCCATCCGTGTTCCTCCAAATGCCCTTTTCCATGGTCGCGCACACCTAACTCTCAGAAGCAAAAGCTAGTAATAATATACTGTTTTGAAATATTCCAGGTGTTTGATTACCTGGTCTTACACGGCCGCATGAAGGAGAAAGAAGCCCGCGCCAAGTTCCGACAAATCGTATCCGCTGTACAGTATTGCCATCAGAAGAGGATCATACACAGGGATCTCAAGGTTAGTGAAAAGCTTTGTACTCCAGGTTCCTTCGTCATTATTGCCTTATTAGATAGAAAACATTTAAGGACTTTTGAATAATCAATTAACTTTAAATGGAGGAATATATATGGTGGTTTGACAGCTTTCATACTACAGTATATCGAATTGTCATATAAACGGTCTCCACATACATATTTATTGCCTGCTCCGTTGGTCTCGTGGTCGCAAGCGCGAGTGATGAGTGTGGGGTCCCAGGTTCGATTCCCAGGTCGGGCAAAAAGTGTTATTGAGTTTTTCCATTAGGATTAGCTTAGTAGCAGCCCGGAGTTTGGAAGTTGGTGGTGTGACACACCCGTGCCTCGGAAAGCAGTTGGTCCCGACTGTCATTCGTAGATATTTAACAATCGTTACAGATAGTCAGAAGCCAGGAAGTCTAACCAAGGGGTATCGTGTTGCCCAGTAACTGGGTTGTGGAGGTAAGATAGGCAGTCGCTCCATGTAAAACACTGGTATTCAGCTGCATCGAATTAGACTGGAAGCCGACCCCAACATAGTTGGGAAAAGGCTGAGTAGATGATGATGACATAGATATTTATTGAAAATACGCTTCCACAAAGAAATCAACCCAATTTAAGACTACAAGTGCGTTTGGTTATTTTTATTCATAACAATAAGTACAACATCTTACAGACTACTCCAATTAATAATAAAATATACTTAACATAAAATTCCTCAATAAAAATACTCAGTTGTATCCCTCCTTCAATTCATCTTTCCGCTCCAGATACTCGACAGGCTATCAAAAATATGTTTGTTCTTGTTTTGCACCGTCACTGACTCCCAAAAGTAAACTGCACATACAATAATGATTAATGTTCGTGTTCCAGGCGGAGAATCTCCTGTTGGACGGCGAGATGAATATTAAGATAGCGGACTTTGGTTTCTCTAACGAGTTCACTCCGGGCGCTAAGCTCGACACCTTCTGTGGCAGTCCGCCCTACGCCGCGCCTGAACTTTTCCAAGGTACGATTACTCTTTACCCAAATACACAACTGCAAAGGAGAGCTTATGTGTTTCACGGCTGCCTGTAATAGTAACTACTTTTGCAGGCCGCGAGTTTCAGTAAGCTGCTTTGACCCTTAATCAAGCCTCTGCTGATATTGTTGATGTTTAAAATCGACGCTTTGTGCGGCGTTTTTCACGCTCGGTTTTCAAATTTGCACATTAATTTTACGCTATTATTTGTTTTAGGAATTGGTGGTTAGTTTGAGGCGTTTAGTGTTTTTTATCTGGAGCACAGATAATACTAATAATTATGTTATTTTTTTCCGCCACAATAAGCATAACTTACAATAATAACGTTTATTTGTTAGTTAAATATATTACTCTTCCTCGTCATGCCACTAAATAGCACAAGTTCAAGTCCCTTATTTCATTTATCTTCAATAACCTCAACTGCCTCGTTAGTCTAGTGGTCCTTACCGCGACTGCTACGCTAGACGTCTTGGGTTCGATTCTAAGGTCGAGCAATGTTATATTGGGTTTTTCTATGAAACGCTCAGTAGCAGTTCGGAGTTAGGATTTGTGCCCGGTTAATGACAATAGGCTCGCCCCCTATTACATAGGTCCTAAATATACCAGCGAACTGTGGGTGTAAATTGGTACACCTCTGCCTAACCCATCGGGGAATACAGGCGTGATAAGTGTGTCGTAACCTCAACATCTTTTCCTATCTCCTCCCTACAGGCAAGAAGTACGACGGTCCCGAGGTGGACGTGTGGTCGCTCGGCGTGATCCTGTACACGCTGGTGTCAGGCTCACTGCCCTTCGACGGCTCCACGCTGCGGGAGTTGCGGGAGAGGGTGCTGCGCGGGAAGTACAGGTACGTGCGAGTACACCCACATGCACAGATGGAAGTCTGACGTAGATCTGTGAAGTTAAACTGAGCTTGTCGCGGTCAATCTTTGGATGGGTGACCATCAGAAGGCTAATTCCCGTAACTATAAATGTTTTCAATCTTGTCGTAATCTCATTTCGGCGACAATCAAGGTCAATAATTTGTCAAAAATGTATGTTGTACGTTATTTTCGTAATGAGAATGTTCTTAGAAATTCGAGAACTGCATCTCAGGTATAACTGTGGTGGTCTAGCTATGGAGCCAATATATATCTCGGGGTGCTGAAAAGCTGCACAAACCATTTGTAGCTCGACAGTGTAAAGTAAGCTAGACATTGTGGGTTAGTAAGACACCGATATAACCTTAAATCAAAGTCAAAACACTTTGACTTTGGATATTAATGATGCTAAATCGCTCCGCTTTCACACACAAAAAAATCTTGACTGATATCAGTCACTACTCAGTTCAAAAACGAAATAAACAGATTCCATTCAAGCCGAACTCCATTCTCCACAGAATACCCTTCTACATGTCAACGGACTGCGAGAACCTCCTCAAGAAATTCTTGGTGCTCAACCCTGCGAAGAGAGCCTCTCTCGAGAGCATCATGAGAGACAAGTGGATGAACACAGGCTACGAAGACGACGAGCTGAGGCCCTACGTAGAGCCGCAACAGGACTTCAAAGACCATAATCGGATAGGTGAGGATACCATAGGTATACTTCCGACCTCTTGATTTAAGGCTATGCTCGGGAATTTTCGGGAACCTTCGGGAATCTTCGTTCATGGTCATTTAGTTCTAAGTGCGGTGGCGCTGCAGCTATTCATTAATAATAAAAAAGTAATTTTGTATTGACATAACGCAGTAAATGTTTTTGAATTGTTGTCATTTAAATTGTTTATTAGCTGCAGTGTAAACAAATTATGTAAGACGTATTAGTTAATTGGTCCAGTTCAGAGAATATTGTTATTTATCCAGATATAGTAACTTTTAAAATATTCAAGTTGAATTGGAAATCTAGACATTATTAAAACTCTGAAAATAAGAGGTGGTATTCACAAATAGGTATTACATTCATGGGTCGACTTTTCAATCATCAGATTGCTCTTACGAAAGAAAAAGCATGACGGGTTCGCAGCTTTTAAAAAGAAAACATGTCAATCTGTCAAATCCTTACTTAAAAGTTATCAGACTATTGAAAAGTCAACCCTAAAGCTATATAAGCTTAGCGCGCAATTCCAGAAAGCTAGATCTTAATAAAATAAAAGTAAATACTTACTTAAGAAAACGCTAAGATACAAAGCTTGATAAGTAATTAATTGACATGAGCTTTCACTAATTAAATCACATTTTTTATGGATTGGACCATTACACTCAATGCAGACAGACCAGCAATGTGCTCCTAAACTTTTTATAGATTAATTGATAACAAAATACAACAGAAATAGAGTTGATAATTGCGTAATTGGATACTTGACATACTCTTTATGAGCTGTCAAAAGGCGATTTCGTATAGCATTAGGAAACTATGACGTCACTTATTTACCAATTCAATCGGCTAACGATTTATAGCGACATCTATCGCTCAAACATGCGAACTACTACGACAAACTGACGTTGTCTGGATTGTGCTATCAAAGTTCGCCCCGATGTTACTATACGTACAAAAATCCCGACAGCAACCGTCGGGCAGTAGTCCACCAGACAAAACATCCGTCTGGTCGGAGGATCCTCCCTTTTCTATGGAGGATGAGAGGCTTTACATCCTGTTTCTCATTCCTCCATATATTTATTAATATCAAAGCAACTCAATAATATAATAACATAACATAACATACCATCACGCCTATATTCCCCGAAGGGTTAGGCAGAGGTGTAACAATGTACACCCACAGTTCGCCGGTATGTTTAGGTCCCATGTCCATAGTGGGCGAGCCTTTTGCCATTAACCGGGCACAAATCGTAACTCCGAGCTGTTACTGAGAATTTCATAGAAAAACCCAATAACAGTTTTTGCTCGACCTGGGAATCGAACCCAAGACCTCTAGCGAAGCAGTCGAGCTTAGGACCACCAGGCCAACGAGGCAGTTATATAATTTTACTGTGAATTGAAAATTAATCGGGTTTTTATGATATCTTTTGTTTAGGATTCGACTACCGGATTGCGTAAAAAATAAAAAATACCGCATACAATTTCCAACTCTATTGTCTTCTCTCTTAAGAATTAAATTAATTGAAAATTGCTCGTCCATATTGCTGCACTGTTGTGCTGACGTTTATACCACGATATACTTCAACACTAGCTTCATTCACAATCACATCACATACAAGTACAATAATTAAGTAAATAATAATTACTAACGCTTTGTTTTTGAATACTTCCAGTTAACAAAGCTTATTACTAACTTTACTAATTGTAACTCTCACCCGAACACGACATGCTCATAGCATGCTGTAAGCACAAAGTACAGGATGTGAAATATTGAAAAGAGATCATGCACATAAAAGAAGACTAGGTTTTACCCGTGACATCGTTCGCGTGAAAGATTTAAGTCAAATCGGGTCTGTAACGTGACCTACCTACCTGCCAAATTTTAGCTTCATAAGTCAAGTAATTTTCGAGATCTTGTGTGACCTTCCGCTTGTATAATCTAAGATTTAGTCGTGCCACACTGGCTATCATAAAATCATCCACGGGTTTTGTTTTAAATTTGCCTTACACTAGTAATTTCTCTTGTAAGGTTAGGGCCTTTACTAACCTATAAAATTAAATACATAAACAGCCATACCCAGAATAACTGTAAGCCATACAAATATTTGTTCCAAATTCCAAAGTTTGAATCCAACCCGGAATGCGCAGCGCAGCAGCTAATCGCTCGGCTTCTGCACCAGCCGTATCGTCATTTATAAACAAAAGTGTTGGCCCATGTTACAATTTTACAAATAAATATTCACAACCGATGAATTTAATGTAATATGTGTTTTGAGCATTCTTTACTTCACATACTGTACATGGAAAGCTACAATAAGCTACTAATATTAATTTCTGCTAACTCGTATTTAAAAATATACATTTCTTATTATTCCATGCGTACTTTCGGCACAGCGCAAATTGGTACGTGATCGCAAGGGGATGTGTGTTATGTGTTTTAGGGGTCAAGGGGGGGTCTGTCTTGTTGTATCACTTTGTAAAAAATTACTTGATTCTAGTAAAACAAGCCATCTTTCAATAATTGAGTTAACTACGTCTAATTAATTTAATATGACAGTTATGTTACATTGCTATCCTGCAAAAATAGTGAAATATGCATAGAGAACTTATTCTTAGAACAGTTTGAAAGTTAATTAGCTTTAAATACTTATCTAAAATCATTACTTTGAAATGTGATAGAATTCAATATGTTTTTATGGTTCGTTTAGCACGTCTACCGAACTGTGCTTCATGAAATATACAGACTTATTGTTATTGTGATAAAGATTAAAATTACGTGCGCTGCCACACATTGTACTAAAGTAAAATGCAGTGCGGAAATCTCATAGACTCAAACACTGAAAGCCGATTAATCTTCTGTTTCTTGTTCGAAAAAAAAAAACAATAACAAAAATTACAACTCCTATATACAAATAAAACTTAACAAAACAGTGCAACGTGAAATTCAATGCATTACATGCGTTTGTGCTTAGCTTATTATAAACAATCAAGTTTTACAACGAGACACAATTTTATTCTACCATTATTTGCGTAATTACGATATTTTTTTCTAATGGCAATACTAATGCACGCAAGTAACTGCTTTTTAGACTTGCATGTGTCGTTTTTATGCAGCTTATTTTTAATAGAAGGCTTTTTTTAATACGCCTGTAATATGGATCCTATTTAATATAAATGTTAGAAAGTGCTATTGTTATATGTGTTGTATGGTTATGTAATTGTAAAGAAGTACAAATTCAATGTCAAAGTCCACAATACTCCATTCTTCATAACATAAGACAAATATCGTCGTAAAGCTATCGTTTTTTCAATGGTAGCTTGTTATAATCCTCGTTATTTCACGATAAACACAAAGTATTGTAAACTAGTTGCCATTGTCATTAAAAAAAATACATTTAAATGTAGTTATTTCAACAGTATACCCTATTACTATCAATATTTGGCTGCTTTTTGTGTAACGCTATAAACAAACGGAGTATAGATAGTAGATAATTTTGGTGTTCTTAGGTGTTGGTATACTCAAGTAACAAATATATATAAGGAACTATAAATGTTTTAGAAGTTTCCTGTGCATGATCGTGTAGACGTGTCACGTGTACTATTACAGAATAGATTCAGGCGTTATTAGGTGTCGCATGCGTGTTGTATTGAAGTAATCTATGTATTTTAATCCCCATGATTATTTTGTCAATTTTTCTTTGAATTCTACATTTATTATCTTTTTTATTTTTGTCTTAACTAAATTATTCCGCCATGTTTGTTGTTTGGTTTTTTAAAACCGTTCGTTTGTTGAAATATTTAATTATAGTGTATTTTTTAATCTCAGAGACTAAATTGACAGATTCATACGTCAAATATAAAAATAATGTTCTTTCCGCACATAAACATAAAGGCCGCTGCACGTTTGTTACACTCGACGCCACCCCACGCATGCTTATTGGCCAAATGGCGAGGAGTAGCTTTACGAGATGAAATGTGGCTAATAAGCTCGCTTCACTGATGTGGTGTGGCGTCGCGGGTTATAGGTCTGCTTCCGCCTTTAAGCACACTATTTTCAAGTTTGACGTATCTGAAGCCTTTGAGAAATCTATGAGATTCAAAAACACGCTTTAAAACTATGATCTCAATTTGACATTATTATGTCCAATCTCCTAAACCCAGTACACACGATTGTAATAAATATTTTTGTAACTACCACAACAGAGGCGCTAGTGTGCGTTGGCTACAACAGGCAGGAGATCGAGTACTCCCTGGCAGAGGCGAAGTACGACGATGTGTTCGCTACCTACTTGCTGCTCGGTAGGAAAAGTACGGACGTGAGTACAAAGGTTATTATACTTTTTAATGAGCTTACAAATCGCTGTATGTGCTCTGGATGTACTTGATTTTTTTTTTAATAAGTGTTTTTGTTTTTCGAATTCTGAATGTCCCCTGTAGATTGGGCGGGGCTGTTTCGACTCTGGGGTGATTGTAACTGATGAGAATTGTATGTACGTTGTATGTATCATACTACTAATTAATTAATAATGAATACAGGGAAATAAATGTTTGAAAGTTCTATTGGAACAAAGAAACTTCGTGTAAAATTGTTATTCTACTGTTTCTATAGTTACAAATGCCCCATAATCTGAAATTCCCCAGATCCCATGATCTTGATCATTCTCTATAATGATCCCCCTGACGGGAGACAGTCCTCTGTGAGAGGGAGTGGCAGAAATTACCCTCGTGAGTTTATTAGGCTCATCCATTTTGGGACTTAAAATTACGGAATTTGGGAATACTGTATACCTCTGCCCAGCCCTTTTGGTTAACCGACGTGATGTTGTTGTTATGTGTTTATTGTGCTTTGAATGTATTCGTTGTTTTATAGAGGTGTTTTGAAAAAGTAAGGGTCGCTATACACAGAAGCGGTTCGGCACATTCGGTTCAGTATTTTAAATACAACGTTATCAAAGGTTGTAATGTATAGCGACCCTAACGTTCATTTAAAGCTATTCAATGTCATATTTGTCTAATCTTATCATAAGCCTGTGTTGTGATGTTTAAACATTTTATATCATCATAACAATATCGAAGATCATCAACACAATATTATTCAGTTCATACTAAACCCAAAGTGCTAGAGAGAGACGGAGCTATATACATGATCCTCCATCTTTTTTTGTAACTAAACACATAACTTAATACATTATTATTGCGATCAACAAACAACAATCACGACTTTTTATATTGAAAGTTCGACACATTTCGAAAAACCAGTCTTTCTCTGTATATTTAAATTATTTTACTACCGAAACAGAGTACATACACGCTATTTGTAACAACATTAAAATAAGTACATGTTTACAACAAACGATTCAATATGACGGCTCGACTGGCTTCCGTGCTGCGAGTCGCGGGTTCGATTCCCGCACGGAGCAAATATTTGTTTTGCATACATACAGTTGTTCCGGGTCTGGGTGTTTGTGCATGTTTTATATTGTTTTTTTAATTTGAATGTGCCTACGATATGGGAGTAATCCTTAAGTGGGTGTTTTTCATGGATTTGGTATTTTTAATTGTTTTTCTATGTGATTTATTGTTTTAATGGATTGCAGTATGATGTTTTGTGGCATGCTCCTCGACCACAATGTACGATGTTAGTCGGAATAACTATAACCTATATAACATTTTTCATTGGTATCATTCGCTCTAATTAAAGGAACCCACAATATGTGTTATTTTTTTCTAAATATTATTGGGCTTTTTTTCTTTTTGGGGGGGTGGTTTGGAGGAAGTGTTTTTTACTGACTAAAACCCACCCATGTTCCTTCTTGTGCCCTTTGCGTTCCGGGGGCGCGGTATCCCTTACGAACAACCCGCAGCCCCGGCAGGTACGAATATTATTGGGCTATGGTACACTTTTTACCATACTGCCGAAAGATCATACAGTATGCGCTCTTTTAAGGCAGAACGTGTTGTAGAAAAGGTTCAGCATTGTAGAGAGCCATGTCTGTCATTCATTCCTGTGTGAAAGTTTCTTTCTAATGCTTGATTTGCCTTATTAACGCCCATGTACCATGAATTATGTTTTCATGTGATTATTGAATTAAAGAATAACATTAAATTGCAGTTTTGCCATTCATTATCATAAGTAGGATTCTCATTAAACCTATCGTCACATAATCACTTAAATTCGAATGTGGGTTCGGTTAGTTTTATCAGAATTAGTCACGTTTTTTCATTTTACGACTAACATTGTATACTTCAACTCACAGAGTATGTCAACTCCAATAAACTCTGTATAATTTAATACAAAAAGCCACACGTACGGTTACAGCCGGAGTCGGACGGCAGTCGGTCCGGCTCGTCGCTGTCGCTGCGCACGGCAGCCGCCGGCAACCAGCCGCCCACAGCGGCGACTACAAATGCACACTCAGGTAATTTTATTATGTAAAATTATTCTATTACAGTTCCGCCTGCCTACCCCACTGGGGTATAAAGGCGTAATGTTACCTAAGTATACCAGGAAACGAATGACGTGCTCCTGCCCGCGTCTACGACCGGTTATTTATAAATGAAAAAAGTAAATTTGTGTACATAATTTTATTTATTTATCTATGTTTAGTACTGTTAAACGAATTACAGTAAACAATTAGATAATAAGGGTCGCAATACATACATAAGCGGTTCGGCACATTCGGTTCGGCGTTTTCAATACAATGCTATCAAAGGCTGTATTAAACAAGGGTGTTTTTTTTAATACAACCTTTGATAACGTTGTGCCGAACCGTAACCGAATGTGTCAACTGGCAAGTGCTAGTGTCAACTGTGTTAGTGTTTATCGAATCTTATATTGCTTTAACATAACATTAAAAAGCGCTCTAAACCCGCATTTAAAATATGTTTACAACTGGGACTATTGTTTAATTGGTGACGTAACACAAAGTGTACCGTTGACGAAACTGTTAGAATGCTACCGTTCAAAGTACTTTTTCAATCGATTATTTAGCAGTACCCGGTTAGACCGGACGCCGACCAACGAAAAGTTGAAGATTTTTTTTTAGAGGAGTACTAATCAGAAGCTTTAGCGTGTAATGTATCTGCTCCTGGTTCAGCATTACATCAGTCGAGTTGGGCATAACGTTGACGCGTGCGCATACTTGAAGTGTTAAGTATTTCAAATATATTTTTAATCATGGTTCCACACAAGGAATGTCTCCTATGTTAAACGTTGTTACAATACTCGTGTTTCAGTGGTCTACAAATCTTCACTGTTTGTAACAAGATGCTGACACTGGCACGACTCATAAGCGAATGCTCCAAATACAGTTAGCGCGTTATTGTAACTTACTTAATGCTCAATATATAATTATGTACATTACACGCGAATGCTCCCGTTAAGTACTCTCTTCCAACCGCTTAGAAGACCATACTGATTCAGCTTAGCTTAATTCTAACTGGGTTAATCATTGTCATCATTCTACATTTTGTACGAGCGCGTCTTTATTTATCATTTGTATCGTCCAGGCAATAATATTGTGACACCTTTTTTTAATAGAAATCTTTCTCCAATTACTGATTAATTAAATGAAAAAAATAAAAAATTGTTCAATGCTTTTGGAATAACAGTGAAAATGTGTCAAAATATTCTAGCTCCAATATTTAGTTAGGTTCATACTATAATACCTATTGCTTCTTATTATTATTGTGTATCGTGTGCTTTTACGTATCGCAAACCGATCACAACCGAGAGTACACTAAGTAATGCAACACTTGGATAAATTCATAAAATATAAATTGTCTGATTTGGTTCGTTCGAATCATAAAAGGATCTTTTGGGAATATTCACTTATTATTAACTTGGGATTCGCTTCTTTGTTTTTTAAATCAAAATCAACCGGTCTCATTTATCTGCGAGTCTCATGAAGTATGCTAGGACCAGGTTTTTCCACAAATGCTCAGTGCAATGGGATGCCAAGTTTGGGTACAATGGGGTACCAAATCGAATGCCAAGTTCGGCTTCATATGATACAAAGTCGGGTGTCTTTCGGTTGTGATTGCGTGGCGCTTGGGACCGTGGTGTAACTGTATGGGCTGTAGGCGCGGGTGGCGCGGGCGGCTCCCCCGGCCACCGCGGCGTGCAGCGCTCCATCTCCGCGTCCGCGCGCCCCGCCGCCTCCCGCCGCGCCTCCTCCGGCGCCGAGGTGTTGCGCACGCAAGGTACAGACATCTACACACCGCACATACTTGCTATCTCTAAACCTGCATACACTTCTCCTGTACGAACCTACAAATATTCACAATGCACAGGCACCCTTATGTTCCTTAGCTTAAGAAATATAAGAAAACACAATTGATACTCACAATTTTAATAAGTAGTTTTACTATTATACAGTTACTATTTTCACGTCACGTAAATCATAAAAAGTAATTAAAGGCACATGAGATGGGCAATGCTATCTGTAAGCAGTGGTAACTTTAAACCACCAGTCGACCTTGTCGTCTTGTTTATCGTCCAATATTATAATAATAAATACAAAAAATAAAGTCCATAAATATTAAAAAAAATAGTTTCTATGATTGTGACGTTGAAGAAGTACCTATTTTAAACATAGTTAGTTGATGTCGCTTATTGTACAGCGTGATCTTCAGTAACTAATTTCAAACACATTCTTTTGTTTTTTTCTCACTGGCACCACACTGTCATGTAAAAGATTGTAATAAACCAAGCACAAGCCTTTATTAGCGCCTAGCAACAATATTATTTGATTCACATACGACCTAAAACTGAAAATATGGATTAGATTTTGCTTGACTTACTTTGTCTTTTTCATGACAGTCAAAATGAACAGTTTTCATGGGTGATTGGCAATTTCAGCTATGTAATTAACATTACGGCGTAGATCTTAGAGCCGATGCACATAGAAGCGGTGCGGTTCCCAAGTCGCACCGCTGAAATCAGTAATGCCGCCCTCCGCAAAAACTTGCGACGTGGTACGCACTGTAGTAGGACGGTTAGGACGTGGCGACGCAATGCAATGCTCAGCGACACGTTGAGTTGTGACACTACGCCGCTCTGTTTCTATGTGTGTCGGTCCATAGATCGCTTTAGAATCAAATTCAAATTAACAAAATCATAACTTAATATGGTGTTCAAATGGAATAATAAAACGTCTAAAATTTAATAAATTAAATAGGATTTAAAACGAGCCTCTGCTATAGCAACGTGTTGATTGCAAATTGACATTTATTCGAATCAAAGTCTATATAATTAAAAGTTGGAAATTTCGGAAATAAATTAGTACTTCACCTGCATGAAAATTTGGTAAAATATTGATTGTTAAACACGATTTTTTGCAAATTGACAACGCACTTACGCTTTACACTCAGCAGATGTCGCTGTGCTAAACTTTGTCAATAAATTGTTTAATAATATGGTGTTTCAGCCATTGTATCAAACAAGAGATAAATAACCAGGCAGCTTATAATTATTTTTTAAATCTTATGGTCGCTATTTACAAACGCACATCGACACATTCGGTTCGGCATTTTCAATACAACCTTTGATAACCTTGTATTAGAGATGCCGAACCGAATGCGCCGAACCGCTTATGTCTATAGCGATGCATAAAACAGTTCATTCATTCAACATTCTTGCCTGGTTACTATTTCCTTATGGTGGCTATACTTTCAGAAACTGTATGTTAATAAATATGTATGTAATGAGTGGGTATTCTCCCAGTAGGTACAACCACGACTGCTGCAAACAACACCACCTCCACGGCCACTACAACGACCTCCAATTTTAAAAGACAGGTACGTTATTAGTTATAATTTATTTACATTTTAATACACAATATTTTAAAGTATTATTCGGTCTGAATACCTTATGGCATTTACAGTTTAAATTATCCAACGGGGGCAACTCCCATATTTTTACCAAGGTTCATTCTAATCTCAGTGTCTATCTATCAAAAAACCTCCAATTCACCTACAAACAGAGTATAAATCATGACATAGTTGTCTGGCAGCTAAAATTCGTGCAGTTGTACGAAGCATTGTACAAAATAAACTAAAGAGATGTATTTGTTGTTCTAGAACACAATTGACTCGGCGTCTATCAAGGAAAACACTGCGCGGATCGCTCAAATGCAGGTACGAAAGGTATACAAAGCTGTTCTTCATTTTATTGTACAGTTGTGTTGGTGTATCAGGTTGTGGGTTTTATAAATAGTTATATTTAGTAGTAGACGATGGCGCGATGCGACGAGATGTGGTACTCGTTTTAGGGCTTATTTTTCAGTCAGCATAACGGCAGTCAGATACCTTTTATATGAAGGTCGCTATACATTTAAACGGGTCGGCATTATATTCGGTTTGGCATTCTCAGGTGCTGAACCGAAAACGCCGACTCGCTTATGTGTATAGCGACCTTCAGCTTTTAGCAAATATGTCAAGTAGTCGTATATTTGCCAGCCAAATGTTATTTGACTATTTAAAAATCAGCTCTTGAAAACAATAATTAGTTAATAACTTAAGTATGATCTTCGCCATGATTTAATGAAACGAATTGAATGTGGTGGCGCTTATCTTGCCCTCTCACTTGCACATTAAACTATGAATAATGTGCGAGAGAGAGGGCACAATAAACGCATCTGTTTGGCCGTCGTTTTCAATTAGTTTTGCTATAGGCGTGGGTTATATATATTATGCAAGGTAGAAGTAAATATTTTGCAGAACAGTTGGTATTGATGTACATGTTAATTATTTTGTGTGCCTTCGTTGGGGAGGACGCGCTACATAATTATAATAATACACTTAATTAGCTGTATGAGTAGGTAAACTGCCTGCATACTTTTTGAATATGTTGTATGTATGTATGATGAGTACTTACTTGCGGTGTAATACGGGTCTAGACACCAACAATCAATTGACATACTTTTTATGAGCTGTCGAAACTCGATTCCCCATAGATTTAATGTGGAAATCGGGTATTCTGACGTCAGTTATTTATCAACTCAATTGAATCACTGTTTTTTTTTTAAAGCAACTAAAAATGTATCAAAATTAATCGAGTTTCCAGGGCAAATACAGTGTTTTTAAAGAAGTTGTGTCTTGGAATTATTGATGGTGTCTACACCCGTATTCCGCCATCTCGTCTCGTCGCGTCACCGACAATCGAATATGGAACTTATTTACCAAAAAATAAGATACATATTTCCGTAAAAGTTTTTAGGTGATTTGGATTGGATTCGTGCGGATTTGGCGCATAGTGGTCCCATTATGATGTCTCTGGGTGCAGCTACACCAACGTACAATCCCATCGTCGCGTCGCGCTCCTGAATTGGCCCCAACATTATCCTTGGACTTTTAGTACGACACAAAATCAACGTTTTCAGCACTTCAAATTTTAGCAACAATCATATTGCATATTTACTTCACTTGTCATCAAGATAAATAAGAAATATAAAACTGTTGATGCTACATGCTTTGGCTATGCAGTATTTCCCGTCTCTATCCCACAATTGTCAAATAACAAGTGTAAGATAGAGACAGGAACATTTAAGTGTTCATTAATAAACGACAGAATTATTACTTGATACATTTACTTTGTCATTTATTCAAAACGGATGGTAAATAATGTTCGATTATTTCCACCCCCCATAAGAGCGCCACGTCTCACCCCGCGCCCCCTCCCCGCAGGTGCAGAGCACGACCCGGCCGTCGAGCGCAGCCCCCAAGCTGGAGCCGCGCTCGCGCACGCTGACGGGCGGCGCGCGCCGCACGCAGGCGTACGAGCCGCCCCCGCCGCAGCCCCCCAAGCTGTCGCCGCCGCACGACGCGCCCAGGTAACTATCCCTCATACAACTTGACTATGTATTAAGACACACGAAAGTACCTGCGACCGTCCAGCTGCTCGACTAAGTCGTAAGTATTGGGGGGAATACAAGCCGTAGTCTGGCAGTCTGTTTTTGAGGTGTAAGTATGGAGTTTCTTGCCCATTCTTCTCCATACAAAACTACCTTCGTTGCACCCTGACATTATGACATCCAAAAGTGCCTTTTAATAGTCTATTTGAAATAAATGATTTGACTTTGTGTTGAAAATCAGAGTACAATCCAATAAAAACAAGAAAACTGGCGAGATGATGTCAACATTTTGATAAAAGCTTCCAGTGAATAAAAATTTGATACTGGTACTTATTTGATTCATGTTTTTCAAGGAATCCGTTATAGGAGTCCACAAATATTATAATTTTTGACGTGGTTTGCCAATTGTAGCGCTGTTTTACGTTTTATGTTAAACGGGAATTATGATTATATATTTATACATATTAAATAATTAAATCATTTAAAAGAAATTAAATTTTAAGGAAATAGAAACAATCTCGAAATTGTCCCATTCCATTCAGCCATACCCTTATTTCAATAGTCTTTTTACCATATTTTTATATTGGTTTGATTGAAACACCAATTGACACCATTTTTACCTGTTCATATGTTTTTAATAATAATGCAAACATGTGTACATGTGTCTACCTGTGTTATCTTTTAGCAATATGTGAACAATTACCCCTTAAATACAATGAAATTATAGTAAAAAAAAAATACTATCATACCTACCTATATTTATTTATGTAACCTTCAATTGACACTGTATATATATCCGAATATATATTTATATACGCATGAGAAGGGACTAACAGCATGCTTGACCGACGCACTAAACAGCGCCCCGGCGACCGACACTAAAAACGGCACCGGAAGTACCAGCAACGGCTCCACCGGTACCGCCGGTACCGGGAGCACGGCCGGGGCTAAGACGCACGTCAAAAGTGCGTCGATCTCGTCCGCGAGCGGCGCCCCGCCCCTCGGCGCAGACGCGCAGCCGCACAACGCGTCCGCCCGGGACCTCGCTCAGCCGCGCCCGAGGTACCTAGTGACCGATTGTACCGCACGCTTCGCGGTATTAGCTTCGCGCTGGTTTATTTTTTTAAAGCTTTGGTTCCCACAGTCGGGTTTGTTTGGTTCGGCTTGCTGCTAGTACAGTCCCCGGTCTTAAGTATGGCACATCGAGGAAAAGCTGGGCTTTATAGAGCGCCATCTCTTTCACTCACACCCATGTGACTGTCTCTTTCTAATACTCGATGTGTCATAATATTAACCACCGCATACTGTAAAGGTGCTCTTACACGGGAATCTGACATTGTGCAATTTGTATACAATCTTGAAATTGCTTGGTGTTGGCGAGATGTCAAAATTAACTTTTACAAGAATTGCCCAATTGACTTGCTCGTGTAATCAGACCATTATGTAGTTTTTTGTTCGTTATTGAAGGTTTTTTGTTTTCTTGGTGATGTTCGTCGTTAGTTTTGCTGAAAAGGAATTGCAGTTACTATGCCAGTCATGCTTGTTTTCACGGATATTTTGCTTCGCAGTATTGACAGATGGTTGAATTAATGAAGCATTTTTATTGTTTTTAATTGGCTTAAACACATCTCTAATGAGCTATCGCAGATTAAAAACTGTTGTTTTTTTTGGTAATTTTTATTGGCACAATTTTTTTTTTTTTAATAATTTTATGATTTAGTGGGATTTAGATTTTTTTTTTTCAGATTGATGTTGTGTTACTAACATTTAGGTATTCCTTTTGGAACTAGACTAGTCTTTGTAGCGGTAGTGGTAGAGGTATATCATAATATTTGTAATCTATTATTTTGTAAATATTACCTTTTATGTCTATATTTCATTTATTTATTTTATATAACCCTTTTAAAAAATAAAAAATATTACGTTTTTTTTTTTCATATAATTTATAGGTTATTACCCAACCCAATTTTGATTTGTTTTTTTTTTTATACCTGGCACAGTATTTTGTGTTTCCTTTTGAAATCACTGTCGTAGCAGTAGTCCGTTAGTATATATAAAAAATGGCGTCATATATAAATGTATGTTGTTTCGTTGCAGCCTGAACTCACAGGTGTCGACGGGTGGAGGAGCGACGGGCGCGCGGAGGGAGTTTCCCAACCCTCTTGTGTTCCCCAGGAATGTACCCTCGAGGTCCACCTTCCACTCAGGTAACAGTCATTCTATTGTTGAATAAGCAATATCCCGTGGTTTCAGTCGTCTTAATTCACGTCTTTGATTACTGCTCCGCTCCCGTCGCTATCGAGGAAGGCTTTAAGCTATATAACATCACGCTATGGCAAAAGGGCTATGGAACACAAAAAGATTTTTCAAATCGGATCAGTACTTCCTGAAATTTGTTCGCTTAAACAAACAAACATTGAAACGTTTGTTTCATACATTTATCAAATCCCATTTTGTTAAATGTACTATAAGGTTGTCTGATGGCGCGATTCTAAGCTTGCTCTGTCCTCCCAGGTCAGACGCGGTCGCGCGGGTCGTCCGGCGGCGCGTACGGTGACGGCGGGTCGCCGCACCAGGCGCGGCCTTCCTTCTTCTCCAAGCTGTCTTCGCGGTTCTCCAAACGGTAAGTCACATCTTGTGACGGTGCACTGTAAATTACACATGATACTTATGGGGATGCGGTTGACAACTGTTTGTGTCATTTGTAACGTTTTGATAGAGCTGTATATAAGCATTTTAAATAAAAATATATACTAGATTTTTTGTTGTTTACCAGAAACCTGAAATAGAGTCAATGTACTTGTACTCATCATAGCATGCCAAAAAACGCAAAAATAAAAATTTGCAGGTCCATATATTTTTTCGAATTTTGCGAATATAAATGTATGGATCAGCTGAATTTATTTTCACGATTTCAGGGTTGGTCCCGTAAAACTTGTTTATAATGAGAAGTACGTTGACCCATTTCAAAGTTTCTCGTAAACAGAAAATTAGTTCATAAAACTAGAAGAAAAAGTCATATAACATTTAAAAATAAAAAACAAGTCTAGTTTCAAATAAGGTTCGACTTTATTTCCATGTACTGGGTTCCAATTGTAGTTTAAATTTGGATTTATCATTATTCAAAATTCCAGTAAAACCGTTACAATTGACATGACAGTATTGAGGTCAATTTGAACTGCCTCAAACCCATCGGCGGTTACATTGTTGTCATTAACACATACACTCCGTTATAACATACACAGTTTTCCATTTCGTTACTAACCAGACGTCTAACGTTACATATTATTTCGGTGGTGTCTTTTTATATTATTTCGTTATATTACTATGGCCCCCATAAGCTATGGCTTGATGCTGGCTCGCTCGTAGACTTTCTTTATGAAGTTTTTAAGGCGTTTTGTGGCATATCTTCCTAATTACAACTACAGATAAAAGATATAGGTACTTACTTATATTTGCACTTTTCCAGACAAAAAAAAAATACATATTTGTGAATTTAGATCTGGAATATAGAATGTTTTCTTTTTTTTTTCTCTTTGCCACATAACGTCTTTGACTTATTGCCTCACATAGCTACATATCACTGCTAAGCATCTATGTTAGCAATCACAGCTTCCTCGCACATCTATGTCTAATCACCCCCCACTCCATTTCATTTAATATAGTTGTGTTACTATAGAAATAGTGATCTTAGATAATGGCGCCCAAATGGGACCACTATTAATTTAGATTTCTTTTTGTAAAAAAGGGTTGTGGAGTTAAGACTCGTGAATATTTAAATATATATTTTTTTTTTAAGAAGTAGAAGTATTTGGATGGTTGAAACGGAGCTCTGTTTGTTAATGTTTTTTAGTACATTTGGGATTTTATTTCAGAAAATCTATTTCCTTTTTATATTTTGGGACTTGTAGACCGTAAGTAGGTTTTAGGGTTAAAACACACATGTACTTTTCTTTATAATTTTTAACACATTTTGCAACCACTTTTTCTATCTAAAACAACACAATTACCTTTATAATTATTCTATATTTATCTAACGCTTTGTAACTAATAAAAGAAAATACAAAAACACTTTCAGACGGGCTCCATGTAATCCGTTCACGAACCTGACGTATTTTTATTTATTATTTTGTTGTAAATAATGTTACACCATAGACACACTACCTTTAACTTGTCACTATTAACCCATTCGTATGTCTCGTTATGTGTGAATCATTATGTGTGTTTATTTATTCATTTTTTTTTTATTATTATTTCTTAAGATCAAATTGTCTCCCTCTAAAGATTCCGAGCTCTTTATTTTTTATTTTTGAATCTCGCGTCAACGCAGGGGATGCACGATGCTACCTACCTCCCGTTTCGTCTCGTATCGCACTCAGTTCTACCGGTAAACGCGCTCAAGTCCCCCTCAAGTTACTAAGTAGATATAGTACCAAAGCATGATGTACTCCCCTAATTTTTTCTTATATTTTTATTAGTTTTTTTTTGCTAAACAAAAGTGTGTGCTAAGGCTACAGACGTGCCTACATGCTTTGTGTGTTGTCAGTAGTGCTTTATCGATAGAAAAAAAATATGTAAGTATTCGGTTTGTGCCTCGTCGACCTTGAGAGGTGTACGGAAAGCATAAAGAGTAAAATAACAAAAATAATAATTAATAATAATAATAAAAAAATACATCCTTCGTGCATCCCCCGTGTTACGTTAATATTTCTTACCTAACCGTACGCTTCTACTAACGAACGTCGACGGTCGCGACCTCTACCGGTTTTACAGTATCGCTTTCTAGTCTATTCCACAACCCTTTAAATGCGACGTGACGGACTTCTTTTTTTTACAATATTTTGATATATTTTTTTTTTAATATCTTTATTTAACGGAGGGAGTTGCGTTTAGTATTGTGCATCTTGTGTTGCGGCGCGAGACTTTATTAGGATTGCCATACAATTTCCATTTATTGTGTATTTTAATACAAAAAAGAAATACAACGCTAGGGGTTTATTGTACATTTTGACGTTTTTTGGTTCTGAAAAACAAATGTTTTATGCGATTTTTGTCATGTTTTCTTTGCAAAAAGTGAGTGAAATGATCTATGCCAAATGCTTTGCTTGAAGTGTAACAACCTATATGGCAATCCTAACCAATGGCAGAGAATCTTGTGCCTAAAAAAGCGAGCCGGATCCGGAGGAGGGGGGCGATTCGACACCTTATTGGTCGATTCGCTTACCCGTTCCGTTGTACGCAGGTTGAATCAGAATCCTTGAATCGTCGCCGACTGCGGACTGCTGAGAAGTTAATAATTAAATAATATTAATAAATAATAGGGAATTGTATACAATACGGACGCTCCGTCTGTCGAGAATATTTTTTGTTGATCGACGGAGTTTATTACAAAAAATGTTCAGTGTATTAAAATATTTTTACGACGGAACAATAGTCTTAGGAAAACGGTTTATTCTATCTTTTGATACAACAGACGTATCTATTATTATGACATTAAAATATTATATTTTAGTTTTTTTTTCTTTACATTTATCAAGCACGATGAAAAGCATATTTTTATGAAAATTGTAATGTAGTTGTAATTGCCAAATGTCATGATTATTGAAGTAAGACTGTTGGGGAAGCATGTTCATGTTCCACCAGGACTTTTAATACACTGAATGTAATATGACAAAGTGTTGTTTATAAGTGTTAATCATTTTTTTTTTATAATTGGCGTAACTTTGAAGATCCATTTTTTAGTTAACATACAATTAAGAATTCGATTTGTATTCATTAATGTCATTATAATAGAAATCGCGACGACTTCTGACTACATGTTATTTTATTGAAATTAATGTTCCTGTTTTTAAACGACTTTCAAAGTTTTTTCCCTGTACGAGTTTTCGTCGAAATCAGCAAATAGTACACTCTGATTGTAAAGTGTTACAGTTGAGTTAATTATTTTCTTAAAATAATATGTAGCGGATTACTAGTCCCGTCGTGAGTTGCATTTTATCACTAGCTCATAAGAAGTATAGAGTTCTATTTTCGAGCGAATTTTCAACATTCCAGGGTTCCGTATGTATTTTATATTTAAGTTCTCAAAAAAGCACAAATCTTGTATTTTTTTTTTGTTGAAATAATTTAAAACTTTCTATCTAAATTCTGAACTCTGCCTAAATCGTTAAAGATGTCATCGACTGAAACAATATTTTGTATATTTGTATTGCATATTTTTACTGTGTAAGTAAAACCTTTTTGTAGGAAATATCTCATTGTTGGGTTTTTTGATGTGGACCATGTAGAAATGTACCTATAGTCAAATTTCTGAATCGTCAACTAAAAGATTTTTATTTCAGATGAAAAGGAAGTAAAGCTGTGTTAGTTTTCCTTTTCTTGTTACAAAATGTAACTATATTTGTTAAAATTCTATCTAAAACCAACTCATATGGTCCACAACGCAATTATGATTATATTTAAGGCGTGAGTGAGATAATTATCGATTTGTATTATTATTATACATGCATAAAAATAGTATTTTTGTAGCGATTAAGATTCAGGCGAACCTATGGCTTTGGTACAAATACTCAGTAGATGTTACCACATAAACGGACTAACACGTTTAGGCAGCTGTATTTTAATTAAAGAAAAAAAAAAACAAATTAATTAAGGGCCAAAAAATAAGATATTTTTGTCCTCAACTGTACCCTATAGTGTTAGGGATTGTGTCTATGTAGTATTGTTAAAGCATTTTTTATACAAGGTGTAAAAATATTGTGTAGATATGTAAAAAAATCGTATTCAAGCCATCAGAAAAAATAAAGAAACCATCCTAAAAAAAATTAAAGTGAACAATGCTCAAACGGAATAAAAAGGTCAAAAATCTATAATTTCCAAATAATAAACTGATATGAAAACAAATTGCGTCATCAGAAACGTCTCATCTGTAATTACATCAATGACAATCGGTTGATAAATGACACCCCTTTTTGAAGTCGGTTAAAAATTAAAGCGATGCCTTGTCAAACGGATCTACGTTAATTGGACACCTTGTATAACGAATCAATATTTTGGTACTGCACTTTCTAAATGTCCAATTCTAAAAGAGCTATCGATTTATCTAGAAAATAAATAAAAAACATTGTTGAATGTTTTTACATCTCTCATATACTTCCCATGTTTTGACTCATTAGAATATTACTTCATGTAGGATCTTTAAATAAATTGTACATAATTAACGATGTGAATGCGAGGGCGTCGCGTTTGACTTTTTCTATAACATTTCTATTGTTCGTGAAAAGTCCATTATATCATAAATATAAGCGTATTAAATATATATATATATACATATATATATATATCAACGTTTTTTTATAATTTTCAATCATAAAATGGGGTACTTGAGTATTTTAACGTTTCACACTGTATATTAGTGTCCTATATAGTTGTGAAGCGTTATAGGGGAAATTTATTATTGCGTTGGTGTTCTAAGTATATTTTTCGTATTATATTTATTTAATTAATTCTTTCTCCCATAAAAATGTCAAATAAGATAATTTGTTCAGTTTTTTCGCTATGAAAGTACAGTTTTCGGTTGAATTTTTATATCCTTAAATGTTTCTTTACGTAATTTTGCAATATTATCCATTTCCAAAAGAAGAAACAAAAGTCTTACCGTCCTTGTCTTTCAACATTGAGAGGAAGAGACTAGTAATTCTTTAATTAGTATTTATAAATGTATAATATTGTAGTATTTATTTATCTATGGTCGTCTGTCCAGTATTTTTTGTTAATTAGATAGAGTACTGAACAAATTTTATGTCAAAACTTAGGTGCTGTTGTAAGGAATACCTGTGTGATAATCTTGTACTTTTTTTGCTGGTTTTAATTTAAAAATAAATGGAAAATAATGTCCACAGTCATGCATGAGTAATACTCAGATATAATTAAAAACGTCGGCTTTACACAAATGTAAGAATGGGCTCTGAAACTGTGTTACAGTAGTTTTCGAGTTTAAACAAACAAACAGGCTCATAAACTACATTATACATTTAACAATTAAGATGTCTCCTAACAACAATTAAAGACAAGCCAATATTTTTGAGTATGACATAAAAATATTTTGACATTTAATTTGTAAAAGAATATATTATTGGGTATATTTAAACAATCTATAATTTTTACGCACATAAATAGTGCATTATTTTTTTCTGTGAGCATTTTTTTTTAAATCTTTAAGCAATACGATTATTTCTGTAACTATTACACGATTTAGGAACAATGCAATACATTCTAACTTAGTTCGCTAAGCGTAGTTAGATATTTAATTTTAATACTTTACAGCCGAGATTGTTTTTTTTCTATTTTTCATCCTTTTTTGCGTTTTTCAGGCGACATGTTTATCTGAAGTGTGTTATAAGTTTAAATTAACTGGGAAAAAAGCACGACAAATGATAATTATTAGAAAAATATAGTTTATTACTTATTTTTAACGACGGAGTACTTTAGTTCGTACTCTAGAACAGTTAAAATATTTTTTTACTGTTTCTTCGAGCTTTGCTCACCCCATAGGGGACTGTAGTGAATTTATATAATAATGTTTTATCAGCCGTCCATATTTTATTTTCGCTTCGTTTTCCCAGTATATTTAAATTTAAAGAAATTAATTTTAATTGGGATTATAATAACTACATAGTCTTCTAAATCATGGGCATTGTTTTAAGATGCATTTATTTAATGTGATCTTAATATACTTTGGGGTTTAGTAAAATTCAAAAATATTTTCTAGTAAAAACCTTAGTAAAAATATAAAAAATAAAAAAATGTTTTTGAATGTTACAGACGCTGAAAACTTTGCTAAATAAGTGAATTAAGTTGATCTATGTGTATTGAAGTATGAATACATATTTTTGTTTTGACAGTACGCAATAAATGGATGTGTTACGCTTCTCCAAATAATCAAGTTTTTAATAACAACTAGTGTTTTATTTTATCTCGACACCTTTAAATATTAAGTACTAAAATATTTTAGACAGAAATATTTATTGAACGAGAACAAAATCACTAAAATAACAAACAACTCCCTTTTGTTAAACTACAGTTCTGTGTATATCCAGGTTTTTCAGGAAACACTCCGTCACGTCTCATAAGATAATAAATAAATGATTGTTTCTTCTATTGTAATATGGTAGACTTTAAAATGTTATCGACTTAGTTCAACAATTTTGATACTTGTTCACATGAATGTTTTCTTTATTTCTTGTTTCTTGCTAGAACTAGTTGTTCTATAGGAAATTTCAAATATATTGTTAGGGATCCACAACCATGAGGTCACGCCCATAAGTAATGGTGAATATGATAATAATATGGTGAGTATTATCCCGCCAGACTGTCAGTACTGGGCGAGTCCACCGGGCGTGCCAAACCGCGTATATTTTCCTCCCTGGACATCCAACGGAGGTAGGCCGCGAGGCGATCAAGCAACAACTTTTTATTTTAAAGTTTTTATTTTTTCCAAAGTTATGGTGGTTCGAGAGCGATGTAGATGTTTTATTGGTGGGGGTGATGAAAACAAAAAGGTCTTCAGTTTAAACAATAAACATATTTTAAAATAACCAATACTTAATGAAGACTGTTTAATAAAAAAAAACATAATTTTGAAACCAATAATAGAAAAAAAAAATTGGATATTTGTGTTACCCATTTGTAAATAAAAGCATATTTTATTTTAGTTTTCAAATAACTTTAATTTTGTTTACAGTTTGATACTTTGCAACACAGTTGACGCAATAATGTTCATAGAAATAAAACAACACTATGACATTTTTCCATTTTTCGCGCCTCCACGAAATATTACAGCATCGTTCTGCGACGGGTTCATTAAAAAGCGTTTGTGTGTGTATTTTTAATACGTAGTCCAGCCGATTTGTACTTTTTATACTTATACGAACGAAATAGCATGATTTACCCCCAAAAATATAAATATCCCAATGAAATATTCAGAAATTCAAACATTGCATGTCAGTCAGGGCTGTAAAAGTAATTTATTCACCAACTACCTTTATTTTTCTTAATAAATTATTTGAAATTAGAATTTATATTTTAATTATTATGTACACAAAGATATGTCCTAAATATTTATAAAAAAATTACAACAATAGTACTAAATTGGATGGATTACTCGTTTTTCCTTTTTCGTAAATAACAAAATTTAACATGATTTTGTTTTTTTTTCTATACTGACAATTTGACCCAAAATTTTTGCTATTAACCAGTCATGTATTGCATTTGAATTTCTCCTAATATATATATTTTTTTTAAATTGGCCAGATCGTACATTTCACCATACAATAATCATAAAGAAAACTAGGTACTGCATGATATTTATAAAATGTAACAAATATTTTTTACATTTCTACGATTATAAAATTTTGGAAACACGTTCATATAACATTCCGCATTTGAACCATTTTAGAAGATTTTAGGTAAAAAATGACAGCATGATTTTTTTTTAGTTTTTAGTGACACCACGGTGAGTAATACTAGGATAATTTTGATATAATTGTACCGCAGGCATGCTTTTGATTTGTGCCTTATGTTGCTTGCAAGTGTGCTTATATTTTAGAAATAACTATGTTTTTTTTTGTTTCAATTTGCACTTCCTTTACATTGGTTATTTTTGTCATACGCTGGATAAATATTTATTATAGAATTTAATAGTTTTTTTATTTTTATTTTGTGTCGTGCGAGTGATTAGTTTAAGTAAAATAAAATGTCTCGTGTCTAGTTTTCGCTATTTTTTTAATAATATTTTTTTTTGTAGTCACAATATTACCCTCTTGTCAAGTCTCTCCGGAGTCGGGTAAAAAAAATGTCAGCTTCATTTTTTTAATACTTTTTATTATAATTGTACATTTCGTCATGCCAGCGTATAACAAATGGTCGATGTATGTATGTTGGTCGCCACACCCCGTGCCCCTAGTGTTTAGCGTTAGTTTTATGTTTTTCTGTTTTTAGGCCATTGGACGGTACCACCCCGAAGCATGCGGTAGGCGCTAGTCCACAAACCATGCTTGGGTAATTATCCTAGTTTTTTCGACATTTTAATCCGTACGCAACTTGTTACAAACACGTGTTTTAGAGAAACATGTTACTAGCAACATGGAATGCTGCAGCTACCGCTAAAATGTTCCGTGTTTATTGTGAAAAAAAGTTGAGCAACAATAATGTTGCTGGAAACATTGTCGCAGTACTGTTTCTCAACTTTGTTTCCGATGAATGCGGGCTTTATCCTCTGTTTGTTGACTGTCTAGACGATTTGAGTTTGTCTTTTTGAACGTGTACTTCTGATGTTGTATGAAACATTATTAATGTTGTTGTTGTTGTCGAGTAATATTTAGTGTTTTAATTAATGTTGCAATTTGTTGACTCGATTGTTAAAATAAGATACAAGAAAACATTGCTAATATAAAATTTAAGCAATCAAATTTATAATATATAAATACATATATTTAAAGAAAGGTAATTCTGAATCGTTATATAATTCCTAGGCGAAAATTCCGTCCGACTATAATTTATATATTAAAAAAAAAAATACTTTGTTATTTCAACAATCGAGTAATAACGCACCTGCCCCTCTACTAATAGCGCTTTAATTCCATTTATATTAATTACGACACTTAGGATTTACATAGTAAATGTAGAACAAGAGTACGTAGGTACGTAAAGATAAAAATGAATATACTTTTCGAATTCGTTCGTTCGTTTGTTGACTTAACTTGGCACTATTTTGTTAAATGATTTTATAAATTCGTCAATATTTAATGTATACACCATGAAGTTAACTAGAGATCAGACAATGTCAGATGTGTCAAGTTAAATTAACAAATTCAAGGCACCGCTGGTGCTTTAATAATTCAATTAAGTAACAGAATTATTCCTTTTTAAATTATTCAATTTTGTGGCTGTAGTTAATGTAATCAATATTAAAATACTTTTTTTTTATATTAACTGCCTCGTTGGCTTAGTAGTCCTAAGCGCGACTGCTACGCTTGAGGTCTTGGGTTCGATTCCCAGGTCGAGCAAAAAGTGTTATTGGGTTTTTCTATGAAATTCTCAGTAGCAGCTCGGAGTTAGGATTTGTGCCCGGTTAGTGGCAATAGGCTCGCCCCCTATTACATGGGACCTAAAAACATACCGGCGAACTACATTGTTACACCTCTGCCTAACCCTTTGGGGACTACAGGCGTGATGGTATGTTATGTGTTTTTTATATTAATATGAATTTGAGCAAACTTGAGGAAGTGTGACTTTAGTTACTATAACCAATAGTTATATTTCTATGATCTATAGACTTAGCTCTGTCTAACCCTTTAGGAAAACCTACACATGCAAGGTTGTTTGGGTCCTCAACATATTTATCTACTTCTACAAAACTCCATACAAATTACCTACAAAAGAATCGAAACGGAATGGCGCTTACGTCATGACTTGAACCTGAGAACATGACTGAACGCGACTACCGAGTATCACTTGAATTGAATTGACTTGTCTTAAATTGGGACAAACCCAGTCAGCAAGTCTTGTTCAAAAAACACAACCGAAAAAGCTCTGTATGTCGCACAATATTGTTTTCAGCAACATTTGATGTTGTTTATGAATACGAAACTTAGGCGTGTTACCACTGCAACATTTAATGTTGGAAACAAAAACATGTTTCTGAAACAATGTTGTGCAACTTTGATTCCCAGTGGATATGGGGCAACATGTCAGTGGACAGGACCTTTTTTTAATGACCCAACAAACCACAGATTTACTATACACTTGAGGGTATTAACTCTGGTCTTATTTAGTTCTAATATCTTGTTATGACATGTACAGACAAGGCGGGGGTGGAGTTGGTAATGAAGAGCAGGTGAAGCCCCGCGTGCTCCGGTTCACGTGGAGCATGAAGACCACCTCCTCAAGGGATCCTAACGAGATTATGGCCGAGATCCGCAAGGTACGTGTCACTAACCGCCAACACTTGTTGCCATCTTGACATACAAAATCATACGAATATAAAATTTATTTCAATCCATAATTGATACTCAAAATGGCGTGTATGACACTTTCTGACAGGCATTTTGAAGGTAAGGGTATCGCCTTATGTTTATTCCTATGTTTACACACGTTTATAAAAATTGTATATAGTCTTGAAAGATTTTAAGAAGTAAAGATCTGTCCAAAAAAATATTTCGAACTCCATTATTGAGCTTTTAATCGCCTGAAACTTGCGAACTTCAGTTGGTGTACCGATTACAGCATACAGTTAGCAAACTATATTACACAAACTACATATTATTCACCTCAAAGCTATAGCAAACCAGTTCAATATTGATTATCAATTTAAAATTCCACTTTGATTTGTCTCACAGGTGCTTGATGCGAATAATTGCGACTACGAGCAGCGTGAGCGATTCCTGTTGCTGTGCGTCCACGGCGACCCCAACGCGGACTCCCTGGTACAGTGGGAGATTGAGGTGTGCAAACTGCCACGGCTCTCGCTCAATGGCGTGCGATTCAAGCGGATATCTGGTGAGTGATTTAGTGGGAGTTGGAATGGCAATTCCAGTCATCTTGGATTTCGCTGTTTGAAAATAATTTTGACAGATATATTGTTGTTTGAAATGTTTTTGTAGGATAAAATTATCAACCACGAAATCATTGTCCCCCAGGCACCAGCATCGGCTTCAAGAACATTGCGTCTAAGATCGCGAACGAACTCAAGCTGTGACTGCCCCAGAACCCTCCCCGGCGGCGGCGGCGCCGGCGCACCGTCACGCCTCCCTCCCCCGAGTCCCCCTCCCCGACGTCGCCCCCCCGAGACCCGCGCGTTCCCCGCGCCCCGCGCGCCCCTCGCCCGCGCCGGCGCTCTCGCTCCTCGTCGTCTGAGAGGGGCACGCCCCCCCCGCCGCCGCCGCCACCTCCGCGCTCTGACTCCCTACGCCTGTCCGCTGAAGATATGGTGTTGGTCGCCAACGGTGGGGCGAGGACGCCTTCAGGTGCGCTAGCTCACTTCTTGGCGGCGTACACGCCGGCCGAGCTGGCGCTGGCGCGCTCGGACTACCTGCGGCCCCCGGCGTCGCCGGCGCGGGCGGGCGCGGTGCCGCCGCGCTCGTCGCTGTCGCTGCGCGTGGACAGCGAGGACGCGCCGCGCGCGCCGCGCCCGCGCCGCGTGCCGCACGCGCACTCGTACAGCGTGCACACGCTGCGGCGCCAGGGCCGCGCGCGCTCGCCGCCGTCGCCGCCCACCTTCGAGCTGAGCGTGGACTACCTGCCGAGCGAGCCCATCCCGCCGCCGGAGCTGTTCGACTTCTAATTAATTAAAGATTCGAATTTTGTAAAAAATGTGAGGTATTCCGTTTTCAAATTTGATTTTTCCAGCGCTGGTGGTTACGGTGCGGATGAACGTCTTCTACTGTCATTTCTTCGTCACACCGGCATCCAACTATATCGGCCAGTAGTGGAACAAGTACGTAGTGTTTCGTCTTTATAAAAGAACAGAATATTAAACTGTTCGGTGTAACAAAAGTAGGAAGTTGACTTTAATATAGAAAAAAAAAATTAAATGTAAAAAAAATCCTATGTCTGAAAATGTTTCACTTGCAATCATATTTGAAAACGGACGCCCACCCAACTCGAATTTGTATTATTATTCGATTAACAAACGAAACGGTGTCGTCTGCCGATCGATTGTTAGTCGATCATTGTATTCGATTGTTATCGTGTCGTTATCGTTTGCTGTCCGCAAAGGAAGCTGGCGGACACGAGTTCCAGCACTCGCTCTATCCACGACTGTATGGAAATAAATTAATTGATCGTGACTTAAGAGTTTTATTTATGATGTAGTGTTGGACAATGTATGGAGCGTATAAATGTGCCAAGTGGTTATCATCGAGTGCGTCGCAGTGAAATGATCTTCAATACATAGTTATTCACGCTCTCAGCGCATCTTTGTATAAATAATTTTACTCGTGTCATCAATTTTATTATTACATTATTGTTTTTTTTTCCTGTAGATAAGTCGTCTGCCTGGCTGGGTGTGCTGTGCACTTCTTATTTAATTTATATTTGGAATTCTGTTTTATGAAATCGTGTTCTTTTAAAAGACATTGTTTAATACGGTGGGCGGCACACCCGGCCGGCCAGTGTTATTGTGCTATCGCTTATATACTATTACATTATGTATTTTAATCATTGTAATAATGTACAAAGTGAGTTTGAGCTCAACAGATACAATCTAGCTTAGAGTTAATGATATTTTTTTTTTTCACTTTCCAATATAACAAAATATAAATACAAAATATGGCTGTCTCTGAATAGCGATAAAATGTTTATAATGTGATTGTGGGTGGTCGTGCGGTCGGTGCGCATCGTACGCGCGGTCGTGTCGCACGCATCGGTCGCACGACGGCGCGGTCGCCCTCGCCGGTTGCTCTTTCTAATTATAAGGCTGAATTAGAAAGTGTCAAAGTTCCATGATGTTACTGTACGGGTGAGTACACACTGAGTTTAGGCGCGTTATAGTATACTTCACTTAAATCGTTACACGTGTATTGTGATCAAAGTATTACGGACTTGTAGTTATAGCAATAATCGTTCATTATGGTCGTGTGTACACTTGTGTCTACTCGATGTATTCAGCCTTCCGATATCTTCACTCACTAAAACCTTTCGTTTTCTCTTCGTGTGAGCTTTGATTTTTTGTCATATTTTCATTCGTGTGTGGACTGTCGCATACTTTAGGTGATAAATATAATAATAATAAATAGGTATGTATGTGTGTGTGCGGCGGGGCGACCGCGGATCACTTTTCTATTATGTAATTAAGTGTAGTGTTATAACTTTTACATGGAATCACAAATTCTGACGTGTCGGCGACGACTGTCGTGTTGTCTATGCTAACGTGTGAAAAGCTAGGCGCCATGGAATACTACGCACTATTTTATTGTTCATTATTTAAAATACAGTAGAACTTTCTTTTGCTCAAATACAAATTATGTAGGATGATAATGAAAATAACTTTAATCCTATGTCAAATAGAACACAACATCAAGTGGATATTTTAACAAATGCATAGATTAATTTGCTTTTCTTAGTTACGTGTCATGAAATAAAATCAACGGCATACAATGTGATGAAAACGCGCAGTTACATACTTTTACTGTAATTAATTACGTTTGAATTATGTAAAAAGAAAACAACAACTATATTTATGTATATCAAAAAAAATACATATTTAACATGATTACCAAATCTTGGACATCAACAACAAGAAATCATGAAATACAGTATCAAGATTATTTTATGTAACAAGTAATGCAATTTTTACGGAAACCAGATAGTAAAATAATTTGAAAATCTCGCAATACGTCGTATATTGTTGAATTGTGTGCGACGATGCGGCCAGTTGTCCCGAAATGCATAACTGTATTAAATGTAGTTATATATTTATATATATGAGCTTTGTTTTGTAATAATTTAGTGTAGTACATTTTGCCTGCGAGGTGGACGTGTGTCGAAGAATTTGTGAGATATTCAAAATGAAAAATAAATTTTATTTTTAATTCCACACTTGTTGTTTACTTTTCAAATCCTTATTTATCCCTTAGTTATACAAAGTATGCACAATAGGAAAACGTCAGTAGTTTTTGAAAATTGATTAATCCAATTTTTAATTCCTTTTTTAGGGTTCCGTACCCAAAGGGTAAATACTAAGACTCCGCTGTCCGTCCGTCTGTCACCAGGCTGTATCTCTATAATAACAAAAAACAGAATAAAATATTTTTTTGCCGTTTTATAGATAATGGTACGGAACCCTTTGTGCGCGAGTCCGACTCTCACTTGGGCGGTTTTTTTTAGTTCTTAACCCCAGTTTGAGGTCTTGTTTATTGCGGCATCAGTGGCTTATGGAAACCTTGGGCACTGTAGTGATACTTACTCACTTAGTATGGTAGCAAGTGGGCCATGGTCTGATCGGGAGAACCGCACTCACAGTGAGTGTCGGCGGGATCTATAAACCTCCTATTCAGCTACGTTATGTTTGCAGCAGCTTACTTAGGTGCGCAGTCATTTGAGCGCTTATCATCATCAGTCCACTGCTAGGCATAGGCGTCTCCACTGATGACTGTTTGCCCGATGGGGTAGACGTGTTCTTGAGTAGACCGCGAATCGACAAGCGTAAGGGGGGACGCCATCAGGCTCGGTGGAGCGGCGATCTTCGCAGGGTAGCTGGTAGCAACTGGATGAGAGTTGCCGAGAATCGAGCAAAGTGGAGTGCTTATAGCGCTTACTTAATTAATGATACTTTATGAACCATTACCCGCGTTTAGTTACCTTTTAAAATAAATAATAATGTGGAATTTGTTAAACTTTTAATATTCAAACCATCAACAATATTTACATTTTCTTACAAACTAAAATTATAATAAATAATTTTAACAAAGAAGATTGCTTACACAACTGTTTTGTAAGGTCTTTACCAAAGTGAACCATTATTTCCTACTTTGAAACGGATCTTACATAGTTATGTATCTTTCGTGCACTTTAGCCTCTAAATCAACAGGTACACTTAAATATAGTCCTTATTCTTAACAGTTTACGGTACTTAATAAAACGCAAAAACAATAATAGCCATAATAACTACAGTTATGACTTATGACACATTTATATAAAGAAATACTGAAGTTAAAAATAACTAAAAATAAAATTTATTAAATTAGAGCATTTTAACAAACAACCGGACACTCTCTAGTAACAATCAATATTGTATTATCATCCTTAAAATCACATTTTATTTAACAATGCCCATATTAGGCAGGGTACTAACAAAACTGATTAAGATATCATAATTTGAAACTTCCTATTGCAAAATATAACATCTAGTATGTCAAATAGGACTTAGGATAATCAATTCATCTTTTATTACAGCTCTAGTTTCATAAAATTTAATTTCAAGTGGCCCCGAGGCCATTACAATATCATAACCACAAAATACACCTTCCTAAACTCACGCTTCCTTATGTATTGGCATTCCATCTAAATCGACTTCAGTGCTAGGTATTAGCGGAGGCCTAAATCCTCCGTACTCGATCCTCAAGTTGCTCATCTTCGGTTCTCTATCTGCCCTCCTCATTTTGACCTCGACTACGTAGTTCTTATTATTCTGCCACCAATCGTCCTGGTTCTGTGTGGGCACTGGTCCGTAGTACTGATTCGATTTACCTTGTGAATTAGTCAGATAGGATAAGTAGTTTGCTAAATTGTTCGGTTTCTTCTCCTCTAGCTTGCTACCAGATGTGTTGTTGATGTATTGGTAAGAAGACGCATACTGATTTCCCCACTGCGTCGATTGTACCGGCTGTCTTTGTCTTTCTTTTAGCAACTGATAGTACTGCGCTATGTATATCTGTTTTTGATTATGCAGTCTCTTAAGTCTATCGTTGTAATTCTGAATTTGTGCATTATTTCTCGTTTCTGAACCCTGTTCAGGCTGACCGTATCTGAATAATGGTATTGGCACGTGTACTTGCTTTTCAACGATTTTTTCTACTGGGTAAGGTACTTTTACTTCGACTGGTACTTGTACTGGGTAAGGAACCTTCTTCTCCACAATTTTCTCCACTGGATAAGGTACTGATTTCTCAACTGGATACGGTTTGTCAATATATTTGGTGACTACTACCGGCTTTTCTACAATTTTTTCAACGATTTTTTCGACCGGGTAAGGTACTTGAACGGGGACTTTCTTTTCAACTATTCTGTCTACATGAACTGGGTAAGGAACTTTTCTCTCTACAATCCTATCTACTGGATAAGGTTGAGGGACGTGTACGGCGACGGGAACCGGGTGAGGTACCGGCACTTGGATATGTATGGGCTTATCAACATACTTAGTAATTGTCACAGGTTTTTCAACAACCTTTTCAACCGGTACTGGTATTCTTTTCTCAACCGGGTAGGGTACAGGAACCCTGGTCTCATAACGAACGGGGTAAGGAACTCTTTTCTCAACTGCATAGGGTACGGCCACTTCCTTGTTGACTACTCTCTCAACTGGCTTCTCAATTTCCACTGTGACTGGTACAGGTCTATCAATAGGAACAGGGTACAGGATTTTGTGTTCCACTGGAACTTGGACCTCATAGGGAATTCCAACGGGTGTTGGTATGGGAACCGGGTGTGGTATATGCTTCTCCACTATCCTGTCAACTGGGTAGGGAATATGAATTGGACGGTCTATATATACTTTCTGTTGTACCGGATATGGAACTTTAACTTCTACTGGATAAGGTCTAGGAACCTCGACAGGGTACGGTTTGTCAACGTATTTAGTAACTTCAACAGGTTTTTCTACAATTTTCTCGTAAGGTACTTCTACAGGTACAGGCCTATCAACGGGTACTTGTACCTCTACTCGCTGTGGGTATGGCACCTTTTTCTCAATGTACCTGTCAACGAATTTAGTTATAGGTACTTCTTTTTCTATGATAATAGGTTGGATTATCTTCTGGTTATCGTTAGCGTAATTGTAATAATGAACATGTTCACTTCTCTGAGTGTTTGTATCTTCTTGGTTCGGACTAACTTCAACTGTAGATTGAATATTCTCGCTTGGTTCTAATTCCTTCTGTTCATAATCTTGATTATCATTTTCATTCTCTTCTTTCATCGTGCCATACTTATACAGAAGTTTATTCATATTATCTTGAATCTTCTTCGACGATTTCAAAGCCTCAACATATTTGTTGTATAAAGACTTTGCGACATCGAAAGGTCCTTTGGTATTGCTGCGTCCTTCATCGAAATCGATATATTCATGAACTTCTACATCATTAATGTGAGTAATTTCAACTGGTATGGATTCTTGCACTTCAACAATCGTCTTTTCTTTAGGTGGACTGTGAACTGTATCACTAATTAGTTCACTGTCTGATGCTTCATGATCATCTATTGTGTTAAAAGAGTCTGTATCGTTTGCATTGAGTAATCTCAACGCGACTGTGATGGGTGCTAGATAATTCTGATTAACTGGTCTTGGTGTAACATTCACCAGTTCTTGACTATCCTGGTTTGAATTATAGTTATCATTCGTGTTATTCTCTTCAACATTATCTCTAACGCCTACAATTTGGTAACCATTAGCCATGTAAGGAACCATTGTAGATACAAGATTATCGACAATCTGCTCTTTGAAATTGTTATACGAATTATCTTGAACTACTATAGGTCTCGCAAAATCGTACTGATTTGAATTGGAATGTAAGATTTGTTCTTTAAAGCTATCGTTTTCTAAATGTTCCACATCACTTTTGACGATATTACCTATTTTAGCTTTGACTGTGATGTGGTTATTTCTACTATCTTGTCCAGGATGGTCAATATTATTTCTTAAAACATATCTTGGACGCGGTTTGATAATGTCATCCGATTGATCTTGTACATGCTTTTCGGCTGCATGGTTTATGAATAACAAATCTTCATTCGAAATAAGATCCTGGGTAGAGGCCACTAACTTATCAATACCAACTTGTGTCGCGTTCTCCGTATACGCTGAAGTAGGAGTTTCAACTGTAGTGTAGTAGAATCTTTCGTTGCGAGCGTTAGGCCGAGGAGTTTCTACCCTAAACTTCACAGCACCTCTATAAAAAGGATTAGTCGTCGCTCCAAAATTGTTAATATCATGAATGTCATAAGACGGAATCTCTGCAAATAATTCCTTAGATTTATTCAGATCATTTTGTATATCTTTGGAAGTGTCTTCTTTTGAGCAATTGTGGTTTTTGAAGACTTGTAGGACTTCGGGACGGTACTCGTTAGGGTCCTCTTGCTGAAGAGGGTTCGAGTGGTCCCTTGTTTCACTGGGGTTGTATTGGACATGGTTGTACCCGTCATAGTGTGGGGTGGATTGGCCCTGTGTCAGCTGCTGGGTAGGGTTGGACTGGTAAGGGTTGTATTGCTGCTGTAGCACGAATATGTCGACGGGTTGCTGACCAGTAAATGGCGGCGCTTGCAGCTGGGTATTATTCTGCGTCTGTGAGTTGTCGTAGAAGTTTTGTGCCTGAAATGATATGAATATCAAATGTTAGTCTGACCAGATTATTATTAAACTAGTTTTAGCCTGTGAGGTCGCACGCGTATTTTTTTATACAAAACAATGTACCCCATAATACTCAGGGGTAACGTAACTTCCTATTAGCGAAACTATTATCAAAATCGAACGAGTAGTTCTGGAGATTAATGCGTACTAAACTAAAAAATGTCTTCAGTTTTATAATATTACTCCATATCCAAATAAACCAATTCACAAAGGATAATGCAATACCCACCTTATGACTAAGCTCTACGGCCTTTTCTCCCACGGCCACATTAGCGGTGTGTGCGTGATGATCGCTGTTAGTGTTGACGCTCACGGCGCCATGGTACCCGCTGCCGTCCGCCGCGTACCGGACTTGTTGTTCAGACTGGAAACAGAAGGAGAATCTGACAGAAGAATTATATAAAATGCCAGAGGAACGATGTCTATGGAATAATATTATTATAATCATGGCAGAGTAATGATTGCAAATATATTGCTTTCAGAGGAATTACTCGTGTGGAATTGGTGAACTGCCTCGACAGCCTAGTAGTCCAAAGCGCGACTGCCACGCTAGAGGTCTTGGGTTAGATTCCCAGGTCAAGCAAAAAGTGTTATTGGGTTTTTCTATGAAATTCTCAGTAGCAGCTCGGAGTTTGGATTTGTGCCCGGTTGATAGCAATAGTCTCGCCCCCTATTCCATGGGACCTAAACATACCGGCGAACTGTGGGTGTACATTGTTACACCTCTGCCTAACCCTTCGGGGAATACAGGCGTGATGGTATGTATGTATGTATGTATGTATGTGGATTGGTGAACGATTATTTTTCATAAGAGGAAAGACGAAGCTATTGGTCAGTACCAGGACAACCTAAGTAACCTTTTAAATAACTTGTTTGCCCAGTATATTAGCTGTCTATACCTATATTTTCAAAACATCTGTTGCATGTACATCTTAATAAGGTCTATTTTGGGTATACCTGCGGTAGTTTGACATAATAGTGTCCCACGGTACTAGTGGGCCCCAGCGGTGATAGCTGCCATCCCCAACCGAACGCGGCGCCATCTTGTGCCACCTGCTGGAACAATGCAAGTAAAAAATTCAAATAATGCTGTAGTTACCGTACCTAAAATTACATTTTACAAATTACAATTACATGGCCGCGGGTTGTTGGAAAGAGATACCGCGCCCCCGGAACGTAAAGGGCACAAGTAGGAACATGATTGGGTTTTAGTCAGTAAAGTAGCCACCACAAATCTTGAGAACAAGCGTCAAGTCACTTTTTGGGTTTTTTGGGGCGCCGACGCTGCACGCGATCGGCCTGACAGACGGCCAATTGCTTGCAGCGTCGGTGACCCAAAAAATTTAGAAAGGGATCCAAAAACCCAACTGAACTTCACGTTTTTGCTCATGACTCGTGGCGGCTACTATAAAAGTCTGAAACTCCCTCCCGCCTCGCACAGGGCGGGGAAAGTAAATTGAAGATTTCCCAATAGAAAAAAAAATATTACAAAATATTTAGAAGTCGCATTAAAAAAATAATATAACTAACTAAAGTAAAAAACCAGTTATTATAAACACAACATTTAAGAGATATGTCTGGGAAAATAAAGAAAAAATCAGTAGAACGGAACGCAATTTAACACACAAACTTGGAACAGTGGATTTTAAGCCGTCATTGCATATAATAACACACATTAGACAATCGACTATTTATGACATCTGACAACTCTTACAAACGTCAAACAACAATAAATCAATACAAGGCACAGGAACTGATCAACAAAAATTGACCAATTACCGCCAATGTAAAGAGGATAAAAAGTGAATATAAAAGTTATAAAGCTGGTAGACAAGTGAGATATAAAAGTAAAGGTACAATCAGAAAGATAAAAACGACCCGATCGCAACGACAAAGTTATTGTTCATTAACAATTGTGTTACAATAGGGATTTCACCAATTTCCTATAATACCCTCCATATAGGCATGCTGCTAACCGTAGCTGCAGATTTCTTGGGGTATTTCGTCACTAAAGGGTTAAGTTCTTCCTGGCGATCTTATGCCGGACTCCATCTGGCGACTCACTAATTACGACCCCACCCTGAGTCCAGCCAGCCGGCATCGGCGGCATCCCGAAATACAAACGAGCTCAATTAAACCCAACATCTAGACCTGGTCAGGAACTCGTTAGTGGTTACTGCTGAGTCTTTTATTGCAAGTTCAATGCAAGAAAACCTTACCAGTATAGGACTGCTCCTGGTGGGACTACTGCTGAATGTCCCAAGCACATTTTGATGGAAGATTCTGTAATATCCTTGAAGACCAACTTTTTCTTCAGTGTGTCTACGACAAGAGCTTGTCGATTCTCCTTTTCCGTGTCAAGGAACCCGGTAACGATGAGTGCTTTCTGTCAAGAATGCATCTCCTAACCATCAGCCACTCTAGAACACTCCATAATCTCCTTCTGGCGTACGCCCAGCATACTAAACAGCTTCATAAATGACCGAAACTCTTCAGTGATCCTAGCAACAGTGTCCGTCAAGGGTCCAGCGTTCTGAATTTCTACCTCAAGCTTCCCCATCTTAACACGTTGACTGCGGGAAAACACATCAGTTCTGTTTCTACGAGAAGAGAGTGGCGCACAACCGTATGTGTTTCAATATTTTAATTTCAGTATTTCTCGAAATTGCTGTGTTCAATAAATTAAATATGTTGGTAGGTGTAGGCTCTATTTACTTATGCTGTGTGGTCTTTATTTTAAGATGTATATAAATGTGTTTTGTATTGAAGCTAGATAAATTAATTTTGTTCCAGAAACTAACTTCGTTGACTAAAAAATAGCAGGTTGAAAATTCGAATTTTCAATTTTTTATTAATATTTAGGCTTGTTTTTTTTTTTCAAAATACATCTTATAGATATTTCACTGTATGGAGCACATTCCGGTTTGTGTCCCTACCTGGAAAGGGTCTAATCTAGTCTATTGAAACAAAGCATTAAACTTAACTGCTAAAGCGAGAACAATAAAAGTTGGATAGACACTTTTCTAAGGAGTGATAAATATAGCCAAGATAAGAAAAACACTTTGGTGTGGGTTATTTACATCAACATTGTGCATTTAACTATGTTAGTTTTAGTTTTTATTCTTCAATCTAATCTTGAGTACTTATAGAAGTAGGTAGGCACTTAATTTAATTTTTAAATTTTTCAAAAAGTAATAAATAATAATCGTAAGATTTTTTCGAAAAGTTTGCCTCTCTGTCGATGCAAAATCATAAAACATAAACGTGTGTGTGCGCCCGCACTCTCTTCTCGTTTACGAAAATTGTTTTGACTGTGCGGCCAACACACTTAGGTGCTTTGCAGACGACGGGGCGGGGCAGTCTTTTTGACCGCGAAGCAATAAAGTGCCCATCGAAAAGTGTGCACCAGCGGCGCGGTCTATGTGCGTTGGTAGAATAGGAGCTTTCGTTCGCAGTTAAATTGACCGGCCCGGCCCGCCCCGTCGTGTGTTTCGCGACTTAGTGTGTACGTGTGTGGCCAGTCGCGGTTCGGGGTTTGCGGAGCGAATGTTCGCCTGCAGTCAACGTGTTAATGAAGCATTCTTCAAGGCTCCTCTGGGCCGATTGAGTGTCATCAAGTTGAGACAGTGTTAGGCGTTGTCCTAATAGAACGTGACCGCGATCATCGCAAGTTCGAGCGAATTTTAGTCGTAAGAATCCGCGAACAAACTGGTGTCGAATAAAATTCCTAATAGGGAATAAGTGTGCATGAATTTTATTTTTATTAAAAAATCTAAACTCATTCATGTAATAAACAGTTTATTAAAACTATTTTTCGAATAACCATGGAATTAAAAAAGATATAAGCCATCGAGGATCTGTTTTTAATCTCATTCTTGCAAAACGAAATTTAACACGGATGACAGAGTTTGGGTATATAGCCGTAGTTTTATGTGACGTTACAGTCCATGTCGGATCTCTCTGTCTAATCGATGCGTAATTTATATGTAGTTTTAAATGCTTATAATGGCCGTATTTTTTGGCCGATTTTAATTTTAATTTCACTTTTTTTATCTCTACTACGTTATTTCCATATTTTGATAATAAATGCGATAAATAAAAATCATGCATATTCCCTATTGGCATTTGCGCATTGCGGTCGCGCGACTTAAATGTTTATTTTGTTAGCTATTCGCGATAGTCGCATCGCTTACTCGCGCGATGATCGTGTAGTCACGTTTTGTTATGACAACGCCAGATGTGTGAATACAATATTTACTTCAGGTTATAACTTACTCCTGGTGTCAAGTCGGAAGGAGATTAGAAATAATAGTTAGTTACATGGAAAGGTTAACCAATGTAAGTACTATGTATTCTATTGTAATCAAATATAAACAATAAAATACGACGAAAAATAATAAATAACGTTTACATTTAAATTGCAGAGGAACAAACACGTCTGGACTTTTTAACACCTACCCGCGTGAATGTTGTCACGTCGAACTCAAGTGCATCACTTAATAATGTTAAAGCATCAACTCAACCAAGATTCACATCTCTATGGTTAAGTTGTGGTGATCCTGCGCATCATCTGGGTAATACCCACGCCAGCGTTAATTTACTTGTACAATCGTTTGCGTACGGTGTCATCGCACAGCCGTCGCAGAGCCAAATATAACACGCGTTATCGTCCGGCGGCGTGAATCCACAGCAGGGCAACGAAACTATCGCCATGGAGCCTCCCCTTGTCATTAAGCAGGGCACAAACTCCAACCAAGTTATACAGCCGGGAATGATGACTGTCCCAATGTCTGGGAACTCTAGCATGCCAGCTTCAATACCTAATGTGATGACATTGAACAAGCCAGGAGGGCAGAACGTTGTTGTGACCACACAGAATTTAGACTCTGCGCAGCCTAATATCATCCCCAATGTCCAAATATTAAACATGCGACCCGGAGCGCCCTCACTGGCTGCTCAGAAGTCAGTAGCGACAGTATCGCCCAGAGTGGTGATTGGTACGCCTCAAGTTGTTGGTACGAGAGCGACTGCTCCAATAACACTTCAAACTCTGCAGAATCTACAACTGGGGCAGCAGGGTCATTTGTTGTTGAAAACTGAGAATGGTCAATACCAGCTGCTGAGGGTGGGCCCTGCGCCCTCGGCCAGCACTATCACGGCGCCGCAGACTCAGACCATTCGGCTGTCAACCGTGCCGACACACCCTGGTGAGGCGACGGTGTCCACGAGCGTAGCGGCTCCGGGGCCTATGCCCGGCCTGATGCCGGTCGCGCCGATTGCGGCGCCCGTGGTATCTTCGCCCACCCCACAGCAACAACAGCCAAGTCCCACTACGCATATTAAGCCATCTGATAACACTAAAGAAAAATGCCGGAACTTCTTGGCAAATCTTCTGGACTTATCGAGCAAGGAGCCTCCTTCAGTAGAGAGGAATGTGCGGAACCTGATCCAAGAGCTGATAGATGCGCAGGTAGAGCCTGCGGAGTTTTGTGACAGACTGGAACGGCTTCTCAATGCAAGTCCACAACCATGCCTCATTGGCTTCTTGAAGAAAAGTTTGCCACTGCTCAGACAGTCGCTGGCTACGAAGGAGTTGGTGATTGAAGGCATCAACCCTCCCGCTCCGCACATCGCGTTCACAACTATCCCAGCACCGGACCAGCCCATCATTGCTCCCTGTACTACCATCCCAATGAAGTCGGGTCAGAAGCCCGGCGCTACGATAGCCGTGCTGCAGAACATTCCTCTGCACGCGAAGATCAACGTCAACAAGGTGGGCAAGGCGATGACAGTCAACAGCAAGACTAACTTCCCGCGCTCCACCGTCACTTCCGCCGGTCTCTCCACGGTCCTCACCCCCGGCAAGTCCCTACTGAAGGACAAAGAGAAGAAGTCTTCGGGACAGTTCAGCCAACCGTTTGTTGACGACAAGATGGCGGGCGACGATGACATCAACGACGTGGCTGCCATGGGTGGTGTCAATTTGGCCGAGGAGTCGCAGAGGATTCTTGGATCCACTGACATGATTGGGACGCAGATCAGATCGTGTAAGGAGGAACTCCTGGTGCCAACGAATGTGATGCTGGCGCGTCTGAAAACGATAACAGCAAAGCACAATTTGGAGGACAGCCCTCCTGAAGTGGCTGCCCTCCTCAGCCACGCCTTACAGGAACGGCTGAAGAACCTCGTGGAGAAGCTTGCAATCATCGCGCAACACCGAATCGATACGAGTATAAAGACTGACGACCGCTATGAAGTGACGCAAGACGTGAAAGGCCAGCTCAAATTCTTAGAGGAACTGGACCGTGTAGACAAGAAGCGACGCGAGGAATCGGAGAGGGAGATTTTGCTGCGAGCTGCCAAGTCCAGGTCCAAGAACGAGGACCCGGAACAGGCTAAACTGAAGGCCAAGGCCAAAGAAATGCAGCAAGCTGAGCTGGAAGAGCTGCGGCAGCGTGAGGCCAACGTGACGGCGTTACAGGCCATCGGACCTCGGAAGAAGCCCCGGTTCGACATGGCCGGCGGCTCTGGGGACTCCATGTCAGCCCCCTCTACCAGCACGTTCACAGGAGTCGCTACCCGCGGGCAGATACCTCTGCGCACGCGGCTGAAGCGCGTCAACTTGCGCGACTTGATGTACTTGATGGAGCAGGAGCCCCACTACTGCCGCTCTCTCATGCTCTACAAAATGTACCTCAAATAATCGCAGCGCGATTGGTACGACGACAAATTCTGCATAGTTGACTGTTTAGCCATGCAATTTGATTTCTACCTATTTTGTTAGTTCATACAGGAGGAAAAGATCAAGAAATATTTAACAGATTAATTTTAAAACATGATAGTACATTTACAATTAAGGAATGGCATTTATTCTAAAAATTTAAACCAGAAATACAGTGATATTCCATCGTATTCAAGTAATAGCGGTTTAAGAAAAATTTGGAACGGAAATTTCTTTAATAACCACAATCATATAAATTTCTGTATAATATCAAATACAAAGGTTAAATATAAAATGAAAATAACACAAACAAGCCTTCGTTGCTATTTTATCTTGCTTACAATAACTAAAGTATAAATATATGACTAATTGCTAAACGAAAACTTCAATATCTAAATTACATTACGAAAGGCCCCAAGGTTTCCCCGTACCAGCACTTTCTCGAAATTGTCCTCCAGACTTCTAATTTATCTACTTCTATTTTTTATACTTCCTCTTGGATACCATTCAATAGTTAACTTAGTTTTCTCTTGACATTCTCAAAGTCAAAGCATTTGTTTCAATTAGACCATTAAAAGCCACGTTTGAACGTAATTTTAAAGAAAGAAAAAGAAATCTAGTTGCCCATTCCAAAAGGTACTTTGGTATGGAGAAGAATGGGCAAGAAACTACTAAAACATATACTCATATTAGTCGCCACGATTCGTGAGCACAAATGTCAAGTTATTTTTCGGTTTTTGGGTTCCTTTCGGGGTTTTTTGGGGCGCCCACGCTGCACGCGATCGGTCCGACTAGCGGAGCAATCGCGTGCCGCATCGGCGGCCTAAAATACCCAGAAAGGCACCTGTAATCCCGAAAATTAACTTGACATTTGCGCTCACGACTCATGGCGACTACAATACTTATTCTTAAAAAAAGTATTACAATAAGTCTTTCTCTTAACCTATGCCCCGTTCATTGCCATTTTTGTTGTCCACAAAATGATTTTTTACATTTTGTTTTCCTTTACAACGGCTTTTATAGTATTAAAATAATTAATAATAATAAGTTATGATATTTAATTTTATAATATTAAAATCATGTAATCATAAATATATATAAATACAACATTATCTCTACATAGTATAAAACATAGTCGCTTCCCGCCGTCTGCACGCTTAGATCTTTTACACTATGCAACGGATTTTAATGTAGTTTTCAGCAATAGGTTTAAAGAAATTTTATACCAATGAATGCATAATATGACACTCACTTGAGAACAATACTAATCTTAACGTAAATTACGAAAAGTTCGACAGCAGTTACGAACTAATAACATCTATCCGAAATCCGACACACCCAACGCATCCATTTTTCCAGAAGTGTTCCATTCGCGATTAAATACTAGCTGAGCTGAATTCTGAATGCATTGAGTGAGTTAACATTTCTTATACTTTAGGGTATTTTATTAGACAGTAGTGCTTCTTCAAATGTAAGCATTTTTTGCCATAGTTAGTTCTAGTTTTTGATAAAACCAGTAGATAGATAGAGTGATTCAAGAGGAAGGTTTTTACGCATAGTACATAACGCTACGACCAACGGGAGCGCAGCAGTAACCATAGACGTAACTGAACACAGCGGAGTGTAAAGTGAAATGTAACCTTCTCCGCGACGTAAGCATAAATATGCAAATACTGCTGAACCTTTCCTGCTTGAAAATAAATAAAACACTTTTTAAATTAAGATTTTTTTAGTAGATGGAGTCCCTTAATAAATGCCAAAAAACCTATTACGTTATGTCTGAATCGGATAATATAAATAAAATACTTCAAAATTGATAATTGAATAGATTTAGTAACAATTATAAAAAAAGAACTGTTTCTAGGTTATTTGATAACGACTTAAACCAACAATAGTAATAAAATATAAACCAAAACTAAATAGCATCAACAAATTCCTCCGCATCGCCGTCAACTGGAAATGTACCCAATTTGCTTTTTTTATGTTATTTTAAGTTTGTAAATATTGTACATAGAAGTATTAATTAAATTAAGTTTATAATGAGTCAACGTAGGTATTAATAGATTCATTTGTATTAGGAAACCATAAATAAAAAATTTAAATACATAATCAGCGACATTGTTTTAATTTCATTACCCTTGCAACGCAGCAAAAGACTCAACAATATATTTTTTTAAACATCGTTGGATGGCAAACAAGCCAACGACCCACCTGATGTTAAGTGGTCACCGCTGCCTATAGACATCTGCAATGCCAAAGGCCTTGCAGATACGTTGCCATTCCAGAGACAAAATTGAAATGTCTCATGTGCCGATAATTACACCGGCACCCATACCCTTCAAACCGGAACAGCAACGCTGCTTTGCGGCAGAAAAAGGTATGGTGGTACCTCCCCAGACGTGCTCCTTCACAAAGAGCTCTTATTATTATGTCCGAGATGGTCGAATTCATTGTTGATATCTACAACGGCAAAACGAGATGAGTGCGGCGAGTTCTCCGGTCTGTCAAAGTCATAGTCATTTATTTCAATTAGACCATTTACAGGCACTTTAGAATTGTCGGAGACTTGAAGCTAGTTGCTCGTTCCGAAACGTAAGTATGCCTCCATTGAGAAGAACGAGCAAGAAATTCCACGGACACTCTGTTCTAGGGTTTGACAAAATTCAGGTTACAATATTATTGTAACCTGAACCTGTGTATATTCTGATTTGAAATACTAAATTGACAGTTTCATTCGTCTATACTAATATTATAAAGAGGAAAGATGGTTTTGTTCGTTTGTAATGAATAGCCTTCGAAACTACTGGATCGATTTTAACCATTTTTTCACTAATAGATAGCTACATTATTCCTGAGTAACCTAGGCTATATAACATCACGCTACCACCCATGAGAGAGGAGCAGTAACCAAAGACGTCATGTAACGCGGGCAGTTCTGTAGTCAAATAAAAAATAATTTTCGGCACGGTAACATAAAGAACACCATTTTCGAGTTTCAAACATAAAGCCATCAAATCAGTCTCTAAGATTTACTAAATGCACTTTATGTGTGAAAACAATAACGGTGAATATAAAACAATAAATCATAAAAATGTAACCCATGGCAGTTAAGAGATGACTAATCCCAAATGGCAGCGCCCGTTCACGAACACCGGCGACGCGCGGTAGGGATCAATACCACCCAGCTGCAGGGTCATTGCACTCAGTTAGTGTAATACCTAGGCTTAGAGCGCTGCTCCCCTACCAAAGCCATGCGATAGTACGTTCTTTGTTGTTAATCAGAGACTATTATCTCATTAATTAAGGGCTGATTTTTCAATGGTCAGATAACTTTTATCTGACGAATAAATATGACAGTTTGACTTAACGTCTATACAAAAGCTGTCAAACCGCCAAATTTATTCCCGCGTTAAAAGGTATCTGACGATTGAAAAATCGGCCCTAAGACAAATAAACAATAACTAGAAGCACGTTCTTTTTGGTTTTTATGTATTATAAATACATTTAAAACCTTGCCAAAAAATGACCTAAATTAATGGTTGTAGGATGCATCTTTTGCTTAAGGTAACGTTGTATTAATTTGAAAATTAAACTAATGAATGGATAATTTAAAAATCTAAATACATAACACATAACATACCATCACGCCTGTATTCCCCGCAGGGTTAGGCAGAGGTGTAACAATGTACACCCACAGTTCGCCGGTATATTTAGGTCCCATGTAATAGGGGGCGAGTCTATTGCCATTAACCGGGCACAAATCCTAACTCTGAGCTGCTACTGAGCAAATCCTAATGGAAAAACCCAATAACACTTTTTGCTCGACCTGGGAATTGAACCCAAGACCTCTAGCATAGCAGTCGCGCTTAGGATCACTAGGCTACCGAGGCAGTTGGCAATCTAAATATTACACGTTTAATTTTATTTTAAAAGATCCTTTTGCTTTTTTTATTAAAATATTTCCTAAAAAACTACCTCGGTAGCCTAGTGGTCCTAAGCGCGACTGCTACGCTAGAGGTCTTGGGTTCGATTCCCAGGTCGAGCAAAAAGTGTTATTGGGTTTTTCTATGAAATTCTCAGTAGCAGCTCGGAGTTAGGATTTGTGCCCGGTTAATGGCAATAGGCTCGCCCCTTATTACATGGGACCTAAATATACCGGCGAACTGTGGGTGTACATTGTTACACCTCTGCCTAACCCTTCGGGGAATACAGGCGTGAGTGTATATATTTCCTAAAATTGTGTGAGTTCTATGAGAAAAGGGCCGTGTATTCCCGTTCGTCCCCTCGACTTCGTCCCCCGAGGGGGACGAACGGGAATTCGTTATTTATTTTCCCGATGGTCCCTCAAAATTTTTTGGGGGGACGAATGGGAATAATTTATTAATTCTTTTTTGGGTCTATTGCTCCCACTAAATAATATATATAAGACTGGTGGTTTTAATTGGTAAAAAAACAAAATTGAAATAAAAATCAGTCATTTATTAAGGAATAAAAATCACAGTAAAAATCACAGAATCAACTTTGCGATAACTCGCAATATTTTTATATATAATATTTTTTTAATTATGAATAAAATTCTCCTTATAACTAAAAATTATGATTTAAAAATCTGTGTATACAGATAACAATAAAAAAAGTCTGTATTATATTACAATTAAACACTACAAACAGACTTTTTACCATTCAGGTTGTTTCCTTTTGAAATATAAGTCACTATTTTTCGTAGAGTTGCTTATATGTATGGTGGCAAGATTTTACGTTTTACGTTATGTAAGTGATTAGAAAAGTTTACTCATTATTTTAACACATAAATAGGGTCAGTAAATTATCACACTTTCAAAAGCAAAATTAAATAAAATACCTAAAATATCACGAAATCAAGATAAAAATAACAAAAAAAAACTTATCGTACTAATTTTTAAAAAGTCACATTTGCTTATATGTATAGGTATACGGTGTCACATTTTTGTGTTACATATTGTATAAGGAATCAGAACAGGTTACACATTAATTTTACATATAAATATTTTAGGTATTTTATTTTATTTTGCTTTTGAAAGTGTGATAATTTACTGACCCTATTTATGTGTTAAAATAATGAGTAAACTTTTCTAATCACTTACATAACGTAAAACGTAAAATCTTGCCACCATACATATAAGCAACTCTACGAAAAATAGTGACTTATATTTCAAAAGGAAACAACCTGAATGGTAAAAAGTCTGTTTGTAGTGTTTAATTGTAATATAATACAGACTTTTTTTATTGTAATCTGTATACACAGATTTTTAAATCATAATTTTTAGTTATAAGGAGAATTTTATTCATAATTAAAAAAATATTATATATAAAAATATTGCGAGTTATCGCAAAGTTGATTCTGTGATTTTTACTGTGATTTTTATTCCTTAATAAATGACTGATTTTTATTTCAATTTTGTTTTTTTACCAATTAAAACCACCAGTCTTATATTATTTAGTGGGAGCAATAGACCCAAAAAAGAATTAATAAATTATTCCCATTCGTCCCCCCAAAAAATTTTGAGGGACCATCGGGAAAATAAATAACGAATTCCCGTTCGTCCCCCTCGGGGGACGAAGTCGAGGGGACGAACGGGAATACACGAAAAGGGCGTGCTGGGTGCGGGCAGCAGTACGAACGAATACTTTTAAGGCTATTTGGTCACGGAAGCGCCTAAGTATTAAAGTCCAAAACAATACCTACACATCATAATAAACCAATAATTACTTAATAATAAAACTATAACAGCCCACATGATCTACATTCATTCATCTAAATCACTAAACCATGTTAGCCGGAAGTGACGTAAGAGCTCCTATAACATAACATAAGAAGAAAGTTAGGTACCCATGTGTAATAACTATATTTAATCGTTACCTATCAATTACAATTAGTTTCTGGCCTCGAGCGATAGAGCGAGGTAATTGTCGATCTTAATAATATGAATCCATATCTAAACTAATATTATAAAGCTGAAGAGTTTGTTAGTTTGGTTGAACGCGCTAATCTCAGGAACTACTGGTTGGAATTGAAAAAATATTTTTGTGTTGGATAGTTCATTTATCGAGGAAGGCTATCTAACAACACGCTACGACCAATAGGTGCGGAGCAGTAACCAAAGACGTAACCTAATGCGAATGAAAAAACTACGCGAACGAACTTGCGAGAAGAAACTAGTTATAATGTAATAAAGCTAAAGGCTTTTTTGTTTGTTTGTTCAAACGCTCTAATCTCTAAAACTCCTAGTCGGATTGGTAAAAATATTTTTGTATATATATATATAGATAGCCAGGTTAGTGTGCAATAGTATAGGCTATATATCATCACGCTATGGCCCACAGGTGCGGAGCACTAATCCAAAGAGTAAAATAACGCTAAGGAAGCCGCGAGCAGAAGCTAGTTTGATAATATTCTCCTTGGTTATATGGATTCAAATGATCAAAGTCAAGTCATTTTATTTCAATTAGACCATTAGGTGGTTTTGAACGTACTGTGTTGGATGCACGCGTAAGCACGATGTCCGAGTATTGCGTGCGTAAATAAAAGAGTGATTTTAAATCGAAAATAAAAAACGTTTTCCAAAAATATTTTTGCTCTATGCTACTTGATGTACAATATGCGTAGTTAACAGATATTTTATGAGTCTTGTTACACCTCGGATTTTGTGATCAATACTATAAACAGAATTATTTTTTTTATTTGTTTGTACCGAATTGGCTCTGAAACTACTGAACCGATTTTAACCATTTTTTCACCTACATTCACCATTTTTTCATAGCTACATTATTTTTGAGTATTAAAAGCTATATAATATCACGCTTCGACACACGGGAGAGGAGCAGTAACCAAAAATATAATTTAACGCGGATGAAATAAGCTGAGAGTGTGTGAGTGTTTTGTCTGTGCATCACCCTAAGGTTGACTGGTAGAAAATGCCTAAGGCATTAAGTCCGCCTTTGTACATTGCATTATTTACATTATGTGCAAAAAGTTTTAATAAAATAAATAATCCACGCGGGCGGAGTCGTGGGCAGTTGCTTAGTATTTAATAAATCGGATAGGTACTAGGTATTACCTCTATTTCCACGCCGTAAAAACCAAAAGCCTACTTCCTCAACAGATCTAACTCACAAAACGTCTAACATAAATATTCTTTCCTTATCTCTTCGACAGCATACCTTTCTATCTACTTAGCTACCATTTCAATGGACCGCGGAAGCAAGTGTTCACTCTCGAAGGTGTGTATCCATATATGTGAGTAAAATCTTAGGAACTGGACGGGGTAAAAGTGGTTCGGTTGGAAAAATCAGCGGTAATCGAAAGTGGCCGAGCCTTAGTTTTCATTAGATGTAGGTGTATCTAATATTATAAAGTTGAAGAGTTTCGTTTGTTTAAACGTGCTACGAAACTACTGGTCCGATTTCGGTAGATCTTTCACTAATAGGAAGCTACATTGACCCTGAAGATTTATGCTATGTTTTATTACCAAAAAATATTTGATACAGCGACATTTAAGCACACGAAGTCGCGGGCAATAGCTAGTTAATACATTTAGGTGGACGTTTTACTTGAATATTGTAGGCTTGGTAGCATTTTTGAAGTTTTTGTCAAGTTATAGTAGAGGCGTGGTGCTTTAGTAAGGAACAAGTTTTTAGTATGAAAAGTAATGAAAGTCGGGTTTACGTAATTAATGAAATAAATAACTGCCTCGTTAGCCTAGTAGTCCTAAGCGCGACTGCTACGCTAGAGGTCTTGGGTTCGATTTCCAGGTCGAGCTAAAAGTGTTATTGGGTTTTTCTATGAAATTTTCAGTAGCAGCTCGGAGTTAGGATTTGTGCCCGGTTGATAGCAATAGGCTCACCCCCTATTACATGGGACCTAAAAATACCGGCGAACTGTGGCTGTACATTAGTACACCTCTGCCTAACCCTTCGCGGAATACAGGCGTGATGGTGTGTAAAATAAATAATGGATTATAAACTACTTCGTGAAATTATGGCAACTTCATAAAAATGATATTTTGAGAGTATACTAGTGCGAACGTTTTTAAAAATACGGAAACTGCTTTTGTTTCTCTGATGACACTTTGAATATTTTATATTTGCTTTGGCAGACCGCTTTTCAGGAGAGTGACATGACAGATGCGTGGTAACTGAAGAAGTGGCTGCTCCGATGGTCTTCGTCGCAAGCGCACCGGCTCAGATCCAGGGTTTAATCCCCCAGTCAGGCAGATTGAGTTATTACGTTTTCCATTAGGAATTTCTCGGTAGCAGCCAGGAATTTGGAAGTTGATGGTGTGACACTCGCGCGTCTCCGAAAGCACGAAAAGCCGTTGGTCCTGATATCTCCCCGGTCGTGTCGGGTTGCCGTCCCATCAGACTACGAGAGTTAGGGAAGAGGGAGTGTAACTGGATTTACGACCGATTTGTGCACTATAGTATTTCCTGAGTAATTCACTAGTCTCCATTGAGATTAGCCGCGAGATTATTGTAACTGAAGAAGGCTGATGTAATTTGTTTTTAATATTGCCATGAATAGGCCAAACATATCAAATTGCCCTATACACGTATTTACTCGGTCGCAATATTATCGCAATATCTCATCTTACTCGACCGCATTTTATCTCTCATGCATTACATCACTACCGGACAATTAATAGGCCGTAAAAATGATGCAACAGGTCACAGAGTAACAAATTCTTCACATTTTAATATTAAATTCTATCAGTTGTGCAATAAAAAGACCGTATTTGAGAGTATCTATGTAAAGTACTGCATACCATTCGTACATAAGTGAATGGTATTTATATTTAAATGGCCGGCGCCACTTAGGTAATCACTCGGAGAATTAAAGACTTTTATGTATGTAATATCTATTAGTTTTTGCTCATGTGGAAGTCAATGAACTCCTTGAAATTTATTTTAAATTAACCATTTAAGTATAGGAATTTTGTAAATGTCAGGGAGTCAATATAATTTACAACAATTTATACAAAAAAAATACGACGCTGAAAAATTATGAACCAAAATTTTCAGGATGTTGAAATAAAGAAGGTTACTGGAGAAACAAGAACAGCCATAGTCACATGATTGTTAAACTATTTACAATCTATTGACACAAGTTATTAATTATTTTTAGTGTCATTTATATCGTTTGAAATTCTTAATTGATTATTTTTAGCTGTAATAAATTAATTAAGGTACTCCATAATTCAAATACAATACAAATTCTTATCTGAATAAATAAATAAGAAAATTGAAGCTAGTTGCTTGTGCCAAGGTTTCTATGGAGAAGAACGAGTAATAAATTCCATGAACACTATAATTTTCCTATATTTGGCCCTTGGCACAAAATGTGTACCTGCATCTGTCTACCTGCCAAATCTCAAAATATTCATAATGTCAAGTAGTTTACAAGATTTCGTGTTCAGTCGGTGAGTGAATAAACCTTTCGCTTTTTCTTCCAACTATCTACACTAATATTATAAAGCTGAAGAATTTGTTTGTTTGGTTCAACGCGCTATCTCGTGAACAACTGATTAGAATTAAAAAAATATTTTCACGTTGGATAGTTCATTTATCGAGAAGGGCTGCTCACGCTACAACACACGGAAGAAGAGCGGTAACCAAAGACGTAACTTAACGCGGGTGAAAAAACTACGCGAACGAAGTCGCGAGCAGAAGCTAGTTATTAATAAACGCGAAAGTTTGTGACGATGCACGAAAGGATGTTTGGAACTCTTGCACTCTTGAAAACGGTTCAAACAAAATTAGCTGAAATCTTGCACACACATATAGAAATTGATCTATATCTATCTATAGTCAGAAGCCAGGAAGTCTGACAACCAATCTAACCAAGAGGTATCTGAGTAATAAATAGAGAATGTTGCCCAGTAACTGGGTTGTGGAGGTCAGATAGGCAGTCGCTCCATGTAAAACACTGGTACTCAGCTGCATCCGGTTAGACTGAAAGCCGACCCCAACATAGTTGGGAAAAGGCTAAGCAGATGATGTTAAAAATATTGATCTATTTCAACACATCATTGTTATCCCGTTTTTGTGTTCAATTAAGGACTTGATTTTTTTAATTCTGAATTGTACCTACGCAAACTAAATTCACGAGCAGTAGTCGGTAAATAAGCATTGTATAAATAGATCATATTTCCTAAGACGTGAAGATTTACCTGTAGATATATTTCCTTATTGAAAACAACACATTTGATTGCGAAAAATCTGTTAAATTTACTACAATTTTAGTATTACTGAACTGCCTCGGTAGCCTAGTGGTCCTAAGCGCGACTGCTACGCTAGAGGTCTTGGGTTCGATTCCCAGGTCGATCAAAAAGTGTTATTGGATTTTTCTATGAAATTCTCAATAGCAGCTCGGAGTTAGAATTTGTGCCCGGTTAATGGCAATAGGCTCCCCCCTATTACATGGGACCTAAAACATACCGGCGAGCTGTGGTGTACATTGGTACACCTCTGCCTAACCCTTCGGGGAATGCAGGCGTGATGGTATATTACTAAACTCATAGTTATGTAAGAGTACCTCTTGTATTATTTGTTCGAGTGTGTCTGCCTCAGTCGTCGATGAGGCGACCAATTAAAAGGTAGGTACTATAGAAATCATCAGACGTGGAATGGCTACTTGGAACGAGATTAAAGTCAATCTACTATGATTAAAACTTCATATTATCAAGAGGAAAGATTTTTTGTTTGTTTGTACCAAATAAGTTCCCAAACTACTAGACCGATTTCATTGATTTTTTCATCAATAGGTAGCTACGTTATTCCTGATTAACATAATTTATACAACATCACGCTGCGACACACGTGAGCGGAGTAGTAACTAAAGACGTAACTTAACGTGGGTAAAAAAATAAGCCACGCGACGGAAGTCGCGGGCAAAAGCTAGTATAATATATTTTTTCTAATTTTATCTATCCTATCCGTCAGCCATAGTGACAGTCTATCTTACTCTTCTTAATTTAAAATAGTCTTTATCTCATACCGTAAAGTAAATTAATCAGGTTGTTATTTATATTTTTAAACGTTTTTATTTTTATATTAATATTTAAAAATGGAATTTAAATGTGAATTAAATGAATAAAGGAGATAGTAATATTATTATTTTGACAGTAAATTAATTTGTATTTTGAAGTTATTCTCTCTTAATTATTTTATTTTTATATGATACTTTTTTATTTTTAGTTTTACTTGGTAAGTAACATGTTCTCGTTTTTACTTTTTACTTTTTAAAATTTTACTTTTCTTGTTTAACCTAGCACACTAGTGGTATAATAACGCTGGGTTAATTCTGAAGTATTAAAATAACTACCCAGTTCTTGCACCCAACCTTATAATCAAACCTCATTTCATGGGAAGCGGTAGACGTGAACTTAACAGCTGAACCAATGAGCCAAAGAACAAATACGGACAATCAATATTACGTGTCGCCATGTCTGCATAATACATGCGGCTTCCAGCGATACATCACAGGTAATTGGCTGTCGAAGTATGTGGAAGTTATCGCTACCAACAAGTAGCTATGAGTAGGTATATTATTATTATTGGACTGTAAAAATTACTTTCCTTATGGGTTAAATCATTGGATGGAAAACCTGATGTTATGCGGTCATCGCTGCCTTTTTTTATGGGATAAGCCCGCCATACTTTTCCCAACCCCTGCAACTCCTGAAAGCCAGAATCAACAGTGGAGACCGCCAGAAAAGTGCTTAGGCAATTAAGCTCAACGTGTCCCGGAGGAACGATACAACTGTCTTGGACCGGACGAAAATAAACAGAAAAGATGAGCGGAGGAGAAGAAAACACAGAATTTCCACTTCCCTCGAAACAAGCAGGAGACAGAACCGCTGCCTATAGACATCTCCAATACCAAAGGCTTTGCCGTCCCAGACACAAAGTCGAAATGTGTCATGTGCCTGTAATTACCCCGGCACCCATACCCTTCAAACCGTAACACAGCAACGCTGCTTAATAGGTATGGTGGTAGTACTTCCCCGGACGAGTTCCTTCACAAAGAACTTTACTAGGTACTATTGTGTGTTCCCATAGGTACAATTACCCTACAGTCCTAATGACCTCGCTTGACCACACACAGTTAAATCGTAAGGAAGCTTATTAGCTACCATAAAAAAATGTTGCTCGCAAAAAAAATATTTAGGTAACTTTTTGTACATATATGCCATAAAACCCTTTATAATTTTTATCTCAAGCAAATTAAAGCTCTCAGCAGGAAATGGCGGTCCATTGAAAGCCTTTCACTACCGGAAGTAGTAGTGTATTTGTCCATATGTTACATAATATAACGTCAATCTTTAAGTAGGTACTAATATTATAAAGGGGTAAGATTTTTGGTTTGTGTGTTTGTTCCGAAAAAGCTCCAAAACTACTGGACCGATTTCAACCATTTTTAACCCTCGACGCAAAAACGACGGGGTGTTATAAGTTTGACGTGTCTGTGTGTGTGTCTGTCTGTGGTATCGTAGCTCCCGAACGCATGAACCGATTGTGATTTTGTTTTTTGTGTTTGAAAGGTTAGTTAGTCGGAAGTGTTAGCTTTGTTTGATGGAAATCGGTTCAGCAGTTTCAAAGTTATCAGCTCTTTTGTTAGTGGTAGTGATTTTTTTCTTCTGTCGGGGGTTACTTGAATTTTTTTTTTCACCAAAGGATAGCTACATTATTCCTAAGTAACATGGGCTATATAACATTACACTACGACCAACGGGAGAAGAGCAGTAACCAAAAATGTAAGTGGTGGAATAAGCCTCGCGGACGAATTCGCGGGCGGAGGTTAGTATAGAATCAACACCATCTTGTATACGATTTAAAAGTAAAAGGTGTCTCATGTACGTTCATTTCGTTTAAAAGTTAATTGAATTACTTTATTAAGGTTTTTGTAAAATTGAAATAACAATACCAGCCTATTATTGTCCCACTGCAGGGGGCCTCTTGTAAACCAGATAAGCCACGAGCATTGATCACCAGGCCTGCTTAAGACGGATTAGCTATTTAAGACTTATAGCCAAATACATAAGAAATACTTTAGTGCACAACTGTGTGCGCACAGGTGCACTTCCTCCCTCTTTCCACACTCTCATAGACTACCTATAGTCCTAAGAGACTGCAGCGACATCTATCGCTCAACATGCGAACTACTACGACAAACTGACGTTGCCTAGATCGCGCTATCAACGTTCAAAATCACAAAATCCCGGCAACAACCGTCGGGCAGTAGCCCACCAGATATAACACCCATCTGCTCGAAGGATCCTTCCTTTTCTATTAAGTTTCTCATACCTCCAGAGGACGGTAATCCGACACGTCCAGAAGAGATAAGACACAGGACCAACGACTTTACGTGCTTTCTGAGGCTCGGGGGTGTCACACCACCAAGTTCTCAATTCTGGGATACCTACGAATGAAATCAAACCCTTCTTTTGTATTTATGGGATGAATGGGAAATCTTCAAACGCCAGTCTCTTACTGACTAAACCCATCCGCGTTCCTCATCATGCCCTTTGCGTTCCAGCGCCGCGGTGATTCATCCAAACAAATTCCGCAACCCTGGCAGGAACCTATGACCCTAGGAACTACATACTTCTAACGGTCCAAGCCAATACCAAATGTATAAGATCTAAGAAACCAGTCGTTAAACAAGATATTCTAATATTCCTAGGTACAGTTAGGGTCTAGACTCTAGACTTTCTCCAAGGAAGTCGTGCTATCCAAGCGAACGAATAGTTGTATTGTTCATTTAGATACAATGCAATATGTTCCCATTCATTTCTATGTAATGAACATATTTTGATGATGTGAACATTACAATCTGTATTGTTAAATAAAATGCTTTTGTAATTTAAGTTTTACACCAGCTCAAAATTGCTCTTAAAGCTGTTGAGAGGGCTATGCTCGGCGTCTCTCTGCGAGATCTAATCACAAATGAGGACATCAGCTTAAGATCTAAGGGTCGATCCATACAATCACAGAGTCGAAGCATCAAATTCGTCACAATTAAAGCAAAGTTGCATTAATTGCGTACTTTAAAGCGAAGCGGTCAGACGCACGAACTCCGTCGAATGCGTGCAAGTTCGCTCGTCTTTTTTTTATCTCAGAAGAAATATGTGCATAACATGTTGGAGATAAGGGTAAATTTGCTATGTTAAGTTTCAGATCAGCGCTTCGATTCTGCGCTAGTATAAATTGACACTAAGGTTACGACATATATAGCTCTCAAAATTGCGATCCCTGCAGCCTATTGCCACGTAAGTCTACGTGGCAATAGGCTGCAGGGATCGTAGATATTGCCATCTAACAATGGCAATGCCGCCAGTCTTCTAAACACATTTCGAGTTGACGGCGCGATGCGGAGGAATTTTTTGATGGCAAATAATTTGTTTCTTTTTTTATTATCTCTTAACTTAGATATTTATAAAGTAACTTACAGTATTTGTATGCTGCGCCCATACTGCGGAAACGGTAAACGTCAACCACAACCGGACCCACTGGAAATGAAACAAAAAGAAATTAATAACAATAAAAGGTGCTACTTTAGTTTTGCATCCTCAACGAATTCAAGGAAGGTCGCTAGTTATCTATAAAACGGCAACAACATCACGTCTGTTGTACGGGAGCCCCCTTAAATATTTATTTTATCTGTTTTTAAGTATTTGTTGTTATAGCGGCAACAGAAATACATCATCTGTGAAAATTTCAACTGTCTATCACGGTTTATGAGATACAGCCTGGTGACAGACGGATGGACGGACAGCGGAGTCTTAGTAATAGGGTCCCATTTTACCCTTTGGGTACGGAATCCTAATAACAGTAAGTTCTTTGCCTATTATGTAATGGGCAACTAAATTTAATATTATTAATTTAACTTTGAAACGCTTTGTGTTCATAAGATATAGCCCGCTGACAGACATACAGACGGATGGCAGAGGCTTAGTAATAGGGGCGCCCTTTGAGTACGAAACTCTAAAAAAAAGCTTAACCTTTTCGTTCCCCGGCTTTTATACCATTATCTATATCTTCGGGTCTTTGACCCTGGTTCCTGACTGCCATTATGATTATAATCATGTCCGCGTGAATTATTTCACCTACGTTAAGTTACGTCTTTGGTTACTGCTCCCCTTCCAAGAGTCAAAGCGTGATGTTATATAGCCTACTCTCCATAACATACCATCCCGCCTGTATTCCCCGCAGAGGTAGGCAGAGGTGTAACAATGTACACCCACAGTTCGTCTGTATTTTTAGGTCCCATGTAATAGGGGGCGAGCCTATTGCCATGAACCGGGCACAAATCCTATAAAAATCATAGAAAAACCCAATAACACTTTTTGCTCGACTTTGGAATCGAACCCAAGACCTCTAGCGCAGCAGTCACGCTTAGGACCACTAGGCTAAAGAGGCAGTTCCTATTCTATTCCTTTTGAATCTGGCTATCATGTACAAAAGTATTTGTACAATTTGACTATTAGTTTCAGAGATTGGCGCGTGAACAAACAAACAAATAGACTTTACATATTAGTATAGATTATAGGTATGTACGAATATAATGTGACTGTCATCGTAACAATTACGAGAGTCATGATGACAGGTCATCAAGATCTACAATGCTTCTTGACCTTAACGTAGAATTTAGTTATGTAAGTTGGTTAATAATAAGAGTTATTATATAAACATACATACACATACCATCACGCCTACATTCCCCAGAGGGTTAGGCAGAGGTGTACCAATGTACACCCACAGTTCGCCGGTTTGTTTTTTTTAGGTCCCATGTAATAGGGGGCGAGCCTATTGCCATTATCCGGGCACAAATCCTAACTCCGAGCTGCTACTGAGAATTTCACAGAAAAACCCAATAACACTTTTTGCTCGACCTGGGAATCAAACCCAAGACCTCTAGCGTGGCAGTCGCGCTTAGGACCTACCGAGCTACCGAGGCAGCTTTTATATATCCATCTTTTCCAAGCCCCTACCCACATGCCCGCCAGGCATACCGGGCAGTATATTTATTATAGAATTAAGTAGCTTGTGGAGTTTCTCCTTATAACATCAGCTATCTCCCAGTGACAGTCCCGTCAAAATTGGTCGAGCTATTTCTGAGATAAGCCGGAGCAAACAGACAGACAGACAAAAATTTGGAGAGGTCTCTTCGGTTAGATACCTAACAACTTTAAGTAGGTACTGTACCTACCTACGCACGTAATCACATGATCTAGTTTTTCATCCCATTGACTTCCCATTCTATTGTTTATTATATTTCCTGCATCTTTGATTATAGTGGTAGTTAACTACTTCCCCGCAATGTTATTAAGTTTTTTTTTATGTTTGCGCAAACAAGTGCGCTCCCTCTTCGCTAAGGGCCTGTGCGCACCACGTTTTATAAACGCGCCGCTGACGCGTGTTTGTAGCGATACAGACGCGATACGAACAAGAATCAGACAAACACAAACTGCAATGTGGTGAGAACAACAGCGCTGTCGACGCGTGTTCCTAAAACGCGCGTCAACGGCGCGTGTGCACAGGCCCTAATTCTCATAGTCCGATTCGACAAGACCGGGGAGAGACCAGGCGCAGGTCCAACGGCTTTATTTGGCTTGTTGCCATTGCGATTGACCACTGTCACCGCAATTCAGTCTACAAATCATATTTTGACTCTGGGCGGCTAATGAGAAGTTCCCTTATGAAAAAAACACCAAATTTTGGCCAACTTGGTAATCGAACTCAGGAATTTTCAGCATGATGGAGTTTAAGTTACTTATACTCACGCCTGTATTCCCCGAAGGGTTAGGCAGAGGTGTAACGATGTGCACCCACAGATCGCCGGTATGTTTAGGTCCCATGTAATAGGGGGCGACGGGGGGGGGGGGGTTAAGTTACTTATTAGTAATCAAAACTTACCATATTGATTAATTAAGTCCGCGTCGAATTTGACGTAGTTCTTTCTGTCTTCACTCGGAATCTGAAACAATGATAACAGAATGTTATTGTAATTGTGTTAATGTTATTAATTTTTAGGGTTCCGTAACCAAAGAGTAAAACGAGACCTGATTAATAAGACTCCGCTGTCCGTCGGTCTCTCTGTCACCAGGCTGTATCTCATAAACCGTGATAGTTAGACAGTTGAAATTTTCACAGATGATGTAGTTCTGTGGCCACTATAACATTAAATACTAAAAAACAGAATAAAATAAATATTTAAGAGGGCTCCCATACAACAGACATGTTTTTGTAGTTAACGGTACGGAACCCTTTGTGCGCGAGCCCGACTTGCACTTGGCCGGTTTTTTAAATGCGTTCGTAATTATCAGAACAAAACTTGTATGAAAGATTTTTTGGGGGAATCCAACGGAAATGTCGGAAAGGAAAATCTCAGTCACAAACAAACAAGATTTCATAACCAAATCTAGTTAAAATGCGGATACTATGCAATAACAAAAAAAAAATTCACTAAAAAATGGAATATAAGAGTACATAAGTAATTTAGAAATCGCTCCAAAACAATGGCTAGGTAGGTACCTAGATTGTCTGTAACCAAAACAAATCGAACTGCTGCGGAAATGTGGCATTACGTAACCGTCAGACAACAAATTATTTTAACATTTTGTATATCGCTGTGGGCGGTATTCTTACATAGATTCATACATAACCTAACGAGTAAGTAATGATAAATGATTTTGAAAAAACCTTATGATATACCTAGCCTTTTAACCCACAATCTTACTCCTATTATAAATGCGAAAGTTTAGATGGATGGATGATGGATGTTTGTTACTTAATCACGCCAGATTGGTTGAACGGATCTGGTTGACATTTGGCACAGAGATAGATTAGTCTGGAATAGCAACGAAGCTACATTTCATCCCGGAAAAATGTACGGTTCCCGTGGGCTAAAATATTAATGCGGACACAAGCTTGTCATGATTACATAACATTTGTATCTCTTATTGTTGTAAGTATATTTATTTGTAAACATGGTGGAAGGACTATTAAAGACTATAATAGTAGCCGCCACCAGTCGTGAGCTCAAATGTCAAGTTATTTTTTTTTTTTTTTGGGTTCCTTTCTGGGTGTTTTGGGTGGCCGACGCTGCACACGATTAGTCCATCAGTTCGATCGATCGCGTGGTGCGTCGGCGACCCAAAAAATCAAAAAATGAACTTTGTGCCCACGACTCGTAACTGCTATACTATACCATGTATTCAGTTAATAATTCTAGACGCCACAAAATAAAACCCAGCTGTTCTATAGAAAGGTACTACCTACACCTACAAGGTCAAAATATATGGAACAGATAGTTTTATTTTTTTTGAACCGTCCAAGAATTTTAACTGTACGGGGTTAGAATCATTCAAACATGACAAATGTTTGGTGTGATTTTTATAAAAAATACCATTCAATTCGACTAGGTACTGACAGCGGAATCCAAAAAACTGGCTGTCGAGGCCCTATCGTTCTTATTTCAAAGATATTTATCTCATAATTCAATTGACGTAACAAACTATTAAAATGAGGTTGAACATGTTAAAACCAGCCAGTACCTTATCTTAAATCTAAACATCTTGCCAAGAATGTGAAACAAATTAAGATAGAAGTTGTTAACCAAGACATATCCGTCGGATACGGTTTAATTACTAAAGTTTGTTGTGGTCGGTACTCAAGAGCTTGTGCGGGCATTCAATTACATAATTTAAAGAGATATAGAAGTGTAGAACTGCCCCGGTAGCCTAGTAGTCCTAAGCGCGACTGCTACGCTGGAGGTCTTGGGTTCGATTCCCAGGTCGAGCAAAAAGTGTTATTGGGTTTTTCTACGAAATTCTCAGTAACTGCTCGGAGTTAGGATTTGTGCCCGGTTAATGGTAATAGGCTCGCCCCCTATTACATGGCACCTAAAACCTACCGGCGAACTGTGGGTGTACATTGGTACACCTCTGCCTAAGCCCTTCGGGGAATACAGGCGAAATAGTATGTTATGTTATGTATAGAAGTCAAATTCCCTATGTTGCGATAAACTTTAAATTTTCTTACGGATATTCTTGATCATAAAATTGTAAGTAACCCCCGACAGAAGAATAGAAATCCCTACTGCAGCTAACAAAAGATCTGATAACTGTGAAACCGCTGAACCGATTTTCATCAAACATAGTCAAGAACACTCCCGACTAATTCATCTATCAAACAAAAAAAAACTAAATCAAAATCGGTTCATGCGTTCGAGAGCTACGATGCCACAGACAGACACACACTCACAGACACGTCAAACTTTGTCACTCCGTCGTTTTAGCGTTGGGGGTTAAAAACATAGTCTATATCTGCCTAGCCCTTTCCCAACGTTGGGGTCAACGTTCCGAACTTCTAGTCTAACAGGATGCAGCTGAATACCAGTGTTTTAGATGGAGCGACAGTCTATCTGACCTACACAACCCAGTTTCTAAGACAAAGTTAAAATGTCTCATATGCCTGTAACTACATCGGCATCCATACCCTTCAAACTGGAACACAGCAATGCTGCTTTGCGGCAGAAATAAGTATGGTGTTAGTACTTCCCCGGACGAGCTCCTTCACAAAGAGTTCTACTGTTATAGTAACCGGCACGAGACGTGGTCACAAATCTATACAAATAAATAAAATTGAAGGGTCTGTTTGTAATTTCAAATTACAAGCTTTTCACTAAATGCATATGAAATAATATACGGTACTAACATAAAAAAAAAACATTTTTTAAAATTTTTGTCAGGCTTTCTGTCTGTTTGTTCCGGCTTATCTCCGAAACGGCTTGACCGATTTAGACGGGACTTTCACTCGCAGATAGCTGATGTTATAAGAAGTAACTTAGGGTATTTTTTTTTTATTAAAAAAAGGAGGTTTATGTGCGAAAACAAAGTTGAAACAAATAAAATAGTGAACGCGAACGGAGTGGCGGGCAACAGCTAGTTTAAATTTAAAAAATATTTATGGGTCTCTATGGCACAATGAAGGAGGCGGGAGGCGCCGACGCGACGTGCTGACTGGCGGACCAAGCGCGTGCAGCGAAATTGCGACTCGTGCCGGTTAATATACTACAAATTATACTTCCGAATACACTTTTTTTTATTAACTTCTCCCGCCCTGGGCGGGGCGGGAGGGAGTGTCAGACTTTTACTGACTAAAACTCACCCATGTTCCTTCTTGTTCCCCTTTGCGTTCCGGGGGCGCGGTATCTCTTACGAACAACCCGCAGCCCCGTCCGTATACACTGGGACACAAACCGCAGTGTTTTGTAACATATTTTTGTATTGCAGGCTAGCAATGTTGTTAGCAATATGCTATTGTTACATATTAAAGTTAAACAAAAGAAGATCGCGTAAAAACAATCGTTTGTTTCAAGAATGTTGCAAAACATTGTTCCTAATGTAAACAGGGCTTCACGATGACCCAGTCAGTATGTTGGTAGAAGATTTGAAATGTTCATGTTATGCCACACAACTAGAAACTATGGCAGCATTGCCATAAGACGTGGTGATATTGCCAGCCTTTTGGGTACTTGCCCCATTGACAACGATGAGGACGAGTTTTTTGACGCCATATCAGCTCCCTCTTGCCTTTCGTGTTGTAAATTGTGCATACTTTTTAATTAATTATTGTTTATAAATTTTGCTGTAGTAAATTATTAAAATAACTAGCTTCTTTTGCTTATTTATTAGTTACTACTCAGCTCCCGTGTGTTGTAGCGTGATATTATATCGCCTATGTTACTCAGGAATAGCTGTAGCTGTGTACATAGCTATTGGTGAAAAAATGGTTAAAATCGGTTTAGTAGTTTCGAAGCTTATTCGGTACAAACAAACAAAGAAAAATATTTCCTTTTTATAATATGCATTAGTAATATAGATAATTGTAAATAAACTGGAAATAAAGAAAAACACAGTAGCCCATGGCCAGTCGCCTATCTCAGGTGTTCTATCCTCGCTAAACGCTCTCTTGTACACCAAGTCTGGCTATGTGTTCGCGGACGAATGGAAGACGTGCTTGTCAGTGTGTTTGAAGATGAGCGAGTAAATGTCGTTAAATATGTATTAAATACTTTGTCTTTAGCTAATGTAATTGGCCAATGGCCGTTTTATGTTAAAGTAAAATAAATAAATGAATTGAATATTTGAAAATGCCACCATCTTTCACATAGTGTGAAATGATTACAAATTATGTGAGTGGGTTCTTACAGCTTAATATTTGTCAACAGACTAAATTAACACCCAAATCTCTTACTTCAGTGCAGATTACACCACTATTGCATCTCGCGAGGTAATGCTAATAACATCAAAACATTACGTCAATTGTTACTGCAAAAATGCAATTTTGTTTACATTCTTGACATAACATCTCGCCCCGACATTGACTGGTTTAGTAACCACGAGTTACTAGAACAACTACTGAACGCGGAGTCTCGAGGTTCCATACCCAGGTCAGGCTTAGAGTAATTTGATTTCTCTATTAGGAATTCTTCAGTGGCACCTCGGAGTTTGTAAGTTGGTGGTGTGTCACCCCCGTGTCTCGAAAAGCACGTAAAGCCGTTGGTCCTGCGACTGATCTCTCATCTTTGGTACCTCTTGACTATGAGAGTGAAGGAAGAGGTAGTGAACCTGTGTTTGCTTTGCGCACATATTTGTGCATTATTATATCGCTTGTGTACTTGGCTAGTCTTTCGTAGATCTTTAACAGTCGTTAGTCGATAGTCAGAAGCGAAGTCTGATAACCAGTCTTACCAAGAGGTATAGCGTTTCCCAGTTACTGGATTGTGGAGGTCAGATAGGCAGTCGCTCCATGTGAAACACTGGTATTCAGCTGCATCCGGTTAGACTGGAAGCCGACCCCAACATAGTTGGGAAAAGGCTATGCAGATGATATACTTGGCTAGTCTCCATTGAGATTCCGACGGGAAAAAATTATGTATGCTAATATTTAAAAGAGATAAGTTTTTTTGTTTGTAACGGCTCCAAAACTACTGGACCGATTTTAACCATTTTTCCACCAATAGATAGCTACATTATTCCTAAGTAATATGGGCTATTTAACATCACGCTACGACTTACAGGAGCGGAGCAGTAACCAAAGACGTAACTTAACGCGGGTGAAACCAGCCACGCGAACAATATCGCGAGCAGTTCGCTAGTTCCATATATTATTGCATCAGAATTCCTTCTGCGTGAAGATATCTGGCGGATATATTCCGCAGTACCTACTTTTTTAGTTGTTACACAATATAATACACATACCGTCACGCCTGTATTCTCCGAAGGATAAGGCAGACGTGTAACAATGTACACCCACAGTTCGCCGGTATGTTTAGGTCCCATGTAATAGAGGGCGAGCCTATTGCCATTAACCGGGCCCAAATCCAAACTCCGAGCTGCTACTGAAAATTTCATAGAAAAACCCAATAACACTTTTCGCTCGACCTGGGAATCGAAGCAGTCGCGCTTAGGACCACTAAGCTAACGAGGCATAATATAATGTGCCACAATAACACTAGTTAGTGACAGGTACATGATTGAATAATGGATGTAACGACATCGCGGTGTACTTACAGTGACTGCAACATTACTAATGAAGTGTTACAGATTATGTCCGTGTGATACTATTGTGTAAGAAATCGAGTTACTTATGCAAGTGACAGTCAAAATTGTTTACAATTTTGAGTATGCAGGACCTGTCTTGGAATTATTCCGATCTGTCACCCTGCTGCTGAAAAAAGTTTGATCTGTCCCCTTGTAAGCAACGATGGGACATGGGATAGTTCGTTTTTTATTCCTATCTGTCCCCCAATCAGTAATAGGAGAATAGATGAAACTTTTATTAGTGTTTGTCCCACTGAGGGGACAAAGCAGGGTGACAGATTGGAATAATTCCAGCGGTGGACGTCGTTCGGTTGACATGATGTCGATGGAGTGTCTTTTTATTCACGTTAAAGGTCGCCTGAGGTTGATAATGGATCGGACTGACTAAAAATTCTTCCACTGATAAATAAAATTTGCATATAGCATAATACTCGCTGATAACGTAGCTTACATTATCAGCGACAAATATGCTACATTTTATACAAGAAGTTAGTTTAAACAAGAGACATATTTTAAGGGAGTGTAGGGCTTATAAAAATAAACCACTTTCACTATGAAATCAAACTTAAAATTGTCAAAAAAAAAACAGCTGTTTCTGTTGTTACGCGAACATAAATGTATGGAGTAAAAGTTGTTCATTTTCATGAGTACTGCACTCTCTTAACGAAAGTACCCCTTTTTTATTTTTAAAAATGGGATCCTTTAGAAATATCACGTGGAGGAGGTCGCGCGCAAAAACTAGTGTATGATATGAACAATGTGATACAATTTACTAAAGCTTTGCTCTCACTACTTTCTCAATGAAAGGGCAGCGCAAGCGATTAGCGGGAGCGGTAAATGAAAACGTAAATATACGCAGTTTTTAAATAAAACCCTCGGTTTGCTGTAGTTTTACTATGGGCGTTTTGATCACAACAAATGGACTCGACAAACATGTCTAGCAGCTAGACAAGTGGACTAAGTATGAGCCGTTTGCCAGAAATACAAAGGTTTCAATTAAAATTCTCATATTGTTTCTTCAGAAATAACTTGCAGGCAGAAATGAAAATAACATGGAGCTACATTATGGGAATGGCTGCACGGAGAGGAGGGACCTGCTGAGCAACGGCGGGTCGAGGCCTGTCGGGGGAACGGTGAATGCTTATGTGAATCACGCACTCCTGGTCATAGGTAGAGGTGGAACACCGCGATGGTTTTAGCCGGTAAGAGTACACCCATCTGTCACCCCCACGAAGGAGGAAGTCGGTGAGGATTTCCACCGCGCACAAAAAAAGAAAGGTTTGATTCCCGCACGAAACAAATATTTGTATGGACTACAGATAGTTGTTCCGGGTCTGGCTGTTTGTGTATGTGAGTTTATATGTTTGTAAACGCACCCATGATCCAAAAAGAAAAAAAAATAATTCATAGTTTCTGTCTGCCCCGTTGGTTACGTGGTCGCACGCGGGACTTCTGAGCATGGGGTCTTGGGTTCGATTCCTAGGTCAGGTCAGTTATACGCTGATCTCTCATCGCTTGTAAAAACTTTTACTTCACCGTCCCTTTGCGCAGCTGTGCGACAGTTAGCTGTCCACATTCCTTGCTACTAGCTGCATGGTACTTACTATACTGTAAGGGCTGTACGTATACTGTTTCTATAGCGCATTACTTTGTATACGTTAGCTACTTCAACCCTTAATTTAGGGGTGAACCCTACATCTATACAAATAAATAAAATTGAAGGGTGTGTTTGTAATTTGAAATTACAAGGTTTTCACTAAATGCATATGAAAGTATATACGGTACTAACATAAAAGAAAAACAATTTTTAAATATTTTGTCTGTGTGTTTGTTCCGGCGTGTCTCCGAAACGGCTGGACCGATTTTTATCAAACAAAGCTAAGAACACTCCCGACTAATTAACCTTTCAAACACAAAAAACAGAATCAAAATCGATTCATGCGTTCGAGAGGTACGATGCCACAGACAGACAGATGCACACACACAGACACGTCAAACTTATAACACCCCGTCGTTTTTGCGTCGGGGGTTAAAAACTACGAGAAAACTAAGTCAATAACTTACTTCTTCAGCATCAACACACTACATATCTCCCCGGCCGTTGCCCATGCCGTGTTACACCGCCATCATCTCCATAATAAGACCATAGACAACACTTAAAGTCTCACTTACAATCTCAATGATTTAATGATACGAAATCATCTTAATTCTTGTAATTTATTTCGTTTAGTTTTTAACAAGATTTGTTTAGTTTGATAGCCTTTTTATTTACTTTTAAAAGTGATAACTGTGTTTTATAGTTTTACGAAACAGCTGTAACACATACCATCACGCCTGCATTCCCTGGAGGGTTAGGCAGAGGTGTAACAATGTACACCCACAGTTCGCCGGTATGTTTAGCTCCCATGTAATAGGGGGCGAGCCTATTGCCATTAACCGGGCACAAATCCTAACTCCGAGCTGCTACTGAGAATTTCATAAAAAAACTCAATAACACTTTTTGCTTGACCTGAGAATCGAACCCAAGACCTCTAGCGTAGCAGTCGTGCTTAAGACCACTAGGCTACCGAGGCAGTTAATGCAGTAGCAGCATGAGGCAAAAAATATATATCTAATCAACTATATAAACATTTAAAAAAATTTGAAAATAAATAATATACTCCTATATCGTGAGGCCGGTTACAAACATATCACATTCACGAACAGAAACAATTAGGCCAGGAACAAAATTTTCCAAACTAATGTTTGTTTCGTGCGGGAGTCGAACCCGCGACATGTAACGCAGCAGCCAATCCTGTAACAATAAATATATAGTAAGTATAGTGTGACCATATGTTCCGTTTTGAACGGGATCGTCCCATTATGGTAACACCGTCCCGGTGTCCTGGAGCCTACGTCAGGTCGCGAATTGTCCCGTTTTTTGTTAGGTTAACTTATTGACAGATATTAACTTAATATTTTTAACAGGGAATATTTTCTAAATATTTCACAAATTTTAACAAAAACTAAACGGAATTACCTCATAGTACACATAGGCACCTTTTGATTGTATCAATTTTTTTTATATTTCGACTTATTTTGACATATTTTTTTTATATTTCGACTTATTTTGACAATGTCCCGTTTTAAGTAAACAAAAAATGGTCACATTAAGTAAGTAGGAAGCAAGTATAGCAAGTAGAAGTGAGTCTAAGAAGTTTATACCTATTGAATCCATACATACAAATATTATCAGTGTCTGTCTACCTGTCTGTAACGCTTTTACAACTAAACCACTGAACCGATTTTTAACCCCCGACGCAAAAACGACGGGTTGTTATATGTTTGACGTGTCTGTGTGTGTGTGTGCGTGTGTCTGTGGCATCGTAGCTCCAGAACGCATGAACCGATTTTGATTTTGTGTTTGATAGCTAAATTAGTCGGGAGTGTTCTCAGCTTTGTTTGATTGGAATCGGTTCAGCGTTATCAAAGTTATCAGCTCTTTTGTTAGCTACGGCAGTAATTTTTTTCTTCTGTCCGGGGTTACTTATGTTAAAATATGTTACGGGATACGTTTCAACCCCAAGGAAGGACATAGGCTACTTTAAATTCTGAGATATCATTTACATCTACAATAACCGACATTTACACCAACGAAGCCGCGGGCAAAAGCTAGTAGGTAGGCATTTTAATTAATTTTCCACTCACTCGATTCAGTTACAAGAATTAATTAATTTCACAAACAATTAATGAAGCAATAAACTTAACATTTCCACGCTTTATTAGTTAACATAATAACTTAGTTACAACGTAGTGTTACTTAGAAAGGACTTGAGTGAAGTGTGAGTTAAGTTGAACTTTCTCAGTTATGTAATGTTGTCCCACAATTATGGTTGTATGTTATGATCCAATGTGAGTGGCCGTGATTGTAATCTGTAATGTTTATGTCATAAAATGTGTGCACTTCAAGAACTTGAGTCTTTATTCGCGACTAGCTGATGCCCGCGACTTCGTTCGCGTTCACAATTTTATTTGTTTCAATTTTGTTTTCGCATATAAAGCTCTTTTTTTTTTAATTTAAGTAAAAAAAAAATTGCCTAAGTTACTTCTTATAACATTAGCTATCTGCGAGTGAAAGTCGCGTCAAAATCGGTCCAACCGTTTCGGAGATAAGGCGGAACAAACAGACTGACGGACAAAAATTAAAATATTTTTTTTTTTTTTTTATGTTAGTACCGTATATACTTTCATATGCATTTAGTGAAAAGCTTGTGATTTGAAATTACAAACAGATCCTTCAATTTTATTTATTTGTATAGATAAGTTACCTCTTTGTTGACTGCCTTTGTGGGTCATAGAATGATGTTATAATTATATAGATTGAAACATTCCCGGATAAAAGGGGTTTAATAATATTTTTTTTCGTTATTCCACTTGATTAATTAATAACATAATTATTATTGGTGCGAAGACAGTTTACAATTTTTTTACACCTATGTTTGTATCTGACAAGTTATCAATCAGTTAAAATCAGTTCCGTTTCCAAAATATTGTACCCAAAAGTGGTTGTTGGACTTGAAAGTTCAATGAAATATCGTGCTGCGTAAACGTTTTGATGGTAGGCAGTGATAGTAAATAGGAAGGTAGTTAGTTAATCTTAAAGTAAACGTTTGATTTATCTGCATTTCTCTTATTACCCGTTACATTTTCAATAAAGATATAAGTCAATATGACGTTTTTTATTTATGTACTTTCAGTTTATCTATACTAATATAATAAGGCTAATTATTACATACCATCACGCCTGTATTCCCCGATGGGTTAGGCAGAGGTGCACCAATGCACACCCACAGTTCGCCGGTATGTTTTTAAGTCCCATGTAATAGGGGGCGAGCCCATTGCCATTAACCGGGCACAAATCCTAACTGCGTGCTGCTTTTGAGAATTTCACGGAAAAACCCCATAACACTTTGCTCGACCTGGGAATCGAACCCAAGACCTCCAGCGTAACAGTCGCGCTTAGGACCACTAAGCTATTGAGGCAGTTATAAAGCTAATTATAAGCTCTGTAATCCACTTATTATTTAAGTAAGTTTTATTAAAAGTTATTCAGTAAAAAAATAAATAAACCTCATTGATAAAGCTAAGAGTTTTTGTTTGTGTGTATGTTTAAATGCGCTAATCTCTGAAACTACCCGTCAGATTTGAAAAAAAAAATGTATATGATAGCCAGATTCATGAAGAATAGTATAGGCTTTATAACATCACGCTACGATACACGGGAGCGGAGCAGTAACCAAAGACGTATCTTAACGTGTTGCAGGCAGAAGCCAGTTTCGAATAAAGATCTAAATAAGACACTTGTTATTGATGTACTTTCAGATTTAAAAAGATATGAAAACAGGAATAAAAAATCGATAAAATAATAAATCGATGCGATCGATGCAACATCACCCACAGTCACCATTTCCGTGTATTTCCGCACATACATACATACAATTATGTAGCGTGTTGGTAATACATAAATTTTCTGGTTGACAGGTATTTGTGCAAATATTCGTGCGTGTACTGTGTATAGGACCATTTATATTGTAGGATTATGATACCACTGACAAGCCAAGTTTCGTTTGGTCGGCTATTTCATAAACGTTCCTTGTTGGACACTAAGCTTATCATCATCACTTTTTTGCCCGACCTGGGAGTCGAACCCGTGTCCCCACGCTCTTCAGTCGCGCTTGCGACCACGAGACCAACGCGACACTAAGCTAATCAATATACTTTTGTCCCACTGCACGGCTAAGGCCTTTTCTCATACACAGAAGGCAATTGATTACCACGCCTTTTCAAGGTGCCATGAGAAATATTTTTTTTTATAATGGCACTAATTGCCCCACCCTGTATATATCATTAATAATTAAATAAAACTAATTAAATTTGAAAAAAAAAATACGCACTTGGCACTCTACTTTTTAACCCCCAACGGAAAAACGAGTTGCGTTATAAGTTTGACGTGTCTGTGTGTGTGTCTGTCTGAGGCATCGTAGCTCCCGAAAGCATGAACCGATTTTAATTTACTTTTTTATTTGAAAGGCGAATTAGTCGGGAGTGTTCTTAGCTATGTTTGATGGAAATCGGTTCAGCGGTTTCAAACTTATCAGCTTTTTTGTTGGCTGCGGTAGAGATTTGTAATCTTCTGTCGGGGGTTACTTAAAATTTTTAATTTTGTTTTTTTTAGACTTCTTGTTATTATTACACAAAGGCTTAATTTACTAATTATGTGTTTTTAACCCGTAGATCTCTGACTATGACTGAATCATCAACAACCAAACACAGCAGATTGATCTGGCTTGATAATCTCACATTAATTCTTGTTTGAGAAACCGGCGGTCACAAAATATATTTTATCATCAAATCCAAATCAGAAGAACGACGTCCACTGCTGGACAAACATAGGCTTCCCCTAAAGATAGCCACAATGACCGGTCCTACGCTACCCGCACCCATTTACCTAATATATTATCTAGGCATTACTTAAACGGCCTCGTTAGCCTAGTGGTCCTAAGCGCGACTGCTACGCTAGAGGTCTTGGGTTCGATTCCCAGGTCGGGCAAAAAGTGCAGGGTATTTTCTATGAAGTTCTCAGTAGCAGCTCGGAGCTAGGATTTGTGCCCGGTTAATAGCAATAGGCTCGCCCCCTATTACATGGGACCTAAACATACCGGCTAATTGTGGGTGTACATTGTTACACCTCTGCCTAACCCTTCGGGGAATACCGGCGCGACGGTATGTATGCATTACTTAAACCACACATAGCGTGTTACTAACTACATTTACTAAGAACTAACACTATGTAATGACAGTCGGTACACAAGAGCAAGAGTGATGGAAAACTTGAGATAAAATACTTGAGTTATTACGAGCTATCTTCACGCGTAATCCTCAAGGGGCGAACGAACTAGCATGTCGTAATAACATTAGATAAACCAGTTGAAGTTAAATGATTGTTTTTTTTTTATTATTGGACAGCAAACAAGCCGACGGCCCACCTGATGATGATGGTTACGCTATTAACATTTCGCTACATCCCACGGGAGCGGGGCAGTTAATCAAGATGTGTAAACCTTCAATAATTGCTAGTAATCTATGCTAATATTATAAAGAGAAAATATTTTTATGTGTGTTTGTTTGTAACGAATAGGCTCCGAAACTACCGGACTGATTTAAACCATTGTTTCACCAATAGATAGCTACATTATTCTTTAGTAACATAGGCTATATAATATCACGCTACAACCTATGGGAGCGGAGCAGTGACGAAAGACGAAACTTAACGCGGGTGAAATAAGCCACGCGGACAAAGTCGCGGGCAGTTCGCTATGTTTTATAGCCACAACGCGAACGAAGTAGCGAGCAACAGCTAGTAGGTACTTAAATAAATATAAATAAAAAAGGGAGAAATACAAATTTATTCGCATCACTGTCAATGGGGCAAGCCAGGCAGCGTCACGACGCTGTATGGCAATGCTGATTCCATATTCCTCTGTCAAACACTTCGGGGAAAATAGAAGTGACGTTTTGTTAAATAATTTAAAAAAATGTATCATTTAAGCGTCGTGTCACGATAAGCATCTTTATTACTTACCACTTAACGTCTAAAATTAAAATTAATGAGTTAGTCTGTCTTATAAATCTCATAATTTGTAGTTTTTTTTAAAACATTGATACTGAGTTAATTGATGCTGTTGAATAGTGATGTCGACTTGTCAACACATTCGAGATGATACTACCTACTCGATCGTAACCAGTCGAGGGCTGGATTAAGCGTCTAGGGGCCCCTGGTAATACATGCCTTGGGGCCCTTTATGCTTTTCTAACTTCCAACATTCCTTTTTTACCTCCGTGCAATTCTACTTTCAACTAGCTTCTGACCGCGACTTCGTCTGCATGGTTGTTTTCTCCCACGTTAAATTACATTTTTGGTTACTGCTCCGCTCCCGTGTGTCGTAAAGTGATGTTATATAGCTTATGACTCTCGTCATCATATACAAAAAAAAATCTAATTCGATTGGTAGTTCTAGAGATCTGCGCGTTTAATCAAACTCACAAAAAACAACTATACAGCTTTATTATATACTTGCGACCCGCCCGGCTTCACACGGGTGCAATGCTGATGATATTATACATATAAACCTTCTTCTTCAATCACTCTATCTATTAAAAAAACCCGTATCAAAATCCGTTGCGTAGTTTTAAAGATTTAAGCATGCATAGGGATATAGGGACAGAGAAAGCGGCTTCGTTTTATACTATGTATTGATATTACCTAGTATAGAATACGCTGTTTATTTTTACTTTCTCATCTTATTCAAATTAAAAAAATATAATAATTTATGTGTATTTTACCAATATTTTTTTTTTATTAAGGGTTTGTTACATAAAAATCTTCAAATATAATTTACACTTACGCATTTTCAAATTTTTGTTTTTTGGGGCCGAGTCTAGTACCCAATGCGGCCCTGGTTGCTACGATCGTAGTGCGCTCTCGATTTCAATCCCGACGGTGTATGTAATTAAATAGTGGTGCATTAATTTTATTGCCGTTTTATTAATGAGCTATTTTGGTCTGATGTTATTGTGTCGGTGGCAATGCCCTGAGTTTATTACACGCTGTGGATAAGAATTAATGCAGTCCAATAGAAAATTATCACGATCTGAGACCATCATCATCATCGTGTTGCCCAGTAACTGGGTTGTGGAGGTCAGATAGGCAGTCGCTCCATGTTAAACACTGGTATTCAGCTGCACCCAGTTGCACTGGAAACCGACCTTTTTTTTTTTAACGTAGGGAAATCCTCATGGACTACGTGCCGGACTCTTACCGGCTAAAACCACCACGATGTTCCTCGACCGACCTTCGGGCGGGGGTACGGGGCCGCTCGCGCATTCTACCGCGCCCCCGCCAGGCCCTGACCCGCCAGTGTCATAGGCGGGTTCCGTCTACGTCGGCGGTCCTAGCGCCGCCGAATCCTCTTTGACTTGGCGCGCGCGGAATAAGTGCGCCGCCTACACGGGCCTGCATCTGATCGGGTGGTTGACTGACTGGAAGCCGACCCTAACATAGTTGGGAAAAGGCTAAGCAAATGATGATGATGGACGCCAGAGACATCGCAGAAGCGGTTTTATCCCAGAAGCGGACTTGAAGGTCAATTATATGAAATAAAGACGTTTAAATTCTAGTCACAATCTCAAGGCTAATTCTCATTTTAGTGACAAAAATGAATGCCATTGTAAGCAATTTAGAAGTATTTTTGATAGTTTCTGGCTAAGAATAGATTGCGATCGTTTCTAAATGTCGAGTGAAATATTGCCTTCCTGACAACTAATACATATTCTCATTTCCAGTTTTTGACATACGCCTCGTTTTTAAATAAAATTATTTGATGGGAAACTGAGTAATCCAATATAGATAGCTTAACAACAACACAATAAAATCGGTTATTTATTGCCAAGATTTCCGACTTTTACGTTTTAAATATTGTGCATATATTTACACTGCACGAATTCAAATATGTTTAAGAACACTTAAAAATAAGTCAATAATTATAGTATACCAACTTCTACGACTTCGTTCAGTACCGTCTTTGGTTACTGCTCCGCTCCCGTGAGGCGTAGCGTGCTTTTATATAACCTATGGTACTCAAGAATAGTAACATACCATCACGCTTATATTCCCCGCAGTATTAGGCAGAGGTGTAACAATTTGTACCCACAGTTCACCGGTATGTTTAAGTTCCATTGTAATAGAGGGTAAGCCTATTGCCATTAACCAGGCACAAATTCTAACCGCGAGCTGCTACTGAGATTTTCAATAACACTTTTTGCTCGACTTGGGAATCGAACCCCAGACCTCTAGCGTAGCAGTCGCACTTAGGACCACAAGGCTACCGAGGCAGCTCAAGAATAATGTGACTATCTATTGGTGAAAAATGGTTAAAATCGGTGCAGTAGTTGGGAGCTCATTCGGTACAAACAAAAAATCTTTCCTCTTTTTTATATTACCATAGAGATTAACAAATAGTAAGTTAAACCATAGACTAATAAACTTATGCAATCATGGCAGCACACAGATAGTCACACTTTGCGCCACATAACGAGACGGGACACGCACACTTTAATTCTTGTAGATGATACTTATTATTTTGTCACTTAAGCTGCACATAAGCACATAAGTTATGTAAATAATGTATTATGTATTAAATGTAAAAAAAATGTATTCCGAGACCGATTCCGGCCACGGCTGCTAATCTATATTTAAACTAGCCAAGTACGCAGGAGATATTATAGTGCACAAGTGTGTGCACAAACACAGGTGTACTCCCTCTTCCCTAATTCTCATAGTCCGATGGGACGGCAATCCGACACAACTTGGGAGAGATCAAGCGCAGGACCAACGGCTTTACGTGCTTCCCGAGGCACGGGGGTATCACACCACCAACTCACAAACTCCGGGCTGATACTGAGAAGTTCCTATAGAAAAAATCCAATAACACTTTTTGCTCGACCTAGGAATCGAACCCAGGACCCTACGCTCAACAGTCGTGCTCGTCACTACAAGACCAACGGGGCAGTAACTACTAGCTGCATAACCCGTGGTTTTACGTCAATTACATCTTTTTTTTTGCCCCACATTAGGCAATTCTCCTGTATCGTGGGTGCTTTTACAAACATTATCAGCTCATGCTATTGCCCGCAACGTCATCCGCGTAAATGTCAATTATATTTAAAATTCAATCATGCGCCATTTGTTATCGTATGAACGTTATTGTAGTTTTCCTCGGGAGCAGTACTTTTTTTCGGGATTAAAGGTACCCTATGTCCGTTTCTGTACACCTGACAACGTATATGCAAAATTTTAGGATGATCGGTTCACTGGTTTAGGCGTGAAAATGTAAGAAACAAAATTACTTTCGCATATAAAATACATACATACCATCACACCTGTATTCCCCAGAGGGTTAGGCAAAGGTGCACCAATGTACACCCACAGTACGCCGGTATGTTTTCGGTCCCATGTTATAAGGAGCGAGCCTATTGCCATTAACCGGGCACAAATCCTAACTCCGAGCTGCTACTGAGAATTGCATTGAAAAACCCAATAACACTTTTTGCTCGACCTGGGAATTCAACCCAAGACCTAGCGTAGCAGTCGCGCTTAGGACCGCTAGGCCAACGAGACGTTTTTTTGTAGTACAATAACTCGTTGATGTCTTTAGTATGAGCTACATTGTTTAACACAAATATCGTTCATGCATGTTGCTAATTATAACGTGACTGTCTATTTGATCAACGAATTTCCATAATCACAGTCAGCAGTTAACAAATTGGTGATCGTTGTCAATGGTTATTATTTTGATAAAAGAACGCTGCCTTCTTGTTGAGATACCTATTCAAGGACCAACATTATTTTAGGTAATTTTTTTTCTCTAGCCTAGGATCTCTTACGGCTGGGCAAAGGTCTCCCCCCAAGTCCTTCCAGAAACTCTTTTCCAAGTTATAATTAAACTTTAAATTCCTCACGAAACAGTGCCGTTATTGGCACCTGTAAGCACAATGGTTTGCGTGCGTTACCTGAATTGCCCGCATTCCAAAACAGTGATTTTTCACATTTAAAAAAGAAAAGTCGTCTCCCAGCAGTAGTTGTTGATCAAGATTACCTACTTAGTTTAATAGACGAAATTCGTATTTCACGGCTTTGTAATGTGTATTTTTACACCCCACGTACATAGAAATCATCCCTTAGTTGCACTTTTGCTCATCCCTTCCGAAAATGCCTAGGCGTGATTGACAATTATGTTGATATTTTAATATCGAAAATTACTAAAGAGTTTAAGCTGTATTTCTCATATTAAGTTCAATTTTCCGCTTGAATCTATTTCGCTGAATAAAAACTTTTCGGTAGAAAGTAAATTTAAATTGAAAGAAAAACTGTCCAATTAACTATTATAGATGATGACAGTTCATTTGTTAATTTATAATGTTCACTAAAAGTGAAATTGACTGAATTAATTTATTCACGTTTTATTCATAAAATTAAAGTAGATTGTCGTTATTAAAAATGTTCAAATTCAGATCGTAATAAAATATTATCCATTCGTCCGGATGTTAGCCAAATTATACGGTTTCATTTAAATAATAAACTGTTAAACTTAAAAGCACTATATTTTTTTTTTAATTTGACAATCGAAATTATTAAGTAATGTAACTCACCTCTTTCTTCCAAAACTACACTTCACCACAATAAAAAAAAAGAACAAAAAAGTCACATACGAAAAAATAAAAAAGGCACAGATCGCGAACTCATTCAGCCAGAAACGTCAAAGTTTTCGCGGCAAAGCCGACGCGTTTATTTCGTTTGCGCGCGCTATCGTGACTGGCTAAATGCAATCGTGCCTTGGTCTTGAAGGAACTTTTCCCGCCTTTCTGCATCACATGGTGGAGGTAACTTTTTAATGAAATGACACCCTAGAGAAGGTAACATAATGCCTAATCTCTATTTCAATTACTAGGTATCGATTTCTTTGACATTTGATAGAGAAATTGTAGATGAAAATTACTTAGTTTATTTAAATACTTAGCTATGGGTTAGCGAGCGAACATCTTGATGATGATGCAGTCCAATTTTAAAGCTGTCTTTTTTTTTTCAAATTAATTAATACCTTTCTAATTCTACTCTTTTGTTTACAGAATAAGTACAAGTTTTAGATGCACGTTGCCCAAGTTTAGATAACCTAGAATTATCTACGATAATAGATCTGTTCTTAATTTATTCGATTTCTTAAGCAGGATGTTGCCACAGGACTGTAATTTTTAATAGACATAAAAAAGATTAATTATTATTCAGTAAAAAATAAGTAACAGTAAATTGTATGACTTCTTTTTAGGGATCGGAAATCATCAAGTGACCCCCGCTTTGAAATCAAATCAAATCATTTATTTGCATAGAATGTAGGTATTGTACAGAAAAGTTGTTATAAAATATAGTGAACCGGATACATTCTGCCTCAATTTTGGCATGCAAAAATTTAACAAATAATGTCACATTAAAAATTAAAAGAATAGCTTTGATTAGCTTTGGACGGGGCGGAAGAATGTCAGACTATTATTAACTAAAACCCATCCATGTTCTTTCTTATACTCTTTGCGTTACGGAGGCGCGGTAACTCTTACGAACAACCCGCATCCCCCGCAGGATATTGTATGGCTGTAACCAGAATCTTATTAAGGAATCAGTCATAAGCCATTTTCTTGAATACCTACCACCAGTGGGGGTCCAGAACCCCCACACCCCCGAAATGTTCAAAATATAACATTAATATAACTTCATCAAGCGACTGGTCGATTCTTCACGTGACTAAAGGTCTGACCTTTTCTTGGGCTAAAGAATTATCATGCCAGCCTTTTGGGCACTAGTCCCATAGACAGCGATGCGGATGAGTTTTTTGATGCCCTATAAGCTTCCTTTTTTGTTTTTTATATTAACTGTACATACGCGTAGTTTGTAATCTAATTGTTATTTAAGTAAGTTTTTATGATTGAAATAAAATAAATTAATCCTTACAAATAAAAAAAAAATTACAACCAATCAAGATTATCTTTTTTTCCACCAATAAAAAAAAATGGTAGCCAAATTTAGAATTCCGAGAGCGTACAATCATCCATCCACACTTCCGACAAAAGAAAAACTGTAAATAAACTTAATTTTCATTGCGTACGCGCACAAGAACTCTTCATAACTCTTCACCACTTCAATAGTTAACAAAAATTATCAAGTAATAGTAACAAATCAACGCATTAATAAGCCGTAAACGTAATAATATCGGTAATAGCATGTCGGCTGTAGGAAGTGGCGCTATAACTCTTTAGCGTGAACAATTACAACCCAAGTGTACTGCGGTGCTATGACCAGTTTCCGACATGCGATAGTCGTGACGTTTTGTTTATTTGGATGGATTTACACCTCATTAAAATATACAATACGATGTCCGCTTGGCTTATTTCGGAGATATAAACAATGGAACTCCTCAATAACGAATAGTTCAGGTAAAGGACAGTGAGCAAAATACACTCAGCTCCGCCAGCCATCTAATAAATATGACTCGAGACATCTAACAAACCTAAGCATTTTTAATCAAGACGCATTAAAATCTATTCTAATTCCCGAGTTTACAAACCGCCACCAAAGATTACGCCAAAGCCAACAGTTTAACCTCCTAGGTTGAAATGTCAGATGCCAGTCTGAAAAAAAATTTAAGGAGTTTCTTTGGAATAGGCTGTCCGAAGAATAGACATAATACATTTGGATACCAAGAATAACATCTGCAAGACATCTTACTTAGACATAGATATTTGGATACAATATGCAATTAAACTCGATGAAATTTTGTACATAGCATATGGGTTTTTGTTATGGGACAAGCCCTACACTATTCCCAACCACTGTAACTCCTAAAAGCCAGAATCAACAGTGGAGACCGCCAGAAAAGTGCCGAAGCAATGAAGCTCAACAAGTCCCGAAGAGACGATTCAAATGTCTTGAATTCTTATTTCTTTTCTAAGCTTGCAGGTTAGTCAGTTTTCCGTCAAAATAAAGGCTGATTAAAAAAAAATCCCTTTGTTTGTATAGCCTGTTTATTGAGGAAGGCTATGCTGCGACACACGGGAGCGGAACAATCACTAAAGTCCCAACTATGCGCGGATCAAACCGCAGCGTATGGCTAGTATTGTATGTACAGTCGTAAATTCTTACACATTTCTACTGAGATCAATGCCCTCGCCAAACGACAAAATAAGCGAGATGAAAGTAAACAGATGATAGCATAAACATTCCGACGTTAAACTGCACATACATTACCACCATTTTAGATCTGCAGAGAGACATGTTGTGACCGTCAGGTAGGCGATTTGTAATAAAATGGACGTCACGACGAAAGACTCGTTTTTGTTCTTACATTACCTACACTAACTGTAAAAATATTCTCTAAACCGATTTCGGTCACGGCAGCTAATTTCGATGGACTAGCCAAAGAACGCAGGAAATATTATAGTGCACAAGTGCATGTGTGTGTAAATAGTTGCGTTATGGAGTGATTTATGAGGAAGTTTTTACGTACAAAACATCACACAATGATCATTGGGAGCAGTACCCAAGGACGTACCAAAAACTTAACCAAGCGCGCGTGATACCGCGGGCTTTAAAGCTAGTATATTTATATATATAGTATATTCATACTGCACTCTGAAAAACTAAATAAAAGATGGCGGCGACAGCTGACGTTGACAGCTGTCAGCAAAACTCACACATGTAATGATATTTTAAAAGGGAAAGTCCTAGTTTGGTTAGGACGGCCCGCTTCTCATGCCGTACGAGTATAACCTGGTTTGAATAATATGGAATAAAACCTAGGTGCTCGACTAGTTTTTTGTTAAGAAACCTAGATTTAAAGAAATATTGGTTATTAATTGTCGTTTTCACATCTAAGAAGAGTATTTAAACTGTTCTTAAATTATTCATAATTTTAGTACTGGTTTTTTGCTTTCGTTGGTTACTCAGTTTTTTTAAATCGACTGCGTACTGCTGTGTGCTTCATACAAATGTAGACAAGTTATATTCTGGTCAAAGTAACTAAACTGAATGACATTTTATAAAAATAATAATAAATAACAATTAGGTTTATAGATCTGGAACACACGAATAAGGAAAAAACATTTTTTTTAGTTTACGATTTTCAAAATTAGGTTTATTTGACGGAAAATTTGCCCTAGATATCAATGCACATAACCTATACACAATACGTTATTTGAGTTTCAGTATTTCTAGAGATTACCTTTTACAAACAAATAAACACTTTGACCTCTTAATAGTTTAGATATCTAAACTAAATCTGAGTTAATGGAACTGTAAGCTGAAGTGGCAATGGGCCGGCCATAGGTATTAGCCGTAGAACTGATGACCGTTGGAACAGACATGTTCTTGAGTGGAGACCGCGAATCGGCCAGCGTAAGGTGGGACGCCGTCAGGCTCGGTGGAGTGATGATCTTAGCAGATAACTGGTAGCAACTGGATGAGAGTTACCGAGAATCGAGCTAAGTGGCCTGCGATTGGAGAGGCCTGTCCATCAGTAGACGGGTGCAGGCTGCTGATGAAGTTAATGGACAGGTTTAAAAGCATTTACATAGGTAATTAACTCCTTGTAAAGTTACGGATAGCTAATGTTTTATAAAGATGAAGATGATTTGAATGTTTAACGGTAGACATAATCTCTAGATTGCATTTTATGAAACCTACGGAAACAGCGGCGATAAAAAATGACGCAGTCTAGTTCTCTTTGAGATCACTACAATAAATCAACTGGTTTGTGTTAGAATGTTTAGTGCATAGCGGCCATGGCCACGACTAATTTCAGGTGTCAAAAAGCTGCGCGTGCGTTTCAATAAATTTTACATAATTATAGTTATAATATAAAGTTAAAATAATCGGGACTCCACACGATCTGAATTTGGCAATCAGTCGAGCTAACGTCAACATTTTTTATGTAGTAGGAGCATATCCTAATAATCCTCTTTTGAACATTTAAATTAACAGTGAATTCCACTAATCAATTTATACAGTCTTAAAATAAGATAACATAAAAAAGAACGCGATGCGGAGGAATTAGATTAGATAATATTAAAACAATTCTTTTTAATATAACTGAGAAAGCACTTCATATTCATTATGGTTTCCGGTGATTAAGACCCAGGATGCATGTGACTATTTTTCAATCCATTTCTTTAAGTAATAATTACACAAAGCACGAAGCTTAAAAATAAAATTACAATGAAGTTACAATTTATAAAAGAGAAAGGAGGAAGCTTAAAGGGCATCAAAAAAACTCGTCCGCATCGCTGCCAATAGGGCTGGCAATTTTGCCACGTTATATGGCAATGCTGATATTTTTGCCTAAGAAAAGGTCAGTCCCTCTGGTCACGTGAAGAGTCGATTAGTCGCTTGACGATGTCCAAAAAACTTTCAATTATCTAAGTCTAAAATCGCCAATATGCCTGGAGCAAACCCGGTGATCAATGCTGGATCCTTTTCGATCCCCACGGTGGGACAATGATAGAGCGGTATTATTATCTAGGTATGTGAAGGTGCACAATATTTGTGCCGAGTTATAAAGTTAATGAAGTGAGCCCTAGATCTAGGCTACCTGCGGATGCCGGTCATGTTACGATGATTAGAAGGAAAACTGACCGCCCGATATTATTACACTTTCTCACTCTTATCTTACTAAACACAACGCTGCTTTCTTTGGAGATTCTTTTCTATTTTTAACCGCAACAGAACGGTGAAGGTTTAGGGTGAAAGGTTGTTTGTTTTTCCATTTAGCTATCTCCAAAATAGCTTGACTGATTTAGATACCGTTTTCTGTAAAGGGTTTGCCATTAATCGGCGATGGTTTTTAGATAAGTGCTATGGTATTGATTTGCCAGAGACAATATTTCGCTCGTTAAATTGAATTTTAGCGCGATTTCTTGGCTTTGAGAAAATGTGCTAAATCCATTTTATTTTTTTATAAAAAATGCAAAAGGTTCTCCTATATTCCCTGCCTATTACCTATAGTCGATTGAAAACCTGCTTTTTCGTCTTCCGTATTCCCAAAATGTATCAGAAGTAGATACTTTGTATTCACTTATAGAGGATTATCAATATTATTGCTAAAATCTTTAAATATCTTTGTCTCGTCAGACAAATAAACAATTTTTAAAAGGGTTGTAGGTTTCATTCATGTAACTCAACAAAATGTACGAACCAGCAGATAATTATTGTTCATAATTTCAAGATTGGTTCCATAGTAAAATTAATTCATATATTAATAAATTCACTGACCTGTTTTCATTTTACATTTTCTGCAATTACATCGCGTTTAGCGCTAACCTTTAGTAATTACAATGTCATAAGCAATATAACGCTTATATTATTATTTCTACTGCATGTGTTCATACGATGCGTGTCTGTAACGCAGTAGCTCAACGTTTACGAACTAATTTCACGGTCTGGTGCCAGGGCACGTAATGTTTCATAGAAATTGCCCAGTTTCCTCACTTGTGATATCATAGGGGTATCTTTTGACCTCGTGGTGTAACTGCATTCTTCCTAATGTTACGAATTTATGATGTAATGTGTGGTAGTAGAGTTTCTTGTGAAAGAGTTTGTGTGGGGAATGGAAGTGAGATGTTTTGGTATTTGCCACCAAGTTTAGGGTCTCTTTTTTCGTATGGATAATCATCAAATGACTTCTCCTGCCCTGGGCGGGGTGGGAGGGAGTGTCAGACTTTTACTCACTAAAACGCCTCCATGTACCTTCTTGTGCCCTTTGCATTCCGGGGTGCGCGTATCTCTTTCGAACAACCTACTTATACCACTATAACTTTTTTCTGAGCAATACATTAATTTTGAGAAAAGGTGAATAAAAATTGTGGAATATTGAAGTATTTGAAAAGCGTGTCCGTTATTCAGAACGAATGTGACGTATTTAAATGAAAATTCTTATGTCAATGTGAAAGGTCAATTCCGAGTGAAATAAAGCTAAATCTTCTCTCCGCTTTTTTGCTTGTTGTCATAAACTATGACGCCACACCAAGCGTCGCGAGACGACTCCCGGCCACCGTAGATACAGGCCTGAGGACGGTGAGCAATGGGTAGCTCACCGTCCTTACGTTTAAACAACGACCGGCCGTGTCGACGGCGCGTTCGTGTTCCACGCGCGCCTCAAAGAGATGTCAGCATAGAGAAGGGGCCACAGAGGGCCGATGCCTGCCGGGGCTGCGAATTGTTCGTAAGAGATACCGCGCCCCCGGAACGCAAAGGGCACAAGAAGGAACATGGGTGGGTTTTAGTCAGTAAAAGTCTGACACTCCCTCCCGCCCCGCCCAGGGCCGGAGAAGTTATTTGATGATTTCCCACCGCCCCCAAAAAAAAAAAAACACCAAGCGTGCCAAAATGGCGCGCGTTTAAAGTGCCCATGTGGGTTAATGAATTTCGTGATTGAACCAGAAATTACAGAGAACCACTTACAAAAGAAAAAACTTTACCTCTTTATAATATTTTAGTAAGAAAAAAGAAAACTCGGATGTAGAGGGAATAACTACCGATCAACGTCAACAAAAGGCGACAACCACATTCTGTCAAGTACGACAACTAAAAATAGATGTTATGTGAAACTACGGCATAAAATTTGAATTAAGTAATTGTTTATACCAGCAATATAATTGTTTATACAGCAGCAGATAGAGCACTCAAGCTGCCAAACACACTTTAAGTAATACACTCGGACATTAAAAATACGTAATGCTATTTTCCCGCCGAAAACTATCTCTATTTTTCTTTGAGTCTAAAATAGTGTTCTAATATTCAAATTCAAAGAGGCAGTGGTCTCGAACCAATTCTGCCTCTAGACATCACAGTTTTAGAAAATCTTGAGATTGCGATCGATCCTAGCGTGAGAATGTGAACTTACTTAACCAAAAAGAAATTTCAATTTACGCGCCAAAATGACAACCTAGCACATTGTTATACTTTCCTACCCAGATCACTATCAACATGGCGGCTTCAAACATAAAAACTACAATTAAAGAATGACATAACTGTGATAATATTCGCTAAAACGTTTAATAACAAACAAGCGTGTGAAATAGCTGATGTAACTTTTTAATTACAGCACGCCCAGTATATACAGGCGTGTCAAAAGCGGCGCTGCTTGGTAAGGAAGATGTCAGTGAACTGTCAAATTCTATACATTTTATTTTAGTTCCCAATTTCGCCGCATATCAAGACATATTGGTCGTGGTACTTTTATATTCTTGAACCAGTGTGTAATAAAGACCGGTTTGTGAATGAATTTTGAAAGTAATACAAGATTATGTCAGGAAGTGAGATGAGTATTGAATTGAAATCATTTTGGAGGTCGTTAATCGAGTTTTTTACAGATGAGTTGGCCATTTGGGAATTTTATTATGTCGTTCATTGATTTAGTGGCCACGTGAGATCTGTAGTAAACTCGTAATCGAATCTATAAAAAAACATGTTTGACTAGCTATTACATCTATCAATGTATGTGTAAAACAATGACCATTTTTTATTTTCACTCGCTTTACGAATTTCCCTAGTTTTTTTTTTATTTGATGGCCAACAAGGCGATTGCCCACCTGGTGTTATAAGTGTTCACCGCTGCCTACAGACATCTGCCATACCAGAGGCCTTTGACTTTTACAAGAGACAAAGTTGAAATGTCTTCTGTGCCTGTAATTACACTTCACATTAGAACCCAGATACGCTGCTTTGCGACAGAAATAATTACAGTGGTAGTACTTCCCCAGACGAGCTCCTCCACCAATGGAACAATAATAGGCTGTTAAATTTGCGTCGTTGGCATAGTGGTCCTAAGCGCCACTGCTACGCTAGAGGTCTTGGGTTCGATTCCCAGTACCAGCTCGGAGTTAGGATTTGTGCCCGGTTAATGGCAATAGGCTCGCCCCCTATTACATGGGACCTAAACATACCGGTGAACTATGGGTGTACATCTCTGCCTAACCCTTAGGGGAATAGAGGCGTGATTGTATGTAAATTTCTTAATGTGACACAAATATTAGGTAACATCATTATAACACGTATATTGCACAGAGACTCAATATCTTGCAAAAACTGTAATACACTAAGCAAACGACTCGAGTTCGAACGACGCATCTCTGCACCACGCAATGTACAATCTGTGCTAAGATAAGGTGAAATGATTGCGCAATTGTATGTCGATGTTTACCTAAAGAAATGTTGTAAATTGTTAAGACTATTTTATTGGTTAATAGCTGCTGCGTAATAAGATAAGAGGCAGTGCACTTGTGTTTGCGAACACACTTGTGCACTATAGTTTCTCATGCGTACTTGGCTAGTCTCCATTGAGATGGGCTGCTGTGACCGAAATTCTGTCTGGAGAATATTACATCAGACTTAAACTCTACTTGTTGACGAATTGTTCCTTTATACCTGTGCCTACCCCGTCGGGGTTACAAGCGTGTTGTTTAAAGCTTCCTCACTTGTTGATCACCATTCCATCTTTGTCCAAGGTGGTAAGAACCGCCGCAAAAAACATCCAAACAAAAAAGTACATAGTAATCCCATGGCTTGCAGTGCTATCGATCATGATCATCTGCTTAACCTACTGCATCATATCTGCTTAACTGAATACCAGTGTTTCACATGGAACTACTGCCTATCTGACCTCCTCAACCCAGTTACTGGGCAACACGATACCTCTTGGTTAGACTGGTGGTCAGACTCCCCGGCTTCTGACTATCCGTAACGACTGCCAAAGGTCAATGCAAAATGCTTGCAGTGCTATCGATACTAAATTATATAATAAACCTTGCCACTCACATCTGCCATATAAATCCCTTTTGTTAGTCGCCTTTCACTCATTCTCTCAACATGACTTGACATTGGTGTAGCTAATAGATAAATAATCCCAGCCTACTGTTGTCCCACTGCAGGGCAAAAGCCTCTTCTCATACAGAGAAGGCAGGAGCACCCTCAAGGTCACTTCATCTAAATTCACCTTAGGAGAAGATAGAATAGATCTCCTGGTATAATAGCCGCTACGAGCCGTGAGCACATACGTTAAGTTCATTTTTGAGTTTTTGGATTCCTTTCTGGGTGTTTTGGGTCGCCGATGCTGCACGCCATTGGTCGGACTGATGGAACAATCGCGTGCAGCGTCGGCGACGTTTGTGCTCACGACTCGTGGCGGCTACTTTAGGTATTGCCAAAACGTTAAGATTTCAAACAAAACACCACGTGTTGTTGGACTTCGCTACTTAATAGGTATTCCATTGTTCATCGGAGACTTCGCAGACACCACAAAAAAAAAACAAAGCAGCATTCCACGTGTGTGGAATTTAGCCACATTAATTTTTAGGGTTTTTCTTTACACGAGGGTCCAAAGGGAACCCTATTGGTCTCGCTCATCTGTTTATCTGTCTATTCGCCCTCTGTCACAGGGCTGACAAATCTGTTAAATTGTAATTTAGGTACACACTTGAAATTTTCATAAAGTCTGTAGGTATTACTATAGCCGAAATATGGATTTGGATATCTTCCACGATAATCCATATCATGTTTGTAACTACATATTTATTCTTAAGTAAGTAGTATCATGAGTTAGTCTTAGTTTACTTCCTATATAACCCGCATTCAGTTACGTCTTTGGTTACTGCCCCGGTCCCGTTGGTCGTAGCGTGATGTTATAAACGTATAAACCTTTCTCTTGAAGCACCCCCAGAAATTGATGAAAATTAAAATCCGTTGCGTAGTTTAAAAGATCTAAGCGTACAGACGGCGGGAAGCGACTTTGTTTTATACTATGTAAAGATTGTAAGGTGATACGGAACCCTTCATGTACGAGTTCCACTAGCACTTGGCCAGTTATTAATACACAGACATCGAGTACCGAAAATTAGCCGTAACTCGGTAAGTCTTGGAATACATGACGTAAGTGACGCCATGGGCGAAAGTAAGTGGAGCGATTTGTTATATTGTATAGAATGCCCAGATTAGCTGAAGAATAGGCTTAAAAACTTGTAGAGGTGGCAAAGTTTTTTTTTGAAGATTATGTGGGCGATATTATGCTAGGAACCGGTACTACCTATTGTTTCTATTTAAGTGTGGGGTGGAAGTATAAAAGTACTAAAAATTGTAATGCTAAAATGAAATGCACATCGGCTGCATAACCAGACTATCTAGTGGTGCCTTGAAAATTAAGTCCTCCAGGCAGGGCTTGAAACTTATATACTAGGGCGACTAAAGCTAAGGGTCTGGTGTACGGGCCTCGGCTTAGAACGTCTCTGGGGGAGAAAAGGGGACAACCTGGATCGGATCTCATGCTCCTCTGTCAACGTCGGCGGATTGTTATTGTTTCGAAATGGATAGATGGGTCGTGTATGTATAAAATTCTGATGGAGAGAGATGAGTTTTTACGTAGTTTTTATATTATTTACCCATTACCCATTTTGCTACTTCATATTTGTCATTCGTTATTTGTAATTGCTTTTTTCTTAATCTATTCGATCTCTCTATCTCTTTCTTACACTAAATAAAATCCAAAGCCACTTCTGACACCTTCATACCACAATATCGCCTACATACAGCTGCACATCAGGTAATTAGGAGCCGGCGTTCGATCTGCGATTATCTGTGGTTGCGTCATACTGCGCCCGTGCCGGACACATAGAAAGTAAATGTAGGGTTGTTAAATCGAGTAGCAAATACGCCGGCTTTTTTATATGTATTTATTAAATGGTAAACTTAATAAATCGAATAGCAGTAGAACATTAATTAAATTACAGTTTCTTCATCATCATCTACTTAGCCTTTTCCCAACTATGTTGGGGTCGGCTTCCAGTCTAATCGGATGCAGCTGAATATCAGTGTTTTACATGGAGCGACTGCCTATCTGACCTCCGCAACCTGGGCAATACTGGGCAACACGATACCTCTTGGTAAGACTGGTTGTCAGAGTTCCTGGCTTCTGCCGAGACCAACGGCTTTACGTGCTTTCCGAGGCACGGGGGTGTCACACCACCAACTTTCAAACCCCGGGCTGCTACTGAGAAAATCCTAATGGAAAAATCCAATAACCCTTTTCGTCCGACCTGGGAATTGAACCCGGGACCCCACGCTCATGAGTCGCGCTTACGACCAAGAGACCAACTGGGCAGTTTAATTACAGTAATTACAATTTCTTACAGAATAGAATAATTTATAGGGATTTTAAGGATCACTGGAAGCAAGCATAACAATTAGAAAATTGAATATAAATGAATAGGTACAGACAGCGAGATCAATTGGTAAGAGGGTTATCAGTTGATAACGCTGTCTATACTAACCCTAACGAACGAATTTATACACTATCGAGTTTTAGAAAAAGTCAAGGTTAAAGCAGTGCCCACGCCGTATCATACCATGACCGTGCTATGAACGGATGCCAGGCATCTCAAGCGAAAGAACAATGGTTGAAGGCGATAGTGAGATTACGTGGAAGATAGTAGCAGAGCTAGGAGACGCCATTTTGTGGCTAGCTGGAAAATTTACAATTTTTAATAATTATAATTTTTTTCCAAATGAAGCCCAAATATTTTTTAAGTGACAACCCTGCGCGTACGCGTAGTTACGGTAACATGCGCATGCGACTACACGACGATATTTAAGATTCCTGCCGACTATTTATTCTAAAATTCCACACTTATTTCCTGCATGCATTCTGTGTAGATTGACAATTAAGTCAAAACTTGTTACAAATGCTTGCTATGTTATTTTCGTTTGTCTATTTGTAGTTATGTCATAACTGAGTCAGGTTTTAAATTATTCATTGTATGCGGTCGCTGCATGAATGGAATTTGATTTTGTGTCAAATTACAATAGGTAGTGAGTACATTGTCTTTATTTCCGGTGCGGTAGTTCTAAGATTTCTCCCCTAAATAAAATGTTATATTATACTTACCTAATACCTGTAAAACTAACTGCCTCGGTAGCCTAGTGGTCTTAAGCGCAACTGCTACGCTAGAGGTCTTGGATTCAATTCCCAAGTCGAGCAAAAAGTGTTATTGGATTTTTCTATGGAATTCTCACTGGCAGCTCGGAGTTAGGATTTGTGTCCGGTTAATGGCAATAGGCTCGTCACCTATTACATGGGACTGTAACATACCGGCGAACTTCTGCATAACCCTTCGGGGAACACAAGCGTGATAATACCTATAAAAGTAATCTATTGGCTTTGTATGAAACATTTTTGTGTACATAATTAACTTTGCATAAACTTGACGGATCGAAACCAGGCAAGTACCAATGTGACTTTTTCAACTCATACCGTGTGCTTTCTAAGTTTATCTTGGACATCATTGACATCGGTGAAGGGAAAACATTGTCAGAAAACCTGGATTTAGGTACAATTTATTTACGTCTGAAATCGCCAATCCGCCTTGAGCAAGCGTAATGATCAATGGTCGTGCCTTCTCTTTATGAGACGAGGGCTTTGCTCTGCTGTGGGTCAATAATAGGCTCGTATTATTGCATAAATAACTTCCATGAAATAAAGATTTGTCTTTGGTCTGCTACTAATAACGTTTCAATTGGATATGGGTCTAAGACAATATACATGGTATTTATTTTTTTTGTATAAGGGGGATATCGTAACTAAATTATTTAATTAGCTAATAATTGGATGCGGAACGTGCAGTCCTAATAATTTCAAGTTCTGTACTTACACCACGAAAGCTACTTGAGTAACGCCCATGATAATATTGATTGGATTCAAGTTTCCAAGAGTACTTACTTAGGTACTTATTTTATAACGTAACATTTAAGTTTCCTCGATGTTACGCAATTTTGATTAATGGACGCCAGAGTGTCGGTGATCCATCATACTCGGACAAGCGCTTATAAAAACAACGATATTTTTACACTAATAATAAAGTATAGGTTCATAAAATACCAGCGTCTGCCCGCGACTTTGTCTGAATAGGCTCCAGAATTGTGCAGAAGTCGTAAATTATTCCATGGCAACACAAAAACGGTTGTGTACAGCATAGAAATAAAAGATTATTAGCAATCATTCTCTTTGCCGTACACAACACATAGAAACACGGTAATGTGTTAAGCTAGATCATTAACTATGTGTGCTTCAGTTGTTGTTTAGTTGTGTGGGTTCAGCTGTTTATGCGTGAAAGAGTAACAATCATCGATCCATTCAACTGACTTAGGTGTGACAGCTCTGGCATTATGAACCTTATAGGTATAGGTACAAGTATTATTTTATTTGTTGAAACTGCAGATAGACACACAGACACGAAAAGATCAAAAGACAAAAAACCCCATATGGTCACTTAAAATTAATTACATAAAATGTAGCTGAATTTTGTGGAAAATTTCTTCAACAATATATCTAATACAATAATAATAAAATTATTATTTATTTTGAGAGGCAGTGCCCAATCGTAGCATACACAAATATGCTTTGTTTACAGAAACAACAAAACGTAATCATATGACAGCTTCTGCCATCTTTTCGTCTGACATTGACGTTAATTAAAAAACAAATTGAATTTGACAGTTCAATCAATTCAATGTAAAAACATAGGAAAGAAAATATATTTTTCCGAAGATTGTATTAATTTATTATGCTAGTGTAGTTATTTAAACTATTAAAACTATGGATATAACCACTACTGTCACTAAGCAGAGTAATCTTGCCCCAAACGTCGCAGTAAACGCCGTTTTGCTGCCAAGCCAAGAACTGCCTGCCGAAACACCCATCGTATCGGGTTACGATTGGGAAAATGGCACTGATTTCAATAAAATCCTCGAGAGCTACACTCGGTCAGGTTTCCAAGCTACCAGCTTCGGTAACGTAGTCCAAGAAATCAACAAAATGCTGAAATGTCGCTCCGTTCCATTGACTGAAGAAACCAGTGATCCTTATGAAGAAGATGTATTTATAAAGAAGAAGACTAATTGCACTATATTCTTGGGATATACTTCTAACATGATATCGTCGGGACTACGTGATACACTGCGGTTTTTGGTGAAAAACAAGCTTGTGGATTGCATTGTCACAACTGCCGGAGGTGTTGAAGAAGATTTTATTAAATGCCTCGCTCCTACGTTTGTTGGAGACTTCAATTTAAGCGGGAAAATGTTAAGGACTCGCGGCATTAACAGAATTGGTAACTTGTTAGTTCCAAATGATAATTACTGCCGATTTGAAGAGTGGGTGACCCCAATACTCAATGAAATGCTTGATGAACAGATTGCGAACGGCACTTTATGGACTCCTTCAAAAATTATCGCAAGATTAGGCGAAAAAATTAATGATGAGAGTTCAGTTTGCTACTGGGCTTGGAAAAACAATATTCCAATCTTCAGTCCTGCATTGACGGACGGCTCTTTAGGTGACATGATGTACTTCCACTCTTACAAGCGGCCAGGACTTATCGTAGATATTTTAAGTGACTTAAGGAGGTTGAATACTATGGCTGTAAAGGCCAATAATACTGGTATGATTATTTTAGGTGGTGGTGTGATAAAACACCATATTTGTAATGCCAATTTGATGAGAAATGGAGCTGACTTCTCCGTATATATTAATACTGCAAGTGAGTTTGACGGTAGTGATGCCGGTGCAAGGCCTGATGAGGCAGTCTCTTGGGGCAAGATTAAACCAAATGCAACTCCAGTAAAGCTCTATGCAGATGCTACTTTGGTGTTCCCGCTGATTGTTGGTCAGACATTTGCGAAGCATCATTTTAGTAATAAAAAGAATGTTTAATTTTTTTTCTGTGTATTATTTTAGCCTACCTCCCTTATTTATTACTCCTTTCTTATTGTTGAGCATAAGATAAGCCGGGTTAATATAGGGAGTATCTAGGCCTTTACAACACCTAGCACTGTGTGGTAGCCATTGAGTACCACTTAGTGGGCCATTTCAAAGAACAGAGAACTGAGGGTTTCATAAAGTACATAATACAATTTCTAATTATTTCAATCTTATCCTCCATGCAAACAAAAATACAACATTCAAGCATCATAACAATGTTATCTGTAATGAGATCTGCACTGATAAGGTTTTATGTCACAATTTGTTATTTTATGCGAGCATTAAACCCAATGCAATCTGCCAATAGGAAGAATGCATGTACTAACTATATCAGCAGATAAAAAAATAAAGGGACACATTTTAACGTTTTAACTGGTAATGTATAAAAGAAGGGGTAATTAACCAAATAAATCTTGAATTAATAACTGGTGGTTTAAAATACAGCATCCTGTAAGAAAAATTCTAAGTTCGCAATGTTTGTATATTTACGAAAAACATTACGGTATTGGGGCAGTCTGGCAAAAAAGTTATTTCTGATACTCCCAGTGATATCTAGTGACAAAATATGATACTAATTTATTTACCGCCATCTGTTATGGAGTAGCAGATTTTTTTTACGATAGGTATTAATCGCCATCTATCGGCGAATACTGAAAGTACACTGCTGTTGCGAAAAAATACCATCTCAATTGCTATTTTCAAGATTGATCAAAATAATTATCTAAAATATAACTAAAATTAAATTAAAAATAGTGATTTATTGTTTCGCTTTTATATTTGTTTCAAGATAATTATTTTAACTAATACAGTAAAATTATTTCCGATCAAGACGGTGTGAATGAACTGTCAAATATGCAATGAAGTTAGCCGCTGTCTGGAATCCCTCAATTGTATTAGTGTGCGTCCATGAACAGCTTACGTTATAATGTGTGCTGTCTGTGAAAGCGGCTTTGAAGCTCCGTCCTCCGAGTTCGTTTGCCCAACTTTGTTCATCGTTCATCGTATTCGACGGCGCCGCCCGGCCGGTCGTACTCTTTGCATATTGTTTACATCCACATTCTCACAACCAAACATCAAAGAAACAAAATTAAAAGAAAAAATGGACGTGTGCAAGTTAGAAAGCGAATTTTATTAGCAAGTGTTGTAATTTTATGTGATAAAGTGCGTTAAAATGTGCGTGATGCGACCGTTTTTGCTGGTTATGCTCCTTCTATCCGGTAAGTCGCATCCTTTGAGCCCTTTGGTGGGCTATTTATAGGTCCTTAGGTACGGTCATTCCGTGCAGATATTAATGGGAATTTGTTAGAATACATAATTTGTTGCACGTTTCAGTGGAAGTCGAAACTCTTTGATGTTGACAGTTTGTAGACGTTCCAAGAATACCTTTGCTTCGTTTGATGTTAATAAGAACTAAGACGCGTGTTTTTATGGTTCGTTTTGAATTTAGAATGCATCCCTTTACTTTGTTTAGTTCTTGATAAAGTTTGTTTAGAACAAAGTGATCATAAAGTTTTTAATAAAGTTTAGATCGGCCGTGGTTGGTGATCGGCTTTGACCTTATCATGGTCAATTTAACGTTCACGACTACATGTTGCTCACGTAAATACGTTTACAATTACAATTAGAAAGCAATAAATAATTTCTACAAACACCATGATCGTAAATTGTATCTATCTATGTTATCTTAGATGTTCATGATAAGATTCACAACAAATTTTATTTTATTGTTCCTACCTACTTACTTACCGGTATTATTATTTATCTATCTATCACTTTAAATTAAATGTCATCAATTTACAACTAAAATACATATATTTTTATCTGTCAAATTAAGAAAAAAAAAACAAAAGACAAACAGCATTGTTTTTTTAAAAAAAAAAACAGGCTGAAGCAAATCTAAACTATTACTTGTTTGGAATTGTTTTAGTAAATATTTGTCATTTTTCTTTTTTAACAACAACATACCTGAAATTAAGATGATCACCAGACATTTTTTTGCATAGATATACAATCAACAGGATAAGAGCATTTTGTAACACAATAATGTTATGAGTTAGTCCCGTACATCCATTGAAGTACAATATTACAGCGACAAACACAAAACATTGAAATCATTCAGTGAGCATATTGAGAATATCTTGTCTTACAGGCTGAGAGGAATTTCCTCAACACAATCAATTTATTGTAGCTGTTTATGACTTAATTAAGTCTTGTTTGTTTTTGTAAATACCTAATAACAAGGCCTACTTAACACTTAGGTTTTTGTTCAATTAAGCTTGTAATTAATAAAATATTAAATATTTCGAAAAGCAAACTTTTCTTGCCAAATATATGATTAATATAACATGAAACTGTGCCTTAATTTATTATAATTAGGTTGATGACATTTTAATTTAGGGTTAAAATAAATTAGGTACTTACAATATTAATGTAATTCATACTTACCATTAAATAGATTCTTAACAAATTATTACATAATTCAATAATCTTCTAGATTTCATTTTGTGTTTATAGGTATTGCTTGTGAATTCAGAAAATGTAGAAATAGAAACCTTTTGTTGTCTGTTGTTTCTGCCTACACCCCATAGATAAGTAGGTGATTAATGATTGATTAATGTAATTCATACGTACCATTAAATAGATTCTTAACAAATTATTACATAATTCAATAATCTTCTAGATTTTATTTTGTGTTTATAGGTATTGCTTGTGAATTCAGAAAATGTAGAAATAGAAACCTTTTGTTGTCTGTTGTTTCTGCCTACACCCCATAGATAAGTAGGTGATCAGTAAATTTCAAAGATATGGTATAGGCATGGAAATAGTATGTACTAAGTTATGTATATCATATTCCAAAATCCACTTTAAGTACTTACACATTTAAATTAACATTAAGAGGCATTAGTGTTATCTTTGTTTTTTTTTAATAACTTTTTAACAAGATAACTATTATCATAATACTATAACTACCTACAAAGTACAAACACGAAAACAAAACAAAACTCAAAGATCGTTCACTATGATTCACGTTACATTAAAAAATGTGATCATTAGTGAAGATTCCGGCCCATACAACAAGAATCGTTTTAGCAAACATTTGTTTAATTACAATATTTTTTATTTTTTTATCCACGACGATCAGGTAGCGACCCATAGTGCTCCGCCCACGGCGCCTCTACCACTAAACAGATACGTGGAGAAGGTCTAGTCCGAACAAAACGCAGTTAGAAATGGGAATTTTGAGCCAATATTCCAGACACCAAACCAGTCGTATTTTGATTTAGCGGCTACTGGTGCTAAATCTTTCACAATCTACCAAAACCACCCACAAATACGTTGTCTATTGAGGCAAGTAAAAGGAAAGACGCGGAAGCTCTCGTAACTTTCCAAATTGTTTACCTATACATATGGCCATCTCAAACTTCCAAAGCCCCAAGTATTTTACAGCAATAACTTAGCTTCATCATCATCTGCTTAGCCTGTCCCAACTATGTTGGGGTCGCCTTCCAGTCTAACCGAATGCAGCTGAATACCAGTGTTTTACATGGAGCGACTGCCTATCTGACCTCCACAACCCAGTTACTGGGCAACACGATACCTCTTGGTAAGACTGGTTGTCAGACTTCCTTGCTACTGACTATTCGTAACGAATAATCAAAGATCGACGAATAGCAGCCGGGACCAACGACTTTTCGTGCTTTCCGAGCCACGGGGGTGTTACACCACCAACTTCCAAACTCCGGGCTGCTACTGAGCAAATCCTAATGAAAAAACCCAATAACACTTTTTGCCCGACCTGAGAATCGAACCCGAGACCCCACGCTCATCAGTGGCTCCTGCGACCTCGAGACCAACGGGGCAGTCACAGCAATAACTTAGCTTAGTAATATTTTTTAATCGTAAAAATAAATAAGTACAGGGCATCCTTGTCTAAAAAGGTCTGTCATATTAAAATGTCAAATCTAGTTATTCACGAAGTTCATGACAGTTCGATAAACGTCATTCGCAATTTTGCGTAAATATTCTGTCATAATTTCTGGCTTGTGGCTCCACATAGTGGTTCAATCATCTCCACAGGAGACGAAACCAATTATAACTATGACCATAATGCAATGATTTATGTTCCTCAGCCCTTGTTCTCAATTTAATTATGTTATAATTTCATTATATACATAGACGAAGCATTTTTTTTTTTAATTGGCATAGGATATCTCCGTAGTGGGTGAGCGCGTTGAAAGATTGTTATATTATAAAAAACTGCATGAAGGTAACAATCCAATTGCCAGTTTCATCTCCATCTGCCTATATCCATTAGGCAATACCTTCTTGTTTATAATTTAACTTGGAATTAAAAGAACCTCCACATGTGACGATACCCATATGAATCGTGGTCTAGTCAAAATTATATCCAATATGTAATTTTACTGTATCGTCGCATCACAAGCTTAGATATTAGTGCACTCAGATCTAGACTACACAGGTCTACTCACTAGTGTGGCTATAATCCTCGAAGGGTTGCTGGATGCAGTTGGATGAGAGTAGCGGACGATGAAGTAAATGGCGTAACATTGGAGAGGCTTATATCTAGCCGTGGACTACTATAGGCCGAAAATTATAAAAAAAAAAACAATAAATTCTCTTAATCACAAAAGCGATTGTAAGAAAAGCCTTATCTTCAACAAAAATCTTAAAGCTACGCTCACTCAACCAGCATTTAATTAAACTCGCTCCAATTAAACTTAAATACTAAAGATTCCAACCTAATTGAGCAATGTTCGTAATTACAATACTATTCGTCTACAAGCTCTTTTTTCAAACTTGTTGTATTTTATCGTCTCGTAGAACTCGAATGGATAGTAATCAAGGTAAACCCGTTGTTCCTGCTTCAAACCTGACTTGACACCGGATATTTTTATCTTTAGATGTTCCCAGTATCTATTTGTAAAGTTTTTTCTCAGCTCTAGCGAAAATTCTCGGTTTTTATGTAAATAGAACTGTAAATAGTCATTTACCCCGTTTGTTTAGTGCCGACTCGCCGGCCACAATTGGCTCGTAATTTTCGGGAATGGCTTTAATTAGAGATAGAAATGATATGGACATCTGTAGGCTTCCACAGAATACTTAATAGTTATTTTTTGTTCATTATTTGGAAAATAAACATCGTATCAAATTAGTTTTCTTACCAGGACAGCAAAAATCTTTGAAATACGTCCGAACAAAGTATTTTACAAAAAAAGTACTTAAACCAATGGTTCAAGAAGCATCCTATATAAGTCTTTCGCCTTCCCTGATCAAAACAAAGGGAAATCTTAACGTAATTGGAGAGATTACCCACTCAAGACTACACATCCCTAATACGGATAAGCAATCAAGAAATCATGGAGCTAACAAACTGCGATTGTAGAAAACAAGTAAAAACTCAGGGTTGCACCACCCCACTGAACCCCTGCCAGGGGCGCGCTACTATAAAACCCGACATATTTACGAGTTTTGTCTCCCCCCACTCTAGTTTGTCTGTGGCGTAAATTAAAAAAGTCTGCGGGTTTTTGTAAGATTGTTTGTATGAATATAAAAAGAAAAATTTAAAAAAAAATTAATTAAGTACATACTTACATGTATGGCAATAAAAAGTCCGGACTCATGATGTGTTTAGATAAAAGTGTAAAAGAAAAACAATCGAGATCGTCCCGGTCCTGTATCAAACATCTTGGAATTAATGAGTAAATACCTGGTAGAAACATGACGTCATTATTATTTTTAAATAGATAAAATTTAGGCAGAGGTATACCTATAATGGCTATAGAGTACACCCACTCCAAATGCTGACTGTTACAGAAAACCCCAAACAACACATTTTTTACCGGTTCAAAAATACAATAAACCTGTAAATGGCTTCCTGGAAATGTAGGTTTAGATGTTTTTTCATACAAAACAGCTGGCTAAACCCGCCATTGTATATTTTAACTCTCACTTTTACTGACACTAGCCCAAAACAAGCTTAATTACTTAATACAGCTGGTCTTTATGTAAATGTGCCGATTCTGCGAAATCATCAGCTGGACTGCACTACAAATTCTTTTTAGGGGTACTTACTTATTTCGATTTTAACTTTCAGTAGGCATTACATGAATCCTTACCTAACTACTGCTAGTTTGTTTACTAGTTTTATTCCAACTTTTAATGGAAAATAATGCAAAACAGTCGCACGATATCGTGTAGTAACCACCACTAGTCGTACGCACAAACGTCACGTTAATTTTTGGGCTTTTTGATTTTTTGGGGCTCCGACGCTGCACACGTTCGCTCCGACAGACGGACATTGACGGGCTTGAAGCGTCGAATGAACTTGACGTTCGTGCTCACGATTCGTGGCGGTGATTATACCCAAGCTAAATAAAAATAAAGCTTAAATAAAAGTCGAGTTCATTTCATTCTATCATTTTATTGTGAATTCCTATTTCAAATAATCACGGCGGGCCTTCGATAGAAATAAAATTCTCGCCTCGCAATTTATCATAATAATATTCCCGCCAATAGCCATTTTAAATGCAAATTAAAATTCGAATAAAAGAATTTTCTCTCTCCGCTTATTATTTGAACCGCGAATAAAACCATAGGAAAATCGCTGAGTCGCTAATCTAAATGCGACTTTACAATTTGCGTGTTAAAGTTCATATTCCTAAAATTTTAGGTTTGATACATCGGTGAGTTTTTAAAAACCGTGCAATGGTGCGCCTCGGTTGAATATTTTTTTCTGTTGGAATAAATATTTTTAAAATTTGTTTAATGCCAGGTAGTGCGGAATGCTAAATACTGTGTTGTAAAAATATTATACAAAAATCGGGCCTTGTTTTCCAGCCTTTACAGTTAGTTAAATCTGCACATTAGATATAACCCCAGTCGCGCTTTGCCATGCGTTAATCCATGTATGTACATAATAATAGTTTAGTTGGTATTTCGTTGCTATGTATATTAGTCGCCACGAGTCGTGAGCACAAATGTCAAGTTAATTTTTGGGTTTTTGGGTTCCTTTCGGGTTTTTTGGGACGCGGACACTGCACGCGGTCGGTCCAACTGACGGATCCATCGCGTGCAGCGTCGGCGGGCCCAAAAAACCCATGAGATGAGATGATTCATAACTAACCTAGCCCAATTTATATTGAATTAAGGCGTTAGTAGCAGATTTTTGAAAAAGAGCTGTCCAGTCAAACAATCTGCATAAATACTGTTTACTGTACTCAAAGGTTGTAAGTTCAGTCTTCGCCTGTTGAATTTATTTTTCCCTTAAAACTTGTTCCGGTACGTGGTTACAACTCAAGAACATTACCTCCCCTACGCCCATAGCTTGCAAGGAGTTATGATTTGCTGTCTATGATAGTTTATGGTAGTGGGGCCTTTTACGCTGCAGTGGTTCGAAGTTTGAATTTGAAGGGCCTGCTTTTCATGGAAAAGGTTGCGAATTCGAAACGCAATCGGGCACTTTTGGTAAATTAATTGAAGGTGAACTAAAATGCAATGATTTTAGAGTTGGAAATTGTGTACAAGATAATGTCATTATAATGATAATATTATTCTATTTTAATTCTGAGCATATCCTCTCTCGAATCTCGTATTAGAGTCAGCTATGAACCTGATAGAGTCAGGTTCATAGCTGACTCTAATACGAGATTCATTGTCCTAATAAAAACTCAAAACGGCCAACTTGTAGGTAAGTACCTATTAATACCACAGAACAAAATAATTGTTTTTCGTCTGTAGACCAATACTCGTTTTAATTTAACGTAATCACAACTTGACAGCTGTCAAGTGTCAACTTGAATTAAAACTTCAAAACTAGTCCAACCGCAGTGGCCACACATGAAAACGCAATTAAAACGCTGCGTCCACGCTAACGAATTGCACAGCGACACTTCATGTTGAGTGTCGTGTGAACTGTAGCGTTAGTAAAGTTTTATGTAGCTAGTCCACGTAAAACTTTATTTAAAAAAAGTATTTTGCTAAAACGTGGAATATTTTAACATTCAAGACACTTATGAATATTTTTTCTTGCCAACATTTAATGTGATTCTGATGTCCACGAATAAAAACATTATTTAAACACCAATGAGTAGAAAATGTCGCTCCCAATGCGTTTTCCCCTCTTCTTATAAAATAAACCTTATTGAAAATCTTCGTATCAAATCGATTAAAATTCTAATGAATAAATAATCGTTTGTTTCAGTTTTCGAGCACTCATTTGGATCAGAAGGTAAGAAAAAAAGAACTTTAAAAGCCTAAAAGGCAACGGCAGAGGCCACATAAATGGCCGCAAGTAAAAAAAAATGGCGTACGTCATGTAAATGTTGTGGGTCGTAAAATACATCCATTAGCGGGTGCTGAAGGCTTATACGACCTCCTTATAATACTAAAAGCATATGAAAACGGCTATAAAATGTTACTTAGGCTGTGGATTATGATGTGGTAATGTATTCTTTACAAATATGTGTCATAAAAGTTAAACTATAGTTATTATTATGGCCATATGGTTAGTTAGTATCAGAATAGGTCCGCCGAATTGGTAATCAATCAGTGAAAGCAGCCGAATTCCACTGCCGAGAAAAAGAAAAAAAAAGTAAAGTACTCGATTATTGGCGCGACAAATTAACGTCAATTCCAAATTCAAATTCTGTAAAACGTCAAAATAATGATTTATCGCGAGCTTGCACTGTAATCTTGTAGAGACATCGCGACACAACCCATACCACAACCCATGAATACATGAAGGTAGCCTGCGAAATTTATTTATGTATATTGCTCAAAATCAATATACAATGCCATGCGCCAAATGATAATATATTTAGTCAATTACTTCCGGCGAACTCTCACTGGTTCCCGAGAATCAAATCCTAAGAACTTCGTTCCACTCCGTTCTGCGGCTGTCTGCATTAAGCCTTATGTCATTAGACGTTATCGTGAAAATAATATACCTAACCTCTAATACCTACAGTACGTACCGACCCGTGTTAGAACCGGCGACCGGCGGCGACCTTTGTTTTACTGCGGGTCGCCCTCCAAGCATCGACTCTGACGAGCACTTCTAAATATTTCAGATAAAATTTAGGTCTAGCTTCTTTATGCCAGCGACTTCGTTCGCGTGAAAGTCAATTTTTAACCCCCGACGCAAAAACGACCGGGTGTTATAAGTTTGACGTGTCTGTCTGTGGCATCGTAGCTCCCGAACACATGAACCGATTTTGATTTCGTTTGAAAGGTGAATTAGTCGGGAGTATTCTTGGTTAATGTTTAATGGAAATCCGTTCAGCGGTTTCAAAGTTATCAGCTCTTTAGTTAACTGCGGTAGTGATTTCTATTCTTCTGTCGGGGGTTATTTTTTTTTTTTTATATATATGTATATTATATATATATATATTATCACGCCTGTATTCCCCGCAGGGTTAGGCAGAGGTGTAACAATGTACACCCACAGTTCGCCGGTATGTTTAGGTCCCATGTAATAGGGGGCGAGCCTATTGCCATTAACCGGGCACAAATCCTAACTCCGAGCCGCTACTGAGCATATCCTAATGAAAAAACCCAATAACACTTTTTGCTCGACCTGGGAATCGAACCCAAGACCTCTAGCATAGCAGTCGCGCTTAGGACCACTAGGCTACCGAGGCAGCCTAGAGGTTTTTTTTTTATACCAGAAAACAGCCTATGACACTCGGTAATGGTGTAGATTTAAGTGATATAAGTGAAAGATTTTTTCTAAGCGAACCAAGTACTTACTTCTAGAGATTATTTCTTACTAACAAAATAAAAAACAAACAAAGTTTACCACTTTATAAAATTTGTATAAAAGATTACTGATGTTGGACAAAAGGTCCAGTGAGTGTCATTAATGAATTATTAATAACGTTACCGTTGTGTCCCTTAGAGGGAGACGGCAGATGCGCTTAAGGATACCTTCTCTCACACTAACAGACGCTCCAGTCTGTAAATATCTTCCTTTGTTAATTTTGGTGAAAGATTTTTGTGGTTAGCTGTCATTGTCATTCCACCTATTGACAGTTCACCTAAACGTCACTTTACAGAAATTCACCGAAGAAGAATTTTAAGTTAATTAAGCCGTTGACATAGGTACCATCAATCCAAAAATCCTTCTGTGAATTTAGGTTTTACCGAGGAAGATTTTAACAGTATAGATAGCGTACTGATTCCAACTCTTTCATCAAAACATTATGCAAACAGATGAGTGATACTCAATAAAAAAACATTCCAGATTCTATTTTATTAAATATTTATATACTGCACCTGCAGTGAAAACTTTTCAACAATTGGAAACAACGGATACCGGTGAAAAGATTCGCCATATTGTGAGCGGAAACGAAAATCATTGTTTGGCCTGCGCCGTGAAACCTAGCCTTTGTCGTTTTTATTCAGCCATTGAATGGAACGCCGAACGCGTTATAAATATTCAAAAATATTTATAGGCAGTTTTATGTTTTTGATTGTCTTTTGTTTTCTTTTTTTTTATTGGCATGGCTGTAGATATTGCTCTTAGGCATGGAAACAGTAAGTACCATCGTTGTGAAATATGAGATTTTCATCGGATTTGGAATTCGGTTAAAATGTTCTGTTATAATATATGAATAGGTTCATTTCATATATTAATCAATATTTCAGCCCAAAACAAGGTAAATGCCCTTCAAATAATATACTTGTGAACTTTGCCAGCTAATAACTCCTTTTTCAAGAGCAGTCGAGACCATGTAGGTGTACAAACACACGTTTTTATTTTTCAAGAAACTGTATTTCTATATCGCAGTCCTGTAGTGTAGGAGTCATCAAGTGGCATGTCTATTTCGAAACTAGAGAGGGGACACAACTCTTTACAAAAACTTTTTTTTTTCTAAGAAATTAAGTTTGTCGGTCACAGCACCTCTATTTGCTGAACTTTTCTTTATTTAAAACAAAATATTCCAGCATTATAAAATTAAAATAAAACATGAATTCAGATGGCTATCGACTCGTATTTAACTCACTCAAAATCGAGTCAATCATTTACTATCGAGTCCAAATAACTAACTACATTGCTTTGGATGGTAAATTGTAGTTATAATGCCAAAGTAAACCCAAGTACTTGAAAAAAAAATTCTTAGAATTAATTACGTGTTACATTTATTGTTAAAACCACTGTTCGACAGAAATGTAAATTTGTTAAAGAATAATAAATAAAATAAATAAATGAAATTGGTCACCTTTGCTATAGACAGATGTCTATTGAAACGATGCCTCTGGTATTGCAGATGCAATGCCTCTGGTGTTGCAGATGCCTTGACCAGAGGCCTTGCAAATACGTTTCCATCCCAGAGACAAAGTTGAAATGTCTCATGTGCCTTTAATTTCACGGACAACCGTACCCTTCAAACCGGAACACAGCAACGTTGCTATGCGCTAATAAAGACATGGTGGTACATAGTTGATACTTACTTGACGAGCTCCTTCACAAAGAGCTCTACTACTACTAAACCCGATCTCCTATTATTGATCGACTACGCTCCTGTATTCCGCGAGCACGTGCTGTAACTTTTCTTCAGCCTCCATGCATCCTCTGCACCGAGAATTGTCTGTCACACCAATAGTATAATACGGCCAGCTTGTCTTGGCGATCCTGAAGCTGCGCAATGGATCTTTTAAGAACAAATTTATCTACTGCGCAATTAATCGGCTTACTTCAAGATTACCAAGATACGTCGGCCGTACTGTAAATAAGTGCTTGTTTAGGGTACACTGGCCGGTTATAATACTAAGTTACTGACACGTTCTTGCAATAATCGAACCGTAACTTTATTGTTGTGCATTCTTTAAGCTTCACATGACTGCTTACCGAGTATTCGATGAATACAGACGTCATACAAACGTTTATTAGTCAACCAGTCGATGCGCATAGGCAGCTTAACAAAGAAAATAATTGTACCAAAAACTATTTGTGGTATATTAAAGTCCATTTGTCATTTGATTTATTTTTTTATTACCCAGTAGGTTGCATGTCGTATGCGATGTATCTAGTCGCTCATATAGTTTCTGCTGTGTAGGTAGACCGCTTCTAAAGTTGATAGAAACGATGCTCCTCCTTTACGATTAAAAGCATCATAAAACACTTTCATTCTAGTAATCTAAATATGGTATAGGTACCTATTTTATTCGTTCAAAACTCATTTTCCTCTGTCGCGACGACATACTTACGATAACTACCTGAAATGCCACGTATTTTTAAACAATATTAAACATTTTATTTCGAAATTCGAACCTTCCATAGACTAAAACTAAAAGCACTCTTCCAAAAAATTCAAACAAATTAATGTTTCTCTTTATCGATATCGACACCCCCCCACCTCTAAGTCATCGTCATCGACTAGTGTAGTGCACGCTTCGTCGCCTACCCATGAATGTCGGAGCATTCTTTTGTGTCTCCCTCCTTTTCACAATAGACACGGATGCTCTAGTATCTTAATGATTGAGATGTTTTGATTGGGGGCTGGGGGATCTTGTCTATGGATACGTGTCTCCTCCATCTTGGAAAACAAAGGTATTTATTAAGTTTAATGTAGGTGTGTAATGAACAGGTATTTTAAAATGTCGTCTGTACTTACAGCTCTGAATCTCTGAATATTTATTCATGTTTACTTTTTGAGTAAAAAATATCAATGTTGCGAGGTAATTATTAAAGTTTTTGAGCCAGGTTGACCCTATTGAACTGCACCAGAGAAATAGTTGTAAAAAAGTAAATTATTGCCAACCAAGGAATTGTTAGTGTGGTTATCATTCTAAGGGTGACAGTTTGACAGCATTTGTATAAAATATGTCAATTGTTTAAAGTAAAATATCTATTCCCTTCAACAAGAATTTATTGTTTTCTAAAACGTTTTTCAAGCCTGCAATAATTTCGATAGCAACGTGCCATAAGAAGATTAATGTTTATTTTCCCTCATAATCTTATTCCCACACAAATTCATCATAATTTATTCATAGTTTCATGTACACACGCATTATTTACGTTAGGCTGCACTCCTTGCTTCCTTTGCTTGACTGTATAATGTTTTTTTTGCCGCCATTACGAACTTCTTTCTCGTAGAGTGAAGGACAGGTCGTGCATATATTCATGAATGTCTTTGCCTGGCGTTGATACAAATGTGTGTTAGAATTAATGGATGGTGTTTTCTTTATTTTTGCTTTGGAAAATTAAAACGTTAGAAACTTCTTCTTCTGAATTGACTCGTCTTAAATTTTGGATGACCAGTATTGAGCAACCTGTACAGCTCTATCATTGCCCTCGTTTAGATCTTGGATGGTGCAGGTGGTTGTGCACGACGGGCAACTAAAGAGGTGGCGCATGTCCTGTGATGTTGCTCCACACTGGCACTGCGTTTGGGACGGGTGAAGGATTAATTTGGCCAAATTAGTTTTACAGCGGCCACACAGGGTCCGCAATTTTTTTTCTTTTCGATTCTCAATTGTTAGGGATTAGATATTATTTTTTATTTTACGAATCCGTCCGAATCGTTTTGAAATTCGCCAGGCTTGTTTGTTTTCCAGTCTAGCTTTTTTCATAGTTTTTGTGCGAAATTTTGTCGAAACTTTTGTTCGCGTTCGGAGTTATTTTTACTTTGTGCTGCGCTCGGATGAAATTTTCAGCTGCCTTTGTGTGAAAAGGGAAAATTGGCAGCTAACGGTGTAAAACAGTTTGCTGCTGTCAGTTTAATTATATATTATGTTAAATAAATGGTTGGTGCACAACAGCTGATTGATATATGTTATCTAGCATCTATTAACCTCAAAGACTGATTTCACAGCTTGTGTCCCACTTAAAAATAGTGAGCTTTATGTTTATGTACTGAAACCACATTATTTTGATGAGTTATAGAGAAACTACAATTTGACGTTTCTATTATCTCTTCCTTGCGAAAATTCAAAGACAATGACTTTACTAACCCACACTGGGATTGCAGCCTCAGAGAGAAGACCTGAGTCCCAGCAGTGGGTAATAATAATACGTTATGTCATATATGTGACGCAATTTCCAGTGACATAATTCCACATACTACCAACATAACAAACTTAATAGAAACAAACTCAATATGATTAGGTTGCGACCCGCGCGCGGAGAAATGGTGATCAAAACTCTATTATGCGACTCCCAAGAGATATTTACATAATGTGTGCCGAGAAATATAATGCGGAAAGATAGTCCAGTTTCTTTTTTTGCTGTATTTTTATAACGGAGGTGTTTTTCTGTATTGGGAACTTCTGCAAATATGAACCAATAGGCCGATGACCTTTCAAAAGTCGCAAAAATCCGCTGGATGTACAGGCATATGAATGTAAAATTAATATTCATTCTTTTTTCTTCCTTTTCATCAATTGAAACTCATTAAAAAAAGACTTTTTTTAAGAGATGTTATAGAAGTTTGACTTTGACAGCTGTCACTTCTTTACTGGAAAGTAAATATGGACTACGGGCAAAAATTGGTAGGAACATCCTTAGGGAAACTCCATCGGCTGTCAAAGCTTACGATTATAACAAAAAGTAATCCAAACAAGTTTACATTAAAGATTATAGAAGATAAAATTGAAATGACTTTGTAACACAAAAACACAATTAAATTTACTCCAATAATTCCCGCTCTTTTTTGTCATTATAGATTGTATTTATTTTATTTTTCACACTCGTCCTGCTCTTGTCACAAGTCACCATAAATTATTTTTCCCATTGAAATAAACGATCCTCAAACATTCTTGATCCTCGTCAATTAAGTTAGAAGCTCCAATATAAAACAGACGTTCCTCTGAACGCAATGATCGTGAGGTGGCAAGGCGTCTGCGCTCTGTATTTGGGTCGTGCACGTGCTTCGAATACAATGTGAACCCGCCCTTAGGAAAAATATCGAGTTTGCAAGATGTTTTGTCTTGTTGCGGCTTATTTTGTGTATTTACCTTAAGTACAATGTTCAATTTTCGGGGTTATTGAAGTAAATAAATGAGAATCAGCAGTTTAATTCAATTATTTTCACATTTTTGCACTGGCAACAATTGCTAAATGCCAAATGTAGACCCAACGGTTAAGGCTGAACAGAGAAGTGATTCTTTAGTTAATAAACTACTTAAGTAAACCCAAAGGGCTAAACAGGACTCGTGAAGACAAGGTTACATACTCATTTCTAATACTACAAATGTCAAAAAAGAACAAAAATACAAATGTCAAAAAAGCCCATAGACACACTCTCGTCCGTCAAACATTCGATTTATAAGGTAAACGTACTCTTTATAATCTCTATCGACAGATTAAAATCTGCAATATATTCGCCAATGTGCTCGCATTCGCGTTCATAAACCGGTTTCGGAATCTTGTAAGGGCAGATGAGCTTTGCAACATGATTCATCGCCCGTGAGTGACCTACACATGGGGAGGAGAATCTGATTCATCGTTGCTATTATTCTCTCAAAGATTATTATTCAATTGAAAGGCTAGTTAATTCATACCTGTAAAAAGACATATCACATACCCGTTAACTAGGTAAATTGTCCAAGTAAAAAATATTGTTGGGATACATCTTTTATTTCTAGTGTACAAAATCACTGTTTACCGTAGTGCGGAATGTAACGCACGTAATATTGGGCAGTAACACGCATATTGTAAGTTGGTGTTGCTGGAGTCATTATATCAGCCGATCGACGTCCACTGCTGGGCATAGGCCTCCCCTAAAGATAGCCACAATGACCGGTCCTGCGCTGCCTGCATCCAGTAATTAATAGTAGTAGTTATCAATCGCCCCCTGCGACTAAATATTTAATGCTATATAATACTTTTAATTTTCTCAGTTAAAAATTGTTTAAAAAGTTGGATTACTGGTACTGTTACAACAATTCTTGATACTTCTTGTCTAAGATACACTATTATGATTGAGTGTCACAAGTGTAGTGTTTTATGGCTTATATTGTCTTACTTTCGGACAAAGTCGCGTGCTGTAGCTAGTAGAATTACATTACGAAAATCAGATCCCATTCAGCTATTCATTATTCAGCGTTTTTCGATGTAAATATTAAAACCACCAGATGTCAAACTGTGACTACAAACGCAGCCGACCTCAAATCAATTTAAATAAATGGAAAATCGGTGCAAACATTTCAACGAAATGAGTAAAATGCGACGCTTTCATTGGCTCCCAGTAATTCGTATGATTGCCACAGTATTTGCCGACCCGACAGTCGGGCTGACTAATTGAATTGTCAAACATTTATTAATGTTTAAACTCTTGTCGACTGTACTTAGGGCTTGCTTGCAGTTAATTTGAATTATATTTTCGTGAATACACTTGATAACTTGATATTCTTTAGTCTTAGTGCTTTTCTGGCGAAATGCCATATTCTTGTTAAAAACACTTTGCTGGTAACACTGACTCAGCATAATGTCAACTTATTATTTTTTACTTATGGTAATATGGTTTCCGACTAAGTATGCTCGTAACATAACTAAAGTAACTTTTCCTATGTAATAACGCACAGAGTTTTCTATAAAAAATAATTAGCCATGAGGAATAGCGAGCGTTCTTTCAAAACTAACTTATGCTGAGCACGCCTTTTCAAACTTACATCCTCTCGCCCACTTGATAAAATAAGAAAAGTTTATTAAGTAAATGCTACTGAACATAAACTGGTAATTAAAAAATAATATAAGTAGGCGTTGTATAATTATCTCAATGACTATTACCTTAAGGCTATATGACTTTTGTGAACAAGTATTTTGAAGTTGAAATCATACAAATTTATACTGTATAAACATCGATCAGTAATAAATTATCGATGTGTAGAATCCTATTTATTTTTGTATGAACATTTTTGGGCGCTATTATTTCTGAAACAGTCAGTTTCAGCAGTTATTTGCCAAACTAAATAACTTCTGTATCTAAAATTAATTAGCAAGACCCGTCCAAGTGACAGACGAGACGTTATTGTCTACGTGACGAGAATGCCATCCCGTCTTGTTATGTTTGAGCATAGACTAGAGGATGTATGGTTGTATACGTTTGCCTCGTGCCGTTTGCAAGAAAAATATACGTGTAGGGAAATCGAATTTGGCGCGAAATGAAGAAAAATGGTAGCGAAATTGTGGAATGGTTTTGTTATTTTCGTACAACGTTTACAGCAAATAACTATGTTTTAAATACATGTCCAGAATATGGAGTTTCAGCAGTTGATTGCAAACATTCGTTTACATCAAAATAAATTACAGTGAAAGGTTTTAAAAATCCCCAAATAGCTTTCCACATGGGAAAACGTTTTAAAAAATATACTTCTCGTGAACGTTAAACGAACTTTGCGTTTGCATTTCGCCATTAAGTTTTTTTACGATAAAAGGAAATGAGTGTGACGGTAGGGTTGTGTTACTTTTAACGATAAACGGTAAATATCTAAAATATCGATAAATTCTTAAAGGATAGAACACGTCATTGGAAAAAAACGCTGAAGTTATTGACCTTTTTCATCAATAAGAAACCTAAGTTACGAGGTGTTAATCTAGCATCAAGCGGGATAACAACTCACCTCAAGCTCAAGCTTTATTCACCTAAAATCGAGGGAGATTTTTCTGAATAACACTGCTAAATTCAAATTTAGAAAGAATGGGAGTACCCAGTTATGCAGAAAAAAGGGATTGCTTATGCTCGTATATCCATAATTCTTGTCTCGTAATATCAATATTTTAATACCCACGAAGTGAGCATACACTTGAGGTACCGAAAGCAAACAAAGATCTTGTTTATCGTGCCGCTTAAAGTCGACAAACTTTGAGGGAAATCGATTAGGATGAACGTCGTGCTTATAACCCACCAAGTTTGGTAATACGACATTTAAAACCGATACACGTCCGTTTTAATTAGATAGGTTTAAATGCAAAACCGATTAGTATCGTTAAACCGTGACTTAACCTTCAGGAGGCAGAATCGTGCAAATATTCCATAAAATCGACATCAAATCTCGAGATTACAGAATTCGAAAATCTATATGCGATTATCGTCAATATAGTTTTACGGTTATCGACAGTGCGTTTCCCAGCCCTACGGGGCCGACGTAAAATGTGGCATACTAGGGGTCCAAAATCCATAAACTTGTGTTATTTTACGACTTCTAGGGGTTGTTTATGGCAAAAGGGGGAGTGGGGGGCGACTTTAATTATTTAACAAAGTGCCACTGTCTAATTAAGTTTGTGCTATTTGTGTAATTGAAGTTTTTATTGTCGCCTTCTGGATGGAAATTGGAGCCGACAGTTTATTAAAAAAACTAATGAGGTTTCAGTTTTATAGTTGCGTGGGTGAAATGGCCAGTGTTGGCCTTTTTTCCACGTCCATTGAAATACTACTTAATTCTCACAATTCTTTTAGTATTATTAAACAAGCAATGGAAAAAGAGCATGTTCTTAGCCCGTTAAAAAAGTAACGAGGTTTGACGTCACTAACGTTTAGTAATATTTTATGTAGATAATTTTTAATGTTAGCTGTAACTGTAATGTTCCAAATTTTCAGGGCGTTTCAAATCTAGGACAGGTTCTAAACTATTATTGCCTGCTACTTTGCCAAAATCTCAGACTAATAAGCAGCCCATGTTTTTTTAGCTTAGTTTGTACTCAATTTCATTCATACATAAACTCACGCCTTTTTCCCATGGACCAGGCACCACAGAACGCCACCTGCTACGATCCTTACATACTTCTTTCGCCTCGCCCACGTTCATACAAGCACGCCGGTTACGAGTACTGCGCACGCGACCTTTCTGAAGAACCCCACCAAATTTCATCAAAATCGGTTAAGCAGTTAAGGCGTTAAAGCGTAACAAATAAACTAACTCACTCTTGCATTTATGATATGAGTTAGGATCATCTCTGGAATTTACTCACAACCCACTTCACACCAACTCGTTTTATTGTTAAAGGTATTCACGAGCTACTAACAATATTCAGAAAGTCCCAAATCGATCCTAACTTTTACTTGATCCCTCACGACCCCTTTGCACAAACGTAAAGAGACGAATGCAGAATATCCGACCGCTTTTGGAAAATCAAACCTACTCCGGATCCCTCAGAGAAAAACCACATAAAATCTAGGCGATAAACGAAACCACTAGGGAGTAAGTGCCTAGCACGTTAAAATGAAATGATCTCTAATCTAGGATGGCTTTGCGAAGTAACCGTTCGAAAGCGCGGGACGGAGGGAGCGAGCAATAAAATTTTACGAGCCGTCTCCATGGCAACGCCGCCATTATGCAGTTGCGCGGGCCCGCCGCGAGAGTCGCTGCGTTCGATTTTCAAATATTTTTTGTTTTGTTTTGATTATTTTGTCTGTAGATTGTAATTCAGTGAGTTAACTCTTTGTGATGAATTTTGTTTTAGCAATGACTTTTATTGATAGCGTTAGCATTTTGTAATTAAATATTTGTAGACTTTTTCCATTATTGGAATGATACAGTTAAGTAACAAAAATACCTTTGTGAACTCTGTGAATGAATGGTTAAAATTGCCAGTCGAAATAAATAGAAAAAAAACGGTAATTAAAAAAACTAACAAACCCGACAGCTTTTCTAAGTATTATTAAAAAGCCCTAAAACAAGAAAGTCATTTTACCCGATTGCACTTAACTTAAGAATTACCAGTTACTTATATTGTAGTAGTCGGGACCCATTCTAGAAATTGAGACTTAGTGAATTGAGAGCACATACCTATATTACATTGCAAATTACTCCAATATGCTGGCTAGACGGCTGACTTTCTAGAATGGGTCCCGACTGCTACAATATATCTTAACTGGTAATTCTTAAGTTAAGTGTAATCGGGTAAAATGACTTTCTTGTTTTAGGGCTTTTTAATAATACTCGGAAAAGCAGTCGGGTTTTTTAGTTTTTTAAATTACCGTTTTTTAATTTTTTTAGTTTTAATCCGCCATGTTATTTTTTTTATTTTTATATACCCAGTGTCATTATTAAAATCCTTTATTTTGATACCCCACTTGATAGAATGTGAGAGATTTAAAAAAATATTTTTAGTTCGGAACCCTTTGCACGCGAGTTCGACTCGCACTTGGCCAGTTTAATGTACCCAGTGACACTCTCACGTTTAAGACGAATCTAACGACACCTCTCGAGTTAAAATCCATCAAACCGTTTAGGCTACAGAGCGTGCCAAAGAAATATACCCACATACATACACCCCAACAAAAAAATAACCCTCCTTCTGGCGCAGTCGGGTAAACACACAAACGATTTTTCCGTGCCATAATCCTAGTCACCAAAATAATAGGTAGTCAAGCACTGTACCAACTAGGTAGGGTACCATCACCATTGTGATAATATTGCTTCCAAACTGATGAGCCACAAGCTGCAATCAAACTGTATAATTTTCTACCACTTAGTCCGCTCGTACAATAGTTACAATGTCTACAAATATTATCTAGACTACATCAAATCTAAAACGACATCGATGATTATTTTGAGTTTGAATAAAATAACGACATTTAACGATCACAGAGTATATACTGTCTACCATAAATTCCAGCCCATAGATAATAACCCCTCATTCTAGTTTGCTTAGGATTAGTAATCTAATCGATATTCCATATTTAAACATAGCTTAAATGTATCATAGACACACCTTCCAATCTCCCAAGCGATGCAGTGCGACAATTTTAAAATCTTCAAGCAAATTGCTTCGTTTTCGACGCAATTTTAAAGAAGATCTAAATTCTAAGAGTACGGACAGCGCGAAGTGACTTTGCTTTTAACCACTGACTCAAAAAGAGGGGTGTTATAGGTATGACGTGTCTGTCTGCCTGTGGCACCGTGGCTCTTAAACGGGTGAACCGATTTCAATGCGGTTTTTTTTTTATTTGTTTCCTAGCGATGGTTTTTAGATATTTTTTATCTAAATCGGTTAAGCCGTTTCTAGGTTATCAGCTCTTTCATTAGCTGCGGTATGGATTTTTTTTTTGGGGGGGTGGGAAAACACAAATAACTTCTCCCGCCCTGGGCGGGGCGGGAGGGAGTGTCGGACTTTTACTGACTAAAACCCACCCATGTTCCTTCTTGTGCCCTTTGCGTTCCGGGGGCGCGGTATCTCTTACGAACAACCCGCAGCCCCCATCTGCGGTATGGATGCGGTATATATTCTTCTGTCGGGGTTACTTAAAATTTTTAAAATTATTACTTGTTGCAGAGAAGTTTAAACTGTCAAATTACATTAAGGACGCTTTTTTATAAGTCGGAACACTATAATATGTATAATACACACGCATACATTTATACTACTCGATTTTATACATTACTTAACTAATCTTGATACTTGATGACATCATTTTATTTTTACTATTTAAAAAAAAAACCTTGCCCTACACTTGGAATGTCTCCTGTATCGTGGGTGCGTTTACAAACATATATAAACTCATAAAATCAAACAGCCAGACCCGGATCAACTATCTGTAGGCCATACAAGTATTTGTTTCGTGCGGGAATCGAACCCGCGACACGCAGCGCAGCAACCAATCGCTCAGCCACTGCGCCAACCGTGCCGTCAGTATTAAGTAATAAAAAAAATTTAGACGCTATAATTCGTTTAATTTTAACACGTAAGTAAACAAGTTGTAAAGTTTCATATTCTTAACCTATCTCATAAAAGTAACGAAGAAAAATACGCGTCAAATATCACCCCTTCCATGTCAGGGGTTAAAAACAATTTAGACAAGCGCTCCGCAGACACAGATCCTAATAAGCGCAGACATTTAGAAAATCCAAGATGGCGGCTGAAGACCGTTACTTTTTATTTCTTCGTTTCTTACTATCCTTTGTTAGGTTTGTGGTTTAGTGTTATACGTGCCCAGTGTTTCTAATGAATAGGTACGTGTATTTTTATAGTTATGTCTATTTTTGCAATTAATAATTCTAGTTTAAACTTTTAGTAGTTAGAAAAGTCTTCGTACCTATTTCTCCTACTAAAAAATTTTAAGTAACCCCCGACATAAGAAAAAAATCGCTACCGTAGCTAATAAAAGAGCAGATAACTTTGAAACCGCTGAACCGATTTCCATCAAGTAAAGCCAAGAACACTCCGGACCTAAACAAGACCATTCAAACACAAATGTTCATGCGTTCGGGAGCTACGATGCCACAGACAGACACACACACACATAGACACGGGGGTTAAAACATGACACATTACGGAAACAGTTGGATAAATACTAGTCAAGCAATTTAATATAATGGAGGATTGCAGCATATTGGAGCCTCCTTTAATTTTTTTAATACAAATCAATTATTGCGGTTCATTGTTGGTGTCTTGTGGTCGTAAGCGCGACTGATGAGCGTGGGGTCCCGGGTTAGATTTCCAGGTCGGCCCAAAAAGTGTTATTGGGTTTTTCCATTAGGATTTCCTCAGTAGCAGTCCGGAGTTGGTGGTGTGACACGTGTGTGTAAAATATAGTTTTATTTTCCACTAGCTATAAACCCCGCGGTGTGTAGCGAGATGTTCTATACGTATAAACCTTTCTCTTGAATCACTCTATCTATTGATAAAACCGCATTAAAATCCGTTGCGTAGTTTTAAAAATCTAAGCGTACAGACGGCAGGAAGCGACTTTGTTTTATACTATGTAGAGCTAGCCCGGCTGATTCTAAACACACTCACTATCATTCAACATCACCTATTCATCTATTCTATTCACCAATCATTTATCATAACACTATACAAAGTACCATTTCCGGTGGCACTAAAAAGTACCACGTTCACATTAGTGGTGTATGATTGTACAATAATGGCTAAGTGATAACTGATAGGTTGAACTCACGACGCGAGTTCAATGGCGAGTGATGGCCAACAGTTGCTTCCACTTGTATATTTAGATTTTATAGGGTGGGTATGCTGTGTACTGCGGTGGGATAATCCTGTTTTGGCGTCCAATAACTATAAAAGTCAAAATATTTATTTCAATTACTTCTAAATTCCCAAACGCAACGCAATTTTAAGTCGCTTGTCACTTAGCTGTTACTAATCAACTTCTCAACGCTGATTAACGTTTATAGGTAAGATTTTGCCTGATCAGTCGATAAGTAATGTTTAGCTTCTTCTCAAATAGTTATTTATTTATTAAAAAAATTTGCACATAATGTAAATAATACACTGTACAAAGGCGGACTTAATGCCTTTGGCATTTTCTACCAGTCAACCTTAGGGTGATGCAGAGATTATCTCTGTCATTTTAAGGTTGATTGTATGATAGTAAGTTAATACATTTTAGAACGTCTTGGTGTGCTATTTGAGAATTTGGGGATTAGACCATCCGATTTTGAAGGCACATTTGAACGTCAACTTACATCTTACAAAACATTATAAATGCAAACGTTTGGATGGTAGACGTTTGTTGTAAATTCCAACTCAATCACGGATTCACGACTCAACGGATCTGGATGAAATTTAGCACATGGATAAATTATAGTCTGAAATAGCACATAGGTTACTTTTTATCCTAGAAAATTTACGGTTCCCGTGGGAAAATATATCAATATTGACACAAACGAAACCGCGAGCCGAAGGTAGTAGATGATAAACAGGATTGAATCTAGTTACCCCTTCCAAAGGGTTCTAGGGCCTAATAACATTAAAATCTACAATCGCCTATTCCCCTTGAGCAACTATGGTGATTAATGCTCGTGCCTCCTCTGAATGAGATGAAGCGTTTACTCGGCAGTAAGGGTCAGTTCACACCAATGAGAATTTACACGACGCAGCTACATCCAGCACCGAATTCTCGCAATGAAATATGTATCTTTTAGTGTAGTAAATAAAGTTATATTTTGAGTCGATGTGCGCGCAGCGTCGCGTCGCCTCGCGTCTCAGTGTGAACTGACCAACTGACCCTAAGGCAATAAGCCGGTACAACTGCAGTTGCTTTGTTTATAGCAATGAAGTATTAAATACACTTTATGTTGACGTAACAACAAGATAAGGCCACTATTATATTGTTAGTTGTCAATGTTTATCTGTCGGTGATAGCCACAATAACTTAATGTTAGGCGACGCTCAAGATAAAGTTATCGCTATCGTGCCCACCACGCTGCAAAGATGACTACGTGTTGTTTAAAAATAATAATATTAAACACTAGCTTTTGCTCCCGACTTCGTCCATGTGGTAGTCAAGTCCTACTTCATACTAATAATATTATAAATGCGAAAGTTTGTGAGTTTTGTGACAATGAATGGATGGATGTTTGTTACTCTTTCACGCTTAAATGCCTGAACGGATCTGTATGAAATTTGGCACTAAGATAGATTATAGTCTGGACTTTTTTTATCCCCGTAGGATGATCAAATTCGACGCGGGCGAAGTCGACTGAAGTAAAACTTCACTCGTGTCACTTGACATGTCACTTGAGAAACAGAGAAAGAAAATCTCACTGCTCCTACAGTAATATACGAAACTATATACCACTAACCAATTAACTGTTCTAAAAAAAAAAAAAAAATATACACTCACGCCTGTATTCCCCGAAGGGTTAGGCAGAGGTGTAACAATGTACACCCACAGTTCGCCGGTATATTTAGGTCCCATGTAATAAGGGGCGAGCCTATTGCCATTAACCGGGCACAAATCCTAACTCCGAGCTGCTACTGAGAATTTCATAGAAAAACCCAATAACACTTTTTGCTCGACCTGGGAATCGAACCCAAGACCTCTAGCGTAGCAGTCGCGCTTAGGACCACTAGGCTACCGAGGCAGTGATTAACTGTTCTATCTTCACTTATATCTCCTTCTCAAGTTCCGTTCGCCCGATCACACTCATTTCCGTAACGCTCTCGTCCTGCATTAACCAGCTTACTACCCAAGTCAAGCGTGCGTAAAGAAGTTCTTCATCGAAAAGTATTTTTTCTTTACCATTTTAAGGACTGTCCCAAATCCCTCATCAACATGGTCACCCTACAAATGTAAATGCGTACGCGCAGTCCGTTTGATGTGCCGCTGTGTTTGTTTACTCGCCGGCGCGCAGTGTGAAACCGTTTGTTCTAACTATGGACCGCAATTGGATGCTGTCAGTTTGTGTTTTAGATGAAAAATCTGTGTTTAGAATGTGTGGTGAGCTGCAGGACTTTTCGGGGAGTTAATTTTGTTGGTTAGGTAGACATTGAGCGTGCGCATGATAGAGCAATGTGGACCTTGACGTCTTGGATATTGATGGTTGACTGCAAGTTTATTGCATGAGGTCTTGAGTGCCAGGGCTGCGGGTTGTTCGTACGCGATACCGCGCCCCCGGAACGCAAAGGGCAGAAGAAGGAATATGGATGGGTTTTAGTCAGTAAGTCCCTCCCGCTCCGCCCAGGGCCGGGGAAGTCACATGATGATATCCCATCCCTAAAAAAAAACAAATTGGGTCTTGAGTGCACAAAGTTAATTTCCGTATACAAAATCTAGTTTCCATCTCATCTTAGCGACGATCAATGTCAAATATGTAAGTTTCAGAGTTAATTTTGACAGATTAGATGACGTTGCAGACGTTTATTTACTAAAATTGGCCCTCTGACTTCGAAGGTCTTTGAAATACATACCATCACGCCTGTGTTCCCCGAAGGGTTAGGCAGAGGTGTATTAATGTACACCCACAGTTCGCCCGTATGTTTTTTGGTCCCATGTAATAAGGGGCGAGCCTATTGCTATTAACCGGGCACAAATCCCAACTCCGAGCTGCTACTGAGAATTTCATAGAAAAACCTAATAGCACTTTTTGCTCGACCTGGTAATCGAACCCAAGGCCTCCAGCGTAGCAGTCGCGTTTAGGACCACTAGGCTACCGAGGCAGACCCGTGGTGAAACAGTAAAATAAAAATGATTTATTTCAAATATTTTTAATTCTGTGCATACAAAATCAGCTGTTCGTTTTGACCTTGCAGTTATAATACTTTTGTATGAAACTGCTCTCTAATTTAATAAGTAACGGCAATTTTTCTCACTTCCATACAAAGTAGTAACTCGCACGTTGATCCCCCCCCCCCTTCCACATTTATAATGTTATCATGATTTATTTTAATAACTACAAATATCCCTTTCATATGTACCGCCGCACAGTTAATATTAAACCGCAGTCAAAGTTAACTGTAACCGGTCTGTTTATGTTTACTACAGAGTGTGGCGTGAAAACGTTTGTTCCTATTCTAAGTATGGACCAACCGCAGTGTCGCGGACTTGTGTGTGTTGTCTTATGCTCTGTTTTTATAACAGTCGCTTCTGCTCGCGACTTTGTCCGCGTGAATATTTTCACCCGTGTTAACTCGAGTGTCGTAGCGTGATGTTATATAGCCTATACACACCATCACGCCTGTATTCCCCGAAGGGTTAGGCAGAGGTGTACCAATGTACACCCACAGTTCGCCGGTATGTTTAAGTCCCATGTAATAGGGGGCGAGGCTGTTGCCATTAACCGGACACAAATCCTAACTCCGAGCTGCCAGTGAGAATTCCATAGAAAAACCCAATAACACTTTTTGCTCGACCTGAGACTCAACCCAAGACGTATAGCGTAGCAGTCGCGCTTAAGACCACTAGGCTACCGAGGCAGTTAAAGCCTTTAATACTAACAAATAAAGTGGCTTTATGTGGGTAAAAGAGTTTTCAAAATCAACTAACTAAAGTGTACTAATAACTTTAGTCAGCCGTTTTGGTGCTCGTTCCTTACGAACGACCAAGTAATGTACCTACTTAAGCTAACTAGTGCTTCTCACTATAAGTGAATGCATTGTTCTGTTTTGAGAAATAAATGTCTTTAGCCTTTAACCTTAAAATCGCTTCAGTAGGTCCAAAGATTACCCCCCCTACAACCTCACTAACTTTACCTCTTTATAATATTAGTATAGATTACCTCCTACCGGGGCTGCGGGTTGTTCGTAAGAGATACCGCGCCCCCGGAACGCAAAGGGCACAAGAAGGAACATGGGTGGGTTTTAGTCAGTAAAAGTCTGACACTCCCTCCCGCCCCGCCCAGGGCGAGAGAAGTTATTTGATGATTTCCCACCCCCCAAAAAAAAAAAGTATAGATTACCGAGCACTAGCCGATATTATGCCACATTTATAATTATGTGGTAGCTTGCAATTCACAAATTGTATCATCCACTAGCTTCGGCCAGCGACTTCGTTCGCGTGGGATTTTGTGGTATAAGTCACATCTTTGGTTACTGCTCCTCTCCCGTATGTTGTAGAGTGATGTTATAAAGCCTAAACACAATTTTTTTCAATTCTATTCAAACCGGTAGTTGCTGAGATTAGAGCATTCAACCAAACAAACTCTTCAACTTTATAATATAAGTATAGATTTATTGAATGTATGTTAATTCTCTTATTTTTAAAACAAAATTGGATATAGCATGTCTAAAAAATAAATATATATATGTAAAGATTATTATTTCTATTAATAATCACATAGCTACACATATAAATTACATTTTTAAATATTAATATTAAAAATAAAACATTTCAAAAATATAAAAATTAAAAGCCCACCGATAAAGGATACTCCAAAAAAACCATTAAAATGCCAATGAATCATTTGCAAATGCAAATTCAAAATGGAGGAAAACAAACCGACCTATATTAAGAAGATCAATCAAAAGCCAGACTGCTAGTGCCCAGCTCAAGTGACCAGATGCACTCCAACAAACCACTTGATCGTTTATTCATCTCATTGTTAAGTACTTGCCAACCCAAGTACATCGCAAATTCAGTTCAAAAAGTAGGAACTATATTGTACAGGACCGGTCGGCCGGTTCAAAAAGGGGGTAACCAGTTGATAACGCTGTCTGTACGATGTAGTACATAACATATCATCACGCCTGTGTTCGCCAAAGGGTTAGGCAGAGGTGTAACAATATACACCCACAGTTCGCCGGTATGTTTAGGTCCCATGTAATAGGCGATGAGCCTATTGCCATTACCCGAGCACAAATCCTAACACCGAGCAGCTACTGAGAATTTCATAGAAACACCCTTTGCTCGACCTGGGAATTGAACTAGGCCAACGAGCCAGTTCAATCAATCAAGTAGGTAGGTAGGTTAGTTCAATCTTCTCTAAACCAATTCTATGTATCTTTTCAGATGTAAATCTACATTCAGCTCGCAAGATCCGCGCTCACAAGAACAGCAGACGACATCGCGCCGTCAATGGTAAATATTTATAATTTGACTTTCAAAACATAAGTATTATACATATTGACATAGAGGAATTACACTATGGTATTGAGTGAGTCGGTGACCTTCGTGGATCATGCAGGAGTTGTGGTGTAGCTTCGTAAAAAAATTCTGGGTTTTTTGGGCTGCCGACGCTCCACGTGATCCTTCCTTCAGTCGGATCCCAAAAACCAAAAATTAACTTGACGTTTGTGCTCATGACTCAAGCCGGCTACTATAACGCGTGGTGATTTATGTCAATAAATGAATTTATGCTGCATTAGGTTTTACGTTACTGGACGCAAAATGAGTCATAGAAATTGTTTTCTGCTTTACTCCTCACCAGCAGTTTCTCTTTCTTTCTATTTCATTCTAACAAATAAACTCACAAATACAAAACCTGAAACAGCTGTTTAGAGTCCATACAAATATTTGTTCCGTGCGGATTGTTCGTAAGAGATACCGCGCCCCCGGAACGCAAAGTGCACAAGAAGGAACATGGGTGGGTTTTGGTCAGTAAAAATCTGATACTCCCTCCCGCCAAAACAAACGCCTCTACGAAAATCGTCGCAAAGAATAATTAAGAATTAAAAAAAAATAATTAGGGACCTACTTTTACAAGAGATTAAATATAGCTCCTCTTTTCACTTTACATGGAACTTAATATGTAAATATAGCTACTTCTGTCTGCCCTTTTTGACTGAGGTCATTGGCGTAAAGGTGAATGAGAATAGAGCTATTTAAAGGCCAAATTCAGATGTAGCAAGGACGCCCTAGATTTCTAGAAGGGCAAACACTGACCTTACTGGTAATATCCTTCGAAAAGGTCAGGTGTGTTGTCAGGCGTGACGTAGCCGGCGCGGCACTTAAGTTGCTCGTGGAAGACATTATGAATATGGGAAGGGTTTTTTTTTTTTTTTTTTTTGGTGGGTGGGAAATCATCAAATAACTTCTCCCGCCCTGGGCGGGGCGGGAGGGAGTGTCAGACTTTTACTGACTAAAACCCACCCATGTTCCTTCTTGTGCCCTTTGCGTTCCGGGGGCGCGGTATCTCTTGCGAACAACCCGCAGCCCCGGCAGGCATCGGCCCTCAGTGGCCCCTTCCTTTTGCTGACATCTCTTTGAGGCGCGCGTGGAACACGAACGCGCCGTCGACACGGCCTGTCGTTATGCAACGTAAGGACGGTGAGCTACCCATTGCTCACCGTCCACAGGCCAGTATCTACGGTGGCCGGGAGTCGTCTCGCGGCTCCCGACGTCATATGGGAAGGGTAAACTATATTTTTTGATAAAGATAATCTGAGTACTGGTTTCTGCCCATCCGATTAGAAAAGAATGTCATGAGGATATTCCATTGTTTGTCAAATTATTTGTTCAATACTAGCGCCATCTATTACCGTACTTTGTCCGGTTGAAATATGCTAATAGATAACGTTGCACACAATTTGTTAAAATAATTCCTCCGCCCAACAACAGATGGCGTTGCACTCAATGTGCTAAAATAGTTCGTCTACTCATTCACAGATGGCGCGTTACGTTTTGAACCGGAGCCGTACAGCAAGAAATTGGAACTGAATAGTTCTGGGAAAATACACTGCAAAGTTGCTGGTGGCGATGCTCCCATTGTACAATGGTTTTTGGTAAGTTTAACTCATGGTAAATTATTATTTAAACACAGTTTGAACGATAAAGAAGCACTAATATGCCTACCTAGTATTGTTGTCTTTACCTTCAACCAAACCATAATTCTGATTAGGCTAGGAGGAGCGATCTTCGCAGCAAGCTTAGGATCAATTCACACTGCCGCGACACGTTAACCTTGTTGCCCGCAATTCCGTAGCATTCTATTTTCCAGAATCCGAAAGAATTCGACAGAAGATGACCGTTTTCTTTTGTTTATGCGTTTAGCAATGTACAAAAAGTTCATGGTGTGTGTGCGGTGTGAATTGAGTTTTAATAACTGTTGGATAGGTGCTGTCAAGGATCGTGTTACCTAGACGGCAAGCGATTATAAAAACCAATTCCAGTCTGTAGTAAACATAATACATAGTAATTATAGGAAAACGCCGGATCAAGTCCAGCAAATTTATTGTTCTAAATCCAATAACAGCCCACAAGATGAGAAGAAAACAAAATATATTACCAGCCAGCTATGATAACCTACTGAAAAGGTTATATACAAATATTCCACAGCTAAAATTATAATCTATTATTATCCTCTCTTAGAACGACACAGACCCCTTACCGGAAGGCGTGACGTCAGCAAACGGGACGCTGATGGTGGCTGACGCAGAGAAGCGTCACTCCGGACAGTACACGTGCAAGGCCGTCGATGGAGAGCAGTCCATCACGTCTAAGATTAACCTGGACGTCGTCGGTGAGTTGGGACGATTTTCTTAGTACTTATATGTGTATGTTGAAATGTAATCCGCCCGTAGCGGAAAAAGTGATGATTTCGCATGCTTAAAAAAAAATCTTCTTACTTGTTTTCACAATATTTTGTATGTACACAAATTTCATATAAAAACGTCAAAACGATGTATCTAATGCAAAACCACTATACTACAACTTAGGGCTTTACCATTCATGTTAGGTCTAATATTTTTTATAATGACAAGATTAAAAAGGTGACAGCTTGCGGGCGGCGTGCTGTCAGCTAACAGTAATTTTTTAAGCCGTTCCGGCTACGCCTTTGCCATGCCGAAACGTAGCTGTTACAATAACCGATGATAATAACAATAAGGGTGTTGGTACACCTCTGCCTAACCCTTCAGCGAATACAGGCGTGATGATGGTATTTAATAACCCTGCCTTCCACAGTGACCCCTCGCGTATTAGAACCGTCGCCAGGAGAACAACGCCATGTAACGGTTGGTCAGACAGTGGTGCTGAACTGTGCGGCTAGCGGCGACCCGCTTCCCACCACACACTGGGACAGAAACCTCGCCATATTGGGGAAGCAACGTAAGTGTTCATCACCATTTTAGCCACTTACCAACTGGATGAGGTTCTCTTGGGCGCTTGACTGTGTGTTTGCGGACAAATGGAAGATGATCTTGTCAGTATGTTTGGAGTATTGTGTAAATGTCGTTAAATATGTGCCTTTAACTAATTTAATTGGTCAATGGCTGTTTTTATGTTCAAATAAATAATAATATCTCCTGCGCACTTAGCTAGTCTTCATTGAGATTGGCCGCCATGACCGATATTCGGTCGGGAGAATATTACTGTTATGTTGAGCAGCAACATTACAATTTCTTTATTTTTTCAGAGGACGGTGTAGATGTGGAAGATGGTGTTAATGCCACAACAGCCAGGTAACATAATTGTATCAATTTATACGTTCTTAACTAAACTCAAATAATTTATAAGTTGTTAACTGCCTCGTTGGCCTAGTGGTCGTAAGCGCGACTGCTATGCTAGAGGTCTTGGGTTCGATTCCCAGGTCGAGCAAAAAGTGTTATTGAGTTTTTCTATGAATTTCTCAGTAGCAGCTCGGAGTTAGGGTTTGTGCCCGGTTAAGGCAATAGGCTCGCCCCCTATTACATGGGACCTAAAAACATACCGGCGAACTGTGGGTGTACATTGGTACACCTCTGCCTAACCCTCTGGGGTATACAGGCGTGATGGTATGTATTTAAAAGTTCTATATTAACTCAAACGAAAAAGTAGTAGGTATATTTCCTTATGCAGATCCCAAGCTATCACTTTGTGAAATTTAATTACGATCATCTTTCGTATAACAGACTCATTCTAATGAACAACGGTACCCTCATCATCCGGAACGTGTCGGCACCGGACGCGGACCGGTACGGCTGCACGGCCGGCAGCGCCGCCGGACTTGCGCGGAATGAACTCCAACTTATTGTTCATCAAGGTATAATACCAGCCTATTACTGTCCCACTGTTGGGTAAAGCCCTCTTCTGATAAAGAGAAGGCATGAGCATTGATCACCACGCTTGTTCAAGACGGATTGGGGATTTCACATAATATTTAATTCCAACGCCCTATAAAGACCTAGCCTGAGCTTATTGGTGAGGTTCTTCGGAAAGGTCGTGTGTGTAGTACTCGTAACCGGTGGAATCGTACCCTTGGCCTTCTGAGGTTTCTGCCTACCCTCATGCGAAAAAGGTGTAAGTTTATGCATGTATTTATTTCCACAGAAGGAGAGCTACCTCCTCAAGAGTCGAGCGGGGTGGCTGGCAAAGCCGTGGTAGTGTCAATATCTGTAGCTGGTGCTTATATGGTGCTGGTGCTGGCTCTGATGGTCTACTGCAGGAGACGAAGACTGAGGAGGAGGCAGAGAGGTATGAGGACTACTTAATAAAAATATAAAATTATGAAAGAGTATGTATGGAGTTTCTTGCCCGTTCTTCTCCACACGAAACTACCTTTTGGAATGGGCAACTAGATTCAATATTTTAATTAACATGTAATTGACGTTCAAAAGTGCCTTTTAATGGTCTAATTGAAATAAATGATTTGACTTTGAAAGTACAAAATAATTGAATTTTCGCCATGCCAATTTTTTGCAAGAGTATTTATACTCGCACTGTGAAAACAGTCATTTGTCACTTGATAGAAGTTTTAAGAATTAAAACTATTCTTTAAAAAAAAAGTTGTGCAAAGCAGACGCGATCATAAAATGTGAGAGCGAGACAGCACTAGCCTCAGTATAGATTTTGACTACATAATATTAACTGTCCTGCGCAAAAGATAGGAAAGTTTTTATTTTTTTTTTAACATGAAGTACTTTTATTTCTAGGAGAGAAAATGGAGTTAGAGATGACAGAAGGTCGCGAGAAGTTAGTAGAAGATGGCGAAGAAGATAAACTGAAGGTCAACGGAGCAGCTTTACAGAATGGGAGACTGCTCGCACACGACAAGGACAGCGGTGTGTGCTTCTATTTTAATCGAGAACTAACTGGCGGAAGGAACTCCGGCAAATATGTCTTCGGTTATAAAAAATAATAATCAGCTGTTCTATCCAAGAGTGCAACCGTCAAAATATATGGAACAGCTGATTCTTTTTAAATAACCGTCCATAAATGTTCATACTGCGATAAAACTTGAAAACTCTGAAATAAACTTACTGGTCTCCCAAGTAGCATCATTTTTATCGGTTATTAAAAAATCATCCTGTTCCATATCAAACTCCAACCTCGTTAAAAATGTATGAAACTGCAGATTATTTTTTTAACAACCTGCGAATTTTTGTACAGTCATGTACTGAATTTATTATACAGGGTTATTTGTAAAACAATGACTACCTCTCAGGACTATGTTACTAACATCATAATCAACAACTTTTGTTTTAAGACATTTAAAAAAATTTCATATTTTAGTTCATCAGATTTTCATACAAAAATAAAAACATTTAAATTGAACGCTCTAAATGTTACGAAGTCTATGCGAAGCAAACGAAAGCGATAGTAAAATAGCGAGGGGAGCGGGGTTAGGGCGGCGGGGGTGTTTGTACTTGACCTATTTACGGAAATCCTTCAGTCGGTCATTCACTTCAATGCGCTTGCGTTGCTTGATTCTGTAAAAATTTATAGAACAGAAGTTGTTGTTTATGATGATAGTAATACAGTCCTGCAAGGTTGTCATTGTTTTACAAATAACCCTGTATACCGTTACAAAAATGTTCGAGGGTTATTAAAAAAAACAAATAAAAAAAATCTTTTATTGAATTCATGGCAAGTATGTATCACTATTTTCCATTTTGAAAACTTACACTACTATCCTACTAAAATTATATGCAAAAGTTAGTGAGGATTGATGGATGGATGGATGTTTGTTTGTTACTCTTCACGCTTAAACGGCTGAACGGAACTGGATGAAATTTGGCACTGAGATAGATTGTAGTGTAGTATAACACTTAGGATACTTTTTATCCCGGTAAATTGATGGTTCCCGTGGAATAATATACAAAATTTAACGCGGACGAAGTCGCGGACCGAAGCTAGTTGTTCATAAAATAAGTTTGTTATTCATATCGTTTGTGTTTTTACGCAGGAGCTGATAATTCAGAGGTGTCGGGCATATCACGCGCCTCCAAGAAGTCGGGGCAGTTTGAGCACCTGTCTATACCACGGACCTTGCTTACTGAACAGATTACACTCGGTAAGTGCATTGTGTATTTGTGATATCTAAAACTAATATACGAATACTAATCTATAAGATACTGCCTCGTTAGCCTAGTGGTCCTAAGCGCGACTGCTACGCTAGAGGTCTTGGGTTCGATTCCCAGGTCGAGCAAAAAATGTTATTAGGATTTTCAATGAAATTCTCAGTAGCAGCTCGGAGTTAGGATTTGTGTCCGGTTAATGGCAATAGGCTCGCCCCCTATTACATGGGACCTTAACATACCGGCGAACTCTAGGTGTACACTGGTACACCTCTGCCTAACCCTTCGGGAAATACAGGCGTGATGGATAGTAATCTATAAGAATAAATAAAATTGAAAAGTCTGTTTGTAATGCCAAAATTAAACAAATAAATATGAATGTTTACATGATACTTACACGAAAAAAAGCAATTTATTAAATTTTTGCCTATCTATCTGTTTGTTCCGGCTAATCTCTGAAACGTCTGGACCGATTTTGACAGGGCTTTCACTAGCAGATAGCTGATGTTATACGGAGTTTCTTAGGCTTTTTTGTATGATGTAATATTTGGAAATAGTGGTCCGATTACAAAAGTTATACATACATCAAATTCTTCACTATTGCCAAGAACTATATAAAATGATAATTCCTTAAGTTGTCCGAAATAAAACGTTTTTAATTTAGTTAAAATTAAAATAATGGTGTCTCCTAGGTCGCGGCGAGTTCGGCGAGGTGATGCTTGCCAAGATCGACATGTGCCAAGTAAACAAGCTCCGTAATAAAGACTCGTTGGACGCAGACGGCGAGCCCAAACTGAAGCCTGTGCTTGTAAAGGCACTTACTACTAAAGATGAGGTGAGGACATTATCTCTACATAGTATAAAACATAGCTACTTCCTGCCGTCTGCACGCTTAGACCTTTTAAACTACGCAACGGATTTTAATGCGGTTTACATCAATAGATAGAGTGATTCAAGAGGAAGGTTTACAAGTATAGAAAGTCACGCTACGACTAACAGGAACTGAGCAGTAACTAAAGAGGTATTTCTGTACTAGTAGTAGAGCTTTTTATGAAGGAGCTCGTCCGGGAAGTACTAACACCATACCTATTTCTGCCGCAAAGCAGCGTTGCTGTGTTCCAGTTTGAAGGGTATGGGTGCCGGTGTAATTACAGGCACATGAGACATTTCAACTTTGTTTCTGGGATGGCAATGCATTTGCAAGGCCTCTGGTATTGCAGATATCTATAAGTAGCGGTGACCACTGAACATCAGGTTGGCCTTGGGCTTGTTTGCCATTAGATAATAAAATAATACTCTTTTGACAGATCCAACTAGCCGAGTTCCGTCGTCAACTGGAATTGTTCACGCGAGTCCGGCACGAGAACATCGTGCGGCTGATCGGACTGTGCAATGAAGCTGATCCGCACTACATGTTACTAGAACATACGGACTGGGTATGTGCACAATACTCCAGGTATAAACGCGGACTGCAGATGTGAAATAAACATGTAATGCTTATATAATTATCATTGTCTATCTGTCATATAATATAAAAAATGTGTAATGTTGAAATCTTAAATTAACCATTTAAAAATGATGCAATAAAAACGTTCCATAGTTCTAAGTCAAGACATTGTTTAAAAAAACCACTATAGCATCCTTAAAAACTAAACAAAAACAATTAATTTTACAACATACCATCACGCCTGTTTGCCCCGAAAGGTTAGGCAGAGGTGTAACAATGTACACCCACAGTTCGCCGGTATGTTTACGTCCCATGTAATAGGGGGCGAGCCTATTGCCATTAACCGGGCACAAATCTTAATTTCGAGCTGCTACTGAGAATTTCAAAGAAAAACCTAATAACACTTTGCGCGACCTGGAAATCGAACCCAAGACCTCTAGCGTAGCAGTCGCGCTTAGGACCACTAGGCTAACGAGGCAGTTACGAGGTAGTTATTAATTTTACAATTTAATCAATAAATAGTTAGTCAAGTGAGAAAGCAAATTAGAGACGTCACAGTGTGCCATAAAATCTATGGGGGACTCGCGTTTTGACAGCTCATAAAAAACATGTTAATAGATTTTATTTTCCCCATGTCCAGGGTGAGCTGAAAAAGTTCCTAATCGCGACCCGCTCCCCGGAGGAGAACGCGGAGTACATAGAGCGCGTGGGCGCGGCGCACGCGCCCCCCGCGCCCCGCGCGGCCGCGCCCGCGCTGGCGCGCACGCACCGCGCGCTGCTGGCCGCGCACCTGGCTGCGGCCGCCGCCAAGTGCGCTGCTGTACGATTTACACACAGGTGAATACATCATCGTCTGTTTAACTTTTCCTATATCCATATTAGAGTCGGCTTTTACTCTAAGTAGATCCAGCTGAATACCATCGTATTACAAAGAACAACTGGCTATCTGATCTCCACAACCTTCCTAGGTTGCCTAGGGCTATTAAGTACCTACTAAGTAGCCCGTTGTTGGTCCTACGCCTGGAGTACCCCCGATCGTAACGAATAGTCTTTCCATTGGACTATGAGAATGCGAGAAGAAGAAGTTAACTTGTGTTTGCGCACACACTTGTGCACTATTGTAACTTCTGCAAATCTTAGCTGATTCATCTTAGCTCGTAGTTAATTGACCGCTATCACCGAAATCAGTCCGGGTAATATTATTATTACCCGGGTAACACGGAACACCTCATTAAGACAGGTTGTCGGACTTTCCGACTTCTAACTGCCCGTAACGACTGTCAAAGATCTGCAAATGACAGACAAAATCATTCGATCTATTCGTTACAGGGACATCGCGGCCCGCAACTGCTTGATCACGTCGAAGCTACAGCTGAAGCTGTCGTACCCGGCTCTCACGCGGGGCCCGGACTCGCACGAGTACTACAAACTGCATGAACAGGTCTATATATAAACTAGCTTTAACCCGCAACTTCGTCCAGGGAAATAAACGGAACACTTATAATATCACTTCCTGTTATTGTTCATGTATGACAAAGGGATCTATGTAACGTAGAAATTTTAATTATTCCATGTTACCTCTTCACCACCTTTGGTTGACTGGTAAAGAAAGCCTGAGGTTGTGCCTTTGTGCTTCATAAAAATTAAATAAATTAATTGCCAGTGTAAAAAAGACCTTTTTTACATGGGCAACACTGCCCGTATGTCAGTGGGATAATGGTTTGGAGGTATGAGAAACGGTGTTGTGTCTCTCATCCTCCATAAAAAAGGGAGGATCCTCCGACCAGACGGGTGTTGTCTGGCGGGCTACTGCCCGACGATTGTTGTCGGGATGTTGTAGATATGGTAAACGTCGCGGCGAACTTTGATATCGCGATCTAGGCAACATCGCTACAATGGGATCTTTCTACCCAAAAGTAAAAACACATTTTCCCTCTCTTAACTGTTACTTGTGATCCTGATCTTAATACTGGCGTGTTCCACAGGTAATTCCTCTCCGCTGGCTGCCTCCTGAAGCCGTGTTAGAGGGAGACTACTCCACTAAGTCCGATGTCTACATGTTTGCCGTCACCGTTTGGGAGGTAAGTTTATAAAAACTTGGATTAAGTACCCAAAGAGTCCAAACGGAGCCCTTTTACCCGCCCTTTTCTCACAAGGGTCTAGCAACTACACCATTGAAGCTACAGTCTTCATATTTGCACTATTTATGTATTTAATTATACCAAAATAAATTATACCAAAATAAATTAAACCCAAAAAATCGATTTTCATCTTCATGCACGGGGTATGAAAATTTATGGGAGTGAACGCGTTACGCGTGACAAGCTACATTTTGCCCATTCCCCACCACAGAGTTAGCACGACTGCATGGACTAAATATATACTATACTAAGGAGTTAACTCCAGTCGGGCGTCAGAGCTGACACACACATTTTTTTTGTGCGTTTCAATGTATGTTAGTTCGTCTGGTCCAACTCGCACTTGGCCGGCTTTTTTTTAATAAGTTTGCTGTTTAAAGTCCATTTCAAATTATATATTTTTTTTTTCAGATCTACACCAAAGCTGAGTTACCATTCGCGAAGTTGAACGACAACTCCGTGTTGGAACGAGTGAAGGCTGGCTCACTGGAGTGGACCATCCCGGACACAATGCCCGAGCCGTTGGGGGCACTTCTTGTAAGTATAGTAATGCAGTGATCTATTCAAAACGAACTGAATAAACTGCATACATACCATCATGCCGGTATGTTTTCAGGTCCCATGTAATAGGAGGCATGCCTATTGCCATTAACCGGGCACGAATCCTAACTCCAAGCTACTACTGAGGATTTCATATAAAAATCCAATAACACTTTTTGCTCGACCTGGGAATCGAACTCAAGACCTTTCGCGTAGCAGTCGCGATAAACTGCACTGCGCCACATATATTTTAGCGAAACAAGGCATCGTAGACCTGTCCGCCACCCAGTGGGATTGCGGAGCTCCTGTACAGACTATGTCCCATATGCTAAAGTGTCACAATTATTGTAGTCGCCACGAGTCGTGAGCACAACTATCAAGTTAGTTTTTGGGTTCCTTTCTAGGTTTTTTGGGCCGCCGACGCTGCACGCGATTGATCCGTCTGTTAGACCGATCGCGTGCAGCGTCCGCGCTCCAAAAAATCCCGAAAGGAACCCAAAAATCCCTTGACATTTGTGCTCACGACTCGTGGCGACTGATGTAATTAGCGTCTGCCCGCGACTTCGTCCGCGTCAAATTTGACATATAATTCCACGGGAACCGTACATTTTTCCAGGATAAAAAATATCCTCTGTGTTTTTCCACACTACAATTTATCTCGATTCCAAATTTCATCCAGATCCATTCAGCCGTTTAAGCGTGAAAGAATAACAAACATCCATTCATCCTCACAAACTGTCACATTTATAACATTAGTAGGATATTTAGGAACTTTAAGGTCTTCCAGGCCTGCGGGTTGTTCGTAAGAGATACCGCGCCCCCGGAACGCAAAGGGCACAAGAAGGAACATGGGTGGGTTTTAGTCAGTAAAAGTCTGACACTCCCTCCCGCCCCGCGCAGGGCGGGAGAAGTTATTTGACGATTTCCCCACCCCCAAAAAAAAAAAAAAAAGGACTCACGGTATCCCATAAAATATAGAAAAATTTAATCGCCCCACATTAGCTACAAAACTCTTTTAAAAAAAAAAAGAAAGACCAACGATTTCTATGGATGTGGAAATTATAACCTACATCACATCTTCAAAAGTAACCACTTAATTCTCTTTTTTTTCTACCAGAAACGTTGCTGGAACAAGTCCCCGTCAGACCGGCCGCAGTTCACGGAGATATACGACGAGATCACCACCATCCTCCAGGACATCACATCTGAGAACACCTCGCAGAAGTCACACGACAAGACTGAAGAGTGAAGGGGGTAGGCAGCCCTGGAGGTGGAGTCATTTGTGTAATTATGATGTATGGTGAAAAAAATCTTAAAAATTTTATTTATTACTTTTTATAACAGCTTTATACGGAGTCTAAAAAGGCACATTACATAGCTGTTTATTAAGCATATTATCCATCAAACTAAGTAATATTGAAAAAGAATATTGCTGGGAAATGAGGTTTTTTTTTGGTGTGAAAAGCACTGTTTAGTTAGCATAGTAACACACAAAGTATTGTGCTAGTACATGCGTAAAGAAATTAAAAGAAATTGCAAGTTTATTTGTAACATAACATACGATCACGCCTATATTCCCCGAAGGGTTAGGCAGAGGTGTAACAATGTACACCCACAGTTCGCCGGTATGTTTAGGTCCCATGTAATAGAGGGCGAGCCTATTGCCATTAACCGGGCACAAATCCAAACTCCGAGCTGCTACTGAGAATTTCATAGATAAACCCAATAACACTTTTTGCTCGACCTGGGAATCGAACCCAAGACCTCTAGCGTAGCAGTCGCGCACTAGGCCAACGAGGCAGTTTATTTGTAACATCTAAAACTCGTTTTCATTTATAAAACGTAAAAAAAAATGTTGGGACTTTTAACATTCAATATCTCCTTAACCAGACAGTACTCAGTAATAGTTCGGAACAAACAAAATATCGCAATCATAGGAATCGAACTTGTAACTTACATTTTACACCCCGTTATTTGAGAAACAATGACAAATTCGCTTTTACAAAAGTAATAACAAAATGAGTCAACATTATTATATTTTAAATATTTATTTATTGACATAAAATGTGTTTTGAAAAGTACGATCGACCACATCAGTAGGTAGTAACATTTAAATTACAAAAAATATTTTAAAACTAACAAGTTTAGTAGCTGTACATCAAAATGGTACTACGTACGTGTGGTTGGCCACCTTACTAACGGACTTTTTTGAAACGTTTGCAATTAAAACACATTTTTGTCCTCTTTAGGAAAATAAGTTAATTAAAATCATGACGTGGTCTTGGCTAAACAAAGTAAAATCTAAGATTACCCTCTCGTGTGCGTGTGTGCGTGTGAACGTAGATCAACGCTCAAAATAAGCCAGTGTTAGTCTGCGTATATCTGTAATTATGTGACATTAAAAAATGAATTTTATACGTGTTCGCCCGGCATACGAGGGGTTAATAAAATAAGAATTTTATGCATAGCCAACCGTTTTTACAAACTGAAATTTTTCGTAACACAGAACAAATCAATACCTTAGTAGTACTTAGTATTTTGACAATTAAAAAATGTTAATTGCGTTATTTACGTCGTCTAGCAGACGAACTTTTCTAACATACCAAGCAATGGATTATCAATAACCGCCAAGTGAGTTACGCACCCGATATCAAGTAGCAAGATTTATTATAATCTCAAAAATGGGACTGGGATATTGCAATCAAAATCAAATAGACGGCTTAATTATAGATTTTAAAGACCACACACATGAAAGCAGTGCGGTGACGCACCGCCAACATAAGCGTCACTACAGATCACAACACAGCGCTTCACGATCGTAGGAACCGTGGTCGTTTATAATTCATTTAATATAACATTAAAAAAATAACGTTTACAACGCTTTCGTTATTTCAATGTCAGCCCTGTCAATATGTGCAATATGTTTCAGTGTCAATATGTGCCCTGTTTTACGAGAAATGTTAAAACAATTAGGACTATTATTACAAAAATGCAATCATTAGATGATTCGGTCGTGTTTAGAAGTGTAAGGCGACTAACAAAAGATATTTATATGGCAGATGTGAGTGGGAACACCGGGACGCTCTAGAAAGACCTACCCTGACCTTATTGGTGATGTTCTTCAGAAAGGTCAGGTGCGCAGTACTCGTAACCGGCGTGCTTGTATGACCAGATTTATGAACGTGGACGAGGCGAAAGGAGTGTATAAGGATCGTAACAGGTGGCGTTCTGTGGTTTCTGCCTACCCCTGTAGAACAATGGTGTATGCAACTGCTAACATTTAGGCGTTATTTTTCTAATGGTCATGATATGGTAGGATGCATTGCAACGCGCCGCAGATCGCTGCGTTACGGCACCTCGCCGCACCGCTTTCATGTGCGTCGGCCATTAGTGTAACTAAGTTTAATTTAGTAAAAATATATAGCCATTTTGATGCATTTACTATATCAAGTCGAGTTAGGTTAGATTTAGTTTAGATTAGTAGTTTTAAGTTAGTTTTAGTGATATTTGGGGGGACAATGTGATTTTTAAATCATTTTTGAAAAGTCAGAACAAATTATAAAGTGATTTAAAAATAGATACTTTATTTCAAAGCGATTTGAAAAAGGAAACGCACAATATGGATAATGTTATTTCAAAATTGAAATAACCTTATCTATCGTTTGTATATAAAAAAATATATTATTTGTGATATTAACGGCCATAGTAACAAACATTTTGAAAATTTCAAGTATTACAGTTCTAAAGATACAGCCCAGTGACAGACACACGAACAGACATGAGAATCTTAATTCCCGTATGGCACCATTTGCTTACGGAATCCTAAATATAGTAAGCTACAATTTATGAATCACATTGTCACCACCTTTATCAGCCCAGCCCGAAGGCTTGTCTATATTAAAATTAATATCAGAAGCTAAGTTGTACTGCCATTTGTAAATAAAATTAGAATTTAAGACTGAAATATAAACGTATGTAGCCATTTTTATTTATAAGCTATGTATTAATCGTCCGAAATTAATATAATTCGTCCTGATTGAATCGAAATTTTAGCATTAAGGTATATAAGGAATAAGGCGTCATAAATTGATGGCGTGGTGTGTCTGTCGCCGCGGTTCACTTGCTCGTCTAAATGGTGCCTAAGGCTTAGTGTAAACAGAGCAAACTAAAGAATAATAGAAATAGAGTTGATAACTGCGTGAAACTGTGAAAGATATTATTTGACGACACGATTAATTACTGTAGGATAGATTCCTGCATGGAACTAATATTTGTATGGCCTACAAATAGTTGTTTCGGGTCTGGCTGTTTGTGTATTTGAATTTATATATTTGTAAACACACCCACGATACAAGAGAAATTCCTAGTGGGAGGCGACATTTTACAACTCTATTTGTAATGTACTTTAGTTTATTATCAAATCAAAATGTTAAAGCAAATTGTTGCTCTGCGCTGACTCTAAGGCACACCCTCCACGGGCGAGGGAATCGCGGAGATAATTTGACGGCAGAACGTGACAATCGTTGCGGTTCACTCGACCGTCTGGATGGCGCCTAAAAATGGCTTGAATAACAAACGCCATATTCTATTTATTGATCTCGGTAGGTCTAACTTTTTGAGGGTAAATAGTGCTATGTTCATTAAATACTATGTATAATAAATATAAATCTGTTAAACGCACAAACCGACTGCCGGAAGAAGTCGTTTTGAAGAATGTGGATAAATAGACGGACACTACAAGCTACTTTGTTTATACATTTTATAGATTGTACGGGAATGAGCAGTAAATAACTGTTATTTGAGCTAAAGATCTATATTATTGCGCAAAGTGTGCGTGATTCTAAATACTATTTTAGAATAAATAAATGGAAGATTAATACTATTTACCCTTTAAAAGTATTTTTTTAATTTTGTTATATGTTTAAGAGAGATGCAAGATTCACAAACCGCACTTACAGTAAGTGTCATAAAATTATATAAACTTTATTCTCTTGCGCTTAATGATCATATTCGTATGAGCGGACGCGAAGAAGAGTTTTATGGGAATATGAACGTTTCGCTTACAGAAATAAAGTCCATATTTGAAATGTTGGTGAACTCTAAGCGAGGTCTGTAAATCTCGGTCTTAGAGTATTCGGCACTTGCCTTCGTGCCGTATTCTTAGAAAAAAATATAAAACTAAATTAATCATTTAAGTAAACTTAGGAATATTTAAGAAAATATAAGTGTTCCGATCTCGGAATATAGGGTGAAACTCCCAATAATCGTCTAAATAAAATTATTAATTTATCGGCCATTCGGCTTCGCTCGATTATTAATTTAATTTTGTACATTTTAAAGCGAACAGTGACCAGGCATTGCATTTATAGGTCTAAGATTATAGTCTAGATTTAAGGCTAATCTCAAGTAATTTAAAAATCTCAATTTAGTTTTAGTTTTATGAATAATAAGACTGTTTTTTTTTTATTTAAGAGTCTCAAATTGCTGTTTGCAGTGCAGACTTAGCTTATAATTTTTTTGCTAAGAGGAAAGGTAACTAATAAATTATAAGTAATTATAAAATAAAAAATGTGTCTAGTTTTTTTAGTAAGTGTAATTTTAAAAACTTTTTATTTATATTTCTTTTTAATTTTTCGACAGCGAGACGACTTATGATTTGACGATTAAATATTTTCCATCAAGTAGTGCTTAGAAGAATAAGTTGATGATTTTAATGTGTCTCTAGAATTACTTTTATTACTGTGTAGCATTTTATATCTAGATATAGTAACAGTTTAAAACTGTTGTAGGTTTTGTAAGCTTAGTGCCAGACCTAGAATTAATTATGTAACTTTTTTATATCTGTTTTAGATCTCTTTTTACTTAAAATAAGACTTGAATGATAATTTTCCATTTAACATAAAAAATGAAACACCAAAAAAAGGCATTTTATTTTATAAAAAATCTATTAAAAAAAAAAACATTTTTACCTAAAATACGATTTGAATAAAAAAAATTGGGATTATTTTGGCATTTGATAAAAAAAAAAATTAAAGGCCTATCGCGGTGTTGTAAAATATATAAATGTGTCAATTTTTTTAAATCAAAAACTATAATAATCACTGACAACTGGTTCTGCCACCCTACTATGAACTTTCCAAATTCATTCACTATTGTTGTGAATACTAGAACAAATTGTAAATGTTTGACCTTTTAAGTATTTCATATTTCTTGGTAAAAGTATAGAATGTTTGCTTTGAATTTTTAATTATCTATGTCGTTAAAGTTCATGGTACTTGCGGAAGCGTAAGAACCCTCTCTTCTGCAGGAAACCTGCTATCTTGTAAAAAATCTCACCGATAAAATGAGCGTGACGTGCGCTATCAATCTTAATGACGTAAATATTTGCAAGATCTTGCAGTTTCTCAAGTCTTTATACTCCATTGAATATAACGTTAGAAAAATACCGTTACAACGCTATGGTTATCTATACTAATATCATAAAGCTGAAGAGTTTGTTTGTTTGGTTGAACGCGCTAATCTCAGGAACTACTAGTTTGTTTTGAAAAAATATTTTTATGTTGGATAGTTCATTTATCGAGGAAGGCTTTAGGCTTTATAACATCACGCTATAACTCACGGGAGCTGAGCAGTAACGAAAGACGTAACTTGACGCGAGTAAAATTAGCCACGCGGACGAAGTCGCGGGCACAAGCTAGTTTGACGATAAATATAAAGCAGTGTTAACTATTAGCCATATGACTATAAATCATTTATAAAAATTACTGTCAAAATGTGTTGCTAAGCTCAAAACTCGAGAACGACTCAGCTATTTGGCCGATTGTTTTTGACATAATAACGTCTAAAAAATCGATGAACAGCGGCTGCATGCACGAAAAAGAATGACTCATTGTCCCGTTACGCTCATTGTGCGCTGGCGCCGCATCTATCTCTCTTCCACTCGATTGTTATTCATAAAAGTATGCAATCATTTCATCAATGTTTTGTTATGACGCTGTCACGTTAAACTATCGTCCAACTTTACGGACAACCAATTTTTTTTTGTTAAGTTCATAATTTCCCCAAGAAGCCTTTTACGAAAGATTTTTTTAAATTCATCTAAGAAGTCGGAATTTTCCACCCGTGTAAAGCTGGGATGCTTCGCCAGATACAATACAAAAAGATAACCAAAATGCAGTTATTTTTCTATCGCTATATCAAATGGAGTATAGAACATTTTAAACTTATAAATGTTAGTCATATTTATCGTTGCTAGTTTATTTTCCATATTCCTAAGTGATATTGACTGACTTTTTATGCTTTTTTATACAAATCTAGCTTTACCGTGTATTTTACTAAGATATTATTATTTAAAGGAAGTATGTACGTATTTTTTGTAGTCGATAAATATTGTATCGATATCGATATGTCGATAACGCGGCGATGTCGAATAAAACTTTGTGTAATTTGTAAATGAAAGAAAATTTTGCTTTTACGATTTTTAATAAACGTAATTATAACTATTTGTTGTTTTTTCTTCCTATATACCTATAGTTCGTGTATAAATTATTATTAAACAATGCAAAGGGGGTCAAGATGTACCCTTCCAAGTTATGTGAAATTTCCAAGAAAATAATGTAATTATCAATCTTTTCTAACCTACCTAATCGATAACTGAATCTATACTAATCTATATAAATATAAAAATCAATTGCTGTTCGTTAGTCTCGCTAAAACTCGAGAACGGCTGAACGGATTTGTCTTATCTTGGTCTTGAAATGTTCGTGGAGGTCTAGGGAAGGTTTAAAAGGTGAGAAAAATTCGAATAATTGCAGGGGAGGGCCCTAAAACAGCCCTCTTTTTCCCATATAAACGTTTTTTAAATAAAATGTAGAGTCAATTTGAACTTTATTGCTATTCAATACAAAAGTTTAGGTCTTTTATCTATCGATTGCGGCAGTACGAAGTCTGCCGGGTCAGCTAGTATTATATACAAAAGCAACACTTGTCTGTTTGTGTGGTTTTCACGGCGAAAGCACTGAATCGACTTTGATGAACTTGGTACAGACTAAGTTTGAACCCTAAGAAAGGACATAGGCTAGGTTTTAATCCTAGACTTAGTCTCCGTCCACAAAAATCGACACGCAGGCAAAGTTACTTCTAAAAGCTATTTCAAATAAAACAAACAGATTTAGTTAAATTATAATTAATTACAAAATCATACAATAATTATTACATTTACATTCTTGTTGTGCTGGCCATCGCCTGACTGTTATTACTTATTATCAAACCTCGATATTCGTAACAACGTACATTAATAATAAACCTTAGCACGTCAGCAATAGAATCGAAAATTGCGTGCAAGACAACATTTCAAACGGCATTTTTGTCTTGCATTTACGCAATTTTCAGCTCTATTTACTTTCAGTTTAAGTTCATTATCAATTTTAATTATTGAAAACTGTTCAAGTATGTTTAAAAAACAGTACACAAATCGGTTTCCAATTTATATGATACTGGAAAAATAACCTTCAATGCCTACACTTAAAGTTTAGTTTTCGCTGTTTCCGCTATAACATTTTTTTTTACGATATTTTTAAAGCACAGTCATTCTAAAATCAGCTTAATTTACACCAACATTAAGCTGATAATTGCTTAAATGGAAACAATATTACGCTCCTACTAAACGTCAATTTTAAATAAGTAGTCTTATTATTATTACATTTCACCATTTTAAATGACTAACTATTATTTTGATCTTACAACATCCAAATTTATTTCCTAACTGGTTTAATTAAAAATCTCTTGATTACACTTAGATGTCAATTATAAGTAGATTGGTGAGAGCCTTATATTATTTAATTAAATGCATTATAAGGGTGTGTGCACATTATGTTGGACCGTTATAATTGGACATTCGCTATAACGGGTTCAAAAGACATTTAATGGAGGACCGTTACGCGTTCTTCCCATCATTCCGATATTGGTTTTAGTCTGGTTTTTTTTGTTCCGATATTTTTTTTGGAGGTTTTTTTGGTTCTTGGGAAGCTTCTGGTTACGGAGTCATTGAAAGTCAAAGTTCTAATTTCGCGCACTTTTTTTATGAAAACCAATTTTAACTAGTATTAAATAACACATACCATCACGCCTGTATTCCCCAGAGGGTTAGACAGAGGTGTAACAATGTACACCCACAGTTCGCCGGTAAGTTTTAGGTCTCATGTAATAGGAGGCGAGCCTATTAAGCGGGCACAAATCCTAATATTTCATAGAAAAACTGAATAACACTTTGCTAGACCTGGGAATCGAGCCAAGGACCTCTAGCGTAGCAGTCGCGCTTAGGACTACTAGGCTAACGACGCAGTTATATGGTATAACAAAACTTCAAATGCACCCACTATCCCTGTACATGCGGCCGTACGCTCAATCCGCCTGCGAAGGTCAAACCAATAAGGTACAAATAGAATCTTCCCCGTATACCACGAATTCACTAGCAGTTTAACACACACATCCAACATAATAGACTCGCACACACCCGAAAACATAAAAATTGTCTAAAAACAGTACTCTCTATTTTCTGTAATTATTAAATCGATTAACAAATTTTATAAATTTAATAAAATCATTGATGCTATACAAACTAAACTTAATTTCGAAGTAAAATAACGGAATACTTGAATCGTATCGACGCGCAAAAGGGCGTAAGTGACGAATATTTGAGTACCTGAACGTTTAATGACACATCGGGTTTTTTTTTATACTTTACTCCAGTCTAGGAATTTCTCCTGTGTCGTGGGTGCGTTTACAAACATATAAACTCACATACACAAACAGCCAGACCCGGAACAACATCTGTAGGTCATATAAATATTATTTTCCGTGCCCGACACGTAGCCACAGTGCCAAATGGATTGTCAATCGTTAATTTAGAAAAACCATCGCACACCTATCATTTAAACCATTTACAGGCACTTTTGAATTGTGTAAGAGTTAGAAAGTTGAAGCTAGTTGCTCGTTCTAAAACGTAGGTAAGCCTCTATTGAGAAGAACGAGTAAGAAACTCCACGGACACAATGTTCTAGCAAATTTTTACAAACTCCTGGTTACATTATTCTTGTCACTTCTATCTATAAGGTAAAGTTTCTCCGGAAGCACTGATCCAATTACAAAAAATAACTGATAGCAAGCAACACTATTGCCGACTATCATAGGCTATGATTTATAACAGAGCATGCTCGTTTAGATCTTGGATGATGCAGGTTGTTGTGCACCATCCAAAATCTAAACGAGCATGTTAGTGTTACTTGCTATCAGTTATTTTTTGTAATTGGATCAGTGCTTCCGGAGAAACTTTACCTTATAGATAGAAGTAACAAGAATAATGTAACCAGGAGTTTGTAAAAACTTGCTAGAACAGGGTGTCTGAGGAGTTTCTTACTCGTTCTTCTCAATAGAGGCCTACCTACGTTTTAGAACGAGCAACTAGCTTCAACTTTCTAACTCTTTGACAATTCAAAAGTGCCTAAACGAGTGATCTAAACAAGGCCAATGATACAAATTTAATTAAGTAAGTAGTTTATTTCTTTTCATAGTGTATTCTGTTATTTTTTTTATTTTGTTTTTGTCTCTTGTTTACGTTTTGTTCTCTTTTATCATTTGTATTTGTATGTCTTTGAATTCTATTGTTATATATATATATATATACCATCACGCCTGTATTCCCCGAAAGGTTAGGCAGAGGTGTAACAATGTACACCCACAGTTCGCCGGTATATTTAGGTCCCATGTAATAAGGGGCGAGCCTATTGCCTTTAACCGGGCACGAATCCTAACTCCGAGCTGCTACTGAGAATTTCATAGAAAAACCCAATAACACTTTTTGCTCGACCTGGGAATCGAACCCAAGACCTCTAGCGTAGCAGTCGCGCTTAGGACCACTAGGCTACCGAGGCAGTTGTAATGTTCAATTCAATTGCAATTCTATTGTTGTTATTGTAATTGGCTTTTGAGCCGTATTACCATAATAAATGAATAAAATAAATAAATAGAGCTGTACAGGTTGCTAAATACTGGTAGGACAACATTTGATACGAGTCAATTGACACGAAATGAAAAAGAAGAATGTTATATACTTGAACTTCCACACGGACGAAGTCGTGAGCAGAAACTATTATGTGACAGCAACAACGCTTTATAAAACCAGTAATTGTTCTAAATCTCAATGCCATATTGACCACCGGCTCTGTAGTATTTTGTCTCTTACGACCTTTTGCCCAATCTCTATACATTTAGTAGTAATTAAGTAAGTGCTTCAGTCATTAACTGGCGCGGGGGCCCAGCTTCCTCAGGCAGGAGATACCCTGGAACAAAGGATTAGACAGTCAAGGTAAATGGAAGAACCAATACCTAAATAATTATGAAAACAGTCGCCAGAATAAGACTGTAATTGTAATTATATGGGGTAGTTAGTAACGTAACGAAAACTTTTACTATAGTTTTGCAGTACGTGATTCCAAGCGATGAAATTTTTAAATCAGCTGTTCCATACAGAAGTGCAATTACTACACGGTCAAAATGTATGAAACAGCAATATTGTTTTTTATTTTAATAAGTGGCGTAAAATGTTAATACTAGGCAGTGTCTCACGCGAGACGACTCCCGGCCACCGTAGATACGGGCCTGTGGACGGTGAGCAATGGGTAGCTCACCTTACGTTTAATTAACGACAGGCCGTGTCGACGGCGCGTTCGTGTTCCACGCGCGCCTCAAAGATATGTCAGCAAAGGGAAGGGGCCACTGAGGGCCGATGCCTGCCGGGGCTGCGGGTTGTTCGCAAGAGATACCGCACCCCCGGAACGCAAAGGGCACAAGAAGATACATGGGTGGGTTTTAGTCAGTAAAAGTCTGACACTCCCTCCCGCCCCGCCCAAGGCGGGAGAAGTTATTTGAAGATTTCCCAAGCCCCCAAAAAAAAAAAAATGCAGTGCCTCACTGTCTAAATAGGAGTACTTAATTAAACAATTTTCATTAAAATTTAATTTAAGTGCATACCATCACCATCACGCCTGTATTCCCCGGAGAATGTACACACACAGTTCGCCGGTATGTTATAGGTCCCATGTAATAGGGGGCGAGCCTATTGCCAATAACCGGGCACAAATCCTAACTCCGAGCTGCTACTGAGAATTTTATAGAAGAACCCAATAACACTTTTTGCCCAACCTGGGAATCTAACCCAAGACCTCTAGCGTAGCAGTCGCACCTAGCACCACTAGGCTACCGAGGCAGTCAATTTAGTTTAAGATAATAAATATATTTTTTATTTATTTATGGCAACAGTTTTCAATAAAAGCGCAGTGTAATGTTAGCTCCAAGTAACAGTAAATCACCTGTTCCAGGTACTCGTGTCGCGACAGCCAGAAGTTGTCTCTGTTCTTGCACACCTCGGCGAGGACAGCGCCGCCGATGAACACCATGTCCTTGCGCCGGGGGGGATCTTCCACACGAATCTTGAATTTCTGTTGATAATGTGAAATGTGATATGAGCAATACAAAAAAATGACAATTAAAAATTAAGAAAATGTTGCTCTGCTCTAGAAATTTCTCCTGTATATTCAACTAGGTTCTGCTCGCGACTTGTTTACTCGTTGGCTAGTTTTATCACCTGTAAAGACGTCTGTTAAGTTACGTCTTTGGTTACTGCTGCGTGTATCGTAACATGATGTTGTATAGTATACTATTTCTCGTGAATCTGCCTGGTCATATACAATAATATTTTTCCCAATCCCATTGGTAGTTCCAGAGATAAGCGCGTGTAAACAAACAAACACTCTTCAGCTTTATAATATTAGTATAGATAAAGACGTTGAGCGTTGGGTCCTGGATTCGATTCCTAGGTCGGGCAAAAAGTGTACGTGGGTTTTACCATTAGCAGTTTCTCAGTAAGCGCCCGGAGTTTGGAAGTTGGTGGTGTGATACCCCCGTGTCTCGGAAACTTCTCGGTTGTGTCGGATAGCCGTACCGTCTGACTACGAGAGTTAGGGAAGAGAGAGTACACCTGTGATTGCGCACACACTTGTGCACTATAATATCTTCTGCGTACTTTGCTAGTCTGCATTAAGAATGACCACTGTGGCCGGAATCAGTCTGGAGAATACTACTACAGATAAAGATACGTACCGCAAGTTTATCACAGTCATTCTTGAGCACCCTCTCTAGGTACAACTGCTTGATCTCGCGCTCGAGCCGGGAGGGGAGCCCGGGGTACATGGTGGAGCCCCCGGACAGGACGATGTGCTTGTACAACTCGTTACGCATGTCTATGTCGGCGGCCTGTAATATTGATTAATATAACATACCATCACATAACATACCATTACGCCTATATTCCCCGAAGGGTTAGGCAGAGGTGTAATAATGTACACCCACAGTTCGCCGGTATGTTTAGGTCCCATGTAATAGGGGGCGAGCCTATTGCCATTAACCGCGCACAAATTCTAACTCCGAGCTGCCACTGAGAATTTCATAGAAAAACCCAGTAACACTTTTTGCTCGACCTGGGAATCGAACCCAAGACCTCTAGCGTAGCAGTCGCGCTTAGGACCACTAGGCCAACGAGGCAGTTTTGATTAATATATTTAAACCTTATGCACCAAAATCATAGGAAATATAAATACTGGAAATGTATAGCTTGATATGTAGCCGTGTGTACATGTTCACATACAAGTGTGCACGAACGGAAGTTATATGTACTTCGCATTTATTGAGTTTTTTTTTGTTCCGAACGAAGTATACCTGGAAATCGTCTAGTTCCGGAGAGATATTTTCACTCAAGTTCTTAATTTTCCAAAAAAAGAATGATAACCAAACAAACCTGTATAGTATTAAACACTAACTCAGCAATGCCCTGCCCCTCCACGTTGATGAGGTGAGGCTGGAACAGCGCCTCCGGAGCCTCGAACCTCTCGCCTCCCACTTTGATGACGCGGCCGTCGGGCAACTGAGAAACAAAATAGTTTTATATTCAGAATTCAGTATCTTTATTTATTTAGCATCAACTTTGATGCAATTTTACTGATACCCCGTGGGCACCACTCACTATACTGGAAGAGATTTTTATAGTGGCCGCCACGAGTCGTGAGCATAAACGTCAAGTTAATCTTTGGGTTTTTGCTTTCCTTTCTGGGTTTTTTGGGCCGCCGACGCTGCACGCGATTGGTCCGTCAGTCGGACCAATCGTCACAAAAACCCAAAAATTAACTTGACGTTTGGGCTCACGACTACTGTATCAGTGGGTCAATTTCGACCAAATAAACTTACAGGAGTTCTATTAAATACGTATTATTTATTTTGATATTGTTTAGTAATATTTTCCAGATATTTCCAGATATCTAACATTATATCATAGCTTCAAATATCATTTAATAATAGTTTTCCTATAGGCTTTTCAATAACTTCTCCATCTTCATAGATTAGGCGTCCACGAAGGTAGGTTTTTTACGACACCTCTCCACTCCTAGCCGATGTTTGGCGTCAACTTATTCTTATGTCGAATAATTTCAGTGGTGACGGTGAAAGATGCATCAGGGTCGAGGAATATAAAGTCAGCATCAAGGCCGAGTGTAAGAGCTCCTTCACGATTTTGAAGACCACATAGCTGCGCCGGCCCTGAACAATTTACTGATTGATTGATTGATTGATTTACTGATCGAGGTCAAGTCTAACCTAAGGGCACTTGTCGCTGTCCAGAATAGTGATAAACCAAATTGCACAAATGAAATCCCGCCCCAAGCCTCCAAATTATTTGAACATTTGAGATCCGGAGTGCACGGGGAGTGGCAAATAAAAACTAACATTACTGTTTACGAAAGATGTTTACTTAGAAACTTATTTTATGGGCACTCGCCGCCGCCGGCAAGCGACAGTGGCGCCGTAGGTAGGTATATTAACTGTGCGCTCGGCCCCTGCGCCAACGCAGGTTCTTGACAGCTAATTTCATCAGCTACGATCTACATACTTGTAATTTCAGTCTCAAAATGCAAAAATAAAACATATAAAGTATAGAACAATTAATGGAAATGTATCATCCATTATCACCATCATCACATCAGCTGCAGGACGTCCACTGCTGGACATAGGCCTCCCAGATTTCCAACAGGACCGATTGAAAGCGGCCTGCGTCCACCGCTGATACCGAACTACCAAAAAAAAAATTCACAGATATTAAAATCTTTTGCCGTAGAGATTTCCTTACCACATAGGGCTCCACGAGCACAGTAGTCTCCCAGGCGAGGCGTTGCTCCTGCTCGATGTTGTACCCGATGTAGCAGAGCTTCTCTTTCATCATGCGAACTGTCTCGAAGTCTGCGGAGTGGTTGAATGCGTATCCTCGGAGCAGGAGGAGCTAAGGAATATAGAATAATGAAGTTCATTGTATTAACAGACTTCAAAAAGAAGGACCAATTCGTGTGTATGTGTTTTTTTTTGTATGTGTGTTAAGCGATAACTCCGCCAATTAAGAATCGATTTTGATATTTTGATTCTGTAAAAAAAAAAGCTTTGGAAGTCGGTGGCAATACAAAACAACAAACAGAACCAAAGCCCCGACTTCCAAAGCTTTTTTTTTCCGAATGGGAAATCATCAAATGACTTCTCCCTTGAGCTCGTTGACTTCCAAACTAGCTTTTTCCTGCGACGTCATCCGCGTGAAAGACAAGTACTATAAAACTTATCCTATGGCAATAAAGTATTCTTCTATCTGAGATAGATTTTCTGTAATTTTTTATTTTATTTTTTGTATTATTATTAACTGCCTCGTTAGCCTAGTGGTCCTAAACGCGACTGCTACGCTAGAGGTCTTGGGTTCGATTCCCAGGTCGAGCAAAAAGTGTTATTGGGTTTTTCTATGAAATTCTCAGTAGCTGCTCGGAGTTAGGATTTGTGCCCGGTTAATGGCAATAGGCTCGCCCCCTATAACATGGGACCCAAACATACCTGCGAACTGTGGGTGTACATTCGTGCACCTCTGCCTAACCCTTCGGGGAATACAGGCGTGATGGTATATAAGTTGTGTATTGGATAATATTTGTACCTCAAACAAACAATTTCTTCTCTTTAAAATATTATAATTTTAGTGAGTTCGATAAATGATGACATCGGCAAAGGAAATAATCGTGAGGCAACCTGAACTTAACTAGCTTCTGCCTGCGACTTCGTGCGCGTGGATATTTTCACCCGTGTTAAGTAACGTCTTTGGTTACTGCTCCGCTCCTGTGAGTCGTAGCGTTATGTTATATAGCGTACGACACTCGCAAATATCGTGACTTTCTAAGGGTAAAAAAATTTTCACAATCGGTTCAGTAGATCCAGAGATTACGTCCTACAACCCCACAAAATTTACCTCTTTATAGGTAATATTAGAATAGATGTAAGTCTAAAATCGCCAATCCCTCTTAAGCAAGCGTGGTGATCAAAGCTCGTGCCTTCTCTGTATAAGAAAAGGCCTTTGACTTGCAGTGAAACATTAATACACTGGTATTATTATTATTATGAGTAGAATGAAACCTACCTTGATAAGATACCTGGTGATATCTCGTCCCGCGATGTCCAGACGTCGCGTCAGATGAGGCAACGAGAACTCTTCGTATACTGGACAAATGTGGGTCACGCCGTCACCTGGTGTCCAGATAATAAAAGGTTAGATTAGAAACGATGTACAACGGAGTTAGGATTTGTGCCCGGTTTATGGCAATAGGCTCGCCCCCTATTACATGGGACCTAAACATACCGGCGAACTGTGGGTGTACATTGTTACACCTCTGTCTAACCCTTCGGGGAATACAGGCGTGATGGTATATATATATAGTACAAACGTATTCTAGGTGGAAAGCGGACAAAGCGTTGGTGGTCATTAACGACACCATTAACCAATAATCTCATGACACAACTTCACTAAAAAGCACTTTAATTTAGCTCTGAAAACACGATTAATTAAAATTAATGTACAATTAGATTTATAGTTGTTTTGAAAACAATAAATTGGTAGTCAATTGAGTTGGGAAAGAAGTGACGTCACAACGCCCTACGCTATACAAAATATATGGGGAATCGCATTTTGACAGCGTATAAAAAGTAAGTCAATTGATTGATGATGTTTTCGTAATTAAAACTTTATTTCCACGACAGTAGTCCTAAATACAAATTTGGCAACTTAGCTTTGGTCCTAAACACAAATCATTTTTAATATTCATAGCAGGAAATGAAATGAATGATTGGGGGTCTGTGTATATACCTGAATCAACGACGACTCCAGAGATGAGCCCCTGTGCGTACAACGTCAGCACAGCTTGGATCGCGATGTACGCGCTGTCGAACTCGTACTTCTCGAACATCACCTGCAGATAAAAATTAATGGCGTTTTTATATACCTTTTTATAACCGCCGACCCAAAAACGACGGGGTGTTATAAGTTTGACATGTCTGTGTGAGTGTGCGTGTGTGTGTATATGTGTTTGTCTCTGGCATCGTAGCTCCCGAACGCATAAACCGATTTTGATTTTGTTTTTTTGTTTGAAAGGTGAATTAGTCGTTTCGTAGTTCGGCGGTTTCAAAGTTATCAGCTCGTTTGTTAGCTGCGATAGGAATTCCTATTCTTCTGTCGGTGGTTACTTAAATATTTTTTTTACTAGAGACCTGAAATGTGGTCATTGTACGTATCATTATGAAAAACATTTGAGGAAAAAGCGAAAAAAATCAGCTGTATTTGCTAAGTTTATTGTATAAGTGAATGCAGCTGAATGTGAGATGAGCGTGTACATGTCGTTAAATATGTATTAAATACTTTGTCTTTAGCTAATGTAATTGGCCGATGGCCGTTTTATGTTAAAGTAAAAATAAATAAATAAAATGGAGCAAGAACAACTAACATTTTGAAAAGCTCTATTAACACAAATGTACGAATCAGCTGGTTCTGTTTTTTTTTATTTAGCCCCACAATAAATATAATAACGACTTTAGGTTTCTGGTAAACAAAAAAAAATACGTCAAAGGACCTCTTCATCTTGTGAGATGGGTTAAAGATGTTCCAACATGGCCTGTACTTGGAAATGATGGTTTAGACTCTTGGATTTCTAACAAAATAATTAAAATGGGGTCTCACCTCGATCATTTTCTCCCTATTCTTGGTAGGGTTCATGGGCGGCTCCGTGAGCAGTATCTTGGTCTCCTTGGGGTCGATGTTCATCTTGCTCTCTCCGAACGTGTAGTCCCACACGTGGCACATATCCTCCCAGTTACGGACGACCTGTGAGGAGAGAATTAGGTAGTACTAGCCTCTGCCCGCGACTTCGTCGGCGTCATTCTGATATATTATCCGACGGATACCGTACATTTTTCCGTGATAAAAAGTATTCTATCTATTATTCCACACTACAATCTATCTCTGTGCCAAATTTCATTCAGATCCGTCCAGCCTTTTAAGCATGAAACAGTAACAAACATCCATTCATCTATCCTCACAAAGTTTCGCATTTATATATTTTTTTATTTTATTATATTAGTAACTACCTCGTTGGCCTAGTGGTCCTAAGCGCGGCTGCTACGCTAGAGGTCTTGGGTTCGATTCCCAGGTCGAGCAAAGTGTTTTTGGGTTTTTCTATGAAATTCTCAGTAGCAGCTCGGAGTTTGGATTTGTGCCCGGTTAATGGCAATAGGCTCGCCCCCTATTACACAGGACCTAAACATACTGGCGAACTGTGGGTGTACATTGTTACACCTCTGTCTAACCCTTCGGGGAATACAGGCGTGATGGTGTGTGTATATTAGTAGGATTTGATAATTTATTCTCTTTGATCCTCTAAGTCTTAGAGGACAATATCCTAAAAAATATGTAAAATTTTTGTTTCTTACAAAAAAAAATGCGTATTTTCAAATTTTGATAAATACTATTATATTTTTTTAGTTCAAGATCACACACTAATGACAGAAGGAATTTAAACGAAAAATACCGGTGTTGCAATTCGCTAAAAACATTAGGAGAATTATTTTTTGCATTATACAGGGTAGACGAAGCATCGTATTATAAAAAAAAAATTGCGAAGTCCCTTCCATCTGTTACTTATGTTTAAAAAGTTAACTCGGAAAAAGTTCTTCGTTTCTATTTGATTTATATTTCAGTACTTACTCCATTTTCCATCGGATAGCTGACTTCAAGCATAGACCTAAGTTTTGAAGCCTCATCGCCGACCATTAGATCCTGAAAACACCACATTACTCATCATTTAAATTCTCCAAAAGTATTGTAGCTAATAAGTGGTTATATGTCAAAGTAGTATTAAAAAAAATATCTGAAAAACGGCAAAAAACATTACAAAAAATGATGCTATAAGCTGGTTAGACATTGAACATTTTTTTAAGTAAAAGAGTTGCCCAAAAAATACAAAATGCAACTAAATAATATACAGGATGATTGGTAATTTGATGCATTACTTTTAAGGTGATAAACAAGAGCTAATTTGCTATTATAACATCTTTTAATTTTGACCTCGATACTGGATTTGTGTGATGTCCCAGTGCATAAATCTCTCAAGCCGACTCATGCAAGCGGACACTAATTTTCTATATAAAATCTGTCAAACCACCATATTTATAAAATTTTCTGATGATTAAAAACTCAGCCCTATGTTGTAAGAAATTTATTGAACTCTGGTCGCAAATTAGCTCTAGTAGCCTAGCCCCTTCAAGGAATATATCATAGCAAACGCAACAATAACCAATCTCCGTGATGTACTGTATCTACCTAAGTTTAAAGGCAGAGATAGTGGCAACAGTGCTATTTCATAAGGCCTATGCAGCTTCAAATATTCTTCTATATAAGCAGAAAGGAGACCCCCACTCTCAATACCTGAAGACTTAAAGTTATCCAATGTGCCATGTAATTTTAAATTGGCTTCTGTGATTGGCCCATTAAAACAATTGACGACCACCTAGTCAACATAGAAATTATTTATAACATAAAGAAGCGACACTCACACCTCCAATTAAATTCAATATACTGTCCTTTGCAACGCATCAGTAGGCCTAGCAGTACTGTCGTAGCGTAATTGGCTTAGCTCAGCTCGTAATGGTTGACAAGCCGTTGATTGAGTAGTAATAAAAGGAGTGTGGTGTGCTATAAGTAACTGAAGGAGTTGCGGTCTGTCAAGAAATGTGATTTTAAAACTGAAAAATAATAATTTTGAGAATACTCCGATATTTCTAGAGACTTTCCAGATATTATACTTGTTACATTAATTTTAATTCGCGTTGCGTTTGTGTGGCCTAGTTTTAGGTATCATTACAGGCAAGCAAAAGAAATTGGCAAAAATTTTATACCTACTAAGAAAATGCCTAGACAGAGTACAAAATTTAAGCATAATAAAATTTATGCAGTAAAGCTCTGCAAAGTACTGCGCCTGAGACATACCGATACTTCCACATCCTCATAGTTGAAAGCCTGGTTTGCATGAAAACGTTACATTCATTTAGGTATTTCAATTTAGTTGCTCCAAAGCAAAACAAAACAAAAATTGCCTGTTATTTTTCGTGTTTTTCTATGAAATTCTCAGTAGCAGCTCACAGTTAGGATTTGTGCCCGGTTAATGGCAATAGAATCGCCCGCTATTACATGGGACCTAAACATACCGGCGGACTGTGGGTGTACATGGTACACCTCTGCCTAACCCTTCGAGGAATACAAACATTTTCTAATTGTAATTTAGAACAATTAATAGAATTAAGTTGTGTTTCAGTTTTTAGGTTAGACATTCAAAAGTGCCTTTCAATGTTCTATTTGCAATAAATCATTCAATTTGAGTTTGAAAAACATTTAAGGAAACTTTAATTTCAGAATTAGGTTTATTATTGCGCTGATTATTAAATGTATGCTGAATAATATTTATATGTTTGATTATTCTTATATTATTTACACTATGTATAATAAAATATTTATTGACAATATTACACTCTGTTATTATATAATTTCACACTCAGTACATGCTATATCACACATTTTTTAAATTGAAATTAGTTGGAAACACTTTGACAATGCCAAAGCTTCTTTGTCAGGTTCGAAAACACAGTTATTTCAAAAACATGCTGAAATATAATGTAACTTACTCCAATACAAATGTCCTGTAACATTTAAATAAATTTTCAATAATAAATATATAGCAAAAAATAATAATAGTGAATGTATTATGTACGACCTGTTGATTATTAGTGACCAATACTCAACCAACCAGTTATATATTTGAACAATCTGTGGTCTATATCAAATTCCTATAAAAATGTAGAATTTAAAAATATTGGTGAACACAGACCTACCTATGTGTAGCTACTTTGAAGTGAAATTCACACTAGGAGCTTTTTTTTTTAATTTCCCGCTTTCTTGGTTGCTTTAAAACCTCTTTTTATTTTTTTTTGATGTTTTTTTGTGAATTACATGGGTAAAAACAAAAGTTTTATTTCTTAGATAGAAATAAAACTTTTGAACCTCTACTTTTTCTGTTTCTCTAGATCATTTTAAAAGTTTACAGTTAAAGTTACAGCAATCATGGTTATTGTATCCCACATGTAGAATTTTATAAAAACATCCGTCCAACACAGAAAATAAAATCAATTTTAAATGTACAATTTCCTTGTGTACTTATGGATGAACAATCTATTTGTAAGCCTATTGAATTGCTAAAGTGATCAGTAGTAAAATTATAATTAGTGAAAGAGATTTTAGTTATTCCTTCATATTGGTTTACTGTTACTTAAGAATATTAAAATAGGCTACCTATTAATGTTCTATCAAAAATATTATTATTTTACCATGGATTTGATACATTTTTCTAGACCACCCAGATATGATTTTCTTTTTTGAATCATGTACAGAATTTGTGGTAGTTTTTGTTTAGATGTCCCTTCCAACATAAAGATACATGTATACTATACACAAACACATAAACTGACACTTTTTATATAGAGATAGACAGAAGCTACAACACACCAATTGCTATGAGCCTAAGATACACCTTTCAAGATTTACCAAAGATGTTCAAGACAATAATTATTGTTTATAAACATTCAGTTAGAATAAGTAAGTATTTGCAATCAATAAGTCTATTGTTTGAGATTTCAATAACTCCCATGTCAACAGTCTTGGGTATGAATACTATTAATAAGAACATTATTTTGTAGTTTCTTGCCCATTCTTCTCCAAAAAAAAGCTTTTTGGAATGGGCAACTAGATCCAATTTCTTTCTTCTAAGTAAGTATTTGCAATCAATAAGTCTATTGTTTGAGATTTCAATAACTCCCATGTCAACAGTCTTGGGTATGAATACTATTAATAAGAACATTATTTTGTAGTTTCTTGCCCATTCTTCTCCAAAAAAAAGCTTTTTGGAATGGGCAACTAGATCCAATTTCTTTCTTCTTGTAAATGACGTTCTAAAATGCCTATTAATGGTCTAATTGAAATAAATAATTCAACTTTAACTTTGTTATTCTGAACTATGCCAGGGTATGGGAATTACAATTTACAGAATGTTGTTCAGAATTAATTCTAATCAATTTCCAATTGAAATAACGACCTTCTATTACTACAATACGATGTCCCTATTACGGACATGTTTCAATCGACAGGATACGGCTCAGTTCCGCTTGCACACCTGACTTTATTCAGTTTCTACACTCACCTTTACGTCGATATCTCCGATTTTATTCTCAGCCCTGATAATCGGCCGGCCGACCATCGACGGGAATATGAAGGCTGGGAAGTTGCTGCCAGCATATCCGCACTTCACGAACTAAAACCGACAGTAAATCATGAGGAAAATGATGATTCAGTCGCTTATCACAACCACCATTTTATATCGACATTTTTATGCAGACTTACGCCTGTGCCGTTGTCGCAAACGATAACTTTTCTTCCTTTCTCATCCATTTTGCTTAATTTATTCTAGTTTCACTTAAAAAATTGATTTCTGACGAAATATTTAATGAAAATAACAGACGAAGTGCCCCCCGCACTGCCTTCCTAACTATCAAAGTACTTTTTTAATAAAATGACAAATCGACTCTGTAAGTACAATTGAAAAAAGTCTTTATTGAATTGCAATACAGTGTAAATTACCATAGCAAAACAAAATTCTGAATTCTGACACGCCTTTAAAATTTCATGTTGGAATACAAGTCTTTTAGCTTTCGAATAAAATAAATTAATAGTTCGTGAAAAATAAAAATAAAACACGTTTTTGTCGGAATTTTACTGAAAAAGCAATAATTATCGACCCTATTCTCTCTGTCTACCCCGTAAAGACTTTAATGTAAGGTATATTTGTAATCAAGTGCTGTGTTGAAAAATAGAGGTCACAAGTGGCTAACATATTATTATGTTTTTCTGTTATGTAGTTTCGGTGTCTACTTTCCTTTTTGAAAAGTTCCATTAACAACCTCTAACATACATCACCCGATACTCGTCACCAAGAACTATGTGTGTATTGGAATCGTTAAAACAAACGAAATGGACCAAACTCAAAAGGTTTATTTGCAATCATTGAAGAGTTCCTCTGGGATAGCACCTTATCAATGTTGCGGCTATCTCTTGCGGCAGGTAACTACAGCATGACCTCGAGAGCGTGGAGGCACACTGGGGTGCAGTTAGCCAGTATATTATAATAGTCTTTGGGTTAGGTGGAGGACGAGATTGGCCAACAATGTTTAGAACCGTGTAACCATACGAGATATATATGTCAATGTCAATTAATGTCAAGCTCATGTTAACTGTTATAAATTATTTCAGCTGTCACTGTCAGTCAAGTCCTCTGTCAAAGTAGCATGGGAAGAGCTCACTTTTCACGTGTTTTTGTTAATTCTAAATAACTCAATTCGTATTAATTAATTGAAAATGAAGCACAAAAGGTTCGAGGAGAACATATTAGTTGACGAGGCTTACACAAATTACAGTCAACCCGACAAAAATGCCGATACAAAGAAAGGACAAGGTATTGCAAAGCATTTCGCTGAAACGTTGGAATATGAGGATAAAAAGAAGTGGTATCATCAGGTAAGGGACCATTTTGCTTCTTATTTAGACAATACGTACACTGAAAGTTGAAAACTTATTTGTGAATAAGTGTTGCACAATTTTTTGTAAGAAAAAAGTTAAATTTTGTTTTTACACATAACCATAAAATGTATTATAATAAATAAAGCCTTGTCTGCCTTGATCGGGTTTAATTGTGTTAAAAATGATATATTAGTTTATTGCATAGAGTATTAAAGCTCAGGTTGAGCCTGTATCATATACATAGCATGACTAGTATTTAAAAAGTAAAGAAGTCTGTTAAAAAAGTTATTGGTAAAACTAATTTATAGATCTTAACTAAACTAAATACGTTTATATCTACCAGAAGAACAACTTTTTAAATTTCGACATAATATTCTTTATTTTATTTTAAACTAGATTCTGCCCACGACTTCATCCTATATTTCAGAATTAAGCAACAGTTTAAGCCAATTAAGTTTTTAAACATACCACCACACCTGTATTCCCCAGAGGGTTAAGCAGAGGTGTACCAATGTACACCGCTTGTATACCCACCAATGTACCCACAATTCGCCGGTATGTTTTTAGGTCCCTCGTAATAGGGGGTGAGCCTATTGCCATTAACCGGCAACAAATCCTAACTCCGAGCTGCTACTGAGAAATCCATAGAAAAACCCAATAACATTTTTTGTTCGATCTGGGAATCGAACCCAAGACCTCTAGCGTAGCAGTCGCACTTAGAACCACTAGGCCAACGAGTTTTTAAATGCTGTTAATAATTAATTTTATAGATGCCAGAAGAGCCTGCTACATTATCAAAGACCTTAACACAAGAGCAGGTTGAGGAAGTAAGGAAAGAGGCAAGCAGTGCGTTACATGGAGACACCATGGCATATGAAACAAGTAAGCAATACCTCTCAGTGTTTGATCACTAGCTATAACTCTCAGTTTCAACCATGTAAAGTAACGATTTTGGTTACTTATATATAGTATAGGCTATATATAACATCGCACTACAACACACAGGAGCGCAGGAGTAACCAAAGATGTTATTGAATGCAAGTGAAACAGCGAGGTATAGCTAGTGTACAAACAATTGCAAGGATGAGGCACTTCCCAGTAAATAACTGGCTCAAACGCCCCATCCTGGCTTCGTATTATACTGTAGTTAACAATGTTTTTTATTAAACTATTTCAGAGGCCAACAGGAGTGGGTCCTCAGACCATCAGTGGGCTCGAACACTGCTCAACAAGGGTGCTATAGGAGACAGAGTAGCTGCCGCTACCATATTGATACAAGTTAGTCATTCTATCTACTGCTTGTGGTAGATTATGATGTCATAATACCCAGAAAGTGTTTTAAATAGGCTTCTAACACAAGTTTGTTAACCAGACCTGCTCAGATGGAGATTTAGAGATGATTCCAATTCGGAGTGCAAATGTGGTGCTGTTCCTTAAACAATGGGACACTGTTATTGTGTTTAGAAATTGATGGACACTACTTATGGCGCCAAACTCGTGGCTAAGTTCTGAGCCAATATTCAACAGTTACTGAACAAATATTGCTTAAACAATCTCGTTTATTTTATGGGGATTACAACTAAAATGGATTTTTAGCCTAAAATTTTTAACTTATTTTAATTTTTATAAAACTCAGTAAAAATTTTAAGTGCCCGCCTTACAGTTTAAAATATAGAGCCCTGTGACGGACAGATGGGACCCTAAAAATGGTTATTTATTTCTTTTTTCTGCTTACAGGACAACCCAATATATAATTTGACAGCATTAAGAAATTTAATCAATAATGTGAAACCAGCTAAAAAGAAAGATGGTATCATTATAATAGGTAAGTAACTTTTACATAACTTGACTTAACTGCCTCGTTTGCCTAGTAGTCCTAAGCTCGACTGCTCCACTAGAGGTCTTGGGTTCGATTCCCAGGTCGAGCAAAAAGTGTTATTGGGTTTTTCTATGAAATTCTCAGTAGCAGCTCGGAGTTAGGATTTGTGCCCGTTCAATGGCAATAGGGTCGCCCCCTATTACATGGGACTTAACCATACCGGCGAACTGTGGGTGTGCATTTGTACACCTCTGCCTAACCCTTCGGAGAATACAGGCGTGATGGTACATAGCTTGACTTCGCCTGCATCACCGATATACGACGTTGGGTAGATGACACCACTAATCAATTGACGTACTTTTTATGAGCTGTCAAAACGTGATTCCCCCATAGATTTTACATGAAAATACTAAACTACGACGTCACTTTTTTGACATCTCAATTCACTAACAATTTATTGATTTCAAAGCAAATAAAAATCGAATTTTATAGTTATTTAAAAATTCATCATGTTCTCAGGGCTAAAGTAAACTGGTTCTTTTTTCTTCGGAAGTTGTGTCTTGAAATTATAGTTTAATGGTGTTATATATCCAGTTATAAATACGATGTCGACAAAGAATAACCACACAGACGAACATGGAACCTCTTTCTTTTTTGAATTCAGATTAAAAAATACCAGCTATAAAATCTTTTTATACTACAGATGCGCTATCAGAACTTCTTATATCGGAGCTGTTGATCCCTGACGTGAAACTGCGCACATTTGAGCAGCATCCACTCGCTCACGTGGATGAGATGACCTCGGGTAACAAGCAAGCGAGGCGGAATATACTGAAGCTGTGGTTCTATGAAGATCAGCTGAAGGAGATGTATGGAAGTGAGTAGACACTTAGATAAAGGCTGATGTCTTGATGGCCCACTGGTTAAGGAGCCACTCATGTAGCTGTGGGTTCACAACTGGCAGGGACAAGTATGGTCAACAAAAGAGATAAGTAACCAGATTGTTTAATATAGTTGAAGTTTTCTTTGAAACCAGTGGGCGTTTGTAAATGAAATTTAATTTGTTTTAATAGAAAATAAACAGTTTTGTTCATTTTCTATTAATAAAAATAAATTTCATTCAAAAACATCTATCGGTTTTTTAAAAACTTTGAATTTATTAGGTGACTCTGGTTACTTATCTCATTTGCTGACTGTACATTGGTTCTTGCGTGACTTTTTCTATTCTATGTATTTTCAAGTTTATCTTGGACATCGGTGACAGAAAATATTGGACCTAATATAAGTCTGAAATCACTAATTCGAGTTTAGCAAACATGTTGATTGATTTTATAGGAATTTTTAGTTTTATTAAGTTAAAAAAATGATATTTAATTTCTAGCATATGTGGAGGCATTAAACAAGTTTGCTCACGACTCGGTAGAAGCAAATAAGGAGAAAGCTGTCAGTGCCATGTCTTATTTATTGATGCACCATCCTGAAAGAGAGAAGGTATGTTATTGTTTCTTGTATTATATTGTAACCATGATGAGACGAAATGGTTAGCGCAGTGGCTGAGCGTGAGCGTTGGCTGCTGCACTTGATGTCGCCGGTTCTCGGATACGCGGATTTTTTTCGATACAAAAGTTTATTCCATACTCAGCCAACGCCTAAAGTTCCCTGGCTATAACGTAACTTTGCATTGTCTTGCGTAGCGTGCTACAATAGACAGTGAGTTTTCACACCAAAATAAAGTCGTTTCCCAGCAATATTTTTAGCTCAATGTAACTTAGATGGTCAGTATACGTTGTCAACGGCTACGTAATGTGTGTTTTTACACCCTGTATAATTTATCTTACTACTAACTATAAATGCGAAGGTTTGGATGGCTGGATATTTGTCACTTAATCACGCCCGAACGGCTGAACGAATCTTAATGATATTTGGCAAAGAGATAGATAATAGTTTTAAATAGCACATAATCTCCATTTTATCCCGGGAAAATGTTCGATTTCCGCGTGCCGCGGACAAAGTCGCGGGCAGAAGCTAGTGTAAAATAACTTACAACACAATAATTTCTTCCACAGATGCTTCTAACAAACATAATCAACAAGCTAGGAGACCCGTGTCAAGGTGTCGCGTCCAAAGTGATCTACCATCTCTGTCAGCTGTTGTACAACCATCCCAATATGAAGGGGGTCGTGTTGGCAGACATTGAGAAGATGTTGTTCAGGTAAGTCACTAATAGTTGTTAAGCAAACACAGATGCCCACTGCACCTGTGTCTGAGCGATTGGCTGCTGGGTGTCGTGTCGCGAGTTCGATTCCCGCTTGAATATTTGTAAGGGTAATTTTTTTTTATTATTATCTGTCGTGTTGACCACTGTCATACATAACGTTGTAAGTTCATTTCCCGGCAAGAACCAATGTACCTTTTACAATTCAAACGTACTTTCTAAAGTTTATCCTGAACATCACTGACATTGGTGAAGGAAAACATCGCGAGGAAACCTGGACTTGTAATTAATCATCCTCATATCATCACGCCGGTATTCCCCGAAGGGTTAGGCAGGGGTGTGACAATGTACACCTACAGTTCGCCGGTATGTTTAGGTCCCATGTTATAGGGGGCGATCCTATTGCCATTAACCGCGCACAAATCCTAACTCCGAGCTGCTACTGAGAATTTCATAGAAAAACCCAATAACATTTTTTGCTCGACCTGGGAATCGAGCCCAAGACCACTAGCGTAGCAGTCGTGCTTAGGACCATGAGGCTAACGAGGCAGTTACTTGTAATTAATATAAGTCTGATATCACCAATCCGCCTTAAGCCAGAGCGGTGATCATGCTCGTTCCTTCTCTGTATGACAAGAGACCTTTACCCTGCAGTGGGACAGTAACAGGCTGGTATCATTATTTATTTTCAAATTTAAATTCATTTATTTTGTGAACACAGGGTACATACAGAAGATGTTACAATAAATAGGATCCGAGCTGTGTCCCGCCAAGAGGCATACAAAGTACGACGAGTTTTTAAGCCAAATACATTTTAGAAATTATGTCAATTATAAATCATGTCAAAAATATAGATAAAAAAAAATTAGATAATTAAATAAAGAACCAAACTTACAAATAAATAATAATGTCACTAATTCATAATAATCAAAATTAACAAATTAACATAATCATATTCACATTAAAACAGTAACAAATTCTATTTATTTAGAGATTGGCTGGAAATAGGACTTCAATATCACTCTCGTATATGTTTGCATTATTATGTTCTTATGAAGCAATTACATATATAACAATAATTCTAATCGTAGGTCGAACATATCCCCCCGGGCTCAGTACTACGGCGTATGCTTCCTGAACCAGTTCTTCCTCGGCAAGGACGACTCCAAGATCGCTGAGAACCTCATAAGGATATACTTCTCGTTCTTCAAGGCTTCTATTAAAAAGGTGAGGTTTAGTGCTCCTAGCTTCTGACATCGACTTCTTTCGCGTGAAAGACAAGTACCATGAAAAGAAAAGTGTAGCTTTGTATCAGTGATAGAAAAAAAAGCGGCCAAGTGCGAGTTGGACTCGCCCATGAAGGGTTCCGTAGCAGCAAGTAACATAATATATGTATTTATATATGTATATGTGTTTTGATCCCTTCTCGACAAGTGTGTCTGCGGCCAGAAGAACTTGCCAGAACTTTGTTTGATGACAGATATTGTAAACTCGGTAGCTGTATGTTCTGATACATATATTAGTTATGGTGTTCTTAGCTTAAGTTTTGATGTTGTTCCACTTTTATTTCTTGTGTGAGCAGTGCGTGTGTTGTTCACACCATCTCTGCCAGTCTGTTTTTATAAGTGAAGACTTGTAATTGGCTGTCGGTTTCACCTACTATTTTATATTCTGTTTAGTTTAGCTGTAAGTCTTCCATGATTATATAAATAAATAAATAAACGTTCTTGTAGTTCGTTGTTTGATCAATGTTTTAATGATAATGTATTTTTTTAAATTAAGTTATTGATAAGTAAACAATGAAAGGTAAATTGCGTTTTACGATTTCTAGTTTACGACAGACAGACATGACGAATCCATAAGGGTTCCGTTTTTTGCCATTTGGCTACGGAACCCTAAAAAGGACTTTTAGGCTAGATTTAGTTATTTAGCCGCTTCAGGCAAAATTAATCCTTGCCGCCCATTATAGTGACACCTTGCAAGATATGACCATGTTATTCCAGAGTTGGTACGGTGAAATTTTTAACCGACCTAAAAAAGGAGGTTATCCTTTCGACCCTACTACGGACTAAGGATACACACTGCTTCCACTTGACTGCATAGAACCAGTCCACGCGAGCGACTGCAAATTTCCGTGAAGCGCTGCAGTATCAGGGCAGCCCTAAAAGCGATAATGTACGTTATTGGACGCGAAGGGCGCTGTATAGCTTTTGATTATAATGAGCCCACAGACAGCACAAACAAAACGACTGCACTAAAACAATATTTTTTCCACCCCCAGGGCGAGATCGACTCCCGCCTCATGTCGGCCATCTTAACCGGAGTCAAACGTGCCTATCCATTCGCAAACAAGGAGCGTCTGTCGGAGAGTACAGCGCATGTGGACGCCATCCACCGGCTCGTGCACCTCGCGGGGATGAACATCGCCATCCACGCGCTGGCGCTTCTGTTCCACATATCTGACGCGTCCAAGGGGGCAGCTGACCGGTAAGTAACGTATTGTAGCCGACACGAATCGTGAGCACAACGGTCAAGTTAGTTTTTGGGTACCTTTCTAGGTTTTTGGGTCGCCGACGCTGCACACGATTGGTCCGTCAGTCGGACCGATTGCGTGTGATCGGTTACTATACCACATTTTTAACACTACTTGCTATACTAATTCACTTGTGATGTAATTGGATACATGACTCCATTAACCAATAATTCCGAAAATACATTATATTTAGTCATGAAAACCCGAGAAATTTTTAGTTAACTGGAAAGTTAGATTTTTAGTTGGTCTGAAATCATTAAATAGTTGATCAATTGTATTGATAAATAAGTGACGTCAAAGTTTACTATTGTCATACAAAATTTAAGGGGAAATCGCATTAAATATCTCCATAACCAGAAGGTTGAATGGATCCGTAGCTGGTGGCGTTCTGTGGTTTCTGTCTATCTCCGTGGGAAAAAGGCGCGAGTTTATGTATGTTAAGGTTCCTAGGTGTTGAGAATTAAAAATATATCGAAGCGATGGTAAGAATGGGTAATATATGACTTTCGTTAAATGACTTTTTACATCAAAGTTATACCAAGTAGCAAGTTCGACTGTCAAAGTCAGAGGTCCCCAAAGTTGACTGGACCGCGACTCACCCAACAAGAAGTTCTAAATTCGTGACTCACCTCTTGGTTTTCATGAAGGAAAAAGGGGCATAACTACATTTATGAATATAATCCTTCAGGGCCAACCCACCACCACCCGCGGCCCACACTTTGGGAACTACTGGTCTAAGTATTTTTTTTTTATGGAAAGTCGTCAATTGACTTCTTCCGCTCTTGGCGGAACGAAAGGAAGTGTCAGACTTTTACTTACTAAAACCCATCCGTGTTCCTCCAAATGCCCTTTGCGTTCCAGGGCCGCGGTAGCTCTTTGGACCAAATTACGCAACATCTAAGTCGTAACTTTCAATTTCTTCCTCAGCTACTACACCGCCCTCTACCGCAAGTTAACAAACGCGGAAATCTTCAACACAACACACTCTGCTCTTCTCTTCTCTCTCATATACAAGTCATTGAAGCGAGACAGCAACGTTCCGCGCGTCACGTCGTTCATCAAGCGGTTGCTACAGCTGTGTTGCTATATGACGCCGGCGCAGGCTTGTGGGATGCTGTTCTTGATCTCTCAAGTGTTAAAAGATGGGGAGAAGAAGGAAGCTGTGCGGTTGGTTTGGACGAAGAGGGAAATAAAGGAGGTAAATATTTTTGTTTTTGAAGCAATTTAAGATGATCCGAGTACAAAAGTTTTTCAGAAATATAAAGCTACTAGCTTCTGCCCCCGACTTCGTCCGCGTCAAAGTGGATATATTATCCCACTGGAACCGTACATTTTTCCGAGATAAAAAGTATCCTATGTGTTATTTCACACTACAATCTATCTCAGTACCAAATTTCATCCAGATCCGTTCAGCTGTTTATGAGAGAGTATTTAAAGAGTAACAAACATCCATTCTCACAATCTTTCGCGTTTATAATATTAGTAGGACAAGCTTCTGAGCTACTGAGAATTTAATAAAAAAAACCAATAACACTTTTTGCTCGACCTGGTAATCGAACCCAAGACCTCTAGTGTAGCAGTCGCGCTTAGGACCACTAGGCTACCGAGGCAGTTACTAGTTTTCACTCACGTTAAAATACGTTTTTGGTTACTGCTCCGTTTCCGTGGTCCGTACCGTGATGTTATACAGCCTATACTGTTCCTTAAGAAGCTAGGTGTCATATACAAAAATTTTTTTTTTCCAATTTGACTTTTAGTTCCAGAGTTTAGCGCTTTTAACGTTTAAAGATTTACTTTTGTCATTTTGGCTTGTTATGTAATAAAATGTATTATTTTAATATGTTACAGGAAATCAAAGAGGAATCTCCTGATCAAGATGATAAACCAGAGGAGAATGCAGAAGAAACAGTGACAGAAGTAAACGAGACTCTGAATGATACAGAAGATGATGAAGTTAAGGTGGAACAGAAGAAAGTTGATCTGCTGAGAGGAGATAAGAAGGATTTGTTGTTAGGTAAGTAGTGTGATACTTTTGTGTGCTTTCTTGTCAACATACATACCATCACTCTTGTATTCCCCGAAGGGTTAGGCGGATGAGTACCATTGGACACCCACAGTTCGTCGGTATGTTTAGGTCCCATATAATAGGGGACGAGCCTATCGCCATTTACGGGCACAGATCCTAACTACGAGCAGCTATTGAGAATTTCACAGAAAAACCCAATAACACTTTTTGCTCGACCTGAGAATCGAACCCAAGACCTCTAGCGTAGCAGTCACGCGTAGGACCACTCATTTTTTAATTCAAAGCAGTGGTTCCTAAGATTAGCGCGTTCAACCAAACAAGCAAACTCTTCAGCTTTATAATATGAGTATAGATTGGAGCTAATTTCATACTAATTATGTATCTTACCCGATAAAATTAATCTTCAACTAACTGGTCCGCTTAAATATATGAAAAACAACCAAATTTCCAGATGACGACGGGGAGGAATCTTACGTGGACCTTAAAATCGATGACCAGGGTAACATAAGACCTAAGAAACGCAAGCACAGCACTGCCATCCCGGGGTGGTTCCACGCCAAGGTGAAGACTGAAGCCCTGGCCAGCAGGGAGGAAGAGGACAGGGAGAAGGATGCAGCCGCCAAGATACAGCTCAAGAAGAGCGTTAATATGGACAAGGTAATAGCTGCTGGGGTCCCGGCTCCGTCGGTGTTTGACGATAGTAGGAAATATTATATGCAAGACTTTTTTTTGGCAATTTTGTCGAAATTGGTTCTGTCTTTTACCGTAAAACCTCAACTCATCCACATACAAGTTTATTAACAACTAGCTGATGCCCGCGACTTCGTTCGCGTTCACTATTTTATTGGTTTCAATTTTGTTTTCGCATAACCCTCTTTTTTTTAATTAAAGTAAATAAAAAATTTAAAATAAAAATAGCTTAAGTTATTTCTTATAACATTAGCTATCTGCGAGTGAAAGCCCCGTCAATATCGATCCAGCCGTTTCGGAGATAAACCGGAACAAACAGACAGACAGACAAAAAAATTAAATATTGTTTTTTTATGTTAGTACCGTATATACTTTCATATGCATTTAGTGAAAAGCTTGTAATTTGAAATCACAAACAGACCCTTCAGTTTTATTTATTTGTATAGATTACAACAATAAAGATAAAAACTTCAATAACACCCAATAACAACATTAACGGCAAACTCAAAATAACAAGAACTACTCTATGTGCAACTTAATTAACAATTTATACTCAACAATCACACTCCGTAACACACACTCATTAACACTCCGTCGTTTATGCGTCGGTGGTTAGAAATAACGTAAAATAAACTTTAACAACAATGAAGAACATCGTCAACAATTTTTTTTTTAATTTTACTCCGGAGTTTTCAATATTATTGTAAAAGAAATAAACTTGATACACACCCATAATCTATCTATTTATTTGCAGAAAAAAACTTACCAATTTCGATATGAAGCGTTACTATATGTTTCCGACATATTCATGATTATTTCTCTTCCCAGGAAATCACAGAATACAACCCGCTAGCTCGCAACCCTTCGTTCGCGGGCGCGCAGTGCTCCGCCTACGTGGAACTGCTGCCTCTAGCGACACACTTCCACCCCACTGTCAAGTTGTTTGCAGGGAAGCTACTGAACGGTAACTATATATACAACAGTAGCCTCGTAACTGCCTGCGCGACTGCTACGCTAGAGGTCTTGGGTTCAATTCCCAGGTCGAGCAAAAAGCGTTATTGGGTTTTTCTATAAAATTCTCAGTAGCAGCTCGGAGTTAGGATTTGTGCCCGGTTAATGGCAATAGGCTCGCCCTTTATTACATGGGTCCTAAAAACATACCGGCGAACTGTGGGTGTGCATTTGTACACTTCTGCCTAACCCTTCGGGGAATACAAGCGTGATGGTATGTTTGTACAACACTAGCTTCTGCACGCGACTTCGTCCCCGTGGATATGTTCACCCGTGTTGAGTAACGTCTTTGGTTACTACTCCGCTCCCGTGTGTCGTAACGTGATGTTATAGCCTATGAGACTTACAAATAACGTGGCATTCTATGGGTAAAAGAATTTTTAAAATCGGTATAGTAGATCCAGAGATTACCCTCTACAACCTCACAAACTTAACCTATTTATAACATTTGTATTTAGAATAAGATGTGTTAAACGATACTTCCGTACTAATATTATAAATTAGCTAAATACCTCACGATGTCACCCGCGTTCAGTTACATCTTTGGATACTGCTCCGCTCCTGTTGTTCGTAGCGTGGTGTTCTATGCGTATAAACCTTCCTCTTGAACCACTTAATCTATTGATGAGAACGCATTAAAATCGGGATCCCTTTTCGCATAAAATTAAAGGCGATCGAATCAGTATTGATAAATATTCAATATTTTCCCCAGACCAAATAATCCAGTACAGCGGCGATCCCCTGAAAGACTTCGCGGGCATCCGTTTCCTCGACCGGTTTGTTTTCAAGAACCCCAAGAAGCGACCTGATACGCAACAGGATGAAGGAGTGAAGAAAGTCAGGGGTTCTCATCCCAAATTCGCCGTCAGGAAGAATTATATTGCCAAAGGTTTGTAGATAGAACTATTTTGAATAGAATAGAAGTGGACCGACGACTTGGTAAAGGTCGCGGGAAACCACTGGATGCAGGCAGCGCAGAACCGGCCATTGTGGCTATCTTAAGGGGAGGCCTATGTCCAGCAGAGGACGTCCCTCGGCTGAAATGATGATGATGATGATTTACTTTTCAGTATAGTACCTTATTGAATTGGATAAAGTTTTCGCTCTACTCTAGTTATGCAATCGTATTGGTTAATATTTCTCAGTATCTCCGCTCCGTAGCCTCGCTCCGCTCCAATGGTTAGGCAGACTAAGATCTTAATATTAAACTGCTTCACATATTACTAGCTTCGGCTTGCCACTTCCTGCGCGTACTTTGATCACTCGCATTAGGTTACGTCTTTGGTTACAGCTTCGCATCTATTGGTCGTAGCGTGCCATGTCCAAAATGATTTTTTCTAATCTCACTGGGAGTTCCAGAGACAAACGCGTTACATACAAAACACTCTTCAGCTTGATAACATTTGTATAGATAAAAAAAAAAAAACAATGTCAATTATAACATCCTATTTATATTCCAGGTCTAAAGAGTATACCAGTGAACTCTGCGTCGTATCTCAACGAGGACGCCAGCAAAGTGCCGGTGGACGAGCGGTTTCTATACGAGTAAGCAGCAAACATGATAATAATGTAGCGTTAGACTCCTATTGGCTTTTCCGAAGTCGCCGAACGAATAATTGGGTATATGACACCACTAATCATATGACGTACTTTTTATGAGCTGTCAAAACGCGATTCCCCCATAGATTTTGTATGACAATACTAAATTATGACGTCACTTTTTTTGGTCATCCCCATTAACTAATTATTTATTTATTTCAAAGCGACTAAAAATCTAATTTTATAGTTATTTTAAAATTCATCGGGTTTTCACAGCTAATATAAACTGTTTTTTTTTTTGTGAAGTTGTGTCTTGGAATTATTATTTAATGGTGTCATCTACCCAATTGTATGACCTAAAAGTAGTTGTTCCGGGTCTGGCTGTTTGTGTATGTGAGTTTACATGTTTGTAAACGCACTAGAAATTCCTAGTGTGGGTTTTTTTTTTAACAACAAATAACTTTTTATATGAATATTGCCCCTCATCATTTATCTTGATTGATTATTTCTCAGTTTTCTACAAAAGCGTCGCAACGTGGACGATTCAGATGACGATGACAGCGACGCGGATTCCGTCAACAGTGAAGACTTTGAGCAGTACCTGGACAACGTCACCGGGTCTAAGGCTAAGATAGGTGAGATGGTTACATTTTTAGATTTTAGCCCCTTTACTTATAAACGTAACTACTACCATGGTTTCTCAAACGAAAAAATAATGTGACAAATTGTCAAGCGAGCTACTGTGATTGATTGATAAATAACCAATAATAGAACCTTGACAGACGCTTAGACATTGACGTTTAAGAGTACCTTACATTAGGCAACGTTTATACGAAAAGGGCCAACCTCTTACTTCTGATTCACATCTCAAATTATAAAATGGGTTGAAGGCCGAATCAACCGCGCGAAGATATATCTGGCACGCAATTTTTGACTCTTAAATCTGTTCGATTTTGGTTCATTATCAATTGCTATGTGGTGAATTTGATCGAGCATTTTGTTGTCATGTCTGCGAGAGAAGAATTAGTATAATAATAATAATACTTTTAATTCCTACAGCGGAATCAGACGACGAGCTAGACTATCTAGCAGATATGGCAGCAACCAAACAGAAGAGAGGCACAAAGAAGCAAGATGACGATGATGATGACCAGTTGGGCAGCGATGATGATGATGGAGCCGATGGTGATGGCGACGGGAATGTGGGTGATGATGGAGGTACAGTTGTTTGAGATTTTTTTTCCATGCTAGTTTGGGTAACAGGCTTGCGGCCCGCCTGATGGTAAGCAGTCACTTCAGCCATCTATGGCCGCTTGCAATATCAGAAGTATCACACGCGGGTTTCCTACGCTTTAAAAACCTAAGCACCCCTCTCCTAAAGAACCCCTTACTGTATTTCCTGGGGAAAATCTCGACAGGGAGATCTTATTTCACAACTGTGGTGTTCGCGGGAGGAAGTTCCTCTTGAACCGAACTTACCTCTACTATTTATGTTACTAGTTCCATTACCGTAGAACAACTACATAGAACAAAAGGTTTTTTTTATATACCTTACCATATACTGAATTTCATCAAAATCCGTTCAGGTGTTTAGGCATGGTTGAGTAACAAACATATTAAAAAAATGTTTACTTTCAAAATAAAGATTTTTATTATGAAATATTGTATGATTACAGATAGTGACGGCGAGCTCAATATTTCTGGCGATGAAGATGAACCAGCCCTTTCTGGAGAGGATGATGGTAAGATATTTCATAAGCTTATAATTTTTTTATAAACGCATCAGTAACAATTTGAAGGAGAAAGGGAGGCTTTTTACCCCGTAGTGGGACAACACAGTCTAAAAAATTTTTTATTTATATTTCCCTTTTTACAGCCATCATTACAGAATAAATGTTTCGTGGAATTCGCCCTTGATATATTTTGTCTTTATTTCAGAACTGCTACTTGAAGACAGTGATGATGACGATGACAAAATTGATGTTCCTGGCGCTAAATCAAAGAAAGGAAAAGGCAAATTTAAGCTGAAAGGTAAAATTCCTTTTCGGTACCCCTTATTAAGAGGAAATAGGACTACCGCAATAAGAACATTTGTTACAATTCCTGACTTTGAAAGAAATGCCTTCTCGCTAAGAATACTAACTTTCAAAATCATGTGAGTTCTGTGACCGCTGCCCTAAAGCAAGAATATTTTCGGTACTATCTTGGGGCTAACCGGCGGGCAAACTACTATTTGATGAGCATACGACCGTACCGTCCACCACTTTGCGTTTGCTCTTAAGCCTATCTAAAGAAACACAAAATTAGACTTTCACCTAACCAAAAAGTTTTATCCTAACAGGTACAGACGACCTCGGCTCTCTATTCGCTTCTGCAGAAGAATTCTCAACTCTCCTAGAAGATACAGCGACTAACAAAAAACAAGGTTCGAGTCAAGCAGTAGCCAACACAGACAATGCCAGTACAAAACAGCTTGCCTGGGAAGATAACAGAGACAGATGGATCAAAGGTTACAACAGAAAGATACTAGGAAACAAGGGAAATAACAAAAAGTTTAAAAATAAAAAAGGAAACTTCAACAAATCCGATAAAAAAAGCTTCAAATCTGATAAGAAAGGTTTTAACAAGATGGCCGACAAAGGCGGGAAGCGAAAAGGCGGGAAAAGCGATGGCGCCGGTGGCAAAAAGAAAAAAATGAAGTGATTTACAGTTTGTGTAAAATAAAATACCTACAGATTTAATTGGTTGTTTTATTTTTTCATAGATTCCCAAGGATTTTACTTGCACGAAACCGGCTTTGATTTAGGCTCAAATCTAAGACACCTTGGTTTTAACGTATTCACAATAAAGAGTAATTGGGACTTAGACAGAGCACAAAATAAATTGCTATTAAATGAACGGGATAAAACAAAATGTAGGAAATAAAAAATATTTTCAATTATGTAGGTATAATCATTTATAAGTCGTTTTAACCTTTTTGAAGCATTTGATTAATAGAATGCATTAATTTTATGACTATTAAGTTGAATGCAGATTTTTGTTTTTTTCTGTCAAATCAGTTTATAGGGATGTGATAGAACTAATAATCTTAATAAATAAATATTCTCGATTGTGTTTTCAAGTAAATAAAAAATCCAGTGAATAATTTTATATTTTTTTTGCTAGCTAAATTGGTATTGGTTTTATCTACTACGTCACATCCCAATTATAAATAATATCACAATTTTATTAAAACCCAGTACTATTTTCGCAATAATATTTCGATATTTGCCAAGATGTAGGAAGAATAAATTTGTGTCATTCTCATTTATACTAAGTACTATTAATTAGTAAAACAATAAAAGACTAGAACTTAATTTAAACATTTGCATAAATAGAGGTCACTGGGTCAAAACGTCAAAGTATCAAAATTCAAAACACAATATATCACGTTTTTAAGCATAGTCAGTCGAAATCAATGCAGTGTGGTTAACACTGATTTTGGATACATTCGTAACAATAAAAATTATGCATGCATTTCGTAAATTGAGAGGGGTATTATAAAACTGTATTCTTTGATTTTATCCATGTACAATAAAATAAATAAGAAACAAGAATCCATTTGTTTCAAGTTTGACAGGCACAATGTTTACAATGCGCGCCGCGTCTGCGTTCAACAGATAACATAAGTCTATCTGAAAGATGAATTATTAAAAAAGAAATGTAGGAAAACAAAAGAACTATTGCAATTCGATTGATTATGAAGTTAATTTAAGATGAAACCATGAATTTTCATACAGTTAATGCAAAAAAATATGTCTGCGCAATGTATAGAGCAACTTGCAGTCACGGAACTCTTGTTTGTTGACATTACTACATCATGTAGTTGTGTTGTGGAACGCGCCATCGCGCCGTATCTTGCATTTAGAACGCGAAGTAAACAACTTCTTCCCTGTAGTAATACATGACATAAACTGTGAAAGATATATTGTGAACTATTAAACATTCCTAGACATTGTTTGCGACCGAAGTTGTGATTGTAAAGGAACAAAAAGGCGGGCAAAAATCAGTGTAAGAGTGGCGATTACTGATCTATTTATAGCCGGACCTATGGCGCGATAAAGCTGTTTTACATGCTGCAAATGTGTATCAGTGTCATATTAACATTCCAATTATAGTTTACGTCCTATAAATACGTTTTTCATTTCTTATTATACGATTTTCTTGGAGCCTATTGAGGAAAACGTAGCCGCGAAACTCGTTTGACAGCTCATGCATTCACACAAATAAAAGAGAACGCTTTGCGCATGTGTGCGTGTAAGTGATGTGAAATTCTTATGTATGCGCTTATCGATTGGCAAGATTATTTCAAGGACACCAGTGAAGACTAATGTATGATTTATTGTTATTAGCTGATAGTAATATAACGAAAGCTGGTCTTTCACAAACTCTTTGAACATGGAGTCGCCGATGCTAGACAATAAAAATGTCGAGGTCACATTAAACGCGTCCACAAGTTCAAGTTCAAATCAATTTATCCCAGACAACTTGGAGCTTCCTGATGATACATTCCGTATGAGTTTAGATGATTTTTCTATGATTGGAGAAAATGTGACTATAGGCAGGGAGGTGTCTGTAGATAGCAGCGGAGCTGGTAATCCCTATACGCCTTCAATTGAATTACGTTCACCGTTGCCAACACCAGATTCACAAACCCCGGATATTGAAACGCCTGATCTACAAACCCCGGATATCGAAACGCCTGATTTACAAAGCCCGGATAAGGAACCGCCTGATTCACAAACCCCGGCTATTGAAGCGCCTGATGTCGATACCCCTAACATCGAAACGCCTGATTCACAAATCCCGGATAACGAAACGCCTTATTTACAAACCCCGGATATCGGTATACCTGATGCTAACACCTCTACCATCGAAACGCCTGATTCACAAACCCCGGATATCGGTACACCTGATGTCGACACCCCTAACATCGAAACCCCTGACTTACAAACTCCGGATATCGAAATCCCTGATGTCCAAACCCCTGATATCCAATCCTCTGAGGTTGAAACGCCTGACATTCAAACCCCGCCTCCAGAGATCAAAACATCACCACCGATAATAGAAACACCAAAACTAATCGATACTAAAACTGAGATACGCAGACCACAAACATTGCTGCAATTATCGCTATCAAAGAAAAGCGACAACGATTTGTTTGTTAAGCCGTCTCCAGTTGCCGAGCTCATGTCGCCCGCTAGAATGTTACAATTTGAAGTTGAGGCAACCAGTGCTACGCCAACTATGAAACGGGCAGCCGTGGACTTTGATTTCTTCAACAAACACAATTTCGAAAAATATTTCGTAGAATCGGAGCCTAAAGAAGTTAATGATCCGGAGACCCCGGGAGATGGCAGCACGTACAAGGAAACACCGGTTATTGTGAAGGCCGATACTGTCCGGCATGAAATAGGTTACGGTAAGTAGCGTCGACACGGTATTATTGACTATTATTATGATATTATATTTTTCTTTTCTTCAAGGTTTGACGCTCGCAGCTGTGGGTTCCGATGGAATTTAAAAGTAAGCTCTTCGGTTCGCTCATTATATTTTAATAGTTAATAATCATGTTTGCTTCGTATAGGTACGTACATTAAATAAACGATAGAAGAAAATTTAAGGTCATTCAAATACGGATTTGCTAATAGCAATAATAAAATTGTTAGACCTCAATTAAAAAGTGATTAAGTAATACTTGAACGATCATAAACAAAACGATTGAAATCAAGTTTTATCCATAGAGAGAGGTACCTCTTTCGGGGTAAACCTTCAAGCCTTTAACTTAAAGCAACCACCAGAAATCTGCAAAAGATTACCGGACACATCTGACTGCTCTCAGCAATTACATTTACGACAACATCACTTGCGATGGTAAGTAGGTGCGCCAGAAACAAGTCAGCTCTGCGGCGGATGAATGTAAGGTACCCAGGTAAAAGATCATAAAATGAAAACACACACAGCTTAAGGTAAGAAAAGATACAACTGCTGGTTTTTCAAATAAAGCCAACTGTTTAGCTTCTCACTCTCAACTACGTTTTACAATATAAAACTTGTGAATAATAATAAAAAAGAAACTATAAAAGGTAAAGGGAGCAATATTCCCAAGTATCAAGATTTCTATGTAAATAGCTTTTGACGCGCCATTTTAATCTAGTGATTAAAAAAATAACAATAAATTGCACATCTTGCATATTAAACCCAAAAACAGAAAACTCCAAAGTCCATTTTCTACATCCACGTCGCAGAATCGATGGCCGCATTGAAATAAAAATCTCAATAAGCTGTACCGAGTTTACGCATCTGATTCTTAATAATCGTAGCTAAACTACTGTAGTAAGTCACATTTAGTTACACTCGAAGTAATAATAAACTTGAGTATTCTAGGATGATAATGATCTTGTTTCTAAAACAGAATGATGCTGTTTCTATTACCATTATTATTTATTGTCGCTATCGTGACCCTTAACATTTCACATTTCACTCCATGGGGGCGTGATAACCGGCCTGTTTACACCGAACAGTAGGTATTCAACAAATGTGTTTACAACTATGGCCTGCAGATGCTGCCTATATCGGCCATAGCCAATACGATAGAGAATTCTTAGTTATCTGTAATGATATGAAAAACAAAGTTTATTTAAGTGTGAAACCGATAAGATTATTGCGAATCCCGAGTTTACAGAGAACAGGGAATCTGACCCTTTATATAGACGATAAAATATTGTGAACTTTATTTTTATTTATTCATAACAATTAGTTCAATATGTTACAGACTACTCCAAAACGATGTTATACGCACAAATTACAGTATATCATATAATATAGAAATAATCAGTCAAATTTTTATCCCTCCCTCAATGCATATTTGCGCTCCAGATAAAAATTTCGGCAAGCTATCATAAATATCTTCCAAGGGCATGATACCTTGCCAGCAGGCAAGAGCAACGCGTAATACAGCAGTATTACGCGTTACTATCCATAGTCTTACAAGAATAAAACACTTATTTACCTTTTATCAACCACATCGTATGCAATTCAGTACACACAATCAAGGAAACAAGACTGACAACACATTATACCGATATCCGTGCGTAACATGTTATTTAGCAATAAACGAATTAAACTACAGTTGAAGCAAAAATCTTCCTATGTGTATGATTGGCAATTAATTCCTTTACATAGACAAACACTTAGTTTGTATCTAAGCTGTAAAGATTAAGATCGCTGTTGTACACTTCCGGCGACAAACACGTGCTAAAACATGTTTATATTGATACGGTAATTAAAAAAAAACATGGTTAATGGTTATCTAAAAATCTATAGGCAATGACGATATTGGAGATTTTGATCTGCCGTTTATTGGTCACGGTCAGCTCTCTACTATGAATAAGTTTCTGGACTCAGGATGTGGTAAAACGATTGTCCAAAAATAAGAGAATCGTTTTTGAAGCTAAACCGGGATCAATCTTTGCCTGTCATTTTCTCTCAGTGTTTACCGCAACCATTGAGACAACATCCTATCAGTTGTCTCAATTAAGATCGAATATAACTCAAACAATACATATATTATGTAGACTTTTTATCCAGACCAACAGCATCTATGTCTCTCTACATTTTGATTCTTTCGTCAAACTCTGCTTAAATTACGCCTAAATATTAACTCCAGCGGACTAGGACTTAATTATAGTTATTATTAATCAGAAGAGTAATTGAAATAAAAATACAAGAGACTCACAACAAGTTAGTCTTAAGATTTTATGTGCAAGAAATCGGGGATGGCTTGTTGTTAACCAGAATTTAGTATTCATAACATAAGTTCATGAGTGCAAATAACGAAAAGGGTAGCAACGAATGTTTTTTGGATAACATATGTTTTACTGAAGGGCTTTACTGGGTTGGAGTTTGCGCAATGCGGTAAAGAATATCCCCATAGTTCAAGTTTAAGTTTTTCAGGAGCGTTCTCCTAGACGATTCGATGATTCGTTATTGAAACTACAGTTTCTAGATTTTTTGGCTAGTCCACACTGTCTCCCTGCTAAGCAAAGACCCCACCTCCTTGCAGGAACTCTTTTCACGAACCTCTTCATCATCCACAACTGCCACCTCTTACAAAAAAAACTTTTTTTTGTGGTTAATTGGGATATGACTTTGATTTTTAATCGCAAACTCAGGATAACGTAACACGGTATCTCAACATTGGAGTCAAGAACCCTAGATTATATCTGTTCCGTACGATTAACAGAGTAATTATTATCTTCATAAAGATAACGGTTCGCATCGCAAACATTTTCACAACAGACTACAGACATGAAGTTGTACATTAGTACGTGATTTTTTAACGTTTCTGATGTTAAAACGAAGGCCACGCCACTTCCGCGTTTAATACGCAGACATCTTCCGTATTCTTTTGATATAATTGTTACTTCATAAATTATTTTATAACCGTATAATCGTAAAATATTGCCCATCCCTAGAATTTATTAGGTTGTTAGATTTGTGGCGCTTAGATACCTTGACAAACCTGCTTGGTAACGGGAAATTCATAAAATATGGCCCAACTTTTTGATCTTGATTCAATATCACGCTTGGATAGCAGATTGCTTATTAGCGTTGAACCTATTGCCTAGCCTATCTATCACAAGTAAGATCACTGTGGGTATATCCCATTCCTGTTAAGTCTCTTACTCGAAGCTAAGGTACATCTTGGTATAACTGACCTCCTTAGAACATTTTATACTGGCCTGGCTAACTTCTTTTTAGACAAGGCTAGCATGCATCGGATTATCGAGCCGCGCGTCATCTTCCGCAGAAACAACTAGACAAATTGAGTGTGCTTTAGAAAGTACCTTTTATAGATAGATGTGTTTTAGTCCTGGCTTCTTTTATCTAGAAACATTTTATTGTAACTTTTCATGGCCAAGATACAGATAGAACAAAAGACGTGTACGAGCTAAATCATGGCATTGTTAACTTCCAATCAAACGACTTTGAATTAACTTGTATTCTAATAGCAGATTCTTAAGTTACTGGTTTCTTTATCTGGAGTTAATAACATAAAACAAGTTAAGGAAACAACATCGAACATTACGCGCATTTCTTAGAATAATTTTATTTTGCCTACCTATACTAAGTAATTGTAAGTTATGTAAAAGAAAAATATTTATCGCATCAGACTCATCTTTTTATACTGGAAACCAGCCCAACATTCTTGGGAAAAAATAATATTGACACAAACGAAGAAAAAAACAAGGCGTTTAGTTTGAAAAAGTTTATTTGATACTTACAAGATTCGACCGCCATGCGATAAAATCGCGGAAACTGAGATCAAGGTTTTACCTCGAGTAAATCAAATTAAGATCAATTTGTGTACATAAGTCGTAATACTTTTACTAGAGAAATAAATGTACCTATTCGCTTTTTTTTTGTCATTTATAATACTTATAATATGTATTTTTGTTAATTGATCAGGGTGAAAGAGGCCTACGTCCGGCATTGGACAACAATATGCAGATTTGATCAACAAAGCTGTTATCGATATCATTGCACTTGCTATTGAGTGCCCAGTACTTAACTATCTATAAAAGAAACAGCTATACTTATCTACTTACAAACATCAGCGCAATCGTATCAAACAACAATCTTACTAGTTCAAGTACACAAGCGTTAAGATACTAATGACATTAAATTTTAAAGGGAACATATAAAAAACAATCTTTTACAGTCGGTGCTAATCAGAAAAAGGCAAAGAAATAACATAAATAAAACATTAAAAAAAAACAAGTAAAAGTAAATTACGAAAATTATTGTGTAAAAGAAATAATTTCTCAATCCATGTTTATAACTCAACCACTTCACGGCCACTCTGCAGCGAATCAAAAAAGAGACGCGTATATTGAGTATCTCCTTCTAAGATTTGTCATCTCGCTCTACATAATAGATAAGCAATAACCGTGTCTCTCTTTGTTTACGTCCATGAAACGCGGACTCGCATAGTAAACGTTTGATTTAAAGATCATCGTTGGCATTAAAACCATGTTTCTCCGTACTAAAAAATAATTTTAATTTAAAAAATAAAAATGCAAATCGTTTCTTAATAGCTTTAAATGACTTAAAATGTCATAGGGAAATGATTAAAAAATATCGATTCATCGATTGTCTGCACGTTTTCCATGCACTATGTGGCCTCGTAAATCGTAAATGGTGGGGGGAGCGTACCGCTCGCACACCGTCACACGGTTTCTATTTTGCGTTTCTCGAATTCAGTTACTTTAGCGCGCTGAGTGAGTTCGTATCTCATTCGCGCGTGCATTTTATAATTTATTTATATAGTGTACATACAAGTTTTGTAAAGAGAGACGGTTTATACATAGTGCTAGTGAATAAAAACAAAATATTGAACTGTTGTCTGTGTGCATATGAACTGTGCTGACAGTGTAGTGAAAAATTTATACGTGTGAAAAGTACCTGGATTGTTTTGGATTTGTAACCCCGTGTAACAGGACGACGAAGAGGCTGTGATTTTGATACAATGAGACAAAATATATAAAAAAACGAAATACACAAAACTAAATTATTTGACGTTTCAGTTCAGTGAAGTTAGGCTCAAGTGGAATTCCTATCGACCAATCACATTGACATATCGGTGTGCGGGGCTAGCATAACGTGGGGTGGTTTCGAATTCGGTCGGGTTATAGCATATTGCAGCGCCATCTGCGACAGAGCTCCGCCTGAAGTTATCGCGGGTGGAACTTCTCGCGAAATGCTTTACGTGTCGTTTGTACTTTCGCTGAAAGTTGAAGGAATAGTTGCAATATAATTTATTATCGTTTTCATAACCGTTTGCGGTCGGGCAAGCCCTCGGGACTTGGCTCGTTTGCGCGTCACAACGCCGCGTTACGTGGAAAAACTGGATGAGGTTCTGAAGTGGTGGAGTCTACATGGTTTTGGTCAACGGCTGAGCCATGGCCACCGCCACCGCCGAGATGAGCCTGCCTGACAAGAAGCCTGAACACGAGTCGGGTTACTACGAGGGCAGCGACCAGGAGGGCAGCATGGAGTGCGGGTGCCCGTCGCCGGTCAGTTCACGGAACTCTTCGCACTCGACCAAGCTGAAGCGTCGCCACAGCGCGCACAAACATAAGAAGGTGCCCCCTAAGAAGGCCAGGACGGAGCCTCCAGTCAATGGCTGCAGTGTGACTGCCAACGGACATATGGACAAGAGTGTGGAAATAGTGGAGTGCTCAAGTAGTGTGCCGTCAGTGAAGGACTATAAGAAGCTGGAGGAACTCATCCCGGTGCCTGGGCCCAGCTCCAAGAGGAGTAGTTCCGTGGAGCTCATCGGGGGTACAGTGCCTGCACCTGCTCGGGACTCTGTTGACTGGAACTTGGTTGACGCTAGTAAAATTAGAAAAAGATGCAAAGGTAAGTTCATTATTGTAAATTTTCTTAACTATTTAACAACAGCTTTTGTTTGCCAGGAGTGAATCACAGGCTTATCCTAGTTGGACCAGCAACTTCAGCTCCTGATATCTTTTAAACCACTGCTGATTGACATTAAATAAGAACCAGTCTGAATTAAACACATAATTATTTTTATCAAGAATCTGTTAATGGAGGATTCTAGTAACATTTTGTAATAGAAAACTACTTTACTTTCTCTTTGTGATTATTTTTACCCAACTGCGGCAGAGTTTAAAAGGAGAGTAATGATTTGATGATTTCACATAATAAATTACAGGATGTTTTCCTAAATGTTAACATTGATTGTTATCATTATTCATTGTATGAAGAAAATCAGTATATATCTTGAATAGCTACATGAAATAGTTTACAAAAAAAAACAAATTAAATTAAATTTTATTTTATTTTAGCTTTATTTTATTTATCAGTCACAAGTAGATAGATAATCTACTTAACCGATAAAACAAATAAAATACTTATCATTCAAACTAATTATTACCTACCATTATTTCTATAAACATAATAAGACAGGATAAATATACTCAACAAAAAAAAAACAGGAAAAAATCATCTATTTAGAAAAAGATCATTAAAAATAAAACTCAGTTTCCCCTTTACTATAGTACAACTGTGTACCTAATTGTGAAACACAGTACATAGGTTGTTATGTAATATTCATAAGGTACATACATGTATAAAGGTTGAGGTGCATGTGGCATGCTTAGAATTTATTTCAATGTCACGAACTCAACTACTTCTAAGTATAATTTCTAAACATGTTTAATCTTCCATAATGTCTTGCCCTTCTTCATTGGGAATGTGTTCTCTGCCATTCTCCCCTGTAAGTAATTATTTTATCATTCACTACACTAGTACTCATGCTTTGTCGTTTCCCTACATGTCATGACCTTTTTTTATTCAACCAGTAGGGTCCCACTGCTGGGCAAAAGTCCCACTTCATAAGGGTTGCGTTACTAGACCAGTCTCCTAAGTCCACATAACAGCATTGACATGGCCATGAGAAAATTTAAAATCCGTTTCAACTTTTCTGCCACTAGCATCCATTTCAAAATTTCAGTTTAGTATAATTTCCCTAAAGAAGATAAACTGGAGCTAAAAATACCAATAACATAGTTTCCAAAAACCGATACAGATTTTTGATTGAATGACAAATAAATTGCTTACGACTTAAAAATTACTATAACTCGAAATAAATCAGTTTGGTTGCAAATGAACTATACCTTATACATTTACAAGACACGATGCTTATGTATTGTATTACACATCACCCTAAATACATAACATTTAAAAACTTTGTAACATGTAAAAGTAACAGAAATATACAGTAATGTTTCCTATAAGCAAACCATTGAATGCTAAACCTGAACAAACTATACTTTGTGGACATAAAAAAAAGTAATTAAAAACACAATATGATGTAGTAGGCAACGTTTTTAGTAATTAAACAAATATACATTGAATTTGACTGGTTAATTACATATTGAGGAGCTACATTATTCATGAAATATTGTAAATAAGTACCTAACATTGCCTAACCACACTTTTGCTTGGTTAATTATTTTTATTATTGTTATACAATGATAAAAAAGTTGGTTCTTTCTGTGATTAAATGTAAAACACACCATGCTGATAGCTACCATGGGTCACATACAATATTTGACCATATAGGACTAACACCTAACCAAACTCCCAAAAATAATATAGGATTTTTGATTCCATTTCTTCTCATTTCTCGCTGGATAACTTTGCTCTCTATAAACCATCTACACATCCACAATGGATTACTAAATATTCTTAGCGCAAACATATTTAAAACAACTCTGCCTCTCTGTTAAATAGTTTAAAGTTGACAGAGACAGAAAGATAATTTAGAGATGTTTACTGTTACATGTATAGTCATTAGTGAATGGGCGCATGGTGCAAGTAAATCAAGGATCTTTGTTAGTTGTTATTTATAGCTTGGCTATAATGGTTTAAAAGCCAAAATCATTATATTAGGCTCAAAAGAAGACAGAACTTTAATTACAATAAAACTTAATATTAAAATACAATAACACTAATCAGCCATTCTTCTTCACAATCGATCTGGACTTCATTATAAGTTTCTGTAGAACTTCTATGAACCGCTTATGGGTAATATTTCACTCTATACATTTCCAGGCTTCAATGCAATCTAAACCCTTTTCACTACTGGCATAAACCCACACAAAACACAGCTATTAATGCTTAGTTTAAACAGTTCACATAAATTCATCCCACCTAATAATATCATTCTATTTCCAACACACTATTCTGAAGGCACAGTTCCTAAAATAAAATCTAGACTAGATTCAGATCTGGTGTATGTAGTGAAAGTTTGTTTTGAAAACTAAGTGAAAGTTGTGTTATCGTTGAGATTGTTTTTAAGACTATTTTGATTGGGTAGATACTGAATATTTGGTCTGTACAGTTGAAGAATTATAAGATGAGCACTGTTTGAATATTTCTATATTCAAACAAAGAATATTCTAGAGGAAATTCATAAACAGATGCAAGAGCTGAAAAGCGGTATTACTTAAATGGTTTTAAAAATTATCATAGTATTGTTGAGTTTGATTTTGGAAGAAAATAATAAGTCAATGATCGCAGGGACTGTAAAACTCTTATCAAAAATAATTTGTCAACGCAAAATTCTGGCAGAGGACCAAAGTCATTTTTATTAATTATAAAACATCTATTAAGTACTATTGCTAAGAGAACAAAGAATCATAAAATGATAACAATAATATGATTCAGTGATAACAGAAATAATCAACTTTCTGTTTAAAAAAATACTAACAAATTGATTGAGTGATTTTAAATAATTTCATCTTTTTAATGTCTAATTTTTATAGCATTGCTCATATACTTCGTGGTTTACCTACCTGATTGGTGTGACTATATCTTTTTTTTTTCTGTAGTTGATGGGAGGAACATTGCAAAAAAAAATTCAAAATACATAGGGCTTCAAAACACATAGGGTTGTAATTACACATAACAGAGCCGTCAACCATGCATACTGCCCGTGTCGATCAAACTAAGTAACATGGCAAAATTTTATTGTTGATCTAAACATCACTGTATTTTGTAGGCAAACTCCGCTCCTAAGGCCTACACGCCACGTTTTCTTAACAAAACGTGCAAGCATGTTCATTGTACAAGTACATGTCACAGCAAAGCTCAGTGATCCAACACTGACAACCATACCTACACAAGGAATTAACCTTACATTATTACGCCGAAAAACGTTAAGAAAACGTGACGAGTACAAGAGGCCTGACGACCCACTGACCAAAAAATAAAAGTTGGGTTTACAGGTGTACGCAACAATACAAGGGTCATGGTGGTATTTCAAGTTTAGTTAAAACATGTAAAACTTGTATTCGTACAAAAAAAAAACTTTCATAATAATTGTCTGAACCTTTTGATCCCATATTGGATATAGTAACCGCCACAAATCGTGAGCACAAACGTCATGATGCCTGCCGGGGCTGTGGGTTGTTCGCAAGAGATACCGCGCCCCCGGAACGCAAAGGGCACAAGAAGGAACATGGGTGGGTTTTAGTCAGTAAAAGTCTGACACTCCCTCCCGCCCCGTCTAGGGCGGGAGAAGTTATTTGATGGTTTCCCACCCACCAAAAAAAAAAAAGTCATACGTCAAGGCGCCGACCCTGCGCACGTTAGGTCCGACGGACGGACTAATCGCGTGCAGCGTCAGTGACACAAAAAACCCCGAAAGGAACCCAAAAACCCATAAATAAACTTGACATTTGTGCTGACGTCTCTTGGCGGCTACTATACCATCATAACGTATTTGGTTTTCCGAAGGTAGACGGGGATTGCGCAGGAGCATAACTTAAATTATCATACTACCATCAGTATTCCCAGAAAGGTTAGGCAGAGGTGTAACAATGTTCACCCACAGTTCGCCGGTATGTTTAGATCCCATGTAATAGGGGGCGAGCCAATTGCCATTAACCGGGCAGAAATCCTAACTCCGAGCTGCTACTGAGAATTTCATAGAAAAACCCAATAACACTTTTTGCTCGACCTGGGAATCGAACCCAAGACCTCTAGCGTAGCAGTCGCGAGGACCACTAAGCTACCGAGGCATCATCATCATCATACTGTACCATATATTATTTCTCATAAACAAATACATACCTACACAGCTATGGGAATAACTTGATGGTTCTTATAATCAGTAGTCCTTGACGCAAACCGCGATAAAAATAGTTTCTTATCATTATTGGTGTCCCAAGTCCGGTTCGCCATTTAATTTTAGTTTTATTAGGCATTGCAATTAGTATTAATTGACATTAATTAGTCGTGTTCATAAAGAAAAAGTCCCCTTAGGTACTTTCTACTTGAGGTGTTGCCATACTCATTTAAAAATAAATGTATTATTCTGGATATTATTTTCATTAGTGCATTATGTTTATAATTTTTTTTTTTTGTTTGTCAAAATTTCTTTGGGGGCGGGGGAGAAGATTAGGTACCTACCTACTCAAGTACTTACTATACTTTCTTAAGTACCATAGGAGCTGTTGTAAAAACTGGGTCAACTTATCTTCATTGAACTATATTGAGCAACCCAACATACCTCTTGTTGACTCTTGATAAGAAATTGTTGTATTTTTTTAAATTTCTCACACAAAGAAGAATTTTTATGTCTACCATGCCTATTTTTCTTTTTTGTAATAATATGGCAAGCTATGCGGCCGTCGGCAATTCTGCACGAAGTCAAAAAGTAAATTGGAAGTACAGCAAGTATGAGAAGGGATAAAAAAATACTCTAAGACTAACTACTACTACTAGACTAAGATTAACTGCCTCGGTAGCCTAGTGGTCCTAAGCGCGACTGCTACGCTAGAGGTCTTGGGTTCGATTCCCAGGTCGAGCAAAAAGTGTTATTGGGTTTTTCTATGAAATTCTCAGTAGCAGCTCGGAGTTAGGATTTGTGCCCGGTTAATGGCAATAGGCTCGCCCCTTATTACATGGGACCTACATATACCGGCGAACTGTGGGTGTACATTGTTACACCTCTGCCTAACGCTTCGGGGAATACAGGCGTGATAATGGTATGTCTAAGACTAAACAATCTGTGATACAGTTGGACTACATTTAAAATAAACAAATATCGTAATATTGCTAAAACATTATTGATATTATACATAATTATTTTTACAGAAAACTTCGTTGTTTCCTAAAATCTTCTATTTTATATTTATATGTACCTTGTTCTACAAAATAGTCATCATAAAAATAGGTACGTTAGTAAGCAGGTATCATTTCTTTTTCTTTTGCAACATTGAAATTTCACAATACACTTGTTGATTGATTCATTGTGACCTACAAATATGAACATAGGTTTACTACTCACTAGTAGTGAGTTTAGGAGGATCATTATACATACAGATTACGTTTACACAAACATACTGATTCATGTACTTAGTCCATAATATGTAACTATTTTATACATAACTACTGCATACTATCAATGTATTCTTTTGGCCACATTTTTATTAGAAATGTCAAGTTTCTTTAAATTCCTATTCTGCTATTTAGTCAAGAAATTCAAGTTAAATTGTAAACTAGAAGGGAAGTGAAAATGAATAACAAAGGAGTATATATGGCTTCAGAAAATTTCCTCTAAAGCATGAAAAAAAAAAAAAAGAAAATTCTAAAGTTGGAACAATTGCTCAATGTTCTGTTTGTTGTCACAATTCTAGGAAACTTGCTATTTCACTGATACAATTCACAGCCGTTTTACGTAAATGTAACCAACAAATACAAAGGAAAGGGTAAATTAAAATAACCACAAACGAAACCACAGAGCATGGGTTGTTTATTCCACTTTCAATCAACATTTTTCGGCGACATTTTTGTTTAAAGAAATATTATGTTGAATTGTTGAGTAATTATGGTTTTATATACATATACGCACGGATCACCTTCACCCGCCATCGAGAAATGTCAGCGGTTAGGTAACTAGCGACCTTTGAGAAATATGAATTTAGTAAATATTGGGTCGACGCACCATTGACTTTGTCGAACGCTCGCTAGACCGTAGGATGTTGATATAGCTGCCTGCCTGCGCACCTATAGCAGCTAGCTATGGAACAGGTGGCCGAAGCCCGAATCAAGTCGCAACGCTAAAGCGAAGTAAAGTGTCATGATCTCGTATCGATTAAATTATCTGCGCAGTACATGATTAATTAATCTTCAATTTCACCTAAAATATTTGTTTAAAGGCTAAAAATATATCCCTATAAAGGTGTCTTGTATTCCATTGACCCCGATATTTTATTGACTAACTGAAAATATCTTAAGATTGCCATGATAAATGTCGATAAACCCGGACGGGCAACGTTGCAAAAACGAACGAAAACGAAACACGTATTGTATGTAATGCTACTATTTTGTACCACCAATGTCACAGATTAAATAATTACAACTGAGTGTCAATGAACCTATGACTTTGTTAAGCGAAAACATTGTGTCTATATAGTTTGTTTATCGCCAATTCTTATGTAAATCGTTATCATAATATACACGATAAGAGACGTTGTTATTCAGATTGTGTTATTGTTTTATGGGGGATAATAGTCAAAAATTAAATTAAAAAGAAATAATGAGTTGTTTCACGTAAGTACTTACTTGGTCTATAAAATTTTTGCTGATTCTGCAATAATTATTAATAGTGACAGTACCAACCAGAATGGTAAACTAATTTTTCAAAAGCTAACTCAGGAATTTAATTTTACATGTAATACATTTATTACTAATCTATTTAGAACTAACTAATACCTGCGACTTCGTCCGCGTAGAACTCAAGTTGACACACCATCACGCCTGTATTCCCCGAAGGCTTAGGCAGAGGTGTAACAATGTACACCCACAGTTAGCCATTATGTTTAGGGCCCATGTAATAGGAGGCGAGCTTATTGCCATTAACCGGGCACAAATCTTAACTCCGAGCTGCTACTGAGAATTTCATACAAAAACTCAATAACACTTTGCTCGAACTCAAGTTGGTATACCATAAAACATCTAATGACAATTAGCAATTTCTATTAATGGAAGATTTTTTGTAATCGTACCAGGAATTATAAACAACTTTGGCTCTTTATGAAATCAGAATAAATATAAGTACATTTCGGGCACGTTATCTATTGAATAATACCTAAGATGCATTTGCAAACAGCCAGTTCGGATAACCGATTATGCTTCATAAAGAAACCTCTTACATAATCTTCTCCGCAACATTAAAAAGAAATTCTTTTTTTTTCTTGTACATAACCAGTTACAATAAGTGAGAATATTCTTGAACAAAAGTAGAACGGATTCGTAAGCCATGATGGATTCAAAGCAGATCCGAGGTAAAAGTGAGAATCTCAGTGACGCGTAGGCATGTCGTTTTAATGTACATAACGGAACACAATACTTGGAACAGTTACTTTTCTGTACTTTAGTAGGATTTTGTTTGTTTTAATATAATAACTAGCTTCTGCTCGCGACCTCGCGTCAAATTTAAAATAATATCCCACGGGAAACGTAAATTTTTCTGGGATGAAAAGTATCCTAAGTGTTATTTCACACTATAATCTATCTTAGTGCCTAATTTCATCCAGATCCGTTCAAGCGTGAAAGAGTAACAAATATCCATACATCCTCGCAAACTTTCGCATTTATGACATTAGTAGTAGGATTATGTTTCGTATCGTAAAACACATGAAAAGTTAAGTTTCTGATCTATCGTCATACAATATCGTCGAACGGTATTGTTTGAATATTGATTAGTAAATTAAGTTATACTTCATCATACTAAGACAAGATAAAAAGGAGACAGATAGAAAAGATTATTTGTAAGAGGTAATCTCTGGAAGTAAATGTCCGATTACAAAAAATATTTTATTGATAGGAAGTTACTGTAATGCTGAGCGCGATAATATGTTTTATCGCAGGCAAAAACTAGTAATAAACGTTCATAAAAAAAATATAATTTTATCATCTGCTAAAACATGGGATACGCCTCTGCCGAATCGCTCAAAGAAGAAAGGTGTTATGATTCGCGAAAACAAACTTGAGTACTAATGGATTCTTTACTGTTCTTAGAGAAACGTATCAATACTTTTCGTCACCACCTAGCTTCTCCACATTTGTTACCCTAGAATGATCTTTATTTTAAGTTCAATGTCATTACAAAATGATCTACTGAGCAGTAATACGTATTAAAAACAAATTAACTCGCTCTAAAGCGTCTGGATCTAAAGTATGTCATAACAACCTCTAACAATTTGGACAAAAGAGAATTTAATCTTGAATTGAATCTCACAATGGTATGTTGTCTAATTTAACGATCTTTAACTCATAGTGTAATTTCTGAACTAGTGTTTTTGTGTAGAAATTTCTCTCGGTGAATAATTTAGATCACGTGAGTTTGAGGTGAACAGTAACTGTCAGCTCACCTCTAGCGAACTTCAGTTAATTATCTCCTAAAGAGATTTTTTACAGAATAGACTCTGTGCTTGGTATCTTTATCAAAACGTAACAACTTCATCCGCGTAGTTTTTTCACTCGCATTAGGTTACGTCTTTGGTTACTGCTCCGCACTTATTGGTCGTAGCGAGATATTATATAGCCTTCCTCAATAAATTGATTGTTCAACACAAAAAAATTTTTAATTCAAACCAGTAGTTCATGAGATTGGTGCGTTCAACCAAACAAACAAACAAACGCTTCAGCTTTATAATATTAGTATAAATTATTGAATAACTTTATTCATTAATAAAATATACGTAATTTGATCATTATCATCTTCGTCTTTTCCCAAAGTATAGGGTCTTAAGGTCATCTTCCAGTGTAAATAGATTGCCGGGGCTGCGGGTTGTTCGCAAGAGATACCGCGCCCCCGGAACGCAAAGGGCACAAGAAGGAACATGGGTGGGTTTTAGTCAGTAAAAGTCTGATACTCCCTCCCGCCCCGCCCAGGGCGGGAGAAGTTATTTGATGATTTCCCACCCACCAAAAAAAAAAAAAGTGTAAATAGATGTGGCTCATTATCCCTGTATTATAACCGGCAAACATCTTCAACAATCATGAACCCACAGCGCAGCTACAACTGACTTGAATATGAATACGTTCGACAAATAACATTGTATGATATGTATATCCAAACTACAAAATATGTCTAGACTAGTTTTGTATATAGCAAACTGTCTGTACAGTTCCCTCAAGATCTCTTCAATTATAATAATCATACAATAACGCTTAATTCTATGTATATTGTGTATATTTTATTCTTATTCTATTTCTTTATTCTATTCTAACCTTTTACAGGGGAAGTCAACATGTTTGTTAATGGTAATGTTAATTTTGTTACAGTAAATCTCAACGGGCCCGCTAAAGTGGACATATCACATTTTGACCTGCTCAAAGTTCTTGGGACTGGTGGTAAGTACCATAACATTTAAGTCCTTAATCTTTATTAGAATTAAGAATAGAAATAACTGTTTAATATAGCAACGTGTGTTTATCGAGTAACGTTCTAATTTTCTAGAAGTAACGATTGCTTTTCAATCCCAAAATACGCTGTCAAATCTTATGCTAACTACTGTTATTGATTGACCGAGATTTACGACAGCCAACTAAATCGCTTGACGACATATTAGATTCAATATACTTATAATCGGTGGTTAACTACATAGTTATGTAGTGGAGACACTCCAATTCTACAGAAAGTCTAATTTGCGAGAACCCTTTTAAAAGGTCAGTACAACTAATTAAAAATATTCAAAATGTAGGCAGAATCTAAATTCAGCGACAATAAAATGTAGATAAAGTAGAAGCATTTTTGACAGATTGAGACCTGGACCATATTGCGATCGTTCCTAAAACTCAGTAGAATTGCCCTGAGTGATGCTAGAGTATACATGCTTACATTCCATATGTAAACGTTTATTTTTTTAAAAAAAAAAGGAAGTTACTCTTCTGTTTATTCAAGCAACGTTTTCTTCAGCACAAAAATTTAACATAGAAATCGTTAATGACCTAAATGATCTCAAGGAATGTGTTAATAGTTTATGCCCGTCTTCCTTTCCTTGAAATGATTTACTTAGGTGTCCCTTTCCGGTTGTTCTCATTAGTATCTTCTTTATTTCTACCTTTTCCTGTAAATTATTAATGACCATAGTTTTATGCTTTTGGTTTGTTATTTCACTAGATTGTGCCCCCGACTTCGTCGTTATGATTGTCTGTGTCACGGACGCAAAGTAGGTCACAGATTAAAATTAGACAATATTGTTATCCAAACCCCAAGCTACCTCCTTGACAAATTTTATTACAATCGGTTCAGTGGTTTTATCCTGATGAGGTAACAAACATACAGACATACATTTTTACTTTGGCATTTACAATACTAACGTGCATTTGACATCATAATGCTTTACACCAAATCTAGCCACTCCATTATCAAAGAAACACCCGCATATGCAAGAATAAATTATGGCACAACCAACGGTACAATAGCAGATGCAATATTAAAACAATTAACCAATCAACACCCCGTGAATAGCCGGTCATTCACCCCGCACATGGTGCACTTATACCACAGCTCATACCGCGCTACCAGGAGCGCAGGAATGTAGTAGTAGCGGTAAACGGACGAATTTTTAGCAGATCTACTGTAGGCCGTAGTACTCGTAAAAATTGTTTTAATTTGAAGCCAGCTAAGTGGGATTTTTGATTGAAGAACTAGCTGTAAATCTGTTGATACGTTTGCCTGAAAAAAAAAACAATTATTTTTTAGTCTATGGTTAGAACTTGACATTGGATATGACACAATTGAGTTATAGAATAAGTTTGAGTTTGTAAGTCGTTGTGTTTGTCACTCATATCTGAGTTAGCATTTTGCTAAAGTTCTGCCAAAACGAGCCAAACACAATCGCTCAATATTTAAATTAATTACGTTATCTAGCAATGTCAGCACAATTTACATTAAAAAATGTATGCTTAGAATAGATTTAAAATTATTCAGCATTGAAAATCATTATTATTATTTCTAAATGGGAGAAATTTTGATGTGGGTTGAGTTGTTTTGGCAAAACTAAACCAAGTTACGCCCGAGAAGTGTAATTATTGTAATTAGTTGGCAGACAGTTATTCCGGGACTGGTTGTTTGTGTATGTGAGTTTATATGTTTGTAAATGCATCCTCGATACTGGAGAAATGCCTAGTGTGAGTTAGAAGCAAAGAAAAATAATTAAAATACGTCTTGAGAAAACTACGTAGATTCAAAATGGCTACCATGATATTACCAAAGTTAACTAAAAATGGCGAATATCCAAAATAAAGGCAACAGTATATTAATATCTCTTCAAAGTTCTGTGTTCATTTCATCTACGTTCAGGACATAAAAATCAGCTCCTTGTCCTTTTCAATCCTCATAGCGTTTCCTTAACAAAACCTGTTATTTAAGCATTTCCTGTATATCAATATACTTTTGAGTTAAAATAAAGGGCAATGACTTTACAACAAGATAAATTAAAATTTGGTGTTGCAATAAAAGAAAATGTATCGCATTTAACTCCTTTTAAGGCTATTTAAAACAGAAAAGTCGTTTTAATTGCAGTAACCAACGGCATTAATCCACATTTCCACATTAATATTATTAATGCATAAGCTACTCTGTCTGTTTGTTTGTTACATCATCACGGTAAAACCACTGAACCAATCGTAATGACGACAAAGACGTCGCATGGGATCTAGATAGGGGGATATAAGCTAGTTTTTACGCGAACGGGACCGAGTGCAAAACATAGTATGTAGTTCAAAAATATGTTCCCAGGATTGATCTTCCAGAGCGCAATTGATATTATCGATCTAGGCGACAAGGTGTTCTTTCAATTACTTTCATTCCTCTGACATTCTCATCCCTACAGAAATTGGTTTGTCAGATAAAACGTACAACGCTTCCTGGGTTCGGGTGTCCCGGTAAATTGTATCGTAATCGTAAAACGTGAGGACCACGCGAACGAAGTGGCGGATAATAGCCATAATATTTTGATAATATTACCCCTTTCTCTCGGTTTACGACTTTTGCCAGATAAGCAGCTGCATTTTGATCTTCTTTTTTTTTGTCGTAAAAGCAAAGCAACGTACTCAAAAAGTCGAATACGACGGCAAATCAGTTATTCGGAGATCAGAATCTCTTTGTTTTGTGGTATAGTCCTATCTAATATGATTGCTGTCGCTTGTTTGTTTGTATGCCTGTTTCATCACTTTAGCGTAACTTAAGTGTCCTAAAATCAAAAACAAAAAACCTAAAAACTTTAAGCGATTAGGGACTTACCAACCCTAACCTCAAAGATTGTAATTGATCTTCCTTCCACAATTTTTTTTTTTAAGTTCTCCATGTTCGATTATTTAAATAAAAAACTAGCAACGTGACCATTTCCGCGTGTATCGATGCGTTTCTGCATCGCATTTGCAACCGTTATGTAACAACACTATTTTCTGTATAATTGTGCGTACTTGGCTATTCCGTTTTACAGTGGAATGGACACCCTAGAGTGTTACGTTTCCTGTTATGTTACTACTTGTAACCTTTTTTTCGAGTAACTGTTCATTGCAGCATAGTAAACATGGCGGTTATGTATTGTTTTATGTTGTTTATCGGCAACTAGATATACCCCACGTTGAGTTACGTCTTTGGTTACTGCAGCGCTCCTGTGTGTCGTAGCGTAATATTATATACCCTAAACTGGTCCTAATTAATCTGGCTAACATATACAAAGATTTTTCAAATTCGACTGGGTAGTTCCAGAGATTAGGAAAGCGTTTAGGAAAGGAAATTATCAGATAATCTGTTTATTTGCATTTTCAAAAGTACAATCCCGTATTCTGATACATTACTTGGATAGCAAAAATTCAATATTCCGCATTGGTTTTTTGAATTGCAAAAACGGTTGAACGCGATTTCACTTTAAGCTTCTTCCTGGTACCCTGTAGTGAATTTTCAGGTATTCTATCCTTCATTAATATAAAAAAAATATACCATCACGCCTGTATTCCCCGCAGGGTTAGGCAAAGGTGTAACAATGTACACCCACAGGTCGCCGGTATATTTAGGTCCCATGGAATAAGGGGCGAGCCTATTGCCATTAACCGGGCACAAATCCTAACTCCGAGCTGCTACTGAGAATTTCATGAACAAACCCAATAACACTTTTTGCTCGACCTGGGAATCGAACCCAAGACCTCTAGCGTAGCAGTCGCGCTTAGGACCACTAGGCTACCGAGGCAGTTATAATATTTCCTTCATTAATATTTTTCATAGATATCCTTTTAGCTACTGGCACTTTAGAAACCCGATGTAGTTAGGGCAAGTTATTTTTGTTTGTACTCAGAATTAATCTATACTTGTATAATGAAGCAAGAATGTATAAAGAGATTGAGTTTGATATGCTAATCTCCAGAACTACTGGAGATCATCGATCGATTCTCGACGGATTCATTTTTTCAGCCTGCATTGTCTTACTGCTGGGTAAAGGGTCTCTTCCATAGCATTTGACTCTTCCCTGTGTGTTACCTTTTTTGGCTAGTCTCCCTCACATAAACGTCTTCAAGCCATCACGCCAGCGCATCCTAGGCCATCCTTGGCGACGACACCTATTGTAATTAAATAAACTAAAAATAATATGGAGGTTTGGCTGTTGTACAGGAGGCTATACAGTAATCTCAAAATCAATCTTGTCTTTAAAGACCAGTGGCAAACGTGACCCGGGACATGTTTATGCGCACGCGCACGTGCTAGACAGCACCGCTTTCGACTCGTTGGGAACAACTGTTCGTAGATAATTTTAATATTAGGACATACTAAGTTCTTTTTCTCAGAAAGGATTGGTTAGGCTTTACCTGGTATTTTCTATATTGTATGCTTTGATTAGATGTACCAAATTCAAGATCAGATCCAGTCGGTCCCAATACCGTCTTGTCTTCTCTCGGCTACGCCTCTTAGCTTTAGTCGCTTATTCTATTAGTTTATGTCCTAGCTGTTACTAACAGACAGACAAACAGTCACTTTCGCATTTATAAATTTGTATGGATTTAAAATTTGTCACAGTGATTGATGTTAATTGCATTGAATAATTTTAGACAGGGCAACAATTATCAACTATGTATTAAATAATATTATCCTTGTTAGTTTCTCGGAATGTTTTCCAATACAAACATGTGTTTTACCACATGCCCGAATAAGTAGAAATTCACAACAAAAAAATATATATTGTTCTTGGAATATAAATGTCAGTTAACACGACGAGTGTTTTGTCAATACAATTGATAAGTGTTTTAGTTTATTCGATGTCGAATCGATATTTTTTTCGCTAAGCACATCCCTAGTGTACGATAAGGTTTAGTGGTTGTTGAACGACAACTAGCACATTTGGTTTTTATTACTGCGATTCGGTGATTGTTATCGCATATTACGAATAATATGAGAATGTTATTACAAATGTGCAGATGTATTGTTGAATCTCGATACTAAATGGCTCTTTTTTATCATAGTATCGTAACTTGGTTTTTTGCTTGTGTCGTTTATCTCCGAGCATGTTTACTAATAGCTAATAAGACTTGGAGTTTTTCGTGTATACAATAGGTTTATTCTAGACAATCGTCCGCCTTTGTTGTCTGAATCATCATGAATGCTTTGAATGCAAGTTTCGAGTTTAGTGACGCTACAGTGCAAACTACCAAGGTAGCAGACATTGGTTGGCAAACAAGACGTTGGCCCACCTGATGATAAGTAGTCGTCGCTGCCCAGACATCTACAATACCAGAAACCTTGCAAATGCGTTGCCATCCTAGTGACGATGTTGAAATGTCTCATTGCCTGTAATTACACTACATCCAAAAAATCTAAATCCAATCATAGCAACGCTGCTTGGTACGGTGGAAGTACTTCCCCAAGTGCGCTCCTTCAAAAAGACTTCGTGTCTGCTAATAATATTTATATTAATTTGTTTTTGCATCCCATAAAAAACGTAATATAGTAAGGCTTAAAGCCAAAGTACAGTTATGGACCCTGTTAGGGCACAGCAACAGGGTTAATTATCTCGGTCGAGTGCTTTGAAGGTACCTATATCTATGGACTCCAAGCCGTCTGTTGTCATGGCACTAGTTAGACACTACTCGGTATGTGCAATCAAGAATGTCATTAGATAAGTTAGTGGTCAGCTGCATTTGGTTTACTAGACTGCAAGCTACCTGACCCCAAAGATGTTATGTCACCATCCACTTAAATTTAATAAAAATAAGCTCTGTTAGCTAGTATTTAAAGGTAATAGCCATTTTGTTCATTTTGTGACTGTCCGTCAAGTACTCCTAAATAAAAGTAAAATATTATATTTATTTTAAAACCTTCGCATGGTTCGGGCCTCTCAGAAACTCATAAATTCTCTATTTAATGATAAACAAACTAGGGACAAATGCCAGCCGTTAGGTCGAATGTAATATTTCCACAAATTGTAAAGAAATATGTTTACTATCTGGTTTCTAATACACACAATACTAGAGCCACATCTGGTTACCAAAAACGGGTCCCGGACTTTGCATAAAAAACCCAGTTACTGGCAAACACCTAACCCTTTGATAAGATTGGTTGTTAAACTTTCGGACTTCTGACTGCCATAGATCTACAGATGACAGCAAAAATTGCTTGTCAAAAACCGGAGGTTATTCTGTGTAAAATCAGTTAATAAAAATCGTGTACAGTTAATAAAAAATGTCGCATGCGCATATCTGTAACGATAATAATAGATCATTGTTTTCATGAGTCACACGATTATGATTGGTTTATCCATGTATCATCTTTCAGTCCATAAGTACAACTGAACTTAGCTTGCCAACTAAACGCCTTGAATTAGCAATTTGCATGAAAAGACTTCTGAGAATATTGCTGTAATCTATAATGATCTTGGGAAGGTTGTTTTCTACGTCATTTAACAAAAATTACCTAACATTGTCAACAAGGTGTTACTAAAGCAAAGTCTATCCCCCACGTCATAATTATGTTATTATTGAAATAAAACTCTGCGTAGTTCTATGTGACGCTATCATAATCAGATATTAGGTGGCAAATAACTCAGTTAATAGAACATAGTCGTGTACGCAAGCCACGGCGCGTCATGTTTTTGCATTTACATTGCCGAGCGCGCCATGACGCTCCCCGTCTGTATTGTCCGTAATGACGTTCGTATTATCGATAATATTCTGCATAACAGTTTGCCTTGAGACAAACAAGGTATTTTACACAGTCAAATCACGTTTTAGCCGTATTTTATAGTGAAGTTTATCAAACTACGCAAGTTACGTGGTTGAATGAAACTAGTTACTAGTGGATGACGTAGCAATATTGCTTGTTTTACATTAAGATCTGAATGTACTTTGTCAACTCATCGGGTGTACGTGTACTATTTCTACGGTGTTTCTCATTGGTGCTATCACACCATCACAAGTTCTGTCGTGTGGACGTATGTCGGTGTAATGTAGCTAATCGGAGACCGTGTCGGTGATGTAACGTTCTTCGCCGACACTGGCGGCATGTGTCGGCGTAGTTTCAAATTTGGAAATGTGATTAATACTTATAGTGTCTTTAGCTTTTAATGTAGTATTTTTAATACTGCTTGAACAGTTAATGTCCGCCAGTCTTAATGAAGATTCACCTCGAACGCAGGAGATACTTCCTCTTCTTTCATAGTCCAAAGGGATGGCAGTCCGGGGAGTGATCGGGAACAACGGCTTCACGTGCTATCCAAGTCACGGGGGTGTCACACTAACTAACTGTACTGATTCTGATACAGTTTTAAACAGAATACACAGTTAAATGGCAATAAACCTCAACGTGAACAACGTTAGTTTAAATTGCAGTTCTGTAATTGTCATAAAACTCTTAACAAGCACACCTAGTTTGGCAGCTTACAAGACTTAGAAAATACAAAACAGTTTATTTGGATAAAATATCCACACTGATGCAAATAACTGGAACTATCTACATATTAGAAATAGAGTATTTGTCAAACAATTCTTTCCAATACAAGTTTATTTCCGTTTCTTCTTACGGTGTGAATGACATGAACATTGTTCTCTTTTTGTAACTTTGTCCTGTACAAAATGCATCATGTTCTCATGTTCTTTTTAAGGACACGAGTCATTACTGGCGTCGTTAATTAGTCTAAATGCAGTCGTCACGTATTGTCTGACACAAAAACGACACAGTTTTTATAGCTGCATGAAAGTTTTTTGTAAAAGTGTCCACGGGACATTTGTCGCAATTTTTCACGTTTGTGTCCTACATATGCGTACTTTCTTTAGTGTATTTGGGATTTAAGAAATAAATTAGTATTATTTCATTGTTTGTGATTTGGTTTCACAGTCTGACAATATTTTTTTCCAACATAGATGATAATCGTGACTGATTCAGTGTGCTGTAACATGTCAAAGGCTTGACCCAAATCCACTACTCTCAAGGAATTCCCTTGGCAGTCCTTTAAGATATTTTTTTTAAAGTTCTAGTATTCCGTGGCACAGAATCAATCGCAATAACTTTCTTTTGTTTTTTGAACTGTTGAAAACGATTTCAGTTTGAATCGTTGACAGATTTTCTACCTTTTTCTTTTTAGACAAAAGACTCAATTTCATACAAAGGCATAATTTTAAATAAGCTTACTTGACACATGTTTCTACATTACTTTTATACGCAGTTAGGTTTATTACGAATTTGGCACATAGTTTTATTGCGCGCATGTTACCTAGTCTAGACTGTTTCGTTTTATTGCTGCGCTTAGCCCCCGGCTCTGCTTACATTGTTGTGGCGTGCAAACTTATTGTTTCATTAAAGAGTTTATTACTTCAGTTTTTATTGCAATTAGTTCATATTGGGATTGTTCTGAAATCTTCAAAACATTTTGAGTTGAGAATTTGTTTAATCGATTACGAGCTAGTGATATTTTTCACTTTGTTTCGATTTGAATTCTTAAAGAAAGTATGTAGTAGATTACTAATCCAATTGTGATAAAATTCGTCTGATAAAACAATGTTTTAAGCGATAGTTTCTAAATCATTTTTGACACGGCCGTTTTCGATAAGCATCTAAAATTCCAAACACATTACTTGTTTTTAATAAAGTAAATATATATTATCAAAACACGCATTTTTAAATTTTCTTCGGTCATTTATCCATAATCCTACACTCATCACTCTAAAATCTTTTAAAACTTTAGACGGAAAATACGGACTTGAATTGAGTGTTCTTCTAAAGATGCTTATATTTAAGTAGGTAAGGTAAGGGAGTAGGGCCTACGGGTGCATTCGACCTTACCCTTAGTAAGGGAGACTTTTTTATTACCATTGTGGGGTGATAGTTTCTAACTGTGAAATAGAGGCGGGGCTATGTCTCGGAATGCGTTAGGTTGGTAGAATTGTTCCATTCAAAAAGAGGTTGTTATGATTTTTATTTGAAGTGATTGTTCTATTTATAAGTTGTCCTGTTTACTAAATTTTGTGGGTGCGTGTGGTAGGTAATATGTATTTTGATTAGTGTGTGTAAAGACAACAAAACAAAAAATGGTTTCGAATATAAATGATGTATTGTTGAATGCTTACTAAAATCTCTAGTTTATCTAGATACAACGAAAATATACTGAATACATCATCTTTATTTATTGTACAACATAAAATCAGAATTGAATATACAAAGCTTATAAATTTATAAAAGAGAGGGCGAGTTCATAGGGCCTCAAAAACTCGTCCACATTGTTGTCAAATAAACCTAATTAAACTTCAATTAAAGAATCTTTGAGAAAAGTTTCTCCGACAAGGTACCAAGGCATCATGTTTGACGTAGAGGCCGTCCCAGGACGTCGTCCGTCGCGGCAGGTCGACGACCCCCGAAACTGGCGCGTAGCGGTGCCCGGTCGTTACCCGCCCCGGCGCCCGTCCTTACATAGTCCACGACCTTATGTTAACCTGGTACATCCAACGCGGTTTCTGCGCGTTTTCTATTCTTTTTACTGGATTTTGATCTATCTATTTGAACTCGAGGTTACAAAGAGAACCAAGGTTTCCTTTAGTTAGAATTTTTATTTGATAAGAATATATTCCTAGCTGATTTTCCTTATATTTGAGCGATAAGCGATTGACCTTCACGCCAAGTGTCGATGTTATTCACATCTGATATCGGTGGAACTGGCCGGTTGTTAACCCCATAACCTATTTGAACAAACTATAAATTATTATAAATAAAATTAGTACAACTTAAAAAAATTGTGTCGTAAAGTCTTCTAAACTCTATTTGTCACTGACAATAATTAATAGGGATTAAAAAAATCATCTAATTAATAGACTTATTACTCATCGTGACGGTTCATTGTGTAATAATCATCATTATCATTATTAATGATTAACTTATTATGCTTATCTTGCAATCTGTTCATAAATAATTGGTTATTTTCACTACTGATACAGGAAATTGAACAATTGATGCCATTGTTCAAGTACAATAGAGAGAATTCATTATCGGCCATGTCAAAAATGGCGTCGTTGATTCAACGAGTAGCATTTCTATCTTTTCACGTGGCTGCATAGAAGCTCACTGGAAAAGAAGAATAAAAACTGAATGAGCAAGCAACACTAAACTGAATATATTTGCATTATATCTGGCCGCCATTTTGATCTTTAATCTAGTCTAGAAAAGCAAGTGCGTGTTGTACGAAATACAAAATTTAGTATATTTTTTTTGGGACGTGCGTGCTATATTTCTGTGTGGGCGTTGACGTCGTTTGACCTCAAAATAACGATTCGATTGATTCTCGAATATTTTGATGTTGTTATTGATAGGCTATCCTATCAATAACAACGAAATCATTCACTACGCTACTATTAGCGTAGTGAATGATTTCAGTATTTATTCGTGAAAGTCAACAATGAGAATCTTTGATTCAACATTCCTCGATGGCATTCACCTGCTAACTAAACCAATATTTATATAGAAACCTTCCGCACTCCTTTTCTGTACGAGGCCTTCATTTATCATTTTAATTGTGTTTCTTCCCACTGTATTCGGATTCGCACTTCCCAACGACCCCGAATTCGGTCCTGACCTACCACAACCAATTACGTGATGTAGTACAACCCGAACATTTTCGCAATTGAACACAGCTTCCGTTTAACAACTCCTACGATTGTTTATTAATTCACTTTAATAGATGAATGACTTAAGAGTTCTCATAACATATCCATATCGGGGGCGCGGATCATTGACACCGAGCAACCGGTGAGCCCATATGTGAGATAAGGCTCACCCCAAGCGGAGCTTTCAATATATTTGTTTTGCCTCTGCCCCCTTCACTTTAACTGGTTATCTTGCTTCATAAATATAGATGATGCTTATGGTTGTAACGAGGTGAATGGGGTTAAAAAAGTTAATATTAGTTTCTTTAAACCGGTGTGGAGTTAAAATGATCTTTCTATATTTGAAATAAAAATAAATGGCTAAATGTGTTGCTAAGCGCATAATTCGAGGACGGCTAGACCGAGTTGGCTGATTCTTTTTTCTTTTGATCCTAATTTCCCGGACAAAGTTTAGTTTGCTAGTACGGTATAAAGTTGTCCTGCAGGCTATGGTTACTTCTCAAGTGTTATAAGTTACTTGTTTCAAGTAAAAAAATAATTAAGTTAATTTTGGAAAAATCTGGTTGATTAATTTGCAAATTTTGTTTAGTTAACTTTGTATCGGTATGTGTGTCTAATGAAAATTCGAAAGCTCAAGAGCTTTTAAATAGCTTTGGGGCTTCAAAAATAATGGCGAGCATCCTAAGCAGTGAATTCAAATAAGCTTTGTTCTAAAGCAGGTGAAATGACAGGATGCACGCGAGGGAACGGTATTGGTGCCCAATTTGAATGTTTTATGTATGACAAGCGCGTCTGATGCCTTGGGGACAGAATTACGAAATTTTATGGCGATTTTTCGTAGCTTTGGAATCAAATGTCAGGATTTTTTGGAGTTGTTCTAGAATTTGATGTCGAAGGAGTTGGGAAAATTGGACAGGATGATCTTCAAGGTTTAGTAAAAATATTTCGCTGCATAGTTTTAGCTATAGGTACCATATGCTGTTCTGGTGGTCAATTTGGCATTAATTTCAAAACCTCAATTGAAATAATCAAATTAATGGTGTTTCTAGAAAGTCTGAATCTTAATTTATAGTTTCATTAAAACTGTCTTAAAAACAGGCTAGCAGGATTATGATAAACTGTTAAGCACTATGATTTCGAAAAGAAAAATTTAAATGTGTCGCATTCAAGTGAAAGCCGGATATTATAATGGACACAAAGTTTGTGTTATTGCGAAATGCTTTCCCACGCAAAATCTTCAATTGGTCTCATGTTAATGAGGAATTATGTAAAACTTATCCACTAAGGCAGAAGATTAATTTAAATTAATCTTCTGTCTATAAAAATAAATGTTTATTATGTTTGTCCTCCATAGGTTCCTAAATCACTGATCCGATTATAATACAACTTTGGTGGGTGGTGCTGCGTACGCCTGCGAAGGTTTTTAGGCCTCAAAAACTCTGGAAACGAAGTCGCGGCAGTAGCTAGTATTCAACTATAAACCTTTATACCTATATGTTCCGATCTTCATTGCCAAAGTTTTATTACTAAATTAGTACCTATGACCTGCGTGACTGAATAAGGGCTTAGTCACTATTCAGCAATTTAAAACACACCATGTGTTTCGTGCAAAAATCAGTAATCGCGATCATATTCACACATCCGCCCGGTTGCGTGTCTCGGACGGGAATGCACGCAACGGGCCGGGCCCGCCACCACCTGTGCTCTTGCGCAGCCAACGTAGCTTGACCTACCGCACCGTGTTATTTCATATTGTCACACAAGATATTAAATAACTTTTACTTGAGTGAACCCTATTTTTTCTAAGACTTGTCAAGATGATTGATATCTTGATTTTGGTCCAATTTTTAATAATAAAATATTGTTTAAAAAATTTGATTGATATGTTTTTCTAGGTCAGGTTTCTAAGTCTTAACAAAGGTTACGTTTTTTTTTTCGACTGCTAATTTGTGATATTTTTCTCAAAAACTGCCTTGTCATTTGTTTGTGTTGAACGCGGGGTGTCAAGATAGATGGCGTTCTAAATACGCTTCATTAAATAAGATAAATAGTTTGTTGAAAATTAGGAAAACTTACAGACTAGTAGAATAACCCTCGTCTACTGAAACACTGTTTAGTTTAATCTGTTGGTCAAACCACAAGTCAAGTGATTTGATTGGCTGTTGTTTCCGATAACCAATCACAATAGCTCACATGAGATATGACAGCAGATTTATTGATTGTCACTTGATGAAAGCAAAGCAGCGTTGCTATGTTCCGGTTTGAAGAGTATGTGTCGTGGGTGCCGGTGTAATTATACAGGCACATGAGACATTTCAACTTTGTTTCTGGGGTTGGCAACGCATCTGAAAGGGCTCTTGTATTGAGATGTCTATAGGCAGCGGTGACCACTTAACATCAGGTGGGTCGTCGGCTTGTTTGCCATCCGATGGCATAAAAAAACTTTACAAAAATGGGGCTTGACTACAAAAGAAGACAATATTTAAATTGCATTTCTACGCATCTCCTAAATCAGTTATGAAAATGATGACCGATAATGGAACTGTGCCCTTTACACAGCCATACATGCATATTATTCAATCTGTGGGTGTACTCTCAATACTCCCCCACATAATTTTTTAAAGATGTCAAGCGTGACGCTTATTTTAGCCTCATTAATTATTATTAATTAATACGGACTAATATTCAAATTTATGAAATTGTCTAGAATATTCTTTAGTACACAGAGTACTTAGCCGTTATTAGCATTTCGGGGATGAGCAATATTTTAACAAAATAACAACATGTACTTATAATGTTCAAAGTCGTAAGGCCATCTACATCCTTATTTCATTAGTACCTATGTACTTGTAGTCACAACAACAAGGTTTACGTCAATCTGTTTGGACTTATACACTTTTTAGGTAAAAAAAAAAAAACTTAGTGTATTAGTTATATTAATTAAATAACAAAAGCATTTAAAAATACTTCAAAATCCAAATCGTTTAGCAATTTTTTTAAAGTTAATTACCTAACTAATATTCCACTAGTAGACAATTTTGAAATATTACTCGTCTAACTTAATTGAAATGAGACCATTAAGAGACAGTTTTGAAATATTGAAGAAGAGAAAAGGGAATGACCCATTACTGAACTAGTTTAATAAAAGTACGTTTATATAGAAGCCTAAAAATCATATGCGCAACGCGTCATAAAGAGCGGTTTCCATTGGGCGAGCACCCGCGACCAGGTGGCATATTTTTTTATCCTCCAACTGGCAGATGTTTCACCTCTGGGGGCCATTTACCTCACGCTCACTAGACTTCTATCGGTTGTACAGTCAAGGGCAAAAATAAGTATATAGTAAAATTGAACAACGATTTTGTCCCAGTGTTTTTGAATTTCAAAAAAAATTCTTGGTCACTCATAAACTCGCTTTTGAAATATGTCATTTGTAAACATATTTTTGTGCTTTACTGTACTGCGATTTAATTAAATACTAGCGTTTTAGTACGTACAGGGTCATAGGCCCTTTTGTCTATGCGTAGGTTGTTCGTCTGTTGATTTCAACGAACTTTCAAATGTTGAGTTAATTTTAGAATATTTTTGGAGGTTATATCAGGTTTTTGTGGTGTGATATCTTTAACTGGATTGGTTTACTGTGCTGTCAGAATAAGGATGAGGCTGTACTAGACTTGGGCAAATCCTACTTGATTTTAATTGATATTTACGTAATGACATGTCTCTCAACTCACACAATCGAACTAACTCTGACAAAAAATGTCACAATATAACTAAATGCCAATTCTAATTTGAATATAAATCGGCAAGTTAACAAATTAATCGTTTTGTCTCATAGTAAAAACACTTTTTAGTGTTGAAAGTTATCATGGCTTCAATTTGCGTCATTGATATTTGTTAAAATTAAGTCTGTGTTGTCAGACAGTAATATTTTATATTTAGACTTAATTATCTTTGACATTAATAATATTTTACCGGCAAAATACAGTTATCTACGATAAGTTCAGTTAATACTTAAGTACATAACTCAGTTGATATTTAATTTATTCGACGATTTGGTTAGCGTAGCGGCTGCTGCGCTGCGTGTCGCGGGTTTGATTGCCACGCGGAACAAATTCCGGATCTAGTTGTTTATATGTATGTAAGTTTATACACACACACACCCAAACATACTATCACGCCTGTATTCCCCAAAGGGTTAGGCAGAGGTGTACCAATGTACACGCACATTTCTCCGGTATGTTTTTGGTCCTATGTTATAGGGGCGAGCCTATTGTCATTAACTGGGCACAAATCCTAACTCCGAGCTGCTACTAAGATTTTGATAGAAAAACCTAACAGCACTTTTTGCTCGACCTGGGAATCGAACCCAAAACCTCTAGCGTAGCAGTCGCGCTTAGGACCACTAGGCCAACGAGGTAGTTAAGGTAATGTAAGTTTATATGATTAATTAAACGCACCCATGATATAGGCAAAAATCCCAGCAACAAATGCTTGGTGAATCTGAAGACTGAGGCTGCACTATTTTACATTATTTTTATTAGTAATCTACGATTGATTAAACACTGTTTATGATTATAGATAAGGAGAAATGTTACAGTTATACTGTGCACATGGAAAAAAAAACTCGTGTGACGTTAAAAATCATCTTTTTCCGGTTACCAGCATCAGATGGTACTTCATTAAAATAGTTTATCTTGGCAGTGTTTGTTAAAGCTGGCAAAATGTTTGATAAAGAAAAAGCGTAACAAATGGGTAAATATAAATATTATACATAAAACGCTCTTTGTGAAACTTCTAGAAAAAAGAAATAGAATATGGATTATATATTTAAAATATTTTACTAATGGTATGCCTTAGTAAAATAACATTTTTAGTATGTTTGATATTTATATTGAGAAAAGCCAACCAAAGTAAGGTGTTAATACTCTATGTAAATAAGTTTACTTTATACATTTATTAATGTCATTAACTAACTAAGTAACTTAGTTAGTAACTGCTTCGTTGGCGCTGAAAGGTCATGGGTTCGATTCCCAGGTCGAGCATAAAGTGTTACTGGGCTTTTCTGTAAAATTCTCAGTAGCAGCTCGGAGTTAGGATTTGTGCCCGGTTAAAGGCAATAGGCTCGCCCCCTATTACATGGGACTTAAACATATCGGCGAACTGTGGGTGTACATTGGTACATTTCTGCCTAACTCTTAGGGGAATAGAGGCGTGATGGTATGTTACGTGTTATGTAATTTTGATATGCTTTGACCATGAATGTTTGTAGAAAATTCTTGCAGTATTTAAGGACGAAAGTAGGTATGTTAACAGTTACATCCGTTATATTCAATACTTATCATATTTTTATATTCAATCGAGTGCTTACTAAAAATCATAAAAAAGACAAATTCAAAAAATGTCTTATTGTTTAGCACTAAGAAAAAAAAGGTTATGAAATAAACCTAAAAACCAAAGGAACAAGGTATAAATTAAAGTAATACTTAATTTAAAAAATCTTAACAATTTCTTTATCAAAACGCGTCACCATATGTTCTTAATTGTAATATCGCTGTTTCCAAGTAGGTACATAGTTTTCATATCATTGTTCTTTCTTCGTCAGGGGTCGACAACCTTGCTAATATACGCCAAATTTGCATTTTAACAACGGCCCGACTGTATTTGTTACGCAAGCTTTTAAATGTTAAGCAAATTGTTTTCAGATATGGGCGAATGTTTTTGTTAAAGTGTATAAAGCCATAGAATATTTTGGTTTTGAGTGTATTTAAGCAGTTACATGATAGGTTTATTATGTCTCTAGAAATCTTTATAGCATAGCTTTTGCACGCGACTTCGTCCACGTGGAATTCTTGTCGGTAATTCTGTAGTTTTTTAACAGTAAAACTATTTTTGGTAGTTGGACTAGTAGTGGCCACCAGTCGTGAGCACAAATGTCATGTTGATTTTTGGGATTTTGGGTTCTTTTCTGGGTTTTTTGGGCCGTGGATGCTGCACGCGACTGATCCGTCAGTTGGACCGAACTATAACCGAACGATAACTTGACATTTGTGCTCACGATTTCGACTAATATACTTCCAGAGATTACCTCTTATGAATTAAAAAAAAATACAGTGTACATTGAAAAATTACAACTACATGTAAAGATTAAAATAGACAGAAAAGTTTTGGCTACATAACGCTTAATAAATTCCGTCCTAAAGGCAAGTGTACCTACGACGCGACGACATATCAAGCTATACATCTCCAGTATATACAGTTGACCTTTCATTATACATACAACCCGTACATTCAGAGTTCGTCTTATACTGGAAATGTATACCTTGATAATGTTATCATGATAGTAAAAATAGTTTTTATATCATTACAACGTTAGGTCAGGGTCAATTAATGTCAAATGCTAATACATAGTTGTCAACCGAAGTATAAATCATTGACATGAACGATTTCCTGGTTTTTACTGAAGTTGATTGTTATTAATAATTTGTAATGGACATGCAACTTTTAAATCCTAACTAATATTATAAATGGGAAAGTAAGTTTGTTTGTTACCTTTTCACGCCTGAATCACTGGAGCGATCATCCTGATATTTTTCATATACGTTGTCAGGTGTACAGAAACAGACGTAGGGTATATTTCGTCCCGTAAGAAGGAGCTGTTCCCGAGGAAAAAAACAACAATAACGTTCTTATGCTCTACGTGTCTTTTGAATCACGATTGAATTTAAATACCTTGTCTTTGTCACTTCTGAGCTAGATTAGAGTCAAGAGCTTACTCATCTAGAAAAAACAAATCCTATACATTTTGCGAGCCTAGACTTCTAGATTGTTCACACAGACGTACATAAAGTCACGAGCAAAAGCTAGTTCGAAAATAAATCTTAATATTCACACACTAATTAAGAACTAATCATGCTGATTAAGTGTTAAGATAATGAATAAATTAATTTGCCTACTACTTAGCAGTATTAATAAAACTAGTTTGGTGGCCGCAGAGGGAGTTACTGAACTCTTATAGCTCGATAAAGATTAGCTCTTACATTCGCAGCTGACTCTAAAAACAAGTCTTATGAGTATTGAGCGTTTTATTTAGCAACATTGTGTAGGATATGACTATAAATTATCTATGGAGAAGGAACAAGGCTAGAGATGACGTTTTTGAGGAAGAATGTGATATGTATACGATCATAAAGTCTTGAATAACAAAGAAGATCTAAACAGATCATAAAACAACAATGAGAAGGTGATAATAGGGTTTAAATACCAATGTCCGAGGTTAATCTTTAGTAATACCAAAAATACAAACAAATTCACGACTAAACCACTCAACCGATTTTGATGAAATTTGGTACGGGGTAAGTTTGAACCCCAAGAAAGGATATAGGCTACTTTTTAATCTGCGACTTTGTCTGCGACCGTGATAACCGACATTATTAACAAAAGCTTATAGAAAAGTATTGATTGCTGAAGATTAGGCAATCAAGATAACATTAACAAAAAGACAACAGCAGAATCATAACAACAGTCTCAATAATCCACAATGAGTGACCTACACGAATTCAAAAGATAACGAACTACATTTTGGTACTCGTATTAATCCCATAGACCAGTTTTAACAAAAAAATGTCGGCCTATTTAAAGATATTTGCACGTAAAACGGAATCAATGAACCGTTTGATTCGCTAAACGTTTGACATGGGTCTCTGAACTCGAGTAGCGTTATGATCGGATGCGACACACTGTTTTAACCAATTTTATCTATTTTAATGACACGGTTTTGTAGTACAATCACATTTAACGAGGTACCAGTACGTATCAATTCATTTTATACTGTACAATAAAGGATACATACCTTGGCTGCTTTTATAGTTTTGCCAGTTGCATATTTCGCCATGATTTCCAACTTTTCGTTAAACTTCTGGGAAATGAGTCAAGTAGGTGCTATTTTGTCCAAAGCGTCCATGTTTTTTCGGCGTAGGCAACAATTTTCAGCTATTAAAATATTAACTACTACACGTGGCTTTGTTTTAATGGTTTGAAACGACAATCTAAAATTAAGTTCTTAAAAACCTATGACGATATTGCCAATTCAACAGTATTACATTTCAAGGCAGTGTTACAAGTTTGAAACGAAGTTATGATATTTTCAGTCCTACCCAGCGCCCTTTAAAAGCTTTCGGGAAGTTCAATGAATTAAATAATGTCCTTCAGAAAGTTCTATTATAAGGATTTCTATCAAATCCTTCACAAGATCATCTTTCTTTACAATATTTTGTTTCCGGGCCAGTAGGCAGCGTAATTGCTTTCCTACAATGTTGTGACAGATCATCTTTTTCATATTGGTTAATCTGATTTTACTCCATATTTTTCTTGCTTTTCTGAGAATTTCATTGTTTGGCTGATAGTTTTAGCGTCACTATCTATCGGCTCATACACTTTGTCTATCGTAGCCAATTCTAGGTCGTTGGAGGTGCTAATAGATGTGAACACATCGTGTTCAGGTTGGTCATTGTTTGTGTTCTTTTTCCGTACTGTTGCTATGCCGTTTTGACAATTTTGATTTGTGCGTATGTTGATTTATTAGCGTATATTCTCAAACTCGTCCATTACAGATTCTTCGCAGGCTACCTCGGCCTCTAAATTATGCCTCTAAAGCCCATCTGTATTACAATCTACTTCTAAAATAAACTCCTTAGCTTCCTCTCGCTCAATATTCAATACAATATTATCGACCGCAATCGCCCCTTTACCCATCAGCAAGTGAACTTGACCTGTGAATTTCGCGCTAACGTCTAATAATAAATGTATTTTGAAAACAAATCAAACCGCCCGAAGTTCGTATACATTGACACGCCTCGAGGTTCTAAAAGTTCAATGCACTAAAGGACGTCTGCGATTACATGGGCTTTGTACATTTTCTTTACAATTTCCATATCTATTTACAGATTTATTGATTGTAAGAAAACTTTTGGCTTTTCTGTTGTATTTGCCAATTCTTTTAATATACTTTTCTGGTTTCCTGGGATATAAAATAACGTGTCGTTTCCTCAAATACCAACATACAATGTACTAACAAAAACATTCGATATCGTTAATTCTTCATATTCTCGTGGGACTTTGTCGTCATTATCCTTGAAGCCTTTAGTAGTAAATATTTTGCTAATATTTACTGGCTACTGACCCTTATTCATTTTATCAGTAATTACCAATAACTACAATTATCATACAGTGTTTAGTTTTTACGTTTATTACTTTTATAGTTGGCTTATTTAAAACGCGTATTCACTTAAATAAATATATTTGGTTTTTTCAACTAAATGCGATGACGTATGTCTCCTATTTGGCATGTGTTATTTGAATACCTTTTTACTATCCTATTCAGAGCATTAGAGTTCTTTCATAAATTCAAATATTTGGCCTCTTTGTTGTTACAATTCAGCTCCTGTGTGTATTCTATTTCTGTTTGCTTATTTTTACGGCTTCTTAACAACACAACGGTAATCACCTGCCATCCAGTCACTCATTGCTCATTTGATTTGGTAATTCGGATTTTTCACCGTCTTTACCGAACTAGGCCATGTCTGTGATTCCAGTCGTTTGTTTTGTTACTATTTTCGATTCAACACGTCGTAGGTGTAACATCTCACAGATTAATACAAAAATAGATGATTCCAGGTCACTGAACATGGTCTGTTGAATACTGATCCAACTTTATGAATTTATGCGAAGTGGATTGACCGAGATCAAAGCTCACAGGATTCCGATGAAATGTGTTGGTGGCATTTGGTAGTCGAAATGAAAATGATACCATTTATGATTAACTACCTATTACTCATATGTGTAACAAAGACTACAAGCTGAAAACACGGGTGTTATATTTTTGGAGTAACGCTGTTATTTACTTGGACTGCTATAGGGAGCATCGACCGGCCTAGGTCGTTTGTGCATTCAGATTTGGAAAGTGTGTAACCGTCTTCGTTCAGGATGTTTATGATTTCTTCGTATTTTTGCGGTTTCCATATAATCATTTATAATTTTATCAAATCTAGTACAGTGGTTACCTTATTAAATCATTATCCACTTCAATCACCTCCTATGCGTTGAATTGGCTTCGCCTTGACTGTTCGTTAGGAGGTGGAAATGGATGGCTTTTGCTTACTTCTCCGCTCCTTTTCTGATTAATTTCGTTGCGGGATCCAAGACAGTTGAATCGTTTCTCTGGGACTCGTCGAGCTTCATTGCCTCGGCGTTTTTCTGGCGGTCTCCACTGTTGATTCTGGCTTTCAGGAGTTGCAGTGCTTGGGAATAGTATGGTGGACTTGTCCGACTCTCTCTTGACTGTTTGTTATTGTTTACGATTCTCATATAACAAAATCGTAAAAGTATTTTGTATACTATTTGCTATTTCTTGATTTATTTACACATCAATGAAAACAACTTTCAGTTTGTTATTTTTCTACCTAAAATTATCACGCACTGCGATTTTATTCATTCTCAATTGGGTCAAAATAATAATAAAGCTTTTATTTAAAGTACAGTACATTTCACATCTATTGGTCTTCCATTCATATGTTTGAATAAACTTAAAGCGTGCAAATATCGTTCTATCGTTGCTAAACTCGAGTTGAGTAATGAAATGAGAGTAGGACAGTGCGACTGGTTGACCAACAAACCTTTGAAATGAGACGACTAGACTGACAAGATTGTGGGGATAAAAATAGTGGGTAGCAGATGACAACAGGATTGTACGAGCTAGTATTATAGCGCCGCTGTGTGCTCATCGTCTAAGACTTGTTGTGTAGCAGAAAATAACGGTTTGTCAGAATTTAACGCTAAGTAAACAGCTATACAACATGAATTTAATCCATTATATAGTATATTTCAGGAAAAATTAAATATGGAAAAGAAATGTAACAGCTGTTCCATACATTTTGGTCGTGTTGTAGTACATTTTGGTAGGGAACAGCAGGTTTTTTTTAATATTTCAGAGTAGGTCTTGTAATAAAAGTCTTTCGTATTTATGAGCACTTTTACCCCCTGAAAGGTGTGAAAGGATTTTTTATAATTATTTTAAACAAGGACATGTAATAACAGATATAGTCTTATCGACAAGACTATTGAGAAATAGAAACATCATTTCAAAATGGTAAATGAAGAATTACTAAAACTGCAGCTAAAAATAACCAGACCTCTCCACCTTGCAGTCTTAAATGAAAATACAATCATCATAAACCCATTACGTCCAAGTGCACGCTAGTCTCCATATATTAGAAAATCGTACACCTAAGCACACCAGCTGCCGGCTGTTGGTAACAGAATACGTCCGGTGCGACGAGTGGCCAGCCACTGAGTAGCTACCGCTAACAAAAGGTCCGAAGTATGTGCTTGTTAGGCTTAGTAGGAAACACCTGATCCTTACAGCTTAGGGCGACGGTGGGAAAAATATACACGAGTATTTACTTATGATGGCAACAATCCCGCTTGTAATACTTAAGGTCATACCGGCGAGGCGAGTAGTGGATAGGTGAAAATGACAGCATGTATAAGTACAAACGTGTATAAGTAATACATACTTTATTAATGCAGCAATATAGTTAAATGTTGTACGAACAATACTCAACAAAATATTTCCATTCACGTCTCGCCAATCTTTGGTGGAAAAAGTCTGGATATGAGAGGCGAGAATCGAAATATTTGTTTAACTATATTACTACATATAAAGAGTATTTATTGCTATGCCGAAAGAATACACAAATCGGGCGCGAGCCGGCACGTGCCAGCGCTGGTCGGTGCGGTACATCTTTCGGTGTGAAAGGGCCAGCGTGATTTCATTTCTCGCACATCCAATGTATACCTCGCTTCGCCGGTTTAAAACCACATTTTAAAGGTTTGGAGGAACAGTAATGATTCTTCCCTCTTCTCTTTTTCTTCGGGTTTCAGGCTTCTTTCGGGGTATCTAATTAGATAAGATGGGAACGGTTTTGAATTAATGGTGGAAAGTTAATCCTATGCAGCAAGGATCCAATTGCTAGCTTCAATTTGGTACAAGCCTGAAACCCGAAACTAAACTGTTAATATGAGGAAACTACAACTAAAAAAGAGCGTCAATTTTCGTTGGATATTCCTGTTATAAAATAATAGAATTTTATCAAAACTAACCAATCGAAACAGCCGTGTTACTTAAATAGGCTATTGTTACCGTAATCAATGTAATAATATACGGAAAAAAGTGTAACTTTTTTTTTGGATTTTTTCCTGCTGTTTTGTTGGTTCTAAATAATATTTATTTTCCTTTTACAAACCATTATACTTAGTTGTAACATCACCTAAAAAAATATCATATTGTTTTTGACTTTTTAATCGCCTTTAATGACGTCTTTGCGTGATGCTGTATAGCCTATACTACTCCTCAGGAATCTGGCTATCATATACAGAAATATTTTTTCTAATCCGACTGTTAGTTCCAGAGATTAGTGCGTTCAAACAACAAAACAAGCAAACAAAAAAAACCTCTTCAGATTTACTATGTTAGTTATAAAGGTCAGCGACGTTCTCTCATTATCTAGTAAAATCATTAGTGTGTTTGAATCAAAACATCAAAAACTGGTCAAGACATTAGTGTGTTGGGTGCACTATGTTGGCGCCATTGCCTTTATGCATGTATTTGGCTTATTATAACAGGTTCGACAACATTCTAGCGAGGCAAGCTGAAAATTATATTTAACTAGAGAAATGTTTGACACAGTGCTGCTGTTTAGGGCCTTATTTATCTTTTATAAAACAACGCCTCATTGTAGCCATGATCTGCTAACCTATTATCTATTGATCTGCTTACCATTATCCTCCATCTTCAATTCATCAAACTTAAACTTAAAACAGTTTATTTCAAATAAACTAGTTGCCCGTTCTAAATACTAGTTTCCTATGGAGGTGAACGAGCAAAAAACTCCAAGAATATTATTTTAATCATCTCTGCTAGTCGCCATCTCAGTATTTACCCTTCTTTAGACATAATTATAATAATACTAGCTGTATATAAATTCCGTTCAGCCGCTTAATCGTAAAAGAGTAATAAACATCAATTTATCCTCACAAACTTTTGCGTTTTTTCAACTCCATCGTTTTTTTTATCATCTCCTACTTCACTCAAACATGGCTCACGACTAACCTCTCTTTTATCTTGCATTGCATACTTATAACACGATACGTTTGTAAGAATCCGTTGAATAAAATTATTTCTTGACGTTGTTCCGTTTACATCAATTAATCAAATCAGTCCACCACGAAATTGCATCATGAAAATCCGGTCCTTCATTTGAGTTTATGCTTAAACTATACGTAATAGAACTTAATTGTGATTAGATTAACAACTAGTTGTAATTAAGTGTGTAACGATCACTGCGGTCACATCGAACCAGTTTGTGGTAATTTGTTTGCAAATTTGAGGGAACTAAACCACACATAGCGGCGGGGAAATGGTATTCGTTGGAAATTATTTGATGTATGTCCTATTTATAGGGCTAAAGAGTTTCTTTTTGTTTGAACAAGCTAATCTTAGGAATAATTTTTCTAATACTGTGAATGAAATTGTTTCGTTAGTGGGAGGCCACATTAAACATAGTCTATGGCACTCTGAGATAACCCTGACTGTCTAAGCTATGTTCTATGGTACGTTTGACTTGCGGGTGAAACGGCGAGTAGAAGTTAGTTTAGATACAGAATTGGGTACTGGACACCGCCAAACAAGTGACATACTTTTTATGAGGTTTCAAAACGCGATTCTACCATAGTTTTTGTGTAGTAAAACTGTGACCTTCCCTTACACTTGATTAACAACTCAATTGATTAACTATTTATGTATTAAAACCCAATTAAAAATTCAATTTGATTGTTAAAATAAATTGAGTTTTCAGGGTTAAAAATAAAGCTTTATTTAAAGAAATTGTGTCTACAACTCAATTGATTAACTATTTATTTATTAAAAACTACCTAAAATATAATTTAATTGTTAATTGAAAATGAATTGCGTTTTTAGGGCTAAAACAAAATGTTTATTTAAAGAAATAGTGTCTTTAAATGGTTGGGTGTCAAGTACCCAATCAATGTATTGCCCCGATGGGGACTGCCCCGTTGGTCTCGTGGTCGCAAGAGCAACTGATGAGCACGGGGTCCTGGGTTTGATTCCCGGGTCGGGCAAAAAGTGTAATTGGGTGTTTCCGTTACGAATTTCCCAGTAGCAGCCCGGAGTTTGGAAGTTGTGGTGGTGTGACACCCCTGTGCCTCGGAAATCACGTAAAGCCGTTGGCCCCGGCTGTCATTCGTAGATCTTTGACAGTCGTTACGGATAGTCAGAAGCCAGAAAGTCTGACAACCAGTCTTACCAAGAGCTATCGTGTTACCCAGTAACTGGGTTGTGGAGGTCAGATAGGCAGTCGCTCCATGTAAAACACTGATATTCAGCTGCATCCGGTTAGACTGGATGCCGACCCCAACATAGTAGGGAAAAGGCTAAGTAGAGCAGCAAGTACCCAATCGTATGTTAGTAAACGGAAACTGAACAGCAAACACTTGTTAAAGGACAATGTTGATGGTAACATTACTTGGAATAGATATATTTAACTGAAATACAGTGTGACATTACGAATGAGATATAGTAGTCGCCACGAGTCGTGAGCATAAGCGTCAAGTAAATTCTTGGGTTCGCTTCTGGGTTTTTTTGGGACGCCGACGCTGCACACTGTCGGTCCGACAGACGAACTAATCGCATGCAGCGTCGGCGCCCCATTAAACCCAGAAATTAACTTGACTCTTGTGCTCACGACTCGTGGCGACTACTATTCATTAAAACGTAATAAATTAAAGAAACAGGCTACAATAAATATTACAAAAGTTTTCAACAGAATAAAGTATTCGACCATAAATTCAGTGGTTGGCATTTCCGGTTCCAATGCCGCATCGGAGGGATTACCTGCATTGCTTATTATAAATATTTGTTCGCAATATGGTAGGTGTTAAATGACATTTAACGATAAAAAAAGTTACACATATTCATCCCATCATTGAGATCAGTTTTTTCTTTCTGGACATAACTTGGAGATCTTCTGGTTACGGAGGGATTGAAGGTCAAAGTTACGACTTTCGTTTTCGATTTTTTTTTTTTACGAAATCAAGTTTGAAATGTTCTAACTAAACTTCTAATACCCCGATGACCCCTGTACTGTTTGATGCACAGTTACATTGAAAACAAACAATCAAACAAACAGTGATTTTGTCACATCAAAAACTTTTTTACCAAAAAAGACAACCGCCTTCAAAAACTTAACCTTGAAAAATAACTGTAGCTTTGGAAGTCGGCGGCTTTGGTTCTAGTTTGTTGTTTTGTATTGCCACCGACTTCTAAAGCACTTTTCACTGCTAAGTTTTTGAAGGCTCATTGTTCGCTTTTTGTAGGTACAGTCGCACACAGTCAAATTGAGAACCTCGTCCTTTTTTTAAGTTGGTTAAAAATAAAAGTCGTAGTTTGATGGGCAGTATGCCTAGTTAACGGCTACCTGTTTATTTTTTACACACCATAAGTATTGAGACCTTTATATTTGATATAAAATAAACAATATCTTATAGATTATTGGTAATAATTAACCTTGTCCAGATTATAACAGAAAAGAAAGAAGGAAGTATCAGAATATGCTTCGATAAATATTAGATATCATGTACAATGTTTATTAGCGATTATCCTTAGCGACAAGCATCCTAGCAAGTTCTATTCACTGAATATTTTCTCAAATGTATTGCTTTGCGGATTAGTATTGATTTTTCTTTATATAGCATTATTCATCCATACTACCTATATTAGGAAAAGATAAAGTGTGTTTATATCAGGTACACTCTGGAAGTACCTACTGATCTGATTACAAAAAAATCTTTTACTGATATGAAGCTACTTTATCGTCAAGTGCCATATTATTATGCTATGTTTTATGTAATATATATGATTAGGAGACACAAAGTCGCGGGCATAAACTGGTTACAAAATGATGGGTTCGGAAACTTAACTCGATTAACACTGATTAGGCTCGCTTCAAAAACATCGAGTACCTGTACACTCGCGAGTTACCTGCGACCGTGACACACTGTCACACATTTCAGGACACCAGCATCCTCGCCATTATAATTTACTCATTGTATAAAATCTTCGGGACACACTGTCATCATTGTTCCTAGTTAATGTGTTAGTGTCCAGTAGTTACAATCAGTCTTATCATAGTTCTGCGTTATTTATATAATTAGTAGTACCGAGTTCCGTTCGGGGGATTACCCGAGTTGTGCATTCGACATCTCTATGCAACTATGTACTCTTCAAACTGTCATTTCTACGAATACGAATGTTAGAGTGGAGACCACATTTTGGCATAGGCATACGGAGTGTAGGACATCTTACCTCCACCGTGTACGGTGGACCGACGATCTAGGTCCGATTTCCGCCAAAGCGGAGAGGAGAAGAGATGTCTCCTTACAACCAATCGGCTTGTGTTATTTTCACATTCGCCGTTTAGTTTCATAACACAGTATCCTATTGATTGTTTCGACTCATCTCCTCTCTCCGCTTTGGTGGAATCCGGGCCTTAGTGAAAGTGGCGAGCAGCGGATGGATGTGACCGCCCAAGACCAGGATTGTCGATCTTTTGGGGAGGCCTGCGTTCACCAGTGGACGGCTACAGGCTGATATGATATTATCATTTGTATAAAGGACACATTCCCACAGGCTATGTCGGGCCAATGTCGCAATCCGCAGTCCTTCCGTTCTCTATCTTTCAATTCTGCTCACCTATCTAATCATTGTTTTGCATTGCCGCCATTGTTATCCTTACCTGCCCACTTCCCATAACAACATTGTTAAAAGAGGAAAGGAAACTGCTTCGTAGTGTTTACGCGTTTCTTTTTCTACCAATAAACTTTTGAACAATGGCCGTTTGGTTCTTGGTAAAACGTAGGAACGAAGTGATCTGTGTTTGTAACACGTTTACATATCTCTGTCGGCTGTATGTTGAGTTTTCTTACTATCAAGGTTATGATTTTTGGATTCCTCTTCATTGTTACTTCTTGGTAGTACGTTGCTATAGTCATAGCTTTCTTCTTTCGCTTTAGCTGTCACTTTCGATCGTCTTACATTAAACTGTTTTAAGCCCGCGAAATCCGCGTCAAAGTTGACTTATTATCTCACGGGAACCGTAAATTTTTCCAGCATAGAGTAGCCTATGTGCAAACTATAATCTATCTCTGTGCTAAATTACATCCAGATTGATGCTTCAGTCTTTCTAGCGTGGTTGATGAATAAACATCCATCCAAACTTTCGCATTTAGTAAGATTCTATGACTTAAATTCATCTTTGTTAATACTGAGTTTTGAAACTTTGTCATTGTTGTGCAAACCTGTCAAAATATCAAAGACATTAATTTCAATGTCGATGCTTCTGATGTACTTTATTTGAGTGCCAAACAATGGATTACAAAGAACAAGAGTAGGCTAAAGTCGTTATAATTTTGACTGTCAACTTTGTCTATAATTAATTAAATACTTTGACCTTATTTGCTTTCTTGTAAACAAAAAATTCTTTGTCACAAGATTACATTACTGTGTAGTGTAAATAGTATGACTATCTTAATCGTGCTTTTGTTCGTGAGTGACCCACTTGTAACATGAGAGTGACCCATAAACCGCTATTGTTCACAATTATAATAATAACCTTTTCTCGTAACACTTTACTGGGCCTTGTAGATGACGTGGTTTATCGTGGCAGCTTATACGAGATGTTAAACGCAGTAATTGAAGGATCTTTTCTTACAAAAATTTTGATAGTAATATTTCTTCGTCTAATGACTAATTTAGAGTCATGCACTTCAAAATATATTTTCATGGATAAATTATGAATCTTAGTAAGCATATTAAAGACATCGACTGAGACAGTGCCTATGACGATGGACAATAGTGTAGCTTTCTATTAGTGATTTTTTTTACAAACAAACAAATATAAACCTATGTATTCATAATATTAGTATAAGAGTATAGATCTAGTCAGCTTACGCAATTTAAAATTTAGCTGAGACTGCTGAAACCGAACCAATCAATACAACAACATCTTCGTATACGTGTCATGGATTCCCAGTATAGGAAGTTAAACGTTATTCTGTTTCCAGCTCCAGTAGGTTATCCGTGATCCAACATGTATGCAATGTCCGTGACTGTGATACTAAAGCAATTAGAATATGCGACTCCACGTGGATTTCAGTTATACAATGGATTGGCTTCATACAGAGAGGGTTGTGCTGAAAGAAATTATCGGAATAATAAAATGAGGAGTTATCTGTATTAATATTATAAAGCCGAAGGGTTTGAATGTGCGAAATAACTGATCCAAATCTGAAAATATTTCGCAAATAGGAAGCTACGTTATCTGTCAGTGCTATATTTTATGTAATGAACATAGGTATCCGTAAGAAAATAAACGCGGTAGAAGGCCGAGCTAAAGGTTACTCTTTTAAATTAAAGGGAAAGATCACTTACTGACTAAACATGAAATCCTCGAAAACTACTTCACTTATGAATATATGTCCCCTCTTTGAGGAGTGGCTGGAGAGGCGCCACGGCGCCCTCACCTACCGCCTGACGCAGGTCCTCACCGGACACGGGTGTTTCGGGAGGTTCCTGCACCTCATCGGGCGGAAGGAAACGTCCGGGTGTCACCATTGTGTGGATCGCCCCGAGGACACGGTGGAGCACACCGTGGCGGTATGCCCCGCTTGGGCGGAGCATCGCCGAGTCCTCGTGGCGGCCATCGGCGGCGGCGAACTCTCGCGTCCGGCCCTGGTGCAAGCCATGGTCCGGAGCGAGAGGGAATGGGATGCAGTCGCCTCCTTCTGCGAGGCAGTAATGCTTGAGAAGGAGGCGGCGGGACGGTTGAGACAGCGGTTCTCCCGTCCCAGCCGCCGCGGTAGACGCTCCGGACGTCGGGAGCCGCGAGACGACTCCCGGCCACCGTAGATACTGGCCTGTGGACGGTGAGCAATGGGTAGCTCACCGTCCTTACGTTGCATAACGACAGGCCGTGTCGACGGCGCGTTCGTGTTCCACGCGCGCCTCAAAGAGATGTCAGCAAAAGGAAGGGGCCACTGAGGGCCGATGCCTGCCGGGGCTGCGGGTTGTTCGCAAGAGATACCGCGCCCCCGGAACGCAAAGGGCACAAGAAGGAACATGGGTGGGTTTTAGTCAGTAAAAGTCTGACACTCCCTCCCGCCCCGCCCAGGGCGGGAGAAGTTATTTGATGATTTCCCACCCAAGAAAAAAAAAAAAAAACTTATGAATATATATTTGACAATTATATGACATTGAATAAAAAAATTGCGGATTTTGCGACAGGGCTGAATTGAGGGGTCTTGGATTACCACACAAGCGAAATCACAGGCAAAAACTAGAAAGATATAAGTCAACAAGGATCTGTGGTCACGGGCTTTATATATTGTTGGAGATGCATCCCAATTTGTAAACGAAAGACAGCAAAACTTCCAATATTCCAATCTCGAAATAGAATAATTTATACTATAAGATGACTAATTCATATATTTCTATTGTTTCAGCGTACGGCAAAGTGTTTTTAGTTAGGAAAAAAGTCGGCATTGACGAGGGCAAGTTATATGCCATGAAAGTGTTGAAAAAAGCATCGATAGTACAGAAACTGAAGACTGCTGAACATACTAGGACTGAAAGACAGGTAAATGACGATGTATTAACTAGTACTTAAGATAAAAGTCACCAGAATATACCAGAAATGAGATTTGTGTAACGCAGAGCGTGGCAAAGAATATGGCGGAACAAAGGAAAAAAACAAAATAATATATAGTTCTTAAGTTTAAAGAATAGGACTCCATTCCATGTTATGCTAGATGTCTTACAAATATTGAATCTTTAAAACGTTACAAATAGATAGGGTAGATTAGTACATATTATAGTTAAAATTTGTCCGAAAAATCCTGCAAATTTTCTCTCAAAAAGGATTTAGATCTCATTCAATTGAACAAATATGATGTATTAAATACGAAGATACGGCTGACTCAGTGGCTGAGCGAGTAGCTGTTGCACTGGGTATTGCGAGTTCGATCCTCACTTGGCACATGTACGTATGGCCAACAGGTAGTTATTTCAGGTTTGGTTGTTTGTGTATGTGAGATTATGTGTTTGTAAACGCACCCACGAAAAAGCCGAAATTAATAGTATGAAGCTAAATTTTTGTTAAAAATGAAAGATAAATAGTAAAAATTGAGTTATTTTACAAGCAAACGCTTGGAGCGTTTTTATGGACATTCCTTTCAATAAGAACATTTTTATTCCGGCGTACCCCAGGGATCTACCCTAGGTACTTTGTATTTCAATTCTATCAAATACCGAATTGAAATGTCTGTCGTATGTAAAATGTAATGAATTCAACAGGTCCTGGAGGCTGTGAGGGCGTGCCCATTCCTTGTGACACTGCACTATGCTTTCCAGACCGACGCCAAATTACACCTTATACTTGGTGAGTAGAGTTTATTTTGCAATATGGCGTGTTATAAATAGATAATCTCGAAGGATATGTGAAAACAAATGCTTGGCTGTTGCCGGTTCGGATTCCACAGTTTTGAAATCGTTTTTATTATCGATTCATTGGTTTGTTTTTAAAACTATAGGAACTTCAATATCGAAATTATCCATAGTATGAATCAATTAGATTCGCTTGATTGTGGTTATAAGTACACAATTAACTATTTTTTGAATGCAGTAGCAACGAAAATAGATTACTTCAATTTCTTCATTATAATCCCTACAAAGTCGCTTTTCGCCGTCTGTCCGTCTGCACGGTTAGATCTTTTTAACTCGGTAACGAATTTTAATGCGGTTTTCAACAATAGATAAAGTGAATCATGAGGATGGTTTTTACGTATAGAACATCACGCTACGACTAACGGCAGCGGAGCAGTAACCAAAGACGTATCTGCAAGCGGGTGACGCCTCAAAGTACAGAGCTTGTTATTGCATTAAAGTTGTCTTGCAAGTTTATCTGCATAATACGTTAATACGTATTATGCATTTATGCAGAATTTCATAGAGAATACTAATAGTATTCTCTATGAAATTCTCAGTAGCAGCTCAGAATTAGGATTTGTGCCTGGTTAATGGAAATAGGCTCGCTATTACATAGGACCTAAACATACCGGCGAACTGTGGGTGTACATTGGTACACCTCTGCCTAACCCTTCGGGGAGTACAGGCGTGTTGGTATATTATGTTATTTGAAGTACTAATAACTAAATGTTTATTTAAAACTCTGTCAGTGATAGGAGACACTATAAGTTTTATTGCACTTGATTAAAGTTCAGCTAGCAACGAACTTATCAAACTGCAATTATGCATTATTTAAATGCTGCACTGCACGTGTAAGCTACATATATAATACAACATCTTTAACGACATAGTTTTATTACTACTAAATCATTCATCGATTCTGTAGTCTCTGTTGTAGTAGAAAATGATGTGGCGGTTCAGTCACGTTGGATTTATGAATTTATGTAATGGGTTAGTTAAGACGTTATTCCTTCTTATTTCCTTTTAAAATCTTAGAATTCAACATGAAAATATTTTCAATAATTGACTACGTGAAAAGCCCTTTTATCATATTAGAAATTGTTTCTTTTGGAATCATAAATATAATGTACAATTCTTTACCATAAATACTAATATTATAAAGAGAAAAAATTGTATGCAAGATGTCTAGAATTATTTTTCGATTACAAAAGTTTTTCCCCTGATAGAAATCTATATTATTGCAAAGTGTTGTAGGATATGTGGTGACTTCCATGTGTACGGAATCACGGCCAGAAGCTAGTTCATTATATTTATAGATACTTTCAGAACCTTCTAGATTTGTTTAGCCTAGAATAAGGTTTGTCTTCTAGACAGCTTGACCAAAGCCTGCATCTTCTTTGAGTGTGACCTTTAGATTTATGTTTAAAATCAGTCCTAGAACATTCAAGACAAATTTTAATATAACATACCATCATAACAAAGTCGAGCAAAAACTGTGGGTTTTTCTATGGAGTTCTCAGTATTAGGTCGGAAGTTAAGGTCTGAATTAGTCTGAAAATTGGAATGTGGCGCACAATTTGTGGTACTAAGAGGGGCACGCGCGACGCTTCACGCGCCCGGCGACAAGCTCATACATGTTGGAAACATCACTTTTGTTATATTACCGCAAAGAGTTGTTCCTTGCCTACCTAACGTTTTGATTAAAACAGGTAAAAAGGGCTTTTGACCTCTTCCTTTCAAAGTTGAACAATTTTGAGAGGCAAGAATCACAATAAAAGCTTTAGATTTTGTGTGCCCTTCAAAAAGTTTAACAATCGTAAGTCACAGCACTTAAACACAATTAATCTTTTCTTAGACCGACCTTCCACGTGGCAAGTTGATTCCCACAGACAATTCTAGTCTTAAAGGAACAAGCGGTAATCTAGACTGTCTAAATCGATAGTCCAATGTCACCCGGGCATGAAGTCCTTTCGCCCCCAGCCGAGTCGCAGACCTAAGGTCTTTCAACCTGCTCCTGTTGTGTAATGCTAGGGTACGCGCCAAGGTAAGGTCGACGGACCCTGTTGACATGCCAACCTGGTTTGTTGGTCCGAAGTTCACGAGTGTCGATGTTGCGTAACTTTTGGGGGATGTGTCGATGAACTGAGCAAGGTTTCTTGAAGGGTGGTTCTTTAAATGAAGAAAGCAAGGAAGAAGTGTTCTGGTGGTTATAGTGTCGTCTGGAATTGTTGGGAGTAGTGAAGATTGTGGTGTTATGTTGGAAGTTCAACAAGCTTCCTAGTTACTGCTGTCCATCTATCATTGTTAAAGTGTACTTTATGGAGTACTTGATTTGGTTATGTAACGCTATACTTATAGCTTGCTTAGACCAAAGATTCCCCATGTTTTAATATCATTATTTACTACGCCTATAAATATAGAAGAAAAGTTTTGATACTTAAATTAAAATATTTCTTTGGTATTTGCTCAAGAGCAAGTATCAAAAATATATTTAAATGTTCCTTCAAAAATATAATTCCTCACCGCAGTAGAAGTCAACCCATCCATTGATTCTCCTTACAGATGTACCAACAAATGCAAGATTCAACGCATGTATTTTTAATTGTAAATGCTCCATGGCTGCCGATGCTCGTATGCCGTTACATATAAGACGTACAATTTGAAATTCTATTAGATTGGATTAATTCGTCTGGTTGCAACTGGTCTGCTTTTAAAGCCGTATCTTTAGTTTTTTCTTGATTCATTTCAGTTGATTCTAGTACTTATGTTAGATTTGGCCTGTTACTAGAAAGGTCTTAGTGCGTTGTCTTCTACTGAGGGTATCCTATTATATACCATTACGCCTGTATTCCCCGAAGGGTTAGGCAGAGGTGTAGCAATGTTCGCCGGTAAATTTAGGTCCTATTTTGGCACAAATCCTAACTTCGAGCTGCTACTGAGAATTTCATAGGAAAACCCAATTAGCACTTTTTGTTTGACATGGAAATCGAACCCAGGACTTCTAGCGTAGCAGTCGCGCTTCGTACCACTAGGCTCACGAAGCAGATCCTATTAGTACTAGCAATATCGCCTTCGACGTCTAGCTTTGGGCAATCAGTCTTATCCTGGTATTCTATCAAACATATTGTGGTCCCCAGTGTTGGTCTCCTACCATTTCTGTATTCATAACAACTCAATTAAAAAAATGGGATCAGTAATGACTTCTGAGGATATTTTAAAGTGTCACAATATGTTTACATTGTTGTCTATCTCATTTCAACGTAACAAATCTAATGATAGTTGAACTTTGTGCTCAGTAAACTTAAGAGTGCCAGAGATCTCTACGGGAATACAAAATGGAATATATTTCCGAAGTTGAAAGTAGTGAATGAAGTAATCTTGTCTTGAAAGCGAACAATATTGAAGAGTACAGACAACTTAAGTTTTATATAAATATCTTGTTCTGTATGCTCTGTGTGATCTGATAATTAGATTTATTTTAAGTATAAGCCGTAGTAAAAAATCATCGGGTCGTCTCCTTTCACATAGCAACATTGGCTTATTGTAAATGTAGGTCAACACGCTTCTGTCTACCACTTCGAGGACCACAACCGTGATAGTTATCTGATAGAACTTTCTCCAGAACCATAGCGACCTTAATGAAGGATTTATTGCCAAAGTATCGCACATACATCAATACTATGACTAATTGACTCGATTCTGTGTACGAATCTAACTCGGACATAAGCGTGTCAAGGGGATACCGGCGTCCCTTACGCAACGATCTGCATTTGTATATTTTAAACCTTGTTGTAAAAGGAATTGGGTCTTCTATACATTGCAGGTCAATACGAACTGCGACTCGCGAAATCGAGCGGTTATGTATCGATATATTTGGTTATTAATGTAATGAAATTATAGCGAGGTATGGTTTTGAGAGGTGTTGTTGTACAATGTTATACAATTTATTTAAATATATAAATAAATGTTATATGAATGAACTTTGAAAAGGAAAGTTTGTTATTAGCATAATAAAAACATACGTAACTATGTTTGATTTTATGCTGATAATTACAATTTTATGGAGCTTTCATAAAAACATGCAGATGTTGTTAAACTTTAGTTAATTCGCGTAATATTACAAGTAACCTTTGATCTTACTACTTTCATAGTATTTAAAAAATTAATTGTCATGCATGTCAAATAGATAAAACATCTATTCAGTAGAATATCTCACAACGTAACACAGAATTTCTCATGCAAAATATGCCATTCCCAATGATACAGCATATCTATCGTCTAATGACATACATCGATTCAATTAACAGTAACAAATACTATTATTATAACAGTACTAGCTTCTGCCAGCGACTTCGCTTGCGTGTTTTTTTTCACCCGCTTTAAGTTACGTCTTTGGTTACTGCTCCGCACCTATTGGTATTAGCGTGATGTTATATAGCCTATAGCCTTCCTCGATAAATGAGCTATTCAACACAAAAAGATTTTTTCAATTCAAACCAGTAGTTCCTCAGATTAACGGGTTCAACCAAACAAACAAACCCTTCAGCTTTATTATATAGATTATATTATAATTTTATATATTTGAAAACTATTTCCCAATTAAGAATTGTATTGTTATTCGATTTGGCAGATCATATAATTAGTGTATAAAGGTACTTAACAGAACCGAAAGTGATATGTTCTTCCCACCATTGCAATTTTGTTTAATTACGGAGATATTTGAAGGTCAAACTTATTTTTTTTTTCCATGTTGCTTTACGAAAACAAGTTTTAAATGGAACTTTTAATACTCCCTACGGCCCCTTGTAAATAATCCATTGTACGTACCTTTCTGCACAAACATAAACAGTGATTCATCACATCTATACTAATTTGTTTGGTTGAGCGCGCTAATCTCAGGAACTGCTGGTTTGATTTGATAAATTATTTTTGTGTTGGATAGTTAATTTATCGAGAAAGGCTTTAGGCTGTATAACATTACGCTACGGTCAATAGGTGCGAAGCAGTACCCAAAGACGTAACCTAAAACCGGTGAAAAAACTGCGCGAGCGAAGTCGCTGGCAGAAGCTAGACAAAAATAAAAGTCGGTTCCAGCAATAATTTTTGCTCAATGTTAGTTTCATGGACAGTATGCATAGTTTACGTAGACATGTTTCTCCAACTCTTTTTAAGACATGGTCCAGGTACATTACAGGTACAGGTCCAGTACGTCGATACGTACCTATGAGATGTACTTGACCTTTATTATAGTTGGAGTAAGCTGTTTGAAGAACGAAGAAACTAATCAAATTATTGCTAAGCAAGGCAGCTGCTTAAGTATGACTTTTTGTGAATTGTCTAATGACTCCCCCATGCTTTATGGTGTCTCATCTATGTTATATCAAATAATCTATCACTCTATTGCCATCATCTTGCTCACTCACACACATACCAACACGCCTGTATTCCCCGAAGGGTTAGGCAGAGGTGTAACAATGTACACCCACAGTCCGCCGGTATGTTTAGGTCCCATGTAATAGGGGGCGAGCCTATTGCTATTAAACGGACACAAATCCTAACTCCGAGCTGCTACTGAGAATTTCATAGAAAAACCTAATAACACTTTTTGCTCGACCTGGGAATCGAACCCAAGACCTCTAGCGTAGCAGTCGCTCTTAGGACCACTAGGCCACCGAGGCAGTTCATCTTGCTGTCACGCAAAATTGAACCTTGTGATCTGTAGAAACATCGTTATTTTTAGCCACATATTCACTCATATAGAATCAGTGAATGAAAATGGAAACACGTGTGAGATTCTGATTTAGCCGCAGACGGTTTGTAAGGAAACCTAAAAATATTTAGTGAAATGGCTTAGTCATTACTTATCTTATTATGAGTCACGATTATTGGTGTTGTGGTCACAAAAGCGACTGCTAAACAAGTGAGGTAGGACAAAAATATTATTGGGTTATTCCATTGGGAATATTTTAGTAGCAACCCAGAGTTTGGAAGTTGGTGGTGTGACACTTCTATGCCTTGTAAAGCACATAAAACCTTTGGTGCTTGGTCCGTTTCTCTCTCCGGTCGTGTCAGATTGCCTTCCCATCGGATCATGAGAGTGAGGGAAGAGAGAGTTACCTGTGTTTGCATAATTATTTCCAGCGTACTTGATTAGTCTCTATTAAGATTTATCACCGTGACCAAAATTCGGTCAGGATTATATTATATGTTCATCATCATCATCGTCATCTTCCTGCACTCATCCCATGCTACTTGGGTTCGGCGCAACATGTTTTCCTCTTCCATACCGTCCTGTCAACCGTCATGCTATCACTGACTCCCTTCTCTTTCATATCTTTCTTGACACAATCCTTCCAGCTTTTCTTTGGCCTCCCTTTTTCTCTCCATCTATCCACATTTATATTCATAACTCTTTTGGTCACATGCGTCTCATCCCTACTCTTTACATACATTTCTATTATTATTTTTGAACTGCCTCGTTAGCCTAGTGGTCCTATGCGCGACTGCTACGCTAGAGGTCTTGGGTTCGATTCCCAGGTCGAGCAAAAAGTGTTATTGGGTTTTTCTATGAAATTCTCAGTAGTAGGAGCGGAATTAGGATTTGTGCCCGGTTAATGGTAATAGGCTCGCCCCCTATTACATGGGACCTAAACATATCGGCGAACTGTGGGTGTACATTGTTACACCTCTGCATAACCCTTCGGGGAATACAGGCGTGATGGTATGTTATGTTATTATTATTTTATTAAGAAGGAAAAAGACAGTAGATTCAAATATATAAATGAGTAGACACGCAAATACTATGCCCTTGTAGTGTAAGACTTCTCAGAGGTCGATACTCGTGTAGAATTGTAAACAGTTCCTATGCATCTTGTTATTCTCAGCAAGTGTTTGATTGCGTAATCATACGCAATTAAGAGAAAAGGAACTTTAGACCAAACTCATTTAAGACAAACATTTCAGAGAAAATTTAAGTAGGATCTGGTTATAACCGGAATCTAATTACTAAATTCTTGTTTAAACCTCACTGTATACTGTATATACGAGTAGATATAGACCGATGCAGCTATGGATTTTGCTATTTGTTAGGTTTCTGGTAATGTAATAAAATATCAGATTTGCATTCATCCGTCCCCATCTTAATTCGAACGAAACCATGCCATTGATTGCAATATAGATATCTTTGGAAAACCTTATGAATACCGACATTAAATACCTAAAAGCAAAATATGAATGTTACCTAGTTAAATACCATCACGCCTGTATTCCCCAAAGGGTTAGGCAGAGGTGTAACAATGTACACCCACAGTTCGCCGGTATGTTTTAGGTCCTATGTAATAGGGGGCGAGCCTATTGCCATATGCGTAACGATACTATCCAGCAATAACTGTTCAAAGTACATCCCAAACCCAAACTTAGAGCTTTAAAATTAATCACCATTGAATATCCCAATACCATAACAAAAAATTGCAGAATCGTGATTGGTTTCTTTTGACGGAACTATAACCAATTAAAATTCTAGCCAATTTTTATTAAGTTACTATATATTCTATGTATGGTTTTTCGTGCAATTATATTATAAGTTATAAAAACAAAGCTTTGGTACTCACTAGACATCCAATGATCCAAATCTGACAGGAAATGTACAACGAGAAATTCCTAATGGAAAAACTCAAAACACTTTGCCCGACCTTTGAATCGAACCCAGGAATGCTTATCAGTCCCGCTTGCGACCTCGATACCAACTGGGCGGTTAACCAATCAAAAATAGCACACAACACAGAAATATTGCAAAAATAATAAAAATAAAATGCTAGCAAAAGTGTGTTGGCTATTATTTAACCGTATAATTTAGCCACGACCCTGGTAAGCGAAAATGTTCTTGCAAAACCGTGGTGGCATCGCCAAGGTTAAAAACCAATGAAGTATTTCTTAGCCACTCAAAAAATTTACAATAGAAAAATATTTACATAATGCAGCTGAAGTACCTTTCAATTTGCTTTAATGATTTTTCATTGTCACTGTCTCTTTTTTTTTTTTGCAAATTATGGTTATAACACTTTGAAAGAGAAATGAGAATTTATACATGGAAATGTTGTGCATCCTTGTCGAATACTTGACACGAATCAATACTGAAATAAATAACTTCTGTTCTTTGTAAGAGGTGCATTCTAAAATCTAAACGAAATAAAAAACAAGATTTTTTTAATTATTGACCTCGTGTCATATTTTTATCTGATTATATTTATGTATTTTATGACCACCTTCTGAAAGTAGAAGAGAGAGGAAGAGGGCAAGAGCGCAATCTTCTTCTAGCAAGTAGGCAAATATAATGGTTCTTGAATCGACAACACAACATGCCTGACGTATTTCCATTGAACTCCAGCCATATCCTCATTCCAGATCCCTCTAAATTGGTCATGCAGTCGTTCCAGGTAAAACCATTAAAGACTAGCCAATCACGGATCAAGAAACTATTACCGACACAAATGACTCGGTGAAGTAAAACACAACTTCAGTCTGGATAATAGCTAGATTGAAAGAAGGCTAAAGTAATTTTAACTTCAGCGAATGTTTCAAAGTCAATTGTTGCCCTACTCTGACCTTACCCGTCTCGCAGAAGTCAACGTATTCTCGCTACTGTACTATCGTTTGTTCACCGTTGATATTGAAATCATATTGTAATATTTTCGTGTGTCTCTTCACGTTTATGTGACGCCATTTACCTTTATTTCAAATCCAATTTTGTCTTCTTTAGATCTTCTTTAAGGTTTGATGTATTGAATTAATAAAAGTGTCTGCTGGAAAATTTTCGCATGACGACATTCTCAAGTCCCCTCCCTTTATTTGGGGAACTCTTAAAGGTCACAAAGTGAAAAATTTGAGATTGTACACGTAAAGCGTTTTTAATATATTTAAATGAAAATATCTTTCTCTAGCGTTCGTGGAATTGATAAATTGAATAGCGTGACTTGCATTTTGCAAATTTCTTCGAGTTTATAAAACAATTGATAAGGAATTTTGATTAACATGAGCTAATCTATGCTATCTATATCTATACTAATATAATAAAGCTGGAGAGTTGTTTTGTTTGTTCATGTGTTTGTTTAAACGCGCTAGACCCTGGAACTAACAGCCGGATTAAAAAAAAAATCTGGTAGCAAGGTTCATGAGGAACGGTATAGGGTATAAATATATAACTACACGGTACGACACACGGGAGCGAAGCAGTACCCAAAGAGGCAACCCATCGCAGATGAAATACCCACGTGGACAAAGTCGCAGGCAAAGCCAGCAGCGTAATAAAGTTTAATTACTCAATTCACTATCACACAAGAACTTAGTATCCATCACGACATTAAAGTTCAATTCAAGTTACAATAGAAAGTGAGAATGCCATACATGCATGACTTTGTATTTTAGATACAAAGTTCACAGTTGAGATTGCAAAATAGAAATGGCGACACACGAAGCCTGACACATTCAAATCCGCTCTTACAGAGTCGTGTCAAAACCTCAATCACCGTGGACAATACTATAGTTACGTGTAGAGAATATTTCTGCACAGTCAAAGTAAAAAAAAGTACGGCATTTACCTGAGAACGTATTGCCAAACAGTATGGCCTACTTTGGTTGCACCTTGACCCACTGCCTCTAAAGAATCTAATAGCTCACGCCCGCCCGCTCAAACTTTAATAATAATTAATGATAAGTCTTTCGAACTATAACAGTTTCTGTTCTACTGATTGCATATCTCACCTTGACATATCGACTTGCATCTTCATTGTTTTATCACGTTTTTCGGACTCCACGACAATGTTTTCTTTCCGATCTCAAGCAGCTTACCATTCTATGTTGTAAGACGCGTGTTAGGTACAAGATTTTGTTACTATGTTATGAAACTCTTCGTCTGCCAATTCTCAAGCGCTACAATAGTGTCCATATTACATTTTTAACCTAAAGACCTTCGTGCTAGGTACTTAGTAATCGATCAGTCTTTAAAGGGAATGCGAACAGTCGACTATGTTCAGCAGCCATTAAAATAATTGCGCTCATTAAAGAAGTGCAAGCTTTAACACTTCTTCATTGAATCGTTTTATTGTCTGAACGATTTGGTTCGAAATAACTTTTCCTACCTCTTGAATTGCACAATAGAATGCAGTAACATGTTGTTTACTTCTTTATCACCTGCATCACTTTCATGTGTGAAAAGGTCGGCCATATTAATGGCTTGTTTGAAATTAGTCTTAATTGATATTTGGCAACTTTCCTGATTCAGAACAGAATTGTTATTGTCGAGAGTTTAAAACTCTGTATAAATTAACTCGTTACATCAATACGATATTTCTGAAGTCAATCAAACTTTTAAATTGGGTTTCGTTCATTGTTTGCCAATGATAAAAGGTTTTGTTGTGTGCGAAAGTTCAGGGTTGCAGTTATTGAAGATCAATTATGTGTAATTTCTTCGTCACGTGTTGTTTGCTTTGCGTTTGAAAAGAAACGATTTGCGAAGTCTTTTGTTCTGTCCTTTGTTAGACTGATTGGTTGGAAAACTATGCATTTTGCTTTATTACGTCTAGTTTATTTATGAGATCTTTGATCTTTCTAGTTTGTCGCGTAATTGATGTGTCATTATTTACAGTGGCGTCTTAAATCTCACTACTAACACTTACATTTTTATTATCATTTCATTCTTGATGCTTGTTAACTTATAAGAGACCTTCCAAAATGTTATTCATTCACTGAGGACAATTTCTGCTTAATATATCGACCAGTCTATTTAATTACCTAGAGCAATTTGTTATTAGAATCAATAAAGTTAAAAGTAATATCTACAGTTTCGTAGCGTATCTTGCCTTGACCCTACGCCGGCGGACGTTTGCGCTTTTTCCCCTACTGAAGTGTTTGTAATCCATTGTTAGTTGCTGCACGTGCACAACCTACTGTTCTATGGTGTTCTAATTCTATAGATTTTAGCGATGGTCTCTGTGAATGCGTTCATTTTTGTCAGAGTTTTGTCTGATGTTGAAAACTTTTATGCATCATTGAGTTTTGCGAGGGCAAAAACCAGCTGAACTATTAGTGAACAAGAGAAAACTTTTTAGCTCAAAAATTCTATGTATAGGCGGGTTCTTTCTCGATTAGTAACTCACCTTCGAACTTTTCCAAACAATCTTTGTGAAATCAAGAGCAAGGTCAGCGTAACCTTCAATTCCTTACCTAACTCAATGCTAGCTGGCTGTATCAAAGATAAGACAATTTTACACAGATTAATTGCACTCCTGATCTGTACAATTTTATATTGTCTATCATTTGATAATTACTATCATTCAACTTACTTTCCCTCTGTCTACAGGATAAACATTTATCTCTATCATTTGGTTATTGTCATGTCAGTCGATTAAGATTGCATTAAAATAACCTCCACCAGTAGTGATACTTGAATGTGCGTCCGTAACACCTTTGGTTGCCCCACATAGCTTACTGACTGCAACCTCATTATCAGCTGTTAAAAGTGGATCTCAACATAAACGCTTATTGAGAAGACAGCCCTCTACCCTATTATGTCCATGTTACAGTTACTCTATGTCCTATAACTTGCACCAGCTTCTGGCAACTCTACAGATTGGGAAACGCTCGACATAATACAATATCGTAATGGAGCTGATACTCGATACGGTCAGGTTGTTGCGATGATTGTTTTTGCTTTCTTGTATTGATATAAGCTTTCTTGTGTGTTGACTAGTATGCCTTTCGTATCTAGCGCCGTCTTTTTTTTCGCCACATTTTTCTATTTCCTTACATTCATTCATGCCTGTGTTTTAGCTGACTTTCATTTTATGCAGTTTCACAAAACTACATTGATTATTTAACAGACTTGATATCTTTATACGTTCTGAGAAAAAGGGTCTTGACTGATAGACGGACAACGGAGAGATGTTATAAGGGTTCTTTTTTCCTTTTAATAGTATGGAAACCTATAAAAAAATAACTGATTTATTACATTATTTAGGAACTCATTGAGTGATTGTTCGAAATGACCCAACAATTTCTTTATACGAAAACTTTGACACCAATCAGTGCCAGGTCAAAGGTTAAGTACCCCCAACCTAAAAAAAAACTAGAGGAAAACCTACAATAAATCAGAAAGAAATATAAGAACATAAAGAAAATGTATCAGTTTACAATATTGAGGTTACCCGATGCCCTAAATGCTTATAGCCTATTCAGTTCCACCAACAGGCTTACAAATGGTAATGGTTTACGTCTACCAAAACCTACTCATATTATAATACTACTAGCTACTGCCGCGGCTTCTTTCACGTGGTTTTTTTTCACTCGCGCTAAGTTGCGTCTTTGGTCCCTTGGGTCCAAGCATGATGTTATACTGCCTAATATATTTCTAATGAATCTGGCTAACATTCACAAAAAGAATTTTGCCAATCCGACTAGCAGTTCAATAGATTATTGTGTTAAAACAAACAAACAAGAAACTATTGAGCATTATTATATATATATTAGTATAAATAATTTAGTATATTTGATTCTATTGTAGGCAAACTCATTGGGTTAATGTTTATTTCGATTTCATTCAATAAATTGATTACAATATTACGTTATGATTAGGGACACGAAAGTTATGAATATTTATTTTTATTGATTTCTGTTTCGTATTGTCTGTTTAGGTAATAATTGTAGAGTTGCCTAGTAACTGGGTTGTGGAGGTCAAATAGGCAGTCGCTCCATGTACAACACTAGTATTCAGCTGCATTCGGTTAGACTGGAAGCCGACCCCAACGTAGTTGGGAGAAAGCTAGGCAGATGATGATGAGGCCTGTCAAGGATCTAGGGGGTTTCAGAACCTTTTCCTCATATAGGGTGTAAAAAGACATTTAGTGGGCCGTAAGTTACATGTTCTTCTAATGATTTGGTCTGTTTACGGAGATATTGAAGATTAAAGTTGTTTCAACTTTTTGTTTTTTAACGAAAAGCAATTTTAAATGTAATTGTTAAACTTTCCAGAAGGTCCGACAACCAGTCTTACCAAGAGGTATTGTGTTGCCCAGTAACTGGGTTGTGGAGGTCAGATAGCCAGTCGCTCCTTGTAAAACACTGATATTCAGCTACATCCGGCTAGACTGGAAGCCGACCCCAACATAGTTGGGAAAAGGCTAAGTAGATGACGATTACTGAAAAAAAATTCAGCTCAAAGTTACTTTATCTGATGATCTGTGAGCGTTGTCAACCGCTATGTGAAATGTCTTATTACATTCCATTTTTCAAAATACTACGAAATATATTCATACTGTTTACATTTTTGCATGAAAATTCCCTACTGGTCTGGTCAGTATATAGTCTAACATTATTACGGCATTTGCTCTGGGGACTGAACAATGTTGTATTGTATCAGTCTGTTTTATAACACAGTTTTATGCGGAATTGCTTAAGGACGACACAAATCCATTTATATAAAAGAAGAAAGGCCTCACTGAGCATGAAATCTCGAAAAACATGACCTAAGAAGTAAAAATTTCGACTGAATTTCGGAGTCTGACTTCCACGCAAACGAAGTTGCGGGGAAAAGCTACGCTTAATTACTTTGGAAAAAATTCCTCTGCTAAACAAATTCCTCCTAATTACAACTCCACTATAACCAGTCATAAGAGAAATTCAAATACTTCAACTCAATTAATTCCGACCTTTCCAAAAGTCTTATATAATAATAAAAAAGCGGTCTTGGCCTACCTCTACTAAATGTCAAATCTCTTAGCAAGGCTTTCGCGACAAGTCGTGACGTCACTGATGACGAGAACGTGACGTCACCGTCGTATTGCGTCATGCTTACTGCGTTGTAAGGTTGAATGAAAGATATGACGTAGGTGATGTTTAGAACTCGATCTCACATTGGTTGATATAAGAGGCAAATAACTTTATATCCGTCGTATTATAGCTGTTTTTTTGATGAATCAGTTCCCTTGTTCCCTTCCTGAGACGATGGTCATAACGTATTAATATAATTGCACAGTGTTCATAACATTTCTAATTGCTAACTTGAGCCAAATTCGAGAAGTTTCCTGGAATGGAAAATTATGAGAGAGGGAAATATTCCAATTCCTTAACATACCATTTTGATATATCCAGATATTTTATTACGCCATTCAAAGCGTTACAGCTTCTTCAGTGGCCTGTTTAGCGTTCCGAATTATACTTATTGAGAACTAGCTTATGCCCGCGATTTCTTTCGTCCGAATGTCGGGTATCATTGGGTTTCTTTTTCTTTTTTGCGCAGCACCATAATTTTTTATCAACATAAAAGTTCTCCTTATCAAAAGTTACTGTTTATAACATCAGCTGTCAGACAGCGAAAATCTCGTCAAAATTGGTCCAGTCTTTTCGGAGATTAGCCAAAAAAATGGTTTTTACTTGTTTGTTTTGACAATTTCAATTATATAAGTCTTGATCGCTTTGTTTTCTTGTAATTCTTCAAACATATCTAGTTACCATTTATTATCGAGCAGATCTTATTCACTCCTAGATTTAACTCACCTTCACCGAATCCCGTATCCCTCGAGTGTTCTTGAACCTACCTAAGGACATTATCATTTGTGTTTTCAACATTTTGACATTAGACCTCGGGCCGCCTCTATAACCTTAAATGCTAGATTATATTATTACATCTGTAAATTTATTACCGCTACACAATGAAAGGCTGCTCTGGTTATTAGATGACTTTGAATTCTTTTCTAGAACTATGATTTAGAACTTTCTGTTTCATTTATTTTGTTGTTGTCTTGTTCTGGATGGTGAGAAGACCATGGACAGTTTTAGTCAATGAATAATGATTTTTTTATAACGTAAGGGAATTGAGGACGATTCTAGCCAAAAAAGCAAAGTCATCAACATCCTCATTCTATATTTGCTCTCAAATAAAATGACTTGCATTAGTTTTAATCAATTTGATCGCCAATCAATATTTAAAACTCCAAAAATCTAAATATATTTGTGCAATTTTCAATTTACTTATCTAGAACACACTGCACACTATAAAAGCAACCAAACACATTACCCGCACTTGAACACTTTCTCTTTGAATAATAAAACATTTACAATTGCTCACAGATAGTAAAATTATGAGCCGTAGACGGTTAAGAGATGGTTTTGGTACCAAAAATGGTGGTATTTAGCCACATGTTTGGCATAATCATTATGTGTTAATCTGACCCCATGTACTAACAGGTACAGTCGTCTGCCAAGCAAATATAGAAAACAGACACGCTTGGTTTTGGTGATTGAATTCTGTTTTTAGAGAATAGAGAACTGTGCTATTAAGGTTGACTTCTGATTGCGCATCATGTAGAGGATGAAAGTACTCATGAATACAAACTACTTTCGCTATGGGATCAATCCCAAAAAATCATTACAATAAGATCAAAATGTATGGATCAGCTGATTTCTTATTTTCATATTTCAGAGATGGCCTAACAGTACGAGTTGTTCGTATATCATGAACATTTTCACTCCATGAAAGATGAGCAGTAAATTAAAAATCAGCCTGTATTCTAACAGAAGAAAAAAGGGTTTGACCTACTAAAGCATGATACTACAGAACTGAAATAAGTACTGTTGTAGAATCGCTCTAACCAACAAACCAGATAAGACACGCTTAAACTTAAAAATGTATGGCTTAGCAGACTTTCATCACTACTAAAGTTACAACGTTTATAACTGGATAAGTGTTTTGGACTTAATCAACATTTTTCTAATACTGTATCTGGTTAGAGCATGAGCCGATTGAAATACGTCAGGTATAATAGAACAAGGAAGTAAATTATTATTAAAATGGCCAGTATATGTGTCGAGTGCTTTTATTATCGTAGGCAGAAGATGTAGGTCGAATACTTGGGTATTTCGACCTAGATATACTAGATCGTGCACCACTCCTCTCTATTTCAAGTTCAATCATTACATTATTAGTGTTACTGTGTAATTCATCTCCTAATTTGGTTCTATGAGTAGCAGTTATTCAAGCGCTTATTTTTGGTACGTTTGAAATATTTCAAGTGAAAGTTTATTAAGGTTTAGATTTTTAAGTACTATTTGGAAACATAATGAGTTGTACGTTAACCTGTATGTGTATATTTATGTGTATGAATATGTAGCTCAACGTAACACATCATGCACAATTATTTGTTTTCCTTAATAAAATAAAATAGTTACCAATTCGAGAGCAAACATTATTTTGATTTAATCTGCATCGATTATTTAGTCTTTAGTCACTCATTCTGTAGTTCTTAGTGTCCAATACAGCTTTGCATAAACCCCACGTGTTTCTTTGAAGAGCATACCACCAAGTAAATTTTGACCTTATCATCCAAACATGTCAGATCATTTTGCATCAAAACATTTAAATAATTGAGCTAGAGACACAGCGCCTTCTAATATTGCTTCTGCAATCCCAACCAGAACAGTAATTACGGCAATTTACAATTATCAACATTTCAAACCGAAAATGGAAATATATTTCAGATTGATACTCGGTATCATTATGATAATAATATAGGAGTACTCCCATCTGCCAGTCCACTAACTAATACATTCACCAGTGCCGTCTAATATACAACGTGGGGAATTTACGCAATATGACAAATAACATCATTATCATCATCAATCCGACTCTAATGAGCTACTTTACTGTTTAGTGATTTATTTGAGCTTCTGATTAAATTACTATTAGTCACGATTTTCGAGTAATTCACTAGTCTCATAATACACTTGAAATCGACCATTTGCACGGTTGCTAATGTACACCCACGCTAGGAAGAATTATTGCTGGCATACTTATTAAATATTACGAGAAATTAATATTGTAATGTTGTTTTATGTCATGAATTGATTTTGAGGACCGGTCATTGTGGCTGTCTTTAGGGCAGGCCTAGGTCCCGCACTGGACATCATTCAGCTGATATCATCATTAGGATGTTCAGGAGTTTAGGATCTTGCTAAAATTCAGCTCTGTGGAATACTCAGGAACTTTACTTCCCTTAGATATTATAACAAGCATTGGCTTGTATATTGGTTTTCTTGTTTGTAATAATGTATTTCACCTTATTCTTTGATGAGTTTAGTAAAGGTCTACTAACAGTTTTGAAGTCGTTTGCGTTGATCTTGATATCATAAGTTTAAATTCTTTGATAGTTATTACCTGAACATAGACTTGTTCCATAAATATACTTCTTCCACCTTCAAGAATTTATCTATGAATTAAGAGGATATTTAGACCATGTCTTTTTTTTTTTAATAGTGTAATATTATTTTTTCACAGATTACGTGGCCGGTGGTGAGCTGTTCACTCATCTCTACCAGAGAGAGCATTTCAACGAGAATGAAGTCAGGATATACATAGCTGAAATTATTTTGGCACTCGAGCAATTGCATAAGGTAAGCTGGTGAATTTACATTATTAAGACATACAGAATTTAAACATCCGTTGAAAGAAGACTCGGACTACTGATAAGACATGGCTCTTGTACGAGTTACGTCCGGAAATGAAAGAACCGATTGTAACTCAAAGCTTTGACCATTATTGAATTTTACTTTTCTGTAAAAAATTACATTGAAAGGAAAACGAGTTTGAATGATATGGAAAGCTTATTCTTTCCTTATGTATAAAGCTGTTGACCTGCAGTGGCACAAAATCATTATAATTAGGTACTAATCAAAGTCGCAATCCAGCATCCATATCACCAGCATCATTCCCACAAAAGTCAACAATTTTTTTTTTCCGTCTTCACAATTTTAAAATTACATTCATACTTGCCACATTAATCATTGATTCGAACGACTTTTTGTTGTCTTAGCAAAGATAAATGCTATAAAACACCTGGATAAATGTCTTATTGGCAACAGACGATAGTGCAGAAAGTCTGCTTCGTGTGAGAAAACAAGTCAACGCGCACAGACACGTACTTGCGGGGATGCCAGACACGAGTGCGCTTGCACTCGATGTCCGTGAAGCGTGTCTGTGTGTGCGTGAGTTTATGCTTCATGTATGGAGTCGACCTTCTATATTCTGTGCTTCTGAATCATAACAACCCGCCAAGTTGCATAGGTCAAATGCATTGTTTGACCATAATAATAACACTACTGTTTATGGAATTTATTGATATTTGTTTAGTTAAACTTGCTATAGAACACTTGTTTGGATTTGTAGCAGAAATAATTTCAGTCGTGTTTATTTTAAAGCGATTAATTTAACTATGTAAATTGTATATAATTAAAGTTTTATTGTGGAGTCGGTGACCCTTGAACATTTCAATAGTTTGTCGTAAACATATAATTAAACTAGCTCCGCCCGTGACCTTGTCCGTATCAAAGTGGATATATTATCACACGGGAATCGTACATACATATATCCAGGATAAAAAGTAGCTTATGTGTGTTATTTCAGACTATAATGTACCTCTGTGCCAAATTTCATCCAGATCCGTTCTGCCGGTCTGGCGTGATTGAGTAGCAAATATCCATCCCATCCATCCAAACGTTCGCATTTATAATAGTAGCAAGATTGTACAACACGTTGTTTCATAAAAAACAGTCATAATATTAAAGGTCAGGATCCTCAATGGCCCGAAACAGTCAGCAGACAGGATTAACGGTATCGTACCATTTTTCAGTATTTAGGGAGTATTATTGTTAATTGTTTAAAACCATCTGTTTCTCCACCAGCTCGGCATTATCTACCGTGACATCAAGCTGGAGAACATACTCCTGGATGCTGAAGGCCACATCGTGTTGACAGACTTCGGTCTGTCCAAAGAGTTCTGCGGCGGAGAGAGCAGGGCGTACTCCTTCTGTGGTACCATCGAGTATATGGCGCCCGAGGTCGTCAGGAGTGGCAGCCAGGGCCATGATATTGTAAGTACAGATTTATTTTTTAAACTAGCATAGGCACGCGACTTTTTTCGCGCGATAGTCGGATATCACGGGTGCTTTTTTACGGCGATCCCTAATTACTTTTCTAAAATATGTGTAAGGCTTAGGTACTCTCTATAACATCAGCTATATGCCAGCGAAAATCGGTTTAGCCGATTCGGAGATTAGCCGTAACACAGAGACCGACAAAAAATTACAATAATGTTTTTTTTTTCGTGTACAAATTCATATTATTTAGTAAAAAGCTTTCATTTTGGACATTACAAACCGACAGTTTAATATCATTTATTTGTTTGTATTACATTTGTTTTGTACGTTTATTTATAAGTTAATTGCCATTTTGTATCGGTACCTTTGCGAGAGCGGTTGTCGTATGTTTTATGGCTTCGTAAGCCACGATTACGGTGTTACATTAGTTTGTTTATTTCGTTGGAGTCGTGTTCCAATTATTTTGTAGGGAATTTTCCTTGAGACGTCTTTGGTATGTTTTGGTGCCATGCTGATCGATTTGAAAAGTTTAATTATAAAGCTTTAGAAATGTTTATAAAAATGTGTCTGATAATTTTGAAGACACTTTGAGAAAAATAGTTTATTTTATTTTTTTAAATAATTAACTGCGTCTCACAAGGAATACTGCTCTAACGTGGGTGAGTTTACAAACATGTAAACTCACATACACAAACAACCAGACCCGGAACGATCTGTAGGCCATACAAATATTTTGTTACATGCGGGAATCGAAGCACAGCCACTGTGTGTCTGTTATGCTTATGAGTATGTGTATAACGCAAAATGCCAAACACAAATAACCTTTGAGAAGAATTTGCACCTGTCATGTTATCTCTTCACCACTTTTGTTGAGTGGTAGAAAATGCCTAAGGCATTAAGTCTGCCTTGGTACTTTTTTTGTTGCATATTTATAAAGAAAATTCAGGATAACACTGCCATTACCGTTGTCATAACTTCATAGTTACCTTTAATAAGTATACTACGTAGAAAGAAGGAAGGAAGGAAGTCTGCAAACCAGTCTAGCCAAGAGGTATCGTGTTGCTCAGTAACTGGGTTGTGGAGGTCAGATAGGCAGTCGCTCCATGTAAAACACGGTATTCAGCTGCATCCGGTTAGGCTGGAAGCCGACTTCAACATAGTTGGGAAAAGGCTAAACAGATGATGACTACGTAGACAGAAGCTCTCTTCAAAATAAAACATAAGCTTGGACATGTTGTCATCTAACCTAGTAGAGTTATCGTACCAGCTCCACAAGCATAATTAGCTTAGTTGGAGGGGATAATGGGGGACATCAGTTACGTAACGCTTTGACTGTATTATTTATACTAATGTATCATAATCACGTGCACTTTGTTTTGAAAGGTATATTGAATGGTGTGTATTATATTGCTTGAAATATTTGGAAAGTGAGAGTTGATAGATTCGACTCAGCATTATTTCATAACCGGCACCTATCTTCAGGACTTCTTTTGTTTCTGCGAGTGAGTTTGATGCGTCCCTCGACTCATGTCAAGGGGGACAGGCAACTCTAGTAACTATTATTCGTGTCAGAAATGCCTCGATTTTATCTATGTTTTTGACTTTGACATTGAAGTTTACTTTACCTTAATTCTCTGAGCAAGATGTTTAAAGAATAGTAGTATCTTTTTCATGATGTCATCATTCAACCTTACCTTAACCATCATTCTATCAAACTGTACTCCATCGGTCACCTCCAAATGATTTGAATGGACTACAAAATTGTGCATCATAAGTTTCACTATTTAAGAGTTGACGCCATCTTAAGGACGAATCAATAGCATTTCTGAAAACGAAAGATTTGAAATATTGAATGAATTGATAACTGATTTAAAAAATATATGTTGAAATAGTTTACAGGGTTGATAAATTTACGCAATAATTTCACTTTCCGACTAATAATACACATAAGAATTTAAAGAACTACATTTTGTCTGCGACTTTGTCTTCTTGGACGTCAAAGTCACATCCGTTTTGATAGCTGACTGTTTGTTACTTGTAAACGTGCCCAATTTTAAATTTATAAGTCAAGTACTTTTCAAAATGTTTTAACAACAAAACGAGATGAATGGAAAGCTATGGAGTGAAACCTTTGCTCAGAACTGGGACAATGAAGGTTGAATAATATGCTACATAGAAGGTCTACAATAGGTGAAAATGGATTACTATTATTGTCTCTGATCAACTTGCCAGTTTTCCTAAGACAATGCGAAGAAATACTCATGCACATCTAAATAGAAGTTAAACCAAGCTCTGGTCACTTTCCTTTTTAACAGTCCAATATCCATTACACATAAGGTTTCGTACATATAAGGCATCGCTACATTTACCTGAAGTCCATAACAAAGACTTGCAATAATAAGGGCACAGGATTGCGCCAGCACTTTGCAAGTTGCAACTTATTGACAAACCAATGCAGGCATGGGCTTGTGACTCATCCGTTTATCTGAAGGCTTTATTATTGACCGATTAAGTACTAGAATTGTTTATGGTACAAAAGCTTTTAAAAAATAATAATGAAACTTGTAATTTATTTCGTAATCTCTGTGTTTGATTGTAATGACGTCAATACTGTGTTTAAATGTTGTGAAATGACCTGAAATATTCCATATTATTTTAGCTTTCACCTGTGATTTCGGGGCAAGTCGGTTATAGGGCGCGGAATAATACGTAACCTATGCCCTTTCTTGGGGTTCAAACTTACCCTGTACCAAATTTCATCAAAATCGTGGCAAATCGGTTTGGACGTGAAAGCGTAACAGACAGACATTTACATTTGCAATTATAATATTATTATGGATTAGTTATTATCCATCTGCCTTAGGGATGTTACTATCTTTTTTATTATTTTTAAACAGTTACCCTACCCCTACATTTGAAATTTCTCTTATATCGTGGGCGCGTTTACAAACATATAAACTCACATACACAAACAACCAGTCCCGCCCAGAAACAAACATCATCGATTGCCAGAAGAGGTCGAAAGACCAAGTAAATTGTTTTACCATTAAGTAAGAACCCAAATAAAAAAGGAATTTAATCAGTTCATTCTGATTACAAGTCTCAGGCAATTACTACCGTTGGCAACAATTAATTCGAGTCAGCTGTTCTGATTCAATGAAAATGAATAGAAGGTGGAAAGTATACAACGCTGACACATTCTTCGTATCACCTGTTCGAATACCCCACAACATAACCATCTTTACGTGTACAGAATAGAAGTCGGTTTCGCTTGAACACTTTGAATCAAAGATGGTTTATCGTGCAGATGCGTACGTGTGAATTGGTTGATTGCTTGCAATTATGTGCTTCTTTCACGGTTGGGATTTTGTTGTTATTTTTTTGAACAGTTTTAAATACTGTGAAGATTTTGAAAAAAATTGTTCTGATTTTAAAAGTTTTTGAGGTTCGTGCTTCGTAGTCCCTCTGGGCTCAGTTTGATTTTCACTCTCAATTACTTGACTTAGCTTATGACTAGTGAAAAGTGATTAGTGCGTTAATGTGGTAATGTAAAAGCACGCGTGCTTAATACACCGCATTGCGACCCTAAAACTAGTGCAATAAGAGGCACTTTATGAGCTATTGTGTAGAAAAATAATTGACTGACTACTTAACACAACATTATTTCTAAGCCTTTGCAAGTTGGCTGCGGGTTGTTCGTAAGAGATACCGCGCCCCCGGAACGCAAAGGGCACAAGAAGGAACATAGGTGGGTTTTAGTTAGTAAAAGTCTGACACCCCCTCCCGCCCCGCCCAGGGCGGGAGAAGGTATTTGACGATTCCCCCCCCCCCCCCCAAATTATCTGCTTGTATACCAAATAACTTGTGTGACTGTAAATTTAAGTATTATCACTCATGAAGGCTATTTAATAAGTAGGGTCTTGTCTATATACAACGTGTGCAAGAAATACCCTGATCATGATGACCAGGCATTTCTGATACATGAAACAGAAGAGAGATTTTGATTTATTACCTAATCTTGGTACATAATTGTAATTTTAAGAGTACAATGCACCAAATAAGGAGTGTAATAAGCTAGTAAGGTTAGAGTATACTAAGATAATAATAAATAAGCTTAGTTTTCTTTGGGTTGATAGTAGGGTTGTCTGAGGTCAGGTTTAAAACTCCAATTTTCTCTTATTTAGTACTTATCTAGTTAAATTAACTTTACAAGATATGCCGTATCATTTTGGTATTAATATCAAGGTAAGCAATTGTCCTTCATGATAAATATGTATGTTTCAATAATGTAGTGATAATTATACAAATATACAACCAATTTAAAAAATACAGTAATTTTCTAGAATTTTTCTTTTCATAAAAACTCGGTCATGGAAAATATAAAAGTTGGCAACCCTATTTAAGAGCCCTATCGTCTACAAACACCGGTAACCCACTTACGAAGCCGACTTACTTGCCAGTGTTGTAGTTTTGTAATACCTATGTGCTAATTTCTTGGAGCCTAGGCTTTTAGCTCGTAAATATAACCCCTTTTCTATAACTAATTTAGAAATTATACAACCTTTTTAATGACTACTATAATAACAAGTATTTTGACTACTTTCGACATAGTTTTTTTTTGCTGAATTGTAACATTAGCAATGACTCACAAACACACTATTCAATTTCTTTATAAACAATCATAAATTAAAACAGGTAATATTTAGCATGATAGAAACCTGTCCGCTTCACCCATCTTTGTCTAACTTGATATAAATTCGCATCTTTTGTCTCTTTCCCACTAGACCGTGACCTACATGGTTGTTGCGATGTTGCGCTAATTCGGCTACTGTCGTTGAGTACATGTTGCTAATATACAAAGGCTACTTACTATAGCCTTTTTCTGTTCTTTTTTTTCTTTCGTGGGGATCCCTCAGTCTGGTGAAAACGGAGGGGTATGTCGGACTCTTACCGTCTAAAACATCTCTGTTCTTCCTTCTAACATAAGTTGGGAGCCCGGTATACACTTGACAAATTATCCGCACTTCCCACTGGGACGAACTGGGAACCCTATTTGTTTGTCCTCGTTTCTTTCCGCGTGACTACCTTTTTTGGCTTGTAGATTTTTTATTTTGCAAGTGACGTTCAAAGTGCCTCTTAATGGTCTCATTGAAATATATTATTTCACTTTAAAAACCCAACTTCCGAATTAAAAGTTTCGGAAATGTTTCATTGCTAATACACAATCATTATGTGATGTATTGTGAGTGGTTTCTTTGAATGTCGAAGGGAGATGAGAAACTTTCACTGCTTTTGAACCGTAATGACTTGGTCGTTTTGTCGGAAGTACTTACTGTTACTACCTTTAGGTTCCATTCACATCAAGAAGAGATGCTGCATTCACTATAGTGGCACAATATTGACCTTATTTACTCCACGATGATGTATACCTATGTACGCAGAAGTTTGATGAGTTGCGATCTACGCAGCACGGCGGACTGCGACTCGCTTTTGCGCGTGTATTTTTTATCGTGTAGTACTTAGATCATTTTAATATTGTGTTGTTAACTTGTTATCCTAAAAAGTGCGCGTCTTTGTGTCTCTTTGAGAGCTGAATTTTTCTAGAAGGTTTCCTATTCGTAATTTACCCCCTAATGTCTGATTGGAGTTTATGTTATTTAAGTTTCTACCATCCGATTTGATACTTGGCTAAACCGGAAATTGGTGTCGTGATGGACTTTTGTCCTTTATTAAGGTTTATGTCATTCATCATCATATTGAAGCCTTGTTCGACTCGCTGCTAAGTGTATGCTTCCTACCTTTCGTCTCATGCCCCTTTTTTTTTTTCTTGTGTTGAAATCCTTTATACCAGGGAGAATGGAGGGTTATGTCAGTCTCTCACCTTCTTAAAAACCCTAGGGTTTCTTCTACCACCATGAGTCGGGAGCCAGGTACACCCTTGATGCATACACCGCGGTCCCGACTGATCCCATACTGTCTTCGTACTTACGAGTCTCATTGTCATAGCCTTGTATTTTTACAATATCTATTCTTAAAATAGCTGAAAGCATCCATTTTGTTGTAATTATGTTGTCTGTAGTAACGAGGGATATATTATTAGCGAACTTCAGTTTGTTTACAACTGAAAATAATTTTGGCACAGGTAAAATTGAGCATGTCTAAATTATAACAAATTCGTTTCTAAACTCTGCATGGAGACAGGAACATTGTCAATGTTATTGTCATACAAGTTATTCAGACTAATATTATAGAGGTTACGTTTTATGTATTTAATAAATCATGGAAGACTTGCAGCTTAAAACTTAATAAAAAGTAATACATAGTCTACAGAAAGCCAATTACAAGTCTTCGCGTGCAGAATTAGACTGGAAATTCATGTGAGCATACAACAGTAACACAGTTTATTTGTCAAGTAAGAGGTAATAATCTCTAGAACTCCTTGTCCGATTACAAAAAATCTTTTGCTTATGGAAAGCTATTTTATTGCTGTTTTATGGTACACTTGATAACCACGATCGAAATCGCCAGAAAAAGTTGGTTATTCAATATCGCTTTCTGCCTCACCTACTGATCTATTCTAGATAAACATCGGGTGAGTGACAACTCAAGTGAAGCTTACTTCACCTAAATACACTGGAAGAAATTTTCACAGAATGGTACCGCTGGAATCAGTTTCGTGATTGACTACTTAATCTTTAGGAAATAACAACCATTACTCTAATTCCAACTGAGAAGGTGGGTATATACAGTTGGTTAGCATAGTAAACAGTAAAGTCTTGGATTCAGTGAGTAGAGCCAACGTGAAATTGAATTTGTATTATAAATTGCCCAGGTTTGGTTTTGGAACTGTGCCCGAGCGATAGACTTGTTCTAACATTGAAATCTCGTACCATCATGCATGATGGAAGGTACACAATATTGAAATATATTATAGCGCACTTTTTCTTGGGTAGGCAAAAATACACATCGTCTCGTAATCTTTTAATTTCACAGCATTCACGCGCCATTTATAATTCCCACTTAAGAGCAGTCAGCTGTTGTTCAAAACTACTAGATCTTTTAGCTAGGAAAGAATCAATTCTAGATTATTATTTAAATCCTCCATAATTCAAGTAAGTCTTAGAAGCTTCTAGACCACTAGAACATAAAAAAGTGGTTTCACTATTTTAAAATGAGGTACCAACGATCGTTCAAACACAGTCCAATAAAAAAAATTGAACGTTCGAGGGAACCCTGTCAGGACCAAAGTTCTTGGAAAAAGACAGAGACGATAGGGAAGGGTAAAGGGGGCGTAACGGATTTTCCTTGCCTGCCTATTTTCATAAGCCGTGCTAAGGAACTTCGTTCCAAATAAACAAACAAATATTTAGGTATGTCTCTCATAGCAACACAGTTTCATATTCCTAAAATAAACTCAATCTACTACAACAGAATAATTACTCGCAAGTAAAGGTCATTGGTAGTAAAAACGCAATGAATTCATCGTAACAAGGAAGAGTATCGTCTAGAAAATCTATGTCCTCGCTTTCAATGTCGCGTCAGGTAAATACTGTAACTGCGCAGTGTGAGGGGTGATTTAATGGAATATGTTGACGATGAGCTAGCTTGGTTGGACATGATAGTATATGGTCTTGTAGCTGCAGGTAGAAAGTTTGTTGAAGATCTTAAAATAGACGAAATTAAAGTTCTTCTTAAGTTGAAAGAATTTAATGTAGTAGAAACACATGATCAAATTACTGTACTAGAAAAAGAAGTTGCTACTAAATCCCATGTCAATATTCTGCTCTTTGGAAACGAAGAACTTAGCATTAAGAGAGTTACTTAATATTGCTGTAGCACCTTCAGATTTAATCACTATAATATTTTGTCACTGATATATTAGCGTGTTCCAATTTACTCCTCAATGTAATATTTATTTCCTAAACTTACATCGTAGGTAAACAACATTTTCTGAGCTCTTGTATACTGAAACATGAAACATGGCTGTGGGACCTTGACCGAAAAATTGGAACTAGAAAATTCTACTGGGATTCAAGACTCGTTTATGTTTTAACGAGAAAATGAATTTCACTTGCCAGCCAAAGTTTTTTTTGGAGTAACAGAGAGTATAATGAACATTAAATTGTTTCATCTACTAGATGTGCAACTGTAGTAGTACGTGGGTATTATCTGTTATCATTCAATTTAGCTTTAATGGCATTCTTAACCATGAAGAGTTAAGTCTGAGCTATGCTACCTTCCTTGTGGACCTTCCTTGCTTTGACAAATGATTGGGTTTGGTCATTCATGCTTCGTTTTGCCTTGAGAGCTTTGCTTCACAGCCCAGTATTATCATTAACATTATTTTTTTAAACTAAGATACGCCAATCTTCGTTGATCAAGGGTGGTGATCAATACTCGTAGCTTTCCTGTACGAGTAGAAGCCTTTGCCTAATAGTAGGCCAATCATAGGCTGGTATTGTTATGATTTTTATCGACAATTTCTGCCATGTTACCTTTGTCAATGCAATGGACATGAAGTCTTTTACACGGCAACCATATCTATTGTTTTGACATAAGTACATTAAAATCACAAAACATTATGTGTACCCAAATTATCATCTATTAGTCCGATAACAAATATATAATTTTATCAAAGCAAGTACCTAATGGAGCGATTAAAAATATGGGAGACATAACTGACCTATTTTTATGATTACACGAGTACATGTTGACCTATTTAATTATCGTGCATAATGATAAGGTGAAAAAAAATATAGAATAGTTCTAAAAGCATTCATCTTATGGTTTAATAGCAAGGTATCTATGTACCTTTTAGGAAGATACACCAATTGTAGTTCTTTTTCCTGACTGCGTGTAGTATTATAGTGTGCATGCCATGTCTAATTTACGTACCTTCGATAGTTTTGCAATCGCTCTTGCATCTTGTACAATCAGTTCTCTTATTTCCTGTTGTTCTTCATAGATCATGTTTATGTTCTATTTTCAAAATTTTATCAAAACCCTCATATAGCTGGTGAATTTTATTATCCTCCTAACTAACTTATCCAAATTCGTCGCCCTAATCTTAAAGGAGACTCCCCAACTTCCTACAACCACATCATTAATATATAACGATAATACTCGTTCATGTTCGATCACAAAGCGATATATTATGAACTAATTACAATCTCTAAGTATATCGTTGCACAATAACATTGTGAGTTAGTCACCAAGGCTGCCGCTGCGCAGCCTATGGGAAACTGCTCCATGCACTCACTGTTTAGAATTAATCATACTTGTGTATTACCGTGTTATATTATGTGAAACTCGGCAGTTTTGCTTATATTGAAATAACACCAGTAAGATATGGAATTATACGGAGTGGTAGGGTCACCACAATAAAGCCTTTTTTTTTTTTTTTTTTTTTTGTTGGGTGGGAAATCATCAAATAACTTCTCCCGCCCTGGGCGGGGCGGGAGGGAGTGTCAGACTTTTACTGACTAAAACCCACCCATGTTCCTTCTTGTGCCCTTTGCGTTCCGGGGGCGCGGTATCTCTTGCGAACAACCCGCAGCCCCGGCAGGCATCGGCCCTCAGTGGCCCCTTCCTTTGGCTGACATCTCTTTGAGGCGCGCGTGGAACACGAACGCGCCGTCGACACGGCCTGTCGTTATGCAACGTAAGGACGGTGAGCTACCCATTGCTCACCGTCCACAGGCCAGTATCTACGGTGGCCGGGAGTCGTCTCGCGGCTCCCGACATCCGGAGCGTCTACCGCGGCGGCTGGGACGGGAGAACCGCTGTCTCAACCGTCCCGCCGCCTCCTTCTCAAGCATTACTGCCTCGCAGAAGGAGGCGACTGCATCCCATTCCCTCTCGCTCCGGACCATGGCTTGCACCAGGGCCGGACGCGAGAGTTCGCCGCCGCCGATGGCCGCCACGAGGACTCGGCGATGCTCCGCCCAAGCGGGGCATACCGCCACGGTGTGCTCCACCGTGTCCTCGGGGCGATCCACACAATGGTGACACCCGGACGTTTCCTCCCGCCCGATGAGGTGCAGGAACCTCCCGAAACACCCGTGTCCGGTGAGGACCTGCGTCAGGCGGTAGGTGAGGGCGCCGTGGCGCCTCTCCAGCCACTCCTCAAAGAGGGGACTTACCGCCTCTATTAAGGCGTGCCCAACAATAAAGCCTTGTACTAAAGATTTAGTGTATGATTTTAGATCCCGTAGTAAATATTTTCTTAGTCTTTTACAAAAGAGCAGGACCTACACGGAGAAAATGTATGAAACAGCAGATTTTTTTTTTAAACCGTCCAAAAATTCTAAGTTTGCTTTGTTTTTGACAGACAAGCTAATTCAAAAGCTTACTATATTGTTGATGCAAGTTCCAACAACAATAGAATATACAAATGAACAGAGAGGACCTGGAATCAATAACAATTATTCAAGGGTTGATATACCTGACAATAAGTATGGATATAAACTATAAATTTGAAAGGTAATCAAGATGAATAAGAATGAATATGTGATAGTATCTATTAATAGACCCTGAAGAGGTTTATCCACGATATTCCAACATTTCAATGTTGATATGTGTCGAGGAAAACTTGTAGCAGTGAAAGCTCTGCTTGGAATTTCCAGTACCTTAATATTTATTTACCGATCAAGGTTTTATAAAATCTCTTCTACGTACATGTGCTTGTATTTTCCTTGAATATTAAAAACAAAGACGAATAGAGCATGGCTTACGAAACGAATATGGCAATAATTTTGCAATGGTTTATAGTCCTGAGCACATGTAATTTCGATCACCACTACACAGTTAATGGGGAATACGGATATCGGAAATTACACCGGTTGTCAAATTCATAAAATAGATAAATCACATTGCTTGGCAACATAAGTGAAAAAGCTATCATCTTATTTCGGCACATTATCTCATATCTCCCTTACTTTTACAAGTGGAACCGAGATAAGCAAGATAATCAAATCTCTCGAAACATTTACTAAAATGGCGACGTACAATGCTTTGTTATTGTACAGACGAAGTGTATTTTTTCTATGATCGTCCTAAGAAGGCACTGATGACAAATACAGAAGGCATGCGATTCAACCGTAAGGAAACGTCATTGACCGATCCTACGATGCTAAGATAGCTAGAAAAAGAACTACACAACCTACAGCTGAAGACATAGAGTTCAAAATCCATCGATTTGTAGTTATAGAGTATTTAAAAAAATGGCATCGAACATAAGGTAACAATGCCGAAATGTAACACTATCAAATGAAATTGGACTTTAATGTTCAATCAAGAAGTCCTATATCGATAAAATCTTCATTTTGTTCATGACAAAAGTACAATTAAAAATACTAATGACGCTTTTGTTGGAGTAAATTAGTGTATTATATTAAATACAATTGGGAATTTATACTCAACAAGATTCTGCAAGTAATTTCGATGCAATTTAGACTTGATTAAAATCTAACAAAATGAATTTATGCTTCTTCACATCTTTATTTGTTGTAGAAAAGAATGAGATAAATATAAAAACACTTAACATTGCCATCACGTTTTCTTACAAGAGGAAAATAAGTCTACTCCATAGGGAATCTGTACCTACCTATCTAGCAGTAAAATTCCACGTTCAATAGAACGTAAAAGAGAAATATCAAATAGTATTTGTAGAATAAATAAACATTGATTTAGTATAATACACAAACCAAGTCGAATAAGCTAACGGTAAAATTCTGAGGAATTTGGCATTAGTACCACGCCCACAATGTGATTTGCGATTATACTACCAAAGTAACAAAAGAAAGCTTGTCCAAATTTGGAACGAATAATAATATCCTCCATACCGATTTCGACGGCTAATCTTAATGGAGACTATTCAACGTACGTAAAAGATATTATAGTGCACAAGTAAGTGCACAAAGACAGCTGCACTCCCTTTTCCCTCATTCTCATAGTCTGAAGGGACAGCTATCCGACAGAGGAGAGATAAGGCGCAGTACCAACGGCTTTACGTGCTTTTCAAGGCACGGGCAATTGGTGGTGTAATACTACCACCAATTTCCAAACACCGGACTGCTACTGAGAAATTCCTAATGGAAAACCAATAACACATTTTGCTCGACTTGGGAATCGAACCCAGGACCTACAGTCAGCAATTACGCTTGCGACTACGAAACCAACGGGACAGTCCAAAGCCCAAATTCGGGGTGGTCATAATAATATTGCCAGATTGCGGTTTGCGTTCGACTGATCGATCAAATCTAGTCAGAGCATGACTATTTACAAGTACAATAATACACTAATGTGATATATTTGCTGCTAAGGGTTCCAACAATCAAACAACAGATGCTATGCATTAACTTGACTATCTGATACCATAGATACAAGCCTGGAATTGTATGAAACGCTTCAATTAAACCCAGACAGCTTTGAAATACTAGAATACAGACTAATAGCTATTAAACTCCCATCAATGAGCCTCCAGCCACTACACCTTACGCGTACCCACGTAAATTTTCAAGTTTATTAATGTGTCACCTTCGGGACTCTTGCGCACGTTAAAATAGAGCGGGACGCTATTATTAGCGCATAACTGTGTGAAAGAGACAGACGTATGTATTATCGGTGTCTGCCGGAATGGCATGTAGCTGATTGTTTTCTATTTATCTTTGTTATTGATGTCTGGCTGAATGTACTGGATTACGGCGGTCATAGAATACGTATGGCCTATTTCCATTGAATTTCTTCGTTTTTCAACGTTCAAAGGAATTCAAAATTACTGTTTAGTTGACATTAGTTTCAATACCATTTCTTCGTCTAAATTGTGATCCACATTAAAATCACGTTCTATTTCATATACCTCTTTATAAAAATCATTCTTAGCACACAAACAAAGCTTCTCTTGTAACTTTTGTAATATTTAATTTTAATTTCTGTCATCTAAAAAAGATTGCACTGCCAAACTAAAGACCTCGAGGAACAGGAAAATGGCGACATTTTGTATATCTCCGTGAATTCCGGAGTTAGGCGAAGGCTTTCTCAAATCCGTTGCGTAATTCAAGTTAACTTAGTGTAATAGCTTCCTTACTACAATTCATTGTTTAAATTTCTACTTGCTTGAGTTATTAAACTTGCAATTAGTGAAGGGCTTTCTGAAAATATACCAAAATAAACTGAAAAGGATAATGATTGAGGAAGGTAATCCGATATAAGACAAAACCTTTACTTGATATATTTTTTAAAGTAAAAGTAGTTAAAAAATAATATAAAAAATTATGTTATGCCCGCGACTTGAGAATTTCTTACAAATTCCAATTTCTTCTGATAGTAAAATATAAAAGGGATAACGTAACTTCCCATTAGCGAAAGAATTTTCAGAATTGAAACATTAGTTATTAAGACAAACAACAATTAACAAACTCTACCTTCGTAATAGTAGTATAGATAAAAAATACACTATTTATTCAAACTGTTACGAAAATCAAGAAAAACATGTTCCACGTTTCTCAAAATCGTGAAAGAGATGAAGAAAAATGCGGGCACTAAATCAATCATAATATTCATGCGTCCTTGTTTGCTCTGTAAGGTTATTTTTACTTCATATTTACATACTTTATTTACGTGGTCTAAATTCGTTTTAAGTTATGCTCATACAATTTGATAAGGCCTTGATTATGTGATAATGTTTGTTCCCGTTAAACCAGGTTGGTATAAGTCTTGGCGAAAATATGAAAAAGAAATTGAGATCTGCTCTGCATAGCGTTATTTATTCCGGCTTCTTTCATAAACTGTGTCTCTTTGGGCTCAGGACTAGACTCTTTCAAGTAATATGTTTTCAAATTGAGAAAAATTCATTCTTGCATTTTGCAGGTAATCTTCTTTCACACCTGGTTTACCTACCATCCAACCAGGTACCCTAAACTCTACCCTTTGTTATTCTACGACTTCAATAACACTGAGATCGTCTTTCCACATAATATTTTCTTTTGTATCTTGTGTCCTCTCGATTTATATTAACTTATCTCAGATTCACAATAACCCACGTTAAGGACAAACCTTAAATTGGTTGTTTCTAGAATAACAATCCACTTAAAAACATACCTCATTTCATTGCGGTGCACTTGCACAACATTTCACTTATACAGTTATGATTCACAATTTACAATTAGTGTAATCATTGGTCATCACGTAATTCGTATGTAAACAGGACGAGACAATGGTGTTGCTGGTATATGCAATATTGGTTATAGAAATATATAATCAAATTCATACATGAGCGCAATAGTAACGGATCTATAAATTTAGATAAAGTTAATTTTTAAGCAATCCTTAAATACAATTTGGAATTAAAGCTGGACAGCAAAGATGTACTTAAAAAGATAATAATATGTATGAAGAAGAAAGTATGTCAGTGATGTTTGGTGGAGTTGATTAGATAGAAGTGCCCCCTAATGATAGGCTTACATCTCTGAAATCAAATTGAAAAGGCAGATGATAAGTAATTCCTTTTCATATGTGCCAATGTCACGAAGAGATTTTTTCCTGAATGAAATCAGTACAGTTTGTTGAATCAATGGTTTTCGAAACGCAACCTAAATATTTGATTAGGGGTAAGCTATTAGTCATACCAAATTATAATATTTGTTACGGCACATAGCTAATGTTATGACTTGAACTATCGCTCTATTCAATCAACAGTTATTCATTACTTGACCTAAATTCTATACTAATCCGAATTTAACAATCCAAAGTAGGCTTATTTTACACAAATGCACTCATGCTCCGTATGAATCAGATCATATTTTAACGCCAAAAGGCTTAAATAATCTCAAGTCGTTTAAAAATACATTCGAAAGGAATAATTAAACTCATTAAATAAACAAAAAAAAAAAGAAAACACGGCGCAGATAAGCCGGGTATCATGTGAAATGTGCCACCAAAACCGGCGCGAGCGCAATATTCAAAATGGCTGCCGTTGTATGTAGGTCACGGCAATCGGTGCCTCGGTGGCTGCTCTTACGAATTTTTTTAACCCGAAACCAATTTGGCTTAAGTTTGCAATTTTTTACTTAGTTTTGTGTTTATAATTTTATAAATCAACATTATTTGTGTTTGCTATAACTAATGAAAATTCTTCATCAAGGGCGACAATAACGGTGATTTTGATTAAATTATTCTTTAAATTAACAAACCATTTGAGGCCTTCTCGGAAATATTGGTTAAAAAAGAACGCTATAAAGTTAGCCAGTCACCGTTTATTGTAATTATAGTTTCAATGTCATATCCTTGTATAAAAACACGACCTTGACTTTAAGATAAATGTATAAAACATAACGGAGCATTTGAAATGTATTTAGGCAAAATATTCGGGTATAACAGCATTGCGATTGGAAATAACATGATGTAATCTAATCGAAGAAATGTGGAAGAGTAACGGAGTATCACAAACGAGTTCAAGTGAGTTTTTAGTCAAATGATAAAAGGAGACGTTAGAAGTGTCCGTAGAGTTTCTTGCTCGTTCTTCTCCACAGAAAGCTACATACGTTTCGGAACGAGTATTTAGCTTCTGCTTTCTAACTGACCGACTCCTTTTCAATTAAAAAGTGCCTGAAAATGGTTTAATTGAAATAAATTCTTTGACTGTGACAGTTTTGTTTTTCTTGTCCGTATTCAGCCATAGTCCTTGAGGGACCGGGATTAAAACCTATATTATTTACACTATACTAGAAGGTCCTTAAAATGTAGTTGTTACACTAGGTACACGAACAGTTGCGTCAATGGGATGTACCACCTGTCACTTTGTGTGTGATCTACTACTAACGTGATATTACTAGTGCCAAGAATACTTGAAATTGATATATGAATGCGTTCCACTACTACTACTCGGTGCTCACTATTTTGTTGTGATCCTTGCATAAAAACACACTTAACCATCCTCATGTTTTTTGAGACCACTCAACATCAACTGGAATTGGTAGCAGCATTTGTTGAAGATGATGTTCTGCTTTGAAGGGTATAGGTGCCGATGTAATTACAGGCACATGACACATTTTGACTTTGTCTCTAAAATGGCAACGCATTTGCAAGACCTCCGATATTGCAGATGTCTATAGGCAACGGTGACCGCTTAACATCAAGTGGGCCGTCGGCTTGTTTGCTATGCACAGATACAAAAAAAGAAACAAGAATCAAATCCAGCACAGCTATATTGGTAATAAACAAACAACACGATAATGAAGTACCATGCCACTCAATTAAGTTCTTAACAAAACTATTGATACAGTTCAAACATTGTCAAGTGTTTAAATAAATAAGAATATTTTAACACCAAGTTCATTGTCATTGGAGTTACAGTTCTCTGGACTTTAGCCTTTTGCTGTTATTCTTGCTCGCTGAGGAATCGGTTAGCATGACTTGCAAGATTTGGAGCCGGGAAACACTCTAAACCGAAGACTAATCTTTATTAGATTTTAACAATCTGACGTTTCAAGGTTTAATGGAAATTCGGATATTCATTTCTCATTTTAGCTAAGAGCAAAGTGCGCTAAATGTCACGGGGTTAACAATGTTGCGTTAGTTAATACGTTGGTAACAGATTCTCCTTTATAATCTACTGGAATACATTAATGTACTTTCTATTTATAATGTCGGTTTCAGGTGAAAACGTTTATTATGTTTATATTTGATCTACATTGTGCATGTTTTCCTCAAATTCTTTGAGAACTTAACTTTTCTTAATGTTTTTTGTTTGTTTGCTCACTATTTACGATTCAATAGTGGTTTTTTGTTTATGTTCAAATTTCAATAGTATCAAGTGATTCGGTATTCCGATTCGCAAGTGCTGTGCACTCCTATAAGTGACAAGAACGCTGCAATTCAATAATCCTAAACTAACTATTATAAGTGTATCGGTAAATATGTCGTCGGAGAACTTTAAATAAATGCCTTTGTATCTTTTTGCTGAATCCGGCTTGTTTAAAAAGATATTTAAGTAGCAATAAAAAATATTAAAATGGGATTGTTTATTTGCTGCAGAAAATAAACCTAAAAACATATTTTATAATATCAGAAGAGAGCGAAACATGTTTAAATATTCCATTTTTTATGGTTGAGAGGATATGTTTATTGACTACGGGAATTCAAATTTATTATAGGTTAATATCGTCTGTTTCGGATATAACATAAAACCTACATTCAGGATTTAAATACAGAAATAAAAGATATTAATTATTCAGTAGCTTATTAAGTCTTTTGCAGTAACTTCTAGAAACAAATTAATATAAACGAGAATCCAAATGAACCAAATCAATGAATGTTAAATGTCTGTCTTTATGACGATCTCGCAAACTTATTTTAATCATCATAAATTCAGTGTTTAACGTTAGCTTGAATTTTAACGGCTTCCATGTATTTGAGAGCGAAAGTGCATGCATTTGCACATCACACATCATCTCTGTTTACACAGCTCTGGGCTAGTTTAACCATTTTATGATCATCTTGTTTGATTAATATGGTAGATTATAGCTTGTAATATTTTTGTATGTTAATTATTTATGTTTTTTTTTTAAGTTTATTTTGTTAGCGATCAGATTTCTTTGAAAGAAAATTGGACATTAACATTATCTTAATTATATTGCTAAAAGTATTTGAATCGTTATCTCTTCCAAATATTTCTTTTTTTGCAGCAATTGCTTCTTTCTGTCCAGTTGCAGTCTACGCTAATATTTTATTAACATTAATTTCCATTGTAAATATAAACTTTCTCGGTATATACCATTGCATTAATGACTAGACGGAGTTCCAATTCGCTTTTTCAGTTCCGTAAGCCATGCACGCGAAATTGCGAGCAAAATTCTCAACTCCATTTCCCTAACACAATTCTTTTAATGCAAGGCATGGCATGTTCATCAACAACGCTGTTTTATAGCTCACCAGTCGTTTGTTTGTCAAACAAAGAAAATCAGTCATTCACAAGGAATGCCCCAATTTGGTTCTACCGAAACCCAGGTCGCATTACGTTGCATCAAAATAATTGTACGTAAACTGATTTGGTACTTCAACTGTATTATTTATCACGTCATTATTATTATTCAGTTGCCCAACGCATTAACTATTGATGTATATTTTATATACTGTTACAAAACAAGTCTATTGGGTCTCACCTCACAACGGTTCGCGAATTCCTTTCCAAGAGAAGTGAAAGCCAACCAAATAATACGCTTATCAGAGCAGAACGCTTTTCGTCATGTACTTCATTGACAAAACTCCTACCACGGTTCTCTCGAAGATGCAATGAATGAATATTATTATTGCAGCTAATTTTAAAATGATTTATTTTTGCACTACCACCCGGTCAACCGCTCTCTCCCAAAGACGCGTACGGAATGAGGTCAGCGCGTTCCAATTTTAAATTTTGATTGTTAGTAAAAGGTTTTGATGCCTAGTACTTTCACTGTCACTTTTTGCTCTTTATCTGTCCGAGGCTAGAACATTCATTGTACGGTCTAAAACTTCCGGTTTCAGTTCCGGCTAAGCTCCAATTTCGAATTCGTTGGGCTTCAAAATGTTACGCTATTATCTGAACGAGTTCTTTATAAAGCTGTATTTCTCTTGTTTAGCTTATCTATATTATTGTACTTCTAATCTCTGTATTATCTTTAACGAGTTTTGTTGCACAATAGCAGAGTTCATCTGTAGTTTCTTTAAAAGTATTGACTGTTATTTAATATGTCGTAAAATTTTATGAATGAACATTTGTTAATAATTCTTGGCCTCTAAACAACAAGCACTATGTAGTAGATTTATAAGAAGCTGTAGATTTATTTATGTCAAAGTGTTTGACAATTTCCAGTGAAAACACCCCGTTTCTTTCGTGTATCGTCCTGCATTTCTCCCATTAAGGTCTTGCTTATCAGCCTGCAAGCGGTAACCCAAATGACACATTCGCGGTCCTGTTATTACTCCGGTATCGCATCGAACCAATTATAAATAGAGACTGATAAGTTCCGTTACTCGTGCCACCTCCATCCCTCTCGCACTCCCACAAAAACCTCCATCAGAAGAAAGAGACAGAAATACAAACGAACCTGTCTCGGTGGATTCGCGTGCCACAGCTCGGGTTTCCCCGTATCACGAGGCCACTTTCCTTCGACGACATGCGAATTAATAATTTCTCAATATTGGATCTTAATGTCTTTGATTTAAAGTTCAAAATCTTTTGATGTTTCGAAGGGTGTTTATGAAACCCTTGTTGTCTTGACATTGCCAATTTACAATGCCGCCATTTCTTGGGAAGAGATTATATGACGTTCCAGTATACGGGCTAAGTTTATTGGAATTTTACATTTTTACAGTCTAACTGTGACTGATCATGTGAATGACCCTGGAAAGCCAGATAAATGATTTTTATTATGCAAATTCTTTAAGTTAGTAAATACATACATTGTTTTGATCCTCAAAATTATATTCTCGAATATTCTATGAATTATTTTGATCTAATCTGTACCTACTTTTAGGTTTTTTGTTTACTCATACAATTGTTTGGTAGAAAATGCTAATGATTATGCAAACGATTTAATTGTTAAACTCAAAAGACATTGGCATTGTTATTAAACTATCAATTATTTTTTATTGGTTCACATCCTGACGAGACAAGGAACCTGTAAGAGATATTTTGTTAACAATACAATTTAAAAAATAAAATTGACAAGTATTATTATTTCATCTCTATATCGTCCAAAATCATTTAGATATACAAAATCGTATCATCATAAATATTCCTTGCAGCATTTGCCTGCCTTCGCATAGAGCCTAATAGCACTCAGGGATAAAGAAGCTTACGTAGCTTCCTACTAGCGAAAGAATGTTCAGAATCGGACCAGTAGTTCCGAAAATTACTGCGTTTAAACAAAAAAAAAGAAATATTTTCGGGTTTATTACAGTATATTGAACTTAGCGAAAAAAGAAAACTTACCATGCGTTGTTTAAATCCATTCATCAGTATTCCTATTGCTACAGAATAGGTACAGTGTACAATATCGCTAGAAGTTAATCTATTTGGAATATTTACTCCTGTTCTGACCTCCAATAGATTATATTACGGTTTATTATTTAATGATCTTCTTATCGTATGTTGTTATTGAAATAATAATATAATTAACTTTGCTATCTAGACATTGCGACTGGCTTATTTGTTTAGTGAATTTTCTCTATGTCTTTGAAGCTTCTGATATTTCCACATAAATCGAGAGCTCAATAGCGGCACCATTATGTTGTTTTTCTTAAATACTATAATCAACTCCTCATCGACTATCTAATGAGAACCAGGTCAACCGGTAATCATTAGTAGATTATCATTGAACCACAGTTTCCGTACACTTGATGCTAAAATCCATCCGTGATATAACTTGGTAACAATCGCAGTACAGTAAGGTCGAAACTATTCGTGTCATGCAGATCCCTATCATTTCCGCCTCCTACTGATTTGAATTCAATGAGTCCTCCATTTATTTGTTATTCCTCGGTATAATCTTGACCTGTGGCTTGCGCATTCATTTTATAATTAACCGCACTTTGAGTTTCATCTTCTATTTTTTGTTTGTTTTGGTGACCCATTTCTGTTTCGTTAACAACGTCGTCTGAATTAAGAGCAGCGTGGATGAATGATGCTCTGGATACCCCGTCATCCGCTCGAAGGCGTAACATAGCGGTCCACCAACGTAACAAGAGTTTCACCGCTCTGTAACGGATGACACAAGCGGTTACGGTACCCGAGTCCGCGCGGTGGGGCGCATTCGACTTTCAAACTCACGCGCACGAAAGCCATTGCTCCAACGCTCGGTGCACGCTCGGCCCGTCTTCGGCTAGCATCGGATCCTTACTCTTCGTAAACACTTTAAATCTGATCTTTATTCCATTTTTGCGACGATAGATTTTCCTTTGCCATAATATTTTTAATCCAAAAAGTATTAAATGCGGAAATGTTGACAATGAAGACTGTAAGCGAAGGTATCTCTGGTAGAGTTGCTATTCGCTTGTAATTCAAGCGTGGTACGCTCGTACCGTTAGCAGTGAAAGTGCTTGGGCAAAAGTGAAACGGATGGTTTAGAGTGGCGCAACTTGCTCGAGATTGGCGTAAAAAATCGCGAGCGAGGAAATGTGAGAGGTTGCAGCCAGTTGTTGAATGTTTGAGAATTTTTATGCGAACTTTTTTTGGACACTCGTATCTTTCTCTTTCTAGTTAGTCTAGAAGGTTCTTTTATTGGTTGATTATCTTTGAATTTCTTTTGAGAATTAAATTTTTTTGTTACTAGGCTTTAACTGTATCCATTTAAAATCAATCCTTTACTTAACTTTTTATCTTTCTCGTTAGCAGCTAAACCTTTCTACAGGTATTCATTCTTTCTCCAATTCATTAAAATAAAAAATCGCGCGACTCCCAATTCCTACTAATTAACCTCTATTAAATTAAAAACTAATAAGTCATTACACAAGTAAATAACAGCGGCGTCTTCTAACCTAATTTCACTCATCGATTGTGCACTACCAGTATGTAGCACGGATGTATGTACGTGAGTTTCTTTTGAACCCACCTGTCAGTCATTTCTTTCAATGGTGTGTTAGGTAGACAATTTGCTCTGATTATGGCCTGTGTTCTCTTCCATCTTTTCATGAGATTTGAATTAATTATCCGATATATTAGTTTGTACTAATTCTGTACCATTTATTGATTTTACTCAGGATAATGAAAAATGTCTTTAGTCTTCTCTTTTTTTAACCCATATCATCCCAGTGTTCCATTTTTGAAATGGTTACTTTTTTATTTTTTTATTATAATTTTTGAACGCATTTTAAAATTAGTGTTTTTCTAAAATGGAACACTGGGATGATATGGGTTAAGGGTATCTGAACTCTAAACCAACTAAATAGCGTTAATTTTACAGATTGCAGAATTAAAAAAAAATATCTAATAACCCTAAACGCATACATTTTTTCCGTTCCGTCATGGGTGATGATTGATATCTAGCATTTTCTTACACGAGTGCAAAGATGCTTTAGGTCGGAAGCAACTTCTGAGCAACCAGTATTCCCAACAATAGAATTTAATGAAAAACTTTGTAACGGAATTGTGGTCAAAACTCTCTTTGATATTACCATCCAATCCCGAACGAGAAATTAGGCCGCTCGTGTAAGCTTAATATCTCCAAAACCTCGCGGGGGTGCCTCCCTAAAATGATGATTTTATTTTACTCATCTCTATTAATGTTATTCAAAGCTTACCCTAGTTTTTCTTAACTTTATCATCGTTTTTCAACCATTCATTATTTCTGTTGGATGAAATCGTTAAAAGAATCTTTTTCAACCTTTACATACAATATAGTCGTAAGTGTTTCAGGACTTTAGTGCTATTTTGCCGTAAGCTATTTTTGTGTTCAGATTTATTATTAGAATGATTGATGGGGGCTAAACTAGGGTGTATTCTGCGTCGTGTAAACTGAATTTAGTTTGGCTCATAAAAGTGTTGCGTATATTTTTTTAAATCTATTATCTAGTTATTGATATAGCGCCTTTTTTCTCTTGTAATTTAGATTGGCAATTAAAAAATTGCACAATATTTTGTAATGATGCATTACCGGATGTTGGCAACTTTAAGTGTTTTTAATCTGTTATTCATTTACTGTATCTCAGTCATTAACTTTCACTGTTTTCTTTTTGATTTTTTTAAATTAATTATTGAAAACCACTTCACAAAGCCCAACAACTAACATAATATCTTTTCACAATAGAACATCGAAACTGCCTCGGTAGCCTAGTGGTGCAAAGTGCGACTGCTACGTTATAGGTCTTGGGTTCGATTCCCAGGTCGAGCAAAAAGTGTCATTGGGTTTTTCTATGAAATTCTCAGTAGCAGCTCGGAGTTAGGACTTGTGCCCGGTTAATGGCAATAGGCTCGCCCCCTATTACATGGGACCTAAAATATACAGGCGAACTGTGGGTGTACATTGGTACACCTCTGCCTAACCCTCCGGGGAATACAGGCGTGATGGTATGTTAAAACAATAGAACATAAAACTTTTATATTCCGACTTCAAATAAAGAACGGTTAATTAAATATTTATCCTAATTAACCCTCGAAAAGCTTGACATATTAATTTTAAAAAGAAAATTAAAGGATTTTACATTATGAATCATCTATAAGTCAAATGAGAGCGTGGCGACAGTGAAGCACGCGTGCGTATCTAGGTTAGTTGGTCGCAACCTCGTCGATGGGGCCTCAGCGGTGGGTTAGGTTAATCTTGATCAGTGCTTGCTTTCAGTACCTGGACCTGTGGTCAGGTATCAACAGGTTGAGCTAGTTAGCAATTTAATTTACAGGGTCACTGGAAAATTATTACGGAAAGTTCAAGATTGGCAAAAAAAATTAACCCTCAAAAAGCGACGGTTTTAAAACGAACATTTTAAAGGGTTATTTTTTAATAACAGCCTACTATTGTCTTGCTGCAGGAAGGCTTCTTCTCATACAGACAAGCCACGAGCATTGATTATTATTTTCTATAAGAAACAAAATATATACCTATTCCTGAAAATCGCGTTTGTAAAGTTCCATTTACCCCTTTCCTTTGATTTTATTAATCAATAGCTACTCCCGTGACCCTGAAATACTTGTTTACTCATACAGCCAATCAGCTCGTTAATTACCATATCCATTTCAGTCCTTGGTCTTGTTTTTCTGAACATTTTCAAGGAAATGTTAATTATCATTAAGGAAAATTCTCAATATATTTCCCGGTACATTAAATAGAAAGGGCAACAAGTGAATATTGCAATTTGAAACCTATTAATGGTGCCTGAAGGTTTCCAGTTGGCTACGCGTATAAAGGTCGGAGTTTATTGTGGGTGGAACTTTGTATGTTTTTCTTTTATGTGGATACTGCAAGCGGTTATTTCGTGTGGAAGATGTTTTTGTCGCATTTCTCAGAGGGAGCGAAGTGACATATTATTTTGTCGTGAGTTGAAGTAAATTAATGAAGAACATTCGGTTAGTTCTGATTTATAAGCAAAATCAATTTATTTATACAATATTTAAATGTTTTGTTCGGAAATATTTTAAGATTATTAAAACCTGTTCAGCCGTTCTCAAGATCCTTAGCAACAGATAGACAGTTAAATTGGAAAAAAAAATGTTAATACTTTTTAACATTTTTTTGTTTTGCTCGGTTCTAGTTAGTTTTTACCTACACAGTTTTATTATAGTGTAAAAGTTTTTAAATTAAACTTAGCCCAGCTCAAGTGATACTTAAACTGAGCTACATCTTAAACCCTTAAACTCATCCACGTCAAAATTGAAAAACAGTTCGTTAAACAAGTTAAAATTTAATATTTATGAAATAAAAAATGTCTATAAATAAAATGTAAATTTTCAGTCGGCCGCTGTTGCTCAGTGGGCGTTGTCTGTTTGTCGCTTAATATTATATTTTTAGATCGCCATGTTTGTGACAGCCCTGGTACATGAGCCGTTTGACGTCAGCGGGGTAGTTCAAACCTAAGAGATATTAGTAGAGAACCCTGTGTGAGAAACGGTCATATATGTGTGACAGGAGAATTAAAATGTCTTTTAAATATGACAGACCAAGGTATTTGTTATATGTTACGTGAATTGTATGTGTGTTGTATGTATGTGGTAGACATCATGAATATTCTTCAAACGCCTTGAATATTCAACATTATTAACATGTGTAATTACGTTATTATATGTACTTATGGCTGGTTTTATGCATTAAGTCTTGTTTACATAAACTTATTCAAAAGAGGATAATAAACCGAGCGTCTGATGTAAAATGTATTGTATCCTCCTCACGTAATCATTTTTTATGACCAAAGCCGCCTTTAAAACCCATAGCGTTAAGCCCCAACTTTCAGTAGAAAATAATTCATTAACTTTGATTAAAATCAAGAACGCGACTAAAATGTACCATCGCGTCGTTATCCTCGTGTTGTGTACATTGCAATATGAACTTTAAGCTGTAACAGATAAAGTATACGAATGTTTGTTGTTATTGTGTGCCCCCAGCGCACGAGGCCGCTAACAAGCGGGTCAGTAGGCCACCAGTAAGTGTGCCTCGCGGATCCGACCGGTCGTCCAGCCCTGAACTTGGTCTGGGATTTGCTATGTTATGTCATGTGTATATGACATCATGTGCTGCGGTTGATTTTTGAAGCGCGGTTGCATTTTAGGGTTAGATTTTTTTTTATATTTTTTATGTAGTTGTTCTGTTATGACATTTAATGTCAACTCGATGAGTTGTGATTTTGTTATCTGTAAATAAAAGTTTTTTTATATAATGAATGACTTAATTATTGGATTAGCAATAGGTACTTACATATATTTTTCAATTTACATTAATGAGCAATACAAATCAATTTAGGAGATGACTATCAAATAATTACTCATCAACAAAAGTAGTTAAAATCAATTACTTTCACTTGTACGACGAACATTTTTTCCCATCAAGAAGACTGACACATCATTACATTTGTAACACTTGGAACATGTTACAAAATGTTTAATAACTTTCACTATTGTCATGACATTGCCGCGAATCGATTACGAGTACTCTAGTGTTTGTCGACACTCGTAATCTATCAATTATCTAAGTCAGGGGCACTCAAACTTTGATGTTACGCTTTAACAGCCTGAATTTCGTATTCTTTATTCAGAAAAGCAAAGATACTTCACTAGAAAATAACTCGATGAGGTTCGACTGTTGGTCATGCGTATAGTAACTGGCACGAGTCGTGAACACAAACTTCAAGTTCATTTATAGGTTTATTCTTGGGATTTTTTGGATTCTTGGTTCGCCGTGCTCACGACTCGTGCCGGTTACTATACTATTTCATAAGGCGTTTTTATTTCTTGTGTATATTTTAACCCTTAAGTTCCGCATAATGGATATGGGGCCCCGACATAGCCAGAAGGCATCGAGGTAGACCACACAAAAAATGGCGACTAAGCCTCAATCGAATCAGCTGGAAGTCATGGAGCGAGGTCTCTGCCCAGCTGTGAGATAATGCAGGCTGACAGTAATATTAGCAGCAGAGTCTCAACTAAAAGTAAAACACGATACAGTATGTCTTTCTAAAGAATAAAGGCGTCCAAGTTTCTAGAATCACGCGGTTCACAATAAAAAAAACCAAAGAAAGTATCGTGAAAGAAATGAGAGTACCCGTACTACTCACTGCGCCGGTATAAAAAAAGAAGTTTCAGCATCGCTTTCCTAAGTAGTCCGTCGGAACAAGACTAGTCACGATCGGATTGCAAGACGTGAATTATCGATAATTGCTATCCATCAATGAACTCCTGGTAACTGATTGTATGTCTACAGAACTACCTTAAGTCAGAGATCAGATAATATCGTCTGCTTGTTGCATAACTAGAAACAGTAACAGCTGGTGAACTAAAATATACTGAAATTAAGAACAGAATGAGAGAAGTACTGGTGCTTTCTGATAGCCTGATCCAATCACTGATTGATATATTGCCCAACCTCAACAAAACAACCAAACCGCGCTTCGATAACAACAGATACTGTAGCCCATAAATAGATTTGACATCACAAGATGAAGATTAAAATAGATTTTACAAACTAAGAGCTCTAAGACACATTTCATATAATAGATGGCGCAAAAGGCAAGCTATAGAAAAGCGCTTTCAGAACCCGAATTTCTAAAGGTCCTAAAGTTGAGCAAAACATGTCGGCGTTAACACAATCTATATAATATAGATCAAAGAAATACGTAACCTTGAGACAGGGTCCTTGAAATAAGTCTGGATCCGATGAATATTAAACAGCTCCCTTGATACAACTTGATATGTTTCAACTTAAGTAAATTGTTCTGGACGGTAGACGAAATTAGAACATGAGAAGGAATATTAACAGGAGATAATAAACGACAAAGACAAAGAACAACCCGTCTCCTTTTATTACAAGCTTTTTATTTACTTTTATCTGTACAGGTGTCTGTGGATCAAATCTTGTATGTTAAATTAGAGCCACTTCCCAAAATTCGATTAAACTGAAATTTTGAGTAAATGTGCAATTTGTATGACAATGCAATATAATGATGTTACTCATGAAGCTGGAAAGTGGTCATAGGGATTTAATCAAACCTTACAAGTTTAGTTGATCCGCTTCCCTGTGTTCTATTGAGCTGGAATTTCATATACCTACTCATCTATGCATATTGCAAGAAAATTTAATACAAAAGCTGTTTTAAAAAAACATAGATCTTGTTTGCTTTGGTTCAATGAAGCACAACAAATTATGTTGCTTTAATTCAGTATATTTTTCGAGATTGTCCGACTGTTTCCGACCTCACCGTGTGTTGTAGTGATAAGCCTCAGCTCCGACATTGGCAACTAATTGGACATTTCCGAAATAATGAACTGGATTGTTTGCGCATTGGATAAAGTAGTTTACACAATATAAACATGATGTGTTATGAGATTCAGTTGTTCCTCTATTATAACAATTGATTCGAATTTCTCTTCTCTGTTTAGTATCCTTAATTTCCCGTCAATGATCTCCTAAAATTCATCAGAAATAATTCTGCTGTATTCGACTAATGTTTTCCCAAGATTATCAACGTCTGCATCAGCATTCTTGGGGTCATCGATCTATCTAACCTCACATTGCCTTCACACGTGTGACAATACAATTAGCATTTATCATTCAACATAAATAAATACATTGTAAAGAAGAAAGAATGACCATTGCATTTATTTTTATACCAAAGATAAGAAACAGTTGGCCCGAGCAAGGACACGGACGTGTTGATTTAGTGTTTAATTAATATTTGTTTGGTTGTTTAGTTTTATTGCATACGCTGATAAATGTCCTTATTTAATGGAAGTAGGGAAAAGAGAATTAATCGACAGGTTTCAAAATGTCCGCAATGGAAAAACATCAAATGTTTTACTTCCAACCATCATCGTCATCTACTTAGCCTTTTCCTAACTGCGTTGGGGTCGGCTTCCAGTTTAACCGGATGCAGCCGAATATCAGTGTTTTACGTACGTGGAGCTACTGCCTATTTGACCTCCACAACCCAGTAACTGGGCAACATGATACCTCTTAGTAAGTCTGGTTGTCAGACTTTCTGGCTTCTGACTATCCGTAACGCCTGTCAAAAATCTACGTATGAAAGCCGGACCAACAGCTTTACGTGCTTTCCGAGGCACGGGGGTGTCACACCACCAACTTCCAAACTCCGGGCTGCTACTGAGAAATTCGTAATGGAAAAACCCAATAACACTTTTTGCCCGACCCGGGAATCGAACCCAGGACCCCGTGCTCGTGGGTCGCGCTTGTGACCTCGAGACCAACGAGGTCTTCCAACCAATTCCCTTAAATGTTTTTCTTTGTTTATTTAAGGAACATAAAATAGAAGACAGACATTGCACAGTAACATATAGTTCTAGTTCATTAATGCTCAGGTCGAGACTGTATACTTAAATACAATATACGTGTACGCAGCACAGCTATTACATACATAAACTCCCTTTTCCCATGGGGTAGGCAGAAACCACAGAACGCCACCTGTTACGATCCTTACATTCCTTCGCCTTAGTCCACGTTCATGCATCTGTTCATACAAGCACGCCGGTTACGAGTACTGCGCACCCGACCTTTCTGAAGAACCCCACCAATTAGGTCATGGTAGGTCTTTATGCACAGTTATTATAAAAATGTAAACAAGAGTAAGAAAAGTTAAATGATAAAAACCCATATTAACTAATGTAAATACACACATACCAACATGCGGAACAGTTGAGACATAACATTTTAACATGATTATAATTATGTAATATTGTCATAACTTCCTTAACTTTATTTTTAAATTTAATCATTTGTATCACTACAGCAAGCTTATAACCTTCCAAGTAATCAATATTAAAAGCCACAATTCCAAGTTTTCCAATCCTAAAACACTTACCCAACACACTATTACGTATTTAGCTTTCATCTTCATTCATACCCAAGAAATCATGAGTACTTGTAAAAACGAAAATCTGACCAATCAAAGGCATCAAAACAAACGCGCTAGTAAACTACAGATAGTTGTGTGTGTGGCAACGTGCCGGCCTCACGTGGCTGTCGACCATCGCCATGGTCACTTGAACCAGGCTTGTCTGTAAACATAATACCTAGGTAGCACTAGAATTTTGTTAGCTTATTAATTTTGTACACGGGCTTTAAAAAGTTTAAAAATATCATCATCTTCATCTTTCTGCTCTGTTCCCATGTTACTTGGGGTCGGCGCAACACATTTTCTTCTTTCATTCCGTCTTGTCAGCCGTCATGATATCACTGCTCTTTCATATCATCCTTCATACAAAGTTTGGAAATATGTAATACTAGCTTCTGCTCGCGACTTCCCGTAGTTTTTTCACCCGCATTAGGTTACATCTTTGGTTACTGCTCCACTCCCGTGTGTCACAGCGTGATGTTATATAGTCTATAGCCTTCCTCGATAAATGGAGTATCCAACATAAAAATAATTTTTCAATTTAAACCAGTAGTTTCTGAGATTAGCGCGATCAACCAAACAAACAAACTCTTCAGCTTTATAATATTAGTATAGACGGAGTGCAAAAAGACACATACCATTCCAGTTATCTTCGAATAATGCTCATGAGCGAAAATGATTGCTGGGAAACTTCTTTTATTATCGGTATGAAATATCACTGTTCTGCTCAATGTAATACGCAAAATATGGGTGGTCTAACAATACATGGGAGTATTTAAAGTTTAGTTAGAACATTTTAAACTTTATTGTTGCAAAACAACGTTGGAACTTTGATCTTCAATATCTTCGTTACCAGCATTTTTACACCCCCTTTCTACATTCTCTTAGGTTTTTAATCCCAGATAGAGAGAGATTAATATCAGATCTGCATAACTTGACCTGTGTCTTCCTATATCTCAGGTTTGATATGGAACCATTTAAAGATATTGAATACTAATGATAGACGGGACAAAGTGCATTAAATTGTAATCTGCTAGTTCAGATCTATTGGTATGCGCCCCGAGACCAGTCGCTTTACATGCTTAAAGAAAAAGGTGTAGAATCTTTTTCTGAAGATGGTTTTTCTAACAGATTTTTCTATAAACTCTTTGGAATTATTAAAGCTTTAAATTGACTCTGGAATTTGGCAGAAATTAAAAATATAGATAACCTCAACAACATTTTTGAAAGAGGACGAAAAACTGCCTTTACGTTAATTTGTCGTAATTCAGAAACTATTTCATACGCTACAAATTCATTGTCACTAACAACTACTAACTTCACATACCATCACGCCAGTATTCCCCGCAGGGTTAGGCAGAGGTTTAACAATGTACACCCATAGTTCGCCCGTATGTTTAGGTTCCATGTAATAGGGGGCGAGCCTATTGCCATTGACCGGGCACAAATCCTAACTCCGAGCTGCTACTGAGAATTTCATAGAAAACCCAATAACACTTTTTGCTCGACCTGGGAATCGAACCGAAGACCTTTAGCGTAGTAGTCGCGCTTAGGACCACTAGACCATCATCTCCGTAAAAAGTGATCTATGTAACCTAATTTCTAAAATCAAAATTGAACGATATCTCGTGCACTCGTATCTCGTCCACGAATATTCTTCCGTATACGATAAAACTATTAACGTTTTATTTTTTGACCTCGTTTCTAGCTATTTTTATTAGTTTACAGTACTTAATACCATAACAGATATACATTTCAGCCTGAAATAGAAGACCATTAACTATATTACCACTATGTGTTTCGATGGATCATGAATCTATACAAATATTATAAAGCTGAAGAGTTTGACTTGTTTCAACCCGCTTATCTCTGGAACTACTGATCCGATTCTGAAAATTCTTTCGGTAATTGGAAGCTACGTTCAAGCCGTAAGAAAATTAACCCGAACTAAGTCGTGGGCAAAAGCTAGTCTCTTGTTACAGTTTAAAGCTCAGGAACTACTAGTCTGATTTGAAAAATATTTTTGCTCCATACGTTCTCAGCTCGTTTATCGAGGAAGGTTACATACTATCACGCCTGTATTCCCCGAAGGGTTAAGCAGAGGTGTACTAATGTATACCCTCAGTTCGCCGGTATGTTTAGGTCCCATGTAATAGGGGGGAGCCTATTGCCAATAACCGGGCACAAATCCTAACACCGAGTTGCTACTGAGAATTTAATAGAAAAACCCAATAATACTTAGCTCGACCCGGGAATCGGAACCAAGATCTCTAGCGTAGCAGTCCCGCTAAGGACCACTAGGCTAACGAAGCAGTTAAATGAGGAGAAGGGAGGTTATATGCTATATAACATTACGCTACGACCCGCAGGAGGAAAGCAGTAATCAAATACAAAACTTAACGCGCCTGAAATTGCAGGCTGTTGCTAGTTAAGAATATAATGTTCAGGAAGGCCGGAGATTTTCCATCCACGTGTAAGCATTTTTCTTTTGTGTTTTATCAAACAAAGTGTACACTTGCGACTTTTTTATTTGAAAAGCGGCACGTGGACAATAACGGTGGCAAAGGTTATGGTGAAATTGGTGTAAAAGTATTTTGTGAAGAAAGAGATCCAATTAAAAGAATTTCATTAGGCTTCCCAGCAAGAAACCTGAACAACTCATTAACTTGTACAGTGTTGACATCTCTCCCCAGATCTATTGTTTTTGCCTAAAGGGTTTTAATAAAAAAAAAAAATGTTAATTTCCTAATACTTCGTCAAAGTTTAAACAAAGAAGAAAAGGAAAATGAATTCAGAAAAATGTTTCTTAAATGTGATTTTGTAATGTATTATAAATCGTTTTTAGCCGTGCCATTGTTTCTTAATTACAAAGTTCCATTAATTCTTTATTTCCTTATTTTGAAGTAACTTCTGCACGCAGCTTCGCCCGCGAGGAAATCAAGTATGCCATGAAACATAGCCAATACACCAATAGTGCATATTTCTATTAGTGAAATATTTATTTTAGTCAGACCAATACTTCCAGAGATTACCTCAAAAAACAACAAACTTAACCTCTTCATAATATTAATATACGCTGAATGTCAAAAAAATCGCACCTCCCAAAAATGTTACTTAGTCTCGTAGTATACATTTATTTCAATTGAAATTAGTATTAATTGGATGGTCATTTAACTACTTTAAAATAAACTACGATTTAATTTTAAATACAATAATGGTCGCTCGCAAAAGTGACGCTAAAAACATATTGTCTCAAGGTCCACTTTTTCCGCTGGCTAGAAGAGGTATAAAAGTGTTGTTCAATGTAGATTTTGAGGCATTTTCAAACATAATTTTGTTAATGTACCGTTTTAAAATTCTTTTTGAAAATTAGGGTTAATAATGGTTGTTTTCCCTTTATCAGCTAATCCGGTCCTTTTCTTATACTGGTACCTAAACAAGATAAAAACTATGATTAACAGTAGTTTCATTCATAACCTTTCGACTGAAATCTAATTGATCTCTTAATAATGGTTTGAACATAATTAAAAAATGTTACAAATATTTCTCGCAACAAAAGGTGCGATTTCTATGAGGCTGAGTGTAGATTAAGTCATTAATTTTCGTCCTTACTTTTCCAAAAAACTATCTTCAAACGAATCCTATCTTAAATCCCCCATCCCTCCATCTATCCCCGATCGATTTCCTCGATGTATCTCTCTTTGTATCTTTAACTGCACTTCCATCTGCCCTAAAACCGTTTTAAAATCTAGTTCACACTACATGTACTGTACTTAAACGGCCTACTTCCAATTTGATCTAAATTAAATTGTAATTACACGCCTGTATGTGGGTTTGTGTGACTGCGCTAAATATACGACCCGATTGTTGCTACTGTTTGACAATGTATTTAGTCCGTTCCTCATATCCTTTGACAATTCTTTTGTATTGTTTATAAGTCAGTTCTTTTCTTAATTCTACTTAAGTCACCATTGGTCCTTTGGAAAGGACCATTCTGATAGTGTAAATACTGGTTTCTATCCCGGGCCCACAAGGACTATAGCTGAATATGGATATGATACACAGAATTGTCAAAGCCTTTAATGAAATTAAACCAGTTACAGGCACTTTTAAATTGTCAAGGAGTCGGTCAGTTGGTAAGAAAGTTGAAGCTAGTTGCTCGTTCCAAAACGTAGGTAGGTCTCTAAGGAGAGGAACAAGCACGAAACCGCACGACCACTCCTTTCAATCAAGTTTTTAGAAACATTATTTTTTATTGTTTACTACCTTTATCATTATTAATTATTATCATCTCAGATGTTCTTTATCTATATATACCTAGATTTTTTGAGTTTTTTTTTTTTACTTTTTTGAGTTTTTCTGGAAAAACTACAGTAAGTAGTTCAAGCTGACATTATTACTCCTCTTTAGAATATAAATGTTATCACTACTGCAGTATCAGCAGTGAATAAAGAAGACATTTCATAATTTTTATTTGTTTAATTTCATTTAACATCTTTATCTTTTATCTCTAGGCTAGTTGATAGTATTCATATTAGCAAAGTCATGTCTATGCTGTTTTCTTCACCATCAACATTATCATGTACCTACTAGCTTTATTCAGCGACTTCGTTCATCTGCCGAATTTGAACTTCATAGGCCAAGTTGTTATAAAGATTTTGTGTGAAGTCGGAGAGTGACCTTTAGTTCTTATAATATAAGAGGTACTATCTCATTCAAAATCAAAGGAATTCCCCTAATATATTCTTAACCTCATTAAAAATCATCTACAAAACAAAACAAACAATAAGCAAATACATTTAATACAATATCAACGGTATCACGCGAGTCTACAGCGTATGGTGACTACGCCTGACCTTGTATGACGATAATTTAGTGAAACACGGCCGCTCAATGTCATGCAAATTGCTGCAGCCACGCCCACCGCTTGGGTAACGGCACGCGTATCGAAGATATCTTGTGTTTGAGGAAGTTTACTTACTTGCCGAACAGATTTTTTGCATGCCATGATATCAATTTCAAGTTGTTCTTTGTAAAAATATATAATGAATGTGGGACATCTGCAAGAGTATTTTAAAATGCTCTGATTTATATTTTGATTATATATGGTAGAAGGACCATTTGCCATCAAAGTGGTCTTTCGAGTCGGTGTCGAATATTCAGGTTTTTGGAGTGTTATGAATGACTAATGTGTCGTTGGATGTAGGTCAAGTTTAATTAGATATTTTAGCGATTTTAAAAATTCTTATAACTTCAAAACGGTTTTTTATTTGGATTAGGAAAATGACTTTGATAGCTCTGCTCAGATTGATAGTTGATTAGACATGTAAGCCTGAATTTTGAGTTGATTCCAAGTTCAGGAAAAAGGGGGTCAGTATGTCAATGCGAAAGTATAAATTTTGCATTAAATATCTGGCGCAATGTTATGTGAACGTTTGCATTACTTTAGCCGTCGTAAAATAAAATTGACATTTTGATTTTTCATTGTTTTATAAAGCAGTATTATGAAGTAAATTTAAAAATAATACTAAAAATAGCTTCAGTCTTCTTGCTAATCCTATTTATATTTAAATGCAACCAATAAATATGACACATAGCCTTACATAGAACGACATCACACTATTATGCAACGCTCTGCCGGCCGTATTACGATTGCGCATTGCTCGCAGTGTGCGCGAATCCTTACAAAAATGATGTCTATCCTCTTACGACTTTCTTATTTCATATTGTCTGGCATTGAGTATAACCGGACGTTGCCAAACTACGCAAATAAATTGCATATTCTACTTAAATAGCCTTTCGAATTACCCGCTGTACTTTTAAATGTTAAATATCGTCGAAAATCGCGCTGCATTTCGTACATTCTGCAGCGCTGAAATGACAAATGTTTCCGTCTTTTTCTATTAGGAAAGTTGAGAAAGAGATAAAAGTAATTTGGAGCTGTCAAACTTTTGAGCTGATATAAATTAGGTCAGTAAAGTTTAACCTGTATTGCAAATAAAAGGAATACTTCTTAACTGCCTCGGTAGCCTAGTGGTCCTAAGCGCGACTGCTACGCTAGAGGTCTTGGGTTCGATTCCCAGGTCGAGCAAAAAGTGTTATTGTGTTTTTCTATGAAATTCTCAGTAGCAGGTCGGAGTTAGGATTTGTGCCCGGTTAATGGCAATAGGCTCGCCCCCTATACATGGGACCTAAACATACCGGCGAACTGTGGGTGTACAGTGGTACACCTCTGCCTAACCCTTCGGGGAATATAGGCGTGATGGTATGTCTTCTTTCTGTCGTGTCGTAACAAACCTATAATAGTAAAGGTTTCGGAATGCCTGACATTGCTATGAGGTTCCAAAAGCGTTAGTACAGATTATTTCCTTCCTAGTGGTCACGACAATAAAACTGCACGGATATGGTATATTGTACACCATACTTTGCTTACACCCTCGCCACATTCGGGCTTCTGACTACGCGTAATGTGTGTCAAAGATCTATGAATGACAACCGGGACTTGCGGTTTTACGTGCTTTCTGAAACATGGTAATCCAAACTGTCAGATAATCAGGTATACTTCTTACATGTCACGAACGTCTATTATTGCAATTTATACCTCAATAACAAAGACATAGAGTCACTTGATGCGCGCTCGTGAATCGCAATGACTTACATACTTACGTAACCCTTGATTGCTTTCTCCAACATCCATGGAATAAAATTAGACCTGTTTCCCGTGAAAAATGACCCAGAAAAACCTTAATTAACTCCGCCATTTCAAGTAATTTCTCCGTGCCCACTCACTTAGGAAGTCTGTATCATTTAAAAGGCAAATACAAACATTTAGTTTGTTGACGACTCAGTGTTTTGTTCTTACATTATGTATGTATTTGTGTGTTCGTTAACCCGGTTTTTGTGAATAATTGCCGTATTTACTTTTGCTAGCACCTATAATTATGAATAATGTAAATGTTTCATGTTTATTTAATGTTTGTAATTGAACTTGGTTATGCCAAAACGATCCAACCCACAATTTCTCCAATATAAAATTAATAACGTCAAATTAATTCAATATCCCATATGCATACCATCTCGCCTGTATTCCCCGAAGCGTTAGGCAGAGGTGTACCAAATGTACACCCACAGATCGCCGGTATGTTTAGGTCCGATGTAATAGGTGGCGCGCCTATTGCCATATGCGTAACGATACTATCCAGCAATAACTGTTTAAAGTTCATCCCAAACCCAAACTTAGAGCTTTAAAATTTATCACCATTGAATATCCCAATACCATAACAAAAAATTGCAGAATCGTGATTGGTTACTTTTGACGGAACTATAACCAATTAAGATTCTAGCCAATTCTTATTAAGTTACTATATATGGTTTTTCGTGCAATTATATTATAAGTTGTAAAAACAAAGCTTTGGTACTCACTAGACATCCAATGATCCAAATCTGACGGGAATTGTACAACGACGGTCAATTATGAATAATTTCAAAACCAATTTGAAATCAAGATTCATGAATGAGCATCTTTATAGAACGCAAGCATTTTGCTGCTAATTCTCGGCGACATTGACGCAGTGTCTGAGCGATTGGCTACTGCGCTGCCTGTCGCGGGGTCAATTCCCGCAAGGAACATATAACCGCATGGGCCATGGCCTACAAATAGTTGTTCCGGGTCTGGCTCTCTGTGTATGTGAGTTTATATGTTTGTAAACACACCCACAATACAAAAGATATTCCTTATGTAGGACAAAGTTTAAAAAAAATTAGTAATAATCTACTAAGTATAAAAACAGAGAATCTATGCTAATATTATAAACAGGAAAGATTTTTGTTTGTTTGTATTGAATAGGCTCCGAAACTACTGGACCGATTTTAACCATTTCTTCACCAATAGATAGCTACGCTTATTCCGGAGTCACATAAGCTATATACTATTACGCTACGACCCATGGGAGCGAAGCAGTAACCAAAGACGTAACTTAATGTAGGTGAAATAAGCCACGAGGACGATGTCGCAGGCATTTTGGTACATAAAATAAATAATGTCACTCACGTTTCCTACGACAAAGATTGCATAGCATTAGCGATACGCGATAACGATAAACAACTAATCTCTATTAGAGTCAATTACACCTAATTGTCGCTAACGCGTGTTTGATTGACAGTGAAAGTTGATTCGAAGATGCCGTCACGTCATTTTTGATAAATCATGGGTCACCTTTTCCCCTTCTCTGGCAGCAAGATGTGCTTGATAATTATGTATTACTCATGTCGTGGTAAATAACAGGTGGAAAGAGACACTTCACGAAGCCGGAAGTTAGGTACATTTTGTTCCCATCATCTTTCTTTAGTTCTGGGCCATACCTGGGAAACTGAAAAAAGAATCCTTGAAAACTATTAAGAACACGGAACATAGGTACGCACGGCTAGATATCAAGCTATACATTTCCAGATTGTACTGATCTCTCGTTGAATAGAATGTTGATACAATGAGAAGTCATACTGGAAATGTTTAGCTTGACTTGTAGCCGTGTGTACATGGATTATTTTAGGCCATAAGGCATCCATTTTTGACCTCTCTGTATAGTATGGGTATACTGGCTTCTGCTCGCGACTTCTGTCAGCGTGCGCCGCTCCCGTGGGTCTTACCGTGATGTTATATCACCTATACTGTTCCTCTTGAATCTGGCTATCATATTTAAAACAATTTTTTTTCCAATCCGACTGCTAGTTCCAGATATAGCTCGTTTTAACAAATAAAAATCTCTTTAGGTTTATTATATTTGTATAGATTTGAATGCTTCTTCTTGTCTAGGGTTAAGTAAAATTAGTTTTGTGGAAAATCTACTTCTTTCTATTAAGTAACTTTTTTTATAAGAGTAGGTAGGTACCTCGGTACCAAGTACGGATAGTAACTTGAATTTTTAAGTACTTATTTCTGAAGCATGGCAAATGATACTGCAGTTATGCAAATATAAGAAATATTAAGTCTTTCACCAGTTAAATTGTTGTTGTATTGAAATAAGTAATTGGTAAATAAAACGGAAATTGGCTCAATAACGGTCACGTACTGATCTACATATATCTATACTAATATTATACAGATAAAGAGATGTTTGTTTGTTTGTGTGTGTGTGCTTTTCTGCGCAAATACTGGTCCGATTCTGAAAATAGTTTCGCTAATAAGAAGCTTTGTTATCTCCGAGTGCTATTATCAATAAAATCAGGGGTCCGTAAGAAAATTCACGCAATCAAAGTCCAAGGTAAAAGCTAGTTCAAATCCAAACAGTAGTCTGACTAACAAAATTCTGATATCAAATGAACAATATTCTTCCCACTCTTCCAACAGTGTGATAGTTATACTAAGTACCCGTAAAGTTAAAAAGAAAAGAACGAACAATATCTTCAACAAACATACATTCTCCGTACAGCCGGTAAATTTACTCTGTTACCAGCCAACCAACTTGCCAAAAACTTCTACCAAACGACCTAGATTTTACCACAACTCAACAATGTATTTTCAACTTTAGTTACTACGAAATAAAGTTCAATTTTTTATGAGTAAACGGTTCGTTTTGATATTGCAAAGGAATGTCGACTTTATTTACTTTATTCATTAAGTATATTTTGGTATGATTACATTATAGTAGCGTAACCTTCCGCAAGACTGCTGCTGTGGCCTCGCTCCTTCCACGTTCAAGGTTTGATTCCTAGACGTTGCACACAATCTAAAACAAACTCTATTTTTGTAAAAATAAGGTTTATTTCCATCGTTTCTCTAGAGGTGCTTGGAGAAAACTGTTGTATTTCGCTTGTAACGGTCCGCAAAAGCTAGGTATCTGTCAAAAAAAAGTATCTAGAATTTTTAAATAGTCGTTACTGTACTTGCGTTCATAGAAATGGAACAGTTATTTAAGACCGTTATGAGAATTTTCTGCTGCTTCCTTAAACTTACAGGAAAGAGGTAAACGTAAAAACGTTGCATTAAAAAAAAAAATTGACACAAAACAATCTGAGACTAAACAAATCTATAACTAGATTAATCCAAATCACTATATTTCTGTAATTTGTAAACATTTCTCAATCAATCCTAACTTCTAAACTAGACCGAGCCTGTATCTTTTAGTAAGTTCTGGTTTTAGGAAAAATCCAACTACATCACACATACCATCACGCCTGTATTCCCTGAGGGGTTAGGCAGAGGTGTACTAATGTACACCCACAGTTGGCCGGTATGTTTAGTACCCATGTAATAAGGGGCGAGCCTATTGCCATTAACCGGGCACAAATCCTAACTCCGAGCTGCTACTGAGAATTTTATAGAAAGACCCAATAACACTTTTTGCTCGACCTGGGAATCGCACCCAAGACCTCTAGCGTAGTAGTCGCGCTTAGGACCACTAGGCTAACGAGACAGTCAACTAGAATTTTGAACTAATTTTTTACTTACCAGTCAAATGACCAATCAAAATACCAGCCTATTATTGCCCCACTACAAGGCAAAGGCCTCTTCTCATACAGAGAAGGCACGAGCATTGATCACCACGCTTGCTCAAGGCGGATTGGCGATTTCAGACCTAAGTATATTAATATAAGTCACTGTTACTGATGCTGTTCCAATAAAAATATCCCTTAAATAAATTAGCTACAAAAATAATTGGCCATTAAAAATCAGTGTCGTTTGTAATTTGAATTGTGTCAGCTAGACTGTCACTTGTCTAAGCAATAAATTAGTTTAAGAGTTGCAATTAGTACATTTTTAAACGATACTGGCGTTTGTGTACTATTCGTCCCTGTGAGGAATGTAGTTGTGATGTTATGTTAGATTTTGTTAAATTTTAAATTAGATCTGTAAAAAATCTCCCTCGATGAATATAGGTGAAGTGAGCTTGAGGTGAACTGTCAATCTTAATGCTTTCCGTCAAAAATATCTCTTGATGAATAGAGTGAAGTGAGGCTGTCAATCCTCAGGAATTGCCGGTATGTTTAGTAAAAATCTATCTTAGTGATTTCTGTCATGCCATCATATACAATTGTACATACTGGGGGGAGAAGTGCAAGCTCTCTTCAAATTCACTGACGGCGATTGTTACAGTATAGTCCGTGAACTAAACATAAGTGTACAAATTACCTTTCAACTATTAATAATAGTTATAAAATAATTTCCAAAAGTCAATTCTCTAGTCATAGGTCAAATTATACCGACTACATAATCCTCCACAAAAATTATGCACAAAAAAGTCTTACTGCACACAAAATACACAAAAAAAAATGTATTTACTTGCTCAGGTTACCTCGGACATCTCTGGCATCGGTGAAGGAAAACATCGAGAGGAAACCTGGAGTTATAATTAATATAAGTCTGAAATCTTTAATCAGCCTTGAGCGAGCGTGGTGATCAATGATCGATGGTTTGACTTTGACACATAAATCTTAAATGTGAAGTGTTGCAAGTTCTAAACAATATAAACTTATTCATTGTTTTGTAAAACTGTTCCATGCTTCTTCTTTTGTGACACTGTTTCTTCACAGTGAATCCCATCAATTATTGACACAGCCTGCAGCTACTGGGGGAGTCTAATTAACCAGGCAGAAATTAAATGTTCTTCAATTTTCATGGAATGTGTCTAGGTAGACACATTACAAAATACATACATAGGTAGACATTTTAAGACGTAGGTACGTCTTAAAATTGCTAATTTATAATAAACTAGCGAACTGCCCGACACTCGCGGCTTATCTTACCCGCGTTAAGTCCTTGATTACTGCTCCTCTCCCGTGAATTGTTTCGTGATGTTATATAGCCTATGTTACTCAGGAATAGTTAGCTATCTATTGGTGAAAGAATTGTTTAAATCGGTCCAGTAGTTTCGGAGCCTATTCGGTACAAACAAACAAACACAAAAATACCATCACGCCTATATTCGTCGAAGGGTTAGGCAGAGGTGTAACAATGTACACCCACAGTTCGCCGGTATGTTTAAGTCCCATGTAATAGGGGGCGAGCCTATTGCCATTAACCGGGCACAAATCCAAACTCCGAGCTGCTACTGAGAATTTCATAGAGGAACCAACTAACACTTTTTGCTCGACCTGGGAATCGAACCCAAGACCTTTAGCGTAGCAGTCGCGCTTAGGCCAACGAGGCAGTTTACAAACACAGAAAATCTTTCCTTTTAATAATATTAGTGTAGATAAATAAGTGTATTTTCTAAATGTAAACACAGCTTAGCAACAGGCCAATAGTACTGTTTTGTTAATAAGATTTCTTATCAAAATCCTTGGTTACTGCCGGGATTACACGTAACAAATTAATCTTAACGATTATATATTTTTTCTCAAATCCTTTCCAGCATCGTACTGGATAATAATTTAACCTTTATAAAAAGTAAACATGGACTTAACAGTAGAGAGTCTTACAGTACAAAAGACAGGTAATACACGTACCACGAACATACGCTCTAAAAATAAATATTTCATATATTCACGATTAAATATAGAACACACGGTCTTATCTAAAGGACAAAATGTGAAGAGAGGTCGTTATGATGATAAAAGGGGTGACTAAAATAGGCACATAATTTAGCAACGCTTGTTTGAGCAGCCTGTATATATTTGAGTAGGTCAGATTGTAATCATCCTGTATACGTTTTTTTATGAAGTAGCATTTGTAAGCTGACCTTGACAAAAAAAGGCTAGGATTTATTAATTAGGTACAAATTCTTTCTTTCGTTAAATGTTTACAATACATCGTACGTCGTGTGGCGATGTTAATGTCGGTCGCCAAGGTTCCTGCGGAAACAGACTCGTGCGCACGCTCGTGTGTACTCGGCAAACATCGGGAACATTCGACAATGGCCGCCCGGAACGTGGAAAAAGTGTCGGGAAAAATATTTTCTTGATTATTTTCTATTTTGGTATTTAAATAAAAAGTATGATTGCGGACGCTATATTTGTATCAATATGGACTCTTATGTCTTTTATTATTAGATATCAGAACGTGTTGGTAGTGTATATTGGCACGATATTTTTTTCTTCATCTATGTGTTTATTTTAGTTTCAATACCGCACGTGAATTCCAATGTCAAACATGAAGAAGATGTATGTACATAAATATGATTAATATGTCTGTTGCGATGCGGAGATATAATTTTATGCTGATTGTTTAATTAATACCACGTTTCACATGTTCGTCTTGTCTCGTATTGGCACGAACGGTATCAGAATAGTTCGTGTTGTGGTAAAAATATTTGCTAGTCATCAATACGGGGCTCTTTGGGGCTAGCTGTCCAAGTGGCGCCAAAGAGCTAACTGTAAATGGCTAACAACAAACATTATAAAAATATCGGGTTAACTAAGAGTTTGCCAGGGTTGCGGAATTTGTTCGAAAGAGTCGCCGTGGCCCTGGAACGCAAAGGATGTTAGTAGGAACACGGATGAGTTTTACCCAGTAAGAGCTTGACTGTCCCTTCCGCTCCGCCCAGGGCTGAAGAAGTGATTTGATGATTTCCCATCCATAAAAAAGGGTAACTTAGAGTACATACAAAATTATCTCTTACTAGCTTCTGCCGGTGACTTCGTCCCCTTGGAAGTCAAGTATGCCAAAAAAACATAGCAGCACTTATTTATTTATTTGGATTTCCAACAGAGGTAACACAAATTACATGGTTACGAAAGAGAAATAGGAACATGTTTCTCTGCTCCGCCAATTACAGGAAACCACAACATTCACTTAAAAACTAGTTACAAAAAAGTTTGATAAGACAAGAAAAGAAACAAAGCATATTATGATACAAAAACAAAAATGAAAGCAGAAGGACATAATAACAATCTTATAAGATAGTTGGACATTACTGTTTATACTATATAAGTCGTAGGTCTATTTTATATAGTGACATCTTACGACTTACGAGTGATATCTAAGCTGTGACGTTTAGACCATTCATTGTAGTTCCTACAGAGCCTTGGCAATACGGCGAAGTGAACGAGATTTGTTTTGGACACTGGCACATTAAAAAGATCATAGCTACATTTTCTGGGCAAGCGAGATAGTGCGCTTATCTGCAGCTTACCGAGAAGTTCAGCACAGTCACTAAGTAGTCTAGTAGCGTCCTATTAGAGAAAGACTTTTCAAAACGGTCCAGTCGTTCCAGAGATTAACCCGTTCAAACAGAAACCCTAGCGAACTCTTCAACTTTATATTATTTATTTATCTATCTATCTATACTTCTATACCAACATTATAAAGTGGTAAAGTTTGTGAGGTTGTAGGGGGCAATCTCTGAATCTTCCGAACCGATTTAAGAAAATATTTTACCCATACAGAGCCATGTTATTTGTCAGTGTCATAGGCTATATTGCATCACGCTACGACATACGGGAGCGAAGCAGTAATCAAAGACATAACTTGACACGAGTGAAAAATATTCACACGGACGATGTCGCTGACAGAAGCTAGTATAGATATCATTTTTACGAGGTGGTATTTCCAAGACGTATTAAAAAAATTACGAATCATTTCAATTTAAACCCATCGTCATGGGTAAGAGTGAAACCCCCATAGCAAAATCAATACACATACTCGTGCGGTCATTACCAAGAGCGTATAAAACAGTTTGATCGATAAACAGAAGATCGACCTTCGATTAAATACGCATTATCGTGAATTAACTAAGTTTTTGATACTCGATACGATTTATTCATTTTATAAACAAACTATCTATTAGTTCTATAATACCTCACGGAATCCAGTGTTAAGTTACGTCTTTGGTTACTGCTCCGCTCCCGTGTGTCGTAGCGTGATGTTATATCGATACCAGCTAAGGAGATACGGACATCTACATAATCGATATTTTACAGAAGAGCACATTTAGTAAAGAATAGTGGCTAAAAATGTAGATGTCCCGTATCTATTTTGCTGCCATCGATTCCTTGATAAACACAAAATGGTTTTTTCAATAAAAAACCTTGTATACAGCCTAGTGGCCCTAAGCCCGACTGCTACGCTAGAGGTCTTGGGTTCGATTCCCAGGTCGAGCAAAAAGTGTTATTGGGTTTTTCTATAAAATTCTCAGTAGCAGCTCGGAGTTAGGATTTGTGCCCGGTTAATGGCAATAAGCTCGCCCCTTATTACATGGGACCTAAATATACCGGCGAACTGTGGGTGTACATTGTTACACCTCTGCCTAACCCTTCGGGGAATACAGGCGTGATGGTATATATATACAATTAAACCTAATCAAGCCTTCAGACATGACCTCTGATTATAATCTCTACTTTTTCCAAACATGATTTGATGCCAAAATCACTTTGTTCATACCTATGTCCTTTGTCCACAGGCAGTAGACTGGTGGTCCGTCGGCGTGCTGACATACGAGCTGCTAACCGGCGCGTCGCCCTTCACGGTGGAGGGCGAGAAGAACACGCAGCAGGAGATCACCAAGCGCATCGTCAGGTGCAGCTACCCTGTGCCGCCAGATGTCAGTCCTGAAGTACAGGACTTTATTAGGAAGTGAGTTCAAAGATTTAGCTATTACGCCTTTATCTTAGACTAGCTTTTGTCTACGACTTCCTCCGTGTATATGTCGGTTATATTTAAAATTCAATCACGATTCGAAAGACACGTGGCGCCATCTATTATCATAAAGTCAAAGCATTTATTTCAATTAGACCATTTACAGGCACTTTTGAATTGTCAAGAAGTTACATTTAAAAGTTGAAGCTAGTTGCTCGTTCCAAAGCGTATGTCTCTATGGAGAAGAACGAGCAAGAAACTCCATGGACACTCTTTTCTTTCAATTTGGTTTTTACAAAATCTTGGTTACAATATTCTTGTTGCTTCTATATGTCAAAACTTTTTATCGTGATGAAAGATACCCTATATCCGTTTCTGTACACCTAGCAACGTATATGCTAAGGTTCAGGATGTTCGGTTCAGTGGTATAGGCGTGATAAAGTAACAAACAAACACACAATCTTACTTTCGCATTTATAATATTAGTTAGGATATTATGTTTCTATATTTATGAATAATACCAGCCTATTACTGTCCCACTGCTGGGTAAATACCTCTTCTCATACAGAGATGGCACGAGCATTGATGAATCACGCTTGCTCAAGGCGAATTGAGGATTTCAGACTTATATAAAGTCCAGGTTTCCTCACGATGTTTTCCTTCACCGCAGTCAGTGATGTCCAATATAAACTTAGAAAGTACATATGTTTTTGATAAACTCACATTTTTACCCAACCGTGTCCGTTACACACACAACAAAACATACAATTGAATAAATTAATTTCTTTCATCTGGTAGCTTGCTGTTAAAAGCATTCAGAGTTTTATGTAGATGTAAATAAATGTAGAAGCTGGCTGTTTTATAACTGACCGAACTCATTGTGACAAAAACTTTTTCCATTCAGTACATGAAAAAATGAATGAACGTGAACTGTCAAAATGTATGCAACAGATAACTTTTTTTATAACTGGCAACAAATAAAAGTTTTGGTTCAAAACAAAAAAAAAGGATAGTATTGATACTGATAGGAGGAATATGTAAATTTGAGCTTCGTTTAAAGTTTTTTTAAACCCCCGACTCGAAAAGAGGCGTGTTATAAGTTTGACGTGTCTGTGTGTCTGTCTGTGGTATCGTAGCTCTTAAACACCTGTTTATTCGGTTTTATGTGAAAGCAGGTTTCCTAGCGATGGTTCTTAGATATGTTTTATCAAAATCGGTTCAGCCGTTTTAAGGTTATCAGCTCTTTTGTTAGCTGCGGTAGGAATCTTTATTCTTCTGTCGGGGGGTTACTTAAAATGTTTTATTTCTTTTTTTTTTTAATTACTTGTCACCCGTTTATATTTACCTATGTACTATATATTTTTGAATACTGTGTTTCATATACATGCAAACATAAACTCACACCTTTTTCCCATGTGTGTAGGCAGAATCCACAGAACGCCACCTGCTACGATCCTTACATACTCCTTTAGCCTCGTCCACATTCATACATCTGGTCATACAAAGCACGCCGGTTACGAATACTGCGCACCCGACCTTTCTGTAGAATCTCAACAATAAGGAAATACTGTGTTTTGTTGTACCAAAATAATGTTTTTAATAAGGAAATGTTTTAATCCACAGATTACTGGTAAAAGACCCGCGTCGCCGGCTCGGCGGAGGCGAACATGACGCTGAAGAACTCAAGAGGCATCCGTTTTTCCAGGTTAGATAAATGTTCCGAGGTTAGTTCGCTAATAACCTGAGTTTTTACTCAAAATATCATCCAATAAACTAGGTAGTTATCCCACTCGGTTTTCACGTTAGGTTACGTCTTTGTTAACTGCTCCGCTCCCTTGGGTCATAGTGTTATTTATTTAGGATCTCCAGCAAAAGATATACAAACAAAATCTTGACATACCAACAAAAGTTACGTTGGTGTACTCCTTCACTCATAGGAGACCATTTATGTTATATCTCCTACTAGTTTTTGCCCCCGACTTCGTCCGCGAGGCTTTTTCACTCGCGTTAAGTTACTTCTTTGGCCCAATCAAATTATTTTTACATCAAAAAAGCAAAACTTAACAAACAAGCTTTGTTACACACTCCTACATAATCCATAAGTCTATTGCATTAAGGTCTAAATTCCCAGTAATAAAATAACCTATGTTTTCTAGAACCTCAATTGGGATGCAGTAGCCCGTCGCGAGATCCCGGCGCCCTTCGTGCCGGTGCTGAACCACGCCGCCGACACGTGCAACTTCGCCGACGAGTTCACACGCATGCCGCCCACCGACTCACCGGCGCAGGCGCCTAAGCATCATGATAAACTGTTTCTTGGTGAGTACACTTGCTAGTATCGTAGTAATAAGAGCTTTTCTGCGTGAATGTCGGTTATAACCATGTGCAATAAGTCCGGAAACGGTTTGAAAAACAAAAGTTAACAACGTCGAACCTAGAGAACGAATCAATGTAACAAATTTTGATAAACTGCTGTGATTGGTTATTCTTAATTCTGCCAACCAATCACAGCTTACGCGCGCTTTGACTGTTTGTCACATCATTTTTTTGTTCAAAAGACCGGTACTCGGTGGTCAAATATGATATTTTTGTATGTCGTTTTATTTACCTATTTTATTCCCCACTGCTAGGCAGTCTTCCGTTTCTTCTTCGAAACTCCCCTTTCTTGTGCGGTCTGTAGACATGTTTACAGTTATTATAGATCGTCACACCACCATTACCAGTGACCACCTCGACGGCGATATCCTCCTACAGGCGTCCAGAAAGTGGCCATCTTGGGCCCCAACTTTCCGGGTGCATTCGCGCAACGTGGCCAGCCCACTACGTACAAAGTATAATTAATGATAATATGTCTTTTGCAGGTTACTCATACGTGGCTCCAAGCATACTGTTCTCTGAGAACGTGATAGCTGATCAGATATGGATGCAGGCGACCGGAGAAAAGAATGACAAGCTCAAAGGATGGGTCGCCAAGGTAAATGGATATTTAATTTACACTTTAATTCTCTGGTATAATGAGGCAACTATGTCCTATTTAACCCCTGACGCAAAAACAACGGGGTGGTTTAAGTTTGACGTGTCTATCTGTGTGTGTGTGTATGTATGTGTGCATCGTAGCTCCCGAACACACGAACCGATTTTGTTTTTTTTATTTCAAAGGTGAATTAGTCGGAAGTGTTCTTAGTTATGTTTGATGGAAATCGGTTTAGCGGTTTCGAAGTTATCAGCTCTTTTGTTAGCTGCGGTTGGGATTTTTATTCTTCTGTCGGGGATTACTTAAAATTTTTCAATGTACAAAGATACCTCAGCAGATTGTTTTGTTTGAAAATTTCGACCGACTCTGGGACTTTTTCCTTTATCGTCGTTGCGTTTACAAACATATAAACTCACGTACAAAGACCAAAGAAAAAGGAGACTATGTCCTTATGCAAATCCCATGTTACATATGTCTTATTACGACTGATTCAGCGGTTTTGCGGTAATAAGTTAACTAACAAACAGACTTACAGATGAAAGATCCATTAGCATCTAGAGCGGATAATCAAAATGGATATATCTGCGAATTTCCTGACTGTCTGCAAGTGTGTCTAACCAACTCCCTCTGTTTCCAGGACTCGCCATTCTTCCAGAAGTACGCAGTGGAGCTGAGTACACCGCTGCTCGGTGACGGCTCATACTCCGTGTGCCGGAAGTGCATACACCGGCAGACTGGCAAGGAGTATGCTGTTAAAGTGAGTACTAGTAATACGGACACAAATAGGGAAGAGAAGAGGAGTTGCAGAAATCTACCAATCGTATTATGTATGTCATTAATTCCTGCACGTCTCCTCTCCTCTCCTCTACACTTCAGTAAAGTGTCATCCTAATAGTAACGTACATGTTATACCAAGACCCGTAAATCGCCCCACCTTCTTCTTCATTACTTTGTCAAATTCAAATTTGGAACGGATAGTGATGATGGCTATTATGTCAGCTTTGTTAACTTTTATTCTTTGTTAGCTTATGTTAACTTTTTCTTTAACTCTTCATGTTTACCTAACATCTCATCAACTAGCTGGCTCGATTTATGCGTCGTCCGGGAGTGATACCGAACAGAACCACACCACGCTATATTACAGGGTTCCTTGGCTTGTTCTTAGTTTTATTGGGTTCTGTTCATTAGCACGTTATACTGTACACAGCAATTAAGTACACGCCAAATTATATTACGTTCCAAACGAAACATAAACACTAACGTTTGTTCGTTATTTGTCCCACAGATAATATCAACTCAGAAAAAAGACATAAAGCAAGAAATAGAACTGCTGAAGTCGTGTCAGGGATGTCCCTACATCATCACTCTGCATGAAGTGTTCCATGACTCTGTAAGTATTTAATTTAATAGGTTAATTTGTTTGTTTGTTGGTTTATGGTAATCTCTAGAAGTCTTGGTCTGATAAACAAAAATCTTTTACTGTAAACTACATTATATGTACCATAGGGAATGAAATACCTCACGTCCTAATGGACAAAGTTGCGCGTAGAAACTACTTGATCATACTTTCTTATGAAATATTCGAAACTGAAGCAGTTATCTGTATTCATTATTCTGAAATCAAACAGTTTGTAAAAAAATCCCTCAAGCTCACTTCATCTAAATTCACGGAGGAATAATTTCGGGACAAACGTTACTTTTGTTTGGTTTATGTCATTCTTTTGTGATAAGACATAGATAAGACTAATAGTAAGCATATATTGTTTTTATATAGCTGTAAGTCTTCCATAGTGTAATAAATAAATACTTTCTACCTCTTTACAGGCCTTCACGTACATAGTAACAGAATTAGCGGCGGGCGGCGAGCTAGCGGCTCAAATAACGGGCGGCGTGGAGGAGCGCATCGCGCGCCGCCTGCTCGCGCAGCTCGCGCTCGCGCTGCGACACATGCACGCCAGGAGGGTCGTGCACAGGGATCTCAAGCCCGAGGTACACCCCTTGTGCATTACAGCTTACTAGCCCGGGTGCACTTATTATCTTCACGAAGCGTTGATTATACATATAACGTTAAAATTCCTAGTATTTGACATTTAATTTATGTAAATAAATACATATAAGTAACTCTAGATTAAGGTGGAATTTAAATACTACAAGCTACCGTTGTTAAACATTACGGTCGGTACAGTGGTTTTAGCGCGATGAGGGGACAAACAGACAGACAAACTGGACTTATAAAAACGTTGTTCTCAATAAAAACATAACTTGTCATGAGGGTACGTTTTTTAAAGTTGCGCTCTTTCAATTTTAAGCATGTTTTTGCCATAGTTGTTTCTCGCAAGTAAATAATACCATTTTCTTATTATCAGAACATTCTTCTTTCAACGAATCGTCTCGGCGAAGCGAAGGTCAAAGTGGTGGACTTCGGCTTCGCTCGACGGACGCCCGACTGCGCGGAGGAGAGGCCCCGCATGATGACGCCTTGCTTTAGGTTTGTTTATGATGCTATTGATGAAGATTATTGTATGTCGGTCCTTGTTCAATTGTGTGTTCGGCTTGAAGGACCAAAATAAATATTCAAAAAGGTTAAATCAGGAGATAATCTCTGGAAGTTCTGGTTCGATTACAGAAATTCTTTCACTAATAGATTGGTATTTAATCGCCGAGTGCCATTGCCGAAGTCACAACGGGAGGGTGTCGGGTTGTCGCCTCTAAGAACTGTGAATAAAGAAAGAGAGAAGTGTAGCGGTGGATGCGAACACACTTGTGCACAATAATGTCTCCTGCTTACTCGGCGTTTCGAACGACATTCGGTCGGCAGAGTATGAGTCCTAGAGCTAAAGAGCATGCACCGTGCCCGCAGCTTGCCGTACGCGGCGCCCGAGGTGGTGGCGCGCGCGCGCTCGGCGGCGGCGCCCGGCTACGGCCCGCAGTGCGACCTGTGGAGCCTCGGCGTCGTCTATGTGAGTACACCTTACTTGTATTTTCAACACACCATCACGCCAGTATTCCCCAAAGGGTTAGGCAGAGGTGTACACCCACAGTACGCCGGTAAGTATAGGTCCCATGTAATAGGGAGCGAGCCTATTGCCATTAACCAGGCACAAATCATAACTCCGAGCTGCTACTGAGAGTTTCATAGACAAACCCAGTAACACTTTTTGCTCGACCTGGAAGTTGAACCCAAGAACTCTAGAGTAGCAGTCGCGCTTAGGACCACTGAGCTAACGAGGCCTTTGTATTTTCGTAAACCGTGTTATATGGCAGCAGTTAGTGTCCAAGGCACCTTCTCATATGAAAAAGTTCTCCTGATTTTTAGAAAATGGCTCTTTTGTCAATTTAAAAGAAAATTAAATCCACAAATATTAAAATTGACATTATTGTTTTCAGTACTACATGCTGTGTGGTAAAGCGCCGTTCCAGCCTTTGTCTAAAAAGGAACCTATCACAGCCTTCATGGACAGGATTAGGATTGGCAACTTCACTATGGATGGTCAGTATTAACTGAACTAATATAAATAAAGCTGAAAAGATTTTTTTGTTAGTTTGATTGTATGTGATCTCTTGAAACTACCAGTCGCATTAGAATTTTTTACGATGATAGATAGCCAAATTTATGAGGCATATTTAGGCTATACAACATCACGCTACGACACACGGGAGCGGAGCACCAACCAAAGAAGTAATTTAAAGCGGGTGAAAAATCTATGACCAAGGGACAGAAACTAATTCTTAATAATAATCAAAGCGTGCAAAAGATATATTCTCTAGGTTTATTGTACTATTATTTTCTTTTTATCCATTTAGATATAATTAGCTTGTATTGTTTTATCCAGGAGCCACCTGGGAGAACATATCAACGGAGAGCAAGCGCATCGTGCTGGGGCTGCTGGCGGTGGACCCGCTGCGACGCTTCGGCACCGACGAACTGCTCGCCGCGCTCGGCATCAGCATCCCTGTCGACAACAGCTTCCGACTGGCTGTGAGTATCCTATTATCTATATTCCCGTGCCTGATCACTTCCCGTTCGTGTCTAATTGCCGTCCCATCTGACTTGGAGATATAAGGAAGAAGGAGTGCACCTGTGTTAACGCACACACTTGTTGCCTAAAATATTTCCTGCGTACTTGGCTAATCCCTATTGAGTTTAGCCGCCGTGACCGAAATCGGTCTGAAAAATACATTTAATATTATCTTTATTAATACATTGCCTAAATATTGAAGAGGTATACAATAGCAAAAGTATACAGCTTACATATTGTAGTTTTACTTGTGAGTCGAGTTGGTGTTGTTTCGGTCCGCAACGGCCATAAATTCAAAGTCAAAGCATTTTTTGAATTGTCAAGGAGTCGGTCAGTTAGCTAAGAAGTTGATGCTATTTGCTTGTTTCAAAACATAGCTACCTACGTTTCTGGAGTGGACATATCTGGAGACCTACGTCTCCAGACACTCTTTTCAATGGAGTTTTTACAAAATCCCGGTTACAATTTTCTTGTAGCTTTTAAACAAATCGTTTTGCAGGATATTACAAACCATTATATTTGATACATGCTTTTTTTATAAGTTTGTAACTAACCACACCCAACTTTATCAACAGGACATGACCAAGGCGGACCTCTACAAGCGCCGATACAAGAACAAACACCGGGAGTCCAGCGCCTCCGAGGCTGGCACCTCCCAATCTGACATCACCGAGGAATCGGAGGAGAAGGAAACCTCCCTTATAGACACCATCAACAACCTGAAGAACAGAATGAACAAAAACTCCATAGAAAATGACGTAGAACTGATTAAAGCTAACACTATAGAAACACCAGTTACGGAGTCCTCGGAACCTACCTACACAGACATAGACGATGACATCGTGCCCCCTGTCAAACATGTAGAAAAGACCTACGCCAAATCTAGATCTAAATTAGACGATTACATCTATATCGAAAGTAGTCAAGGTCTAGATGAAACAGAGGTCGCATTCCCCAAAACTAGTCGCGCTAAGAAATCTAAATCTCCAGTCCCGAGAAAACGCAGAAAAATCGAAACTAGACAAACTAAGAAAGAGGTGAACGGAGATAGGGAACTTCGCAGCAAAGTAGAAAACGGCACGCGTGGCAGAAAGACTAAGGAAGTAGAGAAACGGGTGCTTAGGAGTAAGAGTGTGACGGAGAAGAGCAGGGCCACGAAGGAATCTATAGAGAATGAGAAGACGGTAGTGACCAGAGTCACGCGTAAGAGAAAATACGAAGAAGTAACTAAACCTGTTTTGAGAGAAAAGGGACAAAATGGCCGCTCTTCTCGCAAGCCCAGCCAAGAGCCCGTCGTTGAAGAACGGAAAGTGGTTCGCGCTAAAAAGACGAAAAATGTACCTCTCCAACTAGACGTAGAGGACGCACAGAACGTGCGCATGACGCGCTCGCGACGGCGGCGACTCGAGATCAGTTTGTCCCCGTCCGAGGTCAAGAACGTAGTCCTCGCGTTCTCGTTCGAGTCCGACCGACGCGTCACCTCTGTCGAGAGCAATCGCTCCGCTAAGTCCAACGCGAATACCAAAGCTAAACGCAAAGACAACGCCAAAGCGAAAGCTAAGGCCCCGAAGGCTAGCAAAGCTAAGAAGACACGCGTCCGAGCGACACGCGCGCGCGCCAACCGGAGGTGAAGCCACTCGTTCCTATCGCTACTACCGAGTCCCAAATACATTCAGCGCCATCTCTTATCATATAAATAGACTATTCATAGACTGTTGCGCCTTACGGCAACTATATTCTAGTTTTAAATTTCCCCAATATGGCGTCAGCTAACCTCAAATTCCAAATGAGACAAAATAGTGATGCAATAAAAAAATTATGGACGCTTTGCTCACGCGTAGGCATAGACAACAGAGGAAAGAAATTATTTATTCAACGAGAAAGAAAGAGTAAGTTATATTTCTTTTTAAAAATGTAGGTAGCCTCTGAAAATCTAGTTCGTGAAGAAAATAACGTTAGACCTGTTTTTATTTTTTAATTCTTTTATTTAATGTTACTATTAATTTTTAAGATACTTTTTTTTCCCCTATTATTACCATTAGAATTAATTCTTTGAAGTTGGTTATTATGTATTTTTTGAATAGAATAATGAAAAAAATAATTAATTAAAAAATAGGTAAATTGGTGTGATTGAGCACTTCTTAGTAGATGAGAGTAAAATTATTTTGTGAATTATTGTAATTTATTCTTTAATAGCGATTCAGCATCAAGCTTCTTTGTTATGATTTGTTCACACGGGCGATTTTTCCCACTACAGACATCGAGCAAACTATTAATGCGATTTTATTGAACCACTGGTGTAAACTCCAAAATGTTTTAAAATCGCGGCGTTATCAAAAATCGCTCCTGTGACCACGTCTTCATAGAATAACTTAAAAATTACCCGTCACTCAATGGAATTTAAGAAAAATTTAAAAATCCTTCACAGATCTCTTTCCATAACTATTAAATGACTTACTTTGTTTGTGTGTGTATATTTGTTTGAATAGGATAATAGGTTAAATTTGTAAATGTTCCCTTCGATATAATAGGCGTTTGTATTACAATACTTATTTCTTCCACTTTGCAAAAAAAATTAAAAAAAAAAGAATATATATATTTATTTGTGGTGAAAGTGCCAAAGCATGCTTGAGAATTCCGCTTTTATAATATAACGCGTTCAAAATTATTTGTAATTGTTTAAAATCACAACTTAATACTTCCTACTTTGTATACGGGTTGTTTAAAAAAAATATGAAAGCGTTTGTGGTCTAAAAAAAAGTTTAAAATGTATTGTTTCTTGTCTCTTGAGCGTCGTATTTAGTATTGTCTATGGTATTGTATCTGTACGCGTCCATTGTTCTTCCATACAAAGATCTGTACCAGATGTCTGTTATTGTGTTTTCTTTTTCAAAAGATAAAAAACAATCCGATACTATTCTACTCGTTGTCTATATCCACTTTGGGACTCGTATCTTAACTATCTCTCTAAGAAAACTTGTTAGCAAACTTTAAAAAAAAAATGAATAAATTAAACAACCCTAACACAATCCTATTGTAATTCTTTTATCGTTATAAGCGCTTTTACCAAATAAAAAAACTATATTGTTTTCGGCTCACTTCCCTGTAAATATACTATGATAGCATTTAGTACAAATTCGGTGGAAGAGTTATATAAAAAATATTATTTATAATTAAATTGAAGAAGGAAATAGTCTCAATTGTCAAATTTGCATGTTACTCTATTATGTCGTGATACGATAAGGCACTGATGAATAAATATTTATAATATTAGCTGATTAAGCTTGACTGTATGTTTTAACTTCAAAATTTTAGTTACAAATTAATGAAATTGTTGTATGCTGTTAAACTTTAATGTAAAATTGTTGTTAAAAACAAATATGTGGCCGTATTTCAGTTGCACGACTGATTTAAACGAATAATAATGTTATCTATTACCTTTCGGCTGTTCATCCAAATTCTTTGTTCTTTATACAAGGAAACGAGATCGAGCATACTGCTCTCTCATTCACACAGTGCAATTGGCTTCGGTAATATTCGTGAATGACGAAGATTCCCGAAGGTTTAGCGAAATATTGCCGTTAAGTTTGAAATGATTTGCATAGTAATATTGACGATATAAATCATTGAAATAAATAGTGAATATAGTATGTAGTACACGCTCGCAGATTTTGTTATATATATATATTAGCTCAAATATATATTATGAATCCCGATTAGATTATATAGCTTATACAAATGTTTTATTAGTGTAAAGTACTTTCACAGTTGACAAGTATACAGATTTTGTTTTATGGGTTGCTACATCCATCATAAGTTCAGTCCAATACCCTTAATAGTAGTATTATTTAAAACATACAAACGATCAATGTGAAAGTACTTGACTAATCCGTATTGTTGCAATTTACAAACGATTATGAGCAATCCAATGTAATATTTTTTTTTATATACAACTTACATGATTGATATTTAGTCCATAGTGAAAGCAAAGATATAACTTTGTACAGCCAGTCAATAGACAACAATGTTTTTAAGCAAAGGTATGAACCGTGTAGTGCCGATGCGTATTACGATGTCTTCTTTTTGTTTAGGAAATTAAAAATTTCCCCGAATGCTTAACTCGAGTAGCCTTTACGTCAAATAAGTCGTAAAGTTTGTAAAAGTGCACTTAAATGGATTGTACCAAAAGATTATATAATTTTATAATAAAGTGTTAGAAGTTATTATTGATGTCGGCGTAAAACAAATTTTGTAAGACGTTACATGGATGCCGGCTGGAGATATTGGATTGTAATAAATATACCATTTTAACATTATTTTATTGATTTTATTCATACTGGTTGGATGCTGATATTTCTGACCACCTACATATTCCCACGTGTGAAAGAAAGATCCTCAAATCAACAAAATAAGATTAATTTGCCACACGATTTGCCAGAGTCAGAAGTGTCAAACGACAACTTATTAAAATATCAACACATTCTTCTGTAATCGGGTAAAAATGCCGATATCCTACGTGGCATGTAAAATAAAAGATACTACTGTTAACCCCTTCAGAGTCTATAAGCGTGATGCTTATGTCTTTTACTCATACCACAGAAAAAGAAACTCGATACACAAAACATTGCCCAGTAAGTAGCTAAATATGTAATGAAATGTGATTGTAATTTCATGAGCCGTTCGCGTTGATATTTAGTTTTTTTGACCGTAAGCTGATGTCGATAAGGCTGTGTTGATAGTTTTGAGTATACTCGGTTTTTAACGAGTGTTCCTTCTATCTAGTATAAGCTAATCTAGACCTTAAAACCATCGAATGCTCCTTGCTCTTTGCTTGCAAATGCTCCATGTTCCTTACCATTTTAGAAGTCGGTTTAAAAGTGACTGTACCAAGCTGTAAAAAAATATTTAATCGCTATGGTTCACCATAGTGTTGAACGATGACAGTGAAAGTCAATGTTGCAAATGCTTAAAAAACCTCTTCTTTGGCAGGCTTCTTCGTCAAAAAACAGAAGAGAATCAACAAAAATATCAAAACTTGAGTTTCGTATCATTTATTTTGATAAATTCAAATTCAAACAGCGAGTCTAGTTTTATAAAGTACCAGTTTTAAAATTACTGTGCTCTGTAGAAAATCATAGGGGAAAAACGAATGTATGTAATTCGTTCTTCCCTATGATTTTCTACAGTTTTTCATTGAACAATGTCATGGTAAATTTTGCTAACGTTGTAACTTATGTGTAGTAGTAAATTAAAAACGTAGTATGGTAACATCACGAATGGCACTGTGGCAAACGTCAGACGATGTCGAGTGAAGTGATAGAAAAATAATTAATTTCACGACGTTTTATGTTAATAATTATGTGAATGATGAGATGAAAGTGTAGATAAATGTTAGTATAGTGTTCAATAGTGATTATGGCGCATAGTGGTGGTGTTTTGAGTTCGGATATATCACGGAGGAATCCACAAGATGAGTATGAACTCATTCAGAGAATCGGTTCGGGGACCTACGGTGATGTATACAAGGTAGGGGGCCTTTCTAAAATACTTTATTCTCTAATTTACGTCTATTTAAGACGATATCGCTGCATATCTAACACTTTCTCGGGCGTTTTGCCACTGAAAATGGCAAAGTAAATCTCGTTTGCAATACAAAATATTTTTACGTAAAAAAAATTAATAATATCGTCACAATTAGTAACAAAAAGAGTATTTAGTGTTGCATATTGTTTGTGGGGCGGTGTTTGTTATAAAAAACACGTGTTACCAATGACCTTGAGTGCAAGACAAGTCTGGTTTACTAATTAGTGTTGAACACACCCAATGGTGTTGTGATATTCAAAACACATCACATCTCTTTGTTCTGTAACTGTTCTTTATTTAAAATACTTATGAATACGGCCAGTAATTATGACTTCAGTGGTTGTTGTATAATCTGCAACAAAATATTTAGGTTCATATTAAAAAAAACGCGAATTATTTAAACCATTTTTTTGCGACGTAATAATGTATTTAAGTTAAAGAAATCATTTCATCAGCTTTTTATAGCTGTATGTTTGACTTTTAACCACTGTACCTACCTACTTTGAAGTTTTAAAAACATAGCTTCAGTTTACAGCAAGATAATATTATTCAATTGATTGATTGTGAATTGTAGCAATCAGAATAACTAAAAAATAAACAGAAGAAGTGCTTGCAGATGTATTTCTGTTGTCTAAGTACCTATAGGTACTTGTTAATTATCAATTGATTGATTGTGAATTGTAGCAATCAGAATAACTAAAAAATAAACAGAAGAAGTGCTTGCAGATGTATTTCTGTTGTCTAAGTACTTATAGGTACTTGTTAATTATTAGAAGACACAACAAATCATTTAAACTCCATAACCCTTCTGTCTCAGTCATGTAATAAAAACATTATCTTACAGTTTAGGGTAACAGCCAGACTTGTTTGGACATTTTGGGGGTGACTACTGAGATGACACACAGCAACTAGAGATGTATGATGAAGAGTTTATGCTGTTCTAACCCAAAAAATTAGGATATGATAATGATTTTTACAATGACATCAATTTTTTTTTAAAGTTATTAAAGTTAAATCATTTGTTTCAGTTAGACTGTCAAAAGGCACTTAAACATCATCTAAAAGAGAATATTATTATTAAATCTAGTTACCCCTATCAGAGGTAGTTACATGCAGAAAAGAACCAAGAATTCTTGACAAACTCCATTCTGTTAGCCTGTCTACTTAGCAGTCTAAATCGTTGTTCAAAATCATATAAAAAAGAAATATCATCGTGTATCTGTAGCTGTTCGCATACCAATGAAATAATATAATGTATAACATGCCGCAAGGCTGACCGCTGACCTGAAGTTGTTTTGCCAAATAACTTTAGTTGGCACTAACTAATTTTAATTTGATATCTTAAGGCGCTGACAACTCCGAAACACTCCAAGTAGTCTTATTTCAAATTTGTTTTTCCCCAAATCTATTAAATTTGTGGCAGCGAAAAAAATATTTGGTTTCTGGTATGGCAACGTATCTGTAAATGCCTCTGGTGTTGGTGACCATTTGACATCAGACAGGCTGCTGGATGGATTGCCTGTAAATAACATTAAAAAAATATGGGTATATGTTAATATATACCATCACGCCTGTATTCCCCGAAGGGTTAGGCAGAGGTGTAACAATGTACACCCACAGTTCGCCGGTATATTTAGGTCCCATGTAATAGGGGGCGAGCCTATTGCCATTAACCGGGCACAAATCCTAACTCCGAGCTGCTACTTAGAATTTCATAGAAAAACCCAATAACACTTTTTGCTCGACCTGGGAATCGAACCCAAGACCTCTAGCGTAGCAGTCGCGCTTAGGACCACTAGGCTACCGAGGCAGGTATGGTATATGTTAATCTAGAACATATTTCTGTAGGTTTAAACACGTTTTTTTTCTCGATACAAAAACATATTACAGTAATCTATTCAAACAAACAAAACGACAACAAACAAACTCGGGGAGGCAACCGGTGACTCCTGCTCAGGGTCGTTCTTGGTGCAACGGTTGGCCATCGCTATCCAGCGAGGTAATGCGGCGAGTATTATGTGTACCTTTGCGCTGGGAACGATTAGGGGCAGGTTATTTTGTGACCTTTAACTGTTAAGTTGATGATAATTAATTTACCAAATAGACTTTTGTTTTAAGTAAATAAATTAATATAATTATCTATTCAAATGACCTTTATAAAATATGTTGACAAAATTATTAACAATAACATATCATTTTTAAATGATGAACTTTATTTGCTTTTTATTTTGGATGACTCAATTAATCTTTAAGTAGGTAAATCAATAATGATTCATATATTACAAAACATCGTGTTATGTGTCTCTTTCTTTTTTATGCAGTCTGATAGTGACGGCACTTCAGATGAAGGCCAATTCCAGTCATTGAAAATATTAAAAATCTAGTCCCAATGTCAAATAATTAATCTCAGTGACAAACCATGTCAAAAATGTAGGTAATATAGAGGCATTTTTGACAGATTCTTTGACAGGTTCTTCAGAAAGGTCGTGTGCACAGTACTCGTAACCGGCGTGCTTGTATGAACAGATGCATGAACGTGGACGAGGCGAAGGAAGTATGTAAGGATCGTAGCATGTGGCATTCTGTGGTTTTTGCCTACCCCCATGGGAAAAAGGCGTGAGTTTATGTATGTATGTATGTATGTTTTGACACATTGATATTAAGAAAATGTTATGAGAAATGTCTCCCTCTTGTCAGCGTCTTAATGAACATTCAGATGGCTATAAGTAGTTGAAAAAGGCCTGTTGATACAATATGGAATGTAAGCATAATGTAGCAGCTTGACATAGGTGCCGTAGAAAACGGAATAATACTTTGCAAATAAACTCTGACACACTGTGTAACTGTGTGATTGTACAATAATTATTGTAGGGTATTATATTAACACCTCTGCCTAACCCTTCGGGGAATACAGGCGTGATAGTATAGTATGTATTATATTAACTGGATGGGCTGCCTCGTTGGCCTAGTGGTCCTAAGCGCGACTGCTAAGCTAGAGGTCTTGGGTTCGAATCCCAGGTCGAGCAAAGTGTTATTGGGTTTTTCTATGAAATTCTCAGTAGCAGCTCGGAGTTAGGATTTGTGCCCGGTTAATGGCAATAGGCTCGCGCCTTATAACATGGGACCTAAACATACCGGCAAACTATGGGTGTACATTGGTACACCTCTGCCTAACCCTTCGCGGAATACAGGCGTGATAGTATATGTATTATGTTAACGTCGAATGGTGACCTAAGGCACATTTTTATAATAGGTACTCTTTTAGACTGTCTCTTTCCTTGATTTCCATAGTAGCTAGCTAGTTAATAGCTAGCTTTGGTTTTGGTAGTCCCGCCATATCGCATTCATAGTCCGCCTATACATACGCCATTTTCAAATATTGACAAAAAAATCCGAGATACTTACATTTATATTTAACTAGATGTTCTGATTACGAAACAGCTAGTTAAGTTCAAAACACATGAGTCAGTGTCACGTGAGTCACACAGGTGTTTCGGTTCGGTTCCCGCGTCGGACACCTCGCGTCAGGTGGAGCGACCTTGTCAGTGATTTTGATATTTTATTGTTGTGTTGATTTTTGATCAATGTCTGGTGTTTTTACTGCTGTATTGTGATTGATGTTGATGGCTTGGCCCCCGTGTAAGTTGGCTTGTAGTCATTTTGAACGTACTATCGAGATAAAAAGTCCTGTCCTATATCCAAATTCTGCTCATGAGGAAACCATTTACGGGCACTTTTGAAATGTCAAAGAGCCAGTCAATCAGAAAGTTAAAGCTAGTTGATCGGTCCAAACAGGTTCTCCATAGATTTATATGGAGAAGAAACAGCAAGAAACAGAGAACATTCTTTTACACTTGCGACAGGTACACAGGTGCGACATAACAGGTGAGGGCTTAACAGGTGTTCTATTGTTAATGGTGGATATGCACCACATTTTCACTCCAGTCTAGAATCCACTATACTAACAGTTTAATGCGGAAGTGCGTTTCTTTGTAAGGCTTTTACGGCTAAACTACTGAACCGATTTAGGATATAGGCTACTTTTTATTCCGCGAGCAAAATGTTTTCGTCAATAAGTTCGACCAGATTTTCCTTGCTTCGGCTAACTGTCGGTTGTTTCCGTAATCATTTGCAAACCCCTGAATTCTTACGACACTTAACTTTAAGACGGTCTTGTATGTATCTCTGTCGTAACAATACACCTTACAAAGACAGAGATAACATACGCCTTAAAGGCGACTTAAGATCGAGTTGCGTTTGAAAATTTGGCCGAAAACCTTTTGAGACCATCTCGGTACCTTTGCCTTTATGACCCGAAAAAAAAAATATTTTTGACACAGACCATGTGCACTCAAGAATAATAATAAAAAGGCTATAAAATAAAAATAAGAAAAAATATCATATGCCCCACAGCTGCTCTAAACAGGCCCAGTTCAGCATTAATGCCAGACCACTTGTGCCTGACGCTGGTATTCAGCTGGACTTTTGTGTGAGACGTATTATTTTCATACCATCACGCCTGTATTCCTTAAAGGGTTAGGCAGAGGTGTCCCAATGTACACCCACAGTTCGCCGGTATGTTTAGGTAATTAGGTCCCATGTAATAGAGGGCGAGACCATGCCATTAACCGAGCACAAATCCTAACTCCGTGCTGCCACTGAGAATTTCATAGAAAAACCCAATAACTCTTTGCTCGACCTGGGAATCGAACCCAAGACCTCTACCGTACCAGTCGCACATAGGACCACAAGGCTAACGAGGCAGTTATTATGTTCGAGGTATTATTTTCTTCTCGTATAATAAGAATAACCAGCGAACGCGGCTAGCTAGCCGCGGTGTCCCGGACGTGCTCAAGTGTCGTCACTCATGAAGGCTCTCAAATTAAGTAGGTACCCTGCCCGCTATAAAATAGTTGTATGGAACTTTATAAGTTGGAACTAGCTTGTCTTAGCTTGACTTTCAAACATGTGGTTTTTCATTGTGGACTATGAATTGGTGTTTCTCAGTTTTTCGAGATTTTAAAAAGAAAAGTATAAAGCGATGACGATGTAAATTCAAACAATGAATACATAATACATACTCTGATATGGCACAAAATGAAGTGAGTGACAGATCATTGTCACGAAAAAAGAAAAACGATCCATATAACATCACGCTACAATCAACGGGAGCGGAGCAGTAACCAAAGACGTAACTGAAAGCGGGTGACACCGCGGTGTATGCATATAGCTAATATTAGTGTAGATTGATGATACTCACTTACGATGTTCAAGACTTGGTATTGGATTATCTTCTTTTGTTTGTCTGATAATAATGTAAGTACTTACAGCAATATAACTGGATTAACATTTTTGGTGCAAAATATTGACTCGAGATATATTTTAGTGTAACGATGTAAAATTTTATAAGTTCATCTATTTGGGTTCGTCCAGATAAAACCGGCCAAATGCGAGTAGGACTCGTATACAACGGATTCCGTATAAACGTATCTTGTTTTAACACTACATTTAAAAGAAACACGTTTCTTGTATGGGTGTAGTAGCCGCCACGAGTCGTGAGCACAGACGTCAAGTTATTTAATGGGTTTTTGGGTTCCGTTCTGGATTTTTTATGTCGCCGACGCTGCACGTGATTGATCCGTCAGTCCGACCGATCAGGTGCAGCGTCAGCGCCGCAAAAAACCCAGAAACGTACCCAAAAATTTACTGGATCTTTGTGCTCACGACTCCTAGTAGCTACTATACCTCTTTAATTTTCAACTTTGTTATGTTTTTATTATTTGTTGATATAGCGATAAAACTAAGACACACTGAAAATGTCAACTCTCTACCTACTATGGTTCATGAGATACAGCCCGTTGACAGACAGACGGATAGAGAGATGGGGCTTAGTATCAGGGTGCATCCCTTTGGGTATGAAATAAAACAATTGTAAAACACCGCTAAAAAGTGGTCTAGACCTGGCGTGCCCCGATCAAATTCTATGAACAGAAGTGAAGTATACAATCATCATCATCTTCCTACCCTTATCCCATGTTACTTGGGGTCGGCGCAACACGTTTTCTTCCTCCATGCTGTCCTGTCAACCGTCATGCTCTCGCTGACACCCTTCTCTTTCATATCATTCTTCACGCAATCCATCCATCTTTTCTTTGTCCTCTTCTGCCTCTCTTAAGTGAGGTATACAATAGGCTTCTAAATAATAGTAATGGTCAGGAATGCTAAATGCGACATGGAGTAGATTCGTCTTTAAAACCCAATTGACCTATTTGGTCTGGGTATCCGGCGGACCTTGGCGAATTTAAAGCCAATTGGCCAAGGCCGTTCAAGAAACTAAATGACCAGAGTATTAACATGTTGCGACGTGTCAATTGTATTGAGATCTACTTCAATTATGATGTAGCTAGTATTTGTGGAGTATTTTTGGAGTTTCTCGCTCGCTCTTTTCCATAGAAGCCCTACCTACGTTTTGAACGAGCTTTAATTTTCTGACTAACTGACCAACTTCTTTACAATTCATAAATGGTCTTATTAAAATTAATGCTTTAAATTTGACTGCCATACTGGGTCTGTGGGATTTTTTGTAAGACGGATTTTATCGGACCGTTCAATAGATCCATAGTTTCGTGGGACTGACTTTTTGTAGGACGTGTGCATTGGTATAATATAATTCATAATTTTGTTCCTTTCTTGGCAATAAAAAAATCGGTCACCGATTTTCTGACGTGAACAGCCTTAACCACCATCATGCGGCGAAAATTTTCTCTGCATCCTTCATCAAATCGATATACCTTGCCGTGGCATATCTTCTACAGAAGTCTTCTGCCCTCAAGGGAGTAATATCCTGTCCAATACACTTCACTTGAGTTTTACGATCACCTTTTCAATACATTGAAATGTATGAACTGCATTCCTTCCCTTAGGTGTTGTTTTTCTTAGTAGCAGGCAGGAATTTCGGGTTTTGTAACATACCATCACGCCTGTATTCCCCGAAGGGTTAAGCAGAGGTGTACCAAAATAAACCCTCAGTTCGCCAGTATGTTTAGGACTCATGTAATAGGTGGCGAGCCTATTGCTGTTAAACGGGCACAAATCCAAACTCCAAACTGATAATAAGAATTTCATAGTCGTAATTAAACGTGGGTGACACCGCGGGGTACATAGCTACTATTAAATAAGAAGAACCATGAATTGAACACGTCTCGAGACGTAGCGAGTATCCAAATTATTTCACTGAGCATTGTACCTTATCAATTAGTACATAAAGTTCAATATTGTATCCCAATTGCAAAAAGTACTCGCGTCTGTATAAGCTGGCCCTAAATCCCACGTGAATGAGTATTGGTGAGCTTTGATTTATGCTCTGACTAGTTTCATTCCCATTACAAAAACCGCCTCGTCAGCCTAGTGGTCCTAAGCACGACTGCTACGCTAGAGGTCTTGGTTTCGATTCCCAGGTCGAGCAAGAAGTATTATTGGGTTTTTCAATGAAATTCTCAGTAGCAGCTTGGAGTTAGCATTTGTGCCCGGTTAATGGCAATAGGCTCGCCCCCTATTACATGGGATCTAAACATACCGGCGAACTGTGGGTGTACATTGTCACACCTCTGCCTAACCCTTCGGGGAATACCGGCGTGATGGTACGATGATGATAAATATATCTATCAGGATTCACCATTTTGGAAAAAAGCAGGACACATTTACTAGAAAAACACTTAGGTTTTACAAGCTTTTTCTTCTCAACAGAATGACCCATAACGGCAACAAGAATCCACGTATATACCGATCATCAATATTATTAAAGTGCGCCATACAAGGCCGCGGTGATTCAGTTCAATCTAACTGCTCTAATCGGAACTAGGTTGGAACTACGTTTGTGTGAAATGATAATATTCGCGAAATATCTGCTAAGAGAATGGCGATGAGAAGAAAGAAAACTGTTTTTTTCATACTGCAATAACGATACTTTGTGAAGTAAACCTTCTTTACTCACGCTTGACTTGGGGAGTAAGCTAGTGAATGCGAGACGAAAGCGTTACAGAAATCTGTTTGATCGGGCGAACGGAAGTTGAGAGGGAGATATAAATTAGTGGAGATAGAAAGAGAGAGAGAGTTACGTTTCGTATATTACTCTAGGCACAAGAGACAAGTGCGCGCGCTCATTTTCTTCCTCTCTTCTTCAACTGACACAACTGAAGTTTTACTTCAGTCGTGTGGTCTAAAGCACACGTGTCTTTTAGTTTTCAAACACATTGGCACTATGATGGTGGCGCGTGGGTTGAATCATTCGGTTTCCTTTAAGATGGTTGAGCTAAATAGTGCTCCGCTGTTCGTGAACGGGCACTGTCAGTTAGAATTAGCCACCTCAGCATCTCATAACTGCCATGGCTTACATTTTTTTTTATTGTTTTGTATTCACCTTCACATATAGAAGCAACGAGAATATTATAACCAGATTTTTTTAGAACCTAATTGAATAAAGTGTCCGTGCAGTTCTTACTCGTTCTTTTCCATAGAGGCGTACCTACGTTTTGGGCCGAGTAACTTTCTGACTAATTGACCGACACCTTGACCATTAAAAATTGCCTGTAAATGGTCTAATTGAAATAAGTGCTATGACTTTGAATTTGAAAAATAAAGAATGCAAGATTCGTAGTTTGTATTAATTACTAACAAGACTAAAAGTGGCGTTTCTTTTATGGATATCGTAGTTACTCGATTTTCCAACTTTTGCCACGTAAAAGCTGTTTATCACTTGATGTGGACATTTTCCAAGCAATTCCATTAAAAATAATAAATGTTCCCCTGAAAATACGAATGAAGGAACCCTCTCATCATGGCATAATGACCTCTTCACTCCCCGGCACGCCTGCCAAACCCGATTATTTTCATTACAAGCGCTCACGATTTAAAGTGAAAAGTATTTCGTGTAATATAATTTACGAGCGACAGCCTTGATATTGAGAACAGTTAAATATAATTTAGTGCATGAATAACAAATAAACTATTTATAATAAAATATATATATATAACTACATTTCCACTTAACATTTAACTGCTTCGGTAGCCTAGCGGTCTTAAGCGCGACTGCTACGCTAGAGGTCTTGGGTTCGATTCCCAGGTCGAGCAAAAAGTGTTATTGGGGTTTTCTATGAAATTCTCAGTGGCAGCTCGGAGTTAGGATTTTGTGCCCGGTTAATGGCAATAGGCTCGCCCCCTATTACATGGGACTTAAAACCTACCGGCGAACTGTGGGTGTACCTTGGTATACCTCTGCCTAACCCTCGGAGGAATATAGGCGTGATGGTATGGTAAATATAAAAAGATTGTTACAAATTAATGCAAGCGTGCGTCTGTCGCATAATTAAAAGCAAAAAAGTCTGAAGCTCTCAATGTCATAATGTTGAAAAGGTAAGCCTAATATCAAGAAATATTTCACTCAAGATTAACACCAGCAGCTATCCCACTGCTGAGCAACGGCCTCGTCTCATACAGAGAAGGCACGACTATGAATCACCACATTTGCTCAAAGCGGATTGGCGATTTTAGACTAATTAATTATTAATTATTATTAGCTTCTGCTCGCGACTTCGTCCGCGTAGTTTTTTTACTCGCATTGGGTTACGTCTTTGGTTACTGCTCTGTGGTGCACCTATTGGTCGTAGCGTGATGTTATATAGCTTATAGCCTTCATCGATAAATGAACTATCCATAAAAAAATCTTTTCAATTCAAACCAGTAGTTCCTGAGATTAGCGCGTTCAACCAACCAAACAAACAAACTCTTCAGGTTTATAATATTACCGTATTAGATAAGTACAGGTTTCCTCACGATATTGTTTTTATTCACCGATGTTACTAACGAAAAAGTCACAATGGTTGGTATTGAACCCACAACCTCGTGCAAGAGAGGCGGGCGCCTTAACCACTTGACCATCACGACAACTCAAGTTAAGAATACTAGAAATTACAAAATTTGCACAATTTGGTCAACTTTTACTCGTGACGCGAGAAAAATGTATTAAAAATCTAAATTTTTTTAAAAACACAATGAAACAATTAACTTCTAAACTTACACTGTAAATAAATACGCGAGACAAAGTAATGTTTTCTTTAAGTTCTCTCCATACTTATATTATGTATTGTATTCTCGAAAGTATTTCTGACTCTCATCTATAATACGGGTGTAAAAAAAAACCCGGCCAAGTGCGAGTCTCACTCGCGCACGAAGGGCTCCGTACCATTATTAACCCATATCATCCCAGTGTTCCATTTTTTAAACGGTTACTTTTTTATTTTTTTATTATAATTTTTGAACGCATTTTTAAATTAGTGTTTTTCAAAAATGGAACACTGGGATTATATGGGTTAATAAAAAAACGGCAAAAAAAAAACATGTCTGTTGTATGGGAACCCCTTAAATATTTATTTTATTATGTTTTTTGGTATTTGTTGTTACAGCGGCAATAGAAATACATCATCTGTAAAAAAATCGTCGTGGACAAAGCATTGTAGGACCGATTCAATAAATCGTTCGTGGGACCGACTTTTTTCGGCCGTGTGCGTTGGTTTATTAAAATTCATATTATGTTCTATTCTCTCCGACAAAAAAATCGGTCACCGATTGTCTGACGTGAGTGGACAGAATAAAAGTAGGTTGCTTTCATGGCGTAAAAAGCTATTTTAAATACTTATGATGTATTTTTAAAATTACTTATTAAAATTGTGTTTTGAAGTTGATGGTGTGGAAACATGCTATGGTATTATTTTAATACTTCATAGTAAGTCTATTAGTGGGTACTTGACTTTGGTTTATTTTTGATTAGTACAGTCACGAGCAAAAACATGTATACACTTACCAACATTCTATAGCAATTTTTCCTAAAGGATTGCTTAAAATGTAATGGTGTTACACCCAAACTACTATGAAATCGGTCTTATCTTAACTTTGCGATCGTACATTCACGAGAAAATCGCTTTAAAATTTTGCCAAGATGTCAATTTTGACAAACATGTTATGTTCGTGACATACTACGATACATTTCCAGAATAAACTGACTTCACAATGTATAGGTTTTTCATACATTGGGAGGTCAGGTCATCCATGAAATACATTTCGAGTGTATAACGGTGTCGAAAACGCTGTTTGTGGTAGCGCGCAATGTAATCCACGCAAAATATTGTTCTTATGGGTACAACAGTACAGGGGTCGTTGCGGGTTTGCGATTTTAGTAATAAGTAGTTGGAACTTTGACTTTCAAAATCTCTATAACCAAAAGCTTGCCAGATATGGTCGATAACTAAATAAATATAGTAATAATGGGCAGTATTATATCCTTAGGCTTCGTTGTGTGTTATTATTATTATTTGTAACACCCGTTTTATTTTTTATTTGTGTGTGTGTGTGTGTGTGTCTGTCTGTCAATCTGTCTATGGCATCGTAGCTCCCGAATGCATGAACCGATTTTGATTTTGTTTTGGAATTGGATTGCAAGGTGTATTAGTCGAGAGTGTTCTTAGGTTTGTTCGATGGAAATCGGTTCAGCGGTTCTAAAGTTATCAGCACTTTTGTAAGCTACGGTAGTGATATTTTTCTGTTGTCGGGGGTTACTTTCAATTTTTAATTCTGTGTTTTTCTGGCGTAAGAATTATCACTTAATTGTAACTTAAGAATAACTTAACTGAGTTACAGGTTTTAAGTTTCACTGTTTGTATGTCATTACTACGTAATTGTTTGTTAGTTGTTTCTAAATTATAATCTACGAGCTGCCCGCGACTTCGTACGCGTGGCTTATTTCACCCGCACTAAGTTACGTCTTCTGTTACTGCTCCGCTCCCGTAGGGCGTAGCGTGATGGTATATAGCCTATGTTATTTAGGAACAATGTAGCTATCTATTGGTGTAAAAATGGTTAAAATCGGTCCAATACTTTCGGAGCCTATTCGTTACAAACAAACAAATAAATCTTTCCTCTTTATAATAATAGTATAGATTAAAAAAATTAATGGCTAAACGCAAAACTAGAGAACGGCTCCACGGCTTTTTTGTTGTGTTCGCAGTTCCCGGACAAGGTTCATATGACAGAAAAAAAAAGTAAAATCCAGCGGGAAAAGTCGGAACACCCGTGTAAAGTTTACGGTTCATTATCATCACGTTATCAGCAGCAGGACGTCTGCTGCTGGACATAAGCTTCCCCCATAGATTTCCAAAAGGACCGGTTAAAAGCGGCCTGCGTCCAGCGTATTCCTGCGGCCTTTATCAGGTCGTCTGTCCACCTTGTGGGTGGACGTCCTACAGTTCACTAGTATACGAAATCCATGTTTTTACTCAAATAAAAGCAACCATTGTTCTTACATAACTGCTTAGAAATACCGCATTACAGCTCCAGATAGCCTTTGCCAGCCCAGTTGGCTTGAAGACACTAATAAATATGCTGAAAGCAACCCATAGCGTGTTCCCAAGACATGCAATATTGCAAATAGCTCCACGATGTACGAATATCAAAATTACACATTCATGTTTTGTTTTTTGAACTTATTGTACACACGGTTACGTATCAGGCTGTACATTTCCCCTATAAGCTGACCTCTCATTGTATGGAGATCCTATATAATGAGAGTTCAGCATAAACTGGAAATTATAGCTTGATATGTAGCCGTACGTACAGTAAAGAATGTCCATAATAACCGCACTGACACGTTATTTAACTTTAATGAAGGATTTGTTGATAATTAACGCGTGTCACACGCGTTCAGTTACGTACGTGTTTGGCTACTACGCCGCTCCCGTTGGTCGTAGCGTGATGTTCTAAACTTATAAACCTTCTTCTTGAATCACTCTACTGATTCAATGACATAGTGTCAAGGAAGAAAATTTTCTTTGCTTTATGATTATATCGCTAAGTAACGTTTTTAAATTGATAAACATCAATACTACATAGGTCAGAATGTCTTCGTTAGTAAGCACCTATTTTTAGTATCTTTTCCACTAACTATGTCACTCGCAAACCGCTTTAATTTTTCTGTAATCTTTGGCTCAGTATCTAATAACCCTATTGTAATCAAAATTGTATAGGAGATAAGGGTAGGGAGAAAGTTCTTAAAGTACAGAACCCTAAATAAAACTGAAGTGTCTGTCTGTGATATCAAAATAACAGCTTTTGAAAAAAACAGTTTGTTCCGGTTAATCTCTGAAATGGCTGGACTGATTTTGACGCCATTGGCCGAAAGTTGTTGTTGTAAGGAGCAACTTACCTTTTATTTTGGAAAAAGAATTAAGGATTCGCCCGAACGAAGTTGCGGGCATAAGCTTGTTCAAAATAAAGTTGTTTTGTCCCACGACGCCATCTACGCCAGTCCGCGTGGGCATCAAAAAACAGCAAAGTATGCGTAATCAATGTTCGTAATTTGAAGCTACCATGAAACTAACAAATTTAAAAGTGAAGGTTTCATCTTTATTCATTCAGCTGTTCCTGTGATACAGTTTCTTGTCTTCACCGTGGGAACCCTGTTCTTTCCGAGAAGAAAAGTAACCTCAAGTTTTCAATCACTTTCTCAAGTTCAATATCTATTTCTGCCGGGGCTGCGGGTTGTTCGCAAGAGATACCGCGCCCCCGGAACGCAAAGGGCACAAGAAGGAACATGGGTGGGTTTTAGTCAGTAAAAGTCTGACACTCCCTCCCGCCCCGCCCAGGGCGGGAGAAGTTATTTGATGATTTCCCACCCACCAAAAAAAAAAAAAAAAAAAAAGTTCAATATCTAATCTATCCATCTGTCTAGTATTTTATTACGACATGCTGTGACAGATAGACAGACAACGCAAGTTTTTGTCTTGAATAAGGACCGACACGCATTAGCCTCTGCCTACGACCAACTTTTTGTGGGACCTATTATCAGACCGATTCTATAAATTCATAGTTTCGTGAGACCGACTCTCTGTCTGCCATCATCATACCACCACGCCTGTGTTCCCCGAAGGGTTTGGCAGAGGTGTAACAATGAACACCCACAGTTCGCCGGTATGTTCAGGTCCCATGTAATAGGGTCGAGCCTATTGCCATTAACCGGGCACAAATCCTAACTCCAAGCTCTAATTCAGAATTTCATAGAAAAACCCAATAACAATTTTTGCTCGAACCCAAGACCTCTAGCGTAGCAGTCGCGCTTTGAACTGCTAGGCTAACGAGGCAGAACAGAAGTTATTTTAAATCTCGATCAAGTTATTTAGTTCTTATATTACATACTCACTCAAGTATTATCGACTGCATCATCTGTGTTTATCTCATGATTCAGAAGTTAAAACGGAGATCCTTCTTGAGTCATCGCTCGTCGCACGATCTTTGATCACAACCGAGTCGTGTAACACCGACAATTTCCTTCACCAAACAACAAGGTGTTTTCATACACTACTTTTGTTCCCATTTTCATTTTAGTGTCTCCGTTTGCACGTTGTCCAGCTGTGAAATGAAATCGGATTAGTAATTTGTGATATTCCATTATAATATGTAGAACATTAACACGTTAAACGCCATCATAGAAAAAAGTTAAAAAAAAAAAAAATACTTGTAATTTATGTATTTTATCAAGATATGTATGTGTACTGTTTTTCATAAGAATCTGCCGTAGGGTTCCGTAAATATAACAAAAAAAAACCCTTGGGGTCACCGGTGCCCCCCATGGCGCAATAAAGTAAACCAGATGAGGTCACCGGTGACCCCCATGGCGTTCAACGTGTTAAGACGCTTGATGTCAACTCATCATCATCTACTTAGCCTTTTCCCAACTATGTTGGGGTCGGCTTCCAGTGTAACCGGATACAGCTGGGTATCAGTGTTTTACATGGAGCGACTGCCTATCTGACCTCCACAACCCAGTTACTGGGCAACACGATACTTCTTGGTTAGACTGGTTGTCAGACTTCCTGGGTTCTGACTATCTGCAACGATTGTCAAAGATCTACGAATAACAGCCGGGACCAATAGTTTTACGTGCTTTCCGAGGCACGGGGGTGAAACATCACCAACTTCCAAACTCCGGGCTGCTACTCGGCAAATCCTAATGGAAAAACCCAATAACACTTTTTTTGCCCGACCTGGGAATCGAACCCGGGACCCCATGTTCTTCAGTCGCGCTTGCAGCCACGCTTCATGAATAGACCAATGACTTAGGCCTTACATTTAAGAAAAAAATTACTTTTCAAAAATTGATAAACTTAGGGATTATTACGCCTGTATAACATACTAGTTTCTATCTACGACATCGTCTGTGTGTAAGTCAAATATTTTTATTTTTTTTAGTTAAAAAAAAACGATGCCTCACACTAACAATTTCTCCTGTTTCGTGGGTGCGTTTACAAACACATACAACTCACATTGACAAACAGCCAGGCACGGAACAAACATCTGTAGGCTATACAAACATTTGTTCCGTGGAATGGAACCTGCGATACACAGCGCAGCAACCAATCGCTGAGCCACTACGCCAGCCGTGCCGTCAACATAAAATACATACGGTATAACATGAAATATATCCTACTAGCGCGACTGCCCGCGAGTTCGTCCGCGTGGGTTATTTCACCGGCGTTTAGTTACGTCTTTGGTTACTGCTTCGCTCCCGTGGATCGTAGCGTGGTGTTACATAGCCTATGTTACTCAGGAATGATGTAGCTAGTGAGAAAATGGTTGAAAATCGGTCCAGTAGTTTCGGAGACTATTCAGTACAACCAAACAAATAAAAAATATTTTTAAGCCCCGACGCAAAAACGACGAGGCGTTATAGGTTTGACGTGTCTCTGTGTGTATGTGCGTATTTCTGTAGCATCGTAGCTCCCGAACGTATGAACCGATTTTGATTTAGTTTTTTTTTTGGTTGAAAGGTGAATCGGGAGTGTTCTTAACTATGTTTGATGGAAATCAGTTCAGCAGTTTCAAAGTTATCAGCGCTTTTGTTAGCTGCAGTAGGGATTTTTATTCTTCTGTCGGGGGTTACTAAAATTTTTTAATTTTCTGTTTTTTCTCTTTATGATATTATTAGTATTGATTAGCGATCGCGCGATGAAAACTTTAATATTATGCCCTAATTTCCCGGATTTATTTTCTTCAAAACTGGGGTAGTGCCTTGCTCTGAAGACAGCATAGCTTAGCAGCTAGGTAAAGCTTCTCCGCAACCCCAAGTAGAAAAGAATTAACCTATCAAAAACCATATAGCCTTGCATGACATAGCAGTAGGTTAATACCCCTACAATAAATATGTACTTAGCAGAGTTCGTTGCACTTGTGTTCAGCTGTGGTTTAAACGATGATGGCGTGAAGTCTAGTTACATTGAACTTCGATGAATCACCAGCAAATATACACACCCATTTGGAACCACTTAAAGGCTAGCCCAACACTCTTTTACACTAATTACTTGATGGACCCTTCTCCAGATAAATTCCATACTATAGTAATACATGGTAGATAACTTCGTGCAAATTCTGTTCCACTGTTCTTTATTTGGTAGATAGATATTGTTAAATTGGCCCTTATTTACATACATAAACTGACGCCATTTTCCCACAGGGGTAGGCAGAAACCACAGAACCATCCTTACATACTGCTTTCGCCTCGTCCACGTTCATATATCTGGTCATACAAGCACGCCCCTAGTCTTTGGCTAATCTGAATTTATTATTTCTAATTAGTTTTTTAAGTGTCGCGTTGGCTCAGGGGTTATGGTACATGACTTTCGTGTACACGATTGGATGTTCGCAACCGGACACGGACAAGTACCGTTGTGACTTTATCAATTCATCATGTACTTTCTTAGTTTATCATGGACATCACTGACATCGATGAAGGAAAACATCGTGAGGAAATCTAGACTTTTAGTTCAAAATAGTCTGAGATCGTTATTCCGCCTTGAGCAAGCTTGGTAATCAATGCTCGTGCCTTCTCTGTATCTTGACTCGCATTTGGCCGGTTTTTTATCAATTACAATCCTTCTAAAACACCAGCATCAAGAAGCAGATCAGACCAGTTAAACCGGTTAAAATTATGTAGAAGAAAATTCTAACATGCTTTTGCCTCGACCAGCTTTATCATCATAACTTAATTAGACACATATATAATAAACTTTTGGACAGACGCAGAGAAAGTTCTCGATACAAGTTATCAAGTAATTAGACGATTGAATAAACAAATAATTATTTCTGACTGTTGTTGTTATATTGTCCAAATATTGAATTTGAATTATTATCTTTAGCGAGTTTGGTAATCATGTTTTGTTTGTGGGTTCTTGGAGTTAGTGCGGCAAGAATTTTCATCGATTATCGTCGATTCCTTCCACAATTACTCAGAAATGATGTCGCGAGTTTATTCATCATCATCATCGTCATTATATCAGCCGGATGACGTCCATACCATCACGCCTGTATTCTCCGAAGGGTTAGGCAGAGGTGTCTCTGTACACCCACAGTTCGCCGGTATGTTTAGGTCCCATGTAATAGGGGGCGAGCCTATTGCCATCAACCGGGCGCAAATCCAAAATTCCGAGCTGCTACTGAAAATTTCATAGAAAAACGCAATAACTCTTTTTGCTCGACCTGGGAATCGAACCCAAGACCTCTAGCGTAGCAGTCGCGCTTTAGACCACTAGGCTAACGAGGCAGTTTCAACAGAACGAGGCAGAGGCTAGTGAGGCCGGACGATGTCCACTGCTGGACACAGGCCTCCCCAAAAGATGGTCACATTGGCTTGTCCTGCGCTAACCGCATCCAGCAATTTCGGAGTCTATTGTATTAGAGCTTGTCTTTTCTAACCTTTGACTTTAAAAACTGTCTCGTTGGCCTAGTGGTCCTAAGCGCGACTGCTACGCTAGAGGTCTTGGGTTCGATTCCCAGGTCGAGCAAAAATTGTTATTGGGTTTTTCTATGAATTTCTCAGTAGCAGCTCGGAGTTAGGATTTGTGCCCGGTTAATGGCAATAGGCTCACCCCCTATTACATGGGACCTAAACGTACCGGCGAACTGTGGGTGTACATTGTCACACCTCTAACTAACCCTTCGGGGAATACAGGCGTGATGGTATGTATGTGACTTTAAAAAAATGCTGATACTCTACATGATCCGAAATATTTACTTAATTATTTTTAAAATTGATTAATTTGAAACAGATATCATTCCGGTTCATAAAAAGTTAGAATTTTGCGGCGTTGGTGCCCGTTCAGTAACAGGACAAAAGATTAAACTGGACTCTCAAAGTAAACAAAGATAACATAAGCATCCCAGGCCCAAAATCCCCTAAATCCTTGTCAAGACCTGAGTGTCCCTTGACCTCGCAATGCTATGATGGTACTGGCCATGGCATCCGGTATAAACTCTTAAGCTAAGGAAAGCTTTTTTTTCATCGATTTTCCTCGTGTATAGTTTTATACCTTTGTAGTTGAATAATGTTTGATAGGTAACAAGGAAATCAATTCTTCAAGTCATCGGGAAGTATTGAAATTATGCCAACTACTTGTATTTTCCATTTACCTATGTTTTCTGCAAGGTCTGCGGATGTATGTGACTTTTTTTATGGTTGGTTCCCATTGCATTGCAGATCCCTTTACGATATCATGTTGTTATTTAGAAAAATGTTTTGTCTTTTATTGTGGGAGCGATAACAAACATACTAGCTTTTGCCCGCCACTTCGTCCCCGTAAACAATCATGATTAGAAAGACGTGGCGCCATCTATTATCATAAGAACGTTATTGTTGATATCCACGTCTGTTGTGTCCGTTCTGTATAACCTGACAACGTTTTGCAAAATTTTAGAATGATCAGTTCAGTGGTTTAGGCGTGAAATGGTAGCCAACAAACAAACTTAATTTCGCATTTATAATATTAGTTAGGATAATGTACTTTGACTTGCACATTGCTGGATTTTCAACACTGGGTTCAGCGCCGAGAGTTAAAAATCCAACAACTGAATTACAAAGTAATATTTTTAAGAGAAGTTTTAAGAGATGATGTTAAAGCCCTATTCGAACACGATAAAAGCGCTGAGGTGCCGCAAATGCAAAATTGTGCGATATGCAACGTAGTGCAGGGCGGGAGAAGTTATTTGATGATTTCCCACCCACCAAATAAAAAAAAAATGCAACGTAGTGACGTCACGCACGTCTAGCTGCTTCCACGATCGTGGGGAAAATGGTCACCTCACGTCACGTTCTAGGCACAATAAGGCCCACGTATCGTGGCGGTCCTGAAGTTAGCCGATTAGTTGCGCAGTAGACAATTTTGTTTATTTTTAACGTTTTTAATATGAGTAACGATAAACCCGCGTACACAAATAATAAGACCAGGAAATTTAACTCACGATTTGCACCGCAACAGCTGATTGCTCAGCCTCTGCGCCAAGAGAGAGCAGTTCGAAGTAGCAGCTTTGAGCAATATAAACATGCTTACATTTTTTCTTGTTTTGTGCAGTTCGTGCCCGTCTCACCTATCTCAATGGGAATTATCTGATATTATGTGTATCATATAAGCGGTTAATCTCAGTTGCATTGTGTTGCATAATAAGTATTTGATGAATGCTACTTTGTGAGCCCAGCCCACTTAATATGTGAGCTGGCTAAATCTGTTAATGTTTTTTTTAGGTGTTCCGTACCCAGAGGGCAGAACGGGACCCTATTACTAAGACTCCGTTGTCCGTCTGTCTGTCACCAGGCTGTATCTTATGAACCGTTATAGTTAGACAGTTGAAATTTTAACAGATGATGTATTTCTGTTGCCGCTATAACAAGAAATACTAAAAACCAGAATAAAATAAATATTTAAGGGGCCTCGTGTTCCACGCGCGCCTCAAAGAGATGTCAGCAAAAGGAAGGGGCCACTGAGGGCCGATGCCTGCCAGGGCTGCGGGTTGTTCGCAAGAGATACCGCGCCCCCGGAACGCAAAGGGCACAAGAAGGAACATGGGTGGGTTTTAGTCAGTAAAAGTCTGACACTCCCTCCCGCCCCGCCCAGGGCGGGAGAAGTTATTTGATGATTTCCCACCCACCAAAAAAAAAAAAAAAAAGGGGGCTCCCGTACAACAAACGTGATTTTTTTTTCCTGGTTTTTATAGATAATGGGTACGGAACCCTTCGTGCGTGACTCCGACTCAATCTTAGACGGTTTTTAGATTTGTGTGTTGGTTAAAAATTTAAGATTTTTTGTCTAACATTACACCTAGCAGTCGTGATTGGGACCAATGAGGTAGTGAACCCTCGTTGTGTCCTTGTACCGATTAAATGACGCGTTCTTTCCTTAATATGATGAGTTGTGGGATTTTTTCAAATTCCTATCGTCAATATGAAAAACCGATTACTAAGTAATAAACGTAAACTGCGGACGGTTTCATGTAAACATAGTGTGGTGGATTTTGTACGGTTTTCTTTCATATTTATTTAATTTGCAGCTGTTATAATACGGCGTGGATTTAAATGTTACGATGACTTGTATTAATGTTCGTCATCAGCCTATAGCAGTTCTGTAGTGGATAATGGGCGTGTCCAATCGCTCGCTATTCAAATTGGTCCCTTCCAAGTTGTATAGGGAGCGGTTGGATCGTGACACGTTTTACCATGGATTTAGTATAGTTACCGCCACGAGTAGTGAGCACAAACTCCAAGTTCATTTTTGGGTTTTTTGGTTCGTTTCTGGGTATTTTTTTTGGGGCGCCGACGCTGCATACGATCTGTCCAACAGCCAGACCAATCGCGTTCAGCGTCTGTGACCCAGTAAGGAACCGAAAAATGAATTTGTCTGTACTCACGACTCGTGGCGGCTACTATACATCATTCTAGAACCCCCAACATTCTCCGTCGGAGAAGCTACTGGTCCTTATAAATTTTGACCGAGTGCATATTGCACTTTCGTATCCACCCTATATTAATCAATCCTTGGGTACCCTTATCCATCTGCTATCAGCCACCTTACGAAGGTCGTCGTTCCGTCTCTTGGGGCATCCGACTTTGCAATTGGGTAGATGACACCATTAAACAATAATTCCAAGACACAACAAAAATAACAATTTATTCTACACCTGAAAACCTGATGAATTTTCAAATAACTATAAATTCGATTTTTGGTTGCTTTCAAATCGATAAATAGTGAATAGAGATGTCAAAAAAGTGACGTCATCATCATGTATTGCTGCGGGTTGTTTGTAAGAGATACCGCGCCCTCAGAACGCAAAGGGGGAACACCAGAAGGAACATGGATGGGTTTTAGTCAGTAAAAATCTGACACTAAGGGCGAGGGAAGTCGTTCGATGATTTCCCATACATAAAAAAGAAAAAAAATCATCATGTATTGTCGTACAAAATCTATGGGGGAATCACGTTTTGACAGCTCATTAAAAGTACGGCAATTGATTAGTGGTGTCATCTACCGAATTCATGTGATACTATTTTCTTTGATCCGAAATCTGATCCAGCGTGTCTTTTGCTGTCCGCCCGCAGCTGCGTCTTAAGCCGAGGTCGATACCCTACATGAGGTGCCCTTAGCGTGTCTAGAGGCCTGCTCTCATGCACATCACAGGAAAGCCCGGTTAACCGGTTATTATGGAATCAATATACATATTATACAACTGCCTCGTTAGCCTAGTGGTCCTAAGCACGACTGCTACGCTAGAGGTCTTGGGTTCGATTCCCAGGTCGAGCAAAAAGTATTATTGGGTTTTTCTATGAAATTCTCAGTAACAGCTCGGAGGTAGGATTTGTGCCCGGTTAATGGCATTTCAGCGCATTTTCATAGCAGTCGCGCTTAGGACCACTAGGCCAACGAGGCAGTTAGGGAAATTACTTACTAATACATGAATTTGTCATTCAATGTTATTGAACACTATATGCTAAGATTCTCTCAACATTATTATATTTGCGCAATAGACACAACATCATTCCAAAGTGTCATAATAAATCTATTCTTTTTTTATGAGACTGCTTATGATGTCGCGATTTGCAAACTTGTCTTATCTATATTTACGACATATCTATCTATGTTTAGCCGGCTGTAGGCTGGGATCTCCTAAACAGTGCCGGAGATACGCCTATAGGCTTTCATGGCCGGTTTTAGGCTGATGTCATGCAATGAATAGTTTATATTCTTAATTTCCCTAATTTGGTTTTTGTGTTTATCAATTTTTAGTTTTAATTTCTAGATTTCGCTCGAAATTTAGCTCAAGAGAAATGGTTTGGCTTTCAACAGTTTTGTATTGATCTGTGGTGTTATCTATACTAATATTAACATACTATCACGCCTGTATTCCCCGAAGAGTTAGGCAGAGGTGTACCAACGTACATCCACAGTTCGCCGGTATGTAATAAGGGGCGAGTCTATTGCCATTCACCGGGCATAAATCCTAACTCTGAGCTGCTACTGAGAATTTCATAGAAAAACTCAATAACATTTTTTGCTCGACCTGAGAATCGAACCCAAGACCTCTAGCGTAGCAGTCGCGCTTAGTACCACTAGTCTAACGAGGTTGTCAATAAATATAGGTAATATCTTCTTCGTTTGTTTGTTTGTAATGAATAGGCTCCAAAACTAGTGAACTGATTATAACTATTTTTCCCCAATAGATAGCTACCTTATTCCTGAGTAACATAGGCTATATAACATCACGCTACCGCACACAGGAGCGGAGCATTAGGTAGCCAAAGACTTCAAATAACGCGGGTGAAATAAACCACGCGGATGAAGGAGTTCGCTAGTTCTGTAAAAGTGAACTCGAGGTGATTAGTCAATCCTTATCAGTAGGTGGGATGGTAGCATATAAAGTTTAAAAGTGACTTTTTTAATGGTCTAATTTAAATAAATGATTTAACTTTGAATAATGCTCGGCCAAAGGTGCTAAGGTAAAATCTTATTGTCACAAGCATGACAACGAAGGTTCGGTCTCGGGTTCGATTCCCAAGTCGAGCAAAATGTTAATGACTTTTACTATTAAGAATATCTCAGTCGCAGCTCGGAGTTGCAAGCATGCATAGCCGTTGTTCCTGAGCCAGATCTCTCCCCAGTTGTGTCGGATTGCCGTCCCATCGGACTTTGAGAGTAAGGGAAGAGGGAAGGCGCCCACACTTGTGCTCTATAATATCTCTTGCGCATCTTTGATATTCTCTAATGAAATTGGCTACTATGACCGGAATTCAAAATATTCACAAATTAATACTCACAATACTCACAACGGTTCAACACGCTTAATGTTTCCCAAAAAGTTATTTAAACAATATCAAAGCTCTTCAAACATCGTGTGCTCTCTCCATCTCGTAATTATCAGCATACCAAAATAGACTGTAACATATACAAATGTCCAAATAACAATAATTTTATAACAATGTGTCTGGCACGTGTATTTAGTTTTGTTACTTGAACGCGTCATGATTTTTTTGTACAAATGTTTGTACACTTACATGTTTCAACTCCGTCAGTAATTCTTTTAATTCCTTTCTGTTTCGATTGTAATGGTAATTTTTAGGAGTCCGTGCCAATGGGAATTTGGAAAGTGGCGTTTGCCCAGCTGTGGGACAGTACGGGATAATTATAATAATAATAATTTTTATAATTGTATTGTCGCGAATCGCCGCCGCTCTGACCGGACGCAAGAGCGCGGCCCGTTCAACGGATACTAAGTATTGTAATAGTGGTCATAAAGATAAAAATGCTTTGTAAATATATATCTACTTTACCGAAGTATACAGTAAGATATCTTCTTACCCAAGTATCATAAGTCATAACATATTGATCTTAACCTAAGGTTACTTAGTCATGTAGCACTGTCAATGGCATCGGTTCGATGCCCAGGCAAGGTCGTATGACAAAATAAGTGAAAGTGATACACGGCGCATGTCTGAGCCGACACGCTTCAGGTGCTGCGGCTGTAATGTGCGTTACTGTGCGTGTTTTGGGAGAGACAGAAAGAGAAGTGTCCATTTGGGTGCTCTTTTGAGGTTTTGGACCCATAGGGTGCCAAACAGAACCCTTTTATTAAGAATCCGCTGTATGCCCGTCTGTCCGTGTGTGACAATTCTTGTGTTAAAAAATAATCTAAAAGTTTAATATTTTAAATATTATTCTACTTCCTACTAATATTATAAATGCGATAGTTTGTGAGGATGGATGGATGTATGTATATTTGTTACTCTTTCACGCTTAAACGGCTGAACGGATCTGGATGATATTTGGCACATGATAGATAAATTATAGTCTGGAATAACATATAGGCTAGTTTTTATCCCGGAGAAATGTACGGTTCTAGTGGAATAATAACGTGGGGTAACTTTGACGCGGGTGAAATCGTGGGCAGAAGTCGAACAAATTTTTTAAGTAACATGTTTTTTTGGTGGATCTGACCAGTTATCTGAGTCCTCGCCACTAGAAGAAAGAACATGTGCACCAAACTGCAACATGTACCTACAATTATCGTCAAACAAATGCAAAAAATCAATTGCACACTACCTTATCAGTGTTTGTAATCTGGGTTGTTCGAGTTTGCATAGATAATGTCGATAATATCTTGTGTTGTGATATCGCGAAAGCGTCCGTGGTCGCGTGACTACTGTAGTTACAAGTAAGACAATGTAATTATGTCATCTATGGCCGAAATTGGGTAATATTGCTTTTTTTTTAATTCACTCACGATGTATTTAACCTCCAACGCAAAAACGACGGGGTGTTATAAGTTTGACGTGTCTGTGTGTGTGTGTTTGTCTGTGGCATCATAGCTCCCGAACGCATAAACCGATTTTGATTTTGTTTTTCGTATTTGACAGGTTAATGAGTCGGGAATGTTCTTAGCTACGGTTGATGGAAATCGGTTCAGCGGTTTCAAAGTTATCAGCTCTTTTGGTTCGGAATTTTAATTTTTTATTATGTCGGGGGTTATTAAAATTTTTAATTTTGCGTTTTTACTCTACTGCTTCTTAGTATTAAGGGTTCTGTACCTCAAAACCAAAAATCCCGTACCCTTGTAAGACCCTTTTTGGTCTGTCTGTCACAAAAGTAGTTTTCTCAGGACCGATACAACGTAGGGATTTCAATGTTACATCTTAAAGCCTTCTAATCTAAAAGACAAAAAAATGGTGTGCTTCATAGCAATTACGGCCAAATCATCGGCTGTTCCGACTGCGTAGTGTAATTTAGTACGGAACCCTAATTCTACAAGCCCAGCTTACTCTTGGCCGGCTTTTTCTCCTTTCACCGTTATATGGTATCATATAACTGTAACAACTTACGTCTACAGCCTCCTACATATATTTCAAGTCGCGTGCGCAAGGATTTTTATTAGATTTAGATTCGAGCAATTTGTCTCGAAATCTCGGAACGCACACGACGCACGCGCACTCGTTTTCTAAAGAATGCTCGTTATGTAAGTATGAAGAATTGGAAATTGATGCTGAAATGGAATTGCTTTAGGCCTTTGTTATTTGAAAGTAAAAGTCTCTTTGTTACGTCAAGTGCAGATTTTCTTAACTACATTTTGAGATCTTGGTGTTTAGTTAGTTAATTGATTAGCGGTGATAAGGGCCTAATGATACCATTAAATGTATGTTAACCAAAATCCATACTATTTATCTTAACAATACATTATAAAAATAAAAAAATATACCATCACGCCTGTATTCCCCGAAGCGTTAGGCAGAGGTGTAACAATGTACACCCATAGTTCGCCGGTATGTTTAGGTCCCATGTAATAAGGGGCGAGCCTATTGCCATTAATCGGGCACAAATCCTAACTCCGAGCTGCTACTGAGAATTTCATAGAAAAACCCAATAACACTTTTTACTCGACCTGGGAATCGAACCCAAGACCTCTAGCGTAGCAGTCACGCTTAGGACCAATAGGCTACCGAGGCAGTTTACAATACATTATAGTACAAAACAATGTCGCTTCCAGCTGTTTTACGCTACAGTGATTTAAGATATACATACCATCACGCCTGTATTCCCATTACCGGGCACAAATCCTAACTCCGAGCTGCTACTGAGAATTTCATAGAAAATTCCAATAACACTGCTCGACCTGGGAATCGAACCCAAGACCTCTAGCGTAGCAGTCGCGCTTACGATCGCTAGGCTAACGAGGCAGTTCACATACCACACCACACACCACATTCTTCTCCATACCAAAATAGGATCATAATTGGTTTCCGCCACCTCAATAACTTTCTTTGAAGTTCAAAAGTTCCTTCAAGTCATATCAAGGAAATGGAAATCTACAGAATTAACCGCGATTGCTATTTATAGGTAGTGGAACAATAAAATGTCCATGTTCGGTTGTTTGGCAGATAGCATTACACCGGTTCGAGGTCTAGGTTGATACGTGGAATGTATTTTTGGAATAGGGTCTTACATAATAAGACGTGTAATAAGCCACATAGCCGTTAACTACATGTATGTTTTATTCATTTATTTACATACCATCATGCCTGTATTCCGCGAAGGGTTAGGCAGAGGTGTACCAAAGTACACCCACAGTTCGCCGGTATGTTTAGATCCCATGTAACAGGGGGCGAGCCTATTGCCATTTACCGGGCACAAATCCTAACTCCGAGCTGCTACTGAGAATTTCGTAGAAAAATCCAATAACACTTTTTGCTCGACCTGGGAATCGAACCCAAGACCTCTAGCGCACTGTCGAAAATATTCTCCTAAAGACCCCGTAATTCTTATTTTAGCACGAAAAATGCTAATATTTCAAAACAAATGCAGGTACCCTTCACGCAATACTTACCGCCAATATTACCAGCACAGTTTGCAGTCTCCTCACGAGGTCATTAACCCCGCGGCCGCAAGTTTTACTAATTAGCCTACTCGTCGAATATGCTGCGTTTGGGCAACGATAACTGTTGTTACGGGATTGTAAGCCTTGTGGGGTAGGCAGAGGTCTGGGGCAGAATAAATAATACCAGCCTTTGACCCACTTCAGGGCAAAGGCCTTCTGATACAGAGAAGGCACAAGCATTGATCACCACGCTTTGCAAAAACGGAGTATGATTTCTGATGTATATTATTTTTTAAGACTGCCTCGTTAGATTAGTAGTCCTAAACGCGACTGCTACGCTAGATGTCTTAGGTTCGTTTTCTAGGTCGAGCAAAGTGTTATTGGGTTTTTCTATTAAATTCTCAGCAGTAGCTCGGAGTTAGGATTTGTGGCCGGTTAATGGCAATAGGATCGCCCCCTATTACATGGGACTTGAAACATTCCGGAGGATGTGGGTGTGCATTGATACACCTCTGCCTAACCCTTCGAGGAATACAGGCGTGATGGTATGTGAAAGACACATTAGTACTTGCCCATTATCGATACTCTGTTATAGCATTTAAGCGTTTTGGATTTATTACTGTTGGCTTATCATGTACGTATAAAACAAATTGAATAAAATTACAGAAATTTCATCAATCAACATTGGCTTCAAATAATACGAGTATGATGGGCATTCGACCATTTTCCTGTTATGCAACTGTCCTTAAAAAAATAATGATATAAATATTTACAACAACGTTTGACAGTGATAAGGCCATGAAGTATGTCAGTAGTCCAAAGAATCTATTTCATCTTATCTAAAAATGTACATAAAAATATTAACATTCATAATGTTTTAATTTAGAATAATATCATAATGGGCCTATGAATATAATTGTATCGTTTTACGAAATTAATTACCTACTTGGTTTGTGTGGATTTTCCTGAATGCAATAGCTGTGGCAGAAACTTTGGTAATGAGCTTGTTCGGGTTGTACTATCAAAGTATTGTAGGCAGTTAAAAACTCCTTGGAATACTTTGACGTACCAACTTCTGCTAGAATAAAATTTTGATCCAGAGACGCCCTAAGCCGAGGTCTGTACCCCACAGGGGGTGTTCTTAGCGCGAAGTCGCTTAGTTTATAAGTTTTAAGGCACCCCGGGAAACTCCGGTTAAGCTGCCGACAACCTCCTAGGTTGACTGACCAGCGAGATGGCATTCCAAAAAAAATAAATCAAATAATGGATGTAGTGATGCATCTATGGCGACTATTTACCATTACATGTACCGATTGCATATTGCGAGAATACCTGAAAATAGTCCTCTAAGTAAACCGCTTCAAAAACACTCATTACTCCGCCGAATGACGTCCACTGCTAGACATAGGCTTCACATAAAGATAGCCACAATGACCGGTCCCACGTTGCCCGCATCCAGCAATTTCTCGCAACCAAAACGGTATATAGGAAATATGATCACAGCGACAACACAGGAAAGCCGCCGCCATTCCGCCATTTCTGTTGACAAACAGTTTCTTTTTAAATGAACACGGTACACGTTTGCCAAGTACATTGAGTACACAATTAACAAAGTGTTGAGAACAATAGCAGACACTTGACTCAGACGTCTCATTGACTTGACAGGGTTGACGAAAATAAGGCAGTCGCACGACCACGTTTGGTTAAGTTACCTCCGATTTTTCGATCGAAAAGTTATTGGCAAGCCCGTATAAGTCGCTATAATTGGTTGTTTACAATTTAGTCAACAAATCACAACAGCTTACGCGAGGCTTGAGACCTTGTCACAATAACTCTTCCTTCGACAAACCGGGGATATTTAATTTTCCAGACCGATTCCGGCCACGACGGCTAATCTTTATTCAGGCTAGCCACTTGGCTAGCCTAAACTTTCGCAGCAGATATTATAGTACAAATGTGTGCGCAAACACTGCTGCACTCACTCTTCCCTGATTCTTATAGTCCGATGGGACGGCAATCCGACACAACCAGGGAGAGATCAGGCGCAGGATAAACGGCTTTACGTGCTTTCCGAAGCACGGGGGTATCACACCACCAATTTTCAAACTCCGGGCTGTTACTAAGAAATTCCTAATGGAAAAATTCAATAACACTTTTAGCCCGACCTGGGAATCGAACCCAAGACCCTACGTTCAACTGTTGTGCTTGCCACCACTAGACCAATGGGGCAGTTTGCTGAAAAATGATGCTTGAAAACAAGTAAGCAATGGAACTCAAAACTAGTTGGTTAGGACCCCTAGTGAGGTGTGGTGATGGCTGGTCGAGTAATACGGTGACCAACAACTGCAGAAGTGGCGGTAGTCTGGCAGCGAGATTAGCAAACGATATTTTTGCCGTCACGGTTAGATTCTGAATGAAGCTGGCACAGGACAGATGTACAAAGAGAGCCTTCTACCCAGCAATGGGTGAAGTTTGGCTGTGAATTAGGATAATAAGTAATAAACCGTCATTTATATAAGATTTCCATTGTCAGCTACTAAATGAGCTTACTTTTCTTAGTTTGCAGCTCATATTTACAGAAAAAAAACGGCACAGCTAAGTCTATTTCATTATGAAAATGGTAGATTTTTTGCTACATCTCAATAAACCATTTAATACATTCAAAAGATAGCCATTAGTGGAGCTTAAGAAAGCGGAAATTCAATTATCAAGTTGACAGTAATCCTTGTCATCATCCTCCTTAGTGGAATTGCGTGAAAATCTGTAGCAATTTTCTCAAATAAATTTTCGCCATCCCTAACTACTAGTTGCTTCCGTCTGTCCGTCCGTTCCGACTGCCCATTTAAATCAATGAATCGTTGAACTTTATATCATTACGTGGAACCGAGAAATTGTGGAGCGCCTTAATAGACTGATGAAATTATGTTTTGCGGGATTCCTGCAAAATATTTTTACCCTCTCTAACTTCGTAACTTGGCAGATTTATATCTGTATGGGGCGAAAAATACACATCACCTAGCCGTTATCTAAACATACTGATCATCAAACTAAGTAACGTTGAGCTAAATTTTTTTCTGGGAAACGACTTTCTTTTTTGGTGAGAAATATCACTGCTTATGGTAATTCGCAATGTAATGTTAAGCACTGTGCTTATGGGTGCCTGCAACAGGACAGTAATTGTCAACAGCTTATTGTCATAAAAAAACCGAATTTAAAAAGTTGGTACTATACCTTCAATATGTCAGTATCCAGAAGGTTTCCAGGTGGACCTGGTGGTTCCACATGGAACTTCCGGCTACGTTAAGTATCTTTAATACCGGTTATAATTAAGTAATTATCCTTTTCGTAATTCTACCAATGTTCGTTTGTTGGTTGACCTAGTTAGGTTCCGCTCCTGCTTGTTAGGAGGGAAGTTGAATCGTTTCTGCGGGACTCGTCGAGCTTCGTTGCCTCGGCGTTTTTTTGGCTGTCTCCACTGTTGATTCTGGCTTTCAGGAGTTACAGCAGAAAGGTACAGTATGGCGGGTTGGCCCACAAAAAAAAAGTCTAATGTAAATTGCCTCGTTAGCCTAGTGGTCCTAAGCGCAACTGCTACGCTAGAGGTCTTGGGTTCGACACCCAGGTCGAGCAAAGTGTCATTGGGTTTTTCTATGAAATTCTCAGTAGCAGCTCGGAGTTAAGATTTGTGCCCGGTTAATGGTAATAGGCTCGCCCTTAATGAATAGGACCTAAACATACCGGCAAGCTGTGGGTATACATTGGTACACCTCAGCCTAACCCTTCGGGAAATACAGGCGTGATGGTATGTTATGTTATGTAAATAGCAAAATAGCCTTTTCTCAAACTAAAGCTTGTTTTGCGTCCCTACGTCAGCAAGTCGCCGCTTCCGTCAGAGTGCCGGTTCTCCCGTCTGCCCATTTAAATCAATGAATCGTTGAACTTTTTTATGATACTGTGAAAAGGGGAGATAAACTTTCTACATGTCTCAAATGATTGATATGAATGTTTTGCGTCCGTGCCGCACTCTTATTTGAAAGAGAATTAGGGAGTTTTTTTTTAAGTGTGTAGTGGTGTAATAAATGGCTGTCCCTAAAGCCGTATGGATGCGTTACTGCGGACTGCGTTACCGACTGCTAGCTGTCCGGGGTGTGTCGGACGTATTGTATCGTAATATGGTAAAATATTTACGTCGCTCAGGGAGGCTCCCTTCATGCACCCCAAAATATAAATAGTAGGTAATTGTACATATGGATATGGTACCACTTAATACTACGCCGCTGCTGTTCTCCATAAAGATATATTATACGTAATGATATAGGTAGAAGTGATAGTGCAGAACACACATTTTCCCAGTTATGATAAGAAGAGGACGCCGCACAGAATCTTTTGAAATCTTAAGTTCAAAAACCTTTTTTTTTAATTCGTTTGCTTGGAAGACATATTTTTTCAGTTATCTATTTTTTTTTACCAAACCAAACCTCTGAAATATGATGATCCATCAAACAACAATGCATATAGATGCGATGGCAGCAAACGCGGTTGATTTGCTGTCATTTTTTGAAGACTTCCGGTGTCTATCTCCGGAATCCATCGTCAGATCAAAATGAAATTTAAATAGGACTATTTCTGAATATAAACCTTTCCAAAAAAAAATATTTTGCAAATCCGTCCACACCAGACGGAGTTATACCCGAACATATATTTTAAAAAAAATATATACATATAAACATCCGAATTGATAACCTCCTCTTTTTTAAAGTCGGTTAAAAATCCTGGAAATTAATGTACATACACTAATAAAATTGATGTACGCTCAAGTCCGGAGATCTCTTAAAGTAAAGAGGTTCTTGCCCATTCTTCTTCATACGAATCTAACTTGCATATGACGTTCAAAAATATATTTTAATAGGTAATATAAGAAACCGTTACTAACACCATTGTCCACAACACACAAATTATGTAAGTGAGCGGCTTGATGATTAATTTCATAACTTCCACCTTTCCAGGCGAAAAGACTCAACGCCAATGGTGACCTTGCTGCCATCAAGGTGATAAAGCTGGAGCCGGGCGATGACTTCGCCATCATCCAGCAGGAGATCCTTATGATGAAGGACTGCAGGCATCCCAACATCGTCGCCTACTACGGCTCCTACCTCAGAAGGGATAAGCTGTGGATCTCTATGGAGTATTGTGGCGGGGGGAGTTTGCAGGTAAATTCAACTCAATTTTTGATATACTTGTTTATTGGATTTTTTTAGCTATATCAATTCTTTTTTTTATATCTTTTATCGGGTTTATTTTATGTCTTTTTATATATACTTCTTGGGGTTTTCAAATAATAATATATTTTAAATTTTTTATGTACAGTTTTGAAAATGTTCTGGACTAAGTACGACGTGCTGTGTTCGGGGTCAACTTGTTACAAATTATGTTGTTCTAGTTTATCCTCTTTCGGGAATTGTATCGAAGCCTGTCTCTCCTAGCAGCGTACTCCTTACAAAACGTAGTACATAACAAATACATACATACATAACATATTGTAGGCAATTATTAATTAAACTTGATGGTGTTTTGTTAATAGGATAAGGGCACAAGTAGCTTGTGTAATTGTGTTTAGTCAGTGTCCCGACAAACAACTCTATTTCAAATTGATACCTAATCGAAAATACAATTTGTGAGTTACTGTGTATCATTTTGATCATCCTACGCCCACCTTCGTTTAAAACATGGTAATTAAACACGTTTCTCTCTACATTTCAGGACATATACCACGTCACAGGACCCCTGACGGAGCTGCAGATAGCGTACATGTGCCGGGAGACACTGACTGGCCTGTCTTATCTGCACATGATGGGCAAGATGCATCGGTGAGTAACCATTGATAAACTATCTCCTTTACTTTTCATCTGAGATGCCTAAAAGCGGGATGTAATTGCCATAAAGATTATCTTAGGATTCTGTTCTCCGAAAAGTGAAACTCGAACGTTTTAGCCTGTAATGGTAGATGTAAGTAGATAAATAAATAAATAAAATAATTAAATCTATACTAATGCAAAAAAGCGGAAGAATACTTTTGTTTGTTTGTTTAAACGAGCTTATCTCTGGAACTGCCAGACGGATTGGAAAAATATTTTTGTATATGACAGCCAGATTTATAAGGAATAGTATCGGCTATATAACTTAACGCTGCGACCCACAAGAGCGGCGCAGTAACCAAAGACAACGCTTGCGAAAAAAACCAAGCGGACGTAGACGAAACCGCGGATTAAAAAGTATCCTATGTCTTAATGAAGATTCCAAGCTATATTTTTATCAAAATTCATTACGATCGGTTCAATGGTTTTACGGTGATGATGTAACAAATATACAGACAGACTTACATGGATTAGCGTGGTAGTTGTATAACAATGTTATAAGCTACTGTAGCTGTATCAGTCATAATTATATTATTATAAACATTACTTAGTGTATGTTTGTATAAATACATTTTATCAACAATAGTAGGACTGTGTAACAATAGGTACGGTGACCATTATTTTTATTAGCACGATACTCCAATTACATATGAACATGTAACTGTTTTTTTGTCCATAATTAATATACACACATTGCTTACTGTAAACCACATAGTCTATTAAGGAATTTGTTCTTGAGATTCTTTCAAAAGAAGAAGAATAAAAATACCAGGCTATTATTGTCCCATTACAAGGAAAACGCCCGGTCTCATACAGGGAAGGCACGACCTTTGATCACCACGTTTGCTCAAGGCGGATTGGCGATTTCAAACTTGTATTATAGTATAAGTCCAGATTTCCTTCCAAAGTTTTCCATCGTCGAGATCTAAGATAAGAAGTAGTATCTTAGAAAGTACATATCAATTTTAAAAAGTCACATTGATACTTGCTCGTGCCCAGTCGCGAGCCCAGAGATTCGTGGGCACTGGGCTATTACGACTTAAATAAATATTACCGCACTAATATATGTTATAACTGCGAAAATACTGAACTGATTTTGATAAAATTTTGCACGGAGAATGTTTGAACCCCAAGAAAGGGAACCGATTACCGACATTTATGCGGACGAAGCCGCCAGCAAATATTAGTACTTAATAACCCTGTTTAAATCTAAATGTTAATGTTCCAGTGACATAAAAGGCGCGAACATCCTTCTGACGGAGTGCGGTGACGTGAAGCTGGCAGACTTCGGCGTGTCGGCGCAGATCACGGCCACCATCAATAAGAGGAAGTCTTTTATTGGCACGCCGTACTGGATGGCACCTGAGGTAAGTCATCATCATCTTTCATGTCCACTACTGGACATAAGCTTGTGGAGGTATGAGAAAAAGGGTGTAAATTCTCTAATCCTCCATTGAAAAGGGAGGATCCTCTGAGCAGACGGTGTGTTGTGTCTGGTAGACCAACTGCCCGACAGTTATTATTGGAATTTTGTATTTATGCTAACGTCGCGGCGAACTCTGATAGCGCGATCTAGGCGACGTCAGTTTGTCGTAGTAGTTTTCATGTTGAGCGATAGATGTCGCTACAGGCCTCCCCTAAAGATAGCCACAATGACCGGTCCTGCGCTACCCGCGGCTTCCCGCGACTTTCACCATAATGCCTTATTATGGGTACGCTACAAATATATATGCAAAACAATGAATCAGTTTTAAATATTCCTATTACTGGGACTGTGGCCTTCTCACTGTGAGTGTGGTTGAAGTTTTCGCGGACAAAAAACGAGAAGAGTAAAAAGATTGTCGAAAATAAGAACTCCGCTAGTCTTGTTGATCCAAGCACGAATGCTTAGGCCCTGGGTTCAATTTCCGAGTCGGGTAAAGTGTTATTGGGAATTTCCATTAGGAATTACTCATTAGCAGCTTATTTTGGGAGCTGGTGGAGTGATAGTTCCGTGTCTCGATGCTCACTTTACGCCCTTGGCCCTGGCTATCATTCGTAGACGTTTGACGGGTAATCAGAAGCCCGAAAGTCTGACAACTAGTCTTACCAAAGAGTATCGTGTTACCCAGTAACTGGGTCGTGGAGGTCAGATATGCATGATCTGGGTATTTCGTAATTTCTATGGCCAATTGCGTACAGGTTCGATTCTCGCACGGAACTGGCTGTTTGTGTATAACAATTTGTATGTTTATAAACACACCCTCGATACAGGAAAAATTCCTAGAGTGGAGCAAGGTTTGTTTTTTTTTTAAACACAGGTAATAATAATGACTGTTTTCGTGCAATTTAAGGTGGCTGCAGTGGAACGCAAGGGTGGTTACAATCAACTCTGTGATATTTGGGCTTGTGGTATTACTGCTATAGGTAAGTGACGTCATGATATGTTTTATAGTTGTCTTATCAAAACTTTACTAACATGTTAGGTTAGGGAAGAGAAAGAGGGGGGGAGGGTCAGCCGTCCAGGTGTTGGACGTGATTAATTAAAAAGAATCCAAAAATAGAGACATTTGACCTAGTTTTGCTAAATCGAGCTAACCCACAACTGTTACCTTATCTACCAATAAGAATAGATTTAAAACTACTTCAAAAAATGGGAAAACTTTTGACATGAGCTGCAGAGCTACACCAACTCATAATATTAGCAAAAAACATTATTACTTCAACCCAAAAAATAGCTAAGAATGATTGTTATTAATTTTGTTCCCATCTCCAGAGCTAGCTGAACTCCAACCCCCGATGTTTGAGCTGCACCCCATGAGGGTGCTGTTCCTCATGTCCAAGTCAGGGTTCAAGCCCCCGTCACTGAAGGAGCGCGAGCGCTGGTCTGCAGTGTTCCACGCCTTCCTCAAGCTAGCACTCACCAAGAACCCGAAGAAGAGACCCACGGCTGATAAGTTACTTCAGGTGAACAACAAACCAAAGTCAAAATGAAAGTCAATTTATTTCTTTCAATTAGACTATTACAAAGTCAAAACCAAAGAGCTGGCTTCTATTTTGACTAGAGCTTGGTTGGCAATGCACATCACCAGTTGACAGGGATGCGCAGGATTTGATGCCAATTTGTTTTAGTTTTTAGTTCAATTGTTATAAGTTTTCATAAACAAAAAAGGGGTTTAATATTATACATATCTGTTACTATTTATAGAAGTAGTATGAAGTACACTATGAAACAAATAGTTTTTGGCACTGGGCAGTGTAGCCTTCTATCAGTAAAAGAATTATTGGAATCGATCCAGTACCTACATATTGTAGTCGCCACGAGTCGTGGGCACAAATGTCAAGTTAATTTGTGGGTTTTTGGATTCCTTTCTTGGTTTTTTGGGCCGCCGACGCTGCACGCGATTGGTCCATCTGTCCGACCGATTGCGTGCAGCGTCGGCTCCCCATAAAACCCCAAAAGGAACACAAAAATCCACAAATTAACTTGACATTTGTGCCCACGACTCGTGGCGACTACTATACCAAGACTACCACATAAAAAAAAAAAATATTTTACCTCTTTATAATATTAGTACAAATGATTAATCAATAACTGCCTCGTTGACCTAGTGGTCCTAAGCGCGACTGCAACGCTAGAGGTCTTGGGTTCGATTCCCAGGTCGAGCAAAAAGTGTTATTTGGTTTTTCTATGAAATTCTCAGTAACAGCTCGAAGTTAGGGTTTGTGCCCGGTTAATGGCAATAGGCTCGCCCCCTATTACATGGGACCTAAACATACCGGCGAACTGTGGGTGTACATTGTTACACCTCTGCCTAACCCTTCGGGGAATATAGGCGTGATGTTATGTTATGTGTGTGTTAATTAATCAATGAAAATTGCTTGTGGGTATTGTCTTGTTCACAATTGCTAACCATTATTATTATTTTTTTTTCATACACTATATCATGTAATAAAGATACATTTCTGTTGGCAGCACGCGTTCTTCCAACAAGACATGAGCAAGCGGCTCGCGATAGAACTCCTGCACAAGTACTCCAACCCGCCAAACCACTGCAACAATGAACCTGATGAGGACACCGTGAGTATACTCCTATTATATAGACTAGCTTATGCACGCGACTTCTTTGAATGTTGGCTTTTTCGTTTTCTGTGTGGAACCCTAATTCTTTTTCCAAAATAAAAGTTGCAATCTGCCAGTGCAAGTCTCGTCAAAATCGGTTCAGCCATTTCGGAGATTAACCGAACAAACGGGCAGACAGAGCGACAGTCGAACAATGATTGTTTTTCCATGTGTTTGTTGTTGCTGTTGACTGCCCCGTTGGTCTCGTGGTCGCAAGCGCGACTGATGAGCGTGGGGTCCCGGGTTCGATTCCCTGGTCGGGCCATAAGTGTTATTGGGTTTTTCCATTAGGATTTGCTGAGTAGCAGCCCGGAGTTTGGAAGTTGGTGGTGTGACACACCCGTGCCTCGGAAAGCAGGTAAAGCTTTTGGTACCGGCTGTCATTCGTAGATCTTTGACAGTCGTTACGAATAGTCAGAAGCCAGGAAGTCTGACAACCAGTCTAACCAAGAGGTATCGTGTTGCCTAGTAACTGGGTTGTGGAGGTCAGATAGGCAGTCGCTCCATGTAAAACACTGATATTCAGCTGCATCCGATTAGACTGGAAGCCGACCCCAACATAGTTGGGAAAAGGCTAAGCAGATGATGTATATGTTTTTGCTGTTATTTTGACATTATACAAATATCACAGCAATGTTATTTATGTGTATACAGGGTTATTTGTAAAACATAGACAACCTTGCAGGACTGTATTACTATCATCATAAACAACAACTTTTGCTCTATAAATTTTTACAGAATCAAGCAACGCAAGCGCATTGAAGTGAATGACCGACTGAAGGATTTCTGTAAAATTGTAAATAGGTCAAGTACAAACACCCCCGCCGCCCTAACCCCGCTCCCCTCGCTATTTTACTATCGCTTTCGTTTGCTTCGCATAGACTTCGTAACATTTAGAGCGTTCAATTTCAATATTTTTATTTTTGTATGAAAATCTGGTGAACTAAAGTATGAAAAATTTTTAAATGTCATAGAACAAAAGTTGTTGATTATGATGTTAGTAACATAGTCCTGAGAGGTTGTCATTGTTTTACAAATAACCCTGTATATAAAGATGATATCTCACAGCTATTTTATTTATTTTACAGGCAATGTCCAACGTCCCACAGCGCATAGCATCAAAACACACCGGGCGCGGAGGGCGCAGAGTTTTAGCCGAACAAGCACAAAACTCCCGCCATTCCAACAACCACGTGCGCCCGCGCAGCCTACTCACCGACCACGTCGTCCCCACCAATAGCACGCGACCAACATCCCTACTCGACGAAGACGTTATAACGACAGCCAATCGCGTTAGACTGATGACCGGGGAAGGGAGAGATCCGGCCAATAGGAGGTCGGGAGTGTACGATGATTCGCCTATCGTGGATTTGGATGCTGATGACGATTTGAGCGTGCGTTCTATGCCGAAAGTTATCAATTTTAGTGCTGAGGTCAATAGGAGTTGTGATGGGGATACTATTAAGAGGAATGGTGAGTTTATCTTTTACTAGCATTTGCCGATTCCGTATGCGTGGAAGTCAAGTATATCATGAAATATAGGCTGTGGTTCTCGGCAATAGTGTCGCTTTCTATCAGTGATAGAATTTTTGTAATCGAAACAGTAGTTCTATAGATTATCTCTTACAAAAGAAACAAAGGCTACCACTTATATAAATAAAAAACTGCCTCAGTAGCCTAGTAGTCCTAAGCGCGACTGCTACGCTACAGGCCTTGGGTCCGATTCCCAGGTCGAGCAAGTGTTATTGGGTTTTTTTGATAAAATTCTCAGTAGCAGCTCAGAGTTAGGATTTGTGCCCGGTTAATGGCAATAGGCTCGCCACCTATTACATAGGATCTAAACATACCAGCGAACTGTGGGTGTACATTGGTACACCTCTGCCTAACCCTTCAGGGATACAGGCGTGATGGTTTGTATGTATGTTATGTTACGTAAATAAAAAAAATTGGGCGTGTTAAGGACTATACCGTACCATACTAGGATCGTTTTATGAACGTATCAGGTACGGAACCAAACCTGCCACAGCTTACTTTGTTCACTAGAACGTATGTGCATGACACGCGACGGTGTTGGTCGGTGGCGGAACTGTCTACTGGGCATAGTTTCATAGTTTTCTATATTATTACAAAAAATATTTTACATCTTCGGTTACTGCTCCACTCCTGTTGCTCGTAGCGTGATGTTCTATACGTATAAACCTTCCTTTTGATCACTGTATCTATTGATGAAAACCCGTTGCGTAGTGTAAAAGACATATTATTATGGCGGAAAGCGACTTTGTTTTATACTATGTAAAGATGGAACTTCCACGCGAACGAAATCGTAGGCAGAAACCAATCAATAAAGTGATAGCAATATTCTAAGCATAATGTTCCTAACTTAAATTCGTTGTTACAGCTTACCATAGACAATCTAGTGAAGATTGGAGCGTCGCTTCACTAATGACTTGTCCCAAACACAACCCTCTACAAGATCACTCCGTGGACACCCTACCCTCCAGCGAAAAGTAAGTAGGGTGACAATTTTTACTATTATTTGAGACACTTTTTTTTTTGTTACTTTCTCGCTTTTTTGGTTTTTATACGTTTATATATTATTTTATAGCAAGTGGTGTCGGGTGATCACTGGTGATGATATATTGAGAATGAGTCTAAGGTACATATTTGGCCATAAAAATTGTTCGCAAAATTTTGACAATTTTTTTTTTTTCTAACAGTTAGGTTTTCCGTGTGCTAATAATTTTTTATGGTGGGGGGTTTTTTTTTTTAATTGTTTTATTCAGTTTTGTTTTTATTTTTCTACTGAGTGTTGTGTGAATGCACAAAAAGATAGAATAGTTACACTTTTGATAATGCGCATGATTTGGGCGTTGGTTTTCTGTTTGGCTTTATGGTTTCTCTATGGGATGGGCTGTCATTGTCTTTGATAAATTAAGAAGTTTGCCGTTTTTTATTCGCTGTCTATGGCGCTCTGTTGTTGCCTTCAGTGTGTTTAAAAAAAAATGGTCTAAAGTTTTTATAACAAATTTCTGTCATATTGTAACTCGTTCTATACTATCGTCCAGTAAAAGAAGTATGTTAAGCAACTTTAGACCTTATTTCTAAGACTTTAAAGTCGGAATACAGCCAACAGTGAATGATCGCAATTTTGTCAACTTCTTTGTGAATATTGACTCTTAAATGCGTCAATCAAAGGAAGAAGTAGTCGTGAATATACGTCACTGCTTCTAAAATGTGCGCTGATACCTGGAACATTTACCATTTATGTTTTTTCGTCGTTCATATTTGGTGTAAAAAGACACATGATAAAGCTGTTTAATATACGTACTGCCCATCAAACTGAGCAAGAATAATCCACATACATACTATCACGCTATTATTCCCCGAAGGGTTAGGCAGAAGTGAACCAATATACACCCACAGTCGGCCAGTATGTTACTTTTACTGTTGGACTTTTATTTATGGTGTGAAAGACGAGCCCAAACTTGATAGGGTTACGTCGTTTCGTTCCTAAGTTTCTGTGACCACCTTCCGAATCCATCATCAGACCATCTCCATGACATCATTATATTGCATTGTCATCCGACTTACATATGTATACTAAAATTCAGCTCATTAGGTTGAAGATATCTGCTTCAAAATTGAGGTTCAAGATTCGTAACAAACATACTGACATACATAGCAAGTGAAATAAAAGCTTGTAAATATCACTGCTTGTGGTAGCGTCCGCAAAACATTGTGCGTATTGGTGCATGCAACCGTATAGGGGTCGTGGGGTTATTCAAGCGTCAGTTTATAATTAACTCATTTATTTCAGACATTGCCTTGTTAGCCTAGTGGTCCTAAGCGCGACTGCTACACTAGAGGTCTTGGGTTCGATTCCTAGGTCGGGCAAAAAGTGTTATTGGGATTTTCCATTAGGACCGTTTAAAACCGTTGGTCCTGCGCCTGATTTCACCCTGGTTGTGTCGGATTGCCGTCCTACCGGACTATGAGAGTTAGGGAAGAGGGAGTGCACCTGTGTTTGCGCACACACTTGTGCGCTATAATATCTCCTGCGTACTTGGCTAGTCTGCATTAAGATTAGCCGCCGTGACTGGAATTAGTCTGGAGAAAAAAAAATAACCAGAAGTTCCTGAGTTTAAAATGATCGCAATAATGGGGAGTACGTGTAACTTTCAGCTTTGTTAACGCTGTCCGCCCACGTCAGACAATCGACAACCGATTTTTTGTCGGTGAGAATGGAACATTTGAATTCTAATATACCAACACATATACACGTCCTACAAAAAGTCGGTCCCACGGAACTACGGATTTATTGAACGGTCCTACAAAAAGTCGTGAGCGGAAGCTCCTAGTGTCTTTTTACACCTGATATACAGGGTGATAAATTTCAACATTTAGATTTTTTGTCTGGTTGAAAACGTTCGTGGTAGAGTTTAAGTAAAACTACACGGTTTCAAGTGAGTATAATCTGTAAGTTATCTCTCTTGTTTTAGGAGCCTCTTGCAATATATCGATGAAGAGTTAATGCTCAGGTAAACGGAGAGGTTTTGAGTTTGCATGTAAAAATTACAACATGTAATAATTACAGTATGTAATCTGTGTTTGTGTTAGCTTTCACGCTGTTCGGAATAAGGCAATAAAGGTTGGAATTGCACAGTTCAACTGTAATTTTGGTAGCATTGTGATGATTGTAAAAGTGAATTAAATTGGTTGAACAATGTAATATGTATTGTAAAAAGAGTCATTTAAAAAAAATGGTTGAAAAAATACTAATAATAGCAAAGGCTTATACGGGGAACTCAATTGCGCAATTATTGTTACTTTATTTAATAATGACATCTCGGCAACACCAAGCAATTTAGAGCAATTTAAAATTGCGTAGAAACTCATAGGACTGAGGTAGATGGGCAGGAAATACATGAGTCGACGAGTATATCTACTAGTGCCAGTTAGTTTTTCGAAAACAGGCAGGAGAGGGAAATCGATCATTGAATCAAAAACGTCTAAAAAGCTACTGGTCCCTAAAGCCGCTCATGAAGGGTGAAATACAAATCTTCCTGAAGCGCAAACTCTTCGACTTGATGTCTCCTGCCTATCGTAATCTACGGTATCTAGCAATTGTGCAATTCAGGATTCCTGTATAAAAACCACATTACGGATGTACACACGGCTACATATAAAGCTATACATATCCAGTTTATACTAATCTCTCATTGTATAGGATTCCCATACAATGAGAGGTCAGCTTATACTGGAATGTATAGCTTGATAAGCAGCCGTATGTACAGTGAAATGTTAATATGGCACATCGACTTTTAGAAGAAGACCGACTTTGTAGAGCGCTGTCTTTGTCATACCTGTGTAATTTATTTAAACTTTATGTGACACAAAAATACAAAGGCGGACTTATTGCCTCAGGCACTCTCTACCAGGCAACCAAATGTGGTGAAGAGATAACATGCCAGGTGCGATTGTCTCCTTCTAAAGGTCCTCATGTCTTATTAACATCGGGATACATTATTACCTTTTTTAAATAATAATAATAATGTACGAATATTCCGAACAGCCAGTATTTAGTTATAGTTTGAATTAATGTGTAAAATAGTTGAATTTTATTTTAGATGTTGCTGCAAAATTAATGGCCGTGTTTTACAGACTTTTTATCAACAAAATGTCGTAACGAAATCCTCATTTATTCAAAATCTTATCTATCTATCTTGGCTGCTTGTGAATTAAGAAGTAAATGATTTAGAGCTTATTTTTCAATTGTCATTAAAACTCTTTATGGAGGAATACATAATATGGCGGTTTAAAAACTTTTGTATAAAAATAAGAATCTAGCATATTTAGGGCTGATTTTTCAATAGTCAGATAACTTTTATCTGACGAATAAATATGACAGTTTGACTTAACGTCTATACAAAACCTGTCAAACCGCCATATTTATTCCTCCGTTAAGATGGTAACTGACGATTGAAAAATCGGCCCTTAATCTTTAGATAAAACTTATCTGATTATATTGTAATATCAGTCTTAAAAACCTTTTAAAGTTATCACATACTTACCATTCGACATAGATGTCGTAATCCAACAAAAGTGGTTGTTTTTTGAGATAAGAAATAATAAAGAAAAAATATCATGTTATTTGGAAACTGATTATTAGATATCAAGAGTCACGGTTATATAAAAAGTCTGTATAAGCAATTCAAATTACGCAAAATTATAGCAATCAGCATTTGGCAAAGAATAGTGCGTAGGCGTAGCATGAAGCATGGTAAAACAAGCTTTGCAGCTTAAACATTATGTAAAATAAACATAAACAAAAGAAAAGTATTAAACCCATAAACGTTTTCCGAATTTAAAAATATTTTTGTAAAATTAAACAACGGTTTTATATCCCACCAGCACCACTTGTTATTTTAACACGAATAAACATTATAAGCTTGTCTATATGACACCTTAACATTAAGCCCCTTCCACATTTGTGTCTAACAGCACTCGAAATGGCTTCGAAAAACCTAACAGCACTGCGAAACCCCTACGAAAAAGCTACTAAAACTCCCAAAAATATTCTACCAAAATGGTAATTTTTTGTTTTTATTACAGGGCAACGTTACCGTTAACAGCTGAAACCGCAAACATGGCGCAGGGTAGCAACACCGCGCTATCCATGCACGACCAACACTTATCGCAATGCATACAGTTAAAACAGAACTTCTTGAACAATTCTACCGCTAATATCTACCAAAACCTCACTTCAACATTTCAAAGTCCCATAGGTGCATCTAGAGTATCGATCGACGATCCCCTCTGCAGGAAAATAGGCGAAGACATAATGTATGTGGATCAACAAGAAAACGATCATTTAGACTTACAAAGGAATGCAAACTGCGAGTGTGGTCTATGCCCTAAACCGGAACCCAGAGACAATAACACGTTGAGCGACCTACAGAGGTCCGTAGCAAAGTGTTCTTGTGATGTATGCAATTCTAACGGCGACATTCTGAGTTATTACCGAAACTGTTCGAATCAAAACACGACAGACTCCGGAATAGTAATCTGCGAACATTGTAAAAAGCAAAAAATTTCAGTGTCAAACTTCAGAGCCTTACAAATAGCAAATAGGTTAAGAATTTCAGAGGACGACAAATTACAAAACGGCTCGACAGACGATGATTTATGTAGGAAAATTGATATGAGCATGAACATGGAAGACAAAGTCTTCGAACATAGGAAAAAGCATAACAGGCACCATTCAGACTCCGTCACTGCTGGCATTGACTTGAACCAGTTCTGTCAATGTGAGCTGGAGATCAAAAGAAAAACGTCTTCCGTTGATGAGATATTCAAAATGGTGGATGAGAATGGGCGGGACGCTAAGGCGGAGGTGATCGACGAGGAGGTGAAGATAACGCAGAGGCAAAGAAGTTTGTCTGACAGTCAGAGAGATAAGGCCAAAGTTGATAATAAGGGTGAGTTTTATTGCTGATGTAATCCTTCGTTTGATTTCAAATCAAATCAAATATTTTATTGCATCCCACAATGTAAATTAATGGTCTTACAAAATAGAGGTACAGAATCATTTCATAGGGGGCTTTTCTCTAATTAGCTTACACTCGTGACTTTGCCTGTGTGAATGTCAGTTATCCCGGACGCAGACGAAGTAGACCTATACCTTATATATACCTATACCTTATTAAAACGTTCAAAATCTAGTCGCAATCTTAGCTCGGCGATAATCAATGTCAAAAAGTGTAGGTAAATTAGAGGTTTGGAGGTATGAGAAACAGGGTGTAAAGTCTCTCATCCTCCGTAGAAAAGGGAGGATTCTCCGACCAGACGGGTGTAGTGTCTGGTGGGCTACTGCCCGACGGTTGTTGTCGGGATTCTTGTATATGTGCTAATTGTCGCGTCAAACTTTGATATCGCGATCTAGGCAACGTTAGTTCGCATGCTGAGCGATAGATGTCGCTACAGAGGCATACTTGATAGATTGTTCTTAGAAAGTAGTGTTCAGTGTTTTCGCCGTATTATGAGGACAAACATACAAAGTTACCTTCGCACTTTTAACTCTAGTGTATTCTGTCTATATTGACAAAGTTACCAACAATTTTTTTAGGAAGAGTCATCATCTGCTTAGCCTTTTCCCAACTATTTTGGGGTCGGCTTTCAGTCTAACCGGATGCAGCTAAATAATAGTGTTTTACATGGAGCGAGTGCCTATCTGACCTCCACAACCCAGTTAGTGGGCAACTCGATACCTCTTGGTTAGACTGGTTGTCAGACTTCCTGGCTTCTGGCTATCCGTAACGACTTTCAAAGATCTACCAATGACATCCGGGATCAACGGCTTTACGTGCTTTCCGAGGCACAGGGGTGTCACACCACCAACTTCCAAACTCCCGGCTGCTAGTTGCTACTGAGCAAATCCTAATGGAAAAACCCAATAACACTTTTTGCCCGACCTGGGAATCGAACCCGGGACCCCTTGCTCATCAGTCGCGCTTGCGACCACGAGACCAACGGGACAATTTGTTTAGGAAGAGTGTTACTGATTTTTGCATTAAGTGACTGAATATGAAATGTGACCTCTATAGATTGTCAGTTATGAAAGGTTTCTTTCAATTGTATGACTGGAAAGGTATTTTGGCTTGATTTATACAATTTAGGTGTATTAAAATTCGTCATATATCCCCCACAGTGAGTGACCCGACGGGCGCGGTGCCGCCAGTCCCGCCCCGGCGCGCCCGCACGCGGCGGCACACGCCCCCGCGCGCCGCTCCCAACGGCCTGCCGCCCACGCCCAAGGTCCATATGGGGGCATGCTTCTCGAAGGTACGTGCGATTTTAATAAGTAAACCATAGATAGTTAATGTGAACTTTGATTCTGTATACAGTGTGGAAACATGGAGATTGCTAATTGAAGTATAAACATTTATTTTTGTCGCGTAGCATGATTACGTATTTCGTTCTAATAAAATCTGCTTCTTTTTAATTCATAAAGGCATTTTTTTTTTTTTGGGGTGGGAAATCATCAAGTAATTTCTCCCGCCCTGCACTGCTTCTCGCACCCATGTTCCTTCTTGTGCCCTTTGGTTTCCGGGGGCGCGGTATCTCTTACGAACAACCCGCAGCCCCGGCAGTCATAAAGGCATTTTAAATCATGGGATGATTACCTTAAACAAAACAGATAGTGTAGATAGTTATCTGTTAATAATTCATAATTTAAAACTAAGAAAATGCGACGATGTCATAATTCACGTAAGGGTGTTTCACATTATTAATCGTGACGTTCTTGAATTATTTTGTATAAATTAAAGAAAAGCTAATTGAAAAACAAATCATATGCCAGTTGATTCTTTGATATGGCCTCATTCATACCCTAGAGTTTTGGAATATAACAACCAACATATTGTCTGGAAACTTGGGCTAATAACTCATCCTCAAAGACATCATGTCACCCGCAGGTGTTCAACGGATGCCCACTAAGGATCAACTGTACAGCCTCATGGATACATCCGGACACGAGAGACCAACACATACTCATCGGTAAGTAACACTCATTATTCCAATTTATAGTAACTTTACTTGTTATCATCGTCAGCCTATTGCAGTCCACTTTTGGACATAATGCACTATTATGGGTTTGAATACACCCCTCGTTCAAACTAACATACGCTATATTATATTAGTAACTAGCATCTGCCAGTTACGTCTTTGATTACTGCTCCTCTCCCGTGTGTTGTAGCGTGATGTTATAAAGCCTAAAGCCTTCCTCGATAAATGAACTATCCAACACAAAAATAATGTTTCAATTCAATCCAGTAGTTTCTGAGATTAGAGCGTTGAACACAACAAACAAACTCTTGAGCTTTATAATATTAGTATAGATATTGTTTATTTGCGTGTTATAGGTGCCGAGGAAGGCATTTACACGCTGAACCTGAACGAGCTACACGAGACGGCGATGGACCAGCTGTGTCCGCGACGCACTATATGGATGCATGTCATCAAGGATGTGCTCATGTCGCTGTCTGGTAAGTACTACCTTTTACAAGCGTATTAAAAGCTTGTCTGAAGTTTGAAGAGTAAGTCTGAAAAGGGGTCATTGTACTCAATTTTTTTTATTTTTTATTTTGTTTTTTTTATTTTATTTCTTTTTTTTAAATTCTCAGTAGCAGCTCGGAGTTAGGATTTGTGCCCGGTTAATGGCAATAGGCTCGCCCCTTATTACATGGGACCTAAATATACCGGCGAACTGTGGGTGTACATTGTTATACCTCTGCCTAACCCTTCGGGGAATACAGGCGTGATGGTATATATTTATTATATATGAAAAACCTCCACTGTGAGACCAAATCTGAAATCCCGTAAAAAAAAGTGAGCTGATCCACATACTTATAATTATATGAAATTAAATGTATGGAGGATTAGTCATACTTAATTTTTATATAATAGCCCTGCTGATCGAAATTCAATCTTATGTCAACCAATTTTTTTTTTTTACCGATTTGAAAGCATCAAATGACTTAGGAAGTGTCGGACTTTTACTGACTAAAACCATATGTATAGAAGGTACATACCTTCTTGTGCCCTTTGTGTTCCGGGGCGCGGTATGTCTTACGAACAACCCGCAGCCCCGGCAGGCATCGGCCCAGAATGGCCCCTTCAAAAATTACTGCCATGTCTCCGGGAGTGGTCTTGCGAATATTCATAATTGTTTGTAACGTTTGTGAATATGTGGTGTGTCTGTGTGGTAGGCAAGACGCCGTCGCTGTACCGGCACGAGCTGCTGGCGCTGCTGGGGTCGGCGCGCGGGGGGCGCTCGCTGCGCGTGCTCCCGCCGCGCCTGCTGCCGCGACGCTTCGCGCTCACCACGCGCGTGCCCGACACTAGGGGTGAGCATGGGCCCCGTTGACGGACCAAAAAACCCAGTAACCGAAAAATTTACTTAATGTTTGTGCTCACGACTCGTGGCGGCTACTAAGTACCTATACCTGTTTTATTTCCTGTTGGATAAAATCTATGGTAGGAGCCGGCAACACAGGTAACGATAAAATGATGATGATAAAAATATGAATTTCTAATCCTGGCGGTTGCTCGTCGTAAACATTATCCTCAGTATTTTGACAAAAATAAATAATTCAATGAATTAATGATAATGTTTATTTATCATTTATTTTATTAATTAACATACTTAGTTCAATTTATTCATAAAATATTACTAGGCTTGAAAACAATCAAAACTCTCCTGAAATGAAAAAAGAACATTACCGCACTAGTGCTGTGTTGTAATCTAAAAACACGCGTGCGTAAAACGCTACATTACGGCCCTAAACAATACTAAAAGAGCCACTTACTTTACTTCAACTATTGTAATATTAAGTGAGTGGATTATAATAGATTTTTTTCCGTATGGTCGGCAGGCTGCGTGCGCTGCGCGGTGGCGCGCAACCCCTACAACGGGTACAAGTACCTGTGCGGCGCCACGCCCGCCGGACTCTTCCTCATGCAGTGGTACGACCCGCTCAGGAAGTTCATGCTGCTCAAGGTAATATGCACTCTATTGTAACATGTGTAAAGTTGAATATTGTTTATCTATGCGACGCCACATCTGGTTAGCCTTTTTTCAACTATGTTGAAATCTGCTTTTTTTTTTTTTTTTAAAAAACGTTGCCCCACTCTAGGAATTTCTCCTGTATCGTGGGTGCGTTTACAAACATAAACTCACATACACAAACAGCCAGACCCGGAACAACTATCTGTAGGTCATACAAATATTTGTTCCGTGCGGGAATCGAACCCGCGACACGCAGCGCAGCAGTCGATCGCTCGGCCACTGCGCCAACCGTGTCGTCGCTTTTATGGGATGCACCTGAAAACCAGTATTGTATATAGAGTGATTTCCTATCTAACCTCTACAGCCTAGTTACTTGATAACGCGAAACCTCTTGATAAGTCTGTTTGTCAGACTTTCGGGCTTCTGACTGCCCGTAACAATTACTGATTTATGAATGACAGCTGGTAACGACGAATATTTCTACCAAATAAACCAATATTTGGATTTGTGTGACTTATCAAATGATGATTGTAATGAGAGTCTCAAATAGTTTTCTTTTTTCCTAATTTTCATTTTTAACGCCCGACTCAAAAAGAGTGGTGTTATAAGTTTGACGTGTCTGTGTGTCTGTTTGTGGCACCCTAGCTCCTCAACGAGTGAACCGATTTGAATACAGGTTCCCTAGCGATGGTTCTTAGATATGTTTTATCAAAATCGGTTCAGCCGTTTCAAAGTTATCAGCTCTTTTGTTAGCTGCGGTAGGAATCTTTATTCTTCTGTCTAGGGTCACTTAATTTTTTTAATTTTCTGAATTATTATATCCACAGAACATAGAGTGCGTGCTACCATCCCCTCTGCTGGTGTTCGAGCTGATCATCACGCCGGAGCTGGAGTACCCGCTGCTGTGTGTCGGCGCCACGAGGAAGCCCATGAGGCTCAACCTGCTCAATATTAACTCTGGTCAGAGAACTCAACATGTCACTTAATCGTCCATTCAGTAAGGTCCAAATAGGGGAGGACATATTACGTGAATGTCTATGAATGCATTGCTGTGAACGTGGTCTATCTTTGTGACATCGTATTCCCTTTGCCAGTGTCAAAGAGAAGTTTTGTCATTAATTTGTTAAGTAGTAGTAGTGGGGGGTAGGGTAGTCTAAAACCTCACCACACATGCCTCACCAGAGGGGAGATACGGTGTAAAAAAGTTTTCTACACTTTCCATGTGCTGGACATATGCCTCCCCAAACTTAATGAGGAGCCAGACTTAAACCAATAGGAGAAACATCCTGGGAGTCAGAAATCAGTATTTACTCCAGTTACCAAAGATACCAAACATTTCGTCAGATAAAAATAATATTTGCTCCTCCATACCGAAGTACAATTTGGTTACACACACATACTATCACGCCTGCATTCCCTGAAGGGATACGCAGAGGTGTACCAAAACCAATGTACACCCACAGTTCACCGTTATGTTTCGGTCCCGTGTATTACGGGGCGAGCCTATTATCATTAAACGGGCACAAACCCTAACTCCGAGCTGCTATTAAGAGTTTCATAGAAAAACCCTATACCGAACTTTTTGCTCGACCTGGGAATCGAACCAAAGACCTCTAGCGTAGCAGTCGCACTTAGGACCACTAGGCTAACGAGACAGGTAAAATGTCTGGAACAGTGATTTTTTATTTTATTGACCGACCCAAAGTGTTAACGCCCAGCGTTATGTTCTAAAATCATGTACTGAATTCATGATACAAGATTTAGCTACATTCTCTCTTCTACGTCGTATACTTTAAGCTCATTTTCCAGTGCCTATAAAACAACGTTGTTTTTTGAATTCCAGGTGCGACGTGGTTCCATTCTGACGAGCTAGAAGCTTGCGTAGGCGGCTCCAACACTGTGATACCTCGACCAGAGAGACTGCACACGCTAAGAGCCGTGCACCAGCTCAATAAAGACTCGGTACGAACATATTTTTTACACATACCATCACGCCTGTATTCCCCTAAGTGTTAGGCAGACGTGTACACACACAGTCCGCCGGTATGTTTAGGTCCCACGTAATAGGGGGCGAGCCTATTGCCATTAACCGGGTTCAAATCCTAACTCCGAGCTGCTACTGAGAATTTCATAGAAAAACCCAATAACACTTTTTGTTCGACCTGGGAATCGAACCCAAGACCTCTAGCGTAGCAGTCGCGCTTAGGACCACTAGGCCGACGAGGCAGTTAAAAAATAAATAAAAATTAAATAAATAATAATAAAAATATTAATTAGTTAAAGTTTAAATTATTATTTTATTTTATTTTTAATTGTTTGGTTTAGTGTAATTTTATTATTGATTTTATTATTGAATATTAATTTTAATATTTGTGGTAAATTCGACCGTTATGATATCTATATATATAAAAGAAAGTCGTGTTAGTTACACTATTTATAACTCAAGAACGGCTGAACGGATTTGGCTGAAAATTGGTGGGGAGGTAGCTTAGAACCTGGAGACGGACATAGGATACTTTTTAAGCGGGCCCCGCAGACGTTATCCTGCCCTAAAAATCTCGGTGCCAAAAAATAATTACTCTTTCCTTCATCTCTAAATCTATGTTACCCTGATACCTCTCCACTGCAAAGAGCCACATTGCTGTGTCGAGTGGACATGAGACAGGTAGGGTAGATAGGGTAGGGTAGGTAGGTAGGTCGATAGGGTAGGTATGTAGGGGTGGGGTACGTAGGATAGGTAGGTAGGTTGATAGGGTACGTAGGCAGATAGGTAGGGTAGGTAAGTAGATAGATAGGTAGGTAAAGTTTGCTAGGGTAGGTAAGCAGGTAGGTGGCGTAGCGTAGCCTGGACCTCGATTTTTGTACCGATTTTCAGGGCAGGACCACGTCTGCCGGGCCCGCTTGTAATGTAATATAACATGATAATAATAATTTAATTCTATTTAATTATAAATGATTTGATTTGAATATTGCAGGTGCTGCTGTGTCACGAGAACGTGGTGGACATCATCCCCGTGTTGCCCGCGGCCATGGACGCGCGCTGGCGGCACGACGACGACAAGCGCCGCCACAAGCTGCTGTCCCGGATACAGTTCGACTTCAACATTGATAGCATATGTAAGTATAAAACTAATCAAAAATACGTCCGGCAAATAGTAGTGTTAGTAGTAGTTGAGCTCTTAGTGAAGGAGCTCGTCCGGGGAACTACTACCACCATACATATTTAGGCCGCAAAGCAGCATCACTGTGTTCTGGTTTGTAGGGTATGGGCACCGGTGTAATTACAGGCACATCAGACATTTCAACTTTGTATGTGGAATGGCAACGCATGTATATAGGCAGCGGTGACCACGGTGTTGTTTGCCATCCAAAGATAAAAAAAAATTAGGCCCGGCAAACATCCGATCAAAGCCGGCAAAGGTACGCTTCTCTCTGAGTTGGACGAGCGTGTCTTTTGCTTCCATACGTTTTTCGAATGACATCGTTGTTCGAACATGGTCAAGTTATTTGCCGGCAACTGTACAAGTATGTTTGCAACGCTCGGCATGAATGATTACACGATGCATAATAAATGCGTGTGGCGTAACTTAAAGCTAATGTTAATAAGCTGTTAGTTACCCAAAAGAGCAAATCGCCATTTCTGACTTTATGTAAAAGTCATTTCAGTTAAAGTTTTGGTGCTTTAGATTAGCAATGGATTTCCTAATCAACCTAAGAATGAGTCTGAATCATCACGTGTATTAAATTATGTAAAATAAATGAACAAAACCACAAAATACAAAGTTTTGTTTATTCCAGTGTGTCTCGCCGACTCAGTGCTGGCGTTCCACCGGCACGGCGTGCAGGGCCGCTCGCTGCGCAACGCGGAGATCACGCAGGAGATCACTGACGCCTCCAGAGCGTACAGGCTACTGCCACATGACAAGTAAGTACCCGCCAATTCGGGATTTTTCTTCTTCCATTCGTCTCCATACGAAAGTATTTTGGAAGGGGTTCAATTGTTGAGTTTTCTTGTTCAAAAGTTCCAATGGCTTAATTTAAATAAATAATTTGACTTTTTGCGCGGACCCCTAATAACATACATTACATACCGTCACGCCTGAATTCCCCGAAGGGTTAGGTAGACGTGTACCAAAGTACACCCACAGTTTGCTAGTATGCTTAGGTTCCATGTAATAGGGGGCGAGCATATTGCCATTAACCGTGCACAAATTCTAACTCCGAGCTGCTACTGATAATTTTATAGAAAAACCCAATAACACTCCTCGACCTGGGAATCGAACCCAAGACCTCTAGCGTAGCAGTCGCCTAATTATTTTTCCCATTTTAAAATAGCCCAAGAATCCTTATATCATTAGCTACCTGTCAGTCTTGCATACAAATATTCTGCTATTCTGTAAGCAAATATTGTAAACATTTATTTTAAAAGAGTAAGTAAGGAGTTCTTGTCTATTGTTCTCCATACAAAACTACTTGATGGAAGGGGCAACTATGTTCTTTTTTCTTCTTCTATGTCACGCTAATAGTTTAAACTTTTCTTCTTTTCGAATTGACGATTTTACATACACCATCACGCCTGTACGCTCCGAAGGGTTAGGCAGAGGTGTACCAAAGTACACCCATAGTTTGCTAGTATGCTTAGGTCCCAAGTAATAGGGTAATAATTAAAATAAATGATTTAACTTTGGCTTCAAACTCGTAACCTATTTGTATAAAAAAAGCTTAATTAATCAATTTTATTTCCAGGGTGGTAGTGTTGGAATCGCACGTTCTACAAAACAACACTCTATCCGGAGAAGACGGTAACGATCTCTACATCCTAGCGGGCCACGAAGCTTCCTACTGAGGTACCAGGACCACTAGATAGTGCCACTAACAGGTACCATGAAGTATCGCATAGGAAATAGTGTCAGAGTGACACTAACAACGGATTGAACGTTAAAAAAGGCTGTTAATCAAAGGAGATTTGTTTTTTTCTGAGTTTTCGTGTAAAAGATATTGTTTTAATGTTTTTTTTTTATAATACTGGGCTTGAAAGTCAATGTGTAATTTTGGTTCGGTTAGAACAGAATTTAGTTCTAGAAGTTACACATTTGTGATCGAGTATAAAAAAAAGATGCTTTCGAACGCTTGAAAAGCCATTTAGAATTCGTATTGTGCCCAGAACTAGATAATTTTTGTATTTATAAAAGTATTACCTATAATAACCAGTTGAAATATCAATAATTGAAGTCAATTCATTCGCTTAATAAGAGCTACATTAATCTCCCATCTTATAACGAGGTTAACGAATTAGAAAAAGTTGTGAAATCGATATTTTTACTCGATTATGCAATACTTTATTTCGACAAATAATAGTTGAGGATATATTTCAAATTGTACTTTGTATAATGAAATAAAATAAAAACTAAATATTTTAAAATCGATTGTCGAAAAGAATCGATTCTAGAAATGCCAATTAGTCGATTAGTTAACTTAATAATCAAGAACACCACTATCCAATACAAAGCAATAAGGCGTACATTCTAAAAAGCATAAAATCAACGATTTTACTATTGTGAATGTAGAAGGTAATATTTAGTTAATTATAAATAAATTGTCGTTAAAATCCCCCGTCACTGCCATTTTATGGCTTCTACACAGTGGCCCATGATGGTGACCAATGTTTTAAAATAAATGGGCTTAAGATAGAATTTGCTGTTTAACGGCCGCTTTCTATACCGCGATCTGCAGATCGATCCCTGCTAGCGGCCAATTAATTACTCATTTTGCTATCAGAGATAGCAAACTGTGTTACTTCACTTAAACAAACTATTTTGTTACTAGGTCATGCACGCAATCGATGAATGTAGGGTATCACGGGGTTTTATTATATTTGCGCGTAAACCTAATCATTTTTCTAAAATAAAAGTCAACAAACTTATTCCTCATAACATCTCCCAGTGAAAGTCCCATCAAAATCGGTTTAGCAGTTTCGGATATTAGCCGGAACAGACAGACAGACATAAAATTCAAAAAATGGGTTTTTAGTATAAATACTGCGGAAATATAAATATTATTTATGCATTTAGTATTTTGACATTACAAACAGAAACTTCAATTTTATTTAGTTGTAAAAATGATTAGAATCCTGATAATAATAGCAGAGTTCCGTTTTACGTAGACTGACATTTATTAAGTTGTACAAGAGTTAAAACAGATGGCGCTAGAAGTTACATTTATGGTATTAATTTGTTACAATATCAACACCTCTGCTTACACCTTAGTAGGGCATTATAAGGCGGCCATTACAAGTCACGGGTCACTGTGTAGGAAGCGTTTAGGTTATATCATTCCTGAAAAAAGCAATAAGTTTGATTAGCAAACGAAGTATAATAAATAATGTCTTCTATTCCCTTTTGCTTAAACAGGGAAATATTCTCCGTCTCTTTCTAACATCCCCCTTCTATACAATGCAACGTCTTTCGGTTTCAATATTCTATCCGTTGGTAGTTTATGTTACTAGAGATAAAACAATTGGGTATTAGTTATCAATAATTCCAAGACAACTTTTTTATAGAAGTCTTTATTTTAGCCCTGAAACCCGATTAATACTTAATTAATTGTAAAATTAGATTTTTAGTTGCTTTAAAAAGATAAAAAGTTAATCATTTGAGTTGGCAGATAAGTGACGTCACTGTTTACGTTTGCCTTATAAAAGCTATGGGGGAATCGCGTTTAGACAGGTATTAAAAAAAAACCGTCAATTGGGCAGATGTCACCACTAATCAATTGACGTACTTTTTATGAGCTGTCAAAACGCGATTCCCTCGTAGGTTTAGTATGACAATAACCATTTATTGATTTCAAATCGAATTATATAGTTATTTAAAAATTAATCGGGTTTCCAGGGCTATAATGAATTGTATTTTTGTGAAATTGTGTCTTGGAATTATTGTTTAATAGTGTCACCTACCCAATTGTGCGTGGTATCTCATTTCTGAGAAATATGAACTAAAGCATGTGTGAAAACTAGCTTAGCCAGTGTGTATATAGATTATCGCGAACGCAGTTCCAAATCCCAAGCTACCTCTATGTCAAATTACATTATGATCGGTTCAGTAGTTTTACCGTGATAAGGCAACAAACATACAGACAGAGTTACATTCGCATTCATAATATTAATGTGAATTGTAACCCCACGTGGCGTTCTATAGTTTCTACCAACCCCTATTCGAAAAGGCGTGTAATATCCTTCTTCTCTAGTAATATTGACAGCCAATAGATAACTTACAACTGAGAGATACTATTTGCCGTTTTTGGCGGGTCAGAATTATCTGTAAAAAGAAATTGGATAAGCATAAAGCGAGATGAAAATCTTCCATATTGTAGTAGAAAGTAAATGAATGTGTCATGCCACGATGAAAAGGTTGAATATCCCTGGCCTAAGCAATGTAGCAGCAGGGCTTTTGCGCTTTATAGACAGATATACTGCGGGTATGTCTAAAAGTGAAAGTTAGTTTTGGCTCGTAAAATAACTTTCATGGCTCATTTTAAATATGTCATTCTAAAAAAACATTTTAGAAGTTCGAAATAAATTTTGGGAAAATAATCGAATATTGCAATCTAAAGTAATGCAATCAACAAAATGTTAAAGGAATATGCGAAATAACATTTATTTCTATTATCTAATAATACAGTTATCTGCTGTGATCGCATTATTTAACTATTACAACTAAACATGTATAAAATATTAAAGTATTTAGTGTGCTAAGTAAGCTTTTGAGTGGATTGTCGACTAAATTACAAATCAGAAATCGATTAAAAGTTGAATCATTCGATATTCTGTAGTCGATTAAGTTGACTCTCAATCCAAACCTTATTTAGCACATCACTAATTAATTTTTTAAATCTTGTGATTATGGTTGGGGCACCTCTAGCTCCCACAAAACCTAACGAAAATATTAACAGATCTTTTACTCACTATATTTTAAATATAAATAGTACTTTATTTATTCATTGTTTAATTTTAATATTAATATCACATCATGTGATCTTACGTGTAACGAAAAAATATAATAAAAGACAATTTTAATTAAATAGAAATTTCAAGAACGAACACGCTTCTGTAATATTGTTTTTTTTTTGTAAATATAATAATTATTCCAAATAGGTTTTAGTGGAACTGTATAATATCGTTAGAAATAGTTATTGTAATTTTTTTTTATGTAATCGCGATTTTGACAGTTAAAGGCTGGTTCCATCGACAGCTAAGAAATTCCATAAATATTTAATTTTGCAATATAAAAATGAGTTAGAAAAAAATGGAATTCTTAGCTAGCAGTGGAATTAAGATCTCGCTAGATTTTACGACCATGACACTGGTCGTTGCGACCAGAAATTGTCCTCAAAAATTTTGCGACCAAACGTACTGAGCTTTATTATCGTTGCGACCAAGTATCTAAGTGGTGATTTTTGGTCGCCGCGACCAAGTGAGCTGTGTTTTTGGTCGTGCGACCACGCCGTAGTCCCGGGGTCTTATCTTAAGTAACAGCTTCGATATGCTTTATTTATTTTTATTATTTACTATCAGTGGACTAAAAGACTTACATGACTACCATTTTTATGTCCACGCTATAGAAACCCGTTTTATATTCTTACTAAAAATCTTGTTTTATTCTGAGTTTTACGTGATTTTTTGTGAATAATTTAATATCCAGTGCATGCGACAGTGAATTGTGAGATTATTGTAATATTGACTGTTCAGTACTGTGGCTATTTTAACTTGAGTTTATAATTTCAATAAAATATGCCTTTAAAATATTATTTCAAGTCAGGATTTTGTTTTCATATGGTTGTGCTATAATTTTACTTTTATCTGTCTGAATGATATCAAAGGGCTGGTCTCAAGTTATAATAAAACTTATATTTGCATCAAGTTTTTTCTCACCTGTGTAAATATCGTTTTGAGTCGTAAAATCATTAAATAATTGCCGAGTTTGGAACACTATGAGTTATGAAATTCAGTTTCACACGCTGTTTATTTTATTTACGTTTTTATATAACACATGTATTATGTATGTATTATAAATAAATACTTTATAATGTAATATTCTAGCACGACATTTTCAAAGCCGAAAAATACTGCTTTTTATGAAATAGCAAATGGTTTTAAGTGCTAGATTTTTTATTTACGAGAATTGCGCTGTCCGAATGTTAAACAAAATGCAGTATGTGTAGCTTTTTTTTAATAATACTTTTTATTTATATACCTTCCAATAAATTTTATTTCGTACATTTTTGTTTTTTTTTTATTTCTTTCCCTATTATTTTGCCTCATTTCTTATTTGTTTGGTTTTGTAATACGACATTAGAAGTAATTATTAGAAATATATTTTGTATTAAAAATAGCTAGTTATTACGGATCAACATGGTTTATATTCTGATATAAATTTAACAATTCATTGTAAAAGGGTTGATGCAATAGTAATTAGGATAACTATTTATGTAATTTAGGGCATATTTGTCCAACCTTAAATGAGTTTTAACGTGCGAACAAAATCACTTAATTTTGAGTAAAAAGTGATTTTAAATCTAGAGTCTAAAGAATAAAAAAATCGCTTCTATGCCCCATTTAACGTTCTAAGGCGTCCCTTACGCCTCTGTTAATTTTGTTAGATAACATTTCATCAATACTATTATTAAATCCCATGGCTATGCTCATTAAAGCTAATAATGCTTGCGGCTTCCCAGAATAAAAGCCTGTAAACGCATTAGTTTTGTTTTCCAAACTAAAATATTGCAATGACGAAAGTATTTTCTACATTGCTTCGTCTATCTCTGTCATTCTATTCTCGTGCAATCATGTTAACTAGTTTATTTACACTCAATAAATATACAAAAGTTACAATATGAATAGGAGTAAGTATTTCGCTTTTTTATAGGGTATATTTAATCTCATCTGAATCTTATTATGATATGGATCCCCCTCTCACGATCGCCACTTGTGATCAGCTAGTTTTGAAATGTAAAGAGGCGACACCGTCGCCGACTACTTACTACCATTAAGAGTCGAAGTGCGAGAGATCTTAACCCCCAAAAAATAATGTTTCAATTTATATCGTAAGTAAATAAACTAGTTAATAAGATTGTTTAAAATATAGAGAATGCCAAACCACTTGGCAGTTGGACTGAGAATGGCTGTAATATGAAAAAAATTGATAGCTAATAAATATCGATCATATTAATTATAGTCCCGTTTAGTAATAGATGTATTTGTAGGTATATTTCGATATAATAGATTTAAAGGAACACTAGAACACCAGTACTGAAGTAAATATGCATTTTTATTTGTTAGTTACATGCTAGGAATGCTTGCGACCATGGTCGCGGGTTACAAAATAAATAATTTTAAGGTTGACGATTTAAGTAAAAGGCGTATGTGAGGATCGTAATAGTATTTTCTGTAGTTACAACCTACCCCCGTGGGAACCAGGGCTCAGTTCTGTGCGTTTGTTTGTTTGTAGGCATTTTTTGTTTGATAAATATATTTAATGTAACAGACAACTAAACAGATGCAGCATTTTATGAATTCAGTTTCCTTTTTTCCCCACTTCGTCGTCTATATTTAAACTCACATTGCCTATTTATGTAACTAACAAAAAAAAACCTAATTATATTGATGATAATAATTACCTGCTCTTTAGAATTAAAAAATAATAAAATATATTATTAAACAAAGTCTGGCATTAAAAGTCTATTAAAACAATAAATATAAATTGTAGACGTTTAAATTAGCATAAAATGCTCTTGAACATTATTATTGTTTTTTTTTTTTTAACATTGCAGCTGCAAGAAGTTTTTAAGCAAATTATGATTGGTTTGTGCTAAAAATGTAGATGTGAATAGTATTTGTTTTAGTGCTGTTTATAGTTGTTCTGTGATCTCAATGCAGGAACAGCTGCTAACTTAAGTACTCATACATTTAACTGCAAAAATATATACAAATACAATACTATAGAAAAATTAAGGTTTGCCCCTATCAAGCAAGAAACTGTGAACATCTATAGTAAATGTTGTAGCTAATAGAAAAAAATACACTCAATATGAATTTTCTCCAATCTCAATTTAAAAATAATATACGGTAATTTGATCATGACAGTAATTAGTTGTACCAATTTCTTTCAAAGTACATTTGTCCAAACAAAATATTATCTACTGCCTGCAATGGGATCACCCCTTTAAAAAGCTATCTGTCAAAATCTGCTTTTTTAATTTTGTTATTTTGACAGATAGTGAAACTTTCAAACGCAATGGTGATATTACATGGTTCACTGTAAGTCAATTTGGATGAAGCAACCAATTCTAACCTATGTGAAACATTACACGTCTGCTATACCTTTCAACCAAATTAAATTTATTTGGTTGAACCATGTAATGTCATCATAAAACTCTGTTTTTAGCTTCGCTTTCAGTAGTTTCTATGACTAGTTCGTACAAAAATTATGACAATTTATTTTAGAATAAGATCTTTAAATTTTTCTCCAATAAAATTCATAGTATTAACAGTAAAGTTTAAAAAAAGAATTATAACCAGAGGAAATTATAAATTAGATTATAATAGCATTTGAAATGATAAAATTAGAGATATGAATATTTATTTTCGTTATAACAGATGGTAGGTAGGACGGGCGAAGATGAAGATTGTATATAAGCCATAGGTAGAGGTAGCATGTCCTCAGGTGTAATAAGATGAAGGTTCAATGTTAATTCGAGATTGTTTCTGAACAGATTTTATTCCTGAATAAAGTGATGAACAAAAATATTTTCTGTAGTTTAATTTAGCATTACCCTTTCCTTAATTTTCAAGCCAAGATCTACACCAACAGATCCTAATGCTTTGATAAAAAGGTGGACAAGGAAATAGATGAATGTTGGGCGAACAAGAGTGTAGGTTTTAGCAATGCTGTGCACATGGGTTGGGATTCAGACCACACAGATGGAGGCAGCAATCACAAACAGATATAAAAAATCATAGAACATAATACAAATAAATAAACAATGGACACTTTTAGGTTATAGTACACCCAAACACAAAATGGTTTAAACACAATTTATTAACAAAACACTTAAAAAAACTTAACACTATTGAGTCACAATATCACATCAGTCGTCTTCTATCATTTCCACCTCCTCTCCTTCGTCCTTCTTCTTTCCAGCGCCAGATTTCCGAGCAGACACCATCTGTTTGTATTGTTCTAAAGATTCACCAAGAGGCTCCACAAATCTGTCGAATTCGATGTCCCTCATAGCGTCTAACACATCCTGACCAGTAAGAGCCTTCCTTTTTTTGTGTTTCACTATGTTTGTGGCAGCAGAAGTAACGTATAATACGAAAACTGAAGCAGCTTTCGCGAGTCCGGTTCGCGCTTCTTTTGATATTGAAACTCCTTCTGGTAAGGCTTCCTTGACGATCCTCGTGACCACAGTCATCGGGAGATTTAGGTCTTCGAGTTTTTCAGCCATTATTTGTTTAATTTTTATTATTAATTTGTAGAAACATGCAACGGAAATTAAGCCGCCAAAACTTTTTGACAGATGTAATAAAGTAGTGACAGAGTAGGTCTTTTTGACAAAGACAGAGTTCGTTGACAGATGTCAATTTTGTTTTGATTTACGCAATGACATCTTAGCGGACAGCTAAGTTACAAACTGTTTTGTTGTTTCTTCATTTTATGGACTTGCCACAAGAAAATTGTTTAATAATGAGGAAATAATAATCCAGTCAGTCGGTCGGCTTTAAATTAGTTCAATCCATAAATCCTATTTATTATGCTAAGTCTACGTATTAAAACAATACGAAAAAACTTACCATAGCAAAAGTATGATAATACACAAAATTGCTATTGTTATTTGGAAGGCGTTGTTTGGTTGATTGATCGTGCTTATTCGATGACGATGACCAACTAACAATTAGATACTACATATCTATGATTTGTATGCTACTAATAGTAAGTTATTCTATAAATCTTATTCTGATGATAATTACAGCAATTTTTGTATATTTTAAGTCCTTTCATAGATTCTTTTGCAGTAGAAAAAAGTTGAATGAAATGTGCGCACTACGGAGGGTCGATAATAAAGGACGATTGGTGTCCTTATTCTTGAATGTCCTTCAAAAAGGTCAGGTGCGTTGTGTAGAGCGTAATACCGACTCGATAAAAAAGCATAATTTATGAGGTCACTGGTTTGGGAGCGCAGCATTCGAGTAACACCCTGCTTATTCCTTGTGTCTGCCTACCCACCATCGCGCAGCTGTGCGTTGTGTCTTTGTACATTATATTATAGGTACCTATCTACACCTTAGATTGTGACTACGATGTAATTTTCTTACTGGCCAAATTATTTATTCATTGAGGCGCTAATCAAATATTTTTTCTAGGGCTCAAGACATGCTTTAGCCGTATTTATTTTGAATAAACTAAGGAAGATAGTGTTAGTAGGTAGGTGCATACTTATTGTAAAATTCATCGTGTTGTCAGTATCTCTTTATTTACCGATTATCTACATTTTTAATCATCTTCTATTGTCTTGTGGATAATGAAATCAAGATTATGGATAGGAACTCTATGTTACCGACATTTATAAGCAAAAATCCGCAATCATTTTCTTATGGACTAAGTCGCCTAATAGGTCATTGACCTAAAAATACCGCAACACAACAAAGACAAAATATGTAAATATTGATTTTCAACTCACCCCTCCATGCATTAGAGGTGATTTTCAGACTATTAGTAGTCATTACTGTTAAAGCCTGCCTCTGTTAATAAGATTATGGGATTTTTTAATTGGATTAAGATGTTTTTGCTACGTAATACTTAAGTGGAAGCAAGCACACATTGCGCAAACTCAAATGAGTACGCCATTTTGTAAGTTGACTAGTGTGTTAGTCTGTCAGTGCGGCACCGGCATTGCTCGGATAGGGACGTACACGAGCGCTTTCTTATCGATTTCCTCGGAAGTGAATGACACAGTGTTATTTTGATGTTTTTTTGACCAAAAACGTGACAAATAATGCAACGTTAAATCACTAGACGTACAAAGTTCGCGTGTTGTCGTGGTATCCTTTTTATAAAAAAAAAAAGTAAATTCTTATTTTGTGCTTGACTGAAAACATTACTGTTAATATATGTGCGATGATAATGGAATTATTTTTGGAATTAAAATGAGGTGAGATTAATGTATTATTCATATTTTTTTTATGACTTGTAATCGATTGTTCATTTGCGTTAATTTAAATCGATAACGCTAGCGCGTTTTGTTGCCTTCATCCCTAATAATACAGGTTCGATTTTCAAAAATGGATTCGTAGACTTTTTTTTTTCAAACGTGTTTTGACATTTAATTAAAGGGCTGTTTTCATTATTTTGCAAAGTATTTTAATTTTAATGCTTCTTAAAAAAAGTTTAAAACAGTAATAAAGTTTTTGTTTATTCACGTTACCCATGTATTAACAATACCTATAATTTAATTTTAATTTAAATCACAAGTACAACAATATTGTTCCTATTTTCTCATTAAATTTTACTATTTTTGTACTTAATTTGTTTTTCGACGACGATATATTTTTTTTAATTTTCTCATTAAATTTAATTAATTTTTAGTTCTTGTATCATTGATTCAGTTTTGCATTTAAATTTTAGATTTTGCTTTTAACATACCAAAAGCCGAATATCCAAACAAGCATTTAGGTAACACGTGGAAGGTTTCTGTAAAAAGTTGTATTAATTGATACGGAAATCGAACCCGCAACCCTTACCGCAAGCTAATTGCTTATCCTACACTTTTGGGTCAGCAAATTTACCCGACAACTACAAAGAATAAGAGATGTATTGTGTTATTATGAAAATAATGAATTTAACCCACAGAGGTAGTGCAGAAATTCTCCGACGACATTTAGATAGTTTAATTATCAAAACAGGCAGATTTTTTATTCACCGACCATCTGTTAGCGGTTTAAAATATTCATAAATATTCGCTTTATTATAGTATCAATTCTAAAATATGTTGAAAAAATATATCTCTACAAAAATGCACTTCAGCAAGATTAAAATGCATGAAACGGTTAATTTATCACCCTCATTAAGTTACGTCTTTGGTTACTACTCCGCTCCCGTGTGTCGTAGCGTGATTTTACATAGCATAAACTGTGCCTCATGAATCTAGCTATCATGTACAAAAAGTATTTTCTGCTAGTTCCAAAGTTTCAACAAACAATCATAAAAACTCTTTAGCTTTTTATACATAACTAATATATAAAGCTGAAGAGTTGCTTGTTTGGTTGAACGCGCTAATCTCAGGAAGAACTGGTTTGAATTGAAAAAATATTTTTGTGCTGGATAGTTCATTTATCGAGGAAGGCTTTAGGCTTCATAATATCATGCTACGGCACACGGGAGAGGAGCGGTAACCAAATACGTAATTTAACGCGGGTGAAAAAAATAATATAGGTATATCACGACCAGAAAAATGGCCAGTATTTTAAAAGTCAGTCTGTAATCAGTATGTAACAATACTCTTTTGTTGACTACGTAAAAGCCAGTAGTTGCTAAAAACTGTTTATCACACACCTCATTGATGGTTCCAGCTCTAAATATATACTCTTTAACGACTTGTAGATCGAAACATAGTTCGATCTCGATGCTTGTTGATAAACAAGCGGCCTCCGACTGAATGTGGCAGACTCAACACTCGGTTGAACTTGTGGTAAGTTCAAAGATGAAGTGCCAAGTTTAATAATAATAGTAGTCTTTACCTGTCCCAGTGCGGGCCTCTTCTCATACAGAGAAGGCGCGAGCACTGATCACCATGCTTGCTCAAGGCAGATTGGCGATTTCAGACTTTTATTAATTTATCTACTTATTTCGTTTGTTTTTATCTTTGTAACGAATAGGCTCCAAAACTACTAGACCGATTTTAACTATTTTTAACCCCCCGCAAAAACGACGGGGTGTTATAAGTTTGACGTGTCTGTGTGTGTGTATATGGCCTGATAGCTCCCGAACGCATGAACTGATTGAGAAATATGTAATAAGGAATTAAAGGCTCGTGAGTTATTGAAATGTATAATATTGAACAGCAGCACTGACAAACAGGCAACACGTCACATTGACGTTCACAGACATTACACCCCTTCACCAAATAAGACCAACAACCACAAAAAGAAAACAAACAATCAAAATAATAACAAAATAACCTCCTGTGATAAACAATAATAACTAAAAAACATATTTTGGTGGTCTTTTCAAGCGACATTCCCGAATAGGACGGGGTCGGCCTACTTCGGGAATAGGATCTTGGGGAACCGGTATCGGTAGTACTTCTGTATCAGAACTTGATACATTGGGTTGAGGGACTGAACTGGAAGCGGCTGTGGACGGCAACTCCTCGACTGTGGCAGGTTTAGCCTGGCTAAACTCCCTTACTGTCCGAGGGCCCCGTGACTCCAAGGCAACTGGCTCCGGTAGCACCACAGGCATTTCCGAACGCTCCGCCTCGGGAAAACTCCGCTCTGCTAAACCAGTAGGACATATCAAAGAGCTTCGTGGTCGCTGTCTTAGCTGGTCAATGTGCCTATGGGCTTCCCTACCATACTGATCCACAACCTTATAATCAGTATTACCAATTTTTTTAACTATATGCCCTGGGCTCCATTTATCATTTCCCCTATACTGTCTCATCCATATATCCTCCGCTAAATTTCCGCCAAACTCACAGGTTTTCGACAGCTTCTTCATTTCGGTTAAGTGTTGAATAATAGTTTCGTCGTCGTTTTGACGTCTTTGCCGAAATCTGTATCGTTCCGCCATGACAGCAGGTTTCGGTTGCAGATGATTTTTTAAAAGTGTAACGGCTTTTTCGTACGTAATATCGGCCGGCTTACTTGGACTACACAACGTGCTCAGCAACTCGTACGTCTCATCACCAACACCCGTTATTAAAATTGCCAGCTACATGTCTTTCTCGACCTTATTGACTTTGAAGAACATCTCCAACCGCTCCACGTATAAGGTCCAGTTTCCAGACCTGATATCAAAATCTCTTATCTTCCCAACCGACATTTTGGTTTTTTTTTTTATCCTCGTCGCCACTGAGAAATATGTAATAAGGAATTAAAGGCTCGTGAGTTATTGAAATGTATAATATTGAACAGCAGCACTGACAAACAGGCAACACGTCACATTGACGTTCACAGACATTACACTGATATTGATTTAGTTTTTTTTTGTTTGAAAGGTATATTATTCGGGAGTGTTTTTAGCTATGTTTGATGGAAATCGGTTCAGCGGTTTCAAAGTTATCAGCTCTTTTGTTAGCTGCGGAAGGAATTTTTATTTTTCTGCCGGGGGTTACTTAAAAATTTTAATTTTTTTCAGCATTTGATAGCTACATTATTCCTGAGTAACATAGGCTATATAACATTACGCTACGACACACGGGAGCGGAGCAATAACGAAAGATGTAACTTAATACGGTTGAAATAAGCCACGCGGACGAAGTCGGGGGCAGGTCGCTAATTATTAATACTATAAGTCCAGGTTTCCTCACAATGTTTTCCTTCACCGATGTCAAAGATGTCCAAGATAAATCAGAAAGCGCATTATGAATTGAGAATGTCACATTGGTTGTATGTAACCCGTAATCTCATGTTTGAGAGGTCAGGCGCCTTCTTCATCAGGCTATATCGACGAGGGTTGAGTTTACTTTGTAAAAATTGACATATCATACTTTGTCTCAATCCATGTCTATAAGCTGCCCCATCAACATGATCATCACATCAGCCGCAGGATGTCCACTGCTGGACCTAGGCCTCCCCCATAGATTTCCAAAAGGACCGGCAAAGTGCGAGGTTCTTGAAGGGTTCTGGTGCCACCGGGAAGTTATATGGGAGGCTGAGCCTGTTCCCACGTTAAACGTAACAGTTATTTGGCATTGGGTCAGAAATATACAACAATTGATCTGCTAGATCAATGTAACAGAGGGAACAGAGGGACGGACGGTCAGGAACTCTAAAAATCGAAAGATCTAACCAGCACATTGCTTACCTGATACATAGGATCTTGTAAGTGGTCCCGATGTTGACCGTCTTAGTAAGCAGTATGGCAGTTATATTGCGTTAATTAATATTTCTCCGTTACTCCGCTCCGCAGCCTCGCTCCGCTCCGGTGGACAGGCAGAAAACATTTTGGTTGCATGACCAGCCGTCCGACCAAACGGTCGGACGTAATTGCGGGCAAACCATTTTCTTGGTCGTGTGGTAGTGTCCATATTACAGAAATACAGAGCGGGCTTTAAAAAAAAATATTCGAAATTCGAATTATACACAACTTCTTCTTTTCGAGATTTTTTTTTTAACCCCCGACGCAAAAACTACGGGGTGTTATAACTTTGACGTGTCTGTGTGTGTGTCTGTCTGTCTGTGGCATCGTAGCTCCCGAACGCATGGACCGATTTTGAATTTGAAAGGTTAATTAGTCGGGAGTGTTCTTAGCTTTGTTTGATGGAAATCGGTTCAGCGGTTTCAAAGTTATCAGCTCTTTTGTTCTCTCTCTCTTCTTATTTAATAATACAAGCAAGACAGTCAGCCCTTCAGCTGTTTAGCTAACAAATGTGAACAAACAGAAGAGATAATAGTTAATATCATCTCTATGTTGTAGCCATGACTGGTTAAACTGCAAAAAACTAGGATTATGTACAGTTAAAAAAAAAATAGGAAGCTTATAGGGCATCAAAAAATTCATCCGCATCGATGTTAATGGGACAAGTGCCCAAAGGCTGACAGCATTGCCACGTTGTATGACAATGCTGATTCTTTGGCCCAAGAAAAGGCCCTTTGGTCACGTGAAGAGTCGACCAGTCGCTTGGTGATGTCCCGAAAGAGTATTATTATTTAAGTAAGTTTTATGTTTGAGAAATAAATTAAAAATTTTAAGTAACCCCCGACAGAAGAAGAAAATCACTACCGCTCAATATTTAATTTTTGTTTTAAACTAACTCAATGGCCTAAACCGAACTCTAGTCGACAAGTTATTAATCTATCATCAATAGGCACGTATGCGGTATGCCCCGCTTGGGCGTAGCATAGCCGAGTCCTCGTGGCGGCCATCGGCGGCGGCGAACTCTCGCGTCCGGCCCTGGTGCAAGCCATGGTCCGGAGCGAGAGGGAATGGGATGCAATCGCCTCCTTCTGCGAGGCAGTAATGCTTGAGAAGGAGGCGGGACGGTTGAGACAGCGGTTCTCCCGTCCCAGCCGCCGCGGTAGACGCTCCGGACGTCGGCAGCCGCGAGATGACTCCCGGCCACCGTAGATACGGGCCTGTGGACGGTGAGCAATGGGTAGCTCAGCGTCCTTACGTTGCATAACGACAGGCCGTGTCGACGGCGCGTTCGTGTTCCACGCGCGCCTCAAAGAGATGTCAGCACATGGAAGGGGCCACTGAGGCCCGTTGCCTGCCGGGGCTGCGGGTTGTTCGCAAGAGATACCGCGCCCCCGGAACGCAAAGGGCACAAGAAGGAACATGGGTGGGTTTTAGTCAGTAAAAGTCTGACACTCCCTCCCGCCCCGCCCAGGGCGGGAGAAGTTATTTGAGGATTTCCCACATACCAAAAAAAAAAAAAAAAATAGGCACGTATGTAGTTATAAATTTACTTAATGTTTAACAAAAAATACTAAAAATAAGTGTATAAAATTACATAGCTACCTACCTACCATGTATAAGCATGAACTACACGCGTGATGTAATATCACGAATCGAATTGGAACATTAACACTTATCGTAAAAAAAGTTGAATTACATAACAACCAAGTACTTTTGTGTTTCTTTCAATGTATTTGTAGTTATAATTTATACCATCACGCCTGTATTCCCTGAAGGGTTAGGCAGAGGTGTACCAATGTACACCCACAGTTCGCCGGTATGTTTTAGGTCCCATGTAATAGGGGGCGAGCCTATTGCCATTAACCGGGCACGAATCCTAACTCCGAGCTGCTACTGAGAATTTCATAGAAAAACCCAATAACCCTTTACACAATAATTACCGTTATTTGGCAGTTATTTTTCTAATGTCTAAAATGGAGTGTAAGTACGTAGATTTTTCTATAAGCTCGGTGACTGCTATGCTCTGACACACTATTTTTAAATGATGTGTGCAATTATGATACAATATTCATTACTAAATCATACCAGGTTATTAGGTTTTGACCCACAAATGAAGCCATCATTAAATCATTAAAAGTCGGTGCCAAGCGCGAGTTGGGCTCACGCACTTTTCGTTTACCTTTTTAATATCTATACAAATAAATAAAATTGAAGGGTCTGTTTGTAATTTCAAATGACAAGCTTTCACTAAATGCATATGAGAGTATGATACGGTACTAACATAAAAAAAAGCAATTTTTAAAATTTTTGTCTGTCTGTCTGTCTGTTTGTTTCGGCTTATTTCCGAAACATCGAAATATTTTCTTATTTTCGAGGTCTTGGGTTCGATTCCCAGGTCGAGCAAAAAGTGTTATTGGGATTTTCTATGAAATTCTCAGTAGCAGCGCGGAGTTAGGATTTGTGCCCGGTTAATGGCAATAGGCTCGCCCCTTATTACATGGGACCTAAATATACCGGCGAACTGTGGGTGTACATTGTTACACCTCTGCCTAACCCTTCGGGGAATACAGGCGTGATGGTATATTTTTTTTTTTATTATTTCCGAAACGGCTGGACCGTTTTGGACGGAACTTTTAAGAAGTAAGTTAGGCTATTTTTATTTACTTTGATTTAAAAAAAAAGGGTTATGCGAGAACAAAATTGAAACCAATAAAATATTGAACGAAAACGAGTCGCGGGCAACAGCTAGTATTACATAAGAACGCTTATTCTGTAAATTAATGAATGAATGATTGCGGAAGCAAACAACAACAGGAATGTTAAATTATTTACAGCTTAACAAATAGCCTTATGACAGACAGACAGACGTTGCAGTAGTGGTGGCGATGGTGCGGCCGGGGTAGGCAGATTTATGTGTTCCCGTGTCACGGCATCTATAAAACTCCATTTATAAAGCAAGAGGCCTAATCCCAGCTCTTCAGAAAACAGCTGTTTTTATATACTTTTTTTGGCATTTAGCAATAAAAAGATCAACTTGTACGCCACAGCAAAAAAGTCAATAATAAGGATACCTATTTCCATAGATTATAGACTACGGCAGTTTTTATAAAATATCAGCTCAAACTTGTCATTGGAAACAAGTTTATTCAGCCTTGAAGTGGACGACTACTATTATTATAAGAATTTATATTTTCCGACGACAAAATTTAACACGAGTTATTATTTTGTCTCTGTTATAAACTCTGTTTTAATGAGCTCTCATAATTTGGTTCATGACAATTTTCATTCAATTGTATTTTCCCGTGTGAAAAAACATGTACTTACAGTATTTTTAATATGGCTACGTTTTAGTGTAAAAAAATACGAAGTGAAAACTATTGAACCGATCTTGTTCAGTTTTTTTCAACAGGAACGATAGGAATGTTTGTTTTAATAACAATAACGAATAACTAATATAATATGGTGCAGATTTTTATTTTGAACCCCCGAAGCAAAAACGACGGGGTGTTATAAGTCTGACGTGTCTGTCTGTGGCATCGTAGCTCCCGAACGCATGAACCGATTTTGATTTTGCTAATTAGTCGGGAGTGTTCTTTGCTTTGTTTGTTGGAAATCGGTTCACTGGTTCCAAAGTTATCAGCTCTTTTGTAAGTTACGGTAGTGATTCTTGACTTCTGTCGAGGGTTACTTAAAATTTTTAATTTATTTCTCAAACATAAAACTTACTTAAATAATAATACTTTTTCGGCACATCACCAAGCGACTGGTCGATTCTTCACGTGACCAAAGGGCTGACCTTTTCTTGGGCCAAAGAATCATCATGCCAGCCTATTGGGCACTTGTCCCATTGGCAGCGATGCGGATGAATTTTTTGATGCCCTATAAGCTTCCTTTTTTTTTTTTAACTGTACATACTCGAAGATTTTTTCAGTTTAATCAGTCATGGCTACAACATAGAGATGATATTAACTATTATCTCTTTTATTTGTTCACAGTTGTTAGCTAAACAGCTGAAGGGCTGACCGTCTTGCTTGTATTATTAAATAAACCACACTGTAACATTATAATATAGTAATCGGGACCCTATTATAGTAGTCGCCACGAGTCGTGGGCACACATGTTAAGTAAATTTTTGGGTGATTTTCTGGGTTATTTGGGTTGCCGACGCTGCACGCTATCGGCCCTACTGATGAATCAATACGACCCAAAAAGCCCAGAAAGGAACCAAAAAACCCAAATACGAACTTGAGGTATTATTATTATTTTTTTATTTTTCTTTGGAAAAACGTTGCCCCTAACTAGGAATGTCTCCTGTATCGTGGGTGCGTTTACAAACATATAAACTCACATACACAAACAGCCAAACCCGAAACAACTATCTGTAGGCCATACAAATATTTGTTCCGTGCGGGAATCGAACCCGTGACACGCAGCGCAGCAGCCAATCGCTCAGCCACTGCGCCAACCGTGCCGTCAAACGTTTGTGCTCACGAGCCGTGCCGGCTACTATACTGGCTCGGCAATCGGTACCGACATGGCATTCTGGTAACTCCGTGCATGAGAGGCGAGCGCCTGTACCTTATGGTAACACAAACATGGCATTTAAATTATTTTCATTACAACAAAAATATAAATTACAAATGATCATAACACACGCAGCTCGTGTGAAATTATAATTATTTAAGCGAATTGTCAAAAGATGACGTCACGACCTTGGTCCAAAACCGGAGGTTATGTGACTACACGAGCGAAAGGTTAAAACAACCAGAGAACCAGAAATTCTAGTTTTTTTTTTTGACCCCGTATGCATTAACTTGTCATCGTTTGTGGAGCTTATCTTGTCTATCTATGGTATGCGTTTTATCTTTTCTGTAAGCTGTTCTGGTCTGGAATTTATGTTTTTAGAGTTCCGTGCCCAAACGGTGCTCAACGGGACCCTATTATATTAGTCGCCACGTTCCTATGTGGGGTTTTTGACGCTGCACGCGATTGGACTGTCAATCGGACCGTACGCGTGTAGCGTCCTCGTCCCAAAAAACCCGGAAAGGAACCCAAAAACTCAAAAATTAACTTGACGTTTGTGCTCACGACTCGTGGCGACTACTGTACTAAGACTGCTGCCTGTCTGCGGTTACAAGACTGTAATAGGTAGACACTTGAAATTTTCACAAAATGTACATACCTATGGTCGTTATTAACAACCAAAAGAAAGAAAAATGTTTTTTGAAATGAGTTCTTATTATGTACTTAGTGTTCACTATTCTATTCTGGCACGGAACCCTTCGTGTGTAACTCCGACTCGCACTTGCCCGGTTTTATTTTTTTATCGGTAATGTGTCGGCTAAGTAATCCAGTTTAAATGCGTACAACTCAACTTATTTCATTCAGGAATGAAAACTAAATTAACATCGCAATCGCCTGGCTAATAGGCTTGGTACCTCTGTATCAGTTTTTTGTTATCAGACTAGACTAGTGTTACATAAACTTCCTTGTGTTAATCTTCTTTACAACTTCCATCAGAAAGAAACGATGCTTTGCCTAACAAAAGTGAAGAAGATGAAACAAATCTTTGTCTTAATAGACGTCAAAGTCAAAAATTAGGCCAAATAAACGCACTTTTAAAAGTCAAAAAAAAAAAAATGGAGTCTTGTTGCCTCTTACTAAATGTAGTTTCGTATGCAGAAAAATGAGAAAGGAATTACATAGACTATGGCAAGTAGTAAGAAACTTAAACAACTTTCATAAATCCCATGTATAAGGGACGAGCCTGTTGCCATTAACCGGGCACGAATCCTAACTCCGAGCTGCTACTGAGAATTTCATAGAAAAAACCCAATAACACACACACCTGTGAATCGAACGCAAGACCTCTGGCGTAGCAGTCGCGCTTAGCATGACTAGGCTAACGAGGCAGTCAACCCTATAGGAAACTAAAGATTATATTGGGTTTGCTAGGTATAAACAGCCATTATTATCCTCTCAAACAGGGAAAACGTGGTAAACCAAGATAACACGTGTATTTAGCGTGAAGGTCAATATTTCAACAAACAAATGCAATATTTCCATGGTATTATTTACTACCAGCTTATGTTCGCGACTTCGCCCGTTTTTTTAATAATATTTCTAAATGAAAAGAGCCTAAATAACTCTTTATAACATCAGCTATATGCCAGTGAAAGTTATGTCGAAATCGGTCCAGCCGTTTCTGAGGTTAGCCAGAAAAATCTGAAAAAAAAGTGTTTTCATATCAGAAAAATACACATAATAATACCAGCCTGTCATTCTTTCACTGCAGGGCGAAGGCCTCTTCTCTTACAGAGAAGGCACGAGCATTGATCATCACGCTTGCTCAAGGCGGATTGGCGATTTCAGACAAGTCCAGGTCCTCACGATGTTTTCCTTCATCAATACAAATATTCCTAATAAAAAGCCAATACAGATATTTCTCGCCGACGAAGAAATCTGTCAAAAATCGACCCGATAATCGGTCAAGAAATCGGTTGTGTGCGGAGAGGCTTAAAATAATGACAAACAGACCCTTCAATTATATTTATTTGTATAGTGTATAAGATGTTTAGATGTATGTATTTACCTATTTACAGTAGGGTCACGGTCATTAGTGCGCGTATGACATGATAATAGCTTCCGTGAACGTTAATACTATATTAGTTTATGAGGAAAACACGTGTATGTTACCTTATGATAAGCAACAATTAAGAAACTGTTAGGCATTGTCCTAGAACGCGATCAAGGAGCAAATAAGCGATGCGACAGTCGTGAGATACATTTCCGTTGCACCATCTTCCATTTTGTCTACCGTTTTGCTGCTGTTTGGAACACACCATGATGTTATAATCGCCCATAACTCCTTTGACAGACGACAGTTCACAGACTCACAGCCCAGTCGAGTTGAACATGTCTTAACTGATTTTTCTGCCGCAAAGCAGCGTTGCTGTGTTCCGGTTTGTGGGTGCCGGTGTAATTACAGGCACATGATACATTTCAACTTTGTCTCTGGGATGGCAACGCATTTGCAAGGCCTATGGTATTGCAGATGTCTATAGGCAGCGGTTGTGGGCCGTCGACGTCGGCTTCTTTGCCATAAAATGACATACACACAAAAAAAATTAAACTGTCAACTGTCATTTTGACACTTGAAAAAGACAAATAAGCATCAAATTCAATTGTGATCAATTAAAAACTACAGGACAATAATAATTCTCTTCTACTTTTGATTCTTGAATGACGTGTTCAAGTTAAATGTTTGTATGATCGTTACTATGGGGGGAGCGGTAACCACGGGGGGAATGGGGTATGAAAATATATTGTGTTTGATAATATTACGTCTTTTACTGTAGGTACTTCACTAGATTTTGCCTATTTTTTTTATGGATCCTAATTCTTTTTTAAATAAAATATATCTTACGTAAATATATCTTACCCGCTGATATCGGTCTGAATCGGTTCAGTAGTTTTTGAGTTATGAAAACAATCTTATAAAATTAATAGCCTAGATTTTTTATATTCATGATTTCACATAACATACATTCACGCCTGTATTCCCCGAAGGGTTACGCAGAGGTGTAACAATATTCACCCACAGTTCGCCGGTATATTTAGGTCCCATGTAATAGGGGGCGAGCCTATTGCCATTAACCGGGCACAAATCCTAACTCCGAGCTGCTACTGAGAATTTCATAGCACTTTTACCCAATAACACTTTTTTCTCGACCTGGGAATCGAACCCAAGACTTCTAGCGTAGCAGTCGCGCTTAGGACCACTAGGCTCCCGAGGCAGGCATGATTTCAGACCTAATTTATACTAAGCAAGTACTTACCTACCCCTCCCGCCAAAAACAAAAGTCTTGCAACGCTTCGTTCTTTTTTTTAATCCATTTTGATGGCGACACTCAAGTGTTGAGATCTTTTCTCAATGCTTGAGTGTCTCTAGTCTCTGCCACTTTCAATCTTTTGTCTTTGCCCTTTTCTTTTATAACCTATTGATCGCTCGTGAAGCGGCCACTACAGTGTAGAGCAGGGGTAGTCAACTTGATGAAACCCAAGATGTATTTATTTGTGACTGTGCGATCTACCAATTACATAATCACTTAAAATGTACATCGAATAGTATTTTATATAATTAGCAAAAACCTAGTTATACGATCTTCATCATTATCATCATCATATTAGCCGTACAACGTCCACTGCTGGACATAAGCCTCATACATACATAAACTCACGCCTTTTTCCCATGGGGGTAGGCAGAAACTACAGAACGCCACCTGCTACGATCCTTACATACTTCTTTCGCCTCGTCCACGTTCATACATCTGTTCATACAAGCACGCCGGTTACGAGTACTGCGCACGCGACTTCTGAAGAACCCCACCAATAAGGTCAGGGTAGGTCTTTCTAGGGCGTTCTCTCCCGGCGTTGCCACTCACATTTGCCACATAAATCCCATTTGTTGGTCGCCTTTCACTCATCCTCTCAACATGACCGAACCATCTAAGAATACTCTTTTCAACCTTTGTCACTACATTCTCTTTTAATCCGCAACGTTCTCGTATAATTTCATTCCTCACTCTATCGTTCAAAGTTACACCACACAATTTCGCAAGGAACGCATCTTCATAGCATTAATCCTACTTTCATGCCTCGTTTGCCATACCCAACATAAGCCTTCCTCATAGATTTCCAAAAGGACCGGTTGGAAGCGGCCTGCATCTTAATCTTATAACTGAAGTAAATGTCGCACTCAGTGCGATTGCTGAGCTCCAGATCAGACAATGCCTAATGCTAGAGTGTCCTAATTGTCCGTTCTGAACCCTTGACGATCTGCTTAGCGCCTCCGACGCGGCAATAAACGTGACCTCCTACTGGGCCAATGAGTATAAATAATGATAAATGTATTATCGATACGAAAGAAGAAGAACCAGTGTAAGTGCGAGTAGTATTTTTTGTTTTACTCCGAGGGGGACACAACAAAATGAAAGATATAGTAGTAACCGGAAAACTGGTCGATCGCGATCTACCGGTTGGCGACCCCTGGTGTAGAGAGTAGCTAAGGTAGCTACTGCCTTCTTCTCTGACTAGTTTTTAACCCCCGACGCAAAAACGACGGGGCGTTATAAGTTTGACGTGTCTGTGTGTGTATGTATGTGTTTATGTGTGTCTGTGTCTGTGGCGTCGTAGCTCCCGAACGCATAAACCGATTTTGATTTGGTTTTTTTTTGTTTGAAAGGTGAATTAGTCGATAGTGTTCTTAGCTATGGTTGATTATAATCGGTTCAGCAGTTTCGAAGTTATCAGCTCTTTTGTAAGCTGTGGTAGGGATGTTTCTGTCGGGGGTTACTTAAAATTTTTAATTTTGTGATTTATACATAAATTCTGTTCCATTTTTTAATATATCGTGTGAATAGTGTCTATTAACTCATAGTAATAATGAGATCTAGTTGAGAATTGTCAAAATTCTAATGTCTTATCAAATTTTTGAGCATTGAACCATTGTAATGTTACACTGTGGTTAAAAAGTGAATTTCAAACAATATTTTTTTTACCGATGTAATTTTATTAAAAAGTGTCCGTGGAGTATCTTGCTCGTTCTCGGTGTCGTAGGTCTCTATGGAGAACCATAGAGACCTACGTTTTGGAACGAGCAACTAGCTTCAACTTTTCAACTGTAACTTTTCGACAATTCAAAAGTGCCTGTAAATGATCCAATTGAAATTTGAAATGAACGCTTTGACTTTGAATCTTTATCGGTATTACCGTTGTAATAAATTATTTTTTCCAGAATTCGAAAGAGTATTACGCAAATTCTATTTATATTGTCTCATGGAAAAATTCAATTGATTCTAATTTTGTGACCACGGAATATACTTCTTTTTTCTTGGGATTGTCACAAAACAAAATGTCGTTACAGCTCAGTCATTCAGGTCTGTAATGATGTATGCGATTTCGGTACACTGCAAGTACCAATGTAACATTTCCAATTCATACGTACTTTCTTCAATCATATGTAACTGCCTCGGTAGCCTAGTGGTCCCAAGCGCGACTGCTACGTTAGAGGTCTTGGGTTCGATTCCCAAGTCGAGCAAAAAGTGTTATTGGGTTTTTCTATGAAATTCTCAGTAGCAGCTCGGAGTTAGGATTTGTGCCCGGTTAATGGCAATAGGCTCGCCCCCTATTACATGGGACCTAAACATACCGGCCAACTGTGGGTGTACATAGAAAGCTACACCTCTGCCTAACCCTTCGGGGAATACAGGCGTGATGGTATGTACTTTCTAAGTTTACGTTGGACATCACTGACATCGGTGAAAGAGAACATCGTGAGGAGATCTGGACTTAAAATAAATCTGAAATTGCCAATCCGCCTAGAGCAAGCGTGGTGATCAATGCTCGTGCCTTCTATGAGAGGCCTTTGTTCTACAGTAGGACAGTAATAGGCTGGTATTATTGTTATAATGTCGTGGTATAGCTAGTAAGGAAGTCAATTCATCACTCATACGGCCACTAGTGAAATCGGACATTAAATTGAACGCGCGCACTGCTTTTGGTGTGCTTACCTTAAAAATCCTGCCAAGTGCAAGTCGGACTGGCATACTAAGGGTCCCCACCATACAATATTTAACACTACATACGAAAAATCCGGTTTCTTGTATAAGGACGCCCCTTAATTTTTAACCTTGCTTTATTTTTATTACTATACTTGCATCTACCAGCGATGTTATATTTGTGATAGCCTATTTTACTCAGGATTAATGTAGCTATCTATGGGTGAAAAATGGTTAAAATCGGTCCAGTAGGTTCGGAGCCTATTCGTTATAAACCAACAAACAAAATAATATTTCCTTTTTATAACATTAGTACCTATAGACTATGTAAAGATTTGTTGATATAGTGGCAATGGAAATACACACTCTACTGTTTATGAGATACAGCTCGCTGACAGACGAGACGGACAACAGAGGCTTAGTATGGCAGCCGCCACGAGTTGTGAGCATCATCATCTACTTAGCCTTTTCCCAACTATATTGGGGTCGGCTTCCAGTCTAACCGGATGCAGCTGAATACCAGTGTTTTAAATGGAGCGACTGCCTATCTGACCTCCACAACCCAGTCACTGGGCAACACGATACCTCTTGATTAGACTGGTTGTCAGACTTCCTGGCTTCTGACTATCCGTAACGGCTGTCAAAGATCTACGAATGACAGCCGGGGCCAACGGCTTTACGTGCTTTCCGAGCCACGGGGGTGTCACACCACCAACGTCAAACGTCAAGATAACTTTTGGGATTTCGTTTCTGGATTTTTTGGGGCGCCGACGCTGCTCGCGATCGGTACGACAGATGGACTAAATTGACATTTGTGCTCACGACTCGTGGCGTTTTCTATAACAGGGTCCCGTTTGCACCCTTCCATACTGAACCCTAAAAATCAAAGCCATACATATAATTCTGTCTGTGTCAAATATATTTAACGTGTCGGCACGTGGCGTGTCATGTAATTTATTTAATTAATTGGAAAGGCAGACAGAGTCCAAGGCCGGTCAGCCACAGGGGTGTCATTCACATTAATAGGCTGGGCGTCGCGTTCCCAATTATTAAAACAGTGGTCATGAGTTGGACAGATTCTAGACTTAATCTGTCTGTAGGTATGTTTGGTGTGATTATATCATTATTTTTCCGGTTAGACGAGGGTTTTATTGACATTAGTTGCGAGCCGTAATATGAACGTGTTATAGGGACCTCTTAAATAAATTTGAATTGTCTATTTAACATACCATCACGCCTGTATTCCCCGAAGGGTTAGGCAGAGGTGTAACAATGTACACCCACAGTTCGCCAGTATGTTTAGATCCCATGTAATATGCGGCGAGCGTATTGCTATTAACGGGGCACAAATCCTAACTCCAAGTTGCTTCTGAGATTTTTATAGAAAAACTCAATAACACTTTGCTCGACCTGTGAATCGAACCCAAGACCTCTAGCGTAGCAGTCGTTCATAAAATATGTTGTGACCGCTTGTCCCATATTTTTTATTCAAAAACTTATTTTCTATTTATCATAACAATAAAAAAAAATACCAAACATTATTAACTAAAACACGATTGCAATAAATTTCGACCATTACAAAGAAAACAGCTGTTGCGTGTTCACATTTAAAATTTAAACTTACCGTAACAATATGGCTGCCGAATTCATTCATAAGTAATCAATGTTTCAAAGCTTATGGCCTGTCAATATTTGTAAATGTCAGCCCAAAGTAAGTGTTGTAATTTCCGAATTAAATATTTATTCCTAGACAGAAAAATCAATTTTGTCCGCCTTTCTGTCGGATTATCAACCCGCCATTGTGACGTCATCGGCCGCCATGATGTCATTCTCAAACTTACGTAACCTTTGGATTGCGCGCGCTTTTTGCTTTTTCTTTTTTTGTTAATGGTTATGGTATTATTAGGATATAATGCCTATGACCATGAAAAGGTTTTTTACTTGATTTTTTAAGTATTTCGTATGTTTTGTTAGGAAATAAATGTGCTAAGTAATTATTGTTTTGAATAATGGTTTTTATTTAATCCATACTAATATAATGTTTATATTATATATGCGTAAGTAACTTTGTCTGTCTGTTACGCCCTACACGACTAAACCACCGATTTTGTTGCAATTTGGTACGGGGTAAGTTCGAACCCCAAGAAAGAACATCGCAATCTTGTCTACGTCCGCGGTAACCGACAGTGTAGGTAACTGTCGCCGTACGGAGTCGCTGGCAAAAGCTACTTTTAAATAAATTATGTGTTTTATACGTAAACAAATTAATATTTGAAGGTGACTTTGCATCATATTTGAGGAAAAGGTAAAAAACATGTGGAAACGTCTTATGTTAGTGCTTAATTTAAATGCTAAGCAGTGAGCTTCTATTTATAGCAGACAGAGTTTCATTAAAGACACACTTAACCCGTCTTTGTAGTCGGGTAAAAAACGGACTTTTAAAAAGCAGTCTTGTGGAAAAAAACTTGCTTGAACGTGGCTTGAACATCAATAATTCAAAACTATTTTTATTCGAATACTAAACTTTTCGACGGCAACTTTTTGCAGGAAAACAGTAAGATATAAAAACTGTTCCATATTTGAATTACTAGTTTCTTTTGCCCGCGACTTTGTCCGCGTCAAATTTGATATATTATCCCACGGGGATCGTAGATTTCTGCGGAATACAGAGTTGCCTATGTGCTATTCCAAACAATAATCTATCTCTGTACAAAATTTCATCCAGACCCATTCAGCCTTTTAATCCTGAAAGAGTAACAAACATCCATCCATCCTTACAAACCTATGCATTTATATTAGGACTAGCTTCTGCTCGCGACTTCGTTCTCGTAGTTTTATCACCCGCATTAAGTTACGTTTTTACCTATTGGTGGTAACGTGATGTCTTATAGCCTATAGCCTTCCTCGATAAATTGAATATTCAACACAAAAAGAACTTTTCAATTCAAACCAGTAGTTCTTGAGATTAGCGCGTTCAACCAAACAAACAAACTCTTCAGCTTCATAATATTAGTATAGATAGTGGAAAGTAGTATAGGATAGTAGGTTGTAGGTTGTGGTTACCCTACTCTATTTGTCATTTTAGCGTTTTTGTCATCGTGCCAATTCGCTTTAAGTTGGCTACAAGTATTTTCTTTATGACCTTTCTATGTGTTTCTGACAGTTTCCTGGCAGTAGTCGTGATATGAAAATTATTTTTTTTGTTAAAGCTTTCCGGAGTAATAAGGTCCGGGCTCCGGTACGACTACGAATTAACGAGACTGTCACAATACGCTATTTGACATTGCGAAAAATAAAATGTCAATTAGGATACTGTGATCAGTATGCATTATGAGTTTAAAAATGGTTATTTAATATCGGAAGTTGGAAAAATTAATTATTTATGTAAAAACCCGTAGTGAGGGAAAAAAAATGACGTCCTATTCTAGTAGCATTACAGTAGCCGCCACTAGTTGTGAGCACAAGCGTCATGTTCATTTTTGAGTTTTTTGGGTAGTCGACGCTACACGCGATTGGTCAGCTATATTGTCATACAAAATCTACGGGAGAATCGCGTTATGTCAGCTTCAATTGATTCAATTAATTGGTGGTGTAAACAGCCAACTGAGTTTATAAGAACTTCCATACCATCACGCCTGTATTACCCGAAGAGTTAAGCAGAGGTGTACCAATGTACTGCCACAGTTCGCCGGTATGTGTAGGTCCCATGTAATAGGGGGCGAGCCTATTGCCATTAACTGGGCACAAATCCTAACTCCGAGCTGCTCCTGAGAATTCCATAGAAAAACCCAATAACACTTTTTGCTCGACCTGGGAATCGTACCCAAGACCTCTAGCATAGCAGTCGCGCTTAGGACCACTAGGCTAACGAGGCAGTTCACATTAATTAATTTATACCCTAGGTACTTTCTAAGTTTATCTTGAACATCACTGACATTGGTCACGACATGACACCGGAATTCCTTGGAAAGAGTATTAACCGGCTGTTGCAAGCGCGACTGATGAGCATAGGGTCCTGGGTTCGATTCCCAGGTCGAGCAAAGTGTTATTGGGTTTTTTCATTACGAATTTCTCAGTAGCAGCTCGGAGTTAGGATTTGTGCCCGGTTAATGGCAATAGGCTCGCCCCCTATTACATGGGACCTAAAACATACCGGCAAACTGTGGGTGTACATTGGTACACCTCTGCCTAACCCTTCGGGGACTACAGGCGTGATGGTATGTTGTGTTGTCTAAAAGCCTTCCATTCATGGCAAGTAGAGCAAGGGCTAAAAAATTAGCGGTAGTAACAATTCTGCTGAATGCAAATCAAGTTTACAGTGAATGGGATCGCGCAATGATTGCCGGAGTCATTTACATGGGTGATATCATGTTTATGGGTTGTGTAAACTGTTGATGAGGTTGTAATTAGAGGTTCAATAGCAATTTGTGAGTTCCTGAAGGTTATGGAGAACGGCGAGTCTAAAATTCATATGATTAGTTCTTTTTTAGGGTTCCGTACCCAAAGGGTAAAACGGAATCCCCATTACTAATGATTTGCTGTTCGTCCGTCTGTCTATTTGTCCGTCTGTCACCAGGCTGTATGTATCTCATGAACTGTGATAGTTAGGCAGTTGTCATTTTCACAGATGATGTATTTCTGCTGTCGCTATAATATCCTATATCCTACATTTTAAACACATTTTGCTCGACTTGGGAATCGAACCCAAGACCTCTAGCCTGAAAGTGAGTAATAAAAGAAGGAAACTATAGAACGACAGGAAGTGGTTAGTAGGATAGTATTAAATATACTTTCCTTACTACCACCATACCTGTTTGAAGGGTATGAGTACCGGAGTAATAACAGGCACATGAGGCATTTCAAGTTTGTCTCTTTTTTTTTTTTTCTTATTTCATTTTTTTTTTTTTTTTAAAAACGTTGCCCCACACTAGCAATGTCTCCTGTGTCGTGGGTGCGTTTACAAACATATAAACTCACATACACAAACAGCCAGACCCGAAACAACTATCTGTAGGCCATACAAATATTTGTTCCGTGCGAGAATCGAACCCGCGACACGCAGCGCAGCAGCCAATCGCTCAGCCACTGCGCCAACCGTGCCGTCTCTGAGATGGCAATGCGTCTGCAAGGCCTCTGGTATTGCAGATGTCAATAGGCAGCGGTGACCACTTAACATAAGGTGGGCCGTCGGCTTGTTTGACATCCAATGATATAAAAAATACTGTTAGCAACTGAAAACGTTTCAGCGCGCTCGTCTGTTCATGAAAGCGAGGAATTTAGTAACGCAAAGTACAAAGATAAAATACAAACGCAATACAAAAGAGTCCAGCATTTTACTGCAAGCTATACCCATCTTTATTTGAAAGCCTATAAGGACTAAATTGTAGCTTACGTAATTTATCATGGGAATTTTAAAGGACTGTTTAGATTTTCATAGCTAAGTAACGTTTCTATGTTTGTCAATTAGTGCGTTCATAACTCAAGAACCACGTATTCAATTTTCGTGAGACTTTTTACTTAAGAATAATAATATTCTTATAGCTTTCTCTTTTAAAATATTTAGGACTAGTTGACTGCCTCGTTAGCCTAGTGATCCAAAGCGTGATTGGCACGCTTGAGGTCTTGGTTTTGATTCCCAGATCGAGCAAAGTGTTATTGGGTTTTTTTTTATGAAATTCTCAGTAGCAGCTCGGAGTTAGGATTTGTGCCCGGTTAATGGCAATAGGCTCGCCCCCTATTACATGGAACCTAAACATACCGGCGAACTGTGGGTGTACATCGGTACACCTCTGCCTAATCCTTCGGGGAATACAGGCGTGACGGTATGTGGTGGTAGTTGATCCCCCGAACTCCGTACGCCGAACGTCGTTCGTTTTTTTCGTAAAATTTTACATGTTTTATTTGTTATTCTGCTATTTGGGGCAAGCGGCCAAAGTCGCAGGCAGATCCTAGTTTGACTTTCAAGTTATTTATTGAAGAGTCCTTGGTTTCTTCGCCTGACCCAGTAAAGTTCACAAGCTGCAGGTTTTTTTTTTTAATTTAGTCTCACTTAAGTGTGATACAGCTCTAACTTAAAAAAGGAAGGTTAGGTAAGTTGCATTCAAGTTTGATACACATGCATGAGTCAGGCAGTCAGTCTCCCCGTGCAATCAGCCGCGAACAGTCATGTTTTACGCGAATCTGTGTTTGTTTACATAATATTACTATATTTGTCGATGACTGACGAACTAAATAAAGGTGAGATTGTTCATGTTTTTGTTTTGATAAGTGTTGCTTGCTTGATAAAATAATATCGGTGAAATGTGGTGAATTTGGACAACAATTTAAAAGAGACTTTATCCTTGAAGTAATATAGTTTGTTGCCAACAAATAACTACACATTATGGTAAATTTTAATTAGTAAAAACATAAGACTCCTTTTTAGAAGCCAGTTATATAAATTCAATAGGCTCGCCCCCTATCACATGGGACCTAAATATACCGGCGAACTGTGGGTGTACAATGTTACACCTCTGCCTAACCCTTCGGGGAATACAGGCGTGATGGTATATATATATATTTTATATAAATTCAACGATAAAATCCCTTTTTTTTTACCCCTGTATTCCTATACACCCCATTTTACGATGCTCAGTCATAAGTCCAAATTCGACAGTTTTTTTCGACCAAGTCAGAAAAACAGACTTTCACGAAATATGTTTCAATGTTTACGCTGCCCGCCTACTTCAGACAATCGGTGACCGATTATTTTGTCGGAGAGAATGGAACATATGAATTCTAATAAACCATGCACACGTCCTACAAAAAGTCGGACGTGGGTCTCCGTCTCTCGTGGGTAAGAGCCTCCGCTCTTATTAACACTAAAAGCGACTCGCTGACATAGATGTTTCACGTTAAACCATTGGCCGTGTGCCCCGACACAGCTACACACGATTGCTTTTATTTTTAATCCCCTACGCAAAAACGACGGGGTGTTATTAGTTTCACGTGTCTTGTGTGAGTGTCTGTCTGTCTGTGGCATTGTAGCTCACGAACGCATGAACCGATTTTGATTTCGATTTATTTAACAAAAGAGCTGATAACTTTGAAACCGCTAAACCGATTTCCATCAAACATAGCTAACAACACTCCCGACTAATTTACCTTTCAAATAAAAAAACTAAATCAAAATCGGTTCATGCGTTTGGGAGCTACGATGCCACAGACACACACACAAAAACACGTCAAACTTATAACACCCCGTCGATATTACATCGGGGGTTAAAAATAGGAAGAACTAATCTTTGTCTTAATTAAGTGTGTTTTTACACCTATTACAATGAATATTATCAACTATCATAGGTTGTCATTATCAGCTGTTATCATGCCTTACAAGTTTATGTCAACAAAGGTTTAATTTGTTCCTGAATGCATACCTAGATAACGTGTTGTATTTTATTGCACTGATAACAGGAATAATCCTAATCCGATGTCGAGCTATGATTTCTGTTAATGATTAAAAAAAAAAACAGCAAAAGAACTGTCAATGTCAAAGTGACGTTTCAGAGGTAAACAACCTTTTGTAAAATGGTCGTAAGTACTCGTAAGCGCGGGAAATTTAAAATAAAGAACTGTCAATGTCAAAGAAACGTTTCAGAGATAAACAACCTCATGTAAAGTAGTCGTAAGTACTCGTAAGCGCGGGAAAAGTAAAATACAGAACTGTCAATGTCAAAGTGACGTTTCAGAGTTAAACAACCTTTTGACAAATTGACATATGAAGCGCGAGTGCTTAGGGTAGGGATCGATAGCTATTACCAGATAGTGTACCTAGGTTTTCTATTAGGATATTAGTCTCAATAGCATTCTGAATTGGTTTAATATCCGGTTTCTAGCAAACGGCTCACTCTATGAATAAAGGAGAAGGGTATCTATACCAACTACCTCTTTCCATTATACAATCTCCTCTGACTGTCCACTCTTTCGGGAAATATAGGCGTGGTATTATGTTGCGGTATATTTTATGATATTCTGTAAAGCTGGCTGTACACTCGCGGCGCGAAATTCAGTAAATAGGGATTGCCGCAACGTACCAATAGGGTTACCAGATCGAAAAAATATTTTCCCTAGTTATTTTGTGTCAATATTATGAAAGAGGCCATTAGTTGTTAAACCAACAGCAATTAAAAAAATCGAGCTCAATCAGCCAGATCAGACTGGATAAATAAAACATAATTCATTGTTGTGATTTGATTCTTTTATTATTGAAATGAATGAAAGAAAAAATATAAATAGAATCCAATTAGAATTCTATGTGTTTTTTTTCATTCCATTTAGAAATAAGTACCCGACTATTTAATAAAAATTCCCTGACTTACGTCTAAAATTCAGAGTATGTCAGGAAATTTCTTCTCAAATCTGGTAACCCTAGATGCGAACGTGTAAAACCACGACCCGCTCCGCGGTCGAGTGTACTCCCAGCTTTACATTGACTAGTACATAGGTAGTAAACCACAGAACTTGCTGTTATCACACCCATTAATTCTTATCAGGAAATGGTTCGTTCAGGGAATTACTTTCATTTTCAAATGACGATTAAACTTTTGTTTTGCCATGGAAAATAACCGTAAAAAATGGCCATGGTGTAAAGCAATGAAGGTTACATTTATGTTTACCATTGACCTAACACCTGACGCATCTATCCCTATCGCTACATAGTATAAAACAAAGCCGCTTTCTCTGTCTCTATATCCCTATGTATGCTTAAATCTTTAAAACTACGCAACGGATTTTCATACGGTTTTTTTTTATAGATAGAGTGATTGAAGAGGAAGGTATAAACCTTCCTCTTCAATCACTCTATCTATAATAACATCAGCATTGCACCCATGCGAAGCCGGGGGGGGGGGGGGGGGTCGCTAGTATAGTATAAAACAAAATCGCTCCCCGCCGTCTGTTCCTCTGTACGCTTACATCTTTTAAACTACGCAACGGATTTTAATGGGTTTTCATCAATAGATAGGGTGATTCCATATTACTTATTTGAAGGCCCAATATGCGTTGTTAACGGCTCTATGTGATATCTCCTTTTACACCCTACATTATTACGTGAAGAGAAAATTTTTCACCACTTTTTAAGCATATTTCGCACACAAAAGAGAATGTCATAGTTTATATGGAAAGGGACTGCAGAAACACAAAGTTAAAAATTGTAAGTTAACCCGAGACTGAAAAATAAAAATCTCAGCTGACAAAAGAGCTAATAACTTTGAAACCTCTGAACCGATTTCCATCAAACATAGCTAAGAACACTCCCGACTAATATACCTTTGAAACAAAAAAATAATTCTATAAACTAAATCAAAATCGGTTCATGCCTTCGGGAGCTACGTCACAGACAAACACACACACACACACAAGACACGTCAAACTTATAACAACCCGTCGTATAGAATATCACGCTACTACCAATGGGAGCAGAGCAAGAACCAAAGACGTAACGCGGGTTACACTGTGGGGTATTAGTTAATATATCTATACAAATAAATACAATTGAAGTGTCTGTTTGTAATGTCAAAATAACAGCTTTTTACTCAATGTATAAAAATGTTTACACGGTTCTTATAAATAAAAAAACACAAATTTATTTGTCAGTTTTTTTGTCTGTCTGTTCCGGCTAATCTTCGAAATGGCTGAAACGATTTTGACGGGACTTTCCCTGGCAGTTCGTTGATACTCTATAGAGTAATTTGTAATTTAGAAATAGCATTTAAAAAATGGGGTACAACAAATTAAACCCCACTGACAATTGACAGTCATACGGACAATGTTGCCGGCATGAGCTTGTCTATATTAATATCATAAAGAGGTAAGATTTTTATGTTTGTTTGCAACGAATAGGCTCCGAAATTACTGGATCGATTTTGACAATTTTTTCATCAATAGATAGCTACATTACTTATGAGTAACATAGGCTATCAACACATAACATCACAACAATTAACAAACAAAGTCGCGGGCAATTCGCTAGTCTAATATAATATCATACACGTGTAATTCCCAAGACGGTGCGGCGGCGGCGGCGGGACTGTGGTGTAAATAAACCCGAATCATGGCCGGATCTTCAGCAGAATCAGTTTCACGCGTGTCCGTTGCTACTTATTATTTTCTCTATTACCACACTTGATAAAATCTGTCAAACGTATCATAAAATGTTGCCATTGTTATTACTAAAAGAGTTGCACTTGATTGTAGGTACCGTAGTTGAAGTACTGTAGCCACGCACTAACGAACACGCTCGATTAAAACACTCATTAATTAACTGCCTTAATAGCCTAGTGGTCCTAAGCGCGACTGCTACGCTAGAGGTCTTGGGTTCGATTTCCAGGTCGACCAAAGTGTTATTTGGTTTTTCTATGAAATTCTCAGTAGCAGGGATTTCTGCCCGGTTAATAGCAATAGGCTCGCCCCCTATTACTTGGGACCTAAACATACCGTCGAACTATGGGTGCATATGCGTACACCTCTACCTAACCCATCGGGGAATACAGGCGTGATGGTATGTTTATTTACAATTTTGTATATTGTGCTAATTATGATTAAAGCGACCACTGTGGCCCCGGCCAATGTAAGTCATTGGTACACCGTGGGATTTAAGTCGGAAGGAGTCCGACACACCCCTCCGCCTTCCCCGTGGCGGAGACAGTCTATGAAGATATACCAACGAAAAAAAAAACCAATTTAAAACATAGTTTATCTCAGGAATAAAGTAAACATATACTTAAGGTTCAATATGGCGAAACCATTCATTCTCAAAAGTACTAACTAATTCATCATCTACTTCGCCTTTTCCCAACTTTGTTAGTCTAACCGGATGCAGCTGAGTACCCGTGTTTTACATGGAGCGACTGCCTATCCTGACCTCCCCAACCCAGTTACACAGCAACACGATACCCCTTGGTTATACTGGTTGTCAGACTACTTCTACTAGACTAGACTTCCTGGCTTCTGACTATCCGTAACTACTGTCAAAGATCTGCAAATGACAGCCGGGACCAACGGCTTTACGTGCTTTCCGGGGCACGGGGGTGTCACACCACCAACTTCCAAACTCCGGGCTGCTACTGAGCGAATCCTAATGGAAAAACTCAATAACGTATTTTGCCCGACCTGGGAATCGAACCCGGGACCCCACGCTCATTAGTCGCGCTTGCGAACACGAGACCAACGGGGCAGTCAAAAAACTAATTAACATGGCTAAACCATAACCAAGGTTAAGTTTTGAAACTGTTAATTTACGATTTTCCAATTAACATGTTCAGAAAAACCTCCATAAGTTGTTACCAAAACCTTAACTGCTGGCTAATTGATAGCAACGTGATCTAATTACAGATAAACATGTTAATTACAAAGGTATAAATAACATGGACCTATTTTTAGCTCAACAATCATGGCGGAACTTACGTCAGTTGGTTATTAAGTGTAGTAGTAGTAGTAGAGCTCTTTGTGAAGGAGCTCGTCCGGAAAGTACTACCACCATACATATTTCTGCCGCAAAGCAGCGTTGCTGTGTTCCGGTTTGAAGGGTATAGGTGCCGGTGTAATTACAGGCACATGAGACTTTTCAACTTTGTCTCTTTGATGGCAATGTGTTTGCAAGGTCTCTGGTATTGGAGATGTCTTTATGCAGAGTTGACCACTTAACATCAGGTGGGCCGTCGTCAGGTGGGTGGACGTCGTCAGGTGGTCAGGTCGGCTTGTATGTCATTAAAAGCGGTTTAAACACTCCCCAAGGTCCTGTTGAAAAGCAACGTCAGGCGCACTTGTGCCTGACGCTATACCGCTGCACAGTTCAGCAATAATGCCAGACCACTTGGTCTGGCATTATTGCTGTTTGGAGCTGCAGTGCTACCAAGGCAGTTCACGGAGAAGCTAGTATACAAATAAAATAAAGTAAAAATTTTAAGTGGGTCTACATATAATAAGAAAACTGTTTTTCGAGAAACGGAAAACTCCGTGCGCCGCACGCCGGGCTCGCCGGTTTATATTTCAATTAGCGACAATTATTTCAATGAATTGCATTAACGAGATCGTCGTGTATATGTCTGGCTCAGCGATCTTTTCGCCTGTGTGTCACCTATATAAAATTAGTTCTCAAATTAGCCCCCCCATATTGTTCTCAAGATTATAAAGTTCACAAACACATAACAAAAAAAAAAAATTTAAACATCGAATCATCAAACCACCATGTTAGAATATTCCACAGACGAAATCTAATTAAAATTCAATGCGCATAGATTAAAAATTCAGCTGTTTATCTGTGACCTCGCGATGATGTCATTCAAGGTCGGGTCGAACGATACTGCTGTATTAAGTATTGAAATGGGAATGGAAAGTGTTGACATAAGGAATTGCTATGACAATGAAACTTGATAAATGGAAAATAAACCGTGCTTCATTCTGAAAAATGAGCCAACCCACCATCTCTTAATTAATAAATTAATAATGTTAGACTAATTAAATATGGCAAATCTGTCACATTACTATTCAGCAAAAACAATACAATGTATAACTTGTGTTTTAAAATAGATTTAAAATTCTAACTCATTACAATTATGTATTTCGAACGTAAATTATAAAATTGTTTTTTTTTTTAATGTATCAAAATACTGGCTCTTGTAGAAATTACTTTTGCCATGACACTTAGGTGCCTGCTGTTCGAGCCTTGACTCTTGAATTAAAAAAAAACTTGTTTAAATGGCCTTGTACATAGTAGTCAGAGCAAATGCCACTATAAGTTAATTTTGAATAATAACTAAACAATAACGGTTAATTGTTCTGATGTAACTAGTCTACAACAAATAAAGGTGTGATAATTGTTCATTGTTTAAATAAAATGGTGACCGTGACCCGTGACATAAACATTAAATAGTAGAAGTAGGTAATTACTGTTTTAAGAAGTAAAAAATAATCTTGTTACAGTCGTATTTATTTTTGTATTTTTTATTTACTAGCTGTTGCCCATGGCATCGCTCGCGTTAATTTAGAATTTGAGAATCAATTCAATCACGATTCGAAAGACTCGTGGCGCCATCTATTATAATAAGAACGTTATTGTTGTTTTCCTCGGGAAAGATACTTTCTAAATGTCCGTTTCTGTACACCTGACAACGTATATGCAAAATTTCAGGATGATCGATTTAGTTGTATAGGCGTGAAAAGGTGACAAACAAACAAAGAAACTTACTTTCGCATTTATAATATTAGTTAGGATTTAGGTTTAGTCGCCATGGTTTTACCACGTTAAGTTACGCCTATGGTTAATGCTCTACTCCCTACTTTTTCAAATCGGACCAGACGTTCTTGAGATTAGCGCGTGCAATAAAATTTGATTCCAAGGCATTTATTTTGTACAAATTATTCATAATAGCAATTAAAATCTTTTGACATGTAATAGGTGTGTGCTTGTTCGACAGGAATGGGTATCGTTTGTGACTTGACCACGACTTGACTGCCTCACAGTCTATGAGTTAGACATGACTAAGTGCCAATTATTAAGTCTAAAATGAAGTAATTATAATTACTTGGAGAATTTGAGACTGATATTTTGACTTTACGAACAGAAACTTCAATTTTAGTTATTTGTATGGGAAAAACAAACAGTAGATCATACAAAGTTTCTTAACAATCTCATCTCTACATAGTATAAAAAAGTCGCTTCCCGTCGTCTGTCCCTCGCTTAAATCTTTTAAACTACACAACGGATTTTAATGTTACTATTTCACGCTTAAACGGCTGAACTGATCTGGATGAAATTAGGCACTAAGATAGATTGTAGTGTGGAATAACACTTAGGATACTTTTTATCCCGGGAAAATGCACGGTTCCCGCAGGATAATATATCAAACTTGACGCGGACGAAGTCGCGGGCAGAAGCTAGCATTATATTGCACAAAATCTCTTCCTGTGTCTAACATAACATACCATCACGCCTGTATTCCCCGAAGGGTTAGGCAGAGGTGTAACAATGTACACCCACAGTTCGCCGGTATGTTTTAGCGAGCCTATGGCCATTAACCGGGCACAAATACTAACTGAGAATTTCATAGAAAAACCCAATAACAATTGTTGCTCGACCTGGGAATCGAACCCAAGACCTCTAGCGTAGCAGTCGCGCTTAGGACCACTAGGCTACTGAGGCAGTTCTATTAAATGATGAAGATCGAGTTGTGTTAAATGAATGCCATTCATTGTGACGACCATTAGGTAATAAAGATATCGCCTTAATCAAATTTAAAATGAGGCTACCGGAATACAGTTCATTATAATTGGTCTTGTATTTAGGTCTCAGGTCAAATGTGGCTCTGCGATAGTATAATTAGGTCATTTAGTCTGGCATCACCGTGCCAGTTTGACTCCTAGACGATGACTCAATTTGTGAATGGCTTTGTCTAACTGGTTTAGGCATATTGAACTACAGGGCCAAAGGAACAATGTGGTCAGTGAACGGAGCTATCATTTATGGTTTAGACCTCTCTAGCTCGTTCTTCTTCATAGACGACCTACGTTTTGGAGCAAGCAACTAGCTTCAACTTTTTGTGCCAATTCAAAAGTGCCTGTAAATGGTTTAAATGCCTGGACTTTGGTTAAAATTGATTATTGTTGCTGTATTCATAAGTCTGGTATGTAAAAACCGGCCAAGTTCGAGTCGGATTTGCGCACGAAGGGTTCCGTACCATTACCTATAAGAACGGCAAAAAATCATGTCTGTTGTATGGGGGCCCTCTTAAATATTTATTTTATTCTGGTTTTTAGTAAATTTGTTGTTATAGCGGCAACAGAAATACATCATCTGTAAAAATGACAATTATCTAACTATCTCGGTTCACAAGATATAGCCTGGTGACAGACGGACAGCGGAGTCTTAGTAATAGGGTGACGTTTTACCCTTTTGGTATGGAACCCTAAAAACGATAGTTTTTTTTTACATCGTCGGATGGCAAACAAGATGACGGCCCACCTGATGTTAAATATGTGTAGAGATGTGCCTATAGACATCTGCAATACCAGAGGCCTTGCAGATGCGTTGCCATACCAGAGACAAAGTCTCGTGTGCTTGTAATTACACCGGCACCCATACCCTTCAAACCGGAACACAGCAACGCTGCTTTACGGCAGAAATAGGTATGGTGGTAGTACTTCCCCGGACGAGCTCCTTCACAAAGAGCTCTACTACTACTCATACTGATATTACTCATACCGATACTTGAAACTGACATGAAATACTTCTAAGCATTGATATAATAGACATACCATCACGCCTGTATTCCCCGAAGGGTTAGGCAGAGGTGTAACAATGTACACCCACAGTTCGCCGGTATGTTTTTAGGTCCCATGTAATAGGGGGCGAGCCTATTGCCATTAACCGGGCACAAATCCTAACTCCGAGCTGCTACTGAGAATTTCATAGAAAAACCCAATAACACTTTTTGCTCGATCTGGGAATCGAACCCAAGACCTCTAGCGTAGCAGTCGCGTTTAGGACCACTAGGCTACCGAGGCAGTCCATAATATCAGTGATATAATAGAGTTTCTTTTTAACCGACTTCAAAAAGAAGAAGGTTACCAATTCGTCAGTATGGTGTTCTTTTTTGTATGTGTGTAACGCGATAACTCCGTCAATTATGAATCGATTTCAACGATCCTTTTTTTGTTTGATAGGTCATACTTCAAAGGTGGTCCGAAATTGGTTCAGTAGTTTGGTAAAAAAAAAAACTGAAAAAAAATATGTCATCCAAGTAAACAAATTAACGTATTTTGCTTTCTTGCGACTTTTAAGTGGTGTCTTGTTAATTTAAGTAGTATAACTGTTCCTTCACGGATTTGGATGTCAGGAAATTGGTTCTAAAAAGCGATAAATAGCGGCAAAAGATTGGTCTGATCGGTTCGGGGTAGCGGTTAACCCTACGGAGCACCCATAGTTTGCGCCGGCTTGATAGTTTGGCGGTGCCGCCGGTTACCTTCGATGGCACAGTAATCCCGTTTAGCTCCGACGTCAAGGATCTGGGTTTGTATGTTGACACTTGCTTAGGCTGGCGTAAGCAGGTCGCGAGTGTGAGCAAAAAAGTCACGGGGGCGTTGCGGTCGCTTTATAGGCTTAAAAATGTTCTCCCATCGCACATAAAGGCAATGCTGGTTCAATCCCTTATCTTCCCTTTACTTGATTATGGTGATGTGTGTTACTATGACCTGAATGCAGATCTCCTCAGTAAACTTGACCGACTTCTTAATAACTGCATTCGATTCGTATTTAATCTCCGCAAGTATGATCATGTGTCCGCACATCGGTCACTCTTGAAATGGTTGCCCATCAGACAGCGCACGGCGTTAAGGGCTTTGACAACCTAATTTTCCTTTTTAGACAAACCTAGTTCTCCTTCTTATCTGACTTCTCGCTTTCAATACTTGTGCTCCGCGCACAGTAAAAATCTTCGTTCCTCCAATAATCGTCTTTTACGATGTCCTTCTCACCGTACTGGTTTTCTTAAATCTTCATTTCTTGTCCAGGCGGATTTTCTTTGGAATGCGCTTCCTCAGAATATCAGGATGGCCACCAGTCGGTTCACATTCAAGATAAAAGCTCGCGAATACTTCTATAAAAAGTTAGCAGACTCGTCTCACAATTAGTTTGTTATATTTCTCCACCTATGTGTTTGGATCTCTCTCTACTTTGTATATATTGTTTGTATGTATGTATATATGTATTTATTATTATATTTTATTCTTGGAAATTTTCAGTTCGTCTTCCTTGTATATTTTGTCTCTGCATCACCCTAAAGTAGACTGGTAGAAAATGCCTAAGGCATTAAGTCCGCCTTTGTACGGTGTATTTTGTTTTACATTTGTGCATAAAGCTTTAATAAATAAATAAATAAAAAGATTTTTATAAAAAGCAACCTACTTCAAAAACTAAAAAGTGAATAATAATTTTAGCTTTGGAAGTCAACGAGCTCAGGGGAGAAGTCATTTGATGATTTCCCATCCGGAAAAAAAAATCAAAAAGCTTTGGAAGTCGGTGGCAATACAAAGCAACAAACAGAACCAAAGCCGCCGACTTCCAAAGCTTTTTTTTTAATTAAAATTAATCGCCGCACTTTATCCAATTCTCATTGAGACAATTAAACCATTTAAAACATTACAACTGAGCAAGGTTACTCACAATGACGATAAAATTCATCTGTCATGCTTGACGCATCGACTGGCGCCTGCGCAGCTCCGGCTACAAGATTAAGCTACTCACGAGGAGTGCTCTAAAACATTTATGGAGATTTATGTATTTATTTTCACTGTTACACAAAAATGGAATAAGTATAATAATATTATGTGTGGCTAGCTGGTAATTCCCACTTCAGCAGTAGAGTAGCCGGGGCTGCGGGTTGTCCGAAAGAGATACCGCGCCCTCGGAACGCAATTGGCACAAAAAGGAACATGGGAAAGTCTGACACTCCCTCCCGCCACGCTCTGGACGGGGGAAGTCATTTGATGATTTCCCCACCCGGAAAAAAGAAGCCATAGAGTAAGAAACATACATCCATCCATCCATCCATCCATACTCACAAACTTCCGTGTTTATAAGATTTAATACATATTTATAGCTACACAAATATGCCATGGATGAATCGGGGAGTGCTGATGGCAATGAGGCGAAGGGACCGCGCGTTCCGGAAGTTTAAAAAGGATCGGTCGGAGGATAACTGGACCCTCTTCAAATCTGCTCGCAATCGTTGCAACCAGATGATACGCAACGCTAAACGCCGCCACATTCTTGATAATATCACTTCTTCTTCTCCTGCCGATATTTGGAAGTTCCTTGGAACTCTAGGTATCGGCAGATCGCGGCATTCAGACCTTCCTATTACATTTGGTTTGGACGATCTAAATCGCCATTTTGCCACTGTCCCCACTCTTGACTGTCCAACCAAATGTCAAACCATTGACTATCTTGATGGCCTGACGCGACCCAGTATAAACCCCTTTGCCTTCGTCCCAGTCGACCCGGGTGAGATCAAAAAGATTATCCTTTCCATTAAATCTAGAGCCGTAGGTTGCGATAACATTAGTCGCCATATGATCGTGACGGCTCTTGATCAGCTCCTACCTGCAATCTCCCATATTGTTAACTTCTCCCTATACTCCAATGTTTTCCCTTCGCTATGGCGGAAGGCCTACGTCCGACCGCTACCCAAAATTTCTAACCCCACCCTTCCCAGTCACTTTCGACCAATTACCATTCTTCCCTTTTTGTCCAAAGTGCTCGAGGCCTGTGTTCATAAACAATTCTCCCACTTCATTCACAACAACTCTCTCATTAGTCCGTTCCAATCCGGTTTCAGGCCCGGCCACAGTACTGTTTCAGCTCTTCTTAAAGTGATTGATGATATAAGGCGAGGAATGGAAGACACAAAAGTTTCAGTTTTAGTGCTGATTGATTTTTCCAATGCTTTTAATACCGTCAGTCATGAAGTCCTTTTACCCATCCTCTCCTATCTAATGGTCTCTCCTGAGGTTTTAAATTGGTTCTCTTCCTATCTTCGGGGGCGTCAGCAGTCAGTTCTGGAGGGTAACTCCTCTTCTGGCTGGTGTGATCTTGATGCTGGCGTTCCTCAAGGCGGTATTTTATCTCCTCTACTTTTCTCTATTTTTATAGATCATGTTACAACCGTGCTTCAGTGTGCGTATCATCTTTATGCTGATGACTTGCAGCTCAACAGTCAGGCTGGTGTCGACAACTTATCCGATGCGATTGAGGAGCTAAACCGGAATTTAGCAGTAGTGAAGGATTGGTCTGATCGTTTCGGGGTAGCGGTTAACCCAACCAAGTGTCAGGCAATCATTATAGGGAGTACTCACAGCCTGCGCAAGCTTGATGGTTTAGCGGTGCCGCCGCTTACCTTTGATGGCACAGTCATTCCGTTTAGCTCTGACGTCAAGGATCTGGGTTTGTACGTTGACTCTTGCTTGGACTGGCGTAAGCAGGTCGCGATTGTGAGCAAAAAAGTCACGGGGACGTTGCGGTCGCTTTACCGATTTAAAAATATTCTCCCGTCACACATAAAGGCAATGCTGGTTCAGTCCCTTATCCTCCCCATAATTGATTATGGCGATGTGTGTTACTATGACCTGAATGCAGATCTTCTCAATAAACTTGACCGACTTCTTAATAACTGCATTCGATTCGTATTTAATCTCCGTAAATATGACCATGTGTCCGCACATCGGTCTCTCTTAAAATGGTTGCCCATCAGACAGCGCAGGGCGTTAAGGGCCTTGACTACTTTGTTCTCTCTTCTAGACAAACCTAGTTCTCCTTCCTATCTGACTTCTCACTTCCAATACTTGTGCTCTGCGCACAGTAAGCATCTTCGCTCCTCCAATAATCGTCTTCTACGATGTCCTTTTCACCGCACTGGTTTTCTTAAATCTTCTTTTCTTGTCCAGGCGGTTTTCCTTTGGAATGCGCTTCCTCAGAATATCAGGATGGCTACCAGTCGTTTCATATTCAAAGTAAAAGCTCGTGAACACTTGCTTATGAAGTTGGCAGACTCGTCTCACAATTAGTTTCTTATATTTCTTCACCTATGTATTTTTTTTTTGGCTTTCTCTACTCTGTATATTTTGTTTGTATGTATGTATATATGTATTTATTATATTTTATTCCTGGAAACTTTCTGTTTCTTGCACCTACTATGTTTTGTCTCTGCATCACCCTAAGGTTGACTGGTAGAAAATGCCAAAGGCATTAAGTCCGCCTTTGTACAATGTATTATTTACATTATGTGCAAAAAGTTTTAATAAATAAATAAATAAAGAAGAAACATTTTTTTGTCTGTTTGTTTATTGGTATAAACTCCGAAACTACTGAGCCGATTTTAACCATTTTTACCACTAGATAGCTCTAAATTATCAGATAGGCTTTATAACATCAAGCTACAACAATAGGGACTTGACACGTAACTTGAAGGTGAACCAGGCAGACGAAGTCGCAGGCATAAATAAGCCAGTATATGAGTCGCCACGAGTCGTGAGCAGAAATGTCAAGTTAATTTTTGGGATATTGGGTTCCTTTTGGGATTTTTTGGGGCGCGGACGCTACACTCGATCGGTCCAACAGACGGATCAATCGCGTACAGCTTCTGCAGTGGCAATTACTATAACATATAAAATACATAAATAACAGAATAAAATCAAGACATTTGGTCAATACTGAATAAAAAAATATCAAATGCATAATTTTATCACAAAGTAGTACAATTTTTATAAATAACTAGCGAACTGCACGCGACTTCGTCCGCGTGGCTTATTTCACTCGCGTTAAGTGACGTCTTTGGTTACTGCTCCGCTCCCTTGGTTCGTAGCGTGATATTATATAGTCTATAGCCTTCCTAGATAAATGAACTATCCAACACAAAAATAGTTTTTCAATTCAAACCAGTAGTTCCTGAGATTAGAGCGTTCAACCAAACAAAGAAACTCTTCAGCTTTATAATTATGCGGCTAACGGATATCTAGGCTTATTGTAAGGTACTTTAAGCCTATAATAGACCTTGCATCTTCCAAAAAGAACTAACCCACAATATCTCAATAGTTAAATTAATTACCTGATTCCTCTTTATACATACTTCTATAGGTATTGGTATATAAATAAGAAACTAAAACTAAATGGCATCAAAAATCTCCGCATCACCGTCAACCGGAAAAGTGCCCAAAAGACTGGCGGCATTGCCACGTTGGATGGCAATGCTTAACCTCTAGCCAAGGTAAAAGCCAGCCTTTGGGTCGCGGGAAAATAAATTAATAAATATCCAGGGAAATATATTTTGGACAATTTAGTGCACCAAGATGTGCAGTCAATATATAGGCAACCTTTAAATCTGGTGCAACATTTGATTTTTTGTCCTAAATATCGTAATAGAAATGATTTACTAAGTTTCTATTCTATTTAATTTCAGTTTTAACCTTACTTTCTTGTGTTGTCACTTATTTTTGTAAATATTGGTTGGCCAGTGATTGGCGACTATGTAAGTCCAGGGCTGCTGGAACCAATACCTATGATATGTTATACTTAAAAAAATAAATTATAAACCACAGATTTTTAAAGTAAGCAGTTACGTCACCGGACTCTGTCATGCCTAACTGAGTAACGATTACATTGTACCTATGGAGTATTAGCAAGACAATAGCCTATTGCCCATTGTTAGAAGAACATTGTACTCTGTGTGGAACTGTGAAGATTTTGTCGTGAAGATGGCTGATTTTCTCGTTGTTTCGGAAGTAAATTGTGTTTTTAAGTAATACTGTATGAGTGCTGAAGAAATATTACCCCAAACTTAGTAGTAGTAGAGCTGTTTGTAAAGGAGCTCGTGGAGCGTTGCTGTGTTCCGGTTTGAAAGGTAGTTCCCGTGTAATTACAGGTACATGAGACATTTCAGCTTTGTCTCTGTAATGGTAGCGCATTTGCAAGGCCTCTGGTATTGCAGATGTTTATAGGCAGCGGTGACGGCCTAAGCAACAAGAATATAGTAACCAAGATTTTTGTAAAAACCAAATTGAACGAAAAGAGTGTCCGTGGAGTTTCTTGCTCGTTCTTCTCCATAGAGATCTACGTTTTGGAACGAGCAACTAGCTTCCACTTTTAAGTGTAACTTCTTGACAATTCAAAAGTGCCTGTAAATGGTCTATTGAAAAAAAAATGCTTTGTCTTTGACAAATATTCACACATTTTGTAAGTTATACACATACATACATACCATCACGCCTATATTCCCCGAAGGGTTAGGCAGAGGTGTAACAATGTACACCCACAGTTCGCCGGTATGTTTTAGGTCCCATGTAATAGGGGGCGAGCCTATTGCCATTAGCCGGGCACAAATCCTAACTCCGAGCTGCTACTAAGAATTTCATAGAAAAACCCAATAACACTTTGCTCGACCTGGGAATCGAACCCAAGACCTCTAGCGTAGCAGTCGCGCTTAGGACCACTAGGCCAACGAGGCAGTTTTGTAAGTTATCTAAACAAATAAATGTGACATATTGGAGAATCAATTAAATCTTTTGTTTTTTGAGGGTTTTATTTTAGCCATGACATATTACAGCTTTCTGTTACTAAGAGTCTTTAAACAAATCCGCGATCGGACAGACAAACAGACATGGCTAAATCACAAGGAAGTGTTGACTCCGGAACCGTTCAAAAATCTTTAGATTATTTAAGCTTCATGTACAATCTACGCTATATTTTTCAAAATTATTGACTTAAATACTTTTTCCATTGTTACAGATTCTCAAAAAGCAGCTGAAAAAAAAAACGCGGGAACATTGAAACTACGAACAACACGAACGAACGAAATGTGTTCCGACTAAAACTTCAACTGAACGCATCCAAAATAGAAAGAGACAGACATAGCGAAACAGAGCTGCGTCCCAAAATAGTGCGTTTGAAAATAGAAAAAAAATGCCTGGCTCCCAATCAGTTACCGAGAAAGACGCGGCGGGTGCGGTCGCCGCGCAGTGGTGGAGAACACCATGGAAAGCTATGGCCGACCTTGCCGAAGCAGTTGACGACCTTATATGTAGCTTCGATTATATGGACACAGCCATGGACAACCTAGTCATGCTAATTTTCATATGGATTCTGTTTTCTATCGTCCTCCTCGGCTTAGCGAAATGGGCTTACACTCGCTACGCTAATAAAGTGGTGGAGGTCGATGTTAAACCAAAACCAACGACTGATGACGCGAAAAAAACATCGAACGAAATAATAAATAGTGCTGATAGTGTTTTGGCTACGAGTGCAAAAGTTAAAAGTGCCTCTTTCAAGCCTGCAAAGCCTACTGGGTTTGTGCCTGCCACTCCGCCGAACAAAAGACGGCTAGGTCGTATGTCCCCGGGCCCCGAACAGCTGACGTTGAAAAAACACCAAAGCGTTTTAGTACCGACGTGTACGGGACCCGACCCGCCGAGTGTGCAGTGGGTCAACGACCTATTGACGTGGTTATATAATGATCTAGTTATTGTGAATGAGCTCGTGCAGCAATGGATTGTGTCCATGAACGAGTTCTCAAAGAAGTCTGTCGAAGAGGTAAGTGTATATTACAAAACGAATTAATTCTATTACAATACACAGTTCTATAAAAGCTACAAGCCGCGGTTTCAGCCACGTTCTGTTGCATCTTTGGTTACTGCCCCACTCCCGGGGGCCATAGCGTGATTAGATAGCCTATGATATTCCTCATGAAGACATTCATACATACCATCACGCCTGTATTCCTCAAAAGGTTAGGCAGAGGTGTACCGTGTACCAATGTACACGCACAGTTTGCCGGTATGCTTAGGTCCCATGTAATAGGGGGCGAGCCTATTGCCATTTACCGGGCACAAATCCTACCACCCGACCACCAATACTCGAACTCAAGACCTCTAGCGTAGCAGTCGCGCTTATGACCACTAGGCTAACGAGGCAGTCCTCATAAAGTTTCAAGAGATTTTTTTTTTAGCCAGTTGGTTGGTAAGACCAAAATGTCTAATCCGTCTAGAAAAGCTAAAGATTAGCGCGTCAAAACAAACAACCACAAAAAATCTTATTAGCTTTATCTTTTCAGTAATAGGATTGTCAAGGGCTTCTCTTTTGATTTTATTTTGTAACTGCTTTGTTAGCCTAGTTCTAAGCGCGACTGCTACGCTAGAGACTTTGGGTTCGATTTGGTCGAGCAAAGTGTTATTGGGTTTTTCTATGAAATTCTCAGTAGCAGCTCGGATTTGTGCCCAGTTAATGGCAATAGGCTTGCCCCCTATTTCATGGGACCTAAAAACATACCGGCGAACTGTGGGTGTACTTTGGTACACCTCTGTCTAACCCTTCGAGGAATACAGGCGTGAAGGTATGTGTATGTTATGTTTGAGTTTTTCGTGAGCAATATTTGATGTGTCTACGGTACCTTCCTGGCGTTCTATTTAGTATCAACATACTGTGATGCGTCATGAACCATTGGCTGCTATATTGAGCAGAACTACGGTATTCAGAAATTAGTTTACATACAATCGTTCAACTACTATCAACAGACAAACATTTACCATCTTTTAAAAAGTTCATTTACTTCTTGTTTATTCTTTATGGAACAAAAAAGTACAAAGTCGGACTTCATCTCTAGGCCATTCTCCACAAATGGTGAATGCAAATAGTTATACGAGAATAAATCAACAAAATTAGAGATTAAAAAGAAAATTATCAAAACTATACATAAATATATATATAACTGCCTCGGTAGCCTAGTTGTCTTAAGCGCGACTGCTACGCTAGAGGTCTTGGCTTCGATTCCCATGTCGAGCAAAAAGTGTTATTGGGTTTTTCTATGGAAATCTCACTAGCAGCTCGGAGTTAGGATTTGTGCCCGGTTAATGGCAATAGGCTCGCCCCCTATTACGTGGGACTTAAACATACCGGCGAACTGTGGGTGTACATTGGTACACCTCTGCCTAACCCTTCGGGGAATACAGGCGTGATGGTATGTATGTATGTATAAATATATTGGAACTAGCCAACTGCCCGCGACTTCGTCCTCGTGGCTTATTTCACCCGCGTTCAGTTACGTCTTTCGTTACTGCCCCGCTCCCGTGGGTCGTAGCGTGATGTTATATAGCCTATGTTATTCAGGAATAATGTAGCTATCTATTGGTAAAAAATGGTTAAAATAGGTCAAGCAGTTTCGGAGCCTATTCGTTACAAACAAACTAATAAATCTTTCCTCTTTATAACAAAAATAAATAAATAGATGGATTAGTTAAATGTACGCAAATACATTTAGTTCCTTTACTACATTATTTTGAATTCGTTACACAGATTTCAGAGCGTAAAAGAACTCATGAATATGAACAACTTTTACTGCCCACACTTATGAATCAGTGTTTACCAAGAAAATATTTTAATTTCCGTTTCTACTAACGTTACTACATACAAACATACATAAACACACGCCTTTTTCCCATGGGGGTAGGCGGAAACCACAGAACGCCTCCTGCTACGATCCTTACATACTTCCTTGGCCTCGTCCACGTTCATACATCTGTTCATACAAGCACGCCGGTTACGAGTACTACGCACCCGACCTTTCTGAAGAACCTCACCAATTAGGTCATGGTAGGTCTTTCTAGGGCGTCCTCTCCCGGTGTTGCCACTCACATCTGCCATATAAATCCCTTTTGTTGGTCGCCTTTCACTCATCCTCATGTAATAAATATGAGTTGGAAATCACCAATCCGCCTTCAGTAAGAGTGATGATCAATGCTCGTGCTTTCTCTGTATGAGAAGAGGCCTTTGCCCTGCAGTGGGACTGTAGTAGGCTGATATTATAAACAGAATTTCCCCGAGTTAGATTATTTTTAACTGAATCCGCAGTTACCGGAAGCCGATTCCGGAAAACTAGGGCAAATATGCAGTAAAAACGAACTATGTGGTTGATATAGCAAACGTATTACTCGTAAATAAAAATTGGAAAAACATTTATGTAGTACTAGCTAATGCCCGTGACTTCGTTCGCGTGAGTATCGGTTATCACGGGGTTTAACTGTCTTTACGCAGAACCCATATCCTTTAAAAAAAAAAAAAAGTTGTTTGTTTGCTCCCTATATCAACCAGTAAAAGTCCCGTCGAAATCGGTCTTGCCTTTTCGGAGATTAACCGGATAATACTGACAGACGGACAGACAAAAATGTAAAAGAAAATACATACATCACGCCTGTATTCCCCGAAGGGTTAGGCAGAGGTGTACCACTGAACACTGTATATTTAGGTCCCATGTAAAAGGGGGCGAATCTATTGCCATTAACCGGGCACAAATCCTAACTCCAAACTGCTACTGAGAATTTCATAGAAAAACCCAATAACATATTGCTCGACCTGGGAATCGAACCTAAGACCTCTAGCGTAGCAGTCGCGCTTAGGACCACTAGATTACCGAGCCTGTGATATACATAAGGAAGCACCATTGAATTTAAGATAATCATTGTTATTTACTTATCATGTTTTTCTTTAATACCACGGTTCTGGGTTGTACTAACGAATATAAACAATAATACAAGAAGATGGCGGGGCCTTGAGCGGAGGCCATGTGACGTATGAAGAAACATATGTTATGGGCCTCGATTTAGATTGACTACAATATTTTGACCGCTGGTGCATAAAATTTAACGTTTATTTTTATGTTAGTAATCGCTCCTGCTCGCAACTTCGCTATTTAGACATACATACCATCGCGCCTGTATTCCCCAAAGGGTTAGACAGAGGTGTAACAACACGTGTACAGCCTCAGTTTGCCGGATATTTAGGTCCCATATAATTGGGGCGAGCCTATTGCCATTAACCGGACACAAATCCTAACTCCGAGCTGCTGCTGAGAATTTCATAGAAAAACCCAATAAAACTTTTTGCTCTACCTGGAAGTCGAACCCAAGACCTCTAGCGTAGAAGTCGCGCTTAGGGCCACTAGGCTAACGAGGCAGTCTACAGACTACAGAGGCAGGTACTAGGCTGCGGGTTGTTCGTAAGAGATACCGCGCCCCCGGAACGCAAAGGGCACAAGAAGGAACATGGGTGGGTTTTAGTCAGTAAAAGTCTGACACTCCCTCCCGCCCCGCCCAAGGCGGGAGAAGTTATTTGATGATTTCCCACCCCAAAAAAAAAGGTACCAACCCACATGGGTTATGTTTACGGTATAAAGACATAACAAGTAGACATCTAAAGAACGAAAAAGTAAAGAAGTGTTAAAGAGAACACATATTTAATTCTATTTTGGGGTTTTGTTGGGTTGGATCTATTTTGCATAACTACTCCCAAATCGTCACTATTTAGTCATACATACACCAATCCGACACTGACTCACATTTTAGTACAAAACTCATATTGACATCACATCCTGCGACAATAATACATTTTGCGGCTCTGGAAATAGATTCAGCACAAAAATAAACCTTGTACGTACAGAATAAGGTCGTGCGAAATGTGTTTTTAGGTTTAGTAGCTTTAGGGTCAATTTGTACATTATTAGGTCAAAGATACACAATATGGAGATATTAATGAAGATAATAATGGAAATCATTTTTGGATTACATTTCAGAATAGATAGGTATAGGAATATGTTTATGGGAGTTAATGGGAGATTGGCCAGTGAAGGCAACGCATAGAAATAAGTGGAAAACAATGGGGGACATCTTTGCCCAGCCGTGGGATAATGCTGGGTGCAAGACGAGAAATATAAAGTGGTCGTTTTGCATTTTAACACATTGCAATCGACTTTAAAGCGTCTGGCTGAAGCGCGTAAGTATTTAGCAATTATCAGCTATCTGCCATTGATAGTTCCTTCAAAATAGGTTCAGCCGTTTCGTAGATTAGCCGGAACAAACATACAGACAAATAAACATTCTAATTATTGTTTTTTTTGTGTAAGTACCGTGTTATAATTCATATCCATTTAGTAAAAAGCTGTTAATCTGATGGTCTTCAATTTGACATACTATTTTAAATATACCTATTGCCTCTCTCTCCTATTCTCTCTCTCGGTAGCCTAGTGGTCCTAAGCGCGACTGCTACGCTAGAGGTCTTGGGTTCGATTCCCAGGTCGAGCAAAAAGTGTTATTGGGTTTTTCTATGAAATTCTCAGTAGCAGCTCGGAGTTAAAATTCGTGCCCGGTTAATGGCAATAGGCTCGCCCCTTATTACATGGGACCTAAATATACCGGCGAACTGTGGGTGTACATTGTTACACCTCTGCCTAACCTTTCGGGGAATACAGGCGTCAAATGACTTCTGCTCTGAGCGGTGCGGAAGGGAGTGCCAGACTCTTACCGACTAAAACCCATCTATGTATCTCCTAATGCGCTTTGCGTTTCAGGGCCGCGGTGACTCTTTCGAACAAATTCTTCAACCCTGGCAGGAACTGGCCCTAGCAGGCCCCGTCTATCGTCTAGTATAATATTTTGTAGTAGTAACGTGTTATATTAGAACACTCAAAATTAAAAATTTTAAGTAACCCCCGACTGAAGAATAAAAATCTCTACCGCAGCTAACAAAAGAGGTGATAACTTTGAAACCGCTGAACCGATTTCCATCAAACATAGCTAAAAACACTCTCGACTAATTCACCTTTCAAACCAAAAAAAACAAATCAACATCGGTTCCTGCGTTCGGGAGCTACGATGCCACAGACAGACACACAGACACGTCAAACTTATAACACCCCGTTGTTTTTGCGTTGGGGGTTAAAAATAGACATTACTCATTTTGAGTACGTATCAACTAAGTATTGAATAGTTGATATAATCATGATTCATACTTATCTATCATTGTTATGTTGAACTGTGACCTATAGGCCTTGTTTTTGAACCATTCATTGTTACACTACATGATAGCATCGTGTTGCCGACTGTTGCGAGTTTCTTACCTACTATTTTTCCTGTTGATCCCGTGGGGTTTGCTTCCCAGGTCAGAAAAAGTGTTTTTATTTAGGAAATTCTCAGTTAGGAAGTTGTTGCGAAAAATACATAAAGTTGGTTCTTCGATTTCTCTGCGGTCGTGTCGGGTTGCCGTCTTATAAGACTATCATTATGGAAGAGTGCACTTGTGCACTATAATAATCTCCTACGAACTTAGCTAGATTCCATTGCAATTGGCCGCCGTGGCCGAAATTTGGTTAGATAATTAATTTTCTTTTCTGTACAGAAAATACAATTAAGTTTTATGATGAAATAGATTTCGTTTCAGTAGTTCTGTTGAAACGAATTTCTGCCCGATTAGAAGCAATAGACTCGCCCCTTATTACATGGGACCTTAACATACCGGCGAACTGTGGGTACACCTCTGCCCAACTCTAAGGGATGATATGTAATTGTTCTAGTGAACTTTTATCCCGACGACCACAACTCAATTTTGAAGGGGCCACTCAGGGCCGATGCCTGCCGGGGCTGCGGGTTGTTCATAACAGATACCACTCACCAGGAACGCAAACGGCACAAGAAGGAACATGGATGGGTTTTAGTCAGTAAAAGTCTGACACTCCCTCCCGCCCCGCCCAGGGCGGGGGAAGTCATTTGATGATTACCCATACCTAAAAAATAAAACGACCATGCCTCAACATAATTCAACTACGCATTACGAGTGCTAAAAGGAAAGCATTTGGAATATTTGTTAATCGAACTTCAGCCTGTACTGAGCTCCTAAATATAGCCCGCGCAATGTTACAAATGTAAACAAACCAGAAAATTGTTCTTTACCTCAACAGAGTATTACAACACGTTGTGTGGTTGTACGTTTAAAAGTAGAGAGGAATATTGTAGTAGATGACGCTGTGGGTTAGGTAAACCTTGAGCAACTTCTAGGTTGCACTTAGTAATGGCGTTCCCTCACAGAGCGGTTTCGCCTGTCATGCTTCCACTGCATCTTCTCATACTACGAAGACACACCATGAATTCAAGCTCAAGCCGAATTGGCGATTGCGGACTTATATTAATTACTAGCTAAATACCCTGCGGTGTCACCCACGTTCAGTTAGATCTTTGGTACTTTTGCCTGTGCCCGGTTGTGAACTCATAACCTCGCGCATCAGAGGTGGGTGCTTTAACCAATGAACCATCACGACATATAACAATGTTCTGTAACGTACTGTAACTGCCCCGTTGGTCTCGTGATCGCAAGCGCGACTGATGAGCATGGGGTCCTCGGTTCGATTCCCAGGTCGAGCAAAGTGTTATTGGGCTTTTCCATTAGGAATTTCTCAGTAGCAGCTCGGAGTTAGGATTTGTGCCCGGTTAATGGCAAGAGGCTCGCCCCCTATTACATGGGACCTAAACATACCGGCGAACTGTGGGTGTACATTGGTACACCTCTGCTTAACCCTTCGGGGAATACAGGCGTGATAGTGTGCCAACCAGTGTGAAGCCAGTGTGACAACCAGTCTAACCAAGAGGTATCGTGTTGCCCAGTAACTGGGTTGTAGAGGTTCAGATAGGCAGTCGCTTCATGTAAAACATTGATATTCAGCTAAATCCGGTTAGACTGGAACCCGACCCCAACATAGTTGGAAAAGTCTAAGCAAATACAATATATATTGATATAAATTTCTTTCTCCAAAAATCCACACGTTACTTTGGAACCTAAGATATAAACAATAACATTATAATTATTTTAGCGAAGCCTAGTAACACACCACATCACTTTTGGCACTAGGGTTGCTTACGTAACCGTCTAGGCAACGTTCAGGGTTGTCACGCTACGGTGACATTCATTATTTATATTCGTAATTAGATTTTATCGCATTCATTTATGGTGCGTTTTTGTTTAATACGATGACATGTTGAAATATTTAAGCAATTTTTTGTAGCAGCGGTCATAAAACATTTTTTTTTCTGTGTCATTGGATGGCAAACAAGCCGACGGCCCACCTGATGTTAAATGGACATCGCTACCTATAGACATCTGCAATACCAGAGGCCTTGCAATACGCTGCCATTAAAGATATCAAGTTGAAATGTCTCATGTCCCTGTACATAGACACCCATACGCTTCAAACCGGAACACAGCACCGCTGCTTTGCGGCAGAAATAGGTATGGTGGTAGCACTTCCCTGGACGAGCTCGATTAACTACTACGTGCGATAATATAGTCACTAGAGAATTTTTTTAAAGCAAAGACTACTGTTAATCGACCTGTATGGGAACATAGAGGTGATTCAGAACAAGATTTAATTAGAGAAAAAATTTTACATTAGTTAATATTAAAAGTGCCAACCCTATTACCAGTTAATTTATGTCTTCTGGCATGTCGTACACGGAACGGACCGGCCGTAACTGAGTCTGCACGCTCCTATACAGGGTGTATTTATAACTGAAGCGAGATTGAACGGTGTCATGATTATGCCGGACACTTATCGTTTCCTGAAGACCTCAAGTTTCTGATCGATTTACTCTCATATTACTTTTTACTTGTTTGTCGTGTACCGTAATCGTAGATCTTTGATATTCTTTACGGATAGTTAGAAGCCGGGAAGTCTGATAACCAGTCTTACCAAGAGTTATCGTGTTACCCAGTAACTGGGTTTCGTAGGTCAGATAGGCAGTCGCTCCATGTAAAACACTGGTATTCAGCTGCATCCGGTTAGACTGGAAGCCGACCCCAACATAGTTGGGAAAAGGTTACCTAAGCAGATGATGTTGTGTACCGTAATATAACATGCTAGATTTCCAAAAGAGTGCGGACGTGATAAGTCAAAGTTAGGTAAATCATTATTTTAACATACATACATACCATCACGCCTGTATTCCCCGAAGGGTTAGGCAGAGGTGTACCAATATACACCCACAGTTCGCCGGTATGTTTAAGTCCCATGTAATAGGGGGCGAGCCTATTGCCGTTAACCAATAACACTTTTTGCTCGACCTGGGAATATACCCAAGTGCTCTAGCGTCCCCAAAACCTCTAGCGTAGCAGCCGCGCTAAGGATCACTATCGTTACTTTAATAGATTTTTAAAAGGTATTGAACGCCCTTCCCAAAAAGTAATTTCGTATGGAGAAGACTGGGCAAGAATCTCCATAAAAAATATATTATGTTGTACGCTATCTTGTAGATGCAGGGGCATTGTGTCTTAAATAAAAATCATTTAAATTGCTTTAATAGGTACCTAGTGCAAGTTAAGAAATTAAGAACTAAATTATGTAATTGAAAGTTTATAGATATATCCAGCAGCGTACAAAATCTCTCAAATGATGATAAAAGAATCCACCACTTAGAAGGAATGTCTAGGTGTGATCTGTTTGTTGCTTGAATTATTTCAAGCACCGTTAAACCGGATGACAAAGGATACATACTTAGTTTGTTATATTTCTCCACCTATGTATTTTTATCTCCCTCTACTTTGTTTATTTTAACATACCATCACGCCTGTATTCCCCGAAGGGTTAGTCAGAGGTGTAACAATGTACACCCACAGTTCGCCGGTATGTTTTAGGTCCCATGTAATAGGGGACGAGCCTATTGCCATTAACCGGGCACAAATCCTAACTCCGAGCTGCTACTGAGAATTTCATAGAAAAACCCAATAACACTTTTTGCTCGACCTGGGAATCGAACCCAAGACCTCTAGCGTAGCAGTCGCGCTTAGGACCACTAGGCTACCGAGGCAGTTGTAGTTGTTGTTGATGGCAGTTGGATGTTTTTATTTTTATATTTTATTCTTGGAAATTATCTATTTGTAAATCATCTGTTTTGTCTCTGCATCACCCTAAGGTAGACTGGTAGAAAATGCCCAAGGCATTAAGTCCGCCTTTGTACGGTGTATTTTGTTTTACATTTGTGCATAAAGTTTTAATAAATAAATAAATAATTTCCCAAACCACTCTGTATACGTTTTCATCAGATGTTTTACCGACTACTGCTCGTCAAATACTTTTCTGTGACGCTCCGAACAGCGGTAAGGTCGACATGGTAATTAACATTGCGATTATTTGATGTGTACAATGAACTATTAATAGAGACCCGATACTGCCTCGTTAGCCTAGTGGTCGTACGCGCGACTGTTACGCTAGAGGTCTTGGGTTCAATTCCTAGGTCGAGCACAAAGTGTTATTGGGTTTTTTTTATGAAATTCTCAGTAGCAGCTCGGAGTTAGGATTGTGCCCGGTTAAAGGCAATAGGCTCGCACCCTATTACATGGGACTTAAACATACCGGCCAACTGTGAGTGTACATTGTTACACCTCTGCCTAACCCTTCGGGGAATACAGGCGTGATAAAGATTTTTTGTATTTGGACGAAGACTTCCAGAGATTCCCTCTTACATATGTATAGTATGTATAAACTATAGAAATCGGGGTGTTACTGTACATAGAAATATTCGATTTTGAAATGTGACGTCACGAAATTTAGGTCCAACCCCTAGTCACATAATGTCACACTTCGTCGACCCCCTTCCCACCCCCTTAACGTGTGACGTAATTTACGCCCCCTAACGTGATTTTTCTTTTTAAACTGTGCTATATAATAATTTTTATTATGTTTTTACGGCCACTGCATCGCCCCTGCATTATTTCATAATACTTAAAACAACCAAACTGAACAACTGTTGGAATCCATTTACGATTTTAAAATGTTTATTGTTTCAAATTAGAGCTAGGAACCCAGTGCTCTAATTGTCTAGGCTATTTGGCAGGGGTAGCCAACCTGATAAGACCTGAGATCTATATTACTTATCGCTTTGGCACTTAAGATACGTCTTTAGTTACTGCTCCGCTCCCGTGGGTCAAACTCTAAGGATGCTAAACGCTCTCCTGACTGCCGACCCTGAATGTTATGTATAGCAGAAGTGTAACAATGTACATCCACAGTTCGCCGGTATGTTTAGGTCCCATGCAATAGGGGGCGAGCCTATTGCCATTAACCGGGCACAAATCCTAACTCCGAGCTGCCACTGAGAATTTTCATAGAAAAACCCAATAACACTTTTTGCTCCACCTGGGAATCGAACCCAAGACCTCTAGCGTTGCAGTCATGCTTAGGACCACTAGACTACCGAGGCCATTCGTAATATTATATAGCTTTAAAATCTTCCTTCATATAGGATCAATTTTACATTCTCGTCTTTCAGTGTTACCCGGTTAATTGCCTCGCTTCCTATTATATGGTACCCAAAACATACCGGCGGACTGTGGGTGTACTTTGGTACACCTCTGCCTAACCCTTCGGAGAATACAGGCGTGATGGTATATTATATAATATGTCGACTTTTAGCCGTGATCGACTGGTTGGCAACCCCTGTGTGCCTGAGTGGTTTTAGGTCAAAATATAATAATTAAGTCATAATTGTCTGATGATGGATGTCCTATTTTTTTTTATCTAGATCCTGGTGCTTAATATTTATCTATGTAAATAGGTTTTTTATAGAACGCTAAACGATTGGTAGTTCGACCTACTTCATAAACTAGCTCGGAGTTAGGTCTAGCTTCAGTAGCAGCTCGAAGTCAGGATTGGTGCCCGGTTAATGGCAAAAGGCTCGACCCCTTATTTATATGGAACTGTGGGTGTACATTGGTTACACCTTTGCCTAACCCTTCGGGGAATACAGGCGACATGGTGTGTTAGTTGGATCATTTCCTGCCAGAAGTAAGCTTTAGTTTTGCACAGTACTTTCTATCTAGGTACTTATTTAGTGCAGACATCATAACTAATATTATAAATGCGAAAGTAAGTTTGTTTGTTTGTTAACGTTACACGCTTAAACCACTGAACCAATCATCCTGAAATTTTGCATATACGTTGTCAGGTGTATAGAAACGGACATAGGGTACCTTTCATCCCCAAAAAAGTACAGTTACTGAGGAAAACAAACAATAACGTTCTTATGATAATAGATGGCGCCACGTGTGCATTGAATTTTAAATTTAACCGACATTGACGCAGACGCTGTCACAGGCAAAAGCTAGTACGGGCCTATGGACGGTGAGCAATGGGTAGCTCACCGTCCTTACGTTATATAACGACAGGCCGTGTCGACGGCGCGTTCTTGTTCCACGCGCGCCTCAAAGAGATGTCAGCAAAGGAAGGGGCCACTAAGGGCCGAGGCCTGCCGGGACTGCGGGTTGTTCGTAAGAGATATCGCGCCCCCGGAACGCAAAGGGCACAAGAAGGAACATGGGTGGGTTTAAGTCAGTAAAAGTCTGACACTCCCTCCCGCCTCGCCCAGGGCGGGTGAAGTTATTTGATGATTTCCTACCGCCTAAACAAAAAAAAGGCAAAAGCCAGTGCCTAAATAAAAATAAAAGCCTCATCATTCTCGTGATCACGCGTCGTGACGGCGCGCTCAAGACACGCCCGGGGTGACATAACCTTTCTATTACATGCCGTGACCGATTCTAAGCATCGCTATTGGCCTAATATTTAGTTCGTGGAATGGCTCGAACTTAGTCTCTATTTAGAACATTGATAAGAAAGGTACGTCATACTTTTGCGGTGATGGTACCGGTGAGGTCATGCTGTGGTAGAGAACTTTAGTAATTAGTTAAAACATACCCAGCGTTTTATTGTCTGAACTGCCTCGTTAGCCTAGTGGTTCTAAGCGCGACTGCTACGCTAGAGGTCTTGGGTTCAATTCCCAGGTCGAGCAAAAAGTGTTATAGGATTTTTCTATGAAATTCTCAGTCCCGGTTCAGTCCGGTTAGTGGCAATAGGCTCGCCCCCTATTACATGGGACCTAAACATACCAGCGAACTGTGGGTGTACATTTGTACACCTCTGCATAACCCTTTGGGGAATACAGGCGTGATGGTTTGTGTATAAATAGTCTTTGTGGCTAACCGTACCTATAATAAATTCGCCGATGATGATACCGCTCGTCAATCCAAAGTTGCTCAATCGACAGATTCCATTTAAATGCGTTCGCCATTATCGATACATATAAATACAGGCCCACGCAATTGTCAGTAGGAAGGTATGACGCCATGATGAGGTCATAGTGTGACGTCACGACGTGTTACCAGACTGTTATGTATCTAAATATTGACAGGGATTAAAAGTTAACTTATATTTTTAACTAGCTGTTGCCCGCTACTTTGTTCGCGTTCACTATTTTATTGGTTCCAGTTTTGTTTTCGCATAACCCTCTTTTTTTATTAAAGTAAATAAAAAATAAAAATAGCCTAAGTTACTTCTTATAACATTAGCTATCTGCGAGTGAAAGTCCCGTCAAAATCGGTCCAGCCGTTTCGGAGATAATATAATCTAAGTCGCGGGCAGGTCGCTTGTCTATCCAAATAAATAAAATTGAAGGGTCTGTTTGTGATTTCAAATTACAAGCTTTTCACTAAATGCATATGAAAGTATATACGGTACTAACATAAAAAAAAACATTTTTTAAAATTTTTGTCTGTCTGTTTATTCCGGCTAATCTGTGAAACGGCTGGACTGATTTTGACGGGACTTTCCCTCGCAGATAGCTGATGTTATAGGAAGTAACTTAGGCTATTTTTATATTCTTTAATTTTAAAAAAAGAGGGTTATGCGAAAACAGAAATAAAACCAATAAAATAGCGAACGCGAACGAAGTCACGGGCAACAGCTAGTATTAGTATAAATATAACTAGCTTCTGCCCGCGATTTCGTTCGCGTTATGGTTTAGTAGACGGCTTTGGTTCTGTTTGTTATTTTATATAGCCACTTACTTCCAAAGCTAAAGTCATTTTTCAATATTTTTATTTTTCAAAGTGGGTTGTCATTTTTGTAAAAAAGTATTTTTATTTTTCGCTTTTTGGTATCCACTTCCTGTCATCCAAATTCATGAAGGAACGGTGATACTACGTAAATTAACAAGACATAACTTAAAAGTTACATGAAAGCAGTTCGTTTAGTTGAATGACATATTTTTCAGTTATTTTTTATTTATAAGAGACCGCCTCTGAAGTATGACCTACCAAACGAGAAATAATAATCAAAATCAATTCATAATTGTCGGGATGATCGCGTAACAAAGATACAAAAAGTTAACAACATACAGTCGAATTAACCTCCGTTTTTGAAATCGGTTAAATAGAAGCAACATCACATGTCCACGTTCCACGCACATTTTTATCAGAATGCAGATAGACTCCTCGCAGATAATCTTATGTGTATAAAATGTAACACTCTTCCTTCGTCGAGATTAGATAAAGAAGTGTGCTTTTTTTTTTTTTTGGTGGGTGGGAAATCATCAAATAACTTCTCCCGCCCTGGGCGGGACGGGAGGGAGTGTCAGACTTTTACTGACTAAAACCCACCCATGTTCCTTCTTGTGCCCTTTGCGTTCCGGGGGCGCGGTATCTCTTGCGAGGGTTAAACAGAGATTTAAACATCTATGGTACTTCGTGTGGACTAAAAACATATACTGCCTCGTTAGGCTAGTGGTCCTAAACGCGTCTGCTACGCCAAAAGGTTCCAAGGTCGAGCGAAAAGTGTTATTGGGTTTTTTCTATGAAATTCTCAGTAGCAGCTCGGAGTAAGGATTTGTGCTCGATTAATGGCAATAGGCTCGCCTCCTATTACATGGGACCTCAACATACCGGCGAACTGTGGGTGTACATTGGTACACCTCTGCCTAACCCTTCAGGGAATATAAGCGTGATGATATCTTGTATCTATCTTGTATCTTGTAACAAATATAGAATATAGGTCAATATTTTGTTTTGCTATTAACGACATAACCCCCCATTCTTCCAAGACGGAGTAAAACATTAATTTTGATAGATCTTGTCCATACGAAGCTATTTACCTTTTGGAATCAATTGGCATGGATTCATTTCTATTTTTTTCGTGTACACGCAGCAAAAGAAATAACTAACCAGTGTCGCCTAGTAAATGCAAAGTTTTTTAAAAACCGATAGTTGTTTTTGAATGAAAATTATTTTTTTAAATAGAAAATGAACAGTTCATTAATTAAATTAAATTTCATTTAAAAACGACTACCGGTTTCAAAGAAAACTTCAACTATATTTGACGATCTGGTTACTTATCTCTTATGTTGACCGTACATGTCGTTCAATGGTGCCTTTGAAATAAATTATTTTACTTTGATTTAGAATGGTTTCTCATAGGGTTGGTTTTATAAAAGTAATTGGAATTAACAGTCAGCCAGCATTGAGGACACTTTCATTCTAGCTTGTTCTTCCAGCATAGTCATTTAGCAATACCTAATTTGTAATTTACCAATCAATAAGTAAGTGGAACCGGCAAGGTTAAATACCGGCTACATAACTAGTACGCATAATTCAAGGATTAACTGTCGATTGACGTATTATGTCTCCTGTGAGGTCCTGGCTTCGATTGCCAGGTCGGGGTAAAGTTAATTAAAATTTACAGGCACTTTTGAACTGTTAGGGAGTCGGTCGGAAGTAGGAGTCGGACCAGCTAACCGTGCCGCCTGATTATCACAGAACAGCCTTGGTTTAATTAGGTTATGCTAGAAAATCTTTGGTGTTACTATAGTTGCCATCATGAAATAAGACCTGAGGGTGGCGCGCGTTGTGTTTCCTGCGCGCCTTTTCTGATGAGGCTGGTGACTAACGGCCGCATAGGCTAACGGGGCCCGCCTTGGGTTCATGGTGGCGGGCTGGTCATACCCGTGTCCGTGGGGCTTTAATCGGTAGGAGTCCGGCAAACCCCTCTGCCTTCCGCGAGGCGGAAGCAGTCCATGAGGATTTACCCACGAACAAAAAGGACAGTAGTAGTTCGAGTTTTTACAGTAACATACATAATTATGATTATGTATACTGATATTATAAAAAGACAAAGTATGTGAGGTTGTAGGGGTTAATCTCTGGATCTACTGAACCAATTTTGTAAATTCTTTTACCCATAGAAATCCACGTTATTTGTGACTGTCATAGACCTTATAACATCACGCTACGACTCACGGGAGCAGTGCAGTAACTAAAGACGTAACGTAAGGCGGGCGAATAAGCCACGCGGACGAACTCGCGGGCAGTTCGCTGTGTTTTATAACCACAACGCGGGCGAAGTCGCGTGCACCAGCTAGTCACTTGTAAAAACAGGAAACATGTAAAATGAATGGACTTTTGTTCCGTATTCACATGTCTTCGCTGACTTTTATGGGCTAAGACAGGGGCTCCCAAACTTTTTATACTTTTTTTTTTTGGTGGGTGGGAAATCATCATTTTATAATCATCTTTTTATACTGAGGCTCCCTTTACAGGGGCTCCCTTTTTTGCGATGACTTTAATTAGGAAATAGTGTAGCTTTAACAGACATTAAGATTACTTTATATATATTTTTTTTTTTTTTTTTTTTTTAATTAAATAAAACGTCAGTGTGACGTCACATGCCGCGTGAAACGAAATTTATCCATGCAACTTTTAAGTCCCCTAACTTTTTAATTTGATGACATATTTTAATAATTGTCAATGTTGAGGTGGATGTGTGGTGTGACTAAAATGGATAGGGTAAGGAATAAGTATATTAGAGGAAGTTTAAAAGTAGCGCCAGCGACAGAAAAGTTAAAAGGGAACCGTTTGTCTTGGTATGGGCATGTGAAGGAAGGGATGAGACGCATGTGACCAAAAGAGTTATGAATATGAATGTGGATGGATGGAGGGGAAGAGGGAGGCCAAACAAAAGATGGATGGATTGCGTGAAGAATTATATGAAAGAGAAAGGAGTCAGCGATAGCATGACGGTTGACAGGACAGCATGGAAGAAGAAAACGTGTTGCGCCGACCCCAAGTAACATGGTTAACACAACAATTTTAATAATTCTCAAATCAAAGCGATCTTTATTAAATAAATCTCCAAATAATCTTAAGTATTACTATTTATAAGAAAACTAGCTTCTGCCAGCGAATTCGCGTTCGCGTGGTTTTTTTCAGCCGCGTTAAGTTATGTCTTTGGTTAAGTACTGTTCCTCTCCCATGTGTCGTGGCGTGATGTTATAAAACCTAAACCCTTCCTCGATAAATTAACTATCCAACACAAAAATATTTGTTCAATTCAAACCAGTAGTTCCTGAGATTAGCGCGTCCAACCAACCAAACAAACTCTTCAGCTTTATATATTAGTATAGATATAACAGTACAGTGTTTCTACAATAAGAAAAATGCTGCAGAGCGTCGCGACTCACAGTTTGAGAACCTCTGGACTAAGCAGTGGAGTTACTTAATACTTAGTTACTTGCTATTTATGTTTGGCTATAAACTTTAGTGTGCTTAATGAATGGGTATGTGATGAGGAAGTAAAAAGACTAGACATGAAGTGTGAATGTTAGAGGTATAGGGGGGTCATTCAAATATTATCTAAGCACCAAAGGGGGGTGTGGGGGTTCTCCGCTTTGATTATTTTTGATTACAAGGGGGGCGGATTCTTTTTTTGTTTTTCTCTCGTGCACGTTTGGTTGATTAGTAAAGAATGCCTAAGGCATTAAATCCACCCACAAGGTGGACGGACGACCTGATTATGACCGCATGAAGACGCTGGATGCAGGTCGCTTCCGACCGGTCCTTTTGGAAAATCTATGGGGGAGGCCTATGTCCAGCATTGGACGTCCAACGGCTGATATGATGATGGTGATTAAGTCCGCCTTTGTACTTTTAGTTGCCAACAACATACCATCACGCCTGTATTCCCCTAAGGGTTAGGCAGAGGTGTACCAATGTACACCCACAGTTCGCCGGTACGTTTTAAGTCCCATGTAATAGGGGGCGAGCCTATTGCCATTAACCGGGCACAAATCCTAACTCCGAGCCGCTACTGAGAATTTCATAAAAAAACCCATTAACACTTTTTGCTCGACCTGGGAATCGAACCCAAGACCTCTAGCGTAACAGTCGCGCTTAGGACCACTAGGCTAACGAGGCACTTTTAGTTGTATAAAGTTTAAACAAATAAATAAATATACTTAATCATAGTTACTTACATCTTGTATTAAAATTAACATTTACATAATATAACATGTTATTGATCCCATCTACACGAATGATCACATAATACATGCAATCTATCACATTTCACATGGACGCACTCAAGCGCGGCATTCCTTGAATGATCGATAAATCTCAAGACGCGAGATATCTTGAGATAAATCGATCATCAATCATTACTGAGTTATTGGCTGTATTAGAATAACTTAGTTTGTAGTAATATTAGTCATATTGTGCTCTATTTAAGAGGAATTATCGCTAACTGCAAAACAAAATTGGCCGAATTAAAGAAAAGTAAGTTGAGATGAGTTTAATATGGATTTTCTTTTTAAAGGCTCATTCTCAGCTTAGGCGACAATTCCATTAAATTTTAGGAACGATCTCAATTTATCCTCTTTTGCAGCCTGTCGAAATGACCTGCTTAGCCTTTTCCCAACTATGTTCGCACCCTCTTGGAAATCTAGCATATTGTATTACTGTACACAACATCATCTGCTTAGATAACCTTTTCCCAACTATGTTGGGGTAGGCTTCCAGTCAAACCGGATGCAGCTGAATACCAGTGTTTTACATGGAGCGACTGCCTATCTGACCTCCACAACCCAGTTACAGTTTTAACACTAATTAACATAATTTGGGAGTAAAACTTATTGTCTTGAGGAGTAAGCTGGTGAATGCGTGACGAGAGCGTTACGGAGATGAGTGTGATCGGGCGAATAGAAGTTAAGAGGGAGATGTAAGTTAGTGAAGATAGAAAGAGAGAGAGTTACGTTTCGTATATTACGAAGAAGTTTTACTTCAGTCGTGTGGTCTAAAGCACACGTGTCTTTTTTTTTTTGGCATTGATTGTCGCTAAGATGAGATTTCGACTACTTTTTTAATTAGTATAATTGGCATTCACTTATTTTAGTAACAGGATGTAATTTACATACCTAGATGCCTACTAGTAAATCTACATACATAAATACCATCACGCCTGTATTCCCTGAAGGGCTAGGGAGAGGTGTACCAATATACACCCACAAATCGCCCGTTTGTTTAGGTCCCTTATAATAGGGGACGAGTCTATTGCCAATAACCGGGCACAAATCCTAACTCCGAGCCGCTACTGAGAATTTCATGGAAAATCCCAATAACACTTTTTGCTCGACCTGGGAATCAAACCCAAGACCTCTAGGGTAGCAGTCGCCCTTAGGCCCAATAGGCTAACGAGTCAGGAAGAAAGACTAGTAAATCTATACAAATAATAATATAAGCAACTAGTAATATGAGTCTCACGGGAAATCTATTAAAGATATTTGTATTATTTTTAGCTATTTCGTTCGACCCTTCCTTTATTTCGTAATCATAATAAATGATAACGTTATTATTGTTTTTATGTTGTTTGATATAAACCTTGACCACTTTATTGTAATTAAATCCTACTGTTACAGTTTATGTAGCAGGGTAATTGGTTGTCAGGGGATACCAAATAGTGGCCCTTTTTGTAAAAACTGGCCAAGTTCGTGTAGGTCTTGCCACGAAGGGTTCCTTACAACTGTATAACATTTAGCCGTTGGTCCTGCCCCTGATCTCTTCCCGGTTGTGTCGGATTGCCGTCCCATCGGACTATGATAGTTAGGGAAGAGGAAGTGTACCTGTGTTTGCGCACACACTTGTGCATTATAATATCTCCTGCGTACGTGGCTTCTCTGCATTAAGGTAAGGCGCCGTGGCCGGATGGCCATTAGTTAATTGAGATGTCAAAGAAGTGACGTCATAGTTTAGTATTGTCGTACAAAATCTATGGGGGAATCGCGTTTTGACAGCTCATAAAAAGTATGTCAATTGATTAGTAATTCCAATTCCAAAACCCAATTTCTTTATCTAATCTCAGGGTTTTAGCCGAGCTAATGACGTAGTTCAGGTTACTTGGATCTTGGACCATTCGAAAGACCGTAAAAACCATTGAAAATTAGCTGTCTCTTAACCCCCAACGCAAAAACGACGGGGTGTTATAAGTTTGACGTGTCTGTGTGTCTGTCTGAGACATCGTAGCTCCCGAACGCATGAACCGATTATCATATCGTTTTTTTTGTTCGAAAGGTGTATTAGTCGAGAGTGTTCTTAGCTATGTTTGATTTCCAAATCAGTTCAGCGGTTTCAAAGTTAGCTCTTTTGTTAGCTACGGTAGGGATATTTATTCTTCTGTCGGGGGTTACTTAATTTTCTGTGTTTTTGTTTTATGAATTAATTGCTCTCATAATGTCAATTAGTTAAAATAAATGTCTCTTTACTCCGTGATTTTTTCAGAAGACGGAACAGAATGATGTTCAAGGTAATTGTAAATTGAATGGGAATTTGTTCTGGCGCCATCGCCCGCGAGCTATGTAGATATTAGAAACTGACCTATTTCAAATTTATCTTATCGGAGCAATTTATGCATGAAATTTCGACATCTCAATTTGCTGTAGTTACCCACGCAGATAAAAAAAATGGCGTCTAATGAGAATGTCAGTGTGATTGCTAAAGACTAACTTTATTACATTTTATTTTTAACTAGCTTATGCCTGCGACTTCTTCTTTTATTATATTTTTTGGATTTTTTTATCACTGGAAAATTTTCGTTAACATTGGTCAAGCCGTTTCGAAAACTAGCCGGAACAAATACAGACAACTAGACCATAGTAGCAAACAAGTTTGGGTCATTAAAACTATATTTTGTTATACATAATTTCAATCAGTCCGTATTTAGGTCATTGCAATGGCGTTTATGTATTCCAGATTTACTAATTTCTTTTCACAAAGTTTTACAAACATCAAAACGTTTTATCTAGGTTTAAAACAACCGTAAATTTCTACAAATTGTTATAACTCACGACATTTTGCTATTTTCCGGCATAGAATTTTATTATTAGATAAAATCCGAGTTCAATGCACTTCTATAAAAAATCTGTCAAATCGCTCGTCCCTCAGGAAACTCAGGGAATGTAGGTCGATTGGCGCGAGAATTTAAAATTAGAACGCGGATCTCCGGCCGTCATGATCTGTTCTCGATTACTTTCACTGGATTCAAATTTAGATTGTCAATTATGCTGTATTTGTGTCTATGGTCTACTCAGAAAGTTATCTATGATATTATGTCAGTTTAAAACCTTAATATTGCAAACTATTTCAATTGCTTTTATTTAATTGGTGGCCCAGGGGCTTCTCTTTGTGAAGGAGCTCGTCCGGGGAAATACTACCACCTTACCAGCAGCAAAACCTTAAAGCAGCGTTGCTGTGTTCCGGTTTGAAGGGTATGGGTGCCGTGTAATTACAAGCACATGAGACATTACAACTTTATCTCTGGGATAGTAATGCATTTCCAAAGCCTCTGGTATTGCAGACGTCTATAGGCAGCGGTGACCACTTAACTTCAGGTGGGCCGGCGGCGTGTTTGCCACCCATGACAATTAAAAAAAATTATTGTGGAAATCTTTTCTCATGGGTATTTCGATATACGCCCATGTATGTTACGTGATTTTTTGTAGTTTAGGAGCCCGTTCGCTCCATCCGTGCCAGAGTGCTAATAGGACTATGAGAGTGAGGAAAGAGGGAATGAAACGTGTTTGCATATACATTTGTGCGTTGTAATATCACCTTCTTACTTAGCTAGTCTTCATTGAGATTGGCCGCCGCATTTTTTTAAATTTAAAGCATTTATTTCAATTGGACCATTTATAAGCACTTTTGAATTGTCAAGAATTTAGACAGAAAGTAGAAGCTAGTTTCTCGTTACAAAACGTAGGTTTCTTTGGAGAAGAACGAGCAAGAAACTGCTTGGACACTCTTTTAATTTGGTTTTACAAAATCCTGGTTACAATATTCTTTTTACTTCTATATGTGAAAACAATAAAGGTGAATAAAAAACAAAATGAAGTAAAATTTCAATTGTGTCACTGTACATGTCACTTGAGGAAGACAGAAAGAAAATGAACTGCTCTCTCTTGCTCCTACAGTACTTAATATACGAAGCGTAACTCTCTCTCTTTCTATCTTCACTAATTTATATCTCCCTCTCAACTTCCGTTCGCACGATCACACTCATTTCCGTAACGCTTTCGTCTCGCATTCACCAGCTTACTCCCCAAGTAAAGCGTGCGTAAAGAAGTTTTACTTCAAAAAAATAAAAATGTTAGCCGTGGCAGTTAAGAGATGACTAATCCCAATTGACAGCGCCAGTTCACAAACATGAATTCAGTTGGTTATTATCCTTACTCACAAAATCATAGAAACTATCTTATTTACCCAGTTTGATAATGAACAAGACAATATACTAGCTACAATACGAGCTTGGCAACCCGCCAGGATATTTTTTCAAGCTAGCCAAAAGTAGTACGGTCAGCCACACGTCAGATCTGCGAATACCATCCATACGTGTGTGGAGTAACCGGCGTTGTCAATGTCAATTTGTTACCATGGAAAGCGCTCAACTGTACTGGCACGACAAATTGTTAGTGCATTTAGAAAAATCCGGCCGAGCGCGATCCTGAATTGCCACGAAGGGTTCCCTACAAAAACAGATTCAATAAACACATTTCTTGCATTCATAACTTTATTTTAATATTCTTTTAATACTATATTCCATGCGGTGTCACCTGCGTTTAGTTACGTTTTTGGTTACTGCTCTGCTCCCGTTGTTCGTAGCGTGATGTTTAATACGTATAAACCTTCCTTTTGAATTTCTCGATGAAAACAGCATTCAGCAGCACTGCCTCGTTGGCCTAGTGGTCCTAAGCGCGACTGCTACGCTAGAGGTCTTGGGTTCGATTCCCAAGTCGAGCAGTGTTATTGGGTTTTTCTATGAATTTCTCAGTAGCAGCTCGGAGTTAGGACTTCTGACCGGTTAATGGCAATAGGCTCGCCCCCTATTACATGGGACCTAAAAACATACCGGCGAACTGTGGGTGTACATTGGTGCCTAAACCTCTGGGGAATACAGGCGTGATGGTATGTATGTGTATGTATGAAAACAGCATTAAAATCCGTTGCACAGACGGCGGAAAGTGACTTTGTTTTATACTATATAGAGATTAATTTTTATAGCGGCAGTAGAAATACACTGTCTGAAAATTTCAACTCTCAGACAAACAGACGGACGGACAGACAGAGTTCTTAGTAAAAGGCTTCCGTTCGCAATTTTCGGGTGCGGAACCCTAAAAAAACATGTCTACTCTGCCCACTAACTGATGTGTTCAATCAATGTCATGGATTATCAAGAACACTGCTGATTCTGTAACTAAAAATAGATAGGCAATGACAGTTTGGTGTAGCGAGATTGTCCACTTATGTTCTTTTAGTGCGTGTGCGCATATTACCCGGCTTTAACAGAGCTAATGCAACTACCTAGCTAAATACTCCGAGGTGTCACTTACGTCTTGGTTTACTGCTACGCCCCCGTTGGTCTTAGCGTGATTTTCTATACGTTTAAACCTTCCTCTTGAACCACTCGTATCTAATGATGGAAACCGGATTAAAATCGGTTGCGTAGTTTAAAAGATTTGAGCGTACAGAGAGACAGACGGCGGGTAGCGACTTTGTTTTATATACATTACGACCAGCCCGCGACTTCGTCCGCGTAGCTTATTTCACCCGCGTTAAGTTACGTCTTTCGTTACTGCTCGGCTCCCGTGAGCTGTAGCGTGATGGTATATAGTCTATGTTAGTCAGGAATGATGTAGCTATCCAATGGTGAAAAAATGGTCAAAACCGGTCCAGTAGTTTCTGAGCCTATTCGTTACAAACATACACACACACACGAAAATACAAATCTTTCCCCTTAATAATATTAATGTAGACTAGTTCGTTCGCGTCAAATTTGAAATATTATCCCACGGGAACCGTACATTTTTCCGAAACAAAAAATGTCCTATGTGTTTTTCCACACTACAATTTATCTCAGTGCCAAATTTCACCCAGGTCCGCCTGTCGTAAATGGCGGCTTTTTTTTTCCCAACACCTCCAACAAATATTATTATATTTATTTGGCTTCTCAACAATGAGTACAGTATACTATATAATTTGTACATTTCAAACTTAATTCTAAGTGCCCCATTACTTATAGGGAATCACAGCATGCACTATAATATTATGCGCGGGTTTTAAAATAATTAATCGATTTTGAACAAATATTTTTTTTTGTTTTTTACATTAGCAGAAACCTACCTATATTTTAGCCAATGTACACAAAGACTCCTTCCCTTCCTTCCTTCTTTCTTTCCTTCCTCGAGAACTACTCTATCCATTGGTGAAAACAGCATAAAAATTAGTGCAGTAGTTTTTGAGTTTTTCGCGAACAGAACGACAGACAGACGCGGCGGAGGACTTTGCTTCATAATATGTAGTGTTAGTGAAGTAATGATAAAAATATTAATGTGTCTCTTTTCGTTTCAGCAAGGTATTGGCGTGGAGCTGGTGCGCGCGCTGGACAGCCACCCGCCCAGCATCTCCAACGTCTTCTGCGAGTGTGACTCCAAGGATGATGTCGTAAGTACACAACGATTTGTGTAAAAAAACTAATGAGAGTGATGGGGTCAACTGGCCTGACTATAGTAATACCAGCCTATAATTGTCCTATAGCAGGGCAAAGGCCTCTTCTCATACAGAGAAGGCACGAGCATTGATCATCACGCTTGCTTAAGGCGGATTGGCAATTTCAGACTTATATTAATTACAAGTCCAGGTTTCCTCACGATGTTTTCCTTCACCGATGTCAATGATGTCCTAAATTAACTTAAAAAGTTAAGAAGTCAAGTCTTAGGAAGTCAGTCAAGAATTGAAAAAGTCACATTGGTACTTACAGTAGCCGCCATGAGTCGTGAGCACAAACGTCAACTAAATTTTTGCACTTCGTTCATTTGCACTAATCGCGTGCAGCATCAGCGCCCCAAAAAACCCAGAAAGGAACCTTAAAACTCAAAAATGAACATGACGCCTGTGCTCACGACTCGTGGCGGCTGCTTTAACTGGTTTCGTACCCGCAACCTCATGCATGCCTTAACCACTGGGCCATCGCGACAATCGACTCGCCTGGTTAACTAGTGTTTATTCGAATTGCGTTCAACTCACTGATGTGTCGTAGGGTAGGGCCAGTGGCGAAGCTTGTTGAAGGGAGGGCTCTTCAATCGAACTGCAGCGAAACTCAAATAGAGGGTAAAGATTTTTCACAAAGGGAACAATAATTATCTTTATTTTTGCCCGGGATCTTTAGCGTACAGTTAACAGTTTGAGTGGGATAGTAGATATAATATTTTACGAATTTTTGCTTACGGTGACACTTCACATGGCAATTAGTCCAAACATTCAGGTTAATTGCCCGCTTGGTTAGGTTAATTCTCAGTAGCAGCTCGGTGTTAGGATTTGTGCCCGGTTAATGGCATTAGGCTCGCCCCCTATTACATGGGACCTAATTACCTGAACATACCGGCGAACTGTGGGTGTACATTGTTACACCTCTGCCTAATCCTTCGGGGAATACAGGCGTGATGGTATGTTATTTAGGTTACTTGAGTTATATAAAATATACCCTATGGCTATTAGAATAAAGTTGTTAGTTGCTAGATGGCGTGCAATGTTGATGCTAAAACCAACCCACAGATGCGATAGAACCTCGGCACACATTTTTTGTTGCACTTTTGCATCACAAGATGGCGTTGTAGCAAAAGGATTATTTTATCTTTAATCTTCTACAAACATCTCGAGTTAACTCATACCATCACGCCTGTATTCCCCGAAGGGTTATGCAGATGTGTATCAAAATACACCCACAGTTCGCCGGTATGTTTAGGTCTCACGTAATTGCCATTAACCGGGCACAAATTCTAACTCCGAGCTGCTACTGAGAATTTAAAAAAAAAAACCCAATAATACTTTACTCGACCTGGGAATCGAAGCCAAGACCTCTAGCGTAGCAGTCGCGCTTAGGATCACTAAGCTAACGAGGCAGTTGAAGTTAACTCGATTCAAGATTTTCCGAGTTGGCACATCACTATAAAAGATCATACTCATAGCCTTAACTAGGCATGTTGCCTATCAAACTAAGCAACATTGAGCCAAAATTAATGATGGAAAAAAAGATTTGTTTTTAGTGTGAAATATCACTATTTATGGTAACTTCTGTAAAATTGAAAGGAAACCGTTTGTCTTGGTGTGGGCATGTAAAGAGGAGGGATGAGACGCATGTGACCAACAGAGTTATGAATATGAATGTGGATGGATGGAGGGGAAGAGGGAGGCCAAAGAAAAGATGGAAGGATTGTGTCAGGAATGATATGAAAGAGAAGGGAGTCAGTGATAGCATGACTGTTGACAGGACAGCGTGGAAGAAGAAAACATGTTGCGCCGACCCCAAGTAACATGGGATAAGGGCAGGAAGATGATGATGATCACTGTTTATGGTAACGCGCAATGTTACGCACGGAAATCATTGTGTAAGGAACAGTACAGGTATCGTAGAAATGATATCAATTATGTCAAGAATATCTATATGGCTTCGTTAAGTATCAGTTCACACCCGACACACACTTAAATTAAAACCCTCATATGTTTTGCATACGCTGTTACTCTATTTAGCTAAAAGGTACTAAGTATCATCTATTTTAACCAGCATTACTACTATTCTCAATAATAAAACGACCACTCGTATTTTCCAAAACAATTCCAGTTCAATATCATAGAAATTGAAGCTAATAAATGTATTTTTTCTGTTTATACTTTCCCTTTAGGGCTCATTAAAAATATTTCTGAATGCACAATTAATTAAATTGCATAAAAAAAGTTTTGATGTAAAACCATAAGCGTAGCAATCTCGTAGTACGTTCGTAGCAACTCCGTAGCACTTGCTACGTAGAATCCTTTAAAATTGTAATCCTTGAAAACACAAAAAGGATAATTAGGGGACACCCGGATTTGAACCGGGGACCTATCGATCTGCAGTCGATTGCTCTGCCACTGAGCTATATCCCCGTTGAAAGCTCAAGCCAAATACAGGCACATATTGTAATACTGACATTGCGTAGGACGAAGATAATGGAACACCAATATAGTTTGAGCTATTCATTTGTTTTCAATAAACCTTCAATTTGTTCGAGAAGAAAGGTCTTGCTAAAATAGTTGTTTGTATGATATCATAGGTCATTGAACTTGTTTATCTAGAGAGATTCTCATGGAATACTTTTATTTGTTATTTTCTTTGAGAAAATAGTTAGAAGTATCGTAAATCAGGATTTATTTTGTTTTGCTGATGTTACGGAACTATGGGGAATATATGGGGTTACATCAAAATTGCTGACGCCGGATAAAACGCACACATTTAGGAAAATATATTTAAAAAAATATATTTTGTACATGGACGAGGCGAAAGGAGTGTGTAATAATCGTCGCAGGTAGCGTTCTGTGGTTTCTGCCTGCCCCCAAGAGTAAAAGGCGTGAGTTTATGTGTGTATGTAGTTGGCATTCTGGTGTCCTTAAATTAATAAAGGTGTTTTTTATTTTCAGACTATTACCTGTGACTGTGAAGCTACTCCTGCCTTCCAGCTGAAAGCCTTCAGCCAACGAGGGGAGAAAGTAGAAGTCTCCCATTACAGAGTAAACGTTAACAGGTGAGGAAACTTCGTTACCCCCATTTACATGGGACCTAAACATACCGGCGAACTGTGGGTGTACATTGGTACTCTGCCTAACCCTTCGAGGAATACAGGCATGATGGTATGAAACTTCATCATCATCATCAGCCTTATTGGTAACTAGACACCATTTACCCATGCCACATCCGTGTCTCGGAAAGCACCTAAAGCCGTTGGTCCCGGTTGTCATTCGTAGATCTTTGACAGTCGTTGCGGATAGTCAGAAGCCAGGAAGTCTGACAACCAGTTTTATCAAGAGCTATCGTGTTGCCCAGCAACTGAGTTGTGGAGGTCAGATAGGCAGTCGCTGCATGGTATTCAGCTGCTTCCGTTTAGACTGGAAGCCGGCCCCAACGTAGTTGGAAAAGGCTATGCAGATAGCAACTAGCTTCAACTTTTAAATGTAACTTCTTGACAATTCAAGAGAGCCAGTAAATGGTCTAATCGAAATAAATGCTTTGATTTTGACTTTTTATAGACACAAATAACCAATAATTCCAAGGCTCAATTTTACAGTAAAATTGAATTTTTAATTGCTTTAAAATCAATTAATAGTTAGTCAATTGCATTACCGTACAAAGTCTATGGGGAATCGTGTTACGAACGCTCATTAACAGTACATATGTCAATTAATTGGTTGTGTCTCCTACGTTAATGTTTCACATTCTATCGTGTTGTTCTTTTAACTAGACAAAACCTTTTTGGTAACCTCCATAAACTTTTTCTTTTTTTGTTTTGACAACTGACATTTCAAATGTCAAAATAATATAGTATTGGAAATTCAGACGTTCTAGTAAAAGTCTATTATTAGACTGAAAGAAAGAATTTCAGTTCTATAAAAACAATAATTATAATAGTATTAATTGCCCTCCATTCCATTTTCAGATTCAGGGCCCGTTTGAACGTAGTCTGCGTGACGGACAAGTTGACGGGCGAGCTGAAGTGCGACGGCTGGCCTGAAGTGAAGGTGGCATTGGCGCCAGTAGGGGCACTAAGGCCTAATGCCACTGAAAGCAACTTGCAACAACTTGTCAGGTGTGTACAGTTTACAACATTTAGTACTTCATTATTCACTGCCTCGGTAGCCTAGTGGTCCTAAGCGCGACTGCTACGCTAGAGGTCTTGGGTTCGATTCCCAGGTCGAGGAAAAAGTGTTATTGGGTTTTTCTATGAAATTCTCAGTAGCAGCTCGGAGTTAGATTTTTGTGCCCGGTTAATGGCAATAGGCTCGCCCCTTATTACATGGGACCCAAATATACCGGCGAACTGTGGGTGTACATTGTTTCACCTCTGCCTAACCCTTCGGGGAATACAGGCGTGATGGTATATATATATATATATTCATTATTCACTCAAATGTCTTCCTGATGGTGGCGTGTTAGTTAGATCATTAGGTTCCTTTCAAGATAGTTGAGCTAGATGTTGATGATTCTCGCGTCATGTTCGTGAACGGGCGATGTCAGTTGGGATTGGTCATCTCGTAACTGCCATGGCTCTATTATTATTATTTCGTTGTTTTCATAAAGAAGCAACAAGATTATTGTAATCAGTTTTTTTGTAAAAACCTAATTGAAAAGAGTGTCCGTGGAGTCTCTGGCTCATTCTTCTCCATAGATACTTACCTAAGTTTTGGAACTAGCTTGAACTTTACGACTAACTGTTGAAATAAATGCTTTAACCTCTCTTGAAGAACGTCGTTTTTTCACTGTCATCCAGAATAAAAATAATTTCTAACTACTTACCTCTAAATTCCAGTGACATAGTAGTGAATGCGCTGCGCAGTAGCAACCTGCAGTTCAACCTATCGCAGTACCCGACGTGCCCGCGCCTGCGCAGGTATGTCGAGACACCCGGCCCCAGGCTGCCGCTACATTACGATGCTATGGTGAGTAATATTTCTAATACCTATTATATTGCAAAGCAATGCCAATGGGGCGGCCATTATTAGTTGTAGAACCGATGACCGTTGCGGTAGAGGTGTTCTTGAGTGGAGACCGTGAATCGGCAAGCGTAATGTGGCGTATCTCAGGCTCGGTGGAGCGACGATCTTTACAGGGAGCTGGTCGCCACTGGATGAGAGTTGCCGAGAACCGAGCTAAGTGGCGTGCGATTGGAAATGGTCTATGTCCAGCAGTGGACCGTTGCTCTAACATAGTGAGCGCAAAATTGCCTATCGTATTCCGTGCATATTTTTGATGTGAAATATCTATAGCCGCACGTAAAACCGTTTGCTGTCGTGGCGACGAATGCCGTGGCGACGCGACGCTATATAATGGTAGAATTGAGTTGTCACAATTTGTAATCATTTTTTGAATTTAAAATCTTTGAGTTTAATGAAAATAAATGTTTATTATGTAAACAGTCATAATCGTGGGTAGTATTTTATTTTTACAATATGCCATATTTAGTTCCTGTCAAAATCAGGTCTTTTATGCATATTACTTGTTCAAAATAATTTCGATATTTCACGTCTGTCAGGCGTCCCGTGACGGCTGAATTTTTTTCTAAAACCGGGAACTGACCCCGTACTTGTTCTGCTTCCAGTTACAACAAGACCGCCACATGTACACGTCCACTCCTAACTCCACCGCCGGCAGCGCCACCCTCCTCGGAGAGAAGCGGCTGCTCGTCAAACTGGTCTGCGCTAAGGACTTGGGAGGTAAGCAGTACTTCAAAAACACGGTTGGCGCAGCGGCTGAGCGATTGACTGCTGCGCTGCGTGTCGCGGGTTCTTTTCCTGCATGAAACAAATATTTGTATGAAGTATAGATGGTTGAACTGGATCTAGTTATGTGTGTAATAGTAGAAATTTCAAAATGAAACGTTCAAAAACCATGAATTTTTTGAGTGTAGACATTACCAATCAATTGACATACTTTTTCTAACCTGTCAAAACGCAATTCCTCCGTAGTTTTTTTGTATGTCAATAGTAGGTAAACTGTGACGTCACTTTTTTGACATCTCAATTCACTATATATTTTGATTTCAAAGCAAGTAGAAATCGAAATTTATAGTTTCTTTAAAAATTCATCGGGTTTTCAGAGCTAAAATAAACTGCTATTTTTGTTAAGTTGTGTCTTGGAATTATTGTTTTAATGGTGTCATCTACACAATTCAGCTTTACTTATTTTTGAAACACGATTTCTCCTGAAATTTCCAGGTAAAACTGGCTGCATAGCGCCGTACTGCGTGGTGGAGATGGACGAGCCTCCACAGAAGAACCAGACGGCCTTCAAGAAGGGCACCACCAACCCTCAGTGGGAGGAACACTTCCTATTGTGAGTATATGAAGTACCTACCATTCGATTAACAAGGCTTTTAATATACCGGCCATTTTTAACCCCCGACTCAAAAACGACGGGGTGTTATAAATTTGACGTGTCTGTGATTGTGTGTCTGTCTGTGGCATCGCAGCTCCTGGATGCATGAACCGATTTTGATTTTATTTTTTGTATTTGAAAGGTTAATTAGTCGGGAGTGTTCTTAGCTTTGTTTGATGGAAATCGGTTCAGCGGTTTCAAAGATATCAGCTCTTTTGTTAGCTACAGTAGTGATTTTTTTTTTCTGTCGCGGGTTACTTAAAATTTTTAATTTTGTGTTTTTATACTATTATATATCAGCTATTTACTATGTGTAACTCTGTAATTTGGTTACGTCTCCACAGTGACCTGTCCCCGCAGACGGCGGAGCTCCTGTTCGAGGTGTACGACCGCACGGGTCCCCCGTCACCAGGCGGCGGGGCCTCGCAGAACAGGTGAGAATTAACTGATAATAATCCAAAAAAATAATAAGGCTTGTTACAGTCAAATAAACAGATACAAGTGTTGTCAATTATAATAAAGAGGCGAATATAAACTTTTGTAAGAGTCTATTAAAAAAAAAAAAAAAATTACTAGCCTAATATTGTCCCACTGCATGGCAAAGGCCTCTTCTCATTCAAGGCACGAGTATTGATCACCAATTCGAAACGGAAATTTCAGACTTATATTCATTATAAGGTGCAGTAGCAAAGCGATTGGCTGCTGCGCTGCGTGTCGCGGGTTCGATTACCGCACGGAGCAAATATTTGTATGGCCTACTACTTTGTTTCGGGTTTGTCCATTTGTGTACATAAGTTTGTCTTAGTAAATGCACCCACGGTTCAGGAGAAATTCCTAGTGTGGCGCAAAGCTTCCTCACGATATTTCCCTTTACTGATGTCAGACATGTCCAAAATAAACTTAGAAAGCCAATTAGCCGAAGTAAACATTAAATTATTTATTTATTTATTTATCAAAACTTTTTGCACATAATGTAAATAATACACTGTACAAAGGCGGACTTAATGCCTTTGGCATTTTCTACCAGTCAACCTTAAGGTGACGCAGAGACAAAACATAGTAGGCGTAAGGAACAGAAAGTTTCCAGGAATGAAATATAATAAATACATATATACATACATGCAAACAAAATATACAGAGTAGAGAAAGCCAAAAAAAATTATAATACATAGGTGGAGAAATATAAGAAACTAATTGTGAGGCGAGTCTGCCAACTTCATAAGCAAGTGTTCACGAGCTTTTACTTTTTATTATTCTTTTTATTTTTATTAATTATTTTACGGAGTTACAAAAATCGTGTCCTACGCTATCCCTCAGGTTCCTAGGTCTCGGTCTCGTGGGAATAGACGAGCTGCTGGCTGCTCCGTCACAGCGGCAGCAGATCGCGCTGCAGACGCGGCCCATGGAAGAGCATGACGTCAGTGGCACTCTCACTGTTGAGGTAACTATGTCTGACGTGTATTTTATACCTTAGGTATGTTTTCCCGGTACAAGCTCGCCACGCTATTGCTAAACATTGCAATTCCTGAAAGCCAACTGTGGCGACCACAGGAAAAGCGCCGCCCTCGAGTCGTCACCCTCGAGTCGTCACCTTCTTATTATAAAAAATCTTTTAACGCATACAATTTAAAGTCGTAATTTGAATGGCATATTATTTTTTGTGTATTGATAACCTCAAGGCGGCTGCCTCTCATATATAAGTGGGTTTGCATCTAGACAATTATTGGTCTCATATGCAATTATGCAATTTACAATTCTATATCTATTGGTTTTAAGTTAATTATCAATTTATCTTTAGAAACTGCTCAAATATAAAAAAAAAAAAATATATATATATATGTACCATCACGCCTGTATTCCCCGAAGGGTTAGGCAGAGGTGTAACAATGTACACCCACAGTTCGCCGGTATATTTAGTTCCCATGTAATCTGCACATCTAATGACACTCACTGTCATGTAATGTGAACTGCCTCGGTAGCCTAGTGGTCCTACGCTACGCTAGAGGTCTTGGGTTCGATTCCCAGGGCGAGCAAAAAGTGTTAGTGGATTTTTCTATGAAATTCTCAGTAGCAGCTCGGAGTTAGGATTTGTGCCCGCTTAATGACAATAGGCTCGCCCCTTATTACATGGGACCCAAATATAATCATTTACAATAATCGGTCTGACTGAATAAAGGCCAAAGCTTTCTAAAAAAAAATGCTAGGTACTCCTGGAGACATTCTGATTTCATCAAAACTGCATTTGGAAACTCCATTATCTTTTGCAGTTCCTCTTCATCGAGGGTGCTGACATCCCAGACCTGGGCTCCAGACCCGTCAAGATCAAGGAGAGTCTCCGCACCATGTCACCACATGGACACACCACCACCACCACTAAGACTATCTTCAAACAGAATGGTATGTCATGGGAACTTTGAATGTTTAGAACATAAAGGCTTTGTTTATGTAACCTGTATTGTCCCACTGTTGGGCAAATCTCCCCTATTTCCTTCCACTCATCCCTACGCATTGCCAATTGAGACTTACAAAAACTTAAATTCTGAAGGTAGACTTCAGATAGATTTCTGTAGTCCATCAAGTCAAAGTCCTAAATTGTCCCACGGGAACACAAAAACGGGATATTAATTATCCTTTGTTTTACGCTAGATCACTGCCCTGTTGGTCTCGTGGTCCCAACCGCGACTGATGAGCGTGGGGTCCCGGGTTCGATTCCCAGGTTGGGCAAAAAGTGTTTTTGGGTTTTTCCATTAGGATTTGCTCAGTAGCAGCCCGGAGTTTGGAAGTTGGTGGTGTGACACCCACGTACCTCGGAAAGCACGTAAAGCCGTTGGTCCCGGCTGTCATTCGTAGATCTTGGACAATCGTTAGTCAGAAGCCAGGAAGTCTGACAACCAGTCTAACCAAGAGACATCGTGTTGCACAGTAACTAGGTTGTGGAGGTCAGATTGGCAGTCGCTCCATGTAAAACACCGGTATCCAGCTGCAACCTGTTAGGCTGGAAGCCGACCCCAACATAGTTGGGAAAAAGACTAAGCAGATGATGAGCCAAGCGTTAAAGCATCCATCGGGTTTATAATATGCGCCATTCTCAATCTAAACTTAATATTATACATGTAAAAGTAACTCTGTCTGTCTGTTACGCTTTCACGACTAAACCACTAAACCGATTTTGATGAAATTTGGTACGGGGTAAGTTTGAAATCCAAAAAAGGACATAGACTACTTTTTATTCTGCGGATTCAACCGCACTGACCTACATTTATACGGACAAAGTTACTGGCAAATGCTAGTCGGAGTCATAAACAATTGACTGTAGGCCAGTTAAATTAATATGTCAAAACCCACACCTATTAAAACTGAAATCATATCAGCCTATAGGCCTCCCTCAAAGAGTGCCAACCATACCAGTGCTACGCAGCCCGCCACCTTCTTAAAATCATCGGTCCACCGTGCAGCAGGGCCTCCCACACTACGTTTGCCTAAATGTGGTCACCACTCCAACACGCGTCTGCTCCACCGACCGTCTGTCCGTCCGCAGACATGACAACATGGTAAATCTACAAATGACATCAATTTTATGTTTCAGGTCACGACAACTCTCAACTAACAGAGTCAGCTCTACGGGAACTAGAGCTGAGCCCCACAAACGCAGCAAACAAGTCCACACTCATCATACACTCTGTGCAGAGGGTGAGAGAGCATTTTTTTAGCACACCTCTAGTGTACTGGCGGTAAAAGAGATTAGTGTGTAGGTGACTGGCGACATTAATGTTATTAAGGACTACTGTACAAGCGACCGTACAGGCGTACGTGTACAAGCGGCGTACTACTGTACTGTACTGTACAAGCGAGCAAATGTGTACCTAGTTACTTGTGTATGGATCACTCAAATAATATGAAGTGTAAAAAGAGGTAACTAAGTACGTAACATTGACCAAAAAAGATTGCTGGGAAACGACTTTCATTTCTTGTGCGAAAAATCAATATCGTAAATTTATTTAGTGTAGAGCGCAATGTAACATAAGGTAAATATTGTACCTACCTTTAAAGTTTAGTTACAATATTCAAAACTCACGTTAGCGAATGCTTTCCGGATATATAAATGAAACGTCATTAAAACAATACTTGGGAACGAATTTACGAAAGGCGCCGTAAAAATGACGCTAAAATAATTTTGATCAGTCGCCAAGAATGAAGTTTTTTTACACCGGATTGTGAATGCCAGTCTGATAAGCAGTTACCACACACTGAAATTACAGTTGCCTGCCTCAGGTATAGATTTCACTAGTTGTCTGTGTACTTTATTATTTTGCGGTGTGTACTAGTGAGTTCTAGTTGCTCTGACACCGACTAGCGGACTAAAAATAAGAGTAATAATGAAATATTACTTATTTTGTATGGTATGTTATTTAGGGGAACGCTAATTATTACAAGAAATTGAAAACACTGTTATTGAATCCATATTTTGTACAAGTTTTCGTAGAAAATGTGACACCGAAGCAAGGTACAAAAAAAGTAGCACAATTATTTTATAACAATATATTTGGCATAAAAAATATTATTACACAATGTTTTTGAGATTTTCTACCAAAATAGTAGAAAAATATAAAATAATGTTGGTAATATCTGAAACAAAATTACGCAGTTCTTGTTTCTACTTATTACGTAAGATAGCGTTCTCCTAAACAATAGCCTATACATACCCCAAAACACTGTATATAAATAGTGTGTCTCCAAAGTCCCAGCAAGACCCCATCATGACCCCATTTATGAGATGTACCTAAATATTAACAAGTTGTTGGTTTTCCTTTACATTGCGTGCGTGTGCTGTGATAACCAATCAGGAACCGAAGAAATCTATTAAGGTGAGATGTTTTACTAATTTTGTTTAGATTTTTTAGTTTATTTTAGTTGCTGGATTAGGATTTGAAGTGGTTATTACCAATAGGTGACAATGTTACAGTGAGTAGGAATAAAGATTATTATTATTAGTAGGTTCTACTTATGCTCATATTTTATGATTTTAAGTATTTAAATAATTGAAGGGAAAATACATACACACAAAAAGCTTAAAAATATATTTTTTTGAAGTAAAGACTTTTGGGAAAACTGATAAAACACAAAGGCACTTGATAGGCACTTGATACATTACGCTTCGAATAGCCCATTTTAAGCTCTATTTATTCAGAAAGTTTATACTTAATATCGATGCCAAATAATTTAGTATAAAAAAAATATTAAACATTCTTTTAAGTAAATAATACTTGTTAGGTTAGACAAAAAAAATGACTTTGTAAATAAAATTATATATTTTTAAATGAACACACCTATTTAATATTGTTAAGGTGTGTTTCAGTAACCCTTCTGAAAATATTGTAAAAAACAATACAAACGAATATAATTTTAGCGCTTTTAGATCGTAACTAAAGTGTTGTCTGCTAAGATTCGCTAATTCTGCGTTAGAAGTTAACGCTTAGAGTAGCTTTAAGCGCTTTAGCGCGACGGAAACTAGTTTAGAACTATGTTGTACCTGTGTAAGATAATTATCCTAAGCATGATCATTTTATTTTGGGAGTTATTTTATGGTAAATTGTATTTATGGCAACCTTAATAAACTATGAAGGGAGGGATCTATGGTTCAACGGAATTGATTTAAAAATACGACAGGTTTAAATGTTTGAACTGTCAGTGTCACAAAATATCTCCCAAATCCCGTGTGCTGTGTTGCCATACTAACCCCGCAAAAAATCTACCCAAAAAGATGGAAATAACCGACTCGGGGAAATTCATCGAAGTGGAGAGAGCTGAAGCGGATTCCGAAGTACCTCGAGAGAGTGACACGATTGATGAGAGTGAGAATGAGACAGATTTACCTGTGACAGTCAGTCCTAACGCCTCTCCGGGAAAGACGGTGAGGATTAAGGAGAACGGTGCGAAGGCTAACGGCGACACTGAGGTAAAGTCTTGTTTGTGGTTTTCTCTTTTTTTAATACTAAAATATTAACTTTCCTTTGTTTTGTGCACAGTTTTTTGTAGTTTAGTTGGTGATGTTGCGACAAAATGACAAATTATTATTTGAATTGGGGGTTTTATATTTATTTTCTCACTTAATTTAATGCCCAATAAACTTCACTTTGCTACAATGTGTTTAATCGATATCACAATACCTTATACTAAATTGTACGATTCCCTTTTGCCCTGACTTTGGGTAGATATTGCGTTTAAATATTAAAGTCTCAATCAAATATATTGTCCTTTCAGCAGGGCGACTACGTACACCAACAAAATGAGAACGTTCCACCGGAGCCCGCGCCTCGCAAGAGGAGAAGGGACTTCTTTGGGACTATTAAGAGAAGGTATGTATTTACACAGCTCATAGCCTAGTCACAAGTTTTTCGTGACGATTGAATAGAGCACAATAGGTATTTATATATTAGACCCTTTCCACAATTACATCAGGGATCCCGGTGTACCTCTACAAGTCAGGGGGAGGGGGGTGTTTGACGCCCCCCGTAGCGTCAAAGGAGAGGGGCGAACAACGTGGCCAACGTGGCCTAGCTGTGGATCTTCATAATCTAGTTTAAATTTACTTCGGCATACTTTAGTAAGAATTAGAAAAGCCTACTTTACCTTACCTTTGACTTACTTACGTGTTTCATTTCTAGACTAGGCCGGTCCCGCACTCGCGGTGCGTCTCTGGACCTCACAGATTCTGAGCTCGAGAACCAGAGCCGCATCCGCAGCATCAGTGCCGAGAGGAATGCACATGGTGAGTCCACGTTCAAATGTAATACATGTTTCTCTGCTGCTCTCTCAAGCTGCAAGATCTACGGGGTGTAAAATGCCACATATTACATACCCATCATCGCGTGTAGAACCTGGATGAGTCTGACAAAGGAGCGTAGAGATTGGCACATACAAGAAAGAGAAGTCATCCAGCAGCGAGTGTAGTTGGGCTGTGACTGATGGTGATGATCATTATGCTGGTTGGGCTACCCTGATTGAAAATTCACGTCTTACTAAGATCTGTGTTTTGGACTGTGGTCTACCTATTACCATAGAAACCATTCTCAGCCTACAGCTGTATCTTATGCAGGTTCTCTCAAGGTTATTATAGTAACTAATACTGCCAATCTTCATTCCAACAGAGAAAGCGCTATCCATCCCCAACAGAAACGTGTACTCAGCGGGGGCGTCGCCTGCGCAGTCCGGAGACGAGTCCAGGACGTCCAGGAGGTATGGTCATTAATTCATTACATACATCGTCGCATTGGTCAGAGTCTATAGGGCACGGAGAAGTACAATTAATACTTTGCCAAGGAGATAATAGTAAAAATAACGTTAATTAGGTCGGTCAGTCACAAAAGTAACACAAATAAATTTGATACATAGGCAATAGAGAATTTTTTGACTACCTACTTCAATAGTCATGTTATTGAAACAATTTGTATTTGACCAAAAAAATAACACACATCTGATGTACCAAAAATAATTATATTTGGTCTGAAGTGACTGCGGTATTTATGATTGTAAACACACTCACAGGAAATTGGTAAAAACGGGATTTAGGGGACTAAGTGTGCAAAATTTAAAAAAGTTTCGGCAGTTTTTTCTGTCAGGTGGTAAATTTTTGTATAGGAGAAATTAGTAGTGTATTTAGAACAAACCAATTATTATTTCACTACTTCGTGGATCAGAAAATTTGTGTGAGTGTGTCTGTACGCGATTGAATAGTCAACTAGTTTTTTTTAATGTTACCAACTTCTTAAAAATTAAATAGTTGGTAGAAATATAATACCAAATGGGCCATTAGAAACCAAGACATAATAATCATTATAATTTAAATATCTGGTAAAGGTAATATAAGAATTTAAATTAATGCCTAAACAACCTCGTCAAATTACAATGCTTCTTCTTGGACCTTATTTATCACTTTGGTGGTCGGGACCTTTCAGTAAAAGGGCTTCTGATAAATCTTCATAACCTCATTATCATGTATCATTCTCTCTGATAAGGTTAGCCTTTGAACGTTAGTAATAAGTATCATTTTGTGTATCCCATCAATAAAAGTATATTTACAGAAAAGATTGACTAAAGAATATTTTCCTTCATCGAAAACGAAATTTAGGAAATCTAGGTACCTATTGATTCTATAAACGGTCAAAAACCTTTTATATGATAGACTTTTTTAGTAGTTTTTGAGTAGAAGTTCAGTTCTTAATGGATTTAGCTTTAAAATAACCGATTGGCAAAGCCCAAGCTTATGAAAATAAAAACGAATTTAAAAATATGCTTGGGTAATACCTAAAAAACGTAGATGCTTGGCAAGACTACATTATTTCTAATTTTTAACAAAATTATGTTCTAAATTTATATATTTCTAGATATTACTAACTTCACCGCTTAACTAAAATAATGCTGTCTTGCCATAGTATTTTTTACTGTTTAGTGTATGGCAACATCGAAACTAATAAAAGATTTTTCTCTTTTTTCCATCTGTCAACACTCACAATGCGCTGGGGGTAATGGCACTCTGCAATCTGGTAACACCGGTTTTTTCATACTAAACTATTTTACATTACCTACATTTCTACATCAAATGCGTGAATGAAAATGCTTGATATTATATTAATTTTTGTCTTGACCTTTGCTTTTGCACTATTTGATTTCTTTCTTGTATTTTTTGATTTTCTGTATTTTGTTAATTTTTTTTACAAATCATTCCCGTTTGTTACTTTTATTTAATATCCTATTTCCTAATTTTCTTAATCTTTTCAAAATCTTATTTTATATTGGCATCCTTAAAAATTGTTTTCCTATTTTACCTACTTTTCTGTACATATTTTGTTACCCCGCATGATACCCCATCCTTTGCAACCATCCCTACCTACCGTCGGAAAAAAATTAAACCCAAAAGGTCATCTCTCAGCGAGGTCTCCGGATTCAGTACAGCATCAGCCAGGACCTTCATCCACGAGGCTTCGACACTGGTCTTGGAGACCATAGAGGCTGGCATCAAGAAGCATTACCTTGTGCCGTTGACCATCGCTCAGCGGTCTCGATGGCGGCGGAAGGGCATCAAGCTGCATATTTATAACGAGCATACTTTTATAGCGAAACATCTTAGCGGGTAAGTGGACACTGTTTTTATTAATACCTACTAGCTTCTGCCCACGACTTTCAAGCAATCAAGTGTTTATCATCGTACATATCCTATGACAGTCGGTAACAGTTTTCTAGAGATATTTTTTTACAAACAAAGAACCAGTTGTACCCCCTTATAATACTAGTAATGCGAAGATTATTTTTTTGCTTTCGTTACGGTCATTCTTTGTTCTGATCTGTGGTAGACTGTTAGAGTACCTAATTTGGTATGTCTATCAGTTTATTCGATTTCATCAATGGCGACAGACTGAGGTCAATATTTCATCAACCAATAAAGCTAGATTGATCAAACTGAAACTAAAGTTGACGTAATGTATTGCTAAGACAATAATGTTTTGTTTAATCTTTAAAACGACATACTTACATCATGGCGTACTGTCAGTATCGTCCAGTAACTGGCCTAAACACTTGTTATCGTACAATCAAAATAACACCATTCAAAATTCACTTGAAATCTTGAACCAATCTAACCTCATAATTGTATACCTTTCCAGTGGCACAGTATGCGAGGTATGCACCAAGACTATAGCGCGGCGGCTCGGCAAGCAAGGCTACGAGTGCCGCGACTGTATGCTCAAGTGCCACAAGCACTGCCACGTCAAGGTGGCAACCAACTGCCCCCGGTCCACCGTGCACAATATGGAGCTGTAAGTGTGCACTTTACGTAGCATTGATACGACTTAGGGTTTTATAAAGACTGGGAGATACGTATCTCAGCACATCGAACATAATACAATATAAAAAAATACAAGTGCGAGTTAGGATTAAATCAAGTCAAGTGGAAGGATAAAATTGCCTCTGATAATGTAATCTGAAAGTTTCAGGCAATTTTTTTGTTCTTAACGTGTAGAAATTCTTAAATTAAAATCTTAACAATATACCATTACATCTTCATTTCACAAAAAAATATACCATTTTAGTAGAAATCTATTAACGGGCAACACTAACGCAAAAAAATGGCGCCATATTTTTTTTCTTTTCACCGTAACGGTAAGTAATTAATTGGAAAGTTTTTTATTTTAAGTAGGTAGAAAATTATTTTCACAAAATAATTTATTAGGTAGACCTTATATTGAAGACATTTTAGATGCCTACTACAAAATAACTTTGAAAAACAGTCGACAATATTTTTCATTAAGTTTAACCTGGGAAGTATTGATATTATTCACTGTAGAATCCGCATTTCTTTAATGATGCGTAATTTTATATTTGAAAAATGTCTACTCCCAGATTGACTAATATATTTACACGATTGTAAAATTGACTCGCAAAAGGTTTTCATTCTATTTTATTTTTATAATATTTTAAATACACTTTGATGTTTTATAGTCCTCCAATTCTGTTCGAGGATCAGTAAAGTCTCAAGGTGTGTAATAATGAGCAATACGGACTTGTTTCAATACGCTTGATATTCTTTAAATATCAGAACACTCTGCTGTCGTCCACGCTAAAGAAGGAATCAACATTATTTTTATATTTTCTTCATTGCTTGGATGAGCAAGAAAATCATTAGATGCGCCGGCGACATACTTACATTTTAAACATGACTAAATCATCGATTTAAATTTAGAAGAGAACATTGAATTGAATTTGAATATAATTCCAAAAAACAATACTTATTTCGTGTTCAGAACCGGTTTTAATAATAAAAAAAAATTTTCAATTGTAGATTCATTTATTCTAATTTGAAAAATATGCACAATAAATTTGGGTACTTGACACCACTAGTCAATTGACATATTTTTATGAGCTGTCTAAACGTATCTCCGATTAATTTTGTATGGCAGTAGTAAACTGTGACGTCACTTATTTGCCAACTTAATTGATTAACTTTTTTATTTACATGTAATTTAAAAATCTAATTTTACAGTTAAATGAAAATTGTTTGGGTCTTCAGGGTAAGAAAAAGATGTGTATTAAACAAAATGGCGTTACGAATTCCTCCGCATCACCTTCAACTAAAAATAAATATATTATTATATTCAAATTCAGTAAAAAAATAACTACACGGTTCTGAAAAGTCCTTACCACATTGACAAACACAACCCTTTTTATAACCTTTCATGACATCTGTAGTTACACTAGTTATTATTATTATTACATTATTCTATAATATACCTCTATAGGCATATTTTATTCGAAACATAAGCTGCTGATGCTGCCTTTTAAAATTATTCAAAATTAGAGAAAATATAAAAAGCTTATGGCGTTCGAACTTCCATTATATTTTATACTTTTACCAGAAATTTAAATATTTTATTAACCGTTAAAAATGATGTTAAAGAAAACTTTCTGATAAAAGTAAAAATATGCATTTTACAATTAACACGCAATTACCTACTTAGTCATATTAAACATTTTAAAACCGACCAAAAATTACTTTTAAATTGTCGACTAAGAAAACATACTGATACAGAAAAAAATAGGCCATTGCACACACGTGCATGAAAAGTTAGGCCAGTCGGCCACTTTTAAGAGCAATTTCCTCGCAGTCAATCGATTCAATTTATTTAAAGTATCGCATTCGAACTTAATGAGGAATTCGCTATTGAATTTTGTATGCTGGGCCAATTTTTGTGCACGTGAGTGTAATTTTCAAACATTACTTACTCAAAATATCAATATTTTTTTTTAACTTGACTGGACAAAGAATCACAAATTAAGCTTGTTTATTGCAATAAGTTTCAAGTTGTATAAAAAGAAATACTTGGATATTGCTGCAATCCGTTCCAGTACGTCACCCTTTAATGGAATTGGTCCGAGCAAACTAAACGGACAATTGATATTCTTTTGAAAGAAATATTATTTACATTGTTTTATTTAATAATTTTTGGTCGGCTCATGTAACTGATTCATCTATGCTGTATTGCTTATATTATGTATTTTTATTTTTAACGCTGCCAAAGGTCCCATTCCCATAGCTTTGGAAATGGAAGGTACTCGTTTAGTTTTTATCATTTTAAAATATTCCTATAGGTTCTCATTAGCTCATGCAGTTGGGTTTTTCAAAGAAACAAAAGAGAAAAGATAATTTAAAGAAAGAAAAAAGATAAAGAAAAAGAATCTTGTTTCTTATTTTATATAACGACATGCTTTCAAAAGCCCGAATGTATGTTTTATTATTTTTGAGGCTGGCACTAATGCGCGCCATGTATCTATTAGTCATTATTTCCATGAAATATCATCGAATAAAAATATTTTAAAGAAAAATAACAGTTTTTTATCTATTGTAATTGGAATAGAGATCAGGACGATGGAACTTTCATATTATTAACAAAAAGTTTGCACCACAAAAAATTGCTAGTAAATTTCGAATTTCCATACATTTTCATAAACAAATCACTAATCGCTCGCTTTGCTTATAAAATGTATGTATTCACTATCATAATAATAGAACGAACTCATGATAGTATTTCTTTCATGAAACAGAATTTTTAGACGTCATCTTTTATTTTATAGTAAAATAATATATCTTTTACGTGAACCGTTTATTTAAGAATGATTTATTTTTTATTTACACTTTTTTCGTAATATTATATTATAAAAAAGCAATCTCAAAGAGAAAAATATTGTAAATGTTATAAGAAGTGTAAATAAATAATGGACATTCAAAATATATGTTTAATTAATATAATATGAATATTCATCTAGGTATATTTAATTAACTTAAGTAAATACTATTTTTCTAGATCCATGCTCCCTGTGTTAAGTGAATAGTCAAGCTAAGCGAGAAGACTGCAAGAAAAAATAAAATATAAAAAAAATACAAAAAAATTGATAACAAGCAATTTTCACTCAGGTTCTTTAAAACTATTGAAGTTTGTAGTCGTCAATATTTAATTTTGTTGCGTTTTCTTGTGTTTTGCATGGCGTTGTATTTCCCGAATTAGATTTTATTAAAAAAACTCGAGACAGTTTTTATAGATTTTTCGTGATTTTTAGCAGCTTGTATGTTTGCATGTTTTTATTTTTGTATTTCGTATCGTCTAGTATTTAATTAACACTAATTATGAATATGAAAAAAAGAGACTTAGTTATTTTCGCTGAAGGAAAATGTTGCAATAATTAAATATCGCTTCATTTTAAAACTTATTTTTTTTTAGATTATTAAAATTTCACTTTCTAAATGTATATTTATTTCTCTATTTGTTGTCGTTTGCATGATGTATGTGCTCTTTATGTATATGTATAAAGTTGTTGTAGTAAATAGATTTTAGCCAGAATTAATTTGTTTACAGAAGAGGTGTTACTTTGGCTGAAGTGTGCAGATTATAAAATGGATATAATATACGAAATAGTAGGTATATTGTAGTTAATTTTAATAAATCATTCACCGGGAACTGCCATAACTTCAGCTAATTTACCACCTCAAAAAAAAACTCTTTTTTTTTTCATTTTCATTATTTTTTCTTATTTTTTTACATTTTTCTTTTCTTTTTCAGGACTTACATCGCATCTCCGTACACAGACAAAAATATAAGGATGTTGTGATTATTCAAAAAGCTTGCGATATGCACAAAGCATCGTTTAAAAAAAACCTACTTAAATTATTTAAGAATAAGTACAACACCTATGTACCCTGCTGACATATACAATATATAGGCTTTTTACATATATTTATATGAAAAAATGAAGTTTAAAAATTAGTGTTTAAGTAAATTGTAGAATTTTTGAACGTCACGTCGATGACTATTTAAATCTTGGAAAATGTTACCCGCTTAAAAATTGTCACTGTTGGAAGATGTTTTATTCAGATGTAATGGAATAAAGACAAAATATATAAAATAATTATTATAATATACTTACTGTTGAACGATCAAGCGACATGATATTGATAGCTTTGACAGTTGAAAAATGGCCGACTGTTGCGCCGCTTCCGTTTGAATAAATCAAGTTCCCTCGGCGCTAAATTGTTAGAATTAGTTTAGGTATCGCTAGATCCCACCATAAAAGCCAATTTTGAAGCAAAATATTAGATTTCATTACCACATAAATATTATAAAATGTCAGCCAAAAAATTAAGAATTTCACACAAAATTTTCTACCTCATTTCTTCAAAGTTACGACAACATTAAAAAAACTTATAGTTACCATTATTTCTTTTTATTTATTTTGTTGTTGAAAACACTGAATGTTTAATTTAAAATAAATTGTATAACTCGAAATATTTATTTTTTAGTTTTAATTAAATGTGCTTTTTCGCACAAAATTGTGATCTGTATTCGTCGAATGTGCAATAAGTCTAATATTTAATAGTAAACACGCGCTTGGAGCTTTCAAATTTATACCTTACTATCTTAGAAATTAATATTTGGCCATAACTTGACAGTGACCACCTAGTAGTTTTTGGAGTCATAGCTGGAGATTGAAATAAACCTACTATAGTTGTACTTAAGTAAAAAAAAGGATTAATAATCGACTACACATAGCCTGAAAATCGACCCATTTTAGTCTAAACTTTCTCATAAATCAACGATCACATATTTAAAGACTATTGTCAAACTGCCAGCGTGGACCATTCAAAACCAAGGCTATCTCAATCTCCAGTAATTATTTAGAATTTTCTCGTTGTATGTAAGAACTAAGGACGCGTAATGTTGATTTTTTGTTAATTAGAGTGACTGATTGTAATGTCATGCTACAAATATTTTGTGCCTTAGTTTCCCTCCTGGCCAGTCAAGGCATAAACTAAATGTAGGCCTAATCATATGGTACTAAAAACGGAATACACCAAAACTAAAATGCTAAACATTTTTAGTCGATTATATTGCCAGGTTGTGCCTAAATATTCTTTTAATAATCGACTACGTTTTGACAGTTGGTCTAAGGAATATTGAATATTTTAAAATTTAGGTTTTTTTTTAAATTAATACTAGTCGGTTAGTGTTGTTATTTAGAGTACATAATATTTGTAGCACATAATGTTTTTTTTTTTTAAGATTAAAAGGAAGGTTCATATTATTTAATTAATACATGACAAACCGTAAGTGTATCTTTATATACTAAGATTGTTAACGCATAATGTTTTATGTGGATCCGTATAATATTATACTATTATTTATAAATGTCGCGCTATGTGTTCTATGTAATTTTATTTTTCCTCTCTTTTAATAAAATGCCTTTTTTTCATGGAGTTGTTTAAATTATTCGTTCCACCTGTAGATGACTCTCAGAGGTATTATACTCGTAAATACAAGTAATATAATTGAAAATTGTAAGTAACTCCCGACAGAAGTATAAAGGTCCCTACTACAGCTAACAACCTTGAAACGGCTAAACCGATTTTGATAAAACATATTTAAGAAGCATCGCTAGGAAACCGGCTTTCAAATGAAAAAAAACTGCATTCAAATCGGTTCACCCGTTTAAGAGCTACGGTGCTACAGACAGACACACAGACTCGTAAAAATTATAACACCCCTCTTTTTTAATCGGGGGTTAAAAAAAGCGGACTTCACTACTGGGTATGGTTCGTATGTTGAACGTGAGGACGCGCGACTCTTTGTCCGGTCAGGTCAGCGGCTATCGGCGCCTCGTCCTCCATTCCCGCTTGCCGCTTTCTCGCTCCCGTAGTCGTGATCAAAATTTCGCAATTTTGTCTCCAAGAATACCTATACTCACGTTGGGCCTCCGCCTACGTACGACTTTTTGTAGGACATCTGTGCTGGTATATTAGAATTCATATGTTCCATTCTCTGCGAAAAAGAAAATCGGTCACCAGCAAGAGCTCTGGTATTACAGATGTCTATAGGCAACTTGAACTGACTTTACATCCCGACAGTCGGCTTGTATGTCATGAAATATATATATTTTCATTCGTAACTGTCTCGTTTGTCTAGCAAGTGCGATTGAGTTCGATAACAAGGTCCAACAGCGGCTTTTCCTTCAAAAACTTTTCAGCAGATCGAAAATGTTGGTCACACTTCATGTGTGTAAGTCATGGACTAAAATGTAATAAAAGTGGGTTCAAAAATAATTTGAAAAAAGAATACAGACTCCAAACGAACAATAAAACGCTCATAATAATTGATTTATCCTTTTATTGACGCCAGCGTTTATGTACATTTACAACAAGCTATCTCCTGCGCATGCCGTCGTTCCATACCTCTTACATTACTTAATATAATACCTTTTATATGCCACAGACAAAACAATCGACGTTTAGGTACTTACGATTAAATTCACTAAGTTTTATAAAAGTACTGTTGGAAAAAAAACCGTTTATCAAAATGTGCAAAATAAATTGTTTAATAAAAAGCTTGGCTAAAAAAGTATAAAAGAGTCGTTTTTTGTATATTTTTTTGCGAAATTAGAGATTAATTCTGTGCTTTCTAGGTAGTAGTATCTTTTTAGGGTTGGCAGTGTATTAGGAGTAACCAATTAATGCACACATGAATGATTTAAACACAGAACTACCATTTCTTAACACAGCACCGTATGATGAGCTTGTGCCGATAAAAAATACTTAAAAATATCATCAGGCCTATTATACTCCTGTTATAATATATCGATTAAATACTCGATTAAAAATCGACTAAAAATAGAAAAAAAGGTTGAAAATAAAAAGAAAAAAATACGATCACAAAAAATATAATTCGTTACCAAAAAGTTCTATATACACGATGTGACTTGAAACAGATACAATACAACACATTATGGTAACCTACTTCTAGCGATACGATAGGTACATGAGAGATTATGTCTCACAATAAATTACACAGAACTTCCATTCAATATACATTCTGGAAGATGTGAAAAATATAACTTAGAAAATGCAATGAAAAAAGGAAAAAAACAACTTTCTCTTACATTATTATGTAATTTTATTATCAATCTACAGTGCCTAGGCCTTTATCTAATCATGTCTTTTCTTCTCTTTCGCATTACCTTAGTGAAAGTAAATCTATTCAGTCATTCAGTGATTCTTATTTCATTGTTGACTAAATGTTGGCTTTGATTAAATTTTTATTCAAATTTAGAACATAAGAAATATTAATGAAAAAAAGTATGGGCACAAGTCAAACCCACAAATTCATGACTTTATTTTTATTATATGGCAATATTACAATGTGACACTGACATGTTGCATTTTCTAATTTATTTATATTTTTCACATCCTACAATAATTTCATCTTACATTATTAATGCACCACAAAAAATTACTAACAAAAATATGAATTTAAGTTTGCTATAAACAAAAATACTGGATAATTCTCTAAATAGTCGATTTTCTAACAGATAGTGATCAACACTAAAATTAAATTATTTTTTAAATTTTCTAGCGAAGTTGTTTCTAGCTTAGCCATTTTTCTAGAGGTATTCGTTCTAAATTTAAAAAAATCTCACGACATTACTCAAAAACATTTGGCAATTCAATAATTAATCTAAGCCAAAAATAACTTCGAGTTAGTGTGTGAAAGAAAATCGACTAAAACATCAGCAGTTCTCACAGAACTGATTTATATATTTCAAATAACCATAGACACTCCTAAATAATATATTAATTATATGGAGTCGATGCGCTATTAACCACTCCGGTGTCCCTCATTACATGGCATACATTCCTTTCTATCTTTGACATAACTGAGACCAATAATATAATTAAATTAGCAACCCAACTAAAATTTGGTTAGTTTATTTTTAACATTTTAATACTTAGCTTTACTTATACAATAATATATCACTACAATTTTTTTAATGTACGTTTTTTAGGTTATCATTATATTTTGGGCGAAAAAAATCTAAATAAAAATATTTCTTTCTCGTAAATGCGTAGTCAGTCAAAAACTAAAAAATGGAATAAATACATGATTTGAGCACCAGTTTTTCAACTCAAATTCAATGTATGTGTGGATAAGTGTAACTTTTACAAATCATTGTGTGAAGTTTGAAGAGACTTTTTACATTACTTGTTCAAAAGGACAGTATTTTTTATTACATAAGGTTCTTTATACATTTTTCAGGTTCCACTGTAGGCGACTGCGGCGTACGCAAAAGCGAACTGTTCTAATGATTAAGAAATCCCAAAAGAGGATTTTACATCTATTTTAAAACATTCAAAAACTGTCCATCCGTATTATACAGGTGTATGTAGTCTAGTCTGATTATTTTTATACAAATAGGCCGATTGTGGTCGGGCTTCGGCGTGTGACATAGAGATAAAAAAAATAATTTTGACGTAATTTCCCGCTCATTTTAATGTCAGCTGTTTCTGTCAATAGCGCTACTGCGTTTGGGGATGTCGTTTCCTGAAATGTAAATTGTACTAACGACAGTTCTACTAAATGTAGATTTTTAACTCCGCAATCGCAGTAGTCGCTTGCACAAAATACCTTTATCTATTAATTTGAACAACTTTGTGATCCGTCAAAAAATAATAATTCTAAGATTTTATTTTTTTGTGTCCACACAAAACAAAGTCGTCAAACTAATAAGATAGTAGAGTAGAGAGTTTACAACAAATTAAATTGGGACAAAACTAAATAAGGGCAGGCATGTTGGCAACAAGTTTGCCGTTTTACGAACTTTAGATTTGACACGGCGCCATTTTGAACGCCTTACCACTTGTGCACTTCGCGGAATTATACTGTCCAGTTATAATCAAATGTAAAAGCAAATGTCGCCTGATAATTTTCACGTGACATTTGCTTGAAAATTGAACTACAGCGCCACCAGGATAATATAACTCCATAAAGTGTACAAACGGCATCAGTCATACTGCAGTTTATGAAAATATTTGTTAATCAAATCCACCGTATTATTGCCAAGATAATTCCACAAAGACAATGTCTGATGGTAGACGTGCGTCATGTGACATTGACGTGTAACATTTATCTTTGGGAATTATTCTAAGCGTGATAGAACAATATGTTCATAAGCCGAATATGACTTCCTTAGCACTCAAATGATGCTGTGGAAAATTGTTAAATCTCGTAAAACGACATTTTGCACTCTTATAATATTTCACGGCAAAGTCATGTTCACGACCGGTGTTTTAAATAGGATTGTTCGAGAGGATGTTAATCAAACAATCTATTATGTCGTTGAGTTACTGCAACTTAACATTACTGCGAAATAAAATAAAAACGACAGACCAGACACAGCGTAGCTGTTACAGTGTACCAATATTGTATTCAAAGCATTTGAAGATCGTAAGACGCGTTGAAGCGTACAGGCAGTTCACGAAGACAATTGGTACACTGTGCCAAGTCACAGGATGATCAATATTCTAGGTTTTACAGAGAACAACACAGTTAAGAGACACGGGAACAGTGTTTAAGTGCCAGAATATCAATAATCCGCAATGTTGCCAACATAAAAATAATTGCACGTACGGAAATTAATCGTAATGGCTTGCGGCGGGGACTTGCTTCTTGTAACTTCAAAGTCCTTTGAATCCCTCTATAGCAATTTAATTTGAAAAATGAAAAGTAGAGGAAGCCCTGTAAAATTATAATAACAGCGGCCGTATCATAAAGTACTTAGTGTCCGTTGCAACAAAGAGATGCCCGTTTTAAATTTTCCATCTCTCTGTTGCATTGGAAAAATGTTGGCTTTATAATACGGCCCCAGTATTAAAAATAAACTTTTAAAAAGTCCGAAAATGGAAAAAGTAAGAATCCTCGTCAGTAACCGAGATTCTAGTTGGAATTCCAACTTTAACCATTTTCTCGTCTCGTTTGAGATGGAATAAATTCAGCCTGGCTGGCCGAGGCAGAGTGAATGTGCCCAAACGTAATTTTGAAACTTAAACGTACGGCAAAATAAGAGATAGTGTAACGTTCAAGGTAGAAGGCGAAGAAAATCAAATACAGCTTAATTCGTGCTACAGAGAGACAGTCAAGACTTCTCGAGTTGAGAATGTCCAAAACCTCATAACACTTCCCCAACTAATACAGAAATCGGAGAATTGTTCATAAACATTTCCGACATTCACCTCGGACGTAAGCCTCGCGCAGATGAGGGGGGACTCTAAATACCAACGCGACCATGACCAGAACAGTGGAAACTCGTAATCGTCGCCATTGACATATTCTACTGGTTTATTTACAGAGGAATATGTACATCTATCCGAACCTACCTACCTGAGCCTAGCATCGATTTTTCCAAGACTTTAGTTTCGTGCAAAATTCGATGCTGAAGGCAGAATGACATTTGCAGACTTCGTTTTACGGAAGTCGTGGCTAAATATTGAGCCACTCAGACAATGGTATTTACAGATGAGATGATTTAAGCTAATGGCGGCAAAAGTAACAAGTATCCCACGTCTCTTGAGGCCCTAGCTGGTTTGAGCGTCAGTTCATCCCATCGCCTAAAAGGCGGGACCTCAGAAGATTGAACATGCATCCTGATAAGCGGCAACCGTTACTCAAAACCGGTTGACGATCAGGAAGCCTGCCAGGACTTACGCTATAGGCCAGTATAAAACACTGATCTTTTAGCTAACAGAATGAATCACACCAAGGCCCTATTGGCATAGCTTTGACGGAAGAAGTACAGAGAACTGCTAACTCGCAACGTAATCGGAACACATGAAGCCTATGCTAGAAAACAGATGCACGTACAAAAAGTTTCTGGCAACAAACACGATTCCCAGTTACATGTACACGGAAATGCGAACTTGGAGTCTACATTACTTGTCCCAAAACATAGACACTTGGTACCACACTCGCTCGAACCGTCACCATCTTGCGAAAATGGCACCAGCAGCGAATAATATTTCCGAACAGAATTGCAGTTCCATTTCAATTTCTATGTACACGTATTTGAGCATGTCTGTTCTCTCACTTTCAGGGAATTGACTTCCACAGCCTTAAGTGAGAGGGTGGTACTGACCCAGTCGGGGCAGGACCGTGGTGCTTTAGGCAAAGCAGCTCGTTCAAGCCCCTACCACCTCAAGGCCGGGTTCATCGCCTCTTACGATTCGCTTGCCCGGTGACGGGGGAGAATTGTATTCTATTCCGTCCCCCCACGGATATGGCGGATGGTGATCATCCAAAAATGGTGCTTTGGAAAGGCTGGATATCAGAATATGCTGTTTTCTCTTGTAGGAGCTCTATTGTTGGTGGATGGATGGCAAGCGTGATGGTTATACTTGGTGAAACTGTGCTCTTGTGCAAATTAGGCCCTCGTTATTTGCGCATGGGCAATCCCAGCTAGAGCTTAAGAAAATCACTGCCACTAACACTGAAACAGTATCGTGACAAGGGCAAAGATGTAAAAAGCCATTTTTTTTTCTTTAAACTCATGCTATATGTATTGGCAAGTACTGTAAGCAAGATGTTATCTGAACTAGATGAAGCAGAAAATTTCTTTGCTAATAAAGCTTAGGTCTGGCAGTTTATAAGCCGGGTGGTAGGATGACCTTGAAACTTGAAGAGCAGCGGCATAAAAGCCCAAGATTCATGAGAAGCTTTCGGGTAGTATATGTTCAGTAATGGAGCCCTAGGGCAAATTCATTGACCGGAGATAAAGCTCCCAACAGCCGCAATTCCTACTAATCAGCCTTCCAGGTTCTTAATCAGCAGCATTGACTCCTAATACACTGTTCACCTAAACTCCTGGTGAAGACTTCGGATAATGATGTAGATGATAAAGTTGTACCAAAAGCTGTGATAACATAAAGTGACTTGTTTGTACTATGTAATTAAAGGCTAATTAAAGAAATTGGATCTGACAAGTACCGGATGGAAGTGGCATAATTTTAAAAGGACCACAGCCTCACACTGGCTCCAACTATTGGGCCAAGCAGGTCTAGCCTGAGATCGACTAATTTTTTCCAGTCGACCCTACCAACATTTGAGCCAACGACAACAAAAAAAACTCAATATTGAACACGGGTGACATATGAAGTCTGAATTCAGGTGCGGTGAACTTATTCCTATAGTAAGCGTATTCTGTCAAACTAGCATTAACTACATCGAGTGATAATGGATCATGAAACTCCGCTTAAACCTAATACGGAAAATAAACTCGGAGATGATGGTATATCGGAAAGAGGTTATAACACAACTCCAGAAAGTATCTTAAGATGTTAAGGCTCGAGTCCTGAAGGAACTATTTAGATGTTAAGGGCGCTAGAAGAACTTAATATTTTGGGTTGTGATAGGCAAGAACGGGTGATGGGATGTTCTAAACCTAAGGTGACAGTATTAGGTGCTATTATCACAGTATGTCCAATGCTAAATATTAGGTTGGCAACTGGACCCTGGACCTCCACCTTATAGGAAGCGGTTACAGCTACTGGAAATCAGCTACAACACGAAGGGGATGGTCGATGCTTAGCCAACCAAAGGAAATTACACACACATACTCGTGTTGGTGTTAATTAATCTCATCATTAGTCGGACGCCTAATGAACTCAATTAATTTCAGTCGACTATGTATGGTAACTTCCTTTTATCCGTTTCCATCATCACTAGGCGACACTTAAATGCAATAGCTCCTTACATTTAGGTGTTTCGTAGTGTTAATGATAACGATAATTTGAGACAGGATTGAATGTCTCGTGTGCCTGTAAAGACGCCGGCACCCATACCCTCCAAACCGGACACAGCAATGCTGCTTGGCGGTTGAAGTAGGCATGGTAGTAGTACTTCCCCGGGCGAGTCCTTTCACATGGAACTCTACTACTTGTTTGTACACGTACACCCATAAGTGACTTGAATCCAGCCTGGTTAACTTCAATGCGCATTCTTTGATTTGGTGTTCCGACTAGAGTGATTCCTATGCCATTAACTAGCTTTAGCCATGAAGTCAAAAAGCCCATAGTCTGAGATCGAGCAAATATTTTTGTCTCGACAGTACAAACTTTGGGACCAACATTGGAGCCAGTGGTATTTATATTGGAGCCAGTATTTGCTCCGTATGATTAACAACCCTGGTGTATGGTGAACTTACTCCTAAGGATAGCATATCTACTAGATTAGCCTTTTACTATGTTCCCTGTATATCGCAATTCTACTGTCTGTCTGTATTCGAATTTGCATTTGATTTTTTTCAAAGGTTTTGAAGTACAAGTTTGTTTGTAAAAGATTGCGTGCAAAAGATACTGTCTTTTATAAAAGGGAATGGCAATAGGTCAGTCGAAGCTTAAAAATATTTCTAAGAAGCTGTCAGTGGCTAAGAGGCGATAGAAATCAGCAAACGGCGATTCTCAGTTACTTGTTAAAATAATACAATGACAAACGACTTTTGTTGCTAACTGTAGGTTCTTAAGTAGTCATTTCTGTCACCAGTAACAGTTTCATTCGGTATTTTTGGATGACTTTTTAAACCTATACATAAGGGCATTTTAACCTTATTTATTCAAGTCTGAACGTGTAAGATTGCATTGATTTATTTCAACTTTATGCAACAAAAGGTACGAAGGCGGACCAGCGGCTAAGTGGGCCCTAAACAGTCCTTCATTCATACAGAAAAAATTCTAAAACTTTGACTAAAAGAGTCTTAACAAATACGTATTTTTATTATTTTGATATACTTTAATAATAAACAATAAAAGTATTGTTTACGAAAGATATAGTGGTCGCCACGAGTCGTGAGCAAAAACGTCAAGTTAATATTTGAGTTTTTGGTGCGATTAGTTCGACATTGGACCGATCGCGTGCAGCGTCAGCGCCCCAAAAAACCCAGTAAGGTAGCCAAAAATTAACTTGATTTTGAAACTTATTATATGGGCACTCGCTGCCACCAGCAAGCGACTGCGGCGCCATAGGTAGGTATTAAATTATTAGACCCTACGCTGACGTGGGTTAGTGACCGCATATTTCTTCAGCTACGAACTAAACAGCTGTAATTTTAAATGCAAAACGCAAAGAAAAACAAACAAGGATTGAACAATTAATAGAAATGTGTTCCATTACTGAAATAGAACTACCAAAAAAAAACAGCACATATTAAAAACATTTCCTGTAGTCATTTGTGATTTTTTCCGTAACGCAAACGAAGAAATGAGTCCTGAATTCGTAACTTTTTGTTAGATACTTCGCGGGTCATACTACTTTGGGAACCACTGATTTTTGCTCATTTTCTAACAGTCAACAAAAGGCCTTTAGGCTTAGTAACAGTTTACAAAACCTATTAAGATCATCCTCTTACGCACTGACAGCTGCATATACAGGGTTATTTGTAAAACATAGACAACCTTGCAGGACTGTATTACTATCATCATAAACAACAAGTTTTGTTCTATAATTTATTACAGAATCACGCAACGGAAGCGCATTGAAGTGAATGACCGACTGAAGGATTTCCGTAAAATTGTAAATAGGTCAAGTATAAACACCCCCGCCGCCCTAACCCCGCTCCCCTCGCTATTTTACTATCGCTTTCGTTTGCTTCGCATAGACTTCGTAATATTTAGAGCGTTCAATTTAAATGTTTTTATTTTTGTATGAAAATCTGATGAAAAAAAAAATGATAAATTTTTAAATGTCATAGAACAAAAGTTGTTGATTATGATGTTAGTAACATAGTCCTGAGAGGTTGTCATTGTTTTACAAATAACCCTGTATATCGCATCAAAGTTATAAAAAAATCACGTTCATTTCATTATATTGTCATTAGGAATGTCTTAGTAAAAGTTGAATACAATATTTAGCAAAAGTGGAAGCGAATAGGCACCAAGCATTGCGTTTTAATATTAACGGACAGATAAGTTTGTAAGTCTGACTTTGAAATTGTCTGATTGATATATGAAAGTCGAAGTCTGACTAAGGATTCTTAATTTATGGGTTTGGTGCCGAACTGCTGCGGCGCTGGAGCTATCAGGCACCAAACTCATTAATTGAGAGAGCCTAGTGGAATAGTATATTAGACCTGACAAGCGATGGCCAAAAACCATGTTCCATTTACGTAGTACTTTTAAATTTTCAAGTACAATATCAAATCAGACTAAGATTTTGAATGAAAATGTCACAAAAAATTAACAGCGTCAGGTAAAACTGTAAGCAATCCAACAATTCAACAGAAAGTATATTTGAAAATTAGAACACAAAAGTTGCCAATGCAAAAAAACAAATTGAAAATGTTGCCCACTTCAAGAATATGAATAAAAGTAGGGATTGAAAACTTATGTTTTATGGAAGACGTTCTAATGGAAATTGTTTAGAGCGAACACATAGAAAACGGTTACGGGTCGTGTGTTGTCCTTCATATAAAGACTGATTACTCTCGAACCGACCCGCGCCCGTTCTCAGTATGTTTTGCGCTTTAGGGTGTCCTGGGTACTGTTATAGTGTAAAACCCGGGTTTAGTTTAGGTAATGAACAGTGGTTCTGTTGTTGGCTGTGTCTTGTGACTGTGGGTTCAATGAAAAGGCGAAATTCACGGATTTTACGGAATTTACCAGCTAGTGATTCATATGAATATAAACATTATTCTTATAACATTAGGGTTCTTAGTTCTTCGAAATGCTTGTTCAGATTCGTTTATATGAACTTTAAATCTACTAAAATAAGGTTTATTTTCGTATCAATTATTTAGTGAAGTCTAAGTGCTGTCCATGAATCTTGGCTTAAGATTCGCAATTTGCGTTGCTGAAACATTGCATCTCGCTCTAACTTACTTTTTTTGTCTAGAAAACAAACGTGCTCACAATATAATCTGATTTTCGTTGATTTTAGAGCTATCAGAGGAAATGACACACCATGTGAGCTGTTATGTGGGTGTATGACATTAGACTTTATGATAATAGGTTTAAAGCAGTAAATTACGCGATCGGCTTCATCTCATGTATTGGAAGTATTTTTAAACGTATTCGATATTCAAAAGTGTAACATTTATTACCAATTGGTTAATTTTAACGTTAATTTCAAATTTCGAATGGAAATTTCAATATTTTCGTTTTTTTTTTCTTGAACTTTGACATTATGAGTTTCACGTTTAAATTAAGAACACAAATATGTATCATATCTGTGTCCCATTCCTTGTTATTTTTATCTCTTTCTAGCAAAGACTATTGCGAATCTGAGTTATGGTGTTTTTGTAATAAATATTTGAATAGTACATTTGAATAGTTAGTGTTTCTTATATTATTAGTGTGTCATCATTATGTAGAGTATTTTACTAAACCACTAGAAGCTACTCAATATTTCTGTTATTTCATTGATAAATTCCTTTGGACAACAGTAGTTGCAAAGATGATTATTTCAAAATTAAACATCGTACTATAAACCATAGATACACAAAAAAATCCTCGATTTTTTTTTAAATTACACTAGTGATGTACTTATCGATAAAAATAAATTAGTCGATTATATGTAAACGATTATTAGTCGATTCTTGACTGCTCATTACCTATTCAGTTTAGTTACATTTATTATAATAGTTTACCCATAGCATAGTATGTATTATATGTCACCTAAACTAACGTGGCGTAATCATACGCATTTAAGACAATAAATATAGAATAATACTAATATAACTTGACGCTAACTGGATATTACAATTATATATTTTTATATTTTATTTAAAAACTGCTCGTTTTTAGTTTTACTTTTTAGGGTTAAAATGACTTAAAACGTTTAATGAGATGTAACATGGCTGTGTTGGTTAACAAAATGTACAACCTCTGTACTTTGACTTTTGTTTGTTTATTGTACATAACATTTAAACTTATTGGTATATTTTGTTTGTTTATGCTCCTAAAAGTAAAACTAAAAACGGTTACTTTAATACATGCGATACCTTATCACTACGTACATAATACGTATTCGAATAAATATTTTATTTAAGTATAAAATTAAAAAACACAACTGCTTTTATGCTTTCGATATTCGTGCGTTCATTACGATCGATACCAACTCGATTGATTCTTTACAACATTTTTAATCGATTACAAATCACGTTTTTAATAGTGACGTTATAGACCGACTTTGAACTGGCAACATTGAATATAGTGTTGCCATGTTTATTATCGTTGTTTTTTTTTAACATGTCCACACTGACCCTTGGCGGGCAACCCTAAATTACGTAATACGTCATTTTGATCACAAAAAACCGCGCCTTAATTTATGAACATATATTTTATTTAAAAAATATTCCCCATAAATAGTTGTTGTAGTGAGCAGAGAATATAGTTACTGTATGTACCTTAAATTCACATAAAGCATGTAAAAAAAAAACTTGTCGAAAATTCAGGCCTTTCGCAAAGAAAAAACCATTTCTAAAAATCGTCAACATTTAAAAGTCGTTAGCGCTGAGTAAAAACTTGAAATCTGTACGTTTAACTAAATGTTTTTGATGTTTTCACCATGACATATAAACCAACATCACATTGCTTAATGGAATTACTGAAAGCCATGCACGTTTCTATGGAATCAGTTTAAAATTTAAACTAATTTGAACTGCTGACATTAGCTGACTGAATTCTCAACTGCCAATTAAATCACTTGAAATAAGTTGAATTTTGAGCTTACACTTTTAGTTGCTGAAAACGGAAGTTAGCATAATTTTCAGTTATTTTAAAATTCCTGTTGATTCCTAAAGTTTTTATAGCTTATTAGTTTTTACTCAAAGCTTTGACAGTCGTTCAAAATGGCCGCTAACGGTCAAGCGCGTATCCCTGAAATAGGCCATTTAAAAAAAGAACTTATCACAAATACTGAAACTGTATAACATATAAAATCTTGAGTACAGCTCATTAAAAACTTATTTCTGCCAAAATGAGCCAACCGCAATATTTTCGTAATTTAATTCATCATGTCAAATGCCTTACTATAAACAATAGTAGTTTAAGATACGCCAATTTATGTTTAGAAAACATTTCGAAAATTATTCCTTTGTTGGTTCGTTTTAGCAGAATTAACCCCAATTAGTAAATAGGAAAAAAAATTGAGTCCATTTGCTCTATCAACCGGTTTTTCAATACATAGTATAAAAAAAAACATGATCTTATTTTTAGCGATCGTCGTTTCTTATGCCCAGCTTTGGGCAATAGTCACGCGTCGTAGTTCTGTTTGCCCAGCGCTGGGCGAAAAAGTATGTGGTACATAGCGTAGTGTATTATATAATAAAATATGTGTTCATTCGGCGTCGGGGACTAGCTTCACTCGGCGTGACACGCGGCCTTACCTGCGTGCGAACTCCGCCTTCATTGCTGCAATAACAAATATTTTGTTGTATTTTGAGAAAAAATCCAGAAACACATTTAAAACTAATCACTCTGTAAAATAATTCGTGTTGATTTGAAATGTTTTCCATTTTTATTACGACTCATCATCATCTACTTAACCTTTTCCCAACTATGTCGGGGTCGGCTTCCAGTATAACCGGATGCAGCTGAATACCAATGTTTTACATGTTTAGCGGCTGCCTATCTGACCTCCACAACCCAGTTACTAGGCAACACGATACCTCTTGGTTAGACTGGTTGTCAGACTTTCTGGCTTCTGACTATCCGTAACGGCTGTCAAAGATCTACGAATGACAGCCGGGGCCAACGGCTTTACGCGCTTTCTGAGGCACGGGGGTGTCACACCACCAACTTCCAAACTCCGGGCTGCTACTGAGCAAATCCTAATGGAAAAACCCAATAACACTTTTTGCCCGACCTGGGAATCGAACCTGGGATCCCACGCTCATCAGTCGCGCTTGCGACCACGAGACCAACGGGGCAGTTATTATTACGACTATAGAACATAATTATGTTGCAAAAAAAAAACAATTGATAGATACATTTTGGAATAGAGTGGGATAAATGGAGGATGGCCATATACCCGTATATCCCTGCATACCCTTCATTTTCAATTTAATATAGTCACATCCCCACTTTTTAGGTCAAAAAGTAAAGCTTAAATGCTGATATTTTTTTTTAATAAAATTTCGAAATTTATGTGCCGGGGATCATAATTAAAATAAAATTTTATATGGAAAATACGTACCGTCTAGTATCTCTTTCTTAATCTGATTGAGTTGTTGCCTCATCTCGCGCATCATGTCCTGCTTGAAGGCATCCCACTCCGCCGCAGACACGCAGCCGCCATCGTTACCGCCGTTCACTTGCTGTGGAATAACATAACTGTTTTAGAAAACACTTGGATATTTTTTAACAACCTTTTGCCATTGTAAATATTTTTATATTTCAAATGAACCATTTACTTTTAAATTTTCAGTGAGTCGGTCAGTCAGAATTTTGAAGTTAATTGCTCGTTCAAAGCACCTTCCCATAGAATGTTTCCTATATAGAAGAACGATTAAGAAACTCCATGGACACTCCCTAAAAATCAAAATATATTCATGTCAAATTTATGGCTGCCATGTAACAAGTTGTGCACGATAAAAAAGGCTTAAAGTTTCAAATATATTTTAAAGTAGCCGAAGCAGTCAAGAGATGACCAATCCCATCTGACGGCGTCCGTTCACGAACATGACGTTCGGATCAGCATCATTTAGCTCAACCATCAGAGAGACATTAGAGTATTACACAGTCCCAACTGCCAGGCCACATTCAAGACATTACGCACACAATTTAGCTACCGATATTATGTTCTCGGAACTGCCTCGTTGGCCTAGTGGTCCTATGCGCGACTGCTACGCTAGAGGTCGTGGGTTCGATTCCCAGGTCGACCAAAAAGTGTTATTGGGTTTTTCTATGAAATTCTCAGTAGCAGCTCGGAGTTAGGATTTGTGCCCGGTTAATGGCAATAGGCTCGCTCTCTATTACATGGGACCTAAACATACCGGCGAAATGTGGGTGTACATTGCTACACCTCTGCCTAACCCTTCGGGGAATACAGGAGTGATGGTATGATGGTGTTGCCACTAAAAAAATTCTCCTCACCTTAAGTATAGTCTCCTCACTGGCCGAGCCGAATCTTTTGCGAACGGAGCGGGGTGACTGTGGCTGCTGTTGTGCGTTCGATTCAGAGTTGGCTGCAAGGGATTATAGTAGTATTGAGCATAAGGTCGTATGGTAGACGTCGGTAATAGCGATAGCGAGTTTTAGCTTTAAATGGATTATAATTGCTACAAAATAAATACTAATAAATTATAACAGGTGTAAAGAGACGTTTAAGAAAGCCGAATGCTTTTTTCCATCATGGCGATAATTTTTCGTTTTGGGTCATACTTAGAAAGCTTCTGGAGTCAAAGTTACATCTCTTCGTTCAACGTTATTTGACGAAAACAAGTTTAAAATTTAAATACCCTCACGAGTCCTGTACTGTTGGATGTACACATCAGTATAACGTTTTGCGTTGCGTTACATTGCGCGTTAACATCAACAGTGCTATATGACTCCAAAAATTTTTTTTTTTTTTTGCGAGCAGTAATTTTTGCTCTCTACTGCTTAGTTTGATACCCAGTGCGCGTAATTAATGAGTATATCTATCTACCTTGGTTAAACTTGAAGATTTTCATACAAAATGTCTACAGCAACTCAAAAAAAGCGATGCGACTCACAAGCGTTGCCATTACATGCAGCAGGCAGGCGGTGTGGCAACGTCGCCGAACGCTCCCACGTCTTCATCGGCGTGTTGTTCACCGAATTATCCGTCGATGACTCCTAGGGATAAACAAGATGACATTTAAATTTCGCCAAACGACTTCGGTCCTTCCCTGCATCCAAATTGGATAGTTGGCAACGTTAGCTAATAATTCCAAGACATAATTTCTCTAAAGCAACACTAAATTTTTGCCCTGAAATCCCGAGTAATTTTGAATTAACTGTAAAATTCGATTTTTAGTTGCTTTGAAATAAATTGAGTTGACTACAAAGTGACGTGACAGTTTACTATTGCCATGGAAAATCTATGGGGGAATATTTGTAATCTCGTCTTTTAATTCGTGGTAAAAAGTAAGTCTGCAAGATTGCTAGTGGAGAGTAGACCGGTATACCACACCATATCAAAGTCAGCACTGCATCAGCTACCCCCTAGATGTTGCCCAAGGTTGAACCTAATTTTTTCCTCTCAGGTTTCCACCAAAGCGAATGTGCGTTGGTGGAAACCTGTGAGGGTAATTCTACTAACTTTTAAGAACGATCGCAATCTAATACTAATTAGTGAATTGGCCATGTGGGCTATTTGCCAAACCAAACTTGCGAGCTGCTTGGCCACCTATCCTGAAACGGGGATCAAGCGTTAAGATTCCTTACCTCAGCCCTATCGAGATGCGCTCGACGCCGCGCGAGTGTGCGCGCCATCTCGTTCATCATGCACGACAGCGTGGCTTGCGGCCGCGCGCCCCCCGAGCCGGCGGACGACGACGACGAGCCCGAGTGCTCCTGCCCCCCGGGGGGCGACGCCGCTTCCGCGCTTGTTTGCCCGCTTGCTTGCCCGTTTGCTTGCTAAATGAGACAGAAGCATGTTTAAGAGATAACTTGTAGATAAGCTTTGAGAGAGTAATGGTTTTCTGGATCTCCCCTCTCTCTTTTGTTTTAATGAAGGTTATTTTGTGAAGTCAGAAAAAATGGACTGGAAATTTGCAAGTCTTTATCCTCCAAACAAACTCTTTAAAAACCTACCACCTGTTTTTTAACCTACCACTGTGCTTTCGTAATGTAAAATGTGTTTTTTTATTGAATCTACTGTGCCATTACTTAAATGTATGCTTTACATTTTCCAAGTAATAACTCTGTCACAAAATCCTAACCTTTGCTTGTCTCTTCAGCCGAGCTTGCTGCAACTGCGCAGCCAGCCCCGACACGTCTTGAGGTGGCGCAGGCGCCGGCGGTGGAGGCGGGGGCGGCGGTGACGTCACGGGCGCGGATATCACCGCCGGGGCCGGCACGGTCGGCCCGGCCGAAGCCATCGGTCCGCCGGACGCGAAGGCCGCTACGTTTGCACTCGCCGGAGGCCCGCCGGAGGGGGGAGGCGGGGGCGGCGGCGGGCCGGCCGCGGGCGCGGACACCGCTTGTGTCACCACGGCTTGCGCCTGCTAATTTTTTTATATTTTCCGTTCAGTCACTTAGATTAACTAAGTGACTGAACGGAAAATATAAGTCTAATCTACAAAATTTATTTAATAAATAATTTACATCAGTCAACTTACAATTCATACAAATATTTTAAAAAATAAATCTATTTATACCTATTTCTGTAATTTCATGCACATATAAAGTAACAATAAATAAATAAGGGTCATGCTGGTCCTAATGCTAGACTGTGACGTAGACCTCTCCTATTAGTTGTAATTAGTCGTCAGTCACCTCTAAAATTATCATCATCATCATCATTAGAATGTCCACAGGATCCGCAGGATGTCCACTGCTGAACATAGGCCTCTTCCATAGATTTCCAAAAGGGGCGGACCGGCCGGTATTTGCAGAAAAATACAAACATAAAGATATTTTACAATAGAAACATATACATTAATATATTCATATCCAACACATATTTACAATACAAACGTTCATACATATATATATAACAATATTTAGACAAAATAAACAGTTATCCACACACAGAATCATATCAATCACCATTTGCTAAAAACTAAAGAGGAAATCGAACAACTTCATTTCGACATGGTGTCCGCCTCGTCATGTCCCGATACATGGCCACCAGCAGGTTGTAGGGTTCCGTGAAAAGTTGGCGGCTTGCAGTCAAATACCAGAGCCCTCTATGGTATCAGACGAAGCCGCATCGGCATGACATCGGTCACGCTTTTAACTAGAGTGCCTGTGCTATTACTGCAGCTGCACAGAGGAATCTGTGCAGTGGCTTTATTAGAACAGCCACTCCTAAGATGTTGCCCCTTTTACTCTTCCCACAAGATGTTCTATAGACTCGGCGACGGAAACAGTATCATCTGTGCGCCAACATAATTCAGTGACACTGAACCCTTCCATATCGCAGAAGTTTCGTTTTCCAATGAAGTTTCAATCACTCGGGAACTTATAAATAGCGATCCGGTTGGTGTTGGTCGCCTGCAGAGCAGGACGGCAGGAACTGAAGTTTCTTGATGTTTATTAAAGAACCATTTGCTCACAGATACATTCCAAACTTAGGTTAAATAACTGAAGTATTACGGGACTGCTTATTTGTAACTTAAAATATACTCGACTACAAAATTCAAGTTAAAACGAGCGCGCAAATTATATGAAATGATATTATATTAAACATAATTAAAGCTTGGGACAGTTTATATTATAGATATGAACCGTCTTCTCCCTTCCACCCTCCCCCTGACTGAGTCAGGGTCTGATCAAATTGCCGAACGTTCTCAAATAAAAGGGAAGAAATATGCAGTCGAGTGAAAATAAAACTAACCATTGGTGGAGGTTGAGGCGCTGCGGGCGGCGTCGGCGGCGCTAAGGGACCCTGGAGAAGGAAAGGATAACTTCAGTAAGCATTGTGATGCCTAACTGCCTCGTTAGCCTAGTGGTCCTAAGCGCGACTGCTACGCTGAAGTTCTTGGGTTCGATTACCAGGTCGAGCAAAAAAATGTTATTGGGTTTTTCTATAAAATTCTCAGTAGCAGCTCAGAGATAAGATCTGTGCCCGGTTAATGGCAAGAGGCGAACTGTGAGTGTACATTGGTAAGCCTCTGCCTAACCCTTCGGGGAATACAGGCGCGATGGTATGTGTGTGATGTGTAGTAAGCTCCATTGCAGCTCTACCACTAGGCAGACTTGACTGAATGATGGAAGTTGAAGATAGAGTCAAAGTAAAAGCATTAATTTCGATTAAACAAGTCGGTCAGTTAGTCAGAAGTATTGAGAAAAACAAGCAAGAAACTGCATAGAGCAGACGGTGTAGAAGCATCTATCACTCTGCTGACCTCTCCACATATTATGAACCTTTGTAACCACACAAGGGTTGTACAGTTTGAGACCTTACACCTTAAACGGATACACTGGTATTGATAGCTAGATATTTATTAATAAGAGTATTGTACGAACGATATTTGTGTACTGAATGTAGACCGAATCGGAACTAGCAAAAGAGCTGACATATTGATATGGAAACTGCCATTGCTTGCACTATGTCAATGCAAGTAAGGATATCTCCCAAGACTTCTAGCATTAATGTGACGAGTGTATATGAGGTGTGGTGGTATGAGAACTTACGTTAGCAGGTGGCGGCAGGTTCTGATGAGGCGGTACAGGGGGCGGCGCCGGCGCACCAGTCGCGGCGGCCGATAGCGACATGTTCGGAGGCATTGGCGCGCTACACAACACAAATACAATTACAAAAATTGAAGTCTTCGACGTCCCAGAACGCTGACAAATGGAATATAGCTAAAAGATTTTGATATGCCTTAGTTGTAAGCGGATGATTAAATCAAGCTAGCGATATTTTTAAATTGATCACCAGCCCAAAATATTTCAAGTTCTTTAAAGTCAGCTGTAGCTGAAGTCAGCCAAGTAGCTGAAGTCAATTCAATTGGTAAAGAGATTCTAAATAAAGGTCGATAAGTAATTTGTTCGAAGGGACGGTTTCCAGCAGTAGACTACGGCAAAGTATTGATGGTAATGATTGGTTATCATCTCACAGCCCACTGAACAAACTTCATATCTTCTAAGCAAGCTTCCTAAGCGAAAACTATTCTTACTGCCTGATGCCTGGTGGCTGCTGGTGCTGTTACAGCGTTTATTTTGTTTGGGAAAACAAACAATCGTACATTGTATATTATATCTAGTGTGTGTGTGTATGTGTGTGTGAGTGTATGTGTGTGTGTGTGTGAGTGTATGTGTGTGTGTGTGTGAGTGTATGTGTGTGTGTGTGTGTGAGTGTATGTGTGTGTGTGTGTGTGAGTGTATGTGTGTGTGTGTGTGTGTGAGTGTATGTTTGTGTGTGTGTGTGTGAGCGTATGTGTGTGTGTCTGTGTGTGTGTGTGAGTGTATGTGTGTGTGTGTGAGTGTATGTGTGTGTGTGTGTGTGTGTATGTGAGTGTGTTTGTGTTTGTGTGGGCCCATTATGTTTAAACCAAAGACCGAATCAGTTGATCCATTGGTATATCCTTACCTATTGGTGCGATGATGTCCAGGCGTGGGTTGGCTGGGCTGATGCGGCAGTGTGTGATGGACGCCGTGCGGGGGAGGCGCGGGAGGGGTCGGTTGTTGCGGCTGCTGCTGCAATATTACCGTCATTTTGCAGAAATAGTCATCATTGAACATGAGTGGAGGAGATGGATACAAATGAAAAGGATGAAGTAGATGACAAGAAGAGAATGGGAGAAAGAGAATGAGTTGTGAAGATAGAGGGAAATGCAATGGAATGAAGCAAAAAGGACGATTGTATGTGGATAAGTTGAAGATATTAATAATAGCAAGTGCTACAGTGCATGTGAATTGAATGTGTAGGTTTAAAAAAAAGAACGGTGCCACGTGAATAAGGATACGAGAAGGTGCAGGTATATTTATATAAGAGTAGCTAGCGGACGAGAGTCAGGAAACGATATGACTTACAAACAGGGAAATGAGTATAAAGTAATTAGAGATAACTGGTGCAATAAGTGGTGAAGATTTAAAAATGGTAACACAAATAACGGGGTGTAAAAAGACACTAAACGGGACCGAAAGTTACATGTATTTCCTTCTGGTTATGAAGACATTTAAGGGCAAGGTTTCAACTTTTCCTTATTTACGTAAGCAACTTTGAAATGTTTTGACTAAATTTCAAAAACCCTTCACGACCCCTGTACTGTATAAATCTAAAAGTAGAATGTTTTGCGAGCAGTACCTAAAAAAATATGACATTTCACAACAATAAATAAAAGTCTCGGAACTGCCTCGGTAGCCTAGTGGTCCTAAGCGCGACTGCTACGCTAGAGGTCTTGGGTTCGATTCCCAGGTCAAAAAGTGTTACTGGGTTTTTCTATGAAATTCTCAGTAGCAGCTCGGAGTTAGGATTTGTGCCCGGTTAATGGCAATAGGCTCGCCCCCTATTACATGGGACGTAAAACATACCGGCGAACTGTGGGTGTACATTGGTACACCTCTGGCTAAGCCTTCGGAGAATACAAGCGTGATGGTATGGTAAAATAAAAGTCGTATCCCAGGAAAACTTATACTCAATTTGATGGGCACTATCACAGTGCGTAGTTACCGACTCCGTCATGCTTCTTGTTACACCCCGTACACAACTCACACAAATCATTTGAACTATTTATTTAAATCTGTAAATGATCTTTTTGTAGTAAGTAAATGAAGACGACGAATCCCAATTTTCTAAAAACATTTCAACCAAACCCAGTCCTAATACCGAACAACGTCATTATGGCTTAATTGCGAACACCTGAATCCGAAACGATTAACGAAGGATTTTTTGTTGAAGCAACCTGCAATGAAACTTCAAATTTACCTGGTGGTGGTGGTGGGGCGCGTGGTACTGGCTCGGGGCAGCATGGTACTGTGGGTGTTGTTGGTTATGGGGCGCATGGTACTGGGGCTGTTGGAATATCGCCGCGTCTTCGCGTGTCATTGTTCTGTTTACATAAGTGGGTGTTATGGTAACGTCGCTGTTCCTGGGAGTAAATACCAGTTTATTATTGTCCCACTGGAGGACTTTAAGGCCTCGTCTTATAAAGATAAAGCATTGATCACCACACTTGCTCAAGGCCGATTGGCGATTTTAGACGTATTTTAATTATGAGTCCAGGTTTCAATGTCAGTGATGTCCAAGATAAACTTAGAAAGTACATATGAGTTGAAGAAGTCACATTGGTACTTGCTCCCAGGTATCAGACCCTCAACCTCATAGATGAGAGGCAGGCGCCTTAACCACTGGGCCATCACGACACTCACGAAACAAAATTTTAAAAGCCTCAACTAATTTTGAGATGAACGATGATGAAACTGATACTCATGATATGTTGTATAGACTTATTTTAATTATGAGTCCAGGTTTCAATGTCAGTGACGTCCAAGATAAACTTAGAAAGTACATATGAGTTGAAGAAGTCACATTGGTACTTGCCCTCTGGTATCAGACCCTCAACCTCATGGATGAGAGGCAGGCGCCTTAACCACTGGGCCATCACGACACTCACGAAAAATAGCTAACTAATTTAAAAAAAAAAAAAAAAAATTTTGAAAAGGCTTAACTAATTTTGAGATGAACGATGATGAAACTGATACTGATGATATTTTGTATAACAATAATGATGAAAGGTAAATGATACTGATCACGTTAAGTTTGAAAATACAATTTTCAATACCGCGATGAATGATATGTTGATAACGGATCATAATGCAGATGGGGTGGATGACACTTATGACATAATTACCTGTACCCCATATCTTCGTCGTATGTGTGCGCGTTGTTGTGTCCGTTGTATGGAACAGGGGGGTTGGGCGGCTGCGGGGGAGGGGGCGCTGAGTTGCCTGCGGGCTTGTTCGCCAGGATCTATGTAGATAGAGATGCCCATGATCAATGATTTTGAAGTACTATTGAAGATAGAAGTAAAACTGATTTTTGTTTAGCAATCTTTTACTGCTACTTTGACTTAATGTAGGTTTCTCTTAAGTTACGTGGTATACTAGCTCTGCTGCGGATAGTTAGCAAATAACCAATTTTAGCAAAAAAACAAAGGTCTACGCCGAACCGTTGCTGTGTTCTGGATTAAAAAGTAAAGAATGCTGATGTAATTACAAGTACATGAGACATTCTTAGTCTTTGACAGACACCACACTGGTAATGCTTCTGGTATTTCAAGTCTCCATAGACGTCGAACCACTTATCGTCAGGGGGGTATCAGCTCGTCCAAACACGCTATCTCCATAGAAAATAATGATCATTACCGAAACACAAAAGTCAAAGTAGCACATATTGCCTCTGGTATTGTAGATGTCCATATACGTCGATAGGGGCTCGCCATGAGAGAGCCTGCTAGTTATCTGTCTAACATTTCGTCTAAGACTCTTACCTCTAGTGTATGCATCATGGCTCTGGCGAAGCTGTCCGCATCTTCTCTGCATGAGAAGTTGAGGCCGTACACGTGTCTCGCATCCCGCCATTGGTGGAATGTGGCGGTGGCCTGATTGTACTTAAGCCCTCGGACTATTCCACAGTTTATCACCACCTAAGGAGGAAGTATGTGTTGAAGAGTCATGTTTTGCAAAGTACAGCATCAGTGTAGCATGTTATTCGAGTTGTATGAAGAGTTCGAAAGGCAACCACTAATGGTGACACGTCAGAATCCAAAACCGGAGTGAAGAAAGTAATAGACACGGTATATTGTATTATTATTATTGTATTAACTTCGAATATTGAATACTAAAAGGATCTTGAATCAAGTACTGGATCCATGTTAAGATTTCATTACGACGTCCCTTCCACTCCCTATATTTAAAATTGGAACAGAATAATAAATATAATTTATTCGGAATTCATCATAAGATGGTGAAATAGTCATAAAGCTTTTATAACACCCTCGCCCTCACGTCCCTATCTCCTAGGTAGGGTAGCGTAATCACAGATAGAGATATAGGCCCCTACTGCAATGTCGATCGGGTGTTCTCGATCACACTATTAGTCAATCTCCCAAAGTTAAATCAATTACACCATATACAGGCACTTTTGAATTGTCAAGAAACTAGACAGAAAATTGAAGCTAGTTCCTTGCCCTATCAATAGGGCTGTACCGATTAGGTACTGTAATAAGTCCCAAAAAAGTGTAGGGCACTACCGCAAAAACAAAAGACAAACTAGAAAAGATTACCAACTAACCTCGTGATCATTTAACTTCCTTCCGACAACTCGGAAGGTATTGTGTTGCGTGTGGTGGTAAATGTGGACTTTGGACAGTCCGGAGCTGGAGCCCGAAGGAACCCAGCGCTTCAGTCCGTCGTCGTACACCATCACGGAAGCCCGGGCGCTGCTTATTGATTGTTCGCTGTGGATAGAAAAAAAAATGGTTAATAAAGGGAAAACTTCATTGGAAGTTAACGTAGGAAGGATAGGTTTGTGTTTCCCGATCGCTGATCCAGAGAATATGTAACATGTCACGAAATAGACACATACATAGATAGTTTAAAAGATCGACGAAAGCAGGGTAAACGTGACGTTATGGGCCTGTAAAACTGCACGGCTCCGCCAATAATTTTCCATTCAAGTTGAAGGCTTTAAAACGTGTGGTTTAGAGAAATTCCAAGAGGCAGAGCTTGGTTTAAAAAAAAGTCCAAGTTGAATATGCGAAATTTTTGGCAGAACGTATCGACTACATGTAATGATTTCAAAAGAAAGTTCCAAAAGTAATTAAATCCTAATCTTTCAACGTTAATAACTCATTAAAATGTTCATACAAATATCGCTTAATCTCACATCTTACGAGAGGGAACCTCGAAGTCTGTTATAGCAGCATCGCAATCCGTCAGGAGTTACGTAAAGTTTCAGAGTTACGTAAACCATTGCTACCTACGTAAGTCCTACGTGTTTTAATACGCCTACATAAAGGGCAAGCATCTGCAGTATTAGGGCTTTGCAAATTTATGCGTTTGGGTGTCGGACTGTACGCCAGTTGTGTTTTGAAACAATAATAGGCAGATATAAAGTAGATAGGTATAAATATTTGCCAAAGAGAGGCTTAAAAATATGTCTTTGTTGTCAAAATCAACAAACTTTGGTTCATCCGACCGAAAAAAGAATGCAATCTCTGCACAGAGTAATTAAAAAAACAGAGGTGTCAATTCAATCAAGGCCATATACAACCTTATACGTATTTAGTATAAGGTAACAATTCCACTGGTAACATACAGAAGGCTGCCGTGCGTAATTTGCAAGGCAAAACCGCAGCATAGCAATAAAATTATCCTGCTATTGGGTATAAAATAAACACGCTTATCTATGGCACGGATAATTATGGAGCTACAAATGTCACATTAAAGTGCTAAGTTAGGAATCATTAGTTGTATTCTTAATAAATCAGACTAGTTGCTTCCTCATTTAAAGATATTTAGACCCATTTGCGCCATAAACTTAACTCAGAGTTAGTTGCTAACACGAGGTTAAATTACATAATAATAATACCAGTCTATAATTATACCAATGAAGGGCATAAGACCCATGAGCATTGATAACCACGCTTGCTCAAAGTGGGTTGGCAATTCCAGATTTTTATTAATTATAAGTCCAGGTTTCCTCACGATGTTTACCTTCACCGGTGTCAATGATGTCCAAGATTAATTTAGAACGTACTTATGAGTTGACAAAGTCACATAGGTAATCACTCATACATAATATGTAATTTACAACTACAATTAACAAATAATTATGCGTTAAGTTTCGTTACACGTAGGTATTTTTTTTTGCATATACACCAAAGCAAACCATTTTTTGATTACCAACTAAACTACTTTCAGGTAAGACTGACAGCCGACCATAAATTAAGAAAAGGCTATCATGATCTTTACCAAAACAATTCAGTTGCGCAACAGATTTTACCGAGAACGGACGTGTGGGCCGACTGATTGCGACAGAAGGTCACATCGGTAAAATAAAACGTCTTTTTCTTAACACATGACCGGGTGTAAGTAGGATGTACTTAACCTCAATATTGAGCTTGCATTTAAATTGGTATTGTAAGGTACCGATAATAGCCCGCATGTTGACATACTTCTGTAATTGTTCTGATAAAAACACCGTTTTTGAAAGCCGTGGTTAGATATAGAGATCATAATTGTATATTTGTTAATTTTAAGTTTATACCTGTTTCAATTTTTTCAAAGTATTCAACTGAATGCTTTTTATTTTATTCTTTTAATTTAATTTTCTTATTTTAACTTATGGTCAATATCTTTATTCATAATTCAATTTTATTAATTATTCATAATGTAATAAATTTTAATTTAATCAGTAATCACATGCCAACGGTTTTTATTTTTTTTATTTTATTTAATTTAATTTTTATATGTTGTATACAGCATTGAACGTTACGAAATTTTTTCTTTATTATTGTTTTGAATTACTTATTCATTGAATGTAAAACTTGTAATTTCAATCATTTATAAATATGTTATGTAAAGCCGTTTTCCGTGCATGTGGTGTTAACCTGTAATTAATTGTTGCACTTGTAAATGTTACTCTAGTCATTAGATCAGAAATGTATATAGTGAAAACAATTGTTGGTTAACCTAAATGAAATAAATAATGAATTTAACTGTAGCACCGATATTTACAAATTGAATTAATTAATATTGATTCCTTCTTAGTAGCTCTGCTGTCCACTATCATCTCATAATAAAATTATCTAGCAAATGGTCTCTCGTTGACTGAACTGGAAATCTCGGAAACGATTTGACCTTTGAAGCTATAATTTCAGTTATAAGTAGGAGACGTCAACTGAGAACAGATTTGACTTTTGACTTCCACGCGGCCGAAACCTAGTATAATAATTATATTAAATGCTTCAGAAGATAGATCTCCTTCAAAAAACCCTACTCTACCCTTCCCAAGGTCAACAGGCAATTTAGAAATACATATCATGTAATTTAGTAATAAAAACCACAAGTTAATGAAAAACAAAAGAGACTCTGTATAACCAAATCACACCCCGGTCACTCTTTACATAAACACATTGATTTTAGTACACCTAAGTAAGTACTGTATACAAAAAAGTACACACGACGAAATAAACATCAAGCTATCTCCGAGAAAACGTTGACAACTCATCGCGTACAACTGCCACACAGTCAAACGTCGGCGTATTTTGTCGTAAGTACCGCTACCTATTCTATCTGCCCCAGACGGGTCAATATTTGGACAAATGAACAGGTATGGCTACACAGCAACCCCTAGTCTCTCCCTTCTGTCTGGCGGATTAATTACCGGCCGCCAATCACGATAGACAGTGGAATCTGTATTGAAAGGGATTTTAGAGTAATTAAATACATCTAGCTTTATCGGAGGGCCTAATAAAGCCTTTGTGGGATTTAGCAAGTCACGTGCAAAATATTTGAACATTTAGCAAAATTGAAAAGCGATATCCCTATGCACTGTATATTCAATTAACTTCTGCAAGCGTTTGTTTTTTTTAACCGCTTTTAGTTATGTTTTTTGTTAGTACTACCCTCTAGTGGGTTGTAGCAAGATGTTAAAAAGTCTATACCAATACTATTCCTTACGAATTTGGCTATCATATACAAAATTCAAATGATTTTATTGTATGAAAAGTCATTTCAACGACCAATTTTTTTTAAAACTAATCTGTTATGTATTATGTCAAACAAAGTCAAGTCGGCACCAGTCAAAAACAAATAAATAATATTTCAAATGGGAACTTGTGACTTATAGTTCTTTCGGTTCTGTTTCGAAACAGGCCGATATTCATTTACAGTAACAGATTAAAATCTGACATTACGATAGTCTCACTAAAGTGGTAATAGTTTGACTACTAAAATATTCATTTGTTTTAAGTATGTTTGGTATAATATATAATTTTAATAACTGCGAAAATATTTTCGCATTCACGTTTAATTTTCGCAAAAATGAAATAAATTATTTCTTTGTGGCTTCTTTGCTAGAATCGCGCTTTATTGATGTATATGATAGCCTAAACGAAAAAAATAAATTATTTTAAGTTAAGGTCCGACTCAAAGAGGCAGTTTCAAAAGAAAAAAAAATAATTAAATCTGTACTTCTGTTCTGTACTTCTCTAGGTGTATGTCCTAATTATATAAATAATCAAGTTCCATTGAATTAAACTTTCAGTTAAGTAATTTTAATGTATACCGTTTTCGTGATCCCACTAAAATGCACAAAGGCATTGTATGCTTATATTGCAGGTTGAAATTAAGATGTTATTATTGTTAAATGATTTTCTTTAATACTCTTGAGTTAAAACAATGACCAGGTTACTTCATAAATCTAATAGGTGCACTAAGATAGTACCGAGTTAGTCTCTAAAACAACCTAAGGCTATGCGACTACCGATCAAAGAATTCAATGCGCGCGCAACTTGAAGCCTAACCCTTACCTGGCCATTACAGATCCGTAGCACTATCTACACCGAAGCCATTTTGAAAAATTGAGAAATTAGGTCAAATGCGCGCGCAGCCAGCTTCGTACGCGGCGCCATTTTGAACGATACTTCGTTCAAGTTACAAAATGGCGGGGCGCGGCGCGTCCTCGACGGCAGCGGCGGGTGAGAGGGGGCGGCAGTACATTTGTATCGATCCGGAAATTCCGGGCCCTACTACTGCTACTCACCTGCTGGTTTTTTTCCCGTCGCATATTTATGAAGTCAGTAATAAGCAAAAGCACCATCTTGGCCCCTGTGGCTTAATAGACTAAAAAACTAAACTATCACTTCTCGGGTAACAAACACTCTTTCAAACGAAAAATAAAACTTTAAAAGTAAAAAAGCTGTCTTGTATTCCCAAAATTTACTACTAGGCCGATAGAAACTAAAAAGACACATGCACTGTTTAACACTGAGCAACATTATAAGATTTAAAAATATATATTGCACACTCGATCTCAAACGACTACCAGCTTCCATGATTCGGGCTAGAATGGCCGCCGACTGGGCCGAGCCGCCCGAGGACCGAACAAAGACCAGCCCGATTCAGATGCGCGCGCACCTGGTACGCGCAATAAGCACAAAGAAACCTTCAATTCGGATGCGCGCGCATGACACCCCCACCTATTTCAAAAAAGTACATACACCTACATTTGTTTTCATGGTTACCATTTCTCAGAAATCTAGACAAGGTGGTACTGTCGATGCAACAAGCGGTTGACAAATTATTTATCATTCTAAAATGATAATCTTCTTTTTTTTTAGCGCGAATAAATTTTTGTACTTTATATAATAACTCCTCCCCGTCTTTTTCTTACCACTGCATTACTTATGCCACTAATTAAATCGAGTCCCAGCTAATATTGGACATGCGCAATACAAGCACGACAGTTTGAAGGCTTACCTGTTACACTCGCCTTTTTTAAATTCACCCCCTCACCCTTCCTCATCCAGCCCGGGGGGCTTTAAATCACAAAGACATTTTTTAAAGACTGTGAGATAAAAATCAAATCCCGTGATTTGTGTTAATTAAAATACGGACAAAATACTTAAAAAACTGCACTATCACTATTTAAGTAATTTATGAACTCAAATGAAAAAAATAAACAAAAAAAAAATCGAATCAAACTATTAACCAATCTTGGATTCCCAAAATTCACTACTATACCGATTACAGCTAAAAACACTATACATCGTTTCACAAGACGCGGCATTTTAAGATTAAAAAATATAATATTGCACAAACGATCTAAAACGACTACCAGCTCCCACGATTCGGGCTAGAACGGCCGCCGACGGGGCCGAGGCGCTCGACGAACGAACAAAGAACAGCCCGATTCAGATGCGCGCGCACCTGTAATGCGCAGTGAGTACAAAGAAACCTTAAATTCGGATGCGCACGCATGACACCCCCACCTATTTCAAAGAAGTACTACCGCCCGTTGCTATCGTTACCATTTCTTGGAAATCTGGACAACGTTGTACTCGCGATGCAGCAAACGGTTAGAATTATGTTCACCGTTCTAAAATGATCTTAAGTTATTAATTAAGTGACACGACATTCACCGAAGTGTTTAAAGAAATTATTATACGCGTGTGCCATTTGTGTGAATGCAGGACAGTTCCACTTATACGAAAATTGAAGGGAATCATCAGAAAAATATAATACCGTCTCAGAAATTAATATAAACGCAATCCACATGGTAAGTTCTTATAGTTTGCATCTAAAATTTTAATTTAGCCTTATTAGCGCCGATCGATTCGAGCAAAAAGCGTATCCCAGCTTTTATTTTTCTTTAAGACATCTACCTCTATTGAAAATAAATTGTCTTAGGACGCGTTGGAATCACGGAATCCAATTGTAACTGCCAAGAACGTTTGCTCAGTGCTTCAAAACTTTCTTCTTCTTTTTTATTTTCTTACCCCCCCCCCCCCCCCTTTCCTACCACTGCATTACCTATACCACTAATACCAATACCATCTTGGACATGCCAATACAGGCTCAACAGTTTGAAGGCTTACCAGTTACATTCGCCATTTTGAAATTCACCCCCTCGCCCTTCTTCCTCTCGCCCCGCCCGGGTTGCGTTATATAATAAAAAACGTTTGTAAAATTGTGAGATGAAAATTAAACAATACTAATTCTTTGCAAGGACTATCACACTCACTTAACACTTCATTTTGAAGCACCCAAGCCTAATTAAAAACAAATAAACATAATTCTCCTTATTGGTCTTTCGTTCACATCGAAACGCGTCATCGCGGTCAGCCTCCGAGCTAGACTGTGCCGAGGTCTAGGGCTCCTGCGGCTGTACGATTGCGCCCAGATTAATTTGCGCATGCGTAGAAGAGCTGCTAGCTGTAGCAAGTTATATTACTCCGCCCACTTTCAAGTTCCCGGAAATCACATCAATGCATAAACTGCGATGTATATTATTGAACAAAGAACTATGGATAAGCAAAGCTCGCACAACATTATTAAGACATTTTTGCAGAAAAAAACAAAACTAAGTCTTGCATCACATCACCGTATTTCTACAAAAACTACCACTTAGCCAACACAGTACCAAAACCGTCGCCATTTTGAAGAAAAATGGGAAAATCATGTCAGATGCGCGCGCATTAAGATTTGTACGCGGCCGCCATTTTGAACGATACTTAGAGTAAGTTATAAAATGGCAGCGGTGCGGTGAATTCTCGCCGGCAGCGGCGGTTGAGAGGGGGCAGCAGTTAATTTGTATCGATCCGCCTCAGCTACCACTACTTACCTGCTGGTATTTTGCCGTCGCTCATTTATGAAGTCACTATTAAGCAAAAGCACCATCTATTTTTTTGGTTTAAAAGATTTAAAAAACTGCACTACCACGTTTCAGGTCATTCATAAATTCAAATTTAAAAAAATACCAAAAAAAACACTAATCAAATTGTTCAATGCACAAAATTTTGTACAATGCCACTAACTGCTAAAAAGACTATACAACGTTTCACAAGACGCGGCATTTCAAGTTTTTCTTTTCAACTTGTCACACTGCTGGGCTAATGTCTAACACCAGATGAACAATTATAATATTGCACAGACTATCTCAAACGACTACCAGCTCCCAAGATTCGAGCTAGAATGGCCGTCGACGGGGGCGAGGCGCCCCACGAACGAACAAAGACCATCCCGATTCAGATGCGCGCGCACCTGCAATGCGCAGTAAGTACAAAGACACCTTCAATCTGGATGCGCGCGCATGACACCCCCACCTATTTCAAAGAAGTAGTACAACCCGTTTCTATCGTTACCATTTCTCGGAAATCTAGACAACGTTGTACTCGCGATGCAGCAAACGGTTAGAATATTGTTCATGGTTTCAAAATGATCTTAAGTTATTAATTAAATGACACGTCGTTCACTTAAATTACCGAAGTGTTTAAAAAAAAATATTACGCGCGTGTGTCATTTGTGTGAATACATGACAGTTCCGCTTTGATGGAAGTCGAAGGGAATGTTGGAATATTGTCTCGGAAATTATTATAAACGCAACCCAGTTGGTAAGTACGTAAAGTTTGCATGTAAAGTTTTAAATGAACCTCATTAACGCCCATTGTATCGAGCAAAAACACCGACATAACTACATATGCGAAATAACTATAAAGCATAAGTTTTTCTTATTCTTTAAGTGATCTATTCAATTGAAATCTGTTTTATGTCGCATTCGAATTGCGATTGCAACTCAATTGTAACTGCCAAGAACGTTTGACCAGTGCTTTGAATAATTCTTCTGCCTTTGTGTGACTATTTTAAACAAGGCTATATTTCTATAGTGTTATACAGCAGAGTGTTATTGATCTAACTTCACTGTGCTTAGCCGCTCGCGAGTTTTGTTGTAAATAAATATAAATCTCTGCAAACGCGTACCTGTCACTATAGGATTATATAAAATACCCCCTCCCTCCCCCTTTCTTTGCCCTACATACATCGATAGTACCTCAGCCATCTTGGACATGCGCAATACGGGCTCGATAGTTTGAAGGGTTACCGGTTACATCCGCCATTTTGAAATTTACCCTCTTGCCCTTCTTCACCCCGCCCGGGTTGTGTAAGTTGCGTTATATAACAAAGAGATTTTTAAAAGGTTGTGAGATAAAAATTAAACTTTACCCAATTTTACGCAAGGACTATCAATCTTACTGATCACTTCACTTAGAAGCACTCAGAAAGGCTAAAACTGTCTTATTAATAAATATAAATTTTCGAATTAGTCTTTGTTCTTGAAGCTGTTAACGTAGTTCGACACAAGTTACAATATGAAGACGCATCTAAGCAGAAATCGAAACCGGCGACCCGCCTATAAACAACCGCTTTCCAATTTGTTTCATTATTACGAATATTTGCTCCTATTCGGTTTTCGGCATTTTGAAATAAGGACCGCCTTTGTCTTAAGAACATTATGTTAGGTTGTTCCTGATTAAATTGTTGCGTTTCTTTTTCGATTTATTAAAATTCGTTAACGGTAACGTAAAGATTCAAAATTTCGATGCGCGCGCACTTTGAATCCTAAACCTAAACCTCACCCGAAAATTGCAGCTCCGTAGCAGTACCTACACAGTAGCAGTAGCTACACTGTCGCCATTTTGAAACATTGGTAAAATTAGGTCAGAAGCGCGCGCAACTAGTTTTATACGCGGCGGCCAGTTTTAAAGATAGTTCAGGTAATTTACAAAAATGGCGGCGGCTCGGCCGCATCCACAACGGCAGCGGCGAATGGAGAGGACTGCGCCTTATTTGTATCGATCCGGAACCCCCCACACTGTGTTACCGCTACTCACCTACTGGTTTTGCCCGTCGAATATTTATGAAGTCACTTATAGTCAAATGCACCATTTTCGTCCTTGACACTTTAAAAACATAAAAACTACAATACCAATTTTCAGATCAAGTAGATAATATATATTAAGAAGTAAATTAATGAAACAAAATTTGTTTTCCGATTATCGCAAATAAATAAAACAAAAAAAAATATCTAAGTAAATTGAAAAACACTCCCGGATTCGTAATATTTAATAGTAGACCAACACAACTGATCAACACTATGCACCTTCTTACAACATTCGGCATTGTAAGGATTTAAAAAAAAAAAATCACAGATGCGATCTCAAACGACTACCAGCTCCCACGATTCGGGCTAGAATGGCCGCCAATTCGGCCGTCGCGCCCGACTAACAAAGACCGGCCCGACTTCGATGCGCGCGCACCTGCGACGTCCAGTAAGTCAGATAGACCTTTAATTCGATTGCGCGCGCATGACACCCCCACCTATTTCAAAGAAGTACTTACAGGTACGCCCGTTTCCATCGCAACCATTTCTCGGAAATTTGTATAAGCTGGTACTCGCGATGCAGCAAACGGTTAAGGAAATTGTTTGTCTTTCTATAATGATTAAAAGTTGAAGTATTCTTTAAATGATGTCATGTCATGTCTTTCGCTTGAATTATGGGAGTGAGAGTATTTGAAATGATTATACGCGTGTTTCACGTGTGGGAATCCAGGACAGTTTCGCAATGATGAACAATCGTAAAAATATAATACTCAATCCAAGAGACGGTACATACAGTTTGTATCTATATAGTTAGATTCAAATGAGTCTTATTGGCGCCCACCGTATTATGCTTACAGATGTAGGCTCAAGCATTTTCTAAAAGTTGATAAGATAAGTAAAAATATGTATAAACACGTGTCTGGTAGAAGGTTGCAGATTATTTTTGACAAACCAAAACATAATTAGAGCATAAAAATCTTGTTCACCACCACAATTTTGTAAAAATAGTCACTAGAGCCACTAAGCGATTTTCCCTACACCTAGATTACTGACATCACTCATTTTCATTTTCTGGGTGGGCGGTGGGCAGTACGGCGGCCCTAAAATTAGCGGATTAGAGTAGACAATTTTATCCTTAAAAAATCCATTGCGCACCCAACCAGCTAACTTCAGGACCGCCAAGATACATCGGCTGTACTGCATAAGGATTTTCACTCGCATATACCATTTATAAAACGCTCGAATGCGAAATAACTGCATAGCATAAGCTTTTTCTACATTATGTCTTCGCACTCGCATCGTGAAATCCTGTAATCTTGTAAATGCCAAGAAACGTTTGACTAGCGCTTTCAGTAATCGACCTTTGTCTTTGTTTGTGGTTTTGGATTGCATATGGCCGCTACGACTATTTTAAACAAAGGTAGAATTCATAATGGATTCTAGATTACAAGAAACTATTATTAATTTAACAATCACTGTTTTTAGCCGCGCCCTTTACGACTATACGTTATATAAGATTGTATATAATACACACCCTCCTTCCCCCTTGCCCTGCATTACGTTTACCACTAATTGGATCGATACCCAGTCCATCTTGGACATGCGCAGTACAGGTCCACCAGTTTAAAAGTTCACCGGTTATCCGCCATATTGAAATTCACCCCCCAGCCCTTCCTCACCCCGCCCGGGTTGAGTTACGTAACAAAAAAATGTTTTAACTCTGAGATAAAATTACCAAGACTATCATTACTTCACGAATAAAAACACTACTCCCCTTAAAAGTGCACTTAATGAAAATTATGAAAAACAAGCAAGTGTCTCATTATATAAAATAAAACTCCGCATTGTTTTTTATCCATGAAGCTATTAACGAACACAAAGACACATCGAAGCGGATATTGAAACCCGTGGTCAGCCTCCGAGCTAGGCTGTGCTGCGGTCTAGGGCTCCCGCGGCCATCCGATTGCGCCCAGATTTATTTGAGCATGCGTAGAAGAGCTGCTAGCTGTAATAGGTCATATTGCTTCGCCTACTTTCTAGTTTCCGGAAATGCGATGTATTTTATTGAACAAAGAAGTATAGGTAACCAAAAGTTTCACAACATTATTAAGACATTTTTGCACAAACAACTACATTCTTACATCACTTCATTGCATTTCTACAAAAACAACTTTTTACATAACACAACATTTTTGGGAATCGAACCCAGGACCCCACAAATAAAAAATATTCAATACTATTTAAAATTAATACCGCGTTGTTCTGCTCTACGCCAGTTATGCATACGTTCTAGCCTTTCGTTAAGTAATTGAAATTGTGCAATAAATTGTTTAAATTACGTCAAAAACAGTTAAACCGACGACTAGTTTTACCGATCGAATAGGTACAAGATAGTAAGAGGTTAGTCTCTAGAACGAACAAAGACTAAGCGATAAATATTTCCATATGCTCACACCTTAAAATCTAACCCTTACCTGGTATTGGAGAAATTAGGCCAGAAGCGCACGTAGAAGCTTTGTACGCGGCCGCCATCTTGAACGATACGTCGAAAAAGTAACAAAATGGCGGCGGTGTTGCTGCGTCATCGACGGTAGCAGCGCGTGGAAAAGGGCGAAGGTTCATTTGTATCGACCCCCGCCCTGCTACCGCTACTCGCCTGTTGCTTTTTTCCGTTGAATATTTGTAAAGTCACTAATAGGCTAATGCACCAATCCTGGCCCTAGTGGCCTTTATTTTAAAGCAAAAGTAGATAATTTATTTTATAAAGCAATTATCATTTTAAATATTTGTATCCCCAAAGTCGAATATATTTAAACACAGAAGTAAAAATTGTTATCTTTAAATTATCTATCCATATTGGATACAAACAAATTTCAATGAAAACCATCCAAGCTATAAATAATATGATTTTGGCAACGGTCTGGATATCCATAACAAGATTTAAAAATTAATATGTATTTCACAAGTTACGGTCTCAAACGACTACCAGCACCCACGAATCGGGCTAGAATGAACGCAGATTGGGCCGAGGCGCCCGACGAACGAACAAAGACCACCCCGATTTCGATGCGCGCGCATGTCACACCCACCTAATCCGAAGAAGTACTCCCACACCCGTTTCCATCGTTACCATTTCTCGGAAATCCAGACAACGTGGTACTCGCGATGCAGCAAACGGTTGGCAAATTATTTAACTTTCTAGAGGAACAAAAATTATTAAGTGACGCGTCTTTCACATGAAATACGGAATGTTTAACGAAAATATAATACGCGTGTGTCATTTGTGTGAATCCAGGACAGTTTCGCTGTTATCAAAATCGAAGAGAATCTGCCTACCCTTTCCCCAACTACGAGTATATTGAGACTCGGTTTTCAGTCTCACCGGATGCAGCTGAATACCAGTGTTTTACATGAAGCGACTGCCTATCTGACTTCCTCAACCCAGACTGCGCAACACAATACTTTTAGACTGGTTGTCTTGGCTTGCTTCACGGGGGTGTCACAATGGAAAAACCCAAAAACACTTTTTGCCTGACCTGAGAATCGAACCCAGGACCCCACACTTATCAGTCGCGCTTGCGACCACGAGGCCAACGGGGCAGAGAAAGTCGAAGAGAATCATCAGAAGAATAAAGTACCGTCTCCGAAATAAATATAAACGCAATCCAAGATGGTAGGTACGTGTTGTTTGTATCCCTCGATTTCAATGAGCCTTCTAGAGGAGAGAAAGGTATAGCATTTTCTAATGGTTGATAGGTGAAAAAATACATACGTGTCTGGAAGAAGGATGCAGGTTTCATATCACGAACTAAAATTAATGAATAAAAGTCAATGTTCACCATCACAATATTGTTTTCTTACACTCGACCAAATTACACTTCCACGTGAGTTTAATGGTATAAGCCACTAGAGCCACACACGGTATTGCCTGCACCTAACTCACTGACATCACTCTGTTTTCATTTTTCGCGAGGTATAAGGACTTTGTATGGTTGCTTGCTAGAGCTGCTAAACGCTGCATATTGCCCTACACTAGCGACTGCATTTTAAGACGCGCATGCGAAATAACTGTATAGAATAAGGTTTTTTCTTTTTCTTCGCATCACGGAACCCCATTGCAACTGCCACAAACGTTTGACCGGTAATAATAAATTCTTTTATGTCTTTGTTGCGGTTTTGAATCACTGCATAAGGCCGCTACGATCATTTTAAACAAGGCAAGATTTCACACAAGAAAATATTGTTCATCTAACGTCACTATATAACCTTCTATAATACCCCTCTCCTCCCTGTCCTTGCCCTGCATTACCTATACCACTAATTGAATCGAGCCCCAGCAAATGTCGGACATGCGCAATACGGGCCTGACAGTTTGAAGGTTCACCGGTCATATCCGCCATTTTGGAATTTACCCCCCTAGCTCTTCCTCACCCCGCCCGGGCTGCGTTATGTAACAAAGAGTTTTTTTTTAAAGATTCTTAGATAAAATTAAACTGCATGCATATTAATTACAAGTACACATATCACTCTCACTGCTCACTTCACGAAAAAATCATGACTCACTCAATTTATAATCACCAAAAATTCATAAATGTCTCGCTAAAACATATAAAGTCATTGTTCTTGGCGCTATTGATGTACTTCGATACAAGTTAGAATAAAATCACTTAATTCGAACACAAAGACACACACACACACACTCACACACTATAAAAATAAAAACGCATCATCGCGGTCAGCTTCCGAGCTATAGACTGTGCTGTGGTCTAGGGCTCCCGCGGCCATTGGATTGCGCCCAGATTTATTGCGCATGTGTAGAAGAGCTGCTAGCAGTAGCGGGCCATATTTACCTCCGCCCATTTTCCAGTTCCCGGTAATGAGATCAATGCATAAACTGCGCTATATGCGAACAAAGAACTATGGGTAGCCAAAAAACCCACGCAACATAAGGAAGTATTTAAAAAAAAACCACTAAATCTACATTACATCATTTTTCCTTGCATTTCTACAAAAACTAACACTTTCCAGAAACACACATATCATCGAGATAGAATATATAAAATAGGGAACACAAATCACCTGAAACCACTTCACAGTATAGAATTACCACCAAACATCTAAACTTATCTAAAGAAAAAATTACCCTTTATTCAAAATACCGCGATTCGCATTAACCGCCTATATCTGAAAGAACCCAGTTCGAAAATCCAAACCGGCGACCGACTTATCCCGCGCCTACTTAACCGCCCGCCAATTTCTGTACGTTACTGCGAATTTTACCCCTACTTCGTTTTCGACATTTTGAAACAAAGGGCGTGGGCCGACTTGGCAACAAACAGCCCGCGAATAAATTTTTGTACGATTTTTTTTTCGACTTATTGAAATTCGTTTGGAAATTGCCGAAGTAATGAAATAGGTTAGTTGTAATTAATTATGATGATAAATACTCGTGACCTAGATACTTTAACGCGTAATTTTTTTTCACCTAAAACATGGCGGCAACTCCATTGTATTCTTTGCTAAGTTTTAATGCGACGCCAACGCTGTTTACAACAGCAACAGGTTTGCAAGACCATAAGTGCCAGTGAAAGATGCTGGCCATGTGTGGGTTCCGTAGAAAAAAAAAATTGGGCAAAAAATGGTTAACAAACACAGTATTTCGTCATTGCCTATAAATAAAAGCAGACTGGTAGGCGAAACATCTGATTTTGTCTAGTTTTCTGTTCTAAATAATGAAGTATACTTAAGGATTGAATTTATGATTTTTACATTTTTTTTGTTAGCCTGTTCTGTCCCACTACTGGGCAAAGGTCTCCCTTCACTCCTCCCATCCTTCATCATTACATTAAATTATTCAAATAAAAATTGAAATTTAGGGTAAGCCTATGTCCAGTAGTGGTCGTCGATCGGCTGATAAGAAATCGGATAATGAAGAAAAAAATGTTATATTTACCAAAATCCTTATGAAAACGCCTTCAAAACTGCACTAAAACGATAAAAAGCAATACCAAAAAAAAACCGACTTGAAGAACAAGAAAATCGATATCGAGTCTAAAAATAACCACCCGAAAAGTCTGTCACTTAAAACACCATAAAAAAAAAATCAAAAACGCGGCAAAAAACCGTAAAATAACTATTTAGAAATCACTTACATCTTATAAATGATCACAGGTGAGGGTTTGTACTTAGGTTCCGTAATGTTTAGAATATTGATAAGGCACGACCGTTTATCACGGAAGCTATTCGCGATACTAGTTGACGAGTTTGCATCCCGGCGGAGGCTCCACTGAGCTAGACTTACCGCGCATGCATCGTATGATTGATTTATGTTGCAAGGGGGGACCAGGTAGTGCGTTTTGATTTATTTATAGCTACAAGCCCGACTACGAGCCCGGATGGCCAGGCCCGAACATGCGTACTAAGGGCTAGTGTCAGCTCTAGAAAGTTCAAACTTCGGGCTGCAGCGGCGAGGCCATTTATTACAGGGGAGAAATCAATAATCGGGCGCTATCTCTTTGATATTGGGACGGATAGAGCGCCACTTTCGTTGTGTTAACTTTGATTTTAATTTGAATTAGGTTCTGTCGGTAAATTTGTGATTGCTACTTGCATGATAATTTTATTGTAAATATGATTAGAAAACAAAGGGCCACGTAATCTCACAAAGAAAGTTACATTTTCATGTTACTTAAAGCGCCAAGCAAAGACAGTGGACTCCTTAACCTTAACCACCTGTGGCTTTCTTGAGATACTTCTCTTGCAACTGTAGCAACGGACTGCAAAGGTTGATATATTGGCACTGTGCCATATTATTTCGAACTACATTTATTTTTGAAAACCTCTAGGATTTCTTCTTCAGTTTTATGAACAAGATTGATGTTTGGCTTCTCGTGGAGCTCTTTCGGGAATGCGTTTTCAAAAACCATAATGGAGATCTTCTGTTGGAAGGTTTTAACTATGTGTTTGTTCATATTACTACTATGAATTTGCGTTTTATCAATCATTCAATGGATGGGTACAGTAATAGATTTAAAAAATTGGACCTTGGCTTGGAACCTGTTCCCGATATTCGTGGACAATTTTTTTATTTCATTTTGTGTTAAAATGTTTTTAAGAAGAGAGACGTTTATGGGAGATTGACCAGCAGGTAGTATTTTCTAACTACAACGCGAACAAAGTCACGAGCAACAGCTATGTAATATAAAATAATGATAAATATCTCATCAATACGAAAAGAAGAAGTTAACTTTGACGCGAACGAACGCACTAGGCACTCTCGACACTATGCTCTAAGTTATCCCACGATGATGACAGCATCTCAACTGTGGAAAAGCCCTACTTTATACTCGCAGCCATTAACAAAGTTCCAAGTTGTTGTACACTAGTAAAACACCTTGTTGGCAACGTGCCATGAAACCATAGGAGACTGGAGCTCCCCCCGAGCACGTGATTGTTAACTTTGTTGACAACCCGCCACTGCAGCTCATAAATTATTCATAGCGGAACTGAGCTATTGAATAGGTGTTCAATTTGTTAATCTGCACTAATATAATAAAGCGTACCGAGATTTTTTGTTTCTTTGTTTATCTTTTGGATCTGCGAGACGGTTTTGAAAAAATATTTTTTTTACAGATTCTTGAGGAATAGTACAGACTATACAACATCACGCTACGAGCACGGGCGCGGAGCAGGAACCAAATTCATAACTTAAAGCTGGTGAAAATGAACCAGGTCGACGAAGTTGGGAGCTTAAGCTATGATCAATAATCCACATAACGATGATTATAATACTGTTTTGAGCTGTATTATTAATTTATTAATTGTTTTATATTTAACTTCATTGTTTTCACATGTAGAAGCATCAAGAATATTGTAACCAAGATTCTGTAAAAACCAATTTGAAAAGAGTGTCCATGGAGTTTCTTGCTCGTTCTTCTCCATAGAGACCTACGTTTTGGAACGAGCAACTAGCTTCAACTTTTTGTATGAGTAACTTCTTGACAATTCAAAAGTGCCTGTAAATGGTCTAATTGAAATAAATGTTTTGACTTTGACATTAACTATTAAGTAGGTATCGCTAAGTAATTATGTGACCATAAAATACTTTAGTCATAATAATTCTCATTGTCTCCGCATAAACGTGGACAACTTAACTGTGGGCTGTTAATGCAAAATGTACAGTATTTTTGAAGACAAAAGCTTCAGTTTTACATTTGTAAGTATGCAAGGTGTTAGTATAAACAACGGTCATACTTTAAGGGAGTGTAGTGCTTATGAAAATAAACCACTTTCACTTTTTTTTAATTAAATTCAAAATTCCGAAAAACATCTCACCTGTTCCCTACATGTCGACTTATGCGAACATATGTGTATGGTACCTACAGCTGATTATTTTTCTCGATTTTACGGTTGGTATTATAGTAAAAGTTGTTCATTTTCATGAGAACTGTACACCCTAAAAGCAAGTCTCTCGTTTACCCTAACACTGTATATTTTTTCGAAAAAAAAATGCACTCTTATTTTATATCATTGGATGGCTAACAAGCTGACGGCGACGGCCCACCAGATGCTACGTGGTCACTGCTGCCTACAGACATCTGCGACACCAGAGGCCTTGCTAATGCATTGCATCATTGAAAGTCTAACAAAGGTTTTGACTATTAGAACCCTTTACCACATTCCTAGTGTGAAGAAAAGATTTATGAATGCTAGCCCACAAACTCCTGCCGGGGCTGCGGGTTGTTCGCAAGAGATACCGCGCCCCCGGAACGCAAAGGGCACGAGAAGGAACATGGATGGGTTTTAGTCAGTAAAAGTCTGACACCCCCTCCCGCCCCGCCCAGGGCGGGAGAAGTTATTTGATGATTTCCCACCCACCAAAAAAAAAAAAAAAAAGCCCACAAAGTCGCATTTAATAAAACCCAGCAAATTACAAGTCAAGCCTTAAATCACACAAGAAGTTAAATCTGAGTCATATTGCACGTGCTTATAAAAGCACCTGTTAACTCCACAACCCATTAATTATTCACAGGGTGACACTCCGGACATAATGTGGTGTTAAGCTGGGATCAGTGTTAATGAATGGGGTTTGCTGGTTAGTATGCTTTGGCAAAATACTATAACAAACTACAAAATGATTCAGTGGTGGAGATTTCTTAATGTATGCGTGTATAAAAACACGTATATGTTGTTCCCATCATTTTAATATGAACCGTCTTTAATTCACATACGGAACCACGTCAGACAAGCGGACTATATCGATATAAATCTCAATCGTTACACTAAAATGCATATGTTACCGGCAATCTTCATAATTCAGGTATTCCATACAATCCCTAGGATAATGTATACCTGGAGCGTCCAGGCATACATACATACTATGAATATTATTGACCATTACATACTTTACCTAGGTAATATATACAATTTCTAGGGATTGTATAGAGCACCTGCTGGTTATCCGGCAATATGTAAAATAAATAGATGCTGCTCTACATTTATCAATGTTAAACCTTTGAAATGACGGGCAAATGAAACGGGATTTCTTGTTTTTGCATTCAATTTTAAGGCATAATATTGTTTGGCATAACGTTTTCGCATAACTTTTATTAGCATAATAACACTGTAGCAAAATAATGCTTTGGCATAATACAAAGGCCAGCATAACTATGGTCTAATTTGAAGTTGCATTAATTTTCTTGCATAGCCAAGTACATAGGGCACAAAGAGCTTTGAGCACCCCGACATGGATAGGTTAGGTTCGGATGGTTTGATGGGAGCTAGAGTGAGCGAGCGAAGCCAGCGAACTTAGCTTCCGTCATGCCATTCATGTTAGGGGACTTTAAGCCCTGCTGACAGAAATAGGAGCTGAATTTGAACGTTTATTATCTACCTGCCCGCACGTCACCTCCTTTCCTGCTCTCGTGTATTACATTGCCTACACATTACCGGCTGCGCATTCGGTATTGTATAGAATACCTAGACAAAGTATAAAATAAATAATATTTCATACATTGCCTGCACATTTTAGGTATTCTATAGAATACTGGATTATACACAATGCCGGTAACACATACATATAGCGACTGCTGTCATATGCGTTTTACGTTGAACCAAGAGCCGTGTGCCCCGACACAGCCCCACTCGATTTATTTATTTTTGTTCTGAACCAAAACTAGAAAATATTGTAAGTCAAAATTCCAACTTTATTTACCGTTTTTTTTTATAACTTCTTTGAAATGTTCTAACTATACTTTAAATACTCCTATACTGTCGGATTCACCCGTAAGCATAAAATTTTCTGCAGGACAATGTCCTCTTCTCATACAGAGAAGGCACGAACATTGATCACCATTGCTTAAGGCAAATTGGCGATTAAAAACTTATTTAACTTAATATAAATAAAATCGTTAATATTAAAAATACATAATAAATAGATTCCTACTTTGATTGCAGTGAACAGGAAAAGTAAATTAGCTATCGTATCAATGATTGTTTGTAATTGATAATACTACTATTACATGAAGTGTTATCTATTTTGTATGGTTTAATACAAAATAAACAAATGAATCATACAAATATTTTATTATAATATGTAATTATTTCCGTAGTGTAGTTATTGGGTGTGGTTGTAAGTTAGCTACAAATATTATAAAGCTGAAGAGTCGATTTGGACGCGCTACAACAATATTTAGGGATATGCCAGACGAATTCGCGAGCAAAATCTTGTATGTTTATAAACGTAACCACGATACAGGAAAAATCCCTAGTCCGGGCCGTTTACTGGACAAAGCTACAGACAACAGCAACAAAAATCAATACACGCTATCTACCTTTTTTGTTCACTTACTCCAATAAACGCCATCTGCACAAACCAAGCTCAAAGCCCTCACAACGCCATCTTAATGACCCCAGAAGCACTGACTACCAAAGCTATCCCGACACAACATGAATCAGCGCCTCTATGTAAGTCCAGTCTCTAACTAAGTATAGGGGTGAACGATGCAAGTTTACGCACGATGCAGACCCCACCTTGTGAACAGTTCATAAATCAAGCGACAGGTGGCGTTTATTTGGAACCACAGCGCCGCCATTAATATCGAGTTGTATGTGGTGAAGACAATGTACTGTAAAGTTAATTTATTTATGGTGGTGCTATCTAAAAATTTACTGATGTTACAGATACTGTTCTAAATGTAATATAAACTAGAATATTTAAAGATCTGATTGAAGAGCCATCGTTTTTAACACATAATCCAACCTTATAGGCAGGCTGCGGGTTGTTCGTAAGAGATACCGCGCCCCCGGAACGCAAAGGGCACAAGAAGGAACATGGGTGGGTTTTAGTCAGTAAAATTCTGACACTCCCTCCCGCCCCGCCCAGGGCGGGAGAAGTTATTTGATGATTTCCCACCCCCCAAAAAAAAAAAAAACCTTATAGGCACAAACATACCATCACACCTGACAACTGTATTCCCCGTGGGGTTAGGCAGAGATGTAACCAATGTACAGTCAGCAAAAGAGATAAGTAACCAGAGTCGCCTAATAAATTCAAAGTTTTTGAAAAACCGATAGATGTTTTTGAATGAAATTTGGCCTGATACCTATTAAGGTGGATGGTAAGCATCCCACAGGCCAGCCCAGGAAGAGGTGGCGAGATGATCTAGACTTGCACCAAGGGGAGCTGGTTCGAGGTGGCGCAAGAAAGGATATTTGGAAGGATATGGAGGAGGCCTTTGCCCAGTAGTGGAGAGATGAGTAAACACTTATACAAGCGACTTTCAGAAGCATTGGACACACTGACTCGTCATTATTGGCAATGAATGGAGTGGCAAAATCATTTAGGAAAATTATTGCACGTCTGTTGCGTGCGTGTCAGAGTGCCTTTTTTCATGATTTCCTACATAAATCCTTGCCTTGGTCGTGTTTAAAACGAGTGTTTCCTCTCTTTGAAAGGATCTTGCATAACGTTGATGGAAAACATGTTTTCTAAATACATAGGTAAGTACAAGGTAAGTACATTATATCAACTATTTAAATCGAAAGTTTTAATTTTGTATCAACATACAACATACCATCATACCATCACGCCTGTATTCCCCGAAGGGTTAGGCAGAGGTGTAACAATGTACACCCACAGTTCGCCGGTATGTTTAGGTCCCATGTAATAGGTGGCGAGCCTATTGCCATAAACCGGGCACATCCTAACTCCGAGCTGCTACTGAGAATTTCATAGAAAAACCCAATAACACTTTTTGCTCGACCTGGGAATCGAACCCACGACCTCTAGCGTAGCAGTCGCGCTTAGGACCACTAGGCTACCGAGGCAGTTAATTTTGTATCATTACTGTGTTTATGTAATTCTTAAAGTGTAATTGTTGTTTTCCCGAATAAATTAATAAAAAGTAACTGGAGTTTAAACTATTCTGGAATACTGATTTTGGAAATAGTATATTTGTAATCCATGGCAAGATGAAAGTGTTTCTTCAAGAAGTCAGAGAATGTAATACTACTTTTTATAAAGAGGAAACAGTCGTTCAAAGTATTTCTAAATAGTTCTGGTAATCTTTATTTTAACTTACTTCACTACATACCAATGGCAATGTTATTGTAATGAAGACAAGATTTTATCAGTTCTTTTATTTGTCACAAGCTTGACAGCTAAGCTGTAACGTTACATCATGGCGAGATATCATTATGATTTTAGCATCGAATGGTCTGCCATTTATACGAAAAATAACGTCTTACAATTCCATAAAAATAAACTTCTGCAAAATGGCTTCCCCCAGTTGTGTTATATAAAGTATCCTCTTATTGTGTCCACAGCAGATGACAAAACCCTTCGCGTACGGAACGTGTTTTAGTCGCACGTGTTGACGATTACCTTATAGGTACACCTGCCTGTCTTCCCACGGAAGCTGAAGGTCAGATGAGGGGAGATTGGCCAGGAAATATCAAGTCCAGTTGCCGTGTAGACGTGACGATAAATGTCGATAAAATATGTGTTGTAGAACAAAGGGCGCACAGCAAATTATTACACACACAAGTTGCGAAATTGGAAGGCGAAAAATGCAATTGTAACGATTTTTTTTATGCATCATCTATACTAATATAATAAACCTGAATAGTTTGTTTAAACGCGTTAATCTCTGGAACTGAAAGTCGGATTGGAAAAAATCTTTTTGGAACAATACCCAGGTTCATGAACCATACTATAGGATATATAACATCACGCTACCACACACGTGAGCGGAGCAGTATGGACGTAACATACGGCGGGTGGAAAAAAAACCACACGGGCGACGTCGCGGGCATAAGCTAGTGCATAACATTACAAGGTAAAACTAAGGTTCCATTGGAGGCGCTGGTTGTCGTTATACAATAAGTGTTAATAAAAACAAAAGCGCACAGCAAAGGGGATTATAGTTTAGCGAAACACGTCGACGAATTGAACCGACCACAATGTTGATGTCAGCCTTGTTAGCCCACACGTATCGTAATATGTGCCTTTTGTGTGGACTAGGCTTAATGCAGACATTGATGTAATCCGATTTTGGTTCAAAACCAATCTACATTTTGTATTATACGTATTTTCAGTTTTACTAACTGCCCCGTTGGTCTCGTGGTCGCAAACGCGACTGATGAGTGTGGGGTCTCGGGTTCGATTCCCATGTCGGGCAAAAAGTGTTATTTGGTTTTACCATTAGGATTTGCTTAGTAGCAGCCCGGAGTTCGGAATTTGGTGGTGTGACACCCCCGTGCCTCGGAAAGCATGTAAAGCCGTTGGGCCCGGCTGCCATTCGTAGATCTTTGACAGTCGTTACGGATAGTCAGAAGCCAGGAAGTCTGACAACCAGTCTAACCAAGAGGTATCGTGTTGCCCAGTCACTGGGTTGTGGGGGTCAGATAGGCTGTCGCTCCATGTAAAATACTGGTATTCAGCTGTATCCGGTTAGACTGCAAACCGACCCCAACTTAGTTAGGAAAAGGCTAAGCAGATGATGACGTATTTTCAGTTTTATACTTAAGAAAATCTTATTATTATGGTTTGCAAAAGTGTTCGTTTCGTTTAAGTTAGAAAGTATTGTATTATTTCCTTAGTTCATAATAAAATTAACAATGATGAAACCACATCATCTCGTCAGTATTAGTACGAATGCATATAGAAGTGAATCATCAAGGAAGACTTAGGTAATATAATAAATTAATCTATAGTAATATCATAAAGCTAAAGAGTTTGTTTGTTTGGTTGAACGCGTGAATCTCAGGAACTACAGCTTTGAATAGAAAAAAATATTTGTGTTGGATAGTCCATTTATCGAGGAAGGTTATAGGCTATATAACACCACGCTACGACACACGGGGGAGGAGCAGAAGCCAAAGACGTAACTTAACGCGGATGAAAAAAAACAACAAGGACGAAGTCACGGTTAGGAGCTAGTTCCAAATAAGTGCAATAGATGTAATCACATTTATAGAAACAACAAGAACATAGTAACCAGGATTTTGTAAAAACTAAATTGAAAAGAGTATCCGTGGAGTTTTTTGCTCGTTCTCCTCCATAGAGGCCTACCTGCGATTTGGAACGAGCAAACTTCAACTTTCTGACTAACTGACCGACTCCATGACCATTCAAAAGTGCCTGTAAATGGTCTAATTGAACTGAATGCTTTGACTTTGGATATTTTCAAAGCTTTAACAAAGCATTTACCGAATTCGGGTGTGTTTAGTTAAACTTACAGTTAAGTAAAACTACACAATTGAACTATAAAAACAACTAATTACCCTAAAATCTTCGAACCATAAAAATAACAATCACAAACGGGAACCGTAAAGAGCTAGCGATAAGGTCATTCCCCTTACAAACGAAAAAGTTTGGTTGAAAACAAAACCTTTTTTTTTTTTGCAATCCTCTAGGAAAATGACCACGTGGAAGACAAAAAGAGTATTAAAAAAAAACCGGCCAAGTTCGTTTCGGACTTCCACATGAAGGGTTCCGTACCAACGTATAATATTTAGCACAGCATTTAAAAAATAATAATAATATTTCTTGTATGGGGATTCCCTTTAATTTTACTTTTATTATATATCGGCAATAAAAATACACATTTCGTAAAAAATAATATTTCAACTCTCTACTTATTACAGTTCAAGAGATAGCGCCCGCTGACAGACAGACGGGCAGACAGGTGAGCCTTATTAATAGTCTCGTTGGCGTCCTTCGGGTACGGAACCCCAACAAACTAGGCGACTTATTATACCCATTTACAGTAAAAAAAAGGGATGGAACACAATATTATTCCAAACTAGCTCTACATCCCCGCTGTGTTACTCGCGTTCAGTTACGTCATTGGTTACTGCTCCGCTCCCGTTTGTTGTAGCGAAATGTTTTAGAAGTATAAACCTTCCTTTTGAATCACTCTATTTATTGATGAAAACGCATTAAAATCAGTACAGCTCAGTTAGGATTTGCGACCGGTTAATGGCAATAGGCTCGCCCACATTACATGGGACCTAAACATACCGACAAACTATGGGAGTACATTGGCGTTTGCACACCTCTGCCTAACCCTTCAAGAAATACAGGCGTGATAGTATATATGCATTAAAATAAGTTAAAGTTGAGAGATCTAAGCGTACAGAACAGTACAGCGTACAGACATACGACGGGAAGCGGCTTTGTTTTAAACTATGTAGAAATGCAATGTGCTTCTATAGACATCGGGCGCATCTGATGAATACTAAGCAACAAGTGAAAGTATAATTACTGTGAATGCACGATAATGCCCATAATATATGGGTCAGAAAAGCCACAATAATGGACGCTAGATCGTGAATGTTACAATTTTAAACGGTTTAATGGATGCATTCACAGTAAGACTATAATTTGAACGTAGATTTAGAAAATTAGAGAGACATTGGGGTAGTATTGAAATCTAAACCAAAATGTTAATTGAAACTCACGTAATATGGCTTTATTATATCAGTTTATATCTATACTAATAAGTAAAAAGTAAGTACTAATAAGTAAGTAGTTAAGTGTTATTGGGTTTTTCTATGAAATTCTCAGCAGCTGGTCGGAGTTTGGATCTGAGCCCGGTTTGTGGCAATAGGCTCGCCCCCTATTACATGGGACCTAAACATACCGGCGAACTGTGGGTGTACATTGGTATAGTTCTGCCTAACCCGCCGGGAAATACAGGCGAATTTATTTTGCCCATAGAAAGACATGTTATTTGTAAATGTCATAGGCTATATAGCATCAGGCTACGACACACGGGAGCGGAGCTGTAACCAAAGACGTTACTTAACACGGGTGAAAATATCCACGCGGACGAAATCAAAGGCAGAAGTCAGTAATAATAAAAGTTTGCTTAAACACACTTAACTCTAAAACTATTAGTTGGATTGGAAAAAATCTTTTGTATATGATGGCCACATTCGTAAGGAATAGTATAGGCTATATGACATCACGCTACGACACACGAGAGCCAGGCAGTAACCAAAGACGTAAATTAACACGGGTGATGCTGCGGGTTGTTCGTAAGAGATACCGCGCCCCCGGAACGCAAAGGGCACAAGAAGGAACATGGGTGGGTTTTAGTCAGTAAAAGTCTGAAACTCTCTCCCGCCCCGAGAAGTTATTTGATGATTTCCCATCCCAAAAAAAAAAAAGAAAACACGGGTGATAAGACCACGCGGACGAAATCGCGGTCAGAAACTAGGAGATACATTTACTGTCTGCAATGGTCTTCGACACAGAAAATGTCAAAATTCACATGACATGTGTCATTCAAATGACAAAGCCTAAGTGAAATTTTCATAAATAAGATTAATGTTATCTAACGAGAGCGACAGATCATCTTATCGATCTAAATCAGCTAATCGGAATGGCAGTCAGATGATATTACGTTTCAACGAGGCTGCGCATGGGCATGCGATCGAGTGTTTTGTTACATCAACGACCGCCATTTGTAAGCAGAGACTATGCTCGTCTTGTTTGTGCGTGTAATAATAATAAAAACTTAATCGTCTGAGATTTGAGACAGTGCATTTAATGTTTAATTTGCATGTACAACCAAGGACAATGGCGATCGACCGGTTCTCAACTTTAGAACTTGGGCGTAAGGGTGAAAAGTGTTTCACCGCCATTGTCCGCGATTGTACATATAAAGAAAGGGAAAGAAGAATCCAATTATTGATCCAGTATCAGGCTAATATCTATGGCTAGAGTGCCTACTGCGAGACCTTCTACCAACTCGAACGCTTTCGATTTCTTTAACTTTGACTACAATTAGTTTGTAATGGAAATAGCGACATCTAGTGACAATGATGGGAATTATAATTATTCCATATAAAATATAGTAATCCGTAGTTAAACTCGTACTAGGGAGTAAGGGACTAAGAAGTAGTAGAATTGTAGGTTGATTCATGAAATTGAACCTTAAACTCGTTTTTTTAACATTGTAATTAGAAAGGTGTATATTTCCGCTAATCATTAAAAACAAAAATGCGAAAGTGCATTAATCGTTCTGCTTTCATGGCTCGACAAATCCCGTAAACTTATGGAGAGAAATATGGTTGTAGTTAATGTACTGAAGTAGAAAGCATTTACCCTGGTTTTTGAAAATGCCACGGTATGACAAATCTTTAGCTGTTCTGATTAATGTCTGTACTGTCTGTATTACCGTTAAGAGGGCAATTCAATTATGATTAGGTTTGACAATAGATAAAAAATGCATCTTTTAGAAACTAGTTATTAAAATAAGTAAGAGTCAAGGCAAATAACAAGCACCTAGACTCCTTAATTAATTAAATAGTATTTAAATTTTAAAGTTCACTATAGATACTTTTGAATTTGAATTTATATCTGTTTGCATGTTTTATACTGTAATACACTATTTTGAAATATGTAGTTATCGCCGTTGATTACCTAAATGAATAAAATAAATACTTACAAGGCCCAGTATTCTTCCCAGTTCTTCTCCTTGGTCGATCCATATCCCCTAGGCAGGGTGGCAGTCCTGGAATGTCTTCCATTCAGAGAAGCATACGACCCCCTCTTCTCTTGCAAACTCATCACTGATAGTCTCGAAATAGGTTCCGATCGAAACGATTGGAAAGAACTTTGCGATCCCTCATCAGATTTCAGACTTGTTTGGGAACCTTTGAACTTGCCGTTTATTTCTGGTTGGGAATACTGTTCCTCATTTTTGTATTCCTCGCTACCATTTCGGTATTCTCCGAAGTTACCGTTCAAGGAGCGACTGCCTGAGTCCGTTCGAGTTGGAGGAGGCCTCGGGGCAGGTCGTCGGTAGTCATAGCTCTCTGTTCTGCTGAATGACGACGTTCTCTTCACCATTTTCGGTGACTCCTGTATGTTGACTAAAGACGGCATCTTGGATTCCTTTTCCAGGTCTATTTCGTGTTCTAGCTGGGTTTGGACGTGAGCTAACATCTCTTCCAGGTCTCCGAGATCGGGGTCTATATTCAATTTCTGTCGACGCATTTTGGAATGTTTAGTTTTCGTTTGTCACGATCTGTACACCGTCACTGTCACAGTTAAGAGGCGTTTCAATTGATGGGTTCTTTGTTTGATCAATATTATATTTAAAAAGCTCAGATTTCAACCGTCACATGATTTGAATCACAATTAATCTTAATTCCTATTTAAAATTCACAAAAACTTAATGTAGAACACGTCAGCTTATTGCATATTACGCAAAGCACAATTCTACAAATTACTTGTGACTAATTTTTGAATTTTACTAAGAAATAACCGGCGATTCCGATAACGTGCGCACGCGGCGAGTGTCGGCGCGCGAATGACACAGTTATCAAAGTGAGTGACACGCACAGTGAACCTCATCCGTTATCTTCAACTGACATCCGATAGTGGGCAGATAAGTAAACAGATAAATAAACGTATTTACAACCTTATAGTTTAGAAAATAAGAGCTAGGAATTCTTAGTTATCAACCGAAGGGAATGATCGATCAAAATGTTTTTGCTCCGCGGCATTTGCAGTTTTTGTAGATTGTATTACCAAGGGATAGGGTTGAAAATGCAACGGTTTAGTGCCGTGAAGTGTTTGTTTAGTTTGTGGGTTATTGTAAAACTAGTGCAGTATAAGGTGGGAAAGTAGTAATTATATACGTTTATGTCTGTATCAATGAGTACTCATGCACCGTATAAAATGTCTGCTGTAGAAAAAATCTATAACGACCATAGCTTTTTTTTTTTGGTGGGTGGGAAATCATTAAATAACTTCTCCCGCCCTGGGCGGGGCGGGAGGGAGTGTCAGACTTTTACTGACTAAAACCCACCCATGTTCCTTCTTGTGCCCTTTGCGTTCCGGGGGCGCGGTATCTCTTACGAACAACCCGCAGCACAACCATAGCTAAGACGATAATCTTTTTAACCGACTTCAAAAAGAAGGACGTTATCAATTCGATGTTTTTTACATATATATTTTTTTTATGTATGTTCGGGCATAACTCCATCGTGTGCGGACGGAATATTCCGAAATGGTCATTTAAATTTCATATAGATCTGATGATGGATTCCGGAGACAGACAACGGAACTCTTCAAAAAATTACAGAAAATCAACCGCGTTTGCTGCGATCGCACAAATATGCATTGTTGTTTGATGGGTCATCATGCTTCAGAGGTGGTCTTATATAAATTTTATCGAAATTGGTCAAGTAGGTAAAAAACCCAATATAACTGAAAAAAATATGTCATCCAAGTAAACGAATTCGCGTATTCTGCTTTCTTGTGACTTTTAAGTGGTGTCTTGTTAATTTACGTAGAATTACTGTTCATTCATGTATTTGGATGACAGGCAGTTGATACTAAAAAGCAAAAAAATAAAAACTTTTTTACAAAAGACAACCGCCTTCAAAAACTAAAAAGTAAAAAATAACTTTAAATTTGGAAGTCGGTGGCAATACAAAACAACAAACAGAACGAAAGCCGCCGACTTCCAAAGTTAAAGTTATTTTTCACTTTTGAGTTTTTGAAGCCGGTTGTCTTTTTTGACCCCCGAGGTACACAGGTATCTAGAGTTCTCATTAGTAAATCACTTTCTGACTAACTGACCGACTCCTTGACAATTCAAAACTGCCTGTAAATGGTTCAATTAAAATAAATGCCATTACTTAGACTTAAAATATTATTTAGGGAAACAATGTAGCTCATTTGTGTCACTCAAAATATTTTTTCGTGTGACTTACGTAGTTTGAGTACCTAAACGAAAATTTGGCTTTCACTTTGAAACCGGGATTCTCAACCTGAATTAAAAATCACTACTTAAGGCTGAAGTAAAATACATTTCCAGGGTTACCGGCAAAAGATTGAGAAGCTCTGCTCGAACAGAATAGACACTTGATCAAGGGTTTCAGCATCATAATCAAGGAAGAGTCTGCTATCCAGTAATACGAGTCTAACCTCCACAAACTAGTAACGCAGATTTAAAGGTGCTAGTAATTGATAAAAATTTCAGCTTTCTCTATGCAAAGTTCATCAAATTATTGAAATTGAAACTCGTCTTAGTAATAGATTTTTCCTTTCACTTTTATGTTATTAGTTAGGGTCATTATTACAACATAACTGACAAACTACATGCATTACATCATCAGGGAACCCGCAACTGTACTTTCGTCACGTAGATATAGTAATTTTAATATCGGTGCAACATCTTCAAGTTTAATTGATCAATGATGAAAACAAAATCGTGTGTGGCTGTGTCGGGGCACACGGCCGTTGGTTTAACATGAAACATCTATGTCAGCGAGTCGCTTTTAGTGTTAAAGATTCAGTCACCTCCCTCTGCGAAGAAATAATGCTAGAGAAGGAGGTGGCAGGACGGATGAGGCAGAGAGCTTTCCGTCCCAGCCGCCGCGGGCGGCGCTCCGGGCGTCGGGAGCCGCGAGACGACACCCGGTCACCGTAGAGGCGAACCCGTGGACGGTGAGCAATGGGTAGCTCACCGTCGTACGTTGTATATCGACAGGCCGTGTCGTCGGCGCGTTCGTGTTCCACCCGCGCCTCAAAGAGATGTCAGTAATTGGAGAGGCCAGTCAAGGACGATGCTGGGGGCTGCGGGTTGTTCGAAAGAGATACCGCGCCCCCGGAACACAAAGGGCATAAGAAGAAACATGGCTGGCTTTTAGTTAGTAAAAGTCAAACACTCCCTCCCGCCCCGCCCAAGGCGAGTGAGAAGCATGAGGCGATGATTTCCTAACCCAAAAAAAGAAAATGTTAAGGTTTGAAACCTATTTCGTTACAGTCCGCTTTAGACCTAGCCTGACCATATTGGTGTGGTTCTTCAGAAAGGTCGGATACGCAGCACTTGTAACCGGCGTATGAACGTGGACGAGGCGAAAGGACTACGTAAGGAACGTAGCAAGTGGCGTTCCGTGGTTTCTGCCAACCCCCATTGGAGAAGGCGTGAGTTTATTTATTTATGTAGTCCGCTTTTCTAAATTGGTACCCATAAATGATTTTAACGCAATATCGTAAAATGTGTGCCACTTCTTAAACTAACAGTTTTATCAAATTGTCTCATAGTCTCAATTGGCAAAGATTTGTTGCGCTCTCAATCTGTGTGTTAATTAGTTTTTATTGAGACGTTTCATTTGTGACAGGTCAGTGACGAGAAACTAGCATTGATACTAATTAATGATTAGAGAGCATTGTACTGTACCCAGTACGTTTGCAAGCTTTTTCGCCTCTCTTTACTGTAACTTTTCTCTTTCATCTTTAATTCAGCTAGTACCACTTAATTTATCATTGTCATATGACGTGGTTCATATTCATTTATTGCGAACCATAATGTGTATCAGATATTAGAGTTGATAATCTCATGGAGTTAACTTAGTTAGTTAGTTTAACTGCCTCGTTGGCCTAGTGGTCCAAAACGCGACTGCTACGCTAGAGGTCTTGGGTTAGATTCCCACGTCGAGCAAAAAGTGTTATTGGGTGTTTCTATGAAATTCTCAGCAGCAGTTCGGAGTTAGGATTTGTGCCCGGTTAATGGCAATATCCCCCTATTACATGGGATCTAAACATACAGGCAAACTGTGGGTATACATTGGTACACCTCTGCTTAACCCTTCGGGGAATACAGGGATGATGGTAATTTCATGAAGTGTTCGACCATTTCATGAGATGGTGATTATGAAGTATTTAAATAACCTATAGGTTTTCGGCAACCAGGTATATGTACGATCCATCATCAAGATGACATTTTAGTGTCTTCCTAGTTGGAAATTCTTCTGGAAAAGTAATTAAGTTGTCCAACCACAAACACACGTCCAAGATAACGACAATTACTTTTTTATAGGCCGGTAAAACCCGTTCAAAGATAATAATTATTTTGTCAATCTATACTAATATAATAAAGCTGAAGAGTTGTTTTGTTTGTTTGTTTAAACGAACGGAAAACTCCTTGTTGTATATGATAGCCAGAGTCATGAGGAATCCTTACCCAAAGAGGAGTAAGAGGCCAGCCTTACTCAAAGCGCATGAAAATACTAGTCATCATAAAAAAATCGAGATGTGATTTCAACTACATATCTGCTGATAACAAACTGATGATTAAAAGTAAAAAGCAATTTCATACTTCTCATTACATGCAAATATCAACTGTCAAGTATTATGATCTAAACTAATATTATAAAGAGAAAAGATTTGTATTTTTGTGTGTGTGTATGTTTGTTATGAATAAACTCAAACTGCTGCGCCGATTTCGAAAATTCTTTCACCATTAGAAAGCTACATTCATCCTGAGTAACATAGGGTATATAACATCACGCTATGACACACGGGAGCGGAGCAGTAACGAAAAAGGTGACGCTGGTCAAATTAGCCACGCGGACTAAGTCGCGGACAGGTCGACTTTATTTATAAAAAGTACATATAAAATCATTTTTGACTATTTTAGGGCTCCGTGAAATATTTTGTTGACCAATACGTAACCTAACGCGAGTGAAAAAAGCACGCGGACGAAATCGCGGGTAAAACCTAGTCCAATATAAAGATATTATTATACATATTTAATTTACAACAGTAGTTAAATCGGATGTCGTTTTAAAAAGGAAGTGATTCATACCAATACTCGGCAAATCTTGACACGTCATCATTTTCATGTTATTTTGAGACATATCTTTTCTATAAGGATAAGGGAACTCGTTCTTGGAAAGATATTAATATAAATAATTTATTTGAATCCGTTTATGTGTACCTATCATATGAAAACTTGTAAATGTTGTTACGTTTATTATAAAGCTGAAGAGTTCGTTTGTTTTTTGTTTACACGCTTATCTCCAGAACTACTGATCCGATTCTGAAATTATTTGGCTAATAGGAAGCTACGGTTGCAAACTATATTATAAAAGACGTGATTATCAGTGTCAGTGTGGAGCACCATCACAGGATTCACAGGACATGCGTCACCTCCTTAGTTGCCCATCGTGCGCAACCACCTGCACCGTCCAAAATCTAAACATAGCCAATGAGAGTACAAGTCGATCAAACTGGTCGGACAAAATTTTATACGAGTCAATCGACGAAAAGAATCACACGTAAAGGCCAATTTAGTAAAAATTTAAACCAAAATACCTTTTCAAGTAAAAAATTAACATGCTCGAAAAACTACATTTTTTTGGCCTTATGTTAGTTTTTCGATACTGAGCAAGTACACAAAATCTGTAAAGTTGTTTTTTTAACACATACATATTATATAACATCGTTAAAAGTAGAACAAATGATTAATAATCTAAACTGCAATAACATCATCTACTTAGCCTTTTCCCAACTATGTTGGGGTCGGCTTAAATCTAACCGAATGCAGCTGAATACCAGTGTTTTACATGGAGCGACTGCCTATCTGACCTCCACAACCCAGTTACTGGGCAACACGATACCACTTTGTTAGAGTGGTTGTCAGACTTCCTGGCTTCTAACCATCCGTAACGACTGTCAAAGATCTACGAATGACAGCCGGGATCGACGGCTTTACGTGCTTTCCGAAGCACGGGGGTGTCACACCACCAACTTACAAACTCCGGGCTGCTACTGTGCAAATCCTAATGGAAAAACCCAATAACACTTTTTGCCCGTGCTGGGAATCGAACCCGGGACCCCACGCTCATCAGTCGCGCTTGCGACCACGAGACCAACGGGGCAGTGTAAACTGCAATAACGCACCTTACTTATTCATTACGCTAATCAGTTACTTCAAAAATCTCCATAAACAAGGTTAATGAACTCACCATTATCATAACTATCCTCATAAGGTTATTACCGAAAACATTACAAGTAGTCAAGCAATTAGTGCTAGAACAAATACGGCAGATAACTAATTATTTGTTTAGCCAAGATAAGGTAAGTGGGCCACCGTTTACCCGGTCAGGTGATAGTTATGTTCAAATATTATGTTTTAAATTCCTAGGTTTCAGAGATACGAATGACATAATATTGTCCTGACCGCATTTCGATCATAGCGGCCAATTTTAATGGAGACTAGCCAAGTACGCAGGAGATATAACAGTGCACAACTGTGTTCGAGAGCACACGTAAACTCCCTCTTCCCTCACTCTCACAAGTCTGATGGCATTTTGACATGACAGGGAAAATCACGTGCAGGATCAACGGCTTTACGTGCTTTTTGATGCCCGAGGGTGTCACACCACTATTTTCTAAACTTCCAAAACTCCCTGATGGAAAAATTCAATAATACTACTCGACCTGGGAATCGAACTATATACTCCCGGCTCAGCAGCAACGAGACCAAGTTAAGTGAAAAAACTAGAAGCATCAAAACGAGAAGAAAACGGTCAACGACTCCAAAAGCACACCACGCTTGCTTAATGCTGATAGTCGAGTTTATACTTATATTCATTACTAGCTAAATACCCCGCGGTGTCACTCGTGTTCAGTTACATCTTTACTTACTGCTCCGCTCTCATTAGTCGTAGCGTGACTTTCTATACTTGTAAACCTTAAACGACCGTATTTATGATCCGTTGCGAAGTTTAAAAGATCTAATACTATGTAGATAATTCCAAGTTTCCTCACGATGTTTTCATTTACCGATGTCAGTGATACATACACACCATCACGCCTGTATTCCCCGAAGGGTTAGACAGAAGTGTAACAATGTACACCCACATTTCGCCGGTATGTTTTAGGTCCCATGTAATAGAGGGCGAGCCTATTGCCAGTAACCGGGCACAAATCCTAACTCCGAGCTGCTACTGAGAATTTCATAGAAAACACCAATAACACTTTTTGCTCGACCTGGGAATCCAAACCAAGACCTCTAGCGTAGCAGTCGCGCTTAGGACCAGTAGGCCAATGAGGCAGTCACCGATGTCATTGATGTCCAAGATCTTAGAAAGCACATATGAATTGAAAAAGTCGCAGAAGTGACAACTGTAATTAAATTGTAAATCATAATAATATTGTGTTGTTATCGTAGCAGGGACATTCGGAGCATCAATGGCGGAAGTCAACGAGAGATAAGCACAGAGGCGCAAAAGTAACAGATTACAATATTTTGCGACTGTTTTTTTTTGTTATTTATAAACTCTAGATCGGAGTTAGGACCTTGGGATTTGGAGGTTGGAGATGAGCAGCGTAAAAACGGGTTAATTGAGAACTGAGTTAAAAAGACGGCCAAGTGCGGGTCTGAACGGTGCGCGATGGGTTCCGTTCCGTACCTACAATTATCTATAATAACGGCAGAAAAATCGGTATACTAACGTTTGCTATAATTTAAAATGCAATAATTTTATATACCATACTTGTATTTGCCATAATCGTTAAATACCATAAAATCATTTTCACTAATTTAATTGGTCAAAAATTATTTGTTATATTACTTATTTTTTATTCATTATTTCATTATTAATTATATACTATATTATTCATTCCTTGACCTCTAGCGTAGCAGTCGCGCTTAGGACCACTAGGTTAGCCTAGTGGTCCTAAGCGCGACTACTAGGCTAGAGGACGAGGTATGGAGAGGGGGGCGGGGGCCTTTTTCTAAAAAATATTTATAACCAAAAAAATTCACAACAACGTCTCCAGCTACAGTATTCACAGTATAACTTTTTAAAGTGATTTGTGCTTTCGAGTATCTTCTTGAAATCAAACGCACCTGTTATCTAAGAAGTTATGAACAACAAAGCAATTTTGAGCGAAAAAAAAAACATTAATCGGGATGTTGATGGATGTCTGCTTATTATAAAGTTTTGATTAGCTTATAGACTTCTAAATCATTTCGATATTTTTCTCATGTATTTAATTGTAAACAAGCAGGCCAATCGCTGAGCCACTGCGCTAATTGTCTCATGAAACTCGGCAAATAGTGTATCTTTCTATTAGTGAAGGAAAATTTGTAAACGGACCTATAATTCTAGATAACCTTTCACAACAAGAAAACAACAATAAATTCTATAATCATTAATACCTCTTATTATATAATCTATAGATATGGCATTGACATTCACACCGGTACCATGAAAGTTGGCAACTCAGCAGAAACAAATAAACAGTACTGTTCTGTTCCACAGAACCCCTCAACTATTAAATTATACACCGAACCACTGTAGCGACATCTATCGCACGCTATGCGAACTACAACGGATGTTCCCTACATCGCGATATCAAAGTTCTCCGCGACGTTTAGCAATACATATAGAAAAATCCCGATAACAACTGTCGAGCAGTATCCTACCAGATACAACACCCATCTGGTTAGAGGATCCTCTTTTTTCAATAGAGGACGAGGAACAACGGAATTGGCGAAAGCTAGCAATAGATACTTTGACTTTTTGACTTTGATCATATGCGCAACTTCCAAGAGTTTAAGACAAGAAACAGTAAACACTAACGACAGCATCTAACTTCATCTTCCTACAACAGGACGTCAGCAGATTCCGTCAATGCTTTCTGACGTCATTGTAACTGATGCTTCGCTATTGTGTGAGTATCGACGAAGAATTTTGATTGTTATCTGAACGGAGCTTGTTGCTTAGCAACATATAGATCCCAGTAATATTCTTTAACTAATGTTACTTAGTTTGAGGGGCAGTATTCGTAGGTAACGGCTGCGTGATGTGTGTTTTTAACCCCGATACAAAAAATCTAAAAATTAAAAATTTTGAGTAACCCCCGACAGAAAAATAAATATCCCTACCGCAGCTATCAAAAGAGCTGAAAACTTTGAAACCGCTAAACCGATTTCCATCAAACACAGCTAAGAACACTCCCGACTAATATACCTTTCAAACAAAAAAAACGAAATCAAAATCGGTTCATGCGTTTGGGAGCTACGATGTCATGATGATGTCTGTGGCACCGTAGCGCTTAAACGAGTGAACCGATTTGAATGCCGTTTCTTTTATCTAAAAGCAGGTTTCCTAGCGATGATTCTTAGATATGTTCTATTAAAATCGGTTCAGCCGTTTTAAGGTTATCAGCTCTTTTGTTAGCAGCGGCAGGGACCTTTATTCTTCTGTCGGGGGTTTTATTACTTGTTAGACCCTGTATAGATAACCTTAATTGATTGCGATTGAAGCATCGTGATCAAAAACTTAATCAATTAAATAACTGCAAGCCACAAATCAGCTCGTCAGTGGGCCCTAATGTCACCATGTCAGTGCACGACTAATTGTCCTCCAATAGGGGCGAGCAGCGAGATTGCCGTCTTCCTGCGTGTGCGCACATCCGGCGTATAATTGTGATGCTTTGCAGCCACATCAGAGGTATTATGAGGAGATAAAAAATGGAATCTGCTTCCTGTCAGCTAAAAGTTGGTCAGTTTTTGCGAGATCAAGTTTGATATTTCGAAGTTATTAGAAGCAGGAAGTTCTTGTTTATGTTGGGGTTAAGGACTTACGGTAATTGCTCTTAACCAAGCTTCAGTTACTTTGGTTATATAATCTGACGCTTGTCAACCCATGTTTATTAATTCAATTAGGGCAAGTTGCACAATTGGTCTACATAGATAATCCTTGTCCGGTAAATTTTTGTAGAAGGTAAAAAGTCACATTGTGACAGTGGCAAGGAAGCATCATACAAAAACCAAAAATAGAATTTTGTTTTTTTCCTACTGTACACTTAGAAAAGATAGCTTGAGGTAACTTGTCAATTTCTAGCATTAGGCCATAGCAGCTCAATTCAAGAAATCACCGAAGGAAATTTTAAAGAAAAAGTCAGTACAGTTACCATAACCAAAACGAAGGATTAACTTAGGTTTTTACTATCAGCAAAGTTGCTTCATTGATGGATGTTAACATACCATCACGTCTGTATTCCCCTAAGGGTTAGGGCGATGTGTACCAATGTACACCCACAGTTCGCCGGTCTGTTTAGGTCCCATGTAATAGGGGGCCGGACCTATAACCATTAACCGAGCACAAATCCTTACTCCGAGCAGCTACTGAGAATATCATAGGAAACCCAATAACACTGCTCGACCTGGGAATCGAACACAAAACCTCTACCGTAGCAGTCGCGCTAAGGACCACTAGGCTAACGAGGCAGTTACAGTGGATGCTACTGATTGCATATAACACGCAAATAATTGGAACACAAAACCTTGTCATTAAACTGGCAACCATAAACAATAATTAAATCATAATCACCAATTAGAGTGTTAAATAGAGCACGCGTAAGAAAGCCAGACTTAATGAGTTGAAACCACTTTCGATTATGAGATGTACATGAATTATTGGTCGTCATACCGATCAATGTATCGATAAACGAATAATAAGAGGTGCTAATGATTCGTTGATCAGATGATAATCAAGATGATCAGTCTTATACAGGCATAAAGAACAAGAGTTCGGATCATTTTAACGAAAATGATAGATGTGACGGTACTAGCTTTTTCTCGCGACTTCGTCCGCGTGGAAACGAAAGACTCCTTTACTTTGGCGTAAATCAGATCTTAGCTGACATCTCCTATCTACTGGTAAAACTACAGCTTCAAGGCTCAAATAGTTTACAAAATTTCGTGTTCAATAAGAGAGTGAATGAATGAGTGATCCTTCACTTTAATATAGACTAGCGAACTGCCCGCGACTTCGTTCAAGTAGCTTATTTCACCCGTGTTAAGTTACGTCTTTGTTTACTGCTCCGATTCCGTCGGTCGTAGCGTGATGTTATATAGCTACTCACAATAACGTTACTTGCTATGGGTAAAAGAATTTTCAAAATCTGTTTAAAAGATCCAGAGATTACCCCCCACGAACTTTACTTCTTTATAATATTAGTATAGACGAGTTATTAATTCACCATCATCAATGTTTGGCCTCTGGCAAGTTTAATTTTCCTAAAAAATGTCGTGACAATCAAACTATGCCTTTAACGTCTTCCTATCCATCTCATAAAACAATGATATTATCAAACACTACAAGGTCCTCTTAGAAAGTATTCTGCGAAAATTATCCACAATTGATATTGTATGGAGTTACCAATTCTTCTCCATACGAAACTACCTTTTGTAATGGGCAACTAGGTTTAATTTTTTTTTCTTGTAAATGACGTTAAAACGCGCCTTTTAATGGTCTAATTAAAATAATTTGACTTTGAAACTGAAAACGTTCACTAGTGAAACCCACCATCTTTCAAAATGTTTGGGCTGGTGATGTAGGTGTTTGTATGCATGTAAAATTTATTCTGTATGCAACATCTTATGCAGTAATATTAAACATATTTTATACATACATACGGTCCACTAATTTTAAAGCAACACCTACATCACCAGCCTAAACGGAATAGATATAAAATTAATCAGCGTACAATTACCAAAATTCATTAAATTTACGCACTTCGAAAAATTAACAAAACTTTGACATGGTAGGTTTGGTACGTTTTGGAATTAATATGAGCTAGCTATATTTAATAAAAATTACATATTCTGAAGGTAGATAAGGCAACAGTAAAATAACTTTTATAATAAATGCAAAAATCCAGCCTGTTATTTGTTCCACTGCAGGACATAAGCCTCTTCTCGTACAGAGAAGGCACGAGCATTTGTCACCACGCGGCGGATGGGCCATTTCAAACTTATATTATCAATTATAAGTAAAGGTTTCCTCACCATGTTTTCTTTTACCGATGTCAGTAATGTCTAAGACAACCTTAGACAGTACGCGGGCCTATAGACGGTGAGCAATGGGTGGCTCACCGTCCGTACTGTATAACGACAGGCGTTCGTGTTTCACGTACTCCTCAAAATGTCAGCATTTGGAGGGGCCACTCAGGGCCAATGCCTGCCGGGGCTGCGGGTTGTTCGAAAGATACCGCGCCCCCGGAACGCAAAGGGCACATGAAGAAACATGGATGAGTTTTAGTCAGTAAAAGTCTGATACTCCCTCCCGCCTCGCCTAGAGTGGGGGAAGTCATTTGGTGATTTCCCAACCAGAACGAAAAAGAAGCCTTAGACAGTACACCCACAGCCTCGTAGATGAGAGGTAGGCTCCTTCACCCTCACGAAACCAAAGAAAATACATAAGTATAAACGCTAATCGATATCAAGAATATTATTAGCAAGGACAATGAGTCATCAAGAATGCCCAAATTGCTTTTCCAGAAATGTCAACTATTGGAGTACATTATGACGCATAATATCACAAAGACGGGGTGCAAAGTAACAACGTCATTGAGGTCGAAAAGGAATTGGGAAACGATATAGTGACGTGTTCTGTTCATTTCCATGATTCACATAATATAAACAGTGAAGTTTTAGGGTAATTCAAATGTCTTGGAATTAAAAAGGTGGGGCAAAGTATAAATCACGCTGAATAGTTTGCGTCATCAAAAACGCAATTGGTTTGATAACAAAAAAAGTTTAGACAATAGACAAGATTCCTAATAAAGTCCTAGCATTAAGCTGATTATGGTCACACATTAATCTATACTACGAAGTAAAGTTTGTCTGTTTGTAAAAGGTAATCTTTGAAAACACTGGTCGGATTACAAAGTAAAAAATGCCGAGTGTCATAGAGATATGTTTTATTGTACACTTAACTTACACTGCCTCGTTGGCCTAGTGGTCTTAAGCGCGACTGTTACGCTAGAGGTTTTGGGTTCGATTCCCAGGTCAAGCAAAAAGTGCTGTTGGGTTTTTCTATGAAATTCTCAGCAGCAGCTCGGAGTTGTGCCCGGTTAATGGCAATAGACTCGCCCCCTATTACATGGGAGCAAAACATACCGGCGAACTGTGGGTGTACATTTGTACACCTCTGCCTAACCCTTCGGAGAATACAGACGTGATGGTATGTTAACTTACACGTGGACGAAGTCGCATTCAGTAGCTAGTAATAAATATTTCAAGACATTTGACATTAGATACATTTGGAAGTCTATTTTATAAATCTTACCGCCTGTTTCTAGACCAAAAAAAAAATTGACAAATTGACAAGAGTAACCTGCTGTTATTGGTTGACAGAATTGTTAACAACCAATCACAATAGCTTACGCGGGCGAGACAATTTGTCACATTAATTTTTTCTTCGGGTGTATCCATCTTCATAGTAGCCCTATTTCTTGGCACCTTTATAAAAGCAAGTCATAAGTCCTCGTGCCTTTTTTTTAATTCTACCGCAATCAGAGCATAAACATTCCAACTCATCAGTCCAACACGGAAAGAGAGTCTAATACCAGTAGCTTTTTTCCCAACTTAATCGAACCAAACAAAGGTTTCCTGAGCACTGGAAACTAATTCACAAAGGAGTTCGAAAACCACCTTCCCGGATTAACAATGGATGACACCGACAATCTTAGAACCGAAGATGTGGTAGACGAATATAGACTTTACAGTACAGATATAAAAGTGAAGCTAGGTGCAAATGCTGTGGTTATTACTATGACATCGACAAAGTCAGGTTTGGGAAATGGGTTGATAGAATATCAGCTGTATTCCTTGGTGTTAAGAGTGGAGGTGACGGTAAGGTGCTTGGTTATTTCTTGCGCCATCTGTAGCGTAACAGAAGTGTGTTCTATCTGATGCATTGGAGCGGAACTAACGTTTGGTTCAAGTTTTAAAATGTTGACTTAAGTTTTGAAGCTAAAGGTAAAGCACGCAAACTGTAAATAAATTATGTAGTAATACAATTTGGAAAACTTCATTGCAGAAGTAAAACTTCCACCGCAGTTTGGAAGGCTTTTGCTGCATAAAAATAATTTAAGGCATGAGAATGATGCGTGGTCTTTCTTTAACTATAAGGTCAAAGCATTTATTTCAATTAAACCATTTATAGGTAATTTTAAAATGTCAAGGAATCATTTAGTTAGTCAGAAAGTTGAAGCTAGTAGCTAGTTCCTACACGTAGATAGGTTTCTATGGAGAACAGCAAGAAACTTCAAGGACAAGATATGGAAAAGTGAAGGACAGAGGTTTGAAAACTGGAATAGTTGGAAAGTATATGAGCTTAAAAGCTCATTTATAAGCGGAGTGGTCGGTTGCTAAGCACCAAGAAGCATGACAACACAGTATCAACTAAGGTGATGATAGTGTAGGTGTAAGTAGGTGGCTGAACAATAAACAGTTTACTGTCTAACACTATTCTGCAGTGAATCATTAGATTTTAGCACAGCCAAATATAGAAGACAAACATTCTATTAGAGAAAGAACACTACTAGCTAATAATTCTTTACAAAATTTCGGTCATGGATGGCCAATCTCTATAGAGATTAGCCTACAAGTGTGTGCTCAAACGCAGATGCACTCCCTCTTCCCTCACTCTCAGTCTGGTGGGCGAGCAACCCGACACGACCAGAGTGAGATGGAAGATCAAGTACAAGACCCTACGTGCTTTTCCTTTTCCCTAGGCACGTGGATGTTACACTACTAACGTCCAAATTCCGGGCTGATATTGAAAAATTCTTTTTCAGGATTCGTTTAAGCTCAGGAGTCACGCTATTACTTGCTATTATAAATTACAAGTTATTGTTGTCAAGGGCCTTGCCGTCAAGGGGATGTACTTCAGTACATTATAACAGAGCCGTACTAGGACCGTGTCTTCTTGTCTTGTCTCTTGTTTAGAAATAAATATAAATGTGTATTGTTTAGAGCAACAACTGGCTATTGTCTAAAGTATATCAAACTAGTCATACCTACAAGCCATGCAAGTGTTAATCTAATTGAAAAAAGGAAAACTTGGACTAATGCCAAAGGAATTACTAACAATTAAAGTTATTGTATTCAAATAGAGACTAAAACAATATCAACTGATTGACCCATTGGTCTCATGGTTGCAAAAGCGACTATGAAGTTCGATTCCCAGGTCGGCAAAGTGCTAATGGGTTTTTACATTAGAAACTTCTCAGACTACTGAGAAATAAGTGAAAACACTACCATCATACCATCACGCCTGTATTCCTCGAAGTGTTAGGCACTGGTGTACCAATGTACCCCCACAGTTCGCCGGTATGTTTAAGTCCCATGTAATAGGGGGCGAGCCTATTGCCATTAACCGGGCACAAATCCTAACTCCGAGCTGCTAGTGAGAATTCCATAGAAAAACCCAATAACACTTTGCTCGACCTGGGAATCGAACCCAAGACCTCTAGCGTAGCAGTCGCGCTTAAGACCACTAGGCTACTGAGGCAGTTAAAAAGTAAAGTTGCGTGGAAAACACCAGTTTTCACTTATTTCTGTAAATGTTGGTTGGCAACTATGTAAGTCCAGGACTGCTGGAACCAATACCTATGATATGTTATACATAGAAGCTGTTGGCAAACCTGTTTTAATAAAGGAAGGAGTTTGTAATTTGGTGGTGTGACATAGCCATGTCTCGGAAATCACGTAAAAGCTGTTGGTCCTGCTCCTGATCTCTGTTCGGTCGTATCGGGTTGCCGTGACATCGGACTCTGAGAGTTAGTGAAGAAGGAATGCACCTGTGTTTGCTCACACACTATAATTATCTCCTTCGTACTTGGCTAGTATGCATTGAGTTTAGCCGCCATAACCGCTGCCCAGTATTCACGCATTCATTGTAAATAAGTCCTTTGACTAGACTATAAATAAACCACACGACAGACAGACGAATCAATCAGTTAAGAGACATGTAGCAATTGGTTCAATAACTGTCACCTTGGAACAATGTTATTATCATGAAGATTTCGAAATAACGTATGTGAACGATGGCATTAACTGTCATATGACTATTTTAAATGCGAACGATTGTGAAGATGAATGGATGGATGTTAGTTACCATTTCACGCTTAAATAGTTAAACGGAATAAGCTGAAATTTGGCACATATATAGATACTGACTTAGCTTAACACAAAGGCTAGTTTTTTTGGCGTGGAGCCCTAATTCTGTTGATAGAATTAAAGTCTAGTTACTCCTTCTAACACCCGCTATCTACCAGTGAAAATCCCGTCAAAATCAGTTCAGCTATTTCAAAAATTTGCCAGAACAATCGGAAGGACAGTTAAAAACTTAGTTTTGTGGTACCTATTAGTAGTGGTAAAAACATTATGACATTACCGATACATCAATTTATTAATATGTAAGTAATCATAAATATCATTATCATATCAGCCAATCGACGTCCACTGCTGGGCATAGGCCTCACTTAGACATAGCCACAATCACCAGTCCTGTATTGTATGTATGTTTAGACAAATGATTAGTGCTACTGTTAAAATTTACTGGCTTAACACTGTGTCACAATACTTGTCTTCCAATTGATGAACACAGCAAATCTTCAACAATATAGCAGTTCTTGACTAAATCAGTCTAACACGCTGCCATCTCTAGTCTTGAACCACACAAACCACGTTTTTTCTCATCCCTCGTCCCGGTCACGGTGTGTTCCCAATAAGACACGCGTGCTATCACGTCTTTTACAAGGACAGTTCACTGAGAACGATCACATTCTTTAAATATTTCGTGTAAAACTTATGTTTTTATTGGATTGTGAAACATTTCACACACTGTCGGGGTTTAACTGCTTTAAGACAGACATACTTCGGTATATCGCGACGTATCGTACGCCTATTAGACTGACTAGCACTGGTTCGGCAAACCTTTATTAGTAAATGCCATGTTTTATTTAAAAAAAGAGTGACTATATCTATAACTATGGGCTAAAACAGATTTATCTCGCTAATTATGCTACTATGGATTACTAACCAAGTTTATAGTTCACCGCTTTGTCGGCAATTAATTAAGCTGTGTTGTCGCTAAGCTGTTCAATTGGACGAACAGAAACGATTTAAGAATTCCCAAATGATGACACGGTTGACAAAATACACCTGAAGGAAGTGAATGAACTCGCAACAAAATAAATCTTTCGGAACATCACCAAAAATCTTCACAATGAAGATTCACACAAATAACAACGCTCCATTTTTGAAAATCCTCTCAATAAAAGGCCATTAAAATTATTATCTTCATCCATAAATACAATCGGCTTACAACCATATAAAGACGTCTGCATGCGTTAAACGCCAACGCTCGACTGACCTAATGTAACTTTCGTATATTCAAAATTCCAACTACCCACATAAAACAAATAAAATGGTGCGTGGGCGCAGTTTAGCGCCAGACTTATCCGTTTTGGATATTCGAGTGATCGCCTTTATTGTTGACGTACTGAAGATCTACTATCTTTTAGATGTTTTTTTTTACAAGCGTTCGCGTGTCCTTCGCACGTTAACAAGAACCAGTTTACAGAAAACGCGGTGCTTTTAATTATGGAGAAATAAAACTATTTCCACCTGCTAAGCTAATGGATTCATTGCCCTTTGGAATGGAAATTCTTTGAAAAAATACACCAAGCGCTTCGTTAGGATTAGGATATAACTGTTGTATTGTAAACTAAACGCGAATGTCACTTTTATAATTATTGTCAGTGACAGCTGTCAAAAGTTCATCTGTCATTCTTTTGCTTATATGATTGGCCGCTGGCGCTGTAGGTTTTTTAATTTATTTGTGTGCTTTACCTTTGCCCTCAGACACAGGTCTTTGTTTGGCTTTCCACGGTTAGTTGCTTCTAATATATTATTTCATTATTGACATCATTGACATCGGTGAAGGAAAACAACGTGAGGAGACCTGGACGTATAATGAATGAAAGTCCGAAATCGTCAATCCGTCATAAGTAAGCGTAGTGCTCAATGCTCCTGTCTTCTCTGTATGAGAGAAGGCATTTGCCCTGCAGTGGAACAATAGTAGGCTGGCATTATTACAACCTTTTTGCATACCTTTTAACACGACCCCTATCAAAAGCCTCCACATACGAGGTGGAAAGTATATCGCAACGAAAACGTCTACCACTTTTCTGCTGCATCCATAGTTAAAATTTTCGCTAGTCCTTCTACCCCGTAAAGACTGCGGGGTTGAACCTACAGCTAAGTTTCCAGCTAAAAATAAACACGTAGGTACTGAAACTTCAGAATTAATCCTTGCAGATGTCAATCTAAGTTGTTTACAAACTTTTCAAGCCAGCTTAGACGCCGAACTTACAAGTTACTTAATTCCCAAGGTAGGATAGGTTGTATCAAAGTCAAACACGATAAACTAATCATTAGGTAACTTAAAGTTTATTTATAAGGGTAGCAACATGCTCGAGCCATTATCATTGAGTTACTGATAATGCCACCACGATTACCACGTTTGCTCAAGGAGGTTTGCCAATTCAAGACCTAAAAAGTCCAGGTTTCCTCAAGATGTTTTTCTTTACTAAACTCAGTGCTGTCCAGGATAAACTTAGAAAGTAAATATGAATTGAAAAAGTCTCGGCATTTGCCCGGCATCGATGACAACAACAACAAAGTAACACCATCACGCCTGTATTCCCCGGAGGGTTAGGCAGAGGTGTAACGATGTACGTACATCCACAGTTCGCCGGTATGGTTAGGTCCCATGTAATAGGGGGCGACCCTATTGCCATTAACCGGGCACAAATCCTAACTCCGAGCTGCTACTAAGAATTTCATAGAATTCAAACCCAATAACATTTTGCTCGACATTAGAATCGAACCTCAAACCTTTAGCGTAGCAGTCGCGCTTAGGACCACTAGGCTACCGAGGCAGTTAACAACAAAGTACTCGTATTAAAATACAATTTAAAATTAAGAAAATTATTATTTCTTATTTGATTTATTTCATATTTGATCACAGAATTGTAGTACGTAATGCACTTCTGGCTAAACAAAATTGATATTACGTTTAGTTATTGGTCTGTAAGAAGTTTGTTTGTTTGTTTGTTTGGCAGACTCGTCCCACAATTAGTTTGTTATATTTCTCCACCTATGTATTTTGATTTCTATCTACTTTGTATATATTGTTTGTATGTATGTATATATGTATTTATTATTATATTTTATTCTTAGAAATTTTCAGTTCGTCTTCCTTGCACCTACTATATTTTGTCTCTGCATCACCCTAAGGTAGACTGATAGAAAATGCCTAAGGCATTAAGTCCGCCTTTGTACGGTGTATTTTATTTTACATTTGTGCATAAAGCTTTAATAAATAAATAAATAAATAATAAGTTTGCAAACAAGAAGGTTGGTTGGTTTATGCCGTTGTTGTCAAAAAAAGCTATTATTATGACTACGAATGTGTTACGCAATTAGGGTGTTGACTTGTTTCGCGTTATATATAATGGACAATTTAAACAAGAAAGATAATAATTAGATTGTACGTATCGGTCATATTGACAAGGAAAATCCGATAATTTTTGATAAGCTGATATCAAAACCGTAGTGTCTTCTTTATGTAATTAACTAGGCTAGCCCGCGACTAAGCTCGCGTGGTTTTTTATTTAACCCGCGTCATATTACTTCTTTGGTTACTGCTCTCCGCTTCCGTGTGTCATTCTTATCTTGGACATCACTGACATCGATGAAGGAAAACATCCTGACGATACCTAGACTTATAATGAATACAAGTCTGAAATCGCTAATCGGCCTTGAGCAAGCTGGATAATCAATCCTTGTGGGTTCTACGTACGAGAAGAGGTCTTTGCCCTGCAGTAGGATAATAATAGGCTGGTTCTTATAATTATTTACTATGTCGCTGTTCCCTAACAGGGTCCATAACTGTACTTAAGCTTTAAGCCTTATGGGACATCTTTATATTCATTTTTCGTTTTGCAGAAAATTGCTGAACTGACTCCTATTTTGCGTATACTGAAATTAATTAAAATCCGTTCATTCATTTTCAAGATTTTGCTCTTGAAAGTTTCTGCGAGATACCGTATTCCGCAAACCATCCCATCAACTATTCAAATGTTGACCTAACAACTAACAACAATAATAAACAATATTATCAACAGTTTCCAAACATCAGGAGGCAAACAGTTCTGCCCTCATTCCGCGACCAATGTCCGGAGTTGTGGTGAACCTAGAAACCGATACGCTAGTGTTTGACTTTGATAAAGACCTAGATAATGCACCTTGGGAAGTACGGACGAAACTTTATCAAGTCCTATTAAACTTCAATTTAATAGGACTTAATAAGGTTTTGTGGTCAAAAGCGTATCTGCCGAACGTCGAGTCGTTTCAGGTCGGGCGACGTGTTATTGGGAATTTCTTAGAGAGGCTCTACGGATGGAAGGTGGTGGTGTGAAAGCCCCGTGTCACGGAAAACACGTGAAACCTTCGGTCCCGCGACTGGTCTTTCGGTCGTATCGGATTGCCGTCCCATGAGCGAGGAAAAAGGGAATAGACCTGTGTTTATGCATACACTGGTGTACTATATCATCTGCTTACTTTGGTAGTTTCTATTGAGACTGACCGCCATAACCGAAATTCGGTCTGGAGAAGTATATTATTATCACAAGACTGTGACATCATAATCATCATATCAGCCGGACCACGTCCACTGCTGTAATTAGGCCTCCCCTAAAGATAGCCACAATGGCCGGTCCTGCGATTCTTGCGCAGCCTTATTAATTATGGGGGGAGACCCTAGCCCAGGAGTGGAACAGTAAAAACTAGCAAAAAAAAGAAATTAATAAGCTGAGGAATCTTAAACAATTTATAAAGGTGTGTCTTCATCAAAAAAGAATCTCAATGCCATAGTTTATAACAAACTCAAAAAACCACCAGACCACTAACGCGCCGTAAAACGTAATTAAAGAAGACGAAACGTGGGAACCTTTAATTGTGGGTAGTACCGTTGTGCACATTGTTCTGCTCGTACCCACGGCTCCGAGACTTAAGATACCGATACGTCCGGGTTATTTGTCATTATTGAAAAACAAATGGTGGCCACCGAAGTTTAGGTGAATGAACTGAGAAAGATTATGGTTTGAAAGAAAGTTGATGTTGAGATGACAGCGAATTTAGATAATGGAAGTGAAAGAGTTGGTGCGACGGACAAAAATTTAAATAGAATAAGGTTGGAGATGTATTTCATGAGAATTTAGTAGTAAAAGCACCCACTCTCATACACGAGGTTGTTGAGTGTAGGATTTTCAATTCCATATAAGTACTTTCTAAGTTTAAATTGGACATCACTGACATCGGAGAAATAAATAACCTGGACCTAAAATCAAAATGATGGTCAGTATGCGTAGTTAATGGGTATGTGATGTACCTATCTTTTTACAATCGTAATCTGTTAAGTTGCATCCAAACTATTTGTACCAGGACCAGACAGATCCATAATTTGCTTGCTCTAAAGAACATCACGTGGAACAAATTCACAAACCCAGATGTTTATAGTCGGTACAATGAACTAAACAAAGCTGGTATCAATTCGCGAATTGATAGTACGCCGTATGCTGGAGACAATTGACACAAATTGTTCAAAATGGGACGAGACACGAGTTCATATGACGCATCATAAGAGATTAACTACATAATACGCCGTGTAGTCGCCGGTTGGAATTATTGGTTTTGTATTTTGAATTGGAAGAACAGCTGATGTGAGGGACACCTGGCTAGGAGATGATACTGAAGGTATTATTAATTACACGGCAGGGCAAAGGCATCTCCTCATACAGAGAAGGCATGAGCATTGATCACCATATTAATTACAAAAGATTATTTTCAAATACCTATTCAATGATTTGTCGACTTTCTTTTTATTTTTAAACATACTACACACGTAAACTGATAAACACATTACCCTTTACGACCCGCAGTCAGGTAAAAAGAGCGGGTGAAGAAATATCCAACAAAGATAATATTCGGTGCTTACCAAACAAGAATAGAAACATTTCTCTGTCCCTTCTGTCTGAATAATAATGAAAACATCATTCATGCATATGATTATATCAGTAGAAATCAATTGGAACTGAACGTTTATCTAAAGCTCAATAAATATCATATTTATGATACAAACAATAAAGTTTAATACATCACAATAGTTAGTAATAGACCGTAAATACACAACACAAGTAAAATTTAGAAGTACAATATTACAATTTTACCATACACTCATTTTATAGAGAGATATTTGTTTGTAAAGGTGCTCCCTCACCGGGAGCATTTGCCTGTAATGTAACGTTAATCTAACGTATCGTAGCTCCCGAACGCATGAACCGATTTTGATCTGGATTTTTTTTTGTTTGAAAGTTGAATAAGTCCGGAGTGTTCTTAGGTAATCAGTTTACAGGTTTCAAAGTTATCAGCTCTTTTGTTAGCTGCGGTAGGGATTTTTATTGTTCTGCCGGAGGTTACTAAAAAAAAAAATTGTGTGTTTTCGCTTTCAATATACCTGTATATTGAACATGAATGATGTAACCTACATTTGTAATAGTTTATTGATTTTGAAGAGTGTTAATAGACTTATGGTCTCGTTCTTCTCCATAGAAACCTAATGTTTGGAACAAGCGATTAGCTTTATCTTTCTCACTGACTCCTTATCAATTTAAAACAGCCTGCAAGGGTTTTTTTTGAAGCAAAATGATTTGATTTGTCTATCCGGAGTGTACCTTCCGAGGTACGACTTCCTACTGTCAATCGCGTGTCTGCCCACTATCTATCATTACTATGCTAACATGTTACGATTGATTGGTTATTTGATTTATTTACACTGAATATACCTCCACATGCTAGCCCATGAGTGAGTGGAGAATTAAAAATTATGTCTATACTCGATTAATATGCAATCGTTTAGTATTGAAAATCGATTAAGAAATCCGGTACTCTTATGTAAAAGGTAGTATATGTATTGTATTAAGTAAGAACACATAAACAGGTTTTCAACCAACATAACATACCATCACGCCTGTATTACCTGAAGGGTTAGGCAGAGGTGTACCAATGTACACGCACAGTTAGCCGATATGTTTTAGGTCCCATGTAATAAGGGGCGAGCCTATTGCCATTAACCGGACACCAATCCTTACTCTGAAATGCTACTAAAAACTTCCTAATGAAAAAACCCAATAACACTTTGCTCGATCTGGGAATCGAACCCAATACCCCATGCTCATCAGTCGCGCTTGCGACCACGAGACCAACGGGGCAGTTTGTCGTGGTAGTTCAACCAAATGAAAGATTAAAACACCCACTATTTCAATTTATTATTTTGTTAAAGTTATTATTACACACAAAACAAAATGGCGGTAACTGCCAAGTGGGTAGTATTTTCTTCACTCCTGAATATTGCATAGTTTATAGGTCATTCTCCGGGCTTTGAATACCTGTCTAGACGTTGAATCCACACTGTTCTTATCTCAGTCATATAAACAGTCTACCTCATCATTATCTTCCTGCCCTTATCCCATATTACTTGGGGTCGGCGCAACATGTTTTCCTCAACAGTAAAAACAGTCAACATGTTATGTGATATTAATTTTTAATACAGTACCATCACATACCATCACGCCTGTATTCCCCGAAGGATTACGCAGAGGTGTATCAATGTACACCCACAGTTCGCCAGGTTTAGGCCCCATGTAATAGGGTGCGGGTCTGTTGCCAGTACACACACATAGTACCACCACTCAGCTAATATCAACATTACATTTATGACACTTTATGTTTGTTTGTTCCCTCATCATGACTAAACCAATGAACCGATCGTAATAAAAATTAAACAAAGAGTAAGCCTGGGTCCTGAAGAAGGACATAGGCTACATTCTATCCTGAATTCCAATGACGAAATACAAAAATTAGGCATACGATTTTGCCGAGTAACATCTAGTAAAAGCCATGAATCAGATATCTATGTTATAACAGTCTAGCTAGCCGTTGCTTGCGACCTCTTCAGTGCCAATGTATGTTTATCGCGGACGCAGACTATAATTTCTGTAAGCCAGAATAAACAGTGGAGACCGCAAGAAGAGCGCCGAGGCATTGAAGCTCGACGAGTCCCGGAGAAACGATATAACTGTCTTGGATCACGCAACGAAATTAATCAAAAAAGATTAGCGGAGGAGTAGGAAAAAATATAATTTCCATTTTCCTCCAAACAAGAAGGAGACAGAACACAACTAGGCCAATAGGCACAATGGGATGTTTACATCTAGGAGAAGCCCAGATTGCCAAGCACCACGGATTGCAATTATTATTAACGTAATGGGTCCTAATGTGAGCTGTTACATTTGATTCCAGTAATAGGTATGGCAAAAACGCCTGAACGCGCGGAAATTAGTTCTAGTTTCTACGAGGTCCGCGTATTAAACTACTCCGGATGTAACCAGTACACTGTCTAACATAATATTTCGTTCATTCTGCCAAAGATTACACTCCCATAAAATGTGATGAGCAGACTGTTCATGTTCACAGTCAGATGTAGAACATTGTCACAAGGGAGAAGCAACAAGTTTGAAAGAAAACAATTTACTCTTAAAGTTGCCGTGACCTGTGAAAAATTGAGCAGGCATGTTAACAGACAGACACACAGACAAACTTACTGTTACAATTATAATATTTGTGTGGATAGTGGCGTTACAGAGAGCAGTAAAGTGAATATAACTGAGCCAGAACGTGGCAATTTACATTTTAACCAATACATATAATATTAACACAAGGAGTCAAAACAAGACTGAAAATGTATGACCTACATTTGATAACACAATCGATTCAATTTGCACTGAAACCGATTTGTTTATTCGTAACTGCATTCAACACAGTTCACGAGTGAGTACTGTAAAGTTTTTAAACTATATTATGTATTTTGTAAATTTTAATTACATGTTAATGTTGACATGTTAACTGCGTCGGTAGCCTAGTGGTCCTAAGCGCGACTGCTACGCTAGAGGTCTTGGGTTCGATTCCCAGGTCGAGCAAAAAGTGTTATTGGGTTTTCCTATGAAATTCTCAGTAGCAGCTCGGAGTTAGGATTTGTGCCCGGTTAATGGCAATAGGCTCGCCCCCTATTACATGGGACCTAAACATACCGGCGAACTGTGAGGGTACATTGTTACACCTCTGCCTAACCCTTCGGGGAATACAGGCGTGATGGTATGTAATATTATGTTTTGTTAATATTGAGTAGAAAAAAATAATATAATATATTTGAATCTATATTTTGTTTACATCTACTTTTTAAACAAATAAAGATATTTCCTATATATCTGCTTAGCCTTTTCCTAACATAATTGGGGTTCCAGTAGTAGTTGGGCTTCCAGTCCAACCAGATGCAGCTGAAAAACAGTGTTTTACCGCAACCCAGTTACTGGGCAACAAGATACCTGTTGGTAAGATTGGTTGCCAGACTTCCCAGCTTCTGACTATCCGTAACGGAAAATTCCAAATAACACTTTTTTCCCGACCTCGGAATCGAACCAAGGACTCCACGCTCATCAGTCGCGCTTGCGACCACGAGACCAACGGGGCAATCCTTTTGTATTCTAATGCATATAACTTACAAAAATGTAGAACCGCTTGCGGTAGGCAGGGTCATCTTGTTACTTTCAAGTTAACAAAGGGCTATTTTACGTGTTAGCAAATAAATCTGAGTTATATTTTAGGTGCCAGTGGGCCTAACAGATACTAAGTTATAATACGTTTTAAAACTGTACAGAAAATCATATTCATTCCAGTAAACACGAAAACTTTTTACAAAACCACAGAAAGAGAACTAATTAGCATTCGCGACAGTTTCCATAACTAGGCTTTGCAACCGTTCCCAAGCTTTTTGATCCTTTTTAGAGATCCGTACCGAAAGGGTTCCAAACGGGTCACTGTCATTAAGACTCTGCCGTCTGTCTGTCCGTCTATCCGTCTGTCAAAGGGCTGTATTATCTAAATCGTAATAGACAGACATTTGCTTACAGAGTGTATTACATGATATGGTTGTTCTAACAATCAACCAATCAATCAATCTAATTATTAGGAAACAACATCTATGTATAATGTACCCATGTTTGCAAAGAAATAAATAATTATGATTATGATTATTATGAACAACAAATAATAAAAGTTATGAATTAAAGGAGGGATAGAAGAAACGTGTTTTGTGTATTTTTATTTTGGGACCAACCCGCCGCGCTGTTCCTAACCACCATGTTTTATTGTATGTAGCATTAAATATTGTGCGGTGGTGCGGAACCCTTCGTTCCCGACTCGCACTTGGCCGGTTTCTCCTCTTTCACGAGCCCCAGAGCTATTCGACTTCTCAATATGAAAACTGTGCACAGTGATCGGTACTTTTGCATTTTCAGGGCACTTTTTTGTGAATAGAGGAAGCTAATTTTGTATTTTAAGTTCGTTTTGTTAAGAACGTAACAAAAATACAGGAGAAATTCCTAAAGCGGGGTACCGTATTAAAAATATTACGTCAAAGTCAAAACATTTACTCGAATTAGACCATTAAAAGGCACTTTTGAAAGTCATTTATAAGAAAGAAAAAAAAAAAAGGAATATATAGAATCTAATTGCTTTCTCTAACAGTCAGCCGTCTGAATCAGCTGTCAACTGACTAGGATTGTTTCTACATTTAAAACTTCATTCTCACATTCGGCGCTTGACTATAGGTTTGGTGTGAACGCAGCCTAAATACTCCGACCGGTAACTGTTTCGCAAAAAAAAAAGCCGTTTTTATTGGAATATCGCAAGACTTTTACATCCACTAAATGGTGTATCATAAAAAAGGAGTTTCGTTTTAATGCTCTAACCGGTGCAGTAAAATATTTCAGACATAGTGAAATAATTTACGCGTACAGTAAAAATTATATCCTTACATAGTATCAAACCAAGTCCCATCCCTCTGTCTGTACGCTTAGATCTTTTAAACTCCGCAACCGATTTTGATGCGGTTCTCATCAATAGATAGAGTGATTAAGAGGATGTTTATATGTATAGAACATCACGCTACGACCAACGGGAGCAGAGGAGTAACCAAAGACAACTTTAACCAAAAACTGGAGAAACCACAGCTGGTTCAAGTGTCAGATGCAGAAGGGGGTCGTCTTGGACACGGCACGCATAATCAGAAGGTTCCTCACTCTGGTTATCTAACCACCATCAGCTAGGGGTCTTACTACCTCGCTGTGGGCGAAAGAGTATGTATTTTTAACCGACGAAAAAACGTAGGAGGTTATAAAGTCGACGCGTATATATTTTTTAACATAAAACACACGTACCATCACGGTTGTATTCTCCGAAATAACTCCGAGCTGCTATTGAGAATTTCATAGAAAAATCAAAGAAGAAGAGAAGAGAGAAGTTATACCTAGTAAAAAGTTAAGAGATGGGATTTCATCCCACCTGATACTATGAACAGCTCACTTAACATAAATTCACCAAACGAAGATTTTTACAGAATAGCAAATCCTGAATAATGTAACTTTCATGTTAATTAGTACAATAACAAACATCTATTATCTTTCAATTAACAATAGTAGTTCATGTTATAATAACACCCGGTTGGAGCTCCAGAATACTGCCATAGGAATGTTAGACTGGTTTAGAATGTCATTACCAAGTTATGTGGGTAAAAAAGGGTCGCACATCTGCATTATGTTGGTGGATAGCTTTGGACGTAAACTTAAGTTAAATACTTGAAGTGCATTACAAAGTGTATAGGGGGGTGTAAGAAGACTGATAACATACCCGTTAACTACGCATATTGCTCACCAAACTCAGGGACTTTGACCGTCCAATCCATGGATGGATGATGATGATGGATGGATGGACTTTGAGCAAAGACTATTGCTGAGAAATTATAAGGGCCTTGGGGGTTTAATTCAATAATTCAAAAGTCAAAGTCAAAACATTTATTTCAATTAGACCATTTACAGGCACTTTTGAATTGTCAAGAACTTACTCATACCAAAAGTTGAAGCTAGTTGCTCGTTCCAAACCGTAGGTCTCTATGGAGAAGAACGAGCAAGAAACTCCATGGACACTCTTTTCAAATTGGTTTTTACAAAATCTTGGTTGGTTTTGTTCTTGGTAGAAAATTTCAAACAGGATTGAGAAAAAAAAATTAGTAAAAAGTAGATAGAACTTTGAGCTTTAATATCCTCGTAACTAGAAGGTTTTCGAGTATGGTAAAAAATAAAAAAAATATGAACGCAATGATAGGAAGAACATGTTAATGGCGACTCCATAAAATGTATTTTGTCTCTACATCCTTTATTATTTTACTTACTGCCTCGTTAGCCTAGTGGTCCTAAGCGCGACTGCTACGCTAGAGGTCTTGGGTTCGATTCCCAAGTCGAGCAAAAAGTGTTATTGGGTTTTTCTATAAAATTCTCAGTAGCAGCTCGGAGTTTCGATTTGTGCCCGGTTAATGGCAATAGGCTCGCCCCCTATTACATGGGACCTAAACATATCGGCAAACTGTGGGTGTACATTGGTACACCTCTGCCTAACTCTTCGGGGAAGACAGGCGTGATGGTATGTTATGTTATTTTGCTAATTTTAAGTCCAGGTTCTCTCCCTCACGATGTTTTCTTTCACCGATGTCAGTGATATCCAAGATAAATTTGGAAAGTACATATAATTTTAAAAACTCATACTGGTACTAGCCCGGAATCGAACTTACAACGACATTATAGCTAAACAATTTATTTTCATAGTAAAGATCACACGCGACATAATAACTGATCAAATAATGAATTAAATCTTTTGTTTCTTTTGTTATCAAAATATGGACAAGACTTTCAAATTGTTTATTCGTTCGTATCTCCGGAACGAATTGACCAATATCGATAATCCTTTCACCTTTAAACAATAGATCGTGTTGTCGGAGTGAAAGTCGCGTCAATTTTAGTAATTGAAGGAAGAACATTACCATTATGGCAGAAAAGGCAAATCATGTTGATTTATTTATTGGACAGTGTTTGAATGGGACTGTTTGTTTTAGAAATTAATTAAGGCAATTGCAGCACAGATGGGCAATTCTGAAACTTTAAAGAATGATCGTAATATAATCTTAGTCAGTAATTTTGTTTTTTACTATAAATGCGGCTGTGGCTCTATGTTTAATGTTATTGAGCACGTTCGTGCATTATTTTTAGTGTGCAAGTGATATGTCAACGCTATGGATATGTTGTACTGATTCATGTGGGCAGGGCCGGATTTACCATGTCGGGGCCCCTAGGCAATCTAGGTCTATGGGCTACTTTACCTATTTCTAATATCCATTCAATAAAAACAATTGAAAAAATCTTTAAAAAAATCCTCTAATTTCCTCCGTTCTCTCTCCGAACTTCCTCCGAAAATCCTCCCCTTAATTCTACACTGCCTAATGAATAATCCGGCCCTGGATGTAGACATTTACGCTAACTTAGCTTACGGGCGTATGAAACGCCCAAATTAGCTTCTATACAAAGTATTAATTGTTCGATTTACATAATTATGTACCTAATTAGGTACGTACAGAAGGAAACCAGTGTCGAACACATCAGTAAATACAGGAAATTATACAACTATGCATATGTTTATGACAATGGATAACATTGTGTTGCGGTTATCGTCACTAACCGCAAATTGTAATAAATATCAGAATAGTGTATGTATGTGTTGGACTGAAAAACTAGTATTATTCTCATAATACAATTGAAGTGTCTGTTTGTAATTTTAATATAACAGTTTTTCCATTATAGTTTAATCGGTACTTAGAAGAAAAAACTAGCTTTAAATTTGATATATTATCCCACGGGAACCGTACATTTTTCCGGGATGAAAGTATCATATGTGTTATTCCACGCTAAAATCTATCTCAGTGACAAATTTCATCTAAATCCGTTCAGGTGTTCAAGCGTTAAAGAGTAACAAACATCCATCCACCCAAAATTTTGGCCTTTATACTACGCTAGTTTTAAATACCTATGTAAAACTGAATTAGATAATAGTTTTACTAAATGTTGGTAAACACAAACCTCTAAATATCAAATTCAAATAAAATAACACCACAATATCTTCACCATAAGGTGGGTTGCCGAGGCTGCGGGTTGTTCGCAAGAGATACCGCGCCCCCAGAACGCAAAGGGCACAAGAAGGAACATGGGTGGGTTTTAGTCAGTAAAAGCCTGACACTCCCTCCCGCCCCGCCCAGGGCGGGAGAAGTTATTTGATGATTTCCCACCCACCAAAAAAAAAAAAAGGTGGGTATTTAAATAAACGGGAAAACGCCACGAAATACCATTACAAAGGGAAATTATAAATAAGTCGCCAATAGTACAAATATAAGGAAACTAATTTAATGGAATTATTACAGTACCACAAAAGTTATTCCATTTATATCTGAACTTTAATTGGTGCGTGACCAATTAATAAAATTGTTAGACTGTAAATATAAAAGTCAATATCGTTGATGAATAAAGATAATTAATATGTTGCAACCTTTATGTGGCTTTTTAGTTAAGCAGCCCATTTACTAAAGGTATCTAAGCTAATTATACGGACTTGGCTGATACACTGCCGTGTACCTAGATGGGTATTTCAAAACTTAAATTTTCGTAAATTTAAGGACTAGGCTTCACCAAATCAACCTCAGTGATAGACTACTAGTAATGAACTTAAAAAAAAGCTTACAATTTATGAAACCCGTAAGTTTCAAAGACAAACAAAACATTTTTTAAACTTAATTAACGTCTTGAAAACTGAGCTTTTAAATAAAATTGTACATTTAATAAAATAATTACTTGAATAAGTATTAAAAATAATTCAGTTACCAATAACTTTAAGACGAGCACAAACTTCACTTATCACTCAAGAACAGAACCCATTAATTAAAAAACCGTAATTAAAAATACATCACTAGATTCTAGAACTGATACAAACACAATGGATCCTTGTCACCACTACAATCACGCACACAGATTCCACTCAATCAAATAATAAAAAATCAACCTCCAAGCGATCGATACGCGTATCTGCGCACGAGTCTACCGCGCGACTGGAGTCGCGACTGGAGTCGCGACTGGGAAAATTGTAAACATCGCGAGGGAGAAGGACAAAGATATAGTGGAAGAAAGAGATAGACAGTGATTTGTTTATACCTCGGCAATGTAGTGTTTGTAAGCTCGTGTGTAGATTAAGTTTTTGGCAGAGGAGAAACATATAGAAAGGTTGATGAAGATTTTAGTGCAGCCTCTGTGAGGTAAATAAGACAATATGCAAATATTTTTTGCTTAAATAAACGAAAAACTATTAAATTAAGTAAATTGATTCATTATTTAACATGGTGCGTCAGCAACTGAGTAGAACAGACTACGTTTTGTTGCACATTTCAAAGAAAACATTCCAAGCATATTATTCGGAAGCTTTAGAAAGCGGTCCGAGGTCCATTGTATAAAAGACAAATAAAGCGTCCATCATTCAAGCAACTGCAAACACGAATTCGAAAAAAAGAATGCTCCAAAATCCTTTAAATGGATAGACGGACGTGTTAAAACAACGGAACACTATCCGAGTTGCAAGTGAACCATTTAAAACTGTTGACACGTGGTCCAGCACTCGCGCGAGGGATTACCGCTGGATATCCGAATGAAACGTCGGGAAAAAAGTTTTTTGAAAACTGCCCGGAATATCAGTGTGCACAGTGCAAGTTTAATGCATTTTCGGATCCAATTTTCGTGTGGATATGGAAAACGGTAAATGGGATGCATGCAAATAAAACCGGCTGTATGAGAACGTAATTTTATCAAAACCGTACAAAGTTTTGGAGTTTAAGTACTGAACATCAGTTTATTAGACCCCAAAAGGATTATGTAAGAAAAGAACACAGATTAAATTAGGCAAAACTAAAAGGGTCTGCTTAGAAAAATTGTTGCTTTACATTCACTATTTAGGCCGCGATTTTGAACCAAAAAAAAAACCTAATTCTATCTTATCTAAAGCATTATTCAGAGATAACCTAGCTTCTAATCAACGAAAAAAATTTCAGAATCAGAGCGGGAGTTTCGGAGATAATCACGTTCAAACAAACAACCTCTTAAGCATTATTCTTTCTTCTTATTTCTTTTTAAAAGCAAAAAGGTTGCCTCAAACTAGAAATTTCTCCTTAATCGTGGGTGTGTTAACAAACATATAAACTCACATACACAAACAGCCACACCCGGAACAACTATCTGTAGGTCATACAAATATGTTTTCCGTGCGGGAATCGAACCAGCGACACGAAGCGCAGCAATCGCTCGGCCGCTGCGCTAACCGTGTCGTGTGTGTGTAATTATTATAGAAATCCTACTACTAAGCAAATTCCCTTAATCCCTTTAGCCTTCCACTCTTATCCAAGTGTTACCTTTCCTGGACTTTTAAGCTTCAAGATTACTTGCACTGTTACTGCACTACTACAGGCACACTAAAGTCGCGTCGTAGGCTAGGCATAATACTAAACCTACAATCATTTGTCTAGTCTACCTAACCTAATCTATGTCTTGTCTGTTTACACGTAGCGACATGTTACTAACACTAGTTATATTGAGATGAATCTGCGATAGAAGGATGTTAGTGACAGGGGAATGTACGCCGTAGGAGTACAAGTGTTTGTTTAACATTTAATTTATGCGTTGTATCCTTTCATTTGGGATAGCGATATGAAACTTGATAGATATGAGACTGGTTGTCTAAATGCTTAGGACTGTTCTACTTGAAATTGAACGGATATAAATTTAAGCTAGATATTGTCTTGGAGTAGGCACTTTCCGAAGTTTAAACACGACCGCTTTCAGATCCCTGTCTCAATTTGTCAGTGAGTTAAGATTGTGACTAGATTTTAAACGTTTTTAGGTCTTCTTGATTCTGAGCCTAGATGCCGACGAGAATTTGAACGTTTTTTAGTTAATAGAGAGAGAGAGAGAGAGTGGCCCTCAGATTTTTTTGCGATTTTTAGAATGGTTAGATATTTTTACCAAAACCTGACCTTACTCACTAGTCACTCGTGCAAACTCTAATGGTCATCGCTGCCCGTAAGCCGTCACCTTTTTTAAATCTTAGTAGTCATTTAAAAAAATATTTTAACGCATTTGATTTAAAGCTTTCTTTAGCTTTAACATATTAGTCTAGTATGGATTAGTCGCCTTAACTACCTCCTCGTTAACTGCCTCGTTGGCCTAGTAGCCCTAATCGCGACTGCTACGATTAGAGGTCTTGGGTTCGATTCCCATATCGAGCAAAGTGTTATTGGGTTTTTATATGAAATTCTCAATAACAGCTCGGAGTTAGGATTTGTGCCCGGTTAATGACAATAGGCTCGCCCCCTATTACGTGGGGACCTAAACATACATGCAAACTGTGGGTATACATTGTTACACCTCTGCTTAACCCTTCGGGGAATACAGGCGTGGTGGTATGTATGTGTGTATAGATTAGTTTAAATTTAGCTATTGAGAGATTGTAGGTTAGCTTATTTTTGCAGAACTAAGCCCAATTGGGTAGATGACACCACTAATCAATTGATATACTTTTTATGAGCTGTCAAAACGCAATTCCCATAGATTTTGTACGACAATACTAAACCATGACGTCACTTTTTTGACATCTCAATTACAAATAAAATACAAAATAGTTTATTGTGCCAAATAGTAACTACACTTACATGTTAACGTGTTTGGAGCCCCCATTTAAGCAAACAATGCCTGTATTAGGAGGCTCCGCTCTTCAACATCATTGTCGTACACATATACTACCTCAGTTAATATTATAGTGTACTGAGACCTTAAGGGTACACTTACATGCAAGGGGACCTTACATGCAATGTAAGTACATTTTTTATTTTAATTTTATTAACAGACTAATCTTAAGAAATCCAAATTATATAATAAATTCACTAACTATTTATTGATTTCAAACAAAAAATCGAATTTTATGGTTATTTAGAAATAAATCGGATATTTAGGGGTAAAATAAAGAGCTGTGGGTGTACATTCTTACACCTCTGCCTAACCCTTCGGGGAATATAGGCGTGATGGTATATTTTTTTTTTTAATAAAGAGCTTTTTTACAGAAGTTGTGTCTTGGAATTATTTTTTAATGGTGTCATCTACCCAATTAATGGGTCCCATTATTATGTGTGGTCACGATAGTCCTTGCAATGCCGCCAAGTGTCCGCATTCTTACCCGACTAGATTATAAAGCAGATAACTCATTATGTAGCCAGGTGGCTGCTTATCTTATGAAGGTACAGTAAACTACGGTAAAAATGCTGCTGGATAAACCTGTCACAGATTGAATAAAAAATATCTATTATGGTAGTAGTGAAAATCTTAATTTGTAATATTCAAATAATGAAAATTCTGTAAAAAAGAGCCAATCCAAAATCTCTCAATAATTAAATTCAATTCAATCTGTCAAATAAGTTACAATAACTGATGCTTTTATTAGATTTTAAAATCAGAGTTAAATATCAAAATCCAATTAAATCGAAAAAATGAAAAAAAATAACATACTGTATACGTACACATAAACTCACGCCTTTTTTCCATGAGGGTAGGCAGAAACCACAGAACGCCAGCTGCTACGATCCTTACATACTCCTTTCGCCTCGTTTACATTCATACATAAAAAAATAAACATGGGTTTATTCAATTTAACAGAACTAACTAGGGCTACCACCCGTACTCTAAAATAGAGTATTGTCCTCTTTTTCATGTAGGCGTACTTTATAATCTACGACATCAATAAAGTACGCTAAAATACTCTATTTACGTAAAACTGATTGTTAAAGGCTCGTTACTATAAGACTAAATAAACTGGTATCTACAGCCACAAATGGCGTTTAATGTTGAGCGTTTCCTAGCGCAGACACATGAAATGTCAAACCTAGTGTCGAGTAAAATTGAAATGTTATTGTCAACGTCAATTAATCACAGTAGTATTCAAATAGGCAATCAATCCCTAGGGACTGCAAAACAATGAAAATAAATAAATAAGTACTCTTTTTTATGTTGTATACTTTATTTTTGTTCTATCAAAATGAAAAAATACTTTCTTCTCCCTAAAAAAAAAGTGGCAACCCTAGAACTAACCCCATTTAATTATGATTTTAAAAGATCTACATTCAAATTCCAAAAACAAAACATTTTTTTTACTTTCCGCCTCTCACCCCTAGATGGCGCTACTAGTACTACCAACGTTGATAACAAAGTTTGTATAATTAAAGAACAATGGAATTCGCCAACCATGGCAGTTGGGTAATTGGTAGCAGATGGTTATACGCTTATTACCCTCAATTAGAAGCCAGGTAAGGATTGCACCAGCCAAGCCAGATGGAGTTGCGAGAAAAACAGGTGAGACAGAATTGACTGCGCCATGCTTTTTATCCCGAAGAAAGCATTCACGTGTCTTACATACAATCTATACTAATATTATAAAGCTGAAGAGTTTGTTTGATTGAACGCGCTAATCTCAGGAACTACTGGTTTGAATAGAAAAAATATTTTGTGTTGGATAGTTCATTTATAGAGGAAGGTTTATAACATCACGCTACGACAAACGGGAGAGGAGCAGTAACTAAAGACATAACTTAACGCGGGTGAAAAAACCACGCGAAAAAAGTTGCTGGAAGGAGCTAGTGGATGGATGATTAGATGGATGTTTGATACACAATCACGCCAGAACGGCTGACAGAATATATATAGTCTAGAAAAGAACATAGGCTACTTTTTATTCCTGAAAATTTTACGGTTCCCTTGGGATAACATGTCAACTTTGACGCGGACGAAAACGCGGGCAAAAGCTAGTCAATTATACATATTAATCACAACACAAATCAGTGTTAAGTACTATTAAATCATCTGTCTATTAACGAAGGTGCAACAAAAATGTCTTCTCACTATCTGAGTGCAATTAAAAAAACATTAAAATCCTATCCTCAGTAAACATTGGCTTTAATAATTACGTAAAACTAATTTAAACACGTTATCGTCCTTATTGTCTTATCAACAAGGTAGATTTTAGCGTAATTTGAGTTAAAAAATGGGAGAAAAAACAGATGCTTTCCTTTGCATTTCCTATAGTCCTTATTAGTATGGAATTAAGGTTGGTTTTAGTGCAGTGTAGTCAGGTATTTAGGTCAAAGACTAGATAGATGGTGCCGGTACATGCACATACTATTACGTAATAATTGTATACTCAATTTGTGGCCATAAGCGTGAAGAATAGGCTTCTGTTAAAGTTATTTTTTTAATTAACTGCTTAGCTTTTCCCTAGTGATAAAGAGAACTGTTGGTCATTGGTATATTGTGTGAAAAATATTGTGTGAATATAGGTGAAGAGAGCTTGAGATGGCCTAGTGCGGGAAGGCCCCCACGAGGTGGAACGAGGACCTGGAGACCTGAGGTCAAAGTCGTGGGAAATTGCTGGATGCGGGCAGTGCAGGACCGGTCATTGTAGCTAACTTTAGAGGAGGCCTATGTCCAGCTGTGGACGTCGTTCGGCTCATATGATTATAACGAGCTTGACGTGAGCTGTCAATCCTTGCCAGGCCCAAAATTATGTCAGATCCGTATCCAACAAGGTTCCAGGTGTTATACTAAGTATACTCACAAGCATGATGATTAAAGAAGATCATTACCTGAAACAGAAGGAAACATTAAAAAAATGTTGTCTAAAACACAAAATTAAAAATTTTAAGTAACCCTCGACAGAAGAAAAAAATCAAAAGAGTTAATAACTTTGAAACCGTTGAACCGATTTCAATAAAACAAAGCTAAAAACACTCCCGACTGAGTAACCTCTCAAACACAAAAAAAAACAAAATCACTCGGTTCATGCGTTCGGGAGCTAATATGCCACAGGCAGACACGCAGACGCACACGCGCACGCACACACAGACACGTCAAACTTATAACACCCCATCGTTTTACCGTCGGGGGTTAAAAAGAACAGAAATAAATCGATTTGTTAATTTCTGCAAACAATATCAGTCTAAAACTTAAAACTAAACAAAAGTCAAATGTAGCCAAAAGCCTAGTATTCAGCTACTTAGTAGGATTGTTTGTGATTTGGATAAAATAATATTTTCAGTTAGGATCAATCTTTTCTCGTTATGGCCCAGTGGTCAAGGCACCCGCTTCTCATGCACAAGCAGGCATATGTAAGCGTGGGGATCAATACTTGTGCCTTCTCTGTATGAAAACAGTACTTTGCCCTGCAGTGGGACAATGGGCTGGGTATTTTTTTTTCTATCAATATTTTCTTATTATCAACGCGTAGTACCTTTACTTTGTTATAATCATTATGATATGAAAGCTTACTAACTTTTAGCTTTTTAACTGCCTCGTTGGCCCAGTGGTCGTAAGCGCGACTGCTACGCCAGAGGTCTTGGGTTCGATTCCCAGGTCGAGCAAAAAGTGTTATTGGGTTTTTCTATGAATTTGTCAGTAGCAGCTCGGAGTTAGGATTTGTGCCCGGTTAATGGCAATAGGCTCGCCCCCTATTACATGGGACCATATCGGCGAACTGTGGGTGTACATTGGTATACCTCTGCCTAACCCTCTGGGGAATACAGGCGTGATGGTATGTTATGTGAAAGCTTATAAATCATCAATTGCAATTAGTCTGCAAGTTTTAAAATAAAATAAATACATAAATCGGTATCAGTTTGAGTTCTTCAGTCTGTCTCACAGATGGCGCTACTCGTAGTATGTATGAAATATGGTGGTTATTAAAGTGCTTGCAAGCGATAAGATAGCTATATGTTTATTTGATGACATGATCGCTTCCAGTTCCACTTATTAATGAGTCAGTTGCACTGATATACTTATTACTTAATCGATAAAACGAAGAATTTCTAGTACATTACGTCTATAAGTAACTTCCGATACAGGGCACTGTTGACAGCACTTCAGTATTCAGCAGCAAAATTTGATTTACGAAAACCGCTCTTATTGTTACAAAATAAAGGAGCTAACAGAGTCAAAGTCTAAAAGAACTTCTGAACATTATTTACAAGAAAAAAAAAAATCATGCCCCTCTCCAGAATGGTAGAGAAACTCCATACTTGCTAAAAGTAGCGCGTGTGCTTTCGCCCTAAAGATTTACAATATGCGAGTCGGACTCGCGTACGAAGGGTTCCGTACCATTAATATGTAACATTAGTTTTTTGTTTTGTATGATAGTAAATTGTCGTCATGGAATAGACGTGCCATTTCTTTTTCGAAGATGTTTTATACCCATCACGCCTGTATACCTCTAAGGGTTAAGCAGAGGTGTACTAATGCACACCCACAGTTGTATGTTCAGGTCCCATATAATAGGGAGCGAGCCTATACAACAGGGCACAAATCCTAACTCCGAGCTGCTACTGAGAATTTCACAGAAAAATCCAATAATACTTTTTGCTCGACCTGGGAATCGAACCCAAAACCTCTAGCGTAGCAGTCGCACTTAGGACCACTAGGCTAACGAGGCAGTTTGCAATCTTTAAATAGTTTTATTTCATACACTGGTGCTTGATGGCCTAAGTTTTAAAATCAAGCTAATTTGGATCAATCGCAATGTAACATACAACATTAGTCGTACTAATAAAATTATTAACTACCTTATAATTTCTTATGATTCAAACTCACAAAAATTTCAAACAAGCCACTGACTTGACCGCGGTCTTCCAAACCGCGGCATGGCTACTACTTCAGGGGCAAACATCAGAGGCTAACCAAGATGGCCACAGTATCTATTACTCGACACGATCTGCTTTACATCGGGTTCATTTTGTAAAATTCTACATTGTATTGCGGTTTTCTAGATCTTGGTTCGAAGTCCAAGGGCTTGGTTATGATGGTACTGGACAGGTAACTGGTGATTTTGTTAAAAATGGCGTGCTTTAAAGAGATCTCGTTACGAGGTTAGCAAGCATACCAACAGAACAACTTTCGGAAATTCTAAGTTTATGTTGGACGTGACTGTCATCGGCGAAGGAAAACATCGTGAGGAAATCTGGACTTATAATAACGAGTCTGAAATTGCCAATCTGGCTTGAGCACGCGTGATGATGAAAACTCATGTCTACTCTACAAGAAAAGAGGCCTTTACTCTGCTGTAGGACAATAAGATTATACAAAGCATTTCTTATTGAATTTAATGCGAAATGACAGAAGAAGACTTATTATTATTGTGTATATCTAGTTATTTTGGAATCATCAAGTGTCGGTTTGTAATGTCAAAAAAATAACAGTTTTTTTTACCAAATGTATATGTTATGGTTAGTCTGAAGCCAGGAAGTCTGACAACCAGTCTAACTAAAAGATACCATGTTGCCCACTAACTGGGTTGTAGAGGTCAGATAGGCAGTCGCTCCATGTAAAACGCTGATATTCAGCTGTATCCGGTTAGACTGGAAGCCGACACCAACATAGTTGGGAAAAGCCTAAGCAGATGATGATAGACGAATGTTTATTTCTATCTGTTAGTTCCGACTAATCTCCGAAACGGTTGGACCGATTTTAACTGAACTTACTGGTGGCATATAGCTGATGTTATAAGGAGTAACTAGAGAAGAAAAAGTAAGAATTTAAACCCCGCAGGTAACCGAAATGAATACACACGATGTCACGAGCAAAACCTACTCAGTTCAAACACAGACTGCAATCAAAACAGCCAAACCCCAACTTTCCCAATTGATATCCAATAAAATCCAATATCCCCCAATCCGGCACACTATCTCCCACTACCACACTTACTTCAAGGATTTTGAAACGGAGCCAGAACGCTTAGCCATCCATTCAGGAAAGAGGCGCGACTGTGGTGCAACAACACACGTTGCTATAAAGAATTCACAGACGCTCCGGGCAATGTTCCCAATTACCGGCTGGAAACTCGAGCGGTTTACGATTGGAATCTGTCCAGATGAGAAGTGAAACTGAATTTGGTGTAGCTAATGCTTTAGAGTTCTGTATGCGAAGGGTGCTAACGGGACTCTAATACTAAGCCTCCGCTGTTTGTCTGTCTGTCAGTGAGTCTCAAGAACCGTAATAAGTTAGAGTTGAAATTTTCAGGGTTGAGTTGAGTTATTGATTTTATTGCTGCTATAACAACAAATAATAACAATAATAAAGGCCTGTATTCCCCGAAGGGTTAGGCAGAGACGTACCAATGTACACAAATACCACAAATCACCGGTATGTTTAGGTCCCATGTAATAGGGGGCGAGCCTATAGCCATTAATCGGGCACAAATCCTAACTCCGAGCTGCTACTGAGAATTTCACAAAGAAACCGAACTGGGAATCGAACCCAAGACCTCTAGCGTAGCAGTCGCGCTTAGGACCACTAGGCTACCGAGGCAGTACTCGCAACTTAGTCCCCATGAAAGTTGAGTATACAACAAAACATAGTGTATAAAGTAGCATCGTATTAACGAGAGTTTTCAGAATCGGACTAGTCATTCCGGAGATTAGCGCGCAAACAAACCAACTCTTCAGCTTGAGTTTAGATACACCACCGCACTGAGCTAGTACTCCTATAGTTTTTATTACTTTAGTATTTCAAATATGGCTTTGGCAGTCTTTTCAGGTTATTGAGCGACTGTAAGCAACAATGGATGAAATTTATGAAGAATTCACTGGCGTTTCAAGCAACTCTGCTACGTCAATGTTAAAGTTGAAGAGCAGTCTGCAAAATCTAGGTAAGCCTGGTTTTGTTGTGTGTAACTATGATGACTATAGGCTTGTAACCAAAACGCCCGCCCCTCATATTTGAGGTGACTTGTTCAATTCATTCTTTCATACATAATCTCACGCCTTTTTCCCATGGGGGTAGGCAGAAACCACAGAACGCCACCTGCAACGATCCTTACATACTTCTTTCGCCTCGTCCACGTTCATACAAGCACGCCGGTTACGAGTACTGCGCACCCGACCTTTCTGAAGGACCTCACCAATAAGATTAGGGTAGGTCTTTCTAGGGCGTCCTCTTCCGGCGTTGCCACTCACATCTGCCATATAAATTCCTTCATTTTTTCTCATTCATTCTTTCATCTGTGCTTAATCAATATAAGTCTGAAATCCGCCTTGAACAAGCGTGATCAATGTTCATGTCTTTGCTGTATGTGAAGAAGCCTTTGCTTTTTAGTTTTCCTTTGACATTCTTGAACAGCTGACCCTCAAATTCATCCATCGCCACACACGGCGACAGTGGCGCAACAACAGTCGTCGCCTATAAAGAATTTCCACCAGCGCTTCGGGCAACGTTCCCAATTACCGCTGGAGAACGCTTTCTGAAGTCTTGAAGGCGGTCTGTGAAGCACTACTTGTATGCGGTACGGATTTAAGATTTAAATATCATCTTATTTTGGCGAGAATTATCAAAGCTGACAGTTTTATTTTGTAATTAAGAACTGAAGAATGTGTAGTGTAGTTGCATTTTTTTTTTAAATTTGGTATGGAAGTTTGTAATGGCTAGGCAAAGATTCTATTACTTTATGGGTTATTGAGCAGCTGATTTTCTTTGTTTAATCCTTCACAGTAACAAAAAATTATAAATATCAACATATCTTACCTATCGACCCATTCAATTCATTGCATACATTCACAAAGGTCAGAATGATTATTTAAGAAAAAATCACCATGATGAGATAACAAATACTTGATTGCCGTGTAATTAAATGCTCACTAACATGCAAAACAAGTTACTTTTCAACTCAATATCCAATATAAAATAAACAATATCATGAAAACACTTCAATCTCTTAACTCCAATATGAACTAAACGTTGCATTACATTATATATCCAACGCACAGGGCGGAAATTAAACGCTGCATCGGCGGGGAATTGGAGCGACCCGGGCGATGCCCTAGATAGGTCGCCTCCTTAGGGTGGCGACACACGGAGCGACAGGACACAACAAAATGGAAAGGTTTGACAACAATTTCTTGGGTAATATCGGGTTGGACTACACCAAGGTAAGCATAGTATAGTGAAACTGACTGCCCCGTTGGTCTCATGGTCGTAAGCGCGACTGCTGAGCGTCGGGTCTCAGGTTCGATTCCCAGGTCGAGCAAAGTGTTATTAGGTTTTTCCGTGAGACATTACTCAGTAGTAACCCGGAGTATGCGAGTTGGTGGTGCGACACCACCGCATGTCGAAAAGAGCGTAAAGCCGTTGGTGCTGCACCTGATCTCTCCCCGGTCGCGTCGGATTGCCATCCTATCGGACTATGAGAGTTAGGGAGTACACCTGTGTTTGCGCACACACTTATGCACTACAATATTTCCTGCATACTTGGCGATCTATGGGGGAGGCGTATGTCCAGCAGTGGACGTCCTACGGCTAATATAATGATGATGATGACTTGGCTAGTCTCCATAGAGATTAGCCGCTGTCAAGGAAATCGGTCTGGAAAATATTATCAGAGGTTAGTGAGTTATTTTACAAAATAATTATGTTGTTCATTATGAACAACAAGATTATGTACAAAGTCTTTGACTTTGTCCATAATAACAATATCTTTTACAAGGAACACAATAATTGGGTAAAAAGAGAACACAAAAGTTGCTTGCTGCAGCCCTAACTTTAGCCCCAGATTAATGCCATCTTTAAGACTATATACGTATAGTTAAGAATGACTAAGTAACAAGACTAACTTTCTTTAAAGCGATAACAAAATAAAAAATGTTAAAAAAGAACTGTTCATCTACAGTTCTTCAGAATCTATCAAAATGTTTCAAGATGAAGACAAACTAAAAAAATCCTTTTTTCATCAACCCGAAGATTCCTTTCAGGCTATTGTAAGGAAAGTTGCATTAAAATCCCTCTCGACGGTAACGTCTCATTGATTTGCATCTGCAAAATCGTTGGGTGTGCAGAAAGCTTTATTTGCGGAGACGCTCGGCATTTAAAGAGTTTTATTTTATGGAATTGCATTTTTTTTTTTGTTGCTACCGGAACTTTAGATTGGAGTAAGTTGGGATCTTAATTACTTTAATTGTAAGATGTTAATTGAATGGATGGGATGGAAAATAAATATTTTGTATTTTACTAGCTTTAGCTTCCGACTTTGTTAGCGGTCAAAGTCGACCTTGTCGCGAAATCCGTTTAGGCAGATTAGCGATATCAGATTAATATTATACCTACTAATAGTACAAAGCTAAAGACTTTGTTTGTTTGAACGCGCTAATCTGTGAACCAACTGGTCCGATGCTGAAAAATCTTTAACTAATATGAAGCTACGTTATTCATCTTTGCAATAATACAGGCTTATACTTTTAGTTAATTATTTTAAAAGGTTCCACAAGCAAATACACGCCGATGAAGTCGTGGGCAAAAGCTTGTTTATTATCAGCCCAGGCTTCACCGATAAAGAAGTAAACTCACGCCTTTTTCCCACGAGGGTAGGCAGAAACTATAGAACGCCACCTGCTACGATCCTTACACACTACTTTCGCCTCGTTCACGTTCACACATCTGTTCATACAAGCACGCCGGTTACGAGTACTGCGCACCCGACCTTTCTGAAGAAACTCACCTATAAGGTCAGGGTAGGACCGATAAAAATTTAATCATAAAAAATAAATCAAATACTTCTTAGAGTCAGTTCACACCGAGACGCGACGCGAAGCGACGCTGCGCGCACATCGACTCAAAATATAACTTTATTTACTACACGAAAAGATACACATTTCATTGTGAGTATACGGTGCTGGATAGAGCTGCGTCGTGTAAATTCTCACAATGAAATGTGTATCTTTTAATGTAGTAAATAAAGTTATATTTTGAGTCGATGTGCGCGCAGCGTCGCGTCGCGTCGCGTCTCGGTGTGAGCTGACCCTTAGTATCACAACCAACCCGTCACATAACCACTGCAATGACGTCAAAACTATTTACCGAAAATCTTATCGTATTTCTCGCAAACACAACCTACACAATATTATTGTCAAAATTCTCGGAACTGTTCAGCTGCTGAGGGCGAAAAGTTTCAATGGGGAGCTATTTTTAGAACGGCCATTGATAAACGTATGAGAACTTGAGTATAAATTGTATGGGGGATTTACTAGAGCTTCGAGCGTCATACTTGAGAATGTTGTCACTTGGACAATTAGACATTTTATTTTAACCGCTTTTGCTACCTTGATAATGTTTTTAACCGGCTTCAAAAAGAAAGGGGTTATCGATTCGTCTGTATGTTTTATTGTTTTGTTTTTTGGATGTTTGTTACGCGATATCTCCGCGATTGATGAATCGATTATGATGATTTTTTTCTTGTTTGATAGGTCATGCTTCTTGTTTTATCGAAGTTGGTTCAGTAGTTTAGGAAAAAATTTGTCATCCAAGTAATCGAATTAGCGTATTTTGCTCTCTTGTAACTTTGAAGTAGTGTCATGTTAATTTACGTAGTATAACTGTTCCTTCAAGGATTTGGATGTCAGGAAATTGATACTAAAAAGCGAAAAATAAAAACTTAAAAAAAAAGACTACCTCCTTCAAAAGCTTTGGAAGTCGGTGGCAATACAAAACAACAAACAGAACCGAAGCCGCCGACTTCTAAAGCTGTTTTTTTTTGTTACGGATGGGAAATCATCAAATAACTACTCCCCTCAGCTCGTTGACTTCCAAAGCTAAAGTTATTTTTCACTTTTTATTTTTTTTAACAGACATCTCCATTGCTTAGGAAGACTTTATTTGCAAGAAAACAAAGTAAGAAAGTCCATGGATAGTGTCAAAATAAAATAAAAAACTGAATTAAGCAGAGTAATCTAACGTATGCTGTGCCCAGGACAGTTGATTATTTTCAACAGCTGATATTATCCTCGTTTTATGTCTGCAGATGAACACGGAAGTCGAACGTAAATAATCATTTGCAAACGGTTCAATATTTCCGTAAACACCGGACGCAATGTCCGGAACTGTTCTACAAATATCCGTGTAAAAATCAAAATATCCGGAGTAATATTCAACCATCTTCGAGTATCTCGGTACAATAGACCATTTCTTTCCAGATGGGAAATCCTCAAATGACTTCCCCCGTCCTGGGCGGGGCGGGAGGGAATATCAGACTTTTACTGACTAAAACCGACCCCTGTTCCTTCTTGTGCCCTTTGCGTTCCGGGGGCGCAGTATCTCTTTCAAATAAACCGCAGACAACACTACACCATGAGATGTCCTAAACGCCGGGTTAACTCGGAAAGTACTGGACAGATTTAAAAAAAAAATCCCTGATTGTAATACTATTGCCGATTACTATAGTCTATGTTGTACTGTTTACTTAATAATATAAGTAACTGGCTTCTGCCAGCGACTTCGTTCGCGTATTTTTTTTCCCGCATTAAGTTACGTTTTTGGTTACTGCTCAGCTCCTATTGGCCGTAGCGAGATGTTATATAGCCTGTAGCCTTTCGTAACATGTTCTTACTGAATATAACTTTTATTGTGTTCGTTTAGCCGAAATTGAAAGATGTTCTTTAGATAATCGGTCGTAGACTATTCACTTGATATTCTTCTTCGATCACAGTTCGTAAGACTCCTTTAGCCGCTTATTAGAGTTCCGTATCCGATAGGTAGCAACGGGACCCTCTTACGAAGCCTCCGCTGTCAGTCTGTCTATCTGTCCGCGGGCTGTAATCTCATGAACCGTAATAGGTACAGTTGAAATTTTCACAGAGCTATGGCCGTTATAACAACAAAAAATAAAATAAATAAAAAATAATGGGGTTCGTTATGCAAGCAACGGGTTTCTTTTTATTGTATAGTGTTATTGTACAAGCAGTGGCAGATTCGTAACTCTTTTTTTTTTGCCGGGGTCAAAAATCCCCTTGGATGTCCATCGCCCGGGGGGGGGGGGGGGGGGAGGAGTCTGTCCGACTCTCACTGACTAGTAACAACTCCGGTGTTCCATTCCCTACGCCGGGATCTCGAGAACGTACGCGTTTGCCGCGATCCAGTACTGGTGCCGGCTCGCCACTGCGGCAGTTCGTTAAACAAACTTGCAAGGACTGAATCAATTTATTTTTCACACGTTAAGAGAACCACATGGCAACAGCCTGGTAATTAAGACCATCAACATCTGGCGGTCTTCACTTTTACACACCATTTCACCTGCATATGTCGAGGTATTGAGTTCCAAAACAGGTGTCGAAGGGGAATAGGTGGTCCATTATGTAAAAAATACCTAATTATTGTTGCTTTAGGGTTCATTTTTGGTAATAATTGCAAAGAAATATGAAGTACTAGCATCTGCCCATGACTTCTTCCGTGTCAAAGTTCACGTCCACGGGAACCGTACATTTTCAGGAATAAAAAGTATCCTATGTGTTATTCCACACTACAATCTATCTCAGTGCCAAATTTCACCCAGATCCGATCAGCCGTTTAAGCGTGAATGAGTAACAAACATCCATCCATCCATCCTACCCATATTAGTAGGGCTAGCTTCTGCCCACGACTTCGTTCGCGTCAAAGTTTGTCTGACGTATATTATCTTACGGGAACCGTACATTTTCTGGGATAAAAAAATTGTCTATGTGCTTTGCTAACTATAATTTAACTCTGTGCCGAATCTCATCCAGATCAGTTCAGCCGTTTAGGCGTGATCGAGTAACAAACATCCATCCACGGAAACTTTCGCATTTATAGTACATAATTAAATATGATTTAAATAGGAATTTGTACACCTCTGCCTAACCCTCCGGGAAATACAGGCGTGATGGTATGTTGGTAGGAATTTCTTAAATGACGAAAAGCAAAACAAAAACTATTAAATAGGTCGACTACAATGTAAGCAATTTTTTTCTTAAATTCACGATCTTAAAACCCAAAGAAAACATTATTCACTAATCCTCTAATCCAATTAAAAACCAATTAAATTAACATAAAACACAGTAGCTTGTTACGTCGATAGAATGTATAACCAGACTCATTCAAAAACTCATCGGTTTCGTTTAAGCTGCGCACGCGCACAGTTTACCGAACACGGTCGAGTAACACCGGCGAATTGTGGCACAACAACGTCCGGACGGATGAGTCTATTAAATCATACGTGGTCAGGGGCCTTAACTGTAAAAATGTGGCACAAGTTAATGAGCGGAAGCGATTTGAGTTTATTATATTTAGTTTTTAGAGTTTCGATTTTTTTATCATCACATCCTCTTAATAATATATTTATTTGGATCATAAATTAGAGTGATAGATCTGTATTATATAACATTAGAAAAATAGCCTTGCAACGCTATCGTAATTTTAATGTTAGCGTACAATGAGTTCCGTAATTTCACGATAAATACAAAACAATGAAAAACTTATAAACCATTCAATAAAAAAATCACCACTGATTGTAACCATCTCAAAATCTGCCGTTATTTGACCGTAAAGTTAGCTTCATAGGGGGATAGGATTGTTTGGATTACAATAACAATGATCCGTGGTAAGTGGAAAATGTAGAGAAAGGATGTCCAATAGTGGGACGGAATGGGATTAGGTACACTTTTGTGGAAGAATGCTAGGTCAGAGAACCAAAATTTTGATTAATTTCTGAATAGAGACATGCTGGATTTAAACAAATCCATAGCTTCATTACCCGAATATTGAAGTAACTGAAATATGGCATTAAACGAACTAGACATTCTAACCTAACGCGAAATCTAAAGGCATTTTGGTTTTTCTAAAGGCAAAAAAATTTGTACACTTGCAAAAGCTGGACAGCCATTATCACCATTAGGTTTCAAGAAGATAATTTGTTATTTAAATATTAATAAAACTTTTGACCTTTCACTACTCCATAATCCATATGAAAGAATACTATTGCAACTAATTCCAACATTCAGGTGATGATCGGTAATAGATTTATTACCTCATTATTTCCTTTCAAAATGTTATTGTCATGACAACCTACATTCGTCCGCTACCGCTTATGACACGCGCCGTACTTAATTGCCTCAACACGAGCATTGAACGGTGGCAGCTAAAAAATTGCCCAAGCGTGATGTTAGCACGACGAGCTACGCTATTAGCTTCATAATTATTTTGTGTGTCTGCCGATTCCATTATTTTAAACTTTCATGTAACGGGGACTGCCCCGACGGGCTTGTGGTCGCAAACGCATTGCTGAGCTGGTCCTGGGTTTGATTCCCAGGTTAAGCAAAGAGTTATAAGGTTTTTTCTTTAGGAATATCCCAATAACAGCCCAAGGTTTAGAAGTTAGTGCTGTGACACCTCTGTATCTCGGAAAACCCGTAAGCCGTCAGTCCTGCGCCTGATCTCTCCCCAGTCGTATCTGAATATTATCCCATCAGACAATGAGAGTGAAGCAAGAAGAAGTGGTATATTTATGAAAATAATTGTGCACTATAATATCTCCTGCGCAATTGACTAGTCTCAGTTGACATTGGCCGCCTTACCCGAAATTCGGTCGGGCTAATATTATTACTTTCACATATTTTGTTGTCTAGTATTAGAACGATTTTGAAATCTAGTCTAGACTATCTTATTAACCGTATAACAAACCGATGATTCAAGGTGTTTGACCGATAATGGGGTACGATAGACCAATTAGTAGATTAATTAATGATCTAGTGGATGATAACTGTCGATGAGACTACACTTCTGATATCGCTCGTACATGTACCTATAGCAATATATTTAGCAGCTGATATTATATTATCAATCTATGTTATCAAAGCTAGAAGGAACCTCACCAACTGCTTTCTAGATTTTCATTACGATATTTTTAATGCTACTCAATTTTATTTTGTTTTATTCGAATAAAAATCAGCTAAGAAGTTTCAAAGCATATGGGCCGTTACAAATTCCCACTTATAAAATATATTGTGTACCTAAATTGACGACAGTTAGTGGGCCAGTACAAAATATTAAATTATGTCAATGTTTCTAAAGTTACCACAAACGGACCTTTTCAATTAACGGACCCCAATATTAAAATGACCTAAATTAGCACATGCATTTTTTATAACGCAATAGAAATTGCTCCTGGATCGTTGGTGCGATTATAAACATATAAACTCACATACACAACTAACCACACCTGTAGGCCATATGCAGTACTGCCGACGTATCTTGGTGATCCAGAAACTAGTCGAATAGATGCGCAGTAAACAAATCTGTTCCTAAACGACACATTGAGCAGCCAAACGGCTTTTACAAGAGCAAATTTGTTCCGTGCAGAAATCGAACCCACGATACGCATTGCAGCACCCAATCGCTCATCTATTGCACCAAAAAACTTCTAGAAGGAACAAAGAAAAAGTTTTACATAATTGCATCCTGAATCCAACTAACCAGTAACGAATTAAAAAACCAACGATACACCATACAATAAACGAACATTACATGTCCAAGCCCCATTTACATGCCCATCACTGATCAACAGAACACCATGACGGATGGTTACGACGTACGACCAATCTTAACTGTTACGTACGACGGAACGTTCCCACTCAATCTTCGAAGGAATTTTCTTCGCGTTAGTTCAGGAAGTCAGTTTGTATTTTACAGTTCTAATGCATCAATGAAGTGGTGGATAGGAATTTGTGGTGCCAATAAATGACTATATACTAAGGTCCCATAAAGCAGTGATTCAACTATTTGAAATTAGAAGTTACTACCTACTGAAATCTTACAGAATACGAAGTGTAAAAAAAACTTTTTAACAAAGAAAATAATACTGAAAATCAAAATCATTTTTACAAAAAAGACAACCGCCTCCAAAAACTGAAAAGAGAAAAATAACTTTAGCTTTGGAACTCGGCGGCTTTGGCGGCATTGAAATATGTGAGTGAACAATTAATCACCCCTATTTAGACCAACTTAGAGGTATACCCTTTCCAATACTTTTTTTTATCAACATCAGACTACTCTTTAGAAAGTTATACGTGGTCATACATAAAAAAAATATACGCATCGACTTGAGAACCTCTCTTTTTCCCGTCGGTTAAAAGGACACATGACGTAGCCGGTAATTAAGCATACAGCCCATTAAACTAAGTGACATTCAGCAAAAAAATATCGCTCGGAAACGACTTGGTTTTGGTGTGAAAATCCACTGAACACAAAACATTTTGCTTACAGATGTATCCAAGAGCGCAGGAGATCTTGGGTGCATTCAAATTAAGTTAAAGCATTTAAAGCCCCATTAGCACCCGTCGGATACGGAACCAGACAAATATTTGCAATGATGGTAGGAAAACACCGAATATCCTATCCTAGGACGGCGTAAAAATTTCTTCAGACAATGAAAGGACTAGAGTTAAATTTATATCATCCTCATTCACAGCAATATAAAGTCTTCTGTGATGCAAAAAGACGAAGAAGATACCTAAACCTACCTTTAATGTTATTGTCACCCAAAGTTCAAAGCGTAATTTCAACCAAAATTGTTTACAAACATGAACGCAAGAGAACTTAATTTCGCCTGCACTTAAATTCCAATTTCCTATATCAATTTAAAGTCTAATTTTCAAACCACTGTTTGACGCAACGGTACCGAGAACAATCAGTAAAAAAAATCTCTTTGACCAAAGTAATATAGCACAAGAACTTGCTACAAATTCAATCGGTTTTTTATCTATGTGTCTAAAAATACTTCACTAGATAGTTCAACCGGTCATTACTCATTTCAGCACAAAGTCTTGATGACGGCTCTTGCCCGACCGCGGCGAAAGAAAGAGGGTAATTTTTTTTTTTTACTTATTTGTATACTGACCCTTGATGTCAAAGCTCTTATTCATGTCTAACAAAATGGTGGGAACTCCTTTGTTCGAGTGATTTATGTTGAATTTCTTAGCGTAAGAGTTTAAGTAAAGCAAGGATTGAATAGGTGAGCACTCGCAATAGTTTGTGGATAGATGAGTAGCTCTTTACAAAAGTTTATAAGTTGTCAAAATCGAATCAGTTTTACAGACTAGCTTTTACCCGCGAATTCGTCTGCGTAAATGTCGGTTATCTCGGACCTAGGCCAAGTCGTGAAATAAAAAGTAGTATTTGTCCTTACTTGGCGTTCAAACTTACCCCGTACCAAATTTTATCAAAATCGGTTCAGTGGTTTAGTCGTGATAGCGTAACAAACAGACAGAGCTATTTTTACATTTATAATATTATTATGGATAAACCATGTACAGGCATTTTTGAATTGTACAGGAATCTGCTCGTTCCAAACTGTAGGTTAATATGGAGAAGAACGAGTAAGAAAGTCCATGTCCAGTCCAAGACAACGACATAGCTTATAAAGGGTGTAAGAAGATATTTAACGTAGCCGAAAGACATGTTTAGTTCAATAAGCAGTACCTAAGCATAGTTAACGGGTCTGCGATGTGTCTCTACACCACGTAGATAACCAATCAAGTATAAAAATACCGTCATCAACATCAACGTTTAATAAAATCGATTCCTACCAAACCTATGCCTAATTTAGCCGGAACAATCGATGTTATACCGAGCACATTTCCTGCCTTATTGTCATATTAATATGTGTACGCACGCACCTATTGTTGTCGATATTATTGCTGTATGGGCGCTTGTCCAAAAATAAACTTATTACTTGTACTGTCTCATTACTATGCGGTAGTATTTAAATTCGTATTTTTGAGGTGTGTCCATTTCTTTTTGTTGTAGATTGAATGATTGTTCATTGGTTGTTTATCTGCAGTTTTAGTCAAAGGCTGACTCCACATGTTAGTCCTAATGCCACTCGTCCAACATTGGGTCCAATGCTAATTTGTAGATCCTCACGCATTAGAACAAATATGTGGAGCCGGGGTTAGGCTAATTACATGTTTGACTATTTTAATAAGTCCCAGTTTCTAATAGCCAATGTAGTATCTGAAAATTGATGTTAGATTAAATTTTAGCACTTGCGATTGGCTAAGAAGAAGAAACAAAATATGTAAATTCTCTTGCCAATTTAGATACAAATCAAGAACGAAGTCCTGATGAAGAAAGTAATGAACAAGCCACTGATTTATAACCACCATCGCTTGCGCATTCAGCAGGAATGCAAAATAATGATTCCACTCTGACGCATCGATGTTATAATAAAACGGACAAAAACGCAATCGAAAGCTTCGCCTCGACGGAAATAACTGACGGAGCGATTAATCGCAATGCCGTATACGTTTAATGCTGGTCCACGACTTTTTACGGGCATCCGTTAATGGGTTAAAGATATTTTTCGTTGTGAAATGTCGCATATATTTGGAGTTTGGCTTACGGTACTAAAATACAGAACGTACGTGCTTTTAAGTTTTCGCGTAAACCGTGTAGATAAGAAATAAGGTGCGTTGAACTCGGGTTAAGATTAAAAATACTTGAGAGTATTAAGTACTTACCTACTTTGTTTTACGTTTAGTATTGACAACTTCTTAGTACATCCAGCAACAATAAACTAAAAACAAGTAACTTTATCAATATCTAAGTATTTATTTAGATTAAATCATTCACAGGCACTTGTGAATTGTCAAGGAGTCAATCAGTTGGTCAGAAAGTTGAAGCTAGTTGCTCGTTCCAAAACGTGGGTAGGTCTCTATGGAGAAGAACGAACAAGAAATTCCACGGACACTCTTAGCAATTAAGTTTTATTATATTATTCTCCTTCCACATTATTACATAATCCATAAACTTAAGCCCAGAGCCTTGAATTTTTGACTAAAAAAATACCCAAAGGTGGCCATTATTTAAAGAACAGTAGCGTAAACAAACTGATCATTATTTTTACTCTAATTAAATGATGTGAAGAACCTTATAAATTGCAACACTTGGCATAGAGCCAACTCTCTCTCTCTGTAAAACGTACAATGTCTGTATCCTTCAACCTTTACTGTTTCTTTAGTAAAAAGTGACGGCATAGTTGGCGCAGTGGCTGAGGGATTGGCTGCTGCGCTGTGTGTCGCGGGTTCGATTCCCGCACGGAACAAATATTTGTATGGCCTACAGATAGTTGTTCCGGGTCTGGCTGTTTGTGTATGTGAGTTTATATGTTTGTAAACCCACCCACGACACAGGAGAAATTCCTAGTGTGGGGCAACGTTTTTTTTAAAAAAATAAAAACAAAATAAAATAAAAAAAAGCAGTTTTCTAAATTCAACCTGCAATGCTATTCTGGCAAAATCTTCCTTGGTATATTTATGTAAAGTGAGATTGGGGTGAGCTGCCAGTCCTTAGCTGTTGTTTTTATGGGACAAGCCCACCACACTATTTCCAACTACTGTAACTCTTGAAAGCCGGAATCAACAGAGGAAACCGCCAGAAGAGCGCCGAGCCAATGAAGCCTGGCGAGTCCCACATAAACGATACAACTGTCTTCGATCCCGCAACGAAATTAAATCCTTAGCTATACCCCTATATCCACCATTATTATATTTCCATGCTCTTACTAAGTATTATTTTGGGGCACATGAACATACCATCACGCCTGTAATCCCCGAAGCGTTAGGCAGAGGTGTGCCAATGTACACCCACAGTTCACCGGTATGTTTTAGATCCAATGTAATAGAGAGCGAGCGTATTGCCATTAACCGGGCACAAATCCTAACTCCAAGCTGCTACTGAGAATTTTATAGCAAAACCTAATAACACTGCTCGACCTGGAAATCGAACCAAAGACCTCTAGCGTAGCAGTCGCGCGGGACACTAGGCTAACGATGCAGTTTAATTATGGAAATTACTTTAAATGTACCTAACAAATATGTAACACATAAATACATGAGTTTTGAGCTTCAAATGACAAGATTACTTTCAAGATTTTTACAGAACACACCGACTAGCCTATTTAAAGATATATTAGTGATACCCAGATATAGGGTTGCGGGCCGTGAAGGTCAGGCAATCGATCCGCATAAAATATTCAGCCGCATCTGACTTGAGGATATATCAGTAGTGCAAGTACCTATGTTTCGAAGCTAGGCTATCGATTAAAAGTCAAAGCTGCCGGTTTGACCAGATTTACTCTTAATATTCGATGGCCGCCGTAGTTAATACTGAAAAGCTGGCTACAAGCTTCTCTGTTCGAGATCAAAGATCGTGGGTTCTTCTGTTCAATATCCAGGTATTGCAAGATTTTACCGGGGATTTCCTTTAGGAAATTGCGTGACACCCTCGGAAAGCACGCAAAGTCGTAAATCTTGCACCTGATTCTTCTGCGGAAGAAGCACACTTGTGTTTGCGCACATACCTGTGCCCTATAATATCTTACGCTGCATACTAAATTACTACTGAAGACTTGAAGAGTAGTAGTAATGTGATCTTATTTGGCTGTAAGCACCTTTGAGAAGGAACGAGGGAGTTTGAGCCCCCTTACCTCAATTTCCATGTCTCTAAATTCACTAAGGGCGATTTTTGAAGGCGCAATTTTTGAAGAACAGACGTAATACCATTTTACCATATTTCCTTTCCAAAATACAACCCTAACTTCATCAATTCCATTCATCCGACTTTCAAGCGTAAACCACCTTTACAATTTCTAAACAATTAGCCGTCAGCCACAGTGTAGTTACATAACTCACTCGTACATAATACATTTAAACTAGGCTAGAACTGATGTGGACTGTCGTATTCAACTGTGTTATGCTAGGAAATTTACTCTAATACAATATTATAATTTAATATTAGTAGAACTCTGTGTAAAGCTGAGTTTTCGATATCAAGGAAGTAGGTACCACTTTTTAAAACATGGCTGAAATCGGTGATAAAAATTGTCGTCAGGAAATATGGACTTATAATTAACTAGCTTCTGCTCTCGTCTACGTCGCTACCGTGTATCGTCGGGTGATGTTATATAAGCTTATGCCACTCACAAATAACGTAGCTTTCTTTAGGTAAAAGAATTTTCAAAACCGGTTCAGTAGATCCAGAGGTTACCCCCTCCAACCTCACAAACTTTACCTCTTTATAATATTAGTATAGCTAGATACATCTGAAATGGCTAATCGGATTCATTTGTTAAGTTTGGGAAATCAGCAAATTACTTCTTCCGCCCTGGGCGGAGCGAAAGGGAGTATCAGCCTCTTTACTGACTAAACCCCATCCATGCTCCTCCTAATGCCCTTTGCGTCTCAGGGCCGCGATGACTCTTTTGAAGAAATTCCGCAACTCTAGCAGGGCCAATCGGTCTATAGCAAGGCCTGTAATGAACGTGGTCTTCTATGCATTAGAAGAGGTCTTTACCCTCTTATGGGACAATAATAAGCAGGTATTATAATTATGACATATTATTAGAGCTCTTTGTGAAGGAGCTCGTCCGGAAAACTACTAGCACTAAACACCTATTCTGCCGCAAGGCAGCCTCGCTGTGTTCCGGTTCAAAGGATATAGATGCCAATGAAATTACAGACACATAGGACAAAGCCGTGTCTCTGGCAAGGTAACGCATATGCGAGGCCTCTTCGGCGACTGTGACCACTTAACATCAGACGGGCTGTCACCGGCTTGTTTGTCGTTCAATGATAAAAACAATGGTTAAGAAGAATAAGTTGATTCTCACGAAAGGGGTGTACCTATTTTACCTTAAATAGTTTATAAGTAGGAGAAGATATCTGCGAACAAGGCGTCCCTTTGCACACCGACGAAGTAGCTGGCAAAACCTAGCTATAGAATAAACAATTCCACTGCACAAAAACAGGATTTACAATGCAAAAACAACGAGAATAAGGCCAGAAACACAAAAGCAGTTGCCCTTTCAAAACTAGGACGATTTTAACTAACAAAACACATTTCTCGCCGACTGTATTCCGCACAATGAACCGTCTATCCAGCTGCGGATGTACGAGTTTATACCTCAAAGTATAATCAGGCGCATTCCTAACTACATTGGTGCAAAGGGCAATGTGATAATCGACAGCTCGACAAGGCAAGGTCGGTCAGTGATAAACTTGTTTTGATTGAGAGTTATTGATTGATAAACAGCTGTGTTTTGCCCGTAACTACGTATGCGTGATGGTAAAGTATATCCTATGGCACTTGGCGATAAAGTAGCTTTCTATGAGGGAAATAATTTCGAGAGATTACCAAACAAACTTTACGTCAATATTAGTAAGTTGAATATTATATTTAGCGCGACGGAGCCGTGTGGCCTCCTGATGAGGCATGGAGGCATGTACTGGCCAAAGCTAACGAGTATTGGGTCGAATACCTGGAGATTATAGGCTACGGTAACCGCTTACCATCAGGCGGGCGTATGCCTGACTGTCAACTTAATTGTATAAATAGTGTTCAATGAGATAATGCCGGAGGGCAAGTTCGATTCAAAGTTTTTTTTTTTTGGTCGAATGTCCCCCGCTCATGGTTCCCTTCCCAAATTTACGGCAGGGATCCCCGAAAGAAATTCCCCAACATAATTATCTGGTTATTCTTATATATGATCCATTGGTACAAGTGGTAGAACGATAAACAATAAAAATATCGCAAGTTCATAACTACTTGCATTTTTATGATAAGCTCCTTGAATTTCATTGAGTTTTTTCATGTTTATGATAAATCGATGTGAGTATGTACTTATAAAGTTACCTACAGCTCTTTTCTCTTGCAATACACTTTTTTCAGGTTCGAAACACACTGGGAACAAACGAGTCTTTGTTTGTAGACGCACCCACGATACAGAAGAAATACCTAGTGTGGGGCAACTTTTTTAAAAAAAAGAAGGAAGATTAAATGAAAGTTTATAAATATATCTAGAACTGTAGAGCTGCTTGGAAAAGCATAACATTATTATTTTTTCTGTTCATTCCATTTATAGATGGATCTAAATGTCACCATTACATACATTCTCTCCAAGTACTTTTTACAATACAATAATCAAATTAATTTTAATTAATAATTTATTTTGTTTTACAAGTTTTTAAATAAACCATATACAAAAGCTGTAAGCAGCTGTCAGCCAGAAGTAAAAGTGATCACTTACATCACTTACAGAACAATTGCTAGTTTTTACTACTTATCTCATTATGCAAGAAACAGGTACTTACTGAACGGTTACAATATGCAATCTGTTCCGAGAACCGCTTTGCTGTGCATTGCGTATCACGTGTATATTGCGAGATAATCGATTTGTAAATACGGCAATGTATTGCTAAACTGTGAAAGGTAGGAGAGACATGTTTTGACAGGTGTGAAAATAGACTTTACGAAGCCGAAACTTACATGTTCTTTCTATCAATTTTCGGCTTATCAGCTTTTTTTGTTTTGGACTATACTTGGGAGTAGGTTGCCAGGCGTCCGGATAAAGCCGGACATAGGCATTTGGATGCGTGTCCGGCCAAATTAGTCGGTGTCCGGCTTTTGTTAGGTTTTACATTAAATTCATTAGAAGTTGAGTTGATAAATTATCGAAATATTATTTATAATAATATTTTCAATTAACAATTCAGACATAAAATTCGGCTTTTTTACCCAATTTTAACTAAAAGTCCGGCTTTAATGGCTGGTAGTCCGGCTACATTTGTGCATAAAGTTTTTAATAAATAAATAAATAAAATTACGACATTTTTTTACGAAAACCAGTTTTAAATATGTGAAAGCTGTCCCTGTGCTATTGAGTTCACCCGAAAGCACACTCTTTGAAGTGCGTTACTTCAATTGAGCGCTACCATAAACGGTAATTTTTCACACCAAAAATAAAACTTGTTTCCCGGCATTAATTTTTTCTCGTGTTACTTAGTTCGATGGGCAGTATTTGTCGTTTTTTTTTGGATTGGAAATCATCAAATGACTTCCCCCGTTCTGGGCGGGGCGGGACGGAGTGTCAGACTTTTACTGACTAAAACCCACCCATGTCCTTCTTTTGCCTTTGCGTTCCGGGGGCGCGGTATCTCTTACGAATAACCCACAAAGCATGTGTAGTTAAAGGATATGTGATATAACTTTACACCCTGTATTTTACGATTGCGCCTAAATACTTTGTTTTCTATTATAATATTATAAACACAAAAGATTTTTAGTTTGTTTATTTGTATCGAAAAGGCTCCGAAACTACTGGACCGATTTTAACAATTTTTTCACCAAATGATAGCTATATTATTCCTAAATAACATAGGCTATACAACATCACGCTACCACCCACGGGAGCGGAACTGTAACGAAAGACGTATCTTAACGCGGGTGAAATAAGCCACGCGGACGAAGTGGCGGGCAGAAACTAGTTTGATATAATGTCATCATCATCACCATTTCAGCCGACCGACGTCCAGTGCTGGACGTAGGCCTGCCCTAGAAATATCCACCGGTTAGATAGACTGGTCCTGCGCTGACCGCATCTAGCAATTCAACAGTCATCAATGGAAGAAATTGAAAATGACATCGCAGAAATTGTTAGTCTTAAAAAACCATTAAGTGTTTGCTTTTCAATGAACACTTTTAATTTCTTATTTTTATACAAAGCCAAAAAAGAAAGATTTGTTCTTAGATGTTCTCCCATATCTCCAAAACTACTCATAGTGTTTTAACAAATGAGATATTTCTGGAAACATCGTGTTTTCTACCAACGAAAGTGCCATCCCTAAAATAATGTATAATAACATTAATTGCTTCTAATTGACCCGGCTGTTTGCGAGGAAGTAGTGTCATTGGTGTTGTTTTAGGATGTTGGACACTAACATTACATTATGTTTTATAAGCAGGTGATAACATTGTTTTGCGTGTATTACATAATAATAAATTAGTCACCACGAGTAGAGACAACAAAATAATGTTAAGTTAATTTTCGGGTTTCCAGGTTTCTGATTTTCAGGCTTTACTAGGTTCCAAAAAAACTGCCCCGTTGGTCTCGTGGTCGCAAGCGCGACTGATAAGCGTGGGGTCCCGGGATCGATTCCTAAGTCGGGCAAAGTGATATTGGGTTTTTCCATTAGGATTTGCTCAGTAGCAGCCCGCAGTTTGGAAGCTGGCGGTATGACACACCCGTGTCTCGGAAAGCACGTAAAGCCGTTGGTCCCGGCTGTCATTCGTATCGTTGACATCGTCATCTTTGACAGTCGTTACGGATAGTCAGAAGCCAGGAAGTCTGACAACCAGTCTAACCAAGAGGTATCGTGTTGCCCAGTACCTGGGTTGTGGAGGTCAGTTAGGCAGTCGGTCCATGTAAAACACTGATACCCAGGTGTATCCGGTTAGACTGGAAGCCGACCTCAACATAGTTGGGAAAAAGGCTCAGTAGATGATGATGCTAGGTTCCATAAAGAACCCAAATACCGAAAAAATTAACTTGACATTTGTGCTCACGACTCGTGGCGACTAATATACCTAAATAAACAGTACTCGGTTTTTTTCTTTTTTATTAAAAACTCGTATTGAGGATGCCGAACCGAATATATAGACCCGCTTAAGTGTACAGCGATACTTAAGTTATTCCCAGAACAGCACGCCGCCCGCGAGCTGTCACTTTTTACAACTAGTTATTGAAAAAAACAGATTCTAACAAATATCGAAGCCAGGCTGTAATATTAAGCGATGACCCTAATATGTTACAGGCCATTTATGACCACAGCGGGGTACGACCTAGTGGGTAGGGTTGAACTACTGTTTACAAGGAAACTAGGTGAGCTTTTAAACAAATTAAAACCTATGAAATTAATCCTCTGTTCTTTTCAAAACAGCAATAGGTATAATCGAGTATTGTTCATTTATTACTAACCAGCTATATACCCCGCGGTGCCACCCGCTTCCAGTTACGTGTTTGGCTACTGCTCTGCTCCCTTTGGTCGTAGCGTAATGTTCTGTACGTATAAACCTTCCTTTTGAATCACAGTATCTATTGCTTAATACCACATTAAAATCCGTCGCGTTGGTAGTGTACAGACGACGGGAAGCGGCTTTGTTTTGTACCATGTAGAGATATACAACCAACTAAATAGCTTCTGCCCGTGGCTTGGTCTACTTCAGAATTAAGTCCTAAATTATCATAGTGAAACACAAAAACAGGATAAAAACTACACACATACCATCACGCCTGTATTACCCGAAGGGTTAGGCAGAGGTGTACCAATGTACACCCACACTTCGCCGGTATGTTTTAGGTCCCATGTAATAGGGGGCGAGCCTATTGCCATTAACCGGGCACAAATCCTAACTCCGAGCTGCTACAGAGAATTTCATAGAAAAACCCTATAACACTTTTTTACTTGACCTGGAAATCGAACCCAAGACATCTAGCGTAGCAGTAGCGCTTAGGACCACTAGGCTACCGAGGCAGTTTCAGTTTCAGCTAATTCCGTTCAATCATTTAAGCGGTAAAGAGTAACGAACATCCATCCTCACAAACAAAGCATAAAAGTTTGCAAGTTTGGATGTCTGTTACTCGTCACGCTGTAACGCAAGAATATTAAAAGCGCCGCAATTTGGAAAAAAATCAAAAACTAATTTAATTTTGCGGTCCACATTTAAGTAATATTTTTACGGATACGAAATCATCAAATTTCGTCTTCAGCTCTGGGCGGAGCGGAAGTGTCAGAGTTACTGACTAAAACCCATCCGTGTTCCTCCTAATGCCCTTTGCCTTCCAGTGCCGCGGTGAATCTTTCGAACAAATTCCGCAACTCCGTCAGGAAGTAATGATTTAAAGGCAGCACTAACACTAGGTCCATAATAGATCACCATCTATTTTTACACCTAGTGCTTACCGGATTCGAGAATATTAATTATAATTTAACTTAAGTAAGACAAAGGAAACTGACTCAGTCCCTGCATAGATCCTTAACTAGAAAAATACGTCGTTATTCAATGCTAAGTAGGTACATGACAAAGTACTCAAGAATTTACTTATGTAAGTATGTTGAATGTCACTACCAGGTGACTCTAATCACGAGATGTATGATATTGTCAGTACTAGACAACAAAGAATATTAAAAGTCATAACTATGTGGAGTGGCCATAATATATTTTTCTCCTAAAGGATTTGGTCGGATTCGGATTTTGGTGACGGCGCGGCAGCAAATCGCAATGGGGACTAGTGGAGTATGCAAAAAATGAAATATAGTGCACAAGGGTATGCGCAAACAGAGCCACACTTCTTTCTTCACTCATAGTCAGATGGAACGGCAATCCAACACGACCGGGGAGAGATCATGCGCAAGACCAACGGCCTTACGTGCTTTCTTTGACACGGGGGTTGGACACTACCAACCTAATCAACTCACCACCCCGGTATTCCCTTCTCACACATACGCCGCCGATCTTCGGAGAGTACGCGCCTTCCGCAATCCCCGACTGGACCTTCTTAAACCTCATCAACTCAACCCCGACCTTACAACCGTTGCAACACTAATAAAATGTCACTGTTGAATATTTCACCATTGTATGCAACAATGGCTTTTAACTGTGAACCGCCTTGAACAAACCAGTTCATAAATATGGGATGGACAGACGACAGGTGGGTAGGAGCGGCCGAGAACTGAATTATTTTGCAATACTTAATTAAAGTGTGTCTCATGGGTCTGAGAGGACAGTTTTTTGTATAACAGCAATTTGGTTGAAACATGTTGTTTGATTACTGAAAAATAATTATGAATCAGCCGTTTCATTGGAGGAAAGGTTTTAATTTTTCTGGATAAAATTAAACTTAAATTAGGTGTGTAATGTTAAGTCATTGAAGTGTATTAAGTTTGAATTGAAGATCAGAGAAATGATAAATGGATGGTGTGTGTGAGAATTATACATTATACTTAACTTAGAAATAAGGTCAATAGTGAGCTGCACTCTTTTTTCCCTCACTCATGTCTGAGGAGAGATGAGGCACAGGACCAACGGCTTAACTTGCATTCCAAAGCACAGAGGTGCCACACATTCATCTTCCAAACAATGATCTGATCGACTACTGAGAAATTCCTAATGGTATAACCGATAACACTTTGTCTGTCCTGGGAATTAAACTCAGGACCCTGCAACCAGCAGTAGTGCTAGCGGCCATGAGACCAACAGGGCAAAAATAAATTGACTACATGTGACAGTAGGTACAAGTTGCCACCTCATGGTAAGAAACACTAAAACAAAGTATGCATTGGAACTTGTCAATAAATAATATGATACCTTATTACCTAGGCCATTTTTTCATACATACATACATAAACTCACGCCTTTTTCCCAGGGGGGTAGGTAGAAACCCAAAGAATGCCACCTGCTACGATCCTTACATACTCCTTTCACCTCGTTCACGTTCATACATCTGGTCATACAATCACGCTGGTTTCGAAAACTGCACACCCAACTTTTCTGAGGAACATCACCAATAAGGTCAGGGTAGGTCTTTCTAAGGCGGCGTTGACACTCAATTATGACATATAAATTCCTTCATTTGACTTCACAATTTCATCATTTTTTACTAAACAATTTTTTTTTTGTTTAAAAAAAAAAACGTTGCCCCACACTAGGAATTTCTCCTGTATCGTAGGTGCGTTTACAAACATATAAACTCACATACACAAACAGCCAGACTCGAAACAACTATTTGTAGGCCATACAAATATTTGTTCCGTGCGGGAATCGAACCCGCGACACGCAGCGCAGCAGCCAATTGCTCAGCCACTGCGCCAACTGTGTCGTCAATTAAAAAGGAATTAAAGGAATTTAATTTTAAAGGAAGAGTACCTGTACAATTACTAATTAGATACAATTCTAGGTACAACTAAAATATAATACAAATTCATAAATTCCAATGACTAATTACTTATAAACTTATGTATAGAAAATTCCAAATAAAATTCTTAGTATTGTGTGTCATATTATAAAAAATGTATAGAATATTCTGAATAGGTAAGTTCCTAATTTACCAGTATCCATTTGTTTGTTAATTAAGAAATTATGTCAAGGTTGAGGATGGCGTAGGGTAATGTTAGCTGCACATTAAGTTAGTATCGTAAAGTTTTTTACACCGAGGGGTGCAGTAATTACACTGGTCATGCAAGATGATTAAAATAAAACTCTTAAGTCTATATTTGATGTACCTACTTGTTGCTTACTCATAGTCTGAATATCATTTATTGCTTTTCACAATGAATAAAGGTGTTAACATAATAAGATGGCTTAAAGCTAGGCCCAATCGTGGGCCCTGTAGGGCATCACACATACATAAATTCATGCCTACTTCCCATGGTGGTGGGCAGAAACCAAAGCAATTTATTTTTTTAAATATATATAAAATTGAAACTATTCTTTTTAAAATGAACAATAATATGAGATCAACATGAACAATTTTTTTAATTCAACATGTTCCTCTTTTGTGAACCGATCACACCAGTCAGTTTGAGTTTGGCAGCAAATTTGTTTTAGAGATAATGGGACATTTAGAAACATAGAATTTCTAGGCATTGTGATTCTCTTTTAAAGAGAAATCATGGTTATATCCAGAAGAACTTAGGCACCTTAGCAATGATAGCATTTTTTATGAGTCATCTATCTAATATACTGCACCTACATGTTTTCTCTCAGCATCATCTTTAGGCAGACTGGTACAATATGCCTAAGGCATTAAGTCCGCTTTTATACATTAACTATTATATTTTGTTTAAAAAAAAACACAATTTTTAGTCAATTAGATCACTGCAGCCACTGATTTTGGGTTTTTTTATGATTCATTGTAGATAGCAAGTATTGTCTGATATTGTCAGTTAACATCCTGTTAGGATGAGATTATCTGGATATATTTAGCACAGAAACATACACCATCCTGGTGTCCTTATCCCAATTTTAGTATTTAGGATCTATGCTGCTTGTTGTCTCCTATACATCTTTATTATTTATTTATAATGAAAAATAATTGTAGAGAAATGAATTAGATTATCTTCATATTCCTGCTCTTGTTCCATGTTACTTAGGGTTCACTTTAATTCCGAACTGTCCACCATCATGCTATCACTGAGTCCCTTTTCTTTCATATCATTCCTCACACATACCAAACATTTTTCTTTGGCCTTCCTCTCCATTAATCATAGTGAATAGAATCAGATATTGACCACATTACCAAAGAGTTTGTTAAAGCCTTCTTGTAATTTTAAATTCCAGATCCTTTTGGTCTTTGACCTAGGATACTTGCTTACTTTGGATACTTACTTATTTTGTTATTGCTATGAATATGTGTTCAATGAACATAATATAAATTCATGAATACCATTAGATTTCAGTTTACCTTATTTGGATAATAAAGGTCATTAAATATTAATTAATTAGGCCTTACTTACCTACAAGGAAATGCTTAATGATTTTAAGTAATTTCATATGAATTAAGTGATAATTTCCTAAAAAAAATATTCGAATTTTCGACAAGTTAACATAATGATGTCATGAAGTAAGTATTCAATGACTAAATATTATATGAATAAAAATGAAATCCTACTATGACTCAAATGACGTAAACAAGAATATCAAAGTTTCATTTACTTGGCTTATCTTTCAGAAAAATAATTACTACACTGATTAACTGATAGATAAAAGTGATAAGCTAGAATTTTAATTATGCAAGTAACAATGCAATGCAATAACAATTACAGGAATTTATTTTTACGCAGAAATAGGGGTGTGGTGTTTATTATTAGTCATATATGCATTCGTTTTAACGAGACACCCTTCCTGGGGGTCCTATACACCCCGCTTCGGCGAAACATTACGCATATGGTGCCAAGGGACATGCCTATTGGACAAACCATGCCCCAATTTAACAAATTACCTCTGAACCCTCACAAGGTCACAGCTAAATTACTATTTACAATACTTTCTCAGAAAATAACACGAAAACACATCGTGTGGGGGAACGCAACACGAAGAAAATCAATAAATGTATCCGAACCGCATTTATCTTTTACAAATGCATGCAACAATGATCAAGGCTCACTTTTTTACAGTCTCTAATTACGATGTCATTCATAAACGTGTGTAATTACGATCGTAATCAATTAATCGATGAACTGTAACCACCGCACACCCGTGCTATGTTTACGTTGTAATATTTAAGAAAAAAACAGTCTGCCTATCAAATGGAAGACCGCCGGTGCAGTAAATATTATAAGGACGTAAATAGATCGACGCGTGCATGATAATCTTTGTAATTATTTATTTGTTTTGCTAACGAAAGCTCCAGAGGAGCGATGAACTCGTTATATTGTACATGACATACCTCATTTTGACGCTCTTATCCTTTGTCGTGACAAATCCGTATGCACTACTGCACAGCACGAAACAATTGTTCACTTATAAACTGCATATTTCCACAAACACAAACGGGCATTTCCGTATTATCGACTGGTGTATACGTCTGGGACACTTTCGGTAGCCATTTTTGTCAAAAAACACTTTTTACGTCCCGATTCCCGATTTCGGAAAGCTGTGAGCGAGATGACGCTAGCGCCGCGCCGAGACAACGAATGAAAATAAATGGAACATTGAACCGGGCGATCGCAAATCTTAGTATATTGCTGTCCGATTCACATTACCACATCTAACTTGGCTTCCGCCAAAAGTGGCCGAAAGCTTCGACGTCAAATGTCTACTGCTCAACAAACTAGCAGCTTTGAAGTTCAGTATGCGAATCGGAACGCGAATTTACATTTTCTCGTCCTTATTCGGTATTCCTACCATACTTGGGCGGATAATATCCTATTCCCTTGTACCCACCAATCACGATTTAGAGTTTTATTTCGAAATGATACCGGTCCTGCCATCTTTTGAGAAGCAGTAGCACTAACAAGTGCAAAACTTTCCTAGCAACACTAGTTCAATGAATTTAGTGTTTACGAATTAAAATTAACAAAACAAGCAAACAAACATAGAAAAACGGCTTTATAACTTAGATCTTTTTAACTTCCTGACAACATATCCGCGATTTGAATTCTATAAACGGCAGATATTTCAAAAATAAACAAATAAACGATTATTCTATTAAATGAGGCTAACAACACTTTGCAGGCCGAGTGACGATACACAACTTACTAATTAATAACATGTAAGTCGACTTAAGAAAAGCATACATAAATGTATTTTTCTTTGTCTATTTTATTAGAAACTAATATTCTTACTGGAGGAATGGTTAAATCAAAAAGCTTGCATTTAAACAATCAAGTTCCAAATTAAATAGGCGTATTTTATGAAGGGACTTCCCTTAAATATTTAGGGTATTCAATTTACTTAACTCGTAATAAAATAAACATTATATTTTTTAAATTCATTTGTTTTGGATCCTAATCAATAATAAGAAATCTAAAATCCGTCTCAAATTGTGCGTAATCGCCACCAAAATCGACTAAACAAAATATAAAAAAAAATACGTCATTATGCAATGTCTGTGGCCTACGACAATTTGACAGTTAATGAGTCAAGTTAAAGTGACAACAGTTTTCGTTTCGGGGAAAAAGAAAAAGTCAGCCTGTTTTTTTCTTAATAAACAGTTCCTTTTTCGAAAACTTAAAAATAATGGTGGGCGCAATGCCTGTTAACTTAATACCAAAATTTTGCAGCGGTACCATGGATAGTCACAATGGTACCGACGATAGCGAAATTCAAGTGCGTATCGGTAGTCGCGTAAAGTGTAATGATGATTTGGGTACGGTGAAGTATATCGGCGAAGTACATGGATATAAAGGTGTTTGGTACGGTGTCGAGTGGGATGACCCAGTGAGGGGTAAACACGACGGTTCCGTCGACGACGTGCAATATTTTAAGACGTCCAAACCTGGAGCAGGTTCTTTCATTCGTCCAAACAAAATTGCACCGTTTAAAACTTGTGCTGAAGCTATCAGGAAATATTATGGAGATCGTGAGGTGAGAACGAGCAATTTGTAAACAAAAACAAACTTTTTAAAATATTTTTTTAATTTTGTTGTGAGTGTACAAGCATTAGGTCATTCCACCTACATAAAGACTTGGCTGAATAAGTGTTGGCGTGGGTAGTATGCTTGTTTTGAATCTGGTCTTTGCATGTCAAGGCTGTTTTTTTGTCTGAATTGCTGATTAATCTCATTAGAATGTCTTTATAAGTGCTATACATAATCTACAAAACAATATCTCTTCTTGAAATGATACATTTACAAATTACTATTAGGAAATGGCACTTAGTTGAGTTCATGGACAAATAAAATAGTCACAACTTAGTTTTTTAGGTCTGAGGCAGCTTTTAACAGATTTACTAACAGTCTGCTCACATTAATCTAACTATAAATAATGAAAGTAGTGAGCCCAATTATCAACACTAAATACAATAAAAATCATTCCATATTATTTTACACATTCTTTTGTCCACTTTGCCCGCATTTGTTAATAATGACCAGTGCACCACTGGCACTGTCTGTTTTTGTTATTATCTGCCTGGGGAGAACGGAGGGTTGTGTCGGACACTTTCCAAGAATTAGAAGTCCGGTACTCACTCGACACATGATCCCTGCCCAAGAGATTTAATCCACAACAAGCTTAATAATGTAGTACTACCTTTGGAACTTTAGTTTTCTTGATGCCAGTGTATAATGGCATTATCTCTTTCCAGTTCATTCAAATGTCTCAATACGATGAAGTAACAAGGAGGACCATAGACATAGACATTGCGTAAGTTCCATATTTATTATCCTTAACAATTTATCTATTTCAGGATGAGACTGTCGCTGCTCACCGCAGAACGGTTATTAATGAATGGAAGCGAGAGATGGGCGCTCCGTTTATTGAAATGGTTGGCTTCGAGAAAATTCATCAAAAGCAGTAAGTAGATCATTTTTTTTACATACATGCATACACACTTAACGTCACGCCTTTTTCCCATGGGGGTAGGCAGAAAGCACAGAATGTCACCTGCTACAATCCTTACATACTCCTTTTGCCTTGTCCACGTACATACAGCTGGTCATACAAGCACACCGGTTACGAGTACTGCACATTGTTAATAAAAAAAAAACAACACTCCATTTTGTGGTTTTGTTTTTTTTGAAGAGTTTTAGAGAGTGGCTTATAATATTTGTCATATTTCTGGTTTCCTTACAGCCTTAGGTATGAGAGGCAGGCTCCTTGACAATAGGGCCATTACATTCTATTGACCCAATCTGTATCAGAAACATCTGAATGCATTTCAAGCTTTGTTAAAATGATTATAACTGAAAGTGGATTGCCATAGGAAGAAAATGCAATTGAAATATCAAATAAATCTATTGCCTTAAATAAAGTATGTGCATGCATTGGAAGTGGCTAGTTGATAGGATCATGTAACGAGAACCGGTAACTGAATATGTTGTTGGTATTATGTTTCGCTTGAAGATTTACTTTCTGGAGAGTATGGAGTGATATAAGCAATAACTTTGTATCATTATATGTAAATGCGAGATACTGTTTTTTATCTTTTTGTTTAAAAATTGTGTGTTTACAAACATTATACACCTGGAACCAGTGGTGTTGGATTGTGGTCCCTATGTTCTATGTTAGGGTTTTGGTTTCCGCACTTAGTCCTAACGTGGAACATCGTACGTGAGCCGCGGCGGGGGTTATTCCAACCAGCCCCGCTCCTTGCGGTCCCTATCTAACTTAGAAAGTGAGAGAAGTGGAAGTGCATCTGTGTTGAGTGCAAAAGATATTTGGCTAATATCTGTAGTAGAATTGACACCAGCCTTGAAAATATAAGAAGATATACAAAAGTAATCCTTAAATAAGTAGTCTTCATGAACCTAAATTCTTTACAGAAAATTCGACCGCCTACTCGAGGTCTGCGTCCGTGACCAGAATATTGCGAAGGCAGGAGACGTAGCGTCCCTGTGCCCAGCTGTGCGCAGCCTGGACGTGTCGCGCAACTTGTTCTGCAACTGGCGCGAGGTGATCCAGCTGTCCGCGCAGCTGCCGGATCTGAAGGAACTCGATGTGAAGTATGTAGTGTTGTTTCTAGGATCTTTTCGGTCTAGAATCAGGACTGATTGATACGCTAGACGCTTTCATGGATAAATACCAAAAGCATTTTCTAGGATGGTGGTCCAAAATACCGTTAGTTCTGAAAGCTTGCACTGTCTTAGAGAGATTAGATGTGATCTATGACTGTACGTGTTTGATATGAATATGAACCTTATTTGGATAAAACTAATGTTCACATTCGTGTTATCTTTATTCCATATGACTAAGGTGACTGTTTCGTTTTGTTTTATTTATTTATTAAGGTTTACCAACAGCTTCTATATACAAAAGAACTTAAATATAAAACAAACCATTACTTACATTTACATTACTTTAAGGCCTGGTCTTCACCAAAGTGGTAAGGAGAGGAGATGTCTACAGCAACCAATGGGTTTGCGTCAGTTTACATCTTACCGCTTAGCTTCAACACAACCTATTGGTTGTTTACGAGACATCTCCTCTCCTCTGCTCTTTGGTAGAGTCCAGGCGCTCACTATCCTTTATGATATGTATGATGATATGACTTTTTAATGTCTTCAACTTCTTCCACAGCAAGAATCGCATGGCAATAGACATGCCAGAAGAAACCTTGGCCCAGCTGTCCATCAATTTCGCCAACCTTGAGAAACTAAACATTTCAGTCTGTGACTACGAATGGGCAGACATCCTCGCTCTATCCCACTTATGGCCAAAACTGAACGAAATGATCGCAGCATACAACAGAATCAAGACTATAACACCACCGTCAGTGACTTTGAGGACTTTAACAATATTAAAATTGGATGGCAACCCTCTAGATCGATGGTCAGAGGTCATGAACCTTGGATCATTAAAAAACTTAAAGGTTTTAAGTTTGAATGACTGTCAGATAACTGAAATAAGGTTTAATGAGAACCCAGATGAAAAGGTGGACATATTTGAGCAATTGGGAGTTCTATTTTTGAATAGAAACAGGATTAACAATGTGAGTATGGCACCTTGTTTTTTGTATTGCTATGTGTACCGTGGCGGACTAAGGAGGGCGGAAAGGGCGGCCCCGAAATCACGAAAAATTCTCTTTAACCAAGTACTAAGCAACACTAAAAAGCTGTTTAGAGTTGGTTGGAGGCCCCATATATACAAATACTTAACGGCCTAGTAAGTGATGCTAGTGACTTGAGAACTAAGTTATTTATTAAATTTTAACTAAAATGCAAATACAGTTAGTATATCATTTAGTTTTCCCGTCCCGGGGCTCCCGGGCAGAGGCGATTCACCCACTGGCGGAGCGTCCCGACGCGGAGCGCCTTGCGCGGTACGAATTTACAGCGCGCAGGCGCGTCGTGTGTTGTGCGAGGCGTGTTTGCTATATAAATTGAAACTCTTGTATACGATGTTAAAATCTCCGTGGCTACGCTTCGGGCCGCGGTGCAATGTGATAATCGCCTTAGTCCGCCCCTGCATGTGTAAAGAATGTTATTTTAGGAATCCTGACAGTATTACAGTAGAATTATGTTAAAATGTGAATCTTGAGTAAAAACAAACAGATTTGATACTAATAACATACCATCACGCCTGTATTCCACGAAGGGTTAGGCAGAGGTGTAACAATGTACACCCACAGTTCGCCGGTATGTTTAGGTCGCATGCAATAGAAGGTGAGCCTATTGTCATTAACCGGGCACAAAACCTAACTCCGAGCTGCTACTGAGAATTTCATAGAAAAACCCAATAACACTTTGCTCGACCTGGGAATCGAACCCAAGACCAGCGTAGCAGTTCCGCTTACGACCACTAGGCTTCCGAGGCAGATACCAATATTTTCCTGAACTCATGTTTTAAAATTCTTATTGTGGATGTTTCTACAAACAAATAAAGTCACATACACACACATCCACGAGGGAAATTCTCGATTTTTAGGCAGGATTGCATTTTAATCTTATTCTGTCAAAAGTGCCACTAATTTAACTAAATTTTTTTAACTGTCGCTGACTTCAGTTTGCAACTAGATTTTGTTTTAATAAGTACCTAGCCTAGTAAGTAAGTTAAGTACCGGTAGCCTAGTGGTCCTAAGCGCGACTGCTACGCTAGAGGTCTTGGGTTCGATTCCCAAGTCGAGTAAAAAGTGTTATTGGGTTTTTCTATGAAATTCTCGGTAGCAGCTCGGAGTTAGGATTTGTGCCCGGTTAATGGCAATAGGCTCGCCCCCTATTACATGGGACCTAAACATACCGGCGAACTGTGGGTGTACATTGTTACACCTCTGCCTAACCCTTCGGGGAATACAGGCGTGATGGTAAGTACCTGTAGGCCATACAAATATTTGTTGCTTAACCACTGAACCAAAAGTGCAGTTGGAACTTCTCCAGTACTGTGGGAGCGTTTACAAACATGAACTCACACACAAACAGTAAAATATTGTATTTAAAAATTAAAATATTCTACATTACAGTGGCGATCACTGAGCGAATTGAACAAATTGAACTGCCTGAAGAAACTGTACTTCCTAAAGAACCCGATACAAGAAACAGAAGACTATGATACTGGATCACAACTTGTTATTGCTAAAATTGAGACTTTACAGGTAAGGAAATAGGTTTTATTTTCATTTAATGAAGATTATCTTGTTTGTGTTATGTTTGCTAGTAGGACTGTTGATGGCAGGTTGATAATGGTATTGGGCTATACTTACGAGGTACAAATAGGCAACATATAGCCGGAGCAGTAACGAAAGACGCAACATAACGCAATTGTAAAATAAACACGCATTGAAAAGCCCTCGGAAAAAGCCCACAGCCCACCTGATGTTAAGTGGTCACCGCTGGCTATAGACATCTGCAATACCAGAGGCCTTGCAAATGCGTTGCCATCACAGAGACAAGGTTAAAATGCCTCATGTGCCTGTAATTACACCATCACCTAAACCCTTCAAACCGGAACACAGCAACGCTGCTTTGCGGCAGAAATGGGTATGGTGGTAGTACTTCCCCGGACAAACGCCTTTACAAAGAGCTCTACTGCTGCTAAGTCTAGTACTACTAAGTAAAGTCGCGGGCAGACACTAGTCACAACACAATATGTTCACCAAAAACTAGAAATAAATAAAAAAACAAAAATATTCATGAAAAGTCTCTTGAATCAGATGGACAATTCTACTAATTCTCATCTGTCAAAAATGCTTCTAATTTACATACATTTTTTGACGTTAATTCACGCTCAGATAAGATTTTGATTCAGAGAGGTTTTGAACGTTTTTACCCGACTGCCAAGGAGTGGTTATGCTTTTCGGGCGTGTCTTGTATGTATGTTTGTAAATTTCTTCGTACCCACATATCTTCTAAACGGCTGGATGGATTTCGACAATTTGGGTATTGTTAGTTAATTAAAATGATAAATTGACCTTCTGAAGTCTGTACTAGCAGTTGACAGCCTTGTATATTTTGCCAGAAGTAAATGTCATTATTCTAAATCTTCAGGAACTAAACGGCTCAACAATAACTCGGGAACTACGTCGCGGGGCAGAATATGACTATATGAAGCGGTACGGAGCAGAATGGAAGCTTGCACAGCAGGACCCGTCTGCACAGCGGTCCTTTAGCGAGGAACACTGCCGGTTCACTGATCTCGTCAACAGTAAGTAGTACATAGAGATATAAACTATACTAACTTTATTTTCTATGGGCCTTGATGCCTTATTTAAATCAATAGAATAAAATAAAGTAATACTATAAAGTAAAAAGTTAAAATTGCTTGTAATTGGTAATCTCTTACATTGGGCCCGCTAGGGTCAGCTTCCACCCAGGGCTGCGGAATTTGTTCGAAAGAGTCACCGCGGCCCTGGAACGCAAAGAGCATTAGGAGGAACACGGATGGGTTTTAGCCAGTAAGAGTCAGCGACTCTTCCGCTCCACCTAGAGCGGAAGAAGTTGATGATTTCCCATCGTTAAAAAAATGGGTCAGTTTCCACCACATTACTTTGAAGTGAAACTTTTAATGACAACTTTTTGTCATTCCTGAATTGCAGAATACGGCATTCCAGAGGACAGTTTGCTAGAAAAACAACCGAAAAATATGACGCTGACATCGCAACTGCTAGAAATTGTACTACAAGACGAAACTGGCAAGTCATTCAAAAAGAAATTCCCGTCTTCCATGTTTGTGCAGAAGCTGGTCACACTTGCACAAAGACTGTTCCCAAGGGTTGTACACACTGGGCCACCAACATTATATTTAGTCGACACTCAAATGCAAGGAGCAGAAATATGCCTTGACAACGTCATGAAAGATCTTGCCTATTTTTCTGTCAAAAATGGGGACATAATTCTCGTGAAATTCAGATAAATTTAAATTTTCCCAACTTGCAACACAAATCAAGATGGCCGTTGATTTTAATTGGCGCGCATTTTAACGTATTTATTTAAACAACACATTGAGCTTTGTAAATAACGTTATCTCGAAAATTGTACCTGTATTTATGGTGAATATTATTTTTCTCAAAATAAATGTTCAATTATGTATTTTTATTGGCTTGTTTTATTTGCGATTATATAGAAAGAGATAGTTTCAATATCCCTTAGAAAGGGCAATTTAATAAAACCTTTTATTACTAGTCTCTGCTCTCTAAGACTTATTTTTTTTTCTAGTTCCATCAACAAATATGTTAAAGTGCCATACTGATTTATGGCCCTAGTTTAAAGGCCATTAAGGTTATCTTGAGTAAATATTTTTAACATCCACATAAAAACAAGCTTGTTTGTTGTGATTATGAGTAGGCAATGACACACCACTCTGCTTACCCATAAGAAAATCATACAAATTGCAAGGACATCGTAATTAGTGATAGAACAGATGTGACCTCTAAATAATTCTTATACTCTTTACCTATTATGTGGGATTGTTCAAATACAGCTGTTGCCTTGGGATAGACGAGTGTACTGATAAATAAATAATTTATTCATTTACTTAACGGACCGTCGCCCGGTCGTGGTCATAACAGTAATATTGCAAAAAAACCAGTAAACGCATTTAGAAAAAAAATAAATATTAAAATCAGATAAGAAAACAGTATTGAATTTAAAAACGGCAAAGAGAACAAACCAATGCATAACACTGGCCACATCGAACTCGATCGCTATTGGTAACCATTGTGTCAACAAAACTTTTTTTGTTTACAAATGGCCACGGATGACAAATTCAAATTTGAAACACGTATTTGTGAGTTATGAATAGTGATTTTTATCGTTAATCTAGTTGTAATTGTCGTGTTTAATATGGGTAATTGTCTTAGAAGTATTTTTTGGCGTCGAAACCAGCGTCGCACGATCGTCTTGATACTAATAGGATTGGATAACGCGGGAAAAACAAAAACTGTGAATAATTTGGCCGGCGAGAAGGATGATACGGTTTTGCCGACTGTGGGTTTTAAAGCTGTGAATTTAGTGCATAAAGATACACCTGTGACAATATACGATTTAGGCGGAGGCCCACACTTTCGTCAAATATGGTCCCAGTATTATAGCGAAGTGCATGGAGTGATATTTGTCATCGATTCGAGTGATTTTTCACGCTTGGATGAATGCAGAGCCGTGCTCGAAGAGGTATTATCGCACGACAAAATATCAGGTATGGTTTTTATTAATATTTTGCTACTATCGTCATGGTAACTGGGGCTGATTCACGTTAAGATTTCGTAATAATAATTAATAACTTCGCTCGGATTTTTTTTTGTATTTTTCTGTAATTTAAATAGTATGCATTTTTACTACATGATTTACTTAAGGTACCTACCACAGGAACAGTAGGTTTCAATCCTATGACAGGAGATGGTTTAGCCGTATTTCATACGTACCTACCTTTTTTAAAAAAAACTAAGTTACAGATTTTTACACAGATGTAGAAATAATTATTTATCAGAGGAGGTAACCCCTAATTAAAGCGTGGCATAGTTCATCGCATCGTAAGTAGGTAATCTAAAGCCTTAGATCTGCCTCATAATCCACTTTCGCGTAAGTAGGTACCTACCTGTACCTACTGCTACAGTATTTCCGCTCTTATCAAAATATCGCCATAAAATTTATGTAAATAAGTAGGTGCCTGCCACATGTAAGTTTCTAGTTCGAGGTCAATACATTTCTTGGTATTTCTAAGTCATAGTTTAACGACCCGCCCTTTGCTTCCCTCCACCCATTCGACAGGTAGGGTGTAAAAATGACTATCCTCTGCAGGACATAAGCCTCCCCAAATCATCGTCACAAAAACCCCTGCTGTGCTCTCATCCATCGTATCTTTTTTTTTCTGTCATTGGATGTTAAGTGGTCACCGCTACCCATAGACATCTGCAGTACCAGAGGCCTTGCAAATGCGTTGCCATCTCAGACACAACGTTGAAATGTGACATGTGCCTGTAATTACACCGGCACCCATAGCCTTCAAACCGGAACACCGCAACCCTGCTTTGCGGCAGAAATAGGTATGGTGGTAGTACTTCCCCTGACGAGCTCTTATAAAAAGAGCTCTACTTAGCTACTAAAATCGCATCTGATCCATCTGCTGCTTGATCTGAAGGAAAATGGAAAATATGCTTGTTCTTTGTCGTCCACCGTTCTTTTCCCAAAGTCAAAGCATTCACAGACACTTTTGGGTTGTCAAGGAGCCGGTCAGCCAGAAAGATGAAGCTATTTGATCGTTCGAAAACGTAGGTAGGTCACTATGGAGAAGAACGAGTAAGAAACTTGGCGGATACTCTCTACAGTTCCTATTTCTTATTAATTTCGTGGTAGGGATTCAAGACAGTTAAATCGTTTCACCGGAACTCTTTGACCTCGTTCTCGCCTGGGCGCTTGCCTGGTAGACACTGTTGATTCTATATTTCAGTTGTAGGGGTAGGGAAGAATCTGAGGGCTAAGAACTATCGTCAATTCGTGGAAGGTGTGTTATCGATAGAGAGAGATGAAGGCAAGTACAATTGCGGACAATTGCGGTGAACCACTTTTGCCCTTGCGCCCTTAGATAAGTTTAAAAAGTGGACAACCGCCATTGTCCTCAGTTGTACATACTACGCCGACCCGCAGAGAGATTTAAATGATGATTTGTCTTCACTATCATCAGCATCGTCATATCGGCAGAACGACGTCCACTGCTGGACGTAGGCCTCCCCTAAAGATAGCCACTATAACTGGTCCTACGCTGCCCGCATCCAGCGATTTCCGTTGACCTTTACCAGGTCGTCGGTCCACCTCTGGGGCGCCTTTCACACAGCCTTCCGGCGCGTGGTCGCCACTCGAGGACCTTGCGACCCTAACGGCCGTCCGCTCTACAATTAGTGATGAGATGTGTCAGCGATATGTAAAAAACAAAATACTTAGAAGTATAATGTAACGCTAATAATGTCGATAAAAGTACTCTGCACTTTTAATTAATGCGCTTATCAGTTACAGTGAAAATGGTGTGTAGGTATCAACTATTATAACTATTTATCGTGTTACTGAACCGTGTCGGTTGCCGTGGTTAATATTGTAAATATACGGTAGGTACTTGCTACAGTTCTAAGTACCTATAAGCAATAAGTTATTTACTTACTAATATTCCCCCGACCCAATTTCGGTCACGGCTGAAAATCTCAATGGAGGCTAGACAATTACACCGGATATAATTATGTCAGTACACAAGCGCTCTCCCTCTTCCCTCACTCTCATAGTCCGATGCCGTGGTAATCAGACGCCATCGGTAAGAGATCAGGCGCAGTACCAATAGCTTCATGTGCTTTCTGAGAATTGGAGATGTCTGTGATATCATGACTTCCAAATTCTAGCTACTAAACCTTTTCCGGGATAAAACTTCAATTACTTTTTTTTCCGCAGCCAATCTGCAGGATCTTGGTAAGGACGTTACGCTACTTATCAATCTGTGCGTCTGTGTTCGCTATGAATAGCCCAGCCTATTATTCTCCCACTGCAGGGCAAAGGCCTCTTCTCGTATAGAGAAGGCACGAGCATTGATCACCACCCTTGCTCAAGGCGGATTGGTAATTTCAATTAATTTGGCGGTGAACCGGCGAACTGTGGTTGTATGTTGGTAGACTTCGGGGAATACAGGCGTTATGGTCAATCAATCAATCAATCAGTCATTTATTATTTACGAAGATGGGTGGATACATAGGTATTATAGGTATATATTTATATAAATAAGGCTCTCCTGGTTCTGCCGTCAATAGGGCACGCAAATATTTTTTACTAAGTTTATACATATTAGTGAAATAAAATGTCAGTACAATATGTCGTGTGTGTGTATATGGTATTTATGTATAAGTCCAGGTTCCCTCCCAAGGTTTTCCCAGGTCGAGCAAAAAGTGTTATTGGTTTTTCTATGAAATTCTCAGTAGCAGCTCGGAGTTTCGATTTGTGCCCGGTTAATGGCAATAGGCTCGCCCCCTATTACATGGACCCTAAACATCCCGGCGAACTGTGGGTGTACATTGTTACACCTCTGCCTAACCCTTCGGGGAATACGGGCGTGATGGTATACATTGGTACTTGCCCGGATTTTAAAGTGAGGAAAAGGTAGTGACAAATATTTTTGAAACGGATAGGCGGAGGTCACTTTTGATTCAATTATTTTTCCGGAGAAATGTTCAGGGGTTGTGTGTTTGACTGTGTTAACACTATGTAATTCCACGTCACGGCAAGGCTTTAATAGAAGTGAAATATCGTGGTATTAGCTGACAGCCGGCATTCGGTGAGGGAAAGTCGGCTGCCCTTTAAATTATTAATTTGTTTACCAATCTGTTCTATGAATCACTGTTTCAAGTTCACAACGATTTATCGAGTCTACAACGATTGCTTAGGCTGCCTGTCCACAGAAGCGGAGCGAAGCTGCGGAGCGGAGAAATGGATAAATATTAACCAATAGAATTGCATAAAATCCACAGTTATGCAATCCTATTGGTTAATATTTCTCCGTTTTTCCGCTCCGCTTCGTTGGCCAGACTGCCTTACACTTAGTTACTTAATTATTTATCATATTTGTTTTAAGGAAAGCTTACAGTCTTGTCAAACAACAATGTATGTAACATGCAGGTAATACAAATTGCTAATTACGATCCTGCCACATACGGGGTATGACAAGACATACCTAGGTACTGCCTATCAAACCAAATAACACTAAGCATACATTATTGCTGGGAAGCTAATTTTTTTGTGAAAATTCGCTGTTTTTAACCGACTTCAAAAAGAAGGAGGGTATTAATTCGTCTGTATGTTTTGTTTTTTTTGTTTGTGTGTTACGCAATAACTCCGCCAATTATGATTTGATAATTCTTTTTTTTTTTTGTTTGCTAGGTCATACTTCAAAGGTATAAATAAAAACAAAAAAAATATGAAAAGAAACATACAGAAAAAAATATATAAATTTTATCGAAATTGGTTCAGTAGTTTGGTAAAAAAAAATGAAAAAATATGTCATCCATGCAAACGAGTTAGCGTATTTAGGTTGCTTGTGCACGTCAAATATTGTGTACGGGTGCATGCAGTACATGCGGTCGTGATTTTCCTTCGATCCTTATACATCTCTTCAATAGCTTCGTTTCTGCCTCGTTAGCCTAGTGGTTTTAAGTCCTGGGTTCGATTCTCAGGTCGAGCAAACTATTATTGTGTTTTTTATTTGCAATTTTCAGCAGCAGCTCGGAGTTAGGATTTGAGCCCGATTAATGGCAATAGTCTCGCCCTCTATTACATGGGACCTAGACATACCGGCGAACTGTGGGTGTACATTAGTATATCTTGCCTAACCCTTTGGGGAACACAGGCGTGATGGTAGCTAACTTTTTTTACAACATATGTTTCTCTTCGTGACAACTGTATATTTGGAACAATTACTCCATTTGGAAGGTCCTTGGCCTTCTCCTGACATGACTAAGGCTATGCGTCACTCATTTACAAGAACGTAATTAAGTAGTATTTCTTTAGCTAACGATAAGCTTGGTGGCGTGGGGTCAATAAACTAATTAAGAAGTTGAAATGTAAGTAGGCAGCAGTGGTGAGGTCCCTATACAACTCGATTCCTTCCGTCTTCCCACAAAAAAGGTGGTCATGAAACAAAAAATGTATGCCATGACAGTTAAAATATGACTATTACCAGCTGACAGTGCCCGTTAACGAGCATGACGCGTGGATCAGCAACATTTAGCTCAGCCATCAAGAAGGGAATCGAATGATCCAACACACGTTTCACCATCAGTGAAACATTTTAGCGAGCATAACGAATGATTTTACTCTTCATCAGGGAAACCGATTCTGGTGCTGGCAAACAAACAGGACAAGCATGGAGCCTTAGATGACATCGATGTGGTCGACAAACTCAATATAGAACCTTTGGTTAATAAGTAAGTCGACTGATTTTATATTATGTAATCTACCTATCTGCAAGTTCAGGACTCGGGTCTCGGTCAGGAGTAGGCGAATTCCACGTAAGGTTTTTTTTAATGTCATTGTATGGCAAACAAGCCGACTGACGGCTTAACAGATGTTAAGTGGTCACTGCTGCATATAGACATCTGCAATACAGGAGGCCTTGTTAATGCGTTGCCATACCAGATACAAAGTTTAAATGTCCCCGGCACTCATAACCTTCAAACCGGAACACTTCAACGCTGCTTTGCGGCAGAAATAGGTATGGTGGTAGTACTTCCCCGGACGAGCTCCTTCACAAAGAGCTCTACTACTCTGGAAAGTACCTATGTATTTGAGTTCAGGTGATCAGATGATCAAGACGCGCAGCTACACCACATTTATCTATACTAATATTATAAAGAGGTAAGTAATCTCTGGGAGTAACTACTGGTTTGGTTACAAAAAGCTATCATTGGTGAGTGCCATAGACTATGTTCTACGGTATACTTGACAACCAAAGTCTCGAGTAGAAGCTACTATAAAATTCTTCCAGATAATCGTTGTATAATCTCAAAATGGGGGTGCTGCTGGCAAGGCTTTATTTGGCTTGCTGTGTCAAAATGGCACACAAGTAATATTGCAATGCTAATAACGATCGATTAAGGAACTAAACTACACTTATTCAGTCCAATTCAGCTTTTGTCTAAAGAAAACACCAGATTTTTATCGCATCCGTTCAGACGTGGAAAGCTGAACGAGATGTTTTATTAGAATAGTGTTTTCTAAGGACAAAATCTGAATTCAGCTGAATAAGTGTATTTAGTTTCATAATCCAATTGGAACAGGTACCGATGCCCAACCCTAGTCGAATCCTACAGCGCGTACGGAGACCAATCAAGTTCCAAAAAGCCTAAACTAGATCCTGGTCTCCGCAAAGGCTACCAATGGCTCCTCAACTACATCGTGAGACGTTATGGAGACATCAACCTACGCGTACAAACAGACATACATGCAGACTTGGAGAGACGCAAGCGCATGCAGAACAAAGCATCGAATACCAACTCCAGAACCTTCACAGCGGAAAGCGATGACATCGCAACACAAACCGGCTTCGAGAATCCGAATTACACTTTAGAAAAATCGACTAAACTCGATGATGATGACATCCAAAAAGGAATGATAATCGTTAAACCGATGAAGCAGAATCCTAATAGTATCGATTCAACTATAACAATCGAGAGTGTCGATGAATCGGATGAGACTAGTGTTGCGAAGCCGAAGTTGTCTCCTCTGTTCGGTAGAACTAGCAACTCGACGGTTGAAACTGTAAGAATAGAGTTGGAGCCAAGGAGCGAATATAGGAAATTGTCGCCTATTGTGAGGAACAAAAGTGACAAGAATCAGCATATTGATTTTAAGAATAGGCCGCAGTCGAGTCCTACTTTGACGAAGAAGATTAAGGTAATGAATATTTAAATGGATTAATAGAACTTGTCCTATATATATATATATATATATGAGTACATACAAATAAATAAATATGAAATGTTAAATTAACAGCTTTTTATCAAATATGTAAATAATGTTTACGGTACTTGGATGAAAAAACCATTTCTTTTCAGTCTGTCAGTTCTTTCCAACTAATGTCCAAAACGGCTGGACCGATTGTGACGGGACTTCTATTGGTAGATAGCTTATGTTATAAGGAGTAACTTAGGCCACTTTAATCTGTTTTTTCAAAAACTTATGCTACTTTTCACGGTACCAGGTGGAACCAGTCAGCAAGAATTCGTCACTCCAAGACGAGGATCTGAAACCGGACGGCGACCTGACCGTCATCATCGGCGACCGGAACCGATCCTGGGACGGCTCGGAGAAGAAGCATAAGGTGCAGGTCAATGATGCTGAGCTGTCGCAGATGCATCGAGAGATTGTGTTGAATGAGAGAGGTGAGTTCTTTCTTCTAGATTCAGAAAACCAGATCAAGTTTTTAAACGGAACAATTGACTTAGAAATCTTATGGAAACTACTTTGATTGTTTGACTTAAGACTTTTACTTAACCAGTAGTAGAGCTCCTTGTGAAGGAGCTCGTCCGGGGAACTACTACCATCGTACCTATTTCTACCACAAAGCAACTTTACGGTGCGTTACGTGTTCCGGTTTGAAGGGAAGGGGTGCCGATATAATTACAGGCGCATGAGACATTTCAACTTTGTCTCTGGGATGGCAAGACACCTGCAATACCGAATAGAGTATTGCAGATGTCTGTAGGCAGCGGTGACCACTTAACATCGGGCAGCCGCAGCACAGCACTTTAATTGTTTAACTAAGGGCGAATTTCACCAAACTTTTAAAACGGTGAGGGTTCAACCCTCCCCAAAATATTACATTAATAATACTTCAAGAAGATTAAGCAAGCCATATCTAGAATTGGCTACATGACACCACTAATCAATTGACGTACTTTTTATGACCTGTCAAAACTAGAGATGTAAAGAACTCGAGTCTTTTGAATCCTAAATTTTAGGCTCAGCTGACAAATTGTACAGCTCGACTCGTTACAACAACACCCCCAGACTAGAACACTTAAGTCTACATAGAGACTCGAGCGCAACATGGCGCTCAGGTCTTGAGCTCGAGCTCGAGTCGTTTCACGCGACGAGTCGCGCTCAAGTTCTTTTCCATTTGGAGTTCCTTTATAAATAAACAGGGAATAAAATATAAGTCGGAATAAAAATAATATAGGAATATAATATAGGAAGAATATAATATAGAATAATAATAATATAGAAGTAAAATACTCGTAAAATAACAAACAATAAAAATTGATCCGTACCGCCATAATAAATAGTGTCACCTTTTTATCCCTCTTGAGGTACTCACAGAACCTAATAATGCCATGCCTAAAGGTCACATTAAGCATGTTGCCATATGAACTATGTCTATGTATTTTTAAATAAATCAACCTTGACACGCTCAAGAGTCGATACACTAGAGCTCTTTTTAAGACTCGAGTACTTTTTGAAATACGAGTTCTATTTTGGCGCTCGAGTTTTCGAGAAAGGACTGGAGCTCGGCTCGACTAAAGGCTCTGAGTTTTGTTAGTACACCGAGTCTTGTAAAATTGAGCCAAGTCTATCGAATTAAGACTGAAAGACTCGAGTTCTTTACATCTCTAGTCAAAACGCGATTTCCCCATAGATTTTGTATGACAATACTAAACTATGACGTCATTTTTTGTCATCTCAATTCACTAAGTATTTATTGATTAATGGTGTCTGCTACCCATTTCTAACTAAGCCTTTGGTTGTAGACTACACAAACAAGACAGCGTATTCGGAGGTGACCCTGCAGCCGGCCACGCTGCCGCTGAGCGCTCGGCCCGCGTCCGCCTCGCAGCTGGTGCGGAGGCAGCTGGAGCTGTGCGGCCAACACAAACGACGCCTTAGTCTCAGATGTAAGTATTTAGAACCCATTATTATCATCATCTTTCCGCCCCTGTCCCATGTTACTTGGGGTCATGCAACACGTTTTCTTCTTCCATTCCGTCCTGTCAACTGTCATCACTGATTCCCTTTTCTTCCCACAATCCATCCATGTTTTACCCAATACCCAACCATGTTGGGTTCGGCTTCCAGTCTAACCGGATGCAGCTGAATACCAGTAGTATACATGGAGCGACTGCCTATCTGACCTCCACAACCCAGTTACTAGGCTACACGATACCTCTTGGTTAGACTGGTTGTCAGGCCTGGCTTCTCACTATCCGTAACCATAGAATTCCATACCACGCTAGCTAATTTATCATCTTTATCGTGCACCGTAGTGCTCTGCTGCTGCTGTAAACGATTCTACAATTATAATAATAATACAAAATAGTGTTGTCTTCTAGACATGCAACGTAACAAGACCAGTCCGGAGCGCGTATCCATGTTGATTTATGAGCCGTCGAAGGCTCCGCAGCGGCACCTAGACAAGGGTGACTTCGACCACTCTACAACTATCAACTGAACGTGGTAAATGTATTAGCTACTCTAGGTTATAGGAAGAAGGCACGTACGCTCCTGGGATCCCTGGCGTAGGTGTGGGAAAGGTAGAGGAGGCGGCGGGACGTGTGAGGCAGAGAGCATCTCATCCCAGCCGCCGCGAGCCGTCTCTCGGCCACCATAGACACGGGCCTGTGGACGGTGAGTAATGGGTAGCTCACCGTCCGTAGGTACGTTGTATAACGACAGGCCGTGTCGACGGCGTGTTCGTGTTCCACCCATACCTCGAATAGATGTCAGCAAATTGGAGGGGCCAATCAGGGCCGATGCCTGCCTGAGCTGCGGGTTGTTCGAAAGAGATACTGCGCCCCCGGAACGCAACGGGCACAAGAAGGAATATGGATCGGTTTCAGACTGTAAAAGTCTAACACTAAGGGGCGGGAGAAGTAATTTGATGATTTCCCACCGAAAAAAAAAAAGTTTGGCAGGGACTACCAGGTGTGACAGACCCCTCCACCCCCCAGTGAGGGGGAACTTCCAGGGCCTTTTCCACCACGTAACAAAAATATAAGTGAACACTGCTTATTGCGGAAAGTGCGACCGCCCTCGATTTTCTGGCCTAAGCATGAGAACAGGGGTGGACGAATTTGCGAACAACAGCTTAGTCATCCTATAAACTGGTTATGTTTTTATTTTGTAATAGATCACCGAAATACCGAATCACCGAAAATAGGCACATGTCACATTACAAAAAAAAAAATTTGCTTACCTTTATAATAAATCACGGTATTTTTTTGTTCCAGGTATGCAAAATGTGAAATTGATACGTTCACAGTACAATATCTAGACTTCTCTTCTTCTTAGAGATCTTTAATGGTTTTATAGTAAGCAAATATAATAATACATTAACACAGGGTATAGATATAAAAGGTGCTCTCAAAACTTTACTGAGCAACACACCCAATTAGTTAGTGAACACCCTTTGAATGTCCGTTAATTTCAAAATACTGATTGATGCATCCCAGCGGGGGTTTTTTGTGGTTGGATCCTTTTTGCGTAACGTATACGTCCAATTTGGAGTTAGTTTTGCTAAAACGAACTCACCCACTTCAAAATGCCCATTTTTATGGAAGTATTGTGATGATTTTGGCGCTGATTATTTTTAAGCATTAGTTTAGGATTTACATATCTTATTCATTTACAATTACACTGAACTGTTATTGCTGGAAAGTAATGTTACACGAATTGGTGTAATTAATTTAATTGGGTAGATGAACCCACTAATCAATTGACGTACTTTTTACGAGCTGTCAAAACGCGATACCCGCCATACATGTATGACAATACTAAACTATGACGTCACAGTTTTGTCATCTTAATTCACTAACTATTTATTGATTTCAAAGCAACTAAAAATCTAATTATATAGTTATTTAAAAACTCATCGGGCTTCAGGGCTAGACTAAAGTGTTTTTTTGTAGTGAAATTGTGTCTTGGAATTATTGTTTAATGATGTTCACTACCCAATTATCAAGAGATTGTTTTGGCAGAAAATTTAAAATTCATCAGAAATTCATTCACTGATTTATATTTCCTGTTTTAATTACATACATCGAAAGAAAAAATATATTGATTACTGATATCAGATCGTTCAACGCGCTGCGGCCTGATGGCTAGTTCGAATTTGGAGAAAAAAATCCAATTTATTTTATTATTGATTTGCGTAGAGAATCACTAGCATAGTATAGTTGACTCTTTGAATTTAAGAAGGATTATAAATTTTACCTTGCTACAAATACCCACCAATAAATAATGATGATTCCCCGTGACGTTTATGTACCTACATCCAAAAGAAAGACGTCATAAATATATGAAGGGCATTTGAAGGGTTAGATTTATTTATATAAAATATTGTGAGCCGTATAGAGTATTGAAATATATATATTTAGTTATAGATAAAGCAAAAATATATCCAAAAAGAATAATTTAGTTTTGTATTTTGTGTACTGCAAGATAATATTGATAATAAAGTTATGTTATGTGGCTTGAGTTTCATTTATAACGTAGGTATTATTAGAAAATAAATTTCCTACCTAGTTTGATGCTCTCTCGGACTAATAGAAGTTTATTTATTTTCAACTTAGTTTCAACTGACGCAAGGTAGAAAATTGTTTACCGGGTAAAATTCGCCAAGTCCGGCCCTATGATATTGGGAAAGTGTAGTACAAAAAAAATACATAAAAAGTGTACAATTGTTTATTTTCATAATGTTTATAATTATGTATTATTTTTAATAAATATTTAGATGTTTATGGCAGTGTGTTGTGGTAACATTTATAGTTTTTATCTATCAACTTACAATACTCGCTAGAACCCGCGACTTCGCTTGTAAAACATTGCACGAAAAGGAAGACAAGTTTATATAAAATATTAATAGACCGAAGTTTACACACACTTATTTACAATTTATTTTAGATACCACATTTATGCTACATAAATAAATAAGTTAAAAAAAAATACCAAGTACATCCTGTCTACGTCCGACTTCTTGTAGGATCGAGTTATCGGAATATAATATTAGAATTCATATTATCCATTCTCTCCGACAAAAAAATCGGTCACCGATTGTCTAACGTGTGTGGACAGCCTTAAGGAGTCAGGCCGTTACACCGTGCTAGGATCGGGTCAGGCAATGTTCTTTGCATTGAAAAGTATGACACTATGCCCACTAGACCGTTCCAACACCGTCGCGCACCATGCACGGAGCGCCAACGATCGAAGGATGTTTGATAATAATTATGTTCTAGTGGGCTTATTAGATCGTGTCTTATTTCTTTCCGAGCCTGATACGCTCATAGCACGGTCATGGTACGGTACGGTGTAGTGGGCAGAATCATTATTGTAAATAGCGACACATATTCTTGGTTACAACACTTAATTACAAAACTATATAATTGCCTAAGGAACTAATACAAATTAAAATCTTTTTACTTACAACATTTTACGTTTTTAGTTAAATTTTGAGACTCCAGTGATACTCAAACTTATAGATATTAGAATAGGCCTTGCCACGAGCGCTAGGAGAAAACTTCACATAAATTAGATCGATTTTTAAATCGAGCAGTGGACACCACCAATCAATTGACATACCTTTTATAAGCTGTCAAAACGCCATTCCTCCGTAAATTTTGTATGGCAATAGTAAACTGTGACGTCACTTATTAGTCAATTCAATTGGCTAACTATTTATTGATTTTAGGGCAACTAAAAATCTGATTTTACAGGTAATTAAATATTAATCAGGTTTTCAGGGTTAAAATCAAGTGTTTCTTGAGAATTTGTGTCTTGGAATTATTTGTTAATGGTGTCCTACTAGTCAATTGGTATAATACCAGTTTTGCACAAAATATTAAATTTTTTTTAAAACTTTTTTAATCAATGGGTGATAGTAATCGGGCTTGCTTTATTATGTATTTTAATTAAAAATCGCTTGAAGTGAACACTTTAAAGCCAGCACCCTCGTGATAAGCCCTTCATATCCTTTGACCCTGGCACTTCACTTGGCGTATTTTTGCAAATATTTGCGTTATACCATTAATTATAAAACAACTTTATTCCAATAGACATAAGTTATATTTTGTATTACTCAAGTATAACTTGAATATTTGGATAAATACACAATTTAGCAACACTAGTAGGTACAAAGTTTGGAATCACTGTATTTTAACTAACTAAACGCTTCTGTGATGATCGACTAGATAAAATTCACATCATAAATGAAAATATGTGTTAATTGTTTATAAAAAAAACACACATAATAAAATTGTCTAACGATAAAATACAAAATTGTACTTACATTAAAAAAAATGACGCATTTAGGACAATCAATGTCTTTTAAATGTGACAAGACCATAGAGAATAGATTGAGCAATACTCACACAAAACTTGCAGTATGGCCGACTGTGCGAGCCTGAAGTTAGGTGGTTAGCTGAGCAATGCATCTTTTAGGAACTAAATCGTCTACTGCTCAACTAATTGGCTAACTTCAGACTCAAAGATATGTCAGCTCTACTTAGAAAGAGAAAAAGCGACTCTGCGGTCAAAACCTGTCTCTTTTTCTGTAGTGACAGAGGCGCGGCGGCTCTAACCGTCCGCTCCTGCAATACGGTGACGTGACCAATCAGAATTCTTTGTCTCTTTCACATTTGTCTGCTAGAATTTACTTCATACCTAGATGGGAAACGCTCAGTCTATTCTCTATGTCTATATGGATAAGCCTAATAAAACTATACTTCGCGATCGACGGGCCCTCCTACTTAACATACAAGAATTCTATATTGAGATCACTAAAATCTATGTACTTACTATATTAATAAATGCTATTTATGTATGTACAGATTTACAAAAGAGAGACTCATTAAGAGTTTGGATAAAATATTAAATAGATAAAAAATTGTTACAATGAGCAGGAGAGAAAAAAGATTCTAAAATCATCTAAAAACATATCTACGATAAGTCAGACTCTTTTGAGCAAGACGTGGTTGTTCAATAAATAATGGGCTCCGACACAAAACTTGAAGACCAACTTCTTTTATAAACCGTTGAAAATCTAGTTGGAATCTACTATCAATGACAATTAATGTCAAAAATGTAAGTAAATTAAATGCATTTTTGAAATATTGAGGCCTTATTAGGAAGTTTAGATATCGGGGCGTCTGCCAACGACTGATTTTTTGTCGGCCGTGTGCGTATGTATACTAGAATTCATATGTTCTATTCTCGCCGACAAAAGAATCGGTCGTAGGTGGAGAGGCTTCGACACCACTAATCAATTGACGTACTTTTTATGAGCTGTCAAAACGCGATTTCCCCATAGATTTTGCACGGCAAAAGAAAACTGTGTAGACTCAATTGACTAACTATTTTTTCATTTCAAAGCAATTAAAAATCTAATTTTACGATTTTAGGTTTAAAAAAACTGTTCCTTTAGAAAAGTCTTTGAATTATTAGTTTATAGTGTCTTATACCCAACAGCCCATCAGTCAGTGAGTCAATTCAGCGGTCCGCTATCTGAGGATGTTACCACACCAATCGATCGACTGTCGATCGATGGTAGAAAGGATTAGCCGACGTCAATCGATAGAATAATCCATTCTATCATTGATCGACGATCGATCGATTAGTGTGGCAACACCCTTACGCGCACGCGAAGCCAGTCAGTACTAAGTTATCCTATGTATTCTTGTCCAGAGCCCATGAACAATAATACAAACAGTCTTCGCTTTGACACAGGTAAAGGTTAGCACGTAACATAAAAACTGCTTGAATAATAATAGGTACTGGGTGTAAAAAGACGCCGCTAAGTACATATTACTGCCCATCAAACTGAATAAAATTGAGGAAAATTATTAATGAAAAACGACTTTCATTTTTATGTGAAAGATCATTGTAAATGGTAGCGCGAAATATAACGCTCGCTAAACATTGTGTGTTCGGTTTGCATGCAACGGTATTAAAAGTAAGAACTTTGACGTTCAATATCTCCGTAACCTGAACGTTCCCAGGTATGGACCGGAACAAGAAAAATATTGCAATGATGGGGAGAACATGTTACGTCAGGCTTCGATAAGTGTTTTTATACCCGTTACAAAGTGCACCTTTATTATGTTAGCGCTAAAAAGTTCAAATACACTTACATAATTATAAAATTTTCGTTTTAAATACTAAATAATTTCGTTCGTTATATTTTTGTGACAATTTTGAATTTTAACTATTCGTCTTGTATCGTTACAAGAAAATTAGGAAGACGAGGAAACTCGTATTGTTTCAAAATACAAGTAAATTTTATAATTAATCGTTTTATGTTCATAGAAAAACGACAATAATAATGAAAAATAACTCCTGCGATGTTTTTTTACTTACACTTAGGGTGAATTTACCAAACTTTAAACCTAATATTGTATATGTTTTAGCCTGGGACATTGTTCTACTATAATTATTACTCTGTGGCCTGGGAACAATTTTTGACAGTTTGTTCATAAAATAATAAGAACTGTCAGACATCCATTTTGTTCCACAGATTATACATTACTAGGAGTAAAAGTCTGGTGTTAGGTACCTCTTAGTAGTGTAACTGAAAATTCTCATAATTAATAATTCTTCTAGAATATTCCAAACAATATTTAGCCGCATTTGAAAAACTGGAAGTAATGTTTTTTTAAATAGAATTAACGAACTTCCATATTTTATCTTTTGTTTGTTAAGCTTCGTCAGTCTTAGCGGTTTTTTAAGTGGCTAGGAAGATGTAAAAGGAATGTAGTTGTATATAGAACACATGAAACATAAAATTAAATATTTTTTGGTGTCCAAATAGCCATTATCTGCCAGATAAGTTAACCACTGCTTATTCGGAGGTGCACGGGACACAAAGGTAACTTATCTATATAGTTTTAGCTGTCATATTGTATTAAAAATTATTTATAAATACCAAGTTAAATATATAACAGATCTATTTCTTTCAGCTGAAATACACGACTTTAGAAAATATTTGAGCTATACATTAGTTTTAAGGAAAATAGCACATAAAATGACTAACCAACATGCATTGAATTAAAAAAGTATTGCACCACTTATAAATTGAATTGCATATTATCACGCTCGTATCTTAAAAGGGTGGAGGTGCTTGGCAGACCAATTTTTTTTTTTCGAAATAGCGTCTCGCCGTTCTGCCTTCCCCCAACACCCAATCGATCCCCTACTTCTTTTTCTAAATTAAGTTAGTTACTCCTTATGACATCAGCTATATGCCAGCGAAAGTCCTGTCAAAATCGGTCTAGCCATTTCGTAGATTAGCCGGAACAGACAGGAAAAAGTTTTAAAAGATGTTTTTGTATCGTGTCATTTATTTCGTTAATAGCTGTTTTGAGACTACAAACAGTCACTTCAACTTTATACAGGGTGTTTGGGTAAACGAGGGACATGCTTTATGGGAGTACAGTACTCATGAAAATAAACAACTTTTACTATAATACCAACCGTAAAATCGAGAAAAAATATCAATTGCTCCATACATTTATGTTCGCATAACTCGGCAACATGTAAGAAACAGCTGATTTTTAAACTTGATTTTTAAGCTTGTTTAAACTAACACCTTGTATATTTGTATAGATGGTGCAATATTTTTTCTCAATGCAGTCAACTCATAGCATTTAACACTAATTGGAAGAATAAATAATGGCAATCTGAAATAAATGCTATGTATTATACATTAAAGTCACTTATAAAATGATTAGCTAATTAACTTTAAAGTTTAATTCATACGATAGTGCTATTGGATTTAGCCAAAACAAGCCAACAAACGCCAAAATATATTTTCGGATAATTACCACTGCCTCGGTAGCCTACGGTCATAAGCGCGGCTGCTACGCTAGAGGTCTTGGGTTCGATTCCCAGGTCGAGCAAAAAGTGTTATTGTGTTTTTTTATGAAATTCTCGGTGGCAGCTCGGTGTTAGGATTTGTGGCCGGGTAATGGCAATAGGCTGGCCCCTTATTACATGGGACCTTAACATAACGGCGAACTGTGGGTACACCTCTGCCTAACCACTGACTAATTTTAAATCTATTCTATTGAAATTTTAATGCTAAATAGTGAAACACATTTCGCATGTAAAATAGTTTGACGTAATTAATTTAATTATAGAGATATTGTGGGTTGGATCATTTCGGCAGAACTAAGATCACATTATCAGGCTTGTAACGAACAACTCGCTTGTTCCGTACCGCGGTCCCGGAACGCAAAGGGCACCAAAAGGAACATGTATGGGTTATAATCAGTAAAAGTCTGACACTCCCTCCCGCCCCGCCTAGGGCGGGGGAAGTCATTTGATGATTTCCCATCGGTAAAAAAAGGCGTGTATCTGTAGTGTATGTTCTGATAAAAAAATAATTCCAAAGAAATAACAATAATATTATACACTATGCATTTTTATGACATAGTATCATTTGAGAGATGTTTTTTTTTTTAGAACGTTGCCCCACACTATGAATTTCTCCTGTATCGTGGGTGCATTTACAAACATATAAACTCACATACACAAACAGCCAGACCCGGAACAACTATATGTAGGCCATACAAATATTAGTTCCGTGCGGGAATCGAACCCGTGACACGCAGCGCAGCAGCCAATCGTGCCGTCAAATGTGGCGATGGGACACGCTTTTCTTGCAAACCAGAGATCTCTGCGCGGTAGATGCCATGATTTTACAAGATATTTATTAGCTTCATATTCTACAGTACCATATATGGGATGAATAGGAATACAGGGGTGAATTGGGACGAAACGTTAAAAAGTATTCAAGCGTTGAAATAATAATCTTTAGTGCCAACAAGGACGTAAAATCGTAAATTATAATACCGATAAAACATAACAGTTCTTCTTGTCAACAAACTATATTATTTTAAAGTTAAAATCGCTTTTAAAATTTCGTCCCAATTCATCCCTTTTGACGATATCGATTTTTAGGAAGTTCACAACAAAAAATATGAGCTGTAATTTTTTGTCAATTTTAGCCCTATAGTATGAATTAAACTTGGATAATTATCAAACCAAACTATCTTATATCATAACCACAATATTCTACCTAGAACTCTGTCTAATTGAGTCTTCATCTGCAAAACTAGCCCTATTCCTCCTCTCACACCGTTTCTGATGCTGCCTGATGAAAGCAGACAACCGATTTAGCAGAAACTGTTTGTCATGCCCTTCTAACACAAGTTGGTTCTTCAGAACCGTCACCATATGCCTATTGGCTGCTGCTACCGCCCAATAATAATATAAAAAGAACAGTAATACCGCAAACGCTGGAACAGCGAATGTAGAAGTTCCCATTCTGAATATAAACTCTCTGATAAGAAATGGGAATCCGTCGAAAGTTTTAACCACGAACTTCCATACGCTGTCGTAACCCCGAAATGGGCCGCAGTTTATGGAAGGGAATATTTCGGCCACGGAATAGGCTACAGGAGCTATCGAGGCTATGAAGCCTAGAAGGAGCACAGACATGAATAAAGACTTCGATTTTGATGCTTTGTAAACAACCGGAGAGGGCGTACAATTTGTTAAACAAGTAAATTTTTTTATATAAAAAATTAAAAAGTAAAATATCGTTCCAATGATCGGCAGAAAAGGACAGAAGAACGAGCCCATCCATATGATCGTCTGAGTATAAACTATGTCTAAAACGTGTTTCGGCAAATAAAAGTCTTGTTCCCCGACAATTTTAAAACAACGACTATTTGTGTGTCTCGCGAGGAACGCTCTGGGCAAATTTATAAAAAATGTCGTCACAAATTGTACTGCGAAGTCCGTTAATATTAACTTATACAGCTGCTGACCCACGTAGGTTTCCCAGCAATCCAATTTTGATGATGATTCATCATGTTCGTTATTAAACGAGCAAACGAAACCATTATGCCTAACGTAAGAATACATCTGACTCAATAAAACAGCTAAAGATGATAGCCTTAGCAACACCGTCCTTAACAAAGTAATGATCAAAACATGCGCAGGAGTGTAACCCTCCAATTGTATTAAATAACTAAATATTTCTGGGACTATTAAATTTAAAACTACTATACAAATGAAGGGAAGGAATTCTAGTAATGTGTTTTCTAGCTGTCCAAAGAATAAACCACCTTCTTTGTATAGTTTTAAGGTGAATTTTTCTGGGCGTGTGATGTTGGTGGTGTCATCTTTAAAATTATTGTTAAATTCGTCATTTTGTTCGGGAGCTTGGCTTAGTTTATCTGTTGAATAATTGAACGCGTAGTAGATGAGAACTCCTGATGCTGTCAGGATTATGAAGACGATAATATTTATTAATAATCTTTTAAAGTACAACAGAATTTGAGATTCCCTTGTCCTTAATTGCCGTTCCTCATTATATTTCTCTTCTTCCAAGTACCCTTTGATTTCATTATAAAGCGCTTTGTGTTTAATCTTAGCCGATTTATCGTTTTGGATACAAAAATCCCATCCACCGAACACTAAATTGCAATATTTATAAAACTGTCCTTCATTTTCGACTAGCCTTTCTTTAAAACCTTTGGCAGCTGTTTTTACTATCGCTATCAAGGATAGAAGTACCCAAGATATGGCGACCAGAATATAAGCCATAGGCATGTTGAAATAAAGTTCACTTTCGAATAAATTGCGTATGTAATATGTGTAGATTTGATTGGAATACACGCCGTAGAAGAGGATAGTCCGTTCCATCCATCCAGTGCCTTGTATAACATCGAGAAACACGTTTGAATCTGTCAAATTCTTCGTTAAATAATAATTGGAGCAGCATTCTGTTATATTCAATTGATAATCGTCACATTTCGACTCGGCCTCTGTGAGTAAAGTTTTTGGTAATATCATGAATACAATTATAAGAATCGAAATGGCTATGTTTAAGAATAGCAGCCATCTTAGGAAGAGGAAGTAGGAGACCACGCCGGTGCCGAACTTGCCTTCTATCTCCCTCATGGGGGACTGCCACAGCTCTAATTTGCCGACTATTTCCGTGAATCTTATTCGGAATCTGTGCCAGACTTTGCGTTGCCGCCATTGGAGTTGTTCGAAGCCTTGAAGACGAAGTTTTGTGGCGTTCTGTGGAAGAAATAATTTTACTTATTTATTTAGGATCTCGAACAAAAGATATACAAATCATGACATAGAAACAATGGTCAATAAAATGTTGGTGTATTGCTTCACTTATAGGAGACCCCAGTTTGCAATGCTTGTATAATACAATAAAGCTGAAGAATTTTTTGTATGCTTAAACATGCTAATAACAGAAAGTACCAGTCGATTGGGCCAAAATCTTTTTCTATAATTATGATAGTCAGATTTATAAGGAATAGTATAGGTTATATAACATCACGCTACGACTAAAGGGAGCGGAGAAGTAATGTTGATTACACGTAACAGAACGCGGGGTCTAGCTATTACAACTGTGAGAAACTTTAGGTTTTGATAAAATCTAGCATACCTGTAACCTAGCCTTGAGTTCTCGTTTCTGGTTCATGGGCACCGGCATAGCCTTGATCTGCATGATCTCCTCCCATGTTCGTTCTTCATTCGACAGGTTCTCTGCAAATAAACAGACATATATTTAAAACTAACTACTCAATTCTAAGTCGCCAGGAAGTCTTACGCTATCTTTGTCCCCACAGAGATCATTTTAGAAGATTTAAGTGTCCTTTGACAATTCAGGGGTATGACTTCTAAATTCTGCCCCGTCGCAAAATCCGTTCTTAACTGACGTCTCGTACCTATAAACTATCTACCAGCCCTGTAGGTCGCCGTGTCGACAGCGCGTTCGTTATCCACGCGCGCCTCAAAGAGATGTCAGCAATTGGAGGGGCCAGTTAGGGCCGATGCCTGCCGGGGTTGTTCGTAAGAGATACCACGCCCACGGAACGCAAAGGGCACAAAAAGGAACATGGGTGGGTTTTAGTCAGTAAAAGTCTGACACTCGACACAACTGCCTCGGTAGCCTAGTGGTCCTAAGCGCGACTGCTACGCTAGAGGACGTGGGTTCGATTCCCAGGTCGAGCAAAACGTGTTATTGGATTTTTCTATGAAATTCTCAGTAGCAGCTCGGAGTTTGGATTTGTGCCCGGTTAATAGCAATAGGCTCGCCCCCTATTACATGGGACCTAAACATACCGGCGAACTGTGGGTGTACATTGTTACACCTCTGCCTAACCCTTCGGGGAATACAGGCGTGATGGTATGTTATGTTAAGTCTGACAGTCCCTTCCGCCCCGCCCAGGGCGGGGGATCCTGAACAAAAAAAAAAGCCCCGCAGGTCAAGTAGTTGTCGAGACTGTTTAGTCAGTAATTTTGTCTACGGAGAGTTCAGAATTAGGTCACAGTCATAAACTATCCCGCATACATAGACACACGGGATAAAATTAAATTTCAGCTAATTCCGTTTAGCTGTTTACGCATTGAAGTACTCTTCAATGCGCGAAAGTCTGTGAGGATGGATGGGACACAGACTTTCGCGTTTAGCATAATAGTAAGTAAGTAAGTACCTAGGACAGATTCTATCGTACTGCACACAAACTATACAAATACCTCATGTCATTGCAAATAATTGAACCAACCTGCTAAGTGGACGCGGGGCTACCCGCCCAGGAAATGTTAGACGTACCTACAGTACAGTCGAACAAACTACTTGGTATACAGGCAAAAAATATTCCTCTTTAAATGGGAGCGGAGCAGTAACCGAAGAAGTAACTTTTTTTACGTTGGACAGTAAACAAGCCTACGCCCCACCTGATGTTAAGTGGTTACTTCTGCCCATAGACATCTGCAAAACCAGAGGCCATGCAAATGCGTTGCCATTCCAGAGACAAAGTTGAACTGTCTCATGTGCCTATAATTACACCGATCCCCATACCCTTCAAACCGGAACACAGCAACGCTGCTTTGCTGAAACACATATGATAGTAGTACTTCCCCTGACGAGCTCCTTCACAAAGAGCTCTACTACTATTAAATCCCTGTTAGAAGCTAGTTGTAGAATATAACAACACGCATTGGAAGCTAGCTACCTATATACCAATTAGTTTGTTTGACTGTACATTTAATTATCAACAGACGCGAAGGGCACTATTGTACACTTGAATAGGGTGCCCTTTTTTTGTTAAGGGAATCCCGAGTTATTCAAATATAAGTACTTAAATATAAGTATTAATTAAAATAAAAGAAGAAAAATTCAAGATGTTTTTATTTTTATCATTCGTGAAAAAATTATAATTTCATCCAAATATCCGGTTTCTGAAGTTTTTGTCTGGCAGGTAATTTTGGTGATGGCAACCTTAGTTATACCCTTACCTTTATACTACTCTTGGATAAAACTTGAAGATGGAATAAGAATCCCTGGGAAAGGTGACGATAACGAGTATTTAATCATCAAATTTAAAAAGTACAAAAAATTGTTTTAGCACCTAATTTACGTCTGCCATCACCTGCTATGATATCTTTTCACCACCAGACTGTAACTGACTGTGACTGCGTGTTGACTGGTAGAGAATGCTTAAAGCATTAAGTCCGCCTTTGTACTTTTCGTTGCATTCAGTTTAAAAAAAAAAAAAAAAATATACACTCACGCCTGTATTCCCCGAAGGGTTAGGCAGAGGTGTAACAATGTACACCCACAGTTCGCCGGTATATTTAGGTCCCATGTAATAAGGGGCGAGCCTATTGCCATTAACCGGGCACAAATCCTAACTCCGAGCTGCTACTGAGAATTTCATAGAAAAACCCAATAACACTTTTTGCTCGACCTGGGAATCGAACCCAAGATCTCTAGCGTAGCAGTCGCGCTTAGGACCACTAGGCTACCGACACAGTTTAAATTAAAAAAAAGCGGCCACAAAATGAAATGCTTTTTATTTTTGCAATAAACTTACCACACTCTTTCCTAGTCGTGAATTGAACTTTCAAGTGCGTGTTGGCGCCACGAAAAAATCGTTTCTGGCTATTCCTCGCCATATCTTAACTTGCTTCTCCAAGACAACGGTCCTATTTTTAGTTATTGCCGCAAAAACGTACCAAACAGGCAGGAAATATAAGTCTAGATATTAGGACACACTTTTACTATGTAATATTTCCGAGAATTATCTCGGAAATGCGATAAATCACTCGCTTATCAATTTAAAAGAAACACCGCACACTCGCGTTCGACGCTTTACAGTAAAATGAGTACTGATAATGATGATAGTACAGAACCCTGACCCGCTGTGCGCGCTAATTGAGCTGAAGTTCATTCCCATGAGTTTTCGTAACTATGCCAGTAATTGAGTACTCGAAATTGTGCTGTTTTGTCAGATGTACGGAAATCTAGTCGGTTCAATTTACGCTCGGTCGGCGGCCATATTGTGAGTTCGAATTTTGAACATTAATAAAAAGATATAATCATCCAAATGTAGAGTATTTAGATAATTATATAGCCTCTGCCATAGCCTCTCACGACCTAATTTTTGTAGGACCGATTCAATAAATCTAGTTTCGTGGGACCGACTTTTTGTAGGACATGTGCGTTGGCTAGAATTCATAATTATGTTCCATTCTCGCCGACAAAAAAATCGGTCACTGATTGTCCGACGTGGGCGGCCAGCGTTAATGAATTTTTCTTTTGAAAATCGAACAATTTCTTTTTTTTTTTATTCTGGAAGTTTAAAAAGAGAAATGTTTTTTGAGTAAGTACCCAATGCATGCGTTGTTGTGAATGTGAATATATATAAGATGCGCGCGCGCAACATTAAATTATACGCTTAAGATCCTACAATACAGACCGTGACATTTAAATTTTTTAACATTTTATACCATTGTTTTAAATAAATTGTTACGTTGATAGAAAAAAGGCTACATTAACAAATATTAACATATTAAATGAACATACAACTTAAAACAGCAATTTGTGAAAACCTTATTTCTTTTTCCCTCAAGTTCCCACTTTTCCCGAAATAGCTTTTGTGGTACATGGTACAGATCATTTCGCCACCTCTTCCTAAGCCGTCTTAGGCGACGAATAATACATGCAAACTTACCCGACAAGTCAGGCAACATAGATAGATGGATGTCCCTGCTCTGCGTGGTCCGGGCGTACGTCGACTGCCGCCGCTCATTCTGCGAACGGGCGCGCTTCACCGTTGTCGCTGAGAACAATATGATTCATTGTTAATTCAAATAAGTAATGCACGCCGACGCTACACGCAATTGGTCCACCAGTCCGACCGATCGCGTGCAGCGTTGGCGACCCAAAAATACCTAGAAAGGAACCCAATAATTAACTTGACGTTTGTGCTCACGACTCGTGGCGGCTGCTATAATAGAACCCCGTAGGCAACCTCCGCCTACGGAACCCTAATAAAGGAAAATCCTCAATGCAGTCCATTGTAGCTTTATAAGTTTTGTCAGGAGCTAACCCAACAGACTTGACCTTTGACATTGATATCCACGCAGACGAAGCCACGAGCAAACATTAGTTTACATACCATCACGCCTGTATTCCCCGAAGGGTTAGGCAGAGGTGTAACAATGTACACCCACAGTTCCCCGATATTTTCAAGTCCCATGTAATACGGGGCAAGCCTATTGCAATTAACCCGGCACAAATCCTAACTCCGAGCTGCTACTGAGAATTTCATAGAAAAACCCAATAACACTTTTTGCTCGACCTGGGAATCGAACCCAAGACCTCTAGCGTAGCAGTCGCGCTTAGGACCACTAGGCTACCGAGGCAGTTAGTAGTATTAGTATACCTATTAACGTTATTACCGATATAAAAGAGATTACACTATTGTCAGATAAGGACAATAAATAGAAAACAGCGTTATATCATTATCAGCCATTTACAGGTAAATATTAAGATTATTTAGATAATGAAAGGACAAATGGCCGGATGTTTTGACCTTCATAGTTCACACCTAATATAATAATAGCCTATTATTGTCCCACTACAGGGCAAAAACCTCTTCTCATACAGGGAGGCACGAGCATTAATCACCACGCTTGCTCAAGGATTTGGATTGGTTATATGTATATATAACTTGCTGCTGCCAGCGCCTTCGTTCGCGTGGTTTTTTCCACCCGCATTAAGTTAGGTCTTTGGTTACTGCCCCTCTCCCGTGTGTCGTAGTGTGATGTTATATAGCCTATCTCTAAAAATGGACTATCAAACAGTAAAAGAATTTTTCAATTCTAAAAAGGAGTTCCTGAGATTGGCGCGTTCAACCAAACAAACTTTTTATAATATTAGGATAGATATTACAATTAATTATTAATGTTATTTTTATTATAATGACAATATTAAGCTATTGAAAGAATGAATGTAAGTCGACTAACAAAAGGGATTTATATGGCAGATGTGAGTGGCAACGCCGGGAGAGGACGCCCTAGAAAAACCTACCCTGACCTTATTGGTGGGGTTCCTCAGAAAGGTCGCGTGCGCAGTACTCGTAACCGGCGTGCTTGTATGACTAGATGTATGAACGTGGTCGAGGCGAAAGGAGTATGTAAGGATCGTACCAGGTGGCGTTCTGTGGTTTCTGCTTACCCCCATGGGATAAAGGCGTGAGTTTATGCATGTATTAGGCTGGTATTGTTAGTTATTATTATTGGTTTGACAATAAATTTGAGAAAAGTAACGTGCCTTATAATATGAAGCAATTTTTTCTCCGTCTTTCCTGTCGAAAATTGACTCTTCGTCACTGCTACCTACACACCTACCTACCAAGTATTTGTATAATTGGCTTACTCATTACCTACTTCCGACTCCTTTGTTCCTACAAAGCCACTGATCAACGCACAAAAAAATCACAATATCGTGTCATTAAAAGCGGAACTATCAAAATTATCAAGCAATCACGTTTGTTTATCCGTTTTATCAAAGACGCGTTATCAAGAACGTAGTAAGTAGTCGCGAATGGATGTAAACAATCGATTATAGCAATAAAAAGACCCAATTCTGATTATAACATGATAAGACATAGACTGATATCCGATACTGTAGGGACTAAGGAATTGACGTCTGTAGTATGGCGCGGTTATGAACATACTTATTTATTATTACAGATCTCCCCGTGCCTAGGAAAGCACGTAAGCCGTTTGTACCGGCTGTAATTCGTAAAACTTTGACAGTCGTTACGGATAGTCAGAAGCCAGGAAGTCTGACAATCAGTCTAACCAAGAGGCATCGTGTTGCCCAGTAACCGGGTTGTGGGGGTCAGATAGGCAGTCGCTCCATGTAAAACACTGGTATTCAGCTGCATCCGGTTAGACTGGAAGCCGACCCCAACATAGTTCAGAAAAGGCTAAGCAGATGATGATGATCTACGTTGTCTATTGCAACGCTGACGAAAATAAACATTATTCTAAAGAATTTTCTAAAAGTCGGTAAAATCATCATTTTAGACAACTCTCGAATTCTCTGATTACAATACAAATAGGAAAGAAAGAGGAAATGCTTATCAAACCGAGCTGTTTCGTTTCATACTCTGTAGCAAGGAGATATAAATATAAATGGATGAATCGACAGGCCAAAAAAAGATGGGTGGATTGTATGAGGAATGAAATTAAAGAAAGGGGAGTCAGTGATAGCGTGACTGTTGACAGCATGGCATGGAAGAAGAAAACGTGTTCCGCCGACCCCAGGTTATATGGAACAGGGGCAGGAAGGTGATGATGACTAAACAGCATTTTTTTTTTTTTGGGAGTTGGTAAATCAGCAAATAACTTCTCCCGCTCTGGGTGGGGTGGGAGGGAGTGTCAGACTTTTACTGACTAAAACCCACCCATGTTCCTTCGTATGCCCTTTGCGTTCCGGGGGCGCGGTATCTCTTACGAACAACCCGCAGCCCCGGCAGGCATCGGCCCTCAGTGGCCCCTTCCCTTTGCTGACATCTCTTTGAGGCGCGCGTGGAACACGAACGCGCCGTCGACACGGCCTGTCGTTATGTTAAACGTAAGGATGGTGAGCTACCCATTGCTCACCGTCCACAGGCCCGTAAACTAAGCAGCATGGAGCTATCAATTTATAACCAACCAATTTAGTTTGGTTATGTTTTTTTATATAATAATAAATTGTCCTTTTGCATACAAATTGCATTTGTTGCAATTTTTGTTCTTATGTAAGTAACTTATTGTATCAAAGATTGTTTAGATATTGCTGAGAATGGCCTAATTTTAGTTTGGGCCAGCTCCTTTCAAATTTAGTGCCGAAATTGGGACGGCTCATTTCAAATTTAGTGTTGGTTAATTTAGGCCAGGCAAACAAAAGTAAAAATGATTACGTACTATTTCTAGCCTGTTTCGAAGGCAGCAATGTTGCCAACTTAGCAGCATCAGCTCGCTGCAGGTTATCGAACAGCTCCTGCTCGCCCCCAGGGTACAGCTCTTGATAGAACTCCCCCCCGGCTTCCTCCCATCCTTCTTGCTTCTTGGACCGAGCCTTGTTCTTTGAGTTACCACCTGACATTTTTTCAGAGCATCTGTGGAATAATAATCACGTTCCTATTGATTAATTAAGCTAAGTAAGTAAAATATGTAGGCAGGGAAAGAAATGTAGTCTTCATTTTTTATTTATTTTATTAAAATAATGACAATTAATTAAATGGTGGTCATTGGATTTTTCAGTCAACAAATATATTTAAAGGTAAACTGGTCAAATTTTATTTTGGTCATTGAATCTAGCATAATTAAAGCAGGAAAATATTATTATTAGATTTTTAATCACAATAACAAACTGTGACGTTGCTTATTTGCTACTGAAATAATTATTGTATTCGTACTAAAGTTGGCCCAGAGTGTAAATGAGGTAAAAATAATTAACAATAGTTATTTTAATGATTTTTTTACTTGTTGGAGATGTTTACTCATGAACAATCATTTGTTCAACTGTTAACCGTTTTATTACATTCATCCTTTAACAAACTAATGTGGTCAAGTTAATGAGTCACTATGTTTCTTTAGACTTTCCCGATGGTATTTCACAGGAACTTCCTACATAGTAGTCATATTGAGATAACCTGTTTTACTTATAAACATTGCATAGGTTTAAGTCTGCTTAGACGAAAATGTTTTAGCTAGTCTTAACTAAGCAATAATTAGATGATAGTTCCTTGTTAGGTAAAAGAAAACTGGATTTTTATTATCCAACTGTGGAGGCTTTTTGTCATACAGAGAAGGCATTAATCACCATGCCCAAGTCAATGGCCAATTTCAGACTTAAGAATATTGATTTTAGGTCCAGGTTTCTGCACAATCTGTTATGTCAGATGATGTTAAACATATTGAATAATAACATGGAATATAAAAACATAGGTACGGAAAAAAGTAACAAGTTCAGATTGTCATACATTTGGGTTTGGAAATAAAACTAAAAATGATATGTGTTGCTGGACAATGTGTACGTAACATATTTTACAATTATTTCACTACAGAGGTAACAAGACAGATTAAAAATCTTGATAAAAAAAAAAACAGACAAAAACTGGCATCAAAAAATTCAAGTTAGCTGTTATAATTAGTTTCAGCAAAAAACTATGACCAATCAAATTACTGGACAGAAAATTTATTTTTGAAGAGGCTACAACTTGGGAAATAAATAACAATAACACATTAAATATTTATTTTAAAGCTTAATTTTTAAAACACAATGGATTATCAAAGTAGTTTTTAAAAAAAAAGCTGTAAAGAATTCATATTCAAGCATTTAGTTCAAGGACTGTTGTGAGAAAAAATTTGATAGTTTTTGTGATAAGTATTTTAATGCAATGTCATGATATTTGAACTATTTTTATAAACATAGTAGTGTACAATATGTACCCACACGTTCTGCTATAAAACCTCAACAGTCAACAATACAAAGACAAAATCAAAATTTTAATATTAAAAAAAAATGATAAGGAATTACCTGCTCTATTGGCGCTAGGAAACAATAATAAATAACAAGTATATAATAATATCAATCATAACCATTTATAATTCAGTAATTGGTGTTTATTGAGATAAGATTAAGAAACAAAACAAATAATTAGGTTCAATGATTCATGTTGAACTAGGTCGGATAAAAAAATCGAGTAAATGCATAATAACGTAAATTCACAATTCGCAATACAAGCATGCAAATGAATTCATATTCAGAACACAAAGCATTGATAACCTTTTCTACTTTTTTTCAAAATAAGGGCAAAGGTACTGTTAGGACACTCACCGTTTAACATAAACAATAGATTTCTAGCCCACTGTTAGATTCCCGATGTCACTTCATAGACACCACACATTGTTAAGTGTTAGTTATTCACAGACTCTGTAATATAAATAAATCAGCGTTTAATTAATTATGTTAATGTAGGTACTTCAGAGATCAAAATAGTCTTCATCCACAACACAAGGAGTGGTACGTACTGGTACTGGCCTGCACAAAACTGTCAGTGCAAGAAAATTTACAAAATGACGAAATTGTCTGTCACTTCAGCAGTCAGTCTACATTCGTTCGGAAACTGAACGGGTCAACGGATATATTTTTATCTGTAAAATTATTTATAGAGAGAGATTTATGTTGAAATGTTTTGATTAGGTAACGCTTGTAAAGAATGAGTGTGTCAAATTTAAACGTTTGTATTATTATCTCACTTCTTTACATTTTTATTTCATTTTACAATTTTGTTTACATTTTGATTTTGTTTTTTGTGACTCAGATTACGTGATTCGGAATGTTCATTCTTAATTACTTAATCTGTCACTCAAACAAGAATACAATTAATAATGAGTACCAAATTCAAACTGTTCATTTGTTTAAGTTACCAAATTATCACTGACATACTAGGTTCTTAGTTGTGACAAGATATTTCCAAAAAAACAGAAATTGTTAGCTACCTATTTCACGGGAACATCATTTTTTATTCAACAATATAAACAATGGTAGTCCATATCGATCACTTTTGCAAAAAGAACGCGTCGCTGTCAGTCGCGCTTGTTAAACAAATGAGATTTCGATCAACCACACCGCACAGATCGTAATGTCGTTTTTCTGAGGAAACGAACAGCCATGGAGCCGATAAAAACACTAAATTGATATCCGCAGTCGGCAGAAACTCGACGACCACCCGCCGTTCGCGTAAACAAATTTCTGAGGAAATTTTCTTCATGCAATATCCGGTTCGGCTCACTATTGGAGCATTTTCGCGGCATTTCCACCACCGACCTATCACAACGGGCCACCTGTAGGTATGGCCAATCGGAGTTGTCTTACGTGAACACTGATCCTAATTGAGCCAATGCAATATCCGGTGAGCGATGCGACTACATCCTGCGCGAAAAGCCCGGGAACGGTCCGGGGCGGGACGACACCTGCGCAGCATCCCTACAGACGCCGCTCCAAGATCACATCTCGCGAAAAGTAATGATTATTTCTGTCCGCGGGCGTCTAGTTCCGCATACTCCCGCGGTGGCGCTGTGCACGGGAGTCGCACCGCGAATACGTACCTCGTTATATGGATTTTAAAACGTATTAACTGTATTGTAAATTGATAAATTACGTGTTAAAATATATAAAAGTGGAATATTAACAAACCGTGTTGCGTGGCTGTGTGTGACAATATATTAGTTGATGTGTCTGGGCGTATCACGGTACTAGCTTGTGCGATCGGTGTCCTCCATTAGAAACGATTTTCCAGGGACGGTGTAGGTTGTGCGAAATAAAACGGAAAATTCTCCAGTGCGTTAAAATATTGTTCAGGCTAGATGTGCTGGAATCGATGAGTGTTTTTGCAACATGTATCTATACGGGAGTGTATCGACCGCGCCGAGAGTACGGCTGGCTGGTTTCCAAAGCCGCGTCGTCCCCGCTCGCCCGAACCTACACGCTTAACGAGATAATCACGGACGATTTCGCACTGAACTCTGGTTTAAACTATTGTTATGAGTGTTAGCACGCATAATGCCCGTTGTACCGACCGCTCCGTGCGGCCATATCATCTAAATACAAAACGAGATCACTAAATGGCGCTTGGGAAGCTTCTGTCTGTGCTGGTCGTGGTAGCCATAGTCCTTGGCGACCATGAGGTCGAAAAAGAGAATAAAGCTAAGAAAACCCTGGCGACGGAGACGCAACAGAAGTACAGGAGTGCCAGCCCTGGGAAGGAGAAGGGGTCCTTCCACAAACTGACTACGTTGATGAATCGAACTGAAGACAGACGCCAGAACAGGAGAGGGGACAAGTCGTCTGTGGACAAACTGTTGCGGCTGAACAAGAAATACAACACAGACATGATGAACGACAACGAGGGCGCGATCGCGATCAACCAGAAGCTAACTCCCGACAATGACACCTTCTCATTGACGGAAAAAATGAAGATACTGCGTCCTTACGGGCCGATGTACGAGGCTGTCAACAAGAACCCTTACATTTCGAAGGCGACTGGGGTTTACTGCAGCTTCGAGAAGAACGGTCCTGAGAACCCGGTGAATATGTGCATGTGGCAGTGGAACTCCACGGTTTCAAGCCATGGACTTGGCTTCAAGGTGGTGACCGGGGCTGATGTGGTGGCGATGAACCAGTCGACACGAGGATTGAAGTTCTCAGGACCTACTACAGACGCGGACGGGAACGAAGGAGGTGGGTGGTTATACAGACCTTTTTGTGCGTGTTATTGTTTCTCGGAATGTTTTTGAAGGCGTGGCGAAGAATCGAACATCTAGAGGCTCTTTTAAATATTCGAAAATACTTCTCTATGGCATTCTTTTTTTAAATCTTGGTGTATTTGACATTTTCTATACAATCTTTTAGAATTCATTCCAAATTAATCTTAGGGATCATGTATATTTTTGCTGAAGATCAGAACTGTAGGATCATGCGTTTGATGTGTCTCTTTTGTATTGTTGTTTGTTAGTATGAAATATGGGTGTAACCGATTCCCATATATTTCTTTCTTTCTTTGATTTGTTCTATTTATCGATGGCTTGTGTTTACAGACGCTTTATGTCAAATGCGCAAATAGGTCTAGGTAGAATAGGTTTGGTAGGACTTTTGTTGAGAAAAAGGTTACTAAAACAAAGAATCTAATTATGAATACAACGGCAATATCAATCCATAGGCCACTGTCATGTGTCGTGTGATCCTTTTTTTAGTCTGATCTTTTTTGTCATTTGAGGCTAATTTGTCCATGGAACAAATGCGTTTTATCTGCTTTTACGTCGCTTTAGAACGTGACCGCAATGTCAGTGGCGTGAGATGAAAAATTGTTGCTTCGTATTATGACGCAGTTTTCGTAAGATATAAAGAATCTTAATTAAATAACGCCGATAAATACACGTTCTTTGTATGGACCCTTGTAATATATTTTTTAAATCTTACTGTCTATATTGAAGAGACATAGACTACCCTCTGTACCTAACTCTTCCTAAGAGCACCTAAAGCGGCCAAGCGTTAGTCGGATTTGCACACGATGGGTTCTGGATCTACTGAACTGATTTCGAAAATTCTTTTACCCATAGAAAGCCACATTATTTGCGAGTGTCATAGGCTATATAACATCATGCTACGACACACGAGATCGGGGCAGTAACCGGAGACGTTACTTAACACGGGTATAAATATCCACGTTGACGGAGTCGCTGGAAGAAGAAGCTAGTAAATTATATAGGTATCTACTGATTATAAACTTTACATATTAAAAACATCTAATGTCCGTATAGTTTGCTGTAAAATAATAATAATGATAGGTGCTTCGTTCTTTGCTGTGCTATTTTACAGGGGATACCCACATGTGCGCTTAATTTAGTTGATTGAGTCAGAATTTGGTAGTTAATACCCATAAATTAATGAGTCCAAGACACAACTTCTCTAAAAAAATCCCAAATAAATAAGTAAAAACAAAAAAAATAATTTTTGTTTTTATCCCAAATAAATAAATAAAAATTAAAAAAAAAACTGAATTTTAGGCGTAAAAACTCGATTAATTTTCAATTAACAATAAAATTTGATTTATAGTTGCTTTGGAATCAATAAATAGTTGATTGATTACGTTGACGTTACAAGTTACTATTACCATACAAAATCAATGGAGGAATCGCGTTTTGGCAGATTTTGAACGAGTTATTGAGAAAAAGCCTTTGTGACAAAATTCTTAAGGGTTCGATTTTTTCTATTGAGATACAGAACCCTAAAAACGTTTTGCGCCGCCAGACAAATCAATGGCCGAACTCCGTTACTTAACTAATTTGTCGCAGGCAGAGATCGATCTACAGATCGCATTGTAAAAAGATCTACAGGTCGTTAGGCTTGATTTAGAGACCTGTACTCCTAGATACGGAGCGTATTGTTAGGATATTCCTTTTTCAGGAGCCCTGACCACCGGTAGCTTAATTGGACCCTGTTCCCAATACCGGTGGGCTACTATTTTTTATATTTTTAAATGTTTTTATTTTTATATCAATATTTCACTAGACGCCTAGAGGCCTGACGCTAGAGGTCTTGGGTTCGATTCTCAGGTCGAGCAAAAGGTGTTACTGCAGCAGCTCGGAGTTAGGATATGTGCCCGGTTAATGACAATAGGCTCGCCCCCTATTACATGGGACCTAAACATACCGGCGAACTGTGGGTGTACATTGGTACACCTCTGCCTAGCCCTTCGGGGAATATAGGCGTGATGGTATGTTATGTTATTTATTTCAGAATCACTTCTATATTTGTTAGTAACAACGTAAACTTTTTTATTAGTGTTAGTGACATTTATTAACCCATATTATCCCAGTGTTCCATTTTTGAACGCATTTTTAAATTAGTGTTTTTCAAAAATGGAACACTGGGATGATTTGGGTTAAAAAAAAAACTGCATGAGGTACGTCGATCCTGGATCAATGATAGAGCTTTGCAGGTTGGTCAATACTGGTCGGACTCATTAAGTCAATCGACACGAAAGGAAGAGGAAGGTCGGCAAAACATTAAGCGTTACTAATATTTGTTCCTTGCGGGAATCGAACCTGCGACACGCAGCGCAGCAGCCAATCGCTCAGCCACTGCGCCAACCGTGCCGTCAATAAATAATTATCAAATAATTATTAAATAATGATCTCAACACCCACGTCGCGAGTGGGGGTATCTTTGACAAAGCTAACTTATGTTTATTTATAATTGGATTAATAGCCCTCTGGGGGAGTGCTAAAAGGTCACAAGTTCGAATCCCTGCCGGCGCACTATTGTTACTCCTACACGTTCTTAGTCGGCTTTAAAGTTTATGGGAGTAAAGGGAAATTAGTAATTTGGCAGTGGAATTGGCAGTTGCACCTTTCTGTTTAGGCAATGAGTTTCCGTCGGATAGTTTTTTGGAATTATGTCGTTTTCCGTGTATGTCAGATAAAAATAAAAATAAACCGCTAAGTGCGAGTCGGGCTCGCGCACGAAGGCTCCGTACTATTATTTATAAAAACGCCATCACGTATGTTGTATGGGTGCCCCCTTAAATATTTATTTTATTTTGTTTTTTAGTAAGTATTTGCTGTTGTAGCGATAACAGAAACACATCATTTGTGAAAATGTCAACTGTCTAACTATCATGGGTCATGAGATACATTCTGGTGACCGACAGACGGACGGAGTCTTAGTAAAAGGATCCCGTTTTACTCTTTGGGTACGGAACCCTATTTATCGCAATGTTGGGAAGAACGTGTAACTTGTATCTTCGTTAAGTGTATTTTTACACCTGTACACACTCACTCAGTTCATTAAAGTACTTTAATCAGGCCAAGGCACTTTTCACAAAAACAATCTAAGTATGAAGTAGCAAATACAATAACTTTCTTGGAACATGTTTGAGCCGTTTCAGGTTAAAACACTAGGGCCATGGGGTCCGAGCGTTCGTCTAGTTTTTCGGGACATGACCAAACGACTGGTCGACTTTTCACGTGACCAGAGGGCTGGCCTTTTCTTGGGCCAAAGAATCAGCGTTGCCATACAACGTGGCAATGCTGCCAACCTTTTGGGCACTTGTCCCATTGACAGCGATGCGTATGAGCTTCCTTTTTTTTATAAATTGTACATAGTTTGTAATTAAATTATTATTTTTAAGTTTTTATGTTTGAAAAATAAACAATTACCAGCAGTAGTCCTTTCTCCATATTTCCTATTCTATACGAAGGTTGATTATACTGCCTCGGTAGGCTAGTGGTCCTAAGCGCGACTGCTACGCTAGAGGTCTTGGGTTCGATTCCCCGGGTCGAGCAAAAAGTGTTATTGGGTTTTTCTATGAAATTCTCAATAGCAGCTCGGAGTAAGGATTTGTGCACGGTTAATGGCAATAGGCTCGCCCCCTATTACGTGGGACCCAAACATACCGGCGAAAGGTGGGTGTTCATTGTTACACCTCTGCCTAACCCTTCGGGGAATACAGGCGTGATGGTATGTTTATGTGTAATTAACAGCTAAAAGTAGACTGACTAACATTTGCATCTAAACGTGAGATATATTTAGTGTCCCTTTGTTTTCCAGTGCATTTCATTTAAATACTTACAGGTACGGATTTGTATTCGAATAATTATATACTAAACTAGCTGATGCCCGCGACTTCGTTCGCGTTCACTATTTTATTGGTTTCAATTTTGTTTTCAAATATAAACCTCTTTTTTTTTAATATAAGTAAATAATTTTTTAAAAATAAAAATAGCCTAAGTTACTTCTTATAACATCAGCTATCTGCTAGTGAAAGGCCCGTCAAAATCGGTCCAGCCGTTTCGGAGATAAGCCTGAACAAACAGACAGATAAAAATTTAAAAAAATGTTTTTTTATGTTAGTACCGTATATACTTTCATATGCATTTAGTGAAAAGCTTGTAATTTGAAATTACAAACAGACCCTTCAATTTTATTTATTTGTACAGACTAGCTAACTCGGCAAACGTTGTCTTGCCATTTTTTTTTAGGGCTATGAAAAATTGATGTTGGCCTATGTCAGACATACCCGATATGCACACAAAATTTCATAAAAATCGGTCTAGCCGTTTCGGAGGAGTTTGGTAACTAACATTGTGACACGAGAATTTTATACAGAGGATTATATTTTGAAAATTAATAGGGTGGGCCAACCGCTTTATTTTTACCCCACGCTATCAATTTCTCTCACGCTATCAAGTCTTTATTTACTGCTCCGCTCTCATTGGTCGTCATGTGACGTTCTAAACGTATAAATCTTACTGTTGAATCACTCTATCTATTGATGAAACACGCATTAAAATCCGTTGCGTAGTTTAAAAGATCTGAGCGTACAGACGGCGGGAAGCGACTTTGTCTCTATATAGAGATAAATTGATAAACACAAACAGCCAGACCCGGAACAACTACCTGTAGGTCATACAAATATTTGTTTCGTGCAGGAATCGAACTCGCAGCACGAAGCGCGGCAGCCAATCACTTATTAGTCACCGCGTCAACCTTAAACCAATCCGTAAAAATAATCATAATTAACGAACAATTATGTTTATTTTTAACCGACTTTAAAGAAGTAGGAAGTTTTGTTCTGACTCGTTGATCTGGTGGTTGCATGTGCTACTGCTGAGTCAGTCCTGGGTTCGATTAGCTACTAAGTTAACTAACGTGTTATTCGCATTAAAAGTTGATGGTGTGACACCAGCGTGTCTCGGAAAGCACACAAAGTCGTTGGTATTGCACCTGATCTGTCCCCGGTCTTGTCGGATTGCCGTTCCATCTGTTTTGAGAATGAAGGACGGGTGAGTGTAGGTACCTGTTTTTGCGCACACACTTGTGCACTATAAATGTGGACTGCGTATTTGGCTTGTCTCCATTGAAATTCAGATTGGCCGCCGTGACCGAAGTTTGGTCAGAAGAATTAATGAGTTTATTTTTAAACGCCAATCTGTTTAACATACCATCACGCCTGTATTCCCCGAAGGGTTAGACCGAGGTGTACCCACAGTTCGCCGGTATGTTTTAGGTCCCATGTAATAGGGGGCGAGTAAGGGAGCGAATCTGTTTCATTCTATTTAAAAGCTGAATGCAAGCGACTACTTATGTCCTCGGGCCATTTGCTAAATAAACGTAGAATGAAGAAGGCATTGAAAAATGGGAATAACTAGGTTTGCATATTTTCGGTAGATACTAGCCAAATGTCTGTCTGGTCTGCCGATCTTTAGCGAATGTCAGGGTTATCCGCCTAAATGTCGATTATCATGAATGTAGACTAAATTGCGTATTAAAAAAACCAGCCAAGTGCGAGTCGAACTCGCGTTCGAGGAGTTCGATGCCATTATATAAAAATACGGCAAAAAAAACATGTCTGTTGTATGGGAGCCCCCTTAAATATTTATTCTATTATGATTTTCAGAATTTGTTGTTATAGCGGCAACAGAAATACATCATTTGTGAAAATTCCAACTGTCTGATTATAATAGTTCATGAGTTACAACCTGGTGACAGACGGACGGACAGCGAAGTCTTAGTAATACGATCCTACTTTACCCTTTGAGTACAGAGCAGTAAAATCTAGCCTATATCTTTTCCAGATCCCAAGGTACCTCTTTCTCAAATTTCATTACAATCGGTTCAGTGGTTTCGCCGTGATGAGGCAACAAATATACATACAGACAAACAGTCTAGATTAACTAAAAACTGTGACCTTTAGATATATTGCAACGTCAATACAAACAGTTTATCATCCTGTTTTCGTTTTTTCTCTCAAGGTATTATGACGATACGTCTGGTGATAATTATAGAACTAAGATAATTATATTATTTTGAATACTTTTTCCATGGCATATGGAAAGAAACATCAAAATATTGAAAAGAAAAAATTCAATGTATTTTCCAGACCGATGTGGGTCACGGCATCTTAATGGAGACTAGCCAAGTACGCCGGAGATATTATAGTGCACAAGTGTATGCCCAAACACAGGTGCTCTCCCTCTACCCTAACTCTCATAGTCCGTTAAGACGGCAATCCGACACAACCAGGGAGAGATCAGGCGCAGGACCAACGGCTTTACGTGCTTTCCGAGGCACGGGAGTGTTACACCACCAACTTCCAAATATGGAAAACTCATTGGCACTTTTTTTTTGCCCGACCTGGGAATCGAATCCAGTATCCTACGCTCAACAGCCGCGCTTACCACCACGAGACCAACGGGGCGGGCATCAAAATATTATGACTAGATACAAATCTAGGAATCAGTAATGAGGAACAAATGTCGGTTATTTACAAACAGTTAAATTTCGTGTTAGCTTCGCTAATATACAGACTAAATAGTGCTGCTACTGACAAATTTACATCCGCGCAGCCATGTTTATTCTGTGGAACTCCTTCGGTGTATTTAGGTGAAGGTAAATGAGCTTGAGGTGAATCCTTAGCATCAGCAATTCAGCAGTGCAATTCTGTACAATATCTCCCTCAGCGAATTTGGGTAGACATACAAACATACCTGGTCAATTATTAATAAATACTTGTTTTTTTAGCTGTTTATGCTTGACAGTATTTCTGAATACACCACTTTCGAAGAACAGAATCGCTACCTTGTATATTCCACAGGTTTTTATATTTATATACACGCATACACATGAAATTCGCATAAGGGCTCTTTCAATTTATGCGTTTGGTTCCGAACCGCTGCGGGGCCGGAGCGGTGCGTTTTCCGGACACCGTACGGCGGATGTTCTTTATTTTCATACAGTTGACGCGTGACGTTTGTCGTCCTACCGTCGAGCGTGCGTAGTCCCGTCGCCGCCACAGGCGCCGCACTGCTGCCGCACCGCGCGCTTCGTATTAAAAAAAATATCTGTCCGTATGCAGTCCGGAAAAGGCACTGCTCCAGCACCGCAGCGGTCCGGCACAACACGCATAAATTGAAAGAGTCCTAATACATGTTTATAAATTGGCAAACACGTGTCATCTGCGTCGTTTTAAAAGGAAATGACCCATAAAGTTGCAATTTGGACAGTCGAACCAACCCGTGATTGCTACAAGAGATTCGTGGGGAACAACGGGACGTGGACTGTTGTAATCTAAGATTCCAGTGGCGCGAAATCTACGTCATTTCGGCATGACTGAAATATTGAGGTTAGTTAGAGGAATATGTCGTTAATACCCTAACTGCCTAGCTTTTTCCCAACTATGGTGGGGCCGGCTTCCAGTTTAACCGGATGCAGCTGAATACCAGTGTTTTATAATGAGTGACTGTGTGTCTGACCTCCACAACCCAGTTCTCTTTACTGGTTGTCAGATGTCCTGGCTTTTGACTATTCGTAACGGCTGTCAAATATCTAAGAATGACAGCCGGGACCAACGGCTTATATACAATTTGACTACACTGGTATGGTACGGTTCACTAATTTTTCAAAGATTGAAAGAAGAAAACCATCACGCCTGTATTCCCCGAAGGGTTAGGCAGAGGTGTAACAATGTACACCCACAGTTCGCCGGTATATTTAGGTCCCATGTAATAAGGGGCGAGCCTATTGCCATTAACCGGGCACAAATCCTAACTCCGAGCTACTACTGAGAATTTCATAGAAAAACCCAATAACACTTTTTGCTCGACCTGGGAATCGAACCCAAGACCTCTAGCGTAGCAGTCGCGCTTAGGACCGCTAGGCTACCGAGGTAGTTATTTAGAGTATTTTATTTTCCCGGTTTTCAAGTCCATCCCTGGACACGGCGTCACGAATTCCGCCATTTTCTAAGCAATTATTTTGGATGCGGCGTCGAGACGATCTAATAATAGTTTTGAACTCTTGCTACTTCAATTAGACGCACTGCATTAACAGTGGGCGGTTAAGCGCTAAGCTACAAGTTGAACAAAGAATTTTTAACGCATTGGTACCTTCTACATAATTAAGAAAAAAGGAATACAAATATAGTGTCGTAATAACTTAGTACTTTTTTTTTTTTTTTGGTGGGTGGGTAATCATCAAATAACTTCTCCCGCCCTGGGCGGGGCGGGAGGGAGTGTCAGACTTTTACTGACTAAAACCCACCCATGTTCCTTCTTGTGCCCTTTGCGTTCCGAGGGCGCGGTATCTCTTGCGAACAACCCGCAGCCCCGGCAGGCATCGGCCCTCAGTGGCCCCTTCATTTTGCTGACATCTCTTTGAGGCGCGCGTGGAACACGAACGCGCCGTCGACCCGGCCTGTCGTTATGCAACGTAAGGACGGTGAGCTACCCATTGCTCACCGTCCACAGGCCCGTATCTGCGGTGGCCGGGAGTCGTCTCGCGGCTCCCGACGTCCGGAGCGTCTACCGCGGCGGCTGGGATGGGAGAACCGCTGTCTCAACCGTTCCGCCGCCTCCTTCTCAAGCATTACTGCCTCGAAGAAGGAATAACTTAGTACTTAAGGCTGTGATTTCTTCAATTGGGTAGATGACACCACTAATCAATCGTATGAGCTGTCAAACGCAATTCCCCCGTAGATTTTGTATGACAATACTACACTATGACGTCAGTTTTTATTTATTTATTTAAAACTTTGGAAGACTTACAGCTAAATACATTGGTGATAAATAACAGAATGATTATCTGAAAGCCAATTACAAGTGTTCACGTCTAGAATTTGTGTAGTATAAAAGTGCTGTGGAACAAAATATACGCACTGCCAAATAATTTCAAAAAAATATGTAAATAGATCTACGCCTAAAATTTGTAAAAACTAAACTAAAATAAATGCAACAGGTTGTTTTTTGTGAGAACCAAGATGTTAAAATTTAATTTTGAAAAAGTAAAAGTTTATTGAATCTACGTTTTAAAAAAAAAACACACATACCATCACGCCTGTATTCCCCGAAGGGTTAGGCAGAGATGTACCAATGTACACCCACAGTTCGCCGGTAAGTTTAGGTCCCATGTAATAGGAGGCGAGCCTATTGTCATTAACCGGGCACAAATCCTAACACCGAGCTGCTACTGAGAATTTCATAGAAAAACCCAATAACACTTTTTGCTCGACCTGGGAATCCAACCCAAGACCTCTAGCTTAGCAGTCGCGCTTAGGGCCACTAGGCTAACGAGGCAGTTAAAAAAAAATCATTGTTAAACACATTTTTGCCGAACTCACACTTGTTCCGAAAAGATCAAAGTCGAACTGTTTGCACACCTTATTAAAGTATCCACTTACACGCACAACATATGAATTTTGCCTACAGTTTGTAGCTCACTCTAAATCAAATTTCATAGTTATTAAAAAGTTCATCAGGTTTTCAGGGCTAGAGTAAAAATAAAAAAATATATATACCATCACGCCTGTATTCCCCGAAGGGTTAGGGGGTGGGGGCAGGGGGTTAGGTTGGGCTAAAATGAAGTGCTTTTATTAAAAGTTGTGTCCTGGAATGATTTAATGGTGTCATCTACCCAATTCGAATAAAATATTTTCTAAATTTGTCTTGGAGATCACTGACATCTGTGAAGGAAAACATCGTAAGGAAACCTGGACTTATCTTACTACAATTATATGTGCTATAATTATATGTGTGTTGTATGAACGGATGTTTGTTACTCCATCACGCTAGAACGACTGGACGGATTTGGATATAATTTTAAATAGCACATGATCTATATTTATCCCTAAAAATGTACGGTTACCGTAAGATAATATATTAACTTTGACGCTGACGAAGGGCGGGCAGAAGCTAGTAATATCAGTCTGAAGTCGCCAATCCGCCTTGAGCAAGCGTGGTGATCAATACTCGTGCCTTCCCTGTATGAGAAGATGCCTTTGCCCTGTAAAGGGACAGTAATAGGCTGGTTTTATTAGAACTTATACACGTGCCAAAATGTGGGCGTTCAATAATACATAAACCTCTTTGGGTGAACCTTTAGAAATATTTATTATTAGCTTACCACACCATGGTGTGGGCAGTTAAGCAATTTATCACTTCGCTTTCTGTAGTATTGGCGCGAATTATTATGAGAATAGCTCATATCGTGGTTTAAAATGTATAAAAAGAAATAGTTGTCCGGGTTGAGTTTTCTCGTGGTCGCGTTGTAGGGGTTAACTGCCTCGGTAGCCTAGTGGTCCTACTAAGCGCGACTGCTACGCTAGAGGTCTTGGGTTCGATTCCCAGGTCGAGCAAAAATTGTTATTGGGTTTTTCTATGAAATTCTCAGTACCAGCTCGGAGTTAGGATATGTGCCCGGTTAATGGCAATAGGCTCGCGTCCTATTACATGGGACCTAAACATACCGGTGAACTGTGGGTCTACATTGGCACACTCTGCCTAACCCTTCCGGGAATACACGCGTGATGATGGCGTTGTAGGGGTTGAGTTTGGGGTTGATTTGTCTCGGGGTTGAGTTTTTGAGGAATCAGCTTATATGTAGCACACAGATCTAGTTGAACACATCAAAAGATTGTTATTCGATTATCTTAGATTGTTTATTGTGTTTTCTTTTTTTTTAAACCACAATTTTGTGTGTCTGCGCCATCTGAACACGGTTCCCCGTTGTCAAATACGATCATGTTTCAATTAGGCCAAATTCATTCACTTTATGTTTCATTATCTAAATTGAACGCTTTCCCGCCCACCGGGCAGATGTCCTTATATTGACGTGTCGCGGAGAAATATTGCAGAAGTACAATTGCAAAGGACGTACGAACTCATTGATATTAACGATTCGTACTATTGGTATGTTAATACTATTCATATAATATTTGAATTTCGAATTCTGATGACATGTTTAACTAAATTATTTTCTATATTATTTTTGGTTGACATTTTAAATTGTTACTATGTTATTCTTAAGATTTTATTACTGACTTCTCAAGAATTGTTGGCTTAACACTAAGCTCTTAGCACTAAGTTGCAAAATTGGCATAGCCATACAATACAACGTAGTTATGTTGCCAGCCTTTTAGGCACGTGTCCTATTGACAGCGAAATAGACGAATTTTTTGTGACCTATCAGGTCGCCTCCCCTTTTTGTATAAATTAAATTAGAAACTACATATAAAATAGAAAGTCACAATCCCTGGTACACACGGCTACATATCAAGCTATTCATTTCTAGTTTATGCTGATCTCTCATTGTATAGGATTCTCAAACAATGAGGGGTCAGCTTATACTGAAAATGTATAGCTTGATGCTGTACCCGCCTGCAGCAATTTGCAAACCCACAGCTTCGCGAATGAGACGAGCATAACAATATTCCTATTATTTATACGTTTTGTACTATAAGCTGTAAAATAAACGAATATTAATTAAGTAGATACTTTATTTTCATTATTGTTAAGACATGCATCTTTGTTTGTTTTTTTGTACATCTATTCCTACGCACTGACCTTTGATACCCCTACCCACGAGCTAAAACTCGCATGTGTATTCAAATTAGCCTTCGAAACATTTCCCTGCGTGATGGCTATCCCACGCGACCATTCCGCCATTACCGCCCACGTGGTGGCCGTAAAATGTTCCCTTTACATCATTTATACACAAAAATAATATGTTATGAAGGTAATTAAATTGTTCAAAGTAATACACACTATGAGTATAGAATATTGAGCTGAACTTTGTAATCGAATCGATGACGCAGCATTGTGGAAGACTAGCTGGACAATTCTGTATAGTTCCCTCTCGAAAATTTAGGTGAAGTGAGATTGAGGTGAGCTGTTATTCTTGGAGTTCTTGCACACGAGCGGCATGTTGCCCACGGCAGAGATAACTGCAGCCGTTGACGCGTCGGCGGGATATTAAACAAACTATCTTTTAAAATTAAAATTAGTTACCGCGTACAGTATGAGAGATCATCATCTTTGTACTAACACAATATTAAGTTACACACCTAAAAAACCATCATCATACCATCACGCCTGTATTCCCCGAAGGGTTAGGCAGTGGTGTAACAATGTACACCCACAGTTCGCCGATATGTTTAGGTCCCATGTAATAGGGGGCGAGCCTATTGCCGTTAACCGGGCACAAGTTCTAACTCCGAGCTGCTATTGAGAATTTCATAGAAAAACCCAATAACACTTTTTGCTTAACCTGGGAATCGAACCCAAGACCTCTAGCGTAGCAGTCGCGCATAGGACCACTAGGCCAACGAGGCAGTTACACACCTAAAAAAATTATAAAATATGATATCTTGAACATTTCTTTGTATCGCGACTGTCAATAGTAATGTGCTTAAGACACTGGCAATATTGCCATGTTGGATGGCAATGCTTAACCTTTGACAAGGAAGAAGCCAGCCCTTGGGTCACCTGAAGTTTCTTCAGTTTTTTTTAAGCGTCATCTAATTGTTTGTTAGTGGATTTTATTAACATAATGGCATTTCTTGTTGCAGGTCACTTCCTCTACCTGGCTGTGGACCCGACCATGGAGAACATGGTGATAAAGTCACCGCCATTCAGAGGGCTGTGGGAATTTTGTCAGGTATGGTTCCTGTTGTGTAAGAACGGTTCAATCTCAGGAACTACTGGTCCAAGAAAGGTTATATAGGCAATAATAGGCATAACATCACATTTCTACCCACTGAAGCGGAGCAGTGACTAAAGTCGGAGTGGAGCTGAAACGCGGTTGAAAAAAGCCGCGGGCAAAAGCTAGTCTTAATTGTAACAATTAATAGACTTGAATTAAGTGGCAGTAGGCAGGGCACATGCCACTCAGTGCTGATGGCTTATGGGGCCGCAAAGTTCTCGAATAGAGACCACGCACCGGCAAGCGCGCCGTTCTCCCATAAGGTGGACGGACGACCCGATTAGGACCGCAGGAAGACGCTGGATTCAGGCCGCTTCCAACCGGTCCTTTCAGAAGGAGAGGCCTGTGTCCAGCAGTGGGTGTACTGCAGCAGATGATGATAGACCTGACCATAGCAGCACATTATCCAGAATATCTTTTTAATGATTATTTCATGTTTTCCACCTACAGCTCGAAGCCAATCTCCATCAAAGCAAGATGCAGAACGCGAGCATCAAACTGGTCTCCGAATCCACGATGACTGAGGTGCAATGGATCGCTGGGGAGATCACTGGCAATAATTTTGATGTGTAAGTAACAAACCTATCATTTTAATCGTGTCCTTATACTCATTTTTTCTTTTCCTTCTTTACATATGTAACAGCAGTCATTACAATTGTGTGGATGACACCATTAAACAATAATTTCAAGACCTCACAAAAAATACAGTTTATTCTAATAACCTGATGAATTTTTAAATAACCATAAAAATCGATTTTTGTTTGCTTTGAAATGTCAAACACGCGACGTCATAGTTTAGTATTGTCATACAAAATCTATGGTGGAATTGCGTTTTGACAGCTCATAAAAAGTACGTCAATTGATTAGTGGTGTCATCTACCCAATTATCACTACCTACTGTTGGTTTGGCTTTGGGTCACTAAGATACAGAAATGCTTAGTGCAAATATGAAGTCTGTAGCTTCAACGGTTCAGCCGCTAAACCCTTGTAACACAGGGACAGACAGACGGATGAGAGAGAGCAGTAGTTTAGATCCTTTGGTTACCCATCCCTGACAATGAATAACTCTGTTTCACAGAATAACCGGAATCCCAGCAGTAAGAAATTACGGATGTAGATCGCTATAACTATTCATTCCAAGACACATCTTCTTTATAAAATGCACTTTCTTTTAGCCCACCCAAAAATAAATTCAATTTACAGTAAAATTTGATTTTTCATTGCATTAAAATCAATAAACGGTTAGTCCATTGACATGTCATAGTTTAGTGTTGTCGTACAAAATCTTTGGGGTAATCGCGTTTTGACAGCGCGTAAAAAGTATGTCAAATGATTAGTGGTGTTTTCGTATTGAAGGCTTGTATTGTCATTGTCATCATTATAAATCTCTCCAACGTTTTCAGTTGGCAACCATGGCGCGTCATGATCGGCAAGGTCCTGCAGGAAGTCCGGATTATCATAGAGATCACACGCCCGACCTACGTGAGCCTCTCACAGCCACTACCGCATATCGCCATCGACAATATAAGGATGATGGACTGTGGGCCTGAGCCTCCTGTGTATGGCGGTAAATGCGTACCTGGACAGCTGAAGTGCAAGATTATGAATGTAAGTTTATTTAAATTGTTACCTTATTTACAAGGCGTTACATACAAAAGTTATAAATACATGTCTGTTATATGGGAGCCCCAATAAATATTTCTTTTGTTATGTTTTTTAGTATTTGTTGTTAAAGCGGGAACAGAAATACATTATCTGTAAAAATTTAAACTGTCTAACTATCACGGTTCATGAGATCTAGCCTGGTAACGGACGGATGACAGCGGAGTCTTAATAATAGCGTCCCGTTATACCCTTTGGGTACGGAACCCTAAAAACTACTTAACCGGTTTTATAAAATCTTTCACCTTTGGGAAGCTGATGGCCCTCCCTTGCCTCATTCCAAATCGGATTGCCGTCCCATCAGATTATAAGTGTCAGGGAAGAGGGAGTGCACCTGTGTTTGCGCATACACAATGCGCACTCGACCTTTTCCGTATGTGGCTAGTCTCCTTTGAGAACCGCCGCTGTGGTTGAAGTTCGATCAGAAGGATATTATCGTTGGATCAAAGGACCTGGAATTTCGTGGTTTTAAATTATAATTAATCTACTAATTTTTTTTTCCTTTACAGAACGATTCCTGCATCAAGCTTCAGCAAGTCTGTGACCTGGTCAAGGATTGTGATGATGGGAGCGATGAGACACGGAACTGTGGTAAGTAGATGGTACCAGCAGGAGGTGGAGCGATGGCATAGACTTTCTAGTATGATCCAGTATTATGTATCAGCAGTATTATGGTTTATTATGCTAACAGTACATTGGCCTCGTGGTTGTAAACGCAACTGCTGAGCGTAAGGTCCTGGGTTCAATTTCCAGGTCCAGCAAAGTGTTATTAAGGTTTATCACAAGGAATTTCGTTGTAGCAGCCTGAAATTTGGAAGTGGTGTGACATTCCTGTGCCTAAAAATTCTGAGAATCTTACACTAGATTTTTCTTCGACCAAGTCAGAATGCCGTCCTATCGGACTATGAGAGTGAGGAAAGAGGTAGTGGGGACCTGTGTTTATGCACAAAATTCTGTGATACCTCATTGTATAACCTAGATTCTGTTCGCACTCACTTGTGTACCATATTATCTCCCACGTATTTAGCTAATCTCCATTGAGATTGGCTGCCGTTACCGAAATTCGGTTAGGAGAATATTATTAAAAACAATCGACGTGGATTCGTGGATTTATATTTGTCTAATTGAAAATTCCTTTGATTCAGACAAAATGCCGTACGGTTCATACTGCAACTTCGAGCAGGATGCGTGCGGCTTCGAGAACGTACCTCAGTAAGTAGCTGCACATACGAGCTTAGTTCTGCCAAAAAGAGCCAACCCACAATCTTTTAAGAACTAAATACCCAAACTTATACTTAAAATAGATTTTAAATTAACCAGTGTTAAATATCCATGGACATCCTCACAAAGCGTGCCGCTGACATGTACAAATATTGTAAAAAATTGATCTTAAAAGATTAAATATGGAGATTCTTGCCTATTCTCCTCCATACGAAACTCCCTTTTGTCTTCTATATGACGTTCAAAAGTGCCTTTTAATTAATGGCCTAATTGAAATAAGTAATTTAACTTTGACTTTATGTCCAGGACGACTGCCTTCTGCATCTAACTCTTGACCCAGCTAATAAGCGATAGTTTCTCCAAGCGTTGAACTTTGAACTGATTATAATGCTTCCCACAGGCCAATCCTCAGATGGTCTCGCCACAACGGCCCCACGCCAACCGACAAGACAGGCCCGGACAACGACCACACGTGCGGCGACCAACAACCACACCCTACCATGATGGTCCCCCTCCTCTATCCAGCGCATTTGAACCAGACCTGCGTTGGGTACTACTTCTTCGTCAACATGAACGTGACGGGTCCCAACCAGAAGAAGGCTGACTTCGCGTCCACCGCGGTGATGAGGACTGTGACCTTTAACCCGCCGCCGAAGGTCCACGGGAATATTACGTCGAGATATTATAATTGTTGCATGGTAAGTTTGTAGGTTTTGTATTTGGTACTTCGGAAAAGATAAATACCGACTAGGGTAGCCTATTAGATACTTATCTCTTCAATACAGACTGCCCTAACGGTAGGATTAAACAAACAGCCTTCTATAATATTGTTTTCCATTACGTAATAAAAAATACATACTTAAGTTACAAAAAAATCAAAATAAGTTTTGGTCACCTGCTCTTTCGGTCAGTAAGATACCTACATACATAGTACTTTGAAGACTGTAGCTTCAACAGCTTAGCCACTAGACCCTTGTGGCAGATGGGCAGACAGATAGATGAGCGAAAGTCACAGCTGCCTCTTTGGCTTAGTTATTGCAAGCGGGATGTTGCTGACAGGTAAAATGAGGTTCTGCATTCCATCAGCAGGTTGAGTTTTTCTATAAGAAATTCTCTTATCTCCAGCACGAAGCCTCAATCTTGCTAATGGCAACAAAGAGTATCCTACTGATCTTCACTAGTTTTGTTTAGGACAAAGTCAACAACAGACTTGATGCAGTGTTTCCCCAAACATTTAACTAACTGCCTTGGTAGCCTAGTGGTCCTAAGCGCGACTGCTACGCTAGAGATCTTGGGTTCGATTCTCAGGTTGAGCAAAAAGTGTTATTGAGTTTTTCTATGAAATTCTCAGTAGCATCTCAGAGTTAGGATTTGTGCCCGGTTAATGGCAATAGGCTCGCCCCCTATTACATGGAACCTAAAACATACTGGCGAACTATGGGTGTACCTACATAGGTACACTTCTGCCTAACCCTCCGGGAAATACAGGCGTGATGGTATAATAACTAAACTAAACAAAGCTCCTCCAAGACTAACCAAGTTTTCCATCCACAGATAAGGTTTTACTACACACAGTACGGACGGAACTTCGGCTCTCTGAGCGTGAACGTGGTGGAACTGACGAAACGCGGCAACATCACCACGTCCGTCTGGTTCAGCACTAAGGACATGGGCCAGCCGTGGTACAGGGCTTCTATCTTCCTGCCGAATGTTACTAGAAGGTAAGCAGTTTCCCTTCTAAAGTTCTTCTCAACAATAAACAATGGTATATTCAGTAGTGTCTACTGCCTACTTTTGCCAAATAATACGGTTACACCCCAAGTATTTTAAATAAAAACATTAAAAATCTAGTGTCCCAATTTGTTGTCTTTTAGTTTGACGTTAGATGGTTGTATAGACTTAATAAATAGGACCAGCTTATTAAAGTCCTACAGCAGAGCAAAAGCCTTTTTTCATACAAAAAAAAGGCAAGAGTAATGATTACCACCCTAGCTTAAAGTGGATTAGCTATCTCAAACTTATATTCATTGAAACTCTAGGTTTGTCCGACATGTTTTCATATACTGGTATCAGATATATCAATCGGGTGAAATATATTTAGGTTCATCATCATCATTTCAGATGTAGGAAGTCCACTGTTGGTCGTAGGCCTATATATTTAGGTTACTACACCATAATTTAGTCTATCCTTCTATTATTATAAACACGAAAGTTTGTGACGATGGACGGATGGGTGGATGGATCCATGATTCACGTCTTAACGGCTAATGATATGATGTGAATAAATCTCTTTCTTCCAGATACTTCCTAGAGTTCAAAACTCGAATGGGCATGCGAATATACTCGGACTCAGCGATAGATGACTTCTCGATGGCTCCGGAGTGTTTCGGGCTGAACATGGACCCGAAGGAGCTAGGAGACTACAATTATTACGATCCATCGTTTGAGGAGCAGACTACACCACATCCTGCGTTTGCTGAAAAGCCTTGTAAGTTTATTTTACATTTTACAACCAAAAATTCCAGGTCAAAAGTTTATCTTTCTCGACACTATTTTGTGTACGTTTGATTACTATTTAAATCCCCTAACATGTGTTTCAGCCGTAATTGTGTCAAATGTGAATAAAAATAGGATCTTGGTTTATTTTCTTGATTTATAGTCAGCGCAAATAAAGCTGAGCAGATTTTATAGAATTATTATTGATAATGAAGTCGAAAACAACTGAAATAAAGTTGAATATTGCGTAAAAGCGTGCCAGACAAATGCCGCACGACATTATATCTTGCACACAATGTTAAACCTTATTTGTGAGGTGCTTTAGTTGATTATTGATTCTTCTTCCACAGTCTACCGTTTCACTACCTGTGGAGCGACAGGTCGGTTCGGTCCGAACCAGACGATGTGCGACGCTGCGTACAACAACACTCCGGTATCCGTCAGCGTCATCCAGAGTCCTCCATATCAGGGTATCCAGCTTTGGGAGGTGCCTGCTGAGGGATTGTATACGTGAGTAATATTGTTGATTTTTAGTCGATCTACCAGCTATTTGAAGAAATTCTGGAGACTAGAAAGATCATCATTGTGTACGCAGTAGATCTAAGAAAAACTAGTATTAATATTAAAGTTAGCTAAAAACTGCCTCGGTAGCCTAATGGTCCTAAGCGTGACTGCTACGCTAGAGGTCTTGGGTTCGATTCTCAGGTCGAGCAAAAAGTTTTATTGGGTTTTTCTATGGTATTCTCAGTAGCAGTAGAGTTTGGATTTGTGCCCGGTTAATGGCAATAGGCTCGCCCCTATTACATGGGACCTAAAACATCCCGGCGAACTGTGGGTGTAAATTGGTACACCTCTGCCTAACCCTTCGGGGAATACAGGCGTGATGGTATGTTGTAATAAAGTTGATAAAGTTTTTTATAAGATAGCTGATGACAGATAAGTGGGTGAGACGTGCCGAGAAGCTTAGTGGTGTACCATCGATAAGGCCGCTGTGCCTGTATTGCCAAACGTTGATGATGGTAGTACACTACCATCATCAACGTTTGGCAATAGTAGTAGTACACTACGTGGTACTAATTGTGGTACTTCTGCTACTGTTCTTAATCCTACTATTTCCTTTAGGTTGATAGCAACTGGTGCGAGTGGTGGCCTGGGCTCGGCATGGGCGGGAGTGTCTCATGCAGCATCTGTGAGAGCACTCGTCGAGTTACACAAGAGTGAACGGGTCTACGTACTAGTCGGGCAGCAGGGAATCAACGCTTGTAAGAAGGTAAGGACTACAGGAGTGTTTCATTTTTTTGGGACTATCCCGCTTCATTATTCCCTGCCACTGCATCTCCTGGGTGCCAGAACCAACAGTGGTGACTATCAGAAAAGGAGTGAAGTTCGACGAGTCCCGAAGAATCTAATTAACTGTCATATTAACATTTTTCTTTATTTTACTTAAGATCGGTTTGATCTAGACTCTAGTCTAGGTCAGAGGTGACAGAGACAAAGTCGACGATGTAGTGTGTACCCAGAAGAAGCCTGTGCCTTTGAACTTTGAAGAGATTAAGGTTGAATGCAAATAAGAACAGCGGACGAGTAAGAAAAAATATCATGTCTACTCCAAACAAGAAGGAGATAAAGGAGAAAAATTATTGATTCAAATTCTAGTTAATTTTTGTAAAATCTACTGAGAAGGTCAAAAATTTACACCCTAGGGAAGCCGAAGGTTCGCTAAGTAAATAAATCAAATAAACAAAAAATTGGTAGGCTGTTTATACATTTTGGCGTGTTCAAGTCTTTGTAATTATCAATAGATTAGCGTGGGAGTAGTGTGGGCTTCCATGCGCTAGTGGAAGATCCTCAATATCATATAATATTAAATTGTCACCTACACTCGTTTCTTTGGTATTTATATCCTCATCTTCCCACGTGCCGGCTGCCCACAAAAATGATCAAACCAATAATTTCTAATACGTAGCTAGTAAAATGTGGGTGTATAATATTATTACAATACAATATGCCCTTCGGAGATGGATACTCGCGTTGTCAACCGAACATTAGTGGTAAATACTTGTACTTCAAAAACCACTCTTGTTGCTACCGTTATAAAGGTGCTGTCAATGTCAAATTCATGCCATTGTACAGACGTGAAGTTTTGTTGAGGCGCTCCCACATTTGCCTGTAATTTAACGTTAAAGTTTTGATTTTGAGCATTACGTTACAATAGTGCCTCCTTGATTGACGAGCTTCGTTTATAAAGTAACATTTCACACTTGGCTGTTATACAAACTACGGAACCCTACAATGCTCGTGGCCCGACACGCACTTGACGGGTTTTTTAAATCGTTTCGCACACAATTTTTTAAGTAGAACTTCTTTAAACACGCTTGAGTTGGGAGTAAGCTGGTGAATGCGTGACGAGAGCGTTTCGGAAATGAGTGTGATCGGGCGAATGGAAGTTGAGAGGGAGATATAAGTTGGTGAAGATAGAAAGAGAGAGAGTTACGTTTAATATATTACTGTAGGAGCAAGAGAGAGCAGTGTGCGCGCTCATTTTCTTTCTCGCTTCCTTAAGTGACAATTTTTTTAAGTTAGTCCCTTTACTGATTCTCACGTATAACTTTCTGCCCTCAGACGCTTTCAGCCCAAGAGGCCAATCTCGAGTGTTCCCGACGTCAACCAAATGACACCCAAGGCCAAGTCTTTACTAGCAAGACGCATGAAGTGAGGAGCATGCAAGTCAATGATGGAGGGGGCGGCGGGGGAGGAGCTACTTATGTGTTCTTGGTAAGTGAGGGGTGAGTGGGTGTGGGTAGTACTAGAGCTCTTTGTGAAGGAGCTCATCCGGGGAAGTACTACCACCATACCTATTCCTGTCGCAAAGCAGCGTTGCTGTGTTCCGGTTTAAAGGGTATGGGTGCCGGTGTAAAAAAAAAAAAGGCACATGAGACATTTCAGTTTTATTTCTGGGAAAGCAACGCATTTGCAAGGCCTCTGGTATTACAGATGCCTATAGGTAGCGGTGACCACTTAAAATCAGATGGGTTGTGGGTTTGTTTGCCATCTATGAATATAAAAAACGATAATTAATAGAAGAGTTCAGTTTCTAACACCAAATGTCTTCCAACAGCTCGACAAAGATGGCCAGGCCTTCCCCCTACTGGTTGCTGGTGGAGGGGGAGGTATATCCGTGGGCAGCTTCCGTGATGACGGGTCGCAGCACGCGAGGCCATTGACCAACGCGACTCCAGAGTCAGGGTACATGTATGGACAGCCTGGAAAAACTTCAGGTAAAAATGATTTGAATTTGGCTTTTTTTTATACCAGCTTCTGCCCGTAACTTCTTTCACGTCAAGTTTAATATATTATTCCACGGAACCGTACCTACATGTTTTAAGGGTAAAAAGTATGTGCTATTCCAGACTACAATCTCTATATTTATGCCAAATTTCATCTAAATCCGTTCAGCCGTTCTGGCCTGAGTAACATCTATCAATCCATCTAAACTTCCGCATTGAAAATGCCGTGTTGAGAAATGCAGTAAGTACTACAAGAGTTGAATTTTATTAAACATTTGTTCCTTGACAACAAAATCCTAATGACGCCGAAATTCTGCCTATTACTGAACCGTGTGCTTTACCCAGGTGCCGGCGGAGGCTGGCTGGCCCGCGCGGGCCCCACTACTCCGGGCTTCGAGCTGGTCCGCGGGGCCGCGCTACACGAGGGGGGCGCGGGGGGCGCGGCGTGCGCGGGGCAGGCGCACGGGGGCTTCGGCGGCGGCGGGGGGGGCTGTCTGCGCGGCGGCGGGGGAGGGGGGTGGCTCGGTCAGTATCGCTACTAATTACATACAAGATAAGCACCTGTTTTTATAGTTTTGTTACATACCTAGACAAAGACATCCCTCCAGTCTTTCCATCCTTCACGCTTCTGTGCCTCGTTTATTCAGTTTTGGAGGAACCTATTCAGTTCGTCTCGCCATCTTCTTCGTGGCCTACCGTGACCCCGATTCAATGTCTCAGGGCATTAGCTTTGTGCAACTTTACTCCAATATATTTAAAAAAGTATCGTTACGACGCCATCGTTGTTTTAATGTTCCCTTGAAAATAGTTAAGCTAAATGGTGCTGATGCACGCGTCATGTTCGTGAACGGGCGCTGTCACTTGGGATTAGTCATCTCGTTACTGCCTCATATCTTTATTACTTTTTTAATTGTTTTATATTGCATTTCACCTTCATTATATTCATATGAAGCAACAAGAATTTTGTTACCAGAATTTTATAAAAACTTAATTGAAAAGAAGAAGATCCGTAGAGATCTTGCTCGTTCTTCTCCATAGAGACTTAGAGAACTACCTACGTTTTGGAACGACCTACTAGCTTTAACTTTCTGATTAACGACTTCTTGACAATTCAAATGTGCCTGTAAATGATTTGTTTTTTTTTTTTTTGTAACAAACTAGCCTTTGCCCACGACTTCGTCCGCGTGGACATTTTTACCCGCGTTAAGTTACGTGTTTTGTTACTGCTCCTTGTATAGCCTATGTTACTTAGGAATAATGTAGCTATCTATTGGTGAAAACATGGTTAAAATCGGTGCAGCAGTATCGGAGTTTAATCGGTACAAACAAACAAACAATCTTTCCTCTTTATAATATTAGGAAAGGTAAGACTTGGATTTATTCCGCCTTGTTATCCAGGTGGCAACACCAACGACAATGGCGGTGCACACGGTGGCGGGGGCTGGTCCTACGTGGCCGCCAGCAGAGCTGTGAGGGACTATAGTGATGCAGCTGTAGCACCCAGGACTGGCCCCGGAGAACTACTTATATTTCCAGCTATACACGTGAGTATTCATTAGATTTGAGAGCTTAATAATACTGTAATCTAAAACTACAAACTTATACTAGGTGGCCCAATCGTTGAATATTATATAACATTGATTTTTTGGACAGTCATTTAAAAGACGGATTGCCCCGTTGGTCTGCTGGTTGAAAGCACGACTGCTGAGCGTGGGGTCCTGGATTTGATTCTCAATTCGGACAAAAAGTCATAGAATTTTTCTATTAAGAATTTCTTAGTAGCAGCCCAGAGCTTGCAAGTTGGTGGTGTGACACCCTCGTGGCTCGGAAAGCAAGTGAAGCCGTTGATCCTGGGCTGATCTTTTTTAGATCTCGTCAAATTGCCGTCCCATTAGATTATGACAGTTAGTGAAAAGGGAGTACACCTGTGTTTACGCACACACTTGTGCACTATGAAATCTGCGTATTTAGCTAGTCTCCATTGGGATTTGCCGTCGTGTCCAAAACTTGGTATAGAGTCCTCTAGAAGATAATGGGTAAAGTATTTTAAATTATTGTCAGTCGTTAAGCCGAATTCTCGTCTGTTTTCTAATACTGCTGTGTCCAGGATTGTGACTGTGACTACCGCTGTGTGGCTCTCAACGAGTACCGCAGTGAGGTCAAGTGCTACTGCCCCGCCACTTGGACTACGGACGCTCACGACCCTACCAAGTGCATACGTAAGTTTATTGAAGTCTCTTTCTCTCTTTTGATTTCTTTTTTGGAGTTACTTAGTTGGCCTTTATTCTGATTTGTCAATGAAGTGAGCTGCATCTCACTTACAATTGTTATCTTCAAGATATAACTTAGTCACAACACAAGTAATCATATTAAACATTTTAAGAAACCCCTGACAGAAGAATAAAGATCCCTACCGCAGCTAACAAAAGAGCGAATCTATTTTGATAAAACATATCTAAGAACCATCGCTAAGACCGGCTTTCAAATAAAAAAAAAACAGATTCACCCGTTTAAGAGCTACGGTGCCACAGACAGACGTACAGATACGTCAAACTTATAACACCCCTCTTTTTGAGTCAGGGCTTAAGAAAGGAGATGTGGTTTTGTTCACATTTTGATAATATTTACGTTAAAGAAAAGTTTTACATTTCAGTTAAATTTATCATGTCTGACAGAACAGACACATTCTAAGGCTCAAAAAAATTTTATACTTCCCTTTATTTACTTCGTTTTACTCGTGACATTTCACCCTTTTCTTTTAGAAATATTAAATACTAGCTGTTGCCCGCGACTTCGTTCACATAAATGTCGGTTATATTTAAAATCGAACTCGAAAGGCACGTGGCGCCATCTATTATCATAAGAACGTTATTGTTGTTTTCCTCGGGAACAGTGCTTTTATTCGGAGTGAAAGGTACCCTATGTCCGTTTCTGTTGACTTGACAACGTAAATGCAAAATTTCAGGATGATCGGTTTGGTGGTTTAGGCGTAAGAAGGTAACAAACATACTTTCGCATTTATGATATTACTAGCTTCTGCCCGCGACTTCGGCCGCGTCTAATTTGATAAATTATCCCACGGGAACCGTACAGTCTTACGAGATAAAAAGTATCCTATGTGTTATTCCACACTACAATCTATCTCAGTGCCAAATTTCATCCAGATCCGTTTAGCCGTTTAACCGCGAAAGAGTAACAAACATTCATCCATCTATCTATCTTCACAAAGTTTTGCATTTATAATATTCGTAGGATTCCCGTGGTATATTTAACCTTTAGGAAGAAAAGGCGACGATGGTAATCTTATTTTCAAGTTCTAAACAATTATGCAGGTCCTTATTGGTCCATATTTTAATAATTCTTGTTACAGTGGAAGACGCGTGGCCTCGTACACCATGGGTAGTGATCATTGTGCTCTCAGTCGCCGTGTTCGTGTGCGCGCTCGCTGTTCTCTGCGTCTGTTTGTATCTGTGTAAGTATCTCTACAGCTTCATGGAGATCTTCTTCATTTGCTTCGGGTTTTAATGTATCATCATTCATGATATCAATACCATTAAATATAATAACGGTAAAAATGACATTGTTAATTTCACCTTTACTGAAATTTCCAATCACAATCTTGTCTACAATGTATTTATTTGTTTATATCATTTACAACTATTATTAAAGGTAGAACCCAATGCAATAGTGAAGCAAAACTAATAATAATATCTTATTTTCTAAAACTTATTACGTATTATACTTATGAATTCCACTCATTCTCTCTTCCATATCCTCTGCTATTATTTTTAACACACAGTACTCACCATAATGTTACTCTGCATGGATACTTGAACGTTTTTCGACTTTGAAGACCACAAAATTAGTCATTTTAGTGATCAAATGAAAAAACAAATACAAGAAATTAAAATTAATACTTGCCATTATACACAAAATCTGATAACAACAATTTATCCACCAGATAACACATACCAACGCAAGAAGGAAGCAGAACAACAGCAGAAGCGTCTTCTAGAACAAGATGTACAACTTCAACGATTGAGGAGTGCTCCGGGAGGGAATGATAACCTCACCATGGCCTTCAACCCTCACTACGGTAGCGAGAGCATACTGCCGCAGGGTATCGACGTGAGGGGCTTGCCGCAGGTGTCCAGGGAGAGCCTGAAGCTGGTCAAGTAAGTATGGATTTGGAACTGTTCAAGCAGCTATAGATATGACTCGATTATAATTTAAAATAATTAATTTAGTAACTTTTCATTCCTCACCTTGAGAAGAATGAAAATCAGATTGGTGATTGCTGACGAATTCATAAAAATATCTTTAGCTTTTCTTAAAAAAAAAAAAAACGTTGTTCCAACCAGATTTTATTCCTGGATTGTGAGTTTGTTTGCATACACAAAATGCTACCCAGATCTACTATCTGTAGGTCATACTAATATTTGTTTTATGCGGGAATTGAATTCTTGCCACGCAGCGCAACAACCAATCGTTTAGCTACTGCGCCAACCGTCATACTGCTGCGTCCTATTACGCAGGCTCCTAAATCTTTCTAGATCTGTTTCTTACACGTGTCTCTAGGTCTGTCAGGAGCCCGAGGTGAAAGGCCTACATGTATTTCGCATTAGTAGCTTTGGGGCCTCCAATCAACTCCAAACAGCTTTTTAGCCTTGAATAGGACTTGATTAAGAAAGCTTAGCTTCATGTGATTTGGGGACCCCCAGAACCGGAGGCTCAGGGCTGGCAGCCAGTGTCCGTCACATAAATTAAACAATATTCTTCCATCCTCAGGGCCCTTGGCCAAGGCGCCTTCGGCGAGGTCTACCAAGGACTCTACCGCCACCGCACCGGCGATACCGTAGAAATGCCAGTAGCTGTGAAGACATTGCCAGAACTGTCTACTGGACAGGCGGAGTCCGACTTCTTGATGGAAGCTGCTATCATGGCGAAGTTCAGTCACCCTAACATTGTGCATCTGATTGGCGTGTGCTTTGATAGGCATCCGAGGTACGTTATAAAAATTGAAGATTTTTTAGTGCTTGCTAGGGTTACGATCCATCTGAGGAATCCTCCTCGGATGTGTCCTAGTTTAGAGGGCATCCGGGTGTCGTCCGGAAGGGGTTTTCAAAAATCCCGAACACATTCGAAATTCTTTTTGTGTCAGCAATAAAATAACATGAAAATGTGAACGATGTTTTTATCACACTGTAGACCAAGATTTTATTGTACATTGATGATATCCTTCCAACAAGACATTACATCTTATTTATCCTTTACAATTAAGAAAAATAGTAAAGCCCATAAAGCAGTTGGTCCTGGCTGTTATTCGTAGATCTTTGACAGTCGTTACGGATAGTCAGAAGCCTGGAAGTCTGACAACCAGTCTAACCAAGAGGTATCGTGTTGCCCAGTAACTGGGTTGTGGAGGTCAGTTAGGCAGTCGCTCCATGTAAAACACTGGTATTTAGCTGCATCCGGTTAGACTGGAAGCCGACACCAACGTAGTTGGGAAAAGGCGAAGCAGATGATGAATTAGGAAAAATAGTAGATAAGCACTTGCCTAATCGAGTCTTAGTTTCCGTAGACTAAAATTATCCACCTACATCTGATAACTACTTTAGCCACTATCAATTTCACCATCAGGTTCATAGTCTTGGAACTCCTGGCGGGTGGTGACTTGAAGAACTTCCTCCGTGAAAGTAGACCGAAGCCCGAGCGAGCCAGCGCCCTCACTATGAAGGACTTGTTGCTCTGCTCCATCGATATCTGCAAGGGATGCCGGTATCTTGAAAGCAAGAGATTTATTCATAGGTAAGGGTTCTCTGCCGGGGCTGCGGGTTGTCTGCCGGGACTGCGGGTTGTTCGTATGAGATACCGCGCCCCCGGAACGCAAAGGGCACAAGAAGGAACATGGGTGGGTTTTAGTCAGTAAAAGTCTGACACTCCCTCCCGCCCCGCCCAGGGCGGGAGAAGTTATTTGATGATTTCCCATCCACCAAAAAAAAAAAAAGGTAAGGGTTCTAGAAGGCTACTTGAATATGTATGTCTGTGATTTTTTAGATTGAGAACTAGACCTTTTTTAAAAAAAATTGAGGAATTATTACTTGACTTTAGATTTTGTTTGTTTGCCCTTTTCCCATTTCATTTTTTAATGATATATCCTGAGATTTTGGTCCATGTTGCATATTATTATGCTATGTCATTTTATACATCAAAATATTTTTTTATTATCAATACTAGTATATAAAGCTGAAGAGTTTGTTTGTTTGGTTGAATCTCAGGAACTGCTAGTTTGAACTGAAAAATTATTTTTGTGTTGGATAGTTCATTTATCAAGGAAAGCTATAGGCTATATAGCATCACACTACGACCAATAGGTAAGGGGCAGTAACCAAAGACGTAACCTAATGCGAGTGAAAAAATTACGCTAACGAAGTCGCTGGCAGAAGCTAATAATGGATAAAAAACCAACTGTCTAATCATCTCCCAAAGTGACTAAAATTTAGTTCAATAAGTAGATTTTTTTCCTAGATATAATTCCTCAAGCCTCTTACAAGAATTAATTCGTAAAACATCAAATTCAGGGTACGCACACTGATTTGTAAATCATGTAAATACCTTTCTGAACAAGTCTTTATCCAACAAACGCGTAGCCAAATACCATTAATTTGTCTCATTGGTTCTTACTTTCTCAAGACACTTCTTCCACTAAGATCTCATCTTCATTCCCAGGGACATAGCAGCCCGGAACTGCCTCCTGACGTCCCGCGGTCCAGGCCGCGTGGTCAAGATCGCAGACTTCGGGATGGCGCGAGACATCTACCGCGCTGATTACTACAAGAAGGGAGGCAAGGCCATGCTGCCTATCAAGTGGATGCCACCTGAAGCTTATATCGACGGCGTGTTTACTATCAAAACTGATGTTTGGTAAGTGATTTTGGAACGAGCAACTAGCTTCAATTTTCTGACTTACCGACCGACTCCTTGACATTTCAGAAGTGCGTATGGTTTTATTGGAATATTTGCTTTTACTTTGACTACCTATATCTTCCATTGGTTGGAGTATCTCAGTTTACCCATTTCTTAGTTTTCGACGGCCCATTGGTCTCGTGGTCGTAAGCGCGGCTGTTCAGCGTGGACTCCTGAGCTCGATTCTCAGGTCTGCAAAAAGTGTTATTGGGTGTTTCCATTACAATTTTCCTCAGTAACCGCCCGGAGTTTGCAAGTCACTCAATTACTTAAGTTGATGGTGTGATACCCCCGTGGCTCAGAAAGCACGTAAAGCAGTTGGTCCTGCGCCTGATCACTCCCCGGTTGTGTCGGACAGCCGTCTTAACGGACTATGAGAGTAAGGGACGAGGGAGTGCATCTGTGTTATACTTGCACTATCATATCTCCAGCGTACTTGGCTAATCTCCATTGAGATAGGCCGCCACGTCGTGACCGAAGTTGGTCTGGAGAATATAATCCTAGTTATCATATAACTTCCTCTAATCTCAGGTCTTTCGGAGTGCTGCTATGGGAGGTGTTCTCATTGGGCGTGATGCCCTACACCGGCTGTGCCAACAGGGAGGTCATGGAGATGGTCTCCGGAGGAGGCCGGCTGGAGAAACCTTATGGTAAGCCACGATGATCACATGTTGGTTTACTGGCCCTTATGTTAAAATGGACAGTTTTGGCAGTTAATAAAGCTTAATTTAGATTTTTCAATCCCAGAGATTATTTTGTCTTATATTGATGAATAGCAGGGTTTATCTTTGAGAGTGAGAGACTCGTCCAGGTCACATAATCGGTTCGACCGCTGCACGCGATTGGTTCGTCAGTCGGACCAATCGCGTGCGGCATCGGCGCCCCAAAAAACTCAAGAAGGAACCTAAAAATTAGAAAATGCAATTAACGTTTGTGCTCACGATTCGTGCCGGTAATATAATACGCCTTGTTTCATATACAGGGTGTCCTCAAGAGATATACAGGCTGATGTGCGAGTGTTGGAACCCGACGCCGAGCGAGCGGCCGTCGTTCGCGCACATGTACGAGAGGATGCAACGGTTTGTGCAGGTTAGTGTGTCTCACTCATTTATTATGTAATCCGAAAATAATCTTAACAGCTTATTTTGTAATTCAAGAAAGTTTGACCGGCCACCGCTGCCCTTATCGACGGAATAGACATTTCACGTCGAAAAATATAGTAGATTTTTTTTACAAAATGGCCGCTCGAAGACGGTTAAAAAACTTATTGATATTAAACAATTAACCTACTTTTTAGGGAAGTGTTCCTCTGAGCTAAGATTACTTATATTAAAACCCTTACATATTTAATATTGAATATTACACTTTATTTTTAGGCGACATTTTCAACCTACATCTGAATTTATTTTCTGTTATTATTAATAATAAAAAACATAGACAATCAAATTCTTGCCATTTGAGTAAAATACTTTTCAACATGGACGCTTTAAAGCGGTTGAAACGATGCAACTGTCAACATTTATGTGATCTATACTTACTGACTAATTATAGATGTCACCACTAATCAATTGACGTACTTTTTATGAGCTGTCAAAACGCGATTCCTCCATAGATTTTGTATGACAATAACTGTGACGTCATTTATTTGCCAACTTAATTGACTAACAATTTATCGATTGTAAAGCAACTAAAAATCGAATTCTAGTTATTTAAAAATTAATCGCGTCTTAGGGGCTAAAATAAAGTGTATTTTTTAGAAAATTTGCTTTATGGAATTATTGTTTAATGCTGTCTAGTACCGTAACGACGTAACGCACCGCATCAACTCCGGGTGGATGAAATGGCGACAGGTCACTGGAATAATTTGCGACACACGGATGCCCATTAAGTTAAAGGGGAAAATATACAAGTCCGTGATAAGACCTGTCGTACTGTATGGATCGGAATGTTGGGCCGTGAAGAAGACGGATGAAAAAAGATTGCATGTAGCGGATATGAGAATGTTGAGGTGGATGTGAGGTGTGACTAGAATGGATAAGGTAAGGAATGAGTATATTAGAGGAGGTTTGAAAGTAGCGCCAGTGATAGAAAAGTTGAAAGGGAACCGTTTGTCTTGGTATGGCATGTGAAGAGGAGGGATGAGACGCATGTGACCAAAAGAGTTATGAATATGAATATGGGTGGATGGAGGGGAAGAGAGATTCCAAAGAAAAGATGGATGGATTGCCTGAAGAATGATATAAAAGAGAAGGAAGTCAGCGATAGCATGACGGTCGACAGGACAGCATGAAAGAAGAAAACGTGTTGCCCCAACCCCAAGTAACATGGGATAAGGGCAGGAAGATGATGATGGTGTCTACTACCCAATATGAGTACTAATTTTAGAATCTTCGATTAATTTATGTGACATTTTCTGTTTCCACCCGCCATTTTGGCCAGGACCCCGCGATAGTAAGCGCACCGCTACCAATAGTGCGCTCGCTGTTACCGCCGCACACAGAGATGCCAATCAACGCTAACGGGCCGCAGGTGAGTAATCGAATTATTTTTATGATGGTAATTAATTGATTTAGAGGCGTTGTTCGGTAAAAAAAAAATCTTGAAAAAAAAATTGATAAAATATAGTCTTTTAAGAAAAAAAAAAATTGTGAGTTTGTATGCGAGTTAAAAAATATAATTGCATAGTATCTATTTAATAAAATGTATAGTATGTGGGTAGTTTTCAATGTTAGCCGTGATCGTATTATTTGTAAATAAGTATAATTATTTTAGTTACAGTAAAATAATTAGAGAAATAATTTTAGTAGCTCCACAGACACCTTGTACACACTTTTTTGTAGATTTACCCCGATTTTTTTTTGTTGGTAACATTATTATCTTGAGTAGGTATACCGTATTAAAATATAATTAGTATTTTTCTATCGGAACAACGCCTCTATAAAACAGCAAAATTCTAATAAACAGAAATTGTTAAAGGTCCTTGAACCGTGGTCCTTAAAAGAGTGTATAGCCCACCTAATTTTAAAAAGCAAAAATTAACTAATAATAAAAAAAAATATGAATACTAATGAGTACAACATTTTCTTTTTTTTTTCCAAACGTTTTCGCTCTGGCTACTAGAAGCAAGTAAATGATTTTTTATTAATAATAAATATATAATTTTACATTTTTATTTTTCTAATTCGGTGTTAGAGATCCTTAAAGAGCCCGCGCTTTTGAGTTCGCATGACTACCTCCATATTTTTTATTTCTAAGTACGGTCAAATGGAGTGAATAAGGAACACAAGGGGCGAATCAGAACGAGATTTTAAAAGGGATTTAAACATTGGAATAATATAGTTTGTTGCCAAAAAGGACACTAAATTGTAAATTACAATAAAAAAAAAAAAAATTAGTAAGTACTTCTTGACAAGAAAAGTCTATATTATTTTGTCACTAAAATCCCCTTTTAAAGTTTCGTTTTGATTCACCCCGTGTATTCCTTGCTATTCACCCCGTTTTACGGTACCCCGCCCACTCCTTGAATGAAATTCGCGTAGAAACTAGTTCCCCAGTAGTTTAGTTGGAGATTCATTGGAATGAAAGATTATCATCGAAATAATCGCATGTTTTTCCATAACATGGTCAAAATCATTATTAATTTATTAATTTTCAACACCGCCATCATTGCTTACATTTCAAAGAATCTCTCGAAACGGTTATTTCAGAAACTTGTGTATTTACTTGCCTAGTAGCTATAGCGGGAATCTATTACCTATATATTTTCTTTTATTACCTTTGTCCCTGCCTCTGGGTTTTGTAAAATGAATCTTAAGTTTTACTGAAAAAAGTTCAGTGTGATTTACCTTCTTTGTTTTTAAAGTTTTTACAAAACACAGTGGTATGCACGCGTAGAATTAAAAGTGGAACACGGGGAGATTGTATTAAGTAAAAAATTAACTTGAACCGAGTAAGCTTGTCCGCCATTTTTTGGATAGGAATTTTTTGTTCCGTCGTTATTATTAAAAGCGTAAAAGATTTTCGTGTAAGAAAACGAAAAAAAAAAAACACGAAACAAAATAACAAAAACATGAATTTACAAAATTATAAAAAAAAAACAACAATAAATAATTTATTCCATAATTTTTACAATTTGCTAAACAGATCAATAGCAAAAAAAAATTTTATTTTTTACTAACGTAAAAGTTAAAATACCCATTTAAAATAAAAGATATTGTAACGAAGAACAATGCAAATAAAAAATTTGTGGCATCTAAACATTCTGCATTGCAGAATACACGGCATAATTAGCGGCATTCAAATCTTTGTGTTTTTTCTATATCCCATAACTCTAGGATTATATTCTTTATGTAAAAATAATACAAAAAACCATAGAATATGTGGTCCAAAAATGCATAATTTCGAAGATATCATCTATTATAATTAATTCACGTCAAAAATGGTCTCCTGTGAGACGAATCTTTACTTTTGTATGTAGCGGGATAGTGCAGATTGTCATTTGTTAATCATTCATAATTTAAACACCATCACATACCATCACGCCTGTATTCCCCGGAGGGTTAGGCAGAGGTGTACCAATGTACACCCACAGTTCGCCGGTATGTTTTAGGTCCCATGTAATAGGGGGTGAGCCTATTGCCATTAACCGGGCACAAATCCTAACTCCGAGCCGCTACTGAGAATTTCATAGAAAAACCCAATAACACTTTTTGCTCGACCTGGGAATCGAACCCAAGACCTCTAGCGTAGCAGTCGCACTTAGCACCACTAGGCTACCGAGGCAGTTCATAATTTAAAGCTAACAGAATGCGACGTTGTCATATCTTGCGTAAAGGTGATTTAATAATCGTGACTTTATTGAATTATTTTGTAGAAAAACACACGAAATTAAAAATTTTAAGTAGGTAGGCCCCGATAGAAAAATAAAAATCCCTACCGCAGCTAACAAAAGAGCTGATAACTTTGAAACCGCGAGTATACTCCTAACTAATTCGCCTTACAAACAAAAAAAACAAAATCAAAATCGTTTCATGCGTTCCGGAGCTACGATGCCACAGACAGACACATACACAGACACGTCAAACTTATAACACACCGGGATTAAGAAAATAAAAAATGATATTTGAAAAATAATTCATATGCCAGTTGATTCTCTGATATGGTCTCATTCATACCCTAGAGTTATGGGATATAAAAAAAATACGTTGCATAAAGTCGTTACCAAAAAATGTCGGAAAGCTGTTAACCCTGAAGTCTCCCTGTGGTCGTGTGCGTGTACTGAGCGTGGCATGTTGGCAGCGAGCACCGGCGTGCGACTACCTCGTGCCGATGTCGCCGCAGGACAACCCGCCGACCAGCAATAGGTAACGCCTTTTCATATCTGAGGGTGCTGGCAGGAGACACGTGCGTCAGAATTTACAATCTTCTTCTTTTCGAGTAGCATTCAAAGTCAAAGTCAAAGCAGTTATTTCAATTAGACCATTTACAGGCATTTTTGAATTGGCAAGAAGTTACATTTAAAAGTTGAAGCTAGTTGCTCGTTCCAAAACGTAGGTCTCTATGGAGAAGAACGAGCAAGAAACTCCATGGACACTCTTTTCTTCCAATTTGGTGTTTACAAAATCTTGGTTATAATATTCTTGTTGCTTCTATATGTGAAAACAATGAAGATGAATATAAAAGTAAAGCATTAATAGAGCTGTTTGTGAAGCAGCTCGTCCGGGGAAGAGCTACCACCATATCTATTTCTGCCGCAAAGCAGCGTTGCTGTGTTCCGGTTTAAAGGGTGCCCGTGCAATTACAGGCACATGAGACACTTCAACTTTGTCTCTGGGATGGCAATGCATCTGCAAACCCTCTGGTATTGCAGATGTCTATAGGCAGCGGTAATAATAATAATATTGTAGTTAGTAACAGAAAAAACAATGGTGTAACGTTAAAAGTTGAAAGAGTCATAATTATGTAGTCTAGATAAAGTCTTGCAATATCGTTATTAATACGGATGTTTATGCAAATCTTTCAGTTTAAATTTATTAAAATCCGAAGTAATATTCATGACGTTTTGAAGTTAATAAAGTTTGAATAAACAATTTTGTAAAAAAAAAAACCATAGTGTTCTAAAGATAACCCATTGTCTAATCAAGAGGTTTAAACTTACGTTTTTTTTTTAAATTACTCATTATAGTAGTCGCCATGAGTCGTGAGCACAAACGTCATGTTAATTTTTGGGCTTTTAGTACCTTTCTGGGTTTTTTGGGCTGGTGACGCTTCACGCAATTGGTCCGTCAGTCAGACCGAACGCGTGCAGCGTCGGCGCCCGAAAAAACCGAGAAAGGAACCCAAAAACCCAAAAATTAACTTGACGTTTGTGCTCACGACTCGTGGCGACTGCTATACTAGGTATATATCCCGCGATGTTGCCCGCGTTTAGTTACTTACGTCTTCGATTACTTGGCTCCCTATGATCGTAGCGTGATGTTGTATAAGTATAAACCTTCCTCTGGAATCACTCTATCTATTGATGAAACCGCATTGAAATCCGTTGCGTAATTTAAGATCTGAGCGTACAGAGGTACAGACGAAAGCGGAAGGAAAGCTACTTTTTTTAAACATACTATGTAGAGATAATACATACCTGCCAGCATCCTTGAGTACTAATAACTGAGCTACTTCTAAAATCTAATTTTATGTGGCACCTCCTTTCACAGTTCGATGTTGTATAGTAACAAGATATACTTTACAACTGCCAATTACTTTTATATATCGAAATTTTCTCAATTCCTACAAGTATCAAGACTTTTTCTCAAATTGGACGCTAAGTTACAAAAATTCAGATGTAGAAATAAGTATAAGTCTGTTTTTTGTACAAAATATGAATTTAAATGTAGAATATAAAAAAAACCGTGTGGGGCTATGTCGGAGCACACGGCCTTTGGTTTAATATGATTTTGAAGACGTTTCACGTCAAATAAATATTGTTTGTTGAGAAAATTTCGACATAAAAGCGATCAGTAACAAAGTATCAAACTGCTTTAGTGCGACTGAGCAGTGGCAGCATGCGTTAGATGCTGAACTTTCCTTACCAGCCAATGTTTCTAATTTAAACAGCGAATCTGATAAAACAATCAAATAATATGCTATATTTAAATCTATTGCCAGCAACATTCTTGACATTTCCACAAGTTCTATTTCTGTCTATGCCAGTTGCTTTGATGCCGAAAAAGAAGTAAAAAAAAAAAGGAAAAAGATTTGACATTTCTCAATTCAAAATCACAACTGTCAAGCAGACTTTTAAGTCACCGTAAAACGAATGCATGAAACGAGTAAATGAGAATGCACGGTGTTAATCAGAACGAAACGTTAAAAGGGTTTAGTGACAAAATAATATAGTTTGTTGCCTAAAAGCAATCAATCTTTTTTTACTGAATTATATAAGTAATTAGCGATTTAGGTTCTTTTTTGGCAACAAACAATATTACTCCAATAATAAAATTCGTTTTAAAATCTTGTTCCGATTCACCCAGACTGATAGCATAGAATATATTGAATGTGATTATAATAAACAGCAATAAAAAAAGGAAATAAAGATCCCACCATCTTTCAATAAATGTTTTAAAAACTTTGCACACCTCTCTCTAAAAATATGTAATCCAAGCAACTCGGCACATCAATCACTATTACCAAGCTTACCATTTGCACAATCAATGTACCAACAACCCCAGCCTATGAACTTTGCCAATGCCAGAACATTGTTATAGCCCAACGGAACCGCTGGTCCCTCATAGCAAATCGCAAACGGTGGTGCAGGATCAACCAGAAACGGAGGATTCACAATATCCACCTCTTCCGAAAGGTATATGTGTTCTAGAATAAGAAAATTGTATAGAAACGAAACTCATTTACCGTCACGCCTGTATTCCCCGAAGGGTTAGACAGAGGTGTACCAATGTACACCTACAGTTTACCGGTATGTTTAGGTCCCATGTAATAGGGGACGAGCCTATTGCCATTAATCGGGCACAAATCCTAACTCCGAGCTGCTACTGAGAATTTCATAGAAAAACCCAATAACATTGATTTGATGCCGCTGAAATTATCTTTCGCCTACACCAAGATAAGGTAAATCATTCCACGATCTAGCGCGTTGCGTGCTTCGTAAATGAGGGTACAATCATACAAATACGAGGTGTAAATAGACACAATATCAAATACCATGAAACTGGCAACCAGTCTTACCAAAACGTATCGTGTTGTCCAGTTAAATTGAGCTGTGGAGGTCAGATAGGCAGTCGCTCTATGTAAAACACAGGTATGCTGCATCCTGTAAGTTTGGAAACCGACCCCAACATACTTGGCGAAAGGCTAAGCAGTTGACGACTGTCCATCAGACTTAGTAACTTTGAGCGTAAATTATTTCTGGGAAACTACTTTTATTTTTGGTGTGAAAAAATACTGATTATGCACAATGTGCTTCTGCTTACGGGTGCATCCAACAGTACATGAGTGATGGGGCTATTTGAAATTTAGTTAGAACATTTGAAACGTGTTTTCGTGCAAAAAAAGCTCTTTCAATATCTCCGTAGCCAGAAAAGTCTGGCAAGCCGCTCCGTCACCCTCACAATGGAGGAAGGCAATAAGGATTTCCAACGCTCACCAAAAAAAAGTATGGTCCCAAAAAAAAAATACGCATTCATGGGAGAAACTCGTGACTTTAGGTTCATTAGATGTCTTTTTACCCGCTTTATTGAACGTATCATATATCAAAACCCAATTTATAAAACTTTTGGAACAAGAGTTTCGCATCTGTACAAACTTGTTCTATGTACTTATGTTACAATGTTTTCTTTAAAGCTATCTCTCAACTAGTCTAACAGTCGACTCAGTTCTTCAGGTAACAATTTATTGATAACCCAGGAACGATAAACCCACTGTTTTGTGAACCGAATGACACCTTGCTCGGAACCACCTAACCTTTTAATTTCTACCAAGAATGACAGCCAAAGTACATACCCTTAATTTTAATTGCATCTTGTAATTCTTAAGAGAAAATTTTAAAAGTTAGTATTAGCGTGTGTATTAATTTTTTTTTAATGTTGTATAGCATCACAAGAATATGGCAACATTCCAACGGCGTCCCGGATCGGCGCAAGCGCAGCAAGACGCGATGTTTGCGCTACCTCCGGCGCCGAGACAAGGACCACAACAAAGTTTCTGCCGTCTAACTCAACAGATAGGTAAGACTTAACACAGTCTTATTATAATCTTAGTGACTACCCCCTTTATAGTCGTGATCATAAGCGTGTCCTGGTTATATCAGGGTCCTGGGTTATATTCCCCGGTCGATCAAACTCAAGTCGAGCAAAGTTTGTCGGCACGGTTGGTGCAGTGGCTGAGCGGTTGGCTGCTGCGCTGCGTGTCGCGGGTTCGATTCCCGCACGGAACAAATATTTGTATGACCTACAGATAGTTGTTCCGGGTCTGGCTGTTTGTGTATGTGAGTTTATATGTTCGTAAACGCACCCACGACACAGGAGAAATTCCTAGTGTGGGGCAACGTTTTTTAAAACAAAAAAAAAAGTGATATTGGATTATTTCATTATTAATTTCTTTGTAGCAGCCCGGAGTTGGTGGTGTGTCATCCCCGTGCTTTGAAAAGCACATAATGCCGTTAGCTACTGATCTCTCCCTGGTTGTGTCGGAAATTCTGATTCACATAGCTTAATTAATATTTCCAGACTGCTAAGCTCAGTAGAGGGTCCGTCACTGGACGAGATAACCTCGGAGTGTGATGACAAGCCAGTCATTTGGGAGACGTCGTTCACCGAGCCGCCGCGCCTCGCGACGCCGCGCCAGAGCGTTGATAATGGACCTGCCGTGAGTTAACCTATATGTATTACCTTCTAAAATGTATGGAGCGGTTTTATCAAGAACTTTGTATATACTAGATTTTTCTTATCTAAAAGGGAGCTAGGAGCTAGGGTATCGGAAATTTCCAGATACCTTAAATCTTTGAATAAACTTGGATGATATGATAGGTGATATTTAGAGAGATCGATCAATGTTATGATCGTCAAACAGTATTTTAATTAACTCTACTTTACAGGTCGAGAAACTAATAAGCATAACCCCAACTTCGCCAAAACCCCCGGAAAATGCTTTAACAAAAGCTATAGAGACAAATGTCATAGACAAAACTAATCACAAGAACGCACTAATGCCTGAAAGGAAAACAGCGCCCATTGCTTCCCCAGACCCGCCCCGAATAAACGCATGGGCCAAAGAGTCAGTGAAATACACTCCAAAGCCAAAACCTCTTTGCCTCGACGCGGCACAACTGGAGCAAAACCTAAACGCGTTAAAAAAAAATAGCGGATCTGTCAACTTGACAACTATGAACATGAACATTTTGCCGCCATACATTAACGTTGTCACTCCAAACAAATTGTCAGAATCAAAGACTATACAAATAGACCCTAAAAAGGCGGTAATAGATGACTTGCCGAAAGAAACTGAACCGAAAGAGGAAAAGGGGAAGTTGAAACAATCGAACTCTGCGGCGAGCTTGCTCAACGGCCCGATGACTGATGTGCCCTACGCTGACAGTGACAACGCGTCTTCAAGTTCCAGCAGTAACCAGGCCAACAAGAAATTGGAAGATAGGAATATAGTGAACAAACAGGGTAGTAATGGCGAATATGTCGGCGACTCCGAGATTAGCTGTTAGATGGCGCCAGTGAAAGTGGTTGTGTTGAAACTGTGCCACCGTGACACTCAGTGAAATGTTACATATTACTAGTTGTACATATTTTTAAAGAATAAATAGGACTTTGTGATCGAGGTATTAATAAAATATTTATTTGAAATTTTTGTATTTTTATCGTACGTGTACAAAAATGTTTTTATTTCCGTTACGGATAGTAGTTTATTTGACAAAATGGCTTCCTCGTTGCTTATAGTCATAGTTTATTGTTGCTCAATTAGCTCAATGTTTTGCAAACGAAATATTACCTAGATGGAATAAAGTCAGTTAGTTTTTCTACTTAGATATTTTATCGGAAAATCAGTTGTGTAATTTTAAATAAAACTTTTTTGTAAATAAACTGGGCTTCGTAGCTGTTTATTTTTTTACAATTTTGTATAATTATTTCCGCCAAATTTAAAATATATAACGACTTCAGAGACACGTTTGATCTCAAACATTTGTACAAATGTTTGTGAATTAGACCCAATTTTATACAGAATTTTAACCAAATTTACACCCGGGGATGCGTTTGTTTGAAGATTTGAGAGTAAATGTGTTCTCAAAAATGTTAAAATTTACATATTTTGAAAAACAAACGCACAGGCGAAAATTATATTGCTTATTAAATATCTAAAACTTATATTAAGGCCACGGAAACGACTTATACGATTCTGTCATTTTTGTTAATCTATCGGGACCTCAGACCAATAAATTATTGTTCTGAGATCAGGACCTTTCGTAGATTTTTATCAATATAAGAAACAAAACATACAATGTCAGTCTCATTGTTAACTTTTTTTAATTAAAATACGTCATTATATTTTCATTAAAAGAGAAATAATAATCACGAAAGGCCCCTTCTTCATTCTTAGAATAAATATAGACACAGTAGTTGCTTAAAATGTTTGTAAATAGTAATAAAAATGTAGGTATCTATGTACATCCGCCCTTTAAATTAAAAATACGAAATATATAACGGTTCACGTAGATGTACAACAGGTAAATACTGTATTTTGTTTGTAAAAACTTTATGTGATGTTAAATAAGATATTCTGGAGTTTTCATTTAGTGTTGTTAGATTCGCCATAATATATAAATATACACTTAGAAGATATAAAAAAATAGATTTATATATATATATATATATGGAATTAAAAATGTGTAAACTCACATGAATGCTTTAATTACTGTAAGATAGTTTAAGATAAGAGTTTGTTTTGTTCACTCGTAGTAGTGCCATTTTATTTTGTTCCTGCCTACTTGGATGTGCATTTAGTTACTTTTTAGGCATGAAATTACAGGGTATCATGGTAATTTTCCTTTCTTTTCCGTTAAAACCATCAAATCTTTACTTAGATATCGGTACTGACTCTTACACCAGCTAAACTAAAGTTAGAATACTTATTCTATCTTTTTCTAACACACAGTGCGAGAAAGAGAAGTAAGAGCTCAGTTTGAGCTGTCAAATTAATTAATGTTTCGTGCAAAACTCCTGTCATTTATTTGAACCATACGTAATAAATAGTTCATGAACTAATACTGCCCTCTCTGTCTTATTTTATTTACGAAAAAAATGATAGCAATAGTTTAGTTCGTGGTAAGAAAGATCAGCTTTCAAATATTACTTAAATGTTTCTCTCGTGCCAAATCTTTACTTTTTTGTGTGATATTGAAATCATTGTGTAGATTACGACTTTTGTAGCTTAATTTAGACTGTTATGAGCATTAAAACCTTCATTATGAATCTCAAAAGAAGACGACTTCCCTGTATTATTTTTAGACATGTTCTGAATCTAAACTAAGCTATAATTATCTTTATTAAAGCTATGCTGAATTATTCGTGTTTGTTTTTCGATAAAATATTTGAGCAAGTAAGTACCTACACTCAAAATTATTTCAACTATACCAGTTTAGTAAGGATATTTAAAATAGTTTTAACTATATTTAATATTGTAAAAAGGATGTACAGATACAGAATGTTGTTTTTGTATTTTTCTGCGATGTATAATATATATTATATTGTATTAGGTAAAAAAAAAATGAAACACGAAGGATCGTCTTTTTGAGTTAGCCATTTTTTTAGCATCTGTCAGTTGTCATTCTTATAGCATTAGTATGTAAAATCCTGTTAATGATTTAAAAAAAAAAAAAAACAATTCAGAATTACGAAAACGTCAATCGTAGTCGTAAGAGCGACTCTAAAATAAATACAAATAAATATTTCTTGACGAATAACGTTTTATTGTCACTTTTAACTTTGCTCAATTTAGAAATTACTTTTGAACTAGTAATGAATCTTATTAAACCTTTTTTTAATAAAAAAAAAAATATATGTAATGTGGTTGTGAAGTAAGTACCTAGGTTACGGATGAAAAAGAGAAAGAGTTGTAAAGAGTTCCTTTTTATTGAAAAAAAATTGGGTGACTTTGAAATGTTATTCTTCATAACTTTTAGTTATAACATTAAGTGTTGTGTACTGTCAAACAACGAAAAAGAAATTGTTTAACTTTAAAACAGGAACTTTTTTTTTTGTGCAATATTTATGTTCTCTAATTCCTCTTGTATTAGGTAATGTAATGCTAAAATAATTAGGAATGAGACTTTATATATTATATGGTATATAAAATACGAAATGAATATGTAAAGTTTATAAAATAACAATAAACCAAAAAAAGTGTAATTGATATTCAAAGATAAAATCAATATTATAATAAATGTACATCTTGTTTAATTTTTTTACCCCGCCATCTTGAAAATATAAATACCTGCTGCGCGACTCTGGATAAATGTAGTTTCCTTTTATTTCCCACAACTTTTTCCTTTTTTTTTGGTCAATATTTCAATAAATTGATGGCTGCATTTTTTTAAAGAAATAGATATATTTTTTTGGCCAACGAATTATTCTGTTCTGTCTTTCATCATAGTAGTAAATAAATAAATACTAAATAAATAAGTAGACCTTAATATGTGTTACGTTCTCAGATAGATACGCTACGATTGAAGAGATAATTAAAAAAAAAAATTAAAACGAAGGGTACGTGTTAAGTCGAAATCAAACAAGATCAGTTATTTTAAACGTTCTTTTTATTTGTTTCCTATTTAAATAATATTTTTACAAAACTCTAAACATCAATTATGTTTTACAAATATTAACGCTTGCAGCGTTTATGGTAGGTACAATTTAGCACTAATTGAAATAAAGCCAGGCTTACTACTAATTAATAGGTAAATCACTACTCAAAATTGAGATATCGAACTCACGACGTTACCACAAAAACCCGCCATGTTGAATTCGTTCTGTCAGAAAAAATACAGACATGTAAAGTTTATGTGGTAAAATTGTAAGTTACACCTTAGAATTTATTTAAAAAACATTTCAGCAGACTTGTTGAGTTATGATTTAGATTTGCATTCTCTTCACTTTAAAATATATCGAAAGAAAAAAAAATCAAAATAAGTGCTTTTATTTATGCATTTTTTTGAAAACATAATTTAACAACGTTATTGTACTCAAAATTACCGTTTTTTAATATGAAAAAGAAAACTATCAATATTTTTAAGTAAAGAGATTATTTTTATTTCATTTAGCAATAAAGTTAGGATAGTATAATGTACCTATATTTCGCGTAAAGCGTCATCAAGTGCAGATTGTATAGCCTGGCAGATCTAAATGAATACATACAACATTCATTTCATTGTTATTTTCACAGCGTCTACTAAAAATTCCCAAAAATACTGTGCTTTACTATTCTGTGCTGTAAGAAAACAATAAACACGCAAAAATAATTTCTGCCGCTAATTTGAGAACTTTGACCGATAATACATATTTAATACTCAAAAAATACAAAAATATAATTACACGATAATATTTGTTCATATTTTAAGCTGGTAATACATGTGATGTGGTATTGCACTATGAAAAAATTCTAAAACTAAAAAAGGTTATATATTTCTAAAATACATCGATGAATGATATGAGCAATATAAAGGGATATTTATATATGATATAAGTTCAGTAAAGATTTATTCTACATTTATTTAAAACGGACATTATAGAAAAAACAATTCTAATCTCATACACTTTTAGTGGTAAATAATAATAGCCAATCCTATACTGTAGGCATTATTAGTTAAATCACATTTAATTATTATTTTATATGTTTCCTTAATTAAACCTTACATTTACAAGAAAATAATATTTTACAAAAAAAAAGATATCAAGTACTTCAGTATAAAAAATAATAATTAAAATTAACTGCGATGCATTTTAAAGCGAGTTCAAATAATTTTGTTTTGTGCGGAATAACTTAAAAATAGTAATTGCATTACAGAAACCATTGCATCGCTCCCAATCTATGAACATTTTCATTTTTAATCGTCAGGTTATAAAAAATCATGACTTTAATATTTTTTTAAATCACGTAGATTTATGGAAAGAAAGAGGATTCATTCTGTATTTGGCGGAAAAAAAAACGGGTCAAATCGACGACTTTCGATTATTTTTTAAATGGTAATTTTTTTTTTTTTCACCAATTACATAGACTAGTTACATAAATTTACAACTACATAGTTATTTTTAATGTTTTCGTTGTCTACCATTGGACTAACAAAACTTCGCGAATACTACGTCAAATGCATTGAGACAATTCCCTATTTCAATTTAAGGTAAAAAAAAATACCTATTTTTACATTTTTGATCCCCAAATACAGATATACCTCGAAGATGTTACAATATTGTTTCATAAAAAGCATTCCTAATCGAAAATAATAATTTACTAACCGATTAAAAAATAATAAATTATGTACTTCTATGCCTTCTTCAAATCTCTTAGCGAAATAATCAAGCATTACATATTTTACGCGTACTCACGATATTGTAACATCCAATCAATAAATAAATAACATTAAGGACTTGTTCGATACTGTTTCACCGCGTTATCCAATGACTATGAACAGTTTAGCATCCCCTGCAATATTATGCATCACATACCACGTGACACTACTAACCGGTCTAATCCAATTTGAACCGACACAAAGGGTACCTACACAAATGTAACCTTGTATTGACATCAACACACACATATAACACTAACAATTAGTATGAACACACTGAGCTGTATCCTTAATTTGTATACTTATACAAAAACCATCAACTGTACAAAAAAACGAGAGATCATTTTGACAATATTTTATATAATTATTTGACATTTTGAGGCGTATACACGAGGAGAGTAAAACAAGCGTTTGTCGTAAGACGGAGAATGCAACATGATATATCGCCAGGCGATTCATACTCAAGGCACATTCTCGCCTCTACAAGCAAGCAACTCTCCTTAAGTAAACGCGGCTTAACTTGACTAGTTAATGATTTTTGTATAATTTACAAAGACTAGTCTACCTCACATACACACGGTTATCACAAATCGAAATCGACGGTGTCGTTAGAAATCGTTGTCGCTAGATGCGTCATACGTCTCGCAGATCTGGTCCGGGGGCAGGGGGCGGATCCCTGGGTATGCCATCACCGGGCCATGGAAGGATTGTGAGCGGAGCACGCTACTGGGGAAAAAAAATCTAGTTTTATTTTGGTTTGATGACTGAATTGCGATTGTAGTTTTTTTTGTGTTAGAACAGTGTCATAAGCTGAGTGACGTCACTTATTTTTTCAAAGTATGTACTTCGTTTTTTTCTATTTGTTGTTATTTGTGATTGTGGTAGTGCGTGGGGTGACTTATAAATTATACTATTGCACTCCACTACAGGTAAAGGAATAAATATACACGCTGGAAATTACATCGTAACGAAGCCTTGCATGTACTTCTGATTAGGTCCATGATTCTGCACACCAAAGATGAAATTTTTCGTTGGTTAATGAAAAAATCAACTGTCCCATACATTTTGAACATTTGGGTTTTATATGGCATAGCTTATATGATTTTTTGGTGGCGAAAAACTTTCACTGGTGGGTCTACAGTTATATACTGAATTCGTGGTAAAAGACTTCCTTAAGACGTCTCTTTCCACCATGTAGGTATATAAAACTCAAAAAATAAAGTTTATTTTTAACTTACTTATAAATATACTAGTTTTAATATCACTAATTAGTCACACAGAAACACTTAATAAAGCATTTTGGAAATTAATTTAAAAGGGGTTAGTTGCTTAGCTTTAAAACACCAAGAAAGGATAAACGCAAATCCTAAAAATAATAAAGGTAATACTTGTTTAACAGTGACCCATAACCACACATAGTAAGCATTACAAGTAAATAAAAAGTCTATTTACAAATCTGCACCAAAGAGGTCCGTTAAAAGTCTAACCAGCCAAGAGATACCATAAAATTTTGTTACTTTTTTTTTGACGTAAAACGTCTATTAAATCACGTAAGATCCAACTAAGCGAACTTTAACGAAATAGAATTCAATCTTCAACACTAAAAGCGACTGGCTGACATAGACGTTTCACGTTAAACCTACGGCCACGTGGTCCGACACAGCCCCATCCACTTTTTTATACCAATTTAGAATAGACAAAGCAATAGAGAAGCAGACATCTTGATTTTTCATACAAAACACCTAAATATATTTAAAAAAAACCTTAGAACTATTAATATAAACTAAAAAAAAGGATTTGTAACATTACATACTGGCTGAAAAAACATACTGTCCATGTGAAAAACCAAGAATAATATTTTAGCGGCATAGTCGTGTAAGCTCTTGAAGCAAATTTTAAAAAAAATATACCAAGTGCCAATAAAGTTTGACAGCTGTCAATTCGATAATCCGTGGTCGCCACCACAGCTGTCAGTTTGACATTTGACTAACCTTACACGTCAAGATGGCGGCCATCATGTCACTTACACGGAATTGCATGCATTTTGAGTTTTGTCACGCTCTAAACAATAAATGATGTTTTAATATTTTACCTTACTTAAATGTTAAAAGAAAATAAATGTTAAAAAAAAATATTTACAACCAAGGGATATATATTTTATAAAAACAAAAGGTTATATTATAAATGGCAAACAAAAAAATATATTACTCAATAACATTCACATTTCATTTCAATAGCTGTCTCTAAGTAAGGCCCCTTTTCATAAGTACTACGAATTATTTTCTGATATTAACATTAGTGTAACCCAAATACCAGTTACTTTTTTAGCACTGGTAACACTATGTTAAACATTAGTTCCCTTTTTGAATTAATGTTATTCAATACTACTCCTAGAATTACTTTTGCACACCACGCCAATTAAGGCGAAATCAAGATACCCAAACAGCCTACCATAGATTAGAAAAAATTATAAGCAAAGACACCTCACCTAGCGGTCTTTGACGGCGTCTTGTTTGACTTTCCGAGTGCAGCCGCCTTCCTCGGGTCGTACGAAGCCCTTCGTTTCCACTTCTCTAATTCTTGTTTCTTTTGTTCTGTGGAATAAAAGAAAATAATTTGTCAAGAGATTTAAGTAGCTAGGACGCTAGTAGGAGATAAATAGGAACTATAGTGAATACGGAATATATCCAATCAATCATGGCAATTACAAACAAGTAAATGCCTTAAAAGAAACTATTACTTCCATAGAACTATCATTATTTTCTTGATACAAAAGAAATTATTATAAAGCAAAGCAAAATGTTTACGGTTCGAAAATACTGCCTTGAGGCACCCCGAAACCATAACATTGAATTTTAATTTCATTATGATTCATCATCCTAATATTGTGTAAAATAGGTTTTCGCTTGGCTTATGTTAACCACGAGGTTAACAGTATCAAATGCTTTACTTAGGTCGTTTTTAATTTTACTGTAGTAATGTTTGTCTTTAACACGGCATGATCTTATTCTCATACAACTCATGTCAATAATACGATATAGAATATAATATAAAACATACCCATTTCATAATGCTGAGCGCTCCCTTTGCTGACGACAGCCTTCTCGGTGTTCAATACCCCTACGTAAGTCTTGCTAGGATCCCTTCTGAGGAAGTTCTTCGGGGACTGCTCGTTCTTGTACTTGGAGATATCCATGTACCGGGGCTGGACTGTCGGCTTTCTTTGGCTGATGGAGGTCGTTGACGATGACATGGAGTAGTCACCGCTGTACCTAGAAAGTAATGGCGATTTGGAGATGTAAATGTTTACGTTAAAAAGTGACGTTCTTAACGACAGGGTTGGCACAGTGGTTAAGTGATTGGCTGTTGCGCCGCATGTCGCAGGTTTGATTCCCGTACAGAACAAATATTTGTATGGCCTACAGAAAGTTGTTTTTTGATAACCTACGATAAACGTTAGCTTTGGGTCCAGAATCATGCACAGAATTCATAGAAGATGTACAAATGGTCTGTTCAACTTACCTCTGCTTAGCCTGCACAGGCGCGCTCCTCTTCCCTCCCTGATGTCTCATCACAACGGGAGCGCTCTCCGTTCCACTCTCCCCCTCCGTATCACTCGTACCAGTAGTCAAAGAATTCTTCTCATGGCTAAATATTGACGAATTCCTAGGACTACTACCATTCGTTGTGGAGTTAGTATCACTATCGAGGATAAAAGTCTTGCGTTTATCTATGACTGAATCCTCTCTTGTCTTTGTCAGGAAGTCTATGTTCTCTTTGGTTGGGGTTATGTCGTCTATGATGAACGTTTTTCTTTTTTCCGCGTCTCTGGCGTCGCGACGTTTCTTTTCATGTGATGTTTGGTTTACCTGTAAATCATATTTTATATTAATTGTAATGTATCTTACTAGCTTCTAGCTGTAGCCTATGTATTATTCCAGACTACAATCTATCTCTGTGTCAAATTTCATTCAGATCCGTTAAGCCGTTCTGGCGTAATTAACTTGATCCATCCATTAAAAATTTCGCATTTATAATAGTAACTGCCTCGTTAACCTAGTGGTCCTAAGCGCGACTGCTACGCTAGAGGTGTTGGGTTCGATTCCCAGGTCGAGCAAAGTGTTATTGGTTGTTTTTATGAAAGACAAGACACAACTTCACAAAAAGATCAGTTTATTTTAGCCCTGAAAACCCAACAAATTTTTAAATAACTATAAAATTCGATTTTTAAGCGCTTTAAAATCAATAAATAGTTAGTGAATTGATATGTCAAAACAGTGACGTCATCATCATGTATTGTCGTACAAAATCTATGGGGGAATCACGTGTTGACAGCTCATAAAGAATAAGTCAATTAGTGGTGTCATCTATCCAAATAATCTTGGTACTTATTCTTACCTGAAAGTTAGTGACATAATCCCTCGACAGAACCACGTCATTGGTCATGGCTTGTCTCCTAAGGTTGCTGTAGTCTTTATGCCTTATATCCAGTATATCTGAATGGGTCGATGTGATCATAGGATCTACCGGCAGTGTAACCAGGATCTGGTCATCCTCCGTCTCTTCTGAGGAGTAGTCCAACGTTTCTAGGTCTGCCATGTTGGTGGTGTGGAACGATTGTGAACGGTGGACGGGTGAGGAATGGCTGGAATATTAAGACATTTTGAGTTGAAATTGGGTTTACGATCTTGGTAGTCCTAAAGAGAATCCAAAAAAAGAACATAAGCCGCTTAATCAGTTAGCGGCAATATAAGTAATGATTGTATGACATTAATTATACCAGATCCGGTGTAAATTAGTCAACTAGGCGAGAAGAATGCAGTTTAAGCCCGGAAATCAGCTTTAGTACTAATTTCGATTTAGAAGAGTGCTTAATAATAATATGTTATCTATCTTTTTATTTCCTGGATTTTACTCGGAGAACTTGTGTACGAAATTATTATTTTATTAGTCTTTAATACTTTGTAATATTAATACGTAGGACGTTCACCCATAAGGTGGATGGGCGACCTTATTAAAACCGCAGGAAGACGCTGGATGCAGGCCGCTTCCAACCGCTTCTTTTGGAAATCTATGGGGGAGGCTTATTGTCCAGCATTGGACGTCCTGCGGCTGATATCACGATGCTGATGATGAATATTTAATTCAATCTTTTTTAAAATTATATTTTCATTTTTTTTTTTTTTTAGATTCCTAAGTAATAACCAATGTGTGAGAAATTTCAATTAAGCCCAATAAGTCTTCTATTTGAATTTGGACAAAAAACCATAACCTCCCGATTCCTTTTTTACTGAATACACTAACATCAGCATTGTATGGTCATTTACCTGGGCGAGCTTAGGTCATCTTTGTTGCAATCTGGTCTCTTCGCCATCTGCTTTCTTCTCTTGTCTTCTTGGGCAGCCTTCATCGGGTCGTAGGACGCTCGCTTCTTCCAGTTGGAAAACTCTATCTCTTTGGTTGCTAGCGCTGATGACGACCGGTGCTGACTTAACTTCTTTGGACCTGAGGAAGGAGGATTTGAAAAAGTTATAAAATAGATCATTTTGTTTTTTTATTAGTAAGCTTTCATATTAGGTATGAGAAACAGGGTGTAAAGTTTCTCATCCTCCGTTAAAAAGGGAGGATCGTCCGACCAGGCGGGTGTTGTGTCTGGTGGGCAACTGCCCGACCGTTGTTGTCGGAGAGAACTTTGATAGCGCGATCTAGGCAACGTCAGTTGGACGTAGTAGTTCGCATGTTGAGCGATAGATGTCGCTACAGGTACTTCTAGAGATGGTGGCTTGACAACCTTTGAAAAACATGGTGAATTCCCCTACCGATTTTTTTCATAGTGAGTTTGGTGTAGGTAGGTACTTGGTCGGTACCAAAAAGACGATCTCTTTCTATAAAAATAAAAGCTTAGGACATTTTTAAAAGCTAAGAAAAAGTCACCAACTCAAGTTCGAAAAATAATCTTTCTATTTCCATTTTGTAAAATATAAAACGAAGTCAGACTATTGCCTTTAGGTATTATGTCATTCTAGTGCATAAAAGGAGCGCCTACATTGAAGATATCGAATCTGTGATTCTTCCCGACGGAAACGAACACGGCACTATCGCGCAACCATATTGAATTTGGAATTTGATTTAAAAGAGTTCTAAAATTCAAATGGAATATCTGTGTGGAACGAATTGAATGAATGACTTATTCGGTGTGTCATTCGTGTATTATATCGAAAATACGATGTTGTAATCGATTACAGCATACATTCGTTCCGCTAATCATGATCATATAGTGTGATGTAGGTACCATTTGTCTGATACTAAACCTTATCGCTTTATCAAATATCTTACTCAATTTAATTAAAGTTACAATCTAATAACTTTCGCGATAATTTTGACAATTTGTTATAACAACATCTCATGGCTTCCACTCTAAAATTATTTTAATTCATTTCAATAACTGAAATAGATTACAATATTTAATAACGGAAATCGAAAGAAAGGGAAGCCAATCTCTCCAATATAATAAATAAAAATTCAGACCAAAAACAATCTGTCAAAATCAAAGCGTAATTTGGCGCCAAATTGCATTCCAATCCATGATGGCCGCCGTGTTGCAAGCATGACGAATCGGTAAGTACCACAACCTAATAGTCTCGATTCAAGGATAACTCGATTCTCTATTAGTAACGGTGTGTGTGTTAAATAGAAATTATTATCAATTGTATTCTTACTTGTGAAATTAGTCAATGAAGGTTTTGTAACTCGCAACCTCCTTTGATTTCATTTCCTTTATCTGTTATTTAAAGGGCACAGGCGGTATTGTTATTGTGCCTTGTTGTGTAAAGGGCATTTGGTAGGATGTTGGTCAATGTTTTATTCAAATCTCTTGAAGTTTATTATTTGCATTATTTGTGCGATTATATAACACACAATTAAGTGGGAACTTCGTAACTCTATTAGATAGATTAGTCGGGGGTAGGGTTACCAGGCGCCTGCAAAATACTGGTACGCCTTTCTGAATTCAGGATTTAGTAACCCTAGTTGAGTAGTGATTACGCCCAACGTACTGTTACGGATACACAATGAAATCGCCATAGCACTAGCCTATTTACCACATAATAATACACTAACGTTAGTATTGACGACACGGCGAATGACATAGGACCTATGTACCTGTTATAATGTGTGTGGTTAGCTACTTACATGATGCAATAAGCACAGTGACATACAAATTCTGAAAGTTACATAGGTAGAAGGCTTAGTAACCAAGTCCTAGCACTCAGTAGGAACAAATTGCGCATTTTGGCTAGAGCCACTACAGGACAGTGCTGTTTAGACAAGCACAAGTTCAACATGGGGTAAGTGACACGCGTACCTGCAGGCGCTGTGAGGAGGCTGATGAAACACCAATTCATCTTTTGGAAGAATGTGGAGCACTAATCCATCATCTGAGCAAACGTCTATTGAGCCCGAAAGCTAATCCTGCAGTTCATTACAGCTGTAGGATTTGGGGGCGATCTCTAACCAAACAAGCGGCGATCACAATAAATCAATTACAGGTCGTCGTGATACCACAGCCATATCATATCAATAAATAAAAAATAGATACTGTAAACTAGACCAGTGATTCCTACAGTTGATTCCGTGGAAAAGTCAGTAAGGTTCCGGCATGAACGATTATTAAACTATTAGTAATTGTTGTTAGCAATGCCGTCTTTTGGGTACTTGTTTCATTGACAACGATGTACACGAGTTTTTTTAATTATAATAAGCTTCGTATTTAATTAAATAAATTGCAGTGTCTTGCATTTATAATCATATGATGTGGAGTTCTATAAAATAATAAGCCTCTGTAAAGTGTTTCATTGCCTTAAAATTTTAGGAACCGATAATCTAGAGTTCTAGACAGAGAACAGATTACTAATAATAATATCGGTGTAATAGATAGAGTGATTCAAGAGGAAGGTTTATACGTAGAGAACATCACGCTACTACTAACGGGAGCGGTGTAGTAACCAAAGACGTAAACGTAACTAAACCCGGGTGACAACGCAGGGATATCGTTGCAACATATAAAAAAGTTAACACACAACATAACATACCATCACGCCTATATTCCCCGAAGGGTTAGGCAGAGGTGTAACAATGTACACCCACAGTTCGCCGGTATGTTTAGGTCCCATGTAATAGGGGGCGAGCCTATTGCCATTAACCGGTCACAAATCCTAACTCCGAGCTGTTACTGAGAATAAAAAAAAAGTTAATTGTTTGATATTAAAATTTGGCCAGACGTATTCGTAAATATACAACACACATAGAGACAAAACTGTACTTTTTATTCTAATACTCGAAGCGAAATAAATGACCAGTTAGATAGTGTACATTTAAAGTCCCATGCAGAAGAATAAGGAAAATACTGTGTGTTTAAATATTTTGCTACTTTTTATTCCGCGGTCGACACGCCACTTTCAAATCGGTAATAATCTTGCCTAATCGATCATTGTAATCGAGAATCGTAACCTACTTACTAACAATAGATGTAGCACTAACCTTTATCTAGATGTTTTTGAGGCTGCACTTCCCGCGTCGAGGACCTAGATTTTGTCAGTCTATTCAGCGTTGTCTGTCTCGTCTCAGCTGACCTTCTGCTCTGATGATTGGTCGGTTTAACCCTCTCCTCTCTCACGATTGGTTGCTCAGGCACCCTTGGACTCATCATCCGCTCCTTATTGGTCACTCTGACGGAATTCCTGACCAAACCCGGCCCGAATTTCCGATGCATTTCGGGCGTGTTTGGACATCTTCTTGGAGAATTAGCAGGAGCTATCGATTTCAAATCTGGGGAATCAATTCTTCCTCTATTTATTATCTGTCTCTTGTACCTAGATTCTTGCGATTTATCATAAGATCCATTATCAGATTCATCAGAATAGTCTTTATACTCTTCCGAATGACCGCTCGATCTTCTCGATGTTATTCTAGGATCGATATAATTATTGTTCTTATTCACAGTATTGAAGGAACTCGATCTTTTAATCGATGATCCGAAGCCGATGTTATTCGATTTATACTTGAGACCGTCGCTTAATACTCTCTGATGGCTTTTCTTGTCGCCTTGACAACGTGTTGGTTCGATACGCGGGTACTTTGACTCCAAGGCGTTGTTTTTCAAGACAGTCTTAAGGCATACTGTCGGGTTAGCGTTGCAAACATCATTCGATTGGCTTTCAAACCCGCGGTTTCGCGAGTGACTCTTTCTAAGAGGAGATAGAATAGCTTCTACATCATAAGGTGGCCTGTTCGACAGTGTTTTATCATCTGAACTGTTACTTAACAAACCTCTATCAGAAGACGGACTGTTCATATTCATATCATGTCTCCTATCCGTATCCAAGGACCTCGAAGCTGAATTCAAAAGTATCTTAGTGCTTCCAGGGACTTTAGTAGACCCAGTGATGACGTAATGACCTGGACTTCTTAAAGGACTGCTGTCGTTTGAATGGTCCTTTTTCCTGAGACGGTAATTGAGAGAGTTGGAACGGCTGAGCTGAGAGATTGGGAGACGCGAGATCGCGGTCTTCTCGCTGATGAGACTGGAGGTGAGGGCGGAGGGAATGCTGCTGAAGTTGTTCGTCCGCGAAGACTGGAGTTTCGCTTGAAGGTTAGTGATTGCGTTTTGCGTTTTTTGGAGATATGACTCCGTGTCTTGAGCGGGAATGAGATCCTGAAACAAGGAAAATAATACGTTAGAATATTTTTCATGTAGTATAAAATCTAGCAGACTTAGTACTCATAGTAAAATATTTAGAATCCTGCATAAAGATCGTGTGTCGATGTTTGATCTTCAGGGGCGTTTGTTAACAAAAACCGGCCAAGTGCGCGTCGCATATCAAGGGTTCCGTAAAACCGTACAATGCTTAACACTTCATACAAATGAATACGACGGACAGAGGAGGATTTGTAGTAGGGTCCCGTTAGCACCCTTCGGGTACAGAACCCTAGTAAGCTTTCTGTCAGTTATGGCACAGACGACAAATAGCGTATTTACCTAACGACTGGAGTCTGGAGCGTCTTTATTTAGAAACACATTGAAATTGGAAATATGTAGTACAATTTGTCATTTGTTTTACGATCTTACAATCTTTACATATTGTCGCAGATAAAAAAAGCAATTGTCAGTTAAAATTACATAGTACTATTTATCAAGTGTCATTGCCTAGGGTACAAGCCAAATACAACGCCAGACTTTCCCTTGGAAAGCCATTAGCTCAATTAATGTATTATGCAGATGACCCTCAGAAACCCACGGCAGACATTCCGAACATGTGCACCGATTTGAAAACACCTGTATTACAGGGTTATTTGTAAAACATTCACAACCTCTCAGGACTATGTTACTAACATCATAATCAACAACCTTAATTAAAAAAAACACATTTAAAAATTTATCATATATTTTCATCAGATTTTCATACAAAAATAAAAACATTTAAATTGAACGCTCTAAATGTTACGAAGTCTATGCGAAGCAAACGAAAGCGATAGTAAAATAGCGAGGGGAGCGGGGTTAGGGCCGCAGGGGTGTTTGTACTTGACCTATTTACAATTTTACGGAAATCCTTCAGTCGGTCATTCGCTTCGATGCGCTTGCGTTGCTTGATTCTGTAAAAATTTATAAAACAAAAGTTGTTGTTTATGATGATAGTAATACAGTCCTGCAAGGTTATCATTGTTTTACAAATAACCCTGTATATTTCGACATAGTTATTTCATATAGGACTCCTAGTAATAGATAAATAATCTTTGGTCTGACAGATAGCAAAGCCACAGAAGATACAAACGAAATGAATGAACGAATGAATGCTACTTTTCTATGAATGCTTATCTTCTTCGGTGAATTTACGTGATGTAAGTTTGAGGTGAATTGTCGATTACGTGTGATGGAAGCTGAAAGCATTATGGAAGAACACAAAAGCCTTCTCTTTTTGGTAAAAACATGAAATACTAACCCCTGGATTCTTGTAAAAATGGATGTAGAAATTTATCTAGCGAGCGTAAGTTGTGATTGGGGGCTGATAATTCAGTTAACTAATCATAGCAACTTATATTCGCTAGACAATTTGAATTTATAATTTGTCGTGCAAGTAATCGGGAGCTATTGACATTTTTACTTAAGGACTCCTACCTAATGGAAAAACCCAATGACACTTTTTTCCCGACTTGAGGATCAAAAACAGGACAACCTTCCCCCCTTAGAATGCCATAGGTAATCACAACATGTCAATTCTACATTTAGTAAAATTAGATTCTGATAAGAGATGGAAGATAAATAAAACGATTAAAACATGAACTTAATAACAATAATGAAAGAAAACCGCAAACAAAGAAACAAAGTGACATTTCTCCGCGTATTTTATTCAGAAGTCGCTGTCAAGATTTGACAACAATCAGGTATAAACTGCAGTGAGATATAGAGGTTAAACAATGGATCCGTTTGGAATATAATCGCACTAAAACACCTATTGTTTGAGTGCAATGTTAAAGATATTGTTTGCTAAGAATTGGAAAATATTGCAGATGTGACGTTTTTTACTCGTTTTAACTGCCTCGTTGACCTAGTGGTCCTAAGCGCGACTGCTACGCTAGATGTCTTGGGTTCGATTCCCAGGTCGTGCAAAGTGTTATTCGGTTTTTCTATGAAATTCTCACTAGCAGCTCGGATTTAGGATTTGTGCCCGGTTAATGGCAATACGCTCGCCCCCTATTACGTGGGACCTAAACATACCGGCGAACTGTGGGTGTACATTATTACACCTCTGTCTAACCCTTCGGGGAATATAAGCGTGATGGTATGTTGTGACGTTTTTTATTCGATTTTTTACAAAACGTAAGTAGCGAACATAATACGTTTTTTCCTTAATCGCAATATTTTGTTTGTTCTAGACTGGAAAATTTCTGGTTACGGCAATATTGAAGAGTAACATTACAACTTATAACTAGATTGTTTGAAGTAAAACTTCTTTACGCACGCTTGACTTGGGGAGTAAGCTGGAGAATGCGAGACGAAAGCGTTACGGAAATGAGTGTGATCGGGCGAACGGAAATTGAGAGGAATATATAAATTAGAGAAGATAGAAAGAGAGTAAAACTCACGGTCATTTTCTTTCTTTCTTTCTCAAGAGTATAGCACAAGTCTTTTTTTTTTAATACTGTGTTCTATATCATCACTAAAGATTAGTTTACCCCCATGGCCCCTGCGCTGTTGCATGCATTCATAAGCATAATGTTTTGCGTGCGTTACCACTAACAGTGATTTTTTATACAAAAAAGAGTCGTTTCCAAGCAATAATTTTTATACTCAACTTTGCTTAGCTTGATGGACAGTATGTGTAGTTAACAGCTGTGTGATGAGTCTTTTTACACCCCGTATATGATGGTAAGGTAAGGCAAAGATATATTGTTAAATTGCTACTTTATTTATATTTGAAAATAAAGTTGAAAATGGAAATTTCTTATTTTGTCTCTTGCGACATTTTTCCACTGTCGATAATGTAGCTGCATGTTCATGACAAAAATGAATGATAACATACCTCGGAATGGTCATAAAAATTAGTTAAAATTATCAGCAAAAATAATCAGATTTACTTGTATTGTAACTGCTATTGTATAAAGCAGGTCAAGTTTTTATATATCTGGAAAATAAACAGAAAGACTCACGAAACTAAGATTAGATTGTTGCTAAGTTGTGTCACCTATGGAGAAATTTAAACCTATAAAATGTGCTAACTAAGAGATTAGCTTAAAATATTGTAAAACCTTTTATTGGTCACAGAGTAATATAGCACTATGATGGGCCCAACGGAATCAAAGCACGCGATAAACGAGCTATATAATTTAAAAAAAAATAGAAAAATACCGGAAAACTGTAGGTGTAACTGTAGGTCTGCCAAACCCCTTCGGGGAATACAGGCGTGTTGGTATGTTATGTCAAAATTTGAAGTCTGAAATAATATAAATAGCTCCTTTTATTTATTAGAAAGTGTCCTATGACAAATAAACACTTGAATTTCAAGAATTAACTGCAAATTCTGCATTGCGAGTGTTACATAACGGTTGACAGCAATATAAGACGATTTGGCGCGAATCAGCTGACCTACTTAATAAAGTGTTATTTTTGTGAGGTAGGTCACAGGGATTCGGTTTCTGAACGAATGGAGAGGCAGACATGATGTGAAAAAACACTTTATACCAGCGAAATTTTAATCTTCTTCCTATCGTTACGATGTCGTTATGGACCATATCTGGGAGACTTCTGGCTACGGATATATTGAAAGTCAAAATTCCATTTTTTTTTTAATTATTAAGTGCGACTTATGTTTGTATATATCTATGAACCCCCCCCCCCCCTCCCCTGTACTGTTGCATGCTGAATTGCGCGCCACATTTTGTTTTTAAGAATGGGACATCATCAAAGGACTTCTTTCGCCCTGGGTGGAGCGGAAGGGAGTGTCAGACTCTTACTGACTAAAACCTATCCGTGTTCCAATTAATGCCCTTTGCGTTCCAGGGTTTGCGTGCCACCTAAACAGTGATACTTCACACCAAAAACTGAAACTCCATTTTCTCAGCAAAACATTCGACGAACCAATCGCGTGCAGCGTTGGCGGCCCAAAATACCCAGAAAGGAAACCAAAAACCCAAAAATTAACTTGACATTTGTGCTCACGACTCGTGGCGATACTATTACTGGCCATGAATAGCTTGATATGTAGCCGTGTGTACACCTCGTATGTTACATTAAAATTAAACTATTTTTAATGCCACTTCTGACAAAATTATTCTACTCTTACTCTTTGCAACGCTTACAAACTGCGCATGTAGAAAAGCAATCACCATTTTTATGTAACTTGGAATTCGCATTATGTATTACCACTACTTAATTTTAAATGTAACGAATTTTGGAGCGGTCTATCAGTCTTTTACCGAGTCAAGGCATTTATTTCAATTGGACCATTTACAGGCTTTTAAATTGTCAAGAAGCTACAGATTAAAGTTGCTCGTTCCAAACGTAGGTCTCTATGGAGAAGAAACATCATTCCGCTGTTTTTTCCCACACCCCGGGGGATCTCGGGAGCTTCGTAGGCGCCTTCTGCGATCCCCGACTGGTCCACATCTTTAGGCCTCCTCAGGTCAGGGGGGTGAAGTGTTTGACGACTTCCCCGCGACGTCAAAGAGGGGCGTACGTGGAACAACTACCCGCTACTGCCTCGGGTCTAGTTGAATGGGGGGCGACGGATTACGCAAGACCCTGACTGATCTTTTAAGCCAGCATGTGCTTAGTCGAAATATCGACACAGAATAGTACAGTCATGCCCTGCATTACTTGACCCCCTTTTTCTGTCTCTTTTACTTTCTCAGAGGGGCCAAGTAATGCGGGACACTGACTGTAGTGGCTTAGTTGGTCTTGTCGCAAGCGCGACTGCTAAGCATGGTGCGTCCTGGTTCGTTCCTGGTCGGGCAAAATATTCTTAGATTTCTATTTTGTGCTGAAGTCTTGGATTCGATTCCTAGGTCGAGCAAAGTGATTTTGGGTTTTTCTATAAAATTCTCGGTAGCCGCTCGGAGTTAGGATTTGTGCCCGGTTAATGGCATCAATAAGTGCAGCAAAGACTCGCCCTCTTTTATATAACACTTAAACATACGACGTTGTTATTGCTTGTAATGAATATTGATCACCACCATATTATAGGGGAACTAAATTGTCATCAAATTCTGTAAGGAGGGAGGGTATTGCCACTCTTCATTTATGTTTTAACTAAAGACCAGATTATAAAATGTAATAAAAAACAGAATTTGACATGCAGTGTCAGTTACAAACAATAGGTACAAAGACTAGTTTACACTTGTTTAAACAATAATACGTAAAATAACAATACCTGGCTATCATTGTTCTTGTCTGATTGTAGGGCAAAGGCCTCTCACACAAAGAAGACACGAGCATTGATCACCACGTTTGCTCAAGGAGAATTGGCAACTTTAGACTTATATTTATTATAAGTCCAGGTTTCCTCACGACGTCTTCCTTGTCCTATGTCAATGATGTCCAAGATAAATTTAAAAAAAAAATGAATAAAAAAAAAAATCGGGCAAGTGCGAGTCGGACTCGCGCACGAAGGTTTCCATACCATTATCTATAAAAAAGGAAAAAAACATGTCTGTTGCATGGGATCCCCCTTAAATAATAATTTTGTTCCATTTTTTAGTATACAGAAATAAATTATTTGTGAAAACTTCAACTGTCTGACTATCACGGTTCATGAGATACAGCCTGGTGAGAGACGGGCGGATGGACAGCGGAGTCTTAGTAATAGGGTCCCATTTTACCCTTCGGGTACGGAACCCTAAAAAAGTCACATTGTTACTTGCCCGATTTCGAACCCACATGCACGAGAAGCTAGTGCCATAACCAGTAAAAGATTAAGATACATATTTTTACCTCCGACAAGCAATTTAATCCATTTTTTGCAGCCATCAACCACAGATAAGTAGTCATAATCCGTCGCGCAAATAAAATGAAAATATATTTTTAAAAAGTGAAAGTCCGTTACGTGTTGGAATGTAACGTGCCTAAATGGGCCTCATTCGTTCAGATCTATGTGTTGTAAAATTAAAAACTATATTGATCATAGGCAAATGTTGTGAGATAATATTTTTGATGAATGTACGGTAGTGCGCAGTACTCGTAACCGGCGTGCATGTATGACCAGATGTATGAACGTAGACGAGGCGAAAGGAGTATGTAAGGATGTTAGCAGGTGGCGTTCTGTGGTTTCTGCCTACCCCCATAGGAAAAAGGCGTGAGTTTGTGTATATATGTATAGACTGGAAGCCGACCCCAAATTAGTTGGGAAAAGACTAGGCAGATAAATTATTTACTTAATATTCGTTTTTTTTTAACCGATGGGAAATTATCAAATTACTTTTTTTTAACCCAGACGCAAAAACGACTGAGTTTTATAAGTTTGACGTGTGTGTGTGTGTGTGTATGTCTGTATGTGGCATCGTAGCTCCTGAACGCAACCAATTTTGATTTTGTTGGAGTGTTTTAGTTTTTAGCTATGTTCGATAGAAATCGGTTTAGCTATTTCAAAGTTATCAGCTCTTTTGTTAGCTGCTATAGGGATTTTTATTCTTTTATCGGGAGTTACTTAAAATTTTAATTTTGTGATTTTTTACTGCGCTTAATAATATCATATAAGTAACTTCAGTAAGAATGGCACAGACTACGCTTTAGTTAAAATCTCTTGATATCTAGTTTTATTTTCAGACTACCGCCAACGTAACTAATTCCAGGCTGAAATTAGCGCGTCTTCAGTTACAATAGCCAGAACATAGAAGCTAGCTATTAGATAATCTCATACGTCCGATATTCATAAACTTATATTAGACGACCTAATTTTAACAGCCTTGCAATTTGAAATACAAATCCTAACTAAAATTATATACATACCATTACGCCTGTATTCCCCGAAGGGTTAGGCAGAGGTGTAGCAATGTACACCCATAGTTCGCCGGTATGTTTAGATCCCAAGTAATAGGGGGCGAGCCTATTAGTATGGATATAAGTCTAAAATCGCAAATGATACTTGAGCAAGCGTGGTAATCAATGCTCGTGGCTTCTGTATTTAAGATGCCTTGGGCCTGCAGTTGGACAATAATAGGCGGGTATTACAAACCCCGTTATCCTACAAAGTAATAAATGTAAAAATGTGTCGATATGTGTAGCCTATTACATAAATAAAAACCAATTTGAATTTATCCCTCCGTTCCGTCAAATGCATGCGTTTACATTCAACATTTTAATTAATTTCAAAAGCGTTGCTCTCTTTGTTTGTAACGTTCTGGTTTGGTTTCAGTCTGTTTTTGTTAAGACTATTGAGTCATATTTAAGAATGCTGAAAAGTAAATAAACCTTTTTATTTGCAGACTTCGTGGTAGCCTAAACTTTGCGGAATAGCTAGTACGGATTTTTATGTAGGTTATAGCAAGCAAGTATGGAAATAGTTTGTACTTTAAAATAAATAGGTTAGAATTCACGTTTAAAAAGACTAGTTTCTGTCCGCGACTTTGATATCAAATTTGATATTATTATCCCACGGAAACTGTATATTTTGCCGGGTTAAAAAATATCCCATGTGTTATTCCACACTACAATCTAACTCAGTACCAAATTTCATTCATACCAGTTCAGATGTTTAAGCGTGAAAAAATAACAAACATCAATCCATCCATCCTCAGAAATTTTCGCATTTATTTACAACATTAATACAAAGTATATAAGTATAAGTATATATTACATATTAGTAGGATTACAGTAGGAAAAATAATTCGGTAAATTGCCATAGTCATACTGCAAGGTGAACCTGCACTAATTGATCTGTTAATAACAGCGAAACTAACCGCCATGATTCATTTTCTAAATCTACTCAATTTACTATAAAAGATGTAAAAACAAAGCTAGCGTATTCAGCCCAAACAATGTCGCCAATACAATTAATTTACAACCTGTCACATATATGGCAACATTTATGACCCATACCGTTCTATGCGACGCTATGGTCAAAGACGTCAAGCCAAGGTTGAGTGAAAGTTACGTCTAGCGGTCATTGTCATACTAATCTAGATTGGAACTGAAATTCCAGACAGGACCGCTGAAATTCTAGATTGTTCGATAAAGGTGTGTATTTAAGAAACAATTGAATTAAAGACGACGAAGTTTGTAAAAGTTGGAGAAACTTGTTATGAGGGCGAATTGTTATGAGTTAGCGTTCTTGACGACATAATTCTAACTTCGTTAATACCGAAGAGGCGATACCATTGAGGTATACGCTTGAAGTGTGTGCATAGCCATGTTACAATTACAACACCAAATAGACATATTTCGATTATTTTTTTGGTAACAGGATAGCTTTTGACCTGAAGAAAGTCAGAATACATCGAATTGAATTTTCAAAAGTTTTATTTGCCAGTGAAGAATTTATCCCTCTTACGTGTAACAAACTTTTACAAACATACCTAACTAGTGTTTTTAGTGAACTTCCAGGGTATAAAGGATTTTTTTCGTGATAGTTGAGTCATTGGTAAATCTATAAGTAGGTACTATACTAATATTAGGTAAATTTATTCATTTGTTTGTAAGAGATACATTTTAGAAGTACTTGGTCTAATTACAAATATTCACATTTATATTTTTAGCTAGAGTACACTATTCATTCACTGATAGACAGCTAGATTACTGCCGAGTCCCATAGGGACTTAAGGTTCTTCTTATACTTCAATGCGACGCGGACAAAGTAGCGGGCAGGAGCTAGTTATCGCGGTGTGAATTACTCCTTGGCCACTAAATCTACAACCGTTCATATGTAATTTATAAATCAGGTGATTTTCTTACGTTTTTTTGTAATATTTAAAAATAACACACGTAACATACCATCACGCCTGTATTCCTAGGAGGGTTAGGCAGAGCTGTAACCAATGTACACCCACAGTTTGCCGGTATGATTTAGGTCCCATGTAATAGGGGGCGAGCCTATTGCCATTAATCGGGCACAAATCCTAACTCCGAGCTGCTACTGAGAATTTCATAGAAAAACTCAATAACACTTTTTGCTCGACCTGGGAATCGAACGCAAGACCTCTAGCGTAGCAGTCGCGCTTAGGACGACTAGGTTAGCGAGGCAGTTAAAAATGACAAAGTGGATCAATCTTTCATAGAGAATAGCTACTAGGTATAGATAAATAAGGCTTGGTCATAAACCTGCCTAATTGGCCTTGCTAAAGCAATCCCGGCTCTGTAATATTAAGGTCAAGTTTCAATAAAGTCGTCTTCGCCTTGACGAGCTCCTATACTACTGCGGAAAACTTCCATTGAAATTAAAACTGCGGAGTTTTACATTCAAACATCATTGATCATCACAACATCGTTGATCGGTCTGATGTTAGGTGGTCACCGCTGTCGATAGACATCTGCAATACCAGAGGCCTTGCAAATGCGTTGCCATACCAGAGACAAAGTTGATATGGCTCATGTGTCTGTAATTACACCGGCACCTATACGCTCCGGCCCCCAAACCCTTCAAACCGGAACACAGCAAAGCTGCTTTGCAGCAGAAATTGGTATGGTGTTAGTACTTCCCCGGAAGAGTTCCTTCATAAAGAGCTCTACTACTAGAAGAAGTAATTAGTTCTGCGAAAATGAACCAAGCCACGTCATTTTTTCCATTTTGAATGTTTAATTGAAAAAGTATAGCAACATAAGAACGATTTTTTTGACAGCCCTTTGGTTTTTTTTTGTTCGACGCCAAACTTTCCATGCAGGGGTGAAGAAAACCCTCATTAACGTTTACAATTGTCAATGTTATCGAATTTCCGTGTGTAAGATAAAATCGCAAAACGAACGTCATTATGAAAACAATGTAATTTGTACAGCCATAAAGTTTTATCAACTACTTCAATTAGTATTTACTATTTAACTGCTATTTTATTTATTACTATTCCTCGAGTCAATATTTAGCTAAATAGTCGATTTACTATAAAGACAATCACATCACTACCATAAACTAGAAACTTTATTACTATTCCACTGTTAAAACCACACTGAGCAGCCATTAAATTATTTAAATTTATCGGAGACGAATTTAATTAATTAATCAATCGATTCATCTAGAAAATCTCTTCATCTTGTAATTTACAAATAAAGCAATGACCACAAAATGATGTCATGTGCTACATCGAACATGACTCAGAATCTGAATCACACCTCTTGACCAAAAATGGCGAGTCAGTCAAGATTCTTTTGTGCTTATTTGAACTTGGCCTTCGTTGTTATGTCATCTGCTTTTAAACGATTAATTTTTAAATAATAAAACAACCTCTATGTCAATTTAATAGCGGAGCATAATAATATTAAAAATGAACGCGTTTGTTTAAAATGGCGGCAGCATTTGACGTTTAATTTGGCGGGGAAAAAATGAAAATAATTCGCAAAAATTATGTCGAGTTTACGTAAAACAGAAGGAGTTTAACATAAAAATGTAAAACATATTGTTTTAAAAGGACAAAGGGCCAGCCGGTAGTGACAATGACGGGATGTGACGTCAGCAGCAGGTGCAGGTAACATTATAACGACCCTACGCCGCGATATGATCTAAGTTATTAGATGGAGGCGTTTTTCGTACGATTAAATAACTACATTTAAAAGTAATTATGATGCGATCTAGATATGTACTTATAGAAGGTTATTCGAAGATTGAAATGTTTGTAGTTTCTTGCTAGTTCTTCTATATGGAGACCTACCAACATTTTGGAGCGTACAACTAACTTTAGCTATTACAAATACCTACACAAGTATTATCATTAATATGACCTGTTAATTATTTATTGCGTTACGGACATTATTGGTTTTTTGCAGCCTGGAGTTTAGAAGATGGTTGTGTAACAGCCTTACGACTCGAAAAGCATATGGAAAGCCGTTAGTCCTGTCTTCCTCCTCGTGTCGCTGGCACGGCAGTTCTTTAGATTTGGGAGGCCCAAAACATTGCCAGTCTTGCGTCTCATATCAACCCGATTGTGCCGCCCCATTGGACTATGAGAGTAAAGGAACAGAGAATGCACCTGTATTTGCGTACCTACTTGGCTATATAGCTTTATTGAGATTGGACGCCGTGACCGATCTTTATTATTATTTAATGAAGACTTTTACGGAAACAAAAAGCGAATCCACACAATGACCTATGTAATACGTGACCGTGTAATTCTGTTAATTTAACTAACCAAGTACAAAAGCATGTAAATGTTTAATAAATTCTATGTTTAAGTATTCAAACAAAGGAGTTGGTTCTAGTGTTTATAAATTACTAGCTAACTGCTCGCGATTTCATCCGCATGGCTTATTTCACCTGCGTTAAGTTACGTCTTTGGTTTCTGCTCCGCTCCCGTGTGTCGTAACCTGATCTTATATAGCCTATGTTACTCAGGAATAATGTAGCTCTCATTGGTGAAAAAATGGTTAAAATCGATCCAGTAGTTTCGGAGTTAATTCGGTACAAACATACTAACAAAAAATCTTTTCACTTTATAATATTAATAATTTATGAATACATGGTAGACATCTGTTTCTGGCGGCTAAATAGGAGCGTCCGTCTGACCTACATTTTTTACAAAAATGTGTTAGCCATATTTGTCTATTAATTACGAAAATGTAACATACTTATTTGAAAACTAGCAATGCCCAGCGATTTCACTCGCGATAAGTTACGTCTTTGATTACTGCTGCTCCCTTAGGTCTTAAGGGAATGTTATATAGCCCATAAGCTTCCTCCATAAACGAGCTATATAACGCAAAATATTTCGGACCAGGATTTTTTGTTTTCAAATTGAGATGGGTTTGCTCTTGACTCAAGTCTAGGTCAGAGGTGACAGAGACAAAGTCGACGACGGACTGTACTAGTAGTAGCTGAGAAAGTCAAAGCATTTATTTGAATTAGGCCTTTATGGACAAGAACGATCGAAAAACTCCACGGACACTCTTTTCAAACAACTTTTTACAAAAATCCAGGTTACAATGTTCTTGTTCCTAGTATTGTTATTACCAGCGTGCTTGTATGACCAGATACTCACTCGATACAGATACTCGTTCCACGTGGACGAGGCAAAAGATGTAAAGATCGTAGCAGTCGGCTACCCCCTTAGGTAAAAGCCTGGAGTTTATGTATGTATGAATAATTAGAGCGTTTGAACAAACACTCTTAAGCTTTTTAATATTAGTGTAGCTTTGTAGGCCAACACGTACATCGAGTAGTAGGTTAATGTACCCAGTCGATTCCTAAATAGCCTTTTTTATTGACTTACAAGCTGTTTGTCATATTACTCCCGCGCAAAATAAATAATTATGTCATTTTTATAAACTGCCTCGGTAGCCTAGTGGTCTTAAACGCGACTGCTACGCTAGAGGTCTTGGGTTCGATTCCCAGGTCGAGCAAAGTGTTATTGGATTTTTCTATGAAATTCTCAGTAGCAGCTCGGAGTTAGGATTTGTGCCCGGTTAATGGCAATAGGCTCGCCCCTTATTACATGGGACCTAAATATACCGGCGAACTGTGGGTGTACATTTGTTACACCTCTGCCTAACCCTTCGGGGAATACAGGCGTGATGGTTTTATAAATGGCAATGTTGCGTAACTTGTGTGTATTCGTCTATTATTTTTGGTCAGTCTGTAGTGACCATAAAACCGAATTTGGACGTGAGATCTTTCTTTCTTACTTACCTCTATGGACACTATTTTCTTGTTAGTAAAAACCGCGGCCTAACAGGCTTCATTCCGTTTTGATTTTGGAAAACAAATCAATATCTAATAACAGACAAAATAAATGTAGGTATTAAATACCTGGTTCCTCCAGGCCGTTTACGAAGCACGGTATCTCAACCAAACTTTCAAGTCTAAAATCTTGGAAATGAATGTAGCAAATTATGTAAACCTTGATTCGTAAACGCTCGATACGTACCTAAATGTCAAAAGAATGAGTAGTTATTATTTTTTCTTTTTTAAAATTTTGTTTGATATTGATTTTATAATTTGCACCTGCCATGTTATCTCTTCACCTTCTTTGGTTGACTGGTGGAGAATGCCTAAGGCATTAAGTCTGCCTTTATACTTTTTGTTGCATAGAGTTTAAATAAATAAATAAATTATAAATAAGAGTTTTTAAGTTGTCCATTGGAAATTCTAAATAGTTTTACATTAGGTATAAAACACGCCGACATAATATCTCCTCCATTCATCCGAATAATAAACATATAAGAACTTTTAGGTACTTTCCTTTTTGTTTTTTTTTTAAACATACATACATATATGTATGTTTTTACATGATATCATTCAAAAATAGATATTAATTATTATTGTAGCTACAAAACTATCAAAAATCTCGTAAACTATCAGGGATTGGTCATTCTCATTCAGCTCGCTTCTCGCTAGCCGGGCCCCCTAGCCCAGCTCATGACTTACACCACAACACACACGCTTTCATCGTGAATACTTGACGTGACCGTCTAAGCGTGATACCTGGATCATTATTGTTATTGTTAATTCGTGTCAAGTCACCTTTGTTTTAAGACATGGCCGCACTTCCGTCACAATTTCAGCTTAACATTGACTCATGGGTCAAGTATTTTGGGGTCTTGGTTTTGATATCTAATATAGGTAAGGGTCACGTTAGATAAATCGAAAGTAAAGACGTTTGACCTATCGTCGGGCTAATATTTATTTTTTTTTATAGGGCAATCCTGGGACCTAGTACAGGTCGCGGGAAATCGCTGGATGCCGAACTTAAAAGTATTTGATTCGCGTTTTGAAAAATCGATTTTGAATAAATAAGTGTCAGAGTCTCTCTCAGAGTCTTGTATCGAATCAAGATTGCAAATTATACCAACCACAATTTTAGAGGATGTTTTGCTATAAAAACACGTAAACATACATACCTAAATATTTCTAAATTATCTTCTTATAAAATAACAACTTTCAACTGACCAAAGCAAGTACGCAAACAGCCTTGGGCAAGTCATTAGCCAAATATTATATTAGCTTAATTTCACCATCCCGCCCACACTCGCCCGAGGACGTGTAGCCAAACCCTAATATTGCATGTAAATGGCAACACACATGTTCCAAATTGGATATTCGAATTTTGAACGTTCGTGACCGTTTGAATTTTGCGAATTAAAAAAGGAATGGGTTATTTTAAGGTCATTTATTTTTGTCACCGATTCATATTTTGTTACATAAGTTTTTAAAAAGAAATTCTGAATATTTTTTTAAATATGTAAATATAAAAATAATGTTTAGCCCGCAGTAAGGTGGTAAGACCCAAGCTTACAGCGCCGGCGGTTAGGGATCCAGAGTGAAGGCCTCCTCGCAAAGCGTGTCCCGTGTCCAAGACGACTGACACTCCGCCGTCTGCATCTAACTCTTGACCCAGCCGTTGAGCGAGTTCCTCGTCGAAACTTTTTGCTACCATACATATATTTTTAATTTAGGTAGGTACTAGTAATTAATTAGCATTCAAACCCAACAAATCCACTCTTTCTCTAATCGCAAAATTACATAATATATAATTACTTGTAACTATTTTATTAAAATAAATCAATATGTATCGATTAGGTCTTTTGTAAGGTTTCTGATAACTGCAACTTTTCAGGTCATTAATTATTGAATTAGTTCGGTAATTAACCCAAGCGCACCCACCATTTTGTTTATTTCTTTAATCTATGCAATAGTAGGCAACAGCCACATACCAATTACTCTTTAATCTCTGATGAAATACTATAGATAGACTATAACAAGGTGATCATGATCATCATGATTTTTTTTATCAAAATCCCAAGATTAACGTTGAAAAAAACATTTGTTGAAAGTTAATCACTTAGGTATCATAATAAACAGCAAAAAATTAAAGCAACTGCTGTAGGTCGAGTGTCGATTGCGTGTAAGCAGTTATGTAATTTGAATATTAAACTATAAGTATGCGTTGCACTGAAAACAACAAGAAATAATAACGTGTAAATACAGGCATATAACGGTCAAATTGTAAAAATTACACCAATGAACCTTCTCTTTTTATAATAATCATAAATGCCCGGCAAGTGTGAGATGATCTCTCGTTTTCTTGAACAAATTACAAAAAAATAATGTGACAAATTGTCAAGTTCACGTTTTAAACTGCCGTGGTTCAAAAACACTTTTTTTTTTCACTATTTTTCATATTTAACTGCCTCGGTAGCCTAGCGGTTCTAAGCGCGACTGCTACGCTTGAGGTCTTGGGTTCGATTCCCAGGTCGAGCAAAAAGTGTTATTGGGTTTTTCTATGAAACTCTCAGTAGCAGCTCGGAGTTAGGATTTGTGCCCGGTTGATGGCAATAGGCTCGCCCCCTATTACATGGGACCTAAACATACCGGCGAACTGTGGGTGTACATTGTTACACCACTGCCGAACCCTTCGGGGATTACAGGCGTGATAGTATGTGGTATTTTTCATATTTGTTCTCTCTGATTGCCACTCTAAAAATATATAAATTTATTTGGTTTAGTGTTATTTTAAAAACCTTTTCAGGAATTTTAAGGCTATCTATAACAAAGCCAAAAAGTGTTTGTTCCTTTGTTCGTTTAAACGCGTTAATCTCTTGAACTACCAGTCAGTTTGGAAATATATGATAGCCAGATTCACGTGGAATAGTTTAGGTTATATATTATCACGCTACAGCACACGAGAGCGGATCAATAACCAAGGACATAACTTTAAACACGCGAGAGAAAAAATAGAAGTCGCTGGCAGAAGCTAGTATTGAATATTATGATATAATGTAAGTATGTATTGAGCCAATATCATTACCCTCTATTTTTTCATTATAACCAGAGACAACGAACAATGACTTACACACACAGCCAATACAAAAATAGTCGAATCGAATAGAAACATAAAAAAAATCGACTAAACATTTTCTAATCAAATTGTTGCATGTTTGAGCAAGATTTAGCAAGAATACGTTAATATGCTTTTTTATTTCTATTTTAGAGTGTAATTGTTAATAGACGTTACGGTTCGATTGGAACTTCTAGCTAGCGGGAACTATGAGTCAACTGTAGGTACTAGAGATGACAAAAGGTTATTTTTTACTAGCTTTTCCCGCGACTTCGTCCATTTAAATGTCAGTTGCCGCGGACACGGACGGAGCAGCAGAATAAAAAGTAGCCTATATCCTTACTTAGGGTTCACCCTTACCCCGTACTAAATTTCATCAAAATCGGTTCGGTGGTTTAGTCGTGAAAGCGGAGACAGACAGATTTAGTTTCGCATATTTATTATATTAGCATGGACTTTACGGGTTTATTGCAAGCGGTTCCGGGCGGAAAGGAGGTGAATTTTATTTAAAATATGTTTTATGAATATTTTTGATATTATTTGCATGCATGAAGAGTATTCAATATGTTTTAAATCGCATATTTTATGTGTTAGGTTTGTATAAATTTGACATTTTATTAATACTTAAAGACAAGTATTAAATGACACGACCTCTTTGATGCCTTGAACTTTCTGATTAAATATAAAACAATGTTTCTTCCGCGAATTGTTAGTTTTAATCAAGATTATTATAAATACCTATTATAACTGCCTCGGTAGCTTAGTGGTCCTAAGCGCGACTGCTATGCTAGAGGTCTTGGGTTCAATTCCCAGGTCGAGCAAAAAGTGTTACTGGGTTTTTCCATTAGGATTTGGTCAGTAGCAGCTCGGAGTTAGGATTTGTGCCCGGTTAATGGCAATAGGCTCGCCCCCTATTACATGGGACCTAAACATACCGGCGAACTGTGGGTGTACATTGGTACGCCTCTGCCTAACCCTTCGGGGAATACAGGCATGATGGTGATGGTATGTAATTATAAATACATCTTTTAATACAAACACGAAATATCTTTAAATAAGCTTTTTTTTATTATTGGCAGAATAGACTAAAAGGCTTTGCCTATCTTTGCAATAAATCTATACTAATATAATTAAACCGAAGAGATTTTTGTTGGTTTAAATAATCTCTAGAACTATCAGTCGGATTGGCAAAATACATTTTGTGTATGATACCCAAATTGATGAGGAATAGTATAGGCTAAAAAACATCACGCTATGACCTACGGGAGCGGAGCAGTAGCTAAAGATGTAATTTAATGCGGGTGAAAAAAAGCGAAGTGAAGTAAATGTTTAAAACTCAGAGCTAATTATAAACGAAAATGTTTTCAAATTCATAAGTACCCTAGTATCCTTTACTATTCATCATTTAAGAAAACATTTACTTAGTTCCTACACTAGTTTTAGACTATTTTTGTACATGGCAACGTATCATTTGAAAATGTCAAAAGTCAAAACGCTGTCATATAAACCTAAGCCAAAAATTTTGCAGCGTTCGTTTTCTAGCTTTAATTGACCAAAACCAACGACTTCATGTCTCTTCATTTCAGTCTTAACGCAGTGAAATTTTATTGTTACATTTATGTAGACGACTGTACATTAAAAGATAATTATTTAGATAAAGCATTACAGAAATTGCGGAAGCGTAAAGCCGGGCGTGACGGCTGAGGATTTATACCACTTTCCTTTGCTTTTTACTTGCGTATCATGTGCTTGTCTCTGGTTATTTGTATAATCTGTGAGACACTTGTCATTTTAAACGTTTTGTGTCAAATTATGGCGGGAAATGTCGAGCAAAGATGAAAATGTTTGTTAGATTTATTATTAACTAGAATGGCATTTTTTATGACAGAGTTAAATGTTGACCGCTATAGTAGACGCCGTAATTTCGAGTATATGACTGTAGACACCTATTTATGTAATGTTAGATCTAAACTTTATAAATACTGTCTTCATGCGTTTACGTTTTAATTATTTTGGCCTAATTTTGTCACCTCACAAATTATACGTCGTTTGTAGGCGGGATACTGTTTTAACAGATAAAATCTTGACAGCATAGACAATAAATATGTATAATTATGATAAATATAACTATTAATCTCTTAACTGCTTTTGAAAATAACTGTTTTATTTATTAACACCTATTTGAAATACCTTCCATTTAACGGTTTTATACTTGATAAAAATTGATGTGCAGATTTATAAGTGCGTAAAAACTGTAAAAAGAGGTTGCAATCACATAGCGGTTTCTAAACGGAATAAAAAATTACTCCCACGTCCCTGATCTATGCTAAATAACAGCACAACACTTCCTTGTATTGCAATGTGAGTTTTATTTTTATGAACGTAAGATTAAAATTTTGTATGGTGGTAAAGTTCGCGTGGAAAAATACATAGTTTTCTAATTTTTCTTGTCTATTGGTGTTGTTCTCAATGACAGGTAATAATTTTTAAAATGGCGGTCAAGTTCAAGTCATTGGGTCACAGTTGTTTATTTGTTTTGGGTGTGCAGTGAGATCATTTGAATTGATAATATTTTAATTTCGGATCTTAACAGTTTCTATCTTTATTATTTATGATATGTTAAAAATATTATCGTAAAAGAAATAAAAAACACATTTCACTGGTGACATTTAACCCAATATTAAAAGAAAAAAAAAACAGTAATCTTCGCGCGTTCCAAAATACATAATGCGAAATGTCAAACGTTGAATTCCATTTTCAAATCGCAAACACAGCGAGGCCGCGCCTAGTCTATTAACACGCTTATTTAAAAATCGACCTTGTCAGGTTTAACCTAAAGTTCAGTTTGCATTAATAATTGGTGAATATGACATCAAAAGTTCAACAACAAGGCACTCCTGCTTTCAAGTTGTTTTATTTAATTAGGTATTTGTGAACGGAATATTTTTAATGAATATGTTTTTGAGATATTTTTTTTAAATGACGTGTTCTTAAATTAATCTACGCTCATTATACATATCATAATATATTGCTTAGTCCAAAGAGATTTAAAACCATTCGGGAGTTGCAAATTCATAAACGGAAAAGATCTTTACGTAGCAAAATAAAGAATATCTCTTATATTGTGGGTGCGTTTACAAACATATAAACTCACAAACAACCAGACCCGGAACAACGCCATGAGGCCATACAAATTTTTTTTCTGTCCTGATATCGAACCTAAAACACGCAGCGCAGTAGATACTCGCCAACTCAGCTAACTATAACATTATTATAGAGTCCTACTCCTACCCTATCCTGATAAAAACTCGTTACCTACTTATTTCTTTGCTTTCATATCGCACTACGGAATCCTAAAACAATAAACTGCAAGCTGTTCTTACTCATAAGGAAAAGTTTAAAATACACAATTTATTTTATTACAACAATGACCATTGACAGTGTAACGCGCATGCTTCCATTTTTAAACAGCCATAGACAATGGGTACGTAACTTTTTTGACAAGATGTGTAATCTTGGCGTCCACAGACTACATTAAAATATATTGAGTCATTTCCGTCATTCATTCTAACGACTTGTAGGAGAACGTTTAACATTTTAATGGCTCCACACACTGACACTTTATTACGTTACGAACTTATGCCTGCGTCTTCGTCCACATAAATGTCGGTTATCTACGGAGATTTGTTGTTTTTTTTTTAACGGAACTGTAATTATTTTTCTACATATAATTGAATAATACAAAATTATCTTTACTCCTTATAACATTAGCTATGTACCAGTAAAAGTATCATCTTCCCGCCCTTATCCCATGTTACTTGGGGTCGGCCCAACACGTTTTCTTCTTCCATGCTCTCCTGTCAACCGTCATGCTATCGCTGACTCCTTTCTCTTTCATATCATTCTTCACGCAATCCATCCATCTTTTCTTTGGCCTCCCTCTTCCCCTCCATCCATCCACATTCATATTCATAACTCTTTTGGTCACATGCGTCTCATCCCTCCTCTTCACATGCCCATACCAAGACAAACGGTTCCCTTTCAACTTTTCTGTCACTGGCGCTACTTTCAAACTTCCTTTAATATACTCATTCCTTACCTTATCCATTCTAGTCACACCGTAAAAAAAGTAATTACACGATATTTTTTTTTGCAAAGTCCACCGTAAATGTCGGATATTTACACCCGTGCGAAGCCGGGGAGAGTTTGCTAGTTTAAAATAGGATTGATTTGACGTGACCGGTTTTTTCGATACCCATAAGACTCCCAATCCGGATTAGATTTCGAAATAATCGATCTATCAATTCCATTGCAAAGTTTCTTAATTCTCGCATAGAAATCTCATGGTTTTTGGCATGGCTTGCTCGAACAGTTGCTGCCAAAAAATAACATCAATACTAACATTGGAAGTAATCCAAGGATATATCCATTATACTAAAATTGCATACAGTAATAAAGCTTATTGAATAGCCCCTCTTTCAAAACACGGTTTTAAATAACCAATTTATCTATACTCATTTCTACATAGTGTAAAGTCCCTCTGTACGCTTAGATCTTTTAAACTACGCAACGGATCTTAATGCAGTTTTCATCAATAAATAGAGTGTTTCAAGAGGACGGTTTATAATTGATAGAACATCACGTTAAGACCAAAGGGAGCAAAGCAGTAACCAAAGACATGGGATGCGCTTGTATACATAAAACCATTTTCGTAAGTTTGTAAAATACACAACAGATGACTGAAAAAAAAGAACGTAATAGAAGGATTTTAGGAACTTAGCGCCTTCGAGTTCTTCGTGCGAGAGATTCAAGTTTTTATGCAAACAAAATGCAAGCAACATCGCGGCTGAACCATAGATAAGCTTTTTTTTAAAAAAAAATAGATTAATTTAATCGTGACCAAGAGAAATCGAAACGAATACAATTAAAAAACATTTTACAATGAAACAATTTTATAAACTGGTAACCCTCTCCACTGCTACCAACCGTTTAAATATTAATCCCTTGTTCCCAGTACGAACACTCGTTTCTTCCTAAATATTATGCATACGACCTCGTCCCGCACCGCCTCACCTAAACAACTAACTTTTAACTTTAAACCTACGTGTTTAGAGTTCTAAATTGAGTACCTGTAGATAAGACTATTGTTTATTCAGCTTAAGCCTAGTTGAGGAAGCTCAATTTTTGTTTGCTTAAATATAACTTGAACAATGAAATTGTAAAGTTGGAAATATACGAGAGTGTTAGTGAAAAGGATATGATCCATTGTTTGTGAATGAGTTAATTAACTGAATTATTATGACGCGGTCATGTAGCACACAGATATTAGGGAAAACCTGGCTTTAAGTTATTATTTTACCTGCTTGGGTACTTATTAACCTGACCTATAAAAGATAGGTAACAAAATATAAAATTCAAGTTTCAAGGAACAGCATAACCGAAAGTTTGACTATGGATTTTAAATAATATATGATCCAAAAGAAAAAGCCCTACCGCAGCTAACAAAAGAGCTGATAACTTTGAAACCGCAGATTTCCATCAAACATAGCTTTTTTTTTTTTTTTTTTTGGTGGGTGGGAAATCATCAAATAACTTCTCCCGCCCTGGGCGGAACGGGAGGGGGTGTCAGACTTTTACTGACTAAAACCCACCCATGTTCCTTCTTGTGCCCTTTGCGTTCCGGGGGCGCGGTATCTCTTGCGAACAACCCGCAGCCCCGGCAGGCATCGGCCCTCAGTGGCCCCTTCCTTTTGCTGACATCTCTTTGAGGCGCGCGTGGAACACGAACGCGCCGTCGACACGGCCTGTCGTTATGCAACGTAAGGACGGTGAGCTACCCATTGCTCACCGTCCACAGGCCAGTATCTACGGTGGCCGGGAGTCGTCTCGCGGCTCCCGACGTCCGGAGCGTCTACCGCGGCGGCTGGGACGGGAGAACCGCTGTCTCAACCGTCCCGCCGCCTCCTTCTCAAGCATTACTGCCTCGCAGAAGGAGGCGACTGCATCCCATTCCCTCTCGCTCCGGACCATGGCTTGCACCAGGGCCGGACGCGAGAGTTCGCCGCCGCCGATGGCCGCCACAAGGAATCAAACATAGCTAAGAACTCTCCCAACTAATTCACCTTACAAACAAAAAAACTAAATTAAATTCGGTTCATGCATTCGGGAGCTACGAAGCCACAGACAGACAGGCACGTCAACTTATAACACCCCGTCGTTTTTGCGTCGGGGTTTAAAAATATCTGCAGTTCTATACGATTTGAACGTGTTCCAGTTTTATATGGATCAGCTGAGTTTTGTTTTTTAATGACCGACGTCACATTTCCTTCTTTGGGATGTTCTACATTTTCACCCATTATAGGCACTGATTTGACTGCTCCGTTGGTCTCGTGGGGTCCTACAGGTCAAAAAGTGTTATTGACTTTTTCCATTACAAATTTGTCAATAGCAGCCGGGAGTTTCGAGTTGGTAGTGTGACAACCCCGTGCTTCGGAAAGCACGTAAAGCCGTTGGTTCTGTGCCTGATTTCTTTCCGGTTGTGTCGGATGGCCGCTTCATCGGACTATGAGAGATAGGGAAGATGGAGTGCACCTGTGTTTGACCACACACTTGTGCACTATAATTATCTCCTGTTTAGTCTCTATTGAGATCCCGGACGTCATTTATTTATTTGTTCATAACATCTTCTACTATCCTTACAGGGTTTACCCTAAAGCGACGGTTAAGAACTAATACAAATTAAATCATTTACATTCAATACCACAAAAATTTGACACACAAAATAAATATAAAAAATACAAAACGTAAATTAGACATACAGAACACAACATACCATCACGCCTGTATTCCCCGAAGGGTTAGGCAGAGGTGTAACAATGTACACCCACAGTTCGCCGGTATGTTTAGGTCCCATGTAATAGGGGGCGAGCCTATTGCCATTAACCGGGCACAAATCCAAACTCCGAGCTGCTACTGAAAATTTCATAGAAAAACCCAATAACACTTTTTGCTCGACCTGAGAATCGAACCCAAGACCTCTAGCGTAGCAGTCGCGCTTAGGACCACTAGGCTACCGAGGCAGTTAGACATACAGAAGTGAACATTATTAAATTATTACACATTTTGCTTTTTTGAGATTAGCCGCTGTGACCGAAATCGATCTGGAAAGTACATTACAGTCAAACGGGGTGAATAGGGACGCAGGGGTGAATCGGAACGAAATTTTAAAAGGGATTTTTACTTTGAAATAATATAGTTTTTTACCAGCAAGGACGTTAAAATCTTAAATTGTAATTTAGTTAAAACAGAAGAGATCTCTTTGGTAACAAACTATATTATTTCAAAGTAAAAATCCCTTTTAAAATTTCGTTCCGATTCACCCCTGCGTCCCTATTCACCCCGTTTGACGGTATGTATACATTATGTTTTGTTCACGTTCATTCCTCTGTGCAAGGGTGCAATATCGTTAGTAAGCAAGTGGATAATATAATAAATTTGTTTGTCATTATAAGTAAGTACATAGTATGGTAACCGCCACGTTAATTTTTGGGCACCTTCCTGGGTCTTTTGGGTCGACGACGCAGCACGCGATTGCTACGTCTGTACGGACCGATCACATGGAGCGTTGGCGCCCCAAAAACAAAGAACGGAACTTAAAAATCCAAATAGAAGATGAGGTTTGTGCTCACGCCTCGTGGCGGTTCCTATGCCTAGGTACCTACTTCCCTGTGTATATTATTCACGGAGAATAATCAATATGGTACATGAAAAAAAACGCAATAACAACTGAATACAATATTTATTTGTTATTGTTTCTTTGAAACATACAATATTATCGTTTGTATAGGCATGTTTACGTAATTTATTTTTAATTTCAAATAATCACTGCGAGTCACTGACAGATTAATAATAATATATAATCACGCATGTATTCCCTGAAGGGATAAGCAGAGGTGTGCCAGTGTACACCCACAGTTCGCCGGTATGTTAAGGTCCCATATAATAGGGGGCGAGCCTATTGCCATTAACCGGGCCCAAATCCTAACTCCGAGCTGCTACTGAGAATTTCATAGAACAACCCAATAACACTTTTTGCAACGGATTTTATTGCGATTTTCATTAATAGATAGAGTGATTCGAGAGGAAGATTTATACGTACAGAGCATCACGTTACGAGCAACGGGAGCGGAGCAGTAACCAAAAACGTAACTTAACGCGTTAGAAACTGCGGGCTACATAAATCATCTAAAGAGGCAACATGACAAAATAAAAATGGCCGACTTCTACATTTGAAAATCGAACAAGAAAAGGAACATCGCTATCGGACAAGAGAGCCACTTACCAAACATAAAGAAAGCATTTATTAAATCTTATTTCACAAACCTCTGTGGTGTATGAAACTTGATTTTCTGAAATAAATCCTTTGCCGGCAAATGTACTTAAATATTTGAAGCATTATGTCAAAACGTGGTTAGTTAAAATTGAAGTTGAGATGAAACATAAAAGCGTCTACATTGCGTTTCTAAATTAAAATTTGAACAACATACATCGTAGGATCCATTTTCAACACAAGTTTCATGATTTACGATATTAAAAAGATAAACTTTTAGCGTTCGTTCCAACGGGACCCTATTACTAAGCACCCACTGTCTGTTCATCTGTGTGTCAGGCTGTATCTCCTCAACTGTAATAGGTAGAGCTAAAGTTTTCGCAGTGTGTATTTTTACTGCAACTTAGGCTACTCGAATAATGACTACTTAAAATTAAAATAATGCTCTTTATAACATCAGCTATCTACCAGTAAGAGTCCCGTCAATATCTGTTTAGCCGATTAGAGGAATAACTTGAACAAACAGACAGAAAAAAAAATTGGTTGTTTGGTATTCCACTTCGCGTCGTATTCCCCATTTTTGAGGGTCCTGAAGTTCCCTAAGGATCAGATTCTTACTGATGGTAAAAGGTATTAGTGCCGTGTAAAACATTCATACAATTTTTGTAAAAAGTTGTCATTTTGACATTACAAACAGACATACCATTTACATACATACCATCACGCCTGTGCCACTCCAAGCTGCTACTGAGAATTTCATAGAAAAACCAAATAACAATTTTTGCTCGACCTGAGAATCGAACCCAAGACGTCTTGCGTAGCAGTCGCGCTTAGGACCACTAGGCTACGGAGGCAGTCAGACATACAAATTAGCAGTTAGTATAGTTCATAATGCAGCATTTAACTCCTTAGATACACCAACATTTAATTTACTATATTTATCATACACCACAATGGAAATATTTCGAATAATCTTGACAGTTCCAAGCACTAAGTAAAATGTAAGAAGATTTAATGATAAAGTCTCGTCATGCCTTCTGTGTTCGTGTGTACCTCACATTCCAAACTCCGAATATAATTAGGGTTCTCAGATACTTCTTCTTAAACAAAAGTAGCCTAAATTACTCCTTATAACATTTCTATCTGCCAGTTCAACTCCCGTCAAAATCTGTCCAGCTTTTTAGGAGTTTAGCCGGAACAAACAAACAGACAGACCAAAATGTTTTTATTTTCTTTTTTTATTTATACCATGTAAAACATACCAAAGTATTTAGTAAAAAACTGATTTTAACAGTAATTCAGAATGCACCATAAACTCCTAACAAACACCAACATTTATTTTAGTACACTTCCCGTACAACAATGGAAATATTTCGAATAATCTCGACAGTTCCAAGCACTAAGTAAAATGTAAGAAGGTTAAAAGATTAAGTCTCGTCATGCACTCACGGTTCGTGTGTACCTCACATTCCAAACCGTGGAACCTGGCTATAATGGCCGCCCATAAAATCGTGCTGTTGCAATTCTAATGTTTTGTATCCCATCCATTGATTACGAAATAGTTATAATACTTTGTATTATGCAACTTTATTGCAGGTTATTGGACCTTGGCAGGGCTTTGATTTGGTTATTTCCTATTGCGTGAATGTTGTTTATCTTATACAGATAATGCAGCGGCAGATTCACGCATTTCCCAAGTATAGGCTCTTAAATTTTTGCCGCTTTTACCTCGATAATTGTCAATTCAAGCCATGAAAGTTTCTTACAAGAGTTTTTACAAAGTGTAGACAGACCCCTATGACTGGTTGTGGGCCATGAATTGGTTGTTTTACCATAGAAGTTTGCAGTACCGTTGAATGTACAATGAAAGGGAAGACGGAAAAGTAGTCGGAAAGATGTCTTGTAAACTTCTTTCTTCAAAACTGTCAGACTGTTCATTTTATAAAATTAAATTGAATCCTTCTGGAAGCTTAGGAATATATAAGAAAACTTCTCTTTAATTTCCACGATAATTTGTGCTAATCCTCTTTCCAGAACCGTAAAGAGGAAAAAAATATTTGACCTCCACAGAGGTTTTAGTAAATTCTAAAGCCATACACATTCTCTTTAACAAAACCTACTTGAATCAATGACATCATAAAACGTTAACTTTTCGAACGAATTTCAAATAAAGAACGTACGTTAATGGACATACAATGCTGCCAACATACTCATACAAGATATCTTTGACGTCATATGATATTGGTTGAAAGGCTGCGCGGCCTTGCGTTGCTTTCAAAAGAAAACGCAAGTGAACGATCGCATATAATCGTATACGTCACAGTTTTTATATGGATGTTAAATATTTCATGTATTGGTACGGGTGTATTAAGATTTCTTAAAGAATTTTGTTATAATATTGAAATCAAAGCCGGTACGTTCATAAAATTATTCGGAGCCCAAAAAATCTTACGATCTTCTTCAGACTAAAATAAATAAATAAGTAGGTAATATTTTTTATTGTCCCACTGCATGGTGTGGTCCATTTTAGATTAAATGCCCCCCTGCAGGGCAAAAGCCTTTTCTCATACAGAGAAGGCACGAGCATTGATCACGGCTCTTCCTCAAGGCGTATTGTGATTTCAGACTTATATTAATTATAAGCCAAGATTTCCTCACGATATTTTCCTTCACCGATGTCAGTGATATCCAAGATAAACTTAGAAAGTACATGTAAAATAGAAAACAAACTCGAACGATTTCAGACTTCCGAAATTAATAATGTTAAGTGCTAATTCCCATTATATTTGTTTTTAAAATCCATTATATGCTTAATAGTTACCAAACCAGTAACGGTTTTAACCTTGCACTGCCGGTATCAATAAACCAAATTGCAGAGGTCATTCTAAAACGAATGTGAGACGTTCTGAGTAATATTTGAAGGCCCTCATTCAAAATACGTCACGACTCAATCAAGGGCCTGGCCGCCTGACCTATTCTTGTAGCAGTTTGGCTTCTGTCCGCAATTTCGTCCACGGCAAAGATGATATATCATCCACATACCGCCCCATCGGACGGAAGAGGAAAGAGAAGAGAAGAGAGGGAAGAGGCGGCGGCTAACACAGGTGCACTCCGCACCTGTGTTAGCCGCCGTGTCTGGAATCGGTCTAGAGATTACATATATACATATCAACATCCCACGGGAACCTATTTGCTATTCCAGACTATAATCTATCTCTGTGCCAAATTTCTTCCAGATCCGTTCAGCCGTTTTGGCGTCCAGCTATCCAAACATTCGTATTTATAATAACATACCATCACGCCTGTATTCCCCGAAGGGTTAGGCAGAGGTGTAACAATGTACACCCACAGTTCGCCGGAATGTTTAGGTCCCATGTAATAGGGGGCGAGCCTATTGCCATTAACCGGGCACAAATCCTAACTCCGAGCTGCTACTAAGAGTTTCATAGAAAAACCTAATAACACTTTTTGCTCGACCTGGGAATCGAACCCAAGACCTCAAGCGTAGTAGTCGCGCTTAGGACCACTAGGCTACCGAGGCAGTTATTTTTAATAGTAGAATATAATAATAATATGATGGACTATGGAGTGCAAAGAAATCGCCTCCACGGCAAACTTAGAAATCATTGTTTGAGCTGATTTTAGATTAGTGTAGAATTTTCGCATACAGGTTGACACAAATCACCGCGCACCCCCTATAAGGGGTAGAAATACTGTATTGTACTGTGTACTATACAACGTGTTAGTTTAAACAACGGACATATTTTAAGGGAGTGTAGTGCTTATGAAAATAAACCACTTTCACTACGAAATTAAATTTAAAATTGCGAAAAAAATCAGCTGTTTCTTCATGTTGTCAAGTTATGCGAAAATAAATGTACGGAGAAATTGCTTTTTCCTTGATTTTACGGTTCGTGTTAAAGTAAGTGTTGCTCATTTTCATGAGCACTGCACTCCCTTTAAGCAAGTCCCTCGTTTACCCTAACGCCCCGTATAGAACAGCTGAGTTCTTCACATTTTCTTCCACCGTCTATAGTAAGTATATAGAAGCTACTTCTAATCAGAACGAAGACTTAGTAAAAGGCTGATGTTGCAAGTGCTCTCACATCAAAGGAAAAAGATAGTGGGTCAGAGATAAGTCGGTATTTTCACATGAGCCTAGCTTTATATGTATTTAAAACTATTATGATTACGATCTAAGCAGTACCTCGCAGAGTGATGTTAGTATTAGTATATTAGTTTTCGCTGTGAATGCGAAAATGAGTTCGATTTTTTGTAACGCTTTTACGGCTTTACCATTAAACCTATTTTAATGAAATTGGGTATAAACTAAGCTTGAATTCCAAGAAATGATATAGACGGCTGTTTAATCTGTGGTTTCATTTGCATCAGCGATAATCGTCATCTATGTCGTGCGCGTGACATTCGCATTCGCAAAAATCATGCGAATATCCTCGTAAACATTAGAAAAATACTCATTCAAATATCAAAATTCAGTTGTTTCTGTTTGTGATTTCTAAATAGGTAAACAGTCAGCCATCGGTATTTTTCGGATACGTTCGGTTAATCTTGGAATGAGATAAAAACTATAACAAACGTGTGAGTGAGATTTACGCGGCAAAATACCTGTCAAATCCGAGCCATAGACAAAATACCGCCAGATTTAAAAACTGAACTTTCGCATTCGTGGATATCGGCGACAGATAATTCGCATTTGTGTTTGTTAAAAATATATATATTCGTTACATCACTAATAACTAAAATCTTCCCAAGCTAGTTAAGGAAAACGTTAACTATGACATAATAATGATATCATTATGTTAATAACTTTTTGTTACTCATTCTGCCTTGTTTTAGCTCTCTTTAGGTCATGCATCGTACCATTTTGTTTTAATATTAACTAGCTGTTGCCCGCGACTTCGTTCGTTATTTTATTGGTTTCAATTTTGTTTTCGCATAACCCTCTTTTTTTTTTCAAATTAAAGTAAATAAAAATAGCCTAAGTTAATTCTTATAACATAAGCTTGCTGCGAGTGAAAGTCCCGTCAAAATCGGTCCAGCCGTTTCGGAGATAAGCCGGAAGAAACAGACAGACATACAAAAATTTTAAAAATTGTTTTTTTTTATGTAAGTACCGTATATACTTTCATATTCATTTAGTGAAAAGCTTGTAATTTAAAATTACACACAGACCCTTCAATTTCATTTATTTGTTTAGACTAGGCTATGTTCGCGACTTCGTTATTTGCGGCTTTTTTTTTGCCCGTTGCCCGTTTAATTTCTGCCCCATGTCAAATGATCTGTGGGTCCGTAGAGCTTAAGATTGGTGCCCCGAAATGGCGAGACCCGTGGCACACCACGAAGGAGATAGCGGGACGAGTTGGTCGGCTTCCTTGACAATTGCCAAGACGTAGCGCAAAATCGAGATAGATGGAAGAAATGGTGGGAGGCTTTTGCCCAACAGTGGGATAGTTATCCTACTAATATAATAAATGCGGAAGTTTGTGAGAATGGATGGATGTTTGTTACTCTTTCACGCTTAAGCGGCTAAACGGATCTGGATGAAATTTGGCACTGAGATAGATTGTAGTGTGACACATAAGATATTTTATCCCGGAAAATGTACGGTTCCCGTGGGATAATATATTAAATTTGACGCGGACAAAGTCGCGGGCAGTATAAGCTAGTAGTATGATAAAGCTCAGCAGGTGGACATCCAACTCGCCAGTTACGAAAAAACGAATCAAAAATAAAAATCCCAATTACTCAACCTTGCATTTAACCGTCAATAATTGTCAACTTAACTTTTTAATTTTTATTTTTTTTTAACTCGCTCAAGACAATGCACCGCTTGAGTCATAGAAAAGATCGTTGCCCCCGACTCCCGCGCAGCCAACATGGCGGGCGCGGGAATAATTTCCGGTAAGCTTTACAGTGTTTATTTATCTATTTAACTACTTATAATGTTATGATTTACAATTTATTGTTGAACCGTAAATTTTTACCAGTCTATTTTTTATGGTGGTGTTAATTTTTATTACGTTGGTAGTTGGTTTTAAGTTTGGTTAAGTTGGGTGGTCTGATTTTACATTGCCTGCGTTGTGGTGTTCATGATCATCCTTATAAGATTAATTCAAAGGCCTCTCTCTCATATAGAGAAGGAACGAGGATCGATCACCACGCCTGCTCATGGCGGATTGGCCATTTAATACTTATAATAATTATAAATTCAGGTTTCCCAATGATGTTTTCCTTTACCGATGTCAGCCCTGATGTTGCTTATTATATGAATCATCATTTATTTAATGTTACAAGCCCCTAAATTCAAGGACGAAAATCAACGAAAAATCTTTTGACAAGTTGTCAACCACGTAAAAGGTGCTGTGATTGGTGGAATATTGTCAGAATTTTTCGGCCATGAAATCGGGGGTAAATGTCTTTTATTAGTTCGTACTTTAAACCAATTAGACAATGATGTAAATTAGCTTTCGTAAAAATAAATTAGATTTTTCCAAATATAACACCACCACCACATCAACCCATAATATCATCAAAAAGAGATAAAAAACGAACCATTATAGACTTTATTATGAAACCACTAACACCCAATTTAGTTTCGAGACCAATTCAAAATGTCACCATTTCAATTTAATTCAGTGCTCTGTCATCACCAGAGAGTAATAATGTTTTAGTATCAACCGCAAATAAAGTTTCGGAAGCGGAGAAAGTCTCATCAAAAACGGTTCAGTGATTTAAGCGCGTAAAAAAGTATTCGTGCTATATATCTATTTTTTTTTTTCTTAGAATGGGAACTGGCAAACAATTCGACGGCCGTTAAGTGGCCACGTCTGCCTGTCGACATCTGCAATACCAGAGGCCTTGCAAATGCGTTGCCAACCCAGAGACAAAGTAGAAATGTTTCATGTGTCTGTAATTACACCGGCGCCAATACCCTTCAAACCGGAACACCGCAACGCTGCTTTGCGGCAGAAATAGGAATGGTGGAAGTACTTCGTCTGTGGCAGCTCCTCCACAAAGAGCTCTACTACTAAATTAATATTATAAATAATAAAGCTGATGAGGGTATTAAAAGAGCTCAGTGCAACCAAACAGCCAGTAGAAAAATTCCGTTCAGAATTTCTACTCTACCTTGAATTTCATATTTTCATTCCTATGCCAGCATTTTCCCTGCCAATATAAATATTCATGGATATTATAGTCTGTTATTGTGAATATTGTTGTGTGTTCGTTGGATTGAAAAGGGTAAAACCTGCTTGTTGTCTCTACCTAATCTTTAAGGGAGTTAAGCATTTGACAGTTAGGTGCAAATTGAAGATATAGTGTAATACCAGCCTATTATTGTCCTATTGCAGGGCAAAAAGGGTCCAAGATTCAAGTTAGTTAAAACTCTTGACTATCACCCAGTTATTATGTATCGTAAAGCCGTTGGTCTTCACCTGATCTCTAGGGTCGTGTCAGATTGCCGTCTCATCAAACTATGAGAGTGAAGGGAAGAGGGAGTGCACCTGTGTTTGCGCTATAATATTTAATGCGCATTTGGCTAGTCTCCATTGTGATTGACCGTCGTGACCGAAATCGATCTGGAGAATATTATTATTTCTAGTTATATAGTTGCCAAATCATAATCTATACTGATATTATAAATCTGAAGAGGTTGTTTGTTTCTGTGTTTGTTTGGTTTCAATTGAAAAATTTTGTTTGTGTTGAATAGTCCACCTATCGAGGTAGGCTGTAGGCTATATAACATCACGCTACAACACACGGGGGTAGAGCAGTAACCAAAAACGTAACCTAATGCAGGTGAAACAAAGCACGCGAATAAAGTCGCAGAAGCTAGTTTAACTATAAAATAGGGAGTGTCAAAGAATTTTGTGTAACGGAATGCAAAACTTAAGAGAACCCATGACTCATACCTCAGCGCAATCTTCAACAATAGCCGCGACACCTTAATACTTACAAAACCGGAATATTATGTTTATGACATTCCATAACATTTCGGTATGCCATTGTGAAATGGTAGAACCATTTCAGGGTGTGAAATGAGACTAGCCACGACATTGGACAACAACGAAGCCGCGAAAATCACATATTCTCTTTACCCGCGTCTGTATTTCCGAACGCATTCAGACCTAATCAAAGTCAAAGTCATAGCATTTATTTCAATTAGACCATTTACAGGCACTTTTGAATTGTCAAGAAATTACATTTAAAAGTTGAAGCTAGTTGCTCGTTCCAAAGCGTAGGTCTCTATGGAGAAGAACGAGCAAGAAACTCCATGGATCTCGTCAAAGTTAGAGTGAACAGGCTTCTTCTGGGTAAGCTCACTCCATCGTCCACTTTGTCTTTGTAACCTCTGACGTAGACTAGAGTCAAGAGCAAACCCATTGTTATTGAAAGGGGAAATAATCGTTCCGCATTCCACTCACTTACACTCTTTAATTTCCAAGATGCAAGTATTACAAGGATTACAAGCAATGGTAATGAATATTTAACCTAGGTCCAGGAATCCAAAGCAATCAGTATTCTACAAAGGGTACAATTGGACTCGGTGTTACACGCAAGGCCCACCGAAGTTTCTCACAAGCATTAATTAAGGCAAATTTAAATGTTCTAATGTTTTCTGCAATTTGTAGCTCAGCATTGGGTTGTACACACAGCATAAACTAAAAATGTATAACTTGATTTGTAGCCGTGTAAACGATAATCAAAAAATAATGGATACTAATATATAAGCCTCTTTAAGACATACGTCTCTGTTACATGGGACTCTTCTAGTCAATGTAATCCGTAAATGTGCCAATTCAATGAAATCAATTACAACTTGTGAGAATTATATTGACAATTATATTTTACTGACCCTATTATACAACCTGACCGTTATCTGCCGAGCCTTTTCCCAACAATGTTGGGGTTGGCTTCCAGTGTAATCGGATGCAGCTGAATACCAGTGTTTTACTTGGAGCGACTGCTCATCTGACCTCCACAACCCTGTTCCTGGGCAACACGAAACCTCTTGGTAAGACTGGTTGTCAGACTTCTCGGCTTATGACTATTCGTAACCACTACCATACAACCTGAGACTGATTAAAATAAAGCTACCGTTATGACATCTAAAATGACTTATGTCATACAGTGTCAACTGAGACGGGGTCGCCCGTTCTTTTTTTTAATTTCGCGAGTAACTTGCGCATCCACCATAATTATCTTCTGTCGAAGATTTTAGGTGAAACAGATACAAATGTTGTTTAGTAACCAAGCAATGAACTGCATTTTGCACAAGCCTTATTTAAAACTGACGCATTGTTTATAAGCAAGAGTTCCTTTGACTTAAACAGATGCAGGAAGGCGTTGTATTAGTCAATCTGACGACGCGCATGCATCGCCCGCATAGTATGAAGAATTCACTGACGAAACCTGACTGCATTTATTAATTCTTGGAGTTCGTTATGTGACTGACTAATCAGACAAGATTATTTTGGCGTAGATTCAGCCTATAATAAAAATACCAGCCTATAATTGTCTCATATAGGAGAAAGCACGAGCATTGATCACCAGGCTTGCTCGAGGCGGAATGGTGATTTCAGACTTATAAAAAGTATGAGTCCTGTCATAATGTTTTCCTTCACCGATGCCAGTGATGTCCAAGATTCAGCTTAGTCACATTTAAATAATTTCCAAATTCATTTGGTTTTAGTTTATAGTAAAAACGACTCTAGTTGCATCACAAAAAATATTTTTAGTAACATAACTTTCTATTATAAACGCTATTAGACACAGACACAGGTAATGGCGATAAATCTTTAATTTTCACGAAACAGAAAAAATACGAATACATCAAAAGTATTTCGGAATGCAGCGGTGAAATAAAATAATAAAAAAAATATATCGCCAAACCGCAATCTTCGTGATTCACTGGCCACCGTAACGTCGCCATTTTTGTAGCGCGCACCATTTTTCCCGCGCGAAAGTTTGACAGGTGAGTCACGTTTGACATTCGTCAGGGTTACCACTAAATATTTTGCAAAGTAAAAAGGCGCAAACCGCCTGCAAACGTTTTATCTTTTCATTTTACCACAATTTAAATAATGAATTACCTAATTAAACGCAAGAAAGAAATATATGTAATTAAACCCTAAAAGTGACGCATTACGTACAGGATATTTTCGAGTAGGTAACACGCTGTCTATCATTGAACAAAGGCATTATAACTTTGTAACAGGTTCAATAACTATCCCAGATAATTGTCAGATCACACCGATTTACTAGAAAGCATACATAACTATCAAGATAAGCTATAAAAGAAAGCTGGACACAATTTTCCGGCCGTAACACCAACTTGCAATCAGTTCAATTCAGTATTATAAAGAATGTATTTTTATAATGCACTTGTTCTTCATATCGCGTACGATATTTTCTAGGAAGTATTGAGATAAGATTAGTTGAATATTTCTTCAGGTATTCTTGGTGTGACAGATAAAAAAAAACATAAATGGCAGCTGATATCTGTACTCAATGGGAAGGAATAGTATCTAAAGGGTTTGTCCCAGTATTCAAAAGATATTTTTTGTGAAAAAATATAAAATGGTGAAAGAACTTTGATAAAAATTTGTATACGCTTCAGTGAGTTTATCGTGAATTGCTATAAATCTAATGACGTCATACAAAATTTGCAGTTTGATAAGCGAGTGACGTGGTACTTCCTCACACGTGAGCAAACTTGTTATCAAATGCGGCTGTTTTGAACTACATTTGATAAGTGCAAAGCGCATTATGTTAGGGCAGTCAATGACGAAATAAACACGATACATCTCAAGTGTTTGACACATTCAGACACAATGTAAAATTGTTAATAACTAGATTCCATTTTTTTTTTCTTTCTTGTAAATGACGACGATGATAATTTGAATTTGACTTCTTTTAAATGCGGAAGTTTGTGAGGATCGGTCTCTTTCACGGCTGAACGGATTTGAGTAAAATTTGGCACTGAAATAGAGATTGTAGTGTGGAATAACACATATAATGATACTTTTTATCCCGGAAAAATGTACGGGTCCCGTAGAATAATATATCATATTAGCCGCAGACGAAGTCGCGGGCAGAAACTGGTCTCTTTATTAAATAATATGATTTTAGATAGAGCGGTATTTCTGCATCACTCGCTTAGATTAGTCCCAAGCCTTATGTAGGCTTGCGTTACACAATTTGATAAGAATAAAGTGCATAATTCGTTCTTCAACGCACTGGTGAATCTCTTACGCTTTCTTGTCGCATTAATAATAAAGCCTTTATTAAAAAAAAAACACAAGAACACCGTAAACATACACTATCATTATCCAACATCTTTTAATTACCGTTCAATCATTTTTAATTAAGTCATTAAAATATTTACTTTAATAAATCAGAAAATAGTCAGAGAAACATTAAAACTTGCCAAGGGGACTTATATTTTAACAACAACAACAACATACCATCACGCCTGTATTCCCCGAAGGGTTAGGCAGAGGTGTAACAATGTACACCCACAGTTCGCCGGTATATTTAGGTCCCATGTAATAGGGGGCGAGCCTATTGCCATTAACCGGGCACAAATCCTAAGTCCGAGCTGCTACTGAGAATTTCATAGAAAAACCCAATAACATGTTTTGCTCGACCTGGGAATCGAACCCAAGACCTCTAGCGTAGCAGTCGCTCTTAGGACCACTAGACCACCGACCAACCACCGAGTTTATATTTTAAGCAATGTTTTTTTTTTTAAGTCCTTATCCTTACATAGTATAATACAAAGCCACTTCCCGCCGCGCGCCGTTTCTAAATCATCAAAATTATAATACTTTATTTTAACTTTGGGGACAGCCCTACCTCATACAACTTGACTTGAACTATTTTTTCCGCGGTGAAGACAACGACGCGGGCGCATCATTTATAGCCAAGCCATTGTTCCTATCGATGTTCGATGTTCCCTCGATTACCACAACCATAACATTTATTAAGTTACAACAAAACTAATTCTTATTTCGAGTAAGCTTGATATAATTAAGCATGTAATTATGAGCGTAATTGTTTTTTTTTTATAGCAACATTTCTAATTTTTGTTACGGCTTAATTCGTTGTTGACATTATTAACCTATAAATGAGGTTTTGTTGAAACTGTAAATTGAAATGAGTCGATGTTATCGTAATCTTTATGTAATTTGCAGTTTTACAAAACGGTCAATTACTTTTACTTCGACTACAGACTTCATCTTCGATCTTCAGACTTTTCAAACTTTCGTTTTGGTAAAAAAGAAATGGTCAAGTGCGAATTGGACTTGAAGGGTTCTGTTCTGTGCCACCGTACAATATGATATGAGATCAAGCCAAAAACGCTGGCTGATAAAAAACACGTTTATTGGAACCCTAATTGCTAACATTATTTTCGCCATAGTAATACCAAAAAATACAGCTCTGCCAGAAACGGACAGACAGACAGACGGAAGCATGAGTATTAGAGCTCTGTTTGAACCGAACGACAATATTTTGAATTGCACACCACCCACTACCTAAGCAGCTGTGTAACATTTTCTATGATTCCAAAACCAATAACATAGACCGTGTATCATAACAATTTTAGTAAAATTCGCATCACTAGCCTGGCTACTCGACTAACGACAACTGTAACTCGACTATTATTATCGGTGGACGCAAATACAATGCTTCCTTGTTTAGTCACGATTTAAAACAAAATGTATAAGTACTCGACGAGGCATGTTACTAAATTTAACCGTAATCTGTTGAGAATAATTACGGTTGACGCTGTGTTGTCGTAGTTTGTATTTTTAACCGAATACAAAAAACAAGAGGTTATCAATTCGTCTGTATGTTGTTTTTTGTTTGTATGTCTTTTACGCTATAACTCCGCCAATTATAAATCGATTTTGATGTTTCTTCTTCTTCTTCTTGATAGGTCATACTTCAAAGGTGGTCCCATATATTTTTCTTCGAAATTGGTTCAGTAGTTTCGTGAAAAAATTTAAATAGCTGAAAAAAAAATATGTCATCCAAGTAAACGAATTAGCGTATTCTGCTTTCTTGTGACTTTTAAGTGGTGTTTTGTTAATTTACGTAGTATAGCTGTTCCTTCATGGATTTGGATGACAGGAAATTGATACTAAAAAGCGAAAAATAAAACACTTTTTTACAAAAAGAACAACGTCCTCAAAATCTAAAAAGTGGAAAATAACTTTAGAAAAAAAAAGCTTTGAAAGTCGGCGGCTCTGGTTCTGTTTGGTGTTTTGTATTGCCACCTGTATTTTTTGTAATTTTTTTATTTTATTTCTGTACTTATTACAGAAATAAAAGACTGAAGAGTGTGGGGTCCCGGGTTCGATTCCCAGGTCGGGCAAAAAAGTGTTATCTTTGACAGTCGTTGCGGATAGTCAGAAGCCAGAAAGTCTGACAACCAGTCTTACCAAGAGGTATCGTGTTACCCAGTAACTTGGTTGTGGAGGTCTGATAGGCAGTCGCTCCATGTAAAACACTGGTACTCAGCTGTATCCGGTTAGAGTGGAAGCCGACCCCAACATAGTTGGGAAAAGGCTAAGTAGATGATGATGATGATGATGATTACAGAAATAAAAAACTTTGTCACAACAAGTGATCATGTTATAGAAATACGAAAAATATTTTGTATTTATCAAGTAATGTATATAGGAGCAGCTCTCTCTCTGTTAAAGAGTTTCTTGAGAGGAATTTCTTGTTCATTACTTTCCATACAGAACTACCTTTTTGAAGGGACAAATAAATTAAATTCTTTATTCTTCTATATGACGTCCAAAACGACGTCTTCTATATGACGTCGTTTGGTTTGGTTTTTTTAAAAAAACGTTGCCCCACATTAGGATTTTCTCCTGTATCGTGGGTGCGTTTACAAACATATAAACTCACATACACAAACAGCCAGACCCGAAACAACTATCTGTAGGCCATACAAATATTTGTTCCGTGCGGGAATCGAACCCGCGACACGCAGCGCAGCAGCCAATCGCTCAGCCACTGCGCCAACCGTGCCGTCAATTGAAGTACATAATTTGTCTTTGACTCTGAAAGAAGCAATTTATGAATGAAGAGCACTTCAAAGTGGATTTAGGGAAATAGGAGACATGTCCCTACTCGTTATTATAAAAAAAAACGTGTCTATTCAAAAGACAGGATGACAAATGGGGCGAAAGAAGCCAATCAACTAATGTCATCTTAACCCACTTATTTTTCTAAATTAACTAAATGTATGCGTACAAAGCAATATTTCACAGTACCATGATTTTTTTTTCAGCTTCATTCGGATTCCTATGAATGGAACAGGGACACTTCACGACAAATGCTTGAAATAATATTGGCATTAAATCATATTATTTTGATGGCATTAACGTATTTTTTTTCCTTTTTTTTTTAATGTTGTCTTCCAGTTCAACCTCGGAGGTTGTTAGCTGGTTTACCGGACTTTCCTATGGTACCATATAAAAAAAGACCTCCGTCCAGGACTTGCGGTAACGTAAACGTTAACTTATTATAATTTGTATAAAACTAGCGAACTGCCTGCGACTTCGTCCGCATGGCTTGTTTCACCCGCGTTAGGTTACGTCTCGAGGTACTGTTCCACTCCCGTGGGTCGTAGCGAGATGTTATATCGCCTATGTTACTAAGGAATAATGTAGCTACCTATTGGTGAAAAAGTGGTTCAAAATTGGTCCAGTCAGAGCCTATTCGGTACAAACAAACAAAAAAATCTTTCCTCTTTATAATATTATGTATTGATACAAATATTTTTTCCCCAGTCCAGTTCTTCGAAATTGAGCTGAAGTTGACGTTCACGATATCGTATAAAAACTCGCACTAGGCGTGCAAAATTTCAGAAAGTCGATTCTGTTATTACCATATCAAGATTACAATACCCAATTTTCATAAAAATCTCAACTGAAACCCAGTTTCAAATCGAGGTCCGTTGACAAGCCATCATTTCCGCGCCTACCACCCAAAATACTCGTAACAAGGCTGTATTTTGTGCAGAAAAAAAGATAGTTTTATTTAATTATGCAAGCAACATAGCATGTAGAGTGGAACGCAGTGGAAAGCACATGATTTCACTTAACTCTGCACTATAATTAAGTCTAATCTGTACTTACTCAGCGAAACTTATGTACGTGTGTATGTTACTACTGTTTAGTCCAAAACTGCTAGTCAGATTTTAATTGTTTATGGTTTTTATAATGGATGTTTCTCTAAAATGGGAAGGGCTATCAATTATTTCGTGTGTTTTCTTGATTGTAAGAAATTATAATTTTTACTTTCTTAAAATAGTCATCTTGTTTCTAGACGTAAGAGATTATCAGATCATGATAAAGAGTCATAGAAAAGGATGCTGATAGAAGAGCCTGACTAAAATATATACCTATTGCGATCATCCATCAAGTCCATTATTTTCAATTTCAGACCAAAATAACACCATATTGTAATGTAGCCATTTTTTTAATTTGATAAAACAGTTTTATACATGTTTTACTAAATTTTATAAATAAAACAGGAAATGTTGCCCTCAATAAACATTACAAAGTGATAACTGTAATAGGCAGTGTACTTTGATACAAAACTTTGTTTTATCAGAAAGTTCGCGCTATGAAATATTTGATAGAATCTCACCGGACAATCACTCATACATATTTAGTTCCCGAATCAAAGTGTATTACTTTTTCTTTGACCGACTGTTTTCCAATAAACAATATCGATACATAATCGATTAACCCACAACCTTTTGATCACTTCACATCTCTATTCAAACGTTGTTAATAGTACATAACAATTTCATGTTCAAAATTCAAAAGTCATTCAAGTTATCGAACCAAATTTTACTGCTACCAACATTATAGTTCACGCATAAAATTATGTTCATTTTTGTGCAGTAAAAACTTAATCGGTCGTAATCTATTACAAGGTAAACTCATCCGTTCTTTAATAGTTGTATATTGGTGGGATATAACACCTATTCGATGCCTTAATTTGTATTTTTATGTTCTCATCAACCAATGATCCGTAAACCTCTATAGAATTCAAATTATAATTTTGACAGGCCTTGTCAAAAATGGATGGACGCCAAAAAAGGCGGCAAAGCGCATAAAGTAAACAGAAGCGATTAACTTCTAAATATATTCATTATTAACTATCAATTTATAGTATGAATTATATCGGTTTTATAGCCTTACCTATGGACTTTTTGGATAATAAAGTTTACCACATCTATTTTTAAGTGTATTTATTTTACGATTGTATTCTAATATGGCCTGAGATCAATTAAAAACGAACCTTATGTCAGTTTATTATGCTTAAACAAGGAGAGCAATGATTATAAAAAACAAATTTATATACTAATCCTCTACAAATATGTAAGAGTTAATTTTGGAAGCAATGTCAAAAATGGTTAGCGCAAAACGTTTTCGACTTGGTCAGTCTGACCTACATTTCGTGTTAATTTCGCCAAACCCAGAGGTGCTAATGTCTTCAACACATAATGAAATAATAAATAGATGCTGTACCTTCATCAATAGGTATTTCAATTTTTTTTTGTAATAAATATCACATTGGATGGTAAACAAGCCGACAGTCCACCATGTTAATTGGTCACCGCTGCATGAAGACATCTGCAATACCTCCTCCGAGGCCTTGCAAATACACTGCCATCCCAGAGACAAAGTTGAAATGTCTCAATATTTTTTTGTACTGTCGAAAATCCTGTCCTGGACATATTTAAGACAAAAACATCTTCAACTTTGCCATAAAGCGACTACGCAGTTACTATACCACACTATGGCATTAACCGCGAAATCATTTCTCGTTCATCGGGGACCGCAAACCGCCGACAGAACGGTGATCGATTTTATGCGGGCAGAAATAGACTGAATCCATTACTTAGTAGCCCAATGTATGTCCGTTGCAACCTGGGCTGTATTAACTGCCAATATAGCTACCATTTTTACCTATCCTATGTTGACATACGTTCGGGGTGGAAGAGATGGCTTCAGTACATGATGTTAGACCCCTAGAATTGGGTATTACACACTACCAATCATCTGAAATTCTTTTTATGACCTGTCAAAACGCGACTTCCCCATAGATTTTGTATGACAATCGTAAACTATGACGTCACTATTTGCCAACTAAATAGACAGCTATTTATTGATTTTAAAGCAACTAAAATCTAATTCTACAGCAAAGTGAAAATCAATTAAGTTTTTAGTTTTAAAATAAAGTGTTCCTTTAGCTAAGTTATATCTTGGAATCATTGGTTAATACCTAGTTTCCAATAGCCAATTAACATTTTACGGCAGTTATTAAATTTTAAAAAATCTGCTGTTGCATTCATTTGGAACTTCTAAGTGTTGTCTGCGAAATGTTCATCTCAGTAAGGTTTTCAATCATTTACTCTGAATCTTTGGTAAACATTTTCGTTACGAAGTCCCTTCCAACCGCTAGTATAGCTAGCTATATGAATATAAACAAGTTCAAAACGCAAACTGTATCTCGTAGTCATAACCTTGATTACAAAAATAGATGAAACTACTTTGATATCAAACAAGATATAATTTGGAAACAGCACAAGTGTAGCATTCGACTGGACACGTGTTCATTCTTGATTTACCATTTGTATTATGTCGTTAGGAGTTGGGATCTAGAATTAAAAGGAATTTGGTTAGTTTTCTACAAGCATTGATCTAACTACGCTGAACTAAATGTTTAATCTAACTAGCTCTTGTACGCGACTTCTGATATGTAGAAATCGAACCCAAATCCGTTTTTTAGCAGTCCCCTGTAACCTACATTTCTGCCAAATTTCATTTTTAATTTTTTATAGGTCAACTGCAACGTAGTTGAAGTAAGTAAATTACTTTTCGCTTTTATATGATATTAATATTACTGCCTCGTTAGACTTGTGGTCCTAAGCGCGACTGCTAACGCTAGAGGTCTTGGGTTCGATTCCCAGCTCGAGCAGTGTTATTGGGTTTTTCTATGAAATTCTCAGTAGCAGCGCGGAGCTTGGATTTGTACCCGAATAATGGAAATGAGCTCGCCGCCTTTTAGATGGGACCTAATGATACCACCTCTGCCTAACCCTTCGAGGAATACAGGGATGATGGTATGTTGTTGTAATATATTATTAGCCCGTACTGTCCCACTGCTGGACAAAAGCCTCCCTCCATTCCTTCTATCGGTAGCGACTTTGCAACCTCTTGCCAATCCTCAAGAAAGACATACAATTCGTCCCGCCATTTTTATCTCGTTTGTGATCTACCGTGGCCCGTCTTGCTGCTATGGGACTCCAAGACGGGCGATTAGGGAATTATGAAATCACTTAGGGGAGCAGATTTCGCTTGGGGAATGAGAATGGGGAATACAGGAGAGGGATTAATTAATTATTACCAGTCTTTAAGTCTCTTTTCACCTTTTAAGAATCTGTCTAAATTGACGAAGCCAATGAAATAGCCTAAAATGGTTTATGCATTCAAGATAGTTTCTGGAAGAAAATTCATAAGAATATATCTAAACAACACAGTCTAGTCAGGTGGCTTAAAGCTGGTTCTAATTACCATAATAACGATAACATGAAGATTCTCATTTTTATGATTAGCTAGAAAAACGTGCAATATCAAATCGTATAATATTACAAAAAAAAAACGAACTTGATCCAATGGCGTCGTTGCAGAAATGTGTAACCGAGGATAATGTCAGATGACCATTTTTAAACCTTATTACTAAGCGCGATAAGGTGAAAAGTGGTACACCGCAATTGTCCGGTATTACACATAAATATAAACAAAGTTGGATGCCGTCCCGTTACTGTATAAAATATTTCAGTTCCAAAGAGGTCAGAGTAGGGACGGCAAACTTTTTAGACCAGCGCGCCAAATTCATTAAAAATAACGTGTCAGCGAAAATTTGCCTTTTCCACGTTTTTAACTTGACAACACCGACCGTTTTTTACTTCGAACCTTTTTTCATTTGGCGGCCATCATTATTTTTATTTTTTTTTAATATTTGCCCCACCCTAGGAATTTCTTCTGTATCGTGGGTGCGTTTATAAACATAAAAACTCGTATACACAAACAGCCAGACCCGGAACAACTATTCTACTAAATATTTGTTCCGTGCGGGAATCGAACCCGCGACCCGCAGTGCAGCAGCCAATCACTCAGACACTGTGCCATCTATGTCGACATTATCTCAGAGCAAATGTGAACTATCAAACGCGTATAAAAGGTTCACCAACCCTGAGTAATGTTATCATGTCCAGACCAGCACATGGCGCTAATAAAGCACTTAACAACTTTAATATGTCCGCCATGACTCCATGACAGATGGTCTGACCACTACCCATAACCATATCGGGTGTAAAAAGTAATAAAATTACGAATTTCAAGTAACCCCCGACAGGAGAATAAAGATCCTTACCGCAGCTAACAAAAGAGGTGATAACCTTGAAACGGCTGAACCGATTTTGATAAAACATATCTAAGAACTATAGAATACCTGCTTTCAAATTAAAAAAACCGCATTCAAATCGGTTCATCCGTTTAGGATACTTTTTTTCTTATGGACCATGCTTAGAAACCTGCTGGTTACGGAGATGATTGAAGGTCAAATTTCTAACGTTATTTACGGCTGAGGCCTTGGCCCATATAGTATTGGATGTACCCTTAAGCACAGTGATTTGCGTGCTATCATAAACAGTGATTTGTTATTTAGTATTCTTTTTAATGGGACAAGCCCACTACACTATCCCCAACCACTGTAACTCTTGAAAGCCAGAATCAACAGTGGAGACCGCCAGAACAACGCCGAGACAATGAAGCTCGACTAGTCCCGAAGAAACGACGGTCTTGGATCCCGCAACGAAATTAATCATAAAAGATTAGCGGAGGAGTAAGAAAAAACATAATTTATTACTTATTTAGTGTTACTTAGTTTACATGGATTTGTATTCAATTTATCGTGAAATAACGTAGCTTATAACACGCAAAACTGTTGAAATAACGATAGCGTCGTAACGTTATTTTACTAATGTTTTAATGAATGGTGAAAAAGTTGATTTACAAGTAAAACTTACCGGAGTTCTCCTCGACAGCAGAGTGCCAACGGGACTCGGTATCTTTGTGGGCGTCCCCATATGCGGGCTGCGAGCTGTAGACAAAGAAATAGCTGTTTTACTGATTGTGGGAAAATAATTTAACTAAATTCTAGTGTTAAATGGAAGTTAGAATTGTGGAGTTTGAAAAATAGAAGTACAGATGTCCAAAACACATTTTTTTGGAAACGCGGTGACGATCATGATTGATCTAGGATTCGAAAATCGTCATAAATTTTGGAATCCTAGATTGACCCAGAAAAAAACACATTGCATCATTTTGGTACAACACAAAGTTTGACCTTAGCGTGCTATACTGCCATAATGGCCGTGAAAATATATAATTTTCTCCGACGCCCAGATTATTTACTGCAAATTCGGACTATACTATCGACAATATATGTTTTCTCGAGGTTACAAAAACCTACCTAAAAACGCAAATAGTATGTGAGGATGGACGTTTGTTACTCTTTTACGCTGAGCGAGGCCCCATTAGTGCGTTGCGCTGCGTTGCGTCGTCGCAGCGTCGTCGCTGCGTCGTTTTCCATACATTTTTTATAACATGCCCCATTAGACCGTTGCGTCGTCGCGCGCGACGTTTCAACGGATCGACGGACAAGAGACGAAGCGGGAGGGGGGTTGATGCGCTGCGTTGTCGGAGCTCCGCTGCGACGACGGACAGTGATGCACTGCTAGAGGAGGAAGCTAGACGAGCGTAACGACATTTTTTATCTTACCATGAGTGAGCAGGATATCGATATAGATTTTCTCATATCCTTGGTCCAAGAAAGACCCATTATATGGGATAAATCACACGAACATTACAGTGATAAATTTCGTAAAGCGAATGAATGGGTAGCTGTTTGTAAAAAAATATTTCAAGATTACGACGAGTTTGAGGACCAAAAAAAGAACAAGATTGGTGAGTTGGTATTTATTATATTATTTGTAAATTTAATACATAAGTTAATTTATATCTTTTTCAACTGCCATGGTAAAGCCCCTTCTGGACTCATAAAGTAATTAGCAAATTGATCTCTGATAAAATTTTCGGCTAATGATTCTTCACTGCTATGGGGTCTCAATTGTGGGAACCTACTTATTGCCATATTGTCTTGTTGTTTTAACCCATCGTGTTGTATAACAAAATTGTGTAAAACACAACATGCTTTCGCAATATTAATAGTTAAATCATATGACGTATCAATTGGCCTATGTAAAATGCGCCATTTATTTGCCATGATCCCAAATGCACATTCCACGTATCTACGAGCTCTGCTAAGGCGATAATTATAAACTCTTTGTTTCACATTGAGATTGGATCCGCCGTATGGGCGCATAACATGCTTACTTAAACCAAAAGCTTCATCACCGACGAGTACATAAGGGATTGGTGGCTCGTTATTATGATCATTTCCAAGTGGTTGTGGATCAGGCAATGGTAATTCATTTCTCATTAAAAGCTTGTACAGTGTCGAATTTCTAAAAATAGTAGAATCACTTTCCTTACCATATGCACCCACGTCGACAAAAACAAACTTATAATTTGAGTCAACAACCGCCAGCAAAACAATTGAAAAATAATTTTTATAATTATAAAACAAAGAGCCACTTTTGTCTGGTTTTATTAAACGTATATGTTTCCCATCAATTGCCCCAAAGCAATGAGGAAAGTTAGCTTTGAGATCAAAATCTAATGCAATATTTTGTAGTTTTTCTACTGTGATCTCTTCTAAGTACTGTGGTCGAACATATTTCCATATAGCTTGACAAACTGACGAAATAGTTCTAGAAATTGTTGCTCTTCCACGTTTAAATTTGAAATGCAAATCGTTTATCGAATTTCCGCTGCCTAAGTACCTGAAATAGAAACACAAAAAATAAACAGGGTGGCCCATTTAGATTGGTCAGTGTAGACAAGTTAGGTACTTACACATTTTTTTCTTTCTTTGCAGGTAACGAGGTTGTGAAAAAATGGAGAAGCGTGAAGGACAACTTTTTTCGATACGTAAAAAAAATAAAAGAAAACAGTTCGTCTGGATCAGGGGCAAAACAATTGAAAAAATATCATTATTATCATCAGTTGCTGTTTTTGATGAAAGTTGCCCAAAATAAAACTGACAGTAGCCTTGAAGTGGTGTCTGAAGAAACGGAACGAAATGAAAACACATTATCATCTTCTCCATTTCCTACAAAAGAAATGTCCTCGTTACCCCCAGGTCCTTCTCGCTACGTGCCTGCAAGCCGTAAGAGATCAAACAAAGCAATAGATGATTTCGAGGCGCAAGCTTTAGAAGCGTTGCAAGAGAAAGAAAACCGCCACTTATCATTTTTCAAAGGAATTTTGCCTTCTTTGGACAGCTTTACGGAATTACAAACTTTGACGTTCCAAAGCAAAGTTATAAATATCATTACCGAAATTCGGTTCGGGGAACAGACTCAATCAACAACATTTCAATCACGCGGATATCGAACTGGACAACAGTATCAAGCAACACCATTGCAGTCACGCGGATATCAAACTGGACAACAGTATCAAGCAACACCATTGCAGTCACGCGGATATCAAACTGGACAACATGCCCAGTCACCATCGCCATCGTCGTATCGAACAGACGAATTCGAAGCTACCTATTCAACCAACACTACGATTAATAATTTTACTGATGATAGTCAAGAAGAAGATTATAACTTTGCTTTGTTGCCTAATAGTAACACTTAAATTAAACTGTTTTTAAAGATAATAAATTAATAACTGATTAACATTACGAGTATTATGATATTTGAATTACTTACCTCAATGTAATACCAATCATTTCAATTGGTTCTAAAGGGTTCCTGAATTTGGTATACTGCTTTTGTATATGTGGTTTTAAGGTTTCAACCAAATTATTAAAGCTGGCCACACTCATTCGAAAAAAATTGAAAAAAGTCTTTTCATCTAATAACAACTCCCTATATTCCTGCATAAAAAACTGACCATCACTATTTCTTAATGCTATCAAAGGAGATATCCAGAATCTTCTATGATTTCTACGTTTATTTCGGCGGTGCCGTAATAAAAGCAACAAAAGAACACGTTTGTATCTATCCATTGCAAAGGCTGAACTGAGACGCAGCTGCGTCGGCGTGCATGCCCTCTTGCGTTGCGTTGGCGCAGCGTCAACGCAACACAAGTGTGGCATACAATGCGTTGTTCCGTTGCGATGACGCGACGAAACGCAGCGCAACGCACTAATGGGGCCTCGCTCTTACCGGCTGATCGGAATTAGCTGAAGTTTAGACACACGCAGAAATTGATCTATCGTAACACGAAGGGTACTTTTATTGCGTTTTTTTCCGTGGGATAATGTTGGACTTTGACTGTAGGGGCTAAGCAGACGAAGTCACGAGCAAAGCCTTTATAATGTATGTTTTTTTTACATGCTTAAGATGACTTATATTTCGACAGTGTAAATGTCGGCTATCGTGGAGGCAGGCAAAGCCGCGGAATAAATAAATAAAAAAATATACCATCACGCCTGTATTCCCCGAAGGGTTAGGCAGAGGTGTAACAATGTACACCCACAGTTCGCCGGTATATTTAGGTCCCATGTAATAAGGTGCGAGCCTATTGCCATTAACCGGGCACAAATCCTAACTCCGAGCTGCTACTGAGAATTTCATAGAAAAACCCAATAACACTTTTTGCTCGACCTGGGAATCCAACCCAAGACGTCTAGCGTAGCAGTCGCGCTTAGGACCACTAGGCTAACGAGGCAGTTAACAATGTATTACTTCTAATGAATAATACACCAATTATAGGTACCTACATACAAGACACAGTTTTTCAAACTCAAAACTATAAAATACACTTTTTTACTCCCATATGCCACAACATGGCAACATTATGACCGTAGCGGTTCCTACTGAATTACCATTATGACCATGAAGACTCAACCCGTGTAGGTTGTATTATGCAAACTGTTTGTTTGTTGCTTCAATTTTTTTTTTCTAGACATCCTTTATCTATTGCCCACTCAGCTTACTGGCTGTATTCAATTGTGTAGTTATGTGGTAGATTAAAAAAATACTCATGAAGGAGTCCGTACCTTTTGAGAATATTTGACATTACATAATATTTATTATCAGCCCATCGACGTCCACTGCTGGACATAGGCCTCACCTAAACCGCACCTTTGTCCTAATATTATGCTGATAAACGTTTTTTACTTTATTTTTATTAAACTTTTCAATATTTTTGTTTTTTTTTTTGTACCATTACATATCAAATTATATATATATCAAATATATAAGTATATTATATATCAAATTAAGATTTCGTCTTTATTTCTATACATTAACTGCCTCGGCAGCCTAGTTGTTCTAAGCGCGACTGCTACGCGAGGTCTGAGCTTCGATTCCCAGGCGTGATGATGGTATGTTCTTTACATACAAAATAACACGTTTCTTTTATAAAAACTACTCCCTTTAATTTTAGCTTTTTTATCTTTCTATATTTTTTTTTGTTACAGCGACTATGGTACATATCGAGAATCTACCTATTAAGGTTTATAAGAAACAGCCCAGTGACAGACAGACAGCGGAATCTTAGTAATAGAGTTCCGTTTTAGCATCCTTTGGGCACGTAACCCTAAATTTAAGAAGCGGATTAAATTCATGATGCCAAAAAAAAATTGGTTAAAATCCATAATTCTTTAAATTGTAATGGCCGACGAACATTCGAGAGCCTTCATTAAGTGTTTATGCAATACAAATTGAGCAACAACGCTATCCAACATGATTTTAGTTTATTCAAAACATAATAATCGGAAACTGAGTACGCCAGACCACCCGATGTAGCATTCCGCAACGTTCGGGTATGCTCGTAGAGAGAGACAACACTAAAATCGATTCGCAGCGACTGCAGCCATTTGTGTTTTACAATTTCCAGGAAAAGTGGCTTAGAGTGCACTTTGAAAATTGTTTCACGGCTTTGACAACCGGAGGACAATATGGCAGGATTTAAATATGGTTGTATTAATTATTTGTTAACTAATGTCCTCGGCCAAAAAGTTTAACAGCTGGTTCTAGGAAAAACTTCTACCTACTAATAGTAGTAGAGCTCTTTGCGAAGGAGCTCATCCAGGGAAGTACTACCACCACACTTATTTCTGCCGCAAGGCCGCGTCGCCGTGTTCCGGTTTGAAGGGTATAGGAGCCAGTGTAACTACAGACACATGAGACATTTCAACTTTGTCTCTAGAATGGCAACGCATCTGCAAGGCCTCTGGTATTGCAGATGTCTGTAGTTAGCGGTGACCACTTTGAGAAACACGCATTAAAATCCGTTGCGTAGTTTAAAAGATCTAAGCGTACAGACGGCGGGAAGCGACTTTGTCGTGGGAAGCTACAGTATATATTCTCGACCTCCAGGGCTAATATTTATCACCGGTTATTAAAAAACAAATCAGCTGTACCATACATTTTAACCGTTTAGATGAAATACATGTGATACTGGGTTCCACTCCGGGCAAGTAACAATATCAAATTTTCAATTCATATTATGTACTTTCTAAGTTCATCTTGGACATCTCTGACATCGATGAAAGATAACATCATGAGTAAACTTAGACTAATAATTAATACAGGTCTGAAATCGCCAAACCGCCTTGAGCAAGCGTGGTGATCAATGCTCCTGCCTTCTCTGTCCGAAGAGGCCTTTGCCCTGCAGTAGGACAGTACTAGGCTAGTATTATCTATGTTATAGCTTCACTGACATAACAGAGGCATCGTCCATTAAGTAATGGTCTAACGGGGAAGGCAGGCACTTAAATAACGCATTTCCTTAAGCCAACACTCACAAGTTTACTGGAAAACTATTAACGTTTGTAAAACAGTTTAAAATGACTTCTACTTCTGTCGCAGTAAATTGTTTAGCTTAGATAAAGTGCCTTTGCATCCTAAAAGTCAAAGTTAAGACATTTATTTCGATAAAAGAACCGACCGTTAAACGAAAATTTTGAACATCTATAAGAAAAAAGAATTGAATCTAATTGATTTTTCGAACAAGTTAGGTCCCAGATAACGGCTCTCTGCCGCCCACGACCGATTTTATTTGACCGATTTTTTGTTGGCCGCTCCCTAGCGTGATGTTATATAACCTTCCTGATGATTTAGCTGTCTATTAGTAAAAAACATGGTTAAAATCAGTCCAATATATTTGCCGAACTGCCCCATTGGTGTCTTGGTCGCAAACGCGACTGATGAGCGTGGGGTCCCGGTTTCTATTCCTAGGTCAGGCAAAAAGTGTTATTGGGTTGATCCACTAGGATTGGCTCATTAGCAGTCCGGAATTTGGGGGTTGATGGCGTGACACCCCCGTGCCCCGGAAAGAACGTAAAGCCGTCCCGGCTGTGATGTGTGAGATTTTTGACAGTAGTTACGGATAGCCAGAAGCCAGGAAGTCTGATGACCACACTAACCAAAAGGTATCGTGTTGCCCAGTAACTGGGTTGTGGAGACCAGATATGCAGTCGCTCCATGTAAAACACTGGTATTCAGCTGCATCCGGTTAGACTGGAAGCCGGAGCTTATTCGGTACAAACAAACAAAAAATGTTTCCCCTTAATAATAATAGTATAGATTATCACCCACGGTCTTAAACATTCACTTTATACTTCCATCAAGGTTACTATCGCTTCCGATCAACAGAAATATAAAAGTCCAGCTGTTTCCAAGTTTATCGCACACAAACAAGCTACCATCAAAAAGTTTAAACAGCGATGTCTGCCATGTGTCAGTGCGTAAATTCACAATCCCTTTGAAGTCAGTATTTATTTCACTAGTTGGAAACACAATCAGTTTTCTTTACTTTTAATAGTTTGTAGAAGTATTTCGACTTTGTTTATATACATACATACACTCACGCCTTTTTCCCATGGGGGTAGGCAGAAACCACAGAACGCCACCTGCTACGATCCTTAGATACTTCCTTCGCCTCGTCCACGTTCATACATCTGTTCATACAAGCACGCCGGTTACGAGAACTGCGCACCTGACCTTTCTGAAAAACCTCACCAAGGTCAGGGTAGGTCTTTCTATGGCATCTTCTCCCGGCGTTGCCACTCACATCTGCCATATAAGTCCCTTTAGTTAGTCGCCTTTCACTCATCCACTTATACTTGACTTTGTTTATATTTTCTTTATTATTCACGAATCAGCAGCGAAGATATTAAAAAAGATTATTGATTAATTCATAAATATTATTTCAGTAATAACTAGTAGACTAGCTGCCTCGTAAGCCGCGTGGTCCTAAGCGCGACTGCTACGCTAGAGGACTTGGGTGCGATTCCCAGGTCGAGCAAAAAGTGTTATTGAGGTTATCTATGAAATTCCCAGTAGCAGCTCGGAGTTAGGATTTGTGCCCGGTTAATGGCAATAGGCTCGCCCCCTATTACATGGGACTTAAACATACCGGCAAACTGTGGATGTACATTGGTACACCTCTGACTAACCCTTCGGGGAATACTGGCGTGATGGTGTGTTATTTGACATTTCTCATTGCAATCAACAAGGCCATGACATGTCAATAACGGCCAAAACATTCCAAATTTAAATGAACCGACGAACCGAACATAGACAACATCGAACCACAATTTAGTGCATTCATAATGAAGAAACTGCACTGAACTGTGGGTGTACATTGTTACACCTCTGCCTAACCCTTCGGGGAATACAGGCGTGATGGTATGTTTGTTATAATGAAGAAAAGAAGATAAACTTGGCCAAACCATAGACGATATTAAAAGGTCAATGAAACTAAATTGTGACAGAAATGGTCATTGATTGGTTCACGCCCTTAAGGTTAACACCCTAAGTTCAATGGTCCAAGCCTGTAAACATGGTGAAAAGGATTTCGTAACCAAAACTTGTAACATGGAGACAGTATATGAGTCTAGAGCCCCGAGAGTGGAAGTTTCTTGTTGTCCCATACAATAAAGCAACACTTGCATGTTCAAAATGTGTGGAATAAAAAACAACAAATGATTCCGTTACCTTTAACAAACTGACTCCTAGTGGTCCTAAGCGCGACTGTTACGCTGTAGGTATTGGGTTCGATTTCCAGGACGAGCAGTGTTATTGGGTTTTTCTATAAAATTCTCAGTAGCAGCTCGGAGTTAGGATTTGTGCCCGGTTAATGGCAATAGCCTCGCCCCCTATTACATGGGACCTAAACATACCGCGGCGTACTGTGGGTGTACCAATATTAGTACACTCTGCCTAACCCTTTGGGGATTAAAAGCGTTGTGGTATGTCATCTTCCACAAACCTTTTAAACGCAGTTTTCCTAACAAAGAAATATTCAATTAAAATCTATTTTTACAACACAAAGGATTTCCCTTGGTCCGTAAATAGCGAACCATAGAGCACAGCTGTTTATATTCCCGCGTTTATTATCTATGTATGTTTACTGCAATCGTATCATTTGGCGCAGATATACATATCATTGGCTATCCTAATTAATATTATAAATGCGAAAGTACGTTTGTTTGTTTGTTACCTTTTTAAGCCTAAACCACTGAACCGATCATCTTAAAATTTTGCAAAATGTTGATAGGTGTTCAGAGACTGCCTCGTTACTTCGTTAGTCTTGTGGTCCTTCCGCGACTGCTACGCTAGAGGTCTTGGGTTCGATTCCTAGGTCGAGCAGTGGTATTGGGTTTTTCTATAAAATTCTCAGTAGCAGATCGGCTTTACATATATAACACTCACATCTTTTGTTCGCCGGTCACTCACAGTACGTTCATAAATTCATTCATATAACACTAAAATCATAAATATTTCACGAGCTCGCCCCAAAAGGAAACGAACTGAAAGGTATGTAGTGACTGTTAACGACAGTACTGCTTTAAGTTGTTTTGAGGAATATTTTCGAGTAATAGAAAGAATAAATACTTGAGTTATCATAACTATTTAATATTATTGAGAAAACATATTTGTAGTTTTTAACCCCCGACGCAAAAACGACGGGGTGTTACAAGTTTTACATGTTTGTGTGTGCGTCTGTGGCATCGTAGCTCCCGAACGCATGAACCGATTTTGATTTTAATGTTTGTGTTTGAAAGGTTAATTAGTTTGTTTGTTTGATGGAAATCGGTTTAGTGGTTCCAAAGTTAGCTACGGTCTTTTGTTAGCTACAGTAGTGATTTTTTTTCCTGTCGGAGGTTACTTAAATTTTTTTATTTTTATTGTTTGTAATAGATAAACTGGAAAACTAACTAACCGATTTTAAAAATTGCGTCACCTATACAGCTTTTTATATTTGCCTATCCTCGTGTGCTGGCAAACGTCGCCGAGATAGACCTAAATCTCGTTTTAAATGAGAGATAGGAGAAAGTAGGTAACGCGCAGGGATTAGTGGAAAAAAGGGAGATACCTTTGCCCAGCAGCGGGACAATACAGGCAGAAGAGGGAAAAGGAAATGGTGGATAAGTCCTGCCAGTTGCTTGGCGATAGATATACGACCGCAATGCTCTTTCCCGAACGAGCACAGAGCTATACTATCTAACGCTACCAAGGTCGCTGGGATGCCACTATCGCAAATATATACCGGTTATCAGATAGACAAAATACGACTGACATGACACACTTTAAACACAGATAGGAACAATGTTTACAAACATCAACAACAGATGAAAGACCGTGTCAGTAGACTCAGGCAGCTGTTCTACCGCCGGCGAGGAAGCGACTAAATATTGGCTATTTTCTCGCTCAAGAAACGTACTATAGATATAATTATAATATACATATCGTGTAATCAAAAGAGATGCATATTATATTAATAGTTGATCGCCAACAGTTTACACTGTCGAAAAGGATTCGCTCCACTAGTTTGTCGAATTGTCGCTAAGCGACAAGTCCTATCTAAGATAATACTCGCTCAGCGATACTTGCCTAACTAGCCACTTGTCGAGAAACTAGCTAGGCGCATACGCATGCCAGCGGTGATGGCAGAGTGAGTGTTGCAAGTAATCGCCTGTCGCACTCGCTCGTTTGCATATAGCCTAGCGAAAAACTATCGGAACTACACACTCGCTTCTCGCATCTCGCCAAGTCGTTTCTAGTTTCTAGCTCTACTCGCTTCCCGCTCATCGTTTGCGGTGGGACAAGTGCCTTAACCATTAATTCCAAGACATAACTTCTCTACTGTAAAGAATACTTTATTTTGGACCTGAAAACCCGGTAATCTTCAATTAGCTGTAAGTTAATTAGATTTTAAGTTGCTTTGAAATCAGGGTCGAAGTGTGGTGTCAACAGCCTATAGGTATATAACATTTATCGATAAACGGGCTATGTAACGCAAAATTTTCCAAATCGGAAGAGAATTTCCCGAGATTCGCGCGGTCAAACAAACAAACCCTTCAGCTTTATAATCTTGCTACTATTAAAAATACGAAAATTTGGATGGGTGGATGGATGTTCGTTACTCAATCACGCCAGAACGGCTAAACGGATTTGGATGAAATTTAGCACAGAGATAGATTAAAGTCTGGAATAGCACATAGGCTACTTTTTATCCCGTTTCTATATTCCCGAGGGATTATTTTGGACTTTGACTTGATTCTGAACATTTTTATACCGAAGAAAATTACAGTTTCCGTAGGATAAAACATTAACATAACATACCGTCACGCCTGTATTCCCCGAAGGGTTAGGCAGAGGTGTACCAATGTACACCCACAGTTCGCCGGTATATTTTTGGCTCCATGTAATAGGGGGCGAGCCTATTACCATTAACCCGGCAAAAATTCTAACTCCGAGCTGCTACCGAGATTTTGATAGAAAAACCCAACAGCACTTTTTGCTCGACCTGGTAATCGAACCCAAAACCTTTCGCGTAGCATTCACGCTTAGGACCATTAGGCCAACGAGGCAGTCAAGTTTTTCCGTAGGATAATATATTCAATATATCAAATTTGACGCGGATGAAGACGCGGGACGAAGTAAGTATGTAGAAATATAGTTCAGATATGACACACTTTCATATTATTTCTAGTACCAACCTACTGTAATGTGCTACTTAAGAACAAAATGTTTACAAATACGACAATCATTTTCAAGTCGAGTCTCGCTCCGTTTATCTCAAATAGGGACATGGTTGCATACTACATACTATACTGTGCTAGTATGCGTACTAAAAGTGGTTCCATTTTCTCATTCAGTGCAATTTGACATGGACTTTTAAAGAAAACTTTTGTGACGTATAATTTGTGGAATTTTGCATTCTACCGTGCTAGGGTTTCAGTTTATTTTTCCGTGATTATTTAAAGAATGGGCTTGTGGTTTTAAACCACATAGGTCTTTAAACAGTTATCTTTACAACTAGCTTCTGCTCGCGACTTCGTCCGCGTAGATTTTTCAACTGCATTAGGTTACGTCTTTTTTACTGCTCCGCACCTATTGGCTGTAGCGTGATATTATATAGCTTCAAGCCTTTCTCGATAAATGAACTATCCAAACCAAAAATATGTTTTCAATTCAAAGCAGCAGTTTCTGAGATTAGCGCGTTTAACCAAATAAACAGACAAACTCTTCGGCTTTATAATATTAGAAGATACATTGTAATAAAGCGGAAGAAGTTTACTTTTTTATACTACTGTGGTGGCAAACAGGTGCCTAGGCATACAGCCTGCCTGGAAGTAAGCGGTTACCGCAGCCTATCGACGTCTGTAAAACCAGGGGGCAACACAAACGCGTTGCCTTAAAAAAACCTATTCACTCCCATCTTGAAGAACCCCATACTGTTGTAATCCCTTGGAAAAACCTCGACAGTCACATTCCACAACCGAAGTGTTCGCGAGAGGAAATTCCTCTGAAACCGCGGTATTGAATTTTGGAATCGCTGAAACTACCAGACGGATTGGAAAAAATATTTTAGTACATGATACTCCTATTCATGAGGAATAACATAACATACCATCACGCCTATATTCCCCAAAAGGTTAGGCAGAGGTGTATCAGTGTACACCCACAGTTCGCCGGTAGGTTAAGGTCCCATGTAATAGGAGGCGAGCCTATTGCCATTAACTAAGCAGAAATCCTAACTCCGAACTGCTACTGAGAATTTTAAAGAAAAACCCAATAACACTTTTTGCTCGACTTGGGAATCGAACCCAAGACCTCTAGCGTAGCAGTCGCGCTTAGGACCACTAGGCTAACGAGGCAGTTATGAGCAATAGCACAGGCTAATAGGAGAATGTGAACACACGGCTACATATCAAGCTAATTCTGTACAATGAGAGATAAGCATAAACTGGAAATTCTTAGATTGATATGTAGCCTTGCGTACAGACAGCGTCATCAATTGGTTACCCCTCTTGCATTAAGACTTGTTCGAAAAGGGGGTAACCAGTTGATGACGCTGACCGTACCAGCATTTTAAATTAACTTTACTTTTAATGAGGTTATCTGGTCGGGCTCGGTAGGAAACAGAACAGACATGCGCTTGCGACGAGACGAGTACAGCAGCCATTAGAAGACTATTGTCCCTAAGACAACATGATTAGACACGTTTAAATAGAACAGCATTATTCAAATCGTTCTTATCGCTTGCAACTTCATTCAATATCGGACAGAACAAAGCACATTAAGATAACATTATCTTCGCATATTAAACTGCGAACGATCAATACCAAAGATAACATTAAAAAAAATAAACATTTCAGCTTGCTCTCATGAAACTGAAAATCTCTTTTAAAACTTGACGAAATAGTTGGCGCATGGCGTAGGGGTTGAGCTATACGTCAATCACCCCCTATTCAACTGGACCTGGGGCGGCGGCGCGTAGTGTTTCACGCGCGCCCCTATTTGACGCCGCAGAGGGACTCCAATACCCCATTCCCTCCGTTGACCAGTCGGGGACCGATGAAGGCGCGTAAGTTCCCGGGATCCCCGGCGTAAGTGTGGGAAGGGAACACTGGGGTGGTTTTTAGTAAGTAAGAGTCTGACAGACCCCTCCGCCCTCCCCAGGGCGTTGGGCATTCATGAGGATTTTCCACCACGGCAACAAAAATAAAAAAAGGGTTGAGCGATCAGCTGCTACACTGCATGTCGCGGGTTCAATTCCCGCACGGAACAAATATTTGTATGGCTTAAAGATAGTTGTTTTGGGTCTGGCTGCTTGTGTATGAGAGTTTATATGTTTGTAAACGCACCTACGATACAGGAGAAATTCCTAGTGTGACGCAACGGATTTTTTTTAAATGCATTTTCGAGAGTCGGAAATCATGTTAGCCCGCTCACCCTTCACCATTTCATTGTGTTTTAGATATGACTAGCTTAAGCCCGCGACTTCGTCCACATAATTGTCGGATAACTGCAGGGATTTATTTTTTTAGCAATAATTCTCTCTTCGAAAGTAGAAATGGCACCTCTCACAACATCAGCTATAGTCTAGACTTCTAGAGACTATAGGAACCGACAGAGATACAGAAAATTCTGACTAATATTCCCGGCATTATTGCTTTATACCCTAAACTCCCCCCTCACGACATTCTCCCGAATCACAAACAAGCTGGTACTGCTTTGTGGTATGTACTTTCAGTACAGATCCGGCCAGATGATAGGTAAATATTTTATTGATTTTAAAAAGTGTTCATTGCGTTTCTTGCTCGTTCTTTTCCATGGAAACCCACTGTTTGGAACGAGACTGACAATTCAAAAGTGCTTGTAAAAATGGTTTATCCTAATATCCCACTTCCTACTAATATTATAAACTAGCTTCTGCCAGCGACTTCGTTCGCGTGGTTTTTTTCACCCGTGTTAAGTTACGTATTTGGTTTCCGCTCATCTCCCATGTGTCGTAGCGTGATGTTATATAGCCTATAGCCCTCCTCGATAAATGGACTTTCCAACACAAAAATATTTTTTCAATTCAAACCAGTAATTCCTGATATTAGCGCGTTTAACCAAACAAACAAACTCTTCAGCTTTAAAATATTAGTATAGATGTAAAAGTTTGTAAAGATGTTCGTTAGTCAAGCACACGTAAACCGCTGAACAGATTTGGATGCAAATTGGCACATAAATATACCATTTCCTGGATTAACACATAGGATACTTTTTATTCCGGTAATGTGTTCCCTTGGGATAATAATTCAACTTTGACGCGGACGAATCTGCGGGCAGAAGCTAGTTTGAAATAAATAATTTGATTTGATCTGACTGAACGCAATCTTGATTGATTACATCGCTGGTAGGTTTGGTAAGATAATTACCGTATTGCAAATGATTGGTGAACGTAAATGCGACATGTTGTAAGCTCAATTTATGTGGGGCTTTTTTTTTTCGGGGGGGAATGGAAAATCATCAAATAACTTCTCCCGCCCTGGGCGGGGCGGGAGGGAGTGTCAGACTTTTGCTGACTAAAACCCACCCATGTTCCTTCTTGTGCCCTTTGCGTTCCGGGGGCGCGGTATCTCTTACGAACAACCCGCAGCCAATGTGGAGCTAACGTAGGGATGTTTGAGAGCGGATGGATGATTCCTTCAGATACTGATGTTTTAGATGTTTTTTGGATGTATCTAATGCATCTATAGGTACTATATAAAAATATTATAAAGAGGAAATATTTGTTTGTTTGTTTTTTGTACCGAATAGTCTCCGAAACTACTGGACCGATTTTAACAATTTCTATACTAATGGATATAGTAGTCGCCACAAGTCGTGAGCAGAAATGTCAAGTAATTTTTTCAGTTTCTGGGTTCCCTTCTTGGTTTTTTGGGCCGCCGACACTGGACGCGATTGGTCCGTCAGTCGGACTGATCGCGTGCAGCTTCGGCGCCCCAAAAAACCCCGAAAAACACCCAAAAACCCAAAAAATAACTTGACATTTGTGCTCTAGTCTTTTCTACTTTTAAAATCAATATCATTAAAAATTTACAAAAATATTATGTCTGTATTTCGTAAATGGATAGGCGATTCGAGATTTCGTAGCTGATCCCATAATGAAAGGTATTCATAATAATAGATACATACCCTACCCACCCCATACCCTTAACCCCTTACCATTTTCAGGTTTCTGGTTAACAATAACCGCCTCCTTCCTCCTACGCTAGAGGTCTTGGGTTCGATTCCCAGGTCGAGCAAAAAGTGCTATTGGGTTTTTCTATGAAATTCTCAGTAGCAGCTCGGAGTTAGGATTTGTGCCCGGTTAATGGCAATATTCTCGCACCTTATTACATGGGACCTAAATATACCGGCGAACTGTGGGTGTACATTGTTACACCTCTGCCTAACCCTTCGGGGAATACAGGCGGGATGGCATATTTTTTTTTATCCTCCTTTTTTGAAGTCGGTTAAAAAATTAGCGAACCGAAGAGTTTCTAAGGATCTTAGTAGGTGGCGTTCTGTGGTTACTGCCTACCCCCGTAGGAAAAAGGCGTGAATTTATGTATGTAAAAAGTAAGCTTTGGACCCAGTACCTAAATGTATGAGTTGTAAACACAAATGTATGGGAGCAGCTGATTTTCTTTTCACGATTTCGAGCTTGGTCAAATAGTAAAAGTTGTACATAATGATGACCTCATAATGACCTCTTTAGTTGTCAACATTGCCCCTAAGAAATAAATTCTAATTAATTATAGAACTAGATATTTAACTATTAATTTTTTTAGCATGTTAATTGGAAAATGGGTAATATATTTCTGAAATAATGCATGGCAGACACTTGAGTAGTTTCACATTTAAATTTGGAATTTCTTAGCGTTGTAGGTAGAGGAGTTTCATCACACACAATAATACAGGCAGGTATTGAAAAAAGAAAATAAAATATTTAAAAAAAAACTCACAGTTCCCAGGCAGTTGTCTCGGGCTCAAGGGTGGCCTATCATCAATCACTACAACCTCTTTAGTCAAAGTATTCGTATTATACTTTTTCACACTCTCAGCCCAGTCCTGGATCCAAGTCTTGTCTCCCTTGCACCGATTTATACTCAAATAAGACAGTTTCCCCACCACCTGTTCAGGAGTCATGTCCGAAGTAACCCCAGAATCTTCTCTAAAAGCCCTCTGAGCATTTCTCAACGCAGTACTCTCAAATTTCGCATCCTCTAGCCCTAATTTGTTGCTTGGCAACGAGACTGGTACGGAAGATTCTCGTGACAAACGATGAACATAATCAGTCTGGTCTATCTCGGATTTGGTCAAGCTACATCTACGCAACACTGGTTCAATTTTTGGAGGGATTCGTGAACTAAGTACACCAGAAGTTGTGACAGATGTAAAGCTACCAACATCACAGTCATCATCTTTTGGCGGAGACTTTGCAAACGTTTTCTCTGTGATAGTTCTTACTCTGTTTTTAATTTTTTCTAAGTAACTGCGTGTAGATTTGATCTGTTTTGACGTTTGAGCTGCCAGATCATTCTCCGTAGGTGATTCGTAACAGCAAGAGATTTCTAAAACATTTTTGTCTTTACCAAGTTTTGTTGCTTCAAATGCTTGATTTAGTAACGGACTACGGAGGCCTATGTCTCTCCTAGGCTCCTTTGTTATAACCCTTTGAGAATTAGGGAAGTCAAACACCAATTCAGGGTCTCTTTCATTTTCCTTTTTCATTAGAGTTTCTTCTATGGCTTTTGTAAGGCTATGCGTGGCAAAGGTCCTATCAATACTCATCCTAGCCTTCTGCTCTTCAGTGTAATTATCCCCTTCTATTGTGTACGTACCAGTAGACGAATTTTCTGACTGACCATCAATGTCATCATCAATATACAAGGGTTCTTTTGCAATGCACTTCTTAAACAGATCAGGAGTTTCAGAAGAAGCTCTACTTTTGCGTATCAACGGACTTTTGGAGTGCTCTGGGGTGGACAAACCGTTATCTGGAGTTAAAATATCTAACTCGGGACTTGAAATGTCAGTTAACATCACTCCTTCAGGGCTCTGGTCAATAATATCGGCCATAGCATGCCTGTTAATGTTACTGTAGCTAGGTGTTCTATGTACATCCCTTGTGTATGAATTTCCTTTTAGAGGCAAGTTCAGGCCCTGTCGAGATGTGTAGCTTTCACTCCTCGACATAATATTATCAGCAATAGGACTTTTGGATGTGCGTTTTGGCAGAACAGTTTCTGTTACAGATGATTTTAAATGTCTATTTGTAACAGGGGATGTTATGTGCGTGGTGTTTTGTGCTAAAGGGCTGTTCCGAAGCTTCACAGAACCAGATAGCCCACTGTCTTCCTGGTCTGAAGAGAAGTAGCCTTCAGAGTTGTACCCTTGAGCTTTACGGGGGAGTTTCGCGCTCATCGTAGGTCGCTGGACCGTTGGCGGACTGGGCCTCGTGAGACCAGCCGACATGGACTGGACACGCTGATGGCGAGCCTGCGATTTCTTTGCTAGCTCCTCCAGCTTCCGAGTGTCAACAGGCTTTGCAGCACCGAAATCGATGGTAAAGGCCATGGGATGTGGTTTCGGGGTTGCAGGCTCTGATTTCTCATCGTGGCGCGGTTCCTCGTCTATCTTCAAGCTGTCCGACGATGATTTCGAGATCGTAGCGTCCTGCCCGTCCGACAGGGGGCTCGACACGTCCCCCTCAACACTAACACTCATGTTTTCAAGGTATCACGCAGAATAAAAGTGACATCATATTCACAATTCGACTTTTATACAGAATTTACACATCACAGTAAAAACCAAATATCAAGGTTTTACACTACACAGCATTAAATTTTAAAATAATAAAAGATTACTTTCGAAAAGTGGAACGAGAGCGCAAACACTACAAATTATGAACTCCACCTACAACATTAGCGAGCGCAAACGAAAACGAACTAGAAAAACCCGACGAAACGCGACGAATTCTCAACAATAATGTCAGACGTGACAGCTGCTAGTGACGTCCGACTAGACACTGCGATTGGTAATTGATTTGTTTATTGATTTGGCAACACAAAGACATTGTGCAAGATCAGTGACCTTATTTAGTCAAGAAAGTCGTGTTTTGAAACCGCAAAATCACAAATTGCAGCATAAGTAAAATGATTCGTACGTCATTTATTTCATTTAACTGAATATATTGATGATTCAGGACAATAAGCTTTTTAAAATTATTATCAAATCAATTTTGATCAATCGCCGAGTCTAAATCGAGAACTAAACGCACCTTTATTATTTTTTAGTATGTTAACAATTTTAAATGAATGTCAGATTTCTGGATGTTACGCTAAGCTCTACGCTATATTTATTTACCTTTACACAAGTTACATGATTAAATAATACACTTTTTATTGTAAATTTTTAGTGTACATTAGTTTTTACTTTAATCTATGAAAAACTAGAAAAAATACATTTTCTATCAATGTAAATGCATTAAAATATTTTTTTCAACAGATTCTCAAAAACACTTTTAAAAGTTTCACGTGGTGATGATTTCAAGTGCCTTCGGAACGAAACGTCATCTGTCAGTGCGGAATGAACCTGAACCATGGCAGAGGCGGCATTTTCCGAAGACGGAAAATATTATTCCGCCATCACCCAGGATGGTAGACTAAGGATATGGGATACAGAAACTAATATACTCAAACAGGAGTATACACCCGACTTACATTTGACCTCACCGCCTTCTTGTTTGCAATGGATTTCGGCCTCCCAGTCTGCGGTACGTACAACACGTGGTTTTTATAAATTATTACACATACTTGCTTTTCCCGCGACTTTTACTGCATTTATAACCATTAATTGGTCACTGGGTCATCTTAGGGTATTACCACCCAAGTCCATCTAAACATGATCAACGCCATTTACGTATGAGTTCCATGAAAAAAATATTTGTTGTGATATACATTTTGAACTCTGCTATTCGTATGTTACCCTAGTATTTTGTTTACCAACTTTCAAACGAGTTGAATCGTCAATTTACAAGCTATCTACAAACTGTCGTCGCAAAAATAAAGGTGAGAAGATGATGAATTAATGTTAATAACCTCAATATATAATTTGGGCACATTAATAACCTTGAAGATATAGTTCATTCAAATATCGATCTATGTTATTTGTGAACATGGAAACCTACAAATGTAGTAGTGCTATGGAGATAAGCACCTGATAACAATCTAAACACTCTAAGTATCAACGAAAAATACTTTATTATAAAAAATATACTAAAAATCACCATAAATATTGCAGGGTTCCCCACAAAAAGGAGGAAAAAGGAAAAGCCTGTCCGAAGAAACACATTGCGTAGCCCTCGGCACAACAAGCGGAAAGATTTTAATATATTCAGTAGCTCAAGCGAAAGTGGAAACCATTTTATCTAACGAAAATAACAGTAGTGCTGTAAGCACACTAGATTGGCACCGAAAGTACGGTCTGTACAGTTGTAATAAGGAGAATAAAGTATGCGAGTGGGACTTGCAGAGTTCGTTAATTAGATATAAGTATAATGTTAACGTTGACAATAAGAATAAACATGGAAGTAATGTGTGTGCCATCAAAATTGTACCGCATAAACAGGTGAGCAAATTTCCTTTTACGGTATTATGTTTGTGACCTTTTAAATACATAAAACAAACTGCTCAATTGGTCTCATAGTCACAAGCGTGACTTATGAGTGTGAGGTCCTGGGAGGGTTCAATTCCCAGGTTGGGCAAAAAGTGTCATTGGGTTTTGCCATTACAATTTGTTCACTAGCAGCCCGGAGTTTGGAAGTTGGTAGTGTGACATGTGTGCCTCGGAAAGCACGTAAAGCCGTTGGTCCCGGCTGCCATTCGTAGATCTTTGATAGGCATTATGGATAGTCAGAAACCAGGAAGTCTGACAACCAGTCTAACGAAGAGGTACCGTGTTGCCCAATAACTGGGTTGTGGAGGTCAGATAGGCAGTCGTTCCATGTAAAACACTGGTATTCAGCTGCATCCAGTGGGACTGGAAGCCGACCCCAACATAGTTGGGAAAAGGCTAAGCATAAGCTACGTATAAGTAAAAAGTGAATTCTATTAATGTGATTTATAAGTAAATAAATAATTTATTAGACTATGTGGATGATGAATGAAGTTACTATTTAAAAATAATTGCTGAACTTGAAAGGAGCACCCCCCCTTTGTCTAGGTACAGGGCAGTAAATGTTGCAAAAAAAAATGTTGACTAATATTAATTGTTGGCCCTTAGTTCTGACTTGTTAAACATGAAATGTGTCCCTGAAATGGTCAAATCCACTTGACAAGTCTAAAAGATTAAAGCGTATATTTGCTTTAATCACAGACTTGTCAAGTGGACTTGATTGTCTGGCAGACCCATAATCATAGTCTGTCTTTTCCCTTATGAGGTTAGGCAGAACAGAACACCAACTATCACGATCCCCAGAGTACAAATAGTATGACTTTATAAAAGATTTTCAATAGAAAGGGTAGGGTAGGGTCAAAAGGAATAATATCTTTGGTAATCTTTTAGAGCACAACCGCACGATTCCTCGTGGCAGCATCATACCAGGTCCGTGTATGGCGACTACATGATGGAGACGCCACCGTCGTCAAGACCTTGGGACACAATGCAGCCCCCACTGCATTGCTGAATATAGCTACGTTGAATGATGTCTGCTGGCTTATCGAGGGTTCACAGTGAGTATATTTTATAAGAACACATACCATTACACCTGTATTCCCCGAAGAGTTAGGCAGAGGTGTACCTATGTTTACCCACAGTTCGGTGGTATGTTTAGGTGCCATGTAAAAGGGGCGAGCCTATTGCCATTAACCGTGCACAAATCGTAACTCCGAGCTGCTACTGAGAATTTCCTAGTAAAACCCAATAACACTGCTTAACCTGGGAATCGAACCCAAAACCTCTAGCGTAGCAGTCGCGCTTAGGACCACTAGGCTAACGAGGCAGTTAATAAGAGATAACTAAGAGGACTTATTGTATGAGATGCAAAAGCGCTTGCAATACTATTGAAGAAATCAAACATTAAAAGAAAAAAAAACGGTCTTTGACTTCAATACAGACGAAGTCGCGGGCAAAAACTATAATAACAAACAAACATTTAACAAACGCACCTTCCACAGAAACGAGCGCCTCCTATCATTCTGGGACGTAACAATAACAGAAGACAATGTTCCCCAATTGAACGGAGACGAAACCCCACATAAGCGACAACGGAGAAAATCCATTAGTAAACCCACTACCACCACTACTCCCACATACAACTTTGTACTGGAAGACGCTCCAAGGATTGTTGACGTGGAACTGAAGGAAGAGGACGGTGCTACACGGTTAAGTCTTGCAGCTGCTACGAGGAGTGGTGTGGTGCATTATTATGGACATATGTTGAATGGGTACGATTTTAAAGTTATTTTATTAATTATGACCTTCAGTACTACAAAAATGTGTTTTATCAACCTTCGGTCAGTTACTTCTTTGGTTACTAATCCCCTCCCTTTGTACGTAGCGTGATGTTCTATATGTATGAAGTTTACTCTGTTTATAGATGAAAAACGCATTAAAATACGTTGCGTAGGTTAAAAGATAAGCGTACAGACCGCGGGAAGCGTCTTTGTTTTATACTATGTAGAGAAATGCACCCGCTACGCTAATTACTTACTAATTAAAAACCCTTAACTCTCAGATCATCAACAAAGCCAATAAAGCCTTCGGTAACCATACAAGTGTCAAGCGGTGAGGCACGACCGCTTCCCCTTCAGTGTTGCAGGCTACCCCCCACTGGGGACCTGCTGCTGGGTTACTGGAATGGACCGGTTCTGACCTTTGAGAAAGTGGTAAGTCCCCTACCCAGTTTTCTTATACCTATCCTAATCACTTGAATGAATTCTGTAAGATATGAATTACAACACATCGCTAAAATAGTTTGAAATTGACATTTATTATCTTGCACGCAATTTTGTACTCTATTTCTATTGATTTGTAGAGTTTACGTCGTGTTGATCAATTAGTAAATGAAAGCTGCTTAAGTATTTTGCAGTTGTGTTTAAAATTAATATAACAAGCCAAGCAAGCTACCACTTGTTGGAGACTCCGTTTAACCAACCTCGAGCTGAACTGATTCGCTCGAAAACCGCCCTTACCAGCTTGGAATAAAGGCTACAATACTTTCCATTTATTTCAGACACCCGACCTAAAATCAAAGACGCAAATCCTCATCAGAGGTGACAGTAAAGAGTCAAAGAAGAAGGTGAAACAAAGTAATGAGGTGACCAAGGTGCGCGGTGAGCATGACACCTCACAGGTCACGTACGTGGAGCCTATGGGAGGAGTCGCCAGGAAGAGGGCCACGCCGGGGGGGGACAAGGTTAGTGATATTCTATATTATTGATTTATTTGCTATATATTAGTGGAGTCACCAGCGTTTAGTTACGTTACGCCTTTAGTTACTGCTCCGCTCCCGTTTGGAGCGTGATGTTCTCTACCAATAAAATCGGAATAAAATCGGAAAACCGCATTAAAATCGGATGCGCAGTTTAAAAGATCTAAGCATACAGACGGCGAGAAGCGACTTTGCTTTGTACTATAGAGATTTGGTGCTTGTTTCTTTAATAACGGTTGTAAAAAAAAAAACTAAGCGAGTAACAACAATTGCTCATCTTTTTAAAAAACGGCCAAGTTGTAATTTATTATTGACAGACTAGAAAACATAATTTAGTTGCGGATATCCTTCTAACTGCCTCGTTGGCCTAGTGGTCCTAAGCGCGACTGCTACGCTAGAGGTCTTGGGTTCGATTCCCAGGTCGACCAAAAAGTGTTATTGGGTTTTTCTATGAATTTCTCAGTAACAGCTCGAAGTTGGGCTTGGGATTAGTGCCCGGTTATTGGCAATAGGCTCACCCCCTATTACATGGGACCTAAAAACATACCGGCAAACTATGGGTGTACATTGGTACACCTCTGCCAAACCCTCTGGGGAATACAGGCGTTATGGTATGTTATATCCTTACAATTTTCACTCCTTTGATTCCTACATGAAATAGAATCAATAGGATTTATTTTAGCATTTTCTTTGCCGATATTACATTTTTACTAAAATCTGTAAATACAGTTCTGATTTTTTCAAAAAGTTATGGATGGTCTCCTAGGAACGTTTTTCTGTAAATATAACGGTTAAGGCACCTGCCCTTAATGACCCGTCTCAAAAATCCACCCTGTATATAGATTTTGTTAACAGGTAGAAGTACCGATGGAGGCCCGACTAGCCAACCTAGCGCTCGACGTGAAGGGTCGCGGCAAGTCCGCTGTCAGTCAGAACTTGACCAAACTGTTGATGCAGGGACTACATTCTAAGGATAAAGGGTAAGGAAACCTATTTACTTGTTTATTTATTATTTATTTTTTATAACTTGCTTACGTCAGTAATACTTCTTTACGCACGCTTGACTTGGGATATAAACTGGTGAATACTTTACGAGAGCGTTACGGAACTGAGTGTGATCGGGCGAACGGAAGTTGAGAGGAATATATAAGTTAGTTGCGTTTCGTATATTACTGTAGGAGCAAAAGGGAGCAGTGCGCGCGCTTATTTTGTTTCTCTCTTCCTCAAGTGACAAGACTGAAGTTTTATTTCAGTCGTGTGGTCTAAAGCACACGTATTTTTTTTCTGCACGGAATCCTTATATTTTTTCTACAATAAAAGTAGTTTAAGTTACTCCTTATAACATCTATCTACTAGTAAAAGTCCCGTTAAAATTGGTCCAGCCAATTCGAAGATTAGCCGAAACAAACAAACAGACAGAAAGACAGACCGACAAGAAAAATATATTGCTTTTCGTGTTCTTGTGGTCGAAATCACGGGCAAAAGATTCTCTATAAATGTTGATTTTTTTCTACAGTATAATCCTCACAGTTCTTCAAAAAGATGATCCGCTGGTAGCATTGCGAACGGTGAGCAACTTGCCGGCAGACTACGTGCCGCAGTTGCTGGAACAACTAGCTGACATGGCGACGCGGAAGACGAGCCAGTAAGTACTCAATCCTACTACTATTACAAATATCAAAGTTTGTGAAGATGGATGGATGTTTTTGACTCTTTTACGCTGAACTTGACGATAATTTTTATCCCAGTTTTGTGTTCTTGTGGGATCATTTAGAACTTTAGCTTAATTAGTAATTGTATTAGTTCTGCCAAAAGGGCCGAAATAATTGTAAGGGCCTATTTAGACGACAGACTTCTTGTGCAACACAATGTCTGGGAGGACACTATGATATCTTTAGTGGTCAGCATTTTCTGAAATTGCTATTTTTTATCCTGATGGGGAATTAAAAAATGACGTTCCGAAATGTCATTTCATGACACACACGAGTGCTAAAAACAGGTCGACTTAATTGCTCAAAAAGTTTGTCGCCTGCGTAGTAAATAAATTAATTGTATTGTTAGTAAGCACTAAGCCGATACAACAATGCAAGCGCATTGTTGTATCGGCTTCTTTAATTAATATGAAAGATTGTGGATTAGCTCCAGTGGTGTAGTGGGTCTTGGAGGGCCAGCCCACTATCAAAATTAGTTAGAGGCTCAAATAAAGGGTAAAGATTTCTCACAAAAGAAGCAAAATTGCATTAAATTAAAATAAATATTTATTGCTTATTAGTTATCGCTTCCTCCTAGAAATTGAGCTAGCCAAATGATTTAAATGAAATATACACTTTTCTTGCCTTTTTCCGGCACATACATGTATAAATATTTTTTTTATTTATATAATTAATAAATATTTTCCTAGTGTGGGGCAACGTTTAAAAAAATGATTTATTAAATCATATAGGTATCGCTGAAGACGATTTCGGTTTTACTAAAATTTCCGCCACTATAAACAGTATTCTTACAGCTATTTACATAAATCGTATTATAAACAGATGCGCGGCGGTGTGCACCTGGCTGTCCGCGGTGGTGCGGTGTCACTCCGCGCTGCTGCTCGCGACGATGGGCTCGCGCTCCTCCGACCACCTCACGCAATTACTTGCTATATTTACACACAGGTTAGTTTTAAACTTTCTTTTAGTGAATGCCTCGTTGGCCAAGTGGTCCTAAGTGCGACTGTTGCGCTAGAGATCTTAGGTTCGATTCCAGGGTCGAGCAAAGTGTTATTGGCTGTTTCTGTGAAATTCTCAATAGCATTGGTTAATGGCAATAGGCTCGCTCCTTGATACTTGGGACCTAAACATACCGGCGAACTGTGGGTGTACATTGGTACATCTCTGCCTAACCCTTAGGGGAATACAGGCGTGATGGTATGTTTCTTGTAGTGTTGGTGGGTTTTTTCGGATAGTCCGAAGCCAGAAAGTCTGACAACCAGTCTGGACCAGTATTACCAAGAGGTATCGTGTTGCCCAGTTACTGGGTTGTGGAGGTCAGATAGGCAGTCACTCCATGTAAAACACTGGTATTCAGCTGCATCCGGTTAGACTGGAAGCCAACCCCAACATAGTTAGGAAAAGGCTAAGCAGGTGATTGGTTTATTCATTACGAATTTCTCGATAGTAGCCCGGAGTTTTGAAGTTGGTGGTGTGACACCCCCGTATCTGGGAAAGTACGTAAAGCCGTAAGTCTTACGCCTGATCCCTCCCCGGTCGTGTCGGATTGGTGTCCTATTGGAGTATGAGAGTAAGGCTGCCTGTCCACCGGAATGGACCGAGGTTACGGAGCGGAGAAACGGAAAAATATTAACCAATACTATTGCTTACCTGGAGCGGAGCGAAAATTTTATGCAATATGGCTGCCTGTCTACCGTGTGTCTCCTGCGCCATTGAGATTGACCGCTGTGACCGAAATTAGGTCGGAACGATATTACTTTTGAACATAGTATTTTGTTGTTCCTTAATCTTTAATTTAAAATAATACACACAGTACATGAGTTTAATAAAAATACCATTTTACCTGCAGATTGTAAAATTGTTTTTAAGAGGAAAGTACTGCTCCGATTCCAAAAAATCTTTAATTGACAGAAAGCTACACTATTGCCAAATGTCGTAGGCTGTTTTATGGTACATTTGACTTCCACGCAAATGAAGTCGCGGGCGATAGCTAGAAAACGAAAATAGTTAAGTAATACATATTTAATTTTGTTGATTTCCTTCCAGACGGTCCCATCTCTGCCAGTTACTGAACCTGAAAGGCCGGCTGGACCTCACGATATCGCAGCGGAGCGCCGCCGACATTGCGCTCGACGAACAGGAACCAGTGCTTAATTATAATGGTGAGCTTATTTTCAAATAATGTACTCGAGACTGGCTAGAAAAAATCAATATTTACACTTTATAATCGGGATGACAACACCAATCAATAGACATGCTTTTTACTTCGTGTCAAAACGCAGTTCCCCCATAGATTTTGTATGACAATACTAAACTCTGACGTCACTTTTTTGCCAGCTCAATTGACTATTTTTTTATTACTAAAAATCTAATTTTACATTTAATTGAATGTTTATCGAGTTTTCTGTACTAAAATAAAGTGTTATTTTAGAGAAGTTGTGTACTGGATTTAGCAGTTAACGGGGTGTAATATCCAATAGGGCCAAAATCAAACCTATGTATAAAAAAAAAATTGATTTTGCCGTTTGTATGAGAGCTCATCTTGAGAACGTTCTCTTAATTTCAGATTCATCATCAGACGAGATGGAAGCGGAAGCCTACCAGTCCGACAGCAACGCGTCATGGGGAGACGATAAGTTTGAGAGCGACGCAAGCGCAGCCGAGGAAGAGAGCGACGGAGATTGACGTTATGTAATAAATAGATCGTTTTCATATGACTGTGTTTCAATTTATTTGCCCTACTTCACTGAAAACTGGACTGCTTTTCGAAGTAAAGCTTTATTATGAATATGAATCTTCTTTTTACCTATGTGCAAGCATTTCAACTTTTTATATAAATATAATACAGTACCTACGAATTTCGTTTATAAGGGCTCTTTCAATTTATGCGTGTGGTACCGGACCGCTGCGGTGCGTTTTCCGGACTGCATACGGACGGTTCTTTTTTCATACAGTTGACGCGTGATTTTTGTCGTCCGGTTATTGCCGTCAAGCGTGAGTAGTACCGACGCCGCAAAGCTGCCGCACCGCGCGCTTTGTATGAAAACAAACGTTCGTCAGAGCGCAGTACGACTAAAGCACCGCAGAGGTCCGGCGCCAAGCGCATAAATTGCAAGAGCCCCAACGCATAACAAAGACGAAGTGCGATCTGTAACTCTCGCCCTGTGGTCTGCCGCAGAGAACAGACTAGTGCGATCAAATCTGCCGTGCACAAAAAATCTAGCATGCATTTTACACACTCCACGCCACTTCGAAAAAGTGCCCACAGCCACGAATTTATCTTACCTCGTGTACCTAGTCTGTCGTGGGATCATGAACCGTGGCGTGCTGGGCACATTTTGATTTGTCATCTATACACGGCTATGGCGATCAAACGGAGATGAAGGATGAGAAGTCTGCTTTGAAGCATTCTGTTTTCGCGCACAAAACACCCTTGACACAATAACAAAGATATTTTGTGCGTCCTATAGTCAACGCCTGAAGAAAACTCAAAATAAAGTCATTCGCACCATCATATATTTCATACATCACTTATCTAATAACATACACATTTCGTATGTATAAACTTACAAACTAATACTTTGCTGATCAATTGGAACCGTGTAACACACTTGCTATCTCAAGCGTAAATACAGCACGGCCGACATCTTGGCGGTCCTGAAGTTAGCCGATAAGCTGCGCAGTTGACAATTTAGTTCCTACAAGATCCATTGCGCAGCCAAACGCCTAGCTTCAGGATCGTCAGGATTCGTCGGCCGCACTGTAAATGGCGCAATGAATATTTATTTTATTGCCAACATAAAAGGTATTGACAATAAATGTGTTACACAATATCTCTTTTAAAATTGTGTTTAAAGGAATGAGGTATGTCGGCTTCAAGCAGCGATCTCTCAAAAAATATTTTTTTTAAATTGGCAATCATTACAATTTATTCTAGTTCTTTTGCATCTAGTGTAAACGCTGCATTATGGCAACATTAACTATTCAACTTGATAATTGTTTGAGATTTAATGAAGGCCGACTTTGTATTGAAAAGACGCCAAACGGCAGAACAGTCATGTACCGATTGGCCAAATGACAAAAAATAACTTCACGAGCTGAAATGTGACCAAAGAGCACGCTTCATTGAAATTTCGTGGCGTGGCGTGTCACAATTTAACATGGCTGCTTCATCCAAATTGAAAAGCTTAAAATGTACTGTAAAATTCTGCGTTTGCGCAGCCTATACGCTACGCTAGATGCAAAAGGTACATTATTGTCAGATAACAAAAACCGGTCCTCAGAAACCTTATCACGACATAAAAAAAATTGCGTCAACTTAATTCCTTAATCTATGCCTTTTTAGATGGAGCCCTAAAGATCCCTACTACTACCGCGTGGTCCCTTTCATAGGGCTCCAAGGTTAACTGTTCTTGTGGCTTTAATTTGTCAGCTTGTAGTTTTTTAACCTCAGCTGCGAAGACAGCCTCGGGCTGTGCTGTGGAGTCTATACAGGAGGCCTAGAAAGGAAATAATTGTGGTTAGATTATGAAATGGTAGTAAATAGTAGAATTTAAGTGGTGTTAGAGATCAGTGAGAGAGTTCATTATCAACATGTATGATTTAGAATGTTTCTGTCATCATTTGAAATATCTTAAAAAATGTCAAATTTAAATAATATTTGAGAAAACATTATTATACAAAAAGTTAAGGAACAGATTTTGAGCTTTTAGCCTTATTAAGGGCGAGTTTCACCAAACTTTTCTTACAAGTATAAATATTGTATTGGTGTACTGAACAGACAGATGAGTCGATTTGTGGTCATAGTGCCAATCTGCATGCTAAGGACGAATTTCAACAATTTTTTATATCTAGCATAAAAGGTTAAAATTCGGTCTTAGTGTTCACATTGACAATATCTACTAGATAACGTAACTACATTTTGTCTGGTGGTAATAAACCATAGGATAACGGGAGCGTCATTCAAATATTTTGTTTTAATATTTTTTTGGGTAAATTCCTTTCTCATAACAAAAATTAATCATGAAAAACATCTCACCTTAATTGAAATAACAAAATGTCCGCCATTCTTCAGGAAGTGTTGTGCGTTGAGGCTGACTATCCTAGCCTGGTCGGGTTGCGCTACATCAGCGAATATGCAGTCGACCATGCCGACGAGCATTCTGTGAGGGAAAGAGATGAATATAGGCGATTGTTTAGAGTTGAATGGAGATAGAAGTAGTTAGGAACAGTCAGAGAGAGAGTTCAAATGTATCAACATGAAAGATTTAGTTCGTCGAAATCATCATTTTGAAGAAATACCTAGTTCAAATGCAGCAGGTTTAGTGCAGACTGGCCACCAAAATGTTCAAGGAGTTTTTATTTATCTATTGATAATTAACTAATAAAGAAAATGGTGTGCCAGATAGAAGAATTACGCGCGACATTTATATCTTGCACGCAAACACGCCCACGAATCTCAATTTCTCAATAAATAAAAAGCCATAACTGTATAATTTATATCCAATACTTGTAGAAGATACAAGATGCAAATTTAATAGACAACTCCTTGAGCATATTGCCGCCATATGCATTAACCATATTTGAACCATCGCTATACACAGAAACAATGCATAAAAACATTATATTTACCTGTATTTAAGTGGATGTCTAGCATCTTCAATAATAGGAATAATATTCGTCCTTTTCTTGGCCACATTAATTAAATCTCTGCCGGAGCGGTGTGAGAACTCCACGGCGTACACCAGACCTTCCTGTAGGACAATATAGACCAATGGTAATGAACGAAGTAATTACGAAGAGATTTTGTTAATTAGCTTTAAGTTGTTTATCAGAAGTGGGTATGTGGACATAGTCTTCATGAATAGGTCTAGATTAGAGGGACCACAATCATCACTTAAGATTTTTTTGTTTCAAATTTACACAGGTGAACTGTATTTAAGCATAGGCACATTTTTCATGGCTTGGTTGGAACAGTATGTGAGCGATTGTCTCCTGTGTTTTGTGTCTCAAAATAGATTACTGTATGGATCTAATATTTGTAAGGCCCACATTTATTTGTTTGTGAGTTAATGTTTGTAAACACACCCACAATACAGTAGACATTCCACTTGCAGGGCAATAATTTTTAAGTAACATCTTGTGACTAAATAAATATCGTGTATCTTGTAAAAAAAAATTATATGTAACATTTATGAGAAATAATTTGACATTAATTATGAGTCTTTAAGCCAATTTAAACACAAATCACCCATACACTAACATCTCAGTTTAACGAGACAGACAAAATTAACCTTATTTCTACTAACAAACAAACCAAAATTCAACATACCGGTCCGACAACATCTGAAACATGACTGACGGTGGTACCGCTAGCAGCACCGAGGTATAAGACCCTGGATCCCGGAGGCATGTGTATAGCATCTACACCTCCCATGATAGCTGCGGCTAACTTTGATCTGAAGGGATTCCATACTCTGTATTCCACCTTTTCTCCATCAGTCTGTCAAAAGGGGTAACTTTAGTTAGTAGGGGTAAGGGTAAGAAGGGTAAAGGGTAATTAGAAGAAGTGAATCAGAAGTGGGTATGTGGACATAGTCTTCATGAATAGGTCTAGATTAGAGGGACCACGATCATCACTTTAATATGCTGCTAATGCGATAAATTAGTAAGTTATACATTAATTACTAAAAATTGCATATTCTACCAACATACTATTTAAATAACAAGGAGTTTTTGAAAGGTAAGTGTACAAACCTCAACAGATATTCTCTTTTCTCCATACACTTCTGATCCAGGTACCAGATTCTTTGTAACCAGCGCATCTTCTTTACCTCTCGCAATAAACACTCCAGGATGTCTACGACAGAAAAATACAAAATTGAGCAAGGGTAAAAGTCAGAAGATTTGTTAGGGTAAGAAGGGTAAGATCAGTAATATAGTTTGTCTTCAAGCATTCGCTTTCAGAAGAACGAAAGTTATATTAAAAACATCATTTGAAAGTTACTTCCTTGTTTAAATTCGTCACCTACATTGCACTTATTGTTTAGTTTGTACCATTACACTGTTAGACCAGGCATGTAAAATTAACATTATCAGTTTTGACCTAAATGTTCTTGATAAGAGTAACTACATTTGTAATTTTCATTGCCTTGTTGCTAGGTAAAATTATTGCGTCTCATTACGAAACACGTTTCAACATAAGCACAGATATTGTATTTTGAACTTTATTTCTGTAAAGATAAAGTTCCGAATACTATAACAGACTTTAGTACATAGCGTAATCTATCAATTTTGTAATAAGAACTTTAAAGCAAATGGGAATAAAGTTTAAATTTACATAACTGGTAATGTTTTAACACTTGGATAAATCCTTGAATAACAGACTGAGTTTGAAAACCAGACTGTACCTCCTAGTTAAATTGTACTGAAATTGTTGGGTGTGGGCAGCACAGGACCGGCCATTGTGGTTATCCCTAGGGGAGGCCTAAGTCCAGCAGTGGACATAATTTAGCTGATAAAATTACAAATTTATATTAGTCAACTTTCATTACCCTAAATTACCTAAAACACAAAGAAAGTACAACATACCTGTGAGGTTCAATAATAACTTGCTTCCCGCCTTTAAATCCGCCCCCTCCTCTACCCCTACCGCCTCCAGGGCCCCCGCGACCACGACCTAGGATAATAAACGGTTTTAATACAAAATAATATAAGAAATGTTTGTTGGATTGTTCGTTTTTCATGTCAGAAGTGGGTATGTGGACATAGTCTTCATGAATAGGTCTAGATTAGAGGGACCACAATCATCACTTAAGATTTTTGGTGGATTTGGTGTTAAAGAAAGTCATTATAACAAGTGATTGATAATCCTACTTCCTACTATTATGAATGCGAAAGTTTGTGAGGATGTATGGATGTTTCGTCACTCTTTCACGCTTAGACGGCTGAACGGATGAAATTTAGCACATACATAGTCTGGAATAACAGATAGGATACTTTTTATCCTAGAAAAAATTACGGTTCCCGTGAGATAATATATCAACTTTCAAGCGGACGAAGTAGCAGGCAGAAGCTAGTATTTATCTATATATTATTAAAGCTGAACAGTTTGTAAATCTTTTTGATTAAACATGCTAATCTCTGAAAATTTTTTAATCTGTAGGAAGCTACATTATCCCTGACTGCTATAATAGGCTATATTTACTTAATCAACATAAACAAACTTTTATCAGAAGAGTTTAAAATGACAATTTCACATTATTTTTTCCGTCAAACATTATAATTATTGTACAATTACAACTGATCAGGAGTTAGTCACCAATAGCCACAATAAATGCATCATGCAAGTGCCGCTTCATTTGTGAACAATTGTGTTAATTTATTTTCAGTATGCCTAAGATTTGCACATGTACATGTTTTTATATGCTTACTTTGCATGTACTGACTATGAACACAACATAGAAATGACTTGAATTTTATTGTGGTGCCCCTTTTTGTTTTACATGTGTATATTTAGTTAACAAACAAACAGTCTAATGCCTCATTTTTAATGATTTCTTTAACACCTCTGACTGCAACAGATTTCCAACAACATCTATCCATTATACTCTGAAATGTATCATCATAAGTTTCATACCGCCTCCACGGCCGCCGCCGGCACCGCGTCCTCCGAAACCTCCCCTGCTGCCGCCACCCCCGCGGCCTCCGAAGCCACCTCGGGCTCCGCCGCCACCCCGGCCGCCGCCGAAGCCACCGCGGCCTCCACCGCCCCCTCGCCCTCCGAATCCGCCGCCTCCACGACCGCCACCGCCCCCGCGAGCGCCATTAAATTCTGTTGGAAGAAGATAGTGATTTAAAATAATTTGTTTTAAGAAAGTACAAAACTAAGAATTATGTTTCAAAATAAATGTAATGACCTGAATTCAAATAGTTTTTTCTTGATTTCTCATGAGTAAACCAAGTGATATGTAAGCATTGAAGATTATCTAGGACATCGCTGACATAGATGAAAAAATAATATAGTGAGGAAACACTAGACTTATAACTTAACAGCCTCGGTAGCCTAGTGGTCCTAAGCGCGACTGCTACGATAGAGGTCATGGGTTTGATTCCCAGGGCGAGCAGTGTTATTAGGTTTTTCCATGAAATTCTCAATAACAGGTCAGAGTTAGGATTTGTGCCCGGTTAATGTGTGATGGTATGTATGCACTAGACTTATCAAAACAAATGTTACACTCCAATCCACCTTGAGCAAGCATGTTCATGCCTTTTCTACATGAGAAGAAATCTTTGCCTTACAGTGAGTCAATAGTTAGCCGTTATAAAATCAGATTATAATTAAGATCTAGTGCCCATTTGGACTGGCCATCAGGCACCAAACAACCTACATCCCTCACAATGATTTAAAATGTCTGAATATACACTACTAAGACAGAGAATACATTAGCTCACGGCAATGTTGTGAGCACTTGTTGCATGTTGCTAACCAAGTTCAGTAAACAAGAAAGACAAACAGTTTTATGTTACTCTATGTAAATTACTACGCTGAAAATTAAACCATGCTGCTCTGTGTACTACACTGATTAGTTTCCATTGATTTGACTTTGAAACCCAAACTTCAGTAAGAAATAGCAGAAATGGTTGTCCAATATGAATATTTATTTGAAAGTATATTTTATTATGATATACTTTTGCATACTTGGGGCAGACGTTAATCACTAAAGTTTTTGTGCCTGTAGGGTCAGTACCTACTACCTACTTAACTACCTGAGGTTAGTTAATTTGTATAATTTTTTAATTATAAAAGAGTGTTGATGGAATTTCTTGCTCCATATGAATTTACTGCTAGGAACAAGCAACTAGTTTCATTTTTCTGCCTTCTTTTACAATTCAAAAATGGTTGTAAATAGTTAACCCAACACAATAACATGAGGGATCGCAACTTTTTAGGTTAGGAGTACAAATGTGGAATAACCATGTTGTCAAAATAACAACAGACCCCACTTGATTATGATTTACGAAGCTGGGAAGTTAGGGCATGGCTCTCCCACGTGGCGGCAATGTTGTTCATTGACAACCAGAACCAACAAATAAAATTTAACATACGCCTACGAATTTAAAACCCAAGTCTATTTTTGTTTTAGTATTTCTGATCAGCCAGACTAGGAGCTGGTTATATGCGTGTTATAAAATGCCTAGATAACCTTTATGAGCTAAATTCATCTTGATTTTACATAAATTCAGCGAACATAAAAGTATAATGTGATGGCGTGGTTCGCCGGCATGGTGATAAAATAAAAACGACGAAGGCGATGAATTTTGGTAAATCATCATGAAAAAACAGTAACATTGAGTTGGTTGACGGATTTCGTGGTCATGAAATACCATACAGAGCTAACTTTACCTTTATTTTAGGAAATATTCAAGGTTAGTCAAACAAACTAACCTAAAAATTTACTCGTGAAATAGAGGCAAATCTTGAATCTCGGGTTTGATAATAATATCATAGGCTAATGAAGCAGTCATTAAGGCATTTAAGGCCGTTTGAGAATAGTATTTTCTTATAAAAGTATGGGAAACACCACACGCGGACACCACGCATGTGCGAAACAGTTTGTGAACTAATACGTAAATAAAAATCTTACCTGGCTTTCCCATTTCAATATCACTAGTTTCTTGAACAATATCCTACTATTTAAACTAATAACTCTTGCTATCTAAACACAAAAATAAACTGTAATTTCTTCATAAACCGCGCGGAGCCATCACGCCGCGCAGCCGTCCCCGGAAATGACGCCATCTTAAATGAACAATGTTGCTGCTTCATTCAAACTGATTGAAAAAAAGTTTCAGAGTTGCTATTATGAAAAATAAATTCTCTCAAAAAGGTAAACTTTCAAATACGTTTGATTTTATATAAACATTATACGGTCTTTTGACCAATTATTTGAAATAAACTATGAGTCCTATGTCACAAAACTGCACTTACACATAAGTTTGTTGAATTTGAAAATTATGTCATTATCATGATTACGTAATCAATAATGATTGACTCTACAGTCAACAGTCAGCGAAATCGCCAGTTACCTTCCAGTTGCGTACTACAAACTTGATGCGGTATAAACAAGTTATAAATAGAGTTAATTACAATAAATAGCGGGGAAAATCTAAAATGAAGTGTTTCAGTTGATAAGATAAAATGACCACTTGTACAATTCAAGATAACTTTATCTTCACATAACAGAAATAGATCTAGGTGAACACTATACTGCTTGCTGCTCAATTTGTTGTTTAAAAGAGTTCTGTGGGGTTACCAACAAAGAATGGACTCAAGTAAGTTCAATAAAATCGCTCTTTCAGACTTCAATTGGGTAAATGAGCCCAAGAAATGGAACATCAGTGAGAAGAGCCTTGAAGTTACAACTGATGAAAACACAGATTACTGGGAGGGCACTTGGTATAATTTTCATCACAACACGGGCCATGTATACGGAGTAGAAATCAAAGAAGATTTTACTTTTACGGTAAATGTTTTAGTATTTTTTTCAAATTGCGTTATAATACGCCTGTAACTGATGTATGTATCGTGGGCGCGAAAAGCAGTTGTGAAAGAAAAACAACAAACGCCTTGTTTTGTTCTAAATATGGAACTAGTCATTTAAAATTTTAGAACGATGATTTAATTACTTTTGATAGCGTCAGTGCATATTTTTTTTTAATCCTTTTTCTACGTAACTTGACAGACGGTGTTCTTCTTTGCATTGCACTGCATTACCGCAACCATTTTGGGTTGATAGTGACTTAGGCCGCTTTCACATAAGGACGTTAGCAGCACGACAGGAGCGCGGCAAAAGCATATGCCTTCACATATTTCGAAAATGGATTCCGATGGGGAAACACTTGCTCCTGCTTCTGATAGGCGCCATTGATGTCTCTTAAAAATACGATAAAAAGATAAGGCATGTGCTTCTGCTGCGCTACTGACCGGCTGCTAATGTTCTATTGTGAAAGCGGAGAAATAATAATTAGGTAATTTTAATGGGATATATTTTCAGGTATGCGTGGAAGCAGAATTTACACACCTGTACGATCAAGCAGGACTTATGATTTATTTGGACGACAAGCATTGGTTGAAGGCTGGCATCGAATACAATGATGGACAGCCAATGATCGGCAGCGTTCTCACCAACGAGGTTTCTGATTGGGCCACAGGTATGACGGTTGATGTTAATTGACGGGAAAAACATTGGAATATGGAACTTATTATTTTATTATTCTTCACTACTGAATCTCATCGAGTCTTAGTTAAGAATATTGTAATTATATAAGATAAGCACTACTAATACTGGCTACAAGTCTACAAATTAATAGAAATGCCCAAAAGTATAATACAATATTCAAAATTTCGTACTTTTTTTTGTAATATGTAGCTGTTGGTTCGGAGTTAGTTGTATAGAATGAAAAAAATTAATGCGACAATAATAATTATGTATTTATAACATTACAATTGTCAATATAGCTCTCTAAGTTATAATTATCCGCAATTTTAATAATTACTCTTTTTTTTAAGGTATCTACGCAGGTAATCCTCGGAAATTTTTCCTCCGGATGACCAGAAAAGGAGACGTGGCTTGCGTGAAATATTCCACAGATAACAAAGTCTGGAATTTACTCCGGTTATGCCCATTGCCGTTTTCTTCAAATCCCAATCCTTGTTTGGTGGGCCCCATGTGTTGTACTCCTTTGAGAGAAGGTTTGAAGGTTAAATTCAGTGGAATATCTGTTACTATTCCAGAAAAAGATATATTGCATTCAAATTAAGTCAGCGAAATTATTTTTGTAAGTGTTAATAAATGACATAATATCAATGATTACTATTTGTTGGAATATTTATAACGGCTATTTCTTTTTACACCTCGTAGAATTAACTCAAAGCTCAAGTTAAACTCCGTGTTGTCCGTAAGGTCGATAGATGGCGTTGTTGTCGAATTAAAGGTCGCCATGGTTTCGTTCATAAACCTTGGTTTATCAGACAAGCATGGTAATTATACCATAATCAAAAACTTAAAAATAAAGAAATCGGAAAAAAGTTGTTACATAAAGCAAGGTTGGCTAACTGATTTTTTAGACGGGCTTTTTTCAGACTGTCGGCGCCTGGCCCCACTTAAAGGTGTGTAACTTTTATAATAACATTATAAGTAAAGTAACCCCTGACATGACAATAAAGATTCCTACCGCAGCTAACAAAAGAGCTTGAAACGGCTGAACCGATTTTGATTAAACATGTCTAATAACCATGGCTAGGAAACCTTATCATCATCTACTTAGCTTTTTCCCAACTATGTTGGGGTCGGCTTCCAGATTAATCGGTTGCAGCTGAATATCAGTGTCTTACATGAAGTGACTGCCTATTTGACTGACGACTGTCAAAGATTAACGAATGACAGCCGGGACCAACGGCTTTACGTGCTTTCCGAGGCACGAGGGTGTCACGCCACCAACTTCCAATTTCGGGCTGCTTCTGAGAAATTCGTAATGGAAAAATCTAATAACACTGCCCGACCCGGGAATCGAACCCAGGACTCCGTGCTCATCAGTCGCGCTTGCGACCACGAGATCAATGGGGGCTAGGAAACCTGCTTTCAAATAAAAAAAAGCCGCATTCAATTCACAATTCTCTTTGAATATGTGCTGTGGTTAAAACGGGGTAGATAGCTACAGGTTCATAGGATGTAAACGTGCCTAACAATAAGCCATTGTACTCACGGTTTAGGTAGATAATATCCTTTAAAAATACGGCTTTATTAAAACAAATAAAAAGAACGGTACATTAATAGCACAGAAGCGCTTTTTCAACGCCTTTTTTTTTAAACTTTATTTATGCAACAAAAAGTAAGTACGAAGGCGGACTTCAGACATTCTCTACCAAAGGTGGTGAAGAGATAACATGGTAGGTACAAATTATTGTAGGAGTGTAAAATAACTTAATCCATACTAATATTATACCAAAGTAACTTTGTATGTCTGTTATGCTTTGACGACTAAACCACTAAACCGATTTTGATGAAATTTAGTACGGGATAAATTTTAACCCCAAGAAAGGCTAAAGGCTTCTTTTTATTCCGCGACTTTTTCTGCGTCCGTGATAACTGATATTTACGAGGACGAAGTTGCATATGGTAGTTAGAAATAAAATCAAAAATATATAAAACATTAATTTTTATTTCAGCGGTATACAATCCGTGATAATTTCTCGTAAATCTACAGTATTCCTAACTAAAGGAATGTACAGACATAACACAACTATTTTTAACATCGTATTGTGTTCGACACATCATTATTTGGCCTACACACAATGGCCCATGATTGTCAGTGTTCAATGATCATAGACAACTTTATTTTTAATACTTGCGTGCCATCTCCACAGATATAAGAGCAACTCACGACTCGTGGCGGCAATTATGTCCATTAATTTGCATGCACTGGCATTTCAATTGAGCAATTCCTATAAATTTCGTTTACTACGGCGACTCGGCAACACTAAGCCATTAACAGCAATTTCAAGATTTTATAGAAATTGGAATTAATAACTTAGTATTGTACTTCGCAATTCATTCACAATGTTAGCTTATTTCATTACGATTCCAACGACGTAACATTAACATTTATACAGCTCCGATACCTAACTTTCGAATTACTATCATTTTAGTTACAGACGAGACGCTGGTAGATGTGCCATTTTCCCGCCAAAATGGCCGCGACAGGTGAGAAGATAATTTATTCTTGATTTCAGAACCGCGGCTATGGTTTGGTCATGCTATTAAATGCTCGCCGTGTGGAGGGGGCGCTTTTATACTTATCATTCCAACAGTTACCATTTTTATAGAAAAAATAAATAAATGTCAATCAATAAGCATTTTGCATTACAAAATCACGTCTTAACCAACTGACATCTGTCATCCGCCATTGCATGCAGCAATTAAATATAAATACACATACATAATATCTACTCATGAATCTTGGTGCTGACCCACTAACTAAACACAGAAATATTTTGAAAGATAGGTACTTTAGATTAACTAACTTATAATCATAAATAAACAACTAAAAATGCTTTTTGTTTATACTAAGTGTTTTTTTTTCTATTACTCACAAAGCATTGTGGTTATGTTACCTGCGACAGTACGAACATAAAAAAAAAACCAGAACTTTTCCCGCCCTTATTTGGCAGCTCAGTATCTTTCATAGACAATGTGTTCTTTTTTTAAGCCACTCTTTACAAATTCAAGTGTTTTGAGATCGGGAGTTTTGATCGCGTTAATTACATGAATATTATTGTATATAAGAACGCTTGATTTATTCCGTGAGACAAGGAAAATCGAAGAAGGTGCGGTTGGCGCCATAACCTGAGCAAATACCTTTTGCATATTGCGCATAACCTCTTCGGTCTGAAAGATATATTATATTTAAATGTCTATTTAACATTTTAGCTTAAACATAATAATTACATGGCAAAACTAAAACTATATCACATTTCATTCACTACACTCAACTAATAAGATGCAAATATTGATTTAATTTTCATTTTGGCTTGAACATACGAGAGTAGATAATGCAACAGAGACTTAACTTCGTACAGCCCAGTATGTCTCACCGCGAGAAGGATGTGTCATGGATTTTTCTATTGACACAAAGAGTACATAACAGAATTGCTGCCAGTAAATTTGGTATCATTGGTACTAATCACGAGACACTCTAATAAATACCTATATCTATGATTGGTTAATGGTCGAGCCACTATGTGCCTTTTTTGCATCTATTTAGGGTCCATGTCATTTTGTCGAAGATTTTCCCACAATAATCTGAAGGGGGTCTTGTATATTAAGAATTGGTTTGGCATTTATGACTTTGATTTTGAACAAACATTAGCCAATTTTATTCTATTATAGAGCACATACCATCACGCTGCATTCCCCGAAGGGTTAGGCAGGGGTGTTACAATATACACCCACAGTTCGCCGGTATGTTTTTAGGTCCCATGTAATAGGGGGCGAGCCTATTGCCATTAACCGGGCACAAATCCTAACTCCGAGCTGCTACTGAGAATTTCATAGAAAAACCTAATAACACTTTTTGCTCGACCTGGAAATCGAACTCAAGACCTCTAGCGTGGCAGTCGCGCTAAGGACCACTAGGCTAACGAGGCAGTTAGAGCAAACCTCTATAAATGAAAATTATATCAATATTTGCGTATAACGAATATATTTAATAACATGTGCAACTGTTGCTGAAACATTCTACAAGCGATTGTGTTACAATTGTTATAGTAGAGATAAACTAGACCATAAACATACATCACGCCAATACCAACGAGTCAGGCATGGAGTCGTGCATAGTGTACCCATATTAAAAACCGATTTCCCAAACGAAAAATTTATGTGACAAATTGTCAAGCGCGCGTTACGTGCTGTGATTGGTTGTTGATAATTCTGTCAACCAATGGCAACATATTAATTTTTCGTCCAAAACCGGGCGTAAGTCCTATGTAATACGAGTAGGACACCCATAACATAAGACATAGACAGGGTACACGCATTTTACATTACATTATATTTTATCTTTACACACATCTGAATTAGATTGACACTGACCATTATGAAAAGTTTCTTGATCCAATACAGGACATAGGTCCACAACACCAAATATTACTGAATATAGATTTTAAACATCCAATTAAACCAACATACCTTCAATACATATTTCACAACATTTATATAAATTATGAATATATATATAGCTCACATTCTACAATACTTAATAACCATTATTATGAACAAATTCAATGACCAACGACCCGACATTTTTATTGTCTATCAGGGTATATTTCGTGTCTTATTTTGCACATTTCCTTTAAACTCGTCATAATAGACACCACAGAATACATAACAAAATGGAGTGCTAACCCTAATATGCTGAACTCCTGCATATAAACCAAAAGGTCGAATCTATGCTCAAAAAAAGTCTCGCCGTTAGAAAATAGCCATCACACCATATAATTCTACATTCTGACAACAGACAACGGGTGTAAAAACCCGCGAAAACCCAGCAACGTCTGTCATTGGAGGACGATTGCCGTACGGAATAACGCTGCGTTCTGATTGGCTGTTTCGACAGACGTCATCACGTATTATCATGTTACTTCTACAATAGTTTAAGCATATTGACAGCTTAGCTTGGTTGTGGTTCCGGGTCCATAGGTTCCGTTTTGATAGACACCTGCATGGCTTGTGGGGATGTTGGCAGCGCTGGGGCGATTTTGGACCTCTCCAAGTTGTATATCTGAAAGGAATAAAAAGTTGTATGAATATTAGAAAGTCTGATGTGTTGTAGCATTCCATTATTACCCACTTTTTGCAGTAAAAAACTAACCGTTACATTGTTTGAAGTTAAATTCTTTGAAAGTGTTGTAATTGGAAATACTGTCAAACATAAACAACTAAAATAACAAGTAACCAAGAGTGACCAAGAGTGTTAATTTTATTTTATTACTAGCTTCTGCCAACGACTTCGTTCGCTTGGTTCTTTTCACCCGCGTTAAGTTACGTGTTTGGTTACAGCTCCTCTCCTGTGTGTCGTAGCGTGATGTTGTGAAGCCTAAAGCCTTCCTCCAATTTAAACCAGTAGTTCCTGAGATTAGCGCTTTCAACCAAACAAACTGTTCAGCTTTACAATCAATATTAGTATAGATTTGTCTATTATGACAACCTCGTGATGCAAAACTGCACAATGTACACCAGTACACACATTTGTACATCCGTCCCTCAATAACAAACCTTAGTATTAGCTTTTTCTTCAAGAACATGGACCTACCTTCATGAACAGTGGTGTGGACAGCTGTGCAACGCTGGTGGCATGGCTGAAGGAATCCTCATCACACGGAGCTTCACACACCTTCAGTTTGGGTAACCGCTTCTTGGCGATCTGTTCGTCATCAGAATCTGATGGGGGAGGCCGAATCTGGAACAGATATAAATATCATTTTAATGATGCTGATTCACGCGTCATGTTCGTGAACGGGCGCTGTCAGTTGAGACTGATCATCTCATATCTGTCATGGTTCTTTTTCATTCTATAAAAATATACAAAATTCTTGTGTACCTTTCTAGGACGTCCTGGACCTCTCTTTTTCGGCACCGGCAGTGGAGACCGCGATCGTGTCTGAAAAGGAAATAAATACTCAATAAATAAATGAGTTAAGCGTAGCATAAAAGCAGGTTTATTTTTTATCATTTGATGACAAACAAGCTGACAGCCCACTCGATCTTAAGTGGTCACTGCTGCCTATAGATATCTGCAATACCAGAGGCCTTGCAAATACATTGCCAACCTAGAGACAAAGTTAATATGACTTACGTGCTTGTAATTACATCGGCACCCATATCTTTCAAACCGGAATACAGCTATGTTGCTTTCCGGCAGAAAAAGGTGGTAGTAGTACTTCCCCGGATGATCTCTTTCACAAAGAGCTCTACTACTACTACTACATAGAGGTATCAAGCAAGCAGATCACATTAAAACCACTACCTTGCGCTCCATAAGCTCAAAGAAACCAAATTGAACTTACTCTCTGCTTCCTAACCGGTCGGCTACCATCAGCTGACCTGGTAGTCATAGCCAGTCTAGACTCTTGACCCCTCTGCGAGCTGGTGGAGACATTTGTGTCTTCCTGCGCCAAGATGCCATTCATACGATCTTTGATATAGGTGTCTTCTGCCACTTTGAGGGCTTCAAAACATTGATGCCCCTGTAGAGCATACCTGATGATCTTCAGAACCTCGATACGGCATAACAGTCTCGTATCATCATTCATTTTCTTGAATAACGGTATTAGAGAGTTCATGAAGAGTTTGTCATCATCAAAATGGTCTTCTGGCAATATAGAGTTGGCATCAATTTTGATTTCAAGAGAGTTTGGCTTGTCTATGCATGTGGCTTGGTTGCACTTGTCTTGTGTCTCTGGTTTGTCGTCGTATTTAGTCTTGAGGTCTAATGGTTTGTCCATGGTTTCGTTTTTAATTTTTGGCATGATGTCTTCTGGTGGAGGATGCTGTGGGGAGTTGGAGATCTCTGAGAAGGACTCGTATTTGTCTTGGGAGTATCTTGGCTTCCTGAAATGATAAGAGTTCGGGTTATTATCTAAATCGAGTGGGTTCGAATGCTGTGAATCAGGTTTACTTCATGGATAAGACCTTGAAGTTTACCTGGTAGTACAGTCAGCAATAAAGGTCGATAAACATTTTTAATTTTTAAATGCTCATTATTAAGTACAATATCAATAGACATATGAGTTAGATCTAAAATTAAGATAAAATAAACTATTAGCTATTGTCTAAAATTCTAATGAGCAGTGAATTGTGCTATTTTGTGTTTATTCAAATAATATGTAAAAGTAACATTGTTTATTGACTTTTCTGGCTGACAGGTACATTCACATATAAAAGTCGTTGGACATGTACAAGGTTCCACAAGTCGTTACCACCTTACGCGAGAAATGTCAATGATTTACTCCTTGTGACCTTTGCCCTACGGTGGCACAATAATAGGCTGGTATTATTATTTAATATTAGCGAATTGCCCGAGACTTCGTCCGGAGTTATGTATTTGGTTACTGCTCCGCTCCCGTGTGCAGTAGCGTGATATTATATAGCTTATGTTATTCAGGAATGATGCAGCCATCCATTTTTGAAAAAATAAAAGTTAAAATCGGTCCAGCAGTTTCGGAGCCTATTCGGTACAAACAAAAAAATCTATCCTCTCTATAATATTACTACAGATCAAGGCTGTCAACTCACTTGTTCTGCAATGCCTTCAGCAAGAAGGACATCTGCTGGTGGTACTGGTAACGTCTGCTGCCGGGAGGACACTGTTCCGGGAGCACGCACTTGCCCTGCCTGTAAGTTTTTGTGTAGGAGTCGCGGATAGAGCGCCATCGCTTCTGCACCTCCTTACCTGTTGACAACATATAAAACGTTCATTGTAATTTCTATCACATAAAAAATAAAGAGTACTAGTGGTCGCTAAGCGGTCAAAATTCAACCGTATTTGCCATTGATGTAGGACGTATTTAGGCTGTTAGTTTGATTTAAACCAGAAGGTTAATTTTCGTAATTTAAACTGTATATCCCGTTGCAATATCTTACAACGACAATCAATATCGAAAATACAGGTAAAATAGAGACATGTTTGACTAAGATTTGAATAAAATTAGACTATTCCTAAAATTGGCTCCTAGGTTTTTGGTTTTAAATCTCAAATGGAAGTTATCATTCCTTGACATATATGATAATGGCATGGCATGATATAAATGTTATTTTCCCAGCAACGCTCGTTTTTCACCAGATCCTAGATTATGGGCTGGAAAACTGGAAAAAGAAAAGATTAACACTTCTTTCCAGATTTCCAGCCCATAATCTAGGAACTGGTGAAAAACGGGCATTGTTGGGCAAAATGTCTTTTATAACCTTGGAAGTTCAAAAGTGCATCATCTCAGTCTAATTTAAATAAAGAAATTTTGAATGATATACAGAAACGTATATAAAAGATTAAGTGAGAAGGCAACACACAGAGAAGACTAGAAGGCTATGGAAGAGACCTTTGCCCAACAGTTGATCAAAACAGGTTGAATAAACAAAATGACAGTTGTATCTAGTTACGCTTAGGTCATCCCAAATAGTAATGTAGATTATATTTTTACAAAGCTGTGTATTTTTTTTATTTATTGCAAAAGTGGTTTCAAATTCCATGTGTCAAGTTTCTCTGGCATTGAAATGCTAATGGATCTATTACTTATTGTTTTACTTAGCTGAAGTATGTGTGACGTCACTAATTATGCATCACGTATTGGAAATACTGTAGTTAAATTTTACGACCCTATAACATGTACGGCTTAACCTATGAGCACAGACTAGGTCTTTGACTAACTCCCAGAATTCCAAAATCAAAGTTTACCAACGCGCAATGGAGCGCAGTATACTACGTGTTAACAGCTCACATTGACCCATTAAGTTAATGATAATTGCAGTCCGTGGTGCTTGGCAATCTGGGCTTCTCCCAATTGTAAACATCCTTTTGTGCCTATTGACCTAGTTCTGTTCTGTCTCCTGCTTGTTTGGAGGTAATTGAAAATTATTTTTTTTCTTACTCCTCCGCTAGTCTTTTCTGATCAATTTCGTTGCGGAATTCAAGACAGTTGAATCGTTTCTGGAACTCGTCGAGCTTCATTGCCTCGGCGCTCTTCAGGCGGTCTCCCCTATTGATTCTGGCTTACAGAAGTTGCAGTGGTTGGGAATAGTGTGGCGGGCTTGTTCCAGGTATAAAAAAATACCTAGCGATTCTTTTATTTGTATTTTCAACATACCATCACGCCCGTATTTCCCAAAGGGCTAGGCAGAGGTTTACACCCACAGTTCGCCGGAGCATTTTGCCATTAACCGGGCACAAATCCTAACTCTGAGCTGCTACTGAGAATTTCATAGAAAAACCCAATAACACTTTATGCTTAATCTGGGAGTCGAACCCAAGACCTCTAGCGTAGCAGTCGCGCTTAGGACCACTAGGCTAACAAGGCCTATGTATTTTCGTAAACCGTGTTATATGGCAGCAGTTAGTGTCCGAGTCACCTTCTCATTTGAGAAAGTTCTCCAGTTATCAGACTTCAAAATAACCCTTAACGTTTTCCACTAGCAAATATTTTCTTTAGGGTACAACATAACCAAAAGACGAGAAACAGTTTTAAGATACCGAACAATAACGATAATACGATAAGGCAAAACATTTAAAAGTCAGAAAGCAAGCGAGGTCGCCCGTTGGCCGGACGAGTCAAGTTGAAGGCCGCAGATAAACATATTATGTACGTGGCTACGATATTGTTTTGTATGAAGCTATTGAGAATGTAAGTACGCGTTTTTTTCTTTAAGTAGGCGTAAATTCCCTAAGCATGAGATAGGGGTACCCATGGGGAGTATTTTGGGTCCACACTGCTCATGAAAATTGGCTACGGATTTGGATGAATCTCTGTCTTTTTCATCATTTTAGAGTTTAGCGTTATGTGATAAAGTGTAAAAATATTCTATTTATTATTTAAATAGGCTCTTGCGAAAGGCGTTTTTAAAAACTGGTAAAGAACGAGAAAACTTTCCTTGCCTCTTAGTAATAGGATAAAAAAACAAAAATCAAATTATAAACAATTCGATTTTATTTTATACAATGAATTGGATTTTTATAATTAAAAAATTAATTTAAGCGAGTAGGTAGAGCTAGCTATAACCGTACCAACAGAATCAGGTTTAAGTTTTTCTATACATATAAAAATTTAAGTCTTTTTTTTTTGTTTTTTTTTTTCACAGCGTATTAACATCGACCTTTGTGTTTCGAGAATTTTCGTTAACAAACGGCAAGTTTTGAAGGACTTTTGCTGTCAAAAGTAATGTGTGAAGAACATTTTATTTTACTTTAAACATTTTTTGATTTGTGTTTTGCTTTTAAGTTATTTTTCGGTCGTTTTGGAAATCTATGGGGGAGGCTTATGTCCAGCAGTGAACATACTACGACTGATATATAGATGATGATGATTTTTAATGCAGAAAATAACATCAAAAATTCCCTAAATTGATACTCAAACCTTTTCCCTAAGGTCATTGCAATAAAAAAAAACAAATCATACTTTATTGATTTTAGCAAAGGTAGGATAAAGAAATAGTTGAGTTTTGTGCGTTGAAGATTATTTATAAAAAAAGTCAAGTATATGCAGACCTACTTATTTCCTATGAGAGAAATTACAAATTTATTTATATTTATCAATAATTGTTAATATAGGAATCTACAAGAATTTTATTCATTATCAACAAAATCACTACTCATTTTACCCCAAAAATCCTATGTCATAAATAACAAACACGCATACAAAAAACAAAGAACAAACGCATCAACAAATTGAATATTTCCCTTTCGACAAAACCAGCCGCCATTTTATTCGTAGAACTCTAAATTCAAATACAAATAAATAACAGACAGTTGTCAGCACTGCGCACAGTGGGTGCAACATTACATAACGAAAGCAGGTGTGTTTGCAGTATGTTGGCAATGCTATCGCTTGCTATCACACGATTGATATAGGTACCTACTTATCTTTTAACGAAGCGACGTGATAAAATAAAATCGGTATTTCACTCGATTATATTGAAAATAGTTGATTTTACGACGCTTTGTATAAAAGAAAGGGCGTTAAGTATGACCTTGGGTGATCGAAATTATTGTTAGTGCGAGATTTCACATAAATTAGGTAAGTTGGTGCAGTTGGCAGCACGGTTTTCTTTAGGCCATTTATAAATTAGGCCATTCGATTGTTTTGTAAGTTAATGCGTATCGCCATATTGAAAATTAAAGTGGAGTAAGTATCCATTGTATTTCTGTTACTTTTAAAATGCTGATGTTGTTATTTCTTCTCTTTTCTTTGTATTGGATAAAGAGAAAACCGTTAGGTGTTTACAATAACATTCGTAAAATGCAGTAAATAAAGCTGAATACTTACCTATTTTTCTAAATTATTTTTTTAAAAAACAAACAAATTACCTACCATTTTAAAATGTAAATCACAAAAAAGATGACTAAGAAACATTGGTAGGTACTGTACAGTTGTCAAAAAAAAGAAGAAGTAAAAATGTATCTGTTACGGCTGCCTACTTTATAATTGCATTGCAAATCTCTAAACTCTAAAACAGAACAAGTGAACTAAATCCGTTAGTTCGAACGCAAACGGCCCTGACCGGTCGCGCGACACTTGCGCAGTGAATCACCGACCTATTCACGTTGGCTTCATAACCCTATCAGTTTATTTATCTTTATAAGACATAAACACTCTGTTCTATTTCATTTTGAAAATATTAGCTTATTGCATTCACAATTTATTGAATATTTTTTTTTGTTATTTCTTGGATAGGGTGTAAAAATATGTCCAACAAAAGCTGATCATGATTTTTTAAGAACATAACTAAACTAAATAAGCGCACTTTGTTTCTGTGAAAACACGAAATATTACAATAAAAATCGCATTGCATCTTATTTTTTTTTTAATTAGTTTTTGGTGCTATATAAAAAAAAAACAATATCTATTATCAACCGAAGTTTTTTTTATATATTTACTTAAAACAAAAAAATATGGTCAATATTTTTATTTTAGTAAATAATGCTACTTTTAAATAATAACTACGTAGCAAGCCAAAACCTACCATAACAACGTAAATAATTGTCTGATTGGTCACCTCTCACCAGCCCACCATTGGTCCGTGAGTCATCGTCCACGAATACGTTTTGGCATCAAAATCTTGTTCCATGATCCATTTAGTTTTGGTTATAAAAAAATATGATGGCTCCGATAAATTTTATTTGCATATTGGAACATTTTGGATATCTATGCAAACACGTGGGTTTTAAACTTAAGATTTTTTTGCAAGCTGAAAATATCTAAAACTTACTATACTATTAACATGACATACCATCACGCCTGTATTCCCCGAAAGGTTAGGCAGAGGTGTACCAATGTACACCCACAGTTCGCCGGACTACACTAGGGGTACGAGTGTCGGGTACTATACTATTATATAAGCCAAAATTAACATGTATGTTTGTAATTCAGTCACGCCTGAACGGCTGAACAGATCTGGATGTAATTCGGCACAGAGATACATTAGAGTCTGGAATAGCACATAGGATACTTTTTATCCCGGAAAAATGTACGGTTCCCGTGGAATAATATATTAACTTTAACGGAGACGGAGTCGCGAGCATAAGCTCGTACGTGTATGTTATTATTAACTTTTAACAATTATTAAGCATTTTGTCTGTCTGTTTGTTCCGGCTTATCTCCGAAACAGCTAGACCGATTTTGACGGGACTTTCACTCGCAGATAGCTAATATTATAAGAAGTAACTTAGGCAATTTTTTTTACTTTAATTAAAAAAAAGAGGGTTATGCGAACGCAGAATTGAAACCAATAAAATAGTGAACACGAACGAAGTCGCGGGCATCAGCTAGTTTAACATATTATAGCTACTTATACACTACTAGACGACCTGCCCGCAGCTTCGTCCGCGTGGCTTATTTCACCCGCGTTAAGTTACGTCTTTCGTTACTGCTCCGCACCCGTGGGCCGTAGCGTGATGGTATATAGCTTTTGTTACTCAGGAATAATGTAGCTTTCTAATGGTGAAAGAATTTTTGAAATCGGCGCAGTAGTTTTTATTACATGCGTTTATTTATTACAAACATACACACGCACACAAAAATATAAATCTTTCCTTTTTTTTTCTTTATAATATTAAGTGTAGACATATAATAAGGTAATCTGAACCTATTCAGGGTGGGAAATTGTAACAAGCTTATAACATGATTCAATACACGATCGTAGACAATCGCAAAGTAATTGACGTTCAAAAGTGCCTTTTAATGGTCTAATTGAAATAAATGTTTTGACTTTGACTTTGACTTTGATCCTGCAGCCTACCCGCCTCTCTGCACACGACCGACTTTTTGACAGATTTGTTTGTCGACGAGAATGGAACATAATGAATTCCAATACACCAACGCACATGGCCGACAAAAAATCGGTCAAAACTTCGGTCGTGGGCGGAGAGCCTTATATTACTACCATATACATAGGGTAAAAGTGGGATAGATGCCACACTTTTTAAAATCATTTTATATCTGCCCGTACAAAAATTAAAACATTTTATTTGCAAAACTAGCAAGTACTTTGGTTCTTTATTTACCAATTTATGAAAAGTAAAAAACATTAACCTTCGATATTTCCAGCGTATTAGCGATTTTTGCGGACCTCTAGCTTTTGGGACAACTATCCCATCATGTATAGAATATTTGCCTAGTCCATATAAATTACGTTTAGGATAGTCGCCACGCTGAGAAACAAGGCATCTATCCCAAAAAAACTTTGATCGCTCCTTGCTTCCCCATGCGCACAAAGACATGAGACACGGTCCACTTAGTAGTACTTGGAAAGTATTTCGATATATTAATTAAATAGCACGCGATTCTTTTGCGAATCTAGAGTAATTACAATCGGGGCATCTATACATCTGAGGCGTCTATCCCACTTTTACCCTACCATCAAGATAATTTTTAAAATAGAAATTCAATACTCACAACATTACCAAAAAAAAAGAACAATTAAATTCTATTTAAAAGCAACATAAGTAAGTCTAAAACTGGAACATTTACCACACAACGGTAAAACCAGTCGCAACTGAAACAAAATGCCCGACATTTGGAATATAAAACAGTTTGGCATACTCATAATTATAAGAAAACTAGCGAACTGCCCGCGGCTTCGTCCACGTGGCTTATTTCACCCGAAGTTACGTCTTTGGTTACTGCTCCGCTCCCGTGTGTCGTAGCGTGATGCTATACAGCTTATGTTACTCAGGAATAATGTAGCTGTCTATTGGTGAAAAATGGTTGAAATCGATCTAGTAATTTCGGAGCCTATTCAAGACAAACAAACAAAAAAATCTTTTCTTTTTATAATATTACTAGCTGCTGCCAGCGACTTCGATCGCGTGGTTCTTTCCACTCGCATTAAGTTAGGTGTTACTGCTCCTTTCCAGTGTGTCGTAGCGTGATGTTATATAGCCTATAGCCTTCCTCGATAAATGAACTATCCAACACAAATTTTTTTTTTCAATTCCAACCATTAGTTCCTGAGATTAGCGCGTTCAACCAAACAAACAAACAAACTCTTCAGCTTTATAATATTAGTGTAGATTAAGATAGACCGGTGTTGGCGCGCAACTTGGTTCACGTAAATGTCGATTATCGCAAGATAATAAAGTAAGTAGCCATCTCTTCTAGGGGGTTTAATACTTAACCCATCCATAATTAAATCAAAGTCGGTTCAGTGGTTTAGTCATGAAAGCGTAAGAAACTTTCAAATGTTTTGTTAATTATGATGAATAAAATAACAACTACAATATTTACTTCTATGTAATGACGTTTTATTTCATAATATTAATTAATATTGGTCATAACTCATAAGCAAAAGTTAAGTCGGATATGTGTTAGGAAGATTACTTATATTAAAATATTAATGAAGTAAGCACAGTACTTAATTCTCGGTTTAGACAAAAAAATACTAAGTAATTTCGTATATTATCGTATAGCATTGGTTTTACTATTGATACAATGCGAATGTGTGTTTGGATGGATGTTTGTTACTTAATCACTTCAGAACGGATGGACGGATCTGTATGAAATTTGGCACAGAGATGGATTATAGTCTGGAATAGCACGTTTCATTCCGGAATAATGTACGGTTCCCGTGAGAAAAATGTACGGTTCCCGTGGAAAAATATATTAACTATGACGTGGACCAAGTTGTGGAGTTTTCAGAAAAAATGATAATAATATCATGCAACGCAAAGATACAAATTAAACGCCTCCGCTCCGTCTGTACTCCTGAATCTCCTTTTCCCCCTCGCTCTGAAAAAGGGAAGGAAAATCTCCCTTTTAGGAATTTCAGTTGCGTACTAACCGTTCTCTATAAGAACTCAAACACTTAGGTAAACAAATTTCCTAGAAAGGGCAATCTATTACTATGCACAGTAATGACATTTAATCTTACGCGTGCAGACCGCTCGAGGCTTTAATAGACATTAGATACTTGCAGCCTTTGAGGGACAGAATCTATATTTACGTTCACAATAATATGGTTATCAGCTTTTTTATAGACCCTTTTTATTTCTGTTCTGTCTCCTGCTTGTTTGAGGGGAAATTATATTTTTTCTTACTACTCCGCTAATCTTTTCTGATTAATTTCTTTGCGGGATGCAAAACAGTTGGATCGTTTCTCCGGGAATCGTGAGCTTCATTTCCTCGGCGCTTTTCTGGGGTTCTCTACGATTTATTCTGGCTTTTAGGAGTAGCAGTGGCTGGGAATACTGTGGCGGGTTTGTCCCAAGAAATACCTTTTTTTACTTACTCTCGTCTCTCTTATGTCCTAATCGCGTTCGCTGGGCATGCCATTAAAATCGCTATCGTCAAGGTAAAACCAACAAAGGCATTTCCATCAACAGTTTTCCTGACATCAACTGCCGCGTCGTGAGGTTTCTCATTAGGAAATTCTCAAACGAATCTAGGACCTACGTCCAGTATTGGACGTCTTCTGATTGATATGATGATGATAATGAGAATGGAGTTTTGATTCTTAACAAAACTGGTTAAAGATAAAACTCTCGGTTGGACTCGCCATTATCACGTAGGACTTATAGAATAAATGGCGTAATGTGGGTGTACTCTTCCTTTGCTCACTCCTGTCCGCGTACTTACTTCTTCAAGTGCAATTTACCTGGAAGTCCGAATCAATATTCAAGGTCCCATACGATTCTGAAAGGATTTTAGATTCAGTTACCTGGGGGACAAATGTACAAATTTTTATGAACGATCGCGATCTTAGTCTCCGTCTGTCTAAAATGCCTCTAATTCATCTGATCTATTCTTTTAAAGACATAGCCGTCGTATACAGGATGTTTCTGAAAGTTGGCCAAGTTCTGACGCAGTGGTTACATATCTGCATTTAAGGCTGTTACAAAAATATTACGTCGATCGGACGACTTTACCTTGGCCGACTTCGTGTTTTTGGGGGCTGCAGTAGAGCTAAAGGGCGCGCGGGGGTGGGTCTTGTCTAGAAATCATACGCATCCAGTTGGCGTAACTACTAACTTGAAAACATATTGGTATTATATTTACAGGTATTGCAAAAATAAACTTAGTTTTGATACTACTTACATACATACCATCACGCCTGTATTCCCCGAAGGGTTAGGCAGAGCAGTATGTTTTTTAGGTCCCATGTAATAGGGGGGTTAGATACTAGTCTTCCACAAATCTATATATATAAAAGAAAGTCGTGTTAGTTACACTATTTATAACTCAAGAACGGCTGAACCGATTTGGCTGAAAATTGGTGGGGAGGTAGCTTAGAACCTGGAGACGGACATAGGATACTTTTTAAGCGGGCCCCGCAGACGTTATCCTGCCCTAAAAATCTCGGTGCCAAAAAATAATTACTCTTTCCTTCATCTCTAAATCTATGTTACCCTGATACCTCTCCACTGCAAAGAGCCACATTGCTGTGTCGAGTGGACATGAGACAGGTAGGGTAGATAGGGTAGGGTAGGTAGGTAGGTCGATAGGGTAGGTATGTAGGGGTGGGGTACGTAGGATAGGTAGGTAGGTTGATAGGGTACGTAGGCAGATAGGTAGGGTAGGTAAGTAGATAGATAGGTAGGTAAAGTTTGCTAGGGTAGGTAAGCAGGTAGGTGGCGTAGCGTAGCCTGGACCTTGATTTTTGTACCGATTTTCAGGGCAGGACCACGTCTGCCGGGCCCGCTTGTTATATATATACAAAATTATATCTGCCTGGTTAGCCAAGTAGTTCTAAGCGCGACTGCTACGCTAGAGGTCTTGGGTTCGATTCCCGAGTCGAGAAGTGTTATCCTAAGAAATTCTCAGTCACAGCTCGGAGTTAGGATTTGTGCCCGGTTAATGGCAATAGACTCGCTCTTTATTACATGGGACCGAAATATACCGGTGAACTGTTGGTGTATATTGGTTGGCCCAGATGTGATGTTACTTTTGCAAAACATTTATTTTAAAACAGTAAGTATATGGAGATTTTCACCTATTCTTTTGCTTAAGAAACACGTTTGGGAAGAGACAACTAGATTCAATACTTTTTCTTTTCTATAAGACGTTCTTAAGTGCTTTTAAAGGTCTGATTGAAATAAATGATTTGACTTTGACATCGAATTTACGAATAATATTTATTTTTCGAAAGCAAACTGGCCAGACTGCATTGAAACTATTGCGCTAGAAAAAAAAAGTGTTTAGTGTTTTATGACTTAGGTTTAGCAATTTAATTAAATACATAACTTATTAACTGCCTCGGTAGCCTAGTGGTCCTAAGCGCGACTGCTACGCTAGAGGTCTTGGGTTCGATTACCAGGTCGAGCAAAGTGTTATTGGGTTTTTCTATGAAATTCTCAGTAGCAGCTCGGAGTTAGGATTTGTGCCCGGTTAATGGCAATAGGCTCGCCCCCTATTACATGGGACCTAAATATACCGGCGAACTGTGGGTGTACATTGTTACACCTCTGCCTAACCCTTCGGGGAATACAGGCGTGATGGTATATATATTAAATAAAAGTAAAAAAAAAAACAAATAAATCTACTACAAAACTACGTAACGGAAATCATTTAGAATAACCCAACCTTCGCGGAGGTCGTATATTAAATAGTATAAAAAGAAATATTTCTCATCAAATTCAAAATGGCGTATTGTCATTTCCAAAGACAATAACGAATGGGTAATTAATTTATTTGATAACAAATTGTTTTAACGACTTGTGTAACTGGGAAAATAAATAGATTTTACTAGCATTGAAACGGTGATGTAACTGTAAACTCAATTTTGATGTATTGTTTCGTGTAGATTTGAGCAAAATCGTTCCAAAATATTAAAAAGGCTAAAAAGAGAATGGACTTACAATTAGGTAAAATATTTTAAACATACATTCTAATATTAAACATACCATCACGTCTATTTTCCCCAGAGGGTTAGGCAGAGGTGTACCAATGTACACCCACAGTTCGCCGGTATGTTTTTTTTTTTAGGTCCCATGTAATAGGGGGCGAGCCTATTGCCATTAACCGGGCACAAATCCTAACTCCGAGCTGCTACTGAGAATTTCACAGAAAAACCCAATAACACTTTTTGCTCGACCTGGGAATCGAACCCAAGACCTCTAGCGTAGCAGCCGCGCTTAGGACCACTAGGCTACCGAGACAGTTCATACTAATATTTTTTACTTTAATTTAAAAACACTGGGAAAAGTAACGGCTTCGGTAGCCTAGTGGTCCTAAGCGCAACTACTACGCTAAGGATCTTGGGTATGGAGTTTCTTGCCCATTCTTATCTATACGTAAGTTCTAGATTTTGGAAGGAGCAACTACATTTTTAACCCCCGACACAAAAACGACGGGGTGGTATAAGTTTGAAGTGTATGTGTGTGTGTGTCTGTGGCATCGTAGCTCCCGAAGGCATGAACAGATTTTGTTTGAAAGGTGAATTGGTCGAGAACGTTCTTAGCTATGTTTGATGGAAATCAGTTCAGCGGTTTCAAAGTTATCAGCTCTTTTGGTAGCTGCGGTAGGGATTCCTATTGTTCTGTCGAGGGTTACTTAAAATATTTAATTTTGTGTTTTTTCCTCTTGTAAATGACGTTGAAAAATGTCTTTTAATGGTCTAATTTGAATACATAAATTATTTGATTTTGGAGTTTGGTCTTTAGTGACCCGTGTCTTCGTCGGCGATAAACGAAATTTATGCGGAGAAAGTCGCGGTCAAAACCTAGTATTTATTGTTTATGATGTTAACTTTAAAAAGAAACATCTTGACGTATGAATGCTGCTTGTAACGGCACGAGCCCTCCCCGTTGAGTGCTTGAAAGACGTCTGAGAAACTCTTCCTGTTTTATGATGCGAAATATTCATGAAAAATGATTTAAAAGCTTTGAGAAATAATGTATTTCTAGTTCAAAGTATAAGTATTTTATTTTTAAGGAACAAGAGAATATTCATTGAAATTTTTTTATCATGCATGGGTGCGTTTAAGGTCACAACTGTGTACCCGTATGCTTTAGTATTTCTGTTTGATCGAAGCCCATATCAGGTACGAATTATCAGTAAATAGGTATTATTTAAATCGTAAGCAGGTAGCAAAATTATTGAGTAGTATTAAAACTATTAGCGAAACAGCAACCCATATTGCTTTGCCACTTCTGCCATTGTGGCAAGGCGTCAATCGTCAATCAAGTTCTGAAATCTTTATTGCAAATTGACAGGCGCAGCAAAATTATGAATAAGGTGAGAGGAAAAGTGCTATAATAATTTTCTAATAGGGTAATATTTAATAATAGTTATCACTTATTTATTAATTCTCATAATATGTATAGTAAGATTATCTTTTTGTTAGTTTTTTATAAAAAAATGCTTATTGTTTTTTTATGTATTAACTTAAATAATTAGTTGAATTCGTAAAACAAAAAAAAACATAAAATTCAGTTGACAAATTACAAGAAAATTTATAAATTAATTACCAATTCCAACTACCTTCACAAAATTCGTGACATTCCAAATACGAAAATATAAAATAGCGGCCGAAGTCGCGTCACGCCACCTAATCAAGAAACGAACCCACAAAACATTATACAAACAATACTTGTACCTATCGCTACAAAAATTCTTTTCGTTATCACTGAATACATATTTAAATGAACACATAAAAGATATTATTTTGTACCTTTGTATTTTATCGATTGTATACGGTTGTGATATTGAGTACATTAAATAAACAGTTGGCTTGTGAAACCAACAGCTGCTTTGAGGTTATTATTTTTTTTTTACTCTTTACCGTCGAAGCGTCATTCTGCAATTAATGTCGTAAATACTTTTTTGTCCGAAAAAACTTTGTAAACATTTTCATTGTAAAATTATTGTTTTAATAAATTCATTGTCGGTTGTGGTTTTATGTTTCATAGACATTAAAAAGTATTAAGTATTTAAATAGCTTGGTCATTCAATTCAAAGTACCAACTAAATATTTACGTATGATTTTTTATTTTCATTTTAAAACGCTTTTTCCTCGTGGTTATTCCCTATTAATACGTCATTATTAAATGCACAATGTTTCGATACGGCTTATTAGGTTAAGTAGGTAGTACGGAGTACCAATAACAACTTCCAGAACATTGCCATGATGCAATATTTTGTAATATCAATATATTTTGGCATATCTGCACAAATAATTGTCCAGTGCGGTCAAAATATAATAAAGGTAATTTTCTGAGCAACAGTATAAAGCTATTAATTCCGCATATTATCCTGGTAGTCCGATAAAACGAGAAAAAATGTTGATTAGATTTTTTAACGATTCTACGCTAGCAATATACCAAGTCATTATAATAATAAAAAATATTTATTGGAATTTACCCCCTCGGTGCGGGCGTAACAATATTTTTATTAAACCATATTTTTTAATGGCAAATCATCATCATCGTCCTGTCAGCCGAACGACGTTTACTGCTGGACATAGACATTACATACTTATTCGTCAAAACATATAATAATGTTAATGTAAATAACACGAAAGAGATTAATGATAACAATAATATTGGTATGGTGCATATTGTAAGCAGATGACGATGTAGTAAGAATCAGCATTAAAATGGCGTAGCCACGATGTGCTCATTTATATATCGATTTCATAAGCTAAGTGTTGACAAAGGAAGTGGTAATGCAGCCATTACAAAAATAACTAGGTAGGAATTACTAGTTAATAAAAAGACCTAAAATATTTAAAATAATAATTTAAACCTGATAAGAAAAATACCATGAAGTAGGTAAATAAAAGCCTGTTACATTGTGATTGCAAAAGAAAAATAATGAAGGTCATCAGACCCTGGATACCATCTAGCACCAAAGTACTTGTCATGACGAATCAATCGAGCACAAACTCGATGGGGTTGTGTCGTTTAATTACCAAGTTTTTATGGGCATCTTCCAGCTCCATCATCAGATCAGCTCCATGATATCATTATATTACATTGTCATCCGACTTACATATGTATACAAAATTTCAGCTCAATCGGTTGAAGATATCTGCTTCAAAATTGAGGTTCAAGAGTCCCGCGCAACAAACATACTGACATACATAGCAAGTTTAATAAAAGCTTGTAAAAAATAACGAGCATCAGTCTAGTGAATATTGAAAAATGCAAGGAAATGTAAAAGGTATATTCAGAAATAAAAAACTTGACGTGCAATACTGCAAACATCGAAATCTACGTGACACTCGACGCTTTACAATGGCAAGCATACGCAATATCATATTTGAAAAAAAAAACGTATAGAAAAAACAACACGTCAACATTTTTAATTAAAAACCAAAGCCTACATTTTGTTTTTCCTGTAAGAGCCATTAAAACCAATTAGGGCGAACTGTAGGAAAATCTATTCAATGTGAGAGGACGCGGAATCGCTATAAATGCATCTGAGTTTATTAAAATCAATACCAGCAACTAGTTGCTAACCGGGAGCTTTTAAGCCGAACCAATTTGATTTTATTTTATATTCCCAGAAGAGGATTACACAGCAAATGGCAAAAATAGTTCATATAAAACGTTGTCTATACGAATATTATAAAGAGGAAAGATTTTTTGTTTGTTTGTACCAAATTGGCTCCGGAACTACTGGACCGATTTGAACCATTTTTTCACCAATAGACAGCTACATTATTCCTGAGTAATATAGACATAACATCACGCTACAACGCACAGAAGCGGAGCAGTAACCGAAGACGTAACTTAGGGCGGTTGAAATGAGCCACGCGTATGAAATCGCGGGCTGTCCGCTAGTGTGCTGGAAATAATGATGACAGTAGAAAATAATAATTTTCAGCCAGAGTGTTCTTTCTTGCGCAAAGTATTTTGGCGACTTTGAACGATTTTATATTTCAAAAAATCTTAAGTCTGGAAGAATCTTATAGCTTAACGGAATAATGAATTGATTATCTCTACAATAGACAATTTCTTCTAAATGTATTTCTACTTGCAGCTTTGATTATTCTTTATCAGTTACTTCACAGATTTCAAATAGATTCTATTTAACAGTAAAACTAGATCTGCATGCACGATTCCCATTTTAACGGTCACTAATCGCAATAATGTTCGCAGAATTATATTAGAATCATCATGTTTCCGTTTTGAAATTGATTCGTTTAAAACTGTGTTTTATAATTGCTTGAAAATAAACCGAAAATGACCCTGGTACATACATTGTGATATAAAAATAATAATTGTCGCACTGCAGTCAAATTATGTTGACTAAACATTAATTGATAATCATAATTCAACATCAATCATCTTCTTGAATTTACAAACTTACTAAGAGAGGTGTTCATGACATTACATTCAATAGGTATACCAAACACAGGTAGCCTAGAATCCTAGATCTGCATTATTATTATCTGCATGCTTGCAGTCTGTCATATAAACTACATAACAACGTCACACTCTGATGCATCGAAAAAATTACAGGCTTCCCATAACGAGATTTCCGGAGGGTGTAGTTTTCCAAGTATTGTCTGTGATACACCATAATGTAGCAGTGGGAACGACTAACAACCTAATCACAGTCAGGTACATTACCAAGTCCTTTGAAGAAAGTACTGACCGTAATTAGATGAAACTATTTTATTTACGGCCCAATCAATGAACAGTTAAGTAAACTACTTGACATATATTCCATTTGTGTTGTAAATTCAATATATATCAGCATCTTCAAGGTTCTCTAACCCCTGGGCTTTTAATCAATAATAAATTACATATACGTTGTAGGTACTTAAAGAACGTAAGTTAGCTCTTACGTCTTTCTAGCTACATTTTTAACGTAGATTAGAGGATTAAAGGTTCCTGGTACTGTTTCCTTCGTTTCTAGCTTACTGAGAATAACTGATGATGTTAACAACTTCAAACTGTTTCATTGGTACGGAAAAGATGATGAATATTTAAAATTAAATTGCTATGGAATCAAGTGGTCAGTGAACTAGATATGGACATTGAAGTCAATTTAGAACATTGAGTGATAAGGACACTGCGAGTAAAGAGTTAAAGTGATATGGTTTTGACAACATTAGGACAAATAACTAGTAAGTATTAGGTACTTAAGTTTGTATGCAGCATTCATGCTAAATGTAGTCAATAGCTAAATTCGGCTCACGAAAGTCGTATAAAACGTTAAAAATATTATACTTCTAGTTTTAGCAATTCTAACGATACGCAATCTAGATATGTATGACTTCAACGCGTAAGAATATAAAATATCCTTTATTAGGCTATGAACAACACGGAAAAGGCATCTGTAGACAAATACGGTAATAAAATATTTATACGATTTTAAATAAAACGAGGTCAATTGACGACACCGAAGAAATGATAGTCTAGAAATGTTTTCAGTGTTCTGCCAGGGCGAGAATGTCTGAAATTAGCACGAATGCCCTTTTGTAGGCGGTGGGGGGACGTGGGAGAGTGGGACGGCCCGCAGCTCGCACTATCAAATGCATTCAACGACATAAATGTAAATATACTCCCAATAATACAACTGACACAAATATTGTTTGTATAATGTGCAAGCCTAAACATTGATGTCATTTAGTCAATATTTTATGTAGGTATTTAATAAATATATGTATCTATACTATATGAGTACGTTCTAAATTTACGGACAAGGAAAACTGGTTAGTTATTTTTTTTTTAAATTATACTTTTATTAAAAAATATAACGTAAAGAAATTTAACAATAAAATTCTCACAATAAATACTAACTCGCAGTATTAATTAAAAATAAACTTACTCATTTTCTTTTTCATTGCACGAAGCACAATTACTTAAATGTATAAAAATAATCCAATAAAACTTCATTTGCCACAGTGTAGCTGCAATACGACTTTATGAAACCGTCACTAAAGGCAACAATGAAAGGAAACTCGCAATCAAACCACAACGATCAAAACAGGTCCTAAATTACGTATTTTTTACAATTATTTTACACTGTCATATATGTCATATAAACTCAATTTATTGTCACTGGCAAACAATAATTTCACTTTGCAAAAATAATGAGAATAACACTAAAAATCGCGACGATCCACAACACAGTTACAAAATTAGAAAAAAAAAACAGAAATGACAACTACAAAAAAATCGCGGGAATCGAAATCAAATATGGCGTTAATATTCAATTTATAAATGGAACGCTATTACGGCCGTTCGATAAAGAATCTTACATTCGAATAGTAAGCGCGTCGCGAGACTGCCGCAGCACTAGTCTGCCGTTAATATGAGGCTTCGGTCTGCGAAACGCCCGCCTCATACAACCATTTCAAAGTAGGTACCTATATAAATAACCTCACTGCTCCGCTCTGTTCCGTCCGCGTTTAAACTAAATTTAATTGAAATATTTTCTGTGCCACTTTAATTCTAATGGAGCTAGCAGAGAATTGGGAATATAATTGTTAAAAAAAATATTAAAGAAACGGTACCTACCTACTTTGACGTGGCGAGCTAATAAATATTTTTATCGCTGATATTGATTTAAAATGATTAAGCAGAATAATAAACGGTCTGCTAACGATATATAAAAGATACTTCATTAAATGGAAACCTATTTATATCTATGCTATATTTTTTCCTGGAAAGATGCAATTTTACATAACTAGAAAATATCGACCTAGTTGAATATTGATTGAGTTACTTTGAATGTAGAAAAGGAGGTATACTATTTACTTAAATAAATAAAATAAAGTTCAGTTTGTATTCTAAAAACAGTTGCATGAGTGCATGATACAACTGTTCGGTGTAACATGAATGATGGAACGAGTGAACCGCCGCCATTTTGATTTTGTATATACCTGTTTTGCTATACCTATGTTAATTATTACTTATTGCTGTAAGTATAAATGGTTGGTTTATGTAACCGCGTCTGTGTTTTGGGAGGTCGGAAGGTTTAAATAAATTGTTGGGAAATCGATGGTAATTTAATCGCATTTGAGAGTATTTTTGATTTATATCGCCTGTAATCCGTGTTTATAGAAAGATTAATACAAGGATCGTTTTTAAAATCGAATATTTCATGGTATTGTTGACAGTTCCAAGGTCGAGAAAAAACGTAATGTTTATCTAATTTAGAATCAACATTGCCATACAACGTGGCAATGTTGCTGACAGCATTTTGGGCACTTTACCCATTGACAGCGAAGCAGACAAGTCTTTTGATGATCTAAAAAGCTTCCTCTTTTCTTTGCTAAAAAAAAAAAAATTACATGTTTTGAAATTAAATTTTGCTAATAAGTTTTATGTTTGGGTTAATTATTCATAAATATATAATTATTCCATCTAACTGTAACAAATATGGCTGTGATTAAGAAAGTCTTATTGCTTCTTTAAATTATATGCTGTGAGGGCCACCAGGGTATTAATAGATTATATAATTTTGTCAGAACAGGAAAATCTATTGCGAATTCAGAAAGTGGTTTTAAGAACGGAGATGTCAACAAAATAAATCAAAATCAATAAAAATAGGTCACAGGATACTACCCTGTGGAACACTGGATTTAGGCTCTACCTTGCTACCGACTAAGAAGTACTAAAATTAGTTCTGTTTGTATGCTTGGTAGATGTTTCAGTCAGTTTAAATTTTTGGGCAGTGAAAGCAACCTCATGACTTTCTTTTTCGTTACTATGTTTATATGTATTGTGTGATGCATGTAATCGAATGTTCTACAAAAAACATTTTTTTTTTTTTAACTTATTGCTGCATAGAGAGAAGAAATATCGTAATTTTACGTCGTAAATGAGTCTTAAAATAAATACAATCAAGTGCGACTCAAATTGTGTTTATTAATCAAAATGTTTATATTCTGGTTGTTTAATATCAGCCAAGTCAATTAAACTGACTAGGCACCAAACCGCACCAAACTAGATGAATTAATATAAGCGAAACGTGTTGTCTATCAAGTCCCCTTTTAGTGGCTTTAGCAATAGTTGGATATGTCTTATTTCATTCCAGTTTGAGCATAGTACAGTTTAAAATCTTGTCTAGATATTGAACGAAATAATAAATACCGGGACTAAGTTCATTAAATGGATATTAATATAACTTTCTGTGTTTTCTTTGATCCTTGTCGCATGCTTTTTAGTCATCCGTATTTCAACGAATTGGGTTTACTACTGCCAAATCAACCTAACCCACATTAAATTTTCTCCCATTTTTTGAATTAATTGTTTAAATGATTTTGAATGTTTAACGCTGATTGATTTTAAATCTATTCTTTATTTAACTGTTATAGCTGGATAGTAATGTAAAATATTTGGCATATTGAATTATTAAGACAACTGAAGGTTGGCTCTTTTTACCAGAAATAAGCAAGTTAACGTAGGTATGAATGAATAACAAAAAAAAAGCCGGACAAGTGCGAGTCAGACTCGCCCACCGAGGGTTCCGTACGTAAAATCATTATAATTTTATAGAATTAAATAAATAGTTTATTGAAATGAATATAGTAAATTAATTTTTCAAAGAATAGTTTCCCAGACTTCGGAGACAGATAGGACGGTATATTTTTTATATTTTTCATTAAACATATATAAGAAATTATGCGTCGGGAAAAAATTATAAAATATATTTTGCAATGTGCACATCGAGCCCTTTTAAATGATACCCCATTTGTACTAGTTGTTTTTTTTACGTAAACTTAGAAGTTTGATTTTTTCACAACTTCATGGGCCCGTCGACTTGAATATACGATTTAAATTTCAACTTGATACCTTCACGCATTCCCGAAATAAATGGTCTTGACAGACAGACGGACCACAAAATGATCTTATAAGGGTTCCGTTTTTTCCTTTTGAGGTACCCTAAAAACGTTAAAAACACTTAAAAGAACCATTTTTATCTTCAACTCTATACGTACGAATAATTGCTTTTTTTATTTTCCTCAGATTTAAAATTAACATGGAAACCGGTTTTGGCGTGGATTCAACAAAAATAATTAACAATGAACTTTAAACATTCTCAGGTTATGTTACTACAAAGTTACAAGTAGGCAGAGATAACCAAAATGATAATGATGAAGGTGGGAAAATTATTCAGATCTAAAACCCAAAATTGATTAGTCATGTAAGGCGAAAAACAGATGAAGGCCAGAGGTTACTGACACAGAACAACCAAACGATTCATAAGGGCTTGTTTCGAATTCTGCATTTAGTGTCGGACTGCTGCAGCTCGGTAGGACTGCCCCGTTGGCCTCATGCTCGACTGATGAGGTCCTAGGTTGGATTCCCAGGTCTAAATCAATCCCTTGATCCAACCGCTTAACGAGAGTCTCCTTAGGTATTGGTCAAGGCTCTTGGTTATTTTGGCCATTGGCCGTCACGACTATCGGCACAATGTTCCAATAATCGCCATATTGATATGCACCTTCTCCAATAGAGTCGAGGTATACAAATGAAGAGTGATACACCCACACCATTGGCCATGCTATAAGACTAAATAAATTACTGACTGTACTGCACTGGAGTATGGCAGGAGAATTATGTTAATCTGTATTATTTCTTTGAATCTATATTAATATTATAACCGCCAACAAACTGCTTTGGTAGCCTAGTGGTACTAAGCGCGACTGCTACGCTAGAGGTCTTGGGTTCGATTCCCAGGACGAGCAAAAAGTGTTATTGGGTTTTTCTATGAAATTCTCAGTAGCAGCTCGGAGTTAGGATTTGTGCCCGGTTAATGGCAATAGGCTCGCCTCCATGCTTCAAGGGACCTAAACATACCGGCGAACTGTAGGGTGACATTGGTACACCTCTGCTTAACCCTTCGGGGAATACATGCGTGATGGTATGTATTAATATAATAAAGCTGATGAGATTTCTTGTTTGTTTAAATGCGCAATTTTTTCAAACTAGTTTTTTTTTTTTATATGATAGCCAGATTCATGAGGAGTACAAGCTGTGTAACCAAAGACGTAGAAGCTAGTAAATGATAGTAAAAAAACTGCACTTACAGACAGACACCTAAGTACAGCAATATTTCCCGCCACTTCGTTTGCGTCGTGTTATTGGAAGGGGCAACTAGAGAAACTGGACCTATAATTAAGACAAGTCTGAAATCGCCAATCCGCCTTGAGCAAGAGTAGTGATCAATGCTCGCGCTTCCTCTGTATGAGAAGAGGATTTAGCACTGCAGTGGGCTGGTATTATTACTAGTAATAATGACATAGGGTAAATGCCTCAACACTTGTCTATAGGCAATGCTTTAAAAATGTAGAGAATGGTACCGATATTGAATGAAAAAAAGCGCCAAAAAAAAGTCAAATCTGGGTAAATTGGGTTTTTTAATCGTTGACTCATTGGCCAGTCTAGCGGCATTAAAGTCGAAAGTGATTAACACAGGCCATATGGGAATACCATACACGGTATACACTATGAACTTGAAAAAAATTGGTCAAGTTGGAATCGTGCAAGAAGGATTCCGTATCACCGTACAATATTTAATCTATACTAATATTATAAAGCTGAAGAGTTTGTTTGTTTGGTTGAACGCGCTAATCTCAGGAACTACTGGTTCGAATTGAAAACATCTTTTGTGTTGGATAGTTCATTTATCGAGGAAGACTATAGGCTATATATAACATCAGGCGTAAATACCGCGGGTGGGAAAAAAACACGCGAACGAAGTTGCTGGCAGAAGCTAGTATATATTATATATTAAAATATATTAAAATCGTGTAATTTAAAACGATCGCCTTTAATTTTTACAGTTCCGTACCTCAAGAGGAAAAAACGGAACCCTTATAAGATCACTTTGTTTTACTTTAATTTTGTTTTTGTTGTCAAGGAACTCCTCCGGGAAAGTACGACCACCATACCTACCTCTGTCGCGAAGCAACGTTGCTGTGTTCCGGTTTTAAGGTTATGGGTGCCGCTGTAATTACAGGCACTTGAGACATTTTAACTTTGGGATGGCAACGCATCTGTAGGGCCTCTGGTATTGCAGATGTCTATAGGCATGGCCCCTTAACTTTTTTTTTTTTCGGGTGTGGGGAATCATCAAATAACTTCTCCCGCCCTGGGCGGGGCGGGAGGGAGTGTCAGACTTTTACTGAGTAAAACCCACCCATGTTCCTTCTTGTGCCCTTTGCGTTCCGGGGGCGCGGTATCTCTTACGAACAACCCGCAGAAGATACCCCCATGAGACGAAGTCTTAGCCAGATGCTAGTTCTTGATAGATTGGAAACATTTCTGTACAGAACACTCATAGCTACGAGAGGTAACTTCGCGATGATGCAACTCAAAATTTCAATACGAAATCGGCAATCGGTCTAACCGATTAGCTTACAAGGTCAAGCAACGTGGCCATGGTCAAGGTTTTGAAGGATTTTTAGTAACATGCCCACTTATAGATATTAGATAAGTCAATGCTTGGTCTACTGTGGTCCTAGGTAGTTATAATGAAAAACAACCCCAAGGTAGTTTCATATGGAGAAGAATCGGTAAGAAACCCCATACCTACTTACTTTATTGTGTTTTACAATATTTTGTATATAGGACACATACCATCACACTTGTATTCCCCGAAGGGTTAGGCAGAGGTGTACCAGTGTACACCCACAGTTCGCCGGTATGTTTAGGTTCACTGACAGATAGCTGATGTTATCAGGAGAAACTTAGGCTCACTTCATTTCAGTTAAAGAATTAGGGTACCGCGCAACGCTAAACCCCGGAGGTAACCAATATTGAGGCGGACAAAATCGCTGGCATAATTATTAATATCCTAACTGGAATCCATCACTATAAACCGAATGACATTTAGCGCAGTTGTTTCATTTGGTAGTTTTCAACCAATCGATTTATTAATATCTTTTTTTAAAACTGGTATTACTAATTTCGTATTATATTAAAAGCTTAATTAAATTACCGCCAACGTTACGACATGCTACCCACGGCTACACTTGAACTACCATTCAGTTCCGTTTCTAAGGCAGACTAGCTTCTGGATGTGACTTCGTCAAATACGCCTGTTGTTAAACGGATAAACACATTTTTTGGTAAAAGAATTACTAGTTAATAAAACTGCCTCGGTAGCCTAGTGCTCCTAAGAGCGACTGCTACGCTAGAGGTATTGGGTTCGATTCCCAGGTCGAGCAAAAAGTGTTATTGGGTTTTTCTATGAAATTCTCAGTAGCAGCTCGGAGTTAGGATTTGTGCCCGGTTAATGGCAATAGGCTCGCCCCCTATTACATGGGACCTAAACATACCGGCGAACTGTGGGTGTACATTGTTACACCTCTGTCTAACTCTTCGGTGAATATAGGCGTGATGGTATGTAATGTAGTTAATAAAAATCGATCGTGAATATCGTGTATTCTAGGGAAAAGTGATTTCATTTTCCTGCTCTCAATCAGAAATATTGGTTAGTAATTTTGACTGCCCCATTGGTCTCGTGGTCAATGTGTCATTGGGTTTTACAATTAGGAATTTCTCGGTAGCAGCTTGGAGTTTGGAAAATGGTAGTATGACACCTCCGGGTCTCGCAAACCGTTGGTCCTGCGACTGATCTCTCCCCGGTCAGACTAGAAGAGGGAGTGCACTGCACCAGTGTTTGCACACACAATTGTGCTCCATAATATCTCTTGCGTACTTGGCTAGTCTTCATTGAGATTGGCCGCCGCACACCGAAATTCGGTCGCAAGGATATTATTGTTATTCATTTGATTACGTTGAGTTGAGGCCCGATTCATTAAGTACGTCCCACGCTTCCCTATTAAAGTTATGAGACTGCAAAGGGACTTGTCATGAGTGTCGAGTGTTACTACACTAAAAAACTTGAAGATAAAATAAAAACCTACGCCCCAATAGTTGTTGAACCCACACGGGTACCTTAATGTGACTTTTAGTCCATGTTTTAGTGTTGACAAAGATATTTACGTAGCTAAATATTTGTAATTAGGGTTTCGAAAATCCAATGCTTAGTTTTTGGAGTTTTGTACCGAAAAACCCCGAAATTTCGAGATTGATTAAATTAGTGTATGTGACAGTAAAAATAGATATTTTTGTTCCTAATGTTCACGTGTTGACTATTTTGGAATGCATTTCGGTAGCGAAAAATTATGTAAATTTCGGGAAATAACATCACATAAGTATTTTATATTTTATTTTAGTCCTATTGTTAGATATAGAATAGTTGATTCACCTGGGTACTATCATTATGAATTATGTAGGTATGTAATTTCATATACAATCCCGAAATCCCGGGATTTTTTCTCCCAATCAATTATTTGCACAAGTCGTGTCAATGCGTTTCTAGCTAAAAATAAACATGGTAAAAAAATATCCGATTAATTCGATCATTATAAGAGAAGCAATAGCATAATTTAACGAAAAACATAATATACAAAAACTTAGAATGCAATCAAACTGCAGTTACGCTTGCACGAACAAAGTTTTTGTAAAGGAAAAATGCACACAGATAAGATAATGAATGCACTAGTAAAAATAATAGTTTATGTTAATTAAATCTGTGAACACGAATGATAGTAATTAAGGAAACCGAAGCATTTAAAGCTAAAGATGAACTGACTGAACCTGAAATCTTTGAAAATACTTGACATCACCATCATATTAGCCATCGAAAACCCTGCTCGTCCCTCCATTTCTATCTCCTTTCATGCATGGGGTGCGGGAGCGGAAGGGAGTGTCAGGCGGTTACTGACTAAAACCCATCCATGTTCCTCTTAATGCCCTTTACGTTCCAGGGCCGTGGTGGCTCTTTCGAATATATAACATCACTCCACAAACCATGCTCTATCTCCTATCTTGCCCTCTGTGCCCCAAAATATGCAGCCAAAGTGACCTATGTGCTGCCACCAATGTTTTGAGTCACCCACACTCTAGTGCCAGCGACACGAAGAAGAAAGAAGAAGACCACGGGAGCGGAGCAGTAAGTAATGACATGACTGCAGACGGGTAAAACCAGCGCTTATCATCTTATCATGACGCCTGTATTTCCTGAAGTGTTAGGCAGAGGTTTAACAATGTACACCCACAGTCCGCCAGTATATTTTAGATCCCATGTAATAAGGGGCGAGCCTATTGCCTTTAACCGGGCACGAATCGTAACTCGGAGCTGCTACTGAGAATTTCATAGAAAAACCCAATAACATTTTTATGCTCGACCTGGGAATCGAACCCAAGATTTCTAGGTTAGCAGTCGCGGTTAGGAGCACTAGACCAACGAGGCAGCTAGTGCTTAGAGCTGTAAAAATCTCGCAAAGTTTAAGTCAGTGCGGATATGATATGAAACGCCAAATATTTGTCTGATAACCTCTACTGTTATTGTATTTTTAGTATGTACTAGATATATTATCAAATAAATAAAGTAGTAAGTACAAAAGATAATAATAAAAAAACAACGATTTTTTTTGGGTTGATCGTAAAAAAAAATAGAAGTGATGTATTAAATCGCGGTTTATCAACAGGGTGTTTCACCCTACGATGATGTAGGGTGAAGTATCATACATGTTGCCATGTAGTTTTAAATAATTTTGCCTTTTATTTTTAACCGACATAAAAAAAGGAGGAAGTTCTCAATTCCTAGGTACTTCATTCAGATCTTCGTCATTAATAAAGTGACTGAGAAAGTTCTTCTTTTTTCACTTTTATTTCCTTAATTTTTTTATTTTGTTACCCCAGATCTCAGTCGTAATCTTATCGTTAATTATCTCTTTGTTTAATCTTCTAATTTATTTGTCAACATGTCAGATTAGCAATATGTGGGTGTTTTTTATTACATCTCATCTCTGCCTACCCCTTCGCGTGGATAACAGGTGTAATGATAATATTTTATTACTAAAACTAACTAAGATAACTGCCCCATTGGTCTCGTGGTCGCAAGCGCGACAGATGAACATGGGGTCGTGGGTTCCATTCCCAGGTCGAGCAAAAGTGTTATTGGGTTTTTCCATTAAGAATTTTTCAGTAGCAGTTCGGAGTTAGGGTATGTGTCCGGTTAATGGCAATAGGCTCGCCCCCTATTACATGGGACCTAAACATACTGGCGAACTGTGGGTGTACACTGGTACACCTCTGCCTAACCCTTCGGAGAATAGAGGCGTGATGGTGGGTATGTAAGACGTTTGTTACAACGTCATCTTGCGTACGTTTCTGCTTGCACGTCGCCGGATAAATTCTACGCAGTGATTATGAGTCATAGTCTGTTGTTGATAGTATACCTGACTCTGACATGCTTGAGATTTGAGATTGGTTTGTTTGTGTAGGTCATTAGTAGGTTTAGATACATTTTAGGTAGCGCAAGTAATGTGCGTGGGGTTCTGAGTTCGATTCCCAGGTCGGGTAAAATGTTATTTGAAAACAGGAATATTTTTTATTTGTATTTGCTTACCTGAATTAACGTGTAAATTGATGCAATAAACTTCTTAGTATGCTTACCTGTAAGAAAAAAATATTAATTATTAATTAAACGGTATTTATTCATAGAATAAATTAAAGTACAGTCAGATGTATCAATAACAGTTTATTAGATTATAAAAATTAAATAATAAACAATGTAATCTTTTTTGAAAAATAAAACATTAAAAACTAGTTATTGAAATATCTAAATAATTCTAAATTATTCTACTATACATTTAAATGAAATGGAGACTAAATGGTAACCTTATAGGTACTTTATTTAAATAATAAATCAAAGTAGGTACGGGACGACGTCTAAATTTATCCTTGTTTGCCATTATGTTATTGTTGATCGCATGACACATTCAATCTCAACATTATAAATCAAAGTAGCTTTCCGCCGTCTGTCCCTCTGTACGCTTATATCTTTTAAACTACGCAACGGATTTTAATGCTGTTTCCATCAAATAGAGTGATTCGAGAGGAACGTTTATACGTATAGAACATCTTGCTACAACCAACAGGAGCGGAGCAGTAACCAAAGTCGTACTTCAACGCAAGTGACACTGCGGGGTATATTGCTAGTAATTTAATAAACAACAGCTGAGTTGGTTTATTCCTGAGTTATTGGTAGCTAGTGCAACAAACGGCATGTATTGTGTTAATTATATGGCAGACTAGCTTTTGCCCGCGATTTTGTCCGCGTCACATTTAATATATTATATTATCCGCGGGAACCGTACATTTTTCCGGGATAAAAAGTATCCTATGTTTTATTCTACACTACAATCTATTGAAGCGGCAAATTTCATCCAGAGCCGTTCAGCCGTTTAAGCGTGAAAGAGTAAGAAACAAACAAACATCCATCCATCCTCACAAACTTTCGGATTTATAATATTAGTAGGTTAGGAAGTAGGACATAAATCTACAACTTTGTCAAAACTAATTATGTCAACATTATTATTTTTAGCCTTCCTGCTATCTGTCAGTGAAAGTCCCGTCAAAATCGGTTTAGCCGTTTCGGAAATTTGCCGGAACAAACTAAGACAGATAAAAATTCTAAAAATAGTTTTTTTGGTACCGTGTAAAAATTAATATATATTTAGTAAAAACTGTTGAGTAGTTTGACATTAGATATAGACAGACACATCAATATTATTTATTCGTAGAAATCTAGAATCTTCGTCAAAAGCTAATTGTCATTAATATTTTTTTTTAATTTCCCAATCCCACAGTTGGGCATACATTTTTCTTGTATGTATACCAATAGAACACGGATATAAAATTGATAACTGCATATTAATACTTAAGTAAGGTACAGTCAGCGCCAATCAAAAGTGATTGAAGTATCAATAAAAGATTTTATTATTATTTCTATTGCACAATAAAAAAATATTAGAATAAGTTCATGTAATACTTCGTTTCATAATTCAGAAATGTTATTAAACTTATGAATGCTAATATAGTTTTATTGTAGTATTGTTGTACTCTAGTTTCTCTATGACAGGGGTGGCCATCTTGATTAGACCCAAGATCTTCTGATTATTGACTAACATCTACCAATTACATAATCATTAATTCTTCTTAATCGCATTTTAGATATTTAACACTAGTTTATGCGCGTGAATTCGGTCATGAAGAGACCTGTACCACCGTACAATATAATATAACCATTTTTTTTTACATGCAGACATAGACTCACGCCATCTTCTTATTTTACTTTTATTCTTTGTAAAACATTTTTTTAAAAGAGTACGCATGAAGTTTCTTGCTCATTCTTCTCCACACGAAATTACTTTTTGCAATGGGCAACTAAATGCAATTTTTTTTTAGAATGTGCCTCTTAATAGTCAAAATGAAATAAATTATTTGACATTGACTCAAATAATTTAGTAAAATTAACATGTACAAAAATTAACAAAACGTCAACCGTTCATCTATTACTGTTTAAAAGATATAGCTTAAAAATAGCTATGTCACAGTAAGCCTTTTAGTAAGGAACCCAAAAATGAAGTCAGAACTATGTAGGGCAACTATTCTTGACTAAGAACTCGCATAGAGATAAGCAATGTTATCTTCTTATCATTTCTAACACTGTAATGTTACTTAGACATACTATAAACAGATAAAGTCGTTTTTGAAATATTGCTTTAAACTTGGGATTTTATGATCTCATAACGTTTTTAGACAATAAGGAACAATTTCTTAAAAATGATCTTAGATTCCACTTTTAGGCCCGGGCTCCATAATAGAGCCCGAGCGAGAGAGAGAGTTGGCGAGACATCTCCTCTCCCTTATTATTTGGTATGGCAAGTACCAATGTGACTTTTTAAATTTATTGTACATTTTAAGTTTATCTTGGACATAACTGACATCAGTGGAAGAAAACATCGTGAGGAAACCTGGACTTATAATTTACTAAGTCAGGAATCGCCAAACCACCTTGAGCAAGCGTGGTAATCAATCCTTGTGCCTTCTCTGTATGAGAAAAGGCTTTTCCCTGCAGAGGGACAATCAGCCGCAGGACGTCCACTGCTGGACATAGGCCTCCTCTAAAGATAGCTCCAATGACCTGTCCAGCACTGTCAGTGGGCAACAATAGATAGGCAATAAAAATATTATAAATATTGTTAACCGGACGTTTTGGTAATCTATGCGGGAGGCCTATGTCCAGCAGTGGACGTCCTACAACTGACATGATGACGATAATGATGATTAAACACATCTCAAGTTAAAAATCATTGTAAATTGATTGCAAAGTTGTTTGAAGACGTGCAACGTCGGACATGCAAATACCAAATGGAACCAGTTTCCAGATAAAATAAAAATGATATCAATAAACTCATTAAAGACAATTTTTATTTAAGAATAATCCACGTGACATTCTTATGTTACTGGGGAACCTGTTATTTACCCACGAAGAAAAGGTTAACTGAATTGATAGTAGGTGGTCTACGTTATGTCCACCTAGCCACATAACCCGCGGAGCCACACACGTTCAGTTACGCCTTTGGGTACTGCTCCGCTCCCGCCAGTCGTAGCGTGATGTTGTATAAACATAAACCTTCCTCTTGAATCACTCTATCTACTGATAAAAACCGCATTAAAATCTATTGCGTAGTTTTGCCACCTCATAATAAGTATCTCAATTGATTGGATGTCATTCTTAACTTTTTTAGCCTTTGCTCCTAAGCATGACTGCTACGCTAGAGGGCTTGGGTTCGATTCCCAGGTCGAGCGAAGTGTTGCTGTTCTCAATAGCAGTTCGGAGTTAAGATTTGTGCCCGGTTAATGGCAACTTGGATCCTGGTGCCGGATCATTAAAAATGTACATCCGCAGATACGGATACGGATCTTAACTTTCTTACTGAATCGTAGTCGGTGCGAATGGCCTTGAAACGATAGTTGACGCCGCATTACAACGATATTTTAATTAATATCTTATAATAACTTCTTACACTATAAGTAAGTGTTGAAATATATATATTAAATTTAGTTGATTTAGTTCCTTTAAGATACGTACTATTGGTATGTTAACTCACTACGATAAATGTTTACAATATAAAGATGCCAAATATTTGATTCTTGGAAATAAAACATCATTTGATTGAAATTGAATAGTATTTTTATTGCTACTTGTTCACCTACACATAGAATTGAATTTATGTATTAAAAATTAATAAGGTAAAAGATCCGTCAAAAATGTAACGGATAAGGATACGGATATTTTTTCTGCCGCGGATATCCGCGGATACGGATATCCGGAACTACTTGGAACGATGGATTTCGTACCTACATCATTCTAAACCTTCCAGCAACGAAATTTTTCGTAAATTATAAAAAAATAATTGATTTCAACATTTGGACCGTGTAATGTAGATGTAATACGGAAGTGTGGAAGGCAATACATATGGGAAAAAAGTGGTAGCGGCGAATTTAAATAAGTTGTCTTTTGTCAGATTTTATCCCACGAGAATGTTACATTTTTCCGGGATTCTACCTCTGTGCCAAATTTCATCCAGATCCGTATAGCCGTTCTAGCACGATTGGATGACAAACATCCATCCATCCAAACTTTCGCAGTTACAATAGTAGCAGAAGTAGATCCGATTTAAAAAGTGTATGCGGGTATTCACATAGGCGTTTCATTAACACGCTTTTCTTGTTGAACACTGGATTTGCATCTCTCGACTTTGAACCGAACGTTGAAAATCCAATACATGATAAAAGACAAAAAACTCCGGGTAAAAAGTCGTGTACACACGACTACATATCAAGTTATAACTTCTCAGTATAAGCAGACCTCTCATTGTATGGAAATTTTATATAATGTCAGATCAACATAAACTGGAAATGTATTTATACTGGATGTGTAGTATGAATTTTATTTTAGCAAAAATAGCATTTTATGAGCCGCAGTTCAAATACTTAATAAAAAAAGTCGATTCTGAATTGCTAAGTGTGTTAAAAAGTCGAAGATGGTAAACATTTGCTAATGGAATGTGACAAGAACTGAAGAGAGAGTGTTCGTGATGCAAGATTTAAAACTTAATAAGTATAATGTTGCGAATTTATTAAAATAATATTTTAAAAGCTTTATACCCACCGTGTCACCTGCGTTCAGTTACGTCTTTACTGCTACGCTACCGGCTACCCTTAGTAGTAGCGTGATGTTCTATACGTCTAATAAACCCTCCTCTTGAATCACTCTATCTATTAATGAAAACCGTATTATAATCCGTCGCGTATTTTAAAAGATCTAAGCGTACAGACGGCGGGAAGCGACTTTTTTATACTATGTAGAGATGCCTAGTGCGGGTGAAACGAAACCTGATATACGACATGGTAGCAGCATCACTACCTCACTCGGCTACAAAATGGTGTGTCATAAAGTAATAATATTGTAGTGTTTAATGGTTAATTAGCTTAGGCCGACATACCTTTATTAGGCAACAACTTCTATACAAATAAGAAACAATAAAAAAAGACTTTTATGCCAAAAAAATACATTCTAAACAATAAATTAAGCGATCACACAACTTCTAAATCGACTAAAGCAATAATACTGGCATTTAACAATAACAAAAGATATGTAGACAGTTTGAAAATGGAATCCAGTCGTATTATCAATGACGTGAGTCATTCGCAACGCTGGGCCCGCGCTGAGAATCGGCCGCCATTGTAGTTACACGACTACGAGTACGTGTATTTCTTTCCATGGCTAACGGCTTATGTAATCAATTATTTAATCTATGAATATTTCTGGCAGCGGCCAAACATTTAACACATTTTTGTGAAAGTTCCGTATTAAAAGATTTATTTTTAATAATAATTAAATTTAAAATAAAATAAAAAGCACATTATTAAAAACATGTGGGCGGCAAACAAATCCAGAATAAATTAAATGGTTTTATGAAAGGTGTGTATTAATTATTTCTATCGGACGGACTTTATTATGCGGCCTAAGGACACTAACGCTTATTTATTTAAAAACAAGTAATGTGAACTATAAAAACAAATACTTTAGGTATGTGCGGTTTCAACTTTCGCGCATCATTACCTACTTAGCTGCATTCTTACATAAGCCACCCTGCAAAGTTACGCAAAATACCATCCATTGACATAGCGAAAGAAATCAAATAGAAATGTGACACTAAAAAAACCGTTACATTCTACAAACAAATGAATTCTTATTTCAAACAATATCGGGTGTAAAGAGACATATTAATAATGTTTCCAACCAAACCACACATTTTACCTATTATTACGATATTTTTTCTACTACCTATGTTATACCTGCAAATCCACTGGTTCTGGAGATATTGAAGGTTAAAGTTAAAAAAAATTTACTACGTTATTTTACGAAAAACAAGGTTTAAATGTCCCAATCAAACTTTAAATGCTCGACGCCTCTATTGTTGCATGCACCCATGAACACATAACTTGCCTTGCCTATCATAAATTGATTTTTCACACCCAAAAAAAAGTTATGTCCCAGCCATAATTTTTGCTAAAACTTACTTAGTTATTTTAATGGTTAGCGTGCCTTTTAAAACCACGTATAAAACGACACAAAATAAAAAAAAAAATTAACCTCCGACAGAAGAATAAAAATCCCTACCGCAGCTAACCAAAGATCAGAATTTTAAAACCGCTGAACCAATTTTCATCAAACATAGCTAAGAACACCCCGACTAATTCACCTTCCAAACAAAAAAAAACTAAATCAAAATCGGTTTATGCGTTCGGGAGCTACGATGCCACAGACAGACACACACACGTCAAACTTATAACACCCCGTCGTTTTTGCGTCGGGAGTTAAAAAAAGGTAGACATTAAAAAAAGAAAACAATAAGTAATTTCCCTCCACCTATTTCTTTTGCTCGGTACTGTCAACCTTGCACAGTTCCAAAGTACAAACGTACATTCAAATACGTAGTTCCTACATTACCCAAGAGATGGCGTTAGTTTCGTTCAGTTTCAGTGTTACAGTTTGTAAAGGGCACCTCCATCTTTGAAAGGCACAGCTGAAGATTGCGTATGTTGAATAAATTATGATTGATTGATAATTTACAAACTGTTCCTTCACATTGTTTGCTTACATAAGCTGGGTACGTTAATTTTTCTATAAACAGTTTCTTGTTCAGTTCAAGAAAAAGTGTCTAATTGACCAGTAACTTTATCAAGGTAGGTAAAATAATATTTATTTTTGGTTACATGAATTTTCTTACTATTACTTATTTTATTATTACATTTTTATCGAGGAAACCAAAACAACTTATGTTTTATTTATGTTACGACATTTATAAATAAAATCGGCCCTGAGTGGCCTCTCCAATAATTACTGACATCTCTAACTTTTTGAAACTGACTGTACTTTTTTACTATTCAATATAATTAAACTTGCAGATTAAAAAAATAATTCAAAAAAGGTGGAGGTTATCAATTAACTGTTTGTTTTTTTCTTGTATTTTTGTTACGCGATAACTCCGCCAACTATGAATCGATTTTGATGTATCTTTTTTTTGTTTGATAGGTCATACTTCAAAGGTCCCATATAAATCTTATCGAAATAGATTTAGCTGTTTGGTAAAAAAATTAAAATAACTGAAAAAAATTATGTCATCCAAGTAAACGAATTAGCGTGTTCTGCTTTCTTGTGACTTACAAGTGGTGTCTTGTTAACTTCCGTAGTATAACTGTTCCTTCATGGATTTGGGTGAAAGGAAATTGATACTAAAAAGCCTTAAAAAACTAAGAAGTGAAAGATAACTTCAGCTTTGGAAGTCGGTGGCAATACAAAACAACAAACAGAACCAAAGCCGACTTCCAAAGCTGACGTAATTTTTCACTATTTAGTTTTTGAAAGCAGTTGTCTTCTTTTTAATAATGCAAAACTGCGAAAAATTCGACTCTTGCAGAAAATATAATCTAAATTGTCCTACCATATTTTTATTAGCAAAATATTAATAGGTACCTAACTATAGCTGTCGTCTGAATAGAGGCCAATATTATTATTATTGTAAGTGTAGCTTGCAGATAATGCAAATCTACAACTACCTACGCATGTGAGATTTATGTTTATAATACGCTTGCGTAAGATCTGCGGGTTGTTCGAAAGAGATACCGCGCCCCCAAAAAGCAAAGGGCACAGGAAGGAACATGGATGGGTTTTAGTCAGTAAAAGTCTGACACTCCCTCCCGCCCCACCCAGGGCGGGAGAAGTCATTGGATGATTTCCCATCGGTAAAATTCCTATAGGAAAAACGGTATGGGTTGGGCAAAGTTTATTAAAGAAGACGGATAAAATTTACTAAATGCATATAAATACATTGGGCTTATAACAAAACCCGAATTTAAAAAAAATATCAGTCTGTTTGTTCCGAATAATCTCCGACACGACTGGATCGATTTTGACAGGACTTTCAATGGCAAATAATATGTTTGAAGTAACTTAGGTTACTTTAATTTGAGAAAAAAAATATGAAATTGGTTATGTCCCGCACATAACTAACATATACCTGCCTCGATAGCCAAGTGGTCCTAAGCGCGACTGCTACGCTAGAGGTCTTGGATCGAATACCAGGTCGAGCAAAAAGTGTTATTGGGTTTTTCTACAAAATTCTCAGTAGCAGCTCGGATTTAGGAATTGTGCCCGGTTAATGGCAATAGGCTCGCCCCGTATTACATTACATGGCACCTAAACATACCGGTGAACTGTGGGTGTACAACGGTACACCTCTGCTTAACTCTTCGGGGAATACGGGCGTGATGGTATGTTTTGTAACCAACATTTACGGACACGAAGTCAGACAGCATTAGCCTGTACTAAATAAATCGGCGCCAAAGTTAATATTGAAGGAAATAACAAAACTATTAAGAACACGTTCTGCCTGTAATGTAAGTAAGTACTTATTACATATTTTTAAGAGTAGGTAATAATAAAATAAATACATTTTTGAGATCAAGGATATTTTTCATAATATTATTTGTGTACAGGGTGACTATTTAAACTTACCCTAAAATTACCCATTTTAAAAACACCGTATACAGGGTTATTTTTAAAACATAGACAAACCTTGCAGGACTGTATTACTATCATCATAAACAACAACTTTTGTTCTATAATTTTTTACAGAATCAAGCAACGCAAGCGCATTGAAGTGAATGACCGACTGAAGGATTTCCGTAAAATTGTAAATAGGTCATGTACAAACACCCCCGCCGCCCTAACCCCGCTCCCCTCGCTATTTTACTATCGCTTTCGTTTGCTTCGCGTAGACTTCTTAACATTTAGAGCGTTCAATTTAAATGTTTTTATTTTTGTATGAAAATCTGATGAACTAAAATATGATAAATTTTTAAATGTCATAGAACAAAAGTTGTTGATTATGATGTTAGTAACATGGTCCTGAGAGGTTGTCATTGTTTTACAAATAACCCTGTATAGTAGCCGCCAGGAGACGTGAGCACAAATGTCAAGTTCATTTTTCGGTTTTTGGGTTCCATTCTGAACCCAAAAACCGAAAAATTAACTTGACGTTTGTGCTCATTGTATAGATCGGAATGTTGGGCCGTGAAGAAGACGGATGAAAACAGATTGCACGTAGCGGAGATGAGAATGTTGAGGTGGATGTGTGGTGTGACTAGAATGGATAAGGTAAGGAATGAGTATATTAGAGGAAGTTTGAAAGTAGCGCCAGTGACAGAAAAGTTGAAATCGAACCGTTTGTCTTGATATGGGCATGTGAAGAGGAGGGATGAGACGCATGTGACCAACAGAGTTATGAATATGAATGTGGATGGATGGAGGGGAAGAGGGAGGCCAAAGAAAAGATGGATGGATTGCGTGAAGAATGATATGAAAGAGAAGGGAGTCAGCGATAGCATGACGGTTGACAGGACAGCATGGAAGAAGAAAACGTGTTGCGCCGACCCCAAGTAACATGGGATAAGGGCAGGAAGATGATGATGGGTTTCTTTCTGGGTATTTTGGCCCTATGACGGCGCACGCGATTGGCCCGTCAGTTGGACCGATTGCGTACAGCGTCGGCACCCCAAAAAACCAGGAAAGAAAGCCAAAAACCTAAAAAATACTTTACATTTGTGCTCACGACTCGTGGCGTAGAATTTATGAGTACCTTAAAAAAATGTTGGTAAGTGCTAAAATTATGCATTTAGAATGATCAGTTCTTCAACAAATCATATAATAAATATGGTTAAGCAGACAGTAGCATTTCATTTACATCGAGTGGGGCTAGTGTCGGCGCACGAGCCGTTCCACGTTGGTTTTTTTATGCTCTCCGTGTACAACCGATGTTTTTGACAGATTTTTATGTCGGTGAGAATGAAACATTATGCATTCGCATATATCATCGCAAACGGCTGACAAAATAGTCAAAAAATCGGTGAAAAAGTCGGTCGTAGATGGAGAAGCTTCACGTGAAACGTCAATGTCAGCGAGTGGCTTTTAATGTTAAATAAACCTTTTTCTTTACAGTCCGCTTTTCTGACTTGATCTTCGTATATGATTTTAAGGACGTTTTACGCCAAAACCGGCCAAGTGCGAGTCGGACTTATACATGTAGGGTTCCGTAAACACCGTTCAATATTAAGATCGAGCAAAAAAACACGTTTCATGTATGAGATAAGTGACACTACACTTTTACCTTTATTTTATTATAATTATTGCTTTAGCGGCCACACACTCTGTAAAAAAGGTCAGGTGTCTACCTATTTCGGTTAAAAAGACAGAGATAGACAGACTGAAAGAGCGAGTGAGAGCATATTTTTTATCGTCCTTTTTTTCTAAGCAAAACAACCTTTTTATACATTAAATACACGTAAGTACATACAACAAAAATGTAGTTTACTTTTGAGGTCAGCAGAAATGTGAATTAATAACCTATTCATTCATTGTTCTGGATCGGTGTTGATACAAAACTATGTTCAACACTGCGAAAAACCGAATGTTGATCATTATTGTACAATGCATAGCTTAAAAACTAGTTATAATTAAAGCGATTTATTAATTTTGGAGGACAAATACTAGCTATACATATACCCCGCGTTCAGTTACGTCTTGGCTTACTGCTCCGCTCCCATTGGAAATAGCGTGATGGCGTTTAATGTAAACCTTCCTATTTAATCAATCACTCTATCTATTGACGAAAACATTGAAATCCGTTGCGTAACTTGAAAGATCTAAGCGTACAGATGGCGGGAAGCGACTTTGTTTCATACTATATAAAGATTACATGCCTTGTAATAAAATATCTGTTTGGGATTCTCGTAAAATAATATTTTATCATCATCATCATCTACTTAGCTTTTTCCCAACTATGTTGAGGTCGGCTTCCAGTCTACCCGGATGCAGCTGAATATCAGTGTTTTACATGAAGCGACTGCCTATCTGACCTCCACAACCCAGTTACTGAGCAAAACGATACCTCTTGGTAAGACCGGTTGTCAAACTTTCTGGCTTCTGACTACCCTAACGACTGTCAAAGATCTACGAATGACAGCTGGGACCAACGGCTTTATGTGCTTTCCGAGGCACGGGGTGTCACATCACCAATATTTACCTACTTATATTATAAAGAGGTCTAGTTTATTCATTTTTTGTGTGTGAGAGATCTTATCTGAAAGTACTGATCCAATTACAAAAATTCATTCATTGATTGAAAGCTACACTTTTGCCAAGTGGCATAAGATGTTTTATGGTACTTATATTTAGCTGCCAGTAGATGTCGTGGGCTGAAACCTGAATGTTATACTGCGGCATAAAATACATTTGACAGCAATGTCAATTGAGCATAACGTTCGTTAATCAGTACAATTTAAAACCTCTCAAGAAATAAAAAAATATGTCATCCAAGTAAAATAATTAGCGTATTCTGCTTTCTTGTGACTTTTCGGTGGTGTTTTGTTAATTTACGTAGTATAACTGTTCCTTCATGGATTTGGATGACAGGAAATTGATAATAAAAAGCGAAAAAAAAAAAAAATTTTTACCAAACTACTAAACCAAAAAAGAATAATTAAAACCGATTCATAATTGGCGGAGTAATCGCGTAACACACATACGAAAAAAAAAAACATACAGACGAATTGATAACCTCCTTCCTGTTGAAGTCGGTTAAAAGCAAAAAACAACTTTTCTAAATTCAAAAGATTATTAATATTCAACGTAGAAAAAAAAAACAACTAAGATTTGATCAAAACAATTTCATAGCTAGTCTGTTGTAGACTGCAATATTATGTAGCTAACTTGATGAAGGTCGTGGGGAGCCAATGCAAGCAGTTAACGAATCTATTATTGAGACTGGCAGAATTTATTGCCCAGCTCAGTGGTCTTCCTACGCAAGCAAGGAAGTATTAGGCCCGGACCCATCAAAGCGGAGATGAGAGGAGATGTCTAGTACAACCAATCAGCTTGCGTTATTTTTACATCTCGCCGCTAAGCTATATTTCAACACAGTATTCTATTGGTTGTTTACAACACATCTTCTCTCCTCTCCGCTTTTCGTGGAGTCCGGGCTTAACTGTTATTTTTTAACCCCCGACGCAAAAACGACGGGGTGTTACAAGTTTGACGTGTCTGTGTGTGTGTGTGTGTCAGTCTGTGGCATCGTAGCTCCCGAACGCATGAACCGATTTTGTTTTTTGTGTTTTAAAGGTTAATTAGTCGGGAGTGTTCTTAGCTACGTTTGATGGAAATCGGTTCAGCGGTTTCGAAGATATCAGCTCTTTTGTTAGCCAAGGTAGTGACTTTTGTCATCTGTCGGGGTTACTTAAAAAAAACGTGTGTTTTTTTCTATTTTAGGTTACCGTATAAGTATATAGGCAGTAGTATAGGTTAGAAGGGTGCCATCTTTATCTCTCTCTCTATCACATTTTTTTTTAACCAACTGTCTCGTTAGCCTATTGGTCCTAAACGCAACTGTTCTCAGGTCCGTTTCCCAGGTCGAGCAAAGTGTTTTGAATTTTCTGTGAAATTCTCGGTAGCAGCTCGGAGTTAAGATTTGTGCCCGGTATTTACAGGACACAAATCCGAGCGAGCGGTGAGTCTATTGCCATTAGGCAATAGGCTCGCCCTCTATTACATGGGACCTTAAACGTACCGGCGAACTGTGGGTGTACATTGGTACCTACACCACTGCCTAAACCTTCGGGGAATACAGATGTGATGGTATGTAAGTAAACATTTTATTTATTTCAAGAACAATGGAAAACAAACAGACATTTTATTTATTTAAAAAAAGAACATTAAATTACAATTTAATCATAAATTACATAGCCTCTGCTGTCTGTCCGTCTATCTGTCAGCGGGCTGTGTCTCATGAACCGCAATAGGTAGAGAGTTCAAAATTTCACAGAGTACACTATCACCGCTATAGCAACAAATAATAAAAATAAATTTAAATTAAAAATTAAAGGGACATACAATAAACGGGATTTTTATTAAGTACTTAATGTTTAATATTGTACGGTGGTACAGAACCTGTCGTGTACGAGTCCGACTCACAATTGGTCAGTTTAAAAAAAAAAATATATATTTTTTTTTTTACTTTTAATTTTTTTTTTATCTTCAATTTGTATTTTTTTTTTCCGTTTTCTTTAACGCAAAATATAATATATAGAAAAATAAACAGCGTTGGACAAATAAACGCTGACAGATAGTAACGCCGACGCATTAGGCGGCCGACACGACAGTATCCATCGAAGGTTATGTCACTGCGACGACAAAATTAGGTCGCAAGTCGCAATCGCAAGTCCAACTAACCGCGACGTGACAATGTTTTGGTAATGTTTAATTGACAAAACTAAAAATATACACTTGCGTATAAAATAATTGGCCCACTTTTTCTATTTGAGAGACGATACCTCAAAAAAATTAATTGTAAACCATTTTATAAGGTACAATTTTTAATAAAGTTATTGATACCTTACCTTTTCATCTACCATACAGTATTAAAAGTTATTGTCTATGATTTGACTGCCCCGTTGGTCTCGTGGTCGCAAGCGCGACTAATGAGCATGGGGTCCTTGGTTCGATTCCCAGGTCGAGCAGTGTTATTGGGTTTTTCCATTAGGAATTTCTCAGTAGCAGCTCGGAGTAAGGATTTGTGCCCGGCTAACGGCAATAGGCTCGCCCCCTATTACATGGGACCTAAAACATACCGGCGAACTGTGGGTGTACATTGGTACACCTCTGCCTAACCCTTCGGGGAATACAGGCGTGATGATATGTTGTTGTTGTTGTTGTCTATTATTTGATTTTTTCGAGTTATTTTATTCCAAATGGAAAAGCACGGGGCGGGTCGATTTTTTTGTACTCAAGTGTCATTTTTTTTTTCTACCCCGCCTCTCGTGGAAGTACCAATGTGATATTTTAGTCCATATGTACTTTCTAAGTTTATCTTGTGATGTGACGTGAGTGAACGAAAATATCGTAAGGAAACCTGGATTGAAAGTTAAAATAATTTTGAAAACGCCAATCCGCCTTGAGCAAGTGTGGTGATCGATTCGATGGAGTGGGAAAATAATGTATTTCCATTTTTCTTTTTGTTTATATAAACGTTACCCTTTACATTATAGTTTAAACTTTATCATGGACGGCGTAAATAATATTTAAATAATAACCGCAAACAAACAATGATTTAATAACAATTTTGGTACCTATTTATTTAACTTACTGTATTAGTTCTTGTAGATTTAGTCGATTTTTTTATTTTTTGCCAATTGGTTTACACACATACCATCACGCCTGTATCCCCCGAAGGATTAGGCAGAGGTGTAACAATGTACACTCACAGTTCGCCGGTCTGTTTAGGTCCCATATAATAGAGGGCAAGCCTATTGCCATTAACCAGGCACAAATCCTAACTCCGAGCTGTTACTGAGAATTTTATAGAAAAACCCAAAAACACTTTTTGCTTGACCTGGACCACTAGGCCACAGAGGCATTCAGAATATTTTATTTTAAATATTGTAACAGCATTAGCAGTGATAGAGTGCGGGCGGGCATAAGTACAAATCGAAGGTTGTCTCATTGCCACAAATTAGGTCGCAATGATTCGCTATAAATTCTCATAACAATGTAGAATGTAACACTGATTGTGTTACAGCCATACGAACTTTAGTATATTGTCTTAAAGATTATTTATTTGTAGAAACATACGTTTACACACAAATTAAAGCATGCAAGATCTTATAAAAAGGTATGTGAAGTCCGAACATGTTTTACCTGTGGAGGCGTAAAAATTTAGATTTTGTTTTACATAACAGGATAAAAATAATATATTTTTTATAAATATTATTTAAATTTTTATTATTACTGTTTTTTATGTTATCTTATATTGTACAAATTTAATAAATATTAATTCAAGAAACTATGTTTATTGTAAAAGAAAAAAAATCGAAAACAGCTACCTATACAAAAGAAATGCCCGAAAAAAGACATTTGTAGGGATTTTATAGTAATTGAAATATTTTTCTTTTTGTTGGAATGTGTAGTTTTAGCTTATTTCCTTCTACTTTTCCTCTTTCATACTTTTTCTTAATACATATTTCGAAGTATTGACAAACTAACCACGATGAAGTCACAATTTTTTTTGTATTACATAATAATTATTAGTAACAATAAGAGCTAAAAGCTCAAGTAAGCGTCGAAACCAACTACATTCCAAGGAACTTTAGTTTACAACCTGACTCTGACTCATAGGTAGTTAGGTACCACTCATGTATAATACGTGGTCAGTCAAATAGCAGATCCGTGTCATGGTGCAAATATTGACAAAAAAAAACACCTAAAACATTTCTTTTTTTATTTTATTTTAACACTATGGTCAACTGTCTAATATGTAGCACTGCTCTATGGTATTTTATTTTCATTTTTTTTTAATTATGTTTTTAAATACCGTTCCTACTTAAAAAAGGTTAAAACATTAACTCAATGTTAAAAAAAAAACGTAGCTGTAAGTACTTTGTATAAAAAAAATATTGATGAGTTAATTAAAAAAAAACTATCACAGAAACGAACAGTGAATGTAAAATCTAAAAACTCCCTCATTAAACAAAAACCCAGCACTCATTGTCAAACAACAGCCGTCATTTTTTGTATATCAATTACATTAATAAAAGTCGTCAATCAAGTTCAATGTACAGGGCCTTAATAGTTAAAAGTTGATAATAAAACAACACGCTGTCAACGTGCGCGTGGCTTACGTCATGCAGCACCTGCTTCCAACGTCTAAGTAGCAAGTAAACTAGTGTACTGTCACTTTTCCTTGCAAGTGATAGTAGTAAATAACAATAAAGCAAAAAAATTGACACATACTTTTTTTTTAGGTGACTAACATAGGGTTCTAATATCAAAAGATTTTGAAATGAGTACTTTAGATTGTTTTTTAAATTTCTTCCGATTTAGTTTTAAAAAAAGAAAATTATAAATAGATGACTTTTTAAGAGAATTATTTCATTTATTTCATTATTTTTTTGTTTTATAGGTCCTTTATGTAACGTCAAGCGATTAAATGGACGCCATACTTACATCATTAAATTATAGGCTAAATTAATATTAGCAATCTGGCGCTGTTTATTAGTTTTAGTCCAAGAATAATAATCTCTCTCTTTTTTCTCTGCCAATATAGACGACCTACAATATTTCCTTGTTTCTTTCCAAAACGGGATTTCCGTAGTAGGTAGTCATCCATATTTGATGAAATGACAAACATTTACTTTTCTCAATTTCGATAAAATATAAAAAGAAAAAGACTTCAATACATTAACACGAGAATTTAAGTGATGTAAATATAAAATATTGACTAAAAAGTAAAGACAGATAGTTAATCGAAATAAAAACAATACACTGGTTTGGAAAATATCTATTACCGCCGCCATCTTGTTTCAATGTCATTGGCGTAATCTCGTTACGACATTCATTCTGTAATGTATTTACCTACTTACCTAAATATTTGGGTATAACAAATCTGTGCGAACAGTTTTTACAACTGTCAGTATTTTAAATATACAATAACAAAAAAATACAATTTCCTTTTAATTTATCTAAGTATTTAACTAAATATTTGGACATAATAATTCTGTTTCAAAATTTTGACAACTGTCAAGTATTTTGAAAATGGAATATAATAATATTTGATTTCGTAATCATTTAAACTCCTTTTAAAACGACTGAGAGTTCTCAACAAGCGTATTTAAGCTGATCTAACATTTCCATAATGTCCGCATTATATCGCCGGCTGGCATTGCATGTATATCAAGCAAACCTCTTAGTTGCAAGGCAATGGACTTTATCAGCCGTAGTTCGTGTGTTACTGGCTGGTTTTGAATACGCGGGTGTGCGGGCCGGGCGGCCCCTTGCGTCGATTGAGTCACGCTCACGAACGAACACCGCACCGCTACTCTATGGCACCGCGTTCTCTTAGCACTGCATTATTTCACGATAATTTTGTCCATCCATACAGTATTCATTGTTCACGATTTAGTTACATTTCTTTGTGGTTACCAGTTTTTATTGGTGGGAACACATCGTAACGAAAATTCTAGATTCAGTAAAATCAGTACAAGATTCTAGACTCCCTAAGGATGAAATTTTTAGATTTTTTATAAAAAAAAACTAGCATTTTGACCATGTAAGTGTTGCATATTTTTATGGAACACCAGATTGTTTTTTGGTAACCAACGAAAATTTTCTTGGCTTCGATTATATTAGTTACGACATCCCTTTCACCCCCTATAACAAACATCACACCATAGACACCACAGTCAAGATACGGCAAAAAAAAGGACGAAATAGACGCGTTCGGAAACGGGGTTATTTAAAAGAAAAACAATGCAGACAATAGGCTGAAAAAAATTAAAACAATGATTGCGTAGCACAAAGAAAGAAACTTAAAAAAATCTTGCTTAGTCTATAAACACATTACGAGTATAAATCTGATGTGTGTTCTGTTTTTTAATTATTTGTGGCCGTCCATATTGAAACGTAGTATCAGCAAATTGATACAAACACGACTTTAATATTGCAATTGTGTAATATGAATCGTTTTTATTACTTATTGAGGTTATGAACAAATTGTGTTACAAAGAATAACACCGGTGACTTGAGGTTAAACTGCACGCTGCACGTAATCGTCGAGAACATGGCGGATGTTAGGGAAATAATAATACGAGATTATTATTGTCCTCTTCTCGTACTGAGAAGGCACGACCATTGATCACTACGCTTGCTCAAGGCGGATTGGCGATTTCAGACTTATCTATACTAATATTAATAAAGAGGAAAGTTTATTTTTTTGTAACGAATAGGCTTCCAAACTACTGGACCAATTTTAACCATTTTTTCACCAATAGATAGCTACATTATTCCCGATTAACATAGGCTATAAAACATCACGGTACGACACACGGGAGCGGAGCAGTAACGAAAGACTTAACTTAGCGCGGATGAAATAAGCCATGCGCACGAAGTTGCGGGCTTGTTGCTAGTATCAACTACATCCAGGATTTCCTCATGATATTTTCCTTTACAATGTCAGTGATGTCCAAAATGCATAGATTTTTGTTTTGAAAAAGTATGTTTGCTAAAATATTGCAAAATTACATGCAGTTTTTAATAAAGTGTGATTTTAAATATAAAACAAGGAAAAACGTAACTTAATTTAGTCTAGCTAGCGGAAAAATATGTACGTAGAAGTCATAATCACAGATTTAATTTTAGAAAAAAAGAACATACTTATCTGGTTGAAATAAAATATTACAAGTAAAATAAAATATGGAATGGGCCGCCAACGTTGCACGTGATTGGTCCGTCAGCCGGCCAGATCGCTTTGAGCGTCGGTGCCTCAAAAACCCAGAATGGAACCTAAAAACCCACTCGTACTATACCTAACTACAAGAAGAAATAGACAAGAAAAGGGGAAATATTCAAGTTTTATTTTTCTGCAAAGACTCAAATGCCAATTTTTTTATTTAATAGACGTATTTTCCATATTAATTAAAATATCTGCAACCGCAGACAAATTATTGCGATGCAGTAATTCAAAATAAAAAGAAAAAAATGGAGTTAGGCAGTTTACAAAATGCGTCAAACGAAAAGTTACGCAACAGGTGAACAAAACACCAATTATTTGTTCTCTTTTTAAATATTAAAAAAAAAGCATACCGAGACCTACATGACAGTTGCGAAACTCTTTTTTTAAACAAGACTTTGTCTATGACAATCATCGCCGGTCATCGTCACCATTTTTATTTATTTTTAAAGAAAATCAATCCTTCTTGTTATATTATTTTTCTTTTATAGAGAGAATAATTGAGTTTGCCAAACGCGTGACATAAGTGCATGGTAATGGCAAGATGATGACCAGTACACGCAACACGACTGCGTGAAGCGAAATCTTCGCAAACGATGTGAAATTATTATTTTTTGTTCGTAAATAAAAATATACCAGTTTTCAGTTGTAACTTTAGAAATTATGTAACAACGTACACTCTTACCTACTATTAGACAAAAAAATATTAGTATTTTTGTATGTTTGTTAAAACGTTCTAATTTTTGGAAGTATCAAACGGATTGGTAAAAATGTATTTGTATATGATAGCGAAATTCATGTCATGAATAATAGTATAGGCTATAGAACATCACGCTACGACACAAGGGGGCGGAGCAATAACCAAAGACCAAGATTTTGATTGTGATTTTGTAAAACCAATTTAAAAAGAGTGTCCATAGAGTTTCTTGCTCGTTCTTCTCTATAGAGACCTACGTTTTGGAACGAGCAACTAGCTTCAACTTTTTGTATGAGTAACTTCTTGATAATTCAAAAGTGCCTGTAAATGGGCTAATTGAAATAAATGTTTTGACTTTGACTTTGACTTTAACGCGGGTGAAAAGTATCACGCGGATGTAGTCGTGGGTAGAAGCTAGTCTATACGAGTACTAATATTATAAAGAGGAAAGATTTGATCGTTTGTTTGATTGTTCGTTTGCATTGAATAGGCTCCGAAACTACTAGACCGATTTGAAAAATTCTTTCACCAATAGATAGCTACATTATTCCTGAGTAACATAGGCTATATAACATCACGCTACGACCCACGGGGGCGGAGCAGCAACCAATGACGTCACTTAACGCGGGTGAAATAAGCCACGCGGACGAAGTCGCGGGCAGTTCGCTAGTATTTATTATTTCCGAAATTGGGCAAAAATGTATGAGTTTTTAAATATAAAATAATGTATAGCTAATAAGTACTTATCTATAATAATATCATAAAGCAGAAGAGTTTGTTTGTTTGGTTGAACACGCTAATCTCAGGAATTACTGGTTTGAATTGAAAAATTTTGTTGTGTTGGATAGTTCATTTATCAAGGAAGGCTTTAAGCTTTATAAGATCACGCTACGACACAAGGGAGAGGAGCAGTAACCAAAGACGTAACTTAACGCGGGTGAAGTCGATGGCGGAACCTAGCACTTAATAGTTTTTTGGTTGTTTGTATTTTTCCCTATATGGTAATTTCTGGAAGAACTGATCCGACTACAAAAAAAATCGTTCGCTGACAGAAAGGTACTTCATTGCCGAAACCCTGCATGGACGAAGCCACAGGCAGAAGCTAGTCAATCAATAAAATAATAATTTTTACACGCTTAGTATTTTTGACGCGTTTATTTTTACCAAATTCAATCCTATATGTACCTTTATTAAGGTATTTTTTACTTTATTTATTTTTCACTCTGTACATAGCGGTACCACCATACAACTTTGGTGCATTGCGTTCATCGACAGTTTCAATAGTTTGTGTTTAATTTAAGTAAATACTGAAAATAGTTTCGTGCTAGAGGTCTCGGGTTCGATTCCGAGGTCGAGCAAAGTGTTATTGGGTTTTTCTATGAAATTCTCAGTAGCAGCTCGGAGTTAGGATTCGTGCCCGGTTAATGGCTCGCTTCCATATGGCTCCTAAAAATACTGGCGAACTGTGGGTATACATTGGTACACCTCTGCATAACCCTTCGGGGAATACAGTCGTGGTGGTATGTTATTTTCATTTATTTCTACCATGTTGTTTTTTTTTTACTATTTTCTGATATTACCATTTACAATAAAAAAAGGAATATGGAATATGCATGATTTTATTCTATTTAAAAAGTCAAAAGTAAAACTATGTTTCGAATAACCATGAAATTGAAAAAGACATTAGCCATCGAAGATATTCTGTTTCTATCTCTTTCGACAGAGTTCATATTTGATACAAAGAGAGAGCAAAGAATCAGCATTGCCATACAACGTGGCAATGCTGCCAGCCTTTTGGGCACTTGTCCCATTGACAGCGATGCGTATGAGTTTTTTGATGCCCCATAAGCTTCCTTTTTTGTATTAACTGTGCATACTCATAGTTTGTAATCTAATTACTATTTAAGTAAGTTTTATGTTTGAAATAAATATTTATCTAAGAAAAAAAAGTAATAATGATAATAAGAGTTAATAATATGGCCGCAGTGACATGTGACGTCTCATGTCGTGTCGGATCTCTCTGTCTAATCGATGCGTAATTAATAGTTTTAAATGCTTCCATCAGCCGTATTCTCGGTTGATTTAAATTTGAATTTCACTTTTCGCCATCTCTACTACGATATTTTCATATTTTTATAATAATATTCCCTATTACGCAAAAAAAATGTCATTTATTTGACGTGGCTAAAAAATGTTGATATACAGGATGTTTTTCAAAAGTGTGGTATTTTTTAAGGACTTAGCTAAAACATGAAAATAATTAACTCAATGCAAATGTCTAAAATCAAAATTACATACTATTAAGTATGTACCAACTGTGCTTATTGTAATGATAATTATTTTTTTTACTGACTCATGAGTGAACCTAAATATTTGTATAAGACAATTGATAAAACCGTGACATCCAATCGCAGCATCTTGTAGCGATGGCCAAACAAAAATAGACGATTTTTTTCTTACACTCGACCTTGGATGCGGTCGATTTAAATTTCAAATGCTTTTCGCTAATTACAAGTACAGTACTTAACTCATAATTAATTCCGCAAAATAATAAGATTCATTATCAAATGATATAATTATACAATATAAAATTAAGTAGATTTTTTTTGTTTAATTTTTATGATGTTGGTATTAAAATAGGCAGGAAAGTAAAAACAAATTAGAGACTGTTGCAAAAAAAAAAAGGTAAAGTTTCAAAACTTCATAATTAATTTAAAGATGTTCAAAATACAAGGTTTGCACATTTGCGCAGTAGTAAAGTACGCACGTGATTTGTATTACCCATTTATAATGTCGATGACGCCATTTTACTGAAATATTTTTATCAAACCACAACGTGGACTTATGGTTCTCCATAATTATACAAATTACGGACTCATTTAAATTATCTATTCGTTTAACTTAAAAGGAATGCTTGTAGTTCCTGTAATGGAGGGATGCATCATGCATCTCTTCATGCTTTCACCCCCGACTCAGCCCAAAATTCAGCTTCATTACTGCTATTTTATATACATACCTACGCAAGCAATTTAATATTTATTTCTATATTTTAATTATTGTTTTAACTTATATTGGTAAATATAAGTGAAAACTTTAGATGTAGTCTGTTATTTTATACTCATATGTAATTTTTCTGAATAATTAAATGGAATTATGTAAAAAATCAAGTATATCCGTCCGCATGATAAAATATTGTAAAATAATTTTATCACTCCTAAGTATGATGTGGAAGCATTATCTGAAGTGACGCATCGAATACGACTTCCTAGGCATAGCGTATTATGTATTTGTAAGTAGTCTCGAAAATGTTGAAGGTTGAATATATATTCATTCCATTCGTCATATTTTCCGCAAGTCTAGTCCACCTATGAGCTGAAAAAAGTGATGCTAGAAAAAAAACCGCCGAAATGACGTTCAAATCATTTCTAATAAAAAATATAAACGACAGATACACCACGTGCCATTAATATTGGAGCGTTATTTCGAACTAGGTATATGTTTCGAAAGCATCCGAACGCTCGAACAAAGAGCACGCAACTTGAACGCGACAATTACAAGGCGACCGGTTTCCGTGATCGCGAGCGCGGCCCGCGCGCCGACCGCGCGCCCGCATCCGCGAATTGGACGGTTTATAAAAACGTCACTCAACATACCGGCCGCAAACTTCTCAGGCGGCCCGAGCGCAACCCAGCCGGGCACGACGTAGTCACAAACTTCCTCCCAGCAGCGCGCCTTCTCTGCCCGGTCCCCGTAGTTAGGATCATTGGTGTCGAACAAGCAAGGCCTCTTCTTCACCTCGGATATGATCAAGCTACTCTTGATCCCGTCCCCATCCTTATTCCTGACCATGTCTAAAACTAGTGAGCGAGTTGGTGCGCGGCGCGACGTCGTAGCGTTAGTTGGTATCGCGTGCGGGTGTTCTGTGCGGCTAGTATACGTGAGCGGTATGCGCCTCTCAATGCCCGCGTGAAACTGGCGGGTTTGTGCGGACGGCAGCGCGGCGCATCGGCCAACATGGCGGCCAGACGGCGGGGAAACAAAATAGGTGTGAGCGGAGCGCTATGAGGCCGTTTGCGATATCGCCTTCCTCGCGCTAATAAATAAATAAGATGCATGCAACGTATCCTTACCGTTTTGTACTTTACATTCAGCGAAAACGTGGAGTTTATACGCAATTTATTTATTATATTTTTGATGCAGAATTACAGCACAATAAATTAAATATCTAAGTAGTTATGTATCAAAGTTAGTAAATATGTAGATATGATACAAAATGCCGGGTGTACAATTGAGTTAAAAGTCTGCTCGCATCGTTACGTAAGTGTAGTCGCTGTGCGTATCTTTAGTAGGTGGGTATCGCGCGTTCAGTTTTTTTTTTATTATTATCTTTATTATAGAGGTGTTCTGACGTACCTACGTAAACTAAGTTTTTGTGATATTGTCGCCTTCTTTACTTAACAAGTTTGTCAGAATATTGCCATTCAAGTCAATTAGATAGTAAAGTTACTTGAAGTTCATAAAACTTTATTTTATTTTGATATACGTACTTAGTAAATTCTGATTCGTATTATAGGATACAAATATATGCCCATAATTATGTTTAAAATGTACGTAGTCATACAAATGTTATTGGAAAAACAACTTAATTTAAGGCGATAAAAATATCAAAGTCCTTCAAAAATGTCATTATACAGTTTACAATAAAACGCTCCATTCTCTAATTGAAAAAAAAAAAAAATGAGCAGTATTTAAACACTGTTAAGAAACCAGTATAATTAGCTAATTAGTGAATACTAATAATTAATGTAACGATTCAATAAATAAGAGCAAAATGCGTCAAAACGGATGGACTACGATCTGAAACGGAACTACCTCAAAACAATATTTAACATAGTTTTTTTGAGTAATATCAATTTTTTACTATTATATTTTCAACAGAATTAAGAAAAAATATTTTTTCTGAAAATATTATGTGAAATTTTTTTTTGTATATTAAGCAGTTAATGAAAAATAACAGGGGCGTATGTTTTTAATAATCAAAAATTTCAAAAAAGAAAACGCGTATGAGAAGAGGCCTTTGTTCTGCAGTGAGACGATAAAAGGTTAGCATTATTATTATTTTATCTAAAAAAGGAAAACTTTGTTAATTCACCCTTGTTAGAAAGACTTCAAAAAAACCAAATAACTCGGATTCATATATTTTATGCGCATCCAATGACAATTTCCCAACATTTGGCCTCGTACGGTACACATCAGGTGATAATAATGACCTAAATAAATGATAAAACACGTCTACTTTTTTTGATATATAAGTCCAAATTTACACCAAAAAATAGGCTATGATTAAGCATTTTTTTTACTTTTATTTTTTAACAACAACCTCTAGCTAAATGCAAAATAATAAGGTTATTTTTTGTAATAGGAAATGTGTTATTAATATTTTTTCCGGTACGATTTTAGCACAGTGTATAATGAAAAGCAGAATAATAAGGTTTTATTTTTGAAATAGGAAATGGGTAAGTAAACATTTTTCCGGGTAAATTTTTGACGCGCTGTCTATTAAAAGCAAAATAATAACGTAAATTATTTTATATAGGAAATATCTAAGTATTTAATCATTTTTTCAGTAGTATTTTTAATACTATATAACAAAAAATTAAAATAATGATATTTTTATACTAAAAAAAGCTACTTGGACTGTTTCTAAGTAGCTTTTCCGGTAACATTTTTAACAGCCAGTATAATACAATGCAAAAAGGGTACCTATTTAAAAACAATAATTCCTCCATCAATATTTGCTCTAAAAATTAAAACAAAATCTTAATAACACAATCAAACTATCAAAATCAATGTAGGTACCTTTTTTTTTTTTTTGGTGGGTGGGAAATCATCAAATAACTTCTCCCGCCCTGGGCGGGGCGGGAGGGAGTGTCAGACTTTTACTGACTAAAACCCACCCATGTTCCTTCCTGTGCCCTTTGCGTTCCGGGGGCGCGGTATCTCTTGCGAACAACCCGCAGCCCCGGCAGGCAATGTAGGTACCTACTACAAGATTTTTACTCGATATCCTGTCGTTATAGTCCAGTGGTCAAGGCGTCCTCTCATGCACGTGATTGTGGGTTCGCTACCGGACACGGGCAAGTACCAGTGCGTGTGTACTTTCTAAGTTTATCTTGGACATCAATGACATCGATGAAGGACAACATCGTGAGGAAACCTGGACTTATAATTAACATAAGTTTGAAAACGCCGATCCGACTTGAGCAAGTGGGGTGAATAATGCTCGAGCCTTCTCTGTATGAGAAGAGGGCTTTGCCCTGCAGTGGGATGATAATAGGCTGGTAATATTTGGCAACACATCTGGTCTAACCCTTCAAGGAATACAGATGATATTTTTAAAGTCCGTACCCAAAAGGTGCCTGTCCTTTCGTCTGTCAGACATTTCAGAATCGTGATAGGTCATCATCATCATCTACTTAGCCTTTTCCCAACTGTGTTGGGGTCAGCTTCCAGTCCAATCGGATACAGCTGAGTACCAGTGTTTTACATGGAGCGACTGCCTATCTGACCTCCACAACCCAGTTAGTGGGCAACACGATACCTCTTAGTTACACTGGTTGTCAGACTTTCTGGCTTCTGACTAACCGTAACGACTGTCAAATATCCACGAATGACAGCAGGGACCATCGGCTTTACGTGCTTTCCGAGGCACGGGGGTGTCACAACAACTTCCAAACTCCGGGCTGCTACTGAGCAAATCCTAATGGAAAAACCCAATAACACTTTTTGCCCGACCCGGGATTCGAACCCAGGACCCCGTGCTCATCAGTCGCGCTTGCGACCAGGAGACCAACGAGTCTTTACTTACCTACATTATTAATTTAACTAATATTTATAATTTTCGCAGTAGTGGAGCTCTTTGTGAAGGAGGTCGTCTGGGGAAGTACTACCACCATACCTATTTCTGCCGCAAAGCAGCGGTGCTGTGTTCCGGTTTGAAGGGTATGGGTACCCTTGTAATTACAGGCGCATGAGTCGTTTCAACTTTGCCTCTGGGATGACAATGCATATACAAGGTCTCTGGTATTGCAGATGTCCATAGAGAGCGGTGACCACTTTACATCAGGTGGGGCGTTGTCGACTTGTCTAATCTATCACTCTCAATCTGTCTATCTGATATAACATTACGTCAGATCAGTACAAAAGGCATAATAACAGATTAACTGCTTTTGCAAAAAACATTATTAAAGCAATAAATTAATTATCAAAGCGAATTATTGCATTTTCATCTTTCCCTTTTGAACTATGTGCGAAAACAGCGGTAGGTGTCATGGCGTCCGCTCGTGACGTCACGCCGCACTAAATGTTGCAGTGCATTTATTACTCAGCAAGGAAAACAAAATATTGCATATTTCGGGTGTTAAAAAACTTACATTGCTTACTTTTTTACAAAAAGGACAACCGCCTTCAAAAACTGTAAGGACTGTGTGTGAAGGAAAGTGTAAAACCACTTTAGCTTTGGAAGTCGGCGGCTATTATACACTCGGCCTCCTAGAAATCGCACCTTTTGTTGCAAGAAATATTTGTAACATTTTTTATTTATGTTCAAACCAGTATTTAGAGATCTATTAGATTTCAGTCGAAAGGTTATGAAATAAACTATTGTTAATCATAGTTTTTATTTTGTTTAAGTACCAGTATAAGAAAAAAATACGAATTAGCTGATAAAGGAAAAACAACCATTATTATTATTAACTGTCTTGTTAGCCTAGTGGTCCTAAGCGCGACTGCTACGCTAGAGGTCGTGGGTTCGATTCCCAGGTCGAGCAAAAAGTGTTATTGGGTTTTTCTATGAAATTCTCAGTAGCAGCTCGGAGTTTGGATTTGTGCCCGGTTAATGACAATAGGCTCGCCCCCTATTACATGGGACCTAAACTAAACATACCGGCGAACTGTGGGTGTACATTGTTACACCTCAGCCTAACCCTTCGGGGAATACAGGCGTGATGGTATGTATGTGTATGTATGTATTATTAACCCTAATTTTCAAAAAGATTTTTAAAACGGTACATTACCAAAATTATGTTTGGAAATGCCTCAAAATCTTTCAATGTAGATTTTAAATACCTCTTTTAGCCAACGGAAAAAGTGGACCTCGAGACAATTTGTTTTTAGCGTCACTTTTGCGAGCGACCATTATTATTTTTAAAATGAAATCGTAGTTTATTTTAAAGTAGTTAAATGACTATCCAAATAAAACTAATTTCACATACACACATACCATCACGCCTTTATTCCCCGAAGGGTTAGGCAGAGGTGTACCTATATACACCCACAGTTCGCCGGTATGTTTAGGTCCCATGTAATAGGGGGCGAGCCTATTGCCATAACCATACTAATTTCAATTCAAATAAATGTATACTACGAGACTAAGGAACATTTTTGGAAGGTGCGATTTTTTTGACGTTGAGTGTATAAAACAACAAATGGAACAAAAGCCCACTTTGTACTTTTTAAAGGCGTTGGCCTTTATGGAAAAAAGTATTTTTTTTAAATTTCGCTTTTTAGTACATACTTTCTATCATCCAAATCCACGAAGGAACTGTAACACTACGTAGATTAACAAGTTGAACACCACTGAAAAGTCGCAAGAAAGCAAAATACGCAATTTCGTTTACTTGGATGACATATTTTTTTAGTTATTTTGATTTGAAAACCAAGCTACTGAACGGCTAGGTAATTTTTTTATCCTAAAATAATTATACCAGTCACCCCAGTGGCCCTTGAACAGAGGAATCGAACAAAAAACAAAATAAAACCAGCCAAGTGCGAGACGGACTCGCGCACGAGAAAAAGCTCATGTCTGTTGTATGAGAGCCCCCTTAAACATTTATTTGATTCTGCTTTTTAGGATTTGTTGTTATAGCGGTGACAGAAATACATAATCTGCGAAAATTTCAACCGTCTAACTATCACGGTTCATGAGATACAGCCTGGCTTTACTCGTGCGGGAATTGAACCCGCGACACGCAGCGCAGCAGCTAATCTATCAGCCACTGCGCCAACGGTGTTGTACATCTCGTACATTACGTGCAGTTGGTATTTTAAAGTAAATGTATGTATACATATATATATACCATCATGCTTGTATTCCCCGAAGGGTTAGGCAGAGGTGTAACAATGTACACCTAGAGTTCGCCGGTATGTTTAGGTCCCATGTAATAGGGGGCGACCCTATTGCCACTAACCGGGCACAAATCCTAACTCCGAGCTGCTACTGAGAATTTCAAAGAAAAACCCAATAACACTTTTTGCTCGACCTGGGAATCGAACCCAAGACCTCTAGCGTAGCAGTCGCGCTTAGGACCACTAGGCTACCGAGGCAGTAAAGTAAATGTACGCACGGCTAAATATCTATTCCAGTTTATGCTGATCTCTCATTGTTTAAGATTTCCATACAATGAGAGGTCAGCTTATATCGGAAATGTATAGCTTGATATGTGGCCGTGTCACAATGTGTACGTACCTTTTATTTGTCCGAAGATGGTGAGTGGTGGTGTGGTGTGGTGATGGTCAGTCAGGCTTCTGTTCTTTGTGAGTTTTCATGTGTAGACTCCACTGTTTCCTAGATGAGAACCTACGACCAACAAAATCTATGACATATATGTTTCTGATATTTTTTTAGAAAGAAAGGATTATGTAAGGATCGTAGCAGGTGGCGTTCTTTGGTGTCTGCCTATCCCTATAGTAAAAAGGCGCGAGTTTATGTAAGTATATATATATGATAACTTTTTAACCGACTTTAATATAGAAGGAGGTTCTCAATTAGGTTGTATTTTTTTTATGTTTGTTACCTCAGGACTCCGCCATTTATTTGAATAGCCTGTTTATTATGATTACTGTGTGCACATGGCCTATTGCCACATTCTTTTAACTCTTCTATTTCGCGGCCACAGTTAGAGAAAATAAAATGGAGCCAAAAAACTAAAAAATCTGTCGTAATATTTACGAAAACTCATCTCCGCTTTTCAATTTAATATTGCTGGTTATGATTGGTTGATCAGCAGCAAATTAATTTTTCGTTTTAAAAACCGGGGTTAATTTCCTTTTTAGTTTTAATTTGTGATGGGTTTGCTCTAGTCTAGGTCAGAGGTGACAAAGACAAATTCGTGAAATAGTCATGATAAAGTTTAATCTATACTAACATTATAAAAAGGAAAGATTTTGTTTGTTTGTACCGAATAATCTCCGAAACTACTGGACCGATTTTAACAATTTATTCATCAATAGATAGCTACATTATTCCAGAGTAACGTAGGCTATTTAACATCCCGCTACGACCTACAGGAACTAAGCAGTAATCAAAGACGAAACTTAACGCGGACGAAATCGCGAGCGAAAGCTAATGATTTCATACTGATGCGACAATACTATATTAAAAGTAAAGAAGCTAGACACAACATACCTTTTCTCACACCGATTGCATTCCAGCAATCCTTCTCTGTGTACAAACTTGACGTGTGTTGCCTTGCTTGAGGCTCTGGTGAATGTCTTCTTGCAGACATGGCACTCGTGAGGGCGTAAGTTGGAGTGAGAGCGGAGATGGGCGGCCAGACTGGGAACAAACAATGGTGTAATACTGGCATCCGAACCTTGTTGATGACAGGGGCCAAAAAAAATTCTTTTTCGGTTCCGTGGGCCGCAACTCATGGGTACATACGTTACATGTAAGTGTTATTCCACTACACATAACTCAACAAAAAAACATCAATTTACGACCGATTTATAGCTACTAACCGCGCGTTAGTAGGTACTTGAGTCCGGTTATTTGGTTTATTATGTATTGACAAAATAAAAATAATGTTGAACTATTCTTTATTTACTGCATTATCTATTGTGCTAGAACAATATATGATCACGTAAATAAAAATTGGCGATGAAGGCGGGCTGGGTCGCCTTGTGGAAGACCTTTGGTGTAATAGATGGAGGAACCATAAAAAATAATGATTTTTTGTTAAAGGTCCGTATCCAAAGGATCTATACGGAACCCTATTGCTCTCCCTCATACGTCTCTCGGTCTGTCAGGCCCTCTATCATAAAGCTAATCTCTTAAACCGGCCTACTATAATGGATAGTTAAAGTTTTCACGAAATACGTGAGATGGTCGCTTAAACAAAGAATAGAGAAAATTAAGTTAAATACACACACACATACCATCACGCCTGTATTCCCCGAAGGGTTAGGCAGAGGTGTAACAATGTACACCCACAGTTCGCCGGTATGTTTTTAGGTCCTATGTAATAGGGAGCGAGCCTATTGCCATTAACCGGGCACAAATCCTAACTCCGAGCTGCCACTGAGAATTTCATAGAAAAACCCAATAACACTTTTTGCTCGACCTGGGAATCGAACCCAAGACCTCTAGCGAAGCAGTCGCGCTTAGAAGAAACGGTTTTCGGTGTTTTTAGCTAGATCTACATATCCGAGTGGCCGATTTGTTCTATTTTACAAATATCGCCATGGCCTAGAGATTGAGGCGCCCGTCTCTCATGCATAAGGTTGCAGTTTCGAAACCGGACAAGTATCAATGTAACTTTTTCAATCTCTATGTACTGTCTAAGTTTATCTTGGACATTACACATAACATGATTAAAGAAGAACATAGTGAGAAAACCCTGAACTTATGCTTAATAGAATCCGGAATGAGCCAATCGGACTTGAGCAAGAGTGGTGATCATAAACACATAATATGTAACCGTTAAATGGCGGAGCACGCCGCCCGCGAGCCGTCACCTGTATATCTAGTCATTTTTTCTTGTCTAATTATTTCTTGTTACGGAGAGTGTTAATTGTTGCGAAACATTATTACAGGGTATAGTAACCGAGTCGTGAGCACAAACGTCAAGTTATTTTCAGGGTTTTTGGGTGCGTTTCTGGGTTTTTTGGGGCGCCGACGCTGCACGCGATCAATCCGACCGATCGCGTGCAGCGTCGCTGACAAAAATGAACTTGACATTTGTGCTCACGACTCCTGGCGGCTACTATACAGGGTTATTTGTAAAACATAGACAACCTCTCAGGACTATGTTACTAACATCATAATCAACAACTTTTGTTCTATGACATTTAAAAAATTGTCATATTTTAGTTCATCAGATTTTCATACAAAAATAAAAACATTTAAATTGAACGCTCTAAATGTTACGAAGTCTATGCGAAGCAAACGAAAGCGATAGTAAAATAGCGAGGGGAGCGGGGTTAGGGCCGCGGGGGTGTTTGTAGATGACCTATTTACAATTTTACGGGAATCCTTCAGTCGGTCATTCACCTCAATGCGCTTGCGTTGCTTGATTCTATAAAAATGTATAGAACAAAAGTTGTTGTTTATGGTGATAGTTATACAGTCCTGCAAGGTTGTCATTGTTTTACAAATAACCCTGTATAACATTTCCAAGTAATACAAATCGTATGTACCTACCTTCATACTGTAAATACACAAATGAAAAAATTGTTATGGATATATGCAACTCTGGTAAAATATAATACCAACCTGGTCCGCAAGCTCAACTTGACACCGCACACAGGGCATTCCACGGTCTTCTCGCTGTGCACATCTGCATGTCTCCTCAACATGTAAAGTTCAGGGAATCCTCGGCCACATTGCTCACAGATGTACTTCTTGCGGTCCGCACAGTGGACTCTACGTACGTGGGCTATGAGAAGTCTTTTAGTTGGAAATGTACGAACGCAGTTGAGCTGAAACAAAATGGTAAATTTTGATATTTGTTTATTTCTTTAACTGATCAAAAAGTAGGCTTGAAGTGACCGCTCTTTATCTTTTTTTACGTTATATTGGTAAACAATAACAATGAACTATACAGACTGTTATTCGTTTTTTCAACTTTCTGCACTTCTCTGGATAAACTCTTAGTATTGGTATAACAGGCTGGGGTCCGCAACTCCAGGTCTTAGTGCGTATTTAGCGTGTGTGTGAGAAGTATATCATTCGATGCACCCCAGCTCTCCAAGGAGGGCCAGCGATCTCGGATCTCTCGTAGGTTGCCTGGGTTATTAAAGTACTTAGCCCTGTATCAAGCAACCTCTGGGCAGTTGAGATGTACATGAGCTGCTTCAGCCCTGGATAAACTTTACGGCAGACTTAGCTGCTACTCTGCATGTCGAAAGTTCGATTCCCACATGGAAATAATTTTTGTTTGGCCGAGTTAAACGCACCAATAATACATGAATGCCAGATCTCACAATCAAAGCACGCAATATACTTGAAATGGGGTATATGAATTTCCCCTATCTAGATCTATCCTAATATTATAAAGAGGAAAAGTTTGTGAGGTTGCATGGGGTAATCTCTGGATCTATTAAACAGATTTTGAAAATTCGTTTACCCATAGAAAGCTGCGTTATTGTGTTGCTAGTTTACAAAATATATGTATAGATTACCTGAGGACACCTAGTCAGGAAACCATCTTCAGTATTGAAGTGATATTTTTTATATTTCTTGCCAGTCTCTTTGCATACTATTAGGTTGTCTATGATCACTATTTCATTGTTGTCTTTGCAGTCTGTAACAAAAAAAAAATGTTAACAGATTTACCATAACCATTGCTTGCTTTATCTTACAGAGAAAGCTGGACCATTTGGAACAATTTAGGCTGGGCATGTATACTGCCTATTTTTAAGCAAAAGCTATAGACGACAGCATTTTCTTAGTTTCGTAAAAAATACCTTTTTCAAAATTTTCTTCATCTGAAGCACCTTTCAAAGGTTCGGCAAACACAATACTGTTCATTCTGTGAAATCTTGACTTTGTAGATAAAGTATTTTCAACGCCATATTCTTGCAGAGGCTAAAAACATAAATTCATTATGTTACTAAGAGAAAATGTTTTAAATTTTATACGTTACCGCGCAACAGTAATAGGTTTTTAAAAATTGATGAATTTAGCAAATTCTATAAGAATAGAACAGAATTTGCATAAAATATGTCACTTAAAACGTTTAATAAGAAAAAGGTAGTCATTTTATAAGTTCCTACTAACATCAGTGGATTCCGAACTAAAATCAGCACGGTTGCTTTGTTCATCAATGTCATCACATAATATATTAATAACTTGTTCCATTTCCAATCAAATTTGTCTTGGTTTCTTTTAACAATCTAATAAAAAGTGAAAAAGAACATTTCGCTATTTGATCGATTCTTTGTAATTTTGTTGACATGGTAAGATTTTGACATTAGCTACTAATATTACCATATCATTGACTTCAAGAAAAATATTTTTGTCATGAAAATAGCTACAGAGCAGCATAATGTTAACAAAATAGGATAGATAATACTGTTAAGTTATTTTTAAACCACATAAAAACATTGTCAACCGTTTATAGTTCGGTTGGGGAGTAGGATATTTATTTTGGGTCACGAATTTTACTACTATCTCGTTGTGGGTTTTATCTTTAGGGAACATTTTTATTTTGGATACGTTTAGTTTACCACTATGTCTTAATTCCTTTATTACTAACATTGTTTTGTAAAGTGATGTTACACAAAATCATTGTATTATTAGTAAAACAAACAAAACTTGGAATAAAAGTACTCAATTTGTATTAACATTCTTGAAATCTTGACTTAAATATTAAAATAAACTTTGGTCACTTTTTAAATCAATGACCAATAATTAAACGCATTTATTCTTTAGCGAAGCGTGTTTCGTGTGAATTTATTTTGTTATTTGATTTTTTGCTGCAGCTCGAAGTGCTAAAATACTTAAAGACTTATTAAAATCTTATCAATAGCTTAGTTATTGTGTAATTTAATTGCTTTATTTGTTTAATTTGCCAAAATGGTTGTTGTATCACCAACATTTTCGGTACCGGCCGAGGGAATTTTAATGCAACTGCCTTCGGTGCAATTAATAGTTAATAACGACGTGGATTTGGGGACAGCTACTTTGTATATTACTGAGAAGTGAGTAAAAACAATAATATTCGTACCCAATGGCTGCAAATTTAATGTTTTTGTTTTGTCACCTAATTTGCGCAAAGGCGCACGTTTTTTCTCACATTCACGCACATTTTCCTCTTCAACATAACAAAGAGAACAATAGAAAATATATTCTTTCTGTAAACAATTAAACCTTGTTACAAGAAATCCAACAATTTCTTACGTACCTAAATACTTATAATATTCTCAGCTGGCGTAGAAAACTATTATTTTTTAAGCTGAATTTGTTTACTTCGTGATCAGCTGAATATTTCAAAAACTAATGTCATCAAACTAGCATTGTATTCATTTACGAACGCATTCAACCCTAATCTCTGCAAAGTTAACAGTGGACAGGCTTCTTCTGGGTAAGCTCACTCCATCGTCTACTTTGTCTCTGTCACCTCCGACCTAGACTAAGAGTCGAGAGCATACCCACATCAAATAAAAAAAAATGTACCTGCACATTTTGAAGAACATTAACATTCTTCAAGGTGTTACTAAAGGTCATCTTAGGGTCAAATTATTATACAAGTTACGATGATCTGATGAATAAAATTAATACTTCTATTAGGTACATTACTTAAATAGAATCCTATTTGGACCTAAGCAATAAATATAGATTTGTGTAATAGGATTGCTTGCAAAACAATTTTTATGACATACCTGGAGGTACTTACTTAAAAGAAAATAAATTGTCTTTCACTTTTTCAATTGGTTTAACATACATACATACATACATACATAAACGCTTTTTTCTCATGGGGGTTTTTTTTTTTTTTGGGGGTTGGTAAATCATCAAATAACTTCTCCCGCCCTGGGCGGGGCGGGAGGGAGTGTCAGACTTTTACTGACTAAACCCCACCCATGTTCCTTCTTGTGCCCTTTGCGTTCCGGGGGCGCGGTATCTCTTACGAACAACCCGCAGCCCCGGCAGGCATCGGCCCTCAGTGGCCCCTTCCCTTTGCTGACATCTCTTTGAGGCGCGCGTGGAACACGAACGCGCCGGCGACACGGCCTGTCGTTATACAACGTAAGGACGGTGAGCTACCCATTGCTCACCGTCCACAGGCCCGTATCAACGGTGGTCTGGCTCATGGGGGTAAGGGGTAGGCAGAAACCACAGAACGCCAGCTGCAACATTCCTTACATACTCCTTTCGCTTTGTCCACGTTCATACATCTGGTCATACAAGCACACCGGTTATGAGTACTGTACGCCTGACCTTTCTGAAGAAATTGGTTTAATTTACGTGATAGATTTCTGTCAAGAAATTGGACCTTCTTCCTCATTCTTCTCCTACTTGTTTTGGAACAAGCAACTAACTTCAACTCCCTAATTGACTGATTCTCTTAACCCATATAATCCCAGTGTTCCATTTTTGAAACGGTTACTTTTTTATTTTTTTATTATAATTTTTGAACGCATTTTTAAATTAGTGTTTTTCAAAAATGGAACACTGGGATGATATGGGTTAAACTTTTTTTTTTAATAATTTAATTGTTGTTAATATTAACATCAAGTGACCCGTGGGCTTGTTTGCCATCCAATGACATAAAAACAAATTCCTTTTTATAAAATGTTTTTTCTTCTAGTAATGTAGTATGGGGCGGTGGCATAGGCAGACAGGGAGGCCCATCCCCCACAGTAACCCTTCTGTACCAGAACATCTCCCTGCATGCTGTCCAGAGAGACCCCGGCCCTGGACTGATCCTGGTCATCAATCATGAACTTGGGTAAGATTGACATCAATTAGACTTCTTGTGAATTGGTACTGTTTCAGCTCTGCTTTGATGGATTTTCCCATTAAGTTTACTTATCTTGGGACATAATGTTTGCAACTATGTAATTCATTTGTTGAACTAATCTTCTACCAACTCCAAAAGCAAGGCCAGAATAGCCATGACATGTCTAACGATCTCTCTGAGCATACCTGCTGTGCAAAAAAAGTTCAACTGCCTTGTGTTTCTTACCAGTTTACCAGAGATGGTGCAGCAAGGTGCCGGAGATGCGATAGCAGATGATGATGATGATGATTTTGATGCTGATGAGGAGCCCATGACTAAACTACGGTAAGATAACTTACTGCACATTACTTTAATGTTGATTTCAAGAGGCAAGTTTGTTTTAAGGCTTTAAATGTGTTTGTACTAATATTATAAAGAGGACAATTTTTTTTTTATATCAAATAGGCTCCGAAACTACTGGACCGATTTTAACAATTTTTTCACCAAAAAATTACTACGTTTTTTCTGAGTAACATAACATAATATACCATCACGTCGGCATTCCCCTAAGGGTTAGGCAGTGGTGTAACAATGTACACCCACAGTTCGTATGTTTAGGTCACATGTAATAGGGGGCGAGCCTATTGCCATTAACCGGGCACAAATCCTAACTCCGAGCTGCTACTGAGAATTTAATAAAGAACCCAATAACACTTTTTGCTTGACCTGGGAATCGAACCCAAGACCTCTAGCTTAGCAGTCGCGTTTAGGACCACTAGGCTAGCGAGGCAGTCCTGAGTAACATAAAACATCATGCTATGACCCACGGGAACGAAGCAGTAACCAATAACGCGGACGAAGTCGCGGGCTGTTCGCTAGTATAAAATAAATAAAGTGACAATAATGGATCGCCTACTAAAGTCCGCATCAACCAGGTTCGTCCCACCAAATGAAAATGAGCTGGAAGCTATGTTCATGGCAATGAACCAGGGCCAGTCACTCCACCCGGACCCCGCAGACGAGATAGACGATGATGAGGAACATTACATGGATGGAGAAGAGTTTGATGAAGGTAACCACTAACAGTGGCTTTTAAAATTTAAAAATACAATTAACCAAGTTTTAGACTTAAATTTTCTTCCCATCATTGCTATAATTATTTTGTTCTGGATTTGTACCATACCATGGTAACCAAAGAGGAGTCAGCATATCGGAAGGGCCACTCAGGGCCGATCCGTTGTTTGTAAGAGATACCGCGTCCCCGGAACTCGAAAGGGCACAACAAGAAATATGGATGGGTTTTAGTCAGTAAAAGTCTGACACAAGGGGGGGGGGAAGTCAATTGATGATTTCTCAACTGAAAAATAGAAAACCCTGGTGATACTAAACTGTGACGTCACGTATTGCCAACTCAATTGATGAACTATTTATAGATTTAAATTTAAAATCAATTAAAATCATATTTTATGTTTAATACAAAAAATATTGGGCTTTCATTGCTAAAATAAAGTTTTTGGGGGAGTCGTGTCTTGGGAGTATCAGCTTAGAGCCTCGGTCAATGTATACCGGTATTGCCCACACAAGAAGACAACCGTTTTATGTAAAATGTATGAACAAAAACAACCATCCATGTGTTTTGTGTGGCCAGACACACACACTGCTCCAGCGCTCAGCAGTCCGACACTAAACCCTTAAATTTGAAGTGTCTACAGCCACTATTCCTATGTTTCAGGAGAGGATGAATTTGAAGATGCAGAGGAAATTAACGTGTCTCCCGAGGATGCCGCCGCGCGACTCCGCCAGCTCAGACTTGACAACGTGAACGGACAACATGAGCGCGTAAATGGTAAGCAAACACTGCTTTTGTTTTTTGAACACGACTACGTATCAAGCATTACATTTCTAGTTTATGCTGATCTCTCATTGTGTAGGATTTCCTTTCAATGACACAATCATCATCATCTACTTAGCCTTTTCCCAACTATGTTGGAGTCCGGCTCCCAGTCTAACCGGATGCAGCTGAGTACCAGTGTTTTACATGGAGCGACTGTCTATCTGACCTCTACAACCCAGTTACTGGGCAACACGATACCTCTTGGTAAGACTGGTTGTCAGACTTCCTGGCTTCTGACTATCCATAACGACTGTCAAAGATTTCCTTACAATGACAAGTCAGCTTATACTGGAAATGTATTGCTTGATATGTAGCCGTGTGTACCATCCATTTCCAAATTTAGTGTTGTTTTCAATATTGACGGTACCTGTTTAGTCTTGAAGAGTTCTGGTGTCAATTCCCAGGACAGGATAAGTGTTATTGGGTTTTTTGTTAAGATTTTTAATAGCAGCCCGGAGTTTGGAAGTTGCTGTTGTGACAGTCCCTTACCTCGGAAATTCTTTCATTCGTACATTTTTGGCAGTTGGAACATAACAGTTCGCCGGTATGTTTAGGTCCCATGTAATAGGGAACGAGCCTATCGCCATTAAACGGGCACAAATTTTAACTCCTAGCGGCTACTGAATATTTCATAGAAATACCCAATAACACTGCTCGATCTGGGAATCGAACCCAACACCAATAGCGTAGCAGTCGCGCTTAGGACCACTAGGCTAACGAGGCAGTTCAAGTTTTATTAACATTTCATTTTTGTTTCAGATGAGGCAGAAGACGCTGACGTCGGCGAGTGATAACATGAGTCACACAACATCTACGTAACTAAACAACGGTTGCTTCTTCATTGTGTACACCCATCTACTGCACACATACTCCAACATTCTGCTGCTTTTAGGATAAGAGGGTCATGAATTTAGCAGGCTATATGTATGTTCATATGTTCCTTCATATCTCCTAAACTTTGTATTTTTCTTAATGATGAGTGTTTAAGTGTGTGTGCATGTATAGATGTTTAATTTTAACACAATATTGCTGTTTTTGTGACATTGTTGTATGCCCAATCATTCCTAAGTGTAGCCTCGAATGGATAGATCGAGATTTCAAATGACTGTTACTTCTATAAGTATTAATTAATAGAAACATCCAGTCAGTTGTTCGATTTTGAGATTTTTACTTAAAACCATATGGTGTCTTTTAACTTTTAACCGATTTCAATGAGAAGGAAGATGTTGTGAAGGGACTTGGCATTTTACTTTTTTCAATATTAACGTCCTTCGTTATTCAAAAATAGGGTGAAAAAACATCTCATAATATTCAAATCTATCAGTGTTTGAGGCTTACTTATTACCTTATATCGGGCAAAATGAAAACAGCGTTCAAACACTTGAAGCGCTATTCTCTGCCAAACAAGATGTTTACATCCAATTCAATTAAAATCTCAATTACAATAATATTGTTACTTTAAAACCGCCTGAAGTCTAACATGGATTTTTTTTAAAACATTTTTGAAATAAATGTTTGACATTAGACTGGAAGTGCAATTTTGTGCATTACCTTAATGTCAAGAAATTTCTGGAATGAAATCCAATAAAAAAATTGTCGACTGCTGTGATTGGCTGACTGGATTTTAAACAGCCAATCAAATCAATTCCCTGATCGTTTAATAACGATTACTTTCAATTTCAGTCTCGATTTGTCATAAATACTTCTGATGTTCCTACATTTTTGTCATTGATCGTATTTTTTATATCGAGAGTTGTCGCTGAAATGAAATTGCGTATACATTTTGCACTTTTCGAAAATTTGGTTTCGTTCAAGGCAAATTTTCGCCAATAAAATAGAAATTGAGATTGGAATACGAACGTTCCTAAAATGGACTAGAATTGATTGTGACTACAATTTCAATGTCATTAAGTATTAAAATTTGCCTTCTAACCAATTCTTGTCGAGTTAAATATTGATTCATCGTTGATTTTCGACCAAGAAAACACGGGTATTCGATAAATTAAATAATATAAATATGCACTTATAATATATTCTGATGTGTACGTAAATGCATGTTGAGATTATTATTATCTTTAGACCTGTTTTTGTTTTTGGATGTTGTAGACAATACTCCATTCAATATAACATTAGAAAAAAAAACGTTACAACGTTGTGCAATAAGTTCTGTTATTTTCCGTTTATTATTAAGCTATGTACACTATTAGCCAAAACAAAAAAATATATCACCAAAATGCAGTCATTTTAACAATATAAAATATTACTGCAGTTATTTTTTCTAATGCTTATAATAAAAGGAGTATAGAAGTGTACTGGAACTTATCCGGAGCCGAGGAAACAGCTGACAGTCAAAATGTTGAGACTTATTCTATTATACTTTCGAATATCAATAAAATATTGAATATGTAACACAAGCTGTGTTTTTTTAAAGTTCCTAAAATGTCTGAGATAGCATCTGTCTATAATTGGGTAGATGACATCACTAATCAATTGACGTACTTTTACGAGCTGTCAAAACGTAATTCTCCTATAGATTTTGTATGAGAATTCTAAAGTATGACGTCACTGGTTTGTCATATTAATTCACTATTTATTGATTTTAAAGCGACTAAGAATCGAATTTCATAGTTATTTAGAAACTTTTCAAGGCTAAAATAAACTGTTTGTAAAGTTGTGTCTTGGAATTTTTGTTTAATGGTGTCATCTACCAAATTGACGTGCAAGTCTTGTTCGATTGTCACCCGTTTTAATTTTGAACAAAAATCAACGCCAAATTAAAGTGATAGATGTCCTAGCGCGCGCAAGCCTCTGATTGGTTGTTGATAATTGGGTATATAGACACTACTAATCAATTGACATACTTTTTAAGAGCTGTCAAAACGCATTTCCCCCGTTAATAAATGTAAGGAGATAGTAAAAGTGACTTCACTTTTTTTTCAACTCAATTGACTAACTATTTATTGATTTCCAATAAAAGCAAATAAAAATCGAATTATACAGCTAAATAGAAAATAAATTGAATTTTCTGGACTAAAAATAAAGGGTTTCTCTAAAGATGTTGTCTCTTGGAATAAAATTGTTGATTAATGGTGTATACCCAATTCGCGTGTGGCTGGAAATTTAATTCTGATTCAAGAAGTCTGATGTTTTCTTTATATACAATCTATTGCACAATTTTGCATTACTAGTTTTTCTTCAAATAATTATTTGTGATATTTTTGTATAACGTGGATGTTGCACATAGTAGCTTTAGAACGTCAAATACAGATCAAATGGGTACCATTAACTACACCTAATTATAACATTACCTACTGGTGCGGAATAATGTCGCTGTCAAAAATTCGCTTGATTTTTGTATAAGTATAATTTAATTTGACATTTATTTAAAATACAGGTGCTATAAAACATTTTCGAGTTAACTTTAGGTGACGTTTAAAATTTTTAGGTACAAATTTTTTGATAAGTTGTTTTTGGCGGTTTTAAGGTGATTTTTAGTCCGTCAGTTGTAAGCGCTGTCCTAAAATATTTTTCCGGGGAAGTCGCACTTACAGCGGTCGGATTACAGTAAGTATCCAAAAATAATTTTATTACATGTTAATGCTTGTCACAGTAAAAATTAAACAAGTAGAAAATAGAGCAAACTTGATGTATGTTAGATAATTCACTATGCTATAGAATGTGTAAAATCGATGGATATTTATTTACCGTTTTTGAGCGCATTACGATTGATTTTATAGGTATTATACGGGTTAGGGAATATTGAAACTTCTTAATTTATATTAAAAAAAAAATAGAATTAACTTACGGAATTGATATAGAAATAACACTCTAAAAATTACTTATATTTGCTTACCATTATAAGAGAATTGCTTATTTCATAATGTTATAGAATTAGAGCATCTAAGATTGACCGACCATTCTGATATCAGAATGGCTGTTCAATCTCTGTAGAGTGTATCTATTTTGAATAAATGCAAATTTTTAAATATATATTTTTGTAGATTCTAATTACAGAATAGTTACTTATTCATAGTAAAATGGGAGTTAATTCGTTTTTTGTGTATGCTACCAGCTTGTTATTGTCCCATGCCAATGCAAAGGCCTCTTCTCATACAGAGAAGGCACGAGCATCGATTATCACTCGTTCAAGGCGGATTGGCGATTTCAGACTTAATAAATTTTAAGTCCAGATCATGATGTTTTCCTTCAGCAATGTTAGTGATGTCCAAGACAAATTTGATTCTTTTTTCTGTGTTAAATTTTCCTGGGTAAGGCTTTTATAAGATATTTTTTATGAAAAAGGCCCCGGAAGTCTGAAATTTGAAACCGTGCGAAGGCGGAGCGGTTCGCTAGTATTATAATATTGTCTGTAACGCACACGTGTATTGTTATATGAGGCAAAGTAAAAGCACAAGCAACGAACGTTGCATTAAGTAGTATGTATGTATCATAACAGATTGAGGTCAATCGTGGTGCGCTCAATAATGTTATAATTTATAAAAAATTACCTTCGACTGTCGATATTGTACCTATAACAAATGCTCAAAAGCATGTAGCATAAGTATTTGTATTCCAAATGTGTAGTTAATGTAACTTGAATAAATAAACCATATCAAAAAATATAAATAATTCGTTTAATTTTAGAATAATGTGACAAGATGTAAAAATAAGCAAATAAAACACATTGTTTACACTACTATTTTATTAGGAAAACACAATACATTATAGTAATTCATCTTTATTTTAACAATCAAGTAATATAGCGTCGTGTGAAAGAGCCAGTACGTTTTGTACTTTTTAGAATCATGCACGAAAAACGTTACTAAAAAATAATTTAAAAAGAAAAACTTTTTAACATAACGTTTACTTATTGATTTCAATGTTCTTGCTACAATACTATTTCCCGAAATATTGTTTTTTTTTTTGTACCAGTCTAAGGACACGAATACAACAATCGACAATTCGCTTATAATTATTTATTTATATCAATATTTCTTTATATTCTAGCAACTTCCGCTCTATATGCGACGATAATCGCTAAAAGATACTATTTTACAACGTCACGTCCGAGAGTGCACACGTTTTGATGATAACAACACTCGAGTTTTATTCGCGTTCAAGTATTTTTTTTTTTTTTTATTATTGGCAACTCTCTAGTTCGGCCAATTTATATCATAATATTAACTTAAAAGCTATAATTTTTATCTCCATAGCAATTAGATTGTGATAAATAAAATTATGCAGCGAATTAGCTTCGACGACATTTTCTTTTTTTATGTTATATTTTGGTGTCTAACACATTTCGTACATCCGATAGCGGACATCTTAAAATATACTTCCTTAAAGTTATCAATTAATTGAGACATATTCTAAGCCTCTATTAGGAAACAAACAATTCCAATTACATTTATTAAAACCCTTCTCTTATTAAAATACTTGAGACGAACAAAACACCAGCATATCAAAAATTCTATCAAAATATCGACGCATTGCACCCGGAACGCAACCACTGAAATATTCGAAGTTGGATACTTGTTATTATTCTTAGTGTAACTTGCTAACAATTCGAAACGCCACGATAAAATGGCCCGAAGCCTGAGCAGAAAGGAAACTAGAAGTATTCGCTTTTATAACGCGCCGCAGTACTGTTATCTCATTGGCTAAACGCACGCGCACGATACAAAGCGTCATTTTGATTGGCTGCTGTCTGCATCCTGTTTCTTCCATTTCATTCCTACTACCGGCCTGTGACCTTATTTTAACTACTTGACATCGATATAATTCTTTCTAAAGTGAACATTGAAAATATGTAACTTTAATCTTAACTATTATAAAAAATGCAGTGAAACTCTAATCGCTAATTTATCGCGCCGTTTCAAATCGTGAACACATCAATATTTCAATTGTACAACGAACGGACCTACTGAACCAACACATTGACAACTATTGGAGAAGTGGGAGAATGTTGCTAAATGTAATGCATTCAACGATAGTTTTCCTTTTTTAATTAAAGTAAAAATATATAAAATAATACTAGTATTTCTACCTATACTAGAACCAAGTGCTACCATTACATGGAAATTAAAACCTTCAAAAGGTCGAATAATCCTGGATAGCGTTATAATTAAATATTTATTCACGTACAATAACATTATTATATAATAATATGGTTAAATGCTGCAGTCGTGATAAATTGCAGATCAAGCATGGGGTAACTAGGAATCAAGAAAAGAAAGTTTACTTGAAGTTTTAGCTTTATTAAAAGTCAAACATAATATTAAATTATTAATAACACAACCATCACGCCTGAGTCAGCCGTGGTTAGGCAGACATGTACTTTTTGTACGTGTTTAACTCACCGTTAAAAACATTACATTCGCTCAGCTTACCTATTATATCAACTTCGAATATATTTTTGTAAAAATACATTGTATTGTACAACAATACAATTCAGTACATTAAGTCTCGGTACCGTCCGATACTCGAGTGTCCAAAAGTACCACTGTGGTACTTTAGTCAATTTATACGTAAGGGTTTAGCGTGACTTTAGGCTAATGATGAGTTTATTTTGAAACGAATGTTATAAAACTGTAGGTAGATATGAATTTTGAACAAAAAAAGCTACGCATATATTTCCCCAGTTACGTTACACAAGGGCCAAGCTTGCTTAACAGGGTACAGTCAGCAACAAAACTCGATATACATTGTTACTTTTACATATCACTTTAAAAGACGAGAAATAATACATAACACTGATTTTCAGCGTTTTAGGTAATAAGATGAAGAGTTTATTTTATCTTGATTTTACATCCGTTGCGTATATACACTAATATTATAAAGCTGAAGAGTTTGTTTGTTTGATTGACCGTGGTCATCTCAGAAACTACTGGTTTTAATTGGAAAAATATTTTATCGAGAAAGGCTATATAACACGCTATATATCACACTACGGCCAGTGGGTGCGGAGCAGTAACCAAAGACGTAACTTAATGCGGGTGATAAACCTATGCGGACGAAGGCGCGAGCAGAAGCTAGTTTCATATAAAATTGTGTTCAATAATTAGGTTTTAAATATCTGAAGTATAAAACGATTTTTGTTGCTGACCGTACAAATCCACAGACACCCCGGACCCGAGGATGATGATTATAGATTCACACCAAGTTATCAATAGCAAATGGATATCAGGTCTAAATAAATGCACACTTAAACTATTATTTTCGTCATCTTGTCTTCAAAACCACACATCGTCGAACATGTGGGTGTTAAAATTCATTTATAACACCCACAATTCCTCACGTACACACACTAGTTACGATACATGACGTAAAAACGACACACGGGTACAGTACCCGCCACGAGTCGTGAGCACACGTCAAGTTCATTTTTTTGTTCTTTTATGGGCTTTTTGGGGCGCCGTCACTGCACGCGATCTGTCCGACAAACGGACCAATCGTGTGCAGTGTCTGTGACCCAGAAACCCGTGAAAGGAATCCGTAAACCTAAAAATTAACTGGACGTTTGTGCTCACGACTCGTGGCGGTTACTATTTGTAGAAAGACTATTATTACAAATGCTATGACGATTTAAAAAGCGGAACGTTTTCTGTAACTTGATATTCTGTTAAAATCTTCAGTATTGGTGAAACTGCTCCGATTTCCAGTTTGGACAAAGTGTTATTAGATTTTTTCTTAGAAAAAATTCTCAGTAGCAGCCCGGAATTTGGAAGTTGGTGGTGTGATACCTCAGAGCCTTGGAAAGCACGTAAAACCGTGGATCCCGGCTGTCATTCATAGAACTTTGACAGTCGTTACGGGGTAGTCAGAAGCCGAGTTTGACAACCAGTCTTACTAAGGAATATTGTGTTACCCAGTAACTGGGTTGAAGAGAGACAGTAACAGGGAGAAGGTCAGATAGGCAATCGCTCTATGTAAAATGCTGGTATTCAGCTGCATCCGGTTAAATTGGAAGCCGACCCCAATATAGTAGGGAAACGACTAGACAGATGGATGGTGAATATTTCCACCTAAATTCACCAAGGGATTTTTTTACAGAATCGTACTGCAAATGTGATATAAGCACACTTACCTCACCACAGTTTTAAACAACAAAACAGTGATTTAAATTCATTTAAAAAGCGTTTTCACTAACAGCCTATCCGTGATGAAATCCTCAATAGAGGAAAAGGCACGAATTTAATGAAGGCGTTAATATCAAATCTAACATATTTAGACTCACCAAAAGAAATGCGACGAGGCGGTTCATTAAGAAAAAGTATTTTTAAAAGCTAATATTTATATTATTATGGTGTTGAACAAATTCATGCTAGCTAAAGTGATGTTTATAGTAACAGTGAAGGGTTCAAATTCATTTGTCAAAGGAATATTTTAATTTTAACGTCTGCTACCAGCCCTTACTATAAAGATATGTATTAACTCAACCGCCCGAACGCAAACCCGAACGTTTAAACCAACTATGTACTGTCCAATCACAAACACATTTACCATCACGCCGTAGTAGTTAGGGGGTTGGCTGTCTGTATAACATCAATGGTTTTAGTTTCAATAGTTTCCGGTGTCCCGTTGACTTCTGTGCGTTCTTCGCTCATTTCTACATCAGCCTTGTCCTCTTCCTGAGACTTGGTATCGCTGTCTGTGGTTTCTTGGCTAGAAGTGTCTGTTGTCTCTGGTTTGGAGTCCTCGGTCTGTGTGTTTTCTGGCTCGGTCTGTTCTGTGTCGGTGTGTTCGTCTGCTGATTTTGTCCCTGTCTCATCTTTCTGTGCTTGCGGGTTGTCTGTAAGAGGGGTAAGTGAGGATTATGATATGTTTTCAAGTGCTAATATGTGGTGACAGCAAGTGCATGCAGACATCACCTGAGAGTCGTCGTGATCCTCACCAATGAGGGATACGACTGAGGAGAGCAAACAATGCGGTGTTTGTAAATTGGAATGTTAGAAAGTACATAAGAAAATATGGGGTCACCTATGCTCAAAATAAGTCTTATGATTTTAATAAATTGCAAAATGTACGGTTTAAGGGACATCCACGCGCAACCTGTACCACTAGAAAAAAAAAATATTTAAATTTTTTCGTCCCTTATAAAAAGTTAAATACATTTTGCCCTAATTACACTTATGTATGGAACAGTTGTTTTTTGCAGCGTTCCGACACCGCCGTAAAAAATCCAACAGTTAGGTATTAGCGCGCCGCCCGCAAACCGTCACCTTTTTTATGCTGTCATTGTACAAATCATCTTAACGCACACGATTTAAAGCCTTACTTGAAGCCGAGCTGTTACACGGTATGATATCCATGGTAAAAACTTGCACGTAGACATCCCTTCCGCCATTTACTTGACTCCCAACTCACTAATCCAAATAGTAAGCAACCCGTTTGAAAGTTAAGAAAACGCAGTGAAATTACTTGACATTTACATAATAACCCCCACTCTCACTAAAAGTATTGTACTACTAATTAATAAAACGCTAAAACTCACCAGTTTCATCAACTTCCATAGCAGTCTCTATCTTTTCATCGCCATTCACCTTCTGAAAGTTAAAATTCATAGTTAGACTATTGCTGTACAAAAAACAAATATTCTGTCAAAAAGATACCTCGTGATCAATTTTCTTAATATGGTCATGTTTTTGATTTACGCTCAATAGCTATAATATATATATTTTCATTACTTCACCAAAATATGTGGAAATAGGTGTTAGGGTAAACGAGGAACTTACTTTAAGGGAGTGCAGTACTCAATGAAAATGAAAAAAATAAAATCAACTGCTTCATACATTTATGTTCGCATAACTCGACAACATGTAACGAATAGCTGATTTTTTTTCGCAAATTTAATTTTATAGTGAAAGTGGTTTACTTTCATAAGCACTACACTCCCTTAAAAACCCAACACCTTGTATAGCAAGATATTGTACTTGCGACGAGAGCTGCAGACCTAATGACGGAAAAAATATATATCATAGCTACGTTTTGTAAAGAGTTTAAAAGTAATATTTATTTAGGACTTGAAAAAACCAGATGACCAAATCAAAAATCAATAGGAAAAATCTATGATTGATCGCTCAGTAATTGTGGTTTATTTTTGATCATAATAATAACTGCAGGCATAATTATCTACATAACATCTACTCTTAACAGAACTGTACCGACAATGCGCTCCATATAAAACGTGGTATACTCATCTTTAAAAAAAATATTACACAGGGCGTTAGTTTAAAACAAGAGATGTACTTTAAGACTGCCTGTCCACCGAAGCGCAGCAAAGCGGCAGAGCGGAGAAATATTAACCAATAGGGTTGCATAGCTGGGGCAAAGCGAAGATTTTATGCAATCCTATTGGTTAATTTTCTGCGGGTTGTTCGTAAGAGATACCGCGCCCCTGGTACGCAAAGGGCACAAGAAGGAACATGGGTGGGTTTTAGTCAGTAAAAATGTGACACTAAAGGGCGGTAGAAGTTATTTGATGATTTCCCAACACCACCAAAAAAAAAAAAATTGGTTAATTTTTCTGCGTTTCTCTGCTCCGCTTCTGCGGACAGGCAGCCTTAGGGAGTGTGCTTATGAAAATAAACCACTTTCAGTATGAAATAAAACTTAAAATTGCGAAAAAACATCAGCTGTTCCTTACATGTTGGCGACATATGCGAACGTAAATGTATGGAGCAGTTGATTGTTTTTTTCGCGATTTTAGGTTTCGTACTATAGTAAAAGTTGTTCGTTTTCATGAGTACTGCATTCCCTAAAAGCGAGTCCCTCGTTTACTCTAACACCCTGTATAATATAATAATGTTTTGTAGAAAGGAAAGGGCCCTAATATCTGGTGATTAGCCAATATACCCTCAAATAACTGAAAAAATACGATACAAGTTTTGAATTAAAATTATTTTGAAATTAAATTGTTTGACGGGAAATCCCATAAGCCTAGATAATAGTCCCCTTATCCTATATCCAAAATGACTTATTGACCAAAATATGACCAGTTTACACTTGTATGAAGCCCGCAACAGCGCACAATCGATAGAATTCTCTAAACTACACTGACTGACTTCAGAAATAATAATTAAAAAAAAAACTACTAACTAAACATGAAATGGGACAACACAATGGACAAAATACATGAAAAAACAAAAAAAAAACTAAAATAAATTAAAGATATGTTGCCATCACCTCTTCCGTCTGATGTTATCTACTTCCTGCCCTCACCTTCTCTACATACTTAAGTCTGTGTTGCACTTGCAAAAATAAATGAGAAATAAGCTGGAGTTTTGCATCCTTGTCATAATATTATGGAGGTGCCCCGGAACGCAAATGGCACAAGAAGGAACGTGGATGGGTTTTAGTCAGTAAAAGTCTGACACTCCCTTCCGCCTCACCCAGGTCGGGGGAAGTCATTTGATGATTTCCTATCTGTAAAAGTGGTTCTCAACACAAATTAATCTAAACTCATAATTATAAAGAGGCAATAATGTTTTGTTTGTTTGTCCAAAATTAAAGAGACGATTTTATCACTTTTTTTACCAATAGATATTACACATTACATTATTTCTAAGTAATATAGGCTATATAATATTACGCAACGACACACGGGAGCGAAGCAGTGACCAAAGACGTATCTTAAAGCGGGTCAAATAAGCAACGCGGACGAAGTTGCCGGGGGTTCTCTAGTAATAAATATATAAAAAAAAATATTTTTATTTTAATAGGTGATTGGAATTTGAATTAGTCACCATCTCGATGATGGGTTTAGGCAGGCGAGGCGGGGCGATGAACCCACTCAGTAGCGTGACAACAGCATACGCAACGGGGCAATTTTGTTCTTTTAAAGAGTTGTATTCTGAAATACTGTCATTGTCAAACAAACAACTAAAAAAACTAATATATAATAATTATTGATTGGATGTTCTAATTTGATTTGATTATTATGTTTTTTTATTTCTGCTGGATGCAGGTCCAACCGGTCCTTTTGGGAAGGCCTTTGTCCAACAGTGGACATCCTAGGCTGATATGATGAAGATATATTTTATAAATCAACTTCCTAAAATTTGACAAGGATGTAAAACTGCACCTTGGATACTGACATCCCAGTGTTGCCAGACGCACGTTATATTAATATGGCTGTAATTTTGAAAATAGAAGAATAACCAAGCCGCAAGTTACAGTTTTTCCCACCATTGTGATATTATTTTTATCTGGACTATTCCTGGGAAACGCGTTGTTACGATGAGAATTAAGGTCCAAGAAGTTCCAACTTTATTTTAATATGTTTGAAATGTTTTTACTCTATTTTAAATACTTACTACGCTACGTTACTACGCTAGAGGTCTTGGGTTCGATTCCCAGGTCGAGCAAGTGTTATTGGGTTTTTCTATGAAATTCTCAGTAGCAGCTCGGAGTTTGGATTTGTGCCCGGTTAATGGCAATAGGCTCGCCCCCTATTACATGGGACCTAAACATACCGGCGAACTGTGGGTGTACATTGTTACACCTCTGCCTAACCCTTCGGGGAATATAGGCGTGATGGTATGTGGTATGTGTTTAAATACTTTTATGACCTCAGTACTGCTGGATTTACCAGTAAGCATAATGTTTTGTGTGTGTTACATTGGGCACTACTATTAACCGATTTTACATACCAAAAATAAAAGCAATTTCCCAATTTTTGCTCAATGTAAATGATGTCTTTTTTCACCCCATAAGCAGTTAAAAAGGAATGCGTACTTGCTAGATTCAAATTTTTAACCCCCGACGCAAAAACAACGGGGTGTTATAAATTTGACGAGTCTCTGTGTGTGTCTGTCTGTTTGTCTAGTAGCTCCCGAACGCATCTACCGATTTTGATTTAGTTTTTTTTTTGTTTGAAAGGTATATTAATTGGGAGTGTTCTGAGCTATTTTTGATGGAAATCAGTTCAGCGGTTTCAAAGTTATCAGCTCTTTTGTTAGCTGCGGTAGGGATTCTTTTCAAGCATCAGATATTAAAGATATTTTACTATGCTTGAGGAGGTAAGTCCACAAATGGACGTCTTTCAGCTAATTATGACGATGATATAATTTAATTTTTCTCATAGCTTCATTACTTATTACAATTTATTGAATTTGGACAAAAACGAGTGTGGATTAATATCGACAACACATAAGTATAATAGGTTACAAATACCCCGGGTGCTTATAACTAACATATAATTATTAAATATAATTGCGAGTGTTATGGGCACCTTTGCGCCGGGAACGATTAGGGGCGGGTTATGTTGTGACCTTTAACTGTTAAGTTATGATTCTACTAGGCTTAAGTATTCTGTTTGTTCCTATAATCTATTTAAAATACTAAATACAAAATATTTAACATATATAAAGGAATATAATAATACAGCTAATATAAATATTGCAAAAAATATTTTTGAAGAGCATGTATGGAGTTTCTTCCCTATTCTCCATACAAAACCACCTTTAGGAAGAGGCAATTAGGTTCATTATTTTAATGTCTTGTAAATAAAAATTGTTTTAATTTTGATTACCAATCTGTCTGCCAAAGGTGTAGACAAAAAAAATAAGTATGGTGTAGTAGTGTGGCTATCTTTAGAGGAGCTGTATGTCCAGCCAGTGGACGTCGTTCGGCTGATAACGATAGTGCTTTCCCGGACCAAGCTCTTTCACAAAACTTGTGATACAAATGGGTCTACAGTGCAAATTACCGAACGAATACTATTATTAGAAAGAGGTAAATTGAAAGATAAAAATGAACTGTCATAAGGGTCAAACATTTTATTTATTTTTCCAAGTGCAACACTAATATGAGATGTATGGTTACCATACAATGTATTAACTATCAAGAACCTAATTCCGCCGTGCCTTTTTCCTGGATTTCGTCGCGACGCTCGAAGACGTTACCGATGCTGTGCGCTTTTTCTTACTAGCCTATAGTGGATGGATGACACAGTTTTATGCGAGTAAATAAAAAAAAAAACTATATTGTTATTCTAGTCTGAAATCGTCAACATGCCTTGATGAGCAAGCGTGATGATCAATGCTCGTGCCTTCTCCGTATGAGAAGAGGCCTTTGCCCTGCAGTCGGACAGTAATATCCCGGTAAATATGGGTGTAGATACCCCCAATGAATTGATATACTTTTCATGAGCTGTTAAAGCGCGATTCCGCCATAGATTTTGTATGACAATAGGGTACTATGACGTCATGTATTTACCAATTCAATTGGCTAACCATTTACTGATATGAAAGCAATTAAAAATATTATTTACAGTTACATTGAAAATTAATCAGGTTTTCAGAGCTAAAGTGAAGTGTTTCTTTATAGATACTTTTTGTGTGATGTCACAAATTGCTATTGCTATGCAAAATCTATGGAAGAATCGCGTCTTCACAGCTCATAAAAAGTATTGATTGGTGGTCTCTAGTACCCAATTACATTCTGATCAATTTTTATACAGATATCCTCATGTATGTGGACTCCATAGTCAGTCAAGCTTAGCTCAGCACCACAAAAGCTGGCTCCACTGGCTATGTGGAGCGAACTCAGTGTTTCGAGGATTTGCGAGATGTTCTTATGTCCCAAAATATGTTTCATGAAATATGGCATGGTATTTTTTATTTACAATTTAGTAAATGGTAACAACAACTACTATACCAAACATTAGTTCTGTCAAACGGTACCAACATCGAAATTTCTCCCATTTTCTCATAGTATTTGCAATGACAATTAATTTAAAGGGTGAATTTTGGTTGTACAACGAAGGGCAATGGCGGTTGACCATTATTCAACCTTTATTACAAAGGGCGGATGAAAAGTGATTCATTGCAATTTCATATTCACATCTTTCAAGTAGTTTAATTAATTAATTATTGAGAGATTGTGGGTTAGATCGTTTTGACAGAACTAAGTTCAATTTAGCTAGAATTTCTTGTTACTGTAGGTGAGTAAGTGAAGTCTCCTGACCTGTGGTTTAGCATCCTCTCCAACATCGCTGGGCTGTGCGCTGGATGTCGACGATATCTCCCCTTCTTGTTCACTCTTCTGCCTCTTGGCCGGCACCACTTCTTCTTCTGATTCATTGGACTGCGAGTCTCCTTTCTGTTCGGAAGTCTCGCTTTCAGGGGGCGGGGATGCCTCTTTTTGGGCTGTTGGGTCCTCCTGTTGAGCGGGATGGGAGTGTTGAAAGATTATGTAAGGCAAGTGGGGCTATTTTGATTAAATCTAATTAATTGTTATTTAACTGTTTTCATAGATTGACAATTCAAAAGTGCCTGTAAATGATCTAATTGCAATAAATGCTTCGACTTTTGATTACTTCAGTCGAAATAGCTTCGGTATTTTCTCGATGTCTCACACAAAAATAAGTCTTTTCCCGACAAGTTCCTTAGTTAGATGGGCAGAATATTATGTAATTAACGGGTATATTTTATGGCACGAGTATCCCAGGTACGGCGGCACGCCACGTACCGCGAGCAGCACGGTGTGTTGGCCGCCGGCGGACACGCTGCTGGTGCGGCGCGGCTGCATGGCGGGCGTGATGGCGAGCTCGGGCTCCAGCTCGTCGGCGCGCGCGCCCGTGCCCAGCTGCCCCTCCGACCCCATGCCCCACGCCACCACGTCGCCTGCGGACAAACACAATCATCAATTGACATACTTTTTGTGAGTTGAGAAAACGTGGGTCGATGTCTATGCACCTTATGAGAACTACAAAGAAAATGTCAGATTTCTTACAACGGAAGTCCTCTGGTAAATAAGGACGTTATAATACAAAAATCCCAATAACTGTCGGGTACATACTTCAGACTAATTTCAGACTTTACACGAAATCCCATATAAGAAAAATAATATTAGAAACCGCTCCTTCGTCCGCGGGAATGTCGGTTATCTGCGGGGGTATTCATTTTTTGTGCGGAGCCTTTCTTGTAGAGTTACTCTTTACTTCAGCCAGTGAAAGTCCAAGGATTTATAGAACATAAATTGTTAAAAAAAGTTAAAATATATTATATGTATGTGTTCATTTTAATATAGGTTATTTTTTATGTAAAAGCTATTTGTAGTTATTATTATTTTATATAAAATGATTTTGATTTTAAGTTTAAATAATATAATATTTAAATGTAAAAGTTCCTATTGATTTATGTATGTCATGTTAAATAGATACTCTGCAATTAGTTTTAAGTCATCTTGCTGCACCCTAACAGGGTGATGTACTCACTAGTTTTTAAGCTTAGCATGTAAAATTGGTTGTGTACATTCTGCATTAAATAAATAAAAGTTCCGTCAAAATCAGTCCAGCCTTTCCCAAGATTAGCCGGGACAAACAGGCAGACCTACATTCATTAATATGCAGTTAGCTGAAGCAAAAGCACAATTTGGACATTACAGCTAGAACCTTCAATGTTGTTCATTTACGTGGATAGAGGAATTTTGAACTTTTTTTAAAATAATTTGACGTATCTTACCCGTGTCGGTAACCGCAAAAGAATTGCTGGTGCCGGCGGCTATGCAGATGACCTTCTTGTTCTGTAGCTTGGGCACCGGCTCCAGCACCTCGGCGTCTCCCGCGCGGTCGCCCAGACCCAGTCTGTTGACAAACATCATTGTAAGATACAGCTTAACTCATGATCTGGCAAAACTTTATCTAACTACATTTATTTATTACTGGTTCCCGTGAATTCGCCCGAGTGGTTTTTTCCACCCGCGTTAAGTTTTTAGTTACTGCTCCGCTCCCGTGTGTCGTAGCGTGATGTTATATAGCCTATAGGACTATACTATTCACTCATCATTTTTGAACCTGTATTGTCCCACTGCTGGGTAAAGGTCTCCTCCATTTATTTATTTAAATTTTGAGCAACAAAAAAAGGGACAAAGACTAAATGCCTTGGGCATTCTCTATCAGTCAACCAAAGGTGGTGAAGAGATAACAAGCCCATTGCCTTCCATTCAACCCTGTGTAGCTTTCTCTAGCAGATCTTCAATAAACCTCTCTAAGTCATCACCCAAGAGGCTGCTCAGCTTATATGGTACTGGGCAGAACATGTCTGCAGTATGCTTGACAAACTGTGGGCCTAAGTACTAGTAGTAGTTCAAGGATTTCAGAGTCCCGATGTAAAGATTTCTCGATTTGCCCGAAATGCAAAAAGTGGCAACGCCGGGAGGGGTACGCTCTAGAATGAGATCCCCTGACTCTTATTGGTGAGGTTCTTCTGAAAGGTCGGGCTGCTTGTATGATCGGATGTGTGGACGTGGACGAGACAAAAGGAGTATGTAAAGATCGTAGCAGGTGGTGTTCTGTGGTTTCTGCCTACCCTCATGGGGAAAAAGGCGTGAGTTTATGTCTGTAAATTCTGTCATCACTTTGCCTGACCTGCCGTATTCGCAGCGGCCGATGACGTAGACCTGTCCGCTGGCGTCGAGCGCGACGGTGTGGTGTTGCCCGCATGCCACGCTCTTCCACGTGGTATTCTGACTCGTGAAAGCGTCGCATTCTGTCGGCAAGAATATAGCTGTCTTGCGCTTTTCGCCTGTTATGCCTGTTGGAAAGATAAACAAATTTGAATAAAAATTTAATAACATTAAACTTCTAAGTACTTTCCAAGTTTATCTTAGATATCACTGATATTGGTGAACGATAAAATCGTGTGTTATAAGTGTGAACTCGTGTATCCGCCTTGACAAAGCGTGGTGATCAATGCTTGATCCTTCTCTGTATAAGAGGTCTTTGCCCTGCAGTGGGGCAGTAATAGGCTGGTGTTATTATTATTTGGACACCAAGTCTGATGTGTGATGTGTTTGCGGACGAATGGAAGACAAACTTGTCAGTATGTTTGGAGATGAGCGTGTAAATGTCGTTAAATATGTATTAAATACTTTGTCTTTAGCTAATGTAATTGGCCAATGGCCGTTTTATTTTAAGTAAAATAAATAAATTATAAGACCACAGCTCACCAGTCTATTCTGTAATCATCCTCGGTTTAATGAGCTTGTGTATATGAGTTTATATGTTTGGAAACGCACTAACGGTACAGGAGACATTCCTTTTTTTAAACATCGTTGGATGGCAAACAAGTCAACGGCCTACCTAAGGTGAAGTAGTCACCTCTGCCTATAAACATCTGCAATACCAGAGGCCTTGCTAATGCGTTGCCATCCCAGAGAAAAAGTTGACATGCCTATAGGGAGGCGAAGATTTATTAAAAAGAAAAAAAATATGAACTAACCGAGTTGTCCGTAGTTGTTGAGTCCCCAGGCGAACATCTTGTCATTGCTGTCCAGCACGAAGGTGGCGTGGTAGCCGGCCCAGATGCGAGCCCCGCCTGCCTTCAGGCTCACCTTTGACGGCACTAGGAGCGCACCTGGAGAACATCAAATTAATTGGTAAAGGAATAAAGCGACCACACAAAAAGCTATAAACAAGACATCAAGTTGGTACATTTATGTGTTATAATTTCATTGGCGTTAAGTTACGTCTTTGGTTACTGCTGTGCTCCCGTGAATGGTAGCATGTTGCTATATAGCCTATATTATTCCTCACGAATCTGTCTATCATATAGAAAAATATTTTATTAAATCTAACCAGAGTGTTTACACAAACAAACAAAAAACTTTTCAGCTTTATTAATATAGACAAAAGATAGATAATGTTGTATTGAATTTCTAATGTTGTATATCCTAAACTCAAGGGTACATTTATGAGTTTCTATTAAATAAAAAAAAATATCTGTAAGATCTTGTTATGTCACCACAAATTGCACTAATAAGTAGTTTGATTTAGTGCGGGTACTTACTGAATCCTTGCCGCGCGTCCCTGGAGGCGGACCGCTGCGGCAGGCGCCCGAGCTGTCCCTGCTCGCCGCACCCCATTGTGTACACGCTGCCTGACGCCTGGGATATCATTTTATTTTAGTCATAGAAAATCATAGAAGGAAAAAAAGAAGATAGAGAGTATTTGAATGATTGTATAGTATTATTAATAAGACCAGCTTCTGCTCGCGAAGGCAAGTATGCCATAATACACACCCTAAGACACTCGGCAATAGCGTAGCTTTCTATTGACGATAATTTTTGTAAATTAGATAAGAATTTTTAATGAAATTTTCTTACAAACAAACAATATTTTTGATTAGTTCTTAAAAAGAAAATCTGTGGGCCATACAAATATTTGTTTTGTGCAGAATTGAACCAGCGACACGGAGCGCAGCAGCCCATCGCTCACCCACTGCGCCAACTCTGTAGTCAAGAGTATTGTACACGTACCGATAATATAACAAGATGGTCGCCACCGGACGCGATGGCTACAGCTGACTCCCCGATGTCCACCTTCACGGGCTCGCGGCAAGTCTTGGCTTCACGACCACGGACCACCAGGCCCATGCTCCCGTGAGAGTCCTGCAGGATAAAGGGTACTGTTAGATATGGTTTTATACGGTAGAATAAATATTTAACGAGACACTTTTTGCTAAACTATGTAACGTAAAAAAAATAGAAAATATATTATTTAGTATTAATATTTGCCATTTATACGGTAAGAAGTAACATAGAGCAAAAATTATTGCTGAAAAGCAATTTTTAATTTTGGTGCGTAAAATAATTGTTTTATGGGAGTGCGTGGTAACGCATGTAAACCATTCGTGTTTATTGATGTATGTAACAGTACAGGGGCCGTAGATATTAAATCAGCCGATCGAAGTCCATTGCTGGAAGTAGGTCTTCCTTAGAGATAGCCACAGTGTCTGGTCCTGCAATACCCATATGCGATTAAATTAGTAAAATTCAATCTATAAACTAAAATTATATTGTTTTTTTAACATGTATAACTATGAAAGTGCCTATTGTTAAAACTCTCTTTATTTTTAAGGTAAAAGCTTGTGAACACTTGCTTATGAGATGGGCAGATTCGTCTCATAATTAATTGGTTTATTATTTCTCCAGTTATGTATTTTTATCTCTCTCTACTTTGTATATTTTGTTTGCATGTATGTATATATGTATTTATTATTATATCATCACGCCTGTATTCCCCGAAGGGTTAGGCAGAGGTGTAACAATGTACACCCACAGTTCGCCGGTATATTAAGGTCCCATGTAATAACGGGCGAGCCGGGCACAAATTTTAACTCCGAGCTGCTACTGAGAATTTCATAGAAAAACCCAATAATACTATTTGCTCGACTTGGGAATTGAACCCAAGACCCCTAGCGTAGCAGTCGCACTTAGGACCACTAGGCTACCGAGGCAGTTAATTTAATAATAATAATAGGAGGTAATTTATTATTATAGTATATTTTATTCCTGAATATTTTCTGTTCTTTGCACCTACTATGTTTTGTCTCTGCATCGCCCTAAGGTAGACTAGTAGAAAATGCCTAAGGCATTAAGTCCGCCTTTGTACAGAGTATTTTTTACATAATGTGCATAAAGTGTAATAAAATAAAACATAGTGCAATGTCATAAACATAACGAGTTTGAGTTATCGATGAGCGTCCTAAAGCGGTCAGTCGGTCGTAGGTGGGCGTACCCGGAAGGCCCCCCAGGCGTACACGTGGCCGTCGTCCAGCAGCGCGGCGGAGTGCGAGTCCCCGGCGCACACGCGCACGGCGCGGCCCGGCAGCGCGGCCGGCGCCGGCCTGCCCTCGGCCGCGTCGCCCGCCGCCGCCCGCCCCAGCGCGCCCTCGTCGTTGCAGCCGAACGTCCACACCTGGCGGAGGGGAATTGACATTAGATACATCGATCACACGAAATCCCTTCCTGGAGCTCTTTGTGAAGAAACTCGATAACAACATTGCTGTGTTCCAATTTGAAGGAGAGACATTTCAACTTTGTCTCTGGGATGGGAACGCATTTACAAGGCCTCTGGTATATCAGATGTCTATATAGGTAGCGCTGAGTACTTAACATCAGATGAGCCATACATAGGCTTATTTGCCATCCTACAATGTTTAAAAACAATAAGTTTTCTTCATCAGAAAAAAGAAACTGGTACTGCTTGATCCGTTTTTATGATGAATTGATAATAAAATGAAATAAATTGAAAAACGAACTTGAAAAGTACTTAATTACGTGCATAACAATTGCCTTAAAGAATAAATACCTTGCAAACAATTTTAAACAGTATCTGTAACATATTTTAATTCAATATCCATTTAAAATTTCTTCCATTTTTCACTCGCGTTAAGTTATGTAACTCTTTCGCTTTATAATAATAGGACAGCTTACCTTCCCGCTACTGTCAAGAGCTATGGTGTGCATGCCTCCGGCATACACATCTACTATTTTGTCACCCAGTGCTGCCACAAACTTGAATCTGAAACAACCACAATTTTTCGTGTCAATATGCAGCCAACTGTAATTTTTATAACATTTCCTTGAACTAATTAATTATTTTAATATTGAGACTTCGTAATGTTGTCAAAGCCAAAGCATATATTTCAATTAAACCATTAACAGGCACTTTTGAATTGTGAAGGAGTCGATCAGTTAGCCAGAAAATTTAAGCTAATTGCTTGTTCTAAAACGTAAGGAGGCCTCTATGGAGAAGAATGAGCAAGAAACTCCACGGACAATTTATTGAATGGTTCTGTTTATCTATCGTGTTGTGTGGGAGCTGTGGTGGCTATCAATACAACCAGCCAGCCTTCCTCCAGAAGCAGATTAATTATCCCAGACAGCTCTGGGCGTCCGAAAGAAACTCTGTTGAGCCCGAGGTATTCTTCCGGGATTTGGGCGACGCCTGTGCCCTTGAGGACGTGCGTTTCTGCACGTAGGACTGTCTGTGACGCCTATGGTGCGTGTTTTAAGTATTATAATTGTTGTCCTCTTTAAATGCTTAGTTTTGTGACTGACTGATGAAAATGATTTGTTGATGCTGTTTGAGAGTAAGGGAACAGGGTGTGCATCTATATTTGCTCAGGAACTATAATACCTTCTGCGTACTTGACTAGTCTCCATAGAGATTGGGCGTCGTGACTGCAATTCGTCAGCAGTATTATGAATAGGTTACTCACTTGGTGGTCTCCACGACATCCTCGCCGAGGCCGAGTTGTCCCACGTCCCCTTGTCCGCATGATAGCACACGCCCCCTCCTCTTCGGAGCAGTCGGGATCTCCCACTGGATCGCTAAACAAGTTACAACAAAATTAATAAGTAAACCCTGCTACTATTCGATTTTTACTTGACTACGGCAAAGCCAAAGGAGGGTTATGATTTTGACAGGCTATGTATTTAACATTTGTCTTTCTCTATCTCTCATAAGATTTAATTAGTTGGAGGCTTTGCTTATCAGTGGGTGATACTAATTGTGCTTGTCGTATCAAAGGAAATCTTCTCATAATGATATTTAGGGGGGCAATTCTATCAACATTTTTGTATTATTATATTGTCAATGAGATGAGATTGCAACTAGATTTTATTTATTTAGTAGGACTAGCACTAACTATTTGGACCACGAAAGGGGTTATTTTTCAATTAGGACATCCAATATTCTTTATTTCATTTGTGCTTGGCATGCAGCATTTTATTGTTTTTATGAAAATTGGATTTGGTATTGTTGGATTAAGGATTTTTTTATCAAGTTATTTAGTAGATTTTATTGTACTACAGTTTAACGTTTATGTTGCAATGTTCTCATATTACATTATGTTTATTTGAAAAAACATTACCTACATTCTAGTCAGTTACAAAAACATAACCAAATTAAGAACCTCCTGCTTTTTTTTAAGTCTGTTAATAAAATAAAAAGAGACACCAAACCCACGTCTCAATAACCCTGAATGGGTTATTCTTGACATATGCTTTTTGACTTTACTTTGCCATTCACTGTGTTTAGCAGCCCTATATGATGACATGATATTTGATTTACAAAAAAAAGCCATAAAAATGAGTTTTACTGCATTTTTTTAACCTAGTGTGTTGGCCTTGAATATCATGCGTGTTAGCTTTGACACAGTCGTAATGGATCTAAAGTTCTCATAATTAAATATTTCGTCTGCACCAGCGGTACACGAAAAAAATGTAACATGTCACACATTACGCTATACATTACATTATTGCTACATTATTTCTGAGTGCTATAATCTAATTCTATTAAAAAAAAAACAGGATTTATAAAACGTACGCAGACAAAGTCGCGGGAAAAAGCCATTACTACACCAAAATGCACACAAACTAGTCAGAATATACCAATTTAGGCATTTATCACCTTTAGGCAAATCTTCAGGAAATGTATTTTAGAAATCTTTAGTGCAAATTGACTACAACAAGCTGAGTCTAGACAACATCACCGTTTGAGGTCATCCTTATCAAATATGAATATACAAATAATATAAAAACGTTGTATGACATAATTCTTAAGTTTATACTGGCATCTGCGCGCGTAGTTGCTTCACCCGCATCAAGTTACGTCTTTGGTTACTGCTCCGCATCTGTTGGTCGTAGCGTGATGTTACATAGCCTTCTTCGATAAATTGACTTTCCAATAATCTAATACAAAAATATTTTTTTTAAACCACACCAGTAGTTCCTGAGGTGAGCGTGTTCAACCAAACAAACAAACTCTTCAGTTTTATAATATTTGTATAGTATAGATTAGTCATTTTTAGTTGGTCAGTGTGTTAGATAAGTTTACACCAATAAATGTTTTGTTGTATCTAACTATAACTAATATAATAAAGCGGAAGAGATTATTTTGTATGTTTCTTTTTTTAAAACACGCTAGTCTCTGAAACTGTCAGTCAGATTGGAATGATTCTTATTGTATGTGATAGCCAGATTTATGAGAAATAGGCTATGAGCATTACACTGTGACCTATGAGTGTGGAGCAGTAAATAAAAACGTAATAAATGTGGGTGAAAAACAGAGACTTTCGATGTAATGTAACGTTCTTAAGAATGGTACACAATACAAACAAAAGCACAGATTAAAAAAGCATTTCCATGTAATGTAATGTTTCTGCAAATGTTCGAAGCTGTGTTCGACGTAATGTTCAAGACAAATAGGCATTTATTTGTAACATTTATATCTGTTTTTCATTTCCTGTAAAATGTCAGATCTACAGATTGTGCTTGTTTCTTAGCTTTTTACTTTTTAATTACCTAAGTTTGTGTGTTACCTTATAAAATCCAGTTGTAACACAACATCAAGCATCATGTTCAATATTCGGTTTGTAAGAGGGCGACCAATTATGACCGAAGACAATGTTTTGTTACAAGTAAATGCTTAAGTGTACATTCACCTTTAGGCAAACAGATTATTATGTAGTACAAATAAGAAGTGCTAAGTATGAATGAAATAGTTTTTACCACTCAGGTTTTGTATTCATAATGATATTGCATTAAAAATATTTTAGGCCATTGACGTTTCTTAAGAAACAATTTTAAACTTAAAAAAAAAAAAGAGGGTTGTAGTCTGACTAGTACTATAAATGTGGATGTTTAGATGGATGGATGTTTGTAACTCAATCACAACTGAAGAGATTTAGATGAAATTTGGCACAAATACAGTCTGGAATAGCACATAGGCTGATTTTTATCTTGGAAAAATGTATGGTACATGTGGGGTAATAATTATATTAACTTTGCTAGGAACAAAGCCGCGCGCGAAAGCTAGTTAGCTTTGTATTTACGCTTTGAGGAACACCAAGACCAGAGGCTGCCTTTACACAAGGGTAGCTCACGGGATAGAATCATGCCAGTCCAGTTTTTTTTTTTTTGGGGAGTGGGAAATCATCAAATAACTTCTCCCGCCCTGGGCGGGGCGGGAGGGAGTGTCAGACTTTTACTGACTAAACCCCATCCATGTTCCTTCTTGTGCCCTTTGCGTTCCGGGGGCGCGATATCTCTTACGAACAACCCGCAGCCCCGGCAGGCATTGGCCCTCAGTGGCACCTTCCTTTGCTGACATCTCTTTGAGGCACGCGTGGAATACGAACGCGCCGTCGACACGGCCTGTCGTTATGCCAGTCCAGTTTAATAGTACAAAAAATAGTGTTATGAATGAATGGAATACTTTGAAAGATAACAGAATTATGAAGTAATATTTACTCTTTCAATGTATGATAAGGTCAAGGTTGTGCAATGTTGCCATTATAACCTATATTTGTACTTAAAAAAACTGCCTTGTTAGCCTAATGGTCCTAAGCGCGACTGTTACGCTAGAGGTCTTGGGTTCGATTCCCAGGTCGAGCAAAAAGTGGTATTGGTTTTTCTATGAAATTCTTAGTAGCAGCTCGGAGTTAGGATTTGTGCCCGGTTAATGGCAATAGGTTCGCCCCCAATTACGTGGGAGTTAAAACTTACCAGCGAACTGTGGGTGTACATTGGTACACCTCTGCCTAACCTTTTGGGGAATAAAGGTGTGATGGTATGTTGTGTAAAAAAAAATTGTCTGCTGACAATTAATACTAATTTTATAAAGCTGCTAATCTCTGGTAATATGATTATAAAAATTAGTCTGCTAATAGGAAGCTACATTATCTGTGAGTGCTACAAGTTTAAAATTAAAAGAAAAACTTATGTTCACTCTGCCAAAACATACCATGTCAAAAAATCACCCAATTTTTAAAAGTACTTGTTGTATTTGAGATTAACGCTAATTGATTTTAAATCTATTGTAAGCATACATTTTTGGACTTAAATTGACCTAGTATTGCTAGGTAGTTTGAAGTAATGAATTTAATTATTTGGAGATTGTGGGTTGGCTCATTTTGGCAGAACTAAGCTTAAACAAGAAGTGTTATGAATGAATGGAATACTTTTAGAGATAACAACAATACAAGGTAAACTTTACACTCTAAATATATGCAAAGGGTCGAGGTTTTAGTGTTGCCATATATATTATTTATTTGTTCCTAGAAATTCGCTGTTGTCAATGGTATAGCTATAGATCAATGAGATAGAAAATCTTGTTTAGGATATAAGTTGGTTAATATTCTCAGCATTCTGTTTACTTATTGGAAGTTAGGTACCTACCTAATCAATTTTAAACAATCATTTCTTATAAAACATCTATGTATGTATTTGTAACAATATTTCTTACATAATAAAATAAACTATTTAGCAGAGTCATTACTTTACATCATATTCTATGTTTAAGATACAGGAAAAGAAAAACAACAAAAAGACACTATATCTACATGCTTATCTCTATGGTAGACCTAATGACACAATAATGGCTTGGTTGTATGCTCATTAGCAAATTTTATACCAAACTACATTCCTATTCAAGTACGTGACCATAATTTAAACATACATTTGTCACAATTATTTACGGAATACACTAATTTATGTGAAAAACACATTTGTAAATACGATTAAGCGTCGGTCGACCAAACCAACTAACCTAAAAAAAACATTCCCACTTAACGCTTACATAACCAACGCAGTATTTACGCATCAACATGCTTCTAAATGACCAAACACAACTAACCAAAGTCTCAATTTAGGTACAGTTAAGTGTAAACACTTAAAAACTCCTAGTTCCAAGGCGAGAGTAAGTTCGCGCCTTTCGTTTCCCTTTCCCGCCATCGTATTTGACAGGTCATTGACATAGGCAAAAATGTAAAGAAAACAATTGCAAAGTGCCTTTACAGAAACTCACCTCCACGTTTCTTCTTATTTTTGGCCACCGTTGACGCCGCAGCGGCGGACGATTTAGATGCAGCACGTTTAACGCCCCGCGCCGCCGGCATTGTGCCTGCAATATTGCAACCAACGCGTCAATAAACACGGCACACTGCGCGGCAAAACACCCCGACTTGATGGCTTCGCTCCGATGACGTTTTAACTACTTTTGTAATCGCATTAACGTCTTATTTCCACATAGGCTGCATCTGCATCAATGACAAGGCTGCGGCCTCATAGATTTATGCAAAGCGCAGATAGGTTATATTATGCATTTGTATAGGCACTGCACAGGGAACCAAACAACGCGTCCGTACCATACGGGGACGCGTGAGACGACGCCAGAATTATTTACTTACTGTTTTATTATCAATTTGTAAGCGCACCGCGAAATTAATGTACAGAATATATCACTTTACAACATGAGATGACGTATTAATTTTAACACAGTACGAATCTCGTACATCTCCCACCGCTCGCTTCGCTTGGCCCGAGTGACGTAATCACGTGAATCGTAAATTCGGAATCAGTCACACAATCGGAATGTAATATTTCGATCGAATACTAACTAACTATAACATTTTTTTTAATCCATGTATATATTAATAGTTATACTAAATAAACTGAAATTATACATTTTGTTAAAGAATTAATTAGATTTTGAATAAATAAATATAACACAAAATAATTTTATAGATTACAGTTTTCGATTAATGTCAAATAGAATCGATTAAATTATTACTTGATGTCGCTTTCCTACGTACCATAGACCAACAATCTAGAAAGTTTTAAGAAATATGTTGCCATATGACAATCTTAACTCACCCTTATTTAGAATGCTCAATAATATTGAACCATAATTAATTAATTGAAAGAAGCTCTGCATACAATTGCTAAATTACTTTAGAAAGACGATTTGCAATCGTATTTGTAGTTTCAGGGTTGTTATTTTTTAACACAATTGTTTTTATTACCAAAAATAAAATACCTTGTTATAATTATTGTTTGCTTTTAATTTTTATTTACGAGTTAGGCACATAATTATACATTAAAGATTTCTTATGCCTATGTTAAGAGACCATTTTTTAATCAACTAAAATACTAAACTCATGAATTTTGCACTTTAGCAGAGTCATTTTTGGTTTTCTAACCAAAAATCTATTTGCTAAATAATTATGCTTTAATATAATTAGGCCGAAAATTGTAATACAATTGCCTATCTAATCACAAAACTATTCATTACAGCGGGTGTTACACTTGGCCGTTTAATGCAATTGGACATTTATAATTATAGTGTAATCGATTGATGTAGTCTAACATAGCTAAATAAACATGGATTATTTGAAGTGGAAAATGTCAAAGACTAAACAAATCTATTAGATTACTATGATGAAACTAACATTTCATAATCGTTTCGTGTACTTAATATTTCGCCACATTAATTTATTTAGATTTTATCAGATGTTAATGTTTCCCTTAAGTGAGTGGATAAATGTTTTTCTTATTTGTTTTATTAAATGTTAGTACAATATTAAATTAAGCACAAGTTACATTTTGATACTGAGTGTTAAAATTTAGGTGATTCCGTAGTATTAATAAAATATTTTTCCCATTGGAACACTTGCACACCTGCGTTGTTCTGAAACAGAATAAATGTGATCGTATTTCCTTATATAAAATAATAAAATTATTATTTTTATTCACAGAAACAAAATGAAAACCGTGCGTTTTTGTATGAAATAGTTTCAACACAGAATATTGATTTGCTAAATATTTCTTGGACATGTTTTATGGCAACATTCTGGTAACAGCGCAATCATCTTCTATAAGTCTATGGTTCTTAGGCGCCACCGCGCTGTGCCGCACTATGACTCTATGAATATAATAAGTACCTATAACATGGATCGATTCACGAATGCACTGTAAATTATGTGTAAATAATTATTATATGTATTTAATAATAATAGGTAAAACAATTGAAAATCCTACACATCTTAGTTTTTTAACAGCTAAGGAACACGATAACATAAATTTTACAACAAAACACTTGAACCTCAAGTGGGCAAGTGGATTAGTAAATTGTTACAATAATAACTTCACGGGGGTGACAGAATTGGTGTTGTATAACTTATTTCAAGCTAAAGAACTCCCTCGATGTTTCTTTGTTGCCCAGTTCCCATTTAGTCATAAATGTTTTCGTACACGTAAAGTTATTTTGGTTTTAAAGTACCCATTTGACGTCATACACACAGAATGACAGCAGGTACCGCATTTTTTACTCCGACTAAATAGATGGCGCAGCGGTCGCAAAATGTCTATTTCTGTGACTCATTCTTTATTATAATCTCTACTAATCTATCGTTTGGCCCATCAAATGCGTATCTCAGTGTAATCAACAAGGCGAATATTGCGAAGTAGAAAAGAATTTCATTGAATACAGCCCAGTTAGCATTAGGCACAGATATTAAAATGTTGCTTTTACACTAAAAACGGTTAGCTTAGTTTTAGCATTAGGTGAATGTTAGGAGATCTAGAACATACTAGAACTTTAATAGTAACTATGTATTCAACATTATAACGTTTAGATGACAATTTACAGTACAGTGCGCACAATAGGTTGATGTATGCTCTTAGTTATCGCCGTAAGGGTCATCCGAGGATACCGCACGATCTCGGGGGAGGCGGCGAGCCTCCTTGCCGGATTGCCGCCGTGGGATCTGGAGGCGCTGGTCCTCGCGCGCCTGTACGAGTGGCGCGTGGCGGTACTAGGCCGGGGGGAGAGTCCGCCACCGTGGCAAATTGCCGCTCGGCGGGTCGACCTCATGGCGACATGGAGACAGCGACTGTCGCAACCTCGTGCTGGGCACACCTTAATAGAGGCGGTAAGTCCCCTCTTTGAAGAGGTGGCTGGAGAGGCGCCATGGCGCCCTCACCTACCGCCTGACGCAGGTCCTCACCGGACACGGGTGTTTCGGGAGGTTCCTGCACCTCATCGGGCGGGAGGAAACGTCCGGGTGTCACCATTGTGTGGATCGCCCCGAGGACACGGTAGAGCACACCGTGGCGGTATGCCCCGCTTGGGCGGAGCATCGCCGAGTCCTCGTGGCGGCCATCGGCGGCGGCGAACTCTCGCGTCCGGCCCTGGTGCAAGCCATGGTCCGGAGCGAGAGGGAATGGGATGCAGTCGCCTCCTTCTGCGAGGCAGTAATGCTTGAGAAGGAGGCGGCGGGACGGTTGAGACAGCGGTTCTCCCGTCCCAGCCGCCGCGGTAGACGCTCCGGACGTCGGGAGCCGCGAGACGTCTCCCGGCCACCGTAGATACGGGCCTGTGGACGGTGAGCAATGGGTAGCTCACCGTCCTTACGTTGCATAACGACAGGCCGTGTCGACGGCGCGTTCGTGTTCCACGTGAGCCTCAAAGAGATGTCAGCAAAAGAAAGGGGCCACTGAGGGCCGATGCCTGCCGGGGCTGCGGGTTGTTCGCAAGAGATACCGCGCCCCCGGAAAGCAAAGGGCACAAGAAGGAACATGGGTGGGTTTTAGTCAGTAAAAAAAAAAAAGTGCTATTTGTAACGGCTATCGACAAAGCATATAGAATGCATCTTTTTCTCATTTCATAGATAAAAGAAAGTCCTTTCGGCACTGAGGGGATTTCAAGGACCCAAACATAGAGTTAATAGTTTCTATCAATGCTATTTTTTTCAAATGAAATTGACATGTTAGGTAAATAAACGAAAACATCAATAATTTTAATCTTTATTTCCTTTGATCAAAAAGTAATATAAATGCAAATTGTATCAAAATGATGTGTTTTACATAATTCTAGTGCAATTTCTGTACCTTACAGTGCCAGGAGCGAATTTTGATTCGTTCCTAGTCATTTATTTTTGTTGCTAACGGTATTGTCATAACATAATGCAATAGGCTGAGAGACTGGCGACTTTCGCGGGTTTGATTCCCACACGGAACAATTATTGGTATGGCTTTCAGGTAGGTGTTCCGGGTCATAAGTGACTTTATATGTTTGTAAACGCACCCACGATACAGGAAAAAATCCTAGTGTGGCCAACATAAAATAACATACCATCACGCCTGTATTCCCCGAAGGGTTAGGCAGAGGTGTGCCAATAGACACCCACAGTTTGCCTGTATGTTTAGGTCCCATGTAATAGGGGGCGAGCCTATTGCAATTAACCGGGCACAAATCCTAACTCCGAGCTGCTACTGAGAATTTCATAGAAAAACCCAATTAAGCGTGGTGATCAATCATCGTGGCTTCTCTGTTTAAGACGAAGCTTTTGCCCTGCAATGTGAGAGTACGAAATTCATTTATGCTGTCTTGTTCTCTCTTATTTTGTAAGTATTGTGTCTTTAATTATTGATTTAATGAAAAGTTCGGTAAAAAGCGGTCATAATTAGACAAATAAAACGAATAATAGAAAAAAAAAACAAAGACATTGTCATCAGTATCTCAGCTCGTTAATCTCAATTTGATTTAGCATCATACTTACATCGTTATATTCCCGCCACGGCACACTATCCCCTTGCTGTCCGAGGGTGCCTGACGTAGGCAGGTGTCACGTTACATGTGGCACGGTGGGCCTATCTGTAGGTAGAACGTCGTAAGTGACAGGTTGGGTAGATAATAAAATTCTTTTCCGAACTTGGCTGTCACACTGCCGTGTCTCTGGATAATGTGTTAGAATTATGATTATAGGTGTTGTAATATTTCGGTGATTATTTATGTATGCCCGTTGATTCGTGGTGGGCCTTCGATTCTTACGTCGGGCAAAATGTTTTTGGGTTTTTCCCGTTAGGAATTTCTTGGTAGCAGCCTGCAGTTTGGAAGCTGGTGGTGTGACACCCCCGTGTCACGGAAAGCACATAAAGGCGTTGGTTCTGCGGCTGATCTCTTTCTGGTTATTTCGGATGCTGTCCCATCGGACTATGAGAGCGAGGGAATAGGGAATGCCCCTCTGTTTGCACAAACTTATGCTCTATAATATTCTTTGCGTACTTGGCTAGCCTCCATTGAGATTGACCGTCGTGACCGAAATTCAGTCACGAGAATTATCAGGTATTTCATGGAAACAACATAACACATACCATCACGCCTGTATTCCCCGGAGGGTTAGGCAGAGGTGTACCAATGTACACCCACAGTTCGCCGGTATGTTTTAGGTCCCATGTAATAGGGGGCGAGCCTATTGCCAGTAACCGGGCACAAATCCTAACTCCGAGCTGCTACTGAGAATTTCATAGAAAAACCCAATAACACTTTTTGCTCGACCTGGGAATCGAACCCAAGACCTCTAGCGTAGCAGTCGCACTTAGCACCACTAGGCTACCGAGGCAGTTAAATGCAAATATGTACATGAATTAGGTATATGTATATCCGATCGCAGAAGGGTATCCAAAAATATGGAATGTATAATGGGATGGCAACACTGAAATTAGCGGCAAAAACGGAACGAACAGAAAAGATGGTGGAAGGTAAGGTAAGTTTTTAGTTTTTTTTTTAAGTTTTAAGTTAACTTGCCATTTGTGCTCACGGCTCGTGGCGACTACTATACATCATCTTCCTGCCCTTATCCCATGTTACTTGGGGTCGGCGCAACACGTTTTCTTCTTCCATGCTCTCCTGTCAACCGTCATGCTATTGCTGACTCCCTTCTCTTTCATATCATTCTTCACGCAATCCATCCATCTTTTCTTTGGCCTCCCTCTTCCCCTCCATCCATCCACATTCATATTCATAACTCTTTTGGTCACATGCGTCTCATCCCTCCTCTTCACATGCCCATACCAAGACAAACTGTCCCCTTTCAACTTTTCTGTCACTGGCGCTACTTTCAAACTTCCTCTAATATACTCATTCCTTACCTTATCCATTCTTGTCACACCACACATCCACCTCAACATTCTCATCGCCGCTATATGCAATCTTTTTTTCATCCGTCTTCTTCACAGCCCAACATTCCGATCCATACAATACGACAGGTCTTATCACGGACTTGTAGATTTTCCCCTTTAAGTTAAGGGGCATCAGTAGGTCGCAAATTATTCCAGTGACCTGTTGCCATTTCATCCACCCGGAGTTGATCCGGTGCGTTACGTCTAGGTCTGACGACTGCTATACACATCTCTGATTAAAAAAGTAGTTTTTTTTATTGGAGGAGGCGTAAGTTCAGCATTGGCCAGCTATAGGCTTATAATTATGATGATGAATAGGAGAAAACTTTAAGGGCTATGTCTTTCTATGGGCATGTGAAATTTCTTGCCCATTTTTCTCCACAGCAAACTGCTTTATGTTTTGGAATGTGTGTTTTGTCTGTGGTTTTGAAGCTCGCAAACGGATAGCCCAAATTCGTTGCAATTTTTTTTTGGTTTCCTAAATTATTTTACAATAATATTCAATTTACTTTTTCCTTTCGACAATATTGGCCAATCACACCATTCTTGTACTAACTATAAGTCATTTCAGTAAGAATAGTGCTGTACTTCGGTGTGTCGTGTGGAACCTCGGGTGACGTGCGGAGGTGTCAGGTTACAGTGAGGTGGGCCTGTCTATCGAGAACCATGAAACAAGAAAGTACTGACCGCCGTATTTTTTGAATACTGACACTGCGGCCTCGCTTGATGGAGTTTGAGAAAGTTTTTTTTTACCACGGTATTGACTAAAGGAGTGTCGGAATTGTATTAGTAGTTTGGGAGATTAGAGCGTTCATGAAACCCAGTAAACCACTTAACAAAGGCGAAAGTATTTATTATGAAAAAATTAGATTTAAAAAAAAAACCTTAATATTAACAAAAAAAAAACAAAATTATACTTAATTAATACAACAAGCACAATATGAATCACTAGCATAAAACTTACATAAGTAATAATAAATTGCAAAAAAGGAAGCATATAGGGCATCAAAAAACTCATCCGCATCGCTGTCAATGGGACAAGTGCCAAAAGGCTGGCAGCGTTGCCACGTTGTATGGCAATGCTGATTCTTTGGCCCAAGAAAAGGCCAGCCCTTTGCGATATTTTTTTTGTTCTAGACCACACCTAGGAACTTTCTGTTAAGATTTAAAAGGTCAAAGATGTAACTTTTTTTCAACGCCGATGCAAAAATGACGGGGTGTTATAACTTTAACGTGTCTGTGTGTGTGTCTGTTTATGGCATCGTAGCTCCCGAACGCATAAACCGATTTCGATTTTGTTTTATTTGTTTGAAAGGGTAATTAGTCGAGAGTGTTGTTAGCTTTGTTTGATGTAAATCGGTTCAGCGGTTTCAAAGTTATCAGCTCTTTTGCTAGCTACGGTAGGAAATTTAATTCTTTTGTCGGGGATTACTTAAAATTTTTTATTTGTGTTCTGGTTTTTAATGACCAGTTTGCTTGCTTTTCCGACGACCAACATCATAATGATATTATAATATGTACTAACTAGATACCACCCGCGACGCGTCCGCGTCGAAGTTGGTGTATTATATCCTATCAGTACCAGCTCGGAGTTTGGATTTGTGCCCGGTTAATGGCAATAGGCTCGCCCCCTATTACATGGGACCTAAAATATACTGGTGAACTGTGGGTGTACGTTGGTACACCTCTGACTAACCTTTCGGGGAATACAGGCGTGATGGTATGTTAAACTGCCTTGGTAGCATAGTGGTCCTAAGCGCGACTGCTACGCTAGAGGTCTTGGAGTTAGGATTTGTGCTCGGTTAATGGCAAAAGGGTCGTACTAAACATAACAGCGGAATGTGGATGTACATTGGTACTCCTCTGCCTAACCCTTTGCGGAATACAGGCGTGATGGTATGTATAATAAACTTGTTTGCTTGTTGTAATTCGAATTCCATCAAGATTTGGAATCCGTTTATTACTCACATAGGTAACCAACACTTTCCTCCGACCATACCAGACCACGGGACGTTTCAGTAAGTCGTAAATAAACCGGGAAGGCATGACGCCACACCGTGTGAGAATCCCGGGAATTCGGGTCGCGACGCGACGCGGGATAATGAAATTAAGTGTTTTATTGACGTCACTATAATTTTATTGTGTTTACAACTTTGTTTTTAAATTTTATTAAAGTTATTTAGTTAGTTATTAATTTGAAATTATAGTATGTACTGTCGTGAGATATGTATCCAAAAGTGATACATTTTTTTTTTATAATTCTCTAGCTTCTGCTCGTAACTTCGTTCGCGTAGATTTTTCACCTCCATTAGGTTACGTCTTTGGTTACTGCTCCGCAACTATCGGTCGTAGCGTGATGTTATAAAGCCTATAGCCTTCCTCGATTAATGGACTATCCAACACAAAAAGAATTTATCAATTCAAACCAGCAGTTCCTGAGATTAGCGCGTTCAACCAAACAAACAAACAAACTCTTCAGTTTTATAATATTAATATAGATAATAATTAATAGTAGTAGTAGAGCTGGTTGTGAAGGAGCTCGTACTACACTACAACCATACATGTTTCGGCCGCAAAGCAGCGTCACTGTGTTCCGGTTTGAAGGGTATGGGTGCCGGTGTAATTACAGGCACAAGACACATTTCAACTTTGCCTCTGGGATGGCAACGCATTTGCAAGGCCTTTGATATTGCAGATGTCTATAGACGGTGACCACTAAACATCAGGTGGGCCGTGGGCTTGTTTGCGATCTAATGACATAAAAAAAATGTGTAAAAAAAAGAATACTAATATGGATCTATCATCATCCATATTAATATTTTTGTTATGTTGTTGTTTCCTATATATTACAGTTTGTCATCGAAACGCTAAGAGAAGAAGATTATTTTTAACCTCAGACGCTAAAATGACGGGGTGATATATGTTTGACGTGTGTCTGTCTGTCTGTGGCATTGTAGCTCCCGAAAGCATGCGCCGATTCTGTGTTTGAAAGGCTAATTGGTCGGGAGTGTTCTTAGCGTTGTTTGTTTGAAATCGGTTCAGCGGTTTCAAAGTTATCAGCTCTTTTGTTAGCTTCGGTAGTGATTTTTTTCTTCTGTCGGGGGTTACTTAAAATGTTTAATTTTGTGTTTTTTGTTATTATAACAATTCCTGTGTCATGTCAGGTGCTGGACTATTAAAATATAATGACTAGGTAATTACTATAGATATAAGTACTTACAATAACGGTTTGAATTTGAATGTCATTTTCAATTAAATAGGTGCGGACTGAAAATCTGCATACCCAAGAAATATAAGTTAAAATAAGTTTTGTTTAATTAAAAAAAGTATAGAAAAGAATAATACTTATTGTTACATTTATTTATAAAAGAAACAGTCACATTTATTCATCATATAATTTGAATCGTGGAAAAGAGACAGCCTGTGCGAAAGAGATAGAAAGCCAAAGGCTTCGCAGGTGGGCGTGGTTACAACAGACGCACCCACTGAGAGCAGTAATATTTCCAATCATTTCCCTTCGATTTGAAATAATGAATTTCGGAACTGAAATTTAAGGAAAGTGGTTAGCAGAAATGCAAATATAATAATTACGAAAAACATGTAGAATGGATTATTATATTGATTTGGGAATTAATTAATTCCCTGTAACTTTTGCTTGCGACTTCGTCCGTGATACCCTCTATTATCTCAGATGTAAAAAAAAAACACGGAATAAAAAGTAGCCTATGTCCTTGCTTAGGCTTCAAGCTTTGTCTGTACCAAATTTCATCGAAATCGGTTTAGTGGTTTAGCCATAAACGCGTAACAAACAAGAGAGACAGAATCCAGTCTCTACATAGATCATAGTCGCTTTCCTCAGTCTGTACGCTTAGATCTTTTAAATCACGCAACGGATTTTGATATGGTTTTTGTTAATAGATAGAGTGATTCAAGAGAAAGATTTATACGTAAAGAAAATCACGCTACGACCAATGGGAGCGGAACAGTAACCAAAGACGTAACTGAGAGTGGGTGACACTGCAGCGTATATAGTTGATATCAAATAAATGAAAATTAAGTTAAAAATTTGCTGCTGAATGTGCATACTGTCGGAAGTATGAAGAAAAATTAGGGAAATCGATCCAAATTCAAATTCTCACGCATTCATCTTGTTTCTCATCCACAAATCTTTGTGATAACGTGTAATAAAGTGCATTATGGGAAGTACAATGCCTCAATTACTGAAGCACGTTACAAGTACCCTTGGTGCAGTCAATTATGGTGGGAAGTTAGGGTGGTTCCGTATCTAAAAGAATTATTTTTTGTTCGCGGTAAAGGAAAACCACATACATACCATCACGCCTGGATTCCCCGAAGGGTTAGGCAGAGGCGTAACAATGTACACCCACAGTTCGCCGGTATGTTTAGGTCCCATGTAATAGGGGGCGAGCCTATTGCCATTAACCGGGCACAAATCCTAACTTCGAGCTGCTACTGAGAATTTCATAGAAAAACCAAATAACACTTTTTGCTCGACCTGGGAATCGAACCCAAGACCACCAAGCGTAGCAGTCGTGCTTAGGACCACTTGGCTACCGAGGCAGTTAAAAAGAGCATTAACCCAATTAAAATCACCTAACAATTACCCTAGTTCACGGCACATTAATCTATGGTTTTATTCACTCGCCGCGGGACCCCAAACCGTGGCAAACATTATGGGCTTTTACGTCGTTACTCAGCATATTGTTAGCACCCCATGACGTGATGGGGTGATGGTTTAAACCCCCTGATACACTTATAATAAGGGCGTGAGTTGTTGGCATTTTTTGTGTAGATTTTTGGTTTTCGTAATTTTGATGTTGCTACTCGTACCTTCTTGACTTGTTATGTATGACTAGCTGTTGCCACCGACTTCGTACGCGTGGTTTTTTCCACCCGCATTAAGTTAAGTCTTTGGTTACTGCTCCCCTCCCGTATGTCGTAGCGTGATGTTATATAGCCTATAGTCTTCCTCGATAAATGGACTATCTAACACAAGAAAAAAATTCAATTCCAACCAGTAATTCCTGAGATTAGCGCGTTCAACCAAACAAATAAACGAACAAACAAACTCTTCAGCTGTTTAATATTAGTAAAGATTAAGAAATGGGAACTGAATTTTAGTATGACATTGTTATTGTATGGTTTGCATTATAATATACTTAATCACTGTTTTTACGGGGAAAAGCAACAATAATATTGTAACCAGGATTTTGCAAAGACCTTATTGAAAAGTATTTGTGGAGTTTTTTACACGTTCTTCTTCATAGAGACCTACCTACGTTTCAGAACAAGCAACTAGCCTCAACTTTTTGACTTATTGACCGAATTTATTACGATTCAAAAGTGCCAGTAAATGGTCTAATTAACAAAAAAAAAACTAGCTGTACCCTTCGCGAACTTATCTGCGTTCAGTTACGTCTTTGGTTACTGCTCCGCTCTCTTTTGTCATAGCGTGATGATCTATATTATGTAGAAACCTTCTTCTTGAATCACTCTATTTATTGATGAAATACGCATTAAAATTCGTTGTGGAGTTTAAGAGATCTAAGCGTACAGAAGGACAGACGACGGGATGCGACTTTGTTTTTATACTATGTAGAGATCGCTTCTTTCATTTATAATCATTTGCTGTGGGGTTTCATAAAATAGAAGGGCTGTTAAGTGTTACGTTGCCTCAATAATTTAGGAGATCTGACTACCCTGTTCGTGTCTAAGTCACAAGCAGGACTGCTAAGCATGAGGTTCGATTCCCAAATGGAGCCAAGTGTTTTTCCATTACTAATTTCTCAGTAGCAGAACTAAAGTTTAAAAGTTGGTGGTGTGACACCCCCGTGGCTCGGAAAGCACGTAAAGCCGTTGGTCCTGCCCTGATCTCTTCCCTGACGTGTCGGATTGCCTTTCCATCAGACTATGACAGTAAGGATAGAGGGAGTGCACTATAAAACTTATTTCCTGTGTACCTACTTCGCTAATTTACATTGAGAATATTATTATTTATTATCAGTTTAGGAATCTCGCTAAACTAAACTGTCATTTGCCTAGTACTTAGCTTCTGAGTTCTAACTGCTTGTTTAAAAGGACTGTGTCTATGTTATCCCACACAGAAAGCATACGCTTCACTGCATAATTAGTCTCGAATATCCAAATAATCGAAGTCCCTTTGTGTTTTTTATACTGCGCTATCTTCGACTGCACTTCGGCGTCTTTCAAGCGGATTTGACAGAGGTACTGTTTATCTTGTCATCTCTTGCTATTGTTGGCTGTTACTCTATTACGCTGTTACAGCTTTTTCCTATGTGGCAATTATTTAGTGAACAGTGGAGTACTTTGAAGTTGAGTAGGTAGTCTACTTGACTGTTAAGGAGAGTACCTATTGAGGCATACTTCATCATGCACTACCGGCTTCTTTCCTCTAGAGGTGAAATATAACCATACTTCCTTCGTATGTATTTTTTTCACACGAGTTAAGTTACGTCTTTGGTTATTACTCTGCTCCCTTGTGGCGTAGCGTGATGTTATATAGCCTATACTATTCCTAATAAATGTGGCTATTATATAGAAAAAGATTTTTCCAATCTGACTGGCAGTTCCAGAGATTAGCGTGTTTATACAAACAAAACAAAAAATCTCTTCGGCTTTTATTACTATGCCTAGTAATGTAAAAACATATCTTAAGGTCTTGGTAATAGAGTAACTATCCATCAATGAAATAATTTTAGCGCTGTCAAACAAACGAACTCTTCAACTTTATAATATTTGTATAGACTGTGCCCCGTTGGTCTCGTGGTGGCAAGCAGGACTGTTGAGCGTGAGGTCCTGGCTTTGATTCCCAGGTCGGGCTAAAAGTTCTAGTCGGATGTTCCATTAGGAACTTCTCAGTAACAGCCCGGAGTTTGGAAGTTGGTGGTGTACGCCCTCGTGTCTCGGAAAGCACGTAAGCCGTTGGTCCTGCGCCTGATCTCTCCTCAGTTGTGTCGGATTGGAGTCTAATCGGACTGTGAGAGTAAAGGAAGAGGGAGTGCACCTGTGTTTGCGCAAACACTCGTGCTCTATAATACGAGTAACTCTATAATACTTGGCTAGTCTGAGAATATACATAGATGTGCAAATGTGCATGTCTGTTACCTATTCGTTTTTCTAAGTACCTTTGGGAAATCATCAGATGACATCTTCACTCGCAAGGGAGCGTCGGACTCTTTCTGGCTACAATCCATCCGAGGTCCTCCAAATGCCCATTGCGTTCCAGGGCCGCGGTGACTCTTATGAACAAATTCCGCAACCCTGGATGTCTGTTAGGTACCTACAATACCAGTCCAGCTTACAACCATTCTCTGTTAGTCTTCTATCTCAACCTTCATCCCCAAACATATGTCATTCGCCACATGTTTGGTGCCAATCCATCTTGCCCCAGGATGTTAATCCCTTAGTATATCTAAATAAACATCCGATTTTATTTAAACCCCATCTAATCGGGAGCTTACCTACAGCTTCCTCAATTGTATAGTTTTATCTCATGAATGATCTGTAGACTTTTGTTGTTGAATTGTTTGGTACTTGACTGTTCAAGGGTGGTTTTCAATGTGCTCGTTTATTATGTCAATTTGAAAGGTTCCGTAGGTATATTTAAAGATTTATCGTAGGGCAGAAATTTTGCTAAGGGATTTATGTTTTTGACTGTAGAGAGAAATCCAGTCTTTTTTAGTTTTTATTAATCTGTGGTCTCCTTAATTATGTTTCATCATTTTAAAATTAAATTGTAATGCTATTATGGATTTGCATTAATTCCATTTAACATACCATCACGCCTGTAATCCCCGAAAGGTTAGGCAGAGGTGTACCAATGTACACCCACAGTTCGCCGGTATGTTTTAGGTCCCATGTAATATGGGGCGAGCCTATTGCTATTAACCGGGCACAAATCCTAACTCCGAGCTGCTACTGAGAATTTCATAGAAAGACCCAATAACACTTTTTGTTCGACCTGGGAATCGAACCCAAGACCTCTAGCGTAGCAGACGCGCTTAGGACCAGGACCGCTGAGGCCATTTAATAAGTAAAAAACACAAACTTAATGATTTTTAAATGTTTTATGGAATCTTTGCTTAATAAATCAGCAGTATCAATTTATTTACAGTACCAAATAAAAAATATATTGCTAGAGAACTGCCAAAACTCACTTGGACCCCAAAACGTCATCCCGCCAAAAAAAGATGGCTACCGCTAAACGTCAAACTACAATGGCGGGCCGAACACAAAAGGCAACAAAAGAACAAACAGCCGTGTAATGATCGCATTCAATGCATTATACAAATAACAAGAGATATTCAACATTTTTTGTCAACTTTATGAAGAGACCTATAAAGTTCATTTTAGAAGTAATTTTTTTTTTACTTTTTTTGTAGAATTCTATGCGTTGAGGGTTTAATTCGTGGTTCGTTCAATTTGTCATTATTATGATTTCATCTTTTATTATTTAGTCCAGTACTCTTTCTTTCTCCCTCTCTCATCTCTTCGTGGTTTAGAAAGCAAATACGTTTACTCTTTCATCGTTTTCAATTTCAAATTGTCCTTTAAAAACGTAGTCTCTGCAAACTAGTAATGGTCACAACTTAAGTGTTACAAACATAAAATCCCAATAAAATACTTAAACAAAGAAAGCCCTTTGAAATAAACGGAACCATATTATGCAAAGAAAGCACAATTGTTTCCGAAAGGTGCATTACTAAAGAATAGAACCCGAAATGAACAAACGATCGCCTCCTTTGATATTTGGAGCAAAGTTCTACATTGCAGTGATGTTAAGAGTTGACGTAACGATTCCGATACGACTTTTGACAAAGGTCATCACGAAATACTTGGAAAAATTCATTATTATATTTATGCAAGTGTTACATTTTATTGCATACTTATGTGTTTACATACATTCATTAATTACATATTTTTTTAAATAATTTTATTGAAATTATTAAAAAATTATACATTGCGATGTGATAAACAAAAACTTCTATGACGAAAGTGTCTCCCAGGGATCTATAATGTGGCCTACTTTGTGCATATTCTGCAAACAGCTAAAACGTTTGATAAGCGTGAGCTATAGTAATTAATTATTGCTGATTGTGCCATTATTAAAATAGCAGAAGATGTTCTAATTGTAAGAACAGCTGAAGTAGTTAGTTTTGCAAATCTGTGTCAGAGAGGATAGTTGGGTCAGCAGTAATCATTGCTAAAACGATTATTTTAACATACATGAATATTATGTAGGTCTGTAATATGCTTACTGTTTTAATATCAGTTGTTTTTTCGAAAAGTTAAGAACAATGATACATTAGTTACCATTACATATTATGGTTTTAGAAACGCTTTTTGATTTATAAAATGTCTTACTGGCCCAGTGGTTAAGGTGCCCGAATCATGCTTGAGGTTGCGGATTCAATAACGGGCAAGTACTTATGTGCACTCCAAAATATTAGATATCACTAACATCGGTGAAGGAAAACACCGTGAGGAAACCTGGACATATAATTTATGTAAGTCTGAGAGTAAGCGTGATGGTGATCAATCCTCGTGACTCAGAAGAGGTTGCAGTCAATAAAAGGTTCCTTTTTTTGTACTATTAGACCAAATGTAGTAAACATAATTTCAGATCTAACTAATGATATATTATTTCAGAAAAACGTTGAGGAATTAGAGAAATAACGTACCTCTAATTCATAACCTGTCGCCGTCGCTGTACCGTCAAATATAAACGAAGTAAAACATAATCCCTAACGAACAATGCAGTGTTAATATTTGTTCACGTGCTCATTGGTACTTCACGATTTATATGAGAACGTCTTAATCAAGTGCAATTGAATGAAATAGGATGACTATGCGTTGTGTTCAGTTTAAGTGTGACTGGTCTTAAAATACCCAAGCCTGATAAATTTTTTGTTTTTCCTAATTATGTTAAAATTCTTGTTGTAGAATATAGGTAAGGTTCATAGAGAGTCTTTGGAGAGAAAAGAGTTTTACCATCATACCATCACACCTGCATTCCCCGAAGGGTTAGGCAGAGGTGTACCAGTGTACACCCACAGTTCGCCGGTATGTTTAGGTCCCATGTAGTCCCATGTAGTAGTATGTCCCATAGAGGGCGAGCCTATTGCCATTAACCGGGCACAAATCCTAACTCCGAGCTGTTACTGAGAATTTTAAAACAACATGTTATGCTAAAAGAAACATGGTGCAGTTTATTTATATCTAATTTTGTCAACATTATATAAAAAAAAATATGTACGATGTAATATTTTCACGCCCACGATGATTTAAATGTGCTGAAATATGAATAATTCTTCAGTCAAAGCCAAATCATTAAAAGACACAGAAAAGAAAATGGAATATTCATAGTTGCCCCTTACAAAATGTAAAAGTTGGCTCATAGGAAGAACACATACCATCACGCTTGTATTCCCCGAAGGGTTAGACAGAGGTGTGCCAATGTACACCCACAGTTCGCGCGGTATGTTTAGGTCCCATGCAATAGGGGGCGAGCCTATTGCCATTAACTGGGCACAAATCCAAACTCCGAGCTGCTACTGAGAATTTCATAGAAAAGCCCAATAACACTTTTGCTCGACCTGGGAATCGGACCCAAGACCTCTAGCGTAGCAGTCACGCTTAGGACCACTAGGCTAATGAGGCAGTTATGGTCGTAGGAAGAATTTCAGAAAAAATCGGCTTCTGGTAGCACTGTCAATAGTATTTCTTTTTTCAGCTTTCTCATAGAACACAAACATTTAGTCGAACCAACTGAATCGAGATGAAAACATTAATGAAAGTCCATCGACTCCGCGACCCGCATCGCCCACCACGTCTATCACATTCAAAATTAGCAACCAACCACCTAATTGACCAAGAAAGACTTTCTTCGCAGCCGTTACATCATGAACACCGGATGATTTAATCATGTCAGTTGGAACGAACCTAATTCTCGCATTGTGGGACGCAACAAAAATATCCACACTGTCTCACAAATCGCTAACCGGTGATAGTCAAGAATCCGCCTACATAACAAACCCAATTGTTTCACGAAACTGAAAAATGGCGAACCTACACACCAACCAATAGGAGGCGGTACCCTTCAACAGTTCAAAACCACCCTATTGGACAATTCCATCTCTTTAATTCATCTCAGCCAATCGGAGGGTCCGACGGAAGTTCAAGTCAAACCAGTTCCATTTTAGCGTTCGAGCGGCGCGCACGCGTTTCAAATTTGGTATTGACGGCATTTAAAAAAATCGGATTTCGAACTCATTTCGTGTTGTATGCCAGTGTGTTTAGTTGCCGGTGTTTTGCTATGTTCGATATATAAATTCGTAACGGTTTTCTTAGTTTTGAATAGTTAATCGTAAATAGGTTGTGTTTCGTCATTGGTGGGGGTATTATTTTTAGCATTTAGCTTGTTAAAGCTGTTGGTGTGATGTGAGACTGATCTTAATTTAGCGGTGCACATGAGTGTGAGTATGCCACGGCCTGTCTTCCTTATTTTTAAAGCTCGACTGCCCGTCGGTAAGCGTGTTTGTTTAGCGCCACATTTTTAGTTTTTAAAAACGAAGTGAGACTTATTTTTCACTCTACTCGTAACAGATTCCATTAAAATTTTACACGAAATAGAATTAGAAGTGACTGTCCCAAAAGATTCTACAAGAAAAATTAACTAATCTGACAGAAAATCTACCTTAGAAATTAATTAAACTCCTGCGCATAATTTGCGCGGAATGCCAGAGAACAGTTTGATGTTGTAAACAGATTTATGTATTACATTTAATAAACTAAAAAAACCGCACGATAAAAATTGTTTTAAGAAACATGCAATTAGGATTATAAGAGATGAAAATTGGATTTATGTATAACTAGATCAGAATAAAGTACCTGGATATCGGCTAATAGAGAAAGAAGAAGATAATGTATAGAAGGAACATAATGTACATATTGTACCAGCCGTTAATTGATTTGGATGACAATGAATATAATAATTGTTTACTTGGAAATCTTGACTTCTTTCGCGACGTTGTCAATATATACAATGTGAGTACTGTAGTTATTGTGCCGATAGTATTGACGGCTTACGGTATAATAGCCAAGAGCCTCGGCCAACATCTCAGGAGGCTTTCATTAGGCAGCTGGAACAAGGGCTTGATTTAGAAAGCGGTACTCCTGGATACAGTTTGTATTGTCCGGAGATTCCTCTCAAGAGCTCTGACCTGTAGTTTGGACACTGTTCCTGAGACTGGTGGGCTACTATTTGGTCTAAATTGGTAAAATAGTTGTAATAATTGTTTATTTGTAAACATTATATTGTATACAATGATGTTAAAAGAAGGGACGAACTCCTAGGCTAAGAGCCTGTGTTTTAGAAGTCAATGATTCTTACAGATGTGCAGATGACAAACAACTGGAATTTGCTGCCATGCAAGTCTTGTAACCTACTAAAACAATTACAGAAATGCTGCATAAAATTTACGTCAATCATAAACTTATTGCTCACAAGACGATGATGATAAAGAAAATGAGCTGACCAAATCATATTTGATAACTGATGCATCTACATTCCATTAAAACTGTGTCGCCGGTCTATTCCGTAGAAATCTTTGTCAGTGAATTTAAGTGAAGTGAGGTCGAGGTGAGTTGTTATCCTACCATGCTAGGTAATGACAACTCACTTTAAAAGCCCACGTCATTCGCCGAGGGATCTTTTTATTGAGTCGATGTACGTTTGGTGCATACTAAATAGATTCTGAAGATGGTTGATTCTATTGCATTTAAAAAAATCCTAAAGAACTGGCACAAATATCAAAAACAAACAAGGATAAGAAAAGCAGTTGGCCATTGGGAATACAAACATATGAATTTCAGATATTTCCCAACACAAACATATTTAATTGATGAAATCGAAGATTAGTTGTTCATAAAAGAGTCCAAAATCTCGAATGTTGCATATAATCATCACAGTCATTCCAAAAACAAAAACAAAAAAAAAAACAATATATTTCAAATTAAGAACGCACATAACTTCCGCTTGGCCGATGTTAAAAACCTCTTTAGTGTTAATCTCCATAGAGAACTTCTTTGTTCATCTGATTTCGTAATATTTTCATTTCAGTTAATTTTATATCGCTTCTGTGTAAAATTTACCGTGAAAGATGGGCGTTAACGTTTATCGGTTCATTAATTTTCATAGATTTGTTAAAGGAGTTAGGAACATACATCAATGGCGTTGATTTCTTAATAAGGAGCTGCTATGTTATTAAAGATCAAAGAAAAACGCATATCTCTTTTTGTAACACTACCAAATACATTCAACAAGCTTAATAAGAACCTCGACCTTATTAGTTGTGAGTTTAGACAATCTAATGTTCTAAGGCTTGTTGGCACCGGTCGGGATTTTTTTTTAATCCAAGTTATTGCTGACACGGGTCCTTATGAAGGACATATTATTATTTGTACTATAAGCTCGTGTTTTAACTAAAAATTATCTAGTTGAGTAGACGTATTTTTAGGAGAATCTCTGCCATTAGATGTACAGTCGTACTATACGGTAAACTCATTGAAAGTTATTATGTCAAGTGCACATAACAAAGAAGCTTTGAGTCAGCGCAAAAAAAAACTGATATTATAGAATTAATTCTGATTTGGCCGAAAAAATTAGGCTACGCAGGTTTTCATAGAGTATGGTTGAAATATAATGCGCTATATTTAGATGTAAAACCAATAAACAGATTCGGTTGCCCATTTTCTGTCTTAACCTACAAACAGTACTGCGGTTGTCATTTGTACATAAATTAATTCGGTTTCTGGAACAGTTCGGTTCTGCCAGAAACATAGATACTGTAAAGGGTCTGGCTGAAAAAGCCAAATGCAAACTTTTTAAACGAGTTTATGTTTTATCAGACTTTAAAATAAGTATTTAAAACGAAGAGTGACAGGCCGTGAGTACAGCTGTCAGCTTAAATAAAAATTGATAAAAAATATGATAATATTTAGTACAAATAATAATATCATAAATGCGAAAGTTTCTGAGGATGGATGGATGGCCACCAAGCCGACGCGAACGGCCCACCTGATGGCAAGTTGTCACCTCTGCCTATAGACATCTGCAATACCAGAGGCCTTGCAAATGCGTTGCCATCCCAGACACAAAGTTAAGTTGTCTTATATGCTTGTAATTTCACCGGCACCCATACCCTTCAAACCGGAACACAGCAACGCTGCTTTGCTGCAGATATAGGTATGGCGGTAGTACTTCCCCGGACGAGCTCCTTTACAAAGAGCTCTGCTACTACTAAATAAATAAACAACATTTTCAAGAGCAGCAAAAGAGTATAGCTCCCATACCACATGGCTGGTTAACAGTCCAATGAATCACCATTCATTGATTGACATTCATAGCAATGAACACATACAATCTAATCAGTATGACTCGTTCTAATTATTGCCCTGTGTGAAGTGGTAGCCAGCGTGACTGTTAAGCTTGGTTTTTTGGCAAAAAAAAACGCTAAACATTGTGTTTACAGGTGCATGCAACAAACATACAGAAGTTCGTAATAATTTAACACACCATCAAGCCAGTATTCCCCGAAGGGATAGGCAGAGCTGGTGTACCAATATACACCCACAGATCGTCGGTATGTTTTAGTCCCATGTAATAGGGGGCGAGCCTATTGCCATTAACCGGGCACAAATCCAAACTCTGAGCTGCTACTGAGAATTCAAAAGAAAAACCCAATAATACTTTGCTCGACCTGGGAATCGAATCTAAGACCTCTAGCCTAGCAGTCGCGCTTAGGACCACTACACAAACGAGGCAGTTCATAACATTAACATTTTTTAATTGTAAAATAAATTGAACTTTTACCTTCAATATCTCCATAACCAGTGGGTTCCCAAGTATGATCCTATTGATTGGAAGAACATTGTCTTTCAGCTTCGCTAAGTGTCTGTTTATACCCTTTATGTTCATCATTATATCAGCGGTTCGACGTCCACTGCTGGACATAGGTCTCCCCTGAAGATAGCCACAATTACCGGTCTTGCGCGTCATCTTGCGATTTCCCGCGACCAGGTCTTCGGTCAGCCTGGTGGAGAGCCTTCGCACGCTGAGTCTTTCGATGTGTGTGTTGCCTCTCGACAGCCTTACGACGCTTAGGCGGTTAGCCCACTGCATTTTAACATCGTATACAGCAGTTTCTATTTGTATAGAAAACACGCCTAGGATCACACACTGCCGACGCGTTTACGCGCGGGATTTTTGTGCCCGCGCAAGGCGCCCCGCGGCGGTAAGACGCTTTGCCAGTGGGTGAACCGCCTTACGGCCATCCATTCTACGAGCTGCTTATTACCACTTGAGTTTCGCCAATTTGAGAGCTGTCGCCTACCTTGGTTCTTCTGTAGATCTCCTCATTTTCTTGTTCGGTCTAGCAGAGAGACCCCCAGCATAGCCCTCTCCATTGCGCTCTGAGCGACTTCAAGTTTCCTTATGAGGCCCATAGTATGACACCACGTTACAGCGCCGTGCCCGTTCTGTTATATCATCTTAATTAGCACCCTGTCACAATAACGAAGATCATCGGCCTCTCCTATAGCTTAACAAACGTTTGTCAGTACGAGGGTTGCCAAATGCTCCACATTCAACGTCTCATTAGTGTTTGGCAGACAGGAGACTACAGAATAATGTTTTAATACAATATGTTTTGTAGTGGGAGCTCTTGTGTCGCTACGAGACACTAGTTCAAGAAATAGTTAAAGGTTTGGAAGATTCGAATTTTGAAAAAGAAGAAGAGAATTAGGAAAGAGTTTGTCCAAAAAGTTAGTGATGGTCGTAATTACCTACAATGTATCCATTAAATTACGAGAACCTAAATAATAACACATCCATCACGCCTGTATTCCCCGAAGGGTTAGGCAGAGGTGTATCAGTATACACCCACAGTTCGCCGGTATGAACCTAAATAATGATTCCAAAATAAATTACTATCTAAATATACAGTTCTTTTTAGCGTATCGAAGGCAAATATAATTAGGTATTAAATAATATTATTTTGTTAGTGGACTATTTGGCCCTGAAAAGCTAGTTAGAGCTTAAATTTGCCATGGTGGTGAAAGGGCTTATGTTTAGAGTACATTTCAAATTAATCAGCGTTTAATACCTAAAAAAACTTTAATTACTTTCTTCAAAAAATGAGCAATATTTTGTCGACACGATTGGCGCAGTGACGGAGCGATTGGCTGCTGCGCTGCGATTTGCAGGTTCGGCTCCTATACGGAACGAATATTTGTGTGACCTACTGACAGTTTTTCCGTGTCTGGCTGTTAGTGTATGTGAGTTTATATCCATGTTCTTCTAAAAACATCTCAGCTAAGTTGATTCCTTTCCATTTACTAGCAAATGTTACCATCATACAAAAATATTCTACCCTACACCATTCATGCCAATAATAAGTATAAATACATACATATAGCCATTTAATATTCACTTGATATAAAGCCTCCGTCGATCCCTTAACTCGTTGAGAAGTGACAAGGTGGCCCTCTCAAACTAGAGACCACACGGCAAGGACCATAAATGGCTCTTATGAAATTATAGAGGTGTACCTCACGGAATAAAACGTATTTTGTAACTTAATCGTTGTAAAAGTCTTGGTGAAAAAAGGCTTGATGTCAGTGATAACTTTTGAAGAAGAATAAACAATGTTCGTATTGAAGTGAAGCCGAATGACTAAAGGAGTTATCCATTCTAATGTTACAAGCTAAAGTAGCGCTGTTTGTCTGTATGTTTGGGACGTTATCAGGACAAAATTATTGGACCGATGGTAATGAAATTTGACATAGTTTAGGATCTGAATAAGAATTTGAGCTAGTTTCCAATCTGCGACTATTTCTGTATTTGCGATGACCGACATATATGTGGACGAAATCGGGGGCAAAAGCTTAAGTTCACAACCAACCATGTCAAAAACGGAAAAGTATGATAGGTATCAAATACAGATGGAATGGTAATCAGTTTGTTGTCGCCATTCGTCGATTTGATCCATAGACACCACATCAAGGGTTTGTCTATGGAAAAACACAAAACGCTAACAATCTTTTTTCAAAATCACTCATAAAAAAACTATGACGTTTCACTAGGAAACAATAACCTCAATACTTTAGAACCTCCTTCGTTTTTTAAAAACATTCGAAAGACAAAAAAATGGAGATCTTCGTAAAACCATCAAATCGAGTTTTATCGGGCAATTAATTAAATTTTTCAATAATATTATCCCAAAAACATATGTTACGAGTGTTCCTAAGTTTATTATAAGCTATCGGCCGTAAGTCGTGGTGTAATATGGTCTTACATGGTCATTAATTAACCTCCTGCAGGTCTGGGAACATAAAAGTACCATTTTATGGGCCCTCGATAAAATCTGGGTTCAATTGAGTTAGGCCTATTTGTGCGTTCTGTTGGATCGTTTTCTTAATTGATAGTTTTGTCAAATGGGCGACGGCAGTTGGAGATTTTAAGGCTTTTTAATTTGAATTTAGAAGGTAAAGGTACTTAGTGGCAGTAGTTAGTTAATATTGGAGTTTATTCATAGTATAGTACTAGTATGGTCAAATTACTCAAATGTTTTTGGACAGTGCGGTTTTTCGACATATTGTACACATTGTATGTAAGGATCGTATCAGGTGGCGTTCGGTTGTTTCTGCTTACCCCCATGGCAAAAGGCGTGAGTTTATATATGTATGTAAAAGTACCAAGTACCTCCAGTATTTTATAAGTGGTGGAAGGGACATCGTAATTACAACTTTTACCCTGGATATATTCAGAAGTATCTGATTGTAGACACCCCAGAGTCAAAATTACATACATAACATACCATCACGCCTGTATTCCCCGAAGGGTTAGGCAGAGGTGTAACAATGTACACCCACAGTTCGCCGGTATGTTTAGGTCCCATGTAATAGGGGGCGAGCCTATTGCCATTAACCGGGCACAAATCCTAACTCCGAGCTGCTACTGAGAATTTCATAGAAAAACTCAATAACACTTTTTGCTCGACTTGGAAATCGAACCCAAGACCTCTAGCGTAGCAGTCGCGCTTAGGACCATTAGGTTACGAAGGCAGTTAAGTTATCGTAGGTTATAAAAAAACTGATGATTTTTTTGAATAATCGTGGTGTCTAGAACCCTCTAATAAGTACATCTGTGGTAAAAGTTCTAGTTACTAAGTCCCTTACATCCTGTATTTTGGGACAATGACATTCAAGTTTGACAGAAAAAGTCTCGACGCACAACAGTGATTAATTTTAACAAAAATATTGACATTAAATAAAATAAAATTTTGTTGTACGATGGTCCATCAATGTCTTGTTTCAAGCCAGGAGCGTAAATATAATAAAATCTAGTTGAAAAAAAAAACAAGGCTAAGAAAGACTGGAACTTTATCGAAAAGCTTAAGTATTTATAGTTTCTTAGATTGTTGAGATTGATTGTAAGATTTGAAATATTCATGGCAGTGAATTAAACAACTTATTTGTGTCTCAATATTATCTATTTTTAACCTCCGACGCAAAATGACGGGGTGTTATAAGTTTGACGTGTCTGTGTGTGTGTCTGTCTGTGGCGTCGTAGCTCCCAAACGCATGAACCGATTTTGATTTTGTTTATTTTTGTTTTAAAGGTGAATTAGTCGGGAGTGTTCTTAGCTATGTTTGATGGAAATCGGTTCAGTGGTTTCAAAGTTATCAGCGCTTTTGTTAGCTGCGGTAGTGATTTTTGTTTTTCTGTGGGGGGTTACTTAACATTTTTAGTCCGTTATAAAGGTTTTTTTACGTTGAGAAGGGAGTTCGAATGTAAGATAGGTACCGATATTTCTAAACTCACGTCTCTATATACCTAGTCTACTATAAAACAAAGTTGCTTTCCGCCGTCAGTTTCTCTGTACGCTTAGATCTTTTAAACAGCGCAACGGATTTGAATGCGGTTTTCATCAAGAGATAGAGTGATTCAAGAAGAAGTTTTATATGTATAGTACATTACGCTAAGATCCACGGGAGCAGAGTAGTAACCCAAGACGTAACTGAACATGGGTAACTCCGCGGCGTATTTAGCTAGTTTAAAATAATTTAAAAAAAGAGCATTGATTGGCTTGTTTTTTTTTCCTGGAGCTTTAACTTTTTAATATGAGACTTTACACTAAACTTTAACTAATAGATCGACATATCCACTCAAACGTGATTTAAAATAACCAATTAATTAATTCAGACATTTTATCCTTACAAAATCGGTCAAAACAGAATTTAATCTCGAAAATAATCAGTCGACAAAACTCACAACCGAATAATTGGGATATCGAAAAATCAAATCGCTAAATAGTGCTGTGATTTGTTCGGCCATCGTGGAGTGGTAAAATATCGATAAATCTTGCGTTTTACAGCTGGTGTTGTACGATAAGGATCGGGGACACCACGTGGGGTAATAGTGATGCGCTGCTATGACGATTGTCGTTATTATTGTAAAATATTGTGTAGTGGCGCCTACAAACCGGAGTACGGGAATGTTAATTGGAGGATTACAGTTTTATCGTATGTTTATGACGGAACGTCTCTAGCACTGTTTCTTGGAAATATGTCTGCTTGCAAAATTTTAAAAGGCTATGATAACATATTCATATTTTATTTATTTTTGTATAATAGCTTTACTTTAGATAATTTTTAGAGATTCTAATCTTATCTCTTTTGCATTTTATAAGTTAATTTTCATTTAAAATATAATGAACCTTGTTCGTGTCGTTCTGATTATAATCTCTATGTTTTTGATCATAGATAAAAGAGCTTACGGATTTTAATCGAAGCTAATAACTCTGACAGGTTCCAAATATTAAAATTGACAAAGAAAAACAGCATTTATTTCTTTCTATAAAAATGTTTTGCGTACTATTAAGAAATATAGGAATATGAGAATCTTTAGAGCATTGGAGATGACAAATAGAATCATTTGGAACTCATCCAAATACGTTACAATGTAAATACAAAACGCAACCTAAATTTCTTCAATGATTCTAAATTTAAATTATTTTGAAGACGTTTCGGATTGTCGCGACGTTTTCTGACGTCTGATGTTTTTCACAAAGTGACCCTATTACGGAAAATAACATTTTGTTTGCTTTTTTTACATTACGAAACGTCCTAGGTATAAATTATTATTCTTTTAAAGGATCACCGTCATGACCGTCTTGCTATGAAAACACTGATGTCAAATTTTTTCTATGAATATTTACCGATGAAATTAGGATTAAAATTAATTAAAAACTAAGTGTTTTACGCAAAGTAAGTAGGTTAACAAAGTGACGCATACCTACAAATTGGTACCTATTCCGACTTAAATCCCCTTAAAACTCTAATTGATAGATGAATTTTACTCAATGTCAATGAACTCTAGAAACAAAAAGCCAAACGTGGAACAGCTAACATTGTCTCACCGTTTCTATGACACAATTCATTCGCTAAAACACGAACTGGTACAAAACAAAACAAAAAATACAAAAAGCATCGACAATAAATGTACATCACTGTTAACCCGTCAACTCCATATATCAAGGAGGCCTCCCTTGCGATCGTGTCGATGATAAAAATTACTTAAAACACCAAACATTTAACATCGTGCCCCCTGACGACCCTCCTGCATCTCTCTCAGGCTCTATTACACCAATAAAACAGAAAGAGACAGAAATAAATGTACAACTTTGTCTTTAAAGACTTTTTAGGCTTTGTAACATAAAATTTTGGATTGTTTTATAGAATTTTGTACTAAATCTTGCGTTGTCGCGTCAGTGAATCTTAGTAATGCTTCAAAGTACGTGATGGTATGTTTTTTTGGTGATAAAAATATGGAAAATTGATGGTGGGGACTCCTTACAAAAGATTTTGTGGGTGATTGCGATGAGAAATTGATTTAATGTGGTTGACACTGGAAGTTTTTATAGAGGGCATGATTTCTTTATAAATGTGGATTCCTTTTGGAAATAAACATTATTCTCTAGAAAATGATTTTTTTTAACAATGATATGGTCAAGTCGAAGCATTTATTTCAATTAGACCATTTACAGGCACTTTTGAATTGTCAAGAAGTTAGGCAGAAAATTGAAGCTATTTGCTCGTTCCAAAACGTAAGTCTCTACGAAGAACGAGCAAGAAACTCTACGGACACTTTTATTTATAGTTTTTTTTTTGTTTTAACTGCCTCGTTACCCTGGAGGTCTTGGTTTCGATTCCCACGTCGAGCAAAAAGTGTTATTGCGTTTTTTAAGGAAATTCTCAGTAGCAGCTCCTAGATAGGATTTGTGCCCGGTTAATGGCAATAGGCTCGCCCCCTATTACATGGGACCTAAACATACCGGCGAACTGTGGGTGTACACTGATACACCTCTGCCTAACCCTTCGGGGGGTATACAGGCATGATGTTATATTATGTGGTATGTTTTACAAAATCCTGGTTATTGGGAGATAGTCCTGTTTATTCTAACCAAGTTGACGCTTTATAATCAGTCAAGATTAAAGACTATTAATGAGGCTACAGCTCATCGCTACGCAAATTGGGTAGTGGACACCATCAATCAATTGACATACTTTTACGAGCTGTCAAACGTGATTCCCACAAAGATATTGAATGAACTGTAACGTCATTTATTCGCCATTTCAGTAGACTAACTATTTATAGACTTCGAAGCCTCTAAAGTGCACTAACTGTCTCGTTGGCCTAGTGGTCCTAAGCGCGACTGCTACGCTAGAGGTCTGGGGTTTGATTCCCAGGACGAGCAAAAAGTACTGTTGGTTTTTTCTATGAAAATCTAAGTAGCAGCTCGGAGTTAGGATTTGTGCCCGGTTAATGGCAATAGGCTCGCCCTCTATTACATGGGACCAAAAACATCACATCACATTGGTACACCTGTGCCTAACTCTTCGGGGAATACAGGCGTGATGGTATGTTTATGTAATGGTGTTAAAGCCTCCAAAAGTTTGGCTGTTTGTATATTATGTATGTAAGTTTATCTTTGTAAGTGTACCCACGATACAGAAGAAAGCCCGAGGGTGGGGCAAGGTTTAAAATAAATCAGTTATTTGAAAATTAATTGGATTTTCAGGGCTAAAATAAATAGTTTTGCATAAAGAAATTATGTTTTGGAATTATTGGTTAATATCTTTAGTTAAATAAATGCATCCCACTAATCATCAGGTAATAACAATTCGTTACCAACTGCTAGACATAGGATAGGCCTATGACAAACTCCATCACAACTGCCTTCATGCCGTTCAAACTAGTTCAGGCATAAACGTACAACGCTATAAGCCGGGGTGAATAAATTCCTAATTCAAATAAAAACACTTAAGATAAAACCTCTAAACATCTAATTTTAATAGAATTATTACCGAAAACTATGGGAGTTCCACTGGGGTCAATACTTGGCCCGTCACTAATTCTCATCAATATTAATGAACTACCGTATCTTCTTTAGAGATAATATTGAAATAATGTTATTTGCAGCTAATAAATCACTTTAAGCTAGTGACTGAGTACCTATGTGAATAGATAAAAAACATTCCTAAAATTGTTAGTAAATGCTATTAATACTGATTTTAAAATGCTTACGAACTACTGTAACGGTGTTGTATTAACTATTCTTTTTAGACGTCATTTTTATTGTGTAAATCTTTGCATTTACGCAAGCAAACCTAACTTGTAGTTTATTAAATCTTCATCCTACAGAATCATAAAGTTTTTAATATTTTTTTGCAGCAGCTGTTTATGTATCTAAAGTGCACCATTTTAAGTTACTTTCTGTTGTTACAGGTGAACGCAGCGCCCGTCTGCAGTAATTAAAGTAAAATGAAAAAGAAGAGAAAACCAACATCGAAGTGAAGTACATCAACCAAAAATTAATTTTAAAAGCATTTATCTTAACAAAAATAACGTATGGTGTAAACAGAATTTATCCAGACAGAGACTGGGAGTGAAATTAAAAAATAAAAATTCAAAAAGTTGACTCTAAATACAACTCACTCGTATTCATAAACAAACTTCAGGCCATTTTGGAAATCGGAACACAAATAAGTAATCGACGTTTAAAAGGTGATCGCTTTTGTTTAAACATTTTTGGGACTGCCGCCTTTTTATGTTTATTTACCGTTCAAAGTATTTTCAAAAACAGTGGGAGTGCAAACACTCGATTTCTTTAACGCACTGATATTCTCATCGAAAAACCATAGATAAAACAAATATAGTGAAACCGCAACCGCGTGCGCGGGAAAGTGAATGACATTTTGTGAACTTGTGTTGGTTGATCGCCATTTTTGGTGGTTTTTTGCATAAACCGGTGCGAAATTGTGTCAAAGTGGCTGGAGACGAGCATTTGGACATGTTGGGGGGCCCCGAGTGGGGTCAGCGGGAGTCGAGCCCCCCTAGAGATGCTCCCCTGCCGAGTTTCGGCTTCACACAGGAGCAAGTGGCGTGCGTTTGTGAGGTAAGTTTTATTTAATAAAGTAAGCGGCGAATAAAATGTAATATTCGTCATTTATAAAGTTGACGGTAACTAAAAATATAATTGGTAATAATTAAATTTTATTACGGGTAATCTATTATGTGATAGAGGTTCCCAATTATAAGAATTTATTAATGTTCGTCGTCTTGCCAGGTTATCAACACGGAATTGTTAAAAAAAATTAAAGGTTATGGAAAAGTCCGTGTGGGAAAACATGGCGGGATTTCGCGCCACAATTGACAGCCGCAAAATGGCGCTTTCGAAAGTTGCTTTAGTAGCTCTGCGCGCCACGTTGCTCTTCCATGCTTACGGGGAGTAAATAGACACAGCACATAGGTACCCGATAACTAAGCATACTGTTCATCAAACTAAGCAACATTGAGCAAAAATGACTGTTGCCATTGCTAGGAAACTACTTTATTTTTGGTGTGAAAAATCACTGTGTCTGGTATATTAGTCACCACGAGTCGTGAGCAATATAATCCAAACATTCGCATTTATAATAGCAGTAATATGTAAGAACATAACGGTACGATTAACGGGAGCGTATCAGTGACCAAAGACCATCATTTCAATGTAAAAATCACAAAAAGGGTACAACTCTACAAAAACCGCTTTTCACAACAGGTATATCAGTCGCCACGAGTCGTGAGCACAAAATATTGTCAAGTTAATTTTTCGGTTTTTGGGTTCCTTTCGGGGTTTTTTGGGGTGCCGCCGCTTCACGCGATTGGTCCAACTGACGGACCAAACGCGTGCAGCGTCGGCGGCCCAAAATACCCAGAAAAAAACCCGGAAATTAACTTATCATTTGTGCTTCCGACTCGTGGTGAATACTATACCTGCCTAGTACGCAAAACATTGTGATAACGGATGTACGGTACGGCCGATATATCTCGGTGGTCCTAAAATTAGTTTTTGGCTGCGTAAAGGATCTTTTAAGAACAAAATTGTCTTCTGCGCAACTAATCGGCTAACTTCAGGACCGCCAAGATGCAACGGCCGTACTGTATGCAATGGTAGGTACAGGGGTTAAGGAATATTTAAAGTTTCATCATCATCATATCAGCCGTTGGACGTCCACTGCTGGACATAGGCCTCCCCCGTAGATTTCCAAGACGACCCGTTGGAAGCGACCTTGTATTTAATGTTAGAACATTTCAAACTTGTTATCGTAAAAAAATATATTTAAAAAAGTTTGACCTTTAATATCACCGTATCTGGACGGTTCCCAAGTATGGTCCAGAATGATAATCCCACTTCATTAAGTTCTTTTTACACCCTTTTTATGCATACGCATCTTTATACTCAACCAAATATAACTGAAACAATATTTATGAATACCGAAAACTTCAGTATTTATTTGAAAAACATTCTACTGAACTCGGGCAGCGGAATTCATTTGTTATGTTTACGTAAGTAGGTAGGTACATGTTTTTTATGATGGACGCTTATAGCCTTGCGTATTTTCGTTGTTCTAACGTTCGTGTACGCACTGGTCGAAATTGGCCACGATTCAACACCTAGCTATTCAAAATACCCATATAATTTTTTTGCTGAGGTGAGGTTCTTCAGAAAAGTCGGGTGCACAGTACTCGTAACCGGCGTGCTTGTGTGACCAGATGTATGAACGTGGACGACGCGAAAGGAGTATGTATGGATCGTAGCAGGTGGCGTTCTGTGGTTTCTGCCTACCTCATAGGAAAAAGTCGTGAGTTTATGTATGTGTGTAGGTACCTACTATAAAAATCGTATAGCAGAGTAATAATAAGAAGCAGAGTATAACAACATGGAGAGTTAAGGTTAGCGGATTAGGCGTTGTCCTAACAGTATGAACGCGACCACGTGATCATAGAAAATAAACATTTTAGACCGCAACGCGGGAATACAATTGAGTAGTTGACACCACTAACCAAAAATTCCAAGACACAATTTTTCTAAAAAAACATTTCATTTTAGCCCTGAAATCCGATTAATTTTCAATTTATAGTAAAGTTAAATTTTTACTTGTTTCGAACTCAATAAATACAATTGAGTAGGACGAGAAGACGTCACAGTTCGATATTGCCGTACAAAATCTATGGGAGAATCCAATTTTGATAGTTCATCAAAATTATGTCAATCGATGGAGGTGTCAACTACCCATATAGGACTATTCGACATCAGTGTGTTTGATTCGCCGATTCGTCCGACTAAAATATGCACGAACTTGAGATAATCGAATAGTCGCATTCTATTAAAACTACGCCTTAGTACAAGCAGTTTCATTGATTTGATAAATAAACATCAAGCTCATTACGCCATGATGAAAGTTGGACAAAATTTCCTGCTTCAAATGATCAGATTTGAAGCAGGAAATTTTGTCCAACTTTTACTGCCCATATTAAATATGGCATGGCTTGAATAGTAAACTTTTATCATGTTTTTGGCTTAGATATTTCCAAAATGTAATACGATGGCCAACAAGCCGACGGCCTACCTGATGTTAAGTAGTCACCGTTGCATAAAGACCTGTGCAATACCAGAGACCTTGGATATGCGTTACTATCCCAGACTTGGGAGATCATCCCAGACCCTGTAATTACACTGACACCCAGATATAGGTATGGTGGTAGTACTTCCCCGGTCGAGCTCCTTCACAAAGACCTCTACTACTACAAATACTATGTAGCCAGTGATGCAGAGCCCTCTAAAATGTCATACTTAAAAATGTGCCACTTCATTTAACTAGAAATATCTCCGCTTAGTTTTATATTTAAGGAACTGCTTACGTAAATAAATCTTGCTTGTGTAAACAAATAACTTAAAACAATTAGCTCAATACATTGTATTGAGTTCGTACTAACTTGGTTAGCATTATTCTGAGAATTATTATGTAGGGCCAAATATAAGCGATTACACACACACACATACCATCACGCCTGTATTCCCCGTAGGGTTAGGCAGAGGTGTAACAATGTACACCCACAGTTCGCCGGTATGTTTTGGTCCCATGAAATAGGCGGCGAGCGTATTGCCATTAACCGGGCACAAATCCTAACTCCGAGCTGCTACTGAGAATTTCATAAAAAAAACCTATAACACTTTTTGCTCGACCTGGGAATCGAACCCAAGACCTCTAGCTTAGCAGTCGCGCTTAGGACCACTAACCCAACGATGCAGTTGTATGTAAGCGATGACAAAGAGTAATAAATGTCGCGTCTCGATTTTAAGCATACTTTTGCTGTGCTTAGGGCTTTATGTCCGGTTGAACATGCTTAACCCTAGAAAGCTAACCTCCGTCAAATCGACGGGTAACGTAAATATATATTTTATTAAGCTCTCAGAAAAGTTACTTTAGTAATTAGTAAATTGCCGGCGCTGCGGGTTGTTCGCAAGAGATACCGCGCCCCCGGAACGCAAAGGGCACAAGAAGGAACATGGGTGGGTTTTAGTCAGTAAAAGTCTGACACTCCTTTCCGCCCCGCCCAGGGCGGGAGAAGTTATTTGATGATTTCCCACCCCCCCCAAAAAAAAAAAAAAGGAATTAGTAAATAAGGTTAAAAAGTTAGTAAATAAGGTCAATTTGGAAAACGTATTTTTATTGTAAACGTATTTATCTATTGTACAACTGTCATTAAAAACAACAGGATGATTGAGTTTCCATTTCATGGTGAAAAAAATTTTTTTCAATTACCCGTTGCTTCAAATAATGGTTAGCTTTAATGGGTTTTATCAGAAGGTTAGCCTCCTAGGGTTAATATCTATACAAATAACTAAACTTTCTCGTTAGCGCGGTCCTTAGCGCGACTGCTACGCTAGAGGTCTTGGGTTCGATTCCCAGGTTGAGCAGTGTTATTGGGTTTTTCTAGTATCAGCTCGGAGTCAGGATTTGTGCCCGGTTAATGGCAATAGATTCGCCCCCTATTACATGGGACCTTAAAATACCGGCGGACTGTGGGTGTACAGCGCGTGCATCGGTACACCTCTGCTGCCTAACCGTTCGGGAAATACAGGCGTGATGGTATGTTTTAAAATTGAGGAAATTGCCCATCTGATGGGCCCTCGGCTTATTTACCATGGCATCCAGGGACATTAAAAAGAAGACAGGAAAATAACAGCTTTACAGTTACACTTACTTATGAGCTTCTCAAATCCCTACATTGGTTCAAAATATTGGCGACAGACGTGACCGAAAATACTGTAGACGGATTTAGATTATCGATCATTAACATAGTACCATTTCAATTACCAAGGGCGTAGTCCCTACCTACACTCAGCAAAAGGGCTAATAAAAAGCTTGTAGGAGTCGCCAAGAGTCGTGAGCCCAAACGTCAAATTATTTTTTGGATTTCTTTCTGGGTTTCTTGAGGAGCCGATGCTGCACGCGATTGGTTAATCTTTAGGAGCACTAGGCTTACGAGACAGTTAAGTTTATAACGATCACATTACGATAATTTTCTAACTTCCGTTGCAATGTATCAAAATAATTAATCCTCTAATTTGCCGACATTTTTGACAAGCTCTTGTCATTGTTTGTCGATAAGTTGAGATTTGTGCTAGATTTTTAACCCCCCACAGAGAACCGACGGGGTGTTATAAGTTTGACGTGTCTGTGTGTGTATGTCTATCTGTCTGTGGCATCGTAGCTCCCGAACGCATGGACCGATTTTGATTTTGTTTTTAATAGGGAAATTAGTCGGGAGTGTTCTTAGCTATGTTTGATGGAAATCGGTTCAGCAGTTTCAAAGTTATCAGCTCTTTTGTTGGCTGCGGTAGGGATTTTTATTTTTCTGTCGGAGGTTACTTTAGATTTTTAATTTTGTGGTTTTTAGCAGTTACCGATCTGAAGTCCAATCTTTTCGACTTTCTTCACCAAATTATAAGTCAGAATTCAAAACTTCGGTTAGACAAAACAAACAGGGTTGGTAACCTTGACGACAGCGGTTCCACCCGGATATCCGGTTACCGAGGGGCGGGGCGTAGGGCCAGAAATAGGGGTTCGCAGGACCAATGGAGTACTTCTAAATAATTTAATTTGAGAGAGAGATTGTTGTAGGTGTGTTTGTATTGAGGATCGGTTTGGTTCAAAAATGGTTTGATTAATGAAGTCTTACGGTCAGCGCCCAAAAAGCAACAATATGCTTGAATTGAACACTAATTGACTGGTTTCTGAACACGACTTCGTCTGTGTCAAAAGCATCATATAACACATTGCTTATGGCATACCATCACCATCACGCCTGTATTCCCCGAAGGGTTAGGCGGAGGTCTAACAATGTACACCCACAGTTCGCCGGTATGTTTAAGTCCCATGTAATTGGGGCGAGCCTGTTGCCATTAGACGGGCACAAATCCTAACTCCGAGCTGATACTGAGAATTTCGTAGAAAAACCCAATAGCACTTTTTGCTCGACTAGGGAATCGAATCCAAACCTCTAGTGTAGCAGTCGCGCTTAGGACCACTAGGCTAACGAGGCAGTTGAGAGAGTTGAGTAGAGTAACGAGTGAGTGCTTATGGCACTCTGCAATAAAATATAGTTCGATGACATCACCACCTTTGGTTGACCTGAACTTCTTTTGATGCATAAAGTTCAAATAAATAATAATGATGATTGTGTTAGATCCCATGACAATCTGTAGTAGCTTTGTAAAAAGAGTAGACATTCATGCAGCGACTGACCGTAAAGCCCATGAATCGCACTCTCCTTACGTTTGTCATTGAACTATAAACCCTTAGTATTTCCACTAATATAACTAACATCCCGCCCCGGCTTCATACGAGTTCAATTTACTAAACGGCACCTTTTTTTTTTTTTTTGAGATTTTCCATAAAATAACGCCATCCTTATCGACGTTCCTGTTGGGTTTTCCAAATCAAAATGTGTTTCATGAAAACGTTGCTTTCAATGACAAACACAAGAAAAAATACTTCTCAAGTGATGAACTTTCTGCGGGTTGTTCGTAAGAGATACCGCGCCCCCGGAACGCAAAGGGCACAAGAAGGAACATGGGTGGGTTTTAGTCAGTAAAAGTCTGACACTCCCTCCCTCCCCGCCCAGGGCGGGAGAAGTTATTTGATGATTTCCCACCTCCCAAAAAAAAAAGTGATGAACTTTTACATATGCGGCAATTAATTTTTATTAATTGCAGAACAAGAAGATAGAAAATGCAAAAGTAACTGTCTCTTTGTCTGTCTGTTTGTTACCTCATTACGACAAAACCACTGAACCGATCGTAATAAAATTTGACTCTGACGTAGCTTGGGACCTGGTTAAGGACATAGGCTAACTTTTAATTCTCAATTTGATCTGTGTCCACGCATTTGCAGACAAAGTCGTAGGCTAGTAAGATAACTGACGCCAGAATAATATTTAACTATCCCCCACTTAATTCTATCATTTTATCAACCATCACCTTTCATATTTCATTTCATCAATAAACCGGTCGTCATGGTGTAGAGCACAAATTGAATGGGATCAACCCCCTAATGGTCCGGTATCGGTTACAGTAATTTGCGATGCGTTCCGTGCGGATAATGAGATTTAGAGGGTTGAGTTTTGATAACTACGCTGCGGCAGTTAAGGGTTTGTCGACTGTTATTGGTGTTTTGTATTTTAGTTTTTTTATTAGTTTGGTTACGAAACAGGTTTTTTTTTATTTTTCACTTTTTACTTAGTATCTATATCCGTTTCTTTTGTTTTTTAAGGATGGGAAATCATCAATGACTTTTTCCTTTATGGGTGGAACGGAAGAGATACCGCGCCCCCTGAACGCAAAGGGCACAAGAAGGAACGTGAATGGGTGGAACGGAAGGGAGTGTGACTCTTACTTACTAAAACCCATCCGTGTTCCTTCTAATATTCTTTGCGTTCCAGGTCCGTGGCGACTCTTTCAATTAAAATCCTCGACTACTGTACCTCCTATCATGCAAATGCATGATGCTGCCGACGCTGTACACGATTGACAACTTGACAATATTATGTGCTCACGACTCGTGGCGACTGGTATACCTCTTATGATAAGCGGTTTTTGTAGAGTTGTACCCTTTTTGTGATCTTTACATTGAAATGATGGTCTTTGGTCACTGATACGCTCCCGTTGATCGTACCGTTATGTTCTTACATATTACTGCTATTACACATGCGAAAGTTTGGATTATTTAGATGGATATTTGTTACTAAATCACTGATTTGCTCAGCTGAACATTTTTTTAAGTATAAAACTTACTTTAATAATAATTAGTTAGTACCGTAGATACTTTCATATACATTTAGTGGAAAGCTTGTAATTTGAAATTACAAACGGACCCTTCAATTTTATTTAACTTAGCTTTCATTTCGTATTGCAGTACTTTGAGTGACTTTTATTTTTGATAGACCGTTTTGACATCAGTATAGTTTTATGGAATTGTACAACTTATTGTAATACATTTTTTTTTAAAGTAAACGAAACTAACTTTTGGAACGGGCAACTAGATTCAATATTATTAATTTTAACATGTCATTGACGTTCAAAAGTGCCTTTTAATGGTCTAATTGAAATAAATGATTTGACTTTGCGGGCGGAAGCTGGTACATGCATAAACCGTCCTCTTGAATCACTCTATCTATTGATGATAACGCATTAAAATCCGTTGCGTAGTTTAAAAGATCTAAGCGTACTTACAGAGGGACACACGGCGCAAAGCGAGTTTGTTTTATAATATGTAGAAATGTACTAAGGATGTACTTACTATTGCTTCATCATGTACTTGATCGCTTGTATGTTTTTGTCTATACTAATATTATAAAGAGGAAAGATTTGTTTGTTTGTTTGTAACGAATAGGCTCCAAAACTACAGGGCCGATTTTAACCATTCTTTTACCAATAGATAGCTACATTATTCCTGAGTAACATAGGCTATATAACTCACGCTTCGACCCACGGGAGCGAAGCCTGCAGTAACAAAAGACGTAACTTAACGCGGGTGAAATAAGCTACGCGGACGAAGTCGCGGGCAGGTCGCTAGTTGGTAATAGGTAGATACGTATAGGTATTTTTATGCCAATTTTAAAACATACAACATAAAAGCAGCAATTATTTATAAAAACCCCTGCCGTTTTCAACCCGTCAACAGCCCGGGGGTGGTCACAAACATCGCTATCAAGCTATTTGCGCTGGCGCACATGTGCAAGGACATCCGGTGCGCCTAAACCAATACTTTGTACTCTAAATAAATAAGGCGCTTGCACGAGAATTCAGGGGACCTTTGCCAATTTTTTTCGCCATATTGGCAACTGAGTAAGACGTAGTTTTGTCTAAAACATAGTATTTTGTTTTTAATTTTGTACTAAGATCATTTTTGAAGATTTGGTTTTGTTTGAATTTGTGTACCCATCATCACGCCTGTATTCCCCGAAGGGTTAGGCAGAGGTGTACCAATGTACACCCACAGTTCGCCGGTATGTTAAGGTCCCATGTAATAGGGGGCGAACCTATTGCCATTAACCGGGTACAAATCCTAACTCCGAGCTGCTACTGAGAATTTCATAGAAAAAAACAATAACACTTTTTTGCTTGACCTGGGAATCGAACCCAAGACCTCTAGCGTAGCAGTCGCGCTTAGGACCTTAGGAATTTGTGTATCCATTTTATTAAACTGGTTTGGCGTAGGGGTTTGCAGAGATATCAAACGCAGCCCTATTACTAAAACTCCGCTGTCTATCTGTCCGGCAGTCTGTTTAGTTTCATATTTAAATAAGTATTTGTAATATTTTTTTAAAGGTAGAATTAAAGACAACATGGAATGTCGATAGTGTATGTAGGTTGTACTTGTTTGATTTACTTCTAAGGATTAAAGAATTTTTACCCGATAGCCCTATTTTTTGTAGGGTCATGTCTTTACAGTTTCAAACTTAAAGGGTAGGTACCAATGGAATCTTAAAGATATCAGAATTTCGCCAAGTTTTCACTTACCTCTCTCTCTCTCTCTCCAGGTCTTACAACAAGCGAATAACATCGACCGCCTCGGCCGGTTCCTCTGGTCTCTGCCAGCGTGCGAGAGGCTCCATGCCCACGAGTCAGTCCTCAAAGCGAAGGCCATGGTGGCCTTCCACAGAGGGAACTTCAAGGAGCTGTACCGGCTTCTGGAGTCACATACCTTCAGTCCTCACAACCATCCCAAGTTGCAAAACTTGTGGCTTAAAGGTAGGTAACGAAAACTAAGAGGAACAGGAGTAATAGTGTACAAGCGTGTGCGCAAACACAGATGCACTTCCTCTTCTCTCACTCTCATAGTCAGACGGGACGGTAATGGGACACGACCGTGGAGAGATCAGGCGCTGGATCAACGGCTTTACGTGCTTTACAAACGTATCTGATCTTCCATTAATAGCCTTATCATGCTCTGCCTAGCCTTCTTCCAACTATGTTGGGGTTCGGCTTCCAGCAAACCGGATACAGCTGAGTACCAGTAACTGCCGACTCCATGAAGTGACTGCTTATCCGGCCTATACAACCCAGCTACTGGTAACATTATCTCTTGATCAGACTGTTTGTCAGCCGTTTAGGCTTTTGACTCTAATAACTGTTAAAGATTTACGAATATTAGCCAGGACCAACGGCTTCACGTGCTTTCGTATGCGCCACTAGGGTGCCACACCACCAACTTCCAAACCCCTGGCTGCTACAAAGAAATTTCATTACGGAATAACCCAATATCATATTGCCTGACCTGGGAATTCCACCACTCTGTAATCGTGCTTAACTCCACGAGACTAACGAGGCAGTTGATACCCTTCCGTGTTCCTATAATCTTTAAAAGGATATTTCTTCATTGTCCAGCACACTATATGGAAGCAGAGAGGCTACGCGGCAGGCCGCTGGGTGCCGTCGGCAAGTACCGTGTCCGGCGCAAGTTCCCGCTTCCGAGGACGATATGGGACGGAGAGGAGACCTCTTATTGTTTTAAAGTAAGTCCCTTTACTTCAGAAAGAGTCGTGACTTAGGGTAGCGGAATTTGTTCGAAAGAATTATCGCGGCCTTGGAACGTAAAGACCTTTAGAAGGAACACGGATGGGTTTTAGTCGTTAAGAGTCTGACACTCCCTTCCGCTCCAACCAGAGGGGAAGAAATCATTTAAAAAAAAAGGAAGAGTCGTGACAATGCAGGGAGGGGACGTCTTAGAAAGACCTACCCTGACCTTAATGGTGAGGTTCTTCAGAAAGGTCGGGTGCGCAGCACTCGTAACCGGCGTGCTTGTATGATCAGATGTATGAATGTGGACGAGGCGAAAGGAGTATGTAAGAATCGTAGCAGGTGGCGTTCTATGGCTTCTGCCTAACTCCATGGGAAAAAGGCGTGATTTTATGTATGTGATGAGTCGCAATGGTCTAGTTGTTGAGGCACCCACCTCTCGGGTACCAGACTGTGGCTTTGCAACCGGCCACGGGCAACCATTGTGACTTTTTTTGTTCATATGTACTTTCTAAGTTTATCTTGGACAACACTGACATTGGTGAAGCAAAACATCGTGAGGAAACTTGAATTTTAGTTAATATAATCGCCAATCCGCCTTGAGCAAGAGTAGTGATCAATCCTCGTGCTTTCTCTGCATAAGAGGCCTTTGTCCTTCAGTGGGCCAGTAATAGGCTAGTATTATGATATGTCTGACGGAATCTAGTGTCGGCCAGCTTGATATTAGAGTAAAGTTAGTAGTTCATTCATGACATTACCAAGGCATTTAAAAGTTTATTATTTCCAGGAAAAGTCTCGATCAGTCCTTCGAGACTGGTACCTACACAACCCGTATCCTTCACCCCGCGAGAAGAGGGAGCTAGCAGAGACCACGGGTCTGACAACTGTACAAGTGAGTGTGTATAACATACTAGGTATTGTTCGCAATTCCGTCTGCATCAATGTCGGTTATCAGTAAGGTTAACAATATTTCTTTAACTAATTAAAGTATTTTCCAGAATCTATACAAGTAAATAAAATTTTTGTGACTGTTTGTAAAGTTAAAATAAAAGATTATTACAAAATAAATATAAATGTTTATACGTAACATAGATACATGAAAATATATACTTTTGTCTGTTTGTTGGTTCCGGCTAATTTCGGAAACGGTTCGACCGATTTTGATGGGATTTCCTCTGGCAGATAACTGATATTATAATGGATAACTTAGCTTACCTTTATTTTAGAAAAATAATTAAGTTTCTGCGCGAAAGAAATTCCGTGATAACCGACGCTCACGCGAACAAAGTCGCGGCCACAAGCTAGTTAGCTATAAAAAAATATAGTATTCTGTGGAAAAAGTAAAAAATAGTTATATTTTCCATTGAACTTGGAGAAAATTGCGGGACAGAAACTTTGTTACTCATATCTCTGTACATTTTAAAAACACAAAATTAAAAATTTTTAGTACCTAACCTCCGACAGAAGAAAAAAAATCACTACCGTAGCTAACAAAAGAGCTTAGAACTTTAAAACCGCTGAACCGATTTCCATCAAACAAGCTAAGAACACTCTCTACTAATTAACCTTTCAAACACAAAAAACAAAATCAAAAACGGTTCATGCGTTCGGGAGCTACGATGCCACAGACAGACACAGATACGTCAAACTTATAACACCCCGTCGTTTTTTGTTCGGGGTTAAAAAGCGTCTAACAATTATTAAAGTATACAAACGGCGTCATAAGGACGACTCCATCGTTCCCGTGCATGCACCGGTTGCAGACGGTCAGCTGTGGTCGCCGCCGGCAACTCGACACCACTTCCTCAAACTGAACGGATAGGGTTACAGAACCTATACTGTGATAATTATATATACTTATTTATGTAATAATAACATACCATCACGCCTATATTCCCCGAAGGGTTAGGCAGAGGTGTAACAATGTACACCCACAGTTCGCCGGTATGTTTAGGTCCCATGTAATAGGGGGCGAGCCTATTGCCATTAACCGGGCACAAATCCTAACTCCGAGCTGCTACTGAGAATTTCATAGAAAAACCCAATAACACTTTTTGCTCGACCTGGAATCGAACCCAAGACCTCTAGCGTATCAGTCGCGCTTAGGACCACTAGGCCAACGATTCACTAGGTCGACAATTTTCAGGTCGAGCAAAAAAGTATTATTGGGTTTTTCTATGAAACTCTCAGTATTAGGATAGGTATGATTTGTGCCCGGTTAATGGCAATAGGCTCGCCCTCAATTACATGGGACCTAAACATACCGGCGAACTGTGGGTGTACATTGGCACACCTCTGCCTAACTCTTCGGGGAATACAGGCGTGATGGTATGTTCTGTTATAAAACAGCTTGTTAACGAAAGTTTTGTTACCTGGTCTGTTCTGAAAAATATCTCTCTGTTTAAAATTTACGGGTTTTGATGTGAAACATCGATAGCTGCACGTAAAACCGATTGCTGGCGTGGCGACGCAAGCCGTGGCGAGTTGGCGACGCGTTGCCACGCTTTATGATGGTAGAATTGAGTTGTCACAATTTGTAATACATTTTTAAATTTTTAATTCTTGTATTTCATAAAAATAAATGTTTATTAAATAAAGAGTCATCATTTTCTGAAAAAAAAAACGATTTTTACAGTATGCCATATTTCAGTCCCTGTTGTATTCTGTTTTTTTACGCATATTACTTGTACAAAATAATTTCGATGTTTCACATCTGCCAGGCGTCTCGAGACAGCTCACTATTTTTTTTCTCTTAGACTTTAATGAGTATACTAAATACTAGTTATACCCTGTGGTTTCGCCCGCGTTCATTCACGTCTTTGTTTACTGCTTGGCTCCCATCTGTCATTGCGTGATTTTTTATAAGTACTTTGTATTTGTTATGCCCGACTGCCAACTGCCAACTGCCCCGTTGCTTGGTGGCGTGGTGGCAAACCCGACTACTGTGATTAGGGTTCGGGTTAGATTCCCAGGTAGGGCCGTGTGTCGTAGCGTGATATTATATATAGGTATAGCCCATGATACTCAGAAATAATGTAGATATAGTAACCGCCACACTCGCTCGTTCCGACTGACGAGTGACGGACCAAGCGCGTGCAGCGTCGGCGACCCAAAAAACCCAGAAAGAAACCCAAAAACGAACTTGACGTTTGTGCTCACGACTCGTGGCGGCTAGTGAAAACGGTTGCAATCAGTTCAGTAGTCTCGGAGCCTATATGGTACAAACAAACAAAAAAAGAATAATCAAAATCGTTTCATAATGTGCGGAGTTATCGCGTAACACAAATACAAAAAAAAACATACAGTCGAATTGATATATCCTCCTTTTTTAAAGTCGGTTAAAAAGTCTTTCCTCTTTATAATAATATATTACACATACCAACACGCCTGTTTTCCCCGAAGGGTTAGGCAGAGGTGTACTAATGTACACCCACAGTTCGCAGGTATGTTCAGGTCCCATGTAATAGGGGGCGAGCCTAATGCCATTAACCGGGCACGAATCCTAACTCCGAGCTGCTACTGAGAAATTCCTAATGGAAAAACCCAATAATACTTTACTCGACCTGGGAATCGAACCCCATGCTCGTCAGTCGCGCTTGCGTCCACGAGACCAACGGGGTGTTTAACATTAGTATAGAAATATTAAACGACTTTTTTATCCTTACAGGTTTCAAATTGGTTCAAAAACAGGCGGCAGAGAGACAGGCAAGCCGAACATAAAGATAGGTGAGTCATTCATAACAATACATAACATACTATCACGCCTATATTCCCCGAAGGGTTAGGCAGAGGTGTAACAATGTACACCCACACTTCGCCGGTATGTTTAGGTCCCATGTAATAGGGGGCGAGCCTATTGCCATTAACCGGGCACATATCCTAACTCCGAGCTGCTACTGAGAATTTCATAGAAAAACCCAATAACACTTTTACAACACCAATAACAATACATATCATCTTAATGAATATTTAGTCAATTGAATTGGTGAATAATAGTGACGTCATATATTATTATTACAAAATCTATGGCGGCATCTCGTTTTGACAGCTCATAAAAAGTATAGTAGCAACAAGAATATTGTAACCAGGATTTCGTAAAAACCAATTTGAAGAGTGTCTATGGAGTTTCTTGCTCGTTCTTCTCCATAGAGACCTAAGATTTGAACGAGCAAGTAGCTTCAACTTTCTACCTTCTTGACAATTAAAAAGTGCTTGTAAATGGTCTTTAATTTAAATAAATGCTTTGACTTTTTTTTCGTCAAAACAAAACTCGACCGCCTCGGTAGCCTGGTCTTAAGCGCAACTGCTAGGCTAGAGGTCTTGGATTCGATTCCCAGGTCGAGCAAAGTGTTATTGAATTTTTCTATGAAATTCTCAGTAGCAGCTCGGAGTTAGGATTTGTGCCCGGTTAATGGCAATAGGCTCGCCCCCTATTACATGGGACCTGAACATTCCGGCGAACCGGTCTACATTTTAGTAGTAGTAGAGCTCTTTGTGAAGGAGCTCGTCCGGGGAAGTACTACCACCATACCTATTTCTGTCGCGAAGCAGCGTTCCTGTAATTACAGGCACATGAGACATTTCAACTGGGATACGGATGCCAACGCATTTGCGTGGCCTCTGGTATTGCATATGTCTATAGGTAGTGGCGACCACTTAGCATCAGATGGCCCGTGGGATTGTATGCCATACAATGTCATAAAAAAAAACATTGGTACACCCTGCCTAACCCTTCGGGAATACAGGTGTGATGCTGTCTGATAAATGTGATGCTACTCGTTATTCAGAGGTGTTGAAACAGGTCCTAGGCCATTCGCAGCTCGTTGCCTCAGCAGCTCTCTCCACATTAGCTGAGCGACAAATTATTAATTGATATTACAATAAAAGCTGACTATCGAATGTCTGCGTCGAGTGACGACTCATCATAATGTTATATCAAGTTACAACATTCACTTGTAATGAGGTTTGCATGTTTGTAGGTTAGTTTATGTAGGGTTGCGATCACCTAAATTGCTGACGCCGGACAAAAACTTTAGAGACCTCGGACATTTGGGTAAAACTGAGGAACATATTTTTATTATGAAAATAATAACATCGTTAACATTTCTATTTTATTTTTTGGCCTAGTGGTCCTACGCGCGACTGCTACTGCTCTTGGGTTCGATTCCCAGGTCGAGCATAAAGTGTTATTGGGTTTTTCTATAAAATTTTCAGTAGCAGCTCGGAGTTAGAATATGTGCCCGGTTAATGGCAAAAGGCTCGCCCCCTATCACATGGGACCTAAACATACCGGCGAACTGTAGGCGTACATTTGTACACCTCTGCCTAACCCTTCGGGGAATACAGGCGTGATGGTGCATTTCGATTTTTTTTTTGTTCTAATTTTTAGCTTGTCTGTCAATTACAATTGATCGGGTTTCCCCTTACACAGTACTACTTGTAATTTCATATCGAACCTCTGCATAACTGTAAATAATAAATATAAATATACGCTGTTCCAATTTGAACATCTCATCTTTGATTTTTCTTTTAATAAAAACTAGAAAGAGTTGGAAGGCCGTCTGGAGGGGCCATAAAAAATTTTTATTACGCGACAATTTGTCCATCTGTCACCAGGCTGTATCTCATGAACCGTGTTAGTTAGACAGTTGAAATTTTCACAGATGATGTAATTCTGTTACCGCTATAACAACAAATAATAAAATACAGAATACAATAAATATTCAAGGGGGCTATTTTTGCTCGTTTTTATAGATAACGGTACGGAACCCTTCGTGCGCGAGTCCGACTCGCACTTGGCCAGTTTTTTGTTATATACGCGACGAGCAATGCTGTCGCTTGAGAGTCAAGAATCATAATATCATTGTACTAAATCCATGGTGAACGTTTGTGCTCCTGTAGCCCTGTACTAACAGCAAACTATTTCTATCTTATCTACCAAACTATCTACAAACATAACAGAAGAATCTATTCCAAATTGTCAAGTTATCGACGTGTAAAATCATCTCTTATCTAAATCTGAGCGCATCTGTTTCGGACCAGTGATGCAGAAGTCCCGGACCGCCCGAAATATTAGTTAAGCGTCAACGGTTACATTTTTGAGGTAGATAAGATAATATAAAATCACATACATACCATCACGCCTGTATTCCCCGATGGGTTAGGCAGAGGTGTAACAATGTACACTCACAGTTCGCCGGTATGTTTAGGTCCCATGTAATAGGAGGCGAGCCTATTGTCATTATCATGTCATCAACAATAATAACATTAATGTCACATAGATGTTAGTGTCGTAAAGGTCTTTGGGCGTTCGCTTCAGCCCCTTCGTACGCCTCTCAAGTTCGGGATGTAATAATCGTTCGTAGAGATAATTATGTAATAAAATAAAAACCTATGCTTAATATAAATTAATTATTAGAGACACTAATTTATTTTATTGGAGAGATAGTTGTACAATATGTATGAATACGTTTATTATAATTACAAACTGTAAATAAACAAGAGTACCCCAACAGTTAACAATACAAAGTCTATTTAACATTATTAATGGGAAGAAACTCACGTTATTAATTTGGCTAGGTACATTATTATGGTGTCCTAAAAAAATTATTAGGCGAGTGAAAAAAAAACGTGTTAAAATAGCTATATTTTTCCGTATTTCCGTATAGTAAGTGCTAGTTATTAAGTTTATGCCAATAGCGGTGTCGATTACAACTTTTGGCCTTATTATATATTTTTTTGTGAAATCCGTCCCGTTAGTCGAATCGTTGGTTTTAAATTACATATCTGTAATTCTTATGTCAAAATTGACAGAACGTCAAACGAACGTCAGAACGTCGTCTTATTACGTACTAGCCTTTGCATGCGTCTTCGTCTGAGAATCTCTAGCTTTTGCCTCTCATTTCGTCTGGTAGACGAATTCGCGGGATAAAAAGTAGCCTAAGTCCTTTCTTGGGGTTCAAACTTGTCCTGTGCCAAATTTTACATCAAAGCGTATCAGATAGACGGTTACTTTCGCATTTATACTGTTTATATTTTTAAACAAATTAAATTGGCGTAATTTTATACAATAGGTAGGTTAAAAACCCCACCAAAGCAAACTATATAATTGTTATTCCTGAAAGTCCAGCTCAAATATCTTTTACTCTTCAATGTATATTTTTCCAAATTATTCTTCAACAAAGCCGCAGCCAACAGTACACAAATACACATACATAGGTACAATAACACACAAAGAGGGGAGTACACGTTTGCCTATCCATTTGGCTGGCTTCGAAACGAAACCCGATATCCTACACAGTACATCCCTGGAAATTATGCCCTTCACAAGCAAAAACCAACTTTACTACATCAAAAATAAGGCTGAAAGTTAGAAATACGAACGAAAATAGTACAACCAACGGTTGGTTACTTTATAATAATTTCCAATTGAGAATATTATGGTCCGAATATTTGAATTTTTGCGTTCGAAAAATTAATTGAAGAGCCTGTTCGCTAACAGAATGGCCGCTGTGTTATGTCAAATGGTGCAAATGTCATTTTGCCGGCAGAAATTAATAAAAGTTTTTAACTCGATTGGAATTATAATTTGATTGGCGTGTGTCATTTTAATCGGAGGAAATCTGTTTTGTATTCAGAGCTGTAGTTTTGATATTCATGAAAAATACCTTTTTTTGAATAAAACATTTATCGCTTGGTTCGTGAGGTATGGTATGTCTCTTATGCATGACATTGCAGGTTCGACACCGGGCAACTACCAATGTGACTTTTTAAATTCATTTATTTACTTTTTAAGTTTATCTTGGACATTACTGACATCTGTGAATTAAAATATCGTGAGGAAACCTAGACTTATTATTAATATTAGTCTGAAATCGCTAAATCCTTTTGAGCAAGCGTGATTATCAATAAATTCTCGTAATTCCCCTTCTCTCTATTGAAAGTAATATTTGTCCTGTAATGGGTCAATGTTCAAAATGTATGGAACAGTTTTTTTTTATACCTTTCACCCATTATAAGCAGACTGCCCCGTTGGTCTCGTGGTCGCAAGCGCAACTGATGAGCGTGGGGTCCCGGGTTCGATTCCCAGGTCGGGCAAAAAGTGTTATTGGGTTTTTCCATTACGATTTGCTCAGTAGCTGCCCGGAGTTTGGAAGTTGGTGGTGTAACACCCCCGTGTCTCGGAAAGCACGTAAAGCCGTTGGTCCCGGCTGTCATTCGTAGATCTTTGACTGTCGTTACGGATAGTCAGAAGCCAGGAAGTCTGACAACCAGTCTACCCAAGAGGTATCGTGTTGCCTAGTAACTGGGTTGTGGAGGTCAGATAGGCAGTCGCTCCATGTAAAACACTGGTATTCAGCTGCATCCGGCTAGACTGGAAGCCGACTCCAACATAGTTGGGAAAAGGCTAAGTAGATGATGATGACCCATTATAAGCAGAGGTTCAATATGAAATTACGAGCAAATACTTACCTTAAAAGTCTGCAAAAATACTTAGTGCTTAATGACTGCCTAATGAGTTAAACTCAGCAATCATCTGACTTTGTCCAGCCGTGGGATGAAATATCTATATTGGATACCGTCCGATGACGTATCACGTGTTAGAGCGAGACAATGCAACAAGTGCGACAGAGACAGTCGTATGTAACCCGACACCTTCACATCTGCGGTCTAAAAGCGTACAGGGACGTACTTGGGAACTGTATTGTTGTAATAATTGTTTTTTTATTTTACTTTTAATGTTTTACTTCCTGAATTGGGAGCTGAGGAAGGAATATTGGGTCAGCTGCTTGTTTTAAACTGAATGGGACTAAAATACACTGTAGACTGATGAAATATTTTGTATTTACTTATATCGATCGTAAAAAATGGTCTTTTAATGTCTATCTTCTTTTTAACACAACCTAGTGTCGTTTGTAACATCAGCGAATACTTTTGAGGTATTTAAAAGAATCCCTCCAGATTTTCCTCACGATGTTTTCCTTCACCGATATTTGTGATGTCCCAGATAATAGAAAATATCATATTAGTACTTGCCCGCGCTCGATTGCGAACCCACAGCCTCGTTCCTGGAGAGGCGGACGCCTTAACCACTGGGCCATTACGACGAATTTTTTTTTGAGAACCAGCAATTAAATTACGAGATGTCATTAAGTCCGCCTTTGTACGGTGTATTTTGTTTTACATTTGTGCATAAAGCTTTAATAAATAAATAATAAATAATGGGCCCATGTGACAATTCAAAGTGTCAAGCGTAAATGGTTTGAAACAAATGCTTTGAGTGACTGAGTTTGTTAGGTAAGTAAGTCTCTAAGTACCTACGTCACTTCTTCTTTCTATCGAAAGTGCTGGGAAAGTGGCAAGAGGCGGGCCTTTCAGGGACTTTCTTTTGTATCTTTTTACGTTCAGTAAGTTCCGTATTTCAGCCTCTTTTTTTACTAAAAGTTTTATTTTGATTGACTTGATTTGATTTTATTTTGCCACTTTGGCGTGATTAATAATGTATACTAAGACGAGTGTCTGTGGCTTAGGACAGACAGACGGACAGATATGGCGAAACTATAAGGGTTCCATATTGACCATGGAGCCCTAAAAACGAACGTTTAATAGAATGTACCGATGATAGTGGGCAAACATGGTCCAAGGGTCGCCTAGGATGAATCATATATCAAATGACAGGGTTCAAGTCTTCAGATATACTGAAAAAGCATCAAAATCTATCCGAGAGATTTCGAGTAATTATAAATTTATTTACATACATTGTATTCGTATTGATCACAGAAATTGTACGGCATGATTGCACAAGTAATCAATGAACAGACAACATAATTTACGATTTTTTCTTTTAATTATTTCCCTTACATTAGTAACACGACTTTTTGTCAAACATAAACTATGTATTGCAAAAAAAAACAAAAGTATCGTATTACTGAACAAAATGAGCATTTTTCCAAGTTTCAAACAAAAAAGGTGTAATTCTTTGAATCCTGTTCGTATTTGATCAAGTGTAAGGCTTTCGGCTCAATGATTGTGGGACCTGGATCCTTGCCGACTTAAAAAAAAAACAAGCTTTATAATCTGTGGAGACTGTAGAGTACAAAGGCTTTGTCTTGGCGCGAATTTTTTTGCGAACTTGCCTGGTTTGTTTTATATTGTAATTCTACTAGCTGTTGCTCGTGACTTCGTTTGCGAGCACATTGGATTTAGTTTTGTTTTCGCGTAACCCTCCATTTTTAATTAAAATTAATATTTTATTTAAATAAATAACATACAAACTATCACGCCTTCCCCGAAGGGTTAGGCAGAGGTGTAACAATATACACCCACAGTTCGCCGGTATGTTTAGGTCCCATGTAATAGGGGGCGAGCCTATTGCCATTAACCGGGCACAAATCCTAACTCCGAGCTGCTACTGAGAATTACATAGAAAAACCCAATAACACTTTTTGCTCGACCTGGGAATCGAACCCAAGACCTCTAGCGTAGCAGTCGCGCTTAGGACCACTAGGCTAACGAGGCAGTCATAATAAATAATATTTCTAAAATAAAAGTAACCTAAGTTACTCTTTAAAACATTAGCTATCTGCGAGTCAAAATCCCGTTAAAATCAATCCAGCCGTTTCAGAGATTAGCCGAAACAAACAGACAGACAGACAAACAAGAATTAAAAAAAAAAAAGTTTTTTTTTGACGCACTTTATACTTTCATATGCACTTAGCTGTTAATTTGAAATAACAAACAGACACTTCATTTTTATTTATGTATTTGTATAGCTATACTTAAAACCCGCGGTGTCACGCGTAATCAGTAACGTCTTTGGTTACTGCTCCTTTCCAATTAGTCGAAGCATAATGTTCTATACATACAAACCTTCCTCTAGAATCACTCTATCTATTGATTGAAAACCGCATTAAAATGCGTTGCGTAGTTTAAAAGATCTAAGCGTACAGACGGCGGGAAGCGACTTTGTTTCATACTATGTAGAGATTTGTTGAATTCCCTTTTGTAACATTCAGACTTTATTATGTGTCACACACCCGTGCCTCGGAAAGCACGTAAAGCCGTTGGTCCCGGCTGTCATTCGTTGATCTTTGACAGTCGTTACGGATAGTCAGAAGTCAGGAAGTCTGACAACCAGTCTAACCAAGAGGTATCGTGTTGCCCAGTAACTGGGTTGTGGGGGTCAGATAGGCAGTCGCTCCATGTAAAACACTGGTATTCAGCTGCATCCGGTTAGACTGGAAGCCGACCCCAACATAGTTGGGAAAAGGCTAAGTAGTACATTCAGACTTTATTATGAAAAATAATCTAATGTATAGTAATATAATAAAGCTGAAAAAAATATTTTTTGTTTGTGTTTGTTAAACTTATCTCTGGAACTTACGATCGGATTGAAAAAAACCCTATTTGTTTATGATAGCTAGATTCATGAGGAATAGTATAGACTACACAACATCACGCTATGACTCATGGAGCAGTAATTAAAGACGTAACTTGAAGCTAGTGAAAAAACCACACGAACGAAGTCGTGGACTGAAGTTATTGTTTTTATCATTCCTTGTTAGTTAACGCGATTTTAAGACTATAGGTAGGTATAGGAATTATAAATATTATAATATATTAGTCATAAAAATTATGTAAAAATGGACACAAAATCTTTAATTAGCGAATCATTTTTTGTGATACCTGCCTTGTAAAATTATTTTTTAGGACTTTTTATTGATTATCTTGATAAGCAAAATGTTCTAGCCGACATTTTTGATAACTCGTCATACTAATAACTAATGAGTTTGTAGGGTAGGAACACCAATTCTGCGCCCAATATTTAATTATATTAATGGCAAAAGTAAAAAAAATACACTTATTTTATTTTAAGATTAAGAATATTTCTTATCTCTATCCCTACATAGTATGCTAGCTAACTGCCCGCGACTTCGTTCACGTGGCTTATTTCATCTGCGTTAAGTTACGACTTTGGGTACCGCTCCGCTCCCGTGTGTCGTAGCGTGATGTTATATAGCCTATGTTACTCAGGAATAATGTAGCTATCTATTAGTATAAAATAGTTGATATCGGTCCGGTAGTTGCGGAGCCTATTCGTTACAAACAAACAAACCAACAAAAAATATTTCCGTATAAAATTAGGATAGAAAACAAAGTTGCTTTCCGCCGTCTGTACGCTTACATCTTTTAAACTACGCAACGGATTTTTATACGGTTTATCAATAGACAGAGTGATTCAAGAGAAAGTTTTATACGTATAGAACATCACGCTACGACCAATAGGAGCTGAGCAGTAACCAAAGACGTAACTAAACGCGGATGACACCATAGGCTATATAGCTAGCCGGGGCTGCGGGTTGTTCGTAAGAGATTCCGAGCCCCCGGAACGCAAAGGGCACAAGAAGGAACATGGGTGGGTTTTAGTCAGTAAAAGTCTGACACTCCCTCCCGCCCCGCCCAGGGCGGGAGAAGTTATTTGATGATTTCCCAACCCCCAAAAAAAAAAAAAAAATTATAAAAGGCTATATAGCTACTCCATATTACAATAATACTTACTTCTCGTCCAAATCGTTAGAAAAACATGGCCCATAAGTTTTAACAAAAGAAATTCAATATGTACACAAGATCACGCAATTTATTTTTATTATCACCATTAGTGCTTAAACGACCTTTGAGAGACAAACGGCATACTGTTCGGCTGCCAAGCGATTGATTCCGGGTTCTATTCCTGAACACCGCACCATCTGGGCTTACATTTGTAACCAGATTGTAGTATGTCAGCCTTGTCAGTTTATGTATTCAAGCTTCGTATCGGAAAGTATCTATATCTGCCTATCCTTTTCCCAACTATGTATGTTATGTATGTTGCCTAGAGGTCTTGGGTTTGATTCCCAGCCAAAAAGTGCTATTGGGTTTTTCTATGAAATTCTCAGTAGCAGCTCGGAGTTAGGATTTGTGCCCGGTTAATGGCAAAAGGCTCGCCCCCTATTACATGGGACCTAAACATACCGGCGAACTGTGGGTGTACATTGGTACCTCTGCCTAAGACTTCGGGGGATACAGGCGTGATGGTATGAATTAGGGTCGGTTTCTAGTCTAAGCGGATTCAATTGCATACTAGTGTTGTACATGAACCAACTGCCCATCCGTAACGGCTGTCAAAAATCTACGAATGACAGCCGGGATCACCGGCTTTACGTGCTTTCCGAGACACGGCGGTGTCAGACCACCAACTTCCAAACTCCGTGCAGGAGCTCATCAGGCGCGCTTGGAAGTTAACATAGTAGCCGCCACGAGTCGTGAGCACAAACATCATGTTAATTTTTGTGTCACTGGGCTCCATTCTAGGTTTTTTGGGGCCCCGACGCTGAACGCGATCGGACCCAAACCCAAATATTAATTTGACGTTTGTGCTCACGAGTCGTAGCGGCTACTATAATCAAATGTCTCGTAACAGTTGCTATTATAAAAAGCGTAGGCGCAAACTTGCAATTTACTTTGGTCATTGCAATTACAACTTTATTCCTAATTGGGTTCAGTCGAAAATTTTACCTCAACGACTACTAAGGAACACCAACACACACTACAAACTTCTAAAAGCATACAAAAACAACAACAGCTCCTCGTTTGTCTAGCAAAACAATACAAAAAAGGTACCCTCAACGTATCATGTTACCGAGTTTGGAGGGCTGGCTGTCATCGGCGATATGTCCCGATGTGCTTCCCCCTCATTGAGCGCGACTGTGCGAGTACCAGTTACGACTAGCTATTTAAAAATAAAGTGGTATTTTTATGGTATTCCGTACTTTTGTCTTTGAAATTAAGTGTCTCTAGTCTAGTTAAAATATTAATATTATTATTTACAAGTTTTGTGTTTAGGGTAATTAATACAATTCAGAGATTGTGGATTAGGTCATATTGACTAAACAATAAATCCTCAAAGTTTAACTAACAATATTTTACCTTTCTTATTAACTATAAAATGAAATGTAAAATGAAGTGCCTTATTTAAAAAAAACACACATGTCATCACGCCTGTATTCTCCGAAGGGTTTGGCAGAGGTGCACCAATGTACACCCACAGTTCGCCGGTATGTCTAAGTCCCATGTAATAGCGGGCAAGCCTATTGTCATCAACCGGACACAAACCCAGCTCCGAGCTGCTACTGAGAATTTCATAGAAAAACCCAATAACACTATTTGCTCGGTCTGGGAATTGAACCCAAGACCTCTAGCGTAGCAGTCGCGCGTAGGACGACCAGGCCAGGGGTGGCGAACCTATTTGGTGAACGTGCCATCACAAAGTTTTGTCTAAGGGTCGATTTTTCAATCATCAGTTAACTTCTATCTGAGGAATAAATATGGCGGTTTGACATATTTTCTATACAAAAGCTATCAAAACGTCAAACATATTCTTCAGATAAAAGTTATCTGGCGATTGAAAAGTCAGCCCTTAATGAAATAATAGAGCAGAAAAAATCTAGCTGCTATAATATTCTCTTTAATTAGACATTTATGTACATAAAAAATCGTAATGTTCACTATTTAATTCACCTATTTTAAAATAAACAATAATATATTAGTGCGATTTCTGTTGTTGCAAATTAGATTCAATCGATTATTATATAGATTTGTCGATAATTGGCGTGCCCGACTTGTTTTGTCGTGTGCCACCACTGGCACGCGTGTCATTGGTTCGCCATCACTGCACTAGGCCAACGAGACAGTCATAATAATACATTTCTTTTCCGGTATAATCCATGTTTTAAGTTCCTATTTCTTAAGGGCAGCATCCGAGCTTACAGCAATAAACTTGGAGCCATTGACTGTTGCTCAAAGAGCAATAATTTCACTATAAAGTCAGTTTTTTTTTCAGAAAACCTGAGCTTAGACCTTAAGTAATTTACATCAAATCTTATTATCAAGACTAATATCAATCTTTTCTATTTCCAGCGGCGGCACAGGCGACAAGCAGCTCGATTCATCCACAGACGACGACAGCGATGCGCCCGCGCACGGGCCTGTCGCGCATGCGCTGCCGACACACGCGCCGCAGCCGCTGTACCCGCTGTACGAGCACCCGCTAGCACATCTGCAATACCACCACACGTGACCCTGCAACGATTACTTCTCAGCATTGGGTCCTCCGCCGACGTCCGACTTTTTGTAGGACCGATATATCGGACCGTTCAATATATTCCTAGTTTCGTGGGACCGACTTCTTCTAGGATGTGTGCATTGGTTTATTAGAATTGGTATGGTTGATTCTGTCCAACAAAAACATCAGTCACCGATTGTTGGACGTGTGCAGACAGTCTAAGAGCTTCCTCACTCGTCCGACTTTTTGTAGGACCGATTATCGGACCGTTCAATAGATCCGTAGTTTCGTGGGCAGACTTTTTGTAGGTCGTGTGTGTTAGTGTATTAAATTCATATGTTTTGTTCTTTCCGACAAAAAAATCGGTCACCGATTGTCGGACGTGGGCGATTTGTGTGCACGTTAAACTTAGTTGAATAAATACAGGCTGACTTTACATACACCTGCCATCATTCAGGGTTTGAAAGTACTCATGAATACGAACTACTTTTGTCAAACGACTAATCCTGAAATATAAAAAGAAACTCAGTTGTTTCATAGATTGATCGTGTTTCAGTTCATTTTTGTATGTAAGCTGTTTTTTTTTAAATATTTCAGAGCTAGTTTTATTATAAATGTTGTTTATATTCATAACACGGCCACACTTCCATCACGCCTGTGTTCCCCTAAGGGTTAGGCAGAGGTGTATCAATACACACCCACAGTTCGCCGGTATGTTTAGGCTCGACTTGGGAATCGCACCCAAGACTTCTTCTGACCGATTTCCAGGTCGAGCAAAAAGTGTTATTAGGTTTTTCTACGAAATTCTCAGTAGCAGCTCGGAGTTACGATCTGTGCCCGGTTAATGGCAATAGACTCACCCGCTATTGCATGAGACCTAAACATACCGGCGAACTGTGAGTGTACATCAGTACATGTCTGCCTAACCTTTCGGTGAAAACAGGCGTGATAGTATGTATTAAAATAGTACTGGTTTAAGAGATGGTAGAATAGGCCCTGTTACCCTGTACTTTAAAAATTATTAGGCCAATACTTGCCAAAATCAAATTAGTTCTTTGAAAATTAAAATATTTTTTTTTTAAACTTCATATATAAATTATCATTTTACTCCATTCAATATAACATTTGAAAAAAAAAACAAAGTTTTTTTGTTATTTCAATGCTTGCGTATAATAAGCTCTGTTATTTCACAACTAATAATAATATAAAGCAATGTAGAGTAGAATAAAAGCTATTTACAACAACAAAAATATTTCAGCAAAATCCAGCCATTTAAATTAAATAACATAATAATTGCCGTTACTTGGCCATTATCTTTCTAATATGCTACAATAAATGGGGCATACCTAGGTAATTAATAACAAAAAGTAATAAAGAAAAATTAATTTTATTTTTCAGAAATATCTTCACCGTAATTTAAGTTGTATATGACCACAGAATTATTTGTATTTTAACTTGTATATTTTAGTTTGTAACGAATATTTAATTGACTACGATTATAGATATTTATTTAAAAGAATATCACTTTTCACTGACACATTTATTCATTTTCACCGGTTTAATAACAGGTAGGGTAAAAGCACCAGTTGATGTACTTCTATGAGTTATAAAATCCTAATCTAAGAAATAAATAAAGTAATATTACCGACATAATCATTTTCATCCTTGCTTTGCCTTGCTTAGTGAACAGTATCAGTAAAACATATATTTTTTGAATGACCATGTAGCGACATCTACCGCACAACATACAAACTACAACTGATGTTTCTTACATCGCGCAATCAAAGCTCTCCGCGACAGTCTTCTTAGCTTAGCAGACACAACAGCCACCTAGTCGGAGGATTCTCCCTCTTCAATAGAGAATGAGAAACTTTACACCCAGTTCCTCATACCTCCACAGCCTTTTTTTTTGTAATTATAAACGATTTAACGCGTTCTTGAAAAATTCGTCATATTAATTTTCCATTTGAGAAACCAGGGGTTCGTATTTTCATAGCACTGCTCACCTCACTGCTTTTAAACATCCATGATCATTATAGGTCATCACTGGTAGCAAAATCCTAATAAAATTTATTTCAGTAATCTACTTATTACATAGGTATCATAGACTAACTGCTGCTGGTTTTTTCAACCGCGTTAAGTTAGGTTTTAGGTTACTACTCCGCTCCCGTTAGTCGTAGATTTGATGTTCTTAGCCTACAATATTCCTTATGAATCTAGCTACCATAATTTTTATCAATTCGACTGGTAGTTCTAAAGATTGAAGCATTTAAACAAACACACAAAAAAGCTCTTGCGCTTTATTATATCAGTACGAATATAGATAACCACTCATTTTATAATTGCTTGTTCCATCCCAATTATCATAAAATTCTATATCGTTAATTATAATAAACATTCAATTAACAAAATGTGGGCGACGTATGATAATGGCTCAAATTCATAATTATGTAAAACAGATCATTATGACAACCAAATAAGGATCGGAACGTCAAACCTGCGTTATCTCTACATAGTATAAAACATAATCGCTTCCCGCCGTCTCCACGCTTAGATCTTTTAAACTACGCAACGGATTTTAATGCGTTTCCATCAATAGATAAAGTGATTCAAGAGGAAGGTTTTTGTGTATAGAACATCACGCTATGACCAACGGGAGCGAAGCAGTAACCAAAAACGTAGCTGAACGCGGGTGACACAGCGGGGTACACAACCAGTTTTACATAAAATTATAATTGCTAGCGATGTTATCAGATTAAATACATATGTCGATTTTATCGTAACAAATCTTTTTTTTATTTGAATTGTTGATGATTTTAAATCATGTTGTTTGACCTTTTGATTTTATCTATTTTGACAATTTAATCCCGAGCTACTACTTAGCGTTTTTTGAGGATTAATTTACCAATTAATAAAGGTTAACATAATATTAAACAGATTTTTTAAGATAATAATCGGTTCTGTTCTTAGGGCTATAAGACAATAAAAATCGTTTTTTTTTTAAGTAATCAAAAGCTACACGGGCCGTAAAATACTAGCTTTTACCCGTGACTTAATTTGCGTGAATTTTCTTACAGATTCCTAATTAATTTTGGTTGTCCTAATAGAACACGACGAGTAAGCGATGCGACTATACTAATATTATAAAGATGAAAAGTTTGTTTGTTTGGTTGAACGCGCTAATCTCAGAAACTACTGGTTGGAATTTAAAAAAATCTTTTTGTGTTGGATAGTTCATTTATCGAGCATATAACATTACGCTACGATTCACGGGAGAGGAGCAGTAACGAAACACCTAACTTAATGCGGGTGGAAAAAACTACGCGAACGAAGTCGCTCGCAACAGCTAGTAGATGATAATCATTATAGTCTAGCGACCGCATCGCGCTAATGCCAATTAGGGCACCCATTCGACATCAGTATGTTTGAGCGTCCAGCGAGCTATTAAGCAGGCTATGCTTGGAGTCTCTCTGAAAGATCACACCCGGAACGAGGTGATCTGACAGAGAACCGGAGTTGTCGACATCGCTCACAGAATGGCCGGCCGGTATTACCCGTAAAATCGATGACCGTTGGAATAGACGTCTTCTTGAGTGAAGATCGCGAATTAGCAAGCGTAAGGTGTAACGCCCTCAGGCTCGGTGGAGCGAGGATCTTCGCAGGGTAGCTGGTCGCAACTGGATGAGAGTTGCGAGAATCGAGCTAAGTGGCGTTCAATTGAAGAGACCTTTGTTCAGTTGCAGACTAATGATGATATTTGATCGCGGATTCGACCGACTAAAATTCGCGTGAACTTGCGATTATCAATTAGTCGCATCCTCTTAGGACAAACCCATATTAGTGATGTATGGTGGATTGTGACTCCAATATGTACTAATAAGCAATGTAAATAAGAAATTCTGACTTTGTACAATAGTTGTGGAGTTCATTTTAATAACTAAGCTGTTGCAAAGCATTACATACATAGAATACAACAATTGGGTATTAGACACCATTAACCAATAATGCCAAGACATAATTTCCTTAAAAGACACACACACCTATACATAAAAAACACGTACCATCACGCGTGTATTCCCCGAAGGGTTAGGTAGAGGTGTACCAATGTACACCCACAGTTTACCGGTATGTTTAGGTCTCATATATAAGGGGGCGAGCCTATTAACCGGGGTGGGTTAGTAGCAATGCTAAAAAAAACACTTTTATTATTTTAGCCCTTCTTCTTTCGTATCGATGAATTATAATTATTTATATTACTTTGGCCCAGTAGGTGGCCACGTTTATTGCCGCATCACAGGCCAATAACAGTAAAAATAGATTTTAAGTTGCTTTGGAATCAATGAAAAGTTTGATAATTGAATTGGCAAATAAATGACGTCACATATTACTATTGCCATACAAAATTTACAGCGGAATCATGTTTTGACAGCTCATAAAAAGTATGTCAATTGATTAGTGGTGACCTACTACCCATTTATAAATAAAATATATAAGTGATAAGCATTTATCGAAAGTTTTGCCAGTTATTCATGTTATATTTAAGAAATAATATTACCTGTACCTATAACATACTAATTACTTAATGGAGCATTCAATTAATACAAAAGTCTTATTTAAAAAAATGCAGTTTTTTTGTCACTTTAACCGTTATAAACTTATTTATTTACTGTGTAAGCATTTCAATTTTAAGTTTTAAAGAGAATATTGTCAATGTTTAATATAAATTTAATAAGCTTTTAGACAACAATTGGGTGCTCTACCCTAGTAATTTTTCAATAAAATTGTATACATATCACAATTTAATAATCTTTTATAAAATATTATTTTTAGTTGTTATTTTCGTTTGTAAAAATAATGCTAAGTCAATAATTTAATGTCCAAAAATATTAAAGATTAAAGATAGTTTTAAAAATATTTGTGATTTTAACTCATGGCTTCCTATGGCGATTACATTTTAGGATAAATTATATTTATAAATTATTTTATGTAATAATTATGTAATTATTTTGTACAATAACTATTATAAATAAGATAATATAATTTAAGTTCAAAAGTACAGTTTTTTTTATAAATCTATCAATAAAATGTAGGTACCTATCCATTTTAATAAATTAATTGAAAAACATTCAAGTTAACCTGATAAAAATAAACCAAAATATTATAAAACCCGTCAACACGCTAGGACCTACATCAAAATTATTTATTATTTAAGTAATAAATAATAATTTATTTAGTGAATAACACACAATTATCGTGCTGTACAATATTATTTTAAATATTAAAGTAAGATGAGCATAATTCTCTTTTTTTCTTTTAATGCAAACATGTGTTGTTGAAGCTTGTTTTATTTATCCTAAATGACCTTGCTACTTTGGTTCAATTTCATTTTTATCATTAATGAGCACTTTAGTAGGAGTAGAACTCTTTGTGAAGGTGCTCGTTCAGAGAAGTATTACCACCATACCTATTTCTGTAGCAAAGCGGCCGGCGTTGCTGTGTTTCCATTTAAAGGGTATGGGTGCCGATACTGGTGTAATTACAGGCACACAAGACATTTCAACTTTGTCTCTGGAATGGCGACGCATTTGCAAGGCCTCTGGTATTGCAGATGTCTATAGGCGGCGGTGACCACTTAACATTAGGTAATAAAAAAACCCAATGACACTTGGTTCGACCTGGAAATTGAACCCACTTGGGAACTTGTTGGTCTCAGCGCGACACCAAAATGACAGTCTAAATCGGTTCTGGATTAAAGAAGAACTTTTGAAAATTGTGACCCATCCTTTCCGTTTTTCAAAATATTTGTTATCGATCCGGCAGGACTCATTTAGGCACGATAGGTACCTAGGTAACCTAGGTTAAACAAACATACAATCACAGTTTACGGTATCGCACGCAAAAATTGCGTGGAGGTATGTGTGCTTAGGGTGCATACAACAAGGATTGTATAAAAACTTGTGGTTGAAGATGGAGCGTGACGTGTTGGGTATCAAACTCAGTGCTCGAATACGCAATACCACGATACCCTTCAAACCAGGAATCGTCAGAGCCATTTAGCTTTTTTTTTATAGAAAATGTTAGATTCGTATCGCATCCGTTCAGACGCGGAAAGCCGAACGCATGCGCACTCGTCTCCATAGTAGAATAATGTTTTCTAGTAAGTGTATTTTTGAGGCCTAAGAAACGCTAGAATGATGACTTGGAGTCGTTTATGGTTGATTGTTCAGAGAAGGTAACACATAGGGTTGAGTGAAACGCAATGGGGAAGCCCTTTGCCAGCTGTGGGATAACACAGGGTGGAAAAAAACTCACTCACTATTAAAGTGCCTCGTTAGCCTAAGGGCGACTGCTTCGTTAGAAGTCTTGGATTCGATTCCCAGGTCCAACAAAAAGTGTCTTTGGGTTTTTCTTTGACATTCTCAGTAGTAGCTCGGAGTTAGGATTTGTGCCCAATAGGCTTGCCCCCTATACAAGGGAGTATGGGATCTAAGTATAACGGCGGACTGTGGTCTTTACATTGATTGGTACAACTCTGCTTAACCCTTCAGGGAAAACAGGCGTGACGGCATCTACGTATGTGTAAATAAATAAAGTACTATTAATACGATACTCCTTTGATCCTATATCCCATGAAGCAACCGGATTATAATAATCTGTCACCAGTCTGACATTTACGTTACTCTTAAAGACATTTGCCATAACTTGCAGGTATTTTAACTCATATTACAAATAAGACAATTTTATTATTTAAAAAAAAACCTGCACTTACCTTATTGGTGAGGTACATCAGTAAGGCCAGGTGTGCAGTACTCATAACCGGCGTGCTTGTATGAACGTGGACGAGGCGAAAGGAGTATGTAAGGATTGTAGCAGGTGGCGTTGTGTGGTTTCCGCCTACTCCCATGGGAAAAGGACATGCGTTTTTGTATGTATAATAATTATCCTATAGCCTCATTATAGGAGGCCAACTACGGACATATTCAAAGACACAGACATCACAGCTGTGTCTTCATCCCAGAGACAAAACTGAAATATCTCATGTGGCTGAATTTACACCGGCAACTATACCCTTCGAACCGGAATATAGCAACGCAGTTTGAGGATAAAGAAACGGGAATAAAATCTAACTAAGGCATACATATTAGCGACTATTTTCTTGCTTATAATAATAGTAATAGTCCAGTAATTGTCCCACTGCTGGACAAAGGCCTCTTCTCATACAGAGGAGGCATAACGATTGATGAAATCGATCGAAGGCGAATTGCCAATTTCAGACTTTAATTTTCAGTCCAGTTGTCGTGCGCGACGTGGATTTTCAACGTTCGGCTTAGCGCCGAGAGTCACGATCATAGACATGTATAAACTTAGCAATGCATTCATCAAATGATTAATTTAAATGTAATGGTGTTACGAATATCATATTCTGGATCACATCCTACTATGAAATCGGTCTTATCTCAACCTTGCAATCCTTCATTCATGAGAAATTCTTTTTAAAATTTTGCCAAGTGTATACATGTTTATTTATGCTCGTGATTGTACAATATCCAATTAATGTAATTCCAAAGTTTATTAAAATGATAATGACCTTATTGGTGGGGTTCTTCAAAAAGGTTGTGTGAGCAGTGCTCGTAACCGTGGTGCTTGTATGAACAGATGTATGAACGTGGACGAGGCGAAAGAAGTATGTAAGGACCGTAACAGGTGGCGTTCTGTGGATTCTGCCTACCCCCAAGGGAAAAAGGCGTGAGTTTATGTATGTATAATCAATACAGTCAAAATATTTTTTTTTTGTAGCTGCCAGAATAAATTAAGGCCGCCAAATGAAGATCATCGCCGTACTCCTAACACTTCCAGTCCTGGTGTCCGCCAGAATCGAAATCGACATAACAGCATCCGATGACCAGACGCAGCGAGACCTTGCATTATCCGGAAGCTTTGAAGACATCATCAGCGATCAGGATATACAGTTGTTCCAATTGTCGGATGAAAATATGAAGGTAGCTGTCAGTACGCTGAATAATGCTACACCTAATGATGTGTTTTTAAAAAGTCCTACACCTTGGGGCGATCTATACAACACCTACGGCTGGAAACAAGTCTCCAGAACTGTAAAAACTCGTGAAGCCAAGGTCTTATCAGTGGATTTTCGTCCATACTTCGTCTACAAACAAGTATTCAACAATACTAGTACCAAATCAACTAATTTCAAGGTTCAGATTTGGCAAACTGTTGAGGACACCGTCTCTTCGACTTGGGAGCGAAACGGCCTGATCTCAGCCACACAAGACATCAAATACGGCTTCGATGTAAAAGCTATGGCTATTTCTGGGAATGCCTCGTTCTCTTTCTACTCAAAATGGGGCGAAAACTTCATGAAATCTCAGAATGTAAAAGTTGGCTCCGAAACTGGTTTGGTGATTTTTTTACATCCGAACGAGTCTGTGATTGCTGAACTGTACGCGACCAAAGGTTCTATGAAGGTCCAGGTGGATTATATTGCCAGACTATCTGGGTCTGTGGCTGTGAACTATGCTGAGTTGTACGAGCAACATCATTTCTGGTCATTTGATATCAATAAGGTGCTTAAAGCTGGTGGCTTGAAAGAGATTGTTTCTTCAACAGAAATCATTGACTTTGGGTTTTACGTAAATTCAACGGTCACTATACGTGATATTGGTACAGGTAATGTCGTGTCCACTATGGCTCTCAGTGTGTTCTGATTCTGATGGGTTAGGGCAGACAGACCTACAACACACATAGATACTTACTTGACAAGTTTCATTTATTAATTGATAATTTGTTAAAATTGTACAGAAATGTAAGTAAATACAGTTTTCACCTATATTCCTGACGATTTTAAGTTCAATATCAATGAGAAATGCTAAAGCATAATGCTGCTTGGACCCTAAATGTGCAGTCTCTATGTTTAATTTTATAGAAGTACTTAGTAATATTTTTTAAAGCTAGAATGTAATACTACATGGAGTGTAAGAAGTGAATGGGCTTTTTTGACTTAATTCTAAGAATTAAGGATTTTAGTCGAGAGCCCCATGTTATGGAGTGTAATTTCAATTTTTTTTTCGAATTTTTCGTAGATTGTTAAAAAAAAAACAACGGTGCAATATCTACACGGTTTAACACTAAGAAACTGAGTCAAAGTCAAAGCTTTTATTTCAATTAGACCATTTACAGGCACTTTTGAATTGTCAAAAAGTTATAATTTAAAGTTGAAGGTCCCAAAACGTAAGTGTCTATGAATATTGCGGAAATTGTTCTAAAGAGGTCTTGCGGCCCTCGAAAGCGAAGGGCATTAGGAGGAACACGGATGAGATTTACTCAGTAAGAGTCTGACACTCCCTTCCGCTCCACCTAGAGTGGAGAAGTCATTTGACGATTTCCCATAAAAAAGAAGGTCTCTACTTTATGGAGAAGAACGAGCAAGAAACTCCACAGTCTACAATCATTTATTGAATCCACGGCAAAAGTTTTAATAACGATGTCCTCTCCACCCCGTAATTCAGTTAGCGTAACTTAACATGGTAACAATTTCAGTAATAAACAAGTAAATGTGCTTCAAGTGTTTTATTTAGCAGCTCAACAACATACGTTTTCACTCCTAAAACACCTAATGCCATTGGCTTGCTTACCATAGAAGTCGAAAAGCTAGGCTTCCTATCAATAACTCCAGATTTGCATAGAGGCTGTTAGGGTAAACGAGGGACTTTCTTCAAGGGGGAGCAGTACTCATGAAAATTAACAACTTCTACTATAGGACGAACCGTAAAATCGAATAAAGAAACCAACTGCTAGATACATTTATGTTCGCATAACTCGACAACATCTAAGGAACAGCTGTTTTTTTTTTGCAATTTTAAGTTTGATTACATTGTGAAAGTGGTTTATTTTCATAAGCACTACACCTTCTATCAGAATACTATAGTAGGTAAATTATTGTCTCGTATGAATATACATTTGTTAACTTCGCGCGTAATCCAGAATCCAGATCTATTGAACACAATCTTGCATCATTATTTTTCCGGGCTACAAATTAATACCAGCCTGTTATTATTCCTCCATAGCAGGGCAAGGGCCTCTTCTCATACTGAGAAGATACGAGCATTGATTACCACGCTTGTTTAATGTGGGTTGGTGTTTCTAGTCTATTAACTACCTACTTACAACTGCCTCGTTGGCCTGGTGGTCCTAATCGCGACTGCTACGCTAGAGGTCTTGGGTTCGATTCCCAGGTCGAGCAAAAAGTGTTAATGGGTTTTTCTATGGCATTCTCAGTAGCAGCTCGGAGTTGGGATTTGAGCCCGCTTAATGGCAATAGGCTCGCCTCCTATTACATGGGACCCTAAAACATACTGCCGGCGAACTGTGGGTGTACATTGTTACACCTCTGCCTAACCCTTCGGGGAATATAGGCGTGATGATATGTTATGTATGTAATTATCTACTAGCTGTATACTCCGCGATGTCACCCTCGTTTAATTCCGTCTTTGGTTACTGCTCCGCTCCCGTAGGTCGTAGCATGATGTTCTAAACGTAAAACCTTCCTCTTGAATCACTCTAAATATTGATGCACGATTTAAATGCGTTGCAGAGTTTGCAAGGTCTAAGCGTAAGTATAGACGGCGGGAAGCGACTTTGTTTTAAATTATGTAGAGATATGTCCAGATTTCCTTACGATGTTTTCCTTCACCGATGTCAGTGATGTCCAGTATAAAGTTAGAATTGAAAAAGTCACAATGGTACTGAACCACTGCGTCATCAAAACAGTTTGTTAAACACGTAAACGCAGTTTTCGTTGAAAATGATGAAACATTTCAGGCTTGTAGTGATAGCTGTAATAAATGGGTATAACCTATAACAAGGATTCCCAATCTTTTTTCCTGTGACTCTCTTTAATGGGTGTATTTTTTTTGCAACGCATAACACACATACCATCACGCCTGTATTCCCCGAAGCGTTAGGCAGAGGTGTACCAATGTGCGCCCACAGTTCGCCGGTATGTTTAGGTCCCATGTAATAGGGGGCGAGCCTATTGCCATTAACCGGGCACAAATCCTATCTGCGAGCTACTACTGAGAATGTCATAGGAAAATCCAATAACACTATGCTCGATCTAGGAATCGCACCCAAGACCTATAGCGTTCTGCCGGGGCTGCGGGTTGTTCGTAAGAGATACCGCGCCCCCGGAACGCAAAGGGCACAAGAAGGAACATGGGTGGGTTGTAGTCAGTAAAAGTCTGACTCTCCCTCCCGCCACGCCCAGGGCGGGAGAAGTTATTTGATGATATCCCAACCCACAAAAAAAAAAAAAAAGACCTATAGCGTAGCAGTCGCGCTTAGGACCACTAGGCTAACGAGGCAGTTTAAGATTATCTACTTTAATTACTTTTATTTATTTAATTAAAGAAAACACGAAAGATTTTAACAATCATTATTAAAAAAAAATACAATGATTGCACTACAATTAATCAGGAGACGCGAGCGACCTGTGCCTGCCGTGACGTTTCGTCATCAGGGTAGTTCTAGAACGCCTCCGAGGGGTCGCGACGCTCGGTTTGAGAAACCCTGACCTATAAGATAATTTGCTGAAAACAATGACGTCAGTGCCCATGTTATGGAAAGTGCGGTTTGTCCATCATGGTGGCGTTATTTTTGCTCTAATTTATCCTCATTTTATGACAGCCGTTATGTATTTATTACGTCTTTTATTACCTAAGTATGTATAATGGTAAATGTGACGTAGGTAACCTATATAGGTAGGTATGATAATTGTTATCTATACTTCTATAGTAAACTTGATCTATACTTCTAAATATATATAACTCAAAGGTGACTGACTGACTGACATAGTGATCTATCAACGCACAGCCCAAACCACTGGACGGATCGGGCTGAAATTTGGCATGCAGGTAGATGTTATGACGTAGGCATCCGCTAAGAAAGGACTTTGATCAATTCTACCCCCAAGGGGATAAAATAGGGGATGAAAGTTTGTATGAAACTTAGTCAATTTTAAACCAATTGGGCTGAGACTTTGCATGCGTGCTATTATGCTACTATGACGTAGGTAAACTTCTTAACGCGAGCGAAGCCGCGGGCAAAAGCTAGTCTATAATAAAAAAATAAGGTGTGCCTAACCTTTTCCCAACTATGTTGGGATCGACCTCCATTCTAACCGAATGTAGCTGAAATACCACTGTTTACATGGAGCGACCGCCTATCTGACCTCCAGAACCCAGTTATTGGGCAACACTATAACTCTTGAAAATATAGTGTATTCAAATCGTAAAGGTTTGGAATATTAAATCTATTACCCAATTCTGAAAATTCGCGGGTAAAACATTACAAAATTACATCACGTTAAAATATTATATTACCTTACTATTATGAAAAGAAATTGCATAAGACACATTGTATAATCCATTTCAATGAATGATCTAATATTTTGAAGAAAATAATCCACTTTGTGAATCATTTTTCATGGAATTTACAGCAAAATATCTGTAGAAAGTTACATCATTTTTGTTGATTGTGTATTATTGATGTGAAGTTATCTGCGTTAGTAGTGACACCATATTGGAAATGATTAATTCAGGATAGTCTTATACTGGTTTTTACACAACTTCAATACCTTGTGCCCTTTGCGTTCCGGGGGCGCGGTATGTCTTACGAACAACCCGCAGCCAATTAGACCATTAAAAGGCACTTTTGAACGTTAATAATATTGAATCTAGTTGCCCGTTACAAAATGTAGTTTCGTATGGAGAAAAACGGGCAAGAAACTTCTTACATACTTTTTTAAAATATTACAATAACTTGTACAGTTACATTAATTCCATTAAAATTTACTAATGTCAAAGCGATCTGTCAAAAATAAGTCACTCAAAGTACTGCAATACCGTCAAGCAGGGTGAATAGGGACGCAGGGGTGAATTGGGACGAAATTTTAAAAGGGATTTTTACTTTGAAATAATATAGTTTCTTACCAAAGAGATCTTTTCTGTTTTAACTAAATTACAATTTAAGATTTTAACGTCCTTCCTGGTAACAAACTATATTATTTCAAAGTAAAAATCTCTTTTAAAATTTCATGCCGATTCACCCCAGCGCAGCGTCCCTATTTACCCCGTTTGACTGTACGTACCTACTCATTGCTACAAATTAGAAATGAAAGATGATGATTGATTTCGGAAATCAATTATTTCCGAAATCAAGCGTGCGTAAAGAAGTTTTACTTCAAAAAGAAACAAGAAATAATAACGTCTAAATGTATAAATTAAAAGTATACGTAAGAATCATACTGGCAAATACCGTTCAGTAGTTCCTACTTCCCTTTGAGAGAAATGGTATGAGTAATTATTTATCTCCTGAATTAAGAAACATGGACACCCTACTAGCAAACTCGCTAACTTCATTCCAATCCAAATTGAATAAAAAGAGGCCCGGCCATTGATCAAATATTCAGTTCTCTATTGAAACTTGAAGAAGCAACATTGAAGAGTATTTTAATATTGAGTCTAAACAGTGCTTTGTGATTACTTATAAATCTTTTAAAAGTGTTTGAGTTAAAAGTTTCTGAACATATAAGTGTTACGATAATATCTTGGTAAGTATTTTTTAAATTAATTTCTTAAAATTTAACAAATTTTAAATTTAGTAATGGGACAGTGTAAACTTATTACTTTAATTATAATAAACATGTCCGTTTAAGGAAAATTAAATGTATTTATACATAATACGTATATAGCTTTACTGTGCATGACCTTTGGAAGAGGTAGCTACATATTAATAAATAGAGATACATGACAGCTACCCTAGAGGGCTTGGCTGCGATTCCCAGGTCGATCAAACTGTTATTTGGTTTTTCTATGAAATTCTCAGTAGCAGCTCGGAGTTAGGATTTGTGCGGGGTTAATGGCAATAGACTCGCCCCTATTTCGTTGGACCTAAAACATACCGGGGAACTGTGGTATATATTAGCAAACCTCTGCTTAACCCTTTGCGGAATACAAGCGTGATGGTATGGCTGCTCTCGCTCATCCTTATTATGTTTTGGTACATTTTGTATCAACGACTTATCTACATTTATCTCATGATAAGATTTGTTTTATTTATTTTGTTTTGATTGCATCACATTCGAATGAATCAATGTCGCAATGGTAATGCCACTTTGTTTGTAATTATTATTTTTATTCACACATACCATCACGCCTGTATTCCCCGAGGGGTTAGGTAGAGGTGTAACAATGTACACCCACAGTTCGCCGGTATGGTTAGGTCCCATGTAATAGGGGGCGAGCCTATTGCCACATTATTTTTATTCGAGATTTTTGTTCACGTTTGTGAGTCATTAACACGGTATTTTTTTTTTATAATATCTTTGGTAGATACAACATTAATTTAGATTATATCGTTGGCCGGTAGATTATACAAATGACGAGGGACTGAAATTTAAGAAAAATATTCTTTAGGCTAATATTTTTTTTTTTTGATTTGGCATCTAGATTCAATATTGTTAATTTTGACTTGTAATTGACGTTCAAAAGTGCCTTTTAATGATCTAATTGAAATAAATGATTGGACTTTGGATTTATTCGAATTATTTTGGTGTAAAACTTATTAACATTTTTGAAAACCTTACATTAATTAAATTTCTCTTTTTTTTTCATTACGTTTTATGTCTGTGTAAGCCGCCATTTTTTATTTTCTGTAATGTCACTTAGCCCAACTAGCGGAACATCTTATCGCTTTCAACGATACCATTTATTTTTATTTAAATTAAAAATCTTTTCTATTGTTTCAGCTAAACCACATAAGAAGAACAATACAATAAAATGGCGGCTCCAACCTTATTTAACCTTGTTGCCATACGAGGCTGCTGTTTCGTCAAGATGGACGCTTCAGAAATATCCTTCATCTATTCTGAAGAAGCTGGATGGATGGATGAATGGATGGGCTCTAAAATGATAAACCATCATTCTACTAACATTAAAGAAGGAATACCAGAAGATAACACCAATAAATTAAGACACCTTAATAAAGGAATCTCAAACGTGATCAAGGACCTAATTATACTGGTAACTTCTTGCATGACAGCGACAATATTAACAAGAGCTTTCCTTGCAAAGATCATGCTTGATTTCGAAGACCTAATTACAATGGATAGTGCTCCCAAAAACCACAGACCTCTGAACATGAACGCAGTACACGATTACAAAGATCAAACTATTATGGATGTAACAGCAAGGAAACTGACACCTCAAAAAGATCAAACTAAGTTTAATAGTAAAAACAATTGGAAGAAGATGAGACTCCATCTTTTACCGGACTAAGAACAAAACTCCAACTGGTAAATTATTCCCAGTTGTATTGTGATCATTTGAAAAGACTTGAAAGTTAAAAACTCTTGAAAGAACAAAGAGTTGTTCTATTGAAGACAGAAGAAGAGTAACCCTTGTAGCACGTCACTGGCATGATCTAGTAACTGGTGCAGGTACCACCCACTGGCATGTGTATCGCGGTTTCAGGAATGCCAGTAACTGCCATGCCGGTTTCCCAGCACCTAGCGCGCCATTTACAGGCTGTGTGTTCCGGTTTTAATGAAGAGTTTGTTCTTCATTGTGAAGAATTTCAAGAGCTCTAAGTATTTGTAAGTACCTATATTGATTTTTAGACATTTATAAATAAGACTCATTTACAGGGACACTTATTATGGCCTGTTAAATACAATAAATTTAAGCAATAATTTCTATTATTGTATTTATGGGGCAATCAAATTGCTTCGTGTAAATGAGCTTTACGATGGAGCAATTTCATTGCCTGTTTAATTAAATAAATTGAAGTAATCTTAAAAGTTGTACAGTTGGCGTATTTGTACAAATTGTATTATTTTGCTAACAACAAAATGATCTATGTATATTCGGTTCTATGGGATGTTTCGTATTGGCAAAATAACTCGAAATTGGAGAAATACACCTACCAAGTTAAATGACAGCTTTTAAAATTGCTGCAAGTTATTCCATTTAACGGACAATGAAACAACTCCGTGTTATATAAGTAGGGAGTAAGCAGTGCTAGTAGAATTATAGAATATTGCTCACGTTACCATAATTAAAATGTAAATAACTGACATAATTCAAAACTGTAAAGAGTTTTTGAGATTGGCTTGTAAACTGAAAACAGATTTTCAAAGAAATAGAGAAAAATGGTCAAATGAGTTATGAATTGCCTCGTTGGCCTAGTGGTCCTAAGAGCGACTGCTACGCTAGAGGTCTTGGTTTTGATTCCCAGGTCGAGCAAAAAGTGCTGTTAGGTTTTTCTCTGAAAATCCCGGTGCCCGGTAAATGGCAATAGGCTCCCCCTATTACATGGCACCAAAACATACCGGCGTACTGTGGGTGTACATTGGTACATCTCTGCCTATCCCTTCGGGGAATACAAGCGTGATGGTATGTTATGAGTTATGAATTCTGAGTCAAAATTTGTGGCTGAAATAATTTGCATCCTTACAGGTATAACAGTTATCTTGAATATAAACAACTTTTAGGATGAGACCAGCTTTAAAATAAACAGGAAAATAAATCTGTTGTTACATACAAAAATGAAATCTATTTATGTATGAAATAGACGGTTCTTACTTTGCTATTTTTGAATGGTTGTCATAATAAAAGTAATTTGTATTCTTGAGTAAGTAATTTCTTGAAAGAGTGCCAATGATTTCGATTTGCTAGGCGCTGGACACATAGAAAAGACGTAAGACACAAACGGGGCGCGGACATTTATCTCTACCGCAAAACATACAGAAGAGAAGCGCGCCCCGTCTCTTCTGTATATTTTGCTTCGTAACGCCGCCGTAGAGACAAATGTCCGCGCCCCGTCTGCGTCTTACGACTTTTCTGTATGTTCAGCGCCCTAGGTGTAAAAGATGAGTAATAAAAACACTGTGTATTTTGCCTTCAACAAACGCTTTTGGTTTAACCAGAAATCTATTCGGATATTTTCTACAGAAACATACTATTCTGTAATTACTACATTACAGTATTGGTCAAAGTAATATTGTGTGGACAATCAAGGTAAATGCTATTCCTTGTCACTTTTCGTACATTTTATTGGCTGAATAGAATCTGGTTATTACTATTTTTAATTTTCAAAACTGAAGGTTTTTCTTAACAATGATTTTACGACATAGAATGTATGAAAATTAGTCAAAAAATTAGCATTTACTATTAGCCACATAAAATTACTTTGGAGCCTCAAGCCCGGACCTCACTAACGCGAAGAGAAGAGATGTCTCGTAGAGAACAAATAGCATACAGTATTGTGTTGAAACTAGGCGATAAGATGTGGAATAAAGCTAGGCGATTGGTTGCATAGTACCCAGGATACAAGCTTAATGGCGGCTCGGAAGTTTTATTCGAATTAATAATAATTTAGGCTCCATTTAATGATTTCTAGATATATATTTATGCTATAGAAGTAATAATTAAATGGAGCCTAAATAGTTATTGACTTGAATAAACCAGCGCGATCCTACACTCGCAGCGAACTTCTGAGCCGCCATTAAATTTGGACCAGACTATACGAGACATATCTCTCTTCCCCGCCCTGGTGGAACCAGGGGATTAATCCAGATTACTTATACCGACAGTCGGTGCCATAAATACGGAATATTATATTTTTGTGCTAAAAATCCGTTTCGATTTTCAGTTGAACAAGGTGTTTTATGAAATTAAATTTGCTGTTTGTTTTTTGCAATTGAAGCCATAAGTCATTTCACTAGTTTTCTCTATGGATGATAGCTTCAATTTTCATCTTGCAGTCCCATCTCAAAAACTGAGGTAACTCTGTAGGTATGTCGTAATTGTATATTAAGGAATCTAATTTTTGTTGTGTAAGTAATAAGAAAAATTATCAATCTCCAGTTATTATGCTGAACTCAAAAAATCATGACAAAATGATTTAAAAAACAAAATATTAAATGTCAGTCTATTCATTTTACAATATGGCGGCTGGATTTTAATAATTGTGATTAATTCAATTAGATTGTTTTAGAGAAATTGAAAAAAGTTTACAATATTGCAATTTCTTTAAAAAAGTCTAGCGGTGTTAAAATTTAATTAAAACTGCCTGGCCTTATTGTAGAAAAAAAGTGTTTTAAAATCATTTTGCTAGTGTTTTCTGAGACTATAATAACTCGACTTTTATAATTTATTGTAATAAACAAAATTTAGCCTATTGAACACAATAAATTGCAGCAATAATAAAAATTCTACCATTTACTAAGAAAATATTGTCCAATTTTTAATATTGCTTCTAATTATTACGTTCAATGGGAAATCAAACTTTACACTGAGCAATTTAATAGCCTTTTGAATGCAATTTCGTAATAAATTAGAATAATAATAATAATGGCTGTGCCATTTTCAGTCTGAACATTGAGTCAGAGGTGCAATTATTATTATTACAGCTTCAAGTTATTGCATTCAATGGGCAATTTTATTGATCCGTGTAAATGATCCTGCAAATAAGAAGGTATAGCATTCGCCATGAGTCGTGAGCACAAATGTAATGTTTTTTTTTTTTTTTTTTGCGGGGTGGGAAATCATCAAATAACTTCTCCCGCCCTGGGCGGGGCGGGAGGGAGTGTCAGACTTTTACTGACTAAAACCCACCCATGTTCCTTCTTGTGCCCTTTGCGTTCCGGGGGCGCGGTATCTCTTACGAACAACCCGCAGGAAAATGTCATGTTAATTTTTGGGTATTTGGGTTCCTTTCTGGGTTTTTTGGGCCGCCGACGCTGCACGCGATTGCTCCGTCTGTCAGACCGGTCGCGTACAGCGTCGGCGCCCCAAAAAACCCCGAAGGGAACCCAAAAATTAACTTGACATTTGTGCTCACGACTCGTGGCGACTGCTATATTTGATTAGAATTATAAAATATTATACATTTTAATTAACTGTATGTGACGCATAAGGTGTGTTCTGTAATCTCTCTCGGTGAATTTAGATGAGGTGAGTTTGACGTGAGCTGTCATTTAAATTGATGCTACGGATTGACAGCTTACCTCAAGGTCACGTCACCTAAATCATAGAGACAGAGAGAGAGATCAGCAGGTGTAGAAATAAGGCGGTTCACCCACTGACAAAACGTTCCGTGGCGCCTTGCGCGGTACAAAAATCCCGCATGTAGACGCGGCGACAGTGTGTGGGCCTAAGCGTATTTTCTATACATATTGAAACTCTTGTATACGATGTTATAATCTGCCGCCCCGCGCTGTGTGATAACCGCCTGAGGCCGTAAGCACACGGCGTACTTTTAACGCACAGACCACGCGCGTTTCATATGTTGGACCAAGTAGGTGTTCCATATAAAAATGCTACAACTACTCGATCAAACATAAGAAGCGGGTCGTCTGTGCTTTAAAAATACGCCGTGTGCTTACAGCCTAGCGTTATTCTAATCTATGAAGTTTTTGAGATGAGTCTCCATAGCGAAAATTAGCGTTAATAAAGCAGATATAAAATAGTTCAAAGGAGATCACGGCCTTGATTCTGGAAAAATACTAACAACGTATTTTTTTTTTTGGCAATTTGTTAATAAAGCAATATAACACGATTGTTTCTTCAAGAATAACAGTCTGTTTAATAGGACCAATTCATAAAATTGTTTCTATAAAATTATCATGCAAAGTAATATTGTGTGGAAAATCCAAGCAAAGGGACTTATTTTTTTACAATTATCATTTCTCTTCAAATTTGAGTACAAATCATTGCTACTTAATGTCGTAAAAAAAACTTGATTTTTCTATTAACGATTTTATGATAAATGGGATTTATGAAAATTTAAAAAAATACTTGGTATTTATTTACTTTAATTTTCCACATAACTATAATTTCTTATGGTAGTGTTCGACGCATGACAGTGGCAACATTGTAAATTGGTGTCAATTAAGCGGGAATCGTCAAGATAGCCCGTGAAATTTAACTTTTTTTACGTTTTTTTGCAAAATGCCAGTTGTTTTAGATTGTGTATGTTGATCAAAATTCACGTGCGGCAATTATCGTGATATATTTATTATCATTATCATTTGAAATATCAATATACCTCTTGAAATTATATTTGCTCTTTCTCTTAAATATAATTTTAATAGCTATAAAGATGATTGAAATAGTAATAATTTAATAAGCGTCTTTACCATAATTGCTACATGTACATTTTAATCAACCAATAGCGTAAAACTGCAAAAAAAAGTAAAAAAAACTATTTCGCGGGCTTTCGTGAAGGAGTTGGTTAATTTTGTTCGAAACATTAGATTCGATTCCCTATTTCAAAATACTTGTTTAAGAAGTTAAAATACAGTGTTATTTTTTTTTTCAAAATGGAGGTAAATGCTTCTTTGATTATTTTATTCTGTTTTTAATTTTCGCCTTGCAGCCCAATCTCAAGTACTCATTGTTTCAGTTTCTGTAACGAGAAATCAATCACATGTCAAAATTATGTCTTCTCATGTCTAGTGATCTGATTGGTTACTGATAATTCAGTCAGCCAATCACAGCAGTTGACATCCGTATTTTTTTCTCAATTTTGCGTCGATTTTTGTTCCAGAAACTGGAAGTCGGATTATTTTGCAATTCATGTAGGAAGACTTATTTTATGCTGTAATTATCAAAATCCAGTTATTATGATTGCCAAACATACAGATTAATTATAAAAATCCTGAAATATTTTTAGACAATTTTTTTTTTAATATTACGAACAAAACTGAAATGTTTTTTTTACTATATTACGACGCACTGAATTTGATTATTATTCTAATAGGTTTTCTCTGAGAAATTGAAAAATAAATTAGCTTACGTCAACTTCAATTATACGTTTCTTAGAGATATTGTAATAAAAAAACCAGTTTTGTGTCTACTGAAAATATTTCAGTTCTTTTATAATAATTTTAGCTAGTCACAAATGTGAGCATAATAACTCGATTTTAATAATTATTATGTAACTACAAATACAAATTAATATTTTTGAACAATCAATTATTACTCATATTTCTAAAGAAAACAAATTTATTTTCTATTAATTAATTAATCTTATTGTACTTAAAAAAATTGTATTTCAGATGTTTTAAATATCTAAGTCATATCTATTCGTTCCAAAAGAAGTTGCACAACATGATACAGCAACTTGTTCTTTTGTTACATAATACATGTTGCTTGCAAATTGTCTATGTAGATAGGCTACGACATGTAGGTATGTAACATGCAATACGGGCTCACGACTCATAAGTACAAACAACTTTTATTACCGGACCAACCCCGACATATATAAAAAATCAGCTGTTCCCAACAAAAATGCACTACAAATAAAATGTATGGACCAACAATTTTTTTTATATGTCGGGGTTGGTTACGTAATAAAAGTTTTTCATATTTATAAGTACTTACACCCCCCCCCCTACCCCCAAAATTTGCAGTGAATTAAAACATGTCGTAACCTACCTAGATGTAATTTGCTAGCAACATGTGCACCGTAACAAAAGAACATGTTGCTGTATCATGTTGTGCAACTTCTTTTGGTCGTCTATGCAAAGTTGACAGTGTTTATGAGTACTTTTGTTCCCATCACCTCCATGCCCTGGAAGATGCCACACATACCATCACGCCTGTATTCCCCGAAGGGTTAGGAAGAGGTGTACCAATATACACCCGCAGTTTTACCGGTATGTTTAGGTCCCATGCAATAGGGGGCGAGCCTATTGCCAATAACCGGGCACAAATCCAAACTCCGAGCTGCTATTAAGAATTTCATTGAAAAACCCAATAACACTTTTTGCTCGACCGGGGAATCGAACCCAAGACCTCTAGCGTAGCCCTGAAAAACGTGCAGTGGTTATTTTAATAGTATCCTACTGCTGCAGCAAAAAGTTGTCTAATACAGGGATTTACAATAAAATATCTGTAATATACCTGTACTGTAACTGCCTCGTTAGCCTAATGGTCCTAAGCGCGACTGCTACGCTAGAGGTCTTGGGTTCGATTCCCAGGTCGAGCAAAGTGTTTTTGGGTTTTTCTATTAAATTCTCAGTAGCGGCTGAGTTAGGATTTGTGCCCGGTTAATGGCAATAGGCTCGCCCCTATTACATGGGATCTAAACATACCGGCGAACTGTGGGTGTACATTGTTACACCTCTGCCTAACCCTCCGGGAAATACAGGCGTGATGGTATGTGTATCCGTAATAACAATGTAACACAACGAAAAAAAAGAATTAATTCATTAATAGCAAATTTGACATTCCGCTGAATCAAAAATATATTGTATTAATTTAGATTTAACAAATATTATTTTGTATGGAAATAAATTATCTACATTATGTTTCTATGTACCTAATTGGTAAAAATGTATTAAATAATGTAATTTGAGAAAGTAATAATAATAGCTATGTAGCAAGTAATGTGGTCTTGTTATATTGTGACAATAAATAATTGAATCATATACAACATGTTTTACTATAAAAATACCGAATCTAGGACAAAAGTACTGAACGGTGGCCGTTAGGAAAGCCCTGCCATAGTTTCTGCTTACACCCATGGATTTACCGATTCATCACCAACTCCATTTTGGTTCATCATCATCAGCCCACAACATTCCAATGCTGGACATAGGCCTCTCCACTTAGCTCGATTCTCGGCAACTCTCATCAAGTTGCTACCAGCTACTCTGTGAAGATCATCGCAAAATGCGTAAGGCTTACGCATTTTGGTTACCACGGGCTGAAACGTTTGTTAGATGCCGCGCCAGAGGCATCAAACATATTTAGTTATATTAGCATATACATATTTAGTTATATTAGCATATACATATTTAGTTATAGGCATATTTAGTTTTAACACGCTTTTCAATATTTTTTATAAATATCCCCTCAACTGTCGGGCAGACTTAGTTTAATTTGAATTGTCTAATCAATATCCGACAGTAAGGCTGTCTGTCCACAGAAGCGGCGAAATATTAACCAATGGGATTGCATACCGGGGCGGTGGGAAGATTTTATTGGTTAATATTTCTCCGTTTCTCCGCTGCCTGTCCAGTTTTCCACGTAATGTCCAGAACATAAAGTGAACATGATGATGGGAAGAAAATGTGAGTTTTGACTGCGTATAGTATTTTTTTTACAACTTGTTCAAGTATGGAAATGAAACGCAAGTAATCGCTTTAAAAATTTTATTCAAGCCTTTGAGCTTTCTCATTTACAATGAATTAAGTATAAACCATTATCAATTTGTTCATCGTCAAATAAATAAGAGTACTATTACAACGGTATAAAATACGAATTCTCGTATTGCAAGGAACTGTCGACTACGCCAATTCGGAAAACGCAGTTCAGTTTCGTCGTATTATGGAAGAAAATGAGCGTACAGCTTAAAAGTTGTAGTGAAGTAAAAAATGAGTGCTTTGTTTAAAATTACGAAACTGCGTATTCCGTATTTTCGTAGTTTAAGAAATGTATGAAAACTATTTCGCCTATTAGGAATTATTCTAATTTAGGGGTAAAATACACGCTTACGATTAAAACAGACAATTAATCTATTCGAGAACTATATTTTAGTTCATTTTTGTAACATTTGCGGCACGTGGCGTATCAGTAATTATAATTAATTCTAGTCTAAAACGAGTCTACTTTTTTTTTACCATTTATTAAATACATTTTCTTACATTTTTATTGCTTTTGCAAATTGAATTTTTAATGATATACAGTAAAAACGAATACTAAAACACTGCTTTTAAATTAGTACGCTGGTCGTTTTCATACAATCACGTCTTCACAGAATCTCTCTAAACTGGATGCGGCCGAATATTCGTATTACACATACGTGTCTTCTGCGTGTAATTGAAGCCTATCTAGTTATATAATGATCATTGTATGTTATCCCAGCGTTCTAACAAAAACAGGAACGACAATAAATAAGTAATAACAACTACTTATATTAATTAAGGCTAACAGGCATTCGCCTTATTGGAGGTAATTAATTATTTTATATCCTAAATCTACGTCAGTACACGAGCGTATATATGACACATCGAGCTGAAACAATGAGAGTCACACAGGTAAGAGCGAGCGAGACAACGCTGTACAAACCAGAACTTTTGGACTCGACGTGTCATATTTTGGCCGGGTGCTGTAACACGGAGTAGTAACAAATGGAATGTTTACTTTTCTTTTAAGGCGGTCTCTTACCGGGAGCATTGGTCTGTAATGTAACAATTCAAGATTCGATTTTGAGCTCGAATTAGAACTGTTACATTACGGAATGCTCCTGGTAAGGGAGCGCCTTAATGTTCAAACTTAACAATTCAAACTTAATGGCGGCTTGAAAATTATCTGCGAGTGTAGCTTCGCACAGGTTTATTCGAATTAATAATAACTTAGGCTCCTATAATATGCTATAGAAGTAATTAAATGGAGAATAAACCACCGTGAACCTGCACTCGCAGCTAACTTCTGAGCCGCCATTAAGTTTAAACCGTGTTATACAAAATGTATCATTACAGGTAGCGCACTGTAATGCTCGGTTCTTTTCACTCACTGATGTAACGCTCGAACATGAACTGTTACATTACACGCAAATGCTCTTAATGAGAAAGCGCCTATATGTGAGCCATGACAATGTTTTTACTGCATTCAGTACACAGACCAAGAACAGATGATCACAAAATAAGCGTACGCGTTTGAGAGCTGATTTTTTAAAGAACTCGTATTTTATGCATAGAATAACTGAACACTCCATTTGTTACTCATCCGTGGTTTAAAATATAGGGTGTAAAAGTATGACTTGCTAACTAGTTTTAAAAGATGGAAACTGACCAATCAGATATTAATTTGTCTGTATTACCTGTAACGAAAATTGCAAATGTTTCATTTCTGTCATTTGACTATGGAACCCTGACAAACAGAGTTAAGTTCAGCACAGAGAAATCAGTCGAATGCTCTGGTTTTCATTGATAATGAACTAAAACACAACAGTAATAGAGTTGAAAATTGTAGAATCGCAGAATTGTATCGTGCATGCTATTTTCAACTTTATTTGTGATGTTTTTAAGTTTATTTTCAAATAATACACGAAAACTGATCAAGAATATAGTTACCATCTTAGCTGTGACTTACTGAAGTTCGCAATTATTGAACTTTTAACACTCTATATTTTAATTAGGTACTTTATATACGCGTATCTTAACTTTTACCCAATTAAAGAGAAAAATAGATAATTATTTCAGCTGTTTTTAATTTTAGGGACCTAGCGATTGACTACGAAATTATGGAAGGGAGGAATAGTAAGGCAATGATTTTTTTATTGTAGAAAAAATATTTTTCATGAGAACTGTGACAGTACTTTGAAGTGTCAATATCCGGTTGCAAAGAAAAGGATGGAGCTATCCGTGTTTGTATATCTCTATCTCTTCCTGGCATTAGAAGATTGATAGTTGTAATAATTAATATGAGTTCCAATTTTATGTATCGAAAACTGCACCGCGTAAACGCAGCGGTAACGTCGCATTTACGCTGCGTGCTAAAAACGTTCTGGCCGACTGTACTTTATGGGTAAAATTAAGAACTGTATAACTACTTTTGTATTGAAAAACAATATTTAATATTTTACATTAATTATTAATTAATATTTGTCCGAGAGTATTGGTTTCATTATATTGTTTTACAGCTTCTTGGACCAAAATTATGTTGATTACAAATTTTAATATCATAACAGGTGGAAGGGCCATCTTGAACATGTGTACCATAGATTTAGTAAATTCTAGACCCATAGCAATGAAATGTTACATCAGTTTTTTTTCTAAATGTGCTGTTTCATCACTCATCTCTAAAAAAAAAACATTCGCCACACAAGGAATTTCTCCTGTATCGTGGGTACGTTGACAAATACATAAGAACAGCCAGACCCGGAACCAGTATCTGTAGGCCATACAAATATTTGTTCCGTGCGGGATACGAACCCGCGACACGGAGCGCAGTAGCCAATTGCCTACCCACTGCGCAAGCCGTGCCATCAAAATGGTGCGACATAGACACGGTAAAAGAAAATGTATGGAACAGCCGATTTCCTTTTTGTCTAGAATCATGTACAATGAATCCATGGTAAAATTTATTGTTACATTGTCGCTAACACCCCGGATTTGAGTTGCGGTGACATTACCAATCTCGTTAAACTTAGTTAATACTAATTATGTCAACATGCTACATTAACATCTCATTAAAAAATATGACAAACAAATGCAAACTCTCATTTTGAATTCGATTGATTTTGATTTACGTATGGACTTAACAATTCAGCAATAATTTAATCTTGATTCTGATAGATGCTTCGGTTCTTGCGCCTGATCTCTCCCAGGTTGTGTAAGTATGCCTTACCATTGTACTACGACAGTGAGGGAAGAAGGAGGGCACCTGTGTTTGTGCACTTGAGTCATATTAAAATCTTCTGTGTACTTAGCTAGTCTCCATTGAGATTGACCGCTATGACCGAAATGCGGTCTGAAGAAGATTATTATAACATATTTATTGCTTTTTTTTTTTTGTGAATTTCATTCATTATAAAATGTGACTCAGATAATGCATCACAGAATAACTTTGTTTGCTACAGTAATATTTGCAATATTTAAGTACAAATTGTTTTAGTTACTCCTGAAGAACTTGATGCAAACTCTTAAATTTGTACCGGTTCACCGGGTCATTCACCTTCTCAACCCTTATCAAGTCACAAGCAATTCCAAAATACACACATTGCACATGTTAAATTAAAAATACACTCTGTGTCGTCAAACACAGAGTTCAATTTTGAAAGACCTTATCTTAGAGGTGCTTTCGCATCTGGCGTTGGTCGACGTCTCGTAAATTTACGCTGCGCTAACATCGTCTAGACGTTGTACTTAACTTACATCGCGTTTACGCGGCCACAGCGTCGCGTTAACGCAGCGTATACTACCAACAAACGCTTAGACTAGACGCGAAAGGTGCATTATTTCACGATAAACACTACAAACGTGTGTATTTGGGGTGAAAGGGACATCGTAGGGAAATCTTTTCCCATAGATTCAGTACATAATTACAGACCCAAAGTGAAAGAATTTATCACCAGGTATAACAAAAAAAATTTACCAGCAGTTCCACACATAACTGGAACAACATACACGGTGAGAGTGTATAGAATAATAAATATTATTTTAACTTTGATGTCCATTCCACCCATTTTACTTTTCCAACGATACCAACCTTCAACGCAAACAATTGCAAACTACCAACATAATCACAAGAACACTTAATTTCACTCTACAAACACTAATAACACCAATACTCCGGACGTTAGATCACAAGCACTCAGTCCGTCTGTTCATACACAACACTCAAATAAGTCCATGACGTTTCTTGTACTCTTCTAAGTTGAGCGAGCGCTTGGGGCCCGTCTCCTTCACCCTTGTCGTCACCTGTTTTGGTTGGCTCGATACTGATTCTGGAAATAAATGTAGGTTTACTAGTATAGGGGACGTTACATGGGGTTATACACCCAAATATAGCTATGCTAGAGGTCTTGGGTTCAATTTCCAGGTCAAGCAAAAAGTGTTATTGGGTCTTATTATGAAATTCTCAGTAGCAGCTCGGAGTTACGATTTGTGCCCGGTTAATGGCAATAGGCTCGCCACCTATTACATGGGACATAAAACATACCGGCGGAATGTGGGTGTACACTAGTACACCTCTGCCTAACCCTTCGGGGAATACAGGCGTGATGGATTGGTATGTTATGTTGTAGAGCTAAGTTTAAACGGATTTTTTTTAAATGCAGTTTTGATAATTTCATTTGTTATGGTACAAGTTATAGAAGAATTTATAGACAAATAGTGGGTCCTGATATTTATATCTGGATATAGAAACTGCTGTTGCTGTGTTCTGGTTTGAAGGGTATGGATGCAATTACAGGCACATGAGACATTTCAACTTTATCTCTGGGATGGCAACGCATTTGCAAGGCCTCTAGTATTGCAGATGTCTAACCACTTAACATCAGCTGGGCCTGTCGGCTTGTTTGCTATATGTCATCATCTACTTTTTCGCCTTTTCCCCAACTATGTTGGGGTCGGCTTCCAGTCTAACCGGATGCAGCTGAATACCAGTGTTTTACATGGAGCGACTGCCTATCTGACCTCCACAACTCGGTTACTGGGCAACACGATACCTCTTGGTAAGACTGGTTGTCAGACTTTCTGGCTTCTGACTATCCATAACGATTGTAAAAGACCTACGAATGGCAGCCGGAACCAACGGCTTTACGTGCTTTCCGAGGCACGGGGGTCGAACATCACCAACTTCCAAACTCCGAGCTGCTACTGAGAAATTCGTAATGGAAAAACCCAATAACACTTTTTGCCCGACCCGGGAATCGAACCCAGGACCCCGTGCTCATCAGTCGCGCTTGCGGCCACGAGACCAACGGGGTAGTTTGCCATACAATAATATAAAAAATAATAATATTAATTTACTTAATCCCTGGAAGTCAGTGCCTCCGCAATTACAAAAAATGTTTTAGTAATAAAAAAAATCCATATAGTAAAAATTTCTCCTATATCATGCGTGCGTTTACAAACATACGTGTATAAACACACGTACAGAACCAACCACAAAAACAGCCAACTTACTAGCAATAGGTAGATCCAACTCGATGTTGATATCAAAGTCGTGTAGAGAGTACAGGCTCGTGTCCGCAGATGGCTTATCTCGTTTAGCCTTCTCAGCATCTTGGATTTGTTGCTGTAAAAGGTAAAAGATACGTCTCAACATCTTTACATCTAAATATATATATCACTCAAAGGTAACTGACTGACTGACATAGTGATCTATCAACGAACAGCCCAAACCACTGCACGGATCGGGTTGAAATTTAGCATGCAGGTAGATGTTACGACGTAGGCATCCGCTAAGAAAGGATTTTGATCAATTCCACCCCTAAGGAGATAAAATAGGGGATGAACAGATAGCTGATGTTATAAGAAGTTACTTAATCTTACTTTAATTTATAAAAACCAATAAAATAGTGAACGCGACCGAAGTCGCGGGCATCAGCTAGTTATACATATAAGGACATAAAAATATTCCCTACTTCGAAAGGATTATTATCTTATTACATTTTCCTAAATCATCAGGATGAGTTCTTCTGCTCTGGGCGGAGCGGAAGCGAGTGTCAGAATCTTACTGACTAAAACCCATCCATATTCCTCCTAATGCTCTTTGCGTTCCAGGGCCGCGGTGACTCTTTCGAACATATTCCGCAATCCTGGCATCCCAAATGGGCAACACGGTATATACACGAATTTAAATAATATTGTACTTACAAGTCTCTCCCGTTCTTTGAGTTCCTTAGCCGCTTTCTCCTCTTCTTCTCTCAATTTTAACATTTCAGCTATTTCTTCTTCAGTTCTCATGATGTCCTGCAAAAGATGAATTGAGTAAACTATATACTATTGACTAACATTCCTACTAATATCATACTCATCCTACTATCCTATTCTACTTCTTACAACATACCACAACGTCTGTATTCCCCAAAGGGTTAGGCAGAGGTGTGCCAATGTACATCCACAGCTCGCCAGTATGTTTAGGTCCCATCCTATTGCCATTAACACAAATCCTAACTCCGAGCTGCTACTGAGATTTCAATAACACTTTGGCTCGACCTGGGAATCGAACCCAAGACCTCTAGCGTAGCAGTCGCGTTTAGGACCACTAGGCTAACGAAGCAGTCCTGATATAATATTATAAATGCGAAAGTTTGTGAGAATGGATGTATGGATGGATGAATGTTTGTTACACTTTCACGCTTAAACGGCTAAACGGATCTGTATAAAATTTGGCACTGCGATAGATTGTAATGTGGAATAAAACATAGGATACTTTTTACCTCGGAAAAATGTATAGTTCCCGTGGGATAATATATTAACTTTGTTGCGGACGGACTCGCGGGCTGAAGCAAATCTTACTAATATTAAAAAGTGGAAAGATTTGTTTGTTTGTTTGTAATCTGGCTCCGAAACTATTAGATCGATTTTAACAATTTGTTCACCAATAGATAGCTACATTATTCCTAAGTAACATAGGCTACATACCATCACACTACGACTCACGGGAGCTGAGCAGTAACGGAAAATGTGACTTAATACGAGTTAAATAAGCTACGCGGACCAAGTCGCGGGCAGGTCGCTAGTCCCTACTGATATCATAAATGCGAAAGTAACACGGTCTGTTTGTTACGCTTTCACGCCTAAACCGCTGAACCGAATTTGGTGAAATTTGGTACAGAGATAGATTACACCTTGGAGAAGGACATAGGTAGATAGGTACTTACCGACGCCTTGCTTCCCCCAGATTTGAAGTTCATCACGGGTTTGGTATGCCGCCTCGTGAACGGGTCATCTGTTTTCTTACCTTTCATCGCTTTTACCTGGAAAATAAACATTTTTAGTAACTTGGCGTTGAAAGATGGTGAAGAGTTATGTGGCAGTACCACATATTGTAGAGATAACGCTTTATATAAACAATATTGTATTGTATAACGGGCTTGTGTCCGCAACTTCAGGTCCATCACATATCATCACGCCCGTATTCCTCGAAAGGTTAGGCAGACGTGTACCAAATGTACACCCACAGGCCAACTTCAGGTACTCGTGCGTATTTTACGTACGGAACAAAGACAATAATGATAATTAGGTTTTTTTTATTTCACACATAGTATATGACAAAGATGTGCAGAATAATTAAACAATGATCCTTTGCTATCGTATCTTAAATTAGGTATCACACACACATACCATCACGCCTGTATTCCCCGAAGGGTTAGGCAGAGGTGTAATAATGTACACCCACAGTTCGCCGGTATGTTTAGGTCCCATGTAATAGGGGGCGAGCCTATTGCCATTAACCGGGCACAAATCCTAATTCCGAGCTGCTACTGAGAATTTCATAGAAAAACCCAATAACAGTTTTTGCTCGACCTGGGAATCGAACCCAAGACCTCTAGCGTCGCAGTCGCTCTTAGGACCACTAGGCCAACGAGGCAGTTAAATTAGTATTAGTATTGGTAAATTAGTATTAGTTAGTAGGTAAATTAGGTATGTAAAACAGTTTTCTGTAATCCAACAAGACAATTATATTCAAATATAACTTTTGTTGGGTTACATTGGTTGGAAATGGCGGGTGGGAAAGAGGTGACAGGGAAAGATAGAGAGGAGAGACAGAAATAAGGGGGGAGGGGGAGGGGGGAAACGAGAGATAGAGTAACATATAATTTTTGTAGCATTATCTTTATGTGATATCTTACAATTAATTTTAATTTACCTCTTCCATAATGGCTTTCTCAGCAGTCTCCACGTTGAGCTTCCGGTTCCTATTGTTGATGTAAGAGATGCTCTGGATGGAGGACGTCCTCGTCTTGTCCAGCTGACTCGCTCGCTCCTCCAACTCTTGTATTTTAGAGTTCAGTTCTACTACTGTTTCGTCGTCGCCTCTGAAAAAGGTATACTGGTCAGTTTAACAGAATCTGAGGCTCTTCTTGTTTTTTCTTTTTTTACTCAAGTTGGGTATGCTCTTGACTCTAGTCCAGGTCAGAGGTGACAAAGCCAAAGTCCACGATGGAGTGAGCTTACCCAGAAGAAGCTTGTTCACTTTAACTTTGAAGAGATTAGGGTTGAATGCGTTCGGAAATACAGACGCAGGTAGAGTTCCACTGCTTTGCAGTACGCGATAAAATACGTTTAGAAACGGTGAGTCGAATTATTGGAATGGCAACAAGGTAAGGGTGGTCATTTGCAGTACGTATATATGTCCAAAGGTAGAAGCAGTACCCACAATACAGGAGAAATTCCAAAAAGTGTCAGGTAGTTTTCTTAAAGCTAGTTAGTTAGTTTTAGTGTTAGTTAGTTAGTTAGTTTTCTTTAACCCTTTTCAAAGCTTATTGTCAGGGTATGTACACGGGGAGTCTGTGGGTCAGCTTTACCAAAAGATCGCTGGAGGTCCTGCGCATCCAGTATAATAATGTTTTCAGAATGCTGTTGGGACTGCCCCGTTTTTGTAGCGCATCTGAGATGTTTGCGCTGAATCGAACTGACGACTTCTATGCGGTCATTCGAAAAAAGATCTCGTCTTTAATAGCAAGACTACGGGACAGTGACAACAGTATTTTGAGGACAGTGTCGGAGAACATCTACTCTCCTATTCTGAGACGTTTTGTGGGGGTGATGAATGAGTGAAGTTTATTTACTTTCGCTTGTGTGTCGCCCACATGAAACGATTTCAAGTAAACATGTTAAAAAAAAAAAAATATAAAAAAAAAATGTAAATTATTATAATTATTATTACTTTACTAACATTAGTTATAAGAAATTTACTAACGCAGTGGATCTATGTTGTCCGTAATAAAGAATTTAATATTATTATATTAAAGAAAAAAATACACGTGTGCTTTAGACCACATGACTGAAGTAAACTTCAATCTTGTCACTTGAGGAAGAGAGAAACAAAATAAGCGCGCGCACTGCTCCCTTTTGCTCCTACGGTAATATACGAAGCGTAACTCTCTCTCTGTCTATCTTCACTAACTTATATCTCCCTCTCAACTTCCGTTTGCCCGATTACACTCATTTCCGTAACGCTCACCAGCTTACTCCCCAAATAAAGAAGTTTTCTAGTAGTCGCCACGAGTCGTGAGCACCAATGTCAAGTTAATTTTTGAGTTTTTGGGTTCCCCTCGGGGTTTTTTGGGACGCAGACGCTGCACGCGATCGGTCCGACTGACGAACTAATCACGTGGAACGTCGGCGGCTCAAAAAACCCTGAAAGGAACCCAAAAAATACTACTACATTTTAAAAATTATGTTATTTACCTCAATTGTGCGACATCTCTTTCTTTCATGAGCTGTGTCTTCTTCATAGCGTAGTTGGTCGGGTGAGAGCGGAAGCGATCCTTCTCGGCGACTATCTTCTCTATGTCCTCTTCCTGAAAAAGGTATTCTTAAAATATTGAACGCTTTTATTAGATAAACATGCTGATTACAATTTTGTTTGGTATTTTACTGCGTTTTTATGTTGCTGTTTTAATATTGAAACGTTTTGAAGTGAAACATCTATAGCGGCATGTAAAACAGATTGCTGACGTGGCGACGCATGCCGTGGCGACGCATCACCACGGTATATGATGGTATATTATGTCTATGATATTTTACATCTGCCACAATATTTTTTTCCATCGGTCGTAACTTTTCCCAGCTGTCATGGGGTCAGCTTCCAGTTTAACCGAACGCAGATGAATGCCTGCGTTTTACATGGAGTGACTGTTTAATAAAAATTGTGTGTTAGGGGGATAAAAATCATCAGAAACGAATAATTTTTATTTATTTCTAGTTTGTATTCGCGACGTCATCTGCGTAGTTTTCAGAATGACGTTCGAAAAACACAAAATTAATAATTTTAAGTAACCCCTGACAGTAAAATAAAAATCCCTACCATAGCTAACAAAAGAGCTGATAACTTTGAAACAGCTTAACCGATTTCCATCAAACATAGCTAAGAACACTCCCGACTAATATACCTTTCAAACAAAAAAACTAAATCAAAATCGGTTCATGCGTTCGGGAGCAACGATGCCACAGACAGACACACACACACACACACAGACACGTCAAACTTATAACACCCCGTCGTATTTGCGGCGGGGGGTAAAAATCGGATGAGATATTGAACTAAGAAATGTCCAAAATTTTCTCAAGAAATACAGAAACGGGATAAAAACCATTATTATGAGTATAGCTAGATTAATATCTATGTCTGTCAGATTCCGGTATGTTTAGGTCCCATGTAACAGGGGGCGAGCCTATTGCCATCAACCGGGCACAAATCCTAACTCCGAGCTGCTACTAAAAATTTTATAGAAAAACCCAATAACACTTTTGCTCGACTTGGGCATCGAACCCAAGACCTGTAGCGTAGCAGTCGCGCTTAGGACCACTAGGCTAACGAGGCAGTTAATGTAGAGTAATGTTAAAAAAAATAATATACCAGCCTATTATTGTAAGGCAAAGGCCTCTATTCATACAGAGAAGCCACAAGCATTGATCACCACGCTTACTGAAGACAGATTTGAGATTTCAGACATTTAGAAAAGTATGGTATAATTGTGCTCACCTTAAATTCATACATAAGTGCTTCTTTGACTTCCTGTATCTTATTTCTAACAAACTCCATCGTCGGTGGTTTCTTGCTCGCATCTCTTATTGCTTTGTTCCATTTATGGAATTCACTCTCAGTAAATTCCTGTAAACACAATACTTATTAACACTAGAACTGAAATATTAATTAATTGAAAGAAAGAAATAAATGTTTGTTGACATGTGCACACAAAAATAATAATGATATCAAGTATTAAAATTTAAAAAACTAAGTAACCCCCGACAGAAGAATAAATATCTCTACCGCAGCTAACAAAAGAGCTGATAACCTTGAAACGGCTGAATCGATTTTAATAAAACATATCTAAGAACCATCGCCAGGAAATCTGCTTTCAAATTTAAAAAAACCGCATTCAAATCGGTTCACCCGTTTAAGAGTTACGGTGCCACAGACAGACACACAGATATGCCAAACTTATAACACCCCTGTTTAGAGTCGGGGGTTGGAAAGGCTATTTTGTAAAAATGCTTATTTTTTTTTTTTAAAGACGTTGCCGCCCCATACTAGGAATTTCTCCTGTGTCGTGGGGTGTCGTTTACAAACATATAAACTCACATACACAAACAGCCAGACCCGGAACAACTATCTGTAGGCCATACAAATATTTGTTCCGTGCGGGAATCGAACCCGCGACACGCAGCGCAGCAGCCAATTGCTCAGCCACTACGCCAACCGTGCCGTCAAAAAATCGTCGTTAATTATTATTGAGTGCCCACAGATGCGAAAATAAGACGTATACACATGAAACTGTCAATTTAGTCTTGAGTAAAAAAACATACACTTTAGGAACTAGTACTAACTTTGAATTGTGGTAGATTTTCACAGTATAAGCCGGTTACTCACCTGATTACTAACAAACTCTAATCGGAACACTCTGTCTTGTGTTCCGTGCCTTAACTTAAGTCCTTTATTTGTTCTAGTGTTGCCTAAATTATATACTTTCGCTGTCTCGTAAACATCAATGATTTCTGCTACCTAGAAAATAAAATTAATTAATATTCGGGAATTGGTGAGAGGACGCACGAGGGAAGTGGAAGGAATAGGGGAAGTTGTTGACCGGGAGTAGAGCAGTAAAGGATAACAAAAAAATAGTTGCGTCTATGGAAATTTGTACATTTTGTTTTGCTGTATTTTCAAATTGCTGCCCACGGTTTGGTCCGAGAGAGACAAGTGTACCATAAAATATAGTGTATAGCACTTGGCAATAAAGTAGTTTTCGGTCAGTGAAAAATTCGACGAGGTATCTGTGGAAGTACTGCTCAGTTCTTCCAGAGATTACCTCTTACAAACAAGTAGACTCTATCTCTTTAGAATATTAGTATTAATATTATACAAAGACCTCAATTTCGTATTAAGTATTATGCAAATAAATAAATGATAATAATCTCACTACCATTATAAATGCGAAAGTGATGGATGTTTGTAAAAACTCACTCTATATACAGGATTTCCATTATTATTCCCGATGCCGATCCTCACGAAGCATCCGTTGACGACGCGCGCGAAGAACGGAAGGTGCACCAAACGCTCCAATTTAAACCTTAGATAAAAATAAAATAGTTTGTATAAAAAATTCGAAATTTGAACCTAGGCCCTCACGCTTAGCAGCGCGTTAGCTTCCACAAGACCAACGAGGCAATCAAATCTAGGAGTAAAATAATTATTTTGTTAGGTGCGACGCTTTCGCAGGAATAAATTGTATTAGACTACGAGAAAATTAAAAAAAAATATATATATGCTGGCAGCGCAGGTTCGGTAATTGTGGCTATCTTTAGGGGAGGCCTATGACCAGCAATGGACGTCGTTCGACTGATTTGATGATGATGATGGAACAGCAGATTCCTATTTCATAAACGACGAATTTCATCCCTTTGAAGTGTAGAATTATGTACTGAATTCCTTTCCACCTAATACCATCACTTACGCCTGAATTCCCCGAAGGGTTAGGCGGCGGTGTTTCAATGTATACCCACAGTTCGCCGGTATGTTTAAGTCCTATGTAATAGGGGACGAGCTTATTGCCATTAATCGGCCACAAATCCTAACTCCGCCACCTAATATTTAAGAAAATACAAAAAAAAAACCTTTATTTTTTATAATATTTATGGCATTAATAGTATACCTGCTAAGTCTAAGTTTATTGATCTGATCCTTGGTGTCTGCGTACTTGATCTCAACTTCTTCACGTTCACGTTTCTTCTCCACTTCTTCGCCGCCGGATGAGGAAGAACTTGAAGAACTGCGGCGCCCTGTGTAGTAAAAGTGTTATATTAGGTTGTTTTAGATAAATGAGGCGTGCCGTCATGTCTGTGTGGCAAAGCATTATATACCTTAACCTCATGACGTTATAGTTAAAATTTCAATGATAATCTTCGTAGAAAGACATGGACGTAGTTACAGAGTTGTACCACTGTGTTTGTAATGGTATACAGTTCGCCGATGTTTAGGTCCCATGTAATAGAGGGCGAACCTATTGCCAATAACTGGGCACAAATCCTAACTCCGAGCTGCTGATGAGAATTTCATAGAAAAACTCAATAACACTTTGCTCGACCTGGGAATGGAACCCAAGACCTCTAGCGTAGCAATCGCGCTTAGGACTACTAGGCTAACGAAGCAGTTTTTTAGACTAACAAACGCAAAATATCTTTGCTGGGGGATTTAGAATCATCTACTGAATCTGCTTCTAATTCAACCCCAATTTTTTTTCCGGGTGTGTTATCATTCAATGAATTTCCCCGCCCTTGAGTGGAGTCAGACTTTTACTGACTAAAAACCTTCCAAGTTCCTTCTTGTGTCCTTGGCGTTCGGGGGGCGCGGTATCTCTTACGAACAACCAGAGTGGCCTCTCCAATAATTGCTGACATCTCTTTGAGGCATGCGTGGAACACGAATGCGCCGTCGATACGGCAATTCCACCTCTTAAACTAACAATAGCAGTTAAAATACTTACCTTGAGACTTGTTATCATCAGAATCGGAACCCGAATCATCGGAGTATATATCGGAGGCTTTCAGCTTCACGCTCTGCTTGCTGGAGCCGCCGATGATCTCAGTGTCAGCGTCCTGAGAACAAGCGGTGACCTTGACCTTTGAGGTTACAACAAAGGCAGAAAATAATAAGTGCTGTTTTACTACAGGTGATTTTTTGTAATGGAATGAAAGTCGTGTTGTGATGAGTCATGAAATATATATTTCCGTACTAGTATAGTTTTTTGTGAAGGAGTTTGTCCAGGAAAGTACTACCACCATACCTATTTCTGCCGCAAAGCAACGTTGCTGTGTTCCGGTTAGGTATGGGTGCCGGTGTAATTACAGGCACATGAGACATTTCAACTTTGTCTCAGGGATGGCAACGCGTTTGCAAGGTATTGCAGTTGTTTATAGGCAAGGGGTGACTACTTAACATCAGGTGGGCCATTGGCTAGTTTGCCATTCAACGATGGTAAAAAAAAATCTATTGAATGAATTTCGGTGACGGCGGCCAATCTCTATAAAAACTAGCCAATTGTGCAGAAAATATAATAATAATTTTTAATATTTTTTTTTAAATTCTCCACACAGTACATGGTCACGGTATTATGACAATACATAGAAACTGTTGTGTGTGTTATTACAGTGCACAAGTGTGTGCGCAGATGCAGGTGCACTCCCTTCTCTTTTCTTCGAAGCACGGGTGGGCCACACCGTCAATTCCTAATGGAAAAGCACGACCTGGGAATCGAATCCAGACCCCACTCAGTAGTCACGCTTGCGACCAAAGGGGGCAATTTAAGTTGTGATACGTATAATGTGGCTGGTCCATAGGCGCTTTGTATGAGTCCGAACTTAATCTATTTCTATCGACATGATGTGATAAATGTAAACAAAAAAAAAAAACTAAAGTTTGTTGAAAGTTTTCATGAAAATCAATAACTTTTCAATAGTACAAGTCATTCTGACATCAACTTTATTCCCACTCCAGTAAACTCGATATTAGTTTAATTGGAAATAATATCCAATAGGGATGCTCACTGTCAAATTAGTCCGGAGCAAATGGCGCTTAATGACACCTGTCAAATGACTTTGACAGGTGTCAAACAAGGCGCCCTCTAGCGGTGAAACTTAGAAACTAAGATTTGAACAGACAATACTCACATCGTCATCATCTTTGTCTTTATTGGTTTCTTCTTCGAGGCGTCTCTTCTGTTTGTGCTGTTCTACTCTGCTGGCTTTAGCGTCCCTCTGAGCTCGTAGCGCGGCCATCGCGTTCTGTCGCTTGTCGTCCACGTTGCGCTTGCGTTCCGTCTTAGCTCCAAAAAGGGGGGAGGCCGAGCGTTCGGATGGGTCTAGAATAATGATATGAATTAAATACACACAACACACCACATGCTGCATTTATTTGGATTTGGCCCGTAAATGTAACTTTTCATATTTACACACACATGAACATCTGAATCAAAGTATAATAATTTTTTTGACAGAAATGCAATTTACATTTAAGACGCTTAATATCCTCCCGACCGAACTTCGGCTACAGCGGCCAATCTGAATGGAGGCTAGCCAAATACGCAGGAGATATTATAGTGCACAAGTGTGTGCGCAAAAGCAGATGCTGAGTGGACGTCTGCGAGCGCAGCAATCCGGTGGCCGGTTGAGCCAGCCCGGTGGGAGCAGCGGCAGTGCGTGGTGCGACTGTCGCACGAATAGGACAATATATATATTCTCACCATCATCTTTAGGGTCATCCAGGATCTCTCCAGGACTTGGAGGTGTCTGTTCCTTCTCCTTCTCAGGCTCTTTAGGTTCTGGTCGCTCCGCTTCCGCTTCTGTTAAATGTAAACACACGCATGAACTATAAGATAAAGGTCATCGCTTACTTAAACAGCACCTTTCCGACAGCAAAATAATTTGCCATTCAAGTTAGGATTTTAATTCGTGTTCTTTAAAGTACATTTTACAATGGCAAAAAAAGATGACAGCTTGAAGGCGAATCCCTGAGCCCTATAAGCTAAATTGTATTATTAAAAAAATAGGGTCCCGAATGAAGACTCACGCGGACAAAGTCGCGGGCAAAAGCTAGTGTATGATGTACATATTTGTAATTTAACCTCGTGTTAGTATAAATGGATTAAAAAAAAAAGGAGTTGTTTGTCTGTATGCATGTTTTGTATTATGTTCATCGATGTTTTCGTCGGTTGTGGACCAATTTTACGATATTACACTGTTTAAAAGCCTGTACTCTTGTTTTAAAATAACTTAACATAACATACTATCACGCCTATATTCCCCGAAGGGTTAGGCAAAGGTGTAACAATGTACACCAACAGTTCGCCGGTATGTTTAGGTCCTATGTTATAGGGGGCGAGCCTATTGCTACTAACCGGGCACAAATCCTAATTCCGAGCTGCTACTGAGAATTTCATAGAAAAACCCAATAACACTTTGCTCGACTTGGGAATCGAACCCAAGACCTCTAGCGTAGCAGTCGCGCTTAGGACCACTAGGCCAACGAGGCAGTTTAAAATAGTTGTTTTAAAATAAATCCCACATTAAAACTTACTTCATACTGGAATTGTAGTAGCAGTGAGATGAGACCTTATTAAACTCTCACTCACCTCTCTTCTCCTGCCGCTCCCTCTCCCTCTCCCGCTGCCGCTGCTCCCTCATGGCTCGTCGTCTGCGCCTCGCTTCTCGTCTCCTCTGTATCTCCCCGGGCGACGCTGAGCGTTCGGCCGCTGAGCGTCGTGCTAGACGTAACTTGCGTTCTATTTCCCATCTGTTTTAATTAAAAAGGTAATTAGGTGTTGGAATCCTAACACTAAATAAATATCACTTATTTTTTTTTTCGGAATTGCTTCTCGCTATTTAACATCAGAGATTGTGTATTGCTTGACCGGACATTTATACGGTTGCCTTAGAAATTAAGGCCTCCGGTCAGGGCTTAAAAATACTTAAAAACTAAGCGATTACTCGCTAAGGGCCACCCCCTGTGGGGTACGAACCTCGGCTTAGGGCTTTGCTGGGGAATGGCAGCAGAGGGACAGGGTGGATCGATTTATTATTATTCAATGGACGGATTTAAAGCTACAGGTTCAGATCGCGGGCTGGCTCGAGCAAGGGACGGGGGGATCATCACTTGCATAGCTATCCTACTATATATGCTATTTATTCCTTTTGTTGCGTGAAAAGGACAGAAAGGGTTGTAATAGGGGATGAAAGTTTGTATGGGAGTCTGTCATTATTGAAGATAAAACCATGAAACTTTGTATTTAGGCCCTTGATAAAAAATAAATAAACATTTAATCAAGCGCTTTTGAAGAATCTAAAAAAACACAAAATTAAAAAATTTAAGTAACCCTAGACAGAAACATAAAATGCTGCCTGAATTAGCTATTTTAAGCGAACGAAGTCGCGGGTAAAAGCTTAACGGCTATATAAAATAAGCTACGACCAAGAGGAGCGAAGCAGTAATCAAAGACACATAACGCGGGTAAAACCGCTAGTTACCGCATATAGCTAGTTATTATAACAGTTCCTCTACAAACCTGGTCTTCATGAGATCCCTCCTCTCGATACGTTTGAAGATCTCTTGTTCCCTCTCCTTCTCAGACATGGCGGCCAGGCGAGCCCTGTCCTCTTCGTCTCCCATGAGGTTCTCGTCATATCTAAGTGAAAAGAGATTTTTGAATTGCTATCGAGTACATAAAATAAAATAAAGTCGCTTCCCACCGTCAGTCCCTCTGTACGCTTTGATCTTTTAAACTGCGGAACGAATTTTAATACGGTTTTTAACAATAGATAGATTGGTGCAAGAGGAAGGTTTATACTTTTTATATATTTGAACAGATCAGGCACAGGAACAAACGGCTAGACGCACTTTTCGAGCCACGGGGGTGTCGCACTACCAACTTCCAAATTCCGGACCGCTACAGAGAAATTCGTAACGGAAAATTTAATAACACTTTTTACTCGACTTAGGAATCAAACCCAGGACCCCACCCTCGACGCCCCGTTGGAGATCAACAGGGCAGTCAAGACATAGCTTGTCTAAAAACACCTCATTTTAGGCTTGAAAATCTGATCATTTTAAATTAACTGTAAAAGTAATTTTGAATTGCTTTAAAATTAATTAATAGTTAGTAAATTATTGAGTTGACAAGTAGTGACGTCACAGTTTGCTATTGTCATACAAAATTTATGCGGGAATCGCGTTTTGACAGTTAAAAAAAAGTACGTCATTTGCTTGGTGGTGTCTCCTGCCCTATTGGTAATAACATACTCACCCATCATCAAATTCCTCTTCAGAATCAATTGAATCATTGTCTGAAGAATGTGAGGACACTTCCCCTGCAAAAAAAAAAAACAAAAAAAAATAGGTACAGATGTCTGGATCAATCGATAGATTTGCATTCTCTTTCTCTCTTATGTAGTTTCAAACACAATTATAAAAACTTTTTGATTTTATCACCTTATCCTTACATTTTTTTTTTTATAGAAAGCTACATGACAAACTACGCGAAAGATGGTTAGAAAAACTACACATATAAATTAGTCAATAGTATACATTGGTCCTACATTCAAACGTCTACAGTGTGTAACGGAAAGGGTATATACATATCAAAGGCATGGATTCTATAGGTGTGTACAAACCACATAGTAACATTTTCTCAAAATCTATACTCACAAAATTAAAAAATTAAGAAATTTCTACACATTACTACACCAAGTCAGCTGATCAGTGTCAATGAACTACACACAACAAAACAACTCAGTAAAATATTTGTTTCTCCTGACACGATTGTTATGATTTAAACTTAATGAACTGCCGAAATAAAATAAAATATTATGCATTTTCAAAGTTATTGCTTTTGAGCTGAAATTTTGTATAGAGATTCAGTACTGGATACACTCTTCTCCCCGTTTGTATGGATATACCCTTTCTGTAACACTCTGTAGAAGTCATGGGGGATGGTAGACTGATAGCAGTAATAGTGGTAGTAATTATTTAAATCATAAAGGTGCAAACATTCTATGAGACGCGTCTGTCACGGCTGACAGTCGCGGCTTATTTGTATCTGGCCCGTACATTTACACAACACTGTGCAAACCATCTGTTGTAAGCCGCGGTCATGACCTCAGGCCGTCCTTGAACGTTCGGACGTCTGATAGAAATCAGGCCGGCAGGATGTTTGCATCAGCCGCGCGCGTCTGCCGACAGTGTAAACGGCGTCTTTCGCTACTCCACATCATCTTATTTCTTTGTCGACAACCGTGAAATGAATGACAGAAAACGTCAGAAGAGCCCTCCCCGTCCGGGGCAAACATCGGTCAAGGCTATAAGCCGCGGCTCGTGGACGCTCGCCATAGTATATCGCCTTTATTATTTTGATATATTTGATACACGTGCTTTTTTATTTTTTACTGTACCACCTAAAATAATCTCCCTTAAACATACCTTCTTCTGGTTCACTGTAAGTCTCCTTCTTGCCGGACGCAGTGCTATCAGTACTTCTTCTACTTTCCATTTTTTTGGGCTCCGGTCTCTTCCGGCTGTCGTCTGAATGGTCTGAGGAAGTCTTTCTGCTAGCAGGGGCCGGTTCTTTCTTTTTTGAAGTATCGCTTCTGGCATCGCTTTCAGAATCTGAGCCTGATGATGATGACGATTTTGCTGGAAGAGGAGGAAGTGATGTCTGATGTAGGTACTGATATTATAACAGGGGACCAATTCTACAAATTTTATAGGTAATATTCTGAAAGCATGTAATGAATAGAATGAGCCGTTAGATGTACGAAAGCTGAATGTTACATGTTCTTTCACAACAGGAAGACTTTATTTTTTTCTATTTATTTTACTTTAATATAGAACAGCCATTGATCAGTTACACTAGTTAAAGACATAAAATATATATCTAACGACATTGACACGCTAATCTCACAATACTCCAAACATAATGACAAGATATATCCAGCCTACGTGTGTGTATCCTCAGCATGAAGACAGTTTATGAGACAAATATTTAGTGGACATAACCATGGTCAGACTAGCACACAAAGGTACTGAAGGTTATCTCTCTACAAGGAGCAAATATGTATGCATACTTTTACTCGGTTCACATACACCAAGTTTCGTTAGCCTAGTGGTCCTAAGCGCGACTGCTATGCTAGAGGTCTTGGGTTCGATTCTCAAGTCGAGCAAAGTGTTATTGGGTTTTGCTATGAAATTCTCAGTAGCAGCTCGGTGTTAGGATTTGTGCCCGGTTAATGGGAATAGACTCGCCCCCGTACGCGTACCTCGCATATGTATGTATTCTCCAGACCGATTCCGACCACGGCGGTTAAACTTTATACAGACTAGCCATGTACGCAGGAGATATTATAGTGCGTGCGCAAACACAAGTGCACTGCCTCTTCCCTAACTCTCTTAGTCCGATGGGACAGCAATCTGACACAACCGGGGAGCGATCAGGCAGCTTTAAGTGCTTTCCGAGTCACGGGTGTGTCACACCACCGACTTTCAAACTACGGACTGTTTATGAGAAATTTCTAATGGAAAAAATCCAATAACACTTTTTGCCCGACCTGGGAATCGAACCCAGGACCCCACGCTTAACAGTCATGCTCGCCACCACGAGACCAACAGGGCAGTTATCACTCATATGAGCCCTAACGACTAATAAAAACGATAACAGCATGCAGACCCTATAGCATGCGTGAACAGAAATCTCCCGCACCCCGCATGCGAGTTTTAACGTCGAATAAAAATGGGCCTTCACATACAGTAGGGATTGACAGCTCACCAAAATTTAAGTAAGTGCGATTTTTCAAAACATAAGTGCTAGTCTTATTTCTATGGGAACAATTTATAATTTGAATGAAGAGTTCATCAATGAATAAATCTAAACTTACAGTTATTCTTCTTATTATCATCGTCATCCCAGTCTGATTCACTGTCAGATCCTGATCCAGATCTCTTAGATTTTGACGGAGGTGGAGAGTCACCAGTTTTCTTCTTTTTCTTTGCTAGGTTTAAGAATTGCTGTAAAAAAGAAAGAAAGAGTTATTGTCTTCCAATATAATTTGTAACCTTGCTGATTCCCTAATTTGTATGTTTAACAGCAACTCATCTGAATGAAGAACAATTAAATTATTTCTGTTACATATCTGCATTGCAGTAACTAAGAATTGAAGGAAGGAATTATGACAAAGACTTGTGTTCACCTACTTCTTATTCTGCTTTTGTTCGAATCGATTTTAAGCAGGTAATCCTTTTAATTTTAATTACTTTGCACTTGTACTCGTTTTTAGCCCCAGTATGTGGCCACATTTAACCTCGCGGCCGCCAAATTGAACCATTGGAAGCTCAACTTTACATGTGTCAGTAACCCACTTCAACGATGAAATCTTCGTTTTACCAAAGTTCTACCCAAAACGGATTCTTTTTTGACATACCGCTGTTAGTTGGGTACTCTCTACAAAAACGTTATAGCCGCGCGAAAGGTTACGAAGGCATCAGTAGAATGTTTTGTCTTGATTACCAACATTTAACAAAACGATTACATATTTAAACAGTTCTATAATTAATATTTCTTTATGGTAATTTACATAAAAAACTGTGATATGTATCAAGCTGATTCTATTTTAAACACAGGCTGCAGCTTTAGCATTGTTTGCAGTGCTGAGGTTGATTTTCCGAACTACTCGGATCATAACTCGGTTCTAAGTAGGTCTGAGTAATGTGCCAGAGTGCACAACAGGTCACAGGTAGGGGGACAAAAAGACAGATAGTGCAGGCATAGACCAAGTAAAATGTGCATTACTGACCTATCTTTGCCTCAAACCGTGTATGTAAGCTATATGGTTTGTTACAATAGATAGATACAATAGAGCGTCGATTATACAAACTAATTGAGAAACATGGGTGTTCAAAAAACGGGTTTTATTGGATAACCGAACTGTATTCATTTGCCCATACATGTTTAAGTATGATAATCCTTAATAAAGAATATGAATTAATCAAAAAAAGGGCAGTCTTGTAATAACACATGTAGCCCATACAGGCACAAGTACAATTAACACTTAAAAAAATGTTTAATCTTCGTCTACCGAAGCAAGCCTACCCTGTAGAATTGTGGGCATAGTTGTTTGAATAAGGGGTTGTGCGGTTGATCAACATTCGGATAATTGACATTCCATCAACGTTCCAAGACAACTTTCCTTTCATTTAGATAGAGGTACAGAATAGGCTTATTGAATAAAAAAAACGAAAATAACAATTTTAAGTTTATTAAACCTAAATAGTATGAATGTCAGTTTTTACATACTGGTTTAATTAATTTCGTGACTCATCCAGCGCTATCTGTATGATTCATTTTTTTTTCAAATTCTTTTCAGTAGGTTTCAGGATAAAGAGGTGTGGTCATTTAGGCCACATATAATCATAAAAAAAATATTACAGATAAATTCTCTTATCAGGAATATTTTTATTGATAATATTTTGAATGAATAATAAATAAAATGAGTTGCCATAAGTTATCTGTGTTACTCTAATCATATGCATGCAAATTAAACAAAATTATGGAAGGAAGAGCATTTTAGATTGATTATTAAATCAGTAGTATGATCAAAAGAGAAAGTCTAGACCCAAAATTATATAACCATTGGACATTTCTTGGCTGAATAACTTAGCAACAGTGCCATGGCGAAACAAAAACTTTTTTGAGATCTCCCATAGCTTCGAAATGAGTTTTAAAACATTTGTTTTACGATCTATTTCGAATTTATTTATTTTTGTAGTAATTTGTCGCAAAATAAAGGCGGGAATATTGACTTTCATTCATTTTTACATGACTCACGCAACAGAAGCCATTTAATAAAACTAAACGTAAACAACGACTTTTCTAAGAAAAAGATAAGGCATAATATTTATAGATATTTTGGAAACTAAAACATGTTGTAAACACTTGTTTTTCATGTAATGCGCAAAAGATCAATTTAGAACGAAGGAACATTGATCTTGGCCTATTTACGCAGTCAAATTAATGAAGAATGCCGTCAAAATCGTTACGTACGGACGTGAACTTATAACCTAAGGTTTTTAAAGAAAATCTACTTACCGAGTCTAAATCTGAGCATTCGCTGCTGGAGTCCGAGTCTATTAACGGTTTATTCTTCCTTTTAGCCATTTTGCACTGATATAAAACTGGAAAACGATAATTAAAATGCGTCTGCTTGGTTTTTCCTTCTTCTCGAAGTCGTCAATCAACCACAGACTAAAAAGAAAATAACGTTTTTTTCTTTGTATTTTATACCTTGACGACAGCAGAATGCATACGTAAAAACTAAAATTTGTAATATTCTAGATCTTAAAACTTCTAAATAAAACTTAATATACTACATAATATATCGTGTAAATGCTTCATTTCAAGTCTTATTTGGATTTTACGACTTCTCAGGGTTTTTACTCACAAAACTAATTAATAAAAAGAGTTAGTAAAAAACAGAAACAAACTAACGGAGGCAGCAAACACCAAGCACATCACTATTCCAATATTTTTGATTTTTTGTCTGCGAAAGTGAAGCCTTCAGCCTTGCATCCTTCTATTGTTTATTTTTTATCGGAAATTCGTAATCAAAAATATTCCAGAAAATACTTGAATACTGCTAGTTTATGTACAATATTGCATCAGTTGCTGCTGCAAATTAGGGTGAAAGTGCAAATCATTGTAGAAACTAGGCTGTAACGGGGTCTCCCGTTATTCTAACAATTTCATCAAAAACTTACTATGCCTCATGATCTGAAGGAGTTGGGTGGAAGGAAACCAGTAGTGATGGTAAGTTTTAATTCCTATATTTTATAAATAAGTAATTACATGGTTTATCAGTTTAAATAACCTATGTTATGACATTACGTTAGTTATCTCAGATTTGATTGTGTCCTTGGCCTTCAAAGTTCACAAGTTGTAGAAAAAGTTTATTATTTCCTGTATCCTATTCCGATTCATTCAAAAATAGAATCATTTTGTGTATGTTAAACTGAAACTGAAACACTGTACAATAGATTTTCTGTGATAGGGAATTAGACTCAAAATTGTATGTATGATGCCCAGCTGGAGTGATTTTGTAGGTTTTACTCTTTTTTAGAGTAGCCGCCACGAGTCGTGAGCACAAGCGTCAAGTTTATTTTTTTATTTTTGTGTTCCTTGCTCACGATTCTTGGCGGCTATTCTAGTCTTTAGTGTAAGTATGTAAGGTCAATATTACAATGTTGATCTGCCTTTTTATAAATACTTAGTTCTAACTAAATAGCCTAGAGAAATTCCGAGCATAGGCTTTTCCCAATGGAAAAGGAAAATCAACAAAAGGGCAATCCCTTTTGTTGATTTTGAACCTTCTAATAAAACCCACATAAGTGTGTGTTTACATGGTACCCGCAATGTGATGACAATGTAGATGGCACATGAACTTTAGTTCTCTTGCAGTTGTTCATAGGTCTCTCTGGCTTTGTGGCTTCACCTTAGATTAGATCTTGCTGTTAAACCAATTCATTGTTTAGTTAGAAATAAAAATGAATGTTTGAATGTCTGTCCTCTACGCATGCATGCCTAAACCAACATACCATTATATCCATGTTCCCCGAAGGGTTAGGCAGTGGTGTACCTATGTACACCCACAGTTCACCGGTATGTTTTTGGTCCCATGTAATAGGGGGCGAATCTATTGCCGTTAACCGGGCACAAACCCTAACTCTGAGCTGCTACTGAAAATTTCATAGAAAACCCAATAGCACTTTTTGCTCGACCTGGGGATCGAACCCAAGACCTCTAGCATATCAGTCTCGCTTAGGACCACTAGTCCAACAAGGCAATTATAATGAAACTTTGGTGCATTAAAAAAAGAAACACCAGGAACAAAGTCGCAGGCATAACCTAGTCTAGTTATCAATAAAAATAGCACCTTCCATCATTTATCTTCCATTTACAAATCAATGATAATTGTATTCAATCCATGACTTTACAAATACACTTGGTTTCAAAAACAAGATAATTTTGTAACACTACATACATAGAATTTATCACTATGACATCATAGTGACTTGCCAAACTATCGCCATGACAGTTTTTCACTTTAAATGATTCTTTGGCTCACAGCGCAGTTTTAACTCAAGTCGGACAGTGTGATTTTAAACTGTTACTCTTTTATTTTTATTGTAATATAACATTTTTTGGTTGATAAACAGGGAAGAGCCATGGATGTTAATTGGGATGATGAGGTGAGCAATATTTTTGTATTTTTATGTGGAGCTTCTTGCCCATTCAATAGATCTTTTTGAAGGGCAACTATATTTTATTATGTTTCCATATAAATGTGATTCAAAAGTGCCTTCTATTGGTCTAATTAGAATAAATGATTTGGCCTAAACATTGACTTTTAAAGAATTAACTTATAGATTAAATTCTTTGCTTTTTTAAATTATATTTAAAAGTTCCTATTAAATAAAAAATAACTATGTGTTAGGGTGTGTTAACATGAACAATTTGTATGTTACTGTGATGATTCTTCGTCTCCACAACTGGCTTCAAGATGTGTGGTTTTCTGACAGTAGACTTCCTTATATACTCTACAAGATCACTCTGGTTAAGGCATCAAAATTTAACTTATATGTGTCTACAGTATGGAGACCATTCCCCCGAATTATCACACAACACTTTTTTTAAATTATGTATAGCAGTTGCCACGAGTCGTGAGCAACTTCGGCGCCCCAAAAATCCCCGAAAGAAACCCAAAAATTACCTTGACATTTGTGCTCACGGCTCGTGGCGACTAATATTCCTAAATGTATCTTTGTCGCTACAATATACAAGTAAAAGAGATATCATGAGACTTAAGGTGACTTAAAATTAAGTTGCATTTGAGAATTTGGCCATTGTTAAATTATTTCTCTAAAACAAATTCTTGAATTATTTTCAAATTCATTTAATTTTACATGTAATTAAAAATGAACTGTGTTTTGAGGGCTAAATGACTCGTACAGTGTTTCTTTAGACACTATATGTCTTGGAATTTTTGCTAAATATGGCGTCTCATACCCAATTCTTCAATTTCAAAGATATGAGAGATTCTTAAATTTCACGCGTTTGTTGCAGGCTCCCTTGTCGCCGACTCCATGCGCGGAGATCAGCGATGATGAGCTGGTCTCCATCTCCGTCAGGGACCTGAACAGGCAGCTGAAGATGAGGGGACTTACGAGGGACCAGATTGTTAGGTGGGTTTACCTATTTCTTTATTGTCATTAAAAAATGTCTAGTGGGGGGTAATGTTTAGGAATATAATTATAAACTCACAGATATGAACGTTCCATATAAAATAACGCTTTTTAAAAGGAAAAGAAATATCGTATGGATATTTAAGTTTTTTGAAATGTTATTGCAGAATGAAACAACGCCGTAGAACCCTGAAGAACCGTGGTTACGCCGCCTCTTGCCGAATTAAGCGAATAGAGCAGAAAGACGAGTTAGAAACAGAGAAGAGTCAGGTTCGTATACACACATACCATCACGCCTCTATTCTCCGAAGGGTTAGGCAGAGGTGTAGCCATGTACACCCACAGTTCGCCGGTACATTTAGGCCCCATGTAATAGGGGGCGAGCCTATTGCCATTAACCGGGCCCAAATCCTAACTCCGAGCTGCTACTGAGAATTTCATAGAAAAACTCAATAGCACTTTTCTCGATCTGGGAATTAAACCCAAGACTTCTAGCGTAGCAGTCGCGCTTAAGACCACTAGGCTAACGAGGCAGGTCGTATACACAGCATACTTATTGATTGATTAATATTACTTTAACATAAAACGGCCATTGGCCAATTAATTACATTAGCTGAAGACAAAGTATTTAATACATACATATTTAACGACATTTACACGCTCATCTCACAATACTCCAAACATACTGACAGGATCGTCTTCCATTCGTCCGCGAACATAGTACAGTCAGGTTTGGTGTCCAAGAGAGCGTTTAGCGAGGACAGAACACGTGGAATATATTTAATTTATGTGGGATCTCATTCTGGATTTGGAACATTGGGTTCATTAGGAACTTGTCAGTGGGGGCCTGAAGTTTTAAGTAGGTGGTGTGATACCCGCGCCTTATAAAGCACGTGAAGCCGTTGGCCCTGCGTCTGATCTTTCCCCGGTCGGATTGCTGTCCCATCGGACTGAGAGTGAGAGCAGAGGGAGTGGTGTTTGTGCACATACACACTGCAATATATCCTGTGTATTTGGCCAGTCTACATTGAGATAGACCACCCTGTCCAAATATTGGTCAGGAAAATATCTATACTAATAGTATAAAGTTGAAGAGTTTGATTGTTTGTTTGTTTGTTTGGTTGAACGCGTTAATCTCAGGAACTGCTGGTTGAAATTGAAAAAATATTTTTGTGTTGGATAGTTTATTTATCAAGGAAGGCTATATAACATCACGCTACGGCCAATAGGGGCGGAGCAGTAACCTAACGCGAGTAAAAAAACTACGCAGACGAACTCGCGAGCGAGCAGAAGCTAGTTATTAATAAATTTTCTCTTTGAACTGAGTATTGCTTGGGAAAAAAGCCTGCCCTGTCCAGCACTGGACTGCTGTAGGAGTGTATACAAGTCCGTTAAGCACGTTAGCAATCGCTTCCTATTAATGATTTGTCATTTTTCCTACAATATTTTAAGTACAACGCCATCTATCATCACGTTCGAACAACATCACAAATACCGCCATCTATCATCAACACCCAACAACATTTAGAGCAATTTCTTATAATTTTCCCGCAACTTTCAGGAGTGGCACGACATGGAACTAATGCAGGACGAAAATAACAGGATTCGGGATGAAGTTGAAGCCCTAAGAGGAAAATATGACGCTTTGAAACGATTTGCCATCATGAAGAACATTCCATTGCCTCCAGAATTGGAAATACAGCCTTAGGTTAACTATGAAAAGGTCTAAAATAATCTAGCATAAGTTTAACGCGATATTATTGTGAAGGATTAGCTGGGTAAGGCAGGACTTAAGGATTATTTTGAGTAGGTATAATACGAGAAAAAATTAATTATACGAAATAGTTGAAACTGTTTTTAAAAATACCTCAATTTAAGTATTTAATCTGGATTAAGATTATTTAGTGTTGAAAAAAAAAGCTCCTAAAATAAAAAAATAACTATATTTTCAAAACTATGTACTGTCTATTGAGCTACTACAGTGTACCTAAGCTAATACTTACCTACTTTTTTCATATATTCTGAAAGCCTAGTTACGTCCTCTTAAGTTACCTGGAAATGTATAGCAAATCGATGATATAAACAGATATTTATAAATTAATTTTAGCTTTAAGAATACCTACACTAATATACAAGTGTAGAATTATTTATAGATACCTCAATAAAAATAATTTTAAGTCATAGGTATTTTGTTTTATTTTGCTTAATAATAATACACACATACCATCACGCCTGTATTCCGAGAAGGGTTAGGCAGAGGTACACCCACAATTCGCCGGTATGTTTAGGTCTCATGTAAGGGGGCGAGCACAAATCCTAACTCTGAGCTGCTACTGAGAATTTCATAGTAAAACCTAATAACACTTTGCTCGACCTGGAAATCGAACCCAATACTTCTAGCGTAGCAGTCGCGCTTAGGACCACTAGGCTAACGAGGCCTAATAATAATACCATCCTATTACTGTCTCTCTGCAGGGCAAAGGCCTCTTTCCATACAGAGAGGGCACGAGCATTGATCGTCATGCTTGCTCAAGGCAAATTGGTGATTTCACACATTAATTATTAGCTTCCGCCCACGAATTCGTCCGCGTGGTTTATATTACCTGCGTTAAGTTACGTTTCTGGTTACTGCTCCGCTTCTGTGTGTCGTAGCGTGATGTTATGTAGCCTATACTATTCTCCATGATTCTATGATACACAAAAAAATTTCTTCAATACGTCTGTTAGTTTCCGAGATGAGCTCGTTTTAAACACACAAACAAACAAAAAAACTAGAGTTTTATTAAACATACTAGTATTTTTTTTTTGTCTAGCCTATAATGTCCCACTGTTGGGCATAGTCCTCCCTATCTTATGTACCACCTAAGTATACTTAGGAAAAGCAGTAAAGATAATTATTAAGTATCTATGCTAGATAAAATTAAAGATTTGCAACAATACCATTTCATAGTGATCTCGCACGATTATTTTTAGACGTTCCCACAAACCCGTTGCCTCGGTAGCCTAGTGGTTCTAAGCGCGACTGCTGCGTTAGAGGTCTTGGGTTCGTTTCCCAGGTCGAGCAAACAGTGTTATTGGGTTTTTCTATCAAATTCTCAGTAGCAGCTCGGAGTTAGGATTTGTGCCCGGTTAATGGCAATAGGCTCGCCCCCTATCACATGGGACCTAAAAACATACCGGCGAACTGTGGGTGTACATTGTTACACCTCTGCCTAACCCTTCGGGGAACACAGGCGTAATGGTATGTTATGTGTTCCCACGAAATCAATCAATGCAGACCTCTCAAGAAAATCTGTACCGACTGGCCCCTTACATAATAAGGGACTCTAATTTGCCAGACGACGCCATATTTAATTCCAATAAATATTTTATTGAGGCACTCAGGTACCGTACCTCTACTAAGAGGAGGGAACCCAGGTTCAGGGGCACTGGGAAATAAATCAGAAGTATCATTTTGAAGTTCATTTTCAAAGTGAATTTCACGTTTTTTTTTTGAGATCGTGTTATGGAATTCACCGCGACGTCGTTCGCGTCAAAGTTGACATATTATGCCGCGGGAACCGTACATTCATACACACACATGCATACCTGCATTAACTCACGCCTTTCTCCCATGGAGGTAGGCAGAAACCACAAGACGCCACCTACTTGGCCTCGCACAGGTCTTTTTTATGTTATTTTCTTTTTTTTATTCTTTCCTTTTTTATCTTGTACTTCCTGTGTGGGTCTAAAATAAATATTGTTTTATTTCTTTCTTTTACTACGGTCCTTACATACTCCTTTCGCCTCGTCCACGTTCATCTAGTCATACAAGCACCGTTCATTCCTTCGGGATAAAAAGTAGGCTACGTGCTATTCCAGATTATAATATGTCTCAGTGCCAAATTCCATCCAAATCCGTGCAGCCGTTATATCGTGATTGAGTAACAAACATTCATCCATCCAAACTTTTGCTTTTAGTAGTTCTACATCTGTATTAAGTTAGTTATAGTATAATTTAATTTATTTAGTCCATTAAAGGACACTTTGGAATGTAATTTAGAAGGAAACTGCCTCGTTAGCCTAGTGGTCCTAAGCACGACTGCAACGCTAGGTGTCTTGGATTGGATTCCCAGGTCAAGCAAAGTGCTATTGGGTTTAACTATGAAATTCTCAGTAGCAACTCGTAGTTAGGATTTGTGCCAGTTAACGGCAGTAGGCTCGCCCCCTATTACATGGGACCTAAACCATACCGGCAAAATGTGGGTGTTCATTGGTATCTCTGCCTAAACCTTCAAGGAATACAGGCGTCATGGTACATATTATGTAGATACAGTCACAGACAGTGACAGTGATACAGTGGTTCTTAAAGTCGTGTGGACCTTCTTTCACGTACTTTTCTCTACCGTGGCGGAACCCCAGCCACTCAGAGTCAATAATTACATTTACGATAGAGTTTTTGGAGGAAAAACCATTTGAAAGATTCGTAGGCAAGTGCCGACCCTACTATTTGTTTAGGTGAGTTATTAAAAGGGAACCTTGAAGCGAATGAGTGTTAGGTTATTTACTTTTGATAGGAAAGAGTCATCATTTTTTGTAAAGGCCAGGTTACGTCATAAGACGGGCGGCGGACTAGGGGCGTCTGTCGTCCGACCAGAAAGGCCCGAGTGAGCAACTCGGGAGTGGGTGCGGCCATTATAGAAATGGCTGCACGGGGAGGAGGGATCCGCTGAGTTACAGCGGGTCTAGGTCTGTCGGGGGAGCAGTGAATGCTCATGCGAATCCCGCAACCCCGGCCGTGGGCGGAGATGGAACACCGCGGTGGTTTTAGCCGGTAAGAGTCCGGCATGCCCCTTCGTCACTCCCATGACGGAGGAAGTTTATGAGGATTTCCACCCCGCAACAAATAATAAAAAATAAAAAAAGTTTATAGGAAAATGTGGTTTTGTTACTCTACCCAATGTTGGATGGGTGAAGAGGAAAAGGAAAGCCAAAGAAAAGATGGATGGATTGTGTAAAGAATGATATGGAAGAGGAGGCAGTAAGTGATAGCAGGGCGGTTGACAAGATGACATGGAAGAAGAAAACGTTGCGCCGACCCCAAGTAACATGGGATAAGGGCAAGAAGGTGTTACTCTACCTGATTTTCATGCTGTAAGTAAAAAAGCGGAAGAAAAAAAAAAATTCAAAAGTACGCTTAACTGCCTCGTTGGCCTAATGGTCCTAAGCGCGACTACTAAGCTAGAGGTCTTGGGTTCGAATCCCAAGTCGAGCAAAAAGTGTTATTAGGTTTTTCTATGAAATTCTCAGTAGCAGCTCGGAGTTAGGATTTGATTCCGGTTAATGGCAATAGGGTCGCCCCCTATTACACGGAATTTAAAACATACCGGCGAACTGTGGGACATTACATTGGGACACCTCTGCCTAACCCTTCGGGGAATACAGACGTAATGGTATGTATAATCTTGCAAGTACCTAATCATCAAAGGTACCGATGTCTATAAACGCTGTAATGAATGAGATCTTACGTGTCTTACTAGCGTACCCCGCGGTTTCTCCCGCGTTAAGTTACATCTTTGGTTACTGCTCGGATCCCATGGGGTGCAGCGTGATGTTATATTGCTATACCTTCCTCGAAGACGCGTTATATTATGCAAAAAGATATTTTAAAATCAGACCAGTAGTTTCTGATCCTGAAATGTTCAAACATTGAACATACAAACGAACTGAAATATTATACCTATATTAATAGTACCTAAACATTAAATTGGTTACTATATACTATTGAGACCGGTTTATTCAACTTTATTTTAGCAATTTATAGTTCAAAGACTGTATTATAATCTCTAAACAAAAATATTTTTCCGTACGTTTGTGCCCACAAAACTCGTAAACTAGTCGATGGATTGACTTAAAATGTTTACCCAACATTGAATTTTGACAGAACATTGTATTCATATGAGTATCTACCTTTTTTGTTGTTTGTGTTACACTGGCTCGTTAGCCTAGTAGACCCAAGCGCGACTGCTACGCTGAAGGTCTTCGGTTCAATTCCCACGACAAGAAAAGTGTAATGGGTTTTTTTAATGAAATTCTTAGTAGCAGCTCTGAGTTAGGATTTGTGCCCGGTTTATGGCAATAGGCTCGCCCCCTATTACACGGAATTTAAAACATAGCGGCAAACTGTGGGTGTATATTGGGACACCTCTGCCTAATCCTGCGGAGAATACAGGCATGATGATATGTGTGTAATATATTTTTTGCTGTTCAAGAGATACAGCCCTGTGACAGACAGACGGACCAACATACAGCGGAGTCCTAGTAATAGGGTACCGTGTAAATCCCCTTGGGTACAAGACCCAAAAAAATTGAGGACCGCCCTAGAAAAAGCAAACCTACGCTCGCCACCTTAACTCCTAAGCTGCACTAAATACATCTAGGTACATACAACCACACGGCCCCCATGCCGTCCAATCTATCATCCGTATAATTGCCGTGCTAGCAACCGTCAACCCTCCACCGCTGCCAAACTGCGAAGTTTAGGGCACTTGATTGTGCTAACGAGTTCCACCACAGCGGCCGACGGTTAATTACGAATATAGGGCTCAGATAGCATGCGATCAATATGTAGACATGCTTGTTTAGTATGGAAAGTCAAACAAACAGGATTGCAGATTGTGTGCTGTGCAAGGTAGGTCTTCAATTTCCTACATTTTCCAGAGATAAAAAGTAGCATAATTATGTGCTATTCTTCTCTATTTGTCTCTTCATCGAACTGCCTCGTTAGCCTAGTGGTCCTAAGCGCGACTGCTACGCTAAGAGTCTTGGATCCCTAGGTCGAGCAAAAAGTGTTATTATGTTTTTCTATGAAATTCTCAGTAGCAGCTTGGAGTTAGGATTTGTGACCGGTTAATGGCAATAGGCTCGCCATCTATTACATGGGACCTAAACATACCGGCCAACTGTGGGTGTACATTGGTACATCTGACTAACCCTTCGGGGAATACAGGCGTGGTGGTATGTGTGTAATTTATCTGTGCGCCAAATTTCATCAAGACCCGTTCAGCCGTTCTGGCGTGATTGAGTAACAAACATTCATCCATCCTCACAAATTAGTAGGATTAGTAGTGTACTTTTCTTTGTATTTTGGCTCAAAATTAGTACCAAAATACACAGAAAACAGTCATATTAATCAATTGTTTATTATAATTGAGTTAATTCGCGACAGACAACGGGATGTGATCGTTTTGTTGACTTCCTTCTGCTTCTGAGTTTTGTATTTTTGTCTAAAGGAATTAATTAATAATTTTCACAATGGATGGAATCATTTGTTACCGGTGTCGGACGTTCCAAAAACATTGGACTTGGCACATTTTGTAGGTCATTTATGATTTTGATAATAGTATTATTTAAGTAGGTCAATAGTCAGACTGTTGTCTTCTACACGACGGTAAGGAGGTTCCACATCTTGGATCCGTACCCACTATTAGTTTGAGTGACATCATTTAGCTGCGAGGAGGAACATAAAAAAAAAGAAAATAGCAGTAGATCTTTATGATTCATTTCTTCATTACAAATTTAAAAAAATGTTTCATTTTAATTATAGTGGTTTCCTGAACAAAAACTGTATCGTAAGTGGCGCCCAACATGGGACTATTTTTATTATACAACATTTTCTCTTTTTTTCTTAAACTCCACAGTCACCCGAGTCGCACAAGTGAGGCCGGCAAAGACAAATTACTTTATTCCCCCCACCTATTTATTTGTCGTGCTTCCCTTGGCTTTTATTATTTTTTTGTTTTCAACTGTCCTCCCTTATTTCCGAATCCACTCCGCTGAAATACCCGTCAAGTTTTGTTATTGTAATAATTGTATTTTCTTTGGAGATATCATGTTCCAAAAGGCAGACGTATACTTGTTCCTGCTCCGCTCCCATTAGTCGGAGTGTGATGTTTTATACGTAAAAACGTTCTCACTCCATCTATTGATGATGACCGCATTAAAATTCGACTTTAAAAAATCTAAGCGCAAGGAGGGACAGAGGGCGGGAAGCGATTTTGTTTTATAAAATAAATAAAAATATTATATTTCAGACAGAGTCCATTGATTGGTTAGTATACAAACAAAAAAGAAACTTAAAAAACTAGTGTTAGTACTTATAGCTTCTACCAGTAAAATATAATTATTTAATTAGGTACCTACGCCACTGGCATGTAGGCTTATCCAATGTCCCAGTATGGGGCTATCCCACCTGTCTGCTATGGTTTTCAGGATGCTGTTGGGGTGGCGCGTACCCGCTGCATGATGGACGCGCATCGTCTGCGCATTATCGCGTAAAAGCCATCAATTGCCGTCTCAGTGAACATGCTGGAAGCACTACAGTAGCGCGGCAGTCCCATCAACACCCTGAACGCATTATTATATTGGACGCGCAGAGCACTGTATGCCCTCCTCGTTTATACTATGTAGAGATGTTGCTGAGTCCGACAGAGTCCATAATTGTTTCTTAGAAGTGCAGTTTAGGTCTCTTTGGCAAAATGAAAGACGCAGCGGGGGTCGACGCCGCACGCGATTGGTCCGTTCCTGTCCGGCAGCCGTTGCTCGTCGTCCATTGGACACTCGTATGTTGTTCGGGTACTGTACACTTTTGTGCAGTTTTAGTAACTTTGTGGTTTATTTTTTATATTTCGCATTTTTTTTTGTTTTTTTTTTTTTGCATATAGTTTTACGGATTTATTACGGAAGGCATATTACCTTTACCTTTTTTTTTTTTGATGTTCTCCCGCCGTTCTCTCTCAAATAACTTCTCCCGCCCTGGGCGGGGCGGGAGGGAGTGTCAGACTTTTACTGACTAAAACCCACCCATGTTTCTTCTTGTGCCCTTTGCGTTCCGGGGGTGTGGTATTTCTTACGAACAACCCGCAGCCCCGGCAGGCACCGGCCCTCAGTGGCCCCTTCCTTTGCTGACATCTCTTTGAGGCGCGCGTGGAACACGAACGCGCCGTCAACACGGCCTGTCGTTATGCAACGTAAGGACGGTGAGCTACCCATTGCTCACCGTCCACAGGCCAGTATCTACGGTGGCCAGGAGCCGACGTCCGAAACCTTTACCTTAAGATTAACAAAACGTTAAAAAATAAAAATAAATTATCATTGCTAACCAGATTTTATTATATTATTGATATATTCAGTCACGAAGGCCTACAACTTTTTACTACTTCAAAGTAAAATTATAAGTACCACTTATGTTTTAATTACCTTACTTACATACTTTGTGTAAGTACCTAAGGATAATTTTAATAAAATCGGTACTGAATTATTTTTGCCGAAAGAGTACATGCGCGAGGTTACTCCCACCACTACCCATCTGTGCTCACGACTCGTGGCGAGGATATGACATAAATATGATAATATAATTATCATTATTGGGCAATTTTTTGGTTGACGGCGATGCGGAGGAGTTTTTTGATGCCACTTAGTTTTAGTTTTTTTTTTTTTAAGGATCTCTAATTTTGAGGCTGTAAATATAACTGTTAAATAATACTCGAAAAAAAATGTAATCTTTATGTCATATCTTTATCTATACCTATCAATATGGATAGCAATACAGATTTAAGATTTGAAAAAATAAGTATTTCACAACAAAATGGCGTATTGCCTCGCGTAAAGTTTTTTAAATTTGGAATGCAGGTGTAACAACTTTCAAACTTCCAACATTCTTGTAGCTTGTATAACTTTCTTTTAATATTTCTCGCATTTCTCTTTCTACGAAGTTAAAAGGCGTTATAAAAATTTGTGAAATTTTATCAGAATACGAAATGTTGTGCTCGATAAAATTCTAGATATTTTACTGTAGGTATTTTTCTACTGATATGTCACGGTGAGTTAGAAAAGTACGTACAAAATAATTATTTAATTAATGTGTAGGTAAGTATGTAGTCTCTTATCCATTCTTCTCACACACACTTGTGCACTATAGTATTATCTCCTGCGTACTTGCCTTTTCTAGTAGTATTTCCAGTAATCATGTATTTCTTCCTTTCTCAGGCGGAAAAATAACAGTGTTCATAGATTTGTTTTCACCGACTGTACCATCTGACATGTTCGTGATAGAAAAAAAGGCCGTAATTGACCCTCCAAAATGGATTAGAGAGACCACTGATTACAGTTGTATGGATATGCGACTGTGCTGCCTGTCTTTTTGATAACAGCCCGTATTTCCTCTTTACGACCACAACTAGATTGTTGGTCACGTATTTTTAACAGACTTCAAAAAAAAAGAGGAAGTTATCAATTCGGTTTAATTTCTTTTATGTGTGTTTGCTACCTCAGAACTCCGTACCTAGGTAATTTGTCAACCGATTTGGAAAATGTGATTTGTTCTCATATCATTTATTTATTTATTTATAGTTAATTAAAACGGTTACACATCAATTACAATAATTAACCTAGAACACAATACTAATATTATTATAAAATCTACTACACACTTAATAAATAACAGTAAAATATATTCTCTCATACTTTCCCTCGCAAAATTTCAAACGCTCGCATTATCTCTCTCCATTCTTCATGATTCGTATAATCGTTTGTTCGAGATTCTATAATATAAACAATTAATAAATAAAGTGTTTTTTAGAGAAGTTAAGTTTTAGAATTATTGGTTAAATACTCAACTGTAAACAGAATTGCGACTACTAGACCAACGCGGCAGACATATTTATATTGTCTTAAAGTTGGTACAAATTACAATACTGTCCACCAACATAACGAAGGTAATAAAAATGCAAAAATAAACATGAATCTCCAACTTGTGCTTGCTAACAAGCTCTAATACACTATATTTTTCTTTTATCCCGATTCCTGAATTTCCTTTGTAAAAAAACTGTTTATCATACTTAAATATGATCGTCGCTTACAGTAAACAAAACAAAGGACTTTTCCCGCGTTTTTTCTCCGCTTTTTTTTTGAACTTTTGTTGCTACACAGTTTCAATTCGACAGACGTTACGCATGTATAATTCGGGACTCATTTCGGACTTGCCGCCATTTTATATCTCACTTGTTGTCCAACAATCAAGAGGCAGAAGTTGCGATGCTTTTGCCTGACTGTTTTGTTTTTTTCCTTCTTTTTTAAGTTCGTTAAAGTGAAGGCACAGGCAATCAACTAGGCAGCCTCGTCCGTTGATTGTTAAGTCTTTGAAAGTTGCTTTTTTTTTTGTTTTTGTTTGTGGACTTTATAAAAGGTAAAGTATTACCTGGTTGTCTCTGGTGTATTTTTTGTCGTGCGACTAAGGATTGTAATTAGAGCTTTTTGTTAAGTTTCTTTTGTGATAATAGTTTGCTTTGTGACCGTGGCGCTAGTGTGCTTTGAGTAAAAGTTCTTTTTAATGAAACTAAGTGAATGGAAAATGTAATTTCGTTTTTGTTTCCCAGGAAATTAAAAGTTGAAATTGTAGGTTGGCTCACAGCTTTTATGCCTTAAAAAGTATAAGTTTAACTGCACCTTTTCAGCGTGAGAACCATCGGATCAGCGTGGTACATCTCAATGTTAATGCTTTTCCTAATATGGTACAATACACAAAACAACAACAACAACCAACAACAAATAATAATATACCAATAAAAATAAAATAATACCAATAAAAACACAAATATAATGTACCAATATGGTACAGTAATATTATAAACCGGAAAGAATTTTTTGTTTGTTTCTTTGGACCAAATAAGCTTCCAAACTACTGGTCAGATTTTAACCATTTTTTCACTTAAATAAAGCTAAATTATCAGCAAGTAACTTATGCTATGTAACATTACGATATAGCACACAGGAGCGGAGCAGTAACAAAAGACGTAAGTATCTTAACACGGGTGTAAATATCCGCACCGCTATCTATAGACATCTGCAATACCAGAAGCCTTGCAGCTGCTGTGCCATCCCAGAGACAAAGTTGAAATGTTTCATGTGCCTGTAATTACATCGGCCGCGGCACCCATGCCCTTCAAATCGGAACACAGCAGCGCTGCTTTGCGGCAGAAATAGATATGGTGGGAGTACTTCCCCGAACGAGCTCCTTCACAAAGAGCTCTACTACTACTAAATATTCTTTTTGCTATTTATTGCCATAATTAGCTTCCATTTTAAGCTCAGCATTCATATTTTTCCTCTCAACAAAAATCCAGAGAGTCTGGTATTAATACTTTATTAAAAATAATCTCATAACTCTATGGGCTGTTTATTTTTTTTCACGTAATAGGCGCACTTTTCAGATCGCTTTCATTCGGTGGGTCGCCATTTTTTCAGGGAATTTCGCCCTCTGACAAATGTGTAGTATTGCGGATGCACAGTGCGCTCTTACGTGGGGTGATGTGGAAAAAATAGCACAATTTTTTTTTTAAATATTATTTTATTTTTGTTTTTAGGAAGGTAGATACAGATCTAACAAAAATAGAGTTGCTAGATTAGACGTTTTTTAAACCCACGCCTTTTTCCCAAGGGTGTAGGCAGAAACCACAGAACGCCACCCGCTACGATCCTTATATATTCCTTTCGCTTCGTCCACGTTCATACATCTGGTCATACAAGCACGTCAGTTACGAGTAGGTACTGCGCACCCGACCTTTCTGAAGAACCTCGTTAATAAGGTCAGTGTATGTCTTTCTAGGGCGTCCCCTCCCTGCGTTGCCATTCACATCTGCCATATATAAATTCCTTTCTTTATTATTTTGAAATTTAGTTTAATGTAGCTAATATTAAAATAAATGACTTAATCTTTCTCAGAATTTGTATTCGACTTCTTTTTAAGTCTGCAAGCAGTTCTTTCTTGTGCATTAATTAATGAAAGCCTTAGTCAAAACAATGCATTGTAATTCTGAGGCCTTATAGGTAGTGGTCTGCTTAAAATTTCATGAAATCCTCTCCATTAAACTTAGGATATTTAACGCTACAAGCTTTTAAAAAGGATTTAATGAAGTCCTAATTTATTATTTTTGAGTTATTTGCGTCTCTCCATGGCCATCATGGCCCACCTTTTATTTAGTGCCGCATACCCTGTCGCCTGTACACGTGAGGACCTAATGACTGCTTCAGCGGATGGTTATTGGAGCTGAATTCTGGACCAAACAAAAAAAATACAAAATTGTATTATTTAGACGCTAGAAAGATTTCTAAGTTTAAAATAATTCAGTTTTGAATATAATTAAGCTATGGAATAAGACAACAACAAAAAATACTGCATTCTACACATTTTGTCCTCAATGAGACCGTCGCGTAACACAGTCCACGCAGGCGTATAACAGCAATTTAGCAAGCGATGTTCGTGCGATATAAATCCCTACCTGTAACGCGATTTACTTGATTTAATATACAACGCAATGTATTTTGTTGGCGTACATATTGGGGTGCGCGGCGTGGCATGTGACATATGATAGACGTCACATTTGCATACCTCGTCATAAGTAGTGATGTATTGGGTTTTTTGACGTTCCAAGGAAATTTTTAGACTGTAATGTAATGCACACGATGGCATGGCACAATAGATTGTAATATTATGAGTATTTGTTTCTTGGTAAATGAAAAATAATCGAGCGAAATAATGAGAAGCCTATGTCCTTTCTTAGGGTTCAAACTTAACCCGTATTGAATTACATCAAAATCGGTGCAGTAGCTTAGTCGTGGAAGCGTGACAGACAGAGTTACTTTCACATTTATAATATAAGCATTAATTTAGTAGTTGCGCTTGCTGAGCGTGGGATTAAGAATTCGATTTCCAGGTCGGGTAAGAAGTGCTAATGTGTTATTCCATTATACATTTTTCGGTAGCAACCTCCGTGTGTCGAAAAGCACATAAAACCGTTGGTCCTATGCCTGATCTCTACCCGGTCATGTCCGATGGCCATTACATCGGGCTATGAGAGTGAGTGTTACTAGAACACGATAATACCCAGAGAAACACTTAGAAGGTACATTATTAATTAAAAATGTGACTTTGGTACTTACCCAGCTTAAAACTCAGAAGGCCTTTACAACTGGCCATCACGACATTTTTGTAGTTACACCTTACAACGTGACAATTGGTTACACTACGGTGTGATAGTGACCCGACTAGATTTTTTGTCTTGTCCAAGATTTATAGTAGTTTCTTATGGAGAAATAGAGCTCTCAGATTTTTGGGAGATATTTCCTTCAATCGCATAATTTTGGAATCTAACAAGCTTTATCTTTTAGATGATAAGGGTGACGCTTCATCCTTTTTTTTTTAGTTTAAAAATCATAGTGATTTTTAACCCCCGACTCAAAAAGAGGGGTGTTATAAATTTGACGTGTCTGTGTGTTTATCTGTGGCACCGTAGCTCTTAAACGGGTGAACCGATTTGAGTGCGGATTTTTTATTTGGAAAGCAGGTTTCTTAGTGGTGGTTCTTAGATATGTTTTATCAAAATCGGTTCAGCCGTTTTAGTGTTTTCAGCTCTTTTGTAAGCTGCGGCAGGGATCTTTATTCTTCTGTCGGAGGTTACTTAAAAAAATTAATTTTATTACTTGTACTTTATTGGTTGCGCGACTGGTACGCTAGAGGTCTTGAGTTCGATTCCCAAGTCGAGCAAAAAGTGTTACTGGGTTTTTCTATGAAATTCTCACTCCTAACTCCGAGCTGCTAAGCTCGAAGTTAGGATTTGTGCCCGGTTAATGGCAATAGGCTCGCCCCCTGTTACATGGGACTTAAGCATACCGGCGAACTGTGGGTGTACATTTACACCTCTGCCTAACTCTTCGGGGAACACAGGCGTGATGGTATGTTGTTTATTTGTTGTTTTAGCGGTCATAGTCATATCTACACACTCTGTCAAATTTTCTGACTATTAACGGTTCAAAAGATACAGGAGGACGGACAGACGGACAGATAGACCACCAGCGGAGTGTTAGTATTTTTTAAACTTTGTCCCACACTGGGAATCTCTCCTGTACGAATGATATGAAAGAGAAGGGAGTCAGTGATAGCATGATAGTTGACAGGACGGCATGGAAGAGGAAAACATGTTGCGCCGACCCCAAGTAACATGAGATAAGGGAAGGAAGATGATGTGACGGTGGGTGCGTTTTCAAACATATAAAACTTACCTACACAAAAGCCAGACCCGGAACAACTAGGTGTAGGTCATACACATAGTTGTTCCTTCATAACTGAAGGAAAAGATGTCCGTGGAGTTTCTTGCTCGTTCTTCTCCATAGAGACCTACGTTTTTGAACGAGCAACTAGCTTCAACTTTAAACTGTAACTTCTTGACAATTCAAAAGTGCCTGTAAATGGTCTAATTGAAATATGCTTTGACTTTGACTTTTACAACTATTTGTTCCGTGCGGGAATTGAACCAGAGACACTCAGTGCAACAGCCAATCACTCAGCCACTGCGTCAACCATGCCGTCACAATTGATTATGGAACCCTAAAAAGTTAACCAAACAAGCTTCCTTACGCACATGAACACACACATACTCACTCATTTACCTACTCTCTGGGATGACAACGCATCTGGTATTGCAGATCTCTACAAGCAGCGGTGACAACTTAACATCAGGTGGGCCGTCGGCTTATTTGCCATACGATGACATAAAAATTCCGCCACTTCATTTGTTTTTCAAAAAACCTCTCTACCTAAGCCTAAGTGTTCTTACTTAGATTTTTAGAATAGACGAATCTAACAATACTTAAATTATTGAAATCCATCCAGCTGTTTGGAAGATACGTGGGTACGAAGAAATTTACAAACATCAACAGCATAACAACTCCTTGGCAGTCGGGTAATAAACAGGATTTAGTTTCAACAACCCTAAAACTCAAAAACACAGTCGTTGTATGCAAAATTAAGCCAGTTCGAAAACTATGATAGGTATCAGCGAAAGATATCGCACGATTACGTCAAAAATAAATCGATTCGACGTCGTGAGAGTGAAAAGTGTGCAAAAATTCCCAATCTGATGTTGATTTGACTATTTGTTCGCGAAAATGTGAATGATGGGGACATTTTTCGTAAAATCAAATCATTCATTTCGTTTAGACCGTTGAAAGGCACTTCCGAACGTCAAAATTGACAAGGAGAAATAAAATAATTGAATCTAGTTGCCTCTTTCAAAATGGTAGTATTATAATACCTTTTTTTTATTTTTTTAGGGATGTGAAATCATCAAATGACTTCCCCCGCCCTGAGCGGGGCAGGAGGGAGTGTTAGACTTTTTCCGACTAAAACTCATCCATGTTCCTTCTTGTGCCCTTCGCGTTCCGGGAGCGCAGTATCTCTCACGAACAACCCGCAGCCCCGGCAGCCATCGGCCCTGAGTGGCTCCTTCTAAGATTGCTGACATCTCTTTAAGGCGCGCGTGGAACACGAACGCGCCGTCGACACGGCCTGTCGTTATGCAACGTACGGACGGTGAGCTACCCATTGCTCACCGTCCACAGGCCCGCGTCTACGGTGGCCGGGAGACGTCTCGCGGCTCCCGACGCCCGGAGCGTGTACCGCGGCGGCTGGGACGGGAGACTCTCTGCCTCAACCGTCCCGAGTATTCTAATACCTACTATATGATTCTGGATACATAATATTGTAAAACATTAATTTTAAGAGAGTATGCTTGGAGTTTCTTTCTCATTCTCTTCCATAAGAGACAACCTTTTGGAAGGAGCCACTAGATTCATTTATTTTTACCTGTATATGACGTTCGAAAGAGGCACCTTTAATTGACGTACACCATACATACCATCACGCCTATACTCCCAGAAGGGTTAGGCAGAGGTGTACTAATGTACAACCACAGTTCACCGGCTTGTTTAGGTCCCATGTAATAGGGGGCGAGCCTATTGCCATTAACCGGGCACAAATCGTTACTCCGAGCTGCTACTGAGAATTTCATATAAAAACCCAATAATTTGCTCGACCTGGGACTCGAGCCCAAGACCTCTAGCGTAGCAGTCGCGTGTAGGACCACTAGGCTAACGAGGCAGTCGTTGCTTAAATTATTATGTCTAATTATAATACAAGATTTCACGTTGACACAGCAATTATGTGTTGATGGACAGAATGTATGTCCAATACTTTGTGATTTGTGTCTTATTACAACCCCTCAATCCCACATTCTACTCTTCAGTAATCCGAAATTCTGAAAACCAATAGTAGCATACCAGCCGGGCAATATAAATGGCGCGATGCGAACTCTTGCCAGCGACTATAACTCAACACTTGCACTGGCACTAGCACGGTGATACAACTAGCGCCAGTAGCTCGCCTGCTCGCCTCCGATCACATCGTTTGTTATAGCCATCGCTTGCTATTGTTTTCAATTTTTGATTAATAGAGGTTGCCAACGGTGCTTGGGTTTCATGTTTTAAAACCACACGTTTTCCAAAGCTTGGTTAGAAATCTGTTTATCTACTGTCAAAAAAGAATGAAAGAATGACATTTGCTTTGACGCGGCAATTTAAAAAAAAAGTGGTCTCAAGCGCAACTGCTACGTTAGAGGTCTTGGATTCGATTCCCATGTCAAGCAAAAAATGCTATTGGGTTTTTCTATGAAATTCTCAGTAGCTGCTCGGAGTTAGGATCTATGCCCGGTTAATGGCAATAGGCTCGCCCCTCATTACATGGGACCTAAACATAACGGTGAACTGTGGTTGTACATTAGTACACCTCTGCCTAACCCTTCAAATTCTACTCAATCTAATTCAGGCGTGTTATGTTATGTCAAGTTATGTTAAAAAAATATAATAACAAAAAAACAAAACTAAAACTATATGGCATCAAAAAATTCCTTCGCATCGCTGTCAACCGGAAAAGTGCCCAAAAGATTGATGGCATTGCCACGTTGGATGGCAATGCTTAACCTGTGGCCAAGGTAAAAGCCTTAATTTGAGTCACGAAAAGTGTCAACCAACCGTTTAGATAAATTTGGCACTTGCTTTTACCCGCGACTTTGTTTGTTTTCTTATAGGTTCCTATTTTTTTTTACAATGGAATATAGCCCTTAACACGCAGGGATAACGTAGGTTACTATCAGCGAAAGAATTTTCAAAATCGGACCAGGAGTTTCAGAGATTAAGCTGTTCAAATCAAGTCAAACTCTTCAGCGTAGATAGATTTTAGATGTGTGACTATGCCCGCATTGTTTTCATGTTAAAATAACAAATTACCCATACAAACTTTAGTCCCTGTTTCCACATAGAAACCCATTTCTTATTTTAAACCCCCGGGTCAAAAACGACGGGGTGTTATAAGTTTGACGTGTCTGTGGCATCGTAGCTCCCGAACGCATGAACCGATTTTGATTTTGTTTTTTTTTTATTTGAAAGGTGAATTAGTCAGAAAGGTTCTTAGTTAAGATTGATGAAAATCGGTTGAGGCGTTAAAACGTTGTTAGCTCTTTTGTTAGCTGCGGTAGGAATTTTTATTCTTCTATGAGGGGTTAATTAACCTTCTGTGAGGCAGTAATGCTTGAGAAGGAGGCGGCGGGACGGTTGAGACAGCGGTTCTCCCGTCCCAGCCGCCGCGGTAGACGCTCCGGACGTCGGGAGCCGCGAGACGACTCCCGGCCACCGTAGATATAGGCCTGTGGACGGTGAGCAATGGGTAGCTCACCGTCCTTACGTTTAACACAACGACAGGCCGTGTCAATGGAGCGTTCGTGTTCCACGCGCGCCTCAAAGAGATGTCAGCAAAGGGAAGGGGCCACTGAGGGCCGATGCCTGTCGGGGCTGCGGGTTGTTCGTAAGAGATACCGCGCCCCCGGAACGCAAAGGGCACAAGAAGGAACATGGGTGGGTTTTAGTCAGTAAAAGTCTGACACTCCCTCCCGCCCCGCCCAGGGCGGGAGAAGTTATTTGATGATTTCCCACCCACCAAAAAAAAAAAAAGGGGTTAATTAAAATTTTTAATTTTGTGTTTTTAACTGAATAGCTAAATACCAACTGTTATGTTTTATTTGTTGCACTTTTACGGTTAAACTACTGAACCGATTTTGATGAAATTTGGTATCGACTAAGCTTAAACCCTAAGAGAGAACATAGGTTACTTTTAAATCGTCTGCCGACTTTCACGTGGCCGAAGTTGCGGGCAAAAGCTAAGTATTTTTTTTATAAATCTTGTTTCTTTTATTCCTTATTTCTGCACCGCAAAGAGCTCAACATTTTGTAAAAAAATAAAACAACATTAATAATATCTCTCACAGACTACAGACAGATATTTTCCGTATTTTCAAAAACTAATTAAAGTGTCAGTAAGATGCAAATTCGGACGAAGCGCAAACAAACTGTGTTGCAGTCAAACAGATCGCAAATGTGCGCACCTAGCACTTCCACCTATTAAGCTTTGTGTTGATGCGCATGTGTGAAATGTGATTGTTTGAGGAATGTCTAGATTTTGGTTGCGACTAAGTAATATGTCTTAATTCGTAATAGTTTTTAGTGGTATTCTTAGTAGTTCTGAAGTATGTGTGTTTGTATCAAATAGCTACTCAAAAACATACTGTGACGCAAGTGTTTATGATGCTCGAGGTGTTAAACAATGTATCGAGAGATTGTTTAATGTTAGATAAAGTATGTTTATATTGATAAAACGAATAATTTTGGAAATACTGGTTTCATTTATAAATATTAACGACTTTTGTACAATATTCTGGAAAAATTTGCTTCAGTTGTATTCCAACTATATTTCAATTACAATTAATAACTTAGTACTACGCAATCCATAGACAATGTTAGCTTATTTCGTAACGATTTCCTTTTTATTTTTCAAAATGGCGGTGACAGCTGAGAGGATATACGAAATGTGTGGTTATTCTCATCATGATATTAGTCGAACAACGTCCATTGCTGGACATAGGCCCCTCTTAAATATAGCCACAGTGGCTGATCCTGCGCTGCCCGCATCCAGCGATTTCCTGCGACCTTTACCTGTGAATTGTATAAAATATTATATTTGACGGGTAGAAAACTTTCTATCGGCTTTTGCAATTTATCTGCACCTCGGTATCAGGCTATGTAGTAATTAAATAACTAGATACGACTGTGGCAATTTCGCGGAATATCCTAGCGCCTTCACCTTACGCGCACTTCACAAATTTGCCACATAAGTTTATCTTTCAAGAAGCCGGATGAGAGTTGACCGCTCGGGTATAACCAGGACTTATTCACCATCTAGCAATTTTTCGATAACTCCAACACTCCAACTTGCACCGCGACACTATAAATCACACGCTCATTGTGCAGTCCGCAGTTTCGACTCATTAGGTTCGCAACCATTGTCTAGTTCCTACAATAAGTAATTGACGAGGGTTCATGAATGAGTTTAAATGCTCGGGATACCTACGGGTGCAGATACTAATAACCTATAAGTCAAAGACACAACTAGTCTAAAAAACCCATTATTTTAACACTAAAAACTTTACCTTAATTAAAAAGTCTTTAAATCGATCATACATACATATCATGACGCCTGTATTCCCACAGTTCGCCGATAGGGGGTGAGCCTGCTTCTACGAGTATTAACCGGCGGTCTTGGGTTCGATTTCCAGGTCGAGCAAAGTGTTATTGGGTTTTTCTATAAAATTCTCAGTAGCAACTCGAAGTTAGGATTTGCGCGCGTTTAATGGCAATAGGCTCGCCCCCTATTATGGATGGGTATGCATTAGTACACCTCTGCCTAACCCTTCGGGGAATAACGGCGTGATGGTATGACAGTAGGAATTCCGCAAACGCAGTAGGTTTCAGACTATACTGCCCCATTTCGCCAAATTATGTTTGCAGCGGCCTACTTTGATGCGCAGTGGATTCAGTGCCTTCCAGATAGGCCACTGCAGTATGAACTAATTAAAGTAGCAAGAAATATAAGGCTATTTATTTATTCATCTTCCTGTACCACCTAACCACACACGCATGTCCTTAGAACTTTTTCCTCTAATGGTAGGAACGTGACCAGCCGACTCATGCCCGCCATACAATATTAACTAAGGCAATATCTTTAATGTTAGCCCTATTAAGATGGGGAGTTCCAATAAACTTTCTAGGCAGGAATTAAGATGTTTCAAAGAATTTACGACTAAACTTAGGTACCTACATAGTTTGGGGTGGGAATTTGTATTATTATTGGCTTCTCGCAACTATATAATAAAATGAGAATGAGGTTTTACGAGAACGTTGCGGAGTAAAAGAGGATGTAGTGACAAAGGTTGAAAAGAAAATGCTTAGATGGTTCGATCATGAGAGGATGAGTGAAAGGCGATTGACAAAATATATTTATGTGGCAGATGTGAGTGGCAACGCTCTAAAAGGATCTACCCTGACCTTATTGGTGAGGTTCTTCGGAAAGGTCGCAGTACTCGTAACCAGCGTGCTTGTATGACCAAATATGTGAACGGAGGGATCGTTGCAGGTGGCGTTCTGTGGTTTCTGTCTACCCCCGTGGGAAAAAGGCGTGAGGTTATGTTTGTATAAATATATAATAAAATAATACCAGTCTATAATTTTTCTACTGTTGGGCAAATGCCTTTTCCCATACAGAGAAGCCGCGATCACCACGTCAAGATGGATTTTAGACTTATCCTAATTATAAGCCCGATAGTTTTAGAGGATGGATAGATGGATGGATAGATGCTGGTTACGTTTTCACGCCTTAATAGCTGAACGAAATTGTTCGACTACTATTTCAAAAGCGAAATTTTGTGAGATTGCATAGATGGATGTTTGTTTGTTACTCTTTCATGCCTAATCTACTCAACGGAATCAGTTGTAGTATGAGGCGTGTAATGGCTACATTTTTGCAAAAAAAAAGCACAAAATTAAAAATTTTAAGTAACCTCCGACAGAAGAATAGAAAGCCCTACCGCAGCTAACAATAGAGTTTATAACTTTGGAACCGCTGAACCGATTACCATTAAACATAACTAAGAACACTCCCAACTAATTCACGTTTCAAACAAAAAAAAAAAACAAAATCAAAATCGGTTCATGCGTTCGGGAGCTACGATGCCACAGACACATACACACACAAACACAGACACGTCAAACTTAAAAAAATTATTAAAAAGATGATATATAATGTACTTAAAAATAAAATTATGCTAAAGCAGATACTTTTAAAACCTTGTAGTAAAAAGAAAGATCGTATGTTTAAGATCAGGGATAGGTATCAAGATAATGTAATTACAACTCATAAGCTGAGATAAGAAATTAAATTCCGGCCTATCGGGATTCCAGATTCGGGGTTCTAGACTATATAGGATAGTTCAGAATTACAACTCTGAACTTATATACCAATATTAGCTTCTGCTCGCGACTTTGTCCGGGTAGTTTTATCACCCTCCTTAAGTTACGTCTTTGGTTACTGCTCCGCACCTACTGGTCGTAGCGTGATGTTATATAGCCTTCCTCGAGGAATTGACTATTTAACACTAAAAAAATATTTTTAATTCAAACCAGTTGTTTCTAAGATTTGCGCGTTCAACCAAACAAACAAACTCTTCAGCTTTACAATATTAGTATAGATAATGAAGCTAATGAGATTTTTGTTTCTTTGTTTGTTTTAACGCTAATCTCTAGAACTCCCAGTCGGATTAGGAAAATTCTGTTTGTATATTTATTTATTTATTAAACTTTATGCACATAATGTAAAAAAATACACTGTACAAAGGCGGGTATATGATAGCCAGATTTATGAGGAATATTAAAGGCTATATAAAATAACGCTATGACACACGGGAGCGGGCAGTAACCAAAGAAGTAACTGAACGGGTGAAAATTACTTAGGTGATGTCGGATGCGTGTGGAATAAGCCACGCAGACGAAGTCGCGAGCTTAAAATAGTTCTAGTAAAAATAGTTTCTTCAAAATTTTGTTTGGACCTTCTGCAAACAATTCCCCAATTCTACAGTACTTAAGTAATTAGGATCGGCTCAGAATCTAGATTATTGGCCGATGAGCCTCGATTGGAAGCCAATTAGACTAACTAGCCTTCAGTGTGTTAACTATGTATTAGTTATCTACCGGATTATGCGCTATTGAGTGCGGATCACGGGGTAAGATGTACACTATAGGTACCTATAGTCTACCTACAGTCTACCCAAAGTCTACCTATAAATTAGCTATCGTAGCGTGATACGAGTAGCTGCGAAACAAGTGCAGGTATTGGAGAGTGATACAGGCTTATGTCCGTGATGTCAGTCGAATAAATGTTGGTTATCACGGGTTTCTCCTTCACATACCATCACGCCTGTATTCCCTGAAGGGTTAGGCAGAGGTGTACCAATGTATACCCACAGTTCGCCGGTATCTTTAGGTCCCACGTAATAGGGGGTAACCCTATTGCAATGAACCGGGCACAAATCCCAACTCCGAGCTGCTACTGAGAATTTCATAGATAATCCCAATAACTCTTTTTGCTCGACCTGGGAATCGAACCCAAGACATCTAGCGTAGCAGTCGCGCTTAGGACCACTAGGCCAACGAGGCAGTTGTAGTAGTAGTAGATGTAGTAGTAGTAGTAATGGTAGTTGAGGTACTTCTAGGGATTTCTTCTTCCTAACTACATAATAACTAGCTCCTGTTCGCGACTTCGTCCGCGTAGTTTTTTCACTCGCATTAGGTCGTGTCTTTGGTTACTGCTCCACACTTATTGGTTGTAGCGTGATGTTAGCCTCTAGCCTTCCTCGATAAATGAACTATTCAACTCAAAAATTATATTTTCATTTAAGTTTGTTACCTTTTAACGCCTAAACCACTGAACAGATCATCCTGAAATTAAGCATATACGTTGTCAGGTGTACACGAACGGACATAACCCTTTTATCCTGAAAAAAATTACAGTTCCCGAGGTAAATACCAACATTAACGTTCTTATGATAATAGATGGCGCCAGGTGTCTTTCGAATTTTGATTGAATCTATACTAATCTTACAAAGCTGAAGAGTTTGTTTGTTTGGTTGAACGCGCTAATGTCAGGAACTACTGGTTTGAATTAAAAAAATATTTTTGTTTTGAACAGACAATTTATCGAGGAAAGCTATAGGCTATTTAACATCATGTTACGACTAATAGTTGCGGAGCAGTAACCAAAGACATAACTGAACGCGGGTCACACCGCGGGGTATACAGTAATAAATAAATAAACTGCCTCGTTGGCCTAGTGGTCCTAAGCGCGACTGCTACGCTAGAGGTCTTGGGTTCGATTCCCAGGTCGAGCAGTGGTATTGGGCTTTGAAATTCTTAGTAACAGCTCGGAGTAAGGATTTCTGCCCGGTTAATAGCAATAGGCTCGCCCCCTTAATACATGGGACCTAAACATACCGGCAAACTGTGGGTGTGCATTGGTATTTCTCTGCCTAACCTTTCAAGGAATACAGGCGTGATGGTATATATGTTATTCAATACTAATGACAAAGCTAATTCTTCTTCAAAGAGAAGAACTCTCCATACAATATCAGTAAGATAACTGTGATAAAACATAATATTGGAACAGAATACCGAGCACTTGGAATGATATTAACAACAGCCATATTCAAAGCTAGTAAATACTCAAACAGAGGTAAAGAAAGACGTATTCTCGTGTTCGAATGCAACATGGACTAACATCCTTGCTGGATGAGACAGTGTAGGTAGAGATGCCAGTCTGTTATTGTTCCACTGCTAGTCAAAAGCTGATTCTGATACAGAGAAGACACGAGTATTGATCGAGTGTTGATTGTTACGTGTGCATTCGTTGTTAGATATTGTTTATGTAAAGTAATTTATGTAATTGTATTGTACTGTATTGGTCTCGGCGTATTGGCAATTTTAGACTTATATTAATTGTAAGTTCAGGTTTTCTCTCGATGTTTTTTAACAGATCAGGTACTGGAATGGATCCCTAAAAAACTGGAGGTATGAAGAGGGGAATTGTGAAAACTGGAAGGAGTGAAAGAAGGCCTTTGCCCAGAAATGGGACGGATTAGGATAACAAAAAAAAACAAACTAAAATTCATCAGAAATACAGTTCAAAACTGTGTAACAAGTTCTATTTAAATATATTTATTTTTATAAAAAAAAACCTATCAAATTATACTGTCATGTAATGTCACATGTATTCAAAACTCCAGCTCAATCGAACACCTAGAAGTGGGTCAAATTTAACCTTTAAGATTTGATTAAGTTCCTATGGCCACCTTCCGCCTCCATCATTAGACTAGCAATGTGACATCATTATATTGCATTGTCGTGCAAATCGCACATTTCCGCAAAATTTCAGCTCAATCGAACACCTAGAAGTGGGTCAAATTTAACTCGTCATCATCATCTGCTTAGCCTTTTCCCAACTATGTTCGGGCCAGCTTCCAGTCTAACCGGATGCCGCTGAATACCAGTGTTTTACATGGAGCGACTGCCTATCTAACCTCCACGACCCAGTTACTGGGCAACACGGTACCTCTTGGTTAGACTGGTTGTCAGACTTCCGACTATCCGTAACGACTATCAAAGATCTACGAACAACATGAGGCATGGGGGTGTCACACCACCAACTTTCAAATTTCCGGCTGCGACCGAGCAAATCCCAATAACACTTTTTGGCCGACGAGAGCTTGACGAGAGCTTGGAGCGTGGGGACGCTTATCAGTCGCACTTGCAACCAAGAGACCAACTGGGCAGCTCAAATTTAACTTGTAAGATTTGATTAACCAGTCAAGAGGCGGGTGAAAAAGCTTGTAATAATAAGAGATCTTATCTAGTAATCGTATATCTCGTGTCTGTCCTTACATAAAAAGGTGTCTGTGTCAGAGGTACGGTGCGCAAAAACGTCGCCTGCAGTGCTACGTTTCAGTGAAGTGAGCTCTGACTCGGTACCGTCAGCACAGAAAGCGTGCATTAATGTTTAAATATTATTGAGTGGTCTGGCGTTGGAGACACCACTTGCCTTTTCAAGATTCGGTTTAAATTTTAAATTGTTAATGTAGGTTATCACGGGTTTATGGATCCTGGCTTCGTACATGGTCTATGTATGATATTATTTTCCAAACAAATATTGATCACAGCGTCAGATCTTAATGGAGACTAGCCAGGTACGCAGGAGATATTATAGTGCACAAGTGTGTGCGCAAACATCTTTACATACTTCTTTCGCCACGACCACGTTCATACAAGCACGCCGGTTACTGTAGTACTGCGCACACGACCTTTCTGAAGAACCCCACCAATAAGGTCAGGGTAGGTCTTTCTAGGGCGTCCTCTCCCGGCGTTGCCACTCACATCTGCCGTATAAATCCCTTTCATTAGTCGCCTTTCACTCATCCTCTCAACATGACCGAATCGTCGCGACGTTTACCATATATACAAAATCCCGACAACAACCGCCGAGCAGCAGCCCGCCAGAAACAACTCCCGTCTGGTCGGAGGATCCTCCCTTTTCTATGGAGGATGAGAGACTTTACACCCTGTTTCCCATACTTCCAAAATAAGCTGGTATTTTTATTATATCGATTAATCAGTAGTAGTAGTAGTAAGTAGTACTTAGTAGAGCTTTTTGTGACGGACCTCGTCCGGGAAAGTGCTACTACCATACCTATTACTGCCGTTTTTCACAGCCTTGCTGTGTTCCGGTTTGAAGGGTATCGGTGCTGGTATAATAGCAGGCACATGAGACATTTCAACTTTGTCTCTGGGATGGCAACGCGTTTGCAAGATCTCTGGTATTGCAGATGTCTATAGGTAGCAGTGAGTACTTAACATCAGGTGGGCCGTCGCCTTGTTTGCCATCCAATGACATGAAAAAAAAAACAGTATCCTTAAACTTTACTTCAGCCCAAATAAAGGGTTGTCCAACAAAAGTTATTAGCTCACAAATTGTCCCCCTCACATTACAAACTCGCGACAACCCTCTTTTTGTTCCACTTAGAAACAAAACTACCCACATAATAATAATAATATGATAATATTTACATCACCCGTTTTTGCTGACCGTACGTCTAATAATTTGCGCCAAGCCAAGCGTCACTTTTAATCTCAATATTGAGATGAGGACAATATGAAACTACGACATCTTCTGTCTCTATCTATCCTGTAACATTTCGTGTATTTCTGTCCCACTCACTCTTGTAATACATAGTTAAAGGTAGACGAATAATTGTATCTAGTGGGTCGGTGTGTATATGGGTGTGTTGTAACGTCAGAAATATCTGCACGGATGTTTCTATTTGTTACTTTGGCAGAAGGGAAATCAATATGATGTTACTAGTGAGTTGAAAGTCGTTTTTTTGTCATTCTAGTAGTCTATTCAGTGTAGTCTATTCATTTATACAAAATCCGAATTCTACTATTTTACCGATTTCTTTACTTAAGTTCCCATTAATCTATGTTCTCTTTAATACTTAATACATCCTAGACAATACTTTCTTCACGTCTTTATTTAAATAATAATTGATTGTATTTTTTTTCATTTATTTATTTTACATACATACAAATTATATTGTTGAATTATTAAAATAAATTAGTAGCCCATCGGTATCAAGAACAGGGTCCAAGCTCAAGGTCATGGCTTCTGAGAAAGGAATCTCCTAACAATACACGCCGTGTCTAGGAGTACCGCTTTCCGAATCAAGCTCTTAATCAAGTCGCTCAAGAAGAGCCTCCTTAAGTGCTGGTCGATGTTTTTGGCTATTATGTCATTGGCCGTCATGCCATCATTTACTTTTTTTTTATCCATATTATAATGTTCCACTGCTGGGCAGATTCTTCCCCCAAGTCCTTTCAAATATTATTTTCTTGCTCCACCTTGAACCAGCCCTCCAGTTGCGAGTCCAGGTCATCTCGCCACCTCTTCCTGTGACGGCCTCGTGGACGCCGACCATCCTAAGGCACAAATAATCTTACTAAAATTATAAATGCGAAAGTTCGTGAGGAATGGATGGATGAATGTTTGTTACTCTTTCACGCTTGAACGGATCTGGATGAAATTTGGGGTTGAGATAGATTGTAGTGTGGAATAACACATAGGATACTTTTAATCCCGGAAAAATTTACGGTTTCCGTGGGATAATATATCAAATTTGAAGTGGACGAAGTCGTGGGTGGAAGCTAGTAATATTATGAATGCAAAAGTTTGTGAGGATGGATGGATGGATGTTTGTTACTCTTTTACGCTTAAACGGCTGAACGGATCTGGATGAAATTTGGGGCTGAGATAGATTGTAGTATGGAATAACACATAGAGTTCTTTTTATCCTTGGTTTCAGTGGGATTTTACATCAACTTTGACAGAAGAGAGAAGAAGCCAGTTAGTTATTCACAAAATTAAATTGTTTATAAACAATTTATTATCTGTAACCGAGTTATTTCATATCCATCATTTAATTACTAAAGTGTGACAGTTTGGATATTATTGAATCAAACTTTAGTTATTAATCAACACCCCTTAATAATTCTGTTTTAGATTTCCAAGAAAAACGGCTGAATTTCAGATCAATTTAGTTTATTTGATTGATTGTATTGTACTGTATGCTGGCAAATCCCCCATGGGAAAAAGGCATGAGTTTATGTATGTATGTTACGGGTAGTCAGAAACCTGGAAGTCTGACAATTAGTCTTATACCAAGAGGTATTGTATAACTCAGTAACTGGGTTGTGGAGGTCAGGTAGGCAGTAGCTCCATGTTACATAAATCCACATGGTCCGGCTATACTTGAAATATTCGGCCATATTGTGTGGCAGTGTGGCCCGGCCACTCTGCACTATAATACACACTTTATATGATGATTCCATGCTTCATATTTTTCCTAAAACGTGCATAGGCCACATTAAAAATAAATCAAGTGATCCATACATTAATTATGAGCGTATAACTCGGCGAAATGTAGGATCAGCTAAGATTTTTTTCGCAAATTCCCTGTTGGTTCCAAACAAAGTCGGTTTCTACCGTCTGTTTCTCTGTACGCTTAGATCTTTTTACCTACATAACGAATTTTAACATACCATCACGCCTGTATCCCCCGAAAGGTTAGGTAGAGGTGTACCAGTGTACACCCACAGTTCGCTGGTATATTTAAGTGCCATGAAGTAGGGGGCGAGCCTATTGCCATTAACCGGGCACAAATTCTAACTCCGAGCAGCTACTGAGAATTTCATAGAAAAACCCAATAACACTTTTTGTTTGACCTGGGAATCGAACCCAAGACCTCGAGCGTAGCAGTCGCGCTTAGGACTGCTAGGCTAACAAGGTAGTTCATAATAATAAGTACTTTACTTTGTTTAGTACCCCTTTCCAGGTTCTACTATACAAAGAAATCTAGTAACATTATCTGTACTAACACCTGAATCATCACTCCATCCTCCCAAATCTTTTTAGTGTTTCAAACATCAGCAGACATGACAGTGAATTTATCAAAACTAAACTCTGAAAAACTTGTCGTAGAACACGGATTAACTTGTTGTTTAGACAGACAGACGAGCGATTTGTGATAACCATATTGGGGGCTCATAACACCCGCGGTTGGATTTTAATGTAGGGGGACCTAACTAGGGGTTTGGAGACGAGTTGCGATCGAGGATAGAGTGGAGTGGATTTTTCGAGTAACGGAACCTTATTTTGAGGTTTTGACATTGTATTTCACTTTACCAGCTGTCATTTTTAGGGTTCCGTAGCCAAATGACAAAAAACGGAACCCTTGTGGATTCGTCACGTCTGTCTGCCCGTCTGTATATCACAGCCGCTTTTTTCCGAAACTATAAGAACTATGCTGTTGAAACTTGGTAAGTAGATGAATTCTGTGAACCGCATTAAGATTTTCACACAAAAATAGAAAAAAAATACAGTAAATTTTGGAGGTTCCCCATACTTCGAACTGAAACTCATTTTTTTCCCCATCAAACCCATACGTGTGGAGTATCTATGGATAGGTCTACAAAATGATATTGAGGTTTCTAATTTTTTTTTTTTTAAACTGAATAGTTTGCGCTAGAGACACTTCCAAAGTGGTAAAATGTGTCCCCTCCACCTGTAACTTCTAAAATAAGAGACGAACGCTACATAGTCCAATCCGAAAAAAAAAATATTCCTTAAGCGTTTTAAAAACACAGTTAACACTAGTAGGGACCTCCTAAAACGAAAACTTTTTAATGCCCCTAAAGTTTGCGAGCAATATTTCAGTGCTTCGTAAACTCCGAGCTTAATTGTTCCCGACATGGTTTTATTGTGATTTTTTTAGAAAAAACCTGTATATTTTAGCAGAAAAACATTCATTAATTCGTCGGAAATAATAATTGGCTGACGTTGATTGCGAAATACCTGGTCGTAAATAGGCTATATAAGTTTTGCTCGCGACTTCGTTCGCGTGGTTTTTTTCACTCGCGTTAGGTTACGTCTTTAGTTACTGCTTAGCTCCTGTAGGTCGAAGCGTAGTGTAATATAACCTATATTATTCCTTATGACTTTGGCTATTAAATACGAAAAGATTTTTTAAATTTCGACGGGTAGTTATAGAGATTAGTGCGTTTAAACAAACAAACAACTCTTCATCTTTTTGGCATTACAGTATAAATTCAATGTTTTAGTGAGAATCAAGCGAGCTCTCATCCCACCTACGGTTAAGAAGATTCATAAGGAACAATATAAGCTACATAACATCACGCTACGACACACGGGAGCGGAACAGAAACCAAATACGTAACTTCACGCGGGTGAAATAGCCCAGGTGGACAAAGTCGCGAGGAGAAGTTAGAATACATTTTCTACATTTCCGACCACATTTACAAAGAAGATGAGGGCAATAGGGGGTCAGGTAATTCTCAATCGCGTCTTTCAAATTAAATTCCTAATAGCGATGCCTAGGTATTTAATAACTGGATATAATTAGTTTCGATAATATATTACGTCGTAGGTGACACCTGACCACACCATAGACAACCATAATTCATTTGACATCTAACATATTCCTACCATCGATATTAATTCTGCAATCTCAAACATCTACAAATCAGTATCACAGTATCGATTAATGACAGCTCATAAATCGATATGAGCGCCGCACTACGATGTATCGATACTTACAAATTACCGCTCGTTTGTCACATCACTAGAATATTGCTTTGGTGTGCTATGAATAGGTATGGGGGCTATAATGCTGTTATAATTAATCAATAATGTATTAATTGTTGATTCGTTGGCCAGTGCCCCATTCGTCTTGTGTCCTGGGTACGATTTCCAGGTCGGGCAAAAGTGTTACTTGGGTTTTTTTGAAGAACTTTTTCGTTTGTTTGCTTAAACACGCTAATCTCTAGATCTAGCAGTCGTGATGGAGAAATTCTTTTTGTATATTAGGTTGGGGAAAAAGTTTCTTCGCATTTTTTAGGAAAATTCAAAACATTTTTAATATAGTTTATTTACATTTAACTAAAGTATGTAGGTACCATTTTGATCGATAACTTTTAGCCATTTTGTAGGTAGGGACATGATCCCGTTGCTATAGAATTTTTGGGACTTCTGATTAAAATACCGCGACAAGTGGTTTTAGCAGTCCTCTCGTGATGTTAACCTGACACTGCCTAAAGAATTCTGAAGAGACCGAAACAGGTGGAAGTCTGAAGGTGCAAGGTCAGGACTATACGGCGGATGCGTTAACACCTCCCAGCCAAACTCTCTTAATTTTTGCTGAGTGCCGACCTATTATTATAGTCATATTAATAAGTAATAATATCGCCTATGTAACATCACGCTACGACACACGGGTGTGGAGCAGTAGCCAAAGATGTAATTTAACGCGTGTGAAAAAAACACGCCAACTCGCGGACAAAAGCTAATTATATGATATGCACTTAATTAACAGACACTATTGTATTGAAGAAACAACTGGCAATTGTAACTACAAAGAACATTGTATTTTGCGCCATATGAAATATGATTCAGATTGGTATACAATGGGTTATCTGTGGGATTACCATCCTCGTAATTCTTGCATGGTGCTAATAGAGCTCTTTGTGAAGGAGCTCGTCCGGGAAAGTACTCATAAGTACCTATCTCTGCCACAAGCGGAGTTGTTGTGTTCCGGTTTGAAGGGTATGGTGCTGATATTATTACAGGCACATGAGACATTTCAGCTTTGTCTCTGGGATGGCAACGCGTTTGCCAGGTCTCTGCTATTGCAGACGTATATGCAGCAGTGACTACTTTATCCAGGGGGCCATTCTTTTAACTTTGAGGAACGATTGCAATGTAATCTCATTCTTAATCTGTCAGTGATTAATGCGCCGTGTCGACGGCGCGTTCGTGTTCCACGCGCGCCTCAAAGAGATGTCAGCATATGGAAGGGGCCACTGAGGGCCGATGCCTGCCGGGGCTGCGGGTTGTTCGCAAGAGATACCGCGCCCCCGGAACGCAAAGGGCACAAGAAGGAACATGGGTGGGTTTTAGTCAGTAAAAGTCTGACACTCCCTCCCGCCCCGCCCAGGGCGGGAGAAGTTATTTGATGATTTCCGACCCACCAAAAAAAAAAAAATCTGTCAATGATGCCTGTCATTTACCATATTTTTTTGAAATTGATTGAATCAATGTTTTCAACAACAACATACCATGACGCGTGTAATTCTCGAAGGGTTAGGCAGAGATGCACCAATGTACACCCACAGTTTGCCGGTATGTTTTTAGGTCCCATGTAACAAGGGGCGAGCCATTAACCGGGCACAAATCCTAACTCCGAGCTGCTACTGAGAATTTCATAGAAAAACCCAATAACACTTTTTGCTCGACCTGGGAATAAACGTTTTCAGTTAATGGAATATGATCTCCAGGGGGCCGTCAAACAACCTTTAACTGTTTACACTCAGTCGCGAATATAACAAATGCAATGCGAAATAATTCCAAAACATTTACGTAAAGCGTACAAACAATCATTCATATGCCAGACACTTTTGTCACCACCTTCCATTATACACAAACATACAAACACAAAACCATAACACCCTCTTCACAGTCGGCTAATAACAAAAACCTCCCCCCATTATACAAGTATCTTTAACAGTCAACCACCATTCTTTATTGTTGCAAGGTTTCCTTTTTAATCCTGTATCTTCTGCGTCTAGTTCAACTAGGGATGGGAAAGTGTCGATAAATTATTTTTAATTTTTAAATTGTTTTCTTTACAGTGTCGATAAAAATGGAGAAGTGTAAAAAAAGTTAGGGTGTGTAAATGTCAATAGATATATTCTAGCTTTGGCCGAAAATTAAAAGATTTATTAATGATTCCAGCTTGGAGCAAATGTGATGCAATTCCTCAACTAATGGGACACCTGTTATCGTGCCTCGCGTTCCCTGTTACCTGTATTCTCTCTCTCTTTTGATATCTGGTTATATACATTATACGCTACATATTTTATAATGTAGCTCCCTAATGGCGAAATATGTTTTATTTAATTAATGTTTTTTTTCCATTTTAATGTATTTTTTTATATTACTCTTTGCTGGTTATTTTTGTGCTCAGTGTTAAGAGCAATGCACTGGTCTCTGTAAAACAATTCAATACTAACTCAGGGGCCAACTCACTTTAAATAAAATACCATCGAAGATTTTTTACATTTTAAATATTTTATCGATATCGATACTCGTGTCCTATCACTAGTTATTATAACCAATACAAAGCGACTGTCTATATTGTGTTCTCGAGAAATCTTTGTATTACTGAGAAAACAAGACTAGGTTCTGTTAAAAATAGATGATTGCAGATGTATATGATAAGGGGATCCAAAATGAGAATTGTTTATTTCGAATATGATTAGTATTTGAAAGTTGAACACATATAATTATAAATAATTCTAGATGCAACTGCAATATGTATGTACATGTTAATGTGTGACTGCTTCGTTAGCCTAGTGGTCCTAAGCGTGACAGCTACGCTAGAGGTTTTGGGTTCGATTCCCAAGTCAAGCAAATGTTATTGGGTTTTTCTATAAAATTCTCAGTAGCAGCTCGGAGTTAGGATTTGTGACCGGTTAATGGCAATAGGCGAGCCTCCTATTACATGGGACCTAAAACATGCCAGCGAACTGTGGGTGTACATTGATACAGGAGTACCAATGTACGTATCCACAGTTCGCCGGCATGTTTCCCATATCCCTATCAGGCCTGTATTCCCCGAAGTGTTAGGTAGAGGTCTACCTAGGCAGCGGGTTGTTCGCAAGAGATACCGCGCCCCCGGAACGCAAAGGGCACAAGAAAGAACATGAGTGGGTTTTAGTCAGCAAAAGTCTGACACTCCCTCCCGCCCCGCCCAGGGCGGGAGAAGTTATTTGATGATTTCCCACCCACCAAAAAAAAAAAAAAGAGGTCTACCTAACTCTTCGGGGAATACAGGCCTGATGGTACGTATAACAAAGGAATCATCTTGGAAATTATTTTGTCGATTTTCAAACAACAATAAACACAATCACATACCTTACTCATAGTCGCCTTAAATAATAACTGCCCAGTTGGTCTTGTGGTTATAAATGCCACTGATGAGCGTGAGGTCCTGGGTTCGATTTCCAGGTCGGACAAAAAGTGTTATTGGGTTTTTCCATTGCAAATTTTTTAGTAACATCCCGGGGTTTGGAAGTTGATGGTGTGACACCCCCGTGCCGTGGTAAGCACGTAAAGCCTACAGGCAGATTAGGACCCACTACTCCGGTCGTGTCCAATTGCCGTCCCATCGGTTTATGAGAGTTACGGAAGAGGGAGTACACCTGTGTTTGCGCACTCAGTTGTGCATTATAATATCTCCTGCAGTAATGTCCAAGATAAACTTAGAAAGTACATCATCATATCAGCTGCGGGATGTCCACTGCTGGACATAAGCCTCATCCATGGAGATTTCGAATAGGACCGGTTGGAAGCGGCCTTCATCCAACGTTTTCCTGCGGTCTTAATCAGGTCTTCTGTCCTTGAGGGTGGACGTCCTACGCTGCGCTTGCCGGTGCGTGGTCTCTATTCGCAAATTTTACGGCCTCATCGGCATCAGCTCTGCGTGTCATGTGCCCTGCCCACTGTTACTTCAACTTGCAGATTCCCTGGGATATATCAGTAACTATGGTTCGCCTTTAGACACAGACATACCATCACTCCTGGAAGGGTTAGGGAGAGGTGTACCAATGTACACCCACAGTTTGTCGGTATGTCTCATGTAATAAGGGGCGAGCCTATTGCCATTAACCGGGCACAAATCCCAACTCCAAACTGTTACTGAGAATTTCATAGAAACCCCAATAACATTTTGCTGGACCTGGGAATCGAACTCAAGACCTCTAGGCTACACAATATGAAATAGAAAAAGTCACATTGGTGGCCGGTTGCGAAACCATAGCCTCGCGCCGAGAGACGGGCGCCTTAATATAAGGCTATTACGATAATGCAGATGTCTGGATAGTGCTACCGGCGAACTGTGGGTGTACATTGGTACACCTCTGCCTAACCCTCCGGGGAATACAGGCGTGATGGTATGGATAGTTCTATCAGCCCCACTATTCAACTCACTGACCAACAATTCCCCTTTACCATCAATTCTCGAGAAACTCGTGCCGACACGAGCAAGAGAAAGTAAATAAAGGCACATAATAGTTGTTACAATATAAAGTATTGCCAGGTGATGTGTTAGACTCAATATCTCATGGACGGGCCGGTGTACGTACGTCTCACGCCTTGTGGAACAGGGAAAGTTGTGGAGTCGTATTTACTGTACAAAATTTCAGGAGATTTATTTTGTTTGCTGAAAAATGAAAATGTCGTGATGGCTGTGGCGATGGTGTGCAGTTGAAATCCTCTCGGACAAGCATCCCGGACTCTACCGGCTAAAACAACCGCGGTGTTCCACCTCTACTCATGGCCGGGGGTGCGCCATTCGCATAAGCATTTACCGCTGTTATGTATGGGGTTGCGGCAAGTACCAATGCGTTTTTTTAAATTCTTATGTACTTCTTAAGTTTATCTTGGACATCAGTGAAGGTAAACATTGTGAGGTAATCTGGACTTAATATGAATTTGAAATCTATAATCCTTCTTAAGCTAGCGTGGTGATCAATGCTTGTGCCTTCTCTGTATGAAAAGAGGCCTTGGGTCTGCAGAGGGACAATGAGACTAGCATTATTTTTATTTTTTAATATTTTTCAATTTTGAATTATATTTTTTCCAATATTAAAATCAAGAAGTCAGAAAATATTCATGTACTTTCAATCTAAAAGAATGTAGGCCGAAACGATACAAGCTACGCTGTACATTGACCTTTGTCGTAGTTTGCATGTCACACTTATTTATGAATATCAATATTGTTTATCTGTGCAGTTTGTTTCTTTATAATTATACAGGGTTATTTGTAAAACAATGAAAACCTTGCAGGACTGTATTACTATCATCATAAACAACAACTTTTGTTCTATATTTTTTACAGAATCAAGCAACGCAAGCGCATCGAAGCGAATGACCGACTGAAGGATTTCCGTAAAATTGTTAATAGGTTAAGTACAAATACCCCCGCCGCCCTAACCCCGCTCCCCTCGCTATTTTACTATCGCTTTCGTTTGCTTCGCATAGACTTCGTAACATTTAGAGCGTTCAATTTGAATGTTTTTATTTTTGTATGAAAATCTGATGAACTAAAATATGATTTTTTATTAAATGTCATAGAATAAAAGTTGTTGATTATGATGTTAGTAACATATTCCTGAGAAGTTGTCTATGTTTTACAAATAACCCTGTATATAATTTATACAATATATAATTTTATTGTTTGTTTATATTCAGTAGCAATAAATCCATCAAGGAAATCGTTTGTTTAATCATTTACATAACTTATCAAATCTGTTGGGCATTACAATCCTAAATACTCCATCCCTTTCTCTATTCCACATCATGGCACGTAGTGGACACCAATAAAACGGGCATTAGGCGCCGCCTAACTAACTGCCTCAGTACATCGATTTAACTTGAAGACTGACGCAATATTGCTGTCACTAAATTACCGGCGGATTGTCGAATAGGTTCGCTGGTTCAGATAGTAATGGTGTACAGCCTGACTTTTAGATCACTGCCCATATTTTGGGGGGTGATAAACGCGGTTACCCGTTTTCCCAGAAGGGATAGGCAGTGGTGTACCAATACATGTACACCCACAGTTCGCCGATATGTTTAGGTCCTATGTAATAGGGGGCGAGCCTATTGTCATTAACCGGGCACAAATCCTAACTCCGAGCTGCTACTGAGAGTTTCATAGACAAACCCAATAACACTTTGCAGGTCAAGCAAACCCAAGACCTCTAGCGTAGTTTTCCAAAACACGAGGGTGTCCACCACCAACTTCTAAATTCAGGGCTGTAACTGAGAAATTCCTAATGATAAAATTCCAATAACACTTTTTGCCCGACCTGGGCATCGAACCCAGGACCAACAGTCGTAATTGGTCACCACGAGACCAACGGGGCAGTTTCTATTACAATACACAAATACTCTTGTACATAGATAACCAGAAATCCAAACAAATCCAATCCATCCACTCAAAAACCAAAATGAAGCACAGGTATTAAGAGCCTATCATGCTTGAATACTCGATAGAGCACAAAAACTGTGTGCACGTGTGCTCTCTATAGATTTGGCTAAAACCATCTAATACCCGCACTCTGCTGTTCGATGTGTGGTTAAGGTATGTTTACCAGTGTTTCTAAAGCTATGCTATACTATTTAATGAGATGTGAAAAGAAAAATGTTGGAATGAAAACGCAGTGACCTTGTTTTGAAGTAACACATACCATCACGCTTGTATTCCCCGAAGGGTTAGGCAGAGGTGTAACAATGTACACCCACAGTGCGCCGGTATGTTTAGGTCCCATGTAATAGGGGGCGAGCCTATTGCCATTAACCGGGCACAAATCCTACCTCCGAGCTGGTACTGAGAATTTCATAGAAAAACCCAATAACACTTTTTGCTCGACCTGAGAATCGAACCCTAGACCTCTAGCGTAGCAGTCGCGCTTGGGACTACTAGGCTACCGAGGCAGTTAAAGGTATAAGAGTTTTATTTTATTTTTATTATGAGCCTGAATTTTCCAATGCAAGACGAAGCTCTCCATTTCTTATCTTAATTTTTTTCTAAACAGCCCTATGTAATGTAGTTGACAAAAATGTCGCAATCTCAACGCTATAGCATAGCTTCCACAGTACAGCAAGCTTTAAACCCCACCTACACTGCAGAGGTCTACGGCACTAATTTATAGCTCGCTCATTCATTACAGCCATGAAATTCACATGTAAACTCTATCCCCTGAACTAACATGAGTTAGTGACGGAGTTCTTGCTTCTTCTCCAAAAGATTTATCCTAAGTCCGTAGGCAGTATTATTTATATCAATGAGCTGTCTTACTATTGGGAAAAGAAGGCCTCTTGGTATTATTTCTTTTGAGTTTTATTAGCTGCTACTGAGAATTATAAATATAATTTATTGTTTTATTTACCTCGGTAGCCTAGTGGTCCTAAGCGCGACTGCTACGCTAGAGGTCTTGGGTTCGATTCCCAGGTCGAGCAAAAAGTGTTTTTAGGTTTTTCTATGAAATTCGCAGTAGCAGCTCGGAGTTAGGATTTGTGCCCGGTTAATGGCAATAGGCTCGCCCCCTATACATGGGACCTAAACATACCGGCGAACTGTGGGTGTACCATGGCTACACCTCTGCCTAACCCTTCAGGGAATACAGGCGTGATGGTATTTATGCAGACAGTCTAAATTGAGTTGTATTCTCAAACTCCCAGATCACTGAGCAAAATTGCAAATACCTTTAAATGTAAAAAAAAGCAAAAGGGCTGACTTCACTACGGTTTTATTAGAAAAGGTATCATGGCCGCTGTGGGTGATCATCAAATTTTCATGTTCCGATGTCTTTTATACACTGTCTATTGGGATACAGTGAGACAACAATGACCTTTGACCTTAGTAAATGGCACTCGTGGAAAGCAGGGGTTATTTTATAACCTATCCCACTCCTACTAAGATTATGAATGCAAAAGATTGTAACGATGGATTAATGAATGTTTGTTACTCTTTCACGCTTAAACGGCTGAATAGATCTGGATGAAATTTGGCGCTGGGATAGATTGTAGTGTGGAATAAGACATAGGATACTTTTTATCCCGGAAAATGTACGGTTCCCGTGAGATAATATATCAAATTTGACGCGGACGAAATCGCAGGCTGAAACTAGTAGTAAATATTTCCCAATCACCAAGTTTAAGAAAAATTAACAAATAAAGGTAAAAAAAATAAGATAAAAATTAAATTAATACGCTAATAAGTATTCATTGCCCATTATTTGTTTGTTATACAACATCTTTTACAATTTGTTGTGTATTTATGAGGATTGTAAATTGTTAACATATCGGCGAACTATGGGTGTACACTGGTACACCTCTGCCTAACCCTTCGCGGAATACGGGCGTGATGGTATGTATGTTATGTAAATTGTTACTGTTTTCTAGTATTAATCTAACTGACATTGTTAAAGGAAGACATTGTGAGGAAACCTGGTTTTAAAATATAAGTCTTAAGTTGCCAATCCCCCTTGAGCAAGCGTAGTGATCAATGCTCGTGCCTTCTCTGTATGAGAAGAGGCCTTTACCCTGCAGTGGGACAAGAATAGGCTGATATTCCTTATATGACACGGTTGACGCAGTGGCTGAGCGACAGGCTGCTGTGCTGTGTATCACAGGTTCGATAAATTGTATTTCCTCCAGATAGTTTTGCGGGTATGTGAGTTTTTAAGTGGGACAACGTTTTTTATGAACAAGAAATCATACAAATACTTCGATAGTCATTTGATTTGGACAGAACTTGACTTGCATTACTGCCTCTCACTCCACAGTGTATAGCGCACTTTATAGACGATCGTACGTCGTTGCGTCTTTACGAGTATGACCAGCATAAACGCGAACGCATCTGAACGTGATCTTATAGCGAGCCGAACTATTCTCTTAGCTTTAGTCTTCAACTTGAGCACTGTCTTGTTTGTCGTACCCCTTATTTACACCGAGGCATAAAAAACCGCTAGCGTAACTATTGGACAAGTTTTGAACGTGTATTTATTTTTCAAAACTGTCTCGGTAGCCTAGTTGTCCTAAGCGCGACTGCTACGCTAGAGGTCTTGGCTTCGATTCCCAGGTCGAGCAAAAAGTGTTATTGGATTTTTCTATGAAATTCTCAGTAGCAGCTCGGAGTTAGGATTTGTGCCCGGTTAATGGCTAATGGCTCGCGCTTAGGACTACTAGGCTAACGAGGCAGTCAAAATAAATACTAAAATGGGTACATACTTATTGCACAGATTTTAAACGTCTACCTACTTATTTTTCGTAAAGGTAAGGATCTTAATGCACGAGGTAGCGGGTTCGATACCGGGCAAGCAACAATTTAAAAAAAACCCGTTTTTTTTTGGAGACCAACAAGAAACGTGTTGGTCGGCGTTTTTTGCTTGATCTTAATATAATACGGAACCCTTCATGTGTGAATGCTACTAGCAATTGGCTGTTTCTTATTACAGACCGCGTAATCGGTACAAACGCCTCGTGTTTGAGATTCTTAATTGGTTTCAGCCGTTCTATTTAAAGCTTGCTAAATAAATGCTCTACCAACCAATTTTCCCAAATCATTACACTACCGTTCCCATCCCTCTCAAATAAAGGTCAAACACTTTAAATATTTGATCACAAGCGATTCTGAGCGAAATAACAAAGAGGTAGGTAGTTCAATATTGGGTATCTTACACTCTGGTGATCAGGGAATGCTTATCTCGATCCTTGAGCGCTTATTTCCTTTGGGAGAAGGCAGAACCGTCAGCGATATTCGCTTGTAGACGTTTAAAAGGTGGCTGCCAAGCTTTGCAATTTGTTTTTGGTGTGATTTTGAATTAGGTTTTTGGTAATAATAGAGGGACAATACTGGTTATAATTGTTTTCTGTAAACTAAATCATAATCTACACTAATATTATAAAGAGGAAAGATTTATATTTTTGTGTGTGTGTGTATGAATAAACTAAAAAACTACTGCACTGATTTAGAAAATTCTTTCACCATTAGAAAGCTACATTATTCCTGAATAATATAGGCTATATACCATCACGCTACGGCCCACGGGAGCGGAGCAGTGACGAAAGACGTAACTTAACGCGGGTGAAATAAGCCACGCGGACGAAGGCGCGGGCAGGTCGTCTAGTAAGATTATAAAGAGGAAAGGTATTTTTTTGTTTGTTTGTTTGTATTAAATAGGCTCCGAAACTACTAGACCGATTTAACCATTTTTTCACCAATAGATAGCTTCATTATTCCCGAGTAACATAGGTAATATAAGATCACGCTATGACTCACGGGAGCGGAGTATTATATATTTTACTAGGTACATTATACTCCGCGGTATCACTTGCGTTCAGTTCCATCTTTGGTTACTGCTCCGCCCCCGTTGGTCGTAGCATGATGTTCGATACGTATAAACCTTCACCTTGAATTACTCTGTCTATTCATGAAGACTACATTGGAATCTGTTGCGGAGATTTAAAGATAAAAGCGTACAGGCGGCGGGAAGCGACTTTGTTTTATACTATGTAAATATGTAAAGATACTAATATATCTACACTAATATTATAAAGCTGAAGAGTTTGTTTGGTTGAACGCGCTAATCTCAAAAACCACTGGTTTGAAATGGAAAATTCTTTTTGTGTTGGATAGTCCATTTACCGAGGAAGGGTACATAACATCACGCTACGACACGGGGGGGGGGGGGGGGGGCAGAAGTCAAAGATGTAACTTAACGCGGTTAGGAGCTAGTAATGTTATAAACCTGAAGCGTTTGTTCAAACGCGCTAATTTCTGAGACTTCCATTGGGATTGAAAAAAAACTTTTTGTATATAATAGCCAGATTCAGATTCACGAGAAATACTATAGGCTATATAACATCACGCTACGACACACGGGAGCGGAGCAATAATCAAGAACACGTAAACAAGACCTCTAGCGTAGTCGCGCTTAGGACCACTAGGCTTTTTTTTTGTTTTTTTTTTGGGGGGTGGGAAATCATCAAATAACTTCTCCCGCCCTGGGCAGGGCGGGAGGGAGTGTCAGACTTTTACTGACTAAAACCCAACCATGTTCCTTCTTGTGCCCTTTGCGTTCCGGGGGCGCGGTATCTCGTACGAACGACCCACAGCCCCGGCAAGGACCACTACGCTAACGAGGCAGTTGCGTAAAGTCTCGCGTAAGGCCCTGCGTATACTAAGTAATTACTATTTAATTCAGTAATTAAATCTAAATACAATATAACTAATTACGAACCGTTAATTACAGAAACAGCAAACTTATCAACGATTCAAAAGTCATCAGTCATTCTGTCACTTTTGCTTTCAAACAATTAAAAGTACATCAAAATAATAAACTTATGATTAAAAATCTTCCCAAAAATGTTTAACTCATTAAGGGGGGAAGGGGGGAATAGGGAAACAGTTCATAAATTCATATTTTCTCGAGAACACCCCCCCACTCCCCCTTTTCTTATTCAAGATTAATGATACGCAGAGAGCGAACTTTTTAAATTTTTCTTAATTGCGAAGCTAATTTATCATAAAGTGTTCCGAGTGGGCGATAGTGGCGCAACTTTTACTTGTTGTGTCTGTTATTTGTCGTTTTGGTGTAGTGGAGTTCGTGTAGATTTCGTAGCCGGAAAAGCTACGCCGTAGCACCGTCTACGGCGTAGTAATACTATTTGGAGAAACTTTTCAGCTTTTGTTGCATTTTTGCTGTTTTCTGGACTTTTGGAGTCAGCAAAAATAGTTAATGTTTTATAATGATAACATAACATACCATCACGCCTGTGTTCCCCGAAAGGTTAGGCAGAGGTGTAACAATGTACACCCACAGTTCGCTGGTATGTTTAGGTCCCATGTAATAGGGGGCGAGCCTATTGCCATTAACCGGGCACAAATCCTAACTCCGAGCTGCTACTGAGAGTTTCATAGAAAAACCCAATAACAATTTTTGCTCGACCTGGGAATCGAACCCAAGATCTCTAGCGTAGCAGTCGCGCTTAGGACCACTAGGCTACCGACAATGTTAATTATGAAACAATATGAGGTGTAAAGAGCCATGTAACTACGCATAATGCTCATGAAACAAAGCAAATTATATTTTTTTAATTTACAGTTTTTTTAAAGCTTGCTTTAAAAAGTTGAAAGTTTGACATTCAATATCTCCGTAACCAGACCGTTCTCAGGCATGGCCTTGAGGAAAAAAAATAATGTAATGATGGGACAAATTCATTTTTCAAAAAGCATTGGCCAAAACCAGACACATGTCACCATAACAAATACCGTCACGTTTTTGACTACAAAGTCTATCAAGCACACATACCAGCTTACCATCACGCCTGTATTCCCCGAAGGGTTACGCAGAGGTGCAACCAATGTACAGTGTACACCCACAGTTCACCGGTATGTTTTTAAGTGCCATGTCATAGGGGGCGAGCCTATTGCAATCAATCGGGCACCCATCCTAACTCCGAGGGACTACTTGGAATTTCATAGAAAAACACAATATCACTTTGCTTGTCCTGGGAATCGAACCCAAGACCTCTAGCGTAGCAGTCGCACTTAAGGACTAGGCAGACGAAGCAGTCTATCCAACGTACAAAAAATATCATTGGGTCAATAATAAAATCAAGCATAACTTGACGCTAAGCCTGCCTGGGGGTGGAACAACCCCAACGTAATGGGGTTGAAGTAAAACTTACATAAAACTGCCCCCGCGACCTTTTATTTTCATGAGATTCTTTCTTGGGGTTGAGTTTGTTTCCATATGACATACAATATTGTAACAACACGCTTTAAGTATTAAATAAGCAAAGTAGATAATTATAAAAAAAAATTGTTTTGTAGTGGACTAGTTTCGGATTAGTCTTGACTAGTTTCGGACTAGAATTGGCCTCTGACCGGGTCTAGTCAATTCTAGTCCGAAACCGACACTTATCTCGGCCTTCTTTAGGACTAGTTTTAACTAGTCACGACTTAGTTTCAGATTAGTCTTGACTAGCTACGGACTAGTGTCGTCTAGCTACGGACTAGCCTCGGCTAGTTATGGGCAAGTTTTGAACTAGCATTGACTAGACTCGACTGCTTAGTCTCTCTCGGACACGACATAGGTCCGGTGACGAATCTTTGTTTCTGACTAGCATTGACTAGTTTCGGACAAATCCCGACTAGCTCCGATCTAGTTTCCACAGTCCGACTTTGGGCTCTTATACTATAACATTTTCTCGTGTAACAACGAGCTCGGGCCCGCAACTGACAGCGTTTGACATGTGCAGGATATTTCGTACGTTTACGAGCGACAATTCTGATGGCCGCTACCCGCAGCGCTGTGGTGATATACTTCAACATTCATCCCTCCTACTTATGGTGAACCACTTCTGGTGAATACAGGCAATATTTTGGTCCAATGAAAGCTGCTGAACATGGATTGTTTTAATGAAAATCTTTCGATAGTTTATCCGTATTTGATATATGGCAATGCTTTAGCTTCTGCTCGCGACTTCGTTCGCGTGGAAGTCTAGTCTATACTATAAAATAACAAAGCCGAAGAGTTTGTTTGTTTGTTTGGTTGAACGCGCTAATCTCAGGAACAGCCAGCGACTTCGCTCGCGTGGTTTTTTTTCACCCGCGTTAAGTTACGTCTTTGGTTACTGCTCTTCTCTCGTGTGTCGTAGCGTGATGTTATAAAGCCTATAGCCTTCCTCGATAAATAAACTATCCGACACAAAAATATTTTTTCAATTCAAACCAGTACTTCCTGAGATTATCGCGTTCAACCAAACAAACTATTCAGCTTTATATATTAGTATTGATTAAGAAAATTGGTATTCCTATAAAAAACAGACAAAGTCACAGGTAAAACCTATAGAAGATATAAATAACTTTACAATAAAACTTCTTTAGTTACTAAAAACAAAAACAATCAAACTCAAAGACTTATGCTTCCAACTCATTATCAAAACAAACAGAACATAATTTTAAATACAGAACATAGATTAAAATGAGAAACCGTTAAAAACTGTTTGCGATTCGGTGCAAATTCGAATTACAAATTTGAACACGGCTAAAGCGAGTGTTGCCGTATAAAAATGAAATTTAAAAATGGTATTCTGCGATTTAAGACTACTTGCTTTCACAGGGTTGCCAGCTGGCATATTCTTTTATTCATGTTTATGTTTAAGGAGGTTTAATATTTATAGTTTTGGGTTTTATGACGAATTAAACCGTTTTTGTGCTGTAACTGCCTCGTTAGCCTAGTGGCGCTAAGTACGACTGCTACGCTAGAGGTCTTGGGTTCGATACCCAGGTCGAGCAAAAAGTGTTATTGGGTTTTTCTATGAATTTCTCAGTAGCAGCTCGGAGGTAGGATTTGTGCCTGGTTAATGGCAATAGGCTCGCCCCCTATTACATGGGACCTAAACATACCGGCGAACTGTGGGTGTACATTGGTACACTTCTGCCTAACCCTTCGGGGAATACAGGCGTAGTGGTATGTTATGTTGTTATGTTTGTGCTGTAAATACGTGAATACTTGTTCATTTGCCACTTTTTTTCAAATCACTTGTCATCGTTTCTGTGTATGTGCATATAATTCATGTCTATACATAACTTTTCAAATGCAAGCGCTATGTACAACATTTTGCGTCTCATTTATACGAATATTTAAATGCGAAAGTACCTTTGTTTGTCTGTTGCGCTTTTACTACTAAACCGCTGAACCGGTTTCGGTGAAATTTGATACGGAGATAGATTAGACATTGGAAAAGAATAGAGGCGTTTTGCAACGAGCAAAGGGCTTGAAGGAGTTGACAGTTTGTATTTGACAGACTACCGTCATTATTGAAGATAAAACCAAGATAGTTTTAATTTTGCTTAAGTGTTTGATAAGAAATAAATAATTACAAGCTGTTTTTTTAAAAACTATGTATCTTAAAAAAAAGGCTATTGGACGAAGTGGGGGGCAAAAGCTAGTTAGCTATAAATAATAAAATATTATAGTAAACAACTAACTATAACCTTTTTGACAGATCAGTTTAAAATCAAACAAATTCTCATTAAATTTTGTTAAAATTTAATCATGAAACTTTTATAGCACATAAGTTTTCAATTGAAATTAAATTAAAATAGTTTTGAAGCCGATTTCTAATCAGTTTGACTCTTGTTGTTAAGCCGTAGCCATTACTGCCATTAGCTACGGGTCTACGGCGTAGCTATTTGCTACGAGCCTACCATTTACTCTTGATGAATGTTACGTTAATTATATATTTGTTGTTATTTTGAACTTTAGAGGTTAATATGATATAGTGTACAATGTTACCTCTCTGCCTAACCCTTCGGGGAAGACAGGCGTGATGGTATGGTATGTATGATATAGTGTTACCCAGTGACTGGGTTGTGGAGGTCAGATAAACAGTCGCTCCATGTAAAGCACTGGTATTCAGCTGCAGCCGGTTAAACTGGCAATCGAACACAACATAATTATGTAGTTTGGAAAAAGGCTAGACACAATATGATGGATTATAATAAAAACGTATAAAATATATAAAAAAATAATAATAATAAAAATACCATCAGGCCTGTATTCCCTAGACGACGCGACTACTACGCTAGAGGTCTTGGGTTCGATTCCCAGGTCGAGCAAAACGTGTTATTGGATTTTTCTATGACATTCTCAGTAGCAGCTCGGAGTTAGGATATGTGCCCGGTTAATGGCTCGCCCCTTATTACATGGGACCTAAATATACCGGCGAACTGTGGGTGTACATCGTTACACCTCTGCTTAACCCTTCGGAGAATACAGGCGTGATGGTGATTGATGGATGGTGTAAGTTTAAACGCGCTAATCTCCAGAATTATCAGTCAAAATTAAACAATTTTGTAAGACAGCCAGATACATGAGGAATAGTTTCGGCTACAGAACATTACGCTACGACTCACAGTAGCACAGCAGTACCCAAAGACGTAAACTTAACGCAGGTAAAAGAAACATGCACTGCCGTGGGCCGAAGCTAGTCAGAGCATAGATTAGAATATGTACAAATAATGTAATACAACCGCACAATGTACTTATATAGCAGTCTTATTGTACGAAGTTGGATCGATAGTGAAAAGCAATTACTTATATTAGAGCCGGCAACATAAGCTATCGGCAAATCCGCTTATGTGGCACAAAATTGTTAGGAAACTATGATCGTGGACACGGGAGGATATTGTGTGCGGGACAGGTTCAGCTGCAGATTTAACTGTATCACTAGGCCGCGGCTTCACTCGTGTGAATCTGCGGGTCTTGGGTAAAACTGGAGCCTATTACTTAGGCTCCGCTGTCCGTCTGTCTGTCAGTCTGTCACCGGGCTGTATCTCATGAGCCATGACAGACAGTTGAAATTTTCACAGATGATGTATTTCTGTTGCTATAGCAACAAATTCTAAAAAACAGAACAAAATAAATATTTAATATAGTTTTGCTCGATTATGGTAACGGCAACAGGTGGATGCTTTAAATATTCACAGAACATTTCGTTTTATATTCATTTATAAATAAATAATTTAATTAAAATAAAACAAATATTTAAGAAGGGGTTCCCATGCAACAACAGACATGTTTATTTTGCCGTTTTTTTTTTTGGGACAATCCTCCCGCTGCTCTATTCCCAACCACTGCAAGTCCTGAAAGCCAGAATCAACAGTGGAGACCGCCAGAAGAGCCCCAAGGCAATGAAGCTCGATGGGTCTCGTAAAAACGATACAACTGTCTTAAATCGCGCAACGAAATTAATCAGAAAAGATCCCTCCAAACAAGCAGGAGAAAGAACAGGACTTTTTTGTGAGGAACCTCAAGTTCAATTCGTTTTCTGAAATGAAAGTACCTTCAACTACTGCTGATAATACCAGCGATCAGCCAGTGAAAGCCCCGTCAAAACTGGTCCAACTATTAAGGAGATTAGTAAAAAAAAACAGTTAATAATATTAATTCTTACATTTTTTTTTGTCGTTAGATGGCAAACAAGACCACGGCTCACCATTAAGTCACCGCTGCCTATAGATATCTGCAATACCAGAGGCCTTGCAAATGCATTGCCATCCCAGAGACGAAGTTGACATGTCTCATGTGCCTGTAATTACACCGGCAGTCATACCCTTCAAACCGGAACACAACAACGCTGCTTTGCGGCAGAAACAGGTATGGTGGTAGTACTTCCCCGGACGAGCACCTTCACTAAGAGCTCTACTACAAAATATTATCAGGAGTAGTTTGTAAATAGTTAAATTTTATTATTATCTTAACTGCCTCGTTGGCCTAGTGGTCCCAAGCGTGACTGCTACGCTAGAGGTCTTGAGTTCGATTTCCAGGTCGAGCAAAGTGTTATTGGATTTTTCTATGAATTTCTCAGTAGCTGCTCGGAGTTAGGATTTGTGCCCGGTTAATGGCAATAGGCTCGCCCCCTATTACATGGGACCTAAAAACATACCGGCGAACTGTGGGTGTACATTCGTACACCTCTGCCTACAATACAGGCATGATGAGCAAGCAAGCATTCCCGTCCACATTCTCCCTCCGTGTGTTTTCACACAAAATGACGAACAGGTTACTTCGGAACCCGTAAATTTCGGCGTCGCCCGAATGAATCGTAACCGATAATTTAGTGGTGTAACGTCATCGACTCTTTGGCAATGTCGCCTGTAGTTTAAAATACAGGTATCTCTCTATAGGTAGGCTTGCAGCTGATTTAGATTTGAATTTAAGAAGATTTTGTGTTAAATTGACTAATTTTTTTAACGTTACAATGGATGGCAATAGGCTCACCTCCTATTACATGAGACCTAAATATACCGGCGAACCGTGAGTGTACATTGGTAGTAGGTACACCTCTGCCAAACCCTTCGGGGAATACAGGTGTGATGTAGTATGTGTATTTTAACTTTACCTATTTTTATTCAATTTGGTAGCCGTCAAAATAATAATTATTATATCAGCCTGAAGACACATAGGCCTCCCTAAAAATAGCTACAATGGTCCTGCGCTGCCCGCATCCAGCGATTTCCCGCGGCCTATACTAGGTCGTTGGTCCACCTCGTGTTATAAATAATAATCTATACCAATATAATAAAACTGAATAGATTTCTTGCTTATTTAAACGCGCTAAACTCAAAAACTGCCAGGAGTGAGCGGAGTGGGAAAAATATTTTTGTAAATGCCAAATGCATCAGGAATAATATAGGCTATTTAACATCACACTACGACTCACAGGAGCGGAGCAGTAACCGAAGTAGTAAGTTCACTCTGTTGTCAGTCTGTCTGTCTGTCTGTCAAGACCTTTTATTTCGGGAACGCATGGAGGTATAAAGTTGAAATTTGAACTGTATACTCAGGTCGACGGTCCCATGAAGTTGTGAAAAAAATCAAACTTCTAAGTTTACTTAAAAAGAAAGGCCGTTTATTCATCAAAAAAACGCATATTTCGACACTCTCAAGGAATCAAAATTCATAGGGTATTTCCCGTTGACCTAGAACTATCAAACTTGGCAAGTAACATCGTCATGGACCACGAGTACAAGAAAAAATCTCAAAACTATACATTTGCAATTAAATATTAAAAAATATCTATATATTTTGTCTATATTTTTTTATAGGGGTCGGAATTTCAAATTGAAGCTACTAACTAGTACAAATGGGGTAGGTATCATATGAAAGGGCTTGATGTGCACTTTGCAAAATATATTGTTTATATTTTCCGACGCATTATTTCTTATTTTAATGAAAAGAAAAAAAATGCCGTTCCCCTCTTTGTCTCCGAAGTGTGTGAAGCGAAAAATTTCAAATAATTATAATTACGTAAGTAAATTTAAGTAGATAAATAAACTTATTATTTATTTTATTTACTATTTATTTATTTTAATTAACTATTTTTTTAATTCTGTAATTTATAATGATCCTACGTATGGAACCCTCGGTGGGCGAGCCCGACTCGCACTTGTTCGGTTTTTTTATTTTTTTTTTCACATCCTTCTCCTCTTTTATTTATTGTACATAATATATTTCACAACATAATTTAAATTAAACGAAGTACACATAATGAAGAACTTATCCAAAATATAGTAAGTACAACACGAAATTGAAAATGCTACATTGGTACTTGGTCATGCGCGAAATTTACATATACGCGACAATTACGTGGCGTACAGGCAATAAACAATTATACGCAGGGACAGCGCTTCACGGAAAACAATGTTGTATACGTGTACAGTGCGCGGTTAGGGCGTGGCTACATGATTCAACTTTGAACATTCCTCTTTGGACTTAATAGAGATATGAATAACATGGCTTGTGGTTTTGGGTCTTAATAGTATATGCTGTAGATATCTTCGACTTATAAATAATAATAGCAGCCTATTATTGTCCTACTGCAAGGCAAAGGCCTCTTCTCATACAGAAAGGGAACGATCGCGGATTGGCGATATCTGACTTACATTCTGTCCTACATACATACCATCACGCCTGTATTCACCAAATGGTTAGGCAGATGTGTACCAATGTACAGTTGTACACCCACAGTTCGCTGGTATATTTAGGTCCCATGTAATAAAGGGCGGGACTATTGCCATTAACCGGGCACAGATCCTAACTCCGAGCTGCTACTGAGAATCTCATAGAAAAATTCAATAACACTTTGCTCGACCTGGGAATCAAACTCAAAACTCCTAGAGTAGCAGTCGCGCTTAGGACCACTAGGCTACCGAGATAATCCACACATACCATGACGCCCATATTTCCCGAAGGGTTAGGCAGAGGTGTAACAATGTACACCCACAGTTCGCCGGTATGTTTTTAGGTCCCATGTAATAGGGGGCGAGCCTATTGCCATTAACCGGGCACAAATCCTAACTCCGAGCTGCTACTAAGAATTTAATAGAAAAACCCAGTAACACTTTTTGCTCGACCTGGGAATCGAACCCAAGACCATTAGCGTTACAAGAGTAGCAAGGCAATCATACAATCCAATTACCGGGAAATCCCGGTACAGTCAAACGGGGTGAATAGGGACGCAGGGGTGAATCGGAACGAAATTTTAAAAGGGATTTTTACTTTGAAATAATATAGTTTGTTACCAGCAAGGACGTTAAAATCTTAAATTGTAATTTAGTTAAAACAGAAGAGATCTCTTTGGTAACCAACTATATTATTTCAAAGTAAAAATCCCTTTTAAAATTTCGTTCCGATTCACCCCTGCGTCCCTATTCACCCCGTTTGACGGTATTCTAAGTTTAGTTCGCAAAATTTCAAGATGCTGGCTTCTGAAAACCACATACCTGGTTCGACGTGCTCTCTGAACCACGAATAGTTTTGATGTTAATCAAATTTGTCAGTTACACCTCTGCCTAACCCTTCGGGGAATACAGATGCGATTTTATATTAAATGTGGATTGTTGAACTCAAAATAGTTGTTGCATCTGAGATATTAAGATTGACAAGGTACTACTCCGGCATTACGTTCCCATTAGCTTCTGTGCGTGACATGTTTGGCACTATTTTTAACCCCCGACGCAAAAACGACGGGGTGTTATAAGTTTGACGTGTCTGTGTGTGTATGTCTGTCTGTGGCATCGTAGCTCCCGAACGTATGAACCGATTTTATTGTTTTTTTTTTGTTTGAAAGGTGAATTAGTCGGGAGTGTTCTAAGCTATGTTTGATGGAAATCGGTTCAGCGATTTCAAAGTTATCAGCTCTTTTGTTAGCTGCAGTAGGGATTTTTATTCTTCTGTCGGGGGTTACTTAAAATTTTCAATTTTGTGTATTTTTTGAAATTCGTAAATAATTTTTATTTTTATAACCGAGGCTAATAGCATACTCCTCTGCCGACCCCATTAAAAACTCCTACAAATGTCACTCTACCCAAAGACACCATAAACTGTAACACTACCCACCAAACACTTGAACTCGACCCCATAACTCACCCCCACTTGACTCCACCGTAGATAATAAATAAATTGCCTCAACCATAAACAATATACATCATGTTATACATACTGCGTGGCTTGACCGGTCATTTCCGGTCAACGATAACCGGCCGGGTGTGACGCAGTTTGGTACTCGCGTCTGCAATATTGTGTAGTAGACTTGTCCCTGTTTTGTTATAGGAATATATAAGTAAGTATTGTTATAACTAACTTTTGTGAATGGGAAACTGTTTTGTTCGTGTTTATAAATAAATTAAGGGTTAGATGCAACCGCCTCGTTAGCCTAGTGGTCCTAAACGCGACTGCTACGCTATAGATCTTGGATTTTTCTATGGAATTTACAGTAGCAGCTCGGAGTTAGGATTTGTGCCCGGTTACTGGCAATTAGTTCGCCCTCTATTATAGCCATACATACCTTAACATACCGGCGAACTGCCAGTGTACATTGGCACATTACTGCCTAACCCTTCTGGAAAAACAGGCGTGATGGTATGTAAGGGTTAGATTTTGATAATTTTTAGTAGGCTATAAAGATGAATTCATGTTTAATCAATTTAGGTAAGTACTAGCTAGTTCTGCCCGCGACTTCGTTCGCGTGGTTTGTTTCACCCGCGTTAAGTTACGTCTTTGGTTACTGCTTCGCTCCCGTATGTCGTAGCGTGATGTTGTGAAGCATGTACTATTCCTCATTAACGTGACTCTCATACAAATATTTTTTCCAATCCTACTAGTAGTTCCAGAGATTAGCGCGTTTAAACAAACAAACAAACGTTTTTGACTTAATTGGGTGGATGACACCACTAACCAATTAACATACTTTTCATGACCTGTCAAAACGCAATTCCCCCATAGATTTTGTATGACAATACTAAACTATGACGTCACTTTTATGATTCCTCAATTCACTGTTTATTGATTTCAAAGCAATTGTAAATCTAATTGTATAGTTATTTAAGAATTCGTCGGGCTCAGGGCTAAAAAAAAGTGTTTTTTTTAAGTGAAGTTGTGTCTTGGAATTATTGATGTCATCGACCCAATTGTATTAGAAAAGATTGATTTTATTTTAAGCATTTTACAGAAGGCTAAATAATAAAATATACGACAATAGCTGTTATGAATATTGGCGTGCTTGGATGAACAGATGTATGAACGTGTACGAGGCGAAAGAGGTATGTAAGGATCGTAGCAGGTGGCGTTCTCTGGTTTCTGCCTACCCCCATGGGAAAAAGGCGTGAGTTTATGTATATGACAATCAATAGCTATTATATAAATACTTGCTTTTCCTAGCGTCTTAATTCGGCCTTATTGCAAATCTATTTTTAGCTGAGTTCTAAGTAATCGGTACTCTACTTCGAAATCTTAAATAAAAATCCACTCACAGATACATCGTATGTGTCCCTGGAAACAACACACAGGTAGGTACAATCGCCGTTTACCTACCATAATACTCCTTTTAAAATCCCACCTATTGTGCTCCAAATAGAAGAGTACGGAACCCGTGTTTCAGTGATCCGTGAAAGGTATGAAAACGCATTCCTACTATGTGGAGGCACGGCCGGTAGGATTTTATCAAAAAGTGATTTGGCTACCATCTATTCAGTAACATGCACGGTTCATATCGGTCGTGAATGAATAAAAGAACGAATGAAATTGAATGAACTTTGAATGTTTTTGAATGTAATCGTGGGAGTGAAGTTGGGAATAATTTTGAATAACTAAGGCTCGTTTAAGTTAGTTGAATGAGAATATTGAACAGCTTGAATATAATAACCTCATGACTGAATTTCGGTCACGGTGGCCAATCTCAATAGAGACTAGATAATTGTAGACGCTATAGCTGACTGGGTCAGCTGTAGAAGCACGAGGGTATCACACCACCAACTTCCTGACTCCCAGGCTGCTACTAAGAAGCAGCATACCATTATGCCTAAAAGAGTTAGACATATCAATGTACACCCACATTTCGCCGGTATGTTTAGGTCCCATGTAATAGGGGGTGAGCCTATTGCCATTAAACGCGCACAAATCCTAACTCCGAGCTGTTGCTGAGCATTGCATAAAAAACCCAATAACACTTTGCTTGACCTGGGAATCGAACCCAAGACCTCTAGCGTAGCAGTTGCACTTAGGACCACTAGGCTACCGGGGAAATTATAATTATTTGTGAACTAGTACTACTTACAATAAATATTCGCCTGTCTCTTATAGGTGAGATGTGTAAAGCACTATTTTCTTGTAACACTCTTTAGCGAAATAAACACATGCATATATAAACTCACGCCTTTTTTCCATGAGGGTTACCAGAAACCACAGAACGCCACCTGCTACGATCCTTACGTACTCCTCTCGCCTCGTCCACGTTCATACATCTGGTCATACCAGCACGCAATTTACGATTCCTGCCACCCGACCGTTCTAAAGAATCTCACTAATAAAGTCAATGTACAGTAAGCAAAAGAGATAAGTAACCAGAGTCGCTCAATAAATTCAAAAGTTTTTAAAAACTCATAGATGTTTTTGAATTAAATTTATTTTTATTAATAGATAATGAATAGTTTATTTATTAAATTAAATTTCATTGAAAACGGACTACCGGTTTTAAAGCAAACTTCAACTATATTAGACGACCTGGTTATTTAACTCTTTTGTTTACCGTACATCTTTCCAGGATGTCTCCTCCCTGTGTTGCCACTCACAACCGCCATATAAATTCCTTTTGTTATGATTTATGAAAGAAATGTTATCGCTGAGGCAATTCAAATCATGTACATACCGAACACATGGTAAAAGTTATCATTACGATGTCCATTCACCCCGGATATTCATCCCTGACCTCAAAGTAAGGTAAGCATATCAAATCATAAGTTGAAGAAAACTAATTTCACCAAAAAGTTTGATTATATTTCATAGAAATTCCTTTTCCTGTTCCCTATCGCTGAGTCGACGACTTGAGTAGCAGATAGCGGTCGGAATCGGGAAAGTTGGCAAATTACTGCTTATTTTATTTATCCGCTTTGGTTGTTTTTCTTTTTTGGGAGTTTCAGGCGATCGGGTGTAAGGAAAAATGGTATTTGAGCCGTTTATGATATTCTAAGTTAGATATTATAAGATTTAGGAGATAAATGTTATTATAACAACTGATTACGTACATAGACAACCAAAGAAGGACAATTTTCATGGGCTCCATGTAAAACACTGGTATTCAGCTGCATCCGGTTAGACTGGAAGACGATCCCAACATAGTTGGGAAAACGCTAAGCAGATGATGGTGATGAGATTACCACGCTTGTTTAAAAGTGTGATAAAAGCGGATTAGGAGATCCAGATTTATTTTTATTAAAAGTCCTCGTTTCCTAAAGATGTTTTCCTTCACCGATGTCAATGATGTTCATGTTAAAATTAGAAAGTACATTCGGGAATTTAAAAAGGCTACGTTGGTACTTGCTCATACTAGGCTGCGAAGCTACAACCCCATGCATAAGAGGCAGGTCTTAACCACTGGGCCTTTATGACATTTTATTCATTTCAATATTTTTTTAACTGCCTCGTTAGCCTAGTGGTCCTAAGCGCAACTGCTACGCTAGAGGTCTTGGGTTCGATTCCCAGGTTGAGCAAAAAGTTTTTCTATGAAATTCTCAGTAGCAGCTCGGAGTTAGGATCAGTGCCCGGTTAATGGCAATAGGCTCGCCCCCTATTACATGGTACCTAAACATACTGGCGAACTGTGGATGTACATTGGTACACCTTTGTCTAATCCTTTGGAGAATACAGGCGTGATGGTATGTTTTTTTTTCGACTTTTTATAATAGGTCCAATTATTTTAAATATTGAATCGTCTTCGTAAAATATCAAAAACAATGCAAACTCCAATTTTCCTTAAACCACAGCTCAACCCCTTCACTAAAAATCTTCAAGAAAAATAATTAAACCAATCTCAAACGCCTTTGAAATCGGAACGCGATGACCGAACTCGAAAGATCAGAAAGTTTCAACAAAAACCCTGGTCTTATCTCTCAGCCTCGGGCCAGTAATTTTACAAATAGTCCGATTTCGAACTTGATCAGAACTTTGTCCTCATTGGTCGGAATGAGTTCTGTTTTATTCTGATTGAGTCCTTGCAGTTTTACTTTGTAAAGGTTTATTGGACAGAGTTAGTTTCCTTTGTAGCGTGTCGATGTGTCTGTTTGGAGGAGACTTCGGGAGTCACAATAGTACTGTTTGTTGGGAGTTTAATCCTGAGTTGCGGACTTAATTTTGATTAGAGGACCATGCTAGAATAAGCATTGTCTTTCTCATAGAAACTCACATATGAACAATTCCGTATTACCGTACAATTTTTAACACTACAAGTAAAAAAAAAAATAAGTAACTCTTGCAAGGAGAATAAAGATACCTACAGCAGCTAACAAAAGAGCTGATAACCTTGAAACGGCTAAACCGATTTTGATAAAACATATTTAAGATACATCGCTAGGAAACCTGCTTTTAAATAAAAAAAAAACACACTCAAATCGGTTCACTCGTTTAAGAACTACTGTGTCACTGACAGACACACAGACACGTCAAACTTATAACACCTCTCTTTTTCAGTCAGGAGTTAAAAACTGCCTATTATATTCCCACTGTACGGTACAGGTACTTCTCATACAGAGAACGCGCGAGTATTGAACACCACGCTTGCTCAAGACGGTTTGACGATGTCACTTATATTGATCATAACTTTAACTGCCTCGATAACCTAGTGCCCCTAAACGCGACTGCTACGCTAGAGGTCGTGGGTTCGATTCCCGGGTCGAGCAAAAACCGTTATTGAGTTTTTCTATGAAATTCTTAGTAGCAGCTCGGAGTTAGGATTTGTTGCCGATTAATGGCAATAGGCTCGCCCCCTATTACATGGGACCTAAACATACCGGCGAACTGTAGGTATACATTGGTACACCTCTGCCTAACCCTTTGAGGAATACAGGGTGTGTTATGTTTTGTAAACTAAGCAATTGTTTGATTGTATGTTTGTATATGCCATTTTAACCCAGAATGTATCTCAAAACTGTAAACTTGAGATTAAAGAAACAGCATCCATCAAGCCAAAAGCACTGTTTTAAGACAAAGGGATCTCAACAGAGGCGTCTATTAACTAAGAACATAAATAACTTAGTCGCACAACAATAGGGAGAAATTACGCGACTGTGAACCTTATTGTGTTGGCATAGGGACGGCTGCAAATGACGGCCGGAATTGTGTTGGATCTTTTGGGGAAGTTGGCGGTAGAAGGTGTAATTGATGGAGGTGGTAATTTATGGATTATTTTTATTTTGTATTTTTGATATAGAATACCTACTCACGATCGCTTCTATTATTGGATCTGTCGATTTGGGCCCGTAACCATTTAATAGCCAAAATCGATCATTTCACGCCTTGCCTTCATGCCTTAAGGCTTAGGCAGAGGTGTACCAATATACACCCACAGTCCGCCGGTATGTTTAGGTCCCATGGGGGCGAGCCTATTGCCATTAACTGGGCAGAAATCCAAACTCCGAGCTGCTACTGAGAATTTAATAGAAAAACCCAATAACACTTTTTGCTCGACCTGGGTATCGAAGTCAAGACCTCTAGCGTATCAGTAGCGCTTAGGACCACTAGGCTAATGAGGCCGTTAATAAATTGACTGCTCCATACCTTAATGTTCGCATAACTCGAAATGTATGAACAAAAGTTGTTGATTATGATGATAGTAACATAGTCCTGAGAGGTTGTCTATGTTTTACAAATAACCCTGTATAACTAAATATCTCTAGGATTCTCTCCTATATTCTAGAATCTTCTAGATGCGTTTACAAACATACAAACTCATACACAAACAATCAGAGTCAAAACAACTATCTGTAGATCATACAAATTCTTGAACCGAGCAGAAATCGTAATCGCTATTAAGCAGTAGTAGAGCTCTTTGTGAAGAAGGTCGTCCGGAGAAGTACTACCACCATACCTATTTCTGTCTCAAAGCAGCGTTGCTGTGTTCCGGCTTGAAGGGTATGGGTGCCGGTGAATTACAGGCACATGACACATTTCAACTTTTTCTCTGTGATGGCAACGCATTTGCAAGACCTCTGGTATTGCCGATGTCAATACCAGTGGCGGCCTGTGGGATTGTTTGCAATCCATTGACTTAAAAAAAAAATCGGAACCAAGACTCGCACATCAGCAGCCAGTCGCTCGGTTAAAGCGCCAACGGTGCCATCAGATTAAATATACCACCTCCAAAATACTCTAAATGTTCGATCATCCGCCTATTATGAAATCAGTTGTCTTGAAGGAGTATTAATCTTGCCCATTGCCGTGTAATTGCATATTGTTTTGCCTCTTTTCAGCCAGTATCCTCGAATGAACCTTTCCTCAGGTCCTGGAAGGGGAGACTGCAGCATTGTGGTCACGATAGACCAGAAAATTAAGGTATTGAAATGATATTGTTAGAGTTGTTGGTTAATTGACTTTAGTAAACTTGGATGTGAAATTAATATTATTTTTTAACTAGTTTTTGCTCGCGACTTTGTCTGCGTGGAATACTTACTTTAGGTAGGTAGCCTTTATAAGATACATTTTCTCGCCTGTATTCCCTGAAGGGTTTGGCAGAGGTGTAAGAATGTACACCCACATTTCGCCGGTATGTTTAGGTCCCATGTAATTGGGGGCGAGCCTATTGCCACTAATCGGGCACAAATCCTAACTCCGATTTGCTACTGAGAATTTCATAGAAATAACTATTAAAGTTTTTGCTCGACCTGGGAATAGAACCCAAGATCGCTAGCGTAGCAGTCGCGCTTAGGAACACTTCTCAAAAACGCATGAAGAAATGTTTTTCTATTATTTATCAACCACCTAAATACGAAGTTTCATCGTTTTATCTTTAGTAATGACAGATAAAAATACTAACCTTAAACCCCTATTTCAACCCCTCTCTCCTCGCGTCAAAAGGTAGCCTATGTCCTTCTCTAAGGTCTAATCTATCAATGTACCAAATATTATAAATGCGAAAATAACTTTAGCTGTCTGTCTGTTACGCTAAACGACTAAACCACTGAACCGATTTTGATGAAATTTGGTACGGGGTGAGTTTAAACTTCAAGAAAGGACATAGTTTACTTTTTATTTTGAAATTTTGTCTGCGTCTGAGATAACCGACATTTAAAATAGAAAAAAAAGAAACTTGAGAAATTAAAAGGAAAACATACTGACAGTTCAGATTAGAGCACTGTAATGAGCACTTTCAACTCTAAACTAAACTCCAACTAAACAGGCCCAACTATTGAGCGTAAAGAGAACCAAAGATAATAGAATAATAGACTACGAACTTTAAATCCATATAAGTTTTCTACGTTCACAATCAAAGGGCTATAGATTGTTTGAAATCTCATTATGGGGTACAATAGCCCAGATCCTGGGCTATTAGCTGGCTGGCTACAGGCCAACGGCTCTGAGTTTTATTGGCTTCGGTGAATTTTCAGCTCGAATTATGGCCGGGATCCGATAGACATTCGGCGGTAGAACAGGGGCGTGGAGTCGATATTGGATTTAAAATATGTTTTTTTAAATTAAATTTTAATTTATTTTATTGTTACAATTTATTTAGACATTGTATGTATAGTTTTTATATAGATTTTATGACTGAAATAAATTAATTTTATATATTTATCATCAGTTATTTTATGGGACAAGCCCACCACACTATTCCCAACCACTGCAACTTCTGTAAGCCAGAATCAACAGTGGAGACCGCCAGAAGAGCGCCGAGGCAATGAAGCTCGACGAGTCCCGGAGAAACGATATAACTGTCTTGGATAATTTATCATCAGTTATCAATCTTTAGAAACATATTCTTTATTAATTTTATTAAGCCCACCCATACCATCTCTTAGAACCTTTAAAAAAATCGTGTGGGGCTGTGTGGGCACACGACAGTTGGCTTAATGTGAATCGTCTATGTCAGCGTGTAGCTTTTTGTGTTGAAGATTGAAACTTATTTCGTTACCTTCCGCTTTTCTGACTTGGTAACCGTAAAACGTTTTCCGTCAGTCTTTTTCCAAAATTGATTTTTGTAAGGACTACTACAAGGTTTCGGCTAAGTCTGGGACTTCACAGTGGTAGTGACGTCACGAACTTTTTTTGTTATATTTAACCCCCGACGCAAAAACTACGGGGTGTAATAAGTTTGACGCGTCTTTGTGACTGTCTGTGGCACCGTAGTTCCCGAACGCATGAACCGATTTTGATTTTTTTTTTTTGTTTGAAAGGTGAATTAATCGGGTGTGTTCTAAGCTATGTTTGATGGAAATCGGTTCAGTGGTTTCAAAGTTACCAGCTCTTTTGTTAGCTGCGGTAGGGATTTTTTGTAACTGTTTTTTTATATACTAATATAATTTGTAAGTAAATTATTCCTAACACTATAAGTCTTGGTAAGTACTTGAAAATGATTGATTTTAAAAATTAATGACCCAAAACTATACAAAGTTGTGGAAGTCTCCACCCCCACCTCAGTTCCATTGTTTGAAGTGTGCGTAATTAAAATTGGCGCGATATTAGTTCCCACCTGGGGTGGCGGGGTTGTGCGGTCTATTACGTGTCATGGCACTGGGGGTGATAGCAAGAGGTATGGGGAGTAAATGTTTTAGGGGCTATTTATTACTTATGGTGCCACCAAGGCGATTGTAAGAGAAATGGGACAGACTATATATTTTGTTAAACTTTAATAAGAAGACGAAGGACTTGTGTGGCTTATAATGGTCTAATTAATAGTCATAAAAATACCAGCGCATTATTTTCCCACTGCAGGGCAATGGTCTCTTTTAAATAGAGAAGGATAAGGATATTATCGGGAGTAATTTTTCAACTTTTATGTTAACAAAAATAATTAGGGTGCCGCGCTAAAAAAATGACTCGTAAGAAGTCGTGAGCATTAGCTAGTTACAAAATAAAATCAAACAAATACCAAACAAATAACTGCCTCGGTAGCCTAGTGGTGCTAAGTGCGACTGCCACGCTAGAGGTCTTGGGTTCGATTCCTAGGTCGAGCAAAAAGTGTTATTGGGTTTTTCTATGAAATTCTCAGTAGCAGCTCGAAGTTAGGATTTGTGCCCGGTTAATGGCAATAGGCTCGCCCCCTATTACATGGGACCTAAAACATACCAGCGAACTGTGGGTGTAAATTGGTACATCTCTGCCTAACCCTCCGGGGAATACAGGCGTGATGGTATGTTATGTTAAAATAAAATCAATACAGTATTTTTATATCAATATAGTGGGACGATAATAGGCCGGTATAATTTTAAAAGTAATTCCTAACTGAAGGGTATGAAATAGCGGTCACCCAGAATGGTATGTTGCATAGTATATAGTAGGTATGTAAGCGCGGGTTGCTCTTTGATGTGCGTGGAATACTTGCTTTGTGAAATGCCTATTGAAATGTGGATTTGAAAATATTTTCCAGTACCTACTTTGGTGTTTATACTTTTTTTTTCATTTTGTTACGAACTGTAATTTTATACAAAATTTTGGCTACGTGAATGTTAACATACCAACACGCCTGTATTCCCCGAAGGGTCAGGCAGAGGTGTAACCGATGCACACCCATAGTTCGGCCGATATATTTTTTAAGTCCCATGTAAAAGGGGGCAAGCCTATTGCCATTAATCGGGCACAAATCTTAACTCAGGGCTGCTACTGAGAATTACATAGAAAAACTCAATATCACATTTTGCTCGACCTGAGAATCGAACTCAAAACCTCTAGCTTAGCAGTCGTTAGATACTGGCCTGTGGACGGTGAGCAATAGGTAGCTCACCGTCCTTACGTTGCATAACGACAGGCCGTGTCGACGGCGCGTTCGTGTTCCACGCGCGCCTCAAAGAGATGTCAGCAAAAGGAAGGGGCCACTGAGGGCCGATGCCTGCCGGGGCTGCGGGTTGTTCGCAAGAGATACCGCGCCCCCGGAACGCAAAGGGCACAAGAAGGAACATGGGTGGGTTTTAGTCAGTAAAAGTCTGACACTCCCTCCCGCCCCGCCCAGGGCGGGAGAAGTTATTTGACGATTTCCCACCCACCAAAAAAAAAAAAAAAAAAAAAGCAGTCGTTAGAAGTTATAGAAATAAAATTGAAACCAATTTAATAGTGAACGCGAACGAAGTCGCGGGCAACAGCTTGTTTTCAATATAAATGCATACATAATTAAATAAGATATAATAAAATCCATAATTATAATCGCTGCCTCGGTAGCCTAGTGGTCCTTAGCGCGACTGCTAGGCTAAAGGTCTTGGGTTCGATTCCAAGGTCGAGCAAAAAGTGTTATTGGGTTTTTCTATGAAATTCTCAGTAGCAGCTCGGAGTTAGGATTTGTGCCCGGTTAATGGCAATAGGCTCGCCCCCTATTATATGGGACCTAAAACGTACCGGCAAACTGTGGGTGTATATTGTTACACCTCTGCCTAACCCTTCGGGGAATACAGGCGTGATGGTATGTTAATGTGTTAATAATTATAATCCTATGTCATATTATACACAACCAAAACTAATACGAAATAATAAATTATCAATATAAGTTAATAATAAAAAATAATGTGTAATGTGTGTGTGTGTGTGATGTATGTAATTAATATAAGTCTGAATCGCCAATCCGCTATAAGCAAGAGTGGTAATCAATGCTAGTGTCTTCTCTGTGTAAGAAGAGGCCCTTGCCCCTTGTAGTGGCACAATAATAGGCTGAGTTTCGGAAGATTTGGTTCTATTTGCTGTATGGCATTGCCACCGACTTCTGAAACTGAAGTTATTTACCACTTTGTAATTTTTTTAGGTTTTTTTTTTAATATTTGGTGAATTATGTCTATTAAGAGATAAATTAAAATAAGTGTGACATATGTCGGTTCTAAATATAAATTTGCTATCGATGGCAAGTCATAGCAACTAATTAGCAACACGTAATAGAGTCAACAAAAGATTTTCATTTTAGAAGTGCCGACTGAATTCCATATGCTTAGCAATTGAATGGAGATCACGGCAGAGAAATTATCTGAATATTTAGAGATCTTCCCGCAATGTTTTATGGTGTAATCAGAGATTTTCAAACGATTTATGAATGTTGGATGCTGATGTGATAAAAAGGGAAGATAAAAGTGCAGATAGGGGTGTGCTGGGGGTGTTAATAATTTGTCAGGGCAATAACGCCCTTAGGATAAAGTTGGGGTTTTTTTTTAATTAAGAATGGACCATCATCAAATGACTTCATTCCGCTCTGGGTGGAGCTAAAGGGAGTGTCAGACCCTTAGTGACTAAAACCTATCCGTATTGCTCGTAATGCCCTTTGCGTTGCAGGGCCGCGGTGTCTCTTTCGGCAAAATCCGCAAACCTGGTATTGTTAGGGTTATTGCGCTTTTGCAGCGCAACGGAGATGTTCGCCGCAACAGGTTTGTCAGATTTACCATTAGCCCCACTGCTGGGCAAAGGTCTCCTCATACAGAGAAGGCACGAGAATTGATTACCACGCTTGCTCAAGGTGGATTGGCGATTTAAAATGACCTTTTCATATTATCGAATACGGATTGACGATTTCGGACTAAAATTAGTTTCAAGTCCCGGTTTCCTCACCATGTCAAAGATAAACTTAGAATGTACATATGAATTGAAAAAGTCACATTGGTTCTTGCTCGGTATCGAACCATCTATTTAAGAGGCAGAGGTACCTTTGCCACTGGGCCATCACCACATACAAGATATACAAACATAAAATTGTCATCTTCCTGCCCTTATCCCATGTTACTTGGGGTCGGCGCAACACGTTTTCTTCTTCCATTTCCTCCTGTCAACCGTCAAGCTATCAATGACTCCATTTTCTGTCATAATATCTTTCTTCACACAATCCACCCAACTTTTCTTTAGCCTCCCTCTTCCTCTCCATCCGTCTATATTTATATCCATAACTATACAACACATACCATCACGCCTGTATTCCCCGAAGGGTTAGGCAGAGGTGTAACAATGTACACCCACAGTTCGCCGGTATGGTTAGGTCCCATGTAATAGGGGGCGAGCCTATTGCCATTAACCGGGCACAAATCCAAACTCCGAGCTGCTACTGAAAATTTCATAGAAAAACCCAATAACACTTACTGCTCGACCTGGGAATCGAACCCAAGACCTCTAGCGTAGCAGTCGCGCTTAGGACCACTAGGCTACCGAGGCAGTTACACCATAACTATACAAACATAATATATTTACTAAAAATAGACTTTATTTTTTTTAAACAAATAATTCTTTACAAGACATTATACAATCCAACCTCGTTTTAGCAAACTAAGTCAGAGTTAAGTTCATGGCACAAGTGGGCCTTATAAATTCAATTCCAGAAACCCCTTTCCATATAAAACGTGTTCGTATGACGATCACATGGTTAACGATTGATATATTAATCAGTTGGTTATCTGGTGTAAGTGATTGGGAGGCTGCACTACAAAAGCATTAAACTTTAATATCCAATCACTCGCCGTATGTTTGGGGTGAGGCTTGAGAGGTGAGCGGGAGCGGGATAGGATAAATATAATAATATATCATTTATTTCAGATAACAAATACCCATACAATGTTATAATAACAAACCTACTGCACACTAACTGATTTCCGTGCTCGTGCACTAACAGCTCACATTAGGACCCGTTAAGTTAATAATAATTGCAATCCGTGCTGCTTGGCAATCTGGCCTTTGCTTAGTTGTAAAAATCCCCTTGTGCCTATTGGCCTAGTTCTGTTCTGTCTCCTGCTTGTTTGGAGGGAAGTGAAATTATGTCGGTCTCCACTGTTGATCCGGGCTTTCAAGAGTTGCAGTGGTTGGGAATAATGTGGCGCGCTTGTACTGCACACGAAGAGACGGCGTCGTGTTGCGCTGCGAGGTATCACGTGGCCTACCAAGAAATCGTCGAAACATGATATCTTACGGCCAAAATTCTTCCTTCAGGAAAGTCACCTTCTGATGAGTATGGAGTAGGTACAGACCTATTTGTGATTTATACTTATATTATAAACTACCTTGACTGCTCCGTGATCTTCGGCCATCGTAAAGAAGGACCTACGGGAGGCGAACTTGGGGCAGTTCGTCGCTTGGTCAGACACAGGCCTGTGACAGAGGCGCGCAGAGTTCCGTGCTCATCTCTCTAGTCAAATATGCGATTGCAGGACAAGTCGCATATGGTGAAGGTGCCCTCCAATATCAGTTCAACATATCGTCAAGCGAATACTGTGCTCCTGACTATTGGTATTAGTCTGTAAAATACTGACATAATCTCTCGTTCTTCCCAAATGGAGGGCTTTCATAAGGATGACACGAAAAAAAAAAGAAAAGGTTGGGACAAATTAAATTTTTACATTAGGAATGTCTGTAGCATAGATTTTGGATGTTTGTGGTGTGACACGCCACCCCCTTGGCTCGGAAAGCACGTAAAGATGATGATCCTACCTCTGATCTCACCAAATAAAACTAGCCTAAATAATCCCTGATAACATCGGCTGTAATTACTACAGCTGATGTTATCAGGATGATTCGTTCGCACAAAGTAACAAAATAATTCGAGCGCATTTTAGTATGGAACAGCTGTTTTTTTTATATTCCACAGTTGGTTCCACAATTGATTGATTCTGCGATTTGATTTAGCCCGAGTTTTTCTGCTGAACTCCTCTCGTTTTCAAACATTGCCCGCTACATGCCCGAACTTGCCCCACTTGCGGTATCCGTGAAACCGGATGTAACCAGTTTATTGGTTTAACAGCACCAGTTCAAATTGACTTGACCTCTGAAAGGGAATTTTATAAACTCCGCCGTAACTCGCTGAGAGCTCGCATATGAGATGGTGTGGATTTATCCACGCTCTGTGGGGAGTAGATATGTCGATATAGTGAAGTTTGGACAAGTTGGGGGTGAACAGGGATGTTTTGGACATGCAATTTCGGATCTGGATAAGGGTATGGATAATACTGGTTTTTACTTGCGACTATACGAAGTTGAGGAATAAAAAGTAGCCTATGTCCATTCTTGGGGTTCAAACTTACCTCGTACCAAAATTCAGCAAAATCGGGTTATGATGGTTTGAGGCCTTTGCCAATGGGCCTTCGCCTACGTCCAACTTTTTGTAGGACTGATTATCGGATCTTTTAATAGATCCATAGTGTCGTGAGACCGACTCTTTGTAGGATGTGTACATTGGTATATTCTAATTCAATTATCTCCAACAAAAACACAAAATTAAATATTTTTAATAACCCCCGACAAAAGAAAAAAATCACTACGGCAGCTAACAAAAGAGCTGATAACTTTGAAACCGCTGAACCGATTTCAATCGAACAAAGCTAAGAACACTCCCGACTAATTAATCTTTCAAATACAACAAACAAAATCAAAATCGGTTTATGCGTTCGAGAGATACGATGCCACAGACAGACACACACACAAACAGACACATCAAACTTATAACACCCCGTCGTTTTTGCGTCGGGGGTAAAAAAAACCGGTCACCTTTTGTCTATCGTGGGCCGACAGCCTCGCAGCGAGACAAGAATGGGTTTGCATTATTATTACTATATCATAATTAAAGCAACCAATAGCAGCGGTCGGACCGATCGAATCACAGCAGCTTAATGAGGGCTGTTCTTATAAATTATTCATATTCCACCATCTTGTTTGTGTGTCTGATGGGTCGGTAGTCCTGGAGCTATTGTGGACCTCGCATTGTTTTAGGACTAACGGCTTTAAGGCAGTTAGGACCTTTGTTAGACAATTAGCTTGGGTTTATCATCTGACTACCTTTAGCTCTTGACTTCGTCTGCCTGAATTTTCGTACGGACAACAACATACCATCACGCCTGTATTTCCCGGAGGGTTAGGCAGAAGTGTACCAATGTAAACCCACAATTCGCCTGTATATTTAGGTCCCATGTAATAGGGAGCGAGTCTATTGTCGTTAACCGGGCACAAATCCTAACTCTGAGCTGCTACTGAGAATTTCATAGAAAAACCCAATGACACTCTTTGCTTGACCTGGGAATCGAATCCAAGACCTCTAGCGTAGCAGTCGCGCTTAAGACCACTAGGCTAACAAGGCAGCTTTCGATCCTATTAAAAAATACTGAGCTACGCTAAATGTTATGGTTCTGATGATTCCACTCTCAGATCTTGTACAATAAGGTGGGTTGCTAAGCGACAACCAATCAAGGTTGAGGAAACGTTAGCTGGTTGCTCCAGGAATAATCCTGTACATACAATAGTGAACAATCAGTAGGTATGTATCTGTAGCGACGATTGCGCGCGACTCCGGCAAATGGTGCGACTTACGCAGAATCTTTACTAATACTTTAGCGAACGATGTACGGTGTGCAGAAAAAGCTTTACGTTGTTTTTAAGTAAAAAATATTTTCAGATATACACAACATGTTACCTCGTATTATTCCTCGAAGGGTTAGGCAGAGGTGTACTAATGTACATCTACAGTTCGCCGGTATATTTAGGTCCCATGTAATAAGGGGCGAGCCTATTGCCATTAACCGGGCACAAATCCTAACTCCGAGCTGCTACTGAGAATTTCATAGAAAAACCCAATAACACTTTTTGCTCGACCTGGGGATCGAACCCAAGACCTCTAGCGTAGCAGTCGCGCTTAGGACTACTAGGCTACCGAGGCAGTTACGAATAACAAATAAAAATAAACTAAATCTACATGGCATCAAAATAACACTTTCTATAAGTACGTAAGTAAAAAAAAGTAATTACAACAACACAGTAATTTTTTTTTGCCAACCCTCCTATCTCCGAATTATCTGGGCTCAAGATATTTAGCCCATTAAACCTTCGGAAAGTCGACAACCTCGCCCCCTACCGGAATTTCACTAATACATCTGCCCCTCTCCGCCCCTATGGTATGCGTACACGATTCCACTTTCACCCCCAATTGGGGATTAAATGCTATATTAACCTAAATTAGATTTTGTTATTTTTTCAACCCTTTTGTGTGTTTTTGTTGAAACGGGTTGTTAGAAAGGTGATGATACTTGCTTCAGGATCTTGATAGGCCTTGATTAATACGAAAATTTGTTGACATTTTAACATACCTATGTCAAGTGATTTGATTGGCTATTGCAGGCAGCCAATCACAGCGGTAATCTTTGACTTTTACATTTGATAATCTAGAGAGTAATTTTGTAAAAATCTTTATACATATATACCACCATGCCTGTATTCTCCGAAGGGTTAGGCAGAGGTGTATCAATATACATCCACAGTCCGCCGGTATGTTTAGGTCCCATGTAATAGAGGGCGAGCCTATTGCCATTAACCGGGCACAAATCCTAACTCCGAGCTGCTACTGAGAATTTCATAGAAAAATCCAATAACACTTTTTGCTCGACCTGGGAATCGAACCCAAGACCTGTAGCGTAGGCTACCGAGGCAGTTGTCTGTTAGTCATAGCATTAACATTCATTTATTTACTTAATACAAAAAAGTCACAATGGCGGACTTAATACCTTACGCATTCTCTACCAGTTAACCAAAGGAGGTGAAGAGATAAAATGGCAGGACCAAATCATAGTACATTGGTACACCTCTGCCTAACCCTTCGGCGAATACAGGCGTGACGGTATGTATGTATGAAAATGCATGGTAAAAATATTTCTTACGATGTGTTTTATAGTAGCCGCCACGAGTCGTCGATCGATCTGACAGACAGACCAATCGCGTGCAGCGTCTGTGACCTAAACAATCTACCTAAACCAATCGCACGACTCGTGGCGGTTACTATCCACTCCGTGTTAAGAAAACATAGTTCAGGATTTAATCAAGCTTTCTGGCAAGGCAGTATTTAAAAATTCAAAGATAGTATACGCTTTTCGTTACGCTGTTTCTAGATAGTGAGAAGGATACTTAAATGAGAGTCAATATACATTGTAGTGTTTAATAGTCTGCTAAGGCTCACTTCCGCCAAAAAAATATAGGTTAAATTACAAAATTAAAAATTCTAAGCACCTAAACTGGATGTAGGCCGCTTCCAACCGGTCCTTTTGGAAATCTATGGGGGAGGCTTATGTCCAGCAGTGGACGTCCTACGGCTGGTATGATGATGATACATAATTTGTCATTTAACCTCATGTTAGCAACTAACTCTGGGTTAAGTTTTAGGTGCAAGTGGTCTTTAGAGGTTAAGTTTATGTTAAGAGATTTATGAAGTCAATTTCTTGACATAGTATACTTTGTAAAACACAAATTTTAAGTAGGTATATTCTGTCTTTGTAGCTTTTAAAACTTATCTTACAACACTAACAAATTGCCGTGTCGACGGCGCGTTCGTGTTCCACGCGCGCCTCAAAGAGATGTCAGCAAAAGGAAGGGGCAACTGAGGGCCGATGCCTGCCGGGGCTGCGGGTTGTTCGCAAGAGATACCGCGCCCCCGGAACGCAAAGGGCACAAGAAGGAACATGGGTGGGTTTTAGTCAGTTAAAGACTGACACTCCCTCCCGCCCCGCCCAGGGCGGGAGAAGTTATTTGATGATTTCCCACCAACCAAAAAAAAAAAAAACACTAACAAATTCGCGTGGTGCTGTGTCGGGGCACACGGCCATTGGCTTACCGTGAACGTTTATGTCAGCAAGTTGCATTTCCACTGACGAAATAAAACGGAAGTTATCAATTTGACTTCAATATACAGGGTTATTTGTAAAACAGTAACAACCTTGCAGGACTGTATTACTATCATCATAAACAATAACTTTTGTTCTATAATTTTTTAAATCAAGCAACGCAAGCGCATCGAAGCGAATGACCAACTGAAGGATTTTCGTAAAATTGTAAATAGGTCAAGTACAAACACCCCCGCCGCCCTAACCCCGCTCCCCTCGCTAATTTACTATCGCTTTCGTTTGCTTCGCATAGACTTCGTAACATTTAGAGCGTTCAATTTAATTGTTTTCATTTTTGTATGAAAATCTGATGAACTAAAATATGATAATTTTTTAAATGTCATAGAACAAAAGTTGTTGATTATGATGTTAGTAACATAGTCCTGAGAGGTCGTCATTGTTTTACAAATAACCCTGTATGCATTAAGTAGTCCGATTTTGATAATTCTTTTTTTATTGGAAAGGGTATACACCGAAGGTGGTACCATATAAATTTGAAAAAAAAAACCTACCCTAAGGGTGGGAAAATAGGGATGATTTATTGTATACTCACACATTTCGATGCTGAGTTGTGTATTACAATATAAGTAAAAGACCTAGAATACAAAATTTTACCGTTGAAAAATTAAAAGCAAAAATTTACTTTAGCTTTGGAAGTCGGTGGCTATACAAAACTACAAACAGAACCAAAGCCGCCGACTTCCAAAGCTAAAATTATTTTTTACTTTTTAGTTTCTCGACGGTTCAATTTTTTTGATAAGAAGTTTCAGTGTTCAAGGTTGACCTATTTCGTTACAGTTCGCTTTTCTGACGTGGTACCCGAATGTGATTTTTTATGTTTTTACGCCAAAAATATTAAACAAAAAAAAAATGAATAGAGGATGTAGTGACAAAGGTTGAAAAAAGTATCTTAGATGGTTCTTCATGTCGAGAGGATGAGTGGAAGGCGACTGACAAAAGGGATTTATATGGCAGATGTGAGTGGCAACGCCTGGAGGGGACGCCTCAGAAAGACCTACCCTGACCTTATTGGTGAGGTTCTTCAGAAAGTTCGGGTGCGCAGTACTCGTAACCGGCGTGCTTGTATGATCAGATATATGAAAGGGGACAAGACGAAAGGAGTATCGTAGCATGTGGCGTTCTGTCGTTTCTGCAGACCCCTATGGAAAAAGGCGTGAGTTTATGTCTGTATATATTATTAAACCAAAAATATGGATTAGTTAGCCAATTTTGCTGACAAATAAGTGACTCATAGTAACTATACAAGTATTAACAAGAATAGCGTTAAGAGTACTAATTACGACCCATTATTGTTTGTATTAGTCCATACAAATAAGAAACGACCAAGTTGTCGCTTGGTAAATATTTCCTTTTCAAAGTCGAATATCACTTACTTAGCCTTTTCCCAACTATGGTGGGGTCGGCTTCCAGTCTAACCGGATGTAGCTGAATATCAGTGTTTTACATGGAGCGACTGAAGCATAGAGCCTTTTCAATGTCGATATTTAGGAAAAGTTTGAGTGCTTGGCAACGTAAATGAGATATAATAATAATACTGGCTTATTATTTTCCCATTGCACGGCAAAGGCCTCTTAGCATACAGAGAAGGCATTCCATTAATCACCGCGCCTGCTCAAGGCGGATTTTCGGATTTACATAACATAGCATACCATCACGCCTGTATTCCCCGAAGGGTTTGGCAGAGGTGTACCAATGTACACCCACAGTTTGCCGGTATGTTTAGGTCCCATTCATTAAGGGCGAGCCTATTGCCATTAACCGGGCACAAATCCAAACTCCGAGCTGCTACTGAGAATTTCATAGAAAAACCCAATAATACTTTTTGCTCGACCTGGGAATCGAAACCAAGACCTCTAGCGTAGTAGTCGTGCTTAGGATCACTAGGCTACCGAGGCAGTTATTTTCGGACTTATATTAACGTCTAGATTGCCTCAAGATGTTTTTCGTCATCGATGTCAGTCATGAATTGAAACAATTACATTGGTCGCCAGGATTTGAACTCACAATCTGTTATATGAAGGATATAGGTATGACAGTAGTTATTCCTTGACAAGAAACCTTTACCACCCAAAGTAAAAATAATATAGTATCTTAAAAGTACACAGTAATAGCGCGCTGGGTTCTGTACTCATAAATAAATAATCTGTACCGCCCTCCACCTTGCAGAGAGATCTCATATGAATTTTTTACATTTTAATTTACTACCTTGCAAGTGAAAGTGTTTGGTATACGATTTTGTTTGTTTTATGCGGAACCTTAAGTTGATTGAAGGTAGATTTACTTTTGAACAGTCGTCGTGAAAAGTCAGTACAAGATTAGGTATGCTGTGCTTCGTTCTTAAACGGGCATATCATTGGTTGGCAAAAAAACCTGATGTTAAGTGGTCACTGCTGCCTATAGAATTCTGCATATCCTTCAAACCGTAGGCAAAAATTATTTCAGCTCAAATGGAATTAATTGGCTGGGTCACATCAGCCGTTTGCATAGTGACCCCTAGGCAAGAGTCCAAACATATTGGGGTAATGGCTATAATGCCATCATTAGACCGAAATCTGCCTCGTTGCTCTGCATAGTGCGGGCGGGCTTTGAGTCCATCCTGCAAATCATAGCAAGTAGGGTAACCTACGGTTCTCCGATATTGAATGACATGTCATACAGATGTATCTCCCACAACACCCCCAGAACTTTGGAGGTTGATTGTGTGACAGCCCTGTGCTATGGAAAGCTCGGAAAGCTCGTAAAGCCGTTGCTCTCGGCTGACAGTCATAGATCTTTGACAGACGTCACGGATAGTCAGAAGCAGGGAAGTCTGACAACCAGTCTTACCGAGATGTATTATGTTGCCCAGTAACTGAGTTGTGGAGGTCAGATAGGCAGTCGCTCCATGTAAAACACTGGTATTCAGTTGTACCCGGTTAGACTAGAAACCGACCCCAACATAGTTGGTAACAAGCTAAGCAGATGGATACATCTCACAATATTCAGAAAAAATATTAAGATTTACTAACGTACCTACAATTATGTGTCTTTTTTACCGATGGGAAATCATTCCATGACTTCCCTCGCTCTAGGCGGGGCGGGAGGGGGTGTCTGACTTTAACTGACTAAAACCCATCCGTGTTCCATCTTGTGCCCTTTGCGTTCTGGGGGCGCGGTATCTCTTACGAACAACCCACAGCCCTGGAAGGCATCGGCCCTGAGTGGCCTCTTCTAAAATTGCCGACATCTCTTTGAGGCGCGCGTGGAACACGAACGCGCCGTTGACACGACCTGTCGTTATGCAACGTACGGACGTCGAGCTACCCATTGTTCACCGTCTACAGGTCCGCGTCTACAGTGGCCACTAACGTACAATACCAGCCTATTATTGTCAACTGCAGGGCAAAGGCCTCACATATAGAGGCACGAGCATTGATCGCCTTGCTTGCCCTAGGCGGATTGGCGATTCGAGACTCATATTATAACTATTAAAAATAAAACACAAGTATATTACATTTACTCTGTGCACTCGTGTTCTCTGATCACACAATTCAAAACGAAAACCGTATTTTTCAATTATAAAATGGCAAAAAAAGCTAGAGTTACCAAGATAATTGGCGCCGAAAATACATTTTGATTGCATTTTCATCGATACTGAAAAAAAACTGGTAACATTGTTACTAGAGAGCAGGGACTATTGTTTTCACGAAATTATTTGAATTCCCAATGGTGGGGACATGGTAGAATAACATGGATATGCCCGGTAATTTCTTTTTCATCATTATACCATCACGCCTGCATTCCCCGATGGGTTAGGCAGAGGTGTAACAGTGTACACCCACAGTTTGCCGGTATGTTTAGGTCCCACGTAATAGAGGGCGAGCCTATTGCCATTAACGGGGCACAAATCCGAACTTCGAGCTGCTACTGAGAATTACATAGAAAAACCCAATAACACTTTTTGCTCGACCTGGGAATCGAACTCAGGACCTCTAGCGTAGCAGTCGCGCTTAGGACCACTAGGCTAACTAGGCTGTTCACAGTTAATTTCTTTTTCACTACTTTAAATTAGAGACTTTAATACAAGATGCAGTTTTACATCGTCGATAAAATCAAGAAGGTGATTATGCTAGTGATTTTCAACATGTAGTATTGTATTAAATTTATGTACTGCCTCGGTTTGTTACAAAACCTACTGTCTCGTTAGCCTAGTGATCCTAAGCGCGACTGCTTCGCTAGAGGTCTTGGGTCCGATTCGCAGGTCGAGCAAAAAGTGTTATTGGGTTTTTCTATGAAATTCTCAGTAGCAGCTCGGAGTTAGGATTTGTGCCCGGTTAATGGCAATAGGCTCGCCCCTTATTACATGGGACCTCAATATACCGGCGAACTGTGCGTGTACATTGGTACACCGCTGCCTAACCCTTCGGGGAATACAGGCGTAATGGTATATATTAAATTTAAGTTGGCCACCGATACGCTAAGAAGAATATGTGTTGAAATAGATCAATATCGATATATGTGCCAAATTTCAGCTAATTCCATTCACCCCTTTGGTCATGAAAGAGTAACAAACATCCATCCATCGTCACAAACTTTCGCAATAGTAGAAAGTGCAATTTTACTCGCCTCTCACTTTACTATGACTAACACCCCAGACACCACACAGTTAGCACGTCCCCCCCACCCATAAACAACTACAAATTCCCTTTCTCCCAAAACGGCCGCAGCGGAACATAAATTCGTCAGGTCCACACTACGCTAGCCGTCGTGACGTCACGTGCTGGGACAATTAAACGCTCGTGATCGCGCTCCAAACTGTAAAAAATAAACGAATAGTGCGCAATGACGTCATGTGACGAGTAGCCGGGTAGGGTTCCGTGCATGTAGGTTTTTAACATACCATCATCACGTCTGTAAGTATTCCCCGAAGGGTTAGGTGTACCAATGTACACCCACAGTACGCCGGTATGTGTAGGTCCCATGTAATAGGGGGCGAGCCTATTGCCGTTAACCGGGCACAAATCCTAACTCCGAGTTGCTACTGAGAATTTCATAGAAAAACCCAATAACACTTTTTGCTCGACCTGCGAATCGGACCCAAGACCTCTAGCGAAGCAGTCGCGCTTAGGATCACTGGGCTAACGAGACAGTAGGTTTTATAACAAACCTAGAAAGGAACTCAAAAATTCACTTGAAATTTATGCTCACGGCTCGTAGCGGTAACTACACCTCACTCCTTATCAGTCAAAAAGTGTCTGAAAATACTTTGTCCTTAAAATTCTCTTCACATCATCATCATCTACTTAGCCTTTTCCCAACTATGTTGGGGCCGGCTTCCAGTCTAACTGGATGCAGCTGAATACCAGTGTTTTACATAAAGCGACTGCCTATCTGACCTCCACAACCCAGTAACTGGGCAACACGATACCTCTTGGTTAGACTGGTTGTCAGACTTCCTGGCTTCTGACTATCCGTAATGACTGCCAAACACCTTAAAATTCTCTATACATAGCATTTAAATTCAAACGCACTCCTATCAATTACCAGAGTAGAATTTCCGTCGCATTTTCTCTCCAAAACCTGTAGGACATAATCCTCTCAATTCCCGTCACCAGAGGTTTTGGCCCCTTTGTTATAAGTTTATCTAAAACACCCTTTGATGACGACGTTCACGGCAGCCGATATTAAGTTTGTCGTCTCGTGGTGTTTGGTAAAGGACTGAGTTCAGTGAGCGCTGGTCGATGGAGAGTAAATATGTCTGTTGGAGATTGCACTATGGAACAAGCAATTTATTTACACCTACATAGTATAAAACAAAGTCGGTTCCCACCGTCTGTCCCTCTGTATGCTTAGATCTTTTTAACTAAATAACGGATTTTAACATACCATCACGCCTGTATTCCCCGAAGGGTTAGGCAGAGGTGTAACAATGTACACTCACAGTTCGTCGGTATGTTTCGGTCCCATGTAATAGGGGGCGAGCCTATTGCTATTAACCGGGCACAAATCCTAACTCCGAGCTGCTACTGAGAATTTCATAAAAAAACCCAATAACACTTTTTGCTCGACCTGGGAATCGAACCCAAGACCTCTAGCGCAGCAGTCGCGCTTAGGACCACTAGGCTACCGAGGCAGTTAATTTAATCAATCAGAATTTTAATGCTATCTATATCAATAGATAGAGTGATTCAAGTGGAAGGTTTATGTGTATAGAACGTCACGCTACGACAAACGGGAGCGTAGCAGTAACCAAGGATTTAAGTGAAGGCGAATAAAACTGACATATACAAGAATAATCTGTACTAATATTATAAAGCTGAAGAGTTTGTTTGGTTGAACGCGCTAATCTCAGCAACTGCTGGTTTGAATTGAAAAAATATTTTTGTGTTGGATAGTCCATTTATCGAGGAAGGCTTTAGGCTTTATAACATCACGCTAGGGCACATGGGAGAGGAGAAGTAAGCACAGACGTAAATTAACGCGGGTGAAAAAAACCACGCGAACGGAGTCGCCTGCAGAAGCTGGTTTAATATTGTTCCCTTTTTCAAAAAGTAGTTTCATACGGAGAAGTATGAGCAAGAAAATCAATACGTTTTCTTTCTTCTTGTTCTACGTTTATATTCCTTAAAATGTTATCGCCAAGTGAAAACAAAGCTTAGGCACAAGGTTATAACGATCAAGTTTCATCAAACACGTTTCTGTAGCCTGATACGGGAAATTGGCCTTTATTTGGCCTTGTAAAGACACATCCCTAAGAGATAATAAATTAATATTGTGTAACACAATACTTACTGGGTGTCTAAGTGGGTAAGAAGTTTCTGAACTCTCACCCCGTGTGGTCGATCTTGGAGATCTTTAAATAGTTTTGACATGTTCCTATATGCAGAGACAAATTTGCGTAAAAAGATCCTTGAGATAGCGAAGATTATATAACATACCATCACGCCTGGATTCCCGAAAGGTTAGGCAGAGGTGTAACAATGTACATCCACAGTTCGCCGGTATGTTTAGGTCCCATGTAATAGGGGGCGAGCCTATTGCCATTAACCGGGCACAAATCCTAATTCCGAGCTGCTACTGAGAATTTCATAGAAAAACCCAATAACACTTTTTGCTCGACCTGGGAAACGAACCCAAGAACTCTAGCGTAGCAGTCGCGCTTAGGACCATTAGGCTAACAAGGCAGTTTTTTTTGACATCTCGATTCACTAACTATTTATTGATTTCAAAGCAAATAAAAATCTAACTGCCTCAAATGGAATTATTGTTCAATGGTGTAATTTACCCAATAAACGGGTATGTGCTATTTGGTCTGTTTACACCTTGTAGGCTAGGTATATAAACAATACAATTCCTACATAATATGAAACAAAGTCGCTTCCCGCCGTCTGTGCGCTTAGATCTTTTAAACCCGGGTGTCACCATTGTGTGGATCACCCCGAGGATACGGTGGAGCACATCGTGGCGGCCATCGACGGCGGCGAACTCTTGCGTCCGGCCCTGGTGCAAGCCATGGTCCGGAGCGAGAGGGAATGGGATGCAGTCGCCTCCTTATGTGAGGCAGTAATGCTAGAGAAGGAGTCGGCGGGACGGCTGAAACAGAGGTTCTCGCGTCCCAGCCGCCGCGGTAGACGCTCTGGACGTCGGGAGCCGCGAGACGACTCCCGGCCACCGTAGATACGAGCCTGTGGACGGTGAGTAATGGGTATCTCACCGTCCTTACGTTTAACAAAACGACAGGCCGTGTCGACGGCGCGTTCGTGTTCCACGCGAGCCTCAAAGAGATGTCAGCATAGGGAAGGGGCCACTGAGGGCCGATGCCTGCCGGGGCTGCGGGTTGTTCGTAAGAGATACCGCGCCCCCGGAACGCGAAGGGCACAAGAAGGAACATGGGTGGGTTTCAGTCAGTAAAAGTCTGACACTCCCTCCCGCCCCGCCCAGGGCAGGAGAAGTTTATTTGATGATTTCCCACCCCCAAAAAAAAAAGACCTTTTAAACTACGCATCGGATTTTAATGTAGTTTTAATCAATAGATAGAGCGATTAAAGAGGAAGGTTTATGCGTATAGAACATCACGCTACAATTAATGGGAGCGGAGCAGTAACCAAAGACGTAACTTATAAAATACAGACATACATATACAGTGAGCTTACGCGCGACGAAAATTCCAGCGTAATTGAAAGCAGCGTTATACCCAAGTCTCGTGCGACGCGAGATTCATAAAAACACAACAAATTGTAATAATAATATTTGTGAACGTCTCTATGCTGGAATTGTTGCAATATGGCCGCCGAATCTCGTGTAGGGTTGTCGCAACTATAAATGAGGAAAAATATTATTGTGACTATTTCTGATTATTGTTTTATTTAGTAATAGTAACACAAAACTTTTGAATAATATTTAAATCACAAAGTGTGTAATTAAAAAAAAAAAGGAAAGTTCATAGGGCGTCAGTAAACTCATCCGCATTGCTGTCAATGGGGCGAGCATTGCCACGCAGTATGGCAATGCTGATTCTGTCTGTTTTGGTTTCATAAATATTCTTTTCGCTTGGTAATCTGTGTGATAGGGTTACGTAGTACCCATACCAGTCTCCTACAAAGTATGCAGTTTCTTGCCCATTCTTCTCCATACGAAACTAGCTTTTAGAAGGGGCAACTAGATTTAATTATTTTTTATGTATGACGTTCAAAAGTGTCTTGGTTTAATTGAAATATATAATTTGCATGACTTTGTCAAAGGGTTATTAAATTTATGAAGTTAATAATTACAAGCTTCTAGTCGTGATTTCGTCTGCTTAGAGTTAAGAATTAAGCCAAACTTTGTCTTATGGGAACACAAGATCAATGTGCATCAATGCATTGGGCAAAAGCTTCCCAAAGTCCTTCCAGCTATTCTTTCTTGCGCAACCTTGAACCTCAGTGCGAGTCTAGGTCGTCTCGCCCTGGACCTGCATCAGCAACGCCGACCATCCGCAGGCACCAATTGTGCGGAGACTTGCCCAGCTTGGTCGCTAGGCATACGGCAGACGTGACGTGGCGTGACGTTTTTATGGTTTAAACTAAATAAATGCTTAGACATGCCAACTTTGTCTCTGGGATGGCAACGCATTTGCAAGGCGTCTGGTATTGCAGATGTCTATAGGTAGCGGTGAACACCTGACATCAGGGAAGCCATCGGCTTGCTTGCCATTCAACGAAATATTTTTAAATAAAGAAGTAATAAAAACGCTTGCGTACCAGCCCTACCGACATACGCGATGTAATATCAGAAATGAATCCGTTTTTGTGCTTTGATTAGGTGTCCGTATACGAATGTGCGTTTATCGACTCCATCGACGTACCGGATAACCGGTTACCCTGGTATCTGCCTCGCGCCTTATGCCATGGTGTGTGACGTCATAGGACATGCTGATCTGTGCAAAGGTTGTGCTAATTTTTTCCTTCTTTTATGAAATGTTTTGACAATCATTAAGTTGAGATTAAAACCGTCAGGCTAATGTGTGGCCAACGGAAAGTCGGCAACAATGTAAATGTTGGTTCTCAACAATATCTTATGAAACATAATATAAACATTAGCAATGTAACATAAGTTAGAGAGGTACTTGTTTATCTGAAAAGCGGTCCTAAGCGCGACTGCTAAGCTAGAGGTCTTGGGTTCCATTCCAAGGTCGAGCAAAAAGTGTTATTGGGGTTTTTATGAAATTCTTAGTAGCAGCTCGGAGTTAAGATTTGTGCCCGGTCAATGGCAATAGGGTCGCCCCCTATTACATGGAACCTAAACACACCGGTGAACTGTGTACATTTCTGCCTAACCCTTCGGGGAATACAGCCGTGATGGTATGTTATATCTGAAAAAGCTTACAACGGGGCAGCTATAAAAACAACTAGAAATGCATTATTTAAAATTAATTATTTACACACTTTTGACAATAACTGTTGGCGTATAACTGTGGCAATAACTGTTGATTCCCGCTCTGTACCAATACTTATATGACGTATACGTAGTTACTCCAGGTCTGGTTGTTTGTGTTTATGAGAAAACGAACTGACGAAGTTTTGGAAAAAAAAAGAAATTGTCAAGAAGTCAGAAAAATTTAAGCTAATTACTCGTTACAAAACCAAGGTAGGTCTCTAGTCTCTATGGAAAAGAATAAAGAAGAAACTCCACGGTAACTCATTTTTAATCAAATCTTCGTATCACCCCTTACAAGTTTCAAAAGATGGGAAAATGGATGATAATGGTATTGAAAACAAAACGTTTATTATGCGCATAATAATGTGATTCAAATCGAATACATTTACTAGTTACCGGTGCATCGACAAAACAATGTTGTTTTGTCGTATCTCTTTGGAAAATGTCGCGGAATGAACCAAACTATTTGACGAAGACCCTCCGTGAAGGCTTAGTGGCCTCCCATGAATGAGGTTGCCAACATTCACGACAAAGGTGCGGCCGTAACCATATTAATGTAACAGTTGGAAGAGACATCGTAACGATAACTTTAACCATGGATTCAGTACATGATGTCCTCAATCGTCCCCAAAGCGATGAAATTTTCGTCGATTATTATATTAATGTCAACCTAATAATAGGTTGATATTCAAGAGGTCTTTGAAGAGGAACTTAACCCTTTACTAATATAGAAAAGGCACGAGCACTGATCACGTCGCTTGCTGTACGCGGCTTGGCGATTTTCAAACGTTTATTGATTTAGTCCAGGTTCCCTCACTATCTTTACCATCACCGATGTTAGTGATGCCCAGAACACCTAAATATAAAAATGTACATGTATATGAAGTGAAAAGTCACATTGATACAGGCCGGTATCGAACCCGGCGGGAATAAAATAAACCACTGGGCCATCACGAAATCTTCCTTAATTAAATGAAAACGGTCAATCAAGAATCAAGTACTGAACTAATGATACTTCCACGCCATATTGCCTAAATCTACAAAAATCTTGCTAAAAACCACAAACTTAATTTACTCCGTCCAAATCCAAAATGTCCATGACCGAACCAAAATAAAGACTTGAAAAAAAATTGTGTTATCAATGAAAAAAAAAAACTCAATCCCATTCCTCGATGCGACGGAATTAGCGACCCATAAACCTTTTCACAGGAAATGCCATTTGCTAATTGAAATTAAATTGCTGAATTGTATACGAGATTTTTTTCATCCATTTTCTACTTTTCACTGTTCTTTGGACTACATACAGCTGATAAGATTGACAAGCTTGTAAGTAAGTCTGTTTGCATGGGGTCTTAGGTCGGGCAAAAAGTGCTATTGGGTTTTTCCATTAGGAAATTCTCAATAGCAGCCCGACGTTTCGAAGTTGGTCGTGTGAAACCCCCGTGTCTCGGAATGTACTGGCTGTCATTCTTTGAACGTAGTCAGAAGCCTGAAAGCCTGACAACCAGGATTACCAAGAGGTATTGTATTGCCCACTAACTGGGTTGTGGTAGTCAGATAGGCAGTCGCTCCACGTTATACACTGGTGTTCAGCAGCATCTGGTTAGGCCGACCTCAACATAGTTAGGAAAAGGCTAAGCAAATGATTATGAGGTTTTTCCATTAGGAAATTCTCAGTAGGAGCCCGGAGTTTGGAAATTGGTGGTGTGATGCCCCCGTGTCCCGGAAAGTACGTAAAGCTCGCGAACACTTGCATAAGTAGTTGGCAGACTCGTCCCACAATTTTTTTTTTTTTTTTTTTTTTATTTTTTTTTTTTTTTTTTTTTTTATTTTTTTTTTTTAAATAAAACGTTGCCCCACTCTAGGAATTTCTCCTGTGTCGTGGGTGCGTTTACAAACATATAAACTCACATACACAAACAGCCAGACCCGGAACAACTATCTGTAGGCCATACAAATATTTGTTCCGTGCGGGAATCGAACCCGCGACACGCAGCGCAGCAGCCAATCGCTCAGCCACTGCGCCAACTGTGCCGTCAATTAATTTGTTATATTTCTCCACCTATGTATTTTGATCTCTCTCTACTTTGTATAGTTTGTTTGTATGTATTTAAATATGTTTTTATTATTATATTTTATTCTTGGAGATTTTCAGTTCGTCTTCCTTGCACCTACTATGTTTTGTCTCTGCATCACCGTAAGGTAGACTGGTAGAAAATACCTAAGGCGTTAAGTCCGCCTTTATACGGTGTATTTTTTTATTTTTTTTTTTTAACATAAATAAATAAAGCCGTTGGTCCACCGCCTGATCTCTCCCCGGTTATCTCGATAGCCGTCTCATCGTACTATGAAAGTGAAGGAACATGGTGTGCATCTGTGTTTGCACACACACTTGTGCACTGTAATATCTCCTGCGTATTTGGCTATTGTAGTCTCTCCTGAAATGAGCTGCTGTGACCGAAATTCAGTCGGGAGGATCTTACTGAACCATTTATTAACTCATCCGTCAGCCGTACTCCGGAAAGGCACGACTTTAGGCGCCATTATAATAATGACGGTAAATTCATGCATGTCTGCCCAAACTGATTGTTCATGAAAGCTGAGCCACCTTACAGTTACGTGTGTATCCATTCTTAGCTGAATGAATTAGGGATTGATTACTGAGCGTTAGAATCTGAATGATTGGATTCGTTGTAAGCTGGCAATGTGCCAAGAATTGTAGGCAGATATTGTTTCCGTTCGTTCTTTGAGGGTCAATGGTGGAGTTCTCGAGAATTAATGGGTTAACGATGCTGTACTGTTCGTTTTAAAGAGTATTACTAGCCAAAATTATGACTTTATCCTGATCTGGAAAGATCGATATTTGGAAACCTAAAACATGGCGCTATCCAGAGCTAAAGATTGAGGTTCTGTATCTGGGAAGGACCTGGTAAAGGTCGCGGGAAATCGCTGGATGCGGGAAGGAACGGTCATTGTGGCTAACTTTAGGAGGGGCCTATGTCCAGCGGTGGACTTCTTTAAGTTGATATAATGGTAATGATGATGATGATGTGGGAAATCCGTGTTGTGCAATGAATTCTAACCACAATACACACTAGGACTAAGTGGCACGTATCGTGAATGCGTTTACAAACATATAAACTAACATACTTAAAAAACCAGATCAGGAACCTATTCAGCCATACATTTTTTGTTTCTCGCAAAAATCTAAAACGGGACTAGCAGCGCAATAGCTAATTGTTTATCTACTAAGTCAACTGCACCGTTAAAGGTCAGATAGTGACCTACATCCTACAGGCAGACTTCTTAGATTTTTTTAAGCGTGTCATATTATAGGATACTAAGTTCTGTCCGGGACTTTGTCCGCGTCAAAGCTGATACTGGCTGGAGAAGAATTAGAAGCTAGATTAATCTGTACTAATTATTAAATGGAAAGATTTTTTGTTTTTTATTTGTAATGAATAGTCGCTAAAGTTACTGGACCGATTTTAACAATTGCTTCAAAGTCATTTATTTCAATTAGACCATTAAAAGGCACTTTTGAACGTCAATTACATGTTAAAAATAAAAATATTGAATCTAGTTGCCCATTCCAAAAAGTACCTTCACCAATAGATAGCTACATTACATCTTCTGAGTAACATAGGCTATATAACATGACGCTACAACACACGGGAGTGAAGCAGTAACCAAAGACGTCACTAAACGCGGGTGAAATAAGCCATGCGGACGAAATCAAAGGCAGGTCGCTAGTATCTTTTTATATGTCAAATTTTAGCAAATTCCGTTCGGCCGTTGAGCGTGAAAGAGTATCAAACATCCATCCGTCCATTCATCCTCACAAATTCTCGCGTTTATAATAGTCGCAGGCTGTGGGATAGAAGATATAGGATGTAATAGGATTCTTTTTAGTGGAATGTGTGCAAGACAGGCCGCTTATATGGTGAAGGGACTCGCCGATGGTGGTTCAATACCGATCGGAGACGCGGACCATGCGTCAAGTGAATACTCATGGTAACAGGCGGAACCGTGGGGTTTAAGTCGATAAAAGTCCGAGATAACCCTCCGTTCACCCCAGTCGAGGGGCATTCATGAGGAGTTTTCAGAGAAAACCAAAAATACAAGGATATGATAGGAAGTTTAGCTTATTTTTACGTCACGAACCTTTTAAACTCATAGCTTACACTATTTTCCATATCGACGCCTATCTGCCCTCCAGGGAGTAATGACAAACCGCAAAACTTTTTCGAATCTACCCACTTCTGGTTCAATTTTTTTTTATTTACGATCGTTCCTATCATAAAGTTATATCATAACTTCGGATTATTGACTTTGATTCAACAATTTATCTCGAAATTGATTTATAAGGGCGGGTAGGGCAGCCATTTTTTTTGCGTACCTTATTTTTTAGTTCGACTGAATTCTTCTTTATGACTTTTTATGGGGCGATGATGGTCTTGAAGTAGGTATATAGGGGGGAGGATGTTGAGATTGATGTTTACGGCTGCCATCTTTTTTTAGGGTTCCGTTACGACGTTGATGAAGCTTGATGCTTGATATGAAAGAATAATTTAAATCAATACTAGCTATGCTTGATTTTTGTAACATTTTGGTGAATATCTTTACAACGCTATAGTTCTTTTACGATTAAATATAAAGTATATACATACCATCACACCTGAATTCCCCGAAGGGTTAGGCAGAGGTGTAACAATGTACACCCACAGTTCGCCGGTATGTTTTAGGTCCCATGTAATAGGGGGCGAGCCTATTGCCATTAACCGGGCACAAATCCTAACTCCGAGCTGCTACTGAGAAATTCTTAGTGAAAAACCCAATAACACTTAATATAAAATAAAGCAGACTATAAGCCGTATACATAAAAAAAATATTACTAAAATGTAGCTAGTTATTTCAGCAATATAACCGGAAAACTTCTGGTATATTATAATATGCATAACTAGTCATTGTCCGCTCATTTATTTGTTCTCAATTGACCCGAATAAAACACGTCAAATAAATACAAAAACATTTCGTTTATTTACTTACAAACACATACATAAACTCACGCCTTTTTCCCATGGGGGTGGGCAGAAAAAAAAGAACGCCACGTGCTACGATCCTTACACGATTCTTTCGCGTCGTCCACGTTCATACATCTGTTCATATAAGCACGCCGGTTACGAGTACTGCGCACCCGACCTTTCTGGAGAATCTCACCAATTAGGTCAGTGTAGGTGTTTCTAGGGTGTAGTCTGCCACATCTGCCATATAAATCCTTTTTGTTTACTAGATCTAATGCTATAATATTTTTACACCAAGAGGTCTCGTGTTGCCCAGTTACTAAGTTGTGGATGTCAGATAGGCAGTTCCTCTATGTAAAACACTGGCCATCAGCTGTTACACGGATAAAACAAAAAAAATATAAGTCATAAAGATGTAGACTTTTTTTTTTGGATGGGAAATTATCAAATGACTTCTTCTGCTCTGAGTGGAGCGAAAGGGAGTATCAGACTCTTACTGAATAAAACCCATCGGTGTTCCTCTTAATGCCCTTAGCGTTCCAGGACCGCGGTGACTCTCGAACAAACTCCGCAACGCTGGAAAGGTTTGGACTAAAATGTAGAATATTATGGCATAAACACAGATAACAAACATAATGGTAAGAGGCTTTGCATATTTTTAGTATACTGTTGTTTGTTTTACCTGTAAAAATAAATAAGTAGTATTTTACTTAAAAAGACAAAAAAAAATACACTAAAAACTTTGAACTTTTTTAAATACCTTAGTTAACAGCGACATCTGCCGTCTCAACGAAAAACTAGTAGACCCATCGATGTATCTTAGAAGCGACATCTAGTTTCACGATTTGTACTAATATTGATCTTGCCATTTGATTTCTACTTGTGCTCATAGATGGCGCTACTATGCTGTTCAGATCTTTTAGCTCTAACTTTGATTCATACGAAGGGAGGTTTTTGTCCAGCAGTGGGGCATTGTAAGTCAACGGAAAAGGTAATTATGTACGTAATTTACCAGTTAAATTAAAAACAGACACTTCATTTTTAAATATTTGTATAGAGCATAGATGAAAATTCAATATTTAAATTGTCATATAAATATCTTTCGCTATGGTTTTAAAATTAAAATGGAGTTGTTGAATGTTACAGCTGTTTTGCAATAATTTTCTTGATATTATCAGTACATTGTTATTAAACAAAGAATTAATTCGTGGAGTTCCTGGCTTATTCTTCTCCATAGAGACCTACGTTTTGTAACGAGCAACTAGCTTCATCTTTCAGGCTAACTGACCGAGCCCTTGACAATTCAAAAGTGTCAGTAAATGGTCTAATTATTGTAATAAATTATTTGACTTTGACATAACTACATTGATTTAGACTGTCAGCGCACGTCAGATAATCGCTAACCGATTTTTTTTGTCGGAGAGAATGAATACTCAATTTTAATATAACAACGCACACGTCCTATAAAAGTCGGTCCCACGAAACTATGGATTTATCGGACTGTCCGATAATCGGTCCTACAAAAAGTTGGACATGGGCGGAGGCCCTTAGAAGTATTATAGTACTAGCAAGGTACTTACCTTTAGCTACTGGTTGTCGTTAAACAAACTGGTTCCAACAGCCGAAGGATGTGGAGACTTATCTATAGTCTAGACAGATTACCCGTTGATAATTAGTTAATTGTGCTTTGTATTCTTTTTTTGTTGTAGGTAGTGTAAAAATAATCATTTGCTTAGCCTTTTCCCAACTATGTTGGGATCGGCTTCTAGCCTAACCGGAGGCAGCTAAATACCGGTGTTTTGGAGCGACTACCTATCTGACCTCCACAACCCAGTTACTGGGCAACACGATACCTCTTGGTTGGAGTGGTTGTGAGAGTTCCTGGCTTCTGACTACTCCGGGCTGCTACTGAGCAAATCATAATGGAAAAACCCAATAACAATTTTGCCCGACCTGGTAATCGAACCCGAGATCCCGTGCTCATCAGTGTAATAAATAATGAACGAACTAAATATTAAAATAATTTGTTTCGGTTAAATTGAATTTTATATTGTATAATAGAACGTTTCTTAGTAATAAATGTGTAGTTCTACGCTACGACACATGGGAGAGGAGCAGTAACAAAAGATGTAACTTAACGCAGGTGAAAAAAACCACGCGAAAGAAGTCGCTGGCAGAAGATAGTAGATAAATAAAAGTGTTTCCCCAAACAACTCCAAACTTATTACACGAAGTGTCATCATTATTTGCTTAGCCTTTTCCCAATCTCTTCAAAGTTAGAGTGATCAGGCTTCTCCTGGGTAAGCTCACTTCATCGTCGACTTTGTCTTTCTCACCTCTGCTAGGGTCAAGAGTCTACCCATATCGAAAAATAACAAACCAAAGAATAATAATAATATATTATTATCCTGGAAAGGCCACACAAATAAAATTGTATCACATATCTAGTCATCTATAAAACGACTCAAAGACTATGAATAGGGCCCCTCTATCTAAACTTTAACAAACTTTATAATGATTTTGTTAGATAAGTACAAATAACACGTTTGTGATCAGAGACGGCACAAATTATAGACAACGCCGAGTTGTTTGTCATGTATTATAGTATTAGGTAGCCCCGTAGGCTGTATTACGAGTGATTCCATGCATGGTACTGTTGATTTTATTATGAGAGTGTGATAGGGATCTCTAATGATTACTACACACTAGCTTTCTCCCGCAACTTCGGTTGTGTCAAAGTTAATAGGTATTATTTTCCCATGGCACCGTATATTTTTCTGTGATAAAAAGTAGCCTGTATGCTATTCCAGACTCTTATAGTAGTCGCCACAAGTCGTGAGCGTTAAGGTAATTATTGGGTTTTTGAGTTGTGTTCTGGATTTTTTGGGGCCCCGACTCGTGGCGACTCCATATCTATCTCTGTGCAAAATTTCATACAGAATCGTTCTGGGATGATGAGTAACAAACATCAAGACGGTCGGATTGTTAATAGTAGTAAGACTTTTTCTACCACGAAATCGTTCGCTCCAAAGTTAATAATAAACAATAGATCAATATCTATATGTGTGCATACCATCACGCCTGTATTCCCCGAAGGGTTAGGCAGAGGTGTACCAGTGTATATCCAAAGTTCGCCGGTATGTTTACGTCCCATGTAATAGGGGGCGAGCCTATTGCCATTAGTACTATTGTTATCATAATTTTTTTTTATTGTTTTATATTCAACTTCATTGTTTTCACATGTAGAAGCAACAAGAATATTGTAACCAAGATTTTGTAAAAACCAATTTGAAAAGACTGTCCATGGAGTTTCTTGCTCGTTCTTCTCCATAGAGACCTACATTTTGGAACGAGCAACTAGCTTCAACTTTTTGTATGAGTAACTTCTTGACAATTCAAAAGTGCCTGTAAATGGTCTAATTGAATTAAATGCTTTGACTTTGACTTTGATTAACCGGGCACAAATCCTAACTCCGAGTTGGTAATGAGAATTTCATTGAAAAACTCACCCAAGACAAAAACGCACCCAAGACCTCTAGCGTAGCAGTCGCGCTTAGGACCACTAGGCTAACGAGGCAGTTTATATATGTTTCTATTATATATGTGTGCGTTTCAGCTAATTTCGTTCAGCCGTTTAAGCGTGAATGAATAACAAACATTTATCCTCACAAACTTTCGCATTTATAATATTAGTTGGAAGTAGGATTGCCAATTATATCTAAAATCCATACAAAAACCAAATTATTATTCAATTCGTTTAAAAGTTCAATAACATTATTTGTGAAACCACGTATCGTATATTCGTAACATAATCCTGCCGGAAGCGCGTCACGCGACACGTGACGTTCCGGGAAATCCAACCGGAAGTGACGTCATAAAGGCTTAAGCGTCGGTGAAAAAAATTACCCGCGTTTTTGGCGGGAAACGAGTGACTTCCGGATCCGGGACGCCTTTACATGGAAGGTGTTGGATTGTTAGGGATTTGCGTTTCCGAATTATGGTGGGACACACGGATAAACTTATTATTGGAAGAAAGATGACGTTGTTTCAAAAAAGAGTAAAGCTTTTTAGTAGACGAAGCATATTATAATGTGACGGATTTTTTACTGAAGAAAAATATGTTTTAATTACTTTTATAATAATTAGAGCGGCCACCTGATGTTAAGCGATCACCGCTGCCTATAGACATCTGCAATACCAGAGTCTCATGTACAGTCAAATGTCTCATGTGCCTGTAATTACACCGGCACCCATACCCTTCAAACCGGAACACAGCAACGCTGCTTTGCGGCAGAAATAAGTATGGTAGTAGTATTTCCACGGACAAGCTCCTTCACAAAGAGCTCTACTGCTGCTTGACTAGTCCGACTGGTGAGTCGAAGGTCTTGGTCTGGTCCTGGGTTCAAATCCCAGGTCGGGCAATTAGTTATTGGTGCGTCACGCTCGTGGCTCGGAAAGCACATATAGGTTGGTCGTTGGCAGGGTAGTCAGAAACCTGTAATTCTGACAACCAGTCTTACCAAAAGGAATCATGTTGCCCAGTAACCAGGTTATGGAGGTCAGATAGGCAGTCACTCCATGTAAAACACTGGTATTTAGCTGCATCCGTTTAGACTGGAAGCCGACCCCAACATAGTCGGAACAGGTGTTTTTTTATTTTTCGGATTGGAAATCATCAAATGACTTCCCCCGCCCTGGGCGAGTGTCAGACTTTTACGGACTAAAACTCCTTGACTAAACCTTGTGCCCTTTGCGTTAGGGGGGCGCGGTGTCTGTTACGAACTACCCGCAGCCTAGGCAGGCATCGGCCCTGTGTGGCCCCTCCGATTTGCTGACATCTCTTTGAAGCGCGCGTGGAACACGAACGCGCGGTCGACACGGCCTGTCGTTATGCAACGTACTGACGGTGAGCTACCCATCGCTCACCGTCCACAGGCCCGCGTCTATGGTGGCCGGGAGTCGTCTCGAGTGGAAAAAGGCTAGGCAGATAATAAATTGGCTAGTCTCCATTAAGATTGGCCGCCACGACCGAAATTCTGTCAGGAGAATATTATTATCCCTTAAGACTGTAATAATATAAAACCAAATAGTGTTATTTCATATTATTAACACACTGTGCTTGAATACTAAACAATGTCTCGTCTTGTGTCATGTTAGTACTACTATTGTTTCTCGAATGTTTCTCACAAAGTTAAAAGTGAGAGTGAGTTTTGTTGAAATTAATATATCATTTCCGTGCACTAGAAGCTTCTCTTGCATCGTGGGTGCGTTTACAAACACATAAACTCCTCTACACAAAGAGCCAGACTCGGAACAACTGTCTGTCTGTCTTAATAATCAAGAAGTTGAAGCTAGTTGCTCGTTCTAAAACGTAGGTCTCCATGGAGAAGAACGAACAAGAATCTTTTTTTAATTTGATATTTCCGAAACCCTGGTTATAATGAGAGTCATACTGAATATCGACAGTTAATTATTTCGATACGGTACCAATCTGACCTACCAATCGAGTATTAATCGAGTGTGAGAATTTCGTTCGAGTTCCATTAGCAACGGCATTACGAGTGAAAGTTTCAGTGGCGACAGAACAATGTATTTATGAAATGTCAAACAGCTAGTTGTTTGTTGTTCTTGTAGTAGACATATTTTTGGTGAAATTTTAGCTTTGTGGGTCAGACAGAATTCTAAGTATTCAACTTTGTAAATTTTATTTAATGGTTGTAAAGCCTTTGAAATAGAATCTCAAAATGGATCATTTTATTTAATTTACAACTAAATTAGAAATGGTTTAAAAAAATATATTAAATTAAAAAAAAAAAAACAACTATATTCACACACATCGTCCGCGTGGCTAATTTCACCTGCGTGTTAAGTTAGGTACGTCTCTGATTACTGCTCCGCTCTGATTATTATTCCTGAGTTACATAAACTCAGAAATGATGTAGCTATCTATTGGTGAAACATTGTTAAAGTCGGACCAGTAATTTCGGAGCCTGTTCGGTACAAACAAGCAAACAAAAAAATCTTTCCTCTTTTTAATATTAATATAGACTATCTTCTGACCGTGATTTTGCGTGTATTTAAGTCGAGTACATCATAAATAATTACCTACGTCACTCATACCATCACGCCTGTATTCCCCGAAGGGTTAGGCAGAGGTGTAACAATGTACTCCCGCAGTTCGCCGGTATGTTTAGGTCCCATGTAATAGGGGGCAAGCCTATTGCCATTAACCGGGCACAAATCCTAACTCCGAGCTGTTACTGAAAATTTCATACAAAAACCCAATAACACTTTTTGCTCGAACCGAACCCAAGACCTCTAGCGTAGCAGTCGCTCTTAGGACCACAAGGCTAACGAGGCAGTTAATACTTTATTGCACAATGACGTAGACATTTTGTTTGTTTTCCTATCAGTTAAATATCTTTTTGTATCATTTAGGGCTGATTTTTCAATCGTTAGATACCTCTTAGCGGAGGAATAAATATGGCGGTTTGACAGTTTTTGTATAGGCGTTAAGTCAAACTGTCATATTTATTCTTAAGGTAAAAGTTATCTGACAATTGAAAAATCAGCCCTTGGTAGCTTATCAAAAATTTTCGTAGCAATGCTCTTGTACATATGGACGGTATTTGATTGTCTTATGCATCATTTATATTTTTTGAATGACTAACAAGCCGATGGCCCACCAATGTTAAGTATAGTCACCTCTGCCTATAGACATCTGCAATACCAGAGACCTTGCAAATGCGTTGCCATGCCAGAAGCAAAGTTTCAATATTGGCTATATTGATACACCTCGGTGGCCTAGTGGTCCTAAGCGCGACTGCTACGCTAGAGGTCTTGGGTTCGATTCCCAGGTCGAGCAAAAAATGTTGTTGTGTTTTTCTATGAAATTCTCAGTAGCAGCTCAAAGTTAGGATTTGTGCCCGGTTAATGGCAATAGGCCCGCCCCCTATTACAATGGACTTAAGCATACTGGCGGACTGTGAGTGTACATTGGTGCACCTCTACCTAACCCTGCGGGGAATGCAGGCGTGATGGTACGTTTTTATATTGATATATTATGTTGGGTAATTTGGTCAAATGGTCAGTTCTGCCTGTAAACTGAATGAAAATTAATAAAAATCTTTATTCCTTTACTAGTCGTACGTATCTCGGCAGAGCGTGAAGCAGCGCACAGAAACAGTCGATTCGCTCCGGAATGCAATATCTTTGAGCTAAGACCGAATAACTGCGAGGAATTCCGAATGAAAGTACCTAGTAGTTATCTACTACTAGATATATACAGGATGAGTATTTTAAAAGGTTACTGTTGGAGTACCGGAGGGTATTTGGATCAACATTTACATTTATTTAATTAAAACTATCATCATATCAGCTACAGGAAAGAAAGGAAAGAATGAAAAACCATTTATTCGGCGAAAGTGAGGCAACACAACATATTTTTTTACAAAATAAACAACAACAAACAAAACACAAAATGAAAAATTTTAAGTAACCCCCGACAGAAAAATAGACATCCCTACCGCAGCTAACAAAAGAGCTGATAACTTTGAAACAGCTTAACCGATTTCCATCAAACATAGCTAAGAACACTCTTGACTAATTCACCTTTCAAACAAAAAAAAAACAAAATCAAATTCGGTTCATGCGTTCGGGAGCTACGATGCCACAGAGAGACACACAGACACGTCAAACTTATAAAACCCCGTCGTTTTTGCGTTAGGGGTTACAGAAAAAAAGATCAAATAAATACTGCCTCGGTAGCCTAGTGATCCTAAGCGCGACTGCTACGCTAGAGGGCTTGGGTTCGATTCCCAGGTCGAGCAAAGTGCAAAGGGTTATTGGGTTTTTCTATTGAAAGTCTCAGTAGCAGCCCGGAGTTAAGATTTGTGCCCAGTTAATGGCAATAGGCTCGCCCCCTATTATATGGGACCTAAACAAACCGACGAACTGTGGGTGTACATTGGTACACCTCTGCATAACCCGTTGGGGAATACAAGCGTGATGGTATGTATTAAATAAATATTGTCTGCGATAGATTCACTTATGCGCCACCACCACGCGAAACGGCCGACGCTCAGCATGATGCTGATGCCGGGGCCCGTGCACGATGGCACTAAACCACGGCGCTGGTTTTCAGCGTAAACCGGGGCGTGCCGCTGTCCTCGGAATAAAGATTAGACGCCACCTGTAGTTCCGAGTTCAGGGACACAGACGCTGTTCGGCGCAACGCACATTAGGATCCATTAAATTAATAATAATTGCAATCCGTGGTGCTTGGCAATCTGGCCTTTACCTAGTTGTATACATCGTTTTGTGCCTATTGGCCTAGTTCTGTTCTGTCTTCTGCTTGTTTGGAGGGAAGTGGAAATTATATTTTTTCCTACTCCTCTGCTAATCTTTTCTGATTAATTTCGTTGTGGGATCCAAGACAGTTATATCGTTTCTCCGGGACTCGTCGAGCTTCATTGCCTCAGCGCTTTTCTGGCGGTATCTACTGTTGATTCTGGTTTACAGAAGTTGCAGTGGTTGGGAATAGTGGGGCGGGCTTGTCCCACAAAATAAAACAATGTTCGGCGCAACGCTCTTAATTTTTTATTGTATATACAGAACATACCATCACGCCTGTATTCCCCGAAGGGTTACGCAGAGTTGTACCAATGAACACCCATAGTTCGCCGGTATGTTTAGGTCCATACAATAGGGGGCGAGCCTATTGCCATTAACGGAGCACACGAGCACACATCCAAACTCCAAGCTGCTACTGAGAATTTAAAAGAAACTCACAAGAACATTTTTTGCTCGACCTGGGAATCGAACCCAAGACCTCTAGCGTAACGAAGCGGTTTTAAATATTGTTAAAAAGCTTGTATACCAAAGCTCGTTTGTTGCTTGTTGTGGAGTATACAGGGTGGTTTAAAAAAAATCTACATGTATACTCTTTTCAAATATATGTAGAATAGAATCAAAAAATGATACCTAAATGAGATGTAATCTTTCATGATTTCTGTTTCAAGGTACTTTGTGGTACGGTGTACTTCAAGGTAGTGGTTTTAAAACAGATATCGTATTGTATTTTTAATGACATTTATAACAATATTAGAACAACTGGTACGGAATATTCAAGCCGCCATCTTTGATCATGATATTTTTTGGAGTTCCGCCGTAGCCACTGTCATAACTATGCAAGTGCTTTTTTTTTGTATCATTGGATGACAAACAAGCCTACAGCCTACCTGATGTTAACTGGTCACTGCTGTCTATAGATATCTGCAATACCAGAGGCATTTATAATTGTAGTAAGATTATTAATTAGATTTTTCTTCTACTTCTTCCTTCGTTAACTGTCCCATTGGTCTCGTGGTCGCAAGCGCGACTATTGAGCGTGGGGTCCCGGGTTCGATTCCCAAGTCGGGTAAAAAGTGTTATTGGGTTTTTCCATTGTAAATTTCTCAGTAACAGCCCGGAGTTTGGAAGTTGGTGGTGTGACTCCCCCGTATCTCGGAAAGCACGCGAAACGCAAAGATAAACAAATTAAGTATCTTGACCTGGCTCGCGAGATGTGGGATGTGAGTACAGCAATCATTGTGCCGATAGTCATGACGGCCAATGGCGTAATAGCTAAGAGCCTTGATCAACAACTAAGAAGATTCTTGTTGGGCGGTTGGATCAATGGCTTGATTCAGAAAGCGGTATTCCCAGACACGGCGCGTATTGTTAGGAGATGCCATTCTCAGGACCCCTGACCGCCGGGTAGCTTGGACCCTGAAAAAAACTTACAATATGTATGTATGATAAACAAATGAATGTAGTTAACTGCCTTGGTAGCCTAGTGGTCCTAAGCGCGACTGCCACGCTAGAGGTCTTGGGTTCGATTCCCAGGTCGAGCAAAAAGTGTTATTTGGGTTTTTCTATGAAATTCTCAGTAGCAGCTCGGAGTTAGGATTTGTGCCCGGTTAATGGCAATAGGCTCGCCCCCTATTACATGGGACCTAAACATACCGGCGAACTGTGGGTGTACATTGTTACACCTCTGCCTAACCCTTCGGGGAATACAGGCGTGATAGTATGTTGTTGTTGTTAAAATAAAATAAAATTCAAGTGTCAACTCACGCTTGGCCGGTAGCATGACACTCATTTTTTTATATCAATATTTATTAACTTAGTATGAACAACTAACAAAATAAGTCTTGACAAAATTACATGGCAATTGTTTTGAACCAAATGTTCTTAATTTAAATGTAAAGAATAAATTTCAGGAAACGTGGATTTTTTAGCACATTGTCCAAGGCTTAGGCTATTACAGGGAAACTGTATCTATACATACATACATACATACCATCACGCCTGTATTCCCCGAAGGGTTACGCAGAGGTGTACCAATGTGCACCCACAGTTTGCCGGTATGTGAAGGCCTCATGTAATAGGGGGCGAGCCTATTGCCATTAACCGGGCACAAATCCTAACTCCGAGCTGCTACTGAGAATTTTATTGAAAATCCCAATAACACTATTGCTCGACCTGGGAATCGAACCCAAGCATAGCAGTCACGCTTAGAACCACTAGGCTAATGAGGCAGTTCTATATAGATAAATATAATTGTAATGTCTGTGCATAATGTCAAAATAACAGCTTTTTACTAAATGCATATTGTGAGTGTGTACAGAGTACACCATACAAAAAAAAAAAAATATCTGTCTCCTAAACGGCTGAACCGATTTTGACGAGACTTTCACTGGCAGATAGCTGATGAGTTAAGGAGTAACTTAGGCTTAAAAATAATTAGGGTTGCCCGCAAAACAACCATCGCTGAGAACCGACAATCATTCCATAAAAATGACCTCGGGTAGACTCGTCTTTGATGGAAACTAGCTTCCGCCCGCGACTTCGTCCATGTGGCTTGTTTTACCCGCGTTAAGTTACGTCTTTGATTTCTGCTCCGCTCCCGTGGGTCGTAGAGTGACGTTACTCAGGAATAATGTAGCTATCTATTGGTGAAATTTTTTTATAATTGGTCCAGTAGTTTCGGAGCCTATTCGGTCCAAACAAACAAAAAAATCTTTCCTCTTTATAATATTATAACTCTCTCTCTCTCTCTCTCTCTCTCTCTCTCTCTCTCTCTCTCTGTACTGTGTACGATTTACTGTAATAACAGTACAGAAAATAATAAAGAGATGTACCAATAAGGTCATAGTGATTGGTACATGTACATACAGCCTTATTTCGGCAGTAAATAAAGAGTATGTTTTGTATTTATTTTTACTTTTAATTTTACATTTTAGTTATTCATCGTCTTATGTACTTCACTGTGTATATCGGTATATATATCGCGTTCACCTGAGATATTATTTAGCAGTAAGACGAAGGAATTATATACTCTTTTGGGTGGATAAATACTTAAAAGAGTGAGTTAAAATATTCGGGTAAGATTATATTTTCATTATTAGTCTTGTATTTTTAAAATAACACTATGTATATTTATATAATTATCATTTTAATTATTTTATTAATTAAAAAAATAATTTAACAAGAAAAACTAAAAATAATAAATTTAAAAAATACTAGAACTAAATAGCATCAAAAAAATCAAATACTTACAGGTCATCTGTCTAATAGGTTCACTGATAACCTTAGTTTTATATAATCTATCATCATTTATTTCAATTTTGTAAATGTGAGTACCATGGAGCCATTTATTGATTAAATTTTTATGTGTTGGACACAACGAGCATGGTGGTTGAGGGCTTTGTCATGCTCACTTAAATGTCTCGCTGATGGTGGCGCGTGGGTTGGATTGGATTTGGTTCCCTTCAAGATGGTTGAGCTAAGTGGTGCTGATCCTCGCGTCATGTTTGTGAACGGGCGCTGTCAGTTAGGATTGGTTATCTCTTGACTGCTATGGCTTAAGTAGTACTTTATTATTATCATTATTTCTATTGTTCATTGTTTTCACATATAGAAGCAACAGTAATATTGTAACCAAGATTTTGTAAAAACCAATTTGAAAAGAGTGTCCATGGAGTTTCTTGCTCGTTCTTCTCCATCGAGACCTACGTTTTGGAACAAGCAACTAGCTTCAAGTTTTTGTTTGGGTAACTTCTTGACAATTCAAAAGTGCCTGTGAATGGTCTAATTGAAAAAATGTTTTGACTTTGACTTTGACACCCGCATCGCCGTCTAATGAGAAAGTGACAATTTATTACAAAAGAAAAAAAATATTGTAATTACGACCACTTCCTATAAATATTTCTGTGCATCGATCTTTGCCGTCTCTTCAGATACATCATGTATCGAAGATATTTTATAATAATTATGTACATTTGCAAAGAACTGGTATTTTATTCATTCGTCTATTTACTAACTTATCTAACTATTATTAATTGCCTCGTTAGCCTAGTGGTCCTAAGCGCGACTGCTACGCTAGAGGTCTTGGGTTCGATTCCCAGGTCGAGCAAAAAGTGTTATTTGGGTTTTTGTATGAAATTCTCAGTAGCAGCTCGGAGTTTAGATTTGTGCCCGGTTAATGGCAATAGGCTCGCCCCCTATTACACGGGACCTAAACATACAGGCGAACTGTGGGTGTACATTGTTACACCACTGCCTAACCCTTCGGGGAATACAGGCGTGATGGTATGTGTGTGTATTTATCCATACGAGTCTACCTTTTGGTAGGGGCCACAACATTAATTTTGTTTTCTTCAAAAGTGCCTTTGAGTGGTCTTATTGAAATAAATGATTTGACTTTAATTTAATGTATATTTTTTTCTTTCAGCAAATATGGTGGACGTGCAAACATTGATAACGTTAATTTTAACTGCGTTTAATTTTGACGGAACTGTATTCCCGCCACAGGCTAAGTTAACCAGTACGTACATACAGGGTTAAGTTTTTCTATACAAAACAAAAAAATACATAACAATCATCACGCCTGTATTCCCCAAAGGGTTAGGCAGATGTGTACCACAATTTAATAGGGGGCGAGCCTATTGCCATTAACCGGGCGCCAATCCTAACTCCAAATTGTTACTGAGAATTTCTTAGAAATACTCAATAACACTTTGCTCGACCTGGAAATCGAACCCAATACCTCTTGCGTAGAAGTCGCGCTTAGAACCACTAGACTAACGAGGCAATTCAAAAAAATATATCAACCTATTATTGTCTCACTGCAGGGCAAAGTCCTCTTCTCATACAGAGAAGGCACGAGCATTGAGCACCACGCTTGCTCAAGGCGGATTAGCGACCTTCACCGATGTCAGTAATGTTTACGATAAACTTAGAAAGTACACAAATTAAATTTGAAAAAGTCACATTAGTACTTGCCCGGTTTTGGAATCCGCACCCTCAATATTGAGAGGCGGGCGCCCCAACCACTGAACCATCTTAACTCAAAATGACCTAACTTGTTCTGTTTCAGATAACACTTCTTTTGATTACATCGTAGTTGGAGGAGGCACAGCAGGATGCTACATCGCCAGTCTTCTCGCAGAAGACCAGAAGAGCAGTGTACTTGTGTTAGAAGCCGGTGGAAATCCAACCGTGCTTTCTATGGTAAATTAAAATATCCTTAATAACTGCTCCGCTGGCCTCGTGGTTACAAGCGAGACTGCTGAGCGTGCGGTCCTTGGTTCGATTCTCAGGTCGAGCAAAGTGTTATTGGGTTTTTCTATGAGATTCTCAGTAGCAGCTCGAAGGATTTGTGCCCGGTTAACGGTAATAGGCTCGCGCCCTGTTACATGGGGCCTAAACGTAGCCGATTGCTAAGCATGGGGTCTTGAGTTCGATTCCCATCATAACATACCATCATGCCTGTATTCCCCTAAGGGTTAGGCAGAGGAGTACCAATGTACACCCACAGTTTGCCGGTACTTCTACTGCGGGCAAAAAGGGTCATTGGGTTTTTCCATAGGAATTTCTTTGTAGCTTGGAGTTTGGAAGTTGAAGTGTGATACCTGCGTTAAGTTACGTCTTTGGTTACTGCTCCACTCCCGTGTGTCGTAGCGTGATATTATATAGCCTATTCTATTCTTTATGAATCTCGCTGTCACATACAAAAAGATTCTTCCAATCCGACTGGTAACTGGTAGTTCCAGAGCGTTTAAATATACACACAAACATACAAAAAAATTCTTCAGCTTTTATTATATTAAGTATAGATTCGTGAGATGTTATGTATTGTTCGTAAAAAATCCTAAAGCTAATATATTCTCTTTCAGGCACCACCAGGCTTCGCTTTTTTGGCCAAAACACACATTGATTTTGACTACAAATCAACTTTCGATCCTGATACAGCGGGTGCTCAAGACAATAATACAAGACTAACATCCGGATTTGTTCTTGGAGGCAGCAGCGTCTTGAACCACTTAATAGACGCAAGAGGTATTGAACAAGATTACAATAACTGGGCTGACATCACAGGAGATGACTCATGGAAATATACAGAGTTCCTCAAATACTTAATTAAAAGCGAAAGCGTGAGGGATGAACAGATTGTTAAAGAAAATGGTGTGTACCACGGAACTGAAGGACCCGTAGGCAAATCGAGACTACTAAGTAGCGATGAGACTGTAACTGGTTATTTGAAAGCTAAAGCTGAAACTGGCAACCCAACACGCGAAGACTTAAATAGTAATACAAATACAGGTTATGCGCAACCATTGTACACAATAGCTAGAGATAATGAAAACAAAACTGGAGGGTTAAGACAGACACCATCGTATGTAGCCCTTAGCCCCATAAAAAACTATCCTAATTTACATGTATCTAGGAACACAACAGTAAAGATAATCATCTTTGAAGGCAAAACTGCGGTTGGCGTAGAAGCAGTTTACAAAGGAGATACTTATATTTTCAAAGCAAATAAAGAAATTATACTAAGCGCTGGCGCCTTCAATTCACCGCAGATACTACAGCTATCCGGCATCGGTCCGAAAGAACACCTTGAGGCGTTAGGAATAGAGGTTAAAGCTGATCTCCCAGTTGGCGACAATTTGAAAATACCGCCCGCGGTCGTTATGGTAACTAAGACTAAAAACCATTTCGTTCCATTGCTTAATGTATTCGATCTTATTCCAGCACTAAGCCCAACAAAGTTGCCTTTTCCAGTTGTCCTAGGCTTAGGAGCTTGGAACAAGTCTAGCAATGTACCTAATTACCTAGATATTAGTTTAATACTTGATCATGATACACCGTTTTTATTCATAGCATGTTCTTTGGTTCATGGGTATACCTCTGATATTTGTACCAGTTGGGTAAAGCAAACTGCATCCAGAGATGCCATATACAGTCTCTTAATTAACTTGGAAGCAAAATCGACAGGCACTGTTCGCTTGAACAGTACTGATATATTCGACGCTCCTATTATTACTACTGGTTTCTATAAAAACCCTAAAGATTTGGATTACTTTGTAAGGACTGTTAAAGACTACGTTTCATTAGTAGACGCGCCTTCCTATAAAGAGTTGGGTGCTGAAGTTGTTGGCCTCGATCTTCCTGAATGTGCTCATTTAGAGAATGGCAGTGATGAATTTTGGAAATGTTTAATTATTAACAGGACAATCTGTCCTTTTCTCTATACCAGTACATGTGCTCTGGGGGCTGTTGTGGACGGAAACTTGAAACTGAAAGGTTTTGAAAATGTTCGCGTGGCGGACGCCAGTGTGATCCCGGATATTATACATGGTACAACAAACTCCGCTGTCATAGCTTTGGCAGGGAGAGCAGCTGATTTGATTAAAGAAGAATCTGCCAACAAGTAAAAATATACTGTTAAAATACTTCATAGTTTACAAAACCCCAATTACAATGTTAAATAATGTTTCCTGTAACACCTAAATGATAAACGATAAAAAATTGCGCGATTTTTGTTTACCATGAATTTGGAACATTTCATGTTGTCGGCAACATGTTTCCAAACACAAAAACATGTTGCTGAAACATTGCCGCACAATTTTGTTTCTCAATAAATATGCAGTTTTGTTAAATCTTTTAGTGTAAGACAGCATTTATGACTGTTTTCTTGGATCATTGTAGATAAAAAATGTCTAATAATATTCTGTTTTCTATACAATATAGCCGTTGGTCGGAGCAGTCATTCGTCGTTCTTTGACAATCGTTATGAGTCAGAAGCCCGAAAGTTTGACAACCAGTCTTACCAAGGGGTATCGTGTTGCCCAGTAGCTGGGTTGTGGAGGTCAGATAGGCAGTCGCTCCATGTAAAACACTGCATTCGGTTAGGCAGACGATGAGCACCTTAATAAACAAATCAAATTAGGTTATCTCGTCTTCTGAACTGACATAGGTACATGTAATGTTTTGTTGCTTTGCCTATAGTTTGTGTTGTTTTGTTAAAAATAAAAACGTATTGCTGAAAATATATCCTACCTACTTTTTATTTACAATACTCAACTCAATAATATTTTTGAGTTTATTTTGTGTAATCATATTTATTTCTTGCGACCTCAAGACGAATCTAAGGACATATCAAAATAGGTGTAGCCATGGAGTTACGAGCGGACTCACGAACACACATACATACATCATCATCATCACCCTGCAACAGTCCTCTGCTGGACATAGGCCTCTCCAATTGCACGCCACTTAGTTTGACAACTCTCATCCAGTTGCTACCAGGTTTCCTGGGAAGATGTCCACCAAGCCTGATGGCGTCACAACTTACGCATGCTGATTTGCGGTCTCCCCTCAAGAACACGTCTATCTCAACAGTCATTGGTTCTACGGCTAATATGGCCGGCCCATTGCCACTTCAGCTTACTTATTCTAAAATCAAAGTCAAACCATTTATTTCAATTAGACCTATTACAGGAATTTTTGAATTGTCAAGAAGTTACATTTAAAAGTTGAAGCTAGTTGCTCGTTCCAAAGCGTAGGTCTCTATGGAGAAGAACGAGCAAGAAACTCCATGGACACTCTTTTCTTCCAATTTGGTTTTTACAAAATCTTGGTTACAATATTCTTGTTGCTTCTAAATGTGAAAACAAGATGAATATAAAACAATAAAAAAAATTGTACTAAAGTTGGAAGCCATGGCAGTTAAGAGATGACCAATCCCAGCTGCCAGCGCCCGTTCACGAACATGACGCGTGCATCATCACCATTTAGCTCAACCATCTTTCTACGGTACATATATACACATAATATCTATATAAAAGTCAAACGCATAACCCTCCTTTTCAGCTTCGCCGTCGGGTTAAAAGCAATAAGTAAAAAATTAACAACGCTGGAAAAGGCGTGAGTTTATGTTATATGTACAACGTTATACTGCCCCGCCATTTTATTTCTGCTCTGTCACTTCCGGCTGGTTGTCAAAGGGAATTCTGACAATTTAAATTTTGGTGGATTGCATCCGGTGTCTGTGGAGCTACGAAATGAAATTGGTTGAAAAAAAAAGATTCTACGTAAGTACCTTTGTAGTAATGTTGTGATGGCCCAGAGGTTAGAGGAGAGAGGAGACGCTCCACTCCCATGCATGAGGTTACGGGTTTTATAGTGAGCAAGTACCAATGTAACTATGTAACTTTTGACGGCACGGTTGGCGCAGTGTCTGAGCAATTTTCTGCTGCGCTGCGTGTCGCGGGTTCGATTCCCGCACGGAACAAATATTTGTATGGCCTAGAGATAGTTGTTTCGGGTCTGGCTGTTTGTGTATGTGAGTTTATATGTTTGTAAACGCACCCACGATACAGGAGAAATTCCTAGTGTGGGGCAACGTTTTTTTTTTAAAAACAATTTTTAAGTCAATTTTAAGTTGATCTTGGACGTTACTGACATCGGTAAAATAAAACTTTGTGTGCGTTTCTTAACCCGCATTAGGTTATGTCTTCGGTTACTGCTCCGCACCTATTGGTCCCATTGTGATATTATAACGCCTAAAGCCTTCTTCGATAAATGGACTATCCAACATAAAAATATTTTTTCAATTCAAACCAGTAGTTCTTGAGATTAGCGCGTTCAACCAAACAAACTCTTTAGCTTTATATTATCAGTATAGATAAAGTATGTAATCGCTAATCTGATTTGAGCATGCGTGGTGATGCCTCTCCTGTCTGAGAAGAGGCCTTATCTTGCAGTGGGACAATAATAGGCTGGTATTAAAGACAGAAAGAAAGACCTACCCTGACCTTATTGGTGAGGTTCTTCAAAAAGGTCGTGTGCGCAGCGCTCGTAACCGGCGTCCTTGTATTACCAGATGTGTGAACGTGGACGAGGTGAAAGACGTATGTGAGGATCGTAGCAGGTGGCGTTCTGTGGTTTCTGCCTACCCCCATGGGAAAATTGCGTGAGTTTATGTATGTAGGCTGATAATGTTATTACCTTTGAGTGTCTTCTATCCTCATTGTAAAATTAAATCTATATTAGTATAAGTCCATAATTATTCATTTGTTCATCACGCTACGACACATGGGAGCGGAGCAGTAACTAAAGACGTAACGTAACACGAGTTCAGCTAAACCGCGAGGTTTAGCAAAATATAATCGCTCAGTTTCGTAGCTCCTTACAACCATTCAGTACCACATAGTTTTAAAAATCTACCAAATGCCGAGCAATACCAGACAGCGGGAATGCGACCCCGTATTGTAGGAGCGTCATTATTACCTGAAACTGGATCCGGTTCGGAATAGTGAGGACGGAATTTCAAACATGGAAATAAAAATTGCGAACAGTTTTTTGACTGCATCGCTGTTTTAATTGTCACTAGCATGACTGTTGATCCATGAAGAGTTTTTAAGTAACAGCCCGGAGTTTGGAAGTTGGTGATGTGCCACCTCCGAGTCTCAAAAAGCACGTAAAGCCGTTATTCGTTTTTATTTTACAACTAAGTAGTGGGCGTCTGTGTTTCCGAAGGCATAAAAACATACATAAACTCACGCCTTTTTCCCCATGGAGGTAGGCAGAAACCACAGAACACCATCTGCTCGATCCTTATATACTTCTTCGCATCGTCCACGTTTCTGAACGCATTCAACCCTAATCTCTTCAAAGTTAGAGTGAATAGGCTTCTTTCTATCATCGACTTTGACCTTATCACCTAGACCAGAGCCAAAAGCAAACCCATCTCAATTAAAAAAGATAAGAAAGACTGCAGAAAAATATCTCTTGATTAACATAACATACCATCGCGCCTGTATTCCCCGAAGGGTAAGGCAGAGGTGTAAAAATGTCCACCCACAGTTCACAGGTATGTTTAGGTCCCATGTAATAGGGGGCGAGCCTATTGCCATTAACCGAGCACACATCCTAACTCCGAGCTGCTACTGAGAATTTTGTAGAAAAACCCAATAACACTTTTTGCTCGACCTGGGAATCGAACCCAAGACTTCTAGCGTAGCAGTCGCGCTTAGGACCAGATCTTTTGATTACTTTTATAATAATTAGAGCGGCTACCTAATGTTAAGTGGTGACCGCTGGCTATTTACATCTGCAATACCAGAAGCCTAGTAAATGCGTTGACATCCCAGAGACATTGCTGAAATATCTCATTTGCCTGTGAATACACCGCCACCCATACCCTTCAAACCGGAGCACAGGAACGCTGCTTTGCGGTAGAAATAGATATGGTGGTAGTACTTCCCCGGACTAGCTCCTTCACAAAGAACTCTACTACTACTTGGCCCTTGTGAGGGGAGGGAGTGCACCTGTGTTTACGTACACACTCGTACACTATAATATCTCCCGCTTACTTGGCTAGTCTCCTTTGAGATTGACCGTAATGATCGAAATTTTGATGATAATATTATATGTATTGTGTCTAAACTTTCAGATCCTGCTAGAATTTTTCTCAAATAAACGGCAAGTTAATAATTTAACGGAAACGAAGAAATTGAACCGATTACAAAATCATTAATTCAAGTCTTAATTCACGACACCATGACAGACAAAAACGCTAGGAGCTTTGTCACTTTCCCTATTTAGAACAATAAGTCACCACCCAGGCGTTGAACTGTGAACCTATTGTAAATTTGACACAGTACGTTGGGGACTATGGGGTGACGAGTTCAATGACCCCAATTGTTCAACATAGGTATAACCGAAAGTTGTTTAACGCCAATTTGTACCATAAACTTGAGTTACGGTTAATTGCTTATACAAGATTTTAAATCCTCCCTGAACTACCTCATTAGCCTAGTGGCCCTAAGCGCTACTGCTACGCTAGAGGTCTTTGGTTCGATTCCAAGGTGGAGCGAAAAGTATTATTGGGTTTTTCTATGAAATTCTCAGTAGCAGCTCGGAGTTAGGATCTGTGCTCGTTTAATTTCAATTTCAATTTTCAAAACATTTGTTTCAATTAGACCAATCACAGGCACTTTTGAATTGTCAAGAAGTTACCCATACAAAAAGTTGAAGCTAGTTGCTCGTTCCAAAGCGTGGGTCTCTATGGAGAAGAACGAGCAAGAATCTCCTTGGACACTCTTTTCAAATTGGTAACCCTCTGGGGAATACAGGCGTGATGGTATGTATATATGGGATGGAAGTATGGATAAGTGTGAAGGTACATCCAACCTAACCCGCTGACCGTCTCGTTTCATTTCTTCAAATGACACAAATCCATCTGCAGGTGCTAACTCCACCTTGCGACAGGTGAATGCTTGAGCAGTAAAAACGTATTAATTCTTATTTCTTCACCTGTTGAGTTTTATAATTACTACTATTAGTTACTGGAGGGTTAAGGGGGATACTGAGATGCTGAGGATTGATCTCCTCTTAGTTGCTCTCTGGACACGGATCCTTCGAGAAGTACCTGTGTTGCAAAGGCCGAGAGACGTTACCTAGGTGCCTTCATTGTCTGGACTGCCCCGAGGATACGGCACACACTGAAGAAGTGCCCAGTTTCGGCAGCGCAGCTCCATAATCTCGTCCCAGCGCCAACTGCGGTTAACCTCTCGTTCTGTCAAAGATCGGGAGCAAGAGTGCATGGGACGCCGTCACCGTCTTTTGCATAGAGGTGATGGCCGCCAAAGAGGCGGCGGTACGGATAAAAAGTAGCCTATGTACTATTCCATATTATAATCTGTTTCTGTTCTAAAATTAATCTAGATCCGTTCAGCCGGTCTAGGGCTACAATAATAGTAAGATTTAACTTCTTACAACAATTTCTTTTTTTTACCGATTTCAAAATGGAGGCGGTTATCAATTCGGATGGTTCTATTTTTTTTCTATATGTTTGTGCATAATTCCGTCGTATATAGACAGACGGGTTAACAAAATTCTTTTTTTTGTTTGAAAGGGGTTCATTCCGAAATGGTCACATGTAAATTTCATATAGACCTGATGATGGATTCCGGAGACAGGCAACGGAACTCTTCAAAAAATTACAGCAAATCAACCGCGATTGCTGCCATTGCATAGATAGGCATTGCTGTTTGTTAATTTTATCAAAATTGCTTAAGTAGTTTGGTAAAAAAAAAAAAAAAAAACTGAAAAAATATGTAATCCAAGTAAGTTGTGACTTTTAAGTGGTATCTTGTTAATTTACGTAGTACTCGTATTACTGTTCCTTCATGGATTTGGATGACAGAAGGTTGATACTAAAAAGCGAAACATATTTTAACTTTCAGCTTTACTTATTACTTTTCCACAAAATAAAAATCTGTCCCGTAAACAAAATAAAGTCTATGAAGAGCTTCCCCTTAACGGCGCACGCGTCGCGCACCTGTCTGTGTCGCGTGCCAGGAGGCTGCATCTCAACGAGCTCATATTGTGTACCACGTAACTCATAAGAGACTAGCGTTTTGTACTACTGTGAAGGTTGCACATCGCGACATGCTAGCAGAAATAGCTTTGACTCAATACGACTATAAAATTGCTTTCATAGGGAGGCAATTCAAAAAATCCGTCCAATTGCGAGTCGGAATCGCTAACGAAAGGTTCCATACAATTACCTATAAAAAATTTAAAACAAATAACACGTTTGTTGTATGGGAGCCCCCTTCAATATATTTTATTTCATACTGTTTCCTAGTATTTTTTGTTATTGTCCATGTAATTCCAAACAATCAGGCGTTTTCCTTTTTTGAATTTCGAATGTAGGATAAGAAACAATTTTTTATATAGGGGACTTCTTTGGCCATTCTCAAGTCAGATACATGTAACATACCATCACGCCTGTATTCCCCGAAGGGTTAGGCAGAGGTGTAACAATGTACACCCACAGTTCGCCGGTATGTCTAAGTCCCATGTAATAGGGGGCGAGCCTATTGCCATTAACCGGGCACAAATCCTAACTCCGATACATACAATACAACATACATACAAAACATGTAATATGGAATAAAACACTTCTCAAAGTATAACACCTTTAAATAATATAATTAGAGCCATAAACGTGAAGTAAAGTACCCGCTACCGTGGTCACTTCAGTAAGGTAATACCTAAATAAATAGTACCTCCTCATGCAGAGGAGGCACGAGGATTGATCACTACGCTTGCTCAAGGCGGATTGGCGGTTGAATGATGAATATTAATTTTAAGTATTCTTTACAATATTTTTCTTCCCCGATGTCAAGTGATGTCCAAGATAAACTACATAACATATAACACAAATATTTTGTAAAATTAAAAATTGATAGTAACCCTCGACAGAAGAATAAAGATTCCTGCCGCAGTTAACAAAAGAGCCGATAACCTCGATTTTAATAAAACATAAATCTAAGAAACATCACTAGGAAACCTGCTTTCAAAAAAACCGCATTCAAATAGGTTTTTCCGTTTAAGAGCTACGGCGCTACAGACTAACACACAGGCACGTCGAACTTATAACACCTCTGTTTTTGAGTCGGAGGTTAAAAAAGTCGCATCGGTACTTGCCTGTGCCAAGTTGCAAAGACACAACCTTTAAGTAACGTTTATAGGGGGTAAAGCAGTAGTTAATGGCGTGAAAAATCGCTTCCTTCTATGCCATACACCACACCACACTCCTAGCATCTAAAGTACCGTTAAATGCTACAAAAACCTAATTAGTTCCTTCAACATCACCTGGTACCGCGAAGAGATAAGATACCTAGCACATATCCTAGGTAAGTATACCTAGGCATACATGCCTACACCTGTTGACAATGTAATGGCCATTGTGTCAGGTGTAATGTGTCCTTGTTAAAATTGTTTTAAAAGTATATTGTTTTATTACTATTCTGTTTTAAAAGTCCTGACATTTGCTTAAAAGTGTGGACATTTTACATTTTAAATCTTCCGTTTTAAAATACATAACATTATATACCATCACGCCTGTATTCCCCGAAGTGTTAGGCAGAGGTTAACCAATATATACACACAGTTTGCCGGTATGTTTTAGGTCCCATGTAATAGGGGGCGAAAAATAAACCTGAAAAAAACCTGTATTAAATACATTTGTACTAATATTACAGAGGATTTTTTTTTGTTTGTTTGTGTCGAATAAGCTCAGAAAGTACTGGACCGATTTTATCAATTTTTTTACCAATAGATAGCTACATTATTCTTGAGTAACATAAGCTATATCACATTACGGTATGACCTATGGGAGCGGAGCAGTGGCCAAAGACGTAACGTAACGCGGGTGAAATAAGCCACGCGGACGAAGTGGCGGGAAATTCGCTAGTATTTAATAAAATATACAAAATCTAAGATGAACAATTCCTGAGTTCCTCTCAAGAATCTTTCTCGAATCAGAAACAAAGAAACAGCTGAAAAAATACTCTTTTTACAGACATACCCTTGTCTTGGAACTTAATTAAACTGAAAAAAAAGGAGACTCTTGACAATTACAAAGGGTGGTAAAAATCCAATTAATTTTCAAGTAAATGCCCCGGAATCTTCTGTGTTAAGACTATTTGTGAACTAGAGATGAGCTGCGCGGAGCTGAGCTGAGTGTAGCGGAACTGAGCCGAGCGGAGATGAGGAAAATTACAAGATCAAAAAATAATTGTAACTACTAAGCATATGGCCTTAAATTCGATATCCTTGCTGAACAAAGTGCAATTTCCAACCGACTAACATTTCTGCCTACCATTTTAGGAAACAAAGCCTGCGCCTGCGCAAACGACAGATGACAACAAACGTCTTTAACAAAACATTATAACTTACTTTTATTCATTTGACACCTTGCATTAACTGCGAGCACCTTACTCTATTATTTTCAACCTTACCGTTAAAGCTTTAAGGTTCAAAATAGCTTGTTAGTGTACCAGGATTGCTTTAAGTAGTCGTTTGGCATTTAAGGCAGATGTCGGGTAAATTGTTATGTGTGTTTGAAAAACATGGCAAATAATGGCTATCTTCATTCTCTTACAAGCGGAGATGGGATGCATTTGCATAATTGTTATTATGTTTAGATGCCCGCTCTCTGGACCCTGGGGTCGATTCTCAGGTCGGGCTGAGTGTTTTTGAGTTTTTCCATTAGGAATTTGTTAATAGTAGCGTGATGTTAATTAGTGATAATGTAGCATTCTGATAGTGAAAGAATTTGTGAAATCGGTCCAGCAGTTTTTGAGTTTATTCGTTACATACATACACACAAATCTTTCCCCTTTGTAATATTACTATAGATTTCAGTTACCACCAAAAACAGTTAAAAACCCATCATTTCAGCTCTCAGTCTGCCAAAATCACCACAAAAAATTCCTCGCCTAATGAAATCACCTCGTAGGGTTGAGCAACGAATAGTCGTCACACAAAAGCGTACTCGTATGTAAAACAAAAACTGATGAGTACATAACGAACGGTCATGCGGGTATGGACAACGTTGACTTTGAACGCCTCGGGTGAAAGTAGGGTGACCAGAATTTTTTGTTTAGGGAGACTGACTTCAGTCCGGGTGCGCGAAAGGCCGTACGTCGTCTGGAGCTGCGGTGTAAGTGTCGGAGGAGAACACCATGGTGTATTTAAGAGTCTGACAGACTCCTCTGACCCCCCAGGGCGGTGGAGAAAAAAAAATATAGAGACTGTCTTGAAATTTGAAATAATGGTTGCATGGAATGAGAAAAAGAAAAAGATCATTTGATTTTTACTGGAATCGGTCATGGGATAAAAGTCACAAATGAACCATTTTCAAGCATAATTATTAATTGGAAAAAACATACTGACTTTTGTGCGTTATTGGCGTTTCATAAAAAACCTTTGAAGTCCAAATTTTTGGATATTATTGAACAAATTCTTTATTTATCGAAAAATAACGGAGCTTATTTATAAGCGAACATTGAAATAACAATAGCGTTATAACGTTATTTTTCAAATATTGTACGAAATGAGGTAACGTAAGTTAAGTTAAACATTCAAAACAAATCCAGTCTACTTGTTGTGAACTGCAAAAGACTGTCCCGTTGATCACGTGGTCGCAAGCGCGACTGATGAGCATGGGGTCCTGAGTTCGATTCCCAGTTCGAGTAAACTGTTATTGAGTTTTACCATTAGGAATTCCTCAGTAGCAGCTCGGAGTTAGGATTTGTGCCCGGTTAATGGCAATAGGCTCGCCCTGTATTACATGGGCCCTAAAATATACCGGCGAACTGTGGCTGTACATTGGTACACCTCTGCCCATCATTTCGGGGAATACAGGCGTGATGGTGAAGACGCATTTCTTAAAAATATCCTTCATAAACCAAACGCATATTCACCCTCATTCTACAAACTAGAAAGAAGAGATGGAAAAATAACCTAGTTTAAAATGTAGACTCTACGCAGTTGCCTTTTTAGGGTTCCTTAACCAAAAGGTGTCGCCTACACCGCCTGTCTATCTATCCCAGGACCTTCAGACAAATACATACAATTAAAGTGGAAACCTCGTTTTTTCAGAGTTCCGTAGGCACCGAAGGGTGCCAATGAGACCCTATTATTAAACTTCCGTAGTCGGTCTGTCTGTCAGCTGGTCGCATCTCAAGAACCATAATAGCTAAAGAGTTGAAATTTTTACAGAGTGTGTATTACTATGGTTGGTACGTGTCTTTTACGTACGAGAGCCTTTTCCCAACTATGTTGGGGTCGGCTTCCAGTATAACCGGACGCAGCTGAATACCAGTGTATTACATGGAGCGACTGCCTATCTGACCTCCACAACCCAGTTACTGGGCAACACGGTACCTCTTGGTTAGACTGGTTGTCAGACTTCCTGGCTTCTGACTATCCGTACCGACTGTCAAAGATCTACGAATGACAGCCGGGACCATCAACTTTACGTGCTTTCCGAGGCACGGGGGTGTCACACAACCAATTTCCAAACTCCGGGCTGCTGCTGAGCAAATCCTAACACTCAATAACACTTTTTGTGCGACCTGGGAATCGAACCCGGAACCCCACGCTCATCAGACGCGCTTGCTACCACGAGACCAACGGTGCAGGTATAACAGTAAATTTTAATAATAAATAAAATAAAGTAAACAACAAACTTTTTTTTTTCAATGTCTTTTGCTCAATCTTAATATTATCCGGTGGTACTGAACCTATAATGTGCTAGCCTGATTTGTACTTGGCCGGATATTTTTTGAAAATGTCCTTTAATATTATAAATGTTAAAGTTTGTGAGGATTTGGATAGATGGATGCATATTTGTTACCCTTTCACGGTTAAACTGCTGAACGGATCTCTCCTTAGTGTCAGACTATTACTGACTAAAACCCATCCATGTTCCTTCTTGTGCCCTTTGCGTTTCGAGGACGCGGTATCTCTTACGAATAACCCGCAGGCCCAAGATAAATCCTTTAAGCCAGTAATTTGTGCTTTATTCCGACGCAAGTAAAGTTCTTACTACAAAACAAAACACGTGAACAGAAAATATTTAATCTTAATTTGTATTTTGATTTTTTTAGTTGTACGGAATCCATTGCGAGCGGGACCGACTCGCCCTTGCCTGGGTTTTAAAAAGAAGTCTAACGACAAGGCTTCAGCCAAGGGCTTTCAAATGAACAACTACATGCAAGGGTGAATATTAGATATTATTTATTTTCCGACCTTTGAAGAGAGTTGCAAGATGAACATTGTTTTAATTTTCATGAAAATGAATTTTTCAGTCCGCTGCTCTTGTTTTTCAGTTGGTTTGTTATTGAAGATCATCAGGAATATGTGGTATGTAAACAATAATAATATGTCTGGCCGCCACGAGTCGTGAGTTATTTTTTGGGATTATGGGTTCCTTCCTGGGTTTTTCGGGGTGCCGATGCAGCACGCGATTGGTCAGTCAGCCGTATGTCGGATCATACGCGTGCAGCGTACTGATGAGCGTGGGGTCCTGAGTTCGATTCCCTAGGTCGGGTAAAAAGAGTTATTGGATTTTTCCAATAGGAAGTTCTCAGTAGCAACCCGGAGTTTCAAAGTTGGTGGTGTGACCCCCGTGCCTCGGAAAACACGTAAAGCTGTTGGTCCCGTCCGTCATTCGTAGATCTTTGACAGTCATTACAGAAAAACAGGAGCCAGGCAGTCTGACAACCAATCGTGGTGCCCAGTAACTGGGTTGTGGAGGTCAGATAGGCAGTCGCTCCATGTAAAACACTGGTATTCAGGTGCATCCGTTTAAACTGGAAACTGAACCCAACATCGTTGAAAAAAGGCTAAGTAGTTGATTATTATATATTAAAAGACTCACATTGGTACTTTTTTGATTAATAATAATATATGTACTCTCTAAATTATAACTACCTCGTTGGCCTAGTGGTTCTAAGCGCGACTGCTACGCTAGAGGTTATGGGTTCGATTCCCAGGTCGAGCAAAAAGTGTTATTGGGGTTTTCTATGAAATTCTCAGTAGCAGCTCGGAGTTAGGATTTGTGCCCGGTTAATGGCAATAGGCTCGCTCCCTATTACGTGGGACCTAAACATACTAGCGAACTGTGGGTGTACATTGTTACACCTCTGCCTAACCCTTCGGGGAGTATAGGCGTGATGGTATGGGCTAAATTATAAACGTCACTGACATCGGTGAAGGAAAGCATCGTGAGGAAACCTTGATTTATTTATTATAATTATGTCGGAAATCGAGAATCCGCCTTGACCAAGCGTGGTGATGAATGCTTATGCCTTCTCTGTATGAAAAGAGGCCTCTGCTCTGCTGTGGAACAATGTTAGGCAGATATTATTTCTTCGAGCACAATTCCTAACTCCGAACTGCTACTGAGAAGTTCATAGAAAACCCAATTATGCTTGACCTGGGAGTCGAACTCAAGACCTCTGGCGTAGCCGTCGCGCTTAGGACCACTAGGCTAACGAGGCAGTTCAGCATCCAATCCCAATAAACATTGAGATTTTCCTGAAATCGTAAGTAAATGGCAATAGTTCGCGTAAATCATTATGTAAATTAATTTCAATGAGTAGGTATGTACTTGTACCTATAAATGTATGTGTGTACTTACGTAAATACTGCCTATTGAGTTTAGGAACACCTAACCCATTATTTTTATATGCGCGTATTTTAGGAATACCTAAGATATTTCTATGAATGAAATAAAACATTATAAGAAACTAGCTTATGCCCGCGACTTTGCTCGCCTGAATATCGGTTATAAGCGCTTTTTATTTTTATGTGCGAAATAAGAAAGAAAGAAAGAGATTTTGCTATTGCTTTTTACTAAAGTAAAAGTAAAAAGTTTGAGTTACCACTAACATCCGGGAGGCTCCTGCACCTCATCGGGCGGGAAGAAACGTCCGGGTGTCACCATTGCGTCGATCGCCCCCAAGACACGGTGGAGCACACCGTGGTGGTGTGCCCCGCATGGGCGGAGCTTCGCCGGGTTCTCGTGGCGGCCATCGGCGGCGGCGAACTCTCGCGTTCGGACCTAGTGCATGCCATGGTCCGGAGTGAGGGGGAATGGGAAGGAGTAGTCTTCTTTTGCGAGGCAGTTATGCTAGAGAAGGAACGGACAGCGGGACGGTTGAGCAGAGAGTCTCCCGTCCTAGCCGAAGCGGTAGACATTCCGGGCGTCGGGAGCCGCGAGACGACTCCCGGTCTCCGTAGACGCGCGCCTGTGGACGGTGAGCAATGGGTGGTAGCTCACCGTCCGTACGTTGCATAACGCCGGGCGGATGTTAGCAAATTTTGAAGGGACCACTCAGGGCCGATGCCTGCTGTTGCTGCGGGTTGTTTGTAAGAGATAGCGCCCCCCGGAACGCAAATGGCCCAAGAAGGAACATGGATGGGTTTTAGTTGGTAAAAGTCTGGTACTCCCTCCCGCCCCGCCCAGGGGGGGAAGTCATTTGATGATTTCCCATCCCTAAAAAAAAATAACCCCTAACATCAGCATTTCTATAATATCAGCTTTTGGTTAGTGCAAGTCCCGTCAAAATCGGTTCAGCTTCAGCCGTTTCGAGGATAACCCGGAATAAACATACAAACAAAAATTTTCAAAATTTGTTTTTTTTTTAGCGCTATACCAACATAGGAAAAACCTGTTATAAACAAAAACTTGAGTGTTATTTGCATAATTTGTACATTTGAATGTACATAGATATACATATATACTTGATGTATATATAAGCCAGTTACAAAAATGCAATTCTTTTTTAGGGTTCCGTACTCAAAGCGTAAAACGGGAGAAACTATTACTAAGACTCCGCTGTCCGGCCGTCCGGCCGTTTGTCCGTCTGTCACCGGGCTGTATCTTATGAACCGTGATAGTTAGACTGTTGAAATTTTCACAGATGATGTATTTCTGTTGCCGCTATAACAAAAAATACTAAAAAACGGAATAAAATAATTATTTAAGGAGGTTCCCATTCTATAAACTTGTTTTTTTTGCTAGTTTTTGCTCGATATTCATAACGGCAAATTGTAGACGCTTGAAATATTCACTGAATATTTAGGTCTATATTCACGTTAAAAATAAATAATAAAATTAAACAAATATTTAAGGGGGGCTCTCATATAACCAACGTGATTATTTTGCCGTTATTATAGATAATAGTAAGGAACCCTTCGACTCGTGTCCGACTCGCACTTGGCCGGATTAAATTTTAGCTTAACTGAAAATAGTGATAAAGGTAGTTAACCAAGGTCACCTTAGGAGTAAACAAAAATCTACTGTATGCGACGGTATTACGGTTCAAATTTCTATAGTACATTAGTATCACAAACGGCAGACATTCCTGCAGATTAACATACACAGACACGTAGAAAGCATCAAAAATACTTTAATTTATGTATCAGTATTACATTTCTATTTTATAACTAGTTTCCGCTCGCGACTCCGTCCGCGTCGGTCTGAAAAAAACTGCATCTATACAAGATGAAATATTGTAACGGTAATTTTGATGATTTTAGACACACTATATTTAAAAAAAATTATGTCCTTTGATGGCCAAAAAGTCAACGGCCCACCTGATGTTGAGTGGTCACCGCTGCCTATAGACATCTGCAATACCAGAAACAAAGTTGAAAAGTCTCATGTGCCTGTGAATACACCGGCATCCATACTCTTCAAACTGGAACACAGCAACGCAGATTTGCGGCAGAAATAGGTATAGTGGTAGTACTTCCCCGGATGAAATCCTGAGGTTATGTTTTACAAACAAACAAAGGGTCCTCCAACCTATTTCTAATACTAGTTTTGATAGTACAAAATTAACTATTCGTGGTTATTGTACCAGTTTGCTTGCGATAATATATAAGACGAAAGGGCGTTTGATAAGAATTTATTTCCAGTGTAATATTACTGGTAAACACCAAGGTAAGTAATTTCAGGCTTACAAACCTATTATCGCTAAATTAAGGGTCCTAATTTTTATATTCACCGTGACTTTTACGTCGTTTTGGAACTGAAAGCCATCAGCTACTAGCTTTTGCCTACGGTTTTAAATGCAGACAAAGTCGCGGGATTATAAGTAGTCTATATTCTTTCTTAGGTTTGAAACTTACCCCGGACGAAATTTAATCGAAATCGATTTAGTCGTTTAGGCGTAAAAGCGTGACAAACAGACAGAGTTACTTTCGCATTTACAATATTAGTATAAATTTACTTCTGACCTCGTCTTCGTCCGCGTCAAATTTGTTATATTATCCCGCGGGAACTGTGCATTTTTCCGGGATTTAAAGAATCTTATGTGTTATTTCTCACAACAATCTATCTCAGCGAAAAATTTCATGTAGATTCGTTATTAATTGATTTTATATTTTTTTAATCTTTAGCTGTAAGATGGGGTCTACCATTTCCAACGACCTCAATTCAGCTGCTCAGCTTCCATTGCTAGCAAGTACTGGATATGATGGAATATTGTGGCCAGAACAAGACATTCTTGAAAGTCAGTATTCATTTATTTTGTCTAAATTTGGTTTGATTGAAATTGTAAGTATTTATAAATTATTTGAACACCTCACACACCACCACACCACACTACACCGCCACCTTATTGGTCATTGGCACACCTGTGTCTTACCCTTCGGGGAATACAAGCGTGACGGTATGATATTAATTATTGACCAGGTATTCTTGACCAAATTTGAATTTGTAGTCTTATTTTTTTTTTATATGTTCCAGACAATACATCGTACGACTACATAGTGGTTGGAGGTGGCTCTGCCGGTTGCGTGGTGACCAGGAGACTAGCAGAGAGCAAGAAAGAAACTGTTCTTATGTTAGAGAATGGTGGTAATCCTCCTAAACTGGCTTTGGTGAGAAAACTTTTAGTTTTTATTTAACATGCATTTTCGTTTATTTGAGAAAACAATTGTCACTATCGCAATTCCTGTAAATGTTTTTTTATTTTTTATTTATATATTAGGGAAAAAAACTTAACAACAACAACATTCCATCACCCCTGTATTTCCCGAAGGGTTAGGCAGAGGTGTACCGATGTACACCTACAGTTGGCCGGTATGTTTAGGTCCCATGTAATAGGGGGCGAGCCTATTGCCATTAACCGGGCACTAATCCAAACTCCAAGCTGCTACTTAGAATTTCATAGAAAAACCCAATAACACTTTTTTGGTCGACCTGGGAATCGAATAATGGCAACATCACAATGTTATTCTACCACAATTCTATAACGAGACTATTGACCGACCAATGACCGGCCATTATGAATTAACAGATTACAAACTTTTAGTATAATGACAATGGGATCGTGTCGGTATGACAAATTTATAAAAAATAGCAAACTTGGGCCCCTCTGGTCGCAGCGCAGAGGTCGGTTACTACAGTAGGGTACGAAAAACCATGACAGCAACCATCGGTTAAAACGTTTACTAGCAATTCTTGTTTATGGACATGGTCCTGTATATAGACCGCGAAAGACGTATTCTTCTATTCGGTCGAGATCCTAATGTGCCTCTTCTAATTAAATTAATAAGTCAGCATCGAAGAAAACAAAAGATGGAGCCATCTTTTGTATTCGGTGACTGCTCGCCCTGGTCTTGTGTCCACTCTTGTACGCGAGTGATCTAATGAGGCGATAATTATGCCAAAGCATCGATATTGAGGTGCTATATTGAACTTAGAAGATTGGGATTGGGATTATTAAGAGATGTGCATCTCTGCCACGTCGGGTTCGCGACAGCCCCAACACGATTCTCGGAACGTTGGCTAACAGGTGCGACTCTCCGATCTTGGGGCGGTGGATACGACTGCATGTAGTCAAGTAGGCATTCCCGGGGTCGGCGTGACTCATGTACAATAATAATGTTACTAACACTAGTTTATAATTTAACACTGTTACTAAAAAATATGGATTTTATTCTGAAATAAATGTTTTATTTATTTATATATTTATTTAGTACCTTCCAACACTAAAAGAGCCACTAAAAGAACTAGCCATTAGGCTAACGAGGCAGTTCTTTGAAGACCTGTAGCGTAGCAGTCGCGCTTAGGACCTAGGTCCGCTTAGATCCTAAGCGATCAGGTCTTGTTTTCGATTCCCTGGTCGAGCAAGTGTCATTGGGTTTTCTATGAAATTCTCAGTAGCAGCTCGGAATTCTCTATAGGCTCGCCCCCTATTACATGGGACCTTAACATACCGGCGAACTGTGTGCGTACATTGGTACACCTCTGCCTGACGCTTCGGGGAATACTGGCGTGATGGTAAAAGAGCTACTTCACATTAACTTGAAGTTGAAAATACAATTAAACATATTCGGCATTAGTGTAGCTTTTTATTAGCGTAAGTATTTTCCCAATCGGACCAGTACTTCTAGAGATTATCTCGAACAACCGAACTTTACCTCTTTATGATATTACTAGAGACTATTCAGGAGACTTCAAAAACATTCTTCTAATTTCAGATTCCCCTTTTCTTCAGTTTATTACCACATACTTTTGTTGACTATAACTACACATCAACTCGAGACGAATATGCAGCCAGGGGTCAGAATAACTTTACTATGATAACAGCGGGCAACATGTTAGGAGGCACGGATTCTCTCAACCATTTTGTACATGTAAGAGGACTTGCAAAAGACTACGATTGCTGGGCCAAATACGCTAATGATAAATCATGGAAATATGAAAATATACTTCAATATTTCAAGAAAAGTGAAAGGACCGTTGACAAAGAAATTCTTAGCCAATATGGCGAATTTCATGGCACGGATGGACCAATGGGACTTTCAAGGCAACCTAGAAAAGAAGTGATTGATTTATTGAAGGCTTTTGCTGAAGTCGGTAACCCAACACTCTTGGATCTTAACGCTAATATTGATAAAGGTTATGCAGAACCACAGTTCATGTTTGCTGATAAAAAAAGGCAGACTCCAGGTTATAGTTATCTGAAAGATATCTTAGACTATTCTAATCTGTATGTTTCTAAATATACAAAAGTAACTAAACTCATTTTTGATGGAAATGTTGCTGTAGGCGTCGAAGCTGTTTATAAAAATAAGACCTACACATTTAAAGCCAAGAAAGAGATCATATTAAGCGCTGGAGTATACAATACTCCTCAACTACTCATGCTTTCCGGTATTGGTCCTAAATCACACCTTTGCTCCCACAATATACCAGTATTAAAAGACTTACCAGTAGGGTCCACTTTGGTCGACCAAGTCGCTGTCTCGTTGGTGCATAAGTTAGAAAAGAGTCCAATACCGATACCTAATCTACTTAGTATAGACGTAACGGGAATACCTTTCCCGGTCGTGGTGGGGTCAGTGGCCTTAAATAAGTCTGAGAAATACCCTGACTATCAGACTTTTAATTTGTACTTTCCACACGATTTTCCATTCGTGACGATTACTTGTGCCACACTCTTTGGTTTGCGAAATGATATATGTGATAGGTGGCAGGAAGAGGTCAAGTCTAGAGATACTCTGTACACCATTTTGGCTCATCTTCATCCGAAATCAACAGGTACTGTACGGTTAAGGAGTAAAGACCCTTATGCAGAACCATTAATTACAACTGGATACTATAAGGACAAAGATGACTTGAAGGACATGATAAAATTTATAAAAGATCACATTACTGTTTACGACACGGAATATTTTGAAAAGATTGGGGCTGAATTAGCCGGACTAAAACTTCCAGAATGTGCAGCAGAAGAAAACGGCTCAGACGACTTTTGGAGATGCTATGTTCTGGAACATACTCACAGCCCCTATCATTTTACTAGTTCGTGTCCTATGGGAAAAGTGGTGGATGGTAAATTAAGAGTAAAAGGGATAAAAAGGTTACGGGTAGTTGATGCCAGTGTTATGCCTGTTACTCCTCGAGGTGCTCCTAATGCAGCTGTTATAATGATAGCAGAAAAAGGTGCGGATATGATTAAGAATGACAATAAGCACTGCTAGCTAGACAATCTAGTAAATGAGAAAGGACATTTCGTGGCAAATCGTTTACTTTAATTAAATTTTGGACTCTATGGGCATTTGGACTTACCGGCCAAGTTTGAGTACCTTAGGCAGACGAATCATGATATCTAGTTAAAATACATATACAGTAAAAAAGCAATAATTCTTACGTCACCTTACAAGAAACAGTGTTTTTGTCACACCAAAAATAAAAGTATACTTGTGCTCAATTTTACTTGCTTTGTTTTTTTTCCCTCGATATTATTAAATCAGCTCGCTGCTTTTGAGAGCGCATTTTTTTCCTGTCAGAAAGCAGCTGTTGACAGTTAAGTTTAAATAAAAGAGAGGTGTTATCTGCAACCGTCACTCTATCATGATTAACCAGTTTTTTTTATTCGAGATGGGTTTGCTCTTGACTCTAGTCTAGGACAGAACACGCCCGCCACACTATTCCCAACCACTGCAACTTCTGTAAGCCAGAATCAACAGTGAAAACCGCCAGAAGAGCGCCGAGGCAATGAAGCTCGACGAGTCCCGGAGAAATGATATAACTGTCTTGTTAGTCTAGGACAGAAGTGACAAAGCAAAGTCGGCGATGGAGTGGGCTTACCTAAAAGAAGCCAGTTCACTCTAACTTTAAAGAGATTAGGGTTGAATGCGCCCGGAAATACAGACGCAGGAAAAGAGTTCCAATCCTTTGCAGTGAGTATGAGGAAAGATGGGTAATTTATGAAAATCAAAAATGGGCCAAGATTTGGGCCCCGCGGGTCACATATTTTTGCTTCAAATCCAGGATAACCTTTTCTATTAACATCAACAAAAAATGTACGAAGTAAGTAAATCCAGAAAAGTGATACAGTTGCCATAATGGTGGAGTTTTTAGATTTATGTTTCGTGATGAATGAAATCGAATGCCTTAGACGGATCGCAAAAGCCTAATGTGCCTTTAAATTTTGATACAGGCATATAAAAGATTAATTTAAAAACAACTTTAGGAGTAAACAAAACTCAACCGTTTGCCAAGGCTTTATGGGGCCGTGTCGACGGCGCGTTCGTGTTCCACGCGCGCCTCAAAGAGATGTCAGCAAAAGGAAGGGGCCACTGAGAGCCGATGCCTGCCGGGGCTGCGGGTTGTTCGCAAGAGATACCGCGCCCCCGGAACGCAAAGGGCACAAGAAGGAACATGGGTGGGTTTTAGTCAGTAAAAGTCTGACACCCACTTTACACACGATTTCCCACCCACCAAAAAAAAAAAAAAATATTTATGGGTCAAAATTCCATAGAATAATAGCATCAAAAATGGCTGACTTTCATGAAGATTAACATACAAACTGGTATATACACCAAAAACACTTGTAGGTACATTAATTTAATTTATCAGTATTAGTTTTCTAATTATTTTGTAATTTGGTTGCGATAACATAAAAGTAAAGGTTTTCATTATTAAAACTTACTTCTAGTGTAATTTTGCTGTTACTTGCCAAGGTAAATAACTGCCTCATTGGCCTAGTGGTCCTTAGCGCGACTGCTACGCTAGAGGTCTTGGGTTCGATTCCCAGGTCGAGCAAAAAGTCTTATAAGGTTTTTCTATGAAATTCTTAGTAGCAGCTCGGAGTTGGATTTGTGCCCGGTTAATGGAAATAGACTCGCCCCCTATTACATGGGACTTACACATACCGGCGAACTGTAGGTGTACATTGTAACTTCTGCCTATTTTTAGAGCTCTTTATGAAGGAGCTGGTCCGGGGAAGTATTGCAACCATAACTTTTTCTGCTGCATCACTGTCTATGTTCCAAGTGCCCAAAAGGCTAGCAGCATTGCCACGTTGTATGGCAAAGTTTTTAATCTACCTCTTCTGTACAATATTTTGACTTCTGTTTATTCCTTTTTAACTAAGAAAATATGAAAGAGGTTCATTTTTATTTGAAAGTGTATACCCCGAAATTAGTCTCATATAAATCTACCATAAGGGTGGGGAATTAAGGATAATCTATTATTTACTCGCAGATTTCAATAAAAGTAATCAAAAACTAGGTATGTAGTCATTAGTAGAGTAGGGACAAAAAAATATAAAATAAAGACTTTTTACCATCATCTACTTCGCCTTTTCTTATAAATCACATTATTAGAATTTACTTTTTACTTATACGTAGCTTATGCTTAGCCTTTTCCCAACTATGTTGGCGTCGGCTTCCTGTCTAACCGGATGCAGCTGAATATCAGTGTTTTACATGGAGCGACTGCCCATCTGACCTCCACAACCCAGTTACTGGGTAACACGATACCCCTTGGTTATACTGGTTGTCAGATTTCCTGGCTTCTGACTATCCGTAACGACTGTCAAAGATCTACAAATGACAGCCGGGACCAACGGCTTTACGTGCTTTCCGAGGCACGGGTCTGTCACACCACCAACTTCCAAACTCCGGGCTGCTACTGAGCAAATCCTAATGGAAAAACTCAATAACACTTTTTGCTCGACCTGGGAATCGAACCCGGGACCCCACACTCATCAGTCGCGCTTGCGACCACGAGACCATCGGGGCAGTCAAAAAATAAAGACTTTTTACAAAAAAAAAACAAAACTGAAAACTGAAAAATAACTAGTTTTGGAAGTCGGCGGCTTTGATTCTGTTTGTGGTTTTGTATAGCCACCGACTTCCAAAGCTAGTTAATTTTTCACTTTTTAGTTTTAAACGGCGGTTGGCTTTATTGTAAAAAACTTATTCGTTACTCGAATCTCTTCAATAATTTGTGACGAAATTCTTGGCCTTACTTGCCTACATAATTTGCAACATTTCATTCATTCTCTTCTCGTTACCCAACCAATGCACAATGATCCGTACTGTATCTTCCACACACAGGCGTCCTGACCAATTACACGTCACGTCAAACGGTGACGTCACAGGAATATCAAACGTCAAGCAGACGTCACTATGATTGACGTTCCATTAGGATCCTATAGTTCTACAGAGATTGATTAATTTGGGAACTATGACGGGATACCTTTGCACGTAGCATTAAAATTGATAAAATCATGTTCTACTTTCTTACTACGAAAATCATCCAATTATCATTTTATACTAATATTTAATTAAATTTGATTATATTATTTTACTGTTTTATGATTTATTTTGATTAATTTGATTATTTTAGCTTGTCAAAGGACAATGCCAGAAATTCTATAGAGCTTTGACCCATCAAATAAAAGTTGATGTACAAGCATGCCAAATGTAGCATTCTATTGCTGCTATATTAGTGTTATCTAAAAACATGTATAATTGCCTTTAGAACTTGCGGTTTCTGTTAAATCTAAGAAAAATTATTACATTTAGGTTAGGTACCTCAAGTTTAGGTTAATTGCAGTTCCAACCAAGTCGCAAGCAGTGATCAGAATCCCTCGCAAGTAGCACAAAGTCGGCGAGTAGGCGAGATCGAGTCCGTGTACAAAAGCAAAACCGTCGTGAAAATATAATAGTAGATTACAGAGAGAGATTAGGGAGCGTAAAAAACAAACAACACAGTGAATGTCAATGAATGTCATTTTGACATATAAGCATTGGCGCGCCAAGGACGTTTCGTTACACGTAATCACTAACGCTCAAATGCCAAAAAAATATTAGAATATACATTCACAATATATTAAAAACATTATTTTCATTAACTGTGTGTATTTAAACCGAATATATAATAAAATCTGTACATAATACATAAATAGATGTCATTTTTTTTAAATTAAATTACTCGTTTTGTTCTCGTGTATGCGTACTAAGTAACGCTGGTCGCGACAAAAACAGGAAATAGGAGTTGGGTTTTTGAATTCCTTTTATCACTAACTTTTTATCCGCAAGTGTAACAGATTAACAGTTAAGTAACCAAGTGTCCTATTTTCATTGGATAATTTTCATTAATTTACATTTCTTGTAAATTACTGAATGGATGGGGCAGGATCTAGCATTGTCCTTTAATGTACCTAGATTATAAGTGAATGATGTGGTCTCCTACAATTGGAGGCGCACACTTGTATTGTCCACTGTTTAAATGTAAATTGCATGAAATTGTGTAGTCTCTGTTGGAGATCCAATAAATAAATAAATATACTAAACAAAGCTTCTTCACATCACACATCGTTTCACAATGCTTTACGATTTTGGCGACACACAGAAAACATTACATGGAAGCAGATCAAAGATTATGAGTTCGTCGAGTAGCTTATTGTGATGGACTCTTCCTTCTTAATTATTTACATACCATCACGCCTGTATTCCCCGAATGGTTTGGCAGAGGTGTACCAATGTACACCCACAGTTCGCCAATATGTTTTTTAGGTCCCATATAATAGGGCGCGAGCCTATTGCCATTGACCGGGCACAAACTCAAACTCCGAGCTGCTACTGGGAAATTCCTAATGGAAAAAACCCAATAACACTTTGCTCGACCTGGGAATCGAACCCAGGACCAGCTTATCAGTCGCGCTTGCGACCACGAGACCAACGGGGCAGTTCTTAATTATTTATTTATTAAAAAAGGTTTACCAACAGCTTGTCTATATCTTATCTTCACAGAAACAATTCGGTTACTAAGTAGTGGGTCGTGCGACCCAACATCCGAAAGTTACGTAGATCTATGAGACACAGACGTTTCAGGTAAAACCAACAGCTGTGTACCAAGACACAGCCTCACCCATTTTTTGTACCATTACATGGTCAACTACCTGACCTCTTGACTGCCTCGTTGGTCTAGTGGTCGTAAGCGCGACTGTTACGCTAGAGGTCTTGGGTTCGATTCCCAGGTAGAGCAAAAAGTGTTATTGGGTTTTTCTATAAATTTCTCAGCAGCAACTCGGAGTTAGGATTTGTGCCCGGTTAATGGCAATAGGCTCGCTCCCTATGACATGGGACCTAAAAACATACTGGCGAACTATGAGTGTACATTGGTACACCTCTGCCTAACCCTCTGGGGAATACAGGCGTGATGGTATGTATGTACACGGTCAACAAGGCGACGGACGGCCCGCCTAATGTTAAATGGTCACCGCTGCCTATAGACATCTGCCATACCTTGCTAATGCGTTGCCGACAGCAACGCTGCTTTGAGCCAAAAATAGGTATGGTTGAAGCACTTCCCCAGGCGATCTCCTTCAAAAATAGCTCTACTACTACACATTTCAACAAACAATGAATTAGTGTTCTCCTTGTTTCGAATTTCACGCCTAATCTGTCAAATTCCTATCTCCAAATGGACATCGCTTTCATAAGTTGAAGGATTCTCAAGGATTCTCTCATCTACAAGTTTTGATTTGACAAAGCAATTTTGGCTTCATCAAAATTTGGGAGTTCATTGTGAAAACTATTACTAGTTCAAATGACTTTAGGTTTTGTTTAGATGTCATGTTGGGATTAGGACAAATTGGTTTGTGTACCTACTTACTGTTGAGGGCACTAGATTAGTTGCGTCTGTGTTTGCTTTTACGCTCCAATCACAATATTATAATTAAATGATTAATTACCTGCCTCGTTAGCCTTGTGGTCCTAAGCGCGACTGCTACGCTAGAGGTCTTGCGTTCGATTCCCAGGTCCAGCCAAGTGTTATTGGGTTTTTGTATGAAATTCTCAGTAGCAGTTCGGGGTTAGAATTTGTGGCCGGTTAATGGCAAAAGGCTCACCCTATTACATGGGACCTAAACATACCGGCGAACTGTGGGTGTACGTTGGTACACCTCTGCCTAACCCTTACGGGAAAACAGGCGAGATGGTATATAAATAATTAATATAGCTAATATAGCTGTCATTTCTTAATTTGTAGCACTTGATACGTATTGCAGTACTTGGGATGACTTTTATTTTAGGAAAATCGTCTTCTCATACAACTTAATGTAAATGATTTTTAAATGAGTAAGTATGGAGTTTTTTGCCTATTCTTCTCCATACGAAACTACCTTTTGGTTTTCATTATTATTTAAATCTTTCTTCTTTAAAAGTTTATTTTATTATATGTATGTGTATTTTAATGGTCTAATTGAAATAAACGATTTGACTTTGACTTTGACCTGACTGCGCCAGATGGATGGTCATGTTTTTCGAGTGTTTGTATGTATGTTTCTTTGGAACGCTCTATAGCGTAAACGGCTAGATGGATTTTAGATTGAGAGGTGTCGTTAGATTTGTCTTAAATGTGAGAGTGACAAGTAAATCAACTTTTGGCAACTTTTGGCGCTATATTAACTCTTTAAAAAATTCAATATCTCTTGCTTTTTTGATCCATTCTGGACCTGCGACTCTTTTGAGGTTATCTTTCCAACATTTCAACTGTCGATATGTACTTATTTTACCAACAATCTCACTGAAAAACACCCAATTACACTTCGCAGTACTTCCAACCACACACGGCGTTTAAAACTGTTGACCCATCAATTCCCCGACCTTAATCCATGTCGCTTAACCTCGAAACTATTACAATGACTTAGCAGCTACAATAAGGGCCACAGTATGAAATATTTGAAACATGGTTCAAAGGGTTACCGAATTTACTAAGTTTCTTAAGGAATTTCACATAGTTTCAACTTAGGGCGAGGGTAGACTTACAATGTTAAGTGTAATCAAAATTATTATTATAAAGATGTTTTAACATAATATCGTATAAAGTTTGTGTACATCGAAGGGGAAGGTAGATATGTATAGTGATATGAGTTTGGCAATAAAACGAAATAATCTTTACTATATTTACATAGTACTCCCTCGTTGGCCTAGTGGTCCTCAGCGCGACTGCTACGCTAGAGGTCTTGGGTTTTAGTCAGTAAAAGTCTGACATTCCCTCCCGCCACGCCCAGGGCGGGAGAAGTTATTTGATGATTTCCCACCCACAAAAAAAAAAAAATCAATGAAATTCTCAGTAGCAGCTCGGAGTTAGGATTTGTGCCCGGTTAGTGGCAATAGGCTCGCCCCCTATTATATGGGACCTAAACATACCGACGAACTGTGGGTATACATTGTTACACCTCTGCCTAAGCCTTCGGGGAATATAGGCGTGTTGGTATGTTATATTTACGTTGTATAAAACAAAGTCGATTCCCACCTTCACCAGTCTGTACGCTTAGATCTTTTAATCTACGCCATTATCTAACTACTACAGATAAAGTAATTCAAAAAGATTATATAGAACAGTATGCTACGATCAACAGGAGCGGAGCAGTAACCAAAGACGTAACTGAATTCTGGTGACAACGCGGGGTATATAGCTTAGTACCATTACAAATGAGAAAGTTTCGATGGATGTTTATTTGTTACTCAATTACATCAAAACGGCTGAATGGATCTGAATGAAATTTAGCACAGAGATAGACTATAGTCCGAAATAGCACACCTCCTACTTTTTATATCGAAAAAATTGTACGGTACCCGAGGGATCATATTTTCAAATTTGACACGGACGAATTCGCGGATTCGCCGAAATCATCCATCCTTAACATTTTTTTTTTTGGTCATCCTGTTCTGTCTCACTCCTCGGCAAAGTTCTCGCTTCACTCCTTCTGTCCTCCACGTGTCTGTGCCTCAACCTCCATTTCTGGAGGAATCTATTTAGTTTGTATTGCGATCCTGACGCGACCCCGACCTACTGTCTTCTTATCTATTACTTCAATCATTCCCTACAAGAAACTCATAAATTCCGTACACGAAATATGTCGCTGTCCACCCCCGAAAATAATAAAGGTTGAAGCTACAAGAACGGCGAAGTAATTTGTCACCTCGTCGCAAGGTTACGTCGCTTAAAACTAATGACTAACTTAAATAATATAGTCTTTAGTCTTGAAAACATACGGGGTGTAAAGAGACATATCACATAGCCGTTAATAACGCAACTACCCATCAAATTATGTAACACTAGCAAAATGCCCGCGACTTCGTCCGCGTGGTTTATTTCACCCGCGCTTAGTGACGTCTTTGGTTACTGCTCCGCTCCCGTGTGTCGTAGCGCACATATACCATCACGCCTATATACCCCGAAGGGTTAGGCAGAGGTGTACACCCAGAGTTCACCGGTATGTTTAGGTCACATGTAATAGGAGAGGACAAATCCTAACTCCGAGCTGCTACTGAGAATTTCATAGAAAAAACCAATAACACTTTCTGCTCGACCTGGGAATCGAACCCAAGACCTCTAGCGTAGCAATAGCGCTTAGGACCACTAGGCTATTGAGGCAGTCAGTGTTGTAGCGTGATGTTATATAGCTTTCGCACTCACAAATAACGTGGCTTCCATTGGGTAAAAGAATTTTCATATTCAGTTTAGTAGTTCCTGAGATTACCCCCTACAATCTTACAAACTGACAAATGTTATCTCCTCGTAATATTAATATAGAGTAAATAGACTAACACTGTCCGCGACGTCATTCGCGTAGATTTTAGGGTTCCGTACCTCAAAAGGAAAAAACAGAACCCCTATAAGATCACTTTGTTGTCCGTCTGTCTGTCAAGACCCTTTATTTCGGGAATGCGAGAAGGTATCAAGTTGAAATTTAAACCGTATACTCAAGTCGACGGTCCCATGAAGTTGTGAAAAAATCAAACTTCTAAGTTTACGTAAAAAGATACGGCCGTTTATTCAGCAAAAAACGTATATTTACACACTATCAAAGGAATCAAAACCTATACGGTAGTTCTCGTTGTCCTAGAACTATGAAATTTGACAAGTAGCATCGTTATAGACCACAAGTACAAGAAAAGCCTGAAAACTATACATTTTTAATTAAAGCTTTTAATTAAATTTTTTTTAGCTGCGATAAGTTACGACTTTGGTTACTACTCCGATCCTGTGGATCGTAGCGTGAAGCAACAGCATAATTATTGTACATGGAGCGACTACCTATCTGAAGTCCAAAACCCAGTTACTGGGCAACACGATAGCTCTTAGTAAGACTGGTTGGCAGACTTCCCGTTCTTCCGACGTTCCGACTTCCCGTTGGCAGACTTTTTACTTAGATGATAGCCGAGACCAACGGCTTTACGCGCTTCATTGTGCTCTTCATCAGAGAAAACGGCGTTATAATGAAACTCGATCCATTCCCAAATGTTAATCCTTAATCATTTATTGTACATTTAAGGATCCCTAAAAAGTCAAGCCTGTGGTTCCGCAGTGTCAGATAAATAGCCACCATCGAGCCCCAAAGATTAGGGGATGTTAAAACGCGCTTAGGGGTAGCTTTGGCGGCCATTTGCATAATTACGTGAATCTGAGATGCATTTGTACGAAAAATAAGATTGGGTCCTTAATTTAGGGCAGTTCTGGATTGGACAGCTAGGGTAGAAGTTAATTGCAATGTAAAATATAAACAATTTTGTCTTTCACTCTCACTGGAACAGTTTTGGTTTTGAGATTTGAGATTTTTAAGGATAGTAGCAGGTTCGTTAGGCGTTCTACGGGTTCTGCCTAACACCATCGGAAAAAGTCGTGAGGTTAAATACATACATACATAAGTACTTAAACCTTTTTCCCATGGGTGTAGGCATTAACCACAGAACGCCACCTGCTAGAATCCTTACATACTCCTTTCATCTCGTCTACGTTCATGTATCTGGTCATACAGGCTCGCCGGTTACAAGTACAGCTCGAAGTTAGGATTTGTGCCCGGTTAACGGTAATATTTATTTATTTATTTATTTATTAAAGCTTTATGCACAAATGTAAAATAAAATACACCGTACAAAGGCGGACTTAATGCCTTAGGCATTTTCTACTAGTCTACCTTAGGGTGATGCAGAGACAAAATATAGTAGGTGCAAGGAAGACGAACTGAAAATTTCCAAGAATAAAATATAATAATAAATACATATATACATACATACAAACAATATATACAAAGTAGATAGAGATCAAAATACATAGGTGGAGAAATATAACAAACTAATTGTGGAACGAGTCTGCCAACTTTTTATGGAAGTATTTATCTCTATAGTGTAGCACAAAGTCGCTTCCCATCGTCTGTCCCTATGTACGCTTAAATCTTTTATACTACGCAACGGATTTTAATGCGGTAATCATCAATAGACAAAGTGATTCAAGAGGAAAGTTTATACGTATAGAACATCACGCTTCGACCAACGGGAGCGGAACAGTAATCAAAGACGTAACAATAGACTATATATGTATTATCAAAAATGATTATAAAAATTGAAAATTTTAACTTACCCCCGACAGAAGAATAATAATCCCTACCATAGCTAACAAAAGAGCCGATAACTTTGAAACCGCTGAACCGATTTCCATCAAGCATAGCTAAGAACACACCTGACTAATTCACCTTTCAGATAAAAAAAACTAAATCAAAATCGGTTCATGCATTCGGGAGCTACGATGCCACAGACAGACACACAGACACGTCAAACTTATAACGCCCTGTCGTTTTTTTTTTCTTTGACATTTGTAATTTGATAGGTATAGAAAAAGTTTCATGTAGTACCATTTTTTGTTTTTTTTTTTATATTTCGTTTCTGACATCGGAATTAAGTTATATAGTTTTTTATTGGAAATATTATTATTGTCACATTTGCATGCATAATTTACTAAGCAGAATATGAACAACTATTGTGTAACTATGTTAATAAAATACCATATTTCAGGCAAATAAATGAATCTATCTATCTAAGACTAGATAAGTTTAGTGTCTAAGAACGCGATATTGGTCCAGCCCGCCCACTTCAGACAATCGGAGACCGATTTTTTGTTAGCGAGAATGGAACCCATGAATTCTATTATACTAAGGTACACGTCCTACAAAAAGTCGGTCCCACGAAACTATGGATTTATTAAACGGTCCGATAATCATTCCTACAAAAAGATGGTGTTGGGCGGAGGCCCTTAAGCAGAAGTATTTGTTTTTCCACGAAAATTGAGGCAAAATACCTGAATTTATTTTTAGCAAACGTAAACTTTTCGACTAAAAGTAAGATATAAGTTAACTATCTTCTCTGCCGACCCCCTAACTCCTCATAGTTAAAAGTTCGGCTGCTTAATAATGCAGTGTTCCAAAATTTTAAACATGGATGCGGAATCTAAGAGTTTGTTTTCTTAAATTAGTATTTTGGACATGAATGTAATTTGAGTTACTTACTAGAAGAGCTAAGGGACATTATCAAGGCGCTGTAAGAAGCAATTGTTGATGCGTTCGGTATTAATTGAATCGAGTGACCATCAAAATGTAATTAATTTTACAGTTTTAATAAAAATAAAAATGCTCGGCTTTGTGAAATAAATTTTAGTTTTTTCTTTAGTTAAATGAATCCTAATAATATTATAATTGTGAAGTTTGTGAAGATGGATAGATGTTTGTTACTCTTTCACGCGTAAACGGCTGAACTAATCTGGATGAAATATGGCATTGAGACAGATTGTAGTGTGCCATAACACATAGGATACATTTTATCCCGGAAAAATTTACATTTCCCGCGAGAAAACATATCAAATTAGACGCGGACGAAGTCGCGGGCAGAAGCTAGTGTCCTATTATAATATCATAATATAAAATAACACAGTTAACGCTCAAAGTTTTAAACAAGATAAAATTTTTCAAATTGGTTGATAAATTACGAAGTTCATCACATACAAATAAACAAACAAATTGTTAACCTTCTCTTATATGTGATGTTTGCTCTTAAGGTGCTCCCTCACCGGGAGCATTTGCCTGTAATGTAACGTTAAAGATTCGCTTTTGAGCATTACGTTACAATACTGCCTCCTTGACTGACCAGCCTTCGTTTACATGTAACATTTCAAGTTACAAGTGGCGCACATTGATGTTACAAGTTGTATCAACATATTACAGATATTAATGCCCGATTCTCCTCCCTCACTAATGTAATGTTGGACTTGTATCATTACAGGTTGCGCACTGTAATGTTCGGTTCACCTCACTCTCTGATGAATGCTCGAATCTATAACGTTACATTACAGGCGAATGCTCGTGGTGAGGGAGCACCTTTAGCTCTAGTCTAGGTTAGGGTTTAAGGGCGCACCGAGCTTTCCGCTGTTTGATTTTAGGTATTCTATGCGCTCGTGTATGTGTGCGTGGGGCAGAGTCGAGAGTCACGCGCCAATTTTTTGTTTACTTTGTTCGCCATTTTAAATTAAGTGAATTAACTTAAAATCCTTCGTTTTATTTTTCTAACTAGGTAAGTAAAGGTCATCGTGTTTCTTAAGTGTATGTCGTATAAAGTAAATCCTTAAATATTAATTGCATAGCTAAAGATTAAGTAATGACGATGCAGCAAGGGATCATACGAACGGATTATTAGCGCCAGAAGCTCGGTGACCTTTTCAATTTACTTTGTTCCAACACTCAATTCTATCTTACTTTGCGCTGACTAAACACAAAGAGCCACATCCAGTATCACTACATCTAAAGCCAAAGCAAGTTTATACTCCTCAAAGTTGTACAGGTGTAAACTTTTACCGACTCCGACTTCTACTTCAGAGTCGGTTTCACTGAAAGCCGTTCATGCTTCATTTCACCTTAAGTTAAGGATTCGAAATACGAGTTTTGTGTTTTTTTTTCTGTTTTGTAAATAGTTTATCCGATGCGTTCAGCTTGTTAGTGTTCGTTTCTGATGTAGGTAAGTAGGTACTGTGTAGGTAGAGAGATCTATCTAGTATGTAAATTCGTTATTATGTCTTTACGTTCGTGTATTGAATTTGGTTCATGACACCACTAATCAATTGACGTACTTTTTATGAGCTGTCAAAACGTGATTCCCCCATAGATTACGTATGAAAATACTAAACTATGACGTCACTTTTAAGTCATCTCAATTCACTAAATATTTATTGATTTCCAAGCAACTAAAAATCGAATTTTATAGTTATTTAAAAAATCATCTGGTTTTCAGGGCTTACTTAAATAAACTGAGTTTTATTTTTGTGAAGTTGTGTTTTGGAATTATTGTTTATCAAATACTAGAGAGCAGCCCACGACTTCGTCCGCGTAGCTTATTTCACCCGCCTTAAGTTACGTCTTTCGTTACTACTCCGCTCCTGTGGGTCGTAGCATGATGTTATATACTCTATATTACTCAGGAATAATGTAACTAACTTTTGGTGAAAAAATTGTTAAAATCGGTCTAGTAATTTCGGAGCCTAGCCCTAGGTACATTCAAACAAAAAATCTTTCCTTTTTATAATATTACCATAGATTAGTTTATATAATTACAAAGTCACTTCCCGCTGTCTGTTCTTCTTTACGCTGAAATATTTTAAACTAAGCAACGAATTTAAAAGCATTCATCAATAGGGTGATTCAAAAGGAAGGGTTACACGTAAAACATCACGCTACGACACATAGGAGCAAAGCAGTACCCATACATTAAACATAAAGTCACGCCTTTTTTCCATGGGGTAGGCAGAAACCACAAAACGCCGCCTGTTGCATTAGGTCATACAAGCACTCCGGTCACGAGTACTGCGCACCCGACCTTTCTGAAAAACCTCACCAATAAGGTCAGGGTAGGTCTTTCCAGGGCGTCCTCCCCCGGCGTTGCCACTCACATCTGCCGTATAAACCCCTTTTGTTAGTCACCTTTCATTTATCCTTCTAACATGACCGAACCATCTAAGCATACGCTTTTAAATCTTTGTAACTACATCCTCTTTTAATTCGCAACATTCTTCTATATTCTCATTCTCGGAAGAAGCCAAAGACGTAAAAGGGACACACGGAAGGTGAAGGGATACACGGGAGACGTCGCGCGGTGTAGCTAGTACGTGTAGATTGGAGTACGGTCAACATATACGTCATAGAGTAACGCTAAATTATTTGCAGTACACTGCGGCTGCTGTCCGTAGACGTGGATTGATGGCTCTCCGAACTGTAATAGTAATTAATGCTACAAGTGTACAAAGTGTTGGAGAATATTCTAAATCTACATTTCTAGGTTGGAACATGAAAAAGATATTAAAAATCGAATCTTATTTTAAGTAATGCCCTGCCCCGTTGGTCTCAAGCGCGACTGATGAGCGTGCGGTCCCGGGTTCGATTCCCAGGTGGGGCAAAAAGTGTTATTGGGGTTTTCCATTAGGATTTGCTCAGTAGCAGCCCGGAGTTTGGAACTTGGTAGTGTTGCACCCTCATGCCTGCAGCAGTGAATCATAGATCTTTGACAGTCGTTATGGATAGTCAGAAGCCAGGAAGTCTGACAACCACTCTAACCGAGAGGTATCGTGTTGCTCAGTAACTAGGTTGTGGAGGTCAGATAGGCAGTCGCTCAATGTAAAACATTGGTATTCAGCTGCATCCGGTTAGACTGGAAGCCGACTGCAACATAGTTGGGAAAAGGCTAAGTAGTAGCAGTATTTTAAGTAATAATTTTGACTTTGCAAAGTCTTAGAAAAGTCCTGGCAAAAGATCATGGTTTTTCTGGTTGATACAGACAGCGTCATCAACTGGTTACCCCCTTTTAGAAGATGGGTAACTAATTGATGACGCTGTTTGTGCCTTTTAATCTGATTTGTACCATTTAATATGAACATACCGGTGAACTGTCGGTGTACATCGGTACACCTCTGCTGAATATGATGACGTGATGGATGGTATATAAAATCTGTTCAGTATTTTCATACAATTATTCTCTTATTTTCTGCCAGAGATAGTCAACCAAAATACCTATTGTTATTCCAAATGACACGAACAAACAAATTAAGCATTACCTACTCTTATCGATTGATAAAGATTTTATAGTTATCTCCGTCCCGATAACCCTTCCTTCTATCATTTATATTCAAAAACCTGCATTCACGAAACTTCGCCAGCGAAGGGGTTAAAAACAAACTTAACTTTGTCGCCCTGAAAACATTTCCCCAAACAATGTTTAACTGTAAACTGTTTTCGTAAACGCACTCATAACTTTGTTTTGTTCATTTTTTACGTACATCCTTTCTTCTGGTTGAAAAGCGTTCGCGTTACGCGAAATTAGACTTTGTTGAATTGAGATAAGCGTCACTGAATTTAATAGACGTCGCCATTGGAAAGTCAATCTTATGTTTTTCGCTTTAAGACACATTTTCGCGTATACCAGGTAAATATTGTTGTTTTTTTTTTCTTACAAAGTTTGCCCATTGTCTCCAAAGTGTTAGCGTATACAAAATCGTCGGTAAGTCTATATTTGAAGTTTCAACTACTTTTCCGTTATTTTGTTGTTAAATTGGTCGGTAAAACAATTTTATCGAAGTGAAATAACTGCGAGTTTCCTTGAAAACTATTTGAGTAGAAAATACACGGCTTCAGAGGAAATTACAGATTTTTAGCGGAACTCTAAATGGTGCTCAAACGGAACCCTGTCACTAAGATTTCGCTGTCTGTCTGTCTTTTGAGCTGTAATAGGTAGATAATTGAAATTTCTACAGAGTGCTAAAATCGCTGCCGTAGCTAACAAAAGAGCTGATAACTTTGAAACCGCTGAACCGATTTCCATCAAAGAAAGCTAAGAACACTCCCGACTAATTAACCTTTCAAACACAAAAACAAAATCAAAATCGGTTCATGCGTTCCGGAGCTTCGATGCCACAGACAGACACACACACCTCGTCGTTGTCGTGAGTTAAAAATTTAAATAAAGTAAAAAAAATAATAGCGTCCCTACGGAACCCTTCATGTGCGATTCCACTCTTACTTGGCCGCTATTCATTTATTAACTGCGAAAACAGAAGACGGAAACACAATCCAAAATGGGGATTATGGAAATGGCAAAAAACACTACGCCCTAATAGTTCTTCAGACTGATGTCGGTCACGGCGACTAATCTCAATAAAGACTAGCCAAGTACGCAGTGTGCGTGTAAACACAGGTGCACTCCCTATTCCCTAACTCTCATAGTCCGATGGCACACCAATCCGACACAGCCGGGGACAGACCAGGCGCAGGACCACGAAGACACGTGCAACCAACTTCCAAACTTCAGGCTGCTACTGAGAAATTCGTAATGGAATAACTCAATAACACTTTATTCCCGACCTGGGAATCGTACCCAGGATCCAGCGCTAAAGGAAGGAAGAGGGTTTCAAAGGGTTTTAAACCAACAATCAGATAAATGAACGACTTCCTAGTAAAAGAAGTCCATTTTTAAGAAAAATATAAGTGGTAACGTTGATCATGTAAAGATTCACTCCATTTCCTATGGGAGGCCAATTTTCATTGTTTCTCATATCATGGAAGTAAGGTAGACTATAATTAAAAATGGACATTTAGCTAATAACACATATTTTGTACTTTCCCAGTGGCTACAGTGCCGCTGGGAATCTTTGCCAATGGCCGACGTATTGTGTTGTTTGGTAATTCTGCTGATATTAAAGTTTTGTGTACAGTAAAAGATATTTGCTATAATATTTTTAGCTACTCACCTTATTCTAGTATAGCTTACAGTAGGGGATTGAGCGATAAAACTAAAAATCAACACATACCATCACGCCTGTAAGTATTCTCTGAAGGGTTCGGCAGAGGTGTACCAATGTACACCCACAGTTCGCCAGTATATTTAGGTCCCATGTAATAGGGGGCGAGTCTATTGCCATTAACCGGGAACAAATCCTAACTCCGAGCTGCTATTGAGAATTTCATAGAAAACCCCTATAAAACTTTGCTCGTCCTGGAAATCGAAACCAAGACCTCTAGTGTAGCAGTCGCGCTTAGGACCACTAGGGTAACGGGGCAGTTAAAAACGAACAATTTATTTATCTTTCGATTTTATTAAAGATGGGTTTGCTCTTGACTCTAGCTTAGTTGCTAGTTTGTCAGCGGTGACAGAGATAAAGTCAACGATGGAGTGAGCTTACCCAGAAGAAGCCTGTTCACTACACCTTTGAAGAAATTAGGGTTGAATGCTTTCGGAAATACAGACGCAGGTAGAGATTTCCACTCCTATACTTCTAAGTCTACTCCTATATGATGCGGTTGAGCGCAATGATCGAGCTGTTGCAATGTGTGTCTTAGGTTTACACGGAACAATTTTTTAGGTAGTTCTAGGTCTGGTTATATGTGTAATTATGTAATAGCACCCACGACACTGGAGAAATTTCTAGAAAAAGCAACTTTTTTAAATGTTATATTTTTTATGTGTGTATATCACTCGCTTCGCATAGCTCTCAGTACAACACAAGCTTTAATACTCTCTATTGTATACCAGACTTTTGTTTTGACATGGGAACCCCACTAATGGTCGAGCCGTAACATTTGCTATCGTCCATAGACAGTAACACGATTATGTTATATCTATATCATATGGAACTAGTCAACCGATAGCTAAGTATTTATGTCAAAAAATATATTATTTGCGGAGTTATTTGTGATTTTAATCTCTTAACAAATGGGTTTATTTCTGCTAAAATGAACTAACCTACATTTCAATTCATTTTTCGAAGGCATTGTAATGTTCTAGAAATGTTACGCTGATTATTTTGAAGCTTTTAAAATATTATTTTGTTGATGGTACATTGTTTTTGCTGTGTAGTATTGTAAACACATTTGGTATTATTATATTATATTCAAAGGACGTATTGTTACACCTCTGCCTTACCTTTCGGGAATACAGGCGTGATGGTATGTTATGTTATGTATGTTATTTAAAGGGTTGTTTGTATTGATGTTTTCGTAGAAATAGCCAGTACTTTTTCACTTAAAGTAAACTGTGCCCTCTTTTGTTTACTGTGTTTTTGTACGTAAATTATATTAATATCATCCATATTATACCTACATATACGTAGTTAGGTAAACATAATGTAATAAAATATAATTTCTCGATTTTTTTTTTCTTTTTTAATTTCTCAGTAGCAGCTCGGAGTTTGGATTTGTGCCCGGTTAATGGCAATAGGCTCGCCCCCAATTACATGGGACCTAAACATACCGGCGAACTGTGGGTGTACATTGGTACACCTCTGCCTAACCCTTCGGGGAATACAGGCGTGATGACGTTAAGTACTTTTTTACATCTGATTCAAGTATTTTATATTAAAATGTACATTTATAAAAGTATCGAGTGTATTTGAGTTTTCCTTGAAATATTTTAATAAACTCTCCATCTGTTGTGTCTAAGGCAGAGCTATAACAATTAAGCAAGACGTTTTCAAAGGAAACCTATTACCTCTAGCTATCCCTTTTATGCAATAGCGTTAGTGTCTCGGATAACAGAAATATGGATAAGAAAGGTGAGGTACCTAAAGTAGTTTGAATTTGACGTCTTTATTAAAATTTGTTGAGAGGGAGTTTTGTTGTTCGTGACAATTATTGCTTTTGGGATTAACAATAGTGATTCTGGATTAGTATTTATAATACCATCACGCCTCTGCGCGTCTGCTACGCGTGACGTCTTGGGTTCGATTCCCAGGTCGAGCAAAAAGTTATTGGGTTTTTCTATGAAATTCTCAGTAGCAGCTCGAAGTTAGGATTTGTGCCTGGTTAATGGCAATAGGCTTGCCCCCTTTTGCATTGGACCTAAATATACCGGCAAACTGTGGGTGCACATTAGTACACCTCAGTCTAACCCGTCAGGGAATACAACCGAGATGGTATGCTTACATATTTTAAAGAAATTGTCTTATTGTTTTTTTTTTATCTATATTCTGCCAGTAGTAAATCCAGCTACACACACACAGCAACATCATATCCACAATTTCTATAATCCATGTTCCAAGCTAAACCGGGGTGCACACATTTAATTATTCTCGGGGTGAAATTATTTGACGCTTAGCCCGGGAACAAACGGTACCAGAAATTTAGTTCCAACCTTAAATTTAAATATTTTAAAGCTCTTTTTTAAAAAGCTGTTGGTGCATGTAAAAGCTGAATGTGGCTGAAATTTTAGGAAGTGTAGAAGTTTGTTTTAACCTTTTTCTGGGAATTCTAGACAATAGGGAGTTGATGAAGCTGTTTGTGAAAATCTCGGATTTTTTTATGTATGTTCTGAGTGTGTGAGCTACATTTAAAACTTACTGATATTTTATCTGATATAACACATTTTATAACCGACTGGTGTTTTGACAGATTTTTTTTTTAAGTAAAATATAGGCTAGTTGCTTTTGCCCGCGATTTTGTCTGCATAAATGTCGGTAAAAAGGAGTCTATATTCTTTTTGGGACTCAGACTAGCAAATATATATATACGAAGGGTTCGGAAGAGGTATACTAATATACACCCACAGTTCAGTTCGCCGGTATGTTTAGGTCCCATGTAATAGGGGGCGAGCCTATTGCCATTAACCGGGCACAAATCCTAACTCCGAGCTGCTACTGAGAATTTCATAGAAAAACCCAACAACACTTCTTTTTTTCTTTTTTTTGCTCTGACTACCTCGTACCGGAATTTCATAAAAATCGGTTCCGTGGTTTGGTCGTGAAGGCCTAACCAACAGACAGAGTTACTTTCGCATTTATACTATTATCATACTAATAGAAAACGTAGCTCTGGTGCAGTGAAAGAATTTTCAAAATCGGACTATTAGTTCCCGAGATTAGTGTGTTGAAGCGAACTCTTTCAGCTCTATAACATGTATAGATAAAGAATACTGATTGTAAAACCAACAATAAAAGGAAACCAACATCACGCTTGTATTCCCCGAAAGGTTAGGCAGAGGTGTAACAATGTACACCCACAGTTCGCCGGTATGTTTAGGTCCCATGTAATAGGGGGTGAGCCTATTGCCATTAACCGGGCACAAATCCTAACTCCGAGCTACTTCTGACAATTTCATAGAAAAACCCATTAACACTTTTTGCTCGACCTGGGAATCGAACCCAAGATCTCTAGCGTAGCAGTCGCGCTTAGAACCACTAGGCTGCCGAGGCAGTTTAAAGAAAAAGAACACTTTATTAGAACCAGCAAGAGTTTAATTTACTTTACAAATAAAAGTGCAAACATACCAATAAGGAATGCACCAGAAAATTGATCAAAGGTATGTAGGTAGGAACTTACTGGAAAAAAGTAATAAAAGCACCACACGGACTTGCAATAAAATAATTGTAAATTCTTCGAAGTAAGTACTGTTAGCAAATAAAACTAAGTATAACATTTTTAACTTACCCCCGACAGAAGAATAAAAATCCCTACCGTAGCTAACAAAAGAGCTGATAACTTTGAAACCGCTGAACCGATTTCCATCAAACATAGCTAAGAACACTCCCGATTAATTCACCTTTCAAACACAAAAAACAATTTCAAAATCGGTTCACGCGTTTGCGAGGTACAATGCCACAGACAGACAGACACACACATACACACATGACATGAAGAAGTAACTTTTATCACCAATTATTATTTTTATTTTTTTTGTATTTACAGCTGTGGTAAAATTTATTCCGGTTTATCAAATAATTAGTCCGGATAGCACCAATTTGATATTTATAATTAAAAACGGTACTAAATCAATCCTTTCTTCTTATCTTCCAGCCATTATCCCATATTACTTGGGGTCGGCGCAACACGTTTTCTTCTTCTATTCAGTTCTGTCAACCGTCATGATATCACTGACTCCCTCCTCTTGCATATCATTCTCCTCCTTCATCCATGTTTTCTTTGCCCTCCCTCTTCCTCTCCATCCATCAACATTTGTTTTCTTAACTTTTGGTCTCTATTGCGTTTCATCCATCCTTTCCATAGGCCCATATCATCATGCGCCAAAAGCTGAAATCAGGGCTTAGTGTAGTACATAATGGGCCCGTATTACCAACTAATTTGATGTTAAAAGATAACCCAAATTCAAACGGGTATTAGTATATGCTTATAGGCATCAGAATTCACGCCGGTCGACGGCGCGTTCGTGTTCCACGCGCGCCTCAAAGAGATGTTAGCAATTTTTGGAGGGGCCACTCAGGGCCGATGCCTGACGGTGCTGCGGGTTGTTCGTAAGAAATACCGCGCCCCCGGAACGCAAAGGGCACAAGAAGGAACATGGGTGGGTTTTTGTCAGTAAAAGTCTGACACTGCCTCCCGCCCCGCCCAGGGAGAAGTTAATTGAGGATTTCCCATCCTGAAAAAAAAAGGCATCAAAAGTACTGTAAAATTGTACGAGTACTTCATTCTCAAAAACTTTATGGACGGACAATCAAAGAAAACTTCAATTACGGAACCCAAAAAAAAGCAATGTCTTCAAAACATTTTCAGTGTCACCGAAATGAAGAATTGGCGTTCAAGAATAAAAGATATAGCAGTTGTTTTATATTCGTTCAAAAACTTTTGTATTGAGCGTTCCACTTGTTTATTTTGCTGTCTGTACTAGCAAACATTGAATGTAAAGGTGCGTACAGAAGTAAATTGGCTTTACTTTTTATTTCGTACTTTTGTGTTAAATTTTTGGGAAGTGATCGCGATAGTCCAGATGGCCTCTCAAGCACGAGGCTTTTGTTTGTTGAGTGAGCATACCAAGGCATTAGTACATGGTGCTCAGTTGTGTGCACATTTGTTCTTTTAATTATCTTGTATTCTTTATTGCCCTTTTTTTATCGTGGTCGCTAGTTCGGCTGTTGAGTGTAAAGGCCTGGGTTTGATTCCCAGATCGTTCAAAGTATAATTGGGTTTTTTTATGAAATTCTCAGTAGCAACTTGGAGTTAGGATTTATGCCCGGTTAATAGGCTCGCCCCCTATGACATGGGACCTAAAACATATCGGCGAACTGTGAGTGTACTTAGGTACACCTCTGCTTAATCCTTCGGGGAATACAGGCGTGATGGTATGTTATTATTATATTTATGATATTTACTATTATTACAATGTACGCACCCTAACACAGTGTTACGGATTGCTGCCACAAAGGATGAGATAATCATGTCAAAGTGGAGAAATTCCACACATACTTGCTAGTATTTAGCTTAGCTTACACAGAGGGTAGGCAGACAAGTTGCTTAATGTGGTAATCCCATAGTCATATTTTGTTCAAATGAACATTGAAAGTCAAATTACGGATTTCAATTAGAAAATTAAAAGACTCGCTGAATATGAAAAAATGAAAAAATAATTAAATATAGTTCCTTCTTCAATAAGTTAGTTTCGTATGGAGAAGAATGGAAAAGAAACTACTAACCTACTTGTTTTTTTAATATTAAGTTTATTAACTTGGGAACATTTCCAGTTGACGGCGATGCGGGGGAATGTTTAATGCCATTTTGATTGTTATATTATTATTACCGTTTGATATAAGTGTTCAATATGTCACGTGTTACTTTTTACCTATGCTTCCCTAGATGGCCTTGGGATCGAAATAGTTTCGCTTCCGAGCAAAAACTACAAAGATTTAAATAATTTTTTATATTGTAGTCGTCACGAGTCGTGGGCACAAATGTCAAGTTAATTTTCGGGTTTTCAGGTTCTTTTCTAGGGATTTTGGGCCGCCGACGCTGCACGCGATTGGTCCGACAGTTGGACCGATCGCGTGCAGCGTCGGCGCCCCAAAAAACTCCGAAAGAAACCGAAAAACTGAAAAATTAATTTGATATTTGTGCTCAGACATATCAGTACAATCTAATGGCAATAGGCTCTCCCCCTATTACATGGGACCTCAACATACCGGCGAACTGTGGGTGTACATTGTTACACCTCTGCCTAACCCTTTGGGGAATACAGGTGTGATGGTATGTGTGTGATAAGTAAAAAAATAAATAATGGAAGTAATACGCATACTATTCAGATAAGTATTAGCAGTAAAGTAGAATGTCGATTATTTTTACCAAAAATATTTTTTTTTTTTTTTTACCAAATAGTTGGTTCGTCTGTACAAATTCAACCCGTCATAATTTTATACGCAGGTATAGGAAAAAATTCTGACGCGTTTTTAAGCCGCAAACTACCCGAGACAGCTAATATCCCTATTGTGGGGGTGAAAGCTCTGTGTGGTTAAGTACCTACCTGAAGTTTTGCGCATCTGCTTGGAGGTATCAAAGCCGGTAGCAAGTTATTTCATATAAGTATAGGTAGGTAAAGTTGATGCAGGTGGCAAAGATAAAGTTTTCAAAAGAGGGTTGAAATTTGTTCTGTCAAAAAAATTCACCCCTATTTTTTTTCATACCTTTTACGTGCAATGTAAACATACCGGCGAACTGTGTGTGTACATTGGTACTCCTTTGCCTAACCTTTCGGGGAATACAGGCGTGATGGTATATCTATTTTTCATGTCATCATAACATCAATGAAAGATTAAAGACGAGTCTTCCTGCTTCTCAAATCACGGGGGTGTACACCACCAACTTCCAAACACCGGACTGACTACAAAGATACTTACCATGTCAAAATTTTACGTTAGAATTCCACTTTTTTGAAGTAGGTAGAGAATCATATACTTATGTTATAAAGCTGAAGAGTTTGTTTGTTTAAATGCCCTAAACTCAGGAACTTATTGTTTGATTTATAAAAAAAAATTTAGCGCGTTTTTTGGAGAAGGTTATAGGTTTTATAATTTTACGCTACGACTCACGAGGGCGGAGCAGTAATCAAAGACGGAACTTAATGTAGGTGAAACTGTGGACTATTGCTAAAAGAAGTTTTCAATATTTTTTACATCCCTCACAGAGGCTCAAAACACAACCCAAAAAACAACCTTCTAATTCAACCCTACATAATCTTTGTAAATGCTCTCCCTCAAACAAAACGGAATTCCGTTGCAGACGGACGCTAGTTTAAGGAAGGAGCGTACTAGTACAAAGGGGTGAGAATTAACCCCCACTGTTTGCGAAGTACCCACACAACCCGTAGTCTACCCACACCTTGTATATACAGTGAACAGCCTGTATAGTGTAGGAAGTGAAACATCCTGTGTAGTCTCAAGTGAAAATGTTTGAGAATAGGTACTTGTTTCGAATTATATGCGAAATAAGACTCTATTTAATAAAACATTACGCTTAATATCCCTTAAAAGGGTGGGCAGAGGTCTATAGCACTAGAAAGACAGGGTGATGTTAAAAATATTTATTTCCGATTTCTTTACACATAACATACCATCACGCCTGTACTCCCCGCAATGTTACGCAGAGGTGTAACAATGTACACCCACAGTTCGCAAGTATATTTAGGTCCCATGTAATAAGGGGCAAGCCTGTTGCCATTAACCGGTCCCAAATCCTAACTCCGAGCTGCTACTGAGAATTTCATAGAAAAACCCAATAACACTTTTTGCTCGACCTGGGCATCAAACCCAAGACCTCTAGCGTAGCAGTCGAATTCTTTACACATATTAATAATAACAATTTAAACTCACTTAACTTGGTAGCAATGGGAACAGTTGCTTATGGAAAGGGTGCCGCACGAAAACGCAATTCCCCCAAATATTTTGTATGACAATACTAAACTATGACGTCACTTGTAGAATCGAACCCAGGACCAATTAGACACCTAAACACCGAGCGAATTCAATACTTACTAGTGTGAACAGATGTCCAATTCTACCAACTAAAAAAACAACCAACTGCCTCCCTGGTCTAGTAGTCTTAATCGCGACTGCTACGCTAGAGGTCTTGGGTTCGATTACCATGTCGAGCAAAGCGTTATTGGGGTTTCCTATAAAATTCTCAGTAGCAGCTCGGAGTTAGGATTTATGCCCGGTAAATGGCAATAGGGTCGTCCCCTATTACATAGGATCTAAAACATAACAGCAGACTGTAAGCGTATATTGGTACACCTCTGCCTAACCCTTCGTTGCATCCGGGCGTGATGTCACAATCTCATCTCAGAGATAATCAATGCCAGAAACTGTAGGTAAATTAGAGGCATGTAGATGATTATAGATTGACGACTGCCCCATTGATCTCGTAGTCGCAAGCGCGACTGATGAGCGTGGGGTCCCAGGTTGGATTTCCAGGTAGGGCAAAAAATATTATCGGGTTTTTATTAGAATTTGCTCCGTAACAGCCCAGAGTTTGGAAGTTGGTGGTGTTGACACACCCGTGCTTTGCAAACCACGTAAAGCCGTTGGTCCCGGCGGTCATTCGGAGATCTTTGACAATCGTTACGGATAGTCAGAAGTCTGACAACCAGTCTAACCAAGAGGTATCGTGTTGCCCAGTAACTGGGTTGTGGAGGTCAGATAGGCAGTCGCTCCATGTAAAACACTGGTACTCATCTGCATCCGGTTAGACTGGAAGCCGACCCCAAAATAGTTGTGAAAAAGCTAAGTAGATGATGATGAGATGATGATAGATTAAGATTAGATTGGAATCGTTCCTAAAAGTTAGTAGAACCGGTGTTTGGCAAGTTGAAGTTAATTAGAAACACATTTTCATTAACAGTTATTAGAAGATACCAATTCTGAGTACAAATTATATAATAGGTACTAATGAATGTATAATATGCAAATCTTCAGGCATAATATTTCTGTGCAAGGAAAAAGATATGAGCGATTTTACGGAGTAAAATATAATATTAACAAAACCAGCCTTTTACTGTCCTACGTCACATAACAGACCATCACGCCTGTATTCCCCGAAGGGTTAAGCAGAGGTGTATCAATGTACACCCACAGTTCGCCTGTATGTTTAGGTCCCATGTCATAGGGGGCGAGCCGACGGGGTGTTACAAGTTTGACGTATGTGTGTGTGTCTGTGGCATCGCAGCTCCCGAACGCATGAAACGATTTTGATTTTGTGTTTGATGGGTTAATTAGTCGGGGGTGTTTTTAGCTTTGTTTGATGGAAATCGGTTCAGCGGTTTCAAAGTTATCAGCTCTTTTGTTAGCTACGGTAGGGTTTTTATTCTGTCGGGCGTTACTTAAAATTTTTCATTTTGGAGGAACCTATCCAGTTCGTGCCGCCATCTTCTTCTTGGCCTGCGGCAGCCCCGACCCCATGTGTCAGGGCACCAGGTTCGAGCTACTTTGGCCCACAGTTTGTCCGGCATGCGCAGACATTTTTTTATGTCAAGAACAAACAAACCTTCGGCCCACCTAATATTAACTGGTCACCGCTACCTATAAACATCTGCAATACCAGAGCCCTTGTAGATACATTGCCATTCCAGAGACAAAGATGAAATGTCTTATGTGCCTGTAATAACACCGGCACCCATACCCTTCGAACCGGAACACAACAACGCTGCTTTGCGGTGGACACAGGTATGGTGGCAGTACTTCCCCGGACGAGCTCCTTCACAAAGAGGCCTACTACAATTTCTACATAGACATGTCCTACCCAGTCCCATTAAGGTTGGGCAACTTTATATATTGGTATAGAAAAATAAAATATACTAACTATATAACTGCCTCGTTAACCTAGTAGTCCTAAGCGCGACTGCTACGCTAGAGGTCTTGGCTTCGATTACCTGGTCGAGCATAAAGTGTTATTGGGTTTTTCTATGGAATTCTCAGTAGCAGCTCGGAGTTAGGATTTGTGCCCGGTTAATGGCAGTAGGCTCGCCCTCTATTACATGGGACCTAAACATACCGGCGAACTGTGGGTGTACATTGTTACACCTCTGCCTAACCCTTCGGGAAATACAGGCGTGATGTTATGTATATAAAAAATAAAATATTTATTCTATCGCTTATGACGTGGCGACTCACCGCAAAAGCCTGCGCGAGTAGCTAACAAGTTACAAATAATTGATATCCATTTCATCTCTTATGAATAAATAATTCTCTTCGAATAATAAAGTTCTCTTGGCATAAATATCAAATATCTGTTTTCATTTCCACTAATAACATTAAAAAAAACTTCAAATTCGTGTACTAAACAGTACAGTAGTCGCCATGAGTCGTGAGCACAAAGGTCAAGTTAATTTCTGGGTTTGTGGGGTCCTTTCTGGGTTTTTTGGGTCGCCGACGCTGCACGTAACTGGTCCGTCAGTCAAAAATTTACTTGACGTATCTGCTCACGACTCGTGGCGATACCTATACCAATGTGTCTTTTTCAATTAGACTTATAATTAACTAGCTTTTGCGCGCTACTTCGTCCACGTAAATGTCGGTTATATTTAAAATTCAATCGTGAATTATAAGACACGTGGCGCCATTTATTATGATAGGAACATTATTCATATTTATTCATTTATAATACACATTAAATACATTTTTAAATATTAATATAGAAAATAAAAACATAAAAAATAGTAGCCCACCGGTATTGGGAACAGGGTCCAAGCTACCGGTGGTCAGGGCTCCTGAGAAAGGAATCTCCTAACAATACGCGCCGTGTCTAGGAGTACAGCTTTCTGAATCAAGCCCTTGGTCCAACTGCCCAACGAGAGCCTCCTGAGGTGTTGGTCGAGGCTCTTGGCTATTACGCCATTGGCCGTTACGACTATCTGCACAATGATTGCTGTACTCACATCTCACATGCCAAGATAATTTGTTTATATTTCTTAGCTTTCACGAGGTATAGGAACATTATTGTTGTTTTCCTCGGGAACAGCACTTTTTTTTGGGATAAAAGGTACCCTATGACCTTTTATGTACACCTCACAACGTATATGCAAAATTTCAAGATGATGTGTTCAGTGGTTTAGGCGTGAACAGGTTTAACAAACAAATAAACTGGCTTTCACATTTATAATATTAGTTAGGATATACGTACTTAAATCTGGAATCGCCAATCTGCCTTAAGCAAGCGTGGTGCTCAATGCTCGTGCCTTCTCTGTATGAGAAGAGGACTTTGCCCTGCAGTGGGATTATAATAGATTGGTATTATTATTTTTATTTCATAGATAAGTCCAGGTTTAACTGCTCCGTTGGTCTCGTGGTCGCAAGCGTGACTGATGAGCGTAGGGTCCCGGGTTCGATTCCCAGGTCGGGCAAAAAGTTTTAATGGGTTTTTCCATTAGGATTTGCTCAGTAGCAGCCCGGCGTTTGAAAGTAGGTGGTGTGACACCCCGTGGCTCGGAAAGCACGTAAAGCCGTTGGCCCCGGCTGTCATTAGTAGATCTTTGACAGTTGTTACGGATAGTCAGAGGCCAGGAAGTCTGACAACCAGTCTAACAAAGAGGTATCCTGTTGCCTAGTAACGTGGTTGTGGAGGTCAGATAGGCAGTCGCTCCATGTAAAACACTGGTATTTAGCTGCAACCGGTTAGACTGGAAGCCGACCCCAACATAGTTGAGAAAAGGCTAAGTAGATGAGGTAAGTCCAGGTTTCCTTGCCAAATTTTCCTCCACCGATGTCCGTGATGTCCAAGATAAAATTAGGAAGTACATACGACATGAAAACTCACATTGGTACTGGCCTTTGCGCCATTAACCACTTGACCATCGCGATACACTATCGTTTATGGCATACTCAGCTATATATGAGACTAACTCTACTTACCCCATCAAGAACTATAGCCGTTATGTTATGTGCATAATTTTAGTAATTGACGCCAGCCAATTAGTTACTTCAATCTCTCGTCGGTTATTTAGCCACGAGCCCCTTATACAGCGAAATAATCAACCTTTAAGGCGCTGTTCCATTGCAGCGCACGTGGTCCAAGACATGCACATGCACGTTAGCTGCATGATGATATTCTTTTATTATAATTGTATGGTTGTTAATGCCTGAAATAAACGAATTTTAAACGACGGGGTGTTACAAGTTTGACGTATCTGTGTGTGTGTCTGTGGCATCGTAGCTCCCGAACGCATGAAACGATTTTGATTTTCTTTTTTGTTTGAAAGGTGAATTAGTCGGGAGTGTTCTTACCTATGTTTGATGAAAATCGGCTATTTTGTTTGCTGTGGTTGGGACTTTTTTGAGTTTTTATTATTTTTATTTGTGCGATGCAATTATCACTTACATTTTTATACGTAGCGAAGCTTGTGCTTAGCGTGTCCAAGGCCGCAATGGAGCAGCGTCTTTATCACCATAAGATTAGCTCCAGCAGCGTGCATAGAATTACTATTAGTTAAAACGATGTAATTTTTCTAGATCAGGAAGAAATTCCTGCGTTAGGGAGCGGCGACATGACACTATTAACATTCTTTAGTAATGAAATGAGGAACTTTATACTAGACTGGCTAGCTTCAGACCGTGGCTTCGTTCGCGTGGAAGTCAGCATGTCCTATGAATCTCGGCAATAGAGTAGCTTTCTATCGGTCAAATCTTATCTTACTATAATAATATTATAAATGCGAAAGTTTGTGAGGACGGATGGATGTTTGTTACTCTTTCACGCTGAAACGGCTGAACGTATATGCATGAAATTTTGCACCAAGATAGATTGTAGTGTGGAAAAACACGTAGGATACTTTTCGTCCCAGATATAAAATACGGTTTCCGTGGGATAATATATCAAATTTAACGCGAACGAAATCGCGAGCATAAGCTAGTCCAGCAAAGGACGTCATTATAGTGGTCCTAAGCGCTACTGCTCCGCTAGAGGTCTTGGGTTCGTTTTCCAGGTCGAGCAAAGTGTTATTGGGTTTCTCTATGAAAATTCTGAGTGGCAGCTCGGAGTTATGATTTGTGCTCGGTTAATGGGAATAGGCTCGCGCCCTGTTGACATGGTACCTAAAACATACCGGTGAACTGTGGGTGTACATTGGTACACCTCTGCCTAACCCTTTGGGGAGTACAGGTGTGATGGTATGTATATATGTAATGTTTCCTATGACCTTTTATCACCCCGTCTCAGCTATAATACAAGCTAAACAATTTTTAATTAACAAACGATAAGTTCGGCTCCGTGTGCGCATTTTACGAATTAATTGTGTCCCGGCGCAACGCGGGCTCTTGGCAAAGCGCTGGATTACTAGTTGGCAAGCATTTTACTATTATTTAATCCGAATACTCAGGATAACTGAGTAGTATAGGGAAGGGGAATGGGTACAGCATGCTTGGAGTTGGTTTTAGACTTAAAACTACCTGGATATTGTTGTACGTTTTTCTGTTCCTGTCCTTTTTGCTTCATCTTACTGGTATTTTTACGTAGCGGCAAGCACGACTACTTAAGAGTTGGGCAAAAAATGTTATCGGTTTTTAACGCAAAAACGACGGGGAGTTATATCCCGAACGCATAAACAGATTTTGATTTAGTTTTTTGTGTTTGAGATGTTAATTAGTCGGGAGTGTTCTCAGCTTAGTTTGATGGAAATTGGTTCAGCGGTTCCAAAGTTATTAACTCTTTTGTGAGCTACGGTAGTGATATTTTTTTTTTTTTTTTTTCAATTTTTTCCACTAGGAATTTCACAATAACAGCCCGGAGTTTGGAAATTGATCGTGTGACACCCCCGTGTGTCGGAAAGCTCATAAAGCCGTTGGTCCTGCGCCTGATCTCTTCCCGATTGCGTCGGATATCTGTCCCATCGGACTATGAGAGTTAGGGAAGAGGAAGTGCACCTATGTTTGCGCACACACTTGTGCAGTATAATATCTCCTGTGTACTTAGTTAGTCTGCATTAGATTAGCCGCCGTGACCGGAATCGGTCTGGGGAATACATAATTATGTACATACATTATAAATGAGAGATTATAGATAGAGTTAGGATTTGTGTGTGAGTTAGGGTTAATGTCAATAGGTTCGCCCCCTATTACATGGGACCTAAAACATACCGGCGAACTGTAGGTGTACATTGGCACACCTCTGCCTAACCCTTCGGGGAATACAGGCGTGATGGTATGATGGTATGTATTATAAATGCGAATGTTTGGATGGATGAATGTTTGTTATTCAATCACGTTGGAACGGCTTAACGGTACTAAATGAAATTTGACACAGAGATGGGTTACAGTGTAGTATCTGATAAAGCAAATAGGCTACTTTTTACTCCGGAAAAAAGTACGGTTCCCATGTGATAATATAGTAACTTGGATCAGACGAAGTCACGGACTGAATTACTAGTAATAAAGAGAAAAAGATTTCTTTGTTTGTTTGTTTGTAATGAATAGGCTCCGAAACTACTGTACCGATCTTAACCACTTTTTCACTAATAGATAGCTACATCACGCTACGACACACGAGAGCGGAGCAGTAACCAAAGACGTCACTTACTGCGGGAGACGTAAGCCACGCGGAAGAAGTCGCGGGAAGTTCGCTAGTACAATATATCATATATCAAGTTATTTATTTATTATTTAGCTTACTATCTGACATGTTGACTCCAAAACGATAGTGTGGTACTAGACTTACCACATACATACACACATACATAAACTCACGCCTTTTTCCCATGGGGGTAGGCAGAAACCACAGAACGCCACCTGCTACGATCCTTACATAATTCTTTCGCCTCGTCCACGTTCATACATCTGTTCATACAAGCACGCCGGTTACGAGTATTGCGCACCCGACCTTTCTGAAGAACCTTACCAATAAGGTCAGGGTAGGTCTTTCTAGGGCTTCCTTTCCCGTCCGTTTCTAGACTTATCTACTAAACATACTAAACCCTAATGAAAATTAGACTACACTATTGTATATAAATAATCAAATCTAATAACCACTTTAATTTTGCTTAAACTGTAAATTGTCCTATAGAAAAGGAACAGAACGCTCGCCACAATACCCTCCCGTGTCCTCCCATCTCTAACTTCGTAGGAGAGAGCTATCTCGTGTTCCTCGCACACAAATCTACTGCCATCCACCTCGGCTGACGCTTACTTGGACATCATCCACGTTTTAATCCTGAAGTCCATGGCTGACCACGTCCAAGCCTGATGAATAGGAAATGTACAAAAGAAAATTGGGTTTCGTTCTAAAACTAGTAATAAAAAAAAAATTAAGGAAACCCCGACAGAAGAATAAAGATCCCTACTGCAGCTAACAAAAGAGCTGATAACTTTGAAACGGCTGAACCGATTTGGTTAAACATATCTTAGAACCATCGCTAGGAACCCTACTTTCAACTTAAAAAACTGCATCCAAATCGGTTCACCCATTTAAGAGCTACGGCGCCATAGACAGACACACAGACACGTCAAACTTATAACACCCCTCTTTTTGAGTCGGGGGTTAAAAACTACATTAAAATTTTCTTTAAATTTTTTTCTTAAAAGTAAATGTAATGCTTTTGTATATCTAAGTGTTAGCTAGTGACCATTATTCTATACAAGCGTTATCCCTATTTTTTTCCTGGATTTTGAGCCTAAAACAATAATATTTTGACCAAAAATAGTCATCGGTCGTGGCCATGATGGACGGTTACTTTTTTTTTACATAAACTGATTTTCGCAGAAATTGAGACAATAATAAAAACGCATATTTAAAATGGCCACAAATATACGAAACGGTCAAGCATAATCTGTTTGGTTTAGGTTAGTGACCTTTTTTTTTAAATCGGTTTAGATTTAAAATTATTGTTGGATGACACATTTTTTGACTGCCCCGTTGGTCTCTTGGTCGCAAGCGCGACTAATGAGCGTGGGGTCCCGGGTTCGATTCCCAGGTCGGGCAAAAAATGTTATTGGGTTTTTCCATTAGGATTTGATCAGTAGCAGCCCGAAGTTTGGAAGTTGGTGGTGTGACACCCCCGTGCCTCGGAAAGCACGTAAAGCGTTGGTCCCGGCTGTCATTCGTGGATCTTTGACAGTCGTTACGGATAGTCAGAAGCCAGGAAGTCTGATAACCAGTCTAACAAAGAGTTATCGTGTTGCCTAGTAACTGGGTTGTGGAGGTTAGATAGGCAGTCGCTCCATGTAAAACGCTGGTACTCAGCTGTGTCTGGTTAGACTGGAAGCCGACCCCAACATAGTTGGGAAAAGGCTAAGTAGATGATGATGTTGGATAACACATTTAGCAAATTTTTAATTCCTATCTAATTTATTATTTACTGGCGAAAAAATAAATTTTCGAATTTCCTTCCATCAGACTAATTATTCATCATCTGATCAACAGAAGGCTAATTAAAAACAAAATTTTAACTCATTCGCAAAATCTCATAACGGCAACAACCATGCTGCAGAACAACTAAGGGTAGTTCTTAAATTAGAATCATTTTTAACAGATTGAAGCCAAGATTAACTGAAGTTCTCCAAGTTTAAAATAATACAAGAATTACCCTGAAATCTTCATCAAGATGTTACAGATCCCACAAAAACCCCTTAAAACAAATTAACACACCACCACCATACGACTTAACAAAACACCACGGCGAGCCTTTATCAACTGAGTTCAAAGGCAAGACATCATTGCGGCCAAATTGACCGTGATTATCCCGAGACGGGGTACAAATGACCCCATTACGGGGGTACAGCATATAAAACTATTATTATATCTTTAGTTCATGTAATAGGCACTGGTTTGGGTTTATCGGTGTGTTATTGGCGTGGTGTTGTTGAATAGGACATAGAATATATTCTAGACATGTAAACAACTGCCTCGTTAGCCTAGTGGTCCTAAGCGCGACTGCTACGCTAGAGGTCTTGGGTTCGATTCCCAGGTCGAGCAAAAATTTTTCTATGAAATTCTCAGTAGCAGCTCGTAGTTAGGATTTGTGCCCGGTTAATGGCAATAGGCTCGCCCCCTATTACATGGGACCTAAACGTACCGGCGAACTGTGGGTGTATTGTTACACCTCTTCCTAACCCTTCGGGGAATACAGGCGTGATGGTAGATGATAAAATAGTCGATAGTTAGTTACTTTCTAGTTGACGGTCAGGCAGGTGCCTCAAGTGTACTTTTATCAATATCAACGAAGTCACAAACCCTTGAAAACAAGAAACTCTTCTATACAAATAAGAATAATACAAAACAGAACAACATCTAAGTGAACCATCGCCTTGAAAATGTATCCTTTTATGTAGCGCCGTGTATATTATATAATACATGTCGTTATTTACCTGGTTTGTCCGCTACTACCCCTCTTACGCTTTGTGGGATAAATGCACCGGCGACGGCAGGGTTGTCGCTATCAAATGTATTCCTACAGATGTATGTAGGAAATGGGGTAGGGAAAGACCGTTCTGTGGTTTCTACGATCCTTACATACTTCTTTCGCCTCGTCCACGTTCATACATATGTTCATACAAGCACGCCGGTTACGAGTACTGCGCACCCGACCTTTCTGAAGAACCCCACCAATAAGGTCAGGGTAGGTCTTTTTAGAGTGCCCTCTCTAGGCGTTGCCACTCACATCTGCCATATAAATTCCTTTTGTTAGTCGCCTTTCACTCATCCTCTCAACATGACCGAACCATCTAAGCACTCTTTTCAACCTTTGTCACTAATCTAGACATCTATACAAATAAATAAAATAAAATTGAAGGGTCGAATCGAACCCAAGACCTCTAGCATAGCAGTCGCGCTTAAGACCACTAGGTTAACGAGGCAATATATAATTATTTATGAAATGTAAGTCATTTCATAATTTGTAGTTCTAATATTTGATTTGTAATTGATGTATAAAATATTGCAAAACATTTTTTAACATACTAGAAACACAAAGAATAAGTAAGGAGTTTCTTGCCACGTCTTCTCCTTAGTGGCAACTGGATTCAATTGCTTTTTTTGTATATGACGTTCAACATTACCTTGTAATGGCCTTAATAGTTCCACTTTAAAATTTACCTCAAAATAATAACAAAAAAGGATCGAAACAAAGAAAGAAATTCACCTTTTTAATAAAATAGATTTAACATTTTCGTAAAGTGACAACCCTTACACGTGCAGTTAGTTCAGTTCCTGTTCGCTCTACCTCCCTGACTCTGTGCAGTCTATTAATACTGAGTACCTAAGTACTAGAAAGCCTTATAGGTAAATTTAACCTTACTCTTAACTGAAACCTAGATAAATGACTTAATAACTAATATAAAGTAATAATACGTCATCACGCCTGTATTTCCCGAAGGGTTAGGCAGAGGTGTAGCAATGTACACCCACAATTCGTCGGTATGGTTACGTCCCATGTAATAGGGGGCGAGTCTATTGCCATTAACTGGGCACAAATCTTAACTCCGAGCTGCTACTAAGATTTTTATAGAAAAACCCAACAGCACTTTTTGCTCGACCTGGGAATCTAACCCAAGACCTCTATCGTAGCTGTCGCGTTTAGAACCACTAGGCCAACGTTAAAAATAGTTTAGCTCTATTGTGACTGATATATTAGGAACGGGCTTTTGCCAGCGACTTGGTCTTGGAACTTGGCTAATGTCGGTTTCCGCGGAAGCATACAAAGTTGCAAATAAGTCTTTTAGTCTAAACCAAGTTTTATGAAAATTGGCATAGTGGTTTAGCCGTGAGAGCGTAACAAACAAACAAATAAAGAAATCTAAATTCACCTTTAAAATAAAAGTAAGGAGTATGGATTATGACCGTATTAGTTTTGTAAATCATAGGGTATCTGGGTTCCAGCGTTGCGGATTTAGTTCAAAATAGTCGCCGCGGCCCTGGAACGCAAAGAGCCTTAGAAGAGATACGAATAGATGGATTTTAGTCAGTAAGAATCCCTTACGGTCCGCCCAAAGCTAAGAAGTCATTTGATAATTACCAATCCTAATAAAGGGGGTATCTGGTTTTGATTCCTAAAGTCCCGAAATTTGGAAGTTTTGGTGGCGCAACACCCCATGCTTTGGAAGATACTTAAAATAATTGGTCCTGAGCTTGATCTATCCCTTGTGATCATCATGATCATCCGACATGACCCAAGACACAACTGTACTCCTACTTCTCTCACTCTCATAAGAGCGAGAGAAGAAGGTGTACACTTGTGTTTACACACACAAACTTATACACTTTACCATCTCCTGCGTACTTGGCTAGTCTCCATCGAGATTGCAGACTGAAATCCAGTCGGAAGAATATTATTTGGGGATAAAATAATTCCCAAGCAATTGAAACTGCGGGTAAAAGGAAATAATCTCTGAACAAATAGCACCGGTAGCTACAAGAAGCGATTAGCAATAGGAATGGAACAATGGTATTGACGGGAACGTACCGGTTAATGGGAATGTGTACGATAAACCAGGAGCTGGGAATATGATTAATTTTTCATCATCTGTTAGGGTAAACGAGGGACTTTCTTTAAGAGAGTGCAGTACTCATGAAAATCAACATCTTTTACAAACAAGTACAATCAATAAAGAATAGTAAAATCGAAAACAAAAAATCTTTAACTTTTTACCTTGGCCAGAGGTTAAGCATTGCCATCCAACGTGGCAATACCGCCAGTCTTTTGGGCACTTTTCCTGTTGACAGCGATGCGGAGGAATTTTTTGATGCCATTTAGTTTTAGTTTTTTTTTTGTTATTATTAAAGATTTCTAATTTTAAGGCTGTAATTATTACGAATATACCCCATTAATGATCAATAAATCTACTGCTCCATGCATTAATTTTCGCATAACTCGACAGAATGAACAAAAGAAAAACAAACAAATGAACATCTGATTTTTTCTTGCAATTTTAAGTTTGATTTTATAGTGAAAGTGGCCTATTTTCATAAGCCCTACACTCCCTTAATGTAACTATGTCCCTTGTTTAAACCAACGCCTTGTATACAATGCTAATTCTGACTGTTATTTTTGTAATCCTACCCTACTGATACTATTCCCTACTATTCCTAATTCTACTTCCTCCCTGCTAATATTATAAATGCGAAAGTTTGTGGAGATTGGTGTATGTTTGTTATTATTTCACGCTTAAACGGCTAAACGGTTCTGGATGAAATTTGGCACTGAGGTAGATTATAGTGTGGAATGATACATAGGATACTTTTTATTCCGGAAAAATGTACAATATATCAAATTTGACGCGGACGAAGCCGCGAGCAAAAGCTAGTTTATACTAAAACTACCTATAAGCCCCGCGGCTTCGTCCACATTCGGTTGGTATGGTGGTAGTACTTCCCAAAGAGCTCTACCAACTAACTAAACTAACTTTCCGTAAAGAGTTCCAACCTCCCTGACTACAACTGTATCGGCCGCGCGCCGCAATCAGCAATAAAAACGTATTATTAAGGAAACATTAAAACAATCACAGGCATTGATTGATTTATTTCATATTTATGACTATTTACTTTATATGGGATACTAGCTTTTACCCGTGACTTCGTCTGCGTGGACTTTGGGTAGTCTTTTTTATTTTTAAGATGTAATTCTACTAATATTATAAATGTAATTGAATGTGAGGATGGATGGATGGATTTCTGAAAGGATCTGAAGGAAATTTCGCACTGAGATAGGTTGTAGTGTGAAATAACACATAGGATACTTTTTTACTGCCTCGTTAGCCTAGTGGTCCTAAAGGCGACTGCTACGCTAGAGGTCTTAGGTTCGATTCCCGAGTCGAGCAAAAAGTGTTATTGGGTTTTTCTATGAAATTCTCAATAGCGGCTCGGAGTTAGGATTTGTGCCCAGTTAATAGCAATAGGCTCGCCCCCTATTATATGGGACCTAAACATACCGGCGAACTGTGGGTGTACATTGGTATACCTCTGCCTAACCCTTCGGGGAATACAGGCGTGATGGTGATACTTTTTATCCCAAAAAAAATGATGAAATGAAATGATGAAATAGATCAAATTTGACACGGACAAAGTCGCGGGCAGAAGCTAGTTTTTTCATAAACGCTTGAAAAAATGTTTAATTATTTTTATCAAGTGGCTAAATACAAAGTTTCATGGTTTTATCTTCAATAATGACAGACTCCCATATCATCTTACATCCCATATTTCACCTACTTCTAGCCAATTTCTCGCGACAAATAGCCAATGTCCTCCTCCAAGGTCGAATCTATCCCTGTACCAAATCTCAACAAAATCGGTTCAGTGGTTTAGGCGCAAAAGCGCAACAGATAGACAGACAAAGTTACTTTCGAATTCCTAATAAAATAAAATATTTGTATGGATTTTCCTCTTACTTTGATGTTAGAAAAAGGTAAAGATACTTATTTACGTACCTACGTCTAAGCAAAAGGGAAAACGTGGTGATTATTGAACATGGGAACGATGAAAAATAAACCAACGATACGGTTGGCACACTGGCTAAGCAATAGGTTGTTTTGCTGCGAGGCGTGGGCTTGAGTCCCGCATGTAACAAATATTTGTATGGCCAAGTTGTTAGTATAAGTGAGTTTTGTAAACACGAAACAGGAGAAATGCCTAGTGGGGTACAATTTTTTTTAAAAAGACATGACATACCATCACGCCTCTACACTTGGAAGGGTTAGGCAGAGGTGTACCAATATACACCCACAGTTCTCCGGTATGTTTAGCTCCCATGTAATAGGGGGCGAGCCTATTGTCATTAACCGGGCACAAATCCTAACTCCAAGTTGCTATTTCATGGAAAAACCTAATAACACTTAGGTTAACGTGGGAATCGAAACCAAGACCTTTAGCGTAGCAGGCGCGCTTAGGACCACTAGGGTAACGAGATAGTTTATAAAAAGAAAAAATATAAATCAGGTCTCTGCCGTTCACGACTTTCAGGTAAGTGTACTAAAGATTAGTCCTAGTTGTAACTAACTGCATAAATTCTTATCACAATCACACCAACAATCCAGTCGTTATTCAATCAATAAACGGTTACAAGCATTGATTGATTTATTGAGTATAAATGGGCTATAAAAAGCTACGATAAGCTATTGAACGGACTCGTATTTCAGGAAAATATTTTAAGTATTAGTAGAGCTATTTGTGTAGGAGCTCGTCCGGGGAAGTACTACCACCATACCTATTTCTGCCGCAAAGCAGTGTTGCTGTGTTCCGGTTTGAAGGGTGCCGGTGTAATTACAGGCACACGAGACATTTCGACTTTCTCTCTGAGGGAATGACAGACTTTTACTGACTAAAACCCATCCATGTTCCTTCTTGTGCCCTTTGTGGTAGAGGGGCGCGGTATCTCTTTCGAACAACCCGCGGCCCCGGCAGGCTTCGGGCCTGACTGGGCCCTCCGATTTGCTGACATCTCTTTGAAAGCGCCGTCGACACGGCCTGTCGTTATTCAACGTACGGCGGCCGGGAGTAGTCTCTCGGCTCCCGGCCCCCCGGAGCGTCTTCCGCGGATGCTAGGACGGGAGGCTCTCTGCCTCAACCGTCCCGAATAATAATACATGAAGGCATCTTCATCAGGTCAAGACAAGACACAGCTAACAAATGTTCAGTTAAAACAAGTTACACGAAACATCTTCAAGAAGTATCCGACCAAAAAATTGTTGAACTTCAACTTTAAAACTATGTGTAAAAGAGTTCCAAGTTATTCTGAAATGTTAACAGTATTGCTTTAAGATCTTAAACTTAGTTTACATTGGTGGAGTGGATAGACCTTAATATTATCTAAAAGATATAATAAAGCTGAAGAATTTTTTTGTTTGCTTGTTTGTTTGTTTAAACGCGCTATATAACATCACGCTACGACCCATGGGAGCGGAGTAGTAATAACCACATTAGTACATTACCACGGGTAGAAGTTATACATATAATAAATATGTAAATACTTGCTAAGTAACAACTGCCTCGTTGGCCTAGTGGTCCTAAGCGCGACTGCTACGCTAGAGATCTTGGTTTCGATTCCCAGGTCGAGCAAAAAGTGTTATTGGGTTTTTCTACGAATTTCTCAGTAGCAGCTCGGAGTTAGGATTTGTGCCCGGTTAATGGCAAAAGGCCCTGCCCCTATTACATAGGACCTAAACATACCGGTAAACTGTGGGTGTACATTGGTACACCTCTGCCTAACCCTCTGGGGACTACAGGCGTGATGGTATGTCTTGAGTTAATTTTGGACGTCACTGACATCAGTGAAAGAAAACATAATGAGGAAACCTGAACTTACAATTAGGCAAGTCTGAAATCGCCAATGCGCCTGATGCAAGCGTGGTGATCAATGCTCATGCCTTCTCTGTAGGGGAAGAGGCCTTTGCCCTACAGTAAGACAATAATAAGCCGGTATTATTATATAAACCTATGTTTTTATGCGTCTTTGTATGTCCTATCAACATTTTTTTTCTCGGGAAATAAAAGCTATTCATGGACGAAGGAGGAATACCTAGATAATGATATTTTTTTATGAAACAAGTCTTGTGTCAAGTTTCCATAAAGGAAAAACAAGTAGCCGGCACATGACGTTCTGAGAGAACTCATTTTATGTCTTTTACGAGTTTTAGTTATAATAATTAGGTGTAATTTTGAAATGATCTGAGTTAGAATTATAGAGACGATGGTGCTTCGCTTTTATCATTTGCTTTTCCCTTATTTAGAATGTCAAAGTCAAAGTAAAATAAAAACTTAAAGAACATACCATCACGCGTATATTCCACGAAGGATTAGTCAGAGGTGTACCAATGTATACCCGTTCGCCGGTATGTTTAGGTCCCATGTAATAGGAGGTGAGCCTATTGCCATTAACCGGGTACTAATCCTAACTCCGAGCTGCTACTAAGAATTTCATAGAAAAACCCAATAACACATTACTCGACCTGGGAATCGAACCCAAGACCTTTAGCGTAGCAATCGCACTTGGGACCACAAGGCGGCAGTTTAAAAAACTTAATTTCTGACAAATTATAGACGGATTGGTGATCAAAGTCAATCCAAGGGCTGGCTTTTACGTTTGCCAGATACATAGCATTGCCATCCTACGTGGCAATGCCGCCAGTCTTTTGGGCACTTTTCCAATTGATGGCAATGCAGTGGAAGTTTTTGATTGTCATATGCAAGTTAGCCTGATCAGCGTTGATGAGCGTGGGGTCCTGGGTTCGATTACCAGGTCACGCAAAAAATGTTCGATGAATTTTTCAGTAACAGCCCGGAATTTGGAAGTTGGTGTGACACCCTCGTGCCTTGGAAAGAACGTAAAGCCGGTCCTGAACCTGATCTCTCCTCGGTTGTGTCGTATTGCCGTTCCTTCGGGCTATGAGTGTTAGGAACGTGGGAGTACATCTGTGTTTGCGCACATACTTGTGCACTATAATATCTCCTGTAGACTTGGCTAGTCTCTATTGAGATTAGCCGCCGTGACCGAATCGGTTTAGAGAATGTTATTCTGTAACAAAACACCGTCTGTGTATATTTAAGAGAAGTGATCTCGAGGTGATGTGTGGTCGTCCACGTGATGCTGGGTATTGATAGCTTACCTCGAACTCACTTCACCTTAATTGATCGAGCGAGATTTTTACAGAATAACGCTGCAGAGGCAGACTGACGCGACAATCAATAAATAACAAAGTTTATGTTATTAATCTTTAAAACATCAGAATTAACCCTTGGTCTTTTTAGCCCGCATCGTGAGAAACTCACACTAACATTTACCGAACAGTATTTCAAACTTTATTCAGTGAGCATAAGGTTGGTTTCCGTTTGTTTTTGAGTGAAAATAAATTAGTACTGAAATGTTTTTAAAAGGCCAGTTTTAAGCGGGAAGGATTTATTTGCAGCATTGCAAACAAAATTAAAAGAAAGATTTGTACACATGTGCGGTTTTGTAAGTAAATTATGAAACGTGGCATATGGGAACTGCAGAATTTGACGTCAATTATGATTGTAATAATACATACCATCACGCCTGTATTCCCCGAAGGGTTAGGCAGAGGTGAACCAATGTCCACTCACTGTTCGCCGGTGTGTTTAGGTCTCTTGAAATAGGGGGCGAGTCTATTGCCATTAACTGGGCACAAATCCTAATTCCGAGCTGCTACTGAGAATTGCATAGAAAAACCCAATAACACTTTTTGCTCGGCCTGGGAATCGAACACAAGATCTCTAGCGTAGCAGTCGCGCTAAGTACCACTAGGCTACCGAGGCAGTTAATGCCAGTCTATTATTATCCCACTGCTGGATAAAGGCCTCTTCTCGTACGTAAAAGGTACGAGCATCGATCACCACGTTTGCTCAAGGAGGATTGGCGATTTCAGACTTATATACACATTAATATTATAAATGCGAAAGTAACTCTGTCTATTTATCTGTTATGGTTTCACGACTAAACCACTGAACCGATGTTGATGAAATTTGGTACGGCTAGTTTTGAAATAAAACATGAAAAAAAGCAACTAGTTATTCTGCGGAGCAAGACCAGTATCAATCATTGAAATAACTAACAGAATACAGTATAGAGTATCCGCCATGAGTCGTGAGCACAAACGTCAAGTTCAATTTGGGGGTTTTTGGGTTCCTCTCTGAGTTTTTTGGGTCACCAAAGCTACATGCGATTAATCCGTCAGTCGGACCGATCGCGTGCAGTGTCGGCGCCTAATGGACTTGACGTTTGTGCTCACGACTCGTGGCGGCTACTATACCAGCTGTTGAAATTGATCACCACGTTTGATTATCATACTGATTGAAACAACGGGGTGACGGGCCCGAAGCCCTGGTAACCTATTGAAATATCCATAGACACACAATATACTCGTTCGAACTCAAACAAAGACAACGTATGTGTTCTTATCACTTATTTGCTCCCCTTTCTCAACTTTATGGTATCCCATAAAACTGCATAAGTACCCCATAGACAAAGGTATAAGAATCCCACGCTCCCCGCGACTACCGTTCGGTTTTTTACGTCGACGCTCGGCTTTCTTCGTCCCACGTTCGAGGCACGCGTCTTCACCATTCGGTCGCACTCGGGCAGGTTCGGGAGTCTTCGGCTCGTAACCTGTTCCCGGCTACCGGTCATTTGGTCCTTGACCTACCCAGTTCTTTTTTTGAATTGTACTTCTCGATGCGTTAAATGGTTTGTAACTTTTTTGTTTATCGCTTTGTAGGTTTTTGAATTAGGAATCTGAGGTTACTTTTTTAAGAATGTTTTGATTTATGATCGTTTTTCTTTTTAAATATTTTATTTAGAAGTTACAGATAAGGTGGTAAGGGAAAGGGTTTGGAGGGGATATGGTGTCTCAGAATGTTTGCTTCTAATTAAAAAAAAAACAATAGTTTTGCTAAAAGCCTTATTGTTTTTAAAGGTCAAGTAAAATAGTAAAAAAAACTTACTTTTTATTTGAGGTTTTAAAATAAAAGGCTCGAAAAGTTTGGTTACTGTTCCTCTCCCGTGTATCGTAGCATGATGTTATATAGCTAATTTTACTCAGGAATAATATAGCTATCTATTGGCGAAAACATTGTTAAAATTGGTCCGGTAGTTTCGGATACAAAAAAAAACAAAAAACATTTTCTCTTTATTAATTTAGACATAAAATTCCTATGAAAATCCGTTCACTATATACTCCGTTCCAGGTACAACGCTAATTGATGTCGGCTGATCTATGGAAACTCCACAGCTCGGTTTACCACACTTCCATGTTTCCGGAGGATTGGAGATAGAATCAATTATTAAAATACTTACCTACGCTTTAGAATCATAACCATAATAATGTTTAATTATCTTGTATTTTCCAGTGCGGGAAAAAGGCATTTCTCACACAGACGACCCGCTATTTTGTTTAATAAATAACTAGATGTTGCCCTCCACTTCGTCCTCGTAGCTTATTTCACCCGCCTTATGTTACGTCTTTGGTTACTGTTCCGCTCCCATGAATTGTAGCGTGATGTTATATAGCCTACAACACTCACAAATAACATGGCTTTCAATGGGTAAAAGAATTTTTAAAATCGGTTTAGTAGATTCAGAGATTATCCCCTACAACCTTACAGACTCACAAACTCACAAACTTAACCTCTTTTTAATATTACGGTATAGATTAGCTGTATACTCCGCGCTGTCACCCACGGTCAGCTACGTCTTTGGTTACTGCTCCGCTCCCGTTGCTCGTAGCGTGATGTTCTATACCAGCCTAGAATTGTCTTACTGCAGGACAAAGGGCTCTTTTGAGAGAGAGAAGGCACGAGCATTGATTACCACGCTTTCTCACGGCGGATTGGGGATTACAGACCTATGCCAATACTAATATTATAAAGAGGTTATTTTTTATTTGTGTGTGTCGTAGGCTATATAACATCACGCTACGATACAAGGGAGCGGAGCAGTAACCAAAGACGTCACTTAACATGGGTGAAAATAACCACGCAGACGAAGTCGCTGGTAGAAGCTAGTTTATTATAAGTCCAGGTTTCCTCATGACGTTTTTCTTCACCGATGTCCAAGATAAATTATAACAGCAGCGATATCTTAAATAGCGCGCGTTTTTCGCGTCGCCTCGCCTCTCACTGTGAACTTACCTTTACAAAGACCTTTTGCGACACCCAAAAGTGGTAAGTAAAGATGTAAATTGCATCCTGTATCATCACGCTGTTACCCTAACGAGCTAGGTAAATCAAACGTCACTTAGGCACCTTTGAACTGAGTTTGTTAACTTTTATATTTATTAGACAAGCAGTGTAATCGTGATAGGTTGAGTTCCCTTGGCTTGTTTGTTACCTAATACTACGTTTAAGAGTAATTCTAATTAGACATTTTAGTTGTATTTCGTTTTGCAGGAAGAGTAACAAAAATCCTCGTTTTTAGGGTTCCTTACCCAAAGGGTAAAACGGGACCCTATTACAAAGACTTCGCTGTCTGTCTATCTGTCCGTTTGTCACCAGGCTGCATCTCATGACCCGTGTTAGTTAGACTGTTGAAATTTTCACAGATGATGTATTTCTGTTACCGCTATAACAACAAATAATAAAATACAGAATAAAATAAATATTAAAGGGGGCCGCTTTTAACCCCCGACGCAAAAGCGACGGGGTTTATAAGTTTGACGTGTGTGAGTGTGTATGTTGCTGTCTGTGCATCGTAGCTCCCAAACGCATAAACCGATTTTGATTATGTTATTTTTGTTTGAAAATTGAATTAGTCGAGAGTGTTCTTAGCTATGTCTTATGGAAATCGGTTCAGTGGTTTCAAAGTTATCAGCTCTTTTATTAGCTGCGGTAGAGATTTTTATTATTCTGTCGTTATGGGTAAAGGTATGGAACCCTTCGTGCGCGATTCCGACTCGCACTTGGCCGGTTTTTATAATGAAATGCCGGTCAAGTGCGAGACGAGCTTGCATGCGAAGGGTTCCGTACTACCACTACTTATTTTTTTTTGATGCCATTCTGTTTTTGTTAATTGTTATACGCTATCGTATTTATATTTACTGGTATTTATGCAAAAGTTTGGATGGATATTTGTTACTTAATCACGCCAGAACGGCTTAACGAATTTGGATGAAATTTAACACAGAATTAGATTATAGACAGGAATAGTGCATAGGCTACATTTTATACCGAAAAATATACGGTTGCCGTGGGATAATATAATCAACTTTGTGGCGGCCGAACTTGCGAATAGAAGCTAGTGTACATGAACATTTTTATATCAAATCATTTGGAATTGATGTGTATATTTTATCTTTCAAATCATTGGCACCCACTTTATGTACGACTGGTTTCTGCCCGCGACTTCGTTCGCGTGTTTTTAACCCGCGTTCAGTTTTTGTCATTTCAATTCGTCAATCCGTTTTGAGCAAGCGTGGTGCTCGCGCCTTCTCTGTATGAGAAGAAGTCGTTGCCCTGCAGTAGGACAATAATAGGATGATGTTATTATACTGTTATGAGTATAGGAATCGTAGTAGCATTTTCTCGGAAAACATCTAAATTTTAATACACGAACTCCCGCCCGAAATATCAACGGAAATAAAAAACAAATAAAGATATATTTCATATAACAGATAGAACATACAAACAGACACATATGTTTAACACGTTCATATCTTCATGTTTTATGGCTTGAAAGGGACAGACGGATGGACAAAACGTGTGTAATAAAACTGTAAATATAATGTAAACATTGTGGGTGGCCGGATTTAAAAGTTGCTTTTTATATATATATTTTCTTGGAATATTTTAAAATATTTTTTGTTTATATTTGAGTAGTTATTGGCCTCAACTTTACCTAATCTCTTACGTCTCATTTCTACCCCTTCGTCAAGTTTTTCAACCCTTAAGAGTTGCAAAGCAAAGTCAAATTATTTATTTCAATTTTATTATTTTTAATGAGAAGAAAGGAAGAAAAGAGTGTCCATGGAGTTTCTTGCTCGTTCTTCTCCATAGAGACCTACGCTTTGGAACGAGCAACTAGCTTCAACTTTTAAATGTAACTTATTAACAATCCAAGAGTGCCTGTAAATGGTGTAATTGAAATAAATGCTTTGACTTTGACTTGACTTTGAATGGGACTTATGAATTACAAAAAAAAGGAATTGATCTATTTACCCCCCTTAGTAGAAATATGTAACTTTCTTTTAACTTAACTGCTCTGTTAGTCTAGTGGTGGCAAGCACGACTGTTTAGCCTGCGTCTTGGGTTTGATGCCTAGGTCAGGCAAAAAGTGTTATTAAGTTTTTTCATTAGGAATATCTTAGTAACAGCCCGGAGTTTGGAAGTTGGTGGTGTGACACCCCCGTACCTCGGAAAGCACGCAAAGCCGTTGGTCTTGCGCCTGATCTCTCCTCGGTTGTGTCGGATTGCCGTCCCAACGGACTATAAGAGTCAGGGTAGAGAGAGTGAACCTGTGTTTGCGCACACACTTGTGCACTATAATATCTCCTCCGTAGTTGGCAGGAAACAGTTCTTTTTACATTTTACATGTAACTCTCGGCTTCGCGTGTCTTTTAAAACGCGTTATTACAAACTTGAATTGTCAAGAAAATATCTCCCGTTTAGGAGTGCCACTAGGATTACATAATTATGATGTGGGCTTGAAAAAAACGTGTTTGATTCTTGAACTTAGACTCCAAAATCGATTGTGATTTGGTCACAGATCAATGTATATAAATATATCTTTTGACGCATGCGTTAGCTAGGGTCAGCGCAGGGTTGCCAATAATTCTTTGGCTGAAGTTTATTTAACATTCCATCACGCCTGTATTCCCCGAAGGGTTCGGCAGAGGTGTACCAGTGTACACCCACAGTTCGCCGGTATGTTTAGATCCCATGTAATAGGGGGCGAGCCTATTTCATAGAAAAACCCAATAACACTTTTTGCTCGACCTGGGAATCGAACCCAAGACCTCTAGCGTAGCAGTAGAGCTTAAGACCACTAGGCTACCGACGCAGTTACTACTACTCATCAGTCGTATTACATATTGTACATTAAAATACAGTTGACAACCCTAGGTCATCAGTTAAGCGTAATAAAATTAGGAGCGTAGGCGCAGCCGTGGGCGACAGACAGGTGATCTATGCATGTGTGCGTCTAGACATTTTGTTTTTATGTGCAAATTAATTTGTATAACGGACACGCTTGTTAAAGGGTGACGGAGATGTACAGTCGGCATATGAATAGCTTGACCATACCTGGAAAAAAGAAACTACAAAAAAAGGCAATCGCTGTACAAAGTGAAAAGTAACTTTAGTTTTGGAAGTCGGCAGCTTCGGTTCTGTTTGTTGTTTTGTATTGTTAAAAATAAAACATACAGTCAAACATAGAACCGCCTCCTTTGGTGAAGTCGGTTAAAAGAAAATATAGTACTAAATATTATCAAAGAGCTCTTTCTCGCTCCAACTTACTTAAAAACTAGGTATATACCCCGCGGTCTCGCCCGCGTTCGCTTGGACACACAGGAGTGGAGCAGTAAACATAGATGTAATGCGGGTGAAAAACTACGCGGACGAAGTCGCGAGCAAAAGCTAGTAGATTCATATAAATATTTGAGATTTAATTTGTTAAGAACTTTGTCATTTAAAAATCACAAAAATCGTATTCTAATTTTAATGATAACAAGATTTATTAAAGCATAATTTGCTTATCAAATTAACATTTTCATTAACATAAAATATGTTTTAACATTTACGCTTAAAAATTTAATTTTTAAAAATCAACTTCATTCACAAATATGCTAAAGCATTTTAATAAATAACATTACATAAAACTTAATACCTACTTATACCGATCACAAGCCATTGTATTTAAAAGTCAATATGAAAATTAAAATTCGCTTGAAAAAATCGTAAAAACAATGTCTACAACACAAGAGAACTAAAGAAGTCTCACTCTTGGCCTACTGGCGAATCTTATGTATCGTAATGCATAGTTTCTAAAGATCATCTACCTGATCTTTTCTCAATTTTCTTGGGATCGAAATCCAGGTAAACTGCACACAGCAGAATACCAGTGCTTTATTTGGACCGACTGCCAATCTGACCTTTACAATCCAGTTACTGGGTAACACGATACCTCTTAATAAGACAAGTGCTAATGCAACTTTCATTCATATATCCTTTCTAAATGTCTGTTCTCCATTCTAACAATGATATTTCAAAGCAAAAAATATTTTTTTTAACCATTTTTGATGACAAACAAGCCCATCTGATGTTCCATAGTCACCACTGCTTATAGATATCTGCAATACAAGAGGCCTTGCAGATGTGTTACCATCCCAGAGACAAAGTTGAAATGTCTCATTTGCCTGTAATTACACCGGCACCCATACCCTTCAAACCGGAACACAGCAACGCTGCTTTGCGGCAGAAATAGGTGTAGCTAATAAATATATTATGGTTTTATGACCAGCTGTGTCAAATTTATTTTCGCGCTCTGTATGAAGCGATACTTCCCCGCCTCAATTTTACAATGACATCATTATCAATACAATACTATAATCAATCAATTTTAATGGCGGCATGTATTATACTTTTGTCTTTTTATTAGTTTTTTTATAGTCCGCGACTTGAATTTCTATGGGTTTAAATAAATAACAAGATTAACAATTAAAAATAAACGATTCCCATAAGATTTCCATAAAATATGTTATTTGTATTCCTATTAATATGTGTAGATATAAACTTTTTTCTCGTAGTAGTAGAGCTCTATGTGAAGGAGTTCGTCCGGGGAAGTACTACCACCATACCTACATACTTCTGCCGCAAAGCAGCATTGCTCTGTAATTACCCTTTCAAATGAATAAAGAATTTTCCAAATCTATACAAATATTATAAAGCTGAAGAGTTTGTTTGTTTGGTTGAACGCGCTTATCTCAGAAACTACTGGTTTGAATTGGAAAATTATTTTTATGTTGGATAGTTGAACTGCCTCGGTAGCCTAGTGGTCCTAAGAGCGACTGCTACGCTAGAGGTCTTGGGTTCGATTCCCAGGTCGAGCAAAAAGTGTTATTGGGTTTTTCTATGAAATTCTCAGTAGCAGCTCGGAGTTAGGATTCGTGCCCGGTTAATGGCAATAGGGTCGCCCCTTATTACATGGGACCTAAATATACCGGCGAACTGTGGGTGTACATTGTTACACCTCTGCCTAACCTTTCGGGGAATACAGGCGTGATGGATGGTGTTGGATAGTTCATTTATCGAGAAAGGCTTTATCATCACGCTGCGGCATACGGCAAAGAAGCAAAGACGTAATTTAACGTGAAAAAAATCACGCGTATGAAGCCGCTGGCAGAAGCTAGTCATTTCATAAATGTCGGAGTTCTGAGGTAAGAAATAAAATAAAAATTACAACCGAATTGAAAACATTTTCCATTTAAGAAGTCCGTTAATAATGGGACAGAGAAACAAAAGAGGAAGTAGAGAATAAAGAAATAATTAAAACAAAATTTAAGTCGATATTACACTCTCTCCACTATCTCCACAATTATGCAACTTAATGTTTTACATTATTTTATTAATTCGGAAGAACTAACAATTACACATTATAATTATGTTACCAAAATAATGGAGTGTCAGGAGTCATATAATGTGCAACCAACAATGTTCTCCACAGATGCTCAAAAAGATAAAGACAATGTGAATGAAGTGACATAGTAGAGAATTACTCGAAATAAAATACGCACAAATTACTGTTAATACTAAGGTTATACTAAAAATACACTAAATACAAACCAGAATTTATAAGGATAATATTGTATACAATATCATTCGCACAAACTTCGGACGCACACGCCTGTATTCCCCGAAGGGTTAGGCAGAGGTGTAACAATGTACACCCACAGTTCGCCGGTATATTTAGGTCCCATGTAATAAAGGGCGAGCCTATTGCCATTAACCGGGCACAAATCCTAACTCCGAGCTGCTACTGATAATTTCATAGAAAAACCCAATAACACTTTTTGCTCGACCTGGGAATCGAACCCAAGACCTCTAGCGTAGCAGTCGCGCTTAGGACCACTAGGCTACCGAGGCAGTGTCTAACAATATGTTTCAAAATTTTCCAACAGATAGTGTAAATAGATCCAAGTGATAGATATAAAAAATCTTATGAAAATTAATGTAAATAATAATACGTTCTACTGTCAGGTAAAGGCCTCTTCTCATACACACAAGCCACACGCATGGATCATCATCCTAGCTAAAGGCGGATTGGTGATAACAGATTGATAATTTAATACTTAAATACATAGTACATTAATTTAATATACTTTAATTTTAATAGTAATGTGATATAATTGATATTTTAATAATATACTTTAATTTTAATAATAATGTTACATAATTGATAATTTAATAACAACGTTAATTTTAATAAAAATGATATATACGTAATTGAAAATTTAATTCTATTGTTAATTTTCTAAATATTTGCATGCCGAATGGTAAAATATGGCTGAACTGATTTTGATTTCTAACAACTATTGTGTACCCATATTTGCAAATAAACGAATATTCTATTCTATTCTATACAGACTTAAATTAATATTTTAAGTCCAGATTTTCTCAAAATGTCCTTCACTGATGTCAGTGATGTCCAAGATAAACTTAGAAAGTACATATCAAAAAGGCATATTGCTACTTTTTTTTTTCTTTTTTTTTTTTTTGGCGGGTGGGAAATCATCAAATAACTTCTCCCGCCCTGGGCGGGGCGGGAGGCAGTGTCAGACATTTACTGACTAAAACCCACCCATGTTCCTTCTTGTGCCCTTTGCGTTCGGGGGGCGCGGTATCTCTTACGAACAACTCGCAGGCATATTGCTACTTGCATAATCACATACAACTGAGAGTCTTAACCACTGTGCTATCACGCACAATATTTTTTTTTTGTCTTTGGGTGGCAAACAAGCCGACGGCCCACCTGATGTTAAGTGGTCACCGCTACCTATAGACATCTGCAATACCAGAGGCCTTGCAAATGCGTTACCATCCCAGAGACAAAGTTGAAATGTCTCATGTGTCTGTAATTACACCGGCATCCATACCCTTCAAACTAAAACACGAATATGTATAACTAAAGCATGAAGCGACTTAATTAAAAGATAACCATTCAACTTTCACCCCAAAATAGTAAGCAGAAATCTAGACAAGCCAACCACTCCCCCCACATCACTTAATTTGTTCATCGTTAAGTCATAATTAAGTGAAGTTAAGCAATTGCTTACTTATTAGTAACTTAATAACACCTACGTGGGTCCTAACTTAACAATTTATTCATGTTTTAAGTTATAAGCGACGATGCGGCAATCGATAATAAAATATGGAGGAGTTGGTCTAAGTATTGGCGATTTAGCCGCAGGCGGGAACTTGGGTGGGCCATGATGTAGGCGAAGCAGTATGGCCAAGTCTTTTAGCACTTATTACATTACCCCATCGGTAGGGTCTGAAACTCCTAGGTTTAATAAGCACATAACATAACATACCATCACGCATATATTCCCCGAAGGGTTAGGCAGAGGTGTACCAATGTACACCCACAGTTCGCCGGTATTTTAGGTCCCATGTAATAGGGGGCAAGCCTATTGCCATTAACCGGGCACAAATCCTAACTCCGAGCTGCTACTGAGAAATTCCTAATGGAAAAACCCAATAACACTTTGCTCGACCTGGGAATCGAACCCAGGACCCCATGCATGTTTAATAAGCATTTTACAAGAAACTCCTTCCAACCGCAAGTGTTCGCCTTGGCTTGTCTTTTTTGTCCTGGAAACCGATGATAACATAAGAACTTAAAAGTAGAAAATATAATTAATTTTAGCCCTGATAATTCGACATCTTATTTCTGAAATATCTGTAAAGTTAGATTTTGTATTGATTAAAAATCAATAATTAAATTACAAAAATTGAAATAATTAACTAATAAATAATTTTAATTATTAAATTGATTTGACAAATAAGTGACATCTTAGTACCCTATTGTACATACAAAATTTACGGGCTTTTGACAACTAATTTTTTTTATGGCAACCCTGCGACTCTATTGCCAAACCACAGCAACTCCTGAAAGCCAAAATCAACAGTGGCGACCACCAGAAAAGCATGAAGGCAATGATTCTTGATGAGTCCCGGAGAAACGATTTAACTGCTATAAATCGCGCGGATTTAACTGCCTCGTTAGCCTAGGCGCGACTGCTACGCTAGAGGTCTTGGGATCCATACCCTTCAAACTAAAACACGAATATGTATAACTAAAGCATGAAGCGACTTAATTAAAAGATAACCATTCAACTTTCACCCCAAAATAGTAAGCAGAAATCTAGACAAGCCAACCACTCCCCCCACATCACTTAATTTGTTCATCGTTAAGTCATAATTAAGTGAAGTTAAGCAATTGCTTACTTATTAGTAACTTAATAACACCTACGTGGGTCCTAACTTAACAATTTATTCATGTTTTAAGTTATAAGCGACGATGCGGCAATCGATAATAAAATATGGAGGAGTTGGTCTAAGTATTGGCGATTTAGCCGCAGGCGGGAACTTGGGTGGGCCATGATGTAGGCGAAGCAGTATGGCCAAGTCTTTTAGCACTTATTACATTACCCCATCGGTAGGGTCTGAAACTCCTAGGTTTAATAAGCACATAACATAACATACCATCACGCATATATTCCCCGAAGGGTTAGGCAGAGGTGTACCAATGTACACCCACAGTTCGCCGGTATTTTAGGTCCCATGTAATAGGGGGCAAGCCTATTGCCATTAACCGGGCACAAATCCTAACTCCGAGCTGCTACTGAGAAATTCCTAATGGAAAAACCCAATAACACTTTGCTCGACCTGGGAATCGAACCCAGGACCCCATGCATGTTTAATAAGCATTTTACAAGAAACTCCTTCCAACCGCAAGTGTTCGCCTTGGCTTGTCTTTTTTGTCCTGGAAACCGATGATAACATAAGAACTTAAAAGTAGAAAATATAATTAATTTTAGCCCTGATAATTCGACATCTTATTTCTGAAATATCTGTAAAGTTAGATTTTGTATTGATTAAAAATCAATAATTAAATTACAAAAATTGAAATAATTAACTAATAAATAATTTTAATTATTAAATTGATTTGACAAATAAGTGACATCTTAGTACCCTATTGTACATACAAAATTTACGGGCTTTTGACAACTAATTTTTTTTATGGCAACCCTGCGACTCTATTGCCAAACCACAGCAACTCCTGAAAGCCAAAATCAACAGTGGCGACCACCAGAAAAGCATGAAGGCAATGATTCTTGATGAGTCCCGGAGAAACGATTTAACTGCTATAAATCGCGCGGATTTAACTGCCTCGTTAGCCTAGGCGCGACTGCTACGCTAGAGGTCTTGGGATCAATTCCCAGGTCGGGGTTTTTCTATGAAATTCTTAGGAGCAGCTCGGAGATAGGATTTGTGTCCGATTAATGGCAATAGGCTCGCCCCCTACATGGGACCTAAATATGCCGGCGAACTGTGGGTGTACATTGATACACCTCTGCCTAACCCATCGGAAAATACAGGCGTGATGGTATGTGGATTCCGTAAAGAAATTAATGTAATAAGGGTTTATTACAAAATCAAATGTAACATTGATATTAACCCAAACAATCAAAATAACCCCGCCCAAACATACGCTAAGTTCTTCTAGCTTAGACCATACTTGACCACTGACCCCCCAGCCCACGCTATCCGGCCAACAGTGGGCATTATAACTCATGTCGTTAAAAACTGTGTAACTCTTTGCATTGATATATTAAGTTTAGCATATAGCACAAGTAATTAGTCAAAATGTCGTGACGGCCGCAGGTTAAGAGCAAGGCTTTTAGCCTATGTGAAGTTTGGATGTGACTTCTTAGCCGATTGCAATTGCCAATTGCCAATGAGAGTCATGTTTAATCTTTACTAGTGTAAAAGTGCCTCGTTAGCCTAGTGGTCCTAAGCGCGACTGCTATGCTAGAGGTGTTGGGTTCGATTCCCAGGTCGAGCAAAAAATGTTGTTGGGGTTTTCTATGAAATTCTCTGTAGCAGCTCGGAGTTAGGATTTGTGCCCGGTTAATGGCAATAGGTTCGCGCCCTATTACATGGGACCTAAACATACAGGCGAACTGTGGGTGTACATTGTTACCCCTCTGCCTAACCCTTCGGGGAATATAGGCGTGATGGTATGGAATGGTAGTGTAAAACAAAGTCGCTTTTCGCTTTCTCAACGCTTAGCGGTATGCAGCGAATCCTACTAATATTATAAATGCGAAAGTTTGTGAGAATGTATCGATGTTTGTTACTCTTTTACGCCTAAACGGCTGAAGGATCTGGCTGCAATTTAGCACAGAGATAGATTGTATTGCGGACTGACACATAGGATACTTTTTATCCCGGAAAAATGTCTGATTCCCGTGAGATAATATATTAAATTTGACGCGGACGAAGTCGCGGACAGAATCTAGTATAATAATATTCTAAGTATGATATAAGACAAATGGGGGTTTAATTTACCGAGACCATGTCGTTTCAGTACTGAAACATGTCCTAACTTCACCTAAATTAAACCTAGGTAAATTTCAACAGGACCCACACACGTCATATAGCCGAAAATCGGCCACAAACTTAACCTCACTATGGCGGCTAAAACGAATGGACGATCCAAAAAGGCCATTAGTTGGAAATAAACGAAGTAGCATATAGCCTTACACGGTTTAAATTTAACGAATAGTGGCCGCAACCTGACCCCTGCGTAGTGTGGAAATGTTATAGTGGACTTTGACCAAGATGTACCGTTACATGGAAGTGCTAGCTTCTACCCTCGAGTTAGCAGTCAATATCAAGAGTTGAGGAGGAGGGAGTGTGTCAAGATTAGGGATTGAATACATTTTGAATTTCGTTGTGAAAAATGTCAGGAATGTGTTTTATTCCAAAATGCACAATAAAATTCAATAAATTCGAATTAACTGTAAGTATTTACCTAATAAGGACAACAGAAGTTACAATGGTTCCATGTACATGTACATTTACATTTTCTATGTTTGGCAATGTAGCCAAAAACGATAATTTTAAAGACACAAATACACATGTCAATATGGGACATGAGAACAACACAAACATAGAAAAAATAAAATAAACATACTCGATGCGAGTCAAATAAAAGGTCTCTCAGACTGGTTAATTAGTTTTACAGAATCCTGGATTTTTTTCTGAAGAGCATGTAGTTTTTTCAAGCCGCTTCCAGTGTCTCTATATCTCTGGACTCCTTTAAACGAAATGGCACCTAAATTAGGTGGAATTCGGTTTAGTTTGCACGGTATTACGTTTTAAAACTCGCGTTATCCTTTTTCTATTGCTCTGCCTATTCATCTTGCCCCTCTGAAGTTCGACGGTAATTTTTTACCATAACCTAACATACCATCACGACAGTGTTCCCCGACGGGTTAGGTAGAGGTTTACCAATGTACACCCACAGTTCGCCGGTATGTTTAGGTCCCATGTAATAGGGGGCGAGACTATTGCCATTAACTTTGACTGTTGCATAAAGTTTAAATAAATAAATTACCGGGGTACAAATACTAACTCCGAGCTGCTACTGAGAATATCATAGAAAAACCCAATAACACTTTGCTCAACCTGGGAATCAAATTCAAGATCTCTAGCGTAGCTGTCGCTCTTAGGACTACTAGGCGAACGAGACTGACGTCAAACTGTAGGTGTACATTAGTCAACCTCTGCCTAACCCTTCGGGGAATACAGGCGTGATGATAAGCTTCATAGACATTAAACAAATAACCAATTGATCTATTCATAATCCATTCTCGCCATTCGACTATGATACCTTTACATATTTATTGTCATAATATTGTATTCAACATAAAACAAAGCCACCATTCGGTTTTATTACATTTTGTATGAATGAGCATTATAAATTAATAGCTTGTCAGACCGGGTTATTGAGTGTTATACACACACTAGCATCTGCCCGCGACTTTGTTCGCGTCAAATTTGATATGGAAACGGGAATCGTACATTTTGAAGGGATGAAAAGTATCCTATGTGTTATTTCACACTGTGATCTATCTCAGTGCCAAATATCATGCAGGTACGTTCAACCGTTTATGCGTGAAAGATTAACAAACATACATCCATCCATCTATCAATCCTAACAAACTTCCGCATTTATAATATAAGAAGTATAGTAGGATATATTATCTGTATTCCCCGAAGGGTTAGGCAAAGGTGTACCAATGTACACCCACAGTTCGCCGGTATGTTTGGATCCCATGTAATAGTGGTCGAACCTATTGCCATTACTATTTATTAAGAATTTCATAGAAAAACCCTATAACACTTTGCTCGCCCTGGGAATCAGACCCAAGACCTCTAGCGTAGCAGTCGCGCTAAGGACCACTAGGCTAACGAAGCAGTCCACAGGAAGAATTTTTCTAATACGTGGTGGTTCCAGAGATAGAATAAACAGACAAAAAGTCGCTTTAGTTTATTATGTTGGTATTCATTTACATATGTATTTGAGCCCACGCGTTAAAACGTAAAGGCTAAAAATAAATTAATAAGCCTCCCAGCTCTCTGAATATGATGTGATCACCCACTGGGTCATCTAGGTCATTTGTGGCTATTTCAATTAATGCCAAACTTAATGGAGACTAGCCAAGTACGCAGTAGGTATTATGGCGCACAAGTGTGTGCACAAACATTGTTGCCCTTCGTCTTCTCTCACTCTCGTTGTCTTTGAGACAGCAATCCGACATCACACACACACCATCACGCCTGTATTCCCCGAAGGGTTAGGCAGAGGTGTAACAATGTACACCCACAATTCGCCGGTATGTTTAGGTCCCATGTAATAGGGGGCGAGCCTATTGCCATTAACCGGACTCAAATCCTAACTCCGAGCTACTACTGAGAATTTCATAGAAAAACCCAATAACACTTTTTGCTCGACCTGGGAATCGAACCCAAGACCTCTAGCGTATCAGTCGCGCTTAGGACCACTCGGCCAACAAGGCAGTTTTTTAAACAAAAAAACTAAATCAAAATCGGTTCGTGCGTTCGGGAGCTACGATGCCACAGACAGACACATACACACACTAACATACCCACACACAGACACGTCAAACTTATAACACCCCGTCGTTTTTGCATCCGGGGTTAAAAATTAAAACCGCCTTCAAAATCTAAAAAATTAAAAACAAATTTAGCTTTGTAAATCGGCGGCTTTGGTTCTGTTTGTTGTTTTGTATTGCCACCGACTTCCAAAGCTAAAGTTATTTTTCACTTTTTAATATCAACTTCCAAACATCCAAAACCATGAAGGAATGGTGATACTACGTAAATTAACAAGACACCACTTAAAAATGATAAGAAAACAGAATGCGCTGATTCGTTTACTTGGACATATTCGTTTTACCAAACAAAACAGCCCTTTTTTTAAAGTCATTTAAAATCAAGCGAACCAAAGGCTTCACGTGCTTTCCGAGACACGGAGGTGTCACACCACCAACTGTCAATCTCCGAGCTGTTACTAAGAAATTCTTAAAAGTCATCAAAATCATCTATTCCAAGTAGCCCATTAAAAGGCACTTTAGTCAAAAAAAATAAGGATTGAATTTAGTTGCTCCCTTCCACAAGGTAAAAACTCTTTACAGAAATACCCTGTAACACTTTACCAGACCTGAGAATCGAAGCCTGAACACTATTAGTATAGAAGCCGCCACGAGTCGTGAGCACAAACGTCAAGTAAATTTTTGGGCTTCATTTTGGGTATTTTGGGTCACCAACGCTGCACGTAATTGGTCGGCGTCAGCGTCGGCGCTTCAAAAAACCCACGATTCGTGGCACCAACTTTACAATAATCACTAATGTCATACTAAAACAACATGGCGGCTGCTTCAATATTGTGACAGCTTGTTGACGTTCGCGACACAGTAATGATTTGCTAAATTATGTGCATGCGGTATGACCCGGCGGCGACAGGGTTAGGAACTTACTTTCGTTATATATGAGAATGTATGTTTCATTGTGCGCTAATTATAATACATACTGACTTTTAATTCATGTAGCATCTCTTAATGGATAATAGTATTATAAACATTATACTTATACATAAATTTCTCGGTAGCAGCTCGGAGTTAGGATTTGTGCCCGGTTAATGGCAATAGGCACGTCCCCTATTACATGGGACCTAAACATACCGGCGAACTATGGGTGTACACTGGTACACCTCTGCCTAACCCTTCGGTGAATACAGGCGTGATGGTATGTTACTTATAATACACATACACGGACATGCTTTAAGGCAGGTAGTGCTTATGAAAATAAACCACTTTCACTATAAAATCAAACTTAAAACTGCAAAAAAAAATCAGCTGTTCCTTACAAGTTGTCGAGTTACGCGACTATGGTTGGTTTTTTTTTTTCAATTTTACGGTTCATATTATAGTAAAAGTTGTTTATTTTCATGAGTACTGGACTCCCTAAAAGAAAGTCCCTCGTTTATCCTAACACCCTGTAAAATTGAAATATACTTATATAATTTACTGCCTCGTTAGCCTAGTGGTCCTAAGCGCGACTGCTACGCTAGAGGTCTTGTGTTCGATTCCCAGGTCGAGCAAAAAGTGGTATTGGGGTTTTCTAAGAAATTCTCAGTAGCATCTCGGAGTTAGGATTTGTGCCCGGTTAAAGGCAATAGGCTCGCCCCCTTTTACATGGGACCTAAACATACCGGTAAGCTATGGGTGTACATTCGTTGCACATCTGCCTAACCCTTCGGGGAATACAGGCGTAATAGTATGTATGATGGTATAGAATTGTTGTAGACTCTGCGGTGAGCGTTAAAGCTAATTAGACTCAAAATGCAATCAAAATCAATATCCGCCTTACCCACATATACAATGTAACATCTATCTCTCTATGTTGAAGTATCATGAATACAAGTTACCTACAGTTTTGCATCCTCGCATCCCGCGTACACTTAGGTTGTGGATTGAGCTCCCTGCTGAGGATTCCCCAAGAGACTACAGCATGGGTTCTTCAAGAAAGAAGTTTTGAGGTTTTAACGGGGTCTTTGGGTACTGTTCCGCTCCCCTTAGTGGTCGTGTGATGTTATATACGTATGAACCTTCCTCTTGAATCAGATTAATGAAAATCGTATTAAAATCCATTGCCGAGTTTAAAAGATCTACGCGTACAGACGGCGGTAAGCGACTTTTTATTACACTATATAAAGATACGTACAAATATTACATACCATCACGCCTGTCTTCCCCAGACGGTTAGGCAGAGGTGTACCAACGTACACCCACAGTTTGCCGGTATGTTTTAGGTCCCATGTAATAGGGGGCGAGCCTATTGCCATTAACCGGACACAAATCCTAACTCCGAGCTGCTACTGAGAAATTCATAGAAAAACCTAATGACACTTTTTGCTCGACTTAAGAATCGAACCCAAGACCTCTAGCGTAGCAGTTGCGCTTAGGACCACTAGGCCAACGAGGCAGTTATTAAGATACGTATTGAGAATTAATAGCATAGTTTTTACCTTCTTCAATTTGACAAGGATGCAAAACTGCTTCTCGTGTACCATCTACAAACTACGTTATTAATCACTAACTGGAGTACCTACTGGAGGACATACTATAATGTGACGTCACTAAGATACTGTTGACGTTTGTGACGTCATAATGACGTGTTTAATTATGTAACTGTCAGTTCTAAGATAACTTATGTGTTGTTGGGTGTTGATTTGATATTTTGTGCGGCAAATCAAAGGCGTAGTGTAATCTTGACGTTGGTCATTGGTAATCACTTATCTGCCACGGCTTACATCTTTATTATTGTTACTTACATTTATTTATTTCTCATACATATTAAATACATTTTTAAATATTAATATAAAAAATTGCGAACTGTGGGTGTACATTGGTACACCTCTGCCTAACCCTTCGGGGAATACAGGCGTGATGGTATGTATGTATAAAAAATAGTAGCCCACCGGTATCGGGAACAGGGTCCGAGCTACCGGTGGTCAGGGCTATTATTGTTACTATTATTGTTTATTATATTATCTACCTTCATTGTTTTCACATATAGAAGCAACAAGAAAATTGTAATCAAGATTTTGTAAAAATCAAATTGAAGGAAAAGAGTGTCCGTGGAGTTTCTTGCTGGTTCAAGTTTAAACTTTAAATTCTTGACAATTCAAAAGTGTCTGAAAATGGTCGAATTGAAATAAATGCTTTGACTTTGACTTTGACGTTGTTGTTCCGGGTCTGGCTGTTTGTGTATGTAAGTTTTTACGTTTGTAAACGCACCCACGACACAGGAGTAATTCCTGAAAATAACACACACCATCACGCCTGTATTCCCCGAAAGGTAAGGCAGAGGTGTACCAATGTACACCCACAGTTCGCCGGTGTGCTTAGGTCCCATGTAATAGGGGGCGAGCCTATTGCCATTAACCGGGCACAAATCCTAACTCCGAGCTGCTACTAAGATTTCATAGAAAAACCCAATAACACTTTTCTCGACCTGGGAATCGCACCCAAGACCCCTAGCACAGCAGTCGCGTTTGAAACCACTAGGCTATCGAGGTACCGCGATTATAAGCTATTACCTACCTATTTTCATAACCTGAGACATCAGACAGGACGTTCACTATGTAATATGACAACGTGTTGACATTAGTGAAGCAGTAATGACACATCTAACATGTGTAGCGGGAAAGGGTAACCACGAGGACTTATAGGGTAAGCGGAGCCGGGGTATAACGTAAGCAGTATTGTATTTTATTTTGGACCTTAACAAGTACAAGTTAAAATACAAATAAGGTTCTCGATAAGTCAACAAACGAAGATAGTCAAATATATTTATATTAGTAACTGCCTCGTTGGCCTAGTGGTCCTAAGCGCGACGTCCACGCTAGAGGTCTTGGGTTCGATTTCCAGGTCGAGCAAATTGTCATTGGGTTTTTCTATGAAATTCTCAGTAGCAGCTCGGAGTTAGGATTTGTGCCCGGTTAATAGCAATAGGCTCGTCCCCTATTACATGGGACCTAAAAATACCGGCGAACTGTGGGTGTACATTGTTAAACCTCTGCCTAACCCTTCGAGGAATATAGGCGTGATGGTATGTCATGTTTATTGATATTAGTAGAACTTGACACGAAGATGCTAAAAATATTAGTAGTATGTAAGGCAAAGGCCTCTTCTCATACAGAGAAGGCACGATCATTGATTACCACGCCTTCATTAATAAACGGGTTATATATCACATAAAGATTTTTGCAAATCGGACCCGTACTTCCTGAGATTACACGACTCAAACAAACAAAAAATACTCTTTAGCTTCAAAATATTAGCATAGATAAGTCCAACTTTACCCATGACGTTTACCTTCACTGACGTCAGTAAAGTCCAAGAACTGAAATGACAACAAGGTTATTCAATTAAAAGAGAATGTAGTGACAAAGGTTGAAAAGAATATGCTTAGAAGGTTCGGTCATGTAAAGAGGATGAGTGAAAGGCGACTAACAAAAGGGATTTATATGACAGATGTGAGTGGCAACACCTGGAGCGGACGCCCTAGAAAGTCCTACCCTGACTTTATTGGTGAAATTCTTTAAAAAGATTGGGTGCGCAGTACTCGTAACCGGCGTGTTTTTGTGACTAGATGTATGAACGTGGACAAGGCGAAAGGAGTATACAGGTGGCGTTGTGTGGTTCCTGCCTACCCCCATTGGAAAAAGGCACGAGTTTATGTATGTATGTATGTTATACGATATCCGTATCAGTTTCTCCTTTCACTATTTTCCCTCCAAAATTCATAATAAAACGCAACATTACAGTAAAGTCCTACTATTTGGGTAGAACGGTAATTTCGAAGCTCCCGAACCGATCCAGGACCTAATGGGGCATGAAGGAACAATTAAAATAGTCAGTTTGCCTTTATCCAGTGCACCGACGGTAATGAGACGTGAACGGTTGAAACTAGAGGATGAGACGTGCAAAGTTATGCATTAAACGAAGTATTGAATTGGTTGCTTCTTGGTGAAAATGTATACAATGAATTGCTTAGAAAGTTGGTATACAAAATACGAGGTGTAAAAATACACATCATTAAATCATCGCTACCAATCAAACTTTTTTTTAAACAAAAAAAAAATGGTTGATTTGCCAACCGCAAGAAGCCTACGCCCCCTTTATGTTAAGTGGCCACCTCTACCTACAGACTTCTGTAATACCAGAGAACTGAGCAGCATTGAGCCAAAATGATTGTTGGGAAATGACATTTGCTTTAAAAGCGAAGAAAAAATCATGGTTAATGGTGGTATGTAATGTAACGCAAAATAGTGTGCTTTTGGGTGCATGCAGCAGTACAGGGGTCGTGAGAATATTTTAAATGTTGTAGGGAAAAAGTTGGAACTGAGCCAGAACCTTCAATATCTCTGTAACCAGAACTTTCCCAGGTATAGTCCGAAGAAAGCGTTGACACACGTCTGGGCCCAGCTACCAATTTTTGGTCTAAGCAGCACTTATATATGTCAGAATCCGCTTTGAGCAAGGTTGGAGATCAATGCTATTGCCTTCTGTATATCAGAAGAGGCCTTTGCCCTGCATTGGGTTAAGAATATACTGGTATTATTAGTTATATCACTTACCTTTATTTAACAGTAAATATATTGCCAGATAAAAAAATTACAAACCCATTTTCATATGATTTTGACAATCCTTACGTATTTTTATACCCGACGCAAGCATTCACTTTATTCTAATATCCTCATTCATACGTCACTTCAAGTTTGTGAAGATAATTCTATATTCGTCCCTTTTATTCAGTCAGAATCAAATACATAAAGCTTTGACATGCTAAACACAACAGGAATGTATTCCTGTTTCTTATTTATCTGGATTTATTTTTGTTTGTCTATGTTGATTTCCACGACAGACTCTCTCTCTGGCTAAGTTTTCCCAACTATGTTTTTGTTGGCTTCTAGTCTGAACGAATGCAGCTGAATACCAGCGTTTTACATGGAGCGACTGCCTATCTGATCTCCACTACCTAGTTTCTGGGCAACACGATAACTCTTGGTAAGACTGGTTGTCAGACTTCCCGGCTTTTGACTACCGAAACGACTGTCAAATATCTACAAATGACAGCCGGAATCAAAGGCTTTACGTGGTTTCCAAGATAAGACATACAAGATATTAGCGCCTATCTTTCTTACTACTATTAAAAACGACGCGACTGCTAAGCTAGAGGTCTTGGGTTCGATTCCCAGGTCGAGCAAAGTGTTATTAGGTTTTTCTATGAAATTCTCAGTAGCAGCTCGGAGTTAGGATTTGTGCCCGGTTAATGGCAATAGGCTCGCCCCCTATTACATGGGACCTAAAACATACCGACGATCTGTGGGTGTACATTGGTGCACGTTTGCCTAACCCTTCGGGGAATATAGGCGTGATGGTATGTTAGGTGTTATGTTAATAAATACATATATATTGTTTACATATTTACATAACATACATCAATCATTGATTAATCGTAACGACAGTATTCGGTCATTTTTCCACACAAAGAGGTATCATATTACAAAAATACTCATTGCCGGCGTATCCATATTAGTACCAACTAATGAATTCAAAGTACATCGTATAAAATAATTTCGCATGTCTGTTGAGATATTTTTGATATTAACGACGGGTTCTCGTTCATAATTGTTTCAACGTTAAATAATATCTAGACGTGTTTGTAACATGTCTGTAAACTGATATTTTCTCGGGAACTCTAGGTTGATTGCCTTTCTCGTCTTCGTTAGGGGTTTGATGTCCAGGTTAGGGATTTGTTATTGGGTTTTGTATTAGGAAATTGTATCATCTTACTATCACACCTGTATTTCCCAAAGGGTTAAAAAGAGGTGTACCAGTGTACACCCACAGTTCGCCGCTATGTTCAGGTCCGTTGTAATAGGGGGCTATCCAACACAAAAAGATTTTTTTAATTCGTACTATTGGTTTCAATTAAAAAAAAAATAGTTTTGGATAGTTCATTTATAGAGGAAGGCTATAGGCTATATACAGACATAAGAAAAAAATTATAACTTTGAAACCGCTGAACCGATTTCCATCAAACAAGCTAAGAACACTCCCGATTAACTAACCGTTCAAACACAAAAAACAAAATAAAAAAAATAGAAAAAAAAAGAAACGAAAAATCGGTTCATGCGTTCGGGACCTACGATGCTACAGACACACACACACAGACACGTCAAACTTATAACACCCCGTCGTCTTTGCGTCAGGGGTTAATAACTACGCGGACGAAGTCGCGAGCAGGCGCTAGTTTTTAATACGAGGTTTAATAACCCTTCCGATTAATGTCAACTTCATAATCATTTTTTTTTTCTAAAACCATTAAAAACTTACTATTAAACATCATAAACAAGAAAAAGAAACTAGATCTAGCTGTGCCTTCCAAAAAATAGTTTCTTATGGAGAAGAATAGGCAAGATACTGGTCAATCCTATCCATCTCTAAATGAGAAGAGGCCGATGCCGCAGGGGCACAATTACAGGCCAATATTATTGATGCATTTCAACATCAAATTAATACCGATTGGTAATTCGAATAATTGATGATGATATTGTTACGAGATCTGTAATAATATAGTACTATTTATATAATTATTATCCCTATATTGACATGGAGATATGCAGAAGCAACCCTGTATGATTGAAACGACATTATACATTCTAAAAATTCGAGGTTTCGTTGCTGGAGGGAGTTGATGGACAGGGCTGAGTAATAGGGTATCCTAATACTCAGGGTAAAACGGGACCCTATAACTAAGACTTCGCTGTCCTTTCGTCTGTCCGTCAGCAGGTTGTGTCTCATAAACTGTAATAGGAAGAGAGTACAGATAATAGCGGAAGAGCAAGTCAGACCCTCACATAAAGGGTTCCTTCACATACATACATTCATAAACTCACGCCTTTTGCCCATGGGAGTAGGCAGAAACTAGAGAACGCCACCTTCTACGATCCATACATATTCTAACCCTTTCGCCTCCTCCACGGTCATACAAGGACGCCGAATTAGGAGTACTGCGCCGACCTTCCCTCCTGCCAAACCCCCTCCTCCCCCCGAAACACAAACTCTGTGAAAATGTCAACTCCTTACCCTTACGGTTTATGAGACAGCCCACTTATACACAGACTCACAGTGGAGGCTTAGTAATAAGGTCCCGGTCATTGGCACGGGTATAGAACCCTAAAAAAATGACTACCTTAAGTCAAAGTCATCTATTTCAATCAGACCATTTAAAGACGCTTATAAAGATCATATGAAAAAATAATTATCAAAATCGGACTAACCTGTAAATAGATATGCGTGATCATACATAAAAAAATATATACGCGTCGAATTGACAACCACCTCCCTTTTTTTTGTCGGTTAAAAAAGAAATGGTTGTGTCAGCTCCGACGCACGACTGGAGGTTACTCTTTAGTATATATATTTAGTCCATGCAGTCGTGTTAACTCTGTGGTGGGGAATGGGCAAAATGTAGCTTGTAACGCATAACGCGTAGTATTGATTTTACTCCCATACATTTTCATATCCCGGCCATAAATATGAAAATCGATTCTTAAGGGGCTATCTGAACACAGGACACCGTAAAACACACATTTATTGTCTCATACTTTGGCGTATTGGTATATACTAAAAACCTGAAAAAAATTCAATATATTGATATGAAAAAAAAAGAAAGGGTTCAAAGAAAACTAACCTATAAATATTTAATGAAAGTATAATGGTGTCATGGTAGCAAAATCGTAAAGGAGAGCATTAAAAAAATTTTTCCTCGCATTCATCTCAGAATCTTGAGCGTAAACTATATAATTTTATGTAATGATATTATAGGGAATTTCATGAACAAAAGACATACCTATAAATTATTCCACTGAGCCGTGGATTTTTTTCACAATTTGAAGAAAACTTCAAAATTACTATTATTTTTGTGGCTATCCGATTCAACTAACATCAAACATATCGCCATTTTGAAACTTATTTGTTGACGCGATGCGTTATTGTCAATTACCTCAACATTTGCTTACGACAGGGCCTTAAGCAATAAACTCCAAAAGACAAAAAATTGAATCTAGTTCGTTAATTATCCTAACATTGTTTCCTGAGTTTAATATCAGTAGAAAATGTAACACCTAAATGATCCCAGGGGGTACAAAATCCCTACAGTATCTCATGTCGCCCTTTCAAAACAAATCTTGGCCAAAGTCTTGGGGGTCTTCTCTGAGAAGTTGGCAGCCCACTGTAATTAGCGCTGCATCGGATCTGGTTGACTTAGCGCCGGAGAGCGCCTCTCAAACAAACATACGACTTATACAAGTTTAATTAATTACAAGAGTCGTACACTTGAGGACAGGTTTACTGATGCAGCGGCGAAATTGTTATTTTTTTTAGTGTGTAATTTTGATGTTTTGTGATGCACTGTATAATGATGAAATGTTAATAAATAGATTAATAATAAGGAAAAAGAAACAAAGATGTATTAAAATGGACATTATTTATACAAAATTTAATCTAGTTGCCCTTTGCAGAAGGTAGCTACTCTTAAACAATAGTGTTACTGTAATCTGCTCAGGTATATTAAATCAATAATTACATGAAAGTGAAGACGGTGAACCTAAAAAAAAAACACTATAGAGAAGAAAAACACTATATAGAGAAGAAGAGTTCTGTGTGTTTGTTCAAACGCGCTAATATCTGCTAGAATATTTGAATACATAATAATATGATAGCCAGATTCATAAAAAAAAATATAGGCTACACAACATCACGCTACGACACATGGGAGCGGAGCAGTACCCAAATACGTAACTTAACAATGTAAAACCGAAAGGTGTATCTGAAGCCCTATTTAATAAAACAATGCTTACAAATTTACAATATTGTAAAACTGGAGGATCACTCCTAACAATTCAAAATCAGAACCAACGTGAAAGCCATAGAAATCACCGTCATAATCACGCAGATATCAATAAATTCCTCGAACGAAGCTGTACCGCTAATTCTGCATGCCAGTGCACGGGTAACCTATTTCTACAGTGAAGCCCGCAGCCATTGTCTTATCACATACTTGCTGGGTACTGTTAAATTGTTTTTACAAGTACGACCTAGGTTGGTATGTGGACTGGTAAGTTTTGTTTGAGTTCAGTTTTGAGCCTTATTATTACAAAATTTTAGGTGAATTATTTATCGGAGTACAAAATTACGGTTAATTAGTTTTGTAGCAATAAAATAGCTTTTGCTCAGTAAATAATAATTCCAGTCCTTGTTTCACTGCAGGGCAAAGGCTTCTTCTCATACAGAGAAGGCACGAGCATTGATCACTAAGGCGGATTACCGATTTCATACTTAGATATATTAATTATCAACAGAAGAAGACGCCCCGGGCGTCGGGAGTCGCAGGGCGATTCCCGGCCTCCCTAGGCGCGGGCCTGCGAACGACGAACGTTGGGTGGCTCGCCGTCGGATCAAAATTAGACCCGGGTCGACAGCGCGTTGTGTTCCACGCGCGCCTCAAAGAGAGGTCAGCATATTGGACGGAGCACGCTAGGACAAGTGCCTGCCAGGCTTGTGGAATTTGGTCGAAAGTAATACGAACGCAATGGGCATTAGGAGGAACACAGATGGGTTTCAGTCAGTCAGAGTCTGACACTCCCTTCCGCTACGCCGAGAGCGGAAATCATCAAATGACGTCCATTTGATGAATTCTCAACCTTAAAAAAAAGTACTGGCCCGGTATTAAACCTAAAGCCACGTGCATGAGAGACGGACGTCTTAACCACTGGGACATCATGACACAATATATTGTTACTAATAAATCTTTAGGGAAACTTAACAAAGTATTCCATTTTAAACTTTGTTTACTGATTGTAGAAGTTCAAAGTTGATTGGCTTGAGACTTCAATTAACGATAATGAAACATTTTGTTGAGTAAACAAGAGTACAGGAAGACTGAAGAAAAGATGGATGAATTGTATGTACACACGGCTACATATCAAGGTATACATTCCCAGTTTATAGGATCTCTCATTGTATAGGATTTTCATACAATTAAAGGATACACTAGAAATGGTAATTATGTATAATAAAACTGTGTGTTTGTTTAAACGCGCTAATCTCTGGAATTAGCAGTCGGATTGAAAGAAATCTTTTTGTATATGATAGCCAGATGCATGAGGAAGGCTATAGGCTACATAACATCACGCTTCGATCAATAGCTGCGGAGCAGTAACTAAAGACGTAACTTAATGCGGGTGAAAAAACTAAGCGGACGAAGTCGCCAGCAGAAGCTATTATTATATAATATTAGTACCTATATCCTAGTTTCGTTAGCCTATATAGTGATCCTAAGCGCGACTGCTACGCTAGAGGGCTTCAGTTCGATCAGTTCATTCAGTTCCTAGGTCGAGCAAAATTCTCAGTAGCACCTCGGAGTTAGGATTTCTGCCCAGTTAATGACAATAGGCTCGCCCCCTATTACATGGGACCTAAACATATCGGCGAACTGTGGGTGTACATTGCTACACCTCTGTCTAACCCTTCGGGGAATACAAGCGTGATGGTATGTTATATAATCCTTTACAAATTAATTTTGAGTTGAGAACGTCTTCTTACTTTACCTTAATGTCTAAAAAATTATACTACGAATATTATATCAGCGTAATTTACCTCGTGTCTGTGGAAACACGTGTATTGGTGACGCAGAAGGAAGTCAGTCTGTCCTCTTTAACTCATGTGCCATTGGAGTGGAATTAATTCTACTTCCCACTTACATACAATTATAAACGGGAAAAGTGTGAGAGGATGGATGAATAAATGGATGTAAGTTACTCTTTCATGCGTAAACTCTTCTAGAGTTCTTTGAGAACATCTTTTAGCTTTGGACCAATTTTGATAGATATTAATAACTTCAGCCTATTACCGCCCCACTACAGGGCAAATGCCTCTTCTCATACAGAGAAAGGCAGGAGCATTGATAACCACGCTTGCTCAAGGTGGATTGGCGATTTGAGACTTATATATTTTTTTCTAGATATTAATATGGACGAGGCATCAAAGTTATTTTCGTATAAAAACAACAAGGAAGGGAAAAGGAGTCGAACTCACTCTATTTCCCAACACATTCTACCCTAATCTCTTCAAAGTTCAGATTTCTTCTGGGTAAGCTCACTCCGTCGTAGACTTTGTCTATGTCCCTTCAGACCAAGACTGTGTAAATATTTAATTGAAAAGAGCGCCCATGGAGTCTTCTTCTCCATGGAAGCTTCAATTTTCTGACTAACCGACCGACTGCCTCCTTGATAATCAAAAGTGCCTGTAAATAATTTAATTGAAATAAATGCTTTGACTTTACTTGCCGACTGCTACGCTAGAGGTCTTGGATTTGATTCCGATGTCGAGCAAAGTGTTATTGGATTTTCTATTAAACTCTCAGCAGCAGCTTGGAGTTAGGATTTGTGCCCGGTTAATGGCCCCATTGCATGGGACTTAAAAACATACCTGCGAATTGTTAGTGTACATTGGTACACCTCTGCCTAACCCTTCGGGGAATACAGGCGTGATGGTATGTGACTTTATTTAATTACCGAAAGTTTTGTCCTCATTATGAGACTTAATTTTACAAAACTATGATAGATATAAAATGTTTTGAATGACCAGCCATGTTGTAGTACAAACCAGTTTCTCAATAGTTCCAAGAAATACAAAAATAAAAAACATTGTAATACACACTACACCTTAATTTATAAGTCGTCGGCTTGTGAATGAATCTCACGATGGATGCTGTTACACAGTATCGTAACAATTGCTGTTTGACATAAAAGAAAGAAAAAAATATTTGTATCAGCCTATGCGGTACAAAAAACAAATGAATGCGCTATCTCAGAATATCAGAATAGTCACCAGTCGGTTCACATTCAAAGTGAAAGCTCGTGAACACTTGCTTATGAGGGTGGCAGACTCGTCTCACAATTAATTTGTTTATTATTTCTCCTACTATGTATGTTTTGTTTGTATGTATGTATATATGTATTTATCATAAAAATATATTCTATTCCTGAATGTTTTCTGTTCTTTGCACCTACTATGTTTTGTCTCTGCATCGCCCTAAGGTAGACTGGTAGAAAATGCCTAAGGCATTAAGTCCGTCTTTGTACAGTGTATTTTTTTACATTATGTGCATAAAGTTTAATAAATAAATAAAAAATGTATAAAAAAAGCATTTTGTGTGTCAAACAGGCACAGTTTACAACTAAGGAAGTGGGGAGAGAAGAGCTAGGCCAATAGGCACAAATATACATTTATAAATAATGAAACCCCAAAAAAAAATTAATTATATAGTTGCTTTAATAATATACACAGACGTACCATTACGCTTGTATTCCCCGAAGGGTTAGGCAGAGGTGTACTAATGTACACCCACAGTTCGCTGGTATGTTTAGGTCCCATGTAATAGGGGGCGAGCCTATTGCCATTAACCGGGCACAAATCCTAACTACGAGCTGCTACTGAGAATTTCATAGAAAAACCCAATAACACTTTGCTCGACCTGGGAATCGAACCCAAGACCTCTAGCGTAGCAGTCGCGCTTAGGACCACTAGACTAACGAGGCAGTAAGCCTCAATAATCGATACTGTTTAAAAAAATCATTGATCGCTACGACCGATTTACGAATTGTATCTCCAATCGCACTTTTATTGATACTTGGAGTTGTCTCATACAGTAACTTCATGCCAGTGTTTTTTGATTTTTCCGACGGCCTACCTAATGTTATGTGGTTACTGCTGCCTATAGACATCTGCAATACCAGAGCCCTTGCTAATGCGTTGCCATCCCAGACACATACCTTTCAAACCGGAACACAGCAACGCTGCTTTGCGGCCGAAATAGGTATGGTGGTAGTACTTCCCCAGACGACCTCCTTCACAAAGAGCTCTACTACTAGTTCCCAACACAACATTACACAACGGTGTAACAGCAGCCCGCCTCACTAAACCGTTGGCTTCCTTTCCATTCACTACTCCATACTCGTGGCGAGTGAGACCGGTTCGGACATTAACAGAAGCTGCAAGTTACAAGCGGTGTAATGCTATGTTCAATGAACAGGCCGTCCATCTGTAAAGAAATTCTCGGTTGAATTTAAAATCAAAACCAATTCTAATAGATCATTTATAGGCAATTTTGAACATCATATACAAGAAAAAAGAATTAAATATATTTGTACTTTGGAAAAGATCATTTTCTACACAAAACATTTATATTAAAAGGCTCTGCTAATATGAATGTGTTACAATATTTTTTATACGGGATTGCAGGAATACTATACTCCTTGCATACACATACCATCACGCCTGTATTCCCCGAAGGGTTAGGCAGAGGTGTAACAATGTACACCCACAGTTTGCCGGTATGTTTAGGTCCCATGTAATAGCCTATTGCCATTAACCGGGCACAAATCCTAACTCCTAGCTGTTACTGAGAATTTCAAAGAAAAACTCAATAACACTTTTTGCTCGACCTGTGAATCGAACCCAAGTCCTCTAGCGTAGCAGTCGCGCTTAGGACCATATTATAATATACAAAGTATTAATACCTAATAAGAAATGAACGGGATGATAAATTTAAGTCCCGGCTTGAGAAGTTTTCCTAACAGCAATGCTATTCTGTAAAAATGTTCCTTGGTGAATTTAAGCGAAGTGATCTTAAGGTGAGCTGTTAGTCCGTGGCTTCATTTCATCAATTTAAAAAACCCTGTGTAGGTTTTGTAAATTAATAATAATTCATTATTATTTTAAAGCGTTTCCAAACTTGCCTTTATTATTTGTAAGTCCAGGAGTCCTCACGATCGGCACTTTGTGTTCCACGCGCGCCTTAAAGAGACATCAGCACTGTAGACGCGGCCCGCTAGGGTCAGGGCTTCCAGGGTTGCGGAATTTGGTCGAAAAAGAACGCAAAGGGCATATAGGAACACGGATGGGTTTTAGTCTTTAAGAGTCTGACACTGCCTTCCTCTCCGCCCAGAGCAAAAGAAGTCATTTGTTGATTTTCCAATCTTAAAATAAAAGGTGTTCTCTAGATGTGTTCCTTCGCGATGTCAGTGATATCCCAGATAAACTTAGACAAACTTAATAAAGTACTTACAATATGCCATTAAAACAGGTGCATTGACTTCCCTTTTAGTCTCCTATTGGTCTATCATCTGTCCAAGTTTAACAAACCTCCAATCTCCACCGTCTTGCACCACAAGCTCTGCTGCCCGTGAACCAGTTGCAAGCCGTAATGATAATAAAAATGTAACCACTTCCTCCGGGCCGATGTGTTTTATACTTTAATCAATACGTATTATGAAACATTGAATAAATGTTGTTATTTTTTCATACAATGTAGTTTTATATTTTTAAGGATTGATCTTAAATCGTTTTTGTAATTTATAAAACGCATTCATTTTTTATGAGCCGTGGGGCCGAGCGCTCATGGGGTCGACTGCCCTGTTGGTCTCGTGGTCGCAAGCGCGACTGTTGAGAGTCCCGGGTTCGATTCCCAAGTCTGGCAAAAAGAGTTATTCGGTTTTTCCATAAGTATTTACTCAGTAACAGCCCAGAGTTGGAAGTTGGTGGTGTGACACCCCTGTGTCTCGGAAAGCACGTAAAGCCGTTGGTCCCGCCTGTCATTCGTAGACTTACATGATATTTTGACAGTATTCATAATTTCAGTATTCATAAGTTTTCATAACTGCCTCGGTAGCCTAGTGGTCTTAAGCGCGACTGCTACGCTAGAGGTCTTGGGTTCGATTCCCAGGTCGAGCAAAAAGTGTTATTGGGTTTTTCTATGAAATTTTCAGTAGCAGCTCGGAGTTTGGATTTGTGCCCGGTTAATGGCAATAGGCTCGCCCCCTATTACATGGGACCTAACCATACCGGCGAACTGTGGGTGTACATTGTTACACCTCTGCCTAACCCTTCGGGGAATACAGGCGTGATGGTGATGGTATGTTATTCATAATTTATTTCATTGATAAAATGTGTAATAGGGAATTAAATATTTGCACACCATATAAAATGGTTGAATGTAATTGGGCCACCTATAAGTTAAGGCCATACTACATTGTAAACCTACATTCTGGCAAATAAATAGGTTTGATTTGATTTTGATTTGATCTTTGGCAGTCGTTACTGATAGTCAGAAGTCAGGAAGTCTGACAACCAGTCTAACCAAGAGGTATCGTGTTGTGGGCAACTCGATACCTCTTGGCTCTAAGCTTGGGCTCAGAGTAGATGTAAATTAACTAACGTCAAACATAGTCAGCCATTTGATCTTAAAAAAATAGGATCCTTCTAATAACATTTACTATGGTAAATGTTATTAGAAGGATCCTATTTTATTATGCCCTATATATATATGCTCCTATTTTAGATATGCCTTAAGGATTATTTTTTTACCATTCCAGTACGGAACCCTAAAAATGCAATATTCTCGTAATAAAATCGATGTAAGACAAGATTAATCTCAGGAACGTTGTTGTATAGGAAATGATATAATATAAACTATACGAGTTGCTCGTGGACTATTTTTATAAAGGTATGAACATACTTCAGCTTAGAACTTTTCGTTTGAACCATGTCTACTAAGCCTACAAAGGGTGTAAAAACCGGCCAAGTGCGAGTCGGGCTCGCGCACGAAGGGTTCCATACCATTATTTATGAAAACGGCAAAAAAAATCATGTCTGTTGTATGGGAGCCCCCTTAATTTTTTTTTTTTTTTAATTTTTTTTGTTATAGCAGCAACAGAAATACATTATTTGTGAAAATTTCAACTGTCTAACTATCACGGTTCATGAGATACAGCCTGGTAACAGACGGATGGACGGACAGTAGAGTCTTAGTAATAGGGACCCGTTTTATCATTTGGGTACGGAACTCTAAAAAGAGACATCATATAGCTGTCAACTACACATACTGCTCATCAAAACTTTGGCAGAAGTGTACCAATGTACACCCACAGTTTGCTGGTATGTTTAGGTCCCATGTAATAGGGGGCGAGCCTAATGACATCAACTGGGCACAAATCCTAACTCCGAGCTGCTACTGAGAATTTCATAGAAAAACCCAATAACACTTTTTGCTCGACCTGGGAATCGAACCCAAGACCTCTAGAGTAGCTGTCGGTCTTAGGACCACTAGGCTAACGAGGCAGTTAACCTCAATAATCGAACTGTTAAAAAAATAATTGATCGCTACGACCGATTCACGAAAAATAACAATAATTGGCTCGACTATTCTTTTGTGAAAATTTAAATAGGTTTTTAAACACAAATCTCTTTTTTAGACTTACTTATTTAATACCTTTAATACTATCACAACCAAAATAAACAAAATGGGAATTTTGTTAAGGTGTGGGGGTAAGAGGGGTCTTACCCCCTTAAAATCACAACTGAAATATACACATTATGCGTAAAAGCTAACAATTTCTTATTACGGTTAATTATCTTCACGCTCACTTAGATATCACATTAACTAATTAGTATATCACCGCGGCTGTTACATATTAACGTAGTTTGCCGGTCTACCACGGATCTAACTTTAATTAAGTTCTTTTGAGCACTCAATGGATAAGTGTTTAATTGGTAGGTACTGACGTTGAAGCCTCTGGTTGGTTTACCCATATAAAATCTTATTTCTTGTAAATATTTGTATGAGATACATACACATGCCACCACGCCTGTATTCCCTGAAGGGTTAGGCAGAGGTGTGCTTATGTACACCCACAGTTCGCCGGTATGTTTATGTCCCACGCAATAGGGGGCAACTGGCGAGCTTATTGCCATTAACTGGGCACAAATGTTAACTCCGAGCTGCTACTGAGAATTTCATAGAAAACCCCAATAACACTTCTTGCTCGAGCTGGGAATCGATTCCAAGACCTCTAGCGTGGCAGTCGCGCTTAGGTCCACTAGGCTAACGAGGCAGTTGTGAGATAAACTATCCATAGTTTAACACAAAGTCGCTTCCCGCTGTTTGTACGCTTAGATCTTTTGAACTACGCAACTGATTTTAATGCGGTTTTCATCAACAGAATAGAATAGTGATTCACGAGAAAGCTTTATATTTATAGAACATCACGCTACAACCAACAGGGGCAGAGCAGTAGCCAAAGTCATAGCGTGATGTTATATACTCTATAGCCTTTCTCAATAATTGGACTATCCAACACAAAAAAATATGTTTTCAATTCTAATTAGTACTTCCTGAGGTTTGCGCGTTCAACCAAACAAACACTTCAGCTTTTATAAATTAAAAAATGAAATTAATACAAGAAACGTCTACCTTTTACGGTTTCAAATATACAGCCTTGTGTCAGACGGGCGAGAAGATAAGCGACAGCAATAAGGCTCCGCTTGAACCCTTAGGTAACCCTAAAACCGTAAGAAAATTCTGCGAGCTACCGTGACGGAATCCCCTCAAACAACAGTAACGCTAGTCTTCAGTGTACCCGCGCCCTAACAAAGGAAGACCTAGCTTTATTTATTACACCACAATAAACCAGTTGGAATCCTGCCTCGGTATTATTGCGGTGTTTCCGAAACGGACTGGGCAGCTTTATAATAGTTACATTTTCTGTCGTGAAGAAAGAAGACAATGTAATTTTATTTATAAGCGTACAAAATTGATGTTGCTATCTCGCTTTTGTTGTACGGAAATGATAGAGATGGAATGATTAAGGATGTTTAAGTATTTCCAGCCTGTCTGGTAGGTTTGTTTCAAAGTAGGGCAATGGCTTCTATTTGTACTGGTCTAGTTTTGCCACAATATACCAAGCCACGTCGAAATTTATTTAATTTTTTGAAGTATCATGCCACCACGTCTGTGCTCCCCGAAGGGTTAGGCAGAGGTGTAGCAATGTACACTTACAGTTCGACGGTATGTTTAGGTCGCATGTAATAGGGGGCGAGCCTATTGCCATTAACCGGGCACAAATCCTAATAAAATTACTTTGGACGAAAACACCGGCAAACTGTGGGTGTACATTGGTACACCTCTACCTAACCCTTCGGGGAATACAGGCGTGATGGTATGTAAATCTACTTCTCCAAAAAAATATAAACATGAATTTTCAATTAGGGTTCATCCACCTACATTGAAAATGCCTAAATAGCAACAAAAGATATTTGCCCAAATAAAGTATAAAAGAAGCCTTATTTAAGAGCCTCTCAGGGGTCAGCGTTTCTAATGAATCAAGTAATTAACCCGGGCCCTGTTTTCCTTTACTTTTAAATTGGGTTTTCAATGAAATCTGTGCTATTGGGGTTAAAAAGTGCATTAAAAATACTTCTACTGGACCAATGGTCTCGTGGTCCAACTTTTTATCAATATCTCGGATACCGGTTACATTTTCAAACCGTTATATGTCTCAAAACCTTTACATTCGGTTTCGTTCGCATGAACCGGTTTTTTTTTACCGGTAGGTATTTGGAAGAGTATTTTCAGACTACTCCGTTGGTCTCGTGGTCGCAAGCGCGGCTGGTGAGCACGGGGTCCTGGGTTCGATTCCCGGGTCGGGCAAAAAAATTTTTTGGGTTTTTCCATTACGAATATCTCAGTAGCTGCCCGGAGTATGGAAGTTGGTGGTGTGACACCCCCGTGTCTCGGAAAGCACGTAAAGCCGTTGGTCCCGGTGATCATTCATAGATCTTTGACAGTCGTTACGGATAGTCAGAAGCCAGAAAGTCTGACAACCAGTCTTACCAAGAGGTATCGTGTTGCCCAGTAACTGGGTTGTGGAAGTCAGATAGGCAGGCGCTCCATGTAAAACACTGGTATTTAGCTGCATCGGGTTAGACTGGAAGCCGTGCCCAACATAGTTGGGAAAAGGCAAAGCAGTAGATAGATTTGGAAGAGTATTTACAAGAAGATTTTTTCGACTTAAACGGTTTAGAGCGATAAAAGCCGGGTAATACGGGCACACTATAAATACGCCTACATACCGCGCTACTATGTGCGACAAGTAGGTGTCGGATAAACCGGTTAATTTAGGTTAAAATAAAGTTCTTCAAACATTCACGTTCTTAAGAAAAGTTCGGAAGAAAACCGAAATAAACCGGTATTTATAAAACCGGTTCCGAGCCTTGCTTTTTATGCCTAGGGCCACCTTATGGTAAGCGATTACCGTAGCCAATTGACGCGTACATGCGAGGGGAATCGCACGCGCGTTGCCGACATATGACCTGGTCTTTAGTTCTATATCTAGGTCGTGCAAACGAGTTATAGGGTTTCCTATTAGGAATTTCTCAGTAGCTGCCCGAAGTTTGCAAGTTGGTGGTGTGGTGCCCACGTGACTCCGAAAGCACGTGTCGCTGTTGGTCCTGCGACTAATGTTTCACATGTCTCCACGTCTATTCATCGATTAGAGTGCGATTTGCAAATTAAAAAAAAACATATTTCTTTGGGAACGTTTTTTTGTTTAAACATCGTTGGATGGCAATCAAGTTGGTGGCCCACCTGATATTAAGTGGTCATCGCTACCTGCAGACATCTGCAATACCAGAGGCCTTGCAAATGCGTTGCCATATCAGAAACAAAGTTGTCTCATATGCCTGTAATTCATAACGACAGACCGTGTCGACGGCGCGTTCGTGTTCCCCGCACACCTTAAAAAGATGTCAGCATTTTTTGAAGGGGCCACTCAGAGCCGATGACTGCCGGGGCTGCAGGTTGTTCGTAAGAGATTCCGCGCCCTCGGAACGCAACAAGAAGGAACATGGATGGGTTTTAATCAGTACAAGTCTAACACTCCCTCCCGTCCCGCCCAGGGCGGGGGACATTTAAAAATGCCTGTAATTACACCGGCACCCATACCCTGCAAACCGGACACAACGCTGCTGTGCGGCAGGAATAGGTAGGGGAAGGGAGGCTAGTAGGTAGGTTACCATGAATACAATCATGTGTGTAACTCACAATCATCATATCAGCCACGGGACGTCCACTGCTGGACTTGGGCCTCCCCTATAGAATTTCAAAAGAACCGGTTGGAAGCGGTCCGCATCCAGCGTCTTCCTGCGGTCTTGATCTGGTCGTGTATAAGTATCGGTCACTCATTACCAATCCTTATACATATCTATCTAATATATAAAATTCTTGTGTCTCAGTGTTTGTTACCAAACTCCTCCAAAACGGCTGAACCGATTTTTATAAAATTTTGTATGCATATCGGGTAGGTCTGATCATCGGCCAACATCTGTTTTTCATACCCTTAAAAAAATATGGCAAAACAACGTTTGCTGGGTCAGCTAGTTATTGTATACAAATCATATTCTACATAATGTCATAAATAACAACCGCATTCAAAAATCCAAAAGTGAAAAATAACTTTACGTTTGGAAGTCGGCTTTGGTTCTGTTTAATGTTTTGTATTGCCACCGACTTCCAAAGCTAAAGTTATTTTTCACGTACGAGTTTCTGGAGGCGGTTGACTTTTCTGAAAAAAAAAAAAAATTTTTCGCTTTTTTGTATCAACTTCCTGTCATCTAAATCCATAAAGGAATAGTTATACTACGTAAGTTAACAAGACACCACTTAAAAGTCACAAGAAACCAGAGTACGCTAATTCATTTACTTGGATGACATATTTTTTTCAGTTATATAATTTTTTTTACCAAACTACTAAACCAATTTTATGGGACCACGTCTGTATGACCCATCAAACAACAATGCATATTTATGCGATAGCAGCAATCGCGGTTGATTTGCTGTAATTTTATGAAGAGTTCCGTTGTGTGACTCCGGAATCCATCATCAGATCTTTTTGACATTTAAATAAAAAAAAAAACATAAAATAATAAATTTTATGATTTTTAATCTATACAGGGTTATTTGTAAAACAATGACAACCTTTTAGGACTATGTTACTAACATCATAATCAACAACTTTTGTTCTATGACACTTAAAAATGTATCATATTTTTTTTCATCAGATTTTCATACAAAAATAAAAACAATTAAATTGAACGCTCTAAATGTTACGAAGTCTACGCGAAGCAAACGAAAGCGATAGTAAAATAGCGAGGGGAGCGGGGTTAGGGCGGCGGGGGTGTTTGTACTTGACCTATTTACAATTTTACGGAAATCCTTCAGTCGGTTATTTGCTTCGATGCGCTTGCGTTGCTTGATTCTGTAAAAAATTATAGAACAAAAGTTGTTGTTTATGATGATAGTAATACAGTCCTGCAAGGTTGTCATTGTTTTACAAATAACCCTGTATAATGGAAATATGCAAATTTGTCAGGAAATACATGAACTTTTTTAAAACTCGCGGTGATAAACGTAATGATCGATCTGTTAGGTATAAAAATATGTTAATGTTACCGTCATCGCGCATGAAATTACACTCCAATAGTCCCTACGTAATGTCCGTTAAAATATTCAATAAACTACCTGATGCGTTTAAGGGATGAAACTCGCAATAAGACATTTACTAACGAAACTAAAGGAAATATTAATTAAAAAGGCTTATTACTCCATAAACGGGTACATACGTGACTAAGTAATTATTTAACTCAGACAAAAGAACCGACACTAGAATATCCATACATATCCAAAGTTGGTCAAAAACTAGTTTGGTTATTATATTTAAAAAAGGATATGTTTTTAACCCTTCATTAAATAAATTATTTTTTAAATACCTATGTTTAATTCAAGAAAATAATTATTATGAGGAACATTTTCAAACATTCTTTATTAGTTATTACTTATGTTAAATTTCATTTTTTTTTTTTTACTTTTGCTGTTCCCTACAGGGTCCATAATTGTACCTAGCTTTAAGCCTATTATAGGATCTGTAAAACTAACATTATGGAATGCAAATAAATATATGAATATGAATAAATGGGACCATTTCGAAATAAACCCCTTTCAAACAAAGAAATTTTTTTTCAAATCCGACGGAGTTATGTCCGAACATAAATAAACATCCGAATTGAAACCCCTCCATTTTGAAGTCGGTTAAAAATGGGGATAAAAATTAAAATATTCATTTGGCTCAGTAGTTTCCACAATGACATTTAAATTCAATTGAAAACAGACGTATTTTAATCATACGCTTAAAGTTGAAATTTCATATTTAATTAATGTTATGTGATTGGGTAATCTGTATTTAAGCCAGGTTCCTGTATTCAAGTATAAATTATTCAAACCCTTTGAAATTTATTTAAAAATCGTTCAAAATCTAGTCGCAATCGCTTCTCAGCGACAAACAATGTCAAAATGAAGGGGAACTGGAGATACTTTTGACAGATTAAGAGCGCGATCAGATTGCTATCGTAAAACGTTAAAGCATTTATCACAATTAACCCGTTTATGTTTGTCGTAATGGCCTAGTGGTTAAGGCGCCCCCCTTTCATACACGAAGCAATGGGTTCGTAACCGGGCACGGGCAAGTACCAATGAGACTTTTTCTATTTCATATGTAGTTTTTAAGTTTATCTTGGACATCACTGACATCGGTGAAGGAAAACTTATAATGAATATAAGTCTGAAATCGCCAATCCGTCTTGAGCAAGTGTGGTGATCAATGTTCGTGGCTTCTCTGTATGAGAAGAGGCCTTTGCCCTGCTATGGGACAGTCAGGCTGGTATTTTTTTTGTATTTCAACCCATTTGATTTGTCTCGGAGTCGGTTAGTTAGTCGGAAAATTGAAGCTAGTTGCTTGTTCCATAGGTACGTTACAGAAACTCCACAGACGCTCCCTAAATAGAGGAAGAATTGTGGATTTGATAAGCTCGTACAACAAAATAATATGGCTCAGTCACATTGAAGTCCCTAAGTAACTCGCATCCGGTCAAAACCTTACAATTAATTCAAATGAATGCATATTTTAATTTCTTACAGCAGCCTTTTGATAATATTCCCACGGTATTAGCATCGCAGTTCTATAAAAGGAGCTTGCTTATCAAAATAGATTCATAGATTTTAATATTATTAAAACCTTATTGGCCAGAACTAGTCACATTTACTCGCGGCCTAGTGGTCCTAAGCGAGACTGCTATGCTAAAGGTCTTGGGTTCGATTCCCAGGTCGAGCAAAGTGTTATGGAGTTTTTCTAAGAAATTATTAGTAGCAGCTCGGAGTTAGGATTTGTGCCCGGTTAATGGCAATAGGCTCGCCCCCTATTACATGGGACCTAAACATACCGGCGGACTGTGGGTGTACATTGGTACACCTCTGCCTAACCCTCGAGGAATACAGGCGTGATGGTATGTATGTAATATGTCCTGTGTACTTTGCTAGTCTTCATTGAGATTGAACGATATTACTGTCATCAATTGACTCAAAAAAAAATATTGTCACCAATATTGCTTATACCCTGACTTGGATAAGTTAAAGATGTAAGTAAATATGAAATAATAGAAACTTTTAGTTAGTAAAGTAGATACAGAGATAATGTAACGTGGTGAAATAAAAAAATAGTTCGGAGTTGCGTCCGGTCCACGATGCACTTAGGGATTGGATTATGTTGGAGAGAGGCAAGCAGATATTGTAAATTAGCTTCGGTGATAGCGAACGCGGACGAAGCCGTGAAATAAAAAGTAGCCTATGTGCTTTCTTGGGGTTCAAACTAAATCCTTACGAAGCTACATCAAAATCTGTTCAGTGGTTTAGTCGTGAAAGCGTTATAGACAGATAGACAGACTTACTTTCGCATTTATAATATTATTAGGGATATAATACATAGTGATAGTTTCATCATGCCCAGTGGTTAAGATGCCACCTTTTAATCATGAGGTTGTAGGTTCGATTGAAGTATCAATGTCACTTTTCCAACCCATGTGTACTTTCTACGTTTATCTTAAGTTAAGTTTAAATAAGTAATTAACTTGCAATACACACACACCATCACCATCACGCCTGTATTCCCCGAAGGGTAAGGCAGAGGTGTACCAATGTACACCCACAGTTCGCCGGTATGTTTAGGTCCCATGTAATAGGGGGCGAGCCTATTGCCATTAACCGGGCACAAATCCTAACTCCGAGCTGCTACTGAGAATTTCATAAAAAAACCCAATAACACTTTTTGCTCGACCTGGGAATGGAACCCAAGACCTCTAGCGTAGCAGTCACGATTAGGACCACCTGCAATACCTTTGCTTAATAATATTATCGTTTACCTAATTAGTACCCAACTGCGAACCTCTACGTGCACGTAATTATTATTATGTGTTTTCAACTACAAGGACACTAGATCTCACTACACAGGGTATCCTAGTCTGGAGTCTAGGGTTACTCCACCACTTCCTGCCCTTATCCCATGATACTTGTTCATAATAAATTCTAATGGACATCACTGACATTGAGGGAAAACATTGTTGGGGCAACTTGAACTTGCCTTGAGCTAACGTGGTGATCAATGCTCGTGCCTTCTTTGTACGAGAAGAGGCCTTAATAACCGATCAATTTTTCCGACCGTCTTCTGCAACGGAAGAAGGAGTGCACCTGTGTTTGCGCACACACTCGTCCACTATAATATCTCCTGCGTACTTTCCTAGTTTCCATTGAGATTGGCCACTGCGACCGAAATTCGGTCAGGAGAATTTTATATACCAAAAAATCCGCCATAAAAACCTATCTAGCTTCTCTAAATAACTTAGAGACTCCACAAAGCATTAGAAACATTTTTTCATCATTGATCTTGAATGTTTGACAAGCTGAACTGCGAGTCACGACAAAGACAGGCTGCCTGAACAAAAACGGTAATGACTTGCGACAGGAGAATTGAGGAGGCGTGGAATATTTAAGTTTTAGTTTTTTGGGAGTTTCGTATAATTTGTAGATAGTTTGTTTTGCAATGTTGCCAATCATTGAAGTACTTTTTAGTGACTATACCTTTTACGATTTTACGCACACATAACATACCATCACGCCTGTATTCCCCAAAGGGTTAGGCAGAGGTGTACTGATGTACACCCACAGTTCGCCGATATGTTTTAAGTCCCATGTAATAGGGGCCGAGCCTATTGCTATTAATCGGGCACAAATCCTAACTCCGAGCTGCTAGTAAGAACTTCATAGAAAAATCCAATAACACTTTGCGCTACCTGGGAATCAAACCCAAGACTTCTAGCGTATCAGTCGCGCTTTGGACCACTAGGCCAACGAGGCAGTTACGATTTTATTTAGACAAGAATACTGATTAGTTATTGGACATTAGAAGATGATAGTTATTTTCTTATTTCAAAGATTTTGGGAATGCCTTAAATTTAAATATGTGAGTTTATGATAAGGTCAAACGCATTAGCAAATGAACGACTATTTTATGTTGCAAAAGGATAAATTTTTACTAAATGAAAAATGTATCATAATTGTTTGTATCCACTAAAAACGACATTTACGCGGACGAAGTTCCTGGCAAAAGAAGTAAAAAAACCAGCCAAGTGCGAGTCGGACTCGCGCACGACTGGTTCCGTACTATTTTCTATAAAAACGAGTAAAAAAATAACACTTTTGTTATATGAGAACCCCGCTTAAATGTTTATTTTATTCTGTGTTTTAGAAAATATTAAAGAATATATTTACAGCCTTTTTTAGTTTTAGTAGGTACTTGTTGTTATGGCGGCAACAGAATTACATCATCGGTGAAAATTTCAACCGTCTAACTTTCACAGTTCATGAGATACAGCCTGGTGATAGACGGACGGACGGACAGTGGAGTCTCAATAGGGTTCCGTTTTACTCTTTGGGTACGGAACTCTAAAAATAAATGTTAATACATAATATATGGTTTTCGAATATACGAATTTAGAATTCCTATCATTATTAGATCTTGATCTACCATAGGCACATATTTAATGCAAAATTAAATGATGTTTCAACATGCCATCTTTTCACATGATGCGGTCCATACCCGCTGTAACCGGTTTGGCTATAAAAAGCGACAGTAACAGGTCGTCAGCCGCAGGTGCATCGCGACCGGACAGATGTGAGGCCTGGGGTAGGCAGACCTCGAGGTAGGGCAAACGGAGAAATGACTAAGTTAGATTTTTGTTGGCACCATTACTAATATGTTTAGTGATGTGGTTTTAAGACATATTTAGAAAAATAAATTTAAAATTGTTGAAAGGCTAAGGCTACATTATTTTATTTATTTTATTTATGACCATTAAAAGGACTAACTGTTTGGATGACTAGTGACGACTCCCAATTATAAGAAATAATTAAATTAGCTTTTTTAAATTCAAATATTTTTTGGTATTTTTTTTTTATTAAAACCTTGGACGTCTACTAGGTTGACCGATGACCTAGTGAGAGTCGCTGGAAACTGCGAGATGCGGGCAGCATAGGACCGTTCAATGTGTCTATCTTTAGGGGAGGCCTATGTCCAGCAGTGGACTTCGTTCAGCTGAGATGATGATATCAAAAAAATATGCACCAAACTATATCTACAATTTTTGTTTGCTTAACTTCATTATTTTCTTTATCTTTCATTAGAAAAACTTGTAAAATTAGTAAAACGTTTAAAAAACCAGCAACATGACATCCAACTAGTTAAAGGTAAAAATGTCCAAAATTCTTGTACGACCGCAACAAAATTCAAGTTTGATAAACCTTTAGTGAGTCCGGAAGAGATGATCGATAATAATGTGAAGATATATTTGGCCCTTAATGAAGAGACAGGAAGACGGTTGTATATAGAGAGAGGTTTATTATAGAAAGTACCTACTTATGAGTACCTGCTTATCATAAAAGGCAAGTTACCAGATGTACCTGATGAACCTGAGGGGGAAGCGGGGGGAATATACAATACCATCACGCCTATATACCCCGAAGGCTTAGGCAGAGGTGTAACAATGTACACCCACAGTTCGCCGGTTTGTTTAGGTCCCATGTTAGGGGGCGAGCCTATTCCATTAACCGGACACAAATCCAAACTCCGAGCTGCTACTGAGAATAACTGCCTTATTGGCTTAGTGGTCCTAAGCGCAACTGCTACGCTAGAGGTCTTGGGTTCGATTCCCAGGTCGAGCAAAAAGTGTTATTGGAAATATCTTGTCGGGCAAAAAGGGGTATTGGGTGTTTCAGTTACGAATTTCTCAGTAGCAGTCCAGAGTTTTGAAGTCAGTGGTGTGACACCCCAGTCCCTCGGAAGAAGCAAGTAAAGTCGTTGGTCCTGCGCCTGATCTCTCCCCAGTTACGTCAGATTGCCGTTCCATCGAACTATGAAAGAGAGTGCATCTGTGTTTGCGCACACACTTGTGCACTATAATATCTCCTGTGTACTTGGCTAGTCTTTATTGATATTAGCGGCCGTGATCGAAATTGGTGTAGAAAATATTATTAGTTATCAAAAAATAATGGAGGTATGCAGAAACTAGGATAAACAGAGGTACAGTCAACCGAAATGGTAATAAATTCTATTTGTTTTGTTAAAATGACGAGTTTCCAATAAAAATCTTGATGTCTCTGTAATAATATTCTCGTAGAAGATACCAGCGCATGACCATTGTATTTAGCTTGACATCTCTGACTTACATCGGTGAAGGAAAACATCATGAACTTATAATTAATATTAGTCTGAAATCTGCCATCCGCCTTGAGCAAGCGTGGTGATCAACACACGTGCATTCTCTGTATTATTTTTTCTTCTCACAAACAAACAAACATTTCCTTTTTATAATATTAGTTCATAATACATATGGTATTTCTTTATATCCTGTCCAATGGTAACCTTATATTACCTTTCTACCGTGCTCCCAACATTATGAAGGCAATTACATATAGGAACCCGACGAGTTCCTGGTGGCGAACAATCTATATTTATCTACGAACTACGAGCCGTTGTCAGTTACTCAGGACGGGTAACGATAACCTGTTGGTGACTGCGGACTGTATACTATATTGCATCTATATTAATATTGTAAAGGTGAAGAGGTATTGTTTGTTTAAATGCGCTAATCTCTGGAACTGTCCGTCGGATTGGTATACTTATTTTTGCATTTGATAGCCAGCTTTATGACCATCACCATCACATACCATCACGTCTGTATTCCCTAGAGAATTAGGCAGAGGTGTACCAATGTACACCCACAGATTTCCGGTATGATCTAGGTCTTATGTAATAGGAGGCGAGCTTATTGCCATTAACCGGGCACAAATCCGAACTCCAAGCTGCTACTGAGAAATTCATAGAAAAACTCAATAACCCTTTTTGCTCGACCTGGGAATCGAACCCAAGACCTCTAACGTTGCAGTCGCGCTTAGGGCCACTAGGCTAACGATGCAGTTTTATGAGATTAGATAATCCAGATTTATGAGGAATAGTGTATTACCCAGACCGATCCCGGTCACAGCGGCTAGTCTTAATTGCAGACTAGCCAAGTACGCAGAAGATATTATAGTGCACAAGTGTGTGCGCAAACACAGATGCACTCCCTATTCCCTAACTCTCATAGTCAGATGAGACGGTAATCTGACACAACCGGGGGTAGATCAGGCGCAAGACACGGGCACGAGGGTGTCATAACACCAACTTCCAAACTCCGGGCTGTTACTGAGACATTCCTAATGGAAAACTTTTTGCCCGACTTGGGAATCGAACCCAGGACCAAGTACCCCCTGCTTAACAGTCGTGTTTGCCACCAAGAGACCAACCGGGCACTCACAGTCATGAGAAATAGTATAAGCCATATAACATCACGCTACGACCGAAGGGAGCGGAGCAGTAACCAAAAAAATAATAATGCGGGTGAAAAACCACGCGGTAGAAGAAAAAAGCGGAAGAAACTAGTTTTGTTTTGTTATATGGAAAAAGATACTTTTAGGTTAGAAACGGAGAATTAAGGAAATTTCGTGAATTTCTAAACTATTAACAAATACCAAACAAAGTCCCCCCCCCCCCCCCCCAATAGAGCAAAGTGTTTAATAAAACAACCCTACAAACATTACAATTACAAATCAACGCAGCACCCCTATTAACAGGGCTGTCACTCAAAACTTTAGTTGTCACCCAACACCTGTACCAATTATGCTAACTATCCGTCCAAACACCAATATCCGGCCGTAATCCACATTAAACCAGTTTAATGCAGTTCCAACCGGTTAACCGGTGTTCCCCCGGGCGTTTTCGATAAGCGAACTACCCGTAAAATGGTTATTGGTTGAATTATTGCGTTTTAATGGAACTAACTGCAAGGTTTAGGACAATAATGATAATAAATTAATTGTTTATACTATTATTTGAATCGTCGGGATTATTATAATGGGTGTTTCGGGCAAATAGGCCGAAATTGTGGCCGGCTTGATAAATTATATAATTGTTAAAACGTTTTTATATGATTGCGAATTATTGTTAGGTTGGTAACGATATTAATCTCTAACAAATTCCATCATAATACATACATACTTACATACCATCACGCCTGTATTCCCCGAAGGGTTAGGCAGAGGTGTTACAACGTACACCCACAGTTCACCGGTATGTTTAGGTCTCATGTAACAGGGGGCGAGCCTATTGCTATTAACGGGTCACAATCCTTACTCCGAGCTGCTACTGAGAATTTTATAGAAGAACCTAATAACACTTTTTGCTCGACCTAGGAATCGAGCCCAAGACCGATAATACGTCATAATACGTTTGTTTTTTTAATAAAGTAATCTTCGCCCCCCTCAAGCCTCTTATACATGTGGTTGTAGGTTCGAAACCTGACCATTACAATTCACATGTACTTGCTAAGTTTATCTTGGACATCAATGACATCGGTGATGGAAAACATCGTAAGGAAACATGGACTTGTAATTAATATAATCTGAAATCGCCAATCTACCTCGAGGAAGCGTAAGTCTGCGTTGAGCACTTATCATCTATCACTAATATTATAAAGCTGAAGAGTTTGTTTGTTTGGTTGGTTGAACGCGCTAATCTCAGGAACTGCTGGTGCCATCACGCCTGTATTTCCCGAAGGGTTAGGCAGAGGTGTAACAATGTACACCCACAGTTCGCCGGTATATTTAGTTCCCATGTAATAAGGGGCGAGCCTATTGCCATTAACCGCACCAATCCTAACTCCGAGCTGCTACTGAGAATTTCATAGAAAAACCCAATAACACTTTTTGCTCGAACTGGGAATCGAACCTCTAGCGTAGCAGTCGCGCTTAGGACCACTAGGCTACCGAGGCAGGAACTGCTGGTGCGAATTGGAAAATTCTTTTTGAATTGGATATTCCATTTATTGAGGAAGGCTATAGGTTATATAACATCACGCTACGACTCACGGGAGAGGAGCAGTATCCAAAGACGTAACTTAACGCGAGTGAAAAAAAAACACGCGAACAAAGTCGCTGGCAGAAGCCAGTTATATCTAATTAGTTATTCTGATATAAGTAAGCTGCATGGTGACCCAGATCGCGACATCCAAATGAAAATTTTGGAAGCCACCTCTTGGAAGATTCTTTTCTCTTATTGGACTTTTCAGAATACCCCATGTATGTTATAGGATGTTTTGTATTGTAGGGTCTATAAACATTTTTTTAAACAAAGTTAAAATAAAATATTACCTGACTTTAGATTTTGTCAATTTCTACTTTTTTTTTTGTATACTTTTTTTTATGCAATTGGATGACTTACAAGCCAATCGCCCGCCTGTTGTTAAGTGGTCACTCCTGCTTATAGACTTCTGCAATACCAGAGGCCTTGCGAATGTGTTGCTATCCCAGAGACAAAGTTGTAATTAGTAAAAAGTCACTATCGTAGTTAATAAAAGAGCTGATAACTATAAAACTGCTGAACCGATTTTCATCAAACAAAGCCAAGAATACTTCCGACTAATAAACCTTTCAAACATAAAAACCAAAATCAAAATCGGTTCACGCGTTTGGGAGCTACGATGCCACAGACAGACACACATACAGACACGTCTAACTTATAACACCCCGTCGTTTTCGCGTCGGGGGTTAAAAATTACTTAGTACATAAAATTTTTTTTTTGCAAACATCCATCCATCCATCCACACTTTCTCGTTCATAAGAGTAGTAGGCTAGGATAATTAGATACTATAATGACCATGATAATCTCTGCCATAATCTACAATGATATAATTTAAAGGTACAAAGTAATTAACATTTAATTCCGTACCTCTCTTCAACACCGGTTCGGGGCGGACGTAACCGGATCTAACCAGTTACGACCGGTCATAATCCGGTTATAACTGGCTAATTATCTGAGGATAAATAAGAGAAAATAGAAAAGGTTAGTGAAGTTGAAAAAATAATAAAATTTTATAGAAATTTGATTACGTATTGTCTCTGTAAAATACTGAGAATTTGATTTATGTGTTAGGAAATTCTCAGTAGTAGTAATATTAGAGCATCAATCCAGATGATGTCCAAGTAATGGCATTAAGCTCCTTCTAATGGGACTTAATAAGAAAATAAATTCTGCCGACAAAATTTCGGTCAAGGCGACCAGTTTAAATAAAGACAAACCAAGTACGCAAGAGACATTAAAGTGCACAAGTGTGTGCGCAAACACAAGTGCACTTCTTCTCTCTTCACTCTCATAGTCCGATGGGACAGTAATCCAACACGACCGGGAAGAAATCAGGCGCAAGACCAAAGACTTTACAAATGTATTCCGAGGCATGGGGGTGTCACACCATGACACCACCAACTTCCAAACTCCGGGCTGCTACTGAGATGACCACATTAAAAAAAAACTAGTTAAGTTTTTGCCCAACCTGGTAATCGAACCCAAGACCACAAGACCAAGGGAGTGAAGTAAAGTGAAGTCTACACCAAAGCCACAGCCATGAAAGGCACAACACCACAAGATTTAAAACAAATTAATCGATGTTATAAAATCAATTAGTGGCATCCATATCAGCTTCACAATTTAATACGAAAACTGATGAACAATTAAAATGAGCCCTCAATTTCATAATTATCAATATAATAGCTGCTTATGTTGTACAATTAGGTATTATTGATTACGGACTAGTGATGGGTGTACAATCGAACAAGCTGTTTGGTATTCAGGTACAATAGTCACCCTTCTACTACAATTTAAATGTCAATAAATAATTACCCTTTGATTTTTCCACCGCTGCTCTGCAGCGTGATCTGGCAGCTCGAAACGTATTTAAAACAGAAGTAAGCAGGTCTCCGGTAACCTTACGTTTTTTAGATTTCTACTAATACAATAATATCAGCCTGTTATTACTGACTGCCTCGTTAGCCTAGTGCTCCTAACCGCGACTGCTACGCTAAAGGTCTTGGGTTAGATTCCCAGGTCGAGCAAGAAATGTTATTGGGTTTTTCTATGAAATTCTCAGTAGCAGCTCGGAGTTAGAATTTGTGCCCGGTTAATGGCAATAGACTCACTCCTGAGCTTAACCCTTCGGGGAATACAAGCGTGGTGGTATGTGGTATGTTATTGTCCTAATGCAGGGCAAAGGCCTCTTCGTATACAGAGAGGGTACAAGCTTTTATCACCACGCTTGCGATCGATAAGGGAAAACATTGTGAGGAAACCTGGACTAATAAATAATATGAATCTGAAGTTAAAAAAGGATTCAAAGTTTGAAAAGAGTAGGCTTAGATGGTTCGCTCATGTTGAGAGGATGAGTGAAAGTCGACTAACAAAAGAAATGTATGTGAGTGGCAACGCCGGGAGGGGATGCCCTAGATTTCTAGCAGGTCCTACCCTGACCTTATTGGTGAGGTTGTTCAGAAAGGTCGGGTGCGCAGTACTCGTAACCGGCGAGCTTGTATGACCAAATGTACGAATGTGGACGAGGCAAAAGAAGTATGTAAGGATCGTAGCAGATGGCATTCTGTGGTTTCTGCCTTCCCCCATGAGAAAACGGCCTGAGTTTATGTGTGTATGTAAATCTGAAATTGCCAATCCACATCAAGGGAGCATGGTGGTCAATGCTCGTGCTTTCTCTGTATGAGAAGAGGCCTCTGCCCTGCAGTGGAGAATATTAGGTTGGTATTGTTAAGCCTATCATCTCCAAAAGTGCCACAGTGTACAAAAGTCGGTTGTAACACAATATTTCAGTAGCATATTATAATAATAAATCATTTTTCATACATGAAATTTACACTGTTGTTACATTCCTTACAAATGAGCAACATATTACGAGCGAGAATATTTATCGTTCTCTCTTGTCTTTAATATTGCAGTGAAAACTAAGTCATTTTTTTTATGTAGTTTATTTTAACTAACAAGGCTAACTGCCTAGTAGTCCTAAGCGCGACTGCTACGCTAGAGGTCTTGGGTTCGATTCCCAGATCGAGCACAAAGTGTTATTGGGTTTTTCTATGAAATTCGCAGTAGCAGCTCGGAGTCAGGATTTGTGCCCGGTTAATAGCAATAGACTCGCCCGCTATTACATGGGACTTAAACATACCGGCGAACTGTGGGTGTAGGTACATTGATACACCTCTACCTAACCCTTCCGGGAATATTCGCGTGATGGTATGTTATGTTTATGCTACCCACGACTTCGCCCTGTTTTTTAGGGCTACGTACCCAAAGAGTAAAACAGTACCCTATTACTAAGATTCCGCTGTCCGTCCGTATGTCATCAGGCTGTATCTCGTGAACCGTGATCGTTAGAAAGTTGAAATTTTCATAGCACATACTAAAAAACAGAATAGAATATATATTTAAGGGGGCTCCCATACAAAAGAAATCATTTTTTTGCCGTTTTTATAGATAATGGTACGGAATCCTTCGTGCGCGATTCTGACTCGCACTTGGCCGGATTTTCCAGCCGCGTTAAGTTACATCTTTGGTTACTGCACCGCTCCCCGTGTGTCGTTGCGCCATGTTATATAGCCCAATACTGTTGTTTATTAATCTGGCTACAAAAATACGAAGTAAAATTGTTTGTTTCTGTAATCTCTGGAAGTACAATCTGATAAATATAACAACTTTCCTCTTAAATCACTTTATCTATTGATGGAAACCGCATTACAATCCGTTGCGGAGTTTAAGAGATCTAAAAATACAGAGAAACAAACGGCGGAGAACGACTTAGTTTTATACCATGTAGAGATCTATTATGGTATTCTTGACTTTAACGAGCACGAAATCAAGGTCAAAAGCTAGTAACGAAATAATTTGAGAACAGACTTTTAAACAGTTGAAGAAAATAAACAACAATCCCCATTAGCAACAAAAGAAAGAAAGAAAGAAAGAAAAAGAACATTGAAAGTCAGGTAGGCCATAAATAAAAAAAGAAATCTCCTTTACGAAAGAGGCACACATCCAAGTAATTTAGCGGTAACATCATCTGAGTAAAATCAACACTTAAATTAACAAGAAAATACCCAATTTTTATGCCTCATTTACCCCCTACGAGCCCTTAGGAAATCCCCTAAATGGCAACCATTAATTAATGGACCCCGTAATGGCAGTTTCTCAGTGTAGCCAGACATAAATTTATTAATTAAGGCAAGTGGTCTTCGTTTTTTCGTCAGGTAACACTGTGGGGTATTTGGGTATTAGTTTGAATGTTGTTAATGCTCTTAATTATAATGGACGTATTGTGTGTGTTGTTTCGTGGTGGAAAACCGAAGTCAGTTCTTGAGAAATTAAAGCAGCTTTTTATCATACAGAGAAGACACGAGCAGTGATCACCGCTCTTCCTCAAGACGGATTGGCGATTTCGGATTTATACCGATTATATTAAGTCCAGATTTCCTTACGATGTTTTCCTTCATCGATGTCAGAGATGCCCAAGATAAAAATATCAATGCAGTCTATCATTGTCTGCAGAGCAAAGGTCTGTTTTCATACAGAGAAGGCACGAGCATTGATCACCACGTTTGCTCAAGGCGGATATTATACGTTTCAAAGTTTACCGCCAGTAATTAACTAAACAAATTATTGCGAAAAGTAAGCCCTAGTGGCGTGTTAATTTGTACTAGATTTTGCCCGCGACTTTGTCTGCATAAATGTCGATTATCGCGGTCGTTGACCAAGGCAAGGAATAAAAAGTAGCCTATATTCTTTCTTGAGGTTTAAGCTTCCTCTGTACCAAATTTCATCAAAATTGGTTCAGTGGTTTAGTGGTGAAAGCGCAATAGACAGACAAAGTTACTTTCATATTTATAATAAGTTTGGATTTCACTCCCGTACATAATTAAGTACCTTGAAACTTTTTTTGTTTCGGGTTGGAAAATCGTCATGGATGTCAACCGCCCTGGGAAGGGGGGAGGAGTCGGTAAGACTCGTACTGACTAAAAACCACCCCAGTGTATTCCAACACTTTTTTTTAGGGTTGGGATATCTCCAAATGTCTTCCGCCGTCCTAGGCGGGTCGGGAGGGAGTGTCAGACTTTTACTGACTAAAACCCCATCCAAGTTCCTTCTTGTGCTCTTTGCGTTCCGGGGGCGCGATATGTCTTACGAACATTCCGCAGCCCCGGCAGGCATCGGACCTGAGTGGCCCCTTCAAAATTTACTAACATCTCTTTGAGGCGCGCGTGGAACACAAATGCGCCGTCGACACGGCCTGTCATTATGCAACGTGCGGACGGTGAGCTACCTATTGCTCACCGTCCACAGACTCGCGATTTGCAACACTTACGCCGGGGATTCAGGAAATATACGCGCCGACTCCCGACTGGGTACATCATGTACTACGTTAACTATATTTATAATTACATCATATCGGTCTAGTTACCAACAATCGGACAATTATCCGTGTGAATGTGATGTGCAGATGACTAGCCCACGGTGTCTTGAGGTTAATGTACAGGGTGTGGCTTTATGAAGACATCTTTTAAAAGCGATTTTGATGAGATTGTTGTAGTATGAATAAAAGGTACTAGCTAATTTTTGTCTCTGTGCAGAACCTCTTCTCATACCGAGAAGGCACGAGCATTGATCACCATCCTAAGCAGATAGGCAATTTCAGACTTATATCAATTCCCGGCTTCCACACGATGTTTTCCTTCACCATAATAGAGTTCGAAAGTAAGGAGACATGAAATCGAAAAGTCACATTGATACTTGCCCGATATCGAACCCGCAACCAGCCTTACACTGGGCCATTACTACATTGATTAGTATTGACAGTTTTTAAATCAAGTTGGTGAAGGATAAGTTCAAAATCGTCAATCCGCCTTGAGCAAGCGTGGTGACCAATGCTCGTACTTCATCTGTATGAGAAGAGACCTTTGCCCAGCAGAGGTACAAATAACCCTAAATTAAATTCACCACCATCTTAGGGTTACTTTCGACCCATCCTGTATGCAATCGCCGACTATCTCCGTAACCCTACGCCCGCCGTCACAGTCCGCAGCCCAGTGTGGGACGCTCCCACGACCGCGTTGTTTTAATAACCCGTGGGTTACAGGGCACAGATTAACGACCATAGCAAGATGAGGGTTTTAAGAAAATATTGGATGAAATGAGCCTTGTTCTAATGTGTATTTGAGAGATTGAAAGATCATAAAGTAGTCGCCACGAATCGTGAGCATAAACTTCAAGTTAATTTTTGGGGTTTTGGATTCATTTTTGGGTTTTTTGGGTCACCGACGCTGCACATGATTGGTCCATCAGTAGCAACGACCTCGTGCAGCGTCTGTGGCTACTATACACCCGAACAGGTTGGTAAAATCAAGTAGTATATCTTCACATAGCTTAAAATTAAATTAATTGTAACTGTTGTAATTCTCAGTAGCAGCTCGGAGTTAGGATTTGTGCCCGGTTAATGGCAATAGGCTCGCGCTTATTACATGGGACCTAAACATACCGGCGAACTGTGGGTGTACATTGGTACTCCTCTGTCCAACCCTTCGGGCAATACAGGCGTGATGGTAAACCAAAGTCGCTCCCGCTGTATGTACGCTTAGATCTTTTAAACTATGCAACGGATTTTAATGCAGTGTTTAGCAATAGATAGTGATTCAGGCGTTTTTGCCATACCTATTACTGGAATCAAATGTAACAGCTCACATTAGGACCCATTAAGTTAATAATAATTGCAAACCGTGGTGCTTGGCAATCTGGGCTTCTCCCAGTTGTAAACATCCCCTTGTGCCTATTGGCCTAGTTCTGTTCTGTCTCCTGCTTGTTTGGAGGGAAGTGGAAACTATATTTTTCCTACTCCTCCGCTAATCTTTTCTGATTAATTTCGTTGCGGGATCCAAGACAGTTATATCGTTTCTCCGGGACTCGTCGAGCTTCATTGCCTCGGCGCTCTTCAGGCGGTCTCCACTGTTGATTCTGGCTTACAGAAGTTGCAGTGGTTGGGAATAACGTGGCAGGCTTGTCCCATAAAAAAAAAAAAAATAGGTATTGATTCAAAAGGAAGTCAACACACGCTACGACCAACGGGAGCGGGGCAGTAACCAAAGACGTAACTGAACGAGGGTGAGACCGTGGGGTATATAGCTACTTTCAGTAGCACTAACCTAAGGTTCATTCTTGGGTCGGCGACGGTGCATGTCATTTGTTCGACTGACGGACCAATCGCGTGCAGCATCGTCGTCGTCAACGAACGTGGACGACGACGATGCTGATGTTGATTGATTGACTGCCTCGGTAGCCTAGTGGTCTTAAGCGCGACTACTACGCTTGAGGTCTTGGGTTCCATTCCCAGGTCGAGCAAAAAGTGTTATTGGGTTTTTCTATGAAACTTTCAGTAGTAGCTCGGAGTTAGGACTTGTGCTCGGTTAATGGCAATAGGCTCGCCCCCTATTACATGGAACCTAAACATACCGGCGAACTGTGGGTGTACATTGTTACACCTCTGACTAACCCTTCGGGGAATACAGGCGTGATGGTATGTTATGAGATGAGACTACGATAGAAGGCCAATATTCATACCTGAAAACATCATTTCGTTCTTTAGTTTGATGAGACGACAATCCGACACAACCGGTAAGAGATTAGACGCAAATCCAACGGCAACACGTGCGCACCGGGACACGAGAGTGTTACCCACCAACTTCCAAACTCCGGGCTGCTACTGAGTTTGTAACGGAAACCCAAATAACACTTAACTCGACCTGGGAATCAAATCGAATCATTTATTTCAAATAAACCATTACCAGGAACTCTCGAATTGTCAAGGAGACTGTCAGTGAGATAGTTTGGTAGGGGGTTTGGTAGGTATCTTTGTAAAGGAGCTCGTCCGGGAAAGTACTACCACCATACCTATTACTGACGCAAAGCAGTATTTTTGTGTTCCGGTTTGAAGAGTATGGGTTCCGATGTAATTGCAGCCATATGAGACATTTCAACTTTGTCCCTGGTATGGCAACGCATTTGCAAGGCCTCTGGTATTGTAGATGTCTATAGGCAGAGGTGACTACTTAACATCAGGTGGGCCGTCTGTTTTTTGCCATCCAATGATATAAAAAAGTTGAACCGAATCTAGAACCAATCGCTTTAAGACTACAAAACGAATGTTACAGTCCCATATTTCTCTCAGAATAATGCAAACTATACCAAAACACAATACTTGACTCACATAATGTACAAATCTCATTTTCTTGCTCAACGTAGCGTACTATTAGTATTTATCGATGCATTCTAAGATAAAGTTCTATAACAGACAGAAAGTCGGTCAGAGCGGGCGATATGACGAGCCCGACACATATTATTGTTGATAGCTATTATGTGTATATTGGCTTGAATTTTACACTACACCAAAATTTTTTTTTGAAAGAGGTATTAAAGTCATATCATGCGTTCTGCTTACGCCAAATATGTTTTATGTCCGATTTTTATCAATATATAAAGTGATTCAAGAGGAAGGTTTGTACGTATAGAACATCACGCTACGACCAACAGGAGCACGGGACACCGCGGGGTGTATCGTTTATTATAATCCTGGTTTCCTCACGATATTTTCCTTCACCAATATCAGTGATGTTCAAGATAAATTTAGGAAGTACTATGAATTGAAAAAGTCGCATTGGCATTTAACCGGTAACAAACTCTCCACCCCATACCTGAGAAGCGAGAGCACCTTAATCCTTGGTCCATCAATTTAAATTAAATGGGTAATTAAACAGATTAAAAAGTATTCAAATTTAAATTTAAAAAATACCCTCAATAAAATGAGAACCGAACTCATGACTTTCACCTGACAGCCCGCATCGAAACTACTGAGCTTATGTCTCAACCCGGTTCCCAAAGATCGCTCTTTTCAAACCAATACCTATTCCCGTACACTTCCTACCAACATAAAAGCAACAGCAGATCAGACTTGTAAACTATAAATAAATAATAAATAACAGTTTATAAACAACAAAGCCGTAACGTCAAGTCAACGGTTTAGTTAAAGGAGCAGCCGGCAGCGCAGGTGCCGACAATGGTGAGACGTGACTCACGTACACTGGCGGAGAGTGTGAAGAATACAGTTGGTTAAGGAAGTTCGTAGGGTGAAGTTTCGTTGGTTGGGTGGAGTATTTAGAATGTTAGTTTTCTTTTACAAATAAATGCTGGATTTTTTCGTATAGCATATGTTGTCTCACTGCTGGGCCAAGGCGTCCTTCAAGCCCTTCCAAAGACTCTTATAGTAAAAGGTAAAAATGATTTTCATGAAAATAAGAATGAAATTGCAACATTATATCTTTAGCTTTAAAGTACAAATTGTATTTTTATCACTTTATAAAATATTACGTAAGTTGAATTATCGCACAATGCTATTCAAGAGAACTCAAACCAAAATTTGATTTTAATATTGTAATTTGAGGAATTACATGATTGCTGTAAAAAGAAAAACCTTTTTTAATTACACATTTAATCGAATTCCATTTAAATGTAAATTAGAAGCTGTTTGTAGTCCATATTATAAATTAATGAACATATTAATTCGGTGAGTACACCCGCTAACCTTTTTGCCAATTAATCAAATTCACGCTACGCCAAACAAATGGCTTTTTAATGGTTGGTGACAAAAATCTTGTATGAGAAAGGGTTTTTTATTTAAGCTTTTTGAGTTAGGGTTGAAATTTTTTTTCTATCAAAGTGTGAATGAAGGGGCTTTAATGTGAGAACAATGGGAATAACGAAATGATTTTGTTATAATTTTAATGAACATTAAGTAAAGTAGCAAAAATAGCTTAAGGAATATAATGTTAACGTTATAGGAAAAGAAATCATCAAAAAAAAAATTGAAATATTAGGACCTCCATTTCGAACCAAAATAAACATGAAACTGAAAAAACTAAACCACATCGTATTATTTAACAAAATCTTTTATTTGTAATTTCGAGAACATTTTTACACGGTCCCAATTTCTATGGCCAACAGTGTACCCCGCCACCTGTTCCCTTTGGGTACGTTTCGACACATAACGACTGTATTCTAACGACTTTAAAATAAACTTACAGTACATTGCTACTTCGCTACTGTGATACCCAACATTGTCTTTAACAGAACCAGCAATGAATTGGAAATATTGCGAGTTTTTCAGAATGTTTGTTGTAAAGATAGAAAAACGATCATTTAGTAGTAGCAATGTCTTTTTTCTTTTAAGTTTCAAATGTGGTTTTGAAATTCGTTTTGAGGGGTAACTAATATCAGTAAGACGGAAATGTGTGTGAAATAATATGAAAGTAAGTGGAGACATCTTTTGTTTTGAGTCTTTGTAAATGTATTCTCCAGACCGACTTCAACGACGGCGGCTAATTTAACGCAGACTAGCCTAGAAATTATAGTGCACAAGTATGTGCGCAAACACAGTTGCACTCTCTATTCCCTTACACTCAAAGTCCGCGGGGACGGCAAGGGACGGCAATCCGACACAACCGAGGAAAGTTCAAGCACAGGACCAACGGATTTACGTGCTTTCCGAGGCACCGGGTTGTCACGCCACCAACTTCCAAACTCCGGGCTGCTCCTGAGAATTTCATAAAAATAACCCAATAACACTTTGCTTGAAGTGGGAATCGAACAAACAATTTCTAGAGTAGCAGTCGCGCTTAAGACCACTAGGCTAACGAGGCAGTTAAAGGAAACATTGTCAAGAAATCTGAAGTAAGTTCGAAAGAAATCGGGCAACACCGAAGCTTACCTGATATTTGTCAGAAGATTCCCATACTACTAAGTCAAGATAAAAAAAATCAGATACTTATTATTAATTTCTCTAGAAACTAAACATCAAACTTCACATATTCAATGTTTTTTCATAATACCTTCATAAATCTTGATAATGTTAAAAGTTTTTTCGTAAAACTTGCAGTAAGATCAATTACTGCCTACCCTTCTAGTTTAAACAACCTTTAAGTATTAATAAGTTTAAATTTATACAAATTATATTATTATTAATAATACCAGCTTATTATTATCCCAAAGGCCTTACAAATAAGGCACCAGCATTCATCACCGCCCTTGCAAAATACAATTTTACAAAAAAAAAAATTGATCGACATTTTTTTTTGCTGCAAAATGTCAACAAAATAATAAAATGCAACCAGTTGCCAAATAAAATGTTCTTTATCAATATTCATATGTTAAATGGCGGTAAAATCTATTAATAATTATGTAAATGGCAACTCGTTGCAATGTGACCTTTGCTACCGGTCGTCAGTTGTTTTTATATGGTAATTGTACTGTCCCATCGTCGGTGGGTGCAACGAGATTCTGGTTAGGACATAATAGCAAGCTTTTGATGGTTAGGTCTGAAATATCCTATTTATTAATATTATGAGGTCTTGGGTACGATTTCCAGGTCGAGCAAAGTGTTACTGGGATTTTCTATGAAATTCTCAATAACAGCTTGGAGTTTGGATTTGTGCCCGGTTGTCAATAGGCTCGCCCCCTATTACATGGGACCTAAAACATACCGGCGAACTGTGAGTGTACATTGGTACACCTCTGCCTTTTCCTTCGGGGAATACAGGCGTGATGGTATGGTAGGATGGCAAACAAGCGGACGGCCTAACTGGTGTTAAGTGGTCACCGCTGTTTATAGACATCTGCATATGCTTTGCCATCTCAGAGACAAAGTTGAAATGTGTCATGTGCCTGTAATTACACCGGCAGCCATACCCTTCACACTGGAACACAGCAGCGCTGCTTTACGGCGAAAATAGGTATGGTGGTACTTCCCCGGACGAGCTCCTACACGGAGCTCTACTACTGCTAGTCGTTTCAGCACTAATTGTAGCTCATAACGACTAAGTTTGAAAAACAAATGTCGCCTTACCAAACCCTTAAAAAAAGCACAAAAAAACATTTACTAAAACAATATAACTCAAAACAAACACAATACCGGTTTGAAGCAGTTTCCAGATATCAACATCAATCAATCAATAGAGATCGAATGTAAAAACATTGATACCATTTGTGGCAACCATAAAGATACCATGGAATTCAATGAACAACAAAACCGTGAGAGAAACCGAGTTCTCCATACAAATCAACGTAAAGCACCTATTTATAAATCAATAAAAAAAAAATATTATCGTAGCGAAACCGTTCATGTGTAAACAAAACTCACGCTTGACCAGTTTCTGAGGTGTGAATCGGAGAAAAAATAGCAACAAACATGCATGCAAAACGTATGGAAATGTCAATTAAAATGTTAATGAAGAACAAGACTCTTCATGGGAAAGAATTTAGATTCTTTGATTCTGGAAAATATTATGGTACAAGCTTCTTCCTGTGACTTAATCCATGTCAAAGTTGATATATTGTCGCACAGAAACCGTCCACACGCACCTGCACGGGCTAAACATAAAACCGCTGAACCGATTTCCATCATACATAGCTAACAACACTCCCGACTAATTCACCTTTCAAACAAAAAAACCAAATCAAAATCGGTTCATGCGTTACGATGCCACAGACAGACACGTCTAACTTATAACACCCCGTCGTTTTTGCGTCGGTTGGTAAAAGTAGCTTATGTACTATTTCCGACTATAATCTATCTCTGTGCCAAATTTCATAGAGATTCATGATTCGGTGCGATTGAATAAGGAACATCCACCCAAACTTTCGCATTCATAATGCGATTCTGAGAATCGCAGAAATAGATTTGTTAGTCATCATTTTGATGACTAAGGTAGATGCAATTAGAAACTTTTATTTCTAGGAAAGAGTGACTATATGTAACCTTATTTATCTGTCTAGCCTATACTTAATTATGTTTTTGTTAATGACATTGGATGGCAAACGCGCCCACGGCTTATCTAATGTTAAGTGGTGACCGCCGCCTATAAACATCTGCAATACCAGAGGCCTTACAAATGCGTTGCCATCCCAGAGACAAACATGAAATGTCTCAAGTGACTGTAATTACACCGGCACCTATTCCCTTCAAACAGTCTAAAGTATTTTACATGGAGGGACCGCCTATCTGACCTCAATAAGACAATCAAGCCCGAAAGTCTGACAACCAGTCTTCACTGGTCACCAGACTTTCGGGCTTCTGACTGTCCGTAACCATCAAAGATTTACGAATGATAGACTGGACCAACTGCTTTACGTGCTTTCGTGGTAAGGGCGGTTACACACCACCAACTTCAAACTCTGGGCTGCTACTGCTATCTCAACGAAGACGCAGGAGATATTACAGTGTATACAATTGAGCGCAAACACATGCGCACTCCCTTGTCCTTCACTCTAATTTGTCCAGTGGAAGGCAATGCGATACAAGATCCGGGCTGCTAAGGAATTTCTGAAAAGAAAACCCAATAGTAGGTACTCCCAAATCGAAGCCAGGACTCCACACTCAGCAGACGCGCTTACGACCACGAAACGAACAAGGCAGTCAATTATGCAAATAACATCACACTCCTACAGATACGTATAACTATTTACTACCGTCTCATTACGAATCTTACTCCAAATTCGACGCGAACCCCAGAGGTTCCCCTTTACAAACAAAAGGCAATAAAAACTGCCTCCCACGGCAGTCATAGAGCCGCTGACCCATGCACTGAGTCACTTGGATACGGTTCAGAAGACAACGTAAGTGCGCTGCGAATAAGAATCGTTGGTAAGATCGAAGGGTGATGGGTGTAGATGGATGGATATTGATATGACATAATGTAAGATGAGAAGATATTGGGAATAGAAAAAATCTGTGGAGAGGACTTTGTTCTGCAGCTGGACAATTGTAGGCTCTTTTTTTAATGATGGGAAATCATCAAATGATTTTTTCCGCTCTGAATGGAGCGGATGGGAGTGTCAGACTCTTACTGAATAAAATCCATCCGTGTTCTTCCTAATGCCCTTTGCATTTCAGGGCTGCAGTAACTCTTTTGAACAAATTCCGCAACACTGGCGGACAATAGTATATTAGTAGGTATTATTATTACTATTTATTGATTTTTAATACTTATAAACGCTTATAACTGCCTCGGCAGCCTAGTGGTCCTAAGCGCGACTGCTACGCTAGAGGTCTTGGGTTCGATTCCCAGGTCGAGCAAAAAGTGTTATTGGGTTTTTCTATGAAATTCTCAGTAGCAGCTCGGAGTTAGGATTTGTGCCCGGTTAATGGCAATAGGCTCGCCCCTTATTACATGGGACCTAAATATACCGGCGAACTGTGGGTGTACATTGTTACACCTCTGCCTAACCCTTCGGGGAATACAGGCGTGGGTGGGTGTACTTATAAACGAAATTTTAACGTGTTTCTGTGTGTGTGTGTGTCTGTGGCGTCGTAGCTCCCGAACGCATGAAGCGATTTTGATTAAGTTTTTTTTTGTTTGAAAGGTGAATTAGTCGAGAGTGTTCTTAGCTATGTATGATAGAAATCGATTCAGCGATTTAAAAGTTATCAGCTCTTTTGTTAGCTACGGTAGGGATTATTTTCTACTGTCGGGGTTACCTACTTAATTTTTTTATTGCTATCTGAATCGATCTCCTGAATACTCGTGTTTCAAATGCCTAACGAGAATTATTATTCAAAGTCATGGTCATTTATTTCAATTAAACCATTAACAGGCACTTTTGAGTTGTCAGGGAGTCGGCTAGTGAGTCAGGAAGTTGTAACTAGCTAAACTAAATTATTAAAATGCATGAAACCTATGAGTCTGTGCATGCCATTATAATTCAGTCTTCGCAATAAACATCAATTTGATAACAGTTTTCTAAATCAGCGGAACAATATTCAAACGTCTAAGCATCGTTGCTGTGTTCCTGATTTAAGGGTATGGGTTTTTTTTTTTTTTTTGGTGGGTGGGAAATCATCAAATAACTTCTCCCGCCCTGGGCGGGGCGGGAGGGAGTGTCAGACTTTTACTGACTAAAACCCACCCATGTTCCTTCTTGTGCCCTTTGCGTTCCGGGGGCGCGGTATCTCTTGCGAACAACCCGCAGCCCCGGCAGGCATCGGCCCTCTGTGGCCCCTTCCTTTTGCTGACATCTCTTTGAGGCGCGCGTGGAACACGAACGCGCCGTCGACACGGCAAGGGTATGGGTGCCGATGTAATTACAGGCACATGAGACATTTCTGCTTTGTCTCTGGGATGGCAACGCATTTGGGAAGCCTCTGGTATTACAAACGTTTATATATATAAACATTTGTAATACCAGAGGCCTATATAGGCTGCAGTGGGCAGTTAACATCAAGCGGGCCGCCAAATTGTTTGCAATCCAAAAACAAAGGTGAATCCGAACTTTTAAAAAAGAAACACAGCTTCGGTTAACATCGGAAGAAATCGGGCAAAACCGTAATTACAGCTGTCTGTAGCCATAAAAACAGGCTGGTCATGAACTCTACAAGCTAACGTGACACTTCTTGACCTACAAGACAGTGAGTCACGCATGAATACTGGTCACGCTTGAAGTAACATGCTACTTACTAACAAGAGAAACAAGACAGGTGGTCGCTTAAGGAACTGGAGTGAAGGTTAACCAAGTTTAATGTTAGGTAGGGTGGTCGATTTGTGAAGTCAGGGCAAATTGAAACTTATGAAAAGTGAAATATTTACTTTTAAGAGGCAGGTTAACAAGTACCTTGATTTGGATTGTCTGATCTAATTTCTTAGGTTCAACTTTGATTAAAATTGCAATTGAATACTATTTTAGTTAAAGCACAGGCTCTTGCTTGTGGCAAGTACAAATGTGGCTTTTCAATTCATACGCACTTCCTAAGTTTATCATTAACATCACTGACATCAGTGAGGGGAAACATTGTGTGGAATCCTGGAAGTCTAAAATCAATACTCGTGCCTTCTCTATATAAGAAGATGCTTTTTTCCCTGCAGTAGGTCAGCTGATATTACTATTTTATTTTACAAAACTAAAATAAGCATTCATAAAAATATGAATGCTTATTTTTTTGTAAACTGCCTTGGTTGCCTAGTGGTCCTAAGTGCGACTGCTACACTAGAGGTCTTGGGTTCGATTCCCAGTTTGAGCAAAAAGTGTTATTGGGTTTTTCTATGAAATTCTCAGTAGCAGCTCGGAGTCAGGTTTTGTGCCGGTTAATGGCAATAGGCTCGCCCCCTATTACATGAGACCTAAACATACCGGCGAACTGTGGGTGTACATTGGTACACCTCTGCCTAACCCTACGGGGAATACAGGCATGATGGTATGTTATTTTTTTGTAAAAAAGAAACATTTGCATTAACTAAAAATGATGGCCTAAAAACTACACTAAGTATTTATTTCACAAATGTATTTTTTCTTTAAAATGATAAGATCATCTTATTTTATTTAAAAAACTGGTATTTTGATAATAAACACTGACTATTACAGTCAAATTGACAAACGAGTCAACGGAAATCACCATTCAAATTAGAACTCGTATCATCAATTCATTCAACTCAACCATTAAAGTTACTATAACATTAATACTTAAACCTCTACTGACCTCAAAGAGCAAGAAACCAGTAATAGTAACTAAGTTAGGCCACGGAATAGATAGCCACAGAAGGTTAGATTCAGACAATGACCGAAAGTGTTATGTGGAATCAAAATTCAGTCGCCATCGATCGGTATTCGGTTCCCTTCAAAATAACATATCATCATACCATCACGCCTGTATCCCCGAAGGGTTAGGCAAAGGAATGTTTAGGTCCCATGTAATAGGAGGCGATTCTATTGCCATTAACCGGGCACAAATCCTAACTCTGAGCTACTATTGATAATTTATAGAAAAACCCAATAACACTTTTTGCTCGACCTGGGAATCAAACCCAAGACCTCTAGCGTAGCAGTCCCGTTTAGGACTACTAGGCTTAAGAGACAGCGTGCGGGCCCCTTCACCCAGTGCGGCCGTCATCCACCGGCCGCACTGACTCCAGAAAATGCGCACGGGGAACGCCACGCGCGCCTTACTCTCGGGCCGATCTCTGTTTGGGTTACGGACTGACCCCAATTCCGGCGACCGCAGGCCCCATTTTACGGTGGCCGGAGATCATCTCGCGCCCTCCGGTGCCTGGCCTTCTGTATCTATCTACTTAGTGGCAAGCCCATCTAACTATTACGTCGTCATTTCCTCTTGAGAGACCGATCTGCCGGATGTCTCATAAACTTGTACTTTTTGTTATACTCTGTACGATGAAAAGAAAATTAAATTGGAGTCAGATTCGAAGTACTGTGGGTTCTGTTATGGTAATATTGTAAGAAATATTTTATATGATTAATTCTATAATGTTTTCAGATTATTACTTTGCAATGGATGATTGCCAATGTGAGTTTTTCTACTTCAACTGAACTACTCCTACTAATATTATAAATGCGAAAGTTTGTGAGGATGTCTGCTACTCTTTCACGCTTAAACAGCTGAACGGATCTGGGTGGAATTTGGCACTGAGATAGATTGTAGTGTGGTATTTTTTATCCCGAAAAAATGTACGGTTCCCGTGGGATAATATACCAAATTTGACGCGGACGAAATCGCGGCCAGAAGCTAGAATTATAATTCTGAAGAGGTTATTTGAACGCGCTAAATAATCTTCTTAATTATTGGTTCGATTTTGCACTACATTTTCAGAAGTTTAGTTATCCCCCAGCTTTGTCAATATAAATCATATTTTCTATTATCCAAAAATACCTATTCCTATTTTTTTTACATATTATACCTGAACAGGAGTCATAGTACCCTACTCATAATTATGAACAACTTTTACTACAAGACCAACCCTGAAATCGTACATTTTGACATACCGCCACGAAGCATAGGCTTCTTTAATTAAAAACCAACTTGAAAACAAAGCCTTCACACCAGATATTCCCACGCAACCCTAAAAAAACCGCCAAAATAAAAAACATGGCGGATTCTAGGAGCTCAGTTAAACTCCCGCGCAAAGTGTGACAGAGACAGACGTATGTTCACGTATGTGCGCGAGAGAGACAGATCTAGGTCGTTTAGCTCCCACACCGGATCTTAAAAAGTAGAAATCATGAATGGAACTAGTTTTGTAGTAGATTGTTTAATGATCAGATGCTGGATACAATCTTAGCGTTTGATTCAATCTACAATATAGTTTAAAGGGAGCTTTTAGCTAAAAAACATCGAAGTTAAGCTACACTAGCCAAGTTCATTCCATGGATGGGTGAGCGTTCTTAACAAACAATACTTTTGTATGTCAAAAAGCCGTCATCCAACTGCCTATAAGTAGTAAGAAATCTGAAAGCCTTGGAATTCCTGCATAATTGGGTTGTTGGTAGGCCTGATAATTTGTACTTCTCTCTTCTCACTTACCTAATATATGAGACTAGCAATAGACATAATTAGTAGATGTTCTGAGGACGAGGAACACTAACCGCTCGTGATATAGTTTTTGGGTTAGGACAAGTTAGTCTAATGACAGCCGTAAGGAGTATGTAAGGATCGTAGCAGGTAGCGTTCTGTGGTTTCTGTCTACCCCCATGGGAAAAAAGGCGTGAGTTTATGTAAGCACTAACTTCTGCTCGCGGCTTCGTCCGCGTCAAATTTGATATATTATCCCACGGGAACGGTACATTTTTCCGGGAAAAAAAGTATCCTATGTGTTATTCCACACTGCAATTTGCCAAATTTCATCCAGATTCGTTCAGCCGTTTAACCGTGAAAGAGTAACAAACATACATACATCCTCACATACTTTCGCATTTATAATATTAGTAGGAGGTAGGACTATGGGCCTGTGGACGGTGAGCAATGGGTAGCTCACCGTCCTTACGTTTAACAAAACGACAGGCCGTGTCGACGGCGCGTTCGTGTTCCACGCGCGACTCAAAGAGATGTCAGCATAAGGAAGGGGCCACTGAGGGCAGATGCCTGCCGGGGCTGCGGGTTGTTCGTAAGAGATACCGCGCCCCCGGAACGCAAAGGGCACAAGAAGGAACATGGGTGGGTTTTAGTCAGTAAAAGTCTGACACTCCATCCCGCCCCGCCCAGGGCGGGAGGGGGATGATTTCCCACCCCCCCAAAAAAAAAGTAGGAGGTAGGATAGATAATTTTACTTTGAATGACCGAGGTGCTTCAGACTTGAAGTCTTTCAACACTACCCAATCACAATTTTATAGTTCAACATTCACAAGAGAAGACTGGATGAATGAGGTGTGAAGATGTACAGTACTAATACAGGAAACTAATAATTAGTCAAACAAAAACGCAAAGATTTACGATTAATAGCAATTCCTATTAACATGGGAAAAATGTAGCAGGTATCTCGCATGTCGGAAGTATTCTATGGGAACTGGGTTGTGGAGTAATAATATCCGATAAGCTAATCGGTTTCCGGTTGGCTTAGGAACTTGCGCGCGCGCATGCGACCTGTTTGGTCGAACATCTTGTGGACTTGCGTTTTGACTTGATTGTTGCTTTGTAGAACATGTTTTTTTTTTAATACATACATACACAAACTCACGGCTATTTCCTATGGGGGTAGGCAGAAACCACAGAACGCCACCTGCTACGATCCTTACATACTCCTTTCGCCTCGTCCACGTTCATACATCTGGTCATACAAACACGCCGGTTACGAGTACTGCACACCTGACCTTTCTGAAGTACCTTACTAATAAGGTCAGGGTAGATCTTTCTAGGGCCTCCCCTTAATTTTTCCCGGCGTTGCCACTCACTTCTGCCATATAAATACCTTTTAATTGTCAGTCTCCTAAACGTCCATCCATCCTCGATATTTACCGATATCAGTGATGTCCAAAATAAACTTAGAAAGTACATGTAAATTGAAAAAATTACACTAGTACTTGCTCAGTATCAAACCCGCCCCTCACGTATGAGAACCGAGCTCCTTTACCAATGGACCATCACGACATATTGATTAACTTTAAAAAAATATTGTTTTTATACTGTATTTCTTTTTTGTCGATTCTAGATAAGTTTGCTTTCTGTATTTACCGCATTTCCCAGCAATCACTTTGAAAATGCCATTTGTGCTGGCACACACTCTCTCCCTCTGAAAAAGACTTGTGCCTGAACAAATATGGTAGACATATTACAGATGCGGGGCAGCCCTAACAATATAATGAATCCTGAGTAATAATATAATAACAATAACAATATCCTGAGTATTACATTGGACGCCAACAACATCCTTCGAAGTCTAGAAGGTTAGGACGCAAGATCGTTCGGTCCGAGGGTCACATTCAAATTCTTAGAAAACCTAACAAGTAGACGTAACTATAGGATATGGGTATGCCTCAGTACGTAATTGGGTTATTTAGGTAGAAGTCGACCAAGATGACTATGTTTGAAATGGAAAGGCGCTTGTTGAATGAGACAAATTCATAAAATAATCATGGTATTGCAAATACAATGATTTTTTCAATGTAGGGAAGGCCACGAGGTGGACCGTCGAAAAATGTGACCGGCCATTGTGGCTATCTTTAGGGGGGGCTTATGTCCATAAGTGGACGTCGTTCGGCTGACTGATGATAATGATGATGAATATTATTTTTAAGATACATTATATTTAAGAGCATATACACATAAATTCACTCCCTTTTCCCATGTGGGTAGGCAGTAATCACAGAATCCCACCTATTGCGATCCTTAAGTACTCCTTGCGGCTCATCCACGTTCATAAATGTGGTCATACAAGCACGCCGGTTATTTAAGAAGATTCTTCAAAACAACGTTTTATAAGTGAACACTATCATCCTTATCCACTTTAGTGAACCATAATAAATTTAGTTTGAAAGGTGTTGATTCTACAAGATTACCATTCGAAATGCAGGTGTCTTTGACAGACGCGAGTAACCAATGTCCATACACTGAACCAATTAGCCAACTCTACATAATTGTTATTCTGTTTTAAAGGCCCGGCCACACTGGCGCACCGACTCGCGGACGCGGTAATTTCTTTTCTGAATTGGCATCTCGCAGGTCAACCTAGGAGTTCGTCTTCTGCGTAACTGGATTCTTCTGTGGTACCTTGGCTTACAGCCAAGCTTAAAACTTATAAACTAAGCAACTACGCGCTAAAGCCACTGCCTGTGGGGACAGACCTTGGTTTAGGCCGTCCCTGGTGTGAACATAACGGGGACCGGCCAGAACAGATCTTGATTATTTAAAGATCAATTTATTATATACCTATTTGTCTTGCAATTAAATTTATTTACTTTGACTAATAGGTACATATTTACAGCCTTAAAATTAAAAATCCTTAATAATAACAAAAAAGAAACTAAATGGCATCAAAAAATTCCTCCGCATCGCCGTCAACCGGAAAAGTGCCCAAAAGACTGGCGGCATTGCCACGTTGGTTGGATGGCAATGCTTAACCTCTGGCCAAGGTAAAAGCCAGTCTTTGGGTCGCGGGAAGTGTATATATACCTAGGTTTGCTGAAGACGCGGCTGGTTCGAGCAAGGGATGACCAGATACTGCAGTAGTATTTGTATGGACTGACTGATAATTCTCTGCAGTAAGTACAAGCCGCTCCAATATGACTGAGCCTTAAAAACAACACAAGAACGCACACAATATGGCGCAAGGCGTCGCATATTTTGCAAAATAATTATCGATACTGTTGTAGATGCATCTGTCTCTATACACACTACTAGTTCAAACGTATCATTAACATTTTGATACATTCGTTGTGCACCGGTGGTGTAGCAGGTGGCGGGAATGCTACCCAACGTGCTTGAAGATACCTGCTCTAACAAAAAATGTATCGTTAAAATCGTCTGTCCGTTCATTCGGGAGGGGTTCAGTTTTGATAGTTTTGTTTTAGTTTGGGTTCAAATATTTTATTAATGGACAGTCTACGTTCGTTGAGTCGTTTGATGTTTTGAGTGTGTTTGGGAGAAGAAGGATAGTTGTGTTCTGTTAAAAGCAATTTGTCACTAACTTTTAACAAACTAAAATTAATTGTAGGGGGGTCCTTGTAATTATTAAGTTTTATTTTTATTTGACGTAAAAGTAAAATCATTTCTAAAAATTACCCTTTTTAAATTAAATAAAAAAATCACTTTGTCTGCCTCGTTGGCCAACAAACATGGTCCTAAGCGCGACTGCTATGTTAAAGTACTTGGGTTCAATTCCCAAGTCGAATAAAATGTTGTATTGTCTATGAGATTTCAGTACCAGCTCGCAGTTGGGATTTGTGCGGGCGTGATGGTGCGTTACGTTATAAAAAAAATGTTTTCCCCTTCCAAAGTTAGTACTCCCACCGTGCTTTCCACTTAGAAGCCACTTGCGATGATATTTCGTCCAAACACGGTAATACACGAACAGATTAACCTCATGGGTCGTTTCATCCCCACACCGACACCTCTTAGCAAATAGTACAATATGCGTATTGCGTACGTTTAGAAGATAAACATGTATTGACAAACAAAATGGGTAAAAGGAACGTCGCGAAGGACGTACAAACATTCACTAAACACCAATCTATTGAAATGTCATCCGTCTGCATACTGTGGAGTTGAACTGCAGAAGTTCCATACCATTGAAGGCAAATACGGAACTTTTATAATTCCACTAGCTTTTATAACATCCCACGGTAACCGTATCCTATGTAACTGCCTCGTTAGCCTAGTGGTCCTAAACGCGGCTGCTACGCTAGAGGTTTTGGGTTCGATTCCTAAGTCGAGCAAAGTGTTATTGGGTTTTTCTATTAAATTCTCAGTAGCAGCTCGGAGTAAGGATTTGTCCCCGGTTCGCAATAGGCTAGCCCCCTAGGCCAATAGGCACAAGGGGACTACTACTATGGATCTATAAAAAAGAAAGGAGGAAGCTTATAAGGCATAAAAAAACTCCTCCCGGAAAGCACTTAATGCCGTTGGTCCTGCGACCTCTCCCCGAGTATGTCGAATTGCAGTTCTTTCGGCTTACGTGTAACCTTGGCAATTTAAAAGTGCCTGTAGATATTTTAATTAAAACAAATGCTTTGACTTTGACTCTGACTTAGGTTTTAACCTTCTAACATACTCTGCCTACTGGCACCCTCTCACTTCAACCAACACATTCGTTCTATAAACACAGGTGCTGTACTGTCAAGGCTGCAACAAATAGCCCAAAGTACCATTAGTTGTTATTAACAATATCAACCATTATCTATTTAGTATTGAGAGTAACGGAACTTGATGGAAAGTTGACTAGCTGAGTCAGTGTCCGGGTGGCCAGGATTTGAATGGCCTTGGACACCTGGACAGGTCTAAAAGGATTTTAGTTTGAGGTCAATTCTGCCTCGTGGTCCTGAGCGCGACTGCTACGCTAGTGGTCTTAGGTACACTTCCCAGGTCGAGCAAGTAGTTTTGATTTGTGCCCGGTTAATGACAAACATACCAGTGGACTGTGGGTGTACGTTGGTTTAACTCTGCCTAACCCATCGGGGAATGCAGGTATGTATGTTAATCCTACCAAAATGAGCCAGAGCACGATCTCTCAATAACTAAATTAATTAATTCTGTATAATCATTTATATTTATTTTATAAATATAAATGATTATTTATTTTAACATTTCAAAGAAACAATTCTATTTTATTTATTTGTTTATATTAATTTGAGTTGAATCCCAAATTAATTACTTGAGAAACTAATGAATTTGGGACCACAACCCACTTATATGAAAAATTTATATAAATGGCTTGATTTAATTTTGGCAGTACTCAAATAACACCCACACCCACATTACAGATGAAAATAATCCTTATCTCAAAAACGTATATAGTTTGAAGTCATATTTATTTTTGATCTCATACTTATCAATATTTTTACTGTCCCTAGCCATTCATGTTCAAAGACTAACTATTTACATAAAAATATCAAACGAGGGCGGTGACCTTTTTAATAAAAACTATTTTAGCAAGACCTCTAACCAAATTACCAATACTTTAAATCAGAGCTCAATGAAAATTGGATATTTGGATAAAATCCCAGTTAAAATAAAGCTCGATTTTCAAATATTTCTGAAGATCGAAGAGGTCAGGTTAAATTGGATTCATTATGTTACGCGTAGGAGTATAATATTTGTAGCTACTTGTTTGTAATTTTTGGGCGTGGAATCAATGATAATTTTATTGGTATTCTAACTTAATCTTTCATTAATATGTATAAGTTATTAATTCCGATAACATTTGTGAATGGAGATGATAACTTTTGCGGGATACTGGCCTTGAAATTGTGGTAATTATTGCTATCTCTTTCTGGGTGATGAGCAAGAAAGAAAACGAAAGATAAAAAACTAAAAAAAATATTGAACTACCAATAATTGTCGTGATGGCCCAGTGGTTAAGGCACCCACCTCTTGATTTTAGGTTCGCAATCGGGAACGACATTTTCTGTTCATATGTACTTTCTAAGTTTATCTTGGACATCACTGACAACGGTGAAATGAAATATTTTGAGGAAACTTAGATCCTGAAGTCGCCAGTCTGCCATGATCAATGCTCGTGCCTTCTCTGTATGAGAAGAGGGCTTTGTCCTTTTTTTTCGATAATTCAGAAGTTCACATCCATCACGCTTGTATTGCTAAGGTGTAATGATGTACACCTACAGTTCGGTATGTTTAGGTCCCATGTATTAGGGGGCGACCATATTGCCATTAACCGGGCACAAATCCTAACTCCGAGCTGCTACTGAGAATTTCATAGAAAAACCCAATAACACTTTTTGCTTGACCTGGGGAATCGAACCCAAGACCTCTAGCGTAGCAGTCGCGCTTAGAACCACTAGGCCATCAAGGCAGTCAGTCCTGCACTAGGATGTTAATATGCTGGTTTTTATTTTCGATAATTCAGAAGTTGTTCTAAGTAATAAACTTACTGGAGGACAATATATATATTATAAAAGGGAAAGATTTGTTTTTTTGTTTGTAAAGAATAGGCTCTGAAACTACTGGACCGATTTTAACAATTTTTCATCAATTTTTCATCAATAGATAGCTACATTATTCCTGAGTAACATAGGCTATATAACATCACGCTCCGACTCACGGGAGCGGAGCAGTAATGAAAGACGTAACTTAACGCGAGTAAAATAAGCCAGGCGGACGAAGTCGCGGGCAGTTCGCTAGTTTTTCATATAGTAGGTACTTACGTAAGCAGTGATTTCTGTTTATTTTATTCATTTTTTAATTTACACAGTAAACTTTAAAATTTATTACTCTTAGAGACGAAAACTGAAATTAATATTAGATTTTTCAGTATAAAGTTAAAAGTGAATATTAATTTTAAACTAATTTCGTAGCCCAAGTCGGGTATGGGTTTTCATTAATATTTGATATGATTCATGTTTCGATTATAAAATTGTGTTTGCAAAAGGCCTAAATTATGATTGATGCGTCAATATTTTTTTAATAAATGTTTAATTAAAACATACCATCACGCCTGTATTTCCCGAAGGGTTAGTCAGAGGTGTACCAATGTACACCCACTGTTCGCCGGTATGTTTTAGGTCCCATGTAATAGGGGGCGAGCCGAGCACAAATCCTATCTCCGAGCTGCTACTGAGAAATTCCTAATGGAAAAATCCAATAACACTTTACTTGACCTGGTAATCGAACCCAGGACCCCATGCTTATCAGTCGCGTTTGCAACCACGAGACCAAGGGAGTAGTTCGTGGTATGTTTAATTAATCTTATATTTTTATCTTAATATAGGTACACGTACATAAGGTTGCCAGCTTTCCGGATATAGTCAGATTTTCGGGACGCGTGTCCGGATTAATTAGTCAGTGTCCGGCTTCTCCGGGTTTTATTTGGCTTCAATTAATCTATTTTACAAATTTATTTCACGGTAAAGTCTTAAAAGAAATTAAATGTAATGTAATTATTACTTAGTAGCATTTAGTGATGCTCTTTGTGAAGGAGCTCGTCCGGGGAAGTACTACCACCATACATTTTTCTGCCGCAAAGCAGCGTTGTTGTGTTCCGTATGGGCGCCGGTGTAATTATTTTGAGATATTTCAACTTTGTCTCTGGTATGGCAACGCATTTGCAAGGTCTCTGGTATTGCAGATCTCTATAGGCAGCGGTGATCACTTAACATCAGTCGAGCCTTGGGCTTGTATGTTGAATTCACTGATAAAATCTGACTTTTTTTTTACCAAATTCTGCCCAAAAGTCCGGCCGGTTAGAATCTGGTAACCCTACCCGCTAAATCACCTCAATTATATAATTACCTTCCTTCTGTATTATATAAAATATACACATAAATACGGTAAAGATATTATTACTATCAAAGTACCTGCAGACAAAACACCTGTTCATCAAACATAAAAAAAAACAAAACCAAAATACCACTTGACATCAGTCGAATACCAGTACCAAGTTAATCACATCACTATACAACAAAAACACGTTCGAAATCCAACTCTCACACGCACCAAATAAGTCCTTCATTAGTGGTGGGACGGTGTTAAGATTTTTTGGTATCCGATACCAAAAAAAAACGGGTATCGAAAAAAGCGAAACGGGTTGTGTGAGAACAAAAAATCAGAGTAAGTTGCTACCATCTTTTTGTCGACATTCAAAACATGGTTTTTCGTCTGTTTTTAGTAAATAAAATTCTTTTTTCGTAACGATTAGTAATCAAAATTGATTTGTAATATTTATTTTTAGGTTATAAGAGTGTAAAAATGGCAACTGGTTTTGTTTATAGGAAAGTTCTGTAGTCTTCTAAATGCAAAAGCTTTTAGATATTTATTTCAATATATTGTAGTCTGTACAAAAACTGTTTAGTTAAAGAATAATCGCCCTTATCGCTATGAAATAAAGCTCAATGTCATCAACTTAAGCCTTGTTAAAATAATTAATTTTGTATACTATAATATTTAACTGCCTCGGTAGCCTAGTGGTCCAAAGCACGACTGCTACGCTAGAGGTCTTGGGTTCGATTCCCAGGTCGAGCAAAAAGTGTTATTGGGTTTTTCTATGAAATTCTCAGTAGCAGCTCGGAGTTAGGATTTGTGCCCGGTTAATGGCAATAGGCTCGCCCCTTATTACATGTGACCTAAATATACCGGCGAACTGTGGATGTACATTGTTACACCTCTGCCTAACCCTTCGGGGAATACAGGCGTGAGTGTATATTTTATAATATTTAGTCAATTATCTAAAGCATTTTATTTGGGGATACATTTTACTAAGTTTGAGAAACGATCGCAAACTAATTCCAGTTTCAATCTGTTAAAAATACTTGTAATTTTTTACTTTTTGGTAAGTAGGATCGTCTGCATAAGTAACCCACAAATAACGCATTTTTTAAACAATGTAAGTATATTTTTTCTCCTTTTTATTTTCATACAATTACATATTAGTACCATTTTCATAAAAGTCAAACTAGACTTAATTCTACCAAACAGAACATTAATACATTACAATCAACCAAAACGTGGTGAAATAGTAATTAGCAGTAATGTCAAATACTATCTATTGTTACTAATGAAATTGAATTGGTATCGACAACCGCGTATAGTGGTATCGTTAGATTCAGAACAACGGGACAACCCTATTATACTCGTATATTTATGGAATTTAAATTATAATTTGTACAATATTTACAGACTCAAAATGACCAATGACTTTTAAATGGATTGTGTGACGAATGATATGAAAGAGAAGGGAGTTAGTGATATGTACCTCCTATTTCATGGGACCTAAACATACCAGCTAACTGTGGGTGTACATTGATACACCTCTGCCTAACCCTTCGGGGAATACGTGCGTGATAGTATGTATGTGTATTTACCAAGCCTATTAATTGTTCTACTACAGGGCAAAGGCGTTTTCCACACAGAGAAGGCACGAATATTGACCACCACGCTTGCTCAAGGCGGGTTGGCGGTTTCAAACTCATATTAATAACAACTCTAGGATTCCTCACGATATTCTCCTTCACCGATGTCGGTGATGTCCAAGATCAACTTAGAAAGCACATAATGAAATAGAAAAAGTCTTATTGGTACTTGCTCGTTGCCGATTGCGCACTCACTGCCTTATCCAGAACGAGACTATTTAACATTTTAGAAGCTAGTAAAAATCATAAATATTGACAGGTTGCTGAGTCCACGTCTGGAGCTATTTTCCTTTTTAAGGGATTTTAAGTAGACTTTTGAAAGTGAACAAAGGATTTTTAGACGACTACGTAGGATGAGATTTCAGACCTTTTGCAATCGAACCTAGACGTTCAATGCACCTATTTGTTTCATAGATTACGTGCCCGCCTCTTTTTAAATAGTAACTTGCAAAATAAATCAATGTTGTGGTAAATATTGCCCCGTTGGTCTCGTGGTCGCAAGCTCGACTGATGAGCGTCGGGAGTCGGTGCTATTGGGTTTTTCCAATCAAACAAACAAAAAGCTTTATAATATTACTATAGACACATTTTTTTTTGGGATGTGGGAAATCATCAAATAACTTCTCCCGCCAGAGTACGCAGACTTTTACTGACTAAAACCCACCCATGTTCCTTCTTGTGCCCTTTGCGTTCCGGGGGCCCGGAATTTCTTACGAACAACCCGCAGCCCCGGCAGGCATCGTCCCTCAGTGGCCCCTTCCTTTTGCTGACATCTCTTTGAGGCGCGCGTGGAACACGAACGCGCCGTCAACACGGCCTGTCGTTAATTAAACGTAAGGACGGTGAGCTACCCATTGCTCACCGTCCACAGACCCGTATCTACGGTGGCCGGGAGTCGTCTCGCGGGTATAGACACGTTAAGGTTTTAAAATCTATGGGTGTAGCAACATAAGTCCTAATCAAAGATTTGTTCATGGAAAAAACATCTCAGTTCTTATTTTATTTCAAACTCACTCTTTACCGGAATTCTCATTAATGTCATATCCACACAGAGAAAAAGAAACTAGTATTCCTGAAAACGTAGCTAACATAAAATTACGTTATAAAATTAAACATGTCTGTAAAAAGATTTTAATTAACGCTCGTTTACGATATTTTTCTTCTTCGCTTTTTTTCAGGAACAGAAAAAGCTCTAGTTTATTAACATCAGACTTATTATTGGTTGTGTAAATAATTGATTAAGACTCTTAGGCCCTTATTTATTTTACACTAGTTTATGCCTGTGAAGTCATCCGCGTAAATGTCGGTTATTTTCGAGGATCGCAAAAAAAATACTGTTTTAAAGGATGGGAAATAATTAAATACCTTCGTGCTCTCTGGGCGGAACAGAAGGGAGTGTCAGACTCTTACTGACTAATACCCATCCGTGTTCCCCCTAATGCCCTTTGCGTTCCAGGGCAGCAGTGACTTTTTCGAACAAATTTCGCAACCCGGCAGACACTGGTCTAAAAACTAAAAGGCTAAATTACTTTTTGTCACAGCAGCTATGTTTCAGTGGCCGTCCTGTCACAATCGATTCAGTCGTTTCGGAGATAAGCCGGGATAAACAGACAAACGGACAATAAACAAATATTGTGTTTTTGGTCATATACCGAAAAAATAGGTTTTTTTTTTTTTTTGGTGGGTGGGAAATCATCAAATAACTTCTCCCGCCCTGGGCGGGGCGGGAGGGAGTGTCAGACTTTTACTGACTAAAACCCACCCATGTTCCTTCTTGTGCCCTTTGCGTTCCGGGGGCGCGGTATCTCTTGCGAACAACCCGCAGCCCCGGCAGGCATCGGCCCTCAGTGGCCCCTTCCTTTTCCTGACATCTCTTTGAGGCGCGCGTGGAACACGAACGCGCCGTCGACACGGCCTGTCGTTATGCAACGTGAGGACGGTGAGTTACTCATTGCTCACCGTCCACAGGCCAGTATCTACGGTGGCCGGGAGTCGTCTCGCGGCTTCTGACGTCCGGAGCGTCTACCACGGCGGCTGGGACGGGAGAACCGCTGTCTCAACCGTCCCGCCGCCTCCTTCTCAAGCATTACTGCCTCGCAGCAGGAGGCGACTGCATCCCATTCCCTCTCGCTCCGGACCATGGCTCGCACCAGGGCCGGACGCGAGAGTTCGCCGCCGCCGATGGCCGCCACGAGGACTCGGCGATGCTCCGCCCAAGCGGGGCATACCGCCACGGTGTGCTCCACCGTGTCCTCGGGGCGATCCACACAATGGTGACACCCGGGAAAAAATACGTTACTGAATGTTTTTGCCACGGTACGTATACCGTGTGATCATTCATAAGCTGTTATTTTGATAAAACGGACGGACACTTCAATTTTATTGATTTGTAAAGATACAGATGTCGATTTTATGTCTCTTGGGATATTAATTTGAAAAATGTTGTGAAATATTTATTTTTTGTCAATAAGGATCTTCGCATTTCCAAGTAATAGAAGATTACAGAGATTCTTAGTTGTAGTGACAGACAGAATTTGCAATTTAATGAATGGAAGGAACATTGTAACAAAACTTTAATCATGGACGAAGGGTGTCCTAAGTTTGACGTGTCTGTGTGTCTGTCTATGGCAAATGTTGAAATGATGACTGCCCTGTTGGTCTCGTGGTCGCAAGCGCGACTGATGAGCGTGGGGTCCCGGGTTCGATTCCCAGGTCGGGCAGAAAGTATTATTGGGTTTTTCCATCAGGATTTGCTCCGTAGCAGCCCGGAGTTTGGAAGTTGGTGGTGTGACACATTCGTGCCTCGGAGAGCACGTAAAGCCGTTGGTCTCGGCTGTCATTCGTAGATTTTTGACAGAATTAAGAAGAAAGTCAGAAGCCTGGAAGTCTGACAACCAGTCTAACCAAGAGCTATCGTGTTGCCTAGTAACTGGGTTGTGGAGGTCAGATAGGCAGTCGCTCCATGTAAAACATTGGTACTCAGCTGTATCCGGTAAGACTGGAAGCCGACCCCAACATAGTTGGGAAAAAGCTAAGTTGATGATGATGTGTCTGTCTATGGCACCGCAGCTCTTAAACGGGTAAACCGATTTGAATGCAGTTTTGTATATTTGAAAGATGGTTCTTAGATATGTTTTATCAACATCGGTTCAGCCGTTACAAGGTTATCAACTTTTTTGTTAGCTGCGGTATTCTTTTGTCGCGGGTTACTTAATTTTTTTAAATTTATTACTTGTTAATTAACAGTTATTTTGACTGTTACGTTACAGTAAACTACTACTAATTTCAGTTCAGGTAGTCAACCTGACAGAAGAGAGAACATAGGTTTAACCGACGCATTCTCGAGGTGAATAAACTAGAATTATTCCGTCAAAGCAATTGAGAGGAGTATTACGACTCATTAGCGAACGGTCCACTTACTGCAGCTTTGCGATGGAAAACATGATACCTATGTATTTAGATATATACTGTAACTAGGTTTGTTAGTTGCATTGAATCTGGAATCAGAAAGATTTCACACTGTCTAGAAGTTACTGTCGTGATAAACAAGGTAATTAAGACTTTTTAAGGGATTGTCTAAATACATGGTTGATTGACACTTGCTAAGGAAAAGCATTGCCATCCAACGTGGCAATGCTGCCAGACTTTTGGGCACTTTTTCGGTTGACGGCGATGCGGTGGATATTTTATGATGCCATTTTGTTTTAGTTTATTTTTCTATTTATATTATAAACATACCATCACGCCTGTATTCCTCGAAGGGTTATACAGAGGTGTACCAATGTACACCTACAGTTCTCCGGTATGTTTAGGTCCCATGTAATAGGGGCAAGGCTATTGCCATTAACCGGGCACAATTCCTAACTCCGAGCTGCTACTGAGCATTTCATAGAAAAACCCAATAACACTTTTTGCTCAACCTGGGAATCGAACCCAAGACCTCTAGCGTAGCAGTCGCGCTAAGGACCACTAGGCTACCGATTCAATACCGAGTCAGTTATATTGCCCCGTTGAACTGCCTCGTCCTGGGTTCGATTCCCAGGTCGAGCAAAGTGTTATTGGGTTTTTCCGTTAGGAATTTCTCAGTAGCAACTCGGAGTTAGGATTCGTGCCCGGTTAATGGCAATAGGCTCGCCCCCTATTACATGGGACCTAAAACATACCGGCGTACTGTGGGTGTACATTGGTACACCTCTGCCTAACCTTTCGGGGAATACAGGCGTGATGGTATGTGTTATGTGTCATTTATATTATTGTGTGTAAAAATTGTACACGTTTTGTAATATCCTACTTCCTACTAATATTATAAATGAGAAAGTTAGTGATGATGTTTCGATGTTTGTTACTCAATCACATGAAAACGGCTGAACGGATCGGGATGAAATTTGGCACAGAGATAGGTTATAGTCTAGACCACATAGGCTGCTTTTTATCCCGGAAAATTGTACGGTGCTGTGGGATAACGTATCAAATTTGACGCGGACGTAGTTGCGGTCAGTAGCTAGTAAATATTATAGATAAAAGAAGACACTAATATCAAAATATCAAAATATAACAGGATGGCTTTTAGTTAATTGCCCACTGGACATAAGACTTTCCTAGGTCCAGCATACATGGTTTTTCCTTCTCCATTATACCATGTACCCCAGCCTGGATTTCCTGAGTTTCTTCCTATCGTCTTCACATGAAATGAACAGCGTCAGATTTCGGAACAGAGTTTACTTGAAGGTTCTTAGCTTAAAATGCTTTTTAAAGATAGGTAGCAAGTAAGAAACAAAAAGGAAAAAGAATATCATAAATTCTTGATCTCCCCTCTTTTGATCTCCCCTCAATGTACATACGATAAATACCTTCATACATTCACAACGTACAAGAAACCTGTCGATTGTGCGTCATCCATCATGATACGATAAACGGCGCAAACAAAACAATTTTTGCATAAGCAACAAGACTTAGGAATCCTAAACGAGTATCTACATTTAAAAAAGAAACCAGATACCACATTGCAAACAATACTAACATGGGTACATCACTAAAAAGAACAAAAAAAATCGAATTCATTCGCAATTTTAAATTACGAACGCTCCAAATGTCAATACGTTATTACAACGTTATTTTCATTCAAAATTACAAAATAGGTGTCTGCCAATGAAATATAATATCATAATCAGATCCAATTTTGAAAAAGAGAAACGATAATACAAAATCACTACGCAATTCAGCCCCAAATTATCTGTACGCAACAAAAACCGCCCCAGCGTAGCAACGTCAGGCCTGAACACGCAGGCTCGCTCTGCGATAGCTCCCGGGACGCGGTACTGATCATCCCCTCCCTTCGCCCCGCGCTACAGCGCACGCCCTGTCCACCAGACGGCATCCAGCGCCCGCCCGGAGCGCACGTATACCCCGCGTCGCGGTCACCTGTGGCGCCGAACCCAGTGTTTACGGATTACAGTGAAAAATTGTGCCGAAGTGTGTGCTACCCTGTGTTTTTATGAATGAATGAATGAAAATCATCGTGCATAACCGGTTGCCGGATGGTTTGACTGCGGACCGGTTCCGATTTCCGCCGATACGGGTTTCGTGGGAGTAAGCCTATGTTTTATACTTCTTTTGCTTGGAACTGGATTTATATAGTGTTTAATTATATTTTTTAAGTGGATTAGGATGTGGTGTTGAACCTCTTTGTTCTGGTTTTCTTTTTTAATTTTGTTCAAAGTGACGTATTTCTCTAATCATTTTGAATTTAATAGGCGCGTTCCGTTTTTGAATTGTAACTGCGTGTTCTGACGAAAAAAAAACAAACACGGATATATTTTCATATCAAGCAGGCAGCCAGTATTCACTCACATCGAAATGAAAATGTCAAATAAAACATAAAATTTTACGACACTGCCACGAAATGAGACGCTCAGAAAAATACGTTTTTATCTACCCCCGACGTATCACATTTATTCCTATTGTTATCAATGGTAGGTTTCTACCTACCTACCTACATTGTTGCATAAAATAATCCCGAAAAGGGTATGATACATGCCTAGGAAAACCGTTTATATTTCACTTACGCTTAGGCGATTTTAGGCAAGCAAACTACCATGCCAGAAAAGCTTTTGTCAATTGAAGTTTGTTCTATCTTCTAACCTTTGAACGTAAGTAGCCGTTTCAACCCTACGCTATCTGCTCCTCTTTTATGATAAAGATGTGAGATACAATCAAGCTCGACGTTCTTAGGGTTGACTATCTATCGGTATGTTAGGGCTGACTTCTAGAACAGGACAGTCAATTCAGGAAAAAAACTCATGCAGTTTTTTTAGTGAAGTGAGTTCGCTAGGGATGGGTAAGACACCTCAAGCTCACTTCTCGTAAATACACCTAGGGAGTTTTACAGAATAGTACGCCAAAATTATCTTTAATTTGCTTCTGAATTCTACTCTTGTATACTTGTCCTGCTGTAGGGCAAAATCCTCTCCTCAAACATTGATCACCACGCTTAATATGTGTTTTATTTACTTACGCATGTAAATATGGGGTGTTGTCAATAGTAGTAAAGGAAATTCAGGTATCGATAAAATAAGTTGTTTTTAATCGATACTTTTTATACGGGTAGGTTATTCACATAATAATTATGTAAATTGCCCATTTCATTTATTCTCTTTCTCTCTCTCGAAACTCTCTTCTGGAAGACAACTAGATTCAATCCTGTTTTCGTGTATCATTATCACCATATCAGTCGATTACGTCCACTGTTGGACATAGGCCTCCCCTAAAGATAGCCACAATGACAGATCCTCTTTCTTGTTTGACGTTTAAAAGTGCCCTTTAACAGTCTAATTAGATCGGGTGTATTTTAATGTACCTACCCATATAATCAATCAATTTTTGAAATTCAACTTTTTTGATGTAAGTAAACTAGGTAGGTAGGTTGGTAAGTTGGTCCCAGATTATTGCCCGGGCAAAACTAACTACATCCTTATAACCAGTCTGTTATCTCCTTAAGTTCATCACCATCTATAGTAGAGGAACTGTGGTGACCTATTGTGATTATCTTTTAACTTGGTTGAAAGACCTGCCATTTTATCTCTTCATCACCTTTGGTTGACTGGTAGAGATTGTCTAAGGCATTTATAGAGTATAAGTACCTAAATACTACCCTACTACCTCCCCTACTTATATATTATTATTTCGTATATTGTATGAATTATCTAATTACATTAATACTAGCTTTTGCCCGCAACTTGGTCCGCGTAAATGTCGGTTACCGTGGATGCTAACAAGTCGCGGAATATAAAGGTGCCTATGTCCTTGTTCGGGATTCAAACTTACTCCATACCAAATTTCATAAAAATCGGTTTAGTAGTTTAGTCGTGAAAGCGTAACAAACCGACAGAGTTACTTTCGCGTTTTATAAAGTGAAGTATGGATATTTTTATTAATACGACCTGAAAGCCCTCGTGGTGGACTGTCAAGTCTCTGTTTTAAATTGCGTTTATCTCATAGGAATATTCCTTCAAAACAAGGTTGTTTATGGTTCAGCCACCCAGAGTGTAACCTTCACAGTACCAACCTACCTAGTTAATAGTATGAAGCTACCAATCTTTCGTGTTTATTAAAATTAGTAGGTATATGTTGATAGGTAATTGATATGAAAGAGAAGGGAGTCAGTGATATCATGACGGAATGGCAAAAGAAAATGTGTAGCGCCGTCCCCAAGTAACATAGGATAAGGGGAAGAAGATGATTTTGATGATGATGATATTAATGGGTATTTTAAGATCAAAAGTTATATTGATATCCGTGGATTCCCTTCATCTATCCCCTCAGCTTTAGCATTAAGTAATATCTTTGAGGGTTACCGACATACGTCAGTAACCGGTCAAAAAATTGGTCAAATAATTGATCAAAAAATCTGTCGTGGGCGGACAGGCTTGTGATTTAGTAATAAACTTACAGTCACATTAAGCATAGGTATTAACTAGCTTTTGCACATGACTATGTCCGCGTGAATACTATAAGGAATACATATTCTTTCACATTCGTAATGTCACAGTAATGTCAGTGTCAAAATTTAATGTGTCAAAATAAGTAATGTTGATTTCATCTCACAAAAATGTATAAAAATTACAAACACCGCCAAATATTTCCATAATGAATAGTTTTTCGGCGTTTCCTGAAAAATAACGCATTCTTAATTTAAAAATAAAGATAAACAAACAGAATAAAATTTCAACCGACATTTTTTTTAAACTACGCGACATCCTATCGTGTGTCATGGCCGCGAATAAAATTAGAAATAAAATTTTAAACTCAGAGTCATCTTGGCGAATTTAGTTGATACTCGATACTTGTAGGTAGGACATTCAGTACTTCCGAAATACTGCAAATACCAGTACTTAAACATAACATACCATCACGCCTGTATTCCCCGAAGAGTTAGGCAGAGGTATCCACAGTTCGCCGGTATGTTTTTGGTCCCATGTAATACCCCTATTAGCGAGCCTATTGCCATTAACCGGGCACAAATCCTAACTCCGAGCTGCTACTGAGAATTTCATAGAAAAACCCATATAATAACACTTTTTGCTTGACCTCAATCGAAACTAAGACCTCCAGCATAGCAGTCGAGCTTAGTACCACTAGGCAGACGAGGCAGTGAGTTATTTTATGTAAGCTTAAATTATTTCTAGATCTGTTTTTATTGTTGTGTAATTTGATATTGATATTGTATGAACCTTATAAAAACTACGGAGAATAAACTAGGCAATGATTTTTGTCTGATTTTTTTTTCAAAATTTTTGCAGTTTTTTTTTTTCGACAAACATTCGTTACTTTGTTTTTTTTTTTTCGACAAAGAGTAACAGACGGATAGATAGACGCGCTAGAGCTTAGCACAGGGTCCTTTATTCCACCCTTTTGCTTTGTAGAGAACCCTCAAAACTACACAAGTCAGGCAGGACTCGCTAAAAAAAAATTGCACAAAAACACTGAACGTTTTTATTACGCTACTACTTATTGCCAACTAGCTTCTTCCCGCGACTTCGTCCGCGTCAAATTTTTCCGAGATAAAATTATCCTATGTGTTATTCAAAAGTACAATCTCTCTCAGTGCAAAATTTCGTCTAGATCTGTTCAGCTGTTTAAGCGTGAAAGAGTAATAAACAAATCTTTAAATCCTCATTTTTGGGTTTTTCCATAAGGTTTTGCTCAATAGCAGCCCGGGGTTTGGAAGTTGATGGTGTGACACCCCCGTGTCTCGGAAAGCACGTAAAGCCATTGGTCCTGGCTGTCATTCGTAGATCTTTGCCAGTCGTTACGAATAGTCAGAAACCAGGAAGTCAGACAACTAGTCTAACCAAGAGGTATCGTGTTGCCCAGTAACTGGGTTGTGGAGGTCAGATAGGCAGTCGCTCGATGTAAAACACTGGTATTCAGCTTCATCCGGTTGTACTGGAAACCGACCCCGACATAGTTGTTGAAAGGCTAAGCAGATGATGATTGGAATAGCATGAATATTGCTATTTCAATCATTTAATTTGTCTAAAAGCTATTCTATTCAACTTAGTCATACTATGAACTATTAATTATAGGGGCGTCGCCGTTATCAAATAGTCTGTTGATTGTCAATACTGTCGGATTGGGATGTTATCATTAAAATGACATTTGTGATCAAATTTTATGATGTATTTGAACAGAATTGAATTCATTGGTTTTGGTTAAACTGTGTTTGTTGGCTCAATTGATTTGAATAGCTTTCATCTGTAATACCAGCTTGTTATTGTCCTAATGCAGGACAAAGGCCTCTTCTCATATAGAGAAGGCACGAGGATTGATCACCATGCTTGTTGAATGGGGATTGATGATTTCAGACATATTATAATAACTATAAATATGACTATAAAACTGCTACGCTAGAGGTCTTGGGTTCGATTTCCAGTCGAGTTAAGTGTTATTGGGTTTTTCTGTGGAATTCTCAGTAGCAGCTCGGAGGTAGGATTTGTTCCCGGTTAATGGCAATAGGCTTGCCCCCTATTACATGGGACCTAAACATACCGGCGAACTGTAAGTGTACCTTGGTACACCTCTACCTAACCCTTCGGGGAATACAGGCGTGATGGTATCTATAAATTATGTATTAATTATAAATCCAGGTTTCCTCACTATGTTTTCCTGCACCGATGTCAGAGATGTCCAAGATAAACTTAGAAAGTACTGTATTCAATTGAAAAAGTCACATTGGTACTCATAGTTGTTCAAAAGTAACCATCACATCTTCCATAAAACCAATATCAACAATTATGAGCCAACTCTCGAACATACATAAAATCAACATTTAACAACAAACAAAACAACATCACCATCCTGTTACAATAAAAAGCTCAACATGGGAACCGAACCTGCACTAATCTTTAAGTGGGAGGCGCACCGGACGCTAAACTTGTATGTCTTCGGAACTGGTTTGAAGCGGTTAGTACTGGGTATAGTTGTTTTATTTTTTTACTTTATAGATACCCTTCGTTGACCATAGACGAAGTAGGTTTTACTTTGTATTACTAGTGGACAATCTAGTAATAATATAAAAAGGAAAGATTTTCTTTGTTTGTTTGTAACGAATAGGCTCCGAAACTACTAGACCGATTTTAACCATTTTTTCACCAATAGATAGCTACATTTTTTTCTGACTACACATCCATACCATCATACCACCACGCCTGTATTCCCCGAAGGGTTAGACAGAGGTGTACTAATGTGCATCCACAGTTCGCCGGTATGTTTTTAGGTCCCATGTAATAGAGGGCGAGCCTATTGCCATTAAGCGGGCACAAATCCTAACTCCGAGCTGCTACTGAGAATTTCATAGAAAAACCCAATAACACTTTGCTCGACCTGGGAATCGAACCCAAGACCTCTAGCGTAGCAGTCGCGCTTAGGACCACTAGGCTACAGAGGCAGTTACATACATACACGCTTACACAGTGAGAGTCTGTCCTTAACATAGGTATATAAATACACAACCAGTTTCCTAGCCTGACTTCTAGCCTTCTAAGATATACAGGGTGTTAAAAGACATCGGGTACAGTACTCGCCACGAGCCGTGAACACAAATGTTAAGTTTAAACAACGACAGGCCGTGTCGACGGCGCGTTCGTGTTCCACCCGCGCCTCAAAGAGACGTCAGCAAAAGGAAGGGGCCACTGAGGGCCGATGCCTGCCGGGGCTGCGGGTTGTTCGTAAGAGATACCGCGCCCCCGGAACGCAAAGGGCACAAGAAGGAACATGGGTGGGTTTTAGTCAGTAAAAGTCTGACACTCCCTCCCGCCCCGCCCGGGGCGGGAGAAGTAATTTTTTGGATTATTGGGTTCCTTTCCGGGTTTTTTGGGCCGCGATCGGTCTGACTGACGAACTAATAAAATAAAAACCCAAAAAATAACTTGACAACTGTGCTCACGACTCGTGGCGACTACTTGACCCGTTACCCGACCATCAAGCTAAGTAACACAAAGACAAAAGTATTGCTGGAATACGATTTTTATTATTGCCGTCAAAAAGTACTGTTTAAACCCTGTGTCCGTTTCTGTACATCTGACAACGTGTTTGCAAAATTTCAGGATGTTCGGTTCAGTGGCTTTGGCGTGAAAGGGTAACAAACAAACATACTTTCACATTTCTAATATCACTAGCGTCGTAGAACGGAATTGTACTTTTTCCGGGATAAAAAGTATCCTATGTGTTATTCCACACTACAATCTATCTCAGTGCCAAATTTCGTCCAGATCCGTTCAGCCGTTCTTGCGTGATTGGGCCACAAACATCCAACTACCCTCACGAACTTTCGCATTTAAAAAAATATTAGAAGGATTACTAATGATAGTATTCATCTCATAGTCCTATTCTGTATAAAACGGGTTTGGAAGGAGTAAACCAACCCCCGGCCCTTCCTAGCATTATCCAGTGAGATGCCAACTCACCTCAAACTCACTTAACAAATTTTCCAGAAGACATTTTTCCCGAATCAGTGCCCCTCTGTTACACAGATTACATATTTCTTAATACTTCATTTTAAACCTTATTAATTTCCAATTAAAATACAGTTTTGTGCCACGTGCTATTTTGTGTGTTGTCGCGTTGGTCGGTGATGCTGTATTTTTATCATAAACTTGTCATAGTATCTTGTTTAGGTATACAGAGTGTGGTTTTGTGGAATGAAAATGTAACGAGTATTTTTTTAATTTTTACCCGTCAATTCGTTTGCGTGAATTTCAGTTAATGTCGTGGATTAAAAAGTAAACTTTATATTTCTTGGGGTTTAAAACTTTCTGTATCATCATCAAAATCGGTTCAGTAGTTCACCGTAGCCGTAACAAACAAACAAATAAACGAACTTATTTTTATATTTATAATTTCATATTAGTATCTGATAGTCTGAGAGGTTTCTACAACAATTTAATGTACTGATTAAAAATTTTTTTTTTATTGTTTTGTCTTGGTATGGGCATGTGAAGACGAGGGCTGAGACGCATGTGACCAAGGGTTGTGAATATAAATGTGGATGGATGGAGGAGAAGAGTGAGGCCCAAGAAAAGATAGATGGATTGCGTGATGAATGATATGAAAGAGAAGGGAGTCAGCGATAGCATGACGGTTGACTGGACGGCATAGAAGAAGAAAACATGTTGCGCCGACCCCAAGTAACATGGGATAAGGGCAGGAAGATGATAATGATTTAAGTATATCGATAAAAAAAATGTGTGGCAATATTTTTTTTCGTTTATTTATGATTATAGCCAATCAGAAACTAATGTGTTTACAATACAAAACGTACTCAAGTACACTTTGTATAATTTGTGTGTGGCGTTAATTTTAAAGTCCTGTGTTTTACTGATAACATATGAAGCTCCAAATTGCGGTTTAAGTGGCCACTTAATAAACAATTAATTAAATAATTTATTTAATGTACAATAATTTTTGTTGAGAGGAGAAATATTTTACCATGTTGTTGATATGTACTCAGGGTATAGATTTTATAAACTATACTAATAATTAGGTACGTACTTTGCAATACTTCTAATAATTATTTAAAAAGATAAAGGTAACATGCTTCTTTCCGTTTTGGAAAAAGGAACCTCAATCCTGTAATCTATACTATAATAATAAAAGTAAGGAGTTTGTTTGTTTGTTTAAACGCGCTAATCTCTGTAACCCCCAGTCGGATTGGAAAAGTCTTTTTGTGTAGGATAGCCAGATTCAGAAAGAATAGAATAGGCTATATTACATCACGCTACGATACACGGGAGCGGAGCAGTAACCAAAGATGTACCTTAATGTTGGTAAAAAACTAAGCGAACAACGTCGCGTGCAGAAACTAGTTAGGTGTAAAGCTGTATAGTTGTTTGTATCTCCGGAACTACTAGTATATAATACGTGATATTTTACGACGAAATCATAAAATACACTATGTATTTTATAACATATCATACAATCACGCCTGTATTCCCCAAATAGTTAGGTAGAGGTGTACGAGTACCAATGTACACCCACAGTTCGCCGGTATGTTTAGGTCCCATGTAATAGGGGGCGAGCCTATTGCCATTAATCGGGCACAAAAGCCAAACTCCGAGCTGCTACTAAGAATTTAATAGAAAAACTTAAAACACCATGTATTTTTAAATAAATTATTGACAGTTGAAATTTTGATAAAATTTATTTGAAAATTCAAATAATATTTTAGCGAATAAAAATTCAATTACGTTCGACTTTCTTAAGTGCGAGGGCACACTATTAAAATTGTTATCGTGTCTCGATACCAAATACTTACTTAAAGATTTTGTTAAAATATAAATCTAGTTTTTTAGTAACGTAATAAGCGAACCTTAGAGCCTAATTTTCAGACCCATTTAAAATTTAAGTCTACGATTTTGTAAAATATTTAAATTTTCTTTTAAGTGGTACATGTTTTTAAGCTCGACGAAGCAAATATAAAATAAAATTAATGATATGTTAAAATTTTAATTAGTTTACATTGTCGTCATGGCCCAATAGCTGAGGCGTACTTCATGCGCGAGGTTATGTGCTCAAAACAGACCTTTTCATTTCATATGTGCTTTCTCACTGCCTCGGTACCCTAGTGGTCCTTAGTGCGACTGCTACGCTAGAGGCCTTGGGTTCGATTCCCAGGTCGAGCAAAAAGTGTTATTGGGTTTTTCTATGAATTTCTCAGTAGTAGCTCTTAGTTAGGATTTGTGCCCGGATAATGGCAATAGGCTCGCTCCCTATTACATGGGACCTAAACAGCGAACTGTGGGTGTACATTGGTACACCTCTGCCTAACCCTTCGGGGAATACAGGCGTGATGGTAAACATACCATGACGCCAACACAACAAACAATGTTATATACTTTCTAAGTTAATCTTGGACATCACTGAGGAAACCTGGACCATCGCAATTAATGTAAGTCTGAAATCGCCAACCCGCCTTGAGCAAGCGTGGTGATCAATGTTCGTGCTTTCTCTGTACGAGAAGAGGCCTTTGTTCTACAGTTGGACAATAATAGGCTGGTACAGTAATTAGCTTCTAAACAATGTATAATTAAGCTAGTAATTTGTAATTACCTAGTTAATATAGTAATACCTAATTGTTGCCTACCAGCAAATTGCAAAGCATTTACAATGGGATAGGCGTTCAGTTTAACAAATAGTTCATCATGTATAATCGATTGTTACTTTTATCTAAGTAAACATCGATATAAAAAAGGGGTGGGACTGTGTGGGCACACGGCCGTTGGTTTAACGTGAAACGTTCATGTCAGCGAGTCGCTTTTAGTGTTAAACACTGAAAACTATTTCGTTACAGTCCGCTTTTCTGACTTGGTACCCCTTGTAGGTAATTTTAAAGACGTCTCACGTCAAAAATAGACGAGTATCAATATTAATGCGTCGACGTAGGAATCTGTTTTTCTTTCGAACTTGTTAAAGGCGAATAATTTATTTCAATTTTATATCCTTCTTGTGCCCTTTGCGGTCCGGGGGCGCGGTATCTCTTTGGAACAACCCACGGCCCCAGCAGGCTTCGGCCCTGACTGGCCCCTCCGATTTGCTGACATCTCTTTGAGGCTCGCGTAAAACACGAACGTACGGACGGTGAGCTACCCATTGCTCAGTGGCCGGGAGTCGTCTTGCGTCTCCCGACGCCCGGAGCGTCTACCGTGGCGGTCAATTAGACCATTAAAAGGCACTTTTGAACGTTTTATCTGAAACATCACCGACTTTGGTAAAGAAAAATAGCGTTTATGTCATATGTAATGAAGAAACCTGGACTTGTTAATTAATATAATTCTGAATTTGCTACCTCTTAGTTTCCTCATACTTGTTCATACAACTGGCGTATAATTATATGATAGAGGTCTATACAAACTCACGTATAAAATACTAGCAAATGCCCACGACATCGTTAGCGTAAATTTCAGTTATCTGCGGCGTTGCAATTTATTGTGCGGAAATTATTTTTCAAAAATTTCATTACTCCCGTCCCGTCCAAATCGGTCTAGCCGGAGATAAGCCGATAAATATATATTTTTTTTTTTGTAATAACTATTGCATTAACTTTCATAATATGCATTTAGTAAAAAGCTGATATTTTGATATTACAAACAGACACAACATTTTTATTTATATGTGTAGATATTTTATTATGCTACTCACAATATCACCCTGTATATTTGCTCGGCAACGCTCGGGAGAACTCGTCTCCCACGTAGCAATGTGGTGACCATATTTAGCGCACAGATGTGGCAGACCGAGGTACCTACAGCGCTTGTATTGTAGTTTTAAAAGGGTAGGCTGAGATGCAAGGTGCTGATTCAGAATCAGATTTAGTTCTATTGAACTAGGCTTATTTTTATCAGACATCTTTTTGGGCTAAAATAAAAATCAATCTATGAAGCGCCGTCAAAATCGATCCAGCCGTTCCTGAGATTAGCCGGAATAAAAAGACAGACAAACATCCTACTAATATTATAAATGCGAAAGTTTGTGAGGATGGATGGATGTTTGTTACTCAATTACTCTAAAACCGTTGAACGGATCTGGATGAAATTTGTCACACAGAGATTACCGCCTGGAATAGCCCATTGGATACTTTTAATCCTGTTAAAATGTGTTCCCGAGGGATAATATATTAATTCGCGGGCAGAAGCTGGTTAAATATAATTTTGTTAGGGGACTGCTTGGCCCTGAGGAGTAGGAGGGTCGATTAGAGCTTGCCATCGTGATGAAAAGATTAACCAATCAAGAGGAGACAATTGCCCAGGCTGCCTCAGACGTAACAGGGGTCCTGAGGTCTGGATAGTACGTTGATTAGGAGGCGTGGGGTAGTCATCATCCGTAGTCATCATCTTCCTGCCCTTATCCCATGTTACTTGGGGTCGGTGCAACACGTTTTCTTCTTCCATGCCGTCCTGTCAACCGTCGTGCTATCACTGGCTACTTTCTCTTTTATATCATTCTTCACACAATCCATCAATCTTTTCTTTGGCCTCCCTTTTCCTCTTCATCCATCCACATGAATAATATCCCTAGTGCGAGCATAAAAAAAAAATTTCAACACTAAATAAAACGATAAAATTACTTAAAAACAGTCTCCAAAGTAATCGATAGTCCGCATTATTAAAAACTTTTGTAACGTAAAAACATAAAATGGCGTACACTTTTTTTTATAAGTTTGATCGTAAAAGAAAGTTTGGGTTGCTCTCACAATAATTAGGCGGGGATATTATATCCCCAGAAAAGTTTTGAGGACGTAAAAATATATTTTTTTCGAAATATTTCCTGAAAGAAATTGTAAGTAGTTACGGGTTGTTACTCCAACAAGTCTATTTTATATCGTGAGTGACTATAGTACTTTGTTCTGGTTAACGATAAAATCCATATCAAAGGGTTCTGTACGACTACAATTATAATCAAATCAAATTTCTTTATTGCATACACATTGCATTTATAAATTATTATTATATTGCCGTGCCCTAACTGGGTTTCATATTGGAACGTACCTAATTATAACAAATAAATGTATATTATAATAATAAATGTATAACAAAAGACTCTTTTGATTATAACTTGGTTTTATTTTTAATATTCGTTGAGCAGCAACAGAAATACATATTCTGCGACAGATTGACAGCAGATGCTTAGAAAAATCAAATCAAACAGTCTAATCTGTCAGTCTGCTGTCCAATCAGCTGTTTGTATGTCGATGGGTCCCTATTATTAGTAATAGGAACCCATTGGCATACAAACTGCACTGTTCGATTTTTAACTTTCTGAGTATCCAACTTAGGCATTACATTTGGGTGATTGACAGATTTTTCCAAATCGGACCAGTAGTTCCCGAGATTCTCGTGTTAAAACAAACATTTTTCAGCTTTATAATATCAGTTTAGGTTGACTTCCACTTGACGAAGGCGCGGGCAGTAGCTGGCAGTAGCTGCCATAATGATTTTAGGAAACATTTTTTGTGTTCGTTCGACTCCCGTCTTTGCTCACACACTTAGCACTTGTGTAAAGCCTATAGGACATTAAACTAACTAACTTCGTGTGAACGTTAAACATCTGCTTCACGAATGTGCGTGAGCTTTTTGTATTAAGTACACTTTTACCAACGTTTAATGACCGCCATCTTTCTTTTACTTTCTTTTGTTTTAATTGCAAATAATAATAATTAATGTGATTTTTTTGGTTCATAATCCTACTAATATTGCAATATGGCTATGTTTTGTCTCTGCATCACCTTAAGGTAGTCTGGTAGAAAATGCCTAAGGCATTAAGTCCGCCTTTGTACGTTGTATTTCTATCGGGGGCGAGCCTATTGCCATTAACCGTGCACAAATCCTAACTCCGAGCTGCTACTGAGAATTTCATAGAAAAACCCAATAACACTTTGCTCGACCTGGCAATCGAACCCAAGACCTCTAGCGTAGCAGATTTTCAGTACTTAGATATTTAATCATTTTCAAGGTCTATAAATTTTTAAGCTCGTATCTGAGAGGCAAGTCTACAAACTTTTAGGAACAATAGCAATCTAATCTCAGTCTCTCTGTCAAAAGTTTACCTACATTTTTATTTCGTAACTAGCTTTTAAATTAACATTTCCAATTAACGATTTAGATTAAGTACCATTTGATCGTCACTTGGAAGTGGAAGAATACTATTAGATTGCAACTTAATTGACATAGTGCTCAACTAGTTAGATTGGATTATATGCAACTAGCAAGATTGGCTTTCGCAGCAAAGGGTCGCGAGTTTGACCCCTGATTGGAGCCAATTTTAAATGGCAACTGTTTGCCTTATTGCGTGTTAGTTTTGGTGTCAGTTAATAATAATATCAGCTTATTATTGACCCACTGCAGGGCAAAGGCCTCTTCTCACACAGAGAAGGCACGAGCATTGACCACCACGCTTGCTCAAGGCGGATTGGCGATTCCAGATTTATATTAATCACTAGCTTCCAGTCGCGACTTAGTCCACATAGCTTATTTCAGCTGCGTTATGTTATGTCTTTGGTTACTGCTCCGCTCCCATAGATCGTAGCGTGATGTTATATAGCCTATGTTACTCAGGAATCATGTAGCTATCTATTGTTGAAAAAATGGTTTACATCGGTCCAGTAGTTTGAAGTTTATTCGGTACAAACAAAAAAATATTTCCTCTTAATAATTTTAGTGCAGATAAGCCCAGGTTTGCTAACAATGACTTTTTTCACCGATGTTATTGATGTCCAAGATAAACTAAGAAAGCACATATATTGACCTATAAACTCTTACATGAGAAGGCTACACCACTGGGCCATTATTTCTGGAAAAAAGAAATTTGCTTACAAAGCAGATCGATTTAAAGTTGACAAACAAATTATTTACACCATCAACGGCTATTAAACTTACAATATTCTCCAGAATTTACATTTAAAGTAGACGGGCTTTGACACGGTCGTCGGATGTTGGGCAATGTTGTATGTTTGAACGCGGGCGGAGCCGTGGGCGAGGAGTAGTGTTGCTTAGATAAAGTAGGATGTATGTCACAAGTATTTCATGTGTGGCTTTTTATCTTGGCTTGAATGTTGAAGCACCACTTAGCAAAGGGAAAATAACTTCTATGTTGTGCAGAAATGGCAACACTACGTGGATTAAAAACAGTGAACATTATTTACATACCATTACACCTGTTTTCCCCGAAGGGTTAGGCAGAGGTGTACCAATGTTCACCCACAGTTCGCCGGTATGTTTTACGTCCCATGTAATAGGGGGCGAGCCTATTGCCATTAACCGGGCACAGATCCAAAATCTTCAAATGCATAGAAAAAAATAATAACACTGCTCGACCTTGAAATCGAACCCAAGACCTCCAGCGTAGCAGTCGTGCTTAGGGCCACTAGGCTATGGACCTCCTGGGAAGTATCACCTATCAAACCAAAAAAAGAATCATCAAAATCAATTCATAATTGGCGAATGACCGCGTAACAAACATAAAAAACACAGTCAAATTAAGAACCATGTCCTTTTTTGAAGTCGCTTAGAAACTAAGCTAAAGGCTGAATAATCAAAAGTCATCGATCGATGTTCAATATTTCGAGGAAAAAACTAAATCGAGCACGAAAAAAATTTATAAATTTTCTCGAACTATTTTCATTCCCACACTAAAACCAATATTTATTTTGACAGGGCTGTTTGTGCGTGTAGGATCTGTGTTTGTTAACACAACCACGTTACAAAAAACTATATATTCATCACTTTTTTACATATCATAGCAAAATGCCTCGATGGCCTAGTGGTACTAAGCGCGAGTGCTACGCATTAAAGTGTTATTAGGTTTTTCTATGAAATTCTCAGTAGCAGCTCGGATGCTTGATTAATGGCAATAGCACCCCTATTACATGAGGCCTTAACATACTGGCGAACTGTGGGTGTACATTGGTACACCTCTGCTTAAACCTTCGTGGAATACAGCCGTGACGGTATGTTATGTTGTATTTTACAACGTAATACCCCTTTTACACAAGATATATAATGGTTAAACGATCACCAAAAAACATTTAAATCAAATTATCGTTGAGCATAAAACTATGGAGATTACACGAAGCTATAATATGCCAGTAAAAGTGTAATAGAGAGTTTTACAATAAAATAAAACTTACCTATTATTTTTTCATCAATATCCGGAATCCATCTTGAGTCAAGCACCTGTCTTTCAGCCTGTTGTCAGCGATTTCCGGTGCCTTTCCGCTAGTGGCGCCCTCTTTACTTACTATTGGTACTAAGTTTTAAAGCGCGCGGCAGGTGGTTGCCCGATTTAACGTCATTATGGAACTCATGATGCACCAGGTAGACCTTACCTGGATTCCGGATATTGATGAAAAAATAATAGGTAAGTTTTATTTTATTGTAAAACTCTCTATTATTTGTTTAGTATCAATATCCGGAATCCATCTTGAGTGATGTGTTTGTTATCACCTGGTGCGCTAAACCCAAGGACGCTATAATGTGTATTATTTAAGACGTAAATTATTGGGTCAATAAAAAAGAATTTGATGTGTTTTTTGTAATGCAAATGTATTACAATAAAATTAAACTTATAACTCACTGCTTCTTAATTAATTTAAATAACAAAATAATTTCTCAACCATACAAATAACATATGTGCTGTTAATGAACCGGATCAAAGTAATTAGATAAAGAAACGGAATTATTGGAAATGTTTGAATTATTCTGAATTAACAGTTCTCTTTGATAATAGTTTCGGAAAGTATGAATCATCTTCCAATTACCTGTTGCAAGGATTTGATCAATTGGAAAATTTTCTACAAAATTGAGAGAGGCGACTGCCGATCTTACCGAGCCCGCAGTTGCATCAATACCACTAGCTTTTAAGAGAGACCTTACCCATCCACCAATAACAGTTCTAGACGCAGGTTTAATATCCCCTCGAACTGTAATAAATAAATGTTTTATATTTCCCCGACGGTTTAGAGTAATATGTAATAATTGTCTTAACCAAAAAATTTGATTTAATTTTTTATCGGGGTGTTCTCTAAGCCTCCATCCAGACTGCCTATGGTTATTGTTGTCTGTTTTAGAACCAAACGCTGGCCACAATACAATTGAGGTATCCTCATCAATTAAACTAGTGCTATCAATTCGCAACAGAGTCAGATCGTGTACCCTGCGGCCCGATGCTAACAGTAAAAGAGCAGCCACATGTCTCGATACTTGAAAGACATTATTTTCGTCCAAATTATACGTACTCATGTATTGTAATAAAACTTTAGGGTTCCATATAGGCGGTTTAGCAGGTTTCTCTCGGGCGACAGAAATAGCTTTTAATATATGTTTTATAAAGAAATTTGAAGACAAATCAATATTAGATGTTAAATGTGTGAAAGTTGAGATAACAGATTTATGAACCAAAATGGTTCTATAAGCAAGACCTATATCACAGTGTAAATGTGCTAAATACCGAGCTACTTGATCTGCATTAGGGTATTTATGATCAATTAAATGTGACTCACACCATCGCCTCCATCTGCGCCAAGCTGGTTTGTACGTCTTGATTGTGGAGCCTCTCCAGCTTGACATAAGAAGTTTTTGTTCTTGATCAGTCCAGTCGGTCAAAACGTCTTGCCACCCGAAATCAGCCATGCCTCCAAGTGTAAGTCTTGTACCTGCGGCGGATGTGTCCCTGTTCTGGTGTCTATCAGATTGCGGGCTAAATCTGGAATCAGATAAGGGGGATGTCGCGCTCGCCGTAGGACATCTGCCTGCCAAAACACCTTGTTCCATTTTGGGGCAATCAATATGTAGACTCCGCTGGCCTGGTTCAAGTGTCTGAGAACCCTGGGTACCAGATTTGGAGGCGGAAACAACCAAGCTAGGTCGTAGTGCCACTGATGACAAAACGCGTTGTGGTGTTGTGCTTCTCGATCGTCCACGTCCAAAGACACATACCTCGGTACCACATGAGCTGTCCTCGATGCGAAGAGATCTATCTCCGGCGTGCCCCATATCTGAAAGATTTCTGTCGTTGCTGTCCTGGTGAGGTGCCACTCCGGGCAAGCCTTTTGCCGAGAAAGAGCATCCACCTCGGCGTTGAATCGGCCCGGAAGATATTGCGCTGTCAAATGGATGTTCCGCTTGTCTAGAACAGTAAGAAGCTGTCGAGTTTGCTGGAGAAGTTTCTTGGATTTTGTGCCGCCTTCTCTGTTTATGTATGAGACTACTGTCCGATTGTCGGTTTGCAGCAGTATCTGTGCATTTTGGAGAAGATGTTGGTTCTGATGTACAACTGCGTAAACGGCAAACATTTCTTTCTTGTTGGCATGCCAGGTCCTTTGTGAATTTGTCCAAGTTCCCACAATATTTGCATCGCTGAGTTGAGCCCCCCATCCAATGTCCGATGCGTCTGTTGTCAATAGATGTGTTATCGGGCTCAGGTGTATCGGCATCGACTTTCCGATAGCTTGACTCCACCACTCTATCTCTGATCGAGCTGGTAGAGGGATAGTCATACGCTGGTACGGGTGTTTTACCGACAGCTGTCGACTGTAGTATTGCAAAGTGCGACAGTGAAGGCGACCCCTCGGAGTCACGAACGTTGCAAAGTTGAGTTTCCCCATAAGAGTTTGGTACTGTTTGAGGGACCACTTGCTTGTCTGAAGCTGTTGGTAAAGTGCTTTGCGTAGCGTTAAGCACTTTGGCTCCGACAGGGACTTTGCGTTGCGTTTTGTGTCCCAAGTTATGCCAAGAAACTCGAGGCATTGTGTCGGAGCCACCACAGACTTTTCGTAATTGATAGTCCAACCTAGTAAGTGAAGTATCTTCACCGTGAATGCGATGTTGTCCTCTAGCTGCGATTTTGACTGGTTTGCTAGGAGAAAATCGTCTAAGTATACTACGCACCTGATTTTGTGACTCCTCAGGAATTCCGCCACCCAATTGGTTATTGATGCAAACGTTCTGGGTGCCGATGAAAGGCCGAACGGCAAACAAGTCATCTGGAGCAGCTGATTCTGATGTGGATCTTGATGATAATTTAACCTCAGGAACCTGCGATGCTGCTGTGCGATAGCCACGTGAAAATATGCTTGGCTCAGATCTAACTTGGCCATCCAATCTTGCTGTTGCAAAAAATTTGGTACACGGAAGTGACTGAATAGCTGGAACGGTTTGACTGCTACGAACTGATTCAGTTGCTTTAGATTGAAGATTGGACGGAAGGTCTGATCCGGCTTGGGCACCAGAAAGAACGTGGAGAGGTAACTTGGCGTCTGATCTGCAGGTTCTAGCACCCCTGACTCTAACATATTTTGAATCTGTATGGTCATATTGGGAGATGTTCTGGTTCTGAAGCATTTCAGAATCGTGGGACTCGGAAATATTAGCGGCGGTTTCAGTATGAAAGGTATGCGTGCACCGTTCAACAACCGGCAAATTTTGTCTGGCGCACCTAGATTGCTCCAAGCATACTGAAATTGCTTTAGACAGCCGCCTTGAAATATCCAACAGTCATTCGCGACGCTTGTTTTTATTGGATGCTTGCTGTTGAGGTTTCTTTCCCTTTGATTTAGTGCGGTGGTTGTTTGCTCTATTTTTATATTGATTTGACGAGCGAGCGGTATGTTTTTGTCCTTTAGTGAAGGTATTTCGACGAAAAAATGATTCATCCGCTTGTTTACTAGTCGACGGCTTTTGATTTTGATAAAAAATTTCTTTAGAATGAGTATGGGATACTGATTTTGTAGATTGAGTTAATTTATCCACCCCCCCAATTTTTTGAAGGTAGGTTTGAATTGCTTCATCGTTAAAAAGCGATTCTGTACTAGGAGGAATTTTATGCAATACATCACGATGAAAGCCTTCAGAAATTTGCCGCAACATAGCCTCTCGACGTATATTTATAAAATCAGCTCTTCTACCGCACACTATTTGTAAGAGGTCATCCGTTACTTTACTATACGCCGATTCTTTCGAAAATAATGATTCCACTTTTTCAAATAACGAATACGGTGTCAATGTTTCTCTAGACTCATTTGACCAATCTACCAATGATTGTAATGTTTTATGCAATTCGTCTTTTTGATAAAGTAAAGCATGTGTTAATCCGGCAAAAGACCTTTCTAATAAATATGAACGTGAATCCTCTTTTAGCATGTCCGATTCAAAACGCTTTAGCTCGTCATTAACGTTTAACTCGACAAAACCGGGGGTAGCTAAATATTTCTTTTGTGCATCCGAAAACCTAACGGCATACCAATCATCACACTTAAAACGTTGCAGTTCCGATAATTTTTTAAGAAATGATTCATTTGCCTTAGGATAAATCGGATCTTTAACTGTTGTACTAACTTCTGACAAAATCTGAAGTTTGTTGATGTTGTTCGTGTTTTCAGGTCGTCGTAGGTTTAACTCGTTTGAAGTAACGGACTTTTGTAGTGTCGTATTATTTTCGAGATTAGCAGATATAAGGTTCGTTAAACAAGCCACTTGTTGCGATAAAAACTCAAAGTGTGCATAACTCACGGTTTGGGAGTCCCTCCTTGCTCTGCGTTTCTTAGGGCTGGGTCCACTGCTTGAAGAAGAATCGCTAGAACTATCTTTTGAATTTGGAATCGGAGAACGTACCCGTTTACCTGATATTGAGCCGTTATTAACACTTTCTGATTCAAAATTATTATTAATATTTTCCATAATAGCAACGGAAAGGCAAATTTTAAAACTAAAAAGCTTTTACCAATCTTAAATGTAATTAGGTAGGTACTTCAAACTTTTTCGCGAGGATTAAATAACGCTAACAACCGAACGGCGCGAAAAACGACGCTATAATGACGTTAAATCGGGCAACCACCTGCCGCGCGCTTTAAAACTTAGTACCAATAGTAAGTAAAGAGGGCGCCACTAGCGGAAAGGCACCGGAAATCGCTGACAACAGGCTGAAAGACAGGTGCTTGACTCAAGATGGATTCCGGATATTGATACTAAACAAATAATATAAACACTTTATTTGTTAATAAAATTATTATGTGAAGCACTAAAAGTGTCATTCTGGAACGTTGAATTTATTGTTGCGTTTTGTATTTGAATATTTTAATGTTATTCATATTTTAGGATTTGTTTTACAATTAGGGCTTAACACGCCCGTTTTGTAATAATCGCCAATCACCATGCTTGGCAGATAGATTGGGTAATACCGCTTAATGTTGTGCGAACGACTTCCAGGATTCTGACAACCAGTGACAACTGTCAAAGATCTAATGACAGCCGGAGCCACATCGGCTTGACGTGCTTTCTAAGGTATGGATAGGCCTCGGTATGAATTGGCACATATTGCTTAACTGTGTTTGACGATCCACTCGTGCGGCTTTAACTTGCCACGAGCCCCTTTACCGATGATATCAATGTGAAGAGTGTAAAAAAAAATATCATCACTTATTGAGGGTATTTCGGAGAAAAACTTCTTCTGCAGTGTTTACTATATATTTATACTTATTAGCCATTACTGTCCTACTCTTGGACAAAGATCTCAATCCACTTCTTCCATCTTTCGTAATTCTATGCTTCATTTCATCCAGCAGCCGACGTGAGCTGCCAATCCCTAGCATCAACTGGTCTTTTCCGTAAAAAACTCCCTCCTATTTAGGTTTAGTGACCCTAAGGCACCTACTCATCTGAATGTCAATTCACCTAAGATTTTTTTTACAAATCAGCTCTGCTAATGTAAGTCGCCTTATTCAAAAAGACTTTCTCACATCAAAATGGCAGTCTCTGTCGTGTCCACGCAGAAAGCTAACAACAGCAACGCAAACAGACAGACAGACAAAATAATTGTCTCCGCTAAACATTATGCCGCCTACACCTGACTTGTGAGGTGCGGGTTAGGTCATAAGTGGTAGCGGGATGCAATTTTTTAAGCAATCATTAAATAATAATGTTAAGACACAACTTCTTTAAAAAAGCACTTTGTTTTACCCCAGAAAACCCGTATTTTTTAAATAGCTATAAAATAATATTTTTAGTTGCTTCGAAATCAATATCTAAATACTTCGTGAATTGTGATGTCATAGTTAAGTATTGTCATACAAAGTCTATGGGAGAATCGGGTTTTGATAGCTCATAAAAAGTATGTCAATTGGTTAGTGGTGTCATATCTACCCGATTGACATGTACTTTTTACCAGCTGTCAAAACGCGATTTCTCTACAGATTTTGTATGGTAATATCAAACTGTGACGTCATTTATTTATCAACTCAATTAATTTATTTATTGATTTCATAGCAACTGGGAAACTAATTTTACAGTTAAATAATTGGAAATTAATCGAATTTTCAACAACAACATACCATCACGCCTGCATTCCCCGAAGGGTTAGGCAGAGCTGTACCAATGTACACCCACAGTTCGCCGGTATGATTCGGTCCGATGTAATAGGGGGCGAGCCTATTGCCATTAACCGGGCCCAAATTCTAACTCCGAGCTGCTACTGAGAATTTCATAGAAAAACCCAATAACACTTTTTGCTCGACCTGGGCCTATTTTGATCGAGATTTGAGGGCTAAAATAAAGCGCTTTTGAGAGAAGTTTTTAATCAGAATTATTAGTCAATGATGTATATTACCTAATGCTTTTGGAGTTTGATTAGAATTTTTTTTATAATTTGTTTTGCAAGTATGTCTTGTTAAGTTAGAATAAAAAGCATATTATATAAAATTAGGTAGGTATTTAACTTTTTTTTATAAGAAAGAAAGTAATTTTAGTAAAGTTATTACTTTCGTAACAGTACCCACTTAAGAACTCTTCGAAGTTTGAAAAAAGATTTTCTAATAAAAAAAAAAATATAATCTTAGACTTAACTTAGAAATACACACTTAGATACTTATCCATCATTGATATTTAATCTTGTTTGTCTTGGACATCACTGACATCGGTGAATAAAGACATCGTGAGAAAAGCTGGACTTATAATTAATATAAGCCTGAAATCTCTAACCCGGATTGAGCAAGCGTGGTGCTCAATGCTCGTGCCTTCTCTATACAAGAAGAAGAAGAAGAGGCCTTTGCCTTGCTGTGGGACAGTCATATGTTGGGATTATTTTTACATTAATCTTTCAATCAAAAGTTTACTTTTTTTCAGCTCGATGACATTTATTAAATAATTCTCCATTTAACATAACATAACATAACATACCATCACGCCTGTATTCCCTGAAGGGTTAGGCAGAGGTGTAACAATGTACACCCACAGTTCGCCGGTATGTTTTTAGGTCCCATGTAATAGGGGGCGAGCCTATTGCCATTAACCGGGCACAAATCCTAACTCCGAGCTGCTACTGAGAATTTCATAGAAAACCCAATAACACTTTTTGCTCGACCTGGGAATCGAACCCAAGACCTCTAGCGTAGCAGTCGCGCTTAGAACCACTAGGCTACCGAGGCAGTCAATAAATATTAAATGTAATTCATAAATAGAATGTCATCGATACATTCATTAAATTCTGAATCATAATGGAACAAAAACTGAAGATTATCAGCTGCTCATAAATTATATAATTAAATAAATCCTTTTGAGAACAAACCAGGTTGCAATCAATCAAAGTAATGCGTTTCTTTATGTTATTAGGTACATCTATAATAAATACGAGCCTCTAATAGAAATATCTCATAATTAGATAAGAAAAAGAAACGTCTTATTCGAATTTGGAATACCCTTCAATGCCAATTCAACCAAATAGATGCTAGAAAAGTACAATATCATATTTCAAACGTAAACATTTTTCTAACGACATTACTTTTTTAATAATTATTATCATTGGACGGCAAACATGCCGACGGCCCACCTGATGTTGAGATGTCACCTCTGCGTATAGACATCTGCAATGCCAGAGAACTTTCAAATGCGTTGTCATCCCAGAGATAAAGTTGGAATGTCTCATGTGCCTGTAATTACACCGGCATCGGCATCCGTATCATTCAAACCGGAACACAGCATCGCTGCTTTGCGTCAGAAATAGGTATGGTGGTAGTACTTCTCCGGACGAGCTCCCTCACAAAGAGCTCTACTACTACTACAATAATTAGGTGTTCGGTTATTTTTGCAATATAGTGTAATGGTGATTTCCTTGGCAGTAAAGCTCCCGTATATAAAAAAAAAAAATTTGAACAGTTTTTAAATAAAAACGCGAACAGCTCCAAACTTAACCCACACGTCAAAATTAAACTGGGCTAAGCGTGGGTTTAGTTGTGTCGTAAGCAGAATCAAGTTTTTTAACTTAATGATTTTTTTTTTGAGTGGGCCCTGGCCAGTGGCTCCCTCCTAAACTCCGAGCTGTTATGGCTAGATGATTTCATTCATACTCCTTAGAAAGTAATACGTCCTCTTGAATCATACATTTTATTTCCTTCGTAGTATAGGTACAAACGAATTGGGAGTTAGGATTTGTACCCGGTTAATGGCGATAGGCTCGCCCCCTATTACATGGGATCTAAACATACCGGCGGAATGTGGGTGTGCATTGTTACACCTCTGTCTAACCCTTTGAGGAATACAGGCGTGATGGTATGTAGTATTAGGTACTTACTTTATTTTCACTGTATCTTATGAACCGTAGAAGATAGACAGCTGAAATTTTCTCAGAAACAGCTGCTGCTGAGAATTTCATAGAAAAACCCTATATCACTTTTTGATCGACCTGGGAATCGAACCCAAGAGCGCTAGCGTAGCAGTCGTGCATAGGACCACTAGGCTAATAAGGCAGTTGGTTGAATTTTCTCAGAGTGTGTATTAATTACTACGGCCGCTATGACAATACATAATAAAAAAATAAATTACGTTGATAATTTAGGGGATTTCTATACAAGAAAGGAGTTTATTTTCGTGTGCAGTGTTAAATATTGTACGGTTTTACTGACCCTTTAGTTGTCAACCTTTGCGCATGCCTTTACTTTATTCAATTTATTGAATTTGTGTTTCTGATTAGTTTTTTTATAGTAGTTACTTACTGTACTCAATAATAAAGTATAAAAAACAAGTTGTTTTAATAATTAAATACAATAAATTACACTGGAAGCAAGAATTTAAAGTAACGTGTTCAAAAATATTTTTCTCAATGAATTTATAAATATAAAATATTGATAGTCGGTCGGGACTTATATGGAAGTATTTTTTCTCACAAATGTGTCGAATTTAACGACTTTTATTTGTTTATAAATATTGTGATAGATACAATAATTTCATTTTAATATTGAATAATGATGTCACCAAAATATAGTGTGAGGAATGCATATAGATAAAAAATTGTTAATAATATTCACGCATTTTTAGTTTATTGGTCTTCCATGAATTTGCATAACGAGGTACCTATATTTTTTGTGCCAAACAACATTTAGCTAATCACGATTTTTATGAATGTGGTTTAAAATAAATGTCACTTATTTTATGTAACCTTATTTACATTCTTTGAATTTTAGGCTTGGAATAAACGAAAATTGAATGAGGTTTGGTTTACTACTGTCACCCATTTAACACACACTAAAGTATTTTCTTGTGATAGGTTAGGGTGGCCATCTGTCTGGGATTCCCAGGATATTTTCTAGTTTTGTCGGCGTTCAGGGATTGTTCGGTTTTTTGAGTCCAGATGAAAATACATTCATTATTACAAACCGCATTCAAACTAACTCTGCCGATGACCGCATGTCCGGGAAAAACCTTAATTTGACCCAAATGTCTAAGGTTTCTGATGTCATTGTCCGGTGACCGCAATTTAGGAGATCTCCGCCGTATATTAGGCGAATATTTACATGTTTTCCAGTTATAAATCATCAAATAAAGCCGCAAAAATATAGGACATAATTTTTACTAAAGTATCTTCCATGTCATACCACCTACTTGCATAGTCTTGTGCAAGTATGAAACCTGCTTCAAATGAAAGCCCGTCACAATAAAATTTAACCCTCTAACTGCCAAATCCCAAAATTCAACAGTCATTAAAAAAATATGGACTAACAAAAAATCCAAAGTTATTTCAGCCAATGATATTTTACGACTCCGTCGAGACCCGTAGCGTATTATGTCAATTTTTTACTACTATGACCCCAAACGTGCTCAACCTTTTATCTACAATATTAATGTTTCATTACAGTTTTATGGGCCATTTAAAAAAACGCTTTTTCGAAATAAAAAGAGGTGTTTAAATGCCAAAATAAACTGTCAAAACTTTTTGTGTTAATATTTTCGTCATTTAAGCGGGAGACGGGTCGGTTTTTTTCACCTGATTTGCAAAACAAAATGTGTCAGATTTTATTTTGGTTTGGGTTTTTTTTTTTGTAGTGTTAGCAAAACATTTTGTTGTTTTTTGTTTTCATGTTTTGTAAATTGGGTTTCAAATACTGCATAGCGTATAGTGGGTTTTTCAGAATATGTTTCAATTTTTTTTATTTATTTTGTAAGTATTGTTCAGATGGCAGATTCTACTAATTCATTAAAAACGTTAAAAATCTATTCGCAATCTCATTTCGGCGACAATGGATGTCAAAAAATGTTAGTAAGTTAGAGGTATTTTGGATAGAATGAGACGGATTAAATTGCGATTGTTTTTAAAAGATAGCAAACCCGCTCGCCTGTAACAAAATCTGGACAATATAAAACATTCAAGACGTTGTTCACATTTGATTTAACATTGCAACTTAATCCTTTTCTGAACAAAATATTATACCTAGTTTTTTTTTTTTTTGTTATGTCTAACATTTATTTTTTCTCTTTACAGAATCACGTCGGACTTTCAATTAAAAAGGCGAAGATGACCAAGTGACGTACAAAAACAGTGGTACTTGTAGTGACAGTGTAGTGACATTTAGTGACGAATTAGTGCTGTGCTAGTGTAGAAACCGGACTTAGTGACAAAATGTGGAGGTGATTCTCACGACTGTATGATATAAATTATGTGCTCTGTTGTTGATAGTAAAAAATCAAAATGTGCGCCAAAATTAGAAATCTAATCGTCGTGTTCTGTGGTGAGTATTTCATTACCTTTTATAGAAAACTAGCTGACACGGCAAACGACATTTTGCCATATAAATTACGAACTCTTCGTGACTGTCCGCGTGGCTTATTTCCCCCGCGTTAAGTTACGTCTTTCGTTACTGCTTCGCTCCCGTATGTCGTAGCGTAATGTTACATAGCCTATGTTACTCAGGAATAATGTAGCTATCTACTGGTAGAACGATGGTTAAAGTCGGCCCAGTAGTTTTGGAGCCTATTCGTTACAAACATGTAAACCAAAAAAAAATGTTATGCTTTCTCGTTAACAATTAAATTTTTGCATTTTCTCAAGCTCCTGTTGTGCCGATAAATTAGAGTAAATGTTACCACAAAACGTGTTTTAAAAAACGCAGTACCTACACAAGGTATATACTATCCAATTGAGAACCTTCTCCTTTTTTTAAGTCGGTTAAAAACACAATTTGAACAGTTCCAAACACAACTCTGTGAGTTGTATATTTTCATATCATATGTCATAAGCGTGGTGGTTGAGAGCTTTGTCATGCTCACATAAATGTCTCTCTGATGGTGGCGCGTGCGTTGGATCGTTCGGCACCCATTAAGATGGTTGAGCTAAAAGGTGCTGATGCACGCGTCATGTTCGTGAACGAGCGCTGTCAGTTGGGATTGGTCATCTCTTAACTGCCATGGCTTACATCTTTAGTAAGTACCTACTATTACTTTTTAATCGTTTAATATTAATCTTCATTTTTTTTAACAAATAGAAACGACAAGCATATTGTAACCATTATTTTGTAAAAACCAAATTGGAAGAAAAGAGTGTCCGTGGAGTTTCTGACTTATTCTTCTCCATATAGACCTACGCTTTGGAACGAGCAACTGGCTTCAATTTTTAAATGTAACTTCTTGACAATTCAAAAGTGCCTGTAAACGGTCTAATTGAAATAAATGTTTTGACTTTTGATTTTTAACAGGTATGGAATTATTAAATTTTTTTACTGAGCTTAAAAGCAATTTATGAAGCGATAGTGACTTCTATTGTGATCCATCTTACCCTCTGCTTATTATTCCATCAGTATAAAACTACTTACTTATGTAAACGGAATTATTTTCAATGGGACTCATTTAGCTACTTACTCAATGGTTCTATTTGCAACTTCGCAATGGCGCTCAGCCGGTTTTGCTTGTTAAATGTTAAATGGAAGAATGGATTAAAAATTGTTTATTTGGATTGTTTTTGAACAGAGTAGGTTACCTGAAAACTTAATTATGGTACCCGCTGCGAGTCGTGAGCACAAATGGCAAGTTATTTTTTGCATTATAGGGTTCCCTACTGAGTTTTTTGGCCGCCGACGCTGCACTAAGTAACCCTAAAATGCAAAAATTAACTTGACATTATTGTGCTCACGACTCGTGGCGACTACTAAGTATAACCTAAAAATTGTTAAGCGGTGAATTATTATCAATATCTTTTAAAAGAGAATATTGAAATCCATTTGATCTATGGGCCCGTAGCCCTTAGCCCAAGATTGGTGTCCCGAAACAGCAAAAGGAGGACGCGCTAGACCACGGAGGAGAGTGCGGGACGACTTGGTTGGCTTTTTTGGAAATATATTTAATAATACCACACTTCAGTTACTAAAACAATTCTGTTTAAAAAAAATTCAATAAAAAAATCAGTCAATATTTTTTTTCCTTTTTCCAACAAAGAAAAAAAAACAATCTAGATTCGAAAACCAAAATAAAATATAACATGTTCTAGCCACTTAAAAAAAAAAACTCCAAAAAATTGTAAAGCTTTATTTTATACTGTAAATAAAACTTGCCAATATGGCCGGCAATTGGATCCCAGTAACAAGACTTTTCAAATAAAATAAAAAAAATACACACTCGCGTTTATAAAAGTTCTATTGTGGAGTTAGTATTTATTGGGTTCGCCTCTGTAGAGCTTTGATAGGGTTGTCTAGTATCCGGTGCGGATAAATATCCGATTTTTTCTATCGGATATGTGCGGATACCAATATAAATAAATTTATGATCGTGTTAAATTAACGTCGCACCCAAGTAGGCCGTTGCAAAGATAACCGAGCAAAATCGGGATTATAGATTCCATCAAAAACTAGTGCGAGTGCGGGGCTCCTGACCAGACGATGGCTGCAATTTAGAGGACATTAACTACACTTCTGATCCCGCGATAAATGCAACCTACGAGGCCTAAAAATTATAAGGTCATCTGAAATATTTGACTTAAAAAGAAGAAGAATCATGACAAATATTCAAGAAAATTTTCTTGTGTTTAAAAGATCACATAAAATTTAAATAAAATAACATACCTATTACAAAACACGTAAAGGTGTAAACAGGTACATGTGAACATCGCGAATAAATATTTACACCTACTTCTTAAATCAATATTAAAAGGAAGCGGCGTATATTAAATTAATAACACCAATCTCCGTACTCCATATTAATTGACAGTCAGCACATATATAGGTACGTATATCCGAAATTTCTACCTATATCATCCAATATCGTGCGTATGTTTGTTGTGGCTTTGTTCCGCTTTCGTGCCTCTCGAGATGAATTCTCCAAACACAAGTACACTTAATTATAAACAAACACAAACCTGTACTAACATTAATAATAATGTGTCGCGAGTTAATGTAAACGAGATTTTGTAATAGAAATATGTAACATGCGAGATAATTTCCGAGTTAGGTTCTAAGTTAGTGCTAGTATACAAGTGGTTTAAATATGACTGTGATGGATACCTACTTTGCATTTAGTGCTGACTAACTTTTGCTTAATATTCTTTTAAATAATAAAACGTATACGCACTTAGAGATACCGTAGTTTAATATTAACGAAATAATTTTGGTTTTAGAATACTACTGGTGTAATTTGTGCCTGCACTTACGATACGGAATAGATGCAGAAAAATTAAGAGTTCTGATTACTTACTTTTATTACAATACAATAAAATGGTTTTTTTGTGTATTATAAAAATTAATATGTCAGACTAACTTCATTCTAACATAAAAACATCTTTTCCACTCCCTCACACAAAAATCCGAATATCCGCGCATATATCCGCACGCATACCCCTTTCCTAACAAGGTAGGTTACCATTATTAATATAGGGCTGGCCGGCCACCAATTAACCTTTCATTAAAATACTATGTTTGCTACCTCTCCTTTGTAATTTGTATTGTTAGTTACAATTTTAGGACCTACCCTCGAATTTATGCTGTGTGATTTTCAAGTGTTTCTGTTTTTTTTTTTGCTGTTAGGGTTGTGAGTGACATATTGTTATGAGAGTCGAAAAGTCGAAAATACACGTAGTTTAAAAAAATTGCTTTTATTTATTTTTTAATTTATAAAAGTGTGTTAAGTTATAGAACTCAAATGAAAGCTTACATTTTGCAGAACTGTAATGAGTAATGTTATGAATGATGTTATTAAAAAAATATTGCTTTGTTGGTAATAAGTGGGCGTGATTTATTAAATTGCAGGCACAAGAGAATTTAGAATGTATTGTGTTGTTGACGAATGCACATAGAACTGACAGCACCGTACAAATGTTAAAATGATCTACAAAATATTTTACCCCTCAGGTTTCAAGAACTATTTACTTTGGTTACGATTTTTTTACTGGAAAACAAAAAAATACCAGTTTCTGCTCGCGACTTCGTCTTCGACATAACATACCATCACGCCTGTATTCCCCGAAGGGTTAGGCAGAGGTGTAACTATGTGCACTCACAGTTCGCCGGTATGTTTGGGTCCTATGTAATAGCGGCCCAGCCTATTGCCTAACTCATAACTGCTACTGAGAAATCCGTAGAAAAACCCAATAACACTTTTTGCTCGACCTGGGAATCGAACCCAAGACCTCTAGCTTAGCAGTCGCGCTTAGGGCCACTAGGCTAACGAGGCAGTTCGTCTTTGATTAGTTCAAAATTAAGTAAAAGTCTTAAATTATCCCCTGGGTATAGAACACGGTATAAGAATAATATTATACATCCGTATATGTTAAGCTAGATTCTAGCTTAACATATGACTGCTAGAATCTAGCTTAATGCTTGAGAAGGAGGCGGCGGGACGGTTGAGACAGCGGTTCTCCCGTCCCAGCCGCCGCGGTAGACGCTCCGGACGTCGGGAGCCGCGAGACGACTCCCGGCCACCGTAGATACGGGCCTGTGGCCGGTGAGCAATGGGTAGCTCACCGGCTCAGCTCCTTACGTTGCATAACGACAGGCCGTGTCGACGGCGCGTTCGTGTTCCACGCGCGCCTCAAAGAGATGTCAGCAAAAGGAAGGGGCCACTGAGGGCCGATGACTGCCGGGGCTGCGGGTTGTGCGCAAGAGATACCGCGCCCCCGGAACGCAAAGGGCACAAGAAGGAACATGGGTGGGTTTTAGTCAGTAAAACTCTGACACTCCCTCCCGCCCCGCCCAGGGCGGGAGAAGTTATTTGATGATTTCCCACCCAACAAAAAAAAAAAAAAACATGACTGCTACATCAATATCAATAGTTTGTTAAATTTCAGCTAATTCCTTTCAGCCGATTTCAAGGTCGAGCAAAAAGTGTTATTGGGTTTTTCTATGAAATTCTCAGTAGCAGCTCGAAGTTAGGATTTGTGCCCGGTTAATGGCAATAGGCTGGGTGCCTATTGCATAGGACCTAAACATACCGGCGAACTGTGGGTTTACATTAGTGCACCTCTACCTAACCCTGAGGGGAATACAGGCGTGATGGTATGTTTTATGTCCTTTCAGCCGTTTAAGTGCTACAGAGTACCAAACATGCATCCATCCATCCGTCCATTCATCTAAACTTTCACGTTTATCAGTATATTGACAGCATTGAGATAGTCAATTGTCGTTGAAAATTAATTATTTTAAAGGGACATCTATGAGCGCAACAGTTACTTAAAACAAAAAAAAACGGACAAGTACGAGTCGGACTCGTCCTCGGACGGTTCCGTACGTAAGATCATTATAATTTACAGAATTAAATAAATAGTTTATTGATATAAATAAATAGTAAATTAAATTTTTAAAAAATCGTTACGGAACCCTAAAAACAATATTATTTAATCTTACATTCAGGACGAATTTTTACAACTTATATATCCAGACTTAAAAAAACAAATCAACAAAACACAGCCCTCAATAAACTCTCTCCAGTTAACCAACTATTAATTATATCCATGAATAATTCAAAATGGCTGCCTTTAAATCGGCCGTTACGTCTAGAGTTTTGTTTGAAATTAAATAATCTGGCAACCTAATCCAATAATTTAACAGAAGATTGGACTAGATTCTACTCCAGATTAGAAATATTTTATTGGTTTGAGTAATTTATTTATGAACTACGCGTATAGCATGATTCCTTTTATATATTAAGAAATTAATTAGGATTGGTTTGAATAAATATTTAAATTAAGAATAATATTATCTGTAAATCCTACTTCCTACTATTATTATCAATGCGAAAGTTTGTAAGGATGTATGGATGTTTGTTACTCTTTCACTGGCAATAAGATAGATTGTAGTGTGGAATAACACATATAATACTTTTCATCTCGGATAAATGTACGGTTCCCGTGGTATTTGACACGGACGAAGTCGCGAGCAGAAGCTAGTGCCTAAATATTCTGGCCTAAAATAAAACGCCACATATTATATTGCAAGGCTGTCACAAAAATCTAGATGACAATATCTAAAAATCCTATCAAAACCCGATCGGCATGAAAATGGGTTGAAATCGAAGCAATACCAATAGTCCTGGATCAGTAGGGGTAATAAAATCGTCCCGGACCTCTATATGGGAAGGGCATGACCTTATTCTCAAACACTTTGATCCCAGAACAGCGAATCAAATCCCGTGTAGGGATGGGACATGTATCGATAGTTGCATAATGTATCGATTTTTTTGATTTCCATTTTTTTGATTTTCCATTTTCGGTGAAGGTTTTGTTTAAATGGTTTTGACTGCCGTGAATGCGCTGGCCATGACAGTGAATAATTAAACACAAAATAAAAAAAAAATAAGGAACCCCCGACAGAAGAATAAAAGTCCCTACCGCAGCTTACAAAAGAGCTGATAACTTTGAAACCGCTGAACCGATTTCCATCAAACATAGCTAAGACCACTCCTGACTAATTCACCTTTCGAACAAAAAGAAAACTAAATTAAAATCGGTTCATGCGTTCGGGAGCTACGATGCCACAGACACACACAGACACGTCAAACTTATACAACCCCGTCGTTCCTGCGTCGGGGGTTTAAAACGAACATCGTTCAAAATCATCTTTTTGAGATATCAAAAATTAAATTTAACTTATTTATTATATTAGGTAAAACTGTGGAAAATCACGACTTATGAAAGTTTATAAAACAATATAATTGAAACTGTTTGCCCCCTTCAAGTGGCTTCGTATGGAGAAGAATTGACAAGAAAACTTTATACTTACTTACTTAAAAGTATCTAATTTTAATCTTTTTAATAAGTATCCCTAAACATTCTTTACTCGCTTCACCCAGTATCGACAACCGACACATCCCAACCCTAGAAATTATTCCATTAGCTCCTAGAAATTAATTTAATATATTTTAAACTGAGGCTTATCACGACCAAAATACATTCTACCCGGCTAATACGAATATTTGCCGGTCAAAAAGGTCTGTAAACAACAAATTTTAATAAACTGACTTTGTTAAAATGTAAACGGTATCAAACTTCCTTAGTTAATTACGCATTAGGGGTTTTAAAACATTGCAACAATTAGGTAAATTTTGTAACAAAAGGTGTTACTAACATTTACCTTGAATTTGATTATTTTCTGGCCATTTTTTGAACATACAAATTCAGAAACCCTTCCATCATCATCATCTACTTAGCCTTTTCCCAACTATGTTGGGGTCGGCTTCCAGTCTAACCGATGCAGCTGAATACTAATGTTTTACATGGAGCGACTGCTTATCTGACCTCCACAACCCAGTTACTGGGCAACACGATACCTCTTAGTTAGACTGTCTGTTGTGACTAGTCAAAGATCTACGAATGACAGCAGGGACCAACGGCTTTACGTGCTTTCCGAAGCACGGGGGTGTCACACCACCAACTTCCAAACTCCGGGGTGCTACTGAGCAAATCCTAATGGAAAAACTCAATAACACTTTTTGCCCGACCTGGGAATCGAACCCGGGACCTGACGCTTATCAGTCGCGCTTGCAACCATGAGACCAACGGGGCAGTTCAGAAACCCTTCCGAGAATGTATAATTTTTACAACCGAATTTTGGTCACGCTGATTTCTGAAACATACATTCACAAACTCACACATTTTCTCATGGGGGTAGGCAGAAACCACAGAACGCCTTCTGTACCGCCAAGATATTTACATACTCCTTTCGCCTCGTCCACGTTCATACAAGCACGCCGGTTACGAGTACTGGCGCATCCGATGTAGTAATTAATACCAAATTGTTTTTTCGACTGTACTTTCCCGGACACGCAACTCCGTATGTAGTTCTTGTATCATCATTATCCTATCAGCCGAACGACGTCCACTGCTGGACATAGGCCTCCCCTACAAAATACCCACAATGACCGGTCCTGTGCTGCCCGCATCCAGCAATTTCCCTCGACTCTTACCAGGTCGTAGGTCCATCTGGTTAGTATTAGATATGGACCAGTTTTTTTACCAGCCCCAAACGTTAACCACTGCTGTTAACCACAATCTTAAAAGATCGCTACATTATCGCATCATTTCCATATCCCCTCAATCATCACGGTACATACGCCCCTTTTACGCTCAACATCACTTGAAAGCCAGCCATCAGTCTTCCAGCAAAACGGCTCTAAAAGATTCCGCAATATACAGGGTGTTTGATTGAATACATAGACGGACAATTAATAATAACAGGAAAAATAATGTGATCAATTATGGTGGCTGGCGAAACGGTAGTGATGGATCGGGAACACCCTGTACCATCTGTTTAGGAGAGTAAAAGGTGAGGATTTCTCGAAAGGTGGTCGATGTTTTGTTTTGGAATGTTTTTTTTTTGTTTTACAACACGGTTGGTGCAGTGGCTCATCGATTGGCTGCTTCGCTGCGTGTTACGGGTTCGATTTCACACGTTACAAATATTTGTATGACCTACAGATTCCGCGTCTGGTTGTTTGTTTATGTGAGTTTTTTTTATGTTTGTAAATGCACCCACGATATAACAAAAAAACTATGTTTTTAAAATATAATAGTCTTTTTTTTAAATAATTTATTAGGATTTAAGTACAACAAAAAACGAAACATCAGACATTAGAAAAAAACATTTCTAAGATGAACGTTATACTTACAATAAATATTGATGAATTGAAATAGAAAATATACACACCATCACGCCTGTATTCCCCGAAGGGTTAGGCAGAGGTGTAACAATTTACACCCACAGTTCGCCGGTATGTTTAGGTCCCATGTAATAGCGGGCGAGCCTATTGCCATTAACCGGGCACAAATCCTAACTCCGAGCTGCTACTGACAATTTCATAGAAAAACCCAATTACACTTTTTGCTCGACCTGGGACTCGAACCCAAGACCTTAGCGTAGCAGTCGCACTTAGGACCACTAGGCTACCGAGGCAGTCAAATAAAAAATAAACATATTAATTAACTTTTTTATGTCTCTTTTCAATCGCCATCTTATCTTTATCTACTCAATAATATTCCAAAATTAACATTAACACTTTGATAATACTTAATCTCAAAGATCACTGCGCGCACAAATTACAAAAATGATTCTTTTTTTCAATGGAGCGGACAATTCCATTGACTTCAGGTACATTGTTATCTGTTCTCATTCTCATGGTGGAACTGTTTCTTGAGGTCTGCGGCAGTTTTAATGTTATCTAGGTATGAATGTATGCAAGTGTTTATTTAATTTTGTTACTTACTAGTCTTGTCTGTTTATAATACAGACATATTTTTTTCATGGGTCTTGAGTTCAATTCCCAGGTCGAACAAAAAGTGTTATTGGGTCATCTATGAATTTCTTAGTAGCGGCTCGGAGTTAGGATTTGTGCCCGGTTAATAGCAATAGCCTTGCCCCCTATTACATGGGACCTAAACATGGGAACTGTGGATGTACATTGGTATACCTCTACAACCCTTTGGGGAATACAGGCGTGATGGTATGTATATTTTTTACTAATATACAAAAAAAAAAACAAAATGTCGAGGAATCTGGTTATTAAAAAAAACCACACTCATATCTACAGTTTTTTGTAAAGTAATGTAAGATATGAATAAGGAAGAATGTCTAAAAAAAACAACAAAGATGTTAACAACATTAAATAAATCATCAGTCATTAAATAAATTTTAATAAACTTTACCTCTTTAAAATATAAATTATAAGATACGTACACACTAGCCAACACTAGTACAGACAGCGTCATCAATTGGTTACCCTTCTTGCATAGCCGCGCCGGTGAGCAATGGGTAGCTCACCGTCCTTACGTTTAACAAAACGACAGGCCGTGTCGACGGCGTGTTCGTGTTCCACGCACAAAGAGCATCATCAGCATAGGGAAGGGGCCACTGAGGGCCGATGCCTGCCGGGGCTGCGGGTTGTTCGTAAGAGATACCGCGCTCCCGGAACGCAAAGGGAACAAGAAGGAACATGGGTGGGTTTTAGTCAGTAAAAGTCTGACACTCCCTCCCGCCCCGCCCAGGGCGGGAGAAGTTATTTGATGATTTCCCACCCCCCAAAAAAAAATATATATAAACAGAAAAGTGGTTTCGTAGTTAGTTTTACAGTGACAGCTGAATTCACGACAGAATCATGTTACTTCAAAAATAAGGTTCAAAATTTTTCCTTTCAACAAACGCTAGTCAAATCGTATATTTTTTTAGCATCGAATACAAATAGTAGGCCCCAATACAAACTCACACCATAGCTACAGGCTGTAACATTAATACAGGAATTAGGATCGAACGAACGAACGAATGATAAATAATACACCCTGTATCGCTGTCAAGTGACGTCAGTGATCGAATGGCGGCCATCTTGCTTCCGACAAAAGGGACATTCACACCGCATTGGGATAATGAGAATATGAATTCAGGCTTTTGTTTGATAGTATTGGGGTTTATAAAGGACTTATCTATATAACCACAGAAGTAATGCCTCTATATACCTACCTACATATTTCTGACGCCGAGCAACATTCCTGTGTTCTTGTTGAAAATAATTGAATCGATAGAGTGCTGCATACAAAATAAAAAAGTAGACTGGTCATGTTTTGTTCAATAACTAATTAAACTTGATGAAATTTAAATATTTAAAAAAAAATTGTTTGTTTAGTTTTTATATGAGAAACGATTTAACTGTCTTGGATCCCTCAACGAAATTTATCAGAAAAGATTACCGGAGTAGTAAGAAAAGAAGATAATTTCCACTTCCCTTCAAACAAGCAGGAGCAGAACTAGGCCGATAGCAGCAAAGGGATGTTTACAACTGTGTAAAACATTACGCTTACGGGTTCATGACACAGTGCGAAGATCTCGGAGTATTTTACATTTAATATCTTCAAATTTTAAGTAACCCCCGACAGAAAAATAAAAATCCCTACCGCAGTTAACAAAAGAGCTTATAACTTTGAAACCGCTGAACCGATTTCCATCAAACACGCAGAACACTCCCGACTAATATACGTTTCAAACGAAAAAAACGAAATCAAAATCGGTTCATGCCTTCGGGAGCTACGATGCCACAGATAGACACATACACAGACACGTCAAACTTATAACACCCCGTCGTTTTTGCGTCGGGGGTTAAAAATATAACATAATCATTGAAAAAACATAACTATCAGCCATATTAACTGTATCCTCCGTCCAAACCATGTGATATATTATGTGCCATATAATCCACATAACAAACACGAAACTGCAACCCAACACCTCCCGTTGTATAAACAGTCAACCATTGTATACAAGTCTCAATCTAACTGTCCTTAAACCATCTTCCGCGATTGATCAAACTTGAACTTAAGTCTAACTTGCGTACAACATAGTAACTTGGTAGATTATTCACCCCATCCTCTTGTCTAAGTTATGCCAATATGTATTAATTAATTAAGTTTAGCATGTTCTTAAAGTTTTCCGTTATTGATACAATGTTCGGAAATTAATTTATTGTTTGTAAAGCTTCGGTCAAAGTGAAGTGAATTTGTGTTGATGATTATGTTATGATACGATGTGGTAATAATCTATTAGAGACAAGGCAATCAATATATATTCATAGTGTGAAACAAAGTCGCTTCCCACCGTGTGCGACTGTTACGCTAGAGGTCTTGGGTTCGACTCCCAGGTCGAGTAAAAATGTTATTGGGTTTACCTATGAAATTCTCAGTAGCAGATCGGAGTTAGGATTTGTGTCCGGTTAATGGCAATAGACTCGCCCCCTATGACATGGGGCCTAAGCATACCGGCGAAATGTGGGTGTACATACATCGGTACACCTCTGTCTAACCCTTCGGGGAATACAGGCGTGATGGTATGTTAGGCTTTCCGCCGTCTGTCTAACTGCACGTTTAGACCTTTTAAACTACGCAACAGAATTTAATGCGGATTTCTTCAATAGACAGAGTGATTCAAGAAAAAGGTTTATACGTATAAAACATCACGCTACGACCAACGGGAGCGGAGCAGTAATCGAATATGTAACTAAACGCGGGTGACGCGTTTTTTGTTTATTTAAACGCGCTGATATTATTTTTACCCACTTTTATTGACGTCTTTGGTCACTGCTCCGCTTGTGTAAGTTACATATTTGCAGTACCAACGTGCAGAGATTTAGTAGGCAAGGCACAGTTGAACCTAACAACCTCCATAAACCATTTCGGCAATGTTAAGAGACAACTAAGTTTCAGTTCCTTATGACATCTCTCTGTTTATTATCGGTCACTATTATATCATTCCCTAAACCCAAGTATATTAGTCGCCACGAGTAGTGAGCACAGATGTTAAGTTAATTTTTGGTTTCCTTTCGGGGATTTTTGGGGCGCCGACGCTGCACGCGATCGGTCCAACTGACGGATCAATCGCGTGCAGCGTCGGCGCCCGACTACTATACCTTCTTACCTAATGACATATGTATTTCCAAATACGACAGATATTTACCTAGTAACTCAAAAATTCTTCACTAATTATTAAAAAATTGTTAACTAAAAGGCATTCCTGTGCTATACCCTGAAACATTTAAGTTAATCTTAGACAGTACAATTTAGAAAGCGACATTGTTCCTCACTCGGAGTACCTACCTCCGGACCCTTGAAATATATTGTCGTTGTCACTCCCGATACTTTACGATAAAAATGCTCATTAAGTAACAGTGTACTTTTTGAAGGTTTTTAGGGGTCCGTAAAGAAACGTTATTTGGCTTAATATTGTTTTTTTTTTTCCTAGAATTATGGTTAATACCTTCTGCAACTTCCCCCGCGTGGATATATGACGACACGGTTGGCGCAGTGGCCGAACGCGAGCTGCGTGTCGCGGGTTCGATTCCCGCACGGAACAAATATTTGTATGACCTACAGATAGTTGTTCCGGGTCTGGCTGTTTGTGTATGTGAGTTTATATGTTTGTAAACGCACCCACGATACAGGAGAAATTCAAAGTGTGGGGCAACGTTTTAAAAAAAAAAAATTTTCACCAGTATTACGTATTTTTTTATTCGGTGCGGCTATGGTATCACTGTCCATTAGTCGATCTATTGTGATCGCCGCTTGTTTGGCTAAGAGATCGCCGCCAAACCCTGCAGCTGTTGAACTGCAGGATTAGTTTTGGGGCAATCTGTGTTAAGGAACGTCTTTGGTTACTGCTCCGCTCCCGTGTGTCGTAGCGTGATGTTTTATAGCCTAGGCTTTCTATGGGTAGAAGAATTTTCTAAATCGGTTTAGCAGATTCAGAGATTACCCCCTCCGACCTCACAAACTCACAAACTTTACCCCTTATAAGATTAGTAAAGATGAGTGCATCGCCAGTCCTCCTGGAACAAGCGTGGTAGTGCCTTCTCTGTATGAGAAGAGGTTTTTGCCCTGCAGTGAGACAAAGAAAAGGCTGATATTACTATTATTATTGAAAATATTATATTTAGTCCAGTGCCTCATTGGTCTATTATTTTATTGACTTCAATTACAACTCCTCACGATGTTTTTCTTCACCGATGTCAGTAATAACCAAGATAAGCTTAGAGAGTACAAAATAGAAAATAATCTTCAAACCCAGCTCGCGCTTGCCACATTAAAAAAAATCAATATGGTTGCCCAGCATGTCACCATAATTGAGTTGGAAACTTTCCTCGAAGCTAAATACTTGACTTTTCTCAGACATTACAAAGTTTTCTCTAGAGGAATTTTTCCATATTTTCATCTCAATGGTGTTCCGAAAGTTTCAACTTATATTTGACACCTTTTGATGTACTTGTGGAGTAGTTGAGTGATTGGGAGTGAGTCGTGGAAAAGTATTTTTTTTTATAGGTACTGTGTTTCCCGGAATTGGGTATTAAACATTTCGACCGATTTTGGTCAATGGTTACTAGCGAAGTACGCATGAGATATTAAAGTGCACAAGTGTTTGCGCAAACACAGATGCACTGCCTCCTCCCCCAGTTTTGGGTCGGCTATTCAACAAGACCGAGGAGAGATCAGCCGCAGGACCAACGGCTTTACGATCTTTCCGCGTCACGGGGGTGTCACACCACCAAATTAAAAGCTCGGTGAGAAATTCCTAATGGAATAACCCAAAAACAATCTTTGCCCGACCTGGGAATCAAACACCCCACGCTTAGTAGTCGTTAAATTTCGACGTTCTATTCCGTAAATTTGAACCCAATCGCTGCAAAATCTCAATTTCAAACCCTTTGTTCTCACTAATAAACCACATTTCACCTCGATACTTCCAATTATTAGAAAATCATTTGTACGAAATGTATGAGACCGATCACTAATTAATAGTTTTCATATTAATTGGTTTTTCAATTCGCTCATAACTTTCATGATAGGGGTTTTATGAACCGCGCTCTGTGGGTCAGTTTTTCCAAGAGAAATATATGGATGAAGCTGGAAAAACTTCTCAGTGATAGGTATTAGCTTATTATTTAAATTTGTCATTGTGGTTAAAGGATTAGCCAATCGATTTGGTAATCGTACCAAAGAGAATCTTCAACGTGGGGTTTTGCAGATGGCAGCGACCTTCAGTGCCTCTACGGCGTCTCCGTAGACCATGGCCCGCCTTTTATCTTATGCCGCATAATGTCACGTGAGGATCACTGATGTGTCAAATGTCTCGCTGATGGTGGCGTGTGCGTTGGATCCTTCGGCTCCCTTCAAGATAGTTGAGCTAAATGTTGCTGTTGCATTCGTGAACAAGCGCTGTCAGTTGGGATTGGTCATCTCTTAACTGCCATGGCTTACATCTTTTTTACTATTTTTTTTTTATTGTTTTATAATCACCTTCATTGTTTTCAAATATAGAAGCAACAAGAATATTGTAACCAAGATTTTGTAAAAACCAAATTGTAAGAAAAGAGTGTCCGTGAAGTTTCTTGCTCGTTTTTTTCCATGGACACCTACGCTTTGGAACGAGCAACTAGCTTCAACTTTTAAATGTGACTTCTTGACAATGCTAGTGCCTGTAAATGGTATATTTGAAATAAATGCCTCGACTTGGATCTAATGGTTGCATCAGCAGACGGTTTGCCGTAGCTGAATTCTAGATAACAAAAAAATAGTAGCCCAATGGCAACAGGAACAGAGTTCAAACTACCGGTGGCCAGGGCTCCTGAGAAAGAAATCTCCTAATAGTAGGCGAGGTGTCTAGAAGTAAACTAAATTATTATTAGATATCACATGACATATTTATCGCAATTAGCAAAATATTCCTTGCTGTTGTAACGGTTGTCCTAATTTCAGATACCGAACATCGGCCTCCCGCATAGACTAATTCGGCTTTCGCCCCTGGGGGGGATGTCCTAGTCAAAATAACCACACTTGGACGGACTTGTGACTAAAATATAATTTCTTTTAATGCCCGAATCTTTGCTGGATTTGGGAAGATAGGTGACCTATTTTGGAACATGTGTCTTTTGAAAAACAATGCGCATTTTGCTATAACGCCTGTATTTCCCAAAGGGTAAGGCAGAGGTGTAACAATGTACACCCACAGTTCGCCAGTATGTTTAGGTCCCATGTAAGAGGGGGCGAGCCTATTGAAATTTAATCGACATTAGCGCGTTAAAACAAACACACCAAAGAAACTATTCTTCAGCCTCATTATATATTGACTACAATATTTAGGTTACCACATCAGAAACCTCATTACTGTCTGAAATCCATTATATATTTTTCTTACGTATTTAAAAAACCTATTAAAATGTAATACCAGTTTATAAAGGGTTTAGTTTTAACCATAATTCTCTTTAATCCATGGAAATATAAACAATACTGTGTTTACATGACATCCTTATTTTGAAATAACTTCGTAAACGGTCTGAAGTAAGTGGCCATTTTATTAAGCTAGGGCTGCCCTAATCTTCCTTGAATAAATTTGTGCTTTATTTGCTAGAATATATGTATATTGATATGGTAAATGTGACTTTAAGGTTTCTGATAATAATATTTGACTTTCTTGTCGTGCAATTTTTTAATGTAACAGTATTTAAATCATAATAATATAACATACCATCACGCCTGTACTCCCCGAAGGGTTAGGCAGAGGAGTAACAATTTACACCAACAGTTCGCCGGTACGTTTTAGGTCCCATGTAATAGGGGGCGAGCCTATTGCCAGTAACCGGGCACAAATCCTAACTCCGAACTGCTACTGAGAATTTCATAGAAAACCCCAATAACACTTACTTTGCTCGACCTGGGAATCGAACCCAAGACCTTTAGCGTAGCATTCGCGCTTAGAACCACTAGGCCAACGAGGCAGTTATAGCAATAATATGTCGTATTTATTTTAAATATTAAATTTTGGCTTTACAAAAGCGTAAACATTTTTTGTCCTCAATAGTAGTTGATGGATTGACTTGAAATTTTTACTTGACAATTGCATTTTAACAAATGAGTATAAAAATACTTATTTTTAAGACTGAGCCACACCGAAGAGTAGCTTAAGAAAAGCCCAAAGAATATTAAAATTTACGGACAAATCCTAAAAAGATTATGGTCAATCACAAATTGTCTACTTATAGTATTATTGATTATATATGTGATAATATTTATATTATTAAATAAATACTTGAATTGAAATTTAAATATTAAGGTTCTACCAAAGCTTTTAATTGAACTTCGAATGAACGATACAAGTTTTGACGAGTACTGCAATTAGTATCGATGTATCGATTTTAATTCTACATCCCATCCCTAATTACTGTTACAAAAATATTACATAGTTCCATACTAATACTAGTATCATAAAACTAAGAACGTAATACTTACGCGTTCATGCTAGTATTTTTCCAAGAATGTTGCCAGCTGCATCTTAATATTAAGTATCAGTATTTTATAATTTATGCGTGCATGGCTAGGATTAAATTGTCTATGCTAATCCAGATTCTAGGAAGTGCCTACGAGACCTAGGATTATTAGTAAAGCTAGATTAGATTGGAACAGGTTTTAGTAATGTCTTTAAGCTCTTAAGTTGGTACTATTAGGTAAGTAATCGTTTGCTTGTTGGCATGTGTTAGGTCTAGTAATTATAGTCCGAAACTAGTTTTTTTCGGATAAGAGGAGACATATTGACAGGGTCGTGAGTATAAAAAAAAGTTAATGGTCCTGTCTAAAAAAATAATATTAAATACTAATGTTTTTTTGTATTTTTTTTTGTTTTTTATTCGAGATGGGTAAGCTCTTGATTGTAGTCTAGGTCAGAGGTGACAAAGAAATGCTTACCTTTTATTTATTGGCATGAAAATAGAGGTAAATGGTAATTAATATCTAAAGTTTCAACTTTCTGACTAACTCACCGGCTCCTTGATAAGTCAAAAGTGCTTTTATTATGGTTTTACCGAAATAAATTATTTAACTTTCGACTTTACATTAAAAACACGTATCCAATAAGATTAGTAAAACTTTATTAAAATAAAAAATAAAACACATTTTTTTTAGCACTTGACAACCCTGATTTTAGTAATGTATTATAAATACCAATAGCTGTTTATCCAAAACCTACTTTATCAGCAAGCATTAAAGTTTAAATTAATTTACTTAATACGTAACAGTAAAGTTGCTGCTCTTAAAAGTAAAACTTCCAATAATACACTTTAATACCCCACATCAAGGCTTAAAATGCTTTCTTAATAACTTCTAAAGATTACTTTTCAACATACTTCTTACGATAATGTACTTTACTGAGTGGTGATAAGGTATAAAATCGTTTGAAAATCGGAAATTTTTTGCTATAATTATTTCGGTTCCCGGACTTTAATGATAGTGGTTGTCGGTTAGTTCATACAGTAGGATTAATAATTTCCTTCTTGTGGTTAAGAATTCCTTAAAAAGCTGTTGTTACGATTGAGAATGATAGGTATACAGGGTGGATTTTTGAAACGGGTCGGACGTTCTTTTTTTTTTCGTATTTTATAAATTTTTGCGCCGACTGTACATTTTCTTTAAATTCTGTGAAAGTAAGAAGAAAAACCATTTATTGGCACAACTTCAGACTCTAAAAAACAGCTTATTAAAAATAACAAAAAAAATGAATAGGTAATATAGATGTGTGCCCCACTGCTGCGCCAAACAAGCCCAGTTCAGCAATAATGCCAGACCACTTGGGCCTGACGCTGGTTTTCAACTGGACCTTGGAACTGGACCTAGAATACAGTTCAGAATATCTCAAAAAGTTTTGGATGGTCTCCTAGGAACGTTTTCCTGGAACTATAACGGTTAAGGTTCCTGCCCTTAGTGACCCGTCTCAAAGATCCACCCTGTATAGCAATGATAAAGAATACAGGGTGACACATAATATCACATTACTGATAAATACGCAACCTGTCCATCACACTAAGTAATATTGAGTATTTAATATTTTTTTGAACTGCCTCGTTATCCTAGTGATCTTAAGCGCGACTGCGATGCTAAAAGTCTTGGGTTCGATTCCCAGATCGAGCAAAAAGTGTTATTGGGTTTTTCTATGAAATTCTCAGTAGCAGCTCGGAGTTAAAATTTGTGCCCGGTTAATGGCAATAGGCTCACCCTTTATTACATGGGACCGAACAAAAAAGAATCCGCAGGCAATACGATGTGCTCAGGTGACCATGCAACAACAGTACAGGGGTCGTGTGGGGTAAAATATTCAGATCTGGTTTTTGTAAATAAAATGTGGAAAAAGTTGGAACAAAAATCCAAAAAAAAAAAACAATCCAATTCAATCCAATCTTCAATATCCCCATAAACAGAAAGTTTCTAGGTACGATCTAGAACAAAAATGCTCGCAATAATGGATAAAAATAAGCCTCTTATAATATCCTAACCTAATACTTTATCTAATAATATAAAAACAGAACTTTGTATTGCTAAAAATGACCTAATGCCGTTTGTTATTTTGGTCTAATTGACTTCAAAAATATAATACGTATCTGTTAAGCATATATCCAATCGGTCGGTTATTGTCACGATATCGTGACAACGAATAGAATGTATTCAAAAGGATGGGTGTTAAATCACGCACGATCTTTAGCCGAAGCAACCGTTTTGTCCTTTATAAATATGTATGACTAATTTACAAAACGACATAAAATTTTGACTCGATTACAAGTCAATTAGGGACACTATTAAGTTTAATTGACAGACTCATTAGCAAATCCTCATTTAATCAAATATTAGCGTCTGCTTCAGCACGGAGACAAAAACGGGTTAAAATGAGTAGTTTTTTTTACAAAATCATTACATACATTCTTGTTGCTTCTATATGTGATAAAAATGACATTACTAAACAGGTTCACATGCCTAAATAAATTTATCATAACCTTACCATTTTCTTTTTTACATTTGAAGCTTCCTGTCTTCACAAAATAATACCAAATATAATCTCTAATAAAATTGACACTTCTAAATATTTCATCGTTTTACTTGACACTCCAAAAATAGTTGTCACCATAATATGACAATATGTACCTACTTTCCAATTGTTTCAACAATTTCTCAATCACACTACCCTTTTAGGGAATTGTCAAACTGTCTTCTTTATACAAGTCAATGTACTTTAGGACTAAAAACCGGTCAAGCGCGAGTCGAACTCGCCCACGGAGGGTTCTGCATCACTGTACAAAATTTAACACTATATACAAAAAGATACGTTTGTATGAGGACCTCCTTTAATTTTTAACTTACTTTCGCATTTACAATATTGATATGGTTTTGTCGTTTGTGGTTTTTTAAAAACTACTCTGTGAAAATATCACCTAATACGGTTCATGAGATACAGCCTGCTAATACAGGCTGATGGACAGCGGATTGTTGGCAATCTTCAGGTACAGAACCCAAAAAAAATAAGGAAATGTAAAATTTTCAAAACAATTGTTTTGAATTAGCGCTCACCAAACATGGTAGTCACACATGTCAGACTTGTCGTGTTAATTCACGCACTTGTCGCAGTCGCGAGTGTGGAGTGGCTCTTAGCCGGTGACGTAGGGCCACTTGGTAGAGTAAGTCATGAGAGGTAGCGATTTGAAAAAAAATCGGACAAGTGCGAATCGTACTGTCGCACCGATGGTTCCGTACGTGAGATCATTATAATTTACAGAATTAAATAAATAGTTTATTGAAATAAATATATAGAAAATTAAATAAAAAAAAAAAAATCGTTTCACAGACTTCTTCAGAAGTTTGATTTTTTCACAACTTCATGGGACCGTCGACTTGAGTATACGGTTTAAATTTCAACTTTCCGAAATAAAGAGTCTTGATAATAGAAAATAGAAAGCGGTTCATGAAAAAAAAAAAAAAATTGTAATAACTAATATTGTAAAGCTGAAGAGTTTCTTTGTTTGTTGGTGTGTTTGTTTTGGTTGAACGCGCTAATCTCCGGACCTGCAAGTCCGTTTCTGAAAAGTATTTCACTAATCGGGAGCTAACTTATCTTTGACAGCTAAATAATTACATTAATTAAAAAAAATTGTGAGAAAATTCACCTTAGACGATGCCGTAAGCAAAAGGTAGTGCAAAATAAATTATTATCTCATCATACTATAAATTAAAAAGTTTAATTAGTACCCACTATACGTAAATGAATGTAAATTGAATTTTAATTATTTGCAATGCTGTGGAAATGTTTGTTTTATCCATAATTTAATTTGCAAATAAGCCTTAAATATTGTATGAAAACAATAATTATAAACGCAATGAAATCCTTGTTAACACGGTTTTGTAATTAGTTTATTTTTCCTTTGAATATTTACCAGTTAAGGTGCCCCGCCTCTCAATACAAGATTATGGGCAACTGGGCATTGTCAAACTATCTATTTCGTTTTTGTACTTTCAATGTTTATCTTGGACATCACATACATCGGTGAAGGAAAACATCTTGAAGTAACCTGGACTTGTAATAATTATAAGTCTGAAATCGCTAATCCGCTTTGAACAAGCGCGATGAACAATATTCGTAACTTTACTGTATGAAAAATTGTCTTTGCATAGCAGTGGGATATTAATTAGGCTGGTGTTGTTACCAATTCGTGAAACAATATACAATAATAATTTATTTTATATGTTGATCACTGTTTTGCAAGAAAAAGATAACGGAAAGTATCTCGATGGTCTAGGTCTTCTTAAAAACCCAGACGTTCCTCACGAACATACATTGGTCATTTGACCATAGCGTAAAATCAAACTCACTTTAAAACACATGCCAAATCGCTTCCTCTCCACTCATCGCTACCCGCTCACACTGTGACCGACAAAGGCTGTTCACCTCACTTGTCTCGCCGCTAACTCAACACGCACTTGAGACAAACAGTGTTTAATTAACCACTGATTTACGTCTCAGATATTATTGGTGTCAATTAATGAACTCAATGTCTTTTGTTTAAATCGATCAATTTGTGACATTTCACCAAGGACAAGGGTGATTATTCTTCAATAAATTAAGCGGTCTATTGTGTAAAAATCTCACCCGTTGAATGTAATTGAGGTGTCATCTTACTTGTTGCTAGGAATTGACAACTCATCTCAAGGTCACTTTACCTAAATTTACAGAGGGAGACTTTTACAGAATAGCAGTGCCGCGGGTTGTTCGAAAGAGATACCGCGCCCCCGGAACGCAAAGGACACAAAAAAGAACATTGATGAATTTTAGTCAGTAAAAGTCTGACATTCCTTCCCGCCCCGCCCAGGGCTGGGGAAGTAATTTGATAATTTCACATCCAAATAAAAGTGCTGCGGTGCCAGTGTAATTACAGGCATTTGCAAAGCTTCTGGTGTTACAGATCTCTATAGGCAGCGGTGACCATTTAACATCAGGTGAGTCGTCGGCTTGATTGCCATTAAATGATATAAAAAAAATCTTGCGCATATCTTTACGGATATCTCATGCATCACCTGTTGTGTTTTGCTCCAAAAATGAAACATGAAACATACAATTTACCTTGTACCACACGACAAATCGCTTGCGTTCCGTTCCCCGCTACCCGCTGACAGTGCCACCTACAGAGTTGCAGATTCAATGACCTCAGCGTGTCTCGTCGCTAACTCCACACCCACTTCAGACAGTGTCGTATTAGCAACCAATATACATCCATTGTTTCTTTTGTTTATGCCTAAATTATTAATAACTAGTTTCTGCTCGCGACTTCGTCCGTGTTAGGTTACGTGTTTGGTTACTGCTCGACTCTCGTGAGTTGTAACGTGATGTTATATAAACTATACTGTTCCTCATTAATCTGGCTACCATATACAAAAAGACATTTTCCAATCAGACTGATAGTTCTAGAGATTAGCGCGTTTCAACAAACAAACAATATCTGCCAATTAGATTTTTAGTGACTTTGAAATTAATAAATAGTTACTCGTGTGATAAGTGACGTCACAGGTTGCTCTTATTATAAATGTATTGCAAATCGCATTTAGACAGCTCATAAAAAGTACGCCAATTAATTGGAGTTGTCTGCTGCTCAACACAAACACAGGCAAAACAGATTAGTAGGGGTGAATTGGTACGAAACTTTAAAATGGATTTAAACGTTGAAATAATATAGTTAACTTATTCGTTAACTATAAATCAGATTAGAGTTCTTTTTGGCAACAAACTATATTATTTCTAAGTTAAAATCTGTTTTAAAATTTCGTCCCGATTCACCCGTGCGTCCCTTTTGACCCCGTTTGACGGTGCTACTAATACAGACTATTTTAATTACAATATTAGTAAAGGGCTTTTTAAACTTGCCAGTCAATCATGTGACATCAATGGCAGTTGTTAAAAGCGCCTTTTAATCATAAAAAACTCACACATGGCAATGCAAAAAAAAAAATATATTGTTAAATGAGATTAAGTAAAAACATCTGTTAGCTATGTCAACATATGTATCTGCGCAAGAGTTGACAATGTGACCATGAACTCAAACGGCGCAGGCGTCGATTAATCCGACACCTACATAAGACTTCTCGTGATAGCTTAGTGGTTAAGGGGCCCGCTTCTAATTCACGAGGTTGTAGGTTCGCAACCAATGTGACTTTTTCAGTTTCATTTCATAGGGAGAAAGCAAGAAAGAGGTAATGTTTGTAAGGTTGTAGGGGGTAATCTCTGGATCTACAGAACTGATTTTGAAAATTCTTTTATCCATAAAAAGTCACGTTATTTGTGAGTGCATCACGCTACGACACGCGGGAGCAGAGCAGTAACCAAAGACGTTATTTAACACGGGTGAAAATATCCACGCAGAAGAAATTGCGGGTAAAACCTAGTACATTATAATTATGTATTTCGTTTGAACGCGTTAATCTCCGTAACTACTGGTCCGATTCTGATAATTCTTTCGCATATAGGAAACTATATTATCCCTTAGTCCTATAAGCTACCATTTATTATTAAAATAATTAGGGATTCGTAAAAAAATTACGCTAACGAAATCGTCAGAAAAAGCTAAATAGATAATTCCAATAATTCCACAAATCTTTTGTTACAGTTCTGGTGGTAGTGACTGCCTTCCAGCAGCAGTACTTCAGGGTTGTGCCTCGAAGTCTGAGGGTGCACGAAGGAGGTGAAGCTGTACTGGAATGTGCTGTCGCCAACTTGGCAGGACAGGTGCAGTGGGCCAAGGATGGGTTTGCACTTGGTAAGTAATATTTTTAAGGATACACCGGATTTTATGCTGGACCAGCTTTTCATTTGATAATTAACTTTAATATTACTCGTAATAGAGTTGAAAATTGCGAGAATTGTCCGGAATTATATCTAGTACACAATTTTGAACTTTATTTGTGGCATTATTACTCTTAAATAATAAAATGAAGGGGTCTGTTTGTAACGTCAAAATTACAGCTTGATATAAAATGAAATATGATTTACGTGAAAAACCATTATTTTTTTCTGTCCGTTTGTTGGTTTGTTCCTGCTAATCTTACAAGGACACTTACTGCCAGATAGCTGATGTTACTAGGAGTAACTAAGGCTAGTTTTCAAATAGAAAATAATTAGGGTTCAGTGGGACAATAATAGGCGATACTATTATCACCAATTTTACAATTATATAGAAGAAACTGACTGAACTGCCTCGATAGCCTAGTGGTCCTAAGCGTGACTGCTACACTAGAGGTGTTGGGTTCGATTCCCAGGTCGAGCAAAAAGTGTTATTGAGTTTTTCTATGAAATTTTCAGTAGCAGCTCGGAGTTAGGCTTTGTGCCCGGTTAATGGCAATAGGCTCGCCCCCTATTACATGGGACCTAAATATACCGGCAAACTCTGGGTGTACACTGGTACACCTCTGCCCAACCCTTCGGGGAATACAGGGGTGTTGATATATACTAGGAATATCACACTAACCCACCGCTCACAATAGGCAATGTCAAGACGAGTACCCTGAAAATTATGTTAATTAAAAACATATACGCTCACAAATCCCAGGTTAAGTTTTAAACTCAGCATTATAATCAACGTTAGACCTACTTAATGATATTAGTTATGAACCTAACTTAGTCCATTGTTCAGGATTAAATGTTCCAGCAAAGGTTTATTGGCTTAATTAACTTTTGGTTCTAGAATAATCCCAGATTACATAGAAATTAGGTACGAGGGTAAATTAGAAAGGATTTTATATATACTGGATATATTGCGATGACATGATAGAGGAAAAAAGTCTATATACATACATACATAAACTCACTCCTTTCCCCATGGGGGTAGGCAGAAACCAAAGTACGCCACCTGCTACGATCCTTACATACTTCCTTCGCCTCGTCCACGTTCATACATCTGTTCATACAAGCACGCCGGTTACGAGTATTGCGCACCCGACCTTTCTGTAGAACCTCACCAATTAGGTCAGGGTAGGTCTTTTTAGGGCGTCCTCTCCGGGTTGCCACTCACATCTGCCATCCTTTTAGTTAGTCGCCTATCACTCATCCTCTCAACATGACCGAACCATCTAAGCATATTCTTTTCTACTTTTTTTGTCACTACATCCTCTTTTAATCCGCAACGTTCTCGTATAATTTCTAAAGTCTGTATGTCTGATAATGATTAGGTTCAGATCTGCAACAACAAGCCATGTCAAAATTCTCCTATTTTTCGAAGTAATTCATTGTAATAGCTTAAAAGCCTATATAATAATAATAAACCATTCATGCTAAAGAAGAAGATAAAAAGCAGAAAGAGAGAGAGAGTAGAGCTCTTTGTGAAGGAGCTCGTCCGGGGAAGTACTACCACCAGTTCCAGTTTGAAGGGTATGGGTGCCGGTGAAATTACAGACACATGAGACATTTTAACTTTGTATCTGGGTGACCACTTATCATCAGGTGGGCTGTCGGCTTGTTTGCAATCCAATGATAAATAAAAAGCTCAAGTGGATCGTACCTACAACTATCTACCTACGATTAAAAACTACCTTGGGTTCCCTTCTCATACGCCGAGAATCCCAGGGTCCTACGCGCCTTCTCAAATTCCCGGCAGAATCACACAGCTACTGCGCCAACCATTCAGTTCTAATTCGCGTTAAACACACTTGACCATCACTATAATCGGGTAACCAGACGTCCAGTCAATGTCAGGTCAATCCAGTTTCAATGCACACCAGCATCAATCCATCTTGTTCACTCCTAATCCGTGACTCCAAATCATTCGGTCCTACGCCCAACAACCAGTGAGCGAATTTCTGAACTGAATGTACATTTATAGTCAATTGAATGTGAACTGCTATGTGACGGGATTTGCAGTTACTATAGACTAATTACTATGGCTTAAGTCGTGAGTGACAGCGATTTTGGGGGCTGGTCTAAATACCCAATCTTTACCAAGAAATAAAATTGATGTGTATATTACTTCTTCCAAAAAAAAAAATGTCAAAATGACACTTTCTTACAACCGATTTTTTAAATTATTGTCTGCCTCGTTAGCCTAGTGGTTCTAAGCGTGACTGCTACGCTGGAGGTCTTGGGTTCGATTACCAGGTCGAGCAGCGTTATTGGGTTTATCTATGAAATGCTCTGTAGCGTCTCGGAGTTTGGATTGGTGCCCGGTTAATGGCAACAGGCTCGCCCTTTATTACATGAGACGTAAATGTACCGGCGGAATGTGGGTGTGCATTGGTACACCTCTGCCTAACCCTTCGGGGAATACAGGCTTGGTGCTATGTGTGTTGTCTGTCTACCTGTGTGTTTGTTTCGCTGAAAACCTGAAATGGCTAAACTGGTTTTGACGGAACGTTACTTTGTCAAAGCAATGCTATTTTACCAAACGATGACCATAACTCAATTGTTTTATTACAAATACCAATTAAGACTATAGGTTCCTACAGAAAATTGATATTCCAAAATTCCCAGTAGCCTATACTGAAACTATGAGCACTTGACAAACAAAGCCGAATGACCTGTTAATTCAAGCTAAAAGCGCTTTCAAAAGGGGCTAAAATTGATACATACAGGATACATTTGACCTCTACTGCTTTGATCATATCGATAGTACCGTTCACTTCGCTCTCTGATCTCAATAAGCATACTGTACTGTATCATGGTATCAGCTCAGAGCGTTCACAGTTAGCGTCAATTGATAGCAAAATGCGAGGTGACGGCGCGCAGCGACGCTAATTACTGGGTAATAGGTTATAAGCGCCAGCGATATACGGGACCATTTACGGGGGCTAAGTAGCAACTTAGATTCTATCTATTTAAAAAAATGAAAAAGAATCAACAGCGATTGATTTGCTGGTTATCACCAAAGTAAACTTTACAGTTGATTATAAATTCCTCTGTTGTTGCTACAGTACAATAAAACTAGCAACTAAATTCAGAATCGTCACGCATAAAGGCAATGCTAGTTCAGTCCCTTATCCTCCCCATACTTGATTATGGCGATGTGTGTTACTATGACCTGAATGCAGATCTTCGCAATAAACTTGACCGACTTCTTAATAACTGCATTCGATTCGTATTTAATCTCCGCAAATATGACTATGTGTCCGCACTCCTGTCGCTCTTAAAATGGTTGCCCATCAGACAGCGCAGGGCGTTAAGGGCTTTGACTACCTTGTTCTCTCTTTTAGACAAACCTAGTTCTCCTTCCTATCTGACTTCTGACTATCAATACTTGTGCTCTGCACGCAGTAAGAATCTTCGCTCAAACCGCTCAAAGAAACGCCTCCGCTTATAGCTTGTACCATCGCATATTGCGGTAGTCGTATGGGTCACAAGCTCTGTTGTTCTATAGCAATGGATTCAACGGGAAATCCTATTGAAAATCAGTGGTATGTCGTCGTTGCTGTATTCCGTCCTTGCAGGCTCCCTTTGGCTCATAGAGTCATAGTGGAACAATGCGGCCATGATTATATAGTGGTAGGAAAAGCTGAGTGCCAAAGCGAGTATGTGCGAAGACATGAAATAGTGGGTAGATATATTTGTACAATCATCTTCGAATACCTACCGCTGATCTATTCTGTGAATATCTTCCTCGATGAGTTTATGTGAAGTGAGTTTGAGGTGATTTGTCATCCTATTTGGTGCTAGGGATTGGCGGCTCACTTTAAGCTCACTGCATCGAGGTTAGATATTTACAGAATAGCATGCATTTTAATACAACTCTAGCAACTGATATTTGGTTACTGCTCCACTCCCGTTGGTTGTCCCTTGACTTTATACGTGGCGTATAGTGTATGCCATTTCTCACGAATTTGGCTATCATCGATTCATCTTTAAAAGGGCTTAATTTTGTATTAAGTGACTTACAATTTAAACTGTAAAGAAGAAATATGGTAGCATAGGTATGAGACAGACGTCAATCCTACTGCCTGGATTATAAATGAAAATTTAGGAGGATGGATGGATACATGTTTGTAACTCTTTTACGCTTGAACGGCTGAACAGATCTGGACGAAATTTGGCACTGAGATAGATTGTAGTCTGGAATAGCACATAGGCTACTTTTTATCCCGGAAAAATATTCGGTTCCCGTAGGATGATATATTAACTTTGATGTGGACAAAGTTGCGGGCGGAAGCTAGTTAATTAGTTATATTTTTTAGAATAGAATTAGATAGTTACAAGCCCACAAATATGCATCAAATGATTGAGAAAAACCAATCACTAAAGAAAAAAAAAACAGCATGTACTACTAAGTAAGTTTCTCTGTGTGTGTGTGTGTGTGTAAACATAATATTTGCTCAAGAGTCGTGACTATACGGAAAACCTCATATTCCTAATGGATGGCTGAGGTACTTTCAGTGTCACAGCACTTATAGGAATCACATTTAGTTCATGTGCATGTTAGATGTTGATTCAGATCTCGAGCACTGTGCGGCGTTTCTAATTTCAAATCTATTAGGGATGTGTGTTGTTGGAATACTGGTGTAGTGTTCAATGTGTTGTGTATTGATTTGTAAAGTAATCTTAATATTGTAACTAGTCGCTACACTACCGAGTTGGGTTGCGATTTTGTTTGTGACAAAGGCAAGCCTGCCGACGGCCCACCTGATGTTAAGTGGTCACCGCTACCTATAAACCACTGCAATACCAGGGGCCTTGCAGATACGTTGCCATCTTAGATACAAAGTTAAAATATCTTATTATTAAAATGTTTTATTGTGTATACCGCGGTTTATGCGTAAATTATAGAGCATGTGGTGCTCTTCTATAAGTGATGAGGCACTTCGACTTAAGCTTGAATGTACAATTACAATGTAACAATGTACTCATTGTTGAAGAGCCAAATAAAATAAATAAATAAATGTCTCATATGCCTGTAATTACACCGGCACCAATACCCTTCAAATTGGAACACAGGTGCGGTGCTTTGTGGCAAAATAGGTATGGTGGTAGTACTTCCCCGGACGAGCTCCTTCACAAAGAGCTCTACTATTGTTCGAAAGAGTCACCGCGGCCCTGAATCGCAAAGGGCATTAGGAGCAACACAGATGGGTTTTAGTCAGTATCTGATCGAGTCGTGAAATACAAAGTATCCTATGGCCTTTCTCGGCGTTCAAACAAACACCGCACTAAATTCCGTCAAAATCGGTTCAGTGGTTTAATTGTGAAATCGTAACAGACAGACTGATAGACTTACTTTCGCACTCATAATATTACTAGCTTTTGCCCGCGATTTCGTCCGCGTAAATGTCGGATATATTTAAAATTCAATCATGAATCAAAAGACACATGGCGCTATCTATTGTAATAAGAATGATTGAAGTTTTCCTCGGGAACTGTACTTTTTTTCGGGATGAAGGGTACCCTATGTCCATTTCTGTACACCTGACAACGTATATGCAAAATTTCAGGATAATCGGTTCAGTGGCTTAGGCGAGAGGAAACATACTTACTTTCGCATATTAGCTAAGATAGTTAGTATGAATTAAGTAATTCATCACTTAAGTACATTTCCAAATCGCTGTCGCTTACAACTTGGGCTACACACTGCGTCAGCCGTATGGGTCACAGCATCTGTATGCCATGACATCGGATTCAATGGGATTTATCAGCTTCACGTCTACATTCAATGCAACGGCTTACTGAGTAACGATAGAGGGGGCACCCTCTCCCTTCTCCACCCTTCCCTAATGGCTTGAAAATGTAACTAGAATTCATTGACGGGATCGAATTTACAGCTCAACTAGAGAGAGAGTAAAAGAGATTAGCCTGTTGAATTAGCTTGACTTGACTTCTCAGGGTGTACGGTATTTCCAGTGGGGGGTGCGGATTACGTGTGAAGTTAATATCGGCCCAAAATCGTGGAAGCAGGAGTAACCATGAGGTTGTTAAAGTGTCCGATATAACCCTCCGTTCTACCCAGACGGAGTGTTACCTTAGGGATTTCACCACGAAAAAAGGAAAAGAGATTTAACCGATAATCATTAGCTGGTGGTATAGAAGTTTGGTGTAACCTACCACGTGATGGGTCGAGTTAACTACTAAAATAAACTGTCTACTCGTAATCTGCCCAAGATACTGGTGGTACTGCCACATTGGATGGCAATGCTTAGTCTCTGGACGAGGCAAAAGCCAGCCCTTTGGTCATGGAAACCAGCAAGCTCATTAATAAAAATATGACCTGTTCCATACAGTTACCAATCCAGCTAATATCCTATCCTACTTAATATATTAAAAATGCGAAAGTTGGTGAGGATGGCTGGATGTTTGTTACTCTTTAACGCTTAAACGCCTGAACGGATCTGGATGAAATTTAGCACTGAGAAAAACTGTAGTGTGGAATACCACATAGGTTAGTCTTTATCTTGGAAAAAAAGTACGGTTCCCGTAGAATAATATATCAAATTTGGTTGAACTTTGTATAAAACAGCTTATCTTTTTAAGAACAAATCGACACTAAGTTTTATCCGTTTTCACCGCTTTCTTCCGAAAAATCTACATAGATTAACATAACATAACATACCATCACGCCTGTATTCCCCAAAAGGTTAGGCAGAGGTGTACCAATGTACACCCACTGTTCGCCGATATGTTTAGGTCCCATGTAATAGGGGGCGAGCCTATTGCCATTAACCGGGCACATATCCTAACTCCGAGCTGCTACTGAGAATTTCATAGAAAAACCCAATAACACTTTTTGCTCGACCTGGGAATCGAACCCAAGACCTCTAGCATAGCAGTCGCGCTTAGGACCACTAGGCTACCGAGGCAGTTAGAGGCTAGATAGATTAGATAACGACTATTATCAGTGACCTCTTAAAATAACCGCATCTTTCAAACTGACCTGGGAACGTCTCGAAGTTCTAATCGCGTGTCAGTATGTGTAACCATTCTATCAATTAACGATTCAATCGCGAATCGTAACGATTCTCCGACCGTCTGTAACAAAGCGATTGCCACGGTGTTCACAATAATTTGGTCTATAATTACGATTCTTGCAAAATCGATTTCTTTTTTTTTCTGGGTCTTTTACCTATTGTGATACTTATTGAGGATTACGGTCCAGCAGTTGTGGTCGTTTTCTGATATTTTGTTGGGCATTTTTAAGTAGGATTCGGAACAACCCTTATTCTTGGACTTAACCAGGAAAGAGGTCATTACACTTATGAACAACTTTTTAACCGACTGTAAGTTATCAATTCGACTGTAAGTTTATTTTTATTTTTTTATGTGTTACGCGAATCGATTTTGATGATTTTTGATAGGTCATATTTGAAGGTGGTCCCATATAAATTTTATCGAACTGGTTGAGAAGTTTGGTAAAAAAAATCTGAAAAAAATATGTATATCCAAGTAAACGTATTAGCGTATTCTGCTTTCTTGTGACTTTTAAGTGGTGTCTTGTTGATTCACGTAGTATAACTGTTCCTTCATGGATTTAGATGACAGGAAATTAATACTAAAAAGCGAATTGGAATATCGGTATGTACATAAATCGCGAAAAAGAAAATGGTTTACAATCATGAGTACAATCGTTCCTTTTCATCCATTTCTGGTTAATACTTAAAGAATAACATTTTAAATTTTTCCAATATTCTGCCAATCTTAATGGAGCTTAAGTAAAAAAAAATTTGTGCGATTTTTGGATATTTTACAGTAACTCGAAGAACTATTCTTAAAGCGTAACAAACACACAAACAGATAGAGTTACTTTCGCATTCGTAATACCTATATTAGTTTGGAAGTATGTATTAAATATGACAATAAATAAACATGATTTATCGACACTAATATTATAAAACTGAAGAGTTTGTTTGTTTGGTTGAACACGCCAATCTCAGGTTTACGGTTTGAATTGAAAAATGTTTTTTGTGTAGGATAGCTCATTTGCCGAGGAAGGCTTTTTCGGCTTAACATCACGCTACGACACTCGGGAGAGGAGCAGTAACCAAAGACGTAACTTAACGCGGCTGAAAAAACCTACGCGAACAAAGTCGCTGGTAGAAGCTAGTTTTAGCAATAAAATTAGGATTCCGTGCAACTAAATTAAAACCCCGCATACCAACGATCATACAACCAAAGTCGCGGTCATATGTACACAAATTAAAATCCCCTTTTTCGTCTTTCCAGGATACTCCTCGGTAATCCCGGGCTACCCTCGCTACACGATGTTTGGGGACCGACGCCATGGCGTGTACAACCTTCGGATAGTGAACTCCTCACTGGAAGACGACGCTGAGTATCAGTGCCAGGTCGGGCCTGCGCAGATGCATAAGGTCATCAGAGCCAACGCGTCGCTGACTGTTATATGTAAGTACTTAGATAATAATGATTACTACGTACTATTTAACTGACTCTTTAGCTTAGTGGTCCTAAGCGCGCCTGCTACGATAGAGGTCTTGGGTACGATTCCCAGGTCGAGCAAAACATGTTATTGGGTTTTTATATGAAATTCTCAGTAGCAGCTCGGAGTTAGGATTTATGGCAATAGGCTCGCCTCTTATTACATGGGACCTAAAACATGCCTGCGAACTGCTAGTGTATATTGGTACACCTCTGTCTAACCCTTCGGGCAATATAGCCTTTTCTCAACTATGTTGGGGTTGGTTTTCAGTTCAACCGGACGCAGCTGAATACCAATGTTTTACATGGAGCCACTGCCTATCTGGCCTCCACAGACCGCAACCCAGTTACTGGGTAGGTAACATGATACCTCCTGGTGAGACTGGTTGTCAGACTCCTTGGCTTCTGACTATCCGTAACGACTGTCAAAAATCTATGAATGACAGCCGGTAACAACGGCTTTACGTGTGAACATGCTTGATTTCACTGCTTCTTGTTAGCTATTACCGTTTATCTTGGCAATAATCATTCTATTCAATTCAACCATATTGTTTTATTCTATTTTATCATTCACATTTACACATCTCATCAAAGGTACAACCAACTCCTAATCAGCGACTTCTTGATTAACTTTACTGCCTCCCCCCCGTACTGGTCCCCTTGTGTAATTTTTTTATGACGTCATAAAGACTTGACAATTTTCTCTACATAATGACCAAGAAAGGTTTTACTGCTTTACCTTTTTTAATTATTGTGAAAAGATAAGAACATTATCTCTGGGAAAAGTGCCTTTAGTAATTTTGACATGGTGAAGAATAGCCTCGTGGTTAAGACGGCACCTCTCTTGTATGAGGCTGTGGGTTCGTAACCGGGCGGGGGCAATTACCAATGTGACTTTTTCTATTTCATATGTACTTTTTAAGTTTATCTTGGACGTCACTGCCTTTGGTGAAGGAAAACATCGTGAGGAAACCTGGACTTAAAATAAAATGTAAGTCTGAATGGCAGGCGTGGTGATCAGTACTCGTGCCTTCTCTGAATGAGAAGAGGCCTTTGTCCTGTAATGGGAAAATAATCAGCTGGTATTATTTATGATAATTATATATTCTCTAGACCGATTCCGACCACGGCGGCTAATCTTTATTCAGACTAGCCAGGTACGCAGGAGATATTATAGTGCACAAGTGTGTGCGCAAACACAGGTACACTCCCTCTTCCCTAACTCTCATAGTCCGATGGGACGGCAATCCGACACAACTGGGAAAAGATCAGGCACAGGCCCAATGGCTTTACGTGCTTTCCAAAATACGGGGGTATCACACCACCATCTTCCAAACTCCGGAGTGTTACTGAGAAATTGTTAATGGAAAAAACCAATAACACTTTTTGCCTGACCTGGGAATCGAGACCAACGACGGTTTAAAGAGCTAGTTACATAAGCTATACTGTCTATCGGTCTATTTAGTTAAACATTGCACACCAGGAATTTCTCCTGTGTCGTGTACGCGTTTACAAACATACACATACAAACGACTAGTCGTTGTTTGTTTGTTTGTCTCTGGGATATCAAAGCATTTGCAAGGCTTCTAGTATTGCAGATGTCTAGGCACCGATGACCATTCAACATCAGGTAGGCCGTCGGCTTGTTTGCCATTCAATGGCATAACAGACAGTGCCTTTTCTTACTCAACGATAACCAGTGTAAAGAGACACATAACTGTTTCGGAAATAACATATTCGCGACTGCTACGCTAGAGGTCTTGGGTTCGATTCCCAGGTCGAGCAAAAAGTGTTATTGAGTTTTTCTATGACATTCTCAGTAGCAGCTCGGAGTGAGGAATTGTGCCCGGTTAATGGTAATAGGCTCGCCTCCTAATACATGGGACCTAAACATCCGGCGAACTGTGGGTGTACATTGGTATACCTCTGACTAACCTTCCGGGCAATACAAGCACAAATCATCAAACCATATACAGCCGTCCTCTGCTGACCGTAGGCCCCCAAAAAGCGCAAACCATCCCGGTCCTGGGCAGTCCGCATCCATCCGCTGCCCGTCAGATTCTTTAAATCGTCGATTCACCGTGCAGCAGGGCATCCCAAACTACGTTTTCCTAAACGTTCTCCACTCCAACACGTGTCTGATTCATCGACCGTCTATCTGTCTGCAGACGTGTCCGGCCCACTACTATATCAGCGTACTAATTTTACGACCAATGTCGGCAACTTCAGTTAAGTTTTAAATATTCTATGTAAACTTTAAAAACACCACTACCTCTCATAAGTATAATAAATGTGCGTGTTACATTACGTGGTACAAAATACAGTGATTTTTCACATTCCAAAATAAACCAGCCAAGTGCGAATCGGACTCTCGTACGAAGGGTTCAGTACGATTATCTATAAAATCGGCAAAAAAATCACGTCTGCTGTATGGGAGTCCCCCTTCAATATTTATTTTATTCTGTTTTTTAGTACTTGTTGTTGTAGCCGCAACAGAATTACATCATCTGTGAAAATTTCAACTATCTAACTATCACTATTCATGAGAAATAGCCCGGTGATAGACAGACAGGCAGATGGACGGACGGACAGCGGAGTCTTAGTAATAGGGTCCCGTCTTACCCTTAGGGTACGGAACCCTAAAAATAAGTTCTAAGTTTCCTAGTAATAATTTTTGTTAAAATTATTTGATTTGATGGGAAATATTAGTAGTTAACGGTTGTGGCATATGTCTTCACAACCCGTATATTCTTAACAACTTATCCTTACACAAATAGACTCAATATTACATTCAGAAGGATTCATAAACTTTGAAGATCTTGATTTTTCAGATTTTCAACTTTGATTGTTCAACAACATAAAGTTTCAGTTATCCGCTAAAATCCCAAACTAATCCAAAAGTAATTAAGCCTACAAAAGTCTTTAGAATAATCTTTTGGCGCAATTATTAGGACTATAAGTTGACTCGTGATCTTGATATCTACTCGTTTTATTTATTACTAGCTGGTGCCCGCGACTTTGTCCGCGTGCTTTTTCTTTGTGGATCCTTCATTTTTTTAATTTAATTTATAGCCATTGTTACTCTCTGGTAATGTAGCTTTTCATAGGTGTAAGATTGTTTTAAATCGGTTAAGTCGTTTTTAAGTTTAGCCATTGCAAATGAACATACAAATCTTTTTTTTAATATTAGCTTAGAATATGAAGATTTTAAATCTTAACAAATTAGAGACATATGGGCCAGTTATTTCAAAAATAAAGATACATTTATTACCGAAAGAATTCTTAATAAGTGTATGTAAATTTTTTCACGTTCATATAGAAATCTGTGTAGAACTGCCCTTTTTATTTGTGATAAGATTACAAAAATAATGTTTATGGGGAAAGCAAGAAACATTTCATATTTTACAATGTTGAATCTGTTTAAATACACTAATCAATGAAAAAAAACTTGTCAGTGAAGTACCACAAAAATATTACCCACACACCGTGTCGTGGAGAAAATGTGAAAATATTCAACCGCAGTTTACGGCGGTCACAACACACGGTTTTTTTCGAGATAACTTATCGCAATTTAACTTGGAAGGTTACCGGCTGCTTAACCGGACTTTTCTGTGCTGCCTAAACACACTAGCCTCTTGCAGTCTAGCCGGTATTTAAGTATTTAACTAAGCGATTAAACGCTAAGGGCACCCTCTGTGGGGTACAGACCTCGGCTTAGGGCGTCGCCGGGGGAGAACAGCAAGCGACAGGCCGGGTCAGATCTAAATACACGCTAAGCATGCAGCGGTACTAAAAACGGTACGAATATTTTTCGTCTCACTCACACTATCCCCGTCTTGCTCGCGCTTTGTCGCGCGCCACAGCCTAACATTTATTACCATCTCCAACATTCGCGGAGCAAAAATTCCGGGATGTAACATTTCAACCCCTTATTACGAACAATTACACGAAAAAGTGACGTTTCAATATTTTTAACCCTACACTGCGTGCATAATATATTTTATAGGTTCCATATAACCTACCCACAATGACACGGGGTGGTTATAAAACATAATATGGTACTCGGTTTGCGCTCGTAAATTTCCTAATAACATCCCCTTCTAGGGGTTGACATTCAATTTGATGTGAATTTTTTATTATTTTCACCCCGCTTAGTTTATTGGTTTCAACCCCAAGGGTTGCAGGTTCCGAATATGTGTGAAATATTTTCAGGTATATGTGACAATTGGACCGTTTATAGCAGACGGGTAGACTGATTTTGAGGGATATTCGGAGGGGTGAAAGCTGTATCATGTGTTTTGTGAATAGCATTGCTGGCATTTTCGTGATTGAATCGAGGAGATGATTTGAGGGGTGCATTGGTTTGGAATTTATTGTTGAAATGATTCCATGTTCCTATTTTCTTTTGTAGGTTATAAATACCCACTAGAAGACCACTCGATAATTTTTTTTTTTTTTTAATCTTGTTGGATGGCTAACAAGCATATTTGTGTAGGTAATATATATTTAGTCTCAGTGGTTAAGGAGCCTGCTTCTCATTCAGAAGACTGTGGGTTCGTAACCGAACACGGGCAAGTACTAATGTGACATTTTATCTTTCATAAGTACTTTCTATGTTTATCTTAGACTAGTTTCCGCGTTAACTGCCTCGTTAACCTAGTGGTCCTAAGCGCGACTGCTACGCTAGAGGTCTTGGGTCCGATTCCCAGGTCGAGCAAAAAGTGTTATTGGGTTTTTCTATGAAATTCTCAGTAACAGCTCGGAGTTTGGATTTGTGCCCGGTTAATGGCAATAGGCTCGCCCACTCTTACATGGGAGCTAAACAAACCGGCAAACTGTGGGTGTACATTGGTACACCTCTGCGTAACCCTTCGGGGAAAACAGGCGTGATGGTATGTGTATTAATTTTACATTTGACAATAATATCCTGCTATTATTATAATAACATTAAGGATGAATAATACAGGTTGTAATTATGCCCGCAAAACCTTGTTATCGTGAACAGTTGGGTACTACATACTTTGGATGTGCTTGCTTGTACAACGAAGTTAGTTAATTAGTTGGTACAACATTTTGTATTATCGCGAACGAAATAATACTAGTACTCATTTGACTTTTGGAACAAATTCAATAATCGTCTTGTAGGTAGGTACTAACGAATTACTGCGGTCCTAGAACGCCAAGGGCCATAGGAGGAACACGGACTGGTTTCAGTTAGTAAGAGTCCGACATTCCCTTCTTTTCCGCCCCGAGCGAAACAAGTAATTTGCTTTCTAAACCTTAAAAAAGGCATCTTAAAATATTGTTCTACATTCGCCGCTTTAAATTCACCCCCTTTTTACACCCTACCTTATCAGTACTATCCCATCTCTAATTACCATTTCTACCCCAAAAAACCCCAATTTTCAAAAGTCAATACAACGGAAAGCGCAAACTCTTGTAACAAGTAAGGATCGCAAAAATTTCGCTTAAAGATATATGTCATGTAAGAATGGTTTAACCCGGCCGGGGTCAGATATACCCCGCTCGGTTTATGGAGGGTTAAGATGATAGGCTCGGGTTAGGGAAGGGTTAGATGTCGATGCTTTTTAGGGTTGATTGTTGTGTATTGTTTTTATGTGGGAGCAAATGATAATGGCTGGGTGCTGTCATGTTGTTACAATTTAAGGAGTTTTTTTTTAAATAATATTTTTTGTTTCATAAGTCATAATAACATACCATCACGCCTATAGTCCCCGAAGGGTTAGGCAGAGGTGTAACAATGTACACCCACAGTTCGCCGGTATGTTTAGGTCACATGTAATAGGGGGCAAGCCTATTGCCATTAACCGGGCACAAATCCAAACTTCGAGCTGCTACTGAGAATTTCATAGAAAAACCCAATAACACTTTTTGCTCGACCTGGGAATCGAACAAGTCATAATAATATGCTGAGTTTAGACCTCCCAATACTCAGTGTATGTATTGAGCTTTACAGAGGAATTTATAATTTACACATTCTTGGTTATTCTTTTAGTTATCTTAGAACTGCCACTCTTATTGGTCCTAAGCGCGACTGCTACGCTAGAGGTCTTGGGTTCGATTCCCAGGTCGAGCAAAGTGTTATTGGGTATTTCTACAAAATTCTCAGTAGCAGCTCGGAGTTAGGAATTTTGCCCGGTTAATGGCAATAGGCTCGTCCCCTATTACTTGGGACCTAAACATACCGGCGAACTGTGGGTGTACATTAGCACACATCTGCCTAACCTTCAGGGAATACAGGTGTGATGAAATGGTGTAGTTTATTCAAAGATAATGAAAAACTTGACTTCGAACTTACCGTTATATTTTAGCCAAATTATTAAATATCTTTATAAATTATACCCTATTTGTTATCCTGATCTATATAACTATTAAAATTCATCAAAACTCGTTTAGTAGTTTTTGCGTGAAAGTGTTACAAACATCCATCTATTCCATCCTTACAATTTTTCTTGTTTACATACATTCACAAAAAATATCTCAAAAGATTTTGTAAAACACTAAGAAAATTCAATCAAAAAAACTTAACCCTTAAAAAACTCATCCCAAATATAATTTCGACTGTCGATAGGTACAGGTACCTCCCTAGACCCCGTCACAATAATACCCCGACTATTTTATGGCGCCCTTTTATTCAAATTCGCCGTTACGAAGCTCAATAACCAATCGTTGGACCAGCTATATTTCTTGGACCTTACATGCATGACAGGTCCCAAAAATATAATTATGTATAATAACATTTTATTACCAACCTTTACTGAAAAAGGTGAAAATTATACGTAATTTCAGCGTTTATTGGGTTAGGTTTTAAATGTGTAAGTACCTTTTGGATAATGGTTTTTGTAGATATTTTTTGGGACCAAAATGTTTCTACCCATATTTTATATTACTTGTATTTGTATAGAGAATTACTTCAAAGGAAAGCTATTATTTCGCTATAAGTCAAAACCAAATTATTTATTTTCAATAAGACTGTTAAAAAACAGAGGAATCAGAACATCATTATTATGCAAAATAATCAAGTTGCAAAGGTTACAATCGTATGGAGAAGAATGGGCTGGAAACTCCATACGTCCAATGTAAGTACAAGTTAGGTTAGGTTAGCCTCAGAGTTTTGTATACCTATTATCGTATTCTGATAAAATGTAAATTGGTTCTTAGACCCTAAGGACCAAAGAACAAAAGCAAACAAAAAAATCAAACAAATTCTAGAAAGTACATCAGTACCTAAACTGCTCAATAAAACCTTCTTTCGTACCCAAAATTCAGAGTAGCAAAACCTCCCGTATTCAAACAAGAGTCCCTAGAATCTAGTTAACACTACCAATTCGCACGTACGCCAAAAAAGTACGTAACACGTACCAGTACGAAATTACGTCTAATGTTACGGACTCGGGGTCTCTCGGACCCCTTCGGCGTCATTCGGAGGGTTATAACATCGTTAATTGATCGTTAAAGAAAGGAGATAAGAATTTTATATTATAGCTTGTCCTCTTCGACGATAGCGTTAAGAAACGTGATGTTGATAAGGGTTGCTAGCTGTAATAAAATGTATAATTACTGGTGATGGTAGAATTTATAGGTTTTTGGTAGGATTCCTGACAACTTTGGTAAAATTGTGATGTGTTTTGTGAAATTATGGCGGAATAAGTTTTGGTTTACACGATTGAAGTATGCAATGATAACGAGTGGATAGGAGGAGCTTTGTGTAATTACAGTCACATGAGATATTATCTCTGGGATGGCAACGCATTTGCAAGGCCTCTGGTATAATTGCAGATGTCTATAAGCAGCAGTGACCATTTAACATGAGGTCGGCCGTCGGCTTGTTTGCCATCCAATGATATAAAAAAAATCATGACCAAAACTTTTACCATGGATAAAATTAACTTTTACCATCCAGTACAAGATTTTATAAGTACGTTATGATCACGTGTTGGTAAAAAAAAATAAGCAGTCCCACACAAAAGTACAATGCCTACACAGTTAAAATGTATGAAACAGCTGTTCTACTTAAATACGACTAATTAGTTCCATATTTAAAAAACCACAGCTGACCTTTTCTCTAACGTAAAGTATGCTAACCCTAATCTACTGTTAGTAGTTTTTATAAAAAAATACCCCCACATTTTTGCAATATTCCAAGACTAGTTATGGTCAAGTGCAGCAGTAACCGGGTTATCTTAACTAACATAATGAAGCTGAAGAGCTTTTATTTGCATGTTTTTTTTTAACGCGCTAATCTTAAAAAAAACTATGGTTAATATGATAGCCAAATTCATGACAAAATATTTATTTATTTATTAAACTTTATGCACATAATGTAAAAAAATACATTGTAAAAAGGTGGACTTAATGCCTTAAACTCATAGGCTATACATCAAACATCGCTTCCGACCGGTCTTTTCGGAAATGACTAATCCTATGTCCAGCAGTGGACGTCCTATGGCTGATATGATGATAATGGCAAAAGAAAATATATCATCAGTCTAGAACTCACGAGAATCGACCAGTCAATAAAGACGTAACTGACACACATACCACATACCACCACGCCTGTATTCCTTGAAGGGTTAGACAGAGGTGTACCAAAGTACACCCACAGTTCGCCGGTATGTTTTAGGTCCCATATAACAGGGGGCGAGCCTATTGCCATTAACCGGGCACAAATTCTAACTCCGAGCTGCTACTGAGAAATTCCTAATGGAAAAACCCAATAACACTTCGCTCGACCTGGGAAAACTTTGGCTCGCGGATAAAATCGCGGGGTGAATCTAGCCTTTTCATAAAACAAATTATAAGGTAGGTTTGCTAAAATTCCAAGTTGTTCCGTGCGGAAATTGAATCCGCGACACGCAGCCCAAAAGCCAATCTTTCAGCCACTGCGCCAACCGTCGTGTCGTATCTTTTGTTTTTTATTTGTTTTAAAAAGAAGTATGTTCCAGTAATGTTCTTGGCATATAACTTGGCTGTTTTTATTGTGGTTCTTGGCATAGGATGCGGTGTGGAATGGCCTTACAAACCCATTGTAAGCGCGACAGGACACTGTTTCAATTTTTTTGTGTGTCTCTTGGATTATGTTTTTGAAGATAAAGTTGTATCTTGAATGTGATAAGATGCAGTTCTGATAGAATGGTGTATTCTTAAAAAAAAATGAAAAGCTGTACCAGTAAATTTTTTTTTGCCGTTTTTAAACAGTTATAGCATAACATACCATCACGCCTGTATTCCCGGAAGGGTTACGCAGAGGTGTAACAATGTACACCCACAGTTCGCCGGTATGTTTAGGTCCCATGTAATAGGGGGTGAGCCTATTGCCATTAATCGGGCACAAATCCTAACACCGAGCTGCTACTGAGAATTTCATAGAAAAACCCAATAACACTTTTTGCTCGACCTGGGAATCGAACCCAAGACCTCTAGCGTAGCAGGCACGCTTAGGACCACTAGGCTACCGAGGCGAATTTAAAATACCAGCCTATTATTTGACCCACTGCAGGACAAAGGCCCCTTCTCATACATTCGCTCGTCATACTCGTCATTCGCAAAAAAGAAGCTCGTGATATCCAACATTCACGCGAACGAATTCGCGGGCGGAAGTTAGTTGACCAAAACTTATTAAAAACCGGTTAGTAATTTTATTTGTTATCAGAAATTTAAAGTAATATTTAACTTTTACAAAAACACAATACATTAATAAAGTTAATCTTTAATAAACACTAAATAAAATATCAAAATTATAACTTGAAAGCCTAACCCTCGTCCTGCCACACCAATAAACATCGCCGAGTCACATTAAAACGACATTCAGCCCTGTCAACGCGTCACCTTTCATTTTTATTGCATTCGACCCCAGGTTATTTGTTTAAATTTTTTTGTACCAGATATTTTAAACTTTTAGGTGTATCGTTTTTGCATTTGACATTTTTACGTACCGTGTTTCTGATGATTATTATTTTGTATTTTGAAAAAAAATGTGTTTTTTTATCCGCAAGTCCATTTATCTTGTGGGGTGGAGTTAGGGGGTGCAAATAGCAACACAGTTGACAGATATAAAGATGTAAATATTTACTAATGTCGATTGGTATAGTTTTTTTTTTCAAAATGTCGTTTCTAGACAGCGCTTTTTCAATGGTAATACAGTTTAACGTGATCGTGTACATAAAGGGTCTAAATGGACATGCCACATAGTCTATTGCTCATCAAACTACGCATACTGATGTACAAATGAGCAAAACTTTTGTTGGGAAACGACTATTTTACATACATACCATCACGCCTGTGTTCCCTGAATGGTTAGGCTGAGGTGTACCAATGTACACCCACAGTTTCCCGGTATGTTTAGGTCCCATGTAATAGGGGGCGAGCCTATTGTCATTAACATAGCCTAGCCAGAATCGAAGCCAAAACCTCTAGCGTAGCAGTCGCGTTTCTTAGGACCAATAGGCTAACTAGGCAGTTTCAGTTAGGGAACGACTCTTTTCTGTGTGAAAAATGACTGCCCGTGGCGCCTAATGTAACGAATCTTGTACTAATGGGTGAATTCAACAGTACAGGAGTCGAGAGGGCCATAAGTTTAAAAATGCAAAAATTTTGGAAATTCAACCTTCAAAATCCCCGCACCCAGAATTTTCTCCGGCATGGTCCAGACTAAAAAAAAATAGCAATGAGGGAAAGAACATGTAATTTTCTGCTTTATTAAATGTCTTTTAATACTCGTTTAACAAGGTACTTTAAAAATGATGATACGATAAAAAGCACGTTCTTATTCGGCCCCTAGAACATAATCCCTTTGAACAGATACACAACAGGAAAATATACAAAATAACAAACAAGAAGCTTATATCTAGTATTTGTTCTTCGATAACCTCACTCACAAATATCCTCCTTGCCCGTTGCCATGGCAACCCCGCAAATCTAAACCAGCTTAACACTACAGATTTTATGGAACATTTTACCGCAGATGTATATCTGTCTCTCTCTACCCACATACGTCTGTCTCGCTTCCACATGTAAATATCGGCAGTATTCGTGCAATCTCGTAGAGGCATGAAATTTGCAATCGGAAGGGCGATGTATTCACATAAGCTTGTGTAAAATATTGATAAGCTGGCCGTCGTTGAGATAAAACTGCCTACTTGGATCGTGGTGATATTTTACACTTTGGGTATAGGTAAAAAATATTGGCTCGTCGCGATGGCCCACTGCATAATAAGCTACGTATGTTGCCCATTGCGGGAGGGCAAAGGCCTCTTCTACTAATTACTAGCTATATTCCCTGCGGTACCACCTGCGTTCTGTTACTGTTTTACTCCCGTGAGTCGTAGTATAATGTTTTATAGCCTATCCTATAGCCTCACGAATCTCTCCAAAATTTTTTTTTAGATTAGCGCGTTTAAACAAACAACCAAAAAAATGTTCAACTTCTTCTGACTTCTTACGACTGCTTTAGTCATTTTAATATTGATAAGTCCAAGTTTCCTCCTAATTGGCTCACCGTCCGATCAGAACCAGGTCCGGGTCGAAGCCGCGTTATGTTCCACGCGCGCCTCACAGAGATATCAGCATAATTATAAGGGGCCCACTAGGGCCAGTGCCTTGAAAGTGTCACCGCGGCCCTAGATCGCAAAGGGCATTAAGAGGAACGCGTGTGTGTTTTAGTCAGTAAGAGTCTGACACTACCTTCCGCTCCACCCAGGGCGGAGTAAGTCATTGGATGATTTCCCATCCTTAAATAATCTAAACTATCAGATAAGTCCTTAAGTATTTCCTTACCAAAATCATAAAACATGTATGCATTTTATTTCTTCCCAATATCAATATTCGGAAACAAAAGCCACTAGCATCAGATATACCATACAAGTTTTCACACGAAACTTTTTATTGTCGCCATCTTGTTTTACTCGTACCAACATCTTCTAGCGGAGTATGACTTGAAAAGTAGTTCTCGACTCTTTATTGTACGAGATTTTGTTTATATTTCCTTGTGAACCGCTCTGTTGGCTGAGGTAGGTACTTTTAAAGTGTCTTCCCTATATTTTGCGGTAGTATTTTTAGATGTTAATACTACTATATTTTTTGTTTTTTAAACCGAGGAGACATTAGGAATTTCTCGTGTATTTGAGTCTATTTACAAATTCATAAAATTATATACATAAACAGCCAGACCCGGAAGTGCCTGTAGGTCATAGGATCATTTTTCGTGCGAGAATTGAAGTCTTGCCACGTAGCACAGCAGCCAATTGCTACCACTGCACCACTGCACTAACCGTGTTCTATTGATATTTGTAATGTGACATTAAATTTGCGAGCTGACATTTGAAATTAAAGTTTTATGGATATGGTCCTTGTATTTTCTTGGTTTTAAGAGTTAATTTTTTTTTTAAGTAAATTGTGGCCTCTTTTTATTGTTAAATGGTTTATACACCTAAACTGATAATTGATCTGTTTAAATTACAAGTCAATGACAATTAAAAAACTTAGTTAATGTTTGATAAAACAAAAAATGTACACATGACGTGTACATTTTTGGTCCTTCGTTCCACCGGTCATTAACCTACGTTGAACAGAACCGACAACTCAATGTAAGTTTATAATAAACCCTTGAACTCACTATTTAAACTAGCAAATACCAGCTCAAAATATGATCTAGCGCAGCGTAGCGCAGCATATACTCTAAAACTTTAAAATAAACGGTAGTATTCTGAACTATTACAGTTTCGAGTTTAAACACTCATGTTCTGTGTTAATTTAAACTTGGTTTTAGCTCGTATTTGAAGTTAGAAACAATTTAGATTCACTGAACTTATTATCGTTTGGTATAACTCACGTTATCTTGACGACGTTTATCATAGAGTCGAATTCTACAATGAGAAACATACCAACATCTTTTTATGCGCGATTTCTAAGTATAAATATAAAAAAGCTCAACAGATTTTTTGTTCACACGAGCTAATCTTTGAAACTCCCAGTCGGATTGACAAAATTGTTTCTGTATATGATAACTAAATTTATAAGGAATAATATGGGCTATATAACATCACGCTACGACGCAAGGAAGCGGAGCAGTAGCCAAAGTCGTTTCTTAACGAAGGTGAAAATAGCTACGCTGGCGAAGTTTCTGGCAGAAGGTTTTGGCTTTTTAAGGTTTTGCTTCGAGCTAGTAATTAATATAACACAATATCTATTTACATTTGACTATGCAACGCCATCTTTCTGCTGCATTCTTGAAAAAGGAACTCAAATTTAAACACAATAAGATCCGAAGTCTTTTAACAAAACTTTTCAGACTAGGTGTAGTTGTATGTTTTAAACTTTTTACGTTACAGTCTCAATGGTCTAACATGAAAACTTCTAGTTGAGTTTATTCAAGACCGAAGTTCGGAATTAACCTGTTAGGACGTGCCCGTTTTGAAGTAAAGTACTGAAGGAAGAATCGGGGTTTTGTGCAAAGAAATGGAGAATAAGGAATGGTCCTAAGAGCCTTAACACGCCGGAGATTTTAGAACTGGGGAGATAATATTTTAGGTTGTAGCCGAATTTATAAGGAATGGTATCGACCACACTACGCTACGTCATACGGGAGCGGAGCAGTAACCAAAGACGTAATGTAACGCGGGTAAAAAAAACCGCCCGCAATAAGTTTTTTTTTTTCGGTTTGGCAGAAACCAGTAGTTAGTCAATAGTATTTGAAGTCCAATGTTCTGTAGATACGATCAGGGCTAAACTGTGGTATGTATGGTAGGGTAAATAGAAAAGTCTTCTTAAGTGACCTATTAAGCAAATCAATTACTAGCTAGTATGTTAAACGATTCATTATCGAAATAACAATCTCTCATTAATAGTTCATTACAAAAAATACGTCCTGAAGTTCATAAAAAGAAATGGTTTTATCGCCGTTTATAATGATGAATAGCTCCGCCATATAATAGATAAATGCAGAAGGTGGACTTGATAAAATAAGCGAAAAAAGGGTCACGTACAGTCAACAAAGCTATTTGGTATACAGGCAGCTTACTTGCAATTACTTTTAAACAATATTGTGAGTGTGCTGAGCATATAATTCTTTTACATCATTCTTTTTAGGCGTGTACGCATACAAAAAAAAAATTATATTGGCTTTTATATATATAAAAGGTGAATAAAGATACGTTACTGGTAGCATACCATGGACTTGTAGCTTCTGTGTTGCGATATGGCGTAATTTTTTGGGGGCAGTCAACTGACCGTGAGCTTATATTTAAAATGCAAAAAAGATGTGTCAGAGCAATGTGTAATATAAAAACAACGGATAGCTGTAGACCCTATTTTAAGTCTTTAAAAATACTTACCCTTCCAGCATTATACATATTGGAAACTGCGTTGTTTGTGAAAAGAAACACACATTTATTTGAAAAAATGTCTTCCACTAAAAAAACTCCATTGCGTGCCCAATACGTAAATAAACTATGTCATCTAAAATGTAAGACCGCATTGATGCGAAAAAGTTTTTTTGGTATGGCACCTAAAGTGTTTAACAAAATCCCTAATGACTTAAAAAACATGACATTATGTAAGTTTAAAAAAGCTCTTATCGAATTATTAATTGACAAATGTTATTATAATCTAGACGAATTTTTGAACGACCAATTATTAGAATAATGCATTTTTATTTTATTTTTTATTTTTTTATAAACCTTTTGATAAGAATGACTATGACTATTTATTAATTTTATTGTATCCGATGTATCTTTTTTGTTTTGTGACATAATGTAATGACACCTAATGGGTCACTTATAAATTTGTATGTCTTAAATATGACAAAACATAGCGCACCCCTATTTATGTAAACACCTATGTAAACACCTATGTTTCACAAATAAACTAATTGATTGATTGATTGATTGGCAGTGAAGTTGAAAGACGAATAATTTTGCCTGTGTACCGAATAATTTTGTTGAATGTACAAAGCTGTTACAGGTGGCGGGAACACCGTGACATAAAAATGCAACACGTACATGGTAAAAAGTATGGAACTGCTCATCTTTTTGACGATTTGTCAATTGGTTGTTAACATTTTGGGCAAACAATCACAGTAGTTAAGTTTTTTTTTATAAATTTGATTAACATTATTAAATATTTACGACCTTAAAATTTGATAAAAAAATCTTAAAAAATAACTAAAACTATATGACATCACAAAATTCCTGCGCATCGCCGTCATCTGGAAAAGTGTCCAAAAGACTGGCGGCATTGCTACATTGGATGGCAATGCCAATTCTCTGACCAAAATAAAAGCCCGTCTTTAGGTTACGAGAAGTGATCTCAAGACGTTTAATTTTATTTATTAATTATTTCTACGATAATAACTGCCCCGTTGGTCTCGCGGTCGCAAGCGCGACTGTTGAGCATGGGGTCCTGGGTTCGATTCCCAGGTCGAGCAAAGTGTTATTGGGTTTTTCCATTAGGAATTTCTCAGTAGCAGCTCGGAGTTAGGATCTGTGCCCGGTTGTGCAACTGTGGATGTAAATTGGTATACCTCTGCCTAACCCTCCGGGGAATACAGGCGTGATGGTCTGATGGTATGTTCTACGATAATTTACGTCTGTAAAACAGAAGGTATATGTGCCTGCGTTTTTACTCTTTATAATAGTCCGCTCTCACCAAATGTCGGTCTCAACTACCGACACAGAAGATATTGTAGTATATTTTGTATTGTGTGTATATTTTGTAATAGTGTACCCCTGTACACACACACTACCCCTTCTCTTACTCTCATAGTCCGATGGGACGACAATCCGACACAACCGGGGAGACATCATCCGCAGGACCGGCTTTGCGTGCTTTTCAAAGCACTTTTTTTTTTACCGATGAGAAATCATCAAATGACTTTCCCCGCCCCCCTAGTGTCAGACTTTTATTGACTAAAACCCATCCATGGCCCTTCCTGTGCCCTTTCCGTTCCGGGGGCGTGGTATCTCTTATGAACAATCCGCAGTCCCGGCAGGCATTGCCGTGAGTGGCCCCTTCAAAAATATCTGAGATCTCTTTGAGGCGCGCATGGAACACGAACGCGCATTTCAAAACATGTTGAAGTGGAACTTCTGTATTTTTCTGTATATTTTGTACCTCCTTTTATGTTAAAATTAATTATTCTTCCCATAAAATAGGCTGTGTTATAATTAATTTAACTTTGAATACTTTGCTAAGTTTAATGAAGTTCCGCTGCTTAAGCTGTTTAGTGGTTCAGTTAATTTTATTTGGCGGAGACAAAAACTTTAAGCCTTTTTGTAAGTTTTGAATTTTCTTGTTGGTAAGTAAGATTCAAAAATTAAAATGTTTATAGTTGGTTGTGAGACTTCTGGGGTCAGGTGTTGGTGTCGATTCCCAAGTTGGGCAAAGTGTTTTTGGGATTTTGTGTTTGGAATTTCTCAGTTGCCCACTCCCCAATACCTAAGGGTGCCAATTAGTACTCTATTACTAAGACTATTGTCTGCCTGTCCGTCTGTGTCTGTCACAGAGCTGTATGTTTAACATTTTCATAGAAAGACACTTGTAACTTTTACAGAGTGTGTAATAATGGCCGCTATAAGTATAATAACTAGTTAATAAAAATAAATGGGTACCCATAAAACATACATAACTCACGCCTTTTTCCTATGGGGGTTGGCAGAAACCCCAGAACGCCACCTGCTACAATCCACATACTTCTTTCGCCTGGTCCACGTTCATACATCTGATCATACAAGCACGCCGGTTACGAGAACTGCGCACCCGACCATTCTGAAGAACCTCACCAATAACGTCAGGGTAGGACCTGCTAGGGCGTCCCCCGACGTTGCCGCTCACATCTGTTCCCATACAAGAAACGTATTAATAATGTTAAATATTGTACGTTTATACGGAATCCTATTTTTCCTTGTTGCTATCAAAAACATCATAAGGAACCTTCAATGCCCTGAAATACCTTGCAAAGAAAAATAATTACAACCAAATAATATTAGCTACATCTATTTCCCTCTTACACACAGTCTCCCACATAACTCTATCCTTTTCATTTCCTACACAGATTTTCTTGAAAACACATTCTTATTTTGTAAGAAAACCAACTAATAATGGCAACTGGCCCGTATATTGTAGTAAATGTGTCACCAGAGGATATGTTATGTGTTGGCTCGTCGGAGTAGTGTGAAAATGTTCTATTCTCATATTTATTTACTCCAATCCCTTGTTATGTCTACCAGACTTCAATACTAGAACTAATTTCTAGAGACTGATCGAAAACATTATTTTCTTCTGTAGGATATAAATCGCTGTTATTGTTTGTTATGAGTGAGAATGTTTGTTTGGTTATTACGCGTGAATGGCTGGGCTAAATTGGATCAAATTTTGTTTTGTATTAAAACATAGAATGTTTGGTTATGTGAGAATGTTAAGCAGCCTGGAACTGGACCAACGGCTTTGCGTGCTTCCCGAGACACGGTGGTGCTACACCACCAAGTTAACGGGAAAACCCGATCACAATTTTCGCTTGACTCGGGAAACGAAATCAGGACCCCATGCTCAACAATCCGGCTTGCGACCACGATACCAACAGGGAGTTAACACAGAAAATTGTTTATTTTCATATAACATAACATCACGCCTATATTCCCCGAAGGGTTAGGCAGAGGTGTAACAATGTACACACACAGTTCGCCGGTATGTTTAAGACCTATGTAATAGGGGGCGAGCCTGTTGCCATTAACCGGGCACAAATTCTAACTCCGAGCTGCTACTGAGAATTTCATAGAAAAACCCAATAACACTTTGCTCGACCTGGGAATCGAATCCAAGACCTGTAACGTAGCAGTCGCGCTTAGGACCACTAGGCCAACGAGGCAGTTTCTATTTCTACTATTTTCAAACCAGTGCTAATCAAATGTGCAAAGACACTTGAACTTACCTACACTATAAAACAACCATACAAGGTACTCATTTATCCTTTTTATCTCCCAACAAACACTTAGAAAATATGAATAACGATTAGAATCGAAAGGTTACACTTGCAATACGATTTCCATTTAGCCTCTCAGCTGGCAATCGGCTTTGTATCGAATGATTCGAATGTTACTCGATACTTAGTGCTTTTTAAATCGATTACGGCTTTAGCGAGTTGTTTAGATATTGCTAGCTTTTTAAAGGGTCGTTGTTCATAGTTTGTTTTTGTTGAAGGAATATCAAAGTGCTACTGGATTGAATAGAAAAAATATTGTTGTGTTGAATAGTCGATTTATCAAGGAAGGCTATAATAACATCACGCTACGACCAATAGGTGCAGGAAGTAATCAAAGATGATAAAACTACGTGGAAGAAATCGCGAGTAGAAGCTAGTTTATGCATATAATTTACAAGTAAATAAAATTGAAGTGTCTTATGTATGGTGTATCAAACTAACAGCTTTTTACGAAGTAAATATGAAAGTATACAAGATACTTACACGACAAAATCTGTTTGTTTCGGGTAATCTCCGAAACTGCTGAACTGATTAGTAACTACGTCTGATTTTATCATACAAAAAGAATTAAGATTCTGCACAAAACAACTATGCATTGGGCATAAATCAAGACTTCAGACTGTTTGCTACCCGAGCTAAGAAGCGAATCCAAGACACACGTTCAGCTGTCAATTGCAACCACTAGACCAAGCCCTTTTTAATCCCTTTATCTTATCCATGAGAACTGTCAAAACGAATCATTACTCCATGCATAGCTTATAAGAAATGACGAAATCAATTAATACACTTGAGATTGACGCAGTGGTGGCATGCTCTCATCTTTACGATGGTCCCAAGCAGTCAATGGAAGCATTGTTCTAAGAATTCTCTCACGAGCCCGTTTTATTTGCCGTAAGTTAACTGTTGCACTTGAGAATTAATGGAAGCTCGTTATATTTGAAGAGTTGGAGGGGGAACAGGAATACAAGTCAAATTCGAAGCGTTTATTTCAATTAGACCATTTACAGGCACTTTTGAGCTGTCAAGGAGTTGGTCAGTCAGAAATTTGAAGCTGGTTGCTCGTTCCAAAATGTAGGTATGTCTCTAAGGAGAAAGACGAGGAAGAAACTCCAAGAATCAATTAATTTTATAGAAAAAATCGTGTATAGAAATTGGGAATGAGGAACGAGGTGGAATGTTTCTTATCTTTCAGTGAAAAGGGTGGATTCTCTGACCAGACAGATGTTGTCTGGTGGGCAAATGTCCGGTGAAGAAGGTCGTCGGCTGCTTAACCAGTGTTTCCTGTGGTGCTATAAAAATTAAGGCCATCACCAAATGGGCCAAAGGGCCTAAAACTCATAAACTAAGCGACTACTCGCTACGGGTACCCTCTGCGATGTACAGAACTGGGCTTAAGCAGTCCTTGGGGAATCTTATTGACTAGACTACTTTTGTGTGGAGCTCATTGTTGGCAGAGCGCCCTAAATATGTTGTAACTTTATCTAATTCCTCACCTGATCAAACTCTTTGATTTAACCAGAAAACCTGAACTTCTAGACCCATTTCAAGTGTCGCGTTATCCCCTCAATTGTCTAGCGCTAATGCAAAAATGTAATTCGTACATAAAACACTAGATTCACAAAAGTATACGCCACATTAAAGAGTAACGGGTCGTTCCAAGATTTCCCAACTGACTACAACGTGCCACCTATTTACTGGGATCTCCTTGCGTTACTGCGAGCCTGGTAGCTTTACCTGCATCTTTAAATTTTAAAAAGTATAAAGTAGTTTTTAAAGTACTAGCTCGATTTCCGCGTTGCAATTGCCATCTTTCTTTAGGAGTCGGTTTGAAAGGTCTCCTGGCGTTACTGCAAGCCTGGTACTTTCGTTTGCATCTTGAGGTCAAGAAAGAGTTCTAGATTTGGTTTTTTATTACTTGCAATTAATTGCCAGCCATCTTTATTTGCCTACGAGTAGCTTTGAAAGATCTCCTTACGTTTCTGGTGTCCTGGTACTTCTGTCATGTACATAATTGGGTCTGGGTTCAGTCCTTAAGTACACCCGCGTGGACAAGCGCCACCCGCGTTGGTGTGGAGCCAAATAATGCTGTAGTAAACGGAACAGGACTTGAAAGTTGTTCACTTCTGTGTGGCCGGTAGGCGAAGAGAATTTTCATTAGAGAATTCTCAGTATCTTGGCTCCTACAATAACATTCGGAGAATCGAGTATGACTATATTTATGCAACGCAATACATTCTCATCCAACTGTTTTGGATATAACACCAAGAAAAGCGAAATATACAGGCGAAACATTAACGGACAGCTAAGAGATTTCCCGACGGAATAGTGTACAATGTCTCACGGACAAGGAACATTACTGAATTCATTTTTTAGATAGTATTTGGACTGAAAGTACTTAGACAAGATTGCTTTGTCATTCTGCTAGTGACTTTTTCATGCTTTCTTCGTAGGTTAAGATACTAGAGGTCATTTTAGCATGGCTGTAACTTTTGAGATAGCCAGAGAAATCTTACTACTTTCATAAATAAATGCAAATGTTTGGATGGATGGATGTTTGTTATTCAATTACGCTAGAACGGCTGAACGGATGGATGGATTTAGATGGAATTTGGCATAGATATAGATGATAGTCTGGTAAAGCATATAGGATACTTTTTATCCCAGAAAAATGTACGGTTCCCATGGGATAATATATTAAGTTTACCTTCGCGTCAAGTGGCACCTTGGCAGTGTTTTTACCCCCATTATTTCAACACCACTCCCTAGTTCCACCCTTCTAGGGGGTGAATTTCCTAAAATTATTTCTTAGTTATACCTAAAATTTACATACAAAAATGTGCATTAGAAGTGACACTATTTGGCATAATATACCCATTTTTTTTTTGGGGGTTGGGAAATCATCAAATAACTTCTCCCGCTCTGGGCGGGGCGGGAGGGGGTGTCAGACTTTTACTGACTAAAACCCACCCATATTCCTTCTTGTTCCCTTTGCGTTCTGGGGGCGCGGTATCTCTTATGAACAACCCGCAGCCCCGACAGAATACACCCAAAACACCCATCTCTTTGTGCAAAATTGTAATGTTTCTCTAGTTCATTCAATGATTTGGACTACAACTTAAAAAAGGCTTACAGAAACCAAAGGCGTGTGCAACGTGCAACTTTTCCCTAAAAACCTATTCAGTTTAAAACTCTCCAGGGCTACCGCGTTTTGGAAAAACCTCGCGCCGACGAATTCCGTTTTCTTTTCCCGAGGGAAATCTCTTTCCGCTTTTTAATTTGGATTTTTTCGCTCACTAATGATGGTTTCAACATTAACCTAGTAATTTTTCATAGTTGAAACAAAAAAACAGTAGGTTTAGTAAATATTCTGAACTTTACTCTGAGCGTTGATTTGATTGGCAGCTTCTAGATGCCTTTTTCTTGTAGTTGCGATAATTTCAAAGTTATTTGATCAATCTCTCAAGCACGGGTTTTATTTAATTTTTTCCCTAGCGTAATCCTCTTTGATAGCATCTGAGGAGCACGGAGAGTTATGTCGGACTCTTATCAATTAAAACCCCACGGTTCCTTCTGCTACCATGAGAATCGGGAGCCCGAAGCCACGCCCTAGGCTGATCCTACTAATATTATAAATGCGAAAGTTTGTTGAGAATTGATTTGAATGGTTGTTTGTTTGTTTGTTATTCTTTCACGCTTAAACGGTTGAAATGATCTGGTTGAAATTTGGCACTGAGATAGATTGTAGTGTGGAATAACACGTAGGACACTTTTTATCCCGGAAAAATGTATGGTAATTTATCGAATTTGACGCGGATTTGTATTGTATAAATTGGAATAGTCAGAAGCCCGAAAGTCTGAGAACCAGTCTTAAAAAGAGGTATCGTGTTACGGAGTATCTGCAACTGCGTTATAGAGGTCAGATAAGGAGTCGCTCCATGTAAAATCCTGGTATCCAGCTAGGTCCGGTTAAACTGTAAGCCGACTCAAATTGGGTACATGACACCACTAGTCAATTGACATACTTTTTATGAGCTGTCAAAACGCAATTCCCTAATGATTTTGTATGACAATACTAAACTATGACGTCACTATTTTGACATCTCACTAATTATTTATAGGTTTCGAAGCAACTAAAAATCTAATTTTGTAGTTATTTAAAAATTCATCGGGTTTTCAGGAGTAAAATAATGTGTTTTATAGAGAAGTTGTGCCTAGGAATTAATATATTTTCATCTTTTAAGTATAACCGTACACGAAAATCAGAATAATAAAATATCTTTCACCTTTTGAAGAAAAAAATGAAGAAATCATAAGATAAACTAAATGTATTTGAGTGCCCGCCGGTAAATCCCTCAGGATGCTGCGTACAAAATTGTACAATCATAACCACCAACCTATAGTCTGTACAAAGTGTCCCGTATTATTCACTGTGGCGTTGTTAAAGGAAAGAAAGCCTTTTATTTAATTTGCTAGTATCGAGTTGCAAACAATGAGATCTGTGAAAAATAATATGATTTGGGTGATGAATTTAAATACACTAAGGCTTTTTATCATGAAAAGCTTCAGCCCGCGGCTTCACCCGTGTAAAGTTATATCCTGCTCCGCTCCTGTATATAGTAGCGTGATGTTATATTATTCCTTATGAATCTGGTTATCATGTACAAAAGATTTTTTCCAATCCGACTAGGAGCTTTATTGTATTAGCATAAATAATATACGACATAAGTTGTAAAAAAACACAAAATTAAATATTTTAAGAAACCCCCGACTGAAGATAAAAATCCTTACCGCAGCTAACAAAACAGCTAATAACTTTAAAACCGCTGAACTGATTTCCATTAAACATAGCTAAGAACTCTCCCGACTAATATACCTTTCAAACAAAAAAAATTAAATCAAAATCGATTCATGCGTTCGGGAGCTACGATGTCACAGACACACACAGACACGTCAAACTTATAACACCCCGTCGTTTTCGCGTCAGGGGTTAGAAAATACACAGTCAGGACCAACTTATAATAAAATACATGTCCTAAACAAGATAGCAAGCTACATAGCTTCAAATAAAAATGTAAGTAGGTACGCCTTTCCTTATCAAATGCCATTTAGTTCCAAGGCGGAGGACTAAAACATATATCTATGAAATATGTTAAAAATATTTCAAATATGTTTAATATATTACTACTATGTTCGCTATCTAGGAATTTATGTTAGTACTTAAAATGTAGCGATCGATAAAATGTATGGGTAAAATGTACGGTAGTAATGTATAGTGCTTAAGATATATGGGGAAAATAAGTTATAGGGGGGTACTTAAATTGGGGTTTAAAGTTACATTGTTACATTTTTTAAGTCAGTTTGTATCTTAGATACTATTGTCGACGTTTGAGGTAGAGAGCCTCCCGTCCCAGCAACCGCGGAGTCGGGAGCCGTGAGGCGACTCCCGGCCACCGTAGACGCAAGCCAGTGGACGGTGAGCAATGGGTAGCTCACCGTGCGTACGTTGCACAACGACAGGCCGTGTCGCCGGCGCGTCGTGTTCCACCCGCGTCTCAAAGAGATGTAAGCAAATAAGAGAGGCGTGACAAGGCCGATGCCTGCGGGGGCTGCGGGTTGTTCGAAAGAGATACTGTGCCACCGGAAAGCAAAGGGTGTCAGAAGGAACTCCAGACACCTTTGTGAGTATAGTTCTTCTCCGTATGAGAAGAGGAAAACTTCTTGCAGCGATGACTAAGACATTGCTTATGAAGAATATATAATTAAAATTAAGATAATATCCCAACATAATTTTGGTCGTGGCGACCAATCTCAATAGAGACTAACCAAGCACGCAGGAGATATTATAGTGCACAAGTGTGTGCGCAAACACAGGTGTACTTCCTCCACATTCACTCGCATAGTGCGATGGGTTATCGAACAGGGCCGGGAATAGTTTACGCGCAGGATCATCGTGTGACATGTCAAATATCCAAAAAGAAAATAGAGAAATAAAGTTACGTATATTAATATAATTATTTTTCAATAACACACATACATACTATCACGCCTGTATTTCCAAGGGAGTGAGGCAGAGGTGTACCAATGTACACCCACAGATCGCGGGTATGTATTTAGGTCCCATGTAATAGGGGGCGAGCCTATTGCCATTAACCGGGCACAAATCCTAACTTTGAGCTGCTACTGAGAAATTAATAGAAAAATCCAATAACATTTTTTGCTCGACCTAGGAATCAAACCCAAGACCTCTAGCGTAGCAGTCGCGCATAGGACCACTAGGCCAACGAGGCAGTTTTTCCAGTAACTAAACTTGAAAATGATGTTGGATACTACTATGTAAATCGAAGTTGTTTGACGCCCACACAACAAACTCTGAAGTCAGTTACTTTTCCCGTGATATCTGATTCAAAGTGAGTGTTAGAATATCTGATAGCCAATCAATATCTAATTATCTAGTGTTAATTTGCCTAGTGGTCCTAAGCGCGACTGCTACGCTAGCGGTCTTGTGTTCGATTCCCAGGTCGAGCAAAGTGTTATTGGGTTTTTCTATGAAATTCTCTGTAGCAGCTCAGATTTGTGCCCGGTTAATGGCAATAGGCTCGCCCCCTATTGTATGGGACCTAAACATATCGGCGAATTGTGGGTGTACATTGGTACACCTCTGTCTAACCCTTTGGGTAATACAGGCGTAATAGTATGTGTTTTTATTAAAAGAGTTTATTTGTATTTTTCGTAACCCACGACGTAAACAGAGTTGTAGGTTTTATCGTGTGTAGGCGTGTGGGCATTGTAGCTCCTAAAGGCTAAACCGATATTGATTTAGTTTTTTTTATTTGAAAGGTGCCTTGTACGAGAGTGTTCTAATGGTTAAAACCCTTTGAAAATGATCGGTTTTTTTCTGACTTGAATTGTATAATTTTCTCTGCTTATTCCTTCTGTCAGGTACCGTAATGAAATGTTATTTTCAAAAAATAAAACAAGCTAAAAAACGTAGTTACATAACAAAACAAAAATCATGTAAATCGGATAAGCAGTTCTCGAGTTATAAACCAACTAACTGACAGTCAGATGAAAACATTGCATTTTACAACATGTAAGAAAGATTCAAATCAATAAATCATATTTTAAGACCGCAATCACCCATTTACAAGCTTTCATTCCTCGGAGGTAATTTAAAGAATATAATAATTCAATTCGCGATTTTCCTAACAATATGGTACCAGTACTTTCATGGGGCAATAATTCATGCGAAGGTTTTCAGTCGACACGATCATTTCCTAAATTCATTTTTTGTCGTTTTTCAAATTAAAACCGTCCCGTTGTCGTAAAAAATAAATTAGATTGTGTGTGTTTTTTTTTTATGGAAAATTGAATATTTTCTTTCGCGAATTGGGGTTGTAAAAGGGTGGTTATTGGGTTGTGGGGTTGTAGAATGGTTTTATGGTGGCTGTGGCTTCTTGATATTTTACATGGTTCGTGTTGTAATGCATACCAATACTTAGGTTTCAAAAACTACTAATTGAAAAAAAAATACCTTTAGTTTTGGGAGTGGAAGGCTTTGGTTCTGTTTGTTGTTTTGTATTGCCACTGTCCGACAAAAATACAAAAGAATTGATAATTTACTTTTTTTTTGAAGTCAGTTCAAAATGGTAGAAGATTTTAAAATTTTGTAGGAAATGAAAATAGCAGCCATTTATTTATTGAAAAATCTAATTTTTTTAAATATTGAAGGCACCCTCAGTTACTTATCCACCCTAAATTGTTATAAAACCCTATCACCGCTGAGTGACCCTAATTTTATTCACCCGAAAATATTTTAACTGCAAAACCCCAGCATTTAATCTTATTACCCTACAAATTAAATCCTGGACTCTGTAACACCAAACAAAAAAATCTAATTACACTTTTACCCGAACCGAGCAAACTCTATATAAAAAAATAACCCTAAAAAGATCGCGTGGGGTAAAATTCCCTATTACCCAGGTAAAATAGCAATATATTTGGTACAAAACAAACATGCCTATGCAAATTTGTATGCTATGTTGAGCGTATGTCATTCATCACGGTCGAAGGGGGATGGGGATCAACAGGAAAAAATGAGAACAAGAACGAATTTTTGGGAAACGCTGCGAATTTTTCTAAAATTTTTTGGTTAGATATGACGTTTTGAATAATGGTTCTGTAGTTAAAAGTAGTTGTAATTAATCTTGATAGCTAGTGCTTGCTTTTTATGAATATTTTTCTAGATTAGCTGTTGTTCCATTGAATCTTTGGGCTGATTAGGCTTACATCCCAAGTACCTACGGTGTCTCAAAAAAGTCTCAGGTGACATTTAGGAATAAAGTGAGTCATCATTTGATTATAATTACCTAGCAGTATTCTCAATTTTGTTAATAAACTTTAAACAAATAAAGAATCAACATTGCCATATTGCCACTTTGTCCTATTTACCGCCAACACGATATTTTTGATACATTCTAAGCTTCCCCTAGCATTTTTATAAATTAGTTTTGTATCATATATTTAACTAAGAATATAAGTGTAACTGCCTCGTTGGCCCAGTGGTCCTAAGCGCGACTGCTAAGCTAGAGGTCTTGGGTTCGATTCTCAGGTCAAGCAAAAATTGTTACTGGGTTTTTCTATGAATTTCTCAGTAGCAGCTCGGAGTTAGGATTTGTGCCCGATTATTGAAAATGGGCTCGCCCCCTATTACATGGGACCTAAACATACCGGCGAACTGTGGGTGTACATTGGTACACCTCTGCCTAACCCTTCGGGGAATACAGGCGTGATGGTATGTGTGTGTGTATAAGTTGTAAAATGAAAAGTCCTCCGAGCGTTGAGGATATAAAAATATCTCTTTTCAATATCAACAGAAATAACATTAACGTTACGTTCAGCATCCAGCTTTCAACAATCCTAAGCTTTTTATTAACATGTTTAAACCTGCGTAACCCTAAAATTTCGCGCCAAAACCTCACACGTCACACAAAGCCGGTGAGATAGGGTTATTTTTATTACGGGGAATAAAAAGAAAACGTCGGTTATTCGTTATTTTACAACTTTATTGTCCCTGAGGATGTATTAAGAAAATTACATGGCTGAAGTGAATAGGATAATTTCTTTCAATTTTGCTTATTGAATTGGTCTTTGGGGTAGGTTGGGCTCAAGGTTAAGTGTGAACGTGTAATTTGGTACACAAAACAAAAGAGATATGTAACTTGTGAATATTTTTTGTGAGTGTGTGTGTGCGTGCTGTCTTTGACATTGATCTTCTGAATGTTTCTAAAAGTTTTTTTTTAAACTTTGCTCCACACTAGGAATGTCTTCTGTAACGTTGGTGCGCTTACAAACATATAAACTCACATACACAAACAACCACACCCAGAACAACTTTCACACCTGAGGTTGTGGGTTCGATACCGGACATGTACCAATGTGACTTTATCAGTTTATATGTACTTTCTAAATTTATCTTGGACATCTGACATTGCTGAAGGATAACATGGTGAGGAAACCTGGACTTAAATATTAATAACACACATACGTACCATCACGGCTGTATTCCCCAGAGGGTTAGGTAGAGGTGTATCTATGTACACCCACAGTTCGCCGGTATGTTTTTAGGTCCCATGTAATAGGGGGCGAGCCTATTGCCATTAACCGGGCACAAATCGTAACTCCGAGCTACGACTCAGAAATTGAGACTAGAAAAATATAATAACACTTTTTGCTCGACCTGGAATCGAACCCAAGACCTCTAGCGTAACAGTCGCGCTTAAGGCGAATGCCTTAAGCAAGTGTAATGACCAATGCTCCTGCCTTCTCTGTATGAGAAGAGGATTTTTGCCCAGCAGTGAGACACTGTGACACTGATAGACTCAAATAGGGAAAATGTAAAAATAAAATAAATGTTGCTATACTCAGAATTAATGTTCCCAGAAGTGCTATAAACAGTTACAAAATCTTCGTTAATTAACCCATATGTTTTTGAAATAGCGTAATAAACATTGTTCAAATATTCGCTAACATCGAATTATTTTTATTTATATTTGCTAAGGGGGATCTCGTGGTAGTAATGGCGGCCATTTGTTAGAGGCAAAGGTATTGTGGTAGGATGAGTTACATATCGTGTTTGTACCTTTATGTAATAGGGTTGAATTTGGGGATGTTTGTGCTGATAGGGTTGTGCAGTTTTTATGGGGTTATAATGTTTGTTTTGTTCGATTGATAGATTGATTTGATGATTTCTGTTTAAGATAGATTGTAACTTTTTTTATTATATTTTTTTTATAGCCTTGTGATAGACAGATAATACTTAATATATACACATACCATCACGCCTGTAATCCCCAATGGGTTAAGCAGAGGTGTACCAATGTACACCCACAGTTCGCCGGTATGTTTTTTAGGTCCGGTGTAATAGGGGACGAGCCTATTGCCATCAACCGGGCACAAATCCTAACTAGAGAGAATTTCATAGAAAAACCCAATAACACTTTTTGCTCGATGTGGGAATCGAAACCAATACCTCTAGCGTAGCAGTCACGCTTCGGACCACTAGGCCAACGGGGCACTTAAACACATAATACAATACACACTACAGTTATAATACATAATATATACCAATTTTTTTTTAAATCTTAACGTTACTTTCATGATTAATGTATATACCTACCACATTATCATAATCGTCATCACATCAGCCATAGGACGTCCACTGCTGGACATAATCCTCCCCCATAGATTTCTATTCCTACCTTCCACATGCACCAAGTCCAATAAAAAACGAATCTGTTTTTTTCTCATTCTCTTTAACACCCTTTAAGTAAGGAACCCTAAAAAGGTATTTTAACCCGGTTACGTGTAAACTACTGCCACATATTCCACAAACTGCCATATTGCTGCAACTTCGCGGCATTGGATGCTGCAGAATGTTCCACATCACGCAATAACTATAAAAAATAACTGCGAAAGATAGAGGACACGGTTTTAGCTGTTCACATCAAATGATATTGGAAAATACACTTAAGTGCAGCTAACAGGTTTACTCTACTGCGGCAGAAAAGAGGGTAATGTGTTTGCTAATAGAATGAAGCAGCTTAGGCAATACTATACCTATATTTCCCGCGAAAGCGTAACAAGCAAATTAACAAACTCCTCTCGCATTTATGCAAGGTTATTGCACCGCTCCCGTGGGTCGTAGCGTGATGTTATATAGCCTATGTTACTCAGGATTAATGTAGCTATCTATTGTTGAAAAAATGGTTAAAATCGGTCCAGTAGTTCTGGGGCCTATTCGTTACAAACAAACAAACAAAAAATCTTTCCTCTTTATGCTTATTTCCGAATGCATTCAACCCTAATCTCTTCAAAGTTAGAGTGAACAGGTTTCTCCTAGGTAAACTCACTCCATTGTCGACCTGTGACCTCTGACCTAGACTAAAATGTATCGTTATAAGACGTAAAATTAATAAACATAACCTTGTCATTGAGGGCGATGGTTTATTTAAAAAATCTAATCCGAGCGACTTATATTAACAAAAAAATGTGTACTTTCTGGTCACGTAATCGTAATTCAGACTAGCCAAGTAGACAGGAGATATTTTAGTGCATAAGCGTGTGCGCAAACACAGGTGCACCCCCTCTTCCCTGTCTCTCATAGTCCGATGGAACGGCAATCCGACACAACCGGTGAAGATCAGACGCAGGACCAACGGCTTTACGTGCTTTCCGAAACATGGGGGTATCTCACGATCAACTTTCAAACTCTGGGCTGGTACTGAGAATTTTTTAATGGATCAACCCAATAACACTTTTTGCCTGACCTGGGAATCGAACGCAGTACCCCAAGCTTAACAGTCGCGCTTGCTACCATGAGACCATCGGGGTAGTTATATTAGTTAGGATTGTATTTATACCACGAAGGTTTTTTTTGATACTATGAAAACCCGATACACAAATCAATCCCAATTCCGCCCAAAAAATCAACATATAAAAATAGAATATCCTCCTCCCATATTTCTTGAGCACAATAGCACATACCAATAATAATACGTCACCAATGGACCGTAGGCACGATCTCCGTATTGGGGGGGGACATACAGGGTTGTATAGGCTATAAATGGGTAGAAAGGTTTGACTATAACTTTCGGTTTCAGTTGGGCCATGTTTTGGTTCTAATGTCCTATAGAAGGACCAGTTTAAAATACGTGCCTGGGAATTGTAGGTATTTTAAAATGGTCCTTTATTGCGGATGTTTTGTGTTGAAAATCTCGTTTTTAATTTATTCAATTACATTTATTGTAGTTTGTATACTTACGTAATTGTTGATGCATCATTAATTCAATAAACATGATGTAAGGGGTGTTAATGAGCAAAGCTTTATCTTGGATTCGGTACGTTAAAAAAAATAACTGTTCCATTTATTTTGACTGATAATTTTTAAATAAGCTACGAAATATTTCAACTCAACGGGTCTTGATGTAATAAATTCCCAAAGTGCTAGAAGTTTCTATAGAAAAATAGTAACTATAGACTACATCCCCGTTCAGTTACGTCTTTGGTTACTGTTTCGCCCCCGTTGGTCGTAGCGTAATCATCTTCACGTATATAAACTTTCTTCTTGAATCACTCTATCTATTGATGAAAATGGAATTAAGATCCGTTGCCGAGAAGATCTACGCGTACAGAAGAACAAACGACGGGCGTCGACTTTGTTGTATACTATGTAGAGATGTACTGAACCCATGATGACAGATTGCGTGGCGATGTGCCTGCCAACCTAAATAAAACTTCAATTGAACTGAATGCATTCCTCAAAGGAAATTACTTTCATGACAGCTGGCAGAAGGCTTAATAATAAAAACACGTTGTTATTACAAACAAAACAATGTATAGAAAACCAAATAGTAATTTCGAAAACAAACACTAGCTGTACAATCACGAACAAAACACATACCAATAACAATAAATAAACTCGCATCACACTAACCTCGTCACCAATCGGCTAGATTCGGCAATTTTCGTCCGCCATTCGTTAAGTCGACACAATTCAGTCTCTTACATCGGAAAAGGCCTAAAGAAATACCTTCTCTGTTTTTCTTTCTTTTTTTACGCAGCGATATTGTCCACTTTGTCGTTATAAATGGGCTGAGTGTGTAATCTTTATTACTTTTGCGTAAACAGAGTTATCTTTTACGGTTAGTTTTTCTTTTTGTTGCTGTAATCATTGGACATTGAATAGTTGGGTTAGGGACGCGAAATACGGGCGTTGCTTGTAAAAAAATGCTGCTTATAAATCGTGGGAATGTTTGTTTCTAATAAAAAAGGATTTGGTCCCGTATTCGGTGCGATTTTTTATTGAGTCTGTAATGGGCTGTGGTTTTTTGAGCTTTTTTTTTGTTGGAACTCGTGTTAGCAGCATATGTTTGAAAATAGAAGTTAGAAATAAAATAATTTGGTTGGCACTAAAATTACAGTAATCACAAAAATTACAAGTGGATGCATCGATTTTACCGACTGAGCAATTGGTTGCTACGATGAGTGTCGCAGGTTTGATTGATTTCAAGGACCAATTTTTTTGTAAGTCCTGCAGGTAGATGTTCCGGGTTTGGTGTTTGTGTATGTGAGTTTATATGTTTTTAAACGTACCCACGTTACAGAAGAAATTCCTAGTGTTTAAAAAGGTACATTAACACTAAAGATACTAGATTCTGATTCCCTAACTAAACCAAGGCTTGTATTTTAGAAAGCTATCCTCAGTCGTAGGAACATAAATTAAAAAAAAAAAGAATTGAGTCAATCTTCAATGTTGGTAAAGTCAAAGTCAAAGTCAAATCATTTATTTCAATTAGACCATTAAAAGGCACTTTTGAACGTCAATCACATGTTAAATTAAAAATATTGAATCTAGTTGCCCTAATCTAGTTGTAACTTTGGTTTAATTCTTCTATTTTTATTTAAATTCGATCTATCAACTAAATTCTAATCATTATCACAAAGTTTTAGAGTTCAAGACAATTATATAACAACAAACAATAAGTTTCAATATTCAAAAGTAATATCAATCAGTCATGCCAAAAGCTTTTACATTGACTGTACCTACTGAGGCAAATCTAAAACATTTTACAAAATAATACGAGCCTATTATTGTCCCACTGTAGGGCAAAGGCCTTTTCTCATACAGAGAAGGCACGAACAGTGTTCATCACGTTTGCTTACGGATTGGCGATTTCAGACTTACATAAATTTTAAGCCCAGATTTGATCACTATGTTTTCCGTCACCGATGCCAGTGATGTCCAAGACAAACTTAGAAAGTATATCTGTCTACTTAGCCTTTTCCTAACTAAGTTGGGGTCGGCCTCCAGTCTAACCGGATGCAGCTGTAAACCAGTGTTTTACGGGAGCGACTGCCTATCTGACTTCCACAACCTAGTTAGTGGGCAACACGACACCTCTTGGTTACACTGGTAAGCTTAGAAAGTACCTGCATACAAATAGAAAAAAGTCACATTGTTACTTGTTCGGTTGCGAACCCGCAATTGCGTAAACGAAAGACATGCGTCTTGACTACTGGACCTTAAGGATATATAACATTTTATAAATCAAAAAATTAACTTTCCAACTTGATCTTTTCAGAAACTTCTAGAAGAAGAAAGTAACTAGTCGCAATTCACTTATAAACTATAAACTCCTTCATTTCGTTCCAAATAAGATTCCTTTTCTTACAAAAAAAACTTCTGTTTGAAGTAAGGACACTTAACTTAAATGAAATAAGAAAAAAAAAATGGCTGAGTACGTACGAAAAATAATGGTTGGTAAACTATTTTTATTCCGAAATAAAAGGATTATGTCGTATAGCTTATGCCTGCGACTTTGTCCGCGTTTCCTGCGGGGCTTTAATTATTTTGCGCGGACCTCCTTTTTAACCCCCGACGCAAAAACGACGAGGTGGTATAAGTTTGACGTGTCTGTGTGTGTGTGTGTCTGTGGCATCGTAGCTCCCGAACGCATGAACAGATTTTTAATTAAGTTTTTCTTTATTTGAAAGGTGAATTAGTAGGGAGTGTTCTTAGCTATGTTTGATGGAAATCGGTTCAGCGGTTTCAAAGTTATCAGCTCTTGTTAGCTGCGGTATGGATTTCTATTCTTCTGCCGGGGGTTACATAAAATTTTTTAAATTTTCTGTTTCGTAAATGAAAGTAGCTCGTTCAGCTTTTTGCCAGTGAAAATCCCTTCAAAATCGGTTCAGCCGTTTCGGAGATTGACCGGAACAAACCTTCACACAATGTATGTTTTCTTTGGCATCGATCTTCCTTTTTATCCATTCACATTTATATTCATAACTCTTTTGGTCACATGCGTTTCATCCGTCCTCTTTACATCAAAAAGACAAATATGTGTTCAAAAGTGTTTTGAAGTTCAAAAATGCCTTTTCATGTTCTAATTGAAATAAATAATTTGACTTTGGCCTTGCCGCAATCAGTCTGTGAAATTACGTTCCACATACGCGTGTAATTGAGTTTCCGCGCTGATTATAATAAATAATTTCTCATTAGTGAAGGCTTGATAGGCTTAAAGTACAATTTCCTTTGTAATATCACACATTTCTGTGTACATGTTTGTGAACTGACGCTGTCTGTTGAGACTTGGCCATGTCTTAACAGACAGCGTCAGTAATACCTACACAAAGATAATGAAACGGAAGAGTTTTTGGTTTGTTTATACGCGCTAATCTCTGGAACTACCAGTCGTATCAGAAAATCTTTTTGTTTATATGATTGCCTGATTTACAAGGAATAGTATAGGCTGTATGACATTACGCTACGACACACGGGAGCGGAGCAGTAGCCAGAGACGTAATTTAACGCGGATGAAAAACCCGCGACTAAATCGCGGGAGAACCTAGTTTTTTATATTGCTCTTTACCAGCATTGTTATTACATAGGACATACATATCATCACGCCAGTTCGCCGGTATGTTTAGGTCCCATGTAATAGGGGGCGAGCCCATTGCCATTAACCGGGCACAAATCCTAACTCCGAGCTGCTTCTGTGAATTTCATAGAAAAACCCAAAACGCAGCAGTCGCGTTCAGGACCACTATGCTAACGAGGCAGTTACATACCATCACGCCTGTATTCTCCAAAGGGTTAGGCAGAGGTGTACTAATGTATACCCACAGTTCGCCGGTATATTTAGGTCCCATGTAATAGGTGCGAGCCTATTGTCATTAACCGGGGACAAATCTTAACTCCGAGTTGTTACTTAGAAATTCCTAATGGAAAAACCCAATAACACTGCTCGACCTAGGAAATTAACCCTGGATCCCACGAGACCAACGGGTCAGTTACTTATAGGAATAACGAGAATAGCTATAAAAAGAGTGTCTGAAGAGTTTCTTGTTCGTTCTTCTCCATAGAGAACTATCTACGTTTTGGAACGAGCAACTAACTTCAACTTTTTGTAACCCATTGACCTACAGACAGTTGTTCCGGGTCTGGCTGTTTGTATATGTGAGTTTATATGTTTGTAAACGCACCCACGATACCGGAGACATGCCTAGTGTGGAGCAAAGTGTAAAAAAAAAATTGACTTTGAGGTTTCTCGATACTACTGCTTACCTTGCCAAAAAACCCCTTCACTAACAAAAAAACCTATTTACACCCTATCTACCCCCAAACCGCGACACAACAGCCACTTACAGGCGTCGTCCCCAAAAAGGTAATTTTTCAAGGGAAAATATTCCAGCAAAAGAAAATTGCTACAGACGCCTGAAATTCAGGTAGTGGTCTCAAAATGGCTGCGTGTCTGTTTGAGGGCAACGATATGGTCTACCATGTATCTGGGCCGCTTGTTAGTACAGTCGAGGAGAAAAGTGAACGGCAGGCTTTTTTATTTTTGAAGTTTTTTTTTGATGTCGAGTAAATATTGACTTACCTACATTTGCGTTGTACGATTTGGTGTGTATTTTATTTAGTTTTTTTTTATATTTTGTTGTGTATTTTATGATCATAATACTGGCCAGTATTATGATAATAAAATAAGTTGAAATTTATTCCAACTAATGTTTGAAAAATGCTCCTGATGTAATGATAAATAAATGAAATTTGCGGCTTCTCTATAAAGAAGGCACTAGCATTGATCACCACACTTCATCAAGGCGTGTTTGTACTTGCAGACTTATATTTCTTTTAGGGCCAAGTTTCCTAACGATGTTTCTCTATATTGATGTCAGTGATGTCAAAGATAAACAAAGAAAGTACATATAAATTGAAAAAGTCACATTGGTACTTGCATGAAAGGCGCCTTAAGCATTGAACTATTGACGATTAATAATTTTTAATTTTATAAAAACTATATGTAAACATGAATCTAACTATATTTTGTTTTTGTTACAGGTAAGTATTTCATCTTTAGCAGATTTAGAATATTGCTACTACACAAAATGACAAACAGGTATTGTAAAAATAACTTAGCAAATCAAACCACATTAGTATAACTAATTTCATTTATTTCTTTTGAAAACATATAAATTATGTTGTAAATGGGCTCCTTTGGGGTCAAGGCTTCTGAGAGAGAAATCTCCTAACCAAAGGTGCCGCATCATCTCAGCCGCAGAGGCCAAATGAGAGCCCCCTTAGCTATTGATCGAGGCTCTTAGCTATAAAAATATTGGCTGTCACAAGAATCGGTACAATGACTGCTGTACCCACATACCACATGTCGACAACCTCACGAAGCAAGTCAAGATCATCATCATCTTACTGCCCTTATCCTATGTTACCTGGAGTCGGCGCAACACGTTTTCTTCTTCCATGCCGTCCTGTCAACCGTCACGCTATCACTGACTCCCTTCTCTTTCATATCATTCTTGACACAATCCACCTATCTTTTCTTTGACCTCCTTCTTCCTTTCTATCCATCCAGTTAAATTCATAACAATAAACATTTATTTCTAGCTGTCAAAACTATTGTGTAACAATAAACCCATGTTCCATTTAAACGTCAAACAAACAAACAAACAAGTCATAATTGTCGTATTAATATCCACGTGTCAAATCGAATCTTACCTCAATCATATATTCCGCTCCACGCTTGACATATAACAACATAAGACATTGATTGAGGGTTGAAACTAATTAGACATTTCCGGGGTGATACGGGGTGAAACTGTTTCGACTAAATATGTAATTGTTTAGTTCAAATGAATACAGAGAACTTGGATATATAGAAATTGCGACACGTGTCAAATTTCATAAATACGTTGCATAATAAATGTTGATTTGTAGACTGACTAGGTGTACAGAGTGTAAGAAGACACAACACAAAACCGTTTACTTTATTTTTTATGTAATTGGATGGCAAACAAGCCGACGGCCCACCTGATGATAAGTGGTCAGCGCAACCTATCATAAACATCTGCAATACCAGAGGCCTTGCAGATGCGTTGCCATCCCAGAGACAAAGATGAAATGTCTCACGTGTCAGTAATTACACCGGCACCTATACCCTTCAAACCGGAACACAGCAACGATGCTTTGCGTCAGAAATAGGTATGGTGGTAGTACTTCCCCGGACGAACTTCTTCACAAAGAGCTTTACTACTACTTCTGAAAACGGATGGAGAGATAGGGAAGCTAAAGAAAAGATGGATGGATTGTGTGAAGAATGATGTGAAGGACAAGGCAGTCAGTGATATCATGACGGTTGTCTGGACGGAATGGAAGGAGTCAATGTGTTGCACCGACCCCAAGTAACATGGGATAAGGGCAGGAAGATGATGATGATGATGATAGCTGTTGACTACACATACTGCTTATCAAACTAAGTCACATTGAGCAAAAAATATTGCTAGGAGACGATATATATTTTGAAGTCATGCTAAATGGTACAAGCAAAAGTACAGGAGTCGCCGAGATATTAGAACTTTAGTTATAACATTTGGTGGTTTGGACTGCCCCGTTGGTCTCGTGGTCGCAAGCGCTACTGATGAGCGTGGGGTGCCGTGTTCGATTTCCAGGTCGGGCAAAAATGTTACTGCGTGTTTCCATTGGGATTTGCTCAGTAGCAGTCCGGAGTTTGAAAGTTGGTGGTGTGACACGCTCGTGTCTCAAAAAGCACGTAAAGCCGTTGGTCCCGGCTGTCATTCTTAGATCTTTGACAGTGGTTACAGATAGTTAGAAACCAGGAAGTCTGACAACCAGTCTATGTAAGAGGTCTCGTGTTGCCTAGTAACTGGGTTGTGGAGGTCAGATAGGCAGTCGCTCCATGTAAAACACTGGTACTCAGCTGTATCCGGTTAGACTGGAAGCCGACCTCAACATAGTTGGGAAAAGGCTAAGTAGATGAGTTATAACATTTAAAACTTATGTTCATGAAAGAAAAACGAAAAAAAAATTATGAACTTTGACCCTCACTATCTCGATAACAAGATGGTCCAGAACAGAAAAAGTATCGCAAAGATGGGAAGAATATGTACATATAACTATAGGCCTCGTTATGTGTCTTTTTACACTCATTTTGTCCGTCCATTTCACATAGCCAATTTAACAACAGAGTAAATTTCAATCGTCAAAAGAATTATTGTAATCGGACCAGTACTTTCAGAGATTACCTCTAACAAACAAACAAACTTTACATACTATCACGCCTGTATACTCCGGAGGGTTAGTCAAAGGTGTACCAATGTACACCTACTGATCGCCGGTATGTTTAGGTACCATGTAATAGGGGGCGAGCCTATTGCCATTAACCGGGCACAATTCCTAACTCCGAGCTGCTGTTGAGAATTTCATAGAAAAACCCAATAACACTTTTTGCTCGACCTGGGGTTCGTACCCAAGACCTCTAGCGTAGCAATCGCACTTAGGACCACTAGGCTACCGAGGCAGTTGAACAAACTTTGCATCTTGATAATACTGAAATAGAATGGCTAAGAAAATCATAGTATTTTCAAAGCATTTCTACTACCTAAGTATGGCGTAACTCCATTTTATTACCTACGTAGCAATCAGTTCCATTAAAAAAAATTGCTTAGTTCCGATTTTTCCAGAAACGTCCAAAATTAATTGATGAAATAGCTAGTTTTCATTAATGTTCAAAAGGTCCAATTAATTTTACTGTTTAGCAATTCTGGGTTCTGGCTACAGTCCAAAAGAAAAGAGTTTCATAGTTTAACCCCGAAACGGTAATTGATTTTGCGAATAAAAAATTGGGTTATGTACGTACTAGTTTTTAAAAGTCAATCTAGGAATATGGCGGGCGCTTTTTTCATTTAGTTAGTAGATAAACTTGAAAATAAACAACCGTACGTACACATACATACATAAACTCACGCCTTTTTCCCATAGGGGTAGGCAGAAACCACAGAACGCCGCTACGATCCTTACATACTTCTTTCGCCTCGACCACGTTCATACTGTTCATACAAGCACACCGGTTACGAGTACTGCGCACACGACCTTTCTGAAGAACCCCACCAATAAGGTCAGGGTAGGTCTTTCTAGGGCGTCCTCTCCCGGCGTTGCCACTCACCGTACGTATTCAGTTTTATAGCTTTTTGGTTAGTCACAAATTAAAATACGTAAAGGGATTAGTAATAACAATTTTAGACAGTTAAAAGTTACAATAATTTGGCAACCTATGCCATCAGAATGGTCATTCAGGTAACAGGTAACAATAAAATAGCCCAACGAGCCGTCACAAACGGTACATCCCGAAAAAATCCAATTACCTACGCGGAAAAATAATAAAAAAGACGGAAAAAAGAACCAAAAAAAAAGCCGTCGCGAAAAAGAGCACTTCTGTCCGCGACTGTCCAACGGAATTCTGTTGCCAAGCGAGGCGTTACTTTTAATCTCGAATATTGCAATGGCGACAATTTCAAACCTACCCTACCTCCGTTCCTTTCTCGCGTTTACACTCTTGTATATTGCCATCTCTTTTGTTCAGTGCGTAAATTTATTTTTCCCTATTGCCAGATACAAGACCAATTATTATGTAATTCGTGACTACTTTCGGTGCTGAATTTCGGGAAATTCGGGGAGAAATTTTCAACACATTTCGGTATGTACCTAGTTACCTTTTATATCTGTTTGGGGATGTTAATTTTTAATCTGTTGTAAAAGCTGAAGTACATAGTGGCAATCTTGAGTGTTCATCTAAAGATTATGGGATTTGTCATCGTGGATTTATCTTTAGACTGAGCTTTTTTTTAGCCTGAATTTGCAAATACGGCTTTAGAGGCCATTAGATAGATTATATTTTCATTTGAGCATGGCTTAGGATTTAAGTTAATTTTAAAATGTCTGCCAAATCAGTCAAAGTTCAGTTATGGATCACAGAAATTGTCTGGCAATGTCAAAGCATTTATTTCAATTAAACCTTTTATAGGCACTTCTGAAGTTGGTTTCTTTAATAAACAAGTAATCTCCCCTCTATGGAGAAGAACGAGCAAGAAACTCCATGGGCACTCTTTTCTTTCAATTTGATTTTTAGAAAATCTTGATAACAATATCCTTGTTGCTTCTATATGTGAATATAATAAAGATGAATATAAAACTATAAAAGATAATAAAGATGTAGACCATGGCAATAATGTGTGCTGGTTTTGAACAACAAATAACAACACGCCTGTATTCCCCGAAGGGTTAGACAGAGGTGTACCAACGTACATCAACAGTTCCCCAGTATGTTTAAGTCCCATGTAATAGGGGGCGAGCCTGTTACCATTAACCGGCCACAAATCCTAACTCCGAGCTGCAACTGAGAATTTTATAGAATAACTCAATATAACACTTTCTACTCGACCTGGGATTCGAAGCCAAGACCTCTAGCGTAGCAGTCGCGCTCAGGTCCACTAGGCTAACGAGGCAGTCACTAATACAGTCGGTCATTAATTTTAATCTACATAAAATATGAGCCTACGGGGTAGTCGCCTTTTTGATCATACGAGTAAAAAGTACCCAATTGGAGAAGTTCACCATTCAGTGATATCGGTATGTGCAACTGGACCACTGCCCATCATGTTGAAAAACAATCACGCTGACGGTGTTAACAACTCGACCCCCAATTCCCCTCCCCCCAATGGAAGCAACAATAACAAAGAAAATCAGAGCTGTAACAAACGGCCCTTGTGCCAAGTCAATCAGAAAGGGTTAGATTTTTGTCATTCAATAAATATTTGATCATTGAACTTGTAAGTTTGGGACGGCAGGGGTCGCGGTTCGATTCCCGCGTGAAAATATTTGGATTACTGAATAAATATAAATTACAAAAAATATTGTAAGCTAGTCCTTTCCATGTATACTATACTTACTGATGTTTTAAAACTGAAAAGTTTATTTGTTTGTGTAAGCTTAACTCTGGAACCACCAGTTGGTTTGTAAAAAAATCTTTTTGTATATAATAGCCAAACTCATAAGGCTACTATCGGCATAACATCACGCTTTGAGCTATGGGAGCGGAGTTGTAACCTAAGACGTAGGTATATGAACGCGAGTGAAACCGTGCAGTAACTGGTAATTTTTTTTTCATATTAGCCAGATTCATGGGGAATAACATAGGCTATACATAACATCACGCTACAACACAAAGTACTGCCTCGTTGGACTAGTGGTCTTAAGCGCGACTGCTACGCTAGAGGTCTTGGGTTTGATTCTCAGGTCGAGCAAAAAGTGTTATTGGGTTTTCTATGAATTTCTCGGTAGCAGCTCGGATATAGGATTTGTGCTCAGTTAATGGCAATAGGCACACCCCCTATAACCTAGGGCCTAAAAACATACCGGCGAACTGTGGGTGTACATTGGTACACCTCTGCCCAACCCTTCGGAGAATACAGGCGTGATGGTATGCTATGCTGCAACACACGAGAGCGGAGCAGTAAAACCGCGGGGTATCGTAGCTAGTTTTCCTATAAATATAACCGATTATAAACCAAGATATTAGTATGAAGACACGTGCCAACTGTTACAGTTCAAACGATTACTAATCGCTTCCATTCGATACGGTACAATCGAGATCCGAAGACAATCAATTAGAACCGCCGGCTTTAACTGCCATAGAAGCCGTTTAGCATGCAACCTTTTTTACGAAATACTTATTTAATAGATTTTTATTAGGAAGTAATTAATTTAATATGATTTGGTTAATTATTTTGTAATTTTTGACTGAAAACCGAAGCTAAATCGCATTGTTAATGAAAAACTTATTCATTTCACTTTTATTTTGCTCGAACTGCCCTGTGGTTTCAAGCGTTACTGCTGAGCGTGAAGTTTTAGAATCTATTCCTAGGTCAAGCAAAATGTAATTGGATATCTATATATCGTAACTACTGGTTTGAATTTAATAAATATTTTTGGTTCATTTATCGAGAAAGGCTTTAAGCCATATAACATCACGCTACGTCCAACAGGTGCGGAGCAGTAACCAAAGACGTAACGTAATGCGAGCGAAAAAACTAAACGGAGCAGGAAACAGAAGCTAGTTAATTATATATAAATAATCCCGATTTTGGAGGGCAGCCTGATGTTCTGTCTCCTGTTGTCAATTTTTTTTCTCCAAGAATACTGCCTTTGATCCTAACTAAATTTTCGACATAGCTAGAATAAAAAGAGCTTAAAACTCGTAAGTTCTAATTCCGCCATTTTATACGCCCACTTAGTTACTTAAAGACCGTGTAGCCATAGTGATTCCATTTAATATTACCTACCCAAGCTTTCCAGAATATTGTACAAGTTATTATTATCGTTTCCATGGCAACTGTACGCCTTTTAGGCTAACGGAGTGGACAGAATTTTAACTATCGACGTTATGTTTCTTCATGTAGGTTGGTATGTTGGTTGGTTTCATAAGGACTGGCTAAGTGTGAATCGGACTCACATTCAGAGGGTTCCGTACCATCGTACAAAATTTAACAAAAAATTGATGAAATTGTAAGGGGACCCCCTATTATATAAGTATATATTTATTTTTTCTTGAACCTCAATCTATTAAAGCTGACGAGAGTTTTTGTTTGTTTAAACGCTCTTATCTCTGGAACTACTAGTCGGATTGAAAAACCCATCAAGCTACGACACACGGTAGCGGGGCAGTTAGCAAAAACGTAATTTAACAACGAGCTAGTTTGATATAAAAATCTAAATAAATCTTTCCATATCCACTAAAAACATCCCCAAACTGGTTTTAACCCTCAAAAAACGGTGTCGTAACAAGTCTATTAGTGACCCCACAGTTCATGGGTCAAATAGCCCCATGGGACACTACGTTAGCATTACCGACAGGTTAAAAAGTGAGGATTACAAAGTTAGTCCAGGTTTTATGACAGTTCGCAGGGTTATTCTGAAAATAATGGTTATTGAGATAAAATGGTGGGTCATTCTGTATTCTCTTTTTTTTGGAAGTGTAGTTAAATATTGTTTTAGTTAACTGACCGTTTGTTTGTTATATAGTGGTTTGTGTTTTTATTTATTGTGAAGTAAAAATGGGAAAGGGACAGGGGGGGATGCGGTTTTACCTAAAATTTCGATTTGAAAAGAAGAAGAAATTTTCGGAGAAATGTTATCAATTTAGACTTGCTAAAAATATACAAAGATTACAACATTTCAAAACCGTTTTTCATCTTTTTGAAGCATTCTTCCCAAAAGCCTTGTACCTGTCTATCTTCAAAGATATCTACAAAGTAATGAAAAAAAAAACCAAACAAAATTTTACAATCCCTTTGTATTTTACAGAGGTTATACCAAAAGCTGTTTAAATCCAAAATATTAAGATCAAAATATCAACAGAAATGAGTAGTGACGGCTCTGAATCCTATGCCAACCCTTTTCATCTGATATGAAGTCTGCTAGTGATGTGCCGCGTTTGCGGTTACTGGTTTCGGATTTCGGCATTCGACGTTTTTCAAACATGCTTCCGATATATTGATAGACGGTGAGATGGTATGTTTTTCTGTTATTGAAGCTTCAGTTGATAAGTAATTGGGGAGTTAGTTGGTTGATTTTATAGAGTGAATTGTTAGTTTTCATTCTGGGTAGCTGTAATATTCTAGATGGAGTGTCCACTGGACCGCACTTTATGTCATCTTGAAAGAGAATGTGGAAAATCTAGCCGCAATCTCAACTGAGCAACAATCAATGTAAATGTAGGTTAGATAGAGGCATTCTTGGCAGATTGAGATTAAGATTAAATTACGATCGTACCTAAAGGTTAAGTAGAATTGCTCACCTGAAATGAAATTCCTGTTTTGCTAATTATTTGATTATTAAGTTATTTTTAATTTTCCCACCAAATATTTTTCATTATACCTAAGTATCTTCTCAACATTTCGAAAGAGTTGAACTGAAAACAGTTTCAGCTTTCGGCCTACAAAAAATTGAAAACAAATTTCGGCCTAACATTTTCCCACCACTATGATCTAACGTTAATCCCTAGGGCGTAACTCCGTACAATATAATATATAACAAAGAATATTGTAATCACAATAGGATAAAGGGTTCCTATTATTGGACCTTAATTGCTTAGTTCAAATAAATGGAGCTGAGTTACATATCATGGCGGTAATTCCCATTGGTAGTAAGCACGCTTGTTCGATTTTCCTTTGTTTTAAGATTTTTATTCTAGGTTAATGATAATGACTGCCTCGTTGGCCTAGTGGTCTCAAGCGCGACTGCTACGGTAGAAGTTTTGGGCTTGATTCTCAGGTCGAGCAAAAAGTGTTATTGGTTCTTTTTATGAAATTCTCAGTAGCAGCTTGGAGTTAGGATTTGTGCCCGGTTAATCTCAATTCGGACTGGCCGTGTACGCAGAAGATATTATAGTGCACAAGTTTGTGCACAAATACTGGTGCACTCTCTTTGTCCTCACTCTTAAAGTCCGATGGGAGAGATGGGACTATGTTACAATGTATATTTAGAAAATAATTCGCCATCCCAAAATCACGATTCATGTAAAAACTACTTACCTAATTAATTCCTAAAAAAACAAAGTACACTTTGACACGGTACAGTCAGCTAAAAGCAGTGCGACATTAATATTTAAGTACACTCAGCTCCAAGAACATTATGTCGGATTCATTTTTGTGACGTGACTATTTTTTTGTCACTTTGTCACGTCTGGTCTCTGTCACGTTTATCTCGAGAGATAAGAATGACGCTCCCCTCTAGCAGTTTTTACGTTAAAAAAATGAAAACAGTTTACTTTGGTGAATATTATTTTTGGCTCGCTAAGGGCCGCCATGTTGTTTCGGACATTTTGTGTTATTTCGTCCTTTAGTTTTGTTAACATTAAGTTGTGATAAAAAATGGGACACATATGTACTCTTTTACCCAACGATAATTGGATATAATTTTGCCAAAATGAGCTAATCCACGTTTGAAGTAATTGTATGTTTAAGAGTCCCTATTTTAAAGCAACGCCTCTGCCTCGGTAGCCTAGTGGTCCTAAGCGCGACAGCTGCGCTAGAGGCCTTGGGTTCGATTCCCAGGTCGAGCAAAGTGTTATTGGGTTTTTCTATGAAATTATCAGTAGCAGCTCGGAGTTAAAATTTGTGCCCGGTTAATGGCAATAGGCTTGCCCCCTATTACATGAGACCTAAACATACCGGCGAACTGTGGGTGTACATTGGTACTTCTCTGCCTAACACTTCGGGGAATACAGGCCCGATGGTATGTTAGTGTGTATTCTAAAGCAAAAAATTAGCTTAGACTCTTATTGCTGCATAGTAACGCTACAATAAATAAGTTTGACGTAATTAATATTTTTTTGTAAAATTGTGGGTTGACTCATTTTAGCAGAATTAAGCTAATTATATTCTGCTAAAACAGTCTAAATGAAAAGGCATCCTATCTTGGACCCATCTCCCATACATAGACATCTTAACGTCCCATTTAATTACAACTACACAATATAGAGACACTCCCATTTCAAATAAATAAGTCACTATTTTAACAGGGTGTGGTACTAATAAATTAGCTACCCTTAGCGGGTGGTCCAAGTGTTGAGATTTTAGAGGCTTATTAAAAATAAATAAATAATAAACAATACCAGCCTATTACTGTACCACTATAGGGCAAAGGTCTCTTCTAATACAGACAAGACACGAATGTTGATCACCACGCTTGTTGATATTGGATTAGCATTTAAGAATTTATTTACAAGTCCAGGTTTCCTCACGATGTTTTCCTTTACCAATGTCAATGATGTCCAATATAAACTTAGAAAGCACACAAATATGTATTGAAAAAGTCACATTGGTACTTGCCCGGTTTTGAACCCTCAACATCTTTAATGAGAGGCGGACGCCTTAACTAATAAGCCATCACGCAATATAAATAAATATTTTTTAAGATGGCGGTTGACAATTGTTGATTGTTTGGTGGTTGAAGTGCGCCACGATTACCCGAAATTCATACACGCACCACCACACCTGTATTCCCCGAAGAGTTAGGCAAAAGTGTAAAATTTGACACACCAATAGATTTATATCTAGCTTAATAGAAAGTAAAAATGTTATCCCGTGTCTGTGTTCCCATGGCATAATTTAGGACTTAATTCATAAATGTTAAAATCACGTTATTTATTTTATAAAAAAAAAACACTTTGGAATCTTTTGCAACTTCACTAAGTAGTATTTTCAAGCTTGAAAATATCTTTCGCAAAGACTCAAAAAGTTTTGCTTTGAGCGGTTTAAATGATGGTAAAACTATTTAAAAATGTACGTGGTTAATAAGTTCAAAGTAAAAAACTTGAAGGAAAATTCTTGGCTGTGCGCTGAAAAGTTAAAACTACAGTTTTCTTCATGACATATCTCCGTCTTGCAAAAGATTTCAGCGGAATATTTTATCAAAAGATAAATCTTCAACTAACCACCGTCACGATAAATAATTTTGTTTAATATTTCTTTGCAAACATCGTGAGGAAACCTTGACTTTTAAAATAAAATCTTAAAACAGCAAATCCGCCTTAAGCAAGCGTGGCGATCAATGCTAGAGCCTTTTCTGTATGAGAAGAGACCTTTGCCCGGCAATAGGACAATAATGAAATGGTATTTTATTACTATTCATCTTTGTTACCTCTTGTAACGTTTAAATGACATAGGGCTTCGTCTTCTGACTAATCAGATAGCCGCATAAGAATTTATTCACATTATCAAATTATAGAAAATTTCAGATGCCATAAAAGGCAGACATTTGCCACTATCGAGATGGCAGACTAATTTCTCATGTATTTTCTGAAATCGCTGTCGTCGGTCCTTTAGACCACACCGTGTTTTATTTAATTATAATAGAAACTGATACTGGTTGCGAGATAATTCGGATACGATGGGTGATTCTGCTAAAAATATGTTGATCGAACTGGTAATGTTGTTGGAGATAATAACCTTACTTTGGTGGATAGGCAGAAGCTCTAGTAAAAGTAGGTATATTGGATTTTATCAATTAATATTTTTGTTACAATTTCACACGTAATATTCTGTGTAGGTTTGTAAGAAATAAAAAGGAGGATGTAAGGATTTATCTCATATGAGTGCGTCAGGATTGCCCGACGATTACTTGCCCAAATGAACGTTTGACCTAAGAATGTTCGCCCCATCGAATGATTGCCCGTAACATGTTTGCTCGAATAAACGGTTGTCCGAAAAACGTTCGCTGTAATATTCGATAGAAGACAGTTATAGTCTTCAGATTTTTCAAAATGTCTGTAATATTAGTCTGCATTTACCCTGTAGTGAGACAATAATAGGCTAATGGTTTATCTCCTTCGTTATTTTTCTATTTCACAGTCCATTTTTCTAGCTGTCCGAAAAACAACCATTTCTTGCCCTCAAAACATAAGTCTTTTTCTTCCATCACCACAATTTTACACCAAAGACCGTACCCTTAATCAACAGGTGCCTGAAATTCTGCCTATCCTGTAACATAACCCTCCCCATAGACCTATTAATAACACTCGTAACAGAAAACATACGTAGCATGTAATAAAGTAAGGCTTAGGGACAATGAATGCGGACAGAAGGACCACTTTGTACAGCGTGCGAAAGTGCTGCGAAACCCGAATTATTTCAAAAGGTAATTAAATAAATTCAGTAAGCCAAATATGCTACTTTGCTATTTAGGAGTAATAGTTCTATGCTGTCTCCATGGTCGATAATTATTCCAATTCATTAACCCCCACGTGTGTATTTTAACTTATGGATTGCAATAAAGATTTGAGATTGGACTTACTTCATTATTTGTACACAAAATTTTTGTATGTATGTATGAGTTGTACAACTAAAATACTATTCCGTAAAAATCTCACTAGTAGTGTGTGCTTAACGTGAGCTGTCAATCCGTAGCATAAAATGGAATAAGAGCTCACCCCAAGCTCACTTCACAATTTTTACAGAATAAACCGGCTGGTCCTTCTGCACCAAATTCTGTGGTCCATAAGGCTTACAGTACAATGATGAATGGGACAAATGAGGGGGATCCCGTTTCTCATAATGTATGACAGTTCTAGAACAATCAAGAAGTTTTTATTTCTCAAATTGTTTGGTATTAGAAATGTGAGTAATTTTGGGTGCTATAACATCTGTTGTTCTAGAAACATAATAATTTGTCGAGAAAATTAAACTTAATATACAATTTATGATACTGTAATGGGAGGAATGTACTGGGTCCGTTAGGGTCCATAATGACCAACACGAAAGACCAGCTTATTAATGTCCCACTGCAAGGCAAAGCCCTATTTTCGTACAAAAAAAGGCACGAGCATTAATTAACACACTTTCTGAAGGCGGATTGGCTGTTTCAGACTTATATTCATTATTATAATAGGTACTCATCTACATTCAAAATATGTCTCCAAAATCTCAAAAACAAATATATCTCCAGAGCGTGAACGTGAATGACATTCATTTCACATTATTTATCCCAAGATAAAGCCGCGCGCACACTGTCTCTTTGTCACGCTGACGAGAACTGTCACGTCACGGTATTGGAATATTCACGCGTTATAATTAACGCTCATGAAGATACAGCCTAATTAACTGTTCTGAGGTTTGTATGAGATAGATTATCTTATACTTGATTTAGTATTAGGAGTACAATAAAATATAATTTAGTCCTAGTTTACTTTATTTTGGGGCGCCGTCCCTATAGTTTATACTGTGTCTATCACAGGCCAACCGCGTTTTAAACTTAATCAGTAGATAGTATAGCTTTTCCAAAATTCTTACGTGCTAATATGGCGTTTACCATTCATACTAAATTTATCACTGGCCTAGGACTTCGTCCGCGTGGCTTATTTTACCTGCGTTAAGTTACGTCTTTGGTTACTGCTCTGGTCTCCTAGGTCGCAACGTGATGTTATATAGCCTGTGTTACTCAGGAATAATATAGATACCTAAGGGTGAAATGGTTAAAATCGGTGCAGTAGTTACGGAACTTATTCGGTACAAAGTAAAAAAAAAGAACTTTTTCTCTTTGTACTATTAGTATAGACGGTGGATTCAGGCAGCTTCCAACAGGTCGTTTTGGAAATCTACGGGGGAGGGCTATGTCCAGCAGTGGACGTCCTGGAGCTTATATGATAATGATGCGAGTATAGACATGTGCCAAAGTAGTTCTGTCTGTATGTTAAAGTCAAGAATCCAAAATATTAAACCCACGAGTAATTGGTCCTTTTAAAAGGATCAAACGTTTTTCATGTACATACTTCAATAAATATATAGGGTGTACCAGTTTAGAAAGTTTACTTAATAAGTTAATAATTTACAGCTGATTGGAATGCTAATTACTGTAAAGATTAATGATGGCGGTAACATGACGATAACTGTCGTAATTAGTTATATAAAATCTTCTGAAATGTTTTGCAACATAACATACCATCACGCCTGTATTCCCCGAAGGCCTAGTGGTCCTAAGCGCGACTGCTACGCTAAAGGTCTTGGGTTCGATTCCTGAGTCGAGCAAAAAGTATTATTGGGTTTGTCTATAAAATTCTCAGTAGCAGCTCTGAGTTAGGATTTGTGCCCGGTTAAAGGCAATAGGCTCGCCCCTTATTACATGGCACCTAAATATACCGGCGAACTGTGGGTATACAATGTTACACCTCTGCCTAACCCTTCGAATTTCGAACAAATAAACAAAAAACTCTTCAGCTCAATTATATTGTATGGATGTATTCTCCAGAACGATTCCGGTCACGGCGGCAAATTTTTATTTAGACTAGCTAAGTACGCAGGAGATATTATAGTGCACAGGTGTGTGTGCAAACACAGGTGCACTCCCTTTTCCCTAACTCTCGTAGTCCGATGGGGCGGCAGTCCGACACAATCGGGGAGAGATCAGGACCAACGACTTTACGTGCTTTCCGAGCCACGGTGGTACCAACTTCCAAATTCCGGGTTGTTACTGAGAAATTCCTAACGTAAAAATCCAATAACACTTTTTGCCTGACCTGGGAATCAAACACAGGACACCACGCTCTACAGTTGTGCTCGCCACCACGAGCGGCAGTTATCAGTATAGATATAGATATTAATACAATAATGCAATTCAACCCACCAGTCAGCCATGTTGATTGTGGCTGTGCCCTCGGGAACGCTCATTAGGGGTAGTGTACATGCGAGGGTGTGTACTGTGGACTAAAACCCACATAGCTAGGTACATGTAGATATTAATCTGCTAATTTAATAGGTCATTTATGAGGGAAAGCAGAAGGATAGCCTGGATGAAAGTCTTAAAATAGAGTTAACATCTGTCTCGTTAGCCTAGTGGTCTTAAGCGCGACTGTTACGCTAGTGGTCTTAGGTTTGATTTCCAGGTCGAGCAAAGTGTTATTGGGTTTTTTATGAAATTCTCAGTGGCAGCTCGGAGTTAGGTTTTGTGCCCGGTTATTGGCTCGCCTCTAGTACATGGGAACTAAACATACCGGCGAACTGTGGGTGTACATTGGTACACCTCTGCCTAACCCTTCGAGGAATAAAAGAGTAAAAGAATTTTACAAATTAAACTCATAAGTCTACTACACGAAAGCTCAAAATAAATCATTTTCAAAACACATACCCGTCAAATGCCACTCTAAAAGATTATCCCTATAAACCCTAATGGTCTTAATATCAAATCTTAGACCCTGAAATCCTCAGCTCCGTTTAATAGTACTAGGTCACAAGACTGGTAAACCAATATACCGATATACACCAACGGTAATCATGAACGGTATCAGTTTGAAATTCTATGCACACTATAATTTCTAAACAACTTAATTCCACAAACTAATCTAGGGTAGCAATCATATATAACTAGCAACGTTTCTCCATAAGACGATAAAATAATACTAAAATATCCATCCTATTATGATAAGCTAGTTAAATACGTAGTGTCGTTACGTCTTTGGTTACTGCTCCGCTGCTGTTGGTTCTGGCGTGATGTTGTATAAGAATAAACCTTCCTCTAGAATCACTCTATCTATTGATGAAAACCCCATTCATCTGTTGTCTAGTTTAAAAAATCTAAGCGCGTAGAGGGGTAGACGGCGGGAAACGACTTTTATAGAGACCATGTAGAAATGCAAAAGTAACTCTATCTGTTTGTCTGTTACGCTTTCACGCCTAAACCGCTAAACCGATTTTGATGAAATTTGGACTAAACCCTGGAGAAAGATCCCTTTTGTCGCGGAAAAAACGCTTGAAGGGGTTGTAATAGAGAATGAAAGCTTGTGCGGAAATTTATCGTTATTAAAGACTAGCTTTTGCCCGCGGTTTCGTCCACGTAAATGTCGGTACACTATGTCCTTTTCTGTACACCTGACAACGTATATGCAAAATTTCAGGATCATCGCTTCAGTGGTTTAGGCGTGAAAAGGTAACAAACAAACAAACAAACTTACTTTCACATTTATAATATTACAGTTAGGATTGGGATAAAATCATGAATATTTGAATCATAGAAATAATCAACGGTTATCCATAACGCTTATCATTTTGGAAAACCGTTACACAAAGAGTCATGAGGGTAAAATTTTATACTTTTTTTAGCCTAGCCCCCCCCCCCATCTCTTTACCATCCGATTAGGAACTTCGTTCCAAAACGGCTGCCCAAATTAACTATTCCACGCGAACGAAGTCGCGGGCACAGCTAGTCGCTAGTAGTCTATGTAAGTTTAATTGCTCTTTGTAAAGATACGGTACGGTACGGTATTGTTCTAGCAAGTAATTGTGGAGTTTTCTTGTGCTTACGTTTATCTTTTGTAAACTAATCAGATAATGGAAGACGCTTTTATCATTAGTGGCTTCGATATCCTTTAATGTTGAAGCTAGGGTTGTAACTAAGGCCTTCTTAGAAAAAGCGGGTGTTATCGGAGGTCAAAGTGGAAATGAAAAAAAAAAAACATGATTTTTCAAAGAAACACAAAGTCAAAATAAATGGTTTTTCTTTCTTTCTAAATACACTTCTAGTGAGTATACGGAGGCATGATGTTTCGCGGAAGTTTTGCACTAACGGAGGCAGAGGCAAGGTTCTGTTACAACCCTAGTTGAACCTATCGGGAACTGATAATAGCCTTTTGTTAATACCACTTACGAAAATAATACTCTACGCATTTCGCTTGGATTGCCCATTTATTTTTCTTCTAAAATAATCCAAATTACTAGTGGCTTATTAGGCACGGCCAACATGGCTAAATTTAGAGGTGGCCTGTGTCCAGCAGTGGACGTCGTGCGGCTGATATATGGTGATGATTAGTAGTCTAACGAGCTCAACAACTAAAAAAACCTAATTATTGTCCCACTGCAGACTATAAGCTTCTTCTCATACAGAGAATGCTTGAGAATGAATCACCACGCTTTTTTTTTTTTTTTGGGGATGGTAAATCATCAAATAACTTCTCCCGCCCTAGGCGGGGCGGGAGAGAGTGTCAGACTTTTACTGACTAAAACCCATCCATGTTCCTTCTTGTGCCCTTTGCATTCCGGGGGCGCGGTATCTCTTACGAACAACCCGCAGCCCCGGCAGGCATCGGCCCTCAGTGGCCCCTTCCTTTTGCTGACATCTCTTTGAGGCGCGCGGGGAACACGAACGCGCCGTCGACACGGCCTGTCGTTATGCAACGTAAGGACGGTGAGCTGCCCATTGCTCACCGTCCACAGGCCCGTATCTACGGTGGCCGGGAGTCGTCGCGAGTATCACCACGCTTGCTTAAGGCGGATTGGAAATTTCAGTCTTATATCTATACTAATATTACAAAGAGGTACAGTTTGTGAGTTTGTGAGGTTCGAGAGGTAATCTCTGGATCTACTGAACCGATTTTGAAAATTCTTTTACCCATAGAAAGCCACGTTATTTGTGAGTGTCATAGGTTATATAACATCACGCTACGGCACACGGGAGCGTAGCAGCAACCAAATATGTAACTTAACACGCGTGAAAATATACACGGGTACGAAGTCGCGGAAAGAACCTAGTTTTAAGTACAGATTTCCTCGCGATGTTTTCCTTTACCGTGTCCCAGTACCGGTGTCAGTGATTTCCAAGATAAACTTAGAAAGTCGATTTGAATTGAAAAAGTCGCATTGGTACTCATACAAAGAATGGATGAATGATGAAATGAATGATGTGAATTTATTCACTGACTGACATACATTGACTTTCATTAGTCGTAGTATCCGAAATCAATAAAAACAAATCTATTATTATCTCTTGCCAAGAACTGATCTTCTCCATTACTTTGTAACAAAACAAACAATACTAAAGGCGCTGATGTAAGAAACAAATGATTAAGTAATTAGGTAACGCGCATCGCAGCAACAAATAAGGTGCAAAATATCGAAAGCGTTTAATGTTAGTGAAATCGAATGATCACCAAAATCAAAGTAATTTTAGCAGTTTTCATAAAATTTAAGAATAAATGTACGGCTTGTGTACGGCTTTGTCCTAAAACATACCGGCGAACTGTGGGTGTACATTGGTACACCCCTGCCTAACCCTCCGGGGAATACAGGCGTGATGGTATGTGTGATGTACGGCTTGGTGGAATTATTTGTAGCTGTGTGTTGTGTTGATTGAGTTTCCTATAAAAAATCAGATAATATAATAAGTTTAAGCTTACAATTTTAAGAATTATGCGACGAAAAACCAATTTTTTTGGCTTTATTTTATGATTTTTTTCATGATGATACGGTTTCATTTTTATATATTTTTGAATAAGTATTTTTTTTGAACTTTAGAAAATACACCTTATTTTTTACATACATACATACCATCACGCCTGTATTCCCCGCAGTGTTAGGCAGAGGTGTACCAATGTACACCCACAGTTCGCCGGTATGTTTAAGTCCCATGTAATAGGGGGCGAGCCTATTGCCATTAACCGGACACAAATCCTAACTCCGAGCTGCTACTGAAATTTCCATAGAAAAACCCAATAACACTTTTTGCTCGACCTGGGAATCGAACCCAAGACCTCTAGCGTAGCAGTCGCGCTTAAGACCACTAGGCTACCGAGGCAGTTCCTACCTTACCTACCTACCTACCCTACCTACCTTATTTTTACCTTATTATGCTTACCTTAGTACCTTATTTTTTTTTGGCTTGTAATATGCAATCCGCCTTGAGCATATGTGGTAATCAATGCTCTTACCTTTTCTGTATGAGAAGAGGCCTTTGCTCCGCAGAGAGACAACAATAGGCTGGTGTTTATTGGTTTTATAATAAGTACCAACCGTACGACAAAAAACTGAGCGTTTTACGGTGTCCTACATCCGAATAGCGCCTTAAGACATCCGATACCAATGACATCGATAAAACTCGTATTGAATTCCACTAATCCGAACATTCATGACTGGATTAATATCCCTTGTACCTCACATTTAAATCCAATAACAGACGAGGAATCGAATCAGGTTGAATCGAATTCTTTATAAACATTTGTCAGGCTTCAACAGCGGTCATGACTGAATAAACATTGTCATATCGTTTGTGTGTAGATGAAATTATCCTCACATGGAGGCTCGTATAAGGAAGATGGAAGCGTTGCTATGGTAACGGAGGAAATATGAGGTAATATTAGGTGATATTCTGCATATTATAAAACGTCTTACAGTCTGTTCAGTTCCTTTTTTCAATGCCCGACGCAAAAACGACGGGGTGTTATAAGTTTGACGTATCTGTCTGTCTATGTGGGTGTCTTACTGTGGCATTGTTGCTCCCGAACGCATGAACCGATTTTGATTTTGTTTGAAAGGTGAATTAGTCGGGAATGTTCTTAGCTGTGTTTGATCGAAATCGGTTCAGCGGTGTCAAAGTTATCAGCTCTTGGTTTGTCAGCTGCGGTAGGGGTTTTTATTTTTCTGTGGTACTTAATTTTTTTAATTTAGTGTTTTTTTTTAAGTTGTACGTACGTAGGTTTAGGTGTGATGTGATTACAATAGGCCGGTGTTATTTATAAGTAAACTCGCTATATACACGGTTAGTCACGTCTTTGGTTACTGCTCCGCTCCGGTAGTCGTGATGTCCTATCCGTGTAAGACTTCTTTTGGAATCACTCTATTGATGAAATCCGCATTAAAATCGGTTGCTTAGTTTAAAAGATTTAAGCGTACAGAGGGACAGACGGCGGGAAGCGACTTTGTTTTATACAATCTATACTAATATTATAAAGCTAAAGAATTTGTTTGTTTGGTTGAAAGCGCTAATCTCAGGAACTACTGGTTTGAATTGAAAAATTATTATTTTGTTGGATACTTAATTAATTGAGGAATGCTTTAGGCTACAACCACGCTATAACACACGGGAGAGGAGCAGTAACCAAAGACGTAACTTAACTCGGGTGAAAGAAACCACGCGAGCGAAGTCGCTGGCAGAATGTAGGTACCTACTGCAATAATTATAAAGCTTGGACAGACGGATTGGTGATCTTAGTTTGTTGTTGTTTGCAAACAGCTACACTACTATCTACTCATCTCCTAGACGTAATCCTGCAATCTCCTTTTACGGCAGTCACGATGAATGGGGGGTGAAAGGGGTTGAAAGTTCTTTGTCAAGAATTTCATAGAATCTTTAATCTTTTGTGAGTGTTGCTACTCATCTTTCCTTTAATGTACATGATACAAAAGATGTAGGAAAGGTGAGTCATCTTGTATCAAACAAACATGAATTCAATTGTCAAGTAGCGAAATTTCAATTTACAATGTTCAGAGGTGTATCAATGTACACCCACAGTTCGCCGGTATGTTTAGGTCCCATGCAATAGGGGGCGAGTGTATTGCCAAAAACCCAATAACACATTCACTCAATTACACACAATCATCATTCACTACAATCTATTTTAATGCCAAATTTTATCCAGACCCCTACAATCGTTTAAGCGTGAAAGAGTAACAAACATCCATCCATCCTAACAATTTTTCGCATTTGTAACATTAATAGGAATACCACTACAGGGCATACTCTTCTTCTTATACAGAGAAGGCACAAGCACTGTTCACCACACTTGCTCAACGCGGATTGGCAGTTACAGATTAAGTCTAGGTTTCCTCACGATGTTGTCCTTCACTGATGTCCAAAATAAACTTAAAAATCTATAAAAAATATAAATCTCACATCTGCACTTACATTGGAGCTGGGCGCCTTGACAATTGAGCCATATATCATGACCATTAATCGGCTTAATTTTATAAAATCTATATGTAAATATGAATCTAACAATATCTTGTTTTTGTTACAGGTAAGTACTTCATCTTTAGCAGATTTAGGCTATTGCTACTACACAAAACGACAAACAGGTAGTGTAAAAAAATTAACTAACAAACCACATTATTATTAATCAATTTTTTTTTCTTCTGCCTGTGCCCGGTCTCAAACACGTAACCTCATTCATGAGAAACGGGCGCCTTAACCGCTACGCCATGGCGACTTTTAAGCTTTTAACATACCATCTCGCCCGTATTCCCCGAAGGGTTAGGCAGAGGTGTACCAATTTACACCCACAGTACGCTGGCATGTTTAGGTTCCATGTAATAGGGAGCGAGCCTATTGCGATTAACCGGGCACAAATCCTGACACCGAGCTGATACTGAGAATTTCATAAAAAAACTAATAACAATTTTTGTTCGCCCTGGGAGTAGAACCCAAGACCTCTAGCGTAGCAGTCGCGCTTAGGACCATAAGGCTAACAAGGCAGCTTTAATGCTTCCTGCACAAGTGTATGTATGTCTGGCTAAGTTTATTGAAGCCTCATATATTAGGATTGTAGGCTTAAAAGTTGGTGTAACATGTAAGTTATGTTTCAGTTTGTTAGTGAATCGTTCTTCGTGCACAACATTATTTGCTTGAGGATTACATGTATGATTCACTTCCTTATGATGTGGGGTCGGCAGACTGTAAGCTGTTTTAATACCACCATTAGATACCTAATAATACTCGCCATGAAATATGTTTTTATACAAATGGTACCTAAATTGATGTTCTACAAATATACATGCAATAAAGGAAATGTTTGGTGTGTAGCTTCATATTGAAATTTTGTACGACATGTTTTGTGATTATTATTAATTATAATTATTAAAGTAGCACATGAACTTCGAACCCTATGCTTCAAGTTTAGTTTTTTATTTTATTTTATAGCAATTGGCCTGTTAAAAATGTATTTAACTTCAATCGCACAAAACACATTGATTGCTCACACTTTTTTTTCAGGCGCTAGAAACTACAATGTTTTGTCCACTGCTGATTAGATAAAGTTATTTTTCTTCCATTCCGTCTACAACAAAGATAACGCAAATAAATACGTAGTAAAAAAAGCAATTTATTCTTTCTTATCCTAAAAAAATCAAGTCAGTATATTGGCACTTGAGATTACACCAGACTTTTCGTCGCCTATTCGTATACATATCACAAGAATACAGCTAAAACAATACTACGTAACCTTCCGTAATTTTTACAGCTTGGTGAGTAGCTTTTACAAAAGTTAAATTTACTTGAAAAATAATGTCTTTTTCATTATTAAGTTCAAAATGAGTCTAATTGTTTCACAGCTCCTTTGTATATTTCAAGTCTGTAATCTTAGTGTGTCCGTTGATTTGCTTTTTATTTTCAATTCCGTTCGATGTCTGCTTCTTTCTGAAAGGTAAAAGAGACTGTTTGTTTAAAGTGGAAATAAAATCATGTACGTTGCTTGTTCGCTTCTACTACCTAGTTATTTTATTTGTTCAAGATGTTTGGATGTGCAGCGAAGTGGGGATGTAAAGCAAGAACTTGTTACTACGATTTTTACAATAGATATAGAGTTAAAAGTAATTGTAGTAAACAATGAGGTGGAGTTATCTACATAATAGTTCAGTTATTTCTAAATTTTATTAAGGTGGACGGACGACCTGATTAAGACCACAAGCAGGCGCTGGATGAAGGCCGTTTCCAAACGGTCCTTGTAGAAATCTATGGGGGAGGCTTAAGTCCAGCCGTGGACGTCCTATGGCCGATATGGTGATGATGAAATTTTGCTCTGTAGATTACCCGGGCGTAGCCGGTGGGAGGGGGGGGGGGGAGTTACCTTCTACTGTCTCCCCTTGAAATATTCAAAATATTACATTAATATCAAGAAGTTATTTTACTCTTCTTTTTTCACGTGAATATCAATATCATTACAATTTATTGTACTGATTCGTGTTGAGAATTACTAGTATGGTTATCTCCTAGAACTTGACGAGCATGCAAAACTGAACCTTATGTAATACATCTCTAAGCCACAATCTATTAGTATTTAGCCTGCTACCCGCATACTCACATAGGGTTCAGAACAAGATTAGCCAAGTTGCTCAGAGGAGACTCGACGAACAGCCACAGTAGTACAGCTAGCGCTGCCGACGTTATGAGTATTGCAATACCGTTTAGAATCTGAAATTCAATTACGAAGTTTGTATGTTCAAGCTGTAGTATGTTGGGGGTTGGCAGATAGTTTATCGAATAGTTCAGTACTTGGATAACTGCCTCGGTAGCCTAGTGGTCCTAAGCGCGACTGCTACGCTAGAGGTCTTGGGTTCGATTCCCAGGTCGAGCAAAAAGTGTTATTGGGTTTTTCTATGAAATTCTCAGTAGCAGCTCGGAGTTAGGATTTGTGCCCGGTTAATGGCAATAGGCTCGCCCCCTATTACATGGGAGCTAAATATACCGGCGAACTGTGGGTGTACATTGGTACACCTCTGCCTAACCCTTCGGGGAATACAGGCGTGATGGTATGTTATGTTGGATTACTGAAATGTGCTTGTGTATCTTGCACTTGTGCTGTTTTTTTCTTTACATTGTCTCAAGGACTGTTACATAGACTAGTGAACTTATTGTTCACTTCCTAGCCTTACTTTTTGTTAAAAACACATTGCCTCACTCTAGGAATCTCTCCTGTACCGGGGTTAAGCAGAGATATACCAATATACACCCACAATTCGCCGGTATGTTGTATGTTTAATAGGGGGCGAGGCTGGTATTGAGAAGCTTATAGAAAAACCCAATAACACTTTGCTCGACCTGATTAACCTATGGATCCCTAAAACATCCAGCAGAAACTGTAAAACCAACCAACCTTTCAAATAACTTAACGAAAGTGAAATTCCTGGTACTAGGGTATCATAAATACTTACCAGGTTGAACATGTCAAATTGTAATGGATTCCGTTGCGAGAATAGGAACCGTTCCAGGACTAAGGAATGCGTAATGTAGACTCCGTATGCGAGACGACTGATGAACGTGAAGGCAGGGAACGACATGATTTTTCGTAGGAATTCTGAAATAGAATTGGGCAAATTTAGACATACTATTACAAGCTTTTAATTCCTTACACCTGTAGCTAGTCAAATCTTACAAAATAAATTTAAGCAATCTACCGATATTCGATTGAGCTGAAATTTTACGTGAATGTACAATTTGAATCCTTTATTAATTAGATCATCTTGGATGGTTCGGTCATGTTGAGAGGATGAGTGAAAGGCGACTAACAAAAAGGATTTATATGGAAGATATGAGTGGCAACGCCGGGAGGGGACGTGACCTACCCTGATCTTATTGATGAGGTTCTTTAAAAAGGTCGGGTGCGCAGTACTCATAACCGACGTGCTTGTATGACCACATGTATGAACGTGGACGATGCGAAAAGAGTATATCAGGATCGTAGTAGGTGGCGTTCTGTTGTTTCTGCCTACCCCCATGGGAAAAAAGTGCCATTACTTACTTCGGTAACAGTAAATCCAACTTACAATCGAATCTTTGTATAAAACTAAGGAATACTATTAGCTAAAAACGCTTATTTTATTTTCGAAGCTGTTAATCTTACTGACATCAATTAATGATCTGTATCTTAGCCAGGATATCCGAATAGTCGAAACTCTGTCGTTTCTTTTTTGTGCTTTTTTGCTTGACACCATTTCATGAATATAGGTCATATCGTTTTTTCCATTAATAATTTTATACTGGACTATTATTATCCCACTGCTGGTCACAGACTCTTAAATGGTCAAAGGATATTGGCGATTTCAGACTTAGGTATATGATTATATTACTATTCTTCAGCTGCCTCGTTAGCGTAGTGGTCCTAAGGGCGACTGCTACGCTAGAGGTCTTGGGTTTCATTCCCAGGTCGAGCAAAAAGTGTAATTGGGTTTTTTTGAAATTCTCAGTAGCAGCTCGGAGTTAAGATTTGTGCCCGGTTAATGGCTATAGGCTCGCCCCCCATAACATGGGACCTAAACATACCGCCGAACGGTGGTTGTACATTGTTACACCTCTGCCTAACACTTCGTTGAATACAGGCGTGATTGTATGTATGTACTTTTTTCAGATTATGTTCTGTTTATTGTAATCAAACATCTAGTGTGGTTATGTGAAGCTAGCAATGATATGGAGCGGGATACCAAAGTTCTAGTTCATGTTAGCATTGCTAAATTTTTAAGGGTATATAAAGAACTACTTTATACAAGGTGAACGAGGCATAGCAACAAAATTAAAAAAAAAACAAATAGCTGTTCCATACCATACTGCTACACCCAAATGGTCAAAATGTATGCAACAGCTGATTTTTTTAATAATCGACGAGAAATGTTAAGGGAAAGAAATGGGGGGCTCGAATGATGTGTATTGAATCCATATCATCAAAATGTTAGTAGTAGGACTTTAAAATCTTGGACCGAAATAGAAGGTTCACCTTTTAATAACGAAAGGTCTGTTACTAAAATAAGACTCGGCGAAGAAAGATCCAACAACAATATTTTACAAAAGATATTTCATCACAGTAAGACAAAGTAGATTTTCATGAAACAGTTAGAGTCATATTTCGGAACTGAGATGAAAATATAATACCAGTATTTTGACGGGGGAAAACTAAGGGTTCTCCCGGGAAATTAGAAAAAAGGAGTCATGTTGAACAAGCCCCAAGCACAAGTGTTATTTTGCTAAAGGGATTAAAAGGAATGCTAGTTACCTCATTTCCTGGTATTTCGTTTTCATATTTCACTTTGTAAATGATTTATGTATTTCATTCATTTAATTATAAGCTTCATTAAATGTTCGTTTTGTTTGTTTATTAACTGTTCAAATTGTTAAGGGATTTGGCCAATTAAAAACGTTTAAAATGTAGTCACAATTTCATCTCAGCGACAGTCAATGTACAATATATATATTTTTTTTTAATTTAAGTAACCCCCAACTGAAGAAAAGAATCACTACCGTAGCTAACAACAGAGCTGATAACTTTGAAACCGCTGAACCGATTTCCATCAAACAAAGCTACGAACACTTCCGACTAATTAACCTCTCAAACACAAATAACAAAATCAAAATCGGTTCATGCATTCGGGAGCTACGATGCCGCAGAGACACAAACACACAGAGAAACGTCAAACTTATAATACCCCGTCGTTTTTGCGTCGGGTGTTTTAAAATTTAAGTAACTTAAAGGCGTTTTGCAGATTAATATTGTTTCTATGAGTTAGTACAATTGTCTATGTTAGTGGTAAGCCTAGTTATAATTTTTTTTTATTTGAGACTGTCACTTCCCCGCGGTTTTATCCGTGTTACGTATTTGATTATGAGTCGTAGCATTTTGTTATATAGCCTATACTATTTCTCTCATAAATTTAGCTTATCATGTTGTTTTACAGATTAGTGCGTTTAAACAAACAAACATAAATCTCTTCAGCTGTAATAGTGTATATAGATATTCCAATAATTGTCACAATACAAGAGCTTTTATTGGCAAAGCGGCTTATTAACAGAATTTGTATTCAAAGTGAAAATTAATCAAAATTGTTGAACGATCCGAAATACTTGGAATACAATTTAAGCTCTATTTTAAACTTTTTTCAATTTCACAAGTAAATATCTATACCTAAGTATATTTTACATGATAATAACAAACTGAACTCTCAACTTTCTTGTTAGCCTAGTAGTCTTAAACACGACTACTACGCTAGAGGTCTTGTGTTCAATTCCCAGGTCGAGCTAAGTGTTATTGGGATTTTCTATGAAATTCTCAGTAGCTGCTCGGAGTTAGGATTTGTGCCCGGTGGATGGCAATGGGCTCGCCCCCTATTACATGGACCGTAAACATACCGGCGAATTGTGGGTGTACATTAGTATTGGTACAATCTCTGCCTAATCATGATGGTTCGTAAAACAGACTTAAATTTCACGCGAATTTCAATTTTCACGCGAAACCCAATTTTCGAATAAAAAATAGCCTTTCTTTTTCGATGATAATGTAGCTTTCCATAGGTGAAACATTTTTTTAAATCGGATTAGGAATTTTTGAGTTTGTCCATTACAAACAAACTTACAAATCTTTTCTCTTTCCCTTCTAATTTCCCTTAGTATTTAATTTAGCTGCTGCGGTATTATACTTAATCAAGCGAATAGCATTTCCTAACTTAACTAATATTAACTGTTTTAACATAGTTTCCTGGTTGAATTTCGTACCCGTAAAGCTAGTAACGATATTATTGAGAAAGGGCGAATTTTCTTATCATGCTTTTAGTTACTATGTGATAAGCCAATCTGGTTTTATTAAAATTTCAGTCAAAATATTTGTTTCTATTATGACATTTGCAGACAATTTTGAATTGTCAACGAGTCGGCCAGTTAGTCAGAAAGTTAAAGCTAGTTGCTCGTTCCAAAACGTAGATATTTTAGCCTTAAATCGCCAATCCGCCTTGAGTAAGCGTGGTGATCAATGCTTGTGTCTTCTCCGTATGAGAAGAGATCTTTGCCCTGTAGTGTGACAATAATAGGATTGTATTATTATTGTGACAACGTTACACGCGTTGCGATCTATACTTGTTTAATAGTTTGAATTCAAAGAAGCCTTTGACACCCTACTGCATCTATTATCCACACAAAAGTAATTCAACGATTTACTTACGAACATCCCCGTATTCTGTAATCCCAATACAAACACAGAACGAGAAAGCCCAGATGTTTCTGTTAAGAGCCGCGTAGACTGCAGCGTTCCAAGCGTTGTATTCCCCAAGGCACCACGCTGGGGCTGCTGATACTACTTTGAGACCCAGCATACAAGCTGCTGCAATAGCCACGTAGGAACATTCCTGAAATGTGACAAAATAATATATTAGTCTTATTATTACATAATTTTGAGATTCGATGGATAATAAATGAAAATATGGTTTTTATGCAAAATTACCTATTGACTAGCTGTTTGTTACTGTACTAACGCTAATATTGGATTTTATATTAAAATTGAATGCTTTAAATATTTGCTTGCTAATTAAAGGTAGATTGTACAAGGATCAATTTTTTTTAATATTATAATTATGTACCAATAGTTATACTGAACAGAATAAAACGTATATTGAGGTGCGAGAAGTGAGTAAAACTCACTTTTGATATAACTCCTCTATACTTAGCAGGCCTGTATACCGTGATGATATATCCCATGGCCATGCCTAGGAAGTAGGATCCAGCTCTATGGTGACTCTTCATGTACGTTTCCATGTAAACCTCGTTCGATCTGACGTTAATCAGCTTCCTAAAAAAATAAGAGTATGATATAGTAGTGAGAACTGGCCCATTGGTGTCGTGGGATCCTGGGTTCGTTTTCCACTCCGCCCAAAAAGTATTATTGGGTTTTTCCACTAGAACTTTCTCCATCGTAGACTATTTTTTAAAGAATGGGAAATCGTCACATGCCTTTTTCCGCTCTGGGCGGAGCGGAAAGGAGTGTCAGACTTTTACTGACTAAAACCCTTCCGTGTTCCTCCTAATGGTCTTTGCGTTCCAGGACCATGGTGACGTTCAAACAAATTCCGCAACTTCCATAATAGCCTGGAGTTGGAAAGTTAGATAGAGAAACCAGAGGTTAGACAAGCTTGACCCTAATAAAGTTGACAGCTGTATAACATACCATCACGCCTGTGTTCCACGAAGGGTTAGGCAGAGGTGTACCAATGTACACCCACAGTTTGCCAGTACGTTTAGGTCCCATGTAATAAGAGGCGAGCCTATTGCCATTACCCGGGTACAAATACTGACTCCGAGCTGCTACTGAGAATTTCATAGAAAAACCCAATAAAACTTTTTGCTCGACCTGGGAATCGAACCCAATACCTCTAGCGTAGCAGTTGCGCTTAGGACCACTAGGCCAACGAGGCAGTTGACAGCTGTATAATAATTATTATTTGGAAAACTAGAATTGATTCGTTCGAGAATTAAAATGTGAAATATGTAAGCAATTGACGAGAAAACTGTCATGGAACATCCATCATAATATTGCAAATTAACAAAGGACGCAAGCCTTTGATCATTTTGACGTAATGTTAATCGCGTTTCGAATGGAAACATTAATATGCGAACAGGATGTTAATATTAAAGATATAAATATTTCAACGAAACATCCTTCTATACTTACATAATAAAGCTGAAGTATTATTTGTTTGTTTAAAAACGCAATTACTTATCTTTGGAACTACCAGTCGCATTGTTGCATTGTCAGCCAACTGGCCCTAACCGCGACTGCTACGCTAGACGTCTTGGGTTGGATTCCCAGGTCGAGCAGTGTTATTGTGTTTTTCTATGAAATTCTTAGTAGCAGTTCGGAGTTAGGATTTGTGCCCAGTTAATGGCAATAAGCTCACCTCCTATTTCATGGGACCTTAACATACCAGCGAACTGTGAGTGTACATTGTTACACCTAACCCTTCGGGGAATACAGGCGTGATGGTATGTGGTATGTGTGTGTTAAAAATTTAAAAAATAAAACATTATAATCTGACCAATATCTGAGTTAAATAGGCCCAGTTTAAAATGATTTAGCAAAAAAAGCTTCCGGTAATTATGAAGTAGGTACAATGTCCCAGTAAACTCGTTGTAAAAAATCCACATTTTGCATTTCAATTTAAGGATAGTTAATAAGAATATCAATAACCTTATAAGCGTATCTAACCTTGACAATCATTATATTTAGTTCCGAGTAAATGAATCAGATTTAAATATAACTTATTGGTGAGGTTCTACAGAAAGGTCGGGTGCTTTTATGACCAGATGTATGAACGTGGACAAGGCGAAAGGAGTATGTAAGCATCGTAGCATGTGGCGTTCTGTGGTTTCTGCCTACCCTCAGGGGACATAGGCGTTAGTTTATGTTTGTAGATATGTCCTTCTTCCTACTAATATTATAAATGCGAAAGTTTGTGAGGATGGATGGATGGATGTTTGTTACTCTTTCACGCTTACACGGCTAAACAGATCTGAATGAAATTTGTGTAAAAACACAGGATACTTTTTATCTCGGAAAAATCTACGATTCCCGTGGGATAATATATCAAATTAGACGCGGACTAAATCGCGGGCAGAGGCTAGTATAAATATTAATTAAAACCACTTACTCAATGTCGTAGAGCAGAATGCCATTCAATCCTCTTGTGTAAGTGGTGATACCAGTTATAAGCACGGAGAAGATGACAGCGATGGTGGTGACAATTTTACCAATGCGGCTGTTCCATTGCCAGAGACAGAAGAGCACGGTCCCCATCACGGCCAAGTGGTAATCAGCTGGTATGTACCACGATACTTGCTGACACTGTAAGGAAATTGTTTAGATCCAATAAATGCTAAAAAGGATTGGAATCAAACCGATCCTTTTGGAAATTTATGGGGGAGGCCCACGTACAGCAGTGCGGCTGATATGATGATTAAAAAGAATTAGAAAAGGGAAGGATGACATTGCAAGTACAGTCACTGAGCGATTGGCTTCGGCACTGCGTGTCGCGGATACTCGAATATCTGCACGGAACAAATGTTTGTATTGCCTACAAACTATGTTCCATTCAGATAGTCACAGCTACTTCTTTGTCAGATTTCGTTTCGATGGATTCAGTTGTTTTGCAATGAAGAGATAACAGGCAGGCAGATTTACTTACTTCAATTTTAGTGTAGATTTACCGATCAAAGTCGTCATGGCCAAAGGGCTTTTAATTTTAAAACAAACAAAATTTGTGTCAAGGCTAAGTATTGGATGTAAAAAACATTTAACTATGCCGAAACTTACACGTTCTTCCGATCATTGTGTTTTTTTTTTGACCATACCTGGGAATTTTATGGTGACGCAGATGTGAAAGGTGAATGTTCTAACTTTTTAGGAAAATTTAAACGTTTTATCCAAAACAAACACCCTCATGACTTCTGAAAAGAGCTCTTTGTGAAGGAGCTCGTCCAGGGAAGTACCATCACCATATCTATTTCTGCCACAAAGCGTTGCGGTTCGAAGTGTATGGGTGCCGGTGTAATTACAGGCACATGAGTCATTTCAACTTTGACTCTGGAATGGCAACGCATTTGCAAGACCTATTGCAGATGTCTATAGGCAGCGGTGATCCCTTAACATCAAGTCGGCCGTGGACTTGATTGCCACCCAGTGATATAAAAAACTGCTTCGTTGGCCTAGTGGTCCTAAGCTCGACTGCAACGCTAGAGGTCTTGCGGTCGATTCCCAGGTCGCGCAAAGTGTTATTGGGTTTTTCTATGAAATTCTCAATGACAGCTCGGAGTTAGGATTTGTGCCCGATTAATGGCAATAGGCTCGCCTCCTATTACATGGGACCTAAACATACCGGCAAACTGTGGGTGTACATTGATACACCTCTGCCTAACCCTTTGGGAAATACAGGCGTGATGGTAAGTTATGTTATGATAAAAAATCCCCGTGTACTTACAATATTGTCACTGCCCACGTAGTTTCCAAGCATCAGGAGGCCGTACAGCCAGGTCTTGGAGCACGCCCTCTGTTCTCTGCCAACGAGCCGGTTCCACAGTGGACCATCTCCAGCGTACTCCGATACAGCTATCGTGTAGCATATTAATACTAAAAAGGATCCTATTAATCTGGAAAAGTATATTTTTCAATTAATAAACTAGCTTGCTACTTTGTCAATGTAGATTTTTTACTCCCCCTTCGAACTCAACCCCTTAGGTCCCCTTTGGGGTATAGCTAATAAATAGTCATATTAAATTATTAAACCTCAAGATTAAAAAAATAGTCGATTTTATCCCTTTTCACCCCTTAGGGGTGAAATTTCGAAAAATATTTTAAATTTAAAAAACTAAGTTATGTTTTTTTATGACATCTCCTTGAAATTTGACAAGGAAGAAGGACAAATTCTGATAACCCTAATTAGAAATAAATAATAATTCGATAAACAAATGCTCACCTAACATAACGCTGTAACAAAGTAATGACCGGATTCTTCTTCTTCTCCATAAGTCCTTTCATGAGGAGTAGTCCTGATATGACGAAAAAGTTCTCCACCGTTGGGAGATCTAAATGCTGAAATGTGTTCCCTAGAGTGTTATTTTTCACGCTGATCATCTAAAATAAAGAAAAAACTTGATTATATTTTCAACCCTCGACGAAAATAAAGAGGTGTTTTCAGTTTAAAGTGAGTGTCTCTTTGTGATATCGTAGCTCCCAAACGGCTGGACCGATTTCGGTTGCGTTATTTTGTTTGTTTGAAAGATGGCTTGATCAAGAGTGTCTGTCGCTCTGTCTTTTACGCTTTCACGACTAAACCACTGAACTGCTTTTGATGAAATTTGGTGCAAGATCGCTAAACCCTAAGCACGAACATAGGCTACTTTTTATCCAGTAACAGACACAGTCGCGGATAAATGATGGTCAACATTATACTTTAAGAAACAAGTGCATATGAAATCATATTGAACATTAATTCAATTGTAAATGGCACCTTACCTGGTCGAAATCATGGCCATTACTCAAGGATCCAGCGACGATAAATACAAAAACGTGAACACCAGTGGTGAGACACAAAACCAGTGTCTTCGTGAAGTTCAGAACCGGAATCTCTTCATCCGATATCTTGACGAACGAAGACCAGTTTCTTTTGAGACTGAAGGAGTAAGCTATTCTTCTCACTGAAACGGAGAAGCATGATGATGAAGTAACAAACATGCCTCGTCTCATATTTTCATAGAATACGTTGTGCGTGTCTGCCTCATTAGCCTAGTGGTCCTAAGCGCGACTGCTACGCTAGAGGTCTTGGATTGGATTCCCAAGTCGAGTAAAGTGTTATTGTTTTTTTATGAAACTCTCTCAGTAGCAGCTCGGAGTTAGGATTTGTGCCCGATTAATGGCAGTAGGCTCGCCCTCTATTCCATGGGACCTAAACATACCGACGACCTGTGGTTGTACATTGGTACACCTCTGCCTAACCCGTAGGGGAATACAGGCGTGATGGTAGGTATATGTAATATGTATGACAAACTTTTTAAAAAAAAAGTTAGTTTTATTTTTTGCATTTTGGAACTGGAATTACAACTGTTTAGTTTGTAGCTAATAAAATAATAATTAGCGGTCAGTAACCCGCGTCGGTGACCAAACGTACAGTTAAAACCAACTTACCGCGCCACTGTCACTCGCCGGCGCGGCGGCGGCGAGTGCCCATGAAATAAATTTCAAGTAGACAATAACTTAATCTTTTATCACTGAACCGTATCAAATTAAAAAATACGCAATTATTACAACTCCTTTAAGATTTTTTAGTCAAATTTGGTAAAAGACTTTTCCTGTGAACGAGCTCGTCCAAGGAAGTGCTACCACCATACCTATTTCTGCCGCAAAGCAGCGTTGCTGTGTTCCGGTTTGAAGGGTATGGGTGCCGGTGTGCACATGACACATTATAACTTTGTCTCTGGGATGGCAGCGTATTTGCAAGGCAACGCAATTGCAGATGTCTATAGGCAGAGGTGACCACTTTACATCAGGTGGGCCGTCGGGTTGTTTGCCATCCAAAGATATAAAAAAGAGAAGTGTTACCCTTCGTTATAGTATTAAAAATAAACTTACATCTTGAATCTGTGTTATCATATTCTAGATAGATTGTCGATGAAATCGCAGCCACCACTAATCCTACCAGGGTAGCTCTGGAAATAAAGAGAAAGATAAGAAAAATTAAAAAATACTAAAACAAAAATGCTCAAAATCCAGTCGCAATCTCATCTAAGTGACAATCAATGTCGAAAAATGTTCTAACCGATTTGTTTTTTACTAGCATCTAACCGCGACTTCTCCCGCGTGGATATTTTCACCCGTGTTTGTCGTAGCGTGATGTTATATAGCCTGTGACACTCTCTAATAACGTGGCTATCTATGGGTAAAAGAATTTTAAAAATCGGTTTAGTAGATCCAGAGATTTACCCCCTACAACCTTACAAACTACCTCTTTATAGTATATACATACATAAGCTCACGCTTTTTGCCTATGGGGGTAGGCAGAAACCACAGAACGCCACCTCTTACGATCCTTACATACTTCTTTCGCCTCGTCCACGTTCATACATCTGTTCATACAAGCACGCCGGTTACGAGTACTGCGCATGCGACCTTTCTGAAGAACCCCACCAATAAGGTCAGGGTAGGTCTCTCTAGGGCGTCCTCTCCCGGCGTTGCTACTCACATCTGCCAAATAAATCCCTGTTGTTAGTAGCTATTCACTCATCCTCTCAACATGACCGAACCATCTATATAATATATGTAGAATTATATTGATGAACTTTGACCTAAGTTATTCATCATTCGTGTCACGTGAAAATATGCTGACTGAATGAGACAAATATTGACCAAAACATACTCATTTGTTGTTTATATTATAGTTTCCGTCATTTATAAGACAGTAAACTCCATTCCTATGTTCAGTGAACCTCATTCTACTGATATGGTGATAATAAACCAAATTGCATACAGTAAAAGTAAAAGTGAAAAATTCAATGCCAACCATTCCTTTTATATCTACGGCTTAAATCAATTTCAATTAATTTGGTATTCAAAAAATTCTAGCATTTTATTTGTCCCACTACAGGGATAAGACCTATTCTCATAGAGAGAAGGCAAGAGCTAGATCAGCACGCTTGCTCACGGCAGATTGGTGATTTTACAGTCATACTCATTATAAGTTCAGGTTTCCTCACGATGTTTCCTTAACCGATGTCAAAGAGGTCTAAAATAAACTTAGAAAGTACATATATGACAAGAAGTCACATTAGTACTTTTCTCGGTATCGAACCTACAGCCTCACGCATGAGAAGCAAGCGTCTTAACCACTGGGTTATTACGACATTATCATATTCCCGCTCTTATTCCATGTTATCTGGGGTCGGAACAACACGTTTTCTTATTCCATGCCATCCTGTCAACCGTCATGCTATCACTGACTCATTCTCTTTCATATCATTCTTCACGCAATTCATCCATCTTTTTTTGACCTCTCTCTTCACCTCCATCTATCCACATTGATATTCATAACTACTGGTCACATGCGTCTCATCACTACATACATTGGCAATAATAAAATCAAATGCACACTTACATGAACAAATAAAATTTCAAGCTAAATTCAGTCTTCACTCCAGCTTTTTCGCAGTAATCCACAGTAATCTCAGGGGTCATAGAGGTGATGGGGTTCACCAGGTATATGGTCTTCAAGATCTTGGCCACTGAATGATGGCTGCATGCTGCTGGTAAGCAGGCACCCCATGATATTGTGTCTGCCTTCCTGCCTTCTTTGGATTTTATCTGTAGAGGACAAATAAGAATTACTGCATGGTAGGCGCAATGGATGAGAGATTGGCTGCGGTGTTGCGTGTCTCGGGTTCGATTTGAACAGATATATGTAAGTTCTACAGGTCATTGTTAGTGTATGTATGTTTGTAACAGGTACAATATATCGTAACGAAAGCTTTTTCCAAGGATTCATGATCACAGATCCTTCAAAAAAAAACATTGAAGTGTCAGTTTTTAATGTCACAATAACTGCTGAACCAATTTTAACGAGACTTAGGCTACTTTTATTAAAAAAAAAACGGATTAGAGTTCAGCGCAAAAAGTACTAAAAACCCGGCGTACCCTGACGCGGACACCGTCACCGTCATAAGCTAGTTTAGTAATAGTATACTTACATTTAAAAAGTCTTCAGTTTTATCAAATATACTGCCGCTATCATATTTCTTTTTATTCTTTTGTGTGAGTTTAACATCAGTCAGGCAGTACTGAGTGGATATTTTGGGTTCCCCAAAATTCGATGGTGCTTTCAAACATTGGTCATAGTTACCCAAACTATATTTGGACCCGTAGAAGCTACCCACTGGATGGTGCATAGAATTCCATACTGAAAGATTATGATATTGAAATGCTAAGATTTTGATTAAATGCAATTAGGTCTATGTTGTAAAGTAACGAAATTTAATATAATTTTATGTAATGATATTATAGGGAATTTCATGAACTAAAGACATACCTATAAATTATTCTACTGAGCCGTGTATTTTTTTTACATATTAAAGAAAACTTCAAAATTACTGTTATTTTTGTGGTTATCCGATTCAACTAACATAAAACGTATCGCTAATTTGAACTTTATTTGTTGCCGTTATGCGTTATTGTCAATTACCTAAGCATTTGCTTACGACAGGGCCTTGAAGGGTTTTGTCTTACCATACAGTATTTAACTTTCTTGCTTGGCGACCCCTTATTTTTTTTTGTTTTTGTCATTTGCTGTTACAACGACAACAGAAATACAAATTTTGTAAAAAAATATCTATTACGGTTCATGAGATATAGCCCGCTGACAGACAGACGGACGGACAGTAGTAGCTTAGTAATAGGGTCCTGTCTCGAGGCTAGGGACGAGTTAAGACTTATATTAATTGTAAGTCCAGGTTTCCTTAATTATGTTTTCGTTCACCGATGTTAATGATGTCCAATTTCGTTGGCTACCTTAACCGAATTCAAGACCAGAAAATGCTTACTCCAGACAGCCCAGACAGTGTAATTCTTCACATTATTTAGCATTAACAGTGTCTGGTCTACGCATGGTTTCTCATGCTCACTCCATTCCAGGTCTTCCAGACCTTCGATCACGATGTCTACTTCTGTCTTTCTGTTGTTTGTAAAATATTCAGCAGCAGATGTGCCTGGAAATTATTAATTATTATTTACATACATACCATCACTCCTGTATTCCCCGAAGCGTTAGACAGAGGTGTACCAATGTACACCCACGGTTCGCCGGTATGTTTAGGTCCCATGTAATGGGGCGAGCCTATTGCCATTAACAGGGCACAAATCCTAACTCCGAGCTGCTACTGAGAATTTCATAGAGAAACCCAAGAGCTCTAGCGTAGCATTCGCGCTTAGGACCACTAGGCTAACGAGGCAGTCATATCTATATAAATATTATAAAGCTAAAGAGTTTGTTTGTTCAGATGAACGCGCTAATCTCAGGAAGTGCTGGTTTGAATTGAAAAAATATTTTTGTATTGGACAGTGCATTTATCAAGGAAGACTTTAGGCTTTATAACATCACGCTACGGCATAGGGAAGAGGAGCAGTATCCAAAGACGTAACTTAACGCGGGTGAAAAAAAACACGGGAACGGAATCGCGAGCAGATGCTAGTATTAGATATTTGGCTTCAAATATTTTTACGGGTAAATCGACCATTCACTATAAGCCGTTTCTTTTCAAGCTTGTTGTCAGGAAGCTCGGCCGGGGAAGTACGAACAGCCTACTTAGCATTTTCTACCACAGCTCAATGCTATTTTGCGGTAAACAATATCAATGCTGTTTACATTCCGCTTATAAACTTGTGGGTTGTGTAATTAAGAGCACACGATCGCACGTCATTTAAAAGTTAAGCTGGGCACTGACGGCGTTAGGGGCCGTAATGTAACATTCGCAGCGAGCATGTTACGTAACGCCGTGTTCTAAACTCTGTATAACATGTTCGTTTCGAATTTTTTGCTCGCCCGTGCTCTAGATTCAACAAATAATCACAACTAATGTACTTTGAGGCCCGAAGTACCTAGAATCGAAGTCTACGTAAGCTTGCTCGTGACGATTCGCTGCGACGTATTGACTGAAACGCGTAACACTCAAAGGATTCGCCAAAAAACCGACATCGGGGTGAAGCATTCTCAGTGAGCCACTCGTTGCTGGCCAAACGCTTGCTGTGTAGCACGTTACAATACGCCTTGTTACGTCAGTCAGTACCCGACTTTATGTTCAAGATGACAACTCATTGGAAAATCCCTTCATTTACGCGTGACTCGGGGTCAAGACTTTTCATCAAGTGGACAGCCAGGACTGACAGCTGTTTGCCATACTACTGCATATAATTAAAGTCACTATTTAAATTGTTGTATCGGTGTTGTTTCTTTATTACTCTTTAGATGCAGCGTTTAAGATTCGCGTGACAAACAGTACAAGTAAAATTTGCAAAGCGACATCCAGCTTTCCATCTCCCCCACAATGAGTGGGTTTTAAAATCAATAAACATTGCTAGTTCCATTCCTTCAAATATTTTACCATTTGGCGGCCACAGAAACATGACGTAAATCCGTTCGTTATGTAAATTATAAATAGTGGTTATGCACGTGTTTTTTATTTACAAAAAATAATAGGTGATTCTTGTTAAAATATAAAAAATACAACAGGATATTTGTATTTTCACTTTCAAAATTGAGTCGAATTGAATACTATTTTAAGGTGGAAATTGCACAGCCAAACCAACACGTTCAATATGCGTTCAAAATACGTTCAACAACCATCCCTGTTGATATAAAAAAAGCGTTCTACAAGTTACTGCGGTGACGTGATGCGTTCATTGAATTGAGTTCAGATTACGGCGATCACTGAACTCAAACCGTCCTACAAGGCCATAGTAATCGCGGTCGTGTATTGAACTCCTTTAGTTCGTCATCTTAGCCTTTAACCAACTTCCAGTCAGTGCATACTAACCCGTAGTTATTTACAAAAAAAGAATATTGAATTATATAGCACGCAAAAACCGGTCTACGGTCAAACTCATGGCCTTGCAAGAAATCTCCTTTGAGGCAATTATTAATTATAGTAATAATAATAATACCAGCCTATCATACTGTCAGATACGTGCCGGGCAAGGCTTCTGTTTAAGAGAAGGCACGAGCATTGATCACCATCCTAACTCAAGGCGGATTAGCGATTTCAGGTTTTTCTTCACCAATGTCAATGATGTCCAAGATAAACTTAAAAAGTACATATGAATTAAAATTGTCATGTTGATACTTGCCCATGCCCGGTAACGAACCTACAGCCGCAAGAAGCGGGTGCCCTAACCACTAGACCTAGGCTACTTTACTCCAATTACATATTACTAGCCCCTGCCCGCCACTTTGTCCGCGTGAATATTTTCACCCGCTTAAAGTTACGTCTTTTGTTACTGCTCCGCTCCTGTGTGTCGAAGCGTGATTTTATATAGCCTATGTTACTTCCTGATAATTTAGCTACCTATTGTTGAAAAAATTGTTAAAATCGATCCAGTAGTTTCGGAGCCTATTCGGTAAAAACAATCAAAAAATAAATTAATATTTGTATAGATTGAATAATGCATTAATTATTAATTTTTAAGAACGGGCATCGGTTTAATTACCTTAACTTACGTTGTAAACAAAAAAATTACTTTAGCTGTAGGTATTTGAACCTACAATTGAATAAGCAGTCTATTGAATTGGTGAATATGTTAATGATGAATTAAATACTATTGTTATTATTATTTTTGTTTGCCTTTTGTAGTGCAATTAATGAATATAGTTGACACTTATCAATAAAAAAAAGAAATACCCCTAGAAAGACCTACCCTGACCTTATTGGTGGGGTTCTTCAGAAAATGTAAGGATCGTAGCAGGTGGCGTTCTGTGGTTTCTGCCTTCCCCCATGCGAAAAAGGCGTTAGTTTATGTATGTATGTGTACTTATCATTATTATTTTATTTTATTTTTGATGATAAATGTTCATTTATTTTAAACATAAAGCTTACTTAAATAATAGTTAGATTACAAACTACGGGATTTTCTATTTTTACGGGACATTGCCAAGCGACTGGTCGACTCTTCACCTGACCAAAGGGCTGGCCTGTTCTTGGGCCAAAGAATTAGCGTTACCATACAACGTGGCAACGCTGCCAGCCTTTAGGGCACTTGTCCCATTGACAGCGATGCGGATGAGTTTTTTAATGCCCTATGAGCTTCTTTTTTTTGTTTTAATATAATCTGTACATATTCGTAGTTTGATGACTTTGAATTAAAGAATGTTTTTATTAACGACATTTCATAATTATTATTCGTCCCTAATTTTAGAAACAGTTTGTTTTTCTTAGTGTATAGTTTTAATTATGCATCTTTCATAATATTGTGATTTCTTACACATCTATTTTTAACAAATAATAAAACGATTTAATAAAAAAAATACTTAAATAATTTGAATAGATTTTTTTTTAACCAAAAAGAGTTATTGGATTTTTCTTTGAAATTCTCAGTAGCACTTCGGAGTTAGTATTTATGCCCGGTTGATGGCAATAGGCTCGCCCCCTATTACACAGGATCTAAATATACCGGCGAACTGTTGGTGTACATTGGTACACCTCTGCCTAACCCTTCGGGGAATACAGGCGTGATGGAGTGTATGTATGTTAAATAATTTATTCAAAAATTTACAATAAAATTATTTATTGGCGGATACGATTTTTGATGCCCTATAAGCTTCCATCATTATTTTTAATAAATTGTACATTGTACATATTTTGCTAAAATGTAATTTAGGTTCCAAAGTCTTACACCTTATTTGATTAAAACCAGTCTACGGCGCTATATTTTTTAGAGACAATGTTCATTCGGTCCGTAGGTAATTGGTCCACAAACATTTTTGTGCTCACGACTCGTGGCGGACAAGATAACAGGCTGTACCACCTTTTGTGAAATCAATAAAAAATATTATTATTATAAAATTATTACTACCTACTGTTTTATTAGTGAACTAAGCCATGATATTTAAAACAAGTTCTGGTGTGAAAACTTATTCATTATCAGGACACGAACTGCTAGTTAAACGGAATCGCATAAATCAATCGCTTAGCGACTACACCTGCGTATAAAAATATGCAGCATTTTTGTGGAAGTTTTTACGCAAGTTGCATCGTATTGTGTTATTCAGTATGATTATCAATATTAGAAAACATTTATTAACTGCCTCGTTGGCCTACTGGTCTTAAGCGCGACTGCTATACTAGAGGTCTTGGGTTCGTGCAAAATGTGTTATTAGGTTTTTCTATGAATTTCTCAGTGCAGGTCGGAGTTAGGATTTGTGCCCGGTTAATGGCAATTGGTTCGCCCCCTATTACATGGGACCTAAAAACATAACGGCGAACTGTGGGTGTACATTGGTACACCTCTGCCTAACTATCTGGGGAATGCAGGCGTGATGTTATGTTATGTTTATTAATTGACTTAAGATAAGGAAGAGGTTCTCAATTAGGTATATTTTTTTTTATGTGTTTGTTACCTCAGAACTCCGACATTTATGAACCGTTTTGGAAATTAAAAAAAAATATTTATTATTTTAGCATTTTTTTTAATCATTGTGCGTTGGTAGATGAATATGATGGCCAAAGTAAAAAAAAGTATTTTAATTAGACCATTAAAAGGCACTTTTGAACGATATAAAAAATAAATAATACCAATTGGAGCTATTAAAATTATTTCCTATCTAAGGGTAGTGCCATGTAAAGAGATTTTGGTAAGACATTATGGAATGACTTACCAAAATCTCTAAAGAGACAGAAAAGAGAGAGTCTTTAGAGTAAGTATGGACTTACTCTCTTAAAAAGTCGCGAGAAAGCCAGATACGCTATTTCGTTTACTTTAATGACATATTTTTTTTACTTATTTTGATTTAAAAACCAAACTACTGAACCAAATTTCTATGGAACCAATCTAAAAGCATATTCTTTCAAATAAAAATATAATTTTCCAAATCGGTTGGTAAATGACGCACTTATGAAGGTAACAAGTTAAAAAAAAAAACAAATACAAACTAATTAGCAACCCCTTTTTTTGCGTCAGTTAAAAATGTATTTTTGTTTGTCGAAAATCCGAAAAAAAGAAAATGTATAATCTTAATGAAAATTAACAAAAAATAAATACTTACAAAAAACACAACCCAAAGTTATCAAAATGAAAACATAATTAGTCACCTTCATGTTTACACTTGATTTCGTTTTTTTAACACATTCAATGTCCTGCCTTACGCAGCTTTACATTGGAACTAAAATGTGCGTATCATACGCAATGGTATATAAACAGCTGGGACCTATATAATACGTACTGTCGTATCGACCCAAAACTTGTATTTTATTTTTATGAATAAAAATAATTATGTATGCACGACGCTGTGAGTTCACAACCGACCACGACCAAGTACCAATGAAAGCCTTCTCTAATTCATAATGTACTTTTTAAGTTTATCTGTTTTATAACCATGAAATGCTTTTAAAACATGGCCTAATCTTTTACAAAAATTTGAAGTTAGAAAACATATTACTTAAATATTAACATCCTTAAAATTAGAAATACTTAATAATAACAAAAAATAAACTAAAACTAAATGGCATCAAAAAATTCCCCCGCATCGCTGTCAACAGGAAAAGTGCCCAAACGACTGGCGGTATTGCCATGGATGGATGGCAATGATTAACCAAATGATGAACCAAATTCTGGCTTTTACCCTGGCCAGCCAAGGTAAAAGCCAGAATTTGGTTCGTGGGAAGTGTCAACCAACCGTTTATCTTGGACATTACTGACATCGATGAAGGGAAACCTGGACTTAGAATTAGTATAAGTCTGAAATCGCCAATCCGCTTTGAGCAAGCGTGGTGATCAATGCTCGTGCCTTCTCTGTATGAGAAGAGGCCTTTGTCCTGCAGTGGGACAATAATAGGCTAAGATCATATATTATAAAATTATGCAAAATTAATAGTTAAAAGTTCAAGAATTTTACTGTTAGAGAAATAATTTTTTAAATAAATTTTACTTCTTACTTCAAAAAATTAATGCTTAAATTTTAATGGATGAATGTCTGTTACTCAGTCACGCCAGGACGGCTGAACAAATATGGATGAAATTTGACACAGAGATAGATTAGAGGCTGGAATATCACATAGGCTACTTTTAACCGTACTATACGATTCCCGTGGGATAACATTAAATCGCCTTTGATGCATAAGAAGCCGCGGGCAGAAGCTGGTAATGTTTAAAAAAATAATTTATAAATGTGATAGGCACTCTCTTAGGTTTTGTTTAAATTATTGAGTTCAGGGTTTATTAAGAAATTTATATTTTATTGTAGCCGCATATATATATATATATATATATATATATATGTCATATTTTAAGTTTTATAAATGTCTTTCACGGAAACGAAAAGTATCCTATGTGTTATTCGACACTACAATACCAAATTTCATATCTCAGTGCCAAATTTCATCCAGATCCGTTCAGCCGTTTGAGCTTAAAAGAGTAACAAACATCTTTACTTCCTCATAAACTTTCGCATTTATAATATTATTATATATTATATTGGTTCAGTAAGAATAAATGCTCATTATAAGGTATTATAGGATCAGATAAGTTATTGGTAGGATAGGAATTATTTATCATCACTTACATCAATTATTACAGGTACAACCAAATGCAATAGTGAAGCAAAACTAATAATAACAACTTTTTTTCTAAAACTTATTACATAAAACGTTATCCTTGTGAATTCACTCAGTGTATAAGCAAAACTGGCTATCCCTTCTGCTCCAAGTTTAGAAGTGCATATTTAGGGTCAAGGGCCCGAAGATAAAAAAAGTACCCTCTTTTTAGACATCAAATTGCCGATGGGATTTCCAAGCATTGACGTCAGTACCAGGACAAACCGCATTTCGAAAAAGCAGACCTTTTTTAATTAAAAATGGTCCTAGTGAGAGCGCTTTCGAGTAGAGGTTCTGCACCTGCACTGATTTCTGTCGATTGGAATATAATAATGATGTTATTCTTATTGAGATATTTTCTTTCATATATTCTATTTTCTTTTGTCTATTCCATTTAATTTTTTTTTCATCTTTATATGTCCTTTGTAATGTATGTTATGTTCTTCTGTTTTCTATACTAATATTATAAAGAGGAAAGATTTGTTTGTTTGTTTGTAATGAATAGGCTCCAAAACTACACGACCGATTTTAACCATTCTTTTACCAATAGATAGCTACATTATTCCTGAGTAACATAGGCTATATAACATCACGCTACGACTTACGGGAGCGGAGCCTGCAGTAACAAAAGGCGTAACTTAACTCGGGTGAAATAAGCTACGCGGACGAAGTCGCGGGCAGGTCGCTAGTATAATATAAAATAAATATATCTTATCTATTTTTTTTTTATTTCATTTATTAGATTGTACTTACTATTTAATTATTGCTTCTATTTCAATGTAAGTTACAAATAAAATATAATTCTTTCTTATTTTCACATTGAAATAATACTGCCACATAATGCTTACAGTAAATCGCCTATTCTGAAAAATTTAATTAAAAAAAATATATATATTCCATCACGCCTGTATTCCCCGAAGGGTTAGGCAGAGGTGTAACAATGTACACCCACAGTTTCGCCGGTATATTTAGGTCCCATGTAATAAGGGGCGAGCCTATTGCCATTAACCGGGCAAAAATCCTAACTCCGAGCTGCTACTGAGAATTTCATAAAAAACCCAATAACACTTTGCTCGACCTGGGAATCGAACCCAAGACCTCTAGCGTATCAGTCGCGCTTAGGACCACTAGGCTACCGAGGCAGTTAAAATTAGTTAAGTTTAATTCCTTTTAAATTAAATCCTTACATTAAAAAAAGTCGCTTCCCGCCGTCTGTGTACTTAGATCTTTTAAACTACGCAACGGATTGAAATGCGGTTGTCACCAGAAGATAGAGTGATTCAAGACGAAGGTTTATACGTATAGAACATCACGCTACGACCAACGAGAGCGGAGCAGTAACCAAAGACGTAACGGGGGACACCATAGGGTATAATTGTAGGTACGCAGAGTGAGTCCCGGCCACCGCACGGCGAGCCACCCAACGCTAGTGCCTGCCCGGGTTGCAGAATTTGTTGGAAAGAGTCACCGCGGCCTTGGAACGCAAAGGGCATTACGAGGAACACGGATGAGTTTTAGACACTCCCTTCCGCTCCATTCAGAGCGGAAGAAGTGATTTCATGATTTCCCATCCTTCAAAAAAGAGTAGGTATATACCTAGATTAAAAAATAAAAATAAACCAACAAGGAAAAGACAATGTTTGTGTGTTCAAATCTTATGTTCACAATTGAATACACAAAAAGCTGTGAATTGTACAAATATGTGTATTATTTCGACTGAACAAATATTTAATTATTGATGCGCTAACACAAATACTTACACATGACTATTAATCATAAAAATTTATCTACGAAAAAAAAAAAAATGTTGACTTACTCGAGAACGTCACCAACATAAGATGAACTTTGCTTTTCATAGTTTTACGTACGATCAAGAGGGCAAGCTGTATTCCAAGTATTTAAGTTCGAAGAACTAAAAAAAACATCAAAATGTGTTTAGCAGTTTAGGTAATATTAAAATGAGTAAAAGTGACGGATATCGCATTTGGACTACAGACTTTTATTATGTGAGGACTTAAAATAATTATTTTTTATTAAGGAAGCGCCATTTTATTGAATGCATAATGTGGTAAAAAGCCCACAAAGTGAAAAATAACTTAGTTTATTTATTTAAGAGTATTTGAATGCCATTTACTTTCAGTTTATTTTCCATTTTTTTTGCATCATTCATTAATTTATGTAATTTCATTGAGTTCTAAGTAATTAAGGCTTTTTATTAATTTCAAACATAAAACTTACTTCAATAACAATTAGATTACAAACTACGAGTATGTACAGTTAATAAAAAAAGGAAGCTTATAGGGCATCAAAAAACTCATCGCATCGCTGTCAATGGGACAAATGTCCAAAAGGCTGGCAGCATTGCCACGTTGTATGGCAAAGCTGATATTATTATTATTGGTCTTTTACGTTATTTTACTGATTAGTCTGTAAATATTGTACACTAGTTTCTGCCCGCGAATTCATCCGCGTAGCTCATTTCATCCGCCTTATGTTACGTCTTTGGTTACTGCTCCGCTCCCGTGCGTCGTAGCGTGATGTTAAATAGCCTTTGTTACTCAGGAATAATGTAGCTACCTATTGGTGAAACAATGGTTAAAATCGGTCTAGTAGTTTTGGAGCTTATTCAAAACAAACAAACAAATCTTTCCTGTTTATTATATAAATACTTTTTTTTTGTGAGTGCGCGGCTTTGGTTCTGGCTTTGGCCTACTAAAACAAGCTGGTTGACCTTTTTGTAAAAAAGGTTTTGATTTTTCGCTTTTTGGTGTCTAATTATTTTTATCAGAATCCATGAAGTTACGTAACATTCAAAGTCAATGTCAAAGCATTTATTTTAATTAGAACATTAACTGCCTCGTTGGCCTAGTGGTCCTAAGCGCGACTGCTACGCTAGAGGTCTTGGGTTCGATTCCCAGGTCGAGCAAAAAGTGTTATTGGGTTTTTCTATGAAATTCTCAGTAACAGCTCGGAGTTAGGATTTATGCCCGGTTAATGGCAATAGGCTCGCCCCCTATTACATGGGACCTAAACATACCGGCGAACTGTGGGTGTACATTGTTACACCTATGCCTAAACCTTCGGGGAATACAGACGTGATAGTGTGTTATTTTTTCCAACACCCCCAACTGACAGCGCACGTTCACGAACATGACGTATTACCGTTAAACGCAGTGTTACCGTTAATGCGTAGATTAACAAGATAAAATACTGAAAAGTCACAAGAGAGCAAAGTACATAATTTCGTTTACTTGAATTTTTCAGTTATTTTGATATAAAAACCTAGCTTAGCCACCTACAGCTACAATCTTACTAATACGTAACGATAGATGGATGTTTGTTACTCTTCTACGCTTAAACGGCTGAACGATTCTGAATGAAATTTAGCACTGAGATAGATTGTAGTGTATAATAACAAATAGGATACTTTTTATTTCACAAAAATGTACAGTCGTGGGACAATATATCAAATTTGACGCGGACGAAATCGCGGGCAGAAGCTAGTAATTTATAATTTGGTCAATGGTGTCCTAACTGTTCACTTTGTGCTCGAAGCTTCTCAGCCACAGTTGGATATGCCAGTCTCATGAGGGCACTTAAAAGTTGAACACAGCCACGCCAACCACCTCAAAGAGAAGTCCCGAATTGCAGTCGCTATTGCTGAAATCGGCTAGATGGCAACATCATCATCACACACATTCTCACCGTCACGCCTGTATTCCCCGAAGGGTTAGGCAAAGGTGTACTAGTGTACACCCACAGTTCGCCGGTATGTTTCCATAATCATCATTATATTAGCCTAGGTCTTCCACTGCTGGACATAAGCCGCCCCTTAGGTTTCCAATAGGACCAGTTGGAAGCGACCAGCATCTAGCGACTTCCTCCAGTAATTAGGTCACCGGTATGGTTAGGCCCCATGTCATAGGGGGCGAGCCTCATCATTTGGTAAAAACCTCTCTCATTAAATTTGAGTGCAATAACCTTGTTGCTGCCTGGTGGAGATGTCTAACTTCCCCTATTCTTCTGTTTATATATCATATAATATCATTGGATGGCAAACATGCCGTAGGCCCATCTTATGTTGAGTAGTCACCGCTGCCTATAGACATCTGCAATACCAGAGGCCTTGCAAATGTGTTGCCATCTCAGAGACGCAGTTAAAATGTCTTATGTGCCAGTAATTACACCCGTCACCTATACCCTCCAAACTGGAACACAGCACTACTTTCTAAAAAGGGTCAGATACTACAGAGTACTGATTGTTGGTATTTTACTGTATTCTATTAGTTTATGTTACGACGAAAATAGCCCGTATATAAAATTTAATTAATATGAAAGTTTAAGACAAAATTTCTAAGCAAAGATGCCTTCATAACCCACAGAATAAAGTTCAAAGTTGTTAATTTGATTAAGACTATAACTTCCTTTAACTTATTATACCTAATTAGTGAGATTAGCTAACTTTAGTCGGTACATTTAAGATTACTTAGCCTGATTTGCGTTTGTTCCTAATTTTAGTCCAAAAAAAAAATGGTCCTTGGGTACGCTGTAATATTTTTAAGTTTTTTTAAATCGCATATTACTAAATATATTTAAGCTGACTAGCTTTTGCTTGTGACTTTGTCTAAGTGAATTTTGTTACAGATACCTACTTTTTTACATAATAAAATACGGCCTATTGCACCTGACGATAATGTAGCTTCCCATAGGCGAAAGAATATTCAGCATCAGACTAGCAATTCCGTAGATGAACACGTAAAATTTTTTTTTTCTTTATAATATATTAGTATAGTTTTTAACAAATTAATCTCGTTTAGGTAGTACCAAGGTATTTCCCCGGACGAGTCCTTTCACTCGACGCCTTACTAAGAATCAATAATGACTACCCGACCTATTGTTGGAAAAATGTCTGACGCACAGTATTTTTTATTTTGCTATCCTTGAAAAATAAAATAATAATAGTATTAGACTGTTATTGTTCCACTTCAGGGGCCAAGGCCTCTTCTCATACTGAGCAGACACGAGCATTGATCACAACTTAAGGCGGATTTGTGATTTCGGACTTTGCCAGGGATGTCCAACAGAAACTTAGAAAGTACATAAATGAAATAGGAAAAACCATATTAATAGTTATCCGTGGCCACACCGCAACCGCGTGCGTCAGAGGCCTAACCACTGGACCAGCACGACAAGATTAACCTTTAAGATAATAGGATTTAAATAAGAATAAAATCTTATTGGACACGAGTGTCGTACTGCGTAAGTACCAGATTAGGTAGGTATTTTGGCGGGGCTGCGGGTTGTTCGTAAGAGATATCGCGGCCCCGGAACGCAAAGGAGACAAGAAAGATCATGGATGGGTTTTAGTCAGTAAAAGTTTGAGTCTGACACTCCCTTCCGTTCCGCCCAGGGCGGGGGAAGTCATTTGATTAGTTCTCATCTATACCATCACGCCTGTATTCTCCCAAGGGTTAGGCAGAGGTGTACCAATGTACACCCACAGTTCGCCGGTATGTTATTAGGTCCCATGTAATAGGGGCGAGCCTATGTCATTAACCGGGCACAAATCCTAACTCCGAGCTGTTACTGAGAATTTCACAGAAAAACCCAATAACACTTTTTACTCAACCTGTTAATTGAACCCAAGACCTCCAGCGTAGCAGTCGCGCTTAGGACCACAAGGCCAACGAGGCAGTTCCCATCCCTAAAAAAAAAGTTAAATATTTGACTTACTTGTCCAAGAATTTTCCTGTTGCATAGATGTTTATTTTAACCAAAGACACGTAATTCCATACAACAACAGAACTGTTTTATCGTAGACCTCAGAACCCAAAACAAAGCAAAAAAACTACAAAATGAAAAACAAGTTAGTTTTGGAACTTTGTGGCTTTAGTTCTATTTGTTGTATTGGTTCGCCACGGACTACCGGAACTAAAGTTATTTTTCACTTTATAGTTTTTGAAGACGGTTGACTGGCTCGTTTGTCTCGTTGTCGTAAGCATGACTGCTCAGGGTGGGGTCGGCCTGGGGTTTAGAAGTTGGTGCTGTGACACCCCCGTGCTTCGAAAAGCACGTAAAGCCTAATGTCTCCCCAGTGCGCATGCGCTTCTACATACAGGGTTATTTGTAAAACAATGACAACCTTGCAGGACTGTATTACTATCATCATAAACAACAACTTTTGTTCTATAATTTTTTACAGAATCAAGCAACGCAAGCGCATTGAAGTAAATGACCGACTGAAGGATTTCCGTAAAATTGTAAATAGATCAAACAAACACCCCCGCCGCCCTAACCCCGCTCCCCTCGCTATTTTACCATTGCTTTCGTTTGCTTCGCATAGACTTCGTAACATTTAGAGCGTTCAATTTAAATGTTTTTATTTTTGTATGAAAATTTGATGAACTAAAATATGAAAAAAATTTAAATGTCATAGAACAAAAGTTGTTGATTATGATGTTAGTAACATAGTCCTGAGAGGTTGTCTATGTTTTACAAATAACCCTGTATATCTTCTGCGTAAATAGCTAGTCGTCATTGTGGTTAACCGCAGTGAGAGATATTCGGTTAAGAAAATATTATTACTAAGGTTTTTCCAAAAAAAAACAACAACTTTGTGATTGTTATCATAATTGTTTTATTTTGGGAGTTGTTTCTCCATACATTTTTGTTTCTAGTTCATCTTTGGTCGCTCGGCTCTGTGATTGGTCTTTTGATCTGAAAATAGATAATATTTTATTTTTAAACAAGCAAGTAATTTACATTTTAAGCGATAGATTAAAAATAGTATAGATCAAAGTTGCTTTTCGCCGGTCTGTCAGCCTGTTTGTCCGCTTATTTTGTAAAAACTACATAAAGGATTCTTTTGCGGTTTTCACTATAATTTTGATAATTTATTCTATTTAATTAATAGGAAGGTTAAATCATATTTACATATAGGTAAAGTAAGATAGTTCTAGATATAATCTAAATGATAATATTTAATACAAACCTTTTCTAGCTTTGTTTTGTGTTGAGTTGCAATATAGTAACTACATCTATATAATCCTAATATTATATTAATATTTATGATATTTATTATCCTACTAATCCTTACATAATCTATACTAATAAATAAAGCTGAAGAGTTTGTTTGTTTGTCTGGTTGAACGCGCTAATCTCAGGAACTACTGGTTTGAATTAAAAAATATTAAAATATAATTTTGTGTTGGATAGTTCATTTATCGAGGAAGGCTATAGGCTATATACCATCACGCTAAGACCAATAGGTGCGGAGCAGTAATCAAAGATGTAACCTAATGCAGGTGAAAAAAACTACGCGGACGAAGTCGCGAGCAGAAGCTAGTAATATTATAAATGTGAAAGTTTTTGAGAATGAATGAATGGACGGATAAATATTTGTTACTCTTTCACGCTTAAACAGCTGGATGGATTTCGGATCCTCAGCTTACATCTTCCGTTCTAGGCGGAGCGGAAGGAAGTGTCAGAATCTTACTGACTAAAACCCTTCCGTATTCCTCGTAATGCTCTTTACGTTTCAGGGAAACGCTGGGATCTGTATGAGGACATAGGCTATTTTTGACCGACCTCAAAAAAAGGAGGTTATCAATTCGGCTGTATGTTTTTTTATGTTTGTGCGTTACTCGATAACTCCGCAAATTATGAATCGATTTTGTGATAATTCTTTTTTGTTTGATAGATCATACACTTCCAAGGTGGTCTCGTATAAATTTTGTCGAAATTAGGTCAGTAGTTTGGCAAAAAAAAATTACTGAAAAAAATATGTCAAACAAATAAACGAGTTAGCGTGTTCTGCTTTCTTGTGTCTTTTAAGTGGTGTCTTGTTAATTTACTAAATATAACTGTTCCCTTATGGATTTGGATGACAGGAAATTGATACTAAAAAGATAAAAAAAAAAATATTCCAAAAAACAAAACAACCTCTTTCAAAAACTAAAAAGGAAAAAAATAACTATAGCTTTGGAAGTCAACGAGCTCAGGGGAGAAGTCATTTGATGATTTCCCATTCGGAATAAAAAAATAAAAAGCTTTGGAAGTCGGCGGCTTCTGTTTTTCTTATGATGAAAAAAATATATATAAATACGCCGTATTTGGTATCATTTGAGAGGGCTTCACTTGTAGTTATCAAAAATATCATCAAAATTCATTGTGGCACCCTCAAGCGGTCAAAAAATTCAACACAACACCAAAAAAGTTAAAAAAAAGTAAAACCCAACTACGACAAAAGAATGACGCTGTAAAAGTATGAAACAAGATTTTCAGGATGCTGATATAAACAAGGTTACTGGAGAAACAAGAACAGAACCAAAAGAAATGCCGTACTCACACGTTATTTAAGTGTTACGGTTGGTACCTACATAACGTGTGAGTACGGCTTTTCTTTTGGTTCTGTTCTTGTAAAAAAGTTTTTAACATAACATACCATCACGCTTGTACTCCCCGAGGGGTTAGGCAGAGGTGTACCAATGTACACCCACAGTTCGCGCGGTATGTTTTAGGTCCCATGTAATAGGGGGCGAGACTATTGCCATTAACCGGGCACAAATTCTAACTTCGAGCTGCTAGTGAGAATTTCATACAAAAACCCAATAACACTTTGCTCCACCCGGGAATCGAACCGAAAACCTCTAGCGTAGCAGTCGCGCTTATGACCACTAGGCCAACGAGGCACTTAAAAAAGTTTTTATTAATTCTTTTAACTGACCTTCACGAGGACGAATTCACGGCAAAAGCTAGTAAGATTTTAAATATAATGTAATGTGACCGCTGATTATACAACCCACGTCATACGAGTATCGATCTCTCACGTGATTATTTTTTCAAACAATTTTAATGTTTAACAAAAAATAAAGTACATTAATTAGTCATTCATCGTATTTATAATTAGTAAAAGAACTAGCTCAATGATATTAATTGAATAATTATTTTTTATAACATTGCATCTGAATAAACATGATAGAAATAATATTAAGAACATTGAGTGTGTCGGAAGTTATCAAAATGTCTTTAGGTATATATTTTGTAAATTCATGAATAATAAGTAAGTACAAGATTATTAAGTAAATTATTATTATTTTTTTTAATTTGTTGTGCCTGTGATACGTATGAAAGAAAAACCATTTATTGGCACAACTTGAGACACACAAAAATTAAAAATAGTAATATAAAAAAAGCTTAAAAAATAAAATAAAACAAAAGAAATAGGTAATATAAACGACTGCCCCGTTGGTCTCGTGGTCGCAGGCGTGACTGATGAGAACGGGGTCCTGGGTTCGATTCCCGGGTCGGCCAAAAAATGTTAGTGGGTTTTTCCATTACGAACTTCTCAATAGCAGCCCAGAGTTTGGAAGTTGGTGGTGTCACACTCCCGTCGTTCACACACGGTCGTTACGGATAGTCAGAAGCCAGGAAGTCTGACAACCAATCTTACCAAAGAGGTATCGTGTGGCTCAGTAACTGGATTGGAGAGGTCAGATAGGTAGCCGCTCCATGTAAAACACTGATATTCAGCTGCTTCTGGTTAGACTGAAAGCCGACCCCAACATAGTTGGGAAAAGGCTAAAAAGATGATGATGTGTGCCCCACTGCTGCGCTAAACAGGCCCAGTTCAGCAATAATGCTAGACTACTTGGGCCTGACGCTGGCTTTACATCAAATTATAATGCGATGTATTAATTCTAATTAGTTCCATTCCATTTTGTGAGTATAATTTTTGTTTATTTTAAACATCATTTATTTTACAATATAAATTAAATATGGACAGAATAAAATAGGATAAAATGAAATATTAATGAAGGAACGAAACTAAAACTAAATGGCATCAAAAATTCCTTCGCATCGCCTTCAACTTTATCTGTAATGGAAATACTGACGACATTTCATAATTTAACTGCCTCGTTAGCCTAGTGGTCCTAAGCGCGACTGCTACGCTAGAGGTCTTGGGTTCGATTCCCAGGTCGAGCAAAAAGTGTTATTGAGTTTTTCTATGAAATTCTCAGTAGCAACTCGGAGTTAGGATCTGTGTCCGGTTAATGGCAATAGGCTCGCCCCCTATTATATGGGACCTAAACATACCGGCGAACTGTGGGTGTATATTAGTACATCTCTGCCTAACCCTTCTGGGAATACTGGCGTAATGGTATGTATGGATGTATTTGTTATAACTTACCCAGAATTTATTAGTAGGTTTACAATGTTGTTCATAGGTGCCTCGACAAATATCCACAGCGATGTGGCCAGTACTATACAAATTATTATGACTCCTAAGCTATGTAAGGTCTGAAAAAAGACACAATAAATTAATAAAAATAAAATATTTCCAGCCCAATAATGTTACACTACTGGACAAAGGCTCCTTCTCATACAGTGAAGGCACAAGCATTGATCACCACGCTTGCTCAAGGCGGATTGGCAATTTGAGTCTTATAAACATTACTGGCTTCTGCTTGTGACTTAATATGAGTCAAATTTTATATATTAACTCAAGGGAACCATAAAAAGTATCCTATGTGTTATTGTACACTACAAACTATCTCAGTGCAAAGTTTCATCCATATTCGTTCAGCCGTTTCAGCGTGAAAGAGTAAAAAACAACCATCCATTCTCACAAACTCGCATTTATAATATAAGTAGGATTAGTAGGTTAAGTCTAGGTTTACCAATGTATTGAAAAAGCCACACTGGTACTTGCCCGGCATCGAACCCGCAACCTCATACACGAGAGGCGGCTGCCTTAACCATCATGTTGAACACGATAACAAAAAACTTCAGTTGTATCACTTGACATGTCACTTAAGGAAGACAGAAAGAAAATGAGCGCGTGCACTGCTCTCTCTTGCTCGAACAGTAATATACGAAAGGTACCTCTCTCTCTTTCTATCTTTACTAACCTATATCTCCCTCTCAATTTCCGTTCGCTCGGTCACACTCATTTCCGTAACGCTCTCGTCAAGCATTCACCAGTTTACTCCCCAAGTCAAGCGTGCGTAAAGAAGTTTTACTTAAAAAACGAAATTCTACGAACCTCAGCATAAACTAAGTCAAATTGTTGTAGATTCCTTCTTGAATACAAGTGTTGTTGCAAGATGAGTGTGTGTGTCAGATAAATGCCGTAGGCAAGACGGCTTTGAATTGCAAATCCATTCCAGTTTGTGAATTTGCGAATGGCGGCTAAAAAAAAAACAAAAAAATATATTTTTAATCAATGTGGCGACGCCTGTACCCTCACACGAACTACGATAGACGAGTGTTAGAGATTGACCGGAACAAACCAAGGTTTTTTCTTTTGCTATAATTAAAGCATAATCTATACTAATAAGACAAGCCTCGTTAGCCTAGTGGTCCTAAGCGCGAGTGCTACGCTAGAGGTCTTGGGTTCGATTACCAGCTCGAGCAAAAAATGTTATTGGGTTTTTCTATGAAATTCTCAGTAGCAGCTCGGAGTTAGGATTTGTGCCCGGTTAATGGCAATAGGCTCGCCCCCTATTACATGGAACCTAAACATACCGGCGAACTGTGGGTGTGCATTGGTTCACCTCTGCCTAACCCTTCGGGGAATACAGGCGTGATGGTATGTAATGTAATAAGACAGAGATTCTTTTGCTATAATTGAAGTAAAATTATACTAATTTAATAAAATTAAAAAAAAAAACTTTGTTGCCATTTTACATCAGATCAGATTATGATCACAAAGCTAAAGAGTTTATTTTGTTTGTAGTAGTAGTTTAGAAATATTATTATTGTATATGATTGCTGGATTCATGAAAAATAGTATAAGCTATATAACATCACGCTGTAACACATGCGAGCGAAGCAGTAACTATGGTAATTTAATGCGGGTGAAAAGACCACGCGTACAAAGTCATAGGCAGAAGCTAGTTCTTTATAATTATGCTATAGTAAAAGGTTTTTATATTGAGATTACAAACAGACACTTTTATTATATTTATATGTATTAATTTTAAAAAGCGACTGGTCGACAGTTTACATGGCCGAGCTGGCCTTTCTTTGGGCCAAAGCATCAGTATAGCCATACAACATGACAATGCTGCCTGCCCTTTGGTCCTTTGTCCCATTGCTAATAAAGGGAACGAGTTTATGACCTCATTTTTTTTTTAAATTGTTCGTACTTTGTATTTTTATTATTAATAATATTTGTATGTTTATTATTTTTAGTAAAAGTGTTAAAAAAAATTGAGAATCTTACCTAAATCTCCGTATTCCACAACGCTAATAGTTACACAAGTACACAATGCCCAAAGATTTCTACTAAAAACTGCGTATAAAGCAGAACTTAGGTGATCGTATTCCAGTGTTGCCCATGATAAAGGCGGTGTTGCCACCTTATACGCTAATACACTGGACACAGCGAGCAAAATAACTGCATATTTCTGAAAAAAAAAAGGACAGCTACAATAACAATCAATAACAAAAATAAACTACAATTAACAAAAATATATTTTTTAAACCTTAACCCTTACTTATTATTACTCCCGTTTCTTGGGTGAGTCTCCATATCCCACTAACCCACTGACATTATAAATGTCAACTGCATGTAGCAGTAGTAGAGCTCTTTGTGAAGCAGCTCGTCCGGGGAAGTACTACCACCTTACTTATTTCCGCCGCAAAGCAGCGTTACTGTGTTCCGGTTTGAAAGGTATGGGTGCCGGTGTAATTACAGGCACATAAGATATTACAACTTGGTCTCTGGGATGGCAACGCATTTGCAAGGGTTCTGATATTGCAGATGTCTATAGGCGGCGGTTACCATCATCTGGTGAGCCGTCTGTCGGTTTGTTTGCCTTTTAATGATATAAAACCGTAACCGCTGAACAAATTTGCACGAAATTCAGCACAAGGGTAAACCATTACCTATTGGAATGGGCAACTAGATTCAATATTTTTAATTTTAACATGTAGTTGACCTGGGAACTGCCCCGTTGGTCTCGTAGTCGCAAGCGCGACTGGTCCTGGGTTCGATTCCCGGGTCGGGCAAAAAATGTTAGTGGGTTACCTATTGGGTTTTTCCATTACGAATTTCTCACATGAAAGCACGTAAAGCCGTTGGTTCCGGCTGTCGTAGATCTTTGACAGTCGGTACGGATAGTCAGAAGCCGGGAAGTCTGACAACCAGTCTTACCAAAGAGGTGTCGTGTTGCCCAGTAACTGGGTTGTGGGGGTCAGATAGGCAGTCGCTCCACGTAAAACACTGATATTCAGCTGCATCCGGTCAGACTGGAAGCCGACACCAACATAGTTGGGAAAAGGCTAAGCAGATGATGATGTAGTTAACGTTCAGAAGTGCCTTTTAATAGTCTAATTGAAATAAATGATTTGACTTTGACTTTGACAATAATGGTAGTTAAAAATATTTTTTTTAGTAGGGGTAATATCCGAGAACGTCAAACCCAAAACAGTTCCCCTCGCAACCTTTTCAGCAAAGAAACGGCCAGGAATAGTACTTCCATACCCTGCTATTGTATCAAAAATATATAAAGTTTTGTTGGATCACATTTCATGTGTGGTAGACAGTATTCTTGATAAACAATAAGTAACAATGCTTACTTGTGCCGAAAATAAAAAATCCTTGTGTTAAAAATGTCTATAGTTAAGACATTTTCTTTTATTTGTAAGGTACTCAAGGTTTTGTATCTCTCCGTCCACAACCGACTTTTTATAGGACCGATTATCGGACCGATTCAATGAATTCATAGTTTCGCTTTCGTGGGATCGACTTTTTGTCGGCCGAGTGCGTTGGTATATTAGAATTTATATTACGTCCATTCTCACCGATACAAAAATCGGTCAACAATTTTTCTGATGTGGGCGGGCTGCTAGATAGATTGTTTCCATATTATTTGTATTTTAAATAAAATTCCCCGGAGGGTTAGGCAGAGGTGTACCAATGTACACCCACCGTTCGCCGGTATGTTTAGGTCCCATGTAATAGGGGGCGAGCCTATTGCCATTAACCGGGCACAAATCCGAGCTGCTACTGAGAATTTCATAGAAAAACCCAATAACACGTATCTAGCGTAGCAGTCGCGCTTAGGACCATTAGGCTAACAAAGAAGTCATACATACCTACAGGCGTCTACTTAGATTGTTATACATACCTTAGAAATAACTTTCCTATGGTTACTAGGCTTGTAAATTGACATAATGTATCCCAGAGCCATCCCTATGAGGTAGGGACCAGCGCGGTTATGAGTCCTAATGTAAGTGTTCGAAAACACTTCATTCTTTCGAAGGTCTAGTATTTTCCTGGAATTGATATAAAGTAAGTAAGTAAATTGATATAAAGTAAGTTCACTATCTGTGTCTTTTTTTAACACCTGACGCAAAAACGTGGCATCGTGGCTCCCGAACGCATGAACCGATTTTGATTTAGTTTTTGTTAGAAAGGTGAATTAGTCGAGAGTGTTCTTAGGTATGTTCGGTGGGAATCGGTTCAGCGGTTTCAAAGTTATTAGCTCTTTTGTCAGCTGCGGAAGGAATAGTTATTCTTCTGTCGGGGGTTACTTAAAATTTTTAATTTTGTGTTGTTGTTATTACGAACTTTTATTTACTTTCGTCTGTCCTGGTGTCTATGGTTAATCAAGTCCCAAATACAAAAATGGGCTCGACTATTAAGCTTGAACTAAAGTTAGACCTGGTACTATATTAACATAATATATCATCACGCCTGTATTCCCCGAAGGATTAGGCAGAGGTGCATCAATGTACACCCACAGTTTACCGCTATGTTTTAGGTCCTATGTAATAGGGGTTTTTTTTTTTCTTGCGGGGTGGGAAATCATTAAATAACTTCTCCCGCCCTGGGCGGGGCGGGAGGGAGTGTCAGACTTTTACTGACTAAAACCCACCCATGTTCCTTCTTGTGCCCTTTGTTTTCCGGGGGCGCGGTATCTCTTACGAACAACCCGCAGCCCCGGCAGGCATCGGCCCTCAGTGGCCCCTTCCTTTGCTGACATCTCTTGGAGGCGCGCGTGGAACACGAACGCGCCATCGACACGGCATGTAATAGGGGGTGAGCCTATTGCCATTAACCGTGCACAAATCCAAACAGCGAGCTGCTACTGAGAATTTCATAGAAAAACCCAATAACACTTTTGCTCGACCTGGAAATCGAACCCAAGACCTGTAGCGACCTGTAATACTAATTTTGTTAAACGCTAAAACTTACTCAATATCATGAAACAGTAGCAGTCCAGGCAGTTTTTTCCAATACGTGATTATTCCTGGCAATGACACTGCAAGTGCTACTGTTAGAGTAGTTACTACTTTGCCAATAGTTCTGTTTGTTTGCCACGCTAAGTACAGCATTGTCCCCATAATAGCAAGTTGGTAGTCCACTGGTATATACCAACTCACCATGATACACTGAAATGTAAAAATAATTCAACAAGCAAGAGATGTTATAGTACACAAGTGTGTGCGCAAACTCAGGTACTCGGTACCTCTTCCCTCACCATCGTAGTCCGATCGGACGGCAATCCGACACTACTAGGGAGAGATTAGGCGCAAGTCCAACGGCTTTCCGCTATTTTAGAGACACGAGAGTGTCACATCATCAACTTCTAAACTACGGGCTGCTACTGAGAATGTTCTTAACAATAAATGCCAATAACACTTTTTGCCCGACCTGGGATTGAACTCAATACACCACGGTCAAGAGTCGTGCTTGCGACCATGAGAAAAAAGAGGTAGGCAATTGCGCTAATTACATAAATAGGCAGTCATAGGAGAACTTAAGTGCTTCGCATCGTCTGTCTGACGCATCACGTTACATTAGCATGTCGGTGACGCAAACCAATAATACAACGGGCAACGTGGCTAAAGAATTTTTTACTTCAATCATCTGCCTAGCCTTTTTCAAACTAAGTTCGGTCTGTTTCCAGTCTAACCTGATGCAGCTGAATACCAGCGTTTTACAAGGAGCGACTGCCTATCTGACCTCCACAACCCAGTTACTGGGCAACACGATACCTCTTGGTTAGAGTTGTTGTCAGATTTCTTGGCTTCTTACTATCCGTAACGACGGTCAAAGATCTACGAATGACAGCCGGTACTAACGGCTTTACGTGCTTTCCGAGGCACGGAGGTGTCACACTACCAACTTCTAAACTACGGGCTGCTACTGAGCAGATCCTAATGGAAAAACCCAATAATACTTTTTGTCCAACCTGGGAATCGAACCCGAAACCCCACGCTCATCAATCGCGCTTGCGACCACGAGACCAACAGGGCCGTATTCACTTCAATAAAGAATGCATTCAAAATATTACTTTTTGTTTTACAGATAGATAGTATAAAAAATCTTAGTATACTTACAATATTTTCACTATTTACGTAATTATTCAGCATCAGGAGGTTAAGCCACCAATTTTTCGCACAAGCCTTTTGTTCTCTTCCAGCAAATTTCTGCCATGTAGGTCCATCACCTGTATATATTGATACTGAGGACACGTAAAATATTACAACAGCTAATGAAGCTGCAAGTCTGAAACAAAGGTCAATGGTCTTAATCAGACTCATCATCATCATCATCAGATCAGCCAAACCAGACTGCTGGACATAGGCCTCCCCTAATGATAGCCACAATGACAGGTCCTGCGTTGCCCGCATCGAGCAATTTCCCTTGACCTTTACCAGGTCGTCGGTCTACCTCGTGGGTCTTCCCACACTGCGCCTTCCTCATGGCCTTACGACCAAAAAGGCCTTCTGCTCTACGAGCTATGTGCCTATTGCCATTTAAGTTTCGCAATTTTGAGAGCCATGTTGGGATATATTGTATGTGTGTGTAATCACTCTTGAGCTAAAATACAGTGAGTTCCTCGATAAACAGCACAAATGAAAAAAGATGAATCTAGACCATTAACGACGAAATAACATAACATACCATCACGCCTGTATTCCCCGAAGGGTTAGGCAGAGGTGTAACAATGTACACCCACAGTTCGTCGGTATGTTGAGGTCCCATGTAATAAGGGGCGAGCCTATTGCCATTAACCGTGCACAAATCCTAACTCCGAGCTGCTATTGAGAATTTCAAAGAAAAACCCAATAACACTTTTTGCTCGACCTGGGAATCGAACCCAAGACCTCTAGCGAAAAAATAAGTAAAAAATGAAATGAATGAGCGATGAAATAAATTATTAAAACACAAAATGAAACATTTTAAGTAACCCCCGACAGAAGAATAAAAATCCCTACCGCAACTAACAAAAGAGCTGATAACTTTGAAACCGCTGAAGCGATCTCCATCAAACATAGCTAAGAACACTTCCGACTAATTCGCCTTTCAAATAAAAAAAACTAAATTAAAAATCGGTTTATGCGTTCGGGAGCTACAATGCTACAGACACACACATTTATGCGTCGGGGGTTAAAAATAGTCGTCTCGTTAAGTAAAAAATACTCTTCTAAGAAGGAATTCTGAAATACTTGTCTTAAATAGTATGGCGGTAATTAATTCCTTACTACTACTAGTAGATTACTTTTATTATAACTAGGTCATGCTGTCCCACTGCTGGGCAAAAGCCTCCCTGCATTTCTTCCATCTACTGCGATTTTGCGCCACGTCTTGTCAATTCTCAAGAAAGTCGACCAAGTCATCCCGCCATTTCCTTCGTACTACATAATATATAAAAAAATCTGGATGCTCTTACCTAAAATATCGATTTATCAATGCAATCATTGGCTTCTTCTTTTTCTCCATCAAACCTTTGACAAGTAAAAGGCCTGACAGCATCAGGAAATTGTCAACCGGTAGATCAATATGTTTAATGAGATTTTTGAGAGGATTTTGAGTTTCCAACATAACCTGAAATTATAATTAATTTTAGGGACTTAGGGTTTTGGACCTAAAAGCCATAAGCTCTATCATAGTAACAGAAACTCTGGGCACTAATATTTTTAATAAAAAAAAGTACCACGTTTTAAAAATATCGTTTTTTTCTAGTAAATAAGCTTACCTCATCAAATTTCGATCCATTGCTAATGGGTCCCATGACTTCAAAGAAGGCAGTATGACAGCTTACTGCTAGAGCAGCGAGAGCCGTTTTAACACAATTCAGAGTCCCTATCTCTTCTTTTGATACCTTTGTCAATGACCTCCAATTTCTCTTGACAGAGAATGAGTCGGCAATGCTGTATGTTCCTGGACCGGAAAGTACACAAAATTATCGAATTGAAAGCATTTATTTCAATTAGACCATTGACAGGCACTTTTGAACTGTCAAGGAGTTCCTTGACAGTTCAAAAGTGCCTGACCGACTGGTCTGTTAATCGAAAAGTTCAAGCTATAAGTTGTTCGTTCTAAAATGACGGTAACTCGGTAGCCCCCTATGGAGAAGAATGAGCAAGAAACGTCAAGGACACTCCTGTCGATTTGGTTTTTACAAATAGTACAGTAATTATAAAAATGGTTGTAAAATATGAACTGCCTCGTTAGCCTAGTGGTCCTAAGCGTGACTGCTACGCTAGAGGTCTTGGGTTCAATTCCTAGGTCGAGCAAAGTGTTATTGGGTTTTTCTGTGAAATTCTCAGTAGCAGCTAGGAGTTAGGGTTTGTGCCCGGTTAATGGCAAAGGCTCCCCGCTATTAAATGGGACTATACATTCGGACTGGGGGTATACATTAGTACCCCTTTGCCTAACCCTTTGGGGAATACAGGCTTAATAGCATGTATGTGTTTGTTCTAAGAGTCCTCTCTAAGGCTGCGTGTGTGTGAGATTATGTGTTTGTAAATGCACCCACGGTCCTAGTGGAATTTCCACGTTTTACCTAAATAAGAAAATAGTTAAAAATTATTATCATAAACTTACTGCCACATTTTGTTTTAGAGAGCTCAACGTAGCATGTTGAAATCATTGAAACAGAGACTACAGCGGTTATTAAAATCCTGTAAGAAAAAAAAATGTTTATGCAATAGATTTTTTATGTACATAAATTGACAATTCAAATTCATGATGTATGAATTATAAATCTTACTGAATAATATTATAAAATTAAAAGTTTGTATATTACTCAATCATGCTTGAACGGCTGAACGGAATTAGCTAGGGACACATAGATATCGATCTAACTTAACCCATATAATATTTTTATTTCATTTTTGTATCCCCGTGGAATAATTTAGGCCTTAGATTTCGCTTAATTCTGAAGTCAATTCAGAGAAAATTGCGGGCAGGAGCTAGTCATAAATAAGCGGTCCTTCTAGCGGATGTATTTTACTAAAAATATTTTTTTGGTCTTTCGGTTCGCACACGAATCGGTAACTTTTGATATAAGTAGGCAAAAGGACACTCGCCCTTCTCAACAAAATCCCTAACTAACAATTTAATCCCACGAAAAACGTTAGTTACTGGGAACTTCAACTTACATAAAAGCAAAGAATCCATAACTATACTCAGTCTTATTTCCAGCTACTTCACAGTAATCCACAGTAATTTCAGGCTTTGATGGAGTCAAAGGGTTTGCTGAGTATATGGTCGACAGGATCTTGGAAATAGAACCAGGCTTACAGGTGGATGGCAGGCAGGTTCCCCAAATCACTTTGTTTAGGTCCCTGCCTATGTTGGTTTTAGTCTGCAAATATAGGTAGGTACCTAATATCAAAACATGTCTTAATTCATCGATATGTGAAAGATGATGCGAAAACTGTGTTGTTTAAAGTCTGGGATGTACTTATATAACTACATCACGGCTAAACCACTGAACCGATCGTAATACAATTTGGCAAAGAGGTAACTTGGGATCTGGATAAGAACAAGGGCTACTTTTTAATCTGCGATTTTGCCTGACAACCGGCTTTTACTCGGGCGAAGATGAGGGCAAAAACTGGTGTTGAATAAGTACTTACGGCTACATATGGGCCTGTAGATCCCAATATACTTCGGTCATAACCTTTATATGTCTTCCCAGTCAATTTGACATTAGCGAGACAGTATTGAGTGACCATTATAGGGTGAACAGATATTAAAGGTGCATTCAAACATTGATCATAGTTTCCAAAACTGTATTCAGATCCGTAGAATGTGCCAACTGGGCTATGCATGGAATTCCATACTGGAAAATGTAGGAAGATTGAATTAATGTTTTGGATATTTTTAAATTAATGTGTATCAGTAATGTATCATTTAAACAAAAAAAAGTTTTTCCCGACCAAAATGTCACTGCGGTCAATCTAAACGGAGACTAGCAAATTAAGTAGGAGCTATTAAATTACACAAGTATGTGCACAAATACAAGTGTACTTGAGCTTCTCTCACTCTCATAGTCCGTTGGGGACTCAAGGCTTCACGCTCAGCAGACTACGAGTCCAACGAGGTAGTCGGGGGATTTGTCAGTTGAGGGATGTGTTAACAATATCAACGAAGCTCGAAGCAAGTTTTCAGTTAATAATTTTTAATAATAGTTTTTAATTTAAAAAAATCCATTTTAAGACTTACTCCAAACTGCCCACACAGTGTAATTCCTCACATTTTTCAATACTGTTAAAGTTTGATCTAAACATGGTCCTTCTACTTCACTCCAAGAAAGGTCCTTAAGACCGCGTATCACAATGTCTACCGTGGTATCATTTTTTGTTGTTAAAGCTTCGGCTACACTAATATCTGGAAAAGAATTTTAAAACAATTAAAATTGCTGATAATACGTAGAAATAAGTTACAAATATTGCTGATAAATTGTTTAAATGTTTCACATAATTATCCTTTTACAACTTAAAAAATTCTAAAATATTTTCGCACACTCACTTATCAAAGACAACAATAAAAGACATAAGACCTTCATTCTTAAACGAACAAACCAATACTGTATGTTTAAAATGAAGAATTTTGACATACAATAAGCCATATAAATTGTGAAATGTTTTTCGTAATTACCTCTATTTCTAATCTTTTACACGAGGCCAGGGTTCAGGGTTGTTCTGTACAATGTTTTATTTTGTCCAACGCTGTAAGACAATTGATTGTCACGGTCAACCGCCTTGGCTAGAAATGACGTTATTATCTTTACTTATATTATTATTAAGCTGAAGAGTTTGAAGTTCGTTATTTGTCTAATCTCAGGAAGGTCCGATTTGAAGAGCTGTATAGTTTGTTTATCGAGGAATAATATATGTGATGTAACACTACGCTAAGACTAAGGGAGCGGAGCGTTAGGCAAAGACGTAATTTAACACAGATGAAACCCCGGGATATATAATATGTACCTGATTAAGACAAAAAAGCAAATAATGTTACGTAGTCCCTTGCATTGTTTGCCACAATAGTACAATAAATAATTTATTTCCTAGACACTATTTTGTTTGTCTGAAATACCCAACCACATTTTTTTTACCACAATATCTAGCCAATATGTTTTATGAAACAAGCCAAGTTCATCCAATTAAAATATAAAAAATAAAAGTGAATGGAACCCGCGCGGGTTGAAGGACCATTTTTTGTGACTGTGACTATAATACTGTTTTTGTCATTTGTAAGATTGTGTAGATTATTAAAAACATATTACAATTGCTAAATCACTGAGAAAATAATGAAAAAATATTAAATGCTAATAAAATAAACTGCCTAAAATCTATACACGCTGGAAAAGTTATCGTAGAAAAGACTTTTATCATTCATTGTACGTGTTTCAACTGACAGTACCTGCTGAAATTAAGTATTTACTTTTAATTAGCTTATACAAATACAATATTAAATTAATGAATTAACATAATATTTGTTCGTTAGATAGTAGACTGAAATTGGACTGATATAATGTAATGAAATAATTTCTATCATAACTGTTATTAAGAGGTACATAGATATGCAGGTATATCGAAATACCAAGTCGTGTCAGATTGCCATCCCATCGGACTATGAGAGTAAAGGAAGAAGAGGGAGTGCACCCGTGTTTGCGCACTCACTTGCGCACTAGAGCATCATCCGTTGATATTTGCCGGTGTGGTATGCAACGTAGAGCGATGAAGTCCAAACGAAAAACTACCGATGCATTTCGTGTGGTCCTACTAGCATATGGTGGTCATGGTAATAAACTTGTCCTTTTTAACATTAAAGGTTCAATAATGGTCAGTTTATTTTGTATTTTAATACTATAGTACATCTGTTTCACCAAAAATCAAGTAAAAAGTTTTAGGTTACCTAAGGTTTAACTTATCAGACTGAAGTAGCTGGCGACTACGCTCATAGGGTTTAGCAAGCCATTCCACAAAAAAAAGATTCTCAATCATTTAAATCAAATCATTTTTGATTATTAAATCAAGTTAGTGATTTATAAGAGCTAAGTTTGGGCCAAATTTTTTTTACTTTTTTAGAGATTTTCTTTATTACAATTTGTTTATGTCTGTAAACGGCGATTAGGAATTTATAGTGAGGAACCTCCTCACAAAGCGTGCCCTATCCAAGAAGTTCATCTTCTTTTTTATACCATAAACAATGGTCTTTGATTACGAATATATTGAATTCCAATTTTGTGATTCCCAATTAAGTCTAGTGTTAATTTGTAATGAGAATTAGAATTATATTTGTATTAGAATTTTACACTTTTCCTAAAAGATTTTAAAAATAAATGATAAAATCTTCTTCGTCACCAGAAATCCAAGTTAAATACGCGTGACATATTGTTTTAGAAGACCAACAAAAGCTGAACTGATTGATTGATCGGTGTTCTTCGTTGATACAAAGTATTTGTGAGTACGGCTCAAGTTTCACACAAATCTTCGAGTTAGATTTTCTTCTTAAATTTTTCCGTTACACACAGTGGATTATTTCAGCGGATTTTTTTTACTAAGTTCCTGAATACTACTCGCTGTAGGAAATCGTGCTTCGGTAGAATCGTTTCTCCGGGACTCGACAAGTATCATTGCCTTGGCGCTGTTCTGGTGATCGCCTCTATTGATTCTGGATTTCAGGAGTTGTAGTGGTCTAGGAATAGTATAGTGGGCTTGTCAAAAACAAAAAAAGAAACATTTATTTATTTAAAAAACTCTTAATCTACCATTACAGGTTTAGAAACCTAATGCGATACCTAAGACTACTTATAATAATTAACTATTTTAAAATAACACTATTACTAACAACTACACTATATTAACACAAAATAAACAATAATCACAAAATAAACAGTAAACGTAAAATTAGAGTAATTGTTGCTTTCGGAACATATTATATATACACATACAACATGATCTATTCGGAGCTAGATAAATGTATAAATAAACTTAATGTATGTTTTGTGGTTTTCCACATAATAAACAAGCTGAAGATAATTATACATGGTCCTAGGCTCGTTTGTGGCTGCGAATACTTGTCACATAATCTTGGGTTTTTGTTTGTGTCTGGGGTATTTTGATGGTGGTTTTTTAAGACAATAAATAATTAGTAGTCAGTAAATATTTCCATTTAAGGCCTACGACCTCTTCTTCGACAAATGGAAACGATAGTAATTATACATGCTGCGTGACGTCAAAAACTATTTTTTATTGGAATATTTCTATCATGTGCTTCTATGGAAAAATGTACACAGTACGAGCAAGGTCAAAGGTCTCACCAGACATTGAAAATACGGCGGAACTGTAAATATGGCGATAATAATCGATTATTATTCCCATCTAAAAGGGAGTACTGTCGCACCCAGTGTGTCGAACTATAATATTATAACTTCAACATTTTCATACACTGATTCTGTCACTCTCTTTTCAAATCAGTCACGTTTTATTTTCAGTTTTTTCTAAAATAACCTCGTGCCGCTAATGACTACACTGTCACCTTTGTGAAACAATACTGATAAATGATAAGATGACAATACCTTGAGAATTTTTTTACACATTAGTACAATATTTCTTTGCAAATAGCCTTCAAAACAAATGCTGACATAGCTAGCGGCGATATTGTAGTAAAAGTATTTTAAACAAGTAAGGTTAGAATAATTAATTGTATGGGCGAGTATTCAAATTACGCTGTACCTTTCACACCTAAAGATTTACCGCGCCGACCAACGTGGCTACGCGCTTGTCAGCAACAATTTTTTTTATCCATTTTGCAAAGTAAAAAATACTCATTACTTATACAAATTTTAATCCTCCTCCATCCAATCCACTTCTCGAATCGCCGGTGTGAAACCACCTTAATACGTGAACAGTGGCAGACCGCGCCCAAGCCCGCAAAATGCCTGCTCCGTTGTATCCTTGCTTTATGTTACGTAATAAATATATTCCCCAGTAGTTCCTAACCCGTGTTGGCCTTATTGTTAGAGCCAACAAGTTGGTCCTTTCGCCGAACCGTCTGTGTTTGCCAAACTTTTCTGCATGTACCCTCCTGAGGTGAAGTCATCAATCTTCAACTTAGCTGTTTGTTTAGAAAACTTTCCCTTTTTTTACTTTACCAACTTTCAATACTTCTCTCCCAAGATTTCGTACAAGAGTGGAATAATGATTATTATTGGTTTACGGGATAGCTTCAAGATTTGTTTTGATATTATTTTTATGTTATTTTTTTTTTATTTATGTGAATAGAACATACGTAATATAAGCGTGCGTGCGATGTTTATTATTAGTTTTTGTCCAATAATTCTGGTAGTATTAGGAAGAATAAATAAAATGTTTGCTATTCTTAAAACGGGCCTTTGGCCAATCAATCAAAAATAGATAATATTAACAGTAGCAAAATTAATTATATTTAAAAAAGTTGCCGCCGCTATAAGTTTGAGTGCGGTCACACATAAAAAAGTTACATTATCATATTTTTAGTTAAATACTAATCATGTTGCCATATAAATTAATCTACGTCACTTCAAATAAAGCCCGTTTTGGCTAAAACCAAACACAGACTATCGATTTCCAGTACAATTATTTGACTAACTGCCACCGCAGAACTGCAATACAACATGTGAATCATTAATCTGTGTCACAAAGGAGCGAGTAGGAAGACAAACAAAGTCCGAACCAAAAGGACTAACAAACATGAATTTAGGCAAACATCTCGTAAACTTTAATGGGCGCGTAGTTTCAATAGGCCTGGAGTCAGGAAAAGGGGAGGTCAACTTCTGGTAAAAGGTGAAATTAATAATAGACGTCATTTAACAAAAAAGTGACGTTACAGTTTGTTATTGTCAAACAAAATCGACTTTATAATTAAAATAAGTTTGAAATCGATAATCCGCCTTGAGCAAGTGGTGGCGTGGTGATCAATCCTCGTGTCTTTTTTGTATGAGAAGAGGCATTTGCCCTGGAGTAGGGCTATAAGAAGCTGGTATTTTAATTTCTTTGTACCAACATTTTTCTTGAATTTATTTGTATAACTGCTTCCTTACCCAATTGGTCCTATGCGCGACTGCTACGCTTGAGGTCATGGGTTCGATTCTCGGATCCAGCAAAAAGTGTTGTGGATTTTTCTTTGAAATTCTCAGTAGCAGCTCAGAATTAAGATTTGTGTCCGGTTAATAGCAATAGGCTCGCTCCCTATTACATGGGACCTAAACATTCCGGCGAACTGTGGGTGTAAATTGGTACACCTCTGCCTAACCCTACGGGGAATACAGGCGTGATGTTATGTTATTTATTTGTATAAAGAATGCGCCTACTAAGACCAATTCTCACATTCACAAATACTCGTAAATTCCATTAGTAAGTTTTGTGCGGAAATAGAATTTTCTGCGAAAATCCTATCACATGTATGTATTGTCCAGACCGATTCCGGCCACGGCGGCTAATCTTAATGCAGACTAGCCAAGTACGCTGAAGATATTATAGTGCACAAGAGTGTGCGCAAACACAGGTGCACTCCCTCTTCCCTCACTCTCATAGCCCGATGGGACGGCAATCCGACATAACCGGGGAGAGATCAAGCGCAGGACCAACGGCTTTACGTGCTTCCCGAGGAACGGGGGTGTCACACCACCAAATTCCAAACTCCGGGCTGTTACTGAGAAATTCCGAATAGAAAAACCCAATATCACTTTTTGCCCGACCTGGGAATCGAACCCAGGACCCCACGTTCAGCAGTCGCACTTGCGACCACGAGACCAACGGGGCTATCACAGACACACTAGCAAAACTATCATTTGTTTCAAGTATCACAATATCGTCAAAATCGCTCAATCGCGTACGCTCACACCCAAATGCGTTATCTAAACTTTAACAGCCGAAAATAGTTTTAATAAGAGCCCGAAATGGCTGTAACAAAAGTGATAAAACTCACCCGCCTGTCTTATACCGGCTGAACCTTCGCATTTTATATTTAAGATTTATTATAGGAACAATAAATTTTACCGTGTGGAAACTTTTGTTAGACGAGTACGGTCGGGGAGAGAAGTGTTATGGGAATATGAATTTTCTTTATGATATTATTATTTTTGAATGTGTTTTTTTTTATGTTATGTTGATTGTTTTAATACTGGTGTTTTCATAGGTTTAATAAAGACCAAATAAATACAGCTGCAGAGTTTAAGCATTTTAGTTCCTGTGTTAAGTTAAAATAAGGTAAAAATTGTTTATTTGTTTAAATGGTTAAAACCTGTGTTTTGTGTCTGTATGCGTGTGTTGTGTGTTTTTAGCTTATTTATATAACATGCCATCATCACGCCTGTATTCCCCGAAGGGTTAGGCAGAGGTGTACCAATGTGCACCCACAGTTCGCCGGTATGTTTAGGTCCCATGTTATAGGGGGCGAGCCTATTGCCATTAACCGGGCACAGAACCTAACTCCAAGCTGCTGCTGAGAATTTCATAGAAAAACCCATTAACATAACTCGACCTGGTAATCGAACCCAAGACCTCTATCATAGCAGTCGCGCTTAGGACCACTAGCCTAACGAGGCAGTACATACTACATCATAGCTACTACGTCTTTAATATAATTATTATTACTTTTCTAATTCATAAAGGAAAACCTTCTGGTTTATGTTTTGGCGGCCATTTTGACGATTAGGTAAAAAACTTAAAAATAAAATACCTGTTTACCCTTTTCATATAAAATATATTCCCATTAAATTTCCCCTATCTTTAATAATATAACCTTTTCGCGAAACATAAATTTATTATTTAATTTTTGAATTCGCGAACTCAAAGCTATAAAACATTTACAGCCACTCTTTTATTTCCTTTTTATTACAGAGATAATGCCGTAAAGGGTTCCGACGAGTTCCTAGAATATTTTAGTTTCAAACAAGTTATTAATTTTCTTGTTTTTCTATTTTTCTTTTACCGTTTTAAATGGAAAAAGTAAGTCTATATTTTTAATTGTAATTATTTGCTGTGCTGTCGGGTTTGCCTGAGGCAGATTTGAGTTTTTCAAGAGTAATGTATTCTTTTTTGTTATTTCGTTTTTTAAAAATCTTTATGTAAAATTTTGCTATATTTTTTACTTATTATTTGCTCAAACCAAATTGGGTTAATTTGGCTTGAGATATCCTTGTCCTCCTCGCGTCGTATTCCTCATTTCTGAGGGTCGTGAAGTTCTCTATGGATTAGCTTCTTACTGATGGTGTCTTGCCATCTGTATTGGTTTTTGGAGCTATGTAGTGGAGCGGATCTGATCTGCCTATCTTTTTTCAAGATCGCCAGATCTTGAAAAAAGATAGGCAGATCAGATCAGGTCTCGGTCGTTTAAATATATTTATTAGATTTATTTTAAAACTTTAATATAGACTGGCTATTGCCCGCAACTTCGTTCGCTTTGTCATTATAAAAAATAGCGAACTGCCCTTGACTTCGTTCGCGTGGTTCATTTCACCCGCCTTACGTTACGCCTTTGGTGACTGCTCCGCTCTCATGTGTCGTAGCGTGATGTTATATAGCCTATGATATTTACTAATAACTAAGCTTTATATGGGTAGAAGAATTTTTAAAATCGGTTTAGTAGATGTAGAGATTACAACCTTACAAGGTCACAATCTTTACCTCTTATATTAGTATAAATTATCGATTCAATTTAATTTGACAACATTGTTATTGATGACTGTACTTATTTCTTTAAATACAAATAAAAAATAGTTTGCAGTAAAAAATACCCATAATAATGACCTACAGTAATAAAGAAATGGAGCCCTTTTCATCTGAAGATTAAACAGCTTTTTTATCTAATTAAATAAAATATTCCGAAGGCGTCTGTACATTATTTTAGTTGTACGAAACTTGAACCGTTTCCAGTGGATTAATGTCCAAAGTTTAAGCACTGTAGGCCAACTTACTAAATTTTGTAAAGCATTTAAAAGCAGACATGTAACAAGAATTTTATTAGGTTGAGCCCAAGTGTGGCGTTACCTTTATTTAAACTTTCTTTTTTTTGTGGAATTTTAATTTTTTATTGCGTTTCCTGGGGCGACTTTTACTTTTTATTTGAAGACGGAAAGATTAGAGTGGATTGTTAATTAAGATGTTATTTTTTTTTCATTCATTCAAGAGTCGTTTATTCAACCATAAAGCGTAGATAGTAGGATAATTATTTCTTTTACATTTTGTTCGCAACTGTACTTTTCTAAATTTGAATCGATAAAATTGTGACCTTTTTATACACGACATGACATTTTTGCATCATATTTTTATCTAGCTATAAATCTCGCGGTGTCACCTGCGATCAGTTACGTCTTTGGTTACTGCTCCAATCCAGTTGGTAGTAGCGTGATGTTTTATAGGTATAAACCACTAATATATTTTGATGAGAACCGCTTTAAAATCCGTTGAGCACTTTAAAAGATCTAAGCCTACAGTGGGACAGACGACGGGAAGCAACTTTGCTTTATAATATATTCAGATAATGTTAAAACATTAAATATAAATTTATATTTTTTTTTCAGGTAAGTACTGAAACATCGAACTAAGATGACAGCTGGTAACAGGTAAAAAACAAACATACAAAATTTTTAATCTCCCTGAAAGAAAACACAAGAAAATCCCTTCAGAAGTTGCCTACCTCAAAACAAGAAACACCTACTTATCTAATAATAAACGGCGCATCAAGTTTCGATTGTACCGCTCCTAAGGTACCCATTGTACCTTTATCAAAAAAGATTTCATGCTTCTGCCCCGAGGGCATACTGATAAATCATTCTTTTACCCCGAGTTATAAAGTTACCCACTTAGGGTGAGCACACATCGATGCGGGGCCGCACCGAACAAGTTGCGGTGTAAATTCTTACATTTGCAAAAGTACGACAATTTTTTTTTATCATCTTTGGATGGCAAACTATTTGATGGTCCACTTGATGTTAAGTGGTCACCTCTGCATAAATACATCATTTCACACACACAGCAACGCTGCTTTGCGGCAGAAATAGGTATGGGATGGTTTTAGTTTGAAGAGTATGGGTGCCGGTGTCATTGTATAATTACACCGGCCGGTCGGTCACTTTGTTGACAATTTCAACTTTTGCTCTGGGATGGCAACGAATTTGCGAGGCCACTGGTTTTGCTGATGTGAGCAATTAACATCATGGTGGGCCGTCGGTTTGTTTCTATCCAAAAAAAACAAAATAAAAAAGTCTAGAAGTAATTAATAAGTTATGTTTTTATTATAAAACAAAAACAAATATTGCAAACAAAAACAAATTTTCAAGCAAGCAACAATTTTCACATTAGTCTCAAAAACATCGACAGACTTTCGTTGCGTTGTAGCTATATTGTGTTACTACCCTTACATTTTTACGTCACGGTTCAAAAATAATTAGATTTCCCAGAATATTTTTGGTTACAATAGGAGTTTTTATTGATCGCAAGCAATTGAAGAATTATTGCGAAATGAAAATATTTTTACGAACACAGTATTTTTAACACCAAACTGTTATACAAAAGGTCTTGCCTATTTCAATTTGTGTTTTCTTGAAGAAATTTTATTTTTAAATTAGCGTAATTGTAGACTGTACTAATTCAAATTGACCTCAATTCTATTAAAAATGGTCCAAGCCACAATTTCTCAGTAATTAAATTAATAACATGAAACTAATTCAATATAGTATACAGCAATATAACAGCGCTAAATATCTTAATTCAATTATATTGAAATTTAATTGCTTTGATAAATGAAAAAAAATAACACATACCATCACGCCTGTATTCCCCGAAGGGTTAGGCAGAGGTATACCAATGTACACTCACAGTTCGCCGGTATCTTTAGGTTCCATGTAATAGGGGGCGAGCCTATTGCCATTAACCAGGCACAAATCCTAACTCCGAGTTGCTACTAAGAAATTCCTAATGTAAAACTCAATAACGCTTTGCGAACCCAGGACCCCGTGCTCATCATTCGCGCTTGCGACCACGAGACCAACGGAATAATCAAAAAATAACGTGATTTATTAATTTTCGACAGAATTAACCCCAATTCTAATTTCAAATGAAAATATCAAGAACTTCACCCAGCCCTCCCAAAATGTCTGTAACCACATAAGTGGGTATTTCAAAACATTTTAGATTCCCATCAGATACCCGCACATACATTGCTTGGGACTTGGAGACCACCCTAATATATTCACCATTCCGCTGTTATAAATCACCCGAGTTGCCGACCAAATAATGGGTGGCTTTCCGATTTTATCTGTATGTACTTGTATTGAAGTAAATAGAAAAAAAAATAGGCTGACAAAATTACAAACTTAACGTCACATACATATAACTTAGCATGTCGGTGATGCGGTAACATTAGCGTGTTGCTGACGTGAACCAATGAGTTTTGCTCCTACCAAAAATCGGTAATCGAAGCTAAAGAAGTATTCACTTACTTGGTTACTGCTCCGCTCCTGTTGGTCGTAGCGTGATGTTTTATACGTATAAACCTTCCTCTTGAATCACTCTTATCTATTTATGAAAACCGCATTAAAATCCGTTGCGCAGTTTAAAAGATCTAAGTGTACAGACGGCGTGAAGTGATTTTGTTTCCTAGGTAAAGATTGTGTGTAAAATTATGTAAAGAAACTAAAATTTTTACAGTACTGGCTTCGGCTTGTGACTTTGCCTGTGTAGACAGGATATTTTGCTGTTATTATCAGCTAAATCTCCAGTGGAAAACAAGTACTGGTTTTGTGACGCGTTATTGAGATATGCTGCTAAAACCCAAGACGTATTCAAAGCCTCTGCCTAACTTTTATCAACCGCAGCGATCACATTAAAATCAACCGCAATTTCAACTATTCTGTTGCTAACTTCAGCCCAAGTGTAACAAACTAACAAGTTTAACCACTCAAATTGAGCGTTGATAAGCATCATCCCAAAAACTAGCCTATTGCAGAACTTCAGCCCAATTAATTAATGAAAACCCGATCACCATTGAAGTTGGAAGGTTTTCCAAAACGTTTGAATCGTACGCCTTCAGATATAAAGTTTGGGTGGTAGGGTGGGTGCGGTTTTGGATATTTGTGGGACAGTCCTGCTGCGAACTTATTTCATTGCACGGCAGGATTCAAATAATTGCCATTCTGTTATTATTTTGCACACATTTAAATGTAGATGTAGCTTAATACATAAGATAATAATTATACATAAAATAATGTAAAAGATTTGCTTATTCCTTTATTTTTGAGATGGGTAAGCTCTAGTATAAGTCAGAGATGACAAAGGCAAAGTCGACGACGGGCTTATCTAAAAGAAGCCTGTTCACTGTAACTTTGAACAAGTCTACGCAAACAAAGTCGGGGGCAGAGCAACAAGTAAATAAATCAAAATTTCTTCTAAGACTGTCTCACCATTACCTGCCGACATGGTAACCCCAACTCAACCAAATTAACTTCACTTCGAACCGATTGAAGGCAGCGATATATTCCAAAAGTTTCAGAAATTTATCTAGCAAACTTGAATTAACTCAAGAGAATTTAACTGAGACGGGAGTTATCTCCGCGTTTTCTGGTTAAACTGTGCAGTTAGCTTAGAGCCTTTTGTTAGTGTTAGGTTAAAGTTTAAAGTCAAGTTTTCATGTTGAAAACTAAATAGGGCATAGATCATCATCATCTGCTTAGCCTGTGTCCAACTATGTTGGGGTCGGCTTCCAGTCTAACCGGATGCAACTGAATACCGTGTTTTACATGGAGCGACTGCCTATCTGACCTCCACAACCCAGTTACTGGGCAACACGATACCTCTTTTTAGGACTGGTTGTTAGACTTTCTGGCTTAAGACTATCTGTAACGACTGTCAAAGATCTACGAAAAACAACCAGGACCAACGGCTTTACGTGCTTTTCGGGACACGGGGGTGTCACACCACCAACTTCAAAACTCCGGGATACTACTGTTGACCGCCCTCGGAATCGAACCCAGGACCCTTATCAGTGACCAAGAGACCAACAGGGCAGTTCAGATGCCACCACATAAAAAAAGCGATATTTTTTTTTGTTTGAAGAGTCAGTCCACTGCTTCGTCCCATACCATGACCGTGATAGGAACGTGTCAGGCAAATAATATTCTTTGTTTTAAAAAGCGTGAGACTATGCTCACTAGACCGGTCCGTCACCGACCAACACCGTCACGTGGCGTGCAAGGAGCGGCAACAATAGTTAGTTGATAGTCAAAGTCAAAGCTGTGCGTGCCAGACCGGTATGTGTGGAGGCGGCGGCGACCGCCACTGCTGGCCGTGCCTACTGCTCGAACCAATCTATTGGCAAAAACACCTCTCACCCGCACAATCCGTGTGCTCAATGAATTGCATGAGAGGATAGACATATTTTCGTGCAATTTGAGTGAATTCGCAAGAGTTTTGTTGAATTTTACTTGTTATCACAAGAATATATAGGTATGTTGTGTAAGGTTAAAAGTTAGATTTTAAATTAGTTTAGATTATTAAACAATTGTAAAAGACTTTAATAGGTTTCATTTTTTGTTTATGTTTTAGTTGTTTAGTAGATAAGCCTAGTCTTAACTATTTTTTTTTTTGAAACAACCGTATTGTTTTGGGGTCAACCTGTAAGATATTGTGTGTAAATAAAAAAATAAGGCATTTATTTCAATTAGACCATTTACAGGCACTTTTGAGTTGTCAAGGATTGGGTCAGTTAGTCAGAAGATCAAATGTATGCTCATTACTTTTGAGAATAACGAGAAAGGAACTCCACGAATACTGTTTTCAATGAAGTTTTAACAAAATCCTGTTTTTTTTTTTGGTGGGTGGGAAATCATCAAATAACTTCTCCCGCCCTGGGCGGGGCGGGAGGGAGTGTCAGACTTTTACTAACTAAAACCCACCCATGTTCCTTCTTGTGCCCTTTGCGTTCCGGGGGCTCGGTATCTCTTACGAACAACCCGCAGCCCCGGCAGAAAATCCTGGTTACAATATTCTTTATTATTTACGAGAAAAAATTGTGTGCGTGATATAATACATCATGCAATTTTGAACTTTACTCCCTGTAGTTTTCAGTTCATTAATAATAGATCAATAAAAAAATTACTCGACCAAAACATTGCTGAGTATGACCCATATTCTTCCGTAAATCGCTCTGATAAAGAAGGTACATAATAGACAGCTGAATCTATCGAATAGCTAGTCCAATCAAATTACACGGTTCCCTGAGATGGGAAAAAATATTATTAAATATTATAAGTGGAAATTCCCGAACTGCCAGAACTTTCCAGATTATTTATAAATAGCTGTGTTTTAACCTTATTTTATGATATATAATATAAGGAAAACACGTGTCATGTTTCTCAGGCAAAATAACTATATTTTTATCTTTTACCCCCACGCTCGGTTGCGACAAAAGAGAGGAAAATTTAATTCAAAAGAGGCCGAACTTAAAATACCTATCGAGGCTCCTTCAAGGCTACTTCGCTTCAGGCAAAAGGTCACGACTTTATCAATATTTTCAGTAATATATCTAAGAAATATTGCCGAAGAATACGGTTTTAAAAAACCATTTTTCTTTTATCATTAATTAGATGGCAACCAAGCCGACGGCCCACCTGATGTTAAGTGGTCATCGCTGCCTATCCCAGAGACAAAGTTGAAATGTCTCATGTGCCGTTAATTACGTGAGCGCCCATACCCTTCAAACCGGAACACAGCAACGCTGCTTTGCGGCAGAAATAGGGTAAGTGGTAGTACTTTTCTGGACGAGTTCCTTTGCAAAAGTTCTACTTCTCACATATGGAAAATCATCCAATGTTTTCTTCCGCTCTGGGCAGAGTGGAGGTGGAATCAGACTCTTACTGAATCAACCCATTAGTCTTGCTCCTTATGCCCTTTGAGTTCTAGGGCCGCGGTGACGGTTTCGAACAAATTACGCCTGCCTCCTACATGTGCTAAAAAATATTTTAATTTATTTGCTAACACGAGGTTAAATTACATAATACCTCGTGGTAGTAGCTTGGAGTTGAAAGGAGCTCCTGCCTATGGCAGCCCGGCCTTAGGCTACCGTTTTCATTGTTAAAAATATAAAGGTCAATTGCTAAAACTGTACTTTATTATTTGCTTTGTATATCGTTTTAAAATTATTCTTGAACATTTTCTGCAAAAAAAGGTGATATTATAGTTCAATTTAAAAGCGTTCTCTTGGAAACTGGTTTGTCTTATAAATGGTTTTTAATATTGTGACGTTAATGATGAACTACATTTTAAACCAATTATAATAAAGCCTCCTCTAATAAATCCAAATCAAAAAAAAATCTAATAAAGTCTGCTGCCTCGTTGGCCTAGTGGTCCTAAGCGCGACTGCTACGCTAGAAGTCTTGGGTTCGATTCCCAGGTCGAGCAAAGTGTTATTGGGTTTTTCTATGAAATTCTCAGTGGCAGCTCGGAGTTAGGATTTGTGCCCGGTTAGTGGCAATAGGCTCGCCCCCTATTACATGGGACCTAAACATACCGGCGAACTGTGGGTGTACATAGGTACACCTCTGCCTAACCTTTCGGGGAATACAGGCGTGATGGTATGTGTGATGGTATAATAAAGCTTAAGAGATTCTTTCTTTGTTGTTTTAAACGTGCCAATCTCAGGAAGTACAGTCGGATTGTAAAAATTCATAAGGAATAGTATTGGCTGTATAACATCACGCTGCGACACTCGGGAGCGAAGCAGTAACCACAGACGTTATGGCGGGTGAAAGAACCTCGCAGACGAAGTTTCGGGCATAAGCTGGAGATTGACTGTGAAGGAGATTTCTTACAAAATAGCATAGCTTATTTATGGAAACTGTCCTTAATAAAATGTTTAGGATAGATATCTAGAGGTGCTAGAACTATCGCGATAAAACCGCGACTCTCGATTAAGACGCGACTCGCGATAAAGACGCGAGTCGCGATAGAGACGCGAGACGCGATACGTTCCCACATTTCACCCGCTATGGTACCGCGTTGTGGCAAAAGACGTATTATAAATCTACTTTTTCACGTCTGTTTATAAATGTTAGCATCATATCTCCGGACGTTTCATCACTAGTGATAAATTGATTCACTTAGGACCTGACAAAGGGGTATGTAGCTGATGTAGTTTGAGGGTAGGCAGAGATAGAGGGTTTGGGTAATGTAGTGCGCTATTTGCAACTTTTTTGCGTGTATGTTGAAGTAAGTTTTTTTTGGTATTATGTTAATTTAGTATTACCTTTTATCAACGCTCCGCTCAGTTTAGATTCACTCCGGTCAGCTCAGCTGTACTCCTATTGAAAGAGTTACAAACATTCATCCATCCATCCTCACAAAGTTTCGCATTTATAATATTATTAGTAGGATTGGTAGGACTCAGTTCCATTACATAGACCCCAGTGTGAGCATTTGCCCTTCACTTCTTAGATTTATTGATTCCCATTAATATTATTAGCCATGAGCTCCCACAATAATAACATAAATTATGTAATTTTCTTTTTCCAAAGCAATTTATTACTTTTTTCTTTACTCAACTATTTCCCTTATCCCTTCCGAGACAACCCTATCTTTTTTTGAATAACATATCTTTGTATGCCAGTTATCTTTTGGGAAATAATGTTGAATAGTTGGGCTACTATATTATTCAGATTACTGTTACTGTGTCCACTTGGATTAATGTTTGTTTCTTCTGAATTAGAATTGATATTTATGTCAGATAGGTAAAAAACTGAGTGCTGTTTGATCCTCGGGTCGAGTGAATTTTTTATCAAAGATTTTTATAAGGAAATTGTTAGTAAGAATCGGTATTTGTGCTTGTATGACAGCGATATGATAACTGGTTAAATATGGATGTTAGACCCCTGACCATAATTTGAAAGTATTTTTGTTTTTCAATAAAATTAGGTAAGAACATTTTCTTTTTTTTTGGGCCAGTGACCTTTATAGTAGTAATTTTTACAGAAACATTGTTTTTTATTACCAAGAATAGAATTAAGAATATTTATAACGAGGAACAAACTTGACCTTTATTACTTTTTCCGCGACATTAAAATCGTCCTACGTAAAAACGTTAACCGCCCAAAACTCGCTGTAACAAATATAATTTAATTAATAGTAAAAGAGCCCAATTAGCGAGCGACGGTAAAAGAAAAAAGAAAAAAATACATAAAAATCCTTTTTTTTACACCGACCGCAGTTAATAAAAGAATATTAAGCTTTTGTCATAGCCAGTGATGGCGAAACGGAATTATTTTTTATCTTTTACCCTCGGCCACTAAAAAGATACTTAAAAGAAGTTCAAATTCTAAATTCAAAAAGACAGCTGTCAAAACACAAACGTCAGTGCAGTGTCAATTGTTCCTCATTATCAAAATTCGTTCCCGTTATTTTCTGTGAGATAACTTTGTGGGATTTCTACAATAATTTTACTTGATGACTTAAAACAATGGTGGCATGAGAAACATTTCCTTCTTGTTGTAATTATAATCAAACGGCACTGTGGTATAAATAAATTTCTCTGAGAGAAGTTCTTCGTGTAATTTCAAGGAAAATTTTCTTGTTTTCCGTGATAATTATCTGTAGGATAAGTAAAATGTTTGAGGTGTACTTAGTGCTTTAAACATGGCTGTTGTTTTATCTTATAGATAAAAATACGGGTGATTGAATGGTTAAAGACAACAAAACCATTCATGTGTAGTAATTGACTAATTGTCTAATCTGTAGTTAATTTTATCTTCATTATTACGCTTGAATTCGTCGAAGGGTTAGATAGAGATTAAGGGTAGAAGGCGATTATTTTAGAACTGACCCTAAGAACCTAAATTTCTCGACATTTAAGAGCAAAAAATCCTAATATTTTCTCGAAAAAAACTTTATATTTTATCTACAATATCTACAACAGTATCAAACAAAGTCGCGTCCCGCCGTCTATACGCTTAGATCTTTTAAACTAAGCAACGGATTTTAATGCAGTTTTTAACAGTGGATAGAGTGATTCAAGAGGAATATTCAGACGTATAAAACATCACGCTACAACTAACGGCAGTGGAGCAGTAACCAAAAACGTAGGTTATAGATATAGTTTCTAATAAATCGTTTTTAATTTGTCAGTCAATAAATTCTTCCTCATATACATGATGTTCCGAACCTTTTAAGTCTAAATTATTCGGAATAATTTCGAATAAAATTACACAAACAGAGAGAATTGTTATCTTAGTAATTTATTGGTCGAATAAATTTTATTCGGCTCATCGTTTAGCGCCTAGCAATTTGAATTTGATATTAATTGGAATTTTAAGGGTAGTTTTTAGTGCTGATCTGGAATAATGTTACCTTTTATTTGGTACGATTAGCTTTTGCCCGTGGCTTGGTCTGTGTAAGTGTCGGTTATCGAGAAGTCACGAAATAAAAAGTACCCTATGTGCTTTCTGGGGGTTCAAACTTATCCCATACTAAATGTCAAAATCACTAAGTTAACTGCCTCATTAGCCTAGGGTTCCTAAGCACGACTGCTACGCTAGAGGTCTTGGGTTCGATTACCACATCGAGCAAAAAGCGTTTACTAGGTATGAAATTCTCAGTAGCAGCTCGGCGTTAGGCTTTGTGCCCGGTTATTGGTAGTAGGCTCGCCCCCTATTACATGGGACCTAAACATGGTGGGTGTACATTGGTACACCTCTGCCTAACCTTTAGGGGAATACAGGCGTGATGGTATGTTGTTTAATCGTGACAGCGTAACAGACCGGCAGAGTTATTTTCACATTTTTTTATGAATCTATACTAATATTATAAAGCTGAAGATTTTGTTTGTTCGGTTGAAAGCGCTAATCTCATGAATACTTCGAATTTAAAAAATGTTTTTGTGTTGGATAGTCCATGTATAGAGGAAGGCTGTAGGTTATAACATCACGCTACGACCAATAGGTGCGGAGTAATACACGAATAAAATTATGAATAAGGCTAAAAAGTTTGTTTATTTTGAACGTTTTAATCTCTGCATATAACATCACGCTACGACACTCGGGAGCGGAGCAGTAACCAGAGACGTTACTTAACAGTTGTGAAGATATCCACGCGGTGGAAGTCGCAAGCATAAGCTAGTCTTTTATGTACCTATCATAATACATAAAATTGCTGTAACAGCCTCTCAGAAAATCTGGCCCAAAACGCCTTTTCTATCGAAAACATGAATTTTTATTCGAAATATCAGTTGAAAATAAACAAAATCTATTTGAAACATATCAATTTATCGGAACCTCGTTGGTACAGCCAAAGAGCTGAAATCTGGAGTACTAGTGATGTTATGTTTGTGAGTAATTCCGGGATTTCTGTCGGGGGAATTTGTTACCATATCTAGCGATATTTTGTAGGTATACTTTGAAGATTTTGCTGGTACTTAGCAGCGGTCAAATAGGTCAGTCTATACTTATGTAATAAATTTGAAGAGATTATTTGCTTGTTTAAATGCCCTAATTTCTGGAACTAATAGGTGTGTGCATCATGTACTTACCGTAAAACATATCCTATGGAATTTCAAAAGTGGCTTTCGTTCTGTGAAACGATGTTGGTCAAACCATCACGCCTGTATTCCTCAAAGGGTTAGACAGAGGTGTACCAATGTACACTCACAGTTCGCCGGTATGTTTTTGGGGTACCATGTAATAGGGTGCGAGCCTATTGCCATATATGTTTGTCATATGACAAGTAATTTCGGAGATAAAAAATAAATAAATGAACAAACTCTACTTTTTTAGAAAAGTACTAAATTGCACCCGTAGAATATAGATGTAAGGAAATTCAAAAATGTATTATGCCCGAGCCAAAAATAACACACCATCACGCCTGTATTCCCCGAAGGGTTAAGTAGAGGTTTATCAATGTACACTCACAGATCACCGGTATGTTAAGGTCCCATGCAGTAGTAGGCAAGCCTATTGCCATTAACCGGGCACAAATCCTAACTCCGAGCTGTTACTGAGAATTTCATAGACAAACCCAATAATACTTTTTGCTCGACCTGGGAATCGAACCCAAGACCCCTAGCGTAGCAGTCGCGCTTAAAACCACTAGGCTAACGAGAAAGTTAAAAAAAAATTACGGTTTAACTTTTTTTATTTCAACCTTTACATAACATTGCAGCTTTTAACAGCAACGCTTCCACAGAAAATTAATAACAAAAACTCATTTTTAACTCCCACCAATAATTCCGAAACCGATTTGCAAATTCAATCAAAAATCCCGGACGAAAAGTCCCGTGATCCCGGGATTGTCGATACCTTTCTCTTCCCCAACATCCCACCGGGAATTCAGTAGTCGTCAATACAAATTGTGATCGAAACAGTCTGCTGAAGAAATTGAAAAAGAACTGGCAACCCCGAGGGACTTGTACAGACAAAGGGATATTATACATGAGTATGACTTTCTGAGTAAAAATCGCCGTACACTAGTTTTTTACACTGGCTACATTCTCCGAATGAAAAATCGTGAAGTTTTTATGCTCCGTCACTGGAGCAGAGACAAATAAAGAAGCATTTTTCGTCAAAGTCGACTGTGTCAAAGACTTTTGAGCGTTGTTTAGTGTTGCCATTTTATTATTTCTTCTTTATTTATTTGTTGCTTTATCATTCTTTGTTTGGTGTCGTGTTTTTTAACCCCCGACGCAAAACCGACGGAGTGTTATAAGTTTGACGTGTCTGTGACTGTGTGTATGTCTGTCTGTGGCATCGTAGCTCCCGAACGCATGAATCGATTTTGGTTATATTTTTTTGTTGTTTGCAAGGTGAATTACTCGGGAGTGTTTTTAGCTATGTTTGATGGAAATCCGTTCTGCGGTTTAAAAGTTATCAGCTCTTTTGTTAGCTACGGTAGGGACTTCTATTCTTCTGCCAGGGGTTACTTAAAATCTTTAAGTTTGTGCTTTTGCAGTCAAATCTCTACATAGTATAAAATAATGTCGCTTTCCGAGTTCCCGCCGTCTGTCTCTTTGTAAGCTTAGATCTTTTAGACTACGCAGCGGATATTAATGCGGTTTTCATTAATAGATATAGTGATACAAGAGGAAGGTTTGTACGTATAGAATATCACGCTACGACAGACGTGAGTGCAGCAGTAACTAAGGACATTGAACGCGGGTGACACCATGGGGTATAGAACTGGTTGTAGATAAAGTTAATTTCCTGCTTTAATTCTCACTTTAAAGTTACACCAATGTTATCTTAACCAACATATTTCGAGGTTTGATTTTTATATTTTTTTTTATATTACAACACACATACCACCATGCCTGTGTTTCCCGAAGGGTTAGGCAGAGGTGGAACAATGTACACCTACATTGAGAATTTCATAGAAAAACCCAATAACACTCAGTAGCAGCTCGGAGTTAGGATTTGTGCCCGGTTAAAGGCAACAGGCTCGCCCCCTATTACATGGGACCTAAGCAGACCGGCGAACTGTGGGTGTACATTGGTTCAACTCTGCCTAACCCGTCTGGGAATACAGGCGCGATGGCATGTTTGATGAACAATTTAACTCCCTCAATAAAACAAACACTTCAATTCAAGCTTAATGCTTTCACCCTAATTGCTGCAAGTGTTGGGTTCGATTCCTTCAATGAAATAGTCATCACAGAACATATGGCGTGCCATTGAATCCTATAGCTTCCCTGAACAAATGATATACACTCCTAAGACTTGATTTAGACGAATACCGACCTTATGTTGGTAAGAATAGAGATTGTGTGATGTGTAAAGTTAAGTTTGTAACGGCGAGGGCACATGTGGCCCAAGTTTGAAGTGGTGTGGGGAATTTAAATGGTAATTAAATCAATTAATTAATGGAAATTCTTTTGAACATTGATTGGATTGAGGTTTGTGTGTTTGCTAATGAGAGTTAGCTAGGTTACTTGGTACAGGGATGCTGCTTATTGCACCGTACCATACCATGACCGTGCTAGAATCGTAAACAATAGGGAAAATGCATTTTTCTTTAAATTCAGAATATCTATCCTCATTAATGTAATAAATAGTTTAGTCAAACTTTTTTAATCCCCGACACAAAAACGACGGCGTGTTATATGTTTGACGTGTCTGTGTGTTTATCTGTGGCAGAGTAGATCCCGAACGCATGAACCGATTTTGATTTGGTTTTTGTTTGTTTGAAAGGTGAATCGGTTCAGCGGCCTCATTCATCCAAATATGGTTTATTATAATTTGGTGTATTTGAGCTATAATTGAAGAACCAGACATGCCACAGAAACTGTAAAACTCACAAACAACAACAACAATATACTATCACGCCTTCATCCCCCGAGAGGTTAGGTAGAGGTGTAAAACCAATGTATTACATACACCCACAGTTTGCCGGTATGTTTTTAAATCCCATTTAATAAGCGAGCCTATTGCCATTAACCGGCACGAATCCTAACTATTCCAAATATGTAACTCCATACAAAATCCATTGCTCGGTCAATAAAAAATAATCCTATAAAAACTGTAACAAACCCTTCAATGGACATACTACAATCGTGCCTTTGTATAAACCGCTATTTAACGCGTCACCCATCTTTCAACTGCGAAGAGTAATCCAGTCTCGCTGTCTCCTATAAAATAGAGCCATTCAACATTCAATGTGACATTTGGCACGCTTCCCCTAATTGCTCGGTGTGTGCTAGCCTTTATTCCGCCCCTTCATACCCCTTTGTTCTTGATTGCTTAATGCCAGCATTTTTAATTACTGGGCGACTTTTAAAATATTTTTGTCCGTCAATTATCAACTTTTTTAAACTCTTTTTCTTAGAATGGTTTTGTGTTGTTCCTGGCAGTGTAGAATAGAATATTTTTTTTTTTCTAACTACAAATTACAGTTTAAAGTTAACTTTGTCTACCGATACTATTTTGTCTACAGGATGGAATTTTTTTAACCACACCTCGAGAGTACTCTTAATACTGGAGATAGCAAAATTTACTCAAAGTACCATCACCATCACGCCTGTATTTCCCGAAGGGTTAGGCAGAGGTGTAACAATGTACACCCACAGTTCGCCGGTATGTTTAGGTCCCATGTAATAGAGGGCGAGCCTATTGCCATTGACCGGGCACAAACCCTAACTCCGAGCTGCTACTGAGAATTTCATAGAAAAACCCATTAACACTTTTTGCTCGGCCTGGGAATCGAACCCAAGACCTTTAGCGTAGCAGCCGCGCTTAGGACCACTAGGCCAACGAGGCAGTTACCACAGTTAGTTAGTTGCTCAAAGTAAACATTACTTTATTTAAAAACAAATGGGAACTTGAAAATGGAACCGGCAAAAATCTCAAAAAATCACGCCCTGTGCTTGTGTGGTACCAATCAATAGGGCCGACCATCAATATCAAATCTTTTTAACAAACATAAATGAAATGAAAGGAGACCCGTTAATTCTAAACTAAAGTCTAAAATAACCAACCCGTCTTGAGCAAACGTGGTGATCAATTCTCGTACCTTCTCTGTATCAGAAGAGGCTTGCGTCCTGCAGTGGGACCATAATAGGCTGGTATTATTATTATAAGGTTTTAAATATCTAAAACCGAAATTCTCTATCCTTTTCTAATTCAATTGATTGTCTTGATCTCCTGACTTAACATAAATTTTATATAATACTTAGTTACCTGTCCCAGTGGCAAGTATCGACGTGTACCACGACACTGGTCCCCAAGATACAGGCTCCGCCTAGTTTGGGGACCGCTGTTTTTACTAGAAATGCGTACCGCTAATTGTTACCGTTTTTTACTGTATGCTAACCTAATATGTAACTTTTGTAACAATGGGTAATAAACTTTTACCTTACCTTAGCCCTAAAAGAATCTATAGAGAATGCTGCCTTCACATCACAATATTTTCCAAAAATATATATTTTCTATTAAACAATCAATTTTGCAGAACAAATATAATAAACGATATATGTCTTATGTGTGATCGTCCAATTATTTGGGAATAACGTCTGCCTCAGACGGGGCGCGCCACAGTATATAAATTACTTGACGTAGGTCAACCGACTGTGGTGCAAGCGACGAACCGACAGCGATTTTTTCGATAAGATAAGATCCCTCTTATCTTATCCAAAGAAAATATGGGTGGATTGTGTGAAAAATTATATAAAAGAGAAGAGAGTTAGAGAGTTCAGTGATATCATGACGGTTGACAGGACAGAATGGAAGAAGAAAACGTGTTGCGCCGACCCTAGGTAACACAGGATAAGGCAGGAAGATGATGATGATGATTTTGGATAAGCCCGCCAATCTATTCCTAAACCTGAAAGTCAAAATCACCAGAGACGACCACCAGAAAAGCACCGTGGTAATGAAGCTCGACGAGCCCCGGAGAAACGGTTAAACTGTCATGGATCCCGCATTGAAAGTAACCAGGAAAACCACAGCGGTGGCGTAAGAAAAAACAATTTCAAAACAATTGAATCTTTTCTCCGGGACTTGACGAACTTCATTGAGTAAAAAAACTATTCTTTTAGTGGTAGATATAACTTGTGATCACCGCCGCCTTTAGGCATCTGTAATACAGAGGCATTGCGTTGCCATCCCACAGACAAAGTTAAATTGTCTCAAGTTCCCGTAATTACACCGGCATCCATACCCTTCAAACCGTAACACAGCAGCGCAGCTTTGCAGAAATACGTATAGTGGTAGTACTTTCCCGGACGAGCTCCTTCACAAAGAGCTCTACTGCTAATGAACTAAATGAGTAGTCCAAAAACCCAAGCAAAAAATTAGGCCAACGCACTGACCTGATAATATTTGTACAACAGCACAAACAACCCTTTTGTATACACAAAAACTTTAAATTATACATTCACAAAAATGATTTATATTTCCAACAGACGCTAAAATATACAACTTTCCGCTTTTAAATTACGCGACAAGCAAATGCAGTCAGAATGCGTTCGTTATGGCCAGTTTTGGAGAAACGCCAGCAAATACGGACGACCAACGGATAGGCACGAAATATATATGATTTGTTAATATCATAACTTGGTGGAGGAAATGAAAAATCTCATGTCGTGAACTTTTGATCGAGATTTTTGAAGCTTAGCTTATATTTGGAGGGTGTAAGGAGATTAACGCACTTGATGATAGATGGTTAGGTCATGTTGAGAGGATGAGTGAAAAGCGACTATCAAGAGGAATTTATGGGGCAGATTTGAGTGGCAATGTGGGAGTGGATATCCTAAAAAACTTACCCTGACCTTATTGGTGAGGTTCTTCAGAAAGGTCGGGTGCGCAGTACTCGTAACCGGCGTGTTAAAAGTAGTATGTAAGGATGTTAGTGGATGGTTAAGGATGGAGGTGGCGTTCTATGGTTTCTGCCTATCCCGACGGGAAAAAGGAGTTTATGTATGTATGATAGATATTGCAGACGAGGTCTGGGTTCAGACGATTCTCTAGCCAAGTATCAAGATTGCTTGTTGTTTTTTAGCAGCGTTACTGTGTTTCGGTTTGAAGGGTATGGGTACTGATGTTAGTATAGACAGATGAGACATTTCAAAGATGTCTCCGGATTAGCAATGCATTTGTAAGGCCTCTGGTATTGCAAATGCCTATAGGCAGCGGTGATCACTTTACATTAGGTGCGCCGTCGGCCTGATTACCATCCAATGATAAAATAAACATACTACCATGGATTTGAATGAATGAAAAAAAAAGAATAACAAAACACAACAAGATACAACAGACAAGATGAAGAAAGCATAGCCTTTACAAGGAACTATAAACAACAACAACAAACTTCAACTCTCAACAGACAAGATGAAGGTATCCAAGCCTTTTCTTTACAAGGAACTACAGTCCGTCTACCAATTCATCCGCAATTACTAACGCTGGGAAATGCTGAGAATTTTCTCAATTCCAGTGGACGCCAAGCGCAGTGCGGTCGGTCAAGACTGTTCCAGAAAAGTTGTTGAAATAATAGAACTAACAGTTGAACTTTTATCTATTACCGTTTTGTCTGCAAAGAGTGGATATAGCCGCAGAAGAATGTTTATCTAAATAATAATACAACTGTATTGTGGTTCAACTGCAGGATAACGGCCCCTTCTCACGAATCTTCATGAATATTGATCACCACGTTTGCTGAAGGCGGATTGGCGATTCCCGACTTATATGCTACTTCCTACTTATATTATAAATGCGAAAGTTTGTGAGGATGTATGGATATTTGTTACTTTTTCACGCTTAAATGGCTTCACGCATCTGGATAAAATTTGGCACTGAGATGGATTGTAATGTGGAATAATACATAGGATACTTTTTATCCCGGAAAAATGTACGGTTCCCGTGAGATAATAAGTCAAATCTGACGTGGACGAAGTTGTTCAGCCGTTTAAGGGTGATAGAGTATCAAAGATCATCCATCCATCCTCAGAAATGTTCGCATTAATAATATTAAGTAGAACTTGAAAAAGTTACATTGGTACTTGCTCGATTGCGATTTCGGAGCCATCACGACTGTATTCCCCGAAGGGTTAGGCCGAGGTGTACCGCTGTACACCCACAGTCCGCCAGTATATTTAGGTCCCATGTAATAGGTGGCGAGCCTATTGCCATTAAAACGACACAAATAACCTATAATCCTAATATAATCCTAGCTGCTACTGAGAATTTCGTAGAAAAAACCCAATAACACTTTTTTAGAACTAGAAATCGAAGCCAAGACCTCTAGTGTAGAAGTCGCGCTTAGGACCACAATCAATCAAGCAATCAATTAATTATAACAATCAATCAAGCAATCAAAACTGCCTCGGTGGCCTAGTGGTCCTAAGAGCGACTGCTACACTAGAGGTCTTGGGTTCGATTCCTAGGTCGAGCAAAAAGTGTTATTGGGTTTTTCTATGAAATTCTCAGTAGCAGCTCGGAGTTAGGACTTGTGCCCGGATAATGGCAATAGGCTCGCCCCCTATTACATGGGACCTAAAACATACCGGCGAACTGTGGGTGTACATTGTTACACCTGTGCCTAACCCTTCGGGGAATACAGGCGTGATGGTATGTCAATTAATTATTTTTTCCCCATAACGATATAACATTTTAAAAGCCCTGACCCGGAGAATCAACAAAGAACCGATTCATTAGCTCAAATTAACATTAATTTCCTATTCTCATCTACTCGCCAAGATTGCACACAAACGAAACCGAAAAACTTCCTCAAATCTCGCAAAATTTCGAAGTTAATTAAAAGTTATTGGAAATAACTTTTTCTGTCAAACATTCTATCAATGAGCAAATAATTTGATGCCGTTTTGAAGCGACAGGAGCCGAGGATAATGATGAGTCTTGTTCCCAAAGGAATTAAAGAAATATTGTCTGTTTTGTGGAGAAGAATTGGTTTTGTTGGAGACTAACATAGGCCCGCAACTCGACCGCGTGAATGTCCATTATCTGCGTGGTTTTTTTTTTAATAGATTTTGTTATGTTTGGTGATTGATAAATAAAGATACTTTCTTTATAGACAATTATTTAATTCCGGACAGACACACAATAGTTACATTACTTGACGGGTGGATACAGTACAGTGACGGGCCATGGGACCGGAACCAACGACTACAGTTACATATGTCATAGATAATTAATAGTGGTGTAGACGCTTACTATAATACTAATTAGTGATGTTACAACAGATTTTTGGGTTCCATTCTGGTATTTTGGGGCGCCGACGCTGCACGTGACCGGTCCGACTAACTGACCAATCATTTGCGACGTCGGCGACCCAAAAAACCCAGAGGAAACCTATAAACCCAAAAGTTAACTTGACGTTTGTGCTCACGTCTCGTGACGGCTACTATACTTCTTATAATATCAGCTATCTGCCAGTAACAGACCCGTCAAAATCGGTCCAGCCGTTTCGGAGATTAGCCAAAACAAACAGACGGAAGACAAAAAATATGTATGATGCACACACACAGATACTTTAATTTTAATTATTTGTTTATAAGAGTTTAGGTTATTGTTAGCTGTGATTACAGTCGCCATTTTGGATTTTGTCAATTTTCTGAGGCATCAGGTTTTTTTTCGTATAATATTAGTACCAGCTTCTGCCTGCGATGTCATTTATAGCGGACACAGACGAAGTAAAAAGCGGAATAAAAAGTAGCATATATCCTTTCTTGGCATTCAAACTAAGCCGGTACCAAATTTCATTAAAATCGGTTTAGTAATTTAGTAGTTAAAGTGTAACACAAAAACAGACCGAGTTACTTTCGTATTTACATTATTAAAGTATGAATAGATAACACTGCCTCGTTAACCTAGTGGTCCAAAGCGCGACTGCTACGCTAGAGGTCTTGGGTTCAATTCCCAGGTCGAGCAAAAAGTGTTATTGGGTTTTCTATGAAATTCTCAGTAGCAGCACGGAGTTAGGATTTGTGCCCGGTTAATAGCAATAGGCTCGCCCCCTATTTACATGGGACCTGAACATACCGTCGAATGGGGTACATTGTTACACCTCTGCCTAACCCATCGGAGAATATAAATGTAATAGTATGATGGTGAATAGATAACTCATAAATTCAACTACAATATCTAGAAAGTCCCAGGAAGAACAATAAACTATTTACAAAAATACTTCTACAGAGCCACAGCTAAAAATTCCAACACTATAAACTTCCAAAAGTCATAAAATAAATGCCCATAAAACCATGGAAAATAAATTTAATTTATCACCCCTGCATTGTCTGTGAATTTTATGCGCTTTCAAACATTAAAATGCATAGCTCACAAGTCATTGTGGAACGACTGACAGTTTTTATTGACAATGTCGATGGTTAAATCATTAATGTCCATTAATTTGTCGATGATAAAATGACAGGACAGAAGCTGATGGGGTTATGGATTGAAACTTGCAGGGCTTTGTACGTTGTGGTTTATTTTCAGCTTATTACAGCAACTTCTTAATTTGTAATATCATTGGATGCCAAACAAGCTGACGGCCCAGCTGATGTTAAGTGGTTACCGCAATACCAGAGGCCTTGCAAATGCGTTGCCATCCCAGAGACAACGTTGAAACGTCTCATGTGCCTGTAACTACACCGGCACCCATATCCTTCAAACAGGAACACGGCCACGCTGTTTTGCGGCAGAAATAGGTAATATAGGTGGACGATGTGAAAGGAGTTACATAAGGATCGTAGCAGATGGAGTTCTGTGTTTTCTGGCTACCCCCATGGGACAAGGCGTGAGTTTATATATTTATGTAATATCCACCAATATAATATCCTTTTTTTTAAGGATAGGAAATCATTAAATGACTTCTTCCGATCAAGGCGAAGCGGAAGAGAGTGTCAGATGCTTACTGTCGAAAACCCATCCACGTTCTCCCTCATGCCCTTTGCGTTCCAGGGCCGCGATTACTCTTTCTAACAAATTCCGCAAACCAATATATCCTGAATGGCCATTTAACTGGCATTGTCAGAATCTGAATTAATCTCCATTACAGGCTCGCTCTATAAACCTAAGCGAGCATGACCATCTTGGACAATATATAACTCAAATCGATATTCCTTTAAACCGAGCCAAGTCCGGGGGTACAGTAAAACTAAAAATTAAACAATCCTACTTGGTCTTCTGCCAAGTATCTTTGTTTCATTGATGCATATCTGGAGTAACTTGGCACAGAGCACTGTGAGAACGGTCTACTTGACTAGTCGTTGCGTTGATTTTCTTGATAAAAATTACAATATGTTCATGTCTTTGGAATTTTTGGAGTAAGCAAAGTTGGATTTAGGTGAAGTTAGAAAGGATCAAGATTGAATTTATTTTTAGCTGATTTTGAAATATACCTTTTCACAACAAACATACCATCACAATCACACATCAATGAGCTGCTACTGAGAATTTCATAGAAAAACCCAATACCACTTTTTGCTCGACCGGGGAATCGAACCCAAGATCTCTAGCGTAGCAGTCGCGCTTTAGACCACTAGGCTAACGAGGCAGTTTTATAGAGTATTTATATACATGTTTGTATAGTTTTTGTTGTAGGAAATGTTTGTTATGTGCGTGTACTTATATTTCGTGTATGCTTCTGCACGATAAACTTTACATCATCATCATCTTCCTGTTCTCACCCCTTGTTACTTGGGGTCGGCTCAAATCAACAATCATTTATTTCAATTAGCCAATTAAAAGGCACTTTTGAAAATCATAAACAACAAAAAAATATATAAATTTAGTTGCTCATTCCCAAAGGTAGTTTCGTATAAAGAAGAAAATCTCTAAATATTGTATCACTAGCTTCTGCCCCGCGACTTGGTTTGCGTTGTTTTTGTTGCACCCGCCCTAATTTACGTCTTTGTTTACTGCTTCGCTTCCATGTATCGTAGCATATATATATATCGTAGTCTCATGAATCTGCCTAATTTTAACAAACACACCAACAAACAAATCTTCCACTTATTAGTATAGATCTTTTTTTTCCCTAGTGTTTCAAGATCAGTTCCATAATTACTAAAGATTCATTACCATTTTGACTTAACCGTTAAAAAATAACTTCCAAAATATCCCTAACTGCTCTGTTTATTAATGGCTATAACTCCAACCAATTCATAAAATTTACTGGTCTTTATAGCGGCACGAAGATTGAACTGAACCGCGCATTTTAATTCTAAAAATACGCTTTTTCTACTTTATTAAGTTTGTCGTGTTCAAGTTTCAACAATGCTCGAAATATCGGGCCAATCTTAAACGTTGGCACTTACAGCAATGCAGGGGGGTCTATCAATACAGATGTGTATCTCTAGACTTCCTGCGTAGTCGGGGAGTCGTATTCTGTAGTTTTGTATTTTCAATCTTGGGAACAGGGGCGACGGTTTTGGAGCCAAGGTGCTGTATTTAAACATGTGTTTATAGAATTACGCCTTTGTATGTGTTGATGGGCCAAACATAAAGGACACCATTTAGTACAATCTATCCGTTATGTGGTATTGCAATTATTCTTCGTCAAACCTACTAAACACAAAAGTTTGTGAGGATGGATGGATGTTTGCTACTCTTTCACGCTTAAACGGCTGAACAAAATTCTGTAAACTTTGACGCTCCGACATATAGATATTGATTTTGATCCTTCTTAGGTATTTTGCTTCATTCTGGTAAGGTACAGTATACCTGCTGGAGGTATTCTATGCCTATCCGTTAGGCATTCGCCAATTATGTAGCTTTCTATCAATGAATTTTTTTTTGTAACTGGTATCAGTATTTTCAGAGATTACCTCTTATAAAATAACAAACAATTTACGTATCTATTTATATTATTCGTTAAGATCATCTAAGACGAAATTATAACATAACATACCATGACGCCTGTATTCCCCGAAGGGTTAGGCAGAGGTGTAACAATGTACACCTACAGTTCGCCGGTATATTTAGGTCCCATGTAATAGGGGGCGAGCCTATTGCCATTAACCGGGCACACATCCTAACTACGAGCTGCTACTGAGAATTTCATAGAAAAACCCAATAACACGTTTTGCTCGACCTGGGAATCGAACCCAAGACCTCTAGCGTAGCAGCCGTGCTTAGGACCACTAGGCTACCGAGGCAGTTAGAAGGCAAAAATTATACTGATTTAAAACTTTGAAAATCTCGTTATAATCTCATTTTAGAGACAATCAATGTCAAAAAATGAATGTCAATTGAGACTGAGATTAGTTTGCAATCGTTCCTAAAAGATAGCAGAATTGCCTGCCAAATAAGCATTGTCTGTTAAACCAATCTTTCACAAAATAACATCCTATATTCATCCACGCTTTCATCATCAAAAGAAATACCATTCACAAACCCACTCAATTAAAATTTCACCAACTTCAAAAAAAATGCTGACTTAAAAAAGTATTCATACAAAAACTCTCGACAAAAATTTCGTTTTTTTGCAACCTGGTCCTTTTGTGCCGCACGGATGTACGCATTTGAAACTCACAGTTCTGCCGTGTGCTTTTGAGGCGTGTCAATATATGCCCTGTTGTTTATTAAAAGCCTCCAAGCTATGTTTTCTGTCCCAAATTTTGATAGACCATTCGTGTTTTATTAAAAGGAAAAGAGTGAGGGGCGATTAAAAAACCAATCCAGCATTTGTGAAAATGCAGGATTGGTTTTTTCAGCTATTTGTTTTGGGAATGTCAAACGTTATTTCTATGAAGTGTGCGAAAAAACACGAACTAGATACATATATTTTTTACGATCAAAAGCTTACAGAAGCCAGTTTTTAAATCTACTTCACCATGTTATAATAATATTTTATTAAAGATTAACTTTTGCTAGCGACTTCGTCTGCGTCTTATATTATTTGCCGTTTATTTTACCGTTACAGCATAAAAATACAATAAGAATATTCTAAGCTTTTTAGAAGAATTTACCTTTTCCTTAAATAATTTACTTCCCCTAAGGTCCCTAAAAGCTCGAAATGTCTAATAAACTACTAGAAGCAAAGCCAGACTCGCAATCAAGCAACACAATAGGTCTTCAAGTAGGAGCCGGCGAGCAAATACTGCTCGCAATGAGGTACCTTAGTGTGGGTCAAGTCTTCATTGTCCTTATTTGGCTTTGGTCTGTTGCTACGAATACTTTTTTGGTCCTGCTTCTATAGTTGTCCATTGATCTTTGTGTTTTAGGAATCCGTTCAAAGTGTTAAAACAAGGCCCTATTACTAAATCTATACCGTTTACACATCTGTCACAGAATCCTTTTTCAAACGTGATTGGTAGTGCTGTTACATGGGACCTAAACATATCGGCGAACTGTAGGTGTACTTTGGTACACCTCTGCGTAACCCTTTGGGGAACACAGGCGTAATGGTATGTTCATGTTTATGTTAGGTAGTGAGTTAAAATTTTCACAAAATACATGTTACGGCAAAAATTATACAATGAAGGTTAACAGTTATAAAATTTAGTTTTAAAAGTACGGAACCTTTAGTGCACGAGTTCGTCTCGCATTTGGTCGGTTTTTTTTTCTTTTTCCTTGTAGTTTACATTGGTCTTTGTGGTTATGAAAATGCAGCTCAATTTATTTGGTATGTTTCTTTTATTTTTGTTGAACGTTTTACTTTGCGGTCTAGGGTTAAAATTTTATGACTTCCTTGTTCAAATAGCGTTACATTTCAATATTTAAATATGACTCACACCTCAATAATACCTGTTAGTAATATCCAAAACCTTTTATGCCCCTGATTTTGGTTTCAAGGTTGTTGTTTAATTAATTAAAAGCTCCTAGAAAAAGTTGACCTTCTAAAATTTAGTTCACGTTTAAAAAGAAATGGTTCGCATTCGTCACTATGAAACATGTAACATGATTAACTTCCCAATATTTTCGATTTGGTCTTTTAGGCCGACAAAACATATTTGCATTTTTTTTGTGAATAGTACTGTAACTGCATGATCATTTGATGGGTTTATATTTGTGTGGCGTAAACAGTCTTATCAAAGATGTATAGCTAACGCATATTTGCGCTTTGTACACTATTATTCATATCGTTCTAAAGATCAAAATCCTTTGCATGAAATCATACATCTGTACATAAAAGACCAAAGATATTTTTGGCGTTCCCTTAAGCACGTCAGTCTCAAAAAGAAGTACAGCTTGGGGTTTTAATTAGGCCGGTCTTATCTACTTTCTCCAGGCGTCTAGGGGGAAAGGAAGTTGAAAAAGTCAATAATTACCTTTTCCCACGATCAGAAGTGGCTTTTAGTAGGCAGGTGTGGTCCTAGTGGCAGCGGGTAGCGGGTTGAAAGAAAATTCGAAAATTTTCAATTTAAAAGTTAATATTGTCAAAGGTTACTAGGTTATCCTTCCATCTCTTCACTTCACCTTTCTACATTTTCTCCGCTCAGTTTAATTTTTTACGTTTATTTCAATTATACAACTTACTTAAATAATAAACCAAGTCAAAAGTATTTCTTTCAATTAAAGCATTTATGGGCACTTTTAAGCTATCAAGGAGTTGATGAGTAAGTCAGAAAGATGAAAGTAGTTGCTATCAATAGAAGAGGAACTAGAACATATTAATAAAAATTGTTGGTAATAATAACTTTTATTGGCATTTATTATTAGCATTCCTTTCGCATGTAAGTAAACAAAATATGCGAAAATCTCCACATTTAAAACTTTGTATGTTTCATATTTTTGCGCTGATCGCTAACGCTTATCAAAACCTGCTATCCGCTTATTACTAAGCCCACGCCCTAACCTTACAAGCGGCACTTCTAATTGCATTATTAACCTGGCACATTTCGATCGACGGAACCCTTTTGTTTTTTCTTTTTTTTTACTGGTTTCTCGGAACCTTTTGCTACCAGAATTGGATTAGAGCATTATTTAAATATATTTTTAATGAAACAAGCCTAAGCAGTTTCCTTGTTTTGTTTTATTTCACAAGTAAACTGATTTGTGTTGTTTAGACTTGAGAGAGAAGTTACAAAGTTGTTATGTCTTTTTGTGGGATTTCTTGCAGTAATTGTGACGTTTGAATTATTTTTAATGCCAAGACAGATTGATTTAGGACACACTAGGAATATTGTCCTGTATCGTGAGTGTGTTTAAATAAATATAAAGTTACATACACAAACAACTAGACCTATCTAAAGACCATACAAACAAATGTTGCGTGCGGGAGCCGAAGCCGCGTTACACATCTTAACTGCCATGGCTTACATCTTTAGTACTTTTTTTTTTTTGGATTGTTTTATATTCATCTTTATTGTTTTCACATATAGAAGCAACAAGAATATTGTAACCAAGATTTTGTAAAAACCAAATTGGAAGAAAAGAGTGTCCATGTAGTTTCTTGCTCGTTCTTCCCCACAGAGACCTACGCTTTGGAACGAGCAACTAGCTTCAACTTTTAAATGTAGCTTCTTGACAATTCAAAAGTGCCTGTAAATGGTGTAATTGAAATAAATGCTTTGACTTTGACATATCAACCATTGCAGTAACCGTGACGTCAATCAAACCAATGGCGCCCATGTTGCAAATTGTGTATCAAAAAAGAGCTTCTCTCTAAATTCAGCAGAAACATACATATTATATACGTTTTGATTGATAGAAACCTTTTAGTCTATTTAAAAAACAAAAGGGTTTACCCGATTTTCGAGTGACTCAAAAAAAATACCTATTATTCTTACGTGAAGTGTATTTAAACTCTTATCTGTTGACTCAATTTTTGCATAATTATTTTTATAAAAAGCTTATAAATGTATAAATATGTCATTAATATACTTTAATTGTCAATCTGATATCTGTGGTAAAGTGTTACCTATTTTTTTTTATCTCTGTATGTGGCAGACAAGCCGATGGCTCACAAGATGTTAAGTGGTCGCCAGTTTCTATAGACACCTGCAATACCAGAGGCCTTGCTAATGCGTTGCCATCCCAGAGACAAATTTGAAATGTCTCATGTGCTTGTAATTATAGCGGCCGACCGACTAACTACCCCGTTGATCTCGTGGTGGCCAGCACGAATGTTGAGCGGGGGTCCTGGGTTCGATTCCCAGGTCGGGCAAAAAGTGTTATTGGATTTTTCTATTAGGAATTTCCTTAGTAACAGCCCGGCGATTGGAAGTTGGTGGTGTGAAACCCACGTGTCTCAGAAAGTACGTAAAGCCGTTGGTTCTGAGTCTGACCTCTCCCCGGTTGTGTCGGATTGCCGTCAATATCGGACTATGAGAGTTAGGGAAGAGGGAGTGCACCTATGTTTGCGCACACATTTGTGCACTTTAATACGTCCGTGTACTTGGCTAGTCAGAACTCCTTCACAATGAGCTCTACTACTTCTTACTGCTACTTTTTTTCTGACGATTACTTCTAAACAACGCCATTTTTAATACCTTACTCACTTATCTATTTATCATTCAAGTTTCGTCTTAACATTTACTGAACTAACTCGCAAACTGTATATTCGTTAGACCCTTTTACTTTCTTTCTTTCGTTCACAAACTTTGAGGGACTGTTCAGAATAAGCGATGGGGTAGACTTAAATTAGGGGTGAGTCGTCAGTTAGAACGTCTTTATTCCTAATTAGGTATCAGCTGATGGGTTTATTATTAAGTTTTATGGGTGTAAAGGGGTGAGCGATTATGACTTTTTTAGGGTAATTATTACATAACATTACGCCTGTGTTCCCCGAAGGGTTAGGCAGAGGTGTACCAATGTAAACCCACAGTTCGCTGGTATGTTTAGGTCCCATGTAATAATAGTATAAATGTATAAATAGGGGGCGAGCCTATTGCCACTAACCGGGCACAATTCCTAACTCCGAGCTGCTACTGAAAATTTCATAGAAAAACCCAATAACACTTTTTGCTCGACCTGGGAATCGAACCCAAGACCTCTAGCGTAGTAGTCGCGCTTAGGACCACTAGGCTAACGAGGCAGTTATTAGTAATTATTAATTTAGGATAAACTGCCTCTCTTCGTTAGTTTAGTGGTGGCAAAAGTGACTGCTGAGCTTGGGGTGTTGGATTCGATTCCTAGGTCGAGCAAATTATTATTGGATTTTTTCAATAGGATTTTCTCTGGGGGTTGGTATTTTATTGGAGATGTTTTCAATGTCTGTCATTAGCTACTTCTAGTTCGTCTTATTGAATTTTTAGAAATTCATAACATTAACGTAACATTAACTTAGAAATAAAAAAAAACCTTCTAAAACATGGCCTGTCCGCCATTTTGGGTATCACTTTTGTATTGGAATGGTTCAAATACGTATGAATTACGTCAGAAAGCGTACTACTTGGTGGCCATATTGTGTCACAATTTGTCAGTTTTCTTTTTCGTTACTCAAAAAATACTGCCCGCTCATAAATATATAAGACAGTAATATTCCTATACAAGGATGTCAAATACTGTTACCTATTTTACACAGTCCACATTATAAATCGAAGATTTCCACATACTTTATAATCCACACACCCTTGCAGACATCTCCAAAAAGGCTACTAAATTATGAATAATATCCTCCACTATAATCTGATCCATATTTTATTGTTAGAATCTTCCCGGCCCCGTTGTCATGGATACGGAAGCCTTAATGCCGGAAGAATATTGCCATTCATGTAGTATTCATGGAATATATCGTTATGGGATCTATATGATGGGTTGACTGCCCCATTGGATGAGCGTGGAGTCCTGGATTCCATTCCTAGGTCAGGCAAGTGTTATTGAGTTTTTCATTAAGACTTTTTCAGTAGCAGGTAAATACTTTAATTCAACATATGAATTACCAATGCACCAATCCACATTGAGCCACCATAGTGATCAAAGCTTGTGCTTTTTCCTAATGATAATGCGAAGAGGCCTTTGTTCTGCAGTGATACAATAATAGATACTGGTATTATTAATAATATCTACCAATTCCAATTCTAAAATCATCTCGGATTCAAATACTTATACGTTACAGTTTTTTTTAATGATTGTAAGTAAAAAAATCTAGAAGCCATATTTAGTAGCAATTTTATTAATAGGACCTATTAATAATCTTCTTGTCATATTAATATTATCGTCAACCTTCATTTTAATGATAGTTTCAACCTGAATTTGACATGTCATTAAAAGAAAATTTCGACACAAAATATTATTGAAAATACCTTTTTATTTCAAAGTAGAAAAAGTAATTACTTACTTTTGTATTATCAAGGGACTCTATCTGTATATAATCTGAATAAAATGCTAGATCAATACTCGGTTCTGAAAATGAATACTGAATATTGAAAAATAATCTTAAGGAGTGTTGCCACTACACCATACCATACCATACCATGACCGTGTCATGAACGTATCAAACACGGAACGAAACTCGATACGGACTACTATACCCACTAGAACTTACCAAACGACAATTGTTGACGCTCCCTGCCAATCCCGACGGTATTGGTCGGTGACGGAACGTTCTAGTAGGCAAACAGTCATACATTTAAATAGAAAGAATATTATATACCACGGTCGTGATATGGTACGGTGTAGTGGTCAGACTCCAAGGACCAAAATAAATTAGCGATTACATTTCGTTTTGGTGACTGCATTGAATATTCATATTATTATTAATTTCTTTGCATCTCATTATTGTATAATAACACCCCCTAGAAGCCCTTGTAGTTGAATGGTAGAGAATACCTAAGGCATTAAGTCCACCTTTGCAATTTTTGGTTGCATAAAATTTAAATAAATCAATACATTATAAAATAAAATTGTGTTCCACTATTGTTTCTTCGTCATTGATCTTATTGACCCCACCCACACGTTTAACCCCATTATATTTTGACGAAATCAAAACATTCGTTTAAGTAACTATCTATTTACTCATTTTTTTTCTGGCAACACAAAACCAATACAAAGTGCCACATAGACCGCAACAAAGCCCGGTTCCCACCTTTGTGTTGAGCGTCGCTTGTCAGACAGCAATATCCGGTTACTGACCGCAAGCTATAAGTGTGGAGCGGGCATTATGTTTCGAGTGTTTCGGTAGACTTAGGAGTGTTGGGAAGTTATTTTGTGTTAAACAATCTTGGTCCTTGTTATTGTGTGAAATATCTTGGTCCTTGTAAGTGGTCTTTTGGTACGAAACTATTAAAGCACTAGAAATCAATTGTTGCCTGGGCTTTTTGAGGGCTATCTATTGAACGTATGACTACGTGCTTATACTCTGCTTGTGGCCAAGATTTTCCATCAGTAATTGTGAGAAATAATCTTGGCCCTTATAAATGGTGTTTTGGTATGAAACTATTAAAGCACTTTGCTAAATACGAACCGCTTCAGTTCGTAAATTGAACCAAAAACCATCTCCGTGTTTATAAATGTTTGTGGCAGGTTCGTCTGTGAGTTCGGTTACAATTACATTATAATATTTAACTTCACACCGAACTTGGTAGCGTGAAAAATAGTCTGTGAAAGTCAAGGAGATAGGGTTTTGGCTTTGAAGTCTTGTCTTTGTAATTAAAGACGGTTTTATGAGGAAAACCACATTTTTAAGTTGTTTATAATACAACCTACCTTATTTTATACCTTTTTTCTACCTTATTTTTTTCAGGCCTCTGGATACACTGAATGATATTATTAGTCAGTGTTCCTATGGTGTGATAGTCGCAAGCTGGTTTACTGAGCGTGGGGTCCTGGGGTAGATTCTTAGGTTTCTCAGCAGCTTAGAATTAGAAAGTTAGTGTGACACTCTCGTGTCTTGGAAAGCTGGTTAAACCGTTGATCTTGGGTGTAATCTTCCTACTAGCATTTGGCAAATTATTTAATTGAATGTAATTTATTTAATAATTGACAAATTATTTATTTTATTTATTTATTTATTAAACTTTATGCACATACTGATGCCTTAGGCATTTTCTATCAGTCTACCTTAGGGCGATGCAGAGACAAAACATAGTACGATATAATAGATTATGGGTCACGTTATTTTGGTAAATGCGGGAAATAAAGTGAACGGTGCTATACATGCGGTTGTAATCAATAAGTCGATGTCCAAAAAGGCTCGACTGGCTGTGCACAATGGTGTGTTGGTGCCTACACTTATGTATGGAAGTGAATGTTGGGTATGGCAAACGAGGCATGAAAGTAGGATAAATGCTGTGGAGATGCGTTCCTTGCGAAGTATGTGTGGTGTAACTTTGAACGATAGAATGAGGAATGAAATGATACGAGAACGTTGCGGATTAACAGAGTATGTAGTGACAAAAGTAGAAAAGAGTATGCTTAGATGGTTCGGTCATGTTGAGAGAATAAGTGAAAGGCGACTAACAAAAGGGATTATATGGCAGATGTGAGTGGCAACGCCGGGACAGGACGCCCTAGAAAGACCTATCCTGACCTTATTGGTGGGGTTCTTCAGAAAGGTCGTGAGCGCAGTACTCGTAACCAGCGTGTTTGTATGAACAGATGTATGAACGTGGACGAGGCGAAAGAAGTATGTAAGGTTCGTAGCAGGTGGCGTTCTGTGGTTTCTGCCTACCCCCATGGGAAAAAGGTGTGAGTTTATGTATGTATGTTATTTTGGTAGAAGTAATTTAAAATTATCATCAGCCTTTTCTTTTAATTCTCAGGTTGCGATCAACTTACTGGTTCACCAAAGCCGACTGAATATTAATAACGATAAAAACCAAACTTTATTTAATATTTCGACTTTTCAATTTTGCTTTTTCATACCCAGAAATCAGGGGCCAATTTTTCCGGCGAAAATGATGGCTACCTCGACATCCCTAAGGATTATATTGTAATTTACGATGTTCAGTTTTTAATACCTACCCACAAAATGGTGGTGATGATTAATAATAATTTATGCGTTTCGAATTAATTAAATAATTTAGGAGCTGATAAAGTCAGGTACGATGAAATATTTATTGGTGTTTTTTTTTTGGCGTACTGTGATGTATGAACATTTTCAATAGAATGTTAAGGAAATTGACAATTGTCATTTTTTTTTCTCTGGAATGAACAACTATCTATCTATTTCGTAAAGGTCAATATTTTTTGGTATTGTTATTTAAACTTTATGCAAAAATAAATACAAACGCGGACTTAATTCTTTAGGCCTTCTCTATCAGTCAATCTGACGGCTGACGGACGATGGGGCCGCAAAGTTCTTGAATAGAGGCCACGCACTGTAGCGCGCAGCGTAGGACGTCCACCCACACGGTGGACGGACGACCAGGTTAAGATCGCAGGAAGACGCTGGATGCAGGCCGCTTCCAACCGGTCCTTTTGGAAATCTATGGGGGAGGCTTATGTCCAGTAGTGGACGACCTGCGGCTGATATGAGGATGTTGAAAATCAGTCAACCAAAGGTGGTGAAGAGATAACATGGAAGATGCAAATTATTGTACGAGAGTAAAACAATAAAATTAGAGATTTTAAAAAAGCATTCTATACAAATAAATAAAATTGAAGCGTCTGTTTGTAATTTCAAATTGCAAGCTTTTCACTAAATGCATATGAAAGTATATACGGTGCTAACATAAAAAAAATCATTTTTTTAAATTTTTGTCGGTCTGTCTGTTTGTTCCGGCTTATCTCCGAAACGGCTGGATCGATTTTGACGGGACTTTTACTCGCAGATAGCTGATGTTATAAGAAGTAACTGAGGCTATTTTTATTTTTATTTACTTAAATTAAAAAAAAACCAGAGTCTTATGCGAAAAAAAATTGAAATCAATAAAATAATGAACGCGAACGAAGTCGCGGGCAACAGCTAATTATATATATAAATGGAAATTTCTAGACTTGGTTTTCCCGCTCGGATTTTCCTCTTATATACTAATTACTAGCCATGAAAATTACTTTACAAATACATGCATTAGTATGTCTGCTTGTTTTTTTAATTAGTTTAATAAGTTAGTAAGTAATTAAACGGTTGGCGCAGTGGCTGAGTGATTGGCTGTTGCGCTGAGTGTCGTAGGTTTGATTCCTGCACGGTAACAAAAAATGTACAACGTACAGGCAGTTATTCGGATTCTGGTTGTTCGTGTTTGTGAGTTTATATGTTTGTAAACGAACCTACGACTCTAGAGTAATTCCCAGTGAGAGGACAAAATCTTTTTTTTAAGGGGTTTGGCACGTGTGCGACCCATACACGTTCGTTTCACCCCTCACACCCCCGCGAAGCACGACAGCACGTGACCACTTCGCGCCTCCCAAATGAAAAGTACATCTATTGTGGAACATTTATTGAACAATTTTAAACTACAAACCGTGTGCCCGGTACGATTTCCCATCGGCAAAAATTTCGAAGTTTCATAGAAAATTTCAACCTCTTTAAGGGTTGAATTTTCAAAAGTCCTATCTTAGTACTCTTCGCACAGGGCCCATCTTTACACTTGTCCAATAAAATTCTATTAAAAGCTATTTGATCTAATATTTCAACATGAATTTGTCCAAAAAAAAAACTAAGTCATGGTTTTTTTTAATCCTAGGATTTTTCTTAGGGGTAGTCAATTGTTACAGTATCACGTCCTAGGTAGAGTACGTCGAATTATAAGTAGGGATGGCGATCTGAGATCGAATAATCGAAGAATCGATTTCTTGGGCCAAAAAATAACGATTTTTTGAAATCGATATGTAGTACTGAATCGATTCAGTAAATCGATATTTCACCTTAAAAAATAGACATTCGATATTTTCTGTTGAATTTTTAGAAATCGATATTTTATAACTCAATTTTTTTGTTAATCGATTCATCAGGTTACGATCCAAATCGATTTAAAAATCGATCTTTTTCGGGAAGAATCGCTATCCCTAATTATAAACACACGCTGTATATGAAACTTTTACGCATTACATGCTTCAAGACCTAGCCTTATAGGGTGTGCACTTTCTGCCAGCGAAATGGATTTGTATTAAATAGAATTTTTATTTTGTTCACAGCACCCCCTAACGCAGTGGAGATCACGAATCACCCCCCTAACTCGAAGCTGGAAGTGAAAGAGGGGGAGGATGTGTCCCTAGAGTGTCTGGTCAAGAATGCCAAGCCAGCTGCCAGGATCGTGTGGTTCAGAGGAAATGTGGAGCTGAAAGGAGATAAAGGTAAAGAAAGATATTCTTTTTGTTTATGTATAGTAAATGCCCGCGACTTCGTCCGCGTGGCTTATTGCACCATCTCCTGTGGGTCGTAGCGTGATATTATATAGCGTATGTTACTCAGGAATAATGTAGCTATCTATTGGTGAAATCATTACAAACAAAAAATCTTTCATATCATTAGATATACTATCACGCCTGTATTCCCCGAAGGGTTAGGCAGAGGTGTACCAATGTACACCCACAGTTTGCCAGAATATTTAGGTCCCATGTAGTAAGGGCCGAGCCTATTGCCATTAACCGGGCACAAATTCTAACTCCAAGCTGCTACTGAGAATTTCATAGAAAAACCCAATAACACTTTGTTTTGACCTGGGAATCGAACCCAAGACCTCTTGCGAAGCAGTTGCTTTTAGGACCAGTAGGCTAACGAGGCAGTTAAAAAAATCATTCCTCTTTATAATATTTGCATAGATAATAGTTATGTGACTTTTTACGTTTATCTTGGGTATCTCCGACAACGGTGAAGGAAAACATCGAGAGGAAACCTGGACTTTTAATTAATATAAGTCTGAAATCACCAATCCATCTTGAGCAAGCGTAGGGATCAATACTCGTGGCTTCTCTGTATGGGAAGATTAGAGGCCTTTGTTCAGTAGCGGGATGTAATAATATAGTACCTACATTTTGTAACGGATAACTAGCTACAATTTTCTGACTGACTTCTTGACAATTCAATAATGACATTTTGAATTTATCTGTCAATATTATTGCTATTATATAGTCAAAGTCAAAACATTTATTTCATTTACAGACACACTTTTGAATTGTCAAGAAGTTACAGTTTAAAGTTGAACCTAGTTGCTCGTTCCAAAACGTAGTTGTCTATGGAGAAGAACGAGCAAGAAACTCCATGGACAGTCTTTTCCTTCAGTTTGGTTTTTACAAAAATCTTGTTACTTCTGTATGTAAAAAAAAATTAACGAAGGTGAATATAAAACAATAATAATGATAATAAAGATATCAGCCAAGGCAGATAAGAGATGACCAATCCCGACTGACAGCGCCCGTTCACGAACATGACGCGTGCATCAGGTCCACTGTAAATCTTAATGTCTCAATTACGCCTAATCAGCTAAACGGATGTGGCTCCAATTTGGCACAGAGATAGATTATAGTCTGAAACACCACATAGGCTTAAAAATCCCGGAAAAATGTAAAGTCCCCGTAGGACTTTGAGGCGGACGAAATTGCGGGCTGAAAATAGTCGTTTTTTTTATTTACAAGGTAAGTTATGAGTTTCAGACAAGGTCCAGTACTATGATGACGTATGCAGAATAATTTAGCTGCGCAGAATAATATTTTACATAATAATAATATTTTCAATTTTATTTGTTATGATTTAGTATCAATGGTTGGCTGGTGATGGTGGTTGGTTATTGGTGAGGTTCTTTAGAAAGGTCGGGTGCGCAATACTCGTAACCGGCGTGTTTGTATGACCAGATGTATGAACGTGGATGAGGCGAAAGGAGTTTGTAAGGATCGTAGCAGGTGGCGTTCTGTGGTTTCTGCCTACCCCCATGGGAAAAAGGCGTGCGTTTATGTATGTATGTAGTATCAATCCACAATGTATTAATAGATATTATAAATGCGAAAGTAACTCTGTCTGTCTCTCTGTTACGCTTTCACGATTAAACTACTGAACCAATTTTGATGAAATTTGGTACCTACGTGGTAGGTACTTTTGTACCCATAAAAAAGGACATAGGCTACTTTTTAATCTACGACTTTATCTGCATCCGTGATAACCGACATTTACGCTTTTATTAACTTATCATGGGTATTGGTTCCAGCAGTCCTGGACTTACATAGTCGCCGATAACTACAGCTCGGAGTTAGGATTTATGCCCGTTGAATGGCAATAGGCTCGCCCCCTATTACATGGGACCTAAACATACTGGCAAACTGTGGGTGTACATTGGTACACCTCTGCCTAACCCTTCGGGGAATATAGGCGTGATGGTATGAATAAAATAAAAATCGAAGGCATCATGCGTACATTAACATAATAGACCATCGAGTTGTGACTTTCGGGAATCCAGTAATTGGGTATTGAGTATATTTCTTATCTCTTAAAGCAGACCGCTACGTTCTCAAGTTGAGAATATTAATCGACATAAGAACCTGCACCGAATCACCACACTATCACTAGGGACTGACCTCCCTCGAACTGGAGGTGTCGATGTGTCGACAACATAGCTTTAGATAATCCTTTAGGAATAGCACGACGTTCTAATATGCTACACGTATCTAGACTAGCTTTTGCTGTCGACTCCGTCTGCGAAGACTTCAGAATAAAGTCCTAAAGTATCTCACGGTAACACAAAAACGAGATAAAAACTCAATAAATCAAAATTATCATTAATAGCTCAGAATAAACAAGAGGATTGCTAGTCTACTTAGATAAATCAAACCTAAATAAATAAATAATTAGAAGCCTTTACCCGCGCATTTGTTTATGTAGACTTCAGAATTACGCCGGAACTCAAACTCAAAATCATTTATTTGCTAATATGGGTAAATACATATAGTTGTTAAAAGTAGAGCATAGTTCAACCATATTACGCCTTGAGGCATGCAAATCTCAAGCTTTGACTGTATCACTACATTATACAATTCCTTGCAACAATGATTCATAATATTAATAACATTATTTTGGTAATGTCACCGTGGATGATAATAATTTAATGAAACATATGAAACAGTAGCAAATAATAATGTCACTAGAAATTTTAATTGAAAGTGTCATGTGTTAAATAAGAATGTCAATATGTTTTATTTAAGTGTAAAATTTTAGCTAAGTCTCTTCAACCGTTTAAGCGTAAAAAAATAACACATCACTACACCATCCATCCTCATAAACACTTGCGTTTTTAATATAATACCTAAAGTAGAATACATAAGATATTTTATCGCCTGAAGACCGTTTATAACGCTCAGTACCTCAGAACTGTACCGTTTTTTTTTGGTGGGTGGGAAATCATCAAACAACTTCTCCCTGGGCGGGGCGGGAGGGAGTGTCAGACTTTTACTGACTAAAACCCACCCATGTTCCTTCTTGTGCCTTTTGTGTTCCGGGGGCGCGGTATCTCTTGCGAACAACCCGCAGCAGAACTGTACCTTTACCATAGACAAACAATGTACTAGAAAAATCTTTAAAATTAATGAACCAATTTTAATTAACTTTGATCCAAAGTCAGTAACATAAGTAACAAAAAAATTAAAAGAAAAATAAAGCGAAAGAAAATTGAAAGTTACGAAAATAATTCTACAAGCTAATTTAGAATGATTTTAAGATCTCTATTCTGGGTTAGCAAGAAATCTTTTATTATTAGTCTGACCCATTTGAAGGGCACTTTAAGTTTGTAGTGGACTTCAAAAAGGTCAAGTGCGGTAATCGTTCTGTCACACGTGTATGACAGAATGGAAGAAGTATTTAACAATAGTGGGAGCTTTTTTTGTTTGTGCCAACTTATAAGGTGAAGAACCGGTCTATTTGTTATTGGCCATCTCCTTAAAGAACGGGCCTGTGAACGGTGAGCAATGGGTTGCTCACCGTCCTTACGTTGCATAACGACAGGCCGTGTCGACGGCGCGTTCGTGTACCACGCGCGCCTCAAAGAGATGTCAGCAAAGGGAAGGGCCCACTGAGGGCCGATGCCTGCCGGGGCTGCGGGTTGTTCGTAAGAGATACCGCGCCCCCGGAACGCAAAGGACACAAGAAGGAACATGGGTGGGTTTTACTCAGTAAAAGTCTGACACTCCCTCCCGCTCCGCCCAGGGCGGGAGAAGTTATTTGATGATTTCCCACCCCCCCAAAAAAAAAAAAACTCCTTAAAGAAGAATGTTAACTTTGCATCTGATCCCACTGTTACGAGTATGGTGCATTGTAGAAACTTATTAGTACCCTTAGATCTACATACATACATGCATAAACCCAAGCGTTTTTCCCATAGGTGGTAGGAAACCACAGAACGCCACCTGCTACAATCCTCACATACGCCAATCGCCTCGTCCACGTTCATACATCTGGTCATACAAGCACGCCGGTTACGAGTACTGCGCACCTGACCTTACTGAAGAACCTCACTAGTAAGGTCAGGGTAGGTCTTTCTAGCGCGTTTCCTCCCGGAGTTGCCACTCACTTCTGCCATATAAATCCCTTTTGTCAGTCGCCTTTCACTTATCCTCTCAACATGACCGAACCATCTAAGCATACTCTTCTCAAATTTTGTTACTACATCCTCTTTTAATCCGCAACAACCTTTAAATCCATATATTCATAACAGCCTATTATTGTCCCACTGCTGGGCAAAGCCCTCTTCTCATACAGAGTAAGCACAAGCATTGATCACCACCCTTGTTCAAGGCAGAATGACGATTTCAGATTCATATTAATTGTAGGTTCGGATTTCGTTCATCGAAATCAGTGATGGCATAGAATTTAAAACTTGTTTCTTTAAGTTACACTTAGGTAAACATGAATGAAACCGCAGCCACAGCTAGTCTATACTGGAAGCCTTTGACGTAAAGAGAAAAGTAAACAGACCCACCAAATAATACAAGAGCACGTATGTTCAGCCATTTTGTTAAATCTCTTTAACAGTAAAATAATTAATATCGAAACTTTTAACACAATTCGTCAGTGCAGGATTTAAAAAATCCAATATCGCTTTACCAATCATTCTGGTTTTCCAATTAATGTCAGATCATGTATACATAGGTGTTATTGGAGCTGTAACTATAGCTCGGGGCTATTGGCTACATCTGATTGCCCTGAAGAAATATTTTCGTTACCCGATGTTGTTGATCTATAAAACCGTAACCAAGTTTTTAATTTCGTGATGTACTTAATTGATTTTTTTTTAACTGCTACGCTAGAGGTCTTGTGTTTGATTCTCGGGTCGTGCTAAGTGATATTAGGGTTTTTTATGAAATTCTCAGTAGGAGCTCGGAGTCAGAATTTGTGTCCGGTGTGCTTTCAAATAAAAATACCGCATTCAAATCTGTTTACGCGTTTAAAAGCTACGGTGTCACGAACAGACAAAAAGACACGTCAAATTTATAACACCCCTCTTTTTGAGTCGGGGGTAAAAATGCTCAACAATTTATGAAAAGCGCGATATCAATGTCAGTGAATACTTCAATTAACCACACACAAGTTCCAAACTCCCTTCAAACAATACTCAATTAATATTAGTTTATTTTATAAAGTAACTACACTCGATAATTGGGCAGCCCAACACTAATTGGCTCATCGCTACTTCTGTACGATCATTAATTAAACAAGTTTTCGATTTCAATTAGTAAACAATTGCACTGTGCTATTAACGAGGTTCGATGGCTAGTGATGGGGCGATATCGATAGTTTGAATGTGAGAAGGCCGATGAATCTTAATACTATTATAAATGCGAAAGTTTGGATGGATGTTTGTCACTTATGCTAGAATACCTCAAAGTCAAAGTAATATTTTTTTTAATTTTTGAAGCTCAATCACAGGATAAAAATAACAATAAGAAATAGATCATAGTCTGGAATAGTAGGTTACGTTTTATCCTGAAAAAAATTACAGGTTACAGTGGGATAATAAATAAATTTTCCCGCGGCCGAATTTGCGGGCAGAAGCTAGTTAGCAAATAAATGACACGCTAATTGGGTGTTATATAATTGGTTTTTTGCATTATATTCAACCTTGAGTCGCGCAAATGTCACAACAAAATAAACACAGATGTTTCAAATTTTGAAATTTATACGGAATATTAAACTGGATTGCCAAAGTGCAAGTCATTAAAATCATTTGCGTCATACAGTGATAAGTATGTCTAGTCTGATACGTCAGAAATACCGGCTGTTAGGACTTAATTAGGTTTAGTTTTTTATGAATATCATTGGTTGGCTAACAAGCCGACGGCCCACCTGATATTAAATGGTCACCGCTACCTATAGACATCTGCAATACTAGAAGACTTGTAGATGGGTTGCCATACCAGACACCAAGTTGAAAAGTCTCATGTGCCTGTAATTACACCGGCACCCATACCCTTGCCATGGGTGGTTAAAATAATAATAATAATTAACATACTGAAGCCATTTTTTCCATACAAATTCTCGCGCTATTGATACCCAATCAAAGTTGTTCTTTAGTATTGTAATATTTGAAATACAATTTTTCTGCGTATGATACCGAATTTTAAGATGGAAAATGAATTCTGTGCTTTCACTGTAACAGGAAAATATACTTTATTAACAGCACAACAAATTCCATCAAATAATGAATAATCCAATAGCTACTGAGGAAAAAACATGAGTTTGAAGAAGATTGACACCCACTCTCCTTCATTGCTTTCATAAATATGAAACCGTATCACCATGAACAATCCATCTCAAATTTTTCGCATATTAAACAAAATAGAATGAACTGGCTGAACCTCAAGTTTACTGACAAATATTAATGAAAAAAATTTGATCGATATCGAAGCCCGTCACTACACGCAAGTGCGAGTTTTGTGGCATAAAATATTAGATGTCGATATTCGTTAGGTGCATCACTAGAGATTTGGTTTTATAGCGTCACTAGATGTGACAAGGGATTTGTTCTCTTTTTAACTACTACTGTTGTTCTGCTTTTTTTTATTTCGAATGGGTATTTGTGTGTGGTTAAGGTATGCGTGTGGAACTATTTTAACCGACTTCAAAAAAGGAGGAGGGCCTCAATTGGTCTGTTGGTTGTGACTTTTAAGTGGTGTCTTGATAATTCACGTAGTACTGTTTCTTCATGGATTTGTTGATACTGAAAAATAACTTTAGCTTTGAAAGTCGGCGGCTTTGGTTCTGTTTGTTGTTTAGTATTGCCTCCGACTTCCAAAGCAAAAGTTATTTTTAAATCATAAGTATGTACTTTCTAAGTTTATCTCAAGAGTTTACTGACATTGGTAAAATAAAAACATTGTAAGGAAACCTGGATTTATATTTAATCGACAAGCGTAAGGTAAGACGCCCTCGGGCTCGGTGGAGCGACGATATTCGATCTTCAGGGTGGCTGATAGCAACTGGATGAGAGTTTCTGGGAATCGAGCTAAGGGACGTGTGATTGAAGAAGCTTAAGTCCAGCAGTGGACTGTTACAGGCTGATGAAGATGTAGCTTTTGTTGCATAATGTTTAAATAAACACACACGCTTCAATGACGCTTGTTTTCCCCGTAGGGTTAGGCAGAGGTATACAAATGTGTACCCACAGTTCGCCGGTATGTTTTAGGTCCCATGTAATAGGGGGCGAGTCTATGGCCTTTAACCGGGCACAAATCCTAACTCCGAGCTGCTACTGAGAATTTAATTGAAAAACTCAATAACACTTTTGCTCGACCTGGAAATAGAACCCGAGATCTCTCGCGTAGCAGTGGCGCTTAGGACCACTAGGCTAATGAGGCAGTAAAAAACAAAAAATAGTAGTAGTTTATTTATTTAAATAAACAAACAAACTATTTATATAGTAAATTTCTGCAATTCGTCAAAAGGTTTTATGTTTCACTGAATTCATTGCAGTTCTGTTAATTAATCTGACACAGTTCACACTACGAGCTTAAAGTGACAGGAAAATGATAATTACAATTTGTAAATAGTGAAGCCAATGTAGAAATTCAGCTTAATTTTTACATGTAATTCAATGCATGGCAAAGGTATCTTCTCATATAGGGAAGACACGAGCATTGATAACGAAGCTTGCTCAAGGTAAACTGCTCTCGCTAGCCACATCTAGTAAGTCAAACTCCTATCCGCGGCTCTGCGAGTAATAACCGCGTGTGACATTGACATGACCCCAAAGCGTTCTATATTCGCGAGGAATTTGGGAGCGGAAAAAAAATCCGATTTTTTTCCCCTGCCACCATTTTTATCTGACGTCGGGAATCATTGAAGTTTTTAATTTGATTTCTTATTCGGTTTATGAAGTTGCGATTGGGATATTGATGTGACCCTGGGGGGAGGGAGTTTTGGTGTTGAAGCCGATATAATAGAAGTGTTTGTAAATTAGATTATTCGTGGCTTATTTAGGTTACTACGAATTATGTAGGCGACCTACAGCGCCCTCTGTTCAAAAGTAATCTAATCATATTTTGGTGTCACACCACCAATTTCGAAACTCCGAGCTGCTACTGAGAAATTCTTAATGGAAAAACCAAATAACACTTTTTGCCCGACCTGGAAATGGAACCCCGGATCCCATGCTCAACAGTCGCGCTTGCGATCACGAGACCAAGGGGCAGTAATCACAATAATATGATTAATATAAATAAATTGGTATTATTAGAATTTCCAACCAATTTGCGAACAATCACAAGTACCTATAATAACAGCTGAACAAACGTTTTCAAATTTCGAGAAAATATTATACAATCGGCCTTCTCAGAATTTCTTGTGGAAACATGATATATTTGGTTGGAGGCAATTTCTTTTATAAGGACACTCAGTCATTCTAAAGAAAGGCTTTTTAGATTAATTTTACGCAAATCATGATTGGCAGTGATTCTTCTGGTAGGTGACAGACAATGCTTGACTTAATGCCACTTATCTCTATATCATATAAAACAAAGTTGCTTCCGCCTTCTGTCCCTTTGTACGCTTACATCTTATAAACCACGGATTTTAATGCAGTTTTCATATATAGAGAGTGTGATTTAAGAGGGAGGTTTACACGTATCACACGCATCACGCTACGACAAACAGGAGCGGAGCAGTAACCAAAGACGTAGCTGAACGTGGGTGACACCGCTAGGTATATAGCTACACACATGCCATCACGCCTGTATTCCCCGGAGCGTTAGACAGAGGTGTACCAATGTACACCCACATTCTTCGGCCTGGTAATCGAACTCAAAAACACATGCTCAGCAGCCGCAATCGTGACCACGTGACTAAAGAGGTCTGATGCGGAAGATGTGGCTACAGTTAAGGATATGGTGTGCGGAAACCTCAGCTAATATATTGAGGAAAGGAAAACAAATATGGTCGTGATATATGAAGAGATAAATGAAGAATATGCTGATAAAAGATAAAAAGCGGAATAAGAAATGAAACTGTTAATAAAAGTGGAAAGCGTTCCTCGTGATTTTAGTAAAATCCTTAATATTTTATGACAGCCATTTAACCTTATGAAACAAAATCTAGCCAAATGCGAGTAGGTTTCGTTCCACCAAACAATATTAAGATCTAGAAATTATAGGCAGTTCAGTTAAAATATGGCAATCCATTTTTTTTTTTTTGTATTATTTTAGATTTAAGTTGGATAAAATGTAATACCCCAAAAGAAAGGCCTCTTCTCCTACACAGAAAGGACAAACATTGGGGACCACACTTACTTAAAGCTGTTTAGCGAATTCAGGCTAATATTAATTATAAGTTAAGGTTTCCTCACGATACTTTCCTTCACCAATGTCAACAATGTGAAGTCATACTTGCAATAGTTTATTTATAAATCTCAGAAATAAGAAGATCAAAAATGTAAATAAGCACACCAAAGAAAAAAAATGAAATCTACTTAATGTTTTTCAAAAACTTTTACTGAATTCTAAATCCTTATGCTTCATCGGTAAAGGTAAGCTTAGACAAAAAGAATAACAAAAGATTAAACCTTGCAGGAATTCTGTACAAACATTATCCTTCATATGTTATCTTGAAAGCAATTCCTACACGAATAATGTGTATCTCAATACAGAGATATATATTGTAGATAATAGGAGCAATAACACAGATACTGAAACCATCAAAGGGTCGATGCTGAAGACTCGTTTCGTTAACTTCCTGTCCAAGTTAGAGACAGAAGCGATGGGGAAATAAAAGTAGGCATTCAAATGCTTTTTATATTTTCACTAGTATTCAGCTGCATCCGATTAAACTGGAAGCCGACCCCAATATTTATGAATACCATCATACCATCACGCCTGTATTCCCCAAAGGGTTAGGCAAAGGTGTGCCAATGTACACCCACAATTGGCCGGTATGTTTAGGTCCCATGTAATAGGTTAATGGCCATAGGCTCGCCCAGCCGCCTTTAACCGGGCACAAATCCTAACTCCGACTAAAGAAAAACCCAATACTTAACACCTTATGCTCGACCTGGGAATCGTATCCAAAACCTCTAGCGTAATAATCGCGCTGTGGACCACTAGGCTAACGAGGCAGTTAAAGAGGCTGTTGGAGAAGGCTATATTATTTATAGCTATCTGCCTAGAGATATATGTAGATAAAGGTTTTCACATAACCAGAGCGCTCTGTTCTATTCTTGGGCCATCACCATAATAATGATCTACGTGAACATAAAAAATCGTAAATGGGACATGTGCCCAAAGAGCAGCATTGCCACATTATAAGGCTCAAGTTCCCCACGACGTGGACCGACGACATGGTCGCTCATAATGAAATGCGGGTAACGCAGGACTTAAGCAGATCAGATGATGATGTTGAGATTAAGATTTACGACAATGAAGGACGTCTGTGAATGAGCAATTTCTGAAAACTAAAAGTTGATCCGCTGGAGCTTATAATATGAACTGACCACCAAGACATTTGTAAGCATTTTGCGGTTTTGAAACCGTCTATTTATTTGAGGAAGGAGTTTTTGTGGTTGTCCCAATAGCGGGGCTTATGGCAGATGGAGACTCATCGGGACTTATTAATACTTATATCGCAGACAAAAATGTGAAGACACAATTTGAAATGTCTGCAGCAAGAAATTACTTTTTTGTGGTACTTCTGACTGGTGAAGTTCGGGATATTATAGATTTATTGGTTGTGAATGGGATGAAAGATGTAGGTCAAGGATATTAGGAAAGGAAAGATAATATTATTTTTTTGGACTGATTTAAGTACTTCGTTTTTATGACGAAGAGTTTGTAGCTTTAGGCTTTAGTGAGTCTCTCAAATGATTTCAAATTCTTGATATAGAAATTGTTAAGAGATTACTAGTAATGATTTAAGAATGATAATGATATTTAGGTTTAATTCGAAGGATCCGAAATGTTTTCTTTCGTTTTTCGAAGTTATAATAATGATTTTGATTCATCATCATCATCTACCAAAACCGATTTGAAATCTATTCCACTTTTAAAATTTACACCAACCAGTTTAGCTGAATAGTAATTTAACATAACATTTAGCTTACAGAATAGGTTTGGGGTTTAGTTCGTTTTAGCAGAACTAAGCTCAACCGACTAACCCAACACAACTAAAACTGCTCCAGAAACTGCAAACGAAACCCACAACCAAGAATACTTAAAGTTGAATTTCCAATAACACGCTGTGAAATATTTCCTGAAGATCCATACTAATTAATACTCTGGAAGCAGATCTGTCCAATACACGTCGATGACTTCGATAAGTTGGGCCAAAAATTTTCATTACAACCGCACAGTAAGCGCGGATGACAGATTTTTAAACGGGATATTTAATTGGCTTTCGAAATCCGAGCCAGTAGTGATAGGATTTATTGGGAATTAATTATTTCTGGTACTGAACCGGGAATTTGGATTATTTAAACGTGTACCGTCAAGTCGAGGTGAATGGGGTTTCGGAACTGCCTCGGTAGCCTAGTGGTGAGCGCGACTTCTTCACTAGAGGTCTTGGATTCGATTCCCAGGTCGAGCAAAAAGTGTTATTGGGTTTTTCTATAAAATTCTCAGTAGCAGCTCGGAGTTAAGATTTGTGCCCGGTTAATGGCAATAGGCTCGCCCCTATTACATGGGATCTAAAACATACCGGCGAACTGTGGGTGTACATTGGTACACCTCTGCCTAACCCTTCGGGGAATACAGGCGTGATGGTATGTATTTTGATTTAATATTAATAGCAGCCTGTTGTTGGTCCACTGCAAAGCAAACGCCTCTTCTCATACAGAGAAGGCACGGGCATTGATCACCACGTTTGTTCAGAAGGATTGACGATTTCGGGCTTATATTTATGACAAGCCCAGGTTTCCCCACGATGTTTTCCTTCACCGATGTCTGTAATGTCCAAGATAAACTTATAAAGTACATAATGAATTGAAAACGTCACATTGGTACTTGCCCGTGCCTGAGAAGCAGATAGAAGTTTTAGTAATAGTAGAGCTCTTTGTGAAGGAGTTCGTCCGGGGAAGTACTACCACCATGCCTATTTCTGCCGCTAAGCGGCGTTGCTGTGTTCTGGTTTGAAAGGTATGGGAGCCGGTGTAATTACAAGCAATTAAGACATTTCAATGTTGTCTGGTTGATGGCAACGCATTTGCAAGGCCCGTGGACCGTCGGCTTGGTGGCCATGCAATGATATTAGTACCTTTCATTCATATTTACCCTTTCGTTTACTTCACAACAAAATATCTACGAGTAACAGCCCATAAACAGAGTTGATATTATTTTCATTCCCATTCATGCAAATACCTTTCATCACACTCGATGAGCAACTAATACCCGCCTGAGCATACAAACAGAACATTAACGTAACGGACCACTTTATTCTGCACAAAATGGCGGCGTTTCGACAAATTCGCGCGCCAGAGATCGCGACGCATTACGTTATGACGTCATCACTGCTGTGAGCACACGGCGGGTGGGATAGTTCCGTTATTCTTTTGTTTTTTAGTATTTGAAAATGGAACACTTGTGGGATAAGTTTTGTTTGTGGTTCAGGTTTAAATTTGTAGTGTTCTGTGGTTTTCAAGGTGTATATAAAATATGTTTTTTTTTTTTGAGAAAATTATACTACTGTTGTCTGCCTCGTTGGCCTAGTGGTCCTAAGCGCGACTGCTACGCTAGAGGTGTTGGGTTCGATTCCCAGGTCGAGCAAAGTGTTATTGGTTTTTTTATAATTTCCTCAGTAGCAGCCCGGAGTTAGGATTGGTGCCCGGTTAATAGCAATAGGCTCGCCCCCTATTACATGGGATCTAAGCATAGCGACGAACTGTGGGTGTACATTGGTACACCTCTGCCTAACCCTTTGGATAATACAGTCGTGATGGTGTGTATGTATGTAAAGTCAAAGTCAAATAATTTATTTTAATTAGACCGTTAAAAGGCACTTTTGAACGTAAGGTTGACGTAGTAGCTAGCAAAGTGAATGGGTGCTGTGCTGAGTGTCGCGGGCTCGATTTGCGCTAGAACAGAAGTACTGAAAGTTGTTCCGCTTCTAGTTGTATGTGTGTCTGAATTTTTGTGTTTGTAAACGTACCTACGATATAGGCGAAATCTCTAGTGTGGAACAATATTTTTAAATATTTTCGCTAAAATTCATGGTTTTATCTAAACGTACTAATTATTTGACGTTTTCTATCTGTCAGATAACCTAATTTGGTGTTACAAAGCTACTGTGATTATTTAACAGAATTATCATTTACAAACCACAAGTAATAAGTGTCGCTTTGCAAAATATAATGTGATAAGTACCTATAAAACTTGTCTACAATGAGTAACGGTATTTATTTATACAGAAATGTCTACAAGTATGAATAAAAAAGAAATTACATCAACCAATCACAGACGATTCACGAAATCGTCAAAATATATAGCCAAGGTCAAAATATTTATTTCAATTATACTCGAATAAAAGGCACTTACGAACGTTATTTATAAAGAAAGAAAAAAAAAACCCGAAGGTGACGCAAGTAACACATTTCATTTTTACATAAACACAAAATTAAAAATTTTAAGTAACCCCCGACTAAAGAAAAAAATCAGTACCATAGCTAAGAAAAGAGCTGATAACTTTGAAACTGCTGAACCGATTTCCATCAAACAAAGCTTAGAACACTCCCGACTAATTAGCCTTTCAAACACAAAAACAAAATCAAAATCGGTTCATGTATTCGGGAGCTACGATGCCACAGACACACACAAACAGAGACACGTCAGACTTATAACACTCCGTCGTTTTGCGTCGGGGATGAAAAATATATAACAAGCAACAAAGAAAAATAAAAAAAACTAGCGAAATACTCACAAATAACGTGGCTTTCTATGGGTGAAAGAATTTTCAAAATCGGTTTATTAGATCCGAGAACTGTGGGTGTACATTGGTACAAAAGAACCGTGTTTTTTGTTTTATACGTACATACATACATACCATCACGCCTGTATGACCAGAAGGGTTGAGCAGAGGTGTACCAGTGTACACCCACAAATCGCCGGTATGTTTAGGTCCCATGTAATAGGGGGCGAGCACAATCCTAACTCCGAGCTGCTACTGAGAGTTCCATACAAAAACCCGATAACACTTTGCTCGACCTGGGAATCGACCCCAAGATCTCTAACGTAACAGTCGCGTTTAAAACCACTAAGCTCACTAGGCAGTCCAATTAAAGTATTGTCTATTCCAAAAGAAAACTATCTTCTAAAAACAGTCTCAATATTTGTCCCAAATGTTAATTCACAAACAGGAACCCCCTACATTCTCAGCGGACCACTGCCAGTACCTAGATAGCTTAAATTAAGCACAAGCGCCCCCCAGTGTGTGATCACACCTTTACAACGTCGGAATAAAGCGCTCGCTTAAAATATGTAGTTATGTTAATGTCTGGGACAGCCTTTACAGTTTACTACTTAGTTTAAAACATTGTGTTGTTTGTTTAAAATGTTCTTTGTTAAATGGTTTGCTGATGAGTTTATAAACATTATTCTTTTATTTATACTTTGCTAGCTTCTGCTTGTGGTTTCGTCCGCGTCAAAGTTCATATCTTACCCCACGGGAACCGTAAATTTTCCGAGATAAATAGCCTATGCGCTATTTTAGACCATAATCTATCTCTCTGACCGCCCCGTTGGTCTCGTAGTCGTGAGCGCGACTAAAGAGCGTGGGGTCCCGGGTTCGATTCCCGGGTCGGGCAAAAAATGGTTATTGGGTTTTGGGATTTACTCAGTAGCAGCCCGGAGTTTAAAACTTCATGGTGTTGTACCCCCGTGACTCGGAAAGCACGTAAAGCCGTTGGTCCTGGCTAGTCAGAAGCCAGTAAGTTCGATAAAATGTACTTATTAAGTAACTAGCGACTTGCCTGCGACTCGTCCGCGTGGCTTATTACGCCCGCGTGTAACTTAACGCGGGCGTAATAAGCCACGAAGCCCAGTCTTTCCCTACTGCTCTACTCCCGTGTGTCGTAGCGTGATGTTATATAGCCTATGTTACTCAGGAGTAATGTAGCTACCTATTGGTTATACAATGGGTAAAATTGGTGCTGTAGTTTCAGAGCCTATTTGTTACAAACAAAAACATCTTTATTCTTCATAATATTATTATAGGTAAAAGTAACTATTAAACCAATTATTGTTGCTAAAATTGTATTTTTTCTTGTTTCAGTGTCGAATGAGGAAATCAAGGAAGTGGAGAATCCTAATGGGAATCGCAAAGCTATGAGATATACAACCATATCCAGGTATGTACAATATGAAACTGTTTTATTTAAAGCTGTCTTAGAAATTCTCTACCAGTCAACCAAGGGTGGGGAAGAGATTACATGACAGGTGCAAAATATTGTACAAGCGAAAAACAGTCATAAAAAAAATTACAATATTGAAAAGAATTATTAATCATTATTAAACACAAAATTTTAAAAAATTAAGTAACTCCCGGCAGAAGAGTTAAAATCCCTACCGCAGCTAACAAAAGAGTTGATAAATTTGAAACCGCTGAACGGGTTTCCATCAAACATAAGAACACACCCGACTAATTCACCTTTCAAACAAAAAAAACAAATCCAAAATCGGCTCATGCGTTCGGGAGCTACGATGCCACAGACACACACATACAGAGACGTCAAACTTATAACACCCGGTCGTTTTTGCGTCGAAGGTTAAAAAAAAAAACAAAATTTGAACATTAACACAATCTCATTATAATTAAATGTACATATCGTTTTTGTTTGTTTATTCAAAATATCAACTATTCTACATTTAAAATTTAAAACGTTTAAATTGTATGTAAGTTTTACATTTAATTTAGGCGCTTGTAAACAACGCCCTAGGGCTCCCTTAACACTTATGCCCCAAATTCTGAAACGCAACTTAATTATAAGTCTAGCCGCAGACAACTTGACTAAAGACTCATGCTATCTCTTTCACTCTAAAATTTTTAGTAGCGATGGAAAGACTTTGGTTGTAATTTGAGAGTTTTGGGGTTATACGTAAAATGAACAAGAAATTAAAAAAAACAGTTTTGATTTAATTCTGAAGATTTTTCTAAATATTAAGGACGCTGTAAATAGTTCAAACCCCGTCACTTTTAAATTACATATAAAAAAGAGGAGCAGGAATATACAATGATTGTAACTCAACACTAAAAATGAAGCAATCATCAATTTACTTTAAAATAAGTTGAGTAATCAAAAAAAAAGAAATACTACAGACTTCTTCAAAATGATACGTTATTGTTATAAATTACTGGTGATCCTAAGCGTGACTGCTACGCTAGAGGTCTTGGGTTGGATTCCCAGGTCGAGCAAAAAGTATTATTGGATTTTTCTATGAAATTCTCAGTAACAGCTCGAAGTTAGGATATGTGCCCGGTTAATGGCAATAGGCTCGCCCCTTATTACATGGGACCTAAATATACCGGCGAACTGTGGGTGTACATTGTTACACCTCTGCCTCCCTTCGGGGAATACAGGCGTGATGGTATATATACTAGTGATTTTAAATAATTACTGCCCATGTGTTAGTGTCCACAAATAAAAAAAAAATACGGTGTTTCGATATCAAGAAATTAAAAAAAAATACATTAAAAACCATAGACAAAGCAGAAGGGAGTCAGTGATAGCATGACGGTTGACAGGACGGCATGGAAGAGGAAAACATGTCGCGCCGACCCCAAGTAACATGGGATAAGGGCAGGAAGATGATGAGATGATGATGATATTAAAAACCACAGACTTCTCAAAGAGAAGTTTAAGGATTTTTTTTATCTACTTTAATCGTAACCATAAAAATAGTGTTGCTAGTTAATCTATAGTTTACAACTGGCAACACTAAAAACTCAAGTACTTCTCCAACTCTATAATGGTCAGACACAAAAAACAAATGGAAACAGGAACACATCAACTCCTCAGCAATAATTGACAACTAGTTGCAATAGCGACTTGTCGCAACATCTAGTCGCAACTAGACCCTTGATAGTTATGACGTCAGAACCGGTTGTACTAGCTAGGATAGCTTAGAATGGAATTTAGGGTTCAGTGAGAATTGTACAAGAACTCTAATTTCGTCAGAAAATAATACTATTGCGACTACTACGCTAGAGGTCTTGAGTTCGATTCCAAGGTCGAGCAAAAAGTGTTATTGAGTTGTTCTATAAAATTATCAGTAACAGCTCGGAGGTAGAATTTGTGCCCGGTTAATGGCAATAGGCTTGCCTCTACTTGCATGTGATCTAAATAAATCGGCGAACTGCCGGGTGTACATTGGTGCACCTCTGCCTAACCTGTTGGGGAATAAAGGCGTGATGGTATGTATGTTATAGAAAAATCTATAAATCGCTAACGAAGTGTCGTGATAAGATAAGATAATGTTTATTTGTCCAAAACATGCAGCAGCATGCGTGCAGTATCTAGTAAGTAATAATAAAAGGCACTGATCTATAAAATACAATTGTTTACGATCCACAACAAAATATTTTAAACGAACTTCAAGATGGCTGCCGTTTTCTTAATTAATTCAAATTACAATCATGAAAAACCAACAACGTAATAATTAGCATTTTTATTCCGTCATTCAATTATTAAAAAGAAGAAAAAATACCTACTTAGCCGAATCAAAAAAAAACACATTGTCATTATTTTAATAATTGGGTTTTTCTCCGAATTGGTGCATCATCATCATCAAACCAGCCGAACGACGTCCACTGCTGGATATTAACCTCCCCTAAAAATAGCCACAATGACCGGTTGTATGCTGCCCACATCTAGCGTTTCATTTAGTTCATATTCGACGTAATCATTAAAGAGAATTGAATGTTATTTTTAATCCCCGACGCTAAAACGACGGGGTGTTTGTTGTTTGACGTGTCTGTGTGTGTGTGTATGTGTGTTTGTGTGTGTGTGTGTGTGTCTGTGGCATCGTAGCTTCCGAACGCATAAACCGATTTTGATTTGGTTTGATGGAAATCGGTTCAGAGGTTTCAAAGTTATCAGCTCTTTTGTTATGTTCTTCTTCTTCTTCTGCTGTCGGGGGTTACTTAAAATTTTTAATTTTGTGTTTTTTTTTATTGTTTACGGAAACCAAGGTAATAAAATCCATGATAAGTGATTTTTATAAACTCGCTTGTGCTCGCGAATTCGACCGCCCAAATATCGACTATCGCGAACACAGACAAAGATATTTAGTAAATAATAGCCTATATCCTTTCTTGGGGTTCAAGATTTACCCCATACCAAATTGCATCAAAATTGGTCTAGTGGTTTAGGCGTGAAAGGACAGACAGACTGAGTAATATTTATAATACTAGAATGGATTACACACATTCTACTCCAAAATATTGACTAATTAGTATTATAATAAGTGATGGTGATTTTTTTACCATGATACTATTATACTTTCATGAAATATTTAGAGGTAAGTCTTTTCTTTGGCCCTTGACAATACACATTTTCCGGCTTGTAATATGTACTGATACGCTAGACTATTAGACAAAAAATGTGTGTTATACGGAGTTCTGTGTTCGGATAGCCCCTTAAATTAAAATGAAATCAGCACATTCATTATTTCTAATAAAAAATATTACATAATTCCCTCCAGACCTATGTCAAAATTTGACAGCAATTGTCGCAGTAACAAATTAGTTTTAGCTACGGAACCATTCCCTTTATAACAATGTTTAACTGACATCATATCATGATGTTTAGGGTTCCTTAATTTTGTTAACATTTTGGACCCTTCGTTGAAATTATGGGATCGTATACCTCTGTTTATATGAAGGGTTTGTAGGGAGATAACAGGCTAATGGATCGATAAATCTTTGAGGTTAAGTAGAGCTTGACATGGATGGGTGAACATTTTTGCACCCTCAGTATTCACTCCAGCATGCATCCTTATTATTTTAGAAATCAAGTAACATTTATTTTGGAGTCTTGAATTCGTTCCCTGGCTAGAATAAAATGTTATTGGGTTCTAAGATTCAGGTCACATTCTAGTATTGTGCCTTGGTATATGACAGGTAAGGCTCGCCTTCTACCACAAGGCTTGAAAATAAAAAACGGCCTTCTAAGAGTCGGACTTCCACACGAAATTCCATACCACTCTACAATATTTTTTTCCATATTTTTTTTTTTTTTTTTTATTATTTTGTTTTTTAACGTCGGTAGTAATAATACACGCTCAATGAACATTTCAAGTGTCTACCCACTCCGATTCGAAGATATAGACCTGCGATAGACGGACGTACAAATAGCGGAATCTACGTAGTAACAAAAGTCCTAAAAAACATACATACACTCACGCCTTTTTCCCATGGGGGAAGGCAGAAACCACAGAACGCCACCTGTTACGATACTTACATACTTCTTTCGCCTCGTCCACGTTCATACATCTGTTCATACAAACACGCCGCGCCGGTTACAAGTCCTGCGCACGCGACCTTTCTGAGAAGGCGTCCTCGCCCGGCGTTGTCACTCACATCTGCCATTTAATCACTGTCACTATTTCACTCACATCTGCCCTTTTGTTAGTTACCCTACACTCATCACTTTCACTCATAAAAAAAACAATTGACTTAATAAGAACACTCATACACCTCTGCGACTTCTGCTTCCCCTTTCAAAGACAACAAGCGTGATGGTTACATACTAGAATTACACGGAACGTCTCAATAACAACAAACTTTTCATTGTATGTAATTTACGTAAAACAACCTCAAAAACAGTTTGAACAAACATCAGAAGTTGTAACGACAGGAACTTTTCATGAAAATTGTTAAAATTTTGAAAACTTTTCAGCGAGACACCGTTGTAGGCCGAACTGAGTTGTGTACAACATGACAAACATACAAATTATATTTTGGTTTAAGTTAGTTGAAACACAATCGACTGTTATATTTCGTTTTAAAAATTATTTGATGACAAACAAGTCCACAACGGCCCACCTGATGTTAAGTGGCCACCGCTGCTTATAGACATCTACAATACCAGGGGCCTTGCAAATGCGTTGCCATCCCAGAGACAAAGTTGAAATGTCTCATGTGCTTGTAATTACACCGGCACCCATACCCTTTAAACTGGAACTCAGCAACGTTGCTTTGCGGCAGAAATAGGCATGATGGTAGTACTTCCCCGGACGAGCTCCTTGACAAAGAGTTTTACTTTTTTTTACAGTTTCTGTTACTGCCTCGTTAGCCTAGTGATTCTAAGCGCGACTACTACGCTAGAGGTCTTGGGTTTGATTCCCAGGTCGAGAAAAAGCGTAATTAGGTTATTCTATGAAATTCTCAGTAGCAGCTCGGGATTAGGATTTGTGCCCGGTTAATTGCAATAGGCTCGTCCCCTATTACATGGGATCTAACAACGTACCGGCGAACTGTGGGTGTACATTGGTACACCTCTGCATAACCCTGTTGTAGGAAATACAGGTGTGATGGTTTTTTATGTTTACTAAAGGTTCAAGGGCCTACAGTACCTACTTCATAAAATAATTAAAATCAATTGAAATTCAGCTCAACGTGAAAGAGTTTAAAGCTTTGATTTATTTAACACCAACAAACTCCAGGTTTTCGTGCTAGCCGAAATGTCACGTAAGTGAAAATTACTAAAATGCACAAAATTTATTACGGAGTCGCGGAGTCGGTTTCTCTCCGGTTGAAATAAACGGGTAACAATAAAGTGGGCCAAGATATGTGTAATGTGTGTTATTTGGGAGATTGTTGGTTTATCTTTTTGATGGTTTTGTTTTGGTAAAATTACAAAAACACCATTTTTGCTCTACAAAAAATCGTTTCGAAATCGATTTTTTTCTTTTATCGTAAGAAAATAGTCACTCCTTATTATTATGCAACTTTATAGTTTTTTTGAAGCCAAATTTCTTGCTTATCTACCATTTCATTTTTCTTTTCGAATGATAGTTTAAATACCTGCTTCTTGCTTGGTCCTAAGCGCGACTGCTGCGCTAGAGGTCTTGGGTTCGATTCGCAGGTCGAGCAAAAAGTGTTATTGGGTTTTTCTATAAAATTCTCAGTAGTAGCTCGGTGTTAGGATTTGTGCCCGATTAATGGCAATAGGCTCGCCCCCTATTACATGGGGCCTAAATATACTGGCGAACTATGGGTCTACATTGTTACACCTCTGTATAACCCTTCGGGGAATATTGTATTAAATATAGTTTTTTTTTTTTTAAGTAACTGACTAGTAAGTACGTGACCTCCTTTATCGCGGCATCAGTGGCGATTTGAATGTCCTCGAATGCAGATATAGGGACACCTTTGGCACTGTAGTAAGTGGGCCAGCGTCTGGTCAGGAACTGGGTGTCGGTGTCTAAAATCCCCCATTTCGATGGGTTACTAGATCTACTTTATCCCAAAAACAGTAGCACAATTCTTTCCCTTCCAAATAATCACAACTATCCACCAAAATAAAAACTTAACGAGAAATATCCGCCATGAGCCATGACACACGGCTGTATCCTGTCATAAAATTTTATATTTTTATTTAACTCGATATCATTCGTTTAATTTTTGTCAAACGGTGAGTTGTCAGATACGCCACCATTTTTTATTTCTTTTCGACCGTAGTTTATTTGTATTGTCGGTAAATAAAATTATGGATGCCACTTTATTTTTTAATAGTTTGGGTATTGATGGTTTTAGTTTTTACGTTCTATGTAGTTTTTATTGGAATTGGGAGTGTTTAGCAAACATACAACATGGATGGCACAGTGGCTGATTGATAGGCTACTACGGTGCGTGTTACAGGTTCGATTCTCCCACGGAACAAATTTATATGACCTACAGATAATCGCTCCGGGTCTTTTGTTGTGTAGGTGAGTTTATGTAAAAAGTAGAAGTAGATAAATTAGGCAGACTAAAGTAACAATTTAACATTTAAAAAAGCCTTTAAATCGTTTCAACAAGGACGGTTTTTGCATTTTAAGTATAACTACTGATGTACAGTTTACCATACTGAATAACAATGACATGAAACTGCGATCACCAATCGACTTGGCAATAGCTTGGCTAATCTGAGTGTACACTTGCCAAGATCGTTCATTATAACTGACTATCAAGAGGTTAACGTCCAGAAATTGTCATTATACAAGATGATGTAATGTGTGTCAATGTTACTCTAGGAAAAAAATACAACAGGCTGTATATATGGAAGGATGGTTGTTACTCCTTAGCGCTTAAACGGATGAATGAAACATAACATACCATCACGCCTGTATTCCCCGAAGGGTTAGGCAGAGGTGTAACATTTGTACACCCATAGTTCGCCAGTATGTTTAGGTCCCATGTAATAGGGGCGAGCCTATTGCCATTAACCGGGCACAAAATGATGGATGAATGGAATCAAGACGAAGAAAGACGGCACGGTTGGTGCAGTGGCTGAGCGATTGGCTGCTGCGCTGCGTGTCCCGGGTTCGATTCCTGCACGGAACAAATATTTGTATGGCCTACAGATAGTTGCTTCGGGTCCGACTGTTTGTATATGTGAGTTTGTATGTTTGTAAACGCACCCACGACACAGGAGAAATTCCTAGTGTGGGGCGCACACATTGGTATAGATGCTCATCTAAAAAACATAGGATAATATAATAAATAATACCAGCCTATTTATTGACCTACTGCAGGGCGAAGGCCTCTTCTCACACAGAGAAGGCACGAGCATTGAACACCACGCTTGGTCAAGATGAATTGGTTGGAATATAGGATAGCTTTTTTTTTACACTTACAAAATTGTTACATCATAACGGTCAAATCAAAGCGATGCTGTAAGAAAACTAGCAAAAGTTCTCTATAAAATATTATAGCAAAAGAAAAACTTAACACTTTATCTAGTTTTTGTGTTCCTGTGCGATAAAATTCAAGACTTTGGCTTAATTTCGAAGTCCATGCAGACGAAGTCACGGGCTGAAGTTAGTATTGTATTAATACGATAATCATACGAAATGAAGACAGGTATTTAATAAAAAAACCTATATTCAACGAATTATGTTTGTCTGAAATTAAATCCAGGATAAGATATTGAAATAAAGTACCTAGTCATAATATCAATCGCTCGCATAACCTCGCTGTCGCTCAAGAAAACAGGACAAAATAAGATTCAAAAGTTTTAAGCAAACAACTTCAAAAACAAAAACAGAATCTAATCCTATTCTCTTAAAACATGTGTACTACCATTAAAAGCGAGTCACAAAGTCTGCAATGAAATAAATTCCGCATTATTGCAGATTTAACCCGATATAACCGGATTAAACTGGATATAAGCGGATCCGGGACGTCGCGCAAGTGACAGCGAGGGAATTACGGGGACATGTTCCGTCTGAAATTAAATGCGTGGCCACAATAGCTTGATGTTTTACGGGAAATTTCTGTGAATGTGGTGGCTATGCTGCAGTATTACTTTAGGACATGTTTTGAACTTTAATTTATTTCTTACTAGCTTCTGCTCACGACTTTGCCTGCGAAGACTGCAGAATTGAGATTTTTTTTGTACGGATGGGATGTCATCAAATGACTTCCCCCGCCCTGGGCGGGGCGGGAGTGAGTGTCGGACTTTTACTGACTAAAATCCACCCATGTTCCTTCTTTGCGTTCCGGGGGCGCGGTATCTCTTACGAACAACCCACAGAAAAAAACAAACGTTTGACAAAAAAAAAAATGCTGTTGTTTAGTTTTTGAGTGTGCAGTTATGTATGGTTCTTGTCTATTCTTCTCCATACGAAACTACTTCTTTGGAAGGGACATTTAAATTATTTTTTCTTGTATATGACGTTCAAAAGTTCCTTCTCATGACCTTATTGAAATAAATGATTTCACTTTTGACTTTTATTGAATAGTGTGTCTTTTCTTACTTCTCCGCTGATCTTTTCTGATTAAGTTGCGGGATCCAAGACATTTGAATCGTTTCTCCGGGACTCGTCGATCTTTTCTGGCGGTCTCCACTGTTGATTCTGGCTTGTAGTTGCAGTGGTTGGGAATAGTGTGGCGGGATTTTATTTAATTGCAGATTCATTTTTCAAAACCGACGAAAAACTTCAGATTAAAGATCAGGAACTGGATACCATGGTAAAAGTTTTCGTGACGATGTATCTTCCTACGCACACACCACACATACCATCACGCCTGTATTCCCCGAAGGGCTAGGCAGTGGTGTACGTACCTATGTACACCCACAGTTCGCCAGTATGTTTAGGTCCCATGTGATACGGGGCAAGCCTATTGCTATTAACCGGGCACCAATCCTAACTCCGAGCTGTTACTGAGAATTTCATAGAAAAACCCAATAACACTTTGCTCGACCTGGGGAATCAAATCCAATACCTCTAGCGTAGCAGTCGCGCTTAGACCACTAGGCTAACGAGGCAGTCAGTCTCCGTACAGGGAGTCTCTATCCACCCTCCGTTATTTCATTTTGTATATTAAGTGTTCGTGTGTAAATAAATCGTGTTGCAACAGATGTCAGGAATATTGCCATCCCTATGGCATATACAGTTTAATATGCAACGGCTGGTGACTGGAGATTCTTAGATAATAACAACATGATTGAGTAAAATTTTTAATCTTTTTCAATGCTTCTACGAAGATAAAAATGTTGGTTGGGATAGACTACATACATGACTAGTATTTTAAGTTACGTCTTCGGTTACCGTTTTGCTCTCGTGCGTCGTAGCGTGATGTTATATAGCTTATATTATTTATTAAAACTTTATTTACAAATGTAAAATAAAATACACCGTACAAAGGCCTTAGGCATTTTCTACCAGTCAACCTTAGGGTGATGCAGAGACAAAATATAGTAGGTGCAAAGAAGACGAACTGACAATTTCCAAGAATAAAATATAATAATAAATACATATATACATACATACAAACAATATATACAAAGTAGATAGAGATCAAAATACATAGGTGGAGAAATATAACAAACTAATTGTGAGACGAGTCTGCCAACTTTTTATGGAAGTATTCGCGAGCTTTTATCTTGAATGTGAACCGACTGGTGGCCATCCTGATATTCTGAGGAAGCGCATTCCAAAGGAAAACCGCCTGGACAAGAAATGGAGATTTAAAAACCAGTACGGTGAGAAGGACATCGTAGAAGACGATTATTAGAGGAACGAAGATTTTTACTGTGCGCGGAGCACAAGTATTGAAAGTGAGAAGTCAGATAAGAAGGAGAACTAGGTTTGTCTAAAAGGGAAAAGAAGATAAGCGCATTTAAACAAACAGACAGAAAATCTCTTCAAATTGTTTTTGTCTCTCATTGTAACAATATGAATGGAAAAGTCGCTTTGATATTTGCCAGAGCCTCGTTACGAACCCACAACCTCAAGGCTTTAACCATTGGGCCATCACGATATCGGAAAATAACTTCCATATTTCTATTTTTGAATACAAGGGTGCGAAATATTTATGCGGAACCCGTTACTTCGAAACGTGACTCCTGCTAACACATACAGATTCCTGTAAGAACAGTAAAAATTTGCTATGCATGGTATAATAATACGTTTAAAAAATACCTTATTTTGAAATGGATATGGCCAGATGTGTGCTTAATATTGAGCTTTGGTTTTCAACATATAGTACGTTATATATTGCAATTTTGCATCTACTTATTTTAACTTCATGCAACATACAGTTCGGTCATGTTGAGAGGATCAGTGAAAGGCGACTAACAAAAGAGATTTATATGGCAGATGTGAGTGGCAACGCCGGGAGGGGACGCCCTAGAAAGAAATACCCTGACCTTATTGGTGTGGTTCTTCAGAAAGGTCGGGTGCGCAGTACTCGTAACCGGCGTGCTTGTATGACCTGATGTATGAACGTGGACGAGGCGAAAGGAGTATATAAGGATCGTAGCAGATGGCGTTCTGTGGTTACTGTCTACCCCCATGGGAAAAAGGCGTGATTCTATGTATGTCCTCAAGTCACCTAGTGTTTTTAACAAGTGAAGATAACCAACCATCACGCCTGTATTCCCCGAAGGGTTAGGCAGAGTACACTCACAGATCGCCGGTAGATTTAGATCCGATGTAATAGGGGGCGAGCCTTTTGCCATTAACCAGGCACAAATCCTAACTCCGAGCTGCTACTGAGAATTTCATAGCAAAAACCCAATAACATTTTGCTCGACCTGGGAATCGAACCCAGGACCTCTAGCGGAGCAATAAGGCTTAGGACCGCAAGGCTAACAAGGCATGTGAAGATACAATAATAATATGCAGGAAGATAAACCAACATTCTAAATGAATGGATGAGTGACCAAGCTTCGTGCACTAAATTAATTTCTGATTCAACTCAAAATCTCTGTGGGACGGTCCTGTTAATTGGGACATTTGAACTATTAAGTGTGGTTACTATAGCGTGAGGGATTTAAAGGATTTGAATTCTCTTTAGATCAAATATGTAGTCTTTAATTTTCCGGGATAGTTGGAAGAGAACTTTATGTTATTTAAATACTAGCTTCATCATCATCTACTTAGCCTTTTGCCAACTATGTTGGGGTCGACTTCCAGTCTAAACGAATGCAGCTGAATACCAGTGTTTTACATGGAGAGACTGCCATTAGTAAGTTTTGTCAGACTTTCTGGTTTCTGACTCTCCGTAACTACTATCAAAGATCTACGAATGACAGCCGAGACCAACAGCTTTACGTGTTTTCCGAGGCACAAGAGTGTCACACCACGAACTTCCAAACTCCGGGCTGCTACTGAGAAATTCGTAATGGAAAAACCCAATAACACTTTTTGCCCGACCCGGGAATCGAGCCCAAGACCCCGTGCTCATCAGTCGCGCTTGCGACCACGAGACCAACGGGGCAGTCATTTAAATACTAGCTTCTGCCCGCGAATTCGTCTCCGGGAATCATTAATTTATTCGGGATAAAAAGCCTATGTCCTATTCTAGACTATAATCTATCTCTTTTAGCCGTTCTCGCGTGATTGAGTAACAAACATCCTCTAAGTGGTTTTAACGCCCGGTATGATTAGTCCACCTTAAAACAAAACTCTTATCTATACCAGTAACATAAAGAGGTAATGTTTGTGAGGTTGTAAAGGGGTAGTCTCTGGATCTACTGAACCGATTTCGAAAAGTCTTTCACCCATAGAAAGCCACGTTATTTGCGAGTGTCATAGGCCTGTCATAGGCATATATATACCATCACGCTACGACACACGGGAGCGGAGCGGTAACCAAAGACATTACTTAACACTCAAATCGCACACACACAAATCGCAGGCAACATCTAGTTGTTAATAAAAAGGGTATATTTTTTATCCAGAAGTTACTTATCTCTTATCTAAAATATAAATGATTCTAAAACATATCCCCTTGTCCACAGAGTACACTTCAAGGCAACAGCAGACGACGATTACGCTGACTTCACCTGCGAAGCTAGACACGAGGCCTTACAACGAGATAGTCCCATGAGAAGCACTGTTCAGCTCAGCGTATTATGTAAGTGTTTTATTATGTCATTTGATGGCGAACAAACCCACGGCCCACCTGATGTTACGTGGTCACCGCTACCTATGGACATCTGCAATACCAGAAGCCTTGCAAATGGGCTGCCATACCAGAGACCAAGTTCAGATGTCTCATGTGGCTGTAATTACACCGGGACCCGTACCCTTCAAACCGGAACACAGCAATGCAGCTTTGCGGTAGAAATAGGTATGGTGGTAGTACATCCCCGGACGAGATCTTTCACAAAGAAAATAAAAATATTATCCCGACCGGATTTCGGCCACAGCGATCAATCTCAAGTACAAGTGTGTGTTCAATCACAGGTGTACTCCCTCTTCCCTAACTCTCATAGTCCGATGAGGGCAATCCGACACGACTGGGGAGAGATCAGGCGCAGGACTAACGGATTTACGTGCTTTCCGAGACACAGCTCGCACGCTACTTTGGCATTTTATGATAATAAACCCTTGTATGTTACTATTTCCTTGTAATATTTCATTACGTGCTAGCTTTGGTTTTTTCATCCACATTCAGTTACGTCTTTGGTTACTGCTCCGCTCCCGTGGGTCGTTGTGTGATGTAATATAGCATATACTATTCCTCATAAATCTAGCTATCATACACAGAAAGATTTATCCAATCCGACTGATATTTCCAGATATTAAAGGATCTAAACAAACAAACAAAAAAATCCTAAATTTTATTATATGAGGATAGATTTGTAATGTAATGATGTGATGTAATAAGTAATGAGAGTAATAATAACATTATTACATCCCCCGCGTGGATGATATTTCTATCACAATCGGATCAAATTGGGACGCAGTCTCCTGCTGTGAAATAAAATATAGGTACTAACTGGAATCCTGGCTGTCTTTGAAACCGAATATTATGTACGTTTCGATTTCTAGATTAGATTAGTATTTCGAATTACCTTTTTTTACATAATGATTGTGACATGACAACTTGAAAAATAATTGATTTTTAAAAATTGTATACTTCTATTGGGTAGATGACACCACTAATCAATTGCCATACTTTTTATGAGCTGTCGCAATCATGATTTGGTATGACAATACTAAACTTCAATATTATTAATTTTGATGTGTGATTGACGTTCAAAAGTGCCATATAATGGTCTAATTGATATAAATGATTTGACTTTGACTAAACTATGACGTCACTTTTTTTGACATTTCAATTCATTAACTATTTATTGATTTTAAAGCAACTAAAATTTAATTTTATAGTTATTAAAAAATTAATTGGGTTTTCAGGGGAAAAATAAACAGTTATTTGGAGTTATTGTTTAATGGTGTCATCTACCCAATTAGTAATTATTTTTTAACAAATGATATATCATTACTATATATTATAATAATCGTCCGCGTCAAACTTAATAATTATTATTATCCCACAGGGAATGTACACATTTTTTTCGGGATAGTCTTTTATGATAATAGATGGCGCTACGTGTATTTCGAATCATGAATGGATTTTAAATTTAACCGACATTTAGGCGGACGAAAACGCGGGCAAAAGCTAGTTTTGACAACACTCCCTCACAGTTTCAAGGCAGCCGGCTATGAAAACAGCCAATACTTGTACTTCAGCCAACTGATCTCCTTTAAAACAACTCTTCCACATCGCAGAACAAATTCGCAACTCTCAAAGGTTTGTTTTCTCCTGACGACACAGCCACGACAGGCATGAATTATTAATAAACTGTTCGATTGAGTTCGCTAGTTCAACGTTTACATTCAACGATGTTACTGTGATGTGCAACGCCATCTAGTGGTGATGTTTGGAAGCTCTGTTTGTTTATCGTTTTGTTGATTTTTTGACATGTCTTTACTTCTTTCTGGGCAGTTAGCTTAGCCTTGCTTATTCAGACAAGCGCGTCTTTTCAAAAAAGATTTACCATCATAACGAATATTGACAAGACAAGACCTCTTCTAATACAGATAATGCATTAGCTTTGATCACCACGCTTGCTCAAGGCAAATTGGCGATTTCAGATTTACTTTTATTCTTGGTGTTTTTATTTTTTTTATAATAAAATAAAGCCCGTTTTGTCAAGGGTGACGAACCTTTTAGCGTTCCCAAGATTAGAGCGTACAAACAAACAATAATAGAATAGATTAGTCCAGATTTCCTCACAATGTTTTCGTTCACCAATGTCAGTGATGTCCAAGATAAACTTAGAAAGTACATATGAATTCAAATGTCACATTGGTACTTGCCATTCTCATTAAGAAAAAATAAATAAACAGGTTTTATATTTACTTTTTCTGCTTGAAAAAACAAAATTAAGTTGAAAGTCTTTATACCTTCATGTAACTCAAGTTGGCACATGTTTTCTTAATAGTTCCAACCCAGAATTTAAATAGGGGAAACTCGGCTAAAATGGAATAGAGAATGTAAGTTTTCTTCCTTTATTCCTCAGCTTTAATTTCGAATTTTAGAACTGAGAATCGTGTTGGGAAATTCTTATTTCTTCATTGTGCAAGTCTGAAGAAAATAGAATGTCTGATTTACTATTTAAAGGACTATTTTGTATCTTCATTCGCTGTGAATATTCCGTTTCTGGTGAGATTCCGTTTAGTAATTAAACTAGAATAATGTAACCAGGACTTTGTTAAAACTTGATTGAAAAGAGTGTCCGTGGAGTTTCTTGCTCGTTCTTCTCCATAGAGACCTATGTTTTGGAACAAGCAACTAGCTTCAACTTTTTGACTAATTGACCGACTCCTCGAATTCAAATGTGCCTAGAGATGGTTAATTGATATAAAACGCTTTGTCTTTGATTTTGTAATCAAAACCTAGCAGAACTAAATAACACTTGAAGACTTACTGAAGTTTTGATTTTCTGTTGTTTTGCTATTAATTTAAGGGCCTCCGATCGACGATCGATTTTTTTGTCGGTGAGAACATTATTATGAATTTGAATATACCAACGCACACGTCCTACAAAAAATCGGGCCCACAAAACTATGGATCTATTGAATCAGTTCGATAATCGGTCCTACAAAAAAACTTTTTAACAAATAAATTGAACTGCCTAAAAAACAAACAAACAAACTCTTCAGCTTTATAATATTAGTATAGATAAAAAAATAGATATATTTACGCGCCGATTTGAGAACCTTCTCCGTTTTTTTCGTCGGTTAAAAAGACGGTTGGTTTGGTTGGTCATTTTTAGTGGTAAAAATGGTTGCTAAATGTACATAACTAAACACTTGGCTCATACAGGACACAATACTGCATATCTCTTAACAAATCCCAATACCGATATGATTAGAGAGAAAATGTGCGTAAAATCGCTTCGTACGCGGAATAAATTTCCTCAAAAGTTTAAAACCAGAACCGAATCCACCAGTATCTCGATCTCGAAATTCGTTCTTAAAAAAAAACATTCTCTTTTAAAAGGAGGCTCGTCGTTGCTTCAAAGGCCTAAAAGTTACAATCGAAATTGATCAGGCTCAAAATTTTCGACTTGGAATCGTACGCAATTAATTCCCCCACCATCGAATAGCGATAAAGTCAATAGGGGGACATCGGGGAAAGCAAACATTGCCAGTGCCGGTTTAAATGGAAAATTAATAATTCATGGCTCTAAGTCCGTGTCCGCTTTGGTCGTGTCGTTGCGTTCGAGTGGGCTGTTTGCTTTACCCCAACCTACCCTGCAAAAATGTAATTTGTTGGAAAATTATGATTGGATTCTGTTTGTTGCAAATATTTTTTTTTTTACGTTGATTTTTGAGTTACGGTTCAGGTAGCCTTGGTTTTGATTCCCAGGTTGAGCAAGGTGCTATTGGGGTTTTCTATGAAATTCTCAGTAGCAGCTCGGATTTGTTCCCGGTTAATGGCAATATGCTCGCCCCCTATTACGTACCATCACGCCTGTATTCTCCGCAAGGTTAGGCAGAGGTGTACCAATGTACACCCACAGTTCGCCGGTATGTTTAGATCCCATGTAATAGGGGAGAGCCTATTGTCATTAACTGGGCACAAATCCTAACTCCGAGCTGCTACTGAGAATTTCATTGAAAAACCCAATAGCATTTTTTGCTCGACCTGGTAATCGAACCCAAGACCTCTAGCGTAGCAGTCGCGCTTAGGACCACTAGGCTAATGAGGCCCCTTAGTACATAAGACCTTAAACATACCGGGGAACTGTGAGTGTGGGTACATTGGTACACCTCTGCCTTACCTTTCGGGGAATACGGGCGTCATCGCGGTGGCGTGGTGATACAGGTAGCTATATCTGTTTTCTGAAGAGTGTCAGACTCTTACTGGCTAAAACCCATTCGTGTTCATCCTAATGCTCTTAGCGTTCCAGGGCGCGCTGAGTCTTTCGAATAGATACTGCAACCCTGCCTCCTGGCAGGGTTGAAGTTGAAACAGTAGTTGGGTTATAGCTCTGTTTAACTTATCGACTCTCTGACAATGGATTAGTATCAACGTATTCTAGGAAAACAGTACATAAGTCAGGAAAATGGTGTCATAAGCAGCTGTGACAAAATACTTAAGAAAATTAATTAGCTCTAATAATTTTTTGCTCATAAATATTCATTCAGTTCAAGTAATAATTATGTTATTAAATATCTTGGTGTTTCATTATGAGCTTGCTAAATTCCATCGTAAAATTACATTGAGCACTTTGTTTTCTTTCCCCTATGCTCGGCTTACATAGCGTAGTGATGGGACAGTGTTGATTCGATACTTTTTAATTAAGTTTAAATTCGTTAAAGTTTTTCTTGATATTTTATTTTTGACAATATTTAGAAATGTTCCAATGGAATCTTTGGTATTCTTAATGTCTTTAAAATATTGAACAGCTAATAAATCGACAAGAATGTGGTTTCTGTAAATTGAACTAGTCCTTTCCACTTCAAAAAGTAATAGTAAACCTGAAGGAAGAATCAAAGATTTTCCGTAAATTTAATATCAGTCCCTTGAGTCTTGACCTGGTGCTCTTCTGTTTGATCCCTTTTAATTTCAGTTTAAATCTATCTTTCTCTCTCTCATCAATATCCATGGCGACATTTTTATAAGTCCCCAAAAAGCCTTTAACGAAATGAAATCTTTTTTTTTCTTACCGCAAGTAACAAGATTTACTGAAACTCCGAATTAAATTTTGTTGTTCTGTATTTTATTTTCTTGAAGCAAGGTACCTTAATTGATTGAATAAGGCGTTACCTTACGGGAATTTCTTGTAAAAATAATGGTTGTCGGATATACTTTTTCTTTAGGTCCAGGACAAGGCAGGATTAATAAATCAAATAAGTTTGGTTAGATAAAGGTTGGATCTAATCTCAGGGTTAAGGTCTGTGGCTTTTTCAAATCTTATTTCGAAGACGATGGATGTAAAAAGTTTTGTTACTAGACGTAGGAAATGGCGGCTCGTTGGCCGACTTGAGAGGTTAATAAATCAGAAATGACGTATCTGAAGGTCGAATATCATTTTCAAGGACTTTGCGTGTTACATTTTTTTGTAATTTACACGTTATGATAAGTGACTGGGCGGGTCTTGTCTGCCGAATGTTGGATGAGTTGTTAGCCCCCATATCGCAAGACTTGAGTCCTGATATAGCTGGATGGGATCCTGGCAGATAGGAAAGGATAGTAGGAAGACTTGGATGACTTCCCCAAGAGTTGGCGATATAAGACTTAATATCGAGAGAAGTCGAAGTAATAAAGGGAGACCTCTACAAAGTACTTGACCATTAAAACAGCAAAAAAATACTATAAAACAAAATGAGATTAGACATGTATAAAGAATTGAGTTTTCTATGAGCGAAAGAACAGTTTTCTCTTTAATAGTAACACATAAGTAATATTTTTTGGCAAATATTAATATAACCAAACTCTTATATTTTATTGCATAATCTATACTTATAAAGTTGACCTTTTAAAAATATCGACAACTCAAAAGTTTTTATCGACATCGCCCCTTCTCTATCACACATATACGCTACAGGGGGTGAAGTATTTTAAAAACACAAAAAAAAAACATGAAATAATAAAAAATTAACAACACATGCCCCACAAAAACAAAAGCGTTCAACATAAAGGGAATAGACAGGAAAGTAAAATAGCCCTCAGCCAATCAGAGAACAGAGAAAAAACCTTGCCATTGTAATAATTTTACACAATAACAGAACACTTTTGTGAATTTTGATAATATTTTTATTACGTTTTTTATGCGTTATTTTCGTAATTAAATAAAGGATTTTGACGGTTATTTCTTTTTGATTATAAAGCTTAATTTTTTTGAATGAGAAAAGATCAAAAGATGTCTATGTCAGGTTTCAAGACCCTAAGAATTCAAGTTGCGCTTAGAATCACTAGGCTACTAAAAAGGCTTTGATTACTGCTCCGCTCCCGTTGGTGGTAGTGTGAAAAACGAGCCATATAACGCCAAAAGATTTGTTCAATGTTACTTAGTGCCTCGTTAGCCTAGTGGTCCTAAGCGCGACTGCTACGCTAGAAGTCTTGGGTTCAAATCCCAGGTCGAGCAAAGTATTATTCAGTTTTTCTATGAAATTCTCAGTAGCAGCTCGACGTTAGAATTTGTGCCCGGTTAATGGCAATAGGCTCGCCCCCTATTACATGGGACCTAAAACATACCGGCGAACTGTGGGTGTACGTTGATACACCTCTGCCTAACCCTTCGGGGAATACAGGCGTGATGGTATGTTACTTAGTTTGATGGACAGTATGCGAAGTTAAGGGCTATGTAATGTGTCTTAACATCCCGTATACCTACGTAAGTCATTTCTTTCTTTCTCTAACTCTTTCAAAATGGGAACAAAGTCTTAGCAGTATTAGTCATGTTTTATATAATTTAAGACTGGTATGAACAATTTTATCCGAATTATAATAAAAGTTAAACATACCGAACATGAGTGAAGTTTTACAGCGTAACATTGTGTTTCGTTGTTTGGCTGCGTATCACACCGACACGAGCCTTATAATAACATAATGTAAGTTTATCTTGGATATCACTGACATCGGTGAAGGAAAATATCGTGAGGAAACACACATATCATCACGCCTGTATTCCCCGAAGGGTTAGGCAGAGGTGTAACAATGTACACCCACAGTTCGCCGGTACGGTTACGTCCCATGTAATAGAGGGCGAGCCTATTGCCATTATCCGGGCACAAATCCTAACTCCGAGCTGCTACTGAGAATTTCATAGAAAAACCCAATAACACGTTTTGCTCGACCTGGGAATCGAACCCAAGACCTCTAGGCTACCGAGGCAGTTAACGTGAGGAAACCTAAACTTATATTTAATTTAAGAGTAAAATCGCCAATCCGCTTCGAGCAAGAACATGTAAAGCGTATGAGGATAGGCCCGGTGGTGGGTGTGGTGGCGTCCTGGACGTGATTCCCAGATCTGGCAAAAAAATTATTACATTTTTCCATTACGAATTTTTTAGTAGCATCCCGGAGTTTGGAAGTTGGTGGTGAGAAACCGCTATGCCTCGGAGAGCACGTAAAGCCCTTGGTCCTGCGCCTGATCCCTTCCCGGTTGTGACGAATTGCCGTCCCATTTGACTATGACTGTTAGTGAAGAGGGAGTGCACCTGTGGTTGCGCACACACTAGTGTACTATATCTCCTGCGTACTTGGCTAGTGTCCATTGAGATTAGCCGTCGTGCCAGAATTCGGTCTGGCGAATATTATTATTATTTTAATAAGCCTGCCGTACTTACCTACCAAGATTTACCTAAATTGCTCTTGTTATTATTCTATTAACCTAAATGATAACAAATCGAAAAGAGCTTTAATACAATAACATAAGAATGCTTTTCTTACACTGTCATTGATCAAATATCATTCACCCTCGCACATAAAGATTTGAACCTTACGTCATAAACTTTACGGGCTTATGTCGAATGTATTGACAATGCAAATAAGTGTTTTACCATTGAAATGAAACAATAACATTGCTCGAACCGATTTGCCTTTTATCGTGTCTCGAGTAAGCTGGTTCGCTTTGGGTTTTCTATTAAAATGGTAAGTTTCTTTTGTTTTCGACGGTACTAGTTTTCTTTTTAGGCTTTTCTGTAAAGGAAAAATAAAGAAAATCAAGCCTATATACCTTTGACAAAAGGTTTTAAATCTTTTTCTATGAAACACCACAATAACCAACCAATCTAGTTTCAAAGAATCATCATCGTCTACTTAGCCTTTTCCCAACTATGTTGGGGTCGGCTTCCGGTATCACCGAATGGAGCTGCAAACAAATGTTTTATATGGAGCGACTGCCTATCTAACCTCCACTACCCAGTTACTGGGCACCACGATATGTCTTGTTTAGAATGGTTGTCAGACTTCCTGGCTTCTGACTATCCGTAACGACTGCCAAAGAATTACGAATGACATCTGGGACCAACGGCTTTACGTGGTTTCCGAGGCACGGGGGTGTCACACTACCAACTTCCAAACTCCGTGCTGCTACTGAGCAAATCCTAATGGAAAAACCCAATAACACTTTTTGCCCGACCTGGGAATCGAATTTGGGACCGCACGCTCATCGGTCGCGCTTGCGACCACGAGACCAACGAGGCAGTTAAAGTTTCAAAAAATAGAATAATAATATGATAGAATTAGAATTCAGAGATTTTATCTTGCTACTACTATAAATGCCTATGTTTGGAGGTATCGATGTCTATTACTTAATCACTCCAGAACGGCTGAACGGATCTGGATGAAATTTGGCACTGAGATGAATTATAGTCTGAAATAATAATAATCTACTTTTTATCCCGTTTTTGTGTTTTCATGGGATAATTTAGGATTTTTGCTTAATTCTTAAGTAGGTACATACTTACTTCAGAATCGTCTGCACATGCAGACGACGTCGCGGGCAATGGCTAGTTTACTCATACATATGAAACCTAAGGTGAAGTGTCGCGGTATTTTGTATACATTTAAAAACAAGAAAAGGCCAATTGTAAGCAGTATCTTGTAACAAAAATGCCACAGCTTTCTTCATTCTTTTTGTACGTATTGTACAGTGGCAACCAAAAGTCCATAAGCAATGTCACAAAGTAATAGTTTGACGTTTAGTTTGACTTGCGAGTTTTTATTTTCAAGAATAGACACAACAAGATTGTAGCTCATTATACTTTGTAATTTTATTATTATTTATAAGTTTTGTGTTTATGTTAATTATTAATTCAAATAAATACAGATAAATTGTTCCTGACACAAAAACAAAAGACACAGCGCATTCTATCACTCCCACAATTTACATTTATTTATTTATTAAAACTTTGCACATAATGTAAATAATACACTGTACAAAGGCGGACTTAATGCCTTTCAACATTTCAACAGCGAACTGCTCTTCCGAGCAAAACTCAACGCAGAAACTCAATTACAATTACGCTTCGGTGTGACAGGCGTCCTACAAGTAACAAATTCGTCGTTTCTCGGTACAATGCCCTCTTAATTACAAACGCTAGACTTGACATGCGTATTACTTGCGTACCGCGCACCGCGTACTACGCGAGATTTGCCATACGAATAGGGTTAGCATATTGGATTCGGAAAGTTTTTAAACAAATTAATTCGGTGTTGTAGAATTTTCATGGGAAGGGTTTCGAAAGTTGGAAGGATTATGTGTTTGGCGGTTAAATGAATTTAAGGAGTTTGGGGGTTTAGTAACGCGACTTTGTTTTTCTAGCTCTTTCGATATAATGTAGATTTATTTCTATGGCAAACAAGCCGACGGCCCACCTCACGTTGAGTGGTCACCGCTGTCTAAACACATCTGCAATACCAGAGACCTTGCAGATGCGTTGCCATACCAGAGACAAAGTGGAAATGTGTCATGTGCCTGTGATTACACCGGCACCCATACCCTCAAAACCGGAACACAGCAACGCTGCTTTGCGAGGTATGGTGGTAGAGCTTTCTCGGACGAGCACCTTCACAAAGAGCTCTACTATTATATATATTTGTTTATTAATCTTCCTACCATTTTTTGTTTGCGGTAAAGAGAGGAGAAACAAGACTAGAACAACAAGAAAAGCCGTACTCACACGTTATTTAAGTGTTACGGTTGGTACCTATATAACGTGTGACTGCGGCTTTTCTTTTGGTTCTGTCCTTGTTTATTTCAGTTCCCTGAAAATCTTGTTCCATACTTTTTCAGCGTCATTTGTTTTTATCGTACTCGGATCTCGGGTCTTTTTATTATTTATGCAAATCACACAAATGACATAATTATTTACAAAAATAAACGTGAAGTAATTAGAAATCCTCAATACTATATAAATACATCACTTACAGGCATGCACAACATTCTTATTGAAAGGTAATTAATGAAAATATAACATCCTACTTCCTACTAATATTGCATACCATCACGCCTGTATATGAAAGGTTAGGCAGAGGTGTAACAATGTACACCCACATGTATGTTTAGGTCCCATGTAATAGGGGGCGAGCCTATTGCCATAAACCGGGCACAAATCCTAACTCCGAGCTGTTACTGAGAATTTCATAGAAAAACCCTATAACACTTTTTGCTCGACCTGGGAATCGACCTTCTAGCGTAGCAGTCGCGCATAGGACCACTATGCTAACGAAGCAGTTAGTTCCTAATAATATTATAAATGTGAAAGTTTGTGAAGATGTTTGTATGTTTGTTTGTTTCCCAATAACACGTAAACCGTTAAACAGATTTTGATGAAAATTTTCACATAGATAGACTTTTTAATGGATTATTAACACATAGGATACTTTTTATCCCGGTAATATGTTCTCTTGGGATAATAGGTCAACTTTAATGTTGGAGAAGTTTCTTTTTATACAGGCGAAGACAGGGACAGAAACTAGTTAAATGGAAAGTAAAATTACCTTTTATAAAATACTAGGCTCTTCCCGTGATTTCATCCGCGCGTGGATATTTTCACCCTTGTTAAGTAACGTCTTTGGTTACTGCTCCGCTCCCGTGTGTTGTAGCGTGATTTTATATAGCCTATGACCGTAATAAACAACGCAACTTTTCATGGGTAAAAATTTCAAAATCGGTAGATACAGAGATTACTCCTTACATCCTCACAAACTCACAAACTTTACCTCTATATATAATATTTGTATAGATTACTCGTACCAACCTTATTTTATGACATTATAGATTTTTGATCTTGACATTGATTTATTTCTTTCTAATACCCACTACTTGTATCTACCCCGTTGGTCTCGTGGTTGCAAGCGAGTTTGTGAGTTTGGACGTTTGTGGTGTGACACACCCGTGTCTCGGAAAGGACGTAAAGCCGTTAGTACCGGCTGCCATTTGAAGATCTTTGACTTCGTTACGGATAGTCAGAAGTCATGAAGTCTAACAAGCAGTCTAACCAAGAGGTATCGTGTTGCCCAGTAACTGGGTTGTGGAGGTCAGATAAGCACTCACTCCATGTAAAACACTGGTATTCAACTGTACCCGGTTAGACTGGAAGCCGACCCCTAACATAGTTGGGAAAAAGGCTAAGTAGCAGATGATGACCCACTACTTGTACCATAGAAGCTCACACATTTACTGTTTTGTCTTTAACATTTTGGTGCTGCCTAACATTGGCCACTAAATAATCACTACTAACAAAGGTCAAAGGAGAATATTTCCTCAAGGCTACCGATCGTACCAACCCTGCGCCGAACTTAATTATTCTAAGGGGAACGGAATGGTACAGACGGGAGGGGAAGTTGAATCTGAGACTCCATCTTTTAACTGTCACTTTGTTACATTCCTCTATGTACGTACACATACTGTACCTTTTGCCCATAGCTTCGTTTACAATATTGCTTGATTAGTTAGTTTGTTACTTTGGGATGTGTTAAAATCAATAAGTACTGATTTTTAACCTCCGACGCAAAAACGAAGGGGTGTTATAAGTTTGACCTGTCTGTGTGTGTCTGTGCGTGTGTCTGTCCGTGGCATCGTAGCTCCCGAACGCATGAACTGATTTTGATTTATTATTTTTTTGTTTGTTTATATTAGTCGGGAGTGTTCTTAGCTATGTTTGATGGAAATCGGTTCAAAGCTATTAATCTCTAGCATCAACCGGTCTATTCTGAAAAAATGTATCTTTGTGAATTTAGAGTGAAGTGAGTTTAAGGTGAGCTTTCCATTCCTAGCATCGGGTTGCTCACATTAAGGTCAATTTCCTTAAATATTACTGCAGGTGGGATAACACAAATCGCCTAAAGTTCAGGGAGATTTCGACAGAATAGACAGGCTGGTTATCCAAATAACATATTTGTAATCAAAGTTGACAATAAATACACAAAAACGATCCTACACCATTGTCTAAGCCCCATTCAATCCAGATCAAATCGCCCAGAAACGAACGCAACACAAAGAGGTATACGGGGTCGTACACTAAACACGGTCCATACACGGCCCATCATAATATTATATACTCAATGGATCATATCGCATGAATTGACCCCTCCAATCGAGAAAGCATATAAAACTATTCAAGCTTAAATATCGAGGGTTCCGTGATAAAAATAAATCGCTTTTAACCCTCGTAGTGACTTGAGAAGGTAATAGTTATGGTGTAATAAGATATTTGTGCTTCAAAGTGGGTTTTGCTATTTATGGTAGTTACTAGTGAGAGTTTTTTTAAAGGTCGTTAGGTAGAAGTATGGGATTATTCAGATTGGTTGATTCTTTAAGTACAATTTATTTTGTAGTTTCCTAGTGAAAGTCAAAGTTGAAAGCATTTATTTCGGTGTAACCACAGGCACATGAGACATTTCAACTTTGTCTCTAGGATGGCAATACGTTTTCAAGACCTCTGGAATTTCAGATGTTTATAGGCAGCGGTGACCACTTAACATCAGGTGGACACTGGGCTTGTTTGCAAATAAGGAAATTTTAAAAAATCAAGGAGCCAGTCAGTTAGTCAGAAAGTTGAAGCTGGTTGCTCGTTCTAAAACGTAGGTAGGTCTCTATAGAGAAGAAACGAGCATGAAACTCTAGGACACTCTTTTTTTTGGTCTTTACAAAATGTGTTTCAATGCTGGCTTTGATATTGGTTATGTTCATGATCGTGGACTTTCTACCATCAGATGGCTGCCTGCTTTTTCGCTACTTAATGAACTAGAATAGACGTATTACTTCTTACTTTAGCAGCCCACAAGAAGCGATGAATGATCAAATAATAAAAAAACCGATTTATTATCATACTACTGTAAGGCCTTTTCTTACACATAAGGCACGAGGATTGATCACCACGCCTGCTCAAGGCAGATTGGTGATTTCAGACTTATATTAAGTAGAAGTTCAGGTTTCTTCACGAGAATAAACAAGGTAAACTTGGAAAAGGGGCGACGAAAGTTTGGTGTTAAATATTTATAATTAATCTTGTCTATTCATTGGATATAATGCCATAATTCAGTTCCATTGAGCTCTTCTAAAATACAATATTAATCATTCCACGCGAAGCCATTTATCAAAATTTAACCCAAAATACGAACGCAGTCAGTGAGCAAATTTATATTTTTAAGACGAAATGATTTACAGTGTAATCGCACAAACAAATGATATGATCCCGAAGATAAGGATCGCTTTAATATTTTTCTTAAGGAACCCTTGTTAATAATGTTACGGAACCCCGTTTCTGGGGTTAATGAACTCTTGTCGAAGGCAATTTTCCTGTACACTCGTTCGGAAAAGTGTTTCTTTGTGGTAAAAAATCTTTATGAGTATTTTTTTTTCTTTTGATCATTTTCAGCGTCTTTTGTTGCGAGGAGGGATTTTTAAAACAAAAGAGTTGTATGCGTGGCATGTCAGTCGGGAAAAGTGAAGGATAGCATTAATTTTTTTATCTTTTATTTCACCTGTTTTATTTTTAATGCGCTGTTGAATAAAATATTCCTTGTTGTTCTGTTATTTTTTTTTCTTTTCTACGAGATTAGATAGACAGATTTCATTTTATTTCGTACTTTTTAGGCGAATCGTTTCGGTTTCAGATACAATAAAATGTATTAAAAATAGCCTTCGTGTAAGACTACAGATACCTATTCTGTGTTATTATCATCATTATCACCATATCAGCCGTAGGAGTCCACTGCTGGACATAGGCCTTCCCATAGATTTCTAAAAGACCGGTTGGAAGCTGCCTTTTCATCCAGGGTTTTCCTACGGATTTGATGAGGTCGTCGTTCCAGGTTGGGGCGGACGTCCTTTGCTGAGTTTACGGGTGCATGGCCATTCCAGAACTTTGCGACCCCTTTATAATGAGTGGAAGGAATATCATAACGAAAATTTTTTCAATAGATTCAGTACATGGTTTAAGCTAGACCCTCCTAGACATGAAAAATGAAACAATAACGCAACACCTTCACGATCAAAACAATATGCAGCAGCTGATCTTTTAAATATCCGACGAAAAAATGTTGCCGCTGAAGCGTCATTATTTACGGCGAATATTTGTTCCAAACGGGAATCGAACACGTGCCACGCACCGTAGCACCCATTCCGCACTCCCGTGCCGGCAAAAAAATATTTCCAGTAAACAAATTAATTAATATATTTCCATATCTAAAACTTCTGCGTTCGGTTGTACATCATGACGTCACTCCTATTTTCTACATAAATCATTATCTGATATTTTGTTTACCACTCTGCTGAGGTACCAAAAAATTAACAAGTAGCTGCTCTACGTAGTGCCACGTTATGTCATTGTTTTTATGAAAACTGAGATGACAGCTAATAAAGACTTAGATCCCAGTCGCCAGACCCACGTCACTCAAGCATGGCTGAAATTTAGAAAATTGATTGATAAATAATATGTAGTTAGGTATGTATGTGTACTTGCTAGTTTCATTACTGGGCCATTTTTTTGGTGTCATGTGTAAAAGGTACCGTTTTTTTTTAAATGTATGACAGATAAGCTGACGGACCACCTGATGTTAAGTAGTCACAGCTGCCCAGACCTGAAGCTTTGCAAATGCGTTGCCATCACAGAGACAAAGTTGAAATGTCTCATGTGCTTGTAATTTCACCGGCACACCCGTCAAATCGAAACACGGCAACGCTGCTTTGTATAACAATTATGACTCCTCTATCTATTCTCAAAATTTCATTAAACTACAATGACTATAGGATCTTAGACTATTAGAATTGTTTCGAAGAAGAAAATTATGCTGCGCTAATCTAAAACTGTTGATATTATAAAGCAACACTAGCTTATGCCCGCGTTAAGTTACGTTTTTGATTACTGCTCCGCTCCTGTGTGTTGTTGGGTGATGTTATATGGACTATACGATCCAACATGATCCTGGCTATTATACCCATACAAACATATTTTTAACTGCCTCGTTAGCATAGTGGTTCTAAGCGCGACTGTTACGCTAGAGATCTTGGGTTCGATTCCTAGGTCGAGTAAAAAGTGTTATTGGGTTTTTCTATGAAATTCTCAGTAGCAGCTCGGAGTTGGGATTTGTGCCCGGTTAATGGCAATAGGCTCGCCCCCTGTTACATGGACCTTAACATACCGGCGAACTGGGTGTACACTGGTACACCTCTGCCTAACCCTTCGGGGAATACAGGCGTGATGGTATGTTAAGTTTTTTCAATCAGACTGGTACCTCAGCTTTATTATATTATTTATTTATTAAACTTTATGCACATAATGTAAAAAATACACTGCACAAATATATATATATTACTATTTATTAGTAATATATTAGTATTGACATGAGAATAATACAATTTCTTCTTTCTTCAGATCCTCCCGGAGCTCCCTACATCGAAGGTTACGCAGAAGGAGAGACAGTGCGTCGAGGACAGAGCTTGGAACTGGTCTGCAGGAGTCGGGGTGGAAACCCACCAGCCCAGCTCATTTGGTACAAGAATGGGGAGCAGATAAGAATGGCTTATCGGTAAGTGATAATACTTTCTCCATTTTAGAAACTAGCTACGATAAGTTATGTTTTTAACAAACTGTGACCAACTCCTCAGCTTTAAAATATTGAAATCTACATGTATTACAATTTATTGTACCTAATGATAGTAAGATCCCTTTAACTTCTAAATGTATAATAAAAAAAATTGTTAAAATGTGACATGTCCGCCATTTTGAATCCTAGTACTAAAATTCGGCGGCCATTTTGTGTCATTTGACATTTAAAGGCTACAGTTTTTTTTTCGTATTTAAAGGATAGGATCGTAAGCCTGTAAGACCCTCCTATGGGCTTATATAAAAAACAAACCAAATAAGGAAAAGAAAAAAACATCTCCTTTTTTTTACACCCCCACACGCGTTCATTTAAAACTAAAAGGGTTGAAGTAAAAAAGTGAAAACACATTAAAATCTTTTGGACCTTCGGAAAGAATCTAATTACACGAAATGTAATTAGCGAACATTCTAATTAAACCTAAGTTAAATAAGATTTTTTGTAGAAAAAGAAATCTTAATTTTTATTTAAAATTAGATTATTTCTTTGAAAGACAAACGTAGTATGATAGTAATATCTATCTATATTTATAAATCTGCTAACTTTTGCTTACGACGTCGTCTGTGTCAAGTTTCTTACGGATCTCTAATCTATTAGCACTCAGGGACGCTAGTTTCCTTTGAGGGAAAGAATTTTCAGAATCAGACCAGTAGTTTCGAAGGTTAACGCGTTCAAACTAACAAACAAAAAAATGAATAGTTTTTTTTTGTTTTATAATATTAGTATAATGTATGTTGCCCCGTTGGGCTCGTGGTGACAAGCACGACTGTTAAGCGTGGAGTCATGGGTTAGGTTCCCAGGTCGCGCAAAACGTGAACTTGTAATTTCCGTTAGGAATTAGTAACAGCCCGGAGTATCGAAGTTGGTGGTGTGACACCCCCGTGCCTCGAAAAGCACGTAAAGCCGATGTCCCTGCTCCTGATCTCCCGGTTGTGTCGGATTGCCGTCCCATCGGACTATGAGAGTTAGGCAAGAGGGAGTGCACCTGTGTTTGCGCACACACTTGTGCACTATAATATCTCCTACGTACTTGGTTATTCTACATTAAGATAAGCCGCCGTGACCGGAATCGATCTGAAGAATACATAAACACACGCACACACATATATAAATTTACACCTTTACCGCGGTATTCCCAAATACCAAATTTAATATTTACTAGAAAAAAAAAATTGTAAACATACTTTAAAAAAACCAGGCTTCTATTCCAGATTTTTTTCACGGCATTTTCAGCACCTAACCGCGCGAAGTGTGGCGTACATAAATATTTATATGAACGTACTGAAAAATTCAGCGAGGCGAACATCGAACCTGCTTCCGTTGGCTGAAAATCAATGTGGGAACAGCTTTTCGAATGTCTTCGAGCGAATAATGTTTCGCTTGTATTTTCATCTCTATTTGTGTGTAGCGAGGCTTTCTGATAATATTTTCTTTTTCTAAGTCTTAGATTTTTTCGTAATACACATATCATTACGCCTGTATTCCCCGAAGGGTTAGGCAGCGGTGTACCAATGTACACGCACAGTTCGCCGGTATGTTTAAGTCGCATGTAATAGGGGGCGAGCCTATTGCCATTAACCGGGCACAAATCCTAACTCCGAGCTGCTACTGAGAATTTAATAGAATTTTCCATAAAATTCAAAGTATATGTATTCTCTAGGCCGATTCTGGCCACAGCAGCTAATCCTAATCCAGACTAGCCAAGTACGCAGGAGATATTATAGTGTACGAGTGAGTACGTAAACACAGGTGCACTCCCTCTTCCCTAACTCTCATAGTACGATGGGACGGCAATCCAACACATCCGGAGAGAGATCAGGCGCAGGATCAACGGCTTTACGTGGTTTCCGAGGCACAGGTGTTAAGGTCAAACTCAGGGCTGTTACTGTGAAATTCCTAATGGAAAAACCCAATAATACTTTTTGGTCGACCTGGGAATCTAACCCAGCACCGGACGCTCAACAGTAGTTTTTGCCACCACGGTTCCAACGGAGCAGCCAAAAAACTAAAATACGTACCAATGACTAATTGTGTCTTTTTATCTACCAGCGTATAAACTTCATTAATTTTCCACAATAAAAAATACTTCCAAAGGCGACAAAACTGATCCAGCAAAGAAATAAGAACTCCATCAATATTTTTGTTTAAAATATCGACACCCTAATCCAATCACTGATAACCAGTCCTTAACTTCGACGTTCAGAAAATTACAACAAAAAAAATCTGTCATTACGTTTTTTTTTTTCTTAAAATCCGCTGAATAACTGCTCTTAGATTCCCAATATAAAGTATACAATACGAAGGCAAACTGGCAAACTCAGCTTTTTGCCTATAAAAAGCCCTCTCCCCCCCTACACCCCTATTTGGGGGATCGTATTAAGCTGGCAACAGATAGGGCGTATGTCCTCATGATTTATGTAAGCTGAAACATAGTGATGGGACAGGCTTATCGATAAAATTACAAATGGGCGGTTTTTTGTTACTGAATTTACTTCATATTTTGCAAACAAAAAGAGTATTCATCAGAAATAGTATCGATAAATAAAATTGGTGGCAGTAAAACAAGGCTTTTCGGATTCAGATCACGTTTTGTTCATTTTATTTTGTGGTGTCTTGCGAATGTTATGCGTGATTAGTTTTTCTATCAGATGTGTGACGTAATTCTAAGTTTCTGATTTTGTACCAAAAAGTGTATTTTCCACGCCTTATTTATGCATATTATATTTTTTCTTGCTTTGATAAAATGACAAGCTTCATCTAACAAGAATTTTTTTTTTGCTTAGCTAGAATTTTTCGTACCAAAGACTTTTTCTTTATCATAATACTTTAGAAATACAAAACATTTTGCCGACAAGAATAATGTTGTTCAAAAGCTGAATCAACAAAAACGATAGCATCGTTAAAACTATCGATAAGATCTTATCGATAAGCACACGTTGTTTGCACCCGTCACTTATAAAATTGTATTAAGACGTGCCTACAGGCGACGGAAACTGATTTATGGGCCTCACTAACTGCACTTGCTAGAGGTAGGCCACATATCGATAAAAACGAAATAAAAAAAATAGTGTTTTACATTTAAATTGGAATACGTTTTCAAGTGTTTTGTGAATTACAATTGACATAAATATCGATCGAATGATTAAAGCAGTTGTTACGTTGTATTTTTGGTGATGTGCTTGCGTTTTTAACATCGAATGGCTCTCATGTGGGTTCTAAATTCCAAAGCAATTACTTTTTTAGTAGTTCTAGAGCTCTTTGTAAAGGAGCTCGTCCAGGGAAGTACTACCACCATACCTATTCCTGCCGCAAAGCAGCGTTGTTATGTTCCGGTTTGAAGGGTATGGGTGCCGGTGTTATTACAGGCACATGAGACATTTCAACTTTGTCTCTGGGATGGCAACGCATTAGCAAGGCTTTTGGTGTTGCAGTTGTCTATAGGCAGCGTTGACCACTTAACATCAGGTGGGCCGTCGGCTTGTTTGCCATCTATATATAAAAAAAAAAACGAAATAGTTATTTTCTACTCGATAAGCACTAACAACACTTCATGTTTTCTTTCCTTAGTTAAAACCTGTTAAATTCTCATTCCATTTTGATTTTTTTTTCCTCTCATGAATAGTGTAGTACCACAAGCTTTATTAATACTATCGATATATTTATTTGCAATAGAATCAACTGAACAAGCGACCTCAATTTATATCGAAATCTATAGAAATGTTTGCCAACTATAATTAATTTTGTAGTGAAAGCCGACATAATGAGATCATAGTTCTGTGTACCTAAGTCAATATTCATTAACAACGCTATAATTGAATATTCTAATTCTATGATATATTTAAAAATGTTTTGGATATTATATATACACTGTTGTTTTATATTTGATTGGCTTATGTTTTTTTGTAGAAATACCTACTAGGATTGTATATGTTTTACCAGAAATACCCTGAAGTTTCCGCGCTAAATATTTAATTATTAATCTGCTTCCGTAAGTCATATTTGTATCAATTTTATAGAAAGACTAGCGAATTGCACGCGACTTCGTCCACGTGACTTATTTCACCCGCGTTAAGTTGCGACTTTTGTTACTGCTCCGTTCGCGTTTGTCGTAGCGTGATGTTAAGCCTATGTTACTCAGGAATTACGTAGCTATCTATTGGTGAAAAACACAAAATTAAATATTTTATGTAACTCCCGACAGAAAAATAGAAGTTCTTACCGCAGCTGACGAAAGACCTGATAACTTTGAACCCGCTGAACTGATTTCCATTAAAGTTAGGTAAAAACACTCCCGACTAATTCACCTTTCAAACGAAACCAAAATCGGTTCATGCGTTTGCGAGCTACGATGCCGCAGACACACACACACAAGCACACAGACACGTCAAAGTTTTTATATAATCTTTCGATACAAACGAGAAAATCTTTCCTTTTTTTATTTTTATTATTTAGTATAGATAACAAAAGGGATATTTACCTAGAATATAAAAGGAAATTTCCAATGGGAACGCTTGTCTATATCTTGGAATTTTGCACACAAAGTAACAAATAAAAAGCTTAATTAAAATAATAGCAGTGTACGGTCTAAATAGGTCAAAGAACAAAATGATACCAGTTCTCGTTAATTTCTGGAGAATATAATTTTTATGATAATTATATTCTGAGCTAAACAAGTTCCGGTTTATATTTACCTAAAGTACCTTTTATTGTTTTGTGTTTTGTCAAAATGAATAAGATATTTTCTTAAATACTAACTGCCTTGGAAGCTTAGTGGTCCTAAGCACGACTGCTGCGCTAGAGGTCTTGGGTTCGATTCCTAAGTCGAGCAAAAAGTGTTATTGAGTTTTTCTATGAAATTCTTCATAGCAGCTCGGAGTTAGGATTTGTGCCCGGTTAATGGCAATAGGCTTGCCCATTACATGGGACCTAAACTTACCGGCTAACTGTGGGTGTACATTGATTCACCTCTACCTAACCCTTCGGTAAATACATGCGTGATGGTATGTATGGTTGTTATTAGCGACTTAAATGTAGTTATGTTTGTTTATTCTGTCTAACAGGACTCTATGTTTGTTCAAATAATTATTAAACTAACGTTCCTTCTAAGCCACCAAAAATTTTAAGAATATTTTAATTTTAATACCAAGAATTATTTGTATTGTAAACCATTTTTTTATTAAAAAGAATAAATATGGAGTTTCTTTCCCATTCTTTTCCATACAAAAAGCCTTGTAATGGTTTTATTAAAATAAATAATTGACTGAGCCTTTATTCCTATTTCACAAATAATACATAATTATACATATACACACATAATATAAAAAAACAGAAACAAGGAACAGAAAAATACGTACAAAGGCAATGTTTATTATTAAAGAAATCTCTTCTAGCGTAAGAAAATAATATAAATTTTCAATACTTTACAACCAATTTTGTAATATTGAAATTCTTGCAACGTAGCAGTGCAAAAATACATTTTAAATCTTCAATATTTTAAAACCGGCATCGAAAACAAAATGCGATTCCGTCTAATACATTTCAGGCTTTGGAACGGAACAAATCAATTCCTTAATAACAATTGAATACCAAACGTATTTCGCTAACCTAGCGGAAAATAGCCCAATCGGTTTTATCGATAATCAATTCCCAGCACTAGTGCTAAAAAGTGGCCTTATCTCGATAATATTTTACTTTTTCCCTTCACTTTTTTACCTGACTTAAAGTGTAGTCTGTCGATTTATTTAGTCCGAAGAATTTATGAGAAAATTTTCTTTATTCATTTACCTTTTTTTAAAGAAAAGCTGTTTATTTATTAGTTTTGTAGTAAACTGGGGACTTGGGGGAAGTATACGATGTTTCAGACGGAAGAACTTTTTGTTTTGGAGAATGAAGATAGAAAGTAGCAAATACTTTTATCATGCATGGCTTTTAAGAACATTAAGTCGCAAGCGCGACTGATGAGCGCGGGGTCCTGGGTTTTGCTTCCCAGGTCGAGCAAAAAGTGACACTGGGTTTTTCCATTAGGAATTTCTGGGTAGCAGTTCGGTATTTAGTAGTTGGTGATGTGACACCCCCGTGTCTTGGTAAGCACGTAAAAGCCGTTGGTCACTAGTGTCATTCGTAGATCTTTGACAATATTTACGGATAGTCAGAAGCCAGGAAGTCTGACCCTATGTTTGTTTCTGTACACCTGACAACGTATATGCAAATTTTCAGGATAATCGGTTCAGTGGTTTAGGCGTTTAAAGCTGACAAACAAACAAATTTACTTATGCATTTATAATATTAATTTGGATTAGGATTTAGTAAAAAGTTGTTATTTTGCCATTACAAACAGTCACTTTTAAGTATTTATTTGACGTCGGTAGCCGCGAGACGACTCCCGGCCACCGTAGATACTGGCCTGTGGACGGTGAGCAATGGGTAGCTCACCGTCCTTACGTTGCATAACGACAGGCCGTGTCGACGGCGCGTTCGTGTTCCACGCGCGCCTCAAAGAGATGTCAGCAAAAGGAAGGGGCCACTGAGGGCCGATGCCTGCCGGGGCTGCGGGTTGTTCGCAAGAGATACCGCGCCCCCGGAACGCAAAGGGCACAAGAAGGAACATGGGTGGGTTTTAGTCAGTAAAAGTCTGACACTCCCTCCCGCCCCGCCCAGGGCGGGAGAAGTTATTTGATGACTTCCCACCCACCAAAAAAAAAAAAAAAATATATTTATTTGCAAGGGACCGTTGTGATTTTCAAAAAGGTTGTTTACTTCTGGAATTAGTATTCAACCCCCGTTTTTAAGGTAGCGTATACACATCATGTCTTCTTATATTCCTTTGCAAATATTGTCTGAGAAAAGGTGACAAGGTTTTAGATTATCTGCAGATTTAGCTGACTACATGAAAAACAGGTCTAGACATGTCAGAAACGTGTTCAATCATGTGTACTAGCTTTATATGGTACCTCCAACCTTGATGCTTTTTGGGTGTACAGAAATTGTACCGTTAAATCTAGATATTTATGGGAAATTGTGTAGCTAACTCTATTAACAAGCAAGACAACTTCTTAAAAAAAACACACTTTATTTTAACTCTGAAAACCCGATTAATTTAAAAAACCCAATAACACCTTTTGCCCAACATGGAAATCTAATCCAGGACTCCATGATCTAACGCGACAAACGGGGCAGTCGAATTGATGCCTATAGTACACACACAGCAAGTATCTAGCCATTGTGTAGATGCGTTGCCATGCCGGCACCCATACCCTTCAAACCGGAACACAGCAACGTTGCTTTGCGGCAGAAATAGGTATGGTAGTAGTACTTCCCTGGACGAGCTCCTTCATAAAGAACTTTGCTACTACTGTTTATTAGTGTACATTGTTACCAGGCAATAGGGAATGGTCATACATTTTTATTTAAAAAATCAATCCTCATTCATGTTATAAACAATTTTCTAAAAATATTTTTCGAATAACCATGAAATTAAAAAAGATGTAAGCCATAGAAGATTGGTTTCTATCTCTTTCTAGCAAAATGAAATTGGAGACAGAGTTTATATGGCTGTAGTGACATGTGACGTCACATTTCATGTCGGATCTCTCTGTCTAATCGGTGCATAAGTAATAGTTTTAAATGCTTATATCGGCCGTATCTCTTGGACGGTTTCAATTTTAATATCAGTTTTTGTCATCTCTGCTACGGTATTTTCATATTTTGTTAAAAAATGCGATTCAGAAAATTTCATGCATATTCCTTATTGAGAACTTTCACCACTATTAAAGTCAAAGTATTTATTTCAATTAGACCATTTAAAGGCACTTTTGAATTGTCAAGAAGTTACAGTTCAAAGTCGAAGCTAGTTGCTCGTTCCAAAACGTAGGTCTCTATGGAGAAGATCGAGCAAGAAACTCCACGAACACTCTTTTCTTTCAATTTGGTTTTTATAAAATCTTGGTTACAATATTCTTGTTGCTACTGTAATGTGTCTCCTGTAATAGTTACACGCCAGTGCAAACTCAATAACCAAATAAAAAATGACAAACAGATTTCTATGTCAAACAACTACAAATTTCAAAGCAACTTTTTTACAAGCTTTCCTGACAGTATTAGAAAACCAATATAACCGAACTATTCGCCCCCTAAAACAACCCTTCCCCACCTATTCCGCCCCCCATAACTTATAGCCTTATAGCCTATTCTAACCACAAGGCTAAGAGCAACGCAAAATACGACGCCATATTTTCTTGCAAAGAAAACTCTTGAAAATTGTATGCATATTATTGGCGTTAATATAAGAAGCTTGGCACAAAAGAATCGTGTGTAGAATACACAATGTGTACAGGAAATATTGTGGAGCATGTTATACTAAAAGGGTATAAGCAGACGTCTTTAGGAATAATAATGACAGCTTGCAGTTGTACCTAGACTGCCTTGTTAGCCTAGTGGCCCTCAGCGCGACTGTTACGTTCGATGTCTTGCGTTCGATTCACAGGTCGAGCAAAGTGTTATTGGGTTTTTCTATGAAATTCTCAGTAGCTGCTCGGAGCTAGGATATGTGCCCGGTTAATGGCAATAGGCTCGCCACCTATTACGTGGGACCTAAACATACCGGCGTATTGTGGGTGCACATTGATACACCTCTGCCTAACCCTTCTGGGAATACACGCGTGATGTGTAATTGTACCACTGTAAGGAAATTGGCGGTTTTCATTGGACTTTGTCCGAGTGGGTTATATTACCCACGTAAACTTACGTCTTTGCCTATTGCTCCGCTCCCATGTGTCACAGCGTGATGTTTTTAGCCCTTGTTTCTCAATAATAATGTAGCTATCTATTGGTGATAAAACGGTAACAGTCGATTCAATAGTTTCGGAGCTTATTCGGTACAAAGAAACAAACAAAAAAATCATTTCATTTTATAATATTAGTATAGACAAGCAGTTTTTTATTTCGTTACGTCGTAAAGTTACATCTTCGATTACTGCTCCGCTCCCTTGTGTCATAGCGTGATGTTAGTCTATAACTTTTCTCGACAAACGAGCTATATAAAACAAAAGGATTATTTTCAATAGGACTAATAATTTCTGAGATTAGCCCGTACTAACAAATCGTCAGCTTTTTAATATTAGGATAGTTTTGACAAAACTATTTAGTCTTTTACACCGCATATCAATAAGTTTCAAATAAATAAATAAGCAATACATTTAATTCGAATTCTATTCCATTTTTGAAGACATAAGCCAGTCTTATTCTGTAAAAATTTTTGCCGATTAATTTTGGTGAAGTAAACTATCAGTTCACCTATCGCTAGGGATTGACATCTCACCTTACTCTCACTTCGCCGATATTCAAGTGAAATGTTTACAGAATAACGCTATTGACCTTAAAAGTCAAGAAATCCAGTTTTGTGCACGTTTTTCAATAGTCTTGTTACAAAGGAACCAGAGTAAGATTTAAAAAGACGTCTCTTGACGCAGGTACGTATGAGTCAGTTATTTTGTTCCCCAACCCTATTCGAAGGACCTCTACCACCCACACAATAACATCACCAGAGTATTTGAGTAATTCAATATACTTTCCATAGTCCTACGGGATTGAAGGAAAGAAAATTTCACATATACAGAACATAAATAATATTATCTATATAAACAAGGTACTAACGAATAATAATGTTTGTTTGTAGTGATGTGAATGTATCGACTATTGTTATTTGAATTTATCGGGTAAACAGAACGCATAGATTGGTGGAAAGGAAAAAGTATATGGACAATCATTTTTGTAGCTATGTTGGGTAGGGATGGAACGAGTTGCGACAGAAATACGTATTGTTAATGCGAGGGATTTGATGTTTATGTTCATTCAATACTAGCGTCTGACGGCTACTTCGATTGCGTGGTTTTTTACTTTACGTTTTTGGTTGCAGCTCAGCTAACGTGTGTTGTACCGTGATGTTATATAGCCTATACTATTCCTCATGAATCTGGCTATGATATAAAAACACACAAAATTAAAAAAAATATGTAACTCCCGATAAAAGTAAAAAACTCTATCGTACAAAAGAGCTGATAACATTTGAACCGATAAAGCGATTTTCATCAAACAAAGCTAAGAATACTCCCAAATAATTAACCTTTCAAAGACATAAAACAAAATCAAAATCGGTTCATGCGTTCGGGAGCTACGATGCCACAGACAGATACACACACAGACACGTCAAACTTATAACACCCCGTGGTTTTTGCGTCAGGGGTTAAAAAAGAACTCTTCAACTGTATTATCGTAGCTTTATAGATATGAAAGTATTTGCGTAATTCATTTGAAGGATCGATGAACGCAGTAGTTATTTTAAGTAGAAGGAAGACACAGCTAGCTATCAATAGTAGTGACGTAATACTAGAACTGATGCAATGAGAAATAGTAAGACAAATTTTACCAGGAACTTTAAAAAATATTACCAATATTTACTATACTACATCGAAAATACTTTTTAATCTAAAAACAACAATGTCTTACAGGCCATAAAGCAATATTTATTAAAGTCGAAAAGTTTCTTAAGCCAAAATATACTTTGTACGTTCTTCGGCATCGTAAAAATGTCACAGCTCTATTGTTAGTTGGTACAAAAGTATCGATAGTCGATAAATATTACGTGTTGCGCGTCACTACGCCAGTTATATTGAGAATATGTTTTTATTTTTTGTTTGATATTAATATATGTGGATCGTTACGCAATTGTTTTTATTTTTTTGAGGTTTTTATGAATTACTATAAATTACAAGTTAAGTACAAGAGATGTACACACTGCTGCTTCTTTTTCCCGTCGAGTCGATTATAATCTTATAATTTTTGGGCTCAGTAGGTGGTCACGTTTATCACGGCATCAGCAGCGTCATTAATGACCTCTAAAATGTATATGTAGGGACTCTTACGCCTATATTAAAATTAAATAAATATAAATTAATACATACATACATACATAAACTCATTCCTTTTTCCCATGGGGGTAGGCAGAAACCACAGAACGCCACCTGCTACGATCCTTACATACTTCCTTCGCTTCGTCCACGTTCATACATCTGTTCATACAAGCACGCCGGTTACGAGTACTGCGCACCCGACCTTTTTGAAGAACCTCACCAATTAGGTCATGGTAGGTCTTTCTAGGGCGTCCTCTCCGGCGTTGCCACTCACATGTGCCATATAAATCCCTTTTGTTAGTCGCCTTTCACTCATTCTCTCAACATGACCGAACCATCTAAATATAAATTAATTGTTTCCAAATTTGACTACAACAATGACTGTAAAGAAAAACCCGAACATTTTGGTAACAAATATTTATCCAACTCAAAAAAATTGTCACATGGAAACCACGGGCGATATTTCAAAAAATTCTTGAGTCCGTAATGAAATTTCAAAAGACCTTAGTGACTCGCCCTCGAGGCTCTCGAGCCGGCCTTACGCCCGTCCTAATCTTGGGCTATTTATCATTCTGTCAGCTGATGTCTGAATGTCGTGATAGCTAAATTATCAGCTTATTTTGCATCTTATAGATTCTGCTTTCACTGTTTTTTTTATGGTGATTATAATCGCATTGTTGCTAGCTTTTTGTTGAAGTACATTTTAAACAAAGATTTTAAAAAATATATAGTTTCTTTAGTATTGTATTAGTAATTGGTATAGCTTAAAAAATGCGAGAGTTCTAAGGTAAACTGACTCGTTAGCCAAGTGGTCATAAGCGCGACTGTTACGCTAGACGCCTTGAGTTCGGTTCCTAGGTCGAGCAAAGTGTTATTGGGTTTTTTTATGAAATTCTCAGTAGAGTCTCGGAGTTACGATGCCTGGTTAATGTCAATAGGCTCGCCCCCTATTACATGGGACCTAAACATACCGGCGAACTGAGGGTAGTACATTGGTACACCTCTGCCTAACCCTTCGGGAAATACAGGCGTGTAAAAAAGAAAACAAACGAATTGATAACCTGCGCATTTTTGAAGACCATTGCGCGCTTTATTTCGTACGAGCTAGCTATCAAATGTATGTATGTCTTTTTATGGAATTGTCCAAATGGTTGATCGACACTTCCCGTGACCCAAAGGCTGGCTTTTACCTCGGCAATTAGCATTGCCGTCCAACGTGGCAATGCCTCCAGTCTTTTGGGCATATTTCCATTTCACAGCGATGTGAAGAAATTTTTTGATGTCATTTAGTTTTCATATATATACACTCACGCCTGTATTCCCCGAAGGGTTAGGCAGAGGTGTAACAATGTACACCCACAGTTCGCCGGTATATTTAGGTCCCATGTAATAAGGGGCGAGCCTATTGCCATTAACCGGGCACAAATCCTAACTCCGAGCTGCTACTGAGAATTTCATAGAAAAACCCAATAACACTTTTTGCTCGACCTGGGAATCGAACCCAAGACCTCTAGCGTAGCAGTCGCGCTTAGGACCACTAGGCTGCCGAGGCAGTTAGTTTTAGTTTTCATTATCTTCTTTTTAGTCTATACATTAGGGTCTACAATTATATCATATTTTGTTGGAATGAGTTTGAAGTGAGCTACTCGTATTATTCCATAATAACAGCTTACCTAAAACACGATTTAAGAAGATTTTTACAGAATAAATTGGCTGAGGTCGAATAAAAATCCTTACGCTAACTTTTAATCGACCGCGGGACCATGAGGTAGCTTAATGTAATTAAGACAATGGTTAAGAATGTAGACCTCACCTTTCACCTTTAACCTTTACAAGTAAAAGGAAATCTAAATAAAGAAAAGATGGAGGTGTGGTTGTCAGCACATGGCGTATAAAATGCTTATTTAAATAAACGATTTATAATTTGATTGGAATATAAAATATGGCAGCATGGTGGCAATTATAAATAAAAATAAAACAGATCAGAAAACTCTAAAGAATGAAAAGAAATATGTAATTAAATACTAACAACAATATTAACTGCCTCGTTAGCCTAGTAGTCCTAAGCGCGACTGCTACGCTAGAGGTCTTGGGTTTGATTCACAGGTCGAGTAAAAAATGTTATTGGGTTTTTCTATGAAATTCTCAGTAGCAGCTCGTAATTGAATTTGTGCCCGGTTGATGAAAATACCATTACGCCTATCTCCCCGAAGGGTTAGGCAGAGGTGTAACATTGTAAACCCACAGTTCGCCGGTATGTTTAAGTCCCATATAATAGGGGGCGAGCCTATTGCCATTAACCGGGCACAAATCCTAACTCCGAGCTGTTACTGAGAATTTTATAGAAAATCTCAAATAACTCTTTTTTTTGCTTGACTTGGGAATCGAACCCAAGACCTCTTGCGTAGCAGTCGCGCTTAGGACCACCAGGCTACCGAGGCAGTGAATAAATTAATTAATTAAAAAGAGCCCATTTTCTCCTATCCCCGACATTAGTAGCAATAGGTACTACATTATTATAACAGACAATCTTAGACGTGGAGCAGTAGGTACTACCTGACCACATATCCAGTTTATTTACCTCGCTGTAAGCTAAAATCTGACATATATAACACAACTATGCGTCTGTGCTCAGACGGTAGATATCCTTTGAGGCCGCGTAGTATCGCGGCGGTATTCCACCAAAAGTAGTAAGATAGACTTTGAGATGACGTGCGTGTGTGGTGCAAGTTACGAGACAAATAAAAGATATACCATCACGCCTGTATTCCCCGAAGGGTTAGGCAGAGGTGTAACAAATGTACACCCACAGTTCGCCGGTATATTTAGGTCCCATGTAATAAGGGGCGTGCCTATTGCCATTAACCGGGCACAAATCCTAACTCCGAGCTGCTACTGAGAATTTCATAGAAAAATCCAATAACACTTTGCTCGACCTGGGAATCGAACCCAAGACCTCTAGCGTAGCAGTCGCGTTTAAGACCACTAGGCTACCGAGGCAGTTTACAAATCTAACAAAAGCGAGACAAATCTATACTATTATATGCTGATGCACGCGTCATATTCGTGAACGGGCGCTGTCAGTTGGGATTGGTCATCTCTTAACTGCCATGACTTACATCTTTAGTACTATTTTTTTTTGTATTGTTTTATATTCATCTTCATTGTTTTCACATATAGAAGCAACAAGAATATTGTAGCCAAGATTTTGTATAAACCAAATTGGAAGAAAAGAGTGTCCATGGAGTTTCTCGCTCGTTCTTCTCTATAGAGACCTACGTTTTGGAACGAGCAACTAGCTTCAACTTTTAAATGTAACTTGACACTTCAAAAATGCCTATAAATGGTCTAATTGAAATAAATGCTTTGACTTTGACTTAGATTATTATAAAGCTGAAGAGTTTGTTTGTCTGTTTGGTTAAACGCGCTAATCTCAGGAACTGCTAGTTAGAATTGAAAAATTCTTTTATTATTGTGTTGGATAGTCCATTTGTCGACGAAGGCTATATAACATCACGCTAAGATATACAGAAGTGAAGCAGTGACCAAAAACGTAACCTAATGCGGAAGTCGCAAGCTTAAGGTAGTATACGATATAAGCACTTTGTAATACCAGCCTATTTATTATCTCATTGCAAGGCACCTTTGCCTTTCCATACAAAGAAGGTACGAGCTTCGATCAACATGCTTACTCAAGGCAGGTTGGCGATTTCAGACATTTTTTTTTTGTATTAAAAAACGTTGCCGTACTCTAAGAATGTTTTCTGTATCGTGGGTGCTTTTACAAACATTTAAACTCACATACACAAACAGCTGGACCTGAAACAACTATCTGTAAGCCATACAAATTTTAGTTTCGTGCGGGAATCAAACCCGCGACTCGCAGCGTAGCAGCCAATAGTTCAGCCACTGCGCCAACAGTGTCTTCAATGTCAATATAAATAATAATATCAAGTTTCCTCACAATGTTTTCCTTCATCGATGTCAATGATGTCCAAGATAAACTTAGGTTCAAGCTGACAATGGAACTTTGACGTTTATCAATATCTCGGTATCTTGAAGGTTCCTACACATTTAGCCAAAATTTTGTGACGGAATTTTAGTCCGAACTTTACATAGATATGCCGTTAGACATAGCACTAATAGAATATCAAATAACAAGAGTAACCCCTTTTTTTCAAAAATGTGTTTACTAAATAATTTTATGATAACAAACACTTAAGTACTTGCCAAAGAAAATAAAAAGCAACGTACTTCCTCCTGTAGCCATACAAAACAGACAAGGAACCAACAAGATTTCAGCAATCAACCTTCAATAAAAACTTGATTCGAGCTCAATTTAAAATTGGAATCGATAAGGAGGACTACATAAAAGTGAAATCGAGCCAAAAACTTTCAACTGAAAAACAAGAATAGTCTCCGTCTCTTATTACTTAACCCGCGCCTGCACGAGTTTAACGTCAGCCATTTTCCTTTGTAACCCTACCCAGAGTCACAGAGTAGATAAAGGTACGGAAGGCCAGCATTACACAAAGAGCGAAAACCCACGCACACATAGACACGCTTCACGTACGTGATTTTAGTGTAAGTAATTATCTACATCAGAGTAAAAATAGATGTAGTTATTTCCTTTAAAAATTATTACATTCATACACTATCACAACACGAAACAATTTATAGAAATTCAACTCTAAAGGGATGAAAAGAGGGGAGTTCTATGTGTGCGTGACACTCACACTACGCTCCAAAACACAGACCATTGACATGACTCAAAAGGCTGCCCAGCTGAAATGGGAATAGGCTGGCATGCCTGCCGCTTGTCGAATGGTCTACTGACCCGTAGAACCTAGAAGTTGTGCCTTGAAATGGTGAGACGAGGACCAAAACAGATTACTAAAGAAATGGCGAGATGACTTAATAGGCTTCCTTGAAAATTGGCAAGCCATAGCGCATAGCTCAAAATAGACGGAGGAAAGTGAGAGAGGCCTTTGCCCAACAGTGGGGTAGTACGGACTAGTTATACACATACCATCACGCCTGTATTCCATGAAGGGTTAGGCGGAGTTGTACCAATGTACACTCACAGTTCACCGGTATTTTATACGTTCCATTTAATAGGGGGCGAGCCTATTGGCATTAACCGGGCACAAATACTAGCTCCGAGCTACTGAGAATTTTATAAAAAAACTCAATAACACTTTTTGCTCGACCTGGGAATCGAACCCAAGACTTTTAGCGTAGCAATCGCGCTTAGGGCCACTAGGCTAACGAGGCAGTTATAATAATAATAATATAATGTGTGCTTGTCAGGCAGGGGCCATAGTCTTTCCATAGTACAAGGTAACCAGCCCATATAAGCCACCCAAACCCATAGTCCAGATCTTTATTTCCATATCCTACAACAGTCCTGCGCCAACTGGGGGTTGCCCTTGGTTGCATTTATAGTTCATACCTACAGGGATAATTGTCGGTTGGTGTTCCATTTCATCATAAAGCTGCGTAAGGGGCCTCTGCGAGGTGGTTTTGGCTCCTCGTACGCTTTTTAAAGGTCCGGGGCCCTAGGGTCCCGAGTTAGATAAATATAATGTACGACCAATTTTTGCGTTGGCCTTCTGTACACTTATCTATTCTGTGTCACAGTCGATGTTGAAATACCCGGGAAACCATTTGAGTCGTAATCGCTTCTCATAGTTTTCATTTTCTTTGTGAGCCTGTCAGGCGAAGCGAGGTAAGATTTTGGATCGGAGTTCTGAACTGGAAGATTTCTAGTTCATTCCCGTCTTTAAGGGTCTTTTTTACAGTTTCTGGAGACAATTATCTTTCAGATAAGTAAAAAAATTAAGATGAAAATATCCGCAAGATATAACCATATAATTATCCAACTAGAAGTATTGAATAGTGAAATAAACAATGGTATATTTATATTGAGTTTGAAAATAAATCAAAGGTTGGACTCACTCATACGAGAATTATCCATCTGATATGGACAATGATGTTTAATTGATTTAACCATTTACTCTAATAATTTTATCCACGAATTGTATATCATTGAATTGCATTTTTGTATTGTATGATATTTGAATGCTTATTTTATTTTAATATTCATAATTCTATGTTAATTAATGTAATTGGACCTGTTTCGTTTTAATTAACTATAAATAAATAAATCTCGTAACTAAAATGATAATTGCAGTTTCTTTCCATGTCATCATTCAAAGCCAAACTCAACTCATTTATTTCAATTACACGTTTACAATTTACGTTTGAATGACATTTACTAGAAATAACATCGAATCATACGTCGCTTACAAAAGTTTTAAATAGAAAATAATGGGTAAGAAACTCCATACTTACTTAAAAGTAATTTTTTATATGTCTGTCTGAAAAATCACACAATAGGCAATGTGCTCACTGCACCAATCTTTTTTTTAAACATCATTGTATGGAAAAATAAGCCGACGGCACACCTGATGTTAAAAGTCACCTCTGCCTGTAAACATCTACAATACCCGAGGCCTTACAAACGCTTTGCCATCCCAGAGACAAAGAGTAAATGTCTCATGTACCTGTGCACCCATACTCCAACAAAATCTACAAATAATTCAATTTTCCTCCGTACTAAGAGCACGGAAAGTACTAACTAAACACATTGCAAATTAACTAACTATTACAGGCCCATAATCAACTTCGATTGGCTATTTCTAGCTCATTGCTGGACACTAAAATGGCCATCGAGTGACCCTCGTATGCCCTGTATGTAATGGCCGTTGTTAACGACTCGCTATTGTCCATTGATGCTTTAGTTACTACTCAAACGGTCCTCTAGTTTGTAAATGAAGCAATGGACAGTGAATTGGTCAATGAGTGGTTTAATTTACATTGATTAGTCGTTATGGCTTTATCTATGCAAATAAATAAAATTTAAGTTTCTTTTCGTAATGTAAATACATAATAATATGAATTTTTACACGGTATTTATTCCAAAATAGGTCGGTCTGTCTGTCTGTTTGTTTTTTCCGGCTAATCTCTAAAACGACTGGACCGCTTTTGACCGGAGTTTCACTAGCAGCTGCAAAGTAATCCAGTGTGTCGTTAGTTATTTAAAGGCATTTTAATATCGAAACAACCAAGTTTTAGTATTATTTAACTGATTTTAAGCTTACCCTAGCAGTCGTAAATATTTTAACCACACATTCTCACCGTCTGTACGCATAGATCTTTTAAACTACCAACGGATTTTAAAGCGGTTTTCATCAATAGATAGAGTGGTTCAAGAGGAAGGTTTACACGTATAGAACATCACGCTACGACCAACGGGAGCGGAGGTTTGAACGTTCGAGGAGCGAACGTTCACCGCGGGGTATATACCTAGGACAGATACACAAAAAGTACAAATAAATGACATTTTCACACTAGAAACCCCTCGTGTGCCAATATTTAACAATCAACACAACTATACCATTTTCTATCAAATAACACCCAAAAGTTCTCCCAAATACGACGCTTGATAAAACTTTTGGACAAGTCAAGACCCTCACGACGTAACCTTGTCGCGAAGTAAAAACGTAGAGCGTCTTAACGATAGATTGATTAATGGATACCCGCAGCGAGTACGTGTGACTTTGGCGTGAGGTATCTCTTGTGTTTTTTGGTTGGAGTATTTTTTTTTTTTGGGGAAATAATAGTGGTGTAGGTTAAGTGTGGTTGTGGTTGTATTTAGGGCGTTATTATTAGGTTGTTGGGGTTGAGTGAGGTTTTTAAGTCTAACAATTTTTACCTCTATTTTTTTTTCTGTTGCTGCACCACCTCTGAATTTCCTCTCGCTAACGCTTCGGTAATAGGGTTCTTTAAGATGGGAGTAAATAGGTTTTTTAAGGGTCCGAAACGCACGCGTGTTGCAGACATCCATAGGCTACGGTAACCGGTCACCATTAGGCAAGTCATATTTTGCTTGCCACCACAGTGGTATTAAAAATAGAAGCATTTTTGACCATGACAACATATCTAATAAGTTTTAGGAACGTTCGCATTTTAATATCAGTCCTCAATTCGTCAACAATGGTTCAGATTTACCTACATTTATGAAAAAAAATTAACACTGATTGTCCCTGGGATAAGTTTGCGACTAGATTTTAAACGTTTAAATAGGTCTATAGGTCTTGGGGTCGATTCCCAGGTCGAGCAAAACGTGTTATTGAGTTTTTTTTATGAAATTCGCAGTAGCAGCTCGAAGTTAGGATTTGTGCCCGGTTAATGACAATAGACTCGCCCCCTATTACATGGCACCAAAACATGCCGGTGAACTGTGGGTGTACATTTGTATACCTCTGCCTAACCCTTCGGGGAATACAGGCGTGATAGAATTGAATTTGTAATTGTCCAATTATACGGGTAATGTTCTAAGACTATCAGTGAACTAATCAGTTTCTAGGCTAAGTAAGTAGATTTAGGCTTTCCGTTTCTGGTTTCTTCACGACATTCTTCACACATTGTTCCGCGTAAGTCTGAATATCTAGATTAATTAAATACTAATGTCAGTTATTTGGTTCCGTGTAGAAACCCAAACACGTCAGTCTATTTTCCGCGGTTACATGGTCGTAAATTTGTCGAAGATTTTTTGCTAGGTAAATAATTAGAATTTTCATTCCACAAATTCTTTCACCATTTTTTTTTTGCTTTATGCCAGGTGTTCTGGCAACTTGACTACAAACTCTAAGCCTTTACAAGAAACTGTGCATTCAGGAACCTCTAGCAGTTCCAACAAGAAATTATTTCAACATTTCTTATTTTTCTAAAAGGTACTTAAGTTCCTGAGAATAAAGTTAGCAGAAACATTCAGACTTAAGTACCAATTTCGTAGAAAACATTGTTTAAAGTCAAGTTTAAACATTTATTCTGTTTCTTTGTGTTTGCCTACAGAGAAAGCTTTTCTGGTTTTTAAAACTGACATGTCGTTGGATTAACAATACTATTTGGTAAGTAAATTTCATATAAAACTTATAAATTTATACATGAAAAATCATAATAAACTTATTATTAACCCCCGACGCAAAAACGACGGGGTGTTATAAGTTTGACGTGTCTGTGTGTGTGTCTGTTTGTGGCATTGTAGCTCTTGAACGCATGAACCAATTTTGATTTTGTTTGTTTTTGTTCGAAAGGTGAATTAGTCGGAAGTGTTATTAGCTATGTTTGGTGGTTCGGTCATGTTAAGAGAATGAGTGAAAGGCGACTAACAAAAGGGATTTATATGGCAGATGTGAGTGGCGACGCCGGGAGAGGACGCCCTAGAAAGACCTACCATGACCTAATTGGTGAGGTTCTTCAGAAAGGTCGGGTGCGCAGTACTCGAAACCGGCGTGCTTGTATGAACAGATGCATGAACGTGGACGAGGTTAAGGAAGTATGTAAGGATCGTAGCAGGTGGCGTTCTGTGGTTTCTGCCTACCCCCATGGGGAAAAGGCGTGAGATTATGTATGTATGTATGTTGATGGAAATCGGTTCAGCGGTTTCAAAGTTATCAGCTCTTTTGTTAGCTGCGGTAGGGGTATTTATTATTCTGTCGGGGGTTACTAAAATTTTTTTAATTTGTGTTTTCATTAAAGCGATTATCTTAAAAAATAACATTTCTATAACAACTTATACTGATGTAATAAGTCTCATTCAAAAATTGAATAGGTTTTTTATATAAATAAACCTTGAATTACACATTCAATTTAGCAACAAAACCAAAGTAGTTAAAACTGTCCAAAATAAAAAAACACGACGTAATTACACGTCAAAACTTACAAAGGAGAGTATCTTATGGACCTCGCATTAAAATGTAGACATTTCCTAAAGAAGAATAGATGAAAAACTCCATGACGTCACACTCTTGTTACAATATATATATAATGCTACTTCCACCCAATAGAAGAGTACTACAAAGCCTAGACTCCAAAGAATAAAAAGGACATTCTACTGGATCTTAAAAAGATATATCTCCAGCAGTTAGCGCTTAAAACATTTACCGAGCTTCGAGATTAAGTTATAAATAACGCCTCGAAAAATTTAGTGAGAAATTTATAAAATGCAGCGGAATTTAGAAGCGGTAGCGCGTTTCGCTTTATTTTACTTTTTATTCGCACCGATTATCGGCTGTTGGGTTTTAGAGTTCTTTGGGTTGAACTTGTGTTTTTAATTTAGCCTTGCCGTGGTTAGGAGTGTGTGTTTAAAAAAACATGGACCAAAAATATCTATGTTTTTTATTCATTATCATTTGTGTTATGACGATTACGGGAATACACCGCAGAATAGGAAGCCCCCAGTGTTGCGGAATTAGGATGTATATGAATGAGTTTTAGCCAGTAAGAGTCTGACACTCCTTTCCACTCTGCTCTAAGCAAAATAAGTCATCTAATGATTAAGGCTCTCTTTTTGTTTTTCTACAAGAGAAGCAATCCTCGTATTATGAAAAACGTTCTCATTCTAATCTCAGTTTATCAAAAATCACTCTTATTTACTTAAATTTTTGCCATTAATAGTTGTTGAGGTAATTGCGATTAAATTTTAAATGCTTTTGATCCGGAGAAATCGCTTTCTGCTTTTTAAATAAAGTGTAATCTTGATACGCAGCTTTTCTCGATTCATGTTGATACTTGTATCATTCTTTTTTAACCCTGATATAGCTGCCAAATCGAACCAAACCACTATATAAATATTACAATAAATCATACAAATTATTTAATATAAAACCAAATCTTACATAAGAATCCAACAATAAATGTATGCTTAGAAAAGATTTTAATCGATTTAGCGTTAATTAAAAATAATTACAATTAGCGCATTCAAATTCCATTGTCTTTTTTTATCTAAACTAATATTATAAAGAGGAAAATTTTGTTTGTTTGTTTGTAACGAATAGGCTCCGAAACTACAGGACCGATTTAAACTATTGTTTCACCAATATATAGCAAAATTATTCCTTAGTAACAAAAGCTATATAACATCGCGCTACTACCAACGGGAGCGAAGCAGTAACGAAAGACGTAACTTAACGCGGGTGAAAAAAGCCACACGGACGAACGTTTGCCGGGTCAGCTAGTTTAAATATAAAATCGCTTTTCCTCATATCTTGGACCAATCACTTCAGTACTTGGACCGTCTTCCACACGTTCAGTTTGATTTATTTCAGTCATAATAACTAAAAGATATCTCTCACTGCTTTATATAGAGATTAACAACAAACGCCTTCCTTTCGTTGCACCCATCGCTGTTCCATATTCTTTTAAATCAAATCTTTTGTAAAAGATTTTACACTTTTGTTGGTCCCTCTACGTCATTGGGGTTTACGAAATATCAAAAAATACTAGCGTCATCCCTGCTGTTTCTCCTGTTTTCAGTTACGTCTTTAGTTATTGCTCTGCTCCCGTGTGTCGTAGCGTGATGTTACCTATACATACATACACTTATATTCCTCTTGAATCTGTTTATCATATACAAAAGGATTTTTTCCAATCCGACTGGTAGTTTCAGAGATTGACGCTTTTGAACAAATTTACGAACAAACAATAAATTCTTTAGTCAAACTCCGGTCTGCTACTAAGAATTTCTTATACATAAACTCAATAGCACTACCCGACCTGGGAATTAAACCTAGAACAAACAATACTAGTGAGGCAAAGAAGTCTCATAATCATATGTTGTTAAGGCCGTGTAGTAAACAAATGTTTAGGTAATTTACAATAACGCATCACGGCACCAATTATGTTCAAAATAGCAATACGTTTGATGTTAGTTGAATCGAATAACCACCAAAATAACAGTAATTTTTAAGTTTTCTTTAAATTGTGAAAAAAATACACGACTCAGTGGAATAATTTGTAGGTATCTCTTTAGTTTATGAAATTCCGCATAATATTATAATACAATATGGTATAGTTTACGCTCAAAATTCTGAGATCCACGCAACCAAAATTTTTTTTTTAATCTCTCCTTTAAATTTTTTTTGCCATGGTACTGTTATATTTTTATGAAATATTTATAGGTAAGTCTTTTCACTGAACCCTTGACAATACACCTAATTTTTTCAGGCTTGCAATATATACCAATACGCCAGACTATGCGACAAAAAAAATGTCTTCTACGGTGTCCTGTGTTCGGATAGCCCCTTAATAAGAGTCTTCGAAGCATGATGATACAGGCAAAATCAGTTCTATTTAATAAATGATTACAACGCTATACCATTGTCATCGCTATTCCCAAAAGCTTAAGGTAACTTATCGTATACCCTTGTCTAGATGACAGTGACCACACATATTCGGTTTCAAAGTGATATAGGACAAGTCTGCAACTGAAAACTTTGTAGCAGGTATACCCAATTATGTTTTGTTCAACCTTGGTATTCAACCTCCGATGTGGGTCAAATTGGGATGTACACAGACTATTGAATTCCAGTCTAACAAGAAATACTTATACTGGAGGTAGACAGCGATCGATAATATATTAGCTGTTTTTAATTAAAGTCAAAGCATTTATTTCAATTTGTCCATTTACAGGAACTCTTGAATTGTCAAGAAGTTAGACAGAAAATTGAAGCTAGCGGCTCGTTCCAAAACGTAGGTAGTTGCTCGTTCTGTATGAAAAAGAACGAGCAAGAAACTCCACGGACACTCGTTTTAATTTGGTTTTTACAACATTCTGGTTACAATATTTTATTTTTTGTGTTCAAAGGGTATATACGTAGTAACGAGACGCCATTTTGTTTTTTTAATGTAAAGAGAAATAATTGGTCTAGGTTATTGCAATTTTTAACTGTAACCAGCACTGAATGCCGAACCATTTAGTGCTGGTTACAGTTACATTACTCGCGAAAACCTCTAGTTTCAAATATAAAGTAAATAATTTACTGAAATCCATTTAAACAAAGGCTGGTTTTGTCAGCTCACATAGTTGTCTTAATTGTGTTCTGCGAAATCATACCAAACCACATCAAAATTAGTTTTATTTCAATGTAATTTAATTTGCAATGATTTCGGATATATCAAGCCGATTTAAAAAAAAAAACTGTTTTCTAATAAACTATTATAATTATTGTTAGATTCCAATGTAATATATATCTGGCATATGAAATAAGTTTCATTATTGAGAGATTGTGGGTTGGCTCGTTTTAGCAGAATAGAACTCAAAATCATCGCTTTCAAGTAAAATAAGGTAATGCATGTGACAGCGACATAGATCTACAAACACCATACCATAAAGAGGGTACAAAATAAATACACTTGATTCAACTTCTCAACACAAATCGAAAAAAATATAGGTCGTATCAGGACCCTTTTTCGAAGTCCGTATTTTCATAGAAAAGGGTGGAATTACCACACGGGTTGAAAATGTTTTGAATGTAAGGAACGGGATATTTAACTAGGGCTTTTTGGAGACGTGTCCGTTATTGAAGGCTCAATAGATAGTTTGGTAAATAAATAGTTGGTACACTGTATGTTTTCGTTGATTTTTTTATGCTGTGGCGCTGTTTTGTGTCTGCAGGTGGACGATGACTTTTTTTTAGTTTATTGATTTCCATTTTTTTTTCATGCCTTTGAATGAATAGACGCCTTTGCCCTGCTGTGGAACGATACTATACAAGTCATTATCATCTACTTAGCCTTTTCCCAACTATGTTGGGGTCGGCTTCCAGTCTAACCGGGTGCAGCTGAGTACCAATGTTTTACATGGAGCGACTGACCTCCACAGCCCAGTTACTAGGCAACACGATACCTCTTGGTTAGACTGGTTGTCAGACTTCCTGGCTTCTGACTATCCGTAACGACTGTCAAAGATATACGAATGACAGCCGGGACCAACGGCTTTGCGTGCTTTCCGAGGCACGGGGGTGTCACACCACCAACTTCCAAACTCCGGGCTGCTACTGAGCAAATCCTAATGGAAATAACCCAATAACACTTTTTGCCCGACCTGGGAATCGAACCCGGGACCCCACGCTCATCAGTCGCGCTAGCAACCACGAGACCAACGGGGCAGTTACGATACTATACTGGTATTTATTTAAATTGACTTTTCATTAAATCTAGTATTAATAGTTTTTTTTTTACATTAGTACCTAATCGTACTACTAATGGAAACACGTTTTTTGAAAAGAAAATCAAAGCTTTTTCTAGAAACGACCTCTGACATTTTATTAAGACAAAACTTAAAAGGCCAACCAAGATAGATGTTGACAGGCTTTCAATTTTTTATCTTATAAAGAAAAAAGAGAAAAAACGTCGTGATGGCGCAGTGGTTAAGACGCCCACCTCTGGTTTTGAGTTCGATACCAAGTAACAATGTGACTTTCTCAATTCGTATGTTGTTACCTAAGTTTATATTGGACATCACTGACAAAGGCGAAGGAAAACATCGTGAGGAAACCTAGACTCATCTCCTATCTATCTTTAAAAGACTTTGCCCCGCCCTAGGAATTTCTCCTGTATCTTGGGTGCATTTATAAAAACACAAAATTAAAAACTAAGTAACCCCCGACAGAAAAATAAAAATTCCTACTGCAGCTAACAAAAGAGCTGATAACTTTAAAACCGCTGAACCGATTCCCATTAAACACTCCCGACGAATTCACCTTTCAACAGAACAAAACTAAATCAAAATCGGTTCATGCGTTCAGGAGCTACGATGCCACAGACAGACTTATAAAATCTCAAACTTTTAACATGCCATCGGTTTTGGTCGGGGATTAATAAGTATTTTATTGCCAATCCGTTTTAAGCAAGCGTGGTAATCAATGCTCGTGCCTTCTCTGTATAGGAAGAGGCCTTTTGCCCTGCATGGGGACAACAATAGGCTGGTATTATTATTCCATTAATTGTAAATATAAAAACGTCAAATACTGTCATGCTACTAGTATTCTTTTAAATGACCAGTCAAATAAAATATCGTTTTTTGTTTGTTTTCTTAAAAAGAAATCGTATAAAATGCAGTTGTTCACTGAAACTTGGATTCGCGCCAACGTGATTTTATTTTCCTTTCATAGACTTCTTGTTTGACAATTGATCTAGCATCTTTATGGTTTGAAAAACTGGAGATATTCATGCTTTTGTGAAAGGCGGAGAGGTTGTTTGATAAAGGAAAATATTAAGCAAACTGCCGCAAAGCAACGTTGTTGTGTTCTGGCTTGAAGTGTGAATGCCGGTGTAATTACAAGCACATGAGACATGTCAATTTTCTCTGTGGGATAGCAACGCATTGGCAAGCCCTCTGGAATTGCAGTTGTTCATAGGCAGAGGTGACCACTTAACATCAGGTGGGCCGTCGGCTTGTTTGCCATCAAATGATATAAAAAAGCATAAAATTTACTTTACAAATTGGAACTAAGGGGCAATTAGCTTGTCGGTGACGCTGTTTCATTAGGGTGTCGGTGACGCTGTCGCATTAGGATGTTGGTAACCCGATAACATAAAGATAAGTTGGCTTATTTGTCAGCCAATGATGCAATTGTAACAAAGTGACACAGATGGTTGTCGAAACCATGTACGATGCTTCTGTCTTAGTCTTTATTTTAGAGACAATCGATGCCAAAACATTGTTAAAGATTTATGCAAGCGAAGATTCCTATATTTACGAGATTCGCTCCCCTGAATATGTAAGCCCTGGTATAAACTCCAGAATCCTCCACTGGGTAACACGATAACCTCTTGGTAAAACTGGATGTCAGACTTTTCAGCTTCTGACTATCCGTAGCGACTGTCAAAGATGTACGAATGACATCCGGGACCAATACGTGCTTTCCGAGGCCGCCAACCATCACCTTCAAGAAACCCAATTAGCCTTTGAATTGAAATAAAAATCGTTTGGCTCAGCAGCCATGCTTGCCACCACGAGACCGCCGGGGTCAGTTGAATCCTTTGTCTTATAGAACAATCATAGGTCGATAGGTCGGTAACTCGGTGTCATGATAAGTCAGATACATAATTAATTAATAACTAGACTATCAGTTACTGCCCCTTCAATTGTTTTAAACTCAAAGCTTTGTTATTTGCTAGTCAGAATAACCGTTATTAAGTTCACTTAACTAGTAATATTATGTTATTGATATCTTCAATTATGTTGTCATCATGAATATAATATTTATGTCCTCTTCTACCCTAGAAGGGGATATAAAAGTCAGCTGTTCCATACAAAGACAAAGTCAAATCATTTATTCCTGCGGGTTGTTCGAAAGAGATACCGCGCCCCCGTAACGCAAAGAGCACAAGGAGGAACATGGGTGGATTTTAGTTAGTGAAACCCTGACTCTCCCTCCCGCCCCGCCCAGGGCGGGGAAAGTCATTTGAAGATTTCCCATCCGAAACAAAAAAAAAAATTATTTCAATTAGACCATTAAAAGGCAGTTTTAAACGTCATTTACAAGATAAAAAAAAAATATTAGTTCTTGTTGCCTATTTCAAAAGGTATGGAGTAAACGTATGGCGAAGAATTGGCAAGAATACTCTCCCTTAATTTTTTTAAATAATAATCAAATTTTGAGTAATGCTAAGAATTTAAAAACAACTGTTAGGATAAGAATAATCCCACCAAACCTTCCCATCATTCCCAAATAATTATCTTCTAATTAAACAATAATTAAGATTATTAAACAAAAACTAATTAGAATCCCATGCGCTTTTATGTAAAAAGTCTTGCACCAATAAATCTATTAGAATGCACGTTCACGGTTCGGAGACTTGCGCCGGCGCAGCGTGGGAACTGATGGGTATCTCGTGAACGGGACGCCTTGATTTAGTTTCGAGTGTTTTAATGTGTATATATGTAGGGGCGGGGGGGCGGGCTTATACCGCTTTCTTTTGCAGTAGATAGCTTGTGTTACTCACATTGATAGTCCTCGTCCAGGCCAGTTAATTTTACTACCGCGTGGGATTTCATCCCGGCTTCTTAATGTTTTTGAAATAAATATAGCATAATCATGTTTCTTGCTGATAATTTTGATTTCCATTGGTGAAAGAATTTTTTAAATCGGTTGATTACTTTTTGAGTGTATGAATTACAAAAAAGGAATCCAAATCTTTTCTCTTTATATGATTACTTTAGGCAAATAAATAAGAGATATAGTAATCGCCAAGAGTCATAAGCATAAACGTCAAGTAAATTTTTGGGATTTTTATGCTGCACGCGATTGGTACGTCTATCGGACCGATTGTGTGCACCGTCGCCGCCCCAAAAAATGTACTTGATGTTTGTGCTCACGACTCGTAGCGGATACTACGAGCAGTTTTAAAATACTGGCAACCTGGCCATCAGTTTCTTTTAATTTTTACATACCTACATTCGTTTAATTGTTAATAGTTCTAAATATGAATTCACGGCCATTCCATTAAAGCCACATTAAAAAAAAGAATAGGTCGATTTAAAAGTACATGGGTTCTTAACATAAAAAGTGACATCACAAATCGCTACCTCTCACACCTTAAGCCACGCTCCAAATAATTAGCCCATGTGAATGCACGGGTGATTGGTAGCAGTCGTTGTGACAATTAGTACCACGGCAACCGGTTGCTGTCAAGTGTTTGGTGTCACGACCCTTTGATTGTTGAAAGGGATGTAAGACAATTTGTGTAACTACGCTACGGGGGGTGAAATTGGAAACAATTGGTGTTAGTTGAAACGTCGCTTTGTTTTGTGTGATAATTTTGAAGTTAGGTGAGAGTTTTAGGAAGGAAGAATGAAGAAGTGGTTTGGTTTAAATTAATAAGAAAATACATATATTTTATATGTAGTAGTAGAAACGTAATTAAAAGTAAGTACATACATCCAAATGTACATTGACGGAATATTATTTCAGAGAAAGAGAGAGAGGGAGTTCATACCGTTTTTCAAAAGTAAAAGAGTAACAAACATCCATCCACACAAACTTTTCCGTTTATATGTATAATAGGAGATAAAAATCATAACAACGAACTTCACCAACATACTCCAAAACTCATTTAAAATAAAAGAGGTAGCCAACAAACACACAGAATAGCTTTTTCTACACTTCCCCGTGTAGCCCACAAACCCTTGATCGCCACCAAATTGTAACCCTAAACTACTGTTGTTTGTAATAAAAACGTTCTGTGGTCACCGAAGTATCCCACGGGATCGGGTTATGGGTATCTGTCCATGGGAAAATGGGTCTATGGCATTGAATAGATAGATACAGAAGACCAGCTTCATTCAATGAACGAAAACTTAGACCAACCACTATAATTCGCGCGTATAAATTCGTATTCTCACGGATTCGGATTACCGAATCCGTGAGAATACTTAGAATAAATAATTAGACAAATTTACAGGCACTTTTGAATTGTCAAGAAGTTACAGTTTCAAGTTGAAGCTAGTTGCTCGTTCCAAAACGTAGATCTCTGTGGAGAAGAACGACCAAGAAACTTCACGGACACTCTTTTCCTTCAATTTGGTTTTGTAAAATCTTGGTTACAATATTCTTGTAGCTTCTATATGTGAAAACAATGCAGGTGAATATAAAATCAATAAAAAAATAAATAACAAAGATGTAAGCCATGGCAGATAAGAAATGACCGTGCATCAGTACCATTCAGCTCAACTATCTTGCGAACTGAACGATCCAACCCACGCGCCACCATCAGCGATACATGCGGATCTCTCTGTGTGTATGCCTGTTGTCTCTCATGTATGGAGTGAGTCTTCTGTGCCCATCTACTGTGTGTTCATAGTGTTATGTACATAACAAGTGAGATACGGTCTATTGGACTTATAAGAATCAGTGTTTTGTTCGATTTTTGTATTGAATTATTCAATGGTGATGAATTATTTAAGGATGAAGACGGAAGGATTGTTTGATTATTTTTTCCGGGTTGTAGCCTTGTTATGACTTTCTGTGTCATTTGGACTGTCATAAAAATAATCTTCTTTTCTCTATCTTATCTTTTAAAAAAAACGTTGCCCCACACTAGGAATTTCTCCTGTATCGTGGGTGCGTTTACAAACATATAAACTCACATGCACAAACAGCCAGACCCGGAACAACTATCTGTAGGTCATACAAATATTTGTTCCGTGCGGGAATCGAACCCGCGACTCGCAGCGCAGCAGTCGATCGCTCGGCCACTGCGCCAACCGTGTCGTCCGTAATAATGAAATAATACCATTACGCTGTAGTTCAACTGTTCCTGCTATTGGATTTTTCTATGAAATTCTCAGTAGCAGCTCGCAGTTAGGATTTGTGCAGGGTTAATGGCAATAGGCTCGCCCCTTATTACATGGGACCTAAATATACCGGCGAACTGTGGGTGTACATTGTTACACCTCTGCCTAACCCTTCGGGGAATACAGGCGTGATGGTATGATGGTACATTGTAGTTCCACTGCAGGGCAATGGCCTATTCTTGTGTAGAGAAGGTATTGATCACCACGCTTGCTCAAGGGCGATTGACAATTTTAGACTTATTTTATCTATAAATCCAGGTTTCTTCACGATGTTTTCCTTTACCGATGTTAGTAATGTCGGAGATAAACTTGGAAAGTACAAAATTACGAATTAAAAAAATTCTCATTGTTACTTGGCCGGTATCGAACCCGCAAGCTCATGCTTGAACCGTGGGCGTTTTAACCATTGGGACATTACGACATAGTACGTAAAGGGAAGCAAGAATAAGTATACATTTTCAAGAGAACAACAAAAAAGACAAAAGACGAATTCAAAGTCATTTCATACCTCACATAGACATATATTCATGCAGACATACATTTTATAACACTGACAGAAATATAAGTGCGCAACAAAAACGTAATAAGGAAAAGCGTAACCCTACAACTTGCCTCCTAAAAAATATATACGAAAAAATCGCGCAAGAAATAAAAGAATCTGAAAAATCTCAAAGTTCGCTGCTCAGGTATTCAAAACTAAAAAATACACTGCAAAAAACCGCTTAACCGCATCCTTCCGAGGTCTATATTTTATTTTCTATAAATATTGTTGAAGCACCCCGAACTCTGCCGACCCCAGTTTCAAACTTTGCTCGCTTCTGAGATGAATAATTTCCTCTTTGGAATTCCTCGGATGTTTAAATTTTAAAGCGCCTGAAGTACCCTCTGCGTAATACCTTGCTGTCTCAGAGTGACGAATTTTAAATCCAATCATTTTTGGAATCTTCACCTCTGTTTAATTTGTAATAAACACCGTTTATGAAACGGGTTGTACAGGCAGTGATGATAATTAAAAATAACAAATCATTTGAGCGTTAGAACAATAATGGGCTGATATTATTATTTTACATAACAGACCATCACGCTTGTATTCTCCGAAGGGATAGCCAGAGGTGTACCAGTGTACACTCACAGTTCGCCGGTATGTTAAGGTCCCATGTAATAGGGGGCGAGCATATTGCCATTAACCGGGCACAAATCCTAACTCCGAGCTGCTACTGAGAATTTCATAGAAAAACCCAATAACACTTTTTGCTCGACCTGGGAATCGAACCCAAGAACTCTAGCGTTGCAGTCGCGCTTAGGACCACTAGATCACTATTTTATTAAACATTTCTTTCAGACATAGTCCATAGATTGTTAGTAATACACAAATTACCTTACAATGCCAGTGTACAATAACATACTGGTTTAAAAAAAAAATGTGGGTCCTGCATATACTGGTGAACTGTGGGTGTACATTGGTACACCTCTGCCTAACCCTTTGGGGAATACAGGCGTGGTGGTACGTAATGTATTATTTACACGTATGCCAGATACTGATTTAATAAATAATAATACATTTAAGGAAATATCTTTTGTTCGATTCTGCAATCAAATTCGAAGTCAGTAATTATTAAACTGAAATTATTTGATGATTACAATTTGGACGTTCCTACTAATTATTTCGAATGTCAATCGGCTTGTGCATGATTTCGAATGGTGGTGGAATATTAGTTATACGAGTATAATGGTCGCCACCAGTCGTGAGCACAAACGACGACGAACACCTAAACGACGTTCAGTATTGGGTTTTTGGAGGTATGAGAAACAGGGTGTAAAGTCTCTCATCCTCGATAGAAAAGGCAGGATCCTCCGACCAGACGGGTGTTGTGTCTGGCGGGCTACTGCCCGACGGTGGTTGTCGGGATGTTGTATATACCTATGCTATACGTCGCGGCTAACTTTGATATCGCGATCTAGGCAACGTCAGTTTGTCGTTGTAGTTCGCATGCTGAGCGATAGATAACTCTACAGGTTTTTGGATTCCTTTCTGACTTTTTGGGGTCGCCAACGCTGCGCGCTATTGGTCCGTCAGTTGGACTGATTAACTAACCCTGAAAGGAACCCAAACTCCCAAAAGTGAACTTGACGATTGTGCTCACGACTCATGGCGGCTACTATACACATCATGTTCGCGTAACATAGTTACGTTAATTCGTATGAATATTTACCATTTTGCATTGCGGTTTAGTGAAATATGTATTTAGATAATAACTAGCTGACCCAGTAAATGTTGTTTTGCTATTATTATTTTTTTAACTGCCTCGTTGGCCTAGTGGTCCTTAGTGCGACTGCTACTCTAGAGGTCGCTAGGGTTCGATTATCAGGTCGAGCAAAAAGTGTTATTGAGTTTGACTATGAATGTCGTTTTAAGACCTCTTATTTTATTATTTAAACAAGGCAGTAGTAGAGCTCTTTGTGAAGGAGCTCTTCCGGGGAAGTACTACCACCATTCCTCTGCCGTAAAGCAGCGTTGCTGTGTTCCGGTTTGAAGGGTATAGATGCCGGTGTAATTACAAGCACATCAGACATTTTTAAGACTGCCTCGTTGAAATAGTTGTCCTAAGCGCGACTGCTACGCTAGAGGTCTTGGGTTTGATTCCCAGGTAGAGCAAAAAGTGTTATTAGGTTTTTCTATGAATATCTCAGTAGCAGCTCGGAGTTAGGATTTGTGCACGGTTAATGGCAATAGGCTCGCCCCCTATTACATGGGACCTAAAAACATACCGGCGAACTGTGGGTGTACAATGTTACACCTCTGCCTAACTCTTCGGGGAATACAGGCATGATGGTATGTTTTTTTTAGTGGTATGAAAAATAGATGTTGGCCGGTTCTCAGACCTACCCGATATGCACACAAAATTTCTTAAAAATTGGTCCAGCCGTTTCGGAGGAGTATGGGAACTAACATTGATACACAAGAATTTTATATATATAAGATTTGTTTTTTTTATATCATTGGATGGCAAACAAGCCGACGGCCCTTCGGATTTTAAAATGGTCACCGCTACCTATAGACATCTGCAATACCAGTGGTCTTGCAAATGCGTTGCCATCCCAGAGACAAAGTTGAATTGTCTCATGTGCCTGTAATTACACCGGCACCCATACCCTTCAACCCGGAACACAGTAACGCTGCTTTGCGACAGAAATAGGTATGGTGGTAGTACTTTCCCGGACGAGCTCCTTGACAAAGAGCTCTATTACTACTACTCGTAAGAGTTTGGGATGTACGTAAATTCAACTTTGTTGGAGCACGTTGCTTATACGCCCACAGTTCGCCGGTATGTTTAGGTCCCATGTAATAGGGGGCACGCCTATTGCCGTTAACCGGGTACAAATTCTAACTCCGAGCTGTTACTGAGAATTTCATAAAATAAACCCAATAATTTTTTACTCGACCTGGGAATCGAACCCAAGACCTCTAGGCTACCGAGGCAGTTTACTACAATATAGCTACGAGCAATATAACTACATTAAATTTATTCTATTCCTCTTATTATTTGTAGGAATTTAAGTAACCTATAACTTACTAGCTTTTACCTGCGGCGCAGTTTGACGGCGAAGGTCGGCTTGCCTTAAATCAAATATTTGTATGTCCTAAAGAGTATTACGTAGGTCGATAATCCATAACAATATTTGAATATTTACCAATTGAATGAATATAATAGTCTAAGATCCCACCGCCGGCTGACCTACGTCATTTAAGGATACTTAGACAGGGGAATATGTTGTTAAGAACGTAAATTGCTGATATACCTAAACTTTAAATTCCCACGCGACTCCTGTTAATGCGTGCTACCACAAAGTGATTTTTCACATCAAGCAAAAGTATTTAATTTTTCCCAGCAATATTTTTTGCTTTGTTAGCGGGTACACGATGTGTCCGCACGTAAAGCCTATTCCGCGTGCATGGGGATGCATACCGTGGCGACGCGTCGCCACGCTAAATGGTGGTAAATAAAAGAAGTGAGTTGTCACAATTTGAAGTAAATCTTTAAAATTGTAATTTTTCTGTAAATTGCAAATTGCCTGTATTCCCCGGAGGGTTAGGCAGAGGTGTACCAATGTACACACACAGTTCGCCGGTATGTTTTAGGTCCCATGTAATAGGGGGTGAGCCTATTGCCATTAACCGGGCACAAATCCTAACTCCGAGCTGTTACTGAGAATTTCATAGAAAAACCTAATACCACTTTTTGCTCGACCTGGGAATCGAACCCAAGACCTCTAACGTAGTAGTCGCACTTAGCACCACTAGGCTACCGAGCAGTTAAAAAAAATAACATTATTTTAGTTTAACATTTTCCTATATTTAGTTCCTGGCGTAATCTGTTCTTTTATGCATATTACTTGTACAAAATAATTTCGATGTTTCACATCTGCCAGGCGTCCCGTGACGACTCACATTTTTTTGTTATAGGTAAAAATACAGGATATTGTTAAAAAATCGCTAGTTTTTCTCTAAATAAAACCATGCTAAAATGACCTATGTCTGACGACACTGGTATCTCAGACTACAAGGTAGGCGCGGTTACAGGGATTCCAAATGATTCCATGATTACGGAAAAATATTGATTTGTTCTTTAAATAAATAAAACAAATTAAATGTTTTGTGTTTTTATGAATTATTTATCAAACACATAGTTTTGTGTTTAGATTAGTGTAGGAATGTTTGTGGACGGGCTCGTCCGGGGAATTACTGCCGCCTTATTGTTTCTGGCCTTGTACTTATGGGTGCATGCGACAGTACTTATGAGTGTATCATCATATCAGCCATAGGACGCCCACTGCTAGACATAGGCCTCCCCTAAAGATTTCCAAAAGGACCGGTTTGAAGCGACCCGCATCCAGCGTTTTCCTGCAGTCTTTATCAGGTTGTCTGTCCACTTTGAGCGCGGACGCCCTACGCTGCGCTTGCCGGTGTATGAGTGTATATAGACAGAAAAAAAAATCGAATGTAAAAACTTGGAAGTTTGACCTACAATTCTCCGTATCCAAGTTCCCAGGCATGGTCGGTCGGCTTCGATAAGTGTTTTTTTTTTAAGAAATCTAAAAAGCATCCTAAGCGTCTGTCTTAAATGTAACCTGTATTTGTGTTAAATATTAATAACTAGCTACATACCCCGCGGTGTCACCCGCGTGCAGTTACGTCTTTGGTTACTGCTCCGCTCCCGTTGCTCGTAGCGTGATGTTCTATACGTACAAACCTTCCTCTTGAATCATTTTGTCTTTTGACTCCAAAATTGTGCAAATCGGTTCAGCCGTTCTCGAGTTTTAGCGAGACTAACGAACGGCAATTGATTTTTATATATGTAGATTATTACATACACTTACGACTTTAATATGTATCTTTTACATATCATCACGCCTGTATTCTCCGTAGGGTTAAGCAGAGGTGTACCAATGTACACCCACAGTTCGCCGGTATGTTTAGGTCCCATGTAATAGGGGGCGAGCCTGTTGCCATTAATCGGGCACAAATCCTAACTCCGAGCTGCTACTGAGAATGTCATAGAAAAACCTAATAACACTTTTTGCTCGACCTGGGAATCGCACCTAAAACCTATAGCGTAGCAATCGCGTTTAGCACCACTAGGCTAACGAGGCAGTTAGTAATTATTATTAATTACTATTTAACATTAAACCTTGCCACAGCATTATTTTAAGAATATTGCTGAGAATTTTCACTGCAACATAATTAATGTTGTTTTTGATTTTATATGTCGTTGTGAAATTGTGATGCGTACGCGCAAGTGTTTGCGTTGCTGTGACGCACAACAAGTAGAGTGTTGACACAGCATCCAACCACATGATTTGAATTCAAATTAAGTATTTATCTGACCTTGACACTTACGAAAATATACCCATAGTAAAATGAGTCACCATAATTTTACCATAATAACACACATAACATACCATCACGCCTATATTCCCCGAAGGGTTCGGCAGAGGTGTAACAATGTACACCCACAGTTCGCCGGTATGTTTAGGGGGCGAGCCTGTTGCCATTAATCGGGCACAAATCCTAACACCGAGCTGCTACTGAGAATTTCATAGAAAAACCCATTAACACTTTTTGTTCGACCTGGGAATCGAACCCAAGACCTCTAGCGTAGCAGTCGCGCTTAGGACCACTAGGCCAAAGAGGCAGTTACCATAATAAATAATCGCTTATTATCTGATTACATAGGTAGGTAGGTTTCTGAGATAGAATTCCAGTGCAAACATTAAACAAACACGCATATGATTAACATTCTCCAACCTTGCACTTTTGTGTGGAACTGTTGATATTTGATAACAGACGAAAAAAATAATTTTCTTTTTGCTTTAATGTCTGCTGACTCACTTCTCGTAAAAAAGCCTTCCAAGTCCAAGAGCAAAGGTACTCTTTTAAGACTTCCTTCCATGCAATCCTTTAAAACTAAAAACTCACACTGAGTAATACTCACACACGAAGGGTTCCGTGTCAATACACAATATTCAATAGAGCTTACAAAAAAAATGGTTCGGTCATGTTGAGAGGATGAGTGAAAGGCAATAACATAAGAGATTTATATGGCAGATGTGAGTGGCAACGCCGTAAGGGGACGCCCTAGAAAGACCTTCCATGACCTTATTGGTGAGGTTCTTCAGAAAGGTCGGGTGCGCAGTACTCGTAACCGGCGTGCTAGTATGACCAGATGTACGAACGTGGACGAGGCGAAAGAAGTATGTAAGGATCGTAGCAGGTGGCTTTCTGTGGTTTCTGCCTTCCCCTATGGGAAAAAGTCGTGAGTTTATATACATAAACTCACGACATAGGTATAATATGTATATGTATGTACAATAAAAACACGTTTCTAAATTATTACTTTTTTCGCTTTTATAACAGCTATGTGTGTACTTCACACATTAAAAAAATCGAATGCCAATTCAAATTTCAAAAGCCCTGTAACAGTCATACAGACAGACAGCTGCATCTAAGCAATAGAGTTCCATTTGACACCCTTAAGGTACGGAACCCAACAACCCATGAATAAAATCCCTTGTTAAACTAAAAATGCAATTAAGAATTCAAAAGCGCGAACGTAAAGGGGCGAAGCGGAGATAAGCCAAACTTCCGTCCTGTGATATTGTTTCCCAAGTTTGTTGGTATTCCCTTTAAAGGTCTGCGATGTAAAGAAGATTTCTTAGAATTAACTTGTTTTGCTTCGCTGTGAGGGCGTAAATAAAAAGTGTTTGTGAACGAGATGGTGTTAGAGAAAATGGAGATCGAATTTTCATATACATTTTTTTCGGGCGTTGGGAAAAATTCGGTTTAAAATATGGAAAGGGTTTTTTAGTTTATGTTTTTGATGCTGAACTGCTTCAGCACTGGAGCAGTCTGTTTGTCGGACTGCAGGCATATAGAATGTAAAAAAAATACAATAATTATAAGTTTACCATGTTTTTTTTATAACTTTGCTTTACACTAGGAATTGCTTCCTTATCGTAAATGTATTACACACAAACAGCCAGTTATTTGTTCCGTACGGGAATCGAAACCGCAACACGCAGCACAGCAGCCAATCGCTTAGTCACTGCGCCTTCCATGCTGCCAAGCTTGGCATCTTGACTTAGCAATAAAATTTATGGCACAAGTGCTACTTGGGATACATAGATATTTTCTCTCTCTGTTAGTTTAAACAAGGGACATACTTTATGGGAGTGTAGTGCTAACGAAAATAAACCACCTTCACTATGAAATTGAAAAAATTGCAGAAAAAAACAGCTATTCCTTACATGTTATCGAGTAATGCGAATATTAAATATGTATGGAGCAGTTGATTTTTTTCTCGATTTTACGGTTCGTATTATAGGAAAAGTTGTTCATTTTCATGTATATCTAAATAAACAGCCAAGAAACCCAATAAGTTTCAGCACTTAACACAAAGAAACTACCTGCTATCACACTCTACTCTATTTAAAGTATAAAACAATAGAAAGAGACAGATATTGGACTGTTATCTCCTCCTTAATCTACTCTCTAACCGTGGGAAGACTGACGGACCATGAATTTCAATATTAATACGAGATTCTCTCTACCGGATAATGGTTTGTTTCATAAAAAAATCTATTAAGGATTCCCTGTTCTTGGCATTTACCCAAGAGGAGTCTGAGTTACTCTTAAAGCGTTTTATCAATATTTTTGAATTTGCTTGTAGTGAACATTTTGGTATAAAAGATTTTAAAAATCTGTTTGATGTAAAATATTATTTTGTATAAGATGATGGGTTCTGAGTTACAAGCCTTTGTTTTGACTGCTTATACATACCATCACGCCTCTATTCCCCGAAGGGTTAGGCAGAGATGTAACAATGCACACCTACAGTTCGCCGGTATGTTTAGGTCCCACGTAATAGGGTTTTTCTATAAAATTCTCAGTAGCAGCTCGGAGTTAGGATTTGTGCCCGGTTAATGGCAATAGGCTCGCCCCCTATTACATGGGACCTGAACATACCGGCGAAATGTGGGTGTACATTAATACACCTCTGCCTAACCCCTCGGGAATATAGGCGTGATGGTATGTTTTACCCTGATTTGAACCCGACAGCTACACTTTGTATAAGAAGAGGCCTTAACCCTGCAGTAGGACAATAATAGGCTGGTATTATTATTATTATTGAACATATTTACAAACAACCCTTTGTTTGTACTCCAAGACAAAAGTGTTATTGTTGTTTCCCTTAGAGTTCTCTAAGAGAATAACAATAATATGATATTAGACAAGAATTAATATGGAACTATAAACGTAGCCAATAAAGGTGGACTCGGGATTTAATGTAACGTTACGATTGAATAAGATTATTGTAGTTAAAATGGTTGTTCAGATAAACAATGTAGGGTAATTCATTCTTAAGGTTTTAATTGAATTAACTGCCTCGATAGTCTAGTGGTGCTAAGCGCGGCAGCAGCGCTAGAGGCAAAAAATGTTATTGGGTTTTTCTATGAAATTCTCAGTAGCAAGTCGGAGTTAGGATTTGTGCCCGGTTAATGGCAATAGGCTCGCCCCCTATTACATGGGAACTAAACATACCGGCGATCTGTGGGTGTACATTGGTACACCTCTGCCTAACCCTTCGGGGAATACAGGCGTGATGGTGTGTATGTATGTAACTAGAATCAATGAACAGTATATTATTGTTTAAACGAATTGATTAGTCTGTAAAGATAAAGACAAGACCTACAAACATATAAACTCACATACACAAACAGCCAGACGCGAAACAACTATCTGTAGGCCATGCTAATATTTGTTTAGTGCGGGAATCGAACCAGCGACACGCAGCATGGCAGTCAATCGCTCAGCTACTACGCCAACCGAGTCATAACAAGCTGACTGAACAGAAAGCGCCAGACAAAACCAACTTAATTTATACCTTACTGCATAATATGAATAAATATAAAATTAGAATAACTTCATCTCCTTCTAATGTTAATATTTTCTTTTGTTACAGAACCAGTGGAAGGATGTCTGAAAATGTTCTGTCATTCAAGGCTGATGCGTCAGACAATAAGGCGAGATACACATGTGAAGCCAAGAACGTCATGATTAGCAACACCTTGAAAGCTGAGATAGACCTGACCGTACTATGTGAGTATACCTTTATTATAAGCAGCAAGTAGAAGTGGGAGTGACCAGGGCTGAAGGCCGATGGGGCCGCAAAGTTCTCGAATGGAGACCACGCACCGGCAAGCACAGCGAAGGACGTCCACCCGCAAGGTGGACGTACGATCTGATTGAGACCGCAGGAAGACGCTGGATGCAGGCCACTTTCAACTGGTCCTTTTGGAAATCTACGGGTGAGGCTTATGATTACCGCGTTTTAACCAACAAAAAAGCTCCTCAGCTTTATTATATTTAGTATAAATAATTTAGGAGCTAATAAACTGAAGAACAGTTAAAATTATAAACATAATTAAGAAAATATAGTAACAAAAACGTTCCTTGCAAAATTAATAAACAAATCCTTCTTAATTTCAAAAGATTTAAATTGAATACTGAATTCGAGGACAGAATATTTAAGTAAATACTCCGTTTATAGTCTTAAGATACTACTAGTTCTATTATCTCGATAGAAACGCTGATAACAAAGCCTTTAAGACAAATAATCTTAGTACTTAGCCTACTTTTGTAAAATAAATATGAAGTAGCAGAAAATGACGAAAATGTTTAAGTTCGAAATCTTATTGCTTTTACATCCCAACCTACTTCCAACTAATATTATAAATGCGAAAGTTTGTGAGGATGGATGTTTGTTACTCTTTCAAACTTAAACGGCTGAACGGATTTGAATGAAATTTGGCACTGAGATAAATTAACAAACCATAGCACGCCTGTATTCCCCGAAGGGTTAGGCAGAGGTGTACCAGTGTACAACCACAGTTCGCCGGTATGTTTAGGTTCCATTTAATAAGGGGCGAGCCTAATGCTATTAGCCGGGCACAAATCCAAACTCCGAGCTGCTACTGAGAATTTCATAGAAAAACCCAATAACACTTTTTGCTCGACCTGGGAATCGAACCCAAGACCTCCAACGTAGCAGTTGCGCTTAGGACCACTAGGCCAACGAGGTAGTTACTAGACTAGTACTACTACTACTGGTTACGAGACTGAGATAAATTGTAGTGTGGAATAGCACATAGGCTACTTTTTATCTTGTCTTTGTGTTTCCCGAGGGATATTTTAAGACAATTACTTAATTCTGAATTTACTCAGACAAAGTCGCGAGCAGAAATTAGTAATATCATAAAGAGGAAAGATTTTTTGTTTGTTTGTATCGAATAAGCACTGAAACTACTGGACCGTTTTTTTTCCTTTTTCCACCAATATATAGCTACATTATTCCCGAGTAACATAGGCTATATAACATCACGCTACGACATGTGGGAGCGGAGCAGTGACGAAAGACGTAAACGAAGTCGCGGGCGAAAGTTGTAGTAAAATAAAAATAAAAAAGACAATATTATCGAAAATTTTCAGTTCCAGATCTTATTGTTGTAGTAACCTTTTCTATATTTATTATTTTGTGATACAATCTAATTGCTTGAGGTTACTCCTATTTATTTCCCAAAGGGATTTGCGGTCTTTGATGCTCTCCATTCAAAATACGATCGTAGCTTGTTCCTCTTATTGGATTCTGACAAATATTGTGTAAGCTTAGAAGTTTAAGTTTACTTTGAATATCTTTATGTAACAGCATTTTGTTGTCAGTTTTCTCTAAGTATTATGTAAGTAACATAAGACTATATTTATAAGGAACTAGCTGTTGCTGTTTATAATTATCTGCTTACTAAAATAAAAAAGCTAAAAAAAATATTTTTTCTTCCTGTTCAACTGGTACAGACAGCGTCATCAACTGATAAACCTCTTTTAGAACAAATTTTAATGCAAGAGGGGTTAGCAATTGATGACGCTGTCTGTACAAATACCAGTCAAATCGGAAAAAAAATGTATATCATAGCCAGAGTTTAAAAAAGATGGACTTTTAAAACAATCTGTAATATAATATTTTGGTTAAAACTATTTATTTACGCCAAAAATATAATACCTGACTCACAGCATCCACATTCCGAATCAACTTTGAATCTCTTCATAATCCTAGCAGATAAGTCCAATATCAAAACAAATAACTGTATAAGCAACTCCGTCCATCCCCTTAGAGTAACGAATCCTTTGATAACATAACTCCATCAGGTACTAGAGAGAAAAAAAGCGCAGTCATTTCGATCCTGAGTGGTGCAAGGCATAAATGAATGGTTATTTTGATATTGTTATTGTTTTCTTAAGAGATTATGATTGGCACTTATTTGTATCATTATTAGATAATTAGCTTCTTCACGCGACTTCGTCCCCGTCAAATTTCAAATATTATCCCACGGGAACTGTATTTTTTTTCCGTGATAAAAAAATATCCTATGTGTTATTGTACACTACAAGAATGGAGGATTATTAATTACGTCATACAAATTTAATTTGCCAAATGTAAAACATTAGTATCTAGCAATAACATTGCAATGTACATCCAAAGTTACGCATCCAATATCCAATATCCAAAATTATTTCGAATTATGGGATACATATTATGGCTGGTTGGTTCAATTTGGCAGGACTAATCCCAATCATGGATAATTTAAATAGAGACCATTGAATCCCTTGTTACAAAATTTACGAGTTTGATTGAAATTTATAGATTGATCTAATAACTGCCTTCGCATTGAATCGGAGAACAATCAGTTCAATTCCCTTCTTATTGATAACACTATTGTCTATAATAATGCATCTTATTTTAAATTTATACTAATATTATAAAGAGGAATGATTTTATTGTTTGTTTGTACCAAATAAACTACGAAACTACTAGTCGATGTAAACCATTTTCTTACCAATAGATAGATAAGTACATTATTCTTGAGTAAAAATTAAACAACATTTTTCCAAAAAAAAAAACATACCATCACGCCTGTATTCCCCGAAGGGTTACGCAGAGGTGTAACAATGTACCCCTACAGTTTTCAGTAGGTTTAGGTCCCATGTAATAGGGGGCGAACCTATTGCCATTAACCGGGCCCAAATCCTAACTTCGAGCTGCTACTGAGAATTTTATAGAAAATCCCAATACCACTTTTTACTTGACCTGGGAATCGCACCCAAGACTTCTAGCGTAGCAGTCGTGCTTAGGACCACTAGGCCAACGAGGCAGTAAAAATAACAATCGCCTTTAAATGCTACAAAGAAAAAAAAAATACTTTAGTTTTGAAAATCGGTGGCTATACAAATTAACAAACCGAACCAAATCCACTTTATTAATTAGTAATCCATTAACCATTTCCAATTAATCTTCCTCTTAACTTCTATTCTGTCAAATATTCCTCTACCTTGCTCCCTATCTCAAACGGCTATCTACTTGGAAGCCCGTCTTATTGTTTATTTACAAAGAACAGGTAGTCAGTTGGAACCGTCCAACCGTGGATTGGCCCAGTTTTTCTGTATAAAACACATTTGCTTGACTTATCAAAGACTTTTGAAGTCAAGGACCGATTTTTAGATCTCTTGTCATATTATGTTGTTGGTTTGGTTGTAATAAATAATGGAAAGGGAATGTTTTTTTGTGATTTTCGAATTCATAGAATAAATTCGCATTCCTTATGTGTTGTAAAAAAAAATGTATTCTCCAGACCGAGTCCGGCCATAACTTAATACAGTCTAACCAAGTACGCAGGAGACATTATAGTTCACAAGTATGTGCGCAAACACAGGTGCACTCCCTCTTCCCTAACTCTCTTAGTTCAATGGGACGGCAATCCGATACAATTGGGAAGAGGTCAGGCGCGCGACCCAACGGCTTTACGTGCTTTCCGAGGCACGGGGGTGTCACAACAGCAACTTCCAAACTCCGGGCTGCTACTGAGAAATTCCTAATGGAAAAACCCAATAAAATACACTACCACCACCACCACTAAACTTATCTGTTACGACTATGTATTTGCGACCACGGTATTTATTTCTTTAGCGGGTGAATGAGAAAAATTTTAGGTAAAGTAATCATATAATACAATAAAAGTATGGAGTATGGAGTTTCTTGCCCATTTTTCTCCATAAAATAATGAAATAAAATAAATGATTTGAGATTACTTTCGAAATTTTAATAAAACCGAAGATAATAACAAAACCGGCTTATCTATAAAAACGAGCATAAAAATGTCGTTTTTTGTATGAATTTTATTCTGTTTTGTTTGTATTTGTTGCTGTAGCGGCAACAGAAATATAAAAGACAATATAATAATATTGAAAATTTCAACTGTCTAACTATCACGGTTCATGAGATACAGCCAGGTGAAAGACGGACGGACAGCGGAGACTTAGTAATAGTGTCCCATTTTACCCTGTGGTACGAAACCGTAAGAATGCATAAAGCACATCCCCACAAACTAACATATTGTCTAAGTTAATATATTCTTCACACTATGTAACATTTTCTCATTAAAACTAGGTACACGTTTTACATCTTTTTTACTGGAATCACGAGTTTTATACCAAAAACATTTTTAGTACTCATTACCCACCGTACTGACAGAAGTTTTGATGCCCAACCTCAACTTGACGGAACCCGCTGACTAAATCCACACAGATTTGGGGATTACTATCTGCTTATACCCAAACTAATTAGCGTTAATTGGCTTTTGCTTACCCCTTAAGAGATAAAGGCGTGAGTGATACTTAATTGACTTTTGGTGGCCTTGTTGAGGGGCTGTTAGTATCGTAATTGGCCGATACACTAATGAATTAGTAGGATTTATTTATATTTATTAACCCCCGACGCCAAAACGACGGGGTGTTATAAGTTTAACGTGTCTGTCTGTGTGTCGGGCTGTCTGTGGCTTCGTAGCGCCCGAACGGATGAACCAATTTCGATTTAGTTTTTTTTTGTTTGAAAGGTGCATTAGTCAGTAGTGTTCTTAGCTATGTTTGATGGAAATCGGTTCCGCGGTTTCAAGTTTAATCAGCTCTTTTGTGGGGGTTAGTAAACATTTTTAATTTTGTATTTTTTTACCTTATCGAAGTGGTTGACTGTCCTGTTGGCATTGTGTTCGCAAGCACGACTGATAAGCGTGGGGTCCTGGGTTTCCAGGTCGGGCTAAAAGTGTGCTTAGGTTTTTCCATTAAGAATTTCTCAGTAACAGCCCGGCGTTTGGAAGTTGATGGTGTGACACCCCGGTGCCGCGGCCCCGGCTGTCATTCGTATTTTTGACAGTCATTACGGATAATCATAGGCCGGGAAGTCTGGCACCCAGTCTTACCTAAAGTTATCGTGTTGCCCAGTGATTTGGTTGTGGAGGTCAGATAGGCAGTCGCTCCATGTAAAACACTGGTATTCAGCTGCATCCGGTTAGACTGGAAGCCGACCCCAACATAGTTGGGAAGGCTGGGCTGATATATTTGAGTGATCTTCAGTGATATTGGAGTGAGGGTCTTTATGATTATTACTGAGGAATTTGCTTCATTAAATATCATTTAGTTTAGATTGTTTGTCTATTTAAATTAATCTTTCTGTTTGTAAATTTATAAGCCGATTAATTTCTGTATCGTTATTTCAAAATGATGTTTCAACGTGTTTTGTAATTATTGTTGTTTTATTCATTCAAAATACATTTTTAAATATTAATATAATAGGAGACTGCCTCGGTAGCCTAGTGGTCCTAAGCGCGACTGCTACGCTAGAGGTTTTGGGTTCGATTCCCAGGTCGATCAAAAAGTGTTATTGGGTATTTCTATGGAATTCTCAATAGCAGCTCGGAGTTAGGATTTGTGCCCGGTTAATGGCAATAGGCTCGCCCCCTATTACATGGGATCTAAACATACCGGCAAACTGTGGGTGTACATTGTTACATCTCTCCCTAACCTGAAATACAGGCGTGATGGTATGTTATGTATGCTGGTGGTAATATAATATAAAAAATATATAGTAGCCCACCGACATCGGGGACAGGATCCAAGCCACCGGTGGTCAGGGTTCCTGAGAAATAATCTCCTAACAATACGCGCCGTGTCTAGGAGTATCGCTTTCGGAGTTAATTTCTTATTATATTATTACTGACTGCTTCGTTAGGTTAGTGGTCCTAAGCGCGACTGCTATGGTCTCAGGTTCGATTTTTAGGTCAAGCAAATTGTTATTGAGTTTTTCTATGAAATTTCGGAGTTAGGATTTGTGCCCGGTTAATCGGAATAGGCTCGCCCCCTATTACATAGGACTTAAAAACATACCGGCGAACTGTGAGAGTATATTGAATACACGTCTGCCTAACCCTTCGGGCAATTCAGACATGATGATGGTATATTAATGTTTTTAATTAAGTTTATAAATATTGTACATTATAAAGAAAATGTTATTACAACATTTTTAAATGAAGTGAAGGTAAAAACATGAACCATTTGTTTATTTTAAAGGCTGGGTGTAAAGCCAAACTTATAGCAACGTTTGTTTCCTTTTGCCGCTGTTAACTTGAAGTTTCTCGTATATTATTTAAGCTTCCAGGGGTTGGCAACCATTTTGGCGCCGCTAACCAAGTAAAAACCAGAGAGATACTTACTCCGCATGCATTTTGTATGAAACAAGTTTAACTACTAATAGAGTTTAAAAATTCCAAGTGGAATTATTATTTTATTTACACTTTTGCTCTCAGTTGTATAAAGGGCAGATACTACCCCGTTAGCTTGTGGTAGCAATCACGACTGTTGAGTGTGGAGTCGTGGGGTTCGACTCTCAGGTCGGACAAAAAGTGGTATTGTGTTTTTCCATTACGAATTTCTCGAGAAGGAGCCACTCAGGGCCGATGCCTGCCGGGGCTGCGGGTTGTTCGAAAGAGATACCGCGCTCCCGGAAAGCAAAGGACACAAGAAGGAACATGGGTTTTAGTCAGTAAAAGTCTGACACTCCCTAACGCCCCGCCTAGAGCGGAAGATGTCATTTGATGATTTACCATCCGGAAGAAAAAAACAAAACGAGATAGCCACAATGACCGATCCTGCGCTACCCGCATCCACCCATTTCCCTCGACCTTTACTAAGTCTTCGGTCCTCTTGGGTGGAGCCTTACCCACCTCATCGACAACATATTCCCATATCAAGTTGCGCGTACGAAACAATTATAATCGCCACACGTTCTGCCAACTCCCTAAACGAAACAGCTCAATGATACAAGCATAAATCACCAACTCCCACGGCGATATTCAAATTTATTTGACATTTATACGAAGAGGGCGAAGTTTTAATTTGTTCCGACTCCATTGACGCCCCCCAGAAGTTTACCGAACGTATTTTTACGTTAAACTCTTACTTCTATTGCTCCCATTTCGAAATGTACACTAAACTGGGAATATTCTTTTTTCAAATGTTATATTTTTAAGCGGTTTGTGTTTAAAAGGTCGTTACTTTGTAATATTTGGATTAAATTTGGAATCGTACGTATGTACTTATAGTTTGAATTTAGAATTGTATTATTCATTTGTTTATTGCTATGTCAAATACAAAAGTTTCGTTATTAGCTGCAATTAAATATAAATTTAACTGCAATTTGTATATGTAGACACATACATACATATACAAATTGCAGCAAAATTTAAATAAAATATAATAAAAATAATAATACCGGTGTGTTATTGTCTCACTTCAGGACAAACGCTTTTCTAATACAGAGAAAGCGGATTGGCGAATTCGGACTTACACTAATTATATAGGTTTCCTGACGATGTTCTTCCTTCATCGATATCAGTGATGTCCTAGATAAAGGTACTAGGTATCTGTCCGTGCCGGGTTGGGAACCCACAACCTCGCGTATGAGTCTGTCTATCATGTTTTTACGCCTAAGCCGCTGAACCGATTTTGATGAGACTTTGTGTTTTTTTTATATCTTTGGATAGCAAACAAGCGGATGGCCCACCTGATGTAAGGTGGTCACCGCTACCTATAGACATCTGTAATACTTGTACCAGTGGCCTTGCAAATGCGGTAGCATCCCAGAGACAAAGTTAAAATGTCTCAATGTCGATGTCTCATGTGTCTGTGTGTGTTTTGTTTTGCCTGAAATTACACTAGCAAACCCTTTAAACCAGAGCACAGCGACTCGGCTCTGCAGCCGAAATAGGTATGGTGGTAGTACTTCCCCGGACGAGCCCCTTCACAAAGAGCTCTACTACTACTAAGACACAGACTTGGTACAGATAGATTAGACCTTAAAGAAGGACATTAAGGCATTTCTCACAAAAAAGAAACGCTTGAAGGTTTTGAATTAGGTGATGAAAATTTGTACCTCTTTAGGCACTTGATACATACATTTTCGCGGACGACCTCACGGGTAGAAGCTGGTTAAAATATAAAAAATAAAGTAGCATGTTTTTAAATTTAAAATTTTCATGTAGGTACTTAAATTCTGTTTGCTATTTAGACAAATACTAAGTCCATCAAATTATCTGTTTGTAACCTCGTAATTAAGCTAGCAATGGCATCGGAGCCATTTTGTAATTCATCTTTAATTTTATTTGTATTTAAACCCTCTATTAGAATTTCATCATTTTCAACCACTGTGAAATGGTTGTTGAAATAAGAATTCAGGCACTACAGCTATCTAATTCAGGTTTGATATTGAAGATGTCCTGTTACCCTTCAGACAACCTTTTCAATGTAATATAATCTAAGTATTATATAATTCATTCAGCTTTTATACATTAGAGCCCGACTATTACTAATGTTGATAAAATTGCATCGGTACTTTTTTTGCTCACGTGTTGATCAGATTAATTTATACATGAATACATATAGATAGAATTGAAGTGTCTGTTCGTAATGACAAAATAACAGTCAATTTTTTTTAAAGGGGAAAAAGTGAGTTATATCATTATCATTCATATCAGCCGCAGGACGTCCTCTGCTGGACATAGGCTTCCCCCATTAATTTCCAAAAGTAGCATAAATTTACGTATGTTTTTTTTTAATGTTTGCATGTCTGACTGTATGTTTGTTCCAACTTATCTCCTAAATGGCTAGACCGATTTTCTCGGGAGTTTCACTGGCAGATAGCTGATGTTATAAGTCGTAACTTAGGCTACATTAATAAAAAATACCACAGAAAACCAATATTAATGCGGACAAAGTAGCGGGCATAAGCTAGTTTGTTAATAAATTATGCAACAAAATTAGATGAGATAATAATTGAGTCTATTTTTTTGGACCCGTGACTCGAAGGTCGATGACCTAAAGATACCAAAGGTTATTTTTAATTTGACAAGACTTTAATTAATAAAGGGGATAAGCAGAGATTTATTTAACAAAAGGTTGATTAAAACGATGAGCAGTTTTATAAAATGAATTGTTAAAAGAATATTAAAGTATGATATTTAAATACTTCGTTTACAGTACAGGTAACTCCAATTAATCCTTTCTAATTAATTTATTTGTGACTGTGATGTTACGAATTGTTAATTTAGTTGTATGAATTAACAAAAGAGAAAATGTTTACATTTTTGTTTTCAATTGTAAACTATTGCAAAACTTATGCTCAAAATAGATTTGAAATTAATTAGTGTTAAATATCCTAAATCATTATCAAAAATAGCAGAAGTAGAGCTATTTGTGAAGGAGCTCGTTTGTAGAAGTAGGTACTACCACTATACCTATTTCTGATTAGCACATGAGACATTTCAACTTTGTCTCTGGGATGGCAACGCATTTGCACGGCCACTGGTATTGCAGATGTCTATAAGCAGTCACCACTTCACATCAGATGAGCAGCCGGCTTGTTTGACATCAAATGTAATAAAAATCATCACATTTACTGCTGACAGAAGTGAAAACTTAGCGTCACATTAGCATGTCGGTGACGCTGTTGAATTAGGGTGTCATTAGGATGTTGGTGATCCGGTAACATTACCATGTCGGAGATGCGGTCACATTAGCATGTCGGAGACGCGAACCGTTTTGCACCTACCAAAAATAACACGCCACGGCTTTGTATTTCAAAAAACGAATTCCATGTTCGCATTTTCAAAAATAAAATAGGTACATGAACTGCTCATGAAAATCAAATCAATCTTCTAAATAAATCTGATTTCTCCAGCCATTGATCTTGCCAGGTTCTCGAATCCCGCCGTCACAATGTATGCTTTCAAAATGTGATAAATCTCACATAACGCCGTGGTTTCGTGGTTAAGTCTGATATTAGAGATGCATTAAATTACTAAGCTTTAGAATTCGCTATCTAATTTATTCAGTGTCAGGCTTTGCTGCTAAAATTCAATGCATAATGAGAGTATCTTAAGTAAACAAAATGAAATGAGTCTTTAAAATTTTTCTCTTTTTCAATCGGATTTTTTTTCAACTTTATGTAACACTGCCTTCTGCTCGCGACTTTGTCCGCGTAGTTTTTTCACTCGCATTAGGTTACGTCTTTGGTTACTGCTCCGCACCTTTAGGTCGTAACGTGGTGTTATATAGCCTATAGCCTTCCTCGATAGATAAACTATCCAACACAAACAATATTTTTTCAATTCAAACCAGCAGTTACTGAGATTAGCGCGTTCAATCAAACAAACAAACTCTTCAGCTTTATAATATTAGTATAGATACTACGTACATACACACGCCTTTTTCCCATGGGGGTAGGCAGAAACCATAGAACGAGACCTATTGCTATTATTCTTTTTTTTTTGTTTTTTGAAAAACGTTGCCCCACCCTAGGAATTTATCATGTATCGTGGGTGCGTTTACAAACAAATAAACTCAAACAGCCAGACCCGAAACAACTATCTGTAGGCCATGCAAATATTTGTTCCGTGCGGGAATCGAACCCGCGATACGCAGCGCAGCAGCCAATCGCTCATCCACTGCGCCAACCGTGCCGTCTTACTTCGTTCGCCTCGTCCACGTTCATACGTCTAGTCATACAAGCACGTCGGTTACGAGTACTGCGCTCCTGAACTTTCTGAGAAACTTTTCCAATAGGGACAGGGCAGATTTTTCTACGTTCAAAATTCTGAGAATAATGTGATGAAAAATATTTTACTGAGCGGTCTTTTAAGATTTTTTTGTCATGATACTTTTGATTTTCAAGAAAAAAATTTAAATAAGTCTTCTTTGAACCTTTGGCAATACAAAAATGTTTTTGCTAACTTGTCAGATGTACCAGTTCGCCAAACTGTCCGATAATAATCTAGATTACTAACCTATCTTTCCATTTCAGTCGCTCCATCACACGTCACTATCTCCGGACCTTCGGAAGCCAGGGTCGGGGATCCAGTACCTCTGACCTGCAGTACAGCTCCATCCAACCCTGCTGCGGATATCAAGTGGCTGGTACTAGGGAAGCATCATAAGGAAGCTAGTAATAGGACTGTCATATCTCCGGAAGGTAAATATTTATGTTCTATATAGATTTTAAATAACAAACTAGGAGAAGGTATAAAAATTCGGCTTGATTCGATTCTATTCGGTTTTGAATTTAGAGGAGATCCGCAGACGAACCAAAGTTACCGAGATAGCCCAGCGAATCAGCAATTTGAAGTGGCAATGGGCAGGATACATGCCACGCAGAGCTGATGGCCGATGGGGCCGGGAAGTTCACCAATGGCGACCACGGAAGCGCAGCGTAGGACCACCTGAAGGACAGATGACTTGATTAAGACCACAGGAAGACGCTGGATGCAGGCTGCTTCCAACTGGTTCTTTTGGATATCTATGGGGGAGGCCCATGTCCAGCAGTGGACGTCCCGTAGCTGATATAATGTTGATAAGAATTCCTTGTAAAAAGGCTCTTAAGTGGAAGTTATTTACTTTATTTTGACGCGTGATGAGAATCACAAGCTTAGTTACCTCCTTAATTTGTCGAGGATACAAAACTGCACCTTATGCTGGTTCCAAGTAAGCATATTATAGTTTGGCCTTGTCAAATGAAGGCTAAAGCGTATGTTGAAGGACTGCAGTTAGTTTCGACCTTCACCTAATTCTGGAACGAGACCTCGTCTATACAAAGAAGACCTCGTCTCTACAAAGGAAACCTGATTGAATCGCCGAAGGTTGATATGAAAGCCGATACAGCTATTGAGAATTTAAAATTTGAAGTAGTTCAAGGCATTCTGGGTAAAGCAGAGTGTGAAGTGTTATGTAAAAAGTTATGAAAGAAAGTGAAAGAGATGAATGTTTAGTAGTAGTTTCTTAATTTAATAGAAATAAATGAAGTAAATGTGAATTTATATACTTAATAAATAAATGCGAATGACTACCCCGTTAGTCTCGTGATCGCAAGCGCGACTGATAAGCGTGGGGTCCCGGGTTCGATTCCCAGGTCGGGCAAAAATTGTTATTTAGTTTTTCCATTAGGATTTGCTCAGTAGCAGCCCGGAATTTGGAAGTTGGTGGTGTGACACCCCCGTGCCTCTGGAAGCATGTAAAGCCATTGGACCTTGCTGTCATTCGTAGATCTTTGACAGTCGTTACGGATAGTCAGAAGTCAGGAAGTCTGATGACCAGTCTAACCAAGAGGTATCGTGTTGCCCAATAACTGGGCTGTGGAGGTCAGATACGCAGTCGCTCTATGTAAAACACTGGTATTCAGCTGTATCCGGTTAAACTGGAAGCCGACCCCGACATTGTTGGGAAAAGGCTAAGCAGATGATGAAGTATATGTATAAATGCGAATAAGGTAGTACTTTAAAAAAAAATAGGCTTTAGGTTACTGCAGAAGATTGATGTTAATCAAAATGATAACTAGATATCAAAATTTACCATGATGTTATTAATTTATTAGGGCTTGCCTCTCATTCATAAGATTGCGGGTTCATTACCGGGCTGAGATTTTCAACATAACATGTACTTTCTAAGTTGATCTTGGACATCACTGATATCGGTGAAAACATTGTGAGGAAACTTGGACTCTATAATTTATATACGTCTGAATAGCCAATCCGCCTTGTGTAAGCGTGGTGATTAATGCTCATACCTTGTCTGTATGAGACGGAACCTTTGCCTTGCAGTAGGACAACTATTATTCTTAAAATAATTTTAAGACGTTCTGGATTTTTGTTACATATAGATGACAATTTGTAACTAAAAATAATAATATTTTTTTAAATAAAGGTTTTTTGTATAACAAATAAAAAAATAATTTTTTTTTTTGTTAAACCATGTTCATCATTATTCTTCTTCTTCGCAGGAGGCTGGATCACGACGTCCAACATCACCGTCGTGGTGGAGCCCAACAAGAGATCTATCGTCGTCGTCTGTCACGGCATCAACGGACAGCTGACGGAGAACGTCGTCGCCACACATACCATCAATGTACTATGTAAGTATTCTAGATTCTAATGTTTCTTTTCCTATTAATGTAGGTCTTAATTAAGAAAGTAGTAGTAGAAGCAATTTGTGGAAGAGCTCCTCTAAGGAAGCACTTCCACCATAACTATTTCTGCCGCAAAGCAGCGTCGCTGTGTTCTGGTTTGAAGGATATGGTCTCCAGTGTTATTACAGACACGTGAGACATTTCAACTTTGTTTGTCTCTGGGATGGCAACGCATTTGTAAGGCCTCTGGTGTAGGCAGAGGTGACCACTTAACATCAGGTGGGCAATTGGCATATTAGCCATCCAACGATGTTTAATATAAATGGATAAAAATATAAACACATAAAAGTATAAATATAAAAACATTTTCTTATGTTTCAAATAAATAAATAAACACGTCTTTTTCACATTAAAATCTCAAAATCACGTCATCCAAACCGATAATATTTTCCTACAAATCTAATAACACAAATCGAACATTCCATTACCATACAAAATATGATAATCCATGATTTAAGTAAATACGATGGATTTTCCATCAAAAACCTATTTGATTAGAGACCTGTCATTTTCAGAAACCGGGCTCGAAGCATATTGATATGCACGAAAATATACCGTGAAATACCGAGAGGTTAACAAGATTTTCAGAACTTCTAATAGGAAATGTGTCGGCGGGTTATTTATCTGAACAAAGTTTACGCCATCTTGTTCCAAAATATGACTTGTTTTAAAAATGGAGTTGGGCGCTTGATACTAAGCGTTGTCATTTGTTTTTTTTTTGACGTTCGACAATCTAGTGTCATTTGGAACGTTACATTTTAATTCATCATTATGTATGTGTTATCTGGGACATTACTGACATCGGTATAGGAAAATGTAGTTTTCGTAATAGTAGATCTCTTTGTGAAAGAGATATTTTTATATTTTCCGGGGAAGTACTACCACCATACCTATTCCTGTCACAAAGCAGCGTTGCTGTGTTCCGGTTTGAAGGGTATGGGTGCTAGTGTAATTACAGGAATATGCGAGATTTTAACTTTGTCTCTAGGATAGCAACGCACACGCCAAAGCGACCCAAATTGAACTTGAAGTTTGTGCTCACGACTCGTGCCGGGTGCTATATGTGGCAACATTGAAAAAAAATCTTTTGTTTTTTCAATTACCTACCTCCTTTGCAGAAATCTTATTAAAACTACCATTCAATATTACATTTATCAAATGTTGAGTATTTCGTGAAGTTCCAGACACGAAATAAACTCCAAGAACAAACCAAAGGGAATAATTTATAACACGACTCCTAGACTACGGATTACCTGTCACACCTTGAGCTACTACAAGCTCCTGGACTATTATGAACTGGAGTGATGGAAGCTTAGAGCTCCGGGCTTACCACTTGTCATGGCAAACTAGTTGTAAATGTATTCGCAGAAATTGCCTTTGCAATATTTATTTCACTTGACATTTTAGGAATAGCTCTGTGTGAAGGGGCTCTCCAAGAATTATTGTTCTACCAAGGCCAAATTATTCATATCAACTTGACCATTAAAAGGCACTTTTGAATGTCATATACAAGAAAAATGAATGCGCGACTGCTACGCTAGAGGTCTTGGGTTCGATTCCCAAGTCGAGCAAAGTGTTATTGAGTTTTTTTATGAAATTCTCGATTAATGGCAATAGGCTCCCCCCTTCCATTACATGGGACTTAAACATACTAGCGATTTGTGGGTTTTATTGGGCTCTTCCATTAGGAATTCGTTACTAGCAGCCCAGACTTTGAAAAACAAATAGAAGATCTAGCCTTAGACACTAAACAATAGTGTAGCTTTCTATAAGTAAAAGATTTTTTGTGGTCGGACTAGTAGTTCCGGAGATTGCCTCTTACAAACAAAAAAATCTTTACCTCTTTAGTTTAGACTAGCTGTTGCCCGCGACTTCTTCCGCGTGGCTTATTTCACCCGCGTTAAGTTACGTCTTCCGTTACTGCTCCGCTCCCGTGTTTCGTAGCGTGATGTAATATAGCCTATGTTACTCAGGAATAATGTAGCTATCTACTAGTGCAAAAATTGTTAAAATCGGTCTAGTAATTTCAGCGCATATTCGTTAAAAACAAACAAACAAAAAAATCTTACCTCTTTATAATAATAATATTTTAATCTTTAGTTAAATTGTCCAAGGATATTGCTACTTTATTTGCAATGACCGTTAAGGTCCACTTACCGTCAGGTGAAATCAAACTCAACCCCAAACCTCCCGCTCAAGGGTTGTTTGATTCCACCTGTTAAAGTTTACATTTCAAGTCAACAAACCCCAGTATTAACATAAACAGTTTCACCCCCATCACCCCCCGAACAACAATAATTACATCCCCTACTCCTATATTTTCTGCCATTTTTCCCCACACATGGTAACTTAATCAGAAGTCTATTTGACTTTATAATAACTCTGGCGACTTGGAACCCTTAGAAGACGTGACTTGAAAACGGAGAGCTGCTCACAACGTGTTGCGGCGCTATCTAGAAATATACACCCTGTATATTATATACGGGGTGTATATCTGAACGAAGGACTTATTTCGAAGTAGTGCGGTGACTTTTAAATATTAAGTTGGAGGGATACTGTTAAGGGTGTTTTTTGTGCTGGAATATGTGTTAAAACGAATGACGTAATAAAAACTTAGGTATAAGGAAATCGTTTGTATGTTGATGATCAGATCGATCAGAAATTAATATTTTTGGTCGTACTAGTAATTATATACGGTCTGCCCCGTTGGTCTCGTGGTCGCAAGCGCGACTGATGAGCGTGGGGTCCCGGGTTCAATTCCCAGGTCGGGCAAAAAGTAGTGTTATTGGGTTTTTCCATTAGGATTTACTCAATAGCAGCCCGGAGTTTGTATGTTGGTGGTGTGACACCCCCGTGTCTCGGAACGCACCTAAAAGCCGTTGGTCCCGGCTGTCATTCGTAGATCTTTGACAGTCGTTACGGTTTGTTAGAAGCCAGAAAGTCTGACAACCAGTCTAACCAAGAGGTATCGTGTTGCCCAGAAACTAGTTTGTGGAGGTCAGATAGGCAGTCGCTCCATGTAAAACACTGGTATTCAGCTGCATCCGATTAGACTGGAAGCCGACTCCAACATAGTTGAGAAAAAGGCCAAGCAAATGATGATGATGAGTAATTATATACGGTGAAAGGATTATCATGGCATAGAGTTTTACCTTAAATTCAGTAGATCCTTTGGGATCTAGAAGAGTGCGCTGAAATTTGTTATCAGTTATTAAAAAAAATCTGAAAAGTCATAATAGATGAAACAGCAGATCTTTTTACAACCAACAAATAAATGGTTGCGCTGGGGGATCATGGAAAAAACATTAAAAAAAATAATTAAAATAGTATTTCCCTTTGACTGTATCTAAAGATGATATACTTACGTAATCATGAAAATACTGTCATACCTTTGGATTACCACACACGTCGTAAGTTATGTGGGTCTAAAATTTTGCCCATGCCTTGACTAAAAAGACTAGAGTATGAGAAACTACTGCCATTCCTACGAATCCTTTTAACAGTTCCGACTTCTCAAAGAACCTGTATTTTCTTAAGAAATCAACCTTCAAAACGCCTTCACTAAACGGTAAACCCTTTTAAGTAATTGGAAATATAACCCTCTACTTGCCCACTGCAATTTAAATCTATACAAAAGCTGAAGGGTCTTTTTGTTTGCTTGTTTAAACGCGCTAATCTCTGGAACTGTCAGTCGGATTGAAAAAAAATTGTATGTATATGATAACTGCGTCGGTGACCTAGTGGGCCTAAGCGCGACTGCTACGCTAGAGGTCTTGAGTTCGATTCCCAGGTCGAGTAAAAAGTGTTATTGGGTTTTTCTATGGATTTCTCAGTAGCAGCTCGGAGTTAGGATTTGTGCTCGGTTAATGGCAATAGGCTCACCCCCTATTACATGAGACCTAAAAACATACCGGCGAACTGTAGGTGTGTATTGGTACACCTCTGCCTAAACCTCTGGGGAATACAGGCGTGATGGTATGTGTATGTGTGTGTATATGATAGCTAGATTTATGAGGAATAGTGTAGGCTGTATAACATCACGCCACGACTAACGGGAGAAACTACTATTTTGTAAAATGCAATGGCCAGAAAGTTTCCAGGGAATTTTTCCAATTCCTTTTGCTCAACACATGTACGGGTTTGAGGTTTAAATTCTTTCAATATTTTGTAGTATTCCGTTTGGCGGCCATTTTGCTTTTTTGTGGAATGTTTGAATTATTGTTGTTTAAGTTAGTCGGTGGGGTTGATATTGGGGATTTTTGGATTGTAGAATGTTTTATGATGTTTATTTTGTAATTGATTTTGTATGTTCTTGTTGCCACCTAAAGTCGAACTGTGGGTTCTATTTATATTAGTGTTGTTAAGCGTTGAGCGTTGGGCGTTGCGGTTAGACTCTTTCTGACTTTGAGTCTTCTTCCAAAGTAGCTACTTTCAAAGATTCTAACGACACCACCTCATGATTCCACTACTCCATCTTAAAACCATAAAAACTCCTGACCATGGTAATACAATTACCCCTCACAACCCTCCATCAGTTGTGGTCTTAACCCTTACGCACTCGTGGTAACTAAGATTACCCTTTAAATCATTTCTAGTCGGGGGTTAGACCCCTTAGTACCCCTTGTGGTCAAGCAGGGGTGCTTTGTAAATCGTATGTGGTTGTACGCGATCTTTGGTATAAACCGTGTATCATGAAATGGGGATGAAATTGTTTTAGTGTGGGGTATTATTGGTAGCTATAGATACATTATTATGCCCCCTTTTTTACTTTTGATATATTTAGTATATATTAAAGAAAATGTAGTTCCTGTGGAATTATTTCACAAAATATCTGACATGCTATTAATGACATCAAATTTAAATAGTGTATCTAAACTCAAAGATAAACTAGCGATATACCCCGAGTTGTCTTGTTGTAACGTCTTTTTCGAAAACCACATTACAATCTGTTGCGTAATTTAAAAGATCTAAGCATGTAGACGCAAATCAAGGCAAATGCCTCTCTCCATTCAAAGAAACCACGAGCATTAATCACTACACTTACTCAAGGTGAATTGACGATTTCAGACTTATAATATTTTACTAGCTGTACCCGCGGCTTGTCCTCATGTGAACGTAAATGTAACTTAAAGTATTAAGTATTGAATGACATGAAATTCTCCAAGCATTTCAAACTCTAAACGGCGACTGCTAAAAGAAACGCTACTAAGTTTCCCCTCACGATGTTTTCCTTCACCGATGTCAGCGATGTCCAAGATAAACTTATGAAATAGATACGTCACTTTGGTGCTTGCCCGTGCCCGGTCGCTAACCCACAGGCCCATCCCCCGGACACACAACAACTAAAAAAACATTACACATTCCTTTGACCCCTTGACATAAACCGAAAACCCAGTGAACCATGAAATCCGGCAAACCATGGAACACATCCAACTATACAACATATTAAACATAAAATAATAAAACTATTGCTATATAAACAACGGGCGTAACGTCCGGTCTGCGAATTATCATAATATTTGCGGAACCGGAAACGCAGCTGACGTCACGGCCGCTGCCGGCGTTTGGGGTTCGGCGGGGAAATTGTGTAATCCATTGTGGTAGTTTTGGCTACATACATAATATATTGGGTCTAGTGAAGGTGAGATTTGAGAATGATGAATTACTTTAGTTGGTCGAAGTTTGTTGTGACCAATGATGAATAGGCAAACTCTTTATTTTGTGACTGTCAGATATAACGAACGATATTTAAAATATGTATTTATTTATGTACAATACATACATACACATGCACCATACATCATAATACATTGTTGCTTTTTTTTTACAATTGCATGAAAAACGTTTAGGAACACTTATAGAATTTAAGAAGTATTGTCAAAAAGATAGTCAATCTATTGTAGATATTTTTTACGAGATCAATCCTTTGGCAAAAGATGGTTCCCAGTTAAATAAATACACGTTTACAAATTAAATTTTAACTAATAATTTTTAGTACGATGCAAGAGAAACACTGATATGAAAGTCTGTCTTTATTTTTTTTAATGCTTCCCTACATTAAGACTCTCTCCTGTATCGTGGGTGCATTTACAAACATGAACTCACATACACGAAACAATTATCTGCAGGCCAGACAAATATTTGTATCGTGCGGGAACCGAACCCGCGACACGCACATACATGCGAAGATTACACATACACAATTGTTATTAAATACCCATTAACGTCAATAACTAAAAATACTGTCTCCAATCAAAGTAAAATATACTTTATTCTACAGAACCCTAGGCTGTAAATTCATTACACCCAGTATTTTTTCCGTCGGCCTAACGCGATAAACCCTAGGACGGATTAAACAGCTTTTTAAACTGCTTGTGCTGTCTCTTTTTCTCTTACTGGTTTTTATTCGCCATCTCTTTCTAGCAACGGATTTATTCTGTCGTTTTTTAGTGGTTTAAAGTTTGCGTACGCCAGGTTTTGTGGAATGGGGTAAATGGGGACGATGTGTGTGTGTATGTGTGTGTATTTAGTATAAAATTGGGAAAAACTTGCGAGATTTTCGCTAAGACTGGTATAAAAACTCTGAAATGCGACGTCGGGCATAAATGATTCAAGCTTTAGCTAGAAATCTTTAGTTCCATTATCGTGCAAACAGAAATAAAGTATTTACACATCTTATTTGATCTCAAACCTCCCCTTCACTCTCCCCCCTTATAATCGATCCTGCTTATTTTTATCTGTCAGATAATTATAGCTCATAGTTTTTTGCACCCTCTATAAGTTGATAACTGCTCCGCTCCCATAGGTCGTAGCGTGATGTTATATTCCTCATGAATTTTGCTATCATATACAACAAGAATTTTCCCAATCCGACTATTAGTTTCAGAGATTAGCGGGTTTAAACAAACACACAAAAAGCTCTTCAGCTTTATTATCTAAAGTAATATTATAAAGCTGAAGAGTTTGTTTGTTGGGTTGAACGCGCTAATCTCAGACTCTACTGGTTTGGATTGAAAAAATATTTTTGTATTGAATAGTCAATTTATCGAGGAAGGCTTATAGGCTATATAACATCACGGCTACGACCAATACGTGCAGAGCTGTAACCAATATCGTAACTTAATGCGGGTGATAAAACTAAACGTACGAAGACGCGAGCAGAAGCTAGTATTAATAAATAGAAGTATAGATAGATCAATAGATTTATGTACTACATTTTTTTAAACGTACGAGATTTATTCTCTGCTTGCCTACCTGCCTACCCTTTTATTTAAGGGAGCGACCTTCAAACACCCGACATCCCAAAGCTTGTAACGAATAGGAAAGGTATATGATATTTACACCCACTACCTTAAGTACATGTAAATTGTTTAAGAGCTCAAAGTCGCCTCACCTACGTCATTTTAGGTGGGTCAAATTTTGAAAATAGGTAAAATAATACACCTGTAACGTAATAAATGCACTTCCTGAAAATAGTTTGCTCAGAAACAGCTACTGAATTGATTTTAGCTACTCTTAAAATATTTCTTTTATCCTAACTGCCTTGTTAGCCTAGTGGTCTGAAGTGCGTCTGCTACGCTAGATGTTTTGGGTCCGATTCCCAGGTCGAGCAAAGTGTTATTGGGTTTTTCTATGAAATTCTCAGTAGCAGCTCGGAGTTAGGATTTGTGCCCAGTCGTTGGCAATATGCTGGCCCTCTATTACTTGGGACCTCAACACACCGGCGAACTGTCGGTGTACATTGGTACACCTCTGCCTAACCCTTCGGGGAATATGGTATGTTGTTTTTTTCCTTTTTTTTGTCGCTCTGGTATGTTATTGTTAAGTTGTAACTTTAAAACTTGTTTTCATAAAAAAGCGTAAAAAGTTGTAGGAAATTTGACCATCAATATCTCTGTATCCAATAATTCCCAGGTATGGTCCGAAAGAAGAAAATCACAATAATGAGAAGATTATTGTAACTATCGACTTATTGCACCGGTTACAAAAACTAGCCAAAAATAAATTAAAACCCAATATTAAAACTATCAAGTACCTTTTAAGCTACTCATCCCTCCATATTTTCTCAAAACACTCCTACTGAAATGTCGTAATCCTAGCGACTTTGGGATCCCAAACCAAAAGGTCTGAAAATTATTTACCTAACCTAGTTCTAAGTTGACATAGGCTCACGCTACCCCAAGGCAACTAATAATATACCTTTTTGACACATTTGTAAAAGCTGTTATTTTACATTCATCATTAACATAAAGCTGGTGTAGCTTCTGAATGTTTAATTCGGCGGCCATGCTGGATTTGAGGTCAGGTCGCACCGTCAAATGAAATGGCTACGTTTTAGTGCGAATGAATAGGTTGTGCCTGGAGGTGTTTGGTGGTTTGAATAAGCAGTTCTTGGCCTCGGGTTTTGTTAAACAAAAATGGTTCATAATAAAAAAAAGTTTTGAAACACATTACTATAACAGTACATAGGTAAAGAAACTGCTATTCTATTGGCTATTTAAAAGTAAATGAGTTCTTTGGTGAAAACTTTATCAGCCAGAGATTAAACGAAACGCAATGAAAAGTTGAGAAATAATGTCGCTGCTATGCTGCTTGTCGCAAGATCAATTCCTGCACGGAACAAATATTCCGGGTCTGGTTCTTTTCATAGGTGAGTTTACACAGGAGAAATTCCTAGAATATCAAAATCAGCGATTCAAAACATCCTCGCTACCACCAACCTCGTTCATTTCTCGCTTATTTTTCAACAGGACCACATCCCCTTGTTATATTCAGTCTACGCCTACATGGCTGTATTTAGGTCGAATAATTGTAATTTAAATTAGCCCCTACTAATTGTGTAAAGGAATTGTTTAGTTCAAAGGAATACTGAGGTCCTTTCTTTACTGTATTACTACACTCTATTATTATTTATTTTGTGTTTTATCAACTATGACAATAAAGCTGGGATAATTATGATTTCATTTTATTTTTTCTTTCATTCTTTTTTGAATAGCTTTAATGTATCTTAGCTAATATTAAAAAAATTGAAAGTAAGTTTGTTTGTTTGTTGAAACCACTGAACCGATCATCCTGAAATTTGCTTATACGTTGTCAGGTGTACAAAAACGGATATAGGATACCTTTCATCCCGAAAAAAGTATTGTTCCCGAGAAAAATAATAATAACACTTATAAGATAACAGATGGCGCCATGTGTCCAAAAGTTAGTATTACAATAAATTAGAAACGATTATAATAAAAGATTTTTTTGTCGGTTATTTGATTTTACTTTGTTAATTTTCAAATTTTTTTTAGTTCATTATCAGGTTTAATATATCGTAATTTCGGAAATTGTGAGCCTTAAACTGTCACTTTCATTTTGCGTCGCCGCGTGGCACATTCATGACTTTTCTTTCAATAGGAATACAGTAAAAATTACGTTTTTTTTGTCCCAACACTTAAGGCGCATTTTGCCTTACTTTGAATTATTAGGCGTTAGCAATGAAACAATTTGTTTGAAAACAAGTTGCTCAATTTCAAACTCTCTTCTATACGTGACTGAGTTCAATTCACGTTCCAAAATTAGTTCAAAAGCCAGGTCTCAAGGTCCACCCGTTAAACAAACATTGCTATACAAATCTTGTGGCTCATTCAACATATGCCACAGTAGCCAACTGGCTATCTACCCTACATTAATCATTTCTTAAGGAGATGGTGCAAAGTATTTAGATGTAGCGATTTCTAGTTATCCTATTACATACATACCATCGCGCCTGTATTTCCTGACGGGTTAGGCAGAGGTGTACTAATGTACACTCACTGTTAGCCGGTATGTTTAGGTCCCATATAATAGGGGGCGAGCCTATTGCCATTAACCGGGCAGAAATCCTAACTCTGAGCTGAATTTCTTAGAAAAACGCAATAACACTTTTTGCTCGACCTGGGAATGGAACCCAAGACTTCTAGCGCAGCAATCGCTCTTAAGACCACTAGGCTAACGATACCGTTGACTTAAAATATTCCCTAAATTATTAAAACCATTCTCCGCATTATCGTCTTTTTTAACCCACTGTGCAACAGATTAGCAGAATGTATCAGTGACCCACTGTCCAACACAACATGAGATAACACCAGGGAACAGATTTACGTTATCTGATAACGGTTATCTTGATATGAGAGCAAACCTAGACACTTGGCAGTTACCGCTAGTGTATGTTAATGATTTTAGTTATTATCTCAATGGACACTAGCCAAGTATGCAGGAGATTTTATGGTGCACAAGTTTGGGGGTAAACACAGGTGCATTCCCTCTTCCCTAACTCTCATAGTCCGATTAGGCACAATTTCCATAAAAGCGGAGAGGAAAAGACCTGTCTCCTTACAACCAATCGGCTTGCGTTATTATCACATCAAACCGCTTAGTTTCCTCACAACACAGTATCCTATTGGTTATTTAGAGACATCTATCTCCTCTCCTTTTCGCTTTGGTGGAGTCCGGGTCTTAGACTGCAATTTGACTCGACCAGGGTGAGATCAGACGCAGGATTAACGGCGACACGTGCGCATTGAACCACGGAATTTTAGTCTTAAGTATATCTCAAAATAATAATCCATGCTAATATTTTGAATGTGAAGGTAACTTTGTCTGTCTGTTTATTACGGTTTCACGACTAAACTACTGAACGGATTTTAATAATATTTGGTACAGAGTAAGTTTGGACCTCAAGTAAGGACATAGGCTACAGTTTATTCCGCGGCTTTGTCTGCGTCCACAATAACCGACATTTACGAGGACGAATTCGAATTCACAAAATAGTGAAAAATAAATGGATATTTGTGTTTACAAACGCTCCATACACTATTTGTAAATCCACGTTTTATTTAGATATTATATATGTATTTGTTTAATATTTCTTTATATTTTAAAGGAATTTTAATCTTATAACCTAATTAAAAATATACAAACAAACAAATAAAATAATAAGTGGGCTTTTCAGTTTGATTGATATGCCCTTTTGTTTTCTTGTTTATTCAAGAGACACTTGAAGCCACTTTGTCTTATTCTCGAGACAGGAGAAGACATAAAATGTCCCTAAATAATTTGTTTCTTACCACAAAATGGCGAGCAACGCTGTAAAACATTGAAAAGTAAAAGACACACTTGTAAAAATCAAAATTTAATGTTAAAATAATAAATTAAAAGTTACATAAATAGGCTTGCTTCTGCTTTGGCTCGCCCCCCATTACATGAAACCCAAATATACCGGCAAACTGTAGGTGTACATTGGTAAACCTCTGCTTAACCCATCGAGGAATATAGGCATGATGGTTGGTACTTCTGCCAACAGTTTTGAAGACGATAGTGAGGTACTTTTGATGCCTTTTAGTTTATTTTTTTATTATTATTGTTTTGTTAAGCTATCTTGTTTTAAGTCTGTAAATATTTCTGGTACCGCAATTATTTATTTATTGGAATTTTGTGGGTTGGCTCGATTTGGCAGAACTAAGATAAAAGTGGGTCATAAACTAAGCACATTCAGTTTCTCGCTTCAGACCTAAACTTAGGTCATACAATTTTAGGCCAGTGCCAAGGTGACGATGCAAAAAACCCCATTCACATGTTGTTTACTGACCCCCTTCTTGGGGGAGCTATGATAATACCCCCTTTTTGTCCCTGTACATACAACGCTTTTTGTATACATTTGCGTTTTCATGCCGGTCTGAATAGACGAGAGTTTTTGTAGCAATCTTATTTGATTATAGGGCGTATTATAAGGACGGTGGAATCCGGGTTATTGTGAAGTAGTAACAAAATATCTTTATTTAAAAATAAATAATAATGTCCCACTGCTGGGCAAAGGCCTCCTCTGTGTCCCTCCAAATATTCATACATTTTTAAAATAATAAACACTCAACAACTCACTCTTTTACAATATTTTGAATGATTAAAATCTTCCGGTTAATGTCATTAGGCTCGCCCCCTATTACATGGGACTTAAACATACCGGTGAACTATGGGTGTACATTGTTACACCTCTGCCTAACCCTTCGGGGAAAACAGGCGTGTTGGTGTGTGTGTGTGTTTGTTTGTATTAAAATTTTAGTAATAGTAGAGGTCTTTGTGAAGGAGCTCGTCCGGGGAAGTACTACCACCATACCTATTTCTGCTACAAAGCAGCGTTGCTGTGTTCCGGTTTGAAGGGTATGGGGTGCCGGTGTAATTACAGGCACATGAGACATTTCAACTTTGTCTCTGAGATGGCAACGCATTTGCAAGGCCTCTGGTACTGCAAAGGCAGAGATGACCACTTAACATCAGGTGGCCGTCGGCTTGTTTGCGATCAAATCAAACATTTATTTGCAAGGAATGTAGGTTACATTAAAACAGACGTGGAATAAATAAGATTGAGCCATTTACATCGAGCGATGTTTTTTTTTTTAAATAAACCTTTATTGCGCGATTGAGCGATTTAATACATTATTTACCGCGCGTGTAAGCTCATGTTTGCGTGTGATATACCTACGCTATCACAATTTATAGTACGTACCTATTCATATGATAAAAAAAATATATGATATACACTGAGTAAATGTTTATTTAATTTTTCTTTGACAAACCCTCGTTTGATCACTATTTTACCTAAAAAACCTCAATATTTCTAAATTATTCAAGTACTGGTTTCTGCCCCCGACCTCACTGCGTGGATTTTCCATACACGTCAAGTCACGCTACGACAAACGGGAGCCGGGCAGTAACCAATGATGTAACTGAACGCGGGTATATAGCTGGTGTCTTATAAATAATATATTGCAAGTTTAAAAGGCAATTCTCCTAACTAAAAAAAATAAAATAAATATATATATATAAATATACCATCACGCCTGTATTCCCCGAAGGGTTAGGCAGAGGTGTAACAATGTACACCCACAGTTCGCCGGTATATTTAGGTCCCATGTAATAAGGGGCGAGCCTATTGCCATTAACCGGGCACAAATCCTAACTCCGAGCTGCTACTGAGAATTTCATAGAAAAACTCAATAACACTTTTTGCTCGACCTGGGAATCGAACCCAAGACCTCTAGCGAGGCAGTTCCTAACTAAAAACGTACAAAATATGGTCGCAATCACATTTCAGCGTCAATCAATGTCAACGTCTTATCAAAAATGTTAGCAAAAAAAAGAGGTATTTCTGATAATTAGAATACGATAAAAACTTACAGGAATTGCCCCACAGAACACAAAATAACTCGTAACATTTTTATTTCTCATTGTTGATAACAAACAAAGCTACTAAAACCACACAAAATCTACATAAACAGACACACATAAAAAAACAAAATACATCATCTAATCTCAGCACTAAAAAACTCCATTACTTAAATTAAATCGTTGTGCACACAGCCTTACATGTAGGGTTGTCCCGTCCAGCACGTTTCCCTCATTAAAGTAATGAGTCTGTGGACATCGCACGAATTAATTGCTCAACTGTTAGCTCCCTGTGGTGACAGCCCTAGTCGTGCACAAGTGTGGCTATAATTGTTGCAGGGCAGCCCTGAAATTTTGCGTTTTAATGTACTTTGTTTGTGTGCCGTTCGTGTTTATATTTTGTAGATAAAAAGCGTTATATGAGTTTTTAAATGCTGTTTTTTATAGATTTTTTTTTATGGTGCATTAAGCTGTAAAGCTGCTTGATAAAGTGTGTTGTAAGCTGTATTTAAATAAGTAGTATTGCAGTGGTTCGTTATATATTGACGGTTCAAACAGGGGTGTTTATTTTTCAAGAACTTTTTGCTCATATATGTACTTTTCTGACCCTAGTCGGGTCATAGGGGTATTGGGGTTCAAATTAAATGTAATATAAATACTAGCCGACTTATTACATATATAACTTTGTTTAAATTAAATTAATTTAACTAATTTCTTTCTTATTATGAAAAAATAGCATGAGCGGGGATTTTTAAATTCAGCTGAAGTCCTAAAATGTCCACGGAAGCAAAAAAACGGGATAACAATTATCTCATGTATTAAGCCGCGACTGATGACTGCCCCGTTGGTCTCGTGGTCGCAAGCGCGACTGATGAGCGCAGGGTCCCGGGTTCGTTTCCCAGGTCGGGCAAAAAGTGTTATTGAGTTTTTCCATTAGGATTTGCTCAGTAGCAGCCCGGAGTTTGGAAGTTGGTGGTGTGACACACCCGTGTTTCGGAAAGCACGTAAAGCCGTTGGTCCTGTGTTTGATCTCTCCCCGGTTGTGTCGGATTGCCGTCCCATCGGACCATGAGAGTGAGGGAAGAGAAAGTGCACCTGTGTTTGCGCACACACTTGTGCACCATAATATTTCCTGCGTACTAGTCTGCATTAAGATTAGCCGCCATAACCGGAATCGGTCAGGAGAATACACACACACTTTTAAAAAAAAAAACATGACTTGTAATTGTTCGTTCCTAAAGATTTACAGCTTCGAATTATTTACAGTTACTTGACCAAACCCACGGGCTTTAGTTGGTCCCTAATAAGATAAGATATCCTAAATCTATCAACATTACAATCAATGTATATTCCATCCGTCATACCTGCTGATACCCTCGGGATAACCCCGTTATCCCCCATGATTAATGGTACAGATAACAGGACAGGGTAACAGGTTTGATGCCCGATCGAAGTTGTGAAGACGGTATATGGGCTACGGTGATTTTTATAACATAATGTTTTTATGGACTGCCTCGTTAGCCTAGTGGTCCTAAGCGCGACTGCTACGCTCGAGGTCTTGAGTTCGATTCCAAGGTCAAGCAAAGAGTTATTGGGTTTTTCTATGAAATTTTCAGTAGCAGCTCGGAGTTAATATTTGTGCCCGGTTAATGGCAATAGGCTCGCCCCCTATTACATGGGACTCAAACATACCGACGAACTGTGGGTGTACATTGGTACACCTCTGCCTAACCCTTCAGGGAATACAGGCGTGATGGTATGTATGTCTAAGCTTTCAAAAGCTTGCATGAAATAAAACGATAAACCAAGTCACATAAAAATGGCGGTATTACTTAGTGAAAGCATGTTTCAATTTAGATATTCACGTCACAAATAGTCAACGCATTAGTTGGTATTGAAGCAAATATACATATTAATATTATATGTTAAATCTACGTGTATGAGTTCATGAATACGCTAGTCGAGCGAAGTGGGTTCTCTTGTGGTTCACGTCGTAATTTTATTGAGTGGGTACCTGCTGGTTTATTCTGGAAAAATTCCCTTGGGTAGGTTTAAATCAAGGCTGCTCAACTGCAGGCCCGCGGGCCATGATGTGGCCCGCTGATGGATTTTGAAAGGCTCGCGTAACTATCAACATCTAATATGATGTCTACATAAGGAAAATATTGCAATTGATACAATCAATTTGATGTCTAACAATGCTTATGTCGCTTGATGCTCTGCGTTTTATCCTTTTTTGATACACAACTATTACATTTCTCAAAACCTTCGGTTTTTTTGCACAAGTCCCAAAAGTAACTAAATAGGAATCGTTAATGGCCCGTCGAAAATTTCAAAAACGACCGTTTGGCCCGAAAGTTCAAAAAGTTGATCACCCTTGGGTTAGATGAAGTGAGTTTGAAATGTAAGGTTTTTCACCTTCATTGTTCTCACGTATAGAAAGCAACACGAATATTGTAACCAGGTTTTTGTAAAAACCAAATTGAAAAGAGTGTCCGTGGAGTTTCTTGGTCGTTATTCTCTATAAAGACCGAATATACGTTTTGGAACGAGCAATTAGCTTCAACTTTCTATCTAACTTTTTGATAATTCCAAAGTGCCTGTAAATGGTCTAATTTAAATAAATGCCTTTAATGAGTGGTCAATCCATAACTAAACAGGTGGCATGACAGCTTACCTCAATTTCACTTCACCTAAATTCAGTGAGGGAGATTTTCTACAGAATAGCACTTCAGATTTGACCTGTATTACAATGTCTTGATAAATAACTAATTAGTGTAGATTGTATTAGATGCTTCTTGCTTATTAAAATCTTGATTATAAATTATATATCTTCTAATTACACAAACGATCTGTTTGTGAAACTAAAATGTTAAAGGTATGTCTGAGGTATTGTGAGAGGAATTTATGAAAAGTATGACTTGGTTATGTTTGTAATGAATATTTTTAGTTTTTTTTTTTTATATTTTTTACTTTTCTTCCATTTGTAGTGTTGTGCCCTTATTGCTGTTATTAGTTATGACCGTTACCGTTCTAACAAAAGTTCAAATATATAAATAAATGACAAACACATTCCTTACACCAAACTATACCCCATAACACAAAAATAATATCTAAATAACTATACAAAACCCTATCAGTCACATCAAAACCAGTCCATCAGTTTCCAATCTCAAAAAAACATACCAACACACTCGACAACTGTCAAGCATTCCCTTCCTCAATCCTATCTAACGACATTCATATATATTCATTTCTATACGCTAGTGGTGTATGTTTGTAAAAACATTAATCATATAGGAATGCTTATAGGTTTTGTATGGGACTTCTTGCTTATTTATAAACAGTTAGAATTTATCATCTTTCTATAGCTTTATAATAATGGGAATGTGCATGTAAAAACTTGGACTGTTTTAGAGTATAATTCGGGTTAGTTCTGTCATAACAAATCGAGGGATGTTAAAATTTGTCTCGTTTCTCGAAGTAACTATTATGATTTTTAATATATAATATCAGCCCAACGATGTCCACTGCTGGACATAGGCCTCCCCCTAAAAATATTTGAATATTTGATACTAATTATTTGACATGTTTTTTAAAAATTACGCAACATTGTTTCAGGAACAATTTGTTGTAGTGAGGAGTTCTTTTGTTTGTCATAAATACGAACCATTAGTGTGTTGCTAGCAACACATTGTGTTTTACAACACAGTAGTAATGTCGCTGTGATTCAACTTTGTTTCAAAGTGAATAGAACAATAACGTAACGTTTTTATTTCCTTTACAAATAAGCAACTAATGTATACGTTCAAATTCTACACATACCATCACGCCTGTATTCCCCAAAGGGTTAGGCAGCGGTGTACCAGTGTACACCCACAGATCGCCGGTATGTTTAAGTTTCAAATTCTACGTGTAGTGACACAAAAAATAAATGAAAATAAGTGGTGGTAAAACTTAAACGGTTAAAATATTTCGTCGGTTATTAAAAAAAAATTAGCTGTTCCATATATTTTGATCGTGACGGTTTTGACAGATAATTTTTTACAGCATTTCGGAAAAAAAATTGCAAGGGACATTGGTTACCCCGCATTTTTAACATTGAGGTCAAAGAACTCTGGATGCTGACGATACAGGTGACCTCTCAATGTCACCTGTTCCTCTCTGTCAGTCTTCTCGTTAATATAGAGTATTGTGAAACAGCTTACGACCTCCAGCAAATTAGGATCGCGAGTTTTTGTGAGTATTAAACATACGGGTGCGAAGTTTGTGCGGACACGCTACGATTTGCACGCGTTTTCAGTTTTTTTTCTGTTTTTTTTTTTGTGTTATAAAGCAGTTGTATTAATAATTAGAATGTAACTGACTGTAAATTTTTTTGATGAGACGATTTTTTTTATCAGTAAAATTAGGTATGTTTTTGTAAATCGATTTGATGGTATATTAGCATTTAAATAAATATCACAAACCTATTAGTTTACACAAATCATCATATCAGCCGAACGACGTCTACAGCTGGACAAAGGCCTCCTCTGAAGGTAGCCACAATAACCGGGCAGTACATTTAAAACATTGACTTGGAAAGTCGAACGTCTAACTTCTAAACTAAGCAATATGTAAAATTATTCTCCAGATTGATTCTGGCCACGGCGGCTAATCTTAATGCAGACTAGCCAAGTACGCAGGAGATATTATAGTGGACAAGTGTGTGCACAAACACTGCTGCACGCCCTCTGCCCTAACTCTCATAGTCCGATGTGACGGAAATCCGACACAACCGGAGAGATAGATAGATCACGCGCAGGACCGACGGCTATACGCGCTTTTCGAGCCTCGTGGGTGCCACACCATCGTCTTCCAAACTCCGGGCTATTACTGAAAAATTCCTAATGGAAAAACCCAATAACACTTTTTGCCTTACCCGGGAATCAAACCCAGGACCCCACGCTTAACAGTCGTGCTTGCCACCACGAGCCCAACGGGGCAGTCTAAGCAATAACCCTGTGTCTTAAAAGCCAATGTTCTCCAATTTCAAGGTCACCCAATCTCCCGACCGGCCCGCGCCGACTTATCCCCCGTATATTCCACAAAGGTTGTCACATGAATCCTGATTGCAGTGGGTACGTGACGAGAATAACACTGTTACCGTTATCTGATACTGTGAACGGTTATTTATTGGATAAATCTCTGGTTATTTCGGCTGGTTATGTACTACGGTAAAGGTTTTTACTTTAGGCTCCATTCGTTGTGGGGATTTTTGGTTTTTGATTAAAAGGGAACGGTTTGTAAGGATTTATTTCGCCTGTACCGTGGCACAATATTTTCTATTTATTTATTGGTTGGAAGACTAGCTTCTGCCCGCGACTTTGTCAACGTCAAATAATATATTATTCTACCGTACAGTGTGTTATGTGTATCCTATGTGTTATTCCACACTACAATCTATCTCAGTGCCCAATTTCATCCAGATGCGATAAGCCGTTTAAGCGTGAAAGAGTAACAAACATCCATCTATCCATCCATCCTCACAAACTGTCGCATTTGTAATATTAGTAGGATTACTAACGAGAGATACATTTGAAAAGGTCTTATACAAAATATAAACTTATACAAGTTACAGCTATACTTAATATTATAAATGCGAAAGTAACTCTATCTGTTTGTTACGCTTTCACTACTAAACCACTGATGAAATTTGGTACGGGGTAAGTTTGAATCCCAAGAAAGGACATGGTCTACCTTCATCTGCATCACGTCAACGTCATTTCCGCGGACGAAGTTGCGGAAAAAAACATTGCATTTTAATATGGATTTTGACATTATACACTACATCGGCTTACCAGGAAGTGTCGCCATTTTCCTAAAACTAATAAACTCAGTGAAGCTCACAGTATAATTACAATGTTATACAAACACGTACATGGTATCCAATTAGTGACAACCCTAAACTAGGGCTGTACCCATTATTTTAATCACCACTCCGTGACTAGACCCTTCCTTATAATTTATAATTGTAAGGGTCGGTACTAACTCGCGATAAAATTATTGTCGCATGCGAATTTTTGATGATGTCCTTAAAATCGTGTTATTTTTTTTATCTTTTTGTAAATTTGTGATATTTTTTGAAATTTTCGTGATACATTTCATTTTTAAGATTGCTTGCTTTACATATAATAATAACTAAAATTGGTGTGATATTAAAAAAATAAACTTGTTTTAATTTTTTTTTTTAACCAATACCTGCTTTTCTATAATTGTTTCATTTTACTTAAATAGTTGATCGAAACCCGAAAACAAAAATAAATCCCCAAAAAAAAACAATCTACAACAAAGCTTAATTTCACTCTCGCACGACTCAATTACAAAATCGCAAGTGTACAACCACTCTTCCTCACTCGTAGCCTGTCATTCCATACTGGTAATTAATGATAATTAACTATATAATTAAGGCAAAGGCATGACAAGGCAATAAAAGAGATCTTCCTTTAATTGTGTTTTCGATCTTAGGGTTAAGTGGAACGAATGAGGTCCCTGTTTTGATGGGTGACCATTTAAGCGTTAAATTTGAGGTCTATAATATGCGTAATTTAAAAAAAATGGGTATTTTGTGGTCAGTGGAAGAAAATAAGTATAATTTTGATAAAAACCAAGCTTGAGGGCAAGATAATATTTTTCAACAAAAAAAAAATAGTTCTGAATAAGTTGTTAAGATATTTTTTTTTTTATTAACATTGCCCCAAACTAATAATTTCTCCTGTATCGTGGCGTACGTTTACAAACATATAATCTTACTTACACAAACAGCCAGACACGGAACAATTATGTGCCGACCATACAATAAATTATTTTTCCTGTGCAGGAATCGAACCCGTGCCACGCAGCGTAGAAACCAGTTTTTTTTAGATGATTTCTCCACTTAGACCTTTCTATCTGACCTCTACAAACATTATCATAATAATGATAATAATCAATCTTCTTCCTCCTGCCCCATATTACTTGGGGTCGGCGCAAAACAATATTTCAACTTTGTCTTTAGGATGGCAGTGCGTTTGCATTACCCCTGGTATTGCAGAAGTCTATAGGCAGCGGTGACCATTTAACATCAGGTGGACCAACAGCTTGTTCGCCATCCAATGATATAAAAAATACGTCGTCTTCCATTCCGTTTTTTTAATATCACACAAACCATGTATTATTACGTCAAATAACAATGTTATACTCGTATTACCAGTATGCCATAGTCCTTCAAACCTGAAAAATCTAAAACTACTGGACTTTTTAACCACTAAAGTTAAGCAACTCCCATCACGGTATAGAAAATGATGGCAACCCCTGTAATTTCCCCTTCTCTTGTTTCAGATCCACCAACGGCCCCCATGATCACCGGCTACATCCCTGGGACCACTCTATCTGCTGGTACCGTTCAGAGGCTGTCGTGTATATCTTCAGGAGGCAATCCCTTGGCTACGCTTACGTGGTTCAAGAATGACAAAAAGGTAAGCTATTACGTCGCTGTAAAGAAGAAGAATCTTCTTCGTTGAATTTATCTGAAATGAGCTTGAGGTAAGCTCTCTCTAGTATTTTTGGGATGACGGCTCATCTCAAGGTTGCCATATCAGCCGAATGACGTCCTCTACTGAATATCCTACCCTAGAGATAGCTGCAATGACCGTCCCCGCGCTGCCCGCGTTTAGCGGTTTACCGCGACCTTTACCAGGTCGTTTGTCCTCCTCGTGGTGAGCCTTCCCATAATGCGCTTTCCGTTGCGCAGCGGCAAGAGAACCAGTTAAATTTCAAAATCACATACTAAAAAAAACATATATTTATTTTATTATTGATTCGTGTTTAGAATATATAAGCGTAATTATCTAATTGAATTTGACGACGATGCAATACTGCACCTTGTATAAAGCCAAACTAAGCTCGATTTGCCAGCTACTTAGTATACAGTGCAATCTATTAAGCACTTGCCTAAACTAGAGCAGAGTAAAATATTTTAAACAACAGAGATTGTTATAACAATTGATACAATTCATTCGAGTATCAATATCGAATCGTTCCGGCCCGTTAAACTATTCTTAATAGTGAAACAATGGAGGTTGCCGAACCGTTCCGATATTGAAGCGATATTATTTAGTCCCAAAAATATTAATATTGCAGAGCGAAAGGAATATCAGCCAGTTTATTCAGTTCATGATGAAATATGTTAGTAAAAAGGAAGTCTGAAAGTAATGATAGAGATGGAGTGGTGTGCTTTGACGACAAAACTGTCGTGCTATGAACACGAAGAGGAAGAAGAAGAAGGTGATGCTAAGGAATGCGAGATAGTAGGAAAAGTATAAGTAATACAAATGAGTGATTACTGGCAAGAGTGGGGTTCTTCACGCAATGAAGATCAACGGCGTCGCCGTGTAAAGCCCAGAAAGAAGTGGCGCTATAACCTGGATGCAGTTCTATCAAGTTGTAGGAAGGCTTGCTTCATTTTTCTTAATCTAACAAAAATGCCTTTAAAGTACCTACAAAAATGCGCGCCACGGATGGGTTTGAGGTGGCGTTTCTGCGCCACCTTAAACCAATCCCAATATTTAAAAGAAAAAAGAAAAAGAATAGACTTACGTCATCATCATCATTTCTGCCAAATGACATCAACTGCCGGACATAGGCCTCCCCTAAAGATAGCCACAATGACCGGTCCCACGCTGCTTGCATCCAGCAGTTTTCCGCGACCTTCATCAGGTCGTCTTTACCTACATAACGGTCATATATATTTTCTTTTTCAGATACACTCAGTTACCAAGACTACTGAGCGCTCAGTGTCAGCTGAGATCTCCATCCTGACCAACGTCACTGATAACCAGGCGCAGTACAGATGTGAAGCCACCAACAGTGCTACTGAGATACCGCTGTTTGAAACTGTCACCTTGAATGTTTACTGTAAGTACTTAACACTATTTTTTTTACTTCGATAGTTTAGTGTTCGACCTGTAATTAAGCTTAGTTTTTACTAAGTCCAGTCTAACCACAATCTCTTAACGTTTAAATGAATTATATCAGCAATAACAGTTAAATGAACATCGCTTTATGCTTAATTAATTAGTTGATAAATAACGGAGCTCAGACGTAATAAACATAGAAAAAGAATCGATTTTTTGAAATCGATTGAAAACTGAATAAGTCATAATTCATTGTTTATTTAAGACCAAACTAGGAGGCCAATCACATGTAACTTTTTTAGTTGTAAGCCGTGTTATATTCAATTGAAACTGACAACTCATTTTGCGCTGCCATGTGACACAAATAGGACTTTATGACTACCGTAAAATACGCAACTCAAAGCTCACAGAATTTCGGTCTAGTGGTCTCAAACTAAGGAGAAATAACTAGAGAACTTACCGTAAGGGATATTGCAAAACATTATATCTTTACTCTTCACTATCCAAGAGAATTCGTATCTTAATGTTTACTTAGGACTGGCTGAGGATTACTGCTGATTCTGTACTTCAGCAAATTGGGGAAAAGCTGACTTTGTCTAACATAATAACAAGTAGAGAATCCTCGTTGGCCACGTACTTCAGAGTTTGGAACCACTGTATGTAAATCAAACTTTGAAACTGTCTTGTAATAAACTGAGCTTACACTTTTAAGTTTAAGCTTAATATCAATCATATGTCGAATATGCCTTAAAGGTTTTGTAGTAGGTGGGGTTGATTTAACAAGGTTATTAAGTATAGGCAAAACCAAGTATTAAATGAGCTTAGTATTAATTTAAAAATTGGCATGTCTTACTACCTATCGTTTCTTTGAAAGGGGTGTTTTACAAAATATGAATAGACTAATATTTTAATGTAAACTAAATGACTCGTACTTCTTACCAAATACATTTTCTTTCTTTTTGTTTTCGTAAACCACAAATGAATAAATGTCAATCCATTTTTGAAAATTTGCGAGACTAAGAAGCTGCATTTGTTTTTATATAATATTAATATAAATGTACAATGTACCACACAAGGCATTCTCGAACAAAAATATGACATAAGATAGTTCTAGGTACAATTTAATGCTTAGCCAAAACCAAGCACGTTTTTGAGCTTAGTATCAGAAACATTTTTTTAAACTAATGTTCTTCAACAGTTGCTCCCGAAGCAGTGAAAGTTCGAGTAGAACCCGAGGAGCTTAAAGTGGGAATCGAAGCGACGCTCTTCTGTGACGCGGCCAGCAGTAACCCTCCTGCGACATTGTCATGGTGGAGGGATGGAATACCGGTGCAAGGTGAGTTTTGGGGGATACGAACCATTTTTCACCTTATAACATAGGGTTGCTTTTTTCTGTTACAAACTTTATTTTGACAAAGATAAGGTTTTTAATAAATTAGTAGCGTGAAGGCCGGTCGAATCACTGCATTTGGGTGATGTAGGTATGTGATTTTTTTAAATTGTTCACTTCGCTTTATATTTATCTTGGAATAACAAAGCTTGTAATCAGCGTATAAACTGCCTCGGTATCCTAGTATTCTTAAGTGCGACTGCTACGCTAGAGGTCTTGGGTTCGATTCCCAGGTCGAGCAAAAAGTGTTATTGGGTTTTTCTATGAAATTCTCAGTAGCAGCTCGGAGTTAGGAATTGTGCCCGGTTAATGGCAATAGGCTCGCCCTCTATTACATGTAATAGTCCCATGGGACTTAAACATACCGGCGAACTGTGGGTGTACATTGGTACACCTCTGACTACCCTTCGGGGAATACAGGCGTGATGATATGTTATAAACAGCGTTGTGATGTTAATATTTTTAATGTCATACCTATTTATGAGTATAGTATTTTTCACGAATCGATTTTTTATGATTTTAACTTTAACAGAAATAAATAACACTATGCGCATGATTGCTCATAAAAAAAAAAACAGTTTAAATTTATCAATATATCTCATGAATAAGTAGACTACTTACATTTAAAAAAAAACACAGTAAACCCGTAAGAAATCAACCTTATAGACCAAAAGGAAATCTCCATTGACAATTTAACAAAGCAAATACAAGAATACATTCGCACTGTTTTGCATGTAAATCCCTTGTCTATACACGTTCCTGATTTAGTCGTGCGAAGCAAATCGATTCCGCTACATGGCTGCGTCGGGTTAGTAAGTCGTCAATATGTAGCTAGTGTTTCTCATACGGCATTTCATAACGCGCATTATTGCCTATTTCATTTCGATTAATAATATCAGCCTATTATTGTCTCACTGCAGGCCAGAGATATAACGTGCATACTACACTCACGCCCTTTTCCTATTATGTATCCTACATAAATAATTTGTGGTCGAACACGTTGTGCAGTAGCAGCTCGGAGTTAGGATTTATGCCCGGTTAATGGCAATAGACTCGCCCCCTATTACATGGGACCTAAACATTCCGGCGTACTGTGAGTGTACATTAGTACACCTCTGCCTAATCTGTCGGGGAATACAGGCGTGATGATATGTGTTATAAATAATTGGTGTTTTACTTTCAATGGGTGATACTGTAATTATAAGATTATCAACCTCTGCACTAATTGTGCTATCAAACAATATGATAATACCAGCCTGTTATTGTCCCACTGCAGGGTAAAGGCCTCTTCTCATACAGAGAAGGCACATGCATTGATTACCACGCTTGTCCTAGAAGCAATTACAAGTCCAAGTTTCCTCACAATGTTTTCCTTCACCGATGTCAGTGATGACCAACAAAATATTAGAAAGTACATATGAAACAGAAAAACTTACATTGGTGCTGGCCCGAGCCCAGTTACGAACCCACAGTGCATGATAGGCGCTCGCCTTAACCAAATGCAATATTGTTTACTGTCATTTATCCGTATTGATGGCGACCCATCCACTCGTGGAGCGTTGACTTATCCACTAGCCCTCAATTATCTAGAAATTTCAATCTTCTCATTTTTTCTAGGCCTCCCAGCGAAGAAGACGAAGGGCCTCCACGGAGGAACGGTGTCCACAATAGAACTGAAACTATCCATCACAAAGGATCTGAACGGAGCTGTGTACACTTGCCAAGCTATGAATGAGGCTTTACAGAGAAGTGTCCATGATGCCCTTCCGCTTAAAGTTTTATGTAAGTTCTTCTACAAGATTAATTATTCTTTATTATATAAATAACGACAGAACGTGCCGCAATGAATTATACTTAGTTGTTCCGGATTGGTTTATGTATGTGAGTTTATGTGATTATAAACGCACCCATGATACAGGAGAAATTACAGGTTTTACTCGTGTTTGGCAGATGAATTTTGCAAGGTTTTAAATTAAGTACAAAATTACATTTGGTATAGTAGCCCACGTGGTGTACGCGATCTGTCCGACTGACGGTCCAATCGCGTGCACCGTCGGCGCCCCAAAAAAATCCAGAAGGAAACCCAATACCCAATAATTATCTTTACCTTTCTGCTCACGACTCGTGGCGGCTACTATATCTGTAATGATTAATATGACTTTCAAATATTTCCCTCAAATAAAGCGGAAATGTATAAAATATGTAAAAATAAAAATTATTGACAGTCGATTTCGAACATCTAAGTTTATAAAAAAAATATTTCAACTTGACACCTCCACGCATTCCCGAAATAAAGGGTCTTGATAGACAGACAAACTGACAGATGGAAGGACAACAGAGTGATCTTATAAGGGTTCCGTTTTTTTCATTTTAAGGTACTGAACCCTAAAAAACAGTACCTATGTAGTCTATTTGGATGATTTTATCATTAACAACTAACACAAACATATTTTTTCTAGATGCGCCAATATTCGATGAGACAACTCCCTACACGACAGTTGGAGTTGAAAACGAGCCCCTAATCATAGTTTTACGAGCTGATGGTAACCCTGGGAGCATCACATACACCTGGACCAAGGATGGACTGCCTATCACGCAATCTTCTTATAGTACTGGAAGTAAGTGAAAAAAAAACATAACAAAAATAAATTTTAACTCTTAGACAATGTATTATTAAGGGTTGATTATCAATGGTCAGATAACTTTTATCTGACGAATAAATATGACAGTTTGACTTAACGCCTATACAAAAGCTGTCAAACCGCCATATTTATTTCTCCGTTAAGAGGTATCTGACGATTGAAAAACCGGCCCTAAGCTATCTAAACTTTATACAACAAAAAAGTATCAAGGCGGACCTAATGCCTTAAGTATTCTCTACCAGCCAATCAAATAGTAGGGGGTAATTATTGTACGAGCATAAAACAACAAAATTAGAATTAATAAAATAAATAATAATCATTATTGTCCTACTGCAAATGCCTTTTCTCATACAGAGAAGGTACGAGTATTGATCACCACGCTTCCTAAAGGCGGACTCAGACCGCGATTTTAGACCTATATCAATTATAAAATGCAGGTTAACTGCCTCGGTAGCCTAGTGGTCCTAAGCGCGACTGCTATGCTAGAGGTCTTGGGTTCTATTCCCAGGTCGAGCAGTGTTATTAGTTTTTCTATGAAATTCTCAGTAACAGCTCGGAGTTAGGATTTGTGCCCGGCTAATGGCAATAGGCTCGCCCCTGATTACATAAGACCTAAACATACCGGCGAACTGTGGGTGTACATTGTTACACCTCTGCCTAACCCTTCCGAGAATACAGGCGTGGTGGTATGTTTGAAATGCAGGTTCCGTATTAATTGAAAAAGCCGCATTAACCACTAAGCCATCACGACAGAATAAATCGTCTCGTGGTCGCAAGCGCGACTGATGAGCACGGGGTCCTGGGTGCGATTACCGGGTCTTGAAAAAGTGTTATTGGGTTTTTCCATTGCGAATTTCTCAGTAGCAGCAGTGGCTCAGAAAGCACGTAAAGCCGTTGGTCCCGGCTGTCATTCGTAGATCTTTGACAGTCGTTACGGATAGTCAGAAGCCAGAAAGTCTGACAACCAGTCTTTCCAAGAGGTATCGTGTTGCCCAGTAACTGGGTTGTGGAGGTTAGATAGGCAGTCGCTCTATGTAAAACACTGGTATTCAGCTGCATCCGGTTAGACTGGAATCCGACCCCAACATAGTTGGGAAAAGGTTAAGTAGATGATGATGATAACACTAGTACAAAATAATATTATATTTCTACGTATGTGCTATAAATAATTTTGCAACATAAAATACTATTTATAAAATATAGTTACATTATCTACATAGTTAACATACCATCACGCCTGTATTCCCCGAAGGGTTAGGCAGAGGTGTACCAATGTACACCCACAGTTCGCTAGTACGTTTAGGTCCAATGGGGGCAAGTTTATTGCCATTAACCGGGCACAAATCCTAACTCCGAGCTGCTACTGAGAATTTTATAGAAAAACCCAATAACACTTTGCTCGACCTGGGAATCGAACCCAAGACGTCTAGCGTAGCAGTCGCTCTTAGGACCACTAGGCTACAGAGGCAGTTATGGACATAGTTTTCTACTGATAATATATTTCATTAATGTTTATTTTACTGATAACGGATCTGTTATACTTAAACTTGCTCAAAGAAATGATTCTTTCCATTTCTATTCTACTCAATTATAATAAACGAAATTATTAGCAAACCTAACTCATAATTTCGTATGAAATAAAAACTATTTTTATTAGAACTAAAACGTTCAAAATTAGAAACTTAGACAGAACGAATTGCCAGAAACAATTGAAGACGTAATAATTAGTTTCTTTTATAGCAAAAAACTTATACAAGCAGGACTAATTACAATTTCTTGTAATTAAATGTTTCTAAGACCTTTTATTTTATTATTTAAACAAGGCAGTAGTAGAGCTCTTTGTGAAGGAGCTCTTCCGGGGAAGTACTACCACCATACCTCTGCCGTAAAGCAGCGTTGCTGTGTTCCGGTTTGAACGGTAAAGATGCCGGTGTAATTACAAGCACATCAGACATTTTTAAGACTGCCTCGTTGGACTAGTGGACCTAAGCGCGACTGCTACGCTAGAGGTCTTGGGTTCGATTCCCAGGTCGAGCAAAAAGTGCTATTGGGTTTTTCTATGAAATAATCAATAGCAGGTCGGAGTTAGGATTTGTGCCCGGTTAATGGAAATAGGTTCGCCCCCTACTACATGGGACCTAAATACCGGCGAACTGTTGGTGTACATTGGTACACCTGTGCCTAACCCTTCGGGGAATACAGGCGTAATGGTATGTATGTATGTATCAGACATTTTCAATTACGTACTTTCTAAGTTTATCTTGGACATCTCTGACATTTTTGAAGGAAAACATCGTGAGAAAACCTGGACTTATAGTTAACATAAGTCTGAATTCGCCAATCCGCCTTGAGCAAGCGCAGTGATCAATGCTCGTGCCTTCTCTTTATGTGAAGAGGCCTTTGCCCTGAAATATAACAAAAATATGCGGGTATTTTTTTCTAAATTGCTCGTGAATAATAAAAGATTAATTTGCAAATTGTTTTAAAACCTATTCACTAGGATCGCTAATGACTGCAAACATTCAAAAACACGAACACCAAATAATTTTATTCTAGCAAACAAATCATCATTACCTACTGTATTTAGCTTTTAATCAAGCATCATTAACCTACTGATAGCCTAGGTACAGATGGTTTAGTAATAAACAATTTATTAATTAACTAAAATAATGTTGAATAACATTTAACCGAAAACAAATATTTCTAATATTTGCGATCGTTCAAAATATTTTTTTCATCATAATGTGATTGCTGTGTGATTTAAATTTGGTAGACTATAATATTTTGGGTATCTTTTTATTGGTTACCAATTTCATCTATATAAATAGTTAGCTACCGCTCGTGACTTTGTCCGCGTGGCTTATTTCTACCGCGTTAAGTTACGTCTTTAGTTTCTGCTGCGCTCCCGTGTGTCGTAGCGCGATGTTATATAATCTATGTTAGTTAAGAATAATGTAGCTATCTATTGGTGAAAAAATATTTAAAATCGGTCCAGTACTTTCAAAGTTTATTCAGTACAAAGAAACATACAAAAAAAACATCTTCTTTACGAGTACAATATTAGTATAGGGCATGAATAGGTAAATGTGTTGCTAAGCACAAAACTCGAGAACGGCTGGACCGATTTGGCTGATTATATTTTAGTTGTATTCTCAATTTTCTGGACAAGGCTTTTATAAAACTTATTTTTTTAAATCCTCGACTACCTCGTTAGTCTAGTGATTTGAAGCGCGACTGCCTCTCTAGAGGTCTTGGGTTCGATTCCCAGATCGGGCAAACGGTGTTATTGGGTTTTTCTATAAAATTCTCAGTAGCAGCTCGGAGTTAGGATTTGTGCCCGGTTAATGGCAATAGGCTCGCCCCCTATTACCTGGAGGCTAAACATAACGGCGAAATGTGGGTGTACATTGGTACACCTCTGCCTAACCCTTCGGGGAATACAGGCGTGATAGTAGAAGAAATAGATTAGAGGTTCACTGGTGTTTGATAGTAACCACAAATTAAATCCACATTGTCAACCTAATTAAACAGTACTGTTTAGGTATTTATTACCCTCATATTTCACGCCCTTTATGTCCGTTGTTAGGTCACCCATCAGCCCGCATGCACACATGTTAGACAAATACCCGTTTGTTCATTTTCTAAACTATTTTAACCCTTAATTCTCTCATCTATACTAATAATAAAGCTGAAGAGATTTTTTGTTTGTTTTTTCGAATATTTAAATGCTATGCCCGGGGTATTTCTGCAAGTTCAAGTCAGAACTGCCTCGTTAGCCTAATAGTCCCAAGCGCGACTGCTACGCTAGAGGTCTTGGGTTCGATTCCCAGATCGGGAAAAAGTGTTATTGGGTTTTTCATGAGGTTCTCAGTAGCAGCTCGGAGTTTGGCTTTTGTGCCCGGTTAATGGCAATAGGCTCGCCCCCTATTACATGGGACCTAAACATACCGGCGAACTGTGGGTGTATATTGGTACACCTCTGCCTAACCCTTCGGGGAATACAGGCGTGATGGTATGTTATCAAATCAGAAACGAGAAGATCCGCAAAGGAACTAAAGTTACAGGCATAGCTCTCAAAATTGCGAAAGTCAAGTGGCAAGGCAGGGTACAAAGCTCGTAGAGCGGACGGTAGTCGGGGTCGTAAGGCTCTCCAGTGGCGACCAACCACTGGAAAGCGTTTTGTGCTGAAAGCCCCCTCACGAAGTGAACCGACGACCTAGGAAATCCCGACAAAACTGATACGGGCAATGCAGGACCGGTCATTGTGGCTATCTTTAGGAGAGGCCTATGTCCAGCAGTTCACGTTGTAGGGATGATATGATGATGATGATGTTTAAACGCGCTCATCTTGGGAACTGCTGGTCCGATTCGAAAAATTGTATATGTATATTGCAGTCAAATTCATGAGGAATAGTATAGGCTATATAACATCACGCTACAACACACGGGAGCGGAGCAGTAGCCAAAGACGTACAACGCAGGTGAAAAAGTTATTCATCTATCACTTATAAATAATAATTAAATTACAAAGTATATACAATTTATTAAAAAAAAATGGAAGCTCACAGAGCATCAAAAAACTCTTTCGCATCGCTGTCAATGGGCCAAGTGCTCAAAAGGCAGGCAGCATTGCCACGTTGTATGGCAATGCTGATTCTTTGGCCTGAGAAAAGGCCAGGCCTCTGGTCACGTGAATTCGACCAGTTGCTTGGCGATGTCCCGAACAACTAGATGAGTGATCAAACTAGAATTCTAGATGATACAATTATTGTACTAATTTTCATTTTCCTTTCTTTTTTTTTAGATGACAGGATAATATCAGAAGGCAGTATGCTGAATATGACGAAGCTGACTCGACATGATGCTGGCATCTATACTTGTGAAGCTGTGAATTCCCAAGGCGCGGCTGTGGCGAACATTAGCGTTTCTGTTCATTGTAAGTGATAAATCTTTTAAATTCTTCGTCCTCTATTCTAGCCGATGGAATTTATATGAGCGAGGGTCCAGCGGATGCCTTTTTTAAAATTAAAGTGAGATATTTATATGGTGACGGTCGCGGGAAATCGCTGGCAGCGCAGGACCGGTCATTGTGGCTATGTCTTAGACGAGGCCTATGTAGTAGAAACGGTTGGCGCGGTTTCGATTCCCGCATGAAACAAATATTTGTATGGCCTAGAGATAGTTGTTACGTGTCGGGTTGTTTGTGTATGTGAGTTTATAATATAAAGTTGTACATATATTTGGTTGTTAAAGCACCCACGATACTGGAGAAATTCCTAGTGTAAGGCAAAGATAAAAAAATGTCCAGCTGTGGACGCTGATAAGATGATGACTATTATATCAACAGTCTATGCAATTATTGTTAACATCAAATTTACCCGGCACGAAACGTGAGCACAAACTTCATTATTAATTTTTGGGTATTTCGGTTCCTTTCTGGGTATTTTGAGGCAGTGACGCTACACGTGTAGCGTCGACAACCCCGCCTCCTTTAGTCCGCTAAAGAAACCCAAAAATTTACTTGAAGTTGTGCTCACTACCTGCTGCTAACTGCCTCGTTAGCCTAGTGGTCCTAAGCGCAACTGCTACTGCTGAGGTCTTGAGTTCCATTCCCAGGTCGAGCAAAAAGTGTTACTGGGTTTTTCTATGAAATTCTCAGTAGCAGCTCGGAGTTAGGATTTGTGCTCGGTTAATGGCAATAGGCTCGCCCCTATTACATGGGACCTAAAAAAAACGTACCGGCGAACTGTGGGTGTACACTGGTACACCTCTACATAATCCTTCGGGGAAATACAGGCGTGATGTTATGTATGTTATGTAAGTTCGTGCTACTCGTGCCGATTATATTACCTTTGACTGATTCTATAGGGCTTATACTTGGGCCCTTTTTTCTCTTATTTTCCATTACGACATAAAACTGATAAAGTCTTTAAAAGCTTTACAACATTGAACAAGAACATACTAAGAAACAGGAAATAACATAATATAGAATATTTTAGACTACTTTAACGTAACAAGGCCTCTGCTCCCTCCAAAACAAAATGATACCTCCATAATACTCTCAACATTAAATTAAATCGCTTCGTAAACGGAATTGTTGATCAACTATTGTCAGTAATGGACCGATCAAATTGCAAAGGGTTACAAATTGGAAGTGTTTTAGGAACCCTCGCCTCTTAGTGGACGGTTCCGTAGGTTAATTACATCTTTCTTCTACAGGTAATTCATTTAAGCTGCCATCGTACGGCAGGAAATTGAATACTTTGTTGGAGCTTAGATTCAGTTTATTAAATTGAGAATGGAAAACTAGGTTTACCTTGATTTAATATACGCACCTTATGGGCGGCTGTACTAAGTCATCCTTTATGATGATTTTATTACAGAATTTATTGTCAATAACGGCAACTAGATTCAATAGTTTTAATTTAACATGTAATTGACGTTTAAAAGTGCCTTTTAATGGTCTAATTGAAATAAATGATTTGACTTTGACTTTGACTTTTATAGTGGTCCTAAGAGCGATTGCTATGTTAGAGGTCTTGGATTCGATTCCCAGGTAGAGCAAAAAATCTTATTGGGTTTTTCTACGAAATTCTGTTGCCAAAGTCAACACATTTATTTCAATTAGACCATTTACAGGCACTTTTGTATTGTCAAGCAGTTACTCATACAAAAAGTTGAAGCTAGTTGCTCGTTCCAAAACGTAGGTCTCTATGGAGAAGAACGACCAAGAAACTCCATTGCAGCTCGGAGTTAGGATTTTTTGCCCGGTTAATGGCAATAGACTCGCCCTCTATTACATGGGACCTACAAAAACCAGCGTACTGAGGATGTTACATTGGTAGACCACTGCCTATCCCTTCGGGAAATACAGCCATGATGGTACGCTAAGTTATTATTATGTTCATATCAGGTTGTATTCTAAATCGATTCATGCCTCGAATTGGTTGATACATATTAAAGATTTTTGTCTTCATTTTAAGGCATACATATTCTATTTCTGCTTTCTAAGAATCTTTTATATTATTTTTTCGTCTGAAGGATATTAGAATATGCCAACGTTTCCATAGCAACCGTCAATATGAAATAAGTGAAACTAAATGAGAATTTTATTGCAGATCCCGCGAGTATAAAGTCGACGTCACAGCTAGAGGTCTTTAGCCCTAATCAAGATGCCTTATTATCCTGCACAGCTAACGGTGAGTTCACTGCACTCTTATGATTGGCTTCAATTGAACCCTAACAACATCTACATTAGTAGGTAACAAGAAAAAATCATTTAGAAAAATGTTCTTAGTTTTTCCTTTTGCCTCGTTGCTCTTGTGGTCGCAAAGCGCGGCTGATGAGCGTGGGGTCCTGGGTTTGGTTTTTCCATCAGGATTTGCTCAGTAGCAGCTCGGAGTTTGGTAGTTGGTGGTGTGACCCCCGTGCTTCGGAAAGCAAGTAAAGCCGTTGGTCCGAAGTAGATCTTTGACAGTCGTTACGGATGGTCAGAAGCCAGAAAGTCTGACAACCAGTCTTACCAAGAGGTATCGTGTTACCCAGTAACTGGGGTTGTGGAGGTCGGATAGGCAGCCGCTCCATGTAAAACACTGATATTCAGCTGCATTCGGTTAGACTGGAAGCCGATCCCAACATAGTTGGGAAAAGGCTAAGCAGATGATGTTGTTCGTTTTTCCTTCCCTTTTCTTTTTTTGTTTGAGATGGGGTAGCTCTTGACTCTAGTCTAGGTCAGAGGTGACAAAGACAAAGTTGACAGAGTGAGCTCAGTATTTCCAATGGACATAAAATAAAGCAGTACAAACTGGAGCAATCACAACTATTTACTTTTGCCCTGAACCAACAATTTCATGCCTGTAACTAAATTATTCCGAGATGTAGACACAGCGACTGTCAACATTGACGTTGTTTAAGAATTTATCATTCTACGTAAAATACAAATAAAATATATTTTTACACATTTAGTAGTAGTAGAGCTTTTTGTGAAGGACCTCGTCTGGGGAAATACTACCACCATAACTATTTCTGTAGCAAAACAACGTTGCTGTGTTCCAGTTTGAAGGGTGTGGGTGCCGGCGTAATTACAGGCACATGAGACATTTCAACTTTATCTCTGGGATGGCAACGCATTTGCAAGGCCTTGGTATTGTAAATGTCAATAGGCAGCGGTGACCACTTAAAATCGCGTGTGCCGCCGACTCCGACGATATAAAAAAAAACAAATCCTTCTTTTCAGGCAACCCTCTAACTGCTGACAACATACGATGGGAACGAAAGGGTTACAATATTAACCCTAACCATGTAACGTTTGAACCTCGAAACCAAACCAGTACTATAGTCATAAAACAGGCGACCAGAGAAGACGTAGGGAACTTCCAGTGTGTGGTAGACAATGGTATTGGTAGTGAAGCGAGGCAAGATGTGATGTTGGTGGTGAAGTTCAAGCCAGAACTAGACAGTTCTCCAAGCCTGATGAAGTCAGCGTCCAATGTCGGACAGGTCGGAAGACTGACGTGCAAGTAAGTGTACTACTAGGTGACAAACGTGGTATACAACCAATACCTCTATATGAAGATCTGAATTCAAATCACAGGTCTGGTAAATTATACAGGATTTTTTCATTAAGAATTTTCTAGACGCAGACCGAATCAGGGCCTAGATAAAGGTGATAGGACGAAGGGTAAAGGTCACGAAAAATATTTTAAATATCTAAAACTGTTCATTAATTTTCTCATCTGAAAGATGACTTAATATATTCTTTAAAAAGAATTATAAAGTAGATAATTATCATGTTTTGGAAACTAAATTCAAAGTCAATGGACATAAGGCAGTTCAAATTATAGTTAAACCTAAAAAATTTGAACCTTTTTATTTCAAATGACCTTGCAAACTCAGTAGTTGAGTAATTAGCAATGAATGTTAATTATGTAATGTTCAAAATACACTATTTTAAGAAATTTCTTACGTTTCCTTCGATCAAATAAAACTACAAGTCATGCACGATTTTTTTTTGACTACCAAAATCTGCTTATCTTAAAAAGGGAAAGATTGTGAATATAAAAGACAGTGAGAGAGGGGAGTAAGACTGAATTATTACGATCAAATAGGACGTGAACTGTCACAAGGAAAGATATATGAATGGAAAAGGTTTTCGGCTAGCTTTGAATCTAGGTTTTAGATTGCTTCATACATACAGAGAAATATTTTTGCTTAACTGGCTCACTAGGTAATGGATACCTTACATTACGAAAAATACTCATTCATTTATTCTTACTGACTTTCCAAATTGAAGCCATAACGGGTTCGAAGGGTCGTAACTATGTTGAACATAATGTGAATCGCAGTGGTTTGAAAATTGTATACACGCGTATTAACCTAGCTGCTCTGTTGGTCTCGTGGTCGCAAGCGCAATTGCTCTGCGATTGTCCTGGGTTCGATTCCCAGGTCGTGCAAAAAGTGTTATTGGGTTTTTTCATAAGGAATTTCTCAGTAACAGCCCGGAGTTTGGAAGTTGGTGGTGTGACACCGTATCTCAGAAAGCACGTAAAGCCGTTGGACCTGCGCTTGATCTTTCCCCGGTTGTGTCGGATTGCCGTCCTATCGGACTGAGAGTGAGGGAAGAGGGAGTGCACCTGTGTGCGCACACTCTTGTGCACTGTAATATCTCCTGCGTACTTGGCTAGTCTGCATTAAGATTAGCCGCGTGACCGGAATCGGTCTGGAGAATAGATAGCCTAATAATGTTGTACTACTAGACAGAGGCCTCTTTTAATACAAAAAAGACACGAGAATTGATAACCACGCTTGCTGACAGCAGATTGGCGGTTCCAGACTTACATTAATTATAAGTCCAAGTTACCTCGCTATCCTTTCCGCCACCGATGTCAGTAATGTCCGAGACAAATTTAAGTACATATAATATAGAAGAAGTCATATTGGTACTTGTCTGACCTAAACACACGAGAGGTCTTAACTACTAAGCCATCACATCATTATTAACATCACAGTAGTAATTAATTTATATATCACTAGCGAATTACCCGCGACTTCGTCCGCGTGGCTTATTTCACCTGCGTTAAGTTACGTATTTGGTTACTGCTCCGCTCCCGTGTGTCGTAGCGCGATGTTACATAGCCAATATCACCCACAAATACCGTAGCTTTCTATTGGTAAATGAATTTTCAAAATCAGTTCAGTACATCCAGAAATTACCTCCTACAACCTCACAAACTTTACCTCTATAATCATTATTAGAAGGATTAAAATGATCAATAAAGTTCTCGAAGTTATATTTAGAGAGAATTCCCCTTAAGTAAGGATTAAACCAAACATCATAGCTCATCAATCATGAACAGCTCGTTAGTATTATAATTTAATTAACTGGAGATTAGTTGTGGCAGTTAAATTTAGTACACCTGCGCCTAATACTGTGTAAAAGGATCAGAATGGTTTAAATATAATTGATATGGCAATAATTTCGAGCTTATACTTAGCGTTATTGCACTTGTAATTAATGATGATGAATGTTCTTCGTGCTAATAGTAATAATTACATTCCTTTGACCGAAATTTGCTCACGTAGGCTAACAAAAACTGGCTAAGTACGCAGGATATATTATAGTGCTCAAGTGTGGGCGCCAACACAGGTGCACTCCCTCTTCTCTTACTCTCATATTCCGATAGGACGTCAATCTGACACGACCGGGGAGAGATCAGGTGCAGGACCAACAGCATTAGTAGGTTCTAGTTAAACAATATCAATCAGTATTATTAGGATTGGAAAATTGTTAGCCCAACGCCTTAGCACAAATATAATTTAAACGCAATACACATTTTTAATATTCTACTCCAATAATATTCTTTGTTTTCCATTAAAAATGCGACATCCAACTGCGTATCAATACTCTCTTTTAGTGAAATCAAGAAGAATAGTTAGATTCCAAAGACCACAATATACTAACTCCACCTCCCTTCCAGATGTAAAGCAGCACCCGCACCAAATTTCACCTGGTCCAAGAACGGAGCCAAACTCCCAGTGAACACCTCCACCAAGTACTTCGCCGAGTACCACAAGCTGGATCCAGTCACCTACACCTCGGTGCTCCTCATTAATGACGTCAGTTCCTCAGACTATGGGTCATATGAATGTGGAGCGAGGAACGACTTGGGATTCTCTACCACGTCTGTCAAGCTGGATATTACTAGTGCCCCAGGTAAGAATGGAGAAGAATTCTTTAAGAAAGCTTGCCTTTTTTTTATTCTAGAGGTCGAGCACATCTACTGTAACATCTATATTATCTAACTTAAATAGTTAATAGTCGAAGAGATTATTAACATGATTGTCTAGTTAATCTAGTGGACGGGTGAAATTTCATTGGAGTTTTTCAAACTCACAATAATAATCGGCCATTTTGTTTCAGATCAAGTGATATCACTGATGGTGACAAATGTGACCCATAACACGGTGACGTTGCAATGGGTGCCTGGGTTTGATGGTGGACTGCAGTCGTGGTTCAGGATACGTTACAGGTAATGATAGATAATGTTTGAAGCATTTTACGTGTGGCATCAACAGGTCTTCTAATGACACCATGATTTCTTTCGATTCAAGTAAACGTTTTGGGTAACAGCTATTAAAAGTTGAACTTTGGAGGATTTTAAAATCACAAATTTGACCTGATTGATATTTTTAAATAGATACTCCAATAAAGTCATAATCTCAGGTCCCAGAATTTAACCAAACCAATTTTTACAGGAGAATCTTCGAAGAATCTTATAAATACGAAGATGTAGTACCCAGAAACGCTACAAAATTCACTATCGGTGGTCTAGAACGGAACACTGATTACGTTTTCTCTGTTATGGCAATCAACAAAATTGGCCAAAGTAAATACAGGCCTGATGACACCAAAATCACTACACTGAGTAAGTTTACAATAACATTTGTAATTTATTTAATTATTTTTGAATCAAAGAAAACATAGATATGAAAATAAATACTCGTACATGCGAGATGAATAATAAAAGTTTATGAATATCTCAGACAAGCCTTTGACAACAAGCTATGCGTAAAACATTTCAAATTATATTTGAAATTGTTAAACATGTTTTGTGTTAACATTCAAATCAAAAAGTCACATCATTTCTAAAACAAAAGTGATGAAAAAGGTTAAGGTGACTAGTTTATTACTCTGGGTTCAATTCCCAAGTAAAAATAGACCTAGGCCAAGTCAATCGGGGGTTCCACCAGGTACTATACTGAGCCCGGTCTAATCCAAACCAAATCTTTCCACGCTGCTTAGACATGATCCCTTCATCAATACAGTCATCTTCAGAAGAATACAACTACAATGTGCCAGGGGTTTTCATAATCACTGGTACTATAGTTGGAACAGCTTTGATACTCCTAAATGTATTGCTGATTGGATTCTGTCTTCATAAAAGGACCAATAAGAGGATTCGAGGTTTGAATTCGGTTTTGAATCGATTTTTTTTGGATGTTAGATTTCAGATTTTTTGGGATGACTATAGTTGTGTGTCAATAGAATTTGGCTATCTCAGTTTATTCTTATCATTTTGCTATTTAATATCAGATTTGGTTGATTTATCACTGTGTTACTAAAGCACACAATATTTCATCCAAACAATTCCATAGTCTTCAACATTTTTCAACAAAAAAAATAAATGAACGATTTCCTAGAATTTTACTAAAAGCAATTTCCATTACCCGCTAAAATATTTAAAACATGAAACAAAAAATTGTGAAGCGAGCCAGTACTTCAATAGTACATTAAAGCATATCTGCTGAAACGAAGGGTCTAAAGCTTTCAGAAGCAAAGAGCGACCGTGAAAATTATATTAGAGTCAAGAACAAGATGAAAAGATCACTTAAACTGTTACTTGTTCTGAATTTCGTTAGGGACTATATTTTTCAGCTTTCAAGTGACAATAGTGTAACAAAAGATGAAAGTTGAGGACACCTAAATAAAGTAACATAACACATACAATAATTTCTTTTTCAAAATTTTACTGACTCACACAGATCTTTAATCATCTCAAATTCTTCGCTTCTTTTCGTTTTTATTTTCCTAATTATTTTTTATTTTCTCTTCTTTTAAAGCTTCTTCAGAAGTAGGCGAGTTGAATGTTGTGTCAACGGAATTTGTAGAAACAGCAGACGTGTCGAAATCTGTTGTTATATACGTATCGATTACTGGAGTTGTATTAGTATTGATAAATGCTGCTTTGGTTGCTTGTTTTGTATTGAAAAGACGTTCTAGACGATTGAAAGGTGAGTTTTCTGTATTATTTTTGCTTCTTATTTGTATTTCTTTGTTTTGGATGTTAATTGTATGTAGATGTACTGTTTTAAAGTTATCATCTTCATTTTTATTGAGCGTTTCAATTTTGATAAGTGTTTGCTAACAATTATTTAGTTGGTTGATAGTATTACTAGAAATAATAATTATGCAATTAATAATAGATTTATTTTATTACCACAATTTACAATTTAAAGTTAACGTAGTCTACAGATACAATTTTGTATATCATTTGTGAAAGACTGGTGCCTAAACTAAAATTTTTCAAAACCAAGTCAGGTCACGAGGCCGATATGGTCGCAGCTACGAATATCAATCTATAGATGTCGTTACTCGTTTCCTTGAAATTCTAGGGTTTTTAAGAACGCTTATGACATAAAAAAGATTGAATCCAAATATTTATCTATATTATAACCTCGAGTAATATATTTATTAACGCGTACAATTATTGCTGAGGTTACGTGTCCCGCACATTGTAACAAAAATATATTTCCAAAACTCCGGGCACAATTTGCTCCCAGAAGGCCAAAATGTCTATAAATTCATACATAATAACATAATATTTTCAGCAAAATTCAGCTTATTTTACCTAATTAATTGTCCTTGTTAAAACATAACCTTGCTTCTCGTAAATTAATAATTTCATATGAGATGCTTGAATTTCATGACAAATATGGTACTCGTTATGTCTGAGGTTATGTTCGGAGTAATTTTCATAAAAGTAAATTAGCTAGGCCTAGGAAAATAACACTGAAGAAACTAGATGAAGATAATGCTAGAAGAAAACTATTCCATGCAAAGAAACATCTTACTAGAATAATAACTGCGAAAGTTTGGATGGATGTTTGTTAGCCAATCACGACAGAACGGCTGAACGGATCTGGATGCAATTTAGGAGCGTAGAGATATGTTAAAGTCTGTAATAGCACGTAGGCTTTATATTTCAGAAAAATATACGGTTCCCGTGGAATAATTTATTAACTTTGACACGAAGTGGTTGGCAAAATCGAAGTTTTAAATATACGCATAAAATTTTATACTAATTAGAAAAAGCTAAGAAATAATGTTGCCTTAATCGCAATGAAAATGATTAAAAGCAATTTTCAATTAAATGTTTTACTTGAAGCAAAAACAAATTGTAGCAATAAAGTTTTCAATTACATCATAAACAAATGTGGCTACGACATTACCGTTCGGTTCGATACACTAATGAACATTAATTTCTTTGTAACATTAATATTGTTGTGATGCTCGAAAAGTATTTTTAACTTTATTCGCTGACAAATTTAATTGAGAATTGTATGTAATTATTCTTGCTGAACGTTAAATTAACAGTGTCGTATCTTTCCAATTATAAATACGTATTCTTTGAAAGACACTTATGAATATAAAAGGAACTTGAGACTCGAAGGACCAGTACGACATTTCTTTGTTACTTTAAGATTAGATTGCCAAGTATTCTCACTCCTATGCTTGCAACAAACTTTAACTTACATACTTATTTACAACTAGTTTCAGCCTGCGAGTTCGTCCATGTTAAATTTGATATAATATTTTAATAAAAAGTATCTTATGTGTTAATTCACTAAATGGTCTATCTATGTGCCAATTTTCATCCAAATCTGTTCAACGGTTTACGCGTGACTGAGTAACAAACATCCAAACATCTTCACGAACTTTCACATTTACAATATTTGTGGAATGTTACCTGTGCACCTCACAGGATCCATAATTGTTTCTATTTATTAACACCTACCACCGGTATATTTCTCATTGTCGATTGCAATAAAGATTTGAGATTTGAAAACAATAGCTTCATTTTCATCTTCAATATTCTCATTCACATCACCTATATCACTATCTATATCACTTTTAACATTGCCATCTACAGAACAAGCGGGCCAGGCTTCAAAATCAGCGACGATAGAGATGTACGCTCCATCGTCATACAATGATACAATGACAGGAGAAACACTTAGTTCAGTTTCTGAGAAATCCGAGACTTACTCCCAAGATGATGGACAAGATGACAGGCAGCCTCCGCCGATACCTGAAGTGCCGTCAATGCCTACTAGGCATATGTTAAGTCAGGTAAGAATTTTTGTATAAAATGTTTGTTTTCTGAAGATGATCGTTTAGCAAAAAGTGACTGCCATCCATCTACTCAAAAGGATAGTTTTGTTGGGCATTCGTTGTAAGCTACAGACAATTAAACAAGAAAAAATGAAGTGGAGTCTTAAAACAGCAACTTTTTCGAACGATAATCACAGGACTCATAACACCATTAGTCTTATGAAGAGGTATCGTGTGGCTCAGTAACTGAGTTGTGGAGGTCAGATAGGCCGTCGCTCCATATAAAACACCGGTATCCAGCTGCATCCGGTTAGACTGGAAGCCGATCCCAACGAAGTTGGGAAAAGGCTATGCATATGATGATGAATTAAGAGCCTTACACAACGCATGTTTTGGATTATAATTATTCTGAACCTTTGGGGCTATTCACTTGATCTTTGAAAGAAATGCCAATTCTAATAATAAAAAACGTTCAAATTGTTACCGCAATCTCATCGAAGCGACAATCAATGATTGAGACTGATATTGAAATGCGAATGTTCCTAAAAGTTACTAGAAATTCCCTCTTGTTTAGCAAAAAAGATCAAATAATATAAAAAGTATAAGCATCACAAAAAAACCAATAACTTTTGCGCTGGGGGGAGGAGTCAGTCAGACTTTTCCTGACTAAAAACACCCCGGTATTTCCTTCTCAAACTTACGCCGGCTATTTTGGGGACGTACAGACAGCATCATCAATTGGTTACCCCCCTTGCATTAAAAGGGTAACCAGTTGATGACGAGTCTGTACATGCCTTCCGCGATCCCCGACTGGTGCCGATCTCTGCGGGCCTCGCCCTCAGATCGTAACATAGACACCAACCTAACGAACACTCTCTCCTGCAGACAACAGATGCCTTCCTAATGGATGATCAGGGCCTTGTCATCCCACCGCCGCTAGACTACACTCCTCCAAACTATGCAGTCTACGATGGTGATCATGCCAGGACTCTGCCACATCCTCCCCCTTGCATTAAAATTCGTTCGAAAAGGGTAACCAGTTGATGACGCGTCTGTACATGCCTTCCGCGATCCCCGACTGGTGCCGATCTCTGCGGGCCTCGCCCTCAGATCGTAACATAGACACCAACCTAACGAACACTCTCTCCTGCAGACAACAGATGCCTTCCTAATGGATGATCAGGGCCTTGTCATCCCACCGCCGCTAGACTACCCTCCTCCAAACTATGCAGTCTACGATGGTGATCATGCCAGGACTCTGCCACATCCTCATAGACATAAGGATATTACCGGACACAATACGCTTGGAAGAAGTGCTGGTAAGAATAATAATGTTTTATGTATTTTTTTTTTTTTATTGATTTAGGTTCAAAACAATAGCCTAGATACCATTTAGCATTTCTAAATAATTAATAATATAATTCAATTACTTTATTTTATGCGGCTCATGACATTTTTTAATTGCTTCATTTCTTTTATCCTAGACTTTATTAATTATGATAGTAAAAATAACCTGCTTACTAATATTACTATACCAGTCGCAAGCGCGACTGATGAGCATGGGGTCCTGGGTTCGATTCCCAGATCGAGCAAAAAGTATTATTGGGTTTTTCCATTTAGAATTTCTCAGTAGCAGCTCGGAGTTAGGATTTGTGCCCGGTTAATGGCAATAGGCTCGCACCCTATTACATGGGACCTAAACATACCGGCGAACTGTGAGTGTAAATTGTTACACCTCTGCCTAACCCTACGGGGAATACAGGCGTGATGGTGTGTTGTTGTTCAAAAAGAAGAAGGTTATCAATTCGTCTGTATGTTTTTCTTTTGTATGTGTGTTATGCAATAACTCTGCCATTTATGAATCGATTTTGATGATTGTTTTTTTATTTGACAGGTCATACTTCAAAAGTTTTATCGAAATTGGTTCAGTAGTTTGGTAATAATAAAAAAAAAAACTGAAAAAAATATGTCATCCAATTCATCAAAATTTTAAATTCAATTTTTTTTTTTCATTCTATCCAAAACGAATTAGCATATTTTGCTTTCTTGTGACTTGTAAGTGGTGTCTTGTTAATTTACATAGTATAACTATTCCTTCATGGATTTGGATGACAGGTAATTGATACTAAAAAGCGAAAAATAAAAAACTTTCTTGAGATTTCTTTCCTAATAGTACCTAGTTTGAACCCAAATCATTAAGAAATTCGTGCATAATAAACTTTGCTTGCGCGATGTCAAAAACATCAAATTATGTTACGTCAAACTAGTTCATTATTATTAGCTCTTAAAAGTTTTAGCACTTGTTCTGCTTAATTCAGTTTTCCAAAAAAATATTTTATTTTCATTACCAGGCAAGAACAACTACGTGCCGGCTCCAAGTCCTATGCCGCCATTGGACGGCTCGTATTACAACATGGCGTCCGATAGATACTTGTCCTACCCACCGCTAATTGGCGAATATTTGCAGCAGGTAAGAGGACTTGATATTCAAATTGGATTGTTTGTTTGTGACTACCTGATGGTAAGTGGTCACCGCATGCCTATAGACATGTACAATACCAGAGGCTTTACAAATGCATTGACATCCCAAAGGTAAAGTTAGAATGGCTCATGTGCCCGCAATTACACCGACACCCATACCCCTTAAACCGGAACTCAGCAACGCTGCTTTGTGGCAGAAATTGCGGTAATGGAAATAGGTATGGTGGTCGTACTTCCCCGAACGAGCTCCTTCACAAAGAGCTCTACTACTACTCAAAAGATCATGTCAATGTGTTGAGCATATCTGCATGGCAAGTACTAATGTACAGTAACCCCCACAGCAGCAAGGTCGCACGCCGACCCCTCCGTCGCAGTACGCGGGCGCGCTCCCCAAGCCGCACGTGCTCAACGGGAGCCTCGCCACCGGCTCGCCCTCACACATGGCTAGCCCGCCTCACAGCTATGCGCTTGATGGTAAGTGTTGATGATGTTTTTATAGACATGTATCTGTTAGATAAAGCTTCTTATCTGTACCTTCTATAAAATTTAAGACCTATATCTTCTCAAGGATGTTATGAACTGTTAAGACTTTCATTATTCCATTGTCATTTGTTCTTATAGACACGAAAGATCTTTGTTCTTGATAATTGTCAATTGGATTCTTGACACCGTTAACCAATAATTACAAGACACAACTTCTTAAAAAAAAAATGTTTATGTTACCTATAAAAACCTGATTAATTTTTAAATAACAATAAAATTAGATTTCGAGTGGCTTTGAAATCAATAAATTGTAGGCCTTTTCGTTTGTCAAATAAGTGACGTCATAATTTATTATACCATCACGCCTGTATTCCCCGAAGGGTTAGGCAGAGGTGTACCAATGTACACCCACAGTTCGCCGGTATGTTTAGGTCCCATGTAATAGGGGGCGAGCCTATTACCATTAATCGAACACAAATCCTAACTCCGAGCTGCTGTTGAGAATTTCATAGAAAAAATTAATTGGAATCGTGTTTTGTCAGCTCATAAAAAGTATGTCAATTCATTGGTTAATGGTTGGTGTTAAGTATCCAATTGTCAAACAATCTGCCATGTCCTCCAAGATATAATTTGATAGGTTTAGGAAAGAATGAAGCAACCTAAAAGTTAAAAGTCATCGCTTGTTACGAGTACAACAAGCACTGCTCCGATACAACAAATAATTTGCCATTCAAGTTTGACTTTTAACTCGTGCGCATTAAAATACTTTTACATAGACAAGATAAAAAAGGTGACGGCTCGCAGGCAGCGCGCTGGCAGCTATCGGTTGGATATTTGATGGCGATTCCTGTTTTATAAGAAGTGATGACCATTAATTATTGTTGTAATTACAAACATTATCTTTGAAAACATATTTTACACTATTTTCAAGTGTAACCAAGAACCTATTTGTTTTAAAAGAGCTCAGATACATTAAACAATAAAGAATTTTACCTTTAGACAGACAATCGGCTGGCGGTACTCTGAGGCGTCAGCGCATGGACAAGATGGCCGCCGTCCCGCCCCCTGATGTCACCGTGCTGCATCAGGGAAACTGTGGACAGGTGAGAGTTTGATTTTGATTTTGATAAATGGACCATACTTTCCCTGCAATATTTATTTTTTGTGAAATTGTTGTTATTCCATCTATTTATTTTATAGACATATAATTTACATTTTTAAATATTAATATAAAAACATTTAAAAATATAAAAAATTGTAGCCCACCGGTATCGGGAACAGGGTCCAAGTTACTAGTGGTCAGGGCTCCTGAGAAAGGAATCTCCTAACAATACGCGCCGTGTCTAGGAGTACAGCTTTCTGAATCAAGCCCTTGATCCAACTACCCAACGAGAACCTCCTGAGGTGATGGTCGAGGCTCTTGGGTATTACGCCATTGGCCGTTACGACTATCGGCACAATGATTGCTGTACTCACATCCCACATGTCGACATATCCCATTATTATTTATTATTATTATTGTGGGATGCAACATGCGTCGACAGCCTTGCGCCATCCCATCTTCCTAGCACGACGTGTTGTGCTGGGGCGGCTGCTACTGGTTCCGAAAACCTCAAACGGCGCAAATATAATAACCTTCTTGGAAGCTATATGTTTGAGCGGTATGGGATTGAAACACTAGGGCCATGGGGTCCGAGCGCTCATCTAGCTTTTCGGGACATCGCAAAGCGACTGGCCTTCTCTTGGGTCAAAGAATCAGCATTGCCATACAACGTAGCAACGCTGCCAGCCTTTTGGGCACTTGTCCCATTGACAGCGATGTGGATGAGTTTTTTGATGCCCTATAAGCTTCCTTTTTTATTTTTTATATTAACTGTACATACTCGTAGTAATCGTAGTATCTAATTATTATTTAAGTAAGTTATATGATTGAAATTAATAAATAACATTACAGTAAATCAATTTGACAACGTGGATAGATAAATTCACTGACACGCTTCGATCAAATAAAACATGTATATGGCTGCATTACTATGCTAGCAATGTTTGATGTATGGCCTGGCCATACTCATAATTTTTTACACTAGCTCTTTTTCATTAGCTTCTGCCGGTGACTCCGTTCGCGTCAAATTTGATATATCATCCCACGAGAACCGCACATTTTTCCGGGATATAAAGTATCCTATGTGTTAGTCCACACCACAATCTATCTCAGTGCCAAGTTTCATCCAGATCGGTTCAGCCGTCCATCCTCACAAACTTTCGCATTTATAATGTTAGTAGGACTTGTTTTCTATATGGACAAAGTCACAGGCATAAGTTAGTTCTTTCGTATTTAGCCCAAACATATATGGATAATGAATTCTTCCATCCTTTAGTTAGATCATCTTGTGTCATACATAAATGTTTATCTGAAAACCAGCGTCAGGCACAAGTGGTCAGGCATTTATGTTGAACTGGGCTTGTTAGACGCAGCCGTGAGCCACACAATTATGTTGCTTTCTTATTTTTTATTGAACAGCCTTTTTATTATTATTTTTGTGCGCACATGGTCTGTGTCAATAAACATTTTTTCTTTATTTCTTCTTACTGTAGAACACTAACTTCCTTTGCTTTTAAAACCCTATCTACCGAACACAGACGAAGCCTAACGACCTCTCACCACATACAAATTGTAACAAATAGGAATAGATAGATCTTGTGCCCTAGAAACCTTGGTCGTGGATAAATTGTGACAGATAGCCACTGGATAGCCCTTAGCTAGTACATTACAAAGACCTATTGTGATGTTCGGTGTGGTGATGACTCTGTTACAAGATATCTTTGTAGGTACTAGCTTTTACCCTATGTCCTTGGGGGTTGAAACTTATCCCGAATCAAATTTTATCAAATTTTATCAAAATTGGTTCAGTGGTTTAGTCGTGAAAGTGTAATAGACAGACAGACTGTCACTTTCGCTTTTACAATAAACTAACACAGTTACATCTTTGGTTACTGCTCCGCTCCTGTTGGTCGTAGCGTGATGTTATATACTAATAAACCTTCGTTTCAAATTAGTGTATCTATAGACGTAAAACCGCATTAAAATCCATTGTTTGAACGACTTTGGTTTACAAAACTATATATTAAATAAAAACTAACTATACTATGTAAATAATCGTGTAAGGCTAGGGTTCGATTCCCAGGTAGAGCACAGTGCTATTCGGTTTAACAATTAAAAAATTCTCAATAGAAGTCAATAGTTAGGTAGCTAGTGGTGTGGTAACTCCATGCTTTGGAAAGCCGTTGGTCCTGCGCCTGATCTCTGCCCGGTTGTGCAAATTGTCCTCCTGTCGGATTATGAATACACACTATAAGATTTCTTACGTACTTATCTTTATTAAGATTGGCAGCCATGCTAAATTTCAGTCGGGAGAATAAATAAAGAGTGGTTTTTGGACGCCAAACGTCTTTAAAATCACCTACATAGGGTACCAAGTCAGAAAAGCGTCCTTTAACAAAATAGGTTTAAATATCTTTAACACTAAAAGCTACTCGCTGTGATAGACGTTTCACGTAAAACCAACCGCCGTGATTTTTTTGACATATTACCACATTTATATTGCTAAAAATAACTTTATATCAAGAGTAAATAGTTCCCCAAAACCAGTAGTTACTATCACAATATTTATTGATAACAAACAAACGCACAGAAAGTCAAATTACCCAAAATCACTACAACAAGACCCTTTGATCAAATTTTGAATATTTTCCTCTCGCCAACTATACTACTACGTAACCAGTTAGGCATGAACAATCTCATAATTTCAGATTAATTAACAACAAATTCTCCTTCCAATGCTGAAGCTTTGAAATTCCAATCTCCGAGAACTTTTCAATGGATTTGAAAATCTTCAACTTTTTGCCAAAACTTTGTCATTTTACGCTCCGAGCGTAATTGTGTAAATGCCGTAAGAAAATACGTGATTCAATTTCTATTGGGCTTAATTGAAATGGACTATTTATTTGTAAATTTTGTTATTTTCAATTTTGAACAGAAACTGATTTACATTCTAGGCTTACGGAGCCTACAATTTCAACAAAAGTATTTTTGGAGATAGTCGAAAAATAGTAATGAATAACAGAAAGAATTTATATACTCCCATTTTTTTCTGTTTTTTTTTTAAACGCTCCTTCGCACTTAGTTTTTTTCTGATGTGTCGTGGTTACCTTACGATCTAGAACAACTATCTGTAGGCCATACAACGTATCGGTTCTGTGGGGAATCAAACCCGCGACACACAGTCCAGCAGCTAATCGTCTATCCACTATGCCAACCATGTCGCCGTGTATACAATATATTTAGAAAAAAAATAATTGCTCTGCAATAACTGTTGAATTGTTTTCATCATGACAATGTGTTCCAATTCTAAAATAACTATTTTGTTACAGCACATTCTCCAAACTCCAGCGCCGAAGCAGCCCCAGTCAATCCTAAAAGACCCATCACGTCACAAATATGGCAACCAATACGGTAGCCCCATATCGTCGAGCACGCCGCAAAACTCCAATCAGATACTCACAGTTCAGAACCTCACTTCGGACGTCCCACAATATGGGACAATTAAAAAAGAAAACAAAAAACAAAACGTCACCATCGACGAATCATTTAACAAAAGAAGTGAAACACACGTCGTCTAAAATGTCAACTAAAAAACTAAAGTGACAAAATAAAAAACTAAAGTGAGAAACTAAAAGTGTAAAGTAAAAAAAACTAAAAGTGTAAAGTCGGCTATGAGTGTTAACTGAAGTGAAGTGTAAATAAATGGACTAGATAAAATTGTAGATAGATTTAAAATAATTGAATGTGATACAAGAACGAACTTTCAAACGATTAGTGTCCATTGCGTAGATAGATATGACTATGTTGCCTAAATTAGAGTTTGGGCTAGTCGGGTTGTATTAAAAATGTTCGACTGACTTATCATATTGTAATAGGTAATACGTCCAAATGACATAGGCGAACAAAAAAATATGATTTTATGTCCAATTATAAAATCATTTTAGGTAAAAACATTTAGATAATAAATGTACGATTTTATTCTATTCAATTTTTTGTTTAAAGGCTGGATCTTGCGTTGTTCGACAATTTGGTGAATATCGATTTGATTGACTTCGCTAGCTCGTAAAGAAAATTATCGTAGGTATTACTTATAAAAGTGTAACTTTAAGAAAGTCCCATTTAATCGTGTTCTTGTTTTCTGTCAGGTTTTAATAAAATTGTCTTGACAAATTTATGAAAAGGGTGTTTTTTTTTATTTTGGTAGTTAAAAACTTCGAATTGTCGAACAAATTACTTAAAATGCGAATCCAAATTTTTATTGATTCCATAAAAGGATCTCTCGTAATTAAGTTTTTAAGATAATTATGATTGTTATGAAAATACGATTTTTGAAAAATAAAACACGAAATTATGAAGTCGGGAAGAATTTTGAATTTTATCCTGTCATCGTTTTTAATTAAAATTATTCTCTAGAAAGTGTTAAAATACATTTTTATTGTTAGAAATGGTTTTCGAACTTAAAAAGTTGTTCCTGACGATTTTTTCTCATTTATTTTGAGATATTTTTGTAACTTACATACATTTTGTACTTAGGTACATTTTTTTTGTACTTTTACATTTATTTCTAAATTACGTCTCCAAACCTTTCAATTGAATATTAAACTACTATAAAAGACCCCATTACGTAATGTGTCAAATATTGAATGACTGTCATTTGTAAACTGTAAATTGTAATTTTTTACAAAAAAATAACTGTATAAATATTTACAGTTTTAATTATTATTTTGTAAATTTTTACTCGTAAGTTACTTTTTCTCTGCATTTTTACGATGTAAATAAGAAAAAAATATTAATACTCAAAGCGCGAACTGACAATAAAAATAAGTTCAATTAATTTTAATTTATGTTCATCTTGATTCTATGTAAATAATATATGTACCTAATTGTATTTTTTACATTAATAGCATTTCAGCCCCAAAATTTAATCGGTCATAATACACATGCCAAAGTTTTATTAATTTTATACTTTAAGTTATTAAGATACTTAATTATTTTCTATCATATTTTCTTTACATCGAATTTGTAACAATTGCAATGATTTACGCAATATTTTCGACTAATTGTCAATTCTTTTCCATTTGTTCTCCAAATTTGAGAGTCCATCCAATGACGAAATACGATTTTATATTTACAAAAAAAGTCTATTGTTACATTTCGAATAAAAATAAAAATCCTAATAATAATTTATTTTGTTTTATTTTTTTCCTTTATTTATTTTTATTTTCCTTTTTACATTAAAAATTCCAATTATTAAAACATATCAATCGAGAAAAGGGAAACATTTTTTTCGTTAGTTTTTTTTTACAAAAAAAATTATGATGAACTGAATAAGTGCCAAATCAGAGATTTTTTTCGCGAATAACTAAACATTTAGATAATAAATATTAGCTGGGTTGTCGTCCTTCTACATTTAAGTAAATTTAGTAAAATATTAAAACCGTGCCTTATACTTTTACGCCATTTTGAGAATAAAATATCACTTTAAATATTGCCAATTTAGTATAAAGAATATAAAAAACGAACTTTTTAGTAATAAGAGCATTCTTTTCATAACATATAATTCTTGAATTTTAATCATTAAAAATTCGAGGCCTTGCGTTTTTAATTAAAATTAATTAAAAATAAGAGTAGTATTTTATTTTGTTTTTTTTTTTATTTTATTTTTCTTTTCGCAATGAAAGCCTCTTGTAAAGAATGTTTTACATCATTTTTCGTTGCCAAATTATTGTTGCTGTTTTTTCTTATATTTTATTTAAAAAATATGAGCTTGTCATCTAGTGGTAAGTGCTAATCGAATGTTCAAAACATATTGTCAATATGAGTAAGATAATTAAAATAATTAATTAATTAAACAAGTCAATGTTAAAACTTCGGTAATAATCGTCAGTTTAATAAATTATGAAAAAGATGTGGTTATTCATTAAATTATTTAGGTAATTTTAACTTAATTTTCAACATTATAAGAATTATTTGTTTATAAACATTTCGTTCTTTTATGAACCAATCCACATCTTTAGAAAAAAAACTATTTTCTAATTATTTAATATTGTGAAATAAATTATAATTAATCTGGTTTTGCCAACTTGTCTACAATGAAAAAAAAAAAAATTTATTTACAAAAAAAACGTTCTCCATATTTTGTTTACTTTATTTATTTATTTGAAAAACAAAAAACAAGTTGGTAAAACCCTATTTCAAATTACGATAACTTCATCTTCAGCGATCATTGTAAAATAAGCCCAATCGATAAATGAATAAGGTTGTAAATTGTTCTATAATTCCAAAAAAAAAATGTGACTTTGATATTACGTACTTACATAAAGCTCATTAATTGTGTAATCAGCATAAAATTGAATTAAAGCGTATATGTTAAAAAAGATGTTTTAATTACCCAAACCCTCAATTAATCTTCAAAAATACAAAATGTATACAAACAGATTCAGAACTCTAGTTCTGCCAAATTGAGCCAACCCACAATCTCTCAATAATCTAATTAACAAATAAACTTTTTAAAACATCTATGCATTCTGATCTTGACAAAACGATCGTATGCGAGCTACGGCGTAGCACAGAATCCGCTACGCCGTAGCTCGGACGCTACGAACGTAGACTGTTTAAAATCAAACTATTGAATTTTTATTTTCTTCTGCATTTTTTCGTTACATTTCGTAAATGATATCAAATGGCTCGCTCACCTTTAGCAGCTCATAGGTAGGTTTTTGGCTACTTTACAGTGGAGTCTTAAAAATGAAGACCTCCAGATAGGGCTAGAAACATATAAACTAAGCGACCACGCGCTAAGGACAGCCCTGCGGGGTACAGACCTTTGCTTAGGGCATTGATTTTATCTCCTTGAGAACACGTTAGTAACTATAATCAGTAATAATTTAAGTATTCTGAATTGGGTCCCGAGGTTGTCGACATGTGGGATGTAGATTCAGCAATCATTGTGCTGTCGTTACAGCCAAGAGCCTTGACCATCATCTGAAAAGGCTCTCGTTGGTCGGCTGGATTCACAAAGCGGAACTCCCAGACACATAGATTATTGTTAGAAGATACCTTTCTTAGGATCCCTGACCATCGGTAGCTTGTAATCTACATCTATACTAATATTATGGAGAGGTAAAATTTGTGAGGTTGCGGGAGGTAATCTCTGGATCTACTGAACCGATTTTGAAAATCATTTTACCTAGCCACGTATTTGGTGAGTGTCACAGGCTGTACAACATCACGCTACGACACACGGGAGCAAAGCAGTAACTAAAGACGTTACCTGACATGGCTGAAAATATCCACGCGGATGCAGTCGCGGGTAGAAGCTAGTATAATTATGATAAAAGGTAAATTGCCAAATCCAGTCAGGATGAGCAGCGTTCGGGAAGCTAGGTGGTGTATAGAATAGAAAAGAATAAACGTATATTCGCAAATATGGGTACACAATAGTTGTTATAAATCAAAATCAGTTCAGCCATATTTTACCATTCGGTATTTTCGTCCCATTTGCCACTGAGTCTCAACACAGTTGATCAGTCTGTTAAGTTGACTAGTTAAGTTGGGTCAGTTGTTAGTACAGTTGATCAGTCAAGTTGACCAGTTTGTGTTACCAGTGATGACAGACGGCACGAGATGGATCGACTACCATGTAAAGGTCGCGGGAAATCGCAGGAACGGTCATTGTGGCTATCTTTAGAGGAGGACTATGTCCAGCAGTGGGCTTCCTTCAGCTGATATGGTGATGAATCTATACATTATGTGCATAAAATAAATATAGGAAATAATAATTGTTTAATTCCCTTTTACAAAGCCGCAAGCCTTCAACATCCAACATCCATACAAAACAAGTAATCCATCGCGCAAACACTACATAAATCGTGTGAAACACGCTTGAGGTCATAATCTGAAAATAGACGATTATAATTTCAGAAAGCCAGGGGAATTCGTGTTAATTCGGAAGTGTAAATCCGTACCTAATATGCTAAATACAGGTCTACCGTCAAATGCAGATCTCTGTGTAGTGTGGTCTAAGATATGAGCGGGAGAGAGTAGCAAGAGAATCGTTTTTTTTATTATGCTCTCTCGTAAAAGTCTAAGCTGAATCATTTATTTCAATTAAACCATTAACGGGCAACTTTGAACGTCAAATACTAGTAAAAAGGGAATTCAAAAAGGTAGTTTCGTATGGAGAAGAATGGGCAACAAAAACCAACTATAAAATGTAAATCTAGCAGTGTTGCCCTGAAATGCGTTTTTATATTAAACGCATTTCAGGGCAACACTGCTAGATTTCTGGAAATTTGTACCATTGACAGCAATGCGGATGAATTTTTAAATGACTTTTTCCTATTTCTTAAATCGTGTGTATGTGTGTGTGTGTGTGTTTATCTTACTACAATAAAAGCGAAAGTTTGGATGGATGGATATTTGTTACCCAATCACGCAGAACGGCTAAACGGATCTGGACGAAATTTGGCACAGAGAAAGACTTCCTTTTACTCTGAAAAATGTACGGTCCCCGTGGATTAATAACGACTTTGACGCGGCAGAAGTGGGGAGCAGAAGCTCGTATTCATATAATTTTGAAACTATCTTCTGATGGTTTAATATAAGGAAAATTAATAATTTGACTTTACCTTTGACCTATTTATACATCACTTACTAAAAGGCCTCTGAGGCACTGTTTAGGCAACATCCTTTTCAATTTACTCTACGAAGAGTCATAATTTCTATCCATTATTTGTTGATGTAATAAATTATTATAGAAATCTAAGGAAAGACTTTCAGCTTGAATGCGTTGGTCCAATAATAAAAGACTATATTTTGAGGTCGACGTGATCCATGTAAATAATCATCTTGTTGGTAATGAGAAATGAACAATTTGTATAGAAGAGAATAGAGCTCTCATGGTATTCAAAATTGATCTTCAAAGTAGGTATATGTATTGTTTTAATTTCGGAAATAAATATGTAACTATCAATTATGGCGGTATTTTGTAATTCTCCCAATTCCTAGGAAAAAAAAACACTAATCAACGGCTTCTCCCAGTTGTAACCATCCCTTTGTGCCTATTGGCCTAGTTCTGTTCTGTCTCCTGCTTGTTTGGAGGGAAGTGGAAACTATGTTTTTTCCTACGCCTCCGCTAATCTTTTCTGATTGATTTCGTTACAGGATCCAAGTTAATTGTATCATTTCTCCGGGACTCGTTTAGCTTCATTGCCTCGGCGCTTTTCTGGCGGTCTCCACTGTTGGCCCTGATTTTCAGGAGGTTGGGAATAGTGTGGCGGGCTTGTCCCATTTTAATCAACCGATAAAAAACAGGAGTTCTCAGCTGTTTCCTACGAAAATGAACTACAACATAATACAAAAGACTGGAATAATAAAATTGACGTTTTTATTTGAAATTTCAGCGTTAAAGTCATAATAAAAGTCGTTCATACTCATTTAAACATAAGTATCCTCTCTCTCCCTCACTCACCCCATGAACAATCCATAATAAATTAAATAACAAAATCGCTGTCGCTTGTAACTTGCACCACAACCAGCAATACGTATGAGTTCAGTGCCATATTGATATGTTAATGGTATCGTACACGAAGCAATAGCGGGTGGAGCACGCTTTTATACCTCCCCGCTTGTTTTATAGCTCAACATATGGATTGAGGCTGATATTATAATATTACAAGACCCCATAGTCGCCAGGCGTATGTCATTTTAGCATGGCTGAAGTTTTGAGATAGAGGATGTAGGTATGGGTAATAAGTAAAGATTTAAATCGTAATTGTAAAGTATCATTATCATCATACCATCACGCCTGTATTCGCCGAAGGGTTAGGCACAGGTGTACCAATGTACACCCACAGTTCGCTGGTATGTTTAGGTCCTATTTAATAGGGGGCGGGCCTATTGCCATTAACCGGGCACAAATCCTAACTCCGAGCTGAACCCAATAACACTTTTTGCTTGACCTGGGAATCGAACTCAAGACCTTTAGCGTAGCAGTCGCGCTTAGGACCACTAGGCTAACGAGTTCCATGATTAAAATATTGTATATAACACTAATGACTTTTTCACACAAAAATAAAGTCGTATTTCTGCTATATTTTTTACTCAAAGCATTTTTATAGGCAGTACGTGTAGTTAACGGGTATGTGAAGTATTACTATTTGTACAGAAGAAAACTAGACTATAAGTAATAAAAAAATAAAAAAATTAAGTAACCCCCAACAGAAGAACTAAGATCCCTGCCGCAGCTAACAAAAGAGCTGATAACCTTGAAACGGCTGAACCTATTTTGATAAAACATATCTAATAACCATCGCTAGGAAACCTGCTTTCAAATAAAAAAACCGCATTCAAATCGGTTCTCCAGTTTAAGATCCACAGACAGACACACCAACACACAGACACGTCAAATTTATAACGCCAGTCGGGAGTTAAAAATACGATTGATTCATATATTCTCTTTGACTTTATCATAGCAACGAGCTTACAATTTTCCTTTACAAACAAAAAAATCACTTACCAATAAGCCAGTCTCCAAAACCAAGCACTTTACCTTCACTTGATGTTAAAATACGAAAAATTCAGCAAAAATTTTCAATATTCATCAGGTGTCGATTTGCGTTGCGGTTCAGCGCGTACGGATCCCTAATATCTAGTACAAGGTTTAGCTCTTAGGCAAGTTGAAGGTGCAGCTACTAATATACTTGTACTCCAGTACGTTTTTGTTCAGTTAGTGGACGAGAAAGTTAGGTGTGCTTAGTTTTTCAGAATCGCCGTCAACCGGAAAAATGCCCAAAAGACTGGCGGCATTGTCACGTTGGATGGCAATGCTTAACCTGATCTCAACCTTTTTGATGCCATTTAGTTTGTTTCTTTTTTTACCCGACTACGGCAAAGCCAAAAGAAGGTTATGATTTTGACAGGCTATGTATGAATGTGTGTGTGCATGTTTATCTGTTCCCTCATAGCTCCTAAACCACTTATTGGAACTCGGCAAATGAGGTATCGTTAGAACCGTCTTAATCGTCCGCTGAAGAAAAAATAAAAAGAAAAGCCGCAGTCACACGTTATATAGGTACAACCGTAACACTTAAATTAAGTGTGACTACGGCCTTTTTTTTGGTTCTGTTTTTGTTTCTCCAGTAACCTTGTTTATTTCAGCATCCTGAAAATCTTGTCTCACACATTTGTCGTAGTTAAGTTTTAGCTTTTTTTACTTTTTTGGTTTTGTTTTGTTAATACAAAAGTGTTAGATACCGCGCCCCCGGAACGCAAAGGGCACAAGAAGGAACATGGGTGGGTTTTAGTCAGTAAAAGTCCGACACTCCCTCCCGCCCCGCCCAGGGCGGGAGAAGTTATTTGATGACTTCCCACCTCCCAAAAAAAAAAATACAAAAGTGTTTTAAAATTTAATTTTAAGGTTGTAAATATTTAACCTATATAGTCGTAGTTAAGGAAAAACACAATTACTGTCAGAGTTTTTTAGGTATTTTCTCCATGTCTTCGTGAAAAATTTGGTGGCCCAGTGGTTATGCGTCCCGTCTCTTATACACGAGGTTGCGGGTTCGTAACTGGACTAGTACTGAAGTGACAATGTCTCCCTCTTGCCCTGTTCTGGTCGTCTCTCAAAATAACTACTATAAATAAAAGAAGATATTATGAAGCCTAACAAGTATTTTCTTTAAAAAAACATTCATTCAATTAGGTACCAGGGTTTGCCGGGATGTACTTCACAAATTTAAGTACAGTCATCAACAAAGGTATTGTTGCCAAAGTAATTGAGAATTCTATTTTTAGCATCCGCGACCCCGAAACGTCAAAGTTATCGTATTATCGCGTTCCTTCTACTTTTCTTATATTTACGGCAAACAAATCAAGATTTATATAAGATTTATCTGAGAACAACAAATAAGTCATTCGTGCCCCAATCTTTATTATGATGCTATTTCCTTATAGGGTAAGCAGTGTTCTAGTTTGTGGAGTAGTAAAAATGGGTTGTTCTAAATTGAAAGGTGAAATACAACATTCATAATATTAGCCTCTGTAGCCTAGTGGTTCAAAGCGCGACGGCTACGCTAGAGGGCTTGGGTTCGATTGCCAGGTCGAACAAAACGTGTTATGGAGTTTTTCTATGAAATTCTCTATAAAACCAACCAACGGAGCAAGTTAACTTAGAAAGTATATAATGGATGGAGTGAAAATGTCACATTAGTATCAAAACATAAACCCATTTATAAATATTAGGTGCTTTAACTTTTAGGCTACCACAGTACAACGATACAGCATTATGAGACATTTATTTGCCTCTCAAGTTGTCGGCAACAGAGCCATGCCTTTGTGAAAATTAGATTAGCCTCCAAGATTGGGAGCTAGCCCCTCCGTGCCTCGGAAAGTCTAAGTCAAAGCACTTATTTCAATTAAACCATTTGCAGGCACTTTTGAATTGTCAAGGAGTCTGTCAATTAGTCAGGAAATTGAAGCTAAGTAAGCTCGTTCCAAAACGTAGGTAAGTCTCTATGGAGAAGAATGAGCAAGACACTACAGACTTCATCTTTTTAAAAGTACGACAAACTGTTTGTTCCGTTTGTCATTTGAAGATCTTTGACAGTGACACTTCATGTAATGTAAGCAGCATTCGGTTAGACTGGAACCTGACTTTAATATAGTTAGGAAAAGTCCAGACAGATGATGAAGATTGGGGACTGGGCTGACCCAGTGTACACCAGACTACTTAAAATTATCATCATCATCATATTAGCCGAACGACGTCCACTGTTGTACATAGTCCTCCCCTAAAGATAGCCACAATGCCCGGTCCTGCGCTGCCCGCATCCAGCAATTTCCCGCGACTTTTACCAGATCGTCGGACCACCTTGTGACTCGTGGCTTCCCACACTGTGCCTTCAGATGCGTGGTCAACACTCGAGAGACTTACGACCCCCAAGGCCGTCCGCTCTACAAGCTATGTCCCTTGCCCATAATTACTAGTTTCGTAATTTTGAAAAGTGTGAGTATGAATATTAAAAGCTTAAGTTATATTTCACTTTTGAGTTATTGAAGGTGGTTGTGTTTTTTGTAAAAAATGTTTTTATTTTTCGTTATTTAGTATCTACTTCCTGTCATCCAAATCCAGTAAAGGAATTCTACGTAAATTTACAAGACACCACTTAAAAGTCTCAAGAAAGCAGAATACGCTAATTCGTTTACTCGAATGACATTTTTTTGTTCAGTTAAATATTTTTACTAAAATACTGAACCAATTTCGATAAAATTTACATGGGACCGCCTCGGAAGTATGATGACCCAACAAACAACAATGCATATTTATGCGATGGTAGCAATCGCGGTTGATTTGCTGTAATTTATTGAAGGGTTTCTTTATCCGTCTCCGGAATCCATCATCACATCTATATGAAATTAAAATGGAACTCCTTTCAAACAAAAAAAGAATTTTGCAAATCCGCCCACACACAACGGAGTTATGCCCAAAGATATATAAAAAAAAATATATATAAACATCCGAATTATTAAACTCCTCCCTTTTGAAGTCGGTTAAAAAGAAAAGTCACAAACCTTGCTTTTTTTTTTTATTGGGGGGTGGGAAATCATCAAATAACTTCTCCTCACTCGGAGGGAGTGTCAGGCTTTTACTGACTAAAACCCACCCATGTTCCTTCTTGTGCCCTTTGCGTTCCGGGGGCGCAGTATCTCTTACGAACAACCCGCAGCCCCGGCAGGCATCGGCCCTCAGTGGCCCCTTCTCTGTGCTGACATCTCTGAGGCGCGCGTGGAACACAAGCGCGCCGTCGACACGGCACAAACCTTGCTACTGTAATATATTCAAACTCAGACAAAACCTTGGTCTTTTATAACAAAAACAAAACACGAAGTAGTCGCATACAGCATTATAAGCATCAACAACTTTTGACCCCCAACATAAACCATTTATGAAGTATAAAATAAAAAAGTCACCAATATTTATCATAATAATATTATTTTGAACCAATAAAATATGATTCCTGTCTGTGTGGGTTTCACATCCAATGAACGTTGGTGATTCGGCTCTGCCCATTCCATCCTACCTATCTGTGATGAAATACGGGGACGGTTGGCAGACAAAGTTTTGTGAAGTCTGTTTTTTTTTAACTTATTTTTTTTTGTATGTTGTGTTTGTTTGAAATAAGTTATGTTGTGGGAATCCTTTGTTTAACAGTGGGATATAAAATATAATAAAAAAAAACATCAAATTAACGTTTGTAATTTTATTTATTTTAATTTGATTTAGTTTTTGTTCATATTTACGAATGATTTATTTATTTTATAATTTCTTTACTTTATTGCTTTTTTTTTTTTTATTCTGAGTCACACCTACGACTTTTCCGGTATGTTTAGGTCCTATGTAATAGGGGGCGAGCCTATTGCCATTAACCGGGCACAAATCCAACTCCGAGCTGCTACTGAGAATTTCATAGAACCCCAATAGGTAGTTAGCTAACGCACCAATAATTATATCTCAATTATTTAGTTGGATGGTAAATGTGCTTAGGTAACAGCCATGTTATGTTTCTTTTTACACCTCGGATCATAAAAAAAACACTCACTACGAAAAAAGACAAACATAAAAAAAAAAACACGTGTGCTTTAGACCACACGACTGAAGTAAAAGCTCAGTCGTGTCACTTGACATGTCACTTGAGGAAGAGAGAAGGAAAATGAGTGCGCGCACTGCTCTCTCTTGCTCTTACTAGCTACGGTAATATACGAAACGTAACTCTCTCTCTTTCCATCTTCACCAACTTATATCTCCCTCTCAACTTCCGTTCGCCCGATCACACTCATTTCCGTAACGCTGTGTCGCATTCACCAGCTTGCTCCCAAGTCAAGCGTGTGTAAAGAAGTTTTACTTCAAAAATCTACATAGCCTTTTCTGCGGACGCTCCACAAAAGCTTAGTTTAGATTCCGTCACAAGTTCTTTATGTGAAACAATATGAGGTCCCTTGCTGAGGTCAGCTCTTTTACATTCCCTATATTTGCTATAAACGAAAATATTTCCAGACGTTGCTTATTACAGACCTTTTTATCTGTACTCGCTGGTGCCCTGGGTTTCTGGAGCTATCTCTTCAGATATAAATAAAATTGATGTATATGTGACTGCCTCGTTAACCTAGTGGTTCTAAGCACGACTGCCATGCTAGAGGTATTGGGTTTCATTCTCAGGCCGAGCAAAGTGTTATTGGGTTTTTCAAAATATTTATTAATTATTAACCAGTTGTCGTCATTTTTATTTAATTATTTGTGACCTGTGGTTCAAAACTGCACTTTGTATGTGCTTTTTTGAGATTATTTAAAAATAGATATATAATTACATCTCTTCAATACTCGACCAGCCTTCTATACAGCCTCACTGATTGAATTGGATTTTTCAGGATGGTGCCATTCGAAATGGCGCCGGATCTCTTCACCCAAATTAATCCTAAGCGCTTAAACTCCCATATAATTGAGACGCCTTGGGGTTTCTCTATGGAGCTCGTTATGGGATATTGACAAAAGTGTCATTGAAAATGCTGTTTAAGGAAATTAATTGATTTGTAATGGACTTGGTGTATTTTTTACCGACTTTAAAAAAGAAGGAGATTATCATTTCAAACCGTATATATTTTTTTATGTCGTGATGGTTCAGTGGTTAAGGCGCCCGGTTCTCCTAAGATTTTAGGTTTGATACTAGGCTAATGACTCTGCAATTCTTATGTAGGTACTTTCTAAGTTTATCTTGGACATCACTGACATCGTTGAAGGGAAACATCATGAGGAAACTTGGACTTGTAATTAATAGAAGTCTGAATTCAACAATCCGACTTGAGCAAGCATGGTGATCTATACTCGTGAATTCTCTTTACGAGAAGAGGCGTTTGCCCTGCAGTCGGACAATATTCACAAACAGCTTATATATTGCTTAAACAGACAGAGATCCTTGCACTAGTGCGCTAGCTTAAAAGTGTTATATTTGAGTTAATTTTCGAATATACAAAAATTTTAGTAACCCCCGACAGAAAAAAACCCCCAACGGTAGCTAACAAAAGAGCTGATAACTTTGAAACCGCTAAACCGATTTCCATCAAACAAAGCTAAGAACTCCCGACTAATTAACCTTTCAAATACAGAAAACAAAATCAAAATCGGTTCATGCGTTCGGGAGCTACGATGCTACAGATAGACACAAACACACACACAGACTCGTCAAACTTATAACAGCCCCTAGTTTTTGCGTCGGCGGTTAAATACAACTATCCTATAACATTTTGGTTTCAGTTAATACAACAAGCATAATTGGTAGAAGCACATCTAAATTTCTCGCGATACGCTGATTAATTTTCAATCCTAAACATACATTTCAAATGTACATTCAACTGTTACGTCTGGACAGTAACGTAACATAACATATTTGGCATGTTGAATTAGCTTGACGTAATCAATTTAATTTAGGTATGAGCTTTTTTTAATATCATTGGATGGCAAACGAGCCTACGGTCCACTTGATGTTAAGTGGTCACCGCTACCTATAGACATCTGCAATACCAGAGGCCTTGTAAATGCGTTACCATTCTAGATACAATATTGAAATGTCTCATGTCTCAAACCGAGACACAGCAACGCTGCTTTACGGCAGAAATAGGTATGGTGGTAGTACTTTCCCTGAAGACCTCCTACACAAAGAGCTCTGCTTCTGCTAAAGTGTGAGATGGCTCATTTCAGCAGAATTAAAGCCATCTATGTAACTCATTTGGTATGAACAAAATCCGTGCAAAGCTAATATTTTCAGTGTTTAAAAACCGACTGAGTTTACGTTACTACCCGCTTACCTTGTAGCTTAGGTAGAAAGTGGTCAAAACTGAAACTATGAAGAGATTAATTTTTTTTTTTTTAAAAGGAAATCTCTAGAAGTTGCGGAATTTATACCAAAGAGTCACCGCGGCCCTGGAACGCTAAGGATATTACGAGGAACACGGACGGGTTTCAGTCACTAAGAGTCTGACGGTCTCTTCCGCTCCACCCGGAACGGAATGAAGTCATTTGATGATTACCCATTTAAAAAAAAATTCTCTAGGAATACTGGACCGAACACAAAAAATATTTCACTGATTTATCGCCGAGTGCCATTTTTTTTTTACTTCGCCCGCCCTGGGCGGGACGGAGTGTCAGACTTTTACTGAGTAAAACCTAGCCATGTTCCTTCTTGTCTCCTTTGCGTTCCCGGAGCGCGGTATCTTTTACGAACAACCCGCAGCCCCGGCAGGTATCGCGCCTGACTGGCCAGTTCAAAATTTGCTGACATGTCTTTGAGGCGCGCGTGGAACACGAACGCGCCGTCGAACCGAGTGCCATGGGCTATGTTTTAGGTTATGTACTTGGCTACTACGCAAACAAAGTCGCGGGCTAAAGCTAGTGTACCATAAGTAGATTATTTTAACAGCTACCCGGCTCTGCCGTAAACATATAGGGTTTTAAGTGTGCTGTTTATATGGAGTAATTAAATTTTATGAGTTCGAGCAGTATGAATGGGTACGGTCTACGGACAAACGGATGCCTCAGCTATTAATTTTATTACAGAAAAAAAGGTTGTTTTTAATTCAATAAACGTTCTTTTTTTGCGAGGCGTATTTTTAGTATTTTTTATTTATTTATTGTACTTGGTTTTTTTTTATTAATTCTTGTAACGTTTATGATGTGAAAAAACACAAAATTAAAAATTTTAAGTAACCCCCGACAGAAGAAAAAATCACTACCGTAGCTTACAAAAAAGGTGATAACTTTGGAACCGCTGAACCGATTTCCATCAAACAAAGCTAAGAACACTCCCGACTCCCGAATTAACCTTTCCAACACTAAAACAAAATCAAAATCGGTTCATGCGTTCGGGAGCTACGATGCCACAGACAGACACACACACACAGACATGTGAAACTTATAACACCCCGTCGTTTTTGCGTCGGGGGTTAAAAAGGAATTGGTATTTTTTTTTAAATTCTGGTCTATGACTGTTGTGTAAGGCCAGTAAGACGCTCGCTTCTCATTAATGAGATTGCGGGCTCGATACAATGCAAGTACAATGGTGACTTTTTCAATTCATATGAACTTTCTAAATGAATCTTGGGCATTACTGACATGGGTGAAGGAAAACATCGTGAAGAAACCTGAACTTATAGTTAATTTAAGTCTGAAATCGCCAATCCGATTTGAGAAACCCTAGTGATCAATGATCGTGCCTTCCCTGTATGATACGTCTGCATTAAGACAATAAGAGGGTGATAAGACTATTTCTATTTCTTCGATCCGATTAAAAACGATTGTTTCTGATTATTTCCGTCCCATAAGTTGGTATAAGTTAATAAAACGAGCACAGTCCATCTTTATGCTCATTGAATTAAATCATTAAATATGTTAAATGCTCGTCCAGAGAGCACGGGGCGACGATTGTGCTCAAGGTGGAAGTGAGTAACAGAATTAATTTGTTCAGATACAGTCGGTTACAGAAGGATGGTGTTACGTAAGATGGTGCAAGTTAGGACCCATATATCATATTAACCGAACGACGTACTCTGCTGACTCTTTCCTAGTTGTAAACGTCCCTTTGTGTCTATTGGCCTAGTTCTGTTCTGTCTCCTGCTTGCTTGGAGCGAAATCCTCATCATCTACTTAGCCTTTTCCCAACTTTGTTGGGGTCGGCTTCCAGTCTAACCGGATGCAGCTGAATACCAATGTTTTACATGGAACGAGTGCCTATCTGACCTCCACAACCCAGTTACTAGGCAACACGATACCTCTTGGTTAGACTGACTGTCAGATTTCCTGGCTTCTTAATATCCGTAACGACTGTCAAAGATCTATGAATGACAGCCGGGACCAACGGCTTTACTTGCTTTCCGAGTCACGGAAGTGTCACACCGCCAACTTCCAAACTCCGGGCTGCTACTGAGCAAATCCTAATGGAAAAACCCAATAACACTTTTTGCCCGACCTTGGAATCGAAACCGGGACCCCACGCTCATCAGTCGCGCTTGCGACCACGAGACCACAGGAGCAGTCTTGACTCTTGTTTGGAGAGAAGTGATAATTATGTATTTTCCAACTGCCTCCGTTCTTTTCTGATTAGTTTCATTGCAAGATTCAAGACCATTAAATCGTTTCTATGGGACTCGTCAAACTTCATTGGTATGTGCATTTATACGACAGATGCGAGTGGCAACGCCGGGAGAGGACGCCCTAGAAATACCTACCCTGACCTTTTTGGTGAGGTTCTTTAAAAAGGTCGGGAGCGCAGTACTCGTAACCAGCGTGCTTGTGTGACCAGATGTATGAACGTGGACAAGGCGAAAAGAGTCTGTAAAAATCGTAGCAGGTTCTGTGGTTTCTGCTTACCCCCATGGGAAAAAAAACGTGAGTTTATGTATATATGTGTACAAACGAGAAGAAAAAACTCTTCAGCTTTATTATATTAGTTTAGATTAGATAGGGAAAATATGTTTGCTCTTATGATGGCGTTTTAAATATTTACTGTTTTTTCATTAATGTTAGCATAACACCATCCATTTGAAAGCTCATCAAGCCTCGAGAAAATATCATTAACGTTAGTAGTGAAACGTAAAAGAGGCTTCTGCGCCATGTCTTAGTGCATCCCTGATCATTATTATTCATTCTCTTTTCCTATGTTTTGTTTAAGTAGATAGAGATGTAAGTACTAAGGTGTGGTATACTTATGTACTTATTAGCTTCTTCTCCATTGAGGCTTACCTTTTTTTTTGGATGGGAAATCGTCTAATGGCTTCTTCCGCTCTGGGCAGAGTGGAAGGGAGTGTCAGATTCTTACAGAATAAACCCATCCGTGTTCCTCCAAATGCCCTTTGCGTCTCAGGGCCGCGGTGACTCTTACGAACAACTCTTCCGCAACCCTGCCAGGCACTGACCGACACTTTGACATTTCAAAAGTGCCTGTAAATGGTCTGATTGATACAAATGCTTGAAATTGGAAAAATTGAAATAATGCTCGTCCGCGTGTTAGCTTAAAACATAGTCTTTATCACTTTGTCGAATTTTCTTATAAGTAGCAGACTGTAATTGAAGGTGGCGTGACACCCCCGTGTCTCGGAAAACACGTAAAGTCGTTGGTCCTGATCTTGGTCCTGATCTCTCCCCGTTCGTGTCGAATTGGCGTCCTATTTGACTGTGCGCGTGAGGGAAAAGGTAGTACACCTGTATTTGCGCACACACTTGTGCACTATATAATATCTTCTACGTACTTGGCTAGTCTACATTAAGATTGGCGGCCGCTGTGATCGAAATTTGGTCTAAAGCTATTTTTTTATATTAATAGATGGCCCACCTGATGTTAAGTGGTCACCGCTACCTATAGACATCTGTAATACCAGAGGCCTTGCAAATGCATTGCCATCCCAGAGACAAAATGTCTTACGTGCTGTATTTATACCGGCACCAATACCTTTTCAGCCGAAACACAGCAACACTGCTTTGCGGCAGAGATAGGTATGGTGGTAGTACTTCTAAGAATCTCTTAAGAGTCTTCGTATAATTATATTTATGTTACATTTTGAAGAGCGTAGATGAAGCTGCTTGGTACGAAGAAATCCAGTAAGTACTTCCGGGAAGAGCTCCTTGACAAAGAGCTCTACTACAAAGATATTATTATTTATTTTTAATGAAATCATGTTACCTCCCTACCTTGCAAACCTTGAAGTACCTACCTAAGTACATAATAAATAAGCTGTAATGGTGTCGTATCAGAAAATTGGATATTATTTTTCAAAACCATTTTCTTGTAATTGCAATAGCTACAAGAACAACATTATTTGTGCAAATGTTTTTTTTTTTTATTGTTCGTATTATGTTGATTTTTTTTTCTAAATTTATCTTGGACATCACTGCCATTGGTGAAGGGAAACAATGCGAGGAAACCTGGAATTATTCATACTAATATTATAAATGCGAAATTAACTCTGTCTTTAACGCGTTCACGACTAAACCACTAAACCGATTTTGATGAAATTTGGTACGGGGTAAGTTTAAACCCCAACAAAGGACTTAGGTTACTTTTTATTTCCCGATTTCGTCTGTGTTTATAATATGGCATTTATACGGACAAAATCGCGGGTCAACTGAACTGCCTCGTAGGCCTAGCGGTCCTAAGCGCGACTGCTTTGCTAGAGGTCTTGGGTTAGATTCCCAGGTCGAGCAAAAAGTGTTATTGGGTTTTTCTATGAAATTCTCAGTAGCAGCTCGGAGTTAGGATTTGTGCCCGGTCAATGGCAATAGGCTCGCCCTCTATTACATGTGACATACACATACCGGCGAACTGTTGGTGTACATTGTTACACTTCTGCCAAACCCTTCGGGGAATACAGGCGTGATGGTATGATGATGAAATCTAGTTATAATTATGTAGTAGTGGCCACGAGTCGTGAGCACAAAACTTCAAGTTATTTTTTGCTATTTTGAGTTAATTTCTGAGTTTTTTAGGTTGCCGACGCTGCACGCGATTTGTCTGACAGTCGGACCGTTCGTGTGCAGCGTCCCCGACCCAAAAAAAACCCAGAAACGAATCCGCAAATAGAAAAATTACCTTCACGTTTGTGCTCACTACTCGTGGCGACTACCATATCTATACTAGCGAACTGCCAGCGACTTCGTCTGCGTGGCTTATTTCATCAGCGATCAATTACGTTTTTACTTACTGCTCCGCTCCCATGTGTCATGATGTTATATAGCCTATGTTACTCAGGAATAATACATACATGTACATACATGCATAAACTCACCAACCGGACACAAATCCGAACACTGAGCTGTTACTGAGAATAAATAAATAATATATATATATTAATTTATAAATTACTTTGTCAAATATACATAATTATATCATCATACCATCACGTCTGTATTCCACGAAGAATTAGGCAGAGGTGTAACAATGTACACCCACAGTTCGCCGGTATGTTTAGGTCCCATGTAATAGGGGGCGAGCCTATTGCCATTAACCGGACACAAATCCTAACTCCGAGCTGCCAGTGAGAATTCCATAGAAAAACCCAATAACACTTTTTGCTCGACCTGAGACTCAACCCAAGACGTATAGCGTAGCAGTCGCGCTTAAGACCACTAGGCTACCGAGGCAGTTACATAATTCCATATATCTACAAAACCACTTAAGCACTTTACATTTTGTGCCCAATTTGTGTTGCCCTCTGAGAGTAAAGTGGCCGGTTCAACCTCAATATGTAATTACAATTAAAAAACACGATCGAGTTAAACGGAGCGTTTTTACGAATTAAAAGAAACTATTTTGTTTCTACGTTTTGGATAATTTGCATAGTCTTAGGTACAGGTAGGGTTGTGATATAGGGGGCTGTGCTTTGAACTTAAACGTTTCATTTTAAGAATGGCAATTTAAAAAATAAAATATACCCGACTGCGCAATGCATGAATTTTAAATAAAAACTGAAGGGAAAAACAACCCATCATCTGCTTAACCTTCTCCCAACTATGTTGGTGGCTTCCAGTTTAACAGGATGCAGCTGAATACCAGTGTGCTGATATAATATTTTTTATTTATACACATACCATCACGCCTGTATTCCCCGAAGGGTTGTGTCTCATGTAATAGGGGGCGAGCCTATTGCCACTAACCGGGCACAAATCCTAACTCCGGGCTGCTACTGAGAATTTCATAGAATAACCCAATAACACTTTTTGCTCGAACTGAGAATCGAACCCAAGACCTTTAGCGTAGCAGTCGCTCTTAGGACCACTAGGCCACCGAGGCAGTTAATATATAATAAATAACCGGCCGACAATATATAATATTCATAAATAATATAATTAATTAAAAACTACTTTACAAGTTAAGTCGGTGTCGTGTGTCGCGCGGTGTTGGGTATAATGAGCGATAACCACCATTACCGTTAACCATTTAAAATCAATATTTCCTAGTTTAAAGTAAAATTCAACCATTATAATTTACAACCTACAATCACAAGACAGAAATGGTTAAGGTCAAAGTCAAAGTCAAAGTCAAAGTCAAAGTCAAATCATTTTTTTTTTAACATGGCCCTACACTAAGAATTTCTCTTGTATCGTGGGTGCGTTTACAAACATATAAAACCACATACGAGTACACAATCAGCCAGACCCGGAACAGCTATCTGTAGGCTATACAAATATTTGTTCCGTGCGGGAATCGAACCCGCGACACGCAGGGCAGCAGTCAATCGCTCGGCCACTACGCAAACCGTGTCGGTCATTTGTTTTTAGAAGGCACTTTTCAATGTTACTAACAAGGAAAATAATTGAACCTAGTCACCTCTTGCACGGACTCTTTATAAATAAAAAAAAAATGTTTTACTATAACTTGTACGGGCACATTAAGGTCCAGACCCATTAAATTAATCACATTATCAACTATGTCTACGTATGTTTCCAAGAACCCAGACAGGCAACGGCCGCCAGGAAAGCCTTTGTCCAAAAGGGTTCTCAAGCATCGCTTGGGAAATTCAAACACCTACCAAATGTATTAAGAAAATAATGTTTTCTTTTTTAAATTTGATTCGAAATTCGAAAAGCGATTGCTTTTTTATTTATCGACGGTCGCGTGACTTGAAAAAGATTTTTATCATAGTTTGATATTTTTTGTTCATGGTAGTGAGAACCATGGGATTCCGAGGTACCCCGATTCTTCTATTGGTTTCGTGTTCGTGAGATCCTGGGTTCAAGATTGGGCTAAGTATTAAGTATTGGGTCCGTTATGAATTTTTCAGTAACTAGTTATCTGCAATATAAAAGTTGGTGGTGTGACACCCCCGTGCTTCAGAAAACAATTAAAGTCGTTGGTCCTGCGCTTGATGTTCGATCAAACCAAATTGTTATTCCATCTGTATCTATTGTCATAGACCGTTCATAATATCTTCTGAACCACAAGATGTCCGTCCTGACTGGCAACAACACTGGCAAACAAGCCGACTGCTCACATGATGGTAAGTGCGTATAGAGATCTGCAATACCAGAGGCCTTGCCAATGCTTTGTCATCCCAGAGATAAAATGTATAAATGTCTTATGTAATTACCCCGGCACCCGTACCCTTCAAACTGGAACACAGCAACGCTGCTTTGCAGCAGAAATAGGTATGGTAGTAATACTTACCTGGACGAGCTTCTTCACAAAGAGCTCTACTACTACTACAATATATCCAGCCACATCAACAGTCTCATAAGCTCTCAATATTACCAAATCAAGTTTCAATTTTATCATTATTGAAATTTACGACGAAATAAAGTGAGTGCTAGAGAGAGTTATATTTGTAGTTCATTTATCCTCGATTGATACCATTCGAAATAGTTAATATAGTAAATTCTCGTAAAAATCCCAATATTCATTGTATTGCTATTTTAATAATATCGTTCGGAGGTTTCTGACTCGTGACGCGGTACAGATGTTGTGGAATTTTATCACGCTGATATTGAAAGGTTAAGATTCTTGGCTGCTGGATGGATTGATATTTGACATGTTTTTTACAAACAAGTATTTGGTTTATCATGGAGTATTATGTTAGTTTTTGTTTTTTTTTTATATCGTTGGATGAGAAAAAAGCCGACGGCCGACCTGATGTTAAGTGATCACCGCTGCCTATAGACATCTGCAATACCAGAGGCCTTGCGGACGCGAGCACATGCACATGATTGTTCCTGTACTATACCGGCACCTATACCCTTCAAACCGGAACACAGCAACGCTGCTTTGCGGCAGAAATACGTATGGTGGTAGTACTTCCCCGGACGAGCTTGTTCACAAAGAGCATTACACCAGCAGTCCCATTCTACTATCATTGCTCAATTAAAAATAACTATTCCCAAATTCCCGTACCAAGTTACCCGGACAATTTAAGGGTCAATAATGTTAAACTGTTGGAAAAACGACCGGACCCCGGGTTTAATCGTATGGAATATCAGTTAGCACTGCACTCGACTGGGGTGCCGGGGCGCGGGGCGGCCCCACTTGTACCTACACATTATGACTTATTGGAGAACGATATTAGGGACCCTGAGTAGTATATAACTTTATTTTTAGTGCTTACTAGGTTTTGCTCGTGACTTTGTTCGCGTGAATGTTGATTATCACGGGGTTTTGTATTTTTTGCGCGGTACCCTAATTCTTGTGCACACTAATATAATAACGCTGAATATTTTTTTTGTTTAATTGTTTGTTTTAAATGCGCTAATCTCTGGAACTACCCGTTGGATTGGAAAATTCTTTTTGTATTATCGTATACAAAAATATTTTTGCAAACCAGCCAGAATTATGAGAATTTGTATAGGCTATATTATTATAACATCACGCTACGACCAATAAGTGTGGAGCAGTAAACAAAGATGTAACTAAAAGCAGGTAAAAAAAACACGCGGACGAAGTTGCGAGTAGAAGCTAGTCTAAAATAAAAAAAAATGTCTTAGTTACTCCTTATAACATTACCTATCTGCCAGTGAAATTCTGTCAAAATCGATCCAGCCGTTTTGGAAATTAGACAGAACAAAATGACAGACAGGACTTCCTTCGCGTAAATATCGGTAATCACGGGGTTTTATATTTTATGCGCGTTACCCTAATTCTTTCCTAAAATAAAAGTCAAATCAGTCTTGTCGTTTCGGAGATTAGACTGAAGGAACATATAGCGAGACAAAATATATATACATTTTTTTGGTCTAGTTACCCTATTAACCTTTATTTATTTAAATTTTATGCAACGAAAAGTAAAAAGGCGGATAACAACAACACAACAACAAGAACATCAACAACAACAAACAACATCAACAACATTCCTTTACACATTTAATAAAGCTATTATTTAAACATAACAAACAGACACTTCAATTGGTTTTATTTGTATAGATGTAGGTACAAACGATATTAGAGTTTCTCAGTACTCTATAACTTCATTTTTAGTGCCTATTTTGAGATTATTGAAGTTTAGTGAATCGTTATTTTCAATTGAATTGCCCATTTAGGATTATTTTTTCTTGTATAATATTTATATGAACCTATTTTAGTTATGAATAGACGAGTGTACTCTGGTAAAAGTCGCGGGAAATCGCTGGATGTGGGCAGCGTAGGACCGGTCATTGTGGCTGTATTTAGGGGAGGCCTATGTCCAGCAGTGGACGTCGTTTGGCGGTTAAGATGATGATGAGGATGAACTGGAATGAGGTACGCTGGTACCCCAATAGTAATAGATGGGAGAAAGGTTTCTTCGGTTTAAAAAAATAATTAGCCGTTTCAAACAAAATTAAAAATTTTAAGTAACCCCCGACAGAAGAAAAAAATCACTACCATTGGTTACAAAAGAGCTGATAACTTTGAACCCGCTGAACCGATTTCCATCAGACAAAGCTAAGAACACTCCCGACTAATGAACCTTTCAAACACAAAATGACATACAAAAAACAAAATCAAAATCGGTTCATGCGTTCAGGAGCTACGATACCACAGACAGACACACACACACACAGACACGTCAAACTTATAACATCCCATAGTTTTTGTGTCGGGGGTTGAAAAATGCAAAACCTACACGGTCAAAATGTATGGAACTGCAGATTTTTTTCAAAATAACACCTTAAAAAAATCTATAGGTAAACATGAATAATCATGAATTTAAGCATTTATCATTTGGACATAGGCCTCCTCTATTGATACAATGACCGGTCCTGTGCTGCCCTCATCAAGCGATTAAGGCTGTTCGCTCACGTGAGACAATCGGTTACCGAGTTTTTTGTCGGAGAGAATGGAACTTTATGAATTTTAATATACCAACGTCCTACACAAGGGTGGTTCCATGAAACTATGGATCTATTAAATGGTCCGATAGGTCCTACAAAGAGGTGGTTCTACGAAACTATGGATCTATGGAACGTTCTGATAATCGGTCCTACAAAAATTCGGACGTGGTGGGAGGTGTGTGGACATATAGAATTTAAGCATTAGGACCGATTCTTATCAGATTTATTTGTCGGCAAGAAGAAATATGTCGAAAATCAGCACGATAATCGGTTATGCGCGGAAAGCCTTTTTTTTTTTTAAGTGAATATATTAAGAAAAGATTTTTCTTAATTTGTAAAATAATATTCTGCAACATTAAATTAATAAAAGTATAATCATTTACACATAAAATACTATTTTCCCAAAAATGGCAACATCTCAAAATCCTCCACCATAAATCGCAGGCAATAAAGTCTAGATATTGCCAAAAATCTTTCACCTAAGAATCCATTCTTATCTCAAGTCTTATGAGGTAGGAATATCGAAGGAAAGTGCACTTCAGATCGATGTCGCGGCCAAAGACCTCGAGATTCAATTTTATGAGGATTTAGTAAGAGTATAAATGGATTGATAAATATCGTTCAAGTTTACTTTTGGATTTGAGTAAAAATCTTGCTGATAGCTAATAGATATGGGATTTTAGAAAATATTAAGTTATGTAATCTCCAAACCGATTCTGGCCACGGCAGCTAATCTCAGTGCAGGCTAGAAATTAAAAAAAAAGTTTTTTTTTTTTTTTAAATAAAACGTTTCCCCACACTAGGAATTTCTCCTGTGTCGTGGGTGCGTTTACAAACATATAAACTCACATACACAAACAGCCAGACCCGGAACAACTCTCTGTAGGCCATACAAATATTTGTTCCGTGCGGGAATCGAACCCGCGACACACAGCGCAGCAGCCAATCGCTCAGCCACTGAGCCAACTGTGCCGTCAACGTGTCGTCGTATTTGTTATTAAAAAAATACAAAATTAAACATTTTTTGTAACGCCCTATAGAAGAAAAGGAATCTCTACAGCAGCTAATAAAAGAGGTGATAACTTTGAAACCGCTGAACCGATTTCCATCGAACATAGCTAAGATTTACCTTTCAAAAAATAAATAAAATCAAAATTCGATTCATGCGTTCGGGAGTTACGATGCGACACACACACACACGCACACACATCGTAGCCCCCGAACGCATGAACCGATTTTGATTTAGTTTTTTATTGTTTCAACGTTTTTAATAAGTAGAATTCAATTTTAGGTGCGTGGTGATCCCAGAGACAAAGCTGAAATGTCTTATGTGCCTATAATTACACCGATACTGATTGAATACCGAATTACCATAGTGAAAGTGTTGAAGGTTCCAAAGATATTGAAAAAACATCACAGACACTAATATAAGTAAGTGCTAAGTATATTATAAACATGGACAATGTAGACCTAAGTCTAGGAGAGAAGTAGGAAGAAGTAAATACTTGAACAAACCCATTACTTAGAAAAAAACACAATCCCGACTCTGAGCCGGACAAAGAATAATCTTAAAGTTCTAACATGAAATACACACAGAAGTACTAGTTCATACAACGTACATACTACATACTAGCGAACTGTCCGCGACTTCGTCCGCTTGGCTTATTTCACCCGCGTTAAGTTACGTCTTTGGCTACTGCTCTTTTCTCGTAGGTTGCAGCGTGATGTTATGTAGCTTATGTTACTCTGGAATAATGTACCTATCTAGTAGTAAAAAACTAGTAAAATTAGTCCAGTAGTTTCGGAGCCTATTCGTTACAAACAAACAAACAAGAAAATCTATCGTCTTTATAATATTAGTATTAGCATAGATTAGAGAAATATAAATTCACGCCTTTTTCCCATGGGGTAGGCAGAAACCACAGAATGCCACCTGCTGCGATCCTTATATACTCCTTTCGCCTCTTCTACGTTCATACATCTGGTCATACAAGCACGCCGGTTACGAGTACTGCGCACCCGATCTTTCTGTAGAACCTCAACAATAAGGTCAGGGTAGGTCCTTCTAGGGCTTCTAGGGCTAGTCCGCTCCCGGCGTTGCCACTCACATCTGCTATACAAATCCCTTTTGTTAGTCGCCTTTCACTCATCCTGTCAACATGACCGAACAATCTAAGCATACTCTTTTCAAACTTTATCACTACATCCTATTTTAATTTTTAGTCCATTAAACTATGAAAAATATACTTACCATGGCAGTAGTGCCCCGTGGGCGTCGCTGTCGCAAGCACGACTGCTAAAAGTGAGGTCTTAGGTTCGATTTCCAAGTCAGGCAAAACATGATATTGGTTTCTACCCTAACAAATTTGCTAGTAACAACCCCGAGATTGTAAGTTGGTGGTGTGTGGAAAGCACGAAGTTAATGCGAAGTTAATCGTGTCGGATTGCCGTTCCACCGGACTATGAGAATTAGAGACAAGGGGGTGCATTTGTGTTTGCGCACACACTTGTGCATAATGTAGGGTGACTGGTAATTAGTCACCGATACTTAAACAAAGAACGTTCCCCTATGAACATTTTTTTGATTTTATTTTTATAGCGCATGACTTCAGTCGATATCCCTTGGCGGACCTTCTGTCTCCCTGGTCCACTACCATTGAGGTCAACCATTCACCTTTATCTTCAAGAAACAAAGTACTGAAAGCAAAGTTTCAGTTAGCCCCCTTTGTCGGCTCGCAATATCCGGCCCCACTAGCCCCACCGCCCCACCGGAACTTCAATCAACTGTTTATTCTACCTTTACTGGCCATTTCCTGTTTATCATAGTATGTGATATTATAATGGGTCTGATAGTATGGGAGCCTTTGAGTCTGAAGTTTGGGTTCGAGATTCAAAGTTGGGCTTGATTGGAAGCGGGGTTGTTGCGAATATCAGCATCAACAACAATCGATGCATATTCTTAACTAGCGACCCGCCCCGGCTTTGTACGGGTGCAATGCTGATGTAATTAAACATATAAACCGTCCTCTTCAATCACTCTATCTATTAAAAAAATCCGCATCAAAATCCGTTGCGTAGTTTTAAAGATTTAAGCATACATAGGGATGTAGGGACAGAGAAAGCGACTTTGTTTTATACTATGTAGTGATGCTGATATTCAAGTCTTAACGTGTTCCTTAAAGACGGGACTGATCAACTTGTTTATTATTTTTTACTGCTAGGAGTTTTTAGAGATAACTATTTTTTTCTTTAAATCATTGGATGCCCATCAAACCGACGGCCCACCTTATGTAAAGTGATCACCGCTGCCTATAGACATCTACAATACCAGAGGCCTTGCAGATGCGTTGCCATCCCAGAGACAAAGTTGAAATGTCTTATGTAATTACACCGGCACCCATGCCCTTCAAACCGGAACACAGTAACGCTGCTTTGCGGCAGAAATAGGTATGTGTGTTTATACGCATGCTTAACTAATAATGTTTCATTTAAGTAATTTATTAATATTATTAACTGCCCCGTTGGTCTCTTGGCGCAAGTGCGACTGATAAGCAATGGTCCTGGGTTTAATTCCCAGGTCGAGCAAAGTGTTATTAGGTTTTTCCATTTGGAATTTCTCAGTAGCAGCTCGGAGTTAGGATTTGTGCCCGGTTAATGGCAATAGGCTCGCCCCCTATTACTAGGGGCCTAAAACATACCGCCGTACTGTCGGTGTACATTGGTACACCTCTGCCTAACCTTTCGGGGAATACAGGCATGATGGTATGTTGTATTAATATTAGTATCAGCAACAACCCTAATTGGAAGGACCTCTGTTCTTCCCAGACTATGATCACTTAGTCTGCGAAGTTTTGTGTGGGTATGGGTGAATTTGTCACTGTGAGATGGGTGGCTTTTGTGCAGCGGTGATAGTTCAATGTCAAGCTGCATGAGAAGGTTAAGTAAAATTTCTAAGAATGGAACATGACTAAAAATCAATATTTCTAATCTTACCTAAACAAACACTTTAATTCAAACATAAAACTTAATTACTAACTCTAATTATTAACTTAATTCTCTTATTCTTCATTCTTCTTATGCTTAATTCTTATTATTTCTCTTATCTAATTATTAACTTAATTTATAATTAGATGACAAACTACGAGTGTGTACAGTTAATACAAAATACAAAAAAGAAAGTTTCTATATTTCTAATTAACTAGTGACCCGCCCCGGCTTCATACGGATGTAATTTTTCCGGTGGATTTTCCGAAAATGACAACGCTAGCGAACTTACGTCACCTGCGTTAAGTTACATCTTTAGTTATTGCTCCGCTCCTGTGGTTTGTAGCGTGATGTTTGTATAGCCTATGTTACTCAATGATGATATAATTATGATATGATATAATGTAGCTATCTATTGCTGAAAAAATTGTTAAAATCGGCACCGTAGTTTCGGAGCCTACTCGGTACAAACAAATAACAACAATAAACTATTTATGTTTTAGGGGTTGTATAGCAATCGCGTGTAGCGTCGGTGAACCAAAAAACCCAGAATGAGACCCAAAATCCCAAAAATAAACTTGACGTTTGTGGTCACGACTCGTGGCGGCAACTACTTATTTATTACATGTTATAAAATTATTGTAGAAAAAAAAAATCACTAATTAACAAAATTACTTGTAAGATTTGATTAGCCACAGACACCGGAACAGTTGAAAGTAGTTAAAAGCTTGTAATCATAATAAATACTTTGACTTTATCACTAGGAAGTCTTAGTGTACATACATAGATAACATACGTCTAGGTACATCTATAGCTCCTAAACGCTAGTAAAGTTCGCGTGACAATTTAGTTACAACATAACTTATAACAAGTTAGGAACTTGAACTGTTGGGACTTCAGTCCGTCAAACATCACACCATGACGGTACTTGGAATTGTTTGAAGTTATAATATTCTAACGTCTGCCCCCGACTACGTCCGCGTCAAACTTAATATTTTATCCCACGGAAACCGTACTTTTTTCAGGGATAAAAAGTAACCTATCACACCACACTACAATCTATCTCAGTGCCAAACTTCATCCAGATCCGTTCAGCCGTTTAAGCGGTTAAGAGTAACAAACATACATCCATCCTCACAAACTTTCGCATTTATAATTATTAGTAGGATAGTAGGAAATTTAATATATTTAAGTTGGATTAATAGGACTAACTTCATACCCCACTGTGTTACGTCTTTGATTACTGCACTGCTCCCGTTGACCGTAGCGTGATGTCCTATATGTATAAACCTTCCTTTTAAATCACACTATATTTTGATGAAATCCGCATTGAGATCCGCTGCGTAGATTTAAAGATTTAAGAGTACAGAAACGACTTTATATTGTACTATATAGAGACGAGATGGTCTAAGAACCCGGAGTCACCAGACCGACGTCATATTAGGACGGCTGAAAGAAAATAGACAGAAAAATGTGTTGTTAGATGGCATGCGTACATTACATGTTAGCTTCTAGACTAGCTACTTTTCCAGGTATCAGGTATAATGTTTTTTTTCGTTTCCCAACACTAGGTAATTTTTCTGTATTGTGGGTGCGTTTACCAACTTATAAAACTCCATGGCCATGCCAATATTTGTTTCGTGCGGGAATCGAACCTGCGACTCGCAGCGAATCCTTCAGCTACTCACTTACGTTCAAGTCCGAAAAGTCAAATTCGTACTTGCTCGATTTCGAACACGCAACTTCATGCATGAGATACGGACGCCTTACCCACTGAGCCATCACGGCATATTAATTAGTTACGTACATAACATAAATGGACGTTTATAGTTTTTTCAACATCCTCATATCAGCCGCAGGTCGTCTACTGCTGGAAGCGGCCTGCATCCAGCATCTTCCTGCGGTCTTAATCAGTTTTTTCATAATAAGTAAAAATGCCAAAAATAATACCGTAGCCACTTGGCACATGAACCCAGCTGAAAGTTTTAGGCCAAAATGTAAACGAACCCGGGACATTTCGTAGTCAAAAATACATTTCTCCTACGTAAATAATGTTTTATTAATACTCTGTTGCGGTCAACGCGAAAATATATGGCGCGGTTAATGTGGAAGCGGATTTTGTTATTACACATAAACACATACCATCACGCCTGTATTCCCCGAAGGGTTAGGCAGTGGTGTACCCAATGTGCACCCGCAGTTCGCGAGTAAATTTTTAGGTCCTATGTAATAGGTGGCTAGCCTATAATTGCCATTAACCGGGCACAAATCCTAACTCCGAACTGCCACTGAGAATCTCATAGAAAAACTAAATAACATTTTTTGCTCGACCTGGGAATCTAACCCAAGACCTCTAGCGTAACAGTCGCGCTAAGGACCACTAGGCTATTGAGGCAGTTTATTATTTTAACTTTTATTTAAATTGATTCCGGTTTTGTTTATTTTAAAAAAGTGATGAAGTATTTTTTTTCACTTAATTGACACTGAAGTGAACGCTTCTAAGTATTCTAGGAAAGAGTAGAAGGTTATATAGGTGACCTTTTTCCAGTAGTGTGACAATCCAGTTATAAAATAATCAGGATTAAAAATTTTTTTTTTTTTTTTAATATCATAATTAGGCGTTACCCACTACTCCAGTGGGTAACGCCTGCCTCTGATGCACGAGGTCATGGGTTCGCAACCGAGCACAAGCAAGTACCAATGTGACTTTTATATTTCATAATGTACTTTCTCTATGTAAACTATTTAAAAGGCTTAGAATCTAGTTGTATGGTTAGTTAGATGTTCGTAAAAAAAATAATTTCAAAATTACATTTAAATCAAAACTGGAAAGACGGTGTAGGTATCTCCAGAATCATAATATGGTTTTCTCTAAAGAAAATTTTCACAAGAAATTGGAGTACCTAAGCGAAAATGCCTTATATAAAAGCTCTCTCCACACTTCCCAACTCACCCCCAAATGCGGACATGTCATAAAATTCTCATTTGCGTGTTTCCCGTAGTCTGGAGGCTGCGATATAATCCACTGTTTCGTTGGGTCCTTAGTTTTTACATCTCCCTGTTCCCACCATTACGTTAATGATATTTTTATGAAATAATGCCTTTTATTGATTGAAGAGGGGTGTGCTTGTGTCAAGGATTACTTTACTGGGTACGGGGTTCAGTTTTGCGGAATTAGTTCGAAAAAGTAATTGCGGCGGAACGCATAGGGCATTTGGAGTAACACAAACGGGTTTTAGTCAATAAGAGACCGATACCTCCTTCGAAAGAAGTCATTTGATGATTTCCCATCCCTAAAAAGAAGGTGCTTCAGTTTATTTAAACTTGTTGAATGATGAAGTGAATGTTTAACTTGAAATCTTTTTATTCATTTATCTTATTATTATTTACTAGCACTATATCCGCGTCTTCACCCACTCAGATTTCCTACTTCCCCCACATATTCAACCCCATGGGGGGTCAAAAAGATTTAGTTAAATAAAAAACGGTAATTTAAAAAATTAAAAGGCCCGACTGCTTTTCTGAGTATTATTAAAATAGCCCTAAGACAAGAAAGTCATTTTACCCGATTGCACTTAAGAATTACTAGTTAAGATATATTGTAGCAGTCGGGACCCATTCTAGAAAGTCAGCCGTCTAGTCAGCAGATTGGAGTAATTTGCAATGTAATATAGGTATATGCTCTTAATAATTCACTAAGTCTCCATTTCTAGAATGAGAAGAAGCTTATGCATAGCAGTGGGATTACAATAGGCTGGAGTATTGTGGTTATTATGAACATACCGTCACGCCTGTATTCCCCGAAGGATTAGGCAGAGGTGTACCAATGTACACCCACAGTTCACCGGTATGTTTAGGTCCCATGTAATAGGAATCGAGCCTATCGCTATTAACCGGGCACAAAACCTAGCTCCGAGCTGCTGCTGAGAATTTTATAGAAAAACCCAATAACACTTTTTGCTCGACCTGGGATTCGAACCCAAGACCTCTAGCGTAGCAGTCGCGCTTATGTCCACTAGGCTAACGAGGCACAAAAACACTAAAATATCGTTTCTTATATTATATTATTAGAAAAAGTGTAAAATTATCCCTATTACCTAACTACTTCACTAATCGATCTATATTAATTCCATATCACCACGAATTCATTTAACCAACGCCATAAAAAACCCGGTAAACATTAACCCGTCACCACCCATAGACATTTTTAATCCCGCATACGTAATTTTTAATTTTAAAATTTTCAAAAGCCCGGCTGACCAATTAAAAACAAATTACTTGCCCGACTAAGAGCGTACTCGACGCCCGCATTTCTACGTGGAAATACGTTTGAACATGGAATTCCACGTTCTAATTTCAAAAGGAGGCGAATGCGTTCATGAAATTCAAATTTTTGAATTCGTTTTCTATCGTTCTTTCTTTTATAAATCCCGGGATTAAGCGATGTCAAACTGATAACGGGATTCCTTTTTCGGGATCTTGGGAATGTTAACATTTTGGTGTTAATTATGTAATTGGTGGTTTAGGGGGTTTAAGGTAGTGATGTATGTTTCTGGGGTGAGAGGCGCCCCGTTTCTTTTTACGAATATCTTTTTACTGAGTTTTCTGATTGGGGGTAAGTAGCTTTGTGATTGTCTAAGCTCTTCACTGAATTTAAACGTAGATACTTAAATAAAACACTCTCTAGGAGGTTCTATTGTGTATCAAGGGAAATTCTGTTACACATAAAATATTATTATGCAACGGGGTAGCTTAGGTAAGACTTAAAGAGCTTCTTCAGGGAACTAGGTAAAAAGATTATGAGAGCTAGCTCTCAGCAAAGTTTGAAAGTACACGACGATGTCAGTCAGCTATTGGAATTGCATAACATAATCTACAAGATGTTTGAGTAATAAATTCCGAACAATAATATAAATGTGAAAAGCTAAATTCGATATAAACGACCTTCTACTTAAACCTGTACAATTATAAAGAAATATTACAAGCCGATTATTTTTCCAAGTGGCCTCTTCCGTAACTGAAAATACAAGGGTTTCCTCACGATGTTTTATTTCACCGATGTCAGTGAAGTCAATGATAAACTTGGAAAGTACAATGATTTGAAAAAGTCATATTGGTACTTGCCTGGCATCGAACCCGAAATATCTAACCAGTTTTTTTTTTAAATGTCATTGGATGTCAAACAATCTGACGGACCACCCGATGTTAAGTGGTCACCGCTACCTATAGTCATCTGCAATACCAGAAGTATTGCAAATGCACAGAGATAGAGTTGAAATGTCTATTTGCCTGTAATTACACCGGCACCCACACCCGGAACACAGCAACGCTGCTATGCGGCAGAAATAGGTATGGTGGTAGTACTTCCCCGGACGAGCTCCTTCACAAAGAGCTCTACTACTACTAAACTATACTACAAACAAACAGTCCAGAAACAGTAATATTCGTACTTGTTTAGTACCGAATTGACAACCACATGTATGAGAGGCGAGCGCCATCACACCCAACACGATTTTGAAGATAACTCTCAAATAAACATTAACATGATCTTGTTTAGATGGTTCGGTCATGTTAAGAGGATGAGTGAAATCGACTAATAAAAGGAATTTAAATGGCAGATGTTAGTAGCAACGCAGGGAGTGGACGCTCTTATAAGACTTAACCTGACCTTATTGGTGAGGTTCTTCAGAAAAGTCAGGTGCGCGGTACTCGTAACTGGCGTGCTTGTGTAACCTGATGTATGAACGTTGACGAGGCGAAAGGAGTATGTAAGGATCGTAGCAGGCGGCGATCTATGGTTTCTGGCTACCCTCATGGGAAAAAGGCGTGAGTATCAGTGCATATGTATGATATTGCTTAGTAGGAAATTTTACAACCTACTTTAAATAATTCATATTTCTACAGCATATAACCTTGATTTATATAAAATATTCATTCTTAAAGTTATTGCTTGTTACATAACTTGGGATTTAGGAGACAGAAAAACATTTTATCTTTTAAATAAAAACACGTTGTTCACGCTTGAATTGTTTCTTAAAGATAATTTCTTTTCAAAATACTTTATTTTATTTTTTTACCGACTCTTGAAAAGGACGTTCCTTATTAAAGACAACTTTATTACTATTTATTCTTACATAATAGAAAACAAAGTCGTTTCGCGCCGTCTGACCTTACGCTTAGATCTTTTAAAATAATGCAACGGATTTTAATGCGTTTTCATCAATAGATAGAGTGATTCAAGAGGAAGGTCATCACGCTACGACCAACGGGAGCAGCGCAGCAACACAAGACGTTACTGACCGCGGATGACACAGCGTGGAATATAGCAAATTTAATGTAAGACTGTCATGCTTTTCTTAGTGTGAAAAGAGGCTTTTTCCCTACAATGGAATAGTAACAAGCTGGTATAATAATGATAATTAACACCAGCATATATAATTGGCAATAGGCTCACCCCCTATTACATGGGACCTACACATATCGGCGAACTGTGGGTGTACATTTGTACACCTCTGCCTAACCCTTCGGGGAATACAGGCGTGATGGTATGTATGTAATTAACACCAGCCTATTATTGTCCAACCGCAGCGCAATGGCCTCTTCTCATACGGAGAAGACATGAAAATTGATCACCACACTTGCTCAAGGCGGATTTGTGATTTCAAACTTATATATTTATTTTTTTAAGTAATAAATCTTACTAAAAATATAACGAATTTTGTAAATGTCATATCTACAATAGATAGCCAACCCAACCAACCTAATTATCCACTTTTATTGAAAGCGGAAAAGGAACGACAACCAAAGAAAAATTATTTCCTTGTTTGAAAAATCGTCTAAAACCTTTGTCACTCCGAATTATTGTCTTTGAACTCAAAGGGCGTACATTCTTATTCGTTTGTCTATTTGTTTGTTCAAGGTTATATTTTGTTGGCACTTCAGTACTAGTGGTAGTAAGTTTTTTTCATGCCAAGCGTTGGGTGGCTCGCCACGCGATCAGAACCAAGCCCGAGCCCCGCCCCAGTTCTATAAACGGCGCCCGCTAGGGCCAGTGCCTGCCAGTGTTGCGGAATTTGTTCGAAAGAGTCATCGCGGCCCTGGAACGCAAAGGGCATTAGGAGGAACACGGGTGGGTTTCTCTATTTTTGCGTCATTTGTCCCGGCTACATAACACCATGATGGTTAAGAATATCGTGAAGTATATACGAGCTAAGACCAACTGGACCTTAAGGGTCGTGAAGCTGGAGTCGTGCTACAACATGAATTTCAATTCGTTTGTGGTGCGAGTTCCGTCTATATTGAGACCTGCCTTCAGGAAGAGTTTTGGCCGAAGTGTGTATTTTTTTTTTTTTTAAATTACACGTTGCCCCTCTCTAGGAATTTCTCCTGGGTCGTGGGTGCGTTTACAAACATATAAACTCACATACACAAACAGCCAGACCCGGAACAACTATCTGTAGGCCATACAAATATTTGTTTCGTGCAGGAATCGAACAAGGTACACGCAGCGCAGCAGCCAATCGCACAGCCACTGCGGCAATCGTGCCGTCAAAGAATGTATCGACGATTCCGCAAAAGGTTACGCGACCCCACGCAGCGCCGTCACTTCGTATTAAATCTTACTTCCTCCTTGTTTTTTAACTTACGTAGCACAATATATTAACTTTTTTTAAATACACCTAACAATTTAATACCTATTCGTTCAAAAATAATTTTACCGCTTGATAAGTTTGTTAAACAAAAAAATGTGATTAAAAATTAATTGAATTGTGTTTCTGCGAAATATATTTCATTCAAGTAAATAGTCTTTAGAACAATAATATTCGATATAAAAATACAAGGACCAAATGTTAAACATTTTCTGTGAAACGAAATTCTTTGAAATTTCTGTCAGGGAAATAACGTTGGTATTTGTTACCTGAAACAAATATTATTATTATTTAATCAGTAAAAGTCTGACACTCCCTACCACTCCGCCCTGAGCTGAAAAAATAATTTGATGATAACATACCATCACGCCTGTATTCCCCGAAGGGCAAGGCAGAAGTGTACCAATGTACAACCACAGTTCGCCGGTAAGTTTTTAGGTCCCATGTAATAGGGGGCGAGCCTATTGCCATTAACCGGGCACAAATCCTAACTCCGAGCTGAACCCAATAACACTTTTTGCTTGACCTGGGAATCGAACCCAACACCTTTAGCGTAGCAGTCGCGTATAGGACCACTAGGCTAACTACTCCATGATTAAAATATTGTATATAATAGTGACTTACCACTCAGTACTCCTACTTACTACTTAGTGACGTACTAATGAGAATTTTATAGAACCCAAGACCTCTAGCGTAGCAGTCGCGCTTAGGACCACTAGACTAACGAGGCAGTTGAGGATATGCAAAGATCCATGTTTAGACCGGGATGTCAACAAAGGGCTTTTATAGTTCGTCTTGTTTGAGTGGCTATTCGCACTATATTGCTGATAGCAAGCCACTTTGCATACGGTTTCTTTTATGTATACCAATTTAGTGTTGGATAGGAATGTTCGGTAAAGAATACAAGTTTCGACTTGTCTGCTTTCTGGGAATTTGGGTCCAAACGGAACCCTATTGTTTTTGCTTTCGTTGGTCCGTCTGTCTGTCTCTCTGGTGTAGATTGTATCTTTTAAATCGTAATAGGTAGATACTTGAATGTTTACAGTGTGTATTACAATGGCCGTTGTAATAAAAAAAAAAAAATTTCATGAAACGTGTTTCTTGTGGGCAAAAAAGAAATTTAAAATGTATTATTTAGGATTTATATTTGCCATCGACACGTTAAAAGGAAGAATACCCATCTACTTCATCTTTATACAATCACTGACTTGGGTGAAGAAAAAAACATCGTGAGGAAACCTGGACGTATAAATGAGTCTGAAATCGCCAATCCGCCTTGAGTAAGCGTGGTGTTTTCTTTGTATGAGAAGAGGCCTTTGCCTTGCAGTGTGGCAATAATAAGCTGATATTATTATTAAACTCACATACATAAACAACAAGACTAGGGGGCTTGACATTTCAGTTGTTGGATTTTCAACTCTCGGTGCTGAGCTGAGCGTTCAAAATCCAACAGTGCGTAAGGCAAAGAAATATTGATACTGTTTTAAGATATGGTGGCAGGTCCTCGGATACATCACATGGAAGACCAATACATAATGTTGAGTTCCAACGATGTATCTCTACTTTGCAGTTTCCCTTTAAAAATTCACCTATACCTTGCAAATGTAATTGTACAGGGGACAACCCACTAAAAATACTACCCGTCCCAACCCCACTTAAAGTGCACCCATTGTAAACCTTTTCCTGTTTACTTTATTTACGCACACAAACAAGCAAACGCACGTTCTAATGGTAACAATTTGACATTGAAAGCGACCTTATTTCGTATGGGTTATGGTTGCTTTTTGCAGTACAAGTGTAGCTGACTGTACTTCAGTGGACTTGGCCCAGTTCCTGTGATTACTACGCTACCCACGTACGTTAAAAATATACCTTTTTAAGATACTATGTCACCTGTATTTACTATTTTATTTAGTTAAGGGTTTGGGATATTTTGAGTGACAATATATCTTAAGAGTAGGTAATCCTACTAAAAGAAATAGAGAAATAAAGAAAATAATGTTTATTTGGCACATAGAAGGAACACTTTTTTATAGGAGAACTCTTTGTGAATGAACTCGTCCGGGGAAGTACTACTACCATACCTATTTCTGCCGCAAAGCAGCGTTCCTGTGTTCCGGTTTGAAGGGTATGGGTGCCGGTGTAATTACAGGCACATGAGACATTTTAACTATGTCTCTGGGTTGACAACATGAATAGATGAATACTTAAACTTAAACAAAATCGACTTATCGAACCAAACGGCTTTAAATCTTTGCAATCTCAGGGACTGAAAGCGGTTACGATTAGAAGTAACCTCAAGAACATATCGGTACTGCATTAAGGTAAAGATTGGGTTATTCCGCTATTTAATTTTTATACGATTTCAGTTCCAAAAACATGCGAAACGGCCGGCGCGGCGACCCGCGACCTCTCGAACGCGTTAGAACTAGTGTATTTTCTTCTAGTGAACGACAGAGTGGCGAGGCAAACAAAACCCCTATTCATTAAGGTTTCGTTAACCGATACATTTATAAAGGTTATGGTATTTCCGCCGAAAAATATCTGTCAACATTATCTGCTTAGCCTTTTCCCAACTATGTTGAGGTCGGCTTCCAGTCTAACCGGATGCAGCTGAATACCAGTGTTTTACATGGAGCGACTGCATTTCTGACCTCAACAACCCAGTTACTGGGCAACACGATACCTCTTGGTTAGACTGGTTGTCAGACTTCCTGGCTTCTGACCATCCGTAACGACTGGCAAAGATCTACGAATGACAGCCGGGACCAGCGGATTTACGTGTTTTCCGAGGCACGGGGGCGTCACACCACCAATCTCCAACACCCCGGGCTGCTACTAAGCAAATCCTAATGGCAAAACCCAATAACACTTATTGCCCGGCCTGGGAATCGAACCCTGGATACTACGCTTATCAGTCGCGCTTGCAACCACAAGACCAACAGGGAAATTACTGAAAACCACCGGTACTGAAAAAAAAAACGGTTCCGAAATATTTCGGTAACCTTATTTAATGGTATGACGTCATACCAAATTTTATGTCCCTGGTCTAAACCAGGGCCTGACTTACCCAAATATTAAGGTGCAGATTTAGATCTGCGCTAGTGTACCGTTCTGTAGTACAAACATACCCGGCAGTTCACACTCGAAGCAGTAGACGACATTTAAGTGACCCCGCACCGGACATGTCTGGAATTTATTATGAGTATCTGAATTACCCTGCCGTGTCTTACTACACTGGCTATACTGCCCTGTTCAAACAGGAGCATTGTAGGGTTTATTTTAGTAGCTTCGGCCCGTGGCTGTACCCGCGTATAAAGTTCTTAATGCAAAAGCTAGATTGTTGATTTAAACGTTATACCTAATTGGGTAGATGACACCACTAATCAATTGACGTATTTATTATGAGCTGTTAAAACGTGATTTCCCCATAGATTTTGTATGACATACTAGGCCAACTATATCAAACTAGGCCAACTGCCTCGTTGGCCTAGTGGTCCTAAGCGCGACTGCTACGCTAGAGGTCTTGGGTTCGATTCCCAGGTCGAGCAAAAAGTGTTATTGGATTTTTCTATGAAAATCTCAGTAGCAGCTCGGAGTTAGGATTTGTGCCTGGTTAATGGCAATAGGCTCGCCCCCTATTACATGGGACCTAAAACATACCAGAGCACTGTGGGTGTACATTGTTACACCTCTGCCTAACCCTTCGGGGAATACAGGCGTGATGGTATGTGATGTATGATGTACCATGACATGATGTATGATATCACTTTTTTGACACCTCAATTCACTAAATTTACATTGATTTCAAAGCAACTAAAAATCGAATTTTATAGTTATTTAAAAATTCATCGGGTTTTAAGCTAAAATTAACTGTTTTTTTTTGAAGCTGTGTCCAGAAATTATTGTTTAATACTTCATCTACCTAATTGTAAAAAAATTACATATTAATTGTGTATTTTTTAAAACTTTGACCCACACTAGTAGTTTCTCCTGTATCTTCAGTGCGTTCAGAAACATATAAACTCACGTACACAAACGGCCAGACCCGGAACAACTATCCATAGACCATACAAATATTTGTATGGATTTGTATAAATTGAAGTGTCTATTTGTAATGTAAAAATAACAGCTTTTTACAAAATAAATATGAAAGTTTACAACGTAAGTGCGTTGTTTTTTCACGTTTTTTTTTCTATTTTTTCTTTCTGTCTGTTTGTTCCGGCTACTCTTCAAAACGGCTAGGCCGGTTTTGACGGAACTTTCACTGGCAGATACTTTGTTGGTCCGGGGCTGCGGGTTGTTCGTAAAAGATACCGCGCCCCCGGAACGCAAAGGGCACAAGAAGGAACATGGGTGGGTTTTAGTCAGTAAAAGTCTGACACACCCTCCCGCACCGCCCAGGGCGGGAGAAGTTATTTGATGATTTCCCAAAAAAAAAAAAAGATACTTTGTTGAGGCTTTGCCGTTTTAATGAATCATTTAGGTTTCTTTATTTTCAAAAAAACTAATTTGGGTAGCATTTAAAAAAACCTTGATATTCCGAACGCAGTCTGGGCCATAAGATAGTATAAAACAATACAAAATAAATAAATCCAAAAAAATAACTATTAAACAGTTATCTTTTGGATTTATTTATTTGTATTTATGTACATAAAAATCGTATTAAATCTCATCGAATATAACCCGGGAGTGTTAATTTGGTTCAAATTTATCGCAGGCCAATTGCAAATATATAAGGGTAGTCGGGGGTAGAAAAGTGTTCCTGATTTATGTGCCGCGGTCGCTTTAAAATGGTAGTACGGGAGTGTGGATGAAATTTAACGTGTGTGAATAATAATCAGTTAAATTCTTGATACCGTCTTTTAGGCTAAGCGAGAACAGTCTATATTGTAATTGAAACAAAACACACACAGTTAAAAAAATTAAGTAACTCCCGACAGCAGAATAAAAATCCCTAACGCAGCTAACAAAAGAGCTGATAACTTTGAAACCGCTGAACGGATTTTTATCAAACATCGCTAAGAACACACCCGACTGATACAGCCTTTCAAACAAAAAAAAACAACAAAATCAAAAACAGTTCATGCGTTTGGGAGCTAAGATGCCGCAAAAAGACACACACACACAAACGACACCTAAAACTTATAACACCCCGTCGTTTTGCGTCGGGGGTTAAATATTAAATATGTAAGCTATAATAAGTATAAGTTTAAAGTCTGTCTGTGGCTTTGAAAGGTATATTAGTTGGGAGTGTTCTTAGCTATGTTTGATGGAAATCGGTTCCGCGGTTTCAAAGTTATCAGCTCTTTTGTTAGCTGCGGTAGGGATTTTATTCTTCTGTCGGGGGTTACCCAAAATTTTTATTATAAGTGCCTTGTTGGCCTTGTAGTCCTAAGGGCGACTGCTAAGCTAGAGGTCTTGGATTAGATTCCCAGGTCGAGCAAAAAAGTGCCATTGGGTCATTCTATGAAATTCTTAGTAGCAGCTCGGAGTTAGGATTTGTGCCCGGTTAATGGCAGTAGGCTCGCTCCCTACTACATGGGACCTAAACATACCTGCAAACTGTTGTTGTACATTGGTACACCTCTGCCTGACCCTTCGGGGAATACAGACGTGATGGTATGTTATTTATGTTTAGGGTTATTTCTGCCAAAACTAACCAATCCACATTAACATGTCTTCCATTTTAAGAAATAATTGCAATGATTTTGGATATTTAATGTCGATTAATTCCAAATCTATTCTAAACACATTTTTTTATTGTACAGTGACCGGATTTTCCTGATCATGAATGTAACGTTACTAGCATATTGAATTAACTTGACGTTATTAATTAAATTGTCGTCAGTTTGTGGATTTTCTCATTTCAGAAGTGTTTCGTGGTCTATTTGCAATAAAATGATTTGGCTTTGACTTTGGCAGAACTAAGCTTATTTATAAATAGTTCAACTAGCGAATTGCCTGCGAGTTCGTTCGCATGGCTTATTTCACCCGCGTTAAGTTATGTCTTTGGTTACTGCTCCGCTCCCGTGCGTCGGAGCATGATGTTATATAGCCTATGTTACTCAGGAATAATGTAGGTATATATTGTTAACATCGGTTCAGTTGTTTCAAAACCTATTCGATACAAACAAACAAAAAAATGTTTCCTCTTCATAATATTAGTATAGATGATTGGACATCTCTGTAATCAAAGTCAGAAAACCTTAGCCCAATAATGTGGTAAACTAACAGAGACAGTACTGTAACTGTTAATATTGTCCAGACCGATTACGGTCACGACGACCAATTCTAATGGTATTCGCCAAGTACGTAGGAGATATTATAGTGCACAAGTATGTGCGCAAACAAAGGTGCACTCCCTTTGCCCTACCTCTAATAGTTTCATGGGACGTCAATCTGACACTACCGGTGAAAGATCAGGCGCAAGACCAACCGCTTTGATAATGATGAGACTGTTTTTTTTAACTGTAAGTCTTACATATTAAATAAATAAAAATAAAATATTAAATCATCATCGTTACATGAATTAAACATTATTTTGTTGAAACATTAAAAATAAAAAATAAAAATTGATATTCCGAGCGTTCCACACTCCCGAACTATGATTCCGGTCGATTCTAGAGCCGGTTACGACTGGCTTTATCCGGCTTGTCGCTTCTTTGGCTCAAAATGGCGGCATAATTCAGTCTACTTTGTGGCCCAACGGACGCCACAATTCGATTTTACTATTCTTAATGTAGAACTGTTTAACTTAGGATTAATGGTTAGACAATGCGTTTTATGTGTTACTAGCGCCTGCCCGCGACTTCGTTCATGTAATATAGCTTATACTATTCCTCGTGAACCTGGCTACAATATACAAAAAAAAAAAACGTAATGGTACACGTAAAAACGAAACAAACCATAAATCTCTTCAGCTTTATTTTATAAAATAGATTAGAAGAGATAAGATAACTGCCCCGTTGGTCTCGCGGTAGCAAGCATGATTGTTAAACGTGGGGTTTTGGGTTCGATTTCCAGGTAGGGCAAAAAGTGTTATTAGATTTTTCCATTAGGAATTTCTCAGTAACAGCCGGGAGTTTGGAAGTTGGTGGTGTGACACCACCGTGACTCGGAAAGCACGCAAAGCCGTTGATCCTGCGCCTGATCTCTCCCCGGTCGTGTCGGATTGCCGTCCCATCGGACTATGAGAGTTAGGGAAGAGGGAGTGCACCTGTGTTTGCGCACACACTTGTGCACTATAATATCTCTTGCGTACTTAGCTAGTCTGAATAAAGAATAGCCGCCGTGGCTGGAATCGGTCTGGAGAATACATAGATTAGAATAAAATTAAAATTTTTAAGAAACCCCCGACAGAAGAATAAATGTCCCCACCGCAGCTAATAAAAGAGCTGATAACCTTGAAACGGCTAAACCAATTTCGATAAAACATGTCCAAGACCCATCGCTAAGAAACCTGCTTTCAAATCTATTCACTCGTTTAAGAGCTACGGTGCCACATAGAGACACACAGACATGTCGTACGAAATAGTAACATCCATCCATCCTCACAAACGATAGATGCACAGTTTTTTGGTACTGATACCAAAATTATGTTTTAAAATTTTTTGTTTGTCATTATATCTCTCTGCTTGTTGCTGGCTAGACTGACTATAACCATGTCCAGGTAATTTTCGTGGGACTTTAGAAGCATCGCGAAGGCTTCTTTAAAATCCCAACACGCACATCAAAAAGCTTTTTTTTAAATACATCGTCTTTGAACAGAGATTGTTTTAAAAAACATTTTAATAATTTTATAGAACAAACCTTTGAACGTTCAACTAGGTGTAACTTAACTTTCAAAAGAATTCCACCGCCAAGGTCAAGTGGTCTCAAGATGTCTTACCAAAGAGTTCTGTACTCGAAAATGTTCAAGTTTTTTTTCATAAAGGCTACTTTTCTTAAAAGGGAAAAGAATCCTCGTGTAATGTGGTATGAAAAAGTAATTATTGTTTACCGTTTTTAGGGTTACGTAATCAACAAGGAACTGTTAAAGATTTGCCCTGTCCGTCCATCCGTTTTATTATTAAACACATACCATCACGCCTGCATTCCACGAAGGGTTAGGTAGAGGTGTAAAAATGTACACTCCTACTTTGCCGGTATGTTTAGGTCCCATGTAATAAGGGGCGAGCCCATTGCTATTAACCAGGCGCAAATCCTAACTCCGAGCTGCTACTGAAAATTTCATAGAAAAACCCAATAACACATATTTTTCCTTGCATCTTCTATGTTTTGTCTCTCATCCTAAGGTAAACTGGTATAAAATGCCCAAGCCATTAAATTCGCCTTTGTACAGTGTATTTTTACATTATGTGCATAAAATTTTAATAAATAAATAAACACTTTTTGCCCGACCTGAGAATCGAACCCAGGACTCCACGCTCAACAGTTGTGCTTGCCACCTCGAGGTCAACGGGGCAATTTAACGAGCTTAAAAGGCTAAGTTAAGTAGGCTTTACAAGTTAACGTCTAATATGAACGCTACGGGGCCCGCATGACCCGACACGCATTTCATCTGTTTTAAATAATTGTACGTCAGATCATTTTAAATTATTTTGGAATTAGACAAAATTTTTGTTTGTGCCTTGGCTCGTTAGCCTAGTGGTCCTAAGCGCGACTGCTACGCTAAAGGTCTTGGGTTCGATTCCCAGGTCGAGCGAAGTGTTATTGAGTATTTCTAAATTCTTAGTAGCAGCTCGGAGCTAGGATTTGTGCCCGGTTACTAGCAATAGGCTGGCCCCTTATTTCATGGGACCTAAACATACTGGCGAACAGCTGTGGGTGTACATTGGTACACCTCTGCCTAACCCTTCGGGGAATACAGGCGTGATGGTTTTTTATGTTGTTTGTGATACTGAAAAAATAAAAAACCTGCTATCTATCCCGTACTGTTTCCCACGACATCCATAAACAAGATAAGGATGGATAATTCTCTATGATTAACAGAACCATAGCCATATTTTATTTAGCACAACCATAATAAATAACAAACAGAGTGACATTATAATTATTTCAACAGGTAATATAACAGAACATCAACAGAGCAGAAAATATAATTATTTTTGTTTCAGTACAGTCACAAACAAAATTGCGTAATGTTTTATATTTCCCACGTACATGGGGAATGCGAAATTGTTTTTGTGATGTTTACTAAACGCTGTGATAAAGCTTGTTTTTGGAATTAAAATTAACTAGATATTCTGCTTTATGAAATTGTTTAACCTGGGAAGTGCTAAGTCAAAGCTACAGTCTAAATACATACATAAATACATAAACTCACGCCTTTTTCTCATGGGGGTAGGCAGAAACCACGGAGCGCCACCTGCTACGATCCTTACATACTTCTTTACAGTCTAATTATTTATTGCAATTAGACTAGAAAATATTTTTGAACGTCATTTCCTTGATAATTCAAAAGTGCCTGTAATTGCTCTAATTGAAATAAATGCTTTGACTTTGACTTTCACAAGGACAAACATGTAATCTAGTTACCCCTTCCAAAATATAGTATGATATGTAGAAAATGAGTAAGAAACTCCAAAGTTACTCATTAATTTAAAAAAAAATGTTCACAATAATTTGTACAGGTTTGCTAATGCAAGAATTTATTTTTAAATAATGATAAGACGATATATCTGATAACCTAACAAATTAAGAAAGGAACAATCAATAGCTGTTTTTATTTAAAGGTATACCTGCCTGAGGAATTACAGTAATTAGTGACAATTATTTAGGTCACTACATGATTGAAGGTCAATACCACTTTTTGCTCGATCTGGGAATCGAATCCAAGACCTCTAACGTAGCAGTCGCGCTTAGGACCACTAGGCTGCCGAGGCAGTTAGTTGAGTCATCAACATCATCATCATATCAGCCGAACGACGTCCACTGCCGGACATAGGCCTCCCCTAAAGATAGCCACAATGACCGGTCCTGCACTGCTCGCATCCAACGATTACCCGCGACCTTTACCAGGTCGTAATTTGAATAACATTCCACAAAAAAAACGGTTTCATAACCACTACTACGGTTCAAAAGACACTCAAAATGAGGTTGAACGCAGTTATGCAAGCCTTACCCTCGACAGTACTCTATCCATTTTACATTCAAAGAGCTTTTCTAGTCTATTTTTATTTTCAGAATCCATGTAACAAAAGTCAACAGTTTTATCGTCGACAGTACTCGAGTGAAAACAATATGTAACCAGAATTATTTTTGCTTAACTAAAGATTGATTTGTTGGCCTTTGATAGATACCATTTTTTTGTTACCAATAATTTTTATTATTTTATAAATTGATAATTTCGTTATTACTAAATTTGTTTTTGACTGTACTCGTAATGGATTTTGTTTGTGCGTGTACATAAAACAAAAGTGTAAAATATTCTTTTTTACGTTTTGTTATTATTTAAAAAACCGTTTTTGTTAGAATATTTTATTTTACATACAGAAACTCACGCCTATTTCCCATGGGGGTAGGCAGAAACAACAGAACGCCACCTGCTACGATCCTTACATACTTCCTTCGCCTCGTCCACGTTCATGCATCTGTTCATACAAGCACGCCGGTTACGAGTACTGCGCACCCGACCTTTCTGAAGAACCTCACCAATTAGGTCATGGTAGGTCTTTCTAGGGCGTCCCCTCCCGGCGTTGCCACTCACATCTGCCATATAAATCCCTTTTGTTAGTCGCCTTTCACTCATCCTCTCAACATGACCGAACCATCTAAGCATACTCTTTTCTACTTTTGTCACTACATCCTCTAAAATCTAATATTATATTTTATTAACGTTCGATGTTCTTTTATTTAATTTAAAGAATTAATGGATTTTGATAACTAGAAAAAATAAAGTCTACGGTTTTAAAAATACAGGCTGGCTTTTAGTTTACCGAATAGTAGTTTTTATATTTGTATTTTACAGTTAATCCTGTAAAAATATAATACCTACTAAAATGTATAGAAGAGATTGATGTCTTTTTTTTATAGTCATTGGACAGCAAATAAGCCGTCGGCCCTTCTGATGTTAAGTAGTCACCGCTGTCTATAAATAACTGCAACACTAGAGGCCTTGCATATGCGTTGTCACCCGAGAGACAAAACTAAATGTCTTATGTCCACCCAACATCTTATGTAGTACCCATACCCTTCATAGCAACGCTGCTTTACGGCAGAAATAGGTATGGTAGTAATACTTCCCTGGACGAGCTCCTTCACAAAGAGCTCTACTACAACTAAATCCAATTTCTGAAAACTATTATTTTGCTCGAATAATGAACTGAATCTATGGTAAAAACAACAAAATTAAAAATTTTAAGTAACCCCTGACCAGAAGAAAAAAATCCCTACCGCAGCTAACAAAAGAGCTGATAACTTTGAAACCGCTGAACCGATTTCTGTCAAAGAAAGCTAAGAACACTCCCGACTAATTAACCTTTCAAACACAAAAAACAAAATCTAAATCGGTTCATGCATTTGGGGGCTATGATACCACAGACACACACACACAAACATGTCAAACTTATAACACCCCGTGATTTTTGCATCGGGGATTAAAAATAAAGTTACGATGCCCCTTCATACAGGCAGTCATGCTGGCCACATACCACACGATGTCACCCGCCGCGTTCAGTAACATCTATAGTTACTGCTCCGCACCCATTGGTCGTAGCGTTATATTCAATTAATATAAACCTTCCTTTTGAATCACCCTATCTATTTGTGAAATTCATTGCGTAGTTAAAGATCTAAGCATAAAGACGATGGGAAGCGACTTTGTTTTATACTATGTAGAGATAATCATCTTATATTTTTACGTAACAGAATTCACGACTGAATGGACACCAAAACTACGCGAAAAGCATTTCCATCTGCGCTTATTCATCCGAGATATTTTACACGATATCTCGGTGGTAACTTCAAAGATACATTTCAACAAATTTCAAAGTGAAATTATAAAATTCACAGTCAAACTCCCGCTGGTACTGGGCGAAACCTCCCGTGCTAGTTCGTCTGTAGTTTGCATCCCGACTCACGCGTGCTTAAATGCTTATTTAATAGTTTGTAATAACGCCATCTGTTGGTGTGTTAGTGACGTTTCTTAATTGAGTGTAGAGACATCTAGTGAGTAATTGTAACGAGTTTAGGACAAAATTGTTTTATTTTTATGTGGTCATTAGCTTCCGCCTGCATCTTTGTTTGAAATGAAACCAAAATTGTAAATTATCACGCGGGAACACATAAACGGAATAAAAGTACCTATGTGTTACATTAGATCAATATTTTCATATGTACTAAATTCCAGCTAATTTCATTTAGCCGTGAAAACGTGTAAGAGTGTCAAACATTATTCTAGCCATTCACGTAAACTTTCGCGTTTATAATATTAATACTATTAGGACAGTAGGAATTATTCTAGTAAAATATTTGTTTATAAAAACTTTATGCACATAACATACCATCACGCCTGTATTCCCCAAAGGGTTAGGCAGAGGTGTAACAATGTACACCCACAGTTCGCCGGTATGTTTTTAGGTCCCATGTAATAGGGGGCGAGCCTATTGCCATTAACCGGGCACAAATCCTAACTCCGAGCTGCTACTGAGAATTTCATAGAAAAACCCAATAACACTTTTTGCTCGACCTGGGAATCGAACCCAAGACCTCTAGCGCAGCAGTGCGCTTTATGTACGTAATGTAAAAACACAAAATTTAAAATTTTAAGTAACCCCCCGACAGATGAAAAAAAACACTACCGTAGCTAACAAAAGAATTGATAACTTTGAAACCTCTGAACCGATTTCCATCAAGCAAAGTTAAGAACACTTCCGGCTAATTCACCTTTCAAATAAAAAGAACAAAATCAAAATCGGTTCATGCGTTCGGGAGGTACTTACGATGACACAGACACACACATGCACACACAAACACAGACACATCAAACTTATAACACCCCGTCGTTTTTGCGTCGGGGGTTAATAAATACAATGTACAAAGGCAGACCTCTGAAGAAGCTACCTCTTAAGCTATAACTTATGACACAACTTCGTAGAAATCTACGGGAGCAATGGCTGCCCAGATTAATGAGGACCAACGTAAAACCAATCAACAGATCTACAGCTGACAGAAATTCGAAGCGAATTCTCCTGCCTGCCAACATGAACGTCACACAAAATATAAATGCTTTGTACGCTTTTTGTACGACACAAAATTGGAAGCACAACAACACTAAGTGTAGTCTGTTTCATAACAATACAATGACTAAATTGATCTTGTAAGAAGTTGATTAATAAAATAACGTTCTCATAATTGAAGTTGTGGGTTCAAATTCGAGCGCATACCAATGTGACTTTAAATTCACATGCACAATGACATGAAAGAGAAGGGAGTCAGTGATATCATAGCGGTTGACAGGATGCAGGAATGGAAGAAGAAAATGTGTCGCGCCGATCCTAAGTGTCATGAGAAGAGGACGGGAAGATGATGTCGATTATGTACTATCTAAGTTTAAAATTATTAAAATCGGTTACTGTAAGTCTAAAATTGCCGATTCGTCTTGAGCAAGCGTGATGATCAATGCTTGCGCTTCCTCTGTATGAGAAGATCCCTTTGCCCTGCAGTAGAACAATTTGGATATTATTATTACTTTTTATAAGTAAAACAAAAGCTCGTGCCACAAGACAAGGTCGAAAGCTTAACTTAAAACTATTTTAATTACAAATCTCACTGCACTGTGTGAGCCAGCCTCAACTAGCTTAGTTTAAATCAAAATTTTGCATATCTTATCCAATTTAAATTTTAAAATTCATACTTATTCATCGTCCTAAGTCTTGGCGTCAAACGTTTGACTTTTAAGTTGAAGGAACTGTTTAAGTTAGAACTTTAAGCGACAATTGTAAGGAATACCTGATAAAAAGATTTTTTTTTTACAAGGACGGTGAAAATAGAGCTGTAAAAAATAGATGAACAGGGGATTTTTTTTTAGATATACAACATTTTTTTGATAGATTTGTGAGTGGTATGGCTGTGTTATTAAGACCTAAATTGTGTTACTCTGCTTCACAATTAACTTAACACAAAATGTGATTTTACAGCATGACCATTCAAAAATATATTAAGGCTTGTAAGATTAGATACATTTTAGATGCTATCTGTCAAAATAAATAGAGTTACAATAATATGAAAAAGTCCCACGTTGGGCGCCAGTAAAAGTCTAGCATACTTTTAGTGGCGCCCAACGTGGGACTCACCCACCTGATGTAAAATTCAACCCTATTAACATTTTATATCTACAAAACTTAAACTACTACGTCTCCCGAAGGTTATAATTTAGTTGAAATACGTTTTTATTACACAAGGTAGGGGTCCCTCCTTGGGCGCCAGTATTCATCCTAACTCTAATCTTACAACATTCTTGAACAAGTCAGATTTAAAAATTCATTACCGCTGAGATAAAACTGCGAGGTTTGGGGTCCCTCAGCTTTGTTTTTAAGTTACTAGGTATACATTTTTTATTTGACGGAAAATATTTTTTGCATTTTTACGAAGGTTACCGTAAAATTTGATGAAAATATGGCTGTATGATAAAATTATTAAAGGAACTGAATTTTAAAAGATAGCTTGTTGGATAAAAGTCATAAAAGGTGCCATTTTAACTATAAAAAGTACATAATTATCACAGGTCAGAAAAGAACATAGAACAATATGTATTAAAATATTAAAATAACTAGCTATTGCCCGCGACTTCGTCCGCGTAACTGATTCTAAGTCCATGTTCCCTCACGATATTTTTCTTCACTGATATCAGTAATATCATAAACATAACATACCATCACGCCTGTATCCCCCGAAAGGTTAGGCAGCTGTGTACCAATGTACACCCACAGTTCGCCGGTATGTTTTAGGTCCCATGTTACAGGGGGCGAGCCTATTGCCATTAATTCGACACAAATCCTAACTCCGAGCTGCTACTGAGAATTTCATAGAAAAACCCAATAACACTTTTTGCTCAACCTGGAAATCGAACCCAAGACCTCTAGCATAGCAGTCGCGCTTAGGGTCACTAGGCTAACGAGAGAGTTGATATCCATAGTAGATAGATAGTAGTGTCCAAGACCAACTCTGAAACTAAATACAATAAAGACTAATAGAATAAATACTATTACGAATTCCTATAAATATCTCATACCACCCACACATGACATAATAACATGTCATTAGTTACATGAATATGAGGTAACTGGAACCTTCGATACAATTTGCGACATAATAAATCTAGTTAGTTAGTAAGCAAGGTTATGTCTACAGGTATTTATTTACTAGATTTTGTCGCGACTTCGGTCGCGTGGTTTCTTTACCCACATAAAGTTTCGTCTTATATTCGTAATTATTTATTCATTTTGTGAACACAGGGTACAGTGGTGCCCCGAGGACACGGTGGAGCACATCGTGGCGGTGTGCCCCGATTGTGCCGGGTCCCCGTGGCGACCATCAGCTGCGGCGATCTCTCGCGTCTGGCCCTGGTCCAAGCCATGGTCCGGAGCGAGGAAGTTATGCTAGAGAAGGAGGCGGCGGGACGGTTGAGGCAGAGAGTCTACCGTCCCAGCCGCCGTGGTAGACGCTCCGGGCATCGAGATGTCTCCTGGCCACCGTAGACGCGGGACTGTGGACGGTGAGCAATGGGTAGCTCACCGTACTTACGTTGCATGACAACAGACCGTGTCGACGGCGCGTTCGTGTTCTACGCGCTCCTCAATGAGATGTCAGCAATTTTGAATGGGCCGCTAAGGGCCGATGCCTGCCGGGGCTGAGGGTGGTTCGTAAGAGATACCGCGCCCCCGGAACGCAAAATGCACAAGAAGGAACAAGACTAAGAAAAGTTAATGATAAAAACAAGCTCTATGTGTTAGAAATAATAACCTCTCTCAGAGACAATACGGCCACAATAACCAAAAGTTAAACTAACACAATATTCGCTGGGACACTTATATTGCACGACAATGTAATTCTCACATAATGACCCAGTTCACAACAGCATAAATTTGGTTTATCTTCAAATATCTGGACTGGAAATAATATAGGTTATGGGTCGTTGTATTTGCATTAACATTATGTGTTGTGGAATAAAATGCATTTTGTTTTAGGAGTTTTCAGGCTATCTAAGATTCAGATGACTTGAAACATGAACACTAAAAATGAATGTAATGTTTGGTTAACGAATTGGTAATATTATTGCCTCATTGCAAGGCAGTCTCAGACATTCTCAGTAGCAGCTCGGAGTTAGGATTTGTGCCCGGTTAATAGCAATAGGCTCGCCCCTAATAAGGTCCCATGTAATAACATGGGACCTAAATATACCGGCGAACTGTGGGTGTACATTGTTACACCTCTGCCTAACCCTTCGGGGTATTCCCCGAAGATAATTCAGGCGTGATGGATGGTGGCATTGGAAGGCAAACGCCTCTTTTTATGTAGATAGGGCGCATTTACCACAACACTTGCTTAAGGATTGGCGATTCGAGACTTATATTCATTATCCAGAATTTCTGGACAATTCTTATCAAGAATTTCTGTGGAATTTCTTGCTCGTTCTTCTCCATAGAGGCCTACCTATGTTTTGGAACGAGCAACTAGTTTTGACTTTCTAACTTACTGACCGACTTCACAATTTAAAAGTGCCTGTAAATAGTCTAATTGAAATAATTGATTTGACTCTGACTATTACTTTACCTCGTGATTTTTATCTTTACCTGATTTAGGTGATGGCCAAGATAAAATTCGATGACAATTTGGCAGTAGATACAATTACAGAATAATTTTAAGACACTAAAAAGCACTTTATTTCAGCCCTAAAAATCCCTATGATTTTTAGTTGCTTTGAAATCAATAAATAGCGAATTGTCATAAAAAATCTATGGGGAAATCGCGTTTCGACAGCTCATAAAAAACACGTCAATTGATTAGTGGTGTCATCGACCTAATTTGCCTGACCTGAGAATCGAATCCAGAAGTACTTACACGCTGAACAATCTACGCAGTACATGTAAAAAATTTAAGTAACCCCTGACAGAAAAAAAACATCACTACCGTAGCTTACCAAAGAGGTGATAACATTGGAACCGCTGAACCGATTTCCTTTCAAAACACAAAAAACTAAATAAAAATCGGTTCTTGCGTTCGGGAGCTGCGATGCCACAGACAGACACACAGACACGTCAAACTTATAACACCTCGTCGATTTTGCATCGGGGATTAAAAATATACCTACGGAACGATGGCACCAAATCACAAATCTATACTACAACTAGAGCTATGTGGGGTACCTCTTAATTAATGTTTGAACACGGAACGGTAAAGCTACGGAACAGTGATCAGTGTCACTGTGATGTAACGGTTATCTTTTGTTCGATATAGTATTTATTCATGCGACATTTTATTGGAAATCAAATTAAAATTGTATGCAGTTTGAGTGTTTTGTAGTTTATTTATTGCGTGATGTTTATTATAGTATGTGTTGTGTGGTTATGGGTGATGAGAGTTTGCTTGAATTGGATTGCATTATAGATACATTACTTGGTTGGTTTTTTTTTATGTTTAGGTCCCATGTAATAGGAGGCGAGCCTATTGTTATTAACCGGGCACAAATCCTAACTCCGAGCTGCTATTGAGAATTTCACAGAAAAACACAATAACACTTTTTGCTCGTCCTGGGAATCGAACCCAAGACCTCTAGCGTATCAGTGGTTTTTTTTGTCACTATTATTTAATTGTCAAAACACACACCTTACACAAATAACTATTAAATTATGATATTTTAAAAAAGGGAGCTCATAGAGCACAGCTCCGGTCCGATCCCGCATGGAGTATTACAGCCACCCATACCAACTTGCCGCGCTTGACTCGATGGAGCACAAAGCTAAGAGAATTATCGGCGATGAGAAACTGGTGGATTCCAAGCTTGAAAGCTTGGCTCATCGCCGCAAGGTCGCCTGCTTATCGGTCATCTACAAATTGTACTTCGCTGAATGTGCCCTAGAACTCCACGACCCCATTCAATCGGCACCCTTTCACCATCGGACATCTAGACGCACCTTAAGTTACCACCCCCACCTTGTTGCCTTTTCATCAATTCGCACTAAGCGTGTTCAATCGAGGAGTGGAACTTTCTACCTGCGTCTACATTTCCAAACGCATTCAACTCTTATCTCTTCAAAAGTAGATGGAACAGGCTTCTTCTGGTTCTCACTACATCGTCGACTTTGTCTATGTCACCTCTGAACTAGACTTGAGTCAAGAGCCCACCATCCCTTACCCATCTCTTATGGAAAAAAGGGCTTCCAAAAACTCGTCCCTTATAACATACCTGTTGAAATCGATGTTATTCCACCATGTTTAATAACCACTGCTCAAATTAATAACACACAGTTACTTCCGTGATAGAGTGACGAACATTTGTGCTAATCCGGCGTTAATCCGGGAAGAATAAGTCGTCATTTAACGTAATGGTGCAGTCAGGCCCTGACACAGCAGAAGATGAGTTATTATTATGATTGTCTTTTGTTTTTAACCTATTTTGATAATGCTGATTTGGGTATAGATTATGTTACTTATTTTTTGTTTATAGCATCAATTTATTTTTATTTTTTTATATTTTGTTTTGGGAGATTAGAAACCAAAGTGAAAAGAGTGACCGTGGAGTTCCTTGATCGTTCTTCCCCATAGAAACCTACAGCTTAAAACGAGCAACAAGCTTTAAATTTCTGTCTAACTTCTTGACAATTCAAAAATGCCTGTAAATGGTCTAATTCAATTAAATGATTTGATTTTGGCTTTAAAAATCCTCCTTGAACAAGCCAGGCGATTAATGCTCGTGCTAAACGTTAAGAAATTCCTAATAGAAAAAAAACACAATAACACTTTGTTGGTTAAAAATAACTTGAAAAGCCCATCCTACCATACATTCCTCAAAACCCAAGTAAAGTATTTAAAACCTAGTACATATGTGGAAACGCCATAATTTAAAACTGTCATGATATTTTACTACCGCTGGGAGCCATTACTCAGACGTTATAAAATGGAACGGAACAAAAGCAGCAAGCCATACAACTGACAATGGTGCTTCGGAACACATAAATCATAGTGACGGGATTGCGGGAACTGGTATTTTCTACTGACTTACTATAGCCACCATTAAAAGTAGTGAAATCAGTGTAACTACTCCTTTCATTAACTAAAACTAAATCAATATACAAACTAGCTGTTGCCCGCGACTTCTTTCGCGTTCACTATTTCATTGGTTTCAATTTTATTTTTGCATAACCCTCTTTTTTTAAATTAAAGTAACTAATCAAATAAAAACAAAAGCCTAAGTTACTTCTTATAACATTAGCTATCTGCGAGATAGATGCTAGATGCTATCTGAGATAAGCCGAAACAAACAGACAGACAGACAAACATTTTAAAAATTTAGTTTGTTATGTTAGTACCATATATAGGCTCAAAAAGCTCAATAGGCTCGCCCCCTATTACATGGGACCTTAACGTACGGGCGAACTGTGGGTGTACATTGGTACACCTCTGCCTAACCCTTCGGGGAGTACAGGCGTAATTCCCGCAATCAACAAAATTTGTATGGCCTACTGATAGTTATTTTGGATTCTGTGTGTGTATGTGAGTTTTTTTATGTTTATAAACGTACCCACGCTACAGGAGAAGTCCCTAGTGTGGCAACCTTTATTAAAAAAATAATAGTGAGCCGTCACGGGACGCCGACCAGATGTAAATTATCAGAATCGCACAGTGGCTTGCGCATGGCGACGCGTCGCCACACCGTACACACTACTACATATAGACCGAATACGATCACACAGCATGGCAGCACGGCATGCGTCGCCACGCCGGCAATCGTTTTTACGTACGGCTATAAATATTTCACATCCATAAGGAAGTTTAGTGTAGTTTTTTTTTTAATTTTCTTGGATGTCAAACAAGCCTACGTCCCTTAGTGGTCACATCTCTGTAATACCAGAGACAAAGTTGAAATGTTCCAAAATGGCTGGCCGATATTTTCTTATACTTCCTTGTGAACCTATAAAATAAAATAGGCAAAAACATTTAAGATTGGTTCCAACAAACCCTTCGAGGGTAGTAAACAAAACACTTATAACTTCATCAAGTTATGAAGTAATCGATCAGTACTTTACTTGATTTTATAGCTTTCCAAGTTACGCGGCTTTAGTGGAAGGGAGAACATTTTGGGTAATGTAAACAGAGACTTATAAGTCGCAGTTTGGAGGGTGAAGGGGGAGTGTCTCGTCACTCACTTGGTTAATAATGCTAAAACAATATGGCTGCCATAAATGAGCTTAGTTCTACGACTTCGAATTTAATATTTTCAACATTAGCAGTATGAAATAACTAGCTTCTGCCAGCGAATTCGTTCGCGTGGTTTTTTTTCACCCGCGTTAAGTTACGTCTTTGGTTACTGCTCCGCTCTTTAGTGCTACGTCACAGTAGCGTGATGTTATAAAGCCTAAAGCCTTACTTGATAAATGAACTATCCAACACAAAAATATTTTTTTCAATTCCTGAGATTAGCGCGTTCAAACAAACAAACTCTTCAGCTTTATAATATTAGTATAGATAAATGTCTCTGGGCGCCTAATTTTTATCGACTTTTTTTTTATCTTTGTTACCTCTGTCAATTTAAACCGATTTGGAAAATTCTTATTTTATTTGACACTTTTTCTAAAACATTACTTTATCTTCTACTTCTCCTGCCGGGGCTGCTGGTTGTCCGTAAGAGATGCCGCGCACCCGGAACGCAAAGGGCACAAGAAGGAACATGGGTGGGTTTTAGTCAGTAAAAGTCTGACACTCCCTCCCGCCCCGCCCAGGGCGGGAGAAGTTATTTGACGATTACCCACGCCCCAAAAAAAAAAAATCTTCTACTTCTCTTTCTTTCAAACATAATTATCTATGATAGTAACGCTGTTTTGTATCTGTTTATATGTATTTTCTATCTGTTTCCACGGAGAAGAACGAGGAAGAAACTCCATGAACCCTCAAACAATTAATAAGATATTATTTTAGGATACATAATTCATGTCGAAATCGGGAACAATGTCAAAACATTGTAATAATTCATAACATAACATCACGCCTGTATTCCTCGAAGGGTTAGGCTGACGTGTTGCAATGTACACCAACAGTTCACCGGTATGCGTAGGTCCCATGTAAAAGGGGGCGCGCCTATTGCCATTAACCGGGCACAAATCCTAACTCCGAGCTGCTACTGAGAATTTTATGGAAAAACCTAATAACAAAGTCAAAACATTTATTTCAATTAGACCAATTACAGGCACTTTTGAATTGTCAAGAAGTTACACATACACAAAGTTGAAGCTAGTTGCCCGTTCCAAAATGTAGGTCTCTATGGAGAAGAACGAGCAAGAAACTCCATGGACACTCTTTTCAAATTGGTTTTTACAAAATCTTGGTTACAATATTATTGTTGCTTCTATATGTGAACACTTTGCTCGACCTAGGAATCGAACCCAAGACCTCTAGCGTATCAGTCACGCGTAAGTCCACTAGGCTAACGAGGCAGTTTGTAATAATTCATGCATGTTAAAAGAGTCAACCAATCCATTCGTTTACCAAACATTGTGATTTTCCAAGTGGAAAAATTCCCCTTAAACGTTAAAATTGTACAACAGAACGGTTGATAGTATTCTCCAATATTCTCTGACTCACAAACAAGTAGTCAGTAGAGTGTACGTCGCGAGAGCGACGTCGCGAACATTTCTGTGACATGTTGCTAGCTGTTTAGTTGTGGACTGTACTTTGTTTGTAGGGCTGTCAATTTTGGCGACAATTTTTAATATTGTATTTTATTTTAGTATACATATGGTACTTTCTAAGTTTATCTTGGATAGCTCTGACATCAGTAAAGGAGCATCGTGAGGAAACCTGGACTTATAATGAGTGTAAGTCTGAAATCACCAATACGCCTAGTGAAAGTGTGATGATTAATGGTCATGGCTTCTCTGTATGAGAAGAGGCATTTGCTCTGCAGTTAGACAATAATAGGCTACTATTTTATTTTGATTTTTTTATGTATGTATCGTGTCTGATACTATTTTATGATATACATACATACCATCACGCCTGTATTCCCCGAAGGGTTAGGCAGAGGTGTAACAATGTGCACCCACAGTTTGCCGGTATGTTAAGGTCCCATGTAATAGGGAGCGAGCCTATTGCCATTAACCGGGCACAAATCCAAACTCCGAGCTGCTACTGAGAATTTCATAGAAAAACCCAATAACACTTTTTGCTCCACCTGGGAATCGAACCCAAGACCTCTAGCGTAGCAGTCGCGCTTAGGACCACTAGACTACCGAGGCAGTTACCACTACCCACCACCACACCTATTAGTACCGTTAAAAACGCGAAAGTTTTGTAAGAACGAATAGATGGATGTTTGTTACTGTTTTGCGCTTATACGGCGAAACGGAATTGGCTGAAATTTGGCACACTTTATAAAGATATTGTTTTTGTGTTCACACCTTTTTGCGTTAATAGTAATGGAATAGGAATGGTCCTAAGAGCGACTGCTACGCTAGAGGTCTTGGGTTCGATTCCCAGGTGGAGCAAAAAGTGTTATTGGGTTTTTCTATGAAATTCTCAGTAGCAGCTCGGAGTTTGGATTTGTGCCCGGTTAATGGCAATGGGCTCGCCCCCTATTACATGGGACCTAAACATACTGGCGAACTGTGGGTGTACATTGTTACACCTCTGCCTAACCCTTCGGGGAATACAGGCGTGATGAAGGTATGTAGTAATGGAACATCGACCACTCGTGTCGACCGCCGCCCACAAGTGACTATCGCTTCCCCATCCACAAGTGGCGTCGTGTTGTGGCTAGACCTACCCACGTTGTGGAACAAGCAACTAGCTTCAACTTTCTGACTGAGGCAGAGCCGTACCAATGTCTGTTTACGTCCCATGTAATTGGGGGCGAGCCTATTGCCATTAACCGGGTACAAATCCTAACTCCGAGCTGCTACTGAGAATTCTCTAGAAAAAAGTTTTACTCAACCTGGGAATCAACTCCAAGACCTCTAGCGTAGCAGTCGCGCTTAGAACCACTAGGCTAACGAGGCAGTTTTGAAACATTTACAATGTTATTCTCTTTCGTCTATTACTGCTAACCCTGCTATGGTTAGTATTAAGTTTGTCAAAAATACCCGCGACTCATGCCCGTCTGAATATCGAGAATTATTTGTATTTACTTCAGTTTGTTAGTGTTTTGTTTTAAACCGTCGAGACAGAGTCGACAGTTTGCGTTCGGAAATATTGTTATGTTTCCTAAAAGTTAGTTCAGAATGGAGTGGAGGAAATTTGTTTGTTGGAGTGATTTTTTAATGTCGGTGGAGATTAGAAAAGACTACGTTGTTTCTTCAAGAATTTCGTTTAAGGCGGCTTATCTTAATGGATATAAGCAGAGTACGCAGAAGATAATTATTATAGTGCACAAATTTGTGCGCAAACACAGCTGTACTCTTTCTGCCGTCACTCTCAATCCGACACTACCAGGGAAAGATCAGGCGCAAGATCAACGGTTTTACATGCTTTGTCAGACATCACTTGTTACTCTACCAACTTCCAAACTCCGGGCTGCTACTAAGGAATTCCTAATGGAAAAACCCACAAAGCTCTGTTTTGGAAATCAGATTTAGGACTCCACGGGGCAGTCAAAAATATAATCACGAATCGTCATAACAAACGTAAACATTTGAACGTGTATGTTTGATATGTAACTTAGTTTTCCTTATGGATCCTTTATATTTTTCATAACAAAATATAGCCTTATAAATATTTAAGCCAAAATATTTAGGGATAACGTAGCTTTCAATTAGCGACAGAATTTTCGGATTTGGATCAGTAGTTGAGGAGATTAGCGCGTTCAGACAAACAAACTCTTCAGCTTTGTATCCTGAAATATTCATAAGATATTAATTTATTTAGATTGAACATAAAACGACCATTAACCAATGACGCTTTATCTTACAATACTCCAAACATATTACTTGTGCTTACTTGTCATCTCAATAATTGAGTAGTGGACACCATTAAATAATAATTTCAAGACACAACATCTCTAAAAAAACATTTTATTTTAGCCCTGATACCCTCATGAATTTTCAAATAACTATAAAATTAGTTTTTTGGTTGCCTGGAAATCAATAAAGAGTTAGTGAATTCAGATAACAAAAAAGTGACGTCATAGTTTACATACCATCACGCCTGTATTCCCTGAAGGGTTAGGCAGAAGTGTAACAATGTACACCCACAGTTCGCCGGTATGTTTAGGTCCCATGTAATAGGGGGCGAGCCTCTTGCCAATAACCGGGCACAAATCCAAACGCCGAGCTGCTACTGAGAATTTCATAGAAAAACCCAATAACACTATGTTATACAAAATCTAAGGGGGAATCGCGTTTTGCCAGCTTATAAAAAGTACGTCAATTGATTAGTGGTGTCATCTACCGAATTATGTCAGAAACATAAGTTTACCTACAACACCTGTGTTGAGTCCATCCGGTCAGTATGTTGGCATCCGACTCAATCTCCGGAATAACATAATTATCTCATAGTATTGGCATTAAGACCTGTACCTAGACTAATTCTCGACTTGACCTATTCACATCATTCAAGCTACTGGCGACAGTGCGGAACTGGACTGGATTAATGCAGACTAGCCAAGTACGCAAGAAATAGTATAGTGAACAAGTGTGTGGGCAAACACAGGTGCACTCCCTAACTCTCATAGTCCGTTGAGAAGACAATCCGACATAATCGGGAAGAAATCAGGCGCAGGATCAACGTGCTTTCCGAAGCAAAACTATAGTCTTTACAGGAACGTGCAAATCGAGTCAGTTTTCCAATTGAAAATTCCAATTGTATCCTATAGCATTTTGGTTTAAATTTATACGATAAGCACAATAAGCATCACCCATTGACAATAGAAGCTTTAAACTGAACAATAATTATATACAAAATCGATTTTTACAATTTCAGAATCGATATAATTAACTTTACATTTACTCCAATTTTACTAGGCTCACTAAACGTCACCTAACAGTTTAATTAAAAAGTATATTACCACACTTTAATTAAGTAATAACCACAATTTCCAATCTATTGCCGGACATGGTCGGGATCGCCGTTGCAATTATTACCTACAGACATTGTATAGAGCCATTTGTTATTGACATTCTATTAGTTCATTAACGCTCCGCTTTGAAGAGAAAGGAGCTATAATGACTTTGTAATTAATACAGTAATCAAATTCATTGTTATCGGTCTAAACAACCATATTTTTTATGACTTCAAAAAAAAGAGGAATTTGTTAATTCGGTTGAATTTTTTAAAATGTTTTTTTACTTCTGAACTCCGTTATTTATCAACCGATTCAGAAAATTCTTTTCCAAATTGGAAAAAAAATATTTTTTTAAAGAAAATACTTTCAGATTTGTCTCATAGAAATTTTATCAAAATTGGTTTAGTAACTACTTTTTAAATTAAAATAACTGAAAACATTATGTCATCCAAGTAAACGAAATTGCTTCATTTTCTTTCTTGTAACTCTGTATTTGTATTTATCTTAAAAATCTACGTAGTACCTTTTCTTCATGGGTTTGGATAATAGGAAGTAGATACTAAAATGTGAAAAATGTTTTACAACTTAAGAGCTGTTAACTTTGAAACCGCTGAACCGATTTCCATTAAACATAGCTAAGAACACTCCCGACTAATTCACCTTTCAAACAAAATCAAAATCGGTTCATGCGTTCTAGAGCTACGATGCCACAGACAGACATACACACACACACAGACACGTCAAACTTAAAACACCCCATCGTTTTTGCGTCGGGGGATAAAAAAAGACAAGCGCCTTAAAAACATTTTGGCATTGATTGTCGCACAGATGAGATTCTGACTAGATTTTGAACGTAATTTGTAGATTTTACTGGTCCTTAGCTCCGCGCTCCGTGTAGCCTCACCCTTACTGTTTGCATTGCCCACGTTAATGATGTGGTCTGCGAGCGAAATTATGTTCTATGACCATTTGTAGGCGCATCGATAACACATTGCAGTTTAGATTGTGATGTAGCACTAAAGAGCGGAGCAGGAACGAAAGACATACCTTAACGCGGGTGAAATAAGCCACGCGGACGAACTCGCGGACAGGTCGTCTAGTATATAAAGAGGAAAGATTGTTTGATTGTTTGTATCATATAGGCTCCGAAACTACTGGACCAACTTTAACCATTTTTTACCAATAGATAGCTACATTATTCCTGTTTAACCTAGGCTATATAACATCACGCTTCGAGCAACGGGAGCGGAACAGTAACCAAAGACGTTACTAAAGGCAGGTGAAATTAGCCTCGCGGTTGAAGCCGCGGGCATTTCGCTAGTAAGTATTAAAACTCGATAACATTTTGTAGATTGAATTCAGATACAAATTTTTGTCGTGTAAAGTCTTTAGACCTTTTATTGTATATGTTATATTTTATAGGAACCACACATGTACACATAATACGAGGTTTGATAAACTGTACTTGGAATGTACTTAGTAGGAACATACAAATTTTCAGCCGAACTCACGATTACCTTCAGACGCCGCCATCTTGGTCCTTTTCATCGAGGACCAATTAACTGCGAGCTGCAACTCTGCTTACCCTTTCAATGCATCGTCAATAATATTACGTTGAGTTGAATGTGGCTGCGATACATTGACAATGCTTCTCGCGCCGGGGCTATTACCTATACCCTATGATTTGAACGAATTCGAGTTGTGCAATTGTGGCGCAACTTTTTTTTGTTGCTTGATTTTTTTTTTGCCTTGTTTGTGGTTAAAGTCCCAAAAAATTAAGTAAACTCAGATTTTATACGGTTTCTTAGAAAAAACGGCATTGAAAGTTACGAAAAAGAAATTAGCCTGATTACAGGCATTGGCCTGCAAATTTTCATTAAAATTGTTTAATGAAAATTTGCCAAATACGCCAATATTATTACAATAGTTCACTCGGTCCTCCACCGGACAAGAAAAGGGAGATATCAGGCGCAGGGCTGATGGCTTTACATGCTTTCCGAAGCAAGAAGATGTCACCAACACTCAATTTTAATTTCCAGGCTGCTATGGAAAAAATTCATAAAGGAATAACCTAAAAACACATTTTGTTAACCACGAGGCCTCAGAAAAAGACAAATTGCGATCCTACAAAGAAATACAAAGACTTCGTCCCCGTAAAAGTTGGTTATATTTAAAATCTAATCATGATTCGAAAGTCACGTGGCGCCATCTATTATCATAAAAACGTTATTATTGTTTGTCCTAGGAACTGTAATTTCTTTCGGGATGAACGATACCCTATGTCCGTTTCTGTAAACCTGACAATGTATGTGAAAATTTTCAGAATGATCGGTTTAGTGAAAAAGGTAACAAACAAACTTACTTTCGCATTTATAATATTATTACTAGTTTCTGCCCACGACTCCGTTCGCGTCAGATTTGATATAAGTAGTATCCCACGGAAACCGTACACTTTTCCAGGATAAAAAGTATCCACACTATAATCTATCTCAGTGCCACATTCAGATCAGTTCAGCCGTTTAGCGTGAAAGAGTAACCATCCATCCTCACAAACTTCCGCATTTATAATATAATAATAAGAAGTAGGATTGCTGTTTCATGTCTCGAACACTCAATAAAGTTGCCTAACAGTGTCCCAACAACTCTTGAGCAACTATTCACACGACACGTAATACCCCCGACTAGTGGTTTAAACAGCACAGTTCCTACTTTCTAGCATATCGCGATAACGAGGTGTCACGCTGTCGAGAATGACATGTTCAATGTGCTCTCTGTGTGACGTGATGCATTGGCTGCAATGGAATCGATCACGCTATGAGATATGGGTGTTTTAATTATTTGTTTATTTATCACTGTAAGATGTTTTTTCTCTGTAAGCTTTTAGAAAAGCGGACGTTCAACTATCAAAAAAGAGTTTGGCAAGATTTTTTCGAAAACTTTAAAAAAAAAATTATATGTGCCTAATATATAGGGTAACCTGTTTGACTGAAAACCTAAAAAGGGGTGTTTGAACTCTTCTCTCTCTCTCTCTCTCTCTCTCTTGAAAAAGAAATCTGCCCTACAACAATTCTTTACAACACAATGATAATCTATACCTCCTAAATGAACAAACTTACTTGCAGATATGAAATTGTAAGGATTCGTGATAAGACTCACTAACATGGTTACCTAATTGAATTTGACGAAGATACAAAACCACATCTTTTATTTGAGTAAATCGATATTCGCTTGAAATTTAGAAAATACATTACACGCATTAAATCATCTCGCTTCTCTATAATTTCCATGTAGTTAACAATAACCGCTCGTCAGCTATTGTCTGTGTCTTAATGAAAAAAAAAACAACAATACATTGCACGTCAGTTTCTCAGTCTGCGAACCGTGACTTGTTATCACGTCGCGCAGCGTGTCCCGCTGTCCTGTTCAACACTATTCCGACATGTTTGATTGATTTTTAGCTTCGAATGCAACGTGACATTTGCAGAGTGACCTTTTGTTATCTGTGTATGGTTGCATGTTAGGTGTGTTGTTTGGGGTTCGATGGTTAAATTGAAATTTTTATTTGTTCGTCGTGATGTCGCAGTTGTGGGTCGGCAGACGTTGTGGGTTCGCAACTGAACACGGACGATAAAATACCCGATGTTTTAACCGATATTTTCCGATTAATTTCGCTGCGGTATCTATGACAGTTGTATCGTTTTCCGGGAGTCGTCGGACTTCACTGCCTCGGCGGTCTCTCTCGTCACTGTTGATTCTGGCTTTCAGGAGTTGCAGTGGTTGAGAATAGTGTGGCGAGCTTGTCCTATTAAAACAGTCTAAGAAGTACCAATGTGACTTTTCCAATTCATATGTACTCTCTTTGTTTATCTTGGACATCACTGACATCGGTTAAGGTTAACAGCGTGAGGAAACCAAGACTTACAAGTCATAATTGTAGAGTAAGCGTGGTGATCAGTGCTGGTGCATTCTTTGTATAAGAAGACGCCTTTGACTTGCAGTGGTACACATAATTACAGGTTATTTTTAAGAACACTTCCACAACAGGTACTGAGGCAATGTATATATGTATGTAAGCTCGACCACTACTACATGGGACCTAAATATACCGGCAAACTGTTGGTGTACATTGGTACACCTCTGCCTAACACAGGGAATACAGGCGTGATAGTATGTCACAGGTATATCAATAAATATATAGAATAACCATTTCTATTTTGACTAGGTTCTGTAAAACCAAGAGTTCCAAATAGCAGTGTAAAACTTTTCACCTTAAAGCATCCATTTATCTTCGGCATAAACAAATATTTGACCTTTCAACCTTTACCGTGCAAAAGTAACCCTTGACCTTTCGGCTTCCAAGTACCTACATCATGAAAAGGCACTATTCATAGGTACCAAAGCATTCTGGTAAAACTTATAGATGCCTAGAATCTGTAATTAATTACTCTTAAAGTTAACCTAAGTAGTTAGGGGAACGTCAAATGCAAACGCGGGCTGACTACACACGACCAAGATGTTGTCAGTTTCATGGTGATATGGTATTTTATAGTAGTAGAGATCTTTGTGAAGCAGCTCGTCCGGGGAAGTACTACCACCATCCCTATTTCTGCCGCAAAGCAGCGTTGCTGTGTTTCGGTTTAAAGGCTATGGGTGCCGGTGTAATTACAAGCACGTGAGACTTTTCAATTTTATCTCTGGGGTGGCAACGCATTTGCAAGACTTCAGGTATTGCAGATGTTTATAGGCAGCGGTGACCACATAACATCAGGTGGGCCGTGTGCGTTGACTTGTTTGCCATCCAATTATATTTAAAAAAAATTGATACCTTACTAAATTACATTTTGCTGCCCTGTAGGTCATTTGATTGAAAGCGCGACTGTTGAGAGGTTCGATTTCCAGGTCGGGCAATATTATTAGGGTTTTTTATTTGAAATGAATTGAAATAGCAGGCTGGAGTTTGGAATAAATAAATCTCTATTTCTTTTTTTACCATTATTAAATATTTACAACCATTCAATTAGATTTAAAACATTATTGATGGCCTGAAACACAGGTTTGCATAAACCTAGATCGGGCGGGTCGCTACCTGACATCATAATTACGAACCATCATTACTTTGCACCTGTAATAAAAATATTTTAGCTTTAGTTTATTATTAGGCACTATATATTATTGTATGCGAAATTTGATATTGTTGGCTAAATGTACATTTTTGTAAACGTTTTTATTAAAATTTTATTATTTATTATTTATTTATTATTATTATTTAGACAGATAAAAGAAACTAAAACTATTTGTCATCAAAAAATTCCTCCGCATCGCCGTCAACTGGAAAAGTGCCTAAAAGACTGGCGCATTGCCACATTAGATGGCAATGCTAACTCTCTGACCAAGGTATAAGCCAGCCTTTGGGTCATCAAATTGATTGATTTACTGAAATAAATGTTTTCACTTTGATAGTTTGCGGGCAACCTTACCTAATATCTGATAGTACGCAGCGTCTTACAAACTACGTCGTCTAGTCGACACGGCTCTTAGTTCACGCGTGTCTTGAGAGCATCCACACTGAGACTACTCGCTTTACTTTCTCGATATATACCTTTTTTTTGCTACGGTGACCATTATTTTCTTATGGTAATCATTTTTAATAGGACCGGTCATTGTGGCTGTCTTTAGGGGAGACTAGGGGCGTCGTTCGTCTGACCAGAAAGGTCCGGGTGAGCGGCGCAATATTCCACGCGCGCCACACGAGAGTTGGTGCGGCAATGATGGGAATGGCTGCACGGCGAGGAGTGACCTACTGAGAAACACCCGACCATAATCCCGCACCCCCCACTATAGACAGAGGTGAAACGCCATGGTTGTTTTACCGGTAAGAGACCGGCATGCCCCTCCGTTATCCCCCACGACGGGGGAAGTCCATGAGAATTTCCACAGCGCACCAAAAAAAAAGGCCCAAGTCCAGCAGTGGACGTCGTTCAGCTCATATGATGATGATCGTGAATAGATTTTAAGGTATTTATTTCTATATAATGTATCAGGCTCTGCCTCTCATGAACGAGATTACGAATCACAGGGCACGAGAAGTACCAATGTGACTTTTTCTATTTCATATGTAGTTTTTAAATTTATCTTGGACATTACTGACATCGGTAAATGAAAATATCGTGAGGAAATCTGGACTTTTAAATTAATATAAGTCTGTAGATAATCACCAATCCCTCTTGAGCAAGCTTGTTGATCAACACCCGTGCCTTCTCTGTATGAAAAGAGGACTTGGTCTTACAGTGGAACAATATAAACTTGTAATATAATTACACCACCTTAAGCAAAGCAACTATGCTGTGTTCCTGTCTATAGACATTTCAACTTTGTCACTGGGATAGCAACTCATTTGCAAGGCCTCTGCTATTGCTGATATCCAGCAGCAAACAGCATCAAACATCAGCATCATCAGGCATCATCATCAGGCAGCAAAGACTTAAATGTGGTGGGCTGTCGGCTTGTTTACTATCTAATACAAAAATTAATGCCATAAAAAGACGTAGTGTGAAGAAAAATCCCTTTGTATTTAATATACCATCACGCCTGTATTCCCCGAAGGGTTAGGCAGAGGTGTAACAATGTACACCCACAGTTCGCCGGTATGTTTAGGTCCCATTTAATAGCGGGCGAGCCTATTGCCATTAACCGGGCACAAATCCTAACTCCGAGCTACTACTGAGAATTTCATTGAAAATCTCAATAACACTTTTTGCTCGACCTGGGAATCGAACCCAAGACCTCTAGCGTAGCAGTCGTGCTTAGGATCACTAGGCTACCGAGGCAGTTGTACCGAGGCCTATGTATTTAATTCACCTGTTTATCTTAATTTTTCTGATCACAATACATGGTCACCCTACAAAACATTTCCTATGGAAGCATCAATCAATTCTATAATGACGTCACCGTGGAAAAACACGGTTGGAGAGTTGGTTATATTTTTTTTATTACATCCTAACCAGTTTGTTTGAAAATATTTTTTATATATAAGGTTGTAGCAATATTTTGAGGGCAGGTTAACTTTTTGCCATTCTCGCGTATTCTCCGAATGAACCTATTGATAAGGTTTGGATCGATTTAGAAATTAAAGATTTTAGAACTTCCTATAACAGTAGAAATATTACTGCCTCGTTAGCCTAGTGGTCCTAAGCGTGACTGCTACGCTAGAGGTCTTGGGTTCGATTTCCAGGTCGAGCCAGCTGTTATTGGGATTTCCTATTAAATTCTCAGTAGCAGCTCGAAGTTAGGATTGGTGCCCGTTTAATGGCAATAGTCTCGCCCCCTATTCCATGGGGCCTAAACATACCAGCGAAATGTGGGTGTACATTCCCTGTGTAACCATTCGGGGAATACAGGCGTGATGGTATGTGTGTATGTATTATCGACACGTATAGAAGAAGAAAACTTTATAGATCACAAATGTCACATTGATAACCTGGTATCGACAAGCCCCCGGACGATCCAAAGTCATATCGACCCATAACCCTACTACCATCTTTGGGAAAACTACTTGAGCGCCTTATAGTACCACGCTTGCTACCGGACGGGCCAAAATTTCATAACAATCAATTCGGTTTCACAATAGGTAAATCTACTGTCGACGCGGCCCTTTCTGTTAGAAACGCTGTTAATTCATCCGAACATAAATATGTAATTGGGATCTTCCTCGATATTTCTGGGGCTTTTGATAACGCATGGTGGCCTATGCTTCTACTTAAAATGAAAACCCGTGGTTGCTACAGAAACATCTATTCTCTTGTTTGCTCTTACTTTCTAAATGGTTCCGCGAAGCTCAAACTTGGACATTATTCCGCAACGAAGTCGCTAACCATGGGATGTCCTCAAGGTTCGGTTCTCGGTCCTTATTTATGGAATTTAGGTTTTGATGATTTCCTCGCGATTCCACTTCCATGCGGCTGTTCCTTAACCGGTTACGCGGACGACGGCCTTCTGCTCATTCAGTCAAGTACTCGGGCTGGACTTGAGAATTTAGCTGACACATGCCTACGTTTAATATCTCAGTGGGGCGATCGAAACCGTTTAACCTTTGCACCGCAAAAGACCTATCAACTCATTTTAAAGGGTAATCTTAAGTCATGGCCTAGTATTAAATTTAATAATGTTCCCGTTAAACGAAAACAATCCGTGTGCTATCTTGGTTTGATCTTGGAGAAGAACTTTTCATTTATTGACCACATTAAAACTGTAGGAGAAAAAGCCAAAAAAAATTTTTATGCCCTAACGAGAATATCTAAAGCTACTTGGGGTTTATCCTTCTTAACTTTAAAAACTATTTATGGGGCTACTTACCTAGGTTGTATGTGCTACGGTGCACCTGTTTGGGCCGATAGGGCCACCATAGGGGCGGTACGACGTAAATTGCTACAAAGTCAACGGTTAGCTTTAATATTTTTATGCAAAGCGTATAGGACCGTTAGTACTGAGGCCCTACCAGTACTTGCAGGTGTACTTCCAGTAGATCTTGAGGTGCAGCGACGTGCTGCAATGTACTATTCTGCGCGAGAGACCATGGACGCAAGCTTTCTAACACAACGGGACCGTGCTAAGATCTCTAGATTATTTAAACCGCAGACTGACGTCTGGGAGGAACTTTTATCCGAATGGCAATGTAGGTGGGATAATTCCATTAAGGGCCGGCACCTCCATCAGTTCTTTCCCTCAGTTCGTGAACGGCTGGCCAGAACATGGCTGGAGGTGGACCACTGTGTTGCCCAATTTCTCACAGGTCACGGCAACTTTAAGAGTAAATTGTTTTCTTTCAAGCTTGTTGCTTCTCCCTTGTGTCAATGTTCTACATCTGACTGTGAATATGAACAGTCTGCTCATCACATTTTATGGGAGTGTAATCTTTGGCAGAATGAACGAAATATAATGTTAGACAGTATACTGGTTACATCCGGTGTAGTTTATTACGCGGACCTCGTAGAAACTAGAACTAATTTCCGTGCGTTCAGGCGTTTTTGCCATACCTATTACTGGAATCAAATATAACAGCTCACATTAGGACCCACTAAGTTAGTAACAATTGCAAACCGTGGTGCTTGGCAATCTGGGCTTCTCCCAGTTGTAAATTTCCCCTTGTGCCTATTGGCCTAGTTCTGTTCTGTCTCCTGCTTGTTTGGAGGGAAGTGGAAACAATATTTTTTCCTACTCCTCCGCTAATCTTTTCTGATTAATTTCGTTGCGGGATCCAAGACAGTTTTATCGTTTCTCCGGGACTCGTCGAGCTTCATTGCCTCGGCGCTCTTCTGGCGGTCTCCACTGTTGATTCTGGCTTACAGAAGTTGCAGTGGTTGGGAATAGTGTGGCGGGCTTGTCCCATCTAAAAAAAAACCTGGTATCGAACATGGCCTCATGCACAGGGCGCGGCCTCTAACCACTAAGCCAACACGCTACAACACAAACTGAACTAAAACAACACACGATCTACTTCCTGAAACTCTAACTAAAAACCGTCACGAAGCCATCTCCACGTCACAAGTAGATTGATGATGCCCACCGATTATGTCCACTTGTGAAATTAAAAAAGTTGTCCAGCCGTCCTTATCCGGTGTCATCGAAAGTTTTTGTCCAAAATTTTGGTCTTTATTCCCCCGTGATAAGGGTATTGGGAAGTGGAAAGTTTCTTATAGGATGTTCTGCCGCAGGTGGGGTGGAAGTACTTTGTGTAGGGGAAAATGTCATCAAGATTTACAATTCATGGTTATTGACGGCGCGTTGGTGTAGTGGGTAAGCGATTGACTGCTGCCCTGCGTGTTGCGGGTTCGATTCTGATGGAACAAACATTTGTATGACCTACAGATAGTTGTTCCGGGTCTGGCTGTTTGTGTATGTGAGTTTATGTGTTTGTAAACTCACCCACGATACAGGAGACATACCAAGTATGGGTCAACGTGTTTTATTAAATGAAAATAATGGGTTGACTTAAGAAACACAGTCACAGAATCCCAAGTCTTATAATACTAAGACTTTTTTGTCTTTATCGATCATTGGCTTTTTGAGCCGTTTTGGAGATTGACTAGAATAATCAGATAGACAAAAATTGTTTTTTTGTAAAAGTGCCGAGTGTACACGTTCATTTAATAAAAAGCTGTTATTTCGACAATTTCGGTGGTTCGGTATAGATAATTTCGGTGTTTCTTAGCCAATGGTGAAAGGTCTCTTTCAAAGTCCATACAATTTTGTAATACAAAATGGAACTGCTCGATAAAAACGCAGGTATTTCTATTGCTATTCCCCGGTGCAGGTTCTATTACAGGTAAAGGCTAAGGTATTCCTATTTCAGTCCTGTCTGCAATAAAGCTAGGATTTCTCTGTACTAAGTACTTCTGCTCCTATTACTAACTGTACGTGCGCTTTGTGTAGTGCTAAATAGTCCAATATCCCATAGTCAACACATCTACGTCATTTCCAAAGCTGTAGTTTTGAGGATAATAATCAACGCGCAATTTTACAATACTGTTGCTGGAATCGCCTTGAAAGACCAAACGTTAGCTGCATCGCGCCGCCAGCACGCCTTCACCTTTTTATCTTATCACTATAAAAAGTATTTTAATGCACAAGATTTAAAGTCCTAAATAGAATAGCAAATTATTATACATGACATATTTTATGAATGAACACACATATTAAGTGAACAATGTATGTAATAATGAATCTCTAACCTCGTATTCATAGGATTTTGTTATAACCCACTATTCATTATTGAGAGAAAAAACCAAAGGCGTATAAAAGTTCCAACTTTTATATCCTTTTGTTGTATTTGTGACACACGAAAGTGTCTGTCTAGCAATGATATATGACAGCTTTTAACAAAATTCTGAAAAAATAAATATAGCACTGATGCCTGAAAAAATCCCTACCCTAACAGAAGAACTGATGACTTTGTAACCACTGAACCGATTGCCATTAAACATACCTAAGAACACTCCCGACTAATTCACCTTTCAAACACAAAATACAAAATCAAAATCGGTTCATGCGTTCGGGAGCTACGATGCCACAGACACACACACAGACACGTCAAACTTGTAACACTCCGTCCATTTTGCGGCCGAGGTTAAAAATAGCCCAGTATTATGTAGAAGCTACCAAGAAAGTAAACCTTCCATGACATTTTTCAATTTATTCTCTTAACTCCAGCCAATCTAACATGACGTAAGTCTGCTGTGGGTGAGATCTTAGTCCAAAAGGTCGTAATATCACTTGTTTTTGAACTAAGTACTTGGGATTTGATTTCCGCACCAAATAAATTCAACTCTTGGTATTATTATGTTCTGCGATTCCCTTGACATGTTATTTATAAAATGCTCCGTTGGTCTTCTTGGTTCAAATCTGAAGTCAAGCGTAATATTATTGGGCTATTCCATAAAGAATTTCTCAGTAGCAACTTGGAGTGAAGACGTTGGTGGTGGTGACAATACCGTGCTTTGGAAATCATGTAAAGCCGTTGGTGCTGCGCCTGATCTCTCCCCGGTCGTGTCGGATTGCCGTTTCATCGGACTGTGAGAGTTAGGGAAGAGGGAGTGCAGCTGTGTTTGCGCACACACTTGTGCACTATAATATCTCCAGCGTACTTGGCTAGTGTGCATTAAGATTATGCGCCGCCTGGAATCGGTCTGCAGAATACATTCAATATCTTCTAAATACTTGTCTAGTCTCTATCGAGATTAGCCACCATGACAGGAGAATATTAACATCAGATTTTTGTTTTTCTTTTCCAGCTACTTTAAAAATCCAAGATTTTCGTTCCACGGTCCGACGGAGACCACGAGCGGAGTCGAAAGCTCAACTAAGTGAAGGTATAAAATTAAAAGTGTTCGCTCGGAGTGGCACGTCTCATTACCTTGTTCAGACGAGAATTAAACCGTTCCTGAGTTAATGAATGGCGAGTGTCGCCTGGTGCTTGAACTATGGATGTGGCAGTTTGAGGAATTTGACAGTTTTTTTTTGAGGTACTACTAAGGTATACGTGTATATGTATTCTATAGATCGATTCTGGCCACGGCGGCTAATCTTTATTAGACTAGTCAAGTACACCGGAGATATTGTAGTCCACAAGTGTGTGCGCAAACACAGATGCACTCCCTATTCCCTAACTCTCATAGTCCCATGGGTCAGCATTCCGACACAACCGGGGAGAGATCAGGCGCAGGACCAACGGCTTTTCGTACTATCCGAGGCACGGGAGTGTCACACTACCAACTTCTAAACTCCGGGATGTTACTGAGAAATTCCTAATGGAAAAATCCAATAACACTTTTTGCCCTTTTTGCTCGGGGTGGCGAGCACGACTGTTGAGCGTGGGGTCAGGTATACAGCTTATGTAAAATGTGGAAAGTTGCAAAGCCCTCGAGTGGCGATCACCCACCGTAAGGCGGAGTGTAGGAATGGAATGGAATGGATGGTGTGGTAGTGTAGTGTGGAAGGTCCCTCACAAGGTGGACCGCCGACCTGGTAAAGGTTGCAGGAAATCGGTGTATGCGGGCAGCGCAGGACCGGTCATTGTCCAGCAGTGGACGTCATCCGGCTATTATGTTATGACGATGATGAAAAAGTGAAACCATTAACGTATTTTTGCCCTCACCTTGTTGATATTTTGTCATTCATTGTTTTAGTTTCCAAGGCGAAAAATATACTAACTTCTTCCCGCGGCTTTGTACGCATGGGAGTGAAGTATACTATAAAACATAATACATGTATATGACACTCGGGCATAGTGTAGTTTTCCATCAGCGAAATAATTTTTGTAATCGGACTATTTCTAGAGATTATTCGCTTACAAACCTTTTATCTATCACATTACTGTTGCTTTTTACCCTTCATGATCAAAAATTATTTAATAAAACAAAGTTTTCCACATGTCTTAAATATAAAAATACGAGTATATTTGGACCTCTAAAAACTTCGTCAAACATCTGCTGATCCCGTAAGTGATAAAAAGTATCATTTTATGACGTCATAGAACAAACCGTGCTTCCTGATTATAAACCATATCGATCTCATGGTCGTGGAACATAAAACGAATCATATGGGCGGGGTATGAATAAGACAAGGTAACTAACTCGCGGCTTACAGAAGAGCTATGGAACATACATACCATCGCGCCTGTATTCCCCGAAGGGTTAGGCAGAGGTGTAACAATGTACACTCACAGTTTACCGGTATGTTTAGGTCCCATGTAATAGAGGGCGAGCCTATTGCCATTAATCGGGCACAAATCCTAACTCCGAGCTGCTACTGAGAATTTCATAGAAAACCCCGCTTGACCTGAAAATCGAACCCAAGACCTCTAGCGTAGCAGTCGCATTTAGAACCACGTGGCTAACGAAGCAGTCTAAGCTAATAATAATAATATAATAAATAGTAACCGACATAAAAATATTTAGAATATAAAAATTCGACTGTATCTTTAATTATGTTTTCGGTATATCGAAAACGAGTTCCTGTTTAACCATAAAATTTTTTGACAGTTAAACGTGTCAAATCTAGCCATGTTGATCTGACAAAACCTTCAATGATATAAATGGTAAATGGATTCTATATTATTAATTCTTATAATTGACGTACAGAATCCTTTTAATTGTCTAATTGAAATAAATGATTATAATGATAAACACAGACACACTTCGTTTTTTAAATTCCTCTGTTGGATTTTACGTAAGCCGCCATTGTATTCAATTGTCAGTTTGGCTTTATACGTTGTCTCATTCATACTCCGTGTCATAAAGTAAAGGTCGTAGACTTTTTATGAAGAGTTCCTCTATAAACGTGGATTGAGTTCAGTGTTTCGATTGGAAAACATAAAATTGGAATGATGAGGGGTTCTTGTGTTATGTCGTATGTTTCCTATTGTGTGGGGTGAGCAGTGATGGTAAGCGGGATCGTAGGTCATAAAGTCCTTGAAGAAAATTTTATTTACGAGTTACCGTCGTACTTCTTTCTGCCGCCAAGTAGTATTACTGTTCCGGGGTGTCAAGATCGAGTGTCGCAAGTGTCAGCACGTCTACGATACATTGCTACGCAATATTGCTACGGCACACAGCTACGACACATTGCTACAACATTTTAATACACTATTTCGCTACAAAACTTTTGCTACGCCACATTGCTACGACATACTGCAACTACATATTGCTACGGCACATTGCTACGCCACCTTACTATGACGACGTCACTACCTAGCTACGTTGCTTTGCTACGCATTACTACGCTACGATCTAATACATTCCCTTAATATTTTGCCGCCTCCATTCCTCGTCCCTCCCGAACCCTCATCAAGGGAATTCCATTGTATCACTTGTAATGGGCGCTCTGAAAAGAAAAAAATAGACATAATCAACGTCAGAGCAGAATATACGAAGGCAACTTAATTATTGGATAAAATAATAAGATTTTAATTCTAACGGCCGCTCCTTTTGTGTTTTAGGAAGGTAGTCCTAATTGCTTTTTTATATTCAGATTTTTAAGGAAAAAGAGGATAAGAAGAATCCTGTATTAATTTATATTTAGGAATGCATTAAAAGATCCTTTACGAGTGAGAGCTACCAACTTCGGGCAAACTGCCCTGTTGCTAACCTACCCGGTTGTTTGTGTATGTGACGGTTAACTACGCACACAACAATTACGAATATTAAAATGTCTTGTTGGCCCAGTGGTTAACGCGCCATTCATTGCCGAGGCTGTGGGTTCAACACGGATAAGTACCAATGTGACTTCTTCTATTATCTAATGTACTATCAAGGGTTATCTTGGATATAGTGATATCGGTGAAGAAAAATCATGCGAAAGTTTGTGAGGAAGGATGAATCGATGGATGGAAGTTTGTTACTCTTTCACGCTGAAACGGCTGAACGGATTTGCATGAAATTTTTGCACTGAGATAGATTGCAGTGTGGAATAACCTATAGGATATACCCATAGGATACTTTAAATCCCGGAAAAGTGCACTATTTCCGTGGGATAATAATTATACAAAATTAGACGCGGACGAAGTCGCGGGCAGTAAGTAGTCATCTATACTTTTATCTATGCTAATGACGAGTTTGTTTGTTTTGCGTTTAGACACGTTAATCTCCGTAACTACTAATCCGATTCTGAAAATTCTTTCACTAATAGGGAACGACGTTATCCCTACTTGTATAAGTTATATTTAAAACTTATGTGGACTAAACTGCCTCGGTAGCCTAGTGGTCCTAAGCGCGACTGCTACGCTAGAGGTCTTGGGTTCGATTCCCAGATCGAGCGAATAGTGTTACTCGGTTTTTCTATGAAATTCTCAGTAGCAGCTCGGAGTTAAGATTTGTGCCCGGTTAATGGCAATAGGCTCGCTCCCTATTACATGGGACCTAAACATACCGGTGAACTGTGGGTGTACATTGGTACACCTCTGCCTAGCCCTTCGGGGAATACAGGCCTGATGGTATGTAACTAAAGTGGATGAAATTGTGGGCAAAAGTTAGTTAGTTATAAAACTTACCTTGCAGCTATTTCTAGGAAATCTATAAGCAAACAATGTATAAAAGGTTTTATAAGCCCTAAAAAGGCTTTTATTTGATTTTTCTTTGGTAATTCCAGGGGGTGTTTTTATTGCGAAATATTATGATACACACATCGTATTAAAATGTGGGCCAGGAAACCAGCGTTTCTTTTCTGATTCGTCGAGTTTTTTGTCAGACTTAAACTATTTTTTTTTCGTACGTAATGGTTGCAAACGGGGCCCAATTAGTAAGGACATCTATTAAACCGTAATAGTTAAATATATATCATGTCCTTCCCGCCGCCTTCTCCACTACCTCCTCCTACCACAGCATCACTTCTTTCTGGAGAATCCTTGGTGACGTCACGACTCCATCTATCTCTAGACACTAATGGAAAAAATAGAAAAAACCTTGGCACCCGTTATTGTATTATTTTTTTTTTTTTGGGACAAGCCCGCCACAATATTCCCAACCACTGCAACTTCTGTAAGCCAGAATCAACAGTGGAGACCGCCAGAAGAGCGCCGAGGCAATGAAGCTCGACGAGTCCCGGAGAAACGATAAAACTGTCTTGGATCCCGCAACGAAATTAATCAGAAAAGATTAGCGGAGGAGTAGGAAAAAAATATTGTTTCCACTTATTGTTATTGTATTATTGTTAGACTTACTGGTAGCAACTGGATGAGAGTTGTCGAGAATCGAGCTAAGTATTGGTTTCTTGGGTTTTGTTTTAAACTTTGCCCCACACTAGGAATTTCTCCTGTGTCGTGGGTGCGTTTACAAACATATAAAACTCACATATACAAACAGTCGGACCCGGAACAACTATCTATAGGCCATACAAATATTTGTTACGTGCGGGAATCAAACCCGCGACACGCAGCGCTGCAGCCAATCGCTCAGCAACTGCGCCAACCGTGCCGTCGAAGCAAGTAAGCCCGAGTCAGTCGTAAGTGACGTGCAAAAAAAAAACAAAAAACCGTGTTCCTCATAGTGCCCTTTGCATTCCAGTGTCGCGATAACTCTTCGAACAAGCGCCGCAACCCTGGCAGGTTTATGTTATTCCTACTGGAAGATAATTTGGAGGCTGTAGAATCGCCGCCTCTCCGCTCACCGCTCACTCTATAGCCACATCCTTATTATCGTTTAGCAAATGGTTATTGGCGTAAAAAGTACGTGCGAAAATAAAAAAAAGAGGTATTTTTTAGTCAGCATTACCCCTGAGTGCGCGCAAGCATTCGCTTTCATGTATATAAGTCTTTATTTGTTATCTTGTTTCATTGGATAACAGTACTATAAGAAGATACGAGGAGAATAAAGCTTATATTAATACAGGGATGTAAGATTTACCTGAAAGACTTTGGTATTGATTGCTAGAAAGAGTTAGTATAAATGTTTAATCAATTGTAGGTAAAATAGGAGTTTAGGTAGTAGCGAAGTTATTTGTGAAGAAGCTTACACCATACCCTTCAAACCGGAACAAAGAAACGGTGCTTTACGTCAGAAATACGTATGGTGGTAGTACTTCCCCGAACGAGATCTTTCATAAAGAGCTCTACTACTATTAAAAGAATTATGTACCGAAACAATGGTACCAAATTTTCAATCCCGTATTTTGTTTTATAACGTAACATAACACACCGTTACGCCTGTATTCCCCGAAGGGTTACGCAGAGGTGTACCAATGTACACAGTACGCCGGTATGTTTTACGTCCCACGAAATAGAGGGCGAGCGTACTGCCATTAACCGGGCACAAATCCTAACTTCGAGCTGCTACTGAGAATTCCATAGAAAACTCAGTAACACTTAGCTCGACCTGGGAATTGAACCCAAGACCTCTGGCGTAGTAGTCGGGCTTAAGACTACTAGGCTAATGAGGCAGTTACCGAAGCCATGGTAACAAATTTCCTACCCCCCTTTCACCCCCTATTATTAATACAAATGTTAGAATCCACGGTTCAACTTGTCTACCCCCAGCACATAACAAGCCGACATTATAAACACATATCTATGTATATAGTAGGGGATGGTAAAAGCCCCCAAAATCCTATTAAATGCGCGATGGCGCGGTATACCGTACTTGAGTGGGTCCGCGGTCCAAATTGCATCTAAGCTATGCAACTATTTATGTGGTGGGAGGCAGGAGATGTCGCGTGTGGCGGTAGTTTTGCGGAATAATAAAATTACTAGCTTCTAGCCGCGACATTGACAGCGTGATTTTTTTTGTCTAGCCTGCTACTACTTGGGAATACTATTTGGGAAAGACTTGCCTAGAAGTGAGATGCACTTCTAGGCAAGTCTTTCCCAAATAGTATTATCTTGAACCATTCTTACTAATACCTATTGTTTTTATAAATAATATAGAACGCAGGGATGACAGGGATTCTTATTAGCAAAAGAATTGTCAGAATCTGATAAATAGTTCCGGAGATTAACAAACCCACAAACTTCTTAGGTTTATAATATGAAGACAGTCGTGTCCTGCAGCTTTACGTGCTTTCTGACGCACGGGGGTATCACACCATCAACTTTCAAACTCCGTGCTGCTACTGAGAAACCTAATGGAAAAACTCAAAAAAACACTTTGCCCGACCCGAGAAACGAAGCCACAGCCCAACAGTTGGCCTGAGGACCACGAGATCACATGTAAACCACCAATATTAAAACGCTACCTCTTACAACTTGTACCACACTGTTGGCTAGGGCGAGTGGTGTAATTATCGGCCTCACTACACAAATTGAATTAAAATGTTATTTACTTTTTATGTTCCGTGCATGCAAGGTGAGAATGGATATAGTACGATAACTGAGCTTAAAAGTAAGTAACGATATATGAAAATGGAAAAAGAAAAACATGACTGGGATTTTAAAAAGCGTCAAATTGAGGTCCCTCGTGAAACTGCAAGAGTTGACGAAAATTGTTCGAAATAGTCACCGCAGCCCGGGAACACAAAGGGCATTAGGAGGTACAGGGATTGGTTTCAGTCAGTAAGAGTCTGATATCAAAATCGAAATCATTATAAAAGAAGAAATTTTTATTTAACTATTGAATGGCAATCAAGTCGACGGCCAACCTGATTGTAAGTAGTCACCGCTGCCTAAACATCTGCAATACCAGAGGCCTAGCCATGTCTCGTCTGCCTGTAATTACACGCTAATTTCACACTCATGCCCTTCAAACCGGAACACAGCAACGCTGCGTTGCGTCAGAAATAGGTATGGTAGTAGTACTTCCCCGGACGAGCTCCTTCACAAAGAGCTCTACTACTATATTCTCCAAAACAACCAATTATTACGCTCATAACATGTTCTAAACTAGAAACGTCACACTCAAAACTAGAACAACACAATTAGTTAAGTATTCTAGTAATTACTAAAACACTCGCGTCTTCTTACTAATTAGGGATAGTACTATTTGGTACTAACGTGAATTGAGCCTAGTAATTTTATTTATGTATTAATTTCTTTAATTACTCTGTTCTATGTAAGGAAACGACCTTGCGTAGGTTGTAACTGAAAAATAGTCTGACCATAACGACTATATGCGCCAAAGTGGTAGGCAGAATGTTTTAGTACTCTCGAATGTCATTAATACTTACAACTTTTTTAATTTGTGTGTAGTATTGATCAATCTACATACATTAGTACATAACTGCCTGCATGCCTTGTCCACGTTCGTACATCTGGTCATACAAGCACGCCGGATACGAGTACTGTACACCCGACCTGAAGAACCTCGCCAATAAGGTCAGTGTAGGTCTTGCTAGGGCGTCCCCTCTCTGCGTTTCCACGCACATCTCCCATATAAATTCCTTTTGTTAATCGCCTTTCACTCATCTTCTCACCAATCTATACTAATATAAAAAAGCTGAAGACATTTTTTGTGTGTTTGTTTACATGCGCTAATATCTAGAATTACCAGTCAGATTTAAAAAAAAAATTAAAGCGGATTTGTATATAATAGCCACATTAATCAGGAATAGTATAAGCTGCATAACATCACGCTACGACACACGGGAGCGGTGCAGTAACCAAAGACGTAACTTACCGCGGGTGAAAAATACCACGCGATCTAAGTCGCGGTCGGAAGGGACTATATATACATATATCCCTGCCTACCCCTTAGCGGCATACAGGTGCATGTTATGTTACATAAATCATACAAGTACCGTTTGTATGTCAGATGGTAATATCAAACATGCATTAGTTTAAAGGGTAGGTTTTAATAATCTAGGAGCGAGGCCCAACACCTTTACAGACGTCTTGGGTAACGTGTTCCATATTGTGGAGACGGACCTTTTATTAAAGACTAGCGTTTGCCGGCGACTTCGTCCGCGTTAATGTCGGCTATCGACAGACGAAGTTATGGAATAAAAAGTAGCTTATCTCCTTTTTTGAGGTTCTAACTTACTACGGAAAAAAATTCATTACAATCGGTTCAGTGGTTTAGGCGTGGAAGCGTAACAGATCAGTAGATAGACAAAATCGTCTTTCCATTTATAACGTTAATTATATAGTATGGATTTTATCATCGGCTTCTTTTGGTTACCACCCTATTTCTATTTCTAATAGTATAGTAACCTAAGTTACTCCATATAACATCAACTATATACCAATTAAAGTCCCATCTGAATCAGTCCAGCCGTTTCGGAGATTGACCGGAACAAACAGACAAACATATAGACAGACAATTTATAATTATATTTTCGTGTAAATACCGTTGTACCTGATGTTATAAAGAGTAACTTAAGCTACTTTTATTATAAAGAGAATTAGGGTTCCGCGCAAAAAATATCCCGATATAAACAACATTTTATAGATGTACAGATGAATAGATGGATGTTTGTTCCTCTTTCACGCTTAAACGTCTGAACGGATCTGGGTGAAATTTGGCACTGAGATAGATTATACTGTGGACTACGGCATAGTATACTTTTATCCTGGAAAAATGTACGGTGTCCGTTGGATAATATATCTAATTTGTCCCACGCATAAGGTAGTAAATTAATAAATCAACACATTGTAACATATCGGTGTTTATAAACCTAACTACAATATTTAGCTATATTGATGTGAATTGAACCCCAACAAACACCTCAGAGCGTGACTCGAAGCCCTGCCGATGCTCGACCCATTCAAATAGAAACGTTCGATACAACATTCATAGAATTGTTCAACTGAACAACAAACAAACAAACGTATTTGCATTGTGTATGTAGATTGTTGGTCTGACATGTACAATGTCTCCGGTACCCGTGCCACTTAGCGGCCATTTTTTTTTCTACATCACATAACATAATATACCATCACGACTGTATTCCCCGAAGGGTTAGGCAAAGGTGTAACAATGTACACCCACAGTTCGCCAGTATATTTAAGTCCCATGTAATAGGGGGTGAGCCTATTGCCACTCCGACCTGCTACTGAGAATTTCATAGAAAAACCCAATAACACTTTTTGCTCGACCTGGGAATCCAACCCAAGACCTCTAGCGTAGCAGTCGCGCTTAGGACCACTAGGCCAACGAGGCAGTTATTTTTATTCTATCTAACATTATAAATGCGAAAGTAAGTTTGTTTGTTACCTTTTCACACCTAAACGACTAAACTGATTACCACGAAATTTTGCTTTTTTAATTTTGCTTGTCAGGTGTACAGAAACGGACATAAGTACTGTTATCGAGGAAAATAATAATAATAATAGATGGCGCCACGTGTCTTTCGAATCATGATTAAATCTATATTAATATTATAACACTGAAGAACTTGTTTGGTTGAACGTGCTAATCTCAGAAACTACTGGTTCGAGTTTAAAAATATTTTTGTGTTGGATAGTAAATATATAGAGGAAGTCTATAGGCGCTACTAACAATAGGTGCGGAGCAGTAACCAAAGACGTAACTTAATTTCGGTGATAAAACCACGCGGAACTGCCTCGGTAGCCTAGTGGTCCTAAGCGCGACTGCTACGCTAGAGGTCTTGGGTTCGATTCCCAGGTCGAGCAAAAAGTGTTATTGGGTTTTTCTATGAAATTCTCAGTAGCAGCTCGGAGTTAGGATTTGTGCCCGGTTAATGGCAATAGGCTCGCCCCTTATTACATGGGACCCAAATATACCGGCGAACTGTGGGTGTACATTGTTACACCTCTGCCTAACCCTTCGGGGAATACAGGCGTGATGGTATAAAACCACGCGGACAAAGTCGCGAACACAATCTAGTTTATAATATAACCATGATGCATGATTGGACTCTATAATAATACCAGCCTATTATTATCCCACTGTACGACAAAGGCCTCTTTACATACAGAGAAGGCACGATCATTGATCACCACGCTTGCTCAAGGCGGATTGGCGATTTCAGTCTCACATTTTTTTTTTCAAATCGGACGAGTAGTTCCCGAGATTAGTGAGTTCAAACAGACGAAGTAACTCTTTAGCTTTATAGTAATGCAATAGTACGGATTATAGTTTAATGATAATGAGTCCAAATAAAATAATTACATTCACTTCGCCGATTTTAGCATACTCCCGAAAAGTATACAAAAAAAAAAAAAAAATCCGTCTCCACACTTACATACCCCACATTATTTCCAAGAAAGGTGGTTGAAAAAAAAAATTAAATTCTCCTTTGTTCCCGCTTGTAAGTGCCACTCTGAAATATCACTCACATCTGATATATGGCACTGAATCTGGGTTACTGAGTGAGCCAGAGTGCTTTCTGAGATATAACATCAGCTTGTGTGGGGCAAAGGCCTATTTTTGTCAAAAAGAAGTTTGGTCACCTGATTGCGTCAATGCGTGGTTACAGTTGTAGTCTAGTCGACTGACTGTTAAGCATAAGAGTCCTGAAGGTGTATCCTGAAACACTCTCCCTCAGTGAAATGACCTAGAACTGAGCTGTCATTACACGATAGCTGGAAGTTGACAGTTCAAACTCACTTCATCTAAATGGAATCAAAAATAAAATTACAGACCAGTACTACAGGTTCGCCAAGAGTCCGGCTTGCTCCTACGTCATCCCCACGAAGGTGGAAGTTCAAGAGGATTTGCGCCGGGCAACAAAAAAAATCAAGTAAGGCTGGCCAGAATTATCCGTTAGCGTTTTGCCCAGATCAGCCCATTTGATTGTAGGTTTAAAATATATGTTTTTAAGTACGTTATGTTACTCGAGTACCAAGCGCATTAAACGTCAGGGTGTTGCGAACTTATAAACAGTGATTCTGTACACCAACAAGTAATGAAATTAAAACATTTTAAGTAACCCTCGACAGAAGAATAAAGATCCCTACTGCAGCTAACAAAAGAGCTGATAACTTTGAAACGGCTGAACCGATTTTGATAAAAGAACCATTGCTAGAAACCTGCTTTCAAATAAAAAAAAAAACGGCATTCAAATCGGTTCACCCGTTCAAGAGCTACGGTGCCACAGACAGACACATAGACACGTTATACATGACACCTCTTTTTTAGAGTTGGCGGTTTGAAATAAAAGTTCCCAGCATCAATTTTTGCTCAACGTTAATATATTTGATGAGCAATATGCGTAGTTAACGAGTATGTCATGTGTTTTTACACACACCGTATATTTAAATAAAAACACAAAATAAAAAATTTGAAGTAACCCCCGACAGAAGAATATAAATCCCTACCGCAGCTTATAAAAGAGCTGATAACTTTGAAACCGCTGAACCGATTTCCACCAAACATAGCTCTGAATACTCCTGACTAATTCACCTATCAAACAAGAACAAACAAAATCAAAATCGGTTCATGCGTTCGGGAGCTACGATGCCACAGACACAGACCTTTTGTGTCGGCGGTTAAAAACAGCACAATCCCAATAAAACTGATCCCCTTGCAATACCACGTCCTACACATAAAGAAACGTGGCGATACATAAATATATGTTAATAAACTGCTTATGAAATAAGGACATCTACTAGCAAGCAAGCGTTACTGACTCATCCTGGACCAATACAACCTGATTTTGTGATCATGTGTCATGCAAACGCTCGTAAAATAATAATATGGACTTTGTTGATTTGGAAAAGGGACGGTAGTTTTTTTTTTTTTTTGGTGGGTGGTAAATCATCAAATAACTTCTCCCGCCCTGGGCGGGGCGGGAGGGAGTGTCAGACTTTTACTGACTAAAATCCACCCATGTTCCTTCTTGTGCCCTTTGCGTTCCGGGGGCGCGGTATCTCTTACGAACAACCCGCAGCCCCGCCAGGCATCGGCCCTCAGTGGCCCCTTCCCTTTGCTGACATCTCTTTGAGGCGCGCGTGGAACTCGAACGCGCCGTCGACACGGCATGGGACGGGAGTGAGGTGATGACGATGAAACGAGAGCAGAGAAAATATAAAACAGAATAGAATTCCAATTTATTCAAGTACTAGCGAACCGGCTTCGCACGGTTGTATTGGGGTCTTTTTGGATAGATTTTTTAAAAGAAATCTATAATAATATTAAGTTTATTTGTTTGGTTGAATGCGCTAATCTCAGGAACTTCTTGGCTAGTCTCCGTTGGGGTTAGCCGCCGTGACCGAAATCGGTCTGGGGTATTCAATTTGTAATATGTCATAATATATTGACGTGAAATTATACATAAATTATTTATTTACTAAACATAAAATTTACTTAAATAATAATTAAATTGCAAACTACGAGTATGTACAGTTAATACAAAAAGGAAGCTTATAGGGCATCAAAAAACTCATCCGCATCGCTGTCAATGGGACAAGTGCCCTTAAGGCTGGCAGCATTGCCACGTTGTATGGCAATGCTGATTCTTTGGTTCAAGAAAAGGCCAGCCCTTTGGTCGTGAAGTTTTAAATTAATTCGTAAGTTACCATAAAAGTTAAGTTTAAAGAAGAGCTCAGGAAGTGTAATGCCGTATTTTGTTTGCTTTAATTAATATACGGAAGGAGAAGCTTGGTAAATAAATGAATTGGATTGATTTAAACTGATCAACTAATCTTTGAAGATGGATTAAATAAATATATTTGATCATCTGTAGGCAGTGCTTGGGAAACCCTTTTGATAGCAAATATTTGTACGATGTGATGTATATTTTGTGTAGACCTTTAGGGAATAGGAAAGTCTGTTGTGTAATTTATATAGTGGCTAGAATAGATCATCTATCTATTTGTTTGTTTGTAATGAATAGGCTCCGAAACTACTGAACCGATTTTATTTCATACATTTTTTCACGAATAGATAGCTAAATTATTATAATATGATAAGTAACATAGGCTATATAACAACACGTTATGACTGACGGGGGGGGAGCAGTAACCAAAGACGTTACTTAACACGGGTGGAAATATCCACGCGGACAAAGTCGCGGGCAGAAGTTAGTTACAAAGATAAAGGAAGTTAAAAGACGTCCTGGGACATCTAGGAGGGTATTGGGAAGGATGTCCAAAACTGCCTCGTTAGCTTAGTGGTCTTGGGTTCAATTCCCAGGTCAAGAAAAAAATTTCATTGGGCTTTTCTATAAAATTCTCAGCAGCAACTCGGAGTTACGGTTTGCGGTTATAGGCAATAGGCTCGCCCCCTATAACATGGGACCTAATCATACACCTCTGACTAACCCTTTGAGGAAAACAGGCGTGCTGGTATGTATGCCGAAGTAACTAATAAGCGGACAAATTCGAGGACAAAAGCTATAATTATCATATTTCACCTCTACAAACATTGGAAGCAATACAGGCGTGATATTATTTAAGCTTATTATGATGCAAGCCACGTGAGGCTCCATGTAAATACGGTTTCATTAGTGCGCGGCCTATGAACACTTTGATCTTAATGTACACTTGTTCGGCAATGCTTTGACGTATGCGTTAATTTACTTTGATGGTATATTGTTTGTTATTCGACTTATTACATCTATATTCTGATCCTTTTGCAGTAATTACAAGAATTGTAAGCAGTCACGGAACGAAACATCGAAATTATTTTGTGCAAGTAATATGCTTAAAAGGACAGATTACGACAGGAACTAAAATATGACATAATGTAAAAATAAATACAAAATTAAAAATTTTAAGTAACCCCCGTCGGAAAAATAAAAATCCCTACCGCAGCTAACAAAAGAGCTCATAACTTTGAAACCGCTGAACCGATTTTCAACAAACATAGCTAAACACACTCCCGACTAAGATACCTTTCAAACAAAAGAAACTAAACCAAAATCGGTTCATGCGTTCGGGAGCTACGATGCCGCAGACAGACACACACACACACAGACACGTCAAACTTATAACACCCCGTTTTTGCGTCTGTGGTTAAAAATAAAAGAATATAATGGGACGGCAATTTGACACAACCAGGAAGACATCAGGCGTGGGACCAACAGTATTTCGAGGCACGGGGGTGTCACCCCACCAGCTTTCAAACTCCGGGCTGCTGCAGAGCAAATCCTAATGGAAAAACTCAATAACAATTTTTGCTCGACCTGGGATTTTGAACCCGGCTTTTTGGCTTTTTTGGCCCGTTGGTCCCGGCTGTCATTCGTAGATCTTTGACAGTCGTTACGGATAGTCAGAAGCCAGGAAGTCTGACAACCAGTCTAACCAAGAGGTATCGTGTTGCCTAGTAACTGGGTTGTGGAGGTCAGATAGGCAGTCGCTCCATGTAAAACATTAGTACCCAGCTGCATCCGGTTAGACTGGAAGCCGACCCCAACATAGTTGGGAAAAGGCTAAGTAGATGATGATGATGATCCTGGGATTTTGAACCCAATACCTCACACTTATCAGTCGCGCTTGCGACCACACATGCCAAAGGGGCATTTTTTCCTAAGTCATAGTAGATCCTAATATAAAAATTGTTCATTTTCATAAGTCGGTACTATCGCCCCCTGGCAAATAGCAAAAGAATTAAAAGTCAATCAGGATTTTCGGGCGTTTATCTGAATTCCTCTACAAGAACAATTTTTCTCGGAACATCTAATTGAATGGCTCTTAATACCTGTATATAATGCTACTTACGAGACCTTTTACGAAGCTTTGGAAAAATGTTTCATGATGAATTCTGGAAATTTTTCAAGTACATATAAATCTTTTGGTTTTGTTTCGGAATCTCATGATTTTTTGTCTAGCCTATTTTAAGGTGCTTAATTATTCACAGTCAAAGTCATTTATTTCAATAAGACTTTTAAAAGACACTTTTACACGTCAGTTACAAGAGACGAAAATAATAATATTGAATTTAATTGTCCACTCCAAAAGGTGGTTTCGTATTGAGAAGAAGGGGCATGAAAGTCCATACATACTCTTTTAAAAAATGCATTACAATAAATCATACATTTACAGTTGTTACAGTTATAAGTTGTACAGAGGTCCTAAGCGCGACTGCCACAATAGAGGTCTTGGGTACGATTCCCGGATCGAGCAAAGTGTTATTTGGTTTTACTACGAAATTCTCAGTTGCAGTTTGGAGTTAGCATTTGTGCCCGGTCAATGGCAATAGGCTCGCCCCCTATTACATGGGACTTAAAAACATACCGGTGAACTGTGGGTGTGCATTGGTATACCTCTGCCTAACCCTTCGGGGAATACAGGCATGTGTTCTATATTTTCTTGTTTAATATTTTTAGGTGGTTCATATTTTCAGTAGTTGGATTTTACGATAGTTATTGCTACTGCATTTTTGCTCATCTTTGGACCTACCCACTTCAGTACCTACAAAATGTTCACCCACCAATAGACACGCCTCGACAATAAAACTACAATGACGAAATTATTTTCTGCCAACTTGTCTTCTACCAACTTTCTGAGTTGCCATGTAAAATATTTTTCCCCATTTTTAGGAAAATGGCAAATTATCGTGCTTAATTTTTTTGCGTTTTGTACTTATCTTAGAAGTTAACAGTGGTTTTTTTAATTTTAATTTTAGTTACATCGTGTTTACATTTTTTAAATTATTTAACTATAGTACCGGTACAAATGATTGTGAAACGTTTTTTTTTTAATAGTGCATATGGAATTTCTTGCCCATTCTTCTCCATACGACACTACCTTTTGGAAGGGGTAACCAGATTCAATCCTCTTTCTATCATCATCATCATCTACTTAGCCTGTTCCCAACTATGTTGGGGTCGGCTTCCAGTCTAACCGGATGCAGCTGAGTACCAGTACTTTACATGGAGCGACTGCCTATCTGACCTCCACAACCCAGTTACTAGGCAACACGAACCTCTTGGTTAGACTGGTTGTCAGACTTTCTGGCTTATGACTATCCGTAACGACTGTCAAAGATCTACGAATGACAGCCGGGACCAACGGCTTTACGTGCTTTCCGAGGCATGGGGGTGTCACACCATTAACTTCCAAACTCCGGGCTGCTACTGTGCAAATCCTAATGGAAAAACCCAATAACACTTTTTGCCCGACCTGGGAATCGAACCCGGGACCCCACGTATGCAATGTACACCCACGGTAATACTTTGCTCGAACTAGGAATCGAAGCCAAGACCTCTAATGTAGCAGTAATGCTTAAGACCGCTGAGCTAACAAGGCAGTCAAATAAATTCAAATCATTTATCACCAGACATAGTCCTGGTACTACATATTTTTATCATTAAGTTTTTCATTAGAAATAAATTAAAAATTGACATTCAAAATGAAGTAAAAAGAAATTAGAAATAGGTAATATTAAAAATATAAATTATAAATTACAAAAATATAAATTAGATTTCAGTAAACCTTGGTTGCCACGACTTGTTCATGTATGGGTGACAATTTTTAATATCCATATTGACATTTGGGTGTTAAACCCAAAATCCAAACCGATTTTTTAACACAATTTGAAAGAAGCGAAGGCTGCATAACACGCCCAAATATTCACAAGCGCACACAATACCCTACTTTTTTAGGGTTCTGTACCTAAAAGGGAAAAACGAAACCTTTATAAGATCACTTTTCACAAAGGTTTCGCAATTTCCATGGGAGTTTGGAATTGGAATTTTGTAACAATGTTAGATCTAGATAACACACAAACATGGCGCTAGTAAAAAAATACAGTTGCATTTATTCTGCGGATTGTTTTAATGCTAAATAAAAATTTTGAAAACCTTTTCATGATAATTTCATTATTTGACATGATATTGGTTATAACATTATTTTTACTTTTACTATTTTATTTTTTATTCAATTTTTCTATTTATTAATTTTTATTTTATTTTGCTTCTGTTGATATGCAAATGTTGTATTTTTTATATCATTGGATAGCAAACAAGCCAACGGCCCACCTACTGATAAGTGGTCACCACTGACTATAAACATCTGCATTACCAGAAGCCTTGCACATGCGTTGCCATCCCAGAGTCAAAGTTAATATGTCTCATGTGCCTGTAATTACACCGGCACCCATACCCTTCAAACTGGAACACAGCAACGCTGCTTTTCCGCAGAAATAGTTATACTGTTAGTAATTCCCCGGACGAGCTCTTTCATAAAGAGCACTAGTATTTACTGTGTAGTTCGGTATAATTTGAAAAACCTTTTTATATATTTCTTTACATTTTCACGGTAAAAAAAATTCCGACCCTGGCAACCCAGCGAACTCAGAACCTCGCTAACTACATAATCCGGGACGTTAGTTAGTTAGTTGTTATAATTCGATGCGATCGGTCCATTCGGTCTCAGCGCTTGCGGATTACTATTTCTTACTCATCCTTATTTTATTTTGAGGCTACTTTGTTTTATATGTCCGTTTAAATGTTGGTATTTTTAGTAAAGATTCAGAATTTTTTTTTGTAGTAAAAGTTAGAGGTCTGGCAAGGCCCCACGAGGTGGACCGACGAGGTTTGAAGGGTGCCGATGTAATTACAGGCACATTAGATATTTCAACTTTGTTTCTGAGATGGTAACGCATTTGCATGGCCTCTGGTATTGCAGATGTCTATAGGCAGCGGTGCCCATATAACATCAGGTGGGCCGTCGGCTTGTTTGCCATCCAAAGATGTTTAAAAAAACGTATCGGTTACAAGTATGCTTAAGCTGAGATGCGGACCTTTTTTGGCCTTGGACAGGTCTTTTTTATTTCCTCTTTGTATCCTATTTTATTTTATGATATACTTCCTGTGTGGGTTTAAAATAAATAGTTTTCTTCTTTCTTTATAAGTGCCTACACCCAGACCCCAGAACAAACTTATACTGCCGGGGCTGCGGGTTGTTCGCAAGAGATACCGCGCCCCCGGAACGCAAAGGGCACAAGAAGGAACATGGATGGGTTTTAGTCAGTAAAAGTCTGACACTCCCTCCCGTCCCGCCCAGTGCGGGAGAAGTTATTTGATGATTTCCCACCCACCAAAAAAAAAAAAAAGAACGAACTTATAGGCACGTAACATATTTTAACTTTGCCTCTGAGATGACAAGTACGATATCCCTGTACGTACAAACATGCCTCTATGTCTCTTTAGCATGGCGGTTAGAAAATCCCTTTGTGTTTCTGCAATAGTCGGATCCTGCGTAGGTAACGTTTAATTAACCGTTACCTGGATTTTCAGACTATTCTATCAAAATCCACAAGCTATAATCCGCTAGTAGTTTTTTACTCACGAAAATAGACATTTCTGATGATATGCTAAGACCGTTCTAGTAATAATAATACTTACTAAATACTAAGATATCTGACCTCCACAACCCAGTTACTGGGCAACACGATACCTTTTGATAAGACTGGTTGTCAGACTTCCCGGCTTCTGACTATCCGTACCTACTGTCTGAATGAGAGCCGTAACTAACGGCTTAAAACAATCAACCACCAAAATAAGGAGTCAACCACATTAATAAAAAATGTAAACCTATTAACCATAGTGATGTATAAAAATAAAGGAGAAATAAAAATTCATTTTGCGTACTAATGAAGTTTCAAAGCCTTGCAATTAGCGACTGAGTTATTTTGCGGAAAAACGCAATTAAGGATGGGCGGGAGGCCGAAGGCCGAATGGTTTGTCCCCCCTATCGTTTCCTCGGCCTATTGTTCGGCCGCTGAAAGGAACTAATCGAGTGCTAAGATTGCACGTGGACTCCGTTTTATTTTGTTCCGTTATTTGGTAGGTCTCTGCTGGTATTGTGACTTAATTTTAAACAATGATGGTTGGCCGGAATTCAGATTCTCACCTAATTTGAATGCACGGTAGTAATGTAATAATGATTTATTGATTGTATAAAACATATAATTTAATTTAATAAAGAGATAACTTTTATAAGTCTTCAAGTGAAGTAAGTCCAAGTCTTCGTATCTTTTACTTGCGACGTCTGCGTAAATGTGGGTACCGAGTGTCGGTTATTATATGCGAAATTTCAGAATGTGATGTTCAGTAGCACTGCAGTAGAACTGCCTCGTTAGCCTAGTGGTCATAAGCGCGACTGCTACGCTAGAGGTCTTGAGTTCGATTCCCAGGTCGAGCAAAAATTGTTATTGGGTTTTTCTATGAAATTCTCAGTAGCAGCTCGGAGTTAGGATTTGTGCCCGGTTAATGCCAATAGACTCGCCCCCTATTACATGGGACCTAAAAACATACCGGGGAACTGTGGGTGTACATTGTTACACCTCTGCCTAACTCTTCGGGGAAATACAGGCGTGAACATATGTACGTATGTATGTTCCGTAGTTTAGTCGTAAAAAAATAACAAACAAACAAACTTACTTTTGCATTTAAAATATTAGTTTAATTAATAATTATGACATTATAATTAGACCTAGTTTTGAGGCTGGCTTTTGCTTTGTGTTGGTAAATTCTCGTCGTGTACGCAGTTGTAATGGAACAAAAACCATTTTACAAAAAAGTCAACCTCCTTCAAAAACTAAAAAAACACACTCACTCACGCCTGTATTCCCCGAAGGGTTAGGCAGAGGTGTAACAATGTACACCCACAGTTCGCCGGTATTTCAAAAACTAAAAAGTGAAAAATTACTTTAGCTTTGGAAGTCAACGAGCTCAGGGGAGAAAGTTGCCGTGTCGACGGCGAGTTCGTGTTCCACGCGCGCCTCAAAGAGATGTCAGCAAAGGAAGGGGCCACTGAGGGCCGATGCCTGCCGGGGCTGCGGGTTGTTCGTAAGAGATACCGCGCCCCCGGAACGCAAAGGGCACAAGAAGGGACGTGGGTGGGTTTTAGTCAGTAAAAGTCTGACACTCCCTCCCGCCCCGTCCAGGGCGGAGAAGTTATTTGACGACTTCCCACCCCCCAAAAAAAAAAAAAGGGGAGAAACTTGTTATTTTTCACTTTTAGTTTTTGAAGGAGGTTGTGTTTTTTGTAATAAAGTTTTTATTTTTCGCTTTTTAGTATCAATTTCCTGTCATCCAAATCCATGAAGGAACAGTTATACCACGTAAGTTAACAAGACACCACTTAAAAGTCACAAGAAAGCAGAATACGCTAATTCGTTTACTTGGATGACATATTTTTTTCAATAATTTAATTTTTTTACCAATCTACTGAACCTATTTCGATAAAATTTATATTGGACCACCTTTGACGTAAGACTTATCAAACAAAACGGAATCATCAAAATCGATTCATAATTGGCAGAGATGACGCGTAACACACATACAAAAAAACATATAGACTAATTGATAACCTCCTTTTTTTTTAATTTCTGAGCGTTACATACAAGCTAGAGACACATTCAACTTCGAAAACATCTTTACTAATCATTTATTCTAATCATCACTGCCCCATTGCAAGCACGACTGTTGAGCGTGGGACCCTGGTACGTTATTGGATTTTCTATAAGAAATTTCTCAGTAACAGCCCGGAGTTTGAAGTTAGTGGTGTGACAACCCAGTGCCTCAGAGAGCACATAAAAAGTCGTTGGTACTGACTGCCTGATCTCTGCCAGGTTGTGTCGGATTGCCGTCCCACCGGTCTATGAGAGTTAGGGAAGAGGGAGAGCACCTGTGTTTGCGCACACACTTGTGCACTATAATATCTCCTGCGTACTTGGCTAGTCTGCATTAAGATTTGCCGTCCGTGACCGAAATCAGTCTGTATATTTTGTGTATTTTTTTTTTTATTCTAATCATTTTCTGGAAAGCCGAAAACGAATACCAAAAAATATTTTTCTAGCCGAGGACAAAAGCCGAAAGCCGAACACGCCTCAACACTAGTGACCTTATTATTCTAGTGAACGACGAACTCTCGCCTCTTGTTATTTATTTCTAAATTCTCGACGTTTTTTGACAGAAATTATAAATAATATGGCGGATTTATTTTGATTGTGAAATATATAATACCTAGTCATCATTTTTGGTATGGACATTTAATGGATGGAGTATTATAATGATGCCAGAAGGCTAATTGGTTATTTAGTGTAAAATTACTTAGTTTTGCATCATTATTAGAATTATTTACAATTCCTATGAAGGACGACAGTCAACAAATATTTGGTTTAAACGATTAGTATCTAATTACTAGCATTTTCCTGCGACTTCGTCTGCGTCCATTTTAATATTCTATCTCACGGACACTGTACACTTTTCCGGGTTAAAAAGTATCCTATGTATTAACACACACTACAATCTATCTCTATGTTAAATTTCATCCAGATCCGTTTAGCCGTTTAAGCGTGAAAGAGTATCAAATATCCATCGGATGGATGGATATTTGTTACACGTTGCACGTCACGTCCTATCACGTCAAAATTCACCATTTAATGAATTATTTTCGGGAAGATATAAAAACAAGACCAGATGCGTTCTGGAAAAAAATAAAATCTTGAGACACTTTAACTCCAAAAACATGCAAATTCGAGTCATAAAATTAGTTTGTTCATCGTTTCTTTTACAGAGCGGCTTGCAAACCCGTGATATACATACATAGGCCGTAATTTATCAATATTTAAGCATATTCGATACATTATCTCTCTACATAAAATTCGGGGGGACCTTTGCGCATAGAAATGGTCTGTTTAATATAAAATTATTGCTGTACTGGGCTACCCTTAATCAGTATTGTAGGGTAAGCAAGAGTCTAAGTAATGTGCTGTGTTCGCAAAAATATGGGGTGCCAAAATTTGTAGTAAATTTGATTTTTTTTCCCGATTTTTGAATTTTTCACTCTAAGATGTTTGGTTTATCGTAGAAGCGTAAACGCTTCTACGATAAAGAAATATACCCTAAAGGGTATATTTCTTTTTTTTTCATCTGATTCTTGCTTTTTCTTGTGGATGTATGTAAAGACAAAATTGTTTTATGTAAAATCCTGCGCGTTGATCCAGGTCTCCCATCCATGTTCCTTCTTGTGCCTTTTGCATTCCGGGGCCACGGTATCTCTTACGAACAACCTGCAGCCCCGGCAGGCATCGGTCCTGTGTGGCCCCTTCTAAAATTGCTGACATCTCTTTGAGGTCTAAAGTACGGAAACTGCTACCAAAGATCGAATTTGTTTAAGTGCTCTCTTATTATCCCCAATTCGTGCGTCCCAGTACATCAAATCAGTACATTCTATCACACAATGTATTGTGTAAAAATCAACTAAGCTGTTAATCCATAGCACCAGCCGGTTTATTTTATACAAACACTAGCTTCTGCTCGCGACTTCGTCCGCGTCAAAGTTATTGTCCCATGGGAATCGTAAATTTTTCCGTAATAAAAAGTATCGTATGTGTTATTCCACACTTCAGTCTATCTTAGTGCCAAATTTCATTCCGATCCGTTCACCCGTTTAAACGCGAAAAAGTAACAAACATCCTGCCATCCATCCATACTCACAAACTTTCGCATTTAGAATATTAGTAGGATCCCTTGGTGGTGGTGGTATAGACAAGCTTGCATGTTTGTGTGTTTGTTGAAACGCGCTATTCAATGGAACTAGATATCATAGCCAGATTCATGAGGAATAAATAGTCTATAGACTATGGTTATAGTAGTCTATGCTATATTATAACTATACGCTACGACACACGGGAGCGGAGCAGTAACCAAAGACGTATCTTAACGCGGGTGAAAATAACCATGCGATTGAGATTTTCACAGTACTACTGCTAAATTAACAAGTCCTCGTAAAGTTCAAAAACCGAGAGCCAACTCCCCACAATATCTTCCTCATCCTCTTATAGAATAATTCAGTACTATGACGTCACATAATTCAGGAATCCCGTGTAAAATAAAAACATTACCTTTAAATATTTATCACTTACGCCACATAAATAACCGCCAGACATATTTACATCCCTCTGAGGGATGAAAAAACCGAATTAGGAGAACATAAGAACAATAATCTTATCAAAATAGGAGCCATCATGGGCCCGTCAGCAGAAAAAGCAATTTTAATCTGCCTAATGTCGAAAGCCCGTTTACACTGTTCGATGTTGCGGGCGTTCGGCACCATGCTGCATACATTTCGTACGTCAATTAGCAATGCTATGTACAGGGCCGGATTATCTGTTAAGCAGTTTTAGCAAATACCTACAGGCTCCGCATCGGATTGGGGCCCCGAGCTCGAGCATAATGGAAAATTTTACTTCGGGTGAAAATTAAATTTGAAGAGATTTGTATGTAAAAGAAAAATAAGTATCATACTCCATTTCTTTCATTTATATAGTGTGACAGCATACTATTACAATGTAATAAAGAAAACCGAGGAGTATTTAATTATGGATAAAATAAAGAAGCCAAGAGACGTACCACAATGCGGGGCCCCGACGCAAAGTGCCCCGACATGGTTAATACGGCCCTGAATGTGCTCCGGCGTTTGTGTAAATACATGCATATGAGAGCTTATTAGTAACACGTGTTGAATGAGTTTTTGATGTCCTGCAACGTTCCTGCCCCACCCCCCTTTTATAAAAGCTCCTTCACAAAGAGCTAATACTACTATTTTTTTTAATATACATTTAAAAACAAAACAGAAAATGTAAAAAAAAAATCCCTTTTTCACATGATTCTGGAAACGACAATATTTGTTTTTTAAAATTTTTAACACCAATCTTGAGCCTTAAAACGTCGAGCCAATCGTAATCTTATCGTGTCGTATCTTGTAAAACGTCCCCCATACTTCATTTACGTCTGTCTTACCGCTACCCAATGATCATGGGTTTTGTTTGTATTGAAGCAGAATTACTGATTCTGCACTTTCGTCCCTTATAAGTCATGTCATCGGGAATTGTTTGGGTTGTTTTAAAATCTAGGTTCTTCTAGCTAACTAGTAATGAGAATTGTTTAACCAACTTCAAAAATAATTAGGCTATCAATTCGTCTGTATGTTTTTTGTTGTATGTATGTTACGCGATATCTCCGCCAATTATGAATCGATTTTGATGATTCTTTGTTTGTTTGATAGGTCATACTTCAAAGGTAGGCTTCATATAATTTTATCGAAATTGGATCAGGAGTTTAGTAAAAAAGAAACTGCAAAAAATGTGTCATCCAAGTAAAATAAATTAGCGTATTCGGCTTTCTTGTGACTTTTAAGTGGTGTCTTGTTAATTTACGTAGTATAACTGGTCCTTCATGGATTTGGATGTCAGGAAATTGAAACTAAAAAGGATCATAGCAGGCAGTTTAGTGGTATCTGCCAACCCCATAGCAAAAAGACGTGAGTATACATAAACTCAACAAATGGTACTTTTGAACGTCATTTACATACATAAGCACCTTTTAATGTTCTAATTGAAATAAACAATTTGACTTTAACTTTGATTAAGAAGAAGTTAAAACCTTCCTTTCTTCAGGTTTGAATTTTCTTCACTCACCTTCAAGTCCTCCCATTAACACCTACCAAGAGGAGCTTCCTCCCTACCATCACCTCTGCTGACCCCGCCACTAACTGCGCGTTGACTGGCGTGGATAGATGGCGACCATTTGTAGGTACTACGGCGGATACCTGTATAGTGATGGGGTGGGGAAGTTATCGATATCGATAAAAGTAATATTGGTCTTTTATAAGTATCGTGAAACGTCAAATATGTATATAATAAGTGATTAGGTATTATAAAAATCACCGCTTGTTGTTTTTCTTTCTAAAGAGTAACAAAATTAAATAAATGAATGAATGATACTTTTGTGAATATAAATGTGGATGGATGGAGAGGAAGAGGGAGGCCAAAGAAAAGATTGATAGATTGTGTGAAGAATGATATGAAAGAAAAGGGAGTCAGTGATAGCATAACGGTTGACAAGACGGCGTGGAAGAAGAAAATGTATTGTGTCGACCCCAATTAATATGGGTTTTTTTTCAGGGATGGCAAATCAGCAAATGACTTGAGGGAGTGTCAGATTTCTACTGACAAAAACCCATCCATGTTCCTTCTTGTGCCCTTTGCGTTCCGGGGGCGCGGTATCTGTTACGAACAACCCGGAGCCCCGGCAGGCATCGGCCCTCAGTGGCCCCTTCCTTTGCTGACATCTCTTTGAGGCGCGCGTGGAACACGAACGCGCCGTCGACACGGCAACTTTCTCCCCTGAGCTCGTTGACTTCCAAAGCTAAAGTAATTTTTCACTTTTTAGTTTTTTTCACAGAAGGAGGCGAAAGTAACATGGGTTAAGGGCAGGAAGATGATGATGAGTTAATGATACTTTTATTTGCTAGAATATTACAATAGATAAATATGCAAAAGTAAGTCTGTCTGTCTGTTTTGATGAAATTTTGTATCCTGAGAGAAGACATAGACTACTTTATCTTCTGCGACTTTGTCTGCGATAACCGACCTGCTATTTTCATTTGTTAGAGAGCAACTTGCAATACAAAAGTTAATAAAAGCTATCCCACCTCTATTCCTTTCATCGATATCTCAACACAATCACTCACATCACTAAACTAGACAAAGGGCCGGCGATTTGTTTCTCAAAATGTTTTTTTCCTTGATTCCCCGTAGGAGAGGTTTTATTTCTCTTATTTCAACGAGATTTATATTTTCCGACGCCATTTTATTGGACAATAAGTATCTGATAGAAATGATCGTAATATTAAAAACCGTTGAAAAGGTGTCTAGCAACCCAGGTACAGATAAAGTAGCGTGGTTGTGATCGGGTTTGAAGGGTATGGGTGCCGGTGTAATTACAGGCACATGAGACATTTCAACTTTGTCTCTGGGATGGCAACGCATTTGCAAGGCCTCTGGTATTGCAGATATCTATGGGTAGTTGTGACCACTTAACTTTTGAAGGACGGTCGGATTGTTTGCCATCCAATGACATAAAAAAAAATATTTTAATCATTTATACAGGGTTATTTGTAAAACAATGACAACTATGCAGGACTGTATTACTATCATCATAAACAACAACTTTTGTTCTATAAATTTTTACAGAATCAAGCAACGCAAGCGCATCGAAGCGAATAACCGACTGATGGATTTCCGTAAAATTGTAAATAGGTCAAGTACAAACACCCCCGCCGCCCTAACCCCGCTCCCCTCGCTATTTTACTAGCGCTTTCGTTTGCTTCGCATAGACTTCGTAACATTTAGAGCGTTCAATTTAAATGTTTTTATTTTTGTATGAAAATCTGATGAACTAAAATATGAAAATTTTTAAATGTCATAGAACAAAAGTTGTTGATTATGATGTTAGTAACATAGTCCTGAGAGGTTGTCTATGTTTTACAAATAACCCTGTATACTAACAGACTTGATAATTTTTGTGATACATTTTTGGATAGTAGGCGCCAGGAGTCGTGAGCACAAACTTCAAGTTAAGTCCGACTGACAGACCAATCGCGTGCAGCGTCGGCGCCCCAATAAAACCCAGAAAACAACCCAAAAATTAACTTAACGTTTGTGCTCACGAGTCGTCCGCCTAAATATCAATTATCTTAAATACAGACTTAGTCACGGAACATGATTGCCTACGTCCTTATCCAAATTGCGAGCTACCTCCTTGTCTTTCATTACTGTCGGTTCAGTGGTTTTGCCGTCAACAAGTGACAACCAGACAAATAGTCAGAGTTTATTATTACCAAAGAACTACTCATATCCATTCTTTTACCAAATCATACTCTTCTCGTCAAATATCCAATCTATAATTTAAAATGGAACTTTCCTACTATAAGGTAACGAAACAAAAGTTTTCAAAGTACAAGCTATTTCACTTAGGGGGCGCTAGTGTGGCACGAGTCGAGTATAATTGAAATGGGTTCCGTAGAATATTGAAATAGCCCTGAATTATTTATTTTGGTTCACGGAGTAGGGACTAGTTTTGTACCCCGAGTATGTGTAATTGTGGGTTGTTTTATAAGGTGAGCGATTCTGGGGTGCTTGTGAGTTTAGGTTTTTGTGGAATAGGTAGTGTATACTCGTCTTTAGGGTGACGAGGTGTATAGGTACATACATAAACTCACGCCTATTTCCCATGATATGGAAGTAGGCGGAAACCGCAGAACGCCACCTGCTACGATCCTTACAAACTCCTTTCGCCTCGTCCACGTTCATACATCTAGTCATACAAGCACGCCGGTTACGAGTACTGCGCACCTGACCTCTCTAAAGCACCAATAAAGTCAGAGCTATTTTCTATATTAAGCATTTTTGAAAATCCAAAATATGAATACAAAAACCACCTCATTTTCTTCTGCTGCAAGACATTCATTGCTTTCTGTTTAACAGAATTCTTAGCTGGCTCTTATTAACCGACTTCAAAATGGAGGACGTTATAAATTCGGATGATTATGTATTATTTTTTTCAATGTATGTTCGGGCATAACTCCGTCGTGTGTAGACGGATTTGCAAAATTCTTTTTTGTTTGAAAGGAGTTTATTCCGAAATGGTCCCATTTAAATTTCATATAGACCTGATGATGGATTCCGGAGACAGACAACGGAACTCTTCAAAAATTACAGAAAATCAACCGCAATTGCTGCTATCGCATAGATATGCATTGTTGTTTGATGGGTCATTATACTTAAGAGGTGATCGCATATACATTTTGTCGAAGTTGGTTAAGTATTTTGATAAAACAATTTAAATAACTTTAAAAAATATGTCTTGGGTTCGATTCCCAGGTCGAGCACAAAGTGTTATTGGGGTTTTCTATGAAATTTTCAGTAGCAGCTCTAAGTTAGTATTTGTACCCAGTTAATGGCAATAGGCTCGCCCTCTATTACATGGGACCTAAACATACCGGTGAAATGTGGGTGTACATTGTTACACCTCTGCCTAACCCTTCGGGGAATAAAGGCTTGATGGTATGTATGTAAGAAATATGTCATCCGACACATGGGAGAGAAGCAGTAACCGAAGACGTAACTTAATGCGGGTTAAAAAAACCACGCGCACGAGGTCGCTGGCAGATGCTAGTTACTACATAAAATCCTATACATAAAACATATCTATACAGGGTTATTTGTAAAACATAGACAACCTCTCAGGACTATGTTACTAACATCATAATCAACAACTTTTGTTCTATGACATTTAAAATTTTCTCATATTTTAGTTCATCAGATTTTCATACAAAAATAAAAACATTTAAACTGAACGCTCTAAATGTTACGAAGTCTACGCGAAGCAAACGAAAACAATAGTAAAATAGCGACGGGAGCGGGTTTAGGGCGGCGGGGGTGTTTGTACATGACCTATTTACAATTTTACGGAAATCCTTCAGTCGGTCATTCACTTCAATGCGCCTGCGTTGCTTGATTCTGTAAAAATTTAAAGAACTAAAGTTGTTGTTTATGATGATAGTAATACAGTCCTGCAAGGTTGTCATTGTTTTACAAATAACCCTGTATACATACGTACCCGTATAATTAAGAGTTTGTATCCTTGCACATTGCCACCAGCTCCTCTAACAAGCTTCCATTCCACAATACACCGGTCAGGAGTCACGCTACCCTCAAAAAGCCAACAATTAAGCTAAACACACGAGCCTGTATCAAATTCATGCTGCATTCAATGCGGCGTACTCGCTACAGACCGCAGAGAGGCAGTCATTTTGACCGCTTGCACATTACAATTCAAATTGTGGCTTTATAGAGCAGTATAGCTCAGTAAGTATAGATAGACAATGGTATTGTAAAAGCTGAGAGCGATATAGCAATTTGAGGCTATGTTTAGGGAGATAATTGAAATAGTTTAGGGTACTTGGTAGAGTGAACCAATGTGACTGATTTAACGAAGGTAATTATTTTTTATCTAGATTTTGCTGGATGGGAAACCATCAATTGAATTTCCCCGCCCTGGGCGGGGCGGGAGCGAGTGTCAGACTTTTAATGACTAAAACTCACCCATGTTCCTTCTTGTGCCCTTTGTGTTTCGGGGGCGTGGTATCTCTTTCGAACAATCGCTGACATCTCTTTTAGGCATAGGTGGAACACGAACGCGCCGTCGACACGGCCTGTCGTTATACAACGTACGAACGGTAAGCTAACCTTTGCTCACCGTCCACAGGCCCGCGTCTACGGTAGCCGGGAGTCTAGGGTCTAGAGTCTAACTCCGAGCTGCTACTAAGAATACTTACCCTTATACTCGTACCTATATATCATCATATATTACCTATTCCATGTGACACTAGATCATAAAAGTACTGTCCCACTGCAGCTTACAAGCCTCTTCACATATAGAGATGACAAGAGCATTTTACAACACGCTTGCTTAAGATGGATTAGCAAATTCAAACTCATGATGGTTTCCCTTACCGATGTCAGTGATGTCCAAGATAAACTTAGAAAGTACATATGAATTGGAAAAGTCCCATATGCTCTTGCAACCCCATGCATGAGAGGCATGCTTCAATCACTGGGCTACCACGTTATTTGGATTTGAGATTTATAAATATTCATAATTCTATCGTGACTTGGTCCGCGTGGATATTTTCATCCGTGTTAAGTAACGTTTGTGTTACTGCTTTCCTACCGTGTGTTGCAGCGTGATGTTATATAGCCTATGACATTCACAAATAACGTGGCTTTCGTAGGGTAAAAGAACTTTCAAAATCGGTTCAGTAGATCCAGAGATAACCCCTTACAACCTCACAAACTCATAAACTTTACCTCTTTATAATATTAAGTATAGATAACTAACAAGATCCATCTCCTAAACTAAATCGAGATGATACAGCATATTAATAGCTTCGTTGCCACACACGTCCATCATCGGCCATCGTGTACACGCTACCCCCACATATCTCAGGTGCTGCTAGACATGTAAACAGTATTCTTAATTAACAGCGGCAAAGAGTGGGGAGTTTATGTGAATCATGACTGATAGCCGGCATGTGCGCATTGCGTAGGACAGAGAAAGGCGTGGAGAGGGTTTAGTCATTTACGAATTGGTTTATGGAGAATTTCTTCTTGTTGTCAATTAGACGTTTTACACCGTGGACATAGACAGCGGATGATAAAGAAGTTTGTACAAAAATAGGGGATGCCATGTTTTCATATGGTGCTAATATGTTATCGGGACTGAATCAGAATGGAGACTACCCAACCAAGGATATTATTATAGTGCACAAGTGTGTACGCCAACACAGGTGCACTCCCTCTTCCGTCACTCTCATAGTCGGACGGTTATTCGACACTACTATGGAGAGATCGGGTGCAAAGTATTAATGCTCAGTACCTACCTAATATCCGTCAATACTTTTTTAATATCATTGGGTGGCAAACAAGCTGTCTCTCCACCTGATGTAAAGTGGTCACCTCTGCCCGACACTGCTTTGCGGCAGATATAGGTTTGGTGGTACTTCACAAAGAACTCTACTATTTTTCTTTTCAAAAGCTTACATTTAAAAGCACCCCACTATATTGGATAATTTCATATTACGCTTTCGACTCCACGCCACTCGTAGTTCTATCTCATTACGACGCTGTAATAAACCGGGGTGTGCAGTACGTAATTTGTGTCTTTTGATATTATGTACACACTTTGTAAATGTCTACCACACACGTATGTCCGACGTTCCCTTACGGGGTAAGCAGAGGTTTTAGTTGCACGAATATTACGATCTCAGGTCACTGGTTTATTGGCTAGTTTAATTAAGGGGACTTTGCTGATAGCGTGCTCCATACAAAAGTATTCTAGTCATGTTTCGGTAAATAAGGTATTGAACTCGATGAAATTTTGCTCATAGAATTTGGACATAAAATAATTGTCTCTGACTTCTTAAACTAGCGTTCTTCGGTTAATCGTTCATTTGGCCGAAAGTTCTTCGATGAATTGTTTGTTTGGGCAAATGTTCTTCAGGCTAAGTTTAGGCTTTCATTTGGGCTAATATTCTTCGGGTAATTGTTCATTTGGGCAAACATTCTTCGGGCAATCGTTCATTTGGACCTACTTTTTTGGGTCAGAAGTTAATTCAGCCAAACGTTCTTCGGGCAAGTGAACATCGGCCAATCGTAACGTGACTCTTTTTTTCTTGTAATGATGTTAAAAAGTACCTTTTTACAGTCAAATAAAAAAATGTATAATAATATGACTTTAACTTTATCTAGACAACAACAACATTCCATCACGCCTGTATTCCCCGAAGAGTTAGGCAGAGGTGTAACAATATACACCCACAGTTCGCCGGTATGTTTAGGTCCCATGTAATAGGGGGCGAGCCTATTGCCATTAATCGGGCACAAATCCTAACTCCGAGCTGCTACTGAGAATTTCATAGAAAAACCCAATAACACTTTTTGCTCGACCTGAGAATCGAACCCAAGGCCTCTAGCGTAGCAGTCGCGCTTAGGACCACTAGGCTACCGAGGCAGTCTTTATCTAGACATCTATACAAATTGAAGTGTCTGTTTGTAATTTCAAATTACAAGCTTTTCGCTAAATGCATATGAAAGTATATATAGTACTAACATAAATAAAACAATTTTTTAATTTTTTGTCTGTGTGTGTCTATTTGTTCCGGCTTATCTCCGAAACGGCTGGACCAATTTTAACGGTACTTTCACTCGCAGATAGCTAATGTTATGAGAAGTAACTTAGGCTTTTTATTTTTTTATTTACTTAAATTAAAAAAAGAGGGTTGTGCGAAAATAAAATTGCAACCAATAAAATAATGAACGCGAACGAAGTCGCGGGCAACAGCTAGTGAGTAAATAAAAGTAGTACCTAGATATTACTTAAATTTGTTTTAGATAGAATATTGACTGTCGGTTCGTCAGTTCTGTAAACAAAGGTCTACGTACGAAATGATCAGTATCCAGTGCCCGGAGTGTAACGAACAAATATTTGTGTGACGTCATTGCACCTTTGTTGCCAAGTACCGACAACAAACCAGGTTGGATAGTGTAAAGTTTAATTTGTTTTGTTTGGACTGTTGTTGTTTTGTTGAGTTATGTTGGTAGGAAGTAGTTATAACTAAATTGTGTTTTGTGCTTTTAATACCTTTGTTATATTATGATTATTCCTTTCCCTTGGTTTTGATTGTACCTACCGTTAATCTCAAATCTCAAATTTTTATTGCAAATCTTAGAAATGCTATGGTTGCAAGCGCGAAGTTTTGAGTTTGGTTCTCCGATCGGGGTAAGTGTGAAATTTCTTAGTAGCAGCCGGGAGTTTAGAAGTTGGTGGTGTGACACCCCCGTGGCTTGGATACTTGTAAACGCCGTTGGCCCTTTGTCTGATCCCTCCCCGGCCCTTTTGTGTTTAGTTGAATAAAGCGTAATGCAGACGGCTCACCTTTATCTTCTCCACTTGTAATTTAATTTACCTACTTTCCATGCGACGATTTTATTTAATATACTTGTCAAATTGTGAGTTATCGCCGTTATTCATATTCATTTTTGGGTCTCTTTGGCGGAATGAAGGAGACGGGGGGCGTCGGCGCCCAAAAATTCATTCATTCCGCCAAAGAGACTCAAAAATAAACTTGAAATTTGTGCCCACGGCTCGTGCCGGTTACTATACCTGGCACTATTTGGACAATAATATTCAGGTGTACGATTGCCCTAAAAAACAAGGAAAACTTTTGTAAAAAGAATTACAATTATGAATGTTTAAGACTTTTTTTGCTATCGCTACGCTCGCCTTTGAGTTGTACGCGCTAACTGTCGATACGTTTCTTCTCTTTGTTGAGTATGCAATTGCTACAGCTCATTCCTCCTTCTGATAGCGGCTTCGCTGCGTATCGCTGGTTTGATTCCCGCACGGACCAAATATATTTATATATTATATATATATATAAATATATTTGTCAATGCATGGCAAACGAGCCGACGGTCCACCTGATGTTAACTGGTCACCGGTACCTATAGACATCAGCAATACCTACCAGAGGTCTTGCATGTGCGTTGCCATCACAGAGACAAAGTTAAAATGTCTCGCGTGCCTGTAATTATTAGGCACACATGCCCCTCAAGCCGGAACACAGCAACGCTGCTTTGCGGCAGAAATAGTTATACCATGATCTGGTCTCCGAGTTCTTTTTTGTGCCCTTTGCGTTCCGAGGGCACCGAATCTCTTACGAACAACCCGCAGCCCCGGCAGGCATCGGCCCTGAGTGGCTTCTTCAAAAATTGTTGACATCTCTCTGAGGCGCGTGTGGAACATGAACGTACCGTCGACACGGCCGCTGAGTGACCCATTGCTCACTGTCCACAGGCACGCGTCTACGGTGGCCAGGAGTCGTCTCGCGTGGTGTATGATCTACAAATAGTCGTACCGGGACTGGCTGTTTGTGTATGTGAGTCGATGTGTTTGTGTTTATAAATGCACCGGGCCGGCTGAAACGGCTGGGCCGATTTTGGCGGGACTTATACTGACAGATAGCTGATATGTACTTAACAGTAACTCTCATTTTAGAAACAAGAATTGGGGTTCAGCACTAAAAATTAACTGCCTCATTAGCCTAGTGGACCTAAGCGCGACTGCTACGCTAGAGGTCTTGGGTTTGATTCCCAGGTCGAGCAAAAAGTGTTATTGGGTTTTTCTATGAAATTCTCAGCAGCAACTCAAAGTTAGGATTTGTGCCTGGTTGATGGCAATAGGCGCGCCCTCTATTACATAGGACTTTATCATACCGGCGATCCGTGGGTGTAGTACACTGGTACACCTCTGCCTAACCCTTCAGGGAATACAGGCGTGATGGATGGTACTAAAAGTAAAAAAATACGTAGATAGACGAAGTTGCTGACATAAGTTAGCAGGGTCTAAAACTAAACTCACCACCGCTCCCAGAATCTCTGGAATTGTGGTCTCATAAATTAGACCAAGTTGCTTGTAGATTGATGAATAAATTGTTGCGTTATTGATTTATATCTTCACCCTTTAAAAGTTAATGAGGTGAGTAGAGCCACATGGCATCGTGTCTATCGCCTTCATCAAGTAAGCCTGGCTTCAATTATTATTTAACCAGTTTCTGCCCGCGTTTTTGGCTACGTAAACTTCAAAATTAAGCTAAACATACATACGTACTATCACGTCTGTATTCCCCGAAGGGTTAGGCAGTGGTGTGCGCTACTGAGAGTTTCATAGCGAAACCCAATAACACGTATGCGTAGCACTCGAGCTTAAACAACGCTAACGAGGCAGTTAAACAAGAAGCAACCTAAGGTCCTAAATATTATACAGAAATAGTAATAATTTCTATTTGTTTCCTGCAGTTTTAAAAGTGCTAGCAGTAGTAGAGCTGTTTGTGAAGCAGCTCGTCGGGGGAAGTACTACCACCATACCTATTTCTGCCGCAAAGCAGCGTTGCTGTGTTCCGGTTTGAAGGGTTTTTTTTTTTGGGGGGTGGGAAATCATTAAATAACTTCTCCCGCCCTGGGCGGGGCGGGAGGGAGTGTCAGACTTTTACTGACTAAAACCCACCCATGTTCCTTCTTGTGCCTTCTTGTGGACGCGGTATCTCGGTTTGAAGGGTACAGGTGCCGATGGAATTACAGGCACATGAGACATTTCAACTTTGTCTCTGGGATAGCAACGCACTTGCAATTCCTCTGGTATTGCAGATGTCTATAGGTTTGTTTGCCATACAATGACATTTAAAAACAAGTCATTGGTAAATACCAATGACTTGTTTTTAAATGTCATGTTGTGGGTTCACAACTGGGCATGGACAAATGTCCATGCCCAGTTGTGAACCCACAACCTTGTATATTAGAAGCGAGCGGTCGCCACTAAACCTAAACGACTTATCAGAATCTCCAAAATCATATCTAAGGTAATCCTTAATTCGTGAACATAAATCTTAAAGCATAGACAATAGAGTCCTCTATTAGCGAGGGATGTGTTAATGCGTCTTATTCATCACATTCCTAATTCTATTGTACACGTTAAATGATACGGAAAGAATTACGTGAGCTTAGACATGATGAGTGGAGGGCTTTATCGTGGGATTAGCACTAGTTGGAAGCTTTTTCTTCCGGCTTTTCAAACCGATTTCAATGAAGAGGTGAGCCTTAAGAATGTCTGTCTGTGTTGGTATTTTACGCAATGTTTTGAAAAGAATTTTCTTCATCTTAGCCTTTTTAACTACCTCGGTAGCCTACTGCTGCCGACTGCTACGCTAGAGGTCTTGGGTTCGATTCCCAGGTCGGGCAAAAAATGTTATTGGGTTTTTCTATGACATTCTCAGTAGCAGCTCGGAGTTAGGATTTGTGCCCGGTTAATGGCAATAGGCTCGCCCCCTATTACATGTGACGTAAACATACCAGCGAACTGTGGGTGTACACTGGTACACCTCTGCCTAACCCTTCGGGGAATACAGGCGTGATGGTATGTTATGTTATTGCCCAGAATTTGGCCCAGAAGTTGAAAAGAATTTTTAAAGAAGTAATTGCTGCTTTAAAAAAATGCGAAATTAAGCTTAGTTCTGCTAAAACAAATAAACCCACAATCTATTAGGTAATAATAGTTATTATTATTTTATTTCTTTCTGGCCACCACCAAGCGACTGGTCGACTCTTCATGTGACCAAAGGGCTGGCCTTTTCTTGGGACCAAGATTCAGCATTGCCATACTCGTACGAGTCACAAATTTTTCGAAAACACTTGAACAAAATGTTTATTTATTTTTTATCAAACGCACTACGCACTACTAATGTTTATTTGTTTCTAACCCCTGACGCAAAAACGACGGGGTGTTATAAGTTTGACGTGTTTGTGTGTGTGTGTGTGTGTGGCATCGTAGCTCCCGAATGCATGAACCGATTTTGACTTCCACCGAAGCAGAGAGGAGTGGAGCTGAGGAACATTAACCAAAAGAATGGCTTTATGACTATATCGACTGGCTGGCTGTCATGGCTTATGTCTTTATTTTTTTGAAGTTTATTATTCAGGGTAGATTTTTGAGACGAAAGGCAGGTGGGTTGTTCTCCTTTTTTAACCCCCGACGCAAAAACGACGGGGTGTTATAAGTTTCACGTGTCTGTGTGTGTGTGTGTGTGTCTGTGGCTCCCGTAGCTTCCGAACGCATGAACCGTTTTTGATTTTATTTTTAGTGTTTGTAAGGTTAATTAGTCGGGAGTGTTCTTACCTTTGTTTGATGGAAATTGGTTAAGCGGTTCCAAAGTTATCAGCTCTTTTGCCAGCTGCGGTAGGGGTTTTTTCTTCTGTCGGGGGTTACTTAACCTTTTTAATATTATGTTTTCTTATACAACGTTTAGTGGTTTTGTTTTCAATAATAACAGACGCTCATACGATTTCATCTCTTATTTTAACGTCTTTTAGTCTTATTCTCGCGTATAAAAGGTAGCCTATGTCCTTCTCCAAGGTCTTCATAATACTCTATTCATATATACCTGTACGCATAACAGACAGACGGATAATCTGACAGAGTTACTTTCGCCTTCCTAACACAGTGGAATCCGTTTATAATGACATCGAAGGGAAATAACAAACAGATCATACTAAGCGGACGTCATAGAAAGCATTTTGTAGAAAATAAACAAACTCCTGTTTTTGTTAGTATGCATTTATTTTGATAGAGAGAAACTAAACAGACATACCATCACGCCTGTATTCCCCGAAGGGTTAGGCAGAGGTGTAAAAATGTACACCCACAGTTCGCCGGTATGTTTAGGTCCCATGTAATAGGGGGCGAGCCTATTGCCATTAACCGGGCACAAATCCTAACTCCGAGCTGCTACTGAGAATTTCATTGAAAAACTCAATAACACTTTTGGCTCGACCTGGGAATCGAACTACAACTATCAATTACCCACTGAGACTCACAACAAAAATTGATCAATTTAGGGCTCATAATAAACGGATTCTACTGTATTAGAATGGATGCAGGTATTTTAGACAGATTGAGATTAGGATAAAAATGCGATCATCTCGTTTATTTACTCACGGCAACTGCTCCTCTGTTCTTAAACACGTTGTGCTGACGTGGGAGAAGACAGAGAACCACCAGGAATGAAAAAGTTACCCCATTTTAAAACCAGAGCAAGCTATCGCTTGGAACTATTGAAAAATCTTTCAAGACGAGAAGGGAGCCGAACGAAAACGGTTTTAATCAGTATTACAGTTTGGAGAGCAAATCTAATTTCGGGAACCGACAAGCGACTTCCACAAAATGCGGTTTGCCGAGCAAACGGGTTGGGGATGGGGTTACGTCGATACGTATATGTAGATGTTTTATAAAGTTTTAAATCGTCGTGATGGGCTTGTTAATAAGACCTTTTAAGCATGCTAATAAGGGTTCACAACTGGTCTATGTTCTCCTTGGATATAGTAACGGGCTCTCTTGACTGTCCCGACTTGCTCAGTAGGGTCTTATTCCATGTGCCACGTATTCTGCCAAGAAGCTCTAACAGGAAACTTAAATCTAATCTATTTTAATTAATTTTAATGTAATTTATTAAATTTTATAAAAATTTTTTGTTTATTTTAAATTGTGTTATCTAATTTAGATTTTATTCGTTGTAATCAATTCAGATTTAATTTAACTTTTCTGCTAATGTATTATTTGTTCAAAATCGATTAATTATTTGAATACCCGCGCATAATATTATAGTGCATGCTGTCCTTCTCCATAAGTAATGGGGCACTTAGAATTACGTTTGAAATGTACAAATTATATAGTATAGTGTACTCTTTGTTGAGAAGCCTATAATAAATAAATAAATAAAAACATATCGGTGACATACGTTAAAAAAAATACGGTTTATAATAAAAAGGCGGCGTTAGGAAACCAATACTATAATTCTGAAATCGCCAATCCACTTTTATCAAACGTGGTGATCAATGCTCGTGCCTTCTTCTTTTTGGGTTTTGCTCTGCAGTGGGACAATAATGAGTTGGTACGATGTTATTAACATAAAAGTGGATGAATAGAGAGTAAGATGGGAGGCCAGACAAGAGATGGATGAGTGAGTGATATCCTGACGGTTGACAAGACGAAATGGAAGAAGAAAATGTTTTGCACCGAGCATGGAACATGGGGTAAGCGCAGGAAGATAATGAAGATGATACTTAGATATCACCAAAAACAAATAGATCATCACAACTCTATCGATACTTTCCCATCCCTACACCAAAGCAAAGAGAAGCTTCTCACACTGAACGTCGCTCGGCAGGAATCTGACTTGTCAACATAATATAAGGCACAAGACCGGACAGATTCACCAGCTAATTCTATTAAGCCTATCATTCGCTGCTGGCTGGACATAGGCCACTACTTAACTTGGCTTCAAGTCGTAAAGTTTACATGCAGCAGGCATATATCTACGAGGTGTATCAAGAATGAGGCAAGACAAGGGATCATCTTTACTTCTTTACAAAATAAACAAACAAGCTTTATAGTTGCTCCCGCTGTATGTACGCTTACATCTTTTAACTACGCAACGGATTTTAATGCAGTTTTCAGCAATAGACAGAGTAACTAAAAAGGAAGGTTTATACGTATAGAACATCACGCAACGATCAAGGGGAGAGGAGCAGTAACCAAAGTCGTAACTGAACGCGGGTGACACCTTGGAGTATATAGCTAGTATTTTGTAAAGAGGAAAGATTTTGTTTGTTTGTACCAAAATACCCCCCAAACTACTGAACCGATTTGAACCATTTTTTAACCAATAGATAGCTAAATTATCAAATTAGATTTAGAAGCAACAATAATAATATGTATTACTATAATTGTGTAAAATACATAATTGAAAATTATGCACTTTTCGCTCGTTCTTCTCCATAGTGCTACGTTATGGAACGAACAACTAGCTTCAAGTTTCTGACTAACTGACAACCTTCTTGACAATTCAAAAGTGCCTGTAAATGGTTTCATGGAAATAAATGCTTTGACTTTAACTTCAGACAACTACACAGCAATGCTGCATGACGGCAGAAATTGCTATAATAATTATAAGATGCTTCTCAAAACGAAATATTGAACAAACTAGCCATACCCCGCGTTAATTACGTCTTTGGTTACGGTTCCGCTCCCATGAGTTGTAGCGTCATGTTTTGAAGCTTAAACCCTTCCTCGGTAATTAGGCTATACAACGCGAAATTGAAATCAGTCCAGTAGTTTCTGAGATTACAGCTTAAGCCTTTTGCCAACCACCGACTTTATGTAGGTCCGATTATCGGACGATTTAATAAATCCATAACTTCGTGGGACCGACTTTTGTTAGGACGTGTACATGTGTATTCATGTGTTCCTTTCTCGCCGACAAAAAATCGGTCGTATGTAAAAAGGATTATAATATTGGTGTATCTCATTGTAGACCTTCACGTTTCTACTTAAACCAGGATTAGGAGCAACCTACAGTAATTGGGCTCGTCAATACTCTAATGAGGGTTCCGTATGCTTGTTGATCGAATAATCTGTGTTGCCAGAGACGCTGTAAGCCTTCCTAACTAATCTCTGAGTAACATGTACGGTGTTCCCAATGTTAAGAAGTTTGAACATGTGAAGGAGCTCGTCCGGTTAGTACTACCAACATACCTATTTCTGCCGCAAAGCAGCGTCGCTGTGTTCCGGTTTGAAGGGTATGGGTGCCGTTGTAATTACAGGCACATGAGACGGTCCAACTTTGTTTCAGGTATACCAGACTTAATAATATCAGGTGGGCCGTCAGCTTGTTTGCCATCCAAAGATATAAAACAAAAAATCTTTCTAAATATACCCAAATAGGTTTACTTAGAGGATTGTGATGTAATATTTAAGACTTATTTCCAGTTTAAGTAATACCAGACTACATGTTTGTATGTACTCTCCAGACCGATTCCGGCCGCGGTGGCTAATTTTTATTCAGACTAGCCAAGTACGCAGGAGATATTATAGTGCACAAGTGTGTGCGCAAACACAGGTGCACTCCCTCTTCCCTAACTCTCATAGTCCGATAGGACGGCATCCGACACAACCTGGGAGAGATCAGGCGCAAGACTTTACTTGCTCTCCGAGGCACTGGGGTGTCGCACCACCTACTTCGAAATTCCGGGCTGTTACTAAGAAATCCCTAATGGAAAAATCCCACTAACAAAAAAACACTTTTTACCCGACCTGGGAATCGAACCCAGGACCTCACGCTCAAGTCGTGCTCCTTGATGAGATAGACAGATTTTTTCTTACATTCTCTTCAAACGTTTGATCAACAAACTAAATCTCCCAAAATTCCGTCTCCATTTACTACCCCAAAACACCTCAACCCGCCATACGTCCCCAAAAACATAAAACATTGATTCCCAATTTGCTAAAAGTGTACAGTGCGGTTCCATGCATAAATATCCATACATTTTACATGTATGCATGTTCTTGTGTTTCTGCATAGTGCACTGTGGGTGCAAAATGCATATATTAAAGTTCGTCCTTGAGTTTATATGCCAGGCTTGTTCCTAGCGGGGACCTATTCTGGGGATGTTAAAATGGTTCCGTTGTTTATGAATATTAAAACGTTTTTTGAAAGGATTATTTATCTTTTATTAAAAGAAGATGTAGTGACAAAGGTTGAAAGAGTATGCTTAGATGGTTCGGTCAAATTGAGAGGATGAGTGAAAGGTGAATACAAAAGGGATTTATATGGATGATGTGAGTGACAACGCCGGGAAGGGATGCTCACCTTATTGGTGAGGTTCTTTAGAAAGGTCAGGTGCATAGTACTGGTAACCGGTGTGCTTATATGACCAGTTGTATGAACGTGGACGAGGCGAAAGAAGTATGTAAGGCTCGTAGCAGGTGGCGTTCTGTGGTTTCTGCCTACCCTCATGGGACCAAGGCGCGAGTTTATGTATATACTTTTCGCCGGTTTTTCGAACGGACAATTGATGTGACAAATTATTATCCACTAGCTTATGTCCGCGACTTTTTCTTTCTCAAATTTAACATATTAGCGAGTTGTTAGAAAGAGATACCGCGCCCCCGGAACGCAAAGGGCACAAGAAGGAACATGGATAGATTTTAGTCAGTAAAAGTCTGTCACTAAGGGCAGGACAAGTTACTTGATGATTTTGTTTTTGATTGAAAAAAATACATCGTAGTATTAGTAGGTACGTGAAAAAGTAGGAAAACTCATTAAGCCCGGCTTCGTTTTTCCTATCCAGAATAAGGCTGTTTGAAAGGATTTGTCAGGGTTTAAAGTTGTGCCGTAAGCGTTCATAGGTGAGCGGCTTATAGCTCTGGTTGTATACCTTTTTTGTTCACCACTACAAGTTGTGCCAAGTTTGCTCTATTTAAGTTCCAGAACGAAGAACGCTTGAAGTTTATTGTTTTTATTATTGTTAACCTGCTAATTTTATGGAGTGATAGTGTGTTTATTTATATGTCTGTCTTTTTGATATAATAGCGAAACATCCTACCTGGATTATTGTAGAGCAGCATGTTTGTTATCTTTTTAGGGTTCTGTACCCAAAGGGTAAAAGAGGACCCTATTACTAAGACTCGACGTCGGGAGCCGCGAGACGACTCCCGGCCACCGTAGATACGGGCCTGTGGACGATGAGCAATGGGTAGCTCACCGTCCTTACGTTGCATAACGACAGGCCGTGTCGACGGCGCGTTCGTGTTCCACGCGCGCCTCAAAGAGATGTCAGCAAAAGGAAGGAGCCACTGAGGGCCGATGCCTGCCGGGGCTGCGGGTTGTTCGTAAGAGATACTGCGCCCCCGGAACGCAAAGGGCACAAGAAGGAACATGGGTGGGTTTTAGTCAGTAAAAGTCTGACACTCCCTCCAGCCCCGCCCAGGGCGAGAGAAGTTATTTGATGATTTCCCACCCACCAAAAAAAAAACAATTACTAAGACTCCGCTGTCCGTCCGTCTGTCTGTCTGTCAGGAGGTATCTCATGAACCGTGATAGTTAGACAGTTGAAATTTTCACAGATGATGTATTTCTGTTGCCGCTATAACAACAAATACTAAAAAACAGAATAAAACAAATATTTAAGAGGGCTCCCATACAAGAAACATGATTTTTCTGCCGATTTTATAGATAAACACACATTTCTAAAATGGCCGGATTATACGGTTTAAATCAAGTAATGTAAAAATGTGTGATATTAAGATCTACCGAAGCGGAGAGGAGTGGAGCTGAGGAACATTAACCAAAAGAATGGCTTTATGACTATATCGACTGGCTGGCTGTCATGGCTTATGTCTTTATTTTTTGAAGTTTATTATTCAGGGTAGATTTTTGAGATGAAAGGCAGGTGGGTTGTTCTCCTTATTTTTAACCCCCGAAGCAAAAACGACGGGGTGTTGTAAGTTTGACGTGTATGTGTGTGTGTGTGTGTCTGTGGCACCGTAGCTCCCGAACGCATGAACCATTTTTGATTTTGTTTTTAGTGTTTGTAAGGGTAATTAGTAGGGAGTGTTCTTAGCTTTGCTTAATGGAAATCGGTTCAGCGGTTTCAAAGTTATCGACTCTTTTGTTAGCTACGGTGGGGATTTTTTTCTTCTGTTGGGCGTTACTTAAAATTTTTAATTTTTCAAGTTTTCGTGACAATGGTCTGTCCGTCACTTCATTTTGTGTCATATTAGAGCATGGATTATTATGTATTCATTGTTTGAATTTACATCCTCATCGCTTTATACCTTTTAATACTAAATAATCTTTAAATCTCTGTAGCCAATACCTTTTTTGTATGTGGTTATTTTTTATAAAATACCGTGACAGAGTAATATTTCATAATGATATCCTCCCTTAAAAGGACCACTCTGTCACAGTGTTTTCTCGAAAATCGCCACAAAACAAACAACATTATGGGCATGAAAACAAACATTAAATGTTCCAAATAAAAATTAAATGCATTTGAAAAAAAATATCTAACAATAAAATCAAAATATTGTTACTCGAAAAAGTGAGAAACACCAATTCACTGTTACGAAATAAAAAGCACGACTCACGTACCTTAACCGTTATAGTTACAGGAAAACACTGCCTCGATAGCTTAGTGGTCCTAAGCGCAACTGCTACGCTAGAGGTCTTGGTTTGGATTCCCAGGTCGAGCCAAAGTGTTATTGGGTTTTTCTATGAATTTCTCAGTAGCAGCTCGGAGTTAGGATTTGTGCACGGTTAATGACAATAGGCTCGCCCCCTATTACATGGGGCCTAAACATACCGGCGAACTGTGGGTGTACATTCGTACACCTCTGCCGAACTCTCTGGGGAATACAGGCGTGATGGTATGTGTGTATTTTGGAATAAAAAAAACAAAATTGGTTGCCAGGGTTTTGTAAAAATTTAATTGTTATAGTTTAATTTCCTCCGCTCCGCTTCAGACAACTGGTACACTAACACCGTGTACAGACTTGTTAATAGCGCACAGATGTTCCAATTCCCTTTTATTTAAAATCAAACATGTTTCTGGTCACAACTCTGAAGTTACAACATGTTGGGAGTACATGTTCGAGTTATGAACACAAAAATACGGCGCGGCGACTGGTGAGTTAGTCAGTTTAGCAACACGTGCTCCCGCATAACTACATGTGTACGGATGTAACGGTGCTGGATGTGAAGAGAAGAATCTTGCTCTTACTACCAGAGCGTAGTAGTAATAACAGGCTGGTGTACGCAACTCCACGTCTTAGCACGTATCTTGCGTACGGGTGGGAAGTAAATCCTTCGATTCACTCCAGCTCCCCAAGAAAGGCCAGCAGTGCCTTGACGTTATTAGCGCTCTCCCGTAGGTTACCTAGGTTACCAAAGTTCTTAGTACTCTATGAAGTGACCTCCGGGAAGTTCAGAAGCCCATGGGCTGCTGTCTCATCAGCCCCCATGCAGGCTCTGCAATAGTGGACAATCTGTAACTCCTAGTACAAAGAGATGTTTGATAAAAGATCCGAGGCCGGTTATGGCGGCTACGATCATTCTCGACTGCTGTTTTGACAGTCGAAGGATCTGCCTCGTGAAGCGGCATATCAGAGTGTAAGAACCCCTTAACTAAACTAGCGTCAGGCATAAGTGGTTTGGCATTTATGCTGAATTGGGCCTGTTTGGCGCATCTGTGAGGCACAAAATAATACTATCACGCCTGTATTCCTCGAAAAGTTAGGCAGAGGTGTACCAATGTACACCCACAGTTCGCCGGTATGTTTAGGTCCCATGTAATAGGGGGCGAGTCTATTGCCATTAAGCGGGCACAAATCCTGACTCCAATCTGCTACTGAGAATTGCATAGAAAACCCCAATAACACTTTTTGCTCGACCTGGAAATCGAACCCAAGACCTCTAGCATAGCAGCCACGTTATTTGTGTGTGTACATAGGTATACCTCTGCCTAACCCTTCGGGGACTACAGGCGTGATGGTATGGTTCAGTAGATCCAGTTGCCCGTACAACCTCACCAACTCACAAACTTTACCTCTTTATAATATTAGTTTGTACAAAAGTCACATCCAGCAACTCATACTCCGTGTGCTATATAATAATGGATAAACAATAATTTAAATATTATCTGTGTTTACGTTCGCTTAAACGAGGTTTAAAGCGCGTTTTACATAAACATCGCCGTGTCCCACGAGTGTGAGATGTGACCTTTCTTTCAACCTTTGTGAGCCAGGGTTGTTGGTTTCTGCCAGGGTTGCGGAATTTGTTCGAAACAGTTACCGCGGCAGTAGAACGCAAAGGGCATGGTGGGACATAGATGGGTTTTAGCCAGTAAAGAGTCTGACGCTCCTTTACGCTCCGCCTAGAGCTTGAGCAGGAATTTGATGATTTTTTTTATTTGATTTGGCAGACTCGTCCCACAATTAGTTTGTTATATTTCTCCACCTATGTATTTTGATCTCTCTCTACTTTGTATATATTGTTTGTATGTATGTATATATGTATTTATTATTATATTTTATTCTTGGAAATTTTCAGTTTGTCTTCCTTGCACCTACTATATTTTGTCTCTGCATCACCCTAAGGTAGACTGGTAGAAAATGCCTAAGGCATTGAGTCCGCCTTTGTACGGTGTATTTTATTTTACATTGTGCATAAATCTTTAATAAATAAATAAATAAATTTACAGTCCCAATAAAAAAAGGGTTTGTGGGGTTACCTTAGTCGCTTTTTGAGCTTCAGATTTTTTTTACCGATGGGAAATCATCAAATGACTTTCCCCGCCCTGGGCGAGGCGGGAGTAAATGTCAGATTTTTGCTGATTAAAACCCACCCATGTTCCTTCTTGTGCCCTTTGCGTTCCGGGAGGGACCGGCCTGAGTGGCCCCTTCAAAAATTGCTGATATCTCTTTGAGGCGCGCGTGGAACACGAACGCGCAACTTCAAGTTTTTGGCTTGTTTTCAAGGTGCTAAATGGGATCTCATTACTAAAACTTCGCTGTCTGTTTGTCTGACTGTTTGTTACAGGGCTGTAACTTTTAGGTGAATGACTGTTTTTTTTTACATACATATCAAAGAAAAAATAACACTTCAAATGAAATGAAGTCATGATCACATTTAGAACTACAATTTTTTTACGTCTTCATCAATTTGCAAACTACTTTTATTTTACAAAGGGCATTAGGGTTCAGCGCAGACGAAAACCCCGAAAAATCGAACATCCATAAGTTAGCCTACACTAAAACTCGACTACGAAATAAAATCCAAGTAAGGTCTAATCATGCTTAGCTACCAATCTTTACAACCCCATCAACACCTTGGAAAGTTGCCAGGGTTTGAAAAAGCGGCCATTCAAACATGACGCTAAAGCAATCTGGAAACACTTAGTAGTACGACGAGTGAACGATAGATGGCGTTAGTTGGATTAATGGTTTTATGAACTGTAATGAAATGGTGATTTAATGTAACACATGGTATTTGTACAACTGCCCCGTTGGTCTCGTGGTCGCAAGCACGACTGATGAGCATGGGGTCCTTGGTTGGATTCCCAGGTCGAGCGAAGTGTTATTGGGTTTTTTCATTAGGAATTTCTCAATTAGGATTTGTGCCCGGTTTATGGCAATGGATTCGCCCCCCGTTACATGGGACCTAAAACGTACCGGCGAACTGTGGGTGTACTTTGGTACACCTCTGCCTAACCCTTCGGGGAATACAGGCGTGATGGTATGTTGTGGTATTTGTATAGGAAAATACTGAAATCTAACTGATTTGTTGACTTTAATAAATGGCAGATCACAATTTAAAAAGAAAACATAATATTATCGTCAGCCATCTGACGACTCCCGGCCACCGTAGACGCGGGCCTGTGGACGGTGAGCAATGGGTAGCTCACCGTCCTTACGTTGCATAACGACAGGCCGTGTCGACGGCGCGTTCGTGTTCCACGCGCGCCTCATAGAGAAGTCAGCAAAAGGAAGGGGCCACTGAGGGCCGATGCCTGCCGGGGCTGCGGGTTGTTCGTAAGAGATACCGCGCCCCCGGAACGCAAAGGGCACAAGAAAGAACATGAGTGAGTTTTAGTCAGTAAAAGTCTGACACTTCCTCCCGCCCCGCCCAGGGCGGGAGAAGTTATTTGATGATTTCCCACCCTCCAAAAAGAAAAAAAAAGGCATCTATGACCACCTACTGAATAAAAGGGCGATTTCTACTAATACAATAAAACTAAGGGATTTTTTTGTTTGCCTAAACTCAAATGCAAATCTCTGGACATACTAGCCAAATTGAAAAAAAAATTGTATATAATAAACAGATTCATGACGAATAGTACACACATGGGAGCGGAGCAGTAACCAACGATGTGTAATTTAACGCGGGGAAAAAAAGCCACCCGGGCAATGTCGCAGGCAGAAACTAGTTCATGATAAAAAATGTTTGGAAACATACTTTGTATCTTTTTTTTTACTTCATATCAAATAAATTTTATGTTCAATAAATTGTATATTTAATAAAAGACTATGCATTTATCCACCTTCATGACAGTTACTGGTCACAATCAATAAGAAATAAAAACAATAACATTAAAACTTAAAACAAGACATTCCTAATCTAATCAAACAATAAACCGAATCACTAGCAAGGAATTATGAAAACCCCCTGAAGGGGTTGAAAGAGGTACATCCCAACATCATCAGATAAGATTGAACAACACCCGTAAAAAGATACCATTAAACCCCGTTACAAAACATAATTAACCCTTTCACCCCCCCAGATTTCACCCCCTTTCAACCCCCTAAAAACTTCGTATCCACCCTCTAATTTATTAAAGGAACATTTCGCAATATCCGTTGTGTACAGGAAGTTGGGACATCAAAAACAGAATGCGTTGATCAATCTTTGCATTCTATTTTTGTCTTTGTTTGCTCACTTCCTCGTGTAAGGTTCCGTAGATATTAGGATTTTGTTTTAGATGGTTCGGTCATGTTGAGAGGATGAGTGAAAGGCGTTTTTTTTTTTCGTATGGAATTTCTCAGTAACAGCCCGGAGTTTGGAAGTTGATGGTGTGACAGCCACGTGGCTCGAAAAACACGTAAAGCCGTTGTTCCTTCATCTGATATGTCCCCGTCGTGTCGGATTGCCGTCCCATCGGACTATGAAAGTGAGGGAAGAGGTTGTGCACATGTGGACTATATATCTCCTGCGTACTTGGGCTAGTCTGCATTAAGATTAGTCACCGTGGCCATAATTTGATCGGGATGATATCATAATTACTGATTACTTGATTTCTTGACGAATTTATTTCAGTGATCTCTGCACTATGCTTACACTATGTTTTTGCACTATGTTTTATTCATATCGTTGATTGGTTAACGTTATAATATTTTGCATCAATAGACAACGGCACTTATTATGGGAATTAAAACTGATCCATTGCTTAATTTTATACCATAATAATTTTTTATTGAATAGGCTGACAGGAAGACGAATTATGTAACTATGTTTTAGATAAAGATGAGAAGAGAATGGGCACGATTAGCTGCTGCGCTGCGTGTTGCGGGTTCGATTCCCGCACGAAGCAAATATTTGTATGGCCTACAGTTAGTTGTTCCGGGTCTGGCTGTTTGTGTATGTGAGTTTATGTGTTTGTAAACGCACCCACGATACAGGAGAAATTAATACTGTGAGGCAAACTAATTATCTATACATATAATAAAATCGTAGCGAAGTCAAAACTGTACATTTAATATTTTTGAAAAAAAGTAATTGCTACGAGGTCGGGTAATGATTCTAATGCCGAAAATATGGTTTTTAGAATTTTTGTCTGTTTGTCTGTTTGTCTGTTTGTCTGTGCGTTTGAACACGCTAATCTCAGCCGTGGCTTAACCGATTTGAATGCGGTTTTCACTAATGTATTGCGGTAAGCTCCACTTAAAACTTAGGCTATAAATTATCACGCTATTTGCTTTGGGGGATGAGCAATGTTGCATTATGTCCGAGTTCTTCTACAGATTCTCACGGGATTGAAAATAACGACATATAATGTAAGAATATTGTAGATAGCTGCGAAATTGAACTTCTAAAATAATTATCATCACGCTATACCTTCAAAGAGTAAAGCAGTCAATAATGGCATACTAGAACGGCTATTTTAGAGTTATTTCTGAAGTAGTAAATGGTCTAATGGTTTGATGACCGCCTTGCAAATCGCTGATCGTGAGTTCGGTCCTCAGTAAGAGTTTTACTTTTTGTGATTTTTCAAACATTTTTTTTCGTACAGGTAGACTCCCAACATTAATAAAATAAAAGAATGCATAACTTCTGCCATAACATTGATTTACTTACTTATTTATTTAAATCTTTTAATATTAAAGCAGAAAATAATGTCTGTACATAGTCTATATCTATACTTATAAAAAAATCGTAGCGAAGTCAAAACTGTACATTTAATATGTTTAAAAAAAAGTGATTGCTACGGGGTCGGGAAGCGATTCTAAATTTTTGTCTGTTTGTCTGTTTGTTTGTTAGAGCATCACGCAAATACTGCCGGACAGATTCCGTTCCATTTTTGGATATTATTTTTGTATTATATTCATCACAGGCCAAAGTTGGCCGTAGGCTATAAATTATCGCGCTATCTACTTTGGGGGATGAACAATGATGATGCAGATTACGACGGGTTTCAAAAAAGATGAAACAAAATATAACAATACTTTAGATGGCTGAGGATTGAACTGCTGAAATAATTATCATCACGCTATACCTTTAAGAAGCTAAACAGTCAATCATGGCAAAACAGAACGGCAATTTCAAATCTTTTTCTATTGAATTAAATAGTCTAATGGTTCGATGACCGCCTTTCGAATCGCAGGGCTTGAGTTCGGTCCCGGTATAATGATTTACTTTTTGTGATTTTTTAAATATTTCTTTTGAATTCTAGAAGATTTCCAAACAATAATAAAATAGAAGTAGTCATTCTTATACAGTAACGCTTAGCTTGCTTATTTTTTCTTTATTATTTTTGCAGAAAAGAATGTCTATAATACATAGTTACTAAAAAACAGCAAATTGAAGTCAAAAGTTTTCATCGAAAAAATAGAAACTGATAGGTGTGCAAACGATAGTAGAGCGGAAAATATACGTATTGTTAAATAATTTATGTCTATTTGACTCTTTAATTTTGACAAAATAGTCTTTAAATGTCGGGCCAACACATGACTGTATTATTGCGCGATTTAAATTCTTCTTTTCACATCAATGATACCCCTTTTTTAAGGATGGGAAATCTTTAAATGACTTCTTTCGCTCTGGGCGGAACGGAAGGGAGTGTCAGACTCTTACTGAGTAAAACACAAAGTGTTCCTCCTAATGCCCTTTGCGTACCAGCGCCGCGGTGACTCTTTTGAATTTCGCAACCCTGTTAGACACTGGCCCTGGCGGGCCCCATCTTACAGTACTGACATTTCTTTGAGGCGCACGTGGAACACTACGCACCACCGACCCGGGATCGATGATACCCCTAACAATAATTTACACCGGTTAAGAAAAGTAGGTAGCCGCTTTTACTGATGCGTCAATTGCACTGAGTTTCAGACGGGTATATGATGCCCTCTTTTACCAAATTATGTTTGCAGCGGCCTATTTAAATGCGCAATCTATTCAATGCCTTCCAGATACATCACTGAAGTTCACTACCGGGAGGTAGGTAGTCTCACTAATTCAAGTAGTCATGAGGTGCTGGATATCTTCCTTCACATAATCTGCTTAGCTCTTTGGGTGGTGGGCTTTGTAATTAATAGTTAGGCTATTTCGCTATTTGTAATAAATAATGAGGTTAGGTAAGCATTATTGTTCTTGGACATGTTTTGGATTGCTATAAAATATACACAATACTGCAGATTACTTACATATTACACATACCATCACGCCTGTATTTCCCGATGGGTTAGGCAGAGGTGTAACAATGTACACCCACAGTTCGCCGGTATGTTTAGATCTCATGTAACAGGGGGCGAACCTATTGTCATTAACCGGGCACAAGTCCTAACTCCGAGCTACTACTGAGAATTTCATTGAAAAACCCAATAACACTTTGCTTGACCTGGGAATCGAACCCAAGACCTCTAGCGTAGCAGTCGCGCTTAGGACCACTAGGCTAACGAGGTAGTTCTTATGAAAGACAGTGGGAGATATTTTATCCTATGAAATAAAAAACATGACGTCATTAGCCACAAGGAGTTAAGCAGTCAATTATAACATGGTGTGGGAATTGCTATATTTTTTTATTATTATTATGCTATTTACTTTGTTTAGGGAATAGCTTCGGTGTTTAATGAAAGCCATGTAAGATATTTTGTGTGAGATCGATCCCAATTGATTGTTACTTTTTGACATTATTTTAATTGGTACCTAATTCAATTGTTTTTATTTTCGATGGTATGATTTCAATATTATAATAAAATAGGTTTAAGCATAACCTTAACATAACTTTGAAAATTTGCATACGTCGACTGAAGAAGAATGAACAGAACAGAATTCTACTGATTGGCCCACAAATTCTAGCTACCCCTAAGAATATTTTTCATGAATAAAAAACAGCACCTCAGAAACTTAAAGAGTTACCAATTTATATCGATAGTAGGATCGCCGCACCACAAGGATTCTCTGACGCAGGTACTCTCTGGTCACAGTTGTTTCGGGAGCTAACTGTTTCGGTTTCGGCGCTAGGACACGCCTTGGTGTTATCACTGTAGGATCACAAAGGAGCGTACGGTGGAGGTATGCCCCTGCTTGGGCAGAACATCAGCGTGTCCTCATAAAGGCGATTGGCGGCGGCGACCTCTCGCATCCGGCCTTGGTTCATCCATAGTCCGGAGCGAGGGAGAATGGGAAGCAATCGCTTCCTTCTGCGAAGTAGTAATGCCAACGATGGAGGAGGCGAAACGCATGAGGGAGAGGTCAACCTTTCACCCCGGCCGCCAGAACAGAAGGGGATGCCCCGGGTGTCGAGAGACGTAGAGCGATTCCAGACCACCGTCGGAGTGGGCTTGCGGTCGGCTACCGTTGTGTGGCTCGCCGTCCAATCAGAACCAGACCCAAGCCGACGACGTACTGTGTTTCACGCGCGCCTCAAAGAGATGTTAGCATAGTTGCGGAATTTGTTCGAAAGACTCACCGCGGCCCTGGAACACAAAGGATATCGGAAGGAACTCGAATGGGTTTTAGCCAATAACAGCCTGACACTCCTTTCCACCAGAAAGGAAAAAAATCATTTGACGACATCTCATGCTTAAAAAAGGGACCTCCCAACTTCGACACTTCATACAAGTGTTGAACGATTTATGTGCAAACGTTTTTTGTCCAAAATTTTAACTTCTGTCCTGAGCCGCGCCACCAAAAAGTGTACTTATATTCAAATGGCAAAACAGAAATAGATTAGCAACAACAGAAACTGTACCAAAATCAATTTCACCCATAGAAAAATTCCGTGACAGTCGTTCTTCTGATGTTGAATGTCTTACAGACTTCACGCTTTCAGGATGCAAGTTGAATCAAGCATCAATCATGAATCATGCATCGCATTCGGAATTTCTTCTTATGGGTAGGTCCTATAAACAGAAGATGTTCTACATGCTTAAAAAAATTCTTTAAATGGAAATTTTTTGTGTAGTTTACGGTTCCAAAGATAAGGGATAATTTGTGAGGTAAAACTTTGCTTAGTCTTTTAAGAAGTCTTATGATAACTGTTTTTTGTCCATACTTTCTCCCAAAAACTTTACATAAATTTGTTTTAACAAGAAGCTCAAATTTTGTTGCCTGTTGCTCTGAGTATAAGATTCATTTCTTCGGTCTTGATACTAGGCAGATCGCAGCTACAATGTGAGGTATAATGTTAAAGCAGTGCCTATTAAAGATGCTGTTAATGGTTTGAGAAAGAAAAGTAAGTAAATTTTGACACCACATCATAGTATTATCTAAAGGGATAGTAAAGCCACATATACTCTCCTTACGCCAATTATGTTTTAGCCCCAGGTATGACGTAAGCCTTTTACCAGCCGTGCACAAGCCAGACTTCAAGCGACTACAGATAAATTCTTTAAACCTACAGTCGTAACTATTAGCAGTCACCTTAGCAACCATTCGACCTGCTTGGAAGATTTTGATAACATAGTATTCAATACTTATTTAGTTAAGTAACACTTAGGTCGACGTGAGCGAAGCCGCGGGCAACAGCTAGTAAAAAATATATCAAGAGATACATACATACCATCACGCCTGTATGCCCCGAAGGGTAAGGCAGAGGTGTACCAATGTATACCCACAGTTCACCGGGACAAAACAACAACACACCAACAAGAGATTACAGTATAAATATGGTGATATGAAACCAGCGCATCATGGCTCCAGCTTGCAATGTACTAGCCTACAGCTTGGCAGACTTAGGTCTATTACAAGCTAAGGATAGCAGATTGCCTCGATGGATTGATTGACTGCCTCGGTAGCCTAGTGGTCCTAAGTGCGACTGCTACGCTAGAGGTCTTGGGTTCGATTCCCAGGTCGAGCAAAAAGTGTTATTGAGTTTTTCTATGAAATTCGGTTAATGGCAATAGGCTCGCCCCCTATTACATGGGACCTACACATACCGGCGAACTGTGGGTGTACGTTGGTACACCTCTGCCTAACCCTTCGGGGAATACAATCTTGATGGTGTATGTCGTGGATAGCAGATTTTCGTGGTAACTTGCAGTACCCTAATCTCTGTATTAAATAACCGTTTGTCTCTATTGATGAAACTAGGTGAACTAAGTTGTGGAGTCAAAGTGCGTCGTGACGGACGCTCGTGACCCGAGAGTCTTGCTTCCGCTTTAATACAAAACGGAATGTCAAAATAATGGAGTTTTTTAGAGAAAAAAAATGACAGTTATCTATACTTATTATCCTAGTTTCTACTTGTATTATAAATGCGAAAGTTTGTGAGCATGGATGGATGGATGTTTGTTACTCTTTCACGCTTAAATGGCTTAACGGATTTGGATGAAATTTGGTGCTGAGATAGATTGTAGTGTGGAGTAACACATAGGATACTTTTATCCAGGAAAAATGTATCGTACATATTTGCGGGATAATACTTGTATATATTTTTCTTTTTTTCTTTCTTTATATCAAATTTGACGCAGACGAAGTCGCGGGCAGAAGTATGTATAATATAAAAATACATAAGTCCTTAATAAAGATAACTTACTATTAATTACAAAGTCTACAGCATCCCAGAATCTCATTGTACTAATACAGTAGATAGGCTTGGTACTCTGTCAAACTAACTTTCGAACTCTCGACCACAAAGTAAGAAGGAACAATGGTCCGCTATGCTGTGCGATAAGGTTCCAACTTATAATAAGGAACTTTACTTTCTATAGTTTAGGAGCTCGGCTTGCAAAGTTGTTATTAATGTGGCAAGAAAAGTCACAGAACATAGCTAAGTTTTTTTCTAACATCTTGTCAAAGATTCAGCAATCGGTGACCGATGTTTTTGTCGGAGAAAATAGGACATATGAATTTGAATATGCCAACGCACACGTCCTATAAAAAGTCGGTCCTACGAAACTACGTATTTATTGAATCGGTCCGATAATAATTGGTCCTACAAAAATTCGGTAGTGGACGGAGAACTTAAAACAAGTATTATTTTACAGGTGTCCAAGTCGCGATGTATAAAAGCAAATTTTGGAAGACTCTCAAAAATGGGTACCTTCAATTTTTTTTATATTTACAAATTTTACCACAACTTTCATAGTTTTGACAACCTTTTTTATTAATATTCATGAAAAAAAGATCCTGATGAAAAAAAGATCCTGATAAAAAATACTCATCTACCTAGCCTCTTCCCAACTATGTTGTGGTCGGCTTCCAGTCTAACCGGATGTAGCTGAATAACCAGTGTTTCACATGGAGCGACTGCTTATCTGACCTCAACAACCCAGTTAGTGGAGATCACGATGCCTTTTGGTTAGACTGGTTGTCAGACTTCCTGGCTTCTGACTATCAGTAACGACTGTCAGCCGGGACCAACTGCTTTACGTGATTTCCGAGGCACGGGGGTGTCACACCACCAACTTCCAAACTCCGGGCTGCTTCTGAGCAAATCCTAATGGAAAAACCCAATAACACTTTTTGCCCGACCTGGGAATGGAACCCGGGACCCCACGCTTATCAGTCGCGCTTGCGACCACGAGACCAACGGGGCAGTCCTCTGATAAAAAATACTGCAAACAAAAAAAATATTTATAATTTTAAACTGCACTTTCAATGCATGCAAACGTTTGTAGATTAAACCACACACATAAACCAAAAAAAAGCATATAACCTTCACACTATATTTTTATTCGAATATAAAATAATAAAATAATGTACTATGCCATTTTTTATGGCAATAAAAATACATTTTTAAATTTACAACTTAACGATTGTTTTTTTTTTTTGTATTTTTGTAAGGACATAAGTATTTAAATAAATAAAATGTTTTAATTGTTCCGTTTTATATTTTTGTTGTTTTAATTAGTCGTTGTGGAGTTTGTTAAGCGAGACAAGACATGAGATGAAAAAAATAAATTTTGTGTTTACTACTAAAAAAATATTAGGTAAGTCGTTAAAGAGGTACGCGTAAGATTTTTGCTTTTTAGTTAAAATAAAACACAGACTAGGTAGGTTAAAATTAGTCAAGTGTCGTATTGGCCGTGTGGTTTAGGTAACCGTCTCTCCTACACGAGGCTACGGAAACAATATCGGCCTATTACTTTTTCAATTCATAAATATTGGCTTTATAAGATTATCTTGGACATCATTTATATAAATGAAGGAAAAAACCGTGGGGAAAACTGAAATAAATATAAAGTAAAATAGCCAGAACTCAAGTCACCAATGATCTTTGTATGAATAGAGACCTTTGCCCCGCAGTGTAAGAATTATTATTTGATTAACGTCTTAACCTACACCACTAATTACTAATAATAGTATTTAAGAAGATAATAATACTGAATATAACTAAATAACTCTAACAATTACTAACTGCCTCGGTAGCCTAGTGGTCCTAAGCGCGACTGCTATGCTAGAGGTCTTGGGTTCAATTCCCAGGTCGAGCAAAAAGTGTTATTGGGTTTTTCCATTAGGATTTGCTCAGTAGCAGCTCGGAGTTAGGATTTGTGCCCGGTTAATGGCAATAGGCTCGCCCCCTATTACATGGGACCTAAATATACCGGTGAACTGTGGGTGTACATTGTTACACCTCTGCCTAACCCTGCGGGGAATACAGGCGTGATGGTAACTCTAACAATTACACTCGTTTTATTTTTAACTATTTTAATTTTAATATTTTCACATTTTAACTACAAATGGAATATAATATTATAATTTGTATTTCTGCAAATATAATGTTAAGTTGAAAATGAGATAAGTCTGAACCATCTCCCTATCTCCTAGCCTACTTTTGAGCCACGGTTTAGTAATAAATAACAGTGAACGCTGCGCTACCATCATTTTCCTACTAACAAGGCTCCTTCACACTTGTATAAGAGAAAATATTATTTAATAATTATCATTTTATTATTTTAGTAGTTAAAAAACTTTGTTCAAATTAAAATAACAAAAATATTCGTCTATTTTCCTGTTCATTTTAAATTTGATTTTGTGTTAAAATACTTTTTCTTTTTTTAATATTAAAAATAATTGTTAATTTTTCTGTTCATTTTAAATTTGGTTTTGTGTTAAAATACTTTTTATTTTATTCTTTTTTTTTGTGTTAAGTGTTTGTGACATGTGATATCAAAAAGACTTAGTTATTTTCCTGTGAGCTATTCCTTTACAATTTGTTGGTAAGTTTTTTCGTTTTATACAAAATTATTATACAACGTCGTGTTCAAATCAAAATACAAAATATAGGGAGACAAACTTTATGCTTAGGAACACAAATATAAATTACTGGTTTAATTTTCTACTTTTTTAAATCATATTAACTGTAAAAAAAAAACATCTGTTTGTAGTAGGTTTTCTATACTAATATTATAAAGAGGAAAGATTTGTTTGTTTGTTTGTAACGAATAGGCTCCAAAACTACAGGACCGATTTTAACCATTCTTTTACCAATATATAGCTACATTATTCCCGAGTAACATAGGCTATATAACATCACGCTACGACCCACGGGAGCGGAGCCTGCAGTAACAAAAGACGTAACTTAACGCGGGTGAAATAAGCTACGCGGACGAAGTCGCGGGCAGGTCGCCAGTTCATGATAAAGTATGAAATCTATACTATTTTTTTCTCTTTTTAAAATATGGTCAATCTTGATTCTTTGATCCGTTCTCTTAAAGATTAAAGATAGCAATTCAATCTATGGATCAGTGATAAAATTTACACATAAACAAACAATTAGTAATCATTGCCTGACATCATTGTTTTGTATTTATAAACTAAAAAATAAGATATACAAAAGTGCAACACCTTTTGTATGAAACAGCAGATATTATTTTTTATAACCGACGAAATGTGCTAATTCATTGAGGTTTAGAAAGATGTACTGGATCTTTGGTTAGTTCTCGGTACGTTGTCCCTACCACCCCATATATAAATGAGTATTGAACACCATAATCAATAATTCCAAAACACAACGTCTCTAAAGAAACACTTTCAATATTGAAAACTCGACTAACTTTATAAATAACTAATAACTATAAAATTAGATTTAAGTTATAGTAACCGCCACAAGTCGTCATTGGTCCGTCAGTCGGACCAATCGGCGCCCCAAAAAAACCCAAGAACCCAAAAATTAACACGACGTTTGTGCTCACGACTCGTGGCGGCTACTATACTTTGAAACCAATAAATAGTTGTGAATTGAGATGTCAAAAAAGTGACGTCATAAAACAGCGTTTTGACAGCTCATAAAAAGTTCTTCAATTGAATAATAGTAATAGTAACTGCCTCGTTAGCCTACTGGTCCTGAGCGCGACTGCTACGCTAGAGGTCTTGGGTTCGATTCCCAGGTCGAGCAAAAAGTGTTATTGTTTTTTTCTATGAAATTCTTAGTAGCAGCTCGGAGTTAGGATTTGTGCCCGGTTAATGGCAATAGGCTCGCCCCCTATTACAAGGGACCTAAACATACCGGCGAACTGTGGGTGTACATTGTTACACCTCTGCCTAACAGTTCGGGGAATATAGGCGTGATGGTATGTATGTGAAACATGGTATACAGAGATCTTACAATTCAATATGGCACACGTGTTTAGCTTAAAATAAAGCATGCAAATATTTAGACACAAATATAAAAATAAAATACTAATTAATTCTTATGATCTAGAAAATCTTGAATGCTGAAAAAATTACAATTGTTTAGCCATTCAAATAGTTTTATTTTAAATTGTAACGTGTTTAGACATTTGATAATGGTGTCATCTACCCAATTACTAGAGCCATCTCCCTTAGCTCTTAGCCTAGGTGTGGACTAGACTTTACAAATAAATAATAGTGAACACTGCACCGCCGTCACTTCCCAGCTAACACGACTACTTCACACTTATCCCTACTAACACGAGTAACACGATTATATTTTGTAACCGACGTTAAAAAGAAGGAGCTTAACAATTCGTCTGTATTTTTTTGTACGTGTGTTGCGCGATATCTCCGCTAATTATGAATTGATTTTGATGATTCTGTTTTGTTTGATATGTCATACTTCAAAGGTGGTCCCATATGTTCCCGTCCGAAACAAAAAAAAGCGTTGGAAGTCGATGGCAATACAAAACAACAAACAGAACGGAAGCCACCGACTTCCAAAGGTTTTTTTTTTGGTTAGGATGGGAAATCATCAAATGACTTGTCCCCTGAGCTCGATGACCTCCAAAGCTAAAGTTATTTTTCACTTTTTAGTTTTTGAAGGAGGTTATGTTTTTTGAAAAAAAGATTTTAATTTAAAAAGTGAAATGTAATCGTTATTTCGTTAGTGTAGTGTTAAATTTTTGTTAAAGACTAGCTTACGTCTTTGAATACTGCTCCGCTTCCGTGGTTCGTAGCGTAATGTTATATAAGCTATACAATTTCTCATGAATCTGAGATCTTTTTTCAATTCGACATGCAGTTCCAAGAATTAGCGCTTTTAAAGAAACAAACAAAATCTCTTGAGCTTAATTATATTAGTAGGTACATATACATTGTCATTTTTTTGACTTACAAAACTGTATCTTCTAAACAACACACACACATACCATCACGCCTGTGTTCCCCTAGGGGTTAGGCAGAGGTGAAACAATGTACATCCACACTTCGCCGATATGTTTTAGGTCCCATGTAATAGGCGGCGAGCCCACTGCGATTAACCGGACACAAATCCTAACTCCGAGCTGCTACTGAGAATGTCATAGATAAACCCAATAAACACTTTTTGCTTGACCTGGGAATCGAACCCAAGACCTCTAGCGTAGCAAAGGCGCTTAAGACCACTAGGTTGACGGGGCAGTTCTTCTAAACAAATCATAGTAAATCAACATTATTATTTATTTATTTATTAAAACTTTTTGCACATAATGTAAATAATACATTGTACAAAGGCGGACTTAATGCCTACCACGTTGTAAGACAAAGTTATTGTTTTTGGCCTAAGAAGAGGCTAGTTCTCTAGTCACGTGAAGTCAAAATCAGAGCCAAAGCATTTATTTCAATTAGACCATTTACTGACACTTTTGAATTGTGAAATTACAGTTTAAAGTTGAAGCTAGTTGCTCGTTCCAAAACGTAGGTCTTTATGAAGAAGAACGAGAAAGAAACTCCATGGACACTCTTTTCCTTAAATTTGGTTCTTACAAAATCTTGGTAGTTCTTGCTTTATGAAAAGTCGACCAGCCTTAAAATTTAAATAATTGCCAACCAGGCTTCGAATCCACAACCTACTCCTTCAAAAGCATGTTCATAAACATTTGAACCCACTCCGTTATAAACGTGTGTGAGTACCAAACAAAACAATAGCACCCTAGAGGCCTATACAGCGTGTTTATTTTACGATATACACAGGATGTTCACTCAGTCCATAAATATTATGGGAATGCCAGTTTTATTACGCGTTTAGCCATTTGTGTGTGGTTACTGGTTCTCTTTCTCTCTCTTACTATCTCCCTCTAAAGCAGCAAGGTACTAGCGGCTTAGGTGGTGCCTGTCATACGTGATGTTGTAGGTTCAAATCTTGGCAAGTACCAATGTGACTTTTTCTATTCATAATATTTACTTTCTAAGTTATCTTGGAGCTTGGACATTACTGACGTCGGTGTGTGAAAATATTATGAGTAAAACCGGAACTCGCGTGAACTGGCTCGTTAGCCTAATGATGACTCCTACGTTAGAGGTCTGGGTTCAATTTCCATGTCGAGCAAGAAGTGTTATTGGGTTTTTCTTTGGAATTCTCAGCAGCAGCTCGGAGTTAGGATTTGTGCCCGGTTAATGGCAATAGGCTCGCTCCCTATTACATGGGACCGAAACATACCGGTGAACTGTAAGTGAACATTGGTACACCTCTGCCTAACCCTTCGGGGAATACAGGCATGATGGTATGTATATTTGTGTAAAACCGGGACTTATTATTAGTAGGTCTGAAATGGCCAGTCCGGTCTGAGCAAGCGTGGTGATCAGTGCAATATTAGTAGGTATAAGTATAGATTAGTCTCGTATGTTGGTCGTCCATCACCGATGTCAGTGATTTACAAGACATACTTCGAAAGCCTATATGAATTGAAGAAGTCACATAAGTATCGAACCTTCAACCACATGCATGAAAAGCGAGCGCCTTCACCACTTGCCACAACGTCGTCCCATCTAAATAAAAAAATTGAAGTCCTCCCGACACAAATAATAAAAAAGCTAACAAAAAAGCTGATAACTTTGAAACCGCTGAACCGATTTCCATCAAACAGCTAAGAACACTCTCGACTTACCTTTAAACAAAAAAAACTAAATCAAAATCAGTGCATGCGTTCGGGAGCTACGATGCCACAGACAGACATAAACACACACACACAGACACGTCAAACTTATTACACCCCGTTGTTTTTGCGTCGGGGATTAAAAAATAAATATAAACTAAGCACAAAAATAAAGCTTGTCAATAATTACTTTGACCCAATCAATCGAAAACAATGTGTATATCTTAATTCAAAGTGGCGTGCGACCGCGTCACACATGTCCGCCATGTTGCCGTTGTCATGGCAACCGATTGTTTCCCGCGCTTCGTGCGAACCGCCGCCATTTGCATGCGTTGCCATTGTTGAGATTTTTGATGAATGAAAGAAATATAGGTACGGGTTTTTTACAAAATGATAGATGGAAAGATTGGTTAGGTTTGTGTTGGTAAATAGATAGACTAGGTAGGTACTATGGTCGCCTTACTTGCGACCAAGATACCAGGTTCAAAAAAAAGAAAGAAAACCAGGCCATTATTGTCCCAAAGCATCTAAATAGAGAAGGCACGAGCATCGATCACCACGCTTGCTCAAGGCGGATTGGCGATTACATTTTTTAACTATAAGTCCAGGTTTCTTCACGATGTTTTCCTTCATCGACTTCAGAGATGTTGAAGATAAATTCAGAAAGTACATCACCATCATCATTATCACCTTCCTACTCTTATCCCATGTTACTTGGGGTCGGTGCAATACGTTTTCTTCTTCCATGACGTCCTGTCAACCGTCATGCTATCATTGACTCCCTTCTCTTTCAAACACACAATCCACATAATCCATCCATCTTTTCCTTGGCCTCCCTCTTCCTCTCTCTATCTCTTTTTTAAACTTAGAAAGTACATATGAATTGAAAAAGTCACATAAGTATTTGCCGGGACTTGAACCCACAACCTCTTCTATGAGAGGCGGCGACGGGGCTTTTTATACTTGACTCTGTAACAATGTTAGTCAATGTTTCAAAAAGCTTCAACTATTTCCACACTTTGATCTTTAAAAACCAACTCCATGCTTTCTTTTTTATTAAAAATCAATCAGTTTTCGACCTCAAATAACCGCAACACTTCTTCAAACTCGCCTTTACTACAGAAAGTGTTTTAAAATAAATGCTATGAAAGCTCCTTTGAAAGAGTTTCCAAGATTTATTAAGAGCTTATTGCTCGTATAAAGTTGAAACAAAACTGTTATAATATGTTATTTAGAACTTATAAGAAATCTAGCTGAGCTCTTAATAAACTACTCATTTTATACTGCAGCTATTTCTCAATATTCTTTAAAAGGAAACAAAAGACTGCCGATTGTTTGGCTTCTACAGTGGGTTTCTAGATTATGTCAAAAGACTCCTGGTTTTTATTCAAACCTTATGATATAATAATAACATACCATCACGCCTGTATTCCCCGAAGGGTTAGGTAGAGGTGTACCAATGTACACCCACAGACCGCCGGTATGTTTAAGTCCCATGTAATAGGGGGCAAGCCCTAACTCAGAGCTGCTACTGAGAATTTCATAAAAAAACCGAATAACGCTCTTTGCTCGACCTGAGAATCTAACCCAAGACCTCTAGCATAACTGTTGCGATTAGGACCACTAGGCTTTTTTTTTTTTTTTTTTTTTTTTTTTGGTGGGTGGGAAATCATCAAATAACTTCTCCCGCCCTGGGCGGGGCGGGAGGGAGTGTCAGACTTTTACTGACTAAAACCCACCCATGTTCCTTCTTGTGCCCTTTGCGTTCCGGGGGCGCGGTATCTCTTGCGAACAACCCGCAGCCCCGGCAGGCATCGGCCCTCAGTGGCCCCTTCCTTTTGCTGACATCTCTTTGAGGCGCGCGTGGAACACGAACGCGCCGTCGACACGGCCTGTCGTTATGCAACGTAAGGACGGTGAGCTACCCATTGCTCACCGTCCACAGGCCAGTATCTACGGTGGCCGGGAGTCGTCTCGCGGCTCCCGACGTCCGGAGCGTCTACCGCGGCGGCTGGGACGGGAGAACCGCTGTCTCAACCGTCCCGCCGCCTCCTTCTCAAGCATTACTGCCTCGCAGAAGGAGGCGACTGCATCCCATTCCCTCTCGCTCCGGACCATGGCTTGCACCAGGGCCGGACGCGAGAGTTCGCCGCCGCCGATGGCCTCCACGAGGACTCGGCGATGCTCCGCCCAAGCGGGGCATACCGCCACGGTATGCTCCACCGTGTCCTCGGGGCGATCCACACAATGGTGACACCCGGACGTTTCCTCCCGCCCGATGAGGTGCAGGAACCTCCCGAAACACCCGTGTCCGGTGAGGACCTGCGTCAGGCGGTAGGTGAGGGCGCCGTGGCGCCTCTCCAGCCACTCCTCAAAGAGGGGACTTACCGCCTCTATTAAGGCGTGCCCAGCACGAGGTTGCGACAGTCGCTGTCTCCATGTCGCCATGAGATCGAGCCGGAGGTCGGCCCGCCGAGCGGCAATTTGCCGCGGTGGCGGACTCTCCCCCCGGCCTAGTACCTCCACGCGCCACTCGTACAGGCGCGCGAGGACCAGCGCCTCCAGATCCCACGGCGGCAATCCGGCAAGGAGGCTCGCCGCCTCCCCCGAGATCGTGCGGTATCCTCGGATGACCCTTATGGCGATCACCCGTTGGGACGCAATGAGGTAGTGGGCGGCAAGTCGCCTTAACCCCTGCGCCCACACCGGGGCCCCGTAAAGGGCCATCGACCGCACGACTCCCGCGTAGAGCCTCCGGCAGGAGGCGTTTGGTCCCCCCAGGTTGGGTAGGAGCCGCCTAAAGGCAGCCCCGGCCCGTTCCAGTTTGGGGGCCAAACGTCGGAAATGCTCCGCGAAGTTCCACCGGCTGTCGAGGACGAGTCCCAGGTACTTCATCGTCGACCCGACGCCGATGTGAACCCCTCCTAAGGACCACTAGGCTAACGAGGAAAAATCGAATAAAGTCATATAGTTCCAAGAATGAAAAAGAAAAACATACCTCAAGAGATGTTATCACATCACGCGAGTGTGTGAGAAGTAGGTAACCGGTACGTCTGATACGATGAGCTAATGAACTGACTAATTATCTACCTGCCGTTGTTTTATGCAACAGAGATACACTCATCGGAGAATTATTAGATCCCTTTGTGTGTGTGGTGGTTTTGAAATGAGCCTGTATGTGTGCGGATGTAGACAGAGCATGCTACTTATGATGTAACCACCCCGTCCCTGAGTATAAATCCGATATATATCTAGTGTATACTAGCGAACCGCCCCAGCTTCGCACGGGTATAAATATTCGACATTTCCAGTAGATTATCCAAAAATTTCCTTTCATACAAATCTTGTACTGAAAATTACGTACAGCCAAATCTGTCCAGCTGATATCGAACTTTGCGCTTAGCAACACATTTAGTCATATTTTTTTATGTATATAGCTAGCTAGGTATACTCCGTTTTTTTTTTTTTTGGTGGGTGGGAAATCATCAAATAACTTCTCCCACCCTGGGCGGGGCGGGAGGGAGTGTAAGACTTTTACTGACTAAAACCCACCCATGTTCCTTCTGTGCCCTTTGCGTTCCGGGGGCGCGGTATCTCTTACGAACAACCCGCAGCCCCGGCAGGAGGTATACTCCGCTGTGTCTTAACTTACTCGCTCGTTGGTCGTAGCGTGATGTTCTATACGTATAAACCTTCGTCTTGAATCACTCTATCTATTGATAAAAACCGCTTTAAAACCCATTGCGGAGTTTAAAAAATCTAAGCGTACAGACGGACAGACTACTTTTAAATTACTACTATATATTACATATAGTTTTTAGTTTCAGACGGAAACTGAATGAAATCGTTTTCAAATTAAATAGTTCGCTCGTAACTAAATGCGTTCATTTGTTTCTTGGCTAATTTTAGACCGTAAATGTTAAAGGTCTTCGCCCATTGTAACAGCAGGATTCCTGTAATAGGGGGCGAGCCTATTGCCATTAACCGGGCACAAATCCTAACTCCGAGCTGCTACTGAGAATTTTATAGAAAAACCCAATAACACTTATTGCTCGACCGGGGAATCGAACCCAAGACCACTAGCGTAGCAATCGCGCATAGGACCACTAGGCCAACGAGGCAGGTACTTAATTGCTTAATAATTGTCATTAAAATTGACAAAACTTTAAAATCTTGTGTACTATCCCAATTAACAATGACCAGATAAAAAAGTTGAAGGCTCGCGGGCAGCTAACCATTCGATTTTTCGATGCGATTCCGACCAGGCTCTTACCGTGTCAGCACGGTACTGTTACAGTGAGTGATGACCATTAACTTTTATTTGGGGGATGTTTTATTTCGACCCTCATTTAAGTGGGGTCTTGATAATTAATGAAACTAGGTACATACTTAACCCGGTATTGGAAGCCTGGTCGAGTAGTTTAGTAGTTTCCTCGCATACGCTGCTTATGTTTGTCACATTTCACTTAATTAATTATTCGCTTAGAATAACGTGAGTTAACTAATATACAGAGGGTGAAAGAGAGAACTTTACAAAAGATAAAGATTATATTTTTTATCAATTACTAGTTACATACCCCGCGGTGTCACCCGCGTGCAGTTACTACTTTGGTTACTGCTCCGCTCCCGTTGCTTGTAGCGTTATGTTCTACACGTATAAACCTTCCTTGGACTTATATAAATATATTAGTAAACCAAAATTAGGCAAATCGGTTCAGCCGTTGTCGAGTTTTAGCGAAACTAATGAACAGTAATTAATTTATATATATTATTATATTATATATATAGATTTAAAAAAACCCGCCAAGTGACGCGGACTCACACACGAAGGGTTCCGTACCATTATCTATAAAATCGGCAAAAAAAAATCATGTCCGTTGTATGGGAGCCCCCTTAAATATTTATTTTATACTGTTTTTTAGTATTTATTGTTATAGCGGCAACAGAAATACATCATCTGTGAAAATTTCAACTGACTAACTATCACGGTTCATGAGATACAGCCCGGTGACAGACGGACGGACGGACAGCGGAGTTTTAGTAATAGGGTCCCGTTTTACCCTATGAGTACGGAACCCTAAAAACAGCTGTTCCATTCAACAGTGCAATACCTACGCAGTCAAATGAATGAACATCGCGAGCAGAATCTAGAAAAAGTTTTATTTTTTAACGTTGCTCGTAATATTGGCCATCACCTCCCGTCACGCTCTCCACCCCACGCCGCAAGCCAGACCCGGGTGGACGCGTACAACTGCTGGATTACTACATAGTTACTCATATTTGTTGATTAAGTGAACAATGTATGTTCTTTTCGAAAACATTAAGAATCTCTTATCTCAATATCTCACAGCTGGGCAAAGGCCTTCCCCAAGTCCTTCCAAATATAATTTTCTGGCAACACCTTGAAATACGAACAAGTCTAGATCAACTCGTCACCTCCCCTGGGCCGGTCTCGCTGACGCCGACCATCCTCAGGCACCCATAGCGTGGAGACTTCTTCCCGGCTTCTGTTCTTCTTTCTTCGTTATTCGTCGTAGTTATCTACGTGGGCCTTGTAAACATTAGAACTAATGTCCGTGCGTTCAAGCGTTGCTGCCATACCTATTACTGGAATCAAACGTAACAGCTCACATTAGGACCCATTAAATTAATGATAATTGCAATCCGTGGTGCTTGGCAATCTGGGTTTCTCCCATTTGTAAACATCCCTTTGTGCTTATTGGCTTAGTTCTGTTCGGTCTCCTGCTTGTTGCAACTGCCCCGTTGGTCTCGTAGTGGCGAGCACGACGGTTAAGCGTGGGGTCCTGGGTTCGATTCTCAGGTCAGGCAAAAAGGGTTATTGGATTTTTCACTAGGAACTTCTCAGTAACAGCCCGGAGTTTAGAAGTTGGTGGAGTGATACCCCCGTGCCTCGGAAAGCACGTAAAGCTGTTGGTCCTGCGCCTGATCTCTCCCCGGTTGTGTCGAATTGCCGTCCCATCGGACTATTAAAATTAGGGAAGAGGGAGTGCACCTGTGTTTGCGCACACACTTGTGCACTATAATATCTCTTGCGTATTAGCCGCCGTGGCCGGAATCGGTCTGGAGAATACATACATACATTTGTTTTGAGGGAAGCTGAAATTATATTTCTTTAACTCTTCCGCTAATCTTTTCTGATTAATTTCTTTGCGGGATCCAAGACAGTTGTATCGTTTCTCCGGGACTCGTCGAGATTCATTGTATCGGCGCTCTTCTGGCAGTCTTCACTGTTGATACTGGCTTTCAGGAGTTGCAGTGGTTAGGAGTAGTGTGGCGGGCTTGCCATGCGGTCGCTGTGCATAAGGGTTAAGTGTCACACCTAATCCCATTTTTAACCCCCGACGCAAAATCGAGGGGGTGTTATAAGTTTGACGTGTCTGTGTAAGTGTGTGTGTGTGTCTGTGGCATCGGTGCTCCCGAACGCATGAACCGATTTTGATTTTGTTTTTTTTGTGTTTGAAGGTTAATTAGTCGGGAGTGTTCTTACCTTTGTTTGATGGAAATCGGTTCAGCGGTTCCAAAATTATCAGCTCTTATGTAAGCTACGGTAGTGACATTTTTTCTTTTGTCGAGGGTTACTTAAAATTTTTTATTTTTATTAAACAGCCTTTTTATTTATTTTTTTCTGTATACATGGTCTGTGTCAATAAATATATTTTCTTTCATTTCTTTCTTTATTTTGCTGACTGTTAAAATTAACGTGATTTCACACGCCCTAATCGCAAGTTTATTAGCTTATCTTGCGTAACGTAACCCATTCAGTAAGTCAGTTACAAAAACCTGTAAACTACTCAACAATGATTGTTAACTATGTGAAAATTATAACGTATTCCGTTGTGCAAGTTTGATACTATTGACGATCGAAGGCAGAGTTATTAAATTCAAAGGGGAATAACATACCGCCTGTATTCCCCGAAGGGTAAGGCAGAGGTGCACCAATGTACACCCACAGTTCGCCGGTATGTTTAGGTCCCATGTAATAGGGGGCGAGCCTATTGCCATTAACCGGGCACAAATCCCAACTCCGAGCTGCTACTGAGAATTTATAGAAAACCCCTATAGAGAGCCTAATAGAGATATAATAACCCTAGAGAAGGAGGCGGCGGCGGGGCGGTTAAAGCAGAAAGCCTCCCGTCCCTGCCGCCGCGGTAGACGTTCCTATGTCGGGAGCCGCGAGACCACTCCTGGCCACCATAGACGTGGGCCTGTGGACGGTGAGCAATGGGTAGCTCACTGTCCATACATTGCATAACGACAGGCCGTGTCGACGGCGCGTTTGCAATTTAAAAGAGATGTCAGCAATTTCCTGAAGGCGCCACTCAGGGCCGATGCCTGCCGGGGCTGCGGGTTGTTCGTAAGAGATACCGCGCCCGCGGAACGCAAAGGGCACAAGAAGGAACATGGGTGAGTTTTAGTCAGTAAAAGCCTGACACTCCCTCCCGCCTCACCCATGGCGAGGGAAGTCATTTGATGATTTCCCATAACTAAAAAAAAAAAACATCCATGCTTCTCAACTGTTGCATTATCATATTAATAGTTTAGTAGGTTAGGATATTAATATTATATATTAGAATTAGTACTACTCCACCTACACCCACAATTAAAAAAATTAACTACTTAAATTTTAAAATATCCTCTCCATCTCTTTCAGATATCCTCATAAGTCTACACCATGTTCTTCCTCCTACTTCTCATCCTCCCAGGAGTAAGGAGCCAGGATCCCACGCGGCCCAGCTATTTACCCAGGTCACAACAGCTATCGTTCAACACTGTCCAATTTGTGCAACATAAGCCGGCCAAGTAAGTTCATTTTTGATTGTCAAAAAGTTAAAACGCGGGTCATGTTCGTGAACGGACGCTGTCCGGATTTGTCATCTCCTAACTGTCATTTTATTTTATTTTATTTTATTTTATTTGGGAAAAAAAACGATATTACATTACACAAAGGGCTTATCAATATGTTACATAAAACAAAATCAATGTAATAACAACAACATTTTCCACATATTAACAAACAGGTTTCTATGCTATGATGAGGACTAGATGAGCCAGTTACTACTTACAATCTAGGTAACATTTTACAACGTTACAAATCAGCACCAAAAAAAAAAAAAAAAAAAAAAAGGAGAGAACAATAATAATAAAAAAACTCACCATCACTTATTACCATACCATGACTTATGACATTGACATGACTTATTATCTGTACTATTTTTTTATAATTGTATATTGCTGTGTTTCCCGGCATTGTTTTTCCATATAGAAGCAGCAAGAATAATAACCAGGATGTAGTAAAAACTTAATTAAAAAGAGTGTCCGTGGAGTTTCTTGTTCGTTCTTCTCCATAGAAACCTACTTACGTTTTGGAACGAGCAACTAACTTCAACTTCCTAACTGGCCGACTCCTCGACAATTGAATATAAACAGTAACACATTAGCTGTAATATTCAATTAGTTTGACGTAATTAATTTAATTATTGACAGATAGTGTGTCGTGTGTCATGTCTCGATCGTGTGTTCGTCGTCATCACCTTCTTGCCCTTATCCTATTACTTGGGGTCAACGCAACACGTTTCCTTGTTCCATTCCCTCCTGTTAACCATCATAATATCATTGACTCTCCTCTCTTTCATATCATTCTTCACACAATCCATCCCTCTTTTCTTTTGCCTCCCTCTTCCTCCCCATCCAGACACATTCGTATTTGGCGCTACTTTTGAACTTCTTCTAATATTTATATACTCCTTACCTTATTAATTCTGGTCACACCACACATCCATCTCAACATTCTCATCTCTGCTACATGCAATATTTTTTAATCCGTTTTATTCACGGCCCAACATTCCGATCCATACAGAACGACTGATCTTTTCACGGGCTCGACGTGATGTGTTCATTTTTATCACCACACTGCAGAAATCTGTAATGCAACCTGTAATTTTGTTAGCCATTTTGTGTTGAGCGTGGGGTCCCGGGTTCGATTCCCAGGTCGGGCAAAAGTGTTATTGGGTTTTGCCATTAGGACTTACTCAGTAGCACCCCGGAGTTTGGAAGTTGGTGGTGTGACACCCCCATGCCTCGAAAAGCACGTAAAGCCGATGGTCCTGGCTGTCATTCGTAGATATTTGGCAATCGTTACGGATAGTCAGAATCCAGGAAGTCTAACTAAAAGGTATCGTGTTGCCCAGTAACTGGGTTGTGGAGGTCTGATACGCAGTCGCTCCATGTAAAACACTGGTATTCAGCTGCACCCGGTTAGGCTGGAAGCCGACCCCAACATAGTTGGGAAAAAGGCTAAGCAGATGATGATCATGTTTACCGTAGTCACACATACTACGCGTAGGTATTAGTTCCCACAGCATGAGATTACGCATGTAAAGGTAGATAGTTATTTTGTTGGATAACTGTCCATTTTCCCACGCAATGTGTAAAAACTACGGCCGCTATTGTTTTAACTCTTTGTCTAAGCGAAGGGCTTGTCTAGATAGGTTACCTTGATAACGTATTCACATAACATCACGGGGGTCTCCCTGATGAAATAGGCAGATGTTGATAAAGGATGAGTGTCGCCGATTGTAATAATATTCTCATGTCACGGCTATCAATGGTGACTAGCCAAGTACGTAGGAGATATTATAGAGCACAAGTGTGCTCGCAAACACAGGTACACCCTCTCTCATAGTCCGATGGAACAGCAAATCCGACTTGGGAGAGATCAGGCGCAGGACCAACGGCTTTCCGAGACACGGCGTCACACCACCAACTTCCAAACTCCGGGCTGATACTGAGAAATTCCTAATGGAAAATCTAATATAAATAACAGATTTGGACTGACCTGGGAATTCAACCCAGAACCACACGACTAACGGGGCAATCATGGATACCCTACCACCGTAAGCGCGGGCCTGCGGACGGCGAACGTTGGGTGGCTCGCCGGCCGATCAGAACCAAGCCCGGGTCGGTGGTGCGTTGTGTTCCACGCGCGCCTCATAGAGATGTCAGCATAGTAGACGGGGCCCGCCAGGGCCAGTGCCTGCCATCGTTGCGGAATTTGTTCAAAAAAGTCACCACAGCTCTGTAACGCAAAGGACATTAGGAGGAACACGGATGGGTTTTAGTCAGTAAGAGTCTGACACTCGCACTCCGCCTAAGGCGGAAGAAGTCATTTGATGATTTGCCATCCTTAATTTTTTTTAAAGCGTTAAGGTAAGGCTGCATTTTTGATAAAAAACTGATAGTAAAAACTATTTTTAATTCTTTCTCCTACAGCCAACACAGACGGTTTAAATGATCAATCCAGTAGGTACCTACCCAGTTCGTTTTGTACAAAAACAAACGTTTTCCTCACTAACCGTTATATCAGTAATGGCTACCTTGTCCTTTCAAAACACTCTGTAAGGTAATTTTACCTGGATACGCTTCAAAAGGGTACAAAGGTTTCCTATGCCATACTATGAAGACTTGGCATAATATATGCAAAGTTATTTCAGTGAGGCTACAAAACATTCGTCGTGTATTATGGATTCACTATTTTCAAAGTCTCGACTTTGACTTTGAAAAAGCATTTACTTCAATTAGTCCATTAAAAGGCACTTTTAACTAAGTCAATTTACAAGAAATATTTTTTTTATGTAATTTTCTATAGCAATATCGGTGAAATACCTGAAATAAATGAATCTTAATTTAATTATTTTAAAATCAGCTTCTGCCCGCAACTTTGTCCCCGTCAAAGTTGATATATTGTGCAAAATTGTATTTATCCTACACATACCGTCACGCCTATATTCCCCGAAGGGTTAGGCAGAGGTGTACCAATGTACACCCACAGTTCCCCGATATGTTTAGGTCCCATGTAATAGGGGGCGAGCCTATTGCTATTAACCGGGCACATATCCTAACTCCGAGCTGCTACTGAGAATTATTAATTATTTGTCCTACTATCCTAATAATATTATAGACTAGCTTCTACTCACGACTTCGTCCGCGTAGTTTTGTCACCCGCATTAGTTTACGTCTTCGGTTACTGCTTCGCACCTATTGGTCGTAACGTGATGTTATATACCCTATAGCCTTCCTCGATAAATAAACTATCCAACACAAAAATAATGTTTTAATTCAATACAGTAGTTCCTGAGATTATCGCGTTCAACCAAACAAACAAACTCTTCAGCTGTATAATGTTAGTACAGATGCGAAAGTCTGTGCGGATGGATGTATGTTTGTTACTCTTTCACGCTTAAACGGCTGAACGGGTCTGGATGAAATTTGGCACTGAGATAGATTATAGTTTGGAACAAAACATAGGGTACTTTTCATCCCGGAAAACAGTTCCTGTTTGACACTACATTAACTTTAACGGGAACGAACTCGCGAGCTATTGAGATTATACAACTTTCCAATTTCCAATGTAAAAAATCCTTCTGTTAACCAATACAAACAATAACTCTACATTTCTTGCTCCATTCTACGATTTCAAAAACAAAATCAAAGATTTTTCATTAATCTCTAAATACTTTTTCACAAATGAACCGGGAAGTAATACACGCTGGAACCATAAGTCGTTAGCGCTAACTCGCTAAGTTTGAATCGTACGGTTAAAGCCGTCGGTTGAAACAGATAGCTGCAGTATTGATTTTACATTAGCTGGCAATTATTTTCTTGTAGTTATCGCGTGGTAAGGTTCAGTGGAAAAGTCGACACGACTTGTAGTTACACGAGAATTTCTTTTAACATTAAAGCGCGTGGATTGGCTGAAGTAACATCGATAGCAGCAAGATAAATGCTTTTTTTACAAAATGTATATCGTCCCTAAATAACAAATATAACACATACCATCACGCCCATATTCCCCGAAGGGTTAGGCAGAGGTGTAACAATGTACACCCACAGTTCGCCGGTATGTTTTTAGGTCCTACGTAATAGGGGGCGAGCCTATTTCCATTAACCGGGCACAAATCCTAACTCCGAGCTGCTACTGAGAATTTCATAGAAAAACCCAGTAACACTTTTTGCTCGACCTGGGAATCGAACCCACGACCTCTAGCATAGCAGTCGCGCTTAGGACCACTAGGCCAACGAGGCAGTTAATACAAGGGCAGGCCTAGGGACATCCCTAAATACAAGCCTGTATTCAAATTATTTCATTTTTCAAAATCAAAGAGGTACAGTTTTTAAGGTTATCTCTCTGAATTTATTTTATTTTCTCTTTTGAACGTTCTTTTATCCATAGAAAGCCACGTTATATGTGAGTGACATAGGCTATATAACATCACGCTACGACACACGGGATCGAAGCGTGAAATAACCCACGCGGCTGAAGTCGCGGGTAGATTGTGTTTTAAAACCACAATGCAAGCGAAGTTGCAGGAAACAGCTAGTAATTAATAAATTAGTAAAGATGGTTATTTTAGTGAGTTATGGATTATGGAAAATTTGAAAATTGCCATTATTTTTTACTAATCTGCGTCGTTGGCCTAGTGGTCCTAAGCGCGACTGCTACGCTAGAGGTCTTGGGTTCGATTCCCAGGTAGAGCAAAAAGTGTTACTGGGTTTTTCTATGAATTTCTCAGTAGCAGCTCGGAGTTAGGATTTGTGCCCGGATAATGGCAATAGGCTCGCCCCCTATTACATGGGACCTAAAAACATACCAGTGAACTGTGGGTGTACATTGGTACACCTCTGCCTAATCCTCTGGGGAAAACAGGCATGATAGTATGTTATGTTTTTACTGAATATGCTCTCCTATAAAATATCGATTATATAGATGTCCGTATCTACTTTGCTGGCATCGAAATAATACTAGCTTTTGTCATTCCATTGCAGGGCAGAGGCCTCTTCTTATACAGAGAAGGCACTAGCATTCACCACGCTTGCTCAAGGCGGATTGAAATTTCATTTTAAAATAACCTCTAATTTTTTCCAGAAAAGGCCCCATACTGTTCCCGAACGACGCCCCCCCACCGCCGCCGACACCACTCATCGTAACATCTCGACCACTCAGCGAATCCATAGCCAGGAGCGAGCTGAACCCGAACAACAGCCTAGCAGCCCAGTCACAGTACCACCAGGTCGCCTTCAAACCCAACTACCTGGCCAGGGGCAAGAACTATGAGCCGTATTCTTATTCGTTAGCCACGGTGACGCCGGCATACGATTATGAAGCTTATGCAGACACCGCAAGGATCACTCCGACAAGCAAAGAGAACTTATATGAGGATCAGGGGGTAAGGATATTTTGTTACCTTGTACTCTTATTCAACTAATCAACATTAGTCCATTCAAGGAATGACCAAAAAGGGGGTGTGGAGTGCGTGAGCTAGGCTCTAAGCGATTTCTTCAGAAAGTTGTTCAGGGTGCGTAAACATACTAAAAGTCGCCGCGTGTAGGAGATGAGCCGGAGATGGACGGGGTTAAACATCCCACTTTTGAGTTTTTCACTAGTACCTTTAAAACGGTGCGTCGTAGAGAATAAATATCTTCTACGTAATGAAAGCTACTAAAATTTTCTACAATTTTTATCTTATTGACTTTTTCGAATTCCTACCCATTTTCGAAAACACTACTTTTTACGGGACTTTTAGTTTTTTTTACCACTCTACAACTACTTTGTTAGGTGAATTGGGTAAAAATCAGACACGACCGGGGAGAGATCAGGCGCAGGTCTTTATGCGCTTTCTGAGACACGCGGGTCTCACACCATCTACCTTAAAATCTCCGGGCTGCTTAACCTAATAAGACTAGCCCAGTACGCAGCAGATATTATGGTGCACAGCTGTGTGCGCCAACACAAGTCTACTCCCTCTTCCCTCACCCTCATAACAAGACCACTGAAAAAATCTTAATGGAAAAAACAATTACACTTTGTCCGAGCTGAAAATCAAATACCCCGCGTTCAGCAGCTGTACTTGTAATCACTAGACCAACATGGCTGTCACTTTAAGAGTAGGGCAAGGAAATACCTTATTCAAAATCCCGCAAGATTAAAATTTATCAACATTTCGAAATTGACTTATGTGACGGGAAAAGCAACCATAAGCTTAAATATTAGTGTCCATATTTCATCAAGTTTCATTAGGTACTTGTTGACGAAAATATAACCAGACTATTTTGATATCAATTCCCGTAGTAAGAATACATGAACAATAACTGCCTCGGTAGCCTAGTGGTGCTAAGTGCGACTGCCACGCTAGAGGTCTTGGGTTCGATTCCCAGGTCGAGCAAAAAGTGTTATTGGGCTTTTCTATGAAATTCTCAGTAGCAGCTCGGAGTTAGGATTTGTGCACGGTTAATGGCAATAGGCTCGCCCCCTATTACATGGGACCTAAAACATACCGGCGAACTGTGGGTGTAAATTGGTACACCTCTGCCTAACCCTCAGGGGAATACAGGCGTGACGGTATGTGATGTTATGTAAAATATATAAAATCGTTTAAATTTCAGTCATTTTTTTAGTATTTGCTGGAGAGTTATTGGTTCTTTTTTTAGCGAAGCCTACTGATATTTCCCATTCATGTTTGAGAACAGTCCAGTAGACATTTGGGCCGACTCATATTATGCTTGTTCTTTTCTAACGGTGACTCGCCAACTTTACTTGGTAGATCTAGCCCCCGTGTGGGGCCAGAAGAAACGCGAGTGGAGCAAGAGTTTTATTCCTAAAAATGGCGATTTCTGTTAAATGTTACATAATATTACGACTGCATTCCCAGATTGATAGAGGTACATAGTACAGTTGCATTTCATAACAACAACAAAAAGTAAAGCAATCGCAATAACAAATTTATATTTATAAAATAAATGTGTTGCTAAGAGCAAAACTCGAGAATGGCTGGACCGATTTGCATGATCCTTTATTTGTTGCGTTCATAACTTCTCGAACAAGGTTTATATGAAAACAATATTTTTTTTCAATCTACCGGAATTGTCGGAAATTTCTGCTTGTTTTCAATAAAAGTATGTTACATTTCTATCCAACATTAACAGTTCAATATACATCATCACAATAGCTTCGAAAAATTGAACAAATTTGAACGTGGATTATTTCAATGGCAGAACTAAAATACACACATGCCATCAAGCCTGTATTCCCCGAAGGGTTAGGCCGAGGTGTACCAATGTACACCCACAGTTAGCCAGTATGTATAAGTCCCTTGTAATAGGGGCGAGTCTATTGCCATTTACCGGGCACAAATCCTAACATCGAGCTGCTACTGAGAATTTCATAAAAACACCAAATATCACTTTTTGTTCGATTTTTAAATCGAATCCAATAGCTCTAGCAATTGCGTTTACGACCACTAGGCTAACCAGGCAGTTCAAATAGGTACCTAATAACGTTATTTTTTCACATTAGCTAGAAAAAAAACCAATGACAAGAAAAAATATACTCAACAGTAAAAAGAAAGGTAAACAAGCACAAGTTCTGGATACATTCTCATACAGCTCGGGAGTCCATCACACAAACAGACAAGGCAATGATTACGACATCGAGTTTAATGATGACGATAATAATTTCGACTTTGATTTCGTCAAATTGTATGTAAGTTTCTGCAATTTTATAAAACTGCATCATCATCTTCTCAGCCGTAAGACGTCCAATGCTGGACATAGGCCTCCCCTATCCGCGGTAGATGCTCCGGTCGTCGGGAGCCGCGAGACGACTCCCGGCCACCGTAGACGCGGGCCTGTGGATGGTGAGTAGTGGGTAGCTCACCGTCCGTACGCTGCATAATGATAAGCCGTATTGAAGGCACGTTTGTGTTCTACGCGCGCTTCAAAGAGATCTCAGCAATTATTGAAGCTGCGGGTTGTTCGTAAGAGCCCCCGGAACGCAAAGAGCACAAGAAGGGACATGGGTGGGTTTTAGTCAGTAAAAGTCTGACACTCCCTCCCGCCCCGCCCAGAGCGAGGGAACTCATTTGATGATTTCCCACCCTGAACAAATAAAAAACCCCCCCATAGATTAAAGACGTGACTTACTATGATTTGTTCCTATTTCCAATACTTTGAAATAATAAAAGGTTGTCGAAAAAATAGTGTCATTACTCAAGGTACATACATAAACTATTAGTGATGATACCGAATGTAAAATTTTAAGAACACGAATTTAAATGAGAAACTTATAGCTTCAAGGTTCCGTATCCATGCGTCTGTCCGTCCATCTTGTCTGTCAGCGGGCTGTATCTCATTAACCGTAATAGTTACAGAGTTGAAATTTTCATTGTGTGTATTATTACTATGCATGGCCGCTATATCAACAAATATGATCAAGTTAAAATTAAAGGAATGCCCTTAAAAAAAAACATGTGTTTTGTAGCTATCATGACCCCGAATGTGAATATCGAGAAATAAATCGAATACGAAGACAAACATTTGTAACATCACTAGTAGATAAATAAAAAAAGAATTATATAATAAATAAATAAACAAAAAATATCGCAACAAGAACGTATAGACGAGCACACGAATTTGACCACAACTAACACATATTATTTTCATTAAAGGCAAGAAGAAATAATTATGGAACAAACACAAATAAAGGCAAACAGTTTGCACGTGTACGTAATAGCAATAATGTCAGATATGTTCAAGTAAGACCAACAAACCCAAGTGGCCATCCCTGGCATAATTCCAAAACTCATGGGGCTCTTAGACGACCGTCAAATGGGGTAGCCAGGAATAAAAATAGAGTGCAAATGAAAGGTCCTCGCGGAATGAAAGGCATGCGGAGTAGCACCTGCGTTAAGGCAGTTCCGAAGACTTATAACTTTATCAGACGTGGAGGAGTGATGAGTCCTCTCAAGCCAGTTGATGAGAAACCTTTCCAGAAGTCAGATAGTCGAAAAAATCTAAAGGTTTTTTTACTAAATATTTTATAGCCAGTCTCTTAGCTTGTCATATTTTTTCCGTCCATTTTGGTATATCGTGGACCCATCAACTGTTTCTTGGAGTCGATCATTAATCATCATAATCACTCATTCTACTACATTGCATTCAATTCCATCGTGCTCTTACCTCCGCTAACGTGCTAACAGTTTGAGTACCCAATTGCTTGGGCCTTAGAAGAGAGCAGGAAGACCAAGTTAAATAATTAAAAGCGTTCAAAAACTAGTCACAATCTCATCTGAAATCAAATATGTATAAATGTATGTAAATTAGATGCATTTTTGACAGAACAAGATTGTATTTTGTATAGTAGCCGCCACGAGTCGTGAGCACAAACCTCAAGTTCAATTTTGGGTTTGTATCTGGACTTTTGGTTGGTCCGGCTGCCGAACTGAAAGCGTGCAGCGTGCGCGCCACAAAAAAACCAGTAACCCAAAAAATTAACTTGACGTTTGTGCTCACGACTCGTGGCGGTCACTATACTTAATACTAGCGACCTGCCCGCGACTTCGGCCGCGTGGCTTATTTTACCCGCGTTCAGTTACATCTTTCGTTACTGCTCCGCTCCCGTGGGCCATATCTTGATGGTATATGTACCTATGTTACTCAGGCTAATGTGGCTATCTATTGGTGAAAAAATTGTTCAAATCGGTCCAGTAGTTTCGGAGCCTATTTGTTACAAACAAACAAACAAAAATCTTTCCTCTTTATTATATTAGTATAGATTATTATAATAAACATAAAAAAACATACCATCACGCTTGTATTCCCCGAAGGGTTAGGCGAGGTGTGCCAATGTACACCCACAGTTCGCCGGTATGTTAAGGTCCCATGAAATAGGGGGCGAGCCTATTACCATTAACCGGGCACATATCCTAACTCCGAGCTGCTACTGAGAATTTCTTACAAAAACCCAATAACATTTTGCTCGACCTGGGAATCGAACCCAAGACCTCTAGCGTAGCAGTCGCGTTCAGGACCACTAGGCTACCGAGGCAGTTATTATAATATTATATAAATTGATATAGATATAGTTGAATATAAAGATTCTAAATCACAAAATAATCAACCGGGTACAAGTCCAGTCGCGAAGCTGTAACTGAGAAATTCCTGAAAAAACGAAGGTGGGAGGACGGTTTCTTGAGAAACCCATGAAGAAATATTTCATTCCTCACAAATTCAAAACGCCATAACGTTTACACAAACCTAGGATTCACTCCCATGGTTCTCCTTCCTAGATAAAAAAGGCTTTGATTTCGTCAAATTATATATAAGTTTCTGAATTTTTATAAAACTTTATCCTCAACATATTAGCCGTAACACTTCCAATGCTGAGACGACTCCCGGCCACCGTAGACGCGGACCTGTGGACGGTGAGCAATGGGTAGCTTACCGTCCGTTCATTGCATAACGATATAGAAAATATTTTTTCCAAAATAATTTTACCAGACCGCTAACTATTAACCCCACAATACCGCTAGTGTCATGGCCGCCCAACAAAAAGAATCCGTGGTATTATTTTTTCTTTATTCACTGGCATAAGGCTGGTGATTGATTATAGCGCCCATTGTTGCCGTGGACAAGAACAGGTGTGTTTGTTTATCCGGGGATCACGTTGGGGATCATTGTAAACGTTCGCAGTCGCTGGTTATCGGTGACTAATAAATTGTAGTTGTGTTTGCGTGATGTATTTGATTTAATTAATTCTTCTTATTGGTTTGGGCTGTAGCAAAATGTGTCCGTATTATAAGGTCAGTGCCGTCACTTCTTTGACGTGTAGCTAGTAAAGCTCTTTGTGAAGCAGCCCGTCCTGGGAAGTACTACCACCATACCTATTCCTGCCGTAAAGCAGCGTTGCTGTGTTCCGGTTTTTTTTTTCTTTTGGTGGGTGGGAAATCATCAAATAACTTCTCCCGCCCTGGGCGGGGCGGGAAGGAGTGTCAGCCTTTTACTGACTAAAACCTACCCATGTTCCTTCTTGTGCCCTTTGCGTTCCGGGGGCGCGGTATCTCTTGCGAACAACCCGCAGCCCCGGCAGGCATCGGCCCTCAGTGGCCCCTTCCTTTTGCTGACATCTCTTTGAGGCGCGCGTGGAACACGAACGCGCCGTCGACACGGCGGCGTGTCGGTGTTCCGGTTTAAAGGATAGATATGAGTGCCAGTGTAATTGACACCGGGCCCCATACCTACCCTAAAATTTATTACATATTCAACAAGTACAACCTAAAAAATGGGTTGTTAGTTGTTTTATAGATAATGGTTTTATAGAATTTCGTTTCACATAAAAAAAATCTCATACTTTCGCTTCATAGAATGACGAATGACATGAAAACTTACTGTGACGATCTTTAAATCATTAATTTTTGTTTCACATAAAGTTTCATGTTAGAATTATCATTTATCATAAATTAACAAATCAAGTATTCTTCATACTTCAATTGTTCACCTATACTAATATATAAAGCTGAAAAGTTTGTTTGTTTGTTTGGTTGAACGAACTCAATTTGAATCTCAGGAACTACTGGTACGAATTTAAAAATATTTCTGAGTTGGATAGTCAATTTATAGAGGTAGACTATAGGCTATATAACTTCTTATTGCGACCAAAAGGTGCGGAGTAGTAACCAAAGACGTAACCTAATGCGGGTGAAGAAACTACGCGGACGAAGTCGCGAGCAGAAGCTAGTTTAAAATAAAACTTATTGAGCGTCTCAGTTTAAAATGTATTTGTATTCTTTAAAATGTGTTTTTATTATTTTCTTACAGCTTCGCGATGCCAAACCACTGTACGAGTTCAACAATATTCAAAGACAGCATAATGCAGCTCCAAAAGTCGATCATTACACGTACAAGGTTAGTAAATATACAAGATGTACATAGACACATGAGGTAACTCAACTATGACTCTAGGATCAGAACGCATTTGCAAGGCCTCTGGTATTGGTGGCTTGGTGGTCTGTCTATAGGCAGAGGTGACCACTTAACTTCTGGTAGACTGTCGGCTTGACCATACAAAAACATGTAAAAAAAAAAGCATTTTTAAAGAAAATTCGAAATAGATGTATAAAATAAATAAGAAGAAATTAACTCTTGGCTATAACCTGAAATGCAGAAAGCAATCTATCGAATTATTTCGCGGCTGATGATGTAAAAGTAACAGTATTTATCGACAGTGGTTCCTGACGGTACGATCGCTTTAGATACTACACTTTAGATACTTTGATTTCACCTCTAGATTTAAGAAAACTACAAAAGTGTTTTAGTAAACCGATTTAATTTTTCCAGAACACTCCGGTGCAGTTTTCTCGGAGTAAAATCAATGTAGATGAACATGATTACAACAAGGAAAATAGTCACGTAAGTTCTCAGTAATAATGTCCATTGGTAAATATTGTATACGCATTAACCTCCCGAAATGAATAGTCCAAATGAAACTAAATATCCGTAGTGTATGCGTAGTTTTGAATAAGTAAGCGGCCAAAGAGAAAGACACGAAAATAAATTTTGTTTTTTACCTCTACATTCAAATTTGAACTATATACCCTAGAAGTTATAGTAAATTTTCTCGTGTTTCCATTCAACAGGGTGACAACTACGCCTTCTCCTACACAGTGAAAGACCACAAAACTGGAGACGACTTCTCTCACTCCCAAAAAAGCATAGGATCAGCTACCAACGGAGAGTACAGAGTTCGACTCCCAGACGGACGAATGCAAATAGTTTCGTACACCGCTGACGAAAATGGATACAAAGCTGACGTAAGATACGATGACCATCACGAAGATGATAACAGCATAGATTTTGATAAAGACAAAGATAAGGAATATCTTAATAATAATAATTTACGAGGTACTTATAATCAAAATTTCGGTAACACATACTTACATCGTCCACAAGAAAACCTTCAACAAATCCCAATATCTTACAACAGTAATCGTCCTAACAATAATATTTATAAACATTTTGAAGATCTGCATAATTACGAAAATGACAATGATAATTTCCAATATCAACCAACAATAAAACCGATACCAAATACCGGTTACCAATTTGTCTATCCAACTAAAAGTGTCTATATAGATACTACAAGAGCTAATGATCGTACTACAGATGGCTTATCAGATAACAATGACGATTACTTAGAGAATTACAACTCCAAACAAGAAAGCATTGACCAAGTAGAAAGAGCCAACGACTACAAATTCTCTGATGATAGAGAAGATGAAGTTGATTTTCCTAAAGACGAAATGTTAGATTACTCATCAGAACTTGACCAGGCTTACCAACCTCATAAGAGCAAATTTTCTGCATTTGCTACCAACCAAAATGTGCAAGCAAGCGTCAGACCGCCGTATAATGAGTTGAAAGATCTATTTGTGACTAATGTAAATGGTCGTCGTAACGCTGCTATTTCTGCCTTGCCTGTTGTTTCAACAGTAAGACCTCTTTATGCTGTCACTCCAGAAAGCGTTGTTGCCATTACTCCTAAGAAGCCTAACTTGTATACTAGTATTAAGAATATTGCATCTGCATCTGTAACTCCTACACCATTCTTATATTCAACGCCATCTCCTTCGACCCCAAGAAGTTATTTACTGTCGACAATCGCGAATTTGAAACACCAAATAAATTTAGCTAATAAGCCGGTTCTGTCTGATCACTATATTAATAAAATTAATAAATATTTGACGTATACAAATCCAAGCAAAGTCGATGGATAAACAATAGCTTAGGAGCCGTTCATTAATCACGTGAGCTTAAAAAAAACACAAAACATTATGTGGATGAAGTGAGAAAGCCCAAGTATTTATTTTTACGTCGAACACGCGATTTCTAAAGCAAAAAAATAATTTTACCGAGTTACATTCGATTATGCCTGCATTAACTGCCTCGTTAGCCTAGTGGTCCTAATCGCGATTGCTTTGCTAGAGATCTTGGGTTCGATTCCCAGGTCGAGCAAAAAGTGTTATTGGGTTTTTCTATTAAATTCTCAGTAGCAGCTGGGAGTTAGGACTTGGTTGATAGCAATAGGGTGACCCCCTATTACATGGGACCTAAACATACCGGTGAACTGTGGGTGTACACTGGTACACCTCTGCCTAACCCTGCGGGGAATACAGGCGTGATGGTGTGTTATATAAGATGTATCCTAAAAATAAATATGTAGTAAAAAGACTCGTGAGGTCTGAGGCTGCAGGGGATAGTCTAAACCCTTACCACGTATCACTAGAATCGATGCGGATGTTTAAAAAAAATTTTAAAAACATCACATTAGTAATAGACGACCCTTAATCGAAAAATAGTTAAATAATAGCTTTGTTACATAAATGTGAAAATGTCTCAATTATTATGTATAAACGTGTCGAGAACATAAGGTACATAAAAACTCTTTTATCAAACGAAAGTGTTGCTGTGCTAAAATAAACACGTGCTCTGAACTTATGGCTCATATTTCTACTGGTTGGTTATAGTTTATATTTTAGTTTTTAGAATGTATAACATAATTTATTTTTGTAAATTAAAAGAAAGTTTGAGTTTATTACCTCTTTTTTTTTGAACCTGTCTCGTTAGCCTAGTGCAACTAAGCGTGACTGCGTCGCTAGAGGTCTTGGGTTGGATTCCCAGGTCGAGCAAAGTGTTATTGGGTTTTTCTATAAATTTCTCAGTAGCAGCTCGGAGTTAGGATTTGAGCCTGGTTAATGGCAATAGGCTCGCCCCCTATTACATGGGACCTAAAACATACCGGCGAATTGTAGGTGTACATTGTTACACCTCTGCCTAACCCTTCGGGGAAACAGGCGTGATGGTATGTATGTATTAATTAAATCTCATAAATAAATAGCTAGCGTTTATCTTGATCAGAAACTAATCATTGCCATCCAACGTGGAATGCTGAAAAGCTTTTGGCCACAGTTCCATTTAATGGCGATCCGGAGGAATTTTGACCTGATTATGATGAATCAGAACCAACCCTTCTTCACGGAGATATTGAAGGTCCAATTTTTTGTCACGTGTTGTTTATGAACTAAACAATAAATAGCCTTCTTTTTAGGGATAGGAAGTCATCAAATGGTTTATTTAAAAAAAAAGAATTCAATGCAATTATATTAAAAAAACTAAAAAAATTGCACAAATGTACAACATAACTATAATTATTCATTCTAATATGAAATGGGTATGCAATGCGTCTTGTGACATCTCGTATAGTATGTATTTAAAATTAGGCTTATTACTAAGAATGAGCCGTGCGTACCAACTTATGTATCGTCAACTCTAAAAACTGCGCCAGAAGTTTGTTCCAACACAAAATTCTTCCATAAAATGAGAAGGCTTGTACAACATTAACTCCGCTAATACCTAACATTACGACGGACCTTAGCAAAAGGAGGGTGAGCAGTGAAATAGGGGCTCGTTCATCAGTCAGCAGACAAGTTCCAAGTTGTAGTACAATATGCCTAATAACGGAAATATTTTGGAGTATGGGGCATACAGATGGCTGGAACGGCAAGCGAACGTTCGTGGTAATAGGGAAGAATGTAGAAAGCTTGCCTGTGAACATCACTCGGCAAAGTCGTCGTGAATTAAAATCGACGACTTTAACTTACATCTTTGGTTACTGCTCAGCTCCCGTAGATGACGTGATTTAGCTTAGAACTTTCCTCGATAAACAGGTAATATAAAACAAAAGTAATTTTTCAAATCGGACTTTTAGTTCCTGAGATTCGCGTGTTCAAATAAACAAACAACCTTTTTTGATTTGTAATATTAGCATAGATATCTTCCATGTATAGACAGCGATCAGGTATATTCTTAATTAAAATGTATAGATAACATAACATACCATCACGCCTGTATTCCCCGAAGGGTTAGGCAGAGGTGTACTAATGTACACCCACAGTTCGCCTGTATGTTTAGGTCCTATGTAATATAGGGGGAGGGCCTATTGCCATTAACCGGGCACAAATCCAAACTCCGAGCTGCTACTGTTCTCAGTAGCAGCTCGGAGTTAGGACTTGTTGGATTAGGATTTGAAATTCTTTTCATAGGAAACCCAAAAACACTTTGCCCGACCTGGAAAACGAATACAAGACCTCCAGCATAGCAGCCGTGCTTAGGACCACTAAGCTAACGAGGCAGTAACTATAATTTAATACTGGCTTCTGCCAACGACTTCGTTCGTGTGGTTTTTAAGTTACGTTTTTGGTTAGTACTCAGCACCTATTCGTCGTAGCGTGATGTTATATACCCTATAGCCTACCTCGATAAATGAACTATCCAACACAAAAGATTTTTTCAATTCTAACCAGTAGTTCCTGAGATTAGCGCGTTCAACCAAACAAACCAACAAACAAACATACAAACTCTTTAGTTTTATAACCTATACTAATATTATAAAGCTGAAGAGTTTGTTTGTTTTATTTTTTTGGATAGTTCATTTATCGAGGTAGGCTATCGGCTATATAACATCACGCTACGACGAATAGGTGCAGAGCAGTAACCAAAGGCGTAACATAATGCGAGTGAAAAAACTACGCAAAGGAAGTCGCGAGCAGAAGCTAGTATTAGTATAAATTACCGCAAATAAAAAAAAACCTCGATGTATTTATCAAACGTGTCCACCATTCTCTACAACCGTGTGTCCCAAAGGTAAATTACCTCAAGGCTACATCCTGGGTTTAAGTTAGATAACTGTTGAGTTAATGATGTTACGGTAATTTCAACTTAAATTCCTATGTTCAAGTTACAAAGTAACTGTGTGCTTGTTTATACAAGAATAGAAGTTACTGCTTCAAAATAATTACGAGGTTTAAACCTCACTTTAGTTTTAAAAGTTGTTTTAGATACGGTCTTGGTGTTTCTTCTGTTAAGAAGAAGAGACATGAGACTATTGAAGGTTGATGTTGCAGGGTTTGTGAAGCGAAGTGTGCAAACAGGAACCTAGTATGAACAGCCTGTTCGTTGTACAGCAATAATTAAAGAATCCGTAGTAGAGCTCTTTGTGAAGGAGCTCGTCCAGGGAAGTAGTACTACCGTACCTATTTCTGCCGCAAAGCAGCGTTGCTGTGTTCCGACGGCCCACTTGATGTTAAGTGGTCACCGCTTCCTATAGACATCTGCAATACCAGAGGCCTTACAAATGCATTGCCATCCCAGAGACTAAGTTGAAATGTCTTATGAGCCTGTAATTACACCGGCACCCATACCCTTCAAACTGGAACACAGCAACGCTGCTTTGCGGCAGAAATAGGTATAGTTGTAGTACTCCCCAGGACGAGCTCCTTCACAGAAAGCTCAACTACCACTATCGCGAGACGACTCCCGGCCACCGTAGATACGGGCCTGTGGATGGTGAGCAATGGGTAGCTCACCGTCCTTACGTTGCATAACGACAGGCCGTGTCGACGGCGCGTTCGTGTTCCACGCGCGCCTCAAAGAGATGTCAGCATATGGAAGCGGCCACTGAGGGCCGATGCCTCCCGGGGCTGCGGGTTGTTCCCTAGAGATACCGCGCCCCCTGAACGCAAAGGGCACAAGAAGGAACATGGGTGGGTTTTAGTCAGTAAAAGTCTGACACTCCCTCCCGCCCCGCCCAGGGCGGAAGAAGTTACTTGATGATTTCCCACCCACAAAAAGAAAAAAAAAAAAACTACCACTATAGAACAGCTACAAATAAAACAGCTCCTCAGTTAATGCTTCCGTCACCTAGATTCCCACCACATAAAAATAAAAATACTCCTACAATTGCCGCAACGCTATTGCCAATACGGTTAGAAGGAACCTTCTCAAACTTTAAAGGAAGCATTTGAGTCGGTACACTCCTTGAATTTAAAACAGACCCAGGCATTCTGCTGGACCAGCAAGGAGTAAGCTTGAACATAAGAGTAGCAAGTATACGGGGAAGATAAGGCTGCGGTCTATACCTAGCCGATTATTGACAACGATTCTTGTAGAGAGGGGGGAGTATCGATGAGTTTGTTAATTATGTTATCGAATTTTTTTTTGTTGCGTTCGTTTTTCAAATGACTGATGTCTGTGTGTCCTGAGGTGGTTTATAATAATATATGAATAGTAGTATTAGAATCATTTGGGTCACGTGTATTTCAGTAGTGTAATGAATGGGGTTTGATAGACTCACTATTGATGTTTATTTTAGTGAAAGGTTACAAGATTAAAAGCGCGTATATATATTTCTTCATTGTAACATTTAACTGATCTTGTCTAGTTGCCGTTGGGCATTCATATTAGATATTGCTGTAGGCGTCTTCTACAGGCATCTAGTCGATAGTCTAATAAATGGTAATTAGATTTAAACTATCATACTTAATACTCTAAAACTGTAATTGATTGGCAATTAAGCAGTAAAGATCAATTCACACTCAGTATCATTTCTTGTAACTCAAAATCTTAAGCTTGTCCCCTAGCGTACTCGAAACTGACAGATTGATTCAAAAAACATCGACAAGCAGAAAACAAAATCGAATGAACATAACCCCCATCCCTAAAATTAAAATCACACCTTCAACGATATCTTAACCTAAAATCAGAGTCACGTTCGTTATCGATGAAAATTATCGATAATTGGCGCATCACTAGGCCAGCAGTGCATGCCTCGTTCAGCTGAGTCGGGGTTGGCGAGATGCCAAAGATGCGCTCCAGACTACCTTACATGGTAACATTGGAAAAAAAGGAAATAATTATTAGGAGTATGTTTTCTGATGTTTGTGTGAAAGAACTTTGTTTGCGTTTTAAATTTGTATGTGGCAATGTTGCGTGTTAAATACCGGGATATTATTAACTCAGTGTAAGGCACAGGCCTCTTCTCATACAGGGAAGACACGAGCATTGAACACCACGGTCTCTCAAGGTGGATTGGCGATTTCGGACTTATATTTAATACGGTGTCACCCGCGCTCAGTTACGTCTTTGATTACTGCTCCGCTCCCGTTGGTTGTAGCGTGATGTTCTACGTTGAATATTTTTATCAATCTATCTATTAATGAAAACTGCATTAAAATCCGTTGCGGGGTTTAAAAGTACTAAGTGTAAACGGCGGGAATCGATTTTGTTATTATTTTGTAGAGAAACTAGGTCTTCTCAGCACAAGTTTTCCTTCACTTCACTATGTCTACTTAGTTCTCCATCACAGTAGCATTTATACAATTCCAACAGCAACCGTCGCGCAGTAGCCCACCAGACACAACACCCGTCTGGTCGGAGGATCCTTCCTTTTCAACGGAGGATGTGAAACTTTCCAATTTATTCCTCATATTTCTAAACCATCAGTCCTGTATTGTACATTATGTTAATTAATTAACAGCGCAATAGTAGGTACCTACTTACAATATATTTACTTCTGAGATGGCCAAGCCAACATTTGACCTAATTTATTTTGACTGAGATCAAACACATTTAAAATAAAAATTAAACGTATCATTTTACGCAAATTTTCATCGCATTTAATTACTTATTGACTGAAATATGATAGACTATTTTTATATGAAGCGCGCTATCAAACCAGTCACCGAAAAATAATTTCACGCGATCGTCAAAAGGTTTACGGCCCCTGTGCTCATGAATGAACCATTGTTTAATTACTATTAATGCAATTAAGTAGTACTGTTTACACAAATTACGAGCGTCATTTACCAAATTATTATAATAATTTAATTAATAATATTATAAGTACACAACTAATACGACACGTGTTGTTACTATGGTGGTACTATTATATTTGTCGGAAAGTCGATATTATTGTCACTATTACCAGCCATCGTGCAGGCGTTTGACGGTGTAATCAAGAAACAGAGAAATAGCGGTTACACTTCAATCACGATTTTATTTAGCTTCATAATCAAATTTAAAAAGTTACGGACACTGAGCGAAACGAGACAGCTCCTAGGGTGGAGGTAGTGATCTTCACGACTGCAGAAAGATAAGTGAGTTCGTCTCAGCGCTCCTCCACCAACTAGGCTCCGTCACCGCACGAAGTTAGCCGAGTATGCGACGTCATCGCGACGGTGCTGCCACCTTTCAGAACTAGCGGGCAAATCGTTTCGAGTCCATACTATTGACCGTCACCGACATATTAATTTTGAAATATAATCTATACACTAGTAACATTTAAATTTAAGCAGTCAAACGCATTTCAACAATTCAACAATAACATTACTGTTAAATTAATACTGTATGCCCAAAGGGCACATTTGAGAGTTTTTATAAAATATTCTGTTTATATCGCCGAAAATATAACATAATTACAAAATCAAAGTCTATCTCTCTGCATAGCCTTCCCAACTATGTTGGGGTCGGCTTCCAGTCTAACCAAATGCAGCTGAATACCAGTGTTTTACATGAAGCGACTGCCTATCTGACCTTCACGATCCAGTTATCGGGTAACACGATACCTCTTGGTAAGACTAGTTACCAAAATTACCGGCTCTTGACTATCAGCCATTTGAAAAAATAAGCGTTCATTATAAATAAAAAACGTTTTTTCTTTTAAGTTTTTAGAATAGAGTTTATGGTGCCCGGGCCCCCAGGGACCCGACATAGCAAGTCCGGCCCTGTACTTGACGCATGATCCGCGCCCCCGACTAGTACTACCCACTACCTATTCACATACCTCACCCTACTCAAAAGCATATCTAAACTAAGCGACATAGTTGATACTTAGGCGGTCGTAACATCTCATAAGCCAGAGACATCACGAACCCTTCAAACTGACACACAAACCGTTTCACAAGAAGCTCTAGTTACTAAGTAGTACTTAGTGCTTACTACTTACTAATATTCTAGAACAGGGATGGAAAACCTTTATTGGTAAATATGCCATTATTTATGAAAAAAATATGTGCGGTCGATGGACCCGTCAAAAACGAAGTATTAATAATTAGACTTACATACTATCCCACCCGCAATTGCTCCGCTAGAGGTCTTGGATTCGGTTCCCAGGTCGAGCAAATGTTATTGGGTTTATCTATGAAATACTCAGTAGCAGCTCGGAGTTAGGATTTGTGCCCGGTTAATAGCAATAGGCTCGCCCCCTATGACATGGGACCTAAAACATACCGGTGGGCTGTGGGTGTACACTTGTACACCTCTACCTAACCCTTCGGGGAATACAGGCGTGATGGTATATTATTCGATTGAACACATAGTGTTGTCAGTAAATTATTGAGGTGGCCGAATTCTTTTGTATTATGTCACCACAGGCACGTATGTTTGCCATCCCTGTTCTGGAATACACTACAACAGAGTCCAATGCATTAAGTTTTGTCAAAAACTCGGCTGACTGTTGAACTTGTATAAAGCAAATACTTATTAAAACAATGAAACAAAACGCCCGCGATTCAGTTCATTTCTTAAATGGGAGAGGAAAATAACTGTTACTTGAAGTAATGTACAAGTTAGTGCAGAAGTCTCACTCAGTACTGAAGGTATGACTTGTTTTTGTCCTGTACATAGTTAATTGTTGCACATTCCATGTCTACTGGAATAGCTTTTGTTCGTCTACATGAATTTTCCTACGGGTGCCTATTTTTTTTTCCCGCCAAAAAAACGGAGAAGGTTATCACTTCTACGCGCATATATTTTTTTAAATGTATAATCACACATAACTTTTTACAAAGTAGTCAAATTTTGATAATTCTTTTTATTGGAAAGGGTATACCCTGAAGGTAGTCCCATATGAATTTAAAAATAAAATTCCGACCCTAAGGGTAGAAAACAGGGAATGGTTGATTGCTGACTAATTGACTGTAATGTATAACTACGCATAAGTTTTTACAGAGTAGTCCGATTTTAATCATTCTTTTTTATTAGATAAGGTATACCTTGAAGTTTATCTCACATAAATTTGAAAAAATACTACCCTAAGGGTGGGAAAATAGGGGTGATTTATTTTAAACTCACAGATTTCAATGCTGAGTTGCGTATTACAATAAAAATATTTAAAAATTATGTATGTAGTATTTAGAATATTATAGCCACAAAAAATTATATAATATTTTTTTTTTAACAAACTAATTGAACCGTCGAAAAGTAAACAATAACTTTACCTTTGGAAGTCGGTAGCTATACAAAACTACAAACAGAACCAAAGCTGCCGACTTCCAAAGTTAAAGTTATTTTTCACTTTTCGACGGTTCAATTTTTTTGTCAAAAAGATTTTATTTTTTATAAAATAGTACTTATGGCACTTGGATAATACACCTGATAATGGACCTGGATAATGTACCTTTCTATTAGTGAAAGATTTTTCAGAATCGGACCAGCACTTCCGGAGATTGACAAGTACAAACAAACTCTTAAGCTTTATAATATTCCTAGCTTTTGCTCGCCACTTCGTCATTGTTAATATTCTTAAGGATTCCAAATATTTTGATAATAAAAAAGAGCCTATAGCAATCCAAAAATTAGCACGCTGAACTACTCAGTTCAGCGTGCAAATTTAGGCCTCCGCCTACTAAGGCGGAATATGAAGAACTATTTATTGCATTTTAAGATCTGTAAAACACCATATTTCAAGCAAAGAAATATTAATATATTATTAGAAAATAACGTAGGTTCCTATTAGCAGCAGAATTTTAAAAATCGAACCAGTTGTGTAATTTTGGATAAATCATTCCAACAAGGAGCGGATCCCCTGTGTAGTGAAGTGTGGGTAGAGAATAACGGGATGGTTTTTAGTCATTAAGAGGCCCCTCCGCCAAAATAAGTATACCATCAAGAATTTTCCCTAGGTTACTGTGATCTACGGTGATGTATGATTTCATAGCCATGAGGCATCTTGATGCATTTCAAATTCGTTCGGAGTTGAACTTCTTCCACTCCACTTCGCAGTGACATGCATTACTGGAATTAGTACTTTTGTTTTATTATATTAAAGCTAATTATTATTGCTGGCAAATGTTTGCATACTGTAGGCGGTGTCGAAATGTTATGCTGATTACGGCCCCTCTGCATTTACCCTAAATGGGGTAAAAGAAATACAGAATTAAAATTAGAGGGTAATTTAGAAAGGGTTGCTGTTTTGGTGGTCGTAATGTTACGAAGGAGAAACTGTCGATCAAGATGTCTTAAATAGACCAATGCAAGATGGAGGGCTTTTTATAGTCCACGATCCTTTAGTCGCCACACCCACGTCATTTTAAGATGGTTGAAATTTTAAGGATAAATCTAAGAATATGAAAGAGAGTTCCATCTCATTTGAATACGAGTAAGTTAAAAGCAAAGAAATTTATACTATTGCTTAGTATAATTTAATGTCTATGGTTAAAAGTAAAGTGAAGAACCATAACGGTTAGAATGTTAGTTTAGTTTTAAACACAGGTTCAGTACATGACTGGCCACCAGCATAACTATTCGTCGTCAGTTATTAAAAAAAATGCTGTTCCGTATATTTTGACTATGTAGTTGTTAGACTTGTGTATGGCATAGCTGTTTTTTGGATTACTTTTATACTAGGGGTCATGAGGGGATGATGTACTGAATCCACGGTAAACATAAATACATACATAAACTCACGCCTTTTTCCCATGGTGTTTGTGTAGGCAGAAACAAGACAGAAGGCCACCTGCTACGATTCTTATACACTCCTTTCGGTTGCAAGTACTGAGCACCTGACCTTTTTAAAGAACCTCACCAATAAGGTCAGGGTAGGTCTTTCTATGGCGTCCCCTCCCGGCGTTGCCACTCACATCTGCCACATAATCCCCTTTAAAAGTTTTCATCCCATTCACCCCGTTTGTTCTTTAAATTTTAATCATGCTATAATGACATAGATCTGCCGTCTCTGGGATCCTAGTCTATAACACCATAGTAAGAGTTCAAAATACAGACGCACAACAGAGTCAGAACTGTGATGGCAACAGCATAAAGACATTGAAATATTTAGAATCTTGTATTTCTTTGTAATTTTGCAATTGACATACTAAGGTCTGCCCTTAGGGGAGACTGCCAAGTTAGGCATGCAAAAAAGAATTTAGTTGTAGGAAAGGCTTGTGACTTTGTGCCGTTCTGAGTTCTGAGAAAAAATAGCATTTCAAAAGAAAGTACTCACTATTACAAAACAACCACAAAGCAGTCTCCTGTGTTTAAACTGTATGTAACCAAAAGTGCAATGGCAGACTTAATGCCTTAGGCATTCTCTACCGGTCAACCAAAGTTAGGGATTAAGAAAAACCCAAAATAATTGTATAAACAAACCTGAAGTGTACGGAAGTACGAAATAATTACAATTCTACATCCTACTAATATTACAAATGCGAAAGTTTGTGAGAATGTATATGTAGATGTATGGATGTTTGTTACTCTTTCACGCTTAAACGTCTGAACGGATCTGGATGATATTTGGCACTGAGATAGATTACAGTGTGGAATAACATATAGAATACTTTTTATCAGGGGAAAAATGTACAGTTCCCGTGGAATAATATATCAAATTTGACGCGGACAAAGCCAAGGGCCGAAGCTAGTACTTACTATAAAAAATCCATAATAACGATGGCCCAGTGGTTAAGGCGCCCGCCTCTGATACATGAGGTTGCGGTTTCGATACCAGGGAAGTATCAATGTGACTTTCACGATTCATATGTACTTTCTAAGTTTATCTTGGCCATCACTGTCATCGGTAAAGAAAAACATCGTGAGGAAACGAAACTTATAATTGATACATATACATACCTACCAACACGCCTGTTTTCCCCTAAGGGTTAGGCAGAGGTGTAACCAATGTACATCCACGATACACGAAACATGAAATTGCCAATCCACCTTGATCTAGAATTGTGGTCAATGCTCGTGCCTTCTTCAAGAGGTCTTTGCCCTGCAGTGGGACAATAATAGGCTGGTAATATTCCAAATTCAAAAAATGTATACGTCAGCACGCTTGTGTTAGGCCCAAAGGTATAGAACCTCCAAGTTGCCAACAACATACCTACTACATAGGAACTGTTAGGATACCCTCATTTCCATTCAGATCAGAGCGCGGAAAATTATAGCCTGCGGATTTAAAAGTACTAAAGCGGAGTTAGGTATTCAAGGGATCCGTTTTATAGATACTATTCCGTATTACTTTACTTCAACGAGTTTTCCATTCGGTCATAAAGAACTATGGGACCTTTTTCTTTTATTTCGTTAAATAATGTAACTTTACGCGTTTTTATGATGTAGGGATAGACAGAGGTCAGCTTCTGTCTATACCTACATTACACACGTTCACGCCTGTATTCCCCGAAGGGTTAGGCAGAGGTGTACCAACGTACACCCACAGTTCGCCGGTATGTTTAGGTCCCATGTAATAGAGGGCGACCCTATTGCCATTAACGGGCACAAATCCTAACTCGGAGCTGCTACAGAGAATTTTATAGAAAAATCCAATAACACTTTGGATCGACCTGGATATCGAACCCAAGTCCTCTAGCGTAGCAGTTGCGCGTAGGCCCACTAGCTAAACGAGGCAGTTACGCATACATACACACCACCTGTATACCACACATATACACCATACATACATTATGGAGGTGATATCATTCTTAAATTTCTAAAAGTACTTACTCCCACTAGCCTACGACTTCGTCCGCTTGGCCTATCTCACCCGCGTTAAGTTACGTCTTTCGTTACTGCTCCGTTCTCGTGAGTCGTAGCGTGATGTTATATAGCCTATGTTACTCAGGAATAATGTAGCTATCGACTAGTGAATGATTTTTTTAAATCGGTTCAGTAGTTTCGAAGCCTATTCGTTACAAACATAACAAACAAATTTTTTCTCTTTATAATATTAGTGTAGATTTATAAAACATCCCGAGTTCGATGTAAACGTTGGGCAAAGTGTTCTTAGGTTCTAACATTTTTTAAAGAAACGTTCCCCTTTCTAGGAATTTCTCCTGTATCGTGGATCTGTTTAACCCGCGACATCGCTGCAGCCAATTCTTCAATCACTGCGTCAAAAGTCTAATAAAAGTCAGAAGAAAGTAGAATATACAATTACGATTAGTTGGATGACATATTTTTTCAGTTATTTAATTTTTTTACCAAACCAATTTCGATAAAACTTATAAGGGATCACCTATGAGATAACAAATAAAAAAAAACCATCAAATCAATTTATAATTGGCAGAAAGATCGCGTATTTTTATTTTAATGGGACAGGCCCGCCACACTATTCCCAACCACTGCAACTCCTGAAAGCCAGAATCAATTGTGGAGACCGCCAGAAAATCGCCGAGGCAATGAAGCTCGACGAGTCCCGGAGAAACGATACAACTGTCTTGGATCCCGGAACGAAATTTATCAGAAAAGATTAGCGGAGGAGTAAGAAAAAGCATAATTTCCACTATCGCAAAAATCGAGAAACAAACATACAAAAAAAACATACAGTCGAATTGAGAGCCTCCTTGTTTTTTGAAGTCGATTATAAATATTGTAAAATACGCACCTATGTATAAAAAAATAATTTTCCGATAAAACTTCAAAGTATTTAATAAGCTGTCCTGTGTAAAACAAAAACAGTGTTCTTTAATAAGGTTGTCGATAAGCTCGATAGTGAAGGGCAAAAGCAGACGATTCCGATGCGACGCTCCCGCTATAGACGCATTGATGATGAGAGTGCTAGGGATGGGAAACTGTCGATATTTCTCGAAGAGTAATTGCTGAGTTATCGATATTAAAATGTGAATTTAATTTGGAAGTGAAAGATATTACGGTACGTTATAGTGCGGAATATGTTCTTAAGCGTCACCGCGGCGATGCCCTATGGCATTAGGAGGAACACGGAGGGATTTTAGACAGTAAGAGTCTGATACTCCCTGCGCTCCGCCCAGAGAGGAAGAAGGAATTTGATGATTACACATCCTTAAAATAAAAGTTAAGTCATATTACCTTTTGACTTTTCATTTATCTTAGACAAAATTACTTTTGAAATTGAAGACAATTAGGTATATAAATTTTATCTGCACTTATCAGTATAAACAAGCTATTGATGAAAAGTCACTTATAATCGAAACTATTATAATAAGGCAGTCAAATGATTTGTTCGTTTGTACGAGGTAATTTCTCTAAAAAACAATCCCTTTTTTAAAGTTCTAATCGAAAACTGCACTGTTACCGAATGTACAGGTTTTTTTTTTGTAGTAGGTATACTTGATTTGGACGTAGTACCTTGTAGAAACTAGACATGAATATAAACCACTTTTATTATGGGATGAATGTATTATTTAAAAAAAACTGTTCCCTACAAATAACCTCGAAACCTGCCTCGTTAGCGTAGTAGTACTAAGTGCGACTGCTACGTTAGAGGTCTTCGGTTCGATTCCCAGGTCGAGCAAAAAGTGTTATTAGGTTTTTCTATGAAATTCTCAGTAGCAGCTCGGAGTTAGGATTTATGCACGGTTAATGGCAATAGGTTCGCCCCCTATCACATAGGACCTAAACATACCGGCGAACTGTGGGCGTAGATTGATACACTTCTGCCCTTCTGGGAATACAAGCGTGATGGTATGCTCCCTACAAAATTACAATACAACACTATCAAAATGTATGGAACTACTAATTTTGTTTTAATAATTATTTCGGTACGCCTATAATATCATAACACTAATAATCCCAAAATATTAGCTTAGTAAATTAGTTAGCAGATACATTTACCACTAAACTAAAACAGCAGCAGATCAAGTTCATAAAACGTTATTCATGAATGCACGTAAAATTCAAATAATATAAAAAAAGATATTCCCGCCAACCTCATCCCCGCCACACGATGAACGTAACCATGTTAACCAATCCAAAATCAATTACGTCTCAATTATCCATCGATATGTCCCACCCCTATTCGCCGGGGAAAACACTACAAATAAGCGAGCGCAGACGGGCGCAGTTTGCATAATTGCCGCGTCGGGTGGCACCTCTAGTTAGGGTTGATACCTAACCAAATGTAATATGTAGTTGGAAAATTTGACATGAATCATTAAAGCTGTCTTGTTTCTGAGAGTTTTAGTGATACTTACATACATAAACTCACGCCTTTTTCCTATGGGGTTAGGCAGAAACCACAGAACGCCACCTGCTACGATCCTTACATACTCATTTCGCCTCGTCCACGTTCCTACATCTAGTCTTACAAGTACGCAAGCAGTTACGAGTTTTATAACCTAATCTCTGGAAAATTATTAGCGGAATACAGGAATCCCTTTTCACGCAACAGCGCGACGCTTAGGGTAATGTGTTTATCAGCTTATGTATGTATGTTTGTTCCATTGTGGCGCTCTAGAGACCAAACGAGTGCGCCGATTTTGATGATTCTTACGTCAATCGATTTGTCTTAATCTTGCAAGTGTCACTAAAGACGCGGCAGTAAACAAAATTCAAAATGGCGGCAACCAGACTCCATATGGTACATAGAAAATAATGAAAGTCGACGAATTATTAAATGAGATATCATTGAAAAGGTATATGAAAATTATCTTATCTATTTATTTTTACTTGTAGCAGAACATCGAACCGCTATAATGTGTCTCCATCTCACGAACCGAACATAGAGCACGACACCCGACGGTTTTCTACAACTAGATTTTACAAATCAATGAGCGAAGCTATCTAACATTTCATCGAACAAAGACACGAGCACACACGACCTGCAGATTCGATATTTAAACGAAGAATTAATGCAAAAAAATAGATATAAAAAATAAAAAACGTGACAAGTGCGACACGGACATGCCCACAGAGGGTTCCGTACGTAAGATCATTATAATTTACAGAATTAAATAAATAGTTTATTAAAAAAAAGGTTTAAAAGACTTCGGGGACAGAGGGAAACGGTATTTATTATATATTTTTCATTATAAATAAAAAAAATATTAGTCGATAAATCAATAAAATATATTTTGCAATGTGCACATTAAGCCCCTTTAAATGATACCCTATTTGTACTAGTAGCTTCAATTTGAAATTTCAACACCTATAAAAAATTATAGACCCTCTTTTTTTAATATTTAATTAAAAATGTATAGTTTTGAGACTTTTTCTTGTACTTGTGGTCTATAATGATACTATTTGTCAAATCTCATAGTTCTAGGTCAACGGGAACTACCCTATGAGTTTTGATTACCTTGATAGTGTCGAAATATGCGTTTTTGCTGAATAAACGGCCGTATCTTTTTTGTACGTAAACTTAGAAGTTTGATTTTTTCACTACTTCATGGGACCGTTAACCTGAGCATACGGTTTAAATACTAAATACGGTTCAATTTGATACCTCCACGCATTGGCGAAATAAAGGCTCTTGACAGACAGACAGACAGGCGGACGGACGGACAACAAAGTGATCTTATAAGGGATCCGTTTTTTGCTTTTGAGGTACGGAGCCCTAAGAAACAGGGACTTGATTTTTTTATTTTAAGTTCATATAAAATATGAACTTAAAAACAAGTCCAAGTCCCCAAACAAGTCCCGTAGTCCGTTTTTTTAACTTTTTTTTACACTTTTTAGTGAAACCATTCTCACATAAAAGTGTAAAATAAAAAAAAAATTGAAAAAAAAAACAGACTACGTAAAACATAACCTAGCCAATGTGTATATTTGCGTAAGCCATTTATAAAACACTTTGTTTTAAAAGGTTTAAGGGAATAAAAATTTAATGTAGCCCATGTCACTCCCACAGTCAACAAAAGTCTAACGACACCTTATGTTAAAATCCACCATGCCGTTTGGGCTGTCGGGCATGCCAAAGAAATAGACATACAATCATACACTCGAAAAACATAACCCTCCTTCTGACGCAGTCGGGTAAATAGGAAGGATTGTTACACGTAAATGCTCCTCTGACTTTGCGCGTTACGTCGAACACAGCGGCCATATTATCCGTAGAACCGATGACCGTTGGGGTACACGTGTTATTGAGTGGAGACCGCGAATCGGCAAACGTAAGGTGGGACGCTCTCAGGCTCGGTGATGCGACGATCTTCGCGGGGTAGCTGGTAGCAACTGGATGAGAGTTGCCGAGAATTGAGTTATGAGACGCAAGTGGAGAGGCCTATGTCCAGTAGTGGACTGTTGTAGGCTGATGATGACTGATGACAGCGTCAAATATTTGCAGGAACGTTACATTACATGGAAATACTTGAGAAAATGCTCAGGTGTTGCAAAGCTTACCTTTACACAATTTTCGATGAGATACCTACTGTGAGTTTCCATTAATTCTCTTGGCTATTTCTGGGTAAAACTAAATCTCTAATGTATAAATCCAAAGCCATTGAACTGTCTATCATTGACTGAATTTCATCTGTTTTCAAATATTGATGTTGGATACCTAACATCAACATTTTGAACTGATTGAGATTGAAAAGCTCGTTAAGGTAAATGAGCTTTTCAGTAATAGATATTTAGGTACTTACTTCGAAGTAGGAATAGGTAATTAGGTAAGTAATCAAAATTCAAAATGGCAACCCTTCGATACAAGAGGGTGACTTCAAATTCTTTTGTTTTTGGATCTTTTATTAATTTTACAACATAACAATGCATTACAGTGTAGGTAGGTATAAACAAAAAAATAATCTTAGATTACACACACATCTTCCTCGATGCACTTAACAGGTTTCCGATCTGCACAAATGTATAAGGCATTGATTCTACTTTTGTACGACATAAAAAGTAATCAAATTAAAAATTGTATTAACCCCCGACAGAAGATTAATATCTCTGCTGCAGGTAACAAAATAGCTGATAACCTTGAAACGATTTGAATAAAACATGTCTACGGACCGTTGCTAGGAAACCTGTTATCAAATAAAAAAAAACGCATTCAAATCGGTTTACCCGTTTAAGAGCTACGGTTCCACAGACACACAGACACGTCAAACTTATAACACCCCTCTTTTTAAGTTGGGGGTTAAAAATAAATAAAACATGTCAATTGAGTTGGCAGAAAAGTGACACTTCCGATGGTCCGAATCCACAGAGGATGTTTTCAATGTAAATATGAAGATTCTCCTTAATTTGCGATTTGTACATAATTTGCTGAAAGATACAAGAATCGGTCATTTGATTTTCTCATCATACCATCACGCCTGTATTCCCCAAAGGGTTAGGCAGAGGTGTACCAATGTGCACCCATAGTTCTCCGGTATGTCTAGGTCCCATGTAATAGGGGGCGAACCTATTGCCACTAACTGGGCACAAATCTTAACTCCGAGCTGCTACTGAGAATCCAAAAACCCAAACCCAAAAACAGTTTTAATTTTTAATTTAATTTTAATTTTCTCCCCGGGTTAAAACATCCCAGTAGATTTTCAATTACCCCGTTTTATTCGCATTTGCTGATACTTGTAGATGCTTGTAGCCAATTATTTTTAAAGCAACCGAGATCAAGGAAGTGGGGGAGGAGGATTTAATTGATGTCTGACGTCATAGCTTCCACTTTCGACAACCTGAAGTCTGCGGTTTTTCTCAATTATTTATTTTCTTTTGACATTTTTATTATAATAATAAGATTTAGGATGTTGAGATGTAGAACATACAGTGATCCAGATCTATTTATTCGCATAAATAGGTCGCACAAACGAAATGATCACTTTAAATGAATATTCACTTAGCAAATGAATATTTATCTACGAATTTTGTGAAATTCGTGTATACTGTGGTAGCAGCTCGGAGTTGGGATTTGTGCCCGGTTAATGGCAATAGGCGCACCCCCTATTACATGGGACCTAAAAACATACCGACGAACTGTGGGTGTACATTGTTACATCTTTGCCTAACCCTCTGGGGAATACAGGCGTGATGGTATGTTATGTCACTTAGCAAATAAACAAGTAGTGTCAAGTAAAAATGATCTAGCTTTTATCACTTTATATATCTCTGTCATCTATCAACGTTATACTTAACTAATTTTTAAATTTTTAGAGCCACATTGCACGTCGATAGCATTCTATCGCTAGATAATAATCGAGGCTATCTACTCATTTTTTTAAACGAATCATAAAACGTCAACGTATTCCATAAATGACGTTTCTTGAGAAAACTGTCATGTCAGTAGTGTTAGTGTCAAACAATGTAAACAAAACGTGTGGTGTTTGGTAAAGTGAATTAATTAAACTTAAGCATTCATTTATATGCGGTGAACAGTGATTTAAATCTATATATACTCGAAAAATGAATAACTTTCAACAAAGTCCTCTAAAACTTTATATTCAAGATTTATTTCGCGCCAAAAATACAGAAAACAAATATATTTACGAATTATTCGGACTTACATTCAAGAATATCATGATACATGGCGTAATTACATCAATTTACAATACAACAAGCAACACAACGAAAATGGAGCTCTCCGACGCTACGGGATCTGTTCAAATTTATTATGATAGCACAAAAAGTAATATAAATACATCACCGGCCATTTTGAAAGATTTATATTATGATTTTTCTGAAGCGACGAGAGCAGGCAATGACAACGTTAACATTATGTCTACTCTGTTGGACCGTATTGCAAAAAAACCATTACAATTTACAGAAGGAGACTATTTAAGTGTCATTGGCGATATTTTTGTAGATGAAAAAAATGTTAGAATGGTCTCGGCTTACGAATGTTTAGCAACATCAGTAGAAAGGGATATTGTGTGGATGGAAGAACTTAGATATTTGTATGAAAAGTTTTATCTTTGGAAAAAATAATGATTAAAGTAGAGTTTTTATAGTAAACCATGCTTTTTTCTTCTCCCTATATTCCTCTTAAATAAAATAAACATTTAAAAAATATATTGAAAACTACCTTCCGCGTGTAACGAAACGCAGCCAAATTCACCAACAAAATTCTAAATACCTTATTGATTAAAATCTGCTAGTATAACTTCAACCTTATTCCAATGGAAAACATTCGTTATTACTTCCTATTTTATTCTGAAACAAAAATAATACTCTAACATTATTGGCAGACGTCAGTCAGTCAGCCAGTGTCACGTCATTCACGTAACGTCAAATGTTTAGCCAATATTAGCCTGAGTCCGGAATTTCGTAGTTTGGTTAAAGTATTATTGAGCTTCATAAAATCATTTTAGAAGTTTAACTACAAGATTTTGCTGTAAAAACGTAAGTATTATGATCAATATCAAATTTGGCGCTTCTTAAAGTAAGAAAACCGTAATCTTGCCATTAAAATCAAAGGTCGGTGTTTATATTTAGGTTATAATAAGATTCCAACTTGTATACTAAGTAAATATATGTTTTTTCCTTATTAGAACGATGGCTCAGGAAGGAATTTCACCGCAAGAGATCGAGGCTCTATGCCAGACTCCCGATCCTTCGACTAGGGTGAGTTTTCTGATAAAGTTTCCAATTACATTCAGATTTTGTTATCATTATAACTTATCGAGTTTTTAAACGGACTACAGAGCTAATAATAAGTACGTACTTGATAGCTAGGTAATTCAGATTATCATACTATCATGATAGTATTGTTATTTTGATTGAAATGACCACAAAAATTTTAACACACTAAATTTATGACAGAAATGGGTCTTTAATTCAAAATTTGTTTTAAAAAATCAATAAAATACTTCAATATTTAATGTAGCCTTCACATGTCAATAACAGACAAGTTTTTTCAACTATGTTGCTTTCAAGGTTGACTTTTTCTACTAAAATACCTAGACACATAAGTAACTTGGAGGCCTTGGTCTTGTGCTATAGGTGTTTGGCCACTCTTTCTATAAGTACTACACCTACTCATAATTGGGGAGTCTTCTTTAAGTGGTAAAAGAAGACCTGACTACATTTCCTCATATTACAAATTACAATTACAATTTGATAATCTTAGGTAATTCTCATTGGGCTATATTTATACTAATATAAAAAAGCTGAAGAGAGTTTTTGTTTGTTTAAATGCGAGAAGAATTATTTTTGCATAACATAGCCAGATACATAAGGAATATTGTAAAGTCTAATTATGACATCAAGCTTCAACTCATAGGAGCAGAGCAGTAACTAATGTCGCCGGTTAACAAGAAATATGGGCAAAGTTGCAGGCAGAAGCTCGTTGTATTTTCAACAATCTGAGCAGATATTGTCACAGTGATAAACACAGATAATTTCCATTTAACCTCCCATAAAATATTCCAAATATTATCTTGTATATATAAAATTCTTGTGTCATAATGTTAGTTACCATACTCCTCAGAAACGGCTGGACCAATTTTTATGAAATGTAGTGTGTATATCTAGTAGGTCTGAGAATCAGACAACATCAATTTTTCATACCCCTATAAAAATAAAAATGGCAAAACAATGTGTTCTGGGTCAGCTAGTGTTTATATAAATATTTTAAATAACATAGCTACTGTACCAGTTATCTTAAACCTATTATCAAGTAATAATGACTGTATTACTTAATTCGTTATCACTTATCAGTGACCTGTGACATAAAATTGTTGAAATGTTTAATAATAATACCTGCCTGTTATTGTCCCATTGCAGGGTAAAGGCCTCTTCTCATATGCAGAAGGCACGAGAGATTAATCACTGCACTTGCTCAAGGCAGATTGGCGATTTCAGACTTGCATTTACTATAAGCCTAGGTTTTCTCACAATTTTTTCCCTTACTGATAACCATGACATATGAATTGAAATCTTCCCATTAGTACTTGTACAATATCGAACCCGCCATCCACGAGAGGCTGTTCAATACTTGATTACTGAAAAAGTCAAACATAGCAGACTATAATAGCCAAAGTGCAAGCTTAACCTCATTACTAAAAGCATCCCAAAAATATTTCCAGGACTTCATGTTCCAACAAACGATGTACCGCATAAAGGACCCTCGCAAGTCCATTCCATTCTACACCGGAGTCCTCGGCATGACCTTACTGAAGCAACTCCACTTCCCAGAGATGAAATTCTCATTGTTTTTCATGGGCTATGAGAACGCTGGTGAGATACCCTCGGATGAGGCCACAAGGACCGCTTGGGCTATGACAAGGAAGGCTACACTGGAGTTAACTTAGTGAGTAACATACATACACTCACGTCTTTTTTCCATGGGGGTAGGCAGAAACCACAGAACGCCACCTGCTACGGTACTTACATACTCCTTTTGCCTTGTCCACGTTCATACACCTGGCCATACAAGCACGCCGGTTACGAGTACTCTGCGCACCCGACCTTTCTGAAGAACCTCACCAATAAGGTCAGGGTGGTCTTTCCCCCTCCCAGCGTAAAACATCCCATTTGTTAGTCGCCTTTCATTCATCCTTGAACATGATGACAACATGACTGAACCATCTAAGTCACTACATCCTCTTTTAATCCGCAACGTTCTCGTATAATCGTGAGTAAATGTTCGATTTATTATACTTGTTTTTTCTTTTTTAACTTTTTTTTTTTAATTAAACGAAAGACTACCAACAGCTTATGTAAAGAGAATTAAAATTGAATATATAATAATATTTTACACACCGTACGCACGGCTGCTTATCAAGCTATACATTTCCCGTTTATACTGATCTCATTGTATACAATTTCTATACAATATGAGATCAGCTTATACTGGAAATGTTTAGCTTGATATGTAGCCGTGTCGGCATATTTAATCTCTGCAAAGTTAGAAATGACCACACTCAAATAGCTGAAGGTCTGCTTACTTATCATAAAATTCATAATAAATATATACAAAACTTATAATTAATAGTATTATGTACAATATATGAAGGACAGAGCTCAAAGGGCATCAAAAAATTTGTCAGCATTGCTGTCAAAGGAAGGGAGGACTAACTTAATTTGTTTTAACCAACCTTCAATGAGAATGTATGTGTGGGTGTTAAAAGTGACAAATATTACTTATTAGTAATCCACTTTATAGTAAGCAATAATCTTCACTCATTTATATGCATAGTAGATCGGTTACAAAGTTACTTTGTTTTTTTTAATAAATAATTTAATTAATAGTACAACAGACTTACTACTCCTTATAAATTACTAGTCCTGTTGTTCCAACTTTTCCTGTCTTAATAATGTACCCTCACAAGTTATTTCCCAGCACTCCCAGCCTCTCAAAACTACTCAAGTAATACTCTTATTAAATTTTTCCAGTAACTGGGGCACTGAGAGTGATGACTCAAGCTACCACAACGGTAACTCAGACCCGCGCGGGTTCGGACACATCGGAATACTAGTGAGGAATGTGGATCAAGCTTGTGCCAGGTATGCATGTGGCGAACAATAATAATATCAAACTATGTATTATTGCACTATACCTATTTCTGCCGCAAAGCAGCATTGTTGTGTTCCGGTTTGAAGGGTATGGGTGCTGGTGTAATTACAGGCACATGAGACATTTCAACTTTGTCTCTGGGATGGCAACGCATTTGCAAAGACTCTGGTATTGCAGATGTCTATAGACAGCGGTGACCACGTAACATCAGGTGGCCCGCCGGCTTGTTTGCCATCGAATGACACAAAGAAACCTTAGTTCTCCTGCTGATCTCCTTATTCATTCTGATTCGATCTCGTACGAGGTGATCCGACGATCTGGTAAAGGTCGCGCGAAATCGCTGGATGCGGGCAGCGCAGAACCAGTCCTTGTGGCTATCTATAGGGGAGGCCTATGTCCAGCTGTGGACGTCGATCCGCTGATATAGTGATGATGCTGATGACTAGTGCACCAATGCAAGGCAAAGGCCTCTTCTCACAGCATGAACATTGACTGTAGCACAACAGGAATATTTATAAAAAATAATAAATAACTTAATATCTCAACCCCATTCTAATATTCCAGGTTTGAGCAACAGGGAGTAAAGTTTATCAAGCGTCCGAACGACGGCAAGATGAAAGGCCTTGCGTTCATCCAGGATCCTGACGGTTACTGGATCGAGATTTTCACCAGTAATGTTGTCTAACCCTGTTCTATACTAGTTTTGGTACTGTGTCGGATTTTAAAACTGATGTTTTCGACGCACAACTTCGCGCCTGTATGCATTGAGGAGCTAGGCAGAAGTTTAATAGTATGCTCATATGACACAAGCTATGGTATTCTTATTGTTGGGCACAAATCCATAATGTTATTAAGAATTACTGGATCAGCGAATCGAAGCCAGGATCATATGCTTAGCAGTCCCGCTTGCAACTGCTAAACCAATGAGAATCATAATTGAGGATAATAAACAAATGAATAAATAACGAGAATCATAATTAAAACTAAATGGTTGTCGCTCATTAGCTTCGACACAGCAACGGCCCGACCGTAATAGCTACCAGCGAGCCACCTGCGAGCCGTCAGCTTTTTATCTTGTCATAAAAAATATCTTAACACGCACGATTTACAGTCTTAACTTGAATAGCAATTTGCTGTGTCGATATAATGAGCAATAACTAAATATCCAATCGTGTATGAAAACAAGAACGTTCTCTAGGGTTGTTATAACCACAAATAATATTGAAACTGACGGCCGGGATAGACTCGCGTACCGATAAACGCGTGCGTTTGAAAATCACGCCTCGTCTTAGGCGCTGCACAAATGTAGACACATTTTGTTGCTGATACGCGACACCTCGTAGTTCCTGTGTTCTGGACACTTTTGGTGTAACTGGACACAGCACAAGCTACTTCTAGACAATGCAGTGATGCTTCAGTGCTTGTTTATTGAACATTACGACAGTGTCATGTGTGCAACACAGGCAACTTAGTGTGTGTAACTAATACAAATACATTTCGTCAATTATGTTTCAATTTCATTTTAAAGAATATATATCACGACCTTAACTGATAAACTTCAACTTTTCATTTACTTATTTGAATTTTGAATTAAGTATTTAAATGTAAAATCGAAAATGTTTGTCTATTTTTTTAACCTTGCACTGTACCAAAATTATTATTAATAATTGTAATACTACGTGTATGGTTTTTTTTTTATAAATAGCCCAGCGCTGGGCAATCACCTGCAATATTACTTACGACTGTACAACAAAAAAAAGATTTGAATTTTCCCACTAGTGGGCAAGTGTTAGTGGGTAAGATAAAAAAGATACTAGTATTTTATAACTAATGAACGAATAAGCATCAATACGGTCATAAAACGTGTGAGCAGGACGGCGAATATGTACTAGTTAGAGCAGGTGCTGTTCACAATAGAAGCTGCCGTTCCGACTTAACGTGAACACCACAGTAGTTGTACCACTGCTCGGGTCGTCACAAACAGTTGTGAGTCGACAAATATACGATGGACGACGACGACGTTTTGATTGTAATGTGGTGTTTAAATAGTAAGCAGAAGAAAGGAAAAAGGAAATGTTTGGTGCATCCAATCATTGCCGAGGGTAGCGGGTGGCTTCACCGCTGCTCGCTGACTAATGTGAACAACGCTATACTTGCCAGTACGCCAATATTATGTCCGATCCGACAGCTCTTATGAAAAATCCACTTATGTTGTTTTGTCACGTGTTGTCTCGCTTGCACATTTTATGACTACAATTGCCACAATTGTTGACGTTTTATCCTAATTGATTTTGGAAATAAAATCTAATTATATTAACCGGAAGTAATGATACAAAGCCATAAAAAATTGCTAGATTTTGAATTCTAAATACTTAAGTAATAAGTAGTTATGAGTTAGATTTGTTGAACAAAAAATACTTTTTAAATTGGTATAATAATTAAAGGCTGCCCACTATTGGGCAACCGTGAACAATTGTGATTAATAATTATAAGAATATTTTTTTATTTATTTGTTAATCTCGTGAATTGGTTCTTACGTGCAATTATTATCCATTGAAATAATATAATTATAATAATGTTATTTACATTTTGGATTGTTATTATTTTCAATACAAACCTGATTATTATTCACTTTATACTTTGCTATGGAAAAGAAAGGGTTTAACCGTCTATATATAAGTGACTATGTATGTTTGTCTATGTTCGAACGTTACTAAAACTACTGAATAGGTAGTTTATTATTGTAGATACTCAAGAATTATATTACTTGTACTTTCATTATGTAGAGTATAGAGTCATCTGCATTACAAACATTGAACAATTGTGTGCGCGTAAACAAGCTCTCTCCTCCTTTTCCTCATAGTCCGACGGGACCGCAATCCGAAATGACCAGGCGCAAGACCAATGGCGACACGTGCATACCGAGACGTCACACCACCAACTTCCAAACTCCGGGCTGTTACTAAGAAATTCCTAACGGAAAACCGGGGCAGTCCGGCCAATATTTTCCGTAATAAAACAACAAACCTAATATTATTTGATCGAAAAACTGAAAGTGCACACAATTTACTAAATTTTTAACTAAAGTGCACAGTTCTCCTCGTTATATACATAGTTCGTATGTAATTACGGTACTTACACACATAATTGGAACAAATGCTGCTACACAGCAGAAATAATGCATTATTGGAACAAGTTCGACCATTTTAATGGTCTCTAATAAAATTACACAGTGGAAGAGAATTTGGCTGCATGCGCCGATCCGGTTAGTTTGGTTTTGCAAATGACAGTTGTAGGTACGTCAGGCAATGTTGAACGTAATTACTGAAGCCGAGTATGCCAAGGCTAGCTCATCCTTGGTTTTTGATTAATAATAATGTTAGCCTTAAGTGTTATTGGGTTTTCCTATAAAATTCTCAGTAGCAACTCGGGAGTTAGGATCTGTGCCCGGTTAATGGCAATAGACTCGCCCCCTATTACGTGGGACCTAAACATACCGGCGAATTGTGAGTGTACTTTGATACACCTCTGCCTTACCCTTCGGGGAATACAGGCATGATGGTATGTTGTTGTTGTAGCCTAAGGGCACAATTACACTTGGTCTTTAGCACGTGTTCGGTTACTCGGAAGGATTTTCTCAAATGAAAGAAATTACGTCGCTAGTTGCACTATCCGTTCGTCAAGTAGCAATTACTTAATATTTTAAATTAAAATAACTAGGTATTCAATTTGATTTTGGTTGGTAATCTTAATTTCATGTTTTAGTTATTTATATGTAAATAGGAAGGCCCCTCACGAGGTGGGCCGACGACCTGGTAAATGTCGCGGAAATTCGCTGGATGTGGGCAGCGCAGGACCGGTCATTGTGGCTTTGTTTAGGGGAAGCCTATGTCCAGCAGAGGACGTCGTTCGACTCAAATAATGATGGTGATGAAGATTCTACTTATTAAAGAAAATATGTATGTAGGTTCATTCGTATATTTGAAAATGTATGTCTAATCTATAATATCTATGCTAAAATAATAAAGCTGAAGAGATTATTTGTTTGAATGCGCTAATTTCTGGAACTACCAGTCGGATTTGAAAAAATCTTTTTGCATATATAATAGCCTGCCTGATTCATGAGAAATAGTATAGGCTATTCATAACATCACGCTACACCCTACGGGAGTGGAGCAGTAATCGAAAACGTAACTTAAGGCAGGTGAGAAGAGCACGCGGCCGACGTCGTGGTCAGAAGCTATCTGGTTAGATATAATCTCACTTTAGAGTTGTGATAGCAGTGATTAAGAGGTCTGCCGCTTAAACATAAAGCTGTGGGTTCTAATCGGGAAGGTAACAATGTGACTTTTTCTTAAACTAACTGGTTTTCAAATCTAATGTCAAGCTGTTTGATTGGCTGCTATCTTAACCAATCAGTTATTTCAGGTACCCCTGTTCCGTTAGCTCATTTTTGTCTTGATGTGCATCTATGAAACCAGGTGTTCTTAGTACCTACATAGTTGTAGGTAATAATTTTAAAAGTATACCATCACACCTATTTTCCCCGAAGGGTTAGGTAGAGGTGTACCGATGTACACCCACAGTTCGCCGGTATGTTTGGCTTGTAATAGGGGGCGAGCCTATTGCCATTAACCGGGCACGAATCCTAACTCCGAACTGCTACTGAGAATTTAATAGAAAAACCCAATAACACTTATTGCTCGACTTCGGAATTGAGCCTAAGACCTCAAGCGTAGCAGTCGTTTTTAGGACTACTAGCTAACGAGCATTCCGAGGTTTTGGAAGTAAAAACGCTGATTAATTTTAAAACTATTGAAGGCATAGGTAGGTACCTAAGTTTCAGATGTAAATACTGTTATGGCTGGATAATAATGTAAAACAAATGGCATATTTTAAGACCTTGACTGTTACCATTTACTTAATTACTGAGATATTGTGGCTTGGTTCGTTTTGGCAGAACCAAGCACAATTATCTACGTCGATAAACACACAGTAGGTACTGGTGATGACTACGCTCAGACGCTAGAAATTATTATAAAATTAGTTACACCAATTTATCACATTTTCAATTTTCTCAGATCGTTACGAGTTTTTATTGGTCAAAGATTAAAACAATAATATACAGGTCAGCCTCTTTTGTTTTTTTGCTGAATGACAATTCTGCCGACTAATTAATAATGTTCTTTCAAAATATATTAGCGACAAAAATGAAGGAGGAAAAGGCGTTTTTGACAGATTGAGACATTATTTACTTTTACTATAAGCACATAATTTAAAGAAAATACACTGTACTAAGGCGGGCTTATTGCCTTGGGCATTTTCTGCCAGTCTACCTTAGACTAGATTGCTAGCATTGCTAAAAGTTAGAAGGATTGCCACCCTGATAACTAATAAGTAAGATTTTGCACCCTTCAAGTGGCAAAAAATGTGGTCGACTGATGACCGTGGGGTCCCGGGTTCGGTTCCCAGGTCGGGCAAAGAGTGTTATTGGATAAGTGTTATTGTTGTTGTTATTAGGATTTGCTCATTAGCAGCCCGAAGTTTAGAAGTTGGTGGTATGACACACTCGTGGCTTGGAAATCACGTAAAGCTGTTGGTCCCGACTGTCATTCGTAGATCTTTGACAGTTGTTACGGATAGTCAGAAGCCAGGAAGTCTGACAATCAGTCTAACCAAGAGGTATCGTGTTGCCTAGTAACTAGGTTGTGAAGGGCAGATAGGCAGTCGCTCCATGTAAAACACTGGTACTCAGCTGTATCCGGTTAGTCTGGAAGCCGACCCCAACATATTTGCGAAAAGGCTTAAGTAGATGACGAAGTGGCATAAATTGTGTATTCTTACTCCACTTCTTAGAAAGTGGGTATTTTCTCGGAGCTAGTTAATAGCCAGACTCATCAGGGGTTGTTATAGGCTATATAACATCACGCTACGATGCTCAGGAGCGGAGCAGTAGGTATCCACAGACGTAAGTGTAACTTACGCAGGTGAAAAAAACAAAGAAGTTGTAGGCAGCAATTAGTATTCCAGTCAATACGATCTGTCGCATCTGCAGTATGTTAGTGTTTTTCAAGACACGCTCTATATAATTTATTACACATTTTTCTAATAAATAGGCCTCGATCGATGCATGGCGACCTTGTTCGTGACTGGATGTCAACGTGATGAACGACAAATCAGTGCAACATGAAGGAAATATTAATTTTATGCATTAACTTGTTACTATTTATATTATCGGTAAGTTATATAAAAATCTAAACCTCCATACTAATATTATAAATGCGAAAGAACCTCTGTCTGTCTGTTACGCCTCCGCGACTGAACTACTGAACCGATTCTGACGAAATTGATGAAATGAAACGGGGTAAGTTGGCTTCGTGGTGCAAGCGCGACTGATGAACGTGGGGTCCTGGGTTCAATACCCAGGTCCGGCAGATAGTGTTATCCGATTTTCCCATTAGGAATTTCTTAGTAGCAGCCCGGAGTTTGAAAGGTGGTGGTGTGACAACCCTGTTGGTCCCGGCCGTCATTCGTAGATCTTTGACAGTCATTACGGATAGTCATAAGCCGGGAAATCTGACAACCAATATCGTGTTGCCCAGTTACTGGGTTGTGGAGGTTAGGTAAGCAATTGCTTCATGTAAAGCAGTGGTATTCAGCTGTACAGACTGAAAGTCGACGCCAACAAAGTTGGGAACAGGCTAGGCAGACATTTTAGGTACGGGGTAAGTTTGAAAAGGACATGGGCTACTTTTCGTCAGAGTCCATAATAACCGACATTCATGTGAAAGAAGTCGCGGGCATAAGCTACTACATAGATGATGATAAGAACCTGCTTAGTCTTGTCAATGTTCTGCACCAGGGACCCTATTACTAAGCTCCCGCTGTCCGTCTGTCTGTCAGCGGACTGTATCTCGCGAACCGATATAGGTAGAGATTTGAAATTTTCACTCACTGCCTTGTTAGCCTAGTGGTCCTAAGCGCGACTGCTAGGCTAGGGGTTTCGGTTCGATTCCCAGGTCAAGCAACATGTTATTGGGTTTTTCTATGAAATTCTCAGTAGCCGCTAGTAGTTAGGATTTGTGCCCCGTTAGTGGCAATAGAATCGAACCCAGGACTTCTAGCGTAGCAGTCGTGCTTAGGACCACTAGGCTAAAGAGGTAGTCACTCACTTGTATCATAATATACTATTCTATATTCGTAAAATAACGTTGTATTGTATTGACTAACTAAATTAGAGTTATGGATCTTTAACCGACGAAAAAAATGGTGGTTATCAATTCGACGCGTATAATGCTGTGTTGTGTATTACAATATAAAAGTAATGAAAAATTAAGTATGTAGTAATATAAAATAAAAACTTATTTTGTGTTATTCTTCACAGCCTTATATTTTTCATGCAAAAAAATTGTTTAATAAAAACACTACCGCTTTTAAAAACTACAAAGTGACAAATAACTTAAGTTTTGGAAGCCGGCGGCTTTGAACTACTTAACCGATTTTATTCAAATTTCCTTCCGACCAGTTTGAAAGTACATCCTTTCAAATCCGTTTATGTAAGGCGGAGTTATGCACGAATATTCATAACAAAAATATATAAACATCTAAATTGAGAACCTTCTTCTTTATTAAAGTCGGTTAAAAATAAGCAGTATTTCAATCTTCTGTTTCCCAGGATGCAGTCCCTCTTAAACTAATAGCTGGCAACCGCAGAGTAATAAAAAAAGATGGCGCTACACATACAATATCAAAATATTACGTAGTACCAAACGACTTTGATTCAAACAACGTCACTAATAGCACAGAAAAATCTCATGTCAATTCTAATAGCTTGCAAAGCAACGAAGGTCAAACCAGCGAAGGTCAATTCATTGAAGGTCAAATCAGCGAAGATAGGGCAACAGACGACCAATCAGACAGTAAAATAGATTATAATAATAATGCAGGCGACTTTGGTTTAAGACTTAATGAGGCACACGTTAAAGCTGACCATCAAGAAGAAACTAGTACTACGGATTCAACTGTGAGTTTTAAAATTAAATACATAAGGTGCAGTTTTGCATCTTCGTCTTTTTATATATTCAAACAAAATTACGACGAAAAATACTTGCTTTTTTAGTTGTTTGACAGTATTCCAGAATACACCTTTTTCAAAGGACAGAATCGCTCCGTTGCGTACGCCGTATCGCGCGACTATATCACTATGTGCGTGCGGATTCATTGCACCGCCTGGCTAAACCCAGCGGCACGTGGGCTAGTTCGAATTCGAAAATGACATACCAAAAAATAAACCATAACCATAATATAATAAATTGAATCATGTCAAGAATCACTAACGTAGTTACCTCCTTGAATTTGACAAGGAAAACTGCACCTTCTGTAGACTCGTAATTATTAACTAATACTCATGATAATAAACAACTATTCTTTATCTTTCAATCTTTATAGGTTAGTCAATATTTATCTACATTAATTTGTTTTCCGCATGCAATCTTCGCCGGCAGAATGCTTCCGATCGTGATAATTAAAATTTCTTTTCAGGATTCTATAATCACGTCACGAATATTGGAGACTGATGGTTTAGATAAACTTCAAGTTAAACCTATTATTGATTCCCATAAAATAAACCTAAGTGTCACCGCCAATGAGAGTAATGTAGGCTACAATACAAGTGACGGATTACAGAACGGATCTTCGTTAATAGTAGAAAATGCAACACAACATTCAGAACGCTCTATTGAAGATGAAATTGATGATAAGAGTTTACTGCCAAGTCTTAGTACTCTCGTGCATGAAAACTATACTCGCAATTTAGACAGCTTTTGGAAACTAATAAAACTGTATAAAGAAACAACTTCAGATGAAGATGAACTGTTGGCAAAAATAGAACGACTGTCTCTATTACTAAATATTTTTACTTTCTTGTATAAAGATGCAAAATTGCAAATGCCGACTGAATCGATAATTGATAGTATAATTGATTTACTTCAAATACCTTTCGTTGAAAAAAGTAAAAGTTATAGAGATGAATCTAAAACAAATATTTTTGAAGGTTACAGCGAAGCATGTTTGAGAAAATGTGATAATCGCTCTAAACCTCAGTTAGATTCAAATGGTACTTATCTTTCAGAAGCCGGTGGCCGTGAGGCAAAAGACATTTCAGCATTAGAAAAAACAGACTTACAAAGAAGACAAACAGATAAATCGGACGTTCATAGCGGCAAAACGTCTAATGAACTTGGTTCAAATGAAGTAACAGTTAGTAACAAACCAGATGCGTATAATCTTCTTTCCGTCCTAACAACGCCAACGCTCAATAATGACGATAATGATATTCTAGAAGAATCTGTGGCAAGCCAAACAAGATTTGGTTCAGAAGAAACAAGTAAAAAAATAGATGATCTACCGAAGATGATTGCGTCGACAACACAACATCTTCCGTGGCATATCCATGATAGAGCAAATGCTAATCGCCCTTGGCATATCAATGATAGAGCACATGCTGATCTCCCTTGGCATATCGATGATAGAGCAAATGCTAATCGCCCTTGGCATATCGATGATAGACCACATGCTGATCTCCCTTGGCATATCGATGATAGAGCAAATACTAATCGCCCTTGGTATATCGATGATAGAGCACATGCTAATCGCCCTTGGCATATCGATGATAGCCCAAATGATGATCCCTCTTGGCATATTGATGATACAGCAAAAGATGGTCTCTCTTGGCATATCGAAGATAGAGCGGATGATAATCTTCCTTGGCATAACGAAGACAGAAAATCTACTGGTTATCCGTCTATTAATAGAATAATCCAGAAGCCTATAACAGTTTATCACACAAATAATGGCGGCAAAGTCCTACTACATCCCAATCAACCTCATGTGACTAAAACAGTACACACTGTTGATGTTCAAAAGACGCTTAAGGAACCATACCAAGTATACACATATGCTATGAACCCAGAATCATATGAAATACAAAACATCCGCGAAGTACAGTCTAATCTATCGGCAATATCAGGAAATGAGTTTAATACCCCTACTTCTAATAATGTAATTAAAGTTGTGAACAGTAATGAGCCACCTCTAAGTGATTTTAAGTCGCAATTTGGCTTGTCAAATCAACCTAGTAATCCCCAATTAAAATATACGAAGCACGTCAGTACAACTTACGATGTAAGTAAAAAAGTCAATCCCTCTGTACTACTTTTTGAAAACTCTCATGATAAACCAAACAATCAACATAAACATTTAGTTGATCCTGAAACAGAAATCTATACATCAAAATCTAAAACTAATTCAGATACAGAACAGAAAGCACCTCAACTTCCATATCCGAATGTTCCTATAAATACACATGATTTGCTACAAAGCAATAATCCTGTATCTATATCACCAATCACCATTGCAGACACAAGTGATGAAATCCCTGATTTCGGAAATCAGTTTGAAAACTCTAATTATTATGATTCCAAAATCAATTTAAATCATAAACATCAAACAAACCTGCAAAAAGATTTGACTTCTAAGGCTATTAAATATACAAAATATAAAGAAATTGAGGATGACTTTAATAAGCCGACAACTGTTTATAAAAAAAAAACGAAGGTTTCAAAGGTTCAACATTATCCTTCATATAAAGAAGTAACGGATAAATATGGTGAATCGAAACTCGTTTACGATGGAAAAACAGACCCACAACCCCATCTTTTAGCTAAAGCTCCATCTCAACCTCAATTTACAGAAGCAGAGATTGACGGTAATGGACCAATCTCTTTTTACAATGGAGAAACAGACAGTTTTGATTCTAACTTTCCATCAGAATTTCCCGTTGATTATAACATATACACAACACCTGATTATGGACACACAGGCAAACAAACCCAGACGATGTCTAAGGTTGGAAAACCAGGCGTGCAAAACAGTTTTATTTCCAAGGCTACATCTCAATATACAAATACAGGTAGTGATTATAATAACGCATTACCTGACCATAGTTACAAAAATAAACCGCAATACCCTTTGATTTCTAATGTTATCCACTATCCTGAATATGCAGAGGTACATAAAAAATATGATAAAACGTCCACAGTTCACGGAGGAGAATATGCCAATATACCTAGAGATTATGACACTGATCATGTTGACCAATATCCTAGTAAGGCTTCATATATTCCTAATTATCCTGAATACACAGAAGTAGAAAAGGATACTGCACCTGTAGAAGTCATAAAACCTACAATAAGTCCTACCAAGCACCTTCACGTTCACCGACCAGCAGAACTTAATGATAATCACTCGAAACTGAAACTAGTTCCAAGTTATCATTTGTTTACTATAAGCAATTTGCTTAAACTCCATGATGCAATCATCAAAATAATAGAAATAAATGGACCTAGTCTTTATGATGACATAGCACTGATAAATTTAAAGAAAATCGTCAATATTTTATTGATATTGGCAGAACATTTAGAGGAAACTCCTGGAAGCAATAAATGGTATGAAAAGATATTTTATATTGGACAGAACAATCAACATCCATTGCATCTCTACGCATACAATTTACTTCGACAAAGATGGTTGCATGAACTCATGGCACTACTGCACAATAATAATTTTAATTTCAATATACTTCAAAACCCTGGACTATTTTCGTTTTTGGGAACATGGAAGTTCCCAAAGCATGTCCTACATTTCTTAGACGCAGAAGAACTTATCGAACACGATTTTTATGACCTTAATGAATTTCTTAATAGTTTTTCCACATATTATGATGATGTGTTTGCAAACATACCAGATGAACTAGAAAACCCTATAACACATGACGTCATTAATGCTTATATACCACCAGATGATGATATAGTTCTCGGTGTAGGAGGTATCGATGCAGAACCAGTTGCTAATAGGATTATACTAATACTACAAAAATATTTGTTGAACAAAAGTTTTATTGACAATCAAGAGAACGTTATCGACCGTGATAATAAAGTAGTAATGTTAAAGAAAGTAATTTGGTATTTAAAAGCGAAAGGGTATGGTGCTTTTACTATAGCAAATTTGATTCGGAAGCTGTATACGGCAGTCTATTCGACAGAAGGGAAAGGATGTCAGCTGCATCATATCAACTTTGTAAAACACATGTATGACGTCATTGTACCCGTTTTGAGAAGATCTGGTCGGTAAAATTATTGTAATAATTTTTTTTTTTCACAAATTATGATCATATTATATATTTGAAAGCATTTCAGCAAGACGTTTGTAATTGATTTGAAAACATGCATGCTATTCGTTTTGGTAAATGTATGTATTCTTAGTTACATAATAAGACATAATTATTGTATCACTATTCCGTATAAACATAATTATCGTAAGAAGTTTTTATTATATTCTTTTAAAAGCATGTCGACATGAACTTTTATGTGTATGTAAATAGTATTTTTTTTTTTAGTAGAATACTGTTCTTTAATGATTTCTTGAAAAATATGCATATATTTCAATTGAAAATAAATATAATAGTACCAAAAACAATATGTATGGGAGTCCTTTATTTGATAGCAATTCTATTGTATCAGCACCATTTAACTCGTTTATATTTATGTGTGCCAAATTTCAGCTAATTCTGTTTAGCCATTTCAGTGTGATTGTGTAACAAACATACACACTTTTACGCTTACAAATAGTATATTAACGATCATAACTACAATTGTAAATACTATTGTCTTTGAAATGTCGAAGCTAATGCCATAAGCCGACGCACTATGGATTTGGAAACACTATGTACAGCCAATAAAATAGTTAAATATATTAAAGGGTTAATTATTCAAGGATCAAGATGTTATATTCCCTCTTACTGATTATTCAATAGTCTGATAACTTAAGAAGAAAATATGACAGTTTGTCATTTATACAAAAGCTGTCAAGCCGCCATATTAAGTCTTGAGGTATTGATCGATTGAAAAATTGACATTAAGTGAAGTATATCAGCTAGCTGTGGAGTTGAACTGGTAGAATAGAAGAAGGAAATCTAAAAGAATAAGCTACACTGGCTGTCAAGTGGAAAGTAGAATATCAAACCTATTCGGTAAGTCAATTGTAATATTTTACTTTGGATACTTTTTCTTGTACTAGTAGTAGCTTTGACCTCATGTTTTGTTTTGTTAGTCTGAATTCCTAAAACATTATTTATATTTTAGTTAAATATTATTAGCCACTACCGAACACAGGTCACCAAAATAAGAGTATTAATAACCAGTATCGTCACCATTTCCTACATTTTGTCGAGTTGTCAGCTGAGTGTTCTTTCGTCTTTGGTCCCCGCTCCCCGCTCCGCTTCTGTGGAAAGACGGCACTAAAATTCGTTTAGTTTGAAAGATCGAAGCGTACAGACGGCAGGAAGCGTCTTTTTTCATACTGTATAGTGATCTAGAGATACTTCCCTAGAGTACGTTTCTTGCTTTACACAACATTTTGTATAAACCAACATCGGGTAGACGACTAGTAACAAGATCTAGACAAGCTATGCACTCTTGCGCCGTGTGGTTATCACAATGTTGTAGCAAGTAGGTGCCTAGTTATATAGAACCAATATTTCCAATAAAAGACATTGTTAAAAATGTAATTGATTCTGTTACCGCCGATTTATTAAAATACATAATAGAAAATATTATTAAATTCATGTTTATGATATACTACAATATCACAAAATGACTGGTTCGTCATGCAATCATTATATATGAGTAATAACTACATGAACAACAAAATATATAAAAAAACGTGTTAATAAACCAATGCAATTTACTTTTGCATTTAGAGAAATTGCCACTTTAAAAATGAGTATGTGACAACAGTTGTATTGCTATCGCGCTGCCCCCTATATAAGATACCGCGCGAGAAAGAGACGACCGTAAGCCAGAACGATTTCAGTCAACAAAAATCGTCAAAATTGATGATTTGTAATCCCGATATTCCACATTCAAATATTAACCAATTTCAATTTTTTTTTTGCAGATCAGACGGCAAGGATTCATGCTATGCCTGACCATTAATAATTAATCTGTTTTATGCCGCTTAATTTGGTTACGACACGTTTATTTGTGTTGTTGGTTATAACTTCTAACCCGTTTATCCAAAAAACGGTCTGCCATGGCAACGACATCTTAATGATATCTTTTTCGGGTTAAAATATTATTGTTCTAGGCTTCAAATCCAAGAAGAAAAATCGAGAATACGTTTATATGGAAAATTGGGCACTGGCAATCGCTCTTGTACTGATTTAGAAGTTTCTGAGTGGTAGAAAAACCACAGCAATAAACAATAATAATTCAGCTTCCTAAATTCTCTGGATTTCCCGAATTCCATCTTAATGCTCGTCTAAATACTGTAAGTATTGACATAAACAATAGCACATAGGTACTTTTGCTATTGCGTGTAACAATGTCTCTGACCTCGGCGCCAACTGTTATGAACAAAGGAAGGTGGAACATGAAATAATCACCGAAGAGTACAAGCTCGTTTTATAGACGAAACAGCAGTCGATAACTTCAACTAAGTAACTTGTCCTCCTCCTTGTACCTTTAAATACAAAAAGTCTACACATAAAAAAAAAATTAAGTAACCCCCGACAGAAGAATAAAAATCCCTACCGCAGCTTTCAAAAGAGGTGATAACTTTGAAACTGATTTCCATCAAACATAGGTAAGAAAACTCCCGACTAATTCACCTTTCAAACAAAACAAACTAAATCATAATCGGTTCATACGTTCGGGGGCTACGACGCCACCGACAGACACACACAGACACGTCAAACTTATAACAACCCGTTGTTTTTGCGTCGGGGTTAAAAAGATACATCAAAAAACAAGAAATAATAGTACTCGGCTAGATCAGTCAAGTCAGGTGAAAAAACGGACAAGTGTGAGTTGGACTCGCCCACCGAGGGTTCCGTACGTAGGGTCATTATAAATTACAGAAGTAAATAAATAGTTTATTAAAATAAATAAATAAGTAATAAATTTATTTATTATTATATATTAATTAGGTAATTAGAATTATTTAAAAATTTTCGTTTCACAGACTTCGGAGACAAAGAGGAAAATGGTATTTTTTTTTATATTTTTCATTTTAAATAAGAAATAATGCGTCGGAAAAATAAATAAAATACATTCTGCAATGTGCACATCAAGCCCTTTTATATGATACCCCATTTGTACTAGTAGATTCAATTTGAAATTCCGACCTCAAAAAAAAAACGCTATTTTTTAAGATTTAATTATAAAACGATGTTACTTGCCAAATTTCATAGTTCTAAGTCAACGGGATTTACCCTATAAGGTTTTGATTCCCTTGAGCCTGTCGAACTAGCGAGTTTTGCTGAATAAACGTCCTTACCTTCTTTTACGTAAACTTAGAAGTTTAATTTTTTCACAACTTCATGGGACCATCAACTTGAGTATACGGTTAAAATTTTTAACTTGATACCTCCACGCATTCCCGAAATAAAGGGTCTTGACAGACAGACAGACGGACAAACAACAAAGTGATCTTATAAGGGTTCCGTTTTTCCTTTTGAGGTACGGAACCCTGAAAATGATATATATTCACAGGCGTGTTACGCGATAAGATTTAAGTAAAGCTTCCGACACTGTTGATGTCGAAATACCGCGACTAACTCTTTACTTTCTAAATATATTTTGTATTAAAAATGTCTTTTTTTTTTGTTTAAACTCAAAGGATGTCTGTAACACATATGACAGCTATTTTTTTCTTACTTAGTAGTTTAGATGTTCACAGAAGGCGTTCCGCGGGGTGGCATGTTGTGTCCATAATTTTTTTATCATCATTTGGAGCAAACCATTCGATCCATAACATATGAAGAAGAACAAAAATGCAACACGACTTTTATAATATGCTGTTATTAGTCTACTGCTAGATGCAAGGTTCAACGAAAATTAGTCTGGCTAATAAATTATAGAACTATTGGATCGCAAATGCTGCTGTCCAATCCGTTCAGGTTACCAAGCAAAAAGGTTGATAAATTAAACTTATATTTACCGCCAACTGTTTATTATGCTTCACAATCAACAACTTTACAGAGAGGGGGGGAGGGGTGGCCAATTCTGCTAACTATTCTCTAATTATTTAGGAACGATTAAATTCTAATCTTTATCTATGAAAAATACCTCTAATTTACCTTGAAATTGATGGTCGCTGAGATGAGATTGCGACTAGATTTTGAACGTTTTTAATGAATTAGTAGAATTGGCCTTTTGGTACAAGGAGATATATTCACAACTGTCCCCTAGTTTCTTGCATGTATAATGAGAAATTCCCATTTTTCCTACAAATTACGTACAGTGAGGTAGTAGCTATGGCTAATTAAAACAACATCGCTTCGAAAATTGAAAATCGTACATGTTAGATTATGATCGATCAATTCTTAATACAGTACGAGGCAGATTGTGGCAATGTCGAGACGTTAATTGAAAATATATGCAGTTTCAACCGCATTGAAAACGCACCCTTAGTTCTGTCGGCTCCTCAAAAAACGAACTAAAAACGACCATTTCTAAGTAATATCGGCGCAGCCTACTGAGTTTAAAAATCGAAACATGTAAAAACACTACTTCTTTTAATTTGGCAAATCATTGAAAACACAACAATATTGTATTCTAATATAGCATTCAATCGTGTACTAGATGCAAAACAGGTCGTCGATATTATACATAATAGAATTGCGTTTAATCATTCAATTATTGTTTTCGATTTCATGGTATATAATGTGACATGTCAATCAATTATATACTGTGTATATTTCAATATATTTTGCAGACGCTACTTGGGGTTCCGATACGCCATAATGATTTTGCGCCTAGTGTATAGTTTTTTTTTCTTTAGTTTAGTAACGGGAAATCAGCGGGTAAGTTTTTTGATTATTACTTAATTAATAATTAATAGCACGATGATTAAGTCCCGTTAACGATATGGTCCCTCAAGGCAAAGGTGTATCCTAGCTTATTTACAGAGTCCAATATTTGTACAAAACTCTTAAACTCTACACTTGTTACTACGGCAAGGGATATGAAATTAAATGTAACATTAGGCACTGCCTACGGACGCCATATCGTCTTAAATAAAAGGGATAGACGTACCATCGTTTTCAGTAATTTCAGGATGGATATCACCACTCGCGCGAGAATCAAGCCACTAGTATTATAACTAATTTTTACTCATAAGCAATTGTGGCACATAAATACACAGACTCCTTGAGACGAGATCTGATTATGGTAGGACCAAATAGTGTTTTAGTAACTCATTGATATAGTAACACTAAGACGGGCTCCCTGAGACGAGCACTGAAAGAATACTTGTGATTGCAGTAATCAATCAGTAAAGGTGTTGAGTTCATCATACTAACTCCTCTCTCTTCTTCTTCTCCTTCAAACTTTCGGAAAATATAAAATACAAACCAATGAATTCGAACCACTGCCATTACCAAAAACAGAAAGAAGTTACAGAAGACCTAAAATAATAGATACAATACATAAAATAGGCACTAAAACAATAATATTAGGCAGAATTGACACCTGAATTCATTATTATTTGAAGTTGGAAGACCTAACGAGGACGGCCAGATCGGATGATTGTCAAAACACAATTCGTACATGTCAAGATCCGCAGTATTTAGACAATGATCAACCTTATTCACCACCTTTAAAAATTACCGAAATCCCACTTACAGTGGTAAAGGTAAGACGGTTCATCTCTTGAAGCACTTTTTTTATTCACCTCACTGTTTAACTCCTAAACATTCATCTTTTATAACCTTATCTCTCTCTCGCGCTGGAGCTATATTGCTCTAACATAATTATGGAAATTACGGCCCTTTTCCCTGGGATTTCTATGGGGATTCTTACGGAACAATGGCGTTCATTATCACCTCATTTTCCACCATCACTGTTTCAAAGGTAAGTTTTGTAGACCTTAGTTATACATCGCTTGCACTAGCATCTGCTTCTGTTTGGCTATTTCCAAAACTATGGGCAGATCGCATAGCAAACATTAACACATTCAACACAAAACTGGTTAACTATTCCCTAGAACTATCCATCATATTTACATCATTAATAGTATACAAGTTATCATTGTTAGTAGTTGTGTGTAGTGTTGCTGTAGCAGAAAGCACAGGTTATTTGCTGTGCCTTCTAATCGCATCGTTACACGCGTCAAGTCCCTCGTACCTCGCACTCTGGCTGTACTTTATGATCTCTAGAATTCTAATCCAACAAACGATTGGCTTGCGAATGGATGGACGGGGGTCTTATTTGTGAGTCAGAAGTACTGTGAGAGGAATTTGTGAAAGTGATCTTTACTCATCACTTTCGTATGTGTCTTTAATTATGATGTTATTGGTTTCAGCCATAACTGTTGGAATTAAAGTCAAATAATAAATATGACGTCAGCACCCCATGTTAAAGACCTTGGTGTAATGCAGACTTTGCAAACAAACAACTTAAAATATTGATAAGAATTTGATAAAACTTTGTTTCGATCGAAAGATTCGTTGTAGATTACATCTCCGGTTACAACCAGCTCTTCCTTCATACTATGTATATGAAGACGCTATCAGATTTCCTATGGACCATGCCGCTGACAGCTCGAATGAAAGCTGACGTCACGTCAAGTACATAAATGAGAATAGGATAATTCAAATTTCGTAAACCACTCGTCTTTAACGGTTTTTTTGATGACGTCATAGTATGTTTAGTTAGATCGATTTTCAACGTAATACATATGACTCAGGCATTAAATGATGTTGGGGTCACTATGCTTCAGCGTCTGCAAGCCGTGTTCAAGCATGTCTTCCGTCTATTTTTCTATGTGTTATGTGTGTTTATATGCCTTGCCTATGTGTGCACTTGCTGAATGAATCTCGGAAGATAGGCTGGATTTTTTGAAAGCCTTGTCAGGATGTTTACACTTCAGTGTGTTTTAATTGGATTTTCAGAGCAGTGCATGATTATTTTCATCATTAAGATGATATCACCTAAAATACGTCCATTGCCATACCGGCTGACCCACTTTAAAATGAAAATAATCAGGTGTTCCACAACATTTTGATCGTAATGTAGTGTATTTTTGTAAGAAATATTTCTCTTTCAAATTATAGGTTTTGTCTTGTAGTAAAAGTTGTTGTTCATAGGTACTTTCTCTTTCTGAAAAAAGTCAGTAAGCAAGATTAGTAACAGATTTCACTGATTTTAAAGCTTCGAATGTAAAATTTTCGAATGTAAAACTTTAGTCTTAAAATCGTTTTTATTCTGTCTGAGCTTTTGCTTTTATATGCAGCCAATTTAATGTTGAAATCTAATAGTAAACGGCTTTGTAAGCCTTTTATAGTACCACCGACTTCTCAGGTTACCATAACATCGTGTTTTTCTCATTCTTTTTTAAAATCGTCTCACCTGTCTTCGATCACGTGATCTTTGTTTACAAATAACGGTAGTTCGTTAACCTTTACATTTAATATGAACTTGGGTCATTGAAATTCGTTAATGTCAGTTATTAAAACAGTGAATTCATTTAAGCACACACTCGTGCCTTTATTTAACTAAAAATGCATGAAAATCAACTAACAACCGTCTCGAATGAACCGTGAATATTGCGTATTGGCACTACATATATTTTAATCTGTTTGCATTTCCTTCAAATAATCATGTTCTTTTATTTAAAAATTATAGGTAGCTTTTGGTAATGCGTAGATTTTGCTGTAATCATTAACTGTGCATTAACTATTATTGGTGCCATGAAATAACAGGATTGTGATGTGGGAACATGTATTGTTTAATTCGTTTTGCTAAAAAGAACTGAAGCTTATACGCCTCCTCTGCACTGGCGATTTATCAACTGGCTAATTAAGCCTAAGGAGGCAGATTTTAGGGGCAGCATTGGGCAGCATGTCTTGAAAAAAGAAGTCAACAAGACATCTTTCCGATGACTTTTCCGTCTTCCCCTTCGTTGTTTTTCGATATCGTAAACTTCTATATTCTTTGGTTTAACACCCAGTTCACGGCCTGCAAGCAGTAATTGGGGATCGGTTCACACTTTGTATGAAACTCTTGTAAGGAATTTTCATTACTTAAACTGACAAATTGTAGACGTAAGGACGGCAGTTTGAAATACTATACTTGAGAAATATCTTAATCTGCCACTGCTGCTTTGACTTTCTTCTTACGCTAGTCCAAAGGTCATTTATCGTTCTCGCAAGCTTGAATCTTTTGATAACGAGGATGTAAGAATAGAACAGAATAGTATTTCATTTATTTCTGATTTAGAAATTCGAAAAAATAGTTGAATCTACTATTAGAACGTTCTGGTTTTGATTAGGAATTCAAACTTTTAGTATTTTTTAAATGTGTGAAGTAAAAATGTAGTTGAGTTCAGAAATAGATCGTAATTAAAATAATTATTTTTTGTTTCTTCAGGGTCATTATGGATATCCGGCACATGGGATTATAAGTGCTAATCCCGTCCATACCCAGGCCCGTACAGAAACAAAGAGCTACGGCATGGAATATGTGTCTGATGACATCCCAACCCATCAGGTACGCGTTATGTAATACGTTATCAGATTTGCTTTGCGTCATGTTCGTGAACGGTGAACGTTGTTATTATACCATCACGCCTGTATTCCCCGAAGGGTTAAGCAGAGGTGTAACCAATATACACCCACAGTTCGCCGGTATATTTTTAAGTCCCATGTAATAGGGGCGAGCCTATTGCCATTAACCGGGCACAAATCCTAACTCCGAGCTGTTACTGAGAATTTCATGGAAAAACCGATAACACTTAGCTCGACCTGGGAATTGAAACCAAGACCTCTAGCGTAACAGTCGTGCTTCAAACCACTAGGCTAACGAGGCAGTCATCATCGAGGCATCTTTATTATTATTTTAAATAATTTTATATTTCTAATCACTTACATTGTTTTCATATACAGGAAAAGTTTTTAAAGTGCGGATTTTTTTTTGTTAGTTCAATATCAGTAATAGAACACATTTCCATTAATGGTCCAATACTTCTTATGTTTAATTTTTCGTATTTTGGAACTGACATTTGTGTTTAGTTTGTAGCTGATGAAATAACCGGTCAGTACTTATTTGCGTAACTCACCGCTGTCGCTCACCACCGGCGGCGGCGGCGAGTGCCCATTAAATAAGTTTTAAAGTAGACATCTTTTGTAAACAATTACTTTATTTTTCATTACTAAAGAATATCGTAGAACAAATATGTGTTTATTAGAACTCCATTGAGTATATTTACTCAAAACTAACGCACTGACAAAAATCTTTACCTGTCTACCTATGTATGTAGAAGCAACAAAGAATAATGTAACCAGGATTTTGTAAAAACTTATTGTAAAGAGTATCCGTGGAGTTTCTTGCTTATTCTTCTCCATAGAGACCTACCTATGTTTTGAAACGAACAACTAGTTTCAACTTTCAAAATTGCCTGTTTATTTAAAATACATGCTTTGATTTTGACTTTTGGAAGATCCACAAGGGAGATCCACCTTATGGCCGCCCGGTTACTTTCTGCATACTGGAAGGATATCTTTATTTTATAAACAATTACTCTACTGCTGGAATACTTCATGAAGTGGAACTGAACTACTCCATGGGAGTACTACTTCATAAAACAATAATCTCTTAAATTCAGATCTTCTTCATCTTAGCATTTCGATGACAAACTATATACCTTTAATACTATTGTTGCAGCCTAGAATTTAATCTCTTTGACTGCGTTGTCGGTGGCAGCCATAAAATCTTCCTGTGTGCAGCTCTTAGGGCACGCAGGGCACCATGTGAGATGGGCCATCGTTTTTGCAGTATCCTACAAGCGGCTCAAGTCGCTCCCATCACTAATGGCGACAACTTAGTCGAACTTAGAATCACTGTATTATTATTTAAATAATAACATCATTATATTTTTAGGTACCACAGCCCATTCAATATGCTAATGATGAAACAGAGTATCAAGAAAAAACTATATGCTTCACCCCCGCTATGGTGCATAAAATGATTAAGGCCGCACTTGAGTACGTAAGCCAAATGCCTTCAGATATAAATAACATTATAGATAAACTAGATCAAGAGCTAAATAGAATGTCAGATCAAGAAACTATAGAAGACTTCGCTGTTAAGAAACCGCTATATCCATTAGATTCTAAAACAATATTTCAAATGCTGGATAAACCAAGATCTGAAAAAAGAACTAATGTAATATTGAAATATGAACTCCCGAGCGTGAAGGAGCCTCATTGTAGAGAAGCTCTAGAAAAGTTGATTGAAATAGCATATACTGCGTATATGGAATTAGAAAAACACCCACAATGTCGGGATTATTTATACAATTTCGCCAGCCACCAACCTGAAGATCGTCCTGCAGGTAATCTCGATCGAGGGCCAGACTTAAAATCCTTGGTAGCTTCAATATTAGACCAAGTAGACAAACGTATACCGACCTCAGATATTTCTCCGGATAATGATCGTTACGGTGAAATACCAAGTTCAGTGTTACCAAGTTTACAAACACACAACGAATATAATAATCAACAAATCCATGAGTATAACATTCACAAAAAGCCTATAATTCATGAATATAATATTATTCATAAAAATAATGCGCCTGAAATTCAGGACTACAATGGAGCTCAAGTTCATGAATACAATATTCATAAACATAGTGGGCCGGAATTTCACGACTACAATGGACCTACAGTTAAAGAATATACTGTTCATAAATATAGTACGCCTGAAATTGAGGAACCCAATGGACCTCAAGTTCCAGAATACAATATTCATAAATATAGTACACATGAAATTCAGGACCACAATGGACCACAACTTCCAGAATATAATATTCATAAATATAGTTTGACTGAAACACAGGACCATAATAGACCTCAACTTCCAGAATTACTTATTCACAAATACAGAACGGCTGAAGTTCCGGAACCCAATGGACCTCAACTTCCAGAATATAATATTCATAAATATAGAACGCCTGAAGTTCAGGACTACAATGGATCTCAACTTCCAGAACATACTATTCATAAATATGGTGTACCTAACGGTCAAGAGTATAATTTGCCTAAAGTTACAGAATTTAATGTTCCAAGAATTCATGAATATATTCAAACTGAGTATACCCAGCCTGAAGTTCGTGAATATAATATGCATGTACCCAAAGTTCAAGAATATACTATTACTCAAACTCATGATTATAACGTGCCTCAAATCAAAGAATATTCTATAACTCAAAGTCATGAATCATATAATGTTCCACAAATGCAGGATATTATCAGCCCACAATACAAAACTGTTGAATTTCCAGAAACGATACATGAGATTGTAGAAGAAAGTATACCAATACAACCAGAAGATACCATTACTATTCTAATTAAACTTTTGCAAAATCCGGACAGCGGAAACTTGTACGATCGCGTCCAGAGTATTTTGGAGGACAACCAAAATAATTTCCACCCGAAAATTTTCAAAATTCTTCGTAGCCTTTTGGATGTTCACAAAAAAAATAAAATTCCAAGTTTTAATGATATATTTTTACTGCTGTTAGATTCCCAAAGAAATAGAGACTGGCCATGGAGTGACCGAGTCACAGAACAATTACTCTTTTATTTCATACCAGATCATAACGGCAATCTGGATCATAGAATAGTCGATATCATGCTGAACTTGTACAAAACGCGAGCAAATGATAAGCATGTCGAATATATTCTGTCTCTCTTGAGACCATTGAAAGAAGGAAACTCGGACGCTAGGACAGGAGATTTAATACTAAAGTTGATACGTTTACATCAAAATGATTTGATGAGTCCTGAATATGTAGATATTTTACTCAAACTATTGAAACCAGCCCAAAATGGTATTGCTAGTCCCAACGATGTTGACGTCGCCGATAATTTATCGAGGTGGAATGAATTGGAAATCAGTCCTAAAAAATTGAAAGGATTTTTTGCTCTTTTGAAGCCATATGTTTATAGGCATAAGGATCATAGACCAGTTGATGTAATACACTACTTGTTGAATGAGGGTAAGCTTTTAAATCCGAAACACTCAGATTTCATAGTGTCATTTTTGTATCCTGAAAATGGAATTATAGATACCAGACGTCTCGATATTATACACTTCGTACTGAACAACTTGCAACGGTATCCGAAACATGCAAATATTCTTCTCAGTTTGCTGCAAGACGATGAACCAGGTGTTCTAAATTCAAGATTTTTAGAAATTTTGTTATTCCTCGATAGTAATGGGTTATTGACTCCGGAACTTGTAGAGACTTTAATTAATCTCTTGGCCAACGAAGTCATTGGAAAACTAGACGACAACCAAGTGAAGAGCTTGTTCTTCCAACTAGCACCATACAAACAGTCTAACCCAAAACTTGTAGTGGATGTGGTAACTCTTTTAAATCAAGGGGGATTGCACGGTAACATAGTGGAGTGGCTTGAGTCAACTAACAACAATGAAGGTTTACCAAACCGGGATGCTAGTTCATCCAGCTTAAAAGTTATAGCAGGTAGAAAACCAGATCACGCCGAATATCGAACACCTGATGCTGAATATTCAACAGTAGATGATGGACAGCACTTGCCCGACCACGACTTCATATCGATTTTCAAGTGGTTAGATGGTCAAGGACTGTTAACTAAAGATCCAGGATCTAATACCGATTTGGTAAACAAAGTATTAAACATTTTGGAAGTTGGTCAACGTGAATTAGGCGTCGTTGAACTCACGTACATGCTCAAACATGAAAAGCCACTAATTTACCAACCTGTATATTACGTGAAATATAGACTCCCCATACTGAGTTTCATATCAAACATGAAGTCTTTGCTGCTGAAGAACCCTAATCTGAATGCGGATCCCATGAAACTTTTACAAGAATTGATAATAATTTCCAACGTAACGGAAGTTTCACCAAACCTACAAGGTTATCCTAAAGAAGAAATATTGAAATTAACCTTCAATGACGGAGATTTAGTGCAAGCAAAGATTCTAGACGAACAGAACTTGAGTTTAAATGATCAGATAAAGTACGTTCACAATCTAAACTCGGACATTTCGCCTGAAGAAATATTACAGCTAAACAGAATGAACGAAGCTAAATACTTCCCAAATTTGCTGGAAGTCAAAGGGGTGCACCCCGACAAACTAACTATTAAGGAGGTAGATAGGTATATTGATGTCCCACCCGTACATTATAGGCACATCGAACTAAAACCACCGATAGCGCATCAAACAAAAACGATTCACCATCAAACGTATATTGCACGAGCGAATCAGAAACAGGATGCCCTTCACCACAACAATGCTCTACCTAGGCCTCAGAATTAGAAAAAGTCAAACTTTTGTTTTTATTAAAAATAAATTTTAAGACAAAATGACGTGTAGTTTTATTTTTGTGGTTGTTAGATACAGCATAGTTATTCTAACTTCCTCAAAAACCGAATGTGTGGAATTCTGGTTGCGTTATTTTATCTACAATTGAGGAAATAGTCACCAGCTACACGTCAACCTACAGCTGTGCAATGTTGTCAATGGGTAACTAACTAGCCACTTTTTCAAATAGTATGATAAACATTTACTATAATAATACGAATTTCAGTCAGAAGACAGTATGAAATGCTCGAACATTTCTACTTTAAATGCAACTATAATAGTTAAAAAACCGTAAGCCATTTTCATTTTCAAGTGTTCGCGTCGTAAGGGTAGGGGAAAAGGTTGTACTCATGACAGTGATTGATCCAAGTGTGTTATAATGTAGGTATATATTTACACACATATTACTTACATATTATTTATATTCAATCACGTCAAAATCTGACTGGCGCCCGACCCTTCTTGGTTTACAAAATGGATAATAATTATTTTTTAAGCTTACAAATAATCATGTGTTTTTAGCATGTGTAGCTATAGGTTAACATGATTATTACTAAGATATAATATGGGAAAAACCCCTTGGGTAGATATGTAAATTTTGGATAGCTTTGTAAATGTTGTTGGTGTACTTCATTAATTTAATAAATAGTAGAAATGGCGCTGTTGCGTTATCAATTTTGACTTTTATTTACGTTTAACTTTTTAGGAAGTTAGGTACCGCTACCGTGCGATAGTGACGGAATTGGGTATCCAGTGATGAGTGTGTCAATGGAAATAATGGACAGCATCACTTTATTTTTGTAGTTTTTATTCATAACAAATTAAATCAATATTTTCTGAACGCAACTTTAAATTTCATATTGTGACATTTATTGATTTTCGGCGCAAAACGCGTTCCGTTATATCTAATTTTAAGATTTTACGCACCTGTTATCTTTTATCTCGCTTTTTCACATATTTTAAACAAAGATAGAGCTACTACTTAAAGTTTCATTCTGTATTATTGTGTCATACTTGAAACACCGAAAAATCAATGAATCAAACTTGAGTTATTGCATTGGGGAACCCTCCATGAATTTCCGTAATGTAAATAAATACGAAAACTGTGTAAATACGTAACTATTATTGATAAACTTAAGTAAATAGTCTCGCGTTGCAATTTCAACATGTTAGGTCAAAGGCCGAGGTTTATAAAGCCAGGTAATTAATTTTGTATTGGTACCTAGGTTAATATACTACACCGCATTTACTTATACTTCTTTTAGAAATGGTGGCTTAAAACGTGCTTGACCATACCTTGAGGTTTAATTTTAAGATGGATTCATTATTTTGCTTCTATAGTTGAGTTTGTCTATCTTACACGTCGTAATCCTTGCTGCTTATTACCGGCATTTTGATCTAAACTTCTTAACGCCCTACTGTCAATGGCCGCTGATTATCTTGGTCTAATTATTTAGGAAAGGCATTGGTGTAGGTAAATAAACGTTCAGCCTCCATTAAGACCTTGGTCAGAGGGTCCCGTGAGACCTTTCTTTGTTCTTTTTGGATTACAATTTGAACAATGTGTTTGGTCGGTTTTAAATAAACCATCAACCAGCTCGTATCACTCCACAAGAAACAGCTCTCTTCTTGTTTGAGGAACTGTCTATGATTTAAAAAAAAATATTTAGAACTTTATCAAGGTTTTTTTATCGACACACCACCCAAGATCACCTTTGTATTTAAAATAAATCTCTCAAGTGCAACAACACAAACCTTCAGAATCTTTGGCATAGATAAAAATCCATTTTCGGAATCAGCAACCAACACGATAAAAAAAAGAAATAATGTTCATAATTTAAAAAAAAAGAACAACCACCATACAAAAAAAAGACTAAACAACTCCTTACATTACAAATTATCTGTTGCAGGAGAAGACACCCTCTACCCAACAAGAAACAAAGATGGGGTCATTGAAACACTGGTAAACCCCAATGTAGACTCAGCATTGTCTGTAGACAGTGATTCTCAAACATCTTTCATATACAATCGGTATCACCATCTGCCATTGCCAACACAACGGCAGCGGTTGCCAGTGTTCCAGTACCGTAACCATATCTTGTATCTGTTGGAGAGGTACCAGACATTGGTGCTGATTGGGGAGACGGGATGCGGGAAGTCTACGCAGGTGCCTCAGGTTAGTGCTGTACTTCTTACTAAGGGTTGATTTTTTTAAAGTCAGCCGACTTTAAAACCAAAAATATAAAATACTTGTTATCTAACTTATGAAAAGTCAACCTTAAAACTACCTAGTTTTAAGGTTTTTGTTCACTTGAATAACACTCATCATTTTGAGATGTTAACTACTATTTTGTGGTGTATACAGGGTGTATTGTATCACAGAGCAAATGGACACTATGTACCTACATAGGTTAAAAATACAGCTTAGTTGTCCTCGGTCTAGTTAGTTTAGATTTTCGAAAATAAGCATTATTGATTATTCTAGAAAGGGCACCATAGAAAATGAATGAACATTGATTATATTTGCTCAAGGTAAGTCTAGGTTTTCTTTAACCATTGCCAGTGATATCCAAGTTGAACTTAGGAAGCAGGCACACTAGTACTGGCTCGGTATCAAACATACAACCATATGTCTTGTATAAAAGAGAAGGATCACAGAATTAATTAGTAAGCCCTCATACGCACTAGCGGTTATCCGGTAGGGGCGGCTAACCGCTAGCCGCTTTAACATTTCATAGGCAAACGCCTGTAATTGTACTCGTTCACTTAACCGCCACATATGTTTTTACTGGGCCGGTTGAATAGAAGGCGCGGCCCGCTTTGCGGCTGGCCGCCATCTTGTTTATACGCACTTGCGGTTCATGGACGGTTTAGGGCCGGCGCCGACAGACGTCGCGCCGTGTCACGGCGTGGCTTCGAAACACCGCCGCACCCGTTTTAAACCTTATTTCAATTACTTTAGCTGTCATAAACCTGTGACCTAGGTGGCTCTCGGGACGCAGTTGCACGACGTGGCATGCCGATGCTTGCTGCGGTATGAGTGTATGGAAATAAAGTAATATGACTTTTAAGTCCATTGAAATAAGGATGAAAAAAACTTGATCAGAAATAAAATCCTTTGCCATGCATGCCGCGACGTCGGCCAGCTTGAGGTTGAATAGAGGGCGGTGCCTTGCGTCGCGGCGCCGCCATCTTTTTTATATGCACTGCCGGTTCATGGGCGGTTTAGTTCACGGGGAGCCGCCGTCGGGTTTGTTCCTATTGTTTGTTTATCGCATTCGTGGGATTTGCAGCCATGAACTTCGTCATGGAGAAGGATGAATCCAGTATCTAATTATATTTCTGTCGTTGTTTTCGGGAGCAATAATATATAACATAAGCTACCTTGACAACGACGTCCATTTGGCTTATCGACCAACACGCTTTCTTTCAAGCGGTCCGACCGCTAGTGTGCAATAAGCCTGCCTTTTGAACTCCTACTACTTTTGTGATAGCAATATTACGCTTCAAGATGTTGCGCTTATAGTATTTTAGGCGTTTCTTTTCGTTTCGTCGGTGTCAGCAGCGATTTTAAAAGGTACCTATTTCTTAAGAGCTTTTATGCCATGTTACCGTGTACAAACTTTCGAGTTCAAAATATTAGAAATTAAGTACAGACCAATTTTTTTTATTTTCTCCTTAAAAAAAAACGTTGCCTCGCGCTAGGAATTACTCTTGTATCGCCATATTATCTTCAAATAAATAATTCTGGAATTAATTTCTTGGTTTAGAAATAGCGCGTTCAACGATAAATGTTTCGTTATTTTTTCTGAAACCCCTCCCCCCTCCGCCTTTCGAGACTCATGTGATTTTTGAACGATCCCTTTGTTGCATCATAAAGTTGAAATAAATAAATGTATGTGGCATAGGTCCGGATAATACTGTCTCTAAATTTTAGTTTTTTCTTAGCGATTGGGTTAGGGATATCAGCTTCATACGTCCTGTAATTGTTCAGTATTTAAATAATTTCGACAAAATTCGGATATGGCAAGTAGAGGGCGCGAGTGGCGGGGCGAGTAGCCGCGATGAGGGTGGGGCGCCGCAGCCCGCCCGCTTGAAATCATGCTCAAAATATTACTGAGCCAAAAAACCGTGTTAATTTCTGTTAAAAATTAAATGTAAGTACTATTATTCGAATAAATACTTTGATATCGAATTTGTAATTAATTTGATTTGTTTGAATGTCACACATTGTCCCCTGACTAGACTGTAAGAATATGGCAAGCATACCTATGTATGACCTTCAGAACTATTTGATAACAGTTAGGTACTCTTACTGTAGAGTACAATCAGACATGAGTAGGTATAGTAGTGAGCACAAATGTCATTTATTTTTTGAGTTCTTTTATGGGCATTTTGGGCCGCCGACGCGATCAGTCCGTCTGTCGGACCAATCGCGTGAAGCGTCGGCGCCCCAAAACCCCCGAAATTAACCCAAACGCCCAAAAATTAACTTGACATTTGTGCTCACGCCTCGTAGCGACTACCTACTATACCTAATAATAATATGGTCAGAGCATCAGGCGATGCGATCATACGACTAGTGAAATTTGAATAAAAGAGATTAAAAATGTAGGTAATAGGCATTTAAGCGAATCGTACGATAAACGAGTTTGTTTAGTGGGTTTTTATTCATGTATAATAACGTTAAAGTTGTTGCTGTAACTACTGGAATACTACTAGCTAAGTGCGTATACCTACCATAGTAAGTAGGTACTTAGGTACTTAGATTTTATGCTAATTATTAAAAAAAAAAACACATGATAAAAATATGTTAAAATAAGGAATACGTGAACGTCTGAAGTAACTTAGGTCTTATTATGTACGTATTTGATTCAGAAAGGTTTAGATTTGATGTGGGTAAACAGAAGCGGGTCGGCTCATTCGGTTCGGCATTTTCATCGCAACATTATCAGGTTGTACCGAACCGAAGGTGCCGACCCGCTTACATGCGTGTTATAGCGTTAAGTTATTTTTTGGGTTCCTTTCTGGTTTTTTGGGGTGCTGACGCTGCACGCGATCGGTCGGACGATCGAATGACAGACCAATGGCGTGCACGACCGGCTGCCACGAGGGCAGCTACTATACCAACGGCTATAAAATACTACATAAAAAATATTATTCCACTTCTCTTGTCCCACAAAAATAGGACAATACTGAGATACCAATTTAGATACAGTCATACTGAGAGCTTAGACCAATTAAAAATATTGTTATTATAGACCTTCGCATCATATTAATGGTATTTTAATGACCTATTGTAGGTCATTAATATACCACACAATATGTACAGACAACTATAAAAATCATTAAGCAGAGTACACTAATTTTATGGCCTAAATACTTGTGCCGAAAGAACAAAAAAAAACGTGACACTTGTGTTATTTTTACGAAATCTAGTGCTAATTTAACACCCATGCATTTCTACCTACTTACTAAACAATGTTAGACCTTATTTATATTAGCAGTTGTTACATACTTTTATTTAACGGTTTAATGATAAAAACGAACTAGTTTGTATAGTGGTTTGAATGAACTTGTTAAATTAACGTTTTGTTTTTTTGACATAACTTTTGGCGGTAAACGGTGACACGGTCCTCTATAAACATTGACCGCGCTTCCCCCGCGTTGATTAAGTATTGCCAGGTTTTGTAACTTTCCTGTAATTTTGGTAAAAATAAGGTTTTTTCTTTTTTGTATTGCGTGTGTGGGCTCAGTAGGTACCTATTTGAAATGGGAACGTATTTGAAATATTTGTCTATGCGTAGTTTAACAGTTATTTACGTAGTAAAGTACTTATCTTTTTCTTGGACTATTGTATTGTTGTGTTATGGTATGCAAATAAATAAATATGAATAAATAATCAGAATTTCTTTTACACATTTAACGTGCTGCTTATTCGATTGGCATTTAAAACAAAAAGGTACCTACGTTCATTTTTATTTTAGGATTAAGACAAGAATTTCAGTATTTTTAATTAATTTACATACAATTCATGTCATTTGTCGAACGTTGTTTAAACGATGTCATACGATGAAAGTTTGAAATACCTACATTGCTATTCAAAGATCGAACTCGATGCAAAAATAAAACTACGAATTGCGTCAGCCGTTTCTTCTCGGACAAAAAAGAATACTTGACAAAGGAATTTGTAAACCGGGCCTGGCCACCCCGGGCCCGGTCCCTCTCGGCTCCCGCAGTCCCGCATTCGCTCGCTCGCTTCGTCGCGATTCATTCAGTCGAACGCGGCGTCTCGTTGCGCACGCATACCGCAATATAACCGTGGACCAGCTGAATTGTCGATCAACAATAAAAATAAATACGATAGGTATGCATTGATAAACAATGCAAGTGTGCTGAAAGACTGTTATGGTAATAAACAAACGTTCTAACAAATAAACTGTTTTGACAACACAAGAACCGAATACGATTGTGTGTGCATCGATTTTTAACGAGAAAAAAAAAACTTTGTGATTGAAGTGTTTTCAAAAAGTGATGAAAGTGGGGTCTAAGGAGGCAGTTATTATGTCAAGTGTAAACAGTGGTTTTAGTACAGAGTTATGCCGACCTTTTAATATAAGATTGTTGTTATAACATCGTGAAGTTTGTGGGATCGTTTTTGGAACTCCGTGCGTGGGATACGTTGCCCATGCTGCTGCTGGTTCTAAATACTCCGTTTTGACTCAACAGTCCATGTTATCGGGCAACACTCCTAACCCTTCGTCATTCCATTAAATTCAAAAATGATGTGGCCGTCATCGCAAGCTAGTAAAATACTGACATTTCTACTTTTAGTCATTGTCCTGTATTGCATTTGTATGGACACGTTCTTATTTCTCAGGATACAGAACTATAAAATAGATATTTTCAACGTAGTAACTAATGTCACGCAAGAAACTTCAACGTTGAGAGAAACGAAACAGTTGCCGAACTACGAGGAAGTAACATGGGTTCCGTGCAAAATAAACCCTTTATGTCATCCCACGGTGAAAGCACTAATGGTGGACCATATCAATCACTATATTTATGGGCCTTTGTGTGCGATTATGGATGTAGGTCTAGGCATTTCCGATAATATGCCGTTTATAACACCAAACATGATATCCGTCTTCCATGTTTTCGTTGCACTTATTGGCGCGAAACTGTTGACCTGCCAAAATTTGGCGGCGAGGAGAGTAGCTATAGTTCTGTTCCAAATTCGAATGTTTCTGGATGATTTAGATGGCCATGTAGCCAGAGAGAGAAAGCATATAAAAGGAGAGAGATCAGACGTTGGAACTTTAGGGTACTGGGTCGACGGGATTTGTGATTTGCTGGGCGTTGTTGCTATGGTGATTGGTATAGCTTTATACTTGCGAAACAATCCTCCGAGACGTGGCTATAAGAACACGCCGGTGAGCACCTTGCCTTACCATCAATTAAAAGAAATAAATTCCACAGAAGACATAGAGAAGGATCATAATGCAGACAATGGGATTTCTTACAAAACTAAAGTTACCTTCCAGAAGATAGTTCAAGTCATTGGCCTGTTTTCGGGACAAATGTTGCTTTCGTCTCTAGCCTGGAACAGGTACATAGATATTTATCAAGATCTGTTAGAGAACTACTATTGTACTGAATACGATGTTTTTAGACGAGAGATAATGTTTAAATCTGGTAAGTTCTTCTTTGCGTCTGCTATCTGGAGGATAATGAATCCTCATAGTTACCTCCATGTGCTGTCATTGGCAGTATTTTGTGATAAAACATGGTGGTTCTTAAAAACTGTACATTACACTGGATATTTAGGTTTAGTCGTAGCTGTGGGTACTTCAGAATATTTAATTGATAATATTAGAGCTTATGTGTTGAATGGAATCGATGGGCGATGATTTATTTTGTAAAAATGTTAGGTATAAAAAAAGTTATAAGGTGCTCTGTTATCTTTGGATATTAAAAAAAAAAAAAAAAAAAAATAGTTGTTTCTTCCAGATTTTATTAGGCTAGTCTCCGAATTCGAATTTCGAATAAAAAATGTTTGAAGAATGTAATCTGACCTCTTTTAAATCACACGTTTCAAATTCCGATAAATATTTCGGAGGTAAAATTAGAATGGAGATCAAAATAGATGGTTACAAACCAGTTGCGCTTTGCTTTGTTTATGGTATGGCGGTTGCATTGTTTATAATTATTTGTCTATGGTTTTATAGAACCGTTGAAGTGGGTTGTCGGTAATTTCGAATCGTGAAAGTGGAACATTTAATCTTATTTAAATTTAGAATTTCGTTTATTTTGAAAGATCGACTTTTAAATACGTACTTAATGAACTTGTAAAATCGAATTTAAAACAAAAGAATTTGTGATTAGATTCACGTTAAAATATTATGCTGGTATTGTCCCGATCTTCATTTATAAACTGTCTCTAATTGGCTATAAATAATAATCAATTGGGTAGGTACCTAAGTACTTATAATATTCAATTTTTAAATGCTGATATCGTGCTTTTAACACATTCATTCGATGTAAGTACTAAAACTAACATTTCATGGCAAGAATCAAGAACGTCCTACGGTCCTTAACCTTTTGACCGCCGCGTCAAAAAAGCAAAAACGTGCCCTCAGCGCCAAGCTACGAATTCATCCTTTAACACCTACAAAATAGTAGTGAGTTCGGAATGATGTCGATGTTGTTTTACGAGTTTTATTTACATTTAAAAATGTGTCATGTGATCGTGACCGTGGCGTGCTAGGCACATTTTCGTTTGTCATCTATACATGACTGCGGCGGTCAATAGGTTAAAAGCTATGCGCTAATAAAGCTAACTAAACAAGTCAGACTAGATAAACACAAAAAATCTCTTACTCATAGTAATAAATTAAACATTTTATCATTCAAATTATTTTTAACCTGTAGAAAAGTAGCCATCTTGAAATATTTCCCGCCAAAATTCACTGATTATACAATTTAAAAAGAAATATTTCGTCGAAGTATTTATTTTCCAAATATAACAACTTTAGCAGAATTTGAATAACTTTGTTATTGTCATAGTTTACTTTAATTTGATTCATCGGGGTATTCTCCGAAGAGTTAATTACGCAGAGATGATTGTTGTTTAGGCTCCGCACAAACGGGCCACCGACCGCCACCGGCGCGCGGCGTCTGGCTACAAGCTGTTTACATGATTTTTAACACGTTTTTTATGGAATCGCCGCATACGTGTGGCGAGTGGCGTCCACACGCGACTCAGGGTCTGCGGCACGCCACCGGTGGCGGCCACCGACTAGTAGTGGCGGCCATCGACCACTAATGACAGTTGTGGTACCGCCAAATAATGTGGCGCGCGACTGCCACCGGTGGCTGCGGACGGTGGCCCGTTTGCGCGCAGCCTTAAACAAACTTTAGCTATTGTAATTTCTGAACGCCTATTCCCGTAATTAAAGACATTCAAAGTCTAGTCGCAATCTTATCATGGTGACCAATCAATGTAAAAAATTAAGGCAAAATAGAAGTATTTTTGACAGATTGAGACTTAGATTAGCATACAATATATTTTTAAAATACAGGAATTGGTCCTCAGAAGTAGGTATGACAGATGGCAGCTGCCTGGCGTATGTCAATGACATATAAACAGAAAAAGATAATTGTATATGCAGATAAGGCAGTAGCTAAAGATTAGTACATACGAGAAAAAGACAAACATAGTATAATTTAGCCGAATATCGCGATCCCTTTGCACAAAGAAACAATTGTAAACTTGACACTACCCGGAAGCCTTAAATTTTATTTGAATAAAAAGTTTTTGTAAAAACTCTTCAGCCTTACTGAAGTTAGGGAAGTGTCCTGGTTAATGTTGAAGTGGTTTTGAAACTGTCTCCTTATTTTATTTAACACTAGCTTATGTCCGCGACTTTGACCGCATGATTTTTCTTTCGAATCCCTCATTATTTTGGAAAATTAAATAAATACTATAGCACTCAGGTATAATGTAGCTTCCTATAGGCGAAATAACTTTCAGAATCGGATCAGTAGTGCTGGTGATTAACGTGTTTAAACAAATAAACTTTAGCTTCATGTTATTAGTACTTGCTTTTGCTCACGACTTCGTCCGCGTAGTTTTTTCACTCTCATTAGGTTTCATCTTTGGTTACTGCTCCGCTCCTATATGTTGTAGCGTGACGTTGTATAGCCTATAATAGCCTTCCTCGATAAATGAACTATCCAACACAAACATATTTTTTCAATTCAAACCAATAGTTTCTGAGATTAGCGCGTACAACGAAACAAACAAACTCTTCGGCTTTATAATATTAGTACAGATAGGTTTAAAACCAGCATCGGATATGGCAAACTCATCTCAGTCTTGTTGCTTGGAAAATGTACTAAGTTTAAAGACTACAATAGGGCTATTAAATTTTTTAGAGCGTAAACTTTGCACTTACTGCGAACAAATGGTGCATGTCTATAGTGATCTGTTCGTTCATAATCTTCGTACCTATCCTTGCGGAAAAATATGAGCAACTGGCTTCTGTCCGCGTCAAAGTTGGATGTAAAACCCCACGAGAACCATACACTTTTCCGAGATGAATCTGCTTATACCAGACTGTAATCTATGTCTGTGCCAAATTGTATCCAGATCCGTTCAGCCGTTCTGGTGTGATTGAGTAGAAAACATCCATCCTTCCAAACTTTCGTATTTATATGAGTAGAAGGACTTATTCATCGGTAGTGTTACTAGTTTTGCTAGTAGGCGAAGTCCAAAGAAGCCATAGATGGATTGGGTAAACGATAATAATGTCAAAGTCAAAGTTGAAATCAAATCGTTTATTTTAATTAGATTATTAGACCACTAAAAGGCACTTTTGAACGTCATAAAAAAAAGTAATTGAATCTAGAAACCCCTTCAAAAAAATAGTTTCGTGTAGATAAAAATGGGCAAGAAACTCCATAAAAATTCTTAAAAAATAAATTGTACGATTTTGGGACCCCGGTCGTTCGTCGAACACACCCGTATGTAATAAATGGAAAGAGACAGAGTGCAAGAGAAAGAGAGGGAAGGTCGTCTTTTTTCCTTACGTGACGATTTGTGGAAGTTACCGTAGTAACTCCTACCGCAAACCGCGTTAAGGAATTTCGTTCCAAAAAATATGTGTCACTTGTACTGTACACCTATCTAGTCTTACCTACCAAAATACCTCTATTCCATTAGACCCTCATTAACTGATACTCATCTAAGTACCTCATAAATGCGTCTTCTTTCATTTAAATGTAATTACATAGGTAGGTTCCCTTATCACTGTTCACAGAATTGATGGTTTTAATCGCATGTTGTATCTGTATCGATTGGTCAATTATATTCCTATTAGCTGGTGTATGACCATTACTGCTGGCTCGTTTTGATTGCATTGTCTCTATACTGTACCGTTATTATTTAGGACATAATGTTACAAAGACCATATATAAAATTAAGGTTGTAAAAATACACTTTTCGGGCACATCTGCGAACCGACTAGTTGCGAAGATATTGGAGAATAAAGTTCCAACATTTTTTTACGAAAACAAGTCTAAAAAGAAAAAAAAATCTTTAAATACATCCATGACTCCTGTACTGTTAATGGATGCAACCGTACGCACAATGTGTTGCATACATTGCGCATTACCATTTTACCACGTTACTTAGTTTGATGGACACTATGTGTACTTAACAGCATTGTAATGTGTCTCTTTACACCCCGTAGTAAATGTGGGTAGTTATAGGAAATCTTATTTTATTCTGCTGTCCTAATATGTCAACCTAAATTTGTTGTTTTGTATGTTAACGATTGCGAGTCCCGTCAGTCGATGGCTTTATTACTTTTAAGCCGTCAGAGTTGGCTCTTTCACCAGAAATATGCTGGCCATTATCTTACAAGTATTTGCTCAGTGGCAGGCTTGAATTTGTTATCGCGTAGGGCGCATACACTCCCGGGATTCCCGGCGTAAGAGTAGGAAGAGAACACCGGGCTAGTTTTTAGTCAGTAAGAGTCTTAGAGACAGACGTCTGTCTGGCTCTAAGAATCCATATTTTCCATAGAGGAACAAAAAACGCTTGAGTTTGTTAGTTTGACAGTAGTTAAAGAACCTTGAAAGAACGTTCAATGACTTATTCATTTCTTTATGCGTTTGTTAAGGTTACGATACGCGTCGACAAACCAAAGAAACCGTTTAAGAATTCACAGTAGCAAGGATTTTAAAATTCGATCCAACTTCTCGATGCTGAATTGCATACAAATTTTCTGACGTCTGTTAATTTTGAATAGAGGCGATTTCGCTAAGTATTATTATTTTGTCTTAAAATAAATTTCTGCCGGTATCTATTTTTGTGTTTGGCTCATTCTCCAAAATAGCTAGATGGACTTTGACACTTTTAAATTCTTATATATTTCTTTGTATCTTTCTGTGTGTTGAACAGCATTTGTGGACTGAAAGAGATACTATTAGATCTCCCCTGAATTCATTCCGGATCCCTAATGTTTTGGAAAATAAAATATAGCCTATGTCTTTTCTTGAGGTTCAAACTTACCCCGTACCAAATTTCATCAAAATCGTTTCAGTAGTTTAGTCGTGAAAGCGCAACAGACGGACAGAGTTACTTTCTCATTTATAATATTGGTAATGATTTTGTCATGTTTGCAAGTTAACATACGTTTATATTATTAGCTATAGATTCAGATGGCATGCACCTAGGTATTTTATGTTCATTAGGACATTTGCCTGTCTTGTGTCGTAATAACTTGTGTCACGTTGGTTGAGACTAAATATGCTTTTGCTTAGTACCTATTAGTAAATTGTTGAACATCCAAAATAATAGGGAATACTATTTTCTGTCTGTGACTTCGTCCGTGTTCTTTCACATATAAAAAGGGATATTGCAATAAGGCATTAAGGATATTGTAACGGTTACCAACAACCAAATTCAAAAGAGTGTCCGTGGAGTTTCATGATTGTTCTTCTTCATAGATACCTAACTACGTTTTGGAACGACAACTATCTTCAACTTTCTGACTAACTGATTGACTTCGTGATAATTCCAAACTGCCTATAAATGGTCTAATTGATATGAATGCCTTGACTTTAACTTTGTTTTTCTTTCACCCGCGTTGAATTAAGTCTTCGGTTACTGCTTCGCTCCTAGGTGTTGTAGTGTCGGAAGGACTGAGGTCAATTTAGGTTGCTGCAACTATTTAATCGAATTCTAGATTAACTGCTTTAGAGACATCAGTAATACAGTTAGCACGACAAGCTATATATTCTCATCTTTCCAATAATGTCCCTATAATTAACTATAACGTGAAGTTGATTTGTCCTACTGTAAATGTAACCCTATTGGCTAGTTTGTAGCACCTACTTTAGATTACTCTCATTAGGATAGCGTAGTCGCGGAGATAAGTTATGCTGTTGTGACTTATGATAGGCTTCATCATATGGAAACTTGAAGCTGAAGTGTATGTTATACTTGTGGAAAAAGATACATGAATAAAGTATTTGAGTTGGTTTTTATCAATGCGGATAGGATACACCTAGAGATAACTTAAGAAAATAAGAAAAACCGACCAAGTGGTTAAAGCGGCAATAGGAATGCACACTTTGTAAAAATTGCAACTCTCTACCTATTACGGTTCAGGTGCCTGTTGATAGACAGATGGACGGACAGTAGAGCTTTAGTAATAGGGTCACGTTGGCACCCTATAGGTACGAAATCCTAAAAATAAAAGTAATTGAATTTCTTTGGAAAACTGAGGTAAAGGATGTGAAAATAACGCAGGCTTATAGAGTGTCACTTAAAAACGGGGTATTGTGTTGAAAATTTGTACTGGCGCTAGCACATCCCAAACTATCAAATTGAGGTAGCGTGATGTGCTGGTACAACAGAAGCAGAATGATCCTGTTGATTTGGGCCCAAGATTGTCTCGTAACATCAACTTCTTTGTTTTCCACCAAGATCTCATTGTTCTAAGAAGAAATCACCAGAACAATGAAAACAATGAACATCAACATCTTCTTCCAATAATCACAGTTATCGTTCGCGTGCTCCAAGTATAAAAACACAAAACATTTGCATTTCAACATTGTTGTACGCAATAACATGGATTGTTAACTTTAACCACTTTTATCTGCAATTCAATAGGGCAGATAGATCGGTCACGCACAGGATGCCTATGAAAATGTTTTTGGAATCTTTTTTATCTTACTTGTTTATTATGACAGTTCCTTTTTGTATTTCTTTGATGAAAGCCAGTATTCGACATGCTGGTCTAAATTGGCGATCATTCAGATGTACCCAATCCGCGCGGGCGGTAACCTGACAAAAGCTGATGAAAACACGACTATACGTTTTCATACAATGTGGTTTCTATTTCTTAGGACAGTTCACCAGCCGTTAGCTAGAAATTCGAAACAAAAGAAAGCTCTTGAACTTCTTGACTTTACTCCACGTCTGATTAATTTTGTTGCAGGATCCTAAACCCTAAACCTTTATTGCCTTAGCGTTTTTGTAGTAGTCGCTACAATTGATTCTAGCTACAAGGAGTTCAATGGTTGTGAGTCGTGTGACTTTACCATCATCAGCCTCTGTTGCACTTAGCGGTCCCCCATTGCGCCTTACTCAGCTCAATCCATGGCTACTCTTATTACTCAACTAGCTTATACCCGCGACTTCCCACGCGTGCACGTCGGTTATTACGGTGTTTTCTTTTTTTGCAAGGACCCAATTTTTTTTCTGAAATAAAAGTGACCTATGTTACTCCTGATATCATCAGCTATCTGACAGTGACAGTCCTGTCAAAATCCGTCCTGCCGTTTCGGGAACTAGTTGAAACAAACAGACGGACAGACATACATTTTAAAAGTAGTTTATTTTTTTAAATAAATACCTTGTTAACATTCTTACAATTATTTTGTAAAAAGTGGTTATTTCGACATTACAAACAGACTCTTAAATTTTATTTTTACTTGTATAGATTTGCTGTTTGTTTTTGTTTATTCATAATGGTCTCTTAAATCGCCGCTGAATAAAAATAAAAAGTCACGTCATGTCAGCTCATTCATAGCTTACCTTGACTTCGTCTGGCCAAGGTCCTGAACTTACTCCCATTTATTGCTAGCTTCATTGAGATTTATAATAAAAACTATCGTGGGATGTAGCCTTGCTCTTGTAATGAAGTCATAACAGTTAGATATCGATCAATGTTGAATGACGACTGTGTGCTAATCTTGGCTGTTTGAGAACTTTTTTGTAGAAGCTGGTTTTTGTGACGTCATGACCTTTAGATTATTACACATTAGGTTTTCCAGTTTGCGACTAAAGATGATTAAAGATTTTCAAGTCTGTACAGGCTTTTTTGCATTTTGTGTACAGTTCGCTTAGCTTCCGTACTTACTGAATGGTATGTATGAGTGTCCTTATCTGACTATAGTAATATTATAAAGAGGAAAGATTTTTTGTTTTTAATGAATAGGCTCCGAAACTGCTGGACCGAATAGATAGCTACATTATTCCTGAGTAACATAGGCTACATAACATCACGTTACGACACACGGGAGCGAAGCAGTTGCCAAAGACGTCAAGTAACGCGGGTGAAATAAGTTTCGGGCTATTCACTAGTACTTAATATTATAAATGGAAAAGTAACTCTGTCTTTCTGTTTATTACGCTTTCACGTCTAAACCACTAAACCGATTTTTATGAAATTTGGTATGAAGTACGTTTGAACCCCAAGAAAGGACAGGCTACTTTAATTTCCGTGACTTCATGTGCGCCTGCCGATGACCGAAATTTACGCGGACAAAGTCTCGGCCAAAAGCTAGGAAATAAATACAATATCCCTATCTTTATATCCATATACTTACCTACAAAGGAAACAATTTACAGAATTGCATAGTATCAGACTGAATAGATACGAACAATTCTTGCTTTAACCAGTGCAGACGTATACTACATTCGAATTTCTAAGACATTGGAACTCCAGTCTTCAAAATGCTACACTATCTTCACAATCGATCATACGATACTGTACAAAAACATCTCATCGCATGGCGCGTCTCGGCGTCTGATAGTTCCTATGGCTTCTCCCAATGTAAAGGTGGTAAGGTTTCAAGATAATCTTCTCGGATTAACCTTACAATTCTCTTTTATGTAAGTGTTGTTATTCTCTCTATTTTGTTCTAAAGAACTGCCCGGGATTATTTATTGGTGAAAAATGGTTCAAATTGGTGCAGCAGCATCGGAGTCAGTCTTCGGTAAACAAAAAAAATCTTTCCGCTTTATAATATCAGTATATATTGGAACTACATCAACAATGGTCGTAAAACCATATACGAGTTTTTCCATATTTGGTTATTGAACGATAAATTGGTGTTCGACTAATTTATCCCTCTTATCCAAGTGAGTCTGTCCTTGTCTTTCGTATGTCTATAAAATGAGAGAGCATTAACATACCGTACTAGTTAGGCCTTTTATGAAGCGTTTATTAAACTACAATAAGACTTTCTAAAGCTGTATTTCCTTATGGATAAGTTGAGTTAAATCTGAGTCATTTTGATGCGTCATGGTGACCCAATATAGGATGTCCACTTTCATATCGTACTTTGAAATTGAGACCTGAGACCTGTAAATTAATTTTTTTTTTTTTTTGTTGGTCTTTTCTGTCCGGCTTCTGGCCAAAGGCCTCCTTCCATCTTTCGAAACGCCGTGCTTCATCCCTTGTGTTTATTATTACTCAAAATAAATCTCTTAGAAATTATGTTTTGGTCACCTCTTTTATTTAGTAGGTTATCTCTAGCTTCCTTCTCCCTTGAATAGTTTATTTACCTTTATTTTTTTAAATCCAGAAGCGACAACCATTTTGTTCCTGATTGTTTAAAGTCCTTCACGACATAAAACCAGCTAACAGGTTAAATAAATATTTTATTTAACACTTTCCTCGTACGATACGTGAACAGTTCCAAGTACTATCGAGCATTGACACCACTTATAGCCAAGTAATGTTTCCTTAAGCTCTCCAGCAAAAAATCCCGAGCGCCTTCGCAGTATTTTTCTTTTTTAATTGGGGTCACTTTACTTCTACTACTCTTTTGTGTTTTACAGTTGTTGTTGTTACTGAGGAATTGGTGCCCCAAGGTCCTGCATCTTGCTATGCCAAAAATTAATCACTGTTCGATTAAGGAGCTGGTAGTGAGGCTTTGTCAGTTGGCGATATTCTTTTACGACACTTCTTTAGCTATGGGAAGGTCTAGATCTGGAAGGTTTTCTTCACTCGCGTCAGCGCGACCTGTACGTCTGGGTCAAGGCCTCTTTTTAACTCATTCGAGGGAGTGTACAAGACGTACTGAAGTATCGTGTTTTTTGTTCCATCTCTTATATCATCCTAGGTCTAGGTGGTTATCGGCTTCTTAACCAGACTCTCCTGTAGTGCTTTAAATATTAAAGCCTTCAGCCAGGGCTCAAAACTAATAAAATAAGCGATTAAATGCTAAGGGAGCGCTTGTAAGGTACGGAACTCGGCTTAGGGCGTTGCTGGGGTAAAACAGCAAGGGGACAGGCTGGATCGGATCTCGATTAGTTAGGGATGCGGGCTAGCTCAAGGGGTCGGGTATAGGACGTGCCATAGTATCGTCATTCCCGAATAATCTTTTATCACACTCCCACGTCTCCGAGCTGACACGGTATTGCACTGTAAATTGCCATTTAGTATTTTTAGTGCGTCCTTCAAGTTACTTAACTTTTATAACCAGCGCGGGAAATAGAAATTGAAATCTTTTTTTATTCTTCGATTATGGCAAAGCTATAAAAGTTTCATATTTTTCACGTTTATTAATTTTTTCAGGAAAAGCCACGTGTTTGCGTATTCAATGATCATCGTCGGTAAAGGGCTGAGCTGATATTGTTAGTGTTATAATTTGTTTTTAATCTTATATGCTCTCTTTTTAACTTTGTTGCTGTTGTTTTTAATTGGGTAACTCCAGTTTTTATTAACCCTTTGCGTCCAGCACAATGAGCATCCTTATTTACAGCTTTACTTAATGGTATTAGGCAGTGGCTCCCAAAGTTGACTAGACCGCGACTTACCTAACAAAAAGTTCTAAATTCAGGACTTACTTCTGGTTTTCATGAAGGTCTGTTCAGGGTCCACACAATATTCTCTCGGGACACATACATTGAGAAGTACTGGTATAGGGGAACACAAACACAGAAATATTTGGAAGACGATTTGATTGTCATCTCAATATGATACTATCTCAAAAATATTTGCATTAAAATGCTAAAAGCCACCAAACCAATTCGTTCACCCATTCTCGAAATTTTTCACAAGACTATTGTCACAAAATACTTTCAAGGCTTCAAGATACCCAAGTGCCATTTAAAATAACAATGGCCACAAAATGTTCGTTTCGAACTGGGTTAATTTCTGTGCACTATTCGAATTGGCTCCCCAAATCTTGTTAAATTGAACTGACTGTTGTTTCCAAATGCTTTAGAATCCCTGCTACCAGAATCCCCTGGCATGTTGCCAGGTGATGTTACTTTTAACGTCTTATCGACCCTGGCTTGACCAATGCCTCTGTTACGTCGGTTTTATAAGTTGGAAAGTGCTTAGGAATCTTTTTTGGCTGACTGGTTTAACGGCAAGAGCTGATACGAATATACGGTTATCTGATTTATCTCTTTGGCTATGCCATATGACATTGCTCTTTGGAAAATTTAATGATTCTTGGTCACCGGAAATACCTTATAGGTTTTAATTTTCTTACAAGAGCCAAAATACGGGGCAAAAACGGCTGTATCTTTTGATTGCGTTGACTTAGAAATTAGATTTTTTCACAGCTCCAAAAATTTAAACACTTGATTTTTTTAAATTAATTTAAACTTAATATCTTCACGCGTTCCTTTGAAGAAGGGCATCACAAACAGACAGATGGGCAATGCTACGATCCTATAATTGTTCTTTTAGGTACAGAACCCGTACCTTCTTACTAATAAACGCGGAACAAAGTTAAACTAGGAATAACAAAGAAATAATTCGTAGGTTTAAACTTGAAATAAGTTTGTTCTGTGTTCATAAGCAAGAGGGTAAAATGCAGACTATCTATCTATTCAGAGATTATTGATCAATCTTGTGTTAGTCATCCTTAGCTTATAATTGGTATAATTGTCTGGCTTCTGACCCCAGACCATTTTAGCAACATATGTCATCGATTTAATGGACAGGAGCATTTTTTTAGACCTCTAGAATTTGGGGCAACTGCCTGTATTTAGAATGATGAGTAATGTAAACGATTAATAAGGCGGAGATATCTATTAGGTATTAGGTGTAAAGGAAAATTAAATCTCGTAAACTTGTGGATTGCTATGATTATGATTTTTTGTTGTTTGTATCTTTTTTATGTGAGACTAGCAATATCCTGCAGTTTCGCTCGCGTTATTATACGTTATTAATTACTGCTCCGGCTCTATTATATTTCTTCTTTCTTCTATATTGTATGTCGTGGCGAGAAGTTTTTTGTTTATTTGTTTAATCGTGATAATCAATCTATGGAAGTACCAGTCGGATTAGAAAAAATATTTTAAGGAGCTATATATGACATCATGCTATTTCTTTTTATTTTTTTTCTAAAAAAATAAACGTTACCCCACACTAGGAATTTCTCCTGTATCGTGGGTGCGTTTACAAACATATAAACTCACACGCACAAACAGACAGACCCGGAACAACTATCTGTAGGTCATGCAAATATTTGTTCCGTGCGGGAATCGAACCCGCGACACGGCGCGCAGCAGTCGATCGCTCGGCCACTGCGCCAACCGTGTCGTCAATGTCAAACTGTGTGGCTATGACACACAGGAGCGGAGCAGTAACGTAACGTGGCTGGGTTAAACCGCGATGTATAGCTAGTCTCTTTAATAATTTTATTTACTCACTCATTTTAGTTCCTCATTGCGATAGACCGCTGTATAAATATCATCTGGTTGAAATCTCCAACTGGTTTTGATATAAAAATAACTCGGCCTTGGCTGAAGAAATTTTTTATGCGTACATGCTCGCATGATTTTGAAGCCTAGTGCTTGTATATGAATTTTGTCGTTTGGAGCTAACGCAAAAGATAAAATTTTTCGTCGTAAGTTATTTTGATGGTCGCACCTATTGAACATGGATTCTTTAGACTCCAGAATTAAAAAAAAAAGTGGTGATAACGAAATAACAAACCTTTTTTTTTTGTCGAAAATCCAATCTTAATTTATGACGGTTTTTTTGTCATTAAATGGCAAACGACCTGATATTAAGTTGTCACCGCTGCCTATAGACATCTCCGTCTTCATCATCATCATCGACGTCTTCATCCAGAGGCCTTGCTAATGCGTTGCCATCATCCTAGAGAGAAAATTGTATATCCCGTCTCGGCGGCGGTCCTAGCGCCACCGAATCCTCACTGGTGTGGCGCGCGCGGAACACGTGCGCCGCCTACACGGGCCTGCATCTGATCGGATGGTAAGGCGCTAAGTCGCCCACCCGCAGGTCGGCAACTCATGTAGGCCGGAGGTCGTTCAGCGCCCTAGGTACATACCTAACATAACCTTACCTAACTATATACCATGTAATCTTACATTCCATTACCTTTTAATACTAAAGGCAAAACAATATTGATGTTGTAGCGTATTTTAATAACACGCAACGAATACACGCAACCATTTATCAGTATAGTAGTCGCCACGAGTCGTGTGTCGTAACTTGACTTTGTGGTCACGACTCGTGGCGGCGGCTATATTGTACCTATTCCTAGGGTTTTGTCTGAAGTTGGGGAAAACTTAAAATTAGAACGAGACTTGGATGTTGTTTAGCTTTTTATGGCTTCTTTGTTTTAGAACTTTTTTTTATCAAACGTTTAATTTGTCCTTTTTCAACAATAAACCAGCCTTTCTCGCACTCGAATGGTTACGTCCCACGTACCACTGTGCAATATTTAATACTACGTTTAAAAAAACGGTTATTGTATGGGCACTCCTTTACTTTTCATATTTATTATTTGTTGTTATGGCAGCCATAGTAATACACGCTTTGACTCTTTGAAAATTTCAAGCATTTGCCTATGACGATCTAAAAGCCATGTGAAAGTTTCGTCAAAATCGGTCCAGCCGTCTCGGAGATTAGCTGATACAAACAGACGGTTTTTTTAAGTATTGTTTAAGCATTTAGTAAATAGTTTTTATTTTGACAAAACAGACACATTATAATTAAGTATATTATAATAACTAGGTTTTCCCCACGATTTCGTCCGCGAAAATGTCGGTTATCACGGACGCAAACGATAAAGTAGCCTTTGTCCTTTCTTGGGGTTCAAACTACCCCCATACCGAAATCAATAAAAATCGGTTCAGTAGTTTAGTCGTAAAAGACAGACAGACAGTTACTTTCTCATTTATAATATAAGTATGGATTGTATAGTTAAAATTCAATTCCCAGGTCGAGCAGTGTTATTGCGTTTTACTAGGATATTCTCAGTAGCAGCTCGGAGTTAGGATTTGTGCCCGGTTAATGGCAATAGGCTCGCCCCCTATTACATGGGAACTGAACATACCGGCGAACTGTGGGTGTACGTTGGTACAGCTCTGCCTTACCCTTCGGGGAATGCAGGCGTGATGGTATGTTATGTTTGTTGTCCAACGAAACCTACAACTGAGGATCAATACTCTATAGACTCATTATACATTAGCGTGCTTCACCCTACCTGCTGTAATGATGTACCTAGTTACCAGGTGTCACAAATCGATATGTGCCTCATTATAAGAATTGACCTAGTAATTTACACGCCATGTGTGAGCATAGGGAATCATGTGGTCGGTCGGGTGGAAACGAGCTCGGTGAATCGAGTAGGTTTCGTTGTTAACGATGTTTTTTTTTTAATGGATACGGTTTATGATTTGACTTTATGTTTGCTCAGTTAAGCATTTGACTACGAAGACGACGATACATTTTGAGGACCTATTGCTGAATTGAATGGAAGGGTGCTGGTTTGAAGGCTACCGGGGTGTACAGGCTACAGCCACATGAAACATTTCAACTTAGTCTCTGGGATGGCAACGCATTTGCAAGACCTATTGCAGATGTCTATAGGCAGCGGTGACCACTTAACATCAATGCCATTGAATGATAAACAACAATGAAGTTTTGAATAAAGTACTCATTTACAATTATAAGTTTGGATGGATTACTTACTCAATCACACTAGAACGGTTGAACGAATTTAGATAAAATTTGACACAGAGATTGATTATAGTCTGGAATAGCACATAGGATACTTTTTTCCCCTTAAAAATGTACGGTTCTCGTAGGATTATAAAATCAACTATAACGCAGACGAAGTTGTGAGCGGAAGGTAGATTATAATATTGTAAACTGTGTATTAATTCACTTTCTATTAATTAAAACCACCGTGTAACCATATAACATTATATTACTTTTCACAAGACAAAGGATTAAAATATAGATCGACCGCCTCTTAGGCCTTAAGGCCTCCCAAAAAGTGCCCATATCGTCCTGACATTCGTCACACACAACGCTTCCATGGTTCGTGAGAACGCTATTGTTCCCATGGTGAAGTTTGATTCCATCTTATCGGCGTTTACGTCCGGCTTAGGATTCAGCAACACACGCAGCTCGTTTCACCAGAAGTCACCATGCCGCTCCGGTGGTGGCACTCTTAACTTTGTAAAGAGAGCGCGGCAATCGACAACAATAGAAAACAATTAATCAAAATCGGTTTATCCATTTTTGAGCTACGATGATACAGACAAACATACACCGCTCTGTTTGCTTGGCTATGGAGGAAGTTAAAACTAAAATAATATCTATAAAAGACACATACATACTGTATACATACCTACATATACTCACGCTTGTCTCCCACGGGTAATACATAGCTGATATGATTTCGCTGAAGCATGAAATAAGAGATGTAGTGTACCGTGCACAAATAATAAATATATGGGCAGAAGGATGGCGATGTAACTTATCAAGGGAGGCCGAACCAACATCTTGTTTTTTAGGGTTACGTACCTCAACTAATACAAATCCTATTAATATTATAAATGCGAAAGTTTGTGAGGATGCATGGATGCTTGTTACTCTTTCACGGTTAAACGGCTGAACGGATCTGGGTGAAATTTGGCAGTGAGATAGATTATAGTCCGGAATAACACATAGGCTTTTTATCGCGGAATAATGTACGGTTTCCGTAGGATAAAATATCAATTTTGACGCGGACAAAGTTGCGTGCAGAAGCTAGTTTCAAATAAATCGTTTACAGGCAACTTTGAACTGTCAAGGAGTCGGTCAAAAGGTGAAGCTAAATGTTGTTGAACCTCATCATGACAAGGTTTTTCTCAAAATCAAATTTTGGTATAATGTTGTGTAGCCGCCACGAGTCGTGAGCACAAACGTTAACTTAATTTTTTGGTTTCCTTTCTGGGATTTTTGGGCCGCCGAAGCTGTACCCGATCGGTCCGACTGACGGGCCAATTGCGACCCTCTCTATTCAAGTATCTCAATTTATTTGGGGAAGGGTAAGTTTAACAATTACGGGCAATAGATATCAATATAATTAAAGTAATTACGACACTTTTGGCGGCCATACTTCTTCAGTGTAGTGTGGTTCTGCACTCTATTTTTATTATGCGAGCTGGACTTTTGACCGGTCAAAAGCTTTTCTTGCAAATCACGATCAATATCAAGAGAATTGTACAGCAGTATTTAAAAAACAATTTTAGAATTTATAAGTGCCTTGAATTTAAGATAATCTAGATTTGATATTCAAGGTAGCAGTCTAGAACAAGTTTGTTGCACCTAATAATGAGGTGACTTGTGACATTTTGGAACGGGACCTTCGGAATGTCTCGCGCTTGACTGTGATTTGCTTGAAGCATTATGTTACAAGATCTTTGAAGTGTTTGGTTTAGTGTACACGTTTTTGAAACTTACAAGAATATGAATTACTAGCTGTTGCCTGCGACTTCGTTCGCAAGGGCATCACACGGGAATCGTAAGTTTTTCCAGGTAAAAAAGTAGCCTGTGTGCTATTTCAGACTATAATCTATTACCGTGCCAAATTTCATCTAGATTCGTTTAGCCGTTATTGCGTAAGTAACAAACATCCCTTTATTCAAACTTTCGCATTGAATAGTAGTAAGATATAAAATTCAAGACCTACATTTTTTCTTAAAGTCAAAGCTAAAGCATTTATTTGCCGAGTCGACGGCGCGTTCGTGTTCTTTTAAAGGGCCACACAAGGCCGATGCCTGCCGGGGCTGCAGGTTGTTGTTAAGAGTTACCGCGCCCCCGGAACGCAAAGGGCACAAGAAGGAACATGGACATTTTATGATTTCCCATCCGTAAAAAAGCATTTATTTCACAGGATAATTTTATCTTTTTTTTTGTTACCGTGGATTTAGGACTGACTTAATTCTGAAAATGTATAAGAAGCCGCGGCTAGAAGCTAGTAAACAATACGAGAAAATCTTTCAATGTAAAATCAAGTCAAACTTATCATTATGCAACGTAAAACTCAAAACGTCAAAATAAAAACTCCAAGCGCCAACCCTCCGTTTGTGACGTCATAGGTCTGAATTATTACCTATCCTAGACTGAACCGTCACCAATTTCCATGCAAATTCACACTCCCGCGTCTTTGACCTAAAGTTTATTTTTGCTTGTGTTCCAAGATTTCTCTGACTATGGTATTTGTCAGCGTTTTTCGCAGAACTTCGCCATCTTGCTCTGCTGAATGTACCATAGTACATATTTGTTCGATTATTGTTCTTCGTCGTCGGATATTCTGTAACCGTTGATTCAAATACACTTGCATTACTTATGAATAGGTCTGCCATTGGATAGTTTTTGACTATCATAAAAAAGGTGAAGTCAAACAATAAAAGATAATTACAATCTGATACACATAAAAGTGGTGCGGTGCCGCATCTCCCAGGGTCCTGACATTACCATTTTTCCTACGATCGTGGTCGTTTTTGGACGTTTGTGGGCCGAACTTATTTTACGGTGCGGCACCGCATCGCTTTTCTGTGTCGGTGTCCTTGTGGGTCACGCAACACCACAAGGCTGATTCCCGTAAAATCTAGCCGCAATCTCATTTCAGCGAATGTCAAATATGAACCTACATTTAAAAGTGTTTCTAATTTACCGAAATACTTAAAAATAAGACAGATTGACACTAAGATTAGAATGTAAACAATTTTTTTTAAACGGGTATTTCCCTTCTGGTTCTTCACGTTCCGCATTCATCCCAGCCACCATTTTGAATGTCATTGACATTATCATTTACCACTTATTCAACACAGCTTCATAGTAAGCAGTATCGTAGTTACAAATAATGGCCATGGGCATGGTCCACGCTGTTGCGAGGCGCCAAACCAGTTTTTTATTTGTGGAGTCAAGCGGTACTATGGTAGTTTCGTTTGTACGGGTTCTAACTTCACAATGATTACAATTATCTATTAACCAACTTACTTGTGCTAAATTCTATTAACAGAAATGGCTGCTTTTCCGGTCAAGCCATTTTTCGAAACAATGTTCCTTAACGCGGTTTGCCTCAGGAGTTAATTGGCAGAAACCGTGGCGTAAAAAAAAAGTGTTGTGCTCCATTCGAACTTTGACCTGAACAAAAGCCGTTAATCGCGACAGTACCAAAATATTATTACGACAAACTAATCGAATTCCAAAATTCCATTTACCTACGCAGTTATCAAATATTTATTTTTAACAGTCCAATATAATCAACCATGTTGAGATTATTAAACATTGCATACAATTAAAATGTGTTTTGATAACTGCGCTTGCGTCTGGCTCGCCGGAAACTGTGACAATCAAGGGCACTGGTGTGAGGTCGATCTTTTAATTTTTTTTGTTACGAGTAAAAGAATTTCTCTAAATATTTTTATATGTTGTTAATTTGACAATTTTTTTTAAAGAAGGACGTTTTGTATTCAACCAACCATCACGCCTGTATTCACCGAAGGGTTAAGCAGAGGTGTAACAATGTACACCCACAGTTCGCCGGTATATTTAGGTCCCATGTAATAAGGGGCGAGCCTATTACCATTAACCGGGCACAAATTCTAACTCCCAGCTGCTACTTATAATTTCATAGAAAAACCCAATAACACTTTTTGCTCGACTTGGGAATCGAACCCAAGATCTCTAGCGTAGCAGTCGCGCTTAAGATCACTAGGCTACCGAGGCAGTTACATTCAGTTTGTATTCAAATTTAAAGCTGTTAGGGTATGTTTTTCAATGTTACTAACAAGTGCATCGTGAAGATTGATATGATAGATGATTGTAGACCTCCCAAAGTTAACATTTTTCGTTGTTGATCTAAAAGAAATTGGTTGTGCCATACATTTTGACCGTGTAGGTCTTTTGTATCGAATTGCAAATTTTTCATGGTGTTTAGAATTATGAACTACGTCCATGGTAAAACATTATGCGCGATGTTCCACAGCGCATTTTCCTGCTATATAAAAATATATAAATTTACAGAATGTTATAGTAAAGCCAAAACCGTATTAGGAAGGATATAAGGAAATGTTAATAATAAACGCTGGTGAGTTGGTGACATAATTATGTTTTGTTCTCACAATACAACGGCGATAAATGGCATTACACCGCCACATGTGTATATTAGATCATTTAAGTTGTAACCATTCAATTTTGGACCTTAAGATTATGTAAATCAAGCTTGCAATTTTTAAAACCAGCAATTACTAGATAATCCTGCAAAATAGCTTAGACATTACCAATCATTTGACATACTTTTTATAAGCTGTTAAAACGCAATTCCCCTTAAAATATTGTATAGCTGTGACGTCACTAATTTGCCAATTCAATTGATTAACTACTTATTGATTTCAAAGCAACTTCTAATTGTACTGTTAGTTGAAAATTAATTAGATTTTTAGGGGTAAAATAATGTCTTTCTTTACAGAATGTATTTCTTGGAACCGTTGGATAATGGTGTCTCTGTCAAATATCCAATTGTTGAAAACCTAGTAACTGTGGTGTATATTGAGGCTTGATTTATCCTATTTGTCACAAAGTTGAAAGTGTTTTTGCCAGCAAGGCGCCATGCCGCCGGCAGAGGGTTGTCATTATTATTATACTACAACCTACCTCAAATCTAACCCAACGAAAGTACTGCTTTGGGCGTTCTATAATCTGATCATACGCCATATTCGAAATTCAAATCCCCAAATGACATTTCAGACCAGAAGGTCTAGGAAAAATGCGCCGAATAAACTTAACCTAAATTCGATCGATTTTTAAATTTAGAATTTCCGTTAAGCACATATTTACTTAGCTCGAAGGTTTTAGGCAGATATGCGGGTGATACTAACTGAACCTATAGTATAATATGAATAAAAAATGTCAAATTTCCGATTCGAGAATCGACTCTAATCCACTTTTACGTTAGCGCGCCCTCAGAATCATAGCTGAAGTACCTCACATTACCGTAACGAAACGTCCTTGGACGTACATAACTGCATCTCATGACACAACCAAACATACTACTATGTTAGTCACTGGCGTGTTACCAACACGTGTCAGGTCCAATACAGTAAATAGATTCTTACTTAGATTGTTTGTAATAAGGGACACGTGTCGAAGTGAACTCTATTCTTGTTTCATTATGGGCTAATTATTCAATCGTCGGATAACTGGGAGATAATATGGCGGTTTGATTGTTGTTGTATTCAAGCTTTAACTTGAATGGCGAAATATTTCTGCTGTCGGGGCCGTGCTGTTTTAATGAGCCATGACACTTATCCGATGTTAAAAAATGAGCCTTAATTCCTATTTTTTCTATAACCCAGATGCTTTAAGTAATTAAAAGCCTTTCCCAAATCTAAAGTTCTTAAGTAGAGCTAACCAACTTTAAAACCACATAAAAACTGTATTTTAGTCTATAAAGATGTGTTAAATTTAACAAATGTGTGTGATATGTCTCTATTTACCGACACGTGTTTGCTTTACCAGCATTCAAGCAAAAGAGTGTAATTTAGAAATCAAAAAGTACTTGTATATGTCCCTTAATTCTATAGCCAGAGGTTCTATTCATAATGTTCTTGTCATGTTGCGTGTTATAGTATTATAGTCCTTACAGCTGTAATGATATGGTAGACAAGTGTGTTTATAGTAACTCAGACGCTTGCTGTAGACATCGAACATGTCTAGAAGGGATTTAAACACTTGAAACAATCATGTTTTGAAGTCAGATTATTACAACAACGTTGACTACGTTCAATATTATTGTTAAGTAGGTATTTATTGAACAAAGTTAATTGACGGTCCAGTAGGATGTAAGTAATTCCTTGATCCGTTTGTGGATTTGGGATTTAGTATTGTAAATGTTGATGCCATTTCATTGGCTCCAAGAATGTTCAGTGGTGTAGTCAATACTAAATAGCTGTTATAATGTTACTTGATATAAGAGTATTCTGGTTTTAAATTGATCAAAGTTCTGCCAAAGCCAGCTAACTTACAATGTCTCATTAATCAAATTATTGTTACTTTACTATCCTTTTATGTATATCCCAAACGTGTGCTTAGAATAGATTGCTTTAAAATATGAGATAAATTTTGATGTGGGTAGGTTTGTATTGGCTGCCCTAAACCAATTGGTCTTGCTTGTCCGTCATCGAAGATCTGAGGTCTTCATTAACGATTGACATAGCTCCAGATAGCTCAAACCATTCAAGTACCACAAATATAGAAAGAAATAAAAGAAGGAAATGTTAGTTCATAAGATTGTTTGCGTTTGTATAAATATTAATTTAATTTGTTAAGTAATTAAAGTCTTTAAGATGTCTTGTGATAGGGACTCATGGTGCCAACTGTTCAGGCATTATAGAATACAAATATAAACGCTAGATTTTCGACTGATTTCGGTGTAAGGAGTTGTTTGTTGCGATACTGTAAATATGCCATTACGAAGTACATTTTGTATGTCATTGTGTTGATGTATTTTTGTAAGGATAGTTATAGAATTACGCATATGAGACGCTGTTACCCGCAGCAGTGTGTCCTTTGCTTTGAGGTTATGGTGTCAATTAGCAACAAGGTTTGAAAGCATTTGGAATCTTCCTTTTATATTTGGAATTAGGCCAATAGGCACGGGGACGTTGTCTTGGGAAAGCCTAGATTGCCAAACACTACGTACTGATAAGAACACCGCTACGGATTTGAAAGGAACGAATGTCTCGTTGCTCCCGAATTCGTAAGATTTCATAGAATTCGGTTCTGCGGAAGACGATCGATCAGTTTTTTTTAATTATTGTACTTTCAGCAATGTACTTAAAGTTCATTATGCAATGTGCACAAAAATGTATTTTTACGAACTTCGTGGCGTTGAGAGTTGAACCTAAGGTATCAAAAATGAAGTAGGTAATAATAAGATATTTGAAATAGATTTCAAATCCAATTTCATTGTGAGCTATAAATCACAGACACTGGGGCTGACGAAAGCTTTTAAAAATATAGAGAATTTCGTCTGGATGACGTCACTGCCCGCCATTGTGTCCCTTTTTCCTCTTTTATTTTATTGTTTAGTAAGCTTCTTATTCTTATTTCGGAGTTTAAATTCTAAGGGGTTTACGTGGCCATTGTTAAGGCATGTTTGTGGAAGGGTTGCCAACGTCGTGTGTTGAGCACTTGATAGGTGCTCTAAGGCTGCCATCGATTCGGGATACCCCGGATTTGGCCTAGTTGAGGGGGTCATCCAGAGGTGTTCAAAATGTGTCTAGACAAAATCCAGACACAGTAGCGCCGGGGAAATCCTGATTTAATGAAAGAAATATAATAAATTAAGGTTTATCTAGGTTTTATGTATACAATTTAAAATTTAAACGATGTTTTGATTTTTTTTGTAAAATTAATTTTTTTAAGAGTGTCCGGGAAAAATCTATTTTCTGCTGATTTTGTAGGGCAATTTGTGATGGTAGCCCTAGATAGGTAGGTAGGAAATTGGGGTAACAGGTCTCAAAGGTTTTGAAGTTGTTAAAAGGCTTGTTTGTTAAAATTGAGGTAAGATTGAAATTTTACTTGTGAAGTACCTATTTTAGGAATAGTTAAGAAAATCTTAAAAGCTTGTTGCTAATTCAAATAAAAGTATTTGAGAATGCCATCGTTATCTTAAATGACAGTCATAATGTAATTAATTTGTAATATCTGTGATTATTTGTTTAAAATGCGGGTAGTAGATATACTTTAAGTAAAAATGTTGAAAAGAAAATGTATATTTATTGTTGTGTGTGAGATATTTAAAGGGACAGTTGAAATGTGTCTGTAAAACTACAACCATTGTTTAGTTTTAGATTTTATTGTACTCTCTCGTTGAAAAATGGAGAATAAAATTGCATCGTGTTAAGAATATTTTGTTTCCTTTCTCTTTACCTATTTTATTTTTGTGCGTGTGTTTTTGTAATGTCAGAAGTTTGTCATAAAAGACAACCTGAAATAGAGTTACGACACCTGGTCTATACGTAACAAATACTTGTCTTTTTACAGTTTATGTTTGACAGTATTTCAGAATACACCTCTTTCGAAATAGGGAAGTGGTTGCATGTGCGGTAGGCAGTGTTGCGCGACTATACTGTGTGTAGTGCAGGTTCATCACCCCGCCTGCTTAAACTCAGCGGCAAGATGACTAGTTCGAATTCGAAGATCACTTACTAAAAATAATGACAAATTCCTGTTTCTTTATTATTGATCCATGTTGGAAATCACTAGCATAGTCCTCCGCTAATCTTTTCTGATTAATTTCGACGAGGAATTCAAGACAATTGAATCGTTTTTCCGGGACTCGTCGAGCTGCACTGCTGTGGCGCTTTTCTGGCGGTCTTCACTGTTGATTCTGGCTTTCAGGAGTTGCAGTGGTTGGAAATAGTGCGGCGGTCTCGTCCCATTAAAAATGTCTAGCATAGTTACCTCGTTGAATTTGACGAAGATGCATACCTGCATCTATGTTTGTAAACGCACCCACGATACAGCAGAAATGTCTAGTGTGAGGTAACGTAACGTTTTAAAACCGCGTATTCTCGACGCTGTTAATTTATAAATAAGTTATGTTTTTTCTATAAATATGCTCGCCTCACATCATCATGACTAATAATGAGTCAGATCAGAATATAAATGCGTTTGTAACTGTGAATGGGTGATGTAGAGTGTTGATAACCCTGGTTACTGCCATCTTTTAGTCGCTTTTATTGACTCGGGGTCAGATTAACTACGTCTAATATTTTGCTCTGTTCTGGGCTCATATGGGCCCGACACTCATAAAGTGGTGCGGGGCCGCATCGCAACAAATTGCGGCATGTAAGACACCGATTTCGGCGTTTACAATTGTAAGAAAGATGTCACTTCACGCTACGGTAATAGGACGCTTTGCGATGCGGCACTGCAGCGCATCTATTTTATGTGTATCGTCCTTAACCTTAAGTTTTAAAAGGTAATATTATGTACGTATAATATTTATCTACTATAAAAAAATACCTATTTATTGAGTACCAATTCTAACAGGACAATACAATTGTATTTAATCATTCGTCGAAAACCACAGAGTAACATATTCGTTTTCATATATACATAGTCATTTTCGTTTGTTTCATTTCGACGACACGGTTGGCGCAGTGGCCGAGCGATCGATTGCTGCGCTGCGTGTCACGGGTTCGATTCCCGCACGGAACAAATATTTGTATGACTTACAGATAGTTGTTCCGGGTCTGGCTGTATGTGTATGTGAGTTTATATGTTTGTTAACGCACCCACGACACATTAGAAGTTCCTAGTGTGGGGCAACGTTTATTTAAAAACAAAAAAAAAAAAATCCGAAATTACAACACTCTTCAAAAGCAGTGTGCCAATAGAACACACTGCAGTAAATAACGACGGATATACTGTTTATTCTGATAGCAGTTCTAGTTCAGCTCAGATTGTGGGCGGATTCCGCCATTTTGAATGGTGGGCGGTGATAAACGGGAAAATCACTAATGACTGTTACAATGGGATATGTTATTTCCCGGGCTTCCAGCAAGTGTATTATTATAATTATCTATATGCCTAGAGAATGTTTATAATCGCATTTTACACATACAGGGTGAATTTTTGAGACGGGTCACTAGGCGATGAGTTTGTAGGGATTTTTGTAATTTCTAGTACCTACTCATACCTTAGTTCCATAGAGTCTTTTGATCCCTACATGAAATAGGATCGATTGGTATAAAAAAAGACTTTTTGGATTTAAGCTTTTAGTTCCCTGACTGCACATTTTTTCCAAAATCTGGGAATGCAGTTCATAATATCTCAAAAAGTTATGGATGGTCTCCTAGGAACGTTTTTCTGGAACTATAACGGTTAAGGTACCTGCCCTTAGTGACCCGTCTCAAAAACCCATCCTGTATACTACACTCAAATAGGTCGTTATGGTTCAGTAGATTAGGTGCCCGGGTTTGAATTTTTACAAGTTCAATGTGACTTCATATAGTAGTTACTTTCTAAGTAGATCTTGGACATCACGGACTTGGGTGATAGAAAACATCGTGAGGAAACCTGGACTTAACTGAACTATTAGTATCAGCGTCAAAATAATCTACATATATCCCATATAATTTTAATTACAGGCTCTAAATGCCCCGTTTGCCTCGTGATCGCAAGCGCGACTGATGAGCATGGGGTCCTGGGTTCGATTCCCAGGTCAAGCAAATGGTTAATGGCAATAGGCACGCCCCCTATTACATGGGACCTAAAACATACCGGCGAACTGTGAGTGTATATTGGTACACCTCTGCCCTTCGGGGAATACAGACGTGATGGTATGATGGATGGTCAAAATAAATTAGCTGATGAAATGGCACACACGTCATTCGTTTACTTTATCGTCTGAAAAGAAGTCGTTTTTCTTGGCTCGTTATTTAAAGTAACTACCAGAGGCCTTTAATCTCGTAATCAGCTATAATAATTTAGATTTCAGAATTATTCCGATCAATATCAAGATTGGGACTGGACTTGCTTTTGTGCTGCGACGTACATCACAGATATGTAGAAAGGTTACTGAAACATATCCTATAACATTTGGCAATACTGTATGTATCTACCAGTCAAAGACTTTTTTGTAATTGGGTCAGGACTTTTAGAGATTTAGGTTTTACGAGGACGTTGCGAAGTAAAAGATGATGTAGTGACAAAGATTAAAAAGAGTATGCTTAGATGGTTCGGTCATGTCGAGAGGATGAGTGAAAGGCGAATGACAAAAGGGATTTATATGGCAGTGGTGAGTGGCAACGCCGGGAGGGGACGCCCTAGAAAGACCTGCACAGACCTTATTGGTGAGATTCTTCAGAAAGGTCGGGTGCTCAAAACTCGTAACCGGCATGCTTGTAAGACCAGGTGTATAAACGTTAATGAGGCGAAAAGAGTATATAAGGATCGTAGCAGGTGGCGTTCTGTTGTTTCTGCCTACCCCCATGGGAAAAAGGCGTGAGTTTATGTATGTATGTATGACCTTTAGAGATTATCCGTGGCAGTGTGGAGTACCATCACTAGACATGCGCCACCTCCTTAGTTGCCGTCGTGCACAACCACCTGCACCATTCAAGATCTAAACAAGGCTAATGATACAGCCGTACAGGCTGCTCAATACTGGTCGAACAAAATTATATACGAGTCAATCGACATGAAAAGAAGAGGAAGAGATTATGACATACAAACAAAGAAACAAGTTTACATACCATCACGCTTGTAGTCTCCGAAAGGTTAGGCTACACACACAGGTACACTCACAGTTCGCCGGTGTGTTTCGGTGCCATGTAAAAGCGGGCGAGCCTATTGCCACCCGGCCACAAATCCTAACTCCGAGCTGCTACTGAGAATTTCAAAGAAAACCCCAATAACTCCGTTTGCTTTTTTTTTACCCCTTTGTAATATTAGTTTAGAAGATTTCAGGCGTAAATGACAACCTTGAAATAAGCAAAAGCTAATCTGACAATGACTGAAATACTCTGAAGGTTTCTACTCTCCGATATCTATTGATACTGGTACTTACACACAAGTGCATAGCTGTTATCAACGTGAAGTGCATTGCTCTTTTATGTAGAGCAATAACACAGGAAAATTGCAGTGTACATTAATGCACTGTAATATTTTCCCGTCGAAATGTCGACGTTCGTTCACTTCACATCTGAAGTCTACGTAATTGAAGTCACGGGCAGAAGCTAGACTGCTTTTTATGAGCTGTCAAAACGCAATTTTGACAGATTTTGTATGGGAATAGTGACGTAATGTTTTTTCGAATTCAATTGACTATTTGTTGATTTAAAAGCAACTAAACATTTGTTTTTACAGTCGGTTGCAGATTTGTCTGTTTCGTAGGGCTAAAATAGTGTTTATTTTTTAAAGAAATCTTGTCTTGGAATTATTGGTTTATGGTATCAATGATAATTTACAATTGGTGAACTTCTCTAACTGGGTACGGTTAGAGAAGTTCACCATGCTTTTCGGATGCATCGATTTTGCAAGTACCATAAAGGGGGTGTATAGACATATAGGGGTAAATTGGGACGAAACTTTAAAAGGGATTTAATCGTTAGTTTAGTGCCAACAAGAACACTAAATAGCAAGTTATACTTAATTCAGAGAAAGTAGTCATCTTTAGCAACAAACTATATTATTTTATGGTAAAACCCTTTTTTAAGTTTCGTCCCGCTTCAGCCCTACATCCCAATTTATCCCAATTATTTGGTTATTGTTTTTTCGTCGTTATACCTGCCTCTTTAAACTAGTGGTCCTAAGCGCAACTCCTATGCTAGAGGTCTTGGGTTCGATTCCCAGGTCGAGCAAAATGTTATTGTGTTTTTCTATTACATTCTCAGTAGCAGCTTGGAGTTAGAAGTTGTGTCCCGTTAATAGCAATAGGCTCGAACCTTTTAAATGGAAGCTAAAACATACCGGCAGACTGTGGGTGTACATTGGTACACCTCTGCCTAACCCTTTGGGGAATACAGGCGTGATGGTATGCTATGTGTTATTTCTTCGTATCTCAAGCGAACTTTAACGAGTCCTAAGAGAAAGTTATGCAATGGTTGCACTTACTGACGATGTCCCGAGTAATGCGAACGCAGTTACTGTGTGCGCTTCCGGCTGATAAGCTGCACATGCGAGCTGAAGCCACGTCATATTTATTTTGTTTTACGTACGACGTAGACACAATTTGATTATTTCTTGTCTCCGTCTTTTGCCAGGAATTTAGGAAAGCAAAGGGGGTCGGCCACAACAGTGTATCATAACATGACCGTGTTAGGTACAGAAAAAAATGTTTAACAGAGAGACTAACAGGTGGATGGACATCCTTTTGGTCACAGGGGACCATCTCTCAAAACAGTATTATTTTAATATTACTTTGCCTTGCGTACTGTTGGATTTTCAACGCTCGGCTTAGCGCCGAGAGTTGTAAATACAACAACTAAAATTACAGTACATTACATAAACTCACGCCTTTTTCCCCATGGGGGTAGGCAGAAACCACAGAACGCCACCTGCTACGATTCTTACATACTTCTTTCGCCTCGTCCACGTTCATACATCTGGTCTTACAAGCACGCCGGTTACGAGTACTGCGCACCCGATCTTTCTGAAGAACCCCACCAATAAGGTCAGGTTAGGTCTTTCTAAGGCGTCCTCTCCCGGCGTTGCCACTCACATCTACCATATAAATCCCTTTTGTTAGTCGCCTTTCACTCATTCTCTGAACATGACAAAACTATCTAAGCATACTCTTTTCTACTTTAATTACAAAGATATTATAATGGTATTGTTTGGTACTGGAAGGCCCCAGGTCTGTATATTTTGAACCGTATTAGTCAGACATTTGAAATTTACACAGTGTTTATTACTATGCCCACTATAAAAACATATAAGATGAAGTTAAAAATTAAAGGGGTTTTTATCTTCATCATGATATCACCCGTAGGACGTCCACTACTGGACATTGGTTAGATTTCCCATAGATTTCCAAAAGGACCGTTACAATAAGCATTACTACTTAAATTACCTATTTAGTCTAAAAAAAAACAAAATATAAACAGGAAAATAATGCCATGAACTCCTAATTCAACCTTAACCTGCTAGATTCTACCTTGAACGCCATAAAAAGGTCATTGATACAAAAATAATGAGAAGTTAATTAAAAACTGTACTTTTATAAAAAGTAAAATGGACCGTAACTTAAAGAGTGTAAGGTTGTGTATTGCTTTAGAAAGTAGAAACACATACCTTGTCATTTTAGAGGTTCATGCGGGTAGGTGAATGTGTATTGAACCTTCATGGTTCGATGACAGGATTGGATTTAAAAAAGGAAGTATTCGTTACCAAAGAGGTCTCTGTGAAAGAGAAGTAGGTACAGTAACCGTCAAGAGTCGTGAGCACAAATGTCAAGTTCATTTATGGGTTCGTTTCTTGGTTTTTTGGGGCGCCGACGCTGCACGTCGGCCCGACAGACGGACCAATCGCGTGCAGTGTCGGTGACCCAAAAAACCCAGACAGGAACCTAAAAATCCGAAAATTAACTTGACCTTTGTGCGCACGACTCGTGGCGACTACTATTCTCTAAGAAAGGTACATTTTTTACTACACGAGATTATAAACAAAAAAATTGTTATGTTTCCCCACAAAAATGTTCTTAAATAGTTTTTATGTCTGCCTGTCTCTCAGACACTGTCAATTTTCTCTGAAAATATTGGACGCATTACTAAACAATATTTTATGGGCCCACGGTATACCTAGATTAATAATAATAATAATTTAGAATACCGATCGTTTTGACCATAATTATAAATGCAAAGAATAAAAAATTCCAGCCTATTATTGTCCTTGAGCAGGCCACCGGTGCGCTTGTAGTACGTAGTAGATAATTACACACACACACACACATCATCACAGAGGTGAGAGAGACGTGCCAGAGGTGTAGCAATGTGCACCCACAGTTCGGCGGTATGTTTAGGTCCCATGTAATAGGGGGCGAGCCTATTGCCATTAACCGGACACACATCCTAACTCTGAGCTGTTATTGAGAATTTCATAGAAAAACCCAATACTTAACATTTTTTGCTCGACATGGGAATCGAACCCAGGACCTCTATCGTAGCGTATTATATGACTACACTGTCAAGAGGGATGGGGGGTAAACAAACTGTATAGTCCAGCAATCCTACTATGTCGTCACGCCAATTTGTACTGTTAACGCTAGCCCACCATTGCATAGCATGATGATAAGCATAGGTATTATTTATCTGTAATCATTTCATGAACAATACTAATTTAATCAATCATAATGCATTAGGCATAACTTTTGTGCCATTAAAGAAACGAATTCAAAATGACGGCGCTTACATTTAGTATCTACTCTTTCACTGGCTCACTATACTGTGCGAGTGAAATGGCTTAACAAGCTCCTTTGTTTTGTTAATGGTTTGTGAAATACAGTGCTTAACTGTGCTAAATAAAGTGTACAAAGCTGCTTTTGGAAAAAAAAATACAACGGAATTGAGAACCACCTCAATTTTTAAAGTCGGATTTTGTTAATTTTTTATAAACTCCTTGTAAGTTTATCTTGGATAACACTGATGTCGGTAAACGAAAAGCAGTCTGAGGAAACCTGGACTTTTAATAAACATAACTCTGAAATCGCCTTAACTTCATGAGTATCAAATGTTCCGCACCGAAAATGTGGTGTGTGAGTAGGTACCTTTGTCCTGCAGTGGGCCAATAGGCTAGTATTTTACTATTATCTCAACTAGACAATTTCTGTTGTATTCTCTAACTCTTGCTTGCTGTGTAAGTGCGCCAATTTGAGCGTCACTATGTAGTTGTTCTACTGTTCATTAAATCTACCGTCCATCTTCTTCCATCTTACCATCACTACCGTTGGAGACGCCCGAAAGCACAAAGCCCTTGTGTGTGCTTTATATTGCACGCTACTACCATATACAGTGACTTTTCAATTTGACTTTTGCTCAATGTTAGTTAGTTTGACGAGCGGTTTGCGTAGTTAACGAGTATGTAATGTGTCTTATTACATCACGTGTAAAAAGTTCAATGAAATACCACACTACTTGATACTTTATCTATGACATTTCTAACATCAATGGATCAATACCCACACGCGCCACTATTTGTGACCCTAAGGTCACCCGAGTAGTTACACTGTTGGTCATTATTTGTTATCGATTGTACATAGATGTCCATTAAAGTAATGCATAAGATTACACTGTCGGGGTGATTTATGGTGGTTTGCGCTCTATATTTATTTTTTATTTGGTTCATGAACAATTACACTAACATTTTGAACATAAAAATAATATGCCTGAAACTTTCAGCAGTGTAATTATGACTCAAAGATGAACACCACATGGGCAAAATTATCATAATTGTAAACTTAAATACACTCGAGGGCAATTAATTTGGGTCACCAACAACATTTAATATTTAGTTAATCGTAGTATGGCATGAGGAGTAGTTCACCGGCTGCGTTTTTCTTATATAAATGGGTAAAGTTTAGCCGGCCTTTAGAATACGTATAATTTTTAGTTTCCGAAAGTTTATTTTGGTGACCCAGATTCGTTGCTCCCGAGTGTACATGTAAAGTTTACAAATCAACTTAAAGCTAAGGAAATAACTGTTTTTATTGTTGTGATAATTGCTAAGTATACAAAACATCTGAACGAATTAATTGGAAAAGAGTAGTGGCAAAATAAAAAAAAACGACTGCCCTTCGCCGTCCGCTTTTGTGCATATGCCTTAGCCAAGTTGCGCCACACCATTTAGTTCTCCGCTTTCGGAATCCGGTCTTTTAACATCTTTTTCACAATTGTCCACCTTGCTGAAGTGGGCGGGGCGTCCCACGCTATATTAGCCAATGGGCGGCCATTCTATTCACTAGCTTCTTAACCTTCTACGCCAGGGGTGGCAAACTGATTACACAGAAGATCTATTGTTTACTGGGTAAACTATGCGATATACTGGTAGCAGCATCAGTGAATACTTTTTCATGAACTCAACATGGAATCATATTTAAGAGAAACTCAATAAAATTGGAGATTGTTCTTAGTACCTACCTGCATGTAGGTACATTAGTTGTAGTCCGGGAAAGTACCACCAACTATTTTAGCTGCAAAACAGCGTTGCTGTGTTCTGGTTTGTAGGGTTTGGGTGCCGGTGTAAGTACAGGCACATGAGACATTTGCAAGTTTGTCTCTGGGATGCGGGAATAATTTATGAATTATTTTTTTAGTCCTATTGTTGCCACCGAATAATTTCAGTCTGGTTATTTTAATGGTAAAAAAACCACACTTAAACATTAGAAACAGATACAATTCTCCATAATACAAAAAAATATGAATAAAAGATCAGTGTAGATTTTTTTTATCAAAAGAAACCGTCCTTACTGTTACAAAGAGACATTTGCATCAGATTACTCATTAATTTTTTGTTAAGTAGCGGCGTCGCCGCCTTCTCGTTCCACCAGAGCCATGTAATATCACGACAAATTTAAAAATAAACTACGAAACAACGATTAAACAGTTTACGCACAAAATTTAGTGGGACGAATGATATTAATCTAAGAACATATTCCCATTCGTCCCCTCTAAAATCTCGAATAGGACGATCGGCAACAAATTTAATATAATTTTTGTAATTTCCGTTCGTCCCGCCACGGGGACGAAGACGGTGGGACGATCGGGAATACACGGGGATGGCAACGCATTTCCAGGGCCTGTGGTATTGCAGATGTCTATTAGCAGCGATGACAATTTAATATCAGATGGACCGTAGGCTTCCTTGCCACACAATGACATAAAAAAACCGTGATAGATCGGTCAATTGGCCATCCCTATTCAACGCTTTGGGCCGTCGTTTCAGGCCTGTTTCAGTCGAAAAATCGCAATAAAAACAAAACGGGTATTGTAGTAAAATACATATTCTAATGAGATCATTTATAAGCAAGATGTCCACTGTTAAGAATACGTTTGTTTGTTCCAAAACGTTAATTTGTTATTGTTATGGCTGGAAAAGTTTTTTCCTGAATCCTTTGCCCAACGACAGGAATTTTTCTTATGACCTTTCATATTTTGATTACTGAAATACCATGTACATCAGCTTGAAACGGTCGTGGCCCTGGCGAGGTCATGGTCTTGGCTGGTGGGTCGAAACTATACTATAGAAAAACACAAATGCCTTAACTTAGGTTACAATAAAGTCAAACTCAAACTCAAAACATTTATTTCAATTAGACCATTTACAGGCACTTTTGAATTGTCAAGAAGTTACTCATACAAAAAGTTGAAGCTACTTGCTCGCATTAGCATACAATGTCACCAGTACCTACTTACCAAGAACCTTCAGTCTTTTTTACCAGGCATAGCAATGCAGACGGACGGGATTCACTTGCCATATCAGGCAGAGATCGCCCAGCTAAATATAAATGTAGACTAGCATCCATATTTAGTAACTAGTTGGTCATGAACCCATGGTATAAATCGTACGTAAGATAGCCACCTAGAAGCCATGCCAAAGGCTATAAATGGCCAGTCTTTTTTTTATTTAATTTGATGGCAAACAAGCCGACGGCCCACCTGATGTTAAGTGGTCACCGCTGCCTATAGTCATCTGCAATACCAGAGACCTTGCAGATGCGATTGCGGTCCCATACTCTTCAAACTGGAACACAGCAACGCTACTTTGCGGCCGATATAGGTATGTTAATAGTACTTCTCCGGACGAGCTCCTTCATGAAGATCTCTACTACTAGTCTTCTTATTCCTCTTTTCGTATCAATGGTACTTCTAATAATATACCATTTGGGTCCAGTAGGTGGCCACGTTTATTGCCGCTTCAAGGCTATTCAGATCGTCAAGGGTGCAGGTGTACGAACAGTTGGGACACTTCAGCATATGGGATGTAGTCTGATCGGACAAAGTCTGATTTACCACAGTGTGTCTAGGGTATGTTTAGAAATATTTCTAAAGTATAAAGTGTTGCTAGCAGTGTCGAGGACTCCATACACCTCGATTCCCACTGGCTTCCCGTCACATTTTCGGGACAATACTAGTCTACCGCCATTTAAAAATGGCATATACCGTAGTTTCTACTATTCCAAATAATATACATAGTCATATGGCCGATGTTTTAAATAGGTTAATTGATGGCGAATTAAAATTATTACGAAAACGCCTATGCATTTTGGGCTTATAATTTTAATTCCACATAAAATCCACGTAAAAAAACATACCATCGTAATGTACCACTGCAGGGCAAACCCATCGTCTCATACAGAGAGGGCATGATCATTGATCACCACGCTTACTCAACGCGGATTAGCGATTAGACTTCTGGTTTATTATTGTTAATTGAGACGCAGTCATTTAATTGGATTAATTTTTATCGCTCTGCGGCGTCAGATGCTGTGTGTGGTGTAACTTGAGAGCTTGGCTCTGATAGGCTAGTTCCATTGTTTCATACAACACTTGTGTTGATAGTATAATAATGCGGCTGGTATGTTGAGTATGTATAATATTGTGAATCTCAGAATAACTTGACGGTCTTTTCGAGATTAGAGAATTCCAGGATTTTGTAGAAGGTTATTCGAAAAGAGCGACCGTGGAGTTTCTTATTCGTTCGTCTCCATAGAGACCTTCCTACGTTTTAGAACTAACTTCAACTTTCTAACCGACCTACCTTGACAATCCAAAAGTGTCTGTAGATTTCATTAAAATAAATGCTTTGTCTTTGAACTTTGATAACATGCTATAATCTGCAATCTCTTCATTGTCGCCATCCATTCTCTGCAGTACACTTGACACAAGGCTGTCCCCAACTTGATTAAGTTACATTTTGTCGAGACAAGCTGCCAGCTTCACCCTATCTTCTAACCGCTAGATAAGCGATCTGGCGACGTGCCAAAACCTACTGAAAGAAAAAGGTTAGGGAGATTGTGTGTTCAATGTAACCATAGCCACATCTATTAAATTACTTCTGTCTCTTATTTGCTGATGAAATGTGAAAGGGATCATGCGCGGTTGTCACGCTCGTTCGCTTTCTTTCTTTGTTTGTTTGTCGCTTTTGTGCTTAGTAGTAGGGGTGACTAATATTATCGTTATATACGGTAATATTTTGAACGTCTAAAAGCTAGTACTACTAATTTAAAAAGTTCAACGTCTAGTCGCAATCTTATGTCGGTGACAGTCAATGTCAAAACATGTAGTAGGTAAATTAGATAGAATTTGATATATTGAACTGCCTCGGTAGTCTAGTGGTCTCAAGCGCAACTTCTACACTAGAGGTTTTGGGTTCGATTCCCAGGTCGAGCAAAAAGTGTTATAGGGTTTTTCTATGGAATTCTGAATAGCAGCTCGGAGTTAGGATTTGTGCCCGGTTAATGGCAATAGGCTCGCCCCCTATTACATGGGACTTAAACATACCGGTGAACTGTGGGTGTACATTGGTACACCTATGCCTAACCCTTCGGGGTATGTATGTATGTATGTTGATGTATTGAAAATTGAGACAGATTAGAATGCGATCATTAATTCTTAATTCTTGAATAAAAAAATAATTATTTATATTTATTTGTTCATAAAATTGAATAGAAAGTAACTTTTAAAGCTTTAATTCAACTTAGTTGACAGCTGCATTTCGTTACATTCAAGATTTTTTTGTATGACATTTTTTGGCAAACAATGGACAAACCAACAGTGGACACCGCAATAGGTATCTGCAACACTAGAGGCCTTTCAGATACCGTGCCGTCCCAGATACAAAGTTGAAATATCTAATTTTCCTGTAATTACCCCGGCTTCCGGGCCCTTAACGCTTTTAGTCTTGTCTTTGTCCAACATAACTGCGTCTAAGGCAGATCCTGTATCCCATTTCAAACGAGAATAAATCAACATTAAGTCGAGTGGTCTCCGACAGAAGAAGCCTCCCCCCCTTCCCTTAAGGTTAGCGTAGAGAGAGCTGTAATATTTTTTGAAAACGATCAGAAATATAGATATATAAATAGAATTGAAAATTGAGTGTAAAATATTAAATACCAACCGTAATTCTTGCATGCAATTTTCGACTTTATTTCCGTTGATTTTTAGTTTTATATCTATTAATAAAAAAATAGTACCTGTGCAATTTGTTATTTGATAATTGCACTCCAATCTTTGGTAAAATATTTTCACAATAATTTTAACCACCTCGTGTGTCATGTAAATATTAAAACGTAACATACTATCACGCCTGTATTCCTCGAAGGGTTAGTCAGAAGTGTACTAAATTCACAGCCACAGTTTGCCGGTATGTTTAGGTCCCATGTAATAGGGGGCGAGCCATTTGCCATTTACTATCATGTAATTATTATTTTGAATGAAAACGGCAAGAGCATGTTGCTGCGATGTCTGCGCTAACCCTTAGGTGTAGGGTATTATGTCGAGAGGATGAACTACTGTCTGTTTTATGTATTGTAATAAAACAGGAGGACAATTCTACTAAGTGTTAGGAACGATCGCAATCTACTCTTATGTCTCAATCTGTCAAACATGCCTTTGCATTGTTTGACAGTCGCTGAGATGAGATCGCGACTAGACTTAATTGACTTTTTTAATTATTAAAAAACTCGCTTCTGCCAGCGACTTCTTTTGTGTGGTTTCTTTCACCCGCGTTAAGTTGCGTCTTTGGTTACTGCTCCTCTCCCGTGTGTCGTAGCGTGACGTTATAAAGACTAACGCCTTCCTCGATAAATGAACTCTTCAACACAAAAATATTTTTTCCATTAAAAAAAATAATAAAAGAATATATATTAATATATATTTAATATATTTTTTTTTTATTTTTTTTGAGATATGCGCGTTCAACCAAACACAAACTCTTCAGCTTTATAATATTAGTATAGGTATTTAGATTGAAGAGAAAAGATTTGTGCTTTTTGTTTGTAATGGAAAAATTAAAAAACTTCTCAAGCTATTTAAAAATCTTAACTTATTGAAAGGCACTTTATCAGATGCCATATTTTATTTTAAAATAGGGAGGGGAATTAACACGGGCAAATACTCGGGCCTATGTTAGTCATTAATAGAATTGGCCTTCACCAGCGTTCATGATAGGAACAAAGGAAACACGTCACTTGTTTAACATTGCATTAGGAATTAGTTTACAAACTCGTAACGTTAGAGCGTAGGTTATGAATGTTATGATAGACAACAAAAGAATGGCGGTTCAAGCGAAAGTTTCGCAGCGTCGCCACAGCGCGTCTTTGGCGCTAGTGTAGCTGAGGCGACCACTCCTGTAGGCTTAAGACTCCCAGGGTTGCGGGTAACTTGTTTGAAAGAGTCACTGCGTTTCTGGAAATTAAGGGGCATGAGATAACACGGATGGGTTTTAGTCAGTAAGAGTCTGACACTCCCTTCAGAGTGGAACTCATTTGATTATTTTACATCCTTAGAATGAAAGGGATAAGACGAATTAGAAATTACGACTAATAAGCATTTTCGTTCATCCATTGATATGATTTTTTTTGAAACTAAATAAATAAATAATTATAAATAATAGTCGCTGCCCCGTAGGTCTCATGTTGGCAAGCACGACTGTTGAGTGTGGGGCCTGGCTTCGATTTCCAGGTCGGGCAAAAAGTGTTATTGGGGTGTTCCATAAGGATTTGATGATGTGACTCGTGCCTCGGAAAGCACGAAATGCCGTTGGTCCTGCGTCTGATCTCTCCCCGGATGTGTCGGATTGCCGTCCCATCGGACTATGAGAGTTAGAGAAGAGGGAGTGCACCTGTGTTTGCGTACACACTATCTCCTGCGTACTTGGCTAGTCTGCATTCACGTTAGCCGCCGTGACGGGAATCGGTCTGGAGAATACATAGCAGACTCCTTTAGCTCAACTATTAGCTAGCTTATCATTAGTCTTATTATTCCAAAGCTTTTATTTCGACCACTCATTACACTAATATACCGTATCATCTCTTTAGGGATTATCCTGAGGCCTATTAAAACACATACAGCCCATTGACACGCCTTTCAATTAATTAAATAATGCCGCATACAAATTAACGTAAATTAACTCAGTGATAAAAACTCCGCGACCTCCTATGGATTGGGGTCATGGCCGACAGATGGCGTTGTGTGTGTATTATTTCATGTTCAGGATCTTTGATGATGACGGCAGTTGCGTTGGTAATATCCGGCCGGCGGACGTTGTGCAGTTATCCCAATTGCTTACTGGCTATTTTTTTTTCAGCCATGACGCATGTTCTATGAGCTTTTATATAAAGGGGTGATACATGGTGAAGGAACCCAATGGTGGTCCATTACCCGACAGGGGCGAGGATCTTGCTTCAAGTGTATACCGGGCCCCCGACTTAGCAGAAGGAACCGTGCGGATAAAGATATCCATTAGGACAACACCATCATCATCTACTTAGCCTTTTCCCAACTATGTTGGGGTCGGCTTCCAGTCTAACCGGATGCAGCTGAGTACCAATGTTTTACATGGAGCGACTGCCTATCTGACCTCCACAACCCAGTTACTGGGCAACACGATACCTCCACTCCTCCATTAGGACAACACCACGAACAAAAAAAAAGAAAAGAAAAAGGCGTAACGTAGAAATAACATAGCTTGTTGCTAACAAGCACACGAAATTCTAAATTAAATTAAAAAAAAAAAACTCTGTTTTAGAAACAAGTTATAGTATTTCAATGTTAAAATACATTCCAAAATTTCGTCTCGATTCACCCTTGCATCTATATTCACCCCATTTTACGCTATCCTTCCTGTCATGGCATCCTCCGGCAATACAAAGTGGCGGGAAGTTTTGGCAAACACGACCGATGATAGACAGTAAAGTAATAACTAGCTTCTGCCCGCAACTTCGTTTGCGTAGACCTCAGAATTAAACTAAAGTCCTAAATTATCCCACGGACACATAAATGGGGTTTAATCCTATGTGCTATGTCTTGTCGGTCGACGAGACGTACTTAGCTATATTAAAACACAAAATTAAAAATAGTAGGTAACCCCCGACAGAAGAATAAAAATCCCTGCCACAGGTAACAAATGAGCTGATAACTTTGACACCACTGAACCGATTTTCATCAAACATAGCTAAGAACATCATCATACCATCACGCCGGTATTTCCCGAAGGGTTAGGCAGAAGTGTAATAATGTACACCCACAGTTCACCGGTATATTTAGGTCCCACGTAATAGAGGGCGAGCCTATTGCCATTAACCGGACACAAATCCCAACTCCGAGCTGCTACTGAGAACTTATTATAATAATTAAAACAGTCAATCACGTAGAGTGTTCAACTGCGTCCCGGGGTACACTGTACACCACAAATATGTGCCCAGGACCCACTTCTCGAAAATGGAAGTATAATGTACTGGGGGCGATCCATCATCACGGACTATTGTAGCCAATAAGCCTAATGTAAGCCCGGTGGTAGAGCGATTAGAGAGGCGTGCAATGATTGTTGACAAAGCAATCCCGCATAATGTGATCCTCGTGAAGGCCAAGAAATACAAGCAGATCAAGTATCTTGACTTTTTTTTTAATTTTTACGTTTCTGAACTCATAGGTTCCAAACAGTTGTCTAATGCTAATCTATCCAACTGCAGGCTGTATATTTTGAATTGTATTTTCAGTGTGGTCGCTATAGTAACATATTTAGAACAAATAAAGGGGCTCACTAGCTTCTGCCTGCGACTTCGTCCACGTAAAATTTGTCATATCATCCCACGGGAACCGTACTATCTCGGTGCCAAATTTCATCCAGATCCGTTTAACTGCTTAAGCGTGAAAGAGTAACAAACATCCATCCATCCTCACAAACTTTCGCATTTATAATATTAGTAGGAAGTAGGATTACCACGCCATTACCAATATCATTAGATCGTCCGCTTTTTTTTAGGGAACGTTTTTGAATCAGTGTATCATAGTTTGTTGTATCTAGGCAACAAAACATGTAGCTTGTTAAGTAGTAAGTCTTGTACCTAGTCTATCTAGTTATCTTGTTTGTCATCTTCACGCTTTCCCGTTGTGTCTGCAGGTGTGAGCATAAGTCAAAGTCAAGTCAAATCATTTATTTCAATTAGACCATTAAAAGGCACTTTTGAACGTCAATCACATGTTAAATTAAAAATATTGAATCTAGTTGCCCATTCCAAAAGGTAGTTTCGTATGGAGAAGAACGGGCAAGAAACTCCATACATACTCTTTTAAAAAAAAAAAAAAAAATGTATTACAATAAGTTGTACAATTCCATAAAATTATACTGATGTCAAAACGATCTATTAATAAAAGTCACTCAAAGTACTGCAATACGTACTCAGTGCCACAAATTAGAAATGAAAGCTAAGTTAATTGTAATATTAAATACATTTATACATTTCAAAGACAAAGAATCAGTGTGTGAGGAATACTCAAATGTAGAATTAATGTCGAAGAGAAAAATAATTAATCAAAACAAAGTACTTATATAATTAAATTAGCAACCAATTGATTTTGTCAAGAATTTAAATTGTCCTATGGAGCAGGACCAGCATGTTCCCAAGCATTGTTATCTTGAATATAATCTTCTAATTTGTAATAAGCTTGTTTACAAAGTGTACTTTTGATACATTTTTTAAATTGATTTTCATTTAATTTTAATATATCACAAGGTATTTTGTTGTAACATTTAACACTGTACCCCATGAAAGATGTGTGCACTTTAGATAATCTAAAAAATGGCTGCGCTATTTTGTCCTTATTTCTAGTATTAAAATTATGTCTATCACTTATTTTATCAAAAAGATGTACATTTTTTCTTACAAACATAATATTTTCATAAATGTATTGACAAGCCACTGTCATAATATTAATATTTTTAAAAAGTTCTCTAAGAGATTCGCAGCGACGGAGATTATAAATGAGATCATATCTGAGGGTAATCGGTTTCTCTTTTATTAAAATGTTGCGATTATTATACGAAGATGCATTCATTATTAATACTCTCCCGACCGAATTTCGGTTACAGTTTCCGGCCGAAGACTAGCTAAGTACGTAAGAAATATAATAGTGCACAAGTGTGTGCGCAAAATAGGCGCACTCCTTCTTTCCTCACTCTCATAGTCCAATGGGACGGCAATCATATTCGACCGGGGAGAGATCAGGCGCAGGCTTAACGGCTTTCCGAGACACGGGGGTGTCACACTACCACTTTTCAAACTCCGGACTGCTACTAAGGAATTCGTAATAGAAAACCCAATACCACTTTGCCCGACATGAGTATCGAAGCCGAGACCCCACGCTCAGTAGTCGTGCAGAACTTAACTACACCTACAATATACCTATATTGCTAAAATTGATTCAGTGTCCGGTTCTGAGCGAACTACTCTCAGGGTGTGCGTTTAATATGAATGATTTGTATAGGTATACAAATCATTCAGCTCAGAACCGGACACTGAATCAATTTTAGCTAGTTTTTTCATAAAAAATCATAATCGAATCATATTCAGTTCTCTGTTGAACAGTGGAATCCAACAAAAGTTTACCTTGGGAAATAAGGCTTTTTATATATGCCTATATTATCGCTTAAAATTAGGATAACAAATTTTATAAATAATCACATAAAAATAATATTTCAGTGCTCGTATTATGATTGTAACGTAATATTCTAACTGGAGTGTTCGAGTTACATGTCGTATATCTTTCCAACATCCGCATTGTAAATTAAAATTGCCGATACCAGCTTAGCGCTAAATAAACAAAACTATTGGAAGATCGCCAACCACGGAAGCACCGAATAGATTCGTGAAAAAACCCGAATCGCGGTCAAGACGATCCACGCCTGGACAAGAAATAGGGCGGTGCGCGGTGGGCCGGTATTTTGGTATATTAAACAATATTGAAATGAGTTATTATCTCATCTATGTGTTATTTTCTGCTGCGGATACCCCACCTAGTTATCCAGATGGATTTTAAGGTAAACAAAACGGAATCCTAATTCTGCCTTTGCCGATAACAAAGTCCATTATATACCATTATTGACCTGCTGCCCCGTAGTACTTGTGGTCGCATCCTCCACTCTGAGCGAGGGTTCGATTTCCAGATTGGGCTAAGTGTTACTGTGTTATGAAGTGAAGAGTTTGTTTGTTTGTTTAAACGCGCTAATCTCAAAAACTACTGGAACGAATTTGGAATTCTTTTTGTGTTTGGATAGTCAATTTATAGAGGAGGGCTATAGGCTATATAACATCAAGCTGTGACTAATAGTTGCGGAGCAGTAACCAAAGACGTAACCTAATGCTGGTGAAAAAACTAAGTGGACGAAGTCGCGAGCAGAAGCTAGTAACCGAATATTTCTTGTTCCAGTACCTCAACGAGATAGGCCACAAGGTATGCGTGACGCAGCCGCGCGTCGCCGCTGCCGTGTCTCTCGCGTGTCGCGTGGCCGAGGAGCGCGGGGTGGAGGTGGGCGAGCAAGTGGGGTATGCTGCTGCTAACACTAGCTGTAGGGGGACCAGCACCGGGATTGTTGTAAGTACTAATTAACTATTTTTAATTGGACAAGCCCGCCACACATCTCCCTCAACTCCTGAAATCCAGAATCAACAGTGCGGACCGCCAGAAAAGCGCCAAGGCAATGAGCTCGACGAATCCCGGTGGATAAATTCAACTGTCTTGGATCCCGCAACGAAAAAAGAACACATACAAGTACTATTTAACTTGAATAGTGTGGGAAGGTGAGGTCCACGAGGTGGACCAACGACCTGGTGAAGGTCGCGGGAAAAACCGCTGGATGCGGGCAGCGCAAGACCGGTCATTGTGGCTGTCTTTAAGGGAGGCCTAAATCCAACAGTGGATGTCAATGATGATGACTCTTCAACTTTAAGTACTCTTCTTGAATGGCTTTTGTGGAACTGACACAACATTTGGGTGGGTAACCACTATCTATACAAATAAATAAATTGTAGTGTCTGTTTGTTATGCCAAAATAACTTTTTACTAAGAGCCACCACGCGCTTGTGATTTTTAGTCGACTGATAATTTAATTGCTATCTTAAGAACAATAATTTTTAATCGTCAAATGCGCGGCACTGCTTTAACTTCATACGGAATCCACGAACGATCAAACTGTCGCCCGATTAAAAATCATTGTTTTAAATTCTTGTCTGTCTGTCCGTTTGTTCCGGCTAACTTGATCGGCTGGACCTATTTTGTCGAGACTTGACATAAATTGATTTGTTTCAGTTTATGACAGAAGGCGTCTTGTTACGCGAGATGTTCGCATCGCCGCTGCTGATGCAGTATTCCTGCATAATCCTGGATGAGGTCAGTGTGCTGTTTAGTTGAAACGTTGTATTATAAGCTAATGTCTTTCCATATTATTTTTATTAATTTTGTACAGGCCAAATATTTTTTATTATCTAAGTGTTATTTATTTCAGGTCCATGAACGAACACAGATGACAGATGTATTGATGGGACTTCTAAAAAAAATTATAAAGGTAATATTTGTTTATAAATAATCTGAAATAACCACTAGGCTAACTGCCTCGTTAGCCTAGTGGTCCTAAGCGTGGCTGCTTCGCTAGAGGTCTTGGGTTCGATTCCCTTGTCCAGAAAAATGTTATCGGATTTTTCTGTAAAATTCTCAGTAGCAGCTCGGAGTTAGGATTTGTGCCCGGTTAATGGCAATAGGCTCGCCCCCTATTACATGGGATCTAATCATACCGGTGGACTGTGGGTGTACGTTGGTACACTTCTACCTAACCTTTCAGGGTATACAGGCGTGACGAGGCAGTGATATTTTGGGCCCACTTTTCAACCTTGCCCAGCAGTGACATGCAGTGGCGTGTACTTCATTTCATTGTATGGCAATCAAGTTCAAATCCAGCGCGAAAATGGTATTTTGGTTTGTTCTGTCTTTATGAGAAGATATTACAGTAATGAGGACCATGTTGACTGTTGGACCATGTTGAAAAATGGGTTCAAGGTTTATACAAAACTGCCGATCAGCCTTTGTGATTACAAATTTGAAAGTCAAGTTATACGTACGGTCAGTGTCATCAACTGGTTACCCCCTTTTCAATGCAAGAGGGGTAACCAATTGATGACGCTGTTTGTACACATGGCAACACTTGTTGGTATCGTTTCCATTAAAAAAATTCCAATAGTTAATTGTACTATTTTGCACATTCACAGACCTAATTAAATTATCACTTACTACTTAAAGCCTAATAACATTACAGTACATCTAATTGCATTGTTCAGATAGAATAGGTAATTATGTGATTCACATACATATGCAATGAGAAACGGCCCGCGCGGTGTTACTCCCTAACCTACTGCTTCGCTACAGGGGAGTATCGGAACACAGATCGATGGTTTAGATAGTTCTGTTAAGCCTTTTTACGTTTATCACAGCATTAGTAGCGTTTTGATGTCCTCTAAGGTGCAGTTGTGCACTATAGTGTGTGGGCCTTCGTGTGACCAAGAGCACCGCGCCACAGTCGTTGACGGTCACGGAGGGTCACCCTCCTCACTTGCATGTGGTTGTGGGTTGAATACCGAGGTTCAATGCAACTTTTTCAATTCATATGTACTTTCCAAGTTTATCTTGAACATCACTGACATCGGTGAAGGAAAACGTGAGGAAACCTAGACTTATCGTTCATATAAGTCTGCAATCACCAATCCGCCTTGAGCAATCGTAGTGATCAATCCTCGAGCCTTTTTTCAATGAGAAGACGCGTTTTCCCTGCAGTGGGACAGTAATAGACTGGTATTGTTATTATTATTCTTTGTTCCCAGAAACGCAAGAACCTCAAGTTAGTAGTATCATCAGCGACTATGGACGCGGAGTTCCTCCGGGACTTTTTCAATCTGACAGAAAGGAAGTCGGACAAGCCCAGCACTTCCACTATCATGTCCATGCAAGGGAGGACGCATCCCATCGACGTGTTCTATAGTGAAGGTAACTACAGGCTACCTTTTTACAAGTTTTTGTTTTTAATTATCTGGCGTAACTTCAGATTTTCGAACTTTACAGTTCAAAAAAAAAGACGTAATGCTCAACAAGTCGAGTCCGGCGTCAGGAGTTACTTAAAATCCAAATTAATATTATAAAACTGAACAGATTTTGTTTGTTTGTTCAAACGCTCTAATATCTGGAACTGACAGATATTCATGAGGAATAGTATATGCCATAGGCTATATAACATCACGCTACGACCTCTCGACTGCGGGAGCGTCGCAGTAATTAAAAACGTAATATAACGCACGAACGAAAACCACAATGAAGTGGCGGGTAAAAGCTAGTGTATATTATTTAACAAAAATGACAACAACATACCATCACGCCTGTATTCCCCAGAGGGTTAGGCAGAGGTGTACCAAAGTACACCCACAGTTCGCCGGTATGTTTTTTAGGTCGAGCCTATTGCCATTAACCGGGCACAAATCCTAACTCCGAGCTGCTACTGAGAAATTCATAGAAAAACCCAATAACACTTTTTGCTCGACCTGGGAATCGAACCCAAGACCAAAAACAAAAATGAAATATTTTAATTCTTTTTCCTTTTGTTTTAGAGCCTGTTCCTGATTATGTGAAGGCTACAGTGGAAACAGTGATCAAAATACATGAGAACGAACCGTTTGGTGATATCTTAGCATTTCTTACGTCACAAGTAAGTTTTTACACGATAACCAGCTATATACCGTAATACGGCTTTGGTTACTACTCCGCTCCCGTTGGGTGTAGCGTGATGTTCTATATTTATTAACCTTCATCTTGAATCACTCTATCTATTGATGAGAACCGCATTAAACCCAATGCGTAGTTTAAAAGATATAAGCGTACAGAGGGACGACTTTGTTTTATACTATGTAGAGATATTTCGTTTATTCATTTGTATACTTACAATCATACAAAATAATAAAATAAGCATTATTTTCAATTAAACCATTTACAGGCACTTTTGAATTATCAAAGAGTCGATCCGTTAAGCAGAAAGATGAAGCTAGTTAAAACGTTGGTAGGTGTCTATGGAGCCGGGGCTGCGGGTTGTTCGTAAGAGATACCGCGCCCCCGGAACGCAAAGGGCACAAGAAGGAACATGGATGGATTTAAGTCAGTAAAAATCTGACACTGCCTTCCGCCCCGCCCACGGCGGAGGAAGTCAATTGATGATTTCCCATCGCTAAAAAAAAAAGGTCTCTATGGACAAGATCGAGCAAGAAACTCCACAGACACTCGTTTCAAATGATTTTTTACAAAATCCTGGTTACAATATTCTTGTAGCTTAGATATGTGAAAAAATTTAGGTAAAGAGGAATAAAATATATTCCTGTCTGTCTGTTACGCTTTCACGACTAAACGACTATTTTGGTAAGGGGAAAGTTTGATCCCCAAAAAAGCGACTTCTGGCTTCTTTTTATTCCGCAACAACCGACATTTACGCGCACCAAGTCGTGGGCAAGAGCAGTTAAGTGATGACCAATCTCAACTGATACCACCCGTTCACGAACATGACGTATTGACATCTAAAAACCTTTTTTTTACAGGAAGAAATCCAGACTGCCCTAGAAACTCTCCGAGCCTACGCTGACATAAATAACGACACAAACAAGAATCGAACCCACTTTCCTAGCGGTATCAAAGCTGCCAACATGCTACCGGTGCCTATGTATGGTAGTCTGCCACATTATAAGCAGATAAAGGTGTTTCAGAGAACTGAGGATAATGTACGGAAAGTAGTCCTGGCGACCAATGTGGCAGAGACCAGTGTGACTATACCTGGAGTTGTTTATGGTGAGTTTGATAACGTTAAATGGACGTAGTAACGCAAAAATGATCCAACCCACAAAAGCCTCAAAATTGAGTTATGCATATCTACGAAAGAAAACAGTAATAAAAGGGGTAAAGGTCGATATTTTCGTTCAGTAAAAATGATCCAGAGATTAATAAAGCAAGGTACCACCCCACTTGTGTTTATGATCACTGAATTTTGGGGGTATTTGTGGGTTGGCCTCTTTTTTTGCGTAACTCTAAATGAGCTTAGTTCTGCTAAAACGAACCAACCCACATTTCTTTTTATGAATACAGAATAAACTATTTTTCTCATTTTCTTTTTTCTTCGGTAATCGCAACCACCATGCTTCATTGTTATATCTTGTAGATGATGTTATTAATTATTATAATAATGTCCCAGTAATAGACTGCGGGTTCCACAAGCTGCCTTACTTCGAGCCGTCCGTGGGAGTGGAGAGCTTGTCGGTGACGTGTGTCTCGAAGAACAACGCGACGCAGCGGGCGGGCCGCGCGGGCAGGACTAGTCGCGGCAAGTGCTATAGGTAACTAATGTAATTGCAACACTTTTAAAATACTTGTATGGAATTTATTACCCATTCTTCTCCATACGAAACTGCCTTTTAAAAGGGGCAACTATGTGTAATTATTTTTTTGTTTTGAATAACTTTGTTTAAGTAATGGTCTACTCAATGGAAATCAATGCTCTGATGTCTCTTGCCTCAAGTTCGACTCTCCCCGTTTTTTTATTTTAAAACAAGCGTATATTATTAGTATTAACTGCCTCGGTAGCCTAGTGGTTCTGCTACGCTAGAGGTCTGGGGATCGATTCCCAGGTCGAGCAAAAAGAGTTATTGGGTTTTTCTATGAAATTCTCAGTAGCACCTCGTAGTTAGGATTTGTGCCCGGTTAATGGCAATAGGCTCGCTCCCTATTACATGGGACCGAAACATACCGGCGAACTGTGAGTGTATATTGGTACATCTCTGCCTAACCCTTCGGGGAATACAGGCGTGATGGTATGTATAAGCATATATTATATTTTACATAAATAAAGTAAACTCCCGAGTGGCGCGTGCGCGTCGCTACAGCGACGTTTGCTTGCGCACAGATCAACTGCCGATACTTACACAACCATTTAAATTTTTCTAGATTAATTTCTTTCTTCTAGTTTGTGTATGTGAGTTTATATGTTTAGAAACGCACCCACGGTAGATGGAAGAAGGAAGAAGAAAGAATTAGTAATGTTCTAGCATTAAATTTTGTTTTAGATTATATACAGAAGCAGAATATGAAAAGCTCCCGCCTTCAGTACCTCCTGAAATGTGCAGAAGTGATCTGTCCGGCATGTTGCTGCAGCTGAAAGCTTTGGGTATACATAACTTACTTAGGTAAATATTATTATTTGCGTGTTTTTTTTTTTTTGCGTTTCGTTATGTCTTTGATTACTGCTCCACTCTAGTGCGTTAGCTTTATAAAATAATTAAATAAAAAATAGAATATTTATTAACCAGTCCGCTATTTCTTATTGTAAGCGACAGTCGTAGAGACGACACGGTTGGTGCAGTACGACAAGTGAGAATCAATACGTGTATGGTCTTCGGCTATTTGTACCGGGTCCAGCTGTATGTGAGTTTGTATGTTTGCAAATGCACCCAGCTTTTGCAAACCAAATACTAGACCAAAAATGACGCCACAAGTACTGCTTTTTCCATCGTCGGCGGCGAACTCTCGCGTCTGGCCATGGTGCCAGCCGCCGTGGTAGACGCTCTGGGCGTCGGGAGCCGCGAGACGACTCCGGCCACCGTAGACGCAGGGTTGTGGACGGTGAGCAATGGGTAGCTCACCGTCCTTACGTTGCATAACGACAGGCCGTGTCGACGGCGCGTTCGTGTTCCACGCGCGCCTCAAAGAGATGTCAGCAAATTTTGAAGGGGCCGGGGCTGCGGCTTGTTCGTAAGAGATACCGCACCCCAGGAACATAAAGGGCACAAGAAGAAACATGGATGGGTTTTAGTCAGTTAAAGTCTGACACTCCTTCCCGCCCCGTCCAGGGCGGTGGAAGTCATTTGATGATTTCTCATCTCTAAAAAAATAAAATAAAAAGAAAGTACTGCTTCTTATATAAATATCGCCTACTTAGTGTTGCCAATATTTTGTGAAATTATCTCCTGACATGAATAATATTTCCAGGTTCACGTTCCCCACGCCGCCGCCCGCCAAGAGCATCGTGTCGGGGCTGGAGACGCTGTTCGCGCTACACGCGGTCGACAGGCGCGGGGGGCTCACGCCGGGGGGGGGCGCGCTCGCGGAGATGCCGCTCAAGCCCATGTGTGCCGCCATGTTGTGCTGTAGTGGTCAGCCCACTCATATTTTATTAAGTTGTTCCTTAGGTTTTGACGTGAAACATGTTTAAACTCACAAACGGGTACCAAGTCAGAAAAGCCGACACTTCCGCTTATCGCTCGGGCCATATTTCTTTTCGCCAACGAAAAAATCTAGCAAAAATCGTCCCGATTATCGGTCAATAAATCAGTCGTTTGCGGAAACGCTAAATCAACAGCCGTGTGCCCCGACACAGCCATATCCGATTATTTTTGTTTTTTGTAGTCACTGATATATGTGAAGGAAATCGTGAGGTATTATTATTGTTTTGAAATTTCCAGATAACAAAAATTAAGATTAAAAATGCAGCTCCATTTTGTTTTAGTTTGTATGTTTAATGTATAATGTTTATGTTTCCAGGTGAATGGGGCTGTATAGACGAGGCTCTCTCAATAGCCGCCATGTTGCAAGTGGACAACGTGTTCCTTAAGCCCAGCAGTGGGCAAGAGAGTGTCAAAGCTAAGATCAGCAGGAGGAACAACTTTGAGGTAAAGAAACAGATATAGATTCATACAGCCAACACTACTAGAAAACAGCGTCGGACTACAAAACCCCGTGTTGTAATAAAAATGAATACTTTAACCAAAGCTTGTAACTAGTAGTTTTAGTAGTAGTAGAGCTCTTTGTGAAGGAGCTCGTCCGGGGAAGTGCTACCACCATACCTATTTCTGCCGCAAAGCAGCGTTACTGTGTTCCGGTTTGAAGCGCGTGGTTGCCGGTGTGATTACAGGCACATGACACATTTTAACTTTATCTTCACCGTATTGAAAGTGCGGGGAAACACATACATACATAAATTCACACATTTTCCCATGGGGATAGGCAGCAGCCACAGATCGCCACCTGCTACGACCCTTACACACTCCTTTCGCCTCGTCCACGTTCATACGCCTGGTCATAGAAGCACGCCGGTTACGAATACTGCGCACACGACCTTTCTAAAAATTACAAAATATAACAAAATATCTATTCCTACTTTTCAGGTAGCTGAAGGCGACATAATAATGTACCTGAATATTATGGATGCGTACTTGAAGCTGAAGACTTCTCAGGACGAGAAGAGAAACACGAAAGCGTGCAAACAATGGTGCCAGAAATATTATATTAACTATAAGGTTATGGAGAAAGTAAGAGAACACATATTTAAATACAATAAATTTACTTATTTATGGATTCAGTACCCTCGTGATGGTCCTAAGCTCGACGGCTACGCTGGAGGTTTTGAGTTCGTTCCCCAGGTCGAGCGTGTTATTTGGCGGATTTCTATAAAATTCTATCAGTAGCAGCTCGGAGTTACGATTTTGTGCTCGGCTAATGGCAATAGGCTGGTCCCCTATTACATGGGACCGGAAGGTACCGGCGGATTGTGGGTGTACATAGTTACACCTCTGCCTAAGCCTTTGGGGAATACAGGCGTGATGGTATGTGTGTAGAATTTATAGAACAGCTGATGTCACGGTAAAAGTTCTCGTTACGATGCCCCCTATACATTATTATTACTACTACTATATATATAATCATCATGTTTTTTACTGTATTGTTAAGTTATAAATTGTATTTTTTATATAATTTGCAGGCTTGTGAAGTTAGAGATAGCTTGGAAAAGCTAATAAAAAGGAAGTTTCAAATGGAAAACAAAGAATTTGACGCCATGGATATGGTTTCAGGTAAATATAAACTAATTAGAATTTTACTTTTAGTTTAATACTAGGTTTAATAGTAGCCTCCACAAGTCGTGAGCATAACCGTCAAGTTAATATTTGGGTGTTTGAGTACCTTTCTGGGCTGGGACCAATCGCGAACTGCGTCGGCACCCCAGAGAGGAACCCAGAAACACACAAAAAATAACTTGACGTTTGTGCTCACGACTTATGGCGGCTACTATAACTTATAATTGACTGAAAACCTAAAAAGGAGTATTTGTATTTATCATTCTCTTATTTAAAAAAAAAACATTGTCCTACACTATGAGTTTCTCCTGTATCGTGGATGCGTTTACAAACAAACAGCCAGATCCGGATCAACTAGATAGTTGTTCCGTGCGGGAATTCAAGTCGCGACACGCAACGCAGCATACTTATTGCTCAGCCACTAGGCAAACCATGTCGACCACAGATACTACTATGAATAACTTTGACTACTCTTTTACAAAAATACTATACAACACAATCATAATGAATGTAACACCTGTTTTTATTTTCATAATTTCGGGGTTGGTCGTATACTTAAATTTGTTCATCCTTCCTTTTCATATTTTCATTCAATTAACATTATTCTTGTATAGTTTAAAAGTATGCCGATTATTTTACGTAACATACAATAACACTTTGCTCTACCTGGGAATCGAACCCAGGATCTCTGGCGTAGCAATCGCGCTTAGAGCCACTAGGCTACCGAGGCAGTTATTTACATTTAAGGCAAATAAACGATTTGATTTAAAATGATTACTTTACCTTTCCAGGCAAAACCGAACGCATAATGAAGTGCGTGGTGTCGGGCTACTTCCCGCAGGCCGCCTACCTGTGTTCCTCCGCGAGCTACCGCGGCGCGCGGGGGGGGGAGCTGCACGTCAGCCCCGACAGCTGCCTCTACAGGGTGCAGCAGCCCAAGTGGTAACATTTACTATACTATACATCTCTGCCCATACCGGAAACCTTCGCGCTCAATGCTCTCCCGGACTCCAGACCAGACTGTGATGTAGTTGCGGATGAAGGTGATCTTGTCTGAATGCTTCAAGTACTGCTGGAGGAATGCATTAAAGGGATGCCAGTTGCATAACTACCGTTGTTTTTTTTTTAATTTTAATACGATGTCAAATTAAGTTGCTGCAATTAATTTTTCCGTTGTAAAACAAATGTATATTTTTTTTCTTTGAAACCCTTTATTCACGGTAGATCATATTTTTGTAGACATATGAGAAACAGGGTGTAAAGTTTCCCATCGTCAGAAGGAAGGGCCATCCGCCACAAGCGGGCGTTGTGGCTGGTGGGCTACTGCCCGGCAGTTGTCGGGATTTTGTGTATATGCCAAAGCTGGGAGAATTTTAATACCGCTATGAAGAAAACGTCTATTGTAGTTCGTACGTTGTGCGATAGATGGCGCTATACTTTATACATCTCCCACCACAGGACAACAAAGGCACAAAATTTTAAGCAGCCAAACTAAAAAACTCCTTAAATTTTCATCTATTTATTAAATTATTAACAATTCTCTAATTCCAGGGTAATATTCGCAAGCGTCCAGAGTTCAGGCGACAAGACTTACATGAGGGAAATGATGACGATACAACAGCAATGGCTGCTCGAACTAGCGCCACACTACTATAAGCAGACGTGATAATAAACATAACACCCTTCTTTGTGACCTAACAGTTTTATTTTATATCATTGGATGGCAAACAAGCCGTCGCCCCACTTGATGTTAAGTGGACACCGCTACCTTGACTTGAATTTGTATATGTAACGATGTTTTTTTTTATCTGTTCTAAGCATAAATTTAGGATGTACATTGAAATGTTATTGCTGAATAGTAATGTTACACATTTATCATATCAAATTCCTTTAAATTAATTTACTTAACAAATTGCTGTTTGACTTCTAGTAGACCTAAACTCAATTAGGTAGATGACACCATTAAATAATCATTCCAAGACACAACTTCACAAAAACAAATTGTCTAATTTAGCCCTGAAAACCCGGAGAACTATTCAATAACTATAAAATTAGATTTTTAGTTGCTTTGAAATCAATAAATAGTGAATTGAGATGTCAAAAAAAGTGACGTCATAGTTTAGTATTATCATACAAAATCTATGAGTGAATCGCGTTTTGACAGCTCATAAAAATTACGTCTATCTATTAGTGGTATCATCTACCCAGTTGTAATAATTTAGAAACTTAATTGTTTAATTAAGTGTTGATCTGTAACACAAAATGGCACAAATGCTTTATTTATTTTGCCGAAGATTGCCGAAGATGCCCGAAAATCACCGAAGACTGACGAAGATACCCGATCTGATACTTAGATGGGCGGGAACATAATTTTGCGATAGTTATTACATACTACCCCAAAATTATGTTCCAGCCCATCTGGTACGGATGATAAACTCAAGACGACCATCGATGGATTCCAAGAGGAAACAAAACATCGAATGTGGGGGAATTCAATTTCCCGCGTATTTATGTATCTTATATTGAAACACTGGCTACACTGCTACCCGCGTTTAGTTACGTCTTTGGTTACTGCTCCGCTCCCGTTAGTTGTAGCGTGATGTTCTATACGTATATACCTAACTCTTGGATCATTCTGTATATTGATGAAAATCCGTTGCTTAGTTTAAAAGATCTAAGCGTACAGCACCTCTACCATGAGATGTCATCGAAAAATTACTCGCTAGCGTGCGAACGTGGATCAAATAGATTTCGATAATGCTTGCACCATGAGATTTATAGAGTCTTACGCAGGCGCTAAGGTAAGCTCGATAGATCGTGTCGTATGGCTAACTTCACTCTACTCGTTAGAATGCTTCACTACTTATGTTTTGTTTCTTTCTTTCTCACTAATAAGAAGAGAGAACGGCTCGTAAGCTCAAAATGTAGTATTACGCTATGCTAAAAATGTTAAGACAGTCAATATCACAAAATAAACCGACTAAATAGAAAAGCTCACGGTGCGTGGACTACTTATGGTATTTAGTAGTTTTTTTAATTTTTATTCCTTATAATATGCCACCGTCGTCTATTCAATTTGTAATTTTGTTTGTTGACGTGGTGTCACAGACAGAGCGGCGCACGTTGTATGTTGTGTGCTTTGAAAGTACAATCTATTGTAAATATTCTAATATTTCGGATGATTTAATACAATGAGGACCAGTGTCTCACAGTTTAAATTTTTGATGGATTTCATGGAAAGGCATGTTTCTACTTTCTATGAAATTATTTTAAATCGTAAGGTTACAAAACAACTACCAAATAGTTGTCCTTCATCACAGGTAGATATGCCAAGCCACTTGAAACTTTGAAAGTGTTAGGTAAGTTTAAGTGTATTTTTAGTTAGTTCAAGTGTCTAAAAATACTTAAGACGTGAGCAATGCAATTTATTAAGGAATACTTCTCAATCATCAAAGTTTCTTTAGAGAGTCTGTAAATTTTAATAAACTATCTTTCACTTATATTTTCCAATTTTGTATCCGACATAAATTATCATTTTGGCTTGAAATTCATGTTGTTCACATCGTTGGTCTTCAAATTCAGCAGCCAGTTAGATATTTCATGCTAAATAAGCTCTTACAGACATTATTTTAACTTAAATAGGCTCAAAATCGTATGTAACTTTAATGTAAACATATTTTTCACACGTCAAAATGCTAGTGAGCTACGTAACTACCATCGCAAGCGTATCATTCATTCATTCATTCATTTCATAGATACTGGCCTGTGGACGGTGAGCAATGGGTAGCTCACCGTCCTTACGTTGCATAACGACAGGCCGTGTCGACGGCGCGTTCGTGTTCCACGCGCGCCTCAAAGAGATGTCAGCAAAAGGAAGGGGCCACTGAGGGCCGATGCCTGCCGGGGCTGCGGGTTGTTCGCAAGAGTTACCGCGCCGCCGGAACGCAAAGGGCACAAGAAGGAACATGGGTGGGTTTTAGTCAGTAAAAGTCTGACACTCCCTCCAAGTTATTTGATGATTTCCCACCCACCAAAAAAAAAAAAAAGCGTATCATTCGATAGCGTCTGTCGAATTAGTGAGTCATCGTTCCGTTTTGTATGGCGGCAGCTGAGAAACGTTTGCGACTATCGAATAGGCTACGCTACGTTTTCAACCTATCGAAATTTATTACGCTCATGGTACGAATTTTAATTATTTCTGTGACCGCTTGGGGCGCTATACAATATCTCATACAAATAATTTACGGAGACGCTAGCGAGTTTTGGCTGTGTAAACTCATGGTAGAGGTACAGACGTCGGGAATCGACTTTGTTTTGAGTATTTAGAGATTGTATTGTCTTTGTCATGGTTTTTTCCAGATATCAATTATTTTACATTACTTGCTTATGTACTTAAAATGTTTTAACGTACACATTGAAAATATATACTGTTTTGCTTGTACCAAATAGCTTGTTCCACTTTGTATTGCTTAGATTAATTATGTATTAGTTCGATACTTTACGTATCTTCTTAATTTGAATGTATGATTTTATTTTTCAGAGCTAAAATTTCAAAATACTACATATGTATAGTGCTTTATGTACTATTGGAGCCCTGAACTTTGTTCATTAACAAATATTTTTGCTAGGAATACGATACTAGAGAAGAAGAAATATGATTAATAATTTATATGTGTTACGGCGATGAGACACAGTTGATCTACAATGACTGCAGCGCCATCTATTTCAAAATATAAGAACTATAGTTCAAAAGCTATGTTAGTGCTTATTAGAGCCGTGAGATGTCGCTAGTTGTAAATAAATAATAGTTTTGGTTAAATTACTAGTTAGTTTTAACGCTGAATATTTTTATCATATACCATGAACAAAGAATGGTCAAGAATTGTAGTGTGGAATAGCACATGGGTTTTTATCCCGGAAAAATGTACGGTTCCCATTAACTTTGAAGCGGGCGGAATCTAGTTATTAAAAAAATACTAAGGATCCGTTTAAAAATTTACGCGGGCCTAATTACCTAAAAATATCTTTTTCTCAAAATCAGCTCCTTTCAAAGGATCAAAATCTTTAAAATCAAGAAAGCTATTAAATCTCGGAGCCCTGAACCTCTCAAGTACCTACCTTGTGACTGATAACCAGTCGTGAACTCGCAGACAGACAGACAGACGGTCAAAAACCTAAGTAATAACAGTCTATTATAGGAGATACTGCTAGACTGGTTGGAAGAATGTTACTACAAATAGCTTTGATTGTACAATAATAGTACTTTCAAATACTAGTGGGGGTTAGGAGAAGACGGAGGGGGTATCTATGCCATAAAGAAGTCTTGCCACTACACCGTATAGTATCATGTCATTTTATTTTTTTTAAGGGTGTGAAATTATCTAATGACTTTTTCCGCTATTACCGGAGCGAAAGGAAGTGTGTGTGTGTGTGAAGACTCTTACTGACTAAAACCCATCCATGTTCCTCTTAATGCCTTTGGCGTTCAATGGTCGTGGTGACTCTTTTGAGCAAATTCCGCAACACTAGACTATCCGTACCATACCATGACCGTGCTTTGAACGTATCAGGCAGTGTAAAAAAGGTACGGACTAATATATACTAGAATTTATCAACCGACAATTGTTGACGCTCCGTGCCTGACACGCGACGGTGTTGGTCGATGACGGAACCGTCTAATCGGCATATTGATCTCATACTTTTCCATGTAAAGAATATTTTTAAATGAGTTTGTTTTGGTTAATCAACGTCACATTCGTATAATTTATAGAATTAGTGTAGCTATTTAACTTATTATAATACATTTTTTTTTTCAAGAGTATGTATGGAGTTTCATGCCCATTCTTCTCCATACAAAACTACATTTGGAACAGACAATTAGACTCAATATTAATACTCTTTTTCTTTCTTGTAAATCGGGGGTTCTCAAACTTTTTTGGTGAACCCCTAATGGGTCAACACAATATTTCACGGAGCCCTAAAATAATCATAAATGGTTTTATTTGTTTTTTCATTTTAAATAATAATACTTGACAAATAATATTTGCATGTAATGGGAAGTATGAAAATACTTTTAATTATTTGTTTGATGTTAAGAGATAGTTGAAATCACATGTCGGTTTTTTTTAATGATGACTATTATTTTCACAGCCAGGCTTTATGAAACCCTCGGCTCCGCGGAGCACACTTTGCATATGGTTGTTGTAAATGACGTTCAAAAGTGCCTTATAATTGTCTAATTGAAATAAATGATTTAATTTTGACTTGGACTTTTAGTATTCCCGAATTCTACCGTAAGTGTCAGAAAAGTATGTTGACCCCATCATAAAAACTTTGAGCTACATCTAGGAAAGTAAGTCTACAACCGCCCTGAACTCAACCATAACCAAAGCGATAAACAAATAGGCACACAAGTTTATTTTTACTGCATAGAGACAGTTTACTCTTCAGAGAGAAATAACAACAATGAATGTTTTCATTTTAATCTTTTGACCAGACACGATTTATAGTCGTGCTGAGTTTATCTCTACGACCGATTATAATTAGTCAATTAATTATTTCAATTAATTAAAAATCGCCTGGTATTTTTTTTGCGCATTATTCTTTTATTTTGTTAGTCACCCGGAACTTGTTGTGTAAATGTTTTACTTCATGATAAAATGATAAAAGCGAGAAAGTGTGAATGGATGTTTGTTAGTTACTCTGTGTGAAGGAGCTCATCCGGGGAAGTACTATCACCAGACATTGCTATCACAAAGCAGCGTTCCTGTTTAACCTTTTGACCGCCGCGTCAAAAAAGCAAAAACGTGCCCTCGGCGCCAAGCTACGAATTCATCCTTTAACACCTACAAAATAGTAGTGAGTTCGGAATTATATCGATGTTGTTTTACGAGTCTTATTTACGTTTAAACGTCTGTCATGTGATCGTGACCGTGGCGTGCTGGGCACATTTTGGTTTGTCATCTATACATGACTGCGGCGGTCAACAGGTTAAAGGGTACGGGTGCCGGAGTAATTACACAATCATGGGACATTTCATGATTTTAACTTTGTTTTTGGGACGGCAACGCATATGCAAGGCCTCTGGATTTGCATACGTCTATGGGCAACGGTGACCACTTATCATCAGGTGGGCCTGTTATCAAATTTTTTGTTCACCATAGGAATTTTTTGGATTTGGGTGAATTCTTACGTGTACATAGATAAAGCAATATAGTAAATAATATTTAATTAATGAAAAGATACATACTACCGGTAACGACTAAGTTCCGTGAATTATGTCAACATATCTATATCTACAGGCCGCTTCATTAAAACCATATTATTTCAGCTTAATTAGCCATTGTATCCAATTAAAATTTAATTAAGCATAATTGTGGCACGTTCGTGACTGTTCTTGAAATCTTCGAATTTCATAACCTTTACGAAACGCGTCTTATTCCTTACATCATAATAATATTACCTAAGTATTTATCTATAAAAATAAAAGTGACATTGGCTGATACCTTAGTCTGACAAGGTCATCACCGTCATCGACTGTGAAACGAGATGATTTCTTTTAATACTTCTAGATTTTTCGATGTTAGGCTACCTCATCGCGGAAGGCGTGTAGGTACTCTTCCAGGGTTCCCGGCGATGGTAAGTGGCGGAAGGGAACACTACTGGTGGATTTAAGTCAGCAAGAATTTTGTACCAAGATCCCACCCCCAAGGCGGCTGACATCCGTGAGGATTTTCCACCCCAGAACAAAAAAAGAACGCTAAGGTTACCTCAGCTCTCCCCCTAACCTGAGGAGGCCGCAAAAACGGACCGGCACCAGTCAGGAACGCGGAAGGCGCGTACGCTTCCAGGATCCCCGACGCAAGTAAGGAAATGGAACACGGCTTGTTTTTAGTCAGTAAGAGTCCGACACACTCCTCCGAAGCCTCTAAGCGGGGGAATGTATAATAATACATACCATCACGCCTTCATCTCCAAAGGGTTAGGCAGAGGTGTACCAATGTACACCCATAGTTCGCCGGTATGTTTAGGTCCCATATAATAGGAGTCGAGCCTATTGCCATTAACCGGGCACAAATCCTAACTCCGAGCTGCTACTGAGAATTTCATAGAAAAACCCAATAACACTGCTCGACCTGGGAATCGAACCCATGACCTCTAGCGTAGCAGTTGCGCTTAGAACCACTAGGCTAACGAGGCAGTTGAATGTATTATAATGTTTGGGAATAGAAGCCTCTTAGTAAACTAACCTACCACTCAATTAAATCTAACCCGGACTAAAAATAGCCATCCAATCATCACAAATAAACATTACCTACATAAATAGCTGTTTATCTGAACGCAATTACCCGTAGTTAATATATTATTAACTTAATAAGAACAATATCAACAAACATGTCAAAGACTCGGGTCAAGCGCACCTGTTTTACGACGCTCTGTTTATTTCCACGAATCGGGCGGATACAGTAACCTATGTATAGGTAGGTGCTGTCATCATAACTAAGATTGTACCTAATATTCTCCAGACTTTCTGATCCCTAAGATACAGGCACCGCCTAGTTTGGGGACCACCGTTTTTACTAAAAATTCGGACTGCTAATATATATTTTTTAATATTATGTTACCCTAACAATATAAGCCGGCGCCGCGGGTTCTTCGAAAGAGATGCCGGCCGCCGGAAAGCAACGGGCACAAGAAGGAACATGGATGGGTTTTAGTCAGTAAAATCTAACACTCCCTCCCGCCCTGGGCAGGGCAAAAGGAATTTATTTGATGATTTCCCATCTAAAAAGAGTAATAAAAAAACCTGGGTAGGTAACATAAGGAACGTTTGTAACAATTTTTAATAAACTTTATTTTTACCGACTTCGGTCATGGCGATCAATCTCAATGGTGACTAGCGAGACACATTTCAAATTTGTCTCGGTGATGGCAACGCATTTGCAAGGGCTCTGGTATTGCAAATGTCTATAGGCAGCGGCGACCACTTAACATCAGGTGGGCTTGTTTGCCATACAATGATATAAAAAAATAAATACTTATAGACACGTAAGTACGCAGGAGATATTATAGTGGGTGAGCAAACACAGGTGCACCCCTTCTTCCCTCACTCTCATAGTTCGATGGGATGGCAATCCGTCACAACCAGGAAAGAGATCAGGAGCAGAACCAACGGCTTTACATGCTTTCCGAGACATCCCCCTGCGTCTGAGAAATTCCTGATAGAAAAACCCAATAGCACTTTTTAATCGGCCTGGGAATCGAACCCAGGACCACGCTAAACAGTTGCACTTACCACCATAATACCAACGGGGCAGTATGAGCACTCTAATATAACTGCCCCGTTGTTCTCACGTGGAGTAATGGCACAAATTCCCAGGATGGGCAAAGAGTTTTTGGGATTTTCTGTTAAGATTTTTTCAGCAGCAGCCCGGAGTATTGACGTTGGTGGTGTTACACCCCCGGGCTCATGCCTCGGAAAGAACGTAAAGCCGTGCCTGTTCTCCCCTCAGTCGTGTCGGATTGCTGTCCCATCGGACTATGCAATTTTTTTGCAATGCTGTTTATAGATATTATTATTAATTTGACAGTATTAGAAATGAATTTAAACATTAGATTATAAATCATAAATACAGGATCAGTCACAAGAAATTGGTCAAGATAGTTACATAGCATTTGTCTATAAAAAAATAATCTAGATTGCGTCCAGTTCCAAGTATGAACCTTCTTACCGTACCTACTTGCTCGCACGTTACATTACTTTGAGACGATAATAATTACGCAAAGTCAACTAAATATAAATCAAAATAACAATATCACGCTGAAGGCCAAGATTAAATGATAACAGAATGATAATAGTTATACAAGTATTATCAACCGTCTAGCAAGATCATGAGAAACTCGGACGATTTGTAAACAAACGTAGGTGCTTGTATAATACATAATAAGTAAAACATAAAACAGCTGACAATGTATGCCTTATCTTCGTAGAAAGAGATATTTACTTTTGAAAGAGTAATAGGACCAATGCTTCGATCAACAAACATCGAAGGACCAAAGATAGATTCTATTTTTAAATGTCGTGGTGGCCTAGTGGTTCAAACGCTCCTCTCATGCCTGTGGTTGTGGGTTCGGTCCCAGGTGTGTACACCGATAAGCTTTTTCAATGTATATGTACATTCTAAGGTTTTAATGGATATCATTGATATTGGTGGGGGGAAAACATAGTAAGGAAACCTGGACTTACCTATTTACTTACTAGTACTACTCGTATAATAATGCCGATGACATTTTTTGGTGGTTTTTATAAACGCGCTGATCCTGAAACTGCAAGTTGGATAGTAGAAAAAATAGATTTATATATGGCTAACGGCGCTAACGGTAGCGGAGAAGTAATCAAAGACATAACGTGAGTAAATCTGCGTTGTATTGCTATTAAAATATAAATATTTACCTCAATAAACGAAGTAATATTGATTATGGGTTCATAATGATTCTTCATCTTTATATTTTTAAGACCATTTATGTACATTATGGAACGCAATGAATTATTAAGTATTGAGTGATATGTTAATAATACAAATTGTGTTTTAATCAAGTAGATAGAACCACGCGTGACTTTCATGGTGTTCATCACTACATCTGCCAACCCCTTGGTAAGAAACAGGCGTGGTAATATTGTGCTGTCTCAAACATTATTATCAATCGTTTATCAAGATTTCAACGAAGACCTTCCTCTAAGATATGACCGTGTGAGTCAATATATCTTGAGGTTAAGTATTTGCACCCGGAGTTGAGACGCGGACTTTGCCGCCCATCCTTATCAATTTATTCGTTATTTTGTTTGTGAAAAATATCTTAAACAAGTACTTACACGTACCTACTTACCTACCGTGTAATGATGTTACCTGTCATGTGATTGATTAGAGTAAAAGTCAAATAATAAACACGAAAGTTTGTGATGATGGATGGACATTTTCTTACTCTTTCACGCTTAAACGGCTGAACAGAATTAGCTGAAATTTGGCATAAATATAGAATTTGATCTAGGTTTTAACACCTAGGTCAAAGTCAAAGTCAAAGCATTTACCTATTTCAATTAAACCATTTACAGACACTTTTAAATTGTGAAGGAATCTATTAGTTACTCAAAAAGTTAAAGCTACTTGCTGATCGTTTCAAAACGTAGAAACAAAACCGAACAAGAAACTACATGGACACTCTTTAGGATATTTTTGGTCCTGTCTCTGTGTCTCTGTGTTTTCGTGGGATAATTTAGGACTGTCTAAATTCTGCGGCCTCGAGCAAAAGTTTTTAGGATATTATAGAAGTATGAATTAAAAGCTTCAGTGAATGATTCGCACCCACGCAACCTGTCCTGCGCCAGAATAAGACTGCCAGTCCACAGAAGCAGAGCGACGCTGCGAAGCGGAGAAACGAAGAAATATTAACCAAATACTATTGCTTAACTGGGTTGGACCGAAAACTTAATCTTATTGGTTACTATTTGACTTCTGTGGACAGGCAGCCTCAAGCCTTGTGATTCATTGCAAACATGTTGCTGCAACATTCTTGTTGCAATAACAGCTTGTATTTGCCTTGATTGTGGGTAATGGAGAATGGATCGGGTTCTTGAATGAGATGAATACATTTGACGGTACGGGTGGCGCATTGGCCGAACAATTGGACGTAACAAATTTTGTGCCTTTTATTGTTTGGGTTCTGGTTGATTGTGTATGTGAGTTTATATATCTATTTGTAAATGCAAACACAATACCTACACAAGAAAAAAATATAGTGTAGGGCAAATATTAGAAAAATAAAAGAAAAAAATCGTTCAAGTGCTAGACGGACTCGCGCACGAAAGGTTACCATTATCTATAAAAACGGCAATACAAATTAGAAAATCACGTTTCTTGTATGGGAGCCCCCTTAAATATTTGTTTTATTCTGTTTTTTAATATTTGTTGTTATAGCGGCAACAGAAATACATCATCTGTGAAAATTTCAACAGGCTAACTAACACGGTTCGAGAGACGGACGGACGGAGTGCGGAGTCTTAGCAATAGGGCTCCCGTTTTACCCTTTGGGTACGGAACCCTAAAAATTGAGGTTTTTTTCGATGAGATAAATATTATTAAAAAAAAATTAGGCAATTGTGCCAGATAACCTAATCAGTAGGTAGACGGTGCCCTCTAAGACGTAATGGCACAGATCCTAATCCGGCAAAACTGATAACGATAACAGATATCATCAGGTGTAAATGTATTAATCCCAAAACTCGTGTAAATGGACAATCTTTATCCGTCGGTCTGCACTCGGCAAGGTTTCAAGAAATAGGTACCTACGCAAGGCGAGGCTTCCATACTTTTCAATTTTTTTTTCTTCAAAATTTCGGAACAACACCTTTTTTTAAAATCATTGGATAACAAACAAGCTAGGGCCCACATGATGTTAAGGTCACCGCTACCTACACCGCGGCAAATCGCCGCTCAGCGGATTAACCTACGGCTCGATCTCATCGCGACACGGGAAGAGCGACTGTCGCAACCCCGTGCAGGGCTTGCCTTAATAGTGGCGGTAAGTCCCTTCTTTGAGGAGTGGCTAGAGAGGCGCCACGACGCCCTCACCTACGGCCTGACGCAGGTTTTTACTGGACATGGGTGTTTTGAGAGGTTTTGAGAGGGATAATGTGTATTTTAGTCACTATAAGACTGACACTCCCTCCCGAAAAAAAAAAACCGCTACCTATAGACATCTGCAATACCAGAGGACTTGCAAATGCGTTGCCATTCCAAATGTCTCATGTGCCTGTAATTACACCGGAACACAGCAACGCTGCTTTGCGGCAGTAATAGGTATGGTGGTAGTACTTCCTCAGAGGAGATCCCTCACAAACAGCTCTACTAATACTAGCTACTTTACCGCCGTTAAAATATGGCACATTCAATAGTGTCTACTACGTAGGTACTTCGATTTTGTCAGAAGGCGAAAGTACTCATAAATATGAACAACTTTTATTACAGGAACAACAAAATCAAAATGTTTCTTCCAAAAAAGCACTCATGACCAAAACGTTGGTTTTATTGTGAAATTTATTCATATTTATAAGTAGGAATTTCAACATACCATGACGCCGGTATTCTCCAAAGGGTTAGGTAGAGGTGTAACAATGTACACCCACAGTTCGCCGGTATGTTTAGGTCCCATGTAATAGGGGGCGAGCCTATTGCCAATAACCGGGCACAAATCCTAACTCCGAGCTGCTACTGAGAATTTCATAGAAAAACCCAATAATACTTTTTGCTCGACCTGGGAATCGAACCCAAGACCTCTAGCGTAGCAGTCGCGCTTAGGACCACTACGCTACCGAGGCAATTCAAATCCAGAAAAAATGGCAAGTATATTTAAAAGCTAGCCCATATAGTCTTACTGCAGGTATTTTATATACATCATCAAACAAAACGATAAAAGGTTTGACGATAAAAGTGTTAATATCAGAAAAATAATATGGAAAAATAAGAAATGTCTGTTTCGACTTCCCTCTTACCAAAATTTACCCTTCGTGTCTGGGACATTTTACACTTTTTTTTCTATAAATTTTTGCCCCTAACACTAAGAATTTCTGACTCTCACATACACAAACAACCAGACCTGCAACAACTACCAGTAGGCTACTCAAAAATGTTTCCATGCAGTAATCGAACTCGTGACACGTAGTGCAGGAGCCAATCGTTTAGCCACTACGCCAACCATGTCTTCTTGGCCTACTTAGCCTAAGCCAATGGTAATTTCCAAATTGATACGAGTATTGAATGATTTGTTATAATCTATAGGTACTAATATTATAAAGAGGAAAGATATTTAGGGTTCTGTGTTCTCTGTGTTCTGTTCTCCGCTTTCCGTCCGTCCGTCCGTCTGTCACCAGGCTGTCTCTCATGAATCGTGATAGTTGGAGAGTTGCAATTTTCACAGATGATGTAATTCTGTTGCCGCTACAGCAACAAATAGTAAAAAAAAACACAACCGCCTTCATAAACTCAAAAGTGAAAAAATAACGTTAGTCTTGGAAGTCGGCGGCTTTTGTTCTGTTTGTTGTATGGTATCGCCACCGACTTCAAAAGCTAAAGTTATTTTTTCACTTTTAAGTTCTTTAACTGCCTCGTTGGCCTAGTGGTCCTAAGCGCGACTGCTACGCTAGAGGTCATGGGTTCGATTCCCAGGTCGAGCAAAAAGTGTTATTGGGTTTTTCTATGAAATTCTCAGTAGCAGCACGGAGTTTGGATTTATGCCCGGTTAATGGTAATAGGCTCGCCCCCTATTACATGGGACCTAAAACATACCGGCGAACTGTGGATGTACATTGTTACACCTCTGCCTAACCCTTCGGGGAATATAGGCGTGATGGTATGAGTTCTTGAAGGCGGTTGTCTTTTTTAAATAAATAAATAAAAATCATTTATTTCAGACCGTGGTCCATATTAAGTTAGTAACAATCAGACTTATAAACTATGTTAGTACAATATAAAACTAATGAAAAACAACAACAATTAAAACCTGAGGGCTCCCGACGAGGTTTCACAGGTAATGTGTACCCTCGTCCAGTGCCTCATAATGGGACAGTCGGCATCCAGTCGTTCTGCCACTACCCTCAGGAGGCTGTTGGGACTGCCCCGCACGCGCCGCATCAGGGAGCCAATTCTTTTGCGCAGTATAGCATGGAAGCCATCTATCTGGGCTACCGAAAACATCCCTGATGCACTACAGTAGCGTGGCAGCCCCATCAACGCCCTGAATGCAAAAAAAAAACGTTTTTATTTTTAACTTTTTAGTGTCAACTTCCTGTCATCCAAATTCATGAAAGAACAGTCATTCTATGTAAATTAACAAGATACCACTTTAAAGTCGAAAGCAGAATACGCAAATTCGTTAACTTGGATGTCAATTTTTTTTTATGTATTTTATTTTTCTTACCAAACTTCTTATCCAATTTCTATAAATATATAAGGACCACCTCTGTATGACCCATCAAACAACCATACATATTTATGCGATAGCAGCAATCGCGGTTGATTTTCTGTAATTTTTTGAGGAGTTCCGTTGTCTGACTCCGGAGGCCATCATCAGATCTATAAGAAATTTAAATGGGACCATTTCGGAATAAACCCATTTCAAACAAAAAAAATTGCAAATTCGTTCACATACGATAGAGTAAATATAAACATCCGAATGGATAACCTCCTCCTTATTGAAGTCGGTTAAAAACAGAATAAAACAAATATTAAAGGGGGGCTCGCTCCCATACAACAGACATGATTTTTTTGCCGTTTTTATAGATAATGGTACGGAAACCTACGTGCGCGAGTCCGACTTGCACTTTGCCGGGTTTTGTTTGTTTGTACCGAATAAGCTCTGAAACTACTGGACCGATTTTAACCATTTTTTTATTAATATATAGCTACATTATTCCTGAGTAACAAAGGCGTAACATCACGCTACAATACAAGGGGTGGAGCAGTAACCGAAAACTTACCGTGGGTGAAATAAGCCACGTGGACGAAGTCGCGGGCGGAAGCTAGTACGAAGTAGTTATAATTTTTTTGTCATTTTTGTGAAAAATCGTTCCTACACTTGTTTACCTATATAATTTTATGTTAAACTGCCCCGTTGGTCTCGTGGTGGCGAGCACGGCTGCTGAGCGTGGGGTCCTGTGTTCAAGTTTCAGGTCGGACAAAAAGTGTTATTGGATTTTTCCATTAGAAATTTCTCAGTAACAGCCCGGAGTTTGAAAATTGGTGGTGTGACACCCCCGTGCCTCAGAAAGCACGTAAAGCCGTTGGTCCTGCGCCTGATCTCACCCCGGTTCTGTCGGATTGCGTCCCATCGTACTATGAGAGTTAGGAAAGAGGGAGTGCACCTGTGTTTGCGCACACACTTGTGCACTATAATATCTCCGGCGTACTTGGTTAGTCTGAATAAAGATTAGCCGCCGTGTCCGGAATTGGTCTGGAGAATACATAGCATGTAGATTAGGATTTATGTAAGTGGGTCATGTTTATTTTCGATTGGGATAGATTATATTTAGCTACGTGACATACATAATAAAGTGTAGGCAAAAAGGCACCTATCTACGTCTTGGCAAAAAGATACGGGGGCATCTACAAATCTCCATTACCTACTTTTTATTATCAATTATTAATTATTTTGGCATTGACATAAACGTAGGAAAACATCGTGAGGCAACCTGGACTTATATTCTTGACAAGCTACTGCCCGTGGATTCGTCTACGCTTTTTTTTTACCAGCATTTATTTATTTATTTATTAGGGATAAAAAACAGTAGTACAATAACATATTATAGACTTAAAATAATAGCACTTATTGTACGACCAACACAATTATCCACTGATCACTAGCTTACAAAGAGAGATTTATGCTACGTGCGTTAAATACATTAAATAAGATTAAAAAAATCAACGATAACGGACGTTTAAGTTACATAGAAGTATAAAAAGTAAAAAAAAAAAACATTCAAAAACAAAGAAACTAAATTAAGAAGTAGATATAATTTCGACTACAAAATCTCTAAATTTGTTTGCGGAGAGGTTAAATATGTCAATGCTCTCAAATTTATTATTATAAGAGTCCACAAGTTGACGTAGAGGTGCATTAGAGTGACAGATACGGCTGGTATTAGTGGACAACAAACGGTATGGGCGCGATTGTCTGCGCACCACTGTTCTTGGAACAAATTGGAAGCATTAATTTATTAATCCTTGATGGTTAAGGATTGCAAAAAATATTACAATAACAGAAAGACAATAGGATATGTTTGAAGGTACCCTTGGCTTACGCGCGGATGAAGTGTCTTACAAACAAAAAAATTAAACAAACAAACGTTACCTTTTTATATTAGTAAGGCAGAGGTGTGCCAATGTACACCCGCAGTTCGCTGGTATATTTAGGTCCCATATAATAGTCTAGTCTATTCGGCACAAATTCTATAAACATTACACAAATCATCAATAAAACATTATAAATTACAATTTGACTACAAAAAGATAAAACGCAATATATTATAATATATTTCATCTTAATCTAAATTTAGGTTTGGATCCGCAGTGCTAAACATGCAGCCTGATCCAGTACCTCATTATTGGGCAATCCAGATCCAAATCCATCATCCACGCTAACAGCTGAAGGTAGCTGTTGGAACTGCCTCGTACGCGGCGCATCAGAGACATAGGACAAATAATAACAACAACATTATGTAATGATGAAGAAGCTAGCAATAGGTTCAGTAGCCGCCAGGAGTCGTGAGCACAAATGTCAAGTTCATATTTGGGCTTTTTATTTTTTTTGGGGGTTGGGAAATCATCAAATAACTTCTCCCGCCCTTAGTGTCAGGCTTTTGCTGACTAAAACCCACCCATGTTCCTTCTTGTGCCCTTTTCGTTCCGGGGGCGCGGTATCTCTTACGAACAACCCGCAGCCCCGGCAGGCATCGGCCCTCAGTGGCCCCTTCTCTATGCTGACATCTCTTTGAATCGCGCGTCGACACGGCCTGTCATTATTTACACGTAAGGACGGTGAGCTACCCATTGCTCACCGTCCACAGGCCCGTATCTACGGTGGCCGGGAGTCGTCTCGCGGCTCCCGACATCCTGAGCGTCTACCGCGGCGGCTGGGACGTGAGAACCTTTGTCTCAGCCGTCCCGCCGCCTCCTTCTCCAGCATTACTGCCTCACAGAAGGAGGCGACTGCATCCCATTCCCTCTCGCTCCAGACCATGGCTTGCACCAGGGCCGGACGCAAGAGTTCGCCGCCGCCGATGGCCGCCACGAGGACTCGGCGATGTTCCGCCCAAGCGGGGCACACCGCCACGGTGTGCTCCACCGTATCCTCGGGGCGATCCACACAATGGTGACACCCGGACGTTTCCTCCCGCCCGATGAGGTGCTGGAACCTCCCGAAACACCCGTGTCCGGCGACAGGCGGTAGGTGAGGGCGCCGTGGCGCCTCTCCAACCACTCCTCAAAGAGGGGACCTACCGCCTCTATTAAGGCGTGCCCATCTTTTTTGGGCTACTGTAAAGTTTTTTATCAGGTATTTCACAACAACAAGGAATTCCAAACAACACATTTTGTTATTTTCTCTTGTTTTCGACCGCTTCAACTTAAATTATCGCACGGGCTTGTGTTAGTCAACATATCATTAAAATTATATTAATAGCAATACCTACACGCCTGCTTACTACATTTATTTCTATAACTAGCTTTGGACCGTGTCTTCGCTTTAGTTTTTAATACTTTGCCCCACCTTAGAAATTTCTTCTGTATCGTGGGTGCGTTTATAAACATATAAACTCACATACACAAGCAGACCCGGCAACTATCTGAAGGCCATACAAATAATTGTTTCGTGACACTTATTGCTCAGCCACTGCGCCAACGTGTCTTCAGCAGCAAGTTATTTTTGTAATCCTAAGCAAAACAGTAGTATTTTCTGGGTGAAAGGTATCCTATGTTCTTTTTGGCAAATGTCTGTCCTATGGTATTATGTTAAATTTCATGATGATGACCACGCCTGTATCCCCCGAAGGGTTAGGCAGAGGTGTACCAATGTACACCCACAGTTCGCCGGTGTGTTTAGGTCCCATGTAATAGGGGGCGAGCCTATTGCCATTGACCGGGCACAAATCCTAACTCCGAGCTGCTACTGAGAATTTCATAGAAAAACCCAATAACACTTTTTGCTCGACCTGGGAATCGAACCCAAGACAAACAAATTTTATTAAACTTACTTATTCACTTTATACTACCTCACTATTCATTTTATACTACCTTTTTCCGCAATTTTGTCCGCGTTCATTTTTTATACTGACACCAACCATATATCATGTTTTATTTATAAAAAAAAAATGTTAATCCCTGATAATGTAGTTTTCCTTAAGTGAAAGAATTAAAAAATCGCTTGAGACGTTTTTGAGTTTATCCATTACAAACAAAAATACAAATCTATTCTCTTTATTCTTAGTTAGGATTACTTATTTATTTTTTTGATTAGATAATTAATTATAATAATATTTTGTAGGCGTGTTTTTCTTGGTCTAATGGGGTCATATTTAGATATGAACTTTGAAGATATGTTTTTAATTATGTGTTTGGTGTAAAGGGCGCGAATTCCGGATTAATTAGAAAAAAAAACCGCCATTTTCGTTGTAATTAACATGCCATCACGCCTGTATCCCCCGAAGGATTAGCAGAGGTGTACCAATGGACACCCACAGTTCGCCGGTATGTTTAGGTCCCATGTAATAGAGGGCGGGCCTATTACCATTAACCGGGTACAAATCCTAACTCCGAGCAGCTACTGAGAATTTCATAGAAAAACCCAACACTTTTGGCTCGACCTGGGAATCGAACCCAAGATCTCTAGCGTAGTAGTCGCGCTTCTACGGGCCTGTGGACGGTGTACGGGCCTGTGGACGGTGTACGGGCCTGTGGACGGTGTACGGGCCTGTGGACGGTGTACGGGCCTGTGGACGGTCTACGGGCCTGTGGACGGTTTACGGGCCTGTGGACGGTTACGGGCCTAACGATGCATAACGACAGGCCGTGTCGACGGCGCGTTCGTGTTCCACGCGCGCCTCAAAGAGATGTCAGCAAAAGGAAGGGGCCACTGAGGGCCGATGCCTGCCGGGGCTGCGGGTTGTTCGCAAGAGATACCGCGCCCCCGGAACGCAAAGGGCACAAGAAGGAACATGGGTGGGTTTTAGTCAGTAAAAGTCTGACACTCCCTCCCGCCCCGCCCAGGGCGGGAGAAGTTATTTGATGATTTCCCACCCACCAAAAAAAAAAAAAAAAGTAGTCGCGCTTGAGACCACTAGGCTAACAAGTTTCTTTGTAATTGTTATTGTAATAATACACCGAAGTATTCAACTAACCTCTGCCCGTGACTTTGTTTGATTGCAGTTCCGCTCCCGTGTGTTGTAGCGTGATGTTTATATGGTTCAGTTTTGCATCCTCGCCTCGTCTTTCAGGACGTTGTCATAAAAGACATAAATAATCCAATAAAATACCGACACTGGTCAGTAATTAATGAATTGTTTATTGTTTTTAGGGTTCCGTACCCAAAGGGTAAAACGGGACCCTATTAGTAAGACTTCGTTGTCTGCTCGTCCGTCTGTCCGTCTGTCACCAGGCTGTATCTAATGAACCGTGACAGTTAGACGGTTGAAATTAAAAAAAAAAGTATTTAAGGGGGCTCCCATACAACAGACATGATTTTTTTTGGCGTTTTATAAATAATGGTTTGGAACCCTTTGTGCGCGAGTCCGACTCGCACTTGTCCGGTTTTTTTTAATTGTTTATATTTAGCCCTACTTCAACATATCTCTTTTCAAGAACAGAATCACCCCGTGACGTATACGGTAGGCAGTTTCTCGCAAATATATCACTGAGCGTGTGCGGGTTCATCGCCCGGCCCACTTAAATCAAGCGGCAAGAATGGCTGGTTCAAATTCGATAATATTCTCCAAAAAAAAAGCCAAACCCTGTTTAACCGCCTCGTTAGTCTAGTGGTCCTAAGCTTGACTGCTACGCTAGAGGTCTTGGGATCGATTCCCAGGTCGAGCAAAATGTGTTATTGGGTTTTTCTCTGAAATTCTCAGTAGCTGCTCGGAGTTAGGATTTGTGCCCGGTTAATGGCAATAGGCTCGCCCCCTATTACATGGGACCTAATCATACCAGCGAACTGTGCGTGTACATTGTTACACCTCTGCCTAATCCTTCGGGGAATACAGGCGTGATGGTATGATATCTTTCCTTTAGATGTTCGGAAAACCAGCTAGGTCTAGGTAGTGTCTAATATTTCCAAAACTACTTTATAGTCATACTGCAGGTAATTAACTTGAATACACCATCAAGATAACGGCTTTAATTTCAATCCAACTACTCGTATACTAATATATTAAAGCTAAAAGATTGTTTGTTTAAACGCGCTAATCTCTGGAACTAATAGTCAAATTGGTAACATTCTATTTGTATATGATAGGAAGATTCATGCGGAATAACATACCATCACGCCTGTATTCCCCGTAGGGTTAGGCAGAGGTGCATCAATGTACACACACAGTTCGACAGTTCGCCGATATGTTTAGGTCCTATGTAATAGGGGGCAAGCCTATTGCCATTAACCGGGCACAAATCCTAACTCCGAGCTACTACTGAGAATTTCATATAAAAACCCAATAACACATTTTGCTCGACCTGGGAATCGAACCCAAGACCTCTAGCGTAGCAGTCGCGATTAGGACTACTAGGCTAACGAGGCAGTTAAAATTAGGTCAATAATGAATAAATACTTTTTTTTTTAGTTGATTATTATATGTTTTACAGTACCATTTCAGAATACACCTCTTTCAAAGAACGGAATCGCTCCATTGCTTATGTGGTAGGCAGTGCCACGCATATATCTTTGTGTGCGTGTGGGTTCATAGACCCACCTGCCTAAATCAAGCAAGATGTTCGAGTTCGAATTTCGTATTCGAATCACCATAAAAAGTCTATTTATTTTACTATTGATTTGTGGTAAGAATCACTAGCTTATCTAGTTACCTCATTGAATTAGACGTAGATGCAATCTTGCACCTTATATAATAAAGAATTAAGTAATTTCTGCTTTGCCTTTCCTCTTTCATTTATTACCCTTCACGCTAGTCGGGAGTATGACCCTTAAACATAAGAATTACCCCGACAGACGAGTATGACTCGCCTTTGTATGGCGTTCAGGTCAATGGCTTTAAACAGATATTTTTAGCTGCGCTAGTTCACGTTGTTAGATAATAATAATCTCCTTGTACGTGCATTTCTGAACGTAGTGATTGCAAAAATACTAACAAAAATTTTGTAAACAACAACAGTCATATGTCATTGACCTTCCAAGGAGCAGCCGGCTTCTTACAATAAACTGACTTTAGCGATTTCGAGTGTGAATGTTGTTACTGATTTGGATTACGGATTTATATGGTCGCAATAACAATCGAATAATTTAGAATATTATCAGCCTATTTGTCCTACAGCAGGACAAAGGCCTCTTCTCTTACAGAGAAGGCACGAGAATTGATCACCGCGCTTGGTCAAGGCGGATTGGCGATTTCAGACTTATTATCATTATCATCATATTAGCCGCAGGACGTCCACTAATGGACATAGGCCTCTCCCATAGATTTCCAAAAGGTCCGGTTGGAAGCGGCCTGCATCCAGCGTCTTTCTGTGGTCTTAATCAAGTCATCTCTCCACTTTGTGGGTGGACATATATCTAAACTAATAATATTATAAAGAGGAAAGTTTTTATTGTTTGTTTGTAATGAAAAGGCTCCGAAACTACTGTTCCGATTTTAACCATTGTTTCACCAGTATATAGCTACATTAATCCTGAGTAACATAAGCTATATAAAATTACGCTAGGACCCACGGGAGCAGAGCAGTCACCAAAGACGTAACGCGGGTGAAATATGCCACGCGGACGAAGTCGCGGGCAGTTCGCTAGTTCAATAATTCCTTTTGTAAGTAGCCTTTTACCCATCATGTGGCAGATATGAGTGTCAACGCCGGGAGGGGACGTCCTAGAAAGACCTAAACTGACCTTATTGGTGAGGTTCTTCAGAAAGGTCAGATGCGTAGAACTTGCAACCGTCGTGCTTGTATGAACAGATGTATGAACGTGGACGAGGCGAAAGGAGTATGTAAGGATCGTAGCAGGTGGGTTCAGGTGGCGGTGCAGGTGGGGTTCTGTGGTTTCTGTTTACCCTCATGGGATAAAGGCGTGAGTTTATGTATGTATGTATTATTTAATATAAGTCCAGGTCAAGATGGCCTAGTGGTTAAGGCGCCTGTCTCTCATGCATGAGGTTGCTTGCGGGTTCGATACCGGGCATGTACCAAAGTGACTTTTCAATTCATATGTACTTTCTAAGTTTATCTTGGATAACACTGATATCGGTGACGGAAAACATCGCGAGGAAAAATAAATGAAAATTACAAATTAAAGTAATCCCTTTAATTTGTACTTTTATTTTATTATCTTACCAATTTTCTTTTCGTATGGGTAATTATCGAATGACTTCCCTCGCCCTAGGCGGGCCGTAAGGATGTGTCCACCTGTTTGAAGCGCGCGTGGAACACGTGGACACGGTATGTCGTTATGCAACGTACGTACGGTAAGCTACCCATTGCTCACCGTTCACAGGCCCGCCTCTACGGTGGCCGGGAGTCTACTCGCGGCTCCCCACGCCCAGAGCGTCTCCCACGGTCGGCTGGGACGGGAGGCTCTCTGCCTCAACCGTCCTGCCACCTCCAATTACCTCACCAATAAGGTCAGGGAAGGTCTTTCTAGGGCGTCGCCTCCCGACGTTGCTACTCACATCTGCCACATAAATCCCTTTTGCTAGTCGCCTTTCACTCATCTTCTCAACATGACCAAACCATCTAAGCATACTCTTTCCAACCTTTGTCACTACATCCTCTTTTAACCCGCAACGTTCTCGTAGAGCCTCATTCCTCACTCTGCTCAAATTCACTTTTAATATAGTTATCTAACATAACAGGTAGGCTTCGTATTTTTGGAGATTTTGACGTAAGTATTGTTTGGAAATAAAGATAACGTAATTGCTTTAGCATCGCACGATATTGCCTCACCGGTCTTTATCTTTTCGTTACTCAACCCGGAATCGAACCACCGATCTTTGCGTCGTTAGTGGCTAAGAAGGTTATCGCCACATGACTACCTACCGGTGTTAACGAAAATTGAAGGTTATTTGGCGTTACGTTGATAAATATCATACGATGGAACACAATCTTTAATTAAGTACTTCATTTATGAAATTAAAGATTTTTAAGAGATGTTTCTAAGATTGTGAGGTTCCTCAGAAAGTTCGGGTGCGAAGTACTTGTAACCGGCTTGCTTGTACATAGGTGTCGTTCTGTAATTTTGCCTACCCCTATGGGAAAAAGGCGTGAGTTTATGGTTGTATTGTAACCGGCACAAGTCGTAAGCACAAATTTTCCTCCCGCCCGATAATGTGCAGGAACCTCCCGAAACACCCATGTCAGGTGAGGACTTGCGTCAGGCTGTTGGTGAGGACGTCGTGGCGCCTCTCTAGCCACTCCTCAAAAAAGGGACTTACCGCCTCTATTAAGGCGAGCCCAACACGTGGTTGCGACAGTCGCTCTCTCCATGTCGCCATGAGATCCGAGTCGGAGGTCAGTCCGCTGGGCGGAGATTTGCCGGATCTTCTACCCCGGCTTAGTACAACCGTGCGCCATTCATACAGGCATGCGAGGACCAACGCCTCCAGATCCCATGGCAAAGTACCATGGGCACTCTCATCTTCTTCCTGCACTTAGGAAGAAGATGAGTGTTAGTGACAGAACTCTATTGTCTCTCCAGTTAGATTTTACGGTATAGCGTTGTAGCAGTTATTGATAGCAACTTTGTAACTCCACGTTGCCATTCACCAATTATAATGTCTTATAGGGTTGCCACGTAAATGATTTAAGTGCATAAGTACTTACTGTTGTAGTCCAAGTTATCATGCTGCGTGTGGCGGGTTCCATTACCGAAATTATGAGATTTTATGTCTGTAAACGCGCTTATTGCACAAGATAATTTTTTAGGCAGCGGAAATGTCTTTTTATGAAAATAAATGTGTTTTTGTTTGGCAACACAGCGCCATGTATGTACTCTCCATACCAATGTTGTTTAGTCATAGTTTACATACATAACATACCATCACGTCTGTATTCCCCGGAGGGTTAGGCAGAGGTGCACCAATGTACACCCACAGCTCACCGGTATGTTTAGATCCCATGTAGAGCCTATTGCCATAACGAATGTCATAGAAATACCCAAAACATCTTACTCGACCTAGGAATCGAACCCAAGACCTCAAGGGTAGCAGTCGCGCTTAGGACCACTAGGCTAACGAGGCAGCCATTGTTTACGTATTTTAAAATGTCGTACGAGATGGAAAAATAATTATAATTTTGTATTTAGGTACTTACAGAATAAATTTTAATTATTTGTTTCAGAGCAACTACTGTTTTTTTTTATTAAGTTGGTACCTTACTTACGCATCTATATAAATATTAAGTTACCATACAAAATGTTTGAAAAGTTTTTAAAGTGAAAAATTCTTCAGCCGCATTGAGTTAAATATGACGTCGACCGCCTATTTTTTTGTTTCACGGTTTTTTATAAGTATCCCTTCAACTGCCAACCCTCAACGATTGCTTACCCTAACTCACGCCAGCTGACTTAGTGATAAGTCATTGATCCGTTGCGATAAGAACACGCCCATACGCGTATATTACGATAATAATACGCTTGCATCGTGCCAACACAATGTATTATTATTTACTATTATTTACGTCTCAGTACTATTACACAGTACATAAAAAATATAACATCTTCACTGTTTTCCCCGACGGAAACTCAGATATATGTACCTAGAATAACTACCTTCACAAAGTCAAAGTCAAAGTCAAAACATTTATTTCAATTAGACCATTTACAGGCACTTTTGAATTGTCAAGAAGTTACTCATACAAAAAGTTGAAGGTAGTTGCTCGTTCCAAAACGTAGGTCTCTATGGAGAAGAACGAGCAAGAAACTCCATGGACACTCTTTTCAAATTGGTTTTTACATAATCTTGGTTACAATATTCTTGTTGCTTCTACATGTGAAAACAATGAAGTTAAATATAAAACAATTAAAAAAAAATATATGATAATAGTACTAAAGATGTAAGCCATGGCAGTTAAGAGATGACCAATCCCACTGACAGCGCCCGTTCACGAATATGACGCGAGGATCAGCACCACTTAGCTCAACCATCATGAAGGGAACCAAACGACCCACGCGCCACCATCAGCGAGACATTTAAGTGAGCATGACAAAGCCCTCAACCACCATGCTCGTAGTGTCCAACACATAATAATAAAATAAATAAAAGGCTCCATGGTACTCACATTTACAAAATTGAAATAAATGATGATAGATTATATAAAACTAAGGTTTTAAGTAATTCTATTCGACAGATGACCTGTAGTATGTAAAAAAAAATAGAAATAATAATAACGGTACACGTTATTAAGGTCAATGAGAATACAAATAAAAAGGTGGCAAGAAACATCCCCCTGTATTAATATACATATGTAAGTATTAATTTGTGAACCCGAGTGACTATGGAGCAGCAACAAAATATAAAACAAAGTCGCTTCCCGCCGTCTGTACCTCTGTACGCTTAGATCTCTTAAACTACGCAACGGATTTTAATGCGTTTTTATCAATAAATAGAGTTATTCAAGACGAAGGTTTATACGTATAAACCGCTACAAGCTCGCACGCTATAGCTAACGGAAGCGGAGCAGTAACCAAAGACGTAACTAAACGCGGGTGACGCCGCGAGTTATCCCTAGCTTGTATATTGACTGCCCCATTGGTCTCGTGGTGGCGAGCACGACTGTTGAGCGTGGGGTTCTAGGTTCGATTCCCAGGTAGGGCAAAAAGTGTTATTGGATTTTTCCGTTAGGAATTACTCAGTAACAGGCCGGAGTTTGGAAGTCGGTGGAGTGACACCCCTGTGTCTCAGAAAGCACATAAAGCCGTTGGTCCTGCGCCTGATCTTTCCCCGGTTGTGTAATTATAGTACACAAGCGTGTGCGCAAACACAGGTGCACTCCATCTTCCCTAACTCTCATAGTCTGATGGGACGGCAATCCGACATAACCGGGGAGAGATCAGGCGCAGGACCAACAGCTTTACGTATTTATCACGTTTACTGATGCTGCTATCGAGGGCATCAAGGCCTTTTGGACAGGGGAGCGCCTATTGGCATCTCCAATCTGTGTGGTTTCTGGAAGCCTCCAGGGAAACTTTAGTAAAATAAATTAATATTGTTACGTGTTGGTTCATGCCTGCCTCGTTAGCCTAGTGGTCCTGCGGCGGGTTGTTCGTAAGAGATACCGCGCCCCCGGAACGCAAAGGGCACAAGAAGGAACATGGGTGGGTTTTAGTCAGTAAAAGCCTGACACTCCCTCCCGCCCCGCCCAGGGCGGGAGAAGTTATTTGGTGATTTCTCACCTCCCAAAAAAAAGCCTAGTGGTCCTAAGTGCGACTGCTACGCTAAAGGTCTTGGGTTCGATTCCTCGGTCGAGCGGGTGTTATTAGGTTTTTCTATGAAATTTTCTGTGGCAGCTCAAAGTTAGAATTTGTTCCCGGTTAAGGGCAATAGGCTCGCCCCCTATTACATGGGACCTAAACATACCGGCGAACTGTGGGTGTACATTGGTACACCTCTGCCTAACCCTTCGGGGAATACAAGCGTGATGGTATAATGTGTAACTATGTTGATTCCTATTATGTATAAATTGTTGTTTTATGATCAAATAATTTTATAGGTATAGAACTAATTGCCTTAATTATGAGAAGATACATATCACGGACTGCTTACCTACATTAAATATATATTACTTGGAAATGATACATTTTGGGCACTGATAAATATCCGGATCGTGTTATCGGGTTTTTTCCTAAAAAATTCTCAGTAAATAGATTTCAATATTATCAGGTACCTACTTGGAATTTCATCATTAAGTTAAATATTTAATTATGCCCCAGGTTTTAAGAACCTGGGATTTCAATACTTCAATATCAGAACGATCTAAGAATTATTTATTTATTAAAAATTTTTGCACATAATGTAAATAATACACTGTACAAAGGCGGAGTTAATGCCTTTGGCATTTCGACCAGTGTACTTTATGGTTATGCAGAGACAAAACATAGTAGGTGCAAGGAACAGAAAGTTTCCAGGAATAAAATATATACATACATACAAACAAACAAAATATACAGAGTAGAGAAAGATACAAAAAGAAATACATAGGTGGAGAAATATAAGAAACTAATTGTGAGACGAGTCCGCCAACTTCATAAGCAAGTATGTAATTATGACATTAATCTGCAGTTTTATGTGTTACGATCTTGTGAATTTGGGGTATCGGCGGTGTTAAAATTTAGTGACGTGAAAACTTACTTCTTTTTCTAAAATAACCTAAGTAACCTCCTTATAACGTCAGATATCTGCCAGTGAAGGTCCTGTCAATTAGCCTAGCCGTCGTTCGGAGATCAGCAGGCAGACATCCCGAAAGAAAAAGGAAATGTTTTTGGTATATGTTTCGTATAACCATTTTGTAAGAAGCTGTAATATTGATATTACAAACAGACATTACCTACAATTTTATTTTATTGTAAAGATGACACCTATAACCACCGTAAGAATATTATTAGAAACGAGACATAATGTGTAAATATAGCTGAAGACATTTTTGTTTGTTTAAACGCGCTGTTCTCTGAAACTACCAGTCGGATTGCAATTTTTTTTTTGTATATGGTAGCCAGATTCATGAGGAATAGTATAGGCTATATAACATCACGCTACGACACACGGGAATGGAACAATAGCCAAAGTCGTAACTTACTATGCGAACGAAGTCGCGTGCGGAAGCTAATCAATAATATCGGTATGCAACTAACAATTTCTCTTTGATAACCTCAATTACAAACTCGACCTCGGAACCGGTGGTTTCAATTAATTATGATCTTGAAATAATTCACGTTTGTCTACAATTGGCTATGAATGCACAAAGTAATGCGATATCATTCTAATTAGATCGGTTTGGTCTGGAGTCAGCACGAGCCAGAGTGAATACTTTTTTTATTTGGAATACTTACAGCTAAACAATATTATATTCAACAAGAATACAAATAACAATGGCCAATTTTAAGTTTATATACGTACACTCACGCCTTTTTCCCATGGGGGCAGGCAGAAGCCACAGAACGCCACCTGCCACGATCCTTTCATACTCCGTTCGCCTCGCCATCTGGTAATACAAGCACGCCGGTTATGAGTACTGCGCACCGGACCTTTCTGAAGAACCTCACCGGTAAGGTCAGGGTAGGTCTTTCTAGAGCATCCCCTCCCTGCGTTGCCACTCACATCTACCGTATAAATTGCGTGGATAAATATTTACCCATTTAGTTTATGACATGATAAAAATATGAGCCAATCAGCATAGTTTGTAGGGGGGCGCGTCTTAAGTCACGCGGTCAACACGGCCGCATGTTCTTGGCGTGTCAAATTTAAAATCCCTTTTTTTTATTATAATGACCAGACTTTTGGTTACAGAACAGCTGTATAATTAAATACCGGCCTATTATTGTCCCACAGCAGGGCAAAGGCCTTCTCTCAAACAGAGAAGCACTAACATTGATCACCACGCTTGCTTCAGACTGATATGAATTAGGTTAGTAATCTTGTTCAGACTCAGATGTCTTCATTGAATTTAAGAATACTAGAAAGAGCCCTGCATCTTTGTTTTCAAAATAACGTGCATTTGTGACAAATAAAAAAAAAAGATTATTGGGTACGAACACACTAGTCACACGCTAGTCCCACACTAGGAATATGTCCTGCATCCCACGGTACACCCACGCCTCCACGTGAACCAGTCACACCCTGAACCATGTCAATATCACCATGTAAATATTTGTTTCGTACGGCAGTCGAATGACACGCAGCCAATCGCTAAGTCACCGCGCCAACCTGCGATTCATTATCATGCACGTTCCATACAATCATACAATTTTGCACTCATGGTCTCGTGATCTCATGGTAGTAAGCGCGACTGGGTTTAATTCCCAGGTCGGGCAAAAATTCATTGGGTTTTTCTATTATGATTTTCTCAGTAACAGCCCGGAGTTTGGAAGTTGGTGGTGTGTCACTCTCGTACTTCGGAAAGCACGTAAAGCCGTTAGTGCTGCGCCTGATCACTCTCCGGTCGTATCGAATTGCCGTTCTCTCGGAGTATGAGAGTTAGGAAAGAGGAATTCCACCTGTGTTTGAGCACACACTTGTGCACTATAATCTCCTGCGTACTTGGCTAGTCATCATTGAGATTAGCCGCCGTGTCCAAAAACAATCTGGATGATATTATTACAAAGCAATCTTAATTATTATGCTGTAACCACATCATCAGCTCATCAGACCACGTGGCTGAGTCATACCTACTCCAAGTACACCTACCGCCTGACCCTCACACGCCTAACACGCCTATCACATGATAACCTAACTTTAGGAGAATAACCAGACTTAAAAAAAAACTAGTCATTATTGCTGTAATGAGTGTTGCATGGACAATGAAGCCACGAGTCCCTTAGTCATAGTGGCATAATGTTTGAAAAAGGGGCTAAGTGTGATTGTGACGTGTGGAGTGAGGGTTCCGTATAATGCGAGTGGAAAACATGACTGTTATCTTTCTAGATGTTGTGTAATGTGGTATCTATTAGATTAATGTTATTTGTTTTTATTGTTATATAATATTAATTTTGATATTTTTGCTATGGCTAGCAGATTTTGTCGAATTTGAGAAAATCAAGAAAACTTTTGTTTCTTGTCTGGATTTCAACGGTTTTTTTATATCTATTTATAACTTCAGGTTTGATTAAATTTCAACGCCTGAACTTATTTAGTACTTATCAATTACTGGGTAGCACCATTACCTAGCAATACGTACTAGATACAGATAAAAAAAAAACAAAATAGAAAGTCCCATATTTAAAACACAGACAACTATATTTTTTACATTTCAGTAATCAGTCAAAAATCACTACACTCATTAGAGATAAAGAAACCTAATTATAATTATTATAATTAAATCACAAGATTTTAATCACCAACAACAAAGTCTAGCGTTTATCTGTCACCTGTCCAGGTTAAATCGTGACTCAGCGTCACGGATAAAGTACCTGATAGGTAATTATAGTTAATTACTAATTATTAAGGTTTTACCCGCGACCTTTAGACTTGTAACATGATAACGGTGTAGTGTTACGTATGATATTGAAAAAAAAATAGGTACCTATGTTCGTATCAGACACCTAAAAACCATTAATTTCATGTGGAAAAAAAATTCAGAATAATATACCAGTGTATGGTTCAAATCTACAACAAATACGCCTTTTACAAAATGTATGTAGTTTTTTCACAGTTTATCTCCGAAACGGATGGACCAATTTTGACGGGATTTTCACTAGTAGATAGCTAATGTTATAAGGAGTAACTTGGACTACTTTTATTTTGGAATATTATAAAAGATCTCGTGATTACCGACACGCAATCGAAGTCGCGGGTATATGTTAGTTTTAAATATAATTTTATCATTGGTTCATGACAAAAACATAGGTTAGGGCAAGTTAAGTGTTTAAACCGCTTTTTAAGAAAAAATAAATAATTATATAAGATAATGCTTGCCAAAAACAATATAAAAATTTTATAATATGTTATAAAATATATAACTTTAGTTCATTATCAAATGACGACCAAATTATGTATGTCAATATTTTTGTTTTTAGTAGCGTTTTCAAATTCTGATAAAGGCCCCTAAAATTAATTATCTATATCACAGCAATAGCACGCGCCGTCTCGATGTTTCCCATCTATAAAACGTACTTATATAAATAAAACGATTTATTCAACAATCACCGTTGACACTTATCATTTTGCTTAAAACCTCGCCACAATACGCACCTCCTTTAATACCAATACGAGAAAAAAAGAATGTTTTAAAAGTATTCGAATTATTTGACAGATTTAGTTCTTTTTTTTAATATTCGCCAAAGTATCTGGTATTTTTTGAGTAATATTTTTGAGAAACTGTTATTTTTTACGGAACGGAATTTTGTGATTTGTGATTCCCGTTTTTGGAATAATGGCAGTTTCAGGGATGTCGGTAAGTTAAATATTTTTATTATTATTTTTCACTTGCTGATTTTTTTTGTAGTTCAAAATGAATACCTATCTTAATTGACAGCTTGTTTTGTCAACCAAAAATAATGTGCTTTCGACACATTTACATAAAGCCCACCATTTTCAAGTTGGACTCATAAATCCATCAAATCAGTCTCTGAGATTATTTTTTTATTTTTTATCAATCTGTATTATTCCACTGTGAGCCAGGTCTCCACTGTAGCCTTGCATTCATGCCAATGCGTTGCCTTCTCTGGCCAATTCCCATAAACATCTCTAAGTCATCTAAGATTATTAGATGCCTTTTGATTACAATTTAATTTGTCACCTTGTCTTGGATCACGAAATGAGTTACCTATATACCCAAAATATCACGCCCATATGAAGTGTTGAAATTAAAAGATAAAAGTATAATACTATCAGCTACTAAACCAGTTACCATGCTGTATTATTATACAGATTGGCTGTTAGCGACAGTACATCATAACACAGTGTTATCTAAATCCAAACAGCATTGTTATTGTCTGTACTATTTTAAATACCTATTATTTAAAGGTCCTTTACACCAAGTCTTAAAAACAAGCGTGTTTTGTATGTGGAATAAACAAAATGTGTTGATGTCATTACTGAAATAGTGGCGAAAACAGATTTTCTAATTTAATAAACAATATTCAATTTTGATTTAATTACAATGTCAATTACATATGATTATTAACTTAACAGTTAAAGGTCACAAAATAACCCGCCCCTAATCGTTCCCGGCGCAAAGGTACCCATAACACTTGCACCAAGAACGACCCCGAGCGGGAGTCACCGGTTGCCTCCCCGAGCCCGCGGCCCAATTCCGCCACAAAACCCTTCGCTGCCCTACTCCAACTACCCAGGGTCTCCACCGCTACCGGCACAAAATAGTAAGGCCGCTCCAATGAAGCGTACTTGAGCCTTTTTCGGGGATTTTGATTTACAATGATAGTACAGATTTACAAACTTAAGTGGTTAGAAAATTTATTTCCTAATAAAAATCTTTTGATTCATTAAAAAGAAAAACAGTTTTAGTAAAATGTGTATCGAAAATCTTGTAATTGTGATTTTAAGTAGCGCCGATAATTAGAAGCAAATATATTATAATCTATATATACGAATCAATTGTCATGCGTCAGTCTCGCAAAAACTCACAAATACGTAGACCCATTTGCATATTATTTATTATTTGTTTTGCTCGCTTCATCAGTGGGGCAGTTTAGGAAAAAGAAAATAAGAAAGATCCAAAGAAACTTCTTTAAAGTGATCTAAAGAAGTTCCACGTGAGCGAAACGTCGCTCAAAATCATTATTATAAGTGAGTCATTTAAGAGAAATGTTAGTAACCTGTACATTATCACGTATGTAACCTTTGACCCTAGCACGTGGTGTGTGCACTCATTACTAATTAGCGATGCACAAAGTGGGCGGAGCTGTAGCTGGGCGTGGGTGTAGGCGGGGATTTTTTTTTACCAGTTTCTATGAGATTGTGGAAGTTATATCGGCGCGGGCGCACGTCTGATTGTTGTGACTCCGCCCAACTTTGGTTGTAACACGCCTCATTGCCGTAGATTTATAACTACTTAAATACTTGTTACTTTTATCAGACGTATTTACACCTGTTAATTAAGAACCCAATATTTTTTAAACCGCTGTTATTATTTTTATTGCTGTTTTTCTGTCTAATACTTTTCTTAGCTGAATTCAGAACTACTTCTAGTTGTATCAAAAAGTGTCCGTGTAGTTTCTTGCTCGTTCTTCTCCATAGAGCAATGACTTACTTCATGACAGTTCAAAAGTGCCTGTAAATGTTGTAATTGAAATAAATTCTTTGACTTAACTTGACTTACCGCCTTTCTTTTATAACTTAGATCAAAACTTGATAATTAATAACTTATGCGTAATTATAATTTTAACTTAGTTACACGCACACGTGGCATAAACACGTGGCATAAAATAAATCCTGTACATGAAATAGTGTCCAAGATTGAGTAATCAAAAGTTCAAAGATAACATTGTCAGAGTCGCGGGTTCAATCCGGACTGAGGCAGTTCGATGAAGATAATGATACGGTTCAGTAGAAGAGACAATGTTATAATTAGTAATTGTTCTTCTGTCAAACAATGAGATAGGTTTAGTGTAGGTACTTAATTAGGTAGGCTCATACTGAATACATAAGTGCTTAATTAACTGCCTCGTTAGCCTAGCGGTCCTAAGCGCGACTTCTACGCTGAGCTCTTGGGTTCGATTCCCAGGTCGAGCAAAAAGTGTTATTGGGTTTTTCTTGAAATTCTCAGTAGCAGCTCGGAGTTAGAATTTGTGCCCTGTTAATGGCAATAGGATTGCCCTACTATATGGGACCTAAAACATACTGGCCGATTGTGGGTGTACATTCGTACACCTCTACCTAACCCTGTGGGGAATATAGGCGTGATGGTACTTATGGATGTTACATACATTTAATTAAGTACTTAACGCTCGCACGGCCGCCTCACTGGTCTTCTCTGTTGAAAAATTTACATTTATACCCAGTCTTGTGACATACCGTAGTTTTCGGACTCAAACTTCAGTTGGCCTCAAAGAGTCTTTTGATGACAGTAAGAAATGTGATCGTTTGCCAATAAAGAATATTTCGAGTTGATTAATCGTTTTTCCTGTCATTTTTAGTAGATACTCATACTTTAGAGAGTTCCAATGGAGTCTTTTAATCCCTTCATGAAATAAAATCGATGGCCATAATTTTCTTTTTATTGGTATTTTAGCATTTGTTTTTTATGTATATATTTTTTAATATCTTTGAATGCAGTTCAAAATATCCTAAAAGTTATTAATGGTTTCCTAGAAACGTTTTCCTGTAACTATATCGGTTAAGGTACCTTACTGTTCCGTCTGAAAAATCCACCCTATATCGATATAAGTCCAGGATTCCTAACAATTTTTTCCTTCACCGATGTCAGTGATGTCCAAGATAAACTTAGAAAGTACATATAAATTGTAAAAGTTATAGTAGTACCTAACACCGTACCCATTCACTATAATATTTCCATTACATATCTTATCCATTCATTTTAACAGTCTTTAAAACGCATCGTCATTATCACTAATTTTACATGATTACAATGTATTAGTAATCTTGTCAAATCGATCGATTAATATTGATTATTTTTATTATGATAATTCATTGATTGATCGAGCAGCAATCCCAGATACACGATATGAAGTGAAAACATTGATATCATCTGATTACAATGCACTTAGTATTACCGATAATGAGAGATTTTTAAGTAGGTAGTAAAATAAAAAAATGAAAATAATTATGTTACTTTTTCATATCGCTAATAATACCTAGGTATTGACCGAATTTCGGTCACGGCGGCTAATCTGTTGTGAGTCGCGTAATTTCCATTCAATTGAAAATGACAACTCATTTTGTGTTGCCGTGTGGGATAATCAGAATGATAAGGAATGCGGCGTAAATTACGCGACTGGCAATTCATAGAATTACGGCAGTTTGGCCTTACAATAATGGACTTGCAAGAAAGCAGGAGATTTTATAGTGTGTGCGCAAACACAGGTGCCTACACTCCCTCTTCACTCACTCAAATAGTCCGATGGGACGGCAATCTGATATGACTGGAGAGAGATCATGCGCAAGATCAGTGGTTTTACGGCGTGTCAGTGGTTTTAGGGTGTGTCACACCACCAACTTCCAAACTTCTTCAATAAAAATTATAAATGCGAAAGTAAGTCTACCTGTCTGTCAGTTACGCTTTCACGACTAAAGCACTGAACCGATTTTGATGAAATTTGGTACGGGGTTATTTTGAACACCAAGTAAGGACATAGACTACTTTTTATTCTGTGACTCCGTCTGCGTCCGCGATTCAAGCGGACGAAGTCGCAGGCAAAAGCTACTGCAATATAACTATTTTCCATAGATTCCATTCCTATAATTAACCATTACATAACATACCATCACGCTGTATTCCCCAAAGGGTTAGGCAGTGGTGTTCCAATGTACACCCACAGTTCGCCAGTGTGTTTAGGCCCCATGTAATAGGGGGCGAGCCTATTGCCATTAATCCGTCACAAATCCTAACTCCGAGCTGCTACTGAGAATTTCATAGAAAAATCCAATGACACTTTTTGCTCGACCTGGGAATCAAACCCAGGACCTCTAGCGTAGCAGTCGCGCTCAGGACCACTAGGCTAACGAGGCAGTTTACCATTACTAGATAACAACATACAATTAAACACAAAAACAATATTGAATGTGTTTTTTACCTTTAATTAGCAATTTGCGGGAATAGATAATTAATGGACCTTAAGTGACCCGGTAATCAAGCTATGTGTTATTTTTAATTATGAACACAGACGCAGAAATCTTTTAAATACGTATTTTTTTCATTTGTACAACTTGTGGATTTTTTGAATTTGTTTATAAATAAACAACCAATACCTATTTGCAGTTTGCATCAGACTGGCAAGTTCAATATAAATCAAGTAGGTATCTATTAACCATACAACAACATTACCGTCGTTCTGGCGCAGTCGGGTAAAAATGTACAACTTACAATAGTGCACATAAAAGATTTAAAATTAATCATCGTTAAATATCCAAAGTCATTACAATTACTTCGAAAAATGGGAGAAATGTTTATAAAACCGACATACAAACAAAATCCCTTAAATTTTGACAATTCAGCGATATTCATTGCCTTATTAACGTAGCTGAGTTGACGAATTTTCTAAACATGTGAAACATTGGATTATTTATCCTTAAATTTCTTGGTTCGTTTTGATGGAACTTAATCCAATTGGGTAGATGACACCACTAATCAATTGACGTAGTTTTTATGAGCTGTCAAACCGCGATTCCCCCATAGATTTTGTACGACAATACATGATAATGACGTCACTTTTTTGATATCTTAATTCACTATTATTTATTGATTTCAAAGCAACAAAAAATCGTATTTTATAGCTATTTAAAAAAATCATCGAGTTTTCAGGGCTAAAATAAACTCTTCTTTTTGTGAAGTTACCCAATTATTACGATCGTCGCTCCACAGAGATGAATACCTTATTTCCATGAAATAATTAGATACTTCCATGGCTGTAATTCTTAATAAAATTTCATCATCTCGCGTTTGTATTTCCAAAGATAAACTGTGACTGCCAAAGCGCATATCTTTTCTATTATGATTTACGAAATCTCTTCAACACGTGAGAGAGGATAAAATAGGTATTTCATCATTATCATCATATCAGCCGTAAGACGTCCACGACTGGACATAGACCTCCCCCATAGATTTCCAATAGTACCAGCTGGAAGCGGCGTGCATCCAGCGTTTTCCTGCGGTCTTAATCAGGTCGTCTGTCCTTGCCTTAAGTATTTATTTTGTGTTTACTTACTTATTTATTTTGTAAAGTCTTACATAGGTACTATAAAAAAAGGATAAAATCAATGATTCTGATATCAATGAGTACTTACATTATATACTATTTCACCCGCGTTAAGTTACGTCTTTAGTTACTGCTCCGCTTCCGTGGGGCGTAGCGTGATGTTATACAGCCTATGTTATCCAGGAATAATGTAGTTAGCTATTGGTGAAACATTGGTTAAAATCGGTCTAGGAGTTTCGGAGCCTATTCGTTACAATCAAATAAAAAAAATCTTTGCTCTTTATAGGTATAATATTAGTATTGAAGTTTAGATATATATATTTTTTAATTTGTTTACAAAATATCACTAAAACCAACTGAGTCGAAGCAAAACCACCTTTTTAATAATATTCTCCAAACCGATTTCGGTTACGGCGGCTAATCTCAATAGAGACAGCCAAGTACGCAAGAGATATTACAAGGTACGACTGTTTGGGCAAACACAGAAGCACTCCCTCTTCTCTCAGCCACATAGTCTGATGGGACGGCAATCCAAAACGACAGAGGACAGATCAGACGCAGGACCAACGGTTTAACATGCTTTCCGAGGCACAGGGGTGTCAACCCACCAGCCTTCAACCTCCTCTGAAAAATTCAATAACACTTTTTGCCCGACCTGGAAATCGAACCCGGTGCAGTCATAACCTTCACACACAACCTTTGTACCATCACAACAGTCAATTAGAATTTCCAGGTCATTTTCCTTGTACTAGATTACTATCGGAGTTGAGCAAAACAATTATGTACTTATATGTACTATAGTACTCTTGCAAACTGGGTTACATCTCCCCAATAGTACTAGTTTAATGAGCAATGGACCCAGCTCGACTGTTATCACGATTTATTACCACAAAGCCCTTGTTATCACAACTGATAATTACTTTTGTCAATTGGGTTACTATAGTACTATTTTGTTTGTTTTGATTGTAATCTTGTTTACTATTATTTAAAGGTTGATGTTATACTGAGAGCTAATTCATATTATGTAGAATATATTTTGTGCATTTTTGGGTAATTATTAATCCCACTAATAGAAGCAACAAGAATAATGTAACCAGGATTTTGAAAAGAGTTCCCGCGGAGTTTCTTACTCGTTATGCTCTATAAAGACCTACCTAAGTTTTAGAACAAGCAACCAACGTCAACTTTTTGACTAACTAACCGATTCCTAGACAATTCAAAAGTGCCTGTAAATGGTTTAATTAAAATAAATGCTTTGACGAAGTGATGTGTTTTGGAAAGTCATCAATGACACATTTTATTCGAAAACTACAAAAAATAAATATTGTAGACATGACTAAATTGGGTATCTACTTGCTTTTCACTACCACCTTCATTTTATTAAGAAAAATAATGTATTTCTCTTCTGCATTTTGCTAAAACTGCAACGATTGTGCAATTACTATCAGCACTCCAGAAAATGGCCCCCACACCGCGCCCTCTGACCCCATCATTACAAAATGATTATTTTCTTGACCTGGTTTTCAACCTGGTACATACCAAATGTGTTTACGTCAAATCATGACCCATGATCGATTGAAATGACCTATATTGGTCTAACAAACACAAATGTCCCATTTTCGAAGTAGCTTTTTATCATTATTTATTATCGCTGTTTATATAAGTGATTGTAATAAATTATTGTTTTAGATAATGTTATTGTTTAGTTACAAAATACTGCGGTTCCTCTTTGGCGGGTTATCGTACCTATGGTGCAATCATTTGGAGATATAAGTGATGTGTTGGTGGGGCGATACAATTGCCGAAATTACGCGATGGTAATTGGGCGAGTTTAAGGCTAGCGATGTTTTTTTCAATGAACAATACAAACCTTTTTGTTGTTACCATAGAGTTATACCTATAGAGTTTACCTTGACTTCTAAATATATGAAGAAAATACCTGTCAGAACGTGGCAAGTCCGCCATTTTGTGTATTAGTTATTTGATTGGAATTAGGTTCTTACTATTCGAAATTAGAAACGCATTGGTCGGGGGCCATATTATGTTCACATTGGAAGCGTTTTTCATAGTTAAGGCCTTTCTATAGATACTTACAAGCCCGTCTGAACTTCAACCATATTGATTGATTTGCATAGGAATTACATTCGTCGGCCGTGCAGGTGTGTCGGTTGGTAGGTACTTTTGGAGTTTGGAGCTTTTATTGTTTACATAACTATTAATATAAACTGCCTTGTTGGCCTAGTGGTCCTAAGCGCGACTGCTACGCTAGAGGTCTTGGGTTCGATTTCCAGGTCGGGCAAAAAGTGTTATTGGGTTTTTCTCTAAAATTCTCAGTAGCAGCTCGGAGTTAGGATTTGTGCCCGGTTAATGGCAATAGGCTCGCCCCCTATTACATGGGACCTGAACATACCCGCGAACTGTGGGTGTACATTGTTACTTTTCTGCCTAACCCTTCGGCGAATACAGGCGTGATGGTATGTCATAAACATTGCCGTCTTAAGCAGGCGTAGTGATCGATGGTCGTGCCTTCTCTGTATGAAAAAAGGCCTTTGCCCTGCAACGGGATAATAATAGGCCGGTTTTTATTATTATAACTTTCTGTTTTGGCCCGTCAGCAAAAGAAAGTACTATTTCTAATGACTTTTCGCTAATTTTGTCCGTATCTAAACCTAGAACTGAACAAAAAATAATTCAGTTCAAATACATAACCTCTTCCACTTTTAAACAGTTAAAACCCTACTATTCTGACTACCTATATTTGATAATCATACTAATTTCAATTCTCTTTGTCCACAGAAAAACTCAATAATCTGCGTCCTACTGGTCCTGTGCCTGGCGGTACTCGTCCAGAAATCGAACGCGCGACCCCCATGGCTGGCTCCTGGCAGTGGAGTCTTTACAGAGTCTGCTGAATGTCATACAGATGTAAGTAACCTATTTGTTTACGGTATTTTCAATGATGCTCCGGTTAACCGGTAATTCATTCGATGCATTTGTTTGAAACTCAAAATACTGCCCAGAAGTGAATATCTTGTGACATTATTGGGAGATGTAGGTATCTCTAATTATATTGATTCATGGCGGCTAATCTCAATGTAGACTAGCCAAGTACGCAGAAGATATTATAGTGCAGGGATAGTATACCTTACGAGTCGCGGGGGAGTCACACCACCAACTTCCAAACTCCGAGCTGCTTCCGAGAGTTATCTTTAAATAAACAGATAAAAAATCAAAACACAGACAGCCAATCTCTGAGTGCTGTAAACTTAAATATATTTCATGTCATAATAATTATCTTCATCAGGTCAAAGGACAAAGGTCTTAAACCATACAGTTAGGCACCTTTTTATAATTTTGTACACAATTTGATTTAAATTGAGCGTTTTGTCGTGTAGATAAAATAAGTCTGCTTAATATTTAGGTGAATTCTTATCTGTTTGTTTGTTAAATATGTTCAAGTAATCAAGAAATTTTGTGGAAAACATATACTATCTTGATTACTTCCTCGTTCTTGGAATATGGTTGCCATAGCGTAAGAAACAAACAGACAGACAGAGTTAATTACGCATTTATAATAATAGGTACTGGCTTCTGCCCGCGACTCCGTCCGAGTCGTAGTTAATAAATTATTCCACGGGAACCTACAGTATTTTCTTTCTGTATTAAAATAAAAATAACCCTGCGACTGCTGCACTGCGTGTTGCAGGTTCGATTCTCGCACGGAACAAATTGTGTATGACCTACATAAAAGTTAGTTATTCAGAGTCTAGTTGTTTGTGTATGTGAGTTTAAACAAAGATGTTTGTAAACGCACCCTCGATACAAGAGAAATTCCTAGAGCAACGTGTTAATAGATTACTAAAAAGCTGATAACCTTGAAACGGCTGAACCGATTTTGATAAAACATATCTAAAAACCATCGCTGGGAAATATGCTTTTAAAAAAGAAATCCACGTTCTAATCGGTTCACCCATTCTAGAACTAGACAGACACACAGACACGTCATACTTATACTACACCCCTCTTTTTGAGTCGGGGGTTACAAAAGGTTTCTTCCAATGCTAACAAATAATCTCTCTTGTTACAGGACGAGCTCCTAGACCTCTGCCAGAGATGTGCCAAGCTAACAAAATCTAAACTAGCTTATCCAGCGTGTTGTTCCACGGACCTTCAGGCCAGGAAATGGTGTTCAGACTACGTGTACTTCGGGCGAGGGCAGTATGACTTTTACTGATTCAAACATAGTTTTAAGTATTTTTAAGTTAATTTTAAGTGTGTAAATATTAGCTGAAAAGCCAAACAAGTTTAATTTTAAGACGCCTTTAAGTCTCATGTTGTCTCTTTAAGTGTCCAGGATTTTGTGTTCTGTGTAAATGTTGGAATGACTGACTTTTGAATTTTGATTTTATTAGGAAGCCATTTTGCATTTAAACATAGTAGTGGCAGGATCCCTACTAATTACTGGCTTGTTAATAAGTTAGTAATATTTTTATAATAGCTCAGGAAACGCAATTAAGGTGGCGCGTTTGTCTCTGATATTTTTTGTGTTTTATTTTTTTTTAACTTAATATTATTTACTAAAATTAAAATTGCAAAAATTAGAAGAATTATGTTTGATACTAAGTCAGTCATACCAATTATTTTTTAAATAAAAAATGTAAGTATGTATTTTAATTATACATTAAAATGTAGTTATTTTTTTAATAACAAAAGATGTACATAATTATAGTAAGTAAGTTAGGTAAATTTTACAGTAAGCAAAGCACTGCAAAAGTGAAATACCTTTGCACTATAGAATTAAAATGAACGAATATTTGTGACATTAACTTTTGTTCTTGTAAATTTAATGACTCATTGTACATAATTATGCAACACTAAAAAATAATCACAGTAAATAATATTAACCTTTAAAATATTCAAGAAAAATAATTAGCTAAATAAAAAACAAAAATTTCAAACAATATGAACTTTTAGGGAAACTAAAATTTGAAATTTTAGTGAGGTGTATTTAATTTAATGTACCTTCGTTTTGTTTTGACTAGAAAACAAAATTAGCTAGAGCATGAGCCGTTTTATTTAGTAAATAAGTCTAGAAAATCTAATTATTTTGTAATGTTCCATATCCGTGTGGTCACTGCACAAAACATTAATTAATATTTATTAGATTACATTAATGAGCAACCTTTGCCCAGCCGTGAGAATAATGAATCTTTAAGGCCATGTGTTGGTTATTTTTAGTAAAATAAACAAGATATATATTTTATGATAAATCATGAAAAAACATTTTAACGAAACCATTTTTTATAACCTTCTGGAATTAAAGTTTTCGTCAGAGAAAACTAAAATTAAAAAAAAAACCGAAACGTTTGTTTCAAAAATAAAGCTGTGATAATAAAATTTTGTAAATATTTTAATTTTAATGAAAAATAATTTAAATGTACGTGTACAATATAATTTTGTTAGTTTACGAATTAAATGATTTTATAAAAAGAAGAAGAATAAAATAAAATATAAATCAGATAAAGATTGTTGTTTTATTTAATTGTATAATTTTATTTATATGTATAATCCATTTGAGTCCTTCAACTGATGGTATTTAAGGTTAAACGTGTACTTGAACACAGTGTAGAACGCCTACAAATACAATGCAATATCTTCCTATCTTCACTTTATAGCTGATATTGAATGGATAGAGGCCAAAGGTGCTAAATGGTGTGAAATTGAAAATGTCTAGGATCAAGTAGTGCATCTGTGTATTTGTGATTCGATCTCAATATTTAAACTTGTATTTATACACTAGCTTGTGGCCGCGACTTCGTCTGCACCAATTTCTCGAAAATAAAATGTATAGTACTCAGAGATAAAATAACTTTTTACTAGCAAAAGAATTTTCAGAATTCCACCAGTACTTTGAGAGAGTAATGCGTTTAGACAAACTCTTCAGCTTTATAACGCCTCGTTAGCGTAGTGGTCCTAAGCGGGACTGCTACGCTAAAGGTTTTGGGTTTGATTCCCAGGTCGAGCAGTGTTATTGGGTTCTCTATGATATTCTCAGTGGCAGCACGGAGTTAGAATTTGTGTCCGGTTGATGGTAATAGGCTCGCCGCCAATTACATGGGACCTAAACATACCGGCGAAATTTAGGTGTACATTGGCACACCTCTGCCTAACCCTTCGGTGAATGTAGGCGTAAGATCATCATTGTGTGGAAATACAGAGGTGTTCACTGATGTTTCACCAGTTTAGTTGTAACTTTCATTATTTAATTTCTTAGTTAGTCTACTTAGTTCAGGGCAAAGTTGTGTAATAAAATAAAACGCGAGTTAAAAATCCATAAATTAATTTAATAACACTATTCGACATATCATAACAAGTTTGTATGTACAAAACCTCATCTAATACCTTTATTAATACATATTTTGTATCTATACGTTGTGGCGACATGGCGGAATTATTTCACTATTATTAGGAATTAAGCTAAAATAAAACTTTTATGACATCAGACCTTGCACTGTAATAAAGATCAAAGTACGTATTGATTATCATACATAATAATCATAAAATTATGATTTTAGAGAATTAAGATAAGAAGAGAATTTCAGAGTAATAAGATTTTACGAAAAACGTTCTTCTTTTTGGAAAGACTCGTCTTCTAATCTCAAATTGTCAAAAAAAAAATTGACAATACATTGATTGTCGTTGAGATGGGATTGCGCCTAGATTGTAATCGTTTTAATTAATAGAATTGGCTTTCAGATAGACCTAACAAAGAGATAGAACATTGCTCAATGAGGACGTTTTTATTTTTCACTAATTACGTTAATTAGTGAGGAATACAAAATGCTCTTAATAAGCAAAAATATTTCCTATTGCATTTAATATAATAGTGAAATTAACCCCACACTTGTCACAGCACTCACATAGTGCATTTCTAGTGCTTTATTTATTTATTTAGAAAAAATAGTAAAATATCGGCGAAGAATTCTGTTCGAGCATTATTTTCCAAATCGAAAAAAAATTACAAAAAATAAAAAGGAAAAATATATTTTTCTTTTTTTCGAGAATTAGAAAACTGTCCGCCGATATTTTGTAATTTTATCTCCCTGTTCATATTTACATTAGTACGACCATTACACTTATTAAGTACGAAAAAATGTTTTAGTCTCACAAAGATTTTTTTAAATCACGATTGTAGAGTGGTTAAAAACTTAGTTTGAAGCTGTAAAGGCGCCATTTTATAAAAAAGCAACGTATGATTTTCTAACGGTACCAAAACAGATTTAAACACATTTCCAGACTATTATCACATTTACATCAACAATGTTATTAAAAAGCGATGTTAAAGATACGTTTAAAAATATAAAAATGTCACTAAATTGTAAAAATCATGATAAAAAATTGATTCGTTGTAATAAACAGTACAAACATCGGTGAGAAAAATAAATAAAAGTAAAAAATATAAATGCCGATTGCGCTACGGGCCATTGTTTATCATTAAATTGTGAACACATCTACTCGATCGTGCAATTTCACGACTGCACATTTTTTGCGCAAATAGGTACTCTCCCTAATTCATCTATCTTTGGATAGTCTTAGGTCTTTTGACTAATATTTTTACACGATAATGTAATTTACACTAAAATTTACAAAGATACGGTTTTTAGCTAAAAATCAACTAATCTTTGTAGACATTCCCGCTTGGACGGATATTAAAATCTCTATGTGTTGTCAACCTACTTGAAGCTTTGCTGTGCTGTTTTCAAAATTAAATTTTGTAGCTCAAAATCAATATAAAATGATATATGAGCTACAAAATAGATTAGACTAGTAGTTGGCTACTTGCAATACTGTTTTCTCCGATAAATATAATATAAATTAGAAATAACACTAAATTGGATAGATTTTCTAGAATAAATAGACTTCATTATAAATATGACAATGTGACAAAATTCTTACATTCTTGGTTCAACTGAATACCCTGTTAAAAATAAGAGCTAGATACTCTATTCAAACGAATTTTAACTGACAGAAACACGGTATAGGCAAAGTTAACAATTAATCGCAAAATTAATAAAAAATGGAAAAATACGAATGATAAAAAAAAATGATTTCAACAATTTTGTTAAAAATTATTATGTCATCAGTAGAATAACAACGATATCTAACGATAAAAATGGTGTTGAAATAACGTAAAGACCTTTCACGCATTGATTAATAAATGTGCGTGCACTTTTTTATGAGATAATATAAAAACAAAAATTTTAGACCACTGACTTACTTTGATAATACTAATTCCATTTATCTTGCTGACGTTTCGTGTCATGTGATTTGGACTAAATAATGTTATTAATAAAGTAATGTAATGTAAATAATTAACTATAATGGTTATAAAAATAAGTTGGTGACTTTGCCTCTAACTTAGTTTGTTAAAAATAAATTTAACTGATTTTTTTAAGCAAGGTCTGTCGATTAATTTTTAAACGGTCGTGGAAATAATTGTGTTCAGTAGATTGCGCATTATTTTTTTCAGGGAACTGTCCGAAAATATAGAAGAAAATCTATTTTCCTAATATTCGCTTAAAATAACGCTCATTTTAGCACAAAATACTAAACTGACATCTAGATTTTCGGTAGTTACATTTATATAAGAAATCTATTTTTATTTACAATTTTTACGACAACCTTCTAAAATGTACAAATACAGGATATATCCGGCAATAGTTTTTATTCATAATTTTTCTTTAATATTTTTTGACTTTGATTACTTGGTTGTCAAAGTTATGAAGAAATAAATCTAAATACAAAAGAATTTACAGTTACGGTGACGGGAAAAATGACAAAAAATACATTTAATTTAATTAATGACAAGTCAACAATCTAAATTACTTAAATTACGAAAACGATAATAAATGTAATAACATTCGTTGCTTAAATAATAAACAAATAATTCGGTTTGCAAAAAATGGAGAATAAAGTTAGTCAACAGCTTGTTCGTTCTTATAAAAAAAGAATGAATTTACAAAGCACCAAAAAATGTTAAATTATTTTTGGCAAAATACGAGTATTTTTAACATTATTTCCAACCATAAAAACCAGTAACAGCATTAATCCACTGAAACACGCAATATCTCGTCACTAAAAAGTAAAAAAATAAAAAATAATAATTATTTTTGACAACCAAATTGAAATCACAGCATGTCTTCTTTATCGTATATTTCCTGTAATTTTTGTTGTTCTTTCACTTTTTTCATTTGAGCGTAGATCGATGCTGCTTTGTAATTAATAGGCCCGTAGTCTTTGAGGTCAGCGTCTGCATATATGAATTGGTCATCGGGTCTGAATGGCTGGGAAAAAAATTTAAAAAAAATTATAAGGTCATACGGGATGGAATACATTGTAAAGAAAACTTTTACTATGGACATGATTCGAGACTCTCCAGTGTTAAAGATTTGCCGGTTATAAAAAAATACAAGCTTTTCCGTACATTTGGACCGTGTAGGTATTTTTTTTGTATGGAACAGTTGAAATTTTTTTTAATAAGTGTCGATATATTTCTTCTTTTTTCCGCGACGTCTATCCCTGGTAAAAGTGTCTCTTACAATGTTCAATGTGTGTGTTTTTTTTTGTGGATAAGTAGACATAGATAGAAAAAACATACATAAAATACAATGGTAATATGTGTTAAGTGCAAAGCTAGGGCAAATTATTTTAGCTTTTTTTAAATTGTTAAATAAAAAGCCTAGTTATATAATTTTAGTTGCCATTAGTTTTAAAGTTTTAATTTACCAAAAATGAGTATTTTTAGGTAAAAAATAAATTTTGCAAACAATATGATAATTTTAGAAAGCGATGAACTAAAAAAGCGAAATGAATCCGAAATGAATTTAGAAAAAAATTACCTTATTTTTAAAAAATGTACGTGTCACTCTTGGTAAAGCGTTCCTAGAAGAAAATATAAAACGTCACAACATTGCGAATACATGCTTATTGGGATCTCATACATTTACAAAAAAAGATGGTTATACTAAATTATTTTAAAATCTGGCTTAGTTTTCGAACAACCTTCAAAGTATAATGCATATGTCCATATTTGTATTTAATAAAATATCAACGGTTTTAAAAAAACCTAGCCGTTTAATGTTAAAATGAAGATGTATTTTCAATAATGTAGGTAATAAAATTAATAATGTAAATGTATGAGTATTATTCGAGTATTTAGGCAATTTATTATAAGGCTTATTTCATGGTGTGTCGGAAAATTCATGCTGTGAAAGCAGATCGATTTCCACTTACGCACATATTACCATCACAATATTTATTTAAGATTTTTTTTATACAATTAATTTTACATTTTTTTTATATACATATTTAATTGTTTGCTTTGTTTATATAATCTAGGTCCTGGTAAATTAAGGTTTGAAATAAAACTGGAATAATAAAGACAACACTAAGTTCTATACAAGTAGGTACTTATTGTAATTTTAATTACACTCAGAAAAAAGGAAATATCCAAATTAAAATCATAATTAAATAATCTGAATATTTCAATCTACTCATTCAAATATTTTTTTAATTTGATTTAAATATCCAATAATTTTTAAATAAAAAAGAAATAATCAACATGAGGCTTGAAGCTCTCATAAATATTCTTATTCTTAATATAACATAAGAAACTCACCTCTCAGACATCGATCTCATTGAATTTCAGAGTAGCATAGTCACTCCTAGGTTGCGCGTGACCACTTTTCCTCTGATTAGTACTAGACATATTCTTATTATAACTAGAGTTAGTATCTTTGTTAGCACTATCTGAACCTACTGTATACGTATCATACAAATGTCTATTAGAATTGACAGTGTTTTTAAACTTCATATTATGGTTACCTAATGCTAAATCCGCGTACACTAACTTTTTTTGTTTAGGCTTCTCATCTTTCGGACCCGAATAATTCGAGCTAAAATTTTCGGGTCCGAGATTTCTCGTTGAATTTGATATGTAGTTGCCTTTAAGCAATTGCAAGTATGATTTTCTTTCTGATTCATTGTATTCGGGTTCGGGGTAGTCAGGCTTCTGATAATTATCATAGACGCCTACACAAGACAGTTTTTCTCTTAAACTTTCAGATTTTTTCAAACGGTTCAATTTCTGACTGTTCTTTTCTCTCGTTCTGTTTAATGTTTTTGTGTAGTACTGTGCCTCTGAAGGTTGATAGATAAGAGGGCCTATTGTATTGTTGTACGACCTCTCCTGGTCAACAGGAATTCTTTTATCTACTCTTATAGGTTGGAAGTAACAAAAGCTATGATGTTTCTGAAGTGGTATTTGAAAGTTTTTCTTATTTTTCCCTTTGTTGCTTAAGTTTGTGAAGTGATTACGTTTTTGCATGTACTGTTGTTGTAGTATGTTAGTATTCTGAAAAGGAAATTAGTTTGTTAGTTATTAGAACACACACGTTAGCCAGAAGGAACATAAAACAGAAAATAAAAGGTAACAAGCGTTATACCTGACCGTTATCACTGTCCACTGTGATACTACTTTGTACTGAATGACTACGTTTAACAACTGATCGTTTCGGCACCGGCTTCTCCGTCAACTTTGGTATTTGTAACGTTTTATTTGGTGGTATTACTTGCTTCTTTGGCAACCCAACTTTGTTTATACCCTCATCGTTCAATTGCCTCACCACAGACTTAACTAAGGAAGTGGACGGTAATATTACAGATAGATTTCTTTTAGGTGTTGCACCTATTATATTTGGTTTAGAGAGATCAGCTTTGGTTTCATCAGAATCCTTTTCTTCGTCACTATCATCTTCTTCCTCAGTTTTGTAAATTTGAAATTTTATATTGGATATATCTTCAGCGGATTTAGTTGGTCGTACTGGGGCATCAATAGTGTCGATGGATTTGGAAAATTTTGTGTTTATCAAAGGCATAGAGAGATTCACGTAAACATGATCGCTCTTAGAAGGGGATGCAAAAGGGGATAATTTAGTTCGTGGAGCTGGTACAGGTCTATTTAAAGAAGTAGTAGATTTATTTAGATCTGTTTCGTCACACACTTGTATAGAATCTGTTAGATTTTCAAATTGTTCTACTCCACTGATATTAGATTTGACTCTTAGTAAAGATGGACAGTTTACGTAAATTGAGTCTTCAATAACAGGAGTAGGGTTCTTATTGTTATTGATTTCATTGAAATTCTCTCCGTATTCTGTGTTGGGATAAAATCTTTCAATATTTCGTTTCCTTACTATTCTCATTGATTGAAACTGTGGTGGTTTTCTATGTACCCTCGTGTTTAATGAGGAAAATTTTCTTTTATCGCCTTCTGGAATTTCTTCATCTATCGTTGGGAATTGTTTTAAGAATGATGTCTGCATTTGTGGTAAGTACGGGTTTAGTAAAACTGTCTGATGTAAAGGATACATTTGTTGTATTGAAGATAAAACTGGTATTCCGTAGGAATACTGTGAGTTTGAAGCCATGGGGTATCCTATAGCATTTTGAACGAATGGTGGGCAAACGAGTCTTGGGGTAAACGATGGGTTAGTTGTCAATTGTTTCTGTAACGCTGCTATTCCTTTCGACGTTTTAGGGTTGGTTTCAATAACCCTAGGTTGTATAGCTTGGACAGGCTTTACATGCAAAATTAATGAACATGAAACAAAAACAAATGCAAATGATAAATTAAAGCAAAACAATAAAAACAACATAAAAGTTAATTTGTAAGTTTTGGTAGTTTTATTATAGGGGCATTAGGTGCACGTCTTTCAGTAATACATTGTTGTTTTAAAATCGATTGTAATTTCGATGCATAAATTATAGAAGATTCAACGACATGACAAAGTATGTTAACTTTTTTTTGATTTTTCATAAAGAATATCCAAGCGATTAGCTAGCAGTTCAATAGATCTTGATTTCAGTTTGTTTGTGGATGTGTTGAATTGTTTTCTTCATATATTTGAAATAGTAGCAATAAATTTTATGCTTGCTTTCTGTGTCTTTCCCATATTATTATTTTCCAAAACTTTCTTTACTTATTCGAAAAAATACAAGCTTTAACTTTTGTTGCTTTTGTGTTGGTAATGTTCTCAAATATCTTTTGTTTTTCCTACTAGCATTACTGAAAGACCAAACTTCTTCTAGCCAGATACTACTTCATAATTTTCTAAATGGTCTCCAAACATACCTTATTGGGTGGTTGTTGTAATCCATGGAACGGCAGGTTCTCGTAGAGACCTGGGTTGTCCGCTCCAAGGTTGCCGTTTGCTGCATTATCTACGCCATTCGAAGGTGGGCCTGTAGGGAATAAACATACTGTTAATGAAGTGTGCAAGCTGCATATTTTGAGGGGTCTCATGTTTTTGCGACATGTTCATAATTTCATAAAGTCGTGTCATGGCTAATTTTTTTACCTTTGCAGATAAATGTAAAGATTTTTTAAAATAATTGTTACTTTTTTTCTTAACTTTTAATTTCAAAATTACTTGTAAATTAAGTGCCGAAAATAATTAGGCACTTTATGGGACTGGTCTTTTAGGTGGTAACTTTGCCCAGATTACTGGGAAAAGTTGTTTCGTTTTTGGAAAGAAAAATCACGCACACACGTCATACGTAAGCAAATAAATAACAATGACATGCTCTACTTACTGTCACCTGGTTTCTTTCGTTTTCTTGTATTTCTTGGCTCTTCGTCACTAAAAGGTCTGACCTTGGCACTAGTCGTTACAATCCTGTCAGGCCTTTTGAACGACACAACTAAAAACATGCTCACATTGAAAACATTGCAAACAAAATCGTGCTCTTAGCGTAAAAGCATAAAACGTGCTTGTGAAGCAAAAGCAAATTGTAGGTCGTAAACTAAAGTGCTTTGGTAAGCTCATTCCAAATACAATTTTGAAATTAGATTTAATTGTTCCTTTTAAATTTAATTTTCGAATTATTATCTTCTTTTTTTTGATTGAAATAGAATGGCTTACCAGAGCAGTTTAGGTATGAATAATGTTTTGGTAAGTTTGTGGGTTTACAATTTTTCTGCGATTCATGCTAAAGCAATATGAATGTTAAAAGCAAATGTAGAAGATTTGGAATGTTTAAGTGATATTAGTGTAGTGTTTGGTGATAATGTGTCATATAATAATGCAAACAGAACAATTAAAAAGCTTAATGTGTAAGTTTAATAGACCTAGGAAATAATGACGAGAATTAAAATCTGCTCCCTCTCCGTTGTCTATCAACATAGATCACCTGGGTACACCAGGGGATTCCATTCTTTTTACACCTGGGTTTATGAATTACACACATTAATTATGTATAATAAAGCTGATCACCTTTTTTGTTTCTTTCTTTAAACGCGCTAATCTCTTGAATTACCAGTCAGATGAAAAAAAATCTGCGTGTATAATCATAGCCAACTTCATAAGGAATAGTATAGGCAATATTATAACATCACGCTATATTTGACGGGTGTGAAGTAGTAACCAGAAACGTAACTTAATGCGGGTGAATAAAACCCCGCGGATGAATTTACGGGCAAAATCTGGTAAAATATAAATATTTATAGACATACAGTATACCTAGTTGACCTGGATTACACCAAGGGAAGAAGTAAAGTCCCCTGGTACACCCTGGTGAACTGTGTAGGCGGACCATGGATATGGGAGCGTTTACAATTTGTTTGAAATATTATCTCACTCATTATCAAATTACGTTAATAATGTTGAAAGTAACAGCTACCTCCTTCAGTAACAATAATGTTAGGTTTTTCGCTTTGGAACAACGATCTCAGCCGATTCTTTTGGACAACATATCCTGGTCTATTCATATTGACTAATGACATAGCCCTTTTGTTGCTTTTGTTAATTTTCTTATACTTCCCACTATCGTCATCAGATTCCTCGCTCTTTCGCCGCAAATTCTTAAAAATACCCGTCACTACATTTTGTCTTGGCTTTCCACTTTTCTTTGAATACTCAACTTTTGGTGGCGACCTATCTTCACTTTTATTTCTTTCTAGTAGTCCTAGGTTAGATTCTTCAGTCGCTGCTTGTAGTCGAGCTTGATTTTTAGGACTCAAAGTATGATTGGAATTAACATGTACTAAAACTCCAGGTTTTAACGGCCATTTACTAGGTGTTACAACAGTTTGAACTTTATCACCATCTATTTTAGGTTCAGGTTTCGGTGTTTGCATTTCAGTCTCTTGATTCGTTTCTGTTTGCTCTGGGCTTTCTGACGTTGCTTTGTTGTCTTCAATTTTGTTCATTTCTAAGTTGTGTGGGTAGCTTTGGGAGTCTACTAATCTTGTTCTATCGGATGTTTTTGGGCTGAACGATAGGTTTAAACGTGGCGATAAGGCAGGCAAAGCTTGTGATATAATTGACTGCGCGATTGAAACCTCATTAATACAGCTACCGTCTGGACTGAATTAGGAAATAAAAAGAACAAAATAAAATGATTATATGCATGCGGTGAGTGTATGTGTAAAACTAAAAAATAAAAATATATATATTATGAGGTCTTTACGTTGAAATATTATTTAATTTTACCTACTCGTAATTTTGAATAACGAGAACTAAAAACCTAACCGTAAAAAAAGAAATTAAAAGTAAAAAAACGCTTGTACTAAAAAAAAGTAATAAAAACAAAATAAAATATATACTATACATAACTAGGTACTATACATACCTATATACATATTATAAAAACAATACTTATATAAAAATAAAAATTCAAAAAAAGGTAAAGTACCAAGAAGAATGCTTTCCAAATCTCATATCCATGCATCACTCAATAAAATACTTGTACAATAATTTTGACAATTTGTCGACTACTCAGTGTCTACTGTGGTCACACTTTACGCCAAAAATCCCAAAAATACTAGCCAAACAGCATTTAAATAATAAGAAAGCATCCTCCAACTAAAAAAAAATTTTTGAGAAATTTTTAAATTCTTTTAGTTTTTGTTAAAAATATACCTGAAGTATTAATCGTGGTCAATCTGAGAACGTCCGGGGTTAGTGCGGTTAGGAACCTACACATTAATCAATATTAATGATAATACACAATAATATAAATATATGATGACAAATATATTATATTTTTGAAAATCAGTGTTATTTTGTCAAGAGTATAAAATAAAAACATGCTTCTATTATTTTTTTCTAGTATCAAGCCCAAGTTAGCTGCTAAAACGTGTCTTTAATCAATGATTTGACAGCTAGTTTATATCACCGATAACATTATTTTACTCTGCACGTAGCACCAAATCTAGAGAAATTAATTGTTTAAAAAAAAAGAAAATATTTAGAAGGCGAATTATGAAATATAAAGTTTTCAGATTGCCCTATTAATGCTTTTGTAATTAACTAGACATTTCTGTCAAACCATTGTTATTATTAAAATAATTAGCACATTTTAGAGCTCAAAAGACTCTTAAACAAAAACTATCAGCCGTTGGTCCAAGCATATAGTATAATAGCGCTTCACTCAAACTCAAACTCAATGACCTTGGGAACGTCCTTGACCTTCTAGTCGTAATGATATGACCTCGTCATGGGCACAACTACGGGCGACCTTGAGGGAGGCATTGATAACGTATGCCATGAATCTGCTCGGACCAATGGCGTAGCTGCAAAATTTTACAATAAACAAAAAATAGTTTTCTTTTTGTTGTAATATTAATAACGCATGAGTTTATAATATTAAAATAAAGAAAGGGATATACATAAATAAAAATATAATAAATCATAATTATATTGTGATTAAATAAAAATTGCTAAAATGATTTTTATTCATATAGAACTAACTCTACAGGCTATACTTCGGTTTCAAACAAAATGTAATTTATTCAGGGATCTAAACTTTCAGGATTTTTGTAAATCTCAAAAAAAATATGGGTCAGTACTTTAATTGTTAGAAAGTTTTCAGAATAATGAAAATAATATTCGAATAAAACAATAGCAATCGGTGAAGAGAGAAAGTAAAATAATTAAAAAACTTTCTAACAATACCTAAAATCGGAAAAATAAAAATCTATAGAAATGTATAAAATGACTAGGACTAGACATTCTAGAAAGACAAAAAAATTAAGAGACATGAAAAGAAAAACTTACTTCTCGCGCTCCTCTAATTCGACCGGATTATTGTCTATAATGTTTGTATGTTAGTTGACGATGTTGTGTTTAGTAGCAGCATCCGGGAAAGATAGGATGAAGAAAAAAATAAACGTTAGTTGTTGCAAAACAAAAATAAAATTAACTAAAATTGCAAAAAATGTGAGTAACATTATGTTACATGACAATGATATGACTATTTTTAATGATAAAAATTTTAAAAACGACTACACAATGAATTTGACAATTATTATAAAATATTATGAAAAAACATTGAATTTTATTACAATGCTCGAATGAGAAAAACGGCGCTTAAAAACATGTATTAGTTACTCAACATTAAAGAAGTTTATATTACAAACAACATAAGACTTGTTTAAAAAAATACAACACTAAAAAGACAAATCTAGCGTGAAATCACCATCAGTCTACATGACACGCTGACAACCAGAAAATGTAATTTATAATTATTTAGGTAAAACTTAAAGAAATATACATTAAAAATCATTGTATTTTTCTCATTGAAAATGCTATATTTGACTAAACAAATTTTTGCTCCTTACTGTCGAAAATTGACGTAGAATATATCATGATTATGATAAATTACAATTGTTATCTACAAAATAAATAAAAGTAGTGTCCGAAAAGTTTTTTTTACTTATTATATTTCTATTATTTTGCGTATACTATGTGCATTTTTGTGATACTTTGAGCTCTAATTTAAATATACTTACTATACTTTATACATTCTGGAAGAAACAGCTTGTCACACAGACTGACAAATTGCAATAAAAGTGGGGATGACTTACATTTGGACTTGGCCCTCATCCGCCGGCAGATGCAGATGATGATGATGCAGAGGATGACGGTGATCACCAATATGGCGAGCGCTATCCCCCCGATGAGAATCAGCTTTTGTTGGTCGCGCCACCATACTTTTGTACCTGGAGGTAGAAAATCCGTTGCTTTAAGGCTGTAGTGACCTAGATGACGAGAGATCCTGAGGAGAGCTGCGAGTACATAATTCATCATGACCAGGTAGCTCTGTCAAGAGCGAAGCCAAGAAGAAGATTTTTAAAAAAGTGAGTGTAGAAGAAATGAAATGAATATGGCGACATAATATTAAATGAAGATAAATTGGAATTGCTGATTTTTGAAAAAAAATGGTGTAAAGCCTTTTTCCACTAGTGACACGGCATGAGGCTACAATTATATAAAAATACTATGACACTTTTTAATATTGATGAATTATGAATAGAAGAAAATGATTTTATTGTTCTTTTTCTAAAATAAATATCAGTATTTAAAACAAAAAAAACCAATGTGCTTCAATTCCCTTTAAGCTTATTATGCTGTGCAGTTATGTGTGTTCTAATTTTGAATTTTATGAAAGTATTCAAAATACTTAATTGTAAAATATCGAACTGGAAAGACATAAGAACGAAGCAAGTTTTAATTAAAGCTTGTAATAAAAAGCAAATAAATTCTCGATAGACTTTTTTTAAATATAGTTAATATTTAATAAAGTATTGTCACTATTTAATAAATAATTAACGCCACTTTAAATAAATGCTGTAATATTGCTGAAACCCACATTACCGTTGAACTTACCGAAACTTTCCAAGTTGGCTGTAAACCAGAAAATTCGATTTACTATAAATTTCATAAACCACACTTGAATATCTTTTAGAGTTGAAAATCCTTTTATGAAAATTAACTCTATGGATAATTGTGTGTATTATATTCCAATTCGTTATCAATCAAAACCGGACACTATTAGCTCATTTCCATTACCAGCGTGTTCTTAGACACAACATGTTGAAGTTAAATAATGTTTAGCCTGTCACTTTAAACTCCATGCATTTGTTTTCCAGTTGTTTAGCTTAATAGACAACGGCTACGGCAACGGCTATTTCAATATGCTAATATTCTCCCGACAGAATTTCGGTCACGGCGGGCACTCTCTATAGAGACCAGTCAAGTACGCAGGAGATATTATGGTGCACAAATGTAGGCACAAAACAAAGTGCAGTCCCTCTTATGCTACTAAGAAATTCCTGATGAAAAAAATCGATACCACACTTAGCAGTCGTACTGACCACGAGATCAAAAGGGCAGTCAATGTAAATTCCTTCAATAAGGATCTCATCAACAATGTTTATAAACATCTGCAACTAATTGAAGACGAAGAAGAAGTCTTCGAAGCACGTAAGAATAATGCTAAGCTTACCCATAACGTCACGCTCACACGCGCGCGACATGCCGACGCTGTTGTTCGCGTAGCACAAGTAGGTCCTATACACATCAACGCTGGTACTCAGGCGGAGGAAGCTCTGAGGACCTTGCTGCCAGATCTTCTCGTCTGTCAGGCTATCGTTGTCGTTCTTAAGTTTCCAGAAAAAGGTTACCTGGTAGACAAGAGATTTTGTAAAGTCTTCTGTTTTTAGACTTGATAAGGCAAAATTGGTAGATTCTAATGATGATTGATATGATTGTTTCGTGCTGATGCCATTGATAAATTAATGAGATTTGACAATAAAGTCTAAAAGTAAGTAAAGCTTTCTTCTGTTCCGAAGTGGAAAATCCTCATGTATGTCTTCCTAGAAGGGTCTGTCAGACTCTTGCTATATGAAACCCGCCACAGTGATCCCTTCCCTCACTTACGCCGGGGTTTTTTGAAGAGTGCACACCTTTCGCAATCCTCGATTGGTTTCCGCCTGTGCGGGCCTCCAAGTACAAAATATACTTTATCTAATCTTTTATAGTTCAAACACTGTTTTGAGGCTTTCATGGACTGCAATTAAGAAATGTTATTTATAATTAGTTATATTTGTATTTACCGCTGTTGGATTGGCATGTGCAGTGCAGACAAGTACTTGAACTCCATCGATATCGGTCTGTTTAATACCGCATTCAGGAACAACTGTAAGGAGACATGTTATCGATAAATATTTATCCAAGGTGTAACTGAAAAATAATAGAATTGTGCTATGACAAAGATGGTCCCAATATGCTCCCTTGCGGTAAACGAAAACTTCGATGTCATATAATGTAGATTAAGTTCAACTCAGCTCACATTATTTTAAAACTACTTTGTTTTAGTGTCTTGAATACCTCAATAACACACAGTAGATTTCAAACTAATAGTAGATGATTTGAATTATACCAACGTGTATTTGATTATCAGTATCAAAATCTTTATTAAAGTCAGACATTATTTAAATGTTTGCTATTACTTACACATAACATCCAGAAATACTTTAGTACTAATAGATCCGTGTCTGTTGTACGCCTCACACGTGTAATTGCCGCCATCTTTTCTTTGAACGGGTCCCAAAAGCAAAGTGTTTGAGGATGAGAGTATGAGGGAGTTGTTGGTGTGTTCCTTGCTGGCGGACTTGCTGGGAAATTCGCGACGCCAAGAGTAGGAAGGCATGGGGAAACCTCTGTAAACGTAATGTCGGCATTAAAGATTTAATTATTCCATTTCAGACTTAGTTCAAAGGCAGGTGACTAGTTCTAGCAAATATGGTATGATCTGATATTTCATAATTAGTTTTAGTTATTCAACATGGTACGTTTTCCTATATCAAAATATCTCCGATTTACAAATTTATTCGACCTATTAATTTCAATTTTAAAATTACGTAGTTATAAATACTATTTTAATATTTTATGTACATTTGGAAGGTATGCTGTAAAATTTCCTAATGTTTTTATTTAAATTTATTTTGTCCACACAAATAACTATTATTAGTAATGCATACCTAGCCGAGCACACAACTTTTTCCGGTATTTCATTCTCAGTCACTCTTACTCTTTCGGGGTCCACACTGATAAGTTCTGGTTCATCTACAAAAAAAAAACTTATTAGTCTTGCGAGTTTGGTCTTGACGAGACGATGGCCCAATTACAACAGTGCCCAAACTGTCCCTACACCTGAAATTTAGAGGACAATTAGCCGCGGCAAACATAGCTATTCGGGCAAAGTGCTCAAAAACTAGCTATTTACTATCGACTGGACAAGATGAAGAAGAAATTAAGAAAAGGATTACAGTAGGTCGAATTACTTGATTAATTTTGAAATAATACACACATTCGACAGCAAATTTTGTAGTACTGTTGACAGCTGGTCCCGCCAAGTTCCTGGAAGATCTACAGGTGTAACTAGCAGTGTCTGCCGCCCGGTCGAGGGCGTGTGACGGCCATGCAGACATATTCCAGTGCTGAAAGATGACGTACAAGGGTTAAAACGGATTACACACACTGAGGATTGTTCATTATAATATCAACATTTATAAGAAAAAAGGCGAGTCATTCAATATGTTTACTCATATACGGTCTATCGCCACTGATTCATACCAGAGCCTAGGTTACACTATTCAGAATAGGTGAGTATTTACCAACCCCCCGGCTATTAAATTTCCATGGCTCTGGTCAAAAGAATCCGCTTTTGTTATTTGGAACCTAAGCCATGCTTCTTGAGAAGGTACAAAAAATATTTGCTCTGCATTTTTTTAGGAAACTGTATGCTTACTATCGATTTGTATAAATCAAACAAATTAGCTTGGAATGTTACAATTTTAGAAGATAGACGAAATAACTTCTTACTATTGTAAGCTTGTCGTGTTCAGAGTGCTGAGTTTGACTTTGACTTTGACACTCTTGGCAAGATGCTTAGTCTTTTCTTTTTCTAAACTAAACATTAACTTTATAATAATTAACCGCTGTATTACTTACCAGTGTGGACTCAGTAGCTTCAAAGTCATTCCTATTACCCTGTGGCTCAATCTTTCTCTCCACAACATAATATCTGTCAGTTTTCTCAGGGTCTATTAGGAATCCGTCTTTCAGCCATTGTACGCTGCACAGTGGTGCGCATTCCACCGTGCAAGACAGAGAAATGTTCTGGAAAACAATTGTAAAAAAATATTAGTCAATGTTCGTAAATGTATGGCCATCAGTAGTAATATTTGCACTACATAATATGTGTGTGTTTCTAATTCAAGTACTGTGTTCATTTTTATTATCATAACCATTTATTGCAGTTTTTTTTAAACAGCAGTCAAGGGTTTAGGCTAAAAACTATTGTTCAGCAACCCTCCAAGGGGGGCCTCAGTATAACGCCGTTGCTTGAACCTTTTTTTTTGGGACAAGCCTACCACGCTGAACCACTGTAACACCTGAAAGCCAGAATCAGCAGTGGCGACCGCCAGAAAAGGGCCGAGGCAATGAAGCTCGACGAGTCCCGGAGAAACGATTCAACTGTCTTGGATCCCGCAACAAAATAAATCAGAAAAGATTAGCGGAGCTGTAAGTAAACCTTTAGCTTATATCGTACTTTTTGGTAATGTATGTATATTATGTAGTTCTGTGTATGTACTGTTTACTACTAGCTTAATTACTTATCTCTGCCGCCGGTGCCTGTTGATTTAAGAATAGTTTAAACTCACCTGTGACTTGTATAAGGCGCCGCTGTAGTGGTTCATCGCGTATTTGAAACTTGGCGGAGCTGTAATAGAAAATTGAGAAAATGACGTCATAGTTAACATTTTTTTTATCATCGGATGGCTAACAAGCTGGTAGCTATAGACATCTGCAATACCAGAGGCCATACAAATACATTGCCATCCCAGAGACAAAGTTAAAATGTCTCATATGCCTGTAATTACATATCCAACAACAAAGCAACACAGACATACTAACACTATGAGTATTGATGCTTTAAAATAAAATATTTATTGGAAACAAAATCTAATCTTACTCGTACAAAGTCAATGTCATTTAGTTTTAGATTTCTGTAATAAAACAAAATATAGTATTTAGAAATTTTCCAATAGTGTGATAACTTTTATCTGAAGAATAAATATGACAGTGTCTGTATATTGTCTTTGAAAAAGCTGTCAATCTGCCATATTTTATTTCGGTCTCCATTATGACTTTTTGACAATTGAAAAAGAGCTCTTAAACTATTTATTTCAATACATTTCTTGAACGTAAATTAAAAGTGACAAATTGTCAATCGTGCTGGGTTCGTTATAGAATTTTTAAATATCATTGAATGGCAAACAAGCTGACGACTTGATGTAAGTGGTTACTGCTACCTATAGACATCTGCAATACCAGAGGCAACGCAAATGCGTTGCCATCTCAGAGAGAAAAATTTAAAGGTCTAATATGCCAGCAATTACACTGGCACCTATACTTCCTCGTTCTAGTACTACCCCGGAAGAGCTTCTTTAAAAAGAGCTCTACTACTACTACACTCTAATATTTCGTAACTTTACATACCCAGTACATCAATAGAAGTATAAGCTGGTTCCCCTCCTCCACCTGCGTTGATACCCCAACACGAGAAGTTGGTCCGAGAGGCCAGGGTCACAGGATCGATCGTCCAGTTCTGAGAGACTATGTCGCTGACTGGCCGACCGCCACGAGTCCAGCGGAATCTGGGAAGGAATATTGAGAGGACGATGATGATCTGCGATCACGTGACTGTTTACTTATTATCACTTGAATATTTCTGATCACTTGAGTGTCTACTTGTTAACACGCGAGTGTATACGATCACAGTCGTTAGTATCCCATATCATGGCAGGGTCTACCATCACGTGAGCTTTTGCTATAACTAGAGAGTCTGAGATACTGTACATCATATCAGGGGGTAATTCTACTAACTGTCAACAGCTTTTTGACAGATAAAGACTCATCTCAATCTGTCAAAAAGCTGCTGAGATGAGATTGTGACTAGATTGTATACGTTTTTGATTAATAGAGTTGGCATTCCGTCTGCAAATTTCTAATTGTCATTGTTCTTACCTATGAGCTTCAGGTCGTCCACGTTCCTTGATGCTGCAGCTGAGCACTAAACTCTTGCCCTTCACGACGCGCCACGGAGAGTACGTCAGCTTAGCGGGTCCGGGAGGATCTGGAAGTGGATGTAGACAAAAATCTTGGCTCATATGATTTTAACTTAAATCGGATAAAGGAAAACGGGTACAGAGCGGGGCTTGCAGACCTCATTCACATCACCGTTAATGGAACAACGGCATACACGCCTCGCAAAATTGCCATGTTGTATGATAATACTGTTTCTTTGGCTTAAGAATAGGTTAGTATACTAGTCGGGAGAGTATTCGACCAGCTACATAGCGATGTCCCGCAAAACAGGGCGAGCACATCTATGTTAGTTTGCTAATAAACATCGTATTGTGAAACTCAATTTCCTAAAGTCTTGAGGAGAAAAGGCACTGTTCTATAGCATTCCTTTTGATTTCTGGGGCAGCATAATAGTGAAATACAAAGCCAGCGTACCTCATAATTATGAACACCACAAGTAATATAGGTGTTCTGTAAGATTTACTCACAATTTACAATCAACTCAGTCTTGGAACTGACGTTGCCCCATCCAGCATAGTTCTTGCCTTTACACGAGTAGTTGCCATGGAAACTCTTGGTCGTGTCTTGGAGTAACAGCATTGATGGGTCCACTTCATTGCATAGATTTTCTGCAAACGAAAAAGATTATCCTAGAATTTTTCGAAATAGTATGAGGTACCTGAATAATTGGTGTTAAAATACAATGAAAGAAGCCGAAAGTTACATAATTATTATTTCCAATATTTAATTCGTCTTCTGTTTTTGACCAAACCTTCTGTTTACGGTAACATAAAAAGCCAAAGTTCAAACTTTTTTAAATCATGTTATAACTAAACTTTTAATACTCCAACGACGTCTGTACTCTCGCTATCATTCACAGGTGCAATGTTTTACAAGCATTTCATTATGAGCTATCATAACACATACCATCACGCCTGTATTCCCCGAAGGGTTAGGCAGAGGTGTAACAATGTACACCCACAGTTCGCCGGTATGTTTAGGTCCCATGCAATAGGGGGCGAGCCTATTGCCATTAACCGGGCACAAATCCTAACTCCGAGCTGCTACTGAGAATTTCATACAAAAACCCAATAACACTTTTTGCTCGACCTGGGAATCGAACCCAAGACCTCTAGCGTAGCAGTCGCTCTTAGGACTACTAGGCCACCGAGGCAGTTAGGCATAATAATTTTTGTTTATTTCATTACACATATTTGTAGCTCTTGACGGGGGCAGTATACATCGTTTTTACACCACTTAAGAGCAGGACAAAGAAATAAAATCAATGTTTGTGTTATAACAAATCTTGTTGGCATGCCAAGCCTGTAATTGGGTTTAGTATATATTTACTTAACACATCTGCTTAGCCTTTTCCCAACTATGTTTTTTTATTTTTATTTTTTTGGGGGGTGGGAAATCATCAAATAACTTCTCCCGCCCTGGGCGGGGCGGGATGGAGTGTCAGACTTTTACTGACTAAAACCCACCCATGTTCCTTCTTGTGCCGTTTGCGTTCCGGGGGCGCGGAAACTCTTACGAACAACCCGCAGTCCCAACTATGTTGGGGTCGGCTTCTAGTCTAACCGGATGCAGTTGAAAACCAGTGATTTACATGGAGCGCTTGCCTATCTGACCTCCATAACCTAGTTACTAGGCAACACGATACTGCTGGGTTACACTGTTTGTCAGACTTCCTGGCTTCTGACTATCCGTAACGACTATCAAAGATCAATAAATGAGAGCCAAGAACAATGGCTTTACGTGCTTTCCGAAGCACGGGGGTGTCACACCACGAACTTCCAAACCGCGCGCTCCCGAATAATCGAACCCGGGACCCCACGCTCCTCAGTCGCGCTTGCGACCACGAGACCAGCGGGCAGTTTAGGGTTATTTATTTACTTATGTGTTTTAAAATTCCTCTGCCAATAGAAAATCTACGACCAAAGATTAAACTACACATACCATCGCCCTCAGTATCGTTGCACTCCGGTAGATGCTTCAGCACCTCTCCGTCCAGGAACCAGATGACCTCATCTAGTACAGGCGGGTTCCCCGACACCACCTCGCAAGTCAGGGTCACGTTCTTGTGGTCTGTCTCCAAGATGGGGCTGGGAGAACTCATGGTGAGACGAACTTGCGGTTTGTCTGAAAATTATTAATTTATGAATAAGTTGTTGACTCTGCAGTCGTAGTTTCAGTAGGATTATTAGAAATATTGAGGGATGTTTAGCACATGGTTTCAATTCAAAATTGAATTACAATAAAAATGAGATATGAAACTAAAATAGACTAGACTAGAGTTTAGAATTTAGAATTGGGACACAAGTTTTTTTAAGTCTTACGCTTTCTATTGAACTGTAAATGTCTTATGACTATATGGTTGCATCATATTTGATGCAACCATACAGTCATAAGACATTTACAGTTGCCATCTTTAAAAATTTTCGACTTCAAAAATGGATCAGGTTCTTTGTTTGTCTTTCAGCAATTGTGGATTGATTTAAAAATTCTTAATTGTTCAAAGAAACTTCTATCTCCAAAGAAGTTAAAGTTTACATTGCTATGACAATTCATCTCCAAAAAAAAAAAGACAAGCTCCTAAAAAAGACGATAGTAAAAAAGAAGATGAACTTACACAGCACATTAACATCAATACTGCCGTCACTGGTTCCATTGCCAACAGTGTTGCCAAGTACACAGGTGTAGTTGCCCATGTCATCACCATTAGCATCCAGGATGATGAGGGAATGCTGGTCGGTCGTGCCTCCCTCGTAGTGGGTGGTATTGCGGACTGGAACACGCTCGCCATTACGGTACCTGAAAGAAATAAGTTAATGTTTAAATAATACCAGCCGATGATAGCTCCGCTGTAGGACAAAGGAATGTAGGGAGCGGTGAATGGTTATGCGGATCCCGCATCCTAGGCCACGGTAAAGTGGGACACTGCAGTGGTATTAGCCGGTAAGAGTCCGGCGGCATGCTCCGTCACCCCCAGGAAGTACATAAGGATTTCCAACGCGCACTAAAAAAAATTAAGGACGCAGGTCTCTTGTCACACAGAGAAGGCATGAGCTTTGATCAGCACGCTTGCTCAAGGCGGATTGGCGATTTCAGACCTATTTTAATTACAAGTCCAGATTTCCTGACAACGGTTTCCTCTACCGATGTAAGTGATATCCAAAGTTAATATTTACATGGATTACATTAGATTGGGTATTTCAGGATCGTTATACAGATAAGCGGTTCGGCGCATACGGTTTGGCATTTTCAATACAACGTTATCAAAATGGTTGTATTGAGAATGCCGAAACGAATATGCCGTGACGCTTATGTTTAATGACCCTGAGAGACCCCATCCACCTTTACGTACTACGTAATAAGTCTGTAAAAAGCGTAGTAATACTAGTCTATTATTGTCCCACTACAGAGCAAAGGTTCGAGAATGCACGAGCATTGATTATCTAGGTTGTTCAAAACGGATTAGCGATTTCAGACTTATCTAAAAAGGTAGTGGATGTACCATCGATTGAATTTCAAATTGACCTTTGATTAACCCAAGAATGATAACAGTAGTCGGCTAGAACTTTTTAATTTGTACGTAGTTCTCGAAGTATGTATTATTTTAGTAACCAGTAAAAAAGGTAAAGGTCGTGGGAAATCGCTGGATGTGGGCAGCGCAGGACCGGTCATTGTGGCTATCTTTAGGGGAGGCCTATGTCCAGCAGTGGACGTCGTTCGGCTGATATGATGACCCATTGAAATTTAAATTGGATAAATTAATAAAAGCAATGAATTTATCAAGAAACTTTGACGTGATCTTCAATCTTACTAGTAATTAAACCTAGTGGCTAATTGGTAAATACTTATACCGGAAAGAAAATCAATCATGATTTGGAATGGTATAATCAATTACTACCGCAAAATGCTTAGATTAATAACTGTCAATAATTTATATTCATGATAGCTGAACATCGATAAATTAAAGGTACCTATATGATAAAAATAGGCGGATAGGTGGGACGAGGATCCTTGTAAGTTTACTGATAGTAGATGGGGGCCATTCAAGAATTATGTAAGCATAATTTTAGTAATTTCAGACCCTCCCCCCCCCGCCGTTAGCTTTTAAAAGTAAGCAAAGCTGTTACCCTCCTCATTGGTATATATTTTTTTTGGAAACTGTTTAGGTTTTCATCATCCCTGAAAATGCTTTACGTTTTCGAGCATAGATAAGTAGAGTTGCCAGATGTGTTCAAATCAGACTCTACTAAATTTGGTCAAAAAATCGGGGCATGTGAGTAAATAATGATTAAATAAAAAATAAATTGCTGACGTAATCACCATCCAGCCCCCCCCGACCCAATGTCATCAAAAATAAGCAAAGCAAAGACCCCTTTGGTGTTTACGTAATACTTGAATGACCCCATAGATAAGGGTAGCCGTGGATCTAGGTAAATGGGTTGCGGTCTAAGATGTCCATGATTCATTCCCCCAGACACATACCTTCTCTTACATACCCCTTAACGCCCCCCCCCCTTTTTTTTTTTTTTTTGGTGGGTGGCAAATTATGAAATAACTTCTCCCGCCCTGGGTGGGGCGGGAGGGAGTGTCAGACTTTTACTGACTAAAACCCACCCATGTTCCTTCATGCCCCCCCCCACTTAAACGTTATCTTCTGACATTTAAGGTTTTTTTTTGTTCTTTGATAACAGACATTTTTAACTATTGTATTACGGGTGTTAAAACACAATTAATAAGCCATAAGTTTTTTTTTTGATGAGGACTCTATCAGGGAACATTCTGGTTACCGAGATATTGACAGTCAATGTTACACCTTTTTGACAAGTTTTCTTACGAAAAACTGGCGATAGTTGGAGTCTACAGGATTGTTTTTTTGTTAATCTGCTGAACTGCCTCGTTAGCCTAGTGGTTATATGTGCAACTGCTACGCTACAGGTCTTGGGTTCGATTGCCGTTCTTCTCTATACGAAACTACCTTTTGAAATGGGCAACTAGATTTTAACTTGTAATTCACGTTCAAAAGTGCCTTTTAATGGTCAAATTGAAATAAATGATTTGACTTTGTACATACAAACGTTATCTTCTGACATTTAAGGTTTTTTTTTGTTCTTTGATAACAGACATTTTTAACTATTGTATTACGGGTGTACATTATTAAAAATGTACACCTCTGCCTAACCCTTCGGGGAATCGTGATGGTATGTGTATAATCCGCTCTGGTAATCAACGTGGTAGGGTTTCCTAGAACTGAAATCTGGCTCACACAAAGGAAATTGCGTTCTTTTCCGTGTTGTTATTTGTCATTGTACCTTTGAGGGAAATAAAATATATTACTGTAATGTTTTAAAGAAAGGTATCATAGCTTACCAAATTACGCTGGTCAATGAAGATGGGTTGCTCTCATATTCACATTTGAGAAGTAACTTTGATCCTTCTACTACTGTTATGTTCTTCGGTTCCACTCGGACGATTGGGGGATCTGAAAATTACGTAATTAAAAATGACTAATAAGTATATGATAGCACCTTTCGCTTTGAAAAATTCACCAGTTAGCTGTCAGCTTTCTGTATCGTGTCATGATCAAAAATATTGTAACGCTTTTATAGCTCTATCTTGCTGGTTCGATACCCACACGTGATAAATATTTATATGTGACTTTATATTGTTTGTAAACGCACATACAACACAGGAGACATTAGTAGTAACTAGCAAATTTTTTTTCAAATTAAAATTAAAACTGCCCCGTTGGTCTCGTGGTCTCAAGCGCGACTGATGAGCATGGGGTCCTGGGTTAGATACCCAGGTCGAGCAAAGTGTTATTGGATTTTTTCATTAGGAATTTCTCAGTAGCAGCACCGGAGTTAGGATTTGTGTTCAGTTAATGGCAATAGGCCCGCTCCTTATTACATGAGACCCAAAACATATCGACGAACTGTGAGTGTACATTGGCACACCTCTGCCTAACCCTTTGGGGAAAACAGACGTGATGGTATGTTTATATTTAAAAATTATAAAAGATACATACACCAAATCTCGAGCTCTTTCGTAGCATGCATGGGCTGATCCTTGGTTTCCACCGTCACGTCATTGGAGGCTTCGCAGTGGAACTTCTGTCCGTTCTCGAAGCGAGTTGCTTCGAATGTTATCGTTGAGTTGGTTACAAATGTATCATCCTGTAAATAAACAAGCATCTGGTGAAAGGCTGGCATTAATTCCAATAGATAAAAGTATAAGACCTTTATTACATCCTGAAAAATCGTGGAAACTCTCGGGCTGTGGGGTCCGTGTGCCCATAGCCTTTTTAAGGAATTGTCTGAACTTCCCTAACCCAAGGGCTGTTAAGTTCGTTTCATGGCAAACAAGTCGACTGCCCCCCTGATGTTAAGCGGCCTCCGCCGACGTCCGACTTTTTGTACGGCCGATTATCGGACCGGTCAATAGATACATAGTTTCGTGGGACCGAGTTTTTGCAGAACATCTGCGTTGATTTATTAGAATTAATATGTTTCATTCTCTCCGACAAAAAAATCAGTAATCGATTGTGTGTCGTGAGCGAGCATCTTAAATGGTCACCTCTGCCTGTAGACATCTGCAATAGCAGAGGCCTTGCCTTGGCCAGAAGCTTGGCATTGCCATCCAACGTGGCAATGCTGCCAGTCTTTTGCGCACATTTCCAGTTGACGGCGGAATTTTTTGGTGCCATTTAGTTTTAGTTTATTTTTTTTATTATTATTGTTTTTTTTATGTCCTCTTATCTGAAGTCTGTAATTATTTTATATCCGTCTTTATCACTATTTATGATCAAAATAGACTTGCGATTTTGTTGTAAATAATCTATAAAATAATTGTAAGTGACTTAAGCCAAAGACCTCTTGTTTATTTCAAAATGAATGAGACGAATAGAATAATAAATCCATTATGAATATTAAACTTGTTAGCATTATGGTTCATAATTTATATTTGCCTAAAATAATATTACCTATAAACTGAAGCTAATATTTCTCTCATAAGGGTTTAATTATTATTTTACTTATGAGTTAACTGCCTCGTTAGCCTAGTGGTCCTAAGCACGACTGCTACGCTAGAGATCTGGGGTTCGATTCACAGGTCGAGCAGTGTTATTAGTGTTTTTCTATGAAATTCCCAGTAGAAGCTCGGAGTTAGAATTTGTGGACGGTTACTGACAATAGATTCGGACCCTATTACATAGGACTTAAATATACTGGCGAACTGTGGGTGTACGTTGCTACACCTCTGCCTAATCCTTCGGTGAATATAGGCGTGATGGTATGTTATATTACTTTATGAGTTATAAAAGAGCTTTCTTATACCATTGGATGGCAAACAAGTCGACAGCCCAACTGATGTTAAGTGGCCACTGCTGCATATACACATCGTCGTCATCCCAGAGACAAAGTTGTAGTGTCAGTGCCTGTAATTACACCGGTACTCATACCCTTAAAACCGGAACACAGCAACGTTGCTTTTCGGCAGAAATAGTTATGGTGGTAGTACTTCCCCGGATGAGCTCCTTCACAAAGAGCTCTACTACTAGTAAACTAGTGCTGTAACATAATTACTGTAGACGGGGATTTGAAATTCACCTCGCTCCGCAACTACAATCTCAGAGTGACAGAGCGTCTTTGTATAAAGTTTAGTTTGGATATAAAGTGGTTTGAAGTGGCTTAGGACGTGGTTGCGAGAAAAAATTTGCTTGCGCTTCCAAGTTCGCTCATTACACTTGTTGAACATTTAGGGTTAAATGTGAAAGAGGGAATGAACGAGCGAAGATAGCCTGTGACATGTACAGGAAAAGTTTGTTAACTGCCTCCGTAGCCTAGCGGTCCCAAGCGCGACTGCTAAGAGCTCTTGGGTTCGATTCCCAGGTCGAGCAAAAAGTGTTAATGGGTTTTTCTATGAAATTCTCAGTAGCAGTTCGGAGTTAGGATTTGTGCCCGGTTAATGGCAATAGGCTCGCCCCCTATTACATGGGACCTAAACATACCGGCGAACTGTGGGTGTACATTGGTACTAATCTGGCTTCTTCCCTTTGGGGAATACAGGCGTGATGGTATGATCATTATGTAAATTTTGACTAAATAAACTTATATGAGTTCTAATACATGAGTTTTTTTTTATTTTGATAAATAAAGGTATTGTTTACGAAAGACGTGAAACTTATTTTATAGGCACTCGCCGCCAGTGGTGAGCGACAGTGGCGCAGTAGGTAGGTATTAACTGTGTACTCGGTCCCTATGCCGATGCGGGTTACTGTCCGCTAATTTCATCAGTTACGAACTAAACAGTTGTAATTTTAGTACCAACATGCAAAAAATTAAACATAAAAAAGTATTAAAAGCAATTAAGCAGTATGGGTTTTTTTTTTTTTTTTTGGTGGGTGGGAAATCATCAAATAACTTCTCCCGCCCTGGGCGGGGCGGGAGGGAGTGTCAGACTTTTACTGACTAAAACCCCCCATGTTCCTTCTTGTGCCCTTTGCGTTCCGGGGGCGCGGTATCTCTTGCGAACAACCCGCAGCCCCGGCAGGCATCGGCCCTCAGTGGCCCCTTCCTTTTGCTGACATCTCTTTGAGGCGCGCGTGGAACACGAACGCGCCGTCGACACGGCCTGTCGTTATGCAACGTAAGGACGGTGAGCTACCCATTGCTGTATGGGTGCCGGTGTAATTACAGGCACATGAGACTTTTCAACTTTGTATCTAGGATGGCAACGCATTTGCAAGTCCTCTGGTATTGCAGATGTCTATAGGTAGCGGGGACCACTTAACATCAGGTGGGCCGTCGGCTTGTTTGCCACCCAAAGACAAAAAAATAATAAATGAATCACATGTGTTCCTACGGTGTCCTTGTTGTACGGTTGTCCTACTGTTCAGTTCCCAGCCATGATAACACTATCAGATTAAACTAAGAAGTGATTGATTATAGAGTTATCAATATTAATTACGAGGCCATTGATAAGAAAGTGTCAAAACTAAGATTACCGATATGTATTTCAGATCGGATAAATTATAAAAAGAAAAACCTAATGAGATAGCTTGACCTTTGGGTAAAAGCTTAGACCAAATGAATATAAGACGCAATTACTATCAACTGCCTCGTTGGCCTAGTGCTCCTAGTGTTGGCCTTGGGTTCGATTCCTAGGGCGACCAAAGTGATAACACTTCGCTCGACCATGACGATTACAAGGGACCTAAACATACGGGCGGACTGTGAGTGTACATTGGTACACCTCTGTCTAAACCCTTGGGGAATATAGGCGTGATGGTATGTAGGTATGTATGTATGTGTACCAACCAGGGAAAAACAATGCAATGCAAAAAATTAAGAAAATGAACTTCGTAGGTGATAGAAAAGATTGCTGCATAGGTAGCTTAATTCCAATCAGCATAGGGTGCTATTGGATAAGGTGGATCTACGAAATGGTAGAGTAATACGACTAGAAGCTGGCAGTGTAGAGCCAGAAGATGTGGTGATCTTTAGGGAGAGATGTAAGCCTTACTGTAACATTTTTTAACTAAGATAAATATTTGTATAAACGGTTGGTTGACACTTCTCGTGACCCAAAGGCTGGCTTTTACCTTGGCCAGAGGTGAAGCATTGCCATCCAACGTAGCAATGCCGCCAGTCTTTTGGGCACTTTTTGATGTTTGAGTTTTAGTTTCTTTTTTTTGCCGACCCTAAGAGCAGCCGATGATGATAATAATAATGAATTAAGTTTAAAAAGTTTTTAAATGTTTTGTATACATACCATCATAAAAACATACCATCACGCTCATATTCTCCGAAGGGTTAGGCAGAGGTGTAACAATGTACACCCACTGTTCGCCGGTATGTTTAGGTCTTATGTAATAGGGGGCGAGCCTATTGCCATTAATCGGGCACAAATCCAAACTCCGAGCTGCTACTGAGAATTTCATAGAAAAACACAATAACACTTTTTGCTCGACCTGGGAATCGAATCCAAGACCTCTAGCGTAGCAGTCGCGCTTACTACCACTAGGCTACCGAGGCAGTTAGTTTTGTATACATTATCATAATAATATTTTGTAAAGACATCAGTCAGAATATTTTTTGAAGCTTTTTAGATAGACTTGAAGCAGTACTCTTTAGACTCTTACTGACTAAAACCCATCCGTGTTCCACCAAATGCCCTGCGCGATCCAGGGCCGCGGTCACTTTGGAACAGATTCCGCAACCTCTTCACGCCCACAGACATCTTCGAGATAATCATAATCTGTCATTATCATAATTGTTATGTTAGAATAATTTTTTTCACTTTATATAGATTGAATATTTACTGCCTTAAAATAACTGCTTAACTGCCTCGTTAGCCTAGTGGTCCTAAGCGCGACTGCTTCGCTAGAGGTCTTGGGTTCGATTCCCAGGTCGAGCAAAAAGTGTTATTGGGTTTTTCTATGAAATTCTCAGTAGCAGCTCGGAGTTAGGATTTGTGCCCGGTTAATGGCAATAGGCACGCCCCCTATTACATGGGACTTAAACATACCGGCGAACTGTAGGTGTACATTGTTACACCTCTGCCTAACCCTTCGGGGAATATAGGCGTGATGATATGATGGTATGTGGTGCCTTAGAAACTTTAATAATAACAAAAAATAAACTAAAACTGTTTTAAATGTGAATGTACATTGCCTATACTTCTCTCAGATTAAATAAAATGTCGCCATTGACCACTTCATGTTTCTTGTTTTTTGTTATACCTTTTAAAAATGCCCGTGTTAAATTGTTAAAAGTTTCAAATGTAATTAAATTAATATCATTCAAGTTGAACATTTCAGTAAACTGTATGCTAACAATAATTCCGACAATCCCTAATGTCTCTTCTATGAAAACTAACTCGAGGAGGATCCCGTTTTTCATTTGCAATTTAAATGCTTATTAATTAAATATGCATAGAAAATAACAGGCCTCGGGGTTGTGCGACGGTAACCGTCGCGTGTGTCTTTTGTTGTGAACTCATTATAATTTAGAACTTTCTTTCTTCAAGTTATTTTGTTTTATTACATACATAAACTCACGCCTTTTGTCCCATGATTGTGGGTAAGCAGAAATCACAAAACGCCACCTGGTACGATCCTTACATACTCTTTTCGCCTCGTCCACGGTCATACAAGCACGCCAGTTACTAGTAGGTACTGCACACCCGAACTTTCTGAAGAACTTTTTGAAGATTATTTTAATTTGTTGTAACTTATTACCTGACTACGGCGAAGTAAAAAAGAGGGTTATGATTTTGACCGATATGTAAGTATATGATTACGTATGTGGGGTATGTTCTTTTGTTCCCTCATAACTTCTAAATTACTTATCATAATTTGACAAATTTATCGTTGGAAACGTTTTGATCTTCCGCTGGTTATAAGCTATGTGATGTCACATTTGACGAGCTCCTTCATAAAGAGTTCTATTACTACGAGAAATCGTGAAATAGCAAGCTTAATATAAAAGTGAGGCAAGTCACTGAAAGTCGGATGGAACAAAATGTTAATTCCTTTCAAAACTTATTGAATAGTATATTGATTTTCAATTCATACTTCGTTAGATTCAAAAGATCCTTAATGACGATGAAATCTTCGTTCTTCTTATCGCTAGATTAGCATGAGAATAGGGCTTAAGTCTAGAATCTAGATTGTTAAGATAACTGTATTGTTAAACTTACCGCTTCGTAGACTCGTTGCTGCATTACCCGACATGAAACAATAGAAACAAAGATATAATTAATACAATATTATAATAACAATCTCTGGACCGAATCTCGGTCAATGTCAATGGAGACTTGCCAAGAACGCAGGAGAGTATCATATTACGCAGATACACTCCCTCTTCCCTCATCTTCAGTCCGATGGGACGCCAAACGATCAGTGAGAGATCAGTCGCAGGACCAACGGCTTTACGTGCTTTCCGAGTAATGTCAACTTCCGAACTTGCTATTGACAAATTCCCAATGGAGAAACTCAATAACAATTTGGCTAACCTGGGCATCGAAACTAGCATCTCGCGCGGATCAAAGGACCAGTCACAAGTCAGCCCCATAAAGACAAGACATGAGCTTAATACTCTAAAATTCTTTCAGAAATAATAGGATTTTATAGCACTGAAGAATTTCAAGAATTCTAATCTAAAATTCCAAGTGAGAGTTCTATTAGACTCTTTTGATGTTAAACCAAAAATATCCTTTTAATTAATTCGATGTGATGAAATAAAATAGTAGAGATCAAAGTAATGAAAACAGCTTCCGAGCAGTCTGTCGGCGCGCGTGTACTTCAGGCAATGGGACCTTACTAATGTATTAGTATTAAATATTATGATGGAAATAACCATCACTCATTTCAGTTATTTATCTAGAAGTTTTGGCACAAAGCTGTTTTATAATTATGTTGGTGAAGTAATTTATTGTAATTATTAGTAATAAAATAAATAATAAAGTTTTAAGCCCTATGTCCTGTTGCAAGATTATTTCAATAAAGTCAAAGTCAAATTATTTATTTATTTCAATCAGGCCATCAAAAGACACTTTAAAAAAAAAACAATATAATTGAATCTAGTTGCGAAGGGGCAACTAGATTCAATTATTTTCTTTTTATTTCAAACGATAATTACGTATAAAAAGGATGGGCAAAATGCTCCATAATTATATACTCTTTCAAAATCAATATATTACAATATTTATATACAGAATCATCATCATTTTTTCCATTAGGATTTGCTCAGTAGCAGCCCGGAGTTTGAAAGTTAGTGGTGTGACACACCCGTGCCTCGGAAAGCACGTAAAGCCGTTGGTCCCGGCTGTCATTCGTAGATCTTTGACAGTGGTTACGGATAGTCAGAAGCCTGGAAGTCTGACAACCAATCTAACCAAGGGGTATCGTGTTGCCCAGTAACTGGGTTGTGGAGGTCAGATAGGCAGTCGCTCCATGTAAAACACCGGTGCTCAGCTGCATCCGGTTAGACTGGAAGCCGACCTCAACACAGTTGGGAAAAGGCTAAGTAGATGATGATGATTTATATACAGAATCATACGGAAATCACACGTAAATATAATGTACTTTGCATGAAAACGCCTTTATCATACATATTTATTACGTAATATAATATAATAAATCATCTTCGTCGTCTCAGATGGCAAACTAATTCAGATTCAAACATTATTAGTCACAATTTCTATTAAGATTAGGTCTCTTTTTACATGTCAAAATAAACACTTAATCCTAAATATATTTTTGCGATCCTACAATTATTAAACGATCCTGGCTTAGCAGTACAAACAAAAAAAGTAAATAGCAATTCCAAAAGTGCTTTAAACTCATAGTAATTAAAATGAAAATGGAGTAATACTTTTGCGGGGCTACTATCCTGTGTTAATGTTGTTTTAAGTGCTTAAAATATTTTATAAGTCTATGTAACAAATATGATGAGGCTTAACTTGTTAAAACAGCATCATATAAACGTAAACATAAGCATACCAATTCTAAAGTTAAAGTCGATTTCAACGCATTTATTTCAATTAAACCATTTACAGGCACTTTTGAATTGTCAAGGGGTCGGTGTGTTAATCAGAAAGTTGAAGCTAGTTGCTTATTCCAAAGCGCAGGCCTTTATCGAGGAGAACAGGCAAGAAACTCCACGGACACTTTTTTCAATTAAGTTATTATAAAGTTGAATCATGGTTACAACATTTTTGTTGCTTTTATATGTGAAAACAAATAAGATGAATATATAGCATTAAAAAAGATGAAGCTATGTTAGTAAAAAGATGTACCCATCCCAACTGACAGCGCCTGTGCGAAACCGATTGTAGTAATTGCAAACAAAAGCTAGATTACATGTTCAAAGTCACAAGTTCAATCATAAAGATAAAACGTCAGTTGCAGCAGTTTTGGCAAATGTAACGTAATGTCACGTGAAACGAACGCGCCCGCCAACGATAAATGGTACGCGAAAAAGGCGGGAAGCGGCCATGTTTGATTTTATTTTTTTTTGCCTTTTTTCGTATTCGTTGCATTAAGAAAGTGGGAACGCTTCAATTTTCGCCGCTGAAAAGTCAAAGGCTGCTTTTTTTTGTAGTTGAGGCTTTTTGTCGTTGGCAACTTTAGAATTATTTTATAGTCAAGGGAAATGTAGCCAGAATGTGGCAGCCGTGTTTGACGTTTAACAAAATTACTAGAAAACAGTCCATGTTTTCCGAGACAATGATAATTTTATACAGTGTACACATACGTAACATCACGCCTGTTTACCCTGGGGGCTAGACAGAGAGCTTATCATAATAACATGCCTTTTCATAAATAGTATATTTTGTGAAAGCCGTTTGAAAGCTTAAATTTTAACTAGACTCGGTAACATTTTAGACAAAGAAGGCAATAATATATTAATTTCATACTAGCTTCTTCTTTCTTATGTACTAGCCCAGACTACATTTATTTTTTTATATAATTGGGTGTCAAACAAGCACACGGCCCACCTAATCTTGTTAAGTGGTCACCGCTGCCATCGCCGCCTACACGCATCTGCAATACCAGAGGCCTTGCTAAATGTGGTGCCATCTCAGAGACATAGCTGAAATGTCTCATGTCCCTGTAATTACCCCGGCACCCATACCATTTAAACCGGAACACAGCACGGCTGCTTTGCGGTAGAAATAGGTATGGTTGTAAAACATCCTACTACTAAATATAATCTATCTTTGTGCCAAATTTCTTGCAGATCTATTCAGCCGTTCTAGCGTGATTGAGTAACAAACATCCATCTAAACTTTCGCATGTATAAAAGAAGTAAGATTCATACATAGCAATATTATGCTACATGTTTGGACCACAAGATGTCGTACCACGAAATTGTCACCCTATCTTCTCCTCTGGGGGTCGTAAAAGGGGACCAAAAGATTATATCTAGTGGTTGGGGTACTATCTACATAATAATGAAGGTACCTATAGCTGGTAACACTATTTGCTTTTCTAGAACATTCCCTTTCGAGAAATGTAAACTTTTCTCTGTAAGTTTTTAGTCTAACTATTATTTTAACGAGAAAAGTTAGAAGTATTTTTGGACGACATGAATTTTAGAGATGTTTGAATTGTATAATTGTATTATTACGGCTACATTTTCATGACTGCCTCATTGGCCTAGTGGTCCTAAGCGCGACTGCTATGCTAGTGGTCTTGGGTTCGATTCCCAGGTCGAGCAAAAAGTGTTATTGGGTTTTTCTTTGAAATTCTCAGTAGCAGCTCGGAGTCAGGATTTGTGCCCGGTTAATGACAATATGCTCGTCTCCTATACATGGGACCAAAAAAAACATACCGGCGAACTGTGGGTGTATATTGGTACATCTCTGCCTTACTCTTCGGGGAATACAGGCGTGATGATAGTATGTATATTTCCATTCTTACTAGCTTCTTCCCGCGACTTCGCCCGCGTCGATCTGACATAATATCCTATCATTATCATCATATCAGCCTATATCCGTCCACTGCTGAACGTAGCCTCCCCCGAAGAGCACCAGCCATCCTATGGAATATTACATGAATGGCAATAGCATATTGACGACACGCCTGGCGCAGTGGCCGAGCGATCGACTGCTGTGCTGCGTGTCGCGTTTTCGATTCCCGCACGGAACAAATATTTGTATGACCTACAGATAGTTGTTCCGGGTCTGGCTGTTTGTGTATGTGAGTTTATATGTTTGTAAACGCACCCACGATACAGGAGAAATTTCTAGTGTGGGGCAACGTTTTATAAAAAAAAAATCCTATCAGTTAAACATTTTTATAATCGGACCAGTATTTCCAGAGACTACCTCCTACAATTCAAATGTGAAATAAGTTGACTACAGAAGAATTATTTGTATAATATTATGTACTTAGATACATACTTACATCTCTGGTGTATTTTGTACTTTTGCAAGCCGTCTGGTAAAATATAGTTGTTGCTAATTATATTCTTATGTCACCATCTCTTGTACCCACATTTGCAAAATAAAATATCTTATCTTATCTTTCAAACAAACCTTTTACCTCTTTATAATATTATTTTGTTAATTTTAATGTAGCAATATTTATTGGTCACTATTTATTTATTATTATCATTTTATACGACGACACCATGATTGGCGTACCTTAGCGATTGGCTGCTGCGTGGCTGTGTCTTGGGTTCGATTCCCACACGGAACAGATATTTGTATAACCTACAGATAGTTGTTCCAGGTCTGGCTGTTTGTGAATGTGAGTCTGTTTGCTTGTAAACGCGCTCACGATAAAGGAAGTTGTAGGGAGAGTAAAGTTACAAAAGTGTTTGTACTACAAACAATAGTCATATTCGTTTACTACAGTCTACACTAATTTCCTCTGTCAAAGCGTAGTTCGTATTTTTGCGTTTTGAGTTTGTGCGACTGTAAACGAAGTTTATAAACACACATTGTCTGAGCTATTTTCTTTGCATGACTTAATTCCAAGGAATAGTGAATAGTCTGCAATTCACTTAGGGTGGACTTTTTGCAACACAGAGCAGTGTATGGCCTACAGATAGTTGTTCCGGGTCTGGTTATCTATGTGAGTTTATATGTTAGTAAACGCACCCAGGATACAGAAGAAATTCCTAGTGTGGTTTTTTTTTTAAATAATCTATACTACGTTTACCACCTAATCTCTGGAACTTCTAATCGGATTTAAATCGTCATTTTGTTTATGATAGCTGGTTTCTTAAGGAATAGTATAAGCTATATTACATCACGCCTATGTAGTACACACGAGAGCGGAGCAGTAACCAAAGACGAAGAAATCACGTGGACTTAGCCGCAGGCAGAAGATAATCCTACTATCAGTCCGAAAGTTTGTGAGGGCGGATGGATATTGGTTACTCTTTCACACTTAAACGTAACGTTAACGGATCTGGATATTTCGCACTGAGATAGATACTTACAATGGTCCACGTAAGGACTAAGTGCGGGAACCACACCCCTAACATAGATAGATTATAATGTGAAATAACACATAGGATACTTTTTATCCCGGAAAAATGTACGGTTCCCGTGGGATTGTATGTTAAATTTGACGCGGACGAAGTCGCGGGCAAAAGCTAGTAATAAATTTGCTTCCATCAGGTATTCCAAAAACTTATTTACCTGTAAACAAACTTTTTTCTATTCCGTTCATCATAACTCCACTCAATAGAAAAGAAATGTACTGCAAGCTAATTTTAATTTATTAATTTCTATGTTTTTAATGAGTTTCTTTCATTTTCCACTGTACATTAAAATTTCTGTGATTTTGAACAACGTTTACAAAGAATACTTCTACTTTTTGTGACGGTTTTTTTTTCGAGAATTTTTTTCGGTTAAGCCTTTAATTGGTTGGAATATTCACTTTGAGGGTTTATGCTGGGTTAGTGTTGTGGTGCCGTGTTGAAATTTCATCGATAAACTTTTTATTTTATCTTTAATTAAAGTTATTGCAATATCCTTGTAACTTTCCCTAAATAAAAAATATTGAAGTAGTTGCATACTAGTTATTTCGTCAGTAAGTAAGATTTAAATGGTGGGATTTTGATTTTACTTAAAGTTATTTATGACTAGCTTTTGCCCGCGAATTTACCTGCGTGAAAGACAAGTGTAGATACTATAAAATATAGCTTAAGGCATTCAGCAATAAAGTATATTTCTATCAGGGAAAAGGACTTTCAGAGATTACCTTTACCTCTAAAAAAACTTCAAAATAATAATACCAGCCTATTACTGGCCAACTGCACTTCTTATACAGAGAAAGCACGAGCATTGAATCACCAGACAAACAAACAAATTGTACTACGAAACTGACATACTACATGAGGTTCCAGATTCGATCTAAAAGACCTGGGAGACAGCTTTTTACATATATATTTTGTTAAACAAGAAATATTCACGATCTGAACAAAACCCTATGCTCAGTGCATGACGAGAATTTATAATACGACATAATGTAGTAGATTACGTTATGTAAGAAATTTTCGTCAGCCATTTTAGTTTTACTTGTGACTTGGTGAACGTAAACACAATTTTTCAGTGCCGCCGATAAATATTTCATGTCGGCGTGTGACGTCACGCAAAATGATAAGACGCTGTAAAAACTATGAAGCAAGAATTTTGTGCCTAGTATTTTTGATAAAAATCGTTGAGACATCATTTTTGGAGAAGAAAATTCAAGATTTTTATCGTTTTTGTAGTTGTTCGGAATAATAAGCGATGGTTGTAGCTAACATAAATATTTTCTGTGTTTATTTAAAGGTTAAGTGTAGGTACAATAATTTCTAGAGTTAACTTTTTAAACTCGTTACTAAATGAGTTTAGTTTTGTCTATACTAATATTAAAAAGAGGAAAGATATTTTTATTTGTTTGTTTGTATTTCCTCATTAGTCTAGTGGTCCTAAGCGCGACTGCTACGCTAGAGATCTTGGGTTCCATTTCCAGGTCGAGCAAAGAGTGTTATTAGGTTTTTCTATGAAATTCTCAGTAGCGGCTCGGATTTGGATTTGTGCCCGGTTAATGGCAATAGGCTCGCCCCCTATTACATGGGACCTAAATATACCGGCGAACTGTGGGTGTACATTGTTACACCTCTGCCTAACCCTTCGGGGAATACAGGCGTGATGGTATATTTTTATTTTTTTGATGGTTATATACTATAATATATATAAAAAAAACAGATACTATGGAAAGTTCCAATTCAAATTACATAAACCGACATTTACGCAGATGAATTCGCGGGTAAAAGCTAGTGTAGAATAAAAAAAGTATTTTTATCGACAAAGTTATCGATAAACGTGCAGTCAACGTCCCCTCACTACGTTATAATCGGATTACCGTAGTTAGACTGAAAATGAAAGACTTCTTAAATCGCATCGCTATTGTTTTGTGTCTCCACTGTTTGCATAGAAAATGTTTAACATGGCCATTGATGATGGTAATGGTGCCATCTAGTCAAATTTTAGCGTACATATGCTGCTTTTTTATGTTCCCTCATGTGAAAACCATATCCAACTTTGACTGAGAAATGAGCACAAACTGGACATGCGAGGACATCATTGACTAAATCTACTATAATATATAATACAAAGTCGGATTATTTACACCATTTATAACTCAAGAACGGCTGAACCGATTTTAATGAACTACGATTTCCATCAAACATAGCTAGGAACACTCCCGACTAATTCATCTTTCAAACAAAAAAAAACAAAATCAAATTCGGTTTATGCGTTCGGGAGCTTCGATGCCACAGACAGACACACACAGACACGCCAAACTTATAACACCCCGTCGTTTTTGCGTCGGGGGTTAAAAATTTAACAAAACCCCAATCTAAACCCCTTAGTAATAACTGCTCGTTCCTTCTCTACATAAGAAGAGGTTTCAACCCTCCAGAGAGGCCCTAAAAATCTAATATTTTTACACACCAAAAATAGCTGTATTATTTTTACCTCATTACATTATGGTCTAAGATCCCAGAGTCGCTTGAGCTATGTCATATTAGCAAGGCTGAAATTTTCAGTAGATAGAAAAATATCATAAAGCAAAGAAGGTGTATGTACGGTCAACAAAAGAGATAAGTCTAATTTAGTTGAAGTTTTCTTTGAAACCGTTGATCGTTTTTTAATAAAATGAAATAAAATATTTATAAACTGTTCATTTTCTATTAATAAAAATAATTTTCATTCAAAAACATCAATCGGTTTAAAAAAAACTTTGAATTGATTAGGCAGCCCTGGTTCCTTATCTCTTTAGCTGACTGTACGTACTTACTTACTTCAAGGTTGGGCTCTATTACAGATACTAGATACATTACTCATATAAGTTGAATAACCTTTGAAACCTACCTATCTTTATGACCTTTGAAGGATTACTTTGTATACCATCTGTTATAAGATTTAAGTTAGGATCAGTACATTATGTAGACATAGGTTAAGATAGCTACGCTATTGCATTAGGTTAATAACCTGTAATGATAGCTGTAAGTAAGAGTAAGTAAATAAATATTATACAAAACCAGCCTTCGAACGTGTATTTCTTAACGACATGATATATAATACCAGCCTATTAGTGGCGTGGTGATGTACCTAATAGTGGTATTAGGTACATCACCACGCTTGGTCAAGGCAGATTGGCGATTTCAGACTTTTATTACAAGTCCAGGTTTCCTCACGATGTTTTCCTTTACTGATGTCAGGAACGTTTTTTTTTTAATTTTTTTTTGATGGTTTTCGAATCTCCTACGTGAGACCACCGTCACGACATTTATAAATATAAATATCTTAACTGTGAGACTGCCTCGTTAGCCTAGTAGTCCTCGCTAGAGGTATTGCGTTCGAGTCCCAAATCGAGCAAAAAGTGTTGTTAGGTTTTTCTATGAAATTCTCAGTAGCAGCTCGGAGTTAGGATATGTGGCCGATTAATGGCCCCCTATTACATGGGACCTAGACATACCGGCGAACTGTGGGTGTACATTGGTACACCTCTGCCTAACCATTCGAGGAATATGCTATAGGTATTGCTCTAAAATTATCAAAATTTCGTCAAGATAACGTAGATCCGACGGCTTCGGTATCTCAGTCCATAATATCAAGCCTACATTAAAAGGCATTTATTATCAAAAGCCCTTTGTAGTCACCTGTGTGTGAAGGGCACACATTTGTAACGAACGCGGCACCCGCGGGTACATCCCATTACATACCGTTTACACAGAATACAGTACATTGTTGACTTTGGAATTAACAACAATATCTGGCCTTTTAAAAAAGGTTGTTCTACATTATAGCTTTGCAAACATGGCGATGAATTCTATGGTTATTTTGATCGTGATAAAGAAAATGGGTGTCCGACCTGATTGTGATAAACAGGTACACGCTTGACATTTAAAAGCGATTTTCATTTAGATACTATTTCATAGTAGTATGGGAACTGGAATATTATATTCATAACATCTTTTCATTTTAATTAATCCTTTAGGAGAAAATTACTTCCAAACGGAACTAAGTGCTTCCATGTTTATGCTCGTGACTGTACATATAGGTACCTGTTTCACCACACAGTATCGGTGCCCATAATTTTCCGGGGCGTGTGAAAGAACTCCCGTGGTGACAGAATGAAAAATTGCGGAGTGCGACCTAATTCCCTTCACCATTAGTTCTACACTGATGTAACGTGCATTGAAGTGGCTTAGTGGAACATGTAGGCGACGTGTGCGTGTATTCCCCGCAGAGGCTGGGTTGGGATGTAAATACTGACATTTATATAGTTATGTTAACGTCAACCCACTAAGCAAACTCAAGTTCAGACTACAAGCTAAGAAAAACCTGATTCCATAACACCTTGTCAAACCTCAGAATTGAACCCAGTATAGATACTCCGCACACTCAACTGTTGCCCTTATACCCACTAGATAGTGAATAATAATATTTCTGCTAAGTAATACTTCAATTATTATTCTAACTTCTGCTGGTACCTTATTATTTATAACCATCCTGACATAACTAGGGGGTCAATTCTACTAACTTTAAAAACGATCGCACTCTAATCTCAGTCCCAATCTGTCAAAAATACCTCAATTTTTTTTTGACATTAGCTGTCATTGAGACGATATTGCGTTTACACTTTGAGGGTTTTGGATTTGTGAAATCATAATAAGTAGTTTATATTTTAAAACGCATTTATCTAAATACTGCTTTATACATTTAGAAGTTACGATGAGAAAAACGGGCCTACTCCCGTGGCCGCAAGCGCGACTGATGAGCGTGGGGTCCCGGGTTCGATTTCCAGGTCGGCCAAAAAATGTTATTGGGATTTTCCATTAGGGTCTACTCAGTAGCAGCCCGGAGTTTGGAAGTTGGTAGTGTGACAACCCCGTGCCTCGGAAAGCACGTCAAGCCGTAAGATCTTTGATTGTCGCTACGGATAGTCAGAAGCCAGGAAGTCTGACAACTAGTCTTACGAAGAGGTATCGTGTTGCCCAGTAACTGGGTTATGGAGGTCAGATAGGCAGTCGCTCGATGTAAAACACTGGTATTCAGCTGCATTCGGTTAGACTGGAAGCCGACCTCAACATAGTTGGGAAAAGGTTAAGCAGATGATGAGAAAAACAGACTCAGATATGGGTACAAAATACTTCTAACACATTTGGGTCGGGGTCAAAACCCTAAAATCACATCCAGCACCTCACAGTTCTTGGTAAAGCCTTATTCTTGCAAAATTCAATTTTCCTTCGTGGTACGATGTTTTAATTAAGAATGCCACGATATATTATCTACCTACCTATGTACTGTATGTACCTATAGGTCGATTGATGTCTCCTAATGCGGGTGACGATATGTGCTTTATTATTAAATTTTCTTGCTTAGTATTTTGAGCGGGGTTAAATTTTAATGGATAAAATGAGTTATGAATGGGGTTGAATGTTTAATGAGTGGGTTTTACTTATAAAAGGGGCGTAAAGAGATACATGCACTGCCTATCACACTAAGTCACATCGAGTAGACATGATTGCTTGCAAATTATTTTTGTTTTTTTGGTGAGTAATATCACTGTCTATGGCATGGTTTTTAAAGCTTCGTTATCATATTGGAGACTTGTATTCGTAAAAAGTTCGTAAAAACCTCGTAAGCATAAGGTTCCCCGGTTTAGACCAGGACGAAAAAATGTTACTTTATGAGGAAGAATATGTAACTTTTGGCTTTGTTAAGTTAGTTTGGAAGCCGTAAGTGCCCTGGGTTCGATTTCCCGGTCAGGCAAGTTGTTTTGAGTTTTTTTCCATTATAGTCTGTATTTTTACCTGGTTTTTTGTAGTTTTGCCTCCCATTACATAATTATAGGACTTTCAAAATGCCTAACGAAATATAAGTGTTATTGCACCTTTGCCTAACAATTCTGGAACTTAGAGCGTCAGAGTTATTTTAATACAACATTCATTTACTCCATCCTCATTATAATGATGCTAAATAAAAGAGTCTTCGCCGCCTTTGTACCATTTAATGAAAACATCACTCTTTAAAAAAGCAGCGTAATATCTTTGCAGCGCAATTCTTATCGAGGGCCTGACAAAGTTGCAAAGTTAAAAGTAAAATGAGAAAAATGTTAAAAAGATACGGCGATTCATGGTCCTAGGTTGGAGTGAAATGAGCGTTAAAGTGAAGGGAAACCTCCTTTGTTGCCCGCGTGCTATGTGATCAAATTAAAAATAGTGTTGCGAGCTGCTGAGCTATCGATATCGATGATTTTTGTTTCGTTCGTCAGTCGGTAAAAACGGATTATAGGATCGCTTTGTAGTTCGGTCTGCCTGTTTGTCGTGATGTCAGCCATTTAACAGCAGAGTTTTTATTCCGTTTTTGTGTTTCCGTGGTTTGATTTAGAACTTTATTCTTATGTCTACGCAAACGACGACGCGGGTAATAGTTAGTTATTCTCATATTCTTAAAGATTTTTTTATCATTGGGTGGCATACAAGCAGACAGTCCATCTGATGTTAACTGGTGACTGCTGCCTATAGACATCTGCAATACCAGAGGCCTTGCAAATGTCATGTGGCAATGTGGCAATGTGTTGCCATGCGGAAGACAAAGTTGAAATGTCTCAAGTGCCTGTAACTATAATTACACAGACTCCAATACCCTTCAAACCGGAACACAGCAACGCTGCTTTGCGGCAGAAATACGTGTAGTGGTAGTACTTCCGAGACGAGGACGAGGTTCTTCACGAAGCGCTCTACTATAGTAGAATCGCCAAGTTAATTTTTGGGTCTGACCGACGGACCAATCGCGTGCAGTGTCTGCGACCCAAAAAACATAGGAAGGAAGCAAAAAACTTAAATTAATGAAGTATAGACACGTGTCAGTTGTGAAGGACATTCCTTGTATCAAGGCTGTTTTAAATGTAATTGGAATAAGGAAATGTACTCCTGATTCAATTGAATATTTTTCTTTTTTCTTTTTGTAGATAAAAGTTTCTCTTTTATCCTCATATCAGAATAATTATAATAATATAAATTATGGTAGCTGAGGAAAAAAGTAGGGCTGATGGTTTATTTAAGTTCTTGTCAAACAATTTTTTTATAAGTTATTAGTACTTACTTTGTAATTTAATTACTATATAAAAAAGGAAAGGCGACTAACAAAAGGGATTTATATGGCAGATGTGAGTGGCAACGCCGGGAGAGGACTCCCTAGAAACACCTACCATGACCTAATTGGTGACGTTCTTCAGAAAGGTCAGGTGCGCAGTACTCGTAACCGGCGTGCTTGTATGACCAGATGTATGAACGTGGACGAGGCGAAAGAAGTATGTAAGGATCGTAGCAGGTGGCGTTCTGTGGTTTCTACCTACCCCCATGGGAAAAAGACGTGATGTATGTATGTAAGTATATAAAAAAATGTGTTTAGGTTAATTATCTATAAATTAATGTTCGTTGTTCTAATAGTTTATGTTACCATAGCACATTTTTTTAACAGTTCATAAAAACTTTCATGTTTTAGTTTTTTTTTGTTTGTTGTATTAGCGGGCATTCATACACGCTGTGTGGAAATTTCAAGCGTCGACTCACAACGGTTCAGAACATTCTGTAACAGACTTACAGCCAAGCTTTATTATTATATAATTTTCCGTTTGATATCCTTTGGGTACACATACGCACACACATATACCATCACGCCTGTATTCCCCGAAGGGTTAGGCTGAGGTGTACTAATGTACACCCACAGTTCGCCGTTAAGTCTCATGTAATAGGGGGCGAGCCTATTGCCATTAACCGGGCACAACTCCGAGCTGCTACTGAGAATTTCATAGAAAAACCCAATAACACTTTGCTCGACCTGGGAATCCAACTCAAAACCTCTAGTGTAGCAGTCGCACTAACAAGGCAGTTACTTTGGGTACGGAACTCTAAATATTAAGAAAAACGTTTAAAAAAAAGTCTTGTTCGAATTTTAAATAAAAAATACTAGCTGATAATTTATATTTATAAACAAACAAACTCTGTTCACCTTTGTAACAATAGTCTACATTTCTGTATTAACATCTATTGATAAGCTTCTCCATCGAATCCATTACCTACATCGATTTTAATATTATATTCCGATATAAAACAGTACAAACAAAACGTAATGAGATTGGAAAGGTTATATACAACGGTTTTTGTATAAAATATGGCCTTTACAACGTGAACTGGCAATAATATTTTAGTGCCTAAGGGTAGGACCCTAATAACGTTATAAAAACATCGATAAAATCTCCAAGCTTGTTTTTATATTATATTGCGATGAAAGGAAATAATATAGGGTTACTATTATTTATGTTAGAGAAACATTAGTTGTGATTTTGTGAAAGGTACATTACATTCAAGCTTTTAGGTTATCGTTATTATTGAAAAAGGTCAGAAATTTGTCTAACGTTTTTTATGGAACAGCCAAAAATAATAAGGGTTATTTAATGTCTCCCTACTGGGCAAACGCCTCTGCCTAGTCCGTCCAAATATTTTTCAAAGCATAAAGAAATCAATTTACACTTTTTAGTTAAAAACCTGCCATATTAACAGTAAAAAAAAAAAATATATATATATATTCTTATTATATTTTTAAGAATTTACATAGTGACACTCGCGTCATCATGACGAGCCGTTGAGTAGATAAACTAAATCGACTTTCTAATTCTATCGACACAGTCCCATCCCTAGTTACACGAGATAACAGCACATAGTTTACTGCGTAAACTTTTGTGCAATTATTTTAATAGACGACATCTTAGAAACTGCGCCGCGTTACTCATTCTTTCGTTTACTCTCTGTCTGTCTGCGTTAGGATGTAGCGTGATGTATGAGCTGTTAGCGGGAAGCTAGGTTTAAGTTCTCCGGAGAATTAGATAGTTCCGGGTTTTGGAGATGGAGACAGTCTAAAGCTATACAAATAAATAAAAGTAAAGGGTCTGTTTGTAATTTCAAATTACAAGCTTTCCACTAAATGCATATTATTAAAGTACATACGGTACTAACATAAAAAAATCAATTTTTAAAGTTTTGTCTGTCTGTCAGTCTGTTTGTTCCGGCTTATCTCCGAAACGGCTTGACTGATTTTGTCGGGACTTTCACTCGCAGATAGCTAATGTTATAAGAAGTAACTTAGGCTATTTTTATTTTTTTATTTACTTTAGTAAAAAAAAGAGGGTTATGCGAAAACAGATTGAAACAAATAAAACAGTAAACGAAGTCGCGGGCAACAGCTAGTACTAAATAGAATATAAACATACAACGTAAATTGGTTCATTAAAAAACTAACTTTTTCCAGATTAGACTTTAAACCGAAAAGTATAAAGTTTTTAATACAAAAACTGACTTTAAAACAGAATCTCAGTTGTCAATTTTGCATTAAGGACTTTATCATCATTGCTATGAAGTCCACAATACAATAATTCAGAGGTTAGACTAAAGTGGATCTGGTTTTGTATAAGGAAGAGAAGGTTTTGTTTGAAATTCAAAATAATGTAGTTTAATGAAACAAATCTTTATGTGCCGATATTCTAAGTTCAATGTCGTACGACTCTATTAATTCTCCAGTACGATTCGAACTAGAACAACAACTAAATAATATTATCTCTTCATTACAGCTTACCTCAAACTCACTTCACGCTAAATAACCGAAAGCGGTAAAAAAAAAAAAATAATTAAATAACCCCCGACAGAAGAAAAAAATCACTACCGTAGCTCACAAAAGAGCTGATAACTTTGAAACCGCTAAATCTATTTGAATCAAACTAAGCTAAGAACACTTCCGACTAATTAACCTTTCAAACACAAATAACCAAATCAAAATCGGTTCATGCGTTCGGGAACTACGATGCCACAGACGGACACACACATACACACACAGACACGTCAAACTTGTAACACCCCGTCGTTTTTGCTGGATAAACATTTTTACAGAATAGACTTAGAAGAACGTATTTCACATTTTTTTTGTACAATATTTGAATTATTCATATTACTCGCAGTTCAGACAAAGTTTTTCAATACAATCGCTTGCTGTTCACAACTTGGACCAAGCACCAAGACTATTGTGCTAAAATCGAGAGAATTGCTCGTTTCTCGCATTTTTTGTGACGAAGGCTTTACTATAGCCGTCGCTCCTATTGCAGGCTTTAAAAATTACGACTACTTAGATGTTCTATTGTGTTGGTGCTTCAATGTAAATAGATGGGCTTCGATATAGCAGTGAAACGGACTTTTTTATTGGGAAAAATTGTATTGTTTGAAATTTGTATTTTATGTTCACTGGGCCCTGATTTTATAAATTTAAAAACACTCGCTTCTGCTCGCGACTTCGGCCGATATATTATCTCACGGGAACCGTATATTTTTCAGGATGAAAGTATCCTATGTGTTATTCCACACTACAATCTATCTCAGTGTCAAAATTTTAAACAGATTCGTTTAGCCGTTTAAGAGTGAAAAAGTAACAAACATTCATCCACCATCCATCCTCACAAACTTTCGCATTTATAAATATAACATGACATACCATCACGACTGTATTCCCCGAAGGGTTAGCCAGGGGTGAACCAATGTAAACCTATAGTTTTCCGGTATGTTTAGGTTCCAAGTAATAGGGGGCGAGCCTATTGCCATTAACCGGGCAGAAATCCTAACTCCGAGCTGCTACTGAGAACTTCATAGAAAAACCCAATAGCACTTTGCTCGACCTGGGAATCAAACCCAAGACCTCAAGCGTAGCAGTCGCGCTTAGGACCACTAGTCTAACGAGGCATTTATAATATTGGTAATATATGTTTATTTACGCACCCATGATATGGGAGAGATTCCGAGACTATTTTAATAATTAATTGACGTCGCATAACCAATTTAATAAATTTTCGAAAAATGGAAGAAATTCGTTTTGACTAAGACTAAACCCCAATTGGCCTTTTTCTTTCCACGAAAGCAGAAAAACGATAACAAACTGAAACATTCAGATTCCCCGAAATTTTCTTTAGCACTGAAAACTAAAAATTTTCCTTCAGTTTTCTTCCCGGCTTATTTTTTTTGTGCCTCCCAAAAAACGAGTCGAAAATTTTTCAACTAACTAAGCGACTTTGTAACTCCAACAAATAAACGGGAAAGAAATTAATCTGCCCATTTCTCACTGTCAACGTCGGTTTAGCGTAAAAACCGGTACCTTCCCGTATTATTTTATCATCAATCCCACAGACGGGGGGCGATCAGCAGGATTGTTTTATAAAAAGTTTTCACCTTTTTTTTTAACCTTTTTTTTTGCTTGATTAAGTTAGTAGTGAAGTGGTTTCGTTGTTAATTAGGATGTTAGTCTAATTAGTTGTTAGCTTAAGAGGTCAGATAATTGAAAAGGGTGTTGAAAATATGTAAGCTTTGAGTTAATTACTATTATTGTTAGTCAAGCGCTAAATGAAAGAAAAAAGTTTTCTAAAAAAAATATAATCTCTTGCTTTTAGATAACTCTTACTTTTTCTCTAGTGTGGGCACTAATTGTACCTACGAAGATAGTTGAGCGAGTAAGGTCTGTAGCGGGGCTACTTGACCCAAGATTTTGGGAAAACTTATGTAACGTTAGTGCAGATCTGTTCATAAATCCAAGAATCCAACTTACACGACGTCTGAATTCCCTTCGTTAAATATGGTGTGTATTTGTTGCTGGAAAACAGCTTTTACTATTGTAATTTGGTAGAACCATGACCTTCAATATCTCCTAAACTAAAAGGTCCCCAGGTACGGTGAAAAACAAAAAAAATGATCGCAAAGATGAGAAGAACACATAACTTTAGATTTCGTAAGGTATCTCTTTGTAAAACACTAGCAAACTGCCCCGCAACTTCTCCCGCGTGGCTTATTTCACCTCGGTAAGTTACGTCTTTGGTTCCTGCTCCGCTCTTGAGAGTCGTAGCGTGATGTTATATAGCTTATGTAACTCAGGAATAATGTAGCTATCTATTGGTGTAAAAATAGTTAAAATCAGTTCAGTAGTTTTAGAGCCTATTCGGTACAAACAAATAAACAAAAAATCTTATATTTTTATGATACATACATACCATCACGCCTGTATTTCCCGAACGGTTAGGCAGAGGTGTGCCAATGTACACCCACAGTTCGCCGGTATTTAGGTTCCATGTAATAGGGGGCGAGCCTATTGCCATTAGCCGGGCTCAAATCCTAACTCCGAGCTGCTACTGAGAATTTCATAGAAAACCCAATGACACTTTTTGCTCGTGCTGGGAATCGAACTCAAGACCTCTAGTATAGCAGTCGCGCTTAGGACCACTAGGCTAATGAGGCAGTTTATAATATAATATTTTAATAAATTTATAATATTAGATTACTATAGTTTCTAAAACACAGAGCCACATCTAGACAAAAAACCTCCAGCAAAGATCTCCACGCAAGGTAACGATGAAACAAATTGAAAATGTTCTAACACGTGCTCATTTCCTGCGCTCGTTTAATTAATAATCGCGAACATAATCTACACGTAGGCACATGTACCGGCGCTTACTTATACATGTACCTCATTAACAACATTGCCCTTTAGGAGAGAAGCACTGAATATACTGAAATACATCGTGTGTTCTGTAATTTGTTGAGCTGAAATGTGGTTAGGTGGTGTCTGAGTGCTTGACTGCTGTGTTGCGGGTCGCTGGTTTGATTCCTGTATGGAACAAATATTTGTTTGGTCTATAGGTAGTTGTTATGGATCTTGCTGTTTATGTATGTGTTGTAAAGGCGCATCCATGATAGAGGAGAAATTCCTAGTGTACGTTTATCCGATATAAATAAATATTTAATTGTTAGATAATTTTTTTCTCAACGCAAGCAAAAAGCCTCTCCAGTCCGCGTCATGCGTCGAGTGTGTTCTAGGGTCCTGACTCATGGTGGTAGAAGGAACCCAGGGGTTCTAGAATCCGATATTGGATATATCCCTCTGTATTGACCAGGTGGTCCATAAATTATCCATGAAATAATTAATGCTAAAAGTCTCTTCTAATACAGATTAGGCATGATCGTTGACCACCACGATTGCTAAAGGAGGATTGGCGATTCCAGAATTTGATTATAAGTTCAGGTTTTCTCACGATCTTTTCCTTCACCGCTGTCAGTGATCCGTTATACTTATTAAATTAAAAGTCTAGTTTAACTCAACGTAACAAACTTTTTCATTTTTCTGTCGTAATATTATTTTACCAATTTTTCTAAATCTATTCATTTTTATAGTAGGTATCCAAAATTCCATGAACAATCACAAACTCAAAGTTATTACAGACAAAACTATATTTTTAGTTTGAACAGAAAAATTCTAGATAAACATTTTATTAGGTTTCATAACGAGAGTACCTGTCAGAATATTATCTGAAGCCTATACAACCAATTCTTTTCACCAGAAACTCTAAAATCAACTAAAAATTTCTTCCATTTAAACCTGGGTAGAAAAAGTTTGAACGCTTTCTCCCGACGGTACGAATATAAAACCGGAGACGGAGGCGAAGGCGTTTCATTTGTGAGAATTATTGAATTTGAATTATTGGAGTGGCCACCTTGGTTGAACAGGAATGGGGTGGAGTCGAATCAGTTTGTTATTTTTTCTATAATTCTGAGAGTTCTTGACGAGTGAATAGGTTAGAAAATGTGACTAGGAATTGCTTCAAAACTTGTCATAAAAATGAATGAGGGATGATTACTGCTCTTTCATACTTTTTGATGACAATTTCTGAGTTTAGTTAGCGTTTTCCATTAGAATTACAAACGAGCAATTAACCTACCGCACACCAGGTTTGAGGCCACCACCACCACAGCCACCCAGCTCACAAACCTTCGTTTCACCAAATTATTAAACAGGTTTCATAGCTTGTTTTTTTTTTTACAATTCATAGCAAAACTAGCAATACCACACGATTTCACTCGCGTTAAGTTACGTCTTTGATTACTGCTCAGATCCTGTGTATCGTAGCGTAACGTTATATAACCTATTAATTTCCTGGATAAATGGGCGAGAAACGTGCAGTTTCGCCATCTCATCATAAAAAGCTTAAATAATCAAATAAACTGAGATTAGCGAGTTAAAACAAATAAATTCTTCAGCTTTATAGTATACTAGCTGTACATCCGTGTTCAGTTACGTTGTTGGCTACTGCTCCGCTCCCGTTAGTCGTAGCGGTATGTTATATATGTATATATATCTATCTATATATATCTTCCTCTTGAATCACTCTATCTATTGATGAAAACTGCATTAAAATCCGTTGCGTTAAAAGGTCTAAGCTACCCACGAATTTATTCCCCGAAGGGTTAGGCAGAGGTGTACCAATGTACACCTACATTGCGCCGATGTGTTTAGGTCCCATGTAATAAGGGGCCACTAAGCGGGCACAAATCCTAACTCTGACCTGCTACTGAGAATTTCATAGAAAAACCCAACAACACGTTTTGCTTGACCTGGAAAACGTATCCAACACCTCGAGCGTAGAAGTCGCGCTTACGACCACTAGGCTAACGAGGCAGTTAATTAAGCACTTATGTATTCAGTATGAGCATTTAATTAAGTACCTACACTAAACCTATCTCATTGTTTAACAGAAGAAGAATTACTAATTATAACATTGTCACTCTTCTACTGAACCGTATCATTATCTTCATCGAACTGCCTCAGTCAGGATCGAACCCGCGACTCTGACAGTGTCATGTTTCTTCTATCAGTCGCGCTTAGGACCACCTGGCTAACGAGGCAGTATAGTCAAAAGAAGTAACATTACTTACCTCGTGAAGCGTGTCACCTAAAGTTAGTGTAACACCTTCTTAAGCGAAAATGTTACGACAGACTAAAGCGTATTCAGTTGAAACATTGTAATTCCTAGATAGAGTACCTACTTAATGTACCTGTCACTTACTACGAGGCGACAACTTTAATTACTACCAACAAGACATTTCGTTAACATTTCAAATTGTTAGGCACTTAAATTTAAATGTTTGTTGTAATTAACATAATATAGTTTAGATGTAATAAAAACTAGGAAATAATATTTGAAAGGACTTGGGGGAAGCCTTTGCCCAGCTGTGGGACATTGTAGGCTTGATAAAAAAAGGAACTAGCTTCTGCTCCCAATATAGTGTGCGTAGATTTCAAAATTAAGCGAATGTCCTACTGTGGAACATAAAAATTGGTTTAAAATGTATTTAGCTACACCAATATATGTATGTATGTGTGCCAAATTTTAGCTTATTCCATTTAGCCGTTTAAACGTGACAGACTAACAAACATTCATCCATCAATCTTTACAATCTTTCGCATTTGTAAAAGTAGTAGGATGTGCTATTTTCATATTATTATTTCAGTTTTTTTATGTAACATCATACCGTCACGCCTGTATTCCCTGAGGGGTTAGGCAGAGGTGTAACCTATGTACACCCACAGTTCGCCGGTATGTTTTTTTATGTATACGTCTGTATATGCCATTGTATAGCTCCATAAAGAATAGACCATCAAAAATATTTATCGCATTAATTTGTAGGCCCTGATTCCTAAAACATACATACATAAAGGTAGGCAGAAACCACAGTACACCACCTGCTACGATCCTTACATACTTCTTACACCTCGTCTACGTTCATACATCTCACACTAGCACGCCGGTTACGAGTATTGCACACCCGACCTTTCTGAAGGACTCATTCTCTCAACATAACCGAACCATCTAACCTTTGTCACTAAATCATTTTTTAATCCGCGACGTTCTCGTATAATTTCATTCCTCACTCTATCGTTATATCCCTAAAAGTAACATAATAAACAAAATACGGGAACACCCATCCAAGGACTGACCTTGGTAATCGCAGCTTAACCTTACTAAGTCAGTTTGGTAACTAAACAAGACCTTATTGTAAAGTGTCCGTGACTACGCAAAGTAAACAAAATATTTTACTAAAAATATTTCAACGACTCCACTCCATTTAGTATTCCAAGTCCAGTAGCGGTGGCAGGTGGGCAGTCGCTGCGAAAATTTTGTTCCTCAGCTATTTGAAATTACAACAGAAGATATATAGCTTGGGATAGTATAGCATAGCGTTGTCGGTACGGTGTGGTGCTGACTTGTTAGAGTCAAGTAATAGAGTTCTTACCTATTACGAATTACATTGCTATAGACACACACTCATATACCATCACGCTTGTATTCCCCGAAGGGTTAGGCTGAGGTGTACCAATGTACACCCACAGTTCGCCGGTATGTTTTTAGGTCCCATGTAATAGGGGGCGAGCTTATTGTCATTAACCGGGCACAAATCCTAACTCCGAGCTGCTGAGAATGTCATTGAAAAACCCAATAACACTTTTTGCTCGACCTGGAAATATTGGTTTAGAATAGGATTTTTTTCCCTGCATTATGGAAGGTGGCACTACAGAAGGTTGGTCTGTATTTTACAAATAAGGGAGGTATATTGGGTGTAAGAAGATACTTTGAAGCCTAAGGTTTAATAGAGGCGGTAAGTCCCCTCTTTGAGGAGTGGCTGGAGAGGCGCCACGGCGCCCTCACCTACCGCCTGACGCAGGTCCTCACCGGACACGGGTGTTTCGGGAGGTTCCTGCACCTCATCGGGCGGGAGGAAACGTCCGGGTGTCACCATTGTGTGGATTGCCCCGAGGACACGGTGGAGCACACCGTGGCGGTATGCCCCGCTTGGGCGGAGCATCGCCGAGTCCTCGTGGCGGCCATCGGCGGCGGCGAACTCTCGCGTCCGGCCCTGGTGCGAGCCATGGTTCGGAGCGAGAGGGAATGGGATGCAGTCGCCTCCTTCTGCGAGGCAGTAATGCTTGAGAAGGAGGCGGCGGGACGGTTGAGACAGCGGTTCTCCCGTCCCAGCCGCCGCGGTAGACGCTCCGGGCGTCGGGAGCCGCGAGACGACTCCCGGCCACCGTAGATACTGGCCTGTGGACGGTGAGCAATGGGTAGCTCACCGTCCTTACGTTGCATAACGACAGGCCGTGTCGACGGCGCGTTCGTGTTCCACGCGCGCCTCAAAGAGATGTCAGCAAAAGGAAGGGGCCACTGAGGGCCGATGCCTGCCGGGGCTGCGGGTTGTTCGCAAGAGATACCGCGCCCCCGGAACGCAAAGGGCACAAGAAGGAACATGGGTGGGTTTTAGTCAGTAAAAGTCTGACACTCCCTCCCGCCCCGCCCAGGGCGGGAGAAGTTATTTGATGATTTCCCACCCACCAAAAAAAAAAAAAAAAAAAAAAAAGCCTAAGGTTACATATCATTGCGATCATTTTTTTTTGGATTTCAACCATACCTTCTAGCTACGGATATATATAGAAGGTTCATGTTTTTTTCTTTAACGTTTTCATGAAATTAGGTTTTTAATGTAAACATTTAATAGTCTCACAATCTGTTTCAGGCACTCGTTCGATAAGTTGGAGATTGCATTGCCTGTTACTATGAACAGTGATTTTTCGCACCAAAAATAAAATTCATTCCTCAGAAACATTTGAGCTTAATACTACTTAGTTTGTTACTGCTGTTATGTAACTTTCTGCACAGGTGTCGTGTCATGAGAGTTAACAGCACATCTGAGAGAAAACCTACAAGGGATAAATAGATAAATAAAGGGCCAATTCTAGTGCCATTTGATAAGAAAGCACCAATCTAGAATTACCAAATCACACTACCCCACACAAGGATCGAAGCTAGGACGCTTACGCTACGCTTAGCAGTTGTTATTACGTCCACTAATCATATGGTTACAGACATGTTCAATATAACAACAACAAAAATATATTCTCAAAACATACAATGACAATGTTTAAATAACTCTTCAACTATTTGATTAATGTAATCTTTTGAGAGAATAAATGTCTCAAACCGTAGACATTAGGCCAGAAAGTCTTCCCACAACTTTAGTAAAAGGATTAGGATCATAATAGGATCGTTTCTTTTCACCCTCCAATAAAAAAACAACAAAATAAATCCCGATCTATCTATCCGTTCCAAGATCAGCGCAGAATTAGGCTGACGAGCTCCTTTTAAGGAAGATCCCGCCAAAAACAGCTTCATTAACGAAATTGAGTACCATTTCCGTTTCCTGATCAAACAACTGCTACTTAGGGTTGCCTTTGAGTGTTAATAAAACAAGCTATTGCGAAGGAATAAGCTCTCAAAGACTTGGTGTGAACAGTGAATGTTGGTATTACGGCAAGTTGACTATTAAGAGAATTCTAAAATAGTTTGGCTTTAAAATAAGTGTTAATAAATAATGTGTATAATGTTAATATACTTTTACTTTAAATTAAGATTTTTTTGATTAATGTTCGAAAATAATTATGTTGCAATGATAATGCACTGCAAAAGTATCTCTTTCATAAATATAAGTTTAAAATAATCTATACTGAATCATCAGCTAAATCACGTCTAGTGCTGGACATAGGCTTTGCCTGAAGATAGCTACAATGCCCGGTCCTGCGGTGCCTGCATCCAACGATTTCCTGCGACCTTTACCAGGTCGTCGGTCCACCTTGTGGGGGACTACTCTACTTATTATTAGAAAGATAACATAAAGTATATTTTTTATTTTTTGTTTGTAAGAGGTAATTTGGGGAATTACTGGTCCGATTACAATAATTCTTGACTGGACTGATAGAAACCTACACTAATGTCGAATGTCATAGGATTGTTGTTTGGCCATACTCGACTTCCACGCGGACCAAGTCGCGGGCAAAAGCTAGTAAACACTTATAGACAATACATTCGCGCCACCCATTTACAGCGCTCTACTATATATTCATACTCCAAAATCTCCCCAAAATATTTGCACGGACCGGAAAATTAATTAGGCTTTCCCAATGCTTGTTTTAGTTTGCAAAAAAACTCCCGCGGCACCACGCACCGAGCCCAGGTACCTACGTCAATAAGTTTAGGAGTTTTTCACGATTTGCTGAAACGAATTCAATTCAGTTTTCAGTTACTGAAAGTTTTTCGGAAAAAGGAAAATAGAGGATTTTGTGAAGCACTTTCTCGTAGTGTTTTGGAATAGAATTGTTGGGTGGAGTGAAGTTGCGTGAAGGGTGCCTGGTGTTCAGGAAAATTTGATACGGGGAAATGTACTTTGGTAGTAACTGATGAATTTCATTTTACTAACTTGTGATAACAAAAAAAGGAAATATATTTAACTTTGTCTTTGGGATGGCAACGCATTTGCAAGGCGTCTGGTATTGCAGATGTCTAAAAGCAGCGTTGACCACTACACCAGGTCGGCCTTACGCTTGTTTGCCATCCAATGATGTAAAAAAAGGTATTGGCAACTTTTTAGATAACTTACACTTACACTTCAGTTTTTTGGTTAACTTATTTTCTTCTTTTAGGAAAGGCTTAAAAAAGCACGTACAGAAGGACCAAAAAGAAAATAAATCCTATTAGGCGCACACCACCGAAATAACACATTACTATTCAAGTAGGTACCTAAAGTACTCGTATCATAAACAAAAATAATGTTTCATTTCCCCACTCAGTATCAGGGTTGTCACTTTGGCACGAATTTGTCTTCATTACCGAATTTAAACTAAATCACGTTCGCCATCTCATTGCAATACGGTACGGCGTGAGCATATTGTGAGCGAGTTTAGGGTTGTCAAATTAAGAAAATGTTCACAATTATTATTTATGAGGTGGTTCTGGATTTTTGTTTGTAGATGATAAATGTTGGTAGATAAACGTTCGGTAATTTAAAGAGTCATGTTCGTGCGTATTTGGCAGCTAAATAAATGTACTAGAGAGAAAATAAATAGAGAGAGATGTCATAAAGAGAGTTTATTTTTTGAAGTTCTAAAAAAGTAATAGCCATACCGTACAAATTAACTTTTGGTTTTTTCCCATTAACAATTTACCTACCCACTTAAATAATACCTGGAACTCATACTTATATATATTTTAATTTAAGGTTTTTATATTGCAATTAGTCCATCAATAAATGATTTAATTGGATGAAAGCTTTATCTTAAATCATTTGAGTGATTCGTTCAAGATCATTACGTCAACACAAATTCTATTTATTTTAAAATTACGTACTACAAACTGGCGTTTGACACAAACCCAGACGACTTCCTAACAACATAGAATTAGTGCCATTTCATTCTCAACTGTCTTTGCAAACGTCAAACAAATTAAATGTATTTGCATATCCCCTTAATTGTGCGATAACCCTAGCTCTCTGCCTCCCCTGGTTCCTGGTTATTACCGGAATTTTGACATCCACCTTGTTTCCTGATCATGGAGTATATCCTTATCATGATTTTCCTGTAAACAATCTTGAGATTTACTTGTTTATTGTACTTTTTTTGTTACTACAGTATATAGACCTGATTTCACTTTTATTAGGATGTATTTTTTCATCAGAACTTGGCTTTTGCCCACAACTTTGTCCGCGTGAACATTGGTTAACGCGGATGCAGATGAATGCACAGATTACAAAGTAGCCTATGTCCTTTCTTGAGGTTTAAGCTTACCATGCCCATCAAAATTAAACTTACCTTTTTCATTTAAGATATGGAAATATGGAGCGTTAGTCCATGTTTATATTTTAAATGCAAACCCGTCCCAGCTTCGCACGGATACAATTTACAAAAGAACAATAAGACATTAGCATCTATATTTCAGACTTAACTGGTTGTTTTTTTATATTTTTTTTAATCTAAAGAAAACTACTACTTACCACAATATTATGGTCCTTGTCGGTCAGTTTCTGAGTGCCGTTGAACCACTCGATCTTGGCTTCTGGTTTGGCGCCAGATGCGGCGCACGTGAGGGTGAGGATAGTTCCTTGTGTCGCAAGCTCTCCCAGTCCGGATATCACTGTCTTGTTTGGTGGCACTGAAAGAGATTATAATACATAGTCATATTTATGATTAAATGTTTATGGAATAGACAGATTCACAGACAAATTATTTATTTAATTGAAATAAATAATTTGTCTATGAATCTGTCTATTCATTTATTCATATTTCTGACCATTAAAAAGCACATTGTAACGTCATTTACAAGAAAATTAAATTGAATGTGGTTTATTCCAAAAGATATATATTATTCATATTTACTCCCTAAATATAATTAATGTTTAAAAAGAAAATTATACGTCAATAGAAGACAATGTAACTTACATAAAAACCAATGTACTAGAATAAGTACATAGTAAAGAAATGACAGCTTGAAACAAAATAGACGACGAGCTAGAAACGTGGTGCTCAATTTATTATTGTGAAAAGAGCGGTTTAAGAATGTTTTGTTTAGGCAACGTAATAATCAACATTAGAAGGATTCTTATTCTATTTGTTCGTCTTCATCATACTTAAAATCATTTATTTTTCATCTCCTGACTAAACACTGACGCATTTATTACAGCGCTCAAAGTGTTTCAATAGCAACATAAAGGACATATAATTCTAATAATGCAACATCAATATTTATTTTACACAATTGTATATAATACATGAAATCACCAACCCTTTAAAGACGATACGCGAACTAACTCAACTTAAAAGTTCAGAAAAAACACTTAAAATAATTTGATTCTAAATCCAACCATATTCAATTTCAATCTTCAAAATGAATCTTGCATTTTTAAAGTATTTGCTTTCAGAAAATGGAATTATTTTTTCAGGCCAGCGTTTTTACTGCTATCTATACATTTAAAGGCACCTAATATAACAAATAATCCTGAGATCAAATCTTGTCACCGAACTATCCAATTTTTGGCAGTAGTAAAAAATATGCTGGATCAGTGTCTTGGTTTATTGTTTAGGGTGCGTTTCTAAAGATGCGGAGCGGTCAGCGGGATGAACTGCTAAATTCACGTCGCAGTGTTATGTTTCTGTTATTTTTCATGATAGTAGGCAGATTCGTGGGGTTTTAGTCGGTAAGAATTGGACATAACCTTCCATTCTCCCTGGAAGGGAGAATCCATGAAGATTTCCCCACGAAAAACCTGCGTGTTTTGTGGCGACAGAAAATCTCATTTATACTAAAATCATGAAGACGTAAAGTTATTTTTTTTGTAAAAGGTAATCTCTGTAAGCCGTGTTGGCCTAGTGGTAAAGGAGCGTGCTTTTTCGCAAGAGGTTGCGGGTGCAAAATATCAATGTGACATTTCCTATTCATATGTAGGTACTTTCTAAGTTTATCTTGAACATCACTGACATTGGTAAAGGAAAATATCGTGAGGTAACACACAGCGGAGGCTTAGTTATAGGGTCCCACTGGCACCCTTTGGGTACGGAACCCTAAAACCGCTCACCCCATGCACAAAGCCTTAAACTATGTAAGGAAAGTATTATATTGGTTCATCGTTCGGTCCTCAAATAGGATTGGTCCTTGGGGAGCAAAAGGACCAACTTTTGTAGTACCCTAAGTTTTTTATGTAGTTTTATTGTACGTTTAATTTTCTTTTCTATAAGTGAATGTTACTGAAATTCAGCTGCGTTTTGAAATAGTTTTCTTAGAAAGTTGCTATTTTCAGGCTTAGAGTAGGTATACATATAAAATATCTATGACGTCGTACTTTTGAGATTGGTCTGTCATGGTTATGACGTCAAAGATTCTTATAATAATGTTTAAAATATGTTAATGATTAAAAAAAAACAAGTGATTTTTAAATAGGTAACACATTAAGAGGAATTTTAGTGTTTCTATAGATAAGCAGAACGAATATTTTGACTTTGACTTTATGTGATAATTTTCAACCTCTTTTTATTAAATTTTTGCTTACTAAATAAAATTGTAGACCTTAATATATCAGTAACATAATTATTTATTATATTTTATCTTTTCAAAGTAATAAAAGCAAAAGAAATTCACACGTCCACACTACTTTCTTTTATTACTTTATCAAAAAAGCAAGCATTCAATATTAGTAATAGACACTAAACTAATAGGGTAGTAGCACCTATTATCGTACCATTGATTGACCGTGATCACCAATCAACCACGTGACATAATATAGTGTAATTGAAAGGAAAGAAATACCTTTCGATGCCTGAAAGGTTAATTAATACCTGATTACATTATGTGAGAAGAATATTGGACGAGAAATTGATCGAAGAATAAGGTATCGTGTCCTTGGTATATCTACTTTCTATTTACTTTTGACAGAGAGCTGAAATTCATACCAGTATTTAATAAACATATATTTCAATTCCTCAATTAGTGCTTTGAAATTTACTCTTTAAACATAATGTTCTTATTAAAACACCAAATTTCATCATAAGCGGTAGAGTGGTTTAGAACGCCACCTGCTACGGTCCTGACATACTTCTTTCGCCTCGACCACGTTCATACATCTGTTCATACAAGCACGCCGGTTACGAGTACTGCGCACACGACCTTTCTGAAGAACCCCGCCAATAAGGTCAGGGTAGGTCTTTCTAGGGCGTCCTCTCCCGGCGTTGCCACTCACATCTGCCATATAAATCCCTTTCGTTAGTCGACTTTCACTCATCCTCTCAACATGACCGAACCATCTAAGCATACTCTTTTCAACTTTTGTCACTACATCCTCTTTTAATCCGCAACGTTCTCGTATCGTTTCATTTCTCACTCTATCCTTCAAAGTTACACCACACATACTTCGCAAGGAACGCATCTCCACAGCATTTATCCTACTTTCATGCCTTGTTTGCCATACCCAACAAAACACAAAATAATTTAACTTTGACTTTTAAAGAAAAAAGTTGTCAGACAATGAAAATAAAAAAAAAACCACATGACATATACTACATAATCATTGGTACAAAAGGTTTATGACATCTCTTATTCCAATAAAAAACCGATAAGCTACTAAGAATATTTTTTCCTCTTCTGTATATAATGTGCGAGCGATAATAACTAGGAGGAATCTATTAGGCTGACGACAAATTGGTGTATATTAAGGGCCCTAATTCATTTATCCTTACTGCTTCCTATATTACGTCGCAAGGTAACTGGGAACTATGACGTTTGATGAAGTTACTAGATAAGATGTGAGACTTTATAACAGATAGTCTGGCATTATTGCTGAATAAATTGGTCCTTTTTGGCGCAACCGTGAGGCACACATGCTCCTGCTTTTTTAAAATCAAATTATTTAGTAATCTCAATCTTGTTAAACTGTGTTCCTTCTTTTTGTCAAATAAGCTTTTTTTCCTTCTTTTTTTGTTTACCTTTATTGAGACGTAAAATTGTAAAAAAAGTTAATATGAAATAATGTGTTTCAGTTTTAAGAACCACACCGAACCGCCGTTTATTATCTAAGTAAAGAAAGGACAGGAAGAGACAATTAAACCACTTTCACGAAGACTTGCAAATAGGGTAACTACCACCAAAATTTTCCAGTGTAACATTTATAAAACTGGCACCTCCACTAAAGTAACAGGTAGCCTTTCCATCGTATGCACTATTACCCTATTTCTCGCGGAAGGGTAATTTACGTGGCATAATTAGCGAGGATACTGCTAATAAGTATTCTAGACGCGGGATAACTTTGTAAAGAATGTGAGAGAAAGAGAGTTCGTTGGAGGAAAATGTTTTAAGTTTTTTGTCGGAACTTGCATTGTAGGGTGGCTGTGACTTTATAATGGTATATTTTTTTTAGTTATGGCGTTTTTATAACTTTGCTAAGGTTTTTATGTTAACGGAGATGCGCTAAGGTGCCCGCGAAACTATCCATTTCATAATAATATGTTTTTTGCATTTTCCAGTTTAGCATCAGGGAGGCAATTCCACAAACTTTTAAGAACACAACTCAGTCTCAATTTGTGAAAAGTGCCTCTAATTTACCTATTTTTTTTTACATTGGTTGTCATTTTGATGAGCTGGAGTCTAGATTATGAAAAGTTTTTATTTGTGAAGGTGCCCTTTAGATTGAATGGTATAAAAAAATATTAGACGTAACATTGTCATAAATTGTCCGCAAACGTCATGTTTTCATTAAATAGCCACATTTACGGGTTGCTCTGACTTGAAGACTATAACAATGTAGTAATAATTGTAATGTAACCATGTATATGTTAGCGCGTCAACTTTTTTGTACCGTACCTCACTCAAAGAAATACGAATTTGATGGTGTCAGAGTAGACCAGAAAATTCGCTATTATCTTAACATACTCAACAAGCATTAATATTATTTCAACTATAAAATCCAACAACTTTATCCCTGAGTGGTAACTTCTCCGTAATCCTAACATTTAATTACTCGCTACAACTCAAATATTCCTACATACATATTCGTGTAGTGTCCAACATTGGGCGTCCCACCCCTGAGATCCTATCGACCCCCAATATTGCAAGGTGGTAAAATTCCCGACCCCATTACTCGTAGTGAAGTGGGGTTGTCGATGTCGATGTGGTTAAAAAAAAAGTAAAAATAGGGATTAGGTTCAATACATTACTCTATCTACCTACTACGGTATGCGAGCAGCGCACGGCCGGTCATTGAGGCTATCTTTAGGGGAGACCTATGTCCAGCAGTGGAAATCATTCGACTGATAATAATGATGGTTATGATAACTCCATATAGCTTTGATAAAGGTATGTCGGGCAAAATGTCATTGGGTTTTTCCATTAGGTATTTTTCAATAGGAGCCCAGAGTTTGGGAATTAGTGTCACTAAGTTCAACTCACTAATTTAAACGCGGAAAGCACGGAAAGCTACATTATCAGTAATTAACATAGGCGGTATAACATCACGCTACCAGCTACGGAAGCAGAGCAGTTGAAACCAGGAGTTATTATATGAAATAGATATGAGGTACAAAGTCTTACTTGCCGTATTAAAATATATCAAGATTCATCTAACCTAAACAATTCCTGCATCTTGTCTCCGAAACACTACCATTCTACAACTAATAAATTCCTTAAGGACCATAATCTGACCGCTTAGAGGCACCCACAAGACGTAGGGATGACAGCCAAGATCCTAAATGTCAGGTTGCGGGTACGGGCGTCCCAGAAACGCTTTACTTAACCTAATTATTGTGGATAGCTGTGTCCAGGGAACTAGGGACTAAGATATTGGCCATTTTTTGTGAGGCCTTGGTTTTATATCCTTACTCTATTTCGCTCTTGCACTCGGCTTCGTTTACGTGGATTTTCTAACGAATCGATTGTTAGTATTAAAATATGAAGGTCACTAAAAAAACAACCTGAAGACTAGATACAGACTGCATTGAGCCAGAATTTGGTAAAGGTCAATGTCCAACAAGGTACTGTGAGTACTGGTTTCCGTCCACGTAAATGTTCTTAGGGATTCATAATTATTTTGGAAATAAAATATAGTTTATGACACTTGCTGATAATGTAGCTTTCCATATGTGAAATATATTTTTAAATCGGTTTAGAAGTTTTTGAGTTTATCCATTACTAACAAAAATACAAATCTCTTCTCTTTTTAATATTAGTTTAGATAATTTTTTATTGTTTTATTTTTTATTTTGTAGAAAAAGCGATTGAGGAAATTAGGTCACGACTATAATCCGCTTTCTGGAACCAACTATGATATTTTCCTTTTGTTGTCTATAGTTTTTATTAATTTAGAATCAATGGATTAGGCCAAGAAGATGAAAGGAGGTGTTTGCTTATATCCGGTATTTCTTATTTTGTTGTGTTTTTTGTTTTTATCTTTTATAATTTTAATATTCTGTTATAGCAGCGCTGGATTATGTTACAATTTAGATATGTACTTATAAAATTTATCGACATGTCAAATCCCAACACTAGAGTACACTATCTTGCCACTTATTAGCTATATGGTCTCGCAATTTATCGGCTGGGCTCTGAAAATTGCTCGCCAGTGTAGTGCCGAAGTTAGTTAAGCGATGGTTCAATGTGGCCTTACATGTAAAGTACAGGGTGTTGTGTTTAGAGGGCGTGGGTGGGGGCTAATTGGTTTAGAGTAATTGGGGGGTAGTTTTAGTTTTAACAAAAATAGTTCTACAGCAATGTTAAGTACTAGTCAGTTGTTTTGACAGAATGAGCGTAAGAAAGAGACTGGTATATAACTGATAAAGAAGACGCTCTGCATACCTTTTTTTTATAAAACTCTTATTCAATTAAAAACAAAATAAAGCAAGTTATATATTTAATTTTATTGACGGTAGGATTAGCGCAGTGGTTGTGCGATTGGCTGCTACGCTACGTGTCGCAGGGTCAATTCTTGCATGAAACATAAATTTGTATTGTCTAAATGTACCGCACCTCCGACCCAGGAGAAATTCGAAGTGTGGGACAACGTCTTTATTAAAATAAAATTTTCGTACTAAAGGACCAACTTAATTCGTGAATTTTCTTTTTTAATAAGACTTTGATGCGTATGAACACCCTAAGTCTTTAACAAACTTGTGCACGCCTTAACAGCCCTACATCCCGTCATTCTCCCTTTCCAATAACACTGTATTAGCCAATAAATTGTCAATTAATAAACAACTTCGCCGAACAACCATTGGACAACTAGATCGGGTCTGTACCCAAAGTGTCCCTCTGGTTGTGAGGGTACAAAGTAGTTGATATGTTGGTAATGTGTTGATGTTGTATTTAGTTCTATAGACATGTTCGAGATTGGGTTTTGGTCCTAATTGAACAACTGTGAATTAGCGATTTATAGCTGTATGTGCTGATGTTAATTTGTTAAGTAATTTTTGGTTTATGGCTGCTGATATTAGTGATGTAAAAAGTCACGTCACATAGCCGTGAACTACGATAATGCTTTTTACGATAAGTAATATATATGTGTTGTTCAAAAATTATTGATGCAAAATTACTTTCATTTTTGGTGTAAAAAAACACGGTTTATAGTGCTTCGAGTCGTCGCAAGTCACTGTTGAACATGGGCTCTTGGGTTCGATTCCCATATCGCGCATGGGCATAGTGTTTTGTAGGCCAAAGTCTGACTTATAGCCTGTTTTAAATAATAGACTCGATCTTAAATATATGGAGGTATACAATACAGCTCTGGGAGAACACAAATATAGCGAAGTGTAAAATAATATTCATTCTAGAATTAATGGTTAGTGCACCAAAAAGGACCAATTTCGTACTACGCTTTTCGTATTAAAACGATTAAGGCTAGGACCACTAAATTTCACCGAAGACTTCTAAATCGTATAAGCCCTTGACTGTAATTCGTTAACTTTTTCGTGTTTAATTTCGCGAAGAAATAAATTTTCATTTAGTCTGCTGATACCGTTTTATTAATGTGCTCAATTATACGGACAACGCTGTAAGATGGCGGTGGTTAGAAAAATTGGAGGCAATTTAAAGGTTTTATAGCTATTGAGTTTTTAGGAAAAAAATATGTCAATTTTTTGAAAAGGACCAAACGTATAATGCTATACATAAACTCACGCTTTCTCCCCATGGGGATATGTAGAAATTTACAAGTATACAAGCTATTTTTATTTTTTACTTAGTACATAAATGTATTATTATAAAATTGTAGTGTCTGATTAAAATATCTAAAAAACAGCTATCCACTAAACGCGTATCAAAAATACTTTTTTATTTTTATATTCATCCGTTTGCCTCTAGTCTATTTGTTCCGGCCTATCTCCGAAATGGATTGATCGATTTTGACGGGATGTTCACTAGCAGATAGATAATGTAGAAGATGATGATGTTGTGTAGAAGTAACTTTGGCTATTAGAAGTACATTTAAGCATTATATAAGAAGAGGCCTTTGACATGCAGTAGTACAAATATGTATTGTATTAAATCCTTTGCGTATCTTAAGACCAAAATATCAATAGCCGTATTTAACAAATGCCTAATATTTTAATCACCATCAGCCACTTGGGGCTAAGTTGCCATATAATTTTAACATGATTCACCGCAGTTCCAACTTGGGCTAACTTTGACAGAAGTTTCTTTGGATTTGAATAAAAGTCTGTCTCTTGGGTTGGATTGAATGGCATTTGAGTTGAATCTTTTATGGCTTAGTATTGAGGGGGTGTAAAAGTTTGGGTTAGAAGAAGCGGTTTTTGATTGACGCGCGGTTGAAAATGCGTAGTAGGTTATTGGACATAGGGCCTTTTATAACGCATATTTCTTAGCTAAAATAATTACTAATATAATGTAGGTATCCCATAATAAAACATACGATGGCCCACTGGCCAAGATGTCCACCTCTTATACATGTAGTGATATCCAAAATTATATTTAAAAGAAAGTACATAAGTTTCTTTTAAAGATAATTTTAAATATCACTGACATCGGTAAAGAAAAGTGCAAGTCTGAAATCACTAATTCGCCTGAGCAAGCGTGGTGATCAATGCTCTTTTCTATATCGAAATAGGGGTTAGTCTTACAGCAGGACAATAATAGGCTGATATAACTAGATATAAGTGTGTAAACTACATACATACCATCATGCCTGTATTCCCAGAAGGGTAAGGCAGAGATGTACTAATGTACACCCATACTTCACCGGTATGTTTAGCTCCCATATTGCCATTAACCGGGCACAAATCCTAACACCGAGCTGCTACTGAGAATTTCATAGAAAATCCCAATAACACTTTGCTCGACCTGGGAATCGAACCCAAGACCTCTAGCATAGCAGTCGCGCTTAGGACCACTGAGCTAATGAGACAGTTAAGTCTAAACTACTATGTTTAAAATTATTAAGCATTCGACTTGACTACTTTTGCATAAAGAGCGCTGTCTGGAATGTCCTCCAACTAATCTTCTTTACGGAGTATCCAGAATGGTCAATATCCCGTGGCATAGTGGACGCAATGAAGCAGCTATCTCTTGGAAACTCCAATAAAATTCTCGCGCGATAGAAAAGCTTGAGTAAGTATTGAATTCAAGCGCCACACGCGATGTGTGCGCTCGTGTGTTAACGCGGCTTCTGAGCAAGATCTTACGCTATTTGTGAATTAGATATTTATTGAGATCTAGTTTCTGTCCGCGACTCCGTCTATGTAGAAGTCCAGTCTACTACAATCAGAACTTATAATATTTCTTATTTTCGAGTCGATAATAAACTAAAGGTGGTTGTATTTTTGAACCTAGAAGGATCACCTTTAGTTTTTCTTAATGTCTCGTTGTTAATGTCCTTAATTACAGGTGTAGGGACACTTTGGGCACTGTAGTAAATGGGCCATAGTCTGGTTAGGACTGTCATCATATTGAAGTTGATGATTGATACACATACCTCGAACATCCAGCTTGATCTTCCTCACGATGTCAGCATCCAGGGCTGCGGAACTGACCACGCAGATCAGCTCACCTCCCAGCTCCTCGCGAGTGATGGTGAGGGACAGGATCGAGGTTATGGTCGAGTTGTCTGGAGTGACTGTCTTTGCTGTGGACAATAGATAGAAGTCATGTTTAATAGGGTTATATACAGGGTGAAAAGGACACATAACCCATTAACCAAAGTAAGTAGCTTTGAGAAAAAAATATTTCTGGACTTGTGTTAGACAGACGGACAGACTGAGGAGCCTTAGTAATGGGTTTCCAACAGTGCCCTTTGGATCAAAAACTAAAAAAAAAAACAATTCAGTTTAAAAAAAACAAAATCGCATCAGTGAATTCCCCCCCCGCCCTCTTCCTCAATTGCACCCATATAGAACGAAAACCGTCGAAAATTCTCAATGGGTGATTAAAAGCCAGTGGGCACTGCCATTGGTACACAAAACAAAATAAATGGTGACCACACGACGGTACAGTCTGGAGATTTATAGCACCTGCCCATTCCGATCAGGCAGGCCGCCTGGATACGATGTACCACGTATACGGTTTCAAAATTCTACTGAATTTTTCAGTGATTTTTTTTCTGTATACATCGTGGCGCAAACTTTTACAGTGGATTTAGTACCTACGTGATTCTAGACGCTCCAGAGCAAAGATATTTTGTTGGTAAATAAAAAGCACTTTTGTATAAATAAAAATATACTATTTCCGGTCCTTCTTCTGCAACAGTCTATCTATTATTAGAAAAAAACACTAATGGTTTTTTGTGATGTCATAATAATTGCTTTTTACCAAACGCTTAAAAATGTTTATACAATAAATCTAATTTTAATTTGTTTGTTTGTCTGTCTGTCGGTTTGTCCCGGTTATATATCTCTCTCTCCGAAACGGATTGGCAGATTTTGACGGGATTTTTACAGCTGTTTTTATTTTAGAAAATAACAGTTTGCGAAATATAATCCGACACAGTCGCGAGCATAAGCAAGTTTAAAATAAAAAGCGACATAGATTATTTTTTATCAAAACAGTACCACGGTTCATTTCTCGAAACACAATCCAACAACGTTGCAGAAACTAACCGTTATATTTGAACTGAAAACAATATCTAGCTTCTAAGCCCTATAACGATCTGTAAACTGAAATTCAGCAAAGTTTCCGAACGCCTAGTTTTCACCCTGAAAACTGCTGAAAGCAATGAAACAGGCTAAGACTTCACTAGTTTGTATTTTGCACTGGTTTGTTAGCCTGGTTTTATATATTTTAGAATAGCTATTGTATGCCTCGTTGGCCTAGTAGTCCTATGCGCGACTGCTACGTTGAGGTCTTGGGTTCGATTCCCAGATCGAGCAAAAAGTGTTATTGGGTTTTTCTATGAAATTCTCAGTAGCAGCTCGGAGTTAGGATTTGTGTCCGGTTAATGGCAATAGGCTCGCTCCCTATTACATGGGACCTTAACATACCGGCAAACTGTGGGTGTACATTGTTACACCTCTGCCTAACCCTTCGGAGAATATAGGCGTGATGGTATGTAGCTCTTGTATGCGACTTATCCGCGTAAATTTTCTTAAATATCACAATTTTTTTTAGAAATAAAGTAAAGCGTATGTTATGCGCTTTTTAGTATCATTGGATGGCAAACAAGCCAACAAAAATGAATATATCATGTGCCTACAATTACACCGGCACTCATACCCTTCAAACCGGAACACAGCAACGCTGCTTCGCGGCAGAAATAGGTATGGTGGTAGTACTTCCACGGACGACCTACTTCACAACGGGTTCCACTAGTTGAAAATACTTCCAAAGCCACACATCAAACTTATAATAATCCGTTAACAAACTAGATATACTTAGGGCCATACATAATTGCAAAATAAAAATGTATCCTCAACCATTCATAAATCATTTTGAAAGATACCAGTCGTATTTTAACCTTGTATTGATACGGGTACAAAAGACCCGTTTATTACACCAAATGGGGAGGTATTTGGACAACAACGGGGGGGTTGGATTCCGAAAATATGAAATGTGCTTCACGGATGGTCGGTTAGAGGTAAACGGGTACTTTAGACCCCCACAATCTATTAGTGATAAATGTTTTGTTACGTTCTCGAATTGTTTTGGGGTTATAAGAAAAACAGATGGTTTCCGTTACAGTAGGTAATAATATAAGGGTCTGATATTACCAGGATTTGGACAGTGATTTAATGACAGCGTTTTGGAAATGATTTGTAGTTTACCTGAATAAACACATTTTCATTTATGTAAAAATATGTAGTACAAGGGGTAATCTTGGCTGATTTTGCCAAAGTTAAAATATCAGACTTATGTTAATCTACTGGCTCCTGTTTGTGACTTCGTTTACCTGTTTTTTTTCACTTGTTATGTTATGTCTTTAGTTACTACTTTGCTCCCGTGTGTCGTAGCGTGATGTTATATAGCCTGTACAATTTCCTCATAAATCTGGCTATCCTATACATATGTGTTTGGTGAGAAAAGGCAAGCAAATTAAAAATATTTAAACAGTTACTAAAACTCAAAATCAACTCTGTCTCAACCCAACATTTTCGAAATGTTTATTGTAAATTCCCTCTTATATATCCCATATAAGGCATGTTTTCGATGACCAATCACCCCTGTACATCGTAGCCTTACACATAACATCACAACATCATACAAAACCCAACTATTTCAATTCCAGGAACTAAAAATGAATCGTTTCAATTGAACCGTATACCTATTCCGTCAGGTGAAACGAAATCCAAAGCAATGAAGTGAAAACTGTACCATCTGGTGGAAGGATCGCTCTCATGAAATATGTATCAAAAACCTTTACTGTAGGTACCTGTGCTGTAGGTATCCGTGAAGAGTTTAGAGAGATTTTTGATGTAGGTATGCTTACTTACCTTTGCTTTAATTATATTCGTAATTTTGGGCTTTTAGGGTTTGGACTAATTAGTTCAAGAGTTGGGATAAGTGAGTAGAGTGTAATGAAGTGTAGTGTACGTTAAATGTTGTAAGGGCTTTTGATTGACTGATCAGGGAGGATTTTAAAATACTACAACTACACCCATTTCTGCCGTCTGCCATTGCAGTGTTTTGAATTGAAATTTGAAGCACATTTTTTCGTATGGTTTTGATATTTAAGCTAGCTTTTGCTCGCAACTTGGACGTGTGGATTTCTATTACGGTGCCCTAGAAGAACCTACCCCGACCTTATTGGTGAGGTTTTTCAGCAAGGTCGGGTGCGTAGTAATTGTAACCGGCGTGCTTGTATGACCAGATGTATGAACGTGGACGAGGCAAAAGGAGTATGTGAGGATCGCAGGTGGGCGTTCTGTGGCTTCTGCCTACACCCATGGGAATAAGACGTGACTTTAAGTATGTATGTAAAATATTGCATAATATAATATTATCACTGATAATGTAAACTTCAAAAAGTGATAGAATTTATGAGTACTTTTTGAGTTTATCGATTACAAACAAAAATATAAATCTTTTCTTTTTATTATATAATAGTTTAAATAACTGCTGGTTTATTCACAAGCACACTACACGTGTACATTATAAATGCGAAAGTAACTGTATGTTTGTGCCGTCTTCACGGCAGATTCATTGAACCAATCATAATGAAATTCGACGAAAAGGTAACTTCGGGTCTAAATAAAGATATATAAAGGCTACTGTTAAGGTAATCCGCGATTTCTTCGCCATACGCAATACACGACCAAAAGTTAGTTGTGGAATATCTCAAACAAATTAACTTTTATAAATACTTCATAAATATACTATCACGCCAGTATTCCACGAAGGGTTAGGCACAGGTGTACCAATGTACACCCACAGTCCGCCGGTATGTTTATGTGCTATGTAATAGGCGAGCCTATTGCCATTACCGGTGCTACTGAGAATTTCATAAGAAAACCCAATAACACTTTTTGCTTGACCTGGAAATCGAACCTCTATCGTAACAGTTGGGCTTAGCAGTTATAAATACTTCAATACTCTATTATCTAATATCAACACCGCAACTGACTAAAAACAAACCAAAACAAAAATCTCCAATCACGCACCTTCCTTTCCCAGAACCTTCACACTATAAAAGCCCATTCCCATTCTACCCACAACGGAAATCAACTACCATTTAAAAAAAAACAGGAAAAGCCCAAACTACGGCAGTGTGTGGGTTAACTAGAATTTATAGCTGGCAACACAAATTAATAGCCGCTTTCGGAAGCGAACCTAATTGTGAATTGTGCTCGATGCGTGCTTCAATAAGTTTGGGCGATCGCTAATATATTTATTTGGGTAGTTTTTAAAGTGGGCCTCTGAAAATAGGCAAGTGGTTCAAGACCAAACAAGGTTTCTAAGGAAATTGGCAGTTTTTTTTTGTCACAATGTGAAATCATCGACTTTTTCTGCTCTGGGTGGAGCGGAAGGGAGTAAACTCTTACTGACTAAAATTAATCCGTATTCCTCCTAATACCCTTTGCGTTCCAGGGCCGCAGCAACTATTTCAAACAAATTCCGCAACCCCGGCACGCACTGGCCCTAGCGTGCTCCTCCCTACAGTGCGGACATCTCTCTCCGCCGACCCGGTTCTGGATCTGATCGGACGGCGAGCCCCCCAACGCTCAGCGTCTACAGGCCCACGCCTACGGTGTCTGGGAATCACTCTGCGTCTCCCAACGCCCGGGGTGGATTTTTGTATGCCGTTAAAACGATAGTTAGCTAATGTAATATCTTTTTTTTTGGGGCAAGCCAGCTTCACTATTTCTGCAATTTAAAAAGCCAGAATCTACAGTGACGACCACCAGAAAAGCTCCGAAGTAAGGAAGCTTGACGGGACGACGACGAACCGTACACATTTTCGGGGTAAAAAGTATCCTTTAATGTTAGCACATTAAAGGATACTTTAATGCTGCACAGAGATAGATCATATGTGTGAAATAGCTTTCACACATATGATCTATCTCTGTGCAGACATTTCATTCAGACCTGTTCAAATGTTCTAGCGTGAATGAGTTACAAAAATCCATAATTTTCATCATTAACATTAATTGCACGACCGAAAAGTTCGATATTGTGTATCAAACATCTAAAGTACAACCTATACTCGTGCAAATAAAATTTCATTCAATTTAAAATAACTAGAAAAAACACCAGCCGAGCGTCAAATCACAGTACCTCCGTAACTCACACAACGTGAGTACCTGTCTGTCCAATATATCTCCGTATTTCCGCGGAACCTAGGACCGAAATAAAAAACGTTGGCTTCACTTGAAGACATAGAAATCCTTTCCCCTGGCCGTATAAGTGTGACGCTGCGGACCAATGGAGCGCACACTAGTTCAAGTGGGGACCATGTTATGTACGATGGAGCTATTGACTTTTTAAATTTTAGATTAAAAAAATGTCGGTTAAATTTTAGCTTTGGGATTCGAAACCTACACTTTATATAAACTAAATGGAACAGTTTTTAACACATAACATCACGCCTGTATTCTTCATAGGGTTAGGCAGAGGTGTACCAATGTACACCCACATTTCACCGGTATGTTTAGGTCCCATGTAATAGTTGGGAGCAAATCCTATCACCGAGCTGCTACTGAGAATTTCACAGAAAAACCCAATAACACTTTTTGCTCGACCTGGGAATCGAAACCAAGACCTCTAGCTTAGCAGTCGCGCTTAGGACCACTAGGCTAACGAGACAGGTAACAGTTTTTCTATTATAATAATACCAGCCTATTTGTAACCCACGATAACCACGCTTGCTCAAGGCAGATTGGCGATTTCAGACTCATTAAATAATAGTTTCTGCATGCGACGTCATCCAAGTGGAAGTCAAGTATGCCTTAAAACATTTTCTCTACACTTTAATGTAGCTTCCTATCAGTCAAAGAATTGTTTTAACTCGACCAGTACATCCAGAGAAAAAACATATTACACTCTTAGTATTGATATTTCCCTTCATTAATTTATTTACTTAAAATCAAAGTCACTTCTTCCTCATTATATTTTCCTGACGCAAACCCGCGACACAGTAATCCTCCACAAAAATGTAAGATGAATAAGCAGATTTTAGGATAATTTTCCTTTCCTCCAGTCATAAATAAAATTGCTCTAATATATCAAATTGCTCATCGCGGTAGATAATCTCTTGGTATACCCCCCAGTTTAATTTCATTTTGTCCGCGAAATTACCATTTTTATTGGTCAATATATTACACGAGTCTAAAAAACATAATATAGTCTTTTAGGGAAACTGTTTTGAGAGTAATTTTTGTTTTATTACATCTTAAGTTCTTATAGAACGAAGGTTTGATAAGAACACTTTCTTTTTCATTTCAAATAATGAGACTTGAAGTGCTATTGTGTACTAGCTTCTGAACCGTGACTTCGTCCGCGTCTAATTTAATATATTATCCCACTGGAACCACATTTTTCCGGGATAAAAAGTATCCTTTGTGTTATTCCATACTGCAATCTATCTCAAAACCAAATTTCATCCAGATCTGTTCAGTGGTTTAAGTTGAAAGAGAAACAAACGACTATTCATCCATTCATCCTCACAAGCTTTCGCATTTATAATATTAGTAGGATATCCAAGAAGTAAATTGTAATTACAAGTAACCAATTTAGACGTCGGGAGCCGCGAGACGACTCCCGGCCACCGTAGATACGGGCCGGTGGACGGTGAGCAATGGGTAGCTCACCGTCCTTACGTTGCATAACGACAGGCCGTGTCGACGGCGCGTTCGTGTTCCACGCGCGCCTCAAAGAGATGTCAGCAAAAGGAAGGGGCCACTGAGGGCCGATGCCTGCCGGGGCTGCGGGTTACCGTTAGATACCGCTCCCCCGGAACGCAAAGGGCACAAGAAGGAACATGGGTGGGTTTTAGTCAGTAAAAGTCTGACACTCCCTCCCGCCTCGCCCAAGGCGGGAGAAGTTATTTGATGATTTCCCACCCACCAAAAAAGAAAAAAAAAGTAACCAATTTAGAAAGAAAGTCATATTTTTTACCCGACTGCGTCAGAAGGAGGGTGGTGTTTTTTTAATATATTTTTTTGGCGTAACGTATAATAGCTTACATCTTTAACAAGATGGCTCGCTTAATATAACACTTTTTTAAAATGCATAAAATAAAGTCAAATCAATTTATAGTTACAACAAGCCACTCAAGCCTCTGAGAAAGAAATCTTGATTATATACTTCAGAACTTCTTGCCGGCTCTCGCATACCGTCATTCAACAAAAACTCTGCCGGTCCTTTCCCCAGCATTTAAACTGAGTCAGGCCCTTAAGTACCAAGTTCTGCGAACTTATTGTGATTGATTTTTCTCTTATTTTCTGGGGCTTGAGTTCCCTTGAGTTCGGGCGATGGAGCGAGAGCACAACTTGCCAGAATTTTCGGAAACAAATGAACGTGAAATTGGTGGAAAGTACTTACAATTTAAACGATTGGTTTTGAGAAGGAGTTGGTGAGAACTGTGGTTGAACTTTAGAGGTAGTAGTTAATTTTAACTGATAGTGGGTAATTGTAAAAATTCATTAGTTTATTCTCTAAATAATAATGCATGCAACAGTACGGGCAACGTGTAGTAGTTGGAACATCGACCTTTAATAATTCCAGAACAATAAAATATGGAAGAACATGTAACGTTTAACTTCATTAAGTGTTATTTTACACAGGTACACCTCTGCTTAACCTCTAGGGGAAACAGTCGTGATATTACATAAATAAGTTTTTTTAAGTAGCATCTTACGCTACATCGAGCGATTTTTGGTAGGGGAAAATCATAATTATGGGTTCACATCACCGACATGAGACGTTAAGTTTTCACTTCCAAAGGCAGTCCTATCTTGCCCTCTGTGCCCTAAAACATTCAGCTAAAGTAACCTATGTGCTGCATTTAACGATGCCGTGGAAGCGGCAATGTTTTAGGCCACACAAATCTAAAAAACTGACAAAAAAATTACTGCTTATTTTTTTAATGAATAGTCACCATCTTTGCTGAATATACAGGCTAAGTTGTATATGGGTACATTGTCGTGTTGTTGGTGTTTAAATAGTGTGTTAGCGGACGCGCACTTAGTATGTAATTGAGTTGGTGTACAGCGGCTTTGTCACCAGATTCCTGTGGTAATACAAGTTTGGGGGGTAGTAAGGCATGGGCGGTAGCGGGGCGGGCTGAGAAATAGGGGCTGTATTAAGTAAGGTTCACACTTTCATGGTGTTGTGGGTCATGGTGTGTTATGACTTTATCTCTTGCGAATTTAATCTATGCTTTTACTAATGGCAGATTCACATGAATCGCCTGTGCTATGAAGGCTTTGCGTTCAATGTAAGGACTCTACGCAACACAACCCACGAGATCACAATTCTTGAGTCCCAGTATTGGTTATCTTTTCCGATCCAAAGCCGAACGTGAATTCACTCGGTCTAGCACAAATTAGAATAATCTATTTTACTGATAACATTTAGTGTAAGCGCTTATTTCATATGAAAGAGTGATACTAATTTTGCTTGTCGTATTATACCTACAAAAATGCATTCCAAATTTAAAATCTAAGCGAATCGAATTCGTAAGCGTGGTCTCTTTTGGCTAAACTCGCTATCAATCATGTCTTGCACCACATCACACTTGTCGACTTGGCTAGATTTAGTCTGCGTCGTAAACTTAGAGCCTGGTTGGTTTAGTCCCAGTTATTATTGGAGCAACACTTATGCCCTGAGACTAACTTGCTACTCCATCCATTGTGTGATGTTTTGTTGGTACTAGTGTTCAGTTAAGTTACTAGTTTCCTTGCATGGAATCTGGGATTTATGTAAAGTCTAGATTTCTTACATACCATCATATATACCATCACGCCTGTATTTCCTGAAGAGTTCCACAGCGGTGTATCAATGTACACCCACAGTTCACCAGGATGTTTAGGTCCCATGTAATAGGGGGCGAGCCTATTGCCATTAACCGGCACTTAAATCCGAACTGCTACTGACAATTTCATAGAAAAACCCGATAACATTTTTTGCTCGACCTGGGAATCGAACCCAAGACCTGTTAAGCTAACGAAGCAGATCATTCTTATAACATAAATAACAATAATATAATATTAACAACAAAATAACTAAAACAGCAAAAGAAATCAATGAACAGGTACATATTTCAGAAAAAAAGTAATACCAGTGACCTAAATACAGTTTTGTTTCGCGACTGTTCCCATTTCTCCTGCCCATGAGACGGCCATTTTAATTAACTCCAACTGTTTATAATGGTAGGAAGTTTCTCAAACATTCCTAATGGTACGGTTTTTCAGTTACTAAACTATTCTATATTTTTATTCAAATGGTGTCCGGATTTTTCAGGAATTGGATAGCACTCGCGCCATCAACAAAAAAATTGGCAAGTTTAGAATTAACTGACACCTCTATATTAATATTTTATTGAAGAAAAAAAAAACAAACCGGCCAAGTGCGAGTTGGCTCGCACACGAATGGTTCAGTACTACCTTCCAATATTAGAAACAACACGTTTCTTGTGTGGAATCTCTTAAATTTTAATCATTATTTTTTCAAACTAGGATTATTTCCTGTATCATAGGAGGTTAACAAACATAAACTCACATACACACACAACCAGACACGGAAAAACGACCTATAGGCCTTATAAATATTTGTAACGTGCTGGAATCGAACCCGCGACACGCAGCGCAGCAGCCAATCGCTTAGACATTGAGCTAACTGTCACGTCAAATTCGAATTTCAAACTTTGTCTGTCTGTCACAGAAAGCTCGTTGTATTTTATACAGGGTGTCTAGAATACAAGTTGAACAACCGCGTGGTACGAACTAGCCACGGCGGCAGGGGAAATCACTCGTCATATGTTTAATTAAACCCACCATGTGTTATACGTATTTGTATGTTAATTTAAAATATGGAGCGGTTTTATTTTAATAAGCGCGTCGCTTTTATAGCTCAATACTGGATTATTTTTATTTAGTTGAAGCATGAATGCAGTGGAAAGAGAAATAATGGAAGATGATTTTTAATTCAATGAGCGCCGTCTAAAGGGGTAACGTACTCATGAATATTTACAACTTTTATAACTCTGAAATCTACTTATCTATATAATCATCATCACCATATCAGCCGTCTAGCCGCTAGAGGTCGTGGGTTCGATTCCTAGGTCGAGCAAAGTGTTACTGGGTAAATTCTCAGCATCAGCTCAGAGTTAGGATGTGTGACCGGTTAATGGCAATAGGCCTCGCCCTCTATTACACGGTACCTAAACATAGTCGGAGCGATCGCGTGCATATCTATAACATTACTACCTATAGATTTGAATCAAACGGTTCAAATCACTTAACCCACATATAAGTGTACCTACATACATTAGGTACATAGGTACGTTTTTGTCACAGTCGAGCAATTGTTTGATTCGGAAACAAAACAAAGCGCCGACGGAAATCAGTCTCAACAACTTTAATTAAAATGAATTAAAATGCTTAATTAAATCGCGGAATGTGCTCACTTCTGCAACTATTTCATTATGTTCGTCTCCCTCTTTCATAAGTGTTTTGTGTCGCTTTGTCTCTGTCTGACATGCTTTCGCATCGTATTTTAATTGGAGAAGTTTTTAGATTTGGAATGTTAAACTATCACATTAAATGTTTTTTCTGTTTTTAAGTCATGTTTTGGGATAGACCATTTTTTCAATCTGTTTTTCTTTCTATTTAAGGGGTTAAATTTGATATGTTTGTCGCAGTAACTGGGTTATGGAGGTCATAAGCAAACTCCGAAACTACTGAACCGATTCCTGAGTAACATGTTATTATAACAGCATGCTACGACCCACGGGAGCGAAGCAGTGACCAAAGACGTACCTAACTTAACGCGGGTGAAATAAGCCACGCGGACAATGCCGCGGGCAGTTCGCTAGTAGGAATATTATAGGAAAAGGCTAGGTGACTTATCTATCTATACTTGTAATATGATAAAGCTGAAGAGCTTTTTTTGTTGGTTTGTTTAAGCGCGCTAATCTCTGGAAGTATCAGTCGGGTTGGGATAAATGTTTTTGTATATAATATATTAGCCAAATTCATGAGAAATAGTATAGGCTAAAAACATCATAAAACATCATGCTATGACCTACGGGACCAAATCAGTTCAAACAAAGAAATAAAACTACACGATGATGATGACGCAGGTAAAAATAAACCCGGCGTTTGCCCTATAGTGGGACGGTATAGGCTGATATTATTATTCGCTTTAACAACAAAAAATATTCTTCTAACTAAACTTTTTCCCCGCGTTCCACCAACTAACTCACAACACAGGGGTGACAAACTATTGGCATTTTAATTTAGAAATTTAAATTAAACTCAACCCCTGGAGCGAAACTTTTAGTTTTATAGCTACGCAGGCACGTTACGGTCAAATGCCAATTAAATTTAATAATTAACTTGTTTATAATTAATCTGTTTGGTTTTAACGAGTTTGTTCATGGGGTTCAGTTAATAGGTTGCTTTTCAAGGTCATTTTTGTAGTGTTGTGTTGAATTATTTATGATTTGTACTTTTTATGTAGCTATGCCAAGTGGCAGAGAACAGTTGTTCAAGGAATTCATAAACATAGAGAAGTTTTTTTTATGTATTTTGTTTTACGCCTATATTTTTTAATGTGTTAGATGATTTAGAGTTTATATTAAATATGGGATCACGGAAGGTCAGAAAGGAAATAATCACGCCTGTATTCCCCGAAGGGTTAGGCAGAAGTTTAACAATTTACACCCACAGTCACAGGGTCACAGGGGCGAGCCTATTGCCAAAAAATAGCCAAGAAATAGAGGGCAAAATAGATGGACCTCTCCACAACTAAAGAGAAGAAGCAAGGAATCATGAACGATGAAAGTGGAGGGATGCCTTTACCTAGGAGTCGGCCAGAACAGACCAATAAAAAATACAAAAATTTATATTTTTTTTTATCTAAGCACACACTGTTCAACACCTGGACCAAATGCTTGAGTAAGGCCCGCCCCTTCAAGTCCTTCCACTACCATAATTGGATTCCACATAATAATAATAACAGAACTACAGCCAGTCTATTAAATGTTTTCAACCCCACCAGCCAAAAACGAGTAAAATACAAAAGCCTTCAGTTTAAAAACAGTCCTAAAACCAAAATCAGATCCGCCATCAAAATTTCATTTGAATGAAATGTTCTCTGTACAACCATTATTTTTAGTACCAGCTTTCAAAATTGCAATCGAAAAAATCCTCTCTATACATCAAAGCTTTCTATCAAAGCATGGCCTAAAAGCAGAAAAAAGGACTTTTGTAATCTGATCACAAGGTTGTGATTGCAATGTAAAAAAAAACGATAAAACAACTTTTTGAAAAAAGCTTCAAATCGCCCGTCAGCTGTCACGCGATTGGTTAACGTTACGATACCGGTCCATATCCCGTTGTTGACGGCTTGTTGATTGGTTAGGACAACGGTGCTTAAAGTTTACGAGAGACGGTTACTGGAAACTATTTGACACGTTTGTTCATGTGCTGTGATTTAAAATGTATTCAAAATCGGTGTTAAATTGCGGAACAAAAAGTTTAGTTCAAAGGGAACTAAAGAACAACGCTTTTTATCAATGAAGTTAGCCAAGTTTAGAGAGCGTTAGAAATTGATAATCAAAAATGCCTCTAATTTACCCTACATTTTTTGACATTGATTTTGAACACTTTTAATGAGTAGTTTTGGCCTTTTACCGTGCACCACCAAAACGGCCGATCGGCCGGACACGGCTCACCTGCAACTTCTTAAAGCTTGGCCACACCGGACCAGATCAGATCTTCTTCTTCTTCTTTTCAAGTTACTAAGTGCTAGCTGTCCAGGATGCGATGGATGTTTTAAACTGCAGTATGGTTTAAGATTAACGTCACTTGGGGAGGCTGCTAATACTACTACAGCAGTTTTTACATATAGAAGCAACAAGAACCAAGATTTTGTAAAAACCAATTTGAAAAGAGTGCCCATGGAGTTTCTTGCCCGTTCTTCTCCGTAGAGACCTACGTTTTGGAGCGAGCAACTAGCTTCAACTTTTTGTTTGGGTAACTTCTTGAAAATTCAAAAGTGCCTGTGAATGGTGTAATTGAAATAAATGTTTTGACTTTGACAGTCAGATACTGCCGTAATTGTTGACCGAAATACTACTGCTTTGTCCAACCGTGCCCCCAAGTTGTCCACTCTAGTGTGGCCGAGACTTTACAATACGGAGAGTATTGTAAAGCCTCCTCACCCCCACCGTTGAGAACCTCTGACCATCGAAACAGGAGTGAGCTTGTCAAGTTCCGTTTTACGCTTTGTCGTCGAATTCAAAACGATTTTCAGGTTAACATCATTGAGCTGAACTTAAATTTGAGTGAAAGGGATCAAAACATGAGCTTTCTGGTTATTGGTTTTGGTTTTTTTTTACCTTAGCTGTGACTAGATTAGTACAGATGTTTTGCTGTCATCTATATTAATATAAACTGAAGAAAGATAAACGCATATATCTTTGGAACTACCAGTCGGATTAGAAACTTTTTGTTGAATATGCTAGCCAGATTCCTGAGGAACAGTATATGCTAGGGATATAATATTATGTTACGAGATATGGGACCAGAGCAGTATCCAAAGACGAAAAAAAAGGATGAAAAGAAAACGTGAGCGAAAGCAGAAGCTAGTATCGATAAAGTTTAAACAATATAATGATAAAATATGAGAGCAAGAACATATAGACACCAAAGTAACCGGAAACATAATATTGTGATAACAAATTCTCAATATTCTCCAAACAACTTGGAACCGGGCGGTTACAATACAACTACGTATATATTCAGAGTCGAATCTCAAAACTTTTGCACGGCAACACATAAAATTTCATATTTCATAGATACTACAACCGACACGTTTTATTTAGGGTTCCGTACCCGAAGCCTGTGCTGTCCGTCCGTCTGTCTAACAGCAGGTTATCTTGTCTTATGAACCGTAATAGGCCGAGTTGAAATTTCCACAAAGTGTGTATTTTTGTAGCCGCTATGACAACAAATAATAAAAATAAAGTGAAATTAGAGGGGGTTGGGTACCCTCTTTAATTTTTAAGTGACCAATCGCGTCTAGCGTCGGCAGCCCAAAAAACCCAGAAATAAACCAAAAAATTAAAAAATTAACTTGACTTTTGTCCTCACGATTCGCGGCAACTATTATGCTAAGATTTCGTTGGCCGTCCGTCTGTCCGTCTGTCTGTAAGCGGGTTGTATCTCAAGAACCATAATACGTAGAGTTGACATTTTTACACAGTGTGTTGCCGCTATTGCTGCTTTAACAACAAATAATAGAAATTAAATGAAGTTAGAAATTTAAGGGTCCCTTAAATTTCTAACATTATATAATTTTTACATAGATGACACGTGTCTTTTTTTTAATATGCGGTACGGAACCCTTCGTGTACGAGTCCGCTTCGTATTTTTTACCTACACTATTCTTCACATTGTTTTGCCATTCTCAAATCGTTTGGAAATAAACTACCAATAATTTTCCCTCTAAAACGTTCCACCTCGGTGCCTGCTGATACCATTTTTCTGTATCAGCCGTGATAGTATTTACTCTCTTTCCTTTTCACACAACAAGCTCGATCGAGACTTTTTTCCTCGATAAACTTGATTGGTCGGAAAATATTCGAAAACAGTTTTTGCCTCAAGTCTGATAGTGAGAATCGTGTATCTTTTGTATTATTCTGTGAAATATCGAAGCAGTGATGAAGCTGGGAGTATTTCGTTATTCAACAGACGCCTTCATTATTGTTCCCTTCGCGTAGACAAATTTCTTAGTAACGAAGGTTCTCAATAATTACAGGCATACAAACATAAACTTGCCAATAACCACAACCTTGTCCGTCTAAATATCGGTTATTTGAGTAGTGTAATTTTTTTTTGCGCGGAACTCCATAATAGTGTTAGTTCATAAAATATCAGATATCATTTTACGAATATCATGTTATCCATAATATATTATATTTATTTTTAATATATACCATCACGCCTGTATTCCCCGAAGGGTTAGGCAGAGGTGTAACATTGTACACCCACAGTTCGCCGGTATATTTAGGTCCCATGTAATAGGGGGCGAGCCTATTGCCATTAACCGGGCACAAATCCTAACTCCGAGCTGCTACTGAGAATTTCATAGAAAAACCCAATAACACTTTTTGCTTAATAACACTTTATATTTATTTTTAACCGACTTCGAAATGAAGGAGGTGATCAATTCGTCTGTATGTTTTTTTTGTATGTGTGTTACGCGGTAACTCCGCCAATTATGAATCGATTTTGATGATTCTTTGTATGTTTGATAGGTCATACTTCCAAGGTAGGCTTCATATAAATTTTATCGAAATTTGTTTAGTAGTTTGGTAAAAAAAATATGTCATCCAAGTATACGAATTAGCGTATTTTGTTTTCTTGTGACTTTTAAGTGATGTAGTGTTAATTTACGAAGTATAACTGTTCCTATATGGATTTGGATGACAGCAAAAAGCGAAAACCAACTTTATTTATTTATATAGATTGTTTATCGGGTGTAAATGGACACTTAACGAAGCCATAACACACTACATGTTGGTCCTATTATTGTGATTTTCTTTTGTTCTGGAATGGTCCAGAACAAGAGAAAATCAGGTATGGACCTGGAATCATTTATGAGATAAGATATTTTAAATAGCCTCTTCACCCCCGATTTGTTAGCTGTACCCGTTAAGCACAACATTTTGAGTGTACTCAAATTTACGTGCCACCACAGCATATTTTTTACATAAAAAACAAAAATCGTTTACCAGGAATCATTTTTGCTCAATATTACTTAGTTTGATGGGCAGTATGAGTAGCTAACGGCTATATAATGTGTCTCTGAAATCTAGAAACCTACATGACTGCTTTCTAATCACGCAGCTAATTTATTTAAAGCCCAAATAATTCAATCACTTCACCTTTAAATTTTACCCAAAATGTTGCAAAAAATATCCATTCTCGAACAAGAATCCACAACCCAAACTCCAAAGTAATACCTTCCCATTTTCAATAAAGAATTAAAAATAGACCACCAAGTAACAAAGGAAAGCTATTCCCAAAGCCAGATTCCTCAGCAAAGTGCACCGGAAACTTGAGAAAGGAATCTCAAAGTTTGGCTAAAGTATTAGCGGTGGTTACTTTTGGACTGGAACCAGTCTTGGATCCTAGTCTTGGAGCTAGTGATTCTGAAGAAGATAGGTAATTTTCTGTAAACAAGTTCCGTGTTAGTTTGGGGTTTGTTAATGAAAGAACAAGTTTTGGTGCTGAAGGGGTAGAGAATATTGCTTATGAAGAGAACGGATTTGAGTTGTGGGGGTTGTGAGTTTAAACATGTGGGGTTGAAGACAGAATTGTAGTCATTTGTTTTTTTTTGTCTTGGGTTTGATGGAGCAAAAGTTTCATATTATGTGCGTCACCTTTGCGGGAATTAATGGTTTCGCTCTCTTTTTTTATTATTATTATTTGGTAAATGTTATTAAACTTTGACGGCACAGTCGTTGCTGAACTATTGGCTGCTGTTGTGTGTGTCGCAGGTTCGATTTCCGCACAGGTCAAACATTATTTTTTATGGCCTACTTTGTAATAATAGATGCTGTCAAAACAAATCTAATATCGAACACTAAATAATATCAAACAAACAATACATTAGACTTTTATAAACACTAAAATATAAAACAGCGAACTGAATTATAAATAACAGTTTACCACGAGTCCACGACACTGGAAGCAGTTGGTATAGATACTGAAAACAATCTTATATTTAGAAACAAACAAAAACTTGTGTAGCTAAACATCTTCGCACATCTTATTTGACCGTTTTGTGTTTCTACCAAACACAACAGTATTGTTTATTTCTCGATAAAAGTAATCATCTTTTCTGTAGCCTACAATATTCTATCTGCATAGCCAACATCGAAGAAGCAGTTTATAAAATCCTACCGACTGATCCGGCTGAAGTTTGAAAAATGTTTGTTTAATGTACCGCCGTCTTGACCGTCTGGTGTTTCGACAGTGAGCAATAGCTCTGCTGATGCCCTTTGACGCCTCACTTAGGCTTCACAGTATTTATCTTCAAACAGAACTTTAAATAAAATACCGTTTGGATCTCAAAAGAGAATGCGTCGGGCATGGAGCGGAGGTTTAGATTTATATTCGTGAAAAATGGTTGCAGACAGGTTATTTCGTCTTTAAATGTTGAGTTATATTTTATAATTGGTTGATACTGTTGTAGGATTTAAAATGGTTTTTTGTTTGTTGATATTCAAGTCGTGTTATAATATTTGTCACTACCGCAACTACTGGACTACCGGGGCTGCGGGTTGTTCGTAAGAGATACCGCGCCCCCGGAACGCAAAGGGCACAAGAAGGAACATGGGTGGGTTTTAGTCAGTAAAAGTCTGACACTCCCTCCCGCCCCGCCCAGGGCGAGAGAAGTTATTTGATGATTTCCCACCCACCAAAAAAAAACTACTGGACTACTTGGTGACTACCTCGTTAGCCTAGTGGTCCTAAACGCGACTGCTACGCTAGAGGTCTTGGGTTCAATTCCCAGGTCGACCAAAGCGTTATTAGGTTTTTCTATGAAATTCTCAGTAAGAGCTTCGAGTTAGGATTTGCGCCCGGTTAACGGCATTAGGCTCGCCCCCTTTTACATGGGACCTAAACATACCGGCGAACTGTGGATGTGCATTGGTATACCTGTGCCTAACCCTTTGGGGAATACAGTCGTGATGGTATATGCAGTTTTAAACTAAACTTTTACTCAAGAAAACAACTATAAAAAAGTCAATTAAAAAAATCAAAGATCCCGACTCCGTTCCTAAAAGTTACTATAGTTGTACCTTTTATGTCAACTAGCAATAACAATGGAAAACAGAGCCATAAAACATTGCTGTGGAATACTGTGAATCGAAGTTATCATCAAATAAAAAATATTTTCCCTCGATGACATAGTCCCGGGCAGGTGGGTACAAACAGGGCCGGATTGGACCTTAGGGATCCGTGAAAATAAAAGGCCCCAGTTCCCAATGAACAAAATAGCTAACATTAAAAAATTGGTGTAATTATATCTAAGTGTGATTCTACGGCTCCATCACTCGACTGTAAGTAATGACTAACTTAGCGCTTTTATATCCTAATTAGAACAATTATTATCCTAATTTAAAAAAGCATTTAAAGCCATTGGTCCCGGTTGTCATTCGTAGATCTTTGAGAGTCGTTATGGATAGTCAGAAGCTGAGAAGTCTGACAACCAGTCTTATCAAGAGAAATCGTGTTGCTCAGTAACTGGGTTGTGGAGGTCAGATAGGCAGTCGCTCCATGTAAAATACTGGTAGGTATTCAGCTTCATCCGGTTAGACTGGAAACCAACCCCAGGATAGTTGGGAAAAGGCTAGGCAGATTGTTATTATCTTTGATTGTTTTACCGTATACTTACGCATAATTAAGGCAAACAGTTCCTTGTCAAAATGACAATTGGCTTGATTAGTTTAGCAGGCCCCCAAGTAGTGCTAGACCAGGGCCCCACAAATTCACAGTCCGGCCCTGGGTATGAACCTCATTCTGTATTCCCGTCGTTTGCCTATTGAACGGAATTGTCTCTCTAGCTTGTCATCGAAGGAATTTTGTACAGGAAATATATTTTTGTAAGGTACGACAAGAACGAAACGTCATTTGTATGTAAATGTTATTATTACAGGGAATTTTAATTATAATGAATATTCATCATTTTCAACTCAACATTGTAATCTCACGTTCGTTATTCATAAATTAATTTAGTTTATAACAAAACAATCCATGCAAATGTTATAAATGCGAGAGTAACTTTGTGTGTCGGTCTGTTAGGCTTTCATGCATATACCGCTGAACCGATTTTGATGAAATTTGGTACCGGTAAGGAGGCATTAGCCCAGCAGTAAGAAAGTTGAGGCTGGGAGAAAATAATGTAACTACTATCATAAAGAGAAAAGATCTGGATTTTTGTTTGCAATAGATAAACTCAAAACCTATGCCGATTTTAAAAAATAATCTACAGATGGAAAGCTACATTATCAAAGGAAATCCGCACGGACAAGATCGCAGGCTAAAGCTAGTCTCTACCATATAGTTGAATATCATTAAAATCGAATATTTGAACTGCCTCGTTAGCCTAGTCGTCCTAAGCGCAACTGCTACGCTAGAGGTCTTGGGTGCGATTCCCAGATCGGGCAAAAAGTGTTACTGGGTTCTTCTATGAAATTCTCAGTAGCAGCTCGAAGTTAGGATTTGTGCCCGGCTAATGGCAATAGGCTCGCCCCCTATTACATGGGACCTAAACATACCGGCGAACTGTGGGTGTACACTGGTACACCTCTGCCTAACCCTTCGAGGAGTACAGGCCTGATGGCATGGTCGAATATTTGAATGGATACGTCATCTGTGAAAGTTTAAATGGTAACTCTTAGATTAAACTATGACTAATGAGTTGCCATGACAACTGATTGTTACAATTAACGACCCAGAACACGATGGCACTAGATTACACTCTCAGAGACATGAAATTAATTCTTTATAATGAAAATGTAGAAGAGCTAAGTGAACAGAATCTAAACGGTTGGTTGACATTTCCCGTGACCCAAAGGCTGGCTTTTACCTTGCCAGAGGTTAAGCATTGCCATCCAACGTAGCAATGCCGCCAGTCTTTTGGGCACTTTTCCGGTTACAGGCGACGCGGAGGAATTTTTTGATGCTAATTATTATAGTTTTAGATTCTTTTTTGTTATTAATAGGGTTTTTTTAATCTATGCATAGTATGTTATAAATAAAAAAAACAGGATCTGGTAAATAAAATTAGCTGCAAATCAAGCTTGCACATGAAGGGTGTCGTATCGCGGTATTTACCTATACAATATTTTATTTTACAACTATTATAAATGCGAAAGTTTGAATGTTTGTTAGTCAATCCCGTCTGATGGGATCTGGATAAAATTTGGCACAGAAGTAGATTATATTCTGGAATAGCACATAGGCTACTTTTTATCTCAGAAGAATTTAATTTTAATAATATTTATATACGACAAATGACGAAGTTGCGGTCGAAAGCTAGTACAAGCAGCAGCAGTAGTAGTAGTGAAATAGCGGTTTGTTCGTCGGACCAATCGATGAATTTGTGCTCACGACTTGTGGTGACTACTATACTACATACAAAGAAACAATATTCTTCTACGGTAGTAACAATTATAGGGGGCACTTTAATGTTTTTACTTTATTTTCCCATTTAATCATTTATAATACACGTTAAATACATTTTTAAATATTTACGTAGAAAATAAAAACATTTAAAAATATAAAAAATAGTAGCCCCCGGCGTCGGGTACAGGGTCCAAGCCACCGGTAGTCAAGGCTCCTGAGAAAGGAATCTCCTGACAATACGTGCCGTGTCTAGAAGTACCGCTTTCCGAATCAAGCCCTTGATCCAGCCGCCCAACGAGAGCCTCCTTAGGTGTTGGTCGAGGCTCTTGGCAATTAGCCGTAACGACAATGATCGCTAAGTCCACTTCCCACATGTCGACAACCTCGCGTGCCAAGTCAAGATCTTCTTATCAGTCTCGGCCTTCACGAGGTTCACGTCATGTGGGACTGTTATGTCAACATTCATTGCATTCATTCATAACTATTTTTTATTGTTAATACATTTTGTTGTTATACCGGCAATAGAAATACACGGTTTATAAATAATAACTTTTTACCTATTATGCTGACACGCTGAGAGACAGACATACAGACGACACGACAGACGGAAGCTCCCTGCGGAACGTTAACAAATGCTAAGCTAATATAAAATAAATGAAACAAGGAATAGACAACACTAGAAGCTTCTGGTTCCAAAAATAGAAGAACAAATATAAAATAACTGTGTAATGAAGTTAGTGACGTTACAATTGGAGCTAGGGTACCTCTTGAAGTCGTGTCTCGAATGGATGTTACTCCCTGTATTATTGTTTGAGGAGGCTTTGATAGATGGCGTATCTAATACACAACGTTGGAAAATGATATAAACTTTTATGAAAGTGTATACCTACCAATGGGATATTTTCTAATTTATGTGTACTTTCTAAGTTTGATTGAACTGCCCCGTTGGTCTCGTGATTGCAAGAGCGACTGATAAGCGTGGGGTTCCGGGTTCGATTCCCAGGTCGGGCAAAAAGTGTTATTGGGTTTTTCCATTGAAGTTTCTCAGTAGCAGCCTGGAGTTTGAAAGTTGGTGGTATGACACCCCCGTGCCTCGGAAAGCACGTAAAATCGTTGATCCCGGCTGTCGTTCGTAAATCATTGACAGTCGTTACGAATAGTTAAAAGCCAGGAAGTCTGACAATCAGTCTAACCAAGAGGTATCGTGTTGCCCACTAACTGGGTTGTGGAGGTCAGACAGGCAGTCGCTCCATGTAAAACACTGGTATTCAGCTGCATCCGGTTAGACTGGAAGCCGACCCCAACATAGTTAGAAAAAGGATAAGCAGATATAATTATGTACTTTCTAAGTTTATCTTCGACATCTCAGACATCGGTGAAGGAAAACATTGTAAAAATACCTGAACTTTTAATTAATATAAGTCTGAAATCGTCAATCCGCCTTGAGCAAGCGCGGTTATCAATACTTGTGCCTACTATGTGTGATAAGAGGCCTTTGCCCTGCAATGGTACGGTAACAGGCTGCTATTATTAATTTTAAGTAGTATAATAATATTTATCTTCCTTTACTATTAATTTATTCTACTATAATGTTATTAAACCCAATAGTTTATCTGTTTGAACTCGCTAATCTCCAAAACAACTGGTCCGATTCTGGAAAATCTTTCGCTATTGGGAAGACTTCGAAAGTTTAAATCAATGTACACCCACAGTTCGCCGGTATGTTTTGGTCCCATGTAATAGGGGGCGAGCCAATTGCCAATAACGGGGCACAAATCCTAACTCCGAGCCGCTTCTGAGATTTTCATAGAAAAACCCAACAGCACTTTTTGCTTTACCTGGGAATCGAACCCAAGACCTCTAGCGTAGCAGTCGCGCTTAGAACCACTAGGCCAACGAGGCAGTTGTTTACGAAAATTTGAATATTTTTTTTAAGGGGGTGGGTTATTCTCTCAGTTTAATAAGAACATCTACAAGATTATGTAGCACCGTTCTTCAACTTAGCACAATCGTGAATGACGGCTCCGTGACGTCACTTCATCCCATGACAATTGATACGGCGACTAACGATTCGGAACATGTCGTATATACGTACGTAGGTATGTATGTGTGTGTTAGTACAGATTTACTGATATCGCTCTGTGGGGACTCATTCCAATAGTTGACTAGATTGGAAACGATTGGGCTAGATTTTTTAGTTTGGGATTTGTTCGGACCCTTTTTTGTGTACAAAAATATTATTTGTTTCTTTTTGTCTGGTGCCTATAGAGTATATGTTTTTTATTTGAATTATGTTTTATTTTGAAGTTCGAATAACAATTGTTTTTTTTATTTTATATTTGAAAATACATGCTTCAATTAGCTATTATTATGTAGTTGAGATTGGTCATCTTTTGACTGCCATCCCCTATATTTTTTTAATCTGTACTTAACATTATAGATGTGGAAGAAACTCTGTCTGTTACGCTTTCATGACTAAACCACTGGACCGATTTTGATGAAATTCGAACGAGCAACTAGCTTCAGCTTTCTGGCACACTGAAAATACAAAAGTGCCTGTAAATGGTTTAATTAGGATTGATACTTAACTTAGAGTTTAAACAGTAGCTAGAAATACTCGTCTAAAAATAAAATAAAGAGGATTTTTTTATTTATTTATTTGTTTGTTTGTAATGAATAGGCTCAGAAACTCCTATACCTATTTTAACAATTTCTTCACCAATAGATAGCTACATTATTCCAGAGTAATATAGTCTATATAACATCACGCTACGATCTATGGGAGCGGAGCAGTAACCAAAGACGTCACTAAACGCAGGTGAAAGAAGCCACGCTGACGACGCGACGTCGCGGACAGTTCGCTAGTACCAAATATAGCCCTGCCCCAAGAAAATTCATTTTTATTTTGTAACATTTTCCCTTTTATGTGTCCATTTAAATACAATCTAGACAAACAACAATAAACTAAATTAATTCCATTAAGCCTCAATGATCATCAATGTTTCTTTGGACCAGTAGACTTCATCTCTTATCAAGAGCTCTTCTAACAGTAAAGCTTTTCATTTTCACAGATGCTTTCTCACCAAAAACAATTTCTTATCTTTCTACAAAATGTAGTTCAATTGTTTACCCCTTCTTTATTTATTCATCCATTGTAACCAGATAATAAGACCACATCGGACCAAAATACCTAATATCTCAAAATGATTTTTCTAAACTAAACTCCGTCACATTCAACTTTGAACCTTTTCCAATCCATATAAGCTTGAAATTCCTTTAGTTTCAGCACTAGTAGAGCTAATATATTCTGGAGATGTACCGACTATATTCCAAACTGCTTCTATGAATATCTGAGCTTGTCTGTTAGTTCGAATGGGTTTCGATTTATTTAATTCTGAATACCTATATGTTGGGGCGACCCTAGTGGAATATTGACCCCGATAAGGTAAAATACTAGGTAATGAATATGGGTTTGCTTACAGTTCTTTTGTTAGCAAATTTACTACTGTTATAAATGAGAATTGGATTGATGTTTGTTATTCCACCACGCCACAACGGCTAAACAGATTAGATCGCACAGACAAAGATTATGATCTGGAATATCACATAGGCTACTTTTAACATAACATAACATACCATCACGCCTATATTCCCCGAAGGGTTGGTAGGCAGAGGTGTATCAATGTACACCCACAGTTCGTCGGTATAGGGGGCGAGCCTATTGCAATTAACCGGGCATAAATCCCAACTCAGAGCTGGTACTGAGAATTTCATAGAAAAACCCAATAACACTTTTTGCTCAACCTGGGAATCGAATCCAAGACCTCTAGCGTAGCAGTCGCGCTTAGGACCATTAGGCCAACGAGGCAATTTTCAATGAGAAGGTTTTTTTCTTTTCATTTAAGAAAATCTTAATATTATATGTTCAAAAACTTTTCAAGCAACATTGACTACAGAGAACAATACTACATGAAACATCACTAGAACATATAGATAATTCAGGTACCTAAAGAAATATCTAGTCAACTAAATGGAACCTAGTTTGTGACCTAAATACTAGTCCAGACTTTGGAATAAATTAATCTAATCTAAGTTGATAATAGCCTATGTCTGACCTCTTGGTATGTCAGTGCTAATCTATCCATCTGTAATAATTATAAAGAGAAAAGATTTTTTGTTACTTTGTTTGTAACGAATAGGCTCCGAGACGTCTGGACCAATTTTAACCATTTATTCACCAATAGATAGTTACATTATTCCTGAGTAACACAGGCTATATAACATCACGCTACGACTCACGGGAGCGGAGCAGTAACGAAAGACGGAACTTGACGCGGGTGAAATAAGTCACGCGGACGAAGTTGCGGGCAGGTCGCTTGTATAAAACAAAGCTGAAGAGGTTTTTAGTTTGTTTATTTATATGCCCAAATCACTGGAAGTAACTTCCGTAAGTTTCGTTTAGTTTTAGCAGTAGTAGAGCTCTTTGTGAAGCAGCTCGTCCGGGGAAATACTACTACCATACCTATTTCTGCGGCAAAGCAACGTTGCTGTGTTCCGGTTTGAAGAGTGTGCGTGTCGGCGTAATTACAGGCACATGAGACTTTTCAACTTTGTCCCTGGGATGACAACGCATTTGCAAGGCTTCTGGTATTGCGCATGTCTATATAATAAAAAAAAAATGCCAGATTCACGGGAATACTATAAGCTTTCAAACATCACGCTACTACCCTACGGAATGAAGCAGTAACCAAAGATGTGACTGAAATCGTACCTGATCGTAGCGCTTTCAAACATAAAGGTATTGCAAAAAATTTAATGAAAAGAGTGTCCGTGGAGTTTCTTGCTCGTTCTTCACCATAGAAGCCTACCTACGTTTTGGAACGAGCAGCTAGCTTCAACTTTCGGACTGACCGACTTCTTGCTATTTCAATAGTGCTTGTAAATGATCTAATTGAAATAACTGTTTTGACTTTGTATTTTTAACCCCAGACGCAAAAACGACGGGGTGTTATAAGTTCGACGTGTCTGTGCGTGTGTGTGTCTGTGTGTGGCATCGTAGCTCCCGAACACATGAACCGATTTTGATTTAGTTTTTTTTTGTTTGAAAGGTGAATTAGACGTGAGTGTTGCTATGTTAATTTAATGGAAATCGTTTCAGCGGTTTCAAAGTTAGCTGCGGTAAGGATTTCTATTCTTCTGTCGGGGGTATTTAACGTAAAATTTTTAATTTTGTGGGTTATTCAGATAATATTATTTAAACCGTGACAAACCAATTTGTTAATGTCATTTCCATCTGCAATAATTGACATGAATGTATCAAATTCTTTGCTAATACCATAAACGAGTTGGATAAGACACGTATCTATTGGAAGTCAAGCACGAACCGTATTACTTGGTTCCGTACTTTACAGGGTGTTTGGTTTAAGGAAGAAATTATTTTAAAGGGGAGTAGTATCTATGAAAATTATCAACTTTTATTATACGTACGAATATTAAAATCGTGATGGTCTAGTGGTTAACGTGGCTAGCTTTCATGTTTGTAGTCGCGGGTTCGACATCTATACCTACCTATACGAAGACAGGGGGGACGCCTTTGCCCAGTATTGGGATAGGGTGAGCAAAGGAAGTTGGAAAAAAGGAAGGTGAGAAAGAAGAATTAGTAGTTTTCACATATAGAAGCAACAATATTATTGTAATCAAGATTTTGTAAAAACCAATTTGAAAAGAGTGTCCGTGGAGTTTCTTGCCCGTTCTTCTCCATAGAGACCTACGTTTTGGAACGAGCAACTAGCTTTTTGTTTGGGTAACTTCTTGACAATTTAAAAGTGCCTGTAAATGGTCTAATTGAAATAAATGCTTTGACTTGGAATTTGACTTCACAGCGTGATGATATATAACCTAATAGTAAAGTTTCAAGAATCTAGCTATCACACACAAACAGATGTTGTTCAGTCGAGAGAATAGCGAGTGTAAACAATCAAAACGACTCTTTAGCTATACAATATTAGTATGTAAAGAGGTAAAACACTTGGTTTATTCCTTACTAAAACCCCGAGACAACACGCAAGCCCACGGGACCTCAAATTCCCACATAAAACATAACACATAAAACATAACACCTTAAAATAACGTTTAACCAAATATCCACGGTACCCTAAAAACTCGATATGAATGCATCATAGAGCTCACGTGCCAAGCTGTGTAATTTATCACTCTGCGCCGGGTTCCGCATACAAATGGTTAAAGAGATAGCTGCGGAATTCTGAAGTGGGGCATATTGTACTCAGTTCTGATGCTTGATAGTATCATCAGGGTTTAGAAAAAAGAGGGGGAGAATGAGAGTAGTTCGAGCTGGCGAAATGTCTGGCAGACGGTTCCATATACTGCTTGTTTGGGTTTTTTAGACCCCCTTCTAAAACTACCTCTTATCCTGAAATGATAAATGATAATGAGAAATCCTACTTCCTATCCTACTATTCTTTCTACTAATATTATAAACACAAAAGTTTGTGAGGATGGATGGATGTTTGTTCGTCTTTCACGCTTAAACGGCTGCACGGATCTGGATATTTGGCACTGAGATCGATTGTAGTGTGGAATAAATAGCACGTAGGATACCTTTTATCCCGGAAAAGTTGACGCTTCGCGTGGGTAACCACTTTGACGCGGGCGAAGTCGCGGGCAGAATCTAGTATTGAAATATTTAAATGAAGTAATTATAATTATTCGTGGAAAGTTTGTAAGAATGGATGAATGTTTGTTACTCTTTCATGCTTTAACGGCTGAAATTTGGCACACATATAAATATTGATCAACCGTCATCTATAATTTTTATCCAACTTTTGCAGTCCCGTTGGTCAATTTTAGACTTTGAATTAACTCTGAATTTCATGCAGACGAAGTCGCCAGCAGAAGCTAGTTATACAGAATGATCCAAATAGGGACATCATATAAATATTTTGGAATTGGACATCTAAGCATGACATTTTTTTTTTCCATGACTACACTATTTAGACCACTCTGTATATAAGAGGTATTTTCAAAGAATTGGGTCGTAAAAATCTAGGTTTACGAAACCTTGATTTCTTATCTGTCAATACTGTCAGTTCAACTCCGCCTGAAGTCTAGGCGGAAATATTTAATCCTAGATATTTTCAGTCCAAGAATTTCATTCCAATCTGTGTGATGCCGAGAATAAATTGATTTCATTTCAAATGTCTATAGAATCAATTGGATTTTCACATTGCGGAGTTCCAGCTTTTGAGCGAAAGAGATAAATGTATATAGTCTGCTAAAAAAGTGAAATTACTAAATACTTTTTTTTCAATATCACTGGATGGTCGAGTAAAGTGTTATTGGGTTTTTCTTTAAAATTCTCAGTAGCAGCTTGGAGTTAAGATTTGTGCCAATCGGGCACAAATCCTAATGGCAATAGGCTCGCCCCCGATTATATGGGACCTAAAAAATATACCGGTGAACTGTGGGTGTACATTGGTACATCTCTGCCTAAGCCTCCGAGGAATATAGGCGTGATAGTATCTATGGAATGGAGAGTGGTCACCGCCGCCTACAGACATCTGCAATACCCAGAGGCCTTGTAAAGGCATTGCTATCCCAGAGACAAAGTTGAAATGTCTCATGTGCCTGTAATTACGCCGGCACCCATACTCTTTAAACTATCTTTCCGGCAAGAATAAGTAGCGGTAGTACTTCCCGGACGAGCTCTTACACAAAGAGCTCCTTTTTTCTCAGATAAGGACCAAGAAACCTGACCTAGAGATAGATTAAAGAATCAATACTGCTTTACATTCAGCGTTGCCAACCAAACAATAAATATATACGGCTCGGGAATCGAATCCGGTACCAGCGAACGTTTAAAACTGTTTGCGTTGTGGTAATGCTTGTACAAGATTTGAATACAAACAGTTGAATGTCGAGGATTCTTTGAGGTCTATATTTTTTCAGGGTAAACTTTGTGCGGGTAATGTGGGCATTACGGCGTGATCTTAAAATGCAATTTAGAAATTGAATATAGGCATTAATTAGAGAATTTGATAGCTGAGAGGGCGGTACCGTCAGGTGACTGCGATAGCTAAGCGAGTGGAAGGGGACACCTAGCTTGAGCTTTTTGAGTGGGTCGCTATTAATATTTCTAAAATAAAAGTAGCCTAAATAACTGCTTATGTAATTTCAGCTATCTGCTAGCTGCTATTTGGTATTAGAGTGATAATAAGCTGTTCTTTTGACATTATATTATTGCTTGTATGACCAGATGTATGAACGTGGACGAAGCGAAAGGAGTATGTAAGGATCGTAGCAGGTGGCCTTCTGTGGTTTCTCCCTATCCCCATGGGAAAAAGACGTGAGTTTATGCATGTATATATATTTAAACTGAACACTAACTTTATCTTAACTCTGCCTGGATATTTTAAGAGTGTTTCTTCACAATTTACAAAAACATTTCTAAAGCAATTGTTAAGTGTTTCTAAAAAATTAAATATAAGAATGTTTGAAATACTTGCTAAAGTTTCAAGACAGTATTTTAAATGTTTTAGTTTTAAGCTTATCTTTTGAGTTTTAATAATCGTAATCCAACCTTTTTTTTTAAATTTAAACTTTCTGAAGAATGTCACTTAGGTTATAATTTGCTTGTAACGGTTGTAATTTGAATCAAATTACATACTTGCCAATATACATAGATAAATGATGGATTTAAAAAGGCATTTACCATCATACCAACACGCTTGTATTGCCCGCAGGGTTAGGCAGAGGTGTACCAAAGTACACCCACAGTTTGCCGGTATGTTTAGGTCCCATTTAATAGAGGGCAAGCGTAGTGCCATTAACCGGGCAAATCCTAACTCCGAGCTGCTATTGAGAATTTTATAGAAAAAACTCAATATAATACTTTTTGCTCGACCTGGGAATCGAACCCAATTCCTCTAGCGTAGCTACTACCATTAGGTTATCGAGGCAGAGAATGTTCAAACTATACCTAATTTAAATACCTCCAAGACCCCTTTACTGTAAGTTGTATGCACTCAAAACACAAAGTTAAGCGCGCTACAATAAACCGTAACTTTTGACAGTACAACTCGTTTCCCAGTAATCATATTTGCTAAATGTTGCTTAGTTTGATGGGCATTTTGTTTCTTTTATAGCCTTTATAATGGCTAAGTAACTCCCAAAACCAAAACCCCCACCAACCAAAGCCAAAACCACAGAACCCGGTAAGATCCTTACATACTTCTTTCGCCTCGTCCACTCTCATACATCGGGTCATACAAGCACGTCAGTTACGATCCCTCTGTAATAGTTTCCGAAACTAAATAGGTACACAAACCAACATAAACAACAGTACCTCTATTCTATTTACCCTCCATATTTGAAACCGCAACAAATCTATACGAACCGGACCGGTCAAAACCACCTGAATCGGACCGGATACGTTTTGATTTAATGCCTACGATTGACCACAAATCTCGGCAAAGGCTTCAATTTTGGCCTAATTTAGCCCCGATAACGGAGGCAGATTAATTTATGAGTAGGTAGAACGAAATTATAGATTTTGGGAACCGATTTTGTATTTAGGGTGGTTTTCGAAAATTGTGTTTTGATAAAGTGATTACTGATGAAATGGAAGGTTTGTTTGGCTCAAGCACGAAACTGATTAACTGCAAAGTTACGCTTGATTGTAAAGTTTTATAAACGAAAATCAACCTAATCTACTCGTAATTAGATCGTCAGCACAAGATAGGCAAGGTCATTCTGCGAAGGAGTTATGCTAGATTAGGTGGCAGTGGGACGGTTGAGGCAGAGAGCCTCCCGTCCCGGCTGCCGTGGTAGACGCTCCGGGCGTCGGGAGCCGAGAGGCGACTCCCGGCCACGGTAGACGCGGGCCTGTGGATGGTGAGCAATACGGTGGTCCAATATGGTGGTCCGTACGCTGGATAACGACAGGCCGTGTTGACGGCGCGTTTGTGTTCCACGCGTGCCTCAAAGTGCCTCAGAGAGATACCACGCCCCCGGAACGCAAAGGGCACAAGAAGGAACATGGGTGGGTTTTAGTCAGTAAAAGGCTGACTTTGCCTAGGGCAGGGGAAGATATTTTACGATTTCCCATCCGGAACAAAAAAAAAAGGTAGGTAAGGTGTCTTATCTAAGTTTGAAAATGGTTTTCTAATATTTTTTTTTCCTGGTCTTTACTGTCCAGCTACTGCGCAAAGGCATTTTTTCTTTTCTTCCACTTCCTTCTGTGTTGTGATACCTCTCACCAGTTTCTGAAGAACCTATCCATAATTATCTGTACTACAAAATATTTAATTTTAAGGGTAAATTAGAGGCATGTTCGGCAGATTGCAATTGAGATTAAATTGCGAACTAAAAGTTAGGTGGGGGGGACATTCCTCCCTGACGCCCTCTTGCCCATTAAGATCCATTTCTTCACAGTACTCATCATAAAAGAATTTCTAAGCTACTTACCATTCAGCCCCCTCATATCATCTCCGCGATTCTTCCGGAAGTACCACACGACCTTTGGCTGAGGCTTGCCCTCCTTGACTGTGCAGCTGATGTTCACCTTGGCCCTCTCCAGAAGGGGCCCGAAAACTGCAGCATCAGCAAGGGCCTGCCCGTCTCCCGTCACCACTTCCACTGACTTCGGTTTTACTGTGGAAAAAGAGGGGATATGGTTAAGCTTGGTTTAGGCAACAGTCTGGATCAAGAAACTTAGGCCAGGTTTACATTGGGAGAAGGATCCAATAGGTTTCCAATAGAATGATTTATTGCATTGAATATATGAGGAGAGATATAAAAATAACGCTAGCCGATAGCACTAATTGTACCAGTATGACATTTTCTATTTCAAATGTACTTTTTAATATTATCTTGGAGATCATTGAGATTGGTGAAAGAATACATGGTGAGGAAGCTTGGACTTACAATTTTTGTAAGTCGGAAATTGCTAATCTGCCTTGAGCAAACCTGGTGACCAATGCTCGTGCCTTCTCTGTATGATAAGAGGCCTTTATTCTGCAGTAGGACAATAATTAGCACAGTATTTTTAAGAATTAGTTTAGTTTCAAGACTAGTCCAAAATTTTATTATGATACAAAAACGCTTCAGCTGTTTAGTTTTCAGAATTCCTACTTCATAAGATCTCCGTCGCTTCGCTTAAAAGTAAATTCAATTTCTCTTTAACGTTGACTTTGACAATGCTGAAAGAAGTCGGAGATTATTCCAGGAACGACATAAAGGGATGTTACATTTTAGAACTTGTATTTGTGTACTTGAGGTAGTGTGAGTGTGAGACAAGCAAACTCACTGATAAAAGTCTCTACTTCAAGGTTTTGTATTTTTCGGAATCACGTGGCGATATTATGTTATCGGATTCTTGTCGTAAACTATATTCCTAAGAAGTGCTCTTAAAATACACAAAGCGAAAAAAAGCGACTGCTACACCTTATAGGCTTTTTACCAAGGAAATCTTCTGTTCAAGTCAATGATTTAAATGAACCTTTTTGTTCCAGTACTTGGGCACAATACTTAGCCACGTTTATAGCGGCATCAGAGGTATTTTGAAGGTCCTCTAAAAAACAGGTGTAGGTACCAAAGAGGAAACAAAATCTGCATAAAAGTAAACGTTTAAATTAATAACTATTAATTTCGTCCGCCTGGAAGTCACTTGGCAATGGTGTAGCTTTTATCAGTCAAATATGACCAAAAAAGGACTTCAAATATGGACCAAAACTTACAGCGATTACTTCTTATAAATAAACAAACAATATTAACACTTTTATAATGAAATAGAAAACGATCTTGCGGCCTTTGTCACTAGGAACACAATTTCAAAATAGATGTATCGTGCAGTGTTTTTGGATTGTTTTCAAAACAACATAATTACCAACACGACTGTATTCTTCGATGGGTTAGGCAGAGGTGTACTAATGAACACCCACAGGTGGCCGGTATGTTTAGGTGTCATGTAATAGGGGGCGAGACTATTGCCATTACCCGGGCACAGATCCTAACTCCGAGCTGCTACTGAGAATTGCATACAAAAACCCAATAACACTTTGCTCGACTTGGAAATCGATCCCAAGTCCTCTAGGGTAGCTGTCGCGTTTATGACCACTAGCTAAAGAGGCAGTAAAATAAATAATAAACATAGCTTGTATTCCAAGGTCCAAGCAAAATAAACGCATGAATGTTATAGAGAAACGGAAAAGCCGTTAATTTGAGCCCAAGGGTCGGCCACACTAATGGGGTTTTCAAACATATGTAACCAATTCATCACTTACCACGGAAAATAATCGGGGAAACCGCTACATTGAATAATAAATTGAGGGTAGAACGTGTGGCGCCATCTAGTTGGTTTAGGATAAACTAATTTGCTGAAAACAGCTGAGACTGTCATGTGTCAAGTTTACAATTACCTATTGTAGTAAATGACTGCTGTGTGCTGCTAGCTTCTATACGCGACGTCACTTGCTTGATTTTTTTCACTCGCGTTAAATTACGCCCTTGGTTACTGCTCCGCTCTCGTAGGCCGTAGCGCGATGTTATATAGCCTATACTATTATTGTTTAATCTGGCTATAATATACAAATAGATTTTTTTAACTGTTAACTCCAAAAATTATCCCATTATGCCTGTAATATCCCAATGGGGTAGATTTTGACCGCATACCTAGTTGGCACATTAGCTACACACTAGTTTTTGTCTCAGGTTTCGTTTCTCATCGAAACAAGTATTTGTTTGGCCTACAGGTAGTGGTTTCGGGTATCGGTTTTGGCCTTTTGAGTATGTGAGTCAATTTTTAAGTTCGAAATACGACTTTTTTTATTTATCTTGCATTTCATAAAAATACACACAACAAGTCTTCAAACGAAATAAAATTTATCCGTTGAAGAGGTATTTCCAATAAAAAACGAACATACCCGATGCGCTTACTCCGCACGTTCGCGCCAGGCCCACAGTACTCAAAAACAAACTGATGTGTCTGCTCACTCCATTAAGTAACAAGTTTAATAAAGACGTTCGTTAACAAAAGTGAATTATTCCCATTTCTCATTAACTCTTAACACAACGCCGTAAAACAGGTGACAATGTGTTCACATTCAGTTGAAATGTCACTTACGTTAATATACTTTTCATCGGTATTTTGTGAAATTGTGTCGGAAAAGGCGGAAACTTCTGTCTAAGTGAAACTCTTATTCTGGAAGTTTTATTCATCTATACTTAATTATGTTTAACCCCCGACGCAAAAACGACGGGGTGTTATAAGATAGACGTGTCTGTGTATGTGTGTGCACGTAGCTCCCGAACGCATAAACCGATTTTGATTTTGTTTTTTGTTTGTTTGAAAAGTGAATTAGTTGAGGGTGTTCTTAGCTATGTTTGATGGAAATTAGAAGTTGCGGTAGGGATTTCTATTTTTCTGTCGGGAGTTACTTAAAATTTTAAAGAGGTAAAGTTTGTGAGTTTGTAGGGGGTAATCTCAAGATCTACTGAACCGTTTTAAAAATTCTTTTACCCTTAGATAGCCATGTTATTTGTGTGTGTCATAGACTATATGTGTAATATCACACGTGAGCGCAGCACCAACCAAAAACGTTACTTAACACGGGTGAAAATATCCACGCGGACAAAGTCGCGGGCAGAAGCTAATAAGTGATATATGGAGTTTATTTTTTTGCGTTCAGTGCCCAAATGGTGGTAAATGAACGCTTTAATTAAGGTTACGCTGTGTGTCCGTCAGTACGTCTGTCGCAGAGCTGGACCTTTTGATCCGTATTAAGTAGACACTTGGGAATTTCGGAAACTAGTTCTTTTTGTATGTGCAGTAAGAATATTTATTGTTTAATTTTTTTTTTTTATATATTTTTTTAACTACTATATAATGCCCCACTGCTGGGTAAAGGCCTCTCCAAAGTTCTTCCAAATAATATTGTCATAAATATATTTATATTTTATAAATAAATTATTTCTATGAACAATATAAAAACGGCACTTGTCCATTTCTCTGTGTTTACTGAGTTTTGTTGATTTTTAAATACTTCAGGACATAGTTAGGACCATAAATGATAAGTAATCTAAAAATGTATAGTGTAATATATATCTTTTTAATATTTAAAGAAAACAAAGAAGCTCAGTATCCACCTGTACTACCGAATCAATCGTTTCACGTCACGTAATAATGTTAGCTGATTGTCTCGCACTGTTTTACGCGACTGTATACCTACCGTAAGGAAAAAAGCCTGTTCATTAGTGGACTTTTGTCGAGTAAACAGGTCAACATATTTATTGAAATGTTGCATGTTTCACATGACAATGTATTGCGATGCGACGGAAGTGAAAGGAAAATAATACAGTCCTGGTTTTTAAACCGGGAAGTAACAAGATTCTTAATAAAGTTGAAAGTTGCATTTGTTCTGCTTATCATTGTCATTATATTTTTGGGGTTCACTCCTTCATCATCATCATCATCTACTTAGCCTTTTCCCAACTATGTTGGGGTCTGCTTCCAGTATAACCGAATGCAGCTGAATACCAGTGTTTTACATGGAGCGACTGCCTATCTGACCTCCGCAACCCAGTTACTGGGCAACACGATACCTCTTGGTTAGAGTGGTTGTCAGACTTCTTGGTTTCTGACTATACGTAACGACTGTCAAAGATCTACGAATGACAGCGGGGACCAACGGCTATACGTGCTTTCCGAGGCACGGGCCACTGAGCAAATCCTAATGGAAAAACCCAATAACACTTTTTGCCCGATTTGGGAATCGATCCCGGGACCCCACGCTCTTCAGTCGCGCTTGCGAGACCAACGGGGCAGTTTGAAGTTCACTCCTTAAGAATCGGTATTTTCATATTTATGCCCGGGATATGAAAATTTATGGAAGTAAAATCAAATGTTACGCGTTATGCGTTACAAGCTACATTTTGCCCAATCCCCACCACAGAGTTTGCTCGACTGCGTGGACTAAATATTTACAGGTAGTCCAGTAAATAGTTCTACATAGTCCAGGGGGTGACAGCTTGAGTCAATACCAACCAAAACAACACATTATGTTTCGAAAAATGTTATGGATTTGCGACTGTTACGCTAGAGGTATTGGGTTCGATTCCCAGGTCGAGCAAAAAGTGTTATTGGGTTTTTCTGTGAAATTCTCAGTAGCAGATCGGAGTTTGGATTTGTGCCCGGTTAATGGCAATAGGCTCGCCCCCTAGTACATGGAACCTAAACATACCGGCGAACTGTGGGTGTACATTGGTACACCTCTGCCTAACCCTTCGGGGAATACAGGCGTGATGGTATGTGTATGTGTGTGTTATGGATTTACAGTTACAAAGTTAAGTAATAATAAAATTGTTCTGGGAACATTTCTGGTGAAGGACAACATCGTGAAGAAATTTGTACCTATAACTAGAATAGGTCTGAGTTATAAGGTTCATTTTGCGCTTCCATTGAAACAGAGATTCTAATAATTTAATAATGTCAACGAAATATCAACATCGGCGATGCAATGAAATAATTAAACGCAATATTCCCATCGGAGACTATTGCATTTGATGTCGACCGCAAACCGACGACATCTTCAATATTTAGAATCCAATTCAATTTCCAATTAATTGGAAATTGCAACCAGCAGTCATAATCAACTGTGACTACACTGAATAGTTGTTTAAGGAACGATCCGCTATCTTCGTGACGTAATTATTAAATTGGCTTGTACTCACATAATACCGGTTGAATATTGTTTTTAAACTGCCTCGTTAGCCTAGTGGTTCTAAGCGCGACTGCTACGCTAGAGGTTCTGGGTTCGATTCTCAGTTCGACCAAAAAGTGTTATTAGGTATTTCTATGTAATACGCAGTGTAGCTCGGAGTTAGGGTTTGTGCCCGGTTAATGGCAATAGGCTCGCCCCCTATTACATGGGACCTGAACAAATCCCAACCCACCCGGTTCACTGCCTAACCCTTCGGGGAATATAGGCGTGACGGTATGTGTTTTACCATAAAACATATTCTATAAGACTTGGTTATAAAGTAACTTTCTATCAGTAAAAGAGCCTTCTGAGATACAAAAAAAAATGTGACAAACATTACTTGTTCGGTTTAGATAAATTTAAAACTATAAAACTTCACACACTCAAAATAATTCCCTAAACTTACATGAAATGCCGTCTTCCTCCACATTTTGTGCTCGCTCAACTATTCATGACTAACCTTCTTGAGAGAAATAATAGATAAAGCTAAATGTGCATTTAAAATATTACACTACTTAGTTTCAAAGACATAGCAACTTCCATATGTATCATTACATGTATGTTGCGACAAATTTGTCGACGTATGTAATTGTCACAATATTGTGAATTAGTTGTCCAGTTGTATAAATTTCAAATCCACTTTTAAACTAATTTAGCAATTATTATTATTGCAATATTAGCACAGTGGCTGAACGATTGGCTGCTGAGCTGCGTATCGCCCCGCTGGGAACAAATGTTTGTGTGGCCCACATGGTGGTTCTAGGCAGACCTAGAACCACCATGTTCATTTCATTTGTTGTTGTTAGTCAGAGACTATTTGCGTGAGTTTATATGTTTGTAAACGCACCCACGGTACAGTAGAAATACCTAGTGAGGGGCAATGTTTTTATATAAAAAGAAGAACGAATTCACATTAAGTACTGCACAGCAAAAATAAAAGTCCAAAATGCACTTACAACAGCTTTCATTATTAAATGTAAAGAAAATCCTCTTCTAAACCTTTTTCAAGAATGCTCTAACAATCGTTAGAAGACAGTTAAATATCCCAGACTTGTATCATTTCTAATTAATTTTAAACAGACCGACTTTTAATTAACTTTGTGCAACTGATGTTTATCTGTCGTCTCCTAGTGGTGGGAAATGTCGATACATAGTTATCGATAAACTTCGGAAATGTCCACTCGAAGTTGCGGTTATCGATAATTTGGTTGCACCTCGTTATATCTTTTGGACGTTAAGTTAGTTAGTTAAAATGAAATGTTGGAACTGATAAAGTTGTTCGCAGTTTTGCGGTTTGGAAATGTCGATAGTGTTGTAATGCCTTGTTGTGACAGGTTGTTGGAGATAATGATTTTTGTACTTGACTGCTTTTGATGGTTTTATGGTAAAATGTGTGTTTGGTGGCACATTGTACGTTATTTTGGTTAATTTTATCTTTCTGAAATGTAGATAGGATTGAAAAATTTTGACGTGGGATTGTTATGGCAATCAGTATACATTTTTTAGTCCGTTTAAGTCTCTAATGTGTCTATATAACCAGGCAGACGGCCCTTTTCTGATGCACTCCCCTCCCTCCCCCTCCCGTAGACGTAGATGGGGGGCCGGTGTTGAAGAAAGATATTTGAATATTTTTTTCTGTGTAATGAGAAAAAAAACAAGTACCTATTTATTAACTATTGACCAGATGTCGTAATTTTATTTGATTATTTATCTATATTAATATTATAAAGAGGAAAGATTTTTTTGTTTCTTTCTTTATAATGAATAGGCTCCGAAACTACTGAACCGATTTTAACAATTTTTCACCAATAGATAGCTACATTATTCCTGTAAGATACAAAACTGCAACTGGTATTATTTTTATCGATGTATTTCTAACAACACTATTCAATGCTATCAGACTTCAAAGAGTAATAGGGCAAATTGAGGAACTGTTTGAAAGTCGTTCGTTTTTCAGTTTATTTTTATTTTGCTGTAGTAAACGTTTTCAGTTATTATCTATTTAATTTTATTAGAATCTTGTCTCTTTTATTTCTTTTTTTTTTTTTAAAGATATTTTGTTGGTGAATTCGTATTATATTTTTTCCAGATGAGTTTTGAACAACCTACTAACTTTTATGTATGATCGCAATTTAATATCAGACGCAATGCTTAATATTCACCTACATTGTGAGATGAGATTGCGACTAGATTTTGAACGTTTTTAATTAACTGCCTCGGTAGCCTAGTGGTCCTAAGCGCGACTGCTACGCTAGAGGTCTTGGGTTCGATTCCCAGGTCGAGCAAAAAGTGTTATTGGGTTTTTCTATGAAATTCTCAGTAGCAGCTCGGAGTTAGGATCTGTGCCCGGTTAACGGCAATAGGCCTCGCCCCCTATTATATGGTACCTAAACATACCGGCGAACTGTGGGTGTACATAAGTATACCTCTGCCTAGCCCTTCGGGGAATACAGGCATGATGGTATGATATGTGTTTTAATTAATTGAATCGATCTTCAGATTTTAAATACTGATATTTTTTTTCTAAACTTATATTCTTTAAATAGTTATTGAACATTTTCAAATAATAACTGCAAACGGGTCCTAGTGCACATTAAATACTCAACTCCTCACATTTCCGCCAACAGATCGTTGCTTTCAAAATGATGTTATAATACAATGTTTTCTAAATTTACGTCTTAATCTAAATTTTATTCCGCCATTTATCTACCATAAATCTTACCTTATTAAAAAAACATGAATTTTCCTTATCCCGAACCGATTTTTATCTAATAAGCCATGAAAAACTCATAAGAACCTCCTTAAAGTATCTACTGAAATCAAAATAACGTCGTCTAAGAAGAAAATAGCATTAAAAATGATATCTTGTTACCTTTGCCTTGCCCTTGTCACCTTGTTAATAAAATAAACACGTCACTTTTGACAGGTATTGCGGCGCCATGACAGTTTGGGAATTAGCGCGGGAAATTTGACAGATACGCAATATTAGACGAATATTTTTTGTGACTGTCTTTTGTTTCTTTGTTTGGCAGGAGATAGTTTGATATTAATTTGAAATGGAACTTTTGCACAGAAAACTTCTTCAGTGAGTTTACTGTTACTTGTATATAACAATTTGAGATTAAGATAAATCTTTCTCTGATATTTTATATTCCAACATGCTGGTTGGCTTGTGATCGGTCCAGAGGTTTATTGTAAGTTATTTTTAATATCTAATGTATACAGTAGGTATAGATAAAAATTAAATAAATCAATACTTACTATAATATTATAAAACTGAAAAGTTTTAGGAATGCGCTAATATCAAATTGATAATATAGTTTTGTGTTATAAAGCCAATTTATTGAGGAAGGTTACAGGCAACATAACATCACCCTACGTGATATGCGCTAGTCTGGCAACCAGTCTAACTAAGAGGTATCGTGTTGCACAGTAACTGGGTTGTGGACGTCAGATAGCCAGTCGCTCCATGTAAACCACTCGTATTCTGCTGCATCCGGTTGAACTGGAAGCCGACCCCAACACAGTTGGGAAAAGGCTAAGCAGGTGATGATCTCCGGTTTCACCCGCGTAGGATGCTGCTACGCGGGTGAAACCGCGGGGTATAGCTAGTAAATTAATAAAAAGGATAAAATAAAGCAGAAAGATAATAGAGAAGTAAAAAGAATATTAAAAAATCGAATTTGCTCTCATGTACTTATTCCAAAGAAGATAGCCAATTGATGTAAGCGCCCGTAGTAAACGAGATATGTACTGATAATATTAATATCTTAGAACAGTGCCACGATAAACCCGTCAAGCCCTCGTCACAACTTGTCTAATACCACAATATTGCTGTTAGCACAGCTCGCAATATTGGCGCGCCTTTATGTACATTATTACAGCAGTTAAATTAAGCTTTGATGGATGTTTTATGGCTCCTCCAATTTACACGTTTGGAACCGGAGCAGTGCGAGTGTCGTACTGGACACGACACAGTTGTGTTTTTTCACCCATATGCATGAAGGCAGGACGACAAACGCCACACATGTCAACTGTATAAGGCCCGGTCTCCATCAAAGCGAAGAGGTGAAGAGATGTCTCTAACTTTCAGCTTGTGTTACTTTCACATCTCACCGCTTAGTTTCAACACAGCACAATATCCTATTGGTTGTTTACGAGATATCTCTTCGTATCTTCGGTTTGGTGGAGTCCGGGCCTAAGATAAGACAACCATCTGTGTGCAGTACTGCACTGCTCCAGCGCCACAGCAGTCCGGCACCAAATACTTAAATTGAAAGAGCTCTTAGTCCAGTAGTAATAAATATCAAAATAAAATGTCAAGAATTTATAACGTAGAAAAGCAAACTAGCTTTTTATGTGGCCAAATTATTAGAAGTATTGAAAAGATTTCAAAAAGCTGAGGTAGACATTTTGAAAATCATTGGTACTTAATCATAATATATTAATGAGAAATAAAAACTACGAAACAAATCAAAACATGATCCCAAAATACTCTCCTAAACTATTGCTGCGTAAATAAATCATCACACAATGAAAACACCTCGCCGCCATGACAGTGAAATTGGCGGGGAAACTGACAGCGTTGACATCTGTCAGTTAGTGAGCGTTTATGAGGGGCGCTATTACTCGACGGTATGTTTAATTGTTATTTTGTCCAATTGTTTGCGACGCGTTTCATTAGGATTGCGAAGCTAGTTTTGATTCTAGTGAGTGATTTAGAATGGTTGAAATTGGATTGTTTGTGTTGGATGTTTTCACTGTTTTATGGTTCTGTGGAGATTACAACGATTGTCTAATTTAAAAGGCTTTACCAACATCATCATCTTCCTGCCCTGATTCCAAGTTACTCGAGGTCGGCGCAACACGTTTTCTCCTTCCATGCCGTCCTGTCAACCGTCATGCTGTCACTGACCCCCTTTTCTTTCATATTAACATTCTTCGCACAATCCATTTAGCTTGTCTTTGGCCTCCCTTTTCATCGCTATCCATTCACATTTATATTAAAAGGCTTTCAAATTATTTAAAAACAAAAATAGTATTCTAAATAAAATGGTGGTTGTAGTAAAAATAAGTAATGAAGTACAAATTGATAAAACAATGTTACTGGGTACATTTTTTATCAAATTGTACCTGATTACTTATTTTATCAAAAAAGGGTAACAGAAACGTGAATTTATTATAAAATGCAGATTGTTTTTGAAAATTTATTTATACCAATTTATTACAGAAAAAAACTGCTGTAATATTCATTGGAATTGGCAATTCGCAAACTGCGGCGCCGACTGTACACCGGCGCTCTCATTTATATTCTCAAGTTGTACAGTAAATCACTCAAGTTTCGATATTCGTATAAGTTTTGGAAATATTTCGAGTTTACGATAAAATTTCAACTTTTGTCAAGTTCCAAAGTGAGTTATAGTGGTTGGATGCACGTCGAAAACAGGAGAAATGTGTTACAGTTTAATTTGAGTTTTATTTTATTGCATGTAGAGTTTATTTTTGTCTGGCAAGAGATTTACATTTCAGTATTGCCCGAAGTAAAATAAAATGTTTGTGAAATCGATTCGAAAATGCATGATACAGTTTTTTAGATTACGTATATGTGTTCAACTGGAACTCTTTTGCTGGAATAAAATACTGAATACGGGATAAAATATCTGTTCAAAATGTCCTAGAGAGTTGGTAATCGGAATGCTGATAAATAAAATTATTAAATCGTTTCTCATGATACACGAGATCCGATAATATACAGTGGATATGATACGGTTGAGGGTTCAAACAGGCTATTAAATTAATTGTCAGAATATTTTGTAAAAAAATCAGGTGATTTATACATTTTGATAGTGGAGGTATTGCACTTTTGTATGGAACAGTTGTTTCTTTTATAACCGACGATAAATGATACCTTGGGGTGGAAAAGCTTCCGTTACAAATTTCCTTTCCACCCCATATGTGATAAGAATGTAGGTAAAGAGTAATTAAAACATTATAACATCGATCACCAAAGCCTGACTCAATCCAGGCGACCTTCAAGCAACCACAACACCCACAACTTGTTGAAAACCGTAGGCCATATATTAATTCCACCATCTTCCTTAAGGGTTCTCATAAATTTGGTAACGTCCCTCCTAATTACGGATAAACGCGACGGCACAAACTTTTGTTTAGCCAATGTATGTCCGACGGGTGATATTCCGGGGAGACGGTATTGAGCGAAAAATTTTACGGTGAAAATTTTAATTAGGTTTAAGAAATGTTGTGAGGTAACTTATGAATAAGTCTTTAGTAAAAATGAATAAAAGACTTAATACAAGCTTAAAAATTTTGCTATTTAAATAGCGAAATATGATGTATACCATAATTCATATATCATACTAATATTTACTAATGATGGTTGACAGGACGGCTTGGAAGAAGAAAAAATGTTGCGCCGACCCCAAGTAACATGGGATAAGGGCAGGAAGCTGATGATGATGATTTACTAATCCTACAAATTCCTTCTAATATTATAAATGCGAAAGTTAGTGAGTATGGATGGATGGATGGATGTTTGTTACTCTTTCAAGCTTAAACGGCTGAACGGATCTGAAAGGAAGGCACTGAGATAGATTGTAGTGTGGTATGTGCGATGTCCAATACAAACTTAGAATGTATGCACATTATGAATTAGAAAAAGTCACATGGGGACAAAAGTCACTTGGCCGTGCCTGAGTGAGAACCCACAGCCTCGTTCCTGACAGCCGGGCGCCTTTACCACTGGGCCAACATGATATATTTGCCTTGAACAAGAGTGGTGATTATGACTCGTACCTCCTCCCCAAAAAACCCCATGAACTAAGGTTCAAGGTTTAAAATATGTTATTAGTGTAATTGTTCGGAATTCTAGTAAATACCGGTATTAATTATTTGATCAATTATTTTACCATCATGTTGTTGAATTATTTGTAAAGCTGAAAATTACAATTAATATTTAATTACAGAACCAAACATTTAATGGCTGGATAGCTGGCTGTTTGAATTATTAATTTTCTTTACGCTCACTAAACTGGTTGGTACGTATGGCCTTCAGTATTTTAGTGTGAAAATAATACATTGTTTTTTCTTGTCGGCAATAAGAAACCCTGCTACTTTGTAACCAATTGTGCAAACGATTGGTTGACACTTCCAGTAGCACAAGGGCTGGCTTGTACCTTGGCCAGAAGCTCAGCATCACCATCACCAGTCTTTTGGGCACATTTCTGGTTGACGGCGGTGTGGAGGATGTTGACGCCATTTACAGGTACCATCACGCCTGTATTCCCCGGAGGGTTAGGCAGAAGTGTACTAATGTATACCCACAGTTGGCCGGTATGTTTTGGTCCCATGTAATAGGGGGCTAGCCTATCGCCATTAACCGGGCACAAATCTTAACTCCGAGCTGTTACTGAGAGTGTTATAGACAAAACCAATAATACTTTTTGCTCAACCTGGGAATCGATCCCAAGACCTAGTTTATTTTTAATATTTAGACCAGGGGGTTAATTCCAGTAACTTTTAGAAACGATCACAAATTAATTTAATCTCAGACACAATTTGTCTAAAAAGCCTTTAGTTAACCTGCATTTTTTGACATTGATTGTAGCTAAATTAAGATTGTGACTAGATTTTGAGCGTTTTTAATTAACTGAATTGGCTTTTAGATTAAGAACACTACTTGCTACTACTGATTACAAATTCTAACGGCAAATATATTTCTCTAACTTGAAACTCGATTTCAAAATTTTACACTTAGCATCCGCATTTACAACCACTAGACCAACGAATCTAATCAAGTACCACTTAAACAGAACAACCACGCTAATAGGAATAATGTCACTCCTGGTCCTCCAACCTGATTAAACAATCATGATGTTGAATCTATAGATTTTTCATGAAAATAAAGGTTAATGACAGAACCTAATGGTAATGTTCCAGTTTTTTAGGAAGCCGAACGGTTATTGGCAGCAGATGGCCTTAAAAGCGTCATTGAGGAAGAGATAAGCTTTTATGAGGCCGCTAAGAATTTTTTCTTGAAGTTGGAAGTCAATAGAGCCGTCGATTCTTTACTTATGCATCTTGCTGTAAGTAATTTTAGAAATTGTTGACCTGATTGCGTGTAAAAAAAAATATATACCCCTGGCGGCAAACAGACATACAGCCCACCCGATTGTAAGTGGTTAACGTAGCTTTGGACGTCTGCAACACCAGGGGCATCATACAAGAGTTGCAGACCCTTAAAACCCAATTACTCCCATTTTGAAAAGTGTTTTCTTCGAGTTATGCTATTTTCGTTTTTACTGGCTCTAACATCAAGAATTCTTAAGCATCTAAGATTATCTTAATCGCACCGAGATAGTTGCTCACACGGGCCCATTATGTAAGACATATTTGTAATTTAACCTTGTTGATATTAATGCAGGTGTGGGTGGAGTTAAATGAGTAAACTTGCATTATAATTATGCAAATTTCATATTAATATAATATATTTTCTAATCTACCTATTTGATTACTCATTTTTAGTTTGCTTGTAAATAGCGTGGATAACTTATCGGTGTAGTCCGCGCATCGCTTTCAACCTCTAACTTTATTTTTTAATACTTTCCAATCTACACGATGTGTTGTTTATCAACAAAATCTTTTCAGTTATTTGCTTTCAGCCCTACAAGCTACATTGCTTACACTGTTGTTAACTAACTCTGATTTAAGCTGTTAGAGTCCAAAATTAACATAGTTCTCCCATAGCTAAGACCAATAAAATTATTAAAAATAAAATTAACAAATATTTAGAACAGCATCCTCTAACAAGCAAACGACACCATCAAGCACCATATATATGACAATTTCCTTAATATAATCAAAGACGACACCTGTAACACCCTCCAAATTGCATTTAACAAAAGTTTCCTACCAATATGGTTACCGAACAACGATAAAGAACTGATTAAATTGCTATAGAAACTTGTAACAGGTTATTACAAGCGCAAAGCGTTCCTCAAGGTAATATACTTGGACCCTTACTGTTACAACGTACATATACTAATATTGGAAAGTTATGTGAAGTTGGGTTAACTTTGATTGCGAGGATGGCTGGTAATATTAATTTAGTGTTAGGATATAGGGCTGATGTTGTGAATGGAGACTTTAACTATAATTAAAGTGTTTATGTTCGTGATTTGATGACAATTAAAAAAGTTACAAGCCATTTTGTAATGTAAATGTTATAATTTTGAATGTTAAACGCTAATTCATTTTAAATTTGTTGCAAACATACATTTCGGATGTATATTGAACTAATATTGTTGTATGCTTAGTAATGTAATATTTTGCAAACTGAATTAATTTACTTGTTGAGAGATTCTCGGTTAGTCCATTTCAGCAAAACCTACGTAATAACAATAAAAAGCTTTTTGTAATGTAAATAGCGATGAAATATTAAGCTTAATACAATATTTAATATCTCGAATTCCGTGATAGTATTTCATTTACAACGTTGAGCGGATTTCATGAAATCAAACAACGAAATAAATAATTAATGGAAATCACTAATTGACTCATAGGAGAGTTTTAACCACTGCATTAATACAACAGGATTTTTAAAAGAAAAATCCGACTATGTGCATGTTGGACTCGCACATTAAGGGGAAGCCTTCATCATACAATATTAAAATGATCCAGCGAAAACACACGTTTCTTTAATTTATTAAAACTTTATGTGGTGGATATTTTTCTATTAGATACTATCAAAACGCCCCGGCTTTGCTTTAATTTCTATAATTCTCATTCGGGTTGTTGCGAATACAACAAAAAAAGCATCAGCCAAATCGGTTCAGCCATTTTCGAGTTTTGCTCTTTTATTAATATAGACTTGACGTTATAGCCACATACTCTAAATTAAGGGTTAAAAGATATAGCCCTGTGGAAGTGGAACAAACAGACTGACGAACGGATGAGACGCCTCCGTTTGCACCATTTGGGTAGCCTAAAAAGGAAATATTTTTCGATACACAATTTAGTTCTTCCAAATCTTTTTTTTTTTGAAGGAGGAAAATGTTACTCCATAATCCTCTGCCTTCCGCCTTGCGACAATACGAAACTTTGCCAATATTCCGAGTCAATGCACGTATAGACTTTAGTTAAGGTTTGGGACATAAGGCGATGGTTTTAGTAGTGAATACAGTTTTGCAACAAAAATAGACTTAAGGCGACACAATAACGGTATTATAGAACGATACTCAAGATCTCGGATTACGCACAGATTTAAAATTAAATGGTTGAAAGTGTGCATTGAGATACCAGGGTCGCCACGCTTATGTCATTTGAGCATGGCTGAAATTTTTAAGATTGGATAGCGGTACGTGTAGTTTAGACGGTGCTGAGTTCAGGAATCAAGTACATAATGTACCTTAATCATTTAGGCAGTAAGATGCGTTTTTGGTTACTGCACCGCGCCGTTGGTCGTAGCGTGATTTTATATAGCCTAAAACCATCCTGGATAGAGGGGCTAATACAACCCCTTTTTTTTTCAATTCTGGCCAGTAGTCCTAAGTCTTTATCTATACTAATATTATAAAGCTTTGACGGCACGGTTGGCGCAGTGGCTGCGCAATTGGCTGCTGCGCTGCGTGTCGCGGGTTCGATTCCCGCACGGAACAAATATTTGCATGGCCTACAGATAGTTGTTTCGGGTCTGGCTGTTTGTGTATGTGACTTAATATGTTTGTAAACGCACCCACTATACAGGAGAAGTACTTAGTGTGGGGTAACGTTTTTAAACAAAAAGAAAAAAAAAGCGGAAGAGTTTGTTTGTTTGGTTGGTTGAACGCGCTAATCTCAGAAATTACTGGTTTGAATTGAAAAAATATTTTTGTTTTAGGTAGTCCATTGATTGAGGAAGGCTATAGGCTTTGTAACATCACGCTACGACACACTGGAGTGGTGCGGTAACCAAACATGTAACTTAATGCGGGTGAAAAATCTACGCGGACGAAGTCGCGAGCAGAAGCTAGTCTTATTATAGAAGTTTAGATATTTAACATAATATTTTAAAAAACACACATTCATTATAACCCGCACAAGGCTTCTTGAAGTATCAAACAATGGTATTTATTAATATGATGTATAAGTAAAACATATTATATAAAAACCTGCTGTCATACTTTACTTTACGTAAGTGAATACTACATATTATTTTACTCTCTCAGCCGCCTTAAAACTACGTAGATATGACGGCTTAGGGATCTTAAACTACTAGTTTCAAATAATGTTTAAGTCTTGAGTTAGGTTCTCTAACACAACCCTTAGTCTGTTATTATTTCTAACTAGCGGGTAATTTTACAATCCGATTAAGAAACTAAATGAAGAGGTTGGGCAGTTAGATCATAACAGTAGACTTTAATCTATCTGTTGGTCAATCATGTTTCATGATTTCTTTTGTTTGACCACTATTAGTCACTTCTGCTCTAATTGCTTGGTAAATACAGTAATCAATATACACATACCATTACGCTTGGTTCCCCCTAAGGGTTAGGCTGAGATGTACACCCACTGTTCGCCGGTATGTTTTGATCCCATGTAATAGGGGGCGAGCCTATTGCCATTAACCAAGCAAGCAATCAATATACAAAACAATTTAATGGTAATTTGGACTCTCCACCACATGGAAAGCACAGCAAAGGCGCCAAAGGTGCGCAGCGGTTTATAGCAAAGAAGTTAGTACACTGGCTTTATGTAGATCTTATAAAATTTCTTAATTACCCACTCCAAGGAACCCTCCACCCCTCCCCTAACCCTTTCAAGGAATCAGGGGTAATATTATGAATGAAAAAGGCATAATCAACTTTATTATCAACCAAGGCAAAGGCCTCTTTTCATACAGAGCATTAATCACCACGCTTGCTCTAAGCGTACTGGTAATGTCAGACTTACATAAACTATAATTCCAGATTTCCTCACGATGTTTTCCTTTGCCCATGTCAAAAGTCTAAAAAAAAAAAAAAAGTCTCATTGGTACTTGCCCATGCCCGGTTATGAATCCACAACCTAGTGCGTAAGAGGCGGATGTTTTAACTACTGGGCCAAAGCAACGTCTAACTATACCATCTAAATATACCTAATTCCTGACTGTAATCCTCTAAGTCAAGCCTCCTAGGTGACCGTTATTATCCTCAAGTCGATGGGAATTAGCAGCTGTTAGCCGGATTGTATGGAGGGCTGTATACAAGATGGCGGTGACAATATCGTAAACTGGGGAGAGTAGAAGTGTAGGGTACTGTTCCTTGTCAGTTATCAGGGTTTTGTAATGAAGGGTACCAACAGGAACTTATTACTGAGCCTCTGCTGGCCATCTTTCTGTGTGTCAGCAGTCAGTAACCAAAGACGTAACCGTACATGGGTAAAACTGCGGGGTGTAACTAGTATTATTATAAAATGACAAGAATAGACTGCCTTAACGCCGTGGGTCCAGAATTAGCAAAAGAAACTTCTTAAAATAACTAGTCAATCATCAGTGCTGGTAGAGCTCCTTGTGAAAGAGCTCGTCCGGGAAAGTACTATCACCAGACCTATTTCTGCCGCAAAGCAACGTTGCTGTGTTCCGGTTTGAAGGGTATAGGTTTTTTTTTTTACCGATGGGAAATCAACCAATGACTTCTCCCGCCCTGGACGGGGCGGGAGGAACCCAAATTAAAAAAACATGCACCCAACATAAAAAAACATTAACTGTGCCATTATTATCCCATATCATGCGAACATTTAATAAGGCGCTAACTTGTCATACCCTTGACGGGGGTCGCCATAATCTGATAATTAAGTTTTTTAAGCATTTTACTTGAATTAAGGCTGGATTTTCATTAACACTCGTGTCACTTTCAGGGTCGTTAATTAACTTCGGATATGGAGGTTGAATGGTATTATTTTGGAAGATAAACATGGCTGTCAAGGGCATTGTCGTGATGTGAGTGGAGCATGGCGATAAAGGCTTTTTAATCTAGAGTTTTTAAACGGTTTCAGGAGTTGTTGTGACGTTTATAAAGGTCGTTACTAATAACTGTAATCCAACGCAAATGCGGTTTTGTTTATTCGGTTAGAGGTGGTTTGGGTGAGCAAGAATTGAAATCACGCTGAGCCTATATCACTCCGAAAGTGGTACCGAGCCGACCAGCATTATTTGTGTATCATTTTTGCAAATAAATAAATCCTCTATCACTATAGGAATTTAGCTCAATATTGTTATAACACATTTTCCATTTCTTAAAAAAGCACCTTGACATTATATGACAGATTTGAATGATAACAAATAGAACCTTAAAAATGATAAAACTATGTAAGATAGATAACCATTAATACAAAAGATTATTCACAGTATAACTTCTTTGTTAGCCTAGAGGACCTAAGCGCTATTGCTACGCTTGAGGTCTTGGGTTCGATTCCTAGGTCGAGCAAAAATTACAGCCCCCTATTATATGGGCCCTAAACATACCGGCGAACTGTGGGTGTACATTTGTACACGTCTGCTTAACCCTTCGGGGAATACAGGCGAGATGGTATGGCTTCACAGAATCAGCATGGCTATATAACGTGGCCAACTGTCAGCTGTTTGGGCACTTATACCAATCACCTATGTGGACGACATTATTATGTCCTATGCATTCCTTCCGTCCTTTCTTTTTGTATAACTTGTACATGATAACATTAATATTATTTATAAGCTTATATATGTAAGTATATTCAAATCTTATACAACAAACAAAATCATAAGGAAGTAAGATTTGTATACAAGATAAGAACCATGCTTAATTAAATCGAGCAATATTGGGAGGGGCAACATGGTTGCACAAGTTAGAGCAATAACGAGCAGAGAACCGGGCTGCGTCTTCGTAACGGCAGACTTACGTTGGAGCCAGGAGGGAAGCGATTTTGGGAGCTTACAGTACAGAAATAAAGGGAGTAAGAAAGCCGAGAGTTACATGTTCTTGCTGTCATTGTTCAGGACTAAAGTCAAAACATTTATTACAATTAAACCATTTACGAAACTTTTGAACTGTCAAGGAGTCCATCAGTTAGTCAGAAAATTAAAGCTGGTTGCTAGATGATTTATAAAATTCTTAAGAATTCAAAATGGGGAATTTTAACTAAAAAGAAAACAGTAAGTACTCTAGATTTCAAGTGCTGTAGTCTAGACTGTTACAGCCCCGACCGCTATTGGGAAGCCGGTCTACATTTATATTAGATCCCGACTGTTGAAGTCTTGACCCACTTCAAGTCTAGAACACTTATGTTTTTTTTTTTAAGTAAAGTTGATTTTTTACCCGTTTGGGTTATTTGATTTTTTATTACACAGTATATTAAAAGCTATTTCTTTATTAACATTCTAGCCTCCATCTTGTGTCTCAGCCCGCTCTCTCACACTTAGTGGCTCCACAACAACTTCTGTTTTCATTAAGTGGACTTTGGTCTCTCTTGAATTATTGTGTGTGAGTTTGAAACTGAAAACTATTATCTAAATTATTGGCGGATCATGTTTGTAGGGGTAAGCTTTGTGATACCATCCTTGTATCGGGGGGAAGATTGGGGCTAGGTTTAATATGGTTGCTGATATAATAATATAATGGTTGGAAAAACGTTGTTTCTTGTTTGTTTAAGATACCAGTTTTTGCGCTTTTAGTTAAATTATTGTATTAATAGAAACAATTGGCCTATATGAGTAATTATCCTAGTTATATTTTGAACAATAAGTAATTAAACTAGATAAAGTTTCGTGGATAGGTTACGGACACAAATATTTCGCTTTTCAGTGTAATAAAGACAGTATTAAAAAAAATTGTATGTGTGTTTTTTGCTTACAAGTTTTTGGTTCTCCAAAATATGGCTAGTCTACATTTTGTGTCGAGCGCGTTATCGGTACATTTATTTTAAATACATTAAAAGCAATCTTATGTATCAGTAAATACATATTACAATTACTTGTAAATGAAATGTATCTCCTATGTAAAGTAATGGCGATGATAATAAGGTAGTTCTTACCAATCAGAAACCCAAAATAATAAAAGAATCTTAATTTGAATTAAAACAAATAATTAAAAATTTTAAGTAACCCCCGACGGAAAAATAAACATCCCTACCGCAGCTAACAAAAGAGCTGATAACTTTGAAACCGCTGGACCGATTTCCATCAAACATAGCAACACTCCCGACTAATTCACCTTTCAAACAAAAAAAAACTTAATCAAAATCGGTTCATGCATTCGGGAGCTACGATGCCACAGACAGACACACACACAGACACGTCAAACTTATAACACCCCGCTTTTTTACGTCGGGGGTTAAAAAAATGAATAAAACATTGTCAGTGTCGAAAATGTATTTGAAAACTATCACAATTATATGAAAAAGTAAGTCGACTGAAAAATAATAACTGTAGACCCAGATCATCCTGCGGGTTGTTCGTAAGAGATACCGCCCCCCCGGAACGCAAAGGGCACAAGAAGGAATATGGGTGGGTTTTAGTCAGTAAAAGTCTGGCACTCCCTCCCGCCACGCCCAGGGCGGGAGAAGGTATTTGATGATTTCCCACCCCCCAAAAATAAAAAAAAAAAGACCTAGATCATTATCACAAATGGTCTCTTTTAGAACACACAAACTAACTTTAACATCACTGTTAAAATATCTATTCAAACTAACCTCATAAACCAGTATAAAAACTAAGTTAGTGTTACCATTTTCATGTACAATTAATGTGACCATTAAGTATCTTCTTACAGCGATAGCCATGTTCGTGGGTATAACGTGGTCGGAACTGGGGCATGGGGATGTGGTCACAGTGTGAGCGGAAAGCAGGAGAAATTCTCGATGTCTTATTTAATTTTTTTTTGGAAAATTTTAAGCTAGGCTGATAGTTACAATATTCTTATACAAGATAAAATATGATCAATTACAAGTTTTCACGGATATATGTATTTATGAGATATTTTCAAACAGATGACATACATAATGCTACATTAAACCAATAAATTTACTATTACGGAATAGTAGAAGCAGGTGTAAGAATGAAATATATATTGATAAAAACATAAGACCACGTGGTTTATGGTGGTTTTATCAGGTGGTAATGTGGTGAGAATAATAAGGTGGGGTCCCACTGTTAGCGAGAATTAAAGTTTCATCTTGCACACTTGTTCCGAGACTGTCTCAGAAAACAGTAGCAATTGTTTATCTATATTTTGAAAATTGCCTGTAAATTAAAAGGGGTTAAGTATTATAGAGCAACCGGCTGCATGATCTTACAACCCCTTCTCCATTTGACAGTCTATTTTTTTTTTATATAGGCTACGTTGACTGCTTACCATCAAGCGGGTCGCATGCTGGTTTGCCACAGTCGTAGTATATACATATAATTATATTTTTTTAACCTTGATCAAAAATTTTGCCTCTGCCGACACACTGTTCCCATGAAATAAAAATGAATAAGAATCGGATACAAAAAGTTCACACAATAATAGCTACTTGCTAGCACTGTGACCCTACCCAATTGGGCACATTGCAATGAGCAGGCGGCTTAGTGCCAAACACATGGTTTGTGTACGAATAAATTAGTGTCCTACTGTCTTGTTTATAACTTTCCTAACTGTACCATAGTGTGGCCTTCGTATGTATTCTTGTATGAGTGTTTGTATGAGCCGAGTTGAGTTGAATGGTGGATGTTTTGTATGAAGGACGTTTGTAAAGAGCTGTATTAAGAGAACTGCCTTGTTAGCTTAGTGGTCCTAAGCGCGACTGTTACGCTTCAGGTGTTGGGTTCGATTCCCAGGTCGAGCAAAGTGTTACTGAGTTTTTCTATGAAATTCTCAGTAGCAGCTCAGAGTTAGTGAGTATTTGTGCCCGGTTAATGGCGAACTGTGGGTGTACATTGGTACACCACTGCCTAACCCTTCGGGGAATACAAGCGTGATGGTGTGTTAATTTTATTGAGATGACATTTGACTTAATTTCGAATTAGCTCTCTCCTTAAAACGTGGGACTTAAACGTACTGACAAATTATACTGTATTACAATGTGATGGTCCAGTGGTTAAGATACCCGCCTCTCATGCACTAGGTTGCGGGTTCGATACTGAGTAAGCACGAATATCAATTTTACAATTCATGTTGTAGTTTCTAACTTTATTGTCGTCACTGACATCAATGAAGGAAAACATCGTGAGGAACCTGGACCTATTGATGTAAGTCTAGAATCGCCAATCCGCCTTGAGCAAGCGTGGTGATCCTCTTTGCATGATCCTCTTTTGTGGGGAAATTCTCTTGGAGGCCCTCCGTTTGGGGTAAACGGAGAGTTATGTCAGACTTTTACCGACTAAAACCCCACGGTTCGTCCTGTTACCATAAGTCTTGAGCCCGGTATTCGCTTGACGCATGACCCGCGCTCCAGACTGGTAGTGTAGGACTCCTACCGGTACCATGACCTCTTCAGGGTTACAACACATGATACTCTAAGTATCTACAAGTACTTGACACAAGTCATGGATACTTTCAGGTGATGAAAAGAACCTCTCAGACAGCCGAAAATAACAATTTGTTTGTTTATTTCATATTTCTTTTATATTATTTACTAGTCGAGTGTTCTCTCTTGACACTGATATGTTTTAGACAAATCATAAGTGCTTTGGCGAGTAATATGACGTGAAAATAAGGCTGTTGTCATTGTTTTATTAGTAGTATTGAATTTTATTCTAGGTAGAGTCAACAAAAGAGATAAGTAACCAGGGTCGTTAGATTTAGCTGAAGTATCTTGAGAAACAAAATTAAATTCATTCTAATGAATAAAGTGTTTAATTTACATGATTTAAATTCAATTAAATTTGTAAACATCCTTTACTGTCTAAGAAAACTTTAACAATATTAAAGACCTTGGTAGATACGTATCTCTTTTGTTGACTGTGCATCGTTTCTAAATTGTTAAACAGTAAGTTTCTTGTCAGTTCTTCTCCATATGAAACTACCTATTGTAAGGGGCAACTAGATATTATGTAGAACATTTTTAATGTGTAAATTTTGCTGTTCAAAAGTGTCGTTTAACAGTCTAATTGATCGAGCCTATGGACGGTGAGCAATGTATCTAGCTCACCGCCCGTACGTTGCATAACGACGTTCGTGTTCCACGCGCGCCTCAAAGAGCGGTTAGCAAATTTTGAAGGGACCACTCAGGACCAATGTCTGCCGGGGCTGCGGGTTGTTCGTAAGAAATACCGCGCCCCCGGAACGCAAAGGTCACAAGAAGGAACATGGATAGGTTTAAGTCAGTAAAAGTCTGACACTAAGGGGCGGAGGAAGTCATTTGATGATTTCGCATACCTAATACAAAAAATACGGTATAATTGAAACAAATTACTAATTGATTTGATTTTGACTTACCTAAGTCGGATTCAAACTAATTTAAAATTCTACTAAATAAGCAGTGTTAGAGAAGATAAACTTCTTACCTGGCTGTCCAAAAAAAAAAGTATAATGTTTTTTTTTCATTCTTTTTCACTTCTTAACCAAGCCACACTTATCTTAAGCAACCAGCCGTAATAATTCCGAATTTATTTTAAAACATTAAGAGTTTAAACTTTAAATGCTTAAACTGTATAAATTATACGCTTAAAATACTTAAATTAATCCCAACTAAAGTTGTGAGGGTATTTAGATGTTAATGTATGCGTTGATGTTTAGATAACCTGTGTTGTGCGCAATTTGTTGAATTGTTAAGTCAAAGAAGAGATTTTAGTTTTTGTAAGTAATATTTTGTTTTGTAAGTAGGTTCAAATGTTACCTTGAATAGGTACGGCTGTACGGGCTTCCCAAGGGACTGGGTTGTCACGCCACCAATTTCTAAATTTTGGACTACTACTGTGAAATTCTTAATAGAAACACTCTTTGTCGGACCTGGAAATCGAACCCAAAATCGCACAGTAGTCATGACGACCAAGAGACCAACGGGTAGTACCTACAATAATTTAAAGTTAAAACCTTTACAGTCAAGCTATTGAACACCAGTAAACCCTGCTGTGTATGACTACAAACAAAACCAAATAGGTACAGCGTGTTCACAAATTGCACGTATTTATTAGCTATACAGGGTGCACTGCCGCATCCAGATAGTATTGCATTTGAATATTGTGCATTGTTTTGTGCACTAGATGTGACTCTATTTGTGTTTTCTTTTTTAATAAAAGTGGTTGGGAAATAAAGTTTTTGAATTAGAGATATTTGATACAGTCAGACTCAGAGACGTTACTGAGAAATTCGTAATGGAAAAACCCAATATCATTGGCAATCGAACCTAGTATTCAATGCACAGCAGTCACTATTGCAACCAAGACACCAAGAGGGTTTATCTCTAGAACCATATTAACGGGTTTTTTGTTTATTAAAGAATACTGCAATGGCCCAGCGGTTAAGACGCCCACCTCTCAAACATGAGCTTTGTGGGTCCAAATCTGGCAAGTACCAATGTGACTTTTTCCAGGCAATTTCATAGCATTTATTTCAATAAGACCATTTACAGACACTTTAAAATTGTCAAGGAGTCGGTTTGTTAGTCAAAAAGTTGAAGGTAGTTGCTCTTTCCAAAAGGGTAGGCACGTTTCAAGAAAAACGAACAAAAAACTCAACATACACTACTTTCAATTCATTTATGTACTTCGTAATTTTATCTTGACCATCACTAAAATTAGTGAAGAAAAATATTGGGTAGATGACACCAATAAACAAGAGATACGATTATTATTCCAAGACACAACTTCACAAAAAAATAGTTTATTTTAGCTATGAAAACCCGATAAATTAAGTAACTATAAAATTCGATTATTAGTTGTTTTCCAATCAATATATAGTTAGTGAATTGAGATGACAAAAAAGTGACGTCATAGTTTAGTATTGTCATACAAAATCTACGGGGGAATCGCGTTTTGACAGCTCATAAAAAGTACGTCAATTGATTAGTGGTGTCATCTATCCAATTGTGAGGAGAGCTGGAATTGTAATTAATACTAGTCTAAAATCAGTCTTGACCAATCGTGCTGGTGCCTCCTTTGAGAAGAGGCCTTTGCCCTACAGTAGGACAATAATAACCTGGCATTATTTTAGGGACATATCCAGTAGCTAAAAACATAATTATCGGTGTTAATTCATCAGTACAATAGCGCCAAGCACTGATTATGTTCGTTTATATCCCTTTAATACGCACAAAGCGTGCATTTTAGTGGCACTGTTGTTAGGCTGGGCTTCCACGCTTCATTGTATAATGAAATGGTAAGTGGTCAGCCTGCAGTTCCAATATTTGTAAATACGTGAACACTTCCTATGTATCTTTGAAACAGCTAGTCATTACTAGACTTGTTAGTGCACTCTTGTGTAAAAGGGGTTCTTTTTATATCATTAGATGGCAAACAAGCCGACGTCCCACCTGATGTTAAGTGGTCACCGCTACTTATAGACATCTGCAATACCAGAGGCCTTGCAAATGCGTTGCCATCCCAGAGACAAAGTTGAAATATCTTATGTGCCTGTAATTTTAAATGTTACTAATTCTTTGGAGCTAGTTAATTTTTTATTTTGAGGTTATGTATGTTATTCTTTTATTTTTTGCTGGTTTTTGTTGTAATTTTTTCCATCGCTCCACGGCTCTATAGCTTTATTTTATTTTCACCCACAACATATAGTCCACTCTGTGCCTACATTTTTGGTCCTTCTAGCCGCCATTTCGTAATTATTGTTTAAAGCGTCTGGCTAATGTTATGGTTTATAGAAAGGATCTGGAAATAGCAAATTATAGTTTTTACATAAAAAAAATAAGTAACCCTCAACAGAAGAACAAAAATCCCTACCGCAGCTAACAAAAGAGCTGATAACTATAGCTAAGAACCCCCCCGACTAAAACACCTTTCAAACAAAAAAAACTAAATGAAAATCGGTTCTTGCGTTCGGCAGCTTCGATGCTACAGACACACACACATACAGACTCGTCAAACTTATAAAACCCCATCGTTTTTGTGTCGGGGGTTAAAAACCAGGCGCCTTATATGACTCCAAGTAAATAAAGTACATTTTAAACCTGAAAAAGATCCTAGCATTGAAGCTAACATGTTTGCTGAGTTTCTTATCTACACAAATCTCTATCTATCCCCAAAATTTCAGCCACGCTAAAATGAACCATAAGCTCTTGATGACGTCTTTGTAGTGATGACTTTTTTACTCGTATTAATTACCCGGTATTGACGGAGGCTATTTATACAGTGACATGGGCAATTTGAATGGCCACGGACGTGCGAACGTGTCCGTTGGCTCTGGAGGATGGTTTTAATTTAGTTGGTGTGTTTTAGTATTAGATACAATGTTTTGTAGGTCATTTGGTGTTGAGGAATATTAATGCGATGATTGCTCGGTACAAAAACATTGCATACACAACATGTTTAAGGAACATACCATCACGCCTGTATTACCGAAGTGTGTGGCAGAGGTGTACCAATGTACACCCACAGTTCGCCGCTATGTTTAGGTCCCGTATAATTGGGGGCGAGTCTATAACCATGAACCGGGCACAAATCCTATCTCCGAGCTGCTACTGACAATATTGTAGAAAAACCCAATAACACTTTGCTCGCCCTGAGAATGGAAGCTAAGACCTCCAGCGTAGCAGTAGCTCTTCTTCTAGTCCGGAACCCGAGACACGCCCAAGAGTCGCCGCGCATTGAATGAAGTTGGATAGTGGTGGGTGATGATCCTCCCATAACTTACCTCTCACTGAACATAGACAGGAGTGACCACTTAGTAAATATTTTACTTCGTGTAAGTAACAGTTAACCAGTACTTATCGCACAACCATCCAACAACATTCGCGCAAAAATACGCTCTCAAAACATTCTCATCCGAAAACTATTCTGAAATTCAATAACGTGAAGCGCGAGTCGTGACGTCATCCGCCGGTGACATCACAGCCTGTTTAGGAAGAGCACAAAAATATTCTCAGGATATATTATTCTAGAGGAAAATATGTTTGAAGCTATGTTGCGAAGCGACGGTTCCGTACGGAATGTGAAACACTTTATTTTACAGCGAATTTCATTTTGAATAGTTGTTTGAGGAGTATGGAGGATACAAAGAGAATGTAGCATGCCTGGGTCTTTTAAAGGAGGGCAACGCGTCGACTGCATAGGTGTTGGTGGTATTTATATAGGAGCTGTAAGGATGGAAGTATGTTGAAACTCTATAATAATACCACCCAGGTGCCCAGTTAATGGCAATACGCTCGCCCCCTATTACATGGGACTTAAAAACATACCGGCACACTATAGACGTACATTGGTTACAGCTCTGCCTAACCCCTCGGGGAACATAGGCGTGATGGTATGTTAATGTTACTAGCCTGTGTTTGTCCCACTGCAGGGCAAAGGCCTTGTTTCACGACGAGAAAACACGAGCATTAATCTCCACGTTTAGACTTATATATTAAGTAAATATAAGTCCAGGTTTCTTCGTGACGTTTTCCTTTACTGATGTCTTTTGATTAAGTACTTAAATATGAATTGGAAAATTCACATTTGTACTTGTCTAGGTTTGAACACATAACTGCATATATGAGGAGCGAGCGCCTTAATCGTTAGGCTACGACAGTGTTGAACTGTATTTGTAATAAAAACTTTTTTACTAAATAGACATCCTCCTTAAAAAACTAAAAAGTGAACAATAAGTTTAGCTTTGGAAGTCTACGAGCTCAGGGGATTTTTTATATAATTGTGATAGTTTCCAAATACATTTTTGACACTGCCGTACATTATGTTTTATTTTTTTTTTAATCTCCGACGCAAAAAGACGGGTGTTAAGTTTGACGTGTCTGTGTGTGTATGCGTGTGTGTCTGTGGCATCGTAGCTCCCGAACGCATGAACCAATTTCTATATAGTACCGACTTAGTATTTTCGTTTTGAAAGGTATATTAGTCGGCAGTGTTCTTAGCTATGTTTGATGGAAATCGGTTAGCAGCTCTTTTGTTAGCTGCGGTAGGACTGTTTAGTTTTCTGTGGGGGGTTACTTACAATTAATTTTGTGTTTTATTGAAAGTTTTTATAACCATTATCCACATTAGAAAAAGATATACATTGTTAACAATAATCGTAAATAATACAAAACTCAAGAAAAAAAATAGCAATGAACTTCAAATTAAGAACCACGCAGTAAATATTTAAAAACCGTAAATTATCCAAACAGTGGGCAAAAATACAAACATACTTCATTCAGAACAAATAACTTTGTACCTCAGGATCGCAAACACATTAGTGCTGTGGCGGTTGTATCGATAACTCAGGGTATCGCGTTGGCCTATCGCCACGTCTTGCACTCTGCTAATGCGGTGGGCGGGACTGGTTATCGATATTCTGTTATTTATCGATGCTTTCGAGGATTTGTGTTGTGGTGTCGAGAATTTATTTGGCTGTTTTTAATTTGGGATGGTGTAAAATAGTGATGTTTTGAATAAATTAAAGTTAAATGTGAATTGTTTAAATTGTATATTTGTTTAATTTTTTTAACTAAACGGAAATACTATGTTTATTTACATAACTAAAATATTGCTTGACTGTTCTCACTTTATATTTAAGTAAAAATCAGAAGAAACGGACCTGAATTCGACTAGATTCAATAATTTATTAAGTTTTTTTCTTTATTTTAAATGACGTTCAAAATTGCCTTGTTATGGTCGAATTGAAATAAAAACTTTGATTTCTATAATTACAAATTTTAATTTTAATATTCAGCATTTAAAATAACCTTTTCACAATCATAAAATAACATCCGCAATATAAATCTTACAAAAAATATAAACGCAATATAAAATACACACATGCATCGACAGCGTCTGTCCCGCCCCTACCCCGGTTTGGCACAGCACTCGCTGTCAGTGGCAAGCCGACAATGCATCGTATTTTGCCATTGGCAAATCTAAACAGTAATATATATCTTGAATTTTTACCAAGAAAACAGTTCTTTGGAAGCTATAACTTAGTTCAAGCTGTGAATTTAAAGTGTAAATAATTTAAAACTTGGAATGTTCCCGTATTTATATAATTTATGATATTGTGTTCACAGAAATATGTTATTAAGAACTTTTGTTAGACCTTTCTTAAGGTGTCTTGTAGACTTTACATTACTTTACTAGTTTCTGTTCGCGACTTTGCCTGCGTGTTTTTTTTACGGGTCTTTAGTTTTCTTGGTAATCAAATCTAATCTATAGCACAAAGGGATAACATGGTTAAAATAAAATCAAGTCATTTATTTCTTTGCCAACATGGGTAAGGTTACAGATGTTATACAGATAACGTTTTCCATGCTCTGCCATCACATGGACTTGCAAACCTTACCTATTCGCCTTAGCTCCTTATTAGTAAAAGAATTTTCAGAATTGGACCAGGAATTTCAGAGATTAGCATGTTGAAACAAACAAACTCTTTAGATTTTTAAAAGTATTATAAATAGAGTTTTCTTATATTGAGATACACAATATTGAACAAAGGACATTAAAAACACTTGCAACTACATTTTATATTTACAAAAAAACCCAATTTATTTCACCGAATAATTCAAAAAACTACAACAATAGATTTTAAACAAGAAAAGATCTTCGTTCTGAATGCTTCAATTGTCTAAAAACTTTTACTAGGTTTGTTGATTTTTTTTTACGTAAAATTCTTCAATTCCAATAACCGTTAGAAGTATTAAAGAGTCGGCGTTTGAAATAATTTCATAATGTTCGAGAACAATTTCTTTTCCAAAGATTTTAATAAAAAAACTTTATGGACTTCTTAATGGCTTTTTACATTTGATTTTGTTAAGTCTTCGATAAAAATTTAACGTTTATTTTCACAGTATTTATTTCTTTGAGCAGTGAACAGATTTCTAATTTGTTCATAAATATTGTGCTATTTAAAATGTTAACAATTACTAATATCTGCCCCGCGACTTTCTGCGTGGAGGTCAAATATATCATAAAATACTCGGCAATAGCTTTCTATCAGTAACATATTTTTTGTATTCGATTTTTTCTAATCTTTACAGTGATAATTATAATAAATCTTACTTTATAAAATCATTCATTGTTGGGGTCGGCTTCCAGTATAACCGGATGCAGCTGAGTACCAGTGTTTTACATGGAGCGACTGCCTATCCGACCTCCACAACCCAGTTACTGGGCAACACGATACCTCTTGGTTAGACTTGTTGCCAGACATCCTGGCTTCTGACTATCCGTAACGACTGTCAAAGATCTACGAATGACAGCCAGGACCAACGGTTTTACGTGTTTTTCGTGGCACGGGGGTGTCACACCACCAATTTCCAAACTCCGGGCTAATACTGGGCAAATTCTTATTGAAAAACCCAATAACACTTTTTGCCCGACCTGGGAATCGAACCCGGGACACCACGCTCATCAGTCGCGCTTGTAACCACGAGACCAACGGGGCAGATATATATATAAATAAAGAATATAGTTACTTGCTTAATTTAAACCAATAGACGGAACAGATAAAAAGAAAAAACTCTAAGGAAAAAATATAGGGAATAAAATTTGAAAAGTTACGTAGAAACTGCGCACGATTTCAAAGCAAAACATTCAGATCACTTTTTATAACGTACGGTCTATTAATTCGTTTTAATGATGTCAAACTACTGTCGTTAGTGCATCGTGAAGACTTCTCGTTATTTATGAAATACTTTCGATCTGAGATCGTTATTGTAGGGAGCTTTATGTGTTACGGGACGGGGACGATACGATGTTTGTAAATATCTGATAGCTTTGGGGATTTCCGTTTACGAATTTTTAATGACTCAGTTTCGTATTTTCAGTTTGTTTTTGTGACAAAGCTTTGATGTGTAACAGGTGTTAAATATTCTGTCTACCTATTAACAGTTATAATAAATCCAAAGTATAATGGAACGGAGAGGTTTTATAATGAACTAGCTTCCGCCCGCGACTTCGTCCGCGTCATGATGAAAGGTAATCTATGTGGTATTCCAGACATCCAGATCCAGATTGAGCAACAAACATCCATCTATTCTCAAAAACTTTCGCATTTATAATAGAAGGAAGATTCAGTGCATGATTTTAGACTTCCAGCGATGAATATACAGAAGTACAAAATAATCTACTGTTCTTTATGAAAACACGTACGAGGTCAAAATGTATGAAACAACTCATTTTTTTTTAATAACCGGCTAAACATGTTATCTCTAAGGAGTAGTATCATGTACTAAATCTATAGTAAAAGTTTACATTACGATGTCTTTTAGACCTCCTATACTGCCCGTCGCATCGTCAGCCCTAAACATCTCCTAACCTATAATGAGATGACTTCAACTCTCAAAGCGCCTACGTCATAATTATGTATCAGCGTTTCCATCCGTTCCCCATTCGCTGAGCATTGGACTACCCACTACTTGCGAGCCAAAGCATTTATGAAATGAAAAATTTTCCTCAAAAGAAAATATTGACGGTTTGGATTTAGTAAAATTATGAAAAGGTTTTCAAGTAAAATTAATAGCTAAAGGTATATTGGGACATTTTTTCAAGCTTTCATGGCTTCCTGCCTTGAAAGGAATGAGAGAAACATAATACATATAACTTGACTCGTAAATGGTCTAATCACATTTTTTTAAATCAACCAGATTTGGACTTTTATTAGATGAAAATAAAGTACTTTATTGCAAATTATGATTGGTTGCAATATTAAGAAACTAATTTCTGCAGTAGACTATATGAAAAATGAAATATATTTATGAAGGAACTTTAACTTGTACAAAATATAAGTCTGAAATCGCCAATGCGCCTTGAGCAAGCGTAGTGTTCAATGCCCGTGCCTTCTGCGTATGCGCAGAGAAGTTTGCCCTGCAGTGGGACAGTAATAGGCTGGTATTATTGCAGACATAGCTAGTGGTATTAATGAGAATCTAGAGTGTGCTAAGAATTTGTTCTGTATCGTGTGTGCGTTTACAAACACATGGTGTGTATTCTCCAGACCGATTTCAGCCACGGCGGCTAATTTTAATGGACACTATCCAAATACGCAGGACATATTATAGCGCACAAGTGTGTGCGCAAACATAGGTACACTCCCTCTTCCCTAACTCTTTTATAAACAAACACATAAAATCACACAAAACCCAGAATAACTATCTGTAGACCATACAAGTATTTGTTCCGTGCGGAAGTCGAACCCGCAATACGCAGCGCTACAGCCAATTACTCAGCCATTGCGCCAACCGTGTCGCACATTATTTTCGTATATTTTTGTCCACATTTCACTGAATAAATCTCCAAAACTCTACACAATTAATATTAGAGTGTCCGTGTCCATATTTTTGGCTGAAATCCAGAAAGTTTTGTGCAAAGCAGCGGCTTCAGCGCTTGCAGCCAACAGATAATCACTACGAACCGACGAACGTCTTGGCAGAAGTCGCGACTTTATCTTCGGCGACTTTCAGTTTTGCAGTGATAAGGTTTAAAATATTGTCCTTGCTAACTGATTTTTGGATTCATTTTCAGATTAAAACTTTTTAATTTACACAGATTTGGAAAGTTGCTGTTCTTATGTAAAATGTGTTATTGGTAATGAAATTCTCAGTAGCAGCTCGGAGTTAGAATTTGTGTCCGGTTAATGGTAATGGGCTCTCTCCCTATTACATGGGACGTTAACATACCGGAGAACTGTGGGTGTACATTGGTACACCACTGCCTAACCCTTCAAGGAATACAGGCGTGATGGTATTTATGTATGTAGGTAATATTAGCTGATGTGATTGGCTGACTAATACATCAAGCACAGGAGTTGCATCAATACTGGATACAAATGAAGTTGGGTTTAAAGGCGCAAATTTAGTTTTAGTATGTTAAAACTGCTTTTGAACCTTATTTTTTGACTGTTACTGTTAGATGAGATTGCGGCTAGATTCAGAACGTTTCAATTAGTAGGATTAGAAGCTATAGTTCTATCAGCAGTAATAGGTTCAAACCGATCCCAGTTGCAACTATGATCTTAATTATAATTACAAAGATATATTTGGAAGCCTAAATTGCCTACCGGAATTATTCAAGAAGACAAAATCTTGTTACGATAATTAACAAATTAAAATAAATAAAAGTCACGGTGGCCAATCTCAATGGAGATATTTTACTGCACAGGTGGGTGCGCAAACAAAGGTGTGCCCTTCTTCCTTCACTCTCTTACTCCGATGGAACGGCCAGTATACGACCGGGAAGAAATCAGGCGCAACACCAACGGCTCTTACATGCTTTTCGAGACACGATACAACCAAAATAACGCCAAAATGGAAGAATATCTCATGAAATGAATATACCGCAACAACTCAAACACAGAAACGACTTCCAAATACCAAAATGAGAAACACAGAGACACAATTTTATCCCTTAATTAGCCTCAAAACCCAAATATCAGTTCAAAAGAGCTCTTCACAGAAGAACACATTCACAAAAGGCTGCCTCCACACAAGAGGACATTCACAAAAGATTGCCTCGACACGAAAAACGAAAGCAAAGTTTATAATAAGCAAACGCTAGTTGAACATGCCCAAACTGTAATTAGGAACGCTACAGTTCAAGCCAAACTTGTGTCTTTATAGTTTTTAATTATGAATGAACAGTTTAATCAAGTCTTGTTGACCGAGAGCGGATTCAGCGCTAGCGATTCCTGTACGACATTGACATAGTATAAAACAAAATGGCCCCCGCCGTCTGTAACACTATATTAGATATTTTTACGTGCGCAACGGATTTTAATACGGTTTTTATCAATAGATATAATAATTCAAAAGGAAGGTATAGAACATCACGCTACGTCCAACGTGAGCGGTGCAGTAACCAAAGACGTAACTGTACGCGAGAGACACCGCGGGGTATATAGCTGGTATTTGTATAAGTAGTCAATAATTTTGATGCCTTCGTCTTGCTTACACTGTATTTCAACATGGTTGATCATCTTGATTGATTTTGAATCATTATTATTTTATTAAATAATTAATTAATTATTTTATTATATTTAACTGCCTCGGTAGCCTAGTGGTCCTAGGTGCGACTGCTACGCTAGAGGTCTTGGGTTCGATTCCCAGGTCGAGCAAAGTGTTGTTGGGTTTTTCTGTGAAAATCTCAGTAGCAGCTCGGAGTTAGGATTTGTGCCCGGTTAATGGCAATAGGCTCGCCCCCTATTACATGGGACCTAAACATACTGGCGAACTGTGGGTGTACATTGGTACACCTCTGCCTAACCCTTCGGGGAATACAGGCGTGATGGTATGTATGTATGTGTATGTAAATAATTAAACAATAACAAAAATACATCAATATGAATAACATGAAATTCTAATAAAATTAAAAACAGTTTATAAGCACTGAAATCGTTCGAAAAGTATATTTTCAAAGAATTACAAACGTGCTTAAAATCCTGCCCAGTGCGTCTGTGGAGCTCCTGACCAGACTATGTCCCATATGCTGGAGTGTCCCAATTATCGGTTCACCCTTATGGGTCGAAATAGTAATAAATTATTTTAGATGCAACATCGATGCGAAAATAAGAACGCACTTGGACACATTTCAACTTTGTCTCTAGGATGGCATCGCATTCGCAGACCTCTGGTATTGCAGATGGCTACAAGCAGCGGTGACCACTTAACATCAGGTGGGCCGTCGGCTAGTTTGTCATCCAACAAAATAAAAAAAGCAGCAATATATTTTTGCATCATAATGCTTGAACATCAAATCGACAAACCGCTGACACTGTAATGAAACCCAAAAATACGAAATCAAAATGCATAATACGCAATAACAGGAAACCGTCATTTAAATTCGCATTAACCCAGAACTAAGCACAGAAGCACAAACACACCGGAATAAATTCCCGCTGAATCGGATCCCGACAAAATTCCCTTTAAAATAAATATCATTTTGAAAACTATACCATTTTCGACATCGTCTGTTCGACAGTTTTGTCGAACGTAACACCAGAACGAAATATAAAACAGTTCGGGACCAACGCCTTCGCTGGAAACCAGCCAGGGTTAAATAAATATATATAAACCACAGTTGAATAAATACTTTTTAGAGAAAAACATTTTGGTTGAAAATCTTTCTTTTTTAGCCAAGTGAAAATTTGAGGGGCGAGGATTTTTTGCTGATTTCGAAAAGAGAATGTTTTGTTTAATCAGCTGGTTTTGGTTTTGTTGTAAAGCCACTAAGGAAAGAGTATAATATTTCGTGGTAAAAGGGTTAGGGACCCTTTTTCGTGGTTACACAAAAAATGTTTTGCACTGCTAGCTAAATAATGGAACAACTCGCTAGAAACTAAACGTATTAATTTGGTTCAGATTTTTCTTAAGATCTCAAATAATACAACATATTTATTTGAGCAACAAACGTTTTATTTTTACGTAAAATTCGTGATTTTTGTGTTTAAAATTCAGATTGATGAAATTGCATAACACGGGGGGCATGTTTTGGAGAAATACCTGTTTTTAAAAATAATTTCTATATTCCAGTTGAAAGCAAATAAACAGTAGTAGAAATATAAATACAAATTCTTGCTAAGAAAACACAATAACTCAAGAATTGCATTTCGGCTACGGCGTAGCAGTCGTAGCTGTCACGGCTACGCATGCTACGCTGGCGTAGCAAATAATCGATTTCGTCTTGAACAATGGATGTGTGTTTTTTATTCGCCAAGTTTTTATTTATTTCAAACTAGTTTTTGTCCCCTGCGTTAAGTTACGTTTTTAGTTACTACTCTGCTCCCGTGTTTCAAAGCGTGATGTTATAAAGCCTATACTATTCCTTATGAATCGGTTTGTCATAGACAAAAAATATTTTTCCAATCCGACTGGTGGTTCCAGAGAATAACACGATTAAACAAACTAACACAAAACTCTTTGACTACATTATATTAGTACAGATTTATAAAAAAGGTACAATGGTGGACTTAATGGCTTAGGCATTAATTCATTATATTTTTAGTGTTAAAAAAAAACTTAGACCTAGTTACCTAGACCTAGTTACCCTCTACCCTGTGACCTAGTTACCCTCTATCTCCCAGTGATACACTAAAAACACTACATACAAGTATCGCTCCTAAAAACAATAGTTTTAAAACTTAATTTCCAACAACACTGACCTATTCCACCTTGGAATCAAACTCCAAAAATAGTCTAAAACATCTCTATACTTAATGATACCTATTCTTAAACTAAGCACGAGCAAGTTCAGGAAGCTGAAAGGAAATTATTTAAACAACACGCGTTGTTTCCTGATAGAAAACTCTGTCTAAAGAATTTAGAAACTTTGTCTTTTAATTAAATCGGGAAAAAGGAAAATGTCGGGAGCAATATATTAGTTAGTTAAATGTCGGGAGCAATATATTAGTTAGTTAAATGTCGGGAGCAATATATTAGTTAGTTAAATGTCGGGAGCAATATATAAGTTAGTTTCAAGCAATGTTGTTTGTCTGATCGCTGAATGGGAACACAAATGAAATTGTTCAAAGAATTTTTTCAATGTTTGTTTTTTAGGGTCCGTCTGTCTGTCACAGACTGTATCTTTTGAACCGTAATAAGTAGGCACTTGAAATTTTCACAGAGTATGTATTATAATTGTCTCTTTATCTATATTTGCTTAGCCTTTTCCTATTATTTTGGGGTCGGCTTCCAGCCTAACCGGACGCAGCTGAATACCAGTGTTTTTACATGAGGCGACTGTCTATCTGACCTCCACAACCCAGTTACTGGGCAAAACGATATCTCTTGGTAAGACTGGTTGTCAGACTTCTCGGCTTCTGACTATCCGTAACCACTGTCAAAAATCTACTAACGACAGCCGGGACCAACGGCTTTACGGAGGTATTACACCACCAACTTCCAAACTCCGGGCTGCTACTGAGAAATTCCTGATAGAAAAACCCAATAACACTTTTTGAACGAGCTGGGAATCAAACCCACGTTCTTCAGTTGTGCTTGAGACTACAAGGCCAATAGGACAGTCAGATGACTACAAATAAAGTAAGAGAGATAGAGTAAAGTTAATAACTGAAGGGTACGAGGGTGGCTGGTAGCCGCTGGAGAGAGGGCTACGTCTTGCAGTGAACTGCTGTCAGCTGATGATGATGACTTAAGAAAAACCTTCAAACTATATAAATATTACGTGCTAAACGGGTATTTTAAATTTAAAAATCGATCGAATTTGTTTCACGTTTACTGCTCTCGCTTGTGTTAGGTCTTCGTACGATAAAAATGAATGTGTGCTTGTAATACTGTCAAGTTCTAAGCTTACAAAAGAAATAAAATCGACTTAACGGTAACGAGAAAGCTATGCCAAATAAAACAGAGATAAAATATACACTTTTTATTCAACCGAACGTAGTTAGGTCCTTTCCCTAATTTTTCCTTCCATAATGGAAAATAACTCTGTCTGTCTATCTGTTTTGCCTTCCGAACCGACCGCTTTTAAACCACTGATCCGATTTTTAAGAAATTTGGTACGGGGTAACTTTTAACCTCAAAATAAGAACAGGCTCCTTTTTATTCCGCAACTTTGCCAGCGTCTGCGATAACAGACATAAACGCGAGCAAAAGCTAGTCAATAGTAAATATATGTCCTATATTAACTTCTATTTCCACCAAAACTAAATTCGCCGTACAAAATGCACACATTCATACCAACATATAACTTACATCTGCAGGAACATGTTCGTAAACTATAAACATGTGCAGCTAATGAGTTCCGAATGAGAAACTTTAACTTAACTTTATCTTCGCGAAAGTTGTGACAGTCTCCGAGAAATTACGACTTTACACGAGTGTACACGAGTTTGCACGATGTCTGACGATGTTGGGGTTCCATGTTCATTGATTGTATCTAATCACTGTAGTTAAGAAATTAGTTGGTGTACTACGCAATGGACTAAAAAGTTTTATCATGCTGGACCTCATGACTGAGGGTAACCTAGTGTGGGATCTAAAGTATAAAGAATGTACCAACTATCTATAATATATAATAATCTTAGCTTATCTTATTTTATGCTAATAAAAAAGGTAAAATGTATTTGTTTGTAACAGGTAATCTCTGAAAGTAGTGGGAGAAAACTCTTCTAACTTCTAGGAATGATAGCAATCTAATCTCAATCTGTCAAAAATTTTATGGTATACTTGACTTTCAGGTCACGGAGAGAAACTAGTAACAAGAAATTGGGCATCATCTTAAAGATCAACCTAAAATTATGTAACTTATGGAACCGGTAACTACGCTACTTATTACAAATTTTCAAAATTTAGACTTAATCACAATTCATAAAAACAATTTTTTTACAAAAACTTAAGAGAATGGCCCATCTGTACTCCGTAGTCGTTCTTTAATTTTTTTTTAAGGAGATAAACACCACACAAACCAGCATCAAAAGAACACTTTTCACAGTAAACAAAGAATAGATCATTGCCACAATCCCAGAATCCAAACGTTCAATAAGAATTTACCGTCAAATAATATCATAAGCCTTTCATACATTGCGATCGTTTCAACAAATGCTTTCGAAATGAGCGCTTTATTCCACAAAATAACTCGTTCTAGACGTAGTGGAGCGCTTATCTTTGTGGCCAAGTAATCTTGACTAATGGTAGCGGGATTCCGTCTATGTTACTTTAATTTAGATTGATTTTTGCAGTTAAATTCGTAAGTTTAAACTGGTTTGTTTTATGGTTTTCTGTGGTATTCTAGTATTTGTTTGATTAAAGATTTTAAAAGGTTGAAGTTGGGAATGGGAATTTTAGTTTTGGTTCTACTTTTAGTGGGCTTTAAAAGAAATTATGATTTAGACACGTAAGCAATGAGCAAGGACTTTTAATAGAATTTAAGATGTCTTTTTTGTTTATAAATATTATGATCAGTAAGATTCATTTCTCATTCTTCAAAATGCAACGATTCAATTTATCCAACAAATATACTTGACAGGCAGAGATCTCACATAAAAAAATCATTCTCATCATATCAGCCGTAGGACTTTCACTGCTGGACATAAGCCTCCCCCATAGATTTCCAAAAGGACATAAACAATTATCAATTGATATTAGTTTCTAGGCTCCCGTAAACGACAAAGGGAAAAATGGAAGCTTCATAAAACCACTATTTATCCGTCAATCAGAAAAGAAAGAAAAAGAATGCTTCTAGACTTGTTCCATTTCTCCTTTAAGCGAATCTCTGATGTTTTCACGGATACAATAAAAACATAGCTACTAAGCTTCCATTGCTACTATAATAGCGATGTCCCATCATACCCATAGGGTATTATCACCCACGTCATACAGGGCTTACATAGAACCCACCATTACGGGTGAAACGACGATGAAAAGTGGCCCATTTTTATCCCTTGGGCGAAATCCGGGACATTTGTAAAAAATGCCCGCGCTTCGGACCAATGATTGTCGAATATTCGTGTAATGATGGGGCTTGAGTCATAGGTGACAGCGGGAAGTCGAGCGATTTATTTAAGCACACAAATATAGTTTATTTTTTCTACGATATAACAGCAACACACACACACACACAACTTTGCATTAAAACTGTACAAAGACAATAATAGTAGGTTAAATAAGCAACTATTAAAAATACCCTGAAGGAGTCTGCGTACATTATACTTAAAAACTTATAATCTCTTATACGAGGGCAGGCATTTGCTCAGCCCAAAGTGCCCTTATGAAACAATAATAGGCCGTTATTATTATTATTAACTCCTGCCGTAGTTTGAAATTGTCTAGTCTATGATGGCTAAGCTAACTGTTAGGTTGCACTGGACTTCCATTTAGTATTGTCACTCATAAAGGACTTTGTGTAAGCTGTAAGGTCATACAAATATTTGTTGCGCACAGGAATCGTACCCGAAACACGCAGCGCAGTAGCCGATCACTCAGTAGCTATGCCAACCTTGCCATCTAGTCTAGCCATGAATTAAACCTTGTCATACTCAATAAATTAACCGTAATGAGACGCAATTAAAACTTTGTCCATTCTTACAAGTTCCCGCTACCGCCTATAACTTGACACACCGGACAATTTCTACAACGGCCATAGACGGGTCAACTCGAGTAATGTCACGTGAAATGAGTGTAGTAGGACCCTTTCGATTCTGTAGAGATGGGACACAAATGTGTATCGATAAAATCACCCGCCCGCAGTAAGTCGCCAATGCACGGTGTATTTTTTTTACACTTTAAATAAAAATGTAATCTGTTTTTTTTTGTGATGATTTCTGCTCAACATTTTTATGATAGCTTAGCTTACACCATTCACTAGCTAAATACAAAATTTCGGAAACTTCTTGATCTATGAAGCTAGAATGTGGCAGGCATATAGGTAGATCAGCGATAAGATAAGATTTTTTAGAAAAATTGGAAAACAAAACGACGATGTCAGGAAAGAGTGTCGTATTTTGCGACAAGGCTGAATTAAAAGAGTGTCATGTGGACAAAGCATGTGAAGTAGCTGCTAGTTTTAGATAATATGTGGTTTAATAACACATCGCGATTATTGGTCAATAAAATAAATATGTAGAATTATTTCTATAGGTAACAAAAAGTATATAAATAAATAACTAATTATAATAAAAGCTTCGAACGTAATGAAGTTTTATATTTAATTAAATCAGCTAATAACTTTATTGAGACCGATTGGGTACTTAATCAACATTAACATAACAAAACCAATGATTGGCTTACCGCAAAACAGATAAGTGGTACCTATCTATAAAATCATTCAGAAGAGCTGATATTATTTGAACAAAATGGGAACAATTTTGTTTGTTTTCTAAACAGGGCGTCCGGGACATGTTATTTCGCCCTTAGGGATGAATAAAATATTTTTCCTTATTAGTTACATATTTGCTTACGTTTATGATATAATAGCAAATTAAATTTTAGATATTTTGTGAATATATTACCATTTCAATTTAATTATGTTTTCTTAAGTACCTATATTGTTTTGTAATTATATTTTATTATTTTTAAATTTGGAGCGTGGAAAGGATGAGCAAATAACTTCATAAACCTTCCATTAATAATATAGTTAACAATTTTTGATAACTTAATTTAAAAAAATACATTTATCTATTTTTTCATTTCTAAATTATCGATATCAGGAACCCTCGTGTCCCATCACTACTCGTATACGTAGTAACCGCGTCTGATGACGCTCATAACGCCACCTCGCGTGTAATGACGGTACCTCCATTACTGGCCTGTGACGTCACTGCGGCTATGAATACTTCAGGTTGTGGCCTACTGGGCTACGGCTATTTGGTAAGTTTTTTGACTTTAAGGTGGAAAGGAGTAGTCTATTTTCCTGAGTTATTTTTCTTTACTATAATAAAGGATGTTGAAATACGTTTAACGAAGCCCAAGGGTACATGTTCTTCTCATCATTACGACCATTTTTTTTTTGTCTGGATTCTGGGAAAATGAAAGCTTCAATTTTTTTATGCGTGCTCCCGTAAGCACAATCTTTTGTGTAGGTACATACATTGGGCGATACCGTAAGTAGTGGTGTTTCACACCAAAAGTAATCATCAATTCCCAGCAATCTTTCTTACCTTATGTTACTTAGTTTGAAGAGCAGGTAACTACTTACCGACCAACTAAACATCCAACTAAACATCTCGGTGTCATTTACTTGTTAAGTTACTATGTTTTGGACACTATAAGCATGGTGGTTGAGAGCTATGTCATACTCACATTAATGGCTCGCTAATGGTGGCGCGTGCGTTAGTTCGTTCGGCTCCCTTTAAGATGGTTGAGCTAAATGGTGCTGATGCACGCGTCATGTTTTGAACGGGCGCTGTCAGTTGGAATTGGTCATCTCTTAACTGCCATGGCTTACATCTTTAGTGCTATTATTTTTTTATATTCATCTTCATTGTTTTCACATATAGTAGCAACAAGAATATTGTTACCAAGATTTTGTAAAAACCAAATTGGAAGAAAAGAGTGTCCATGGAGTTTCTTGCTCGTTTTTCTCCATAGAGACCTACGCTTCGGAACGAGTAACTAGCTTCAACTTTTAATTCAAAAGTGCCTGTAAATGGTCTAGTAGAAATAAATGCTTTGACTTTGACTCTAACATATATTTCAACCTATGTTTTTATATTTTTCTTCTGTCTCTGTTTTCAGTGCACCTTCACATTTATATTATCTATCACGAACTTTTCTTTCTCAATCTGTCAAAAATGCCGTTATTTACATTCAATTTTTGACTTTAATTGTCGCTAACATAAAATTACAACGAGATTAAAAAAATATATAAACAAGAATTGCCCTAATGTGTGTAACCAAAACAGATTACTTCCTTTCCCCACTCTATTCTGTATCGCCATCATTATCAACAGATATCTGTCGACAAGTAACAGACAAGTTCATCTACATCTCTGGCTACCCTTTAATGTCTGTCCTTTATATTCAGACCGTAGTGAAACAGGGTCGTGAAGGTGTAATGGGGTCCCGTTGTTACAAGAGCCTCTGTTATAGCACCCATTGCGTTGTGGTTTGGGACCTCTGGCCTAGGGTTGGGACAGTGTTATGTCTGTGTCGATAGTTTTGTAGTTGTTACAACTCTAAAAGGGTATTTATGTTACGGGGTCTTTAAAAATCCAAGATTGAATTACGGATAAATTACTTTTTCGGATTGATTCATCATCTACTCTGCCTTTTTCTTACAGTCTAACCGGATGCAGCTGAATATCAGTGTTTTACATAGAGCGACTGCCTATCTGACCTCCACAACCCAATTACTAGGCAACACGATACCTCTTGGTTAGACTGGTTGTCAGACTTCCTGGCTTCTGACTATCCGTAACGACTGTCAAAGATCTACGAATGACACCCGGTACTAACGGCTTCACGTGCTTTCCGAGACACGGGGGTGCCACACAACTAACTTCCAAACTCCGGGCTGCTACTGAACAAATCCTAATGGAAAAACCCAATAACACTTTTTACCGACCTGGGAATCGAACCCTGGACCCCACGCTCATCAGTCAAGCTTGCGACCATGATTATAAATCCAGCCTTTAATTATTTGTGATGCCAGGTATTGATTCTCTTCTTAAGGGATTCTGCCCATTACATGATAACATACCGAATTATATACACTATAACATACACGGATTACAATTTCGCATGTATCGTGGGTGCGTTTACAAACATAATAACTCACATACACAAACAGCCAGACCCGGAACAACTAGATCTGTAGGTCATACTAACATTTGTTCCGTGCAGGAATCGAACCCGAAACACACAGCGCAGCAGCCGATCGCTCAGCCACTGCGCCAACCGTGCCGACAAACACATTCTCGACAAATTCATTGTCACTACAGTCTCATGTTACACAATACAAACATTTTTTTTGCCTGGTTCGTTCCTTGTGCTATACGGTGTAGTGAGAAAACTCCTTAAATGGAGTGATAAGGCCAGAGAACCTCGCTACGTATGCTCTGAATAAATACAGGTTTACCATCGACATTTTCCTATAATTATTATTTATAAAAAACACCGACCAAGCGCGAGTTCGACTTGCGCACGAGGGGTTCCTTACCATTATCTATAAAAATGAGCCAAAAAAACACGTTTGTTGTATGGGAGCCCCCTTAAATATTTATTTTATACTGTTTTTTATTGTTATATTTATTTTTGTTGTTATAACGGCAACAGAAATACATTATTTGTGCACATTTCAACTGTCACGAGAGACAGCCTGATGACAGACGAACGGACAGTAAAAGGGGCCCGTTTTACCCTTTGGGTATGGAACCCTAAAAACACAATGACATTGAAAAAGTCACAAAATATTATTATGTACTTGAGAGATCAGCTGGTTGGCCGAAAACAAAAACACACTACCCGTAAAAATAGCAAAGCAAAAATAATCCTCACCTAGTTGCTGACATCACAAAGCTGCGAAAAGCACTCTCCGCATATACATATTAGGATTAAATTCAAACCATCAGATATGACAAGACACCAGAAAATCTATTACCATATCCACTTTCGTTATTCCAAGAAATACATGTAGACATTCAACATGACTCGGAATAGTTTCTTGTAGGAACACGAATATTTTATAAGTCAAATGTCCCCTACGTAGGTAGGTGGAAGAGTTATGTATTTCGTACGTGAGACAGACATACATATATATATGTATGTAGGGAGCTACATGGTGTTATAAAATGGGAGGATATGAATTTAAGGTTATATTTTTTTGAAGGAATTTGAGGATTTTGTTGAGAATGAAAATAGTGATTTTGTATATATCGTCTTCTTAGCGTATCAATGGCAAATATAAATACTAAATAATATTCATTTGTATTTTTGTTAAATTTTTATTGGCCCAAAATTCAGCTGATGCAGTCATTAGGTCATTTGTAAATTATATCAGCTTTATATAAATGATGAAACAGAAACTTATTTTACCAAAGCACAAAACTGAGTAATATATAACACAAAATGAGACAAAGTACAATGTAATTATGAATTTAAAAAAATGTCCCAAACTAAGAATTTTTCCTGCATCGGGAGTGCCTGTACCAACATAGAAACTCACACACACAAGCAACCAGAACTACTATCTGTACGTCATTAAAATATTTTTTAGGTGCGGGAATTGAACCCGTGATATGCATCACAGTAGTCATTTGCGCCAACAGAGCCCTCAAACAACTTACCTACCATACCTATTTCAACATACCTATACTCGTATTATTCCGTATAATAGGTATATTACTCAAACTCTAAAAATAACATATTCAAATAAAAGAGTTACTATTTCATTCCCAGTTTATATTTCTCAAGAATAACGCTCGCAATATTTCTCACATACTGAAGTTTTATATTTTTCTGCCACTCAAATTATAAAGGAAACAAAATAAAATTTATTAATATCGTCAGATATAAAAATACACGGGGAAATTTAATTCTGTGCTAGACATGTTTGAGACCCAGGTAGGGCGCTAGACAATTGCTATAAATCCAGACTTCAGGCAAGCTAATTACATACATACACACATAAACTCACGCCTTCTTCCCATGGGGATAGGCAGAAACCACAGAACTCCAATGGCAACAATCTCATACTCCTTTCGCCTCGTCGACGTTCATACAAGACAAGCCGGTAACGAGTACTGCGCACCCGACCTTTCTGAAGAACCTCACCAATAAGTTCAGGGTACGTATTTCTAGTGCGTCCCCTCCCTGCGTTGCCACTCACATCTGCCATATAAATTCCTTTTGTTAGTCGCCTTTCACTAATCTTCTCAACATAACCGAACTCCCTAATCAAATTCAAACAAATTATTTATGGTAGATATCAGGACTTTTAGAAATCGCGCTTGTAACCATTAGACCAACTATGTTTACTTGGCGAATTGTGTCGACATTGTATACGATACTTATTTCAATAAACTAGCTTTGCCTGTGACATAGTTCGCGTAAATGTCGCTTATCGCGGACGCAGACAAAGCCGCATAATAAAAAGCAACCTTTGTCCTCTCTTGGGGTTCAAACTGACCACTGACGTAACCGAATCCGCGGGTACAGCTAGTATTATAATTAATTTATTATTCTGTTAAGCAACGGCTTTTCAAAGTCAAAGTCAAAATCTTCTAACACGTACAGAGATGGAACACGTTTGCAAAAATATAGGTAAGATAATTTTTGGACTAGAATATTTTGGATATCGTACGATGTAAACGCCCTTAACACAAAAATATTGTCTTCCACATAACACAAAGAAATTTTTCCAAATATAAATAATAAAATGAAAAATAATAACAACTCCCATCCGCTATAAATCCATCCTGTTGGTCGTACTGAATCACTTTAGCGCTATCGTGCGAAATACAATGTATCATAACCATTGTAGGTCGTGTTCCGGCGAAGCGTTTCCTGAGCACAGCCAACCGGCAATGTATAGTGTATACGGCGAATAAATCGAGCGGCTAAAAGTGCATTTTTCTCCGTACAGGCGTGATATGTAGGACACTTCCTTCCTTCAGCGCAGTCGGGTAAAGTGTTCCGTGTTTGTTTTTGCGTGTAATATGTCTTGTTTTTGGCGTGATGAAGAATCGGTGCTTGCTTTATGTTTTGCTTTACCGTCGGGTTGTACTCGACTTCAATTTATCAGAGTGTATTCGAGCTACTGGTTCTTGAACTTAAAGTTGGGTTCCGTACCACCAACTTTATAACTATCATAAAGTCAAAATGAAAATAAAAAAAAAAAATTGGAACATTAGAAGGACCTTTTGAAAAGCATAGGGATACAAAAAAATATTGAATCCACTAGGGAACATATAAAAAAAAAAGAATTTAAAAATATGCAGTCTTGTGACAGACAGACTGAACGAAAGTAGTTTGCTTAGGCTTAGTGCGGTTAGCTCACGGAACCCACCAAAGGATATTAATTGTAAAAAAAAACATAACACTTATTTCTGTAAAGTAAAATTAACTTGGCCCTTCTCTACACTATGTCCTGTATTTGTACTGGAAAGTTTTTCTATACAAACGTACAATCACCTGAATTACCAACCAACCAACCACCTGCCAACCAACCAACCAACCAACCAATCAACCAACTACCTGTAGTTAGAAGGCTATACACATTATTAGTCCACGTGGGATTACCGCAGAACCTGCTACCCACAATGTGAATGCCAGTCTCTCAGTCTCTGCTCAAACGTACAGCTTAGACAAGAACTAAGTGTAAAACTAAATAGAAGCTATACATTTAGACTACCTCGTTAGCCTAGTGGTCCTAAGCGCGACTGCTACGCTAAATATCTTAGGTTTTTCTTTGAAATTCTCAGTAGCAGCTCGAAGTTAGGATCTGTGCCCGGTTAATGGCAATAGGCTCGCCCCCTATTACATGGGACCTTAAACATACCGGCGAACTGTGGGTGTTCACTGGTACACTTCTGCTTAACCCGTCGGGGAATACAGGCGTGATGATATGTATGTCAAAATCAATGAGACTGTAACTGTGAGTAATCTGTCATTGCGTGAAGATTAGAAGCACAGGATCTGCTCTTAATCACTCCGGGAACACGGCAATAATTGTTCAATCTACGAGTTACAACACTTCAAACAACAGTTAAGGCTGTTACCTCCGTAATGAGACTTCATTATAAAGCAACAAGGTCGCAATAAGGCCATGTACACGTTACTAACCCGTTGTCTACGCAACAAAGCCGGGCGGCAACATCAAACGCTTACAATCCCTTTGATTTCGCCGCGTTCTAATGAAAGTGTTAAATACACTCTCTCTTTCTCTCTCTATCTCTCTCTCTGTCTGTTATTTAGACAGTGTTTTGACACGGTACACTGTTATCTGAGAATTAATTTAGTTCATTTATTTCTGGGAAAGTTAATTAGTTTAGTGAAATTACAATAATGTGTGTCGCTGCGATTATAAATGAATGATTAATGGTTTTTTCTTTTTTCTATTATTGTAAGATTCATATTTCTACAGACTGAATTTCAGTCAAAGTCAATGGAGATTAAAGCTCCCCTCTCTCTCATAATAGTCGAATGAGATGGTAATACTTATGGATGTACAGAAATTCGTAACGGAAAAACCCAATAACACTTTGCCCGACCTGGAAATCTAACCCAGGACTTACAACGAGGAAGATTTTTACAGAATAACGCTGCTGTAAACAACCATTTTTTTTGTCATCTTGGCCCGATTCTATGAATTACTCCTATAACGTGGGTGCGTTTGCAAACATATACATAACTTACATACACAAAGCCAGACCCGGAATCATTTTTTGTAGGCCATACAAATATTTTGTTTGTCTATCAAACACGCCGCGTAGTAGCACCAGCGACCGTATCGTCATTTGGCAATACAGAAACAGAAAAGACCAATAGAAACTTTCCAACCAACCAATTGGATATTTAAAACCTAGTATTTAAAAAGTCCTCGAGCAATAAAGTCTGCCAGTCCACCGCAAACCATGCAAGTTATTGATGAATACGAACCTTCTACCAGGTACGCAGTCGGTGACTTTTTAATTCAGCACCGGAATACCGTCAGAGCCTTTCAGGTTCTCTCAATATTTTCTGAATAAACTTGGGTGGTGCGTTTAGAGGAGACGATCCGATCAGTCTGTTGGTCGTGTCGTGAGAATTAATAGGGTCGTTTTCATCCTTAGCAACGCTATTATAATATTTATCAATAATTCCCGGAAACGGTAGTCAGAGCTAAGCATAAGCCTACGCACTTTTATTTTATTATTTACTTTTTTATGCAAAAAAGGAACAATATAGGACTTAATGCCGCGTTCTCTACCAGTCAACCAAAGGCAATATTACAACATGTGATATTGGGGAGAGTACAACCTCTGGTCCGGTACTGGGAACTTCATCTTAGTTACTTTAAAGGATTAATGCTAAGGATTTGTATATGGTACAAAATTATTCAACATCCAAGTTCAACGACTATTACTGCAAAATTAATAGGGGTGTACAGGTACACCTCTGCCTAACCCTTCGGGGAATACAGGCGTGATGGTATGTTTGTTTGTTAACTTCTGTAATTTTCCTTGAAAAAGTTCATGTAATGCACTCTCATCGTAAATTTTTCTAGATTTTTCAAGCCAGCAGCAGCAGCAGATTTAGCTTTTAAAGGGGGGGGGGGGGGAGCTCTACTGGAAGAAAAAATTGCACTTTAAAGTTTAATATTTCGTAAATAGAGCATTATATCGAAACATAATTTTAGCAACCCCAAGTCATTTTAAAAAGCCTATTCAACGATATCCCACACGATGAGGTAGACGACGATTAAGATATTCATCCCCAATTTACACGTAGGGGAGCTACCCTAAAAAAAATATTTTCCCAAGTTTTATTTTACCACTTTGTCGGCGTAACTGATATACACACTCCTACAATTACAGCTTTCTAATACTAACGGTCTCATAGCAATACCTCGGACAGGCAGACGGACATGACGAAACTATAAGGGTTCCTTGTCAGAACTACGGAACTCTAAAAAGTAACATAAATCCCTACTAAATGTATATTGTAAAATAGTTATAAGTTTTTTAATAAATGCTTTGTAAATTTAAGTTCATTATATTCAGACTAATACTAAGGAAGAAAAATCCGTGGAGTTTCTTGCTCGTAGTTCTCCATAGAGACCTACGTTCTGGAACGAGAAACTTCAAGTTTGTGTCTCTTCTTGACAATTTAAAAGTGCCTATAAATTATCTAATTGGCTAGATGATACCATTAAACTGTAATTCCAAGACACAAGTTTACAAAAAAAAAACAGTTTATTTTATCCCTGAAAACGCAATGAATTTTTAAATACCTATAAATTTCGATTTTTAGTTAGATGACAAAAAGTGACGTCATAGTTTAGTACTATCATACAAAATCTATAGGTGAATCGCGTTTTGATAGCTCATAAAAAGTACGTCAATTGATTAGTGGGGTCATCTACCCAATTGAAATGAATGCTATGACTTTGACTTAATATTTTAAAAGCAAACGATCGTACGCTGTAAAAAGCACTTTCTAAAGGCAACAGCATCAAAAACTTGCGTTGAAAGAGGACGAGGATTAAAAACAGCTATTCCCTTTAAAAATATGTCCTTTTACGGATTACTTGTGGGTAAAAGAAACATGCCATTGCTTCGTGTTTCTTTTGCTTTTATTCTGACTCAATCTTTTAGCAAGTGGTAAATTTGTTTGAAAAAATATTCTTTTCTTTTTTCTTAGATTTTATTTTTGTCGCGGTGAAAAATGATTGGGTGGGAGAATTTGGAATTTTGTTGTGAAGTAAATGATAACTTGGAAGAAAAAGATTTAGAGACATTTGTGTTAGGAATTCGATTGGTATTGTATGAAATTTTTTTGTCGGCACGGTTGGCAATGCGGCTGAGCGATTGGCTGCTGCGCTGCGTGTTGTGGGTTCGATTCCCGCACGGAACAAATATTTGTATTACATACAGATGGTTGTTCCGGGTCTGGCTGTTTGTGTATATGAGTTTATGTGTTTGTAAACGCACCCACAATATAGGAGAAATTAAAAGGTCAAGTTAAAAAAAAAAAAATGTTGTTGTCAACAGGTTCCCTCCTTCGTAAGTCCTGGGTTTGATTTCCGGCAAAGTGTCATTGGGTTTGTCCATTACAAATTTCTGTACATCCATGACTATTGCCGTCACATCGGACTATTATGACAGTGAAGGAACCTGTATTTGCGCACAATAATCAACAAAGAAAAAGTACTCTGGGAGTACTAAAACCATGTATACTGAACCCGTGGTAAACATTAATGATGATATTTCTCAGAGTCCTTGACCTTCAACCTCTCTGGACATGTTAGACACCCTTGTAATATTTAAACCGAGCATTTATAAAAACACCTTAGTACGCGCAAAATAGGTACCAAAGTACATTGACAAGCTTATTATACATTAAATTCCCATTCAACGCTTCACACAATATTTTATGACGTCATAACCCTACTAATTTTTATACGTAGACACCAACCCTAAACCGCCGTATACAAAATTGATACACGCCAGACACAACCAATAATAAATTTGTGCAGAAGTGACAGTCTGTAATTTTGTCGCCGAAAAATTACTGAATATTCTCATGACTAAAGTATTATGGCAAACAGTTTCACTTTAGGAAGACCTGCAGAAACAAAAAAGGCAACCTAAAGGGCAACTAGGTTCAATTGTTTTTCTTGTAAATGACGTTCAAAAGTTCCTCTTAATGGTCGGATTGAAATAAATGTTTACTAGTAGTAGAGCTCTTTGTGAAGGAGCTTGTCCGGGATAGTACTCTTCTTCTTCTGCCGCAAAGCAGCGTTGCTGTGTTCTGGTTTCAAGGGTTTTGGTGCCGGTGTAATTACATACCATTTATTATATACCAGAACTATCAGCTGGTTAAAAAAATATTTTTGTATATGGTAGCCAGATTCATGAGGAATAGTACAGGCTATATAACATCACGCTGCGATCCACCGGAGAGGAGCTATAGCCAACTCCGTAATTTACAAGTAGTTGAAGGACGAAGTTGCAAGTAAAAGCTATTTAAAATACATTTGGAACGCTAGCTTCGCATTTACACATTGCTACTCTATAACACAACCTAAGCTGAATTTTATTATAACCCTCCATTGTTCATGTCACACTTCAAACTACTGGGGGACGATTCGACCCGTCGTAATCCTTTTCACAATAAAAGCGAGACCATTTTAGGCCATTCTGTGCAGGTTGATATTTATACCATTATGTACCCTTTAGACGAAATTTTACGAAATTGCCTTGTAATATAAATTGGTGATTTATCTTAGAGGTTTTTGGGCCTACCATGTGTTTGTAATGTGCTGGACGTGTTAATAAATGCTTTAATTGAAAATGGTTTAAGAAAATATTTTGGTATTATTTTAAAATGTTCGCAGCGCTTTTGTGCAATCAATTGTGATTTTGGTTGTGTTTTGTTTTTCGGTCTCAATATTATATCATAACTGGAATGTTTATTGTTTATTTTAATTAAAATTTAAACACGTTTTATGTAAAATATAAATATAAATGCCATTTTATTATTATCCCACTGCAGGGCACAGGCGTCGTCTCATACAGAGAAGGCACGAGCGTTAATCACCACGATTCATTTTTCGTTTTTTAATCAAGTTGGGAAAGCTCTTGACTCTAGTCTAGACCAGAGGTGACAAAAACAAAGTCGACGATGGAGTGGGTTTACCTAGAAGAAGCCTACTCACTCTGTCTTTGAACAAGGCGGATTGGCGTTTGCAGACTTGTATTAATTATTACAGGTTTCCTCACGATGTTTTCCTCCACCGACGTCCAGGATAAACTAAGGACTAAAAGCCACATTGATACTTTCCAGAAAACCTTGACCATTGGGCCATCATTTCGATATTTAAATATTACACAAACACGTATAATTAATTTGGTAAATGATTCGTATTCAACTGTACAAACCATGGATGGACGAATTTTTTTTTTGTTCAGGATGGGAAATTATGAAATGAGTTCCCCCGCCCTGGGCGGGGCGGGAGGGAGGGTCAGACTTTTACTGACTAAAACCACTCACGTTCCTTCTTGTGCCCTTTCGTTCGGGGGCGCGGTATCTTTTACGAACAAGCCGCAGCTCCAGCAGGATGGATGGATGGATGAGTGAATGTTTCATTTAATATTCCTTGTTTAAGCAAAGTTAAAAAAAAATAAGTATCTGAATTTTTTACAACCCAAATTAAAATGATTTCAAAAGGTTTTCCGTGATACGAAATTAACGGGTAATAATTATTTAACGGGTATTAAAATTTTCCGCCAATCTTGCTCAACGATTCAAAGAAATACTTTAAGCTAAATCAAAGAACACAAATTTATAATTAAACGATTCTCCAAACAATACAAGATTAATTAAAAATGACGTCTTAAAAATTAAAATATTCTTATCTAAAAAAAAAAACAAAGAAAAATCTCACTTAATTTAATGAAGCCAATATTAGTATAGGGTCGTTAATTAGATTTCTCGTTGGTTGCTATTCTAAGGTCGAAGACCCTTCTGTGTAGTCAAATATTTAAGTGCTTTTGGCAAAAACTCTAAAACTTGCATTGAATACCTTTTCCTTGGAGCGATTCTGGATAAAAGATTATTACTATTTTGGCTAGTAGAAATGTTAAAATAACTCCACACACATATAAAATCTATGGGGAAATTGCGTATTAAGAGTTTATAAAAAATCGTTGATTGGTGGTTTCAACTATGAGCGCTGTGCGTATCGCGGGTTCTATTACGCAAATATTTGTATGGCCTACAATTTGTTCCACGTGAGTTTATATGTTTGTAAACGCGCCCAAAATACAAGAGTAGTTACTAGTGTGGGCCAAAGTTTTTTATTAAAAAGTGTCCAATTTGTTGTTAACATTTTAAACACGATTGAAATATACAACTACGCGTGTTTGTATACACAACTGCACCTCTCAAATCAGACCAGATAAATGGTTTTTGACGGCAGAAATAGGTACATACAGTATGATAGCACTTCCTCCCAATCACAAAGAGCATATTAACTACAAATTAATCCCGAGGCATTTTACCTCATTTAACATTACATTACGATTTCAAAGATTTTAGCGAATTGCCTGCGGGGTCTATTCGACCCCATCTCTCTCTTTAGTAACCCTAATATAGCCAGCGGCATTTAAGTGTTACGTTCCGAATTAAAAAGGAGACAGTAAGTGTAGGGTTGAGTCTGGTTCTAATGTATCTTCAAAGTGCGCCTCTAAGAGGATATCAGAAAATAGGACTTATTTTATTTGCTGGAATAGAAAATATACTTCTTGTAGGTAAGTGCCTAATTCCTATATATAATAGAGATTAAAATGGTCTGACAACTTATTGAGTTTTCCATTTTGTATATTTCTTTATAAATTTCGGGTTTAGGGACTTTTAAAAAATTGTCAATACCGGTCAAGTACTAATATGACTTTTTCAATTCATAAAGTACTTTCAAAGTTAATCTTGGACATCACTAACATCGGTTTAGGAAATCATCGAGACGAAACCTGGACTTATAATTAGTGTAAGTCTGAAATGGCCAATCCCTCTTGAACAAGCGTGGTGATTAATGCGCGTGCCTTCTCTATAGAAATAGAGACCTTTGCTTCGGATACTATTAGACTTGTATTATTATCCTCATCATCTTCGTGCTCTAATGCCGTGTTTATTGGGGTCAGTGCAACAAGTTTTCTTCTTCCATACTGCCCTGTCTGCCGCCATTACTGACTCCCTTCTCTTTCATATCATTTTTCAAACAATTCATCCATCTTTTCTTTGGCCTCTCACTTTTTCTTCATCCATCCACATTGCTATTATTATATTTTAACATAAACATAAACATCTATTTTGCTGATTGGCTGATTAGAATCTTTTGAAGGGATATTAAACCTTTGACCTCTAGTACACATAGAATAACTATTTACCATATTTATTAATGCCTTCATTGGCCATTATTTTTTAATTCATACTAAAATTGCGATCGGTATCTCAAATTGCATTTCTATGCAAATGAGCTCATATGGTTTATTGAATATTGTTGCCCTTCGAGAGTACAATGCTGTTTTTAATTTTATAGCGCGTAATAAAAGATAATTTTAATGGTTTTTAATCTGTTTCAGATTTTAAATTGATCTTTATGTAAATGTTGGGCTACACCATAATGTATTGTTAAATAATACGTTACCTACTAGTTAAATCCGACCACGCTGTGGCTGAGTCTACAATAAAAAGCATGTAAAAACACTCTTTTATAAACATGAAATGGTGTAAAAAAAATCAAATCAATCCATCTACTATTTTTACTTCGACCGAGTGAAATTTGGTTATGAGTAGGCTTAAAAAAAATTACTTTTCTAAAATAAAAGCAGCCAAAGTACACCTTATAACATCAGCTATCTGCAGTTTCGGAGATTAGCCTTAGTAATCAGACAGAAACACAAAATATATTTTTTTTTTTTGGTAGAAACATTCATATGCATTTAGAACAAAGCTGTTATTTTAACGTCACAAACAGACACTTCAATTTATATTTATATACATAAAAGTCTTTTAGCTAAACGCGAACTTCATCTTTTGTTCCCAAACACAAGGTCCGCCGAAAAATCAACAGAAACTATCGCTATTTGTTTGCAAATACGTCGGTTTCATATTTACATAGTCAGCGAAGAGTGGACGATATTTTGTTTTCGTTTAGTCTACACAAGCCGTGTCCCGCTGCTTTTGCATACAATCTTTTATAAAGCTCAAAGGGTCAAGTTTTAGTGCAACCTTACATCTACATCTTTTAGGATCAGAAATATCTCAAGTTGACATTTTCTTTTCTTTCTTTTATCTTTTTATGTGTTGTGTCCGGTATATGGGCGATATATCACATTGCTGTTAACTATTCATATTTCTCTTCAAACTAAGTAACATCAAACAAAAAATATTGATTAAAAATCTTTGATGTTAAAAAAAGAGGAAAGGTTTTTTTTTTTGTTTGTTATGAATATGCACTGAAACTAATGGACCGATTTTAACCATTTTTCACCAATAGATAGCCACATTATCCTCGAATAACATAGGCTATATAACATCACGCTATGACACACGGGAGCGGAGCAATAACGGAAGACGTAACTAAACGTGGGTAAAATAAGCCATGTGGGTACAGTTTCGGGTAGTATTTTATAACCACAACGCGAACGCAGTCGCGGGCAATAGCTAGTTTATTCTAGAGGTCATTGTAACGCAGGTAAAACATTGTGCTTACAGGTGAATGCAACAGTAGTCCTAGAGGTATTTAAAGATTAGTTAGGTATATTATTGGTCCGTCAGTTGGACCGATCGCATTCAGGGTCAGCGCTACAAAAAACCCCGAAAGGAACCCAAAAGCCGAAAAGTTAACTTGACATCTGTGCTCACGACTCGTGACGACTAATATACTACATACAAAGAAAGAAGATTTTCGTACGGTAGTAACAATTTAAGGGGGTCACTTTAATGTTTTAACTTTATTTTCAAATTTATTCATTTATAATACACATTAAATACATTTTTAAATATTAATATAGAAAATAAAAACATTTAAAAATATGAAAAAATTGTAGCCCTCCGCGCGTCGGGAACAGGGTCCAAGTTACCGGTGGTCGGGCTCCTGAGAAAGGAATCTCCTAACAATACGCGCCATGTATAGGAGTACCGCTTTCTAAATCAAGCCCTTGATCCAACCGCCCAACGAGAGCCTCCTTAGGCGTTGCGAAAATGTACAAAATAGTTAAACCGTAACCAGGAGGTTCTCAGGTATGGTTAAGAACAAAAAAATAGTCGCAATGATGGGAAAAAGAGAACTTCGTTAAATGTCTTTTACCACTCTTTACATAATTACCATTATCAAAGACCGGTTACTATTACTAGAAGTATCACTTTCTTAGAGAACAAAGATTGCCTCAGCATTTTCCGGTAAAATGTATAAGGAGATTATTTTACCGTGACATCTTTTTTGTTTATTTCGGGGAACTGTTCGTTGCCTCGCTACACATAAAGAGTGTACCCACTTACCTAATTTCCGGCATATCCTCTATTCACCGACTTCCGTGGAAACAATACTTTCCTATAAATAACACACAAGAAAATATCCAGTAATGTTCGGAAAAACCTATCGTCGACAGCCAAGTATCAAATAAAATATCGCACATCCATTTGTTCCACAGAAAAGACGTATGCTGGCAAGGGAAAGAGATGCAGTATGTTTGGTTGCTTGTGTTAGACAGGGATGGAGTGTGTGGCACCTCAGTGAATCGAGTGGCCCGAGGCGGGACAAACGCAATATCCTACTGAACCTAAAGCCCAGTAGGGATGGGACATGTCGATAGTTTTTTTGGTTTTATTTTATGGATTTTAATTCTGTGCCTGGATATTGAAACTGGTCTATGGAAATAGGCTCGCTCTCTTGTTTTTCATTTGATGAGACTTTATATAGGGAAAATGTATGTTATACTTTAACTGGTTATACTGATTCAAGGTTAAAATTAAAATCATTCATATCCTGCAAAATGAAGGAAATGAATAAAGGCACTTTTGAACGTCATATACAAGATAAAAATATTTATAATATATCTAGTTGCTCCATCCAAAAAGTAGTTTTGCACGGAGATGAATGGGTAAGAAGCTTCTTAGGTAAGAAAGCACCTGCCATAAGACGGTCGGAGTTGTATTTACTGAAGACCAATAAAAACAAATCAGGGGTCCAAGTAAAACGCTGTCTCTAGTAACCTATTGCAAGTTGATTTTGTTTACATAATAAAATACCAGCCTTTTACTATTCCATTGCAGAGCAAAGGGAAGGGTCTTCTCATTCAGAGAAGACACGAGCATTGATCACCACGCTTGCTCAAGGCGGATTGGTGATTTCAGACATATGTTATTAAGATCCTTTACGATATTTATTTCATTTACTTTGTTCAAATTAGCGAGAAAATTATAACAAATTTCTGTTATTTGGTGAAGTCATTTAGAGTGTACATTTTATGTGGTTATAAATAAGCCTTTCCTGCCGAACGCTTCAAAAAATGCTGGCGTGATGGTGACGTTCATAAAGACCATTTCGTCTCTGCTAATTATCAGACGGTGAGGTTTGAACTTACTTTATCAATTAAATTTTCAACTTTAATAATTTGTTTGTTAACAAACCATAATAAAAATTAATTGCGGGCACATTAATCAATTAATTATTAAACAAAGTTTTCGATTGCCGAAATGGACACCATTATTAAAGTTGGAGAACGTTCATTATTTCGATTTACGTTTATTGCATCGATGTTCTGAGATATGTTCAATAATGTTTTGTTTTAACTGTCTCGTTAGCCTATTGGCCCTAAGCGCAACTACTACGCTAAAGGTCATGGGTTAGATTCCCACGTCGAGCAAAAAGTGTTATTGGGTTTTTCTATGAAATTCTCAGCAGCAGCTCGGAATTTGGATTTGTGCCCGGTTAATGGCAATAGGCTCGCCCTCTATTACATGGGACCTAAACATACCGGCGAACTGTGGGTGTACATTGTTATACCTCTGCCTAACCCTTCGGGGAATACAGGCGTGATGGTATGTGTTTTGTTTTCTGTGAATCTGTATATACAGGCTGTGCTTTAATTTATTGCGTCTTTCAATTGGTAAAAATACTCAATGAATACGAACAACCTTTAACTGTCAGTCGTAGATCCTTGTCAGTCGTTACGGATAATTAGAAGCCAAGAAGTCTGACAACCAGTCTAACCAAAAGGTATCGTGTTGCCCAGTAACTGGATTGCGGAGGTCAGATAGGCAGTCGCACCATGTAAAACACTGGTATTCAGCTGCATCTGGTTAGATTGGAAGCCGACCCCAAAATTGTTGGGAAAAGGCTAAGCAGATGATGATAAATACGAATAAGTTTTATTACGAGAACCCTTAGAAAAACAGCGGTCGCCTAAAAAAAGTGCATTACAACTCAATTAAAATCATATTTATAAAACACATGCAACTATCATCACAGGATTAGGTACCTAATACAATAGCGTATAAATAATACATTACAAAGACTAAGTATCTTATTATTATAAACAAACAAGAATAATGTTACAAAATGCGGCCCGTGTGAATTCACTCAGAGTACAACTGAAGCAGTCAAGCTGTTGTGACATCATATTGAGTGCGAGCAGAATGTATGGAACAGTTGATTTTATTCATCACATTTCAGAGTTCGTCCCATTACAAAATTTATTCAGATCATGACATACTTCAATCTTTGTAAAATGTGTAACGAATTTAAAATCAAGATGTGTTTTATAAAAGCGAAATGCTATTCACTAATTAATCACGAAATCTCAAAAACTATTTGACATACTTGTAATTATGAAGGTGGCATTTGGAAAGTACTTTAGGTACAAAACCCTTGCCTATTAAGAGCGGATTTGACTTTGACTTTCAAGCGGACAAAGTCAGGCGCATAAGGTAGTTCATCTTAAAATATTAAAATTTCAGAAACATTTTTTGTTTTCTTTGATAAAAAAAAAACAATCTTGTTTGTTTTAATTAAAATACGTTTTTAATAAAAACGAAAAAGATCAAAAAAGTTTTGGATTTTTATCTGACAACTTGACAAGTAGACTTCCGACATAGATCAGCAAAAGGGTCGAACTCAACCCCTTTTGATATCCATCAAGTTGTTAGATTTATTACTGCTTACAATGATAAAAGGTTTTGCTCAAAAACCTTTGCATGTTTAAGACTTGTATTAAATAAAAAATTAAATATTTAGATTACATTTTTCCTCGTTAAGGAAACAAATGGATTTAAATTAGCTGTAATTAAATTAACAAAACGTTTGTTTTAGTAAAAAAAAAACTCATTTACAAAAATAACCTTCCATAGAAAAATTTCGTCGTGACGGTTTTAAATAGAAATACTAGCTTCTGCCTGCGACTTCATTTGCGTGTAAATAAGGTACCTATGCCATACAATGTATCTAAAGACACTTGGAAATAATAGAGATTTTTTTTTCAGTAAATTAATATTTGTAATCGGAGCAGTATTTCCACATTTTACTTCCAAATAAATAATTTTAGGCAAACTTGGACATAGGCCTCGCTATAGATAGCCACACTACCCGGTCCTGCGCAGCCCGCATCCAGTGATTTTGTGCTATCTTTACCAGGTCGTCGGTCTATTTCGTGGCGGGCCTTCCCGCACTGTGCCTCCCGGTGGGTGGTCACCACTCAAGAGCCTTACAGTGTTTGTAGAGCGGATGGCCGTTGACCCCAACGGCCATACACTCTACAAAACTTATAGTATAGACTAGTACAGATAGATTTCCAGAATTTCCTTAGCCAGAGGTTAAGCATTGCCATCCAACGTGGCAATGCCGCAGAACTTTTCGGCACTTTTCCTGTTGACGGCGATGCGGAGGAATATCTTTGATGCCATGTAGTTTAAATATCTTTTTTGTTATTATTAAGGTTTCTTTTGTCTAGTTTTAAGGTTGTAAATATTTAATAACAAAAAATAATGTTTTATCGATGTCGATATTTACTCCGTACATTGACACTTTCCCACCACTCCGGCACCATCCGCCCGTCTGATTGGCTGTCATGTTGACACAACTTATGAGCGTGATATGTCGTCCACTTACTTACAACAAACAGCTCAACCCAACACTTACTATTAGAAGTTACTTATAGTTTGCCAGGACCAAGAAAATGGTGGAGAATAAAATGGAAACCGTAGAACTTATAAGTTCGCAAAAAATTAACGAGGTACAAGATTTTTCCTATTATTTTTCTTTAAAACAAAATCGTCTTAAGTGTTTAAATTTTAAAACAAATCTTAATTTTATCAAAATAGAATCATCTTTATGATCACTTTTTATCTACCTTTGTTTCGACCAAACAGCTGTATTTTATTCAAGCGATATTATAGCGCTCAAACGAAACGTGTGCGCAAACACAGGTGCACTTTCTGTTGCCACACTCTCAGAGTCCGATGGGACGCAATCCGACACAACCGGGGCTTCCTCGGCGTACCTTCCGAGACACAGGGGTGTCACACCACTAATTACCAAACTCCAAGCAGCTACTGAGAAATTCCTAACAGAAGAACCTACAATAGTAGCCGCCACGAGTCGTAAGCAGAAACGTCAATTTCATTTTTGGGATTTTGGGTTCGTTCCTGTGTTTTTTGGGGTGTATTTTTTGTAAATAAATAAATGAACAACTAATATTAAGTACTTACTGTAGGTATGAAAGTCTGTGATCTGCACCGTGTTGCAGTCTTCACCGACTTGTAGGTAGGTGATCTCGCAGCGGTAGACCCCCTCGTCTTCTGGCTTCACGTCGCTGATCACCAGCTCAGCATAAGTCGCGTTCTTTGAGTACGCTATTGTTACTCTGTGGGCAAAGAGAGTATTGACGTTACACATAAAGTTTATAAGAAGGTGAAGGCCTCTTCTGATAAAGAGAAGGTATGGACCAAATATAGCGTGGTTGTGATTTGATTTATGCAACTAAGATTTTGTAAAAACTGGGATGAAAAGAGTATCCGTGGAATTTCTTGCTCGTTCTTCTCCAAAGAGACCTATCTGTGTTTTGAAACGAACAACTAGCTTGAGGTTTCTAACTAACTGACAAATTCCTTCACAATTTTTTTAAACTATCTGTAGGTCATACAAATATTTGATCCGTGCGGGAATCGAACCCGCGACACGCAGCGCAGCAGTCGATCGCTCGGCCACTGCGCCAACCGTGTCGTGAAAGTGCTTGTTAATAGTTCAATTGACGTGAACGCTTTGACTTTGACTCACAGTCAAAAGTAACATATTAATGTCAAAATTAGTCATTACTCATAGGTAATTTATTCATAAACAAGAAACTTGTTTGTGAATTTACATAAACTAATTAAAACTGGTAAATTTTTTGACAACAATTTATTCATTACAGATATTCATCATGAATATTTTTAAATACAACTTTTGCTTAAATTCAAAGTACCTACAAATTATCTGAAAAATGTATTATTTTTTGTTTATATTTCGTTATTTGTGATAGATATTGTACCAATGAAACTTGCATTTCTAGTCTATTTAAAACAATTATTTAGTCTTCATTGCTTATTGATGCATGTGCGTTTAATTAATTGTTACTAATTATAATTATAATGAGTTAGCAGATATGTTTAGGTCCCATGTAATAGGGGGCGGGCCTATTTCCACTAACCGGGCACAAATCCTAATCCGAGCTGCTGCTGAGAATTTCATAGAAAACGCCAATAGCCAATATTTTCTTCACAATACACGACATAAACCGCAGATTAAAACTGGTAATACCACAAATTAAGCACGAAAATCTCCAACATCCTTCGTTTCTTAAAACCGCGAGTCATGAACCAAAAACAGCCGAATCTGGAAACTTCATTGGGCATCGAGAACGGACTAACTATTTACGTTTTTTCGTCGAAAATCCTTCGGCTAATGGGACGTCGGTGAGACTGCAAGTTCATAGTACAAGCCTTTAATTAAGTGGACTGTCTAATAGATTGATAGGTCTGTGCGGTGGGACTTTAGCAACGAATTTGTTTTTAGTTGCTGATAATTTTAGTATTTGGGTCGTGTTTTATTTTTTTGCAGGTCCAGATAAAAGTAATTATATAATTCGTAAAACTAAAGCATTTATTTTAATAAAACCATTTCCAGGCACTTGTGAATTGTCAAGGAGTCGGTCAGTTAGAAAGTTGAAACTAGTTGTTCTAAAACGTAGGTCTCTATGGAAAAGAACGAGAAAGAAACTCCACTGACACTCCCTTTAATCAACATACATACCATCACGCCTGTATTCCCCGTAAGGTTAGGCAGAGGTGTACAAATGTACATCCACAGTTCGCCGGTATGCTTAGGTACCATGTGATAGGGGGCGAGCCTATTGCCATTAACCGGGCACAAATGCAAACTCCGAGCTGCTACTGAGACTTTCATAGAAAAACCCAATAACAGTTTTTGCTCGACCTGGGAACCGAACCCAGGACCTCTAGCATAGCAGTCGCGCTTCGTGGTACGAAGCGCGACTGCTAGTTTTTACAAAATCCTAATTTCACTATTCTTGTTTCTTTCAAAAGTGAAAACAATGTATGTAGGTGATGACCAATCTTCACCGACAGCTCCCATTTACAAACATGATGCGATGACCAGCAGCATTTAGCTCAACGGAACTTTGAAGGGAACCGAATACGATCATGACCATCAGCGAGACATTTGAGTCAGCATGACAATCAAATGTTATTCTCAATCTGTCAAAAATGCCTCTAATTCACCTACATTTCTTGTCATTGTTTCTTGAGATTCATCATCTGCTTAGCCTTTTTAATGTTTCAATTAGTAGAATTGGTCATCTGATCGCACTTTGACAGCTCATAAAAACTATGTCAATTGATTGCTGGTTTCTACTACCCAATTATCATCAACAATAACATACCATCACGCCTGTTTTCCCTGAAGGATTAGGCAAAGACGTACCAATGTATACACATAGTTCGCCGGTATGTTTAAAGTCCCATGTAATAGGAGCGAACCTGTTTCCATTAACCGGGCACAGATCCTAACTCCAACCTGCTACTGAGAATTTCATAGAAAAACCCGATGAGACTGCTCGACCTGGGAATCCAACCTAAGACCTCTAGCGTAGCAGACGCGCCTTGGACCACTAGGCTAACGAGGCAGTTAACATGAGGTACCTATCATCAACAATATTGTTGTAAGTATAATTATTACAAATTCTAACTTAAATTTAAATGTTTTTAGCGTGGAGCCAAAATATTCAAGTTAGTTTCCAGAATATTATTTTATCATTTCATTTTGGAAGCGGTTAAACCACTAGTAGTAAAACGTTCCAAATGTCAAGAAAATTATATTAAAGCGACGTATTTTGTGAAGTTAGTACAGCTTCCATTTGAATTTTGATATTTTTGCAAATGGATTTATATTTAGAATATTCTTGCCAATAAACAGAGATTTAAACTTATTTCAATACTAAAATATACATAACAATTTTTTTTTTATGGGGGTTGGGAAATCATGAAAATCATGGGGGGCAATTCTCATATCGTTAAAGAACATTCTCATCCAAATTTCAGTCTTAATTTGTCAAAAATGACTGTAATAGGACCACGGGCAACGTTGTATGATTCTAGGACCCACTTGTCAACATTGCTCAACAGTGATGAGACACATGTCATATGAAAGCTCTTAATGAGTACTTCATTTCATTCTATGGTGGCTAAGTTCAGTTCTAGCACTCGTCACTGTTGGACAGTGTGAGAATCTTTGCCCAGGATTTTACACGAAAATTAATTTACCAAAACACCATTTTCGCGCTGGATTTGAACTTGGCTGCGAAATAATAAAATGAAGTACTGCTTAAAATAGCTTTTTTATGACATGGGTCTCATCGCTGTTAAGCAATGTTGAATAGTGGGTCCAAATTGTCGCGTGCTCCTTTATCAACATTTTTGACATTGACTGTCGCTGAGATGAGATTGCGACAAGATTTTAAACGTTTTTATTTATGAGAATTGACCTTCAAAATATTTTCATATTTCAGAGTTGGTTCCATAGTAAAAATTGTTCGTATTCATGAGTACTTTCACCCCCAGAAAGAAGAATAGTAAATTAAAAGTCTGCCCTGTAAAAATAAAAAAAAAACTAAAACAGGTTTTGGACGAATCGGTACCAAATAAATAAACATTGCGTATTAGTAAATATCCATAAACTCGCTGGCAGCTAGCTCTAATGATGTTATCACTATACTGCCCACACTAATCAACCAAACATTTTAGATGACTCGGGCATTCAGTTTATTGTGGGTATAATAAACTGGGATTGGTTTTATATGCCTGTCTGGTATAGCGTTGGATCTAGAAAACTAGGACGCAAATAAACATCACTGAAGTTCGACACAACTGTTCTGGTCAAGTAATTAGGCTAATGGCACGCTTTTTGAAGGCGCTCTTCCGAAAGTTACCTACAGAAGTCTATAACCAACTACGACTAAAAGGTTTTGATCGAATTTGAGCTTTGGTTTTTTTTTAATTGCCTCCGTAGCCTAGTGATCCTAAGTGCGACTGCTACGCTAGAGGTCTTGGGTTCGATTCCCAGGTCGAGCAAAAAGTGTTATCGGGTTTTTCTATGAAATTCTCACTAGCAGCTCGGAGTTAGGATTTGTGCCCGGTTAATGGCAATAGGTTCGCCTCCTATTACCTCCTACTACATGGGACCTAAACATACCGGCGAACTGTGGGTGTACATTGTTACACCTCTGCCTACCCCTTCGAGGATTACAGGCGTGATGGTGGTTTATTTTAATTTATTTTTTATTTAAATTATTTTATGATTACTACATACGTTTTAAAAATGTGCTCAAGTCTATTCATCAAACACTAAACATGTTAAATAAGTACCGACTTTAATTAATTTTTTTAATGATGTTTTTAATGTCCGCTGTCAGTCGCCATTTTGAATTTACTGTGACATCATTATAGCCTTTAACTGGCGGAGCATTACTTTCATACATACCTCATTCCTTAATATAGGACGGATAGTGTAGGAGATACGCACACAAGGATAAACATGCTGACTCGGCAAAAATCATAACCCTTCTGTTGGCTAGTGGGGTAAAAAGAAAGACAGAACAAGTGGTGTCAAAAACACCAGCATGTTTTTTCGATAGCTAAATTATTGCAGCCGTAAAACTGCGGACATTTAATAAAAAACTTTATGATGTTGACACCTGCATACAAACGTCATTCGGTGACAGGATTTATAGAGGAAGTCTGCGTTCCGCAGAATGACGCACGGTTTTATTCCAGTGATAAAAAACCTAGCAGTTTCCTTTTCAGTCTTTTTTGTTACAAATTTAAAAAAAATGCTGCTCGCGACTTCATCTGCATGAAGATATAATTACCCTACGGGAAATTACTTACACTAAAAAAAATATTCGTCAGCCTGTCTGTCTGTTTATTCCGGCAAATTCCCGAAACTGCTGGATCGGTTTTGACAAAACTTGCACTGGCAGATAGCTGATTTTATAAGGATTAATTTAAGCACCTATTATAGTACAAAAATAATTAGGGTTCCGCAACAAAAAAAAACAAAACACCACTTATAACCGACATTCGCGAGCATAGTCTTAAATAAAACAGACTGGCACCACCCCAAAACAGCTGACGAAGATAAACTTTTATCACGAACGAAAACCGTCCAGAGACAGATAACGCAGTTTAACCCAATTTTTCAATCTTGGACAATAAATTACACAAATAAATTGTCCTGTACCTGCACAAAATAGAGTGGAAGTAAAAAAATGGCTTCCTTTGCCGACAGCCATTTAATTTGTCGGCGCCAGGAGCACGCTGGGTCATTTCAGGTCCTTTTAATTGTTGAAAGGCCAGGATGTTCTGTAAGTCTGTGGAGTTAGCCAAAGGTTGGAGGAATTCTGTTGTTTTAGGGTCGCACATCTGATAGAAGATGCATTGGACGTGTCCAGCGCCGAGGTTTCGTGGCATCACCTCGGCCACGGCATCATGCAGAGCGTCAGCCATTCCGCGCAGTATTGGCGCATACGTAATTCTGTCTTGGACCATATTTACTTTTTTTTTCTTGCTTGTTGGTTACCTAATTTTAACCGACTTTAAAAAGAAGGAGGTTATCAATTCGTCTGTTTTTATTTTGTATGTGTGTTACGCGATATCTCCACCAATAATGAATCGTTTTTAATTGATTCTTTTTTTGTTTCATAGGTCATACTTCAAAGGTGGTCGTTCCGTATAAATTTTATCGAAATTGGTACAGTAGATTAGTAAAAAAAAAATTACTGAAAATATATGTCATCCAAGTAAACGAATTAGCGTATTCTGCTTTATTGTGACTTTTAAGTGGCATCTTGTTAATTTACGTAGTAAAACTGTTCAATTATAGATTTGGATGTCAGGAAATTGATAATAAAAAGCGAAAAATATAAACTTTTTTACAAAAAATACAACTTTCTTCAAAAACTAAAAAGTGAAAAATAACTATGACTTCTCCCCTGAGCTCGTTGACTCCCAAAGCTAAAGTTATTTGTAAAAAAGTTTTATACTAATTTTTTTGGTCTTGGACTTGATGAAGCAACATTTTTATGTTATTTGCGTCACTTTCGCGGCTATGAATCGTTTTTCTTTCTTTCTTTCTCTCTTTATCTGTTCTGACGTAAACCTAATGCTTAGCGCAGTTTGTATATGATAGTTCAAGACTATTTTACCACCCTGTTGATCTCACATACTCATTTTTCGAACGGCAATTCCTCTTAAAAACTATTCGCTATCTTGTTTCATTGACAATCAATGTCAAAAAATGTAGGTAGAATTGTATTTTTATCACATTCAGATTGTAATTCCGATCGTTCCTTGAAGTTACTAGAATTGCTTCCCAAGTTTCTTATAACTTGGAATTTTAAAGAAAACAAATATAATAATTTATCTTACTAATATTATAAATGCGAAAGTTTGTGAGGATGTATGGATGTTTGTTACTTTTTCATGCCTAAATGGCTGAACTGATCTGGATGAAATTTGGCACTGAGATAAATTGTAGTGTGGAATAACACATAATATATCAAATTTAACGCGGACGGAGTCGCGTTAGCTAGAATGGTATAAATGATCACCTATCCCCAAACTAACCACGACATAATCAGCTAAACATTTCCACAATTTTCCTTACTACACTGCTCTTTACAAACTGCCATACGAATAGTTTCAATAACCCAGGTTATTACGTCACAGTAGTACAGTGAGCCACACAATGCCAGCAACAGCAGCAGCAACAAACTTTGCATTGTCCGTACAACAATGCGAGAAACTAATGCTACACCTGTGTTGCTAACTGTACTTTGAATAACTTAATTGCTTTACATTTGAATTTGTTGATGTTGACTTTAACTTGGTAATAGTTTTATTGAATTACTAGCTGTGCCCGCGGCTCCGTTCACGTGGACCCAAGTGTAACATAAGAAAATAAGAATTGAATGTTATGTCGTCAGAATCCTCCAAGCTATTGTAATGGATGCAAGTGTGACTGCTGAAACACTGATGAGATACTGAATCTTTACATACACCTGGAGTCTAGGACCTAACTCGTCTAGGTCTAACTGCTTCGGTAGCCTAGTGGTCCTAAGCGCGACTGCTACGCTAGAGGTCTTGGGTTCGATTCCCAGGTCAAGCAAAAAGTGTTATTGGGTTTTTCTATGAAATTCTCAGTAGCAGCTGGGAGTTAGGATTTGTGTCCGATTAATGGCAATAGGATCGCCCTCTATTACATGGGACCTAAACATACCGGCGAACTGTGGGTTTACACTGGTACACCTCTGCCTAACCCTTTGGGGAACACAGGCGTGATGGTATGTGTGTATGTATGGAGTCTAGGAGTCTTTATTATAAATTATTTTAAAATATTTAAGTATTGTAATTATGAATTATAAGGTTATTGACTTGATCTTAAATGAGGACTCGACGTATAACTACGTGGTCCAGATTGATAATTGAATAGTTGACACCACTATCAATCGACATACTTTTTATAAACTATCAAAACGCGACTCTCCCATAGATTTTGTGTGACAATATCGAACTGTGACGTCACTTATCTGCCTACTCAATTGACTAACTATTTATTGATTTCGAAGCAAGTAAAAATCGAATATTATGATAAATTGAAAATTAATCGGTTTTCAGGGCTAAAATAAAGTGCTTTTTTAGAGAAGTCGTGTTTTAGAATTATTGGTTAGTGGTGTCAACTACCCAACTATATTGTTAAACAAGTTTAAAATTGCATGCATACCTATTCTAATTTTAAACTGTTAATGTTTCTAATTATTCTCTTATTTTGTGACTTAACATTTGCACGACCTAAAGGTCGAATATAGTGTTACAAACAAACTACATAACACCTGATATACATCCTATATTCTAGCAAATAAAGGCATAATTTATTCATTAAGATTTTTGATAATTAGCTAGTTAAACTATGTGTTGCTTTGGGTTACAAAAGGTTCGCTATGAGGTTTTGTTGACATTGGCATATTTGTGGTCTGTTATATTGAAAATAATGGCTTTATCTTCCAGATAATGGGCTAGGGTTTGTATAAATATTCTCCAAAACGATTTCTGTCGCGCCGGCTAATCTCAATGGAGACTAGCCAAGTACGCAAGACATATTATAGTGCATAAGTGTGTGCGCAAACACAGGTGTACTCCTTCTTCCCTAACTCCCATAGACCGATGAGACGGTAATCCGACACAACCGGGGAGAGATCAGGCACATGATTAACGGCTTTAAGTGCTTTCCGATGCACGGGGTCACACCACCGACTTCCAAACTCCACGCTGCTATTGAGAAATTCCAAATGGTAAAACCTAATCACACTTTTTGATTGACCTGGAAGTCCAACCCAATCGGCGAAGGATAACATCGTAAGGAAATTTAAACTTGTAATAAACGTAAGTCTGAAATCGCGAATTCCCCTTGAGCAAGCGTGGTGGTCAATGCTCGTGCCTTCTCTGTATAAGAAGAGGCCTTTGCCCTGCAGTGGGATAATAATAGATTGGAATTATGAGTACGAGTATACCACTTGTACGAAACTGCGGATTTTTTTTAATGGCTACAAGTTCACGTGGCTTTGGCTTACCTCCTTATAAATCCGTAGTTTAATAAACTAAAGAAAATGCAGCAAGAAACATGGACAGTTTAAGTAGTTCACATCATTTCCTAATAAAATACTTTTACGAGTTTATTAAAACCTGAACTCGTAAACACAGAACTTACCTTCTTTTAAAAGTCGGTAAATTTGAAAACTTAAAGAAACCTAGTTTGTGGTGCTTTTAAGGCGATGAGCTAAAAGGCTATGGTAATAGAGTGGTATAGCCAATATTCATTAAGGGGGAGGCTAATGTCTAGACTGAGTTAGTTTCTAGACGTTTATGGTGGCTAGGTTATGGGGGAAGTGAGTTAGCTAATTGGTTTTCATATTACTAATGCCTTAGGTTCATCTTAGTTAGCAGAAAAAATAATAATCCCAACGAATATTATAAATGCGAAAGTAAATTGTTTTTTTGTTACCTTTTCACACGCCTAAACCATTGAACCATCCTGAAATTTTGCATACACGTTGTCAGGTGTACTCGTACAGAATCAGACACAGTGTACCATTCATCCCGAAAAAAAAGTACTGTTCCCGAGGAAAACAACAATAACGTTCTTATGATAATAGATGGCGCCACGTGCCTTTTGAATTATTATTGAATTTTAAACATAACCGACATTTACGCGAACGAAATCGCGCGCAAAAGCTAGTCATTAATGTTTATAAAATACTTGCTTTTGACTGTAATTTTATTTGCGAGAATCTCGGTTATCGTGGACGCAGACATAGTCGGGGATAAAAAAGCAGCATATATATTTTCTTACGGTTAAAACTTTAAAAACTTTGACCCAAAGGATAAGTTGTTGGCGCAACTGGGTCTTAAACCTAACTTATATTCTACACTAATATGATAAAGCAGTTTTTTGTATTTTTAAAAGCGCTAAACACTGAAACTACCAGTTGGATTGAAAAAAAAATTGAATTTGATAACCAGATTCATGAGAAATAGTATCGACTATATAGCATCACGCTACGAGACACGGGAGTGGAGCAGTAACCACAGGCGTAACTTAACTCGGGTTATAACTCGCGGGAAAAAGCCAGTAATATTATAAATGCCACAGTGAGCTTGCTTATTTGTTTGTTACACTTTCATGGCCTAATTACTGTACCGATTTTAATAAAATTCGCTACAGACTAAGCTTGAACCTTTAAAAAGGACATAGGCTACTTTTCAATCTAAGACCTCATCGGAGTTCTCGATAACCGACATCCATGAGGATGCTTGTATAAATTATAATGACCTTATCCATTTTACTTAACAATAAAAACAACTCCCATAACACATAGCGCTAACCTCCGGATAGCTATAACTAGCCGTGGTTATAACCATGGCTTATTGTTCAACAGTTACGACCAACTAGTAACTATTAACTACTTTTTTAATGTACTCTCGATGAACTTTCTACGAGTTTTTTTATACTGTGGCCTTTTTAGTTCAGCTGTTTAATATTCTGTGCTGCTTTTTTTAGTCTGTGGTGGAAGATTTTGTTTGGAGGATGATAGACTGTTGTTTATAGTGAATTATAATTTTAAATTGACAGCGCCTTTATTACGTAGTAGTAGAGGTGATATTCGTAAAAAAGGAGGACGTTAATTTTTTTTTCTATGTTTGATACCTCAGAACTTCTTTTTTTATCGACAGATTATTTTGGTATGATTTTTAAAAGAGTAAGTATAGAGTTTCTTACCCATTCTTTTTCATACGAAACTACCTTTTGGAAGGGGCAATTACTTTTTTTATGATTTACAAAAGTGCATTATAATGGTCTAATTAAAATAAATGATCTGACTTTGAATTAATAAGCGTTACCATTGTAGTACGTACAACAAAATGTTCTGCTTTGGTTCATAATTATCGATAAATAATTATATAATTATGTTATTAAAATTACAAGTTGAAATTCATTTATTAATTTTGTGAACACAGTGTACAATTACATGTTGTTTACGATCAATACTCGGCGTATCTGTATACCAATACACTCCCGCCCTGATTGTGCCTAATGCCCTGTAAAACCAACCAATCGCAGCCAAATTTTGGCTTCCAGAATGTAATCTGAAATGGTGGCGTTAAAGCCAGGATGGGCAGGTGTTCTGCTCGCGAGCCAGACCGCACGATCAATCTGACTGACAGAACAGTTTGTTACAAGCCGCAGACAACCACGTTTCTTATGTTTTAGAGGATAAACAAGGAACAAACTTAACTAAAATTTGGTAAATTTCCATAGTTCGACAATATGTAAAAAAAAGTATTTTACTTAGGTGTGTTCGTAGCGCTATATGAGCTACGCCGCTACGAGTCACGCTACGGCGTAGTTCACCTTAAAATTTAACAAAAAACTTGAATAAATACCTTTTTTTGCATACCATCATCACGCTTTTATTCCCCGAAGGTTTAGGCAGAGGTGTACTAATGTACACCCACAGTTCGCCGGTATGTTTACGTCCCATGTAATAGGGGGCGAGCCTATTGCCATTAACCGGGCACAAATGCGGCCTTTTGTTTTTGCTTACAATTTTATCACAAAAATCTTGATTAAGCTTGTTCGAGTAAAATTGAAAACGTTTAAAAATAACATTGTTATTGAACAAATAAAAATAGAATCCGTAAAGAACTTCAATTTTTAAGAACTCGACCCAAAATCCAAAAACCCCTTCAACCCTTACTAGCCTCTCTATCCACCCCATTACACCACACATTACCATATATTACATAAATCCATGAGCTCGCGCCATCATTCAGCTCAACACACAGTTTGTTACATCGCCACAGACACAACGCTACGTCACCCGCCTTGCGGCTTTGTTTATGCCCATGACATTTTCACTTAGTGCAACATTTAAATTGTAGGTTAAAATAGAATTTAGGCTAAAAACAATTCAGTAACTGAGTTATGTCTAGCCTGAAAAACTAGTGAAGACAGAAACGTGAAATATTAAAGATATTACAGAAGAAATTCATAGTGAGGCAAAATAAAAAAAAATGTTCAATCCTAACCTACTTAAAAACGTAAAAGTTTGTTAGGATGTTTAGTTACTTTTTCACACCTAAACGGCTGAATACTACCAAAATATACAGGATACTACAATACTTTTCTGTGCTTCCGTGGGATAGTTTAATAGTTTAGCTTATTCTAAAGTCTATGTATACAAAGTCGAAGGCAGAAATCTAGTAATGTAATACAATAATATGTTCTACTCTATTCAAAATGTCTCATTTATTTTCCTTCTTTAAATAAACGAGCCAAACATAGGATGTTTATTTACGAGAAATACATCTCTTATTAGATTACAAATATGTGTAAGCTCTCAGCGAAACCCCATTAAAATTGTCTCAAAATAAGTGTCATTACTAAAACAAATACCAGTTTCCTCTCAAAATAACTAAATGTAATTTATGTAATTATAACTTTACCTAAACATACCAATATATTTCACTGCTACAATGTAAATAATACACAGTAAGCCTATATTAATACGACCCTTATGACGCGGCGAAGGCAACAACTCGGCGTCTTCGGGTACCTTCGGGCGATTTCGTGCGTCGGAGCGGAACGATGCCATTCGAGAAAACTATTGGCTGTAATATTGAGACTGGGTTGCCAGATTAAGAGTTTTAGTGGGGATTCTTTTTAGAAAAACAGCTGTGGAATTATCATGGTTCCTGCTATAAACCTGGAGAAGGAAGACATCGTGAAATTACTGGCATAACAATTTATAAAATAACCAGCTTCTGAACGGGACTTCGTCCGCATATATTTTCTTATAAATCCCAGGCTCTCAGGGACAACATGTCATAGTTTCCTATTGACGGAAGAATTTCCAAAATCAGACCGGTAGTTCCTAAGATTAGAGCGTTTAAATAAGCAAATAGACTCTTCAGCTTTAGTATAGATTTATGACCTGCACTGGGCCAACGTCGCTGTCGTGAATCGAGGGAATGGCTTAGTTTCCGTAGTAGAGATAATTAGCCTGATTTATTAACAAGAACTGCCCTCGGTTCGTCTCGTGTTAACCTATTGTAATACAAAGAAACGTATCCGTAAGAACCCATACACGTCTGAGATAAACCGTGTATTAACGGACAAACATACCTACGTTTTGTTTTATAATATTGTTAGGATGCGATAAAAAAGCGAGTTGGGTGGTGTTTATACAGAATCAGTAAGACCTTTCGTTATTTTTGCATCAAAACCTACCTTTATATTAATATTTGCTACTATTTTAACTATGCGACTCAAAGGACCAAAAAATAAAACACATTTTATGTTCAACTGGAACTAAAAATATCTGTACAATTTAAATTCTCATAAAAAATAACAGTTGCAAAGTAAAGAACAATTACAGGCCATCCTTCCGGAGTAATTTTATATTCGCAGTTGGCAACAATGCTCACTTTTTTAACAAAAGGTGAATGTCAGTGAGTTCATTTGCAGAGCCGTGGTGAACTTTATAATGTCTTTAGGAGCTGTAATATGAGGGTAGGAATCATTCTTTAATGCCAGTTATGGTTTTCATAAAATTAAACGATTTTTCTTTCAAGGTCAAAGAAGTTTGAATAGGTGAGACAATCTTTGTTAAGCAGTTGAATTTTTGGAATCATTGTTTGATCCATTTACTTGAAGAAGTGATTCAATTGATGATGTAATTATTATTTGATCTTTTAAAACAGAATTTAAAAAGGAAAAATTTGTCTTAAAGAGATTTTTTACGAACACAAATTACATCACTTTTAATATAGAAAAATTGTCGATTCATTTTGTTTATTTTACCTATTATAGTGCGTTGTAAACGTCAATCATCTCCTAATTCATGATGTCCGATATACATTTAGAAAATACATTTATTAATTGAAAAAGTCACATTAATATCGAAACAGCAACATTGTATATGCCATTGATAACAGTATAATAATAAATTGGTAGGTAGATAGATTTTGATTCAACAACATAGATACAAACATAATAATTCTAAAATCTTGTCAGTAAACACGTACGTATCGAAAGACCAAAATAACCATGCGTCCCACCAATATCTGGCCTTTGGACTCGGTGCTGTAGCAACTAGTTTCCGATTATGTACAACAGTAATCGGAGCAAGAGGATTGGCTTTGCGGTCGTCAGGCCGCTATGCCTACTGTGGTTTCTATGCATATTGCGTCCCATTTGGTTATAGGTATGTGTCTAGTAATAAATTGATTTTGAATTAAGTTAGTGTTATTCATTTTTTTGCTACCTTTCTAAAGGTGTTAAGTACGAAATCTATGCGAACAAACTTGCGGGTAAGGTGCTAGTCAGACAAAAATGACAAGTGTCACTCCACTTTTTTTTCTGCTTCCCCCGCAATATATAAAAGTGCGTGAAGACAGATTAATAGCGACTCACATATTGGCTAACCGCAGTTTTATGGAAAACACTAAAATTATTACGAGCGGAAATAATTTTCTTGATCCATAGAATTTTTATACCATAGCGGTTTATGGCATTCTTCTCGTTAGAACTAAACCTTAATGTCCGCAAAACGTGGGATGCGTGGTAAACTGCTGTTATTTCCTTTTTATGTCCTTTGGGGAGCGTGGTCATAGTAGTGTCAAAAAAAGAAAGCTTTTTTTATTATTTGGGACAACCCCGCCACACTATCCCCTTCTTTCCCTACCACTGCAGCTCCTGAAAGCTAAAATCATCAGTGATGACCACCAGAAAAGCGGCGAGGCAATGAAGCTAATCGAGTCCAGGAGAAACGATTGAGCTGTCAGGTTCCGTAACGAAATTAAATAGAAAATAACAGCGGAGAAGTAAAATGAGAAGTAAATAGAGAAAATAACATGTACACACAAAAACACAAACAAGAAGAAACCTTTTGCCATCTGAGGAGTGATATTGGCTTTTACTAATTAAAATTTCTCAGCAACAGTCTGCACTTTGTAAATTGGTGATGTGACTCCCGTGTTATCAGAAAACACGCAAAGCTGTTGGTCCTGCGTCTGATGTCTCCCCGGTTGTATTGGATTGCCGTCCCATCGGACTATTAGAGTAAGAGAAGAGGAGTGCACCTGTGTTTGCATACACACTTGTACACTATTATAGCTCCTACGTACTTGTCTAGTCTTTAATGAGATTTAAATACAGAGTATACGGTTATTTAAAAATCTACCTTATTCAGGTGAGATTGACAATTTAAGACATGAATATCCAACTACGCACACGTATAAATAACTCACACACTCACAACACTGACTCCACAGTTTACGACCTACTAAATTGAGCTTCATGTTCAGCTATGGCTTGAAATATTTAAGCTATATAAACGTTGAGCTGCTCATAAACGGTTAACTGGATCGACCTTGCTTAAGGGTGGGTAGTTGTTTGCAAATTTTGAGATAAAGCTATTGACGTAATCTTACCGCTTCCATTCATGGCCTAATAATTTTAAACTTTGAGGAATAAAATAGCAAAGCTAGCCATTTGTAAGAGAACTGACATCTATTGGTGTATGGCGAAACGTAGATAAAAAATAGAGACGTATAGTCTTAAATCAGTGTATTTAAAATGGAATGACGAACTTGTAAAGGTACAATTTGAGATGGGATGTTAAAGACAGGTTGTCTACAGTTCTAATATTTGTAAATACGTGAACATTATGTATCTTTCAGGAAAATGCTGGATGCACGCCACATCCAACCGGTCCTTTTGGAAATATATGGGGAAGGCTGTCCAGCAGTGGACGTCCTGCGGCTGATATGATGATAATGAAGTATCTTAAAACATAATTTAGTAGTTTTTATGCAAGGTACTTTGCATTTACGGATAATAGTAAATAATCATATCTATAAATATTGTAAAACCATTTTATTTTAAACGAGAGAGTGTGGGTTTTCTTGCCTATTCTTCTCCATATGAAGCAACCTTTTAAAAGGGGCAACTAGATTTAATTTTTTTTCTGTGTATGACGTATAAAAGTGCCTTTTAATGATGTAATTGAAATAAATGATTTGACTTTGGTCTCAGCAAACTGCAGAATGCCGCAGGCGTAATAGCGGGTGTTATGACGATGTTAGGGGAAGGGTTCTATCTAGGCTATAGGTATAGACCAGTAGTGAACGTATTTCGGCTCAGTGACGTTGATGATTAAAGGGGGCCCGACCATTGATGAATCGTGCGGCGCAAATAACCATGCTATCAAACTTGCTAACCAGTTAATCTTTCCTGAAATTAGCAGGATATTTACTGGCTGGCTGGTTGTACTGCCGTCTACACGCGTTTAGTATGCTAGTGGGGCTGCCTCACTTCTGTAGTGCGTCGGGGATGTTCCAACTATGTGTAAAAGGTAAGCATCCCTGGTTGGCACGGTATGGGGCTTTGGAGGTATGAGAAACAGGGTGTAAAGTCTCTCATCCCCCATAGAAAAGGGAGGATCCTCCGACCAGACGGGTGTTGTGTCTGGTGGGCTACTGCCCGACGGTTGTTGTCGGGATTTTGTATATATGTTAAACGTCGCGGCGAACTTTGATATCGCGATCTAGGCAACGTTAGTTCGCATGCTGAGCGATAGATGTCGCTACATCACTCCCCTCCGAGACCGGAGGTCGATAGTCGGAGCACGATGAGTCGTCCATACATCTTGTGATGCGTGCCGGGCCAGTAGAGGGTTCCAGTGAGTCGGAACCGGATGCCGCAAAGTTCACGGTGAGTCGGAACTGTCTGCGGTTGAGGCTGAGGGTGATGACCAGGAATGCGCGTCCGCTGCATGCTGGTGGTCAGGAAACCCGTTGAAGCCGTGGGTGCTGGCTGGCGGTGTGAGTCGGTGCTCGAGAGCTTGAGGAAGTGATGGCGATGACGTCTGCACGAAGTAGCACGAAGGCTGCACTGTTGTTCATGCTCGGGGTCACCAGTTTGGAGGTATGAGAAACAGGGTGTAAAGTCTCTCATCCCCCATAGAAAAGGGAGGATCCTCCGACCAGACGGGTGTTGTGTCTGGTAGGCTACTGCCCGGCTAGAATTTGGAGGTATGAGAAACAGGGTGTGAAGTCTCTCATCCCCCATTGAAAAGGGAGGATCCTCCGACCAGACGGGTGTTGTGTCTGGTGGGCTACTGCCCGACGGTTGTTGTCGGGATTCTTGTATATGTGCTAATTGTAGCGTCGAACTTTAATATCGCGATCTAGGCAACGTTAGTTTGCATGCTGAGCGATAGATGTCGCTACATCACTCCCCTCCGAGACCGGAGGTCGATAGTCGGAGCACGATGAGTCGTCCATACATCTTGTGATGCGTGGCGGGCCAGTAGAGGGTTCCAGTGAGTCGGAACCGGATGCCGCAAAGTTCACGGTGAGTCGGAACTGTCTGCGGATGAGGCTGAGGGTGATGACCAGGAATGCGCGTCCGCTGCATGCTGGTGGTCAGGAAACCCGTTGAAGCCGAGGGTGCTGGCTGGCTGTGTTACTCGGTGCTCGAGAGCTTGAAGAAGTGATGGCGATGACGTCTGCACGAAGTAGCACGAAGGCTGCAACTGTTGATCACGTCGGGGTCACCAATTTGGAGGTATGAGAAACAGGGTGTGAAGTCTCTCATCCCCCATTGAAAAGGGAGGATCCTCCGACCAGACGGGTGTTGTGTCTGGTGGGCTACTGCCCGACGGTTGTTGTCGGGATTCTTGTATATGTGCTAATTGTAGCGTCGAACTTTAATATCGCGATCTAGGCAACGTTAGTTTGCATGCTGAGCGATAGACGTCGCTACAGGGCAACTACAAAAGAGTCCTAAGCAAGATTGCGTGTCGCTTGGACCGTATGTACGTGCCATCTGGTGTACCATCTTGCATGGGTTGTCACACGGTGTTCCACAGTTATTCATATTGTTTATTTTTGTTTTGTTTAGTGTCAGTACTTACTAGTCGTAAGTTTTTACTAACCTTTTTTGAGTCATGATATAGTTCGTGCTGCTGAAATATAACCTTCTCCTTTTTAGAAGCCGGTTAAAAGGAGGGACTAGTCTACCACCTATCACGAGATATGGCCTTTACTGACAAGTTCCTTCCCTCAATAAAACTTTCCCTTAAACAGTGCTATCGTCATGCACCATAAAGGGAAGCTATCATCCTTTATGGAAATATAAAATCAAGTAGTTGTGAGGCCAAGGGCAAGACTCTTTATGACTATGGAGTCATGAAGAGTCTGGAGTGATGTGTAAGACAACGTCTTCCGTAAGTTATGGAACTTACGGAAGACGTTGTCTTACACATCAAAGAAACCGCAACTCTAATGCCAAAACTAGAAGGTTAAATTTTGAATGTTATATATCAGATTTATGCAAGATTATTGGCTTTATTAATTCAGACTTTGTTATAAAGGTTATTAAGTTGAATTTAGAGCGGCGGTTGTGGTAAACGAAAATAGTATGCAGTCGAATATGTAGCAGTGATTTGTGGTGTATGTTCCATGATTTGTTATTTATTAACAAGTACTTATATTTCTGAACATGCTCGTATGTTATTTTTAGGGACCAATATTCAGGGCACGATGAATAATTTACCAATATATTTTCATGGAAAAATATTCATAATTTTTAGGATAAGTAACAGACGGAAATAAGGATACGTCTTGTTGTTTATCTACATAAATACTAACATGATAAAATAAAGAATTTGTTTGAACTCGCTAATCTCGAGAAAATTCTTTCTCTAATAGAAAGTTACGCTACCCCTGAGTGCTATATACAGGCTATATTTTATAATAAAACAAAATAGGGACCCCGTAGGAAGAATTTACGCGGACAAACTCATGGTTACAAGCTATTCTGAGACATTAGATTTCATTGTCCCACTGCAGGGCAAAGGCCTCATCTTACACAAATACAGCAGGAGTATCACGATCACCACGCTTGCTGAAGGCGGATTGGCAGTTTTAGAATTATATTTATTGTTACAAGACTCGGTTTCCTCACGGTGTTTAACTTCACCGATGTCAGTGATGTCCAAGATAAACTTAGAAAGTACATTTTGAATTGATAATATCACATTGCTACTTGCCCAGTGTCGAACTTCAGCACATAGAAACATCAAATAAAGCATTATATAATTTGCATAATATCATCTTTTCCAATCGATAGACACCAAAAGACTGATACCCACCATAACCAAAACACACATCATACTAAAAATGTCTGCTCCCATAACATTTCCCATAAGTATAGTAACATTGGGGCACCTCAGCCACCTTCCAAGCGCGGGGTTTATTTATGGGGCTCATAAAACTAGCAATAAACCATGGTAATGAGATAGTGCAAGTTCGCACCCCTATCTTCAAAATGGTTTATGTACCAGCTGATGTTTATGTGAGACTAGGCAGACGTATCAATTTTGTCTCTAAGAGTGTATAGGCTGTGTCTATGTTTCGGGAGGCCTATGTCCAGCAGTGGACGTCGGTCGGTTGATATGATAATGGTGATGAGGCTGTGTCTAATATCATTTAAGTCCAAATTTAGTTAATATTTTTTCAGGACATTAGCTATTTAAAAAAAAAAAGTGGCATTTTAGATTTATATCTTTGCGTTTATGTACGTTTAATTAAACGCATATGATTGATTTTCAATCAATGGGAAGATAACCTCAAAAGGTCACAAGGTCACCGTTCTAGAATGGATCAGAATTGCAAGAGATGTAGATAGGTAGAAGTTTTTGGAGGAGATCTCTGTCGAAGGACAAGCTGTTGTTGGAAAGACCAATCGTCAATTATAAATGTAATTAAAGGCTTATTTCATTTCTTTATTTTTTCTAGACTTTGTACTTAGTAAAAATAAATTATTCATTATGAATTCATGACCCAGCACCCTCATTGAGAACACACTCAGGAATAACAATCCCAGTTTGAGTATACATCAAAATCCATTACGAAATATGTTTGAAAATGTCATCAGCTCGACAGACGGGAAAAGGTTGGGGTAAGTGTTATTGGAATTTCTATTTTTTCCTTTAAGAATTTCTCAGTAGCACCCTGGAATTTGGAAGTTGGTGGTGCAATACCCCCGTGTCCCGAAAAGCATGTAAATTTGTTGGCCCTGCGCCTTATCTCCCGTTGGTGTGTGGGAAGATGAACCTGCGTTTGCGCATATACTTATGCTTGTATTTGGCTAGTCTCCTTTGATATCAGCCGTCGTGACCGAAATTCGTTCGCAAGAAAATTAAGTATTAATTTTACTATCTGCCAGATAGAACGACTTAAACCTATATTATAAAATACAACTACATACATATATATAATCATATATTCCACAAACTCATTTCAGTTTTGCGTTTTCATTACCCCACGCGATGGATTCCTCAAATGAGTGTGAGGTCGTAAACATTTTATTGCTGGCGTTGAACGTGACATTCTTTAGGTTGGCGACCACTGCGATGCTGTGTCCATCTAGTGTGATTGAAAATTTATATACGAATATAAGTCTGACCACATCAGAAACACCACACTGCGCTCGAGAAACCAAATTATTGATGCAGCTCAAAAAGCTGCAAGACTAAAGTGAGACTTGGCAGGCTATGTCTACTAGATTTCGGAGGTCATGCTAAGCGGTGGGCCTCCATATCGCAAGTCTGGAGCCTTGATGCAGTTAGACGGGATCGCAGCAGACCGTAATATGTCATACTAAACTTACAAGTCCAAAATATTGTTAATACAAGTCTGACGAGTATCTTGGAAACATTTTTGAACAAGTAATACAATAAGAAAAAATTAAGTACCCCCGACAGAACAATAAAAATCCCTACGGCAGCTAACAAAAGAGCTGATAACTTTGAAGCGACTGAACCGATTTTGATTTAACATATCTAAGAATCATCGCTAGAAAACCTGCTTTCCAAAAATAAACCGCATTCAAATCGGTTCACCCGTTTAAAAGCTACGGTGCCACAGACAGACACACAGGCACGTCAAACCAATCACACCCCTCTTTTTGACTCGGGGGTTAGAAATAGACAGAGTTTTAAAGCTAACGTAGTGATTTAAATTTTTCCATTAAAAGCTTTGGACTTTGTTTAATTATAATCGATCAGTTCATTTCCAAGATATACTGCGAAACTCAAAAATAAGATAGTCCTACAGGACATAGAACATTTCATTTTGTTTATAAACAAAATGAAATCTTGAAAGTTATCGTATTCACACGACATATAGAGTTATCAAAGTCAAATTTAAATAGTCTTAAATTCAAATTAACGGTTCCAATCTTCACTTGTGGACATTATCTAAATTGCCCGTCTCATATCCGGCCGGGATTATGATTGATGACGTCATATCCTTCCGGTCCTTCGGCCCGAGGGTGCTGTGGTCCTATCATCCCATGATTGGATAGACGTATATGTCCTAGTGGATTTGGGAAATAAAAAAATATGACTCATTTTTCACGAATATAAAATATTGCAATATTCTGTGACTTTTAGTATGACAGTATTCATCTATGTACAGTGTGGTTCGTGGTAGTAAATTAACTATTTTAACAAAGTACTTTATTGCTGTTGAGCTAAACCACAGTATTTCAATAATTAAATTAATTACTTCAAATTAATTCAATATTATTATGCCAAATATGTTACATTACAGTTTAGCAGTAATTTATTCTATGTAATGTAAGTAAAAACTTATGATTGGAATAGCTTTATTTATCGACTTCAAAAAATAGGAGACATTTTAACGTGATTTGGTTAGTTTTGATAGAATTAAACCCTTATTTCTGTAAGAAGAGGACCTACCTCTGCCCTTATAAGAATATTCACATCTCGTCTATGTAACTACTTATAAATATTAATTAAAAACGCTGTTATGATTAACAACCAAATCATCTAAAGTGCTTCAGTTACCCACTTGACAGAATAAATTATTCAGTCTTCATTTATTTTTAGAATTATTCATGATTCAACAAAAAATTAAAATATATTTTTAAAGTTACGAAAACCTATTTTATGTGATCACAGATAAAAAAAGAGTTGAAAAAAAGAGTTGGTAGGGTGGGTTAGGATCAACGGTCGTGCCTTCTGTATATAAGAAGAGGCAGAGAGGACAATAATAGGCTGATATATTTTACACTCATGAGCAATGAGTCATATTTTGTTATTATTTCTTACAATTTTTTTTTTGGTAAAAAAAATCCAGAACTCTAATATTTAACACAAAACAAGCAGGTTACTTACAATCTAAACCCATTGTGATTTCTTAAGTGTAAGCGGCAGAGAAAAACACGAGTGATATACAAAACGAGATTGTTGGCCCGAAGCCCAGATAAAAATAGGAATAAAGGATAATCCCGACTAAGCTCGGGGAAACTTCCCCAATAAACGGTATTAGCTTAAAATTTTATTTTCTTAAAGCATTACTGGGAATGACGATAAATAACATTTCTCTGGTTGTTTTTTAAAAAAAAAACAAAGTTTAGGGTTTTGTTAAACTTAGATGCAATTTTTAAAGGTTTTTTCTAACGACACGCGCAGACAGAACAGCAGTTTTTTTCAGACCAGTATTATTTGTTTAACAAGGAACTAACACTCTATGGTAATAGTGTGTCAAAAACTGCGTGCCTTAATTGCGTATAAGATAGTAAATGCCGACCGATTCATTTTTTTGAATTTTTAAACTTTCTCCTGTATCGTGGGTGAGATTACAAACATATAAATTCACACACACAAATAACCAGACCCCGAAACAAATATTTGTGGCCTCTACAAATATTTGTTCCGTGAATCGAATCCGGGACATGCAGTGGTGAGAGAGACTAAACTAGGCCTATAAATAGTTAGAAGATGATAAGAGTCTGTAGGAACTAATAAATCCAACATAATATACTCAATTTATAATAATTCCACTCAAAATAAGAAATATAAGGGTCAACAAAAACCATCGGACCTTTGCCATTTTTAAAATGTGTACATAAGGACCAATAAAAATAAATGCCTTCATAAAGCCCTAATTACTTCCATAAAGATCTTAATTGTCAATTTAAATGTTTAATAAAACGAAAGGACCAATTTCATTTTATTCTGATAGGTTCGTCTCCTATCACGTAGGCCTAATAAACTGTTACTGGTACCTAGGATTATTACACTTGTCAGACCCGTCTGGGTCGCAACGGTGCTTAGGTAGACATATTTTTTAATCCCAAGTCGTTTTCTTTTAGCCTACGGACATCAATTTTCGTCTAGACATTACAATTTCATACGTAAGGACCACCAAAAACAAACTCATAAAATATATTGAATATTACATTAAATTCGGATACATTGAAGGTATTCTTGACAACTTTAACAAACCTGAACAATACTAAAACAGTAACAGGCATCAAAATGTGTAAACGAGCCTTCGTATACTCTAAAAAAATACGTCACTTCACAATTTTTTTCCGCACACAATCTCTCCAAAAAATCTTCCTAATGAACGCTTGGTTTTCCAACAGAATTCTGTGTAAGCCGAAATATATCGCCACGGCACTACACTAATATGACAAAACCGCTGTGCGAGGACACGGTGTCGTAATTTTTAAGGATTTGCCAGCAGGCACTTATCACGCGCTGTCTGTTGAGATTAGACTGGAGTGGAGGGTCCTAAATTGGCGGGAATATTTTAGAAGAAGATTTTATATTTAGAATGATTAGGAGTTGTGTGCATGGATGTGAAGGTATGGCTGTATCATGTACCGGCTTTTTTGTACGAATCATTAATTTCCCCGTCGAGTGTTAACGGTTGTTTCATCTGCCTTATATTCTACATAATTGCCAGTGCCTACACTACATGTGTATGGTACAGGTTGGTAATTAGTCGATACTAATAATTATTATGAGGTGGTAAATATGTTTGCTTATGGTTTGTGAGATAATCTCTGTAAGTATGGGTCTGATAACAATAATTCTTTCACTGATAGAACCATTGTTTAGAGTCATAACTTATGTTTTATGTTACACTCCTATACAGACAAATTCGTGTAAAGAAGCTAGTATTTCATGTAGATGGGCTAATATGAAAACGAGCGTGATTTTAGACAAAATATGCATTGATCAGTTTACTTGTATAATAAAAGTATACGAGGACTTTATTTTAATAGAGAAAATCAAAGTCGCACATGAACAGTTCCGTACCACCGTGAGTACAATACAAATAATTAACAATAATATGTTGTTAAAGCGGCCACACGCTCTGTGAAAATGTATAATGTTTATCTATTACTATTCTTGTAATATAGCCCGCTAACAGACAGACGGAGGTACTACCATAATGATCGGGTCACCTAGACACCCATCAAGTGCGGAACCATTCAAAAAACTTAGACAGTCAAACAGTTAAACTAGCAACTCCAAACTTTAAACCCTCCGCTGCTCTCAAAGCCCACCAATATAAATAAGAGGCTTTATCTAAGGATTATCTCTTTAAGAATTGCGTTTTCCCCGGTACGAACAGGTCTGAACAAATATGACGATGAGGTCGCTCTGTCTTCTCGACTTAGAGGGCAAAAACTTTGGGGCCGTTGGGCTTTGTTACACATTTGGGTGTTTTAGGACTTTTTGATGTCAAAAGTAGGAATAGCTTTAGAATTGAATAATAATAATAAAGAAAAGTCGTTTCCCGTCGCCTATTCCTTTGTGAGCTTAGATCTTTTTATGCGGTTTTCATTAATAGATAGAGTGATTCAAGGGGAACGATTATATATAAAAAAACATCACGCTACAGTCAACGGGAGCGGAGAAATGACCAACGACGCGGTGACACCGCGGAAAATATAGCTAGTAATAATAGACGCTGCTTGGCCTTGTTGTAGCTTCATTGGCTGCCCGCCCCCCTTCACCCCGCCGCGTTCCATTCCACGTTACTCACTTAACAAGCCTACTTAAAACCCAAGGCCAACAAATTCCCTTACACGCAAGCATTCGTAGATTTTCATCTACACACCCCTACAACTACCCGAACTCAAACTACTTAAACCTATCATAGGAGACAGTTATAATTTATGCAAGGCTCACAGCGTTCAGTCGTGGGGGTGAAAATGTGAATTATTGCACACCCCTTGTGTAAAGGATGTTAGATGTAGGTATTTGGATTCTGGCACATTTGACCAGACGGTTGTCAAGATTAATTTATAACCCATTTTAGGGTAATGACGTTTGGTTAGTGACAGAATGAGGGGGAATAAAATTTATCTTGATTTTATTCGTGTTGGTGAGGATTTTAAATCAAAATGTCCTTTTTTGTGAAATTCTATTCTGTAAAGTAAGTTTGAGGTGAGCTGTCAATCTTAAAAACACGTGGAAGCATTTTAATGGTGCAGTTTTATATTCATCAGGATTAATGTTTTAATGCTCGGAAAATTTCACAGTCAATTTGCTAAACGTCAACACTTTAAATAGTACCACAGTTAATGTTTCTCCTGCTTCAGTCTACCTTAAAAAATTGAACATCTAGCATTGGGCAAAAGCATTAAAAGTATTCATTTCCGATTATGAATTAAAATCTACCTCTTCTTGAAATTTTCGTGGACATCGCTGGCGTCGATAAAGGAAGAAATGAGGAAACCTGGATGTATAAAAAACGCAAGTACAAAATCGCCAATCTGCCTTGCGCAAGCGTGGTGGTCAATGTGCATGTCTTCTCTGTATGGAGAGAGGCCTTTGCCCTACAGTGGGACAGTAAAATACTGGTATTTCTTATTCTGTACAACATAATGACGTTGCATTATTTGCTACACAAAAGAAAGGAAAAGCCTTCAATGTTTAATGAAGTTTAAAATTACATAGCAAATTTCGAAATTTTCCAAATTATTTTTCAAACACCTAGAAAACGTTTTTGGTACATATCACCAACCAAGCTACCTATTTACTTCATTATCATAAGCCAACCATGAAAAACGTGTTAAAATGTGGGTAGTATGACGTGGAAGTATTTAAATTGCCTAGCAACAGCGATAACACCTCGGATATTTATTAATGAGAGTTTCACTAATTATAATTTAAAATATGTAAAGTTTCCCCTTATGCGTTGCCACGCGAAGTAATATATAAGTGGAGAACGTGTTTGATGAGGTGAGGTTATTATGACAGTTTATGTAATGTGATTAACATAGCGTTGAAAGGGGAAGCTTACATGTGACTTAGCTACTGTACCTATTGCCTTTTATAACTGTAATAATAAACTGTGTAAAATTTGGACTTCATAATTATTTTTTGAGACGATGGTCGTGCATAGTTTTGATCAACACGTAGATTGTATTAAAACGTCTTGATTGGGCCAGAATGAACAACAGGCTGTTAAAAGCTTATCACTAGTAATATTTTAATGAGAAGTTTTTTTGGAAGGGGGTAATCTCGGGAAGTACTGTTCTGATTATAAAAAAAATAAGTGTGTTTTAAATATTATTATCATTATTTAACTACCACGCGAATGGAGTCGTAGATAGTAGCTAGTTTAGGATTAAATTAGAAGGACACAACGTGACAAAATGTGGTACACAAATAAATGCTTCGAATGGTCCTTACATACATAAAACGGATGCCTTGTAAATCAACTCTTCTAAAGAAAGGAAGGTAAATATACGAGCGCATCGTCCAATTACAAATCCATCTGATATGACATAAATCAGACCACAATCGAACCGGTCGTCGCACGGTGAGAAAAAATAAAATTTATTCGACGGTCCACCGCAAATGTTGGGAGTCATACTTGGCGGGAGTTAAGAGAGGCAGCGGATGGGAGGACCAAAATTTATAATTAACTGCTAACTTTTAGAAACGATCGGAATCTAATCTCAGTCTCCATCTGGGAAAAATGCCTCTAATTTACGCTTTTTTTTTGACTTTGATTGTCATCACAATGAGATTGTGCCTAGATTTTCAACATTTTTATATAGTAGAAATGGCCTTCAGGTCTGGCCATAACTTTTGAGTCTATTGTATCTTTAAAAAAATGTAGATACAAGTATGAGAACAATGTAGATTAGGATTATCTGGGAAAGAACTACATTATGTTTTTATACATTGGTAAATACTATCATCAGAGTCTCTTTCCAAAAAGGTAGTTGTTAAAATCTTTTACCACTATAGCAAAACGGGTTCAATAATGAGTTTCATAATCATCAGCATCGAAAAAGAGTCAGCTATTCCTCCTAAAAATTGGACCAAACAACTCAAGACCAGGGGAGACGCGGCATAAATCAACCATCCGATGGGTAGGCCGAATGAAATGTGGTATGTAAATCCTATCCCCCTAATATTGGGAGGGGATGAATTATAGTCAGGTTATCCTGCCGTCCATTGTGAATTTTACTCCGGTTCTAAGATATGTACCGAATGTGTGTCAGAGAGGTGATTTATACTCGTCCAATTGCAAGTGGTCTGTTTTTTGGCGGCCATTTTAGATATGAGAATCATCGTGATTGGTTGTTTTTGGGTACGGATGTAATAGTGCTGAATGGTTTTTGTTTTTGCTCTGCAGGTTGTTGAAAGGCGGTAAATAAGGGTAAGGTTTTTGAAATCGAATCTGTTGTTAGCTATTATTATTTGTAGACACAAATTTTAGCCAGTTTAACTTTGCCTGATGCCATTTTGAATACATTCCTTAAAAACCAAGTATATTATCATTGCATTTTTTTATCAAACGCCTTGAATATAACCTTCACCAGAGTTCGATTACAACCAAAACTCGTGCATAACATTATGCCACCAACGTGTTAGAGCCAGGAGAAACTAATATTGCTATAATTATGTTTTTTTTTTACAAAAACAGATTTAAACTAAACTTTCAACTACTCCCATGACTTTTGTACTGTTGGATGCACCAATAAGCACAATATTTTGCATTCTAAATAGTAGTTTATCATCAAAGTAAAAAACAGTTTTCCAGCAATCATTATTGTTAGATTTGATGACCAGTATGCGCAGTTAACGTAAATGTGATGTGTGCTTTTTTACGCTCCGTATTATCATATTTATTTAAATGTACGTAGCCAATACAGATACGAGTAAATACGGCCTCGCAGTAAAAATATATTGCATGTTATCATTACGATACGAAAACGGCTTTTATTTCAAATAAAACTATCCGTAAACATCGGAGCGAACCTTCATATATTTTATTTCAAACGTTTTTCTTAAACAACGGGTTTTCCATCGTTGTACCTAATAAAAGACAAATAACCTCTGATAATAAACGGAACATAGTTCACAGTAAAACAAACCAAATATTTATTGAGATCGAAACGAGCGAAACCGCGGGATAAAACAGTATAACAATAAAAGTCAAGTTTTATTATGATTTAGTACATTCGTAGCTATATGACCCGCATTCACCAGACCGATATAACTTGACCCACAAACACATAAACAATGCTTAAGCTCAAAGCTCAAGACATATTGGTACTGCATGTCATGTCCTCGGATAACAATCTTAAGCTGTACACCTTGATTCAACTCTGATCCTTTAACTTAAAGGTGATTTTGGCTTGGACTTCTTATCGAAATAAAGTTGTTGCCATCGTCACGTATGCTATTATGTTCATGATTACAGTTCGCATAATGAGGGTAGGTGTAATTTCGTGACGTCATCGGCATATTGATGCGGATAACTTTTTAAGGGTACATTTGCATGCCGATCCAGGAGGAATTAAGGCAATGGATTAGGGCTTATCTCCATAAGGACTACTTTAGGTACACTAAGACGTTCTAGGCATGCTAATATCCCCATTGCTATCTTAAGTCTATTTCAAATTCGAAGTCCAGTTAAATTTAATGGATAATCGAATTTCTCTATAGTACTCAAAAAACTACGTTTGGTAATTGGAAATATACTTCTGAAGTCTCCTAGCAGATTTTCTATTAAGCTAAGTGTGTAGTCAAAGCCTAGTCATGTATTTCAATTAGCCCATTGCAGGAGACGTTTGGAAGTCATCAAGAGAAAAATAAATATCTAAATGTCCCCTCCAAAAAGATAGTTTCTTATGAAGAAGAAATGGCAAGAAACTACATACCTACTCTTTAAAAAATATGTTATAATCATTTTTACAGGTACATTGGTTGGTAAGTCCATGATATACCTCATAAAGGGAAGTCAATTCTGGGGAGAATGGTTCCATGAAGCCAAGAACCCCCCGATCGAGAACTGCAAGTCTATGTATAGTAGCTAGATCAATCTATATGTGTGTACTAAGTTTTAGGTGGGATGACAGCTCACTTCACCTAAATTTTACCGAGCTAGATTTATTTAGAATAGACCAGTTGTTTTCGTGAATATTTTCACGGCAAGTGCTCCCACTATCTCGTTTTGCTTTCAACATAAACAGAGGCACGTGAACTGTATCTCTAACAAATGGCGTTTGATATCAACTTCCCATTGACTATTACAAATCTTCATTTCACTAAAATTTGGCTGAGCGGTAACTTGATACCAAGAAAGGCTCTAAATGGATCTACATAATCTGTTCGAAGAAACAAAGCTTCTGTAGGTTGTCTCTGGAGATTGTTCTTAGAGTTTTATGTTTAACATTTTTGTTTTAAAATGTTATCTGTACTAATATAATAAAGCTGAAGTGGATTTTTGTTTGTTTAAACGCGCTAATGTCTGAAACTACCAGTCGGATTGGAAAAAATCTTTTTGTATAAAAAGATTCATTAATGAGAAATAGTACAGGCTATAACTGCCCCGTTAGTCTCGTGGTCGCAAGCGGGTCTGATGAGCACGGTGTTATTATGTTTTTTTATTACGATTTTCTCAGCAGCAGCCCAGAGTGTGGAAATTTGTGGTGTGAGACCCCCGTGCCTCGGAAAGCACATAAAGTCATTGGTCTCGGCTGTCATTCGTAGATCTTTGACAGTCGTTATGGATAGTCAGAAGCCAGTGAGTCTGATAACTAGTCTTACCAACAGGTATCGTGTTGGTCAGATAGGCAGTCGCTCCATGTAAAATACTGATATGTAACTGCATCCGGTTAGACTGGCAGCCGACCCCAAAAAATAATTCGGAAAAGGCTAAATAGATGATGAGTGCAGGCTATTTATAACATCACGCTTCGACGGGACGACGGAAGCGGAGCAGTAACTAAACGCGGATCCAAAGGCCACACTCACGAAGTCCCGGGCAGACTGAAGATAGTAACAAATTTCCAACAGACTCAAATAATTACGTTCCTATGTTTAATTCCAAGTATTCATAAATCGTTTAAAAGGCATTTGCCAAAGTATTTCTCAGCTCAAACAAAGGGCGACTTTTAATCATAGCTACCAGGGCAACAGAAATATATAAAGACTATAGTATACAAAATACTGTCGTCCGCTCTGTGTAGGAGACACAAAAAATCAAAAAGTTTTTAATTCTTCGTTGCTAAGTTGTGTCTTCTTTCAACTGTATTGTTCAGGCTGCTACTTACACCGAAGCTTAATAAAATATTTTATAGGGCTACAGAATTCTTGCAAAATAATCTTGTGCGCTGTAATCACTGAGAAACTGGCCAAAGTGGAGGACTTGGACGGAAATTGAATTTCTTTTACAGAACGGAATGAAGATAGAAAAATGTGTTTATCTTGGTGAAGGTAGGTTTTATATTTTGTTGAGTGATATTGCTTATCTTATTCATGCAAGGCAGTAGAAATATCGACAATGCAGTTAGATTTTCATTCATAAAAATTGCTATATTCCGATTGCCACAATCTTTTTCTCAAATATTTAGTATATACAAAATGTATTATACACTTGTTGTACACAGATTTTCAAAACCTTTACATTTTTCGTCTTTCTTTGATATGACGATAGATATCAATTAACTAAATTATTACAAACTACTCAATGAAACTGTAAGGTACAAGTTAAAAACTACTGCGCAAAACAGAGAATGGCCAATATTGATTTGTTAAAGTCATTTATAATTTATGCGTTCAATTTGTTGCGACTCCACTAAAATTCCATTTCATAATATTACAATTCGGTGTAACATAAAGCCAAGCGTCTCAGCTAAATATCCGAGATTACTCATAATTCGAGCCGGAGTTAGTTCGGATCCTGTCGAATATTCTTTCACCACCCCCGGGGTAATTGGGGGAAGACGGGGGAATTAATGGAATTATTAGAGCAAAGTCTTTGGGAATTATTCAATTAAGTATATCACGATTTCTGTTCGATTGAATGTGAAAATTTTTGGGAGTTATTATTGAAACTTTGTTCTCAACTTTTTCTGTGGGGGCTTTTATTGATTCTTTAAGTAGTCACTGCTGTTTTTATTATTCATGTATCTATATTTAACTATATACTGAAAAAAGCTTTTTGATTTTTGTTTAAATACTTATCTCTGGAACTCCCAGTCGGATTGGAAAAATTGTAATTGTAAATGATAGTCAAATTCATAAGGAATAGTATAATCTATATAACATTACGAATTCGCGAGCAGATCATTCATTTCAATTTAAAAAATTACCACGAAATAATTCAAAATTATGAACTGCCTTTTTTTCCTTTTTTTTTTTTTTGGGGGTGGGAAATCATCAAACTGCCTAAATCTTAACATTGACCCTTTCTGAACCATAAGACCAAAAACGTTGTGCAATTTGTTTACCAAAGACGTAGGTACTTAGTGAAGGATATAAAAAATGTCTTCCAAAAATTCATAATCACAGATAAAGAAAGATTAATTTCACCACTAGCTCCCCTTAAACCGGGGGACTCAGATTTAATTTCAACTTTCCCCTTATCTCGATACAGCGTGATAAGGAATTTAATTAAGTTTACAAACAAGTAATTTTTTATTACAGTTTTTGAGATTTGTTGTCCTCGGACCAGTGGATTTGTAATTTAGATTTTCAATTAAAATTTTTAAGGGTTCTTGGGAAAATATTTTTTCCATGGTTTTAGTTGGAGATTTGGAGATCTCTGTCAGATTAACAAATAGCCAAGACTTTATAATATCATTAGAGGCTATACCTATTTATTTATTTATTTCTATTTTAAGCCAAAAATGGGACAAAAGCGAACTTAATGCCCTACGCATTCTCTAAAAATTAACCGAAGGTGGTGAGAAGATAACATGCCAGGTGAAAATTACAGTACGAGTGTAAAACAATAAAATTTTGAATGAAATTAAAAGTGAAAAAAGCATGTATAGGTTTACCCTATTAAGGTTAAAAGTATGCGCGGCAGACAGAGGGGCCAACAAACACACAGATGGCGTAGGCTTAGTAGGTAATAAGGTGCCTTTGGCGCCCATTAAGAACAGAAGTAAAAAAAACAATAGTAATAAGAAAGTATTACATGGTAAATGTTAATTTCATTTGTTCTTGGGTTCGATTCCCAGGTCCAGCAAAAAGTATAAATGGGTTTTTCTATGAAATTCTCAGTAGCAGCTCGGAGTTAGGATTTGTGCCCGATTAATGGCAATAGGCTCGCCCCCTATTACATGGGACCTAAACATACCGGCGAACTGTGGGTGTACATTGTTACACCTCTACCTAACCCTTCGGGGAATACAGGCGTGATGGTATGTATGTAGTAAATGTTCATGGGCTCAAAAGACAAATAATGTTGAGTTGCCTCTAATAATAGAACTTTTGTGATTAATAACAAAGTTCGCGTGAATTGGTCGAGGTAAAGGAAATGTTTTGAACCGTTTTTAGATTACTTGATTTGTTACTTTTTTTTTTAAATAACTCAACTAAAATAACAGTTTTTAAATCCATATTATGTCGCTGAATATTATACAGCTTAGATTGAGATATTTTCAAATTAAATATTCCTCTAGAACCTAAGAGATGAATTACCATCACGCCTGTATTCCCCGAAGGGTAAGGCAGAGGTTTAACAATGTACACCCACAGTTGGCCGGTATGTTTAGGTCCCATGTAATACGGGGCGAGCCTATTGCCATTAACCGGGCACAAATCCTAACTTCGAGCTGCTACTGCGAATTTCATAGAAAAACCCAATAACACTTTTTGCTCGACATGGGAATGGAACCCAAGACCTCTAGCGTAGCAGTCGCTCTTAGGACCACTAGGCCAACGAGGCAGTTAAGAGATGAATTGGTGTTAACTATTCAACTATTATAGCAACACTTTCATTGATTGTTGATTGTTCAGTGAATATTATTCAACTAATCACAAAACTATTATCAGATATCAAATCTCATGCCAAACATCTTCATTAATGGTTTAATAATAGACTGTTAATCAAGAAATCACATGACTATCAGGTTTCACAGTAACCTAATTAACGGAAGACCTGCACAGATTTCTGAAAACCGTTAATTAGAATTTAGCATAACAATATAATTAATCAGATAGTCGTTGATAAAGTCTATCTAAAAATAGTCATTGGGTTTAACGCTACATAAAATATTTGCTAATTAACATACCAACAATGGTATGAACATTATAAATGATTGTATTGCATGTAACAATCTGAACTGTTTTAATTTGTTTAGTTCCGTGATATAGTATGAACAATGCTTTTAAACGATGTCATGATAAAGCGACATTTATTTTGTTTGTGTAATGAGTGTAGGCAATAATGTTAAGACGTAAATGTAATATGTTTTGACGGTAAGTACAGTAGCTTCGATTTTATGTTAAGCGAAGATTCTGAAGTTACAAGCTAGATCGACATCTTAGAGAGATCGACAGCTTGTTTCACCCTACTTGATAAGTTATTTTAATTAGATAAACAAATTCTCTTTTAAAATCTTAGTAGTAACAATAAAACAATTCTTTTTTTGAAATCTTAACCCTGCTTCTCCAGAAAAGCAGAGTTAACCGCAGCGACCGCGAAGGTCGAGGAGTCCCGGAGAAACGATTCAACTGTCTTGGACCCCGCAACGAAATTAATCAGAAAAGTGCAGCGGAGTAGTTAAACAAAAACAAATAATATCAACCTATTATTGTCTCACTGCAGGGTAAAGGCCTCCTAGCGGATTGGCGATTTCAGTCTTATACTAATTAAAATTCCAGGTTTCTTCATGACAACAAAAATAAACCATAAACTCCACTTCCCACCATATCAAGCAGGAGACAGAACAGAAGAGAGGCCAACAGACACAAAGGGACATTTACAACTGCGAACAATAACAATGTGGCAAATCTACAGCTCCACAAAAATAAATACAGAAAAAGGTAATTTACACCTGCCGGCACGAGCACGCGACGACTGCGTCCCGACCGAGTCACGTATCGGTTTAACCCAGGCTTCGAGTTGCGAACTACGATCCCGAACTCCATAGAGCTAGGATTATAGGATTTGCTATTGTCGACGTGTTACCAACTTGGAAAAAGCGGTAAGCCGGCGACGGGGACACGAGTTTTTCGTGTTAAAGTCGGAATATGGTTCTATTTTTCCATGAAACAGAATGAAGGGAGAATATTAACGTGACATTAATTTTTTCTGTAAATAACAGAGGTTTTTCGATTTTGTACCGACTGTTTTTAAAAATAAGATTGATATTTCCTTGAACTGCCCCGTTGGTCTCCTGGTCGCAAGCGCGACTGATGAGCGTGGGGTCCCGAGTTCGATTCCCAGGTCAAGCAAAAAGCGTTGTTGGGTTTTTCCATTAGGATTTGCTCAGTAGCAGCCCGGAGTTTGGAAGTTGGTGGTGTGAGACCCCCGTGCCTCGGAAAGTACGTAAAGCCGTTGGTCCCGGCTGTCATTCATTGATCTTTGACAGTCGTTACGGATAGTCAGAAGCCAGGAAGTCTGCCAACCAGTCTAACCAAGAGGTATCGTGTTGCCCAGTTACTGGGTTGTAGAGGTCAGATAGGCGGTCGCTCCATGTAAAACACTGGTACTCAGGTGTATTCGGTTGGACTAGAAGCCGACCCCAACATAGTTGGGAAAAGGCTAAGTAGATGATGATGATGATATTTCTTTGAAAGTTGAGGATTGTTGTGAGGTGCATTTATGGTGCAACAAAAAAGTTCTAGGATTTCTATTTCAATAAAAAGTAGCCTATGTCCTTTCTTGGGGTTTAAACTTACCCCGTACCAAATTTTATTAAAATTGGTTCAGTGGTATAGTTGTGAAAGCGTGACAGACAGACAGACTGACATTCGCATTTATTATAATATGTATGGATAGAGTAATTGGTTTAGTTTTCTTAAAGAGAACCAACCCACGCCAAAACGTCTTCCATTTTATGAAGTAATTATACTAATTTTAAATAATTCACGTTGATTAATAAATCTATGCCAAGCATAAGTTTTTTGAGACAAACATTGAACTGTTATTGCTGGATAATGTTGATTTAATATTGCTGGATAATATTTGGCATTTTAAATTAGTTTGACGAACTAATTAATTTAGTTAAAAGGAGTTTGTGGCTTAGATTCTTTTGGCTAAACTAAACATAATTAGAAGTGAGTTGTATGGTCACAGGACATTTTTGTAAAATTGGCCAATTTTAATAATAGGTGTAAGTATGTACTTATCTTACCCCTGGAGGAATTATTTAAATTCTCTCAAATAATATATCTTTTTAACAATGTTTAAAACGAAGTAAACTATTCAAAAAATAAATAATAATAATGGCGCAGTGGTTGAGTCGCCCGCCTCGGTTGCATAAGATCGTGGGTTCGATAAAAGGCAAGTAACTATGTGACTTTTTCAATTCTTAATGTATTTTCTAAGTTTATCTTGGACATCACTGACATCGGCGAAGAAAAACATCGTGAGGAAACAAGGGGCTCAAAATTAACATAAGTCTGAAATTGTCAATCCGCCTTGAGCACGCGTATTGATATGCTCGTACCTTCTCTGTACAAGGAGAGGCCTTTGTCCTGCAGTAGGACAGTAATGGGCTAGTATTATTTTACATAATCATATGCAATCGACAGCAACTAAAAACTACGTAACTCATTAGTTCCTTGTAAATTATTCAAGAAATAACCATAATTTGAACAATAAATATTAATTATTAATGTTTGTTTTGCGTGTAGTAATCTGAACAGCTCGCTTACTTACGTGTGTCAAACAAGGTAAGGGTTTAATAAGGTGTAATTAAATAGAATTGCATTCTGACGTGAAAGTTGCACGCTTTGACGTGGCGTGACGTGACGTATCGAGGCGTATTTAAAGTCATCGCTCATTGTAACAGCGCGGCTTCGATGCAGAAAGCGATACAAAATTTCGCCATTTAATTTATTGCTTTAAATCGTGTGCGCTTAAGTAAGTTTTGTCATTTTTATTAATATCTTAAAGTACTTAGACCAACAGCGTATACCTTAACTGTTAGTACAGTAATCCTCATACTGTGTTACTTCTAATGTATATGTTACCGAAAATTAAATGTATGAAACCTAGGAAATGTATGCCATTCCGAGCTTACTTAGGAAATGTGTAAAATAATAATTGTATATAATTTCGAGATTATACTAGGAAATATATAACATAGCATTCACATAATTACTTAAGACAAGATAACGACACTGGCAAGATGATGACTGCCTCGTTAGCCTAGTGGTCCTAAGCGGGACCGCTGCGCTAGAGGTCTTGGGTTCGATTCCCAGGTCTTGCAAAGTGTTATTGGGTTTCTCAATGAAGTTTTCAGTAGCAGCGCGGAGTTAGGATTTGTATCCGGTTAATGGCAATAGACTCGCTCTCATTACATGGGACCTAAACATACCGCATACAACATACCATACACCTCTGCCCAACCCTTCGGGAAATACAGGCGTCATGGTGACAATATTATAGTAGTATTGATGCAGAGTACATTGTATTCACGTGTAATCCTGTTTGATCCCGTGTACAAAATATTGTTTTGATTTTAATTTTCATTTCAACGACATGTCGACGTGTAGCACGGTATTATTTTGCAAGCATTGTACCGCCCGCATTCGTCAAAAACACACAACACCATACAGTCGCCAACGAAAGCGTCCAAACATTCATTTAATTTCACCCCCACCACAAAGAACTTCAAAAATGGCGGCTACGTTCGAAATTCGAAACCGACGGCTCCCTAATCCAATGACTTTCAACTAGCCAGTATTACGGCACAGAACTCCGTATAAAGGATCCAAATTACCCCCAAATGGGGGATGTAATCGATTTTTCTTTGCCTACCCTCAATTAGCCGTATCTGGCGTGTGGATGTATCAATTGCAGGTACCGTTCGCAGAACTGTTGGAAGGGGAGTTTTGTGAATAAGAATATTATGATATATATTTCTTATAACAATTTTATTTACAAAGCCTCCCTTTATTATTTATTACAGAAATATTTGGGAAGTTCTTTTTTGCTGCATTGTGTACAACAATTTATGTAATTTTGGAATAATCCGCGAGGTAAAAAAGCTAAATTTATATATAGTAAGACAATTTCACTTTGACAATTCAAAAGTGTCTGTAAATGATTTATTTTATTTAGTTGCTTTGACTTTGATTTTACAAGAATATTATCTTTAAGACAACCGTTAAACCACCCTTAATATAATCACACTGAGCCAATTCTGTGATTTGAGGAAATCACAGAATTGGCTCAGTGTGATTATATTAAGGGTGGTTTAAGGGGAGCTCTTTGATCATTGCTTATTGTATGTGTGAGGACACATACAATAAGCAATGATCAAAGAGCTGTTTTTTAAATCGATTTCTATAAAAAAGGGTACATAAATAATTTAAGTCGGCCTATTTATGTTGTTAACGGTACATACCGGCGCACCTAATTGCACTTCGATTGTCCGAACAAGGTAGCACTTAATTTAGCGCCCACGTTACGGGCACGATACGACACCAACAATTCACTTGTAGACTCTCGAAAGAAAATACTTAGAATATAAAAAATAAACTTAGACCCTAGCGTATTTAAATATTAATTTCATTTTGTTCTGAACTTGTTAAAGATTGTAGTATGAATTTCATATTTTCTGGAAATTTTGTGATTTATTTTTAACTAGGAACCACAAATCTAGCAGTAGTAGAGCTCTTTGTGAAGGAGCTCGTTTGAGGCAGTACTACCACCATACCTTTTTTGCCACAAAGCAGCTTTGCCGTGTTCCTGTTTGGAGATTATGGATGCTGGTGTAATTACAGGCACATGAACCATTTCAACTTTGTCGCTGGGATGGCAACGCATCTGCAAAGCCTCTGGTATTGCAGATGTCTATAGGCAGCAGTGACCACTTAACATCAGATGGGCCGACGGCTTGTTTGCCATCCAATGATACAAAAAATAAAGTTTTTCATAAATGGTCACCGTATAATTATGTGAACTTTACGTAACTTTACCTTTCGTCTTACGTTTTCACATTTCTACTGTATTGCTACATATCCAAGTATTTAATTGGTATTTCAGTATGCTTGTTTGATATAAGACAAATCATATTAAATGAGAATTGGTCGCAGACACTAAATATTTCCAATAGCTATATATAAAGCTTACCTGTACAGTTATCAACACAATCGTCGTTGAGTTTCGCGAGATTGCCACTTTATCAAACATAGTACTCTCAACGCTCAACGTGTTGTTGACTGTACCAGGTGATTCGATTGCAAGATGAAGGTAGTTTTAAAATAGGAATGGTCAAGTGTAATTCTCTTTTAATAATATCAGGCCTCTTCTCCAGTTTCCTCACGATGTTTGCCATCAACGATATAAATGATGTCCAAGATAAACATGGGAAGAACATTACCAATTCTTCATAAAGCCGCAAAGGTACATGTGCGTCCGGGATACGAACCAACAACCACGTACATGAGAGTTAACGTGCCTTAACCACTGGGCAATCACGATATTATATACTATTATTTTTTAACTTTAAAATAATAATATGTATCCTGTAAACGTCACAATATATTATCTTTCCCCATAAAGAGAAGAATTCATCTTATGTCCTGTTCCTAAGGACCAAAAACTTTTCCCTGCCAATCTTAACTTTTTAAATTGCTATCCGGTCCTTTGAAATGATTTAGTGCCTACACTTTTTTCCTTGTGAACGAATTATAGCTACCTGCTAGAAACTATGGTTTCCCATTTTGGTTTATAATTTTTTTTTATAGTCTATTCTAATCTCAAAATCGAAAGAATAACATTTTGTTTGGTGACAGCTTGTATACAAAACAATAGTACCCGCCAAAATCCATACTTATTATTAAATCGTAACAAAGTCGAAGTCTGTACATTTAATATTCATTTTGAAAATAAAGTAATAGCTCCGACGTCTGGGAATGAGTCTTATGTCGAAATTTTGTTTTTAGAATTTCTGTCTATGTATTTGTGAGCGATAACCGATTATTTATTCAAAAAAATAGACTTTAGAAAGAATAAGGTATTAAAGCCGCAGTCACATAAGGCCTCTTCACATACAGAGAAGGCACAAGCATTGATCACCACGCTTGTTAAAAGCCTATTGCAGTTAGTCGTATTTGGCCGGTAAAGACAACCAATAACGATCAGTTAGATATAGGAACAGACATAACTCCTAGCTAAAACAAGATGCTATCACGTGTTTATAGCCTGTGCTTCAGTGATGTAGGTACACGATCTCATTAAGATTATCTGACTGAATTATTACCTGTTTATGTTATTACGCTGTGTTTGGACTAGATCGTGCTCGTAATGATGTTATACAGGCAAATTAACTATTATTAGTGTCACACAAACTTGACTATTATTGTTAACTAGTGTGACATTGTCATGACTTAATAGAGGCTTTTGATTGCGCCTTTGACTGTCCCTTTGGTGAGAGTGGGAGAGTGGGGTTCTAGATTCAAATCTCAGGTTAGGCAAACTCCTATTGGATTTTTCCATTAGAAATTTCTTCTTTCTAGAGTTTTGAAGTTGGTAAGTAAGCAAAAAGTACATGAAGCTTTTAGCCTTGCATCTGTTTTCTTCTCAGTTCATTTCGATTGTCGTCCTATCGGTTAAGAGAGTGAGGGACGAGTAAGTAACACTGTGCGCTATAATATCTTTTGCATGTTTAGCTAATTTCCATTAAGATTAGCCGCAGTGACCGAAATTCGGTCCGGAGAATATTATTAGAGCGCTTCGTGTAAAGAATTCGTCTCTTAAAATAGCTATTTTAGCCGGTAAACAGCATTGTTTCGTTCCGGTTTAAAAGGTATGGGTGCCGATGAAAATTAACCCTTTTATGTGGTTACCGGTAACGTTAGGCAACCCCTCTTTCCATAATAATATGGTTTTTGTAAAGGGGGATATAGATTTTGTAATGCATGTTTATCGTATGTGTTGATTGCTAATATTCAATTCATACGTCTGTTAGTTATCGTAGTGATATCTGTACTGAGAGTCTATTAAAATGAATTAATTATATTTGTTTATAATTTATAAATTTTGTTTTTCCAAAACTAAACCCATCTGGTATTTTGTCATTTTTTTACAAATTACAAAGTACAGTTGAGTAAACAAGAAAATAAAGGCTTAAAAATTAGCAATCCCCTCGTCACAAACGCGGGTCTTTCTGTCCGAACTCGGACAATAGCCACGACGTCATACACAATTCAAGGCCTCACATATTTGGCAGGAGCCGGAAATACATAAAAGTAGAACGTGACACAGAAGTTGAATATCCTGAAAGTTGGTTGGAACCAGGAATTGTGAAAGAAAAACGTAGGTCTGCATACGTAGACACACATTTTAGTTCAATTACTTAACCTTAAAAATGTTTATATCTACACTAAGACTCGAAGGACCAAACAAAAGATACCCCTATCGTGTCTAGTACATATACACATATCAAGTCATATAACAAGATAATAGTACCCCGAAGGCTATAACTGGGTATTAGGATTTATGGAGTCCCTTTCGGACCTTCTTGGACAATGTTTAAACAAAATATGTCCGCTTGTAAAATGACTAAGCGTGTTTATTTCGTGTTATTTGTCCTGTGAGTTCCTAAGTTCAAGCTTCTGACTTTAGTTGGTGATGTCTACTGCGTTCCCTTTCAAAATTCGAAATAACAGTTACTTTACACGGCTGTTATTACGAATTTCGAAGAGGGCGGTAGTGTTGCCACCATTGAAAAATAACATAGTCAGTACGCTGAGTTGTAGGTATCTACTATTAGCAAATAATATACCCACATCACCATTTCGTTAAGTACATGTATTATAAATACTCTGTAAAACCAGACTGACCTTGTTATATTTTGGTTTGACAATAGATGGTAATTAATTCAGAAAAGGAAAAGTTTTGTACGTCATTGTACGTAAGAAATGGGCTATTTTTGTTTCGGTTTTCCTCTTACGAAAACTGACCCTTCGCCACTGATTACACGTTTTGATTTTTTTTATTTTACCGTTTCATGACGTAACTACTTGTTTTGGTTCGACACGGTTTAGAATACTGAATCTAGACCTCAGTTTTAATATTTTGCTACGGTTTTCTTTATCAATCTCCTATTCAAAATTTATATTATTATTTTTATATTATTATTTATATTATTTTTATGATTTCTTTTATGTGTTCAGAATAATGTACTGAATTCATAGTAAAAGTTTTCGTTATGATGTCCCTCCCACCCTAATCAACATGAACTGCTTAGGTTGACGTTTTACCAATATTAAGTACGTAACACAAAACCTAAGCGTAGATTCATGTACTAAAAAAATAACTACAGAAAAATAATACAAAAAGACCATACACAATATATTCGTAGACTTTCAATATCGGTTGACCCAAACATCGTATAAATATATAGCAGTTAATGCGATACTGTTGTATTTTGGTCCTGTTGCCCATTGTGGTCCTTTGGGCCGCACGTGCCGATTGTATAGTACGCTCTAATGGGTTTCTTATGAGAATGGGTTATGAGGACTTGTGGAAAGATTTTGGAATGAATGTGATTCCAGTTTTAGTGTGAGAGTCAATAGGGCTGTAAATAAAGATGACTGAAGGTATTGCGCGAATCAAAGGTAATTCTACTAACTTTTAGGAATGATTATAATAATCTAATCTCAGCATCAATTATGTCAAATTAGCCAACATGTTGGCGTCTAGATTTTAAATGTTTTAAATTAATTAATAAAATTGACCTTCACATTTTATCAGGTATTCATAACATAAAAACATGCGTAATTACAAAGGGCTACGTTTCTGTTTTTATTCATAGCTTTAAAAATATAATACGAAAACTTTGTGAAGCTTTTGACAAAATATTTAAAATTACTGGCTGCTTCGTAAAATTATTCAAAGACTACAAACAGTTATTCAAACTTGCTAAGTTTTAAACTTACTGTTACAAAATGGAGACATCATCTCCTCTACTTCTTTACAAAATCAATACCATTTCATATTAGACGAACAAAAAAATTGCATTGAAAAACTTAAATAATTTAAAGTTGCGACAAAACTAGGGTTCTTTGGCGCTCCGAAGTTTTCCCATTGAATATATTACAACTTTTTATATCAACTCGGTTAATATTTCAATAAGGGATTTACATATTTGATGTGAAACTATCCTGAGGTTTGCAAAGATTATTATCTTTTATATCAGTGAGATGATGGCTGATTAATTTCGTAATATGTGTACCCTGACCAGGTTTTTAAATTACTAAAGTTTTATGTACCGTCTTTTGGTTTACAATACAAAGTCAAAGCATTTATTTCAATTAGACCATTTACAGGCACTTTTGAATTGTCAAGAAGTTACATTTAAAAGTTGAAGCTAGTTGCTCGTTCCAAAGCGTAGGTCTCTATGGAGAAGAACGAGCAAGAAACTCCATGGGCACTCTTTTCTCTCAATTTGGTTTTTACAAAATCTTGGTTACAATATTCTTGTTGCTTCTATATGTGAAAACAATGAAGATGTATATAAAACAATATAACAAAGAAAAAATAATAAATAGTACCTACTAAAGATGTAAGCCTGATAGCAGTTAAGAGATGACCAATCCCAACTGACAGCGCCCGTTCACGAACATGACGCGCTTTAGCACCATTTAGCTCAACCATCTTAAAGGGAGCCGGACGATCCAACGCACGCGCCACCGTCAGCGAGACATTTATGTAAGCATGACAAAGCTCTCATCCACCATGCTTATAGTATCCAAAACATACTAACTTAACAAGTAAATGGCTCCATGGTACTCACATTTACAAAACTGAAATAAATTATGCCAAATTATACAAAACTAAGGTTTTCAGTGAACCTATTCGGCAGATAAACTGTAGTTTGTGGGAATTAGAAATAATAATAATAACGGTATACGTTATTACGGTCACTAAAAAAGGAGCTAAAAAAAAAAAACATCATTCCCTTTACAAAAGAAAAAATCACAAAAATATGTATACTAATCTGTGAGCCCGAGTGGCTGTGGAGCATATAAACAATCATATCAGCTGTTCTTTACCCTTTGATTGTAATGCATTTTGGTTGGATACTGCATTTTTTTCATATATTTTCTGAAGTCATAATGACCTAGTAATCTAGTGATAGCCCTTTGGTTAAGGCGCCCGCTTCTTGTGCATGAGGTTGTAGGTTAGATTCTCTATTCATGTGTTCTTTCTAAGTTAATCTTGGACATCATTGACATCAGTGAAATCTGGTTTCCAAAACATCTAAAATCACCAAATCACTTTGAGTAAGCACAGTGAATAATGCTCGTGCCTTCTCTGTATTAGATCAGGCCTTTGTCCTACAACTAGACAACAATAGGCCAGTATTGCTATTATTTCAGACTGCTTTAATAACAAAAGTTGTTTATAGTCGTTAGTATTTTGACCCCTAAAAGACCAGTGAATTAAAAGTCAGTCGGTGTATAGTTCACCTCTATTGTTATACGGTGACTAGGTAATATAGTTCAGTATTCCGATGGCGCTAGACTATTTATTTAGGCTCAGTTATTGGGGTTGGTCTAAAGCAGAGGCTTCATTGTTTTGGCAATAGCCGGCGGCTATGTATTGTGATTGTCTGCGACATTTATAGGGTGGTGTAGGTTACTTGGTAATATTTTTATACTTATAAGAGTACGTTAGCCTGTCGATAAAAAACTAGAAGAGAAGCGGGAATGTCGAAGAAAAATATCTGCAAATAGATTCTATAAATATCTGTGTGCTTATGAACTTATCACAACTGGCTTTGACGTTGGCTTAATCAACCAAACTTTGTCTCACGGCAGTCAATTTCATTAGAGGTTAGCTAAGTACGTAGTGCACAAACTCAGGTGCACTCGCACTTCCCTCACTCTCATAGTCAGATGAAACGGAAACACAGGGAAGAGATTAGAAGTAGGATGAACGCTTCAACTGCTATCTACGTCACGGGAGTATCAAACCATCAACTTCTAAACTCCGGACTGCTACTGAGAAATTCTTTATAGCAAAACCCTATAACATTGCCCAACCTAGAAACTCGAGACCAAATTTGCTTATTCATTAACTCTGTTCATACGAACGAAACATCACTAAACTAAACACAAACGCACAAAACATTTTGCAACATAAATGTTAATCTATTACCGAAACCCCGCGCATGTGGCATTCATTCAGCATTTTGAAGCTAGCTATTACGTTCACTGATTCCTACATCGTCAGTTGGGTTTATTTGAAAGCTATCCTATTTATAAAGTACCTATTTACATTCCATATCATCACGGTTATTTACCTCGTGTGTGTAGGCATAAGTCTTTATTACGTAATTTCAGTAACACTGAGTGTAAAGAGACACATGACATACCCGTTAACTACACATACTGTTTGTTGTTACATTTTGTTTGTATGTATGTATATAAATGTATTTATTATATTTCATTCCTGGAAACTTTCTGTTCCTTGTACCTACTATGTTTTGTCTCTGCATCACCCTAAGGTTGACTGGTAGAAAATGCCAAAGGCATTAAGTCCGTCTTTGTACAGCGTGTTATTTACATTATGTGCAAAAAGTTTTAATAAACAAATACTGTCCACCAGACTAAGTAACATTGAGCAAAAATTATTGCTGGCAGCTTGTATTTTTAGTCAGGATAAATTACTGTGCAAAATTCAATAATTCGACCTTGGAATCAAATCCGCATAATTATCTACTAATGCAAAAGATGGAACATTAATGATAATAACGAAAAAATAACAGAATATTAAGCTCTTAATTAACATATAAATAGAGTACATGGCAAAAATACGTTACCTGGTTCCTGTATTAAGTTCAGAACTGGAAAACAAAAATTATTTTGTTAAATACACAGAGCACTCAATAATATCATAATTGTTTTTATTTCAACCAAATAAAAGAAAAAGATATTTTACGAAAATTATATTAATAAAAGAGTGGTGTTTGTGTTGTATGTATTTGTAGAGAGTCTAATTGCAATTACGTAATAAGGTGCATTAGTTCAACAGTGGATATTAGAAAAGCGCCGATGCTCGACGAGTCCCGGAGAAGCGGTTTAACTGTCTTTGATTCGCAACGAAATTTATCAGAAAAGAACATCAATTCCAACACCAGTCGGATTTTTTAAATCTCAACATCATCCCTTAGAATATTAATAGAAGCATATTTTGTATATGCCTTTACCTCACCTTCGTACCCAAGGACCACTCACCCTCACTAACATGTTTTCTCCAACAAAGATTACCATAAAAGACCAAAAATATTTTTGCGCCCCCACTCAAAATTCATGCCTGCATCATCTTATAACTGGCACCCAACTCAAATTTATTTAGCTTCGCCCTTACGGCGACAATAAACACTCCTTGTAGACCAAACAGTTTGGACGCGACCAGAATAACCGATATTATTTGTTTGAGACCGATTTAAACCGACCCTTTTAGCGATTTTATTGATGTCCAGAATATTTGGGGGAAAGAAAGCATATCTTGATCGGAAAATCGGAGATCACCATCACTCTTTTTGTATTTTTTTTCTTTTTTTCTATTTCGCACTTTACAACATGAATTGAATATCCAAATGCTGTATTTCCAAAAATTCATATGCAATCAAATATTAGAATAAAGTCAGGATAGAAGAGATAGGCAGAGGTATATTTTAACTATATCATTATCATATCGACTACTACTATCATTTGGTTGACAAAACGATAAAATATTTATGATACTCTATTTTAATAATACACTTTCCTTTACTTTTTACTTTATTTTCTTTATTTAGAAAACCAACAATGAGATCTATAAAATTTTATAGAAAATATAAAACATTTATGTATAGCTAATAATAGGTTTCCCTGTTTAACATTTTTATGTGTGTAAACCATGCGAACAGACTTTAGGCAATAATTCAGATTTGAAGTTTATAAAATATACTAGTAAACATTTGTTAATTACTGAATTGAGCATAGAAAATTCTTACTTTCGTACAGATTTTTTTTTCCCAACAGAATAATTTCCCCGAAACTTCTCTAGATAATTCCCATTAACCTTAATGGGCGATTTATAATTGAAGACTACAATTAGTGCCAAAGCTCAGCTTGAAAACACGTTTGGCATAAATAGTGGGTTAAAGATTTATTCCGTTGCACTGTATACTGGCAAGTTTCCAGGGCATTGCTTATCGCTTGTGCAAGAGTAACCTATTCGCGCAGTTGACAATTTTGGAATGGAAATCAGCTAAACGTTCGATATTTACGAGGTACGGTAAACTGCGATCATCACTCACTGTAGACCGCGGCAAAAGTGGTCTCTCTGTATCTGGGGGTGACCCAAGTAACTTTAAGAAACGAATACAGTCTAATCTGCCTCAACAAGTGACAGTGAGTAACATAACATACCATCACGCCTGTATTCCCCGAAGGGTTAGGCAGAGGTGTACACCCACAGTTCACCGGTATGTTTTGGTCCCATGTAATAGGGGCGAGCCTATAGTCATTAACCGGGCATAAATTCTAACACTGAGCTGCTACTGAGTGAGTAACAGATAAACTGATACTGAAAAAGTGTTACCTTATTTTTCTTTTTTCGAAATGATTTCAGTAAGGCTGGATATAAAGCTTGCTTGTCTTTAAAGCGATACTATGGGACATGATAATAAATGCCAATAAAATTTCAATAAAGTACACTAACTTTTGCCTGACTTCAGCTAAACCGCCCTAGTGTGTGCTCGTCTAAAGATCATTATATCGAAGCCACAATATTGATTTGAAGTCAATTCAAATATACCGCTCACAATATCAATAATAATAACAAAAACTGCAATATTTCCCCTATTACTGTTTGCCCTTCCCGTTTCTGTTTCAAATATGAAATACTGTTTGAAGAATGTCGACAAGAGGGAATGCAATTTTCATTGCAATATATTTTGTAGTCGGAGAAAGATTCTTGAAGATATGAAGTTAATAGACTATTCTCTATTATGTTACAGATTGGAAAAGTTGTCTGATTGAGTAAACAATGTAAGTACTGCGATCAATGAACTAATGATCACATCAAGAATTCTTTTACCAATGATTCGATTTTCGCTTTCAAGATCTAAGCAGGCCTTAGCAGGAAAAATATTCAATTAGAATCGATTTTCGAATTGGAATGACAAGTGAATATTGTGAAACATTTATTAGAATTAAGTTCATTAACGCGGTTTAGGAGTTAACTGGCAGAAAAAGGAAAAAGCGCTATGCCTTCTCAGGCGACCTTCCTTCTATTTCTATTTCCCTCTGTCTCTTTCTATTACATACAAGTGTCAGGAACTTCGTTCCTTTTTGAAAGAGTAAGTATGTATGTCTGTGCAAGCAGAGGCCTTGCACAAACACACGCTTTTTGATCTACCTCATAAATGTATTACATGGATCGTAGACCAAAGTATGCCTTACCGAAATTATGAATTTATTTTCCCAAAAACAACACCGACCATGTTATTCAATCTTTAAAAAAGTGACATCAAAAACTCCAAAAGCCTGTAAAAACGTTTTTCCGAGAAAAAAGGACCAAAATAATGTTGATACTTTTTGTCCGCCATAAGTAAATAATAATATTAACCCTTTGACCCCAATGTTCGGAGCGGCCGGCCGGAAAATACTGGTTTTAACCAGCGGATTCCGGTTTGAGGTGGTTTTAAACCGGAACGGCGTTACTTGGAAGCAGTATGAAGGCAACTTTTTAGCAAAATGTTTATTTTTGTTGAATCGGAATTTCGAAAAATTTTCTCTTTTTTATCTTAATATAATATATATGTCATCACTATTTATTACGAAAACATGATTGAGAAACGATTAATAACTTAAACATTGCTTGTTATACATCTGCTTTCCCTACACCAGTTTTGGTCTTTTTGTAAATTCTAGGAATGTTTGGATTCTAAACTCAGTTTTATCCGCCAAATTGCCTTTGGATACATTTTTGACAAGATTTTGATGTTGATTATCGTCATTTTTAATTATGGGAACTAACCTTCTAGAGTTTAAGAGAAGCCGATACCTACATAATTATGTCTCCTCTACACTGACCAATAAAAAAACGGTCCTCATTAAAATATGGTCCTCAAAATTAAAATGGCTGAAAATGGAAACTGCATTTATTTGGTAAAAGCCAACCTATTTCACGTAGCCACGTGTTTAAATCCTACCATATTACACAGCGAGCATTGCATTCACATTAGGAATGTTTCCCGTTAATATTCGTTTCAAACATTTGAATATTCAAAAGCTCCGACATTGAGAAGTATTTAAATCATAGCTCTGTAGTCTGTACATTACAGCAGACGCATGATAAGCTATATGGAAAATCAATAATTAATAAAGGTCTTTTTTAGATAGTACCAAAATAACCTTGAATTTATGAACCATCGTAAGGAAATCTGAAAACCTATTGAGTCGCAATGTCATCCCAGTGACAACTAATGTCAAAAAATGTAGGTTCATATATCGGGATTTTTTTTTTTTTTTTGGTGGGTGGGAAACCCTCAAATAACTTCTCCCGCCCTGGGCGGGGCGGGAGGGAGTGTCAGACTTTTACTGACTAAAGCCCACCCATGTTCCTTCTTGTGCCCTTTGCGTTCCGGGGGCGCGGTATCTCTTACGTACAACCCGCAGCCCCGGCAGGCGTCGGGTCTCAGTGGCCCGTTCGTTTTGCTGACATCTCTTTGAGGCGCGCGTGGAACACGAACGCGCCGTCGACACGGCCTGTCGATATGCAACGTAAGGACGGTGGTGGTGCACCGTCCACAGGCCCGTAGCCAAACTGCCTTGGACTCGCTCATTCCTTCCCTATACTTCCTTTACTGTAGCTACACTATTGCCGGGTATCATAGGATATATTTTATGGTATACTTAACTTTTGCAAGGGCAAAGTCGCAAACAAAGGCTGGTGAGGAAAACCAAATCAACAGTTTTAAATTATTGTTCGTTCAAATTTTTATCATGTCATTGAATAGCAAACAAACAGTCGGTGGGCATTATTTTGTAATTACAAAAGCATAGCAGATGCGTTCAATCCCAGATGCAACGCTAAAATGGCGCATGTGCCTGCATTAGCTGTACCGATACCCACTAACCCTCTTCTATCGGTAACACTTTGATTAGTCTTGTGGTCATAAGCGTGACTACTGAGAATGGGGTACTGGGATGAATTCCCAGGTCAGGCAAAAAGTGTTATTGTGTTTTTCTATTACGAATGAACTGCCCCGAAGCGCGACTGATAAGCATGGGGTTCTGAGTTCGATTTCCAGGTCGAGCAAAGTGTTATTTAGGAATTTTTCAGTAGCAGCTCGGAGTTTGGATTTATACCCGGATAATGTAAACAGGCTCGCCCCCTATTACATGGGACTTAAAACATACCGGCGAACTGTGGATGTACATTGGTACACCTCTGCCTAACCCTCTAGGAATACAAGCGTGATGGTATGTTGTTGTTGTCTATTAAGAATTTCTCAGAACCAGACCGGGTTTGGAAGTTCGTGGTGTGACACTGCCGTGTTTCAAAAAGCACGTAAATACATTGGTCCTGCGTCTGATCTCTCCTCGGTAACTATGCAAGTGAAAGAAGAGAGAGTACACCTGTGTTTGCGCACACACTTGTGCACTATAATATCTTTTGCATACTTGGCTATTCGCCGAAGCCGAAGAACCTAGAATATTACTAGTTCAGTTATCTCGATATTCGGAAAGGTTTACTATCTTGTATTTATAGTAATTACTACAGTTTGTGTCAGAAATTGTACTTCTGTATGCATAAACACGTGTAATTTTGCTTTGAACTCGCATTTCTGCACAGAATAGCGAGATATTAAAACATACATTATTATGTACGAGATATACATACATACATGTAGCATCACAAAGGTATTAAACCTAGTTATGTTATAATTATACAAGAGAAAGCGACGCTTCTAACGTGAAACGGGTTCAAATACAGACTCCGGGCTGCAAATAGACATTTATTTATTTATTACGTTTCATGCAACATTCAAAGGTGCAAATAAAGGCAGACAGGCATTCTCTAGAAGAGAATAATGTAATATATTAATAGTACCAGCCTTTAATTGTGTCACTACAGGGCCTTTGCCCTGTAGTGACACAATTAAGAAGAGGCCTTTGCCTCTTCTCGTACATTGAAGGGTCGAGCATAGATCACCACGCTTGCTCAAGTCGGATTAGCAATTTCAGACTTATACTTAATCAAGTCCAGATTTCTTCCCTATGTTTTACTTCCTGTTTTCAGTGATGGCCAAGATAAACTTAGAAAGAACATAATATGAACATTATTATTCAAAAATGGCATATTGGTATTTGCCCGGTATAGAACCCGCAACCTTATGCATGAAAGGTAGGTAGGTGTCTGAACGCCAGGGCCATCAAGAAATTAATAAGGATTGTCGACTGTGTGAACTCTTATTATACTTATGATCAAGTATTACTGTTCTTTTGATTTGAAACAAATTATTATATTTCTTTCCAAACTATTTGTAATACAATATAATCATCTATTTTTAATATATTACTGAAGTTCTAAAGATGGGTCAGTTTCCGTAACCTAGGACCAAAGTAAATATTGGTTAAAATATCATCCTAAAGTGTATGCATAACTAACACATTTTGTTAAATCAACGCTTATGACGTACACTGACCCATTTGCAAACTGTATTGGTGATGTTAAACAAATATCACACGTGACAATGGTTCTCAAAGTATTTGCCATTTTGAGAGGCCTTCTGAAATTGTGAGCAGGTTTTCGATAAAGAGTACCTAATTAGGTAACAAGCTGGACTAAAAACAAATAAGGATTTTTTGGTGGCTTTTGTTTGTTTAAACTTGCCATTCTCTGGAACTACGAGTGGAATTGGAAAAAAATATTTTTGTATTTATGATAGCTAGATTCATGAGGAATCGGTATAGGTATAAAAATATATAATATTACGCTACAACACACGAGAGCAGAGCAGTAAGTCGCTTAATTTAAAAGTATTTTGCCCTGTCTCGGTACAGGCGAGTCCGGTTAAGCAGTCAACAACTTTCTAGCATGATGCATTACCAGACAAGAAAATTAAATTATTATATTAGCTCACTAGACCGGATTTTATTTAATATTTTAAGTATTGCTTATTCAAACAAATAACTTTTTCACTTCTTCCGAAAAGTACACACATTAAATATTAGAAGTTTGACTACAGCAGACCCGAATTGGAAATTCACCGTCGCAAATACCGTCAGTGTAGCAGCTAATTGAGCGTTGTCCTACACTCTGCCGAAATAACGGACAAGCGAGGTACTCTATGACGCTGTAATTGGGGCAATAGGGAAGCCTATGTTCAGCAGTATGAGATTTTAATGTTGCTATACTACATTGGTAATGTTGTTAGTCAGTCGACATGAGTGTAACTTTTGGAACGTGTAATTTTCACGTGGATTTTGGGGTTAGCTGCCTTCCATGCATTAGGTTGTAGCTTCATAACTGGGCGCATGCAAGTACCAATGTGACTCTTTCAATTCAAATTATGTACTTTCTAATTTTGGACATCGCTGACATTTAAACATTTAAACATTTATTTATCAAACAAAATTAGGCATCTAAACTAAGTGAACTCCTGACTTCCAAACTAGGCAAAACCTGTATCTCAGAAGTCAGTGCTCTTCCATGTATAAATTATAATATAAAAGCTAAACCAGAAAAAAGACATTTACTTATGAAACTATTTGGTTAGGCCAAACTACAGGAATTTTTATCTTAATATTAGTCGCGGGTTCGATTCCCGCACGGAACAAATATTTGTATGGCCTACAGATAGTTGTTCCGGGTCTGGCTGTTTGTGTATGTGAGTTTATATGTTTGTAAACGCACCCACGACACAGGAGAAATTCCTAGAGTGGGGCAACGTTTTTTAAAACAAACAAAAGATAGAAAATTAACGATAACAAAAAAATTAAGGTAAGTAAGTAAGATTTTATATGTTGTATATTGTACTTGACAGATTAGTGCTAATAAGTATGTAAGCGTGAGAGAGTGAGGGGGTGTGTGTGGGGGTGTGCTTGTGTAAGTGTTCGAGTGTGAATGTGAGTGAGTGATTGAGTATGATGTGTGATCGTGAGGTTAGGATATAGAGGTTTGTGAATCCAAGGTGAGAGTGAGTTTAACGCAAATTTGGTATTATCCGGTGTCATTTTCTACTTTTGAATATTTAGGATTAGTTCCGTGTTGGTATAATCAAGTGTCATGAGCCATTTCGTGACTGTTTTTTTACATTGGTAAAGGAAAACACCGTATGGGAATCTGGACTTACAATAAATAACATACCATCACGCCTGTATTCCCCAGAGGGCTAGGCAGAGGTGTAGTAATGTACACCGACAGTTCGCCGGTATGTTATGGTCCCGTGTAATAGGGGGCGAGCCTATTGCCATTAACCGGGCACAAATCCTAACTCTGAGCTGCTACTGAGAATTTCATAGAAAAACCCAATAACACTTTTTGCTCGACCTGGGAATCGAACCCAAGACCTCTAGCGTAGCAGTCGCGCATAGCACCACTAGGCACTTAGCACTACTTGATATAAGTCTGAAATCGCCAATGCGGTTTCGATACCGGTCAAATGCCAATGTAATGATTGAGGGTGCGTGTGCTGCGTCTTGCGCGTTCGATTCCCGCACGGAACAAATATTTGTATGGCCTACAGATAGTTGTTCCAGGTCTGGCTGCTTATCTCATCCTATTTACTATTAATGTTATAAATATGAAAGTTTGTGAATATGTTTGGACGTTTGTTACTCAGTCACACATAAACCGTTGAAGAGATTTGGATGAAAATTGGCACATAGATAAGCCATTTCTTGGATTAACACATAGGATACTTTTTATCTCGGTAATATGTTCCCTTAGGATAATAGTTACTTTTTAATTTATATGTTTGTAAACGCACCTAGGATACTGGAGAAGTTTCTAGTGTGGGGCAACGATTCCTTTTTGAATGAATAATTTCAGTCATTTGTAAAAAAGCAGTCGGATAGTAATAAAGATAGTCGGACCCATGTGAGCACGAGCCAATGAGTTAATATAAACGGACATGGTTTTCCAACTACCCATTAAAGTGAATGAACGAAATATTTTGCATGGAATATGTAAATTAGTTCCAATTTCGGCCCTCTGGTGTTGCCAAATTGTGATTGTATTATTAACTTAATTTATATTATGGCAATACTATTGTACTACTACTACTGTTTGGAACTAAAAATAGGATGCAGTTTTTAACTATGTCGCGTTTGTCATAATTATTTCGGGAGCTTGAAAGGGCAAATGATTAATGACAACAAAAAGAGTTCATAGTTGAATTAATAACTTTGCATTTAACTAGTAAGTATTCTTTATTTGATGCTTGCTATGACTGCTACGTTAGAGTTCTTGGGTTCCATTCCAAAGTCATGCAAAACGTGTTATTTCGTTTTTTTTTATGAAATTCTTAGTAACTCCACGTCTTAGCGCGTATTTTGCGTACGGGAGATTCTCAGTAGCAGCTCGGAATTAGGATTTGTGCCCGGTTAATGGCAATGGGCTCGCTCTCTATTACATGGGACCTTAACATACCGGCGAACTGTGGGTGTACATTGGTACACCTCTGCCTAACCCTTCGGGGAATACAGGCGTGATTGTATGTGAGTTCTTTGTTTTAATACATATAATTATTTGTAGTTGTTTTTTCTTTAAGTTTTTTTTTTAATTTGTTTAAATATAGTGATAGCCTTTCGCGAGGTGGTAAGACCTAAGCTGGTGGTGGCTATGGATCCTGAGGGTGGAACGTCCTTTATCATGTCTAAGATGACCACCTTCTTTATCTGACTGTTTCTCTAAGTGTTGCTCAAAACTATTCGCAATAGCATTAATTACATTTCCGCTAGGTATGCAGAAAAAGATTTAGAGGTCTTGGTCAGTTCCATATCTTTGGACAGGTATACTACTGAGTTCCTGAATATAAATTTTCTACTTCAAGCCACAGTCTACTAACCTTCAATAATTCTATATTGGTATACTGGATCTACAAAGTAGTTCTCTATAAAACTTCACGTGCCAACTGTCACAAATATTTCTCACATGATGCTCCATCCTTAATTGGTCACCTCAGATCGCGATATTGAATCTGGCAGCACTCCGGCCATAACCAGTAGTATCCGGCCCGGACTAGTTCGAACCGACGCAAAGCGGTTCATATTTTATGTGGTCGTAAAGCGCGGAGTAATAAAAATGGTGGCTTATGCAGTTTTTATGCATAACTGAAGCTACACTAGTTAAGATTTATGTTTATTTAATATTTCATACTCTTGACGTTTATGGAGTTCGTAATGTAATTACTGTTGGTTCTCTGTGTTTATGAAGAATGCTATGGTCTAGGGAAATTACTGTGGATATTAAAGTTGATAGCCTGAGGTTAATCGTATTCAGGATTGAGATTGAATTTAGAACCTTAGTTCATCCTTAACATTAAAGCAACTTTTAAACGTCTCAAACGTTTAACATTAGGTGGAATTGTGTCAAAACCCTACAAATTCCAACACCTTTACAGCCTTACAGGAACCTTTCGAACATATTTTACATTAATACCACTTAAATCCAACCCATCCAATACCCGAAATCAGTATGACCTACATGCAACTGCCATTACGCTCCAAAAACGCTTAACGACCGGTACAAATCAACGTACAAGGGTGGAAGTAGTGGGTAGGCTAGCGAGCTCCAAAACGGATTTACAGCAGATTTATACACCGGTGCTTAAGCTTGGTTCAGTTTCGAACTAATCAAGTTGGGTGAGTCGTTTTGGATTACAAGTGACAGCGCTGTGATGTATGGCGTTTGTTGTTTTGAAGTCGAAGGTTTTGAAATGTTTGTAGCTTTAAAACTAGCTTTTGCCCGCGATTTTGTTCGCGTGAATATCTGTTGTCATTTCAATTTTTTTCGTGGAACTTTATTTTTTTTCTACGTTAAAGGCTACCTGAAAAGGGGTATCCGGAGCAAACAGACACACAAACATTCTCATAGTCTTTTGTGTAAGTATTGTGTTAACTTTCATATTTATTTTGTTAAAAGCAGTTATTTTGACAAAAACAGACACATTAATCTTATTATTTGCAGATAGAGTTCACTATGATGTTTAGTAAGTAGGTAGTGATGTAACCCATAGTTTTTAAAGTTAACTAGTTCTCCCATATCGTTGAAAATATTACCCTAATCACTCTTGAACATTGTGGATTCGGTGGTTTTAAAAACGCTGGGGTTTCATCCCAACACATTACTCGAATCCAGATTCAAAGTAGCTGTACTATTTCTGGATATGAAAACTTTTAAACCACGTTAATGTTAAGTGTAAAAACATTTCCATAGCAAACTCCGAGGCTATCTTCCCGAAATAACAAAGCAGAACCATTTCAAAATGCAGCAGGCATACTTAAAGCCAGCATCCCCCGCCAAGTCTCCCTTAATTTCATAATAACGATTCCTCTAATCCCCTGAAACCGTTATAAAATTATCAGTAAGCACAATATCCGTATCCGGTGCAACTTGAAGGTTTAAACTGTAATTATTTCGAGTCAAACAGCCTCAACTTTGCGGCAGAATGCGCTAATTAGTGCGCTACCACCAACTATGCCCAATTAAGAGGCGCTGTTATTGTTGGGTGCGCCGATGGCTTCATTTGCCGTGTGATACTTTCATATTTGATTGTTCGGGAAGGTATTTGTCTGGTGAGATGGACTGAGGTGCTGAGGCAACTCAGACTTGTTAATGTCTAGTTAATATGTTGACCAAGTGGGTAGTAGGTCGCCCCAGCGATCATGTATTTTTAGCTCTGTCCCGGCACCCCTCATGAAACCTCATGTAAGTTCATATCTGGACAAGTACCAATGTGAAATTTTCAATTCAGATGTAGGTACTTTAGGTAAGCTTATCTTGGACATCACTGACGTCGGTAAAAGAAAATATTGTGAGGAAACCTAGATTTATAATCATTATAAGTTTGGAATGGCCATTCTGCCTTAAGCGTGCGTGTGTAACATTGCACATTACCAAAAACTGTGATTTTTTACACCATATTTAAAAGTCATTTCCCAGTAATTATTTTCGCTCAAAATTTCTTAGTTTGATGGTCAGTGTACGAAGTTAGAGGCTATGTGATGTATCTAGGTACACACCAAATTTCCCGACTTCTAAAATTTATTTTAATTTATTTAAAATATTAGATTACATTATTAATTTCCCTGTAATTAACAAACTGAAAATCCCACAGTTAATTCTCTAGTAACAACGTTAAGTCGAGTAAGCTTTGTAACTGCCTCTGAGAGTTAAAATAAGCTTATTAAACTGTTACCGATGCAGGCTGGTTAACTAGGAACTTGACGGGTTAGCATAGAACTGACAAGTTTAGAATCTAGAGCGCGTTAGTCGATTTAGTTTGGTTTCAGTTGAAATGGGAATGATATTAGTCTTTTGTTTCAGATAAAGTACTCTATTCATTTTTTTTATAAATGCCAAGATAAAGATAAAGATACATTTATTGCATAATTGTGTACTTTAAGATCTTATTAATAAACATTACATTTTTAGTAAAAACAATCTACCCAGGTCGGATATGCCAAGTAATGTTATATAGTGTTAGTTTTTCAATTCATTTGGTATTTTTTAAAGGTTACATCGGACATCACTGACATGGGTAAAGGTATCAAGAGGTAACCAAGAAAATTCATACCGAAAATAAATGCATACCTAGTTTCTTGAGACATGTAAAATTACTAGTTAAAAATACAAATACCATGCGGTTACCGTTACTGCTCTGCTTCCAGGGGTCATAGGGTGATGTATACCAATATAAGCCTGTACTATCTCTAATTACAGTGGTAAAACAAAAACATCTTCAGTTTTTAGTAAAGATTTCATACAAATAAATAACGAAACCAAAACACCCTTGCGTGCACTTGCTTAGACAAATCTGTCACTAATACTCTTAGTACCTAGAAACCATACAAAAAAGTAAAAACAAGTCATTCAAACCGAAGCCAGACAAACAATCACTCCACATAAATAGCCCTCACAACGTCTGCCTACCCCCTCTCCCCTTACATAGCAAAGTCAAGATACAAACCAGTAACGACAAGGATTTATTAATTTCACAAAGGTTGTCAGTTCTATTCTCGGGAACGTTGCAGGCTATATTAAAATTTCAGGAATCGTGGATTTTCCCTATTATGGCACCTGTATTTTACGGTAAATGTCAGTTGTAGAGGTTTCCCTTTTTTTCCACAAAGACATCGGGCGTTTTTATTAGATTTCCTTATTTTTTTGAAGTGCCGGTTATATTTTTTATGAGTGGCCAAGTGTGTGTTGGTTTTTCCTTAGAACTGTGTATTTTGATTTGAAAAAAGAATGGCATTTAGGTGGTTATAGTTCGTTTAAATGATGGAATTTGTGACTGTTGAATTTCCGGTACCTGTACAAGTAAGCAATGGTAGTACTAGTACTAGAGCTCTTTGTAAATGAGCTCGTTCGGGCAAGTACTACCATCATACCTTTGTCAGCTGCAAAGCAGCGTTGCGTTCGGCTTGAAGGGTATGGGTGCCGGTGTAATTACAGACACATGTGACATTTCAACTTTGTTTCTGGGAATGGCAACGGCCTCTGGTATTGCAGATGTCTATTATATAGATAGCGGTGACCACTTACCATCAGGTGGGCTGTCGTCGGCTTGTATGCCATTTAAAGATATTAATAAAAAAAAGCTCAATATTTTATTAAATGTTTTGGAGTTAAAGTGTGTCAAAGTCTTTCACAAAAAATAAGAATCCATTCAAATACATAGATCCATCTTTTTCGAGTAATTCATTACGTCAAGATCAATCATAAAAATAATTTATTTTAAGTCGCACAATAAAATACGTTTAACGACTCACGGTCGACAAAATGTCACCTTTATATTCCTCTTAACCTAAGATCACTCAAATATAATGACACCAACGAAATTACATAGATATATCTAGACAAAAGCCTTCAGCCAAATTTAATAAAAGTGCGTAATAGTCTGCCCCTACATATTTATGAGACAGCGTCTACCAAATTATAATTTGATTACACAAAAATCCTTTTTGTCCTCGAACCCTTATTAAAAGTCAGTAAAGCAATCGGTGTACTATCGAGAAATCTAAATTGAGTCGAATTACAAGTACCCTTACGGCTACGGCGTAGCGGGGCTACGGCGTAGCAGCGACAGCTACGACACAGCAATATGCTACGTGGTCTGACGTCACGTAAGGAAGGAAAATGATACGTGTGCATGTTTATTACTGTTCTATCACATTGCTGAGGCAGGAAGGTGACTGGCTGAATTATTATTATGGGGCCGCCATCTTGGATTAAAAGGTGGGCTGTAAAAAGCCTCCCTTTCACCCTAATAAGGTGACTAGGGATTTTAATAAAGAGGACGAAGCTGGCTTACTGGTCTGTAAGTTATGAGCGATTATTATGTAAGTGGAGATATGAAACTCAATTCTGCGTACTAAATGTCGTTCGAAGTCAAGGCGCAATTGATCTATTCTCAGTGTCAAGAAGGCCAATTTTTTTAACTAGAAACGATCGAAATCTTGTTGAAATCTCGTCTCAGTTACAGCAAAAGTCGCAAAATTTACAAAAGTGTAAGTAGTAAGAGGCATTTTTGACTAGGATTAGAATGCAGTAAAGAATTACGATATTGACAAACGTACGAGAATTATTATTAGGATATTTTAACAATTTCTAACATAACAGTTATAGTCACAAGAATACGTAACATACCATCACGCCTGTATTCCCCGAAGGGTTAGACAGAGGTATACCAATGTACACCCCCAGTTCACTGGTATGTAATAGGGGGCGAGCCCATTGCCATTAAAGGGGCATAAATACTAACTCCGAGCTGCAACTGAGAATTTTATACAAAAACCAAATATTACTTTTTGCTCGACCTAAGAACCGAACCCAAGACCTCTATCGAAGCAGTCGCGGGGACCACTAGGCCAATGAGGCCTTGAAAATTACATTCAATATTTTTATTCAATTGTACATTTCAAAGTTCCATTCAAATTGCAAATGTCGAGACATAAAACGCTCTCTCCATTATATAATTCATAGTGTTTCGATTACAGTGTCTACCGTAAAAAGGTAACCCCTTTTTACCGTGAGCCCAGTCGCGCAAAAACCCACTTAATGCGAAATGACGTCAACATTGAGCACAGATTCCATTATCACTCGTTAATAAATCCTATATAAGGTGGGGTGCTAGTGTAGGCGAGCAGAGAAAGCAAGCGATTTATCGATATCGATAGCAATCGATCTATTTTAAGCATATGTTCTGCTTCAAGGCATGCTTAATTCGTTTAAAGATTTTTGGCAAAATTAAGTTTAAATAAATTTTGTGAAGTTTTGTTTGGTTAATCATGTCTTTAATTTATACGTGAATGTAAATTGCACAGGACACTACAGTGGATGGTGTGTAAAGTGTTTATTCTTAGGTCGCAAATCCAAATATAAGTTAAATATACTCACAAGAGATTATTATTTTCGAAACAATTGGGTGATTTTTTAAACTTGTAGCAAACTTCTTCGTTTTTACAGACTGTATAAATATTTTTAGACTGTCTTTTATAATGAAAAAGCAACTTAGTTTAGTTGCAGAAATGTCTACGTAAGGATAGTACTCCACGGTAAACTCTTGTACAAAGAGGTCTAAGTACCTAGAGAAAGGTGCCTCGTTCGCTTGCATTGTGACCCCACCCCCAAAGCTCAGTGTTCCATCTTTTTCGATCGACAGGATTACGTGTCGATATACCGGCAATTCTTATTGCCTTCTGATTAATCTCTTTCAAGATTTTCTTTTAGTACAAAAGGAGGAATTAATCATTCATTCGTTCACTCATTCTGATGAATGAGAATTTTATCTCAAGAAGTTTTTGTTGGAATTCATTTTATGCGATCGGTTAAGGAAATGATGGAGAAATGAGGGTTGATGAGGTAAAAAGAGTATTAGGTAATTTTGTGATGTTAGATTTGCTTTGTACTCAAAGATTTAAGTTGTTAGATGTGCCCTGACACATTCTGTATCGTATGTTTCATTGGTTTTGTCAATAATACGTAAAATTTATTTAATAAGATGACATTTGTGTGAGCTCAGTTGTCTTAGTATTGCCTATTAACATATTTGTTCATACTAGTATTAGAATAGTGTTGTAAATGAACGTCAGCGGGGACATACTACAACCATACACTGATGTACTGTGTTTTCCTTTGACGGTGAAGATAATTATGGGTACATTAAACTTTATTTTTTTAAATGATTTATAACGCTCTTCTCCTACATTGTTTTCATATAATTATAGAAACAACAAGAATAATTTAAGTAGTAGTATAGTTATGTGTGAGAGGCGACGGAAAAGGGGATTTATATGGCACATGTGAGTGGCAACGCCGGGAGAGGACGCCCTAGAAAGACCTACCCTGACCTTATTGGCGAGGTTCTTCAAAAAGTTCGGGTGCGCAGTACCGGCGTGCTTGTATGAACGTGGACGAGGCGAAAGAAGTATGTAAAGATCGTAGCAGGTGGCGTTTTGTGGTTTCTGCCTACCCCTATAGGAAAAAGGCGTGAGTTTATGTATGTATGTAATAATTTAACCCGAATTTTGTAAAGCTTGATTGAAAAGAGTGTCCGTAGAGTTTCTTGCTCGTTCTTCTTTATTAAGGCCTACCTACGTTTTGGAACGAACAACTAGCTTTATGTTTCAGACTAACTGACCGACTCCTTGACAATTCAAAAGTACCTGTAAATGGTTTAATTATGTAACATGAAATATAGAAATGCCTCATCATTATTTAATTCCCAGAAATACATAAACGAATTCTGACCTCAGTAGCATGAAAACGAATTCCACTATTTTAAAAATTTACTTCGACACGTAGTAACTCCACCATTTTGAGCTCATTGTGAATTCAATTAGTTTTACAGTGAATGCGATCAACCAACCTATTTGCACTTCACTTACTTCTTAACACTATACGAATAAGGTCAAAACTCGAGTAACTTATACATACTGCATACAAGGACAACTTTATCGACGAAACCTTATCAACATTTTACATGTGCCTTGTATGTTTGAAAATAAGGACTGAAATTGGAAGTATTGATTTACATCAAAGTATCAAGTTGTTTTTTAAACCTTACAACGGTTGACATATGGTTCAAAATCCCAATCACTGTTTGCAGAGATAATTTCGTATGTCCAGTGTGAATATCGGTTCGGCAAATTAATTTGCATTTTGTAACTACCTTGTGCTGCTCCACATAAGGTTGGATATTGTATGTGCTAGTTATCTGTTCAGGCATATGTTAAAGTGGACATCAGAAAGGGTGTCTAGACTAAATTTGTTGAAACATTAATGCGTTCAGCTGTTACTTATAGTTCGGATGTATTTAATTATAAATGTTATTTGTGCCATGTTTACAAATGTTCGTACTCAATAAGTGATACGGTTCAAAGTATCAAGATTTAAAATAAATATTTAAAATACCGGTAACATTTGTCCATGTGTGTATGTTTAGGTTCCATGTAATAGGGGGCGAGCCTATTGCCATTCACCGGGCACGAATCCTAACTCTGAGCTGCTACTGAGAAATAAAAGCCAATAAAATTTTGCTCGACCTGGGTATCGAACCCAAGATCTCTAGCGTAGCAGCCGCGCTTAGGACCACTAGGGTAACGAGGCAGTTAAACTCTAAAAAATATTTTCCGAAAAACAACTTCCAACAATTCAATTTGAGAACGCGTTCAGTTCTACTTCCCTCTACAAACATGAAAACACAAATATTGTAGTACCCTTACAACAAAACGTCACATAGCAAAACTTCATAGAAATAAGACAATACAAGGGAATTTTTCTCACAAAATGTGGCAAGACAGAGACGTATCGCCCGTGTCATTCCGCACAATAGCCGGTAAGTGCGGCTGTTATGAACAATGGCCGACGTTACGTAGTGAGGTCTTTACTTGAGTTGTTTATTTTGTGCTGATTTAAGTTTAGATAGGTGGTGTTTTGAGATTGTTCGATAAAACATACCGGAAAACTGTGGGTGTACATTACACCCCTGCCCAACCCTACGGGCTATACAGGCGTGATGGTATGGTATTTTTTAGAGCTCCGTAACTAAATATTATATTAGACCTATTATTAAGACTCTGCTGTCTGTCTGCGGTCCATCTATTGAACCATAGATCATTGAACAGGTGGTCACTTCAAATTTTGATATAGTGTGTAATAAAATAAAAAATATGTACATACAAGAAGCAAGTTTTATGTATAAATGTAGTACAAAAGTATGGAACCCAGCGTGTGCGAGTTTGAGTTGTTCTTGGTTGTTTTGTTTTTATTATACTCAAGTCTGACAACCAGTGTGAATATTAATCATGTATTCATTGCTTTATTATCAAACCATTAAATTAATTCAATGCAAACTTTATATCTCTACATAGTATTAAGATAAGGTCGTTTCCCGCCGTCAATCTCTCTGTGCGCTTAGCTCTTTTAAACTACGCAACGGAATTTAATGCGGTTTTCATTAGTGGATAGAGTGATTCTAGAGGAAGGTTTATAGAATATCACGCTACGACTAACGGGAGCGGAGCAGCAATCAAAGACGTAACTGGAACGCGGGTGCCATCACTACTGACTGTTCTAGCAAGCAACTTGAAAATTGTTTTTTTTTGTAATACAAGATAGTAATAAAAATACTTACAAAACTCCAGGAAAATGTAGTTGTTTGTTCAATTAAGTGCATGTAGTTTCATCTTCATCTCCTCGCTATGTCTTTACTCAACAAGAGGGAAGCGAACTTACAACAACAAGGCAAAGCAACTTTTATATACTTATTGCTAGCGTTTTACTTGTATTAAAACAGAAAGTTACTGCGTTATTTTGAGTGAGTGATAAAACATACCTATACATTTTCTGATATAGATTTTCTTTTTTAAACATGTTTAGCAAAGATTTCATTATTATAATTTATTAAATAAAATAAGACTGTATTTCTAAAAAAAGTTTAGAAAAAAATCGATCAGAAATACCAATCTAAACTAATGTTATTAAGAGAAAAGAGCTTTTTTGTTTGGTCATTTGTTTTGAATAGGCTCCGAAACTACTAGACCGATTTTAAGAATTTTTTCACTCATAGACAGCTACATTATTTCTGAGTAACATAGGCTATATAATATCACGCTACGAACCACGGAAGCAGAGCAGTTAATAAAGACGTAACTTAACGCGGGTTAGACAAGAAGCCACGCGAACAAAGTTGCGGGCAGTTTGCTAGTAGTTTTAGATTTACGTAAAAAGGTTATAGAAAAACCTTTAGAGGTATGAGGAACAGGGTGTAAAGTTCCTCATCCATCCATGCATCCTTGTAAAGGGACGATCCTCCGACCGGACAGGTCTTGTGTCTCGTGGCCTACCATATTGTAGTTAGTTGACAGGTTTTTGTATATTTGCTAATGTCACGGAGAATTTTAATATTGCGATGTACGAGAACCCCCGACTCAAAAAGAGGGTAAGTTTTCCGTGTCTGTGTGTCTGTCTGTGGTATCCTAGCTCTTAAACGGGTAAACCGATATCAAACATATTGAAGAATATCGATATTGAAAGCATTTCTTAACGATAGTTCTTGAATAATTATGTTTTATCAAAATCGGTTCAGCCGTTTCAAGGTTATCAGCTCTTTTGTAAGCTGCGGTAGAGATGTTTGTTCTACCGTCAGGGGTTACTTAGAATTTCAATTTTATTACTTGTAGTTCATGTGTGGTACGTTAAGTGTTGCTACTGTTGTGGTTCGTAAGTTGTGTGATAAAATTCGCCACAAATCGAATAATAAAACAAAAGAAAAATATCCAACAGTAAAACCAACTCACCTATCCTTCATAACTCCTTCGGGCTGGTCGATGGGCGTGTTCCTAGCTATGGAGTACACATAGAGCCTGGACTCGGACTTGTACCACTTGATGCTGTGCATAGCCCCGCAGGACCGGCCATCGATGCGGCAGCGGAGGCGAGCCGTCGTGCCCACTATAGCTGATGCGTGATCTGCAAAAAGAAAAAAAAGTGTTACAAGAATTGAAACTTAGAGGTACGAGGAATAGGGTGTAAAGTAGGAATTTTACACCGGATGAGGACATCCGCCATTGATAAGGATGGCTCCTTCGATCGGACGGGTGTAGTTTGGTGGGCTACTACCCGATAATGTCGTGGAGAAATTTAATACTGCGATAGGCTACTTCACTTTTAGTTCGTATGTGATGCGATAGGTGTCGCTACAAAAACATTACAATGTTATGAGTCAGATGCAGAGAGCGGTCGTCTTGGACACTGCATGCATTGTGCGGAAGTTCCTAACCCCGGACCCTGGCCGCCGTTAGCTTGGCTAATACCTTACTACAAGCAGAGCCCTTTTTAACATTTCCTTTTAAAAAACACACACACGCGTCACGCCTGTATTCCCCGAAGGATTAGGCAGTGGTGTACCAATGTACACCCACAGTTCGCCGGTATGTTTATTTCCCATGGAATATGGGGCGAGCCTATTGCCACTAACCGGGCACTATCCTAACTCCGAGCTACATCTAAGAATTTCATTGAACAATCCAATAACACTTTGCTCGACCTGGAAATCAAACCCAAGACCTCTAACGTAGCAGTCGCGCTTAGGACCACTAGCCTAACGAGACAGTTTTTTCAAAAATAATGTAAATAAATACGAGTGTAGAGATAAAATGAGGCTTGTTTGAAGAAGTACCAATAAATTTTTCAATGAAACGGTTTGTTCTGAATGACATAGGATTGTTTTTAGAAAACTAACCCCAGTCAGTTCTTCCAGTCTTATAAATTAAAACTACAAATGAAACCTTTTCAATCAAATATGTTATTTAATGGCTGTACATTCACACATTCCCTCCCAAATTGTATGATGACAAGTCTACAACCAACCCATCATGTTCGGCGCGCCCATTACGTTGTGCGTCACATCCGTAGTTAAAACGTATGTTTATTATTTTAAATGAAAAGTCAACACAGCTTTAAGTTTGTAAATAATGATGTAAAATCCTTTATTCTTAATTGGCTTAATTAACATGGACGTTGGTAGTCCCTCGATCGTTAAATAAATATTTATATTATGAGATTCAGTCTTTTGATGAGAGAGTGTTTGTTTGTTTGTGAAATTGTGTAAAATATTCATGCAATTTGAAATGTTTGTAATTAGTGCAGTAAAGATGGGGTTTAACTTTTTAATTGCAGTTAAGGGTCAAAATGCTCTACAGTATTATATTTCTGTGTTACTTTGTTATCGCTCACATGCTTTACTCCATAGGCCACGTTCAATGTATAAACTCAAAGTCAACGCGTTATTACGAACTCAAAAACGTGTCAAAAAGCGTACTCCTTTGACAAACACATACATACACAAATCACGCCTTTTCCCATAGGGGTAGGCAGAAACCACAGAACGCCACTTGCTACGATCCTTACATATTCCTTTCGCCTCGTCCACATTCATACATCTTGTCATACAAGTACGCCGGTTACGAGTACTGCGCACCCGGCCTTTCTGAAGAACCTCACCAATAAGTTCAGGGGAAGTCGTTCTAGGGCGTCCCCTCCCGGCATTGCCACTCACATCTGCCATATAAATCCCTTTTTTTGTTACCTTTCACTCATCCTCTCAACATGATCGAACAATCTAAGCATACTCTTTTCGACCATTGTCACTACATCCTCTTTTAATCCGCTACGTTATCGTATAATGTCATTCCTCACTCTACTACTTTGAAAATTAAAAAGAAAAGAAGAATTTGTTTTTAATTTAATGACAAGTAAAGGAGTGGACACCTGAATGTGTAATTATATCATTTTTATTTGTGTTACCAATTATATTTAACTAGCTACTGTCAGCGACTTCGTTCGCGTAATGTTGTCACATGCATTAGGTTACGTCTTTGGTTACTGCTCCGCACCTATTGGTCGTAGCCTGATGTTAATAGCCTATAGCCTACCTCGATAAATGAACTATCCCACACAAAATGTGTTTTTTTTTCAATTCCAACCAGTAGTTCCTGAGATTAGCGCGTTTAACCAAACAAACAAACTCTTCTGCTTTATATATTAGTATAGATTTATCTTTAAACTCTTTCTTTTCTGTGGACCCCCTTCAACTTTTAAGTGGATTGTATACTTATTATTTGTTTTTATAACAACCACAGAAATACATTCTCTGTGAAGTTTCAAGTATCTACCTATTACGATTGAAAAAATATGTACAACTCTGTCACAAATGGATAGACAGTCATTGCTAATGAGGCACCGCTTGGCACCCTTTAGTTGGAAACGAAAAAAAATATTTATATTTACGTCTACATTTTCCATTAGCACCGCTGACCCGCCGACCCGCTGACCCGCTGACCCGCACTGATCCGGACCCTTTCAGCTGTCATGAGAAGACAAGCAGCTGTATTGTAACTCCGATTTAAAACTTTTATTTAAAACGAGGATACTTTAAACTTTTGTAACGGCTTTGGAAGTCAATGTCAGCATTGAATCAAAAAGAACGGGAATAGGGTCCGGCTTCTAACTTCGACATGGTTAGTAGTGGCTGGGTCAGTGTGTAGCGGTTTCGATTCCTGCATGAAACAAATATTTGTACGGCTTGAGGTAGTCGTTCAGGGTCTAACGCATTCACGTTATTGAAGAAATTCCTAGTGTGGGGCAAAGCTTTTTGAGAAAAAGAAATAGTTTATTGGATATTGCCATACCATCATCACGCCTGTATTCCCCGAAGGGTTAGGCAGAGCTATACTAATATACACCCACAGTTCGCCGGTATGTTTAGGTCCCATGTAATAGGGGGCGAGCCTGTTGCCATTGACCGGGCACAAATCTTAACTCCGAGCTGCTACTGAGAATTTCAAAGAAAAACCTAATAACACTTTTTGCTCGACCTGGGAATCGAACTCAAGACCTCTAGCGTAGCAGTCGCGCTTAGGACCACTAGGTTACCGAGGCAGTTATTGGATGTTGTTCTGCTAAACAAACCAACACACGTCAAAATTTCTGAAGTTTTCAAAGTACTTAACTGTAGTTATTTTTTTTTATTTCACACTGATCCGTTTAAAAAAAAATGTAATTCCTTCGCTGTTCTTTTATTATTCATTTTGTTACGGGATCTAAGACAGTTGAATCGTTTCTCCAGAACTCGTCGATCTCGACTTGCCCCTGTTGATTCTGGTTTTCAAGTGACTTTCCCCATGGCGGAATTTTCTCAAAAAAAAGAACATTACTGGATAGTAATGTTACATAATATTAAGCTTGTTAATAAATTAGTTTGCCTTTTGCTGACATCTCTTTGAGGCGCGCGTGGAACACGAACGCGCCGTCGACACGGCCTGTCGTTATGCAACGTAAGGACGGTGAGCTACCCATTGCTCACCGTCCACAGGCCCGTATCTACGGTGGCCGGGAGTCGTCTCGCGGCTCCCGACGTCCGGAGCGTCAACCGCGGCGGCTGGGACGGGAGAACCGCTGTCTCAACCGTCCCGCCGCCTCCTTCTCAAGCATTACTGCCTCGCAGAAGGAGGCGACTGCATCCCATTCCCTCTCGCTCCGGACTATGGCTTGCACCAGGGCCGGACGCGAGAGTTCGCCGCCGCCGATGGCCGCCACGAGGACTCGGCGATGCTCCGCCCAAGCATACCGCCACGGTGTGCTCCACCGTGTCCTCGGGGCGATCCATACAATGGTGACACCCGGACGTTTCCTCCCGCCCGATGTGGTGCAGGAACCTCCCGAAACACCAGTGTCCGGTGACGACCTGCGTCAGGCGGTAGGTGAGGGCACCGTGGCGCCTCTCCAGCCACTCCTCAAAGAGGGGACTTACCGCCTCTATTAAGGCGTGCCCAAGCAGTCGTGCTTAGGTTAATAAGTTTTATTATTAAGAGATTGGGTACTGGCTCATTTAAGCAGAAATAAGCTTAGATATAAAAGAAGTAAATTGTTCCCAAGGATCTAGATCTACACAACTGCAGTTCTAATCTTACTGGTATTTCTAAAGAAACACTCTTAAAGATACGTATCTATAAAAACGACGCGTTGTTATGGTCGAAGATAGCTATGAACGAGTGTGTTTTATAACCGATAGCTGTTACGGGTGGTCATAAAAACGTCCCGTTATTGCTTAATAGGAATCGAGTATAACGTTATCTATGCAGACAGCGAATGATCCGTATTTTCTACTACACAAGCCTTGCAAATACTCTTTTTAACACTCCAAACAAAAAATATTTAAAACCGTTTAACCGGTGTTCAGTATTCCGAATAATCCTGGTAGCAACCGGTTATCCGCGATACGATCCGGTCCGATCCGGTTCAATCTGGTTCAATTAAATAGTGCGCTTTGTTTAACACTCGTTTATTTGTATTGCGAACTATTTGTTGGATTTTTAGACGATTTATTGTAATAGAAGGCTTTGTTTGTTTATGTTATTTGTGTTGGGGTTCGGACAACAGGATTGCAGCGAATTTAGAAATCTTCAGTACTTGTATTGTTTATTAGTATTTCTAGGAAACTAACAAAGAACGAACGTGTATTGATCGTCAGTCTCACTGAATAATTTATTTGTTATATTTTTGAAATATTAAATCCGCAACAATTATTTTTAAATAAGAAAAACATATTACATTGAATAGAGTAGCTTTTAACAGTTTTAAAACATAACCCTTCTTCTGGCACACTCGGGTAAAAACAGAAGGGGTTATTTAGAACAAAACGGTTTTTTAATAATTTTAATAGCTATCCGACTATTATTGGTTACATACGTACTTACTATAGTTACGTAGTGTTTTTACCTTACCCGTATTTTAATCCCCAGGCGGCCATTTGCAATTTTTATACCAAGAAAAGGTTGGCTATTGCTCAGCAAGAAATCGCATAATACAATGGACTAATGCATTTCTCTAATTAAAATACTTATACAGCATTTTTATTACTCGCCGATAAAAACACCCTCAGAAAAAGTACCAGGGCATTATGAAGAAAAAGGAGTTCTTTTTTTTCTATTCAACGTTAACAAAACACGCCTACGTGGAAATGGGACTTATGAAAAATACTTACCATAGTTGGCTTCTCAAAATATTTCGCTTCAAGATATTTTTTTATTATTTTTCCTAGGAACCTGTATATTAGTTGCATAATCCTAATATTGTGCGCTTGAACATGTGTGCTGGGCTATGCTTAGGGTAAGCAGAGGGTGTTGTGGAAGGCGGGTTGAGAGGGGAATATTTTATAATTTTTATAATGGTAAATGACGCGATAGTTGGAAGATTTTAAACAAAACAAAACAAAATATGAGTTTTATCCTATATTTTCTGTTAACATTTTTCATAGGCATGGTTTTTGTAAATGTTCAAAGTACATAGCCTGACTATTTATGTTTTTTTTCCTAGTAAAATGCATTACATTTTGACATATTTTCATATTTAAGATGAAGATTTATCACGTAGATATAATTGTATAGCCAAAAACATGCCCTTAACTTCTAAATGTATTAAGTAAATACCCGTTAGAAAGTGGTAAATCTGCCATTTTGAGTATCAAACGCGTCAAAGCGTTTAATATTCGGCGGCCATTTTGTTAGTCGCATTTTTGTAATTAGACTCTGTCTACAGAAACAAGTCTGTAGCAAATATATTTCTATGTAGATATTATTATATCTCCGCCAAGAACGATCAAACAAAAAACGAGTTTTTTAAACGAAATTGTATCTGAATACTTCTTGAAATTCTTCTAGAAATGGGAACACTCGAAGATAATTTACAACAGCATCTTTTCTTTCTGTCGAGTGGAAAGCGGAATGTACAATAATCTAGACGACTCAGTTTAAAGAATGGTATCATTTAGAACTACTCAAGTTTGTCCTTACTGTGAAAAGATCATTGTCTCGTTTCTCGTGGGGATGGGATTATGTCAGCTGAAGAGAAGACTTATTTCCTATCGTTGCAATCCCATATTTGGTGCATTCAAATAGTTCTTCAGAAAGGTCGGGCGCGCAGTACTGGTAACCGGCGTGCTTGAATGACCAGATATGAACGTGGATTAGGCGAAAGGAATACTCCTTTCTTTACTCAGTACTCACACCTTTTTCCCAATCCTTACATACGTAAGGATATGTACATACCATCACGCCTGTATTCCCCGAAGGGTTAGGCAGAGGTGTAACAATGTACACCCACAGTTCGCTGGTATGATTAGATCCCATGTAATAGGAAGCGAGCCTATTACCATTAACCGGGCACAAATCCTAGCTCCGAAATGCTACTGAGAATTTCATAGAAAAACCCAATAATAGATTTAGCTTGACCTGGGAATCAAACCTAAGACCAACAATCACCAACCCGCTTTGAGCAAGCGTGGAGATCAATACTCGTGCGGTCTTTGTATGAGAAGAGGATTTGCCCAGAAGTGAAGTATTATTTTAGTAGGTTACTTCAGGTATCGATACGGTCGATCTTTTTGTTCTGGACCGTAACTGAAAATAAATAATGACTTTTTCCAGCAAATCTGAAAGTGGTTTCAATTCAATAATTTTTATCAATGTCACTCAGTTTGATAGGCATTTTGCGTGGGCAATGGCTACGATGTAATGTTGCAAATACAAATATCAAGTTTAATGCGAATCAGTTCATGAATTAAACCCGCTCCCGCTCCTACCGTACCCACTACCTAAAGCTTAAGTCTCCAGCGGAACAACTGCTAATTTTGTTGCGAGAAAAATGCGCCATAATCCAGCACCCCCCCTCCCCCCGCAACGGTTTAGCGTCATAAAAAGTCTTGTTCAAGCTTCAACGTTTTGTACTTTGTAAACTGTGGAACATGCAAACCATTTTGAAGTTTAAATCTTGGCTGTTCATGTTTGTGGATGGAGGAGATTGTTCCCTTGTTGAGTTTTGATGGTTTAATTCCCATATTTGGAGGTCAAAATATGGTTGGTTAGCGATAAAATAACGCAAAATATTAATGTAATTAAGTTAGTGACATACCACATCGCTTGTATTTCCCGAAAGGTTTGGCAGTGGTGTACCAATGTACACCCACAGTTCTCCGGTATGTGTTAGGTCTCATGTAATAGGAGGCGAGCGTATGGCCATTAACCGGGCATAAATCCTAACTCCGAGCTGCTACTGAGAAATTCCTAATGGAAAAACCCAATAACATTTTGCTCGACCTGGGAATCGAATCCAGGACCCCATGTTTATCAGTCTTGCGACCACGAGACCAACGGGGCAGTCGGGGCAGTAACATATGAACTATTACTATTAAAATTAAACCTTGCACCCACAAAAAACCCACATTAAAAAAATCTCTTTTATCTGTGGGTAAACATATAAAAGTTTCATAAACAAACCACCCACAACAACTACGGTGTCGTCAAGTTTACTAATTGACCGCGATGCGAACGAATTGTTTGATGTCCAATTAGCATTCCCCCTTTCATACTGTGCACAGTAGTATTACTTTTAATGAGTTTCGTATAACGCGTGGAATCATCGAATACCTACACTGTCAAAATCTATGAAGCACATGATTTTATGTATTTTATAAAGTGATTAAAAATCGGATCCCGTTGGGACAGCAATCATGTACTAAATAGTCAATTGATACCTATTAAACTTCCAATCACCTTCTGAATTTAACTTTTTTCATCCGTTTCAAAATGTTATCCTTCTTCCTTTAAACAGGTTGTAAAAGTATTCAGAACACAACTTAGACACGCACTACATTCTTTTGAATTCAATTGGCTTTCACCTCTTTTCCTTCAAGCTAACTAACTAGACCCCTCACCCCTCTAGCCCCTTTTTACAAGCTCTATCTCCGGGATAGTCGGCAGTACCCGAAGGCGAGTGACTGTGAGCCGGTTAATTGTGCCGGTACGTGTGAAGGCTTTCAAACTTATCCGATGCCGACAACACGGCAACCGGACCGTTTGAACAAGTCCATAAGGCGCTGTTCTACTACGGCGCACGAGCACGCTGCGCACGTTGACTCGTTATATATAAAAATGTGTGTGGTTTGTGACGTATCTGATACACGCGTGTCTTGCTTGGATACGTCGCTCACACATATCAAGGCTGCGCAAGTAGGATGTGCACGCAGAGGCTACGCATGTTAGCTGCATGCCTCCAGTAGTCTAGCTATGTGTGGTATCAGTAACTACGCATCCGAACGTAACGTGGCCGCAGGTCGTTATACTATACAGCCGTACATGATTACATATATTCATCATCATAATTATCATCCAAATGACGTGCACTGCTGGACATAAGCCTCCCCTAACAATTCAATGACACATTCAATAAATGGAAATATAGACACATGTGAACTGAATCACGGACCCATGCGTGCGTAGCGTGGTCGTGCACATTGTGGACCACGTGCACCGCAGTGGAACAGCGCCTTAACTCGCTGCCAATAATTTTACGTAACCTTAAGATCTTCACCTAATTACAAATTAAAACCTAAATCTTCAATCCCTTACAGTTAAATTAAAACATTCATAAAGGTCTTCGAATTACAGATTACAACGGTAATATCTTTATAGGGCGACAGATTTACAATTGTAATTTCATTTTAACAAATGGCCTTATTCTTAAATTAACACCTTTGTGGCCATTGTTGACTGTTTAACAAAAGCTTATTATTTCGCTTTTGGGTCCAACCTGAAAAGAATAATTATTTGGGGTCTCAGCAAAATATTTTTTCAGAGATAAAGTTGAGTTAAGATCTTTTGAATGCCTTTAAAGATGTTATTCTTGTTTTGATTTGAATGGGGCGTGCTTGTCAATGCAAATAAAAGAATGAAATTGATGAATAAAAAAAGATGAGACTCCAATTGGATGTGAACTTTTAGAACGACATTTGAAGTTTTGAATATGCTAGCAATTATATGTTCAAGCATTAAATTAATGTGTCTAGTTAACCCAGTGTTAAGGTGGCCGCCTCTGACGGTCGAGGGTCCAATACCGAGCCAGTACCAATGTTACTTTTTCAATTCATATGTCTTTGCTAACTTTATTTTGGACATCACTGACAATGGTTAAGGAAAACATCGCGAGGAAACCTGGCCTTATAAAAAATAAATAAGTCTGAAATCTAAGTGGTAATCAATGCTTGTACCCTCTGTGTATGAGAGGAGGAGTCTGCTCTGCAGTTGGATAAAAATAAACTAGTATTATTAAAATAACGTTGGGAAGGTGGAATGGAGGAGAATGCATTATGTGATACAGTTTAATACTAAATATGCAGGTCTAAATTAAATGCAAATATAATTGTATGATTAATAATAAGTTCTACTACTTCTAAAATAATTTGCAAAGCGTTTTAAGCATACCAAAGCACGAAGTCAATAGACTAAGACATTCCATCCTTCATAATAATTTTATTTTGATAGAAGATAACTTAGTTAATGTCAATCCAGTCGAGAAAATAACTTTTATCTAAAAGCCTAGAATCACTAGATAGGTACCTAATATTAATTTATGTTAAAAGCTCATTAGTTGTCCTAAACGTGGTTGAGAGGTATAAGACTTACGTAATTATAGAACTTAATATCATTTTAATAAATTTGAGTTGCCTACGAAAACTGAATAAAAATAGTTAGTGGGATTGTACCGACTGAGCCCTCCATACTAAAGTACTTAGTTTTTTTTTGTATGAGTAATTAAGCGATGTATATTCAATTTTAGTTTGGTTTTGGTAAACTTACAGTTATGTACAAAAGTGTTATGTGAGTAACAAAATTAAGGTCATATAAAAGAAATGTTTTGACTGATAGAAAATGTAAACAGACAAGGTGGTAGAAGACAACTTTATTAACATAAATACGTTTGGAAAAATAGGTAAAGTAGCAGTAGAACATCAAGAAAGAAATAAAGAAAAACGTATTATTTTGAAATTAAGTTATTTGACGGGACCGTAAACTACTATAGACCACATTAGTGCCTATATGCCTAGTTCTCATATTAACTTCAATTACTTATTGACCAAAATCTAACTAGACCACTTTTGTATGAGGCGCGCTACTGGTACAGTCCCATTTATATTATTACTGTTATAATTTCTAGTAAAATACTTCATGCAGTAGTACAACTGAGTTAAACTGAAATAATCCTTTATTTTTGTAGTAATGTTAAGTAGGGATATTATGCTTATAAATAATTTTTCATGCGACATTACACGAAAATATTAAAGCTTAATGTCGCCAAAACAATAAAAGTTATTATTGCCAAAAAACGTATAAAAACACTCAATTTAACTGTGCCAAACTTCCATCACCCGAATAAGGACTCAATTCGTAACTTTCCGATTCCGCCCGAAGAATCCCGAAGTGGTCCGAATGCCACATAAATTGTCGGCCAATTACATGCTACACGTTTATCGGCAAAGTTTCTTCTGAAATATATCTTTTTTATTGTCATAGTTTTTAAAAGGTTCCTGTTCCCATTATAGATGGGGTCCCTTGGAATAGCTTGGCATTTTTATTGAACTGTTTTCAAAATTTGTTAAAACATATTTTTTATGGCTGTAAATTTGTATTTATTTTATCTTTTGTAGCAGTTTGTGTGAAAAGTATCATCTGTTGCATGAAAACAAGGGTCCGTCCCTTTGATTTTGTTAGTAACACGTTCAATAAATAATAATCATACTAGCCTTTTAGTGTCCTACTGCCAGGCAAGGGCTTCTTCTTATACAAGGATAAGCCACGAGCATTGATTACCAGGCTTGCCCAAGGCAGATTGTCGATTTCAGACTTATTGTATAAGTCCAGTTTTCTTCACGATGTTTTCCTTCACCGATATCAGTAAACAAGATAAACTTAGATAGTACATTATGAAATGGAAAATGTAACATTTGTGTTTGCCTGTACCCGGTTGCGAACTCACAACCTCTTGCATTAGAGACGGACACCTCATCCACTTGGCCATCGTGATACTTGCAACTGGCATCTTAACGTATAGTGGTGCAATTAAATACATAATCGTGTTTATTTATCATACATTTCCAAGTGAATTTTAATAAATTAATACCATATTATTAATTTTATTCTGTCTCAATTATAATTAAATATTCACAACATTAAAATTAGATAAGAAAAACCTTAATAATAACAAATAAAAGAAACTAAAACTATAAGGCATTAAAAATTTCCTCCGCATCGCCGTCAACCGGAAAAGTGCTCAAAAGACTGGCGGCATTGCCACATTGGATGGCAATGCTTAACCTCTGGCCAAAGTAAAAGCCAGCCTTTGGGCTACGAGAAGTGTCAACCAACCAATAAATACCAATTTCAATCTTCAATTCAACGCCATCAAAGCTTCACCAAAAGCAATCATAACATTGTCAGCACACACGACATTTTCACATTTCAAATTCATCAAATCCATTTAGCTACCCGCGTTTCCATAATACCATGAACTGACAATAAATTGTGACATTAAGAACGCCAGAAATAATTAGAAGTCTCGTTACGAAACAATTTAAAATGTCATTCTTGATAACAATTTCAATTTGGTAAAACGAAATTAACTGAACTTGTTATATTCCATTTTGAATTCATTATGGGAGCGTATTTTCGTAGAATTGTTAGGTTTTGTCGAGTTAACGTGTAATGTCAGTTATTGTATTAGTTCTAAGTGTTCTGATTGGTCCGAATTAGAAACGGTTACGGGCGAAGTTGGAAGTGATTTTGTTTTATTATTCTCTGTGTTTTTGGAGTGGCTCTCAAGATGGCTGCTTCATTATATTATCGTTTTGATAATTGACAGGCTCAGAACTAATTATTATGTTCGGTCTTCTCTAAAAATCTTATTGTACACACATACGCATACCATCACGCCTGTATTCCCCGAAGGGTTAGGCAGAGGTGTGCCAATGTACACCCACAGTTCGCCGGTATGTTAAGGTCCCATGTAATAGAGGGCGAGCCTATTGCCTATCGCCACAAATCCTTAGTCCGACTTGCTACTGAGAATTTCATAGAAAAACCCAATAACACTTTGCTTGACTTGGGAATCCAACCTCTAGCGTAACAGTCGCGGTTAGGACCACTAGGCTAACGAGGCGATTATACGTAATTTTCTTAATTTTTTTGTTTTTATGCAAGGTATTTGAAAAGAGTAAGTGTGGAGTTTCTTGCCCATTCTCCTCCATACGAAACTACCTTTTGGGGTGACTTTATTAAATTCTTTTCCCTTATATTATGACGTTCAAAAGTGCCTTTTAATGTAATAATCGTTTAATTAGAATAAATGATTTGACTTTTGACCTAGTTCAGGTTTGGCAGTTCCGCGACGTAACTTTTTGTTTTAACAACAAACCTTATGTTATTGACATAAGGTTCAGAATAAGAGTATATATACGATACAAAGTGTACCTTTATTGAATATTGTTACTTTTACTTATATTAATACATAGTTACATATAACATAACTGCCTCGTTCGCCTAATGGTCCTAAGCGTGAATGCCACGCTACAGGTCTTGGGATCCTGGTGTTCCCAGGTCGAATAAAAAGTGTTATTGGGTTTTTCTATGAAATTCTCAGTAGCAACTCGGAGTTAGGATTTCTGCCCGGTTAATGGCAATAAGCTCGCCCCCTATTACATGCGGCCTAAACATACCGGCGAACTGTGGGTGTAAGTACATTGGTACATCTCTGTCTAATCCTTCGGGAAATACAGGCGTGATGGTATGTTATAAATATAGATAGTTATGTATGTTGAGCTTATAAAAAACAATATTACTTACAGGTATATAGATTTACAGATATACCAACAATATAACATTATTTTTTTATTACAAAAATTATGCTAGTACCTAGTATGTCCAATACAACAATACTCCCAAATTATCCACAACACTTAAATTAATCTACCATGAAGCTACAAAAAAAACAGATTCTTAAGAACTCAGTACAAAACAATAAAATCATTCACCAACATCCTGCAGAGCCAAAAACAGCAACTACCAACAACCAAGTAACGGAACAACAATGAATTCATACACGCAGCAAAACGTCTGACAAGCGTACATTACACGCAACATTAAAAGTTTCACCGCTACATAAATATGCGGCTAATTTGCGAAGTTGCCGGCGATTTGGCACTCTACCCGCTTGTGGAGATATTATTTACTGCGACGGAACTGAAAGTATTGCAGTTATCTTTTACCCTTATTTTGAGGAAAAGTAAGTGTACGCGATCGTTTGCAATAGGTCGTTTTAAAGATAGTAAAAGAAAAGTTTTATATGATTCTTAAAGATAGAACAACAAAATTTATAAAAAATTAAAAAAATCATAACCCCCGACAGAAGAAAAAAATCACTATCTGAGCTAACAAAAGAGCTGATAACTTTGAAACCGCTGAACCGATTTCCATCAAACAAAGCTAAGAACTCCCGAATAATTAACACACACGTACACACACACACACACACACACACACACATACACAGACACGCCAAACTTATAACAACTCGTCATTTTTGGGTCTGGGGTTAAAAACAAGGGCAGGTAAGAATTTAAGATGGCTGACGTCAAAATTAAATGGGTAAATCAATCTATATTAATAGTAATAGAGAGCATAAGTATTTTTTAGTTTGTTTGTTCAAACTCCTTAATTTCTAAAACTTTCTTTTTGTGTATGATAGCCGAGTTCATGAGGAAAAGGTTAACAATAGACGTAGCTTAACGCGGGTGAACATAATTATAAACGCAGACGAAGTTGCAGGAAGAAGCTAGTTTATTACAATTATTAAGTACTTGTGGTTATCGTATTGGACTTATTAGTTGATAATAATAATCACACTGTGGTATTAGGTTAAGGCCTGTAATTATTATAGTTGTAAGGAAATAAATAATTGTCACTGGCTTGTTTATTTAATGTTACCATTTGTAAATAATATTTCTAACAGTTGTTACCAAAATATTATTAAAAAATAATTAACTGTTTCAGGAGACTAAACTTTGAACCCTATTGACAATGAAAAGTTTCATAAAATATCCTCCCCAAATATAATTAGGTACAAACTCTTTTAACCTAACTTTACCCTTACAATTCCCAGGGGTAAAACCCAAAGGTAACGGAGTAATGATGAGACGAGCTCATGATAATACAGTTAGACTGGAAAAAGTTTAAATCGTATGTTCACGTGTTGGGTTTTTTATTAGAAAACTTTACTCATTTGTCCTCGTGTATGTTTAGAGGCGGGGGCCACCAAACCAGCGGATATGTCATGTGAGTGTAGAATTTAAAAACGGATTAAGATGAACTATCTACAGACTGATTCCCATCACGGCGGCTAATCTTTATGTAGACTAGCCTAGTACGCAGGACATAATTATTATAGTGCACAAGTGTGTGCGCACACACAGGAGCACTCCGTCTTCCCTAACTCTCAAAGTCCGGTGGGACGGCAAGCCGACACAACCGGGGAAATATCAGACGCAGGACCAACGGCTCTACGTGCTTCACGGGGGTGTCACACCACCAACTTCCAAACATCGGACTGTTACTGAAAAGTTTCTAATGGAAAAATCCAATACCAACCTGGTAATCGAACCTAGGACCCCACGCAGTCGTGGTTGCCACCACGAGATTAACGGGGCAGTTATGGGGCGGGTTACGGATTAAGATATGCAATATCTGACAGATGTCAAAACTTAATGTCTACATATAAGAGCATGCAAAGTGTTGTATCAGTTAAATTCAGATTATTTATTTCATTTAGAATCTTAAAAGACAGTTTTAAAAGAAAAATTGAATCTAGGCTCCCATTCCAAAGATAGTTTCGTATTGAGAAGAATTTGGTCAAGAATCTGTATGGCTGTCTGGCTTTTATAGAAAATATTTTTTTTAAATGTATGTATGTACATATAATTACATCTATTTAAAATTATCTGCTAGATAGCAGAGTTAACCAGATTATTTTTAGGGACAATTAAGGTTCAAGTAAACGATTGAAAATTTATTATCGTCTTCACAATTTATTAGTTGAGAAACAATCGAAGACCTTCAAATCTGAACTTGACAAATTAGCTGAATTTCAGTACCCTAAAGTTGTGACAAAAAGGGTAATTTTATCTCGTAATTTGCTCTACAAGGGTAACTTGGCCAAATATAATAATAACTTCTGAAACTTAATAAGGTTGACAGTGAAAGTTTTACGACTTTGATTTCCTGTAAAAATTCAATATGACCGCTGTCAGGATCTTATCTTAAGACTTCAAGTTTAACAAAAGAAATTAGTAGTGGAGCTCTTTGTGACGTATCTCGTCCGGGGAAGTACTACTACCATACCTATTTCTGCCGCAAAACTGCCTTGCTGTGTTCAGGTTCAAAGGGTATGGGTGTCGGTGAAATTACAGGTACAAGAGACATTTCAACTTTGTCTCAGGGATGGAAACGCATTTGTTCTGGTATTGCAGATGTCTTTAGGCAGAGGTGCCTTAACATCAGGTGGGCCGTCGGCTTATTTGCCATCCAAGAACGTTTAAAAAAAAAGTTAAAATTAGACAATAAAGATTAGTCTGATACATACAAAAGGAATTAATATGGCAGATCTGAGTGGCAACGAAAGGCGGGGACGCCCTAAAAAGACCTATCCTGGCCTTATTGGTAGTTCGTCAGAAAAGTCGGGTGCGCAGATCTCGTAACCGCCGTCCTCATATGACCAGATGACAATTAAATGTATGAACATGGACGACGCGAAAGGAGTATGTAAGGATTGTAAAGGGTGGCGTTCTGTGTTTTAGGCCTACCCCCATGGAAAAAGGACGCTAGTTTATGTATATTCACAAAATAATACAGATTCCCTCTCGACGAACTCTTATAGTCCGACACGATCAGGACAGATCAATAAACTTGACTTCTTAATAACTGCATTCGATTCGTATTTAATCTCCGTAAATATGACCATGTGTCCGCACATCGGTCTCTCTTAAAATGGTTGCCCATCAGACAGCGCAGGGCGTTAAGGGCCTTGACTACTTTGTTCTCTCTTCTAGACAAACCTAGTTCTCCTTCCTATCTGACTTCTCACTTCCAATACTTGTGCTCTGCGCACAGTAAGCATCTTCGCTCCTCCAATAATCGTCTTCTACGATGTCCTTTTCACCGCACTGGTTTTCTTAAATCTTCTTTTCTTGTCCAGGCGGTTTTCCTTTGGAATGCGCTTCCTCAGAATATCAGGATGGCTACCAGTCGTTTCATATTCAAAGTAAAAGCTCGTGAACACTTGCTTATGAAGTTGGCAGACTCGTCTCACAATTAGTTTCTTATATTTCTTCACCTATGTATTTTTTTTTTTTGGCTTTCTCTACTCCGTATATTTTGTTTGTATGTATGTATATATGTATTTATTATATTTTATTCCTGGAAACTTTCTGTTTCTTGCACCTACTATGTTTTGTCTCTGCATCACCCTAAGGTTGACTGGTAGAAAATGCCAAAGGCATTAAGTCCGCCTTTGTACAATGTATTATTTACATTATGTGCAAAAAGTTTTAATAAATAAATAAATAATAAATAAATCAAGCACAGAACAAACTGCTTTATAAGCTTCTTGAGGCGTCGCACCGTCAACATTCAAACTTTGCTGAGAAATTCCAATTAAAAACTCTATAACGCTTTGCCCGACTCGAGAATCGAACCCAAGACTTCGCGTTCAGCAATCGCGCTTACAACTACGAGACCAACGAGGTAGTTGAGGAGGGGGGTCGCTATTTTTATCCTCTTAGTAAGTACAACATTTAGGACAAAGAATAAGATGGAGGCTTTATTTAAGCCCACTCAATTAAGTTGGCAAAATCTGTTGATGAAGTTGGCAAATTAATTGTCGAGATCGTAAATCACTGATTTTATTCAAAGGTCAGTCAGAATTTGAATTAGGACTTAGCTCTTACTGATTGGTATTTTGTGTCTGGATAGTTTAAAGATATTTATTGCGATGTGATGTGAATAGCAGTGTACTGCTACTCACATCACATCGCAAGTTCCCTCACAAAGACCTGTAGGTCCTTGTGAGGGAACTTGTCCGGGGAAGTACTACCACCATATCTGTTTTTGCAGCAAAGCAGCGTTGATGTGTTTCGGTTTGAAAGGTATGGGTGACGGTGTAAATACAGGCACATGAGAGATTTCAACTTCGTTTCTGGAATGGCAAAACATCAGCAAAACCTTTGATACTGCAGTTGACAATGACTTAAAAAAATAACAATCTTGTCCCTTTTAAAATATAACAGCTTGAGCCTTTTCCCGACTTTGTTAGGGTCGGCTTCTAGTCTTACCGGATGCATCAGAATACCAGTGTTTTACATGGAGCGACTACCTGGCTGACCTCAACAACACAGTTACTGGGAAACAACATACCTCTTGGTTAGACTGCTTGTCAGACTTCCCGGCTTCTGACTATCCGCATCGACTGTCAAAGATCTACGAATGACAATCTACCTTAAAACTAGGACATTATAATCTCTAATCGCCTATTTAGGACCCCTACCGTATCATGTAACAACTTGTTCTCATGTTTACACAGTCTCTAATAACACAAGCTGCACTTGTGTGAGCAACACACTTAGTTAATACACTTCTACCTTACCTGTCTACACTGGTAATTAGTTACCATTTGTAATTGTTGTAGTTTTCATTGTGAGGCTTGATGGGGAGTTGTTTTGTGTGAGCGGTTTGCGTTTACGTTCTGTTTTTGGTATTTGAAAGACTTATCATTGCATGCAAAGATAATGAAGCTTGAGCGGGTACTTATTTACAGGGCCGTACTTGGGTGTCTGCAATTTTCTGACATGATATACAAATTATTTTAACGTAAACTTTAATTTGGTAATGATAGTTGGTTTTATTCTTATAAGGTTAATTTCAATAAGGGCCAATAATAAAACATACCATCACAAAAACAGCAGTAAAAAAACATAATATGTTTGTTAATTTACATACATACATACATACATACATAAACTCACGCCTTTTTCCCATGGGGGTAGGCAGAAACCACAGAACGCCACCTGCTACGATCCTTACATACTTCTTTCGCCTCGACCACGTTCATACATCTGTTCATACAAGCACGCCGGTTACGAGTACTGCGCACACGTCCTTTCTGAAGAACCCCACCAATAAGGTCAGGGTAGGTCTTTCTAGGGCGTCCTCTCCCGGCGTTGCCACTCACATCTGCCATATAAATCCCTTTCGTTAGTCGCCTTTCACTCATCCTCTCAACATGACCGAACCATCTAAGCATACTCTTTTCTATTTTTGTTACTACATCCTCTTTTAATCCGCAACGTTCTCGTATCGTTTCATTCCTCACTCTATCGTTCAAAGTTACACCACACATACTTCGCAAGGAACGCATCTCCACAGCATTCATCCTACTTTCATGCCTCGTTTGCCACACCCAACATTCACTTCCATACATAAGTGTAGGCACCAACACACCATTGTGCACAGCCAGTCGAGCCTCTTTGGACATCGACTGATTGGTCACAACCGTATGTATAGCACCATTCACTTTATTTCCCGCATTTACTCTCCTTTCCACATCAGCATCAATCTTTCCATCTCTTGTAAACATACTGCCCAAGTATACAAACTCGTTCGTTTGCTCCACACTCACATCATTTATTTTCACATCACACACCGATACATCCTTTTCTCTTTCAAAAACCATTACTTTCGTCTTGCTTACATTTATGTTCATCCCTTTTCTTTTAAACGCTGCATTCATTAATGTTACCATGTCTTGCAACTGCTCCGCCGACGATGCAAGAAGAACTTGGTCATCTGCGTATAAGAGGCATTTGACAGGCAACTCATTCATTCTTAATCCACTCTCACTTTCTCTCAAATCCATCAAACAACTATCCATATATAGGTTGAACAGCCAAGGAGACGCTACACAGCCCTGTCTTACACCTCTTGAGATATAAAACCAGTCAGTGTATGCCCCATTTATCCTAACACAAGCACTGGAATCTTTATATAAAGACTTCAGTGCTCGTATCAAGCGCCCGTCCACACCATACATGGATAGAGTTGACCATAACTCTTCCCTCCACACACTGTCATAGGCCTTCTCCAAGTCTACGAAAGCACAGTAGACTTTCTTGTGCTTTGCCAGATGTTTTTCGGTTATGCACCTTAAGGAGAAGATCTGATCCATACAGCCCATTCCCTCTCTAAATCCAGCTTGTACATCCCAGATTTTCTCATCAGTCACTCCTATCACCCTATTAATTAAAACTTTCGCATACAGTTTGCCGACAACGCTTAAAAGACTAATGCCGCGGTAGTTTTTACACTCCTGCTGAGAGCCTTTTCCTTTATATAGTGGAACAATAACAGCCTTGCACCAGTCATCCGGCACACGACCATACCTCCAACACATATTAAAGATTAGGTACAACAGGCTTGCTAATTTATTTGAACTAATCTCAAGAACTACTTGTCCTATATGCATTTGCGTTATCATAGTCTGTTTAAATAGAAGGGTTATAGGCTATATACCACCATGCTACGACACATGGGAGCGGAGCATTAACTAAACACGTAATTTAACGCGGGTGAAGATGCGGTTAACAATTGAAAAATAAATAAAGAAAACGAATGAATGGAATGAACGAGATCGAACAGCTCAGCGGAATGCATTCCGTATGCTTCCAAATTTAGAATGTATTGCCTTTTCAATGTATGTTTGGTAACATATACTTGTATTTTATCTAAATATATTTTGCTTGCTTGGTTTTAAGTTGTATTTTGCTTCGTCATAATATTTTTTAGTGACTATAATTAGTTGATTATTTATCTATACGGTACGGTATACGGTTGGTTGACACTCCTCTTGACTCAAAGGCTGGCTTTCCTTAGCCAGAGGTTAACCATTGCCATCCAACGTGGCAATGCCGCCAGTCTTTTGGGCACTTTTCCGGTTGACGGCGATGAGGAGGAAATTTTTGATGCCACATAGATATTTTAGTTTCTTTTATTTTTTTTGGTATTGTTAAGGTTTTTTTATTTAATTTTAAGATTGTAAATATTTAATGTATAATAATTGATTTCTATTTAGAAGTGAAGTGCTAAATTTTCAATTCAATATTTTTTTTTGTAAATTAGACAGTTTTTGCCGGGTTTGGAATTTTGGTCAATAAAGTAGCAGGTAGTTGTTCCGGGGCTGGCTGTTCATGTGAGTTTAAATTTGTAAATACGTTCACAATCCAGGAGAAATTCTGAGAGCGAGGCAACGTTTTTTTTAAATAGATTAGATTACATAGCTTACATTATTTTGGATGACAATAAAATATAAAATAAATACCTATAATACTCGTATTACAACGTTCGCATTCTAATCCCATTTTAAATCTGTCGAAATACCTCTAATTTACCTACATTTTACATTCAATTCACCTAAATTTTTAACATTAATTATAGCTGAGCTGAGATTGACTACATTTTAAACGTTTTTATTTAGTATAATAGACTTTAGATATATGCTTTATCGTAATCATCATATTAGTCCAACGACGTCCACTGCTGGACATAGGCGTCCCCTATAGATCGCCAAGATGATCGATCCTGCGCTGTCCGCATCCAGCGATTTCCCGCTCGATCTCACTTAAGCACTTGAATTAATCTTTTATCCAGAGCAAAAGAAATCGTTTTCTCTTACCGTTAAGATATAAAATACAGGATTGTACAGTAACAATGTTCTTCTAAATGTTTTACAATGCATTTTATTTTAACACTTCGCCGCGTGATTTTCCGAATCATTGCTTGAAACCGCTTCGCTTGCAAGAGTGGTCAAACGACTTTTCCAGAGCTTTTTATGCCGAAATCTCTACACGGAACCACTGTTATATGAATTCTGCTAACATTTAGATTTGTCAGGAAGTTATAGAACAGAATTTTGTTGGTATTATAGACAACGTTAAGTGCAAGAAATTTAAATTTTGCAAACAGACTTCTAATTTTGTTCCTTCGGGAAATGTTTATTTTAGCACTTTTTCGAGTCACGAATATTAGAGTCGGGTGTCGTGAGTGTCAAAGTCAACTGTCACGAGTGTCACGAGTATCAAACTTAAGTATCAGGAGTATCAGAATAAAGTGTCGCCAGTGTCAGACTATTTCAAATATTATTATTACTTTTTTAGTTCCAATTTTGTATTTATTTATATACAGTAACACAAAACTTATAAATAACAATTAATTTACAATTTGTAATTATTATTTATTTATTTTAATATTTCTCAAGTTTAAGCCTTTCTTTTTCTTTTCACAATATAAGTAGACATTTACCATTAAGTACTAAGAGCAAAATTGTCCCATTGACCTAATACAATGTTTATTTTTATTTATTAGGGCGAGTTTATGTAAAGGGACATGGATTATCACTTACAGAACAATGAGGGGGTAGAGTGAGGGCCGGAGTGGGGTAAGACTGGACAATGTACACAGTTCAAGCAGAAAAAAAAGTTGTGAATAACGGAATGAAAATATAGAGATAAAAACATTACAATGCTAGGACCAATAAAGATAGCTAGATAAAAACAAACTTTCACGTTTGCAACAGGCAATCTCTGGAACTACTGGGCAAAATCAAATCATTTATTACACTGAGACCATTATAAGGGTCTTTTTAACATTAAGAAAAAAAGAAAAGAGAATTGAACATTACAACATCATTATGGCAATAGGCTCGCCCCCTATTAATTGGGACCTAAACATACCGGCGATCTGTGGGTATACATTATTACACCTCTGCCTAACCCTTCGGGGAATATAGGCGTGATGGTATGATGGTGAGAATTGAACATTTCGTTAAGTCGTTTCCCATTTCAAAAGGTAGTTTCGTACGGAGAAGATTAAACAACTCTATATTTCAATAAAAAGCAGATAATCCGCCTTGAGCAAGCGTAGTAATTAACACATGCCTTCTGTGTACGAGAAGAGACCTTTGACCTTGTGGAACGATAACAAGCTACTGCTATTTAATATTTTTTTTTTTTTTTTTTTTTTCTTATCGACACAACTAATACACCAGACGTTTGGCAATTGTACTAACTACGTCCATATCGCATTCTACAACAATAATTTCCCATCACTATCTATCGATACTCACGTCACTGAATTCGATAACACAGCGGTTTGACATGAACTTGTTATCTGCAACCATATTTCAAACCTAAATGTACTAAAATGATGTATTACTGAACTAATGTAATGTTGTGTAAGTTGTAATTATGTTATTGGATTTTGTGGTGGGATTTCAAATCACTTGTTTGTGTATAGATTTGGAAACTCATTCAGCTTTGTTAAAGAAGAAGCTACAGCCTGCGACTTTGTCCGCGTATAATTAAAGTGTATCATAAAATATATCCTAGGAACCCCGGTATTAGTGTAGATTTTTATCAGTGACATATTTTTATGTAATTTGAGTGATAGTTCCAGAGATTTCTAACACGGCTCCGATGAGCCAATTACACAACAGATTAAAAGAACACAAACAAAAATAATGCATAAACGAAAAAAGAAAACAAATATGTACCTATACATATAAAATAAAACATTATGTCCAATCATCTTGCTCTCACAAAAGCTTAAACAAACGCGAAAACAAACAAACAAATACACGTTACTTCTTCATAATACCTAGCCTCATTGTGATGAACAAAATCATTTTACTTTCACGAAAATTTTGTAGATCGTTTCTTTTTATTAAGATATCAACTTTATTTATTGTACCATAAATTCGAAAATACATGCATAGGCAAGTTCAACTGAAACAGCAATCAACACACATCAAGAGTTAGGCAGAGGTGTACCAATGTTCACCTTCAGTTCGCCGGTATGTTAAGGTCTCATGTAAAAGCGAGTGAGCCTATTGCCATTAACCGGGCACAAATCCTAACTTCGAGCTGCTATTGAGAATTTCATAGAAAAACCCAATAACACTTTTTGCTCGACCTGAGAATCGAACCCAAGACCTCTAGCGTAGCAGTCGCACCTAGCACCACTAGGCTACCGAGGCAGTTTCAGAAAATATTAGAAAAATTATGGGAGATGTATAAGAAAATTCTCATAATTAAAAATCGTGACTCTAGTCTAGGTCAGAGTTGACAAAATCGACAATAAAACCTAGTCGCCATCTTAGCGACGATCAATGTCAAAATATTGTCAAAAATATTTTGGACATTTGCATTATAATGCGAATGTTCCTAAAAGTTTTATGATGTTACCCCCTGATCAAGAAAAACATATTTCAGGTAAGTACTTAACTCTAAAATTAATTTCTCTATCATAAATCATTGATTGCCAAAATATCGACAGTTCCCATCCCTAAACGCGACAAAACCGATGACGTCACTGATGCCGTCACACACATTTTTCTTCCATTATCGTTCTTAACGATAATGTTCAGGAGAATGGTCCAATTTGGTTTATGAAAAAATATCCCATACGATGGTGATAATGCATGGTGAAAAAATCATTTCCATGGAGATTTGGTTCAGAGCAATATGATGTGAACTAAGTATAATAGCAATTTGTGGATAAAATAGATGTGATGAGGTCAATGATCCCGTTTTCTTAGTGAAAATGCATAGTACTTATTAATACCTACGTACATTTAGATGTTGATGCTGAAAAGGGGTTTGTGTCTGCCCACCACAGGCAAAAATTTAAGGAAAAATCAAAGGAATTATGGTTTTTGAGTTTTGAAGGAAAGGGTAGGGTAATAATAATGATAAGGTAAAAATAATGGTTTTAACAATATCCTGTAAAATCTAAAACAGTCCTATAAACAGCCGTCACCCTTGACCGAGTGTAAGGCAAGGTTGCATAAAAGCGCGAATAGCAGGGCAATCCCATTAATTAAAAATATTTGAAATACGAAGATTAGAGACATTTTTGACAGGTTAAGACTAAATAGTAATTGATTATTTATGCAAAGTGATACATAGACACAGGTTCAACGCTGTGGTAGGGATATAATAAACATACAAAGTATTAAAAAAATCGAGCTAAGTGTTATTGGGTTTTTCTATGAAATTCCCTGTAGCAGCTCGGAGTTAAATTTTTGTGTTAGGCTCGCCCCCTATTACATGGGACCTAAACACACCCGCGAACTGTACATTGGTAAACCTTTGCCTAACCTTTCGGGGAATACAGGCGTGATGGTATGTTGTGTTATAGATAGCAATAAATAAATATAATATACATTGACTTATATGATTATGTAAGGTTGTGATCGTTCTGAAAAGAATTGTGTAATGGCAGTAAAGTTCTATCTTCGCCCTAAACATTTCCTCAACAATCTACCCTAAGTCCTACAGTGCCTACAGTTACATAAATTTATTAAAAAGGGCCACCCATTCGTTCAGTGGCCATAAATAAACACAGAAATACTTTTATCAAACGTTCCCAAAGTTTTTCACTTCCGGGTGCCGAGTTCGCGGGAACTTTTTAATTTGCTGCTAATCTGGAAACATAAATCTGTTCTTTGCATCTTCACAGAGGAGGCTGTGAAGTTGGCGGGAGCAAGGCTTTAAAAGTATGTACTTACTCTGTTTACTTTTTAAAATATTTGAGGAAAATATTCAACGGTTTGCCTCGTTAGCCTAGTGATCTGCAACTGCTACGCTAGAGGTCTTGGGTTCGATTCCCAGGTCGAACAAAAAGAGTTATTGGGTTTTGTTATGAAATTCTCAGTATCAGCTCGGAGTTAGGATTTGTGCCCAGTTAATGACATTAGGCTCGCCCCTATTATTTGGGACCTATTTGTGATGGTACGTTATTTAATGTTATATTCAACGGATTTTTCGGGTTCCGTCCCTGAAAGGGGAAAAGGGATCATTGATCCTCGACCATTTGTGTCACAGGGATCTTGTGAACCCGTAATTTATTTGTTTTTGTTAATTTAAAAGGATAATACTGGTCCATTAGCATTTTTTTTTAATGATTGAAAGCTGCATTGTTACTGAATAAGTGAAAATAGTCAGTGAACAATATTCCCGACTTGCAATCTGGCCTCGGTCATTTCTCTTACCCGCTATCTTTACGGCCTCAACGGTTTCTATGGCCAAGCCAAATAGGAAGAGTGTTATGATTAATACGAGTTGTTGGCAAGTGGCGCTGGAACCAGCGAGGAGTTGGCTGTGATGCACACTGTCAGGGTGGGGAGTGATCGCTTCAAGCGGGGATTATTCGTAGTAATTATTTTAATTTCAACTGATGCTATTAATTTAATTGTCTTCTTAAATTAATAACTTAATGTACGCTATGGATAGTGAGTCTTCTGATTACCCTCTTTTAAGAATAAAAGCATGATGATATAAAAACTAGTACTTAAAGTGGATGTACTGATGACTGTCTGCGTGCTACATACAATAGTATATGCATACATGTTTTGGTCAATATGTAATTAATTTTTTTTAGGTTTTGTAGACACGATAGGGGCACTAATGTCTAGGCTTGTGGTTAGCCATTTTACCGTTTTCAAATAACCGAATTTCAAAATTTGAAAATCATTATCATTCAGAAATTTAACGACCAAAATATGATTATTTTTATATTGAGCGCGCTGTTCAGTCCCCTTTAGTGCAGTTTAATAGATAACATCACGCTTATTTCTCTAAGAAAGGGTATTCAGAATAGTCACTAACCATACAACAGATTATTGGTAGTTTTGCAAAAACATTATAAACTATTTCTATGTTTGGAATTATCGAAGATCGTGACTCTGATAAAGAAGCCTAATAGGATATATAGGTAAAATAGGATAGGAAGCAAAATTCTAGACAAACCGAAGTTAAAATTTTTCAACGGTTATTAAAAAATCCTGTTACATTTTGGTGTTTTCGCCCAGGAATTTGAGGGGTCGAGAATCATATTTTATTAAATTAACTAAAAGTTTTTCTCGTATCTAGGCTACAACAGCAGTCAGAAGACAGATTAATTCAGCATCCGCACACAAAAAACCGTGCCATCAGTCAAAGCTAACGATAGTAAACATCATGTAAATGTTTGTTGGATGTATCATTACGCTGATGAGTTTAGCATCCGGCAGAGAAGGTGATTTATAGTGATCTTTGTCGGTAACGAGTCAGCTGTGGTTCATGATCTTGTTTTTATAACGAAGAGAGAACTTTGAAAGAAGAATTGGTAAGAATTAGGATCTGACTTACTTTGGTTGCTTTATGAAATTGCACTTATTGTAATTGACTTTTTTAACCTTTATGTGGACGCTTGCAATAATCTAATTGTTGATATTATTTAATTGGTTTATTACTAGTCTATAAAATACGTAAAATACACATATCATCACGCCTGTATTCCTTCGAAGGGTTAGGCAGAGGTGTAACAATGTACACCCACAGTTTGCCGGTATGTTTAGGTCCCATGTAATAGGGGGCGAGCCTATTGCCATTAACCGGGCACAAATCTTAACTCCGAGCTGCTACTGGGAATTTCATAGAAAATCCCAATAACACTTTTTGCTCGACCTGGGAATCGTACCCAAGGCCTTTAGCGTAGCAATCGCACTTAGGGCCGCTAGAAAATACTTAAAATAAAAGATAATAAATATATATTTATATTCACATTTATTTCTTTATAATTTTTCATAAACTATTTTTAAACCATTGGACCAAAACCTAGTAATGCAGCACCGGTCATTATGTGGCTATTTTTAGGAGAGGCCTATGTCCAGCAGTAGACGTCGTTCGGCTGGCATGATGATGATGGACCAAAACTTTTAAATCTTTACAGAAGGTAAATATAAAAAAACCATCACGCCTGTATTCCCCGAAGGGTTAGGCAGAGGTGTGACAATGTACACCCACAGTTCGCCGGTATATTTAGGTCCCATGTAATAAGGGGCGAGCCTATTGCCATTAACCGGGCACAAATCCTAACTCCGAGCTGCTACTGAGAATTTCATAGAAAAACCCAATAACACTTTTTGCTCGACCTGGTAATCGAACCCAAGACCTCTAGCGTAGCAGTCGCGCTTAGGACCACTAGGCTACCGAGGCAGTTCCGAGCCTTTACAGAAGGTGTTATAGATTATACCTAACAGAAAAAAAAGACTATTCAATTTCACATATTTTCAACACCTAAACAACCACATTAGGATACCGCCTCTATCCCAAACACCCCCCACCCCGGACTCACATAAATAGCATTTTGTAACATCATGCAAATGTCGGGCTAAGCTCCGTACCAAACGCACTTGCCAAGCGCCTCGCACGTTAGTGCTAAGTTATGGCACCAAGTTATGGAAGACTTAAATGGTGTCGTATGTTATACTTAATGCTTGTGCTTAAGCAAACGTGCTTGTTGTAAGTTTCAGACGGCTCTTGTGTGAGATAGGTAAACGGTAGATGACAAGGGGGTAAAAGGAATTTGTCTATTGTACTGTATCATACGAGACGGCAAACGTATACGCAATAATAAGGGCAACGTAGTGTGGGACGCCTTGCTGCACGGTGGACCGACAATTTAAAGAAGGATGAGTAGCAAATGGAAGCGGGCGGCCCAGGACCGGGATGGTTGGCGCTCTTTGGGGGAGGCCTATGTACAGCAGTGGACAACTATAGACTGATATGATGATGAGATTTTATTTCTTGGAACGCCATCTTGCAATTTCACTTAAGAGGTTGTCGGCCCGAGTAGGCCCACAAAGGCGGACCAGTGGCCCACAAAGGCGGGATCCACACTTACGTGTGGGAAAGGAACACAGGCTGATAGGCTCCTTCGCTTTCCTCAGTGCGGGGGACATCCATGACGATGTTCCACCAGAACTCTAGGACCACTAGGCTAACGAGGCAGATCCACCCATACTTCAAAATGACGTAGATCTGGTGACTCTCAATTTCGAAATCTAAATATTTATTTCAATTGGACCGTTTAAAGGCATTTTTGACCTCTACATCACAGACTTTTAAGACAGTATTTTTCCTAAACTGGATATGTCTCATTAGCTCTCAGATGCTGGGTCACCATCCCAAGTGCCTTACTAAGAGATATCGTGTTACCTCAGAAGTCGAAAGGTTATTTCGTTTTCCTTCTTTATACAAACACGTGTACATTATTTTTAGAATATAAAAATAACTCATTTGGGTGGAGGAAAATAGGTCAACCAAGTTGGAAAGTCATATAGCATCACGTAAGTTTTCCCCGAAGGGTTAGGCAGATGTGTACCAATGAACACCCACAGTTCGCCAGTATGTTTAGGTTGCATGTAATAGGGGGTAAGCATATTGCCATTAACCGAGCACTAATCCCAGCTCCGAACTGCTACTGAGAATTTCATAGAATCACTCAATAACACTGGTCGGTCTAGTAGGTATTTAAGCCATTAAAACAATATTATTATGTAAAAGTAACACTCTTCTTTTGTAAATTTCCCACTAATGTTTAATATACAGACCAGTTTCAAACTATTACTAAAACTAATACATTCACACTGGCTGAACTAAAGGATTAAATATAATATATTGTATATGAAATCTATTCCAAACTGCTATCAAATTAATTTCCCATTTGGGATTAGTACTGGTTCACTTACAAATTGCTACCTGAGCTGGTTTGTTATCTTGGGGGGGGGGAGGATAAAGGTAGGTGCATGTTGTGGGGAGAAATAAAGGGGAGTTTATATTGTAAATTGGATTTAAAGACATGAACAATTTGGTCATCTTTATCTCAATGTAGGGGTTAGCAAAATGTAGCACATTTTTTAGCCAGCTGTATTTAATTTCTAATTATGTATCCCAGACACTGAGTGACACGAGCACGGTGCAATGTAACATCGTGGAGAAAGATGTAAATTTGAAATTGTCAAACTGCTTTGAGCAGATGTTCATGCTTTATCTGTATGAAAGGAGGTCCTTGCCTTGCAGAGAGACAGTAACAGGCCGGCAATAAGTTGTTCCTGCTTGTCATATTGTAGCACCTAGACGCTAATGTGTTGTTGCAAACTGTATTCTAAACCCGCAATACTATTCTAAAAGAAGACAAGAAAGTCTCTCTTTTTCGTTTAATAATCAATGAGTCTTCTTCAAACTTGCTAAAAAGCATTTAAATGGCCAATCCGTATTTTATAACAACTTCACAGTGTTGAATTCCCCTTCTCCCGACAGTCGTATCACCGAGGAACTAATATCGACATACATAAAGTGTACCACCAGAGCCAAACCTATAACAGCGGTCCCACACAATAACTCAACGAGAAATAAACTCAAAACTGTACCGAAAAACGCATTACAACAACCAACATAATTTATGTCTCGCTTCCACCGCGATGCGACAAAAAACGCGACAAATCGCCACTCCGCGCGACTATTCCCCTGAGTGGGTGATTTCTCACACAGATTGCCCGTCGCCTATGATATGTTGTAAGGAAATAGCTACTTCTAATAATAGCCCGTACTCTTGACTTTGAGAATATAATGCGACTAAGAAATATGTTTCTTTGAGTAAAGAATTGTTTAAGAAAGAAAGGAAAGAACGGACGGAATGATTTAGAAGCTTCCAGTCTTAACTGATGGGGCGGCCATCTTTGTTTCAGTAATAGATTACGGCAAGGGGATGAGCAGTAGAGTCTTATTGTTTACTGATATCAACAAACTGTTATCACCAATCCGCCTGCGAAGTGTGGTTGAGGAGGTCCTGATAAGACAATGTCCCATATGCTGCGGCCCAATTGTCCGTTCAGTTGTACCCTTGACGATCTGAATCCGATCCGATCTAACGCTCAAGGCGGATTAGCGATTACAGACATACATTAAATGAAGGCTTAGGTGTTCTCACGATGTTTTTCTTCACTGATTTCAGTTTGTCGAAGAGTAACTAAGATAGTACATAAGTTAATTGAAAATGTCATATTGGTATCTATTTGCATTTATCGAGATCACAACCTGGACGTATTTACACAAGGAATCTAAATATAAACTGCGTCAATTTTACGCGGCACATACTAAAAAAGTTGATGTCCCCCGCCCTGGTACCGGACGACAAACAATTTCCGAACCTTACCTACCAAATTCCTGTTTCCTGACTGCATTCGTTTAAAATCTCCACAATTTTCAAAAAATATTTTTGTGCAACATCCGACCGTGTCGTGTCCAGTCGCTTCCACGAATAACTACATGAAACTTTCAGTAACAATGCCTCTGAACTACGAACATGGATGCAGTCAAAAATGGCGAACTAACTTTTGAACATGTCTGACTTGCTTTTAGCTGGTAATAGCTATTGACAGATGAAGGCTATTTTTGTGTGTGACTATTCGAAGTTGTTCTAGTTGCATTGGTAGTGGGGAACACAGTTTGTCTAGAAATTGGATTTCAAACTTAATATCCTCTGTATAAGATTTAATTTGGTGTGACAGTAAGAAATTGCTAGCATGACTTAGTGGGACTTCTATTGGATTCTCGTCACAAATTTGAGTCTGATTCGTTTGGGTTACCTGGCAATGTGTTGCACCTTTATGCTTTGTGGGATCTTACCAAAAGCGACCTTTTCTCTTTGACTATAGAGGTAAGATTAAATTTGGAAAATGGTAAATATACCTTGACATGTACCATTTTAGTGTCATTTTACTTACTTTATTAAAGCCTTTAAATGAAATAACAAACTCTTTAAATCGTAGCAAAAAGTGTTACAATGGTTTCAATACATAATTTATTTATACTACGCTAGAGGTCTTGGGTTCCATTACCAGACCGAGCAAAGTGTTATTGGGTTTTTTCTATGAAATTCTCAGTAGCAGCTCGGAGTTAGGATTTGTGCCCGGTTAATGGCAATAGGCTCCCCCCTATTTCAAGAGACCTAAACATACCGGCGAACTGTGGGTGTACATTGGTACACCACTGCCTAACCCTTCGGGTAATACAGGCGTGATAATATGTTATGAAGCTAACATCGATATCCATCACAATTTAAAACGCTTTTCAACCGTTTAAAGTCTAAAAATCTATCAGATTGACATGAACTTGTTCAATTGTCGATCGACGCTAACGACCGGTGACGTTTCGCGACTCGCTTTAGCGCCAATTTGTTGGAACTGACGGAAAAATGCAACGCGAGTCTGATGGAACCGCATTAATTTGGCAAACAGTGCATTTAGAATATATTTTTCGACTAGTTTTTGTACCTGTTAACTGTATTATTTTTCAAATAACTTACAATATTATTTATTACCTGACGCTAACAATCTTGGAAAATCTCTCTAATTCAAAGTTATAGCAGTTACATACATACATACGTAAACTCGCGCCTTTTTGCCACGGGGGTAGGCAGAAACCACAGAAGGCAAAAGTAAAAGAAGTTATTTAAATCAAACCATTTATAGTCAGTTTTGAATTGATTAAGTTATGGGTTGGCAATCATCAATGCGACAAATAGGTATGCATTTTCTAAGTTTATCTTGGACATCACTGACATCGGTGAAGGAAAAGATCGTGAGGAAACTAGGACTTTTAATTTATGTAAGTCCAAAATCGCTAATCTGCTTTAGCAAGCGTGGTGATAAATGCTCGTGCCTTCTCGGTATAAGAAGAGGCCTTTGTCCTGCAGTGAGACAATAATAGGCTGTTAATATTATTATTTATCTCGAGGAGTAGGTCAGTCAATCAGAAACTATTTCTTTAGTTTCATAGATGACATAAATCAACAGAATTCATTCCTCATCAAAAAGTAATCCATTGGCCTATTAACCAAATCATCACTTCAAAATAACCGGCAAAACCGTCACAGCATTTCAGCAGTTAAGTCACAACAAACGAACACACAGTCAATCGTCACAACATCTATGTACCTTGTCACTTGCACCGTCTAACCGCACGACACGCGTGTTAGAATCAAAGCGATATGGTCACGCTCTGTCACGTATACGACACACGTAGCGTGCCAAGCGTGGCGGGCGTGCGGGGCGTGCGGGGCGTGCCAAGTGTTGAACACTACAGACTGGTTTTGAGGGACTGAGGTTGGGGGTTGACCTCTAGGAGGAAAAGGTAGATCTGCTTTTCCCGTGGGTGTTGTAAAATTTTACTCCTGACAGTGTTACTGATGGTACTTACAGTTTTGCTTTTAGTTAAGATTTGTAATTTTTATTTTTAGCATTGAAGATAAGTTTAGGAGAGTTTACGACTAATTAAAATTGTGATGTTTCGAAGAACATTTAAATTAAGCTATTGGAGGTTATTTCCTTTAAAACGAACTAACCCACGTCAAAATTCTCTCATTTTTCGAGATTTTTGAATTATTATTTAATTTTTGGAGGTTGACTGAACTTCTTATTTCTGCATAGTAATAGGTAGGCTTATTTACCTTTTTCTTAGTTAACAGCTAATATAGATACACTGTCCTTTTATAACAAAAAATTCCCAACACTATACCATCATGCCTGTATTCCCCGAAGGGTTAGGCAGATGTGTACCAATGTACACCCACAGTTTCGTCGGTATTTTTAGGTCCCATGTAATAGGGAGCGAGCCTATTGCCATTAACTGAGCACTAATCCTAACTCTGAGCTGCTACTGGCAATTTCATAGAAAAACCCAACAATTCTTTTCTCGACCTGGAACTCAAAACCTCCAGCGTAGCAGTCGCGCTTAGGACCACTAGGCTGACGAGGCAGTCACACATACAGGCAGTACACTAAAATCACCTAGACATCAATCTATCAAGTTTTGTGTGGTACTATCTGTTGCCCGGTCTTCGTTAGAGTGGAAGTCAAAGACCGGTTTATTTCAGGCCTGTCACAAAATTCGCAAAATAGATCGTCTTTTTAGATATTTCGTGTTTGGTCAGTGAGTGAATAAGTGACCTTTTGCTTATAACACAAAATAGATACAAAGATAATCAAACCTTGAAGCGAGCTCGCTGTACTACGTAAACAAACTACAGGCTGTTCTTTTTCCCACAAACATTAATCAATCATCCTGTGGCCTTAATCCGGTAACAAAAAGTCAGACGCACAACAATCCAAGATGGCGGAGAGTGACAATAAACAACGCCACTTGTAGTACAATAGTTTCCGAGAACGTAGTTAACAATACGAAGTACGTAGTGAAATTATGTCTTAGTTGGAATTGCAGCAGGAATGTGATAATAGTGTCTATAGATAGAGTTTGTCCGGGAAGTACTACCGCCATAACTCATTTATGCCGCCAAGAAGCATTGTTGTATTTCAATAGTTGCATTATAAGACAGTTAAGAGATGTGGAATCCTAACTAACAGCGCCTGTTCACGAACATGACGAGAGGATCATTAAGAGAACCATCACGAAGAGAACCGAATGAACGCACGCGCCACCACCAGCCAGATGCTTGAGTAAGTTATATTAAATTATATAAAACTAGAGAACTGCCCGCGACATCGTCCACGTGGCTTTTTTCACGTAAATTGATTTTGATTACTACTCCGCTCCCGCGGGTCGTAGCACGATGTTATATTGCCTATGTTACTCACAAATAATGTAGCTATCTAATGGTTAAAATCGGTCCAGTAGTTTCAGAGTCTTTTCGATACAAACTAACAAAAAAAACTTAAAATATTAATATGGTTAAGTATAGACTGCGGTTGTCAGCACCTATTCGACGGCAGACTTGTACGTTATATATAAAAAAGGAATAATAATAATAATGGTACAACAGAATTATGTAAAAAAAATGTATATTTTATATTATTACACAATTATTTTTAATTTTTTCTCATTGATTTGGAGAATTTTGAGTGCTATTTTATTATATAAGTAGATACTTTTCCATCAGCGTGTTATGATTGCAAATTCGAAGTATGTTTTAACAATTAAACCATTTACAGGCACTTTTGAATTGTCAACGAATCGGCAGGAAAGTGGCCTCTATGGAAAATAATGAACAAGGAACTCCACGGACACTATTTACAATTTGGTTGAAGCACAATTCTGAATACAATATTCTTGTTGCTTCTATATGTGAAAACAATGAAGTGAATATAACAAAAAAAAAATAGTGTAAGCTAAGGCAGTTGGGACATGACCAATCCCAGCTCATCTCAAGCTCAGTTTACTTTGATCAAAACACAAAATTAGAAATTTTAAGTAACCCCCGACATAAAAATAAAATGCTCTGCCGCAGCCAACAAAAGAGCTGATAACTTTGAAACCACTGACCCGATTTCCTTGAAACATAGCTAAGAACATTCCCGACTAATATCCCATTTTAAATAAAACAAAATAATTCAAAGTCGGTTCATGCATTCGGGAGCTACGATGCTACAGACGCACACACACACATACACAGACACAGACACGTCAATCTTATAACACCCCGTTGTTTTTGCGTCTGGGGTTAAAAATCTATAATTATATACCGGCAGTTTTTTTGAATAACTGCACCAAACACAGCCCTACAATACTCAACAAATATTGTGTACATAAAAACATGACCTATTTCCCCGACAGAAAACACATATTGGAAAACACAAAACCTTTCGCAAGTTGGTCCGAAACAATATTTACTTAAGTTAATGACTACGGTGTCTGCCTACGCCGCACACACGACGGGTTCATGATAAACAAACAGAGTTATGATGGGATGTTCGTACTCGTATCCGTATGTTTCTAGGGAACTATTATTTTGTTCAGTACAAACTTTAATTGTATTGTGTTGAGTTAGGGGTTGACATTAATAGTTTTAGATTTTACGACTAAACTTTTGAAGATGTGAGCACGTTATAATAAACATGATAATTAGCTCTCATTTCATAAAAGAGGATATAGTGACAAAGGTATAAACCCGTATGTTTAGATGGTTCCGTCATGTTGAGAGGATGAGTGAAAGGCAACTAACAAAAGGGCAGTTGTGAGTGGCAACGCCGGGACGTCCTAGAAAGACCTACACTGACATTATTGGTGAGGTTCTTTAGAAAGTTCGGGTGGCCAGTACTTGTAACCGGCGTGCTTGTATGACCTGATGTATGAATGTGGACGAGGCGAAAGGAGTATGAGGGAATCGTAGCCGGTGGCGTTTTGTCGTTTCTGCCTACCTCCATTGGAAGAAGGCGTGAGTTTATGTATGTATCTGCTGTTTAGCCTTGTCCCAATTATGTTGGGGTCGGCTTCCAGTCTAACCGGATGCAGTTGAATACCAGTGTTTTACATGGAGTGACTGCCTATCTGACCTCCATAATCCATTTACTGGGCAACACGATACCTATTGGTTAGACTGGTTGTCAGACTTCCTGGCTTCTGACTATCCGTAACGACTGTCAAAGATCTACGAATGACAGCCGGGACCCGCTGGTCCCGGCTGCCGTTGCTTTATGTGCTTTCCGAGGCACGGGGGTGTCACACCACCAACTTCCAAACGTCGGGCTGCTACTGAGCAAATCCTAATGGAAAAAAACAATAACACTTTTTGCCTGACCTGGGAATCGAACCAGGGACCCCACGCTCATCAGTCGCGCTTGCGACCACGAGGCCAACGGGGCAGTATGTACGTCATTATTTAATTTGTAGCATTTTGTGTGCGTCGCGTTCACGTTCATATAACTGTTGAAATAATGTACTAGTACAAGTTATTGCAAAACATTGTTTTATTAAAAAGAAATAGAACGGTGTTTCTATCCATTCATCTCCATACAAAACTACTTTTTGGAAGGGGCCACAGCATATTTTTTTCCCTTGTAAATGACACAATTGAAATAAATTATTTGACTTTGACAATCCTTCATGATAGTCATGAAGTCAGTAATTAGAGCAACCTTTTTTGTCTTCAGAAAACGTTACAAAAAAAACTTTGACTGCCTCGTTAGCCTAGTGGTCCTCAGCGCGACTGAAATCAGAATCCTTGGGTTCGATTTCCAGGTCGAGCAAAGTGTTATTGGGTTTATCTATGAAATTCTCAGTAGCAGTTCGGAATCTGGGTTTGTGCCCGGTTAATGGTAATAGGCTCGCCCCCTATTACATGGCACTTAAAAACATGCCGGCAAACTGTGGGTGTACATGTTTACACCTCTGCCTAACCCTTAGGGGAATACAGGCGTGATGGTATGTGAGTCACAAAAAAAAGAACAAAACTACCTACATAACGTCTTTAAGGAGCTAGTTTTAGTATAAAGAATGACAGCGTGTCCACGTTACATATTGTGGTTGGATCGATACACACTGATGCATATGCAAGTAGGCTCTTTGTGGTCAGATAACTGCCGTAGTTATGGCTACTGACGTCACTACACTGTACCTATACACTTATCTGTTCTATTTTCTTGTACCCGACTTACTTTTTTTTTATTAGCCTGTTCTGTCTCATTCCTGGTCAAAAGTCTCGATTCATTCCTTCCATCTCTCATGCTTGCTTCCTTATGACTGCTAAAGACTATTGAGAAAGTATTTTTACATAATTAATTTTTGGTTGACTAAGACATGGTATCGAGTTGTCATCTATTTATTTTTAAATTAGACGCATATCTGACGAACGATACACAGCGCGTCTTCGGTCGCGTAACGCCAGAACAGTAGAAAGATGATGAAGAATTACGACATGTATCTGAAGAATACGCCAGAAATAGACGTCGGAAATCTAATGTGATCTATACTAATATTATAAAGGAAAGATTTGTTTGTCTGTTTGTTACGAAACTACAGGAGTAACATAGGCTATAATAACATCACGCTACAATCCACGGGAGCAAAGCAGTCCCCAAAGTCGTAAATTAAAGCGGGTTAAATAAGCCACGCAGACAAAGTCGCGGGAGGTTGCTTGTAAACAAATAAAGTCGTTGTCCCACTATAGAAATGTCTCCTATATCTTCAATGCGTTTACAAACATATAAACTCACATAGACAAAAAACCAGACCCGGATCAGATTTTTGGTTCGTGCAAAGATCGAACCTGTAACACGCAGCGCCGCAGCCATTTCTCATCCATTGCATCAACCCTATCGTCTACACATCCTACAGAAATACAATAAGATGGTTTTCAGACATCATTTCAGCCAGCCAATTACAGTACTGTTAGTTAATATGTGTGTTAATTAGCCGATTTCTACCAGGGTATAAGGTAATTCTATCCTTAGACATTCACCTTTCCATCCAACTTTTAATCAATATTGAACATTCCAGAAACATGTCGGTTGTAAGAAACTTGTCAGATTTCGATACATGGCGTGTTTTAAGAACTAAGTTTATTACAAGCACATAATCCCGTGAAAGTTTCAACAATGGCGGGTGAATAAGTGTCTAAAATTTAATAAAGCCAGCCGTATACATACTTAGGGCTTTTGGGGAAAGATGTGTGGGTTACTGGAAGAGAGAGCGTGTTTTTTTTTTTTTTTTGGTGGGTGTGAAATCATCAAATAACTGCTCCCGCCCTGGGCGGGGCGGCAGGAAGTGTCAGACATTTACTGACTAAAACCCACCCATGTTCCTTCTTGTGCCCTTTGCGTTCCGGGGGCGCGGTATCTCTTGCGAACAACCCGCAGGTTTGAGGTGGCGGTTGAGCGTAGTTGATTGCGAACTTTGACTGTGAATCGATAATGAAATCAACACTGAATAATTATGGTTATTATTACATTTCTAGTGTTTGTGCTTTAAATACGCAAATATGGGATTGTGCATCACGTTTAATTTGTACATTCTAAGTCATCATCATCTGCTTAGCCTTTCCCAACTATGTTGAGGTCGATGTTAATTGGTTAAACCTAGGTATTTGAAATCCGCGACTTTTGAACTGGTATTAAACTATATGACAAACCAGTACAATCCCCAAAATACGATATACTTAATTTCAAATCTATAACACACTATCACGCCTATATTTGCCGAAGGTTTAGGCAGAAGTGTAACATTGTACACCCACAGTCCGCCGGTATGTTGAGGTCCCATGTAATAGGGGGCGAGCCTATTGCTATGAACCGGGCACAAATCCTAACTCTGAGCTGCTACTGAGAATTTCATGGAAAAACCCAATAACACTTTTTGCTTGACCTGGGAATCGAACCCAAGACCTCTAACGTAGCAGTCGCGCTTAGGACCACTTGGCCAACGAGGCACTTTAAATCTATATCGGCTTATTAACGATAAAACGCACAATAAGTCAAATGTTTGACGTTCCACACCATCCAATTTATTTCAGACTGTATCCTAACACATACCTTCTAACCCCAAGCATTTAATAGTAAGTCTTGAAAAAACAACACATATACAAGCCTTTCAAGTTACACCTTCCACTAACCTAACATCTATGTAACATCCCAGTCTTTCGGCTGTATACTCAAAACGTAATCTCGTAAACTGAGGCTGCAAATTCACCAGTCCCCCCCCCCCCTCTTCCCCCTCTGACAGCCCCTCTTCGCGTATAAATAGCATCTTAGTAGTACAACTTCCTTTGGAAGACGTGAACATCTTTTAAATGAAGTCGACTCTTGATAAATGTACTGTACTGTGTTAAAGGAATGCGTTTTTGATGTAGTTATTATTATTGTTTGAAGATATTAATAACTAAGTTTTGCCCGCGTCTTCGTCTACGCAAGTGTTGATGGCAAAGACGCGAAATAAAAAGTAGCCTTAGACATAGATGCACAGACAGTCAGATGGAGAGACTTTAGCATGTATAATATTAGTATGGACAATACCAACTTGTTATTGTCCCACTGAAGGGCAAAGGTCCGTTGCTGTACTGAGAAGGCACGAGCAATGATCACCACGCTTGCTCGAGGCGGATTGACGGTTTCAGACTTACATTAATTTTAAGTCCAGGATTTCTCGTAATGTTTTTCTTCACTGATGTCAGTGATGTCCAAGAAAGACTAAGAAAGTACATATATGATTTGGTAAAGTCACATTGGCACTTGCCTGGTATCGGACCCACAACCTGATACATGAGAGGTAGACGTCTTAAACACTGGGCCATGAGACATACACTCCGCGTGCACTGGCCTAAACGCTACGATACCTAGACGCAAGCTCCGGTAGATACTATAGTACCGACATACGGATTATATCCAACTCAAGTAAGTCTAGTTTATAATGCGCTGAAGCGAGGGCTTACAGTTTGAGATCCGTAAACCGATCGAATAATTTCCTCACTACACAGTTCAATCCGCTTAATAACTGCTTTAGTTCTTCCTCATAGAGTATCGTAGAATATTCTGCAGGATTATACGTAAACGCATGCTGTATGAGGGTGGGCAAGATTATAGAATCACCTGGTTTGCTTGTCACTGTCTGACAGCGAAGCTTCTATAGTTTCTTCTTGTAATATCGATGACACTATCATCATCATTACAGCTGTACATAGGCCTCCCCTAAAGAACGCCAACCATCTCGGTCCTGGTTACTGCTACGTTCTTTAAGTCATCGGTCTACGGTACAGCAGGGTGGGTGTCAATTTTTTGTAGTCATCGTTAGATGGCAAACAAGCAAACGGCCCACCTGATGTTAAGTTTTCACCTCTGCCTATACACATCTGCAATACCAGAGGTCTTGCAAATGCGTTGCCATCCCCAGAGACAAAGTTGAAATATCTGATGGGTTTATAATACCTCATTTCACCAATTTTTTGGTCTGTGCTTATCTAGTTGCCTTTTCGTAGCATTAAACAATTTTTCTTTCTTTGTTTCATTTGCTACAATTTCTCACCTACTTTTGCTTCGTTTACGGCTTTAGATTCATACGCGTCTGTTGCGAATACTACGCATCTGACCTTTTCAAAGGTCACCCATAAGGTCAACGTATATCGTTTTAATACGTGGCCTTCCAGCATTAAAATTAGACTGTCCCGTTGGTGTAGTGAACGCAAGGGCGACAGCTGAGCGATACTTGCTTAGGTTCGATTCAAGGAGTTTCTATTTAGAAACTCTTGCTGACACACACATCTCTGCCTTCTGGTTACGGAGATATTAACGGTCTAAGGTCGAAACAAATTTTAAGCGTTTCAACTAATGCTCGTCGCCTTCTTTGTATGAGAAGAGTCTTGTAGTGGGACAAGAATAGGCTGTTTTTTTTTATTAACCGTTATATACTGTCTCGGTTCCTGTACATGCACGAGTATTATACAAAATTTTAACACACAAAAAGAAAAGAAATAAGATTTGTTGTCCAAGATTATGTCTCAGCAATATTTATTCTCAGTTTGTTAGTCAGTACGCATAGTTAACGAAGACTGCCATGACATCTTTTAACCCCCCGTATATCCTTAACATCTTATCTTATCTAAACCTTATTTCCTAATCCGATAAAGCAACACAGCTTATGTCAGTAAGCCGACCAACTAACCAATAACTGTTATTTCTTACCAAACTTTGACAAACATAACTTTAAACGGTTTACTTTAATGAGTCCTTGTATTTAAGCTATGGATTAGATTTTAAGTTAGCTTGTGTGATCTAGGAATAACTTAGTTAAGCTTTGGAAGGTAAGTTTAAGTTAAGGGCTGGGATTAGGGTTGTGTTAGTGAGTTAACTTATTAAGGGTCGGGTGGAGAGATTTTTCATTATATATTAAGCTTTTCATTATACACATTTTGGGGTGGTCTTTCAGTTTCTTTTTTACATCGCTGGATGGTCAAAAAGCCGAAGGCCCACCTGATGTTAAGTGGTCACCGCTGCCTATACACGTGTGCAACACTAGATGCTTTGCCATCCTAGAGACAAAGTTGAAATGTCTCATGTGCCTGTAATTACACCGGCACCCATACCCTTTTTTTTTTTGGGGGGTTAGGAAATCATCCAATAACTTCTCCCGCCCTGGGCGGGGCGGGAGGGAGTGTCAGACTTTTACTGACTAAAACCCACCCATGTTCCTTCTTGTGCCCTTTGCGTTCCGGGGGTGCGGTATCTCTTACGAACAACCCGCAGCCCCGGCAGGCATCGGCCCTCAGTGGCCCCTTCCCTTTGCTGACATCTCTTTGAGGCGCGCGTGGAACACGAACGCGCCGTCGGCCTGTCGTTATGCAACGTAAGGACGGTGAGCTACCCATTGCTCACCGTCCACAGGCCCGTATCTACGGTGGCCGGGAGTCGTCGCGCGACCCATACCCTCAAAACCGAAACACAGCAACGCTGCTTTACTGCAGAAATAGGTGAAAAGAAATATGGTGGTAGTAGTTCCCCGGACGAGCTCTTTCACAAAGAGCACTACTACTACTTTATTCATGCCTCGTGCGTGCCTCTAATGCATGAGGTTGTGGGTTTGATTCTGGGCAATTACCAATGTGACTTTTTCAATTCATTATAATATGTATTATCTTGGACATCACTGACATCGGTTAAGGAAAAACATCTTGAGGAAAACTGAACTTATAATTTTAAGATCTGTCTGAAATGGCCAATCCCATCAACCGAACCGTGATCAATGAACATGCCTGAACTGTGTGATAAAAGGTCTATGACTTGTAGTGGGTCAATAATAGGCTTATTATTTGTATCCACTTTGTACTTATCACCTCCTAAATCCCAGTTACTGGGTAACATTATTTAAAGCCATAAATATTAATAATAATGTTTCTAATAAGTCTGTGACCTTTTGGCATGATTGGTTATATCTTATTATCCTGAAACTAATTGAGCTTCTTTCATTTCGAATTCTAAGAATAAAGGTCACGTAATTTTTAGAAGGAAAACGAAGCAACCTTATTTTATTAAATTAAGAAAATTGTTAATATTTCACGTTAATGTTAAATTTCACCTACGTGATGAGTCAAGTATGTACTCAAAACTCTCCTACGGCGCCCGGTGATAAAGCAGCTTTATATCAGTCAAAACTATTTTGGAATCGGACTAGAACTTGCAGAGATTACCCACGTCTTAAATTAACAAACTTTATCTCTTCAAAATATAAATATAGACTAGCTTCTATCTGCGACATTGCTTGCGTGAAAATCAAGTACTTATGCCATAAAACATAACCTATATAACACAAATCCAGACTCCGGGCTGCTACTGAGGAATTTCACGAAAAACACTTTGCCCAACCAGGGAATCGAACCTAGAACACTAGAGTTTGGCGACCATTAAACTAACAAAAATAGTCAATAAGATCATCTTACCACTATCTATTAAAAATGCGACAATTTGAACGCAACGAAAATTGATACGCAATCACGCTAGAACGGCTAAACGGATCTGGATGAAATTTAGCACGAGACATATTATAGTCTGGAATAGCACACAGGATTCTTTTTATCCCAAAAAGAGTGCGGTTCCCGTAGAATATATCAACATACAAGCTAGTTGCCAATATTTGTTAGGAAATTACTAAAAGCCGCCATTCACGGCTTTGAAAGCCGCACTTATGTTAGGCTTGTTTTTTAAGTGTTGTGCCGATGACAGCAGGACAAGGCTTCATTTGTACACAACTCGAGCACTAAGTGTACTCTCATGAACTAGTGATGTAGACGTCATGTTTAAAAGTACGTATCGATGATTTTATAAGTTTTATTTTTATTTTTATAGTTGGCAGTTTTTTATGGTTTCATACCTGAAGGGTGCCAACGGAACTCTATTACTAAGCCTCCGCAAGAACCATAATAGAGATGAAATTATCAGTGTATATTTCTATTGCCGCCATAAAAACAAGAAATTTTAACAATCGATAAAATTATCGCTGATTTTCTTTAATCGTCGTTCTTTAGTCGTTCCATTTGCGAAAAAAAAATTGGATTGTTTCCCGTGCAGTACGACCAGTAGAATGTTCTTTTTTAAACGTCAACAGCCCAACGGTTCTTTCTAGTGCTAGCTAAGGTACAAATCATTGTGTTGTGCATCTGACAGTCCGTCTACGAGTGACGATACTTGAGTATCTCTCGCTCTTTCGACTGTCACTTGTCAGCTCTGGCACCATTCATGGTAACTGGCAAATAACGTTGGCTTTTTAAACTTTATTTGTGTCCACTTAAACCTAATTAATGAATTCTAGAATGATAAAAACCAAACATGGAGTAAAAAAGGTAAAAGGTAGTAATATGCAATCCATATTTGATTCAATCATTCTTTTTTTTCGTTTAAAATAGAAACTTCGCCCCCGCACTAGGATGTTTTCCTGAATCATGAATGCGTTAAGAAACATATAAACTCACATACGCAAACAGCCAGACCTGAAACGCCTAACTGTAGGACATACAAATGTTTTTGCCGTGCGGGAATCGATCCTGAGACGGGCATTTCAGCAGCCAATCCTTCAATCACTGCGGTAACAGTGTCTTTATAATGGCTTTTAAATCAAATGTGGATTTCACATTACTATAGTTTAGAAATTGAACCAAAGAACCAAAATCATTTTGATTACAAAATTATTTTGGACAATGGCACACGGATAGTTGTTTCACTAATTTATGTTCAACTGTGTTAAACATAATCACACAGTTGACCCTAAATCAGTGAAACAACAATAAACACCGCAAAATTAATTTAATTAACATAAATTCCGGATTATATTTTGTCGATATAATCCAACACTACACGTCAGCTTAATACCACACGACGTAATAAAGTGCTGACTATTATTTACCAAAATGTGCCGGTAATTGGTTATCACTAATTACCAGACGATCCTGCTTACACGTGTCTTGGATTCGGTTATTTTGAGGAACAGCTTGGAGGATCCAACTTTAATTAAGGACGGATTTCTATAATTAGCCATAAGGTAAAATAAAATGTAAAATTTGTGTCTTTATGAAATTGCTTTCATAGGTTGATCAATAGGTGAGATGGTTGATCTTTTAGACGATTTAACTGTTATAAGTCCATTATAGGAGATAATTATGAATCATCAAAGATGACCCATGTCGTAATGGCCCAGTGGTTAACCCACCAGGCAATGTGACTTTTTCAAATTTTGTAATTTCTAAGTTTATCTTGGACATTACTGTCATCGGTAAATGAAAATACAGTGGAACAATTTGAGGATTACAATCAAAAATACTATTTTTAAAATTCTGTAAACTGATTTATTTAGCCAAAATAACTGGACCCTAGTTCTGCTTTAATAAACCAACTCCTGTAGTTTTAGCTATTTAATGCTGGTACATTTTAAATTTGTTCTAAGCATAAGTTTTGGATAAACTGTTATTAGTTGATAGTAATATAACACCTTTGGCAAATTTAATTAGCTAATCAGTCATTTTAATTCAATTATCGAGGGACTATCGGTTGGTTTGTTACCGATTCCGTTATAACGTCTATTAAAAAAAAAGTCCCTTAAAAACTGCAAATATTCTCAAATACTTTCAGGTCATATTGAGCGACTACTTACAACAAAACTTCAGTTAAAAGCCTACTTCTTAACTGAAACATTATGAACCTCTTTCAGGAATGCAAATATGAGAGCTGCATTATACGGCGGCCATTTTGAAGCCATCAAGATAAATGAATGCTAACCTAAGGCTTTATGCTTTCCTGGTCTTTTAAGAGCTTGAGTTTTATGTAAGTAGAGGTTTAGTAGAACGTAGTTTCTTTTTAAGGTATGACGTAATATTATACGGTTGTCCTCCGAAGCATATAAGCTCATATAGAGATGGATTAGTACCCGGTATCGAATACACAACTTTATGTATAAGAAGCGTGCGGGCCGTACCCGCTAGGCTCTCATGATATTTAAACTTTATTGAATTAGTAATAAATAAGTATGATCATATTGATTTCGCGACAATTTTAAGCTAGTTCGTTTTTTCAGGTGGGTTACTCGGTAGATGGTTTTCGCTGGATCTGGTGGTAAATTGAACAGCGATCCATACCTGTAACAATGAAATGGAATTAATTAGTGGAGGTTAAAATATACACATTATACAGTACGGGACAAAATTTTATATAAAAAAGTTCTTAAGCGTAATAAAATCAAGTTTAAATGATTCACAATATTTGTATCGAAAAAGTACTTCATGTTTTTCCTTAGGGGTTGGCAGAAACCACAGAACGCCACCTGTTATGATCTTTTCGCTTCGTCCACGTACAATTCATTCGTTCTTATGAAAATTATTAAAAAAAAAATATCGACCATTATTTTATACCACACAATAAATATAAAAATATTATTACAACTAGTGTCAAATTGATGAAAGTAGTCGTCTAGTACTTATTATCTTGTAACAAATTGACATAATACCATAAGCATTACTGGTGCCACAGTCTGATAAGTTTCCTAGCTACAGTACACAAACGCACATTAACAAAACTCTCATTCCCCACAAAATAAACATAACACGAACATGAAATCACACCACACTCCCAGATAACAACCTCTAATACCGTCCACTTAGCATTTTTGTAAAAAACCTCATCTCCATCGCGATAGCCAAAGGGTTGATAAAAGAAAGAAAGAAAGAAAGAAAGGGGATGACAATCAAAAATGTTATTCCGCGAGTAAGTACCGGCCGGGGGCTGCCGGGTAACTGTTGAGATAACTGTGACATACGGCCAGGGAGGATGGGCAGCAGCGATAGTTTTGAAACTATATCAATTTTATTTTATTGTGTTATCTATAGACCTGAACTATTTTTTTTCTGTAAAATATGATATCGCTATCTTTTTTCCTCTGTCGTTGTAGAGCGCGTGTGGGGCACAGAGGGGCATGGACAGCGATGTACGGTTTTGTCCCACTGCAGGGAAAAAGCTCTTCTTGTACGAAGAATACGGATTGGCGATTTCAGACATAAATTAATTTTATGTAGTGTGCGTATGATATAGGTTTTCTTACGATGTTTTCAACTGCCTCGGTAGCCTAGCGGCCATAGGCGCAACTGCTACTCTAGAGGTCTTAAGTTCGATTCCCAGGTCGAGCAAAGTGCTATTGCGTTTTTCTATGAAATTCTCTGTAGCGGCTCAAAGTTAGTATTTGTGCCCGTTAATAGGCTCCCCTCCTGTTACATTGAACCTAAAAATATAGCGGCGAACTGTGGGTGTACATTTTTACACCCCTGCCTAACCCTTCGGAAAAATACAGGCGTGATGTTATGTTATGTATTTTACTCGAAATAAAGAAATTTTAATTTAATTTATTAGTCTCGCCCCCTATTACTTGGGACCTAAACATACCGGTGAACTATGGGTGAACATTGGTACACCTTTGCCTAACCCTTCGGGGAATACTGGCGTGATAGCATATATGTGGTTTATCTTAACCAATGTCAGTGATGTCCAAGCTAAACATTAAAAAGTCACATTGGTCCCAATTTGCTTTCCATTTTCCAAGTCCGTGTGTCTCGAAGATAAGGCGCGCTCAAGTCCCGTCGGGTCTGAAGTCTTCTGTGTATTTCTCACAGCATAATTTATACCATGTTGCACGGTTTAACCCTTTTTGCACTATTCTGTGAGCTTTGCAACATTTTGTGGAAATACGTAGTTTTATTAGAAGATCTTTCTTATCGTTTTATTGTAGGGGAAAAGATGCAGTTTTTTCGATGTGTGGGTGATTGGGGATATTTGGGGTTCCGTCAATGGTTTGTTTATGCCTCGAGCTGTTTTATTCGTGGAAACAGGTAAGGGGCTGTGGTTGTGGGTTTTATGTGAATTGTTTCATATTTTGTAATGTAATGGACAAGAATAATTCTACTATTCTTAGAATAAAGTCAAAGTCAAATTATTTATTTCAATTAGATCATTAAAAGGACCGATTAAACGCCATCTAACAGTAAATAAAATTCAATCTAGTCGCCCCTTTAAAAAGGTGTGTTAATCAGAAGAATGGGCGAGAAACTCCATTTACACTTTTGAAAAAAAAAATGTTTCACAAAAGTTAAATAATTATTGCTATTTTTACAGATCACCTAAAATCAATTCAGTTTTACTGCCAGTGTTCACACTCGTACAAGTGTTAAATTAAGTTAATAAAATCTAAAGTCAACATTATATTAACATTCAAACAACATTACCACCATTTTCTTTTGTAACTTAATTACATTTCACAGACAAAACCTTTAAATAAAGAGAGTTTGGAAGACCTAGAAATTAATATTTCTTATTTCTAGACTAAAAAGTAGGTCGTTTTAATAAATTCTAGACTAATTTGGCCCTGTTAGCGACGGCCGCCCGTTAATTTCAAAGTCCAATTTTATTTTAGAAACCTCAAAAATATTTAGGACATGAAAAATGAGCAAAAACTCGTCGATGACTTTTTCCCTCTAATTATGGTTTAGGAGAACAATTCCATTGAATATTTTGTCCTTAAAAAGTAAAAAGAAAAAGCTCTGTTTTTGTCTGTCCCGGTCCCATTAGTTCTCCTAAACTACACGACGGATTTTGATGCGGTTTTCACTATCATTTAGGGAAAGTATTTCTGAATGTTTGTGTGAATGAAACATTAATTACGTAAGGTATTTCATTCAGGGATTATCAAGTTACAATGACCTGGAGGTGTTCGATACCAACCAAGTACCAATGCGACTTTTTCAAATCATATATATGTACTTTTTAATTTGGACATTCTTTCTTTGGTGAAGGAAAATATCGCGAGGAAACCTGAGTCTGAAATCGCCAATCCGCCTTGAGCAAGCGTGATGATCAATCCCCGTGCTTTTTCTGTACTAGAAGAGGCTTTTGTCCTGCAGTGGGACAGTAATAATAGGTTGGTAATATCAGTCTGTGCATTTGCAGTCATTGTCTGGCCTGTAAGTTACTGTTTTAACTTAATAAATGTATTAATTAAAATATAAATTACATTTTTAACTAAAAACATTCAAATAATAGGTTAACCTATCCTGTAAACTCATCACCCATCCTCCCTGTCACCTTTGTTCACCAATTTAAGACTGTTTACAAGTAAACGTGTACCATTCCCCCTACAAGGAGGGGTAAGTCATAAATCGCTACCTCAGGACTGATTTGCGCGTTACCGTTGATGTATTAGTGGGTGGCGCAACTTCATAAGCGTAGCGAATAAACTAGCATTACGATTGACGATAATGTATGGGTAATTTCATAAAATTAAAGGTACTTTTTATCTTGACCTGGCTCGCGACGTTGTCGACATGTGGGATGTGAGTACAGCAATCATTGTGTCGATAGTCGTGACGGCTAATGGCGTAAAAGCCAAGAGCCTCGACCATCACCTCAGGAGGCTCTCGTTGGGCAGTTGGATCAAGGGCTTGATTCAGAAAGCGGTACTCCTAGACACGGCGCGTATTATTAGGAGATTCCTTTCTCAGGAGCCCTGACCACCGGTAGCTTGGACCCTGTTCCCGATACGGGTGGGCTACTATTTTCTATATTTTTAAATGTTTTTATATTAATATTTAAAAATAATAATTATATGTGTATAGAATAAATAAATGGAATAAGGTACTTTAAGCAAGTTGGAAACAACTTAAGTAAGATATGTGTGCGCTCAGAGGCATAATTCACCCTGTTCACCTCTCTTCAGGGTAAGTTTAACGAACTACCACGAATGATAAAATAGTTAACTACGAGGTACCGGTGCAATATTCCATGACTCCCATACTGCACTTATCTGAGACTTGGTCCGCGTCAAAGTTTACAAATCCTCCCTCGGGAACCGTACATTTTCCGGGACAAATAGACTATGTAGTCTATTGCAGATTATAGTCTAGCTCTGTGCCAACATGTCATCTTTATCCGATCAGCTGTTCTGGCGTGATTGATTACTCAAACATCCATTCGAATTTAAAACAGTGGTAAGATTAAAATTTCAGTACACACCTTTCTCCTATTTGACCTTTCTGAAGAACAACGCCAATGAGGTCAGTGTACGTCCTTTGTCGGCATCCCTCTTGGCTTTATAACAGTCTCAGCGTATAACTTGCACCGATCGCCCTCCACGCCCCAGAGGCTCAGTTAATTGAAGAATTATTGCTACCTACTCACATTTCGCGCAAATTCTATTTTCCACACATAAAACGATTAAATTTGAACCCTATTACATTAACAATAAGAGCATAATTGGTAGCAATCTCGAGTGAGTAACGTAGTTATTTGGTGCCTTTAATATAGTGAAGTGAAAGCTTATGGAAATACAGATGGTTTAAGTGGAAATTGTTTTATATAGTGGGACGGTTTGAGTGGGGCGGTAGGGACCGGTACAGCTATGGTAGAAAACAAAAAGGGATCTGGTTCACGGTAATAGAGTGCGCTAAATAATTTATTAATAAATTAGGTAAGGCATGATATTATTGTTCTTCATTATATTCACATACAGAAGCAACAAATATATTGTACCCAGGGTTTCGTAAAAACGCACGTAATAACAAAAAGGGTCCGTGGAGTTTCATGCTCGTTCTTCTCCATAAAGACCTAGGTACCTTCGTTTTGGAACGAGCAACTACTTTCTGGCTAACTGACCGACTTCTTGACAATTCAGAAATGCCTGTACATTTACAGGCACTTCTGAATTGTCAAGAAGTCGGTCAGGTAAAGTCTAAGCATTTATTTCAATTAGACCATTGTCTAATTGAAATAAATGCTTAGACTTTGACATTATGTGTTTTTTTATAAACATGTCAAATCAAATCAAATCAAATCAATCTTTATTTGTAAGTACAAAAAGGTGTTATTTATACATTTTAGCTGATCTGTATGTGCGGCCAATAATCAGCATACAAATATAATATTAGTAAGCAGGTTATTTTTACTAAAATATATGGCTATGGCTCTGTTCTTAAAGTCTGTGGAGAACTTAGTCACGAAATATCCTACTACTGCTGGACAAACGTCTCCCCCACAGCTGTCCACTTTTCCCTAAGAGTTTGCTCCTCTGCCCATCTCCTATAAACGATTCTAAGTCATCAAGTTATTAAGTATTTTATTATCATAATTATGTCTATTGTTTTTTTTTTATTATTCACTTTCATTGTTTTCACATATAGAAGCAACAATAATATTGTAACCAAGATTATGTAAAACCAATTTCCAAATTGGTTTTACATAATCAATTTGAAAAGAGTATCAATGGAGTTTCTTGCTCGTTCTTCGTAACATGGGATAAGAGCAGGAACACGATGATTACGAAAAAAGAAATAAAGTTTCCGTAATAACTCCCTCATAATGTCAAAACAGCTGTATGTACGACGTCAATTGAAATATAGTAAAACAAAACATATTCATTCAATAAGAAATTTAAAAACTAAGTTTTTGCATAAGAATGAAAATCTCATAATTTTGTAACTTTTTCGCGAGCTCGCACACTTGCAGTTAAACTTAGAAGTGTCACTTGAAACTGGTTTCAACCGGTTACAACTTGCATTAGGGTTGGTAACTCGAAAGTTTTGAAATATTTTTTCAAGCAAAAAAAAATTTTCGCGAACATAATTATACTTTGTGTAACTTTCGCGAAGTTTGGCAAAGTTGTAGAACGGGTTGGCGAAGTTAGGAAAAGTAATAATGCTCTGATGATTAAAGTTGTGTTATATTCATGGGTTGTTTCGTATTTTTAATGAAACTGTCCTATCGTTTTCTATAAGTGCTTTTATGAGTATTATAGTCATGATAGCTTGTAACAAACCAGAAGATAAGTGTTTAATTTTATAAACTGCATCCAAATCTGCTCAGCTACATCAACATTAAGGGTTTGTTAACCTAGGATATTGGATAAATATCTAGTGTAAGGCCACGTTTATAAACAAAGTATTGTAATATATTACGTAAATGCGTAAACTAAATTTACAATATTATTGAGTTCAATAGTTTTCCTGTAGCTTTTTATAAGTATAGGAAATGTGAACGGAAAACTAATTTAAATTATTTTATTTTCATCTGGCAACCCTACAAGAAGCTTTCTATAAACAGAGCAGGTTGCGTCTCTTACAAAGTTTGTCGCTTACCAATCTTATATTTTATACTTTGTTCTAAGAGTTTAGGTGAGAACCGCACACAACTGCGAGAGGGAACCGAGTTTTATTGTTATTTGGTTAATAAATGAGGAATAATGGGGTTATGAGACAGCTTAAGAAACCTATGAAAATCCCACTAGAAATATTGTGCTGGTCGTGATGTGAAAATAGGTTATAAAAAAGAAAAAAACTTTTAAACTAGTACTAGGTAATAGTGAAAGTAAATTATTTATTTAAAACACTAGCTTAAGCGCGTGACTTGCCGCGGGTTGTTCGAAAGAGATACCGCGCCCCCGGAATGCAAAGGGCACAAGAAGAAACATGTATGGGTTTTAGTCAGTAAAAGTCTGACACTGACGGGAGGCAGCCAGTCATTATTGACGATTTCCCATCCAAAAAAAAAATACAGTGGTTTCTTTTACGCCGAACCCTAATCTTCTTCTAATATAAAAGTAGCCAAAAGTACTTCTTAAAATATCAGCTATTTGTTAGTAACAGTCCTGTCAAAATTGACCTAGCCGTTTCGAAGATTAGCCGAATCAAACAGATAGCATTTCTGGGGCCAAGCAGTTTCCAAAGTTCACGACGAGGACCTTCAACGCCTTCAACTGCGAGTAGGAAATGACTCGGTACACCTGCTAGTCCTACCCCCTTTCGGCGTATTTGGATGGTTTTCTCCAAATAAAAACGAAAAAAAAAACTTTAAGATTAGAAAAGAAAGAAAGAACAACCATTCATTCCGGCGGAGGTGCCGCACATATAACAATTTCGCTGCATCAAGCCCCACAGACCAAAAAAAAAATTTTACAAACAGAATTATTATTACTATAATATTTGTGTCAGGTATTATTTGGATTCCAGTTGTTTAAAAGTCTTTATTTATAAAGAATAAACCATCCATGTAGGTATATACGCCTGACTAATAAAACAGCCAAAATATTGAACGACGCGTAGCGAATAATTTATATCTTATTAGTTTGCTACGCGGCGTAGCTAGCGTAGAGGTGAGGTGTGCTACGGCGTAGCAGCTCTCTTGTACTCGTAGTCACAATTTTCCTTTATTTTTTGTTGTATGTGCTTGGTTCTTAATTTTCTTAGATTTTGGGTGTTTGCAAAAATTTACTCTGTATGAAAATCGATGTTTGTACTAATATTATAAACAGGAAAGATTTTAAACTAATAGATAGTTACATTATTCTTGAGCAATAAAGGCTATATAGCATCACACTACGACCTATAGGAGTGAAGCAGTAACTTACCGCGGGTAAAATTTTTGAAATAATTTTCTAAAATATACCATCACACCTGTATTCACCGAAGGGTTAGGCAGAGGTGTACCAATGTAAACCCACAGTTTGCCGGTATTTCTAGGTTCCGTGTAATAGGGGGCGAGCCTATTGCCATTAACCGGGCACAAATCCTAACTCCAAGCTGCTACTGTGAAATTCCTAATGAAATAACCCAGTAACATTTTGCTAGACCTGGGAATCGAACCCAGGACCTCACGCTCATCAGTCGCGCTTGCGATCAACCAACGGGGCAGTTATAAAATAATTAAAATTAGTAAATAATTTAATTTTTTTGGAAATAAACTTGCAGACAGTAAAATATGATTGTTTTTTTTTGGCATTGACTGTCAAAACAAACGCCTATCAGCCTTATCCCATCATAAGATAACGAGAATCATGGTGAAGCCGACCACATCATAAATCAACGCTCTTTTGTTACTAAATCTATCATATCAACTAATACGATTACACTGAATAACACTCGAGGAATGATCAGAAAAACCACTTGGAAGAAAGTGCTAGGTAGACCTCCAAGAAAAGAATATTTATTTGCAAATGTGTGAGGTGTCAGGTCATGTCCTCTAATCTGTTAATCAAATTCCTCCCAGACCGCTTTACTATGAACCCCCTAGGATTCTTCTGTAATCTAATATAATATTATAACTAGCTTCTGGAACCGTAATCCTAGGGCACTCGGCAAATGTGTAGTTCAATTTCTATCAGTGGAAGAATTTTTATAATCGAACTAGAACATCCAAAGATTATTTCTTACAAACAAACAAATTATATGCTTTTTATATTGATACTAGCTTTTGCCCGCGACTTCGTCCGCCTCAAAGTTAATATACCTTACAGGAACCGTACATGTTTCCGGGATAAAAAGTAGCTTATGTGTTATTCCAGACTATAATCTATCTATGTGTCATTCAGATCCGTTCAGCCGTGAAAGAGAAATAAACAAACATCTATTTATTCATCCATCCAACCTCTCAAACTTTCGCCTTTATAATATTATTAGGAAGTTGGATAGACTAATTTTTACTATCAATAGGTAAATTTAGTTTGTGGTTTTGGTATACTTGACTTCTACGCGAACGAATTCGCTGGCCAAACCTAGCCAAAGATAACAGTCATGTTATTATTCTAAATATAAAACTTATTGCACAAATTTATTTAAACTGCCATCTCATAATCACCATATAGGTGACGTGTAATTGACGAGGCCTATGAACCTTCTACGTCTCCCCTGCTGAACGGCTCCCCCTGATCCAGCCAATAATGACCTGCGTATGATTTATGATAGACGCGTCTCTTATGACGTCATCCGCCGGTAGTTGATGTTTTTTTATACTGAATCACATTACCATTATGATTCCTGTTTTTTAGAATCAGAAAAATAGGAAATCACTGGCATTTTAATATCACTTCTAGACTGGGTCTACAAAGTCCATGCTTCCCTGCCCAACGCGCGTCTCAAATTACTCTAAGTTTAAATTGAACCATAAACAGAGAAGAAGAATTAAATACTCGCGTAACATACTCTATGACTTCTCAGTTTCTGTACACATTCGAAAACTATAAAGGTGTACTACTTAGTAGTACAGGATTATTTTGTAATCCTCTACCCAGTGGGTCAACTGCAAGGTTGATATTCGTAGGCAAAGTCGCGCCTAGTTAGCTACTGTTTTTTTACTTCTAATTGCGAACTGCAGCTGTTATGTGAATGGTGACTGGTTAGTCAATATGGAAGACGGCGGCGAGGCTTGAAGCATCGGAAGTTTGTGAATCACACGTTGGGAGGCTGTTTTTTTGCATCCCCCATATTATTAATTATCCCCACCCTATTACTGTTAACTATAGCTATTGTAAACATAAAAGTTTGTAAGGATGGATGGATGAATGGATGCTTTCACGCTTGAACAGTTATGCGAAATTAACTGAATTTCGGCACATATACAAATATTGATCAAACAGCTTAACATACGATAATTTTTATTCCATCTTGTGATCCCGTGGGGTAATTTAAGACTTGGGCTTAATTATGTAGTCTACGCAAACGAAGTCGCTGCCAGAAGCTAATAATAAGAAAATAATAAGAAGAATAAGAAGTATAATAAGAACTGGAGAATGATGAGCATGAATGATGACACAAGCAAACAACCAAGGGTTCCAAAGAAATCTCAGCGAGCCACCAACAGCCTAACGATACAAAATGTGGCACAACCAACCGTGAACAATGTTGCACTTTATTGCTGAGCGATCGTAAAGCTGAGCTAACTTTTACTTGCCATACTTTGTAGCTGATCGTTACTTTTACGGTTGTTGGGTATATTTACAATGTTGGTGACTGTTTCTCTGTACTTATGGGGACGGAGCGAATTTGAAATGGTGATGAGACAGGATTTTTACTGATATCCTCGCATTAACTCAGCTTGGTGTGGTGTTCTACTGAGCATAAGGTTTTCGCAAATAACGTCACAGCATTTAGCCCTGCGCCTTCCGCATCCAGACTATCCTAGCCTTTCTTTTTCGTGGGGAAATCCTCATGGCCATGCCCTCCGTTTGGGGTAAACGGAGAGTTATGTCAGGCTTTTACCGACTAAAACCCCACGGTACGTCCTGATACCATAAGCCAGGAGCCCGGTTGCGCTTGACGCATGATACACGCTTCCGACTGGTATTGGACCAGCATATGCGGCTTGTCCTGCGACCGCACATTCCACTAGAGAGACGCAGACTATGTTTCTCATTCGTCTGTACATCGCTAGGAAGGGTTTCACTCTAGGACTCGTCTGACAATACTATTTGATACACTTATTTTTCTTATAATGGTAAATTTTGGAATTTGAATATCATTACCTAACCCCTAACTGCCCCGTTGGTCTCGTGGTCGCAAGCACGACTGATGAGCATGGGGTCCTGGGTTCAATTCCCAGGTCGAGCAAAGTGTTATAGGGTTTTTCCATTAGGAATTTCTCAGTAGCAGCTCCGAGTTAGGATTTGTGCCCGGTTAACGGCAATAGGCTCGCCCCCTATTACATGGGACCTAAAACATGCCGGCGAACTGTGGATGTACATTGGTACACCTCTGCCTAACCCTTCGGGGAATACAGGCGTGATGGTATGATGGTTGAATATCATTTTGGTGAAGCAGCGCGATGTGTATATACTTTTTACTCAAGATCTTTGTTAAATATAAAAAATCTTTAAGATGTATGTTAGTTATCCTATCATACATATACATATAAACAGCATACATTAAATAAATTTGGTCTAAAACGGCACTTTTTGTCCTAGAATATAATTTTTACTAGATCCATTGGGATGCGAGAAGATCCATAGGCAACTGTTAGTGTACTTGTGGCCTGAATTGTAACGCTCAAAAGTTTCTTAAGTAGTACTATCTTATTTCATCTGTGGGCGATAAACTTGTCCGGGTGGGTGTCTCCTAAATAATTTATAGATACATTTCTATTTTTGGTATCGAGACCAAAACAGCAGAACAATAATAGAACTCTAATACTCTAATTGTTTACGGATGAATGGAAGTCAATTTAGTGATAGATCTACCATTTTTGTGAAATATCACGTCTGTAATTATTAATAAAATTTACAACGTACATACCAATTATTACAGTAAATCAACTTGACAACTTGGTTATAATAATATAAATGCGATAAAACATGTGCGTGGTCGAAACAAATGTAGGATAAAAGTAAACAGTCGTATATCTATTATGCTCTTCTCTTGCAGTAATTCAGGCATTCTGACTAGATCATCTATCATCAAGATAACAATTTTGAGTAGCACTAAAAGGCATAATCATCATCTTTTATTCCTTTATTCCATATTAGTGGTCGGTGCTTCACGTCTTATTCTTGAAACATCTCCATGAACTATCATCCGGGCTTCTTCTATTTTTCGAGTCGGATCTAGATTTTTTTTTTTCTCTTAGAATGTTTGTGCATGTAGGTGGCTACGTTTATCGCGACATCACTGGCATTTTCAGTTGGCGTAATATGCATTGAAATTACGAAGAGAGTCGATTGGTGCTGGTCCCATGTTTCCAAACCATACACTCGTTGTATTGTTTAAAAAGACATAAGATAGCATCACGCCTGTGTTTTCCGAAGTTTTAGGCATAGATGTACCAATGTACCACAGTTTGCCGGTATTTTTGAAGTCCCATGTAATAGGGGTCGCACCTATTGCCATTAACCGGGCACAAATCCTCCTAGCTCCTATTGTGAATTTCAAAGAAAAACCCAATAACACTTTGCTCGACCTGAGAATCGAACCCAATAGCATAGCAGTGGCGCTTAGGACCACTAGGTTACATTACCAAAACTATTTCTTTCTTTTCTTCCTCTATAACTATTTCATTCCTTCACCAAGTCAGCAGTAAACCTGTCACTCTCCACGACACTAGTTTGGAGTGAATCTATGTCTCCCAGCGGACTGTTACGAGCTGCCGACTGACTTGTAAAAGATCATGAATGTGAGTACTTACATGTTTCTCGTCAGTTTTACGAGTTGGCTTATTTTTACGAGTGGACACGTATGGGACCTACCTTGGCTTCAATGTAGGTGTATTGTGTCTAGATTGGTAAGCTTTTTCTTGCATTAGTAGATCTAATAAGCGGCTAGACAGGAAAAAAATTGTGTGGTCAGGGATACCCGTTTTTATACTAATATTATAAGGAGGAAAGGCTTTTTTGTTTGTTTTTTTGGTACCGAATAGGCTTTGAAACTACTGGACCAATAGACAGTTACATTATTCCTGAGTAACATAGGCTATATAACATCACGTTACGACCAACTGGAATGGAGCAATAACCAAAGACGTAACTTAAAGCGGAAGAAATAAGCCACACGAGGGAAGTCGTGGGCAGTTCGCTAGTATAAATAGAAAGATACAGAGAGAGAGAGAGAAAGAGAGGGAAGATCGTCTAGAGGGAGCATAATACTTTTTTCTGACGTGACGATTCTGCCAGTTAACTGCTACCGCAAGCCAAGTTAAGGAACTTCGTTCCAATAATAATACCAACCATTTTTATCCCACCGGAGGATAAAAACCACTTCTCGTACAGTGAAGACACGGGGATTGGTCGTCATGATTGCTTAAAGCTTATTGCCTATTTCAAGCTAATATCTATACTAAGATTACATAACATACCACCACGCCTGTATTCCCCGAAGGGTTAGGCACAGGTGTACCAATGTACACCCACAGTTCGCCGGTATGTTTAAGTTCTATGTAATAGGGGGCGAGCCTATTGCCATTAACCGGGCACAAATCCAAACTCCGAGCTGCTACTGAAATTACATAGAAAAACCCAATAACACTTTTTGGTCGACTTGGGAATCGAACCCAAGACCTTTATCGTAGCAGCCGCGCTTTGGACCACTAGGCTAACGAGGCAGTTATTTCAGGCTTATATCTATACCAATATTATAAAGTTGAAGTGGCTCTTTTCTAAAAATCCTATTGCTAATAGGATTAGAAAATAACATTCACATATCGGCAACAACAGTATTGTTCAATTGTGTTTGTTATACATATTTCAATCTATAAAACTAATTCTTTATGTATGCAGAGATCAAAAACCACTTTACTCTACAAATATTGGAACTGTCGACGACCACTCCTAACATTTAAACAAACAATGAAATAGTGTGAGGTACAGTACCCACAGCTATGACGTCCCAGCTCATGTCAAATAGACTCTCACGGAGTTGAATGGAGTCTTACCGTCGGCAAGATCAATGGAAAGCAATCATCGAGCGCTTGAAACTAACGTGTTCACCTCGCACTGCCTCACACAGGTAGTTCCATTTAGTTGTATATTATCTTCAAACTGTATTACGTTTGGGGGTGAGTAGAAGCATCTATATTTATTTACCTATATGTCATTGTATTAGGGTTTTGAAAACCTGTGAACTCCTCCCCCATTTTTAGATTATGTTTGTATTAATTAGAAGTTAGATCTGCCTAGGGAACCTAGTGGTCCTAAGCGCGACTGCTACCCTAGAGGTTTTGGGTTCGATTCCCAGGTCGAGCAAAAAGTGTTATTGGGTTTTTCTATGAAAGTCTTGTACTAACAGAAAATTATGTTACTCGTATATTTATTTATGTATATAAATATATGTATATAATAAACAGTTTTGTGAACAGAAACCAAAGTGCATCTTTCTATTTATATTTAAAAGCAGTTATAAAGAAAACCTGTGAACAGAATCTGATGCATGGAGTATCGGAGACGTAACTCTCGGGGAGTGTTTACGAGGCGGCGGCGCGTCGTAAACCTAGCTAAAATATGCTGCGCTCGGAGCTGTCGCGTGGATTTAGAGGCGCTGGAAGGGGCAGGAGCTTCAGTCGTTGTGGGGTTTGAGCTTACATTGTTGTTTTAATACATCCTTTAAATCAAAACGCATGGCAGCCGATTGCTCTAAGAATTACAAGAAATAGGCAGTCATGGGGAGTACCGATAGAAATAAAAACTTAACGTCATATTAGCATATCGTCGCCATAAGGTTTGCTCCTACCAAAAATCGCTAAAAGAGATTAAAGAACATTTTACTTCAAAACTATTTATTTATTTCTTACAGCACACTAAATACTTACCTTGAGAATGTGGCCAATCATAAAATAAAAATATATAAAGATAATAATCTCATTGTCAAGTGACCGTGTTATGCGGCTATTAGACATGTAGTCATATCGTTCAAACATATTCATAACAAACTCTTCACTTGTATAACCTCATTTTCATTTTAGATTTATTCTTTTTTTTACTTTGTCAAAGAGACAGTTCGTTGTTAATAAATTTAACAACCAATAATAATAAATAAATTTAATTAAAATTTTAATTAAATTAAACATTAATTAATTATTTTTTTAATTTAATTTAAAGTCTTGACAAAACAAACTGGTTGCTAATTTAATTATATAAGTACTTTATTTTGATTAATTATTTTTCTCTTCGACATTAATTCTACATTTGAGTATGCCTCACACAGAAATTCCTTGTCTTTGAAATGTATAAATGTATTTAATATTACAATTAACTTAGCTTTCATTTCTAATTTGTGGCACTGAGTACGTATTGCAGTACTTTGAGTGACTTTTATTTTTAATAGATCGTTTTGACATAAGTATAGTTTTATGAAATTGTACAACTTATTGTAATACATTTTTTTAAAAGAGTATGTATGGAGTTTCTTGCCCGTTCTTATCCCTACGAAACTACGTTTTGGAATGGGCAACTCAAGGTCCAGTTAAAAACCAGCGTCAGACATATGTGGTTTGGCATTTTTGCCTTACCTTATTTTTGGGTTGTTATTGTGTACCACGTAGGCTGTAACCAATTTTTCTCTATTCTTTCCTCAACCCACTTAAAAACTCAATTTGTAAATGTTCACACAATAAGACTATTGACAAAAGTTTGCACTAGAAAAGTCAAACTATATTTATAACATAACTCCTGAAATTCTGTACAAAGGCAGTGCTGCCTTTCTCAGCAGGTTTATCTAAACAACCGCGACAAAAAGGCACATCTAGTGTCCACAGATCGTTTTAACCTACATCTGAGTTCCGTTGTCATTTGACTTTCTTTACATTTCCCGACACTTAGTCTTTTGTTCATGGACACCCTTTAGATGTGAGGTGTTTAAAAGGAGACATTTGCGAACTTTTATGAGAATAGTATTCATGTTTTTAATACCACATAAACATACATACCATCACGCCTGTATTCCCCGAAGGGTTAGGCAGAGGTATAACAATGTACACCCACAGTTCGCCGGTATGTTTAGGTCCCATGTAACAGGGGGCGAACCTATTGCCATTAACCGGGCACAAATCCAAACTCCGAGCTGCTACTGAAAATTTCATAGAAAAACCCAATAACACTTTTTGCTCGACCTGGGAATCGAACCCAAGACCTCTAGCGTAGCAGTCGCGCTTAGGACCACTAGGCTACCGAGGCAGTTTTTAATGTAGCTATATTAAAACTATTACATTAGTTACCTCGTGAAAGCTTTATGTAGAGATCCATTTATTGATAACTACTTTCTACTTGTGACTATGTGTGCAGAGACATCTGAATTAAGTCAATGTCCTATATTATCCCTTAAACGTACAAAAACTGGGAAAATAATCCAATGTGTTTAGTTATAATAATATTCAAAATGTGAGCTAAATTTCAGGCAATTCTGTTTAGCTGTCTAATTGTGAAAGAGGAACAAACATCCATCCATATATCGGATGATCCACAGAATTTTGTATTTCCTTTTGAATAATCCTTTTGTTCCACTCGTATATAGAAAAATCATAGAATTTTCTACGACGTCAAATGCTTAGATTAAAATAATCGTCAGCGGGAACACTTTTTTTTTTTTTTGGGGCTGGGAAATTATCAAATAACTTCTCCCGCCCTGGGTGGGGCGGGAGGGAGTGTCAGACTTTTACTGACTAAAACCCACCCATGTTCCTTCTTGTGCCCTTTGCGTTCCGGGGGCGCGGTATCTCTTGCGAACAACCCGCAGCCCCGGCAGGCATCGGCCCTCAGTGGCCCCTTCCCTATGCTGACATCTCTTTGAGGCGTGCGTGGAACACGAACGCGCCGTAGCGGGAACACTTGGACTACGAATACCAACCTTATAAGGATAAATTATTACCATGGTTTTGCGGTTGACTTTACCATACCATCTAGCAGCTTAAAATGATAACAAACCATAAAAAAGTAAATTGTATGCAAAAAGGGCAATGAACGGTACAAATATTGCCAATTTCAGCCATTACACATACTTTCAGATACATTCACCCCTAAAAAATACCGCTTCCACGCCGCTTTCCACCATCAGATCTCACAAAGGGAAACGGCACCAAATAAATGATCACACGCAACGATTGATGTCTGATACATTCTTATACAAAAGATTCTCATATAAATCGTTTCTTTTAGTGATATTAATACGTCTAAGAAAAGGACAGCATTACGGAAAATGCAAGTGACAGAGCGAGACAGATATATGATGTCAGTTCCCACAACAGTTGAGAGGAAGAAATTTATTATTTTGACAAGACTAAGAGTGGTCTATTTATTTGAACGGTATAGTAGTGATGTACTTATATAAATGTAAAGTAGGTTATTAATGGGCGAGTTAAGAAAACTGGTGAAATCTAGCAAATGGTGTTTTTATTGCGTTTGAGATGAAAGTAATTGTAGTTAATATTTATTACTTACATTTGTTGATATTCTTAGATGAAATATTATGCTTTGTGATTGAAACTGTGTTTTTTAGGGTTTCGTAGAAAAAACATGCTAAGCGAAAGCTGTCTGCCCGTACGTCCGTCTGTCGCAACTCACACGGTTGTATATGTTGAACAGAAATAGGTAGACACTTGAAATTTTTACAGTGTGTTTACCTATGGATGTTTTAAGAAAAACTAATATAAATGAAATAAAGTTAAAAAAAGTCGAAAACTATTAATACAAGAAATGTTTTTGTAGCGTTAAATATTGCATGGTGGTCGCAGCTGCAGACCCCTTCATGTGCGTCTCCGACTCGCACTTGGCCGGGTTTATCAGTTTATAAAAATTGAGATGTTTATAAAATAGATGTAGGTACCGGTTCCATTTACCTTTTTACATCTGTGTAGGTATGTTCATTTGCAACTTTACTTCGTGTCAGAAATAAGTCAAAGTCATTCATCTCATGCTAAGGATATAATTTTATTTTCTTTATTGCTTAAAACATACTAAATCAGAGTCTAAAGTACCTAATCGTTTTGTTTACCTACCTATATTAAGATCCAAACATCATATCTCTTCACGTCTGCACTCAGCAATAATTTGTTGATACATATTGTTGCCTGCACCCTTTAATAGCTCCCCCTTATGGGGGGTGACCCTACGCACACTAACATATCACATCGCAGCTATAAGGACAGTTTTATCGCCACACAACGATATTATTAAAAGACATCATTTCGAAATGCCTACTATAAACAACCCATTTACGACGTGATTTCAAGCGGAACACCTAACATATATCTCTCTCTTTCAAACATAAGACTTCACTGTAGCCCCCTCTCGCTCATCCTTAAGTGTTCCGAATTTAATTTGGCTAAAAGCAACAATTTATAATCTTGCGCGGGAACGTCATAACCTACAGTTTTGCAAGTTTACTTTTGCAGTCGCCGGTGGCGCTAGTGTCTTTACAAAAGTAGAAAATTGTGTGATTTCTTTTAGTTCCAGATTTCGCCGCCTGTTTATTAAAATTTGCGGAATGTGGGTTTTGTGCCAAAACGCGTTCAGGAGCTTGTTTTAGTATTTTTTTTTGTTTCGTTTTATTTTTTGTTTATTGTTATTGTTTTAAATTTTTACAATTCCGTGTGAGTGGAGTTATTTTTGCGTAAAACATGCGTAAATGGGGATTGTCGGCGTTTGAACACATCGTTTGCGAGTGAGTATTGCGCCAAATTATTTTTGGAGTATCAATCGAATGTTTTCGATAAAACGAAATGTTTATACGAATTCTCTACTGTGTCGCAATTTGAAATAGCGATAACATGGCGTAACAGGGAGATGAAAAATCTTTAAAGTATTTATAATCATAATCATTTATTTGCATGCCATAAAGTCAGGTAAGGTGTTACAAACATGCTTAAAGCTAAGGTACAATTATGGACCCTGTAAGGGCACAGCAACATAAGTAACGAGAAATATTACAAATTAAATTCAAATTAAACATTAAAATTAAATAATAGCTTTTAAGTATTTAAGTAGTACCAATTTATCCCTTTTGGGGACACGCATCACGTCAGATCGTTGTCATCATATAGAGCATTGTCGTTTAGTTCACTTTAGTACTCTTAATAGTAACTATATCTTCGAGCCGTTTGGAGTGGAAACCCTCGGGACTTGGGGTCTGTCTGCCCATCGCCTTATTAAGGAATTGTGAAAACGGTTGGTTGACACTTCCTGTGACTCCAAGACTAGCTTTTGCCTCGACCAAAGGCCAAGACTGGTTGGTCTTTTGGGCACATTTTCAAATCGGCAATGCGGAAGATTTTTTTAATGTCATTAAGTTTTTTTGGTCTTTTTATTTATGAAGTCTATATTAATTGTACTTACATATTATTTAATTAGACTTTCTCAATTGGTCACATTTAAAAATAAACAACGAACACCGCTCTATCAGCCAAGCATGATGATAACACAACTACATCACATCAATCTCACATTAAATGCATAATTATTCTCATCCAAAATAAAGCCTCTACACATAAAACAAAGATGGCTGCCCATCAAGCTCGCCTCACAAACCTTACAATGTAACAACACACTAACATTTTTACCTCCAGTTAACTTTAACGACAAATATAACCTTATATCTCTAGGAAATTACATTTGAATTTACGGGTAGATAAAGTAATTTATGAATACACGATGGGCCATAGTGGCCATAGTGAAAATTTCTACTGATATAGGTACACACAGGAACAAAAAGTCAAACAATTTTTGAACATAATTTAATAAAACTTGAAGCATTTAAGGGTTAATTTCCTACGTAACGGACATAATAATAATGTCGTTTTAATTAATTTGAAAGTGATTAAACTTTTCATCCCCCGTCACTTTTGTTATTCTAACAATTTTTATCACGCGTTGGTCCCCTATAATGAAAGGTGGACATTAAAACAAAAACGTGAATAACGACGTATTGCACGATAGTTTTAATTAACTAGCTTTAACTCGCGGATCTACCCGCGCTAAAATTGCAATTTAAGCAAGGCTTCTGTCACATAATATCCTAAGACCCATGACTAAGGTGGCCAACTGTATTATAATATATATGTAGTACAATAACATACCATCACGCCTGTATTCCCCGAAGGGTTAGGTAGAGGTGTAACAATGTACACCCACAGTTCGCCGGTATGTTTAGGTCCCATGTAATAGGAGGCGAGCCTATTGCTATTAACCGGGCACAAATCCTAACTCCGAGCTGCTACTGAGAATTTCATAGGAAAAACCTAATAACACTTTTTACTCGACTTGGGAATCGAACCCAAGACCTCTAGCGTAGCAGTCGCGCTTAAAACCACTAGACTAACGAGGCAGTAAGGTATAATAATTATGTAGCATTGTACTGTATTCTGGGTCTACGTGCTTTTTATATACTGTTAAAGAAATAAATTGTATGCAAATATACTATAATTACTATACATAGAATCAACACGAAAAATGTAGTTTTCATAAAAATAAATAAGTAACAAATATATCTCTATCTATAAAATATTGTTTTGAAGTGTACTTACTGCATTTTTTATAGCCTTTTCTGAAGAATTCAGCAATGTTGGCAACCCTGACTATATTATTTGGCAATAGCTGTCTATCAGTGAAATAATGTTTTATAATCTGATCAGTACTTACAGAGATTATCTTTTACAAACAAAAAACAAACAAACAAACTTTTCCTCTTTATAATATTAATTTCTGAATCAGTTCAACTGCTATTAATTTAAAAGTACTCTGTGTACCTTCTCAAAAATTTAAGGAAATATAAAATTAATTACAAATCTAATGAACTGTTCTTTCAAAAACATTTTGAAATAAAATGAGTAAGTTAAAAAGTTTTATTTTTAGCTATTTCCTAAAGTTATCACATCGCTGTGGACCGACTAAGTTTTATTCGAAGAACTAACTAGAACTATAGATTTGAACGGTAATAAGCTTTGAACTTCAGTCCAACTAACTTTTTGTGGTTTTGCCTCAAATTGCTTTGGAAATTTGTCATTTTTAATACGTTTACGATATTCAATTTATTATCACTCTACCAGCTCACAATGTATAAAATTCACCAAGTTTAAAACGCCATAGTTGAAAGAGATTAATTCCATTAGTTTTAACCATAAATGAGACATTTCAATCTGTAAATGTCAAAAAATCCAGCGTAAATCTGCAACGGAGTGGAACTCACTACCTTTAAAGGGTAAGAAATCATCAAAACCCATCCGTGTTCCTCCTTATGCCCTTCGCGTTCCAGTGCCTCGGTCAGGAAACCCCCACCTGCGCCTGTATTTGCAAACGCATTCAACCCTAATCTCTTTAAAGTTAGAGTGAACAGACTTCTTCAGAGTAAGCTGCATCGTCGACTTTGTCTCTGTTACTTCAGACCTAGACTAGGGTCAAAAGCAAACCCATCTCAAATACAAAAAAATAAAATGTGCAATGGGGACATTAATTACTTGACTGACACTATTAGTGTCATGTCAAGAAGGTGCATCGATATTTATAGAGTTTTTTTATGTCATTGAATGGCAAACTGTGAGTGTACATTGGTAGACCTCTGCCTAACCCTTCGGGGAATACAGACGTAATGATATGTATGGGTGGCAAACAAGCCAACGGTCCACCCTTTCGCCCGTGACCACGTCCACGTGGAAGCCCGAGGCCCTTTTTATTGCCCTTGTCGCGAAATGCGTTTTTGTCTCACGTCTTCTGACTATATACTTACTACCCGCCACATTTTAGCTTTATAGGTCAAGTAATTTTTGGGATTTCGTGATTAGTCAGTGACTCAGTGGCTTTTTAATTACATTGATATAAATCGGTAAGCCTCGCTTGTGGATGCAGGGACTACAGTGGTTTTAATCCCACAAGTTCTAAGCGCGAAAACCGTAAACAAACAACACCTTCTACCTCATAAATAACCGATTTCCATATTCCCCATAGATTTCCCCTTCAAAATGTATCAACAAGCCAACGAGTCCACTTGATAAAATCTAATTCAACGTATAAATTTGGAACTAGTAGTTCGGACGGCGTGTCAAAGAGGTAAAGTTTTCCAACATGGCGACCTGATTTTCAAATCAGGTTTATTGTAATAAACTTAGGTTGGCTTTGAACAATGTATTGGCGGCACTTTGACGGTTTTGGCGGTAATTTTAGATAATATCACGCTTTTCTTCTCCAAAGGAGCCAGAGATGAGCTATCCTGAATATTTATTTATTTATTTATTTTTAAGGAAAGCTTACAGACTAATAACAATTATAAATATCATTAATAAATAAGGACAATTGCTAATGACAAGCTTCCAACTAAAATAATAATAATACAAGCCTATTAGTGTCCTAATCATCATCTGCTTAGCCTTTTCTCAACTATGTTGGGGTCGGCCTTCCAGTCTAACCGAATGCAGCTGAATACCAGTGTTTTACATGGAAAGATCGCTTATTTAAAGTTCACAGCCCAGTTAGTGGGCAACACAATACCTGTTGGTTAGATTGGTTGTCAGACTTCCTGGCTTTTGACTATACGTAACGACTGTCAAAGATCTACGAATTACAGCCGGGACCAACGGCTTTACGAGTTTAACGAGACACGAGGGTATCACACCACCAACTTCCAAACTCCGGGCTGCTACTGAACAAATACTAATGAAAAAACCCAATATTACTTTTTTGCCCGACCTGGGAATCGAACCTGGGACCCCACGCTCATCAGTCGCGCTTGCGACCACGAGACCAACGGGGCAGTTCCTATTATTGTCCTAATACTGAGCATTAATCACCACGCTAGCTCAAGGCGGATTGGTGATTTCAGACTTATATTGACTACTAGCTTCCGCCTGCGACTTCGTCTGCGCAGCTTATTTCACCCGCGGTAAGTTACGTCCTTCGCTCCCGTGTGTCGTAGCGAGATGTAATATAGCCTGTGTTATTGAAGAATAATGTAGCAGAACAGTCTAATGGTGAAAAAATTGTTAATATCGATTCAGTACAATTCGGAGCATATTAGGTACAAATAATGTTTTCTCTTTATAATATTACATAACATAACAAACCATCACGCCTGTATTCCCCGAAGGGTTAGGTAGAGGTGTAACAATGTACGCCCACAGTTCGCCGGTATGTTTAGGTCCCATGTAATAGGGGGCGAGCCTATTGCCATTAACCGGGCACAAATCCTAACTCCGAGCTACTGCTGAGAATTTCATAGAAAAACCCAATATCACTTTTTGCTCGACCTGGGAATCGAACCCAAGACCTCTAGCGTAGCAGTCGCGCTTAGGACCACTAGGCTACCGAGGCGGTAGTCTTCATAATATTAAGTACAAATAAGTCCAGGTTCCCTCACGATGTTTTCCATCACCGATGTCAGTGATGTCCAAGATAGACTTAGAAAGTATCTACACACGTATGAATTGAATAAGTCACATTGATACTTGCCCGGATTTGAACTCAACCTCATGTATGATATTCTATTTTTTATCCTATTCATGAAGTAGTTTCCATAAAATAGAGTTCCTTATAAGAAACCGCGGGTACATATAATATTTTGTTCTCAATATTATTCCTGCAATAAGACTCAGGCATATTATTATGTACCCACGGCATACGTTTGCAACTAGATCGAGCATTGTCGGAATTTTCGGTCGATTTAATAAAAGTAAGGTATAAACATATTGTTGTATATGTTTTCTGTTTCCCCGTGTAATATTCGGCCACTAGTGTTGTTCATAAGTGGTCACGGTTATCGGATAAATCGTAATTTTTGGAAGCAAGTGTGCTTCCAGGAATCCGCTGATGAATTTGTTTTCGGACCAAAATTCTATTTAAAATAATTGTTGGTTTGAGTTACGTTTTCAGGGAAACAATTATTGGGAAGAAATAATACTATAATTATCTAACAATTTGATGAGAAATTAGAGAAGAAAATTACAACACATTTCGATTTTACATTTTGAGAATTACAGGTTCCGAATTTATTTTTATTCAAATTTCAAACCAATTATATAATATCTTTCATTTAAAGTGTCCAGTTTCTGGGCGTTGTTTGTAATCGAAAGTTCTCATAGGCAAGTTTGAACGGAAGTACAACCCACCTCATTTAATGTAAATTTCATAATACAAAGATACCAATAACATTATAATTTCACAATAACTAACATAAACATCATCTAAATCTAAAGCATCTATTCCGCGAATAACTCAGATACCCTTCCGGGAATCCAAATTCAAATTTCGATCCAGACTATTTCGGATATCCGAACCCAAAAGCTATACAACCCTATTTGGAAAAACGATACAATCAAAAATGGCCTCAATTCCTATTGTCATAAAGGCAGAATTGGTATAAAGATATTATTTACGGCCGTCACGTAAGTTTACGCATCATTACGTAAGCAATAACTTGCAGAGAAGTAATAAACCAACAACCTTATATTAAGAGCTTCATTGACGATCCGTTACAGTGTGGTGGGGCTCTCACTAAACTTTTCTATGTTACTATGTTCGTGTTTTTAACTACTTGTCAAGTCGTGTGTTCGTACGGCTTTCAGATTATTGTTATGGAGGTATTTTCATTTTATTTTCAGCAGTTTCAAGTTTCAACAAGAAAGAAAATCTATTATGATTCATAATATTTTCATACGAAGTACGTCTTAATCATGGAAAAAAGTAAGCATGTTTTGGCAAGGTGTGAAAATTATATATATTTAATATCTGGGAGGATAATTAGGTAAGATTGAGCACAGGCAGCCCTGGAAATTAGAATATGTCTTCGCAGTGACGTAATTGTCTGTGTTTTTTTTTTATTAGTTACTATTTAGTTTCTTGCCCTTTCCTGTCCATTTGAAGCTACCTTTTGGAAAGGACAACTTTATTAATTTTTTTTCTTATAAATGACTTTCAGAATTGGCTTCAATGGTCTAATTGAAATAAATTATTTGACTTTATCTTCCTAATTTATTTCGTGCTTTTATCTAACGACGTACGGCAGGTATCATGTAATTGAATGGCATCTAAAATAGGTACTTTAACTCAAACACTTAAGATAAACATATTCCTAACGACACAAATATAAGTACCAATCGATTGGTAAAAGCAGAAACGGTAAAAGCTATTGTATCATAAAAGTACTAGGGGAGCACGAGTCGTAAAGACATGTTTTATACCTTCGCGTAAAAATTCAGAATGGTCCCTTTATTTGCGATACAACGATCTTCATTTTATTTGCCGTTCGGAAACTTAAAATTGTACAAATCTCAACCTTATCACTAATAAAATAAGATCGTTAAGCACATGAATGTTCGGTATTAAGGCTTTGGTTTTGTAGAGCGTTTTTATTGCGTTTAATGTGCGTTTTTATTTCAGTGCGTTTCGGTTTGATGTTAGGGGTGGGCAGTGGGAAGGAAATCGCGGAAACTTGAGATGTCGTACGTAATGAGAGGTGGGAGACATTTTACAAGTTTTCCTTAAGATTATAATTTTAAAGATTAAATTCGAATAGCAATGATAGATTTTGACTTAATTGAAAAGAATATCCGTGGAGTTTCTTGCTCGTTCTTTTACACAGAGACCTACCTACGTTTGGGTACGAGCAACTAACTTCAACTTTCTGACTAACTGACCGACTCCTTGACAATTTCTTAAGTGCCTGTAAATAGTTTAATTGAAATAAATGCTTTGACTTTTGACTTGGGCGGGCTTCCACAAATATGACGCTTCTGTCCGCAACTTTTTCCATTTTGCATATTTTTATCCTAACTAAAACTATAAATGCGAAAGTAAGTTTGTTTGTTTGTTTGTTAACTGTTCACGCCTAAACAACTGAATCGCTCATCCAGAAATTTTGCAAATACGTTGCCACGTGTACAGAACAGGACCTTTCATTCCGAAAAAAATACCTACTGTTATAACAACGATAACGTTCTTATGATAAAAAAAGTCTTTAAAATCATGATTAGATTTTAAATATAACCAACGAGCAAAAATTCAACAGATACGTTCAGGCACATGAGACATTTCAACTTTGTCTCTGGGATGGCAACACATTTGCAAGGCCTCTGGTATTGCAGATGTATGCAGTGGTGACCACTTAACATCAGATGGGCAGCTGGCTTGTTTGCCATCCAAAGATGTTTAAAAAAAGTCTGAATAGAAATGACTGAAATTCAGCATACATACAGATATTGATCAAGCTTATTGCATAGGGTCCTTTTTGGATCGCGTTTAGAAGCTAAAAAAAAATAAAATTCGTAGTAATAAAATTTGTAGGCTTGTGTTTAGTCAGTTTTCCGTCAAATACCTTAATTCCAAAAAAATAAGTTTTTTTAAAATCTCGTACTAAATTTTAAAATATTTATTATCTATATAAACCACTTCATCTCATTTCAAGGTCTCAATATTCTTCCAATCTCAACTTCGCTCAAACTTCATGCATGTTTACGCTGTAAAAAGTTTTCTTCGAACAATATGAAGCGTTCAGACTGATCGAGTTATCTTGAACGATATTGTCACACTTTGAACGACAACACTTTGATGAGGCACGTGTAATATTGTTGACAACAGCATTATTAGGTGTTTTGTTGTAGCTTGAAATTAAGTGAAGTTGACATTAACTTATATACTACTGACTTTTGTTGTTGTCAATGTTGATATTATGTTCATCAACAAAAGTTATCAACGATTATCCCAGCAACGTTATCAGACATTCTTCGCCAATACTTAGCAGTAGGTACTATTTGCCATGGAAATGGTTCGTATTATACCTATGCCAAAACAAAATGGCATTTTATAACGCAATAAAATTAGAGAGGTATCCCATAATAGCAAAGGTCGTACGTGGAACGGATTATTTAGAACGGTCGCCTTATATTATGTTCTGATTTCGAAAAACATATTCGAATATAGAATAGCCGTTTGTCACGAACCTGGCGTTTTGAATTTAGATCGACTCCCGACAAACGACAGTGTTGCAAATTCAAAAATGTTCTATTAACATGGCGTCGGTATTTTTTACTGGCAATGACGGTTCGCGTTAAAAATTCCACGGAAATATGCACGCTTTGTCAGTTTTTTTTCGTCGCGTTGGCTGTAGAGTGTTACATTTGCATCTTTTTTATTAAAAAAATATTGGTCAGCACTACAATGGCAGTAGGAAACCGTAATGGACTTCAAATGCCATCACTTTAAAACTAATCCTTTTAAAAAATGCTAAAAGCGTATTCTGCTGTGTGTAATACAGGTGTTCGCGGGGCTTTATATTAGGACAATTTTGCATATGGGCCTTGAAAATTCACATTCTTATTCAATTTCTATTTGATTCTGGAGACCTATGATCTTGTCGGAGAAGCGGTAAATTATTATGCGAATCCCACACCCCGGCCATAGGCAGAAGTGGAATATTACGGTAGTTTAGCCGGTAAGAGTTTCCCACGACTCTGGAAGTCCATGAGAATTTGAGGATTTCCACCGCGCTCCAAAAAAAACCTATGGTCGTGGAAGTCAACGGCTGTAAAATAGACTTCTACGAAGAAGTCAACCGTTTGTAACTTGCTGACTTGCATCAAGTCTTCGGGCCATACATCACTTATTAATAGCTTCAATCACTTGAAGTATTCTCATGAATAGTAGACTTCGGCTGTGTCGTATCAGATTGTTTCCGAATGAAACCACTTTATTCCTCTAATTAATTTAAACTGGAGATACTGTAATCACCGTTCTTCAAGAAATCTATAACCCTACAACTTTTTCCAATAAAATTAATTTTAACAGCAACAGATAACAATTAACGCACAGATAATATATTCCAATGTTGCCATGAAAATAAATTCCAACTCCGGGGTTGCCAGTTAAAATGTTCTCATTAATTCTACAGCCATGTTGGGTGATGTTAAAAATTAACGCGAAGAGGAATAAATTATAAGTACTTGTTTCGTTGTGTTATATGAGTTCGTTCAGAAATTGATTTTCATATCTTTTTTATTGGGTGATTGGTACTTCGTGTGTTTTTATTTTTATTTGAATGTGTAAACTTTTATTAACTGAGGGCGCGATTTTAAGTGTCCATTACTGGAAAAAATATGTGATATAATAACGTTATGAGCAATAACAGTGCGGCTACATTAATAAATGCCGATTTAGAAAACGAGTACGGTTTTTAATATTATATTGTAAATTATTTTTAATTTGTACTTGATTTCTGATAACTGCCTCGTTAGCCTAGTGGTCCTAAAAGCGACTGCTACGCTAGAGATCTTGGGTTCGATTCCCAGGTCGAGCAAAAAGAGTTATTGGGTTTTTCTATGAAATTCTCAGTAGCAGCTCGGAGTTAGGATTTGTGCCCGGTTAATGGCAATAGGCTCGCCCCTTATTACATGGGACCTAAATATACCGGCGAACTGTGGGTGTACATTGTTACACCTCTGCCTAACCCTTCGGGGAATACAGGCGTGATGGTATATATTTTTTTAAAAATATTATCAATAGTAAGTAACTATAAAATGATCTGTAGTTGATGTCACACGTATTCTATAATGTTTACAACATATAATCTCACATACACAAACAGCCGGACCCCGAACAACTATCTGTAGGCTATACAAATATTTTTTCCGTGTGGGAACCGAACCCGCGACACGTAGTGCAGCAGCCAATCGCTTAGCCACTGCGTCCACCGTGTTGCAAAATTACAATAGACATTTATCGCATTAGCAGACAAAATATACAGTCATGGAGTATGTAGTCAGACTTGTGTCTCTACCGTCATCAAGCGGTGTTTTACATGAAAACAACCACCCAGGAAAGACAATAACAAAAATCTTAAATTCTAAAACCTATTCAATATTCAATCACCAATCAAAACAAAAGACTACAAGATACCTACGTATGTATCTACGGACCCGCCTCTCGCCGAGCCCCGACTTCCGCTAAAGTAACTTATTCATGGACTCAATATGCGCTGAAAGCGTGAAAATTTTTCACTTCCTTTAGAGAATTCGAGTGGCGAACGATTCATTGTCAACACATTCAAATCTAGTTACGATCCACAATAGGGGCCGCTGAAAAAATTGACAAGTGGGAAAAGCTTTTAAAAGTTAGCGGTTCTCTACGAATTTTTGGAAAAAAACATGACAATATGTGTTTCATGGGCACTCATGTTGTTTTTATTAGTTTTTAGTCATGTGTTTAAAAAAGGATCATCAATTTTGGGATATGCCAAGAATTTGTCACGAGGACTAAGTACTACACATACCATCACGCCTGTATTCCCCAAAGAGAGTTACATCCCGATACGGGTGATCGCTTTAGGCAACCATTTTTATCACCTAAAAAGGCCCAGCTGTGTGGTTTACTAGTAGTACAGCTCTTTGTAAAGGAACTCGTCCGGGGAAATACTACCACCATACCTATATCTGCCTCAAAGCAACGCTGCTTTGTTCCGGTTTGAAGGGTATGGATGCCGGTGTAATTACAGGCACATGAGACAATTCAACTTTGTGTCTGGGATGGCAACGCATTTGCAAGGCCTCCGGTATTGCAGATGTCTATAGGTGGCGGTGACCACTTAACATCAGGTGGGTCGTAGGCTTGTACGCCATCCAATGACTAAAAAAAAAAGGTCGCCCTTTCCATATACACTTCTCTTGCTCTAGTAATAAAATCCACGATATTTTTTTAAATAAAAGCCACCAACCTAAAACAACCTAACCAAATCTCGCAGAATACCCTCATAACAGTCACCGAACCCTATTTCAGAAATAAAAATTACAAATTCCCATCGCGCGCTCCGCCAATGAACGGCGTCCGAATGTTCGTCGGAATCAATCTATTGTTTTTGCGTTATACTTGTGGATCAGCGTTTAGTTGAGGATCGCGAGGAATACTTGATGTGTCTGCCCGTCCGATGGGTGCAGTTTTTTTAGGCTTTCTTTGTAACGGATGAAATGGGGATGTCATGCAGTTCGGTTTCGACTTGCGTTTGAATATTTGCTTTGTTGAATAGGAATTTTGGACTTTTTGGTGTACTTGGTGACTTTTTAACAGACATGTTTCTTTTTAAAAGTAATAGGAAACCTAGTCTTTGTAAAATTAGAGGGATCTTTTAGAAAATTTTAATTAATTCACGACACAAACATTGATGAAAGCTGATTAAAATTACAATCTCGCCATAATCACCGTCACTTAGGCCTGATTTTTCAATCGACAGATAAGTTTTATTTGAAGAATAAATATGACATTTTGACAGCTTTTGTATGAAAAATATGTCAAACCGCCATGTTTGATTGTTAGATAAAAGTTATCTGACTATTGAAAAATTAGCCCTTAATAGATTTATTTGATATTTTCACATATGTCAAAATAACATTACTTCTTTGTTTTTTTTTGAGTTCTGTACCAAACGTAACCTTATTACAAAGATATCGCTGTCTGTCCATCATGTGTGTATATTTGATGTTGTTCAAGTAGTGTTCATTGTTGCACAAAACTCTCCGTGTACTAATCCGACTCGTAGTTGACTTTGTTTAAGATAGGTAAACGTGTTCCATAATATTATATAAGTACAAAATCGATAAAGCTCTCAATTCATAATGATAAGCTTAAATTACCTGCCAACCAATTTAATAAATTAGGTAAAGTTACAATTTACTAAATGGCTTACTAAAAAAGATTTTCAAATCTTTACCACGTTATAATGAACCATTACGACCTCGCCAGTACCACAATTACCGGGTTACCACCTAACATGAGCTGTTGGTAAGTAATTCCGTGCTCCAAGCTCGTAAACTGGCCACGCCGACGCGATTGGAGCTCATGTTGTTTGATATTAACTCGTGTTACTTGATAATATTAGGTAATAGAACTATTATGACTTGGAATAACCATTACCTCACGCCTTTTTCTCCCTAACGGAACAGGCAGGGGTGTGAGTACACCCACACATTTTGTAATTTTTTGACACAAATCTGCGCAAATTACATTGGACTTAAATATACCGGCGAACTGTGGGTGTACATTGGTACACATCTGCCCGACCCTTCGGGGAATACAGGCGTGATGGTATGTTAAATCCGCCACATTATTCCCAACCACTGCAACTCCTCAAAGCCAGAATCAACAGTGACGGTTACCAGAGAAATGCCAAAGCAATAAAACTCGACGAGTCCTAGAAAAACGATTCAACTGTCTTAATCGATTGGTTGTATTTATTATTCATTGAAAACTTGTTGTACCAAAGTAAGGTAACCACTTTCTCATTACATTTCTGTTTAATAAATGTACTCACATGAACGAAACCGATTCCCCTATCACACATCAGCAAAACGTACCTGAAAAAGAAAACACACTTCAGCTCACAGACACGTCAATAACCTCAAATAAGATAGAAAAGTAACAATTCGCAGAAATCTGTTCATATTGTGCCAGTATTTTTATTTTTATCTGTGATCTTTCTGCCTATTGGCACTATCTATGACTGTTTTGGTTTTGAAAATCGAATGTCGAACTTATTCTTTTGCATTGTGGACTACTGGGTCCAATAATTATAAGATTAGCATCGACTCGAAAAGATTAAAAAGAAATGTGGACTGACATTGCAAAGTCGCCAGACCCATTTTATCAAGGTTAAATTTTTGAGACTAGACATAAAAATGACATACCATCACGCCTGTATTCCCCGAAGGGTTAGGCAGAGGTGTAACAATGTACACTCACAGTTCGCCGGTATGTTTAGGTCCCATGTAATAGGGGGCGAGCCTATTGCCATTAACCGGGCACAAATCCAAACTCCGAGCTGCTACTGAGAATTTCATAGAAAAACCCAATGGCACTTTTTGCTCGACCTGGGAATCGAACCCAAGACCTCTAGTGTAGCAGTCGCGCTTAGAACCACTAGGTCAACGAGGCAGTTAAGTGAAAATTTCATTGTTTTCATATTTCGTCGTTTACAGCAATAATTTACGCTCAAAGTGACTTAGTTTGATGAGCACTATGCGTAGTTAAGGACTATGTGATGTGTGTTTTTACACCCCGCATATGCTCGCCTAAGCATAAAACTGGTATTATACTTCTCCGTGTTCCGTCAGTAAAGTCCTTTATCGCCTATCCCTTATAAAATTAACGGCGTGATATTAATAATTATTTTAATTGTCAGCCTGTGCGTTGACAGTAATAATTCAAGGAAGGCTCATTTGAATGTAAATGTTCGCATTTACATTTGAATGAAAGAGCGGACGATGTTTTTCATTCATATCATTCGTTCATTCACTCGCTAATTTTAAAGCGAAAATTAGGGGTTTTTTTTAATGGTTTTACATTTTTTAGTACATTCTTTAGAATTTCTGTGCAACGTAACTTCGTAATTTTTTTTAAAGCCGTCCTAAAATCCAAGATGTTATATTACTTCATGCTTCCTTTTAGATCTAAATAATTGTTACCTATTAATTATGAAGCACCAATTTTTTTTTTGTACTCAAGAACATAAAATCAAAAACTTTAAGTACGAGTAACCCTTGGCAGAAGAGTAAAAATCCCTACTAAAGCTAACAAAAGAGCTGATAATCTCGAAACCGCTGAATCGATTTTCATCAAACATGGCTAAGAACACTCCCGACTAATACACCTTTCAAACAAAAAAAACTAAATCAAAATCGGTTCATGCGTTCGGGAGCTACAATACCACAGACAGATACACACACACACACACAGACACGTAAAACTTATAACACCCCGTCGTTTTTTCGTCGGGGATTATAATGACAAAAAAATCTATTCTCCATGGCATCTTTTTGAAATGTATTAATTACTTTGTTAGCTAGTTGTTAGCTTTATTATACCTACATATACAAATGGTCTCCTATAAGTAAAGGACATGATACCTTTTGTTGACCAATATTTGTATATGTTATATTATATTATGTTATATATTTGTATGCCCTGATTATCTATGTATATCATTTGTTGTTTTTAAGACAATTACTAATTAGCTGTTTACATTAGATAATAATATGTAAAATTAAAAGTTCTCATGTAATTTCTCTAGCACCCAAAATGACACAAAAATGCTTGAAAATATAAATCGATGTTCTGTGTATTAATGTATTTCACAAAAAAATTATCTTTTAAAAGATAAAGCACATTATAGAAGCCAGATATAGCTGAGTGAATGTGCCACACCTACATGTTTTTCATGAGAAATGTTTTCCTACAATAGCAGACGGTATAATTTATTAGATTACAGTAAGTCAATCAATCTTGTATTATGAAAACTGAACAATTGTGTTCAAAGGTTTTGTACTTTCGGCTTTCAAGGCTAATGATTGATCATTTCCGATAAAAAGGAAACATTACTACATATAATATCACGCCTTTATTCGTTGAAGAGTGAGCAGAGATGTCCTAAATAAAAAAAATTTTTTCATTCTTTTGTTTTCTTTTAGGTGTCAAAATTATTTCAGTCAAACGATGTCCACTGCTAGACATAGGCCTCCCCTAAAGATAGTCATAATGACCGGTCCTGCGCTGTCAGCAAATCGGAGAGCCGACTCGGGGCCGATGCATACCGGGGCCACGGGTTGTTCGAAAGAGATACCGCGCCCCCGGAACTCAAAGGACACAAGAAGCAATATTGATGGGTTTTAGTCAGTAAAAGTCTGAAACATCCTCCCGCCGCGCCCATGGCGGGGGAAGTCATTTAATAACATTCCTCTAGAAAAAAAAAGAAAAAAATACGAAAAATCCTCTGCCCGCATCCAGCGATTTCTCGCGACATTCACCAGATCGTCGGTTCAGCTCGTTTACTTTTTTGTGTAATTGTAGAATAAATATTTCGCCAATGTTATTATATATGCCAGACTTCGGGTAACTGCTGAAAAATCCCAACACTGCCTGAAGGAACCGAACCTAAGATCGCACTTTCAGCTGTCTCGCTTGCGACAACTAGGACAGATAGGACTCTATGAAAATAATACCTATACACTTAACCGACTTTTGTCAATTTAAAGGTCAAAATACACGACATAGATATAGAATATAATATTCATCAAACATCGTGAATTCCTAAAGCTGTAGTAGAACTCTTTGTACCAGCCATACAGTTAGACAAGTTTTGTACTTTATAAACAAATTGCGAAGAGAAAACTTATTGCCAAAGAAATATTGAATAAAACAAAATAAGTACTTACTTAGCTACTTTTAGGCACATACTTCAATTGACAATTGGATCGTGACGTTAAATAATATAAAAACTCTTATATCAAAAACATGGTATTTATAGAAACATTCATAAATTCACCTTATTACCAATTCTTCCTTAGTGGTAGGTAGAAACTACAGAACACCACGTGCTACGATTGTTATATCCTTTTCTCGTTTCATACACATTCATCCATCTAGTCATACATGCCCCAATAAGAGTTAACATGCACGTGGCATGACGGACGGATGCGTTTGAGGCATCCTCGTTAGTATGTTCGAGGCACTAGCGGGGATGTGTTATTATCTACTGGCTTCTGCCCACAATATCGAACTACTGAACTGATTTTGATGAAATTTGGTATGGTGTACACTTGAATCCCAAACAAGGAATTAACAGGCCTTTTTTTATGTGGGGCTTCGTCTGCATCCGCGGTACCCGACATTTACGTGAACGAAGCTAGTAGTATATAAATATATATATGTTGTATAGTAGGGTAGGATTAGCTTGTTCTGGTCACGGACTATGCGCTGCGTATCCTTCGTCAGATACCCATGAACTCACCCTAAGCACGAGTAACCATGTTAAATAATTATTTAACTTCAAAACAAACATTAACTTTCCACTACATATTCATAGTTTATGCATTTCAGGAGCGCGCATCAATCATTGTAATTTAAACCCTTTGCTAATGTTCATAAGAGTCACATGGTATAGACACGCGTAGCATAGAGCCTTCTTGATAATATTGCACGCTCTATGCTCTATATAGAGCCCTACACACGAGTGATGACATAGGGATGCTAGAAGCTTCTACGACTTGGAAATAAATGTTTTTTTTTTTATAAAATGGGCTCTTGTGATCTTTATAATATGTTTGATAAAGATAATGTGGGTTGTAAGAGTTATTTAAGGTAAGTGGTGCTTTTTTTAAAATTGTAGGAAGAACAAAAATTCTAAAACCAAAATGCGAGACCATTTGCTACCGTATCCAGGCGGGAAATGTCAACCCGATTTCCAGAATAGAAAACAACACTCACTTTTGATCTATTTTTCGCACATTCAAGTGTGTAACCCACAAAGACCAAACTCAAAACTCAACTCCTCTTAAATAAATTACAACTATATATTTCACCCCCCAACAGACACCAACAGAATCTCACATAATAGGACTCATTAACCCTCTTTCAATAGGTTTAAAAATAAAAGCAAAAACCCGTCGGACATCCGAACGAGCGGCTCAATGGTGGCCTTACGACAAGCACACAGAATATATAAATATACAGAAGGCTAATTCTACCAAACGCCCACACAGACACGCGTCTACGAGTACTTACTGCGAACGCGCTTGCTCCTGGCTTTCGTTTCTGTATAAAGTCAGCCTTCTGTATCTCTCTATTCCGTGGCGGTAGGACAAGGCTGCCCCATGCGTTGTACTACAAGATTCATGGCTTTAATTGAAAATTCTATGGGGACTGCAATGAATGGCGTTTTTTGCGACCTTTCTGTGTGTATTTTTGTGTACAATGGATTTCATCCCGTTGTGTGCTATTGTCGTTAAGAATCTTATTGTGGAATTTTAATGTCATTATTTCTTCTAAGTGATGTATGACCCTTATCTTACATAGAAAGGCGTAATAAGTAATCCAAACTATTAAAAAAATGTGTTTTAAAAATCAACCATATTTTCTCTATTTAAAAGAAAAAAAAACGGAAGCAATTCTCTGTCTGTATTCTACCCCACCACGGCAATACCATTGAACCGACCGCTATGAAATTTAGGCTACCTTTTATTCCTCTATTCCTCTGCATCAGCGGTACCCGACATTCATGTGGACGAAACCGCGGGCTAAAGCTAGTTAATAATGATAATAAAGGGATTAGCAGAAGCAATGTAATTTTGCTCTTAAACTAAAATCCTGGTATTAATATATGCGGTCACATGAAACTCATTACTTTAAGCCTTTGCTAGTAGAATAGCCAAAACGAAATAAAGCACTATGTGTATACTTCTGCACACCTCCATGCAATAAAGTTACCGCCATGACGTCAAACCTGACTTCCTCTATAAAAACCTAGCTTTTGCTCGCGACTTTATTTATGGCTTTATATACGGCTGCCTAATATTTTTAATTACAAAGTGTAGCCTATGGCACTCAGGATAAGAAGCTGCTTATTTGTAAATATTTTTTTTTAAATGGATATTACCGTGTTCAAACTAACAAACAAACTCTTCAACTTTACATACATTTTATTAGTACAGATTTATACAGCAAAGTTTCAAACTAATTCAAGTACAGTCGTGTACAATGCAGAGAAAAACAAAACAAAAAAAAACAATGGAAAATCGAAGCATTATCGAGAATCCAATGAATGGTAACTACCCTTTCCCGAGGGGGTGAAGTGGCACACAACCTGAATGGCTCAGTTTTAGGTTCACCCCTAGGGGGTAAAATGGGCTCATTTTTTAAATCACCCACTTAAAACGATGGCTTTTGTGGGATAATATTTTAATTATCGTATTTTACAGTTTGGGGGATGGCGGTTTTATGAATATGTTATTTTTTTTAATTAATGAGGGATGTGTCGGATTATACTGTGATAGGATTTTGTTTGGCAACAAAATTGGTCATTATTCTGTGGGATTATAGCTTAACATCATTGTAAAAGTTGGTATAATAGGTACCACGCTACTTACTTATGACGTATACATTTTTCACAGAATAATCCTTCGTGTTGCTATATTCATCAGTGTGGTGATTACGACGAACAGTGATCATAGTTTGTAGGTATATACTAGCTAGAAACAGTGATGATTTATTTTTGTCAAATAAATCATTCAATATGCCGTGAGCGATGCCGCGGGCACAGCTAATAGATATTAAATTCATCAACATTAAATATATAACCACAATCATTACGACAAACAACACAAGCATGTTACAATAGTGATATCAGCCTATTACTGTCCCACTGCAGGGCAAAGGCCTCTTCTTATACAGAGAAGACACGAACAATGACCACCGTGCTTGCTGTGATGATTTTAGTTTTATAATGTTACAATACTTGTGAAAGATCTCGTCCGGGGAAGTACTACTACCATACCTATTCCTGAAGCAAAGCAGCGTTGCTGTGTTCCTACTTGAAGGGTATGAGTGTCGGTGAAATTTTAGGCACATGAGACATTTCAACTTTGTCTATGGGACGGCAAGGCATTTGCAAGGCCTCTGGTATTGTAGATGTCAATAGGCAGAGGTGAATACTCAATTAACATCAGAGGAGCAACCGGGTTGGTAACACCCAACGATGTTAAAAAAAAAATAACAGTAAATCTCAATATTTCTACCAGGAAAAATAAAACGAATAATTCAAAATTTACCTACGCGTGTAACATTATCTAGTGATCTACAACATTCCAATAGCCCGTACATCCACATAGGTAAGTATAAGCCATTTTTCCTGAATCTCGATCTAGAATGAGAGCCATATATTTTATTGCCAAACTTTATTGCCTTGACTATTGATTTTCATGGGTAAGCAGAGCTTGAAAACGGGTGAACAACCTTCATAGAAATTATAAATGGAATGTCAAGAATTTCAATGAAATAATTACGTTTATTGAAAGCAATTTCTTTTTCGGCTTTTTTTTTTTGTCTTCCATATTACCATTTTTTATTTGTAAGACTACACTCTCTGAAGGTACTGGCCCAATTACTACTGCTACTATTGCCCATACTTATAGGATACGTTTTAAGGTATATTTAATTTCCACACGGACGAAGTCGTATGCAAAAGCTAGTATGAGATAATCATATTATTGTGTATTTAAACAGATTTTTTTTAAATAGGCGAACAAATATTTAATACGACAACTTTTCTACGAATAAAGGAGCACCTTTGCAAGTAGCAAAAGTAAAACATGCATGTTTAAAACATGTAAATAAATTGTAGATTTTTTTATTCTAACTACCAACAAACACTTATGCTTGAAATATTCAAAATCAGAATGCATAATATTCTTGAAAAATTCTCTATTTAATAATTAATATTGCAGCTCCATGCTATCAGCATTTTCTCATTTTGCGAATTCATGTTTCCTTTTTCAAATCACTGAAGAGGTTGTTTTATACATTATTTTTGCCTTTGAATTATTAATTCAAGTCAATGCACTTTTGTTCTATATTTGGTTTTTGTAGAAGGAAATAAATGAGATGTTTATGTTTGCAATATTTATGACTAATTTCTGCCCGTGACGTCGTCCGCGTGGATATTTTCACCCGTGTTAAGTAACGTCTTTGGTTACTGCTCCGATCCCGTGTGTCCTGACGTAATTTTATTATAAACTATGACACTCACAAATAACGTGGCTTTCTATGGGTAAAGGATTTTCAAAATCGGTTCAGGAGATCCCGAGATTACCCAGAAAACTGCAAAAAGACTGGTAAACTTGCCACATTGTATGGCAATGCTGATTCTTTGGCCCAAGAAAAGAAGGCAAGAGGGTTACCTCTTGCCACGTGAAGCTAAGTTTGTTTCATAATTTCTTCAAATTCCGCCTCTAATTAAATCTGAATTCATAATTAAAAACCGAAACAAAAAAGTATAAAAATAAAATTACCTAGTCAATTTAAAGGAGCAAGTGTCGCCACCTACCAATTACGTTGGAAAAAAATGCAGTTCCGTCAAATGTCTGGTAGCCAAGGGTACTTCCCATTCAGTGGCGGTCTCGACACAAGCACCACTCCTGCTTACCCCTCTATTATTCCACGAGAGGCTTTTACAATTTGAAGACTTAAGAAAAATAGGGAAAATGCAAGCAGCATTTTTCACGTCGATTTTTTTCATAGGCTTGTTAATTATAATGGGGGTGAAATATAGTTGGTGGTCTGTGGGGGTGTTGTTGTGAATGGTGACGGGGTGAAATGGATAACGGGCAGTTTGCGTTGTAGGTAGTTGTGGCGTAGTATATAGGGTTGTAAGTGGCTTAGAATTAGTCCCTACATTTTTTTTATTCCTTAAAATGTGCTCGCATTTACAACCAGAACTATTTATATTCAGACGTTTTAATTTTACCACCCGTACGCCATTTTGTATTTCTTCGGTCTCATAAACCCTTCATTGCCTACTATTTAACATAAATCTCCTCATCCTCCTTAAATTTTGATGACCGCATAGAAAGAAGTTTCTACCCCATTGACCTTATTTCACCCCCCATTTACAACCCCTATGGAAAAGACCAGCATATTTAAGCACCTACTAAGCCACTTCTCTTAGCGAGCGACCATTTCTTTTCCTGTCCAACTATGCATGAACAACGTCACTCTACCTTTCCATTATTTGTTTTACAAGCAACTGTAAAATTGAATTTAACTCGAGCGCAAGTTGTTTTCAATTCCGTAAAAGAAAAGTTGGCGGTAAGGTAAGCAGGGAGGCTGAGTACACCTTGTATTGAGACTTAAGTTGCAATGGATTTTTTACTTAAGGAAAGATGTTTTACTTGTGGGAATCGGTTCGGGGATGTTGTGGTACATACATTTATTTTGTTAGCATCTTTTATTTTGTCAGGATTCTCAGTTATCATGAATCCTAATTTTTTTTTTGTAATAGGCAAAATTCTCGCAGCCAAATTTCCGGTCATGGCAGCCAATCGCAATGGAGACTAGCGCAAGCACACAGGAGTTATTAAGTGCACAAGTGTGTGCGCAAACACAGGTGCACTCCCACTTCTCGGACAGCTGCATCGGCCGTCAATATGGCACAATCGGAGTGAGATTTGACGCGTCACACTAACATGTTGGGCTGCTATTTATGGTCATGCTTGCGTGCTTGCGACCGGGAGACGAACATTTATTTCATATAATAAAATAAATAAGAAGTCCCAGCATCTATTTTATCACCTCATTTATTTATTTTTACTTTGACACAAAACGGTCCTTGTCCAATTACATTAGTAAGTTAGCTGCGAGTGAATCAATACCCACAATGCCAATATTCCCATTCCATAATTTCGTCTAATTGTTCAGACAGTCAACTATCTAAGATTTATTAATAAAGTATAATTAATTAACTACTAGCCTTCTCAGTATTGAAGCCACCCAGGAGCCACTGGCGGTGTACTATAGTCAGCCTAGGTACTTTCCAATTAATATCATAGAATTCTAGAAATTCCCGACCATTTCAAATAGAATATTTTAATGCGTCAGCCGAGAATTGAATCGGACTTGTCCCGAGAGGGAGCTCTTTTGAAATAGAGGATGAATTGTGGCAGTTGATGGAAAATATTTATAACACTTGATAAAGTTGGCAATCTTGTTCGTTATTCTTTTGTTGGATTTTTTTATAGTTCGTCAAGTTTTCTTCATTGGGCTGTTTTTAGCTTTCCGTACCCAGAGGGTAAAACGGGCCCCTATTACTAAGACACCGCTGTCCATCGGTCTGTCTGTCCATCTATCTTCAGGCTGTATCTCATGAACCGTGATAGTTAGACAGTTGTTTGTAAATGATGTATTTCTGGTGTCGCTATAACAACAAATATTTAAGGAGGCTCCCATACAACATACGTTTTTTTTTTCTTCGAAGCTTCGCATCCCTCGTGCGCGAGTCCGACTCGCACTCGGCCGGTTTTATTTAAATAATGTAACTTTTCAAACCCACGATTCAGACCAGTAGAAACTTCTTTAGATTAATTCTTACAAACAAAAAAAAAAACATAAACTTTACCTCAATATAAAAGGGGTATCGATAAAAGGGGCTTTAATTAATCAAAGTCTGAGTAAAATGATTAAATCAATCATTGGAAGGACAAAAACTTGATTATCAATATTTCCATCAATAATTCGTCGGCAATAATAAATTCTTTAGGATTTATTTCACCCCTTTCTTATATTAGTACCCTTTTAAAAATCAGCTAAAATATTCCATTAGTTGACATCGAAATTCTTTCCAGAATCGTTCATTCGCAGTAATTGTCAGAGTTTAATAAGAACGAATGGACGAAATGAATGAATGATGGAGTTTTAAGCGAGTTGTTCAAAACTTTGCAATCCGTACTTCCGTTTAGTTTTTAATTGCCAACTGAATCTTTGGAATTCTCACTCGTTTTTAATGTATTATGTTGGAATGTATTGACAACAACTTTTGAATTGAAGAATGGCTCCTTTCTTTGGGGCCTTCAATAGTCAACTTTTTCTTTCTTTTTCATTTTAGATTTTTCCGATACTTTGTAGCTCCAATTTTGCTTACAATTAAGCAAAAAGTTTTAATTGAAAATGGAACAATGATCATCTATTGGCATCACTTTTGAGACAATTTATTGATGTTGTCCATTCTTAAATATCACGCCTGTTTTTCCGAAGGAGTAAGCAGAAATTTATTACTTCAAAACTTTACTACTTAGGTACCTTTATTTAAGTAAAATAAGTAGGTGAAGCGACTTTTATGTAGATGAGGTCAGGCGAGACAATATCGATGTAAAAAAAATATTAACACTCAATTTTACCAATACCGTAGATCGAACTTAAAACCTCACGGTCAGGACTAGTCTTGCTTACATCCACTATACCAAACGTAACCAGCATTCAAGATATTTTGATATAAATCCTACTTCCTACGTCTAAGGTTTATAAATATGTATGGATGTTTTTTACTGTATCACGCTTAAACTGCTAAACGGAATTAGCTGATTAGCACCCAAATAGATATTGATCTAGCTTAACAAATATAATATTTTTTATTCAATTTGGACGTTGGTTTAATTCTGGAGACGAAGTCGCGGTCAGAAGGTAGTTATCTCCTACTTCCGAACAACTGACACCTAATATTCCCTGAAACGTCGTCTTAAAGACAATAAATACCTCACCTTTTTTACCTCCATCGTTCCACTCGAGCGAGTCAACGGTTTCCTGTCATCCTGCTTACCCCTTGCAGGAATCACGCGTGGACGAGCTTGAGGGTACAACCGACAGATAAGGATATTCAGTTGTGAGCCGTTGCGTTGAGCCGGTAGTGATGTGACTTGTTGGGCCAAGGTTTTTTTTGTATGGAATAAGGATGTGTTGCTAGGGGACGTGTTTGGGTGATAAGGGGACCCTATTGCTTCGACTGAGATAATTTTTGGCTATTGTAAGAAGGAACTATGTCGGTAATAGTATTATTGTGTGTTGAATGAATCTTACACTCACGCCTGTATTCCCCGAAGGGTTAGGCAGAGGTGTAACAATGTACACCCACAGTTCGCCGGTATATTTAGGTCCCATGTAATAAGGGGCGAGCCTATTGCCATTAACCGGGCACAAATCCTAACTCCGAGCTGCTACTGAGAATTTCATAGAAAAACCCAATAACACTTTTTGCTCGACCTGGGAATCGAACCCAGGACCTCTAGCGTAGCAGTCGCGCTTAGGACCACTAGGCTACCGAGGCAGTTCTTCTTGCCTATACGTTAGTAGCTACGGATTTATCTCTGCTCGCATAATTTTAAATAATAATAATATTAGCCTAGTGTCTCTCTCCAGGGAAAAGCTTTCTTGTGACACAGAGAAGGCACATAACAGGCCCAAAATGTTATGGTACAGAACATCCGATACATATTCTTTTCTACTTTTATGTCAAATTTATCATTCGTCAATACTTAAAAAAATCTTCAATCGAGAGTCTGTTAATAATCTGTAGTTTAGTTTGTTCCCTTCAAACGGAATTTATAACTTTCTTTTTCACAGAAACAGTCTGTTTTATGTCTCAATATAAATATCTTAGTTTATAAAACTGAGTGACACTAACGTACAGCATGCTCCATTACCTCTCACCCCAAGGTCAAGTTCGCCTAAAATTGAGACTGAACAGAAAGCTGTATTCCTATTTATATATATGTATGTGTGCGTGTGCGTGTGCGTATAATAAAAACACAAAGCTCGTGTCCGCTGGACCGTGGCGCGTGGTTATCCGCCACCGTGGGTACGAAACTTGGGAGCTGTTTATACAACACGATTTTGTCCTACAAAAGTTTTTTGTAAACGACTTATCGTTTGTCCGATTCGTTAAGTGTATGATTCACAGTTATTATAAAGTGATCATTGAATTCTTTTTTACAAATGTCTTCAATGGTTTAAGTTTTGGAGCTTTGATGACAGGTTAGGACTGACATTGGAAAACTGTAAAAATGAGCTCATTTTATGACTTGTTTTTTCGTAATTTTTTTGTTATGGTAGTATAAAGACAGTTCAATTGAGCGTCAAGATTGAATAAAGCTATCCTCAGTATTGTTCCTCTTTTCCTTTTGAAAAAAAAGGGAAACCATATACTACGTTCATCAAATCAATATATTTTAGCATCACAAATAAACCCTCCCCCCAAAAATATCGTAACAATAAACAGACCCACAACCCCGTATCGCCCTCGCATCGCACACTGTAAACGTGTCCTCAAGGAGTGCGCAGCGGAGCGTGAATCCTCCTCGCAAGGTCACAACACCCTGTACACGCCGGTATGTTCACGATATAATAACAGCTTGACTGTCGCGTTGGTCTACTGGTCACGAGAGCGGCTATTAAGCTTGGGGTCCTGGGAGCCCAAGAGATTACTGAGTTTGTCCGTCAGGAATTTTCTAGGAAGAAATGGAGTTTGGATGCTATGCCTTGTTGATAGCAATAGGTTTTAGATTTTGTATGAGTCTGAAACAATTGACGAAATTAAGGGTGTACCTCATTAAGTATATATTATATCAGCCGAACGACGTCCACTTCTGGACATAGGCCTCCCCTAGAGATAGCTACATTGACCGGCCCTGCATTGCCCGCATCCAGCGATTTTCCGCAACTTTTTTCAGATTGTCAGTTCACCTCGTGTGGGGCCTTCCTACGCCGCCTCTGATGCATGGTCTCGAGAGCCTTTCGACCCCAGGGCCGTCTGCTCTACAAGCTTTGTGCCCATTACCACTTGATTTTCGCAATTTTGAGAGCTATGTCCGTTACCTTGGTTCTTCTCCGGATCCCCTCATCTCTCAGAGAGACCCTGAGCATAGCCCTATCCATGGCTCTTTATACCTCCTGTAAATTAATTCACCTCTGTTGAGTCATTCAAGGGTACAGGTGCGATGTTATTGTGCTGAATAACAGCAAAGTATCCTCAAATAGATAGACACCATTTCTAGTAATACTTTTTCTGACAAGATGTTTTAGATTGATGATACAATTAGATCTGAAGAATAGAAGTGGTCTGTCTCTGTGCCATTACTTAAACAAATGTTTTGTTTAATAGAGAAAAATAATAATTTTGCTAGTGATACTTATTATTGTACTAAAGGTCGAGAGAATCTTATTGTAGATGACATTGTTCAGAGGATAAAGACGTGTTTTACAATTATTTTTCAGTTCGTTAGGTGGCAAGTAGGCTGACGGCCCACTTGATGTTAATTGGTCACCACTGCCTATAGACATCTCTAAAACCTGTCTTGCAATTGCGTTGCCATTCCAGAGACAAAGTTGAATTTCACCGGCACGCACATCCTTTATACTGGAACACAGCGACGCAGCTTTGCAGCAGAAATAGGTATGGTTGTAGTGCTTCCTCGGATGAGCTCCTTCACAAAGAGCTCTTCTACTACCACAATACAATTACACACAAACTATTCAACGAATTTTTACAATATAATTATTATACTAATATTAGGGATGTTATTACTAGTGGTAGTATTATTAAAGATGTCGAGTTTTAGATGTATAAGCTATTTACTCGTTCACCGATAAAAAGCTACACTATTTCTAAGTACCTTATATATTTTATTATAATAATGTTGCATACTTAAACTGTGGGCCCAAGTAGCAGAAAACTGGTGTCCTGAGACAGTTAGTCGGGGTGGCGGCTCCACCACGGAGATGGCGGGACGAGCTGCACGGGCTCCTCGAAGACTGGAAGGACGAGACTCGAAAGTGTGAAGCATGGAAGGAGTGGAGGGAGGATTTTGCCCAGAAGTGGGACAGAAAAGGCTAATAAAAAATAAAACGTAAATTCCACGCTGACAAAGTCGCAGGCTGGAGCTAGTTTCTAGTAAAACATCTAGCAACCCAGGTAAGTTGTGTATTGTTGAACCTTTCGATTTAATTGTGACCTTCATCAAATTACTCCTTACATACCAATTAATTTGGGATCAACATGTCTTTTCTTAAACAAAATATGATTATGTTTCAAAACAATTCTGATTAATTTTATAAATGGGAAAGTAACTAGTACTGTGTCTATCTGTAACGCTTTCACGCCTTAGCCACTGAACCGATTTTGATGAAATTTGGAACAGGGATAGATTAGACCTTAGAGAAAGACATACTACCGTTTGCCGTGAGAAAATAGCGCGAACGAGTTGACAGGTCGTTGGGTGGTCGTGATTGTTAAGGAGGTAAAGTAAACTTTATTTAACCATCACTACAAAGGTTACTTATAATTAAGTTAACAAACGTAGTATAGAAACAGCTAGTGGTACGTATTTCCAGTAAAAATCAGTGGTCCCCAAACTAGGCGGAGCCTGCATCTTGGCGACCAGGGTTGTGGTACATGTCGATACTTGCCATCGGGATAGGTAATTTTATATAATTGCACACAATTATATAGAATTCATGTTACGTCAAGAGATCAAAACTTAAATTTTAAAACTTTATGAAAAGGAAATCATGAAACTTTGTATTTAGGCACTTGATAAAAAATATTAGTTTAAACGTTTTTGAAAAAATTGTATCTTAAAAATAAAAAACTCTGACCAATGATCATTTTAGCGCACCAAAATGGTGCGTTTTCAGGGAAACTTTTGGTGCGCTTCATATGGTGCGTTTCATAGTTGGTGCACTTCGAGGAATACATCAAAATAGTAGAATAGTTATATTCCACATGGACAAACTCACGGGCAAAAGCAAGTTATCAATAAAAATTTTAAAGTTGAGCTTGCAGAGGAACTAGACATTCGCAACAATGTTGGTCAAAATGCTCTATCCTTGGACTGTAGTTTGATTTCTTCCAATCCTTGACATAACTCCGTATTAGCATCCCGGCTCCACCCGCCGACCTTAATAAGCTGACATTGAACAGACTGGAGCGCTTTACCTTTCTATTTCAAAGATAATTTGCGTTAGCTTTGTCACCTTATCTGGCTGTGTCGTGTTATCTAGACCTTGGGAGATATCTAGGTGTGTATCGGTTACAAATATCAAGGTCTGGCCTTTTTGAGGAACAACTATTTGCTTAGAAATTGAAATTTCAACATCAACATCTACTTAGCCTTTTCCCAACTATGTTGGGGTTGGCTTCCAGTCTAACTGGAAGCAGCTGAATACCAGTGTTTTACATGGAGCGACTGCCTATCTGACCTCCACAACCCAGTTACTGGGCAACACGATACCCCTTGGTAAGACTGATTGTCAGACTTTCAGAAATTGAAATTTCAATATAATGTATTAAAAGTATCGAGTAGCTGCGCAATAATTTGCTGTTTCGCTGCGTGTCAAGGATTCGATTCCCGTGCCGCGTCTAGCTGTATATGTATGTGAATTAATTGTATGTGTGTGGACGCACCCTCGATACAGGAAAAATTATTAGAGTGGAGCAACGTTTAAAAAAATTGTAGGCCAATCATTGCTACTTTCATTGTGACTATCATCCACGTCCAAATTTTACCCATTGCTGCGCTAAAATAACTCTTTAACTTTGCTTTGTGTATTATGCTTTCCTAAAAGTTACTCTGCTTTCTTTCGTCTGACAAAGTTAACAACTTATAAAATGCTAGTAGTAATACGTCTTGCAAATGTTATTATTGTGTATAGAACACTCATGATTAACAGAAAAGCTTTCTTTCATAAGAATCAATCTTAAAATGAATAATAAAATAAAACACTTCTCCACCAAATTCTGTGTATTCGCTTAATAGTTCAGGGAATCCATTCTAATAAATTTTATGGAAGATCGCAGTTCATTATCAGTCTCAATGTGTCAAAATGCTTTTACTTACATTTTTTAACATTGATTGTCACTAAGACGAGTTCGCGACTAGATTTCGAATATTTTTAATTAGTAAAATTGAACAATAGAACTACTTGATGGATTTGAATGCTTATACTATCATTTAGACAGTTTCTTAAAGATAGCGTCCAGCTATAAAAACGAGAAGTTCTAGATTGAGCCAAAATAATGACTAACATGCCAAGGACAGTCCGGAACCCTCCCCGCAGCAACTGTCATAGCTATTCTTATTACTTCATAAAACTCGTGCCCTTTTCATTTCACAAAGACTCCCCGCTAGCTTTGTCATTTAATCTCCCTGTAGTCGTGTGACCTTGACCTTGAAATGTCAAGGTGAAAGAATTGCGTACAATTTTATGGTGTTGTACGGTTTTTCAAAATCCTTTGATTTTGAGTTAGGATAAAATCATGATCATGTATCTCAGTGCGATCCAATCATTCCAATTGATATGCTATTCTTTGGAACATAAGTAACAATTTATTTTTGAACTAAATCGGCATATACAGCCTGCCCGTCACACTATTTATCTGAATCTATTCTAATTATAAGCACAATTACCACAATTGCACAGTTTAACGAGGCCACTTTATTAATTAAATGTGCACCCTCCATTGTTAATGTTATCATACTTCATGTACAGTTAAATTATACCTTTGATAAATATAATAGGTACTTAATACTAAAACAACGTTGGAAATGGAAAGTTTTTGTATCTCATAAGAGAAGAATATACACGTGTATACTGACGAAAATTAAGATAAAATCACTTATTACATAGGTAGTAATAACCCCCTCCGGGCTTTCATGTTTTCCTGGTACCAACAGAGGTATGTTAGTATTATTTACTTCAAAGTTATTGCCTTCCGTTCAGAGAGTACATATAAATATGTTATTTAATCACTTCGTTTTCCTATTGCGACCTTTGACCTTGTGACCCGAGAACGCGGAAAAGAGAACATTCTGTAGATGTAATGACAATACAGTGCTGGTACTTCCTCATTGTGCCGTAATGTATTTCTCGTGTAAGCACGAGTCTAACTAGGTATATCTCGTGGCGTGTTAAAAAAGGTTACTTAGATAGCAATACTGGCTGTCCAAGTTTCGCTAAAATCTATAGATGACCGCGGCATATTGTTACTTACCTACATCATCTCAACAAAGTCGCTTCTTGCCGTTTATACGCTTAGATCATTAAAACTACGGAACGGAATTTAATGCGGTTGTCATCAACAGATAGAACAATTTAAGAGGAAGGTTTATGCTTATAGAAGCACGCTGCGATCAACGGGAGCTATTCGTTCAGAGAGCAGTAACCAATACGCAACTGAACGCGGGTGACACCGCGGGGTATGTACATAGAATCAACTAAATTAAAGTAACCAGGGTTTTGTAAAACCTTAATTATAAAGATTACCGTACAGTTTCTTGCTCGTTCTTCTCCATAGAGACCTACCTACATTTTGGAACGAGCTACTAGCTGCAACATTCTGACCGACTCCTTGACAATTCGTCAACATGTTATCACGACGCAAACATCCCTGTCAGACAGTACCTTCCTAGTTAGAACTCGATTTTCTATCAAAAGATTTAGGTTATCGCTCATTGTTACTGCATTTACCATTAGAATTTGGGCTTTAAATTGTGAGCGTTAAAATACGTTTCAGAATGACAAGATAAAAAAGGTGACGGCGTGCGGTGATGATTACTCGAGAAGGTATAAAAGCAAGACATCCATGCTTAATATTTTAAATGCGAAAGAAATTCTGTCTGTGTGTCTGATACGCTCTCAAGCCTAAACCACTAAACCGATTTTAATGAAATTTGGTTACGGAGTAAGTTTGAACCCCAATGAAGGACATAGGCTAGTTTTTATTCTGCAAGTTCATCTGTTTTCGCGTTAACTGACAATTACTAAACAAAAGCTAGATTTCTTATATTTTTAATCTGTAAGTAAAAACTATTCGTAAAACTGCCACTTGAGTGCGTCGCGGCGTTCCCACGGGGGCGTTAATATTAATATCTGCCACGCTCCGCTTGCCACCACCGGGCTCGAACCCCACGACCCAATGGGAAACATTTTTTGTATATTTATAATGATAGGTTCAATGCTAATTTTACTGTGGGTTACAAAAAGTATTACGGTGTATGGTATCTTCCCATAGATTGTGTTAAGTGAATTTTCTTTTGTGTTAAGTGAAGTTAGTTGCATTATACAAGACTTACATGACGATGTACACGACGTGCATTATACACATCAAATAGCCGGTAAATTAAATCCAATACTAAACCTAAAATTAAATAACTTGAGCATACATTATTTCTGAAGAACGGCAACCAGAAGGTTCTCAGGTATAGACCAGAACTTTTTTTTCTGATTAGCCTATTCTCACCTATGTCGGGGTCGGCTTCCAGTCTAACCGGATGCAGCTGAATACCAGTGTTTTACATGGAGCGACTGCCCATCTGACCTCCACAAACCATTTACTGGGCAACACGACACCTCTTGGTAAGACTGGTTGTCAGACTTCCTGGCTTCTGACTTTCCGTAACTACTGTCAAAGACCTACGAATGACAGCCGCGACCAACAGCTTTACGAGGCACGGGGGTGTCACACCACCAATTTCCAAACTCGGGGCTGCTACTGAGCAAATCCTAATGGAAAAACCCAATAACACTTTTTGCCTGACCAGAGAATCGAACCCGAGAACGAGAACAAGACCAACGGGGCAGGTATAGTCCAGACAAGAGACAGAGAGGACAAATTATGGGGAGAATATGTAAGTGTCAGCTTCATTAAGAGTCTTCTTACACCTGATATATTCATGCTTACCTCTCCTCTCTCCTTCTTATTTTTCCTCCTTGTGTTGCTCTTAGACTGATTCTTCTACCTCGACGCTTCCATTGGTACTTCCCATAAACAAAAAAACAACAGACTCGCACCACATGCCACTACAGTCTGTCAAATAAAAAAATCAAAGGTACCAAACACATTCCACCCAAGTGGATCCTATCAATTCTTAAGGCTTCACCTATCAAGTTTCCACACATAACCACTTTCATTAGACCCATCTCTGTCTTCACTGGGCCCGTTGTTATTGAAGAGAATAGATGCGGCGCCGGGGGCAGGGCAGGACGAGTTAAAATGGTGGAGAATCTGGATAAAACCGCATGGTGACTGTTATACGATATGTTTGTTAAGGAAATCTGCCCTGGCTTGGGGAAGGAGTGCTAGGAGTTTAATTACTAAATGGGTAGCAATACATTCCACTAGTTCATAGAAAGACATAGTACCAACCTATTGTTATCAACTGGGCATAAAAATATCTAGACTTCGTAGTGCGGAAATTATGTTTGTTCTTCCTCCTCAGCTGTTCTTTTACGATTGATTTACGGGATCTAAGACAGCTTCTCCGGGATGCGTCGAGCTTAGATTCTGGCTTTCAGGAATTGCTTTTAGGACATAGAGGGCGGGCTTGTCCAAAAAAAAATGTAGGCTTCAAGTTTCTCAAGAATTCCTTATAAAATACTCCAATAATGCTATACTTGACCTGGAATTCGAATCCAGGACCTTATGTCCAACAGTCGTAATAGTGACTACCAGACCTATGAGACAATTATTATTTAAAAGTGCACCTTTCTTCACTATTTGGACTGGAATGGCCACCGATCCAAGGACTAACCTCGGGAAGCGCTGCTTAACCTCATATATTATATACGCCTAGATTCACAGCATATATATTGGTACTGTTATAACTACTAGAAATGCAGTTCTGAACGAACATAATACAAAGAAACAATAAAACGTAGAAATGTACCCAAAGACCAAGCACTATGATACATTTTCACACTTAAATCCCTTTAAAAACAATGAAATTGAATAAAATTTAGTGTAAGGTAAGTAAATGTATCCGAATTCCAGCAGCGAAATACAAATATTTAATTCAGAACAAACAATATTGCACCTTAATGCACAAACGATACGGCTCACAATCGAAAAGTCGTTACCTTTTCATAACAGAAGCGGAATTGCTTTTATTGAAAATTAAATTTTAAAACTATAGATGTAGAGTCTAATTTTCTATTTTCCATTTCTGGAAAGTTGTGTTAAAGATTTTTGTGAGTTGAGAGGCAGGAAATAAGGTTGGTTTTGTAGTGTTTCGAGGATTTCGATTCGTAATTCGCTCCGCTGCAGTAGGTAATATCGTTATATTGTGTTCCCTCGCAGATTTTGTTCGTTCCTAGTTTTGAAGGAAGCTCTCAAGGTGTTTTTTTATGAAAAAATACTTTATATTTTTATCTTTAGGATTTCATATTCTATTAAAAATACATTTTTCATTCATAAAGTAATAATAAGTGGGGTTTATGGCTATGTCGACATTGTGTAAATTTGACATTACGTAACTACATTCAAAATAATCATTTTGACCTGCCCGTCGCGCGTTTAACACGAGAAGGTAAGTTCTCGCACTGACTTACATAGCTATCAGATTTTTATCTTTTCCGTATTTACTTGTCAACGTAGATTTTGAAATCGCTGATCAAATAACGGCAGTTATCTATACCAATATTATAAAGCTGACGAGTTTGTTTGGTTGGACGGCGCTCATCTGAGGAACTGATTTCAATTGAAAAAATATTTTTGTTTCGGATAGTTCATTAGTCGAGGGAGGCTTAAGGCTTTATAATATCACGCTACGGCATACGGGATAAGAGCAGTAATCAAAGACGTAACATAACGCGATTGAAAAAAACCACGCGAGCGATGTCGCTGGCAGAAGCTAGATATATTATTAAAATTAAGTACTTCGGTTTGTTTGTTTTTTTCTTACAGTCTTCATTGCTTATTATACTCTAACATTAAAATAACGATAACGTTTTAACGATATTTTTCTAACGTTATATTGAAAGGAGTATAGTAATAAGGAAAAGTGAAATGTCTCGTTACCCTCTTTTAGGCAAATTATATAAAAACTTTTGTATGAAATTGTTCTTCATATAATAACACAATCTATCCCAACATTATATATTCCAACCTGCTGCTCCAGTACCTACTAAAATACCGGTTGATAACAATGGCAGAAAATAACTTTTTCAGTACGTATAGGTATTTTTCACAGTCAATAAAGTGGAAACGAATGCTCTCTGACCCAGCAACGATACGCAGCTAATTTTGAGCCATACCATGAATCTGCAATATTTAGATTAATCTATCTATACTACTATAAGAAACCTGAAGAGTTTTTTTTGTTGTTTAAGCGCGCATATCTGGAAGTGCCAGTCGGACTAGAAAAAAAACTATTGTATATGATAGCCAGATTGATGAGGAGTAGTATATGCTATATAATATAATGCTACGTCACACGGGAACGGAGCAGTTAGCTAGGACGTAATTTAAAGCGGGTGAAAAAAATATACGGACAACGTCGCGGGAAGCAGCTAATATGAAATAAATAGACTATGCCGGTTTAACTTTACATTTCTTTATGTAAAAATGTTATATTAAACTACCATCATACCATCACGCCTGTATTCCCCGAAGGGTTAGGCAGAGGTGTAACAATATTTACCCACATTTCGTCGGTATGGTCCCATGTAATAGGGGGCGAGCCTATTGCCATTAACCGGGCACAAATCCTAACTACGAGCTGCTACTGAGAAATTCATAGAAAAACCCAATAACAATTTTTGCTCGACCTGAGAATCGAACCCAAGACCTCTAGCGTAGCAGTCGCGCTTAGGACCATTAGGCCAACGAGGCAGTTCAAGAGTGTGAGTTAGAGTGTTCGAGGAGTGTCAAGGAGTCAGTCCGACAGAAATGTTATTTCTAGTTTATATGTGAATTCCTAACTCCAAACAATAGGTTTCTATGGAGAGGAATGAGCAAGAAACTTTATGAACACTTTTCAGTCAAATTAGTATTATAGTTTACTAGCAAACTACCCCGCGGTGTCACTGCTATGCTCCCATTCGTCATTGCATGATGTTCTATACGAACAAACCTTCGTCTTGAATCCACTGTCTATTGATGAAACCGTATTAAAATTCTTTGCGCTGTTAAAAGATCTAAGCGTACAGACGGCGGGAAGCGACTTTGTTTTATACTATGTAGAAATTAATTTTTAGGGAATTCAATAATGACGACAGTATGTATGTAACGTGAGTGTATTCATTCACTAACCAACTTCTACACAACTGCAACATTACCAAATGAAATATTTCACAATTTCACGCCATTATAACTAAAAGTTTCCATCGATAAAACTGAATTTGCCGACGCAATAGGGTTGGCAAAACTATTTCGATTTAATTTTAGTTAGAGCTCAGTGATTGTGTAATCGCTCGCATGATTTCTGGTTCATTGCATGAGAATAATGTGTTAAAATATTGGGTTATGTCACAATTAACGCTGAAACTACACAAAGGATAGCTTATTGTCAGTTGCTCATTAATTATTTTAGTATAATACTATACTAGGACGTCCTGCTTGAAGTGAATTGTAATTTAAATGCATATTGTATTAAATTGATAAAGCATAAATAGGTAACATTATCTGCATACAAGTCTGTATTTAACGACTCAGTTGTTCTGTTGGCTGCTGCAAAATATTTGTATGACCTACAGATAGTAGTCCCGATCTGGCTGTTTATGTCTGTGAGTTTATAAACGCGCCCAAGATGCTGGAGAAATTCCTAGTATGCGGCAACAATTTTTAAAAGAAGAAGAAGAAGTACCTACTTAATATTATAAACGTGAAAGTTTTTGAAGATGTTTTAGATGTTTGTTACTCAATCACACGTAAACCGTGGAACAGATCTGGATGAAATTTGGCACATAGATAGACCATTTCCTGGATTAGCACATAAAATACTTTTATTTCTATTCTCTTGGGTTAGTAGTTCCATTTTATGCGAGTGAAGCCGCGGGCAGATGCTAGTAGAAGATAAATACATATTACATTCAAGAAACAGACACAAAAAATGTTAAATTAACGCAGTTTATTATGAACTCTAGTTATTTTAATATTTCAAGCAGCAAACTAGCTAATTCTTTTTAGAAAGTGGGTAGAAACTTCTTATTTTCCATAAAAATACAGTTCCACTCACAAGTTCATTATAAAGTAAATTAAAATCTCATATATTATTTAAGACAACAGTCAACCCTAGTGCGTTTATAACTAGTTCTAACTGGTTTTAACTAGTTCTCTCCGGTAGTGAGTCTTGCATTAACATAAACATGTTATATATCATTGTGGAAGATGTATAATGATTGTATGTGTAAACTGGTGGAGTAATGAAGGATTTTGGGGGTGGCAATGGAGGATTTTTAAGGGATGAAAACAAAGATGTAAAACAAAAGCTCCTTCAAAAAAAAAGCTTATTCGGAAAAATATATATGGCATTTCTTTAAATCAGGAACTTTATTTAATTTCAATCTAGCTAATATTTCAGGCTGAAATACTAGCTTTTTTTAAGCGTGAAAATTTTCAGAAGTTTCATCCGCTCTGTACGGAAGGGAAGAGACTCATCAGACTCTTACTGACTAAAACTTATCCGCGTTCCTTTTAATGCCCTTTGCATTCCAGGGTCGCGGCGACTCTTTCAAACTAATTCTGCAACCCTGCCAGGTTAAATACTAGCGTACATTTTATAAAACAGCGACAGGTACCCACTGTCGTCTCTGGTTTTATGGCCCTAATGCGGTCGGGCGGCTGGGAGCAACCCACACACGCGTGACTGCTATCAGCCCACGGAACCCAAAAAAAGAATACAAAAGCGGCAAAATTCAAAGCAGTATTTATTTAATCCAATCGCGTAACATTTGACATTCACGTACGGTCGCACACGCAAGTGTTATCACCGAATTTTATTCATTGTACCGTTGGCATCAATTCTTTTTTTGTGGACAATCACATTTGTCGCTCACTGTACCTATTTGTATAGGTTTATTGTTTCGTGTATTTTTATGGGTTTATGTAAAGCTTTATGTTCTGAGCTTAGTTATGTAGGTTTATAGGGTGACCTAGATTGTGGCGACAGGCAAGTAGACATTACGTGATTAGCCGGACTAAAGAGTGAACAGCCAGACAAAGCTACCTTTTGGAAGGGGCCACTAGATTCAATTTTCTTTTTACTTTTGTACGTCGTTCAAAATTCGTCTGAAAAAACATGGATTTTGAAAACTATACTTTCGTGATTTATACCTAAATAATGAAACATTGTACTTCTTACAAATATTTCTGCTATTTGGCGTTTTGTTTATTTAAACTGGGAACCAAAAAAAGTTTGTTATTTTCATACAAGGGGGCTGAGGGGATTGATATCAAGGATTATATCAATTAATAACCTTTGTTATAAGTAATACCTAATATTTTAAAACCTAACTAGGTGTACTAGATACCTAATACTTTTCTGAAGTAGTCGCTATTTTTTGCTTTAAAAGTTCAAAGTTCTCTTCGACAAAGAATAATTTTATCAAAAACTTTTATTAAGAGGAAAATTGTGTTTTAAAACACTAAAAAACTAAAACGTTGAACCACTCTAGTGCAGACATTTTTAAACTTTTCAAAGTTTAACAAGTGTTTCAAAACATAGCACTTCCCTTTTCTCAGCCATGTTATGTGGGATAGAAACTTCTATGGAGATTGTAGATTTTATATATGTGAAAACTAAATGGATTCTAAAGTTTGTTTAAATCGGTAAATACAACACATGGTATAATCTTCGGTAGACGCTCCGGGCGTCGGGAGTCGCGAGGTGACTCCCGGCCACAGAGATGCGGGCCTGTGAACGGTGAGCAATGGGTAGCTCACCGTCCGTACGTTGCATAACGATATTCCGTGTCGACGGCGCTTTCGTGCTCCACGCGCGCCTCAAAGAGATGTCAGCAATTTTTTGAAGGGGCCACACAGGGCCGTTGCCTGCCGGGGCTGTGGGTTGTTTACAAGAGATACCGCGCCCCCAGAACTCAAAGGGCACAAGAAGGAATATGGATGGATTTTAGTCAGTAAAAGTATGTTACTCACTCCCGCCCCGCGTAAAAAAAAAATATTGGTAAAATCTTCATATATCTTTTGTCCGCGACTTTGTCAGGGTGGATTTTCTAAGTTTTTAAAATATAAAATACCCTATGTTACTCCTTGATAATGTAGCTTTCCATATGTGAAATAATTTTTAAAATCGGTTAAGTAATTTTTAAGTTTATCTATTACGAACAAAACTACAAATCTTTATTCTTAAAATATTAATTTAGAAAATTCAATATTCATTTAGAATCCAATATTTCCAGAAGGTACATAACCAATTATTATAACTCCGTTATTACCAATGCCTCAACCAAACCTGTGGAGGTGCACACTGCACACATACGCGGCACTACACGCTACCACGAATGGGTGCACCTCTATAGTTTAACGCCTTAGTCTTTATCTTGGCACTTACCTCGCTTAGAAGTGCCAGCGCAATTAGTGTTAGTGCCTCTGCGCGTTTGTTTAGAAAGTCAATGACACTAAATAGTGTTCGGTAATGGTAGGGAAAAAGGGTGGTATGGGGGCGAAAGGGGATGAAATACTTACGTCGTTTAAATATAAAGAAGAAGCAATGTAATCAATATTCTGATCGATCATTAGTAGCCACTAATGTCTCTCCGTAGCATGTAACAAGACATGTGTAATTTAAAAAAATATGCTAGTAAGTTATATATATGTATAATATTGTATTTAGTTTCCAAATCTACATTTGCAAGGCAAACCGCAACGTATCTACAATAAATCACCTAAAACTTTAGGCCAAGGTTAGTTCAAACTAAAAACCTGACCTGTCACCCATACATCCCGAACTGCCCCCATCGATCACCCCCAAAAAGGAACAAAACTGTAGTTTCACCCCCATGGGAGTCGCAAATCCAGGTGTTCCGATGTTCGGGAACTTTGATGTACAGCGCGGCGCGGCTACAAATCACGCGGACCTTTATAGGCGACGCGCGACGCGAGTTCAGGGTTGACAGGTTTGGAGGACTTTGGGGATAAAAGTGGGGGACGAGAGGTTATTACTTTTTCAAAGAGAATTTTGCTTTATTTATAGTGATAGTGTAATATTTTAAACTTTGTCTTTACCGACTTTATATTTTAATTAAAAAATCCTGTAACGTGTAGTTGTTGGTAGATATTATTATACTTCAAATTTAACTGCGTGCACTTTTGTTTCATGATTGTTAATTTATTTTGCAGGATTTTGAAGTAATTATTAGTTGGTAAAATACAATAATAGACAATGTACAGCTATGTAATCAACGTATTTTTTTATATAGATCACAAAATAACATTACTACACCATCTTGCATTTTAATTAGGATTAGTTAATTTTTCCTATCCAAGGGGTCTTAAGTGCACATGTTGTCATCCTTAAATCTATTCCTTTAACACTTTCCACAGACGCCACAAATAACCGACCCAGACAGACTACCCGCACGTCACTCAACCCGCTAGACAATCGTGTGACAACCCTATTAGAACGTGTCACGGCCGGACGCCTCCACATGACACTGTTTAATTCACATTATCTCACTGCATGACCGATGCTTTTAAATCATCGGTGGGCTTTTGTGATGGTGGACTGTGTTGTAATAAACTGGAGTTTTTAATTGTAAAAGTCTTGCTTCTGGTTAAGTCTCTTCTTTTAAAGAGAAGGGATGAGTATCGATCACTGTCATTGCATTGTTCACGTGTGACGCGTGACGTTTGTCGTTATGCGGTCGCACTGCGCTCTCGACGCGTCAAAAGTATGAAAAAAAAAACCGGTAAAGTGCGAGTCGAACTCGCACTTGACGAACGGTTCCGTGCCACCGTACATTATTTAACACTATACACAAAAAATGTAGTCTCGTATATTTGTTGTTATAAACCGGACATAGTAATTTACACTCAAGTTCAAGTATCTACTTGTTACGGTTCAAAAAATACAGCCCTGTGAGAGACAGGAGACAGACAGCTGAGTCTTAGTAATAAGGTTCCCTTTAGCACTCTTTGGTACGGAACCCTAAAAACTACCGTTTGCTTACTAACTACGGTAAACGCACACCGCTCGGGTGCCGCACAAACCAGCACCAATAGCCCAAAATCCAGAAAGCCCAAAAATCGAACCTAAATATTTCCCTACCATCTTCTCTGTGGGTTAGTGGAATCAAAGATTTACTGTTTCTCAAACGATGTAGACTTCCGTTTTGAGTGATTGTCATCTGAAAAGAAAATCGTTATGATCGTAAAGCTGTTCCACTTTTTTTTTCCAAAATCCTATTTTTTCTTATCATAACGCATGTACTTGTGTAGCCAGCAAGACGATACACAGGATATTGCAGCTATTTTAGACAGGGCTTCCACTGAAAACCTCTCATAAATACTCAATTAACCTCTTACCAATTTAATTAATCTAATTTCCCTCTCATATAATCAATAGATACAATACATCTTCCTCTCGCACACCCTCAGTCATCACTCACGGTACGGTTAGCATAAAAACCGATCCTCCAGTGAGTAATGACAGTAGTTTCGGTGAACGCCCCGGGTAGCATAAATCAAGTGCTGCCGACGCTACCGACGGGCTATCCGATACTAAATTAGTTTTAACTATATTGTAGGGTAGTGGTTTAGGTGGTAAATTAATGTAGGTAGTTTTAAAATTGATATCAAAGTGGCTGTTTCGTAAAACAAATTGTTACTTTTTTGTAAGACTTTTTATTTATTTTTCTAACAGTTGGTACAAGATTATTATAGTAATACTCTTTAGACCGAGTTTGGTCACGGCTATCAATCTCATTGACCACTCGTCATAGTGCACAAGTGTGTGAACAACAACAAGTGCACTCCCTCATTCTCAAAGTCTGATGGGACTGTAATCTGTCGCGGGCAGGGAGTGATTAGCATGACACGGAGGAGTTACACAACCAACTTCTAAATACCGAACTACTACTGAGAAATTCCTAATGGGAAAACCCAACAAATTTGCTCTTTCTGGGAATCGAATCCATGACCCCACTCTCAGGAGCACCGAAATGAACAGCCGGCAGGCAATGCCAATTACTTTTTCAGAAATACAGAATTAAACTTCCAGACAATTATAATTGTGAAAGCATTTTAAACAGAATTAAACAAGGAAAAGCTAATATTTTACTTTTTATTCTTTTAAATATATTCAGAAATTATTGTCTGTCGCTAAGTACGGGGACTATTACCGACATAATTAGCATAACGATAACATTTTGTATTATTTCAGACCCTTTACAGAAACATCTGCACCTCAAACTTCCAACACTAATATATAACCCGACCACGTAGAATGAGGCGGCGTTAGTACGGACGTACAAATTGATGAGGTGCCACTAAATTCTGCCGGGTTATTGCCAAAGTTCCGAGTATTATGTCAGTTTCTTTGAAAAACTATCGCAGGGTGGCTGCTATGTTCGTTTTTGTGATAATCCGAGGAATGTTGGAACTGAGTTGCCTCTAGCAGCTAACTAATAGAAATCTTACTGCAATTTTAAATTGTTTTAATATTAGCAACTTTTAAAGAGATACGTATATTTCTGATAGGCCACTATTCATACAAAACAATAATAAAATCAACAGCCTATTATTATCCCATTGCAAGACAAAGTCCACTTCTCATCATCTAGGGCCCGGTGTGATTGCGGAGCCCCTGATCAGACAGTGGCCCATATGCTGGAGTGTTCCAATTGTCCGTTGACCTGCATCCTTAACGATCTAAATAGTACCTAAGACGCGGCAATAGACGTGGCCATCTACTGGGCCCAAGTAGGATAAATTATTATAAATATATCATGGATACGAAAAGACGAAGAAGTTCTAACTGCATGACACATTTGACTTGCCTTAAATGACATAATTTGGATCAAAGATCCTAACGCGATGAAAATCTATTTTATGCCAAACACACTACAACTCAATAATGGAGTGCATTAAAAGAGTTACACTATTGCGATTTACAAGTTCTTCCAGCGACCTTGCTGACCAAATAATTCCTAACCCCTTAACCTGTCACTTAGGCAGTCAGTACTGAAAACACTTGAAAACATAAAGAAAAATCTACTAGACAAAAATAAAATAAAAATTCACGCAACAAAACAATTCAAGCCTAAATAAACTTATGAAGAACCCTCAGTTATTACAGCCACGCCTACCTGTCATCTAAACCCAGTCTGAAATCCAGCCGTCCAATTCCCAGCTGCCCCTAATTCGCACTGGAATAAAAAAGGACACCCCCCCTACCCCCTCCGCCTAATTGCATTATTTAATTTCTAGACTAATTTTATTTCTCTTTTTCCTCAACAGACGCTATCAGCGGTTCTCGACTCGATTTTGTTGTGTATTTTTGTAACGAGAATTACTACAACGTGTGCTATCAAGTAGGGTTGCCAACCGAACTATAATATGCTTACAGTACAACACCGTAATATTGTACTATATTTTTGGCATACGAACCATAAACTGTTGAAGAAATACATAGTACGCAAAAATACTATAATTATTCCAGTTGGATTAATCAATCTTTCTTTTGCAACACAGTAATTAACGACAAAAAAGGTACTCAGTGGCAAGAAAAAATCCTTTTATAAAAATAATAATTAATTATGTTTAATTTTTAAATTGTCAGCCCTAGCTGTCAGTGCACTCATACACTAGTGTTCCGTTGACCTTGAATTATGTTCAGTCTAAATTCACCAAGAAATGTGATTTAGTCATCATCATCATTATTCAGCCTAAAGATCACAGTTACGCTACAATTTCACATACCATGACGCCTATATTCCCCGAAGGGTTAGGCAGAGGTGTAACAATGTATACCCTCAGTTCGCCGGTATGTTTAGATTCCATGTAATAGGGTCGACCCTATTGCCATTAACCGGGCACAGATCCGAACTCTGAGCAGATACTGAGAATTTCAAAGAAAAACCCAATAACACTTTTTGCTCGACCTGGGAATCGAACCCAAGACCTCCAGCGTAGCAGTCGCGCTTAGGACCACTAGGCTAACGAGGTACCAATTGTAAACTTAGCCCTCCTTCCAAGTATATTCGAGTTATAATAGTAGTCGTCAGAGCAGACCAGTGTCCACGAACGGTGACAGAGGGGCTGAACTAACACAATTACTCCAGTCATTACTGATGATACGTAGCGTTCGTTTGCAGTACGCTCGTGAGGGGTGAGCAGATTTACAAGCTTATTAAATCCTATGCAGGAACTGGTTACCAATCCCTTTATAACAAGTTTAAATTTGAAAATTGTTGGTATCTGCTTCATAACAGCCAAATCTATTGAGAATTGTGTTCATTTATAAACTAACCAGCAAATATATTTGTTCATAATACTCCTTTAATATAATGATAATCCTCCTTTAATATTTAATATTACTAGCTTCTGCCCGCGACGTCGTCCTCGTCGTAGTTGATATATGTTCCCACGGAAACCGTATATTCTCCGGGATAAACAGTAGCCTTTGTGTTAAGATTAACACTGCTGAACAGATCTGGATGATATTTGGAACATCTGTTCAGCCGTTTCAACGTGAAAGAGTAACAAACATCCGTACATTCTTACATCCTCACAACCTTTCGTATTTATAATATTAGTAGGATCTACTGTACTTGGGTTCGATTCCCAGGTCGAGTGATTCCCAGATTGAGTTTTTCTATGAAATTCTCAGTGGCAGCTCTGAGTTAGGATTTGTGCCCGGTTAATGGCAATAGGCTCGCCCCCTATTACATGGGACCTAAATATACCGGCGAACTGTGGGTGTACATAGGTACACCTCTGCCTAACCTTTCGGGGAATACAGGCGTGATGGTATGTACTGTTCCTCTATGAGTAGTATCTTCGAAGTCTATGATCACTTTCTAACTAGCAATCAACTAACAATCAATTAATTAATTACTATCAATTTCTGATCCTCTGTACAACGACCCAATACGTAAAATCACGCAAATCTTGGAGAAATCAGTGTACATACATACCAAAATAAAGATACACCCCGACTTTTGAAATTAGTAAAAATAAACAGATGTTAATGCCCAATAGGCTCGCACCTTATTTCATGAGACTAATACAATAATATTGGTTAAAAGAGGCTGTACTATACATCTTTGCTTAACCCTTTTTGCTTAACTTTGGCCAGGCGTACTGTTATGTTCACTAGCTTTTGCACCCGTCTTTGTACGCGTGGAAGTCAAAACCTCCTGAACTCCGCCCTGTCACCAAATCCGTTTTTAACTGACGTCTCCTCGTTAAATAATTTTTAAGATTACGTATGTAGTCAGTGAATGAATGAGCGGCCTTACTCATTTGTATAGATTACTAACATTTAGTAGCCTATGTCGTAAGAAGCCTTCTTTGGGGTTACGAGTAAACTTACCCCACACCAAATTTAATCAATAACGGTTCAGTGGTCGTGTAAGTGTAACAAACAGATAGACACAATTCCTTTCGCATTTTTAATGTTACATACATATCATCACGCCTGTAGTCCTCGAAGGGTTAGGCAGAAGAGTACCAATGTACACCCATAGTTCGCCGGTATGTTTAGGTCCTATGTAATAGAGGCCGAGCCTATTGCCATTAACCGGGCACAAATTCTAACTCCGAGCTGCTACTAAGAATTTCATAGAAAAACCCAATAACACTTATTTTTCGACCTGGGAATCGAACCCGAGACCTCTAGCGTAGCAGTCACGCTTAGAACCACTACGTTAACGATTACCTATTTAAAAACTAACCCGAAAATGTAACCTAAATAATAAAAGAGTTGAAGTAAGTACAAATTGAGTTCTCACAAGTGTAGCGGCAAAAGATTGATGTTCATATAATTTGGAACAAGTTGAATTACTAACTCGTTAGTGTCAAACACAGAGAGGCTATTTTTGCTTGAAATTATATTCAGATTATGAGAACGACTGGGTAAGGTAAGTATTTATTTTATTGATGTAATAATAGGCGTTATATATTCTTTTTAGGAATGTGTGAGATAGTGTGAAGGTTTAAATAATTACCTGCCTTATTAGCCTAAAGGACCTAAGCGTTAGTTTTTAAAAACGAGCTAAAAATGTTAACCTTTTGGGGTTCAAAATTATGTATGTAAGAGATTGTGTCAGAATGTGCCTTCCTTCATGTATAAGATCACGCTTAATTTTTCCAAAAACGAAGACAAATGACTATCTATATTCTAGCTAAAATCTCGAGTTCTAATATAGGAAACAAATTAGTAAAAGATTATTGGTATAAAATGTTGTGCGGGTAGATCCAAAAGTAGCCATTTTACTATATCGTAGGAGAATGTATAATGATAACTCATTATAAAGATGAACGACCTGCAATGGTTTATTGACTGCTATACAAATAGTAAAATACAGTGCCTGCATGAAATCCCACACAAAATAAATAATTAATCAGTAATAAGTAGACTGTGACTACACCGGATTGATTCGCACAAAGACCACAATTATTACACGTTAACATCGCTCACGTATCGATGTTAAACACATCACTAGCTTTAATATTAAATGCTTATCGAATCGAAAGCGCAACACAAATATAGCACTATTAATTTCGAACAAAAGTCACAATTACAGATTCGGCCAAACGTAAGTATACAGCGCAGTATTCGAATTAAACCATATATAATTCAATTGTTAATTAAAAACTGGGAACACGACGTTGCACCCAAAATGCTTAATTGGAAAGTATTGTGTTTTAATGTATATCGTAGGATGTAATTTGTAAATAATTGTGGAGTACGTGTGCTTTTATTATGGCCGCCAGTGTACTGATGGATTTATTTTGATTGAGTTGTTCTGTTGTTCATTGAGCTGAATGAATGAGATGTGCCTATGTGCGTCAGATTCTTTATTAACGACCTACCAATTTTTTGTTTACATTTCAACAGTTTTGCTTATTGACTGTAAAAATCCATCTTACTTGTTCCTGCCAAGTATGGGGGCCGGTGTAATTACGGCCACATGAAATATTTCAATTTTGTCTCTAGGATGGCAACGCACCTGAAAGGCCTGTGTTATTGCAGATGTCTATAGGCAGCGGTGACCACTTAACATCAAGCGGGCCGTTGGATTTTTTGCCATCTAAAATTGCCTAAAGTCTCACAAACAATTCTGCTAATATGTCTAACACTGGAATACGAAGTAATGATATTCAGAATACAATCCTCACTAAACGAAATCACAGGTCGAAAATAGTTCTATTCTATTGAAAATCTTTGCTGATACACATACAAGCCAGACAGCTGACCCTTTAAATAACTCAAATTCTATTTACATACTAACATTAAAAAAGCACAAGGCCTGTAGGTACAATACCCAATTTATTATTTCTTTCAAAATATTCCTAAACTTGAACAAATAAGTTTACTTACTTTACATAACAAAAACAAGTTAAATCATAAATAACAAATGGCTGAACATTCTTTGTGAAAAATCCTTATATTTCATTATTCTACACATGGCCGTCGATCCTGAGGGTGCAAACTTAGACCCTCGTCACGTCAAACTACTGATATTTGACTGCGACCCCTGAACATATAGGTTCTGCTGACGTGCTCTATAGGTACTGCTGAAGAAATCTTAAGGTACCCAAGCTCGATGCTCAAGAAATCTTTTGACAATTATATGCTTATGTAGGGTTCCATACTCAAAGGGTAAACCGGAACCCTATTACTAAGACTCCACTGTCCGTCCATCCGTCTGTCACCAGGCTGTATTTCATGATCAGTGATAGTTAGACAGTTGAAATATTCCCAGGTGATGTATTTCTGTCGCCGCTATACAAACAAACACTAAAAACAAAAAAACAAATACCAGAAAACAGAACAAAATAAATATTTAATTGGGGGCTTCCATTCAGCAGACATGATTGTTTTGGCGTTTTTATAGATAATGGTACGGGACTCTTCGTGCGCGGATCCGTCTCGCACTTCATAGGTTTTTTTTTAATGATGAGAAATCATGAATGAATTTCTTTCGTTTTGGGCGGAGCGGAAGGGAGTGTCAGACTCTTACTGACTAAAACCCATCAGTGCTCCTCCTAATGCCGTCTGCGTTCCAAGACTGCAGTGACTCTCTCAAACAAATTTCGCACAGAATTTATATGCTGGTATTATCACTTACATAAGTAGTTCTCGAGATAAACTACACCAACTACAATTTCAAAGGTAGATGACCGTCCGTTTCTTAAGGGTAGGTACCAGCAACTACTTCCAAACTCGTACCCTTGTCATTACATGTCAAACTGTTTATATTTGGTCCGAAGTTCAAAGCATATTGATTATAGTTTCTGTACTGTAAAGTTTTGAAATTACTGTTAGGATTATGATGAATGTTTGCACACATACATACATTCAACCTATAATTGTATATGCAGGAATGATGATGATATGAATTTTAATTCACTGCCTATGTTTCAGGGGGTAATGGTATCCATAATTATGAACAACTTTTACTATGGAACCAGAGAAATATGAAAAAAAGAACAGCTGTTTCATTGATGGTAGGTACCTACATTTTAATTATGCTAAAGTAAATGTTTGTAACAAACAGCTGATCATAAGTCATATTAGGTATATTCTGCGGTTTTATCCGCGTTCAGTTACGTCTTTGGTTAGTTCTCCGCTTCCGTGAGTCGTAGCGTGATGTTATGTAGCTTTTAGTATTCGTCATGAAAGCTTTTTAGCTTTATTATATTAGTCTGTATAGATTAGCACTGACATGCCAAGGGTTCAGACATAGGCTGTTAACAACTTCATTTTTCATTTCGACTGGGAGTTCCCGCGATAAATAGCTTTCAAAGTCGCTCTTATTGTAAAAAATTATCAACTTCAAAAGTACTTTCACCCCCTAACAGATGATCTGTGTGTGTTGATGTGTGTTTGATGTAGCATCAGTTAATTTCGTTATCAGTTCAAGCCAGATTGACAGTTTCTATTGACCTGCCTGTAGCAAATCTATTCACTTACGTGGATGATTTCTCGGTAATTTATAATCAAACCTGTTCGTGTTGTTGTGTTCTCTGTTTAGTAAAGCGCCCAAAGCGATAACATATACCACTCTCTAAATGACATAGCTTTAATTACATTCGACTGTTATTAATTAAGTTCAACTACAACAACTCCACTGGAGCAGTCTATGCTTGGAGTCTCTCTGAGAGATCCGGAACGAGGTGAACCGACAGAGAACCAGAGTTGTCGACATCGCTCACAGAGTAAGCTGAAGCGGCAATTGGCCGGCTATATTTATCGTCCAATGACCGTTGGAGTAGAAGCAGTGTGCAGTTGATATCCTTGAGAAAAGGATCGTGAAGTACCAGCAATTTCTATTTCTGTTACCAATCAAATTTGCAATACACGTTGAGGATGTCAAGGGTACTTAGACCGCAAAGGTACAGGGGTAGTAAAATTACACTACTAAAAGGCACATTTGAACATAATACACACGACAAAAGATAATAATTTACTTGGGCCTTACAAAAGTTAGTTTCCAAAGAAGAAGATGGCCTAGAAACTTAACACTCTACTAAAATGAAAACTACGATATTGTAACATTCTGAATATTTGCAAAGTCTTATAATGGATTTAAAAACAGCATAAATAATTCATATTTAATATTAGTAGCCTAAATAAATTATTTAGTTACACCGGCAGACAAACAATTGCATTTCTATGAAGAATTTGGAACCACAGTATATTTTAACTAATTTATCCCTAATTGCTTTTTAATAAAATATAGCCCATAGCACTCAGGTTTATTGTAGCTTTCTATTAGCGAAAGAATTTTCAAAATTCGACCAGCACTTCCGGAAATTAGCTCGAATAAAACAAACAAACTGTTAATCTTTATAATATTGTGTATAAGTAGACAGGTAGGTGAAGACGTTATTTTCCATTGCATTTCCAAGACCCACTATTCAACAGAGCCAGCCCGCATTTCACGCCAATCCGACGCCCAAAACTGGTGAAACTTAACTAATTTATCACAAACATTGTACGTACGAAGAAAAACCTTCATATCGTGAAGTTATTGGTGATTTTTGTATGATTTATGCGTCCCCACTGAGCACCTTTGTTATTACTTGTACAATGAATGGAAGATGGAGAAGTCTTCTGAAGTTTGACACAAGTTTGCCTTCAACTTTATTTTGTATTGTATCGTATTGGAAAAGTAATGATTTAGTAGCTCCGAGCTGTTCCCCTGGCGGGGTGGGCAGAGACTTCACCTTCTGATTTTGTATGGAAGTAGGTTTTGAGGTTGGGAGCGATACGGGATGAGATATTTGGTATTATCTACATAAAGGCATTGATATATTAATATTAGTAGAGTTCCTTATGAAGGAGCTCGTCCGGGGAAGTTTACCATACCTATTTCTGCTACAAAGCAGCGAGCCATAATGTCCTTGTCCGGATATAATAATATCCATCAGGTGGAATGATGTGGCTTCTATGACATAATATATTGACATCACATAATAGGAATTTGGGTGGCAAACAAGAAGCAGACGGCCCACCTGGTGTTGTGTGGTCACCGCTGCTTTAAGACGTCTGCAATACCAGAGGCCTTGCTGATGCATTGCCATCGCAGAGACAAAGTTGTAATGTCTCATGTGCCTGTAATTACACCGGCACCCATACTCTTGCCGTGTCGACGGCGCGTTCGTTTTCCACGCGGACCTCAAAGAGATGTCAGCGAGTGGAGCGGCCACTCAGGGCCGATGCCAACGAAACTTATCAATACTGCTTACAAAGATATAAGTACATAGTGGCGAAATGTAAAGAGCTAAGACTAACCCATGTCCTGTCAAACGTCTATACAAATTAAAATCAATTGCCACACGTATGAAAGCTTATCACTTGAGAACGGCTTGACCGATTTAGCAGATTTTTTGTCTTCCTAATTCTTATTTGACAATAACAAACCCAGTTCGTCAGGTCAAGGTTTGTATGAAAGACATTATTTGCTATATCGGACGGTATTTTTGTTTTGTATGAAAATCTCAATGACAAAAATGTGTCGTTCAGTAAATTACGCCCACGCAAAGCCGGGGCAGGTCGCTAGTTATCTAATAAATTATGGATACTGCACCTAGTACTCGCGCAGTCGTAATGTCCCACTTATAAAGACGTACTTAACTTTGACATTTTAGTTTTCCAACATTTTTCATTTTAAACTAACGACTCACCCCGTCTTTGCGTGTTTCGGGAGGTTCCTGCACCTCATCGGGCGGGAGGAAACGTCCGGGTGCCACCATTGTGTGGATCGCCCCGAGGATATGGTGGAGCACACCGTGGCGGTGTGCCCCGCTTGGGCGGAGCATCGTGGCGGCTATCGGCGGCGGTGAACTCTCGCGCCCGGCCCTGGTGCAAACCATGGTCCGGAGCGAGAGGGAATGGGATGCAGTCGCCTCCTTCTGCGAGGCAGTAATGCTTGAGAAGGAGGCGGCGGGATGGCTGAGACAGAGGTTCTCGCGTCCCAGCCGCCGCGGTAGACGCTCCGGACGTCGGGAGCCGCGAGACGACTCCCGGCCACCGTAGATACGGGCCTGTGGACGGTGAGCAATGGGTAGCTTACCGTCCTTACGTCGCATAACGACAGGCCGTGTCGACGGCGCGTTCGTGTTCCACGCGCGCCTCAAAGAGATGTCAGCAAAAGGAACGGGCCACTGAGGCCCGACGCCTGCCGGGGCTGCGGGTTGTACGTAAGAGATACCGCGCCCCCGGAACGCAAAGGGCACAAAAAGGAACATGGGTGGGTTTTAGTCAGTAAAAGTCTGACACTCCCTCCCGCCCCGCCCAGGGCGGGAGAAGTTATTTGATGATTTCCCAACCCCCAAAAAAAAAAGCCCCCGTCTTTGCAGGGGTACACTATACTGTACTATTTATTTTTTTGTTGAGATTGATAATAACTTTTCCGGTGAATTTTCCAGACATTTTCATTCATACAAAAGCTAGATAAATTACGAACAAAATAATACAGCCAAATTGGTCCAGCTGCTCTCAAGTGGTGGGCTACCATACATGCGGAAAATGACTTTTAGTTATTTAAATGTATGTAGATAATTATGGTTTGACCGCTACTATAACAAAAAAAGGAACTGAACAAAACAACTCTTTTTTGTGTTTAAATACTTCAAAAACGAACAAAGTTCTGTTAAACAGTTATTTTAAGAACAGTTCTTTTCAAATGGTATGTACTTAAATAATACAGAGGCAGCATTCCAAAAGTTATGTTTGAAAAAAACCCACAGAATAAACGGCGCTTTCTTCAGGCATACAAGTTTTCAATACTTTTCCGAAATACCATCGAACTCACCTCGTTAATATGAAAACTTGATCGGTTGTTCAACGTTTTTCAGTTCACTTCAAAACAATGAATAAGTACCTGAAACAATAAAAATACGATTTAATTTCAACTTTATGCATTGCTGTTAGGACTAAAATTCGAGTGTACCCACCTGAACAATTAAAACTAGATGAAGAATATTGACATTCGAATTTCGGATTTAATTCTTAAGCAGTAGAGCCGAGTGGCGCATACACGGCTTAGCTCTGAAAGCCAAAATAAACTCTATTTTCTACAGATTATAGTTGTCATTCCTTTGTAATAAACTGTACTCAGTAAATCATTATCAGGGAGGGCCAATTAACTGTTACTAATGGTTCTTGACACGCTAATATTCAATTAAAACCTCTTTTATGCCCATTCGAGGCACACTTGTCATAGAAATTGATACCTTAATGCGTAGGCTTAAGATTTACAGTCAGTGTTTACAGATTAACAGTTTTTATTTTTTGTAGCAATAATTTGGTGTGTTTGGGGAAATGTATGATGGTTTAGCCCCGATTTTGTAAAGAAAAATATAATTAAACGAAGGTAAAGGGAACCTAATAGGCAGAATGGCAGCTTGTGATTGGCACCTTACAATGACCTTCTATAAAGAACTATGAAAAAAGGCAATATTGTGTTCCGGGAAATCTGGATGAAAAATGGCTTTCCTTTTCCAAGAATAGTAATTCTGAAAAAAGTTTATTCGAATTTTATGATTGCTTGCTGTTGTATATTTGATTTTTAATTACTAAAATACTAGGAAATAAAATAAAAATATATCTTTTTAGGGTTCTGTACCCCAAAAGTAAAAAACGGAACCCTTATAAGATCACTTTGTTGTCCGTCCGTCTGTCTGTATGTCTGTCAAGACCCTTTATTTCGGGAATACGTGGAGCTATCAAGTTGAAATTTAAACCGTATACTCAGGTCGACGGTCCCATGAAGCTGTAAAAAAATCAAACTTCTATGTTTACGTAAAAAAAAGATACGGCCGCTTATTCAGCAAAGAACGCATACTTCGTCACTATCACAGGAATCAAAACTCATAGAGTCGTTCCCGTTGACCTAGAACTATGAAATTTGACAATTAACATCGTTATAGACCATAAGTACAAGAAAGAGTCACAAAACTATACATTTTTAACTGAATCTTAAAAAATAGGGGGTTTATATTTTTTACAGGGGTCGAAATATCATTCATCAGTCATTTTTTTTTTAAACCGGACAAGTGCGTGTTGGACTCGGCCACCGAGGGTTCCGTACGTAACATCATTATAATTTACAGAATTGAATAAATAACTTATTGAAATAAATAAATAGTAAATGAAATTTTAAAAAAATCGTTTCACTGACAGTGAGACAGACGGACGGACATCAAAGTGATCTTAAAAGGGTTCCGTTTTTTCCTTTTGAGGTACGGAACCCTAAAAACGGTGCCCCACTTCAGGAATTTCTTCTGTATCGTGGGTACGGTAACAAACATATTTAAAATCTACAAACAGCCAGACCCGGAACAATTATCTGTGGACCATACAAATATTGGTTCCATGCGGGAATCGAAACCCGAGGAGTCAGCCCGTCAGGTGGGTGGACCATCTGTTTGCGAAGGAACACTAAATAAAATGGTTTTATAATCGAAACGTGACATCAGTGGAGAATAACGTCGTGAGAAAACCTGGACTTAACGTACTAATTATCCTACTAATATTATAAATGCGAAAGTGTGTGAGGATGGATGGATGTTTGTTACTCTTTCACGCTTAAACGGCTAAACGGATCTGGATGAAATTTGGCAATGAGATAGATTGTAGTGTGGAATATCACATAAAATGGACGGTTCTCGTAGGTATATATATATCAAATTTGACGTGAACGAAGTCGTGGGCAGAAGCTACTTATGAATTTAAGTTTGAAATCGCCAAACAGCCTTGATCTAGCGTAGTGATCAATGCTCGTCCTTCTCTGTACTGGGAGAGGCCTTTGCCCAGCAGTGGGACAATAATAGGCTGGTGTTATTAATCTTACGTAATCCTCGTGTCACGTACATTATATTTCAGCTCACATCACGCGAAAACACCGCCTTTTTTAATACGGTGCCATATCAACCCCTGACATCTTCTATCCGAGATGATAAATGACTCCTAACAAACACCCGCCAATCAAATACTGACCTTATTCCGCTAAGAATAGATCTACAAATCGTTTGAGAAGGTAAATGTGTTGGAAGTACCCTAATTTCGAATCTATGCCTTAAGATATAAATTTCAATTTTGAATGACGGTGATATCTTGGATTGTTTTAGGGAAAATAAGACTTAGAAGTTAAGCAATAAGGTATATTTTTGTGCGTGATGAAGGTTGTTGAGCTAAAATAGAGCGCAGTTGACACCAGATAATTTATATTAGAGGGTACATCGACTTTTTTTCTGTTAAATATAAGAATTGGCTAAAATTCAGATGGGGATTCCTTTTTCGGCCATTTTCTAAAGCTAAAGGTTTTATTGGATAATTGGATTAAGTTTATTAAGATATTCCCAAGGTTATGGACCGAGAGGTCTCTCTACAACAAATGATAAAGTAACGGTTATGATAATTGATATTGCTTTATTATTTAGTGGACTATTGAAGGTAGATTAGGTTTTACTGAGATTAAAGGACAGGATTAGTAGGTCAAGTGTACTGTGAGACAGAAGTGTCTATTATCTTCTTTTTTATGTGATTGGTTTTAAAACAGGCTTCTGGGTAACCAGAATGTCTATTCTCGTAATTAAGAACGTTCATAATATAACCGTAATCTCATCTTAGGGACAATCAATATCAGAATTTTCGGTGAGGATTTTTGACTTAAATATTTTCTAAATTTCTTGCTATGCCCATGTCGATATCATGATTGTCTTCAGAAACAGGTAGGTATGGTATGTGATATAATAATATCCCCCTGACCGATTTTCGGTCACGGCAACTAAACTTAATGGAGACTAGCCCAGTACGCAGAAGATATTAAAGTGCACAAGTGTGTGCGCAAACATAGGTGCACTTACTCTCATAGTCCGATGGGATGACCATGGAGAGATCAGGCGTAGGCCTTTTATCATCATAATCAGTTCAGCCGAACGACGTCCACTACTGGACATAGGCCTCCCCTAAAGATAGCCATAATGACCGGTCCAGTTACGCCCACGACTCGCACCAGGTCGCCGGGCCACCTTGTGGCATATACGTGCTTTTAGGATATGTAGGTAGGTATAACACATTTTTTCATACCAAAAATCTGTCGTCAGTACAATTCCAGCTTACCTCAATAAAAATGTATCTCATAACATATTCATAGCATTAATTGTGGAGGAAATTACGGCTTCTGTAATATCAATAAATTAAATGAATCCGGCCGCTCCCCGCAACACGCTGCAGTTATAGGTGATTGTCACAAAGCTGGTGTTACACTGACGATTACACGCTACACTCGTGAAATTATACATGAAAAAATGTTGGCGGGATGAGGTTTTTACTAAAATATTATAAACGTGACAGTTTATAAGGATAGGTGGGTGAATGATGAGCATGGAGTCCTGGGATCGATTGCCAGGTCAAGCAAAGTGTTATTGGGTTCTTCCATTAGGAATTTCTCAGTAGCAGCTCGGAGTTAGAATTTGTGCCCGGTTAATGGCAATATGCTCGCTCCCTACTATATGGGACCTAAACATACCAGTGAACTGTGGGTGTACATTGTTACTCTAACTCTGTCTAACCCTTCGGGGAATACAGGCGTGATGGTATGTTATGTGCTGAGAAAAGTCTAAAGTCTTACTAAGTGTTATTGAATCCTAAATGATTAGGACTTGTTACCACTTTATTGTGACGTCATGCACAGATATAGTCGCGGCCAAAGGCTAGTAAAATATAATCTGACCTCGCGGAAACCTCGCGTTTATGTATGGCAGAGTATTGCTAGGAAAGTTAATTAATGACTCATTTTAAAGGAACCAAGTGATAGTTCGTGTAGCGAGGGTGAAGGAATACCAACTTGACGAATGTCAGTCGTATAGGGAACATGGAACTGTTACTACGTAATGAACAATGACATTCTAAACCAGTAACATTGGGTATTTAGAACTAGTCAATATTGAAGTTTTGACGTTGGTTAGTACGTTTTGGCAGTTCTAACCCCAAAAATATGATAATTAACGATCCCATCAAAGGTCGGTTGATGAAAACTAAATGTTCGCCGCATTACACCCGTCACTCAGTTCCGATTTTAACTAACATTAAGGCCCAGTTATACTGGAGCGTTAAGGTACTGAGTAGTATTTTATTTGTGTGGGTATGGATGGACGGATGAGTTCGAGTACTAAATGAGCTGATAGATGCAAGATGTAATATTAAAAAAGGAGATTGACAGACTGTGATTACGGCTGCCAGCAAAACAAAACAATTTAATGGATATACAAAAATGATTATAATAATCCAATAAACGAAGTACAAAATATACGTATTTCAATAGTAGTAAGATCCCTCCACCTCTGCAGTACACATCAACGCAGGCATAATACTACTGCAGTATCTGATCGTCCAGGGTTGCGAAATTTGTTCAGAAGAGTCACCGTGGCTCTGGAACGCAAAGGGCATTGGGAGGAACCCGTAGGTATGGGTTTTAGTGTCTGACACTACCTTTTGCTTCGCTCAGAGCGGAAGAAGTCATTTGATGACTTCACATCCTTAAAAAACAAAAAGAAAGTATCTGATCGCGCTCACAAGTTGTCCGCGCCAGTGTACCCGGGCCTTAACAGATTGCAATGCGGCGAATACATCACAGTTTGATAGGAATCCGTTCTGCGGTGGATTTTAAGCGCAGTTATTAATATTTTGTGTATGCAACGGTAATGTTTAGCCATGTCAAAGTGATTTAGCGTTGTAAACTAGAGTATTGATTTAGCACTGGGAACGGTGCCCTCGTAGTAGGTGTCGGTTTATGTTTGGTTAGTGTATATATTCTCTGCCCGATTTTAGACCGAGATTAATCTGTGCTGACTTGCTTTGTGTTTGTGTTGGCTTCTTTACAGGGTCGTCAGCAGGATCTGTATCATATAGGTATGACGGTAATGAGCTTGTGATCATGCCCAAATAAGAATGTAGAAATGTGTTACTCTCCGTAATTTCCCAGTTCGCGCAATTTTTTTTTCATCTCATTGTGCCCTAGTCTGGGCAGTAATGTATTACACCCCATGATTCCCCGTCCGGGTAAAAATGTGTTATACCCCGTAGCTCCTCATTCCGGACACAAAAGTTTTACACCCCGTAGTTCCCAAATCCGGGCAAAAATATTTTTGACTCTGTAGTTCCCCGGTCCGGGCACAATGTATTATACCCCGAAGTTCCCCAGTTCCAACAAAATGTGTCACCAAAAACTAAATAGGTAAATAACTTACTGTATGTCTGCCACAATATTATTATTATGTTGGTACGACTGTGTGTACGGTAACCCAATTTCCTTAACCTTTTGCGTGCAAAAATCTTCCCGCATTTTCCTTAATTCCAACACACATAATAATATCAACCTAATATATCCCGCGTTCACCCCGAATTCATCCCTTATTTGCCTTGTTTTAGACCCTGCACTCCCGAAAAATTGCACCAACAAAGGAATTAAGTAGTTCCAAAGTTGAAATAATAAGAAATTAACCGACAAATTGCTTCGGGCAAGGAAACGGCATTTACTAAAACAATCACTTTACACCCACTTAAACCTTTATAACAAGTAAGTAAAGTTTACATTTGCTTGGGTGGTACGTAAGTGGTATCTTGGCAGCTCGCTACTAACCTATTTTGGAGGCGAAACAGAACAATTTTAAAAGGTTAATTGTTCAAAAATGTTTGCCAAATGTGAAAAGTTGTGGCGGAGGCGAATAGCGGCGGGTGATGTAAAGTTTGTTTTAATTCCGCTTAAATACGAACATGCAATTAAAAATAAGAACACGCCAGCTATCTACCCAGATGCGGCAAGTCTGCAAAGTTTTTGATGATTCGTCACAACTTGGAATTTGTGGTTGTGGAGGCTTGATTCAATGGATTTGTTTGAAGGGATGTAGTCGCCACTTCTTGTACTTTGTTTTGAAATTATTCTTAATGTTTGTCAACCATAGTGATTTCTTATATCCTAATATAATTAAATAGAGCATCAGAACTTTAAACGATTTTTAATCGTTTTCTTAATTTATTAATGTTGATAGTATTTAAAATGGAACAACTTTGTGAAGTGATCTGTGCTCCAATTATGAAGACAATATGACTGCAGAAACACCCGATCACTTATTATTATGCAAAAACAACATGTCATAAATAAATAATACAATCACGTTCCAAATCTAAAATCATTAATACCATTTAGTTAATCTGTCAATAACAATATTACGGTGTCCAGTGATTAGGGGTGCATAATAAATGAAGGGGTTGAAACATCCCCAGACACGAGGTGTCATATTAAATGGCGGCTGTAACAGGAATGATTGTATGGTATAATTTAAATTCATTGTCTGTAGGAATTACAAATTCCTTTAGGTCGGATAGCAATTCAAAAATGGGCTGCTGAAATAAAAAAATCGGGCAAGTGCGATGCAGAGTACCACACAGAGGGTCTTGTACTAAATAAAGACTTTTATTTATTGTTGTAACAGCCATAGCCACACACTCGACTGCCTCGCCTCGCCTGCTGACTGCCTCGTTAGCCTAGTGGTCCTAGCCGCGACTGTTACGCTAGAGGTCTTGAGTACGATTCCCAGATCGAGCAAAGAGTATTTGGGTTTTTCCATTAAATTATCAGTAGCAGCTCGGAGTAAGGATTTGTGAAAGGTTAATGGTAATAGGCTCGCCAAAAAAAAAACACACCAGTGAAGTGTGGGTGTACATTGGTACACCTCTGCCTAACCCTCCGGGGAATATAAGCGTGATGGTATGTTATGTTATGTATATCTTACAGTCGTACCTACGTGTACATTTCCTTCACAGTATACTATATATAATTATAGGAGGATATAATTATTAGCATAAGGCTGTAGGTACTATATAATATATAGTACATAATAATACCATGAGTACGTATACTTTCATCCGATCGTTGTACAAAACTCTCCGCATCAAAATTAAACGCATATCCCAAAAATAAATGTCACAACAATAAAAAATATTTACACTGAATGTTCAAGAGTGACAAAAAATTGAATGAAATTAGACGCGCCGCGAGGACCGTCAGACCGAATGAGTGAACGGTGACCATGCGAGTGAATGATTAAATTAAATAGCACGTTATTCGTCATTGTGAATGGAATATTTTTTTGGTAGATTACGTACAGTGGGGGTATTATTTATCCAGAGGATTTTTTAAGGTTTTGAGCTATTGTGAATTAATGTTGGCTGGTAGGATTTGAATGTCTCTCAGTATTCTGCGGGGTGAGAGTTTTAATAACCAACTATTAGTCTTATATTTATCTGGTGACTTTATTAGGACTGGTAAAAGGATAGAAGCCTAAAGGAATTTCTCAGATTCGCATTTATTTATTATGCTGATTAAATAAGCCTTTTATTGGGTGACTTGGTTGGCACAGAGGCTGAGCAACTGGCTGCTATGCTACGTATCACGGGTTCGATTTGCACACAAAACTGATATTTGTATGGCCTACAGGTGGCTGTCACGGGTCCGGTTGTGTGTGCATGCGAGTGTGTATGTTAATAAACGCACACTCGATACACAATAATTTCCTAGTGTGGGGCAACGTTTTTTTATAAACAAAAATAATTACTAGTCTATTCTATAATAATCTTCCTCGGTAAGTTCAGCAGTTGTCATCCCACCTGATGCAAAGAGGTTATAACTCACCTCACTCCCACAATATGACAGAACAGATCTACCAAATGAGGCGAACAATATTCTGACGTCAAAGTAAAATATGGTTGTAACATGACGTCAAAACGCCGACTGATTGACCTTTAACAAGACCCAAACGAAGCACAAGACGATGTCCCATTTTTCCAGAACAACCAAATTAACATACCGATAAACCAACTTCTAAAATATCTTTCCCAAACATACCCAAACATTACATTGTAACATGAAAATTATCGACCACAAAGTATTCAACCCACACTCGACCCATCTCGTCCCCACTCATCCCGACTCGCCCCCCACAGCTAAGACAAAAGTATGAAACAATAACACAAGGGATGAAAACTCGCGCTTTACATATCATAGGCGAGGCTTTTAGCCGTCTTTGTCAAGCAACAGTGTAATGATATTAAGTTGGTATATTAAATGTAACAATTTTGGGGCTGTAAGTTGCTGCTTTTCAGTGAATCCAGTTGCGCAAGAATTAACACAAGAAAGATTTTTTGATAGAATGTTCAACTGATGCATTGATTATTTGGCCCAAGAGGCAAAATCTACATCATCACATCACAATTCTATCAAGAATTGTTACCTAACATATAATAGCATTGCATAATATTAAGTACTTAGTCTAGTGAGTCTTATATCAACCAAACGGCGTCCACTGCTTGACATACACCTCCCCTAAAGATAGCCACAATGCCCTGTCCTGCGCTGCCCGCATCCAGGGATTTCCCCGTTCCCTTTACGAGGTCATCGGTGCACCTCGTGTGGGGCTATCCCACTCGAGAGCCTTACATCTTCAACGGCCGTCCGCTTTACGAACTGTGCCCCGCCCATTGCCAATTAAGTTTCGCAATTTTTGACAGCTACGCCTACCTACTACAGCTAGCACCCGAGTTCTTCTGCGGGTCTTCTCATATCTGATTCATCATCATCTACTTAGCCTTTTCCCAACTATGTTGGGGTTGGCTTCCAGTCTAACCGGGTACAGCTGAATATCAGTGTTTTACATGGACCGACTGCCTATCTGACTTCCACAACCCATTAACTGGGCAACATGGTACCTCTTGGTAAGACTGGTTGTCACACTTTGTGGCTTCTGACTATCCGTAACTACTGTCAAAGATCTAAGAATGACAGTCGGAACCGACGGTTTTACGTGCTTTCCGACGCACGGGGGTGTCGCACCACCAACTTCCAAACTCCGGGCTGCTACTGAAAAATTCATAATGGAAAAACACAATAACACTTTTTGACCGACCCGGGAATCGAACCCAGTCGCCTTTGCGACCACGAGACCAACGGGGCAGTCATTTCTGATTCAATCTTGCAAAAAATAAATCTGATACTGGTATCGTGTTAAGTGTTAACTCGTGTATTTGTTTGTATGTGTGTAACTTTATATCATTGTACAAACACCGATCCTCCGACTTTTTACCTTGTTTAGTTTTTATTTATTTTTTCTATCTACTGCTTTTGTTTGTTCTGTATCACAGTTAAAAATCTGTTTACCTAAAATCACACACACACACACTTCGCCATTTGGCGTAGGCATGTCATTAACATTACAAATACAATTTATACATAGTTAACTGTTCTAATAATGACCTGTATTTCGTATTAAATACACCCACGTTATTTCTAAACAGTCATGGAAGTAGGGCAATAAGGTAACTTTAATTACAAAGCATTTCCGAATTGAAATTAACAGAGTTGTTTCATCTCCATCTTTTAATTCCATATTTTCCTAACATTTTATAAAACTGTAAAGGAGCCTAGCGCCATTTTAGCCCCCTCCCGATGCATGTGTGTGCACATAACAAATGACATATGAATGTGTGCACAATAAAGTGTTGCTTCTTTTGTTTCAAATGTATGGGAACTTCGCGGGCAGCGCCAGGTGGTGAGACGGCGTTGAAGGGATTGTAAAGGTGGTAGCATTAGACGCCTTTATTATGTATGGCGGTTGAATGCCGCTGCAAGGAAATTGTCGTTTAATTCCAGGAAGTCTCTTGACCGGGGGTTGTGTTTTTGATTGATGTGGTCAACTAATATATCCTTTATACTGAACAGTTGCTCTGGGCAGTCAACTCTGCTACCATTTTTGCTGACTGGCAAAATTTTTGTCACAGCATGCGCCATTCTGTGACTGGACTGGTGATGTGAATGGGGAAAATGACATCATGAAAGATGGTCACAGTCTACCCGGGTTCCTGTTTCTGTTGAAGTTTGCTATAAAATTAAATGTCATAACTAATCTTTTGATACCCCTACGACCCTGTACTGTTGCATGTACCTGCAAGCACAATATTGCACATGCATTACATTAAGCGCTACCTGTGGTTTACGCAAAAAAAGTCCATTCCCAGCAATAATTATTGCTTCATGTTACCTACTTAGTTTGATGGGCAATAAAATGTGTCTTTTGACACTGTATATTGCCCGAAACGTTATTTTTAATAAATGAATGTGGTTTGAGTCCATGATATAGTATCTGATTGCGTCACACGAGTGCTGTCGTCCGACACCTTGTGAGGATGTTGCCGCTCGCTGCTGAGCTGCCTAAGCTTACGTATGCAATGTCGCAAATGAAGGTATTATTTTAAGTGAGAGGTCGGGGGATTAGCCGTGTGTTACACCGTACTGTAATGGTGTTATGTAATTTGTTTTAGAAACTTGTTCGATCTTAAAAACATATCTTCTTTATCTTTTTATCTGAAAAGGGTCAACTTCACGTTCGCAAGAACTTAGTTTAACTTGAATGGTCTCCTCAGGAACTGGCGAGAGGAAGCACAATACAATGGAAAGTGGAAGGAATGGGCCGGTGGACTTTGCACGGGAGTGAAAAAGCCATAGCTAGAAAAAGAAAGTTCACCTAATCAACCGGTACCGGTGCGATATCAAATTGTTAAAATGTTGTATTTCTGTCAACATGAACTTATAGTTCTATACTATTAACATATCCAACTAAGTTATTCTGTAAAAAACAGTAGCAGATAAATTGGTTCGGTGTAACCGGTCGCCCATCTCCAAGTTTTTTCTTTCAAAAAACGAGAACGAACGCAAAGTATATGACGTGTTAAGTCCCGCTTGCCGGCTTACGCAGATTTAGACTAGCGACGAGGTATACACACGAGGAGATACATGTTATGAGGCCGAGTAGGATGTGAGTGTGACGATTGTTGATTGGTCGTATATGATCAGAAGACGAAAGTTATTATATTAGGTACTGTAGAGACCCTGGCTGGTTTAGCCGTATCCGAATTAGTTTAAACCTGTGAGATAAAGTCTGTTCTAAATTAGAAAGACTCGACAGTCTGCCAGGAGGGCTGACAAGGAGTTATTAGCATAATATGAAATCTAATTTAAACTTAGATTTGATTTAAAAATTAATGTGATGATATAATTAGATCAATACACGAAATAAGAACACAAAATGCCTTCAATCACGTAGATTGAACCCTCCGGTACCATTGGCTCGCCTCACGGTTACAGTACTTTGAAAAATTAACTTTTTATAAATACATTAATAATGATAAAATAAGTCTTAGTTACACCAATTCACTCATAAAGGCACGTTCATCCCTTCATCACAATAAAGCTATTTTAACAAAATAAACAACCATCCAAACAGCATTTTATCCACCTCTTCCCTAGCGGCGCCGGCGTCAGACCAGCCGTCTCACACTCGAACGTGATTGGCTAAAATGTAATAAGTGAATGATTCGACAATGTACTAGACTTTGCTGATTCTATTTGTTCAATCTTTAACTTTTATCTCGTTCACACGCTCCACGTTGTGTTTCGTTTTTGTGGAGTTTGTTCGGATTGTACTAGAAGCTTCGTCGTTTTCTGTGCTCCTGGTAGATTTAGAACTTCTGATGTCAAATTTTGTTATTTTATTTTGTTCTAATACATACTAGCTACTGGCCACGACTTTGTACTCGCGTTAAGATACGCCTTTGATTAGTGCTCCGATCCCGTGTGTCGTAGCTTGATGTTATATAGCCTATACTATTCCTCATGAATTTGGCTACCATAAAATGTGTTTTCCGATTCGACTGTTAGTTTCAGAGACAAGCGCGTTTAAACTTACAACCAAAACAAATCTCTCATTATATTATTTATTACAGATGTGGAAAAGACAATAATAATAATAATTTATTTCAGATAACTATGATCTAATGGGTTAGTAATTACAATAAAGACTTACGACTATTGTTAGTAAAAGTGACATGTCACTTGTGATTTCTGCTGACATATTAATATGTCACAGTCCTCACCATATTTTTCAAAAATTGGAGAGGTAACATCCTCCCCTATTATTTTGAGGATGCTGTTGCTAGTATCTCGTACTCTGCTCAGTAGAGATGCAGTTTTCTTGCGAAACGCCGCATGAATGCCATCGGTTCGATTCTGTACAAACATTTCTGAAGCACTACAAAAACGAGGCATTCGCAACAGCATCCTAAAAATATTATTATACTGGACGCGCAGAGCGTCCATCGCTCTTTTGGTATACGCGACCCACAGGTTTCCCGTGTAGAAATTTTGGCAAAACGCCTTAAAAAGGGTAATTTTGACATCTACACCACATCGGGAGAATCTGCGTGCCAGCATATTACCTCGGACCGATGGCGCCCTGCGCTCCCTTCAGCTTGTCCTGTATTGTTATAAATCATGATATCAGGTCGAGCAAAAAGTGGCTTTGGGTTTTTTTATGAAAATCTCAGTAGCAACTCGGAGTTAGGATTTGTACCCGGTTAATGGCAATAAGCTCGCCCTCTATGACATGGGACCTAAACATAGCGGCGAATTGTGGTGTATTGGTACACCTCTACCTAACACAGGAATACAGGCTCGATGGTATGTTATGTCATGTGTCAATTCCTTATTTTGGATAGACGGTGATGGCAAATTATCTAGTTTTGTAAACATTCTCTTATCAAATATCTTAAAAGAACTGTATCAAAGAAATAAGAAAAATATTGTATGATCACGGCGTGCTTTCATAATCTCATTTTCGTAGACGCACAAAGCGAGAGACCTTTCTTTGTGAGGGAAAACACGGAGAGGGAATGAACCCAATCTCCTAATAAAATAAGGACTCACTGTGCCTACTACACTACGGGCTCCATATAGTGTAGAGGCTGTCAAATATGCTACCACGACGCTTTTGTTGCGATGTTTTACATTGTTACTATTCCGCCCGGTATACTGCCCCGTGGAAACTATGGTCGCAAGTTGGGGTTCGATTCCCAGGTCTGTCAATGGGTTTTTCAATTAGGAATTTTTCAGTAGCAGCCCGGAGTTGGTTAGTTGGTGGTGCGACACCCCCGTGTCTCGGAAACCATGTAAAGCCATTGGTCCTGCGCCTGATCTCTTCCCGGTTGCGTCGGATTGCCTTCTTATCAGGCTATGAGAGTAAGGGAAAAGGGAGTGCACACACTAGTGCACTATAATATCTCCTGCGTACTTGACTTGTATCGATTGTGATTGACCGAAAATATGAAACCTGTCACTTCTTTATCAAGATTCACTTGAAAACCATTTAAATGTGGGCCTAATGAGGATAAGCTTTGACTTACATGAGTAAGTCAAAAATGTCATGGAGATGACATCACGTTTATGAAAACGTGATGTCATCTCCATGACATTTTAAACCCTTTCTGTGTTCAGTTTAACGAGCCATCATAATGATTGTTTTCGTCAAGGAGTTTGTACTCGCTTTTCATCTTAACAATCTTTGTTATGTCACGATCAACTTCCGATCGTGAAAGCGTTTTGACAGTTTCTTAAGTATGTACTTAAAAATGTTTTTAATTGAAATAAATACTTTGGCTTTATACGTTGCTAGCTTTTACCCGCGGCTTTGACTGCGAGAATTTTCTTATAGATCCCTACAGCATTCACGGATAACGTAGCTTCCTAATATCAAAGAACCGTAATATGCCAGGTCGAGCAAAGTGTTATTGGGTTTTTCTATGAAATTCTCAGTAGCAGCTCGGAGTTTGGATTTGTGCCCGGTTAATGGCAATAGGCTCGTCCCCTGTTACATGGGACCTAAACATACCGGCGAAGAATGGGTGTAATTTGGTACATCTCTGCCTAACCCAGGCGTGATGGTGCTGTTATTTATCTTATCATAAAGCTGTACTCAGATACAAATAAAACTCTCTGTCATAATCTTTTACAGCTCTAATTGTCTTGAAATCAGCCAAATCAGCATAAGCATAAAAAATCAAAAGTATTGCTTAGTAACAAAGTCAAAGGGTAAAGATGTAAGTTACATCAAAGGGTGAACGTACCAGCGTCGACTCAGTTCACAGCGCGCCAACTGAAACACACCTCAAGGTTTTCTTGAGTGGGACAAGTTAAGGTACCGCGGCGTTAGTGAGGCACGTAGAGATTTGGGAAGAGGTTCTCTTAGAAGCTTGATAGAGAAATTACAGTAATTTTCTTTTACAGTACTGTCTCTGTTGTGTAACACCAATGTTATCTTAAACTTTCCATTTATGATATGGGTCCATCTTTGAGGTTCCGTATGCCCACTCTCTCGGCTAACTTGCGGTTACTAAGTTTGGAGAAGTTCTTCTCTCTTGAGTTTGTGTAGCTCGTACTGTCTCGCTGCTGGGCGAAGGCTCCTTTAAGTCCTTCTAAGAACTCTTTTTCATTTCAAATACAGTTTTCGCGGAACGCATACGGGTCGTCTGACTTTGTGCCAACCTCCTTTCTGGGCGTCCACCTTCGGACACCCATTGTGTGGAGACAGTTTGCCCAGCGATTATGGTGCATGGGACTTGTGTAACTCTCCCGATTTAATTTTAAGCTGGCAGCCTTTTTTCAAATATTTAGAAACTAAGTGATTCTTGTAGGACTTGGCAGGTAGCATGGCCCCTTCCATGGCGCAGTCATTTTGGATTGCCTTGCTCTGTGTTCTAGTAACATCTTACTTATTAGCTAAACTATTCATCACGTGATTAGCTATGCTCGTACAGCTAATTATAAACACCTAAGATAAGCTGATGTTAGTCATGATTTTAAGCTTCAACTTGGTTTAGATAAGTCGGCGAGTCGAGGACAAAAGGATTATAAAGATTATACTAGTTGTTATTATGTTGTTGGTTTCTCGCATTAGACTAATACGAAATGAATACCAGTCTATTATTGCCTCACTGTAGGGTTTGCCCTACAGTGAGGCAATAATAGAGGCCAATTCTCATACAGAGATGGCACGAGCATTGATCACCACGCTTGCTCAAGGATTGGCGATGTTAGACTTATATTATTTACAAGTTCAGTTTTCCTCACGATGTTTTCCTTCACCGATGTCAGTGACGTCCAAGATAAATTTAAGTACATATGAAATAGAAATAGTTACATTGATACTTGCCCGTGCCCGGTCGCGAGCTTATCGCCTCGTGAATAGGATGGGAGCCTTAACCACTGGGCCAACACGATCTTAAATCGGTTTTATTTTAATCAATTGAAAATCTTACTCCACTGTTTAGTCAAATTTCTTAAAAATAGCTAACTGAACAGACGGCCTAGTAGCAGTATAATCCTCCAGGTCTCAACACTTCAAAGTTTGGAGATAAAACTAACATCAAAGGGCAGCAACGAGCAGTTAGTTACATCTTACTTAACTGACACCTCAAGGATGCTGTGTTTTGCACAAGTTGGGGGTTTTGTAGCACTTAACGTTTGAAGCTGAAACACGTGTATGAACCATAGAAGACAACAAAGTCAATTTTAACAATTAAAACGTTTAAAATCTAGTCGTAGTGTCATCACAATTTTTCCCTTTTTTTGTTTATTAATTGTTAAAATTAAAAAAATATTTAAAAAATACCTCGGTAGCCTAGTGGTCCTAAACGCGACTGCTACACTAGAGGTCTTAGGTTCAATTTCCAGGTAGAGCAAAAGGTTATCTTGGGTTATTGGGATTTTCTATGAAATTCTTAGTAGCAGCTCGGAGAAAGGATTTGTGCCCGGTTAATAGGCTCGCCCTATTACCATACCGGCGAACTGTGGGTGTACATTGTTACACCTCTGCCTAACCCTTCGGGGAATTCAGGCGTGATGGTATGTATGTTTAAAAAATAAAGCTTGGAATGGTTTTCTCTTCTGTATAAATGAGGTATTCAGGTACGTGTCAAGTGTGCCGTCGTGTGGCGGTAATAAACGTATAAAGTGTCTAGCTAGCTTATAGCGCGCGACTTCATTCGCGGGGCTGTTATCACGGGGTTTTCTTTTCTTTATAATTTAGAAAAAGAAGATAGCCAAGTTAATTCATATAACATCAGCTTAGTTTTCGTGCGTGTACCGTGTTAATGTTTTATTTTGACATTACAAACAGACACTTACATTTTTTTCTACTTTAATGTACCTATAACCATCTGTTACTATCATATTACGTAAGCTGCACCTCCTCACTAGTCCTGGTGCCTCGTAAGCCCGCTCCCTCTCGTCACTCCGCCTTCCCGTCTACAGCTATCAAGCTCGGCGCTTGCTTTCAAATTGTTAGCTCTCAATGTTTCGTTCCACCGTCGACTATAATTGCGCCACGGGCTCCGATTGATCCCTTTATTGACTTTGTTGGCAAAAATAACTGAGCTGCTTATATTTCTTTGTTTTTTGTTTCTCAGAAGCACTTATTTTTCATGTTATTTGTGTCGGGGATTGAAATATTCGCATAGCTGGATAAAGTGAAGGATTTTTTTAAAGAGGTGGGAATGAATAGAAAATATGCCACGGGGTAACGATTGAGAATGTAGTAGTTAATCTCTCAAATGCACGAGATAGAGTCTACTTAAAATACAATCATATTTATACTGTTGGCTTAACTTAAACCTAAGCACAATCATGGGCCCTGTAGGGCACAGCGATATTCATATCAAATATATAAAACAAATAAGAATATAAGTTGTAAAATTTAATATTTAAATTTGTTTTTATTAATGTTAAATCCATAATTATTACACTACCCAATGTAATAAAGCTGAGGAGTTTTTGCTTGTTTGTTTAAACGCGCTAATCTTTAAATTATTACCAGTCGGCTTAATTCTTTTTTATATATTATGATAGCTAGATTCATGAGGATTAGTACAGGCTTTATAGTATCACGCTACGACTCACGCGAGCGGAGCAGTAACTAAAAACTTAATGCGTATGAAAAAATAACCACGCGGACGAAGCCAAGAATAAATATTGAAACATCTTTATTCAGGGTAGACACATTTAGCGCTGAACTTTCTGTAACACAAAAATACAATGTTAAACTCCTCTTCCAGCAAACCTAGTTCCTCATTGGCCGTAAATTCCTAACGTACGAAGACAAAACATTTTAATCTGCCCACATTCCCGGTTTGGTTAAAATAAATTCACAGTATTAGCCTCCTGAATTTATTCACAGTTTTAAAAGACATTGGCAACATCTTAACCCGTGGATGGTCAGAAACAAAATAATTTGGAGCAGGCAAACGTTACTTAAAATTTACAAAGGGAATGTCTTAATTTAAATTTACGGGGGGCGAGAGGTCGGGACTAGAGTTTCAGTGTTGCTAGTGAGTAAAAATGTGCTTGAATTTTGGGAGAATTTTACTATGTTTGTGGTATAACTGGAAAATGTAAATGAAAACTTTTTGACAGAATTTTAAAGATTTTGGTTATAAATAAAATAAATTAGAAACAAGTAATACATTATAAGTTTACGTATACTAGGTAAACCTGACATTGTTCTAAATTCTCATTTCTTTTTATATCACGCATTTCGAGATTTATTCTTACGTAGGAGACTTATCTTATCCACCATTCTGATCAACTTTTTAAGATACCATAATCTGTAAGTTATGCACCTACTTAATACAAATTCTATATATTTTTTACCGTTTCATACGAAGCTCGTTTAGTAGGTACATTCCTCTCAAAGTTTACTGACGACGTTAACTTTTATACAAACAAGTTGTCTTTTTGTAATAATACATAATATATACTCTACCAGTTTCTGCTTGTGACCGTGATTTTTTTTCACCCGTGTTATGTTGGTTACGTTTTTGGATACTACTTCGCTCTCGTGAGTCGTAGAGTATCCCACAGATTAAAGTGTTAAAAAACTCAACAAAACATATTTATTATTTAGTATCTGTTTGGCATTTGAAGTTACCAATAAAATATTACAATTCCAAGGCCTGTATAAAGCTGTTTCGTGTGGATATAGTCCATTAAGCTCTCATCACTGTCAAACCTCTCTACGTATCAAGTGACTGCATGCCAACTTGTTGCCTGTCTACATTGTCGACATACCTATTGATCAACTGTTACCTCAAAATCCAGGTCTGTTCGTCACGTTTGCAGTTTGTACCTGACAAACTTCATATAACAATATTGCGACTAATCGATAAATAATTACTTCCGCACAATTCAAATGTTTCCTCAGTTATTGTTACACAATCATTTGGTTCTTCTTCTTATCATCTTCTTTTCGTGTCGACGATACAGACTACCTAATAATAATTTATACAACTTAGATCCAGAAGGTGGCCACGTTTATTGCCGCGTCAGAGGCGCTATTCAGATTGTCAAGGGTGCAGGTGAAAGCACAATTGGGGCACTCCATGGAACATAGTCTGATTAGGAACTCCGCAATCGCACTGGGCAAAAGTTTATTTAGTCATGGATTACATACCGATTCAAATATTTTCTAAATCATGTTTGTGTTATGCTGCAGTCTTAACTACACAACACAAACATGATTTATTTTTATATATTTATTTATTTATCACAAAGACAATATACCCTAATTAATTATAAGTAATCAACTGATGAATATGTTTTTATTTCACCACCATTGACACATTACAAAATAAAGCATTTATTTCAGGGACATTTTTACCAAATTCAAGGGAGTTTTAACAGCTGAACTTGGCATCCCCGTCTTAGCCAAAAAGTCGTAATTCTTGGTGTGTCGTAAAACGTCTCGAAATAAAACCGACGGCCTTGGGGGTTATTGGGACACAGGTTCGATCCCGGCCGTAGTTTTTCCCAGTTTTTATGTAATTTCATGTTTCAGTTGCCGCGAACTTGTTTTAATATTTATTGTGTTTTCAGTGTTGTTGTTCTGTGATGAATGTTGGGCGAGTTCCGGGTTGTGTTGCGTATTTGTCCAAATTTTGAGTAAGTAGACGAATTTGAAACTTAATTTATGAGGTACAAGTGCGATATTATCTGGGTAGATGTTTAGTGTGTCCCGCTTAGAGGATACACAAGTATCCTAACAGAAGTCTCTTCCCGTGACCAGAGGCCTGGTCACTTTTTATTTATTGTTGGGCGAAAAAATCAGCATTGCCATACAACGTGGCAATGCTGCCAGCCCTTTGGGCAGTTGCCCCATTGACAGCGATGTGGACGAGTTATTTGGTGCCCTGTGAGGTTGCTCTATTCTTTTCTCTGCTCATAAACTGTACTTACTTTCTAATTAAACCATGCAAGAGACGGGTTTTCAACTAACGCTCTATGAAATCTTCTCATGAAAGTACACATAACTACAAAAGTAATTTTTCAAACTGAATAAATATCTAATTGTACAGTACGTAGGTACTTATAGTATACATAGTTAATATAGTACGACGAATTCTAAGGAATTCTTATAAAGCAATACTGAGTTACAAATGTAATTTATTTGAACATTTCAATACCGTGGCTGGTTCAGTAACATTCTCGCTAACCGAAAAAAAGTAATTTTCTTCGAATAATATTCAAATTTTCTAGTTCCAAAACTTAATATCAGTTGACAGAACAACTGATCGAAGACCTACAATAAATTCTGTGGGAGATTCTCCAGAAAATAAGTTAAAAAGGTCACCGATGTCACAAGCCAAGGAGAATTCATTAAAAGTCAAGAAAATTAGCCAAGTTTTACAAATCATTAATCTTGTACGAAAAATATTCTGGCAGAGTTGTGTAATGTTCTGATGAGCCGCGACTTCGCTGTGCTGAGTTTCAGTTTTGTGTTTTTTTTTAAAGTCTGGTTCTAATTTCTGGTAGTTTGTTATTTTAACTTAATAACCTAAACTCAAAACGTACAAAGTATGTTTAATCTATTCAAAAATACATACATACCATCACGCCTGTATTCCTTGAAGGGTTAGGCAGAGGTGTACCAATGTACACCCACAGTTCGTCGGTATGGTTCGGTCCCAAGGAATAGGGAGCAAGCCGATTGCCAACCGGGCACAAATTCTAACTCCGAGGCTACTAAGAATTTCATAGAAAAACCCAATAACACTACTTGACCTGGGTATCGAACCCAAAACCTCTAGCGTAGCAGTCGCGCTTAGGCGCACTAGGCTAATGAGGCAGTTAAAAATATAAATAACCGCATTTAATTTTATTGTAATACCTTCTATTATGGGTACGCCGTACCGGGTTTCACGTAACAACTACATAACACATGAATGCAGTAAACAGTTGTAGTTTCAGTTTATTTCGCTTGTTACTGGCGATATCAGAGCAAAAGCTCCACAAAGAATATAATATTACGGGTAATTCAATTTACCGCGACTGTCGTTATATCTCTCTCCTTTAACGACCGCGAGCAGTCCCCTGCAGCCCTGAGCGCCCTTAAAATCACTGAGTCGACAGCGTCCTGATAATATTTTATACCTTCGCACCAACATAAAATCTTCATAAACCTCTTCACAAATGCTTTATGTGTTCCTGTAATAAAACTATTTTATCTCACCTCTGTAACAACCTCTAAAAACTCCAAACTTCCTCTTTGTCCTCTGTCCATTGCAGAATGTCTTCGATATCACCCCTTGATAGACTATTGAAATAAAGCAATGGAGATTGAAGTGGAAATCGAATCGTGATACTCTTATCTCGCTGAATAAATGTGAGTATTTTGGTAGAAGAAAGGTCTTCACGGTAATAAAATGTATTAAATTGAACTCCTTTTTACTGACCCATACCCGGAATAATGTTTTTATCCGTTTTTTGTTCGGATAAAACCAATTGTAAGGGGAGTCATAACTAGCTCCTTACTTACATACAATGATGGAACGTTTGAGGATAGATGTAACTTACGAAATAAGACTTTTCTGAAATTAACTTTGAAGTTATTTTGTAAGGCTTCACACTCTTTGAAAAGTTTCAGGAATTCTCCTTAGTAACATTCATTTGGTTTTCGTTAGTACCTACCGACTAGCTCAATGAATTTTGTAAAGAAAAAGTATTGTATTTTTGTTTATAATGGATAACCTCGAAAACTACACAAGCTATTTTAAAAATTATTTCCCATATAGAAAGCTACGTTATTAATTAGTAACGTAGGCTGTATTTTACATACATACTTACATAAACTCACGCCTTTTTCCCATGGGGGTAGGCAGAAACCACAGAACGCCACCTGCTACGATCCTTACATACTTCTTTCGCCTCGACCACGTTCATACATCTGTACAGACAAGCACGCCGGTTACGAGTACTGCACACACGACCTTTCTGAAGAACCCCACCAATAAGGTCAGGGTAGGTCTTTCTAGGGCGTCCTCTCCCGGCGTTGCCACTTACATCTGCCATATAAATCCCTTTCGTTAGTCGCCTTTCACTCATCCTCTCAATATGACCGAGCCATCTAAGCATACTCTTTTCTACTTTTGTTACTACATCCTCTTTTAATCCGCAACGTTCTCGTATCGTTTCATTCCCCACTCTATCGTTCAAAGTTACACCACACATACTTCACAAGGAACGCATCTCTACAGCATTTATCCTACTTTCATGCCTCGTTTGCCATACCCAACATTCACTTCCATACATAAGTGTAGGCACCAACACACTGTATTTTATTTAAAAATAAATTGGGATCTGTGACAAAATTCCCGCGGATCAAATCGCGTGCATTGTCTGGCTACAGTCATTTTGTGTATCTAGTAGTATGAGACCCACTCTGTCACAAAGCTACAATGCTGTGTTTCAGTTAAAAGAATATGAGTGCCGATGTAATTACAGGCACACGACACATTTATTTTTTTCTGTGGAATGGCAACGCATCTGCACGGCCTCTGGTATTGCAGATGTCTATAGGCAGCGGTGAACACTCAACATAAGCTAGAGGTTGACATGTGTGCCATAAAAAAAATAAAAAAATGAACGTCTTTCATCTAAATTGTTTAACCATTTTCATAAACCAGCATACTACGCAGTATGGTCATATTGGCTACCTCATACACTGGGCCCATGATAGAACCTTGAGGGACACAATTTGCCGAATCGCCTTCTCGTAATAAATTGTAACCTTCCTATTATTTCTCCCCATTCGTGTCAGCATGTGCTGAATTAAGGCCGCAACTGCTTTTTACCTCTTTCTAGTTTACCTCTAAGAGCAGTATCTCTAGCAGTTTTTATTGATGAATTGATAGTGGACTAAAATGTAACGAAAATAAAGTTGGAAATTGCGTATTTACGTAAAAGATAATAAATGTTGTATAAAGTCTAGTTTATGTTTGGGCTTTTGTGTTCCTTTCTGGGATTTTTGAAGCGTGTTTGGTCCGTCTGAAACTTTTCGTCTGTCGTCGTTCCGTCTGAATAGTAAAAATACCTTGACGTATGTGCCCACGACTCGTGGCGGCTACTACACTAAGTTATATCTTGTATACAATTTTTAAATCTGTTTGTGATGTGTTTTAGTTTATTATCAATTAACTAGCTGTTACCCGCAACCTTGTCCGACTGAACTTTCTAACGGTTCCATCATTTTGTTTGGAATAAACTACAGGACGTAAGCATGTAGTTCCGGCGTTTGAACAAACGAACATACTCTTCAGTTTTATGATATTAGTATCGATCAATTAGAACTTTCTTAAACGCCACCAATGTGAAAACTTCTAGAATAAGATATTTTTGGTCATTCTTACTTAAATGAAACATTTAATAGATACAATGATGTTTGTTGCTAATGTATTTAGATATGTAAATCCTATCCTACTGATATTATAAAAGCGCAAGTTTGTGAGGATGGATGAATGGATGTTTGTTACTCTTTCACGCTTTAACGGCTGCACAGATCTGGATGAAAGTTGGCGCTGAGATAGATTAAAATGTGGCTACTTTTTACTCCGGAAAAATATACTGTTCTCGTGGGATAATATATCAACTTTGACGCGGACGGAGTCGCGAGCAGAACTTCATAATTATATCCACCTTTTTTTTTTTTTTTTTTTTTTTGGTGGGTGGGAAATCATCAAATAACTTCTCCCGCCCTGGGCGGGGCGGGAGGGAGTGTCAGACTTTTACTGACTAAAACCCACCCATGTTCCTTCTTGTGCCCTTTGCGTTCCGGGGGCGCGGTATCTCTTGCGAACAACCCGCAGCCCCGGCAGGCATCGGCCCTCAGTGGCCCCTTCCTTTTGCTGACATCTCTTTGAGGCGCGCGTGGAACACGAACGCGCCGTCGACACGGCCTGTCGTTATGCAACGTAAGGACGGTGAGCTACCCATTGCTCACCGTCCACAGGCCAGTATCTACGGTGGCCGGGAGTCGTCTCGCGGCTCCCGACGTCCGGAGCGTCTACCGCGGCGGCTGGGACGGGAGAACCGCTGTCTCAACCGTCCCGCCGCCTCCTTCTCAAGCATTACTGCCTCGCAGAAGGAGGCGACTGCATCCCATTCCCTCTCGCTCCGGACCATGGCTTGCACCAGGGCCGGACGCGAGAGTTCGCCGCCGCCGATGGCCGCCACGAGGACTCGGCGATGCTCCGCCCAAGCGGGGCATACCGCCACGGTATGCTCCACCGTGTCCTCGGGGCGATCCACACAATGGTGACACCCGGACGTTTCCTCCCGCCCGATGAGGTGCAGGAACCTCCCGAAACACCCGTGTCCGGTGAGGACCTGCGTCAGGCGGTAGGTGAGGGCGCCGTGGCGCCTCTCCAGCCACTCCTCAAAGAGGGGACTTACCGCCTCTATTAAGGCGTGCCCAAATTATATCCACCTGAGTAAATAAGAAAGTGTAAAAATACACTTTCAAGGTTAATTTAGTTGGTGAAGCATTAAGTTAAATGTATATAAGGAAAATAGTAAAGTACACAACATAAAAAAGCAGCTGCTTCCTACTAAAATGCAATATAAAACTGCCAAAAAGTAAGAAATATTTTTTTTTCATTATCTTTCGGGTATTGTCGTGATGGCCCAGTGGGTAAGGCGCCCACGTCTCATACATGAGGTGGCCGGTTCGACATTGGTCCAGTCCGAATGCATTTTTTTCAATTCTTTTTAAAGTCTTCTTTCTAAGATTATTTTGGACAGGCCGTATCGACGGCCCGTTCGTGTTCCACTCGCGCCTCAAAGAGATGTCAGCAATTTTAGAAGGGGGCACACAGGGCCGATGCCTGCCGGAGCTGCGGTTTGTTCGTAAAAGATACCGCGCCTCCGGAACGCAAAGGGCATAAGAAGGAACATGGATGGGTTGGGTGTCAGTAAAAGACTGACACTCTCTCCCGCCCCGCCCTGGGCGGGGGAAGTCATTTGATGATTTCCCATCCCTAAAAAAACCCATAGCCTTCAAACTGGAAGACAGCAACGCTGCTTTAAGCAGAAATAGGTATGGTGGTAGTACTTCTAAAATAGCTGATAATATAACTCATTCAACGTTGCTTGCGATAAAACAAAACACAACATGTAATAACCTATTTGAAAGCCTTATTTACCACTTCATAACAACACAAAAATGCTCCAAATGTTTTAAATTCGCAACTTTTATTATTTCTCCACAAAATTAATGTTACTTTACAACAGCGATATTGTCCCTCCCGACAGACTTATGTACACTGAATTACTAAAAAGATTAACGCCCCGAACCATAAAAGGAGGAAACCAGAAAAATCCACAAAACTGCGCATTCTCTAAGAAATATAACTGCAATATTAAACTATAAAACCAAATCTTTTGTGAACCATACCAGCTCCAGCTTCGAAACCATTTTAACATGACCTCTACAACTATAACATTCACTTCAAACTCGAGCTCATTATTAAATGGTATTTATTCTTTATGCCCAGTGTAAATGGGTACTTCGTCGATTCACACCACGCGCGATTCGGACCATGGTGTGAATCGCACAAGAATCATTTTTGAATTGCATGATTCACACCGTGGTGTGAATCGACGAATCCTAAAAAAGTCTTTCGGCGATTCACACCATGGTGTGAAAAGACGAAAGACATTTTGCGAATTCGTCGATTCGCACCATTATAAAAAAGTTATAAAAGTAATTACTTTTTGGTACTGACTGGTACAAAACGGTTATTGAAACAAATTATTTATAGGGATATAATATTTATTATGCTAACATAAGAAATTAAACATAGCATAAGTTTTTACAAGTATGTTAGATTATTCATATTATGTAGGTCAGTTATTCCTATGCTTATGATTAATTTAAAAATCACATGTTGTTCAACTTGAATAAAGATATTTAGGTATGTACAGTTTTAACTGTAAATATAAATCACAATATTGGTCAACATTAATAAAGATCTAGGTATTTATAAAAAAATAAAAAACAACTATAAATAAAATCACAAATACAGACTGAAAGATTACCCTGTTACTTATTACTAATTACAAAAAATACTTGTCATCAACATCTTTAATATAAAATATTCACCTTAATAATAATTAAATCACATGTTGCACATTTTGACTTACGATTTATTTGTCAGTAAAAAAAAAGACTAAGTAATACCTACTTTATTACTATAAGTAATTTTAGTTACTACTTATATAACGAGATATATCCAATGACTAAAATTGCTTGTCGTCTTCTTACCTTACTAATTAAGAGTGTACAATAGTACATAGTTTTACTATATCTAAAAAAAAACAGATTGAATAGATTACCCTTTTCTTTGTAATTGGAATCACAGATTTGTTTGGTTATATGGCTGTAATTAATAAAATAATATAAATTAAGTTAACGTTACTTATAAACAAGATTATTGTTAATTATATAATGATGAGCTACCAAAAAATAAATCAGCATAATACGAAAATTAGATTTTTTTCAAAATCTCAACTTCTCCAAGCAATGGCCAATACTTATTTGGTTAGTCAATAACTCATCTATAGTGTTATTAATTTTTTCATTAACTTGCACGCTTACTAGTTTTCTTTTTGAAATTTTAACGTCACCCGGTAAATTTATTTTATTATAATAAAAGTGTGCGTCTTTGTCTACTCCATGAAGAAATTGGGCAATATTTGGTTTTGATGGAATATTTTTTTTAATTCTAGCATTCCACGATTCAACCATGTTATTTGTTTTATGACTTTCATTGTAAGTACTCCACGTATTTGATAGAACTGAGTGTTGGAGCCATGTTTGGACAAAATAATCATTAAAAAGCGTAACTTCTGCGGTATTGGGACTTTCTCCCATAACATACAGCCAGCCATCATCCAATAAGTTTTGTGGCAAATGTGTCATAGCTGCGCATAGGCTTACATGGATCCTGCCCAGTTTAGATTTGGTTACTCCAAGCTTCTTAGCTTTACGCCATAAGCAGCGGATGAAATGAAAATAACAGCCAACTATTTTCACATCTGGAAACAACACTTTCAGTGCCAACATTGCACTTACTTCAAAGTCCATTGATATATGTGTGGGCTCCCATTCTTGAACTCGGCTTTTAATAATTTGGAACATAATCTCATAAGTTTCTTCTTTTCTATCTGGAAGCAAAGCATATAGCACAGGAACCACATTGACGTATTCTTCATTGCTCCCAATATCCGCATGAATAGTGTATACTTGATGAAAGCACTTGACGCAAATCTTAAATGTGCCATCGATAAAAAAATGTTTCGACTCCTTTAAATATTTTGTAATTTCGGTCTTTCCAAAAATTATGATGCGCTTGTTTTTGTATGCGTAATCGGCGAACAACAGATGATCGTATTTTTTTGGCACTTCAAGATGTGTGGCTTTATTGAAGATAAGTTTATTAGCGCCTATAGCTTTATTTCTTTGATTGTACAGTTTATTCTTTACGTTATTGAATTGAGGTAACGGTTTCGTTAGATTAATTCCTTTATCTGTAAGTACATCTATTGAATCTTGAAAAATTTGTGTGACTGGCTTATTGATATTGTTTTTAACAGTTTCGGTACATATGTGCATCTGCTGGTCTATTTCAATCGCTGTTTGATTCTTAGGAGCATGGTTATGATTAGTTTCACATAATATTGCAAATGGAGACGGGTGCATTTTGAATATTGCATTGCATTTGCTATCTTTTTTGGTGCACCTCCAGACCTCAGAACCATCTTTGTTTATACGTTTCCAAATATAATTGTATCCATTTCGACACAGCATACGACGACCTCTCTCGGTTATTTGAAACTCCATATTTTCAAGAGCATGTGAAGTTGACGCATCTTCAGACATTTTTACACCGAGCCTGTTCAAAAATAAGGAAATTGGATTTTAATATCTAAATATAATTAACATTGTAAAATACTTTACTTGCTTAAAAAATATCGATTTAGTTATATTAACTATCTAAAAATTTATTTACAAAAGTTTTATATTAAAAGCATGCAGATAACACTCTCCTTTCTTATTATTTTACTTATTTACATTTCATAAAGCTTTAGATAGGTATTGAGATTAAATAAAATCCAATTCTATGATTACAAACACCACAAGCAATGACTAAACAAAATATTATAATATAGTATACTAAATTATTACACACTTTGGCATTATGGTGCAATACTTATTGAAATCAGTACCTACACACTAAAGTAAAATGGCGGACAGTCCGCCATTTTGTTTTACGCTATTTTAAAATATTGTATTCAATTTCATCCATAAACAATTAATCCAAGATTAATTGTAAACCAGATTTTGAAGTGCTAAAGCTAATAATGCAGATGCACTGTTAACATTGACCAATATAAAAATTAATTAAGTATTATAGAATAAAAATAGCAATAGGTATCTACCAAGTAATGAAGAAGACAACTTTAAATATTATGTTTAACATTAATTAATTAATTTTGTGCCTGAGATAATTATAAATTTTTTAATTTTAACAACATATTGAAAACTGTACTTACCAAAATTATATTTCACTCAAAATATGACAGTCACTTCACATGTACCTACAACACTACTCTCAGGATAGAAATGATGCAATTACGTTTAAAATTAGTGCATTGTGGTAGTTCAGAAATTTTCCATTGTTTACAAAAGGGTTGTTTTTTACCTGAGAATATTGGCGCGTACCTACGCCGCGCACTGTTTAGGCAGGCGCACGTTACTGAATTTTTAAATAAAATTGATATACAATGTTAAGCTGATATTATAATATCAGATTGCATGTTTTATCATTTTAATTATTAAAAAAAACCCCGCAGGAGTAGTAGATAGTATTATTATAGTAGCCACAGAACTCCTAAAGTGGTGGCACTGGTTCACTCATAATAGGTACTTACTTAATATTTTTAATAGTATTTCGCTAAGCACTTGTGTGCTTGCTTGTTAATTAATAAGAAAGAACCGTTGGTATGAATCGGCGAATTGAAAAAGTGTCCTTCGGCGATTCACACCATGGTGTGGATCACCGAATGACTTTTTTGGGATTTCTCGATTCACACCATGGTGTGAATCATGCAATTCAAAAATGGTTCTTGTGCGATTCACACCATGGTCCGAATCGCGCGTGGTGTGAATCGGCGAAGTACCCGTGTAAATAGATCCATAAGCCGTGGTTTGTGATTCCGTTTCTGGTTCCTTTTGTTCGTAAATGGGGAGGTGAGGTAGGTCGTCATAATATGGATGGTATCAAAACATTGTTTCATGTTAAGAATTGCTCTCAGGAGACGTAACGTTTCTAAAAATGTGTTTTATACTGATGTTGGGTTTATTTCGTGGGAATGTTTGGAATATTACACATTTTCGAGATGTATTCGGTTTTTTTATGTTGTTTTTGAGTGAATCTGGGGAAAAACATGGCGTGTTAAAGTGATTAAATTTTGTACGAGTTAAGCGGTGAAGGGGGAACGGGAATTATGGCGTTGTTAACCAAATTCTCTCTCCTGAGTTACAAGGTATTTAGTTTCATGTAATTTCATGACAAGGGTGTAGCTTTTACAGTTCTTTTTTGTTTCGCCCATAAGTCTTCGTGTTACGCGCCCAGGTCATCTCGCCACCTCTTCCTGCTACTCGCCATTGCACAAATTATATTAATTACTAATATAATGACTCCTTGTTCAGGCTCCGTTGTACATTCTACCCCGCTATATACGTAACTACGTGTAGTAATTATTAAGGCTTGCAACACTGACAGGTTGCCAGCACATCTACTGTGTTATGGTTGGCATCAGCGTGAATAAACTAACAGTAGCGTTGAGAACGTGTATGTGTGGGTTTGGTGAATTAGGCGATGCTTCTACCTTATGGTTTGATGATAACAATTTAAAATTGGTGTTTTTAGTGGCCATGGTTGATAATTCCACTATCTTATACATACCATCACGCTTCAATTCCCTGAAGAGTTAAGCAGAGGTGTACTAATATACATCTACACTTCGCCGGTATGTTTAGGTCCCAGGTAATAGGACGCGAACCTATTGCCATTAACCGGGCATAAATCCAAAATCTGAGCTGCTACTGAGAATTTCATAGAAAAATCCAATAACACTTTGCTCGACCTGGAAATCGAATCCAATACCGCCAGCATAGTTGCCGCGCTTAGGACCACTAGGTTAACGAGACAATGCAAGTTGCAGTTTTGCATCGTCGTCAAATTCAATGAGGTAACTATGCTAGTCATTCTCAACACGGATCAGTTATATAATATATGAGCATTTTGTTATTTTTCTAAAGAGCTAATTTTCAATTTCGATCCAGCCATCTTGCCGCTGAGTTAGTATATGGGACGATGAACCCGTATGCACAGAGCGATTTACTCGCCAGACACTACCTACCGCACACGCAACAGGGTGATTCTGTTCTTTGAAAGAGAAGTATTCTGAAATACTCTCAAACATAAACAAGTACTTAATGACCACTGGAGACGTCATTTTATTACATTATTTACGCCTTTTATGACAACTCCTGGACCAGGATGCAAAACTGTACTTTATATCTGGTAGGAACGTTTTTGCTCATCCATAACAAATTATCTTCATTTTCTAAGCCACTGATGCTGTGTTCAACGAATATTATCCTTGGAGTTTCTTTCGTTTTTCTTGCTAAATCCTTAGTTTCCATAACATTTAATGAACAAATCTTTTCACTCAACACTAATAAAGTGGTGTTCTACTAAACGTACTCTTTCTATTTCAGCAGTTTCTCTGTAAACACTGACATCATATTTTACATAATTATTACAAAGATACCGACATTTTTTCCTGCTACTCTACTTAATTGCCTCCAAAATACTTCCAACCAACTTTACTTCGCATTTCACGAACTCCATTTTGCACCTTATTATTACGGTGGTAAAAGTGATTTGTGTACTTTTTTTCAGCAAATACATTTTTTCCATCTCTTCAGTAGAACTCTTAGCTGAATTAAAAATTCTTTCTGTTAAAGCTTTATGGTGAAAAAAATAAAGCAGATTTTTGCTTAAATGGATGTAAATGGGGCTTGGTGAAAAGATTTTTTCATGAGCAAGCTTGGTAGCAATTTGAAGGGTTTCTGAATAATTAGCCAAAAGACAAATGTATTGGGAATTTGTTCAGCACTCGAGTCGATAGGGAATAATAAGGGATGAATAAGTGCCTCTCTCGTCTATTTGCAATCGAGTGGAGGGGAGCTGGTGTTCACCTGTAATTAGATTACGATGAAATATCCGAATGTAAAATGTACCGCGGCTCCATCTATCTACGTGTGAGTTAGGTAAGTACTTATGTAGAGTATCTGCTGCGATAAACTGAAGATGCTATAAGACATCTATAAAAGAGTGTCCCCAATACTGCAGACCACTTGCTATTTTACTTCATTCATTAAAGTGAAGTGGAACCTCGGGATGTGGGCTTAGCTCTCTAGGTACGACAAATATGGCATAAGTAGACACTGCACTGCATGCATGGCCTGGTCGCTTTGAAGAGGTTGAAGTGTAAGTAATTTGAGCTTTCATGTTGAAAAAGTGATATCTTACTAGGCTATCATTCATAAGTAGATCGCTTTTGTAAGTTCATAGTCTTGGCCTAATAGCATTCAATGATAAGTACAATGTTCAAGAATAATGCAACACACACATATACAAATAAGGCAGACAAACAACCATTCTCACCCAATTGTCCTAAAACTTGTAAAAGCCATAACATTAAAACGCCATAGAACATTGTTTTAGAGAATTCCAGCCGGCTCATAACACCATTACCCTCAAATAAACTTTGACGAGCTTTAAATGTTAACCCTCGCGTTGTGCCATGGAATAGATAGGTGCAAAAGGCCAGGTAGGTATCTATACAACGAGCGAAATTACACGCACACACATACACACTTCATATACAGAGAATGTGAGCGAACTTGCGATTGGCTTTAAAATTGCTTAAGACTAGCTTTTGTCCGCGACATCGTCCGTGTAAATATCGGTTGTCACAGACGCTAACGAAGTCGCGAAATAAAAAGTAGCCTCAGCCTTTTCTTGGGGTTCAAACTTACCCCGTATCGAATTGTATTAAATTCGGTTTAGTGGTTAAGGCGTGAACGCTTCACAGACAGAGAGCTACTTTCGTATTTATAATAATTATTTAATATGGATTGCAATACGCATGTGTCTGTGTGTGCCTTATCCGGTGTCCACTCATAGCATGTAGTCAACCTTCTGTCGAGCTATCTATTTCGTGGTAACACTGTCGTATTATTGTTCGTCTTTAAGCGGCAGTTTAGGGTCGATTAGATTGAGCTATAACGGTACCAGATTAGATAATTATGTCGTGTTTATGTCATTTTTTGTAGTAATTATGTACTTAGGTGGCGGTGTACTAAGATGAAGTAATAAATACTAAATATATAAATACTACATATAGTATGTAAATAGTAAGAGTAGTAGTCACCTGAACAAAAACTTATTCGAATGACCTTATCATAATGAAATTAACATTATTAAATATTCTTATCTTTAGAATTAGATAACATAAAAATACATTAATAATAACAAAAAAGAAACTAAAACATGGTATCAAAAAATTCTGCCAACTGGAAAAGTGGCCAAAAGACTGGCGGCATTGCCATGTTAGATGACAATTCTCATTCTCTAGACAAGGTAAAAGTCAGCCTTATCATGATACAGCCAGCTAGGTTCCACAACTATTACTAGGTTCTCCACAACTCTGTTGGTTGCTCCTGTATCTAGTTAGACTGGAAGCCGACCTAATATAGTTGGAAAAGACCAGGTAAAGGATAAATAATGACAAATACATCAACCAATAATATTAGATTTTATGCCAAATTACTGAACTTTCAAACCGACCCTCAAATTAAAGACTGTTTTCACCCCCCAACACATTTCTTTTATCTTTGGGGACGTTGTTAATGTCTTCAAGGTGTGGGGCTGAAACGGCGGAATAAATTATGGGCCTATGACATGCAAATCGGTGCTGTGATATCACAAGTGTCGTTTGAAGGGTTGGTAGAGTTTCTGGTGCCATCAACCGGGCACAAATCCTAACTCAAGTTCTTACTGAGAATAATACATGATAAAGTTCTTTCACAATGTCCACTCCATTTGCCTAGAAAGATTTATGGAGGCCGTTGCTCAACAGTGGAACATTACAGGCCCATCTCAATAATTTATTGTAAATTCTTTAAAAATAATCTTTCTTTTAATTTATTTTAATAATTATTTCTATTGATCATAATACTAGACTATGTATTTAATTCTTAGTTGTTCACTTATTATAAGTGATTAGCAGTACATTGTTCAACAACATAATACACATAACATTGCATCACGCCTACATTCCCCGAACGGTTATGCAGAGGTGTATCAATTTACACCCACAGTTCGCCGGTATGTTTAGGTCCTATGTAATAGGGGGCGAGCCTATTGCCTATGGCACTAATCCTAACTACGAGCTGCTACTGAGAATTTCATAGAAAAACCCAATAACACTTTTTGCTCGACCCGGGAATCGAACCCAAGACCTCCAGCGTAGCAGTCGCGCTTAGGACCACCAGGCTGACGAGGCAGTTACATTGTTAACTCTTTGTTAAATCGTCATCAAGTACTACGTTTTCAATGTTGATTATCTCTTTCTACATACATAAACTCACGCCTTTTTCCCATGGGGGTAGGCAGAAACCAATTATCTTCTTCTATACATACCTATCTGTTGCCTTCTTTCCTCTCAGTTCACTTCTGCACAGGCAGTGGCTAACATGCTAAATTACTCATAAAATCTCAATCAAGAACAAAAGACCAACACTAATAAATCAATGTAATAGGTATACTCACCGACAACTGTCACAACTCACCAATTTTACCCGAATTGAATTTTAATTGGATCACACGAGTTTATACCTGTATGTTGTGCGTCCATTTGTTATTGAATTTGATGAAGTTTCTGTTACCTGTAACAAAAAAAGTTTTTTTTAGAAACACACTAATTTTAATTTTTGTTTTTTTTCATAGCTTTTTTTTACTTGTCTAGACAAGTAAACTAAAAAGATAAACGATTTTCAAGGTGATAAGACAATAGTTAGGCATCCTATTTACTACGCCAAGTGACACATCTCTGCATAGAATAAACAACAACGCTTCCCGCCGTCTGTCCTCTATACGCTTAGATCTTTTAAACTACATAACGGATTTTAATGCAGTTTCATAGAAAAAAACAAGAGTAAGATATACATAATTATAAAACATCACGCTACGACCAACGGGACCGGAGCAGTTACCAAAAACGTAACAGAACGCGGGAGACACCGCGGGGCATACAACTGTAATTTTAATTATAAAACATACTAATTAGGCTATACTCATGTCAGGATACATTTTACTTATGGATTAGGCATTTTACAAAGAATTGTGAAAACTAAAGTAGTCAATATCATTTCGTGAAACAATCAAAATAAAATATCTTTTCGGAGTTCTCCAAGGTTCTAAACTTGGTCCAACATGAAAAGCTTCATAAATCTAAATTCATTTCTATTTAAAACTATAAGAACATGCAAACGTGTCAATTTTAAAAATTAAAATCATCTCCCAGATAACGTTTTCGCTAGATATGGGCTAACGAGCTACCTCGCAAGTTTATCCTTTTAATCCCAGATCAGTAAGGTGAAGTATTCATAAAAAAAGTTGTAAAAACTGTAATGGCAGGTCGCAGCTGTTTACAGACCGGTATTTTACAGGGAATAGAAAATCCAAGATATTTTATAATAAAATCACGCTTGTATGCCCAATGGTGGGAAGATGAAGAAGAATAAGGTTTTTGTATGTACAGCCATTTATAAGACAAAGGAACCGCTTTTTGGGTTGTTCAATAGGGTAATCTGTACAAATATCAAAAATGCGCAAGTAACTGTCTGTCTGTTACGCTTTTTTAATAAACCACGGAAGTGATTATGATGAAATTTGGTACAGGTATGTTAGAACCCCAAGAAAGGACATAATTATTATTGATTACCGATATTTACGCGGTCAAAGTCGAGAGGAAAAGCTAGTTTATCCATAAAACATAAAATAATACTAAACCTGAGACGAGAAATGACAGCCATGGCTACGAAGTTAATGATAGGAACGCTAGAAATATGAGGTATAATAATATTTTCATCAGTTCAATTATAAGTAAGTACTTAATTGATTATGTCTCATTAGTTAAGGCTTGAAATCTTAAAAAGGCACACGGACCCCACGACCCGAGGACTTCCGCCTCAAGCGACTTATTTAGCTTGAAGGAAGCAAAATATATAACATCATTCTAAGAATGAAGATGTATTCTATTCTATTATAATAATTTGAACATAATAATCTGTTTTAACTTTATATAATCTTGTCCCAAAATTTAAAAGCAATGTTGTGCTGAATTCCAAACATTCAACACGTTGTATACATACATATTCTTTAAAAGGACACAACACTAATATTTTCTATTAAAAACCAATTTAACTGAAACTCTACAAAGTCAAAGTTAGAAACATTTAACAGTTCAAGTGTTTCTGGCGAGAAAGCTACGCGCAAAATCTTATTATAAAATTGTTAAGAAAATCGTATGAGCTTTACTTGAAATTATCTCTTTAACATTTTCCGAGAAAATGTTTTAAAGTAATTGCTATTAGAAAAGTGCGTTCACTACGAGCGCGACATTGGAAACTTACAGTAATGACGCTGTAAGTGGAAATATCTGGTTTGGAAAATAAAATACAGTAATCTTTGTGTCCTATGAAGGGTTAAATGGAGGTGTATTTTATATTAGCGAATGATTCTTGCTCTCCACTTGGTATAAAACAAAGCCGCTTCCCGCCGTCTACACCTTCGCTTAGATCTTTTAACTAAGCAAACGGTTTTCATCAATAGATAGACTGACTCAAGAGGAAGTATTATACTCATAAAACGTAACGCTACTACCAACGGGAGCCAAGCAGTAACCAAACACATAACTGATCGCAGGTGACACCGCGGGATATATATAGCTAGTATATTATATTTTTGTTTAAGTCTAAAAATGAACGTTATTAATGCTACGATAAAGTGTTTTGTTGCACAAAGAAATAAACGAGTATTGAGATTACAAAGTACGTGTTTATCGTAGATAGTAAGTTATGGATATTCTAAGACTGTATGGTTTTTCAACTGAACGATTTTAAAGATCAAATACCATGTTATGTACTTACTTTGGTATAAATGAAGCGAAACATCAAGAAACTCATCTATTAATAAATAATAAGCAATAATCAAAGACTCAAATGAGTTCTAATTAAGTGAAAATAATGAACCGATGCTCTAAATACGATGACTTGAAGATCAGTCGGTTGCACCATGCTTTGATTACATGTTAACATCAAAGCGAACTGAGATGAATAATCGAAAATCAGTTGATCAAGTGCGTTGCTGCTGTTCCACCAAGACTAGAGGGACCCAGAATTTTATTAGCAATTTAACGACACTGTGCTAGTAGGACTCTTTGTGAAGGGCCACGACCGGAGAAGTACTACCACCATAACTATTTCTGCCGCAAAGCAGCCTTGCTGTGTTCCAGTTTGAAGGGTGTGGGTGCCGGTGTAATTACAGGCACATGAGACATTCCAACTTTGTCTGTGGGATGGCAATGCATTTGCAAAGCCTCTGGTATTGCAGATGTCTATAGGCAGCGGTGACCATTTATCATCAGGAGCTGTCGGCTTACTTGCCATCCAAAGATAATTTAAAAACAAAAAGATAGTTGTCTGGCTATTTGCTTATGTGACTATAATTATTATGATTGTAAACGCACCCCCGATACAGAGAAATTACTGCTTTTTCATTAATCAAATAATTCCTTATCGTAACACAAACCTGTCTTGAATAACCCAGCACCTACCGCCTACAGAAACAAAGACAAAACCTACGCATCTACGTTAAACTACAGTTAAACTAAACCGCAGATTAATTCCAAACCGGAATCGGTGCCGTCAGACTCGAACCGGTAATTAATAGAACAATGGACGCCTTATCAGTGACGTCATTATTATTACATAGTACATTATGTACAAGATATAAACAGCTTTGTTGTTGTAAGTCTTCTTAGCGAAACGTTATATTAATAATAATTAATGAGCTCTCTCTAAACGTTATCGAAGTTCAGGACAGTTACGAAAGTATAATAATAATGATAAAGTTGTGAATGTCGTGAAAACCCAGTATTTAAGGCATACAACAGACAAGCATTAGATTGTGGGTTCAAATCCGGAAAAGTTAAGTTTTTTTGCGCTAATATCTGGAACTACTAGCAGGATTGTAAAATATTTTTTATACATGATATCTAGATTCATGAGGAATAGTATAGGTTATATATCATCACGCTGCGACATACGAGTGAAGAGCAGTAACCAAAAACGTAACTTAACGCTGATGAAAATAACAACAAGGGAGACGTTGCAGGTAAAAGGTAGCCTAAATAAAACTGGGACTGGAGGAAAAAAATAACTGTGTATGGAGTTTTTGCCCATTCTTCTCCATACAAGGCTATCATTTGGAAAAGGCAACAAGATTCAATATTGATTTTTTCTAGTGAGAGACTTTTAAAAGCACGAATGATTTGATATTGATATCGTTTGTATGGTACACCGCTATTTTAATGAGCTCATCCTTATGTCCACCACCTCTCTCACCGCCAGCCGAAGACAGCCGAAGATATCCGAAGACGCTCGAACAGTTTTCTCTCTCTCTCCCTCTGTAGACTTGTTAGTTAACGGATCAAACACAAATTCCTTCGTTTCACTACGGTTGTATAGACCCGTCCTATTTGTGTAATTTTTCCAACCTCCTCTAAAAATTACGTGGCTTGAATTTCAAAGCTCGTTACACACAATTGTGCACTTTTTATTCATTTAAATGTTAATTCAACTCTTTCCATTTCAAAGGAATTATTTTGTACTACCTGTTGGCTCCTTAACTGTACGTTTCAATGTTGGCTCCTTTTTATGCTTCTTTGTTTGTAGACTTAACTTTAAAGAGTTTTGTAAGAATGGGTTATAAATATTATGCTTTTTATTAGACTGTAGTTAGTTGGGGAAGCTTTTTCTGTTTCATGGTTTACCTCAGAATGGTAAAACGACTTATTTTTTACAATTATTTATATTACGAAGTCTAAATAAATAATACAAAACCGCGGTAATGTTACCGAGTGGTTACTTCTTGTTGGTATGTTCCATACATACTATCATTTAAATATAGATTGAGAACCCACATTAGCTAGACCTGTATTATTTTAGATAGAGGAATATGCAATTAATACGCAATAGCTACTTGTTATTTTCAATACGAAAATTCGCTTTTTAGGCTTTTTATTGTACTCAATAATGTTCAGTGATGGCTGACTCGAAAATTTTTTTTTTCTTTCAAATCACATATTGATAGATAGAGGAGTAAGCAATGGTGTTTGTTGAAACGCCACTGCTTACTCCTCTATCTATCCTCAAAATGTGAGCCTTACTAAACTGACGTAGATATAGCGACCCTGAATTCTTGAACCGATAAGATATATCCCCGGCGAAAGCACATAAAATATTACATCCTTCTGACTGCCTCCATTTAGCCCCATTCGCGAACTCCCCAGCGACTACAAACAGTTCCTCTAATCACCTATAAAGAAGACAAGCAAAACATAAGCAATTCTCAATACTAGCAGGTAGAGCTTACAATAAATTATTCGCCAGAAATCCGAGCCATAGCAAATGGGCCGCCATTTTCTTCCAAATGACTCTCAATACAAAATCAATGACTTTTTACAGAATCCGAGACGATTCTGCTTCCTGTGCTTAGTTTGGTGTAATTTGTAAGAGGAAAGACGATTTTGTTTTCTCTGGACTTTATTTTGAGTAGAAAAAACCACCTTCTTTTACATAGATTGATATTCTAATCGAACCAATAAGTTTAATAGGCCAAAGAAATTTTGGCTTAAAAAAAATTGTCAAAAAATCATAATTTCTGGCACTTTCGATTCTCATTATATTTTCATTTTCTCTAGACATACTGGTTCGATTAGAAAAAATATTTTATTATCAGAAAGAACAGTTACACTATTACCAATTAATGTCATCGATTATATTTAACTTTCACGCAGACAACGACGCAGCTAGAAGATAGCAAGTTATATGTAAGTATAAATTATTACATACTGAATTATTCGTTGCTATACATTTAACGAATGCTCATTACCATTATCTGCCGTAACATGAAACACCATAATTACCTCCTGCGTCCCCTCCGCCGAGCCCACACTTGGGCCACTCAACATCGCCAACGAAAACCAAATGAACATCATTCAAAAAGCCCTTTGGGTCCTTAAATAAATCGCTTTATCGTATTTGTAGCATCAATTCGTTTAATAGCCGTACCTTGTGATTACAATTGGGTTTTTATGTTTAAAGACAACGTGAATAATGAGATAGATAGTACGCAAATTGTCTGAGAGTTAAGTGGGGGGTACGCCGGCCGAAATTACGCGACGGGACTTCTTCGTGCCTACCGAAAAAGATAGTTTTAACCGAGAGTAACCACCGACCCTTATAATACTTTGTGTGTTTCGCTTAGGAAAATTATTACGATAAGTTATTTCTATTGAAGAATGGAAACACGTAAATTACAATAGCGATAGATAGAAGAAATGGAGGAAGGCCAGCAGTTTGCCCAGCAGTAAGACAACACGGGTTAGTTGTAATATAATAATAATAATAAACGTTATTTTCGGTAGGGGTATCATAGCATCCAAATTATAGAAGAATATTGTAAAGTTATTATTTTGAAGATGTTAAGTAAACCATCCAATAATACGACTCTTTAAATAATTATTTTAATTATAGACTTTATTGATTCTTGCACATCTGTGCACTTAAAATTATTAATTTTATAATTTATCTTTATTTTGATAAAATGTTGGCTGTGTATGTGTGTGTTCAAGGTTACCTTTCATTCGAATGCAAAGTAAACATTGCAAGGAATAATAGTAATTTTTATCTTTAGCAATTAGTATGGGTAATTAATTAGAGTTCCATCGTCCGTATTGTTCAAACATTTTGGTTCCGTCTGGAAATGACTAACTATTTTTCTCATTTTCAGACGAATACTTTGATTTAGAATTCTAAGTAAATTTTAATTTATCTATATTGAGCTGGCTACCAATTAAACAAGAACTGCTGAAGCGTTTCGCATTAGCTGATTAATTCCAAGTGAAATTAGTGGGATAGGTTGAAGCAACAACGTAGGTACGCCACTAGTCTAATATCAATTAGTATTATAATGTAGTAGTAATTCAAATAAATTATTCTAGTATTTTATTTTCTAATTTATAGTCATTCATTTGAATATTTCAAAAACATCCTGGCGAGAGATGGCATCGGCTGCAGTTACCCTAACCCTAAGACTAGTGTATAATTTATTATTTTTACTTTCTATATCTTGACTTTTTTTATGTCAGTCGATGGCAAACAAGCCGACGGCCCACCTGGTGTTAAGTGGTCACCGCTGACTAAAGCCATCTGCAATACCAGACGTCTTGCAAATGCGTTGCCGTTCCAGAGACAAAGTCTCTTATATCTGAGGTCCCTGGAATCCAGGACATTTGGAAGACTTCTTAGGACACCAAGCGAAAATTATCCCTGCATACACTATGCAAACGGACAACACCTGGTCTAGGACTATTGCAAGACATGAAAACTAAAGATATTCGACTGTGGGTTCAAGAGGTTTGGCTACCAGAGACTATGGAGTAACTATGGCCCCTGCCTGACCAATGTTGGTATACACGTATAAAACGGCTGGGGGTGAATTGCACACTTCGTAATTAGGCCCTCAGATAAGGTTGTTGGCCCATATTCGTGACGTAGCGATAAGGGGGTAACTTATTTTCAGGTGCTTGAAGAGTGGACCAACAAACAGTTCGGCAGTGTGTTTAAAGTCTTTTAAAAACCTGTTTGATCTATTTAAAAGCCTGGCGGTAAAATAAAACAAAAAAAAAACTAAAAATAAAAATGGTTACACACTGCAGATAATAATTGTAAATTAATTTTATAACGTAGCGTACTTTTAAATATTTAAATTAATTAATTACACACATCTGTTTTTCACTCTTCCTGAACGTATTATGATCTCTTGTGTATAAATGGATGAGAAGGACCATTCTGTAGTCAGTCTGTTGAAGCTACTCAATTGGTAAGTAGACCGAACGAAATTCGTGTTTAAGTAGCATTTATGCATTATTGTAATATTTAACGTGCTGCTTCCCACAATTTAATTTATTTTTTGTTTTTCTTTTTATTTTGATTTATCTTTTTATACCATGTAATTTCAAAAACAATTTATTGTTGACAAACATGAAGATATTTAACATTGGATAAACCAGATTTTGTCGTTCCACGGAATTAATTTTAAGCTACTAATTAATAGTTTTCTGTGAGGAAGGTCGGGAATAGAAGAAAATTAATCTTTGTTCGTACACTCTCATTATCAATTCATACGCTTTACAGACATGGCTATCCCGAATGCATCGCTGAACACCAAAGGAAAAGTTAAAATCAAGTTAATATTGACTTTCTGGAACTAAGTTACAGCAGTTCCGGCAAGTACGAGTACATACCGACCGGTGAGTGTAAGTTACATCAAAGAAACCAATATTTTGTTTTTCTCTTCGACATGTTTTACTTCCAAAAGTAGCAATGTTGAGACTTACACCCCGGTTGCCGTGGGGGCGCTAAATACTTCGGGGTTTCTTCCAAGATCATTTTCAGCATCGACTTCATGTCGTGGGCTGCTCACAAGTATCAACATACCTGTGTTCATCAGTCCTCCTGTAAGGCTTGGTGATTGTAGCCGTATTATAATCTAAACTAATATTATAAAGTTTGCCTGTGATCTCTGGAAGTATCCATAGGTAAGTGGCCATTGGTTATGCTTTACGATAATCCATCACTAAAATATGGACACAGTCGTGTTCTGAGGCTAACAACTACATAGCCTACATAAAGTGACTAAGCCGGCATTATGCTTTTGCAAGAGAATGACTAAATTGTACATTTCAGATAAAAGTTATCTGCTAAACTATAAATCTTCATGATGAGCGGTGACTTCAAATGTTCTGACGTTGCAAACAAGCTCTGGAGGATTGTCAGCAGACCAGCAGGACTATCTCTGTGATCGAAGTTGGCAGATACTACTCGCTGAGGCATGTATTCAAATATTCAAGTTGGATTTTCATTTTGTTATCTTCATAATCGTCATCATCTTGTTGACTGTTTCTTTTCCTATATACTTTTGAGGTTTATGTAGGATCAGTGAAGGAAAATATTTAATGTTATGCAGAAACCTGGACTTGTATGTAATTAATGTGGTGATCATGATTATGACTTCTTTCTCTGTATGAGAATAGGCCTTTGTCGTAGTCCTGTAGTGGGACATTATCAGGCTGCCATTATTATTCTTATTTAAGAAACAATAACGTTTGATCCCCAGATCAAATACAAGGTTCCTGCTGCAGACTCGGTCAGATCATCGTCAATTGACGGCAACACGGCGCGAACCCTAGGGTGGGCTGACACGAGTCCACACAACAAGTCTACTAGACCACTGGTCTTCTAGCACTTCACCTGTGCCAGCCGTTAGCGCCGCATCTCACATGATACACGTTAAATGTTCCTCGTAGCAGTCTCAAGGAATCCTTCGACTGTTGGAGGTCGCTTATCTTAAGGCTATCATACATGATCAGTTAGATCTGTTAGTTATACTAGTAGAGCTCTTTGTGAAGGAGCTCGTCCGGGAAGTACTACCACCATACCTATTTCATATTTGAAGGGTATGGGTGCCGGTGTAATTACAAGCACATGAGACATTTCAGCTTTGTCTCTGGGATGGCAACACAAGTCCTCTGGTATTGCAGATGTGTATAGGCAGCGGTGACCAGTTAACTTTAGGTGGGCCTAAAAAAAAACCTTCAGTTTCGATTTATCTATCAGAAAATGGTCCAGTATAATATAAAACGTGTCATCATCATCTCTGAGTGATAGGTACTTGTAACATAGCTGGTAGTCTGTCGGCATTTTGTGAATGTTAAAGGAGTTGACCCCGCCGTAGGATCTGGAGGCGCTGGTCCTCGCGCGCCTGTACGAGTGGCGCGTGGAGGTACTAGGCCGGGGGGAGAGTCCGCCACCGCGGCAAATTGCCGCTCGGCGGGCCGACCTCCGGCTCGATCTCATGGCGACATGGACACAGCGACTGTCGCAACCTCGTGCTGGGCACGCTTTAATAGAGACGGTAAGTCCCCTCTTTGAGGAGTGGCTGGAGAGGCGCCACGGCGCCCTCACCTTCCGCCTGACGCAGGTCCTCACCGGACACGGGTGTTTCGGGAGGTACCTGCACCTCATCGGGCGGGAGGAAACGTCCTGGTGTCACCATTGTGTGGATCGCCCCGAGGACACGGTGGAGCACACCGTGGCAATTTGCCCCGCTTGGGCGGAGCATCGCCGAGTCCTCGTGGCGGCCATCGGCGGCGGCGAACTCTCGCGTCCGGCCCTGGTGCAAGCCATGGTCCGGAGCGAGAGGGAATGGGATGCATTCGCCTCCTGCGAGGCAGTAATGCTTGAGAAGGAGGCGGCGGGACGGTTGAGACAGCGGTTCTCCCGTCCCAGCCGCCGCGGTAGACGCTCCGGACGTCGGGAGCCGCGAGACGACTCCCGGCCACCGTAGACACGGGCCTGTGGACGGTGAGCAATGGGTAGCTCACCGTCCTTACGTTGCATAACGACAGGCCGTGTCGACGGCGCGTTCGTGTTCCACGCGCGCCTCAAAGAGATGTCAGCAAAAGGAAGGGGCCACTGAGGGCCGATGCCTGCCGGGGCTGCGGGTTATTCGCAAGAGATACCGCGCGCCCGGAACGCAAAGGGCACAAGAAGGAACATGGGTGGGTTTTAGTCAGTAAAAGTCTGACACTCCCTCCCGCCCCGCCCAGGGCGGAAGAAGTTATTTGATGATTTCCCACACACCAAAAAAAAAAAAAAGGAGTTGACCCACTGTATGTAAAATATGCTTCTAGTTTGAGCACTTTGGCTCGGATTGTTAGAAGTTTTTTTTTATTCTTATCTATTGTGTTGAGTTCTGAATCAAAACTTGTTGTTTTCTGATTTCGATACCTATGTTCTCAAAACTTATGTTGCTCAATTTTAATAAATATAGTAGTATATAGGATATAGGATATGTAGTATATATAATCGTGATATTTTTTTTGAATTTTATTTCCCTCATGCCTTTTTGTCAACGGCTATCTTATACTAGGCATTTTTAAAAGAAGATTATTTTATTTCGTTATATTTCGATCTGCCTCGTTAGCACAGTGGTCCAAAGTGCGACTGTTGCGCTAGAGGTCTCGGGTTCGGTACCCAGGTCAAGCAAAGTGTTATTGGGTTTTTCTATGAAATTCTCAGTAGCTCGGAGTTAGGATTTGTGCCCAGTTAATGGCAATAAGCTCGCCCCCCTACATGAGACTCAAACATACCGGCGAACTGTAGGTGTACATTGGTACACCTCTGCCTAACCCTTTGGGGAATCCAGGCGTAATGGTATGTTAAAATGTTATGTAAAACTGCCTACTTAAAAGAACACTAACTTTTAGCAACGATCCCTGGCCTGCTGATGCCAAATTCGAGATTTTTTCACCTCACTCCTGGTACCTATATACTAACTGGTACATTAAAAGCTCTGACTTGAAGCTGATGGCTTTAAGTTTAAAGGACTTCAACAAGTCAAGTCAAAGCAATCATTTCAATTAGATAATTTACAGACACTTTTGAATTGTCAGTCATTGTCAGGCAATTATGCTAGAGAAGGCGATGGTGGGACGGTTGAACCAGAAAGTCTCCCGTCCAAACCGCCGCGTCTGGAGCCGCGAGACAACTCCCGACCACCGTAGACGCGGGGCCTGTGGACGGTGAGCAATGGGTAGCTCGTAACGCATCGTACGTTGCATAACGACAGGCCATGTCGGCAGCGCGTTCGTGTTCGTGTTCGCCTCAAAGAGATATCAGCAAATTTTGAAGGGGCCACTCAGGGCTGATGCCTGCCGGGGCTGCAGGTTGTTCGTAAGAGATACCGCGCCCCCGGAACGCAAAGGTCACAAGAAGGAACATGGATGGGTTTTAGTCAGTAAAAGTTTGACACTCCCTCCCGCCCCGCCCGGGGCGGGGGAAGTTATTTGATGATTTCCCACACGTAAAAAAAAGAGGTGTTGAATGTCTTACTTTGAGAGTGTCAATGCGAGTCTTGTTGAAACCGGGCTGTGTGAACATGCTGCCAGAGACGAGTAGTTCTGGGAGTCCTATGCATTAGGCACTATAACGAGGTTTTTCGACTTCGTTGGTACCAATGCGATTGGTTCCGTTCTCGACAGCAGGTTGAGAGTGAGAGGAGTGCACTCCGGGTGGCAATAACAATGCTACGCTGTTGATGATAGCTGACCGCGCGGCTCACTTTATTCTCAACGAATAGGGTATCTGTTTATAAACTGAACTTACTCGGAAATGGTTCGCAGATATTTTGTCAACTAAGAAAAGAGTTAAGACATATTCCTACCATTGTAGAACATTAAAACATAATTGCAATAAAATTGTCTTTTACTTAAACAATGCATTAAAATTTATTTTACTTTAAACCCTCAAATAGCTTTATTGAAATCTAGATAAAATTTGGATTTAGAACCCTGAAAATTAAATAGATTTCATCAGCACCTGCTATCACTATTAACTTAGGCCATGTTGTCTCAGACAATAACTTTACTATCAACTGGAGACAAGTACAGACTCCGACCTGCTACTAAAAATTCCTAATGGAAAATCTCATTTGCTTGACCTGGGAATCCAATTTAGGTCCTCGTGCAACAGTGCCTAGCGCTTGCAACCACCAGACCAACAAGACTATCATAGTCCATACAAATAAATAAAATTAAAGTATCAAAATAAATGCATTTAAAAATTTTCGGTCAAAGATCTATGAATGACACCACTACGTATCACTACCATACTTGTAAACTCCGGGCTGCTACTGAGAAATTACTTAATACTAATACCCAACAAAACTTCGCACGACATGGAAATCGAACCCAGAACCCCACGCTCAGCTGTGTCCATCAGACATAGCGACAGCGTCAGTGACCGCGTGGCAGGGCAATAACTTAACAAAAGTAAGCATTTTCAAATTAGTAAGTAGATAATATGGTATTCATTACATGAAACATATTAAAAACTCTTCTGGTAGCATCTTACGAGTATATGGCATTACATTGAAAGTTATAGATAGCTATTAAGAATGTGAAACTATAATAGAAGGTTAAAGGAATTAAGAGAAAGAGAGGGAAGGTCGCCTGGAGGGGGCGTAACGCCTTTTCCTTACATAACGATTGTCTTGTCTGCCAGTCAACTCCTACCGCAAGCGTGTTAAGGAGCTTAGTTCCGAAAGAGCTTTTACAAAAACGAAGGTGTATATCTGATCTTCACAAAAATATGAGACCATAGCAGGAGTATACCTACTCTTTCAAATGTAAATGTGTAACACAAATCGCCCCAGAAATGTATATGAAATAAAATGAGAAAAAAAATCTCCTCGAGTACATAACCCCCTCTTTTTTTGTAGCCGGTTAATAAAAGGAAGGCATAAAGTGTCATTTGATAGTAAACACAAGTGTAATATTGTTTTAGTTTAAGACAGAAAAAGTGCCTCATCATTCTCAATATTTAATCACTGAATACAATTAAAATTATAAGACTGAAATGCAAAGGAGTGTGTCGTAAAACTACTGGAAATCGTAATTCTTAAATCTTCCTGATATCTAAAGGCACGTTCGAAATCTTAATATCTTTGACAGATTGGAAGAGATTAGATTGCAATTGTTTTAAAAAAAAATATATTATAAAATTGGTTGGCGCAGTGGCTGCGTGATTGATTACTACGCTGCGTGTCGCGTGGTCGATTCCCGCACGGAACAAAAATTTGTATGGCTTACTGGTAGTTGTTCCGGGTCTGGCTGTTTGTGTATGTAAGTACTTTATTATGTATTTATACACGCACCTACGATATAGGAAAAAATCCTAATGTGTTCATTGTTTTTTATTTTCAATGGCCCATCTCAACTAAAACACGAGTAAATAAGTATGTACTCGTACTTGCAGGTCGATGAACTTTTAAGCCATTTATGTATGTCGTTCTAAAAGTTCGCGTAGGTATGTACTTTACGTACAAGGCTGAACAAGATAGTCCAGCCTAAATAACTACGTGTAGTGGCGGCCCAGGTTGCCGCTCTACACATATTTATCTAAGTCTCGCATCTCAGGGAGGTTTTATTAATCTTTCCGTTTTTTAATAGGATTCTATCCGAATATACGAAAGAGAGTTTTTTGTTCGTTTGTTTTTTCTAAAACTGCTAAATGGATTGGAAAAAAAGGGTGTATGATAGCCAGATTCATAAGGAATACAATAGGCTATATAACGTCATGCTGCGACATGCGGGAGCGGAGTAGTAACCAAACACGTAACTTGCTGCGCATGAAAAATAAAATATTTATCCATATTTGATACTTACGCCATTACTGTCATACTAAACATTCAAAATAATAATAATAATAAATAAAATGATCAAAACCTAGTCGCAATCTCATCGCAGCGACAATTAATGTCAAAATAGTGTCAATTAAAAAAAAATCATTGTTTCAGTTGGAAAATAACAGGTACCTACAAAAATATATATACTTTAAGTACCTACACTGAATTATTTCAACAAGAAAAAGAAAACAAGTTTTTTTAAGAATAGAATCCTGAAGTTAAAGGTACTTGATTTGTATTTTTTTTGTGCCAAATTTTACTCACCATTAGTAAATTCTTAAATCGACCTAAGTTCAGGGCATTACAGTAACATAACTTCTATATAATATCAAGAGACAATAACAATGATCAAATTATTTACATGCCAAACTGAAAATAAGATAAAAATATAAAAACAGCCTCACAGTTGTTTAATTATTTGTAATAAGGGAAGCTGGGGCTAATCCGATCCTTCCGATTAATTTAAGCCACGTGGTTAAGAAAAAAAGAAATTGCGGGTAACATTGAATTGCCGTTCGTCAAATCATCCGGTTATCAGCTGTTGACACTTCATAATATCGTAAGTTGAAAACTAAAATATTTTTATTTTTGTCATAAAATCCAATATTCCCCAATCTCCTCTACCAATAATCGCTCCCAAGATAGTATATAACAGAGACGGTTAAAATAATTTCAATAATTATCTCATCTCCAGCCACGCCAACTCTTTAGGTAAGTCATTATTTAAAAATTAACTGTTTTTTTTTTTCAAAATTGTATTTAGCTTTCTATTTTATTGTAGTATTTTGTGTTACATCTGCCCTATAATGTATGTCAGCTAGCTGTCGCGTCTTCTTGCCTGACAACTATATTATCTGGTTCGTTTCTATTAGAAATGTTTCTTGTATCCTATAATTTTCGTTTACTGGCGTGACATGTTTTACATTAAGCATTCATTGCCATTTTTTTGATTCCTTTATCTCTGTTTTGCTCAGTGAGCAGCGGAAAGGGCAATTGCTCCGGGTCTCATATCACCGTTTTGTCCAATAAATTATTTTGTTCCTCACACTTTCCGGATCGGGCTAAACAAAAAATACTCAGTCTCTGATCTCTGACGGTAATATTAGCATGACTGTCCACAGAGCTAGAGGAAGACTTTTTCAGTCTTCAGAACAGAATACAATAGAATACTCTTCAGTGACTAACACAATGCAAGGAATTATAAAAAAAAACTTTTTTTTAATACTTTGTTGGTTTTCCAGCAATGGCGGACGCGGCTACTGCTCTAGCAACTATCCAGTCTATGCAAATAGCACTACAGCTCTTACAGACCCTTGAACCTACTGCGTGGCAATTTCCACCTAAATATTCCATAAACGGTATGACAAGCATAACATAATGTATCAAATAAGCAGAGGAGACAGCATTCACACATGTTTCAAATTAAAGACTTTTAGGCTCGTAAATTGCATTTTCGTAGTAATCATAATATCCATACTGTTCACATCTAAATGTTCATACTTTACTTCATTATTTGCTTTTGTTTCGCAGATGACGATTGCTTCGATTTTATTGTGGTGGGTGGCGGCTCGGCAGGGTCCGTCATCGCTAGCAGACTCACAGAAAATGAAAACGTCAAAGTGTTGCTGATAGAAGCAGGAGGATTCCCGCCCCTCGAGTCCAGTGTAACAAAATATCTCTTAAATAACTTACGACTGCCAATTACTATTATTTATAACGATTGTTGGACACATTTAAAATGAACTGTAAAATATGAAAATATGCTAATCCTATTTATCTTTGCAGTTTCCCGCCTGGTTCACGCTGCTGGCTCGCTCAAAGTACGATCACAATATAACATCGGTGAACGACGGCATAACGGCGCAGAATCTGCAGGGCAATGCTGTCACCATGGTGCAAGGCAAGATGCTCGGTGGCAGTAGCGGTCTCCACCACATGATGCATACGAATGGGGATCCTGAGGACTACAACCAATGGGCAAAAAAGGTTGGCGATGATAGATGGGCCTTCGAGAACATTCAGCAGTATCTCAAGAAAATGGAGACGTTGATACATCCAGAGCTTCTCACAACAGATGACTTAAGATTCCATGGTACTGATGGTCCATTGAAGGTTGGCAAAGACACATACTATTCCAATCAAAAATACTTAGATGCATTCAAGGAGCTGGGACACAACATCATTTCGGATATCAACTCGCAGATTCCAGCTAAAGGATACGGCGAAAATCTGTTCGAAATCGCTAATGAAATCCGCCAGAGCAGCGCATTAGGATACTTAGGCCGGGCTAAAAACCGCTCCAACCTATATCTTTCATTATTCACTACGGCCACAAAGATCTTGTTTGATGGTAACAAAGCCATTGGAGTTCAGGTAACTACCTCCAGCGGTGAAACGGTCCAGGTGTTTGCGAACAAAGAAGTGATCGTATCTGCTGGAGCCATCAATACACCCAAACTCCTTATGTTGTCTGGTATCGGACCGCAAGAGCATCTTAAATCAGTAGGTATCGATGTGATCGCAAATCTGCCAGTCGGCCAGAACTTTCAGGACCATGCGTGTGCGTCGATAGTATATCAGATGGGCGGGTGTGACGCGACCACACCCGCTGCTAACCCACACAAGTTCCCAGCACCGTCCTTCAACGGGTATGTGTCACTTGATACCTCAACCCCTTACGCAGACTATGATACAATCAATTTGGAGTTCCAATGTGGTTCGAGTGACCTTCTGCAGCTAAGCGTTAACATGTTTAGCTACTCTTTCAATATCTCTGATACTTTCTTTGAAGCTAGCAAAGATAGAAAGACGCTGTATACTTTACTAGGTATATTGATGCCGAAATCCCGCGGCCACATTCTTTTGAAGAGTAGCAATCCAGAAGATGATCCTCTGGTGTATACAGGCATGTTTAGCAATGAAGAAGACATTGATTTGATAGCCAGAGCGTTCATGGACCATAACAGAATTTTGGATACGACTTACTTTAAAAAAGTAAATGCTACCGTAGTTGATGTTGGTGTATGTAAAGACAAGGAGAGTGGGTCCTACGAGTACTGGAGGTGCTATGCAGTCGCCATGTCTGCGACTATGTGGCACTACGCTGGTACCTGCGCTATGGGTGACGTGCTGGACAGCAGGCTGCGGGTGTTGGATGTGGAGTCACTGCGGGTGGTGGACGCGTCATCGATGCCGACGGTTATTCGAGGCAAGTTATACGCAGGAGTGATGATGGTGGCGGAACACGGCGCTGACATTATCCGCACCGATTGGGGTATTTAATTGATTCCTAAACATTGTCTTTTTTTGGATTTTGGTCAAGTTGCAAACTGAGTAGTAAGTTAGAAATTTTATATAAATGTTACTTGTTTTTTTATTTCAATAAAGTTTCTTATTATTGACACTCTTTGTTTAAGTTATTAATTTCAATAGTTCATGTAAACCATAACCCCTGAAACGCCAGAATCGATGTTACGAGACTCGTCATAGAGGGTTATAGGTAAAAAGACGAAAGATTTTTCGTTTATTTGTGCTCAATAAGCTCACCTATAGGTAGCTACATTATTTTTGAGTAACATAAACTATATATCATCTCGCTATAGCCCTCGGGAGCTAAGCAATAACCAAAGACGTAACTTAACGCAGGTGAAATAAGCCACGCGGACGAAGTCGTGGGTAGAAGCTGGTATGAAATAAAGCGAAATTTCAACTAGGTACCTCATAAGAAGCTTAATCACACAAAAACCCAAACATACATCGTAAGTGCAAAGGAAAGAACTAAAACGTGGAACACAAACTAAGTAACATTTAAACCTTTTTAAAGTGGAACTAATACAACGAGCAAAAGATTCGCAACGTTCATCTAGTCTATTGTTTAATTAAATGTACGTTCAAAAGAAAAAGAAAGAATATTTCTTACACTAGTTCACCCGCGAATTTGTTTTTTTATTGTTAACCTCTTTGGATGGCAAATAAAGCCATCGGTCCACCAGATGCTAGGTAATCACCTCTGCTGTACCAGAAGCCTTGCAAATACGTTGCCATCCCAGAGACAAAGTTGAAGTGTGTCATATGCCTTTAATTACACCGGCACCCATACCCTTCAAACCAAAACACAGCAGCGCTGAAATAGATATGGTAGTAGTTTCCCTGGACGAGCTCCTTCGCAAAGAGCTCTACGTCTACAAAAAAAATCCGCAATAAAAATAAAGGAAACATACAAAAAACCCTTATCTTTAAGAGAAACTCATAAAAAGACAGAGATGCAGTCGTAATGAAAGTTATGTAGGTCAACGTAACGGCTCTAGCGCCTATCTATCTGATACGAGCACGTTTTAATTTCAGGTGAAAACTGAAAATAATACGCCTTAGTTGCGTAACTTCATGTATTGCATCAAGTTTAGTGTAGGCGTTTGTTAAACCTACTATTCATTTATTTATTTATATTTAAACCGGGTGACTTAAATTCGAGTACAGCTCTTTGTGAAGGAGCTCGTCCGGGGAACTACTACCATCGTACCTAATCCTGCCGCAAAGCAGCGTTGCTGTGTTCCAGTTTGAAGGGTATGTGTGCCGGTGTAATTACAGGCATATGAGACATTTTAACTTTTTCTCTGGGATGACAACACATTTGCAAGGCCTTTGGTATTGCATATATAAGTATAGGTAGCGGTATAGGCAGCGGTGATCACTTAATATCAGGTGCGTCGGCTTGTATGCCGCCCAATGATAAAAAAAAGATTATTGTTAATTAATAATAAACTCAAAACGGTACAAATAGAGTCAAAATTTGTGTACAACATATAATCACGTGCAGCAATTATTGTCTTGCACGCAATTACACAATTTTCAGCTCTATTTGTGTTACTTTTTAGTTCATTATTAATTAACAAATGAAGAACGGCTTAAACAAATTTTAACTTTGTCTGCGTTGACCGTTATATTAAAATATTCTACAATGCTGCATTACGAACCTTTAAAACTGAAAACTGAAATGTGTTGGGAAATCAAACACTAAAAAACAAGGGTCATTGCAAAGTTCTCACTTTTTAGGGTTCCATATGCATAAAGTGCCACATAGCACCCTATTACTAAAACTCCGCTGACTGCCCGTCCGTTCACCCCCCTGTTCTATCAGAGGGCTGTATATTTTGAACTATGATAAGTAGACACTAGAAATTATAGCCGCTAAAACAACAAAATTCAATACTAAAAGTAAAACCAAATTTAAAATGTAAGGAGTCAAACAAGTTTCCAAATTTGTTCTACAGAGTCACCGCGGCCCTGGAACGCACACGGCATTATGAGGAACACGAATACCTTTAGTCAGTAAGAGTCTGACACTCCCTTTCGCTGCGCCCATAGCGGAAGAAGTTATACAAAAAACATGATCTTGATGTAGTGTTAAATATTGTACGGTGATGGTACTGTACTGATGTAAGTACAATGTTTGCGTATTGAAGTTGTAAATGATCTTTTTTTGACACGTGGACAGAGAATTGTGACCAAAACCGGAAATACGTATCTCTCATGATAAATACAGCTGTTTCTATTATAACTGTGTTTTATTAACCATTACATACAGTTACATGACTCGACCTTGTGTACCAACGTAACGGTAATGTGCCATACCGTAGGTTAATATGTCGTTTGTTTTATTAATGTTTCGTTAATGTCAGGGGAAGTAATTATCGCTGCTTTGTTGATTGCGGACCAAGGTAGAAAAAATCGGCCAAGAGACGGCCGAACTCGCAAACTAAAGGTTCTGTACCACCCATTTTAGGACTATACTAGCTCTGCTCGCGACTTTGTCCCGTAGTTTATTCGCCCGCATTAGGTTACGTCTTTGTTTCGCTCCGCAACTATAACTCACAGCCTGTATATAGCCTTCCTCTATAAATTGACTATCCAACACAAAAATAATTTTTAAATTCTAACCAGTAGTTCCTGAGATTAGCGCGTTTAATCAACCAAACAAACAAACTCTTCAGCTTTATAATATTAAGTATAGATTATAGCCTCACTGTCACAAACACAAAGGGTGCTGACGGAACCCTATTACTAAGCCTTTCTAGTCTGTGAGTCTATAAGTCACAGGGATACATCTTCGTAACAGGTAACTTAATAAACATTTCAAAGTACCAGTAATATATTTACTTTACTGAAAGTGTTGCGTTTTGCATATTAATTAATTTCATATTTACAGAGGTGAATAATTACGTACCTATGTGTTACACAATTTTGTGGTACCATTATGCAATGCCTGGATAGTTACTGGAGGGACTCCGGCTAGGTTAGCCATATCCAACCTTATTTAACTAGTTTCTATTCCTATGAGATAAACCCTGTTCTAAATTAGAAATAAGGACTTGACAGGTCGCCACGAGGGCCGGCTGACGGGTCTACGTTAAAGAGTATAATTAGCTCAATATACGAAGTAATTTGTGTTTCCGTCAAGTAGATTAGACCCCCGGCATGGTGACCAAGTCGCAGTGAGCATGGTGCCATACAGGCCAACTTATTTATTTATTTAAACTTTATGCAACAATGGACACAGGCGGACTGAACGCTGCAGGAGTTACCATTAGCTGTTCTATTTTATGTTTCAAAACAAATAAATTAAACAAAGAAAAAGAAGGAGAGTAAGGAAGTTAAGAAAGAGGAGGAAATAATTATGTATTTACTTGAGTTGTACGAAGTCATCAGCATTGATAGAATGACGTAAGTAAAAAAAGTGTCTGTCTGTAATAGTATGTAATTACTCTACGTAATAGTAAGCAGCTGAGTAAATAAGGTGGGAGGTGAGGGAGACATGCAACGTTCCTGTAATGTTAGCGCCTAATAGTCTTACAACTTACTCTATGCTTGTATCTGACCAATGGAAGAAACCATAAGAAATCATCCAATCATCAGCCGGAGTTGGTAAGTAGCCAACAATATGGTGGACGTACCCTTTCAAAATATTCCTATAATAATCGACTTCTTAATTGAAGTCCCACACTGGACTCTATGCTACACTATACCTACGTAACATCTTATTAATTAAAGCATTGTCGTAATTGGTGGCCATATTGAGAAAACATATGTTATTTTAAACCAAGGTGCCACTTTTGCCGGTTTCACTTAAAAATTGTATACAAGTTGGTGTTATTTTCTAATAATATTCACCTAACAAAGTTTATAACTGTTGAACAAGACGGTTTCTTTTTCTTGTCTTTGCTTTTGGTATCTCTCGGAATAGGTCTATCACACGAACATGGGATATCTTTGGGAAGCACAGCGATGCATTGCTGACGTAGTGGAATGCTATTATTAGGATTTTGATACAATCAATTCAAATCATATCAACTCTTACACTGCAAATCGTATCACAAAATTAAATAAACAATAATTCTGTTTTGTTCAATATTTAATTTAAATATTCAATATTTAATGTAAGAGATACCGCGCCCCCGGAACGGAAAGGGCACAAGAAGGAACATGGATATGTTTTAGTCAGTAAAAGTGTGACACCAGGGCGGGGGAGGTCAATTGATGATTTAAAAAAAAAGGCACGCAATGCTGATCTAGTACATTTAACATGCTAATTAGTAATTTTTGCTATTAATTTTGTTTTTTTTTCTTTTATGTTATATACGTCTTGGGTTACTGTTCCACTATCTACGGTTTCAGCGTGAAGTTATATGTAACTTCACGCTGGGCACGCCTTAATAGAGGCGGTAAGTCCCCTCTTTGAGGAGTGGCTGGAGAGGCGCCACTCACGGCGCCCTCACCTACCGCCTGACGCAGGTCCTCACCGGACACGGGTGTTTCGGGAGGTTCCTGCACCTCATCGGGCGGGAGGAAACGTCCGGGTGTCACCATTGTGTGGATCGCCCCGAGGACACGGTGGAGCACACCGTGGCGGTATGCCCCGCTTGGGCGGAGCATCGCCGAGTCCTCGTGGCGGCCATCGGCGGCGGCGAACTCTCGCGTCCGGCCCTGGTGCAAGCCATGGTCCGGAGCGAGAGGGAATGGGATGCAGTCGCCTCCTTCTGCGAGGCAGTAATGCTTGAGAAGGAGGCGGCGGGACGGTTGAGACAGCGGTTCTCCCGTCCCAGCCGCCGCGGTAGACGCTCCGGACGTCGGGAGCCGCGAGACGACTCCCGGCCACCGTAGATACTGGCCTGTGGACGGTGAGCAATGGGTAGCTCACCGTCCTTACGTTGCATAACGACAGGCCGTGTCGACGGCGCGTTCGTGTTCCACGCGCGCCTCAAAGAGATGTCAGCAAAAGGAAGGGGCCACTGAGGGCCGATGCCTGCCGGGGCTGCGGGTTGTTCGCAAGAGATACCGCGCCCCCGGAACGCAAAGGGCACAAGAAGGAACATGGGTGGGTTTTAGTCAGTAAAAGTCTGACACTCCCTCCCGCCCCGCCCAGGGCGGGAGAAGTTATTTGATGATTTCCCACCCACCAAAAAAAAAAAAAAAAAAAAAAAAGGCTATAGCCTATACTATTTCTCAAGAATCTGGTTATCATATACACAAAGATTTTTTCCAATTCGACTGATAGTTCCAGATAAAAGCGCATTTAAATAAACAAAAAAGCTCTTCAACTTTATTATATTTGTACGGAAAAATACTTAAAATAATAATCACCCTGTAGATATTTAAACCAACAAGTAAAGTGTAAACAATGAAATGTATATAAAAACAATTGTAACAGTTATCCCCGCAAAGCCCCCGCACACACGTCTGGGAATGCACGTGAGTCAACATCTAATACTTGTATCTAATTATTTCATGCATTTTCACATTATACTGGCTTCAACTTGTCAATAAACAAGTGATTTTGGTTATTATATCATTGCATCTTTGTACTATTCAGAGAACTTACAAAAGTCGTGCTCCATACAAACCAGTCTGGTCCTATCGTAGCCATAGTTTCCCATCAAATAACCTAATTTCAAAATTATATGTAAGTCAAAGTCAAAATCGACGGGACGGGTAATTGTCTAACCACAAGCCTAAATATCAGTGCCCTTAACCTTACGTTATCAAGTTTAATTACTTATTGGCAAAAATATGACTAGTTTGTCTAAAGATGCGTCTGCAGTCTCTAGCGGTTATGAATAAAGCTAATATCATATCAATACAATATTTACCAATTACAGTTTAATTTAAAGATATAGATGAGACTGAGATTAAGATGCAATCGTTCTTGCTCGGATCAGTAAAATAATTGGATTCAAGACAAATTCGAATAAGAAATTCGTGTATCCCATACCATTCGTGTATCCCATACCATTCTTGGTTTAATTTTATATGACGATCATAATTATTATTACCCCTTGATATATACATTTCCGATGTATTGTACGTAAGTTCTAAAACAGATATAAAGTTTCTTATAAACCTGCTACAGGAAGGAGGTATGATAGCCCATTTGTAAGATAACTCGGCAAATGTAGCATGTCACTGTTTGTGGATAAGTAACTACTTACATAGTCTTGTACATCAACGCAGTCTTTAAAAAAAAAGAAACTAAAACTATACGCCATCAGATAATAAATATGTTACCATTCCTGCTGCTACAGTGACGTCATCATTCAGAGAAGACAACAAGAACGAAGAAGATTATTGTAGAAGCAGCGCTCATTGCAGCCACATGATGCACGTACGTCTCTGAGCACCGCACGTGTATCATGTGGTTGAAACCAGCCTGCTGCAGCCACCAGGAGCGCAAGGAAATGAAGAGCTCTTTGTTTTGTTAACCGCGGCATCACTGAGAGATACCTGGTCAATTTAAATTGTCAATAATTCTGTCTAAAAAGATTGTAGAATTATATTTATCTGCATTCAATTTGATGGCACGTTTAGCGCTAAGCGATTGGCTGCGGTGCTGTTATGTAGCCTACAGGTAGTTGTTCAGGGTAACCTACCATACAAAAGAAATTCAAGTGTGGGGAAAAAACAAATCAATTTCCCGGGAAGGCAGCGATAACTGTTGTTATTATAATTCTGTTCTGTTAAAATGTTTGTGTTCTTCTGATGGGAAAAATGTTTCTTCATATATAGGAAAATCTTGTTCATTAGGTGTGTGTATTTGTGTAGGTGATTTTGTGATGTGGAGTCGCTAGTTTTATTACCAACTTTTTCCTACACGATAGTGATTTGATTGTTTTTCTGTGCTGTAACAACACCCATGATCACAATAATGACAATACAAAGAGTAAAAACTACGTGAATTCGTCTGACACGCTACATATAATACTAACAGTTTTTATAATATTTAACAAGAAAATGTATATGACACGATACTAATTTATTTATCCAACGATAAGACAGCTTTCCCATGAACATTAAAACAACTAATAAGACTATACCTCATCTCTCCGTACAACAGAGCTATCGTTTAGCAAAAACCGCTCGCTTGGTGTCACAGTCGGCTGGCCTAGGTTCAGTGAACCAAAATGAACCTAAGGTCATGTAGAGACTTTAAAAACAATAGCAAGAAAAATTCCCACGATTGTTTAAACAAACACACCTATAATTCCAATCGAAAATCAACCTCAATCTTCAAATCATAAAGTTCATGTTTCTGTATCAATGTATCTGTTATCTGCTTAAGCAATTATAGGCCGTTTGTTGTTGCCAATATAGAGTAAATTCGTTTGAAAGTTGGTTGTAAGACAAGCAGGTTACCGCGTTCTCATAAGAATTATTATGCTAGATTGTTAAAAAGTTGTCTCGTTGAAAAGACGAAGTAAAAATGATGTGAGGAGAAACTTCGCAGACATCGTTTGTTAGGCTTAAGATGTACCTACAGCTGTGTAGTACATAGGTTGATTGTGGTTAAGGGTCACGCAGACTGTCTGGGCCCTTAATTACCCAAGTTGTTTCCACAGAATGTCGACGAGAATAATAATTATAGACTAGGAGTTTTTCAAATGGGACTTTAGGGCGAAATTTCAAATTGAGAGATAGAGTTAATTGGTCAAAGGATTTTTGAGATTCATTGTATATGGATCTACAACTAACTATACTTCAGTGTGGGTATTGTCGCTGAAGTTCCGTCTCAGGTGTTTGATTTTCTGTCACCTCAATTGCAATCTTTATATAACGGTTGTAAAAATGCACTTAAGTATCGTTACAGTTACGTTTATTGTTCCCATCATTGCAAACATTATTTTGTTCTGTACCATACCCATTTTGATCTTCAATATCATGTTCCTAACATGATATTGAAGATCAAAAACTTTTGCTCCAAGGTGCTTAGCTTGATGTTTTGTTTATTGTCAGCCAAGCGTCGAGCCACTAATGCTACCTTTTCAGTACCATCTGCTAGATATCTCATAGCACAGTTTATTAATTACATTAGGTCCTCTAGTAAGCACACGTCAAGAGCAGCAGGGATTAATTTTAAATGTTCCCTCATTCGGAAAATTACACAATTCCAGGTTGAAGTAATTCATAAACGCTGGAACAGTATGTTTGCTAACACATTTGTGCAGTATATCCCCTGCACTCTCAGCTAGTCTCCATTAAAATTGGCCGCTGTAGCCGAAATTCGGTCGGAAGAATATTATTATTACTGTCTGTTCAACATCATGTAAAGTTAAAAAATAAAACAACTGCATTATTGAAACAGCCAGTGGCTTCCAAAACCACGTCATACACAAAGAAGTGGGGGGGAGGTTCATAAAGATACAAAACACTGACGTGCACACATACAGTAACATCTCGAGTCAGGGCTGATCGTGGATCTGTAACGCAACGAGTTTGCACAGGCCGTCACTTACATTCACTATGTAAACTCAACGAGTGGTTTGCGCAAGTCAGAGGAGGGAGCGATAGCGGGGACATTGGCAGAAAAAAGCAAAAAAAAACGAAATAATGTATAATCAAAGGTGCAAAACAGGCACGTGTTGATGGGATTTTCTAAATAAATGTTTTTTCAATAAACGTTTCGCAATATGATGTGGAACTAGTCAGTTTCAGGACGAATAACCGTATTACTTTTATGTTAACGTTAAACGAGGGCGAGGGGAGGTTTAACGAGGGTTAATAGAGCTGTACAGGTTGCTCAATACTGGTCGGACAAAATTGTATACGAGTCAATCGACTCGAAAAGAAGAAGAACGTTAAATAGTATAGAAACTGCGGGCAGCGCGGGACCGGTCATCATGTGGTTATCTTTAGCGAAGGCCTATGTCCAGCAGTGGACGTCGATCGGCTAATGTGATGATGATAATATAAATTGGAAAAAAAGTATTGACATATTTGTATATATGCATCGGAGTCATTGTTTTACTAATAAACAGCGCCCACGCCACGCTTCGCTCCTAAGGCACTGATTAACAACCAATCAATAACCCGCTGCCTCTTAAGCATTACTCCATACAAAAAGATGTTATTGTACATTAATGGCGGCTAAAACCGGACAAGCGTGGGTGAAATGTTCGAACCGCACAGCTACATCGATCGCTGGGAGACACGATAAAGATTTGGATATACCATAATACAATGGAAAGTAGGAAAGACCAAGGTGTCATAAATTCCTAGTAATAAAAACCGTTGTCCTATTGTGAAAAAGAGGAATTTTCAAATATCTTTCAAAAGAGAAGTTGGTAGAACAGTCCATTGGTGAAAAAAATCATGTCATTGTTGCATAAATACTAGGCGTTCATAAGTACTGAGGCCGTTGTGGACAATGCATTGGGAAATCTTTTGTTCATTCAGGGGTCTATGGATGACGGGAACTATTTTCCATGAAGTAGGTTGACCGTTATATGCCAACCAAATGATTGCTTAGAAAAACTTACTGATTTGCTGAATGTTATGGCAAATGGAGTAGAAGTCATTACCTGTAAAAAGTAAAAGAGATAATAAGTAAAACGAAAAACACAATGTCACATTATCCAAAACTTTGCTGTCGGGAATGCCACCACCAGGTACTAATATGACTAATAACAAACTCACGTCAAGAAAGTGGGCGGAAGCCGGACAAATTGAAAAGGTTGAACTAATATTGGTTCAATACAGTATTACCATTTCATAATAACATCAACTAGCAAGCAAGGATCTAATTGCTCCTCCCCTCTAATGACAGCCACAACGACTGTTTGTATTATTTAATTACGTAACTACGCTACAAGTCACAGTAAATTTTGTCGCCGTACTAGAATATTACCCTCTCAATACAATATGAAGTACCAGGGACACAAAATCACCGAGGAGGTACACTCTCACAAATTAATATGTTCTGGATATTATATTGTATGACGTCATCGCTTAAAAAGCTTTAAAGCTTAAAAATTGTAATCGTTGTGTCCGAATTAATGTACGTGTACACGGGCAACTTAGAGCAATTTCTACGTAAAATTGGTCAAGCAATTTACTGTGATGAAACATTTCAACTTTGTCTCTGTTGTGGCGACGCATTTGCAAATACTCTAACATTGCAGATATGTATCTATGGGTAGATGTGACCACTTAACATCAGGTAGGCCGTCGGATTGTTAGCCATCCAATGACTTATAAAAAATATTAAAATATAGCAATTTTTGGTAGCGATACCACCACACCATGTTGACGAATAACTTACATAGAGGTACTCTCACCAATACAGAATATTATTATATTATGGAGCAATACATAAAATGAATATTCTTAATTTTTTTTCTTAACTGCTAGCTTGTTCCATTAATTGCTCCACTCCCTTCAAGCAACAGTCGTCAGGCTAAATTTACAAAAAAAATTGCCCACGTACCCGCACGAGTACTGAACCGTTCTGATTTCATTTATAACGGATGTTGTTCATTATTTACTCCGTGTGATAACGCCTACACCCTTGTCTATTGAAATGGAGTGAGATTTTTTTAATGTTTTAATTTTGTTATTTTCTTTTTTTTGGGTCGCGGTTAACCGAAGGACGGGTGAATGTTTTATACGTTGTGTATGGAAACCCTACTGAGACACGGATGTGTTGTGAGACGAGTATTATCACGAGTTTTTATAATCGGTTGCAGGTCGTTTATGGTTAAATAAGGACGCCCAAAGGTGCATAATTATTACAATATTATGAAAAGCGTTACAATAAGAATTATTTAAACATTATGCAAAAGATTTTTTTTTAGGGATGGGAAATCATCATATCACTTTCCCCGGCCTGGGCGGGGAGGGAGTGTCAGACTTTTACTGACTAAAACTCATCCATGTTCTTTCTTGTGCCTTTTGTGTTCCGGGGGCGCGGTATCTCTTACGAACAACCCGCAGCCCGTGCCCCTTCAAAACTTGCTGACATCTCTTTAAGGCGCGCGTGGAACACGAACGCGTCGTCGACACGGCCTATCGTTATGCAACGTACGGACGGTGAGCTGCCTATTGCTCACCGTCCACAGGCCCGCGTCTACGGTGGTCGGGAGTCGTCTCGTGGCTCTCGACGCCCGGAGCGTCTACCGCGGCGGCTGGGACGGGAGACTCTCAGCCTCAACCGTCCCGCCGCCGCCTCCTTTTCTTACACAACTGCCTCGTAGAAGAAGGCGACTGCTTACCATTCCCCCTCGCTCGGAACCATGGTTTGGATCAGAGCCGGACGCGAAAGTTTGCCGCCGCCAATGGCCGCTACGAGGACCCGGCGATGCTCCGCCCAAGCGGTGCCACCACGGGGTGCTCCACCGTGTCCTCGGGATGCAAAAGGTCGACTTAATGTCGTAGACATTCTCTACCAGTCAACCATAGGTGGTGAAGAGATACCATGGTAGGTGCAAATTATTGTAAGGAGTAAAAGATCAAAATTAGAAAATAAGATAATCACCAAATAATAATTAGGTACCTAGTTATCTATTACTGACTATATTCATGCAGTCACGTAACTCTTAAACAAAGGCTGCATTATGAACTCACTAATTCGACTACATCCGCACGCTTGAGATATTACTTTGTTATTAAATAACAGGTAGTTAATATCTAAAGGAGCTAGTGACTAGTAGTGAAGCAGGCAAGAGAAGACTTTGGTTTTGCCCATATACATACATACACCATGGTCGTATTTTCCGTCAGCCAATAAGAAAAAGTCACATATAAGAAACAGGTAGAATATCAGGTAGATTTTAATGCTGAATGTACACAATTTATTTTTTCTCTTTGAAAACTTATCACAGAACCAGTGTCAAAATTTAATTTATCAACACAAAGGCCTTTTCCACAATAACCAACGCGTCTGACCAATTTTTTCAGTACAATCTTTGTTATTTTTCAGAGCTTCGCACTGCAGACTGATTCGCGATCGCCCTTCCTAACAAACAACCCACATTTGCACGCAACAAAACAAAAGCAAGTCCTTCTTTCAATAAACATAAGGTTCAAAGTATTTTCTTACATTTTTCAACTGATGTTGGTAGACCATTTTCATATAATTTTGATTAAATTAAAAAAGAGGCGAGTGAATATTTTTCTTTATAATGGGCTCAGTTTATCAGGGGATGAATACATAAAGCTTGTGCTAACACACATCCGAAAGTAAATTTAATTCGTTTTTTAGTGGGCAAGGGGTGAAATAGCGTGTTACGGGTTAAAATTGATTGTTGTTTAACTTTTCAAATAAAATGTAAACATTTGCCGTTTTGTGGTATGAGGGGTGATTGATTTACCTTAATTTTGTTATAAAGTGCTGCTCCTGCAATAATCGTGAGTTTATTTGGGTTGCTACAAAAATATAGGGTACACGAGAATTGCCGAGGTGGCGTGCAACAATTACTGAAACACAATATTATATACCTGCGTAATAAAACCCAAACAACAATCTAAGTCAACCGCAGCTCTCCACGCGAACAGACACACTTCCAGCTCTCAATCCTTCCCTTGACCTACTCCGACCAGATCGCAACTACACAATAAAAGTCCACTTTCGCGTAAAAGCAAAAAATAATAGCTGCCTAAAAAAGACGTCACGTTCTGCCAATATTTCAGTTATTGGATAAAATTTAGACATAATAGTTCGTACGTGATCGGCCATAGCTGCTCTGTAGCATACGCTATCAAAATATGGAGAACAAATGTATATTTTATATAGATTTGATAAAGTGACCTATTGACATACCATCACGCCTGTATTCCCGGAAGGGTTAGTGACCTATTGGTTTTATAAAAAAAATTGCGAAAGCACGAATATATTTTATTTTTGTGAGGACTTAACTTAATATTCAAGACTACAAATTAGGCCCAATAGGTACAGCAAATTAAATTCATATTTTAAAACCAATTTATTGCAATTGTAAGAAAAGCATTTTTTTTTATAACGTTATATAATTATAATTTATTTTTTTACAAATTCTGATTTTCCTCTAGTTAATTATGCTGAAAATGTTTTGTTCTTGTTTTTGAGTTGGTACTATTTCGTGTAATTACAGTTGACATCCCAGAAAACATTTCAATTTCAATTTATTTAATCCCTTTAGTGATAATGAAATATTGCCTATATTTAACTCCAAATCTACCAGGCATGCATGTCATCTAAAGAGTTATTTGGTTGGAACTGCAAGTCAGCGCGGCGAGCTCGCAATAAGACGGATTATGTACTGACATAGCAGTGCAATAGTACTAGGTCATTAGACTCTATTCAGACCTATTCACGTTTAGAATTCTCTTGAATTATTCTTGAGCCACGACTTAAGCTTTCCACAAAGCAATTTCTGAAGTGACCCCGATAGATTTAGCGAACGCCATTTGTTTTTCCTTGACATGGCCAATACCTTTCGATTTTATGACGGGGCTGTCATCTTAAATCCGTCACCATTAAGAATACCAACCACTTCAAATATTAAGCAGTGTTCATAAAAATGTAACTATTTGACCAACGAAAAAATTTAATAAAATTGAAAAAATAAAGAACGATGAAATTTTTTATTCATAAAAAAATGGTTGCTGATGATAAAATTATTTTAGCAGCTGCAAAGTCTAACAGCTGAATACCTAAGTACACATCCAGCATGAATACTATTAATGTCAACTGTTCAAAATGGACGGATAAACACTAACTGAGCTGCCACGCGTCCACAAGTAAACAGTCGAAAACCAGCAAAGGATTCCGAAATGTGTACAGCTTCAACCAATATGTACGTAGGCCAAACACTCCTGATACCCGAGTACCAGGCTCCCATGCCCCTCGAAGAGATGTATTTAGAAGTGCAAGTCAGCGAAGAGCGACACGACCGGACCGACTGCGCTCGCACTAAGATGTATTATGTGCTGACACGGCGTTTCTTCCTCCGATGTTATATAAAGGAAGCCTTAGTATTCAGGTAGCTAGATTTTACTGGCCATTTTGTGGGCGAATTAGATTTTTATTATTAAAATGGTGGTGCTTTCAGGTAAGTGGAAAACTTGAATCTTTTTGCCTATCGTATGGATGCGATCGCTCGCTACCGTTTCTGCAGTCTTGGTTATGTATTTTCATTTATAGTGAAATTATTCAGAAGCACATGTTTTTTTTATTATCTTGCTATTTTCTTTTCTCAGCTACTCATTCTATTCCATCCCTCTTTAAAAATTCAAAATCACGTCTAAACTCAAAATCGAGTAAACACAAACGAAATAGAAGATACGGAATTTTATTCTGCCAATGATTGAAACCAAGGGCCTTATCGAATCCATAGCGTCAGCGCCATTCTGTTTTTGCATCTAACGTACACCTTATTCCTGTGACGTAAATACCAATTTCATTTAAAAACGGGACTTTGTATTGCTGTCCCGAAATATACCGTCGATTTTTTCGTTTGCACACGTAGTACTCTTTATTACCTCGAGATAAGAGTTGTTTTGGTTTATATCATCAGTATTTAAAGGTTGTTTTGTAAAATGGACGAACAAATCTCAATTTTCGGTTGAAACAAACGTTATTCTTAAAGAATTAGGGTTTGTTTTTGTTTGTTTAGAATTGAGATTAATATTGTCGTTTGGGATCGCTTTGTTTCTTCTAAATTAGGTCACGTTCGGGCGGAGGCACGGCTGCATCCAGCCTTTGAACTAATGTAATACATTATAGTTTCACATTGATTCGTTTTCTACAGAATTACGTTTCACCCTTGTCGATGACGACGGGGATTTGTTTGTGTTTCAAAGTGAGGATACATCATGCTATAGACAGGGAAGAAACTCGAAGATGTTTAGCTGTTCCGTCCCCCGTTAGTGTCTTGGGGTGAGAACAGCTTTTAAACGGCAGACGTTACGTAGTCTTATATTTTTTATTATATTTGCTGCCATTTTAGCGAATGTTGATCTCAGACTAATTTGCATTTTATCATTTAATTTGTTTAAAACGATACATTCTGTCATCCGTAAAACATAAGACCATCATAATCATATATATCTAATAACATCCCATCTTTTATCGGTTCATGAAATTCCTGAAGTATCTAATTTATAACCCACCATAACAGGCATGTCGAGTGCAATACTATAAAACAAATATAAAAATGGTATTTATGAAAATACAAATCACTTGTGTTAAAAGCTTATTTATTACTATTTTTAACAAACTTAGTATGTTTTTGCAACATTCCTACGACATCCTAAAAAATCTTCATCTCTCTCCTCTATGATTCATTTCGACACGTTACGTCTCCTCTAATCTCCATCAGGATGACAGCCTGGTACTAGGGGAACTCGATCAGCACCCAATGCCACTCTATTATTAGATAAATTGTCCTTTAGTATTAAATTGATTGGACGTAAGCAACAGAACGTGCATTCTGTTAATTTAATGGATTAAGTTTACTGCAAGTGATTTAGCTTTGGGGATAGCTACATCAAATTGAGAATTCGATCAGATTAAATGAGGTATTTGGTTTGAGTTCACGTGAAATGAGATGCATATTTAAGAGTAACTTTTCTGTTATACTCTAGGTAATACTAAAATCTAGGCAGAATCGTTGCCATTACCTATTTCTTTAAGTCAATTACACATAGCACATTTCTTTGACAATAACTAAAGAATGAATCACTTAAATTGAAATAATTAATTAACAATCAATAAAGATAATTAATAAATTCACATTATAAATTATTGAAAAACTCAACACTTTTCACTCACTCTTTCATCACTAAAGTTTTCGCTCAAAACTCAACCCATTCGAGCTTTCACCCCGTGGTACGCAATCTTAAGGGGGTGTTTATTTGCGGTTACAATAAAGTTACACAGATTATATCGAGCCTAATGTCCCGATATAAACGACCTACGCTTAGCGGATGTCCGTATCAAAATAATAGATAAGAAAATGTAATCCGAGGGGATGTTCGGGGAATGGATAATTTATGATAATTGAATTTTTGTTAAATGTTTCGCTGCTGTGGGGTTGAGTGTCGTGTATTAGGACCTTTATTATAGAAACTGATATAATTACATTGGAATAGTAGATTAATTTCCGTATGACTTATTTAAGAATTGAAATGCTCTATCTTTTTTTTTATTTAGGACAGCTCCAATTTCTTTTTAATTCTTCAATAATGTTTTAATTGTTCATTCGATCTTCGTGTGGTGTTTGTGTTTCACATCGTCACATTAAAACCAAACTATTCGTTTAGTTAGATTTTAGTTAAATAGGTTTTTTAGGAAACTTTGATCACTCTGTATGTATATATATATATGTGTATATTTATTTCAGAATCACTGCCTAGCCTAGTGGTTCTAAGCGCGACTGCTACGCTAGAGGTCTTGGGTTCGATTCCCAGGTCGAGCAAAAAGTGTTATTAGGTATTTCTACGAAATTCTCAGTAGCTGCTCGAAGTTAGGATCTGTGCCATGTTAATGGCAATAGGCTCGCCCCCTATTACATGGGACCTAAACATACCGGCGAACTGAGGTGCACCAATGTACACCACATTGGTACACCTCTGCCTAACCCTTCCGGGAATACAGGTGTGATGGTATGTTATGTAATTTCAGAATAACTAACTAACTAACTAAACCAAAAAGAAGAAAAATATGGAAAATAAATTAATGCAGTAAAAAAAAACAAAGCAAAAAGAGAATCATTCCTCACATTACAAATTAAATAAATGTCAGTACAGTAATTCGTATAAACTAAGCGTAGTTGAGACTTTGTTCCCAAATAATTGATCATCGGCTTAAGCCGACAAAAATGTCTAGACGGAACATTAGACCCGATAAAGTATGTAAGCAAATGTCGTTTAGTGGGATCTAATGCTTTATGCAATGGTAGCACAGAACGGGTTGAAAAATAGCTAGATTTTTCGTATTTTGGAAGAAAAAAAAAGTCGTAGTACGTACAACTTAGGTGCCAGACTTTTACTTTTTAATTTCTGTTTCTATTTCAGTTTTTTAATTTCTGGTTGAAAATTGGAACTAAAATTGTGGAATTTTTTGATGCTATATCATTTTATTTTATTGTCTTCTATTTTTATTGGTTTTGTATGTATCTTATTGTAAAGCTGTATGTGTTGTATTGTAACTATAAATATGAACATAAACAAATACTTGGATGGGTTCATATTGTTATTGTAACCTATCATTGACATTTTAGTTTTTGCCTCAGACGGACTTTAATTTATGGAATTTAGGATCTAAGAGTATTTATAGTAAATATTAGTTGATCTAGCGTTAAATAGGTAACCTGCAAAAGCACGAGTTATTTATCATTGGACATTGTTTTTCTAACGTGACATTATTTTATGCAACTTTATTTCAGAGATAAGACATGAAAAGCAAACCTCCTTACGCACGAGAACCTCCTCACAGTCCCTTCACTCCTAAATCACAGTATCTACACAATACATCACTCCCCTTACATCCCAAAACTAAGGCCGTATCCACACGTTACATGTTCCTGCAATAAAGATAAACTGAGCAGATTATAACGGCCCTTGCCGAGGGTTGTGTGCACTAACCCTTAAAGGAAATTGTAAGGATAACGACATCTCCTCTTATTAGGGAAGTAAATGAGTAACGGGGTCACTCAATAGATAGCAACAAAAGGTTCACTCCATACAACAAGCCAAAACGCACACATACATAGACGGGTTCCATATACGTAAACGCGTGTCTTGGTGTGCGTGCGTCAGTTTCCGATCATTGTACGAAGTCGTCCTTCTGTACTTTGCTATATTGTGACGTCACCTAGGTGGGGCGGCAGCGCTTGCCTGTGATTGGATGGTCACGTTATTAATGGGGTATTAGTGGATTATATTGGACAGACGATTTTGATTTTATAGACAATTTATTTGTTAATTATTAATAATAGACTATCCTAAGTAAGCAGTTAAAATTGAGAGACTACAGTGTAATCTTACTGCGCAGGAAAAATAAGAATAGAAGCAGGTAGTCTGAGTGCAACTTTTAGGATGTTACAGAACCCATGGATTTAAATAAATTATATTCTACAAAATAATTACAAAAATAATCAGTTATTCCAAATTACTTTGATCGTGTTATTTTCTCCCCTGAAATACGCGCCTGTTGAGGATTATATAACTTTAAAAGTATTGGCCTTTATTTAAACTGTTGAACACAGAACAATCTTCTAAACTCTTTAATGTATTATGAGTTTGCTTTTTTTGAACATATTTGTTACTTATTCACACAGCGGTAGGGTTTGGAACTTAAGTTTATAAATATAACAGATTTAAGATATCCATTATTTTTATAACTCTATGCCAGGTTTAGTGCCAAAATGTAAATAGTTAGTACACTCTTTGTCCCAAACAATCGATATTTAAACTAGTTCCCCTAGAGTGCAAATAAAACAGCAAACAACATTACAATACAATCCAATTTACACCCTAAACAATTTAATTGTAAGTTTAGACTTAAAATTCAAGGTTGAACTGAATACATACAGACAGGCATGTACCTCCATTACGAGTATGTAACTACTCGTAATTTGCGTAACTCAGGCATGTAAAGGGTCCCATATTATTTCGGGTACAGTCGAGGGCAAAAATATTAAGTTCTGAATGTTGTTACATATAATTTTTCCGCGTCAATTACAAAACGTACCCTATGGGAAAGGTTTTTGATGTTTGTGCCTTTTTTATCCTTTTCTTTTGGAGGGTCATGTCGGACTGTTACACACTAAAACTCCACCGTTTCTTCTACCACCATGGGTCTGGAGGCCGGTCTACACTTAACAGAATATAAAGTATTTTAATACTTATACAAAACTGCATAAATTGGCATAATAAAAACAAATCGTGGGAAATGTCGCTTTTCTACCTGGCTGTACTATTTTTCTAAAATCAGTGATGTGGTTAAAAATTGACTTAGGTACTCTAAAAGTTAAGGTTTCTTAAAAAATATTTTTATATCCTACAGCTGCCCTACATAGTACCTATAAACGTAATGTTAAATTTTACAATGTGTACATATTTTAGCCCCCGACTGTACGCGTTGGACAACTAACGCAAACAATGGTCCCTATTCTAAGTGTCCTATTAAGATTTCAACTACAAATGTTTTGTTCAAAGAGATGTCAGTAGGTACTAGGTATGTACCTATGCTGAGTGTAATTATAGAAATGGAATGGAGGGATCTTTACACTAAAACATAGATAATGATATACGCAAAATATTCTACATTTTCTACATAAATTAATGGAACATAAAATATTAGGTGTAGCGTATCTGTCATCCGCCTCGATTCTAGGGATAGACAAAGCATACAAATATTGATATGTATTTGAATGATAATATAGCTTTATTATCATTCATTTTAGGTTTAAGGCCTACTTCACGCATCGACACAAAAATAATTTAAAAACAAATAAAAAAAATATTCTGTTCCTAATAGGTATAGTTTTCTCGTCTTAATTATTTTACGATTGATTTTAATGAACTTCCCTACTACGGTTATGATGTGTCGATACGACTTCATTAAGTCCATCTCCCAGCCCTAACGTCTACATTTAACCATACACCGCACTATAAACTTATCAAAACGATGCCACAAAATATTGCCATCTCATAAATAAAAAATACCGTCATGATCTCAATTCACCCGCCAAACCGATCTATAGAAGCGTGCCATTTTACGGTAATTCTGGCTCACCCCTCCCTGCAGCGCCGTGAACATGTATCATGATAGCACGGATGGGTAATGATGGCTTAACCCAACAAGGTGGAGCTTGCAAAAAATGCATTGTGTCTTTATTACTGTTCCTGTATTGTTATGAAATTCAATATTTTTATTGAAGTACCGGCGACTTGGCCCCGGCACTACAGGTGCACTTCCCGACACTACAGGTGGATTTAAATAAAGATACTTTCACATAAATGATTCTGACATTAGTGTAGATGACACCATTAAACAGTAATTCCAAGACACAACTTCATACAAAGAACAGTTTATTTTAAGCCCTGAAAATCCAATGAATTTTTAAATAACTATAAAAATCGATTTTTAGTTGCTTTAAAATCGATAAATAGTTAGTGACCTAAGATGTCACAATAGTGACGTCATCATCATGTATTGTCGTACAAAATCTATGGGGGAATCGCGTTTTGACAGCTCATAAAAAGTACGTCAATTGATTAGTGGTGTCATGTCACCCAATATTGAACACAACAAAAAAATAAATTTCAAAATCACAGTAAGCATTATACATGTCCGCCATCACTTTATATAGATATTCCTATAAAATCGTCAAAGAGTTTTTAAAAAGAAAACAAGAAGAAAAGACACGTGTCTGTCCTTTTAACTCTTAAGTCATACCGCCCTTAAAGCCTCATCAAACTCGGTCAAGCATTTCCTGACATAAGCGAACAGACGAACGACTTCGTTAAAACCAGATTATAAAGCTTCAATACGTCATTAGGGAGATCCAACAATGCCTCCAGCGCGGGGTTCGATTCCCGAGTGTAGCAGACTGGCACAATTTGATTTGATAACATGTAATCTCTTAGGGGTGAATGTCGAGGGGTAGTTCCATGTTAAGGGGTAGTTATAGTGTCGCTGATTTTATTTGTTAGGGTAGAAGGATTTTAAATAAAGTGTATTTACTTAGCTTTTGTAATCTTGCTTCAGGGGTATTTGTGTTTTAAAGTGCAAGGGGTACTTACAAGTTAAAGCTATGCTTACTTATGCTGTAAAATATTAAGGTACATAATCCTAGGGGATGCCTATCCCCTAGGATTAACCTGCCTAGGTTCACTGCGGCATGTGGACTGCAATTATTATCAATAATTTCTAGTGATTATACCATTCATTTTATGGTTCACAAAAATATGTTTTTTTACGGCTTAGTATAATGTCATCTGACGATGGAGTGACTCATTTGTTATTTTCCTCTCTCTCGCTCACACACACTCTTCCAAGGGGAAAGAGAAGAAGAGGAGAGCCTCCACACTTTTCATTCGAAAATAAAGTTTCTTGGAAGAAAAAGGGAAGCCCATTGTAATTTTTTTTAAACCAAACAATAATATAAGTACTGGAGCCCTAGTACCTATACGATACACTCTTCTATCTTTATGATATTTTCTGTTTGTATGTACTTAAATAAATAAACAATATTCAGATTTATTTGAATACATTAAACACTAATGACAAGGAATGCTTCCAACAGGTTCACAATCTGTTTTCATTCAGCTCCGCTCGTGAACGAATTGAAAGCACTCCCCACTCTTTAGCACAAGTGTATAAGGTTCATTCAATTATCCTAACTAAAATAACTCCTAGTATAATATGATGACGTCGTTCCAGCTTTTTGTGATGTCGCAACGAATGCAGAAGACACAGTCCGAACAATAGAATACACGCGAGTCGATACCGAACTAATCAAAATGTAGCGCTGTCGATAACTGTGACAGGGTACAACATGGTATTATAATTAGACTAAGTCAGTACTGCTGCTTTGTGATACTTGAATTGACAGTGAACATTACAAACACGAGCTACTTTTTATGAAATAGATGTAGGTTTGTAGTCTTCTGAACAACAAACGAATCAATATTTATCTGAAAAAAGATGTATCCATGTACCATCCATAATTTAGATTTAGCTGAAATTACAGCAACAAGGAAAAGCAGTAACGAATTTCTGACAGAAAATTTGTCCATATTAAAGAAAAAATCCTAATACTTCTGTTTCTATTCTATGACGTCACCTCATCTCAAGGGGAACCTCGTCTAAGAGGTATTATCGTGTACAAAACGCGGCGATTTCGCGACACTCCCCGACTTCCCCTATCCCCGCACCACGACGTGTACACTACCGTATTACAAAACGACGCTTTTAACAAAATTCAACGTACATCGCTACATTACTTCCGAGAACCTTCCGTAACGTCGTAGAAAAACGGTAATGTAAAAAGTGTGTAGAAATTGTCGAAATGTTCAGTACAAGTTGCTGATATGACTGTTTCAAGAATCCATACCATTGCGGTGATAAATGTTTTTTTTTCTCTGCTCGTGTGGGGATGGAAATTTTATTTTTTCCCTCATTTCTGCGAGGGTTGTGAGCGGTTGAACAAATTGAAGTTTTATTACAAGTGTTTGCAAGACTTGCGGTGCTAGCGGTAGCAGTCAAGTACGTGGTATGTTTCCAGTAATACCTACTGCATCGTAAGCAGAAAGGGTGGGTAAGATTGCTTCTAAGGTAGAAATAAAACTCTTTTAGGGTTTTTGAAGAGATAAAATTTAACCCCAATAATTCTACAACGATCTTTTTCTTGAAATACGAAAATCTGATCTATGAATACCTAATATACCAGAGGATAGCTAATGAATGTAAACTTGGAAAACTTTCATCAACGAACCCTTCAAATCAGAATAACTTAAGTTATCGCCATAAATAAGTAATTTCAAATCGGATTACCATAATAAAGTATCTAATTACAATTTGACTAAAACCTTCTTGTCTCGAACTCATTATCTGGCGCCATAGCAAATCATCGCATTACGTAACGCGATAAGAAAACTTCGTTAGCGAGATTCAGCAAATCAACAAAACGATCTAATTTGACAATATAGTACGGAAAGGAAGGAAATTCATTTTGGGTGCGAAATCATTTCAGCGAATAGAAGAAAGCGAGACGGAAAACAATGGTGCGATCGTGACGATAGCTTTACGTGGACAATTGTCGTTGGGCGAAGAAGATGAAGAAATTCTTCCTCTTAAAAATGTATAGCTCCATGTGGAAGAGTTTGACCATAGTTTAACTACATACACGCTGCCCTACATCTATGCAACCAGTTCATCTAAAGATGTTGTTAAACGCACTAATGTCTAGCTGTGGACAGCAATCCGCGGTGTTCATAAGTTTACTCCCGAATATTGTTTTATTTCAATAGTCCCCACGCTTAGAAAACGGGTTGGCTATTGAAACACATAATATGTTGATAGCAGACAAGATGACGCTACTGCGTGAGATATATGAAGAAGAAGACACATTGCACCGACTCCAAATATATTAAGATAAGGGTTGGAGGATGATAATGGTGATACTACTGCCCATCCCCATGAGGCCAAGCGTTGGAAAAAGGTGGATTTCAGTATAAAGGCAGTTGAGTATAATGGATCGCTTAATTGTGTCGATAAGAAAACTTCATTAGCGCAATTCAGGGAGGAACAACAAACGGACTAATTTAGCAAAATACTGCGAATTACGGCAAATCTGTTTAGGTAAGCACACATGGAGGCTGTCGGGTCAACGACAGTGACCGTTTGTTGTTTTCTTAATGTTTTATGATATTATTAGCTAGTTTAAGGTTCTACAACCTATAATCGATATAATTTGTAAGGAGAATACTGAGGACAGATCTCACATTCATAAAAAAAATTGCTAGAAACATCGACCTCCACCACAGAACTCAACCAAATCGACATTAGGGTATTCAAAAACTACAAGCATGCGGCGATGCGCATAACAATATAAACTAAACCAGATAATAAGATAAAAGTTTATTTTATTTAAATCGAGAAGAGGGGCGTCACAAGCAATTGAACATTCTACCCAACACAGCGACAATAATCTCCGACACAATTCTTTTAAGTCACGACTTGTCGCAAAGACGCATGCTGCGCGCTATTCCTTAGAGGGCTTGTCCATTGAGTTACGTGTGATTTGTGTTGCGGAAGCCGGAGGACTGAGGGCTGAGGGTTGAGGGCAACGCCTCCCCCGCTATTTATCCTCACACGATAGTTAAATGCAATCTTCTTCCATTAATGTGGACCCTTCTTTAATCTTATATTTTCGTGAGTTATTTCTCACATAAAAAACAGTGTATTTTTTCTTATTTTGTGTAATAAATGACTCAGTTTTGTGCTATGATGAAATAAGTTTAGTTCCAGCACTTATTTTGTGCCCAGAACTTCTTAACACTTAACTAAGAAAGCACTTATCAAGGCACACATGTGCCACGCGGCGGTAATGAGGAAGCAAGGGTCTTTCCAACCCTTGCCGAGACTTCTGATTTTAATGGTTCCTAATATTTTCTTTTCCTTCAGTATCGTTTCGTCAAGCTGTTATATCTGTAATTGTCGTTGCCAATAACCATTGTGAAGAACCAGATACATTTATTTAAACTAGCGTCCCAATATTGCTCCTCACAGTAAATTAAACAGGCAACAAAATTTCAAAGCACTATTACAGCTCACTACCACAACATAAGTAATACAGTTATAACAACTAACTGACCCATAAAATCTTAAGGCTCACAATGCCCGAACTTGTTCCAAATAACAGTCGGAGCTGAATGTGTCCACAATTGCCCGTATCCTTCATAATCCGAGGATACCAGCAATGCTACACTCGATACTGAACCCCAATTTTAACAAAGACATTGCAGAAGGTCCATTTCAGAAGGAATATATGAAGAACTAGCTACTGACCGCGATTTGCTGCGTTGATTTCAGAATTAGGCCAACGACCTTAATTATCATCGGGGAGACAAAAACGGAATCAAAATTCATTCTCTGCGTAGATGATAAGCGAGATAAATATGTTTTCTAACTTTTAACAAATTCCGTTCAGCCGTTTATACGTGTAAGGGTAACAAACATTCATCCATTAATCCTTACTTTTGATGTTTAATTTAGTAAGGAGGATAGAAATAAAGTGTAAGACGTATTCACAAATACTGAAATTGAATGGGAGTAGCTGTTTGAAATAAATGGCGTTTGAGAGGCTACAGTGGACTTCTATGGTATTAATGATGAATTCAGAAAATACAAAATATCAGACAGCCATCTTTTAGGTCTAGGAGAATAGCGAAAGCTGGTCGAAATAGTATCTTTGGAGATAATAACTGTCACGGAGAATGGCGCAATGGGCTTCAATCAAACAAAGTCCGAGAGCGGAAAAATCAAGGTGATATAAAATAAAACACTACAGATCAATTGTTTTGTTTCATTGACATGAGAGTGACAGATTTGTTTTTTTGTGACTTGTGTGAAGTGAACCTACGTATCTCCTTACCCCCTGGTATACATTTCTTATCCCCGAGCCCGGAGGGTGGGCAAGCTTTTAATCCGACGGTGCAAGATTGATGGTAAGTCAGTGGAGGGTAGGCAGAGGTGTCCCTATCGGAGGCTAGTTTCACGCTAAGGATTAGGCGGATGTCTTCTATTGATTTATTTGTGTTAACTTGTTAATAGTGATAACGGTGCATGGGGGGAGCGCTTTTTATTTGTTTTGGGGGACGAGGCGGTCTTGGAATAGTAGATGGGACAATAATTTATATGGGTGGTTAACGAAAGAATCCATCTGAAAATGTCACATTTTTCAGCAGCAAAAAAATAGGGAAAAAGAATATATTATAAGCTTTTTTTAAGCAGATAATACCTGTATTAAGAAATTCCGTTGTTTAATAACCTAGATATGTTTGCATAGTATCAAACAACGCTGTCTGCACGCTTAGATCTTTTAAACTCCGCAACGTATTTTCATGTGGTTTTTATCAATAGATAGAGGGATTCAAGAGGAAGGTTAATGTGTATAGAATATCACGCTATGACCAACGGAAGTGGAGCAGTGACCAAAAACGTAACTGAACGGGGTATGTAGCTACAACACAATACATTTTTCATTTATATTGCTTGACAGCTACTAGGAAAGCCTAAGCCTTAATACCGTGGATAGCTTGCGTCCATCCATCGCATACCCAAATACACAAAACTTTCTTCTCAGTCAAACGTCTGCAACAATAATGTTCTGCTTTATTCCCAAAGGTCTTAGTGCTAAGAATACAGGATCATTTCCCAACTACCTGGCAGTAATTCAAGAGGATCATTGGGTTACCATTAAATAAATTTATTTGGCTATTTACTGAGAAATTACGGCGAACCGACTCGACTCGCTCTGCCCACAAATATTGGTCTGCCGTGATGAGAAATTATCTGATCAATATTCTCGATATAACCGGTTCGGTCTGGTATTTTCTGTAAATAAATAGTTTTGAGATCTTTAAATTGGCCTCGCCTTCTACCTAAACTAATATTATAAAAAGAAAAAAATGTAAATTTGTTTGTAGTGGATAAACTCTAAAATTACTGAACCGATTTTTTTAATTCTTTCACCTATGAAAAGGTACATTATCAACAAGTAACATAGGCTATGTCTTGTTGTAAAAAAATAAAGAATTCAATAGAAAACTCACGCGGGCATTACTAATGTAGCGTGTATTGTGTATATACATATGTATCTTTGCCTACCCTTTCGGAGAATACAGCCGTGATGTTTTTGTTTATCCTCCTATTAATATCTTCTAGGTCAGTATAAATATTCATAATATTTCCACTTCCCAAGTTTTCCAATCCCCCACAACAAATACCTAGTGATTGTAAAAATCGGAACACTTCCAGCGCGCCACAATGGCTGACCTTCTTCACAAAGGGTTACATTAACCCTCCATTGTTTCTGGCAACACTGGAACACAATACCCCTGAAATTCCGGCGTTATTTACAGTTTATAATGGCAACATTGATATTATATCTGTTACGGCTGGAAGTTTAGATAGTGGTTGCCTGTATTGTTTTGAAGTTCGTGACTTTTATATAGTTGTTGTTTATATTTTACGATTATAATAATAATAATATCAAGGTACGAAACTGAGCGAAGTCTTTGCCTAACCTTCCCGAATTCTAACATGCTTAACACGCATAATTAGAACAAACGAAATGGGTACGCTTAATTATCATTATTTAATGATTTTTGCTATACTATTTACTAATGTTATAAAGAGGTCAGATTTATTTGTAATAGGTATCGTCTAAAAGTACTGGTTCGTATACATGTTTTTTACTGATAGATACTTTATTGCTAAATGAAACTAAAAAAATCCTTGAACACAAAGTGCATTAGAAGGAACAAGGTTATAGGTTTTAGTCCGTAAGAGTCTGACACTCCCTTTTGTTTCGCCCAGCGCAGTAGAAGTCATTTCATACATACATAAACTCACGCCTTTTTTCCGTGGGGGTAGGCAGAAACCAAAGAACGCCACCTGCTACGATCCTTACATACTTCCTACGCCTCGTCCACGATGTTTCATTTTCATTTCATTCTTAAAAAAAAAAGTATAGATAGTGTTCAATAAAGAATTATCTGGTCTTCCAGATAATTCTTTATTGAACGCTATCTATACTTTTTTTTTTTAAATAAAGTCTTCAAATAAAAGTAAAGTTTTAAAGAAATAAAGTCTTCTTTATTTCGATTTTCCTCCTTAAACTATGAAGGAGGAAAATCGTCATAAAGTCTTCCAGATAATATAATGCATGCATGCACTAGGTCACACAATTCTCATGTTACACAAGTCTATCGTCTCTTACCATCTCCTCCCATAAGCTCAACTTACGAACCATTACTAGTCATCAGTTGTATATGAACGAAGAGCTCTCCAGTCCCATGCCTTAAATAACAAGTGTCCGCGCCGATTTACACGACAGCCGGACAGCTGGACAACTGGACAGCTATACGAGCAACCTTTGACCGGAATCTATGGAGTGACCCGGACGGAACGTAAATTTTGATTTTAAGGAGGTTTCGGGGTCGAATTGTATTTGTTACTTCCCTCTGGAGGTTGTTATTGTTATTGTTTTGTAAATGTCTTTTTAGTCCTTTTGGGATGAGCTTCAAGATATTGTAATTTTCGACCTTAATGACAGTCTGTTGCTTTAGTAGTTGGGGTGTGGAATGTTGTATTTAGGTTAAAGTAATAATAATAATAACAGTCTATTACTGTCCCACTGCAGGGCAAAGGCTTCCTCTCATACAGAGAAGGCACGAGCATTGATCACCACGCTTGCTCAAGGCGGATTGGCGGTTTCAGACTTACATTATTTACAAGTCCAGGTTTCCTCAAGATATTTTCCTTCATCGATATCAGTGATGTCCAAAATAAACTAAGAAAGTACACATAAAATGGAAAAATAATTGCCTGTGCCTGGTTGTTAACCCACAGCATCGTGCACTTGGCCATTACGATCTTAGTTAAAAAAAAAACTTTTGTTTTGGTTGACCTAGATTTTCATAAGAACCAAACGATTTCCATGTTTATTTGGATGTTCTAACACCTTGCTCTGCTAATTACGAGCATGTGTCTACATTTTTTAAGGTTAGTTTTGGCTCCACCGTCCCTGGACACAGGAGCCGGGTCTCAAGTCTGTAATGTATGCCCACTTGCTCAGCATAACACCAGCCCACTTATTAGCATTAAAATGGCCCACTTCCCGGCTAACATTTTGAAACTAGGTTAAAGATTCTCTACGAAGTTCTGAAGTAATTATAGATTTGAATTCTCACTTCGTGTGTGACCTAGCTAGACAAGAATTATATTAATATGTATTACCTCGGAAACAGTCGAGACTTCAAGTTCAATGTGCATCCATAGTTTAATATTTTAAATGTGAAAGTAACTGTCTGTCTGTTACGCTTTCACGACTAAACCACTAAACCGATTGTGATGAAATTTGGTATAGAGTAAGTTTGAACCCCGAAAAAGGACACAAGCTACTTTTTCTTCCGCGACTTCGTCTGCGTCCGCGATAACCGACATTTTCGTGTACGATATCACGGGTAAAAGCTAGTTATCTTATATAAGTTATCATTATTGCCTTTCAATACATCGTACAATTACAGAATCCTAGTGTGACTGAGTACCTAGCAGAAAGAGATAAATAAAGAAGAGCAGAGAAAGGCTAAAAGGAAAGAAGGGCATTGATGATGGATCGACTGCTGTAAAACTAATTTGGGCAAATGGGGTATTGTTCACCCATTCGTAACGCAGTGCACCTGTGGAGCACCATCACAGGACATGCGCCACCTCCTTAGTTGCCCGTCGCGCACAACCGCTGCACCATCCAAGATCTCAACGCGGACAATGACAGAGCTGTACAGGCTGCTCAATACTTGTCGGACAAGTCGAGTCAAATCAAGCATTTATTTCAATTAGACCATTTACAGGCACTTTTGAATTGACAAGAAGTTACAGTTTAACGTTGAAGCTAGTTGCTCGTTCCAAAACGTAGGTCTCTATGGAGAAGAACGAGCAAGAAACGCCACGGACACTCTTTTCATTCAATTTTGTTTTTACAAAATCTTGGTTACAATATTCTTGTTGCTTCTATACGTGAAAACAATGAAGGTGAATACAAAACAATTAAAAAATGATAATAATAAAGATGTGAGCCCTGGCCGATAAGAGATGACCAATCCCAACCGACAAAATTCAAAACGTGTCAATCTACACGAAAAAAAGCAGAATGCATTGTTACCTCATACAGAAGATCGAGCTACTTTCCCTCTAAGTTCTCTTCTATAATAGCCAACTCTGTGCCAACACCCACAGATTAAGAAAAATCAACGTGATTAGAAACCACCGTCAAATTAACTTGATTGCAATAATTAAATTCAATATTATGATTGAAGGTCCCACCACGCTATTCACCGTAGCGTGAGTCAACACGACCGCAAACGAAATGGTCCGCGCCATGACTACTTGGACCAACTATTATTGCGACAGCCCAAGGACTTGGATCACTGGGTGTGGCTTTGACGCGACCTTGAAAACTGTTATGATTGTAACCTTACTCGCTATTGTGCCCAGAGGGATGTAGGTACTACTCCTAGGAAAAAGGCCCTTTGAACCAATCTTATTAACTGCTCCCAATTTGTTACTTTAGTGAACTAGAGTGCTATCATTAATACAGAACTGTATAGGGTGAATCGTTAGCCTAGTGGTCCTAAACGCGACTGCTACGTCTGCGTCGTGCTGGTCTTGGGTTCGATTCCCAGGTCGAGCAAAAAGTATTTTTCGGTTTTTCTATGAAATTCTGATTACCAGCTCGAAGTTAAGATTTGTGCCAGGTTAATGGCAATAGGCTCGCCCCCTATTACATGGGACCTAAACATACCGGCGAACTGTGGGTGTACATTGTTACACCTTCTGCCTAACTTTTCGGGGAATGCAGGCGTAATGATATGTATGTATAGGGTGAGTGGTAATTATTAGTGACCGATACTTAAACAAATGATTGTACTCATGATAATAAACACCTTTTCCAAAGAAACCATGTATTTTATTGATAGGCCGTTGCTTGAAAATAAATATACTTATACAAATAAATAAAAACGAGTCTGTTTATCATGTCATGTATAAATAATATCGAATTAAATCAATTAAAATAAATGACATTTTAGTATATTAACAATAATAAATAATGAATATCCAATCTACGGCCTATTTTAATAAAAGGTACATACCTAATTAAATATAGTTATTCCAATTCCAAAAATGCTACCGAATAAAAAAACACAATTCCTCACATACGTACGTGAAATAATAATAAAATTAACGAAAAAGGACGCTCTTCCTCTCTCTTAATTATTTTAAGTTTTGCTGTGCCCGACAGGGTCCATAATTGGTTCTACTTTTAATATTTACCACCTGTATGTGTACATTATGGTTGCAATAAACTATCTTGTATCTTGTAAACTATCTTGTATCTCATATCAAAATATAAGCGTATCACTAAATGCATACACTGGCAGTTAGCTGATCGTAACTACTAATAAAAAAAAATGAGTTCCGTGCAGTAAAACCACTACAAAGTCACGAGTATAGCTCGTAAATAATTAACAATAGGCTTTAGATCATATTTTTTTCGTAAAATTACTTTTGAGGCAAGACAATACGAAAAATAATGATAATTCCTCATTATAATTTGGGCAAAAAATATTTTTATTTTGTTGTGTACTTATGTAGTATACACAATACACCTCGTTCCTAACATTTACAACAATAGACGTAGGTATTTATGTAATAAACTAATCCTGAGCATAAACATTACACATTGAATCGGATCACAAACAGCTGTTTAGAGCAAGGTCACTGAAAATATGTATTTTAATTTTTCTCCCAACAATTTTACAGTTGCGTTGTATGAGTATCGTCTTAATATTTTATCTTGTCGAGATTAACGACTGTCTGATGAGTCAGGCGCTTCTGCAGCAGCAGCCAGTACGTACTAACAACATTTTTGTCTTACTATGAATCAACATTTCTGTATTTCAGTTTGTAGGGTGATGCTATATTTATAGATTCTATTATTATGTTTTACTAATATAAATTCACAAAACTTACTTAAATAATAATTAGATTACTATTTCACGCTTTTTTCCCATGGGGGTTGGCAGAAATCACAGAACGCCACCTGCTACGATCCTTACATACTTCTTTCACCTCGTCCACGTTCATACATCTGTTCATACAAGCACGCCGGTTACGAGTACGGCGCACCCGACCTTTCTGAAGAACCTCATCAAGGGTAGGTCTTTCTAGGGCGTCCTCTCCCGGCATTGCCACTCACATCAGCCATATAAATCCCTTTCGTCAGTCGCCTTTCACTCATCCTCTCAACATGACCGCACCATCTAAGCATACTCTTTTCTATTTTTGTTACTAAATCGTCTTTTAATCCGCAACGTTCTCGTATCATTTCATTCCTCACTCTATCGTTCAAAGTTACACCACACATACTTCGCAAGGTACAGGTTTATATAAAAAAACAAAAAAGGAAGTTAATTTTAACTTTTCAGTTTGGTGGTCTACATGGAAAGTTACCTGGATGATATGATAGATACATTTGTAAATATTCACAATTGATTACATAAAAACTATATATTAAAAAAACATATACTTATACATTTTAATATATTTGCATGTAAAGCTAAAGTTTCCAACATTAATAACTGCTATAAGACAGATTTTAGTCTTTCAGTCAAATCCAGTTTATTGCTTCCCAAAATAAAACTTCATTGTTGTTCAGCCTTCAGTTATGTACAGAATTTGTCTTCCTAAGTTTCATACGCGACTGCCACTTTACAAATACCACTCGTGAACCTGAACACAAGCAAATTTAACCTTTATACCGAGGAATCAAGGTGTTACATTATCTTTGGTTGATGGTTCGTTCATCAAGTGGAATCGTACGTCTTATTTGGAAAGTAATAATAGTTCGTCAGACATGAGAGTGATGTTTGTGGATCTTTCTATTGAGTGGAGCCGATCGGCTTTTGTTATTTTTTTAATGAGTTGCTCGCAAATGTTCAACTGTTTGTCCTTTGTGTCATATCCCGTGTGATTCGGGTCACTTTGTTTCCTTTAAAAAGTCTCTACAACTTTTATGATATGTGGGTACGTGTAGTGACAGTTATAGACTTGATTGTGACCTTGAAAAGCTCAGAAGGTATTCATCAGCCGCAGGCATCAGCTGATATTTGTAACTACGTGAACACTATGTCTCTTTGAACATATATACGTATACCATAGACAGGTACGAGAAAATTTAGCCATTTATTTCCAACAGGGACAACAAACAAACATTGCCAAGAGCTACCAGCAACACGTCAGCCACTAGAAGAGCATCGTGAAAAACTTTTGAAATTCAATTGCAAGAGAGCCGCGGCTCAAACAGGGGGACCTCACATAACTACGTTATGTTTGGGTACTGCGCAGGGTGGGCAGCGGACAGCGCGGGGGCAGCTCGTAAGTCAATTGTTACACAGCTTTGGTTCTTCTAGGGTTTTGAAGTTTATATACATTTATCGTCCTCCACTCATGGATTTTTTTTTTTTTTGGTGGGTGGGAAATCATCAAATAACTTCTCCCGCACTGGGCGGGGCGGGAGGGAGTGTCAGACTTTTACTGACTAAAACCCACCCATGTTCCTTCTTGTGCCCGTTGCGTTCCGGGGGCGCGGTATCTCTTGCGAACAACCCGCAGCCCCGGCAGGCATCGGCCCTCAGTGGCCCCTTCCTTTTGCTGACATCTCTTTGAGGCGCGCGTGGAACACGAACGCGCCGTCGACACGGCCTGTCGTTATGCAACGTATCTACGGTGGCCGGGAGTCGTCTCGCGGCTCCCGACGTCCGGAGCGTCTACCGCGGCGGCTGGGACGGGAGAACCGCTGTCTCAACCGTCCCGCCGCCTCCTTCTCAAGCATTACTGCCTCGCAGAAGGAGGCGACTGCATCCCATTCCCTCTCGCTCCGGACCATGGCTTGCACGAGGGCCGGACGTGAGAGTTCGCCGCCGTCTACTCATGGATGAGGTAGCGGATTCGATTTTGAGCAAATACCAATGTGACTTTTTTTTTAACAAACCCTGGCCCGCTCTAGGTGTTTCTCCTGTATCTTGGTTGCGTGTACAAACATATAAACTCACATACACAAACAGCCAGACCCGGAACAACTACTTGTAGGTCATACAAATATTTGTTCCGTGCGAGAATCGAGCCCGCGACACGCAGCGCAGCAGCCATTATACCTTGAATATTTCTGACAACGGTAAAGAGAAACATTGTGAAGAAACCTGGACTTATAAATAATATTAGTCTAAAATCACTAATTCGCCTTTAGCAAGCACGGTAATCTATAATAATAATAATAAATTCATTTGTTCCAGATAAATAACACCCATTGTCAAACATAAAATAATAGACTTAAATAAACTAAATATAATTAAATAAAATTAATCAAACAAACATCAATCAAAACAAATCAATTAAACAAAATGGAAATAAATTAAATCAAATTAAAATAAACATATCATACAAATTAATAAATATCATTCCATTATTTTATTTCGCCACAGTTTCATGTAGGCGTATCCAATGCCCCAATATGGGACTATCCCACCTGTCCGCTATAGTGCTCAATGCTCGTGCCTTCTCTGTATGAGAAGAGACCTTTACCTTGCATTGGGACAATAATACAGTCCACTGCCGCCTCAACAGTGGATAATACCAGTCCACTGTTGAGGCGGCAGTGGACAAAAAAAAAATTTGACACTCACGAAACATCCATCCGCATTAGCCGATGGATGTTTCGTGAGTGTCAAAATTTTTTATAGGAATCCAACGCACTCTGTTAATGAAATTAAAATTACTTTAAAAGCATCAGTGAGCTTTTATTATAAAAAATAAAAAAATGTTGCGTTCGCATCTGAATATGAGTCGTGTATGATGTCGACACTCAGCATAATGAAGTCAGATTATAAGGAAATACACTGCATAAGTTATGCAAGGTGCATTAAAAATATTACAGTAGAAGCGTATGTAGGAACTAATAATTTCAAAAATATGTTGTGTTAACATTTTTGTCCCCTGTTCGGTAGGTTCTAGTCAGCATCACTTTTTCCCAACTACTTGTTACGAACTTTTTGGTTTAATTTTTTTACTATCTTTATATATACAACGAGAGCAAAGCAGTAACCAAAGACCTAACGTCTTTGGTTACTGCTTTGCTCTCGTTGGTAATAGCGTGATGTTCTATACGTATAAACCTTCCACTTGAATCACTCTATCTATTGATGGAATATCCGTTGCGTAGTTTTAAAGATGTAAGCGTACAGACGGCGGAACTCGGGAACTGACCCTGTTTTTGACTACGCAGAGGTAATTTTTATATTTTGACATTACAAGTGATGTTCTATTGTTCTTTTAGTTGTATTCATTGCCGTCTTTTTTACATTGCTATAATCTGTTTTTGTTTTTATTTCAACCACAACATACAGTTCTCTGTTCGTATACAACTTACCTACGCATGTTGGAGTCGGCTTCCAGTAGGATATAGTTGAATACAAGTATTTTAGGCACATGGAGCGACTAGGTAACACGATATCCTTTGGTAAGACCACAACCAAATAGATCAGCCTCAAGAAATTAACCCTCCCTGCTCTATATAATTATCTCCACAGCTTCAATTTTAGTGAAATCAAACATCGGTAGCTGTGACACATTAACAAGCAATAGACTTAAACATACGTTCCGCAATAACACACCACACGCTGCAGTTTACAGCAATAGCATTTTTGTATGGGCATAAAAATATATAATAAGTTACCCATACACGTCAAGAACTTACTTTCAGTTAGTCTGTTTAAAAGGAAAAAAAAGGAAAAAGTTTTCCTTGAAGAAAAATAATGATTAAATATTAAAATGATTGTGATAATATTTAATATGATATAAATTACAAGAATAGAATAATATAAAATGTATAATAATGATAATTAATGTAACATAATGTAAACTATAGAACTATAATATAGAGAATGTTTATTTTGTTTCATATATTCACTAAATTGCAACGCCCTAACTGGCAACTAAGTTGTAAGAACCTATTTTGTCAACATCTTTATTGTACCTACACTTAGTTCACAATGAAGAATTTCAATTTGACTTTAAGATTTAAAAAATGCAAAAAATAACATAAATAAGAAACGCTTAGTTAAAATCCCAAAATTCCATAAATTTAAATACAGCAGTACAGTAACAGTTTACGGCCACGCATGCAAAATTGTAAAGAGTTAAAAATTCACCGTTGTGTGCATAGTGAATGGCCGGCGGCCTGTGGGGAAATTCGACAAGCAACTCCGAATGTATCAAGGCAATTGTAGTACTACGGGAACTCTTGCGAACCTGACTGCGGAACTGTCCTGGGTTGGAAGAGAGAGAGACGGTGGAGAGAAATTTTCAATATTCTTAAACTCGGTTAAAAGCAAGGAATATTTCACGGTTGCTCCTCTCTATAGGAAAAATCCCGCGATTCCGAGATTTTCAACAAATTAGTGTACCTACAGACTGTAAAAAACGGATTTCGGAATAGATTTGTTTAAACTAATGTTTGCGCGTCAGCTTCTTATTTTAGAAAGCTTTTCTTTACACGTCAATTCCGGGAAAATCGTAAACATTTTAATTTGGTTTTGATTTGCAATGTGATTCCGAAACGTCGCGAGCTTTGTCTTTAAATCAATTATTTCTAGAAGTCTTTTCTTTTCTAGCAAGGATTTAGGTAAATATTCACTCGAACCCTAATCAAAAGTTTTGAATAAAGCCTGGTGCATGACCTGTAGATTGAATAGGACCTGCTTTTCAGTATGCTGCTTGCAATATTTCAAATAACATCCAAAAACCACACTTGACGTAGTCGTCACGTCATCTACAGCCATCATACCCCCACATAACCCAGATAGGACGCGAATTGGCCGGAATATTTGGTAAATTTAATATATAAAACATATGAATCGTTCGCTTTCCCCGGGGCTTTTGCGTAATAACATATTACGCGTGGCTGTACCGACAGCAGATCAGGCGGTTCATTAAAATGTTTTATTTATTGCCATCAAAGCTTGTAAATTCGTGACGTCCCAAGTGGCTTGACTGAAGTGTACATAGTCCAGCAATTTGTTAATGTCGCAAATGGTTTTAATGTATCTTTATTTAATGAGGAGAGAGATTATTTTGTCAGTCTCAATGTTTGCTTGGGATCTGGGTTTGTGTTCACTTGCGTTGTCTGGTTGTCTGCTATGTTGGTCTCGGCATGCATAATTACTGTCAAGTGGAAGAATAGAAAGAACTATAAATTTCAAATTAGTTTACCAAAAAAAATTGTCGGTTTGTCTGTTTATTTCGGCTAATCTCTGAAACAGCCGGACCGATATTGACGAACATTGCCTAGTAGATAGCTTTTATTATAAGAAGTAACATAGGCGCTTTATTTTAGAAAAATAATTAGGATTCCGCACAATAAAAAAACGCAGATAAAGTCGCAGGCAGCTAGTTAGTCATATTTCTGCTAATAATTTACAAAGCGAAATCATAACCTGCCCTATAATCATATTTTTATCTTTAATCAAAGTTGAAATTATAGACGAGTACTAACTATTCCCAAATATAAAGCTGCCTTCAAATAAAATAAATGACGAAGTATCTGAGACTATAATTTGAACAAATAAAAACTTGGTTACTTTACTACCGCGACCTCACACTGCCCTCAGCGAGGTGCGAGGGGAAAACATCTCGACTTTGATTACGATCTATAACGTGATATCTCACTTGTTCGATCTAAATCGACGATCGACGTTATCGACCGTCACTGCCATTATGACATTGTAGATGACGAGCACAGATACATGTCAAAATGATTATTAAGTAAATGTACGAAATAAGAAATACCTTTTCATTTTTGTAGAAGAGGCCTTGGCCCTTCAGTGGGACAATAAAGGGCTGGTTTTATTATTTTTCATTAAAATCAAAGTCAACAACGTTTACTGCGAACTAAGTGTACAATGTTGGTGTAACGTATAATAGTACCTATGACTAAGAAGCCTTTTACATCAGCATTGCAATTATCATTCGCCTGCCCTTATCATCCTAAATTACCGTGATTACTTAATTATTTACTTTTCTATTGCTACAATTTAATTGAGAATTATAGGTTATGTAAAAAAATTGTGTCAGAAATAACTAATTTAATACAATTGTTAGCAATATTAATGTGCACAGATAGTACAAATTACGATTATGATATTGTAATTATTATTGTGAGAAGTTTACATTCCAAAGATTCCGCGGTGAGAAGTTTATTAGATACTTATTTGCGCAAACCGCGAACGTCTACAGCAGCCTTAACTTTATCTTAAATTCTAGTACACGCAGAGATTATCAAAAGAGTATAAAAGATTCTCTTTCATGTTATATCTAACAAAACGAGCTTTGATCTGATTATTTAAAATACAAAAGGAAAACTTTCAACAGAATTAACGATCAAACAAGATTTTTTGGTAAAATTTTTGTTTAAATGAATATTATAATTTTGGTTGGAAGAAATTAAGTAGATTTTTTGACTGACGTTACCAAGACAAGTGTTTTAGAAGATTAGGTAAATGTTTAACGTTTTATAAAATATTATTATCTTTGTGTATTTAGGCTCTCTTGTCGGGTGAACTCTAGATAAATAGTTCCTTATTCTATTACATTTTTCAAGCTTGAAAACGTAATTAGTATTTCTTCCACTTATAACTACTTACTACAAGCATGTTATACTTATATTATAATCTCCTGCGGTTAGTGAGAATTATTGAAAAAGAATCATAGATAATTTCTATAAATCCTATTATTTCAAAGTAAAAAGTCGTTCGCTCACTAACAAAGCTCGAAAATTATTTGCCCCATAAAGATGCATTCGGCTAGGTAAGAGACGCAAGTTAAGAACGGATTGGACGAAGTCGACAAAACCTAGTTATCAGACAATTTCACGTTTAACCACTTTTCTTCTACATGTAATTCGTGTCCCCGACATTTCCTCATCGATTTCCTTATAAATAGACGAACAAAACAATTGTTTTGTTTGCATACAGCCTTATTCTAAAAGCTGTTTACCTTCAATGTGTCACTTCAAACGATTTGAAGCCAATTGTTGGTTGTTTATTTACATCACAAATAGGGACGTGTCGGGATCGAAATGTAATAGGATATTAAGTGTTTTCTTTGTTGAGGTGACTTTAGCGTGAGATGTTCCTGAATATTTAGACTTTAGCCTGTCAGAGGGTTTAGTCGTTTTATCCGAGAAGATGTGCAAGCACGGAGTAATATCTCATCCTGATGTCTAAACAAGGCTATCGCCAGTGTTAGTCAAACAGGTACGTTTGAGCTGTATAGGCAAAAATTAATTGGTTTTCCGTATACAGGTTGAGATTTTACAAGGATTTAAAAATATGTAATGACATCATCATCATAAAAAAATTATGTAAGAAAGCTTCACGTTGACAAATTTGCAACCAGTACAACATATGATGCGTACTCCGTACGGAAATTGTAAAGTAAAATTGGGTAGTCATTTCATAAATTGCATTTGACCTGACCCAGCTGCGCCCCCCGGCTCCCCTCGCGATATAAAATCTGAATATTGCCACGTTAATAATTTGATAATATTTAAAATACGTTTTTGGGGAAAAAATATATATATTTGCCACATTTTTTTACAGCTCCGGTAGAGAGAGATTTCCTGTTTGCCTAACAGTTACTGAAAATGAGAACTTATACAGTTTTTTCGATTGCATAATTTTCAAACAAATATCTGTAATACACTTACATTTAGCAGTTATTAAAAGAACTAACTAACCAAAAATTAAACGGTTTTTTATACCGCTGCATGGCAAACAAGCCGACGGCCCACCTGATGTTAAGTAGTCGCCGCTACCTATAGACATCTGCAATTCCAGATGCCTTGGTAATGCGTTGCCATCCCAGAAACAAGGTTGAAATGTGTCATGTGCCTGCAATTACACCGGCAAACATCAAACCGGAAATTAGCAACGCTGCTTTGCTGCGGAAACAGGTATGGTGGTAGTATTTTCCTGGGCGAGCTCCTTCACAAAGAGCTGTACTACTACTAAATAATGAATACTAAATAAGAATGATATTAAAATGAATGTTACGATGAATCAAGTATACATTTTGAACACAACAACTTGTAATTATTTCAGTACTTCAAGTGACGTATAATACACAAAGCGCATGAAATTCGAATCTCTTCGTTCAACTTCGTCGTAATTGGACACAACACAAGCGTATCTTTAGAACAACAAATAAAAGGACAGATCACAAACCGAACTCTTTTTTCCTCTCAACCACGTATGGGAGACAAACAATGCAACAGTACTGACAGCGAGGCTAGACTGAAACCTAGGGTAGGCTGAAATCTAGACTGGATAGCGAAACTTTAATTAACTGAATGTAACAAAAACGCACTAACAAACGTCACTCGGCTTCTATCTTCAAAAGGATTGGAATACAGTTCGGATAGCGGAGCTCGTTATTTGAAGAGCGGGTTCTGTGGCTACTTTTTTGGGAGGTTTTTTTGAGGTGTGTTGTGATTTGTAGGTACCGGCAGAGTAGATACTCAGGTTAGTGTATCATATTGATTACTCCTTCAGTTTCTTTTTCTAAGGTTTGCTTCACAATAGGAATTTCTCCTGTATCGTGGATGCGTTTACCAACATTTGAACTCACATAAACAGGCCATCTGCAGGCCTTACAAACATTTGTTCCGTATGAGAATCGAACCCGCGAAGCACAGCGTAACAGCCAATCGCTGAGTCACGGCGCCAACCATCGTCATCAGTTTGATTTCGTTACTTGGAAATGTACTGAAAACTTTTAGAACCGTAGAACTATACTGTTCTACTTTTCTAAAAGTTTTCAGTACATTTTTTTGAACATTTTCATTATTAATCAAAGCTTGAAATCGAGAATTTCATAGTTTATCATAAGTCATCGAGACACTTTGACGCGATGTCTTACTTGGCTTTATTTTTGACTAATCAAAATCAACAATTAAGTTCCCTTGTAACCACACCCAACAACATAGAACTATAGTCTACGCATCTCTAAAAGTGCCCAATTTAGTGAGCGCGCCCGAACGAGCGCACTCCTAAAATTGAATATCGCGGCCGCCGCGCTAGGCTCCATACACCGCGACAGAAATACTGAGCGCACCGTAAACTTTGAACTTGATCTAGTTTACTTTTAGCTACTCTGTGGTATTTTGCATGTTGATTTATGGATCTGATATGGGAGGTCATGTAAGGAGATAGAGAACATGTTTTATGCCAGTCTGCCGCAAGGAAAGAGCCGGAACGTTGACTTATTCTTATATGTCTATACTAATATTACAAAGAGGAACGATTTTTTTGTTTGAAGTTTTTTGTACCGAATAAGTTTCGGAATCACTGGAACGATTTTAAAAATTTTTTCAACAGTACATCTCCATAGGTACATTGTTCTTGAGTAACATAGGTTACATATAACATCACGCGATTAAACACAGGAGCGGAGCACAAACCAAAGATGTAACTTAACGCGGGTAAAATGTGAAAACACGCGGGCGGGAGCTACGTTTTCATAAAACTTATCTAACACTTGACTTCTCTCATAAGGAAACGTTTTGAACAAGTTGTAATTATCTGTAATACATTACATATGAGGACGTTAGCAAGTACTTCATTTCACGTTAATAGAGTTCAGTATATATTGAAACACATTTTCTTCTGTAACTGCAAAAATAAAAAGTCTAATGCCTGTACCCCCGCGTTCAGTTACACCTTTGGTTCCTGCTTCACTGCCGTTGATCGTAGCTTAATGTTTAATAGCCTATAACCTTCTTTGATAATCGGTCTTTAAAACGCAAATGGATTTTTTCAAGTTGAACCAGTAGTTTCTGAGATTAGCGTGTTGAAACAAACAAACTCTTCAGCTTTATAATATGACAGTAGGTCTGATGCGGATGGGTTTCTTAATGCCCTATGAGCTTCCTTTTTTTATAAATCGTACATAGTTTGTAATCGAATTATTATTTATCAGGTTTGATTAATCGAATTTGCTTGAGATATTTAGTAATTTATTATGATCTATATCAATAAACCATTGCTCTCTTTGGCCTCTTATCTACTATCACGTCTGTAGTCCCCGAAGGGTTAGGCAGAGATGTAACAATGTACACCCACAGTTCGTCGGTATGTTTAGGTCCCATGTAATATGGGGCGAGCCTATTGCTCTTTCCCATAATAGTATTAATGTATTTATTCCCTACACAGCTCTCGACAGCTATACAGCTTTCGTTAAAATATACAAAACTTTCCTCTGTAGTGCCCACTTATTATGAATCGTCAAAATATTCATAGTCTACAGTGTCAGTGGTAGTTCCTGCCGCCACACAGAGATGGCGACACTAAAAAATGGTTGAAAGCTTTTAAGCTCACGTTACCGTGGTCACGGCAGAGAACTGATTGGCGGCCGGACAGACGGGCGGCTGGCGTTGTTTTTTCTATTGCATTGTCTATTACGAATGTTTAGTTAATACCCACGTTATCTATAAGTAGCACGGCTTAACACATGTTATGAAAGATTTTTTTTAATATCCATTCATAATGTTGTAGTTACCGCTGCCTATAGATATATGCATTACCAGAGGCCTTTCAAATACGTTGTCATCCCTGAGAAAAAGTTGAAATGTCTCATGCGTCTGCAATTATAACGGTACAATTACATCCTTCACACCGGAACACAACAACGCTGCTTTGCAGCAGAAATAGTTATGGTGGTAGTACTTCCTCGGTCGAGCTTCTTCACAAAGAGCTCTACTACTACTATCTAGCTACACTCTATGCAGGTACATAATTTCGTTAAAATGTCAATGTCATTGCCTCGTTAGAGGATTGACTGGACAGTCTCTCACTTTTGTGATGAGAAAAAATATATAAAATTTGGTTTTATTTGGTACATTGTGTTTGCAAATTTAGGCGATATAATTATGCATATAGTTAGTGTGTTACTACATACTTGCAATAAATATGATCACTTTATGTTTTTATATTAACTAAAACGTTAATTGCAACTAGTAACTAGTTTATTTTTCTTTGACTTTCACTTAATATAATGTCACAGCCAATAACCGCTCCACATAACGCTTCAACCGCAGCGGTTTCCCCGCTCGTGTGCCACCCACTTCACACACGTCAAAGTTGACGTGCCCTGTTGTTTTGTTGCGACCAACTACGACCCGCGACGTGCTCAATAATTCACTATTTCTATTTGACTGGCAGTATTAGGCAAGTATTTTTAAATACCGCAATGAATGGCGAGCATCAATAATTAAATGATTATTACTGGATTGAGAATATTTTTTTGTATTATGTAACAAATATGTTGACGCACCAGCTAATGGAATTTAGTGTCCACCGCCCGCAGACGCTAGCTGTATTAAACTAATAAACATATGACTTCTTCCGCTCTAGGCGGCGCAGCAGTTAGTGTCAGACTCCTTCTGACGAAAGCCCATCCGTGTTCCTCCTAATGCCGTTTGCATTTCAGGGCCACAGGGACCTTAAAAAATTCCGTACACAAATTATGAATTTAAAAAGTCACATTGGAACTTGCGGCCCGGTCACGAACCCACAACCTCGTCCATAAGAGGGCTTTAACCACTGAGCCATCAGAGTATTGTATAAAGTATCATCATCGATAAAGATCTGATATTACAGCACAAACACGAAATAATGTGTTTATTTTATCATAACCGCATTGTTTTAATTTTGTTAAGTAATCATTTTTAAAGATAAAATATTGGCTCGGCGCGTATTATGGAAAATATAGTTAAAATGCACCCTCATCGGCGCGAGATATACATTCCCAATAATTACATTATTGTGACACGGGATCGGTAACATTATTGTACTGAAGGCCTGGTAGAAATAAACAGGTACTCTTTGTCAGTAAATGTAATATCAACCTTACTGGCATGAATTTAAAGTCATTGTTAATTGTAATTCTAATAGACCGAACCACACTTTTGTGAAATACATATTATTATTATCCCTTTCTATCTTCTAAAACGTTTTCTGATTATGTTCCTTGCTGGGTTTTTCTTCGTCTTAACTAAGTACTTATTATAATGATAACTTACAATTTTTATGGATAGTATACTTATTTTCTATATTTGTAAACTCATCATGATCCATTTTCGTCCTGTCATCTCTCGTCTATTTTCATTAATAAATATCGTCAAAGTTATAAAATCATAAATTATTTCCGATTCAATGAATTTGTAATTTGGGTACTTTTTACCTTTGGCGTGCGTCACTCCAACTCGGCTGGAGACAGACGTCGGCGGAGGTAGTCGCGCTAGGATCACGTGAATTTTGTAATGACATGCAATTTCCATACATTGACAGTTTGATTGAGTCAATAATCGTGTTAACATGGAATAAAATACGAGCGGCCGCGCTCTGTGGAGCTCGAGAATAAAGTTGGGCATGACACGTGCTTTGATACACATTATGTTTGCACTTTTACTGCGTAGGATCAGTTTGACAACTATGGCAATTTTTGATTTAAAAAAATAGTCGCGATTGGTGTTATTCCAAATTGATATAAAATATCACGAAAACAAGAGCAAACATTTAAACGATTATGATTATGTTACATACTTACTTATACATAACTACAATTAATCGATATTCGAGAAGTACGAAGTCAATCTATACATACCACCACGCCTGTATTCCCCGAAGGCTTAGGCAGAGGTGCACCAATGTACACCCAAGGTCCGCAGTTTTAGGTCCCATGTAATAGGATAATCTAAAACAGTGCAATATGTATTTAAATTGTTATTAGTATTCGATTCGCGGGTTTTGAATTGGACATGCGACTATGCAGTAATATTTCGTTTCTATCTTTGACAAGCACGTATTATGCGCTATGTGCTAAACCGACATTGCCGATTGAATATCTCAGTTAAATCGATATATAACTTACAACTTTCTATTTTCAAACGTTATAGTAAGCTAACTCTACACACATTGTTTAAATATTTCGGTTCTTGTATTCAACTGCCTCGTTGGCCTAGTGGTCCTATGCGCGACTGCTACGCTAGAGGTCTTGGGTTCGATTCCCAAGTCGAGCAAAGTGTTATTGAGTTTTTCTATGAAATTCTCAGTAGCAGCTCGGAGTTAGGATTTGTGCCCGAATAATGGCAATAGAATCACCACATTTTTATTACATTGGGACCTAAACATATCGGCGAACTGTGGATGTACATTGTTACACCTCTGCCTAACCCTTCGGAGAATACAGGCGTGATGCTATGTGTATGTGTGTGTATTTAAACCAATCTTGTACTATGTGGTATATCCCGAGCAACATTGTATTACTACTACAATGTAATTAATAATGTCATTTGTGAGCCATACTGCTTATAACACAGAGGAGTGGGTCAGTGGCTCAATAGTTTGTAGTTCGGTGTATTTTACTGCTTACGTGTCTCAATCAGTGATGTGAGCAACAGTTAAAATTAATCTCAGTATTGAGTTCAGTGCCATGAGTTCACATGAAACGAGCGAGAGTGCTTCAAAAACCCTCTATAGGTATGTGGTTTTTTATTACAAAACCATGTGTTCCTAAGATAAATAAAACCGGTTGGAAAAATGAAAAAAATATATATCTAGTAGCTTTTAATTTCTGCAATTACTATTTACAATCCTACTAGTAATACTATAAATGCGAAAGTTTGTGAAGATGGATGGATGGATATTTAGATGGATGTTTGTTACTCTTTCACGCTTCAAGGGCTGAACGGATCTGGATGAAATTTGGCACTGAGATAGATTGTAGTATGGAATAACCCATAGGATACTTTTAATTCCGGTAAAATTTACGGTTTCCTTGGGATAATATATCGAATTTGACGCGGACAAAGTTGCGGGCAGAAGCTAGTAATTAATAAATTCTTACCTCTTTCAGCAGCAGCACGTCCGCCCCCGATGACGGCCAACATGAGAATGATGAGAACCGCTTTCAACGCCATCTCGTGTCAGTTTCACTAATCACACCATTACCACTACACAAATCACTATTTTTTATTTTATTATCACTACACTAATGAACTATTTAAAACATTTTTAGTCGTTTTTCATTCGGATTTATAACCTGAAAAAAGAGAAAGGTTTTATTAATAAATCAGTAATGAATCAATAAATTCAAGCACTTTTTGTTTATGAATAAATATTTATAATTAATTAGATAATAGTGTTCACAGCGGAATTGTAATATAAATGTTGCGATTTCAATAAAATTTATTAATGTTCGTGTGATAATCAGATTCGGTCCGCTCTGCTCAAAAATTGTATGTCATCCATTTTCAGTTTGGGCTCGCCTTAATAGAGGCGGTAAGTCCCCTTCTTGTTTCGGGAGGTTCCTGCACCTCATCGGGCGGGAGGAAACGTCCGGGTGTCACCATTGTGTGGATCGCCCCGAGGATACGGTGGAGCACACCGTGGCGGTGTGCCCCGCTTGGGCGGAGCATCGCCGAGTCCTCGTGGCGGCCATCGGCGGCGGCGAACTCTAGCGTCCGGCCCTGGTGCAAACCATGGTCCAGAGCGAGAGAGAATGGGATGCAGTCGCCTCCTTCTGTGAGACAGTAATGCTAAAGAAGGAGGCGGCAGGACGGCTGAGACAGAGGTTCTCACGTCCCAGCCGCCGCGGTAGACGCTCCGGACGTCGGAAGCCGCGAGACGACTCCCGGCCACCGTAGATACGGGCCTGTGGACGGTGAGCAATGGGTAGCTCACCGTCCTTACGTTCCATAACGACAGGCCGTGTCGACGCCGCGTTCATGTTCCACGCGCGCCTCAAAGAGATGTTAGCAAATGGAAGGGGCCACTGAGGGCCGATGCCTGCCGGGGCTGCGGGTTATTCGTAAGAGATACCGCGCCCCCGGAACGCAAAAGGCACAAGAAGGAACATGTGTGGGTTTTAGTTAGTAAAATTCTGACACTCCCTCCCGCCCCGCCCAGGGCGGGAGAAGTTACTTGATGATTTCCCACCTCCCAAAAAAAAAAAAAACATTTTCAGTTAGAGGGATATCAGGAGAAGTAGCTAGCTATAAAATTCAGCCCCTTTCAGTATTTAATCAAACAATGAAACGATTACGTTTGTCTAATAAGTACATATTGAAGATAAAAGTATGGAGTCAGTTACGTCTGAGTACTGCTTCGCTCTATCTAGAACCACTCTATCTATAGATGAAAACTGAATTAAAATCCGTAGCGCAGTTTTAAAGATATAAGCGTGCAGACAACGGGAAGTGTGTTTTATATTATGTAAGGCTGTGAACATAACGATTTCTGCCAACCTCTTTCGAGAATACAAGTATTATATGTTTATGCAAATAAAAAGTCAAATTAAAATATCTTAGTGTACTTATAATGTTGTAAAACTCTCAACTAAAGTAATAAACCTCATGTTATTAATATACTCCGGTTCTAATAACTGACGGCTGTTTGAGCACTTTAAGCAATGAACAAATATAATTTTCTTTAAGCCCGTTTTCATTAAAATCGGTTTTCCACAATCCGATAGCCTGTAATTAAAGTTCCAGAATAATTTATTGAAAATAAAGATGAATTATATTGATTACAAAATGTTGCAGAAAATATTAAAGACCACAACACAACACTGCTGTTCACTGAAAACATGAGGGACCAAAACCGAGTAAGCAGTTCAGCTAAGATGATGATAATGATATCAGTCTATTATTGTCCCACTGCAGGGCAAAGGCCTCTTCTCAAACTGAGAAGGCACGAGTATTGATCACCACGCTTGCTCAAGGTGGATTGCCGATTTCAGACTTATATAAAAGTCAAAGTTCAAAGTCACTCACGATGTTTTCCTTCACCGATGTCAGTGATAACTAAGATAAACTTAGAAAGTATATTATGATGAATTGACAAAGTCACATTTGTACTTGCCCAGCATTGAATCCGCAACCAAATGCAGGGCAGGCAGGCGCCTTAACCAATACAGCGTCACCTAGCCTAATACAGGTTTATAGTACGAGTGAGGTAACAACCCAGAATTCTGACTTGTGTGCAATTACACCAAAACTTCCGCATGTTCCACATAGCAGAACTTGACAGTCAAGCTCTTAGCTATATGTTCATCTTGACATTCACTATTCTCATGGTTGACAATCTAATTCACTGTCGCCTACAATATTTGTATGCGACCGTATGTATACTAGCTACTTTGATTTTCTTTAAATATTATAACACCGCCCATCATTACTTTGACCTACAAAGCCAGCTGCGTCTTTGACCCCAATCATCTTGATCTATGAATTAATAAAGTCGAATCACCACAACACAATATGAAGTCAAACACGTTGTAGTTGCTACACCAGTGAATCAACAATGTTATATTTACTTTCATTTAAATAAAAGCTATAAAACAACCTTTATTTCCGCGAATTCCCGCTATCATTGGCACGCTGCTGTGACCTAAATCTAGCTTTGCTTCTGTCCATCACCTTTATTTTAGAATGCGATTGTAGCATAAAATTAGTATTAGCTGGAGAGCTGACATTTGGTCCAGCATGGCTAAATATATCTCATGTGCCGTACAGACCTAATGTTGTAGCGACAGGTTGATTTAAATTAACACTATGCTAAATAGAAGCACAGTTTCAGAGATTTGTTTATTTTTTTGAAGCAATTGCAGAACAAGTAAATGATTAAAATAAAATATTTACTTAAAAATAATAATACCAGCCTAAATTATTGTCCCACTGCAGGGCAAAGGCCTGGCGGCAAGAACAATGATCACCATCTTTCCACAAGGCGGATTGGTGATTTCAGACTTATATTCATCATATCGTCCGTCCATCCATGCATCGATGTCGTCCGGTAACAACCTCACATGAGAGGCGGGCGCGTTTCTTAACCACTGGGCCATCGCGACATTTATTTACTTTTAATAATTTCGGTTATTGAAAAGTTACCAAGCTTCACGTGTGGCGCATACCTACTACTTTTTTTTTAAATAATGTTTGGACGCGTATCACATGTTTTAACCTATTGCTATTTTCTGTTTGCATGAGTCATTGATGACTAAGAAGCTAAAAACTGTCTAATGCATGTAAGGTTACTGGTGATTACATATCGTCAAGGTCTATCCGTAGAAGATATTGCCGTCGTACAGAACCACACACTATCGTTTAGGTTAAAGATCACAATAGTACTAGAAGTGGCAAGTTGCCAGTCTTCTACATTACTATGAAGTCATTTCCCTTTGTACATTCTTACGACTACTAGAAAAACTAATTGGCTCACTAGCATAATCTGTCATGCACTGTGAAAGAACTGTATGTTTCTTTAGCACTTACTAGACACAGGTAGGAATAAATCAATCGGCAGATTATAGAGTCGTTGCACTCAGTACAAGTCTAATTCTACGAGTGTATCCCGACAAACGGATTGCTAAAATATTTATTAGCAAATTATGAATGGGCCCAGTATGAGTCCTTAGGGAACGCCTTCTATTGTTATTGCAAAGTAGTATAAGTACGTTCCACATTTTATAATTGGGTGCTTATTTCTATTTTATTTGATTCCCTATAATATGTATCGGACTCAAACATTGAATGATCATACAACACTCATATCAATACCGCTATCGAACACTGCACTTGCGTGTCGAACGTTCGATCCAGAACAAAATTTTTCAAAATGAAATCCCATTCAATGAAGACCGATAACCGATTGTTCTGGAGCGTCGTGGCATGCAGAACTCTATTTATAACCCACACACCATCTCTTTGGTTCCGTTAACAGAAATAAACTGTGTGCGGACTGAAACTATTTCTGTTGGAAGCCAGATACGCGAATATTATGTTGATATGATTACGTGAGAGCTAAGTCTAGATATTTTCACTTTCCTTTTTGTTTCGCAAATGAAAATAAAAGATAGAAATATTATTTCGTGTGAGATGTAATAAGGTATTGGTGTTTTGTCGCGGCTTGTTTGTGAGGGACTCGATAGATATGTTGAGTAAATGGCTGGGTGGGTAGTAAATAATATTGTACACGCGTAAGTTATGTCGGATATTTTTGTTGGTAGATCAAAATCTTTGTATAAATAGCAACTACCTATTTTTACCAACATATATTTTATTTGTATTCTGTAGGACAATCAACATGAGTGTCTCGGCCGAAATTAACCTTGAATTTTGAATCAAGACAATTAATGTGTTTTTGTGAGTTGTGAGAAAATTCTCAGTATAGTTTGGTGACTAATATGACCTAAGAATTTAAATCCTGCTACACATAACTTATACTGTTGTAAATAACTTCTTGTGTAAGTATAGCAATGTCTGCACTTTTACCTCACACGGTAATAGCAGTCTGGGTTGTAAGTACTTCATGTTTGGGTTCGTCTGAAACTATTTTAGTATTAAAACGTGATACCTGTCAGTCATAGATCTGAATTCATGACACACGTGATGTTAGGTTGTATCGATGTGTGGGTACATCGATACAACCTAACATCACTTCGAGATACTATTACGCTTTTAGTAAAACAGGTTTCTAGTTTCAGGGCTTCTTAAAAATTAAGTAACCTGTCTATACTACTGGAACTGTTTTATTATCAAATTAATTTTCTGTACAATCTTACACAACACTGGCTGACCATGAATGGAAACATCCTTAGGAAATCTGAGGTAACAAACGTCCAAAATCACCAAAGGGTTGACTTAAGAACATACACTATTTAGTTCAGATTCCTGCTAGCTATGAGCTGCATGTGACCATCAATTACAGTGAGGTGGTAAAGAGCTATAGCACCGACGTTCTCAAGGTAACACAAAAATTCTTCCACCTCCCAACTCCAAGCATGTAAATTAAGTTCGTCCATTTAATTCCAGACTCACATTCATGTCTTGAGTGAAACAATTTGCGGCGTCGACTCATTACACGAACACAGTCGACCAACTATTTGCAGTACGACCAACTATCTGAAATGTAGGCCGAACTACTCAGATTTGTTGCCTGATGTGTGTATCGCGGTATTGTGAGTAGAGTTGGAGGTTCACATCAGTTTGCAAGTTAGATGTACGGAGGAAATTGGTTGGGAATGTGGTAATTGAGTTTTAAACCGACTTAATCATCCTGAAAAATTAGATAAAAAACCATTACACACTTGGTTAGAAATGCCAGAGATACAGGTTATTAGTACTGCTGAAAATGTTATAGATTCAGACGACAATGCTAAACCAGGTAACGACCAATATAATAAATTTGAAGACTGTTACACATTAAAATTAAAAAGTCAAACCCAATCATACCTTTTTCATTTTAAACACAAAAGCATACAGTACTAAACTCCAATAATTATTATCAGTACGATACTACAAAGGAGACTTAATAAAAAATCCAATAAACGAACCACAAATCGAGTCTTATCCGAGTGCTATCAAAGGTAGTACGGCGATAACCGCATGTATTCCCCGTGTGAGTCGTGTGACGCGAGTACAAACAGAAGAATGGGGGATATTGACTCCCTTTGACGGGGACACGGTCGGGGTCCAAGGTGTCAGAGAACACGGGTGGAATACTCCGAAATGTTGGCGAAGATATATAGAATGGAGAAGCTTTAATGGAAATCATAATTCTCAGAATTGAAGACGACGCCGACGTTGTGTAAAGGAAAAAGATGTTACAAGTATTATTATAGAAAATATTGCACATGCCCACTTAAAGATGGTTTGCTTTAAAAGTCGTAATACATAATTTTCATAAATTGAATTAATGACCTTATTTTTTTATATGGTAGAGGTGTAGTACACACACATTTAGCAATTCATATGAGTCACTTCTAATACAATAGCCAAATTGATAGTAAACAGACAAAAATCCCAACATCAGACTGTAACTGAAAATTGCTTAGTTTAAAAACCCAAGTTACAAAGAAAGTTTTTAATATCTCTAAACAATGTTCTCCGAAACCGTTTTCCATCATCCGCACTTTTCCTATAACTTGCACTACAAAACCTTGGTTGTGTGTCTACAGGTGCACCGATATTGTCTCTACCTGTGATCTTTCCGCGAGCTAGCGTGATGGTGTGGCGGTCACGAATCAATCAGACATTGCTTTCAAGTCTATGAGAACGGAGAGTCCTTTTATTGTGCGCCTTCATTTGTGTAGTCTCGGTTAGAAAGAATTGCGCCGGGGAAGTGTGGCTTCTCGTTTGATGGAGAGACCTGATCATTTAATATTGGATTCAGTTTTAATATTGAACGTAGACAGGATATTTTAGAATTCTTTCATAATAAGTCTATAGTATAGGTGTAAATAATATTTTTACTTGTTAACCCATAATATATTGTAAAGTATATCAATTCCAAACAGGTTTTGTTATCATTCTATCTATTGTTTAAATCCAACATTGTATTGTTTTAATTTGTGAGAAATAACGCAAAAGTCTGGTGGCATTTTATAATTTGAACCATAATAATAATGAAAAGTTTAGAACAACACCTAAAGAAACTTTCGTTAAAGGGCTGGGTCAGGAGTGAGATGCAGAGGGCGGTCATCTGAGATACGGCGCGGAGTGAGGAGGTTCCTCACGCTGGCTACTTCAATTCAATTCTGTCCTAAATACTTGAAACACTTTTAGTTAAAGAATATAATCTAATTATAAAACTAAAATAAAATTGTAATACTTTATTGACTTTATCAGTTATGAGTGTAACTAGATAAATGAAACACCAGCCTTTTCAATTTTCTCATTTAGCAAGAACAAGCTCGATTTAAATAAAACTCTCATTACACACACTTGGAGAGTGTCGAGAGTACAGATCATTACTCAGCCGGTCCTCCACCATCCTCCACTCTGAGATTAATGGGATCCATTCATTATTTTATTTTATTAATTTATACAGCGTCACCTCGCCTCTTAATTACCTGTATTGTAAGGTTAACGCGACTCATTTGAGATTGTGTGTTAAGTTTTGAATTAAATCGTGATAGATGATGCCTTTTAGTTTAATGCTGAAAACTTAGTCTTAAAGATGTTGAAACCAGAATCTGGCATATGAGTGGTAAGACTTTAATAATAGTAGCCATTAAATATTTTTTTTAAATATTAATTGTAAATACATTTGGGACACCCGCCCCACTACTTCCAACCACTGCAACTTTTGAAAGCCAGAATCAACACTGGAGACCGCCAGAAGAGCGCCGAGGCAATAAGAAGCTCGACGTGTCCCGGAGAAACGATTCAACTGCCTCGGATCCCGCAACGAAATTATAAATAAATTTTATAATTATGTGAGATTGTGTGTTTGTTTCTAATGTAGACTTTAAAGGCATTGGTCCGATTACAAAACAACCTTCAGTAATTATATCTACTACCTACGTTTTGGAACAAGCAACTAGCTTCAATTTTCTGACTAACTGACCGGCTCTTTAACAATTCAAAAGTGACTGTAAACTATGGGAACTATTATGTAAATGACTCTAAATGGTTGAATTAAAATATACGGCTTGACTTTGAAGGCTACACTACTGCCAAGTATCATTTGATATATTTTATGATATACTCGGCTTCTATGTGGACAAAGTCGCGGGTAGTAAGTATATTAACACGGTTCGGTGAGTAAGGCAATGAATACTGAAATGGCGGTTGATAGACGTATGGAAATAGTAATCAGTGCAGAAGGTAGTGTAAACTAGCAGAATTAATTAAAAGGTGTATACTGGCGCGAGCAATAGTCACAAATTGATAGTTCACTGAATTGCGAAGTCTGACTCTGAAACGTTACGCCTGGTCGGTTTTACATAGAATAATAGTAGCTACGTTAGGTGCATATCTTGGAATACTGAACCAAATTAACCGCCAGAGAAAACATCTCCACTAGTACCCGTCTTATTGCTTTAGTAAGGTGCTATCAGCTAGTACTCATGTTGCGTGGGGATCTCACTATCCATACATATAATAAAATCGTAACGAGGCAATTCTGTACATTCAATCTTTTTTTCAATGAGTAATTGTTACATGTTAAATACATTATACTGATAATTTTTGTATGTTTCTTTGTTGTTATGTATGTGCGTACATACAAACAAACAAACAGACAAAAAATATTGTAGGAGTAGTTTTAATGTTATGCGCTTGTATAACATTAAAACTACTTTTACACCGATTTGAACAAAACTTTTTTATTATGTTGGCAGTAATCTGCGCTATAATCTTATCTTAGTACAGTTCATCACGCTATGTCACATGGGGGTCGGCAGAAACAGTATGCACTAACTTAACAAATACTGAATGCATTATAACGACAACGCGAACGAAGTCGCGGGCAACAGCTAGTTGATAATAATCTTACAGTTGAGATATAGTTCAAATTATAGCTGAATAATTTGTGAATAGGCATAAAAGCCCAGGCTCAATTCTAATATCCCGACTTGAACGTCATACGGCGTGCTATCGTTAAAAAGTGTTGTATCTAGAATCTGTCTATTATGTATATCCAAAAGGATTATATCTGCGGGTTGTTCGCAAGAGATACCGCGCGCCCGGAGCGCAAAGGGCACAAGAAGGAACATGGGTGGGTTTTAGTCAGTAAAAGCCTGACACTCCCTCCCGCCCCGCCCAGGGCGGGAGAAGTTATTTGATGATTTCCCACACACCAAAAAAAAAAAAAAAGGATTATATCCAACTGTAGGTGTGTTATAATGGACATTGCGTATTGCAATGTTTGGGGGAGAATTGTTCATATCAGCAGTGGACTTCCTTCTGTTGTAATCATAGCGACGCGACAGACTGTGTGTATTGCTTGAGGCTAACTAAATATACTACGTGTTTTAAGTTCTTATAATTGGGTATCTACTAGACACCATTAACCAACCATTTCTTCTCTACAGAAACACTTTATTTTATTCCTGAAAATACAATTCATTTTCAACTAACTGAAGAATTTGATTATTAGCTGCTTTGAAATCATATAATTAGTTACTCAATTAAGTTAGCAAAAATATGACGTCACAATTTACTGTTGCCATAGATAATATAGGTATAGCTAAATAGCATTTGACAGCTCATAAAAGTGTGTCTATTGATTCGTGTTGTCTGATACCCGTAACTTAAGTTATCGACCCCAATGAGAGATTAAATGGATTTTCCTTTATTATAAATCCAAATTAATCACCAAACAACATTACAACAATAAGCAAACAAATAACTAATATTGCTCGTTCCAAGTGTTAAACAATGCATAACGTTTAATATTCATAGGCAATATTGCCGTGTCCCGGGGGGATCCAACGCCACGTAAATTTCCGGGGTTAAGCAGAATCGCTTAGATCAAGCTCACTGAAGGGAACTAACTAAACGTCGATCATACCAAAGTTAACTGATTGTAATACAACATTCACATATCTGTTTACGGGTCATTGACTTGTTCTTTGCGATAAGTCACATCACGTCAAGTCACGTAAGTTACGTCACTCATCTTGACAAGATGAATATCACTCTTTAATCTGCGACGAAGTTTTTTTTGGTCGTTTAGTATCAGTAATAGAACACAATTCCATTAATTGTTCAATCCATTTTAACCCCCGACACAAAAACGGTGTCTGTCTGTGGCATCATACCTCCCGAACACATGAACCGATTATGATTTAGTTTTTTTTTATTGAAAAGGTGTTTTAGTCGGGAGTGTTCTTAGCTATGTTTGATGGAAATCGGTTCAGCGGTTTCAAAGTTATCAGCTCTTTTGTTAGTAACGGTAGGGACTTTTATTCTTCTGTTGGGGGTTACTTAAATTTTTAATTTTGTGTTTTTCCTGTTTTATTTGGTGTTACGTTGCTCTCCCGCGGCGACGAGTGCCCATAACATAAGTATCAAAGTAGACATCGTTAGTAACTAATAACAACATTTTTTATTACTAAACCGCGTAAATAAAACACGTATATAATAGGTACTGATAAAAAAACCCAACCTAAAAATCGAACCTTAGACCAGATGCTCACCAGCTGTACTTGCGTTCATTAATGGCCGCTTTCGCTATTGCAATCTGGATTGCACACTCGAAGATTGATCGAATGCGAGCAGGAATCAAAGCGCTTGAAGTGCTTCAATTAATTACTTGTACAGCTTCAAAATTATTCTGAAGCCCATTGAAAATTAATCACTAAGAAATTTCTCGGTACCTCGGTATTATTAGATAGACCTTTGACCTAAACCTTTTGGAAGATCTGGAACAAAAATAGGCTACCCGGGCTATCTAAACATAACAAGATAATGACAAGAGAAGATACAATCATCTCTTCAACTTATTAGATACTATTAAAGTTGTTCATCTGATGCCTCGCTTTGTGCATATGTCAAAATAAAGTCTAATTTTTTACCATTTGTAACTCGTGAAACCCTAGAAGCTATAGCGAAATAGTCAAACATTTTAAAGCCGATTCTACTAAAATAAAAGCGTTCAAAATCTAGTCACAATCTCATCAAAGCAACTGTCAATGTCAAAAAATTTAGGACAAAATGAGACTGATATTAGATTGAAATCGTTCGTAAACGTTTGTTTCATTGAACGTCTTTGTTTTTGACGATGCAAGATCAAGGTATTGAGTAAATTTAGGATTAACAAAAATCTAGCTCGTTTAAGTCTTTATAGAAACCTATACATTAGCCAGCAAACGTCATCTGTTGGGTGTAACTTGCGTCATAAATTAATTGCGTTGTGATTGCGTGAACTTTACTAGTGATGTACAACATCCACATTCAGTGTATGACACAAAGCAGGGCGCGCAGTCTCTAACAAGTTCAAGCTTGTTCGTCGAGTGGCCATTGTTTAGAGCCGAATGGCACCCGGTCGCTGTATCGCTATTGGCTACCATTCACTTCGGATCATTTCGTGGCATTCGAAATTGAAGTCTGTCTGATTGGAAGTAGATTCAATTCTGGAGAACCGATTTAGCTTTGTATGGTGAGAATTATTGTTCAAATGTACAGGTGTAGGTTTGTGAGGTCAAGGTCAAAGGTCATGGTGTCTTTGAGCTAAAGATTTTTAGATACAGCCTGGAATGTTATAAGAAAATTCAAGAACCATATTATGCTGTTCTGAAAAATATTCGGTTAAAAGTCGGAAAACCTATCGACCTATGAACACTTCGTAGACTAGTCTGGCTGTCCCCTCTGTACGTTAAGTTAGCTTTTCATGGACTTGGCGCTTTCTGTCCCTGAAATAAACTGTGCGTGAGTCCACAAGTATGTTCAAAGGTGAACGACTGGCGTAGGTGTGTGTGTACACCTGCCTGTTCCACCCGTCGGGTTAGGTAAGCGTGACGATTTTGTGTATGAGAGGTGTTTCTTGTAAAATGATAATATTAAAACCGTTGTAAATTTCGTAGACAACATAGGTAATTATCTCTCTCATATATGTTTTATGTAGTTTATCGTTTATTATTTGAACAAACATATTCTAATAGTGACTTTTTCATTTGCATGTACTTTCTAAATTTACCTTGAGCATCACAGACGTCGGTGAAAAAAAACATCGTGAGGAAACTTGGACGTATAATTATATAAGACTGAAATTGCTAATCAGCCTTCAGCAAGTGTTGCCCTGCAGTGGGGCAATAATATGGGCTGGTATTACTATTATTTTATTCTTATTGGTATATTAAGACACAACACGTAGAATCGTTTAATCATTTTCGATAACGGCAACCCTGAGAAATTACATCTTTCGTGCTGCATCTAGCGCTTGTTCAATAATAAGGTGTGTGTTAGTCTTTTATTTAACTTGACACATAATTTTCTTTAAAGCCGTAAATCAGCTGATGGTCAAGCAAACAACTTTATTTTCAGTGTTATTAAACCGTTGAACAAAAATCATTTACACATGAAGTACTTTCTGAGCCGAAAGAGTAACAAGAAAATATATCGGTGCGCCGTGCTAGCCCCCGCCATTCCCTTAACCTGTCGAGTTTATAAGGGGCACCCCTTATTTCAGCCATAATTGTACAACAGATTATAAATTAAGCCAGGTGGCTTAATTAAGTGTAGCCTTTGCATTAGGGTGGCTGTGATTTTGTTGAGACTTGTTGTATGATGGATAGGATGGATGTTTGAATGTTTGCTGGACGTAAGTGGATGATGGATGTTCTTTTTTAATTTTATGGAGTTATAGGGTGTCGTTATGTTTTAAACTAACCTATAAGATTGTAGAAGCGGTACATAATGTATAGCAGAAAAAGTTTTTGTGCTGTTATGAAGACATTTGATACATTTTTTTTAAAAGCCTCTGAGTTGAGCAGAAACCAAATTAAGAAGCCTTCTTTGCCTGGTTATAAATATGTTCAAGTTTTTTGTAAAATATCTTACAACCCTTAATTTCTTACTACATACTTGGCTTTAAGGCAATACAAGTTTTGCCTGTATTGTTATGTTAATACTACTTTTCCATTAACCTAAGGTAACCTATAACATGATTTTCCTCTTTCGTTTTTTTTTACCTACCTTGTTCAGTTCAACTCTGACCTTCAGTCCCTTTTGTCCTATAATACTTCGACGTCATTGTCACCCTACCTTTATCTTAACCAGGTACTTGTTAACTGTCACCTACACAAAGTTACCGGGGGCAACGGAGTAACAACCCAGTAACGGAATAACAACGATTGTCCAAACAATTATCGTTATCCGTTACATGAAGCAGAAGGCTTCTGAGGGGGTGCCGGGGGGGGGGGGGGGGGGGGGGGAATGTGGTATTTAATGGATGAACTTGTGGTAAAGTCTCGTTACAACAGGGGTCTTGGTTTATTATATTGTCAACCACGACTTTTGTCGGTGACGTTGAGACCTTACGAATAACGAACTGTTATAGTTACCAATCGTTTCTAGGACACTAGTAGAAACGCTAGGTTCAATGGATGATACTTTTACACTTTTAATTACGCCACAAACTTCCAACGGTCAGTTTAAAATTGGAAAAAGATCGATAAAGACAATGAAAAGTAAAGGTTATTGTATCAGAAGCTAAACATGGTTGTCAACAAACACATTCTTTAAATCCAAATCGTACAACGTTCTCGAGAAAGTTTTTATTGACTGACGAATTATAAATAACAGGAACTGAGCTCATCTCAAGGATACAAACGATAACGACAAAGAAAAAGCAAACGATAATATTAACCTCCTCACATCGCTCCATCACAGCGTCAATAAGGAGCTCCTTAGCATTTCACACCTCTTCCTTCATACTATCATCTCGAGCCTTCCATTTAACGCCAGCTTCATCTTCGAGGACGCGATCTTTCATCGCATAATCAACATTTCTCCCCAAGACCACAGAACAAAACTATGTAGAAGCGACATCGCTTTCAACGTATTACCTACACTTCGTGGGGTAAGGAACGTGGGACACAGTCATGATTACAGTGCGCCTAGGGCATAAAACACGTTGTTCATTAATTTGTTTGTCAATAACGATGACCATTTTGACCAACCTGACATGGCTTCTGCGAGCCCGGTCGCAAATTCATAGTCGCTCAATTCGGTAAATGGCAAACAAATCTCGGAGTTTGACTAAAGGATAAGATCCAAAATGAAAATATATTTATAATAAGGAACTGTAGATACTGCAATGGGTACACTATTTCAGTTGATGGACTAATAGTCGTTGAACCAGATGAATCCTCGACGCGTAACGTGGTACAGATTGGCAATCTCTATGTCGAACTATCCAGCAATGTACTCGGAAAAGCTGAGGTGACTGATTGCTTGAATTCGAGGAATAAAATATGTAACTACAAGTATTTCAACAGCATCAGTGTACTTAAAAGGAGTTCCGATTCTCCACAATTTCTTACTCCATGTTAAAACCTAGTGAGTGTACACATTCTCCCGTGACGACACTGCCACAGATAAGCAACACTCTTGTTTATATAAATTACACTTACGCAAGCGTCATGTTGCGCCGCGGAGACGGAGTGTGGCAGATCAGCGATGAGTAACTGTCATCTGTGCGCTTTATCTACAGCTTTACAAGTAGGTACGAGTTTTTGACAAATAATATATTTTTTATTTAGGAGCACATATTATTGAACAACGTGTAAGCTGGTTTTGCCATCAGGAAATGAATAAAAAACTGCCTCGGTAGCCTAGTGGTGCTAAACGCGACTGTTACGCTAGAGGTCTTTGATTCGAATTTCAGGTAGAGCAAAAACTGTTATTGGGTTTTTCTATGAAATTCTCAGTAGCAGCTCGGAGTTAGGATTTGTGCCCGGTTAATGGCAATAGGCTAGCCCCATATTACATGGGACCTAGACATACCGGCGAACTGTGGGTGTACATTGTTACACCTTTGCCTAACCTTTCGGGGAATACAGGCGTGATGGTAGGTATGTTATGTTATGTGAAATAAATATAAAATAAGAAAGGGCTTTAGAAACTGCAAGGAGATTAATTATCCAAAATTAACTCTAGAATGGATTCGAATATAGATTCATGACATTAATTAGATTTGAAAACCAGCCGTAAAACCGACGCACATTGTACATTCCAATATAAATTCAAAGCTTAACAGAACTGGAGTCAACCAGTCATTTCTAACACAAGCATTATCGATATTATCCCAGTTATTCTGAACAATGACCTAATCGACCACACAGAGCATCCATTGTTTACTATAACGAGATACATCCAGCAACAACTAGTACTAGCCGGCTGTAAGTGAATCGATTGGATTCAGGCGCACGATATTAGTAGCACCGCTATTTACTTTCGGTGGGGGCTGTCACATGCAACGAGTTTGAGTGGTCGTGGTATAGTTGATATGGCGCCAAATAATATTAGGGACGGTGTAAATTTTGTCGTAAAATGAAATATTCGTCAGAGGATAATGTCATCGCTAAAGCTGTGGATTTTATTATCAAGATATTCTTAGAAACTAAAAGAAGCAGACTAAGTTTGTCTCGCTTTTGAATATAAGAAACTTTAAGAACATACAGAAACTAAAGAAATGTTTTATTAATTGTAAGCTTATCAACAGAAGGGACTATAAAACATGGCTGTTTCTAAATGTAATGTAAAAGTGAAACACCGTCATCACAACTAATATAAAATGCGAGCGCAACGCGTAATGCTAACAATCAAATCGATTGTTAATGCAAACAAAATAACATTTATATTTGAAAAAATCCCATCAAACATCACTCTTCACTCAATCATTACTCACAAAGGAAAGAAAGAAAGAAAAGTAAACATTTCTTTCAGAAATAAATCCAAATTCTATTTATCAAGACACTCTTAGAAACATCTATTTACGAATGGGCAATGGCAAAGATATTTTAAGGCGAATGCGTTAACGTAGACCGCGGAAAAAAGCCCTGTTTTATATATTACGTTTCATAATGTGTATAAAAGGTGTTAGATAAGACTTACGGCTAAAGTACAGTTATGATTCAAGGTTTCAGTATCTGAATTTGTTAGCAATTTGAAGCTCAGTATCAGGTTGCTTAATACAAAATATGATCTAGTTTTTCGGGACATCGCCAAGCGACTGGTCGACTCTTCACGTGACCAGAGGGCTGGCCTTTTCTTGGGCCAAAGAATCAACATTGCCAATGGCAATGATGCCAGCCGTTTGGGCACTTGTCCCATTGACATGGATGCGGATGAGTATTTGATGCCCTATTAGCTTCCGTTTTTTTTATAAATTGTACATAGTTTGTAATTTATTTACATTCCGCATCGTTACGTGTGTGTTCGCACTTGTTATACAATGTGTATATTTTCGTTCGTAATCCAAGGAGAGCTATGTGAGAGCATCCCCCTTAAGGGCAGTGATCTATCACGGCTAATGTGGCTTGAATACAATCGTAACAGTAATTGTTCGAAGTGACATGCGCTTTGCATTTAAGCTGTTACATTAAGCCACCCTTTTATACTAGCCCCAATGAGGGGACGGACATTATTTTTCGAATCTGCCCCTCGTCCTGGGAGATGTTATTTTATGCAGGATTTTGAGTTTTGATTTGATAAACAACTTGTAAGCTTAGATGCTATCTCGTGGTGGTTTGAATAATGATTTGTTGTCCTTCTCTATTAGGGTATTTTTGTTAAGATATCGTTTTTGATGTATTGAAATTTCTGTTTGTTTCAATGCGCTAATCTTGGGAAAAATGCATTTAATAGCCACATTAATCAGGAACAGTGTCTAGACTATATAACATCACACTATGACACACAGGAGCAGAGCAGTAACCAAAGACTTAACACGGGTGAAAAAAACCACACGAACGAGGTCGAGGGTAGAAGCTAGTCAATTACAAATATTTAGAACGTCAATCATCTTTTAATGTACTATGTTATTGTACACACAACGTTATAAGACCGTAATTATGAATGACAAACATATCTTTAAGTCATATTTAAACTGCCGACAAAAACAGAGGGGTGGCATAAGTTTGTGTGTGTCTGACTCGTAAGTACCTCCCAAATACATTTTTTCTTAGCCGTGAGTTGAAAATATCTCTTCAGCCATTTGAAGATTATAAACTCATTTCCAGTTGATCAACGCATGTGAGCATACTTCGCAGGTCTGGAAGAGCTTTGTCTATGTCGGGAGGTTTTTAACCACTATCTTATCGCTAGTCCTGAGCGGCTGACTGACACACCCCCGAATTCTTAAACAACACTTTCTTAAATGTGTCTCTGTCACTATAATACACCTTAAAGTGACAGAGATAGCATTATGAGACTTAAAGGCGACCCAAAATTGAGTCGCGTTTGAGACTTTGGCCGTAAATCAGTCTAAGTGTTATGATATTGATTTCGTTTTATCATATTCGTATTTCATTTAGCGTATTCTTTATCAATGTCAGAACATTATCAATAACTGTTACCAACTGAAATATCCTCAAGGTAAAAAAGTTCCCAGTGTTGCCCTCGCACCGCTATTTTCTCACAGAACTCATCGTTGGGGCAATAAACCGTTTATGTCTTCCGGCGTAAGCAGCAGTCAAGGTCGACAGCATCGTTATGCATACGATATTCACCAGTTTACTTTGATTTATGGTTTTTATGGACATTCTTTGACGTACATTGCGGTTTCTGTATCTTTGAGGCGTGCTATAGCAGTATCTAAATCATCAATGGACGATGAAGTAGTAATTTCAGAGTTTAATGAGGAGATTATGGGAGTTATAGATAGTAATGTTTTCATCGACATTGACCTAATATTGGCGTGTTTTATAGGTCACGCCCGGCCGGTCGGAGCGCTACTTATAGTGCGCCACCGCTGATGCTGCTGTGAGTTCATTGTCTATGGATCATATTTTTGTAAATAGAACTAATATTGTGGATGTCTATAAGTCAACCACGCCGAAACTAACCGCGGATTGGAATATTTGATGCACAGTTAATAATTGCCGTGGTAAGATTTATCTACATAATCAAGAGTATGTTTTAATTTAAATCTGTCAGGTCCAGATCAAACCGAGTGTTCCTAATATCGACAAAGTAATCAAATTCAAACTCACCGCTGCATGTGTTTGCCATGAAATATGTCAATTAATATGTCTTTTATCAGGTCGTCTGTCCACCCACAAGGTGGACCAACAAGACCGCTGGAAAACGCTGGATGCAGGCCGCTTCCAACCGGTTCTTTTGGGAATCTATGTCCAGCAGTGGACGACCTGCGGCTGATATGATGATGATGTCAATTAAAAAAGAACCGGCCAAGTGACAGACTGGCACGCGATGGGTTCCGTACTGCCGTATTCTGTTTACACTACATACAAAAAACACTTTTCTTATATGGACCATAATTAATTTATAACTTTGTTTTATTTTTATTATTTGTTGTTGTAGCGGGCATACAAAGTTTGTGAATATTTATTTCTACTATTACGGTTCAAAAGATACAGCCCGGTGTGGCAGCAGAGGCTAAGTACTCAAAGAGTCCCATGTTGTCACCCTTTGATTACCCTAAAAATTTAAACCATTAATTTCTCATAAATATACACATCGGCGTCCACCTGGAGTCACTAATAACGTAAGCAAAAAGCTTTGACGTATGCGGCGTCGTACAACAATTTCGTTAGATAGACATCGCCGGTTCGATCTGCCTCATACGCGAATGTTTTTCAAACCTATGTGTCAAAATTTCTCGTTCCAGTCGGCGGTGACAGAATGTGTGCAAACAATTACTGGATTGTGAGCGTCGCTGGCCGGGCGCCCGTACACAGATCATGTTGAGAACTGCGTACAAGAATACACATACAACAACGTGTATTTCTTTTTATATCATTCAACTGTCTCGTTAACCTAGTGGTTCTAAGCGCGACTGCTACGCAGGAGGTCTTGGGTTCGATTCCCAAGTCGAGCAAAGCGTTGGGTTTTTCTATGAAATTCTCAGTAGCAGCTTTGACTTAGCAAACATTTTTTTTAACGTGGACGAGGCGAAAAGCGTATGTAAGAATCGTAGCAGGTGGCGTTCTGTGGTTTCTGCGTACCCGGAAAAAGGCGTGGGTTTATGTATGTATGTATGGATGGATAGATAAAAAGCCTTCTGATGTTAAGTAGTCACCGCTGCCTATAAACATTTGCCATACCGGAGGTCTTGCAAACGTGTTGCCACCCCAGAGACAAAGTTGAAATGTGTCATGTGCTTGTAATTACACCAGCACCCACACCATTCCTGTTTTGCTGCAGAAATCGGTATGGTAATAATATTTTCTCGGACGAGCTTCGTTATGTACTGTATGTAGGTGTGACACTTTGGGTCTATGAAGGCGTGAGGTACGTCCTCCGGCGCGCTCGGTAACAGTATCGACTACTATGCGACCCAAGACATAAAGTCCTGTACATAGTACAAGTCGACTTGTTCCCCAAACTCCGTTTTCCTTATCTGACATTTCATTCGGAATCATTAATCTCGAAACGTCCAAAGAATCTTTCTTTTAACATCCAATTACAATTTCTTCAATAAGAAAATCAAATAATTTATTTGGATTTTCCAGAACAAATGTCAGTATCCGTTTCTTATGAAGCGTTTCCAGTCGAATTACTCGACAGTTGGAGAGGACTCTCGCCTTGCGCCGCGTTTCACGAAACGACCGAAATCAATTAGTAATTCTATATGAAACGTAAATAAAATTCTAAAAACGTTAAATAAATCTCGTCATAAAGAAAACGTTTGTCCGAATCAAATAAAAGTATCACCTTAGTATTATTGAAAGAAAAATCGGTGCTAACTACGTGAGCCGATTATAGTCTCTATCTCTTTGATAATAAAAACGATTATTGTTTCAAAAGTTGCCGCTGGAAATTTTTCATTACTCCTCTAGCTTCATTTTGGTACCACGTTTGTTTTGTGGTGTGGTGCAAGTGACAAGAGGATTTACAAAAAAGTAAGAAGTGAAATATTATACAAGAATAATTCCTGAGTACGTGTTCAAATAAAGGATAAACAAAAAGAAAACCATAGACCATAACAGATGGCGATCTCCTGAGTTGAAAGCTCATGTGACAGATATATGTATTAAAAATAAAGGACAAACACAAAGTGACGTATAAATAAAACTAAAACACCGGATGATATATCTGTCAGCTTCTATAACGACTAATAAGTATAACTAAAATTAACCAAAACTCATAATCATTATATAACACTGTCAGAAATAATTCACATTAACACTACCTATGAGTTAATGTCTATTCATCTTCATAACACAAGAGAGACCATCTAATTTTATCCTCAATCAGTTCAGTGAAGAAAATAGCTTCTACCCGCGACTTCGTTCGCATGGATTTATTCTGTCGTGTAAAGTTATGTCTTTAGTTACTGCTCCACTGCCTTGTATCGTATCGTAATGTTATATAGCTTATACTATTACTCATGAATCTGGCTATAATAACCATACGAATGGTAATTCCCGAGATTAACGCGTTTAAAAAACAAACAAACAAACAAAATTCTCTTCAGCTTTATTATATTCAGATATGAACATCCCTACAAATACTGGCAAACGTACTGATGTCGTAGGTCGAATTACAGTTAGAAAAAAGTTAAAACATCAATCAAAGTAAGTTTCGGAGCTATTTCACACAAAAACGTTTAAAATAATGTAACTAAAACATAACTCGACGGCACTATTAATTTATCAAATGATTCGCGACTCCGGGCCAACCTGTGTTCCAAACTCTTTGACGTAAAATCATAGTTTACAAGTCTAATGTTTTAACCGTTTTAATTAAATCAACAAAGTAAATTATTAGTCGAGTCAGTTTCTGGAACAGTTCCAAATTCTATATTAAAATGTACGTTATCTTCGCATAGTAAGCGAGCAAATTAATAAACTTGAATTAGTTTTTAAAATGTACCGAGAGCGTCCCTCGAGGAATCTGTTGAGACTTCATTGTGTTACTCTTTTCTTTTGTTATTGTGCTACCATTTTATTATTTTGTTAGCAAAATGTGTTGAAAAGGAATTATAATTGGATGACCTAAATGATAAACAGGATGTGAATGGAAACGGATGATAGAATGATTGGTGACGATTGCGAATATATGACCAAGACACGATTACTACTGATTTCAAATTTAGAAGTTTTACTTTTGCTTTTATAATTATAATTAACTAGCTATTCACCGGAATCTACCAGCAACTACTACAACCTATAATCCAACGCGGTTTTTTTTTCAAATCGGACCAGTATTTTTTTAGATTAGTTTAAACAAACCAACTCTTCAGCTTTATAACATCAGTACAGATCATGAGTAAAGGAGGAAGCCAAAGTAAGTATTCCAGGAAAAATGTGGAAAGTTATTGTAAAACTCCATTCAATATTCAGTCTGTAAAACACAGCTAGTGCATAATAAAATAAACCTATCAGAGTCCAGCTGATGGAAGCGTATTGGTACAGTTCCAGAGCCACTCGCATTAAACAAATCAGATTTCCAATTTACAATATTGCATCACTAAAGTGGATGGAAGGTAAAATTGCTTATAATACTACTCTGCCATCGAAATCAACTTCCAGGAACGGGTCCTAATCAACGCTTTATATTCACTATACAAATCAAGAGAAACCTCTCAAAAATATTTAAATTAAAGCATTCGATTTTCAACATTACATCTTCGTTCATAAAATTGACTCTCCAGTGGCAGGAATTTTGCGAAATGTTTGTATTCAAAATCTCAATCGCTTATGGCTTGGGTGTGTTCGTCGCTGGTAACATTTGGATGGACGCCAAGTGACTGACCAAGCCTGGCCTCGAACGGTATTATTTCCACCATTTAGTCGGTTTCTTTCGTTAGTTAATTGATTAGTCATAAGTATTTTGGGTCTCCCCGATTTGAGGTCACTGGTTCAGAAGGGTTGGTTTTTATAAAAGAATTCTGTTGTGCTATTGTGAAGGGCGAACCTTGTTCTTGAGGGCGGAGAGAGAATTTGTATTGTTGTTCAGTCCGCTTTTCAGTGGAATCACCCTTTACAGATTACTACTTCTTTAGTAAGGTTTACATCATTATGTTAATCACAAGACAAAACTTTAACAATTTCTTCAGAATATCCCAACAGACGGTATACGAAAACTTTTGTATTATACTTAGGTTTAGCTAAATTGCTTAAAATTCTAACTTGTGATTTAGGGCCAGAAGCTTGAAGCCTATCAAACATAAATTATTTTTAGTACTTAGTTACTCGTAAAATAAAATGTGAAAAATGTACAATGGATGGTCAAGATATTTCCTAGCAGACAACTAGAGGATGGGAAATAACGGACGAAATAGTCGCTAAAAACAGAGAACTAAAGACTTCAAACAGCCATGAGCTAAGGACCCCCACCATATTAGCACCACCAACACCACTAGCCCAGCTCAATAACGACTCATAAACTTATAACTACACCGACCTTGTGTACTAAGGCTTACAATTAGGCACACAACGCTCGGTTTGTTCTAAAAATGGGCCGCGTGGCGTCGTTAACCAGCAATATACTCGTAACTCTGACGGGATTGAGGAAGGGCGGTACTTAAATAGTGTTATGTTTGGATTATAGATAGATAACGGATTTGTTGTAGATGGCGAGATAGATGCTGCTTTGTTAAAGATTAAAATTGGAACAGATTCAATGCTATTCTCGTATAGAGGAAACCAAACGACTGCTGTTTAAGAGATGCACTTGCTGACATGAAAGTTAGGTCAAAGAGTAACTAGATAAGAGACAGTCAAAATATACTGATAATACCAGCCTAATATGCATTACTTGCTTAAGGTAACGATCTTAAAAATGTATATTGATTTTAAGTCCAGGTTTCCTTATGATGTTTTTTTTCTCCAAGATCTAAGTTATGCAAGATAAACTTAAAAATACTTAGTAGTAAAATAGGATTACAAAATTCAGATGTTAGCTAATGAGAAACTGTAAGATTTAGAAACCTGACATGTCACCCTTCGAATGTATGTATCAGTAACCAAGCTCTCAGACTGTCTAGTGTAACTATCTCTTCACTTCACTTTCAACTGAAAATCTAATTTATTAAGCTACATCTTATCATCCAAACATTCACGAACATCCAGACTCACACTTGCCTAATTACGTGTCGACCACTGCGGCGTCGATGTGAACTAATTTCTAAATTAGACTTAGATACGTATACAAAATGTTCGTCAATGTGCGAATTCAGAACACTGAGGAAAACATACGTGAACATAGATGTTGAGTCACTACAACTAGATGCTTCATTAATTCATACTATAATAACTGGAGTAACAAAGAGTTTTGAGATAAATGTGGTTTCTAGTTATATTGATTAAGAAGGTGTTAATGGCAATGAGTTGTTTGAACAATCAACTTCTTTTTGGGCCATATTTTCTTTTTAGGAACGGGTTATTAAAGGGCGGATATACAGAACACTTGCCCGGCAGTAGAGTAGTAAGGTAACGTTAGAAAATAACAAAACAAATTCAACAAAAAAAATAATTAATTATTAATAGACAAATACCATTGATCAATTTCTTTCTAGTAAAATTTCCTGTGAATATTAAAATATCCTTAAGACCTGTTATGTCAGTAAATATCGCATTAATGAATACTTCCACTCTCACTATACTACTCACTATACTCCATATATATATTCCACTCTCACTAACAAGAATGATGATAACAGTGAAATTCCACATTCATTTATTGATGACTCTGCGGTCAAATTGTTCATCTTAGTTCACGCTTACATTAGTGTTTAACTTACCTTCTGAGGTAACCGAGACGATAGATAAAGTTGGTACAAACAAACTGAATAGTGAACGTAGCTTGCAGACGAACTCCCGCGGGAATGTCGACACGAAACACAACAACGTATCTTCACGACGACTTCTTTATTTACATTAGGTCGACCATGTTTCTGTTATTACAGACAACACGCGCTGTGTTACCAATAATACAATTGATGAAATATGATAGAAAACACGCCAACGCGACTGCTTCGCTAGAGGAGTTGGGTTCGATTTTCAGGTCGAGCAAATGGTTATTGGGTTTTTCTATGAAATTCTCAGTAGCAGCTCGGAGTTACGATTTGCGCCCGGCTAATGGCAATAGGCTCGCTCCCTATTACATAGGACATAGACATACCGGCAATCTATGGGCGTACATTGGTATATCGGGAAATGCAGGCGTGATGGTATGTTATGATAAAACACATAAATTGAAGTAGGATTAATGTCAAAATGACACCAGAAAAAACTTCAACCTTAAGTGTAGTCTAATACATGGAGACAGCGACTGTCGCAACCTCGTGCTGGGCACGCCTTAATAGAGGCGGTAAGTCCCCTCTTTGAGGAGTGGCTGGAGAGGCGCCACGGCGCCCTCACCTACCGCCCGACGCAGGTCCTCACCGGACACGGGTGTTTCGGGAGGTTCCTGCACCTCATCGGGCGGGAGGAAACGTCCGGGTGTCACCATTGTGTGGATCGCCCCGAGGACACGGTGGAGCACACTGTGGCGGTATGCCCCGCTTGGGCGGAGCATCGCCGAGTCCTCGTGGCTGCCAACGGCGGCGGCGAACACTCGCGTCCGGCCCTGGTGTAAGCCATGGTCCAGAGCGAGAGGGAATGGGATGCAGTCGCCTCCTTCTGCGAGGCAGTAATGCTTGAGAAGGAGGCGGCGGGACGGTTGAGACAGCGGTTCTCCCGTCCCAGCCGCCGCGGTAGACGCTCCGGACGTCGGGAGCCGCGAGACGACTCCCGGCCACCGTAGATACGGGCCTGTGGACGGTGGGCAATGGGTAGCTCACCGTCCTTACGTTGCATAACGACAGGCCGTGTCGACGGCACGTTCGTGTTCCACGCGCGCCTCAAAGAGATGTCAGCACATGGAAGGGGCCACTGAGGGCCGATGCCTGCCGGGGCTGCGGGTTGTTTGCAAGAGATACCGCGCCCCCGAAACACAAAGGGCACAAGAAGGAACATGGGTGGGTTTTAGTCAGTAAAAGTCTTACACTCCCTCCCGCCCCGCCCAGGGCGGGAGAAGTTATTTGAAGATTTCCCACCCACCAAAAAAAAAAAAAAAAGTGTAGTCTAATAGACACTTCATCGCAAAATAATATTGTTTTCATTGAATTGGCTGCAGCGTTTCGTGTCGCGGGTTCGATTCCTGTACGGAACAAATATTTTTGTATGGCTTATAGATAGTTGTTCCGGATCTGGCTGTTTGTGCGTACAGGATTATTTGTTTCTAAACGCAGCCGACGATACAGGAGAAACTCTTAGGGTTTGAAAATTTGACCATCAATGGCGGCTCTTTTTATGTACATTACAAACGATATATTACTTGTTGTTTTAACGTACACAAACGTACATAGCATAGACCGCAGAGAGTGAAGCGTGGATTGAAAAGGAGCAAGTACCATGTTAATCCTACTGATTACATCCCAAAGGCGCAGCTAACTAGGTGCGTGAAGCGGAGGTGTCGGAGCTGGCAGACATTAGCGATCGCTGCAGTATTACATAACGCGCGCTAACTAGCATTGATTGAACACCGGTTCACGTGGAACTGGAACACGTGACGTCCATACCAACACTAAGATTAAACGATGCGTGTTTAATGTACAGCCTGAAGTCAAAGTCAAATCTTTTTAATTTTAGTATTAGAAGACACGTCATATACAATGATATTACGTTTTCTGATCTCCTATGAACTTTATATACCATCACGCCTGTATTCCTAGAAAGGTTAGGCAGAGGTGTACCAATGTACACTCAGAGTTCGCCGGTATTTTTAGGTCCCATGTAATAAGGGGCGAGCTTATTGCCATTAACTGGGCACAAATCCTAACTCCGAGCTGTTACTGAGGATTTCATAGAAAAACCCAATAACACTTTTTGTGGGAATCGAACCCAAGACCTCTAAGCTCAGCAGTCGCGCTTAGGACCACTAGACTAACGAAGCAGTTACCCTATGAACTTCTCCATTTCTATTTTATAAATTGTACCTACCTATATTGTATTTTTTTACCCGACTGCGTCAGAAGGAGGGTTAATTGAAACTTTTTGAAGTTTTAAATTAAAAAATATGCAAAATAAGATAATTGAATTTATTCACCCCCTCTTATTTTTTTATTCATTCAGTATTGTCTCACTGCTGGGCAAAGGTGTCCCCCATTGCCTTCTCCGGCAATACTTAGTCTTTAAAAATAAATGTTTTACAATATTACACAAGGTGACGCGTGAACGAGATGTACCTTACAGAAAAGTACTATATCATATTATAACACGTATAAAGTATTACAAATTAAAAAATTACCGCTAATTGATGTTCATATTATTAATTTAAGACCGTTTCAGTTCACTGAAACGACACGTATGGTCTTCACTACATCACTACCAGTACATGAAGCGTGTGCAGTGTACAGCCGGGGAATTAAATCACCATTTCAATGAAAAACTCCCAAGCAGTAACGTCGGGTGTAGGTCGCAAGCATCAAAACAAACCAATACTAGAGCTGTACGACGTAATCGACGATTTAACCCCGTAACACAAATAGTTGTGGCGACCGCGACGCCAGATCTATGTATCGCTATACCTAATGCTGGCGGCTTCTATTTTGATATTTGAATCACCGCTTTATTGTATACTCATTCTTTGAGAATGTATAACGACAACCACATCGGAGCTGAAGCAATCGCCCTGACCGAAATCAATCGGATCACCTTATCATCATGGGTTGTCGTGATAATGTTTTCAGAGCCACATTACCCACCCTCGCTCTTGCCTTACGTGAAAATAACTTTTACGAAGTCAGATTTTAACAAGACCATGATGACGTTTAATCTTACTACTATTACTAAGATTAGGAAGGATGGGTGTTTGTTACTGAATCACACCAGAACGGCTAAATGGATCTAGGTGAAATTTAGCACAGATATAGATTATAATCAGGAATAGCACCAAAAAATGTAAGGTTCCTATATGATGATACATACATTTTGACGCGGACGAAGTCGCAGGCGCTAGTAGATATTATTATATTAATAATGTATAGCAATAACAAAATGTACAATCATCAATCAGTTTGCCACGCGTGATTTTATCACACAATAACCACAATTTGAATAGCATATTATTGAGCGACTTAAATATACAGCAACGACCAATAAATAAACTGAAAATAAGTACTAGTAAAAGGGTTATGTACTTACCGCAAGAAAAAATATAATATTTGTCCGATCCCTTAGAAGGAATAACGCTCAGCCTTACCCAATAAATACACAATACTAAAAATAAACTCAAACCCCAAACAGAAAATAAAACGACAATGGTCTTTAGTAAAAACTAATTCAGGACGACAATATCTAACCGATACCATGAGGCAGTCAACTGCAGAAGGCCGCCTTCAGAAAGTGAGGAAAAGCTGACGCACGCACACAGAGACGTGTACGTACGGCGACCTTGAAACAATGCGAGTCGTGAGTGCGCGTGCACTCGCTGTATAGAGACGCGTGTCTAAGTGTGCGTGCGTGTTCGCTCCTTGTATGAATCAGACCTTCTGTACCTATATACTTTTTACCGATACCAGTCTAGCCGTAAAAAGAAATGGCCGCTTCAACCCCGACACGCAAATAGAAATGACCTACGAACGAATCGAATGTTTTTACAACAACATTTGAGTATATTTTTTCGGTCAATTTCTTGTAAGGTTTATCGTGGTACAAGTAGTGGGTAATGTAGCGAAACATTAAAATTGATGTTGGAGCTGTCTGCTTTCTTAGAGATAACTTTTTTTTTTATTCGCCAAGTCAGCAAAAAGCACCGAAAATATATTTGAATCTTTTGAGTTATCATTATCAGAGGCTTCTATCTCAGAAAGCTTATGACGTCAGTTATTTATTTGAGTCAAGAATTGACAGAAAAGTATATCATATATCTATCTGTCTAGCCTTTTCGCAACTATGTTGGAGTCGGCATCCTGTTTAACCGGATGCAGCTGAAAACCAGTGTTTTACGTGGAGCGACTGCCTATCTGATCTCTACAACTTTTACTGGGCAACACGATACCACGCGGTAAGTCTGGTCGCCAGACTTTTAGGCTTCTGACTATCCGTAACGACTGTCAAAGATCTACAAATGACAGCCGGGACCAACGGCGACACGTGGTTTTCCAGACACAGGAGTGTCACACCACTAACTTCTAAACTCCAGCCTGGTACTAAGAAATTCCTAATGGAAACACCCAATAACACTTTTTGCTCAACCTGGGAATCGAACCCAGGACCCCACCCTCCTCAGTTGCGCTTGCGACCACGACACCAACGGTAGTACGGCCATACTTAACTTAAAACGAGGATTAGCCTAATGCCATTAACAAGAACAAAACTGCTGTATTTACCAAATGACATGACAATGGTGCACGCTAGGGTCGTTACGTACGAGTCATGTCTCGGCGCGGGAGTACGGGGACACATTACTTAGCTGGGACACCGCGGCCTTCGGGTACCAGAGACTCACGACCACGAACTTGATAACACTACACGTGTCTCTAATGTTTAAGCTTTTGGTTTCAGTTCTGCCAAAACAAGCCAACTACTTAATTCAATACGCCAAAAGTCATGCACTCAACTTCGTTTACTTGGTTATTTTGGTTACTGCACTGCTTCCGTAAGGCATAGCGTAATGTTATATAGCCTATACTATTTTTATGAATCATCATAAACTGCCTTGTTAGCTTAGTGGTCCTAAGCGCGACTGCTACGCTAGAGGTCTTGGGTTCGATTCCCAGGTCGAGCAAAGTGTTATTGGATTTTTCTATGAAATTCTCAGTAGCAGCTCGGAGTTAGGATTTGTGCCCGGTTAATGGCAATAGGCTCGCCCCCTATTACATGGGACCTAAACATACCGGCGAACTGTGGGTGCACATTGTTACATGTCTGTATGACCCTTCGAGGAATACAGGCGTGATGGTATGATGATGATGGAATCTGGCTATTCATACATAAAAAAGTTTCTTCCAGTCGACTGGTAGTTTCAGAGATTAGCGTGTTTAAACGTACAAACAAAAATCACTTGAGTTTTATTATATTAGTGTAGAAGTATAGATCAAGCAAAATCAGGTCAACGTAGCTCTAAAACGTATGCTTAAAACAAATTATTCACCGCTAAAAATCCAATATCCTTCTAACTACTTAGAGTTTTGATGTGGGTGTATTTATTTATTAAAAACGTAAGTTAACAATACTTTTTGAATAATAAATACTTACAAACTTGGTGCGGCTTATCGTGGAAGATATTCAGATGTATGTGCTAAGTGAGCACATAGATGAGGGCTGGTTTAACCATGGGTTGTTTATTTAAACTCAATTGACAGTCGACCTCACACACCCACTGCACAACAAATGACGCGCTATGCTTGTCTTGTCTGACCAATATTCAAAAGATTTTATGGAACAAATATAAAAGTATCCACATAATATTATTTGTGTCTAATATTAGGTATAATCTATGGACGTGTGATGACGTCATCAAGGCTGACCTACATAGTCGGCGCAGGAGTCTCGCTTCATTCACTTTTCAGAATAGACTTCCCACGGACAGCTTTCACTGGGTGACCGAACAATGGCTCGGAGACGGCCTAATACTTTATTATTATCAGGTGGTTTCCGTCGCACAAGTAGGTACATTATATGCCAAAGATGGAATCGAAAGTGTAATGTTACAAGTCACCGCAGCTCTGTATCCTGTTATGTCAAAAATGGAGGATGATGTAAATGTTGGTATTCCTTTGAGATTACAACACAACAAGCATATCCCGCAGCTTCGTTTTCCTGAATATTGGTTTTCACGGGGTTTTTTTTTCCCCATCCCCGATCCATGATTTTATAATAATACCTATGCCTCAAAAACTATACATATCTAATCTATATTATATTAATATAGTCTAGCTAATGAGTATTTTTTAGCCATAACTTATCTCTAGTATAATGTTTTCTGTTTTCTATACAGGGCTTCCTCTCTCCTAACCCTATGTTGCTGTGCCCTACAGGGTCCATATTGATCTCAATTATAATTTACCACCTAAGTATACATATGGAAAAGCAATAAAGATATTGAGTATTGAGTTTTTGTTTGTTTGTTCATTTAAGCGCGCTAATCTCTGGAGTGCCAGTCGGGAAAATATTGTTGTACATGACAGCCACATTCATGAGAAATAATATAGGCTTACATCACGCTACGACACACAGGTGCAGCAACCAAAGACGTAACTAAACGCGAGTGAAACCGCGGGCTAGCTAGTTACTTATAAAGTGTGTTAATTATATCAACCTTCCCATTGTGACCTCTCTCCTCTCTCCTTCCCATTGTGACCTCTCTCCTCTCTCCTTCCCATTGTGACCGATCTTTGGAAAGTTTATCGTATTGTTAATTTCTATATCTATGTTTCATTCTTGGAATAGAAACTTATAAGACAGTTTAAAGAAATTTAATGTATTGCACTCACTCCGAGATTACAAAATAACAAAACTACCGCAATCAGAGGATGGGCTCAAATAGTGCCACAGAAACAATTATTGTCCCACTGCTAGACAAAGCCACCTTCTCATCCAGAAAGGGCACGAGGATAACTCCAGGTAAACATGCCGACAGCCTACCTGATGTTAAGTGGTCACCGCTACCTATACACATATGCAATACCAGAGAGCTTCCAAATGCGTTGCCATCCCAGAGACAAAGTTGAAACGTCTTATGTGCCTGTAATTACAGCGGCGCCCAAACCCTTCACACCCGAAACACAGCAACGCTGCGTTGCGGTGGAAATAGATATGGTGGTAGTTCTTCCCCGGACGAGGTCCTTCACAGAGAGCTCTACTACTGCTACCCATGTGTTACCGACAGTTAGTTGTATTGTAGTGCTGTTAGGAAAATGTAAACAATTTTAACCGACCAATAAGATCGACACAAAAAATTCTAATCAACATTTTAAGCTCATGACACAATCGCGGCTTCAAATAGATCGAACGCTGTCGCTCCATTCATACGCTAAATATATTCGTACGAGTGATATCACTGTGTGGGAACTGCTCCGAACTCGCACCGGCGGCACTGACGGCTGGTGCTGATAATGTTCGTGTAATTGATAGTCTGTGGGGGTCGCTTGAGAAGCCATTGTTCAGAAGACTATTTTGTTTCGTTGTGTTTCGGACTTTCGATTCTTTGTGAATTTTTCACATCGGATTTGCTTAAAGGTAGGTGGTTATTGGTACAAAATACGCCTCTAGAACTTTTTTAGATACCTATAGTGTGGCATTGAATTATTTTTCAATGTATAACAATTCAGCAAGGCTCAGTGGTCAGGCGTCCGTTTCTTAAGCTTGAGATAGCGAGTTCGAAGCCAGACAAGTACTAATGTGTCTTTTTCAATTCATAATATGTACCTTCTAAGTTTATCTTGGACATCATTTGACATCGGTGAAAAAACCTGGACTATATTAATAATATAAATCTGACATCTCCAATCCGCCCTAAATAATTAAGCGCGGTGATCAATGCAGGTGTCCAGCGCAGCAGTAATATGAGCTGTTATTATTTATTTAATGTTATCACATTCTCACCATGGGTTCAATAGATCAATTCAACCCAAACATGCATCACAGTAAATTTCAAATATTTGTTCAATTCAAATTCAAACGACGTTAGTCTTTTGTTTTAGATCTATTTTTAAATACACATTAGCCTGCAGCAGTACCCGCCCCTGTTCCTTCGAGACTTCTCCACGTAATCTTATACATAACTAGCGACCCGCCCCGGCTTTGTACGGGTGCAATGCTGATGTAATTAAACATATAAACCGTCCTCTTCAATCACTCTATCTATTAAAAAAATCCGCATCAAAATCCGTTGCGTAGTTTTAAAGATTTAAGCATACATAGGGATGTAGGGACAGAGAAAGCGACTTTGTTTTATACTATGTAGTAATGACAGTCATAACCATGTAGCATCACTTATGTTCACTAAACTTTATTAAACTAAATTATAATTCAATCTGACTTACCTGACGCGGCGTAATGTATTTATCCGGTGTTTAGTCACCTGCGCTTCCACGTGGAACTAATTATTATAGAGCGGTGTTATTACTGCTTCCATACATACTACTTACACGAGAAACTTAGGATGATTTATTATGGAGTATAAGTAGAATTATTGTACTTCAGTGAACTATAGTGTTCTTGTGTCCTGTTGCATAGGAGATGGCAACAAGATATTTTAACTGAATTATAATACTGCGAAGAAATACAAACGGTTTCTTGAATATAACCTTTTCAGCGACAGTTATTTTCTTTTCACAATTTATGTCAGCCTCGCTCGCTATCATGGGAGCAATTGACTTTATTTGTTCTGTGCGTAATAGGTACTTTGTTGAACTTATATCCATAATCAAATGTACGCAAAACTTAAAAAAAAAACATATTTTACAACAAGCCTGGCAGCATTGCCACGTCGTATGGCAAAGCTGATTCTTTGGCCCAAGAATTTAGCTCAGCCCTCTTACCACACGTAAACTTCAGTGGTCACTGTCAACGGGTCTTAGGACGTAACTAGCGAAATATGTGTATACCATTTATATACATCTGCCCACCACATCGTGTAATACAGGTGTGATGTTATGATAAACAAAAAATGTCAAAGTCCAGCAGTACCTACTATTCTGTCAAATCTCTTTCGGTGAATTTAAATGAAGTGAACTTTGAGTTTGCCGGTTTCAACTGGTCCTTTAGAAATTCTATGGGGGAGGCTTAAGTCCAGCAGTTGACGTCCTACGGCTGATATGGTGATGATGGTGAGCCTGAGCTGAGTTGTCAATGTTTTAATACACGGCTAGGTCTGACAAACAGTTGAAGGAAGATATATTAAGTAAGTAGGTCCCTACCACAGTTATGTATTTGATAGTTTGGCAAACAGAGCAGACAGTCAATAAATGAAGAAGCAATGTGAGCTTCAACATTGGCATTGCGACCGGTTGATGTCATCTGCGTGTTCTGGTGCAGGGCACGGCGTGTGTCACCTGCGACTGTAGGTATGCCACTCATCTTCACAAATACTATTCCGGTAACGATGATCTGACAACCGAGTATTATGAGGCACACCATCAGCGCGCTGCGCACAACATTTGTGTTGCCATATTTTAGTCAAGAAGTAAATTAAACTTGAAGAAATTTTGTACATAGGATAAGGACACTAATATCTAGGTTTGTGATAAATGATCATTAATTTAAAAAAATTGTGGTTTTTTTATAGAAACGTTGCCTCATACTAGGAATGTCACCTACAGGTGCGCTTACAAACATATAAATTAATTAAACACAAACAGCCATGCCCGGACCAGCTATCTGTAGGCCATACGAATATTATGTTCTGCGAATCGAACCCGCAACACACAGCGTAGCCTGTCACTCAGCCACTGCGCCAATCAACTAACAATCAATCAAACGCCAATGTAACGGAAACTCCTCTCTACAACAATATCCATCAAGTTAATTGACATTGGCTAAAAACCGACTACTACTTTTGTATGGAGCGCTCCACCACTAGCGAAGTCATTCCTTTGTTAAACAACATGAGCTGTTAATGTACCTGCTATATGTACCTGCCGACCACAGATGCCGCACGCACACTAATATTATAAATGCAAAAGTAACTCTGTCTGTTGGTTTGTTGCGCTTTCACAAATAAACCACTAAACTGGTTTTCATTAATTTTAGTACAGAATAAGCTTCAACCCCAAGAAAGGTTATCTGATACGACGTGATTCACGCGAACGGAGTTATGGGCATAAGCTAGTTATTCATAAAGTTACTAAACTTAAAACTCACAGTAGGTAGGACAGTGAATGAAGTTCTGTTCTCAATCATGCCCGTCATGTTTCGCTTGTCTAAGTTTAGACAAATACTAGAACATTGTAGTACCTAGTAGTAGTTGCTACTCGGAATGTAGCTAGTTAAGCTACCGAGGTTTTGTTTACTAGGTACATAGAGGGTGATGAGTACCTCTATAGTGTGAGAAGGTACCTTTACCTAATAATCTATTACGATTGTTGAACTGTCGTGATGTCTTGTGTTGTATGGCGACTACGATGGATTTGTATTTCTAGACTTATAATATGAATTTATATTGTTTCCCCGTGACTGATTCCTAATTTTTTGATACAAAATAAGTCCACTCGAGGATAACGTAGCTTTCCGTCAGCGAAAGATTTTTCAGAATAGGAGCGGGGGTTCCAGAGCTACAAACTGATTTAAGCGTTTTAATATCTATATTATAAAGTTGAAGAGTTTGTTTGTTTGGTTGAACGCGCTAATCTCAGGAACCACTATTGTGAATTAAAAAAATCTATAGTTCACTTGTCGAGGAAGGCTTTAAGCTATATAGCATCACGCTACGTCAGACGGGAGAGGAGCTGTAACCAAAGACGTAGCTTAATGCGGGTGAAAAAAGCCACTCGAACGAAGTTGCTGGCAGAAGCTAGTTAGTTTATATAAATCCAGTTTTCCTCACAAAGTTTTCCTTCACCAATGTCAGTGATGTCCGACATAAACTTAGAAAGAACATGTGAATTCAAAAAGTCTCATTGGTCTTGCCTTATGTTATGTATGAGAGTCATGCATGTCCGTATGACTATTAGCTTCAAAACATGAACCTTCTAAGTTCAAGTATCCTCACGGTTTCCATGAAAGCTACTTCAAAGTTAGGTGCCTTTTAGATTGGCCAACAAACTATACTTAACATTAACTTAACCACATCAGTACACGTCAGGCTTCAAAACCTAAACTTAGTGCTTAAAGGTCTGAAACCAGTCAACCATAACTATCTTCTCAAATCCTAAGTACGTGGTACTTATCCTGAATGAAACACAATTTTCTAAGGCAACTTGTTCACGGAGCGCTTTCTATAAAGGCGGGCGCACACGGTATTTGGGTCAAGCGTAGCTAAATGTGAGTGTAGTGCCGGGTTCATGCGAGTTTAGTCGGGAATACGAATGTAGGTGAAATTATTCATATTTTTATAGTGCGAGTGCGAATATGTGCGAGTTTCGTGTGAGTTTCGGTTTTGTGGACGGACCTGGTGGCTTTCTTGTTATTGTGTTTTCATTTGGGAGCTGGGAAATTAGGCTATAAAATAAGCTATTTTCGTACAAAGAAGGCACGAGCATTGCTCAACCCGCTTGCTCGAGGCGAAGTTGCGATTTCAGACTTCAATCAATTATAAGTCCAGGTTTCCCTCCAATGTTTTCCTTTACCGATGTAAGCAAGAATAAATAAAGATGTTTTATTCTGTAAGTAGTACCTACATGAAAAATTAAAGGGATTCTATGATTGTACCTACTTTTTATGTTTACAATGTGTGCAAAAAAGGCCTCCTTTGTGAGTATTATATCTGATTAATGTCTCCAGTCTCACCCCGCGTACTCACATTTATCAGACTTATTATAAACTCCAGACAGTACCTACAGCTTTACACAAACGTAATGACCCCATCACCTTACATAGGCGTTCGGGCAACAGCCCAGGACCCTCAGTCTCTTTTAGAATAAAAAAATAAAATAACAAAAATATATTTGTATTTCATCACTTCTCTCTTAGCTCCGTTAGACCACCACCTTCGGCTCGGACTGTTATTCAACTTCGAGTCTAAGCACAAACATAGCTCCCAATATCACAAAGGTCAGTATTTGTCTTCATTTATTTTCTATAGTAAACAGTTCTTTGACGAAATGGCAAATTAATTAGGTAGGCCTCCAAGTAGTGCTACCCCAGGGGCCCACAAATTCCCAGTCCGGCCCTGCCTTTAGATCATTGTCCTAAGGTTTCAAAAGCAATGATGGACGCGCGCTCGTGACATGCAGTACCTGTCGGGTGGCGCAGACGGGATTGTGTGCCGCACAGTAGGTAGCATTACAAAACGTGCTCATGGATGGAGTTTACCTTCACCCCAAACTTTTCTTCTCCCATTACTCTCGTTTACAAGCAAATTGGCCTCCTTGTAATAAGAACACTCCACTCTTATTATAAACTATTGTTTTCGCTGTCGATGGAATTGTCATTTGCAATGACTTAATAATATGTATGAGCATTGAATTGTATTGATAATATTTAGTAAGTAATTATGATTTAATGAGTAATTCTGCAATGTTATTTTGATTAAGCACTATCTCTTTGCTAGCAATTCGTACGCCACGATATGCGGCTAAACGTGGTAGAATATTTCTGTATTTAATATCTTGTAAGCAATGTATGTGTCTTACTTACGTAGATTACCTCATTTCAAGATTAAACTAATAGGTAATTTCTACATATTAAACCAGTGAAGCTTGAAAATCAAAAATATGAAACTCTCGCTTCATTATAATTGGGAAATAGATACCACACAATTCTAATTTCGCCGAAGTCTAAATAACACGTTAACCCGAACAAACTGTTTGTTTCTAAATAATTCCAGGTATTATTTGACGAGCACAACTGTTCGTAGCTACAAGCGTATGATATTCGGGAAACTAGTGCAGCTCCCGCTAAACCTTTTACAGAATATAAAAAGACTTAGTCTGAATAATGAAACTGAAATAGAACGGGACTTTTTTATTGAAAATGTGCGTATAGCGGCACTATCAAAGCGGGACATGCGCTCTAATGCATACAAAACCCTTCTATTGGGATATGTGCAGATATTGGATACTAGTAGATATTGGTTAATCCCCGCAAATAAACAGAAACAAAAAAAACCGACTATGATAGTCTGTTAAGAAAAAATCGTTCAAAAGTGCCTTTTAATGGTCTAATTGCAATAAATGATTTGATTTTGAAGAACATTTCAACTTGGTCTCTGGGAAGGCCGCAAGGCCGCTATTATTAACTATTGTGCAGCGGTGTCCACTTAACATTAGGAGGGCCGTGGGCTTGTTTGCAATCCAAAAAAAAAACAATCATCATTTTTGTACTTAGACGTTTACTGACGATGTTGGGCTTGGATTCTAGTCCGAATCAGAATCAGTCTTAAAAGTCTAGTAGGATTTATAGCCTTAAAGACGAGTATACGAAAAAGAAAAAATACCCTACAATAATTGTTCTGTATCGTGGGAGCATATACAAACATAATATATCCACATACACAAACAACCAGACTCCGAACAAGGACGGTCCGTGCCGACACTGATCAAGGTATTAACAGCCAAACCTAGCTGACATTAATATAATCCTCATCCATGCCTTCCTTCCATTTGGAAATCAAACTTAAACCCTCTTAGTTGGGAGCCGCTTAAATAACCGCTAGTCAACTGTATCTTCAATGAGTTTCTAGATTTGAGATTGCGTTCCGTTTCGGATCAAATCGGGCCAGATTCGGGATTCCGTGTAGCGACCGCAAATTATAATGATATATTTCTGTCGCCCCAATTCTGTTTAGCGCCGTGGTGCGCACAGGAAACACATTTGTGTTAATGTTTAGTTTTAGAAATGGAATGACCTGTGACGTTTCGGGAACAGTCGCCATTTGTCTTGTTTAAGAGAACTTATTAATAAGCGTTCAACATTAACGTGCTGGCAGAAAGCTTACTGGCGCCATATTATTACAATTTTTACAACAAAATATATTTTGCTGTTGACATACAAAAAGACCGGTTTGTAAATAGTTATACAAATCAGCCATCGCGGTTACCACTTTAATAAATCCACCTGACACCCAGCGAGGGCGCGAGCTCCAGAACAGACTATGTGTTATATGCTGGAGTGTCCCAATTGTCCATTCACCTGCACCGTTGACGAACTGTACAACGCCTCCGATGCAGCAATAAACGTGGCCACCTAACGAGCCTAAATAGTGCAAATTATAACAGTTGTATAATCAATACGAAAAGAAGAAAACCACTTCAATTATCCACTTTGGAATCAGCAAAACTAACAATGTCTGAATCCGCGACCCACCGCCGCCAGTCACTCACTCCATACACGATCACACCTCTAATAAGAACCATCAACACGAGGTACTCATCTCATCTTTCAACGCACCGATCATAGTGGAACAGTAGCCGGCCACATTTCAACCCGTGCCATCAGTTAAAGTGCATCTAATACATAATAGAACAGCAACAAGGCGCGTTTACACACGGGGCTATTTTTACCCACTTTCGCTTCGAAGCGGGTATCAATAAGTGTCGGCAGAGTGACGACTACTAATGAGATCGCTGAAATAACTCGCTTTAGATATTATCGTTTACAATGTAAAGTCAAAATCAAATAATTTCTAATCAATCGGATCATTAACCGGCTCTTTTTAACGTCATATACAAAAGAAAAGAATTAAATCTAGATGTCCCTTCAAACATGTGGTTTTGTATGAAGCAGAATGGGTAAGAAACTCCATACTTAAAAAAAAAAATAATGTTACATTTTTTTCCTAAGTCAATTACGTTATTTACGCTGGATTCCTGGCTGTGTAATCAACTTCGAACATTAGTTACTATGTAATCCTAGGTAAAGCCCAGCAATGAGTCGCGTTACATTATAGTACAACAATATTCTAAGACCACGCCTAATTTTTCCAATGGAAATACACAGAAGTACATTTAATTCCCAGTAATAGAGGTCAAATGTATGATTATTGAATAGTGTACAAATGACAACATACTATCATGAAGTTGTACGTGGTAAATTAACGTCACTAAGTTAGACTCTCAATGCAAAACAATACACCTTCCTAGATTCAATATCTTAGCACACCATAATATGCCATTGAAACAAAGGAATACGAGCTTCCACAACTATTTACTTAGACTCAAAATTGTGTAAACTCTCAATATGTAGGAACATAAAAACAAACAGTCGCAACCGAAACGGTTGAAACGATTCAAACAAATTGTCGCTCGTTGAATTCGTATTAAAGTATCATGGCTACTTGAAATCTATATTAAAACATTCAAGTAAGTTTTGTAATAATATCAACCAGGAACTGTTTTCATACAGCGAAAAGTCTTCTCATTCTGAGAAGGAACTCGTATGAATCAAGGCCCAGATGATGGTTCAGAATGCGTCCTGATTTTGACCCAGTAGTTTAACTGTAACATAGTTCTTACTAATCCCCCCCTATAGGGAGTACCCCTTACAGGGATCTTATAGGTAATATTTCCTACTAAGGTATTGGGATCATTATTAGAACTTATAAAAAAAACCCGCTTGTTAGGCCTCGTGGCTAACCGACAAGTCCTTTTATAATCCAGTTTAACTCATTCCCCGATTTAGAAATCATACATTATTAAAATGTAGGTAGGTGCTACAGGTGCACCTGTGCCAAACGGTCCGAACAGGCGTGACGTCATATTTATAATGTATGTAGTAAATCTTTTACCTTCATGAAGACTATATTAGCATCCGAGTATTTCAAAAAATCAAACGTTAGGTTTCTAGATCCTTTTCTGTAAAACAACCGACGATCACCAAAGACCAGTTAATAACCCAAAACTTTGACAGTTCAGTAGTCCGCCAGTAAACTTCGGTCAAAAACAAACACAAAATAAACTTAATGTTCTTCTTCATCGCAAATATCGGTGGCTGCATCGCATTTAATATTTTAAAACAAACACCACAAAGTCTGAATCTAATTTAACTTTTAAAATAACAAACAGGATAACATCGAGGGATCAAATCGAAACGAAATCCTTTCATGTTCGGAACATGGAACAAAGAAATGTGCCAGATATGACAAAAGTTGCCATTCGTGTTGTCCTTTCTAATGATTGACCGTCGTCGTCACGGCTGACAGAGGACACATGGTGTACCTGGCACCCATCTTCAGCATCCTTGACATACTCAATTTTTTATCGAAGTTGGTACACACATACATAAACTCACGTCTTTTTCCCATGGGGGTAGGCAGAAACCACAGAACGCCACCTGCTACGATCCTTACATACTTCTTTCGCCTCGACCACTTTCATACATCTGTTCATACAAGCACGCCGGTTACGAGTACTGCGCACACGGCCTTTCTGAAGAACCCCACCAATAAGGTCAGTGTAGGTCTATCTAGGGCGTCCTCTCCCGGCGTTGCCACACACATCAGCCATATAAATCCCTTTCGTTAGTCACCTTTCACTCATCCTCTTAACATGACCGAACCATCTAAGCATACTCTTTTCTACTTTTGTCACTACATCCTCTTTTAATCCGCAACGTTCTCGTATCGTTTCATTCCTCACTTTATCGGAAGTTGGTATCTCATAGATATTACCAGAATGTTGTAAAAACTTCATTTGAGAGAGTATCCATGGAGTTTCTTGCCTGCCTGCTCCATAGTAATAAAGCTACACAGGAATGCGCATCTAGCTTTCAGATGAACCGACATCTTGACAATAAAAAAGTACTTGTAAATGCTTCACTAATAAATATTTTGACTAGCATGTCTTTTTAAACATAATCTTAATATGAGGAGTTTGAACATTATGTATATGTGAATTTGAACCAAAGGATCCGTTTTTTCTATGGAATTTGTGATCATGGCCATTCTCAATAAAAAGTAAAGCTTTGTACAAAATTATACAAAAAGGGGAAGCTCGGAGGCGGCGAGTTCGTCAGGGACAGGCGATGGACTAATATTAATGGTGCACGTTGTGACACCGTCCTGAATAATTATACTTTGTAACTTGCTTTCGACGACTAATATTGTTATAATCTGGGTTATTTTCTGTGTTTTTCTAACGACAACAGCACCTTTTTTTTTCTAAATGCTGTCCCAATTTAATTGTATATCTCTGTATTTCACAGAGCACAAGGTAAATAGGCTGTCCCAGAACAGCAACGAGAGTGTTTAGACTACACCAAGCTGGTAGTTACTTTGGATCGAAGTCTAACCCGTGGCCCTAAGTAGAAAAACAAGCGCTCAATCTCTGTTCCAATCGAGATTTCATTAACATAATTCGATTTGTCACCATTTACAACACCCACGGATAGTCCTTGACCTGTTACACAATACTGCCCACCTTACATAAACAAGTATCATCTATTTGCAATAAACGTCCAAAGTAAAATGGTTGTTTTCTCAATCAACTTCTTAGTCTACCAACCCTTTGTTATCTCCCACGCTTCCATTAAAACGCACCTTATTATCATCTCATCTAAAAACAAACTACTAACACCGTGTAACGTTCCAGTCTGCCGATCCCGCTGGGAACGAGCGTAATGCATGCATTAACGAGGTCTTCAACAAGCTCTAGATGCGATATCTAATAACGGCTAACTTTTGGTATTTTAATGCAAATAAAATTAAAAAATTAAAGATGTTTTACGTCGAAAAGCTTACAATCATAATATTAGTTTGAACTCGCCAAACCGCCTTGAGCGAGTGTGGTGATCAATAGTCGTATCTTCTCCGTATGAAAAGAGGCCTTTGAACTACAGTGGGCTAATAATAGACTGGTTTTCATAAATATTGTTTATTATAATAAAGAGAACTTTATATTTGCTTACAAAAATAGTGTCTAACATGAAACTAAATCGGGTTTCCCTCCGGCAGTTTACTCATCCACATCTTCAGCTCAGCTTCACAGACTAGGTCGGTCAGCTACAGTGTCTAGTTCTGAGAATACATTGTAGGTTTTAAGTGCTCAAATAATAATGGCGAACGCCAATTACGGAGCAAATATTAAAATTCCAGAAGGAATTGCGAATTCCGGAGAAAATTCTAAGCGCCAGGCTGATGATAGGAATATTTAAGAAATAACCTAATAACAATTTTCCGGAAAGAAAATATTAATTTATTAGCAATGTAGGTACTTTTGTCTATCACTAATTTTATCAGTGAGTGCTAATTAAGACTCTTGCGATTATTAACTTTTCATTGTGCGCCAGGTCTACAGCAAGGTACCGTTGTTGAAGGAAACCAGGTGTTAAGCTGATCTTATCAATGCTAAGGTGGATGCCACTTGCTGCCCTCTTTACATATTATGCCGTACAGATAAGCTTCACTACTATCACACAACATGAGAATGATGAAGTACCTAGTCAATATTCTCCCAAAAAAGAGTCAAGTCGTAGATGTATATTTACGGAAATATTTCCAGGCTCCCAGGACCAAATGTCTATTTTAGATTGACATTTGATCTTAAGGGATTTAACAAAACAACCAAGACAAATATATTTTCTCGTTTTAAGAGTGATTTCAGATGCCGCCTACTTACCTGTTTGGGGTTAAGGTTTTCGTTACTATACAGTATTCAAAGAGGCTTTAATATTTTTGTATTTAATTATAGCCAAGATGTTGTAATCACATACATTTTACAGATGTACTGATACATTTACAACAGCACCATAATCCTAATTTCCAATTAACCATCCCGCAGCTCGCTGCCCGAACGCGAATCAAAAGCGAGATTTTGAAACCACGATAACTAGAAATACATTATGCAAATTACGTCACACATACATAAATACCGGCCGGGCGCACATTTAGTTTGTGTCGGATTCCATGAGATTCGTTGGAAAGGTTTTCTCTGTACATTACTGATGTTTAGCACACAACTGAATACTGACTGCGATCCAATTTCAGAAATGTGTATTATTTTGTTAAGGAAATTAATGGAATGTTCCTATCAGGTACATAATTAAAATCTAAAACATAACATACCATCATGCCTGTATTCGACAGAGGGATAGGCAGAGGTGTACCAATGTACACCCATAGTTCGCCGGTATGTTTTTAGGTCCCATGTAATAGGGGGCGAGCCTATTGCTATTAACCGGGCACAAATCCTAACTCCGAGTTGCTATTGAGAATTTCATAGAAAAACCCAATACCACTTTTTGCTCGACCTGGGAATCGAACCTAAGACCTCTAGCGTAGCAGTCGCGCTTAGGACCACTAGGCCGACGGAACATAGCTAGAAAATCAAAGTTTAAAATTATATCTGTGTGCACAATTATATCTGTTTGTTCGGGCTAATCTCCGAAACGGCTGCACCGATTTTGACGATTTTTTCACTGTCATAAAGTTGATGTTATAACCGACATTCACACGGACGAAGTCGTGGACATAAACTTAGTGTTGTCATAACAGTTTTGACAATCAGTAGAGGTCAATAAGGTTTGGAATCTAACCCTGCGTTGTTACACGTAAAGCCAGTGTGGTAGTATGAGACTGAGTTACGTTGTTATTGCATTATCGTTTCTGTTGTGTGCAGACATTTTATTCGTCCCTTTCTATATACTTTATTGTACCCATTTCTTTCATCCGTCAAAACAAATACTATTATCTTCTTTGTCGAAATCCGTTTTGATCCAAAGCTATCACATTATGTTAATACCCACACAGACACAGCTACAGATGCATAAATACCGACCAATATCGCCGGTTCTAAACCAAACTGATGAATACAAGCGATTTGTTTTACGCAGCATCGTAAATCTGACTATAACATAAACAAGAAAAAGACATTCCCATGCAGATCTGAGACACGGTTTAGGAGACATTTTTGACAGACGACTGGATCCTTGTAATGTTTCATAGATCTGTTTTTGTTTTGTTACTTTTTGTAGACAAGATTATGAGCGTCAATATTATTATGACCACTGAAACAGTAGGTGGGAAATAAACCTTTTGTTAGCTATTTTATGAGGCTCTGGAAGTAGTGGAGGACTTGAAGTCATAGCATGTGACGATACACTTATCTGAGAATATTTCTCCAAAATCACATTAAGACAAATACTAATATAATAAAACAGTCTCTTCCCTAAAACTCCTACACGTAGATACTTTTAAATTGTTAAGAAATATTCCTCTCACGCTTACCAACAAGGACACTATATTGAACATAACTTTTATTCCGGTCTGCTAACATTTTAAATAATTCTATTAATAAGGAAAAGTCACATTATTCCGGAAACAAATTCTGGTCCTTCCATCCAAAATAGCGGTCCATGCCATTAAACAAATGAAGTATTTCTAATAGATTTGTTTTTGTCGTCTGATGTTTTGGTTCAGAGTTTTATTTCTGTTTTTGCTTATCTTAATGCAGGGTTCCGTGTATTGTTAGGTTTGGGAGAAAATTCAGCCAATGTTTATAGATCCCTAGATGATTTGCCTTATTTCCTTCACAAAATATTCTATTTGTTCAGGGAAGGACGTGTAAGGGTTTTCTGCATTTTGTAGTGAGCTTGCATTACTGAAGAATTTTCTTCCCGCGTAAAAAGTTGAGATCGTGATAAAAAGGGTATTGTTTTAAGATCTTGTGAAGAACAATCGAAAATCGGTCTCGATAATAATATTACAATACTAGCTGTTGCCCGCAACTTCGTCCGCGTTTCCGTCGTTTCTCGTAAAAAAAAGTAGTTCAGTGGTTTTAATGTTACAGACAGATTAACTTTCATATTTTAGTAGGGAAATATAATATGTCAATCTACAAAACTGTTGAAAAATATCGCAATACGGAACCGCACAATATTATTGTTGATAGCTGTGCCCGCGACTCCGTCAGCTTGTAGTAAGAGTAGACAAATATAATCAGAAAGCTTCGAACTGCTAAGCTATCGGGAGTTACACGTGATATTGTGAGTCAACCATAAAAGACAGACATATGCTATCGTGGGAAATTTTTTATATAATTTTAAGGAGAACATTTCCGTCATACATGATTTCTGTGTAGCTTTAACCATTAAGGTTGCACACGCGACGGAAGCTTAAAAAATGGAGTAACTTCTCCCGTTTTCCCAACATTTCCCTTCACTGCTCTGCTCCTATTGATTGTAGCGTGATGAAAAGTATACTATAACCATCTCAGGAGTATGAAAAATAATTGTACCAAGTTTCGTTAACATCCGTCGAGTAGTTTTTGTTTCTATAGCGGTTATACAGACAGACAGACAGACAGACAAAAATTCTACTGATTGCATTTTTGGCATCAGTATCGATCCCTAATCACCCCCTGATAGTTATTTTGGAAATATATTTCATGTACAGAATTGACCTCTCTACAGATTTATTATAAGTATAGATAGATTAAAAACTTAATAACTGACGAAAGTAACAAACAAATTAAAAGTTACGCACTATTCTACGCCTCATAAATATACGGTTATTTCGAGGTTGACTATTAAGAGACGTACATAGATCGGTCCCGAACATAACATTAGTGAATTGAAAATGTATTAATAGAATGCAAACAAATCTCTAATAATGAAAACAAGTGATATGCAACACCAAATTTTATATTTTCAACTAGCGAACTAAATGAAAGCTTATCCGGAAAGCATACATGCAATCCCATATCCGTTAGGAGAAAAAAATATGATTGAAATGAATACAAAAATGTTTACTTTCCTCAAACAAACGAAACAGATACCAAACAACACAACCGCTGAGATTTCCCCAACAATGTATGTTTGCTTACTGTTTCAGTACCTATTTGTACTTAAAAAATTCGAATGGCACAGATAAAGTACGAATTGGATATAATACCTCGGAAATTTGTTGTAGAAGGTATAACATCATGAGATGTTATCATTATCGTTAACATCGTTTGATCTCGATTATTTGGTTCAGTGATTACAAAATGTTTTTTGAGAGTCACTGTTTAGAGGAGGGCTACTACAGGCTAAGAAGGAATCGTAATGAAGCCAAATATTCTTAATCAGTTCGGTTCCATGTAGCATGAACATTAATTTATGTGCTAAGTTTTAGATTAGCCTCGTTAGCCTAGTGGTCCTAAGCGTAACTGCTACGTTAGAGGTCTTGGGTTCAATTTCCAGGTCGAGCAAAGTGTTATTGGGTTTTTCTATGGAATTCGCATTAACAGCTCGGAGTTAGGATTTGTGCCCGGTTAATGGCAATAGGCTCGGCCCCTATTACATGCCTAAAAATACCAGTGAACTGTGGGTTTACATTGGTACACCTCTGCCTAACCCTTCAGGGAATACAGGCGTGATGGTATGTGTGTTTTAAATTAGAACCTAGTTTAAGCGATATCTCTTTTTAAATAATTTTTCTATTAAGATATACCTAGTAGAAGATATATGACAGTTTTGCAATCTGTCAATCAAATCCAATTCAATTTCATCAACTTATGTATCAACTCCATAGCGCTATGTATTTTCTTAACTCATAAATAAGTGTTCAAGTCGTTTTCATATCAATCGCGAATCGACTTGTACCGATCACAAGCAATAACTCACTTATTGATACACGCGTACACTGACTCAATCGACTCTAATGCCAATATATGGAGTCAACAAACGGCATTCACGAGTAGATTGATAATTATAGCTCCAGGAAAATTACTATTGATTACTCCTTCCTTTGTAGACATGGAGACAGCTCTTGTGGAGAAAGATTGTTGTTAAAAACTCATAGAACCATTCTCGGGAGTTAGTGTCAAGTAAATTTCAAATTGATGTAGTTTCCCTATAGAGTTTGAACAGAAAAGTTAATTTTTCATCATCTGTACGTACAGTCAACTCAAACTCTCAAGCTTGTATTATTAAAACTGGTCTTTTCAGACCGCTTTCTAAAGAATCCAGGTTGGTTTAAGTATATTATGTGTTTAGTCTAAAGAGATTCATGAGCTCATTAGAATCATTTTGATTTATTGAATTTGTTAACTTTAATGTAGTTGAACATGTAGAACGAATTCCGCGTAAATTAATTCGGAATACTTCGTAAGCCAAGTTCCTAATTTGAACAGAAAATGTTGTCTCGTGTTCTGTGATTACATAAACTCTTTATAAACAGACATTAATTCAACATAGGACCAACTTTTATTAAGGATTAATTGACGTTCATTTTCCTAAAATTCGTATTTCACACACATTGTACGATAAATAAAAATAATAATATCAGTAAACATAAAATATATTTCAAGCTCAAAGCCCACAGAGAATGCAAATATTGTTTTGTTCTATGTGATGTTATTGGATGCCTAGTTTCATCCAAGCTCAATAATAATATCAGGATGGTTACATTTTTTTGTCAAATAAAATTTTCCGTCAGTAACAATTTTAGTACCTATTTAGTTTGCATTCGGTCTTTTGAGGAAAATTACTCATTTTAACATTTACACCTTGTTTGGCAAAAAATATATTTCGCTTGTCTTCAATATACTTCCTCGAACCATTAAAGCTTGACCAAACAAAATTGGTTAAAGGGTACTGTTTGCTTGTTTAGCGAAAGTGCTTTGTGTAACAGATACCTATAGTGTCCCAGATGGGACTGAGGGACTGTCAACATCCCCCATGGTGTTCGATACGTTTCGATTGTCGTGCTTTTTTTTCTTATATTAGAAAGTAATTTTCGAATAAAAGGACCAATTTTCCCAATATACTCGATATAGTAAGTGATGTGAATTATCAGATCACACCATTAACATGATCGGGTAATACAATAAAATATCCTAAATACGTAAATATTGTCGACGATGATAAATGTGCTGAAAAAATAATAGAGCAGCACCCCAGCGAACGTCATCAATCTAATCTGCCCAACAAACATAAGACGAGAATATATTTCAATTGGCCGGACGAGCCGAGCGGACCCAGAAAAATAATATAAATCATTCAAAATAGCTTACGGTCGACGATTGCGTACACTGAAATCACAAAAATTTGACACTTCCTCGGGTAATAGTTACACCCGAAAATCACACCTCACTGACAGAAACCTGAGTTTCGCACACAACATCCAACAGAGCACAATTTCCGCTGTGATATTATAATGATACTATTAAAATAAATACTGACACAAAGCATCGACGTTTATTAATCCAGATACGAAAACATTCGGCGCGTTCGGTCGTTCGTGATGGGCTGAAGCGACGTGCGCTCCTCGCGACGGTTCCACTGATACTGGCGAGGCTCGCTGTGCAGGGGCGGCCAGGCTCTGTGTGGGTGCATGCGTACGCACGGGGGTTGTTTTGCGCTGGTGTGGGTGCTCTTCAGGTCACCAGAATTCGGTGAAGACAAGCGTTTTGAAGTGGCGTGCCCTATTTTAACTGACTCTTTTAGGTTTCAGGCCCTGGAAATTGCACGCAAGTCCTATAGGAGCTTACGACTTTAAAACGTACACCAACCGCGTTTACTCTCGAAACGTTAGTGTATTAGCAGAATGCGGTTTTTAGCGAATGAATTTTAATTCTTCGGGACTCGAGTTTAATTACATGAATTCCTTTCGTGCTCAGAATGAGTAGTGGCGTTAAATCTTTGTGGTTTTACATTAGGGTCCCTTTTACCGTTGTGAGTGTGTTCTACAATAATGTGTTTAGCGTGTTTCCGAATAAAACTGTATCGCTAAAAGCTGAGTTTAGAAATGATGTTTTGCGGCATAATGTAAGTGATAAATAACTATTCCAACAATTCAATCCGTCCTAAAATAAACACGAGTTGCGTGAGGATTCCGTTTTTCGATTAAGTTTTTACAGTATATTTAGTGTGCTGTTTCGTGCAAGTGCGAGCGGAATTACAATTAGTGTTAAAATACGGTTTAAAACTTCGTCTAGTATGAATATGTAGCTAGATGTTGATTAAATTGCACTTTGTATAGATAGGTAACTAGGTCAGAGCTCGCTCGTGCTTCGCTGCTAGAAAAACATAATATGAATGGTTAAAGTAGTAAAACTCTACACACGCGTGTCGTCTAAAACTTTTACTTCTCTTATGGGAGCAAGTAAGAGTAACAATAGGGTTCTTATTTGAAGTTATAGAAAGTTTATATAAAATATTTAATTTTCTACAATAGGGAAAGATTCAGCAATACATATAATGATGAGATGAAAGCTAAAGTTTTCCTTCAATAATCGGATGACATGTTGCTGTATGCATCCAAACATCATAAATACAGATCAATATAGCACATTCCTAAAGAATTGATTGCACCTTATCCCAAAGGAACCCGATTTTTATTAAAATAATACTAAATTAGTCCTAGCAGTATCATAGACCTATGGTGAGTACGGACCGGTAGATAAACTACAAATTAGAACCTCCAGACTGTGCAGAGGAAAACTCAATTTCACTGTTTGATCTGGAAATCGACACCAGGAGCCTAACGATCGGTATGCGGACTATCTCACTAGACGAATTTGTCCGGCGGTGAGGCAAGTATGTACCTTCAAAGGCAGCAGCTAACCGCCACGCGTCACAAAGGACCAGATTTTGGAAGATTATTTCATTATTCGTAGTTCAGGCTTTAGTTAAGCTCCGTTGTAAACGTAGTCTAGTAATGTATTTTTGTGTGGATTAGGGTGTAAGCTTATCTTAGTCCAGGCTTTAGGTGGGTAATAATAAATCTTTCATGCTTGTCCTGCTGTAATACAATTTAGATTTATAGGAACCATTATTTGATACAAAAATAATAAAATTGTGGTCATTTTCAGTCCATGGTTATCGTTTAATTGATCTACGGATTATGTTTAGTAAAGCTACATTAAGATAAACAATCCAATTAATGTACAAGATTCTGGTGTTATTTTTTATAGTCGTTGCTAGAAGTGAAAAAGCTCATGTGGCCGAGCACGTAATAAAATTAAACTTTTATATTTTTTTAATTGACAATCGAAAAGACTCAGAGACTCAAAATCCAATGCTTCACCTTTCAAAAAGGTTCACACAGGTGTGTAGAGGTGAGTACATGATATATCTCAAGATATTTCTAATCAGGTAACAGATCCGAGATCTTGAGGGTTGGGGATCGGTCGCCCGATTAATCCCTAACCCTACAGATTTGGGGTGAAATTGGGTCATTTGCACCTTTAGGTTTCTAGTTTTCAGAATCAATCTCAAAACCAGCTGTGTGGTTATTCCAAATTCAAATTAAATCTAGGATCAGATAAAAAGCAGTAGATAGTACAAGTATTTGTGGTTATAACAAAACTTATTAACGAAAAAGATTAAAAATATTTAAAAGATTGTTTGTAACAGAGTTATCATGTTGCAGAGTAACTGGGTTGTGAAGGTCAGATGGCAGTCACTCCATGACAAACAGTGGTATTCAGCTGCATCCGGTTAGACTGGCAGCCGACCCCAACAAAGTAGGGAAAAGACTAAGCAGATGATGATGAAAAGATTGTTTGTAAATAGGTAATACTAAGTTTACCAATTTTATAACGAGACAACGATAATCACGCGATAAAAGCATAAACTTTTCCTTTCTTAACCGTTACTTCATCTTTCAGACAAACATAATCGGATTAAGTAACTCAATCTAGAACAACGTTTCAGATAATTAAGAGAAATAAATTAATTTTATCTTATAGCTATTGCGTCTGTTTAATTAAGTTATGAAACTTTATAAGAACTTCAAGTTAGCTCGTACTTGATACAGTTCACTTCACATTCACTATACAATTGTCTGCAGGACCAACGTAATAGACTTAATCGGTCCTTCGTTACGCAACACATACTGAGGCCTAAATATTTGAGCCAAGATTTTGGTCTAACTCCAGATCTGCCTGTGGCTGAGCCATAACTTCTATGAATAATAACTGAAGTGGGTAAGCAGATTGTACGGTGCAGTACCTGAGATACGTATCTCAATTTCGAATGTAATTATATGTGTGTGCTATACTTGTGGTTGGTTCGGAACTATATATAAGATGGGGCTTTTAGAAGAAATAGCGTTTAGCGTTCGTACCATATAGGTCGAACTGTAGGTAACATATAGGTCGAACTGTAGGTAACATATAGGTCGAACTGTAGGTAACATATAGGTCGAACTGTAGGTAACATATAGGTCGAACTGTAGGTAACATATAGGTCGAACTGTAGGTAACATATAGGTCGAACTGTAGATAACATATGCACATGCATGTAGATGCATATGCAATATGGCACCCACTGCTTTACATTGTTGTAGTTCTATTTCTGTCCGTACCGTTAAATAAAACAAACACTATTTCTACTTGATCCAATGTTTTTAAAGCTTATCACAACGACCCTTTTATCTTTTTAACGCTTAAAGGTAAAACTGTTTTCAGACTGTCGTAAAAAGACCATTTAGGTAGTACTAAATGGCAGGAGTGGTTAGAAAAACGATTCAGGTTTAGGAATTTATCTAGGACCAAGCACAAAAGGACTACACAGTATAGTATATCATTTTTATTTTATTTGTGTCTGCGAAGCCCAAGGTCATCTCACGAAGTGGTCGACCTTTGATTCATCTTGAGGAATATAAGTGAAACCTGTGGTACACTATAAACGTCTCTGGTTCACATTCTCATGCGCGAGAGAAGGGTTAAGTTACGGTGTCGCGGTAACTGATGGGTTGACTGTCACTCCTCGTCTGTTCGGTACAGCGGACATGACGCGAATTAGAATCCTGGGGACTGTGGGCGCTCATAACAGTACCCAACGCAATGCCAACGGTGAGGTAAGTACTCCTAACTCCTATGTAATGAGGATCAACTCAAAGCCACTAAACGGACACAAATTCAGTCTTCAGAATGCTAATTTAATTGGATGCTGCACGTCTGAGTGGTCGGATACTACTTCTGGCAAGTAGCTGTTCCCGCTTCATGATGCTGCTGTATGTGAGTTTATATTATCATGTTTGTAAACACACCTAACATACAGGAGCAATTTCTGGGGTGGGACAGTGTCTTTTTAAAGAAATGAACATAAATCCAGTACCCAACAGCCCTAACACAGACTAACCTGGGCACTTAAAAAAAGATTTAGCACTGGAGTTTAGCCAAAATCCTTTTCTTGTCGAACATATTACATCAGATTACATCCCACCAGGCTCAGGGAGTGAGGCAGGAGGGCGACACTCAGTGCACTGTAATGTCTCAGTGGTAGTAATTGAATATCTTTATGGATGCATGTTTTATATTGTACTCGTGAAACAACATAGTCCACATACGAAGTATCGATAGTTAGTAATGTTTGAATGAAAAGGTTCGGTAGCGTTAGAGTAACACATGTACAATACAAACAAAACATTGGAACAAAATGTTATTTGAAAATATAAAATTCAATCGTGTACGAATATTTTGAAAAGTTTCATCTTTTTATTGAACGAAAGTTGAAAACGTTCTGCTGAAAGCTTTCAGAGTTGCCACTTGTAAAATAACATATTTATTTGAATTATAATTCTATTGAATTCTCTTTGCTATTTTAACGCGTGGAGTTTTTGTGTGATGTTGTGAAGAGGTAGATTTTATTTTATTCGATGTCACTGTTCCGTAGCTTGGCTTTTACACTCGGAACAACTTTTGTAAGATTTCGTGTCACAACCGCAACATATTTAATGTATTGTAACATTGTTATTTTTTTATTTTATTTCAGTATAGCTTCTCCGGGATTACCTTTCTATTCCCACTAATAATGTTATATTAAATAAGTAATTGGAATTATAAAAAACTATGTAGTTTCATGGTATTAAAAAAAAAATAAGCACATTTTTTAGATCTACCTACGTACTCAAAGGCTGGCTTTTACTTTGGCCAGAGGTTAAGCATTGCCATCCAACGTGGCAATGCCGCCAGTCTTTTGGGCACTTTTCCGGTTGACGGCGATGAGGAGGAATTTTTTGATACCATTTAGTTTTAGTTTCTTTTTTGTTATTATTAGGGATTTTTATCTAATTTTACCATCCACGCCTGTATTCCCCGACGGGTTAGGCAGAAGTGTAACAATGTACACCCACAGTTCCGTATTGCCATTAACCGGGCACAATTTTAACGCTGTAAATATTTAATCTAATTGTATTGCCCATTCCAGAAGGTAGTTTCGTATGGAGAAGAACGGGCAAGAAACTCTGTACTCAATACTCTACTCAATATCAGTATTGCTATCCCGTTAATATTTATGCTTAAGTTGGTAATTATAATTAAGATCATTGCGGATTCTAAGGGGCACAGCAATATGATAGGAGAAAGGAAACTCTATTTTAGGAAATGCAAAGATTACTATGGTAATTATTAGTCACTAGGTGCTCTAATATAAGACACATTAGCCATATTGATATAAAAGTTCTCACGTGTTACATACAAGAGTGTCCACACGTCACACCGCGTCACACGGTCAGACACGTCCACTTGTCTTATTGACTTGTCCATTTGTTACATCAGTAACGGTGCTGCGAGATTGGACCACGTGGTACATACATGTAGGTACAATGTGTTCTTAGTTAATAGGTATATAGGTACCTCTGTAACACCTGTCAATATCATTTCTTAAAAGCCTGTTTGGCGCGAATTCGAATGCAAGGAATCTGCAAAGTAAATGTAGTATATTTTCGCTACATTTTTCAATTCACACAATATCACATTGTATTTAGTTAGTTTGAAGGTTGTATTCATATCAATGGGTGATAAAAAATTGTTTTAACTGATTATGATATAACAAAAGACAATACTTTATATGTAATCATGGAAAGGATCGACACACTATAAAGTCATCACAAAATAATACCTTAGTTCACAAGTCCTTGTAATCGAAAGACGAACCTATCAATGAATATAAAAACTTCACCTTTTTTTTCTAAAACTGTTACACATCAGCGCACGCGCCTAACAGCTGCGCTGACCCCAACTTACAAAAACACTCGCACATAGCCTAAAAATATTTCATACGTTGTTGCTTTTAACGGGCAGTACTCACCTAAACCCATTCAGGGCTATTTTGTCCTGTGGCGCGGCTTTAACGGTCCCCACCACCTGTTATGGCGTAATGCGTCAGGTGCGAGGGCGAAAGGGAGGCTATTGCTGTCTCTTTTTAGCAGACACCACACGTGTGTTATTTGTGCTTCATTAGAAATACATTAATTTAATTTCCTATTGATAGTTTGTGGACTCAGAGACAGAGACAAGCAGTGTAAAAAAATTGTCAAAAAAAATAATTTCAATCTATCAATTGATAGATTGAAATAAAGCGAATGTTCCTGCCAAAATGCCAAAGTTGTTTCAAACTTACAATTTAAGTTTTATTTCCCTTGCCTTGTAAATTTGTTTGTTGGTTTGTTAGTAATACGTAATCTCTGGAATAACTAACCTGATTCCAAAAATTCATTCACTGTCTGAAGATAGAAGAAATCACTAGTGTCTAATACTATAGAATAAATGTTTAATGACATTTTAAACTTTCACGCGGACACAGTCCCTTGTAGAAACCAGTAGGTAATTAAAACAATTTAAAAAGTCTTAAAAAATCAGACAACAAGCACTTAAAACATGTCTCGTCTCGTTCACTTTAACTTCATGTAACTGCTATGCTTTACATTGCAAATGAGCGCACTGTACAGCGGTGAAGTGTTAAGCTAATGCAGAACCTCACAATATTTCACGTTACCATGCAATATGGTAATCGCGGACACGACGCGTCAGCTGTGCCATGCGGTGTAGTGTGCACAGTGCATGTGGGCATGCCTCGGGCAAGGGAACTAAATACTTTACCTCGGTGTCGTGGCCCAATGGTCAAGACGACCGTCTCTCACGCATGAAGGTGGGTTTGACACCAGAAAAGTACCAATGTGACTTTTTCAATACATATGCACTTGCTAACTATATGTTGGACATTACTGACGTGGATTAAGAAAAATGTATTCGTAATTTACATAATTAACATCGCTCTATCTGCCTTTAGCAAGCGTGGTGATCAATATTCGTATCTTTTCTGTATGAGAAGAGGCCTTTGTCAGGACAAAGGCCTCTTTTCATACAGAAAAGTTTTATTAATATTTAATAATGATATTGTCGAACTGCAGGCAGTGAGACAATAATAGGCTGGCTTTATTGAGTCAGATTCAAATTATTTATTTCACTTTTAAATGTACTGCTTTGTATGGCGTTATGCCTGGCACATCCAAGATAACGAAAGACTTTCTAATTAAATAGGCCGTAGCATAACATGGCTAGCAATCGTCGCAGCCACTCAACCTGCACAACAATCGATTTACAATGGCCGTCAATTAGAGGATGTTTACTTACGTAAATACTAAGACAATCATTTGCCTATAAAAACGGCGGCGAACTCGTAGGGCATCAGAAAACTCGTCTACATCGCTGGCAATGGAACAAGTGCCAAAAAGGCTGACAGCATTGCTACGATGTTTTGGAATTTGACTAAAAATCCCATTCTTTACCCGCTCACAATGTCCTCACCATTACAACTAAGACCTCCTCTTTGTGAGAAGCAGTGAGTCGTGCGCCCGCGCAACCACGCTGCTCCGAGGTAGTCTGAATGACACAAGTTCTTTACATTTTTGGTTCTATGACATGCCGGGTACCTTACAATGTATCTTGTATAGCTAATAGAAACAGCATAAAGAGAAGAACATGCCTGTCTGGGTTCCACCTAATAACGCCTAAGTAGCATTTATTTCAATTAGACCATTTATTTGCAGGCACTTTTGAATTGCCAGGAATAAATATAAGTACCCAGGACCACAGTCTACAAGAGCCAGCCCTCCGCCACCCCTTTGCTCATATCAGCTCTGTTTCCACCCAGCCCCTCCGGGAATTCAAAGCGTGTTACGATATAATGTTTAAAGCCACAAAATAACAATAACACTACTCTGTTGCGGAACTCGAAGTACTTTCATAACATTCTCTATTCGTGGCAACGTGCGGATGGAAAGACCAAGTTTTTTATGGTGGTCGTAAAGCAAGCGATGAGTGACAGTGCGGCTCAAGGATGTTATCAATAAACCTGCGCTGCTAGCTTACGTGTACTCGTATGTAGGATTTGCACGTTATGTGATGGCTGACATTCGATGCATTTTTTTTTTCAAAATCTTCTCGAAAATATCACTATTATCCACTGGGTTCGATCCTCGCAAAGGTCGGTTCCATTTTTTACATTATCTGAGTAGCACAAAGTCTACAATTCAGCACGGTTGATGGAAATAAGTTCGCGACTTATTACAAAGGACTTAAACGTCGCTTACTATCGGTGAGTGTACCAATACAGTACTGCCTACCCTTTCGGAAATACGCCGTGTTTTTCGATAATAATATTATACAATCAACGAAATATAGCGGTGCACACGCTGGCAACACCACACGTTTCATATGATCCGCGAGCTGACTGCATTGTCACGAGCGCTATTATTATTTTTATTTCCAGCTCATAAAATTATTTCGAATAAAAAGTCGCCAATGTTGTTTATTATCATGCCAAATAATTTAAAAATATGTGCGCGAGCCGAGATAAGTGACCATACCAATCATACCATGACCGTGCTATGAACGTATCAGGCGTGGCAAGATAGATCAAGCGGACTACTATGAACGTATCAGCTGAAAATTGTTGACACTGCGTGGACGATGGTGTTGGTCGGTGACGTTCTTTGCTTGACACGGTCCTAACACGGTCATGATATGGTACGGTGGAGTAGAGTGCTTTCGGAATACCCCACCCCGCCGCACCTCTTACGGTGTAAACTTTGATCCAAGAAAGTGTCACACGTTCACTCATAATTACTACCAATACTTTCGAACGACTAATAATAGTTTCAACTTAGTGACAAACTGACAGAGCTATTTCAAATAATAATATTAAATACAACTGAGAAAAATGGCAGTAGACCATTGTTGAACCTTACTACTAAGGACATACGTAAGAGCGCAATGTGGTTCACCGAATTGTTCGCGATAGTATCTACCTACCCGTAAATTATTCAATTTCAGAGCATTCTGTTTAATAGTTAAATCAGCAAAAAACAAAATATTTTAAAAATTTATTTATTTTGAAATACCATCAATTAATACATTCATATTTTGCTCTAAACCCTAAAAATAAAATCAAATTATACAAATTGTACGTGCACTCCGCGGGCTGTTCCGATATTAATTAAACCATACTATTCCCGGTAACTGCGCCGGTACTGTGTCTAATAACTCGAAACCATTGACTTTTTGCGATTCCTCTAACTAAAATAACCATCAACAAACATTGCTTTCTAGAAACTGTTACTAAATCAACGCAACCTTACAAAATACGTTACAACAATTTTAATTTGTGCGCTCTCGTTGTCGAGTACATGTTTAATTTAGACGCGCAGTCCCGGGGGGCGGAGCTATGCTCTCTAAATACTACCACATTGCTATGAAATGTTAGTGCAAGAGTTTTTAATTACATATTAATAAGTTTCACTTTTTTCGTGAATTAGTAGTCCTTACCTATTACAAAAGTAATTTATGTAAAATAGCACACAAACGTGAAATTAATCGAATGTTACAATATTCAAGAATATGCCAAATAAAAATATATTTTGGAACGATCATTAATTTCCCATCGTCATAGTTGCGTGTCGCATCACTATGAGCCCGGACATCCTTAGGGAGGCGATTATTTCCACTTTCAATTGTTTCGGGGGCGCGCGGATACCGTGTCGGGAACTAAAATGACGTTTATAGGTATTTCATTACTTTATTGCGACAGTGGTTTGTTTATAGGGTCAAGATATGCGAGCTGCCGCGGGCGCGCGGCCCATGATACCAAGCGGCGGCTCGGAGTCAATGTCCATACTAATATACTAAAGCTGAAGAGTTTTCTGTTAACCAACAAAAAATATTTTTGTACTATGATAGCCAGACCCATGAGGCCTATAACATGACGCTACGACACACGGTAGCAGAACAGTAACCAAAGACGTAACTGAACACTTGTGAAACCGCGGGGTATAGCTAGTCAGTAATTAGTATTATTAATTGATATAGTCCATAGTAAGTGACTTCTTTCACAACTATAAATAGAGCACAGCTCTTATCTATAGTCCAAGTGCACATTCCGTGGCACTTCGGTACCACCGGATGCCGACCTACCTCCGTCGAGTTGTCGGGGCCTATCTGACGGATAGGGCCGTGATTTACCCTGGTCGCACAGGAGAATGGAACCGGCGAGAGATGTCGTGCGGTGTCCCACAGGGCTCGGTTCTGGGGCCGCTCCTGTGGAACATCGGATACGACTGGGTGCTGCGAGCCGACCTCCCTGAGGGCGTCGGCGTAGTATGCTACGCCGACGACACGCTGGTCTGGGCGCAGGGAAGGTCGCACGAGGCGGCGGCCGACTTAATGACACGCGGGGTTGCGATAGTCGTTGAGAGGATCCGGCGGTTGGGTCTCGAGGTGGCCTTGCACAAATCTGAGGCCATGTGTTTTCATGGGCCTCGGAATAGGCCACCGTCGGGATCCCAACTAACGGTAGGAGGGGTTCACATCGGCGTCGGGTCGACGATGAAGTACCTGGGACTCGTCCTCGACAGCCGGTGGAACTTCGCGGAGCATTTCCGACGTTTGGCCCCCAAACTGGAACGGGCCGGGGCTGCCTTTAGGCGGCTCCTACCCAACCTGGGGGGACCAAACGCCTCCTGCCGGAGGCTCTACGCGGGAGTCGTGCGGTCGATGGCCCTTTACGGAGCCCCGGTGTGGGCGCAGGGGTTAAGGCGACTTGCCGCCCACTACCTCATTGCGTCCCAACGGGTGATCGCCATAAGGGCCATCCGAGGATACCGCACGATCTCGGGGGAGGCGGCGAGCCTCCTTGCCGGATTGCCGCCGTGGGATCTGGAGGCGTTGGTCCTCGCGCGCCTGTACGAGTGGCACGTGGAGGTACTAGGCCGGGGGGAGAGTCCGCCGCCGCGGCAAATTGCCGCTCGGCGGGCCGACCTCCGGCTCGATCTCATGGCGACATGGAGACAGCGACTGTCGCAACCTCGTGCTGGGCACGCCTTAATAGAGGCGGTAAGTCCCCTCTTTGAGGAGTGGCTGGAGAGGCGTCACGGCGCCCTCACCTACCGCCTGACGCAGGTCCTCACCGGACACGGGTGTTTCGGGAGGTTCCTGCACCTTATCGGGCGGGAGGAAACGTCCGGGTGTCACCATTGTGTGGATCGCCCCGAGGACACGGTGGAGCACACCGTGGCGGTATGCCCCGCTTGGGAGGAGCATCGCCGAGTCCTCGTGGCGGCCATCGGCGGCGGCGAACTCTCGCGTCCGGCCCTGGTGCAAGCCATGGTCCGGAGCGAGAGGGAATGGGATGCAGTCGCCTCCTTCTGCGAGGCAGTAATGCTTGAGAAGGAGGCGGCGGGACGGTTGAGACAGCGGTTCTCCCGTCCCAGCCGCCGCGGTAGACGCTCCGGACGTCGGGAGCCGCGAGACGACTCCCGGCCACCGTAGATACGGGCCTGTGGACGGTGAGCAATGGGTAGCTCACCGTCCTTACGTTGCATAACGACAGGCCGTGTCGACGGCGCGTTCGTGTTCCACGCGCGCCTCAAAGAGATGTCAGCAAAAGGAAGGGGCCACTGAGGGCCGATGCCTGCCGGGGCTGCGGGTTGTTCGCAAGAGATACCGCGCCCCCGGAACGCAAAGGGCACAAGAAGGAACATGGGTGGGTTTTAGTCAGTAAAAGTCTGACACTCCCTCCCGTCCCGCCCAGGGCGGGAGAAGTTATTCGATGATTTCCCACCCACCAAAAAAAAAAAAAAAGAAAAAAAGTGCACATTCCGTGCGACCTGCTCTTTTAACTAATATTCTAATTGTCGAACCTCACTTATCTGCCGCCATGTGAATACTAACCGATTCCTGCACAAAGCACGCCGGTCGTGTGGTGTTGACAAATTATTTGTTTGATATTTAGTTCAATGATTTGTACGTCATCTAGTATAAATTAAGGACTGCGCGTTAAACTTGCTGTGATTATCGTGAGTAAGGTTTTATAAACACACGGCGGACATTTGCATATTTAATTAGGAAAATCTCAAAAACTGTCTATAGATCAGGCTTCGGATGCTGGAGTTTAGATTTGTGTCCGGATTTCGTTAATATTTGTTCTTGAATAATGTGACTAATTATGAGTGTGATGATATGTAACTCGTGATATGACGACACATCACATCATTACACAAAATGACATTAATGTTGTGTGCAGTAATGTAACGTTATCGTAACGCTAGACAGGTTGCCAGTAGCTGTATTATATAGATTGCCTCATTTGTTCAATATTGAACACAACGCGAAATGTATCACAACATGTAGAATGCTGTTTGGCAGAAGAGAGCTCGGAAGGAGTAGTTATAAATATTATTACAGAACTTCATCGTTTTCGTAATATTTGATGGCGGGACTAATAATAGTGACGTGACACTAACCCGCAGTTCTTGCAGGTACGTCACTAGCGTGGCGGGGAGCGATACCGGCTAATCCCGTCGTTTGTGTCATTTGACGACGCAGCGCGGCGTAGGCGCCGTGCACACCAGTGGCAGAAGGGTAACGATTTGATGATCAGTTTTCGAAGAATCTTATGTTAGCAGAAGGAAGTCGATGTGTGGATGCAGACTTGGTCTTTTATTGATATCTGACGATATATTCAGTATTTTTGCTGTAATTCATGCATGTCTTTAAATACGATTTGTAAAGACTGTACAGCAAAGCATAAAGGCCATCCATCCTGAAGACCATAGCGGGGAGGTACGATCCTCCTTTGTTAGGTGATGTTGTTCAAAGATGCGTTTTGAACAACATGTTTGTAAAGTTTTTTTTTATTTTTTATTAAACAATACACACATATCATCACGCCTGTATTCCTCTAAGGGTTAGGCAGAAGTGAAACAATGTACACCCATAGTTCACTGGTATGATTAAACAAAACTATAGTTAATACAAATATTTTTAGAAATATTATGGATAAAGACTAACTGGTCTCTTGGTCGCAAGCGCGACTGATGAGCATGGAGTCCTGGGATAGATTCCCAGGTCAAGCAAAGTGTTATTGGGTTCTTTCAATAGGAATTTCTCAGTAGCAGCTCGGAATTAGGATCTGTGCCCGGTTAATGGTAATGGGATCGCCCCCCATTATATGGGGCCTAAACATACCAGCGAACTGTGGATGTACATTAGTATGGTGCGTGTAGATGTATAGTTATAGAGGATTTGTAAAAGGTTTTCTTTAAGTTGTACAATGTAATGTCAATGCGAACACAATACTAGTTTATGCACATCTCCGCCGTTGTGGCCGCGTCCTAACTGTCATCTCCGGCTAAGCGGCGGCTGGAGCGTCTGTATGGAGACGGAGCCGCGGCTATGTCATGTTGCTTTCTTATTTATGTTGTAGCTGGAGAGGCGCGCGGCGGCGGCTCAGCGCTCATGCTGACGCGGGGGAATACATGCCCACTGGCTTCTAGTGACGTGGGAGCCCTGGCGCCTGACAGTAATGGTACTGTTTAGTTTGAGCTTAATTCTTTAGTAAGTAATGTGCGCTTAGGTATTAGGTGGTACTAATATTGTGGTTGTTTGTGTGCGAAGCTCACACTAAAGTACTGTTATAAACGTGAAAGTGAGTTTCTTTGTTTGTTACTCCTAAATTTTGCATACGATACGATGCCGGGGTATAGACAAAGGCATAGGGTTTTATCCATAAAAAAATACTGTTTCTTCGTGATAGAAGAGTAACTTTGATACGAGCGGAACCACTGGTAACAATTTATTTTTTTATTATTATTTCAATGAAATTGTTTGCTGATGACGAGTCAGATTATTTTTGAAGTCAATAAAAGTAATCGCATCTTCCTCAATATTTTTGCTAGAAAAAGGCAAATTAATTATTATAGGTATTACACCGCACCACTTATCCCAAACACTCTTAACATTACAAAACGAGCACAAAAAGCCGGCACTAACTTTATTCCCCTTCAATTCCGAACAAGTTCATGCATTTTATTGCTAATTAATTGCGAGGTTTTTCTAATTAAGACCGGCCGGGCCTCCTTACGAGCGGCCAAACGGCCACTATGCTGGAAATAGGCCATTAAAACGCTAAGATTTCAGGATATAGTCGACTAATTAAGCATTTCCATCGACGCCACTAAATTAAACATGAGCGCAATAAATTGAGCCTACAGTGAAATACGTAGGGAGGTATGTTTGTAGCTTCTGTGGGATTGTCCTGGACTTGAGGCTTACATAAGCCTGCGAAAGAAGAATTATTATGAAGAGGTATATTTATATTATTATATATATATTCTCTTTTATGAAGCGGTTTTTTGTTTATAAGAGGTAATCTCTGGCAGTACTGGTCCGATTACAAACATTTGTTCACTGATAGAAAGCTGCACTATTGCTCAGCTAACTGTTTTGTGGTGTACTTGACTGTTACGCGGATGAAGTCGCGTGTAGAAGCTAGTGTGTCAAATGTTGGGACTTGGGATCTACAGTCCTAGTGGCATCAAGCAAGAAATCCAAACCAAAGTTGAAGATTAGCGATCATCATTGCACTAAATGACAGCCAACAACAGGTTTAATCAGTCAGTGAAAGAGCAGGCACGTAGTCAGACTGTCATGGCGTTCAGTAATTATTCAGTGAGGTATTATGAGAGATAATTTATAAGTTTTGCTACATAATCTTATGAGTTTTTGACTAAATAAAATATTACCTAAATCATTTACGGAATTTTTATTTCATATTAAAGTAATGGTCACCCTAAAATACATGAATAAATATATAAAAGCTAAACGGTTTCCACTTGAATGGCGACAAAGTTCAAGCTAGCCTTAATATACATCCTTCTGTGAGACAGTAATGCTAGAGAAGGAGGCCGCCGCGGTAGACGCTCCGGACGTCGGGAGCCGCAAGACGACTCCCGGCCACCGTAGATACGAGCCTGTGAACGGTGAGCAATGGGTAGCTCACCGTCCTTACGTTTAACACAACGACAGGCCGTGTCGACGGCGCGTTCGTGTTCCACGCGCGCCTCAAAGAGATGTCAACAAAGGGAAGGGGCCACTGAGGGCCGATGCCTGCCGGGGCTGCGGATTGTTCGTAAGAGATACCGCGCCCCCGGAACGCAAAGGGCACAAGAAGGAACATGATGAGAAGTTATTTGATGATTTCCCATCCACCAAAAAAAAAAAAAGCCTTAATATACATACTTTCAAACTCAACCTACTCTTATTAGTAGGGACTAGAATAAATAATATCAACTGTATCCTAGTCGTCTGCGGAACTACCGCGTACTATCGTAACGGAAAACCGTACTAGTATAGTTAGATAACCAACACGTTGCTCCGTGACAAACACCCCAGTGGGGCTAACTGACCACAGTAGAAACATCCGAGTAATTTCATCTTCTACTTTTCTACTCTCTACATCTCACAGACTTCCGAACACCACAGCTGTGACGTCACGATCTATAAATAAGCGTCGTCGCACACCGGGCGGCGCGCGCGCATGCTAGCGTTTATTATTTTTAATAGCAATGTATTCATGATTTGTGTGCGTTGCTATGGGATTACAGCTGATTTAGTATATTACTGAGATTTAGTTGTTAACAGATGTAGTCACATGATGATTTTTATGTTCCCAATAACAGTACCAGCCATAATAGTCCCAGTGCAGGACAAACACCTCCTTTCATACAGAGAAGACATGAGTATTGATCACCATCACCATGTTTGCTCCAAGCGTATTGGCGATTTAAAACTCACCTATATGAATGTACATCTCCAGCTGCCCTCGCGATGTTTCCCTTCGCCGAAGTCAGTGATGTCAAAGATATATAGATAGGAAGTACATGACTATGATTTGTTCGTTCGGCATGGACCCCACCGGACAGTTCTTGAATATGTAACATTTTGCCACGTCGTCTCTACACATCACAATACTAACATTCACTTTATTACCATTACGTAAACGATATGTTTTATTGTAACTGCCTCGCTGGCCTAGCGGTCCGAAGCGTGACTGCTACGCTAGAGGTCTTGGGTTCGATTTCCAGGTCGAATAAAAAGTGATATTGGGCTTTTCTATGAAATTCTCAGCAGCAGCTCGGAGTTAGGATTTGTGTCCGGTTGATGGCAATAGGCTCGCCCCCTATTACATGGGACGTAAAAACATACCGGTGAACTGTGGGTGTACATTGGTACACCTCTGCTTAACCCTTCGAGGAATACAGGCGTGATGGTATGTAAACATATGTTTCAACACCCCGGCTGTAATTGCTACCACTACAATTATCCATATTTCGGTCACTACTAGCTATAGTGTACAAACAATAAGCAATCACATTGCTAATTACACACTCGTCTATCAAACTACAAATGAATACAATGACGATAGAGCGCGCACGACATGTCGTTATAAACAAATGTTTGGTACAATTGTTTATAAGGAGAAAGTTCCGCATTTTGTTGCTTTTTTTGGGTTCTGTACCTCAAAAGGAAAAAAGACAACCTCCTTCAAAAACTAAAAAGTGATTTAAAAAAAGTGGAAAATATACAAAACTACAAACAGAACCAAAGCCGCCAGATGGGAAATCATCAAATGCCTTCTCGCCTGAGCTCGTTGACTTCACAGCTAAAGTTATTTTTCACTTTTGAGATTTTGAAGGAGGTTGTCTTTTAAGTAACAAAGTTTTTATTTTTTGCTTTTTACTGTCAACACAAGACATCCAAATCCATAAGGGAACAGTTATACTACGTAAATTAACAAAACGCCACTTAAAAGTCACAAGGAAGCTGAATACGCTAATTCGTTTACTTGGGTGACATATTTTTTTCAGTAATTTAATTTATGAATTAATTTCGATAAAATTCATATGAGATACCTTTGAATTAAGACATATCAAACAAAAAAGAATCATCAAAATCGATTCATAATTGGAGAAGTTATCGCGTAACACACATACAATAAAAAACAAACAGACGAATTGATAACCTCCTTCTTTTTAAAGTCGGTTAAAAGATACCGTTATAGGATCACTTAGTTGTTCATGTGTCTGTTAAAGGCCTTTTTCCCAACAACGCGTAGAAGCATAAAGTTGAAATTAATATCAAATACTAAAGTCTGCAATTCCTAGGAGCTGTAAAAAACTCAAACTTCTAAGTCAACGCAATCAAAAGATACGGCCGTTTATGTCGCACATTTTGACATTCTCAAGAGAATCAACACCTTGAAGGGTTGGTGACCTAGAATCAGTAAATGTGTAAAGAAGTAATGTCTTAAAGTACATGTGGATGTAGTGGGAAAAATCAGAAAAAGACAAATATGAAGTTATATTACAAAAAAAATCGCGATCATAAACTTGTAAATTTTGCAGTTGATAAAGTAACCACGACCTATGTCGATGTATGAGAACAGATTTCCAAAGTAAAGTTAGGTTTGTCCTTCAATCCAGTTTAGTATCTCGTTAGAGCAATGTTCGGTACTTTCATAACATCAATAAGGTTACCTAATTATTTTAGTGAATGTAGCTGTAACATAACCTAACTGTTGTACTGCTTATTATGTACTTTATGCCCACGACTTCATTCCACATTAATTTCAGCTACTTATACATACCACCACGCCTGTATTCCCCGAAGGGTTAGGCAGAGTTGTACCAAAATACACTCACATTTTTCCGGTATGTTTAGGTCCCATGTAACACGGGGCGAGCCTATTGCCATTAACCAGACACAAATTCTAACTCCGAGCTGCTACTGAGAATTTCATAGAAAAATCCAATAACACTTTTTGCTCGACCTGGGACCACTAGGCTATCGAGGCAGTTCTACTACTAATACTTACTGCTACTTATGTGTAAGGTTTTAATTCTTGCGCCCTAATTTTTTTCTAAAATAAAAGTAGCTCCGTATAATACCTGTCAGCAGCCTATCAGCCAGCGAAACAGACAAACATATTTCAAATTATTTTTTTACAAAACGTAGGTTTCATGTAAACATTATTTTATTTTATTTTATTTGTAAGGGACAAAACTAGTTACATGTTAAAAGCTGTACATTAAGTCCTTAAGATTAAATTACAAACATGTAACCCACTACATTGTCCACATATTAACAAAAAAAAGTAGAAGTTACAAGGAAACAAAACGTACGCAAGCACAATTGTGTATGTAGTATTATTAAATTTAAACTAACCTACATTTACATTACCATTACACTACTCCATTTTAGAGAGTATATATTCTATGGCCTTTTTCTTAAAAATATGGTTTGAGAGGGTAAATATGTCCAACTCCATGAAATAAATGTTGTATGCCTCTACTAGGCGACGAAGCCTAGATTATAAACAGACACTTAAATATTTATTTGTATAGATAAGTAAATAAATATATCTATATATTTTGTAAGTAGTGCGGCCGGTTTTTTTTTTAAATGACAATGTAATAGTTCTATTTAGTTTAACAAATTACTAATAGATGGCGTTACCAGTGTTTCATGCTTTTTCCATTTCCGACAAGAAAAAAAAGGATTATGGTGAGTATGACGGCTTAATAACAATAGAAGAGGGCAAGAAGATGATGACGATGACCTATTTGTGAGTTTGTAACTCCCGAGCATTGGCGTCCTACATCACAGTAGTATAATTATGTAAGTGGCGAGTGAACCAGCACTTGAGGACGGTATTGTCATATTGTTCCTGAGGAGATCTGTCGCCTGGACGTGACGTGGAGTGGGCGTGGCGTGACACTGGTACAAGTGCTGATCCCACTCGAGACGGGGGCGAACTCATCATTATGATATTTGCGAGGAACAATTACAATTGTTTATTACACAGGATTTGTTGAGAGAAGTTAGGCACTTCATACCACTCCAAAAGGTGAAGTTCTTTTTCTCATTATATTTTTGTCTTTCCCTATTCTTCTGACTTTAAAACCTAAATAAAACATTTGTTTCTTATTAAAACTATTTACTTAAATGGGACTGGACAAGACATGTCTGGCGCAAAGCAGACAAATGTAGGCCCAAGTAGAGTGAGTAGTTAGTATGGTAGGATGCGCTGAATAAATTCCTCAAAAACTGAAGGGATATTATGAAGCACGGAGTCGTGAAAGATGGAAAGAGTGAAGGGAGGCCTTTGCCCAATGGTGGGATAGAACAGGCTAATAAAAAAATATATATTTATATTTTTTTATTTATATAAAATGAACTAAAAAAGATTTTAACAATTTTTTTTTAAATCATCAATACCCAATAGATAGCTAGATTATTCTTGAGTAATATAGGCTAAATAACACCACGCTACGACCAACGGGAGCGAAGCAGTAATAGAAGACGTAACTTAAGTAAGACACTCGGACGAAGTCGCGGGCAGGTCGCTAGTGAGCAATACGATGATGTAGTTTAGTATTTTTATAATCCATAATGATTTGTTTAAAAGCGAACTATTTCTAGATTTACATACTCGTAGTTATGTACACAAGTACATACGTACTGCGTGCAAACCTTCGCATACATAGGAAGCAGACGCGAGCCGTTCGTCTGTTTGTTGTTCAAATATTAAACATATTTCATTCAGTGCGCGTGTGTGTGGAACGCATTCACATTTTATTATGTCAGTGTGTGTGAGACATTTTTGTAGGTAATCAACGTCAAGCTATGCTGCGCGGCGCTATGGTGACGCTGTTTCTCGGGCTACGATTTTCTTCAAATATTTTTAGCTGCACGAAGTGTGTTGTATGAGATAACACTAGCGTCAATATGACAAGATGCCAAGTGCGAGCGAGACAGGAAAAACAACGAGAGACGACAGATTAGATTAGAATTAGATTAATATAGCTCAATACAGCGCAGTATAGCTTGATGTTGCTTAACCGCCCTTACAGCGTGCGCGCACGTGTGTGCGTGCGGTCAGTTGTGGTAGACAAACGTAGGTAATTTACACTTGTATTTAATTACTGTAATTTACGAGTTATGGTGGTACGTGATGTTATACCATATTCCGCTAAACCTGTGCAAATGTGACGAGAATGAATAGTGTAAACAATAAACTAATGGCGGTATCGCGCACTGCGCGGCGGCCGAGCTGCTGGTTTGCCCCCCGCTGAACACATGCCGAGTGCGGTCACGCGGCAGTGCTTTGACACGCATTTGCTATACGACTTTTATATCAATGATAGAAGTAAACATTATACATAGCAACGGTAAGCGTACTGAGAACACCTGTAAATACATTTTATCCGACAACTTTAACCTACCCCCTGCAGCTGTTTTATTCAGTCTATGTACTGCCAGTACGAGTTTCTTGGCGCTGCAGTTGTCATACATAACTAGCCCATGCCCGCGACTTCGTTCGAGTGAATGCCAGTTATCTGCACATACAAACAAACAGACAGAAATGTTTAAAATTTGATTTTGAGATTATTACCTACCGTGAAAATAAAATATTAATAGCAAAAGGTGTTATTTTGACAGTTCAATTTTGTTTGTATTTCTATAGTTGAACAGAGAAAATACATCACACCACAGGATACTCTAGAGGTTACAGGTAACAAGCGTGAGACCGCGCTAACTCCGCGTGACGATTAATGAAGCATTTCCACCCCAGCACGCAACACAACTTTCGACACCAAATAAAATTATGATTGCTAAGTAAGTAGCACATATCTTGATTAACTGCTATCGGATAGTCCTTACAACGTTATTGCGTTGCACGACATGCATACACACAAATACAACTAACGTAGAAACAGCATAGCAATTACTAACAAGGAGTGGACTTTGTCTGAGAAATTAAATAAATTATTCTTAATCTTAAAGAGAAAATAAATAAAATGAAGATACAAAATCCTTTTTCAAAACAAGCTTTTCCCAAGAAGTGCAGAGGTAGGCACTACAACTGACATGAAACTGAATTAAATTTACCATTTTCTTAGAAGTTCAAGGAAGTTTTTGTTTGTTAGGAACAGTCAACTTATCGTTATTATTATTTCTATTTAAGTAATGTACAATGTTACATAGCTGCACTCTAATATAGCACTGCTACATTGAAATGCAAGTTATCGGCGGTAGGTTCTCGTGGATTTCACACAAAGCTTTAATAAATAAATCTTATTATAATGATGTGGAAAGAAAACTACGACTACGGCTCTGCAGGCAGCGACTGTGTTTGTGAATACAGAATAGTTTACTCACAAAACCGAAAGCAACAGCCACAGCAAACTGGATAATGACGGTGAGTGTAGTTCAGGGTTACGATTATGTACCGCTCACTTTTATTTTCTTTTTTTAAAACCTTGCCCCACGCTAGGAATTCCTTCTACCTATATCATGGGTTACAAACATCTCAATTCTCAGCTAGATACATATACATTAATATACATATATAGAACAACTATCTGTAGGTCATACAAAAAATTGTTCCGTGCAGGAATCGAACCCGCTCAGCCACTGCACAACAGCTGATCATTACTAGAGTATCAAATCACAGATCCATTACAATTACAAAGCGACGATGCCGTCTAAAGCTCTGTGAATAGCACCAATGTTGAAGCCGTTATCTTAATAGGACTAATGTACTGGAGACTGCGCGCACGCCTCTCGCCGGCCGGCCAATCAGAGAGCGCGCTGTCATAAGGGGTGGTGACACACGGGATCCGTTCTGTTTTGTTTTGTTTGTTGATCTGAACGCTTGTATATGACTGAGATTTATGTGTTTTAAGAACAGAATATATTTTATTTGCATAGATTGTAGTATTGTTGTATGTAGTGAGATATTTCGTCGGACTGAAGACAGAAGTGAACACTTAAAACTAAGTCTGGCTCAACACGTTACATTATCCTGTCGGTGACACGAGCCTGTAAGTTATGCTCCTACCAAAATAACGCTAAACGAGACTAAAGAAGTCACCTACCTTAAATTAGTCTGCAAACATTGAAGGGTACATTACGTTCCTGTATCGTTTATATCATATCGCACACGAGTGCTTCAAAGCTCACATAAAACATGATCATTATAATCTAGTCATTATCATAATAAGAAACTGAACTTGTATCCAAACGAAGTTCCTCCAAGCATAGGTACCTACTTATCGTAAGGGCGCGACTCCCTGCTTACTACCGAGCAGTACTACAAGATGTCGGTAAAGAACAGACACACAGATAGCTTGTTATCAAAGACGTATCAGAGCTCAATGAGGTCCCGAGAGCGCTCGGACGAGCACTGGATCGAGTTCTAACTATCTAGATCAACGCTTTGAACATCTTGCTACGCTAGCCACCGGTGTCGGCTTTATTTCACTAATGTTTATAATACTACATATAAAAGCAAAATAGCTTTTAAGCCATGGCCAAGCCATCTTTAATATTTTCTTAATCTTGTTTTACGTTGCTCTTTGCCTACATTGTTTACAAGCAACAAGAATATTGTAAACACGATTTTGTAAATACTTAACTGGAAAGTTGTCCGTGAAGTTTCTTGCTCGGTCTTCTCCACAGAGACCTACGTGTGGAAGCAGCAACTAGTTTCAACTTCCTAACTAACTGACCGACTCCTTGATGATTTAAAGTAAAACACAATCAAATAAATGAAACACCACTGAAAGGGTGTCAATGAATGTGATTGAAGTCCTGTAACTAGTAGTGCACATATTTATTTGTGCACACGCGTTGACAACTGCCACCGGACACACACACACTACTTATATAGATTCCTTCGATCAATTTACGACACCATACAGACAAACAGGCAGACGTTATAATATCGGCTTCACATAACGAGCGCTCGTTAAATTCACGCTCCGATACGTTTTTTGTTCAAAGCTTGTGTTTGTGAGACCAAGTTTTGTTAAAAAATTATATATGAAGACGTCCAATGGTACGTACGCAGGTACTCGTGAAGGATTCGTTTGATACGAGGGTAGTTCGGAAAGTCCGGTGATGCGTGAGGTTGTCTTCTTCTGTAAGGTATATATTTGAGTGTCGGTCCCTTGTTTGGGATTGTTTTTGATGTAATTTGGTAAATAACTCAAGCGACTACGTTTCATAAAAATATTACTAAATGGTAACTCGTTGCCATGGTTTCCGTACCAACTCGAACGATATCATAAATTCACAATCGTTTCGCTACACATCCAGTGACACACACTTACATAAAGTCTAGTCGAGCCTGGTCAGTGTTGATTGGCTGACCCAACTGCTCAGCCTGTTAAACGGCGCTCACTGACATGGTTTGAACCCCAAGAGTTGATCACCTGACTATACTGTAACCGTTACCACTCAAAATCATGTGTGTGTAAAGTTGTAGTCAGATTTCATTTGTGTGATCTACCAGGCTAGGACGTAATATTGATTGTAACGGGTAACTACGGTTCTAAGAAAGCAATATTCTTAGTAAAGTCTAATATCATATTGTTATATTTTGAAATGTATATGAATATGTCGACATCATTTCCGAAGTCATCCCATAAAATCAAATATCCGCTCAATAATAAATAATGAGACCGACCGCAAGAGCGCACACCGCAGCGCCCACAGAATGATGCGGGGCGCAACGCGTGACGTCAACGCCGCGTGCTGTGATGATGCGCCGCCGACATGAGGGCTGCTGTGTATTGGGTGTGGAAGTCATCAGTCGCGAGCAGTTCATTAGTAGGTAGGTATCCACCTCATTAAGGCCTTCCAAATTTGAGCTGACTCCCAGCCTCCCCGCTCATTTCCATTAGCATTACCTAAGCATTGAACGCTAGTATTACTAGCGTATTTGCGCCACGCTTTATTACCGACCGGCAACACCTCATTCAGTCAAAATACAGGTGTACCTAAAACTACACCGTAAAAGCATGTTAGCTAGTAAACTCCGGGTAAAGTTATTCCCAACTTAAACTTGAAAAATGTGTGATTAATCCGAGGTCAATACTGGTGTAACTTTTCACCGGATTTATGAAGATGATGATGAGGATGATGAGGTATAGAGTATACTCCCCCTTCAACCCCCCTCCCAACAAGATATAAATCAAAATCGGTTCCCGGAGCAAGAACACGAGTTTTTCAATACTAACAAACCTGATTCGAGTTGATTTCCAGTTGGTAATCAGAAAAGTTGATACCTTTACGTGAACTACAATCAAGGGCACGTGGAAGGTAACAACGCCTTTCCAGCCAACGACTTTCCAGCCCTATATTTCTTACCAGTTAGAACGAGTTCGTAATTTGTGCCCAAAATTATAGTATTTTTTATAATCTTGAGAAATGAACTTCTCGGGTGTAAACCACACACGAGAAGTTCATTTCTTGTGTTACTAGTCTGACAAACATGCAAGCTCAATCGTCATTGCAGTAGGTACTTAGTAGGTATGTGGACCATTTTGCTAAAATCTTTTATAGTAGCCAAAGATAATTAAATCCATAATTGTAATAAAACCATCCACTTCCTACCTCGCTAATTAAATTTTCTATTCTTATTGAAATTTTAATTGCCACAGGTCCCGATAGGAGCAGTAAAAACCCCCGTAAACCAGTTCAACGTAACGCCATCTATGGGTAGGGATATTAAACGTTTAGTGCCGTAGCTCCATCTAGCGGCGGGAGGTAGTAAACGTTTACTGCCACGGTAGTGATGCGCTGTATACGTCAAATTTAATTTATGGCGATGTTCAAGGAATTGATGATGGTTGTAATGGAAGGGGTGAGACTGTTCTGCTGTGCTGCATGTAGCGGTATGTAGGGTATTCATGTTATATTGTTCTTGGGTTTAACACTTTCCAGTCGTAAGGTGACGAGTTTAGCGATACTTGATCTTCGATCAGCTATAAATGCCCCGGTTCGTAAACGGAACGTTATTATTTGTACGTGAGGTAATAAATTTGCTGTTGATACGTAATTATTAGTAATGGATACTATCTTCTGCAAGTTTATCGATAGTAATAAGCTTCATGAACTACGTCCTGGTTCGTTGGTGTAGGTTAAAGGCTTCCTGTAATGTAGGAGTACTATTACATCTGTATGCCTTACGCTTTAGGAATACGTACGAACAATTTAATTAGTCAGACGTTAGACGAATTTTTTTATACGGTGTAAGAAAAACATCAACTATTCTATACGGAAGTGCACCGTATGTGTTGCACTCTCGTATACAATAGCTCCATTATTTTTACAACCAGCGAAAAAAGTCGTTTGTTTGTCTTTCCTACCCGTTAGGTTATAAGCAATCTGTGTGTATTTATCTTCCTCTATCTGATATTTGAAATACTTATAGTAAGCAGACTACCATCAACTGAACTATCATCAATTATCATGAATGCGTCACAAGTGCCTGATCTGAAGCAAAACACTGACATTGGCTTTGCTTTACACACAATTCCTCAACTTTTCTTATTAATCTCCAAGTTTTCAAACTACACCCTACTTACATTCTCAACTTTCGTAAGAAAATCTCGAAGACAACAACATCTCAAATAACGGCACGAAAGTCGATAATCGAAGTCCAAAGCAGAAGTCGATCTCTCCGAACTTAGTTGAAATGCAGTTCACTAACTATGTGGTTACCCGACACGTGTGTGAACTTAAGTGAACATGGAAAGGTATTATGAAGACGCAGAGCGACGTGTTGGCGTACTGGCGTATTGATGCTCCGACGTTTCCGCGTACTGTGTGTTCAATTTGTTTCAATTAATGAGCACTGATGCAGTGATTGAATACTTGTGAACAATTGTGATCAGCTGAGCCTTATTATGCTACAGGATGTATACCTATAAAGTGGTTGCTTCTGCTTTTTTATCACCTGATAATGGCAACGACAATAAACTTACATAATTACTTATGGGACGCATTAAAAAAATTGAATATTGAATTATTACTTGGACAGCAGATTTACTGATTAGATTAAATTGGTCTTTTTACCCGACTATGGCAAAGCCAAAGGTGATGATATGATTTTGACAAGCTATGTATGTATGTGTGTGTATGTTCATCTGTTCTCTGATAGCTCCTAAACTGCTTATTGGAACTCGACAAATGAGGAATCGTTAGAACCGTCTCAATGGTCCGCTGAACATAGACTACGTGACATGCCAAAAAACTTAATGTAACGGACAAAAAATTATGTGTTAAATAAGAACGTTAAGATAAATACACCGTGTTTGATATTATTTGTAAGGGCTTCACTTATACTTATCAAAAATATCAAAATTCAATGTGGTGCCCTCAAGCGGTCAAAAAATTCAACATAACCCCAAAAAAGTTGAAATAATAAAAAAAACTAAAACCCAACTACGACAAAAAAAACAACGCTGAAAAAGTATGAAACAAGATTTTTCCAGTAACTTTGTTTATTTCAGCATCCTGAAAATCTTGTATCTTCTATAATGTTGAACAGATTATAGTACAATTGCTTAGATCGTAAGAGAGAGTTCAAGCACAGCAGCCCCAGTTCCGCCGGTGTAATCGATAACGTAGCGGTTGCCATCAAACGAGTCTTACTTAGTTGGGCTGCACTTTGTTAACTATGCGGTTACCGCTCACCGCTTCACCGACGTAATGGTGTAGTGATTTGGTGACGTCATCGCTTGTGGTGTACTTTGATGTTAGTAACAGTTGCGTCCAAATTATTGTAAACTAACACTAATTAATCCTCCCTAAAAATAGGTAGCTGAGGGTAATAAGGTTGGTAAGCATCCATCATCAACCAACCAGCAGATAGAAATCCTGGAAGAGACAAACTCGTAAGCCCGGCGATGTTTCACATCCAGTCTGTCATTCATTACTTGGAACCGGAACAGGTAGCCTACTCAACTGCTCAGCGCGTGCCACTCGAAGTCGCCAATTAATTTGAACAATATTGCAGACAATAGTTGGCGGGCCATTGTTACCTGCGGCCGAGAGGATGGCGACTGAACTACACACATACATCAGAAGATTAGCTCCCTACAACGAGCGACCACACACGCACACATAGAAATGCACGTACGTGCGTCAAATGCAAGCGCACTTACCAGTCATATATATCTACAGTGCATGCGCGTGCGCCTGTTTTCGGTCATTGTATGATGCTGGCCTTCTGTACTTTACCAGTTAGTGTCCAACATAGGTATGCTCACTTCACGCTGCGTTCGGATTGAGGGATTTGATTAGTTTGTTTTAGATCGGTTTATGTTTGTGTAAGAAGTAAAACAATACATATTAAAAAAAAAACAGAATATAATGTAATAAAAACTTTGAAATCTACCAGCGCAGTGGGTAACTAGAGTTTGATAGAGCTTAGCTATCTCCGATACTTAAAGTCAGTAAGAAAATGGCTTCTTTATGCGATAGTGTCAATAATATACCCGTATTTCGTCTCAAAATTACGTATAACTTCGCTTTGTGTCTGTGTGCGTAATTGGACTACACCACCATAGACAGGTCTGTAGGTAGTCTGTTGGTAGATCTTAGGGATTCGGAGAGCATGTGTCATGTGTCATAGCCGGTGACACGCTGGCGAGTAAGAGGGGCGAGTGGGCTGGTACAGTACAAGTAAAGGCAGCATCGCTTCATAAGCGATGGAGATTGGGAATGTGGCTTCAGTATTTACCAGTTGTACCGAAGTAGTGTAAACGGCATTCTAGTCTCGGTCTCCGGCCTTGACGACAAAGGGATCTGGACTACCGTCTGGCTTGATCTCTTCCATTGCGGCGCATAATGAAGGCGTAATCGCATAAGTGACGAATTCACCGTAAAGCTGTTAAAATAGAATATATTTAACGTAATGATTTAGTGAATAAGTCGTTGGTGTGTCAATAAATAAATGAATAAATTTTCAAAAAGAACGAACTTGACCTACAAATTTCCATAAGCAGAAACTTCTTAAATATGGTCCAGAACAAACCGAGGCTTGCAATGATAGGAAAATTTCAGTAGGTGTCTTTTTATTCCAAATAATCTGTTATGTTGTTAATCCATATAGTTTCCTTCTAAAATCGTCCCCGCTATCTCTCATGCCCACAACCCCGACGTACCAACAGGCGGCTTACCCTGACGCACAACTGTCAAGACACGGAGTACTCTAAGGAAATGTACCCACACATGTGTATGTTTTGAGAAGCGACGTAAGACAGACGTGTGGACACGTCTGGGAGGGAAGGGTTAAACATGTCGTAAATCATACCTACGTTTATTTTTCACAAAAATATTACTGACGCGACTGATGAGAAGGGGGGCCTGGGTTCGATTCCCAGGTCAAGCAAAGTGTTATTGGGTTTTTCATTAGGAATTTATCAGTAGCAGCTCGGAGTTAGAATTTGTGCCCGGTTAATTGCAATAGGCTCGCCCCCTATTACATGGGACCTAAAACATACCGGCGAATTGTGGGTGTACTTTGGTACACCTCTGCCTAACCTTTCGGGGAATACAGACATGATGTATGTATGTGGTTGTGGAATCTAATATTATTACTTTTAGTACTAAAATGGCTCGCAGTCGGTAAAATCTTAAGTTCATTTCACTGTAGAAGTAGACGCCTGCCTCTCTACTGTTTAATTCAGAACACTACAATGTTACAAAATGGACATGACGACAGGAAAAGCTCCAGAATCAAAAAAGCACTTCTGTGAACGTATCTTTCACACGAGCCTACTTATTACTATAAATATGTAGTATGATAGTAAGGAAAAACCACATTATTACATAATTATTATCCTCTGCCGAGTTCGGGAGCGCCACGGTAAGCTTGGATGTTATAACTGCCCCTTACAACACACAGTATCCGATACCCCGACACCGCGCCGCTAACATATGAGTACGCAGTTAGTACACAGTTGTAACTGAGCTATGAGCGGAATGCTCGGTACATACCTGAGCACTGCAGGTGCGGTGGGCCCGCTCCGCGCCGCCGGTACGTGTGGCGGTCGGCAAGTTGCGGTGCAATGTGTACTGCTGCAGTTTGTATCGTTGAACAACTAGTACGCTATAGTTAAAACGTGGCTCTCTCTAATAGTAGCAAGAATTTAAGGCTAACTGCCCTGACTTAAGAAATCCGTACGTTGCTGCAGAATGCCGTCAATTGTTGGACGTAGGCCGCCCCCAACTAGCGGGGTCACGTGGTCTGAAAACTTAGCCTAGTGGTCCTCAGCGCGACTGCTACGCTAGAGGTCTTGGATTCGATTCCCACGTCGAGCAAAGTGCCATTGGGTTTTTCTATGAAATTCTCAGTAGCAGCTCGGGGTTATTTATTTATTTATTTACATCACATGTTTCCTTTGCCATTACAGAGTAAATCTAATGCGACAAAGTAACTTACAATATTTTTTTTAATAGTTAGGATTTGTGCCCGGTTAATGGCAATAGGCTCGCCCCCTATTACGTGGGACCTAAAACATACCGGCGAGCTGTGGGTAGTACATTGGTACACCTCTGCCTACCCCTTCGAGGAATACAGGCGTGATGGTATGTGTGTAGTTACTTTTGAATACGTTCTACTCTACCGCAGTCCTCTACTGGACACGAGCCTAAACAGCAAACAAGTGCGTTTGTACAGCGGTTGTACTGGCACGCACGCAAACAATCCACGCACAAATAAAGAATACAAATACGCTAGTAGCTCGCATGTGGGTGCGCACGCTCGACAGGCTGCACACGGTGGACACACTGGACACTGGACACTGGCTGTTGTTCGGATTACACATGTTTGACGTGTATCCGTGACTGTTGACGGATGGAGTGGAGATAAATATCAATTGTGTGAATACATTGAAAGCTGTTGCATTTCATTTATTTTTTACTGATAAGTGCCCTCGTTAGGGTTCCTCTCTGACCTCTTAAGAGTTAACAAACTATTCCACAAGCAACATCATCTCTTTTGTTTGACTTTAAATACTATATCCCTTCTTGTAGCACGCATTGAATAGAATAGAATAGAATAAACGTTTATTTGCAAATATGGGTACACAATAGTTGTTAGAAATCAAAATCAGTTCAGCCATATTTTACCATTCGGCATGCACATATTTAGAAAATTAACAATAGAATTAAATTATCAATTATATATCATTGTTATTAAAATTAACGTTGTTATTAAATTATCAATTATGTAACATTATTATTAAATTTAAAGTATATTATTAAAATATCAATTATATCACATTACTATTAAAATTAAAGTATATTAAAGTATTAAATTAATGTATTATGTATTAAAGTATTAAATTATCAATAAAATATAACATTGCTTTTAAATAATCACTATCCTGAATAAATGTATTTTTCTGTTAAAAACTCAGTTCCACTGTAGTATGTTTTTTCTAACAAATATTTACGTAGTCTATTCTTAAACATTACTGTATTTAAATCTTTCCAACCACTTGGTAATTTATTGTATATAATTGGCGCCATGCAATATATACTGTTGCGCATCAAAGCGGTTTGAGATGATACCTGACACAGTTGGCTATTGTCACGCCTATTCCTTGGGAACACATCAGATAGGCGTTTAAAACGACTTGGATTTTGCTTCACAAACATAGCTACCTCAAATATATATATACAAGGAAGTGTAAGGATTTTGCATTGTTTAAAATAGGGCTTGCAACTGTCTATAGTTTTAAGTTTAAACATTGATCGGAGACATCGTTTTTGGGCCTTAAATGCTGTGTCTTTATCAGTTGAATTCCCCCACAAAACGACACCGTAACGTAGTTAACTTAGTTACCGTAACGTAGTAAGTTGTCAAGGATCTTAATTACAAGGTGGTTTTTATGCTACAAGCGACGTCTCGCCACTCGTAAAACCTCCTCAGTTCCACCACTCCGCGGGCAGTGTGTGACAGCTAAAGCCTCCGGGCACAGCTCACCCTTCCAAAAGCCCTTATAATATCTTATGAAAGATTGAACATTGCCTCATTCTAGGAGTTTTTCCTGTAGCTAACTAACTACCTGTAGGAAAATGTAAAATTTCTTACTTAGGTACTTATTTTAGAAAATATTATGTTATGTAACCCAAAACATACGATGCATACATTTTGTAGTCCACCCAAAAAAGGTTTTTAAGATTAAAAAATACACAAAATAATCAACAAGTCAAAGGTCACTTTTTGAACAAATAAAAATAACCCCTATGGTTCGTCCCAAATTTCCCAAATGAACGGTACATAATATCGCATCACTGATCAAAGGTGATACATATACACACACACATGTAGGGAGATGCGGCACTCGAGCCTGGGCGATAGTAATAATCATTTTAAAAGGGCATTTTCGATTGTATGGCCTTGCTTTCATGAAGTTGTTGTGCCGCAAGCACGACTGTCAGGCCTTGTGCCCAACACTGTATAGTGGAAGAATACCTATGTAATGAGGTCATGCTATACCTAGATTCTAAGTGTATTAAATAATGTAAGTATCGATTATATTGGAGTAATAAATCATATTCGTTGCTATAAAGACGTGTTCTATTTCTCTCCCAGATCGAACCTTTATATGGCGACCCTGCCAGTTCAGTGGAATGTCCCATAAAAGGCGACTTTGTTATAAACATTGAGTGATTTGGACAGTTTTAAAGACTTGTTACGATGGCTCTATTTTTATTTGTTACGTTACGAAGTGACGGTTCGTGTACTGTAAACTCAATTTGTGACTTTTCCCGCGTTTCTCAATTTGTTAATTACAAAAATCTAATTTCAAAATGGGCAAACAACAATCTAAGACCCAGGAAGTTATAATCGCACAAAACGGCGCAGGAAATTCGGCTGGGGCCGAACAGGTGTTGCAGCATACAAGTGTGATAACTTATATGTTGATCACTATCGCAGTCATACTGATTGTTGGAGGCACTATATGGCTAATGCGCTACTATCGGAAATGCCATGGAAAATGGATTGAAAGAGGTGTTCGTGATTTCGATCTGCGAAGGTCGATGAGCTTGTTCCGTCGTCAGCAACGGGAGGCCAATTTTGGAGCTACTACAGGAACTTCACCCGTGTGAGTGTTGTGATTAAATAATAAAAGTGCGGTCACCCCAAGATAAAGTGCGACTAGTGTAAAAAGGGTACGAAAAAAAAAAAAAAATACGGTAATGATACAAGTATAGGGTACAACATTTATGTCTTAAATATTATGCACGTGTTTACTCCCATTTTAAAGTTTATTAAATACGGTAGTACTATTGTGTTATTTTAAATAATTTTGCCATATTTTTGTGTATAATTATGATGACTAATATAAAAATAATCATACGCAACTTTATGTAATGATGTTATGGCTAGTGAGGTTAAAGAGATATTTGATAAATTGAAATATATTAAAGATTACCTTACAAAGTTAGGTCCAATTAGAAGGACAATTAATGTAAAACAAGCTAAACTTACCGAAGTAAATATTTTGTATAAACAATTTTGTGCCTTACAAATAGCCATTGAAATTGGAATAAAAAATAAAGAAATTAATGACAGTGACATTCAGATAATTACAAACTTATTTGATAGTATTAATAAATTGTATTCAAAAATAATTCAACTTTGTTCTGATAGTACAGAGGATACGAAAAGCACCATGGAAAAGTTTGAGTTGAAAACTGCGATTGCTTTGTTACCTGTAATGACGGGTGATGAAAACATCACCAAACAATTAATTTCAAACATCGAGATGTATGAGTCTATGATAGATGATACGGGTAAAAAGCAACTCATTCAATTTGTTTTAAAGTCACGGTTATCTGAAAGCGCTAAACTGCGCATGCGTAATACTTATTCGTCTGTTACAGATTTGATTTTAGACATGCGTAGTACTTTACTGCCAAAAAAATCTGATACTGCGATCCACAGCAAGCTGCAGCATATGAGACAGAACGACAAGAGTATCGAGAATTACGGTAAGGAATTAGAACAGTTGTTCGTCGATCTGACTATTACTCAGGCCAACGGAAACACTGATCTGTACCAAACTTTGAAGCCAATAAACGAGCGGATTGCTATAAAACGATTTTCTGATGGTCTGAGAAATAGTCGTCTTAGCACAATAATTGCAGCTAGAAATTATAGCACATTGAAGGACGCGATCCAGGGTGCATTGGACGAGAAACTATCGAGTGGAGGTGAAGAGCGGGTGATGAGTTTTCATCATAACAGAGGTAGGTCAAACCGCGGTCATCGTAATTATAATAATAGTTTTAACCGGGGTGCGTCTAGAGTATTTCCTAATTCTCAAAATTATAATAATCCCAGTCGTGGTTATCACAATTGTTCCAATCGTGTACGTAACTTTAATAATTCATCCACTTATCGCGGTCGTGGTGGTTTTCGTGGCCACACAACGTTCCGTCGCCCGGTCCAACAACACCAAATTAGGCAAGCTGAGTCGAGTGGTAGTGGGCGTTTACAAGAAAATCCTGAAGTACAGACTGAAACTCAAAATAATAACTTGTTTTTTCGTGCATGAACATTTTTATTGTCAGAATATTAACTCGATTAATTTAGATGTATTCCAAGTATCGCGTAGTTGGTTACTTGACACCGGCGCTTCGATGTCCATAATTAGGCAGGAGGCATTAGAGGGCCTGCACATTCCTTTCCATATAGAGATCATTAAAATAAACGGTATAGGTGGTCATGTGTATTGTGATGGCTTTGTTTATCTTAAATTAAATTATGATAATTATGAGTTCGCGCATAAGTTTTATGTACTCAAGAACTTTACTTGTAGAACGGATGGTATATTAGGGCAAGATTTCTTGAGTAGGTTTAATTGCATATTAGATTTTGAGCAAAATATATTGACAATTAACCATGATGTACCCATTATTATCCCATTACAAATGGGGCAACTCGGCTACAATACTTACATGACTATACCGGCCAGGTGCGAAGTTACTCACTTAGTAGAGACAAGTTTAAAAGATGAATGTGTTGTTATGTCTAAACAGTTAAGCGAAGGCGTATTTTTAGCATCTGTTATAGTAAAACCTATAAATGGTAAAATACCATTAAAATTTTTGAATACCCGAGAGACAGACATATGTTTAAGTTATTTCACGCCCGAGATTGTACCTTTAAATGAATATTTTGTATGTTCTTTTGAAAGTGATAACTTAAATGCGAATCGTGTAAAACAATTATTTTCGGTTTTGAATTTAAAGCATTTAAATAAAGAAGAACAAATTTCGATCGAAAACATTTGTGCAAAGTACTCAGATGTATTTTTTTTACCAGGCGACAAATTAGGCGTTACAAATTTATATAAACAGTCAATTCATTTAAAAGAAAATACTAACCCAGTATACACCAAACCCTATAGACTCCCTAAAAGTCAAAAAACTGAGATTGATAAACAAATCGACGATATGTTACGTAACGATATTATTGAGGAGAGTATTAGTGAATGGTCTAGCCCTGTTCTTTTGGTACCGAAAAAATGTGATAACAGCGGTAATAAAAAATGGCGAGTTGTTATTGATTATCGGAAATTAAATAATAATCTTAAAGACGATAAGTTCCCTTTACCAAATATTTCGGACATACTGGATTCTTTATCAGGAGCAATATATTTTAGCCATTTAGACCTTAGCCAAAGTTATTATCAATTAGAATTATGCCCAGAAAGTAGAAAATACACTGCATTTACTACAAGCAAACAATATCAAATGAAACGACTCCCAATGGGGTTGAAAATCAGCCCAAGTGCTTTTAGTCGGTTAATGACGGTAGCAATGTCTGGTTTAAATCATGAAAAATGTCTGGTCTATTTGGATGATCTTATATGTATAGGACGCAATTTACAATCGCATAATAAAAATTTAATTGACATTTTTGAACGACTTAGAAGTGTAAATCTAAAAATTAACCCTGAAAAATGTCAGTTTTTAAAGAAAGAATTACTGTATTTAGGCCACATTGTATCCGGTAAAGGAGTTTCGCCTGACCCTGCAAAAACACGAGTAATACAAAATTACCCCACGCCAAAAAATAGTGACGAAGTACGACGTTTCGTTGCTTTCGCGAATTACTATCGTAAATTCATTCCACACTTTGCTGATATAACAATACCTTTGAATAGGCTATGCAGGAAAGGTGCTCATTTCATTTGGAATACAGAATGTGAACATTCATTTAATCTGTTAAAGCAAAGTTTAGCCAATCCACCCATTTTACAATATCCAAATTTTGATGACGATAATGAATTCATATTGCACACAGATGCTTCGGGTGTAGCTGTAGGGTCCGTATTATGTAATAAAAATGATATGCCGATTGCTTATGCAAGCCGGCCGCTCAATAAATCCGAGCTAAACTATCCAACAATAGAAAAGGAACTCCTTGCTATTGTTTGGTCCGTTAAATATTTTAGACCGTATTTATTTGGTAAAAAATTCAAGATCAAAACGGACCATAAACCTTTACTTTATTTATTTGGTTTCAATAACCCGTCTAGTAGACTAATAAAGTTTCGATTAACCTTAGATGAGTACGACTACGAAGTTGAATATGTTAAAGGTGTGAATAACGTGGCTGCAGACGCGTTATCTCGCATCGTGATTACATCTGTAGAATTAAAAAATATAAATCGGAATGTCTTAAATGTCATGACACGAAGTATGGCAAAAAATAAATTAGATGACAATTCTTCGGTCGATAAGAACAAAACATATGGTCGGTCTGATCAACCGAAAATCGTTGAAATTCTTAAAAAGCCGAATAATTGTACTGAATTAATATTTTCTCGGTATATACTTAAAGATAATACTAAATATATTAAAGTAAATGACTTTATTTATGTACCATCTAAATTGACAATTTATTTAGACCCAATTTCTCGATCATGCTCAGCGCGAGACGCTTTCGTGAGAGATTTGGAATCTATCTGTAAAAAAATATCAGTTGATGAAATTTATATCATTAAAAATGAGATAAGTGAGAAATATATAAAATGGTTAACCAAATATTGTAGAAGTCATAATTGGACCGGTCCACGAATTTTAATATTGAAGAATTTAATAAGAATAACAAATGACGACGATAAACGGGTAATATTAAATGATTTTCACTTGCTTCCCACTAGTGGACATGCAGGTATTAAACGTATGACAAATAATATACAGCGTTATTACTTTTGGCCAAACATGGTAGAAGACGTTATAGGATTTGTAAAAAAATGCGACAAATGTCAAAAACAAAAGCATTCGTTGCATACAAAGCAACCAATGGTAATAACCACGACTGCGCAGTCAGCATTTGATAAAATATATTTAGATATAGTTGGGCCCTTAGATAAGGATTATCATAGTTACTCATATATTCTCACATTACAATGTGAGTTAAGTAAGTATGTAGAAGCATATCCATTAGTAAGAAAAGATAGCGTAAGTGTAGCACGTGCCTTCGTCGACAACTTCATACTCAGGTATGGTATCCCTCGTGAGATCGCGACTGACAGGGGAACGGAGTTCATCTCTAGTACTATGACTGAGGTATGTAAGTTGCTAAATATTAACCAAACATTTGCTAGTGCTTATCATCATGAATCGATAGGTTCACTTGAGAACTCACATAAGTCACTTAATGCTTATTTGAGAATTCAAACAGACAACAACAGTAGATATTGGAGTGAATGGCTTCCGTATTGGTGCTTCTCGTACAATACCTCTGTACACTCGGAAACAAAGTATACTCCCTACGAACTAGTGTTCGGAAAATCATGTAATATACCTAGTAATTTTCAAAATTGTTCTGTTGATCCTTTATATAACATAGATAGCTACCCTTTAGAATTAAAATTTAAGTTACAAAAAGCGCAATCTGAAGCACGACATAATTTAATTACAAGTAAATTAAAAAGAAAATGTAAATTTGATAAGTATTTAAAACCAGTGATGTATAACAAAGATGACTTATTATTAGTTAAAAATGAGACAGGAAATAAATTTGATAATGTATACCATGGTCCTTTTAAAGTTTTAGAAGATCTTGATCCTAATGTTAAAATCTTAAGAAATAATAAAGCGGAAATTATACATAAGAACAGGACAAAACTTTATAATAAATGACAATAATTAATATTGTATGTCATGTATGCTACAAAGTTAAGTATAAAAAAAAAAAAAAAAAAAACATACCTAATGTAATTTTTTTTTTTTTTCTGTTTTTGTTGGGCGTATAGTGGAAGAATACCTATGTAATGAGGTCATGCTATACCTAGATTCTAAGTGTATTAAATAATGTAAGTATCGATTATATTGGAGTAATAAATCATATTCGTTGCTATAAAGACGTGTTCTATTTCTCTCCCAGATCGAACCTTTATAACTGCTAGAACTGGTACCCCCCCCCCCCCCTCGGTGAATTCAGGTGCATCACTAGCATAGGGTGGGATGACAGCTGACCTCAAGCTTATTTCAGCAAAATTCACCAAAGGAGACTTTTACAGGATAGACTGGCTGGTTTCTGTAGCCATGTCCGTTAGTCTTGAAGAGTCCTTCCTTTAGGAAATACTCAGTACAGCCTACCAGCCGCTATTGTAGATATCATCATCCAAGACAGTTGTATCGTTTCTCCGGGACTCGTCGAGCTTTATTGCCTCGGCGCTCTTCTGGCGGTCTGCACTGTTGATTCTGGCTTACAGAAGTTGCAGTGGTTGGGAACAGTGTGGCGTGCTTGTCCCATTAAAAAATAGTGCAGATATACCTGCTAGAATACCTACATAGGATTTTTTGACATGGATTGGAAATCATGAAATGTTTTCTTCCACCCTGGGAGGAGCGAAAAGGAATATCAGACTCTTACTGACTAAAACCTAATTAATGCCCTTTCGGTTCTAGGGCCACAGTGAATCTTTTGAATAAATTCCAATCCTAGCAATAGCAAGTAGGAGCAATCCTAGCAGTGCTAGACCTACATAGGGCTGCACTGACGAAATGTGTATTAAAACATTATGTGAATATAAACATCAACAGTAAATCAATAAATGTAGGTTAACAGTAATGATCGCGTCCCTTCCAAAAAGGACGAAATAAGTGCGCGTCGGTGAGCACACGCGCGGCGCGGCGGTGACGGGCAGGGCTTGAATAAACATTAACATTTATTATTGCCGGAGTGACAAAATGTATGTTGTACTGTAACTATACAAATGTTATATCTCAGCTAGAGAAGTTGTAGAAAGATAAATGAGTGTTATCTTCAGCGATTAGTTCACTCAAGCGTAGTTATATTATTATAATTGCGTAGTTAACATTACACGGTGCGGCATAGTGTGGCGCCGTCGGCTGCTGTTTGATTCCCGCACGAAACAAAATCAAATATTCGATTAGCCTACAGGTTCTGGTTCTGTTTGTGATATTTGTAAACACACCTAAAATATCTAGTGTAGAGCAATATTTTTTTTATTTTTAAGGTCTGCTATAACTTTTGTAACAAAGCGTGACAAACTTTCACACAGGTACTTAAGTTCCAGTTATCCAGTTAGTCGAAGTTCGTCCACTTTCAAGATACGTTTTCCTTTCTTTGACTAGGAAAACATATTATGTCATCCTACAAGTTGCTTTGCTGGTAAGATTTATTCATTACTTTAATCCTAAAACCTAGCCAACAGCCGCACTGATTATAAAAATTAATCGTAGTGATTTAACCACGTTTATAGTGTAGCTACTATTGTTCCGCTAATGTAAACCAGTGTGAGTGGCTCACCTGCGTAGGCTACTTACACACTGACGCGGTATTTGCTCGCGTGTTTAGCGTGCGCTAATCGTTAATAATGCGGCGATGCGACGCGACTGAATACACCATCCAACTAATAGAGGTGGGCACCTGACGTTTCGAGAGTGGATTGCTTTTATTGATAGACTAGCATTAAACCGCGACTTCGTCCGCGTGAACAGTGGGTATCGCACAAGTAGACGCAGTCGAGAACTCAAAAGTCAATGTCATCGTACAGACTCCAAGCCACCACCTCTTTTTCAAACATTACGATCGGTTCAGTTATTTTACTATAATGAGATAAAAAACAGAGTTACTTGCATTATACACGTAATAAATATTATATAAAATAAAAAGTGCTTTTTGACTAATTATCTTATAAATATTTAATATCATAAAAGTGTAAGATCACCTAAATATCATACTAAATTGTTGACAAAATTTGCATTTGGACTCTAAAAATAGTTTTTACTAATATATTTTATTGTATTTAAAAAAAAAATCCTTTAGAGTCATTTTTAAATGTCCAACCTCTGAAAAACTCACATACCAAAAGTATCTCCGTTCCAAAAATATTGCACCGTCAAAACCCAGTACATACTTGAACTCTAATATAATGTGTATACGTTACCGCCGCGCGTCCGCGTGTCCGCGCGACCGCTGCGGCCCGGCTCACACAGGCGCGGCAATGTATGCTAGGGTTGCCAACTACTATTATATTTAACAGTAAATCAAAAAATCTACGGTATTTTTGGAATCCCTTTCCTAATCAAAAATATTGATTGCACATTAAAATAGTTAACTCTTGCACTTCAATTGTTGCCAAAATTACCATATGTAATGGTAATTTTGGCAACAATTTAAATGCAAGACGCATCTGTATTAACTGAAAAGCGATTCTTTTTATGTTACGGTAAGTGTGATTGACGGTTGGGTGTGATGTAAATAAATTGACTAGCTAGATTTAATTTGTTTTTTTTTTCTTTAATTGACGTTCAAAAGTGCGTTTTAATAGTCTAATTGAAATAAATGATTTGACTTTGACTGGCTTGAGCTTTTTGATGCGCATTTAAAAATAAGTCCTACTCAAATACTAAAACTACTATACTTACTGTCCACGCGGTCACTTTTTTTCGGAACTCACATTTTCTATTATATTTCTAAATGCAAGAATATCTATACTTATAATAAATCTGTAGAGAGGTCAATTCTGTACATGAAATATATTTCCAAAATAACTATCAGGGGGTGATTAGGGATCGATAATGATGCCAAAAATGCAATCAGTAAATTTTTTGTCTGCCTGTCTGTCTGTATAACCGCTATAGAAACAAAAACTACTCGACGGATTTTAACAAAACTTGGTACAATTATTTTTCATACTCCTGAGGTGGTTATAGTATACTTTTCACCACGCTACTATCAATAGGAGCAGAGCAGTGAATGGAAATGTTGGGAAAACGGGAGAAGTTACTCCATTTTTTAAGCTTCCGTCGCGTGTGCAACCTTAATGGTTAAAGCTACACAGAAATCATGTATGACGGAAATGTTCTCCTTAAAATTATATAAAAAATATCCCACGACAGCATATGTCTATCTTTTATGGTTGACTCACAATATCACGTGTAACTCCAGATAGATTAGCAGTTCGAAGCTTTCTGATTATATTTGTCTACTCTTACTACAAGCTGACGGAGTCGCGGGCACAGCTATCAACAATAATATTGTGCGGTTCCGTATTGCGATATTTTTCAACAGTATTGTAGATTGACATATTATATTTCCCTACTAAAATATGAAAGTTAATCTGTCTGTAACATTAAAACCACTGAACCGTGAGGTAGGACATAGGCTACTTTTTTTTACGAAAAACGACGGAAACGCGGACGAAGTTGCGGGCAACAGCTAATTTTTTAATACTTTTCTCAAACTACAGTTAGTACTTTTGTGGGAACAGTTTTTAAAAATAATTACTATATTGTTATTGAAGTCGCATGGCAACCCTAGTATACGCACTCGTTCTATTTCAAATGGAATAGATAATATTGTTTGTTAGATTTCACAATAAATGTTTAGTTTTGTACTGTGTCAATAATTTGTAATAATAATAGAATGAGTTTGTGTTCGTTTATTTGCGTTGCCTATTGTTTGGCCGGAGCACAATTGCGACAGATTTCGTAATTAGTTCATTTGTTTTTGATTAGCTCAATAGCTATCGGTTCACTGCAAATTAATAATTTAAGGTGGTAGAAACTATAAAACGCCACCTGCTACAATATTTCCATACCTACCTCCGTCTTTGTACCTACCTTACCGGTTATTAGAGTATTCTAAATCTTACAACACAGCACAACAACAGCACGTACATGTGACATTGGCATACAGCAGTACTTCAGGTACCGGACACAACTAAACGGTAATAAAAACTTGTATTTATTAATTACTCAACATTTAAAGTACGATGTTGTTGTTGTTGTTGATGTACGATGAACTGCCCCGTTGGTTTCGTGGTTGCAAGCGCGACTGATGAGCTTGGGGTCCCGGGTTCGATTCCCAGGTCGGGCAAAATGTGTTATTGGGTTTTTCCATTAGGATTTGCTCAGTAGCAGCCCGGAGTTTGAAAATTGGTGGTATGACACCCCCGTGCCTCGGAAAGCACGTAAAGCCGTTGGTCCCGGCTGTCATTCGTAGATCTTTGACAGTCGTTACGGATAGTCAGAAGCCAGGAAGTCTGACAACCAGTCTAACCAAGAGGTATCGTGTTGCCTAGTAACTGGGTTGTGGAGTTCAGATAGGTAGTCGCTCCATGTAAAACACTGGTTATTCAGCTACATCCGGTTAGACTGAAAGCCGACCCCAACATAGTTGGAAAACGCTAAGTAGATGATGATGATTCAAAGTACGATGTATTCTTTTTCCGATCTTTCTCTGTTCTGTTTCACTCTTGCATACCATAGTTGTGAGTGTTAAACAAAGAGAGAGATACAACTACGTTCCGTCAAATACTTGGCGACACTAGATCGGCTTTTGTCTCGCGAGTCGCGCCTACAGATGTTATGCGGTACAGAAATTTGACTATTTTTCTAGTTGTTTGTGATAAACTCCTATTTTATTCTTCTCTTATTCTCTTTTATTGTTCTCCAAATATTAATAAAAGAAATGGAGACGTTCGACTCGAATCTAATTTGACTGGAACAACTTTATCTTGTTAACCGACTTCAAACAGGAGGAGATTATCAATTCAGATGTTTTTTTTTTTAATGTATGTACGGGCGTAACTCCGTCGTGTGTGGATGAATTTGCAAAATTCTTTTTTGTTTGGAAGGGGTTTATTCCGAAATGGTCCTATTTAAATTTCATGCAGATCTGATGATGGATTCTGGAGACAGACAAAGGAACTCTTCAAAAAATTACAACAAATCAATCGCTATTACTGCCATCGCATAAATATGCGTTGTTGTTTGATGGGTCATCATACTTCAGAGGCGGTCCTATATAAATTTTATCGAAATTAGTTAAGTAGGTTGGTAAAAGATTTTAAATAACTGAAAAAAATATGTCGTCCAAGTAAACGAATTAACGTATTCTGCTTTCTTGTGACTTTTAAGTGGTGTCTTGGTAATTTGCGTAGAATTACTGTTCCTTCATGGATTTGTATGACAGGAAGTCGATACTAAAAAGCGAAAAAACAAGCTTTAATGTACCAATTTTTGTTAGAGCCAAATCCCCCCCCTCTACCAACTAAACGGATGTAGTTAGAAATTCAAACGTCACGGCAGTAGTTCCTGTATATAACGAAGTTTAAAGGAAAACTATCACACTTAAGTAGGCTTTACAAGTTTACGCGTAATAGTCGACCAATTGTATTTGACTCGAAAATTGCGAACAACTCCGTAGAAATGTCGATAGTTGGCGCTAGTAATCTACTTCCTCAATTTTTTTTTGTGACGAGTGAGTAGTGTGTCCTGTATTTAAATTTAAAACACCGGCTATGACAAGTCGTATGAAAATCTCAAAAAAAAAATTAAACTTTCCGTGCAAAATGGTCGGATCGTATAGGAAGTCAAATTAGGTAGGTAGTCATGTTTGGCTTTAGCTAGAGCATGGTACGACACTATCAGTCAGCGAATACGACCCGCACTTGGCTGTTATAAAAACTACGGAACCCTACACTGCGCGTAGCCCGACACGCACTTGACCGGTTTGTTATAAAAAAGTTTTTCCTCCTTCTCTACTACCCAGATCACATTTCATCACACACACTCGGCATATTGCAATCTGTATGACCGAACCAATAGACCACCTAACACTATACCTAGAACAGAAATCCGCCCACACACTAGCTCCACAATTCTCGTGCCGTGTAACACTGTGTGTCCAACAATTTAATTGGTCGCCATCTGTCACAGTCGCAAATTGGTCACGCTGCATTCTGCATTTGTGGACGCGGCGCAACGCGGCTGTGGGTGACTACCTTTATTTTTACGATTACAAGTAAAACGGGATCATTAAAGTCATTTTTGTTCAAGTGTATAGTACAAATTATTTTGTACTATACAATAATACGTAATTATGTATATCGTACGTTATTCACAGGTAAGACTAATTTTCAAACTTTCGTACTTCGGACCTCTTAAGAGGATATTATTGAGCAGTCATTACCTCAAACCTTTTGTAGGGTAGACTCCTAATCTCGCTCGCCGCTGTAATATAATACTACCGTAACTGCATACCAATCTGGCTAATTGTGCGAATTTCCTCGAATTATCTAGATTGGTGTAAACCACAAACACTAATAACGATTTGGGATCAAATGTAATGCTGCAGCAATCTGCACTGACCGGAACATTGCCACCAACTTATTGGTGACGTGACAACTTAATGAAACACTTATGAAAAATTAAATCTGTAATTAATATAAATGTTAGTAGAAACGTATGCTGGTGTGCCCCCCGGACGGATTGTATGTTTAAAACGTAGCCTACTTGTGGTATATCTTAAGAACCATAAAAAAGTATTTGCGTGCGGCACTTCCAGCGTACTTACCAATGTATCAAGTTCACAGAAACTCTGAGTATAAAACACCATCTTTTTTTAATAAAGCAATATTTTGCTTTTCATCGTTTGTTATCATAACGCGATATCCTTTTGACCGCACACGAGAACGTTAGACAAAACCTGTTGACGACATTTCCCATTTACCGTTGTGTGTTTGTTTTAAAAAATCCAATTCCCAATGCCATTTTGGGATATTCACTTAATAAATTTGTTTATTGCCGCGGGTGCCATTAAATCAAACCTTTGCCGCCCATGTACGACAAAGGGTAGCGCCACTCAACAAACGATGGAGAAGGTTCATTGATAACCAGGTGGGTCCTGAGTCGTTTATTTCATTTTAAAGTGCACTCGTTGACGTCATAAGGATGAAGTTTGGACGTACAGCACGGCCTACCAACACTTTACAGAAGTTCAAAATGGTCGTTTCGCAAAAAATAGTAAGTAGTTAAAATAATCGAAAAACTACAAAAAGTAGGACCGTGCGTGTCCCGCGCGAAACATTAAATATTAATAAAGAAATCAGAACGTCAGAACTGAATGGTACCGCGCAGTGTCACTTCTGTAAACTCTTTTGTTCGCTGACTTCCACTAAGGATGTGAGTCCACGCTCGGTGAATACAAAGTCATATTTATTTGTGAAAACAACACTTTTTTGTTCGTTTTTAATGTTTCGTTATGAACGCGGCGGTTATTTGTTGTACTCGCCTCTCGGCTGCTTTTTATTGTTTATCATATTGAGTTATGTAACACAAGTCATAATATTTATAGTAGGTACTTACTGAACTGCCTCGGCAGCCCAGGGGTCCTAAGCGCGACTGCTACGCTAGAGGTCTTGGGTTTCAAAGTCAAACTCAAAACATTTATTTCAATTAGACCATTTACAGGCACTTTTGAATTGTCAAGAAGTTACTCATACAAAAAGTTGAAGCTCGTTGTTCGATTCCCAGGTCGAGCAAAAAGTGTTATTGGGGTTTTCTATGAAATTCTCAGTAGCAGCTCGGAGTTAGGATTTGTGCCCGTTTAATGGCAATAGGCTCGCCCCCTATTACATGGGACCTAAAACAACATACCGGCGAACTGTGGGTGTACATTGTTACACCTCTGCCTTCCCTTCGGGGAATATAGGCGTGATGGTATGTTATGTACTTGCTGTCTAGGCAACTGCTCTGTGGCTTGCTGCGCGCACGCACTAGTCGTGCAATTACGTTTTAGCTGTTTACGTGTAAGACTTTGTCAGACTATATTGACACATAAAACAGTTTGTCAGAAAATAAGTCACTTGACGTACAACTACCCCACTGCCGTCACTGACCAGTTTCTTTCTGTACATAATAGTAATTATTATGCATACATTCCTCGTAAGCATAGGTAGACACGTCTACGATCACCATATTGTAAGTACTATGAGCGCCACGTTTCTATAAACATATTTAATTTAGCTGCCATTACATAATTTGTGTTACTTACGTACTTATGGTGGTTTTTATTTTAATTGTTTACCTAAATTATTTTATACAAATTAATATAAAGCTTGCTTTCCTAAGTATGAAGTTTCTAGCCCCATCTATTCCTTACACAACTACCGGAAGGGCCAACTAGATTCAATTCTTTATCTATCCTTGTAAATGACGGTAAAATCTGCGTTTTTAAAGGTCTGACTGCAATAAGTAATTTAATTTTTAACTTTGTGCTCATATTTCATCAGTTATCAAGTCTCTCGGCTGTAACCAGGTTGAAGTATATAGCTAGCAATAACATTAATGTCAAGGCTGCTGCATACGACTATCACAAAGACAGTGCTGTCAGTGTCAGACGAAGGTCCGCCGGTCAGGACAGGCGGGTTCTTTTTCCAGTTTCTCATTTCCTCCGATGTCTAGCGATCGAGTGCGGACGACGCCTTAGCATTGTAATACGTAGGCTTGGGACTGGGGACAAGTCGAAACTTTATTTTTTAATTTAAGAATGAAAGATGATTACAAAAATGGTCGCATGGCTGTTACAACGATTCCATACAAAGTAATTAAAGACTCATATTGTTACAACATAACAATACTGCCTAAGTTCTTATTTTCCAGCCTTGTAACCTGTAACTGATCATGCGTGAAATGAAATCTAAATTATTTTGACTGATACATAATTAGATTACACAAATAATAGCGCATAATGCCTCCTTCTAGCACAGACACACAAACGGCGGCAGCTCCGCGCTCCTCGCACTCGGCACAAACAAAGCGTCGTTCAAGCTATTACTCAATTTCCTCACTTCCGTCGATTGTCGATTGACAATAAAACGATCGAACAATCAAATATTTTTCTTCACCCCCGTCTTCACTCCTCGTCACCCCCTTCCACACCCCTCTCAACCCCTCGCAATAAATAAGGAAATTAGTTTTTGTTTGCCTATTTGCAGGACAGATTTTTGAGTGATTTTTCTCCCTTTTTTAAAGGTATTGTCACGAGTTTAGGGTTCCGTACTTTGGGTAGGTGGTAGTAAGATAAGGTTGACTACGGGACTCTATTATTCCCTATTATTCAGTCTCCACCATTTGTCTGTCTATCTGTAACTGTAACTTTAAAGTTGAACAGCTAAACAGTAAAAACTACAGTATAACTGTTTTGTGAATTCCCCACGTCATGATAGGCAATAGTAAAGATCCACAAATACACAAAGCCCTACCGGTGGGGGGCTCATTCATGCAATGCATGTATTTCAGCTTTTCCTAACAAACTATATGCAAATAATCAAAAGAAGGTAAACTGTAATAGTTTTGGTAGTACGGAACCCTTAGGGCGCGAGTCCGCGTCGCACTTGGGCGGTTTGTTTTATTGTATATTGTAATGAAGGAAGTCTGTGGGGCCTTCTGATTGATTCGAAATATTTCGTGATGTTCTTACTTGATTGGTAATACTGATAAAATTGATGGAGTTTATTCTGTGTGGCTGTGATGGGTAATTTAGTTATTAATCAAAATAAATGGTTATTTGTTCGTCTTGGTTCCTCGACCTACACAACTAGATCGACAAAAGCCACAACACGAATATCCACAGCATAGTGTACTCATTTGTGCTCTACCTCCGACTTGCAAGCGTTGAACCTGTCTATTAAATTAGATGGGGTTGTGCTCTAGAAGAGGACAGCCTCGATATTTTCTAGACAGAGATGGCCATATTCTAAGATTCACCATCATCATATCAGCCGTTGGACGTCCACTGCTGTTTGGTTAAAACTAACTTATTATTCTTATTAAGCATTAATCCCAATACCAAATGTTTCCATGAACACTTTGCTCAACTCGGGTATCGCACCCACGCACCCACAAATAGCAAATACCCGTGGGCCCATTAGAACAATAACATTATGATTTCCCTAATTTCCTAAATATTACCCGAGCACCGATTTCGATGTAATTAGTTCAATCAAGTGCAGTCATGAATTGTTTTTCATATAAGAAAGTTTACAAGCGTGTTATCATTATTTTTATTCTGTATCGTTCATAGTAGTAGGCTGAAAGAATTGAAAATCGATAAAGTATCGGAATGCGTATTGGTTTTTTTTTATGATCGACTTCCGGAAAACTATTGTTACCTTTGCCAAGTACTAGATGACTACTTCTTTACCTACCCACGACGTATACTTGCTGCCTACAGGGACAGCTGTAATCATCAACAATCATCCTTAGTAGGTACCCTCAAAAGATGTTCTCACAACAAGAGAAACAAAATCAGATCTTCAGAAGCCTGTCGTCCTCAGCGTCACAATGGGACACCGGCTTCTTTGTCGCCACTACAGCAGGAATATTTAAATGATGCGCGCCGGTCGGCATTCATCTGTTTGATATTCACAATAGTTAGGTAAAGTTGTTATTGTGTCGCCGCGGACACGTGCGGTACGTGGAGGAGCCGTGTACGGTGCACGGACACTAGGAAAGTAGCCGTGGTTTGTAAAATTGTTCTTGTATACATAATCGCCATATTACAATGCTTTCCAGGACATGTGTTGAGACCAATGCTAATTTTTCTATTTCATAATCATGTAGGTACTTTGTAAGTATGTCTTAGACATCATCACATTACTGACGGCGGTGAGGGTGAAGGAAACCATCCTGAAAAAACCTGGAACAGTAATACGCTGATGTAATGTAGAAGAACAAAGCATTTTTAGTCTGTGTTTTTTCTTCAGTAATGTCTCAGCACCAAGAAATTTGTCGGAATGTAGGCGGATGGCAATAGGCACACCTCAATTGTATGTCGTGGTAACATTGAACGTTAGCGTGGTAAAACTATTACGAGGCGAGTGTACCCGCTAGGTACGTTCGTAGCACACAGACTCGTATCTAGATTAACAATTGAAATAGCGTCTGCCAGAGCTACCTGAGAGAGCTGAGACCCGTTTAGTTCTACAAAGAGCGCAGGACATTGAAGATGTATGGCAGTCTTCAGCTATCTAGATGGCACGGATACATCTCGACTAAGTGGTGCCGACTGGCAAGTAATGTCCTGTAGTACTGATACGTAAGCTGTGTTGCGCGGACACTGCGTAACGTAAATTCCATCTACTTTTCACATAATAAAATGTATTTTTAATTTGCTTAGCTTTATTAAATTAATGACTAATATTAATTGTACAGCCTTCTTGTCGTATAAATTAAAACCAAAATCGACTCCATGATGACGACGCACGATGCTGCCCCCCCTCGGGGCAATAATGTCGCAGGCCACGTAGAAATACTAACCTACCAAATTGTTCTACGGATACAGCCCCTGTGATAATATCCCACGTGTGTGGGATGCTTGTCACCTATACCTCTGTGTGTCTCTGTAAACACAATGTCTCACACTTTACGCACATATTACGTACTTTTTATTCATTTCAAGATATCTCGGATTTCCCAAAACAAACGAAGGCATTTTGAACATGGGGCATCTGTGATCCACCCGAACGCACCCGAAGGCTTCCGATTGAATCCGTCCTTCCGCTGACCAACAATACAAATACAAACAAATGAGGAGTGCGCCATCTTATCAGCCGGCTCGGCTGGACTTAACATTTGTATTGTGCTTATCAACTGACGTGGGCATCTGGGTTACAGTAACAAACTGTGTAGACTTTTGCTTTTACATGAAAAAGTTTCATTTTTTTCACTATGGACATTGGGGTGTATAAAAGTAATATCGACTCATTCATTCATTAACAAATATACATTTGTGTCGAAGACTGGTTTTAACATACTTACTTCATTACCGGCGAATTGTGGGTCTACAATGGTACACCTCTGCCTATGCCTTTGGGGAATACAGGCGTGATGGTATGACTTACTTCATTAAAAAACCTGCCATTCGCTTTACAACCAATAACCTACAACCAATCAAATTGTAATGTTAGGTTGCAAAGATATGGACGCCGTCCAAATGTCAGGTTCATAGTAAACAAGTTCAATCTCAAACCCAATCTGTCAAAGATGACCCTAAAACTACATTTGACATCCATTGTTGTTGAGATAACATTTTAAACGTGTTCCATGAGTAAAGTTTGCCTTCAGTAGCCAACCGTTCATTATAGGCCATCGAGTTTTAGAAAGAAGAATCTCATTCCGCTCGAGTGTCCAAATACATATTTCCTTGAAAATCTCGTGTAAAATCTCCTCAAAATATCATTGGAACGCTCCTTCTTATCACACGAACAAAAGCAGAGCCTCCGAATAAAAAAACCTTATTCCGTCCTCAAGGCGTATCTCTGAGCTCTATCAGGTCGCTCACTGCCCGCAGACTCCGGCCTCCCGGACGAGCTCCACATACAAATGATATCTCTACGCCGTGTCGATATGTTCGTTTGTGTGAAAAAAACCCAAAACCCGTCCGCGATAACACGGGATGTTCGTATTGAGGAAAATCCAACCTTAAATAGATAAGGGGATGATTTTTTAAACAAAAAAAGTGGTTTTGTTTGAGTGGAACTCTTGCTTGTTGGTTCTGCGGTTCTGGCGGTTACGTATAGCTTTGTACGAGAAACTAGAGCCTTTCTGACGTAGTCTGACAAGAGAGTTTGCGTGTCGGTTTGGATAGGGTTTTATATATGATCTTGGAAAGAAAATATTTGTTCCGGACCATCAGATACTTTTAGAATATTGATTAAATTGTTCCATCATAAATGTTGTCACGAACTGCTTCTTCAGTCTGTATACATATATTGAATACGTTATTGACTTCAGATCGGTTTAATTCGTTCCGTTTCTATCATTCCCTGTCAGAACCCTACACAGCGGCCACGCAATGGAGGTTCAGGCGTAAATTGAGCGCTTCCTAACAGAGCGGTTGTCATCCGGGAATGTGCAGATAATAATACATGTTATTTGACAATACATGAAACGATATCAACGTTCGAAATAAAAACCGGACAAGCACGAGTCTTACTCGCCCGCCGTGGGTTCCGTACGTAAGATCATTATAATTTACAGAATTAAATAAATAGATTATTGAAATAAATAAATAGGAAACTAAATTAAAAAGAAAACATTTCACAGACTTCGGTGACAAAGACTAACGGTGTTTTTTTTTCATTATAAATAAGAAATTATGCATTGGAAAACATTAATCAAATATATTTTGCAATGTGCACAGTACTAGTAGCTTCAATTTGAAATTTCGACCCCCTATAAAACATATAGATTTTTCAAGATTTAATTTAAAATTATATATATAATCTAATAATAGTTTTGAGACTTTTCCTTGTGGTCTATAACAGTGCTACTTGTCTGTATTCCTAGCTCTAGGTCCACGGAAACTAAGTACCCTATGAGTTTTCATTTCCTTGATAGTGTCGAAGTATGCATTTTTTGCTGAATGAACGACCGTGTCTTTTTATTACGTAAACTTAGGAGTTTGTTTTTTTCACAACTTCATGGGACCGTCAAACTGAGTAAACAGTTTAAATTTCAACTTGATACCTCCACACATTTTCGAAATAAAGGGTCTTGACAGACAAACAGACGTACGGAAAACAAAGTGATCTGATAAGGGTTCCGTTTTTTCCTTTTGCGATACAGTACCCTAAAAATGAAAACGTAGGCACACTTGGACTAACTCCTGTGTCGTGTGCTCACAAACATTTGAGCTCGTGTGCACAAACAAGCTGGATCAGAACAACTGTGTGTAGACACAAATATCTGTTGTTTGAACCTGAAACACGTTTCATCGATATAAAATATATTTATATATTTTTTGAATGTGTAATAATTGCGCAAATATTGTTTGTGTATATTCAACGTGTGTGTACGTTTACTATTTAAACTTTTCCTGCTTCAACATTTACGGCTTTTTTTCAGTTTATTTTTTATTTTTGCTGTTTTGTTTTTCCGATGGGGTCAGCCGATGTGCAAGACACTTATCATCAATAATAGTAATAGAGTTGGACTCCCCCGCACCAACCGTGACCGACTATGGAGCATAGTGCTTCATCAGCCTGTAATGCTGTAACTGCAGTGAATGAACACACCTAGGCACGAGTATAACTCACTGCTGAACTAGTCCCCGGTGCCATCTCCCGCGAGTATTCCCTGGAGCACGATTCACACTTGACGAAGTACAACTTGCCCCCTTAAAGCCCACTGTAAGTCCGTGGCACACACAGTTAAACCATTTCTTTTTGTGAAACTTGATAGATAGGCGAAACTACTATATAAAAAAAAATTAAAACTTATGCTATTTTAGGCTACTAAAAAAAAAAAATACTCATAATTGAAACATGGATGAACTTTATGGTAGTCAATCGTTGTTACCCGTGTTGCGGACAATGCGCCGAGAAAGTTTCAGCTTTTACAAAATGACTGGCTCTTGCTCTATACACATTACCTATTAAAAACTATGTAAGTATCACATCAAAGAGCCAGACTCCCCCAGGCCAACATTTGGGTCCGCCCATGTTACAGATCATAGGTGGTGGTACTTGAAAAAAAGTTTTAAATAAATAATTAACGAAAAAAAATTAACATTCTTTCGCAGTCACAAATAATTGTAATAGGTACAGAAAACAGTAATTTTGATATGGAATACCTACTACACAGCAAAATGGAAGAAATAAGTAAAGCGTTCATGAAACTAAACTAATTCTGTAATGATAATTATTACATTTTTAAATATTACTATAAAAAGGAGATCCATAGACCGTCCTCCTCCTTTTTTGAAGTCGGTTAACCATTACAACATTAAAAAACATTGAAAGGCTCTTCCTCCACATCGGGAACATTGATTATATATAGTTACAAATAAAAGTTTCTTTACAATTGCGAAACTAGTGAGTTTAGTTTGTCATTAATCTCGTGGTGGGATTGCAGACCACGGAATGTACTGGACCTGAGATTGTAATCGTTACATTACACGTTCTTTAACAAACTAGTGAGGAAAGACATTGATATTAATTTAGGTCATTAAGGTCGCCTCGGTACTATTGCGCGCACACACTGTACGCCAAAAACGATACATAAATACATCATGGTGCCATTAAGTACCCCTCCCTCTACGTTGGCGGCACTACAAGCAGCCCAAGTAAGACTTCTTGCAGCATTTCCGGCAACAAGGATAGAGCTCGCCACTTTGTCTCTTTTCCCCGAAGTCCGGGCATGTCTCGGTGATCCTCTCGAGCTGGTGGCCGATGTCCTTCACCCTCTCCAATTTGATCTTCCGTTTCTCAATCTCTCTCAGTTTGATCCACTTGTCCAGCTTCGCCTGGAATGCGAGGAGGTTCCGCAGTTTCTCGTCCTTCACTTTATTTAAGTCGACGCTATTTTTGATGAAGCCCATCTGCAGTATAGCTTGCTTGATGTGGTCGAAGCCATGCGTAGATTTACTTTTTATTAAACTTTGATATAATCTTCTTCCGTCTTCGAAGGTTAAGCTATTAGTAGTATTTGAATAGGTCGTGTGGTTAGCGGCGCTCTCTGTAGAGGTGTTGTGCGCTCGCGCCGCCTGCTCCGTGTCGTTGAAATTGTGCATGAGCACCAGCAGGTCCAGCAAGTTTGAGATGCCTTCTTTAGCGAATGAGTTGTTACTCTTCTCTAAAGTCTTGACTGCGTCTTCGACGGCTTCGTTCAGCTGGTTGTACACATCTAACTTTTGTTTCTGCAGCTCTTGTACTAGCTGAGCGTCACCTCCCTGCACTGCGGCTCCTGTTGCCACACTTGCACACTGTATCGTACCGATGGTGTGTACTATCACAACGTACAGACAAGTCTTCATTGTTATCATATTTGTGAGTGACGATGACACATGACGAGTGCTGAGCTCAGTGAGTTTTATTTCTATGAACTGTGTAGTGCAGCTCGTTCCCGATTAAATATTTTATTTACTTTCGATCAATTTTACAATTTGTTTTATTGTCGCCTGTTTGGTGTTATAATTGAAATGTTTCCTTCCTTACATTGCAGACTACGTCGGAAAATGGTTTTACTTTAGTTACATAGCTTCACACAATATCAAAATACCACTCTCAGAGTGAACCGGTAGGTTCAGTTGACACCAGCCCGTCTTCCTCAGTCTAGACTGCCATGTCTAGCACCGCTTTCTCTCAGTATTCTGACAGCACTGCATCACCGACTTCCACCCAGGTACTAATTCCATTAGTCCCCGTTCACACCAGAGGACGTATTTAAACACAGGATGCAACCTCATGGCATTTTCAGTTCCACTTTTGAATAACAGATGGCGTTGTAGCAATGAGATTTCAATCCCCGACATGTTTATATTTTTTTAAGATAATATTTTGTCAGACAGCATGTGATCCCCCAATCACAGGTATTGCAATGTAATCTAATTCTATTTTAAACCACGCTGTAATGGAACAATAGAGGTGAATAGTACACCCATACTTCGCCATTTCTACCTGGGACCCACCATGTTTAGTAGGTGCCTGCCAGACTACTGCCAGCCAGTAACGGACAACAAACCTGAACGTGCCTGTTAATTACTAAATGTAAATCCAAGATGGCGTCGAGAGCAAATCTTTAATTTCCACTCGCGGATACACTTTGCCTTTGTAATGGACGTTTGTGGATACTGAAACAGCGATTTAAAGCTAACCTTTGAATTTCAAGCTTACAAACACACTGAGCGAACTGTTTACAAACATATTCGCTTTGTCTCATCGCTTCATTTTGTATTTTCGGTGGAAATCAAAGTCACAATTTTATTAATGTAAAACATTCCTTCGATAAGTGGTAAGTAGAGTTATAAGTACGAATCACGATATACTGGCGTCAGCGCCGCACAAATATTAAATTAGTTAAATAATTAACGCCACAGAATGAAATTAATTAAAATAGTTATGTAAATACTGAGCATGTTCTGTAGGTTACGTTTAATTTGTAATTGGTCTCGGTTCCCTGATGTTTCACTTGTACCATCCCACTACTTCTAGTACTGCGATTTACCACCGTCAATAATTAGCTGCAGTAGGTAGACATGCGTGGTGCTCTTAACTTATGTACGGTTAATATAATGTCGTTATGAAGCGCTGCCTCAGCGGTGAAGCGGCACCGCGGCCCTCCGCCACAATGTACGCCGCGTTCGTGGCCCAACCGCTAACATCAACAACAAAACCCAATCTTGCAGCTATCGCCGTCGATAAAGACGTCGATAATTGAATTACATCGACGTTACGGTGATCGACGCGGACGACTTGAGTGTCGGCAGGCGAGCGACTCATCTGCATAACGTGCTTATAGCAATACATTATGTTTCACGAGATTGGGTTATGGCCTATGAATAAATTGATTAAGTACCTACTATTTTCTCTGACGCTGTTGGTGGGGTTAACATTTAACTGAATTCAAAATACGGTCGCGTAAGAATCGGTGGTATCACTAATATAATAAAAAATATCTCCAATTTATAAAAGCTAAATATTTATCAATATGAAGGAAAACCTCGTGAGGAATCCTGGACTTAATAATTAATATCTATACTAGAAAGTCTGAAACCGCCAATCCGCATTGAGCAAGCGCGGTGATCAATACTCGTGCCTTCTCTGTATGAGAAGAGGCCTGTGCCCTGCAGTGGGACAGTAATAGGCTGGAATTGTTATCATTTTAGAACTATTTAATAAGAATCAATTATGAATGTCTCCAACTCAGTGCGAGGAGCACACAATTGATAAACTATGATTTCATAATACGTAATACAACATGAACCAGTAAGCCAACTTGTCAGCTCCGATGTTGGCTCAGCTTGTCAAGCAACTGTTCCAGGGTAGTGCGCTACTAAAAGGTTGCCCGTCAACACTGCAACATATAAATCATCGTCGATATTAATTAGTTAAGTCCGCGCCGCGTTCGCCAAGTTAATGGTTAATGGCGACTGTAAGTAAGATTGACATAAAGCTTTATTTAATAAACTAAACGTTTTGTTAATTTTATAAGTAAACGACTTAATGGGCCTTCGGTGAGGGGTTGGTGACAGCCGGGAGGTGCAGAGTGGAGAGTACACGATACTACTGGTAGTTAGCTGCGCGTCTGTCGGGGACTCAACAGCTAAGTTGGTGGAGCCTTGAAGTGACGTAAACAGACAGAGGTCTCCATCCTCGTATATGACGTTCAAAGGTGCCATTTAATGGTCTAATAGAAATAAAGGGTTTGACTACGACAAAGTGAAATCATAACTCGGCTACGCTTGTCGATGTGCCACAAGGCTGGGCTTTCATTTACAAACAGTTTTAGACATTGTCTTTTCTAAAACAACACCATTGAAACTAAAATCTTATTCAGCCATATTTGACTAATTTCTGCGAAATTAACCATGTAGGTATTGCCTTGTTGGCCTAGTGGTCCTAAACGCGACTGCTACGCTAGAGGTCATGGGTTTGAATCGCAGGGCGAGCAAAGCGTTCTTAAATTCTCAGTAGCAGCTCGGAGTTAGGTTTTGTGCCCGGTTAATAGCAATAGGCTCATCCCCTATTACATGAGACGTAAATATACAGGTGAACTGTGGGTGTACATTGGTACACTTCCGCCCCTGAACCCTTCGGGGAATACAGACGTGATGGTATGTTTGTAGGTATTACTACAATTTCGCTGAATGTAGTCGTCACAACATATTGTGACGACTGCCGACTGCTGTCACGACACTGCATACAGTGTCATCAGCAGCCTGATGGAACCTCCTGAACATCTGCAGTAAGCACCGCAGATGCGTCTCCGCGTCCCCTCTGTGACAAACCTGAAATGTCTTATGTACCATCACGGAATGCTTAGTTTACTGTATGTATAGTTACTAGCCATTATATGCGACATAAACATTATGCTTGTATATATATACCGTCAATTGGAGTTGATAATATAATATATAAGAATATGATAACCAATGTGTATTGAAAGTGTGAGTGTATGCCCACTAGACCGTTCCGCAACCGACCAACACCGTTGCGTGACATGCACGAATCGTCAACACTACTCGGTTGATTCGTTCTGGTGGGTACCCATAGTAGTATATTTCATGTTTTGTTCCGTGCCTAATAAGTTCATAGCACGGTTATGATACGGTACGTTGTAGTGGGCAGACTCCTTTGGAAAAACTGTGGAATCGGTTTCACAGGAGAATTACAAAATCAAAAGAGAGCCATCGACCACATTGTAATAAAAACTTAAGAAACACAATGTGAACCAACTTTAGCCGACAAATCTAATTAATTACACTAAGTAGTTGCGACAGATTGAAGTACGATAGCGCTTAGAGTACACGAGCCAGTAGCTCTCTGCCAGTGCTGGTGGCTAGTAAAACAGTCTAGTGTAGCACCAGTTCTGTTGAGACAAGAACCACGTTATCTTATGACTAGATGAATTTAGGTGAATGATTGTGCGGGTGAGACAGAAATGTCGCTTACAACGGTCCTTCAGATATTGGTATATCAAGCGCTGCTGCTACACGTGTTCCTAGGTTCGAGTCCAACGTCGTGTAATAGTATTAGGTTAATCTACTAGGATTTATTTTTCAGTAGCAGTCTGTATTTGTGCCCGATTTTAAAATAAAGACATAATTAGATATTAACATACTATCACGCCGGTATTCCCCGTAGGGTTAGGCAGAGGTGTACCAATGTACACCCACAGTTCGTGCCTAGGTTTTAGGTCCCATGTAATAGGCACAAATCATAACTCCGAGCTGTTACTGAGAATTTCATAGAAAAATCCAATAACAATTTTTGCTGGACCTGGGAATCGAACCCTCTCGCGTAGCAGTCGCGCTAATTAGATATTATTTGTAAAAAAAGAAACATCAGTATTTCAGTGAGCATCCGGCAATCCTATGAAATGGTATAGATTTTTGTTATACAGATAAACGGGAGTTTAAAAATATAATTAACATTGGACCCTGTGCCTTCGTGTTCAAGGTGGAATTTCCTAAGCCGCAACGTAGCACGCTCGTTCGCGACGTAGGAGTGAGCGCAGCCGTAGGAGAACACTATGTACAGATAGGGAAACTAATTGTTTATCAGATTGACGCACACGTAAGTTATTGAAAATTGTTGAAGCGCGTATTATTCATGCTGACAATGGAGATGCTAAGCTATCGTGTTCCCTGGCTTTACTTACAACATCCATATACCAGTACACCTGTATTCCCCGAAGGGTTAGGCAGAGATGCACCAATGTACACCCACAGTTGGCCGGTACCGCCGCCGGTGCCGGTTCACTTACAAGTTATTTTAATACATTGAATGACTTACAAATAAACTTCTGCACGTTCTCTCGTGGTGTCGTAAGACGACGGGGCGGGGGGCAGAGACGCGCGGGGGGCTGCAATTACCGGAATGCAATTAGAGCAAGCGGTTCTGTGACAGAGCCCAAACCCACAGTGGACAGGTACGAGTCTTACTACTGATACCGATACTCACAAGCTACACAGCTGTGTTGACATACTGCTCGTCTCTCTTCACATGACAGTGAAGTGTTTCTTGTCTGTGACTCGATATAGATACAAATAGATACAACGCTTTGAATAACGAAGAATGCTAGTATTTGTTACTTGCACAATAACATTCGGTTTCTGTGAGAGGAGCTATTTTTAAAACCAATATTCTCTGTAAATATAACAATACGCCTACAAAAGTGAGAATCTCAGAGATTCGTTGGAGCACTGAGGCTGGCGAAATGTTCACTAAAAGCTGGCACGTCATTGCAAAACACCCACATTCACACAATTTGAAAAGGTAAAGAAAACAAATCCATTGTTTGTGCGCTCAAATCTCCGCTGATCTCGTAAATTCTCTCTTCAATACTGAAAATGTCGTCTAGTATTTAAATTCCAAAAAATACGATATCTGCACAACTAGCAGCAGAATAGAAATGGAGCAATATCACTTGACATGATGCGAGTGTGCTGATAAGAAACCGAAGTGTGTCCGCGCCAATATGTAAGCCGATATGTATACACACTAAAACAGAATTTATTAACCTAATATATAAGTTTGAAAACTGATGAAACTGTTTATAAGAAGGTATGAAGGAATGCTACCTGAGCCAATAAATAATAAAAACCAAATGGGTAATAGTTGACAGAACCTTTCCATATTTAGCACTTAACGTGTCATGTCGAGCTCACTGCTAGCTTGTAGGTGGCGCACGGAGCTTTGTGGATAACTTGAACCGGCTAGCGGACACATCCCCGCCAGTCTCGTCCACACCCGACCAAAGCCCTCTGCACGTGGCTCAGAGAGAAGTTGTTGATCTGCTGTTTTGGGCAGGCTGTGGCGCTCAAAGTGTGTCTTAAGCCTTACGCTCGTGTGACGCAGTGTGTAAGTGAATAGTTGGGTGTATTTGTGTCGTACTACATAGCTTTAAACTATACATAGTAAGCCATAGAGTTAAAAAAGAATACAACCAAGTCAATACCGAGAAATTAAATGTTCATTCAGATGTGCGATGCGTGATTGCACTAACGGTGCCAAACATAAACCGTGCACAAACCGTAAAATAAAGCAATGTCGTGCATTAAAATAAAATCAAAAGCAATAAAACAAATCGCAAAATTTAAAAACGTTACGAAAGCTAATAAATATTATGTTGAAAATAAAATTCATAAACTTGTTCACATAAATAAAATGCTTGGAGCAACATAGTTTGTACTTGTTATAAAATAATACAATAATAAAAATGAAAAGTGCACTGTTAATGCTAATAGCATTTTATTACATCGTCCGCACACTTCGATGTGAAGAAAACATAACAGAAAATGCAAAAAAGCAAACACTTGAAGAAAACGTAGAGTTTTTATATCTCCCTTCCACGATACCAGTTGATGAAGCGATTAAATACTTAGAAAAATCCAAAGAAACGCATCCCGCGGAGAGCGTCGCGTTGATAAAAGAGTTGCGGCTAGTAATGAAGACGTTTAATGTCACTAAACTCGAACTTGACAACAGTCCGAGTAAAGCTGAGAACGTGTCCGGCGATGGCTCGCACGGGAATATAGAAAGAGGAGGATTTCTAAACAAGGAGCGAGACGGGTACGCCGCCCTGAAGCACGCCATCATGTCGCACTGGTCGTTCACAACCACTGTGCCCACGGAGATACAAGACGAGAGGGACTTCAAACATATTGTCAAAGAAGGATACAAGTTCAAGAAAGCTTTTCTTGAGAAGTACAATCTTACAGTCGATATATCAATGTGACAGAAGCATCATTACACGACTGCGAACCAATTTAGTGAACAGACACAAACGAACTTGACTGGAATATACTTAATATTCAACCGTACACCGCAATAACACATACACATCATAGAAAGTTTCATGACATTATTTCTTTATAATACGAGCAAAAGCGTAAAAAAGTACCCTAAAGCTGTCTTTGGTTCGTTCACACTCGTTCGAGCGATAGAGACGATGAGATACCGACAGCAGCTCAATTCTAAAATACGATATATCTGGAGCTAATATCATATACCTTGATTGTACTAACTACCTCATCATCAACTATCTAGCGTTTTTCCAACTGTGTTGGGGTCGGCTTCCAGTCTAACCGACCCAACCTAAATACTTGTGTTCTATATGGAGCAACTGCCTATCCGACCTCCACAACCCAGTTACTGGACAAGACAATACCACTTAGTAAGACTGGTGGTCAGACTGCCTGACTTCTGACTATCCGTAACGACCGCCAAAGATTTAAGAATGACAGCTGGGACCAACGGCTTTACGTGCTTTCCGAAGCACGGAAGTATCATACCACCAACTTCCAAACTTTGGGCCCCTATTGAGAAATACCTTAAAGAAAAGCACACTGAATCCTAACTGACTTCTGTAAGAATAATAATACAACTTAATATGCATCACACAAGTACATCCACACCGGGTAGGTACTTTTATCATTTTGTTTAGGTACATATACACACGTATATATTTAGGTAACAGTAAAGTACAAGTGCTCGCTGACAGTAGTGTAATCACCAGTGATAGGAATAGGTAGTGCCTATTAGCCTAAACTTTGAAGAACAGAGACAAGAAACGGAGACTTCCTTAGGACTAAATTATTTCCGGGACATCTGTCTCGAAACTTCAAAACAACACTGAAATACATTAAAAAAAATGTGTTATTTGGAATAAGTAATTCTCTATATTTATCTAAAGTTTTCGATTAGACATAACATTTATAATTTATAACTCCATAATAACAACTTATCCTATATCAGCCTATCCTATATATCCCAGTATAGTCTATATATCCCTCTCCTACAGAGGAGGCCTGAGTCCCAGCAGTGGGAACATCATAAGGCTGATGCAATGCAATGGAAAGCTATATCATCCTAGTGGCACACACTGCGTGTGTTTGTATTGTTGTGATCAGAGAGATCTTCTTAAAATGTGCATGATATAGATAACTTCCGTATTTTTTTCACGCCTTTATCCCGGAGGAGTAGGCAGAGACCACAGACTATGTTATATCATATAACATAGTCTGTGGTTTTTGCCTACTCCTCTCTGTTCTTCGAGGTTTAGGCTAATAGGCACTACCTATTCCTATCACTGGTAATCACCCCTGTACTACTCGCTGGCAGCTCGTACAGCGGTCATAAACACTAATCAAATACTATCTACTAACCCACTGTACAGGGTGGCTGCTAACTGCTATTCGTAATTAACTTACACACACAAAAATTATGTTTATTTTATTTTGAGTGTATATTTAATTTGCGTGTATCTACATTCTCGAATTTTCCTAACATTACTAAGTATACAGACTTAGAAGAGACGATTTTAATTAATATTGACACCGCACACTAGCGACATACGGCACAATTACAAGGTTACTGTGACATTGTCGTTCACGAGTAACATAATTTATCTGTCGGCTAGTAAACTGCGCAGTGTTCCCATACAACTAGACGTACATCTGTATACTTTATGTGTGACGCCGCGCCGTGCTACCTGACCGATCAATTACGAGGTACCACCGCAATCCTACTGTACACTGATGAAATCGAGGTGTTTAGCAAATTGATTATCAACATTTTACAATATTTAAATCACAAATCTCATTCTATAGTAGTCGATGTAATGGTTTTAATGTCAATTAGTTGAATAATAATTATAATATTTGCCGGTACACTCACTATCACAAAATTATTCAACACTATCTAGCTAGTGAGTTGGCTAAGTGCATACTAATATTCGTCCTCAGACTATGTTAGTCCCCTGTATAAATAAGGCAGACATTACTTTTGTTTAAATTGTCAAAGAACTTTATTGTAACAACACGGACTCGGCAGCAGCCTGTACACGGCGATGTAACATTATCGTGTGTCAATCATGATAGTTTAATTAATCCGGTATAATCCGGTTGTCGGTGCAGCCACGGATGAGATATTAACTATTTTAATCGCAGTTTAGCGACGTAGTACACGATATCATTATGCTAATATTACAGTTAATATTTCGACAATACATAAAATATAAAGTCTTAAAATGTGTACAAACGTAATAGCGATTGCGACAGAAAATACGTAACCTTAACTTTCAAAGTTCCGTTTTAACAATAGTAGCAGCAGTGCTCTTTGTGAAGCAGCTCGTCCGGGAAGTACTACCACCGTACCTGTTTCTGCCGCAAAGCAGCATTGCTGTGCTCCGGTTTGAAAGGTATGGGTGTCGGTGTGATTACAGGCACATGACACATTTCAACGTTGTCTCTAGGATGGCAACGCATTTGCAAGGCCTCTGGTATTGCAAATGTTTATAAACAGTGGTGACCACTTAACATCAGGTGGGCCGTCGGCTTGTTTGCCGTCCAAAGATGTGTACAAACAAATCATTCTTCTATCTCTATTATTACTCTGTCATTTCATAAACTAAGCGTAGCGTCTGATTTACAACTGATGCATAAAAGAGGTATTACTGAAATAGATTCCTGAAGGAATTTCTTGCAATAATATGATTGTTCTGGTTACCGCCGTGAGACATGTGCAGCTGTCAGTGTTCCCTTCGCCGGTGCACTGTGTAAAGGGGGGCATTATAAGCGCCTTTGATTTTCTACATTCTGAATTGAAAATGTCTCAATCAAGTCTGTGATATCTGTCTATGTATTAGTAAAAGTGATCTATCTGATATCTCCAGACTACATACACACCAGAATTATTCTGTTGTTTTACATATTTGTTGAGGAGTAGTAATGATTGAACGTGAGTTCCGGTGTTGAATTCCCAGATCGATCAAGAAGATTTCGGTTACTAACGCAACATATAGTCAGAATACTAACAGAACACTAATACGTAACATTTCGGGAAATATAGGCGCAATGACGTACAGCATTATATTTGTAGTTGTGAACATACCCACGATTCGATATCGATGTGTGCTAGATGTTATTGTTTCTCAATATCTCCTCCACCTACTGCCAGCAGCCCACAGGCTAGCTCGCGTCTATTGACAGGTGGCGGATACTGATTGACGGACTACAATCCGTCAATCGGAATGTATCGACAGATTATAGTATCGAATGCTCGCCTACTCAGTACCGCTGTATGGTGGCGTCAATACCGCCGTGCTGTGTGTATAGATTACTGAGCAATAATTACTAGCAGCCTGGCGTCTAGGTACACCCGCGGGACAACCGCTGTGTGCAGTTGTGTCAACGTCACAAGAAGACTGATAACATTATGCCTTGATACAAGGTTTTATTATTGCGCTAAACTAGATGTAGTGCGGCTTTCTTTTTTCTACATTTTGACGCATTTACTTACCAACTGTTGAAGTGAAGACAAGGCTAACTTGCAGGGGATGTGACGTCACAAATCATACAAGAGTAAAAGTCACTTTAAATCAGTAGTGTCTAAGTTCCACTCTATGTTGCTACGGCGTAGCACAGCGCGTCTACGCCGGCTACGCAGTCGTAGCGAATAAGCAATTGGCTACGCGTGGGTCTAATAATTCACTATTGCCATTTTTTGTTGATTTTGATCTATTCTTGCTCCCTAGCGCTCTGCCAGATTACAGTAAATGTTTCCGAGTCGTACTGTTATGTTTAGCAAGTAACATGGGGTAGGGGCAGGAAGATGATGACGATGACTGTTATGTTTAGCATCTTTCTCGCTTCACACACAAGACGTGGCAGGTCCCAACTAGTCGTCGCTCGGCACGTGTCATGTCGTAATAAACATTCGCTGACATGATGTAAAGGGGTAGGCGACAGGTGACAGACGACGAAACTGGCCCAAATTAAAATACACCGGGCTGGAACACGTGGACAAGGTCGTCTCGCGAGATGTACAGCGTGTAGTTTAAGGTACGGAATTGTTTCGTGTCAAACCTTACTGTGTCATTTTTTTGTTAATTTCTCTTTTATAATTATACTCGTAGTATTTACACAATTTCTCTTCTCACTGAAATATATTGCTTTGAGTAATACACAGTACTTAAATATTCTTGATTTCCGCATCACAGTTCTCATGTACTATTTAATGGACACTTTATGGTCTTGGTGGTTCTCACGCACTCACTAGTTTAATATAAGCAGTCTACACGTGCGCTATATTATTATTCAGATAACTGTAGCTACACTCTGTATATAGAGTGTACAGTGACAGGTCGTATACAGCGGCTGCTGACAGACACTCCAGCCGAAGGGCCCGACATGGCGGAATATGACTACAGGCGAGCACCAGACCGAGGCATAGTATAATAAAGAAATGTCTAGTTTATACACAGTACATGTGTAATCCTCTCTGCGCACGACTGGTTGTTTGAGCGATATTATATCGGCCGTGTGTGTTGGTATATTAGAATTTATATGCTCCATTCTCGCCGACAAAAAAATCGGTCAAAATGTCGGTCGTAGGCGAAGACCCCAGGCGTGTTAATGTAACAGGTAAATTAAAAACAAACGACAATCTTGCGCTGTGGCGGTAGGTAATAAAATGAGTACATAGTTTGAAGAGGTACTGCTTCCGTGATTTTGGCTTCCATTTCCAGGTTGAGTAAAGTTCTCGTCGATATCTTTGTAAACTTGCGTCCTTGTAAAGTATCCACAAACAGTGAAATCTGCCCTTTAAAAAATATATTGACAGTATTTGAAACTCACCTTCCCTCCCCTCGCAGGCCCAGGCGAGCGTTTTATGTTTTTTCTAGTGCCGTTGATATGTATGTAGCTAAATCAATCAATTAACAACACTCCAATCAATTGATTGATTGGATTCCTAATATTTTTTTAAAATTTGCTAACCAAAATTCACCGGGACGTGTATTTTATCCATACACATACACACATACCATCACGCCTGTATTCCCCAGAGGGTTAGGCAGAGGTGTACTAATGTACACCCACAGTTCGCCGGTATGTTTTTAGGTCCCATGTAATAGGGACCATACCATACCATACTTAGCTAATATTCACTAGCTCGTCTACCGCGCGGGGCAGCGTGAGCAGCTAAGTACAAGAAGTGGTACAAGAAGTAGCACACAAACATGGCGGCCGGCGCTGCGGGCAACAAGTTAGTTTAAGTAATCTCGCGGCGGCTGAGACACTACCCGCACAAGCCAGGTCCCGTACACTAGTTTGTTTTACAAAGAACACGAATAAACACTGTTCACTTCAACAAAATTGACATGCATACATAACTGTACAATCAAATACATACATGCATAGCACATTAATCTGCCACACCTGATCACTGAGCGTGGCTTCATTACATGGAACACAATACGATCACATTACTGATCACAAGCTGACCGGTGCTTTGGCTTGTTATCTGCTGATAACATAATGCTCATTGTTTCACTAATTGAAGCCGATGTGGCACTACTGCGTTATCTATTAACTTAATCATTAGAGTAACTCAATAACAATGGCGGTCGGTCAATGGACCGCACGTCCATAGAAGCGATGTAACAGTGATGCCTTTGTGAGAGTTCTCGTACTTCAAGTGTTACCGTAGTCGTTGGTTAGGTCGAATGGTGGTGATCTGATAATCACTGGTTTTATCATACATTACACCAAAGCATGGTGTTGTGTACAGTGTACACTATTAATTACTACAATAACCAGTCCATCAATCAACAGTGATCATTATCGCTCAGTGGCAGTGTGTTATCAAATGTGTTAATTACAAGTGCTTGACTTGTAACAAGCAATGCTTTTGTTTATAATAACTGTCCAATTTTGATAAGACAATTAAATTCGAACTTTGAAAGTCTGTCCGACAGTTGAGAGGCTAATCACCGAACAGGACACACAGACTAATGGCCAATATTGGTCAAAAGTTTTCGTGCTTCTATATTCTTTTCTATGCAACAGAACTAAACTTATAACATTTCAACCGTTTTTCCATTCCCCCGTGGAACTCTAAAATAAAACCAAAGTACACAACAAAGTTGCACGTACTGCTGAGACTCGATGTTCGATGCGCACCTGCATAAGGTTCCACTCGAACATGAAACGTATTGACGATGCCACTCGATGCAACTTTGTCAAAGTCACTCAGTAATGCGTTTTCAAAACATGCACATTTATTTGAAGATATTTATGTTTTACTACTCGTAGCTGACCCGGCAGACTTCGTACTGCCTCAATCGATAAATAAAAGACCTAAACTTTTGTTTTTAATAGCAATAAAGTTCAAATTAACTCTACAAACGTTTCCTAAATAAAACTATTTAGAAAACGATTATATGGGAAAGAGAAAAGGGCTGTTTTTAGGGTTTTCCCGGCAATTATTCGACTTTTTCTCACCTTTCAAACCTTTCCTAGACCTCCACGAACATTTCAAGACCAAGATAAGATAAATCCGTTCAGCCGTTCTCGAGTTTTAGCGAGACTAACGAACAGCAATTGATTTTTATATATATAGATGACGAGCTTTGCTTTTATCCAATTCAAGTAAAGTAAATACGCGTGTGCAACGGGAAGTTGGTTGGTCTTAACGTTGTCTGAGTGGGGACTGAACTGTGGTCTATCATCAACTCACATGATTCTTTATAAGGAGATCACCAAACATGGCAAAATGTAAAAGATGATGCGACAAAATGATGTGACAAACCCTGTGTTCATATTTTAGGACATCCACCAGGAAAGACCTATCCTGTATACAGAAGCTCCGAACTCAGAACCTCCCTGTCACGAAACATGAACATAAAAATAGGGACTAAGCAGTCGTGATCTGATGTGATATTTGGTTGTGTCAAGCCTTCTTCTCCTCTCTTCTTAGTCGTCATGGTAGCAGCAAGGCTGTCTGCCATGTTCACGTTGAAGTATTGATGATATAGCAGCCTCTCTCCTATTCCAAATACGCCACGTAGTTGATTGTAAGTACATCGCAATGTGCCAATACGAGTACGATGAGAATCAATAGAGATGTGCCGAGGACAGAATCGGAATATAAGCGGCGCGCCGTGCTCGAGTGTCGTTGGTTAGAGGGGGGACGATGTCGATAGCTTTCTGTTGATCGATGTATTAAACATTGACATTGTTAATTTATCTCACCAAATAGTATGCATTTGGATGTCACACAGCGATGTCATAATTGTTGTGCTGAACAGATTATTAATTGAAATACGTTGCAAAGAAATAGTTACGTGAGCTTGTATTTACCTTGAAATACACACAATGCTAATGTTTCTACTAGGTTTTCAAACAAACTAGAACTTGGATACAGTAAGTAATCTCAGGGTCAAACTAACATGAGGTAAACCTTAATGCAGAAGTTTATTTGCTGCTCCAGAAAATCTCGGATTTCGCAATTGTTTTAATGAAAAATTGAATGCTTACTAAATAATTCGTGAATGAATGAATGCTTTATTTGCTAGAATATAGGTTATACATGGTGATGGTGACGACAATTTTAGAGTTTCACTATATTCGACATACATCAAGTCGTGCAAATATTTAGTGACAATTGAGTCAAAACAATACATAATTAAAACATGCATTACATACACAATTAATAAAAATATTTGTTAGCGTTACCTTATTAATTAATCAATTAATTTCATATTGTGAACAATCTATACATTGGAACAGAAATCATTTAGGAGTTATAATATCGAACCTGACGGCTTAGCTAGAACTATATAACTTTTCGTTGTAATATCGGTATGGGTATGCACTATGTTGGTTTACGAAACCAATAACGTGAAAATATTCCAGTAGCTAGTATCCTATCGATACATTTTCCAAACACTGTGTCGCCACCCTAGTTAACCCGTTTACTGACACAGGTAGTGCGTGGTGGCAGCTACGGAAATCAAACAATCGGCAGCACGACACTATATCTCCGCTCTCACTCTCGCACGAACTATCTACACACGAGCGAATGAGACAGAATATGTTCAGGAAAATGTAACCAACAATAATTGCTTGTCGGTTATCGAATGGTTGGAACAATTGTTTTATAGGAGTCGAGTATCGGAGCGTAGTATGGGTTTATATTGAATATTTTGCGGCTTCGCGCCTTACGTGCGATCATTAATTATATGAGATGTGTTTATCGGGATTGCTTTTCTGTGAATTAATAGAACTTCTTGCATCTGTTCCAGTTTGTTTGACATGTTCGTGCCGTCATGGAGCAGATTGCCTAACTTTTACCATAATAAGTTATACTTTTATGTATTTATTTAATAACGTAATAAATACGTAATACAAACTATCTTCTATATTTACATACATTATTTCCTTTAGTAAAGCACGGGTGAGGTGAGAAATTACTTGTAAATTATTTCACCACCTGTTACAATGATCGTCGACATCGACGCAGGCTTCTCATAGCATTGCGAGCTGGACCGCTCCAGTGCTTCTGGCTTCCTGCGGATCCCCGTGACTCTCGCCAGGTCGTAGGTCCGTCTCGCCAGGTTGAAGCTTTCGGCACGAAGTCGCCACTGCAGAACATTTTCGGCTCATCCATTTGGTCAGCAAAATACAAATAAATAATTGGAAAAATATTTCGTTGTCCAACTGCCACATTAAGGGTCAATCAACAGCTCTTCAGAATGTCTTAACAAGTTATAAAATCTATCAAATAACGTCACGTAACTCTCGAAGTAACTTCAAACAAAACCAAAAAATCCGAAGTCCACTCACACGAGAGCATACTGTCGATACTCCGCCGACACAAAGCGCCGTCCATCTAATAATGTTCGAAATAAAAAAAAAACTGGTCGAACACAAACACTCGCAGCTCACAGGACGACAGACTTCAAACTTTTGGGTTACAGAAGAATGGAAAGTGCAGAAGGTTAATACAATGCCACGCGAAGGAGATGATTGATGGATGTTCATAGTTACACAATACGAGTAATGAGAGTCTATTTTAGAGAAGTACTAGCGAATTTCTTTGTGAATAGATTTGTCCTGGTAGAGTACTACCGCTGTACCTATTTCTGTCACTTTGCAGTACATAATTATAGTATCGAGATAATGTATAACAGGTACGTATGACTTTGTAACACTGACCATCATAACTTCATTATGCTTACAGGTCAAGTGTGGCTTCCTATCCAAATTAATAAATAGCCAACTGTTTGTGGTATTGCAAGTATTGCCGTATCAGGAACCGTCATCCGCGAGCTATCCACTAGTGACTTGACTCTGATACCCACTATTTTCAACTGTCATCGCGGATGAACCTGCTCGTATGACTTGGCTCTTGTCCAAAAGGGTCGCCTCCAACACTCAGTATATTTGTTTAGGAGCTAATCGATGGCTCAAGACTCGTGCGACGGGGACGTGGCAAAATATTGGCGGGAACTTGATGCGTGTTGTGAAGACCCTCCAACAGTCGATTAACTTTAAAAGGTTCTTTGGGCAAGAATCAAATAACCGGCGGCGGAGTGTGGGGATCCTGGAAATGTTTTTTTTTTGAGTAAACATGGCAGAGGCACCGCGCGGAGGAGTCGACTACTCCAACTGCTCGTCCACTTGCATCAGCCAGGTCGCTCCAACTTCGACACTTCTGAGTCTGTGTCTGCGAGTCCGGCCGGAGCTTAGAGTACTTTGTGAAGTTTACTTTGAGGACTGTGCTTACGATATACAAGTGAATTGTACACCTCTGTTGGTCATGCTGTTCATTACATGAACCTGGTTTCAAGTGTTAAAATTCAAGTGTTTTTATGAGGTTTCCATCTCGAAGTGCTTGATCGTAGGTTTTTACAAGATAGGTAACTTTTATAAATGTACTTTTACTTTTTATTAGATAGTAGGTTCATGACAATAGCGATCGATGAAAAGGTAATTCAATCAACATTCTATTTTATACATATTACTTTTGGTATTAAATTCATTAAGGTATGATTTGCCGCTGCCATTGTACGCCGCATTAATTCCTGCCAGATTCGACACACTCCTAGCCATCACACCACCAGGACCGGAGATGTACGCGGCGCTAATAAACGAGTGTGCGGTAAGTTAATACATTAAATTTATTCACGCCCAGACCCGCGTGTGGCCTTGTGGGGCCCGGGCGGGGGCGCACTGTCGGCGGAAAGCAGCCGGGGACAGATTAGGGGAGGATTAGTTGTAGTAATCGCCACTTGGGTGTCACCATGACTGTAAAGCGATCACGATCTGTCTCGCTGGCGTCAAGCTCGACTGTCCTCCGCGTGTACATATGTCACCATCAGTCTCGCTTGAATGTGTCACCGTAAGTCCTTCTGTTGCTTCCTCTAGTGCCACTTCTACATATATAGGGCCTGTGTCCCCCACCTACAAAATATATAGTCTTGTGGCGGCTTAGTAACCGTGATTTGCTGAGTTTCATTCTTGACGTAATGTAGGAGCGCGGGCGACCGGCTCGCCAGTCGCTTACGTTACACCGCCCTGCCTCGACGCAGACGGATATATAGTACGTAGTTAATAATAACGAAGTATTGTGGCATCTGGATTAAAGACATTTATTTTATTGAAGTCACGTTTCCTATAATTATCTCCCCGTACACAGAACACGCACAACAGTCTCATTATGAATTACAATGGGGTCTTGTTGGTAACTGTCAATATTCTATTTAAATTACAATAATTGTCGTTCATAAAGTAAAGTAAACTCGCAGTAGTTAATTTCGGGCCATTAGCGGGCGCGCGATGCTCCGCGTGATGGATGTGATGACGAGGAGCGCACAGGTCACTGCACTGCAATGAGGTTGCGATACCTACTGCATTAAAAACGGACATAGAGTAGTCATCTCAAATGTCATGTTACTACAACAACTTTTGTTCTATATTTTTTTACAGAATCAAGCAACGCAAGCGCATTGAAGTGGATGACCGACTAAAGGATTTCCGTAAAATTGTAAATAGGTCAAGTACAAACACCCCCGCCGCCCTAACCCCGCTCCTCTCGCTATTTTACTATCGCTTTCGTTTGCTTCGCATAGACTTCGTAACATTTAGAGCGTTCAATTTAAATATTTTTATTTTTGTATGAAAATCTGATGAACTAAAATATAAAAAATTTTTAAATGTCATAGAACAAAAGTTGTTGATTATGATGTTAGTAACATATTCCTGAGAGGTTGTCATTGTTTTACAAATAACCCTGTATAACCTGAAAACTACTAAAGATATGAAAATCGGGATCTATAACAATAAACGCAGGCATAAAAAATTGTTTTGATTAAAGTCAAGTAAGTATTGCGTTTCTGTCGATCTCCTTCGCGCCGTGTGCCTCGCAACCTGGACTCGGCTGTACCTACCACGCGTCGCGCTGCCTCGTTTCCCGCCGTCACTCACGCGCACCTCCTCTGCTTTAAGAAGTGTCTTTAGGACGACTCTCCCGATTTCCGCCTGCTTTCATGAAATCCCCTGAAATCTCCAAACACCGATCACAAGCATTTGAAAGCCAACTTTAATTCTTTGAGATAGGGTTTAATATTGAACGGTATTAAAATGTCATTCCTTTACGTAAAATTGGAAAGGTCGCATTTAGGTGTAGTGATAAGAATTCAGTGTTATAGTACGTAGAGCGCTGATAGCGATGTGTGATGCGAGCGGGTTCCGTGCACAGATTATAATAATGATATAGAAGTGATAGGGTGACCAACGAGGCAGTGATTACTTATATTACATTTATTTATTTAGGATCTCCAAGATATAGGTACACAAATCATGACATACAAATAATAGTCAACAAACTATCGTAGACATACTCCTTAACTTCCAAACGACCACAGTATGCATAATACAGTTAACAACTAGCTAACAAAGAACTAATACATTTGAGTATAATGTTCAAAAATCTATACATATAATAAAATCGTAGCGAAGTCAAAACTGTACATTTAATATTTTTGAAAAAAAGTAATTGCTACGAGGTCGGGTAATGATTCTAATGCCGAAAATATGGTTTTTAGAATTTTTGTCTGTTTGTCTGTTTGTCTGTTTGTCTGTGCGTTTGAACACGCTAATCTCAGCCGTGGCTTAACCGATTTGAATGCGGTTTTCACTAATGTATTGCGGAAAGCTCCACTTAACACTTAGGCTATAAATTATCACGCTATTTGCTTTGGGGGATGAGCAATGTTGCATTATGTCCGAGTTCTTCTACAGATTCTCACGGGATTGAAAATAACGACATATAATGTAAGAATATTGTAGATAGGTGCGAAATTGAACTTTTAAAATAATTATCATCACGCTATACCTTCAAAGAGTTAAGCAGTCAATAATGGCAAACTAGAACGGCTATTTTAGAGTTATTTCCGAAGTAGTAAATAGTCTAATGGTTTGATGACCGCCTTGCAAATCGCTGAACGTGAGTTCGGTCCTCAATAACAGTTTTACTTTTTGTGATTTTTCAAACATTTTTTTTCGTACAGGTAGATTCCCAACAATAATAAAATAAAAGTATGCATAACTTCTGCCATAACATTGATTTGGTTACTTATTTTTTTAAATCTTTTAATATTAAAGCAGAAAATAATGTCTGTACATAGTCTATTTATACTTATAATAAAATCGTAGCGAAGTCAAAACTGTACATTTAATATATTTAAAAAAAAGTGATTGCTACGGGGTCGGGAAGCGATTCTAAATTTTTGTCTGTTTGTCTGTTAGAGCAACACGCAAATACTGCAGGACGGATTACGTTCAATTTTTGTATATATATTCATCATAGGCCAAAGTTGGTCGTATGGTATAAATTATCGCGCTATCTACTTTGGGGGATGAACAATGATGATACAGATTACAACGGGTTTCAAAAAAGATGAAACAAAATATAACAATACTTTAGATGGCTGAGGATTGAACTGCTGAAATAATTATCATTACGCTATACCTTTAAGAAGCTAAACAGTCAATCATGGCAAAACAGAACGGCAATTTCAAAGCTTTTTCTATCGAATTAAATAGTCTAATGGTTCGATGACCGGCTTTCGAATCGCAGGGATTGAGTTCGGTCCCGGTATAATGTTTTACTTTTTGTGATTTTTTAAATATTTCTTTTGAATACTAGAAGATTTCCAAACAATAATAAAATAGAAGTAGTCATTCTTATACAGTAACGCTTAGCTTGCTTATTTTTTCTTTATTATTCTTGCAGAAAAGAATGTCTATATTACATAGTTACTAAAAAACAGCAAATTGAAGTCAAAAGTTTTCATCGAAAAAATAGAAACTGATAGGTGTGCAAACGATAGCAGACCGGAAAATATACGTATTGTTAAAGAGTTTATGTCTATTTGACTCTTTAATTTTGACAAAATAGTCTTTAAATGTCGGGCCTACACATGACTGTATTATTGCGCGATTTAAATTCTTCTTTTCACATCAATGATACCCCTTTTTTTAAGGATGGGAAATCTTTAAATGACTTCTTTCGCTCTGGGCGGAACGGAAGGGAGTGACAGACTCTTACTGACTAAAACACAAAGTGTTCCTCCTAATGCCCTTTGCGTACCAGCGCCGCGGTGACTCTTTTGAATTCCGCAACCCTGTTAGACACTAGCCCTGGCGGGCCCCATCTTACAGTACTGACATTTCTTTGAGGCGCACGTGGAACACTACGCACCACCGTCCCGGGATCGATGATACCCCTAACAATAATTTACACCGGTTAAGAAAAGTTGGTGGCCGCTTTTACTGATGCGTCAATTGCACTGAGTTTCAGACGGGTATATGATGCCCTCTTTTACCAAATTATGTTTGCAGCGGCCTACTTAAATGCGCAATCTATTCAATGCCTTCCAGATACATCACTGAAGTTCACTACCGGGAGGTAGGTAGTTTCACTAATTCAAGTAGTCATGAGGTGCTGGATATCTTCCTTCACACAATCTGCTTTGCTCTTTGGGTGGTGGGCTTTGTAATTAATAGTTAGGCTATTTCGCTATTTGTAATAAATAATGAGGTTAGGTAAGCATTATTGTTCTTGGACATGTTTTGGATTGCTATAAAATATACACAATACTGCAGATTAGTTACATATTACACATACCATCACGCCTGTATTTCCCGATGGGTTAGGCAGAGGTATAACAATGTACACCCACAGTTCGCCGGTATGTTTAGATCTCATGTAACAGGGGGCGAACCTATTGTCATTAACCGGGCACAAATCCTAACTCCGAGCTGCTACTGAGAATTTCATAGAAAAACCCAATAACACTTTGCTTGACCTGGGAATCGAACCCAAGACCTCTAGCGTAGCAGTCGCGCTTAGGACCACTAGGCTAACGAGGCAGTTCCTATGAAAGACAGTGGGAGATATTTTATCCTATGAAATAAAAAACATGACGTCATTAGCCACAAGGAGTTAAGCAGTCAATTATAACGTGGTATGGGAATTGCTATATTTTTTTATTATTATTACGCTATTTACTTTGTTTAGAGAATAGCTTCGGTGTTTAATGAAAGCCATGTAAGATATTTTGTGTGAGTTCGATCCCAATTGATTGTTACTTTTTGTCATTATTTTAATTGGTACCTAATTCAATTGTTTTTATTTTCGATGGTATGATTTCAATATTATAATAAAATAGGTTTAAGCATAGCCTTAACATAACTTCGAAAATTTGCATACGTCGACTGAAGAAGAATGAATAGAACAGAATTCGACAGATTGGCCTACAAATTCTAGCTACCCCTAAGAATATTTTTCATGAATAAAAAACAGCACCTCAGAAACTTAAAGAGTTACCAATTTATATCGATAGTAGGATCGCCGCACCACAAGGATTCTCTGACGCAGGTACTCTCTGGTCACAGTTGTTTCGGGAGCTAACTGTTTCGGTTTCGGCGCTAGGACACGCCTTGGTGTTATCACTGTAGGATCACAAAGGAGCGTACGGTGGAGGTATGCCCCTGCTTGGGCAGAACATCAGCGTGTCCTCATAAAGGCGATTGGCGGCGGCGACCTCTCGCGTCCGGCCTTGCAAAAAGTGTACTTATATTCAAATGGCAGAACAGAAATAGATTAGCAACAACAGAAACTGTACCAAAATCAATTTCACCCATAGAAAAATTCCGTGACAGTCGTTCTTCTGACGTTGAATGTCTCACAGACTTCACGCTTTCAGGATGCAAGTTGAATCAAGCATCAATCATGAATTATGCATCGCATTCGGAATTTCTTCTTATGGGTACTATAAACAGAAGATGTTCTACATGCTTAAAATTTTTCTTTAAATGGAAATTGATTGTGTAGTTTACGGTTCCAAAGATAAGGGATAATTTGTGAGGTAAAACTTTGCTTAGTCTTTTAAGAAGTCTTATGCTTACTGTTTTTTGTCCATACTTTCTCCCAAAAAGTTTACATTAATTTGTTTCTAACACGAAGCTCAAATTTTGTTGGCTGTTGCTCTGATTATAAGATTTATTTCTTCGGTCTTGATACTAGACAGATCGCAGCTACAATGTGAGGTATAATGTTAAAGCAGTGCCTATTAAAGATGCTGTTTAATGGTTTGAGAAAGAAAAGTAAGTAAATTTTGAAACCACATCATAGTATTATTTAAAGGGATAGTAAAGCCACATATACTCTCCTTACGCCAATTATGTTTTAGCCCCAGGTATGGCGTAAGCCTATTACCAGCCGTGCACAAATCCAGACTTCAAGCGACTACAGATAAATTCTTTAAACCTACAGTCGTAACTATTAGCAGTCACCTTAGCAACCATTTGACCTGCTTGGAAGATTTTGATAACATAGTATTCAATACTTATTTAGTTAAGTAACACTTAGGTCGACGTGAGCGAAGCCGCGGGCAACAGCTAGTATTAAAATATAAACGGTAAAATGATGTAATATTTGTAACCACCTACACGAGTACTGCGCGTAATAATAATATTGTAACAAACACTACTCGACAGATTGAGAAGACTGCGCGGTGCCATGTGAGGGTGGTGTCACTGTACTATAGTAGTAGCCACGAGTCATGACCACAAATGTCAAGTTAATTTTCGGAATTTTGGGTTCCTTTCTGGGTATTTTAGGCCGAGGTATTTTTGGTCCGTCTGTCGGATGGATCCCGCGCAGCGTCGGCGCCCCAAAAAACCCCGAAAGGAACCCAAAAACCGAAAATTTAACTTGACATTTGTGCTCACGACTCGTGGCGACTAATATACACATTGGTACGTACTTGATTCGTTGAGGTCCTACGTTTGACCCCCAAGTCAGGCAAATCGTTATTGGTCACCTTCTTAAGCCATACAAATCCTACTCCAACCTATTAATTCAACCCTTTCACTTTTACCGACACGATCTGTTTGCACGACACAAATAATAATCGGACGATAAACGTTTGACCAACATGTACTCCAACACTCCGAGGAACAATACGTTTGCAAACGATTTGATCAAATATTCGGTCCAACTCATGCATAATACATATGAATAGAGATTATATTAGTACGGCAGTACGGTTGAGTTCAAGCTAAGCGGAATGTATGTGAAATAGTGCTCATATTGTAACTAAATATTTACCTCACAGGTTCAAAGGTGCTAAGTTTGACTTGTGCCATAGTTAATAGTAATTGTGCTACATAGCTTAAAAGTAGATACATGTCTTAATTGCAAACATGTATAAAATTTAATCAGACTAAGTATTTACAGTGTAAACATTCATATTTATGTGCATTTACCAAAAAGCTTTTATTTTGACATTACAAACAGACACTCCAATATTTATTACTCATGAAGCACGTCAAACTGTCAGCCACGCTCAAACTGGCCGCGTTCTTGTTCTCTTCGTATCATCGAAGATACATTTGTAGCTCTATGATTCTTGGACCGCATAGGTGTTTACGGTTTATTGTTTAAACAATTTAGTACTAACTGAAAAGAAAACCAAATGTATTACATTTTCTTTACCAAATGTTAAAAGTTGCGCGTGTGGCCTCGTATTTAATGGCAAAAAACTGGCTTTTGGCGTCGGCGGAGCAGCAGTTGCAAGACATGGTAACGTTAATAAATGCAGCGTTTAAGAGTAAAGGGATGAACATAAATGTAAGCAAGACGAGTGTAATGATTTTTGAAAGAGAAGAGGACGTATCGGTGTGTGATGTGAAAATAAATGATGTGAGTGTGGAGCAAACGAACGAGTTTGTATATTGGGCAGTATGTTTACAAGAGATGGACAGATCGATGCTGACGTAAAAAGGAGAGTAAATGCGGGAAATAAAGCGGAACGTGCTATACATGCGGTTGTAGCCAACCAGTCATTGTCCAAAAACGACTGGCTGTGCACAATGATGTGTTGTAGCCAACACACTTATGTATGGAACTGAATGTTGGGTATGGCAAACAAGGCATGAAAGTAGTATTAATGCTGTGGAGATGCGTTCATTGCGAAGTATGTGTGGTGTAACTTTGAACAATAGAGTGAGGAATGAAATTATACGAGAACGATGCGGATTAAAAGAGGATGTAGTGACAAAGTTTGAAAAGAGTATGATTAGATAGTTCGGTCATGTTGAGAGGATGAGTGAAAACCGACTAACAAAAGAGATTTATGTGGCAGATGTGAGTGGCGACGCCGGGAGAGGACGCCCTAGAAAGACCTATCCTCCTGTTTTTATTGGTGAGGTTCTTTAGAAAGGTCGGGTTACTACTCGGCGCAGTACTCGTAACCGACGTGCGTGTATGACCAAATGCATGAACGTAGTACCTAGGTATGTAACAAAAATATCCAAGATGCTCCACACCGCGCGCGTCTTCTTCGGAAGTGAACTCAATGGCATTCTTGACCTTACACGCGGCGAGTGCACTCTGCGGAGCAGATCAGCTGGATGTAACACACACACGTGATGAGCTGGGCTTGTGCCGACAGTAGCTCACCAGCATACTCCGCATTAAGATTGAGAAACACAATACTGGATTACACAATACTGTAGAGAGGAGACAATTTTGAAGAAGATTGTTTTAACTTCCTACTATAATTACCTGTACAGCGTGTAACGGAAAGGGTATTCACATATCAAAGGCACGGATTCTATAGGTGTTAACAAATCACATCGTAACATTGTTTTTAAATATGAATATATATGTATACTATATATACTATTCTATATATATATATATATATATATGATATATATATATATAGATATATATATAATATATATATATATATATATATATACATATGTCGACGCATTTGCGTTGAGGTTTATTTTTTATTTTAAGTTACCATTCATTACATTCAAATTTATGATTGCTTTTAAATAATTTCATTGCTTTTGTTTTGATCAATTTGTTGATTGATGGATTAATTTATTAATTAAGTAATTTTATAAGAATATTTTGATCAATTACAATGTTCAAGTTAATTATTTGATAATTAGTTTAAAATAATTGTAGGAATTATCAAAGATAGATTTGAATTGTTAAAATTAAATAAAACAAACACGTGTTATTTTAAATTCCGGAAAGGTTAGGAGTTACCGCCATTACGTACGGTCGCCATGTTGATTCGTTCAACGACTTTCACTTTGATTTTGGCGGTTGGACCGAACGGTCGTCTCGTGAGTACTTTTGGTATTTATAATTATTGTTTATTGCTGATCTTAAGGATTATTACTAGATTACTGTGATAAGGATTTACTTATATTACTTAGTTACATTATTGGTATATAGTAGATATTGAAGTGAATCAATTTGTAATAAATAAAAGTGTTTAGAGTTATCAATTTGTTTTTGTTCATCTGGGACATCATGAGTGAAAATAATGGAAGTTGTGACGTCAGCGATGCTGACGTCACCCTTTCTAAAAACCCAGTTGGGAGAAATGTTGTTGTATATATATATATATATACTATGCTCACAAAATTATAAAATTAAGAAACACTTGTAAAAAATCAAATATGTCCAATTGAAATCTACACATTACTGCACCAAGTCAGCTGATCGGTGTCAATAAACTACACACAAAGAAACAACTCCGTAAAAGATTTGATTCTTCTGACACGTTTGTTATGATTTAAACTTAATAAACTGCCGAAATAAAAAGAAATATTAGGCATTTTCAAAGTTATTGCTTTTGAGTAGAAATTTTGTATAGAGATTCAGTACCGAATACTCTCACCCCGTTTGTATGGACATACCCTTTCTGTAACACGCTGTATACGCAGGAATACAAATAAAAAATTTGAAGATATCACTAACCTAATTAAATTATTAATTATGGATACAGTAAATTTATACATAAGTACAACAACGACAACATACCTTTTTCAGACTCACGACTCTCTCCGAATCGTATGTGTGAAGATGAAACATCCAAACACTATCCGTCACATAATCTGCGCGCTACAGCTGCCTGCCGAGCTGCTCCTCTTCTAGATAACGGCACTCCGTACATCCGCGACACATGGGCCACGCTAACAACATATAATATTATATTTTTTATTAAACTATCAATAATCTTGCCTTCGATCCTGCAAAACATTTCGAAAAGTTCTGTCACACTTGGAAAAAAATATTTTTACGCTATTTAGCGTAATATCAAGCAACTGTATCCTTACCTTTCTCACCAGATTGATCCTGATGAATGTAACAGCGGTACAGGAAACTATACACTAACTGTATACCGGCCTCCTTCTGCAGTATCAGAAAAATCACACATGATACATATAAAGCAACAGCAAGAACAGCAGCTTGGCAGAAAGATAGTTGTATGAGTCGCTCTGGGTACAGTGTTATTATTACTGTATCAGTTAGTATGGGAGTGCGTGTTAGGGCTAGCGAAGTAGTTGTGTGGAAGTAATGGGGCGAAGGGTATTATGACGTAATTGAATGCAATCAATAGAGGCAGTGGACGAGGAAAATATTAGGTTCCTGAAGAAAATGTGAAAGTAGAAGTCGATTAGAAAACGTCGGCGACATCGACGTCGCAGCTGCGGACTGAAGGCTCGAGATTAAAGTTGGCGTCACGGTAGTCTTTCTTCTTTTTCCATTACGGTTTTTGTATGTGTCGTCCATAATTTGTAATAGTAAGTAGCTCTTAATCTACTTTCGCTACACGTAATGCAAAGTGTTGACAGCCTCTATAGACTTGCTGCACTAAGTAGGCGCTATTGGATTACTTTCCCACTGCAGGGCAAAGTCCTCTACTCATACAAAGAAAGCACGAGCATCGATCACCACGCTGGGCGATTTCAGACTCATACTCGCATTGACTGGACTAGTCTATTGGACTGTACCTACTTATAATAAAATATTGTATTGACTAGAACGAATGATACACCTCTGCCTAATACTTCACGCAAGCAGGCGTGACGATAAGCTACGTAATAGTATAATTTACAAATAAAAGTTGTCTCTTTCCGTCGCCACACGCGTCCCATATGACGCCACCTATCGGCGTTAGTTCCCAACTGCACTAACTAAACTTAGTCCAATATAGTGAGACTAACTTCAATGCACACTACACTAAACTGCGCTGTGAGCTAAATCGTTATGATTTCTAAACTTACACGCAAAAACAAACCGGACTGGGATTAAATAAGTTTTGCTTGTTTACTGTTAGCTACACTATGGTTCTTGCCGCGGCTTTGCTCTCATGTTATTATTCCCTTGTATTTCTATCATGACACTGTTGTCAGATCATAAACATAGCTGAGCTTATTTTCTTCAGAGGTACATAAATCTTATTTATTTTCCTCTAAAACCTCAGCCAGGATTTGAACCCGAGTCTTATGCAAAATAATCGTCACCGAAGTATTGGGTTACGAGGATCCGAAAGGATTTCAAAAAGTACCGCTTTGGGCACTATTTGTGAACTAAAGTTAGTGTTACAGACAAACATCACGCCACTAGTAGGTGCTAAAGGCGAAGTGTAGGAAGATAAACACTAGGGTCTAGGGAATATCATCTTATAGAATTACTTCTTCTGCTGGCCCAGACTGTCCCACTGCTGGGCAAAGGAGTCCCCAAGCACTTCTACACACTTATACTTTTGCCACATGAAAGAAATACCTCAATAAAATAGCAGTTAAACCTGAACGGTCGCGCGTCCTAACATATCGTCCGATGCGTATGGTGTGCGTATAAGGAGGTATGTGTATTGACCAGATAAGTAGTTATGATAAATAAGGCTTTACATCGGATGTACGATTGGGCCATGCATTAAATTGCAAAGGGAATTTAATTGCAAGCGCACTGTCAACAACAACAATATCGGCGATTTCTTACGAGACAGGCACGTAAGAGTTTTAGCTTCTATTTCATCACCATTTTAATTAATTTCAGACAAAGAACAGCGCTGCGCAGGCAGGTACCTACATTTTGTATAAAAGTATCGTGGCAGTAGGTTGGCATGCGCCGATGCCGCGACAAATGGGCCGTTTAGATAAAACCGCGCGCACATCGCGCGGGACATCGCATGAATCTCCCTAAACACACGAGCGGCGCTAACGCTCGCCTAGAGCTAAGGACACATTGGAGACCCGCTTTGAAGTCGCCACCACGGCTCAATTTCCGATGTACACTATAATCACTAATCGCTAAAGCTATTCACAGATTTAAAAAAACGTTTGTGTCATTGAGCCGGTTTATTAAAGAAGGTTATAAGCTAGACTAACTCGCGCTCAGGCTCCTCACGCCACAACCCACAGAGGTGGAGCAGTAACCAAACATGTAATTTGACTTTGACTAATACGAGTCAATTTTAGAGGAATTAGAAATTACAAAAGAATAGGTGTCAAGAAGACTTCGTTGCGCGTTGCTGTAGGTACGTCTAGTACCTACAGCAACGCGCAACGATGTCTTCTGCTTACCTGTATCCTTATACTACGTGATGTTGTGCGATGATTGATAATGCAAGCGCAGTGGCCGGCCACTGAGGCCACCGGCAGGCGGTGAGGTGGCGATATTGGGAATGAATTCAATATGCAGATATTTGCTCATAGCGCACACAATCACACAGATTTGTATTGGTCGTGACGCACGACACTTGCGCACTAGGAGATGCAGCCACATGACAATGTTCTTCTATTGCTTTGAACAGGTAACTTAAACATTAGTCCTCAAGTACGAGTGACAGTGTTACGTACTCAACATACGCCAGGGCCCAACTATGTGGCTTCACCTGAAGGCCAATTCTACTTAAGAAAACGATCAAAATCTGGTCGCAGTCTCATCTCATATGAAAAAACTCAGCTATACACGTTACTAAAAGTTAATAGTATGCCCCCCTTGGGCACACTCCGAGCTCGAAGCCTGTACCCGGTGTTCAGCAGTCGCGTCTGCAAGCACCACACTAACGAGCCAATCGAATACAAAGGGAACAGGCGACAACTAGCTTTAATTTAGGTATTTCGTTTCTATTCATTAAAATAATATTTCCTAATAAAAGTTTAAGTACAAAGAAAAAGTTTTCCTTTCATATAATTACTTGGAACTGATCGGATGAGTCATTATCATTATTGTGGACACTTTGTTCAATAGAAACAACAACGCTGAAGAGGTTTCGTTTTAATTAAAGGCAAACATTTCAGTCACAATATTTTCGAATTACATAATCGCATCATCTCGGACTGACGTCACTAATGGAGTCGCGGTGTTTCCTTTGCGATGGTACTTTGGAATAGATTCTATCATCACAAACAAAACGAAGAGCGAAAGTTTTTAGCACAAAATAATGAAGCGTAATGAGCGAGTTGCTCGTTTTTTAAACGTCTTTCTTGTGATGTCAATTCCGGTATTTGTTTCTTTCTTGTAATCCGTAGAAATTATAGAAATTTATTTTGTGCAAATGCCTCGGTGGCCTAGTGGTCTTTAGCGCGACTGCTACGCTAGAGGTCTTGGGTTCAATTCCCAGGTCGAGCAAAAAGTGTTATTGGGTTTTTCTATGAATTTCTCAGTAACAGCTCGGAGTTAGGATTTGTGCCCGGTTAATGGTAATAGGCTCGCCCCCTATTACATGGGACCTAAAACATACCGGCGAATTGTGGGTGTACTTTGGTACACCTCTGCCTAACCTTTCGGGGAATACAGACATGATGTATGTATGTGGTTGTGGAATCTAATATTATTAGTTTTAGTACTAAAATGGCTCGCAGTCGGTAAAATCTTACGTTCATTTCACTGTAGAAGTAGACGCCTGCCTCTCTACTGTTTAATTCAGAACACTACAATGTTACAAAATGGACATGATGACAGGAAAAGCTCCAGAATCAAAAAAGCACTTCTGTGAACGTATCTTTCACACGAGCCTACTTATTACTATAAATATTATAATAGGGGATTACATGAGACCTAAAAACATACATCACTCAGCCACTACACCAATCGCGCTGTTAACTCATGAAGGTTTCTCAAAATAGTTCACATGAGCCGCGTGCTATCACACGCACACACTCTTAGCCTCTTCAAATTATTACTGTACGTGAAAATTTTTGTCAAATGTCACTAAGCCATGTACATGTGAACTTAATCATACATCTTAATAATTTATCACCAATGCCTCGCACAGATCGGAGCGTAATTTACATGTCTCACGCGGTTCATGTAGTCGTAGCGGAGCGCTTCCGGGAAGCGCTTGCTAGCGCACGCCAAAGCAGAGCTCGCAGTGAACACGGAGACTTGGACGCGGACGATATTAACGTGAGATAGATATTTAATTACTGCTCTCAGAGTCGGATGAAGTTTGGAGAATTTAATTGAGTAACGCTTAAAATGAACAGAAGAGCACACATAGTAGTTAGCGCATCATTTGAGCTGACTGTGGGGTGGACAGGAATACCAATAGTGTCTAACGTCGAACTCATCTTTTAAATAAATAAGAAATAATTATGGCTTCATGGAGTACCTCCGTGTAATTTCCGAAGGGTAAAAAAGAGATGTAATTATCAATTCATTTTTAGAGATGCTACTGAGAATATCCAATAACGCTGTCCGGCGAAGGATTGGACTGCTCAGGATTCCATTCTCGGCAGAAACCCTGATGGCCTCTGTGCCGAGGAGACAACCCTTGACTACTTACTTTTTTTTAATTCCTTTTTCACGGAAATAACAAGGAATCTACTTACTCGTCTCAAAAGAACGCCGCGTGCTTTTGTCGTAAATTCTATCAATTTTATTGAGAAAAATATTGAATGCAAAAAGGAACAATCCTTCCTCCTCGCTGCACTAAATACACCAGGCTACCCTATAAAAAGTGCTATTTAAGCTCGTAACTTACTCGACCAATAAAGAGTTGGAAGTCGTTTCCGCCGGTGTGCGCCGCGCTCTAGAACAAATTCATTCCTTCTCATAAATATCATCTTAAGGCCCATGATACGACGTCCCGAACAATTCGTTTTTTACAAGACAAATGACGCTCTCTATTACCGACTATATCGATACCTACGCGGTACTAGAGATGTCTTCTATCGATATGTTGATATTTGTGGCATCTAATGTTCGTGTACAGGGAGTAATTTGTAAGTAAGGGTCGGAGTTATTGCTTGTGGGGATGGGGAGTGTGAACCGAATACTGTGAAACAATAACTATTCTGTCTGTTTTGTAAGAAACATTGTATTTTGCAATAGTAGTGAACAAATTGAATCTGAACAAAGTATATCGAACTTTATGAAATATGAAAGTGTTAAAAAGAATCAAATTCTCAATCTCTCGTTCCCGAAATTAATATATTTCAGTGTCTGTTTGTATTGGGCTCCACAACTCATCAAACATATCGACTTGCACGCGATATTAACGCGCTGCTCTTGTTTGCCTAACGTCTGGATACACTCGCGGTATTACTTCTAACAGAGGTCAAACACTTTGAAAACATTCTCCATGCTGTTACACACATATCCACCGCCATTAGGCTTGCCGCCACACACACTCGTAATAACACACATTATGCGAGGTGACTGTCGATATAGATGGTGTTACTAAAGAAACGCGAAACGCGTCATCCCACCGCTATGTACGCTTTAGTCACACAATAAAATAAATAGCTGTGGGTGTACATTGGTACACCTCTGCCTAACCCTTCGGGGAATACAGGCGTGATGTTATGTATGTAAAGTGAATAACTAAGTTCTCTCAATCTATATTACAAAAGGTGTACCGAAACTACACACTGCCTCGTTAGCCTAGTGGTCCTAAGCGTGTATAGAAACTAATTTACATTGAGCAAATATTTTAGTGTCGTAATGGCGCAGTGGCTTGGCGCCCGCCTCTCATGCACGAGGTTGTGGGTTCGCAACCGCATGATATGAGAAGAGATCTATGCTCTGCAGTGGAACACTTATTATTTATTTATTTTAAAATATTTATACTGGAAAATTACTTTTACTTTTTGTGTAAAAAAGTGTGTACTCACAAGTGAGTACCACAGTACAGTAGAGTGGTCGTGCGGGTATTTGATGTTAAGTTGCACCCTTCAAACTTGTTGCGGTAAAAAAACATAAAAGTCGTTGGAACTTTGACCTTCTTTGAGCAGGTTCTCAACTGTCGTCCGTCCAGAACAAATTCACATTGACGGGAAGAACATGCCACTTGCGGCTTTGATAACAGTCTTTTTGACACTCTTTACATACATTCAAGCTGCCTCTCTCTGCGAGTGGTATCACAAGCTAATGCTGGCAGTAGGTCCGTTGATGCTTGCAGCCGGTTAATGTACAGTGATGGATAGGCTAGCCCTCTACATGCAACTTTTAATAATAAACTCGTGAAATGTGAGTGGCACTTAGATTCATTATTGATATCTTTATTTCCATTACATATACCCATTAATTGGCACTTTAACCAATCAAAAAGTTAATTATATTACCCGTTTCATTATATAATATATATTAGTGTATTGATGCAGGTGTCATGTACTGAGTTGCTGCAGGTTGTTCCGCTGATCTGGAATGCAAGTACGAGCTGGGTCAGCACTGTACCTGCGCGGGGAGGTGGCCCGGGCAACGCGGACAGTGCGTATGTGGCGCGTCTCCCCTTTACGAACGGTATTCTACGGACATGCTCGGCTCTTTCTCGTGCTCTGTACACAAAATATGCCTACGGAATCCTATTCCTCAGCGTATATTATCTGTCTTCAGTTAACCGTAACAGCTACGTGTCAAATTGTCTCGGTTTTATTGTAACTAACGCACTTTTAAAACTACTTTCAGGATGCACAGGGGATAGTCACTGCAACAGCATGTCCGGTGACGGTGCTCAGCGGTGTCGCTGCACCCTGGGCGGCGCCACGGGAGCGCGAGGCCGGTGCCCGTGCGTGCAGCCGGTGGGCTCGGCCGCTGCTGCGCGCGGGGTGCTAGCCATACAACTACGTTAATTAACGAGAGAGCTGCCGCGCTGCTGAGACATTCCTGTTTTGTTAATCACGTTACCCTTACTGCTTTAGGTAAACATAGTCACATCACCGTATGCCACGGTCCATATCGCTGTTATAAGCTTGCGGTCAGGTTGACGTGACGTGGCGTGGCTGGCGTGTCGTCAGCTACACCTGCTCAGTCCCTTAACTGTTTCGTTTCAACGCTAAATAATACAAATCAGAAAATAATTTGTCTTTTAAATTACTGTCATTAAATTATCACCCGACATTAATATTATTCCACTGAAAGAGAATCATGATTCGAAAATTTAAAATAACACCATCCAACAGTGATGTAGACACGCTAATCACAACCTTTTCCTAATATTTAATTAAAATTAAATCCGAACGGCCCACGACCTCACCCGACCTCACCCGACGACTGCCGAATGCATACGAAACCGGCTGAACGTAATCCTCTACCATGTGAATAATTCAATGTGACTGATACATATTCAAGAGTATTCCGAGAGGCTCTTTTTGCATTCTCATATAAATCTTAGCATTGGAATAAATTAAAACAGGTGTTACGTGTCGCGCCATTGAGACTAAACGAGGGAGCATACGTAGAACATAGCGCGGCGTCGAGTTCCAGAGAGAGCGAGGCACATTCAGTTAGAAGTTAAGACGTGCGTGTCTTTAGTAGATCACAGACGCACCATTCAGCAGAGCCACTCTGTCTATATGTCTCGGTGAACGCAACTCAACTGACGACTCACCTGATGCTTGTCATGCACATCGAGCGAGAGGGAGAACTGTAGTGCAGGTCGACATAAACTATAAACTCCTTACAAATGGCTTAAAAACAACTGAAGAACGAAACAGAAGCGACGGTTTACTATGTATGGTCAAGTGCATGTGTTTAGTAACACTGAAACTATAAAAACCTCATTACTGGTTAGAAATATGATAATAGTGACGTCTAAACCTGATGAAAGTCTTTATTTTAAGTATTGGCCAAACAGTCTTCTATTTATATTTGTATGACAACCTACTGACATGTGAATGCAAAACCACACCTTGTATTCAATAGTTCATTATTTTGTAAATATCTCGCTCGGTGAAGTGACACCTCGACCGCGCTTCACCTCAAATATAATATTGTTAGTTAGGTATACAAGCTTCTCGAGTCGGAGGATTTTAAAGGAACAAATCACAATACGAAGAAAAATCCTAGTATTCATTGAAGTGCATCACAATATTCTCCGTAAGTGATTATTTGTCCGACTTCAGTCTGCCATCAAGTCCTCAGTATTATTCTAGACTCTCATAGACATGTTAGTTGGTAAATTACGATACAAAATGTTCTAATTCTATGACTTTGCATGTCGTAGGGAAACACTTAGATACTTATATGCCATGTTATGCCTAAGCCTACATTGTGGGCCAATAAACCAATTTGAATCTCAAAGCAAAAGTAATCAATAGCCAACGGATTATCACCAGTCTGTTTAACGTGAACACCAGCACGACACTGTGTAATGACCCCCAATGTCGGCCAGCGAGGCTGCACCGCGCGCCTGTACACGTGACCCCGTGCCGCCGTGTGTACCGCCGACAATAGAGCAGTTCGGCAACGTCGATATCGATACACCTCCACATGTTCTCTAAATGGCTAGTAGCGACATCTATCGTATAATTGGCTGCGATTTGTCGACGTTTCGGCGACGATTTGTCGGCGTTGATAGCGGTGATCAGTGATCGCTCTATTGTATGTACACGCTATTGTCAGTCATTGTCGGAGCGCTCGCTACAGTTGCCATTGAGTCGATTTAGTTGAGACAGAGAATACAAATGCTTTTGTTTACAATTTGATTCAGACAGATAGGCTGTTGTAAGCCCTGAAGAGTGCTCGCTAATGTCTTGGATTGTACATACATATTATTATTTAAACAAATGAAAGGTATGGAATGAAAACAACGCTTGATGGAAGGTTGGGAATGTTACGTAGACATCGCAAAAGAACATTTAGATCCTCCGCTACAAGTGCTTATTGACGAAGCGTCTATTAAAGGTAAATATTGATATTAAATACGATTTAATTAACAGCAATGTGCACGACCATTGATCGAGTGCTATGAATCGAGTGTGTGTGACCAAGTGCTCGGCACATCTCTGACTTTCGAAAATGATCAGACGAGTAGCACTCGTATCAGTGCCGGAGAGGTCAACATTACCTGTGTCCGAGCGTGATGGCCGCGCTGCATGCCCGCGGAGGGGTGTACACGTGACGGCACGTGTTTGCGTCCCACAGAACACGGAGGACGCAAGTGATGAGCGGCTGGCGAGGTGTGGAATGTTGACGATTTATCATTTTCTCTAAATCTTATTATTTATTAGTTTTTCCTGTTTTCCAGTAGAAAGCAGTAGCAGTCCTGAGTTCGTACCGGCACAAGGCTAATGCCCTATTAGGTACATAGGATTTAAACATCCTGGAGTGTGGAGGTTGGTTACTCGCAGTGACACGGCTAGTTAGCACGAGCTACATATACACTTGCAAGTTGTAGATTACATAATGAGAAACTCAATAATTTTAATTATATTTTTTTATTAATTAAAAGTATGCATGTAATATGCATCCAAAACAAGGTCCACTGAAAGTTGACACAACGAAAACAAAGGAACATCAAACGCATCGTATATAATAGTATACAGGTATAAACAACATTGCAAATATTATACACAAACTGGGAAAGGGTTTGAAACAGAAAGACTCTAATAGTTGATCATACATCCGTGCGGTCACACATGTGTCTGTGCGTCAGTGAGCGCGACCGCTGCAGGCTGCAGAAGGCTTCGGCAGAATGGTTGTGAACACTTTCAAAATATACAGCTTGAGCTTTTCAGCAAGATTTACTCTAATTATTGCTCAAATAACAGCACGCCTGTACCTTTCGAAGGGTAAGGCAGAGGCACATCTACAATTAGTAGTAAGTAGTGCTACAACGTGTCTGCTAAGCATGTGCATAGGTGCAAAACATCGCATTAGGTTTTTGTATGGCAATCGGTGGAGTCTGTTCGCCGGGCAGTGGATAGCAATAGGCTCGCTAAGTGGGTGCACTGTCCGAACCACTCAGTACATCAGGCTCGATGCTGTTACGTGGACCTAATATCTACGCTATCCACTCTGGCGTGGTGGTGAATATCCTGTTCAGCTTGTTGACCCCGTACGCCTCGGGTTTCAACGCCTTGCTCAAGTTGATCGCGTGATGCAGCTGCCCGTACTGCGGCCCCACGTGCAGCTCCTTCTGCAGGAGCGCGTACAGGCGCTGCAGCCGCGGGTGCACCGCCTGCAGCGCCGACATGCTCTCCAGCACCGATCGCATCTGCAGGATGATCGACCACTTTATTACTAATGTTCTATAATTTGAACACACACCATCACGCCTGTATTCCCCGAAGGGTTAGGCAGAGGTGTACCAGTGTACACCCACAGTTTGCCGGTATGTTAAGGTCCCATTTAACAGGGGGCGAGCCTATTGCCATTAACCGGGCACAAATCCTAACTCCGAGCTGCTACTGAGAATTTCATAGAAAAACCTAATAACTCTTTTTGCTCGACCTGGGAATCGAACCCAAGACCTCTAGCGTAGCAGTCGCGCTTAGGACCACTAGGCTAACGCGGCAGTTAAATTGTCAATAAATTGAAATGTTGGAGTAACCATTACTCGTATTTCGTACCATTTTTCGTGTAAGAGTGCACCTCGTCGTTGTTCTGTATACAAAAGCTATTTACATGTAATAGACTAAAACCTTTCATGTTTCGATTGGAAAACAATGGAACAAAAAAAAGCAAGCCACGAGGGATGAGCAGCACACGTGAGGAGACAAAGGTCGCGAGACGCGCGCGGGGTGCTGAGTGACTCACGTTGGCGGCGAGCAACATCTTGGCCGGCACGTAGCTGTAGTCTCTGTTCAGCACCGTGACCGCCGTGCGCGCTGACGACTGCTGCAACCACACGCAGATATACACTTGTAATGATTACACCCTCGACAGCCGGGTGGAGCTATGTGCAATACCACATGCAGCTTGCAACTCACTTTGTTTCGGTCACACTCAAAAAATTAAGATCTGATGTAACAAAACGTCAACTAAAACAATTATCACAATGGAATAATACTTCAAGGAACCTACCACATTTATTTACCTAGAATTTATCCTTAATTAAATAGAGCCATAATATGGTGTATTTAACAGTAGTATTTATTTAGCAGTACCTACTACTGTATCTACATATTCAGTACTCACACACAATACTAAGGTGCACATAGCTCGGCTATACTATTTTGTAAAAAATCGCTACATTTCAAATCAACTTAATGTTTAAGTTGAGATGTGTTCACCACAGCGCTCTTCCCGTGGAACGTGGACTGTTCCTGACAACAACACGTACTTAGTCAACGCAGAGCCGAAAATCCCGCCAGCCTGACCACTGATTAGGAGATTATTTTAGAGCAAGCCCGCTAAGCCATGCTTGATGACGGCAACTGCTAAAATTCAGAGTCGTCTATTGCGACCACCAGGAAGCGGCGAGGTGATGAAGACTTCGTTTTATGAACACAAGAACATTTGATTTCTCTTATAGGTATGGTAGAATCGCTTGAACACACGCTTTGTGCTACTTTTAAGGATTGCATAGAAAACAACTCCGGGTATAACATTTGTACACCAGCGATTCCTGAAGCAGTTTCCTAATTCCTAGTAGGAAACTACAGGTCCCATGGAAAACTCACCAAGGTTTCGTCAGATTACATTTTCCATATATCACATTAAGAGTCAAATCAGTCCCCATACTACATTCCTGCCTTAATACACGCGTGAAATTATCATCTGGGAAACTTAATAAAACAGTGAATTATTGTTTTATCTAAAAGCACTTTATTATAATTTTCAATAGAAGCCTTTTTTCTATAAGCATTATTTAAATAAGTACAAACTAATAAACAATAAGGGCGACACACTAGAAGCTGACCCGAGCAGCTCGAGTGGCAACAGCTCAAAACAAACAACACTGTATAAAATACTCACAGACACAAAGCAGACCGCCACGAGCAGCAACCCCGCGCTCGGCACCATGTCGCCGCGTGCGACCAGTTCGCGCAGCCCGGCAGCGCGCACTGTGGGGACAGCGCGCTCACGCACCGGGTGACCGCCTCACAATAGGCAGCACATACTCACACAATGCGTGAGGATGATGTCATTACATCATTCACGTAATCTTGTGTCTACCTCTGATTACGGCATTACCAAAACTAACACTGCAGGCACAAAGAACAGAAGAACAAACATGAACAACAACTGTATTACAGAAACAGTTACCTGAAAGAGACCGGGAACCTTGTGTAGCTTTGAGGAAATGCTCCTCGTAGCCTCACACAATGATTCCTGATTAGTATTCAAGCATGCTCTAAAATAAAGGCGTGTTTACCATAACGGTTTGATTAGCTGAACACCACAAAAAAATAAGCGATTAGATCGCATCGAGCAAGAAGTAAAAACTAGTGTATTAACTCGTATCGAGTGGAATATCGCTCTCATTACCAGAGATACGGGTCGCGGGCAGCGCGCCGCCAGTGCGGGCAGAAAGACCACGCCGACGGTCACGATTAACACTATGTAATAGCTACCACGCGGTACACTCCTCGCTCTCTCTGGGAGAGGAGGCTGTTATCTAATCTAGAGAGAGTGAGAGTGCACGACAATGATAGTTCTTCTCAACATCATGACCGCCACGTTCAAGGTTCTCTAAGCGATGTGACTCTCAGAAAACAGGCCTCTGCTGGTCATAAACCTCTCTCCGACTGCACTGAGCTGTCCTCCCGGCCAGTCGGATACACTGCAGGTTTACTTTCACGGTTCATCATCACAATACATACAGTCCATGATCACAGCCTCTCTAACGTCACGCGTCTGACGGCGATCCGCTGCCACATTGATTTATTTACAAACACTAATCTCATAGAGAAACACACCGAGTTCCAGCTACCCGTAGGCTGTGCAGATATAAAGTATTAGTTGCGGACACCTATGGGCGTTGTATCCGATGTCCATGACGTAGGAGCACTGCTCGTGTGACTGCGCCTGCCTATCGTCGGTATAATTGCTGTTCATAACAACACACCTGTCGGTATTCTTCGAAGGTGTACGCAGAAGTGTATACCACCTACTGATATTTTATATTGTGTAGTAAATGAGAGTGACAGACTTTATTTTATGTTACAGAAGGTACTCTATGATTTTCTCCTGAGTCGTGCGTTTACAAATATATAAACTCGCACACGTAAACAAACAGACCCACATCAACTACCTGCAGATCATGCAAATGCTTGTTCCGTGCGGGAACCGAACTCGCAACACGCAAAACAGTAACCATTCGCCTAGCCGAAAGAAAGATCCGATAACACTCCTCGAACTGGGACCTTGAACATAGGACCTTAGGGTCAGCGGGTCAGCAGGCGCGCTAGCCAGCACAAGACAATGTTCATCGGTTTTGTTTCGAATGAATTCGTTGTGTTGCTCCAGCTTTGCCCGCGAGACTTCTGGCGCTGGCTGGCGCGTGTGTGCAGGGCAGGTGCGGTCTACCGCCGCGCCGGTGGAGCCGGTGCTAACTTTGCAAGTGGGCGGGGCCACACTATCACTATCCTCCCATCAATAGTGTTGGCCATCTTGATAGCTAAGTAGATGGAGCGCTGTGCAATATTCAGTAAAACTTGATAATGAATGAGATTATTGTACGTTGTCACGGGTTCATCGTTGATTAACTACTTAATCTATAAACATATTTGATTTTAAAAAACATTTGTAAAGGGGTGCCGTCACAATTAATTTCCAAATATTGCAGTTAAATTAACCACCAGCGGGTTTCAATTTTTCAATTCCATAGCAATATCAAGATTAGGATCCGATAATCATAAATATGATCACCCAAAGGCTGGCTGTACTATATTGAAGTCAGCCGATTCCTATGTGAGTACCCCCCCCACACGTCGCTAGGACCTAATGTCTTCACAATCGACACGCAGCTGCGAAGTGGCCGCTCACACCGTTGTTGTCGGGGGCACCGCTGTGATTAGCAGCTGATACCGATCAGACTCAGTACTGACGCGCACAGCGGTGCGTTGTGCAGGTATCGGGTAGTCACACGCGAGTACTACACACGCAGTACAACAACCTTATTATCATTAAGATAATAAATCAGAGAATATAAAAGTTGTATTTATACAACATATTTATTGTAGTTGTACAAATTAGGTAAATTTTATCATACAATTGCAAAAAGAACACTTACACGCAATTAAACAATAACAAAACAGACTTATATTTTGAATTCATTGCGAAACTGCATCGAACATCGGCTCCGGCGCCCGCCATTACATCTGTGTCGCTGTACGTCGAGTCCGAGCGCCCACAAACACAAACACATCACCGAAACAGTTCACACAATCTCGATAGCGACGCGAGCTACGTCACACTACGACATTATCTTACCGCATCGCCTTGTTGCGCATCCATTACCGTCTGTGTCCGCTTACTGGCGCAAACGGCTCGAAGCCAACGCGCATGTGATGCTGTATAATGAGCAAGTGAAGCGATCGTCGAGGCGCTGCTGAAGAAAACCGCCAATTTGCCGCCGCTGTCTCGCTTTACATATAAACTAGTTCCAGTGAATACATTAAGCTGTTTACTGATTGAATCTGTTGTTTCCTGTTATTGCTCCTCGTTTTAATTGTAGAGACCATCCTTAAATGCTTTGTTCTGGCTCTGCCATGCTTTTGTATGATGAGTACGTTGTCATGTAGGTAAAATATTAGCTAATCAGTGAGTACTGCGGCAGCCATGCTAGATCCATGTAGTACTACGTGCCGATGCAGGAGGAAGGTAAAGGCTCCCATACCATGTGCATCTACAGTGCTAGTGTAGGGTAGGCAGCTTCACCTATAACTAAGCAGGCCGCCACTTGGAGCAGTAGCAGTGCACTCTCCGCGCAACTATTGCAATTTCTTTAGTTGAGTGCCAGAAACTGTTTATTTTATGATTTCAAGAGTACGCTATGCCTGGTAGAGATCTCAGCGTAACATGACACTGGCGGAGCGTCCACGTAGTACGCGCTAATGTTGAGCCCTAAACCTGAAGAGTCCAACATATGCAAGACAGAAGGTGAACTTTATAATAACTAATGTGACTAGCGCTCTACATGACTCGTCAACTGACAGGCACTTCTTAAAAGTCTACTTATCAACTAGCATGTTAACTGATAGTTGAGTAAATCAAGGGAGTTTTAAATTAATAATTTAATATCGTTATTTTTAGTGACTGGAAGAGGCGCACAGAACCCATTCGGTCTCCCGACACTCGCAGTAGCAACGTTGCCACACCGCGCACCGTGACTAAGAGGCGCGCTTAGTTTGTCATTACGTTTTGTACATTTTTCTGATTAAAACTTCTGTAGTTATGTAGTGCGCACACGCAGGCTCGCTCTAATAGAGGTTGTAGTGAACCACTATAATGTTAATGTCTTTAATGTTATACCCGTCATCTCCTCAAAGTCATCATCGAAGCAACTTGTCCTAACAAGTCTCAGTATTGTATTGCGGCAGAAGTGAGTCCTCGCTACAATCTTCAGACATGCTATTGTAAGGGCCTCGCTACACGGGACGACTTAACTTATGAACTCGTCTAGCGCGTCTTTACAACTTGTCTCAAAGTTCAAAGTATGAGCTTGTACATCAAGTGTTTGACATTGAACAATGCTGTCTGTATTGAGACTTGTTAAGTAGCGCGAATAATTGTATTTGAAAGATGTGATCATATTTTCAAGTGGCTATTACGAGTCTGCGAGTGTTGTCTCGGGGCTCTAGTGGTTGCAACCCCGAATACTGACCCTGGTGTCTGATATTTTATCAGAAATTTCACTGCACACCTCTGCCTTCCCTATCGAGGAACACAGACGTGGTGTTGTGTGATTCTTGGCCGAAACATCAGTTAAAGGACAACAGATATAGTAGTAACAATCAGCAACACAATGACGCGGCAGGTGAGGGCCGCAGGTGCGCTACGCGCGCCGCACGCCGCGAGTGTTTGCCGCCGCCGCCATTACGCCGCGCGCGTCAATCAGCGCTTCGTTTGTAAACAGCTTAACATAATTATTGGATGTTGTGGTAATGGTTTATGACAAACTACGTGTTTGCTCATTGCTGTCGCGCTGTTACAGCTATGTTACAGTTCCAGTACATTATAAATCAAAATAACTGAAAAAATAATGTGTTATCCAAGTAAAGGAAATCGCAGCATATTCTGCTTTCTTGTAACTTTTAAGTGGTGGTTTGTTTATTTACATAGTAATACCGTTCCTTCAAGGATTTGGATGACGGGAAGTTGACACAAAAAAGAGAAAAATCAAAATGAAATAAAAAATAGGAAGTCGGCGGCTTCGGTTCTGTTTGTTGTTTTTTATTGCCACCTACTTCCAAAACAAAAGTTATTTTTCACTTTGCAGTATTTTAAGGCCGTTGTCATTTTGTAAAAAAAACTTTTTTTAATTAACTGCAATAGGCGTACAGTTTGTCTGTTAAATCTTAATGAGACACTATTAATATAATAACTTCCGGGAGTCTTACGACAAGATACAGGCTAAAAGCTTTGTAAGCCTTACGACCTGTTAAGCTCAAACAGCAGAATGTGATAGTTTGTTACGACACGATCGCGACAGGTTGGCAGCACTACCGTTGTCAGCGCTGCACGACTACGAACACGTATTGATGTCCGCCGCCAGCCGCCGACCCACGGACACAGCAGAAGTGCCGCTCTTACGCGAACTCCTCTGTGCCAAGCACTAGCGACTGGTTCTTCTGTGCTACGTCGTGTGCACGCTGGGAGTGTCGGACACTCGTGTAGTGACGTCACGCGGTGCGGGCACGTGTCCGCGTGTCTGTGTTATTGTAACACTATGCACTAGCTCCTAGTTTGTGCGTGTCAAGGTGGAGGCAATCAAGTGAACCGGTCTGGCTGATGTATTGTACTTGTATGACTTACTTACTAAAACGATTGTATAGTGGTCATAGCCTCTTTATGAATGTTCCATCGCGTCGCATGGCTCGTATATTTCTACAATGACCTACCTCTAGTGATGCGCATCTGTCACGTTGCCTCAGCGCGCGATGATGGCACTGTGAAGCATTTTACTGATATTATTTTGAGTGACATGTTCAGCTATCAGAATCAAGAAATAGAGAAACTGATTCCAAAAACTAATTATATGGTACGAAACAGTAAAAAATAAAATGTTTTAAACAATAAGATAGTTTTCAAGCAGTCTGATGGCTGAGTCTTATTTCACTTCATTGTGCACCTTGCCGGCGACTGCATCAGACTGCTTGACTTTATTGTTTTGAACTTTTTGACAGGTTGATTGGTTGTATTTTTTTTTCTATACGTAATAGTGTTTTCCAGCAACACAGTTCCACTTCATTTCCTCCATTTTGTTCCATTTCATCTAGCTTAGAAGCAAAACAACAAGCAATCACCTTTCCATATAATAAGCGCAGCGGGTCGCATCGACGCCGATGACATTAACCTGAGAGCTGATAGCATTGGGGGCAATCTGCGCGACACCAAACGAAGCCGTAGCACGTAGCACGGAGCGCGTGGCCGTGTAGCGCCGCTCCCGTCACGATAGTGTATGCTAAGTATGCGCGCGGCACACATTACATGGAAAACATGCTTATGTTGATACGCGTAATGGGGATCTCTACTATTTAAGATATGTTTATGAGACTTCGTAATATATCCTTATTTACATTGTTCAACGTAACGGACTGAAAACACATCACAAAGAAGAATGTCTGAACTTTGTAATATTTTGTTTAAATTTTTATTTGTGTTTTTATATTTTTCTTTTTAAGTATTGAGTCATTAATTACTGTAATTGGTAACTGTGACCTGTGGTAATTAAAGTAAAATAAATAAATACATTTGTGTTTCGTGAGAATGATTTACTTACTAGCTTAAGAAAATAAATTATACAGGTAGTGGCACAGTTGCGGAAGTCCAACCTCAGTCTGCTGCTGTTGCTGCTATCTATCGACTGAAGAATGTTGTCAAGTGAACGAGCAACAGTACCATCAATAGCAATGTACAAACTACAAGCAATCACCAATCCACTTACTAATATATACAGGCGGCCCAGTTGCGAAAATGTTGGAAGCCTCTCTTCTAACGCTTCCTGAAACACCCCCATGTATGTCCTACGATTTTTTGTGGTGACATAGAGAGCTCATATTGTATTGAAAACTTGATGAAAGATTATTGTTATTCATTTTCATCAGCTTTCACCTGAACACTCCAGCTTCAATTGCACCGGATAATGTCCTGTAAAACGCTGGTTATTTGTATTGTTTTGGAAAGCTTGGGGTCCGTTGAAGTTTTTGAATCTAGTTCGAGGTACTTGCCACCCGTCTTTGGTTTGTTTTTGAGTGGATGAAAAATCTGGAACGAATTTTATCGAAAATATTTGAACTTAATTTTAGTCACTCTGCAGGAACAGTTATTTTTTTATCGTTCGTAGACCACAAGCTAATGGTTTATTAAAAAATAATGGAAAAAAAAATGCGACCCAAAAAGAGAAAATCACCAAGATTAGCCAGGCTAGAACTCCCAAGAAAAAATTAAAAATCGTCTAGCTCCTAAACCATAAACAACCGTAGAACATACATGGGGGAGCTTCGGGCAGCCCAAGAAGAGCGCCTTTCAAAATATCTTGCATTTGGTAAAAGGATTTCGTATCATTATGTTGTAATTTCCTGCGTACCTACCTACTTGGAAAACTACAATTTTTACAAAAACAACATACCATCACGCCTGTATTCCCACGCCTGTATTATGTAAGGGTTAGGCAGAGGTGTACCAATGTACACCCACAGTTCGCCGGTATGTTTAGGTCCCATGTAATAGGGGGCGAGCCTATTGCCATTAACCGGGCACCAATCCTAACTCCGAGCTGCTACTGAGAATTTCTTAGAAAAACCCAATAACACTTTGCTCGACCTGGGAATCGAACCCAAGACCTCTAGCGTGGCAGGTGGTGGTGGTCTACAACTACTTTTCATTTTCATTCATTTTCATCCTACGTCGCATCGTCTTCCTTCATTGTCTATGGTCACGTACGGGACCCCGTTCTCATAACGTCGAGCAATACTTTTCATCTTGACGCGAATGACTCTTCTGACGTGTAACATCTTTTTGGATTATCGTCTTTGTTAACTTTATTACTAACAACAACTATTTCTGACTTGTATTTAACGCATTCTCTTAGTGGCTTCTAGACTGATATTCTCTTAAAATTCGTTACATAATTACAGTTAACTTGCGACGAACTATCCGCACTCAATCACCAGAATGGCTCAATTATGTAGCTTCGTTGCCAAATGGTACGTTAAACCTTCACATTTGTGCAGCAATCAGCAGAGCGGCAGATAGGAAGGTTTGAGGACTAGAACAGTAACCAGAAATAAGAAGTGTCTTTTTTTTTTTTTTTTTTTTTTTAAAAAAACGTTGCCTCACACTAGGAATTTCTCCTGTATCGTGGGTGCGTTTACAAACATATAAACTCACATACACAAACAGCCAGACCCGGAACAACTATCTGTAGGTCATACAGATATTTGTTCCGTGGGGGAATCGAACCCGCGACACGCAGCGCAGCAGTCGATCGCCCGGCCCTAACAACCCTATTCTAATCGAACTGTTAGACGCTGTTAGTATGGTCAAATCTCTTCAGCGACAGTCACACTGCGGTTTGTATTGGTCGAAAATAATAAAAACATATTTACATTAGACTTTATACTTTACAGTACACTCACCAAGAATTGATTTAAGTACAAGTATTATACAAGTTCCTATAATACTTGTATTATTATACAAGTAAGTATTATACAAGTTGTATTATACAAGTTTACAACAGCATCACAATGTACCGACTTCTTCAGCCAAACATTTTTCAAGAACGCACTTAACATAAAACTTTACAAGTCATTTTCAACTCTATTTTTTTCGATGTAAAGTACATAAATATCAATTATTGTTATACAATCGAAATTGGCGTCTCTCAGAGGAAATATTTACTCGACGTAATAAAATTGTCGTCATTGAATAGAGTTCCTTTGAAACGTTTCGTGAATTAATATTAAACAGCGTCGGCATGACGCCTCCAATCTATTGTGATTGACGGAGAGCGCATTGTGCTCAACAAATGGTTCGCAGCCACGCCCGCGTCACACTGTCACCGGCAGGCGCTGAACCAGCACTTGCTTCGGCTTCGTCATTTCAATTCATGATAAAATGTCTGTATTGTTTAAAAGTAGGATGCCTTTATATTTTTTATTGTCATAACAAATCATTTGACCAAACGTTTATTTATTACAGATTGTTTGCTGTAATAAATCATTAGATTAAAGACTAAATGCCTAAATGAGATTATCCTTGATGATATTCTGCCAAGTGCACTACTTGGCAGATTGTACTGAAATCATTCTAAACATTGCATTTGTGTAAAAAAGGCAGCTAAAATTTGTTTGGGGAGTGAAATTTCGGCCAAATGTTTTTGTCAAAACGACAGGAACCCTAGTAAAAGCCAATGGTGCCATCTTCGTGAACATGTGAAACAAATTTTTAAAGATTTAAATGCAATGTGGTGTGTCAGGAAATAATTTATAAATCGGAGTAGCGCGCTTACACCGACACTACTAGATAGCAGAAGAGCTGTGCGACCGCAGGAAGTAAACCTTCCTCTGTGACATAGCTATAAGAGACGAGCGCTCTCTTTTCCCTCTCGTTACATTTTGTATCTGTTTTTATTGATTTTTCTGTTTTTAATGACAAACTTTTGAGAAGTTGACCTTAAAGAATTACGCAGTATTTGTTCAAAGACTTGTTGAGCACAGTGGCTGGAAAGATTAGAGGATTCGCAATAATCGGAGTTAATTTTACTTTAACCATACTAAAGAAGTAAGAGTTACTTTAATGACCAAACGAGAAAAGCTCAAGAATTTAGAAAACGTAGAACGCAAGAGCGAGCTCTTCATGTTCCATGTAACCCCCACCCTGCCCGGGACCGCGCTCGCCCTGTTTTTTTTTGTTTCTTTAAAAATAAAACCTTGCCCCACACTAGGAATTTCTCCTGTAGGTGTCATGGGCGCGTTTACAAACATATAAACTCACATACACAAACAGCCAGACCTGGAACAACTATCTATAGGTCATACAAATATTTGTTACGTACGGGAATCGAACCTGCGACACGCAGCGCAGCAGTCGATCGCTCGGCCACTGCGCCAAACGTGTCGTCAAAATAAATAAGTTTAAAATCATAACTTGCGTAAACGATTCTATAATAAATTGCACATTTTCCATCACCACAACATTATTTAATTCAACCGGCAGCGGATGGCCACAGAAGTAATGGCGACACCTAACTAGCTAACGTCCTCCCCGCAGTGGCCGGGCGGAGGTGCCGAGCTGCACACGTCTCCACGCGCGGAGATGATGCGAATGCATTAAACCAAACTGTGTCGAACACATCACCGCGCCAACAGGGCTGCCACAGCGCCGCCACCTCAGCTATCAGTGAGCTATGCAAGTTTTGTAATCACTTGGTTTCCAAAATAGTTATCTTCGAACACTAATACAATGATACTGCAGACTTCTAGCTGTAAAGCTGCTGTCAAACTCATATAATCACCCTGTTTGTGTTCCGCATTGCATTCGCGGCCGACCGAATTATGTTAGTTGCTTGCTTGCCATATTATAAAATGTGTTTTATTATTTAAACGTCTTAAGAACAATATAGAATGATGGACATTATAACCACTCATTCATAAGCAGAATTACGATACGAGAAGGCCCCCGCCGTGCATCACGTGCACCGTCACCGCTACTTGACGTTCTTGCGCCGCGCCGGGGGAGCCCGCCTGCAGGCAGCCCTGTCGCACCGCCAGTGCGGGGGCCGCACGCCCCACAAATTGAAACGCCACGATTGCTCATTAATGCAGAGATGCCGACGTCATCACCAGCTCAGCATCCTTACGTGGAGCGCATTGCTTCGGTACGATTGCTTAGTTCTTTTAGGTAACAAGAAAGTTGTGGTAAATAGTTACAACGAGTTTCCTGTGAGAATTGGTTGGATGGCTGTAGACAAAAAAGGATTATAGAAAGTTACGTCGTAATGCCCCACTGGTCAAGGCGCTCGCCTCTCGCGCACGAGGTGTCGAGACTTTTTTAATATCTACATTATAAGTTTATTTTGGACGACACCGACATCGGTGAAGGAAACAAATACATTGGGCGTCAACCTCGACTTACATACGACGACGTGAGCAAGCGTGGCGATCGACGCCCGCGCCGCCTCTGCATGGGAAGAGGCCTCTGTCCGGCAGTGGAACAATAATAGGCTGATATTATTGTTACAAGTATTGAATGCATTCACTGTCATCTAACTGAACTCAACTCATATAAAACATGTTCACAAAGTACGCGCACATTCACGACCATGGTTCCCTCAGTGAACCCCGGCTAGATTTATGCAAACGTGAAAAATGATAGCTAAGAATAACATAATATTGTTTTCATTAAATAGTACATTATTTGAAGTAAGTTCTCACCAGGGCACTATAAAGCACGGAATAGTTTTGTTGTAAAGCTCTCAACTAGTTCGAACGATTGAACAAAGTGTTGTAATAAACACTTTATTGTGAGTGACAAGCTCTTACATTATATTAATGTAAAATGTAGTTTGTTTTGAAATAAGATGATTATTGTAAGCGCGCGGGTCTCCGCCATTCCCTATCGTCAGTTGTTAACCTCAGATAACGACGCTTTAAACGCTCCGAAACACGTAGCGCTCTTGTCGTCCTGTAATAACGCTACGAGATTGCTACGCTGTAGCAACTCCCTAATTATAAAATACGAATTGCATGCACCCAACTTATTGGCGGACACTGTCTATTGCTAACAGCAAAAGTCTTTTTGTTGATCTACAAATACGCTACGCTCTATACGCTCGTAGCTATATATACCTACCAAATAGTGCTCAAACCGTGTCTCACATTATATTGCTTCAAGCTGCAGTATCGTAATGCAAGGTTGAAGCAAATAAATGATATCTAATAATCGCTGCATTACGAACACAAGCTAGCTCACGAGCACATGGCGCTCTGGATGCGGGGCAAACAACCGCGCACTGAGCCTCTCCGTGGCGGAGAACTAACCGCAACTGCCACGCAACCGCCACGCTGCGCTCACGCCTCTCAATTGAATTCCGAATTGTCAGACGCCTTCAGTTTATATCAGATAATTGAAATAAGCGAAGCTTTGCAAGTCACTGCTGCTTACACTTTCTACTGAACATAAAATCGGCGAACTGGAAGGTACAGGCACAAGTAAGGAGCGCCACCGCAAGCCCTCTAGTACCGTACGCGATACGAAACAGACTCACTACACGCCGCTACCGCGCAAATCTGTTCCTGAATAATTCATACACACCGGTTACGGGCAGGTCTCGCATTGTCCGCCAAGATCCGCAGCTTTTGTGCGCACTGGCTGGCCATTGTGCATCCTGCCGAACGCCGGACAATGCAGGTAACTCCAAAAATGTTAATTAAAGCAGCACATTTCGGTTGCTGTTGAGAGTCCCCGGGGGACGCAAGGGCGCAGGGGCGCAGGGGGGACCTCGGGACATTTATTTCATTGAAGATAAAAAAATCAAGTTGTTTCTATTAGAAAGCTTTCGTGTGAGCTCTGCTCGCTCGCCAGAGGACAACGCGCGACACGAGACTCCGCTACTCACTCACATTGTTGTTATTCCTCAAACGATTTCAATTTCCCCAAAAACAAAGTATTCAATAAACCGGCTTCAAGTGCGCTATGGATCTTCTGCTGAACTGTTACAAGCTTGGGACTGTTCGTGTCTCAAACGTTTCCTCTCAAGCGGAACATTTAATTTGTAAAGTGTTCAATCATTTCTTCGCTATTGATGAGCGCTCAATGGGGGGTGAAATCACCCGCTTCTAAGGGTAAGTGCGGTGATTTGCGTGGAAGTGCTGCCATCTAGCGGGCGATGGTTATGTAAATAACGTGTGCGCCATTATATGGCTCGGCGTTGTATTGTATGTGAACATACAACCCGCACTATACAGAGGTACTTTGAAAAAAAAATATTATATGGTGGTCCGTGCAGCGTGATCAGCGAATAAGCGCTATATCCATTTTGAATATCCCATCATACCTACAGTAGCTTATCTCTGCTGAGCCCACACAGGGCACACAGCTGCTGTGCTGCACGAAACTAACGTCGGGCAGAGAGCCGTGCAATCACATAACTGCAGCACAATACAGCGGTGGTGAGGAGCTAGTGCCCCGGTCACTAGACACTCCGCACGAAACTAACGTAATGTCACAACGTGTACCACGTGATCGTCCGGCGGCGTGTCGCAGGCAAGGGGAGCCGCGGTGCTCGTGCTTCCTTACAAACTTAATGACAACACTGTATAAAACATTCCAAATAATTGGCTTAAAATATTTGTTGGCTGAGGTACGCAAATAACAATGATCTCTTAGTCGCGCGCCGCGCTCTAGCGGAGGTGGTGGGGGGTAATCAATTAGAAATAAATATCTGCTGTTTGAATTAGTAGCGCCCGGGAGAGGCCAGGGGTGCGCAGGGGAGGCGGGACGACTCAAAAAAATGATACTGATGAAATACGAATGATCAGTTGACGCGCACGCCTATGTGATTTTTAACATGTCAATTCAAAGGTAGGTATAAACCAACTTTCTAAGGCCAACTTCGACATCACTGGCATCGGAGAAGGAAAACGTCGACGACGAAATCATAAATTAATTAATAATTAATAAAAATCTGAAATGCTCGTGCCTTCTCTGTATAAGAAGAGGCCTTTACCCTGCAGTAGGACAATAAAAAGCCTTTTTATTGTTCTACCAAGTAACTGTTGAGTGCAATGAGCTAAGCCTTGAAGTAAGTTACCTGTGTGGCTCATTGCTCGAAACGGGAAGATGAGGCACTCGGTACAAATGTATGTGTGTTCTCACTTGATAAGTCTACTATTTACTAACTTACAGATAAGCAAATATCTGTATTTTTTAGAGTTCCGGACCTCGAAAAAAAAACGGAACCCATATAAGATCACTTTGTTGTCCATCCGTCTGTCTGGCTGTCTGTCCGTCAAGATCGTTTATTTCGGGAATGCGTGAAGGTATCAAGTTTAAATTTAAACTATGTACTCAGTTCTGCGGTCCCATGAAGTTGCGAAAAAAGAAGATATGGCCGTTTATTCGACAAAAAACGAATATTTCGACACTCTCAAGGGAATCAAAACCCGTAGGGTACTTCCCGATGTCCTGGAACTACGAAATTTGGCAAGTAACATCGTTATAGACCACAAGTACAAGAAAACATACGTGAGCACAAAGGTCAAGTCAATTTTTCGGTCTTTGGGTTCCTTTCGGGGTTCCTCGGGGCGCCGACGCTACACGCGGTCCGCCTGACGGACCAATCGCGTGCAGCGCGCAAACACTCAAAAAGGAACCCGAAATGCCGAAAACTAACCCGACCCTCGTGCCCACGACTCGTGGCGGCTAACATAGCAGACACAATACATAGAATTGTAAAATACCTTCTTGGAAAAAAAACAAAGTAAAGACTATTTTAGGTTATGAAAGAAGTAAGTGCAAAGAGTCTTTCTTAACTTATTCACACTAGTGTAAAAAAGATCGATGTCAACGTCACGGCAAGTCGAACCGTATACACGACTCGCCCTAATCATGTACGAGTTTTGTCTATACTTAATATTATAATTATAATGTACTATTTATGTATTTATTTTAATAAACTATTTATATAATTCTGTAATTTATATTGATCCTACGTACGGAACCCTCTGTGAAGGTCGGGTGTGTAAGGTGGGTGGTGGTTTAAAGTGTAATGAAATATGATATATACTGCTACATGACAATATAACACTTTTATTCACGAAAAAACTCTTCTACATTATTATTATTTTCGGTTTGACTTTCTCGCGGGTTTGCATCTGTCAAAATATGCACTTGTTGCTGCTGTTCCTGGCTATTAGCTTGATTAAAGAATATCCTACCTCTAGTTCCACGGTTGGATGCACCACGGCCGCGAGATCTCCATCCACTGCGCCCTGTTTGCGATATTTGATTATCCCTCCGTTCCGACGGTAGATTTGCTTGACCGCGTCCTCGCGGCACCCCCTTACCTCGGGAATTCCTATATTGGTAGTAGTTGTTATTCCGACGCATAAATAATATATCACCTGAAGTAGACGGTGTTGAAACTTCCTCATCGATAGCTGATGGTATAGCATCACTTAAAGATGTAAATTGTCGCGCTGCGATTATTGTGCTTAGTCCACGATTTCTCAATCCGTCGGCAAAACTTTTAATGGCCAATTTTTCGTTTAAAGGCTTCAATATACCTAAATTAGACTCATTGCCTTCCGATTGGGAAATCGTCAAGTCAACAAACAAATCAGTTATCTTAATCAGTCATCTATAGTAAGATCGTTTTGTTTCAAATTGTACAATTTGTGTTGTAGAGCCGTAGCCGATTTGTTAGGTAACAGGATTGTTTTCATTGCCTTGACGAACTCATTTACACTGTCATAGTTTGTATTGAGTTTCAGTTCAGCAGACTGTGAAAGTCGGCTTTTTAAAACCAAATGTATTAATTTAATTTGACCATCTGGGTCAAGTTCCGTTAGATAGTATTCTATCCCGTCGATAAGCTGTTTTGTATTTGTGCCGTCGTCGTTTAAAACTGGTAATAAGCTCAAGGCAATCTTTAAATCAAACTTTGCCATATTTAGTTCTAATACCTTACCTTATACCGATTCTTCAGTCGATGATGAATTATTACACAAATCTAAAATATTGTCATTCAAGCTAACAAAATCCCTGCTTAATGTATCAAAATTATATAATTCCTGGTCTCTTAATCCACGTTTTAGAAAACTTAAATGTTCTAATCTCTCATTGAAAGGACTCTGTAAATTATCGGCCTCTTTTAACTTTCTCAAAACAATTTCACCTCTTCGTCTACTTGGCCCTATTTTTATTAAATACTAGCTGTTGCCCGCGCCTTCGTCTGCGTTTCGGTCGTTTCTGGTAAAAAAAAGTAGCCTATGTCCTTCCTCACGGTTCAGTGGTTTTGATGTAACAGACAAATTAACTTTCATATTTTAGTAGGGAAATATAATATGTCAATCTACAATACTGTTGAAAAATATCGCAATACGGAACCGCACAATATTATTGTTAATAGCTGTGCCCGCGACTCCGTCAGCGTGTAGTAAGAGTAGACAAATATAATCAGAAAGCTTCGAACTAATAAGCTATCGGGAGTTACACGTGATATTGTGAGTAAACCATAAAACATAGACATATGTTGTTGTGGGATATTTTTTATATAATTTTAAGGAGAACATTTTCGTCATACATGATTTCTGTGTAGCTTTAACCATTAAGTTTGCACACGCGACGGAAGCTTAAAAAATGGAATAACTTCTCCCGTTTTCCCAACATTTCCCTTCACTGCTCTGCTCCTATTGATTGTAGCGTGATGAAAAGTATACTATAACCAACTCAGGAGTATGACAATAATTGTACCAAGTTTCGTAAAAATCCGTCGAGTAGTTTTTGTTTCTATAACGGTTATACAGACAGACAGACAGACAGACAAAAATTTTACTGATTGCATTTTTGGCATCAGTATCGATCCCTAATCACCCCCTTTTTTTTTGTTTTGGTGGGTGGGAAATCATCAAATAACTTCTCCCGCCCTGGGCGGGGCGGGAGGGAGTGTCAGACTTTTGCTGACTAAAACTAACCCATGTTCCTTCTCGTGCCCTTTGCGTTCCGGGGGCGCGGTATCTCTTGCGAACAACCCGCAGCCCCGGCCTAATCATCCCCTGATAGTTATTTTAGAAATATATTTCATGTACAGAATTGACCTCTCTACAGATTTATTATAAGTATAGATAGATGTTCTTAGCTCACCAAGGTCGTTGTATAACTTTAATAACTCCTTGTACATAACTGCTCATAATTACACCTAAACCGCGATTATGATTACACTGCTGAGGCACGCGTACCCTGTCCGTATTAGAATTGCCGCACTTTTACATATTTTATTAGGACACAGAACTCACAAGAACACTTGCCGAATTCTATAACTTGTAACACGCCTCTGTGTTGTCAGGGACCCTTGTTGGAAGCACGGACCCGACATTCGTCGCTTGCAGACATCCCACAAGCACTGCCACGGTACCTTCTGGATCGATCTGAAGAACGCCTTATTTCATATTTCATATTTATTTATTTGCATACCATAATATGCATAAAAGATGTAACAAAAAGCTTACAGCTAAAGTACAGTTATGGACCCTGTTAGGGCACAGCAACATGGTATTAAACTAAAAATTAAAATTTATAAAATAAAAATTAAAAATAACAAAACTCTTATAAAATTTTGTAAACTTATGTACCTATTAAAATGTATTGTTAGTAGTTACTTATAACTCTATTGAGATCATTTATTTTTATTAATATAAATAAAGATGTTAAATTAAAGGATTATGGATTGTTAGGACTTAGGATATGTCTATTGTGTTGTATTGTGTTATTTGCTCTCGCGTCCAAGATTCATGACATCTTTGTAAATTTTGTACATGAGGCACAGTGTACCGAGGAATAAAATCGTGCAAATAATTGTGAACACGATACTTATGGTCGACAAATCCTTTGAGTTGCACATGATTGAAAGTCACTTTTGATATATTTCTCACTTAAACAGCTGCCGAGCAGAGCAAAGTATACACTAATCGCGCTCATGATTCAGGCTCTATTTAGTGGCAGGGTCGCCATGTAAAGGTCGGGTGTCAGATTGAATGAAACATCACAAGATTTGGTACAAGACTGTCTTTAATTATGTTATTACACGAGATATGTATGAGTTGTACACATATAAATAATATACTACATCACACCTCAGTGGGCGACACCTTGAGACTGGTCCGGATTTTTATTTCTAGAAGCGAAAGTGGGCAGCGATATTAGTCCAGGCGCAGAAAGCCCAGGTTTGTGCTAGAAGCAAACTTTTATAGTAGACTGAGTGAACAGCCTGAGATAACAGTAGCGACACTAGTGCTGTCTCAGGCTGTGCGGACGGCGGCAGCCGGGCGGGCGACGGCGCGGCCGTGGACGTCCAGACGACGTTCCGACGAGTAGTGTCGCTAGCGGCCGACACAAACAGCTGCAGCAGTCAGTGTCTGCTCAGTACTAGCACCACACTCATTCCGGTTATTGTTTTTCTTCTGAAGTACTTACAACGTGTGCTATGCGCTGGTGCCATAGAGCCCGTCTTTGAGTTGCACCGGAATGTGTCCATTTAAAACTCAAAGAAAAGGAATTTGTTTAGACATAATTGTAAACGTTTGAGAAGTCACATCAATGTCTAAAAGCGAAAAGCTCTCTGCCTATCCTCCAGGGTGGCGCGGCGACGTGGTGCACTCTACTCGGCATATCTCGGCACTCCACCCCGCTGTCAACTCGCATTCAATGCTTAATGCACGCAAACTCCCAGAGAGCGCGCGTCAACGTCGCGCGTCTGCCGCGGCCGCGTCACGCTAAAACGTTTGTCGTGTCGCGATACTGCGTCGATCCAAGTTTACCATTCTATTGAAGGCGCGTATTTTTGAGCAGAACACAGGATTCCAATATATTGTAGACAGCTGCTTAACATTGCAAAGTTATACAGCGCAATGGTTTCCAGTAAATAGGCGACTTCACTTCAACCCGCATTTATCTGTTACGCGACTGTGTTTACTCGACTACGCCAAAGCCAGGTTGTGATTTTGGCAGGCTGTATAATATGTCTGAATGTTCAGATGTTCGTCCATACGCTGAGATGGGGACCTTTCCTAATTATTTCTATTTTTGTATATTTTTGGTTGTCGCCGGGTTTCAGTTTTGTAATAACATGATGTGATGATAATGCTGCATGGTTGTTCTCGCGACCTGTCTGTGCACCGCTAAAGAAGCCGATTGTTTAGCTAATTGTCTAAATTGGAGCGTTCTCTGGAAGCTCCCCGTGGTCTAATGCACTCAATGCAGACTACTGAAGGCTCAGCCGCCGCCCGCTATACTAAGGAAGCTTGTGTCACTGCCGCAGCGTATCTCACTGCTCGCTCATCTCGTGTTACAGTAGGTAATATTGTTTTAAACAAAATAAAACAAATATTCCAATGTTTTATTTATGAAATAATTCCGTTGAAAAGGCTGTACAAAAACATTGTATGTATGTTGTATGTATGTTGAAACCCTCACAATTAAATTGAAATGAAACACAGCGACTAATGATGACAAACTCGAATTTCTGCGAACTTGATATAAATATTTCGTGTATCAAAATGAAATCGAATCTACAACAGGTCTATGTGGGCGTGTGTGGTACCTACTGCACGACAACTGTAGTTGTTGTTGATAGCTACTGTTGTTCTTCGTATTAGTGACGTGTTGAATGGTACACACTGTATGAGAATGCCACTATTTACACAACCGGGCCGTACTTTACTTTTGGAACGTGTTAAAAGATCCAGTACTGCTGACGACTCGTCAACAACTGACGCGCCCTGCGGAGGCCGGCCATGCCGCGCTTGCCGCTAGATAATACGTTATCGCTCTCAAGCTTGGTCATTCAACCGACCAATCACGTGACCTGGTGAGTTCCATCGGTACTCCTATTCTTCTAAATAGTGATTTTAAAGCATATTAAATAGTATTCCATTAATTTTCCTGAAAATTGAGCAGAAATATTTTTTAAAATAATATGAGGAGGAATAAAAATAATGAACTAGAGGTGTAATATGTAGGTGTAATTACAACGAAATGTTTCTTTTATGGGAAATAAGTGGAGTCGCCGCAAAGCGTTTCACGCGCGTAGTCGTTAAAACAGCCCACCGAGCGTTAACGAGCGCTGCGGACGCAGGCTTGTCGGTCGCACGACACACGAACGCCGCGGACGCAGGCTCCTCGGTCGCACGACAGACGAGCGGCGCGGAAGCAGGCTCCTCGGTCGCACGACCCACGAGCGCCTCGGATGCAGGCTCCTCGGTCGCACGACAGACGAGTGGCGCGGACGCAGGCTCCTCGGTCGCCCGACCCACGAGCGCCTCGGATGCACGCTCCTCGGTCGCCCGACATAGGAGCGGCGCGGACGCAGGCTCCTCGGTCGCACGACACACGAGCGAAGCGGAAAAAAAGGTGTTTTTATCGCCTAATAGTTTCCAATATAGGATTACTTGTTGCTCCACAGCAACCTGTGTCATTGAGCTGCGAGTGGCGACAGTGTACTCGCGCGCTCCAGCACAGTGCTCGCAGCGCACTCGACGCGTGCTCGACTACCGGCGACCGACTAGCAGCACTAGTGTAAACAGATGTTAGAGAGAGCTTTTCAACAGGCCAACTTACTGGTCGTTGAAATACAGACGCATTTCACTCAGCGCTGTTTGTTGGACGTGTATGCTTGGTGTATTCTTAAATCTAAAGAGATTTGTGCTGCTATCTACTCGTGGCTCTCTCAAGTTGCTTCACAGAGCATGTTTTGAATCTGAAATGGGTTTTTGTTACGATCCAACCGCAAGTGCCATTTAGGCGGCGTATTGCGAGCACATTGTCATCGACCGGCCACTACGCCACACTGCTACTGACAAATTCCCAATCAAACAATCCAATCACCTCTGCCGTGGACTGAACCTCTCAAATCAAATCCATCTTTATTTGTGAACATAAGTACAAAAAGGTGTTATTTATACATTTTAGCTGATCTGTATGTGCGGCCAATAATCAGCATACAAATATAATACTAGTAAGCAGTTTATTTTTACTATCATAATTAATAAAGACTCCTTGACTGCTAAGGCGGTGACACACACGGACACACAGCTCCGCGCGCACAGTGAATAGCAGTGCGAGTACCGCTACTGGAAGTGGCTTTAACTTGCACCTCACCTCCTCCGAATGTTAGCTGTTTAAAGTTGTTACTATCGCTAATTAGTTGACGTGTCTGTGCGAACATAAGTACGCGCCTGCTCCAGGAGGTCAGATCGCCTCGACGTCACTCCCAACAATCGAAATGATTAAGGTGATGTGCAGCGTCCGCTGTCCAGCCAGTAGCTGCGCGCTACTGATTCACCGTAGTCATTAGTACTGCACGCGCTCTCTATACAACACACGTGTGTACTTCATTTTATTGTAATGTACAATAGTGGGACGCGTGTCCGCGAGCACCGCGCCGCCGCTCATTAGCAGCCCCCGGGCGCTCGCCGCCACACACACACCGCTGGACTGACACAGAAGTATAACTTTCTGCTACTTTCCGTGTCTCGGATGTCACTGAACCTGTCGGTCGGGCCCTCGTGTCGTCCAAGTTGTCGAAGTAACGCAGAATAGTTTGGGATCTGTTGAAAGCAATAGACTCGCCTCTATATTCAAATGGCTCATAACTGACGGAATATGGATTTATAAATCAATTCTGAGCATCTTTTTGAACGATACTGCCTTGCCGTGTGTTTTTTGATATTTACATTTTTATTTTACACATATCACACACATCCCGTCACGCTTGTATTCTCCAAGGGTTAGGCAGAGGTGTAACAATGTACACCCACAGTTCGCCAGTATGTTTAGGCCCCATATAATAGGGAGCGAGCCTATTGCCGGGCACCCGGCACAACCGGGCACAAATCGTAACTCCGAGCTGCTACTGAGAATTTTATAGAAAAACCTAATCACACTTTTTGCTTCACCTGGAAATCGAAGCCAGGACTTCTAGCGTAGCAGTCGCGTTAAGGACCACTAGGCTAATAAGGCAGTTACTTTTATTTTACTATTCTGATTATTCCCGTAGTTTTCATACCATGTATTGTGGACCTACTGTCCTTGCATTTTAGCACCGTTACGACACGAAACACTGTGCAAACAAAAACATAACGTAATTATACAACATTATAGTTTAGAATGTATATAGAGACGCTGACGGACGGTGGTATGCCGTGTTATTAATTAAATTGAATCAACGCTACGGCGTAGCGGCGCAACTTAGCCGTGCGCTACGAGTGCTACGGAGGTACGCTACAAATAATTGAAGTCCGTAAGTACTGTAAGATTATTTTGGTCTTTTACGTAGGCACGTAGCTCCCGGTTTAAATTAGAATACAAATAGAAAAAAGTGTAATAGCCTGCTGACTCCCTCGTCGGCTGAGGGCAGGAGCTGGCGCCTGCCTACCTTTAGTGCGGCTCGTGCACGCGCCCGCGCAGTCGCGCCGCGTACACAGGGACAGAGACACCGCACACCGCTGTCATACACGCTTTCCGTTCATCTAACAAAAGTAATATTGAACAATTATTGAATTATTTTTGGGGGAACAGCTTCTCTATTTGTCATAAGTTTTATTTGTAAAACTTACAGCTAGTTACAAAAGTAAGATTATGTTAGAAACAAAATGAAGGCCATCTATACACCACTATTTTTTAATTAGTACAAAAAAATGGGGCTCTATCTGTACCCGTTACTGATCATATTTGTGTAGTCAAAAGTAAAAAAAACTAAATTCAAAAATTGTCCACGAAATTTTGTCATAATTGGTAAATTCGTAATGGAATTAATCATTCATAACCATTGCTACTACAAAATACTACGCGTAGTGCTAATTTATAAGCGGAAATGCGAGCACGCTTTTTAAAAAAATATTTCCATAAATTGAGTGACATTTTGGGATACAAACAACTCAATAAAAAATATTTATAAACAGCAAAGTTATTAGAACTTTGCTGTTTATAAATATTTTTTATTGAGACGTTACATATAATAACAAGACCTTCTATATTAAGCCCTCTAAGTATTTGTACTAATTAAAAATTAGTGGTGTATACTGCGTGATGACATTAACATTAAAATAGTTGTTCCCGTTCACGAGCTATGAGCAGCGACTGCCTAGCTCCCCGCGTACAGCGTGATGACCTGCGGACTGACCCGTCGCCAGTCCGCGACAACGTTATTGTGTCACAGCAATATAAGCTATAACGCTTACCCCCATCACTAGTAGCGAGATAATGGTATAGCTTAGGTGTGGAATACGTTTAAAGTGACTAATACAATAGTACAGTAATTGTTGTGTGAAGCTAGGTCATATACACAGACGGACAAACAGACAACAACTCCTCAAAGGTTATAGTTTTGGCGTGAGTCCGCACAGCTCCTAGTAATAACTTTTCCTAAAGTATTCAATGTGCAGTGTTACCTTCGCCACAGTTTTATCACAACTATGTACATACAGTAACATATAGATGACGTGTCCGCGCTCGCGGAAACGGTTTTATGTTTATTTAACACCGCGAGCTAGTTCTATACGAGCGATTAGTTCAGCGGTGAGCATCTCACGCGCCACGTGCCCACAAGTCACTCCGGTACACATTCAGCGTACAGGACCCTCTGCCCACTCGTTTACTAACGTCCAGTGTGTTGTCACCCACGTGTGTTTCACACATTTTGAATGAAAAATGTTGTTTAATTAGTGGAATCAGCGCTCAAGTAGACTGATCCTACAGTCGGCGCATCGTCGAGGAGTGCGCCGGCGCAGACATGCAATGCTTAGTGCTGCTCGTGGTGACGCTCGCCGGGGGGTGCCAGGGGGACAGCGGCGGACGTAAGTATTTCTATTGTTGTTATATAACATGAACGTGGTGTTGTTCGCTAGTGGTTACATGTGGTGCGCGCCGCGTCCACAGCACCGCCGGCGGAGGCGCGCCACGCCGCCGCGTTGCGCCGCCAGCTGATGCGCGACAACTACGACTACCAGCACTCCGGCGCCGAGCAGGCGCGCCCGACCGCGCTCTCCACGGTATGTTGCTCACCAGCTCTGCTGCTCACGCGCACGCTACGACTACAGCTTATATCCTCTAGTGTTGTTTCAAATATTTTTCTTCTTTATGACATTTGCAGAAGCTGAACTATCAGAGAGCTGAAACCGACCACTTGTCGCGAGCTTCGGAGCTCTCGCAGGCGAACAGCAAACCGTTCAGCTCAGAACGTGGCTACCAACGTGCTCAGCATGAGCGGGAGCGTCAACAGGAGCAGTGGGAGGGAGACGGACACAGTGGCGCACACGACCAACCTGCCCACAGTGCGCAGCGTAGCACAGAGGGAAAGCCGCGCGAGCAAAGTGAACAGCAAGAGCAGCCGCACACGCAGCGCTTAGTGGACAGCGCCGAGTCACAGCTGCAAGACAAGCGGCTCAGTGACCAACGCAGTCATTACAACGAGCAATACGGTCAAGATGGCGAGAGTGATTCAAGGAACAACGAAAGACAACAGGAACTACATGCACTGGATAGCGACTCGCAAGACTCTCTTGAGCAGGAGGAAGGCTCTGATGAGCAGGAGGCTTTTGATCAGCAGGACAACTCTTGGTCGCAGGACAACAACAAGCAACGTGCGGTGTACGACCAGTTCGGAGGGCGGGGCCAGAAGCGGTCGCCTGGGTCGCGCACTTACCGCCAGCGGCACCACGTGCTGCCCTCGCACCACCACAACGCACCGCAGCACCGCGCCCGCAACTCGTACAGTTATCGGGACGAGAATGCATCGCCGGACCTGTCTGGCTACATGGGCGATAACCGGTTGCGACGCCGTAACATAGTGGATGAGCCGGCCGAGGACGGCACCCGGCCCCCGCGCCTGCCCCGCGCCCAGCGCACGCGCCGCGCCCTGCTCGTCACGGTGTCAGCAGCTACCGCCACGTACGAGCTCCTCACGGTAAGTAGCACACCTGGACGCTTCAAGCATAAACAAAACAAATAGATTAATTTGATATCAACGAAAACTGAATTATATCATATTCATACAAAATGCACCTGTTAGCACCTGCTCGCGGGCGTGGCCGAGTGGCAGCAGGTGTAGGTGCCTACTATGTTACAGCTGAAGTCGCGCGACGGGCGGCGGCGCGCGCAGCAGCGCGTCGTGGAGGAGCGCGGGCCGGACGGCGTGGCGCTCATCGGCCTGGACCAGGCGCCGCCGCCCGCGCTGCGCCTGCCGCGTGCGCGCTAGCCGCCGTACCACGTCTACAAGTACTTCCAGCAGTTCGCGCGACAGCAGGTTCGAGCACTTTATCTGATTCTTACTCGAACTTGCGCCATTTATGTTTGGTTTTAGTGTTATATCGTAATACCCAAAGTATCCAGTTATGATATTATAATATATACTCGTTCCCTTCAGAACACCTCTACAGTGCGGGGAGCTGGAGGTGTCAGCGTGACAGAGCATGCCTGCTGCTACCACGGTTACGTCACATATGTATTACAAAATATTCAATAAATACATTCATATACATAAACTCAAGCCTATATGTATTTATGTAGGTACAGCGTGTTATGAAAAGGGTATATACAAACGGGGTGAAGAGTTTATCTGGTACTGAATCTCGATACAATTTTTTGAGGCATTTTTTTTTTAATTTTGGCAGTTTATTATGTTTAAATTATAACAAAAGTGTCAGGAGAAACAAGTCTTTTCCGGAGTTGTTAACTTTTACTGACTTAATGTGAAGTGGAGAATTCGATTGAAAACATTTGATTTTTTACTTAATGTTTCTTAATTTATAATTTTGTGAGTATAGGTATAAAAAAAATGTTGCTACGTGGTTTGTTAACCCCGAAAGAATCCGTGCCTTTGATATGAGACCCTTTCCGTAACACGCTGTATATTTAAAAATATGCAGCAATATACGAGTATACAAATGTATTAATATGTTTCACAAGTTGCGATATTAAAGTTTTATAGAAACAATAAACAAGTATATCGGAGTATTTTATTGAACGCTTGGAGTGATAAAGTAAGAGCAGTAGTCACACGTAGCAAGAGCGCACGATGAGGAGCATCCTACTGGCGCTGGTGGCGCTCCCCCAGTGGGGAAGCTCGCCGGCGCGCTTCGCCGGCGCTCGCAGTCTCACGGGTCAGTGCCACCACATACTACATTCTCTTACCGAATGAATGTTTTGTTTAATAAGTACTAAGCCATTACGTGTCCCACTGCTAGGCAAACGCCTCCCCTTCTCACACCACCTTCACCATCAGTGAGCGACGAGGTTTGTCCCTCGTTCCGGTGGATTTGCGCAACGTGTCGCCCACATTACAGTAGTGAGTGCCTACATAACGATACGCGTGCGGTACGTTTCTCATTACGGACCGAGGCTGACTCGCACGCAGAGTCAAAGGCGATGGCGTAATGATAAAATACGTTTGTAATGATAAATACGCGTTTAATACGTTTTTCAATACACTAGAGAGGAAAAAATTCAGTATTTTGGACAAAGTGTTGTGAGAAATGGCGCGCGGATTTCCTAAGTCAGACTTCAAACTGTAACGGTCGCCCGGCGCCGTCGCTGTCCAGCGATAAAGCCGCCAAACAACCAGACTAGGAAAAAATAAAATTGAACATTTTTGTATAAACAAAAAAAGTTACTGAAATGGTTTGACAAAAATATAAATAATTTGTTGAAACATAATATTCTATGTGCGTAATACGCTAGATTATGATCCTACGGTGCAATAGGAGCCTCTGGTCGAACTAGAGTATTGAAAAACATTTTTATGGTAATAAATCTTAAAGTAAATTGATGCTGTAACCCCCTGTTCAGTACATTAGGTTCATAATATTTGCTGTAAGATCATACGGTAAGCCCAGCACCCCAGGAACTGCGCTCACGGCGGGCATGTGCTGGTTCCAGATACCCACGCGCACACCGCTAACAAAAGTGATGAGTTCGTGAACATAATCAAAGATGACCTGCGCCGAAACAATGACGACTACGTGATGCCCGAGGAACGAAGCCAGGCGCCCCCCACACCACACGCGCTCCCCGCATCACCCGCGCCCCCTGCGCCTCCCACACCACTCGCGCCCCCCGCGCCCCGGCCACCTCGCAGCCGAGTATTCCCACCGGCGCAACCGCCAGTGCGTCGTATGCAACCGAGTTTCGGCCAGCCCGGGGCGCTCCCCCAGCAGCCACGCCAGCCTGGACCGCTCCCCCAGCAGCCACACCGACCCGGGGCGCTCCCCCAGCAGCCCCGCCAGCCCGAGCCGCTCCCCCAACAACCAAGTCAGCCCGGGCCGCTCCCCCAGCAACCACGCCAGTCCGGGCCGCCCCCCAATCAGGTCGGGCAGGTTCGCCGCCATCTCGAGCCTTTGCCCCACCGACAACCGCACAAATTGTTCCTCGAGGCAAGGAGGAGCCTCAACCTGACTAAGAAGCACACATCCATGACTCTCAACCTCATCGCTAGCAAGAGCCACACGCGCTCCACGCGCTACAAGCACCTGCGTATCAACAAGCTCAAGCGGCTGCTAGACAAGCGCACGCCGACCGCGAGGACCCTGCTGCCTACGGCGGCGACTACCGAGTCCCCGACGCCCTCCCCTCCCCCGCGCCCGTCGCCGTCGCCTGCCGTCACCACGACTGCGAAGAGCCCGACGACGGCGCCGCACACCACCTCGCACTTGGCGCGCACCAAGCACCTCACGCTGTTCGAGCAGGAGGAGCAGGAGCAGCAGCAGGAGCCGGTGATGCGGCAAAAGCCGGACGAAGTGACGTCGCCCTCGCCCGACGAGCTCGACATGGCGCCCGCACGCGGCGCGCAGATCACACATATACGTTACAAGGTGCTTTTTATGGTATCGGATGACGAAGTAGTGGTCACCGCGACCTTGTATGGTCTAATGCAACCAGAGGCATCGCAGGCGCGTTGCCATCCCGCAGACAAAACTACTGAATGTGCCCGTACACCGGTACCTTTATGAACCATATTGTACGGCAAACCGTAACATAAAATAGGTAGTAGTTAGTTCCCAGACGAGCTCCTCCACAAACAGCTTCACTAGTGCGGCCTGTCGGCTCGCCCCGCGCAATGACAATGCTTCACGGGGCGCTCGCGCGGGCAGTACTCCTCGGGGCGCTCGCGCGAGCAGTGCTCCTCGGGGCGCTCGCGCGAGCAGTGCGCCAGCGCCGCAGCGCGATCATATGCGGTGTAGGTATAAGTAGATGTAACGTGTAAGTGACCGTGCGGGACGGGTGTGTGCAGGGGCGGCTGTGCCAGCGCAACCTGATGAACATGGAGGGGCCCTCGTACGACAAGGCCGGCAACGAGGTGAACCCGGCGCACCACCCCAGCAACTCGCGCGGCCGCCGCTTCTACCAGACGCGCCCACCCAAGCTCGTGCTGCCGCGCTGCTGCAACTGCTGCAAGAAGTCCGTGCTCGGCTGCCAGTGAGTGCGTCCCACGCTCAGCCCCCTGCCCTTCAGCAACATGCAGCACTCCTCGCGCTCACCGGACGCCCACCACCCGGGCCCCTTCAACATGGTTGAGCTACATCGTGCCTGCCCGCACGTCACGGCCGCCGTCACTTGAAACTGGTCATCTCTTAGCTGCCTCCGCTGTATTCAATTGTTTAAAACATTTTTCTCTAGCCCTCTTTTAACTTGCGCGACTTGTTATATTGTTCCCACATCGTGCCCGTAGATTCAATATAAATATTGCAACCCACATTTGTCAAATTTTATTGATTTTAAAAGAGTACAGCGTCCACGGAGCTTCCTGTTCTTTCTTCTACTGTTGGGAATGAGCTACAAGCTTGAACTTTCTGACTGACTCCTTGTCAATTTAAAAGTACTACCTGTAAATGGTTTATTTAAAATAAATGATGTGATTAGTGTCGCACGCCCCGGACGTGCGCGTTTCACTGCGGGCACAGCGCTGCACACGCTTACGTACTTAACCTTAAAACAAATAGGTGATGAAAGTTTGAGTTTAGTTTTATTCTGTCAAATCATACATGTTACGTGTAAGTGAAACATGTCAAGGATTGTCGGAGTCATGATGCTGCTGGTCTAGTTGCATGTTGACACGGTTGCTACTGCCACCACGGGCGCCGCTTCCTGCAATAGAAGCAGTTATCAGCAGAGCGCCTGGGGTGCGCAACCCGCGGGGCTGCGCGTGTGCCTGGACCTGTCTACGTCGAGCCCACAGATATGACACGTGTACACGGAGTGTGAAAGTGGCTTATAATCTGTGTAGTTTGACAAATAACACTTATTCTACTGTATAGGTGGCCTAGACGAAACATTATAGTTACGTTCCGCCGTTTTTAAGTTCATTGAAGGTAAAGAGCATAGGACATACTATTCCCACGTGTGCAGGTTCGTCGAAACCAGTCCGAAGAAATGTAAGCAGATAACTTAAATTTTTAACCCGGGACGCAAAAACGACGGGGTGTTATAATTTTTAAGGTGTATGTGCGTGTGTGTCTGTGGCATCGTAGCTCTCGAACGCATGAACCGATTTTGATTTTGTTTTGTGTGTTTGAAAGGATAATTAGTCGCGAGTCCTTAGCTCTTTTTGATGGAAATCGGTTCAGCGGTTTCAAAGTTATCAGCTCTTTTATAAGCTGCGGTAGGGACTTTTTTTCTTCTGTCGGGTGTTACTTAAAATTTTTATTTTTAAGCAATGTGCACATAATTCCACGTACTGGTATCTGGTACGCATTATTATAAAAAAAATAGTACAGCTACTATACATATAATTAAAAGCCACAGGCCCAATATTTAAAATAGAGAAAGGAGTGAAACTGGGCCACCCACTATCTCCTAAGTTGTATACCAGTACCCTTGAAGAAATGTTCGGAAAGCTGCCAACCTATTGGAAGAAGAGAGGCATTGTACTTGGCGAGGCGAGACTGACCAATCTCTGTTTCACCGAAGATATTGTTCTCTATCCTTCTTCAGCCACCGAGCTCGAACGCATGGTACTACATCGTAGCGATGCAAGCCTTGAGGTTCGAGTAAAGATAAATATGTCGAAGACCAAAGTCATGTCCAACGTACCACCAAAAAGCGTAAAAGTAGACGGTGCGACAATACAACACGTCCAAGATTACCTTTACTTGGGCCAGTAGTCTCCTTCCAGCCGAGACGAGGCAAAGAAGTCGCGACACGTACACGACTGCTGGAAGAGCTGCTAGTCCATGAAAGAGCTATATAAAGGCGAGTTGCCCATGGCACTGAAACGCAAGCTCATGGATATGAGTACTCTCCCATCTCAACACATGGCACACAGACTTGGTCTTTGACTAACTCTCAGAAGTCTAAAGTCAAGGTCTGCCAGCAAGCAATGGAACGCAATATGGTGGTAAATAACCGGACCCTGTCCGAAACACTATAGTGCGCTCCAAAACAGTGAAAGCTGACGTCGCCCAAAAGGCTTAAATTGAGAAACATAGATAAACACAGAAAGTTGTATCTTCACGGAATAAATATTTTTAGGCTCAGTAAGAATGATGTGTTCTGACCGTTACTGCTCATGCACCCAGAAGGAAGGAATTATGGGCGGCGACAGAGCTAGCTCTATAGCTACTCCACTAGGTATGTAGGTGTAATGCGAGCGGCACTCACTTGCGCGACGACTGCATGTACCTCTTCACCCTGCAACACAAAACACGCGTGAGTCTGCCGCCAGCACCAGGCGTGCTCACTGCCAGGACAGACCCATGGCTCTCACAATATTCGACATGTTAAGCTGTTATTTTATAACCATTTACAAAGTAATTAGCAGTGTGAACACTCACATTTCGGTGTCCCCTACCAGGGGTACGAAGTCGCGGCGGGCTCCCGACGCCTGCCCCAGCCACGCTAGCGCGCCGCCCGGCTGGCAGCACGGGCAGGCCGGAGCGGGCGCGCGGGGCGTGTCCAGCAGTTCGTTGCACAGCAGCAGCAGCAGCTCGCGCTCGCGCGCTGCGGGGGCGCGCACCAGGCGTGAGCACGCACGCCGGAATTCCGCGTCGAGCTCGGTGCCCTCGTCGGGCTCTATGCCTTCGAGATAGGCGGAGCGCGGCTGGTACGCGAGACCCTGCGCGTGGCTGGGATTGTTTGCTTCAGGTGACTGGGCAGAGGGACTCTCGTCGAGTATGAATGAGCTCGAGGGGATGCTACTGAAGGGCATGTCTTTGCCGCTCTCATATCTCTCATCGCTCGCATCGCCCGCATCGCTCGCTGGGTTCGTATCGCTAACCATCAGAGGAATCAGCAGCTGTACGTTCGAGATAGAAAGTGGCTGCAAACGAGATTCCCTACATGCCATCAGACTTTGAGAAAGAATGCACGATAATTCCAGGTACATAAAAATAGAAAATAAAAGGTAGATCAAAGCAAATTAGTCGGAAGGTGTCGTACGGAAGTAGAATGTGAAGTGTAAGAATATAATGTGTATATTCCTTTATATTAAGTAGGTATACTCCTTTACTACGGAACGCGTATGCTGAGTTTGCACTATAACTTACTTGCGTTTACTTTATAATTATTCTTTTTGAACCAACCATTAGGAACCCCAACATTACAATGTAGCCACGCGTCCATAAGGTTCTTATCGATTTCAAACAGAAACATTTAAACGCATACAAAGTATGGTGGCCGATTCCGCCGGCTGTAGTTGTGTATGTAAATGTATCAAATGTACGTGGCGACATTCCTCTAAAGTCCCGCAGAAACCAGATACTCATTTAACTACACTTAAAATAATGAATTTCTATCGTATTTACTTAATGCCAATCCAACTTTCACAAATGAAACTAATAGGTACCACGCGAAAGGCTTAGTTGCAAATAGTGTCCGGCCGAAGCTAGTGTTTTTCGAAACCGCAACTTAAAAACAAAGGAAAGGAAACATTACATTATCATGATCAGTGTTTCTATTTAATTTTTAATATTATCAATCAATCAATCTGGCATTTTAACTCCATATGAGGTAACAAGTCCGGCCCTGACATTGTAACGACTTCATCATCAAGTTATCATATAATCACCACATGTGTAAACACACTTGTGAGCCGTCCCGGGACGCCTGGCAGATGTGAAACATCGAAATTATTTTGTACAAGTAATATGCATAAAAGAACAGATGAGGACAAGAATTAAATATTTATGTAGCATGACGTAAAAATAAAATATTAAATCTTTTTCCAGAACATTCTGGAGGTCAGATAGGCAGTCGCGCCTGTAATACACTGGTATTCGGCTGCATCTGGTTAGAATGGAAGCCGACCCCAACATAGTTGGGAAAAGGCTAAGCAGATGATGACGACTGCCTATCTGACCTCCCCAATCCAGTTACTGGGCAACACGATACCTATTTGGTAGGACTGGAATTTCTATTTTTTTCATTACCGTCATAGAGCGTTGCGACGCATCGCCACAGAATGCGTCGCCATGCCAGCAGTCGAGTTTACGTGCGGCTATAGATGTTTCACATCAAAAGAACAAATAAATACATTAAGTATTTTTAGTCTCTATTAAGACATAAAATAAAAGATACAAAACGAAATTATTTGCTTTACTTGGTTTCCGATCACATTATTGGGAAAAGTTTTGATGGGTCCCTACTGTTTAGACGCATTCGTGGTTGTGAGAATTCTAGACTACAGGACTTGTCTTTTCTCTTCTTTTTTTCTATCTAATGTTTATGTAATAATAACTTTCTAGACTGGCTTTCTAGCCGTCGCCAGCCTCTTTATGTAAGGCTTATGCGAGCTTGCTTCATGCAGGAAATTGGAATTCTGTCATTTGTGAACAGCAAATTGGCGTCAGATTGATTAGTATACCTACGTGAGGCCGGCATTAAGTAGCAACAATGAAGAGATATAGATACTAGGGGAGCCCTGTAGACATAGTAACAGTTGAGTAGCGTGCACTCACGTTCTCGCCGCCGCGCATGCGTCGCGCGCCCCCGGCCAGCACCAGCTGCCACTGCGGAGCACACGTTATTGCTTAGCCGCCTGTACTATTCTGCATCCTACTGGTGACGTAGTCCCGCGCTGACGACGAGCTGCGGCAGGACTCTTAAGTCTGTACCTACCATCACTAATACTAGCCAAAAGGTACTAGAGGGTAGAGCTCACCGCGATGAACGCCATTAGCGCGCCGTTCCCCATAGCTGCGTTTGGTGTGCGTGGCGGTGGCGTGGCGGGTGCAGTGAGCGACCCAGCTTGCGCGCTCGTTATATACCGGGCGGTCCGCGGAGAATCGTCTCGTTACCGGATTGGTCACGCGCGCGCCGACTAGTCACGCCGTAATGGGTTTGCGACGCTGTCCTCTCCTAGGTAGATAATGTAAGCAATCTACTGTTCTTTCCTAATTTGGTACATTACAGGATAACAAGTCACACTTGCTCCTGCATGGACGAATACACCTGATCCGTCTCACGCTTTCTCTGACATGTGCGAAAATGCTGTGAAAACTGTCAAAATGTCGCATTTTCTTTAGAATGTAATCAAAGCCTACATTATGATACAAATGTACAAGGACTCGGTACTGGCGCGCAGCCCGAGCCACCGCGACGCCGTAGTGGAGCCGACGGAGTAATGATCAAACGCTCCCGCATCTCATACGACGTTTCTAAGCACACTGCTAAGGATAAGACAGGTATTTATTCATGAATATTAACATTGCCACCAACGTGAGCGACATTCATGTAATGTCCTCTCTGAGAGAGTTTACAAGTAGCCAGCAAAACAATGAGGAGAAAGTGCCATAAACCGCATAGGTATAGGCCTACCAGAACCGCATGGAATAGAAATAAACAAAATAGTTATGTTGTACTTTTGTGCAATTTTTCTGTTTTTTTTATATAATTGCATTGAATTCTTCTTTTTCTTTTAAGTATAAAATTTTGTTTTATATTGATTTTATAATTTGCTCCTGCCATGTTATCTCTTTACCTCCTTTGGTTGACAAGTAGAGAATGCTTAAGGCATCGTACTTTTTAATGCATGTAGGTTAAATAAATAAAAAATAAACAGAAAAATAGTGATCTGCACAATATGGCAATAGGTATACTATTTGTTTCATTGTTTCTTACACTATTATAACCTCTTTACAAAAGTTTGCAGGGCCACTACACGGCGGACGGTAACTGACGGCACATCAAATGACGTTGTATTGTTCACGCCTTTTTAGAGTTGTTTAGGAGGTGACGGTGAATGTGTATCCGTTGTAGTTGATGACTAAACCATAAAATAAAAGGTGTGATATAATATTATAGATATTTATTTACTGTCTAGACTAGGAGGTACATGTTATCGCTAGGTTCACTTGTGCAGGCCGGCGCGCTTGGCTTCCAGCTCGTAGATGAGCAGGCGCCACATCTTCACCACGAACACTTCCGCCTCCTCGTCCAGCACCTGCGGGCGGGAGCACACGCGTCACGTCTCGCGCCGCGACACGCGTCACGTAACGCGAGACGTCACGCGACACGTAACGCGAGACGTCACGCGACACGTAACGCGAGACGTCACGCGACACGTAACGCGAGACGTCACGCGACACGTCACTCACCATCTGCACGTCGTCGAGGATGCCCTGCGGCGCGGAGCCGGCCACCACCTTGCTGCAGATGAAGTCGACGAGCGTGGGCTCGGGCTCGCCGATGTACTCGATGATCTTCTTGTTGATCCACGGACGGATCTTCTTCTCCATCAGCACGTTATCGATCTGCGGACATACGACACGGAGTGCGCATGTACTACGTGGTTACGAGCCACCTGTCCCACTGGCCACGAGAACGCGACTAGCTGGTCACTATAAGCGCACAATAGACAGATATTGTTGTCCGTTACAACAGACGACGATGGCGTATTTTGTGATAGTATTTGTGACTGCGTCGGTTAGTTTTTAAAAGCTAGGAACTAAAGGGGAATGTGCACAATGACACAGTCGCGCGCTGTGTGCAGTTGCAGCCACACTACTAGAGAAGTGAACGCACCTGCGCGGTGTCGAGTTTGTACTGGAACAGCTGGTCCTTCTGCGTGGGGATCTTGTCGATGAGGCTCTTGATGTGTTTCCTCTTCTCGTCGGCGCTGCGACTCTCCTTCTCGCCCCCCTCGCCCCCGCCGCCCCCACCGCCCCCGCCGCCTTTCTTACCTTTTTCTTTTTTTTCTTTAGCTATAATTAGGCATATTTCAGGTAAAACAATAGTTATTACATGAACCCGGTGGGATATCGAGATGTGTGAAAGTCATTGAAAGAGTTTATTTTATCTCTTGTTCTTATTATTATATACCACCATGACCATAATACGAAAAATACTAAATCATAGTTAAAATGTGTTTTTATAACCACATACAACACTGTTTAAAAACGAGAGGAAGGAGGCGAGGTGACGTCGGATACTCCCAACGACGAGTCTCGGCCTCGGCTGTGGCCTCTGGGTGCCAACCGAACCGTTCAGCAGAAGCCGCGCATCGTGCAGAACTCGGTCAGTCTGAGTGCTACCACCTTATGCCCGGAACGAAGTTTATAGTAAACAGATGTCTATGGGAGTTTTTGTTGTTTATAGAAAGAAAATATCAATGTTTAAGAATGTTATGCCGCTGCCTGGCAACTTTTCTCTTTTTAATTGTTCAGTAGTAAAGTATCGAGTTCCAATATTATTTTATTTTAAAGTTTATACTTTTTTAACATTTTTTGTACCAATAAATGTTTTAAAATATTTGACAGCAAAACAGAAAGATGTATTATTAAAAATATCTGCCCTTTTTTAACTATCCAATGTTAAACACAAGTTGTTATAATATTTAGTGGTATTTGTTATATGTGAAACAAGCTGAAAATAAAACTATGTGTTATATTGTCCAAACTAAGTTGTACCCATTTTTAATGACTCCTTTATCTTACCTTTACTCAATACTCAATTATGTTTCATAATGTACATAAATGGTTTAAAAAATATAAAGATACAAAATCTTTACGGACCCTGTCGGGCACAGCAACAACTTAGGAGAGAGGAAGTATGCAGCAATAACTTAATATCTAAAATGTTATTATCGTATTTTAGGGCTGATTTTTCAATTGTCAGATAGCTTTTATCTGAAGAATAAGTATGACAGTTTGTCATATTGTCTATACAAAAGCTGTCAAACCTCCATGTTTATTCCTCCGTTACGAGATATCTGACGATTGAAAAATCAGCCCTTAATGTAATAAGCAAGTACTTATAGTGTAACATTCATAACGTGTAATATATACATAGTATGTGAGAAATATATTTGTTTCTAATATCATACATGTATGTACGTTTATAATTATTAATTTATTTCATGTGGGTGTGTCTTTTTTTATTTTAATTGATGTTTAGTATGTGTATTTACTATTATATGATATGTGTATGTATCTCACTGTTCCGGTAGTCCACCTAACAAAGTAATTGTAAAGTGCGTGAGCTGGGCCCTTAGCGATTTGTTTAGAAAGTTGTTCAGGTTACTTACGGGGTAAACATGCTAGAAGTCCCCGCGTGTAGGAGGAGAGCCGGAGGGGGCAGATAAAATATCTTGTACATAATGAAAGCTAATAAAATAAATATTCTACCAACTCTTATCTTTTACACTTTTTAGAATTCCTACCCATTTTGGAGCTACACGTTCCGGAAAAGGGAATATTTTCCAAAAAGCGACTTTTTCAACCATTCGTTTTTGCTTGCTACTTCATTCGCGTTATTTCGGCATAAAAGTGGCCCATACATGTTAATCCGGATCCTAATCTATCTACCAACCAAATATCATCCGAACCCGTTCAGCCGTTGTGTTTTCGAAACTTTTATATATATATAACTCAAAAATGGGAACTTTTAACCCCCAGGCTCACCTCCCAGAAGCGGGGTTTTAAAGCACCCTGAATAATTTTCTGAAGGAATAGCTTAGGGCCTAGCTCACGCTCCATACAGCTCCTTTTTATGAGTGTGATGATGCCTCATGCAGTATCTGTGTGCCGACAACAACTGATGACTGACATGATTTATTTTCAAGATATATCAGGAAATAACATTTTTTATTATCTACCTGTCAGCGAGGCACCTCATTGTGATATAACATGACCATTTCGCTAAATTAAATGTTGATGGGATGTTTCTTGCCACCTTTTTATTTGTATTTTCATTGACCTTAATAAATTGTACCGTTATTATTATTTCAATTTTCTTAAATACTACAGCTCATCTGTCGAATAGATTCACTGAAAACCTTAGTTTTAAATAATCTATCGTCATTTATTTCAATTTTGTAAATGTGAGTACCATGGAGCCATTTATTTATTCAGTTATTATGTATTGGACACCACGAGTTGGATCATTTGGTTCATTTCATGACGGTTGAGCTAGGTGGTGCCAATTTGAAAATAGTGTCCATGGAGTTTCTTGCTCGTTCTTCTCCATAGAGACCTACGTTTTGGAACGAGCAACTAGCTTCAACTTTTTGTATGGGTAACTTCTTGGCAATTCAGAAGTGCGTCTAAATGGTGGTGTGTGTGTGTGTATAGTGTGTGAGTACTCACGGCGCGGGTGGTCGGCGCCATGCGGCGGGTGCGGGTGCGGGGGCGGCAGGTCGTCGTCGTCGCCCGCGAAGGCGGCGTGCGGGCGCCGCATGCGGGACGCGTCCGCTGCCGACACAACAGTCACTTGTTACCTTCAGACACGAGCCCAGTGCGATGGGCTTGTGTCTCTAACGTTACGACGTGAATAATACTCAATATAAACCATCGCGCTATCTGATGACAGAGTTCTTTTGAATTAAGCAAGTTAACTGTTTCAGTGACTGCTGGATAACAATGCAAGCGTGTTTAAATTCATTCACTTCTACTTGTCTGAACATTTCTAATGAACTTTCAGCGAAGCGTTGTTGAAGCGTGAAGCTTGACGTCCCTAAGACAGCGGACCCTCAACGACAATCCATTACAGGGTGATTGATACTTCGATACATGTGCTGACATTTTGAAAAAGGATAAACTAGAGCTAGTTTGCAACTTTAAACTTGAAAACTTGGCGTCGATAGTGGATTGATTTGAACATACAGCGTTCGACCACAACCTGATGATTGTTACACTCTGTCATGTCATTCATCTGTGGACGACAATCTTACACTTTTCTGACAGCTCATGTACGAACCAATACTCCGATCCGAAATGTATTAATAATATTGTGTATTATCCAGAAAGTTATAGAGTGCAGACACAACAGTCGGACAGCGGTGCGGTGCACGGCCGCGAACTGCCTCCTAGGACTGTATCTAATTACCAATCACCCTGTACAGCCAGGACATGGCGGAGTCGGTGACGTCACGGCGGCTAGCGCTGCTCTAGGGACGCCAAGCTTTAGTGTTACCTCTTCCCATGTAGCTCGCCGCAGTGCGCCAGGCTGATCCAATGCAGCACAAGCAATCATGAGTAATGGAATCAAGTACAACATATTAGCCGAGTCCGGAGCCAGACTCGTCGTCACACATACGGACCGTAGCTTGCTAAATACTATGAATGACGTTTAATTCGATAGCATACGAGAATAAGTTGTGGTGTGGGGGGCGTGTGTGGCGACGGACGGTGGAGGGGTGCTGTTGATGACTCACCGTTGGGCGTGTCGGTGCAGTTGCTGGGGCTGAGCTTGTGGTGGTTCTTGAAGCTGATCGTGATGGGCGAGCTTCCCGTCGAGGTCACGCTCTGTAACGGTAGCATTTGAACGTGAGCGCACACTCCACTCATACGTTGCACATCACAGACGAACAAACATCATCGACGCTAAAATTGCGCGTCCCTCTGTGGCGAGATCAGCTTGACTCACTTATCGATCGACAATTTCACAATGTGTCAATTATAAACTATCAATTACTTCATTCAATTATAAACCTTAGCTGTCAAACATCAACTCGCAATTTCTCTTACATTACATTCGTATCCGATATCATCTGTCATCGCGTTCCAAATTCAAAAGTCATTTTTAAATAAGTTTAGAAATATTTACGGTAAGACAAGAAATTTGTAGATTATTCTGTTTTTTAATGTCAACGCTTGACACGCTTGTTGGGACGTTTTACCAAAGTTAAAATTGTTTATATCTCACAATTAGTTCTACTTTTATTCAGTAAAAAGCACTAAAAAAGCGCTTATAGGGAATCTAGTGCTGGTAGAGGGATACTCACGTGGCGCGGGTCCGGGGGCGCGGGCGAGGGCGGGCGCGGCGGCGTGGTGCTGGCGTCGGAGGCGGGCGAGGCGCGGCGCCGGTGGCGGTGCTGGTGGTGTGGTGTACTCACGTGGCGCGGGTCTGGGGGCGCGGGCGAGGGCGGGCGCGGCGGCGTGGTGCCGGCGTCCGAGGCGGGCGAGGCGCGGCGGTGGTGGCGGTGCTTGTGGCGCGGCGGCGTGGCGGGCGGCGAGGCGGGCGGCGAGGCGGGCGGCGAGGCGGCGGGCTCGCTGTCGCTGTCGATGGGCTCGGCCTCGGTGGGCAGCTGGCGGCTGGCGGCCAGGCGCAGGTAGCGCTCGCGCTCGCGCGCCGCCCGCTCGCGCGCCTGCGCAGAGGGAGGGGTGAGCGCGGGCGCGGGGCGCGGGCGCGGGCGCGGGCGCGGGCGCGGGGCGCGGGGCGCGCGGCCTACCTCGCGGCGCGCGGCCTCGCGCTGCTGCGCGCGCTGCAGCTCGAGCGCGCGCTGCGTGTCGCGCTGCAGGCTGACGTCGATGAGCAGGCGCGGCGCGTACTGCGCGTCGTGTTGGGCGCGCGCGCGCTCGTAGGCGGCGCGCGCGGCGGGGTCGTCGTGCGCGCGCGCGCCCCACACGGCGCGGCGCAGGGCCGCCAGCTCCGCCTGCTCGCGCTCGCGCTCGCGCGCGTCGCCCGACGCCTCGCGCACGCGCAGGCCGAGCCGCCGCTGCAGCTCCTTGCCCCTGCGCACGCTCGCGGTTAGCGGCGGCTCTCGGCGCTCCGACGCGGCCGGAATGCCGAGAGCCGCTCACTTGTAGTACTTGTGGTCGTCGCGCTCGTCGTCGTAGTCCTCCAGGAACTCCTTGAGCCGCTTCGCCTCGCGCTCTCTCTCCTCCTCGCGGCACCGCTCCCGCTCGCGCTCCTTCTCGTACTCCTTCTGCTTGCGTCGTTCGCGGCTCTCCCAGTTCCGTAACCTGCGCGAACGTCAATGGAAACGATCAGTGACTCCACTGAATTTGTTATTTCTGATGGCGATATTTCGAGTGAACACAGATAGAAATCATTGATTTAGACCATTTTCAGGCGTTTTTGAATTGTCTCTACGGGAAAGAACGAGCAAGAAACTCCACGAACACTCTTTTCCTTCAATTTGGTTTTCACAAAATCTTGGTTACTATATTCTTGTCGCTTCTGTATGTAAAACCAGTCAAGGTGAATATTATAAAATAAAAAATGATAATAATGAACATGTAAGCCATGGGCAGATAGGAGATGACCTATCCCGACTGACAGCGCCCGTTCACGAACATGACGCGTGCATCAGCACCATGCTGCTCACCATCAGTCTGCACACGCCACCATCAGTGAGACATTTATGTAAGCAGTAGCTTTTGCCCGCGGCTTCGCTCGCTTTAAGGAGTATTATAATTAATTAAGTACAGTTTTGTTTAGCATGTGTAAAAAATTAGGGCCTACAAAACTTGTTTGTACACAATATTCTTAAGTATTGGGTGAGCTTACTCGTGAGCAAGCAACATAGAACTGTCCATGAGAGAAGCAATGTTCTCTCAAGTCAACACCCGCAAAGGAGAATGACCAAAAGCCGTACCAAAAAGTCTCATGCATCAAGTTCAAAATATTATAGTAATTATTTCCATAATTTTTTACGATATCACGCATGGGGGATTTGATTTTTGAACAGGGAATTTAATTTAAAGTGAAAAAGTGTTGGTACATATATGATAAAGGCGATGATGATATCATTGAATTTTGAAAGTGTCTTTCAAAAAACAAGTAAAAAAAATATTTTGCTGATTAAACAATAATTAAAAATATCTAGAATAGAATAGAGTTTTTATAGAAACGAATATATTTTTTTCATCTATGGTTAAGTGGCCGTTCACTGCCGGTCATAGAGATGTAGAATGCAATAGAAATGATTTGTGATGAATCGATTAACCAGTGATTATGTTAACGTTTCTTTTTTCATATTATAAAACTAATTATAATGTATGCTTGATAAGCTTTGATTTATTCTTGTTAAATAAAAGTAACAATCAAATAATACATGTACACTAAGGCAATTTAGTGTTGCTAATTGACACGAAATCGTTTTTTTTACTAAAGATTTTGATTTATCGATCACATCCCTAAATCCCGACGCACATTTCTGCCATTCGATCATCGTCATAGCTGTTTGTTGTGCTCATATAATGACGGTAGTGTGGTATCTAAGTTGGGGACGGCATAATGATATAACTGCGCCGGCAACGATTTTAGATGATTTTTTTTCAGCAATATGGTGAATGATTTAAGTTTAAGTATTTTAAATAAATATTGTTGACTTTGAATCGCTAATAAAACCAAAAAGAACTTGTTGTTTTATATTTTTCTATCACTTACTTAGTTGATTCTCGACGACAACATGAGCTTGAGCAATAATGTCTGTCGTGAATAGTATTAAAGGGAAGATTATGAAAAGTTCATTGTTGTTCAAGATGCCCTCTAGACTAAACGAGCGCTTTACTCAGTCTGACGGTCACACTTATGATGTTTTGTTGGTATTTGTGTGATCTCAGTATCGTCCAATGATTTAAATATTTTACCCTTAGATACGCCACCCGCTCATAGTACCTATTAGCAATATAAAAGTCGGGAAAATCTCAGTTTTAGTCGCGCACCCTAGGTTGTGGACCAGCTATACATCGCTATAACTCGTAATTTTTACTAGCGGATTACGCTGGTTCTAAAGCAATAATGGCTGTTCGTGTATGACATGTCAGTTTTTAGGTTATTTCGATTTTTATGAATAACTCAAAAACCCGGGTTTTGTTTATAAAAATAACCATTGTAGGAGTTAATATAATAAATGTAGTCTTTATTAAACAAAGTTTGAGTTTGATGCAGCATGGTACGGGGTTTCATACATCCTTGAGCATTGTCCTTTGAGAGTTCCTTCATCATCTCTTATTTTATCCCCATGGGGGTTAAAGGAGAAAGACAACCAATGGGCCCCATTACTTTTGGTACCATGTCAAGACTATTTACTTCTCAAAAATTAATTCGTATTTTTACATGTTCGAGTTTTTTTTTATCAACATTTCTTTTACCCTCGCATTGGAAAACGTAATTAATATTTCTTCTATTGAATTTAAGTCAGTTCCGCCATTAAAACTTAACCTAAATGTTGCCAGAGGACGAATAATATCAATTAAATAGTTGTAATCGATTGTAAATATCGATATTTTACTAATCCACCGACTAAAATGAGCAGAAACAGTTTACAATAGCTTTAATCCGGTAGTAATATTAAGCTAATAGTAGTAGCTAGTAGCTAACAGTCTCTTAAAACTGATTAGGCGAGACGCAGACGTAGGGCGGGCTCAATAAAGAAAATAAAATAGTAAAAAAAACAAATAAAGCAAACACGAAAGAATTATAATCTGAGGGAGTGTATATTTTACCCACATACATTGTTGTGGTTAAAACTTAAGCTCGTACCTCCCATTAATGCCTATATAACGTTTATAATTATCTTTTTAATTATGTAAATAACATTATTTACATACTATCACGCCTGTATTCCCCGAAGGGTTAGGCAGAGGTGTAACAATGTACACCCACAGTTCGCCGGTATGTTTAGGTCCCATGTAATAGGGGGCGAGCCTACTGCCATTAACCGGGCACAAATCCTAACTCCGAGCTGCAACTGAGAATTTCATAGAAAAACCCAATAACACTTTTTGCTCGACCTGGGAATCGAACCCAGGACCTCTAGCGTAGCAGTCGCGCTTAGGACCACTAGGCCAACGAGGCAGTTTATAAATCGATTACCAAAATATTTTACATGGTCACACCGAGATAGATCTATCAGTCAAATCAATGTATCAATCAATCAAATTGTTTCGTGCCGTTAGTTTTGAATTAATTCCTCCGTATTTACTTCTGTTCGTTACAATTTGAAGCTGTCGAGTTGAGCGTTACGTTCCTCCAGGGTATTTGTTTTGAGATATTGGACTCCTGTTTTAGTGATAAGTGAGCAATTTGACTCTATTTAGTTTAAGTAAGCTTTGGACTCTTGTTTTCTTCTTAAATAACGTCTACACCTGGTAGAGGTCGGGCGAACCGCCCTCTCTCTCGCCGGTGTGTCAATTGCTACCCCGTTTGGCGCCTAATCTTCGTCGACGTCAAATCGAAGAATTAGATGAACCAATGCTTATCCTTCCGAGATCCTGGGTAACACCTATACCGGTAAGTTCGTAATGTATAATTTACGCGATTTATATGAACATTTAGCATGCCTATGTTTGATCAATCAAGGAGTTATCGTCAACTGTAAATCTCTATTATTTCCGCATACTTAACTCTTTTGGTGATCATACATTTAGGAATTTTCATTTTCATTTAAAAGTAAACAATTGTGTTAAAACTATTTTTGCAATGGATCGTAGATCTGTGAGAAAAATTTGACTAATGGACTGTTGTGTACTTGTTTTCAGATATTGTCTGATGATATCGTGTGTTGAATGTTTTTTATTATTACAAAACCGGACATCATCAACCACAACTCTTTCCCTGGTGTCCCTGCTCTTGGACACCTCAACATATGTTTTGCTTGTGGCATGTCTATTGCAAGACGCAGAACTCACAGGGTTAGTCAAGACTATCCTCAAAGTAACATTATACCGAGATGGTCACCAGCTCATCACGTAAGTGTTTTAATCTTGGCAGAATTACTATGATGAACAAAAATTGTATAAAAATAATATTTTCTTATTTTTAGGTCTCGCACTTGGAACGAGTTCGTCGTGCTTGTTGGGAGGCTGCATCAAGAGAAATACAGAGCCAGGCGGTTAATGGTGTTGACAGACCGACCGTGGAGTCTTCACCAACGACTGCCAACATCGCAGATGCTGTGATTCCTATAGCACCTCCACTGCCGGTTCCACCACCTCAGGAACAACTACTGCCGCGAACATTTTTTAAAATTAATTCGCTAAAGTACGAAAGGGTTTCGGCAAGTTCACGTCATTGCCTGCTCCTTGGTTGCGAGAACACTGAACGTCTTTTAGCACCAGGCACTATAAAGGAAGTTTTGCTGTTTCATCATAAACAGACATCGTTTGAATAGCAATCGTTGGGACGAACTAGAAGCCCTATATTCAGATTTTACTGGATTTCAAGTAGATGACATTTTCTCAAAACTTGAAAAACTGCTGAGAGACAGTTAGATTTTAGTGATATAAACTCAATGGATCCTTGTTTATTCCATTATTGGTTGGGAATTACTGCAGAGCAATTCAATGAGCTCTTAAATTGCAACGCTATGTTATATGATCACTTTCCAAATCCATCTGTTGCTCTAAGTATATTCTTAGTAAAACTCAGAACTGGTGACAGCAATCTAAGACTGTCAACTCTTTTTAAAATGCCAAGATCCACTTTGGAAAGAAAAACGAATATTGTGAGAAATTGTTTGAATGAACAGTTTGTTTCTAGACATATAGGAATAAATCACACATCTATCCAAAATGTAGCATCACGGGATAGATTCGTACCGGAGGGTGTCTTTGGCAATGCCAACATGGCTTCAGATGTTAAGCCTGCCACTGTTATATGTGATGGCACATATGTTTATGAGTAACTGCTGCTATTTATATCAAAAAAGAACATACAATCTGCATAAATATGCCAATGTTGCAAAGCCGTTTTTATTTGTTTGCTGTGACGGATATATTTTAGAGTGTTTGGGGCCATATGAAGCCACAAAAAAAACGGTAATTTGAAAAACTAAAAAACCCGACTGCTTTTCTGAGTATTATTAAAATAGCCCTAAAACAAGAAAGTCATTTTACCCGATTGCACTTAACTTTAGAATCACCAGTTAAGATATGTTGTAGCAGTCGGGACCCATTCTAGAAAGTCAGCCGTCTAGCCAGCAGATTGGAGCAATTTGCAATGTAATATAGGTATGTGCTCTCAATTCACTAAGCCTCCATTGTAAGTGTGTAGGCCCAAGTAGGTACTTAACCTGCATAATATCTAGCAAGAGAAGTTATGTAGGTACCCAGTGTTTTCTAAATTCAGAAATCAATATTAATCCTTAAACAATATTATTTTAATTCAAAATATTTTTAAAACAAAAAAAAAAGTATGGTGATATAATCTGAATTTCAGCATCCGAAAATGTAATTTTTCTCTTAAACTCGGGTGAAAAGTTGAAAATCGATTTCAGCATATGAAAATGTAATTCTCGGTCTACAAAACCAAGTTAAAACCACCGTGACACGCGAATTTTTTTAGTGGCCCAAAACTCCTAACAAAATGGGCATTGCCTTTTATCAAAATCCTATTTAAGCGGACGTCTTCATCGTAGTAGCTTCAATCTTTAAGTTCAATCCGTCGAACATCTTAGAATATAATACAAACTTTAGATACAAACTTTCATCCCATATTTTATCCCCTTAGGGGTGGAATTTATCAAAATCCTTTCTTAGCGGTGGCTTTTTTTTTTTTTTTTTTTTTTTTTTTTTTTTTTTTTTTTTTTTTTTTTTTTTTTTTTTGGTGGGTGGGAAATCATCAAATAACTTCTCCCGCCCGGGCGGGGCGGGAGGGAGTGTCAGACTTTTACTGACTAAAACCCACCCATGTTCCTTCTTGTGCCCTTTGCGTTCCGGGGGCGCGGTATCTCTTGCGAACAACCCGCAGCCCCGGCAGGCATCGGCCCTCAGTGGCCCCTTTCTTTTGCTGACATCTCTTTGAGGCGCGCGTGGAACACGAACGCGCCGTCGACACGGCCTGTCGTTATGCAACGTAAGGACGGTGAGCTACCCATTGCTCACCGTCCACAGGCCAGTATCTACGGTGGCCGGGAGTCGTCTCGCGGCTCCCGACGTCCGGAGCGTCTACCGCGGCGGCTGGGACGGGAGAACCGCTGTCTCAACCGTCCCGCCGCCTCCTTCTCAAGCATTACTGCCTCGCAGAAGGAGGCGACTGCATCCCATTCCCTCTCGCTCCGGACCATGGCTTGCACCAGGGCCGGACGCGAGAGTTCGCCGCCGCCGATGGCCGCCACGAGGACTCGGCGATGCTCCGCCCAAGCGGGGCATACCGCCACGGTATGCTCCACCGTGTCCTCGGGGCGATCCACACAATGGTGACACCCGGACGTTTCCTCCCGCCCGATGAGGTGCAGGAACCTCCCGAAACACCCGTGTCCGGTGAGGACCTGCGTCAGGCGGTAGGTGAGGGCGCCGTGGCGCCTCTCCAGCCACTCCTCAAAGAGGGGACTTACCGCCTCTTAGCGGATGCCTACGTCGTAACATCTACCTGCATGCCAAATTTCAGCCCGATCCGTCCAGTGGTTTGGGCTGTGCGTTGATAGATCACTATGTCAGTCAGTCAGTCACCTTTGAGTTATATCTAAATATTAGATGACAAAGCTCTCAACCATCGCGCTTGTATTGTCCAACACATAGGGTGAGGCCAAACGAACTTTATTTTTGTAAGTCGTGAGTCGCAGAATTTCGCTCGTAGAAATTCTGCTGCATTTGCTTTCATAAAAAGTCATATTTGATTCACACGGCGACGCAAAATGAGTTGTGTGCCGACTCACACGCATTATCCGGACCGAATTGAGTTTGCAGGGGGAGAGGGCAATGTTTGTAAAATTTTAAATATTATTAAACGCTTTAAAAACTTACTTGAGTGTAATTATTAGTCTTTCCTCCGGACTGATGGCGAGTCTCATGTTTGTGTTTGATTTAGTTATAGAAGGTTTTAAGAGTTGTAATATTTCTTGAAAAACATGCAATGGCAAATGATAGTACTTTTCAAATATATCTGGATTTGCACATAAACGTTCATATAAAGCGTGTAACTGTCCAAGCACCAGTCTTTCACTATTAAGCGGATTTACCCAGCATCTTTTTCTATTATCATCCACTTGTTCGTCTTCTAAATATGCTTCGTAAAGACACAACATTTTCAACGGTTCCATTGCACGACACAAAAATCCGCTATAAACGTTGGATAGTAATTGAATAAAATGCGCTCGTCTGGCATCCAAACAGAATTTCTGCGACACACGACTCACAAAATTACGCTCGTTTGGCGTCACCCTTAGTAACTCAACAAAAAACAAGTAGCTCCATGGTACTCACATTTATAAAATTGTAATAAATTATATAAAACGAAGGTTGTCAGTGAACCTATTCGACAGATGACCTGTAGTATGTGAAGTAGACACGCACCTCTCCTGGTAGGCGGCCTCCTTCTCGCGCGCCTTCTTCTCGAGGCGCTTCTTGTCGCGCGCCTCGTCCTCGAGCTCCTTGTCGCGGCGCGCGTCCGCCTCGCTGCGCGAGCGCCCGCGCGACCGTTCGCGCTCTCGTTCGCGTTCGCGGGAACGTTCGCGCTCGCGCTCACGCTCTCGCTCGCGTTCACTGTAACCAAACAAGAGTATTCAACCGATGTACAGTAATGGGCCGCTAAGATATATGAAATGTAGAGCGAGTGCGGCTCGGCGGAGCGAGTACTAACTTTAATCAAAGCTGAGCCTGGACTAAAGTGAGAGCTCCTTTGTGATAAGACGGCAAATGTAATTGTTTTGTTCCTAGCGGTCACGAACGAATTAAGAGAAGTACAGAACACGCGCGGCAGCTGTTCGTCTCGGAACAAGATGCGACTATCGCAAAACCGTCGCATTACTCTCTGCTGCCATCCTACCGACAGGTCATGAAGAGTGAATGGAGCACTAGCTCGGTACGTACTCGCGCCGGATCTCGTAGCGCGTGCGAATGTACGGGTGCAGCGCCAGCATGCTCACTACTGCGCGCGCGCCTCTTATCGCGCCGCGTTGGATCGTAAAACATTACCTACAGCTCCTATAACAATCTGATTATTATAAAAGTCGCACAATCTAACCAAATTCTAACTTTATGTTACTACGCGACGCGCGCGCTGTTGTGACCTACATCATCATTGTTATTGATACTGTTGCCACACAAAACATTATGTTCTTTTCGTGTAAGCGCCAGGAACGAGCACTAAAGAGTAGTAGTAGCTGTTGCGTTCATTATTCGTAGCTACTAAATTGTACATCCGATCTGGCTGTAAGACTACACAGTATATCGTATAAGGTCCGATGATTTCAAAGAGCTGTGGAGTATGTTTCTGGCACGGCTGTGAGACAGTAAAACGAACACATGTCCAGCATCGAGTGACGCTACTGTCGCGGACGCAGAACATTCCACGCCGCAACATTTTATGAACAGCTAATTCCATTATATTCTATTTTAGTCAGTATTATGATTTCCTTTTTGGTAATAGCTTGTTTTAAGAGGATATTTACTTTTATTTTATACTTTTTTAATTGACATTGAATATCTGATCTAGTGAGCGAATAATCCAGACAAAATGAAAATCCAAGAAGGCGGACACCAGGTATCGCCAGAGCCACGATGATCCAAACTTCATAGTAGTCAATCGTTTCTATCCCTATTGGGGACACTCCATAGAGAAATTTACAGTGTGTATACTTTGTCGTAGGTGTGCCGTTCACGGGCTCTTAGGCTAGAAGAGTAGAAGCCCGCAGCTAAAGAAACTGTGTAAAACGAATAAGCAATACATAGTTACCGTTCTCGTTCTCGCTCCCTCTCTCGCTCGCGTATCTCCCTCTCCCGTTCGCGCTCGCGCTGCTCTCTGCAAACAAACGCAAAAGTCAGCACATGAGCACACAGTCGGAAGACCGTCGAGAGAAAGTTGAGTCGTGTAGACTCACCTTTGTGCCTTCATATGAGAATCATGACAACAAAATAAAACGATTCATCATCACCGCGCACCCACCTTTCCCTCTCTCGTTCTCGTTCTCGCTCACGTTCTCTGTCTCGCTCCCTCTCTTCACGTTCACGTTCCCGCTCCTTGTCGCGCTCTTCTCGTCTGTCCTTACTCCTGCAACGTGAAACATGGTCATGCCGAGCCTTCGAGCCGCGAGTGCCGACACACACTTCAGTCGACTATCAGACAATGAGAGGATGCGTCAAACAATGTATCAACGAATAACGCTACCTTGAAGTGCTCCGGCGCCGGCGGTCTTTTTCTCTCCCGTCTCGTTCCCTCTCTTTATCCCGCTCTCTCTCTCGCTCACGGTCGCGATCTCGCTCCCGATCCTTGTCACGTTCTCGCTCCCGCTCGGTGGGCCGCTCGGTGCGCTCGTTCCGCTCGCGGCGCTCGTCGCGCTCGCGCGGGCGCTCGGGCTCGTCCTTGGCGTCGCGCTTGCGCCGCACCACGACCTCGGCCTCCTCCTGCGCCCAAACGAGCTCATTGAGTGCGCGCCCGCCCCGAGGCAACGAACGGCACCACAGTTCGCACACGAACCAATATAACACAGCGCCGCGGCCACGCTCACGCGACCGCACCGCCTCGCGGCACCGGCTCGAGAGGCGAGGCGACGTGCGCCCGTCGGGTGAGCGCGCCCGCGGCGGAAGATAAGTCGAGCAAGTTCAGTTTCATACGATTGAGGGTGGTCGGGCGCGCTACGAGCGCGCGATAGAACGCGACAAGGACGGCCGCTCCCCGCCGAGGCCGCTCCGCCGCATCTGAAAATCGCCACCTACTGACCACTCGCACTGACACGTCGCTACACACACGCGCAAGCACTCTCCTCGCACGCACGCACGCCACTGCACGCCCGCGCACGCACTGCGCGCTGTAGTGCCCGCTGCGCTACTACAGAGGACTATCCCACACCGAGACGACATCGTTTCATGTTTAAGTAAGAACAAACCAAATCTCCTTTCAATAAAACTCCTACAACGTGACGCACTACACCGCGCAGTGGAGACGCGACATTTGCCAAAGGTGCTTTATTACGATCAGTCGAGCTACCATGTTTACGGGCTGCAGATATGCCAAGGGCTTTCCCTTTCTGATTTGGACTGCACGGTATGTATACCGGTAGTGGGCGGCCACAGACAGTAGCCGGGGCCGGGGCGGCGTGTAGTGGGCGCGTGCTCCAGCCGCGCTGCGCTGGTACTTACGCGGCTCCTCGGCGCGCGGCGACGCCCGGCGCCTCCCGGCGACCCGACGTCCGGCGCGGCGGCGGCGGGGCGCGCCGGGCGCACACGCGTGTGCTGTCCCGGGGCGCGTCGCCCGTCCACAACTCACGAATGTGGACGAGCGACCGACGGCGTGTCGTTTCGGAGCTACTTATGCCTGGGCCACGAAACTATTGCTTACAGCGTTTTCCGCAGCACGCGTCAAAGAACAATATTTTCACTTAAACGAACGTCTACTTTACCCCTGTACAAATTAAACTGAGTTTGCTTTACCCCCCACTCTGTCTTTTGGCACAGTGCGAAAACCGCAATGAGCGCTCGTTTCGTAGCCTTCGAGTGAGTGGACACAGACGCCGCACACGGGCGCGTCGCTCCGAGCGGACCGGCCGCCGCTTATACGCTACATTATTATTATTACAGATAGAAGAAGCACCATAGGGGCCGTCGTGCCGTCCGACTGGATGATAAGCTAGACGAAGCGCGTCGATACAAGTGTACGCGATATGCATGCAAATATCGACACGGAACAAATAGTGATGCTGTGATATCGTCATGTCCGGCCTAGTAGGAGACGAAGCCCGCTGCGGGCGAAGCGGTCGCGGCAATCAAAGAACGACGGTACAACAAGGACGCACGCTGGCCCTCTACATCAAACACTACGGTGTGTGTGTGTGTCTGAGTGTGTACTGTAAGGTGGGGGGGTGTGTTGGTGTACGTGTTCTTATGTAAAGCCACACACTTGTCCACAAACATATTTTCACCGCCAAAATCACCGTTTGTGGTCGATTCCTTGATGATCTATACAACATTGAAGAGTGTGCCTGGTGTCTACGCACGGCCATTGAACCGAAGATGTTGACGGCCAAAATATGAGGGTGTGTGAGTATAGAGAATGTGGTGTGTTGTGCGAAAGTGCGCTGGAGTACAAGTTAGCCTCGTACATGACGTAGAGTCCGCGGTGACGTGTGTGGGCGACTCACCTCGGTCCCCGGCGAGCCGGCGCTGGCGGCACCTACCGCGACAACACACTGCATCGCTTTATTACACGCGAGCCGACGTCACACACTACGGCCTGCCTAAACACTCCACAGTTACACCACGGCCTAGCTCAATCAATACGTTAACTATGCCTACCGAGTCACCATCACATTGTCCGAATGCAAGTGTAAAACCGTTGGCTCATTGCTTCATTCGAGTATTTGCAACAGTGGTGCGGTAAGATAGGTAGTTCTGAGTCGGTTCATGCGTTTTAAAAGATCTCGAGAAGGGATCAGCACTGGAATATGATAATGCGTCCTGAGAGTACCGACTATCAGAATATTCGAAGTCAACCATCGGCGGCGTCGCTATCAATTTCTTATGACACTGCTAGCAGAGACTCTACTCCAACATGTGACGACGATTTAACAAGGTGTTCAAACTTTTGAGATCTACACTAGTTATATGGTGTTACTCTGCTCCGAGCTACACGCGGTCGGTACACAGTACACGCCGCTCTCCGTTCAGATACTTCCATTGAAAGATAAATACGAATGTGCCGTTCGTGTAATAAAGCGGTGCTCTAAGGAACCGTTGAGTACAAAACCATTAGTTAGACATGTAACGACATCCACGTGGTCGGCTCCTGAGGAGTGCGTGTGTGAGAGGGGACGGGGGACGGGGGACGGGGGACGGGGACGGGGACGGGGACGGGGCAGCGAGGGACGGGGTGGCAGGGTGGTGGGCGAGGAGTGGACGGGGATCGGTGCGGCGGGTGCGAGCTTACCTTCATGCTCTCACGGAACTTGCCGATCTCGCGATGGATCACATCGCGCTTCTCCTCGGAGATGTCGGCCTCTTCCAGTACGCGCGCCGTTTTGGAGATCGCCTCCTCTGAAGACAGAAGTGGCGGTTATACTGAACGGCGCTATACTTTAATACAGATACATCTTCTATATTTATCTATAAGCAGGGTGTAAAAATATAAATGATTGATGGAAAATTACTATTATTTTTGGTCACTCACTGCGCAATAAATAAATAATATCAACACCTAGTGTGTTCAAAAAAGTCATATGAAACACGTGAGAATACGTCATATTGTTATACATTCCAAGTCTTCGGCGCAGAACAAGTTGCGGACCGAGGCTAGTTTGGTAATAACAAGGTCCAAAATATGCATACGCTTGCAACTGAACGGACGGCATTAGAACTTTGTGATGAAAAGCTGATAATTATCTACGATACTGATTTCAAGCGTGCGTGCGGACGTTCAGGTGAAGTGCTGACCTTTCTGCAGCATCTCGTAGTTGTTGATGTCGTCCTGGTAGTCGCGCATGATCTGCGCCAGGCGGCGCTCGGCCGCGTCGTCGAGCGCGCGCTGCCGCGCGTCCAGGTACGACGCCTCGCCCTCCGTGCCCGGCGCGCCCTCCTCCTGCCCGAGCCGCGAGCGCTGCTCCGCTGTGCACACAGTCACGGTCACCGGCTGCACTCGCAGAGTGGCGCCGGCGGACACAGTGGACAGTACTCACTCTTGTAGGTGTCGACGAGCGCCTGCATCTTGCCGTCGGTCTTGGCGAGCAGCTGCTTGTCGGCGACGGCGCGACTGTTGAGCAGGCGCACGCAGCGCAGCGCCGCCTCGGGGCTCGCGAACTCGCTGAAGCCGAAGGTCGACACGCGCTTCCAGCTCAGCACCGGCCCGCACGCGCCCAGCAGTGAGCGGATCATGGCGTCCGGCGCGCGCGACGATATGTTACCTGCAGGGGACGCGAGCTCAGCCACTTGTGCGATAGTACAAGGGTCGTTCTACATGCGCAGGTTCAACGAGAGACGTCATGAGGGAGTCTTCCGTATTTAAATAAATAGAACCTTTATTAGCTACATTACGGCCCATTCATTTTTACGATGGACTATCACTTACCTACTTAAACTAGATTCCAGTAATAGGTTGGGCCGACGGGCCGTACTATCCTATAATGCCCTAAAATGAATTCGTTGAATTAAAAATTACTCTGAAGAAAGTTAACATAATATATATTTTTTTTTTTAAATCATCAGCATGAAACTTCTTTTAACTTTGTTCTCCTCACCTCTGGGAACACAACGTAAAAAGTGCCATGAAAACCGTCCACTACAAACATCGTTCCATTTCAGAGTTGTTTTTGTTAAAGTTGCACTTAGCTATAGTGTGAGGATGTGCGCGTTACCTATGAAAACAGTGACGGGGGGCCCCTCAGGCTCCTTGGCGCCGTTGGCGTTGCGCGTGGGGCCGCGCGCGATTACGGCCTTGCCGGGCGGCGGCGCGGGCAGTAGCGCTCCGCGCCCGCCGCCCGCGCCGCTCGCGCTGTAAGCGCCCACCATCACCTGCGGCCGAGAGGAAGCACTGTCACATGTGTAAGGTATACATGAACGTTATAATAAATACTTAATAAGTCGGAACAAGTACAGAAAAAAACTCATTTTAAGGGTGTCTAGCCGTTATCATCAGACGTTATTTCTACGAGAAATGCTCTACCTTAAGGGCTCTTTCAATTTATGCATTTGCTGCCGGACTGCTGGGTGCTGGAGCAGTCCGGGAGTCGGACTGCACACGGACGGTTGCCTTGTTCATATAGTTGACCTTCTGTTGAGGTGCCTATTATCAGACCATATCTCAACATAGTCAATATTTCCATATAATGCAGATAAAACACTCAGTAACTTAGCACTGATGTCTTCAATAGATCATTATAGAATGTGTACACAAATTAATTCATTCTGTTAAGCTTTATTTCAATAAACCTTCTAATTGCAGGGTTTGGCAATCAACATACTGAAGAAAGCAGTTTTTGTTATTTCTATTTGTTCAAGTCCCTCTGTAGTAATTGTTTTATGTCGAATGTAGTGATTATTGCTCACCTCCATATGACAGACGCCTTTGCCCTGCAATAGGCTGGTATTATTATTATATGATTAATTGTGTGTATGCATTTTTTGCTGTGATGTGCCTGTCGGATAGTTCAACAGGCAAAGCTGAGCGATGCGGTGCTATGATGTGATATGTTTCACGCATGTTAGTATTGCTACAATTGTGTCAGCATTAAAGTGTTTATGAGGGTCAGCATGATTAGATATTACGGTCAGAGCAGTATCAGCAGCGAACAAGTAGCAGGCATGATGAGCATCTTCAAGGTCAGTTATATATAATACAAAAACAACCTTGGGTACACCAGAATTGACCTATACATCTCTCAATTCCTGTTTACAGTCAATTGTCTTGATTTTTACACATTGCATTTTGTTCTAATAGCTTTCTATTCACTAAAATGATATTATTGTACATGTTCTAACTCCCGCCAAATGTATGAGTATTCATCTATTGCATCACAGCTAGTATCCCATGACCGTATAGCACTCATTATTTAAAAACAAATCATTAAAATGTTTGTTACTACATACTGGGTTTATTAATTCCTGCAGTTACTAGTAGTCGATGAATGCTAGATAGACATTCCAACAACCAACGGTAATGTGCTCCGAGCTGAATCGGCGAATTATTGTCCTGTATTACAGTTACTTCTGGTGAGGTTACATCCTGGAGGACTTACATGTGTAGGCATCTGCATTGTGACGACGCCCGGCGCGATCCCGTACGGCACTAGCGGCGGCCGGGGCGGGAACGACATCTTACCACTCAGCACCTGTCCTTACTACTTTTTGCTCCACTGTCGATCGTCAGATTTCTGAGGTTTCACCAAAAAACCACCACCGGTGACGCGTACACTTTTTGGAATAATTACTCGAAGGAAGCAGAAAGTACTACGCACACTAAATAAAAATATATACTATAATATTTAGGATTTACTAAAAAATCAACTAAAATATCTTACTGTAAACCACAATTTAATTGTTCCACTTTTATCACCAACATGGTTACTTTCGCAGCCATATTGTTTTTATATAATTTTTAATCTATGGTTAAAAACACAATGTTGTCGTTTTTCTATTCGTTCAGAAAAGATACGGTAACAGAGATAAAGTAAAGCAGGAGATTTATAATATTATGCGGTAATGGAACCATCAAAAAACACAAAATGTTTGCATAAAAGCATTTAACCATTAACACAATTTCACTTTATAATAGTTTAATAAACCTTTCAACAAAGTATAATACCTACTGCCTGTTGGTGAAGAGTTTCGTGAGGTCTAGTAGAATCTGATGGCAAAAAAAATCGGCCAAGTACATGTCGGGCCACATACAGTGTAGGGTTCCGTAGGGGCCCGTTATCACAATATAGTACAATTCTGTTGTTGTTTATTCTGAATATATGTAATGGTAAAGATATCAGTAGTTAACGGTTATAACTACAAAAATCGACTTTAAATTTGAACTATCATTTCTAAGACGTACGGGGATGTCGATCAGACGTGTGATCGTCTTAAACGCTTAAAAAGTTATTATTTCAGTTCACAAAATTGTGATTCAAAAATTAAACGTAGTTCGTTTGACTTCCATAGGTACTAGAATGAAGACGTAACCAGCTGGTACGGCGCCATCTAGCGGCAGTATTGTGAAACTTATGATAATTTATTATGGTGTTTTTAGTTTGTTTTTCAATGCAAGTCTTTACCCGTTAGACGTAGACGACAAAAACATATTCATCACCACTTCACACGTAGGGGAGCTACCCTAAAAAATTTTTTTTCCAAAATTTTATTTTAGCACTTTGTCGGCATAATTGATATACACACTCCTACAAAATTACAGCTTTCTAATGCTAACGATCTCTTAGCAACACCTTGGAGAGACAGACAGACGGACATGACGAAACTATCAGGGTTCCTTGTCAAAACTACAGGACCCTAAAAACTGTAGTGTAGTTCAATAAAGGAGTATTCATAATGATAGGTGAGGGCATTGAATGATGGTGTATTTTCCACGCCTGGTAAAAAAGGAGAGGAGGGAAGAAAAAAGTTTCGATAGTTTCGATTTAGATTTAATTGAGAATAAAATAAAAGAAAATTGAAATACTGGAAGATCGATTTGTAATAAAATTTCTTTTTTTGGCTCAGAATGAGGTTTAATGTAATTTTGTAACTGTAACTTATACGGTAGAAAAATCATTCAATATAACACTTTTTATATAACGGGTAATGTTTAGTGGTTGCAACCAATTTGGGGCAAAATAAAAAAGCTTGTTACATAATAAAAATATATTGTCAAATGGATACAATATAATATATTTTACTCAGTATTTCTTGGTAATTTTCTTTATTTCAACCAACATTCTTTTTACAAATCTTTAAAAATAAATTTAATATAATGGCTTGTAAAAAATATGTTTAAGGCTAAATTACTTATTATTAACATTATATTTCTACAACTAGGTACAAGTCTGCCAGCGACTTCTTCCATTTGAATTTCGTACTTTCCCCTACGAACTGACACACCACCCTTGTTTACAGGTTAGTTTTTCAGCAAGCCACGCATTAAAAACCACCCCTTACTACAGAACTACCTACAGCCTACTTCTTTTTGCCGCGTCTTGGTGCGCAAATAGAGCAGTAGTTTACATAAAACATTCGCGCTAATTTATAGGTATTTTACGAATTATGCGCCATGTTTTTCTTTGTATCAGCGCCATCACGGCGCATGTTTGGTAAAATTCCATAGACGCCATCTTTAGATTTTGAATTCAACCTTATTTTTGGCATTAGCGCCCCGAGAGCCATGGAAGCGACAACGAAGATTTCGCAGTCAACATCTTGAGGCTTATAAAATCGCGTTAGAAATAAAAAACACACGTGCGTAATACGTAGCATTATTGCATAGTGAACCAAAAAGCGGTGTCATACGAGCTACTTTACAAACAAGGGTTGAAAAGATTTTTATCTTATTGTTGCGTAAATACCAAATCCGTGGGACAGATTTTGTGTTCCGGGGCAGCTTTAGATGAGCGTACCCGGCGGGCCAAAGCGCTCCGCCGGTACACCCGCAGGCGTAGCGGGCAGCGGGAGAACGCCGCGCTCCTTACCCCATCAGATAGCCAAATTACGTCACTATAATATGTTATTTTACACTATGGCTTTATTGAGTATTAAAACAATAGAGCTACAATTCATATGTACATGGTGATATGTATAAAGGCATACTATTTCAGAAGCCATCATATTTCGGATATGTTACCCCGTATTCCCCTCCTGGCGACTCTAAACGAATATAGATCACTTTGAAAGTAGGGAAGTACCTACCTACTTTTTTTTTTTTGGCGGGTTTGAAATCATCAAATAACTTTTCCCTCCCTTAGTGTCAGACTTTTACTGACTAAAACCCACCCGTGTTCCTTCTTGTGCCCTTTGCGTTCCGGGGGCGCGGTATCTCCTACGAACAACCCGCAGCCCCGGAAGTACCTACCTACTACCAAGAGGAAAAAGGTGAAGCTTTTTACAAAAAGTATGTGGACTTGTACGAGTATACACACACTAGCACTACATTATGGTTTCTGATGGCTGTTTATATTTGTATAAAAGGCTCTCAGGATGCTTTATGAATGAAACTAGCAGTTTCATTCATAAAGCAGATCTAAAAAGAAGACATTATTATTTAAAATAATTTTCATACTTTTGTTGTCATTAGAAAATTCGTAAAAATTTAAACGGATATGAAACAATGCATGACGTCATATGCATAAAGGTGCATGGCGATTACACAATTATACCCCTAATTCGGAACCAATTAATAGCAAAATTGTTCAAGTGAATTGTCACTACGTAGGTACGAAGTTTATAAACATCTTAGGGTCTGAAATACGCATCACTAAGTACAGTACTAAATAAGAATTAGCGACGTCATAATTTCCTGTTGTTTACCCATCAATGTCCTGCACATTGTCAATACCTTAAGGGACTTACTTGACCGATCAAAATAGTTGCTGTTTTGATGCCTCATGCGTCGTCCAGAGAAAGGCCGTCGCAGTGACGGACAGTTCACAGTTCTAAGTACTACCTGACAGACAATATTTAAGTATCAATTCATGAAGTGTTCGACCACTCCATTTCGACCTTTGGGTTTTAGTCAGTAAAAGTCTGACACTCCCTCCCACCCCGCCTAGGGCGGGGGAAGTCAGTTGAAGATTTCCCACACGTTGACTTTGACTTTTGATTAAACGTTGACGGTTAAACGACATGGTCAGTTGTAGCCGGCCATTTCATAAAGTGATTAATTTTAAGATGTGGTCACGACATCGATACAATAATAATAAGGTGTCAAGTAGTTGTAAGGATACTGCTACAGTTCCACACGTGCGCCGCCCAGCGGTGTAGTCGAGAGTGTCCCGCTTACTCGGTAGGCACACTTGTGCAATAGCGACTAACTAAAACACGTTTCGGTCATGAGGATTCGAATAAGGATCTACTTTACATACACAAAAAAGCAAAGCCTGGAGCCATTGAACAAGGACAAGGAGACAAATAATGTCGATTTTGTTCCCTAGTGAATAACTACGGGTTTATTTCACAGTAGACCTACCTACTTCTTACATGCAAACACATGAGACAATTACACATTATAATAAATAAATACATTTGATCCTAAGTAGCACTCACACGGCCAACGAGGCTACCACCTCACCTCACGATCACGTACAATATGGAAATGTACCTAAGTAGAACAGTACACAGCACGGGTGTACACACCACCAATCAATTGACGGACTTGTTAAGAGCCGGCAAAACGCAATTCCCGCATACATTTTGAATGGCAATTGGCAATACAGGGTACTGTGATGTCACATATTTGCCAATCATGTATTTAGGCAACTAAAACTCCAATGTTACAGCACCAGTCGTTTCCCGTACTCCAGCGCCTGGTGCAGCCTACCCAATGTTGTGTGAGAGAGAGAGAGAAGTTGTGTCTTGGAGTTATTGTTTAGTAGTGTCTACACCCGTACGTGAAGGAAACTCGTTTCTGGCTACCGTCGACGCGTTTTCGTTTGGAATCTAAACCTTCACATAGCACTCATGACGTCAGAGTTTGTAGTCACGTGGTGACGTCGAGTATGTATATTTAAATATAAAAAGTCACCTAACATTGACGTGACGTCACCACCTCCACCACCTATATGCCTCTCATCTTACACAATTATACATGGTCATGTACTGAGACGTAGAGCGCGTCTACAGGCCAAATAAGCCCCTCCAGCGAGCTCGCCTTGCAATGATTGTACGCACGCTGTGAGATCTGCGTCGCTCAACTGGCCGTGTACGTGCAACGTCGTGTGCATAGGAACGCACACTCAAATAGCACCTTCATTTCATAGAAAAACTGAGATACAGTCACTTGCATCACGACACACATTCGTGTGCGTGCGATGACTAGCGCTGGCATACCGGCTCCGGCTGCCGGCTGTCTAGGTGCGCACGCGCGCACTGTTCCTAACTCACGATGGCACGATAACACTGTTCACTTGCCAAGCTGCTGCCCTTTCGGATCAGGTGTATCTAAAGATCGGCAGGCCGCTGCTTTGGAAATGCCGTTGTTCCCCTGCGCGTTAAATCGACTCGGTAAATATTGGAGGCTTCCAAGCTCAGGCAAGCGTACTCACGCGCATCAGACACACTCTCCAGAGCGACCTGCCTCCGTGAGTCGGAGACGCGAGCGCCTACTCGCTCTTGGCGCCCGCGCGCCGCCCTAGCAAGCGCGCGCCCGCGTAGCCCAGCAGCGACCCCGCCGCCGCCGCCAGCGCGCCCGCCTTCAGCCCCACCGCCAGCCCCACCGGCCCCCCTGCCAGCAGCCCCAGCGCCGCGCCGCCCGCGCCCCACGCGCCCGCGCTCAGGCGCTCGCCGGCGGACAGGTGCGCGCGCGCCGCGGCCACGTTGTCGGCGGCGACGTCCACGCGGCCCGCCGCGGCGGCGACGGGCGCGCGCGACGCCAGCGCGGCGGCCTGCGCGCTCTGCCACACGTCGTGCAGCGCGCGCATCTCCGACTGCAGCCCGCTCCAGCCGCGCAGCAGCTCCTCGCGCGACTGCAGGGCGGCTTCCTGCGCACGGACTCATTCATTGACAGACGCAACCACCACTAAATTAGGTATCCACATATGTTGTGTTTGAGTACATTTAAATTAATAAATTCTGTAATGTAACTCAAATACTGAAATCTTGCGGAATACAAAACGGCTGCAACATTTTTTCTACCACGACGAGTGAACTCGAAGTCAACAATTCGGCAGCCCAGTAGACAGACGGTTAAATGTGTTTCTGATAATGAAGTAAATGTCCAGGATGTTATTTCCGCTACGCAGCTAACAGTACCTATTATTAATTACAAAATAAAACAGTATTTTTAATTAAATGTGAAATGCCAAACAAACAAACTGTCGTTCAATGCCGGACAGAATTCCAAGTCAAATGATGCTCACCTGGTCATCTACTTGAAGTTGTATCTGCGACTCGAACTCAAGCGTAGCGACATCAGCGTCGTGATCGGCGTGGGGATGCGCATGCGCAACCACTCCTACGGAGTCCGTGGACACAGCACTGGCCGCCACCGGCACTGCCTCGGCCGCGCTACGGTTTATCGACAGCGGGGACGTTCCTGAGAACAGAACGCAACACCCAGCGTCAGAATGAATGCACGAACTGACCGGCACAACGAGTAGGCGTCGCTACGATTTGTTGAACAGTTGTGACTGACACATTTCAATACTTGTCGGCAGTAAGACCGGTACGAGCCTTAGCCAGACCACCGCGGTCGTACTCAGCTGCACGCTGCAGTTTCACGACACAGTGACGCATGCATGCTCCAGTCCAACTCGACGCGGAACGTTCAGAATAGAAGTCAATTTAGTTAAGTCGTTAGAACACAAAACGCAGGCGAAACATAGTAGTAACAGAATAAAATGTATGAGATAGCATCGCGCGTCAGTGGGGCGGTACCAGTCGGTACTCATCATAAGCATTGGCTTCGCTTTGTTTCGTTTTGCAAACATTCGTTGGGCGAACGTCTGTTACGCTACGAACATTTATTCTTAAAACAAACATTGGTCACAGCTATAAGCTGGGTACGCACGTGCGAATACAACCCCGACCCAACTCCAATCCCATTTGGTTCATACGTATGGACGCACATTGCAGAAGCGGACACGACTTTTTTAGCGCGTACTAGTTAGTTCGCAACAAAAGAGTTTAGTCTGTGGTTTAGTGCAACGCGCGTGCAAACAAGTGGTCGTGTATCAATGTTCAGTGTTCGTATGTGCGTACCCGGCTTGAGTATTAACCTATCAAACTGTTCGTTTGACAATGAATGTCCGTTGCGTAGCAACTAATGTCCGCGGAGCAAATTCGGTGAATTGGGCACAACACTCGTTGGTTAGCGCACGAACATGCAGACGAGCTCACCCGTCGGTCGGCTGCGGCCTGCGGACGACACGAGCGCCCTACAGCTGTCCTCTATTAAACCTACAAGATAAGTTTAATAGAATAAAACTAGCATATTGTTTGAAACCTTTTTCATCCGACTACCAAGAAGGGTTATGTTTTTAAAGCGTATTTTATGCATACGTATAAGATGTTCGACTGAATATATTTTAATAATTGACTTATCGTGACCCCAGTTGAGTAATAAACATGGCTAATTTCAGACATCGATTTATTTAAGTAGTCGTAATTTGTTTTAGTTCTGAGATCATTTTAGGGTCCAAAACGAATGGCGCGAGAAGACGATTCCATTCATATAATCAATAAAAAGGTTTAAAGAAATGAATAGATCAAAAGCCTGACTGCAGAATAAAAACTGCTTTTTAATTTTTTCTTATGTTTGCACCAAGTTTTATAAAGGCATTATGTATTTTGTTGAAGTATCTGGTCCAGCCTTTATTTCATTATTCATTTCTGGTGGCTGGTCTACGTGTGGGAACATATCTACGGCGGTTGTGACCATGTCATGCTCACTCGAACGTCTTGCTGGTGCAGAATTGAGTATGTATTGACTTATTTGCATACCATGATAGAGTATAATGATGTTTATAGCTGCCCAATAATTACCATTAAATTTCCTTTAAAACGGTTGGATTAAAAGGTGCCGAACGCCAGGCTCGTTAACGGGCGCCGTCGGTTATGACTCCATCTTACACCTTTTATTTTAATTTTTTCTTTATGCAGATTTCTAGTACTTGACTTGTTATATAGCTTTATATTTTAAAAGGATGCCTATGGAGGTTATTGCTTGTTCTTCTCCGCAGGAACCTACTGTTTGAACTAGCAAATAGCTTCAACATTCATCTTGATCATTAAAAAGTGCTTGTGAATTTATTTGAGCTCATAAGCTCACTTACGCCCGATCTTAATAATGTATCTCAATATAAATCTTGAGCTCGATCTTAGCCGGTAACCGATCAATGGCAGTTTGCTTTCTTGTCGTCAGTGGTAGTTTCTTTAGAATTAACTATCAGTTAAGAAGTTTTCACTTTTCATACTTTACATAACAAAAACTTTATATATCCAAAAACAAAATATCACTAACATCAACATTTATTAGCCTTGCGTCGCCCAATTCATACTGAACACTGCTAATCACCGTCAAGTCGGAAAGGGAACGTTACGTGCGTGCGCGCAGAGTTGCGCCAGTGGCAGGGCAGTTACCGAGGTAGTCCACGACGGCGCGCAGCGTGGTGTCTCGCGAGCGCTGCGTCAGCACGTCGAAGCGCGCGCGGTCGGCGTCGCGCACCTGCCACAGTAGCTACTCGTTAGTGGTCTCGTACTCCTGCCTCACCCCCACGGTAGACGACGTAGGTGTATTGGTCACCTGCCCCCGCAGCGCCTCGAGCTCCTGCAGCAGGCCGCGCAGCTGCGCCGCCACGCGCCGCGCGTGCGTCTGCTCGGCGCGCGCGCGCACGTACTCGCCCTGCTCCTCGTACTGCGGAAGTGCACGCTACAACTGAGAATCCCTCCTCATCGTCTTTAACGCTTATCTAACTATAAACGAACTGTCTCAAACTGGACGAAAACCGCTGCAAATGTTGTATTGTAGTATGTCGCTTCTATACATATAAGTGTAAAGTTTTGAATTCTATAGTATATGTAGCGCCTACGTTCAGGTCATAGTTGAACAAGATAGAGTTGTTCATTCAATTCACAAAGGTAAGACAATCCTCTGACCTAAAATCCAAGGGAAGTTTCTAATTTAGACTTCAAGATAAATCACCAGAAAGTAATTCTAATTAGTAAAGCTTTAGGTATCAGGCTTAGCCTTTTCCCAACCATGATGGGTCTGGCTTCTAGTCTAACCGGATGCAGCTGAATACCAGTGTTTTACATGGAGTGACTGCATATCCAACATCCACAACTGTAAAACTTATTGTGATACATTTTTAAAAGAGCATGTTTGGAATTTCTTGCCCATTCTTCTCCATACGAAACTAGCTTTTGGAATGAGCAACTAAATTCAATATTTTTTTACCTTTTAATTGACATTCAAAAGTGCCTTTTAATGGACTAATTGAAATAAATGATTTGAATTTGACTTTGAACAACCTCGTTACTGGGCAACACAATACCTCTGTAAGACTAGGTGTCAGACATTCTGGTTTCTGACTATCCATAACAACTGTCACAGATCCACAAATGATACCCAGGACCAAGAGCTTTACGTGCTTTCTGAGACATTCACAATGGAAGAATTCAATAACAAATACCCGACCTGGGAATCTCACTCAGGCTGACAAGGCAGCAAATGAATTTTGGAAGTATGTACCTGCATTAGTTCAACATTGCAAAAGAGAATGTGAGGCTTTTGCCCCGCTCAGACTCAACAGAGGCTAAAAGTATAAATACAGTAAAGAGTGTAAAAAGATACATAACAAAGCCTTATACCCAAGTATGTAATCGTAGCAAATTTGTTAGTTTGGGCACTATTATGAGGTGATTTTTCAAACAGAAGCAACATAAAGTTTTGTACTATGATATGTGTCTTTTACATCTGGGATATGATTTAGGACCCATAAAATCGACATTTTGAAGTATTTGGAAGAAATCAGGATGAATATAAAAATTGTGTTGCAAAAACATTAAGAACCTCATAAAAATATTTAGGCTTCTAAAATTCCCATAAGCCTCGTACAATCATTCAAAGTTTCATGTGCCAAGAAGTGCCAAACTCGTCATCGAGTTATTTCCTATCAGCAGCCAATTTTTTGTAAAGTATTTTCGTCATTTTTATTTAGTATTATGTTTCATGGTAATGAAATTATGCGGATTTGTTTATTACGCACTTACGCAAGTGTATCGTAGTGCCAACATGGGATGTGAGGCGGTTGTCTGATACCGCAGCGGCACTTGATGACTTGAGCGAAACAAAGGGTTTAGAAATAGAGCAAGACGTTACCTTGATAATATTCGCTTTATGTTGTCGCAGCAAATCTAAATGATGAGGAATTGCCACCTCGTTGAACTTTGTCAATGAGAATTCCACTCGCTTCAAGGGCAATTTATGGTCGTCGTCCATTACGCATTTATCATTTATTAAGTTCACAATTTAAAAAAACGAATGTATATTTTGGTTTGTTTTGAAAAGAATCAGCTTGATTTTAGCACAACATACATTGTTGCTCCTCTGAGTTGTCATTTTAAAATGTCAAGTGTCAACTTGTCAACCAACCAATTGATAAGTTGGTTGACACTTGACATCATCATACGACCGGGAGCTCTGCTTTTATATTTTGATTATACTATTAATGTATAAACTGTGGCTTACAAGCACCACGAAGTGCAACGTTCAGCAGCCCATGGATGCTCCATGTCGCTTCTTACGCTGACACTTACCGTATTTGTGCTAATATTTGCGTTATATTGTTGGACATTACTCAAGTAACCTGAATATTTAGACAAATACGCCATGTGAAGTGCTTTTTTTTTTTTTTTTTTTTGGTGGGTTGGCAATCATCAAATAACTTCTCCCGCCCTGGGCGGGGCGGGAGGGAGTGTCAGACTTTTGCTGACTAAAACCCACCCATGTTCCTTCTTGTGCCCTTTGCGTTCCGGGGGCGCGGTATCTCTTGCGAACAACCCGCAGCCCCGGCAGGCATCGGCCCTCAGTGGCCCCTTCCTTTTGCTGACATCTCTTTGAGGCGCGCGTGGAACACGAACGCGCCGTCGACACGGCCTGTCGTTATGCAACGTAAGGACGGTGAGCTACCCATTGCTCACCGTCCACAGGCCCGTATCTACGGTGGCCGGGAGTCGTCTCGCGGCTCCCGTCGTCCGGAGCGTCTACCGCGGCGGCTGGGACGGGAGAACCGCTGTCTCAACCGTCCCGCCGCCTCCTTCTCAAGCATTACTGCCTCGCAGAAGGAGGCGACTGCATCCCATTCCCTCTCGCTCCGGACCATGGCTGGCACCAGGGCCGGACGCGAGAGTTCGCCGCCGCCGATGGCCGCCACGAGGACTCGGCGATGCTCCGCCCAAGCGGGGCATACCGCCACGGTGTGCTCCACCGTGTCCTCGGGGCGATCCACACAATGGTGACACCCGGACGTTTCCTCCCGCCCGATGAGGTGCAGGAACCTCCCGAAACACCCGTGTCCGGTGAGGACCTGCGTCAGGCGGTAGGTGAGGGCGCCGTGGCGCCTCTCCAGCCACTCCTCAAAGAGGGGACTTACCGCCTCTATAAAGGCGTGCCCAATGTGAAGTGCTGTACCACAATAGTACCAATTGCACAAGGCACATTTAGTTAAACGACACATGAAATTCGCCTTAAAAGGTCTAAAGACCTTAAAGGACTAAACATCTGTCGAAATTCATGAGCGTCTCCTAGTTTTCAACGTTTTTTTATTATCTTTTAAATTATTAACAGTGGAACATTCTTTAATAAAATGGCACAGTGTTGTGCAGTGGCTATCTATGTGTGCAAACAAAATAGGAGGTCATTAAATTTCAAATCCCATATCCACGCTCTCTCATCCAGACTGCGAAAGCTAATCAATGTCCTAAAAAAACTCCGCGACTGTACTCTGTCTGTATAGACACCCTACGAATGGTCTACTTTCCATTCTGTCAGTCAATAATACAGTACTGTATCTACATATTATGGGGACACGCTGCCAAAAGTATACTTATAACTTTGAAGAGGGCACAACGCGCTTTTTTGGATCAAAGTTGCTCTAAAAAAATCCTACAGATTCCCTACAGACTTACTCTATGAAGAGTTCCAAGTCCTCTGGGTACGACAAATTTTCATACTCGGAGCAACCCTCAAATACCATGCGCCAATTAAAAAACGGTCTGACTACAGTAAAATCTTAAACAAGTGTGTTTTCAGTGCACCCATACCAAATGCGAACTAGCTTACTATTCTCAACTCAATCCCTACAATAAAGTAAGCAAAATCTGCGGCCTAAGAGATTGTTCAGTTACCACCCATAAGATGAACCTAACTACAACTCTTTTAAAACTATCTTATGACGACACCGAAGCCTTGATATAAAAAAAAAATGTATTCTTCACACCGATTCCGGCCACAGTGGCTAATCTTACTGTAGACTAGCCAAATACGCAGGAGATGTTATAGTGCACAGGAGTGTGCACGAATACAGGTGCACTCCCTCTTCCCTCACACTCATAGTCCGATGGGACGGCAATCCGGCACAACCGGGGAGAGATCAAGCGCAGGACTAACGGCATTACGTTCTTTCCGAGGCACGGGGGTGTCACACCACCAACTTCCAAACTCCGGGTTGTTACTGAGAAATTCCTAGTAAAAAAACCCATATCCCTTATTGCCCGACCTAGGAATCGAACACAGGATCCCACGCTCAGCAGTCGCACTTGAGACCACGAGTTGTGAGCACAAACATCAAGTAAATTTTGGGTTTTTGATTTCATGTCTGGGTATTTTGGGCCGCGGACGCTGCATGCTATTGGTTTGTCAGTCGGACCGATCGTGTGCAGCATCGGCGCCATAAAACTGCAAATACGATGAATTTTTGCTAAGAATTTTACTGGTATAATATTCAGTACAATTTGATAAATGTTTAGACCAGACGGTTACGTAGCGACATCTGGTGCGAGGAAAAATATCGAAAACCCTTATTGTTCAATGCCCAGTTGCCAAAAGAAAAAATAATAGTGTTGCTGTCAAACTGTCAATGTCAATGTTGATTTGTCAAAAAATTCAAATTCAATGTATCTTGGCAATGATTTCAGTAATCAAGAAAGTATGGATCGTTGATTGAAGAACATAAACTTGACAGAAAACTTCGAATTGCGGCTTTTATAGTGTTTCATAACATTTAGCATTTGTTTCACTGTTACTTATGCTGCTCAATTAGTTTAACGGAGCACATTATTGTGTCCGGATTGTACATCAAAATAAAACGACAATGGACGTGGATACAGGTACATGAATATTTTGTGTTCCTAACCTCAATAATGAAAATTATTATTGACGCATTCAAACATCGCGATAAGCAATACGACCTGGAACTGTCTTGTAGTTCTGAACCTTTTGTTTCGACAGTTAGTGCCGCAATTGATAGCCAATTATTCTAATGTTGGATAATGATCTACCTGCTTGCTGAACCAGAACATTGTTATATCAACAATATTATTATTACAATGTGTTTACTGAATAGCGTGGGCTCACTGGCTCAGAGGGTTGCCCTGATGTAGGTGCCAAATGCACAGTAGGTATGATCATTAACCACCTAGAACGGGGGTAGTTCCAAGGCTATAATCAGTATTTGGTTGGTATGCATATTGTGCTATGCATTTCCTTGATTTGATCCCTAAGTTAAAGGAATGGATGTATTTTACTAAGTTACATTTGAACTCCATTGTTTTAATTAGCCCAATAACATACCTACATTTTTTGTAACTAAAAAATAAATTTTATTTCTAATATTATTTTGCAATCACATTGAGTGTGGTTCCAGATAGTGGCTTATCCAGGTAGTTGTTATTTGTCTACTGAAGCCATGCATAAACAAAACACTGTCAATGTTGTCATTCATAATTATTATGATAACTGATACAAGATTTGTTTGGCAAATGGTAACACCTGGTGTAAAGTGTGGTGGGTGGTCAGTCGCTGGCTGCCTCGGGCTACAATAGTGCAGTGAGTAACACACCGTTTGTAATGTGCAGGAGGAGGGCGCTCGCGCTCCGGCAGCCGCAGCCGCTCGGTAAGGGTACCCCACTTGACCTTGCTGTAGTTATGTAACACACAAGCACAATTTTACGTATTTATGATTTGTGTCGCTTTGTTCATTAGAAGCCATGCATCTTAGTTCGGGAATTGTTTAAAATAAGTTCATCAACAATTATCTGAAAGAAGTGTGCATTTAAGTTTAATAACATTAGTGAAGATTATAAAGTATTGGTGGCATGAATGTAGTCAATGAATTCCTTAAGTGTGCTGCTAACAAAGCCAGTGCAGAATTACACATTTCTATCTATAGCATTTAGTTTGAAATGTTTAACTTACTTGCATATATCACCACGTCATACTCTTTTATATTGTTACTAAATATTTTATTAACCCGCTACTTTGCCGACAAGTGGCAGCAGATTTTGAGTCAGTCACAAACAGTGCTTATTGTTTTACACATTTATTTTGCACTGATGCCTACCTTCTTGTAATAATGGCGCCCTCATACCTAATAAGCAGATAATTATGTAACATTAAATGTCTGTTTGTCCAGGCGGGCTCAGTATCCAAGATGTCACACGATGGATCAACACATTCAAGAGCCAAGTCCAGATCAGCATCACGTTCAAAGTCTCGATCGCGCTCAAAATCTAAGTCAAGATCACGTTCTAAATCGCGGTCTCGATCCCGGTCGCGGTCCAAGTCGCGGTCGCGGTCCCGTTCCCGGTCACACTCGCGCTCAAAGTCGAGATCGCGGTCCCGTTCTAAGTCGAGCTCACGGTCTCGTAGCGGGTCACAGAAGTCGGCGCGCTCCCGGAGCTCATCGCCAGCTAAGTCTCGCTCTCGGTCCGGCTCCCGTGCTCGCTCCCGCTCCGGCTCCCGCGCTCGCTCCCGCTCCGGCTCCCGCGCTCGCTCCCGCTCCGGTTCCCGCGCTCGCTCCCGCTCCGGTTCCCGCGCTCGCTCCCGCTCCGGTTCCCGCGCTCGCTCCCGCTCCGGTTCCCGCGCTCGCTCCCGCTCCGGCTCCCGCGCTCGCTCCCGCTCCGGCTCCCGCGCTCGCTCCCGCTCCGGCTCCCGCGCTCGCTCCCGCTCCGGCTCCCGCGCTCGCTCACGCTCCGGATCCCGCGCTCGCTCCCGCTCCGGATCCGGCGCTCGTTCTCGCTCCAGAAGCGGTTCGCGTCCTAACTCGGCACGTGGTAGCTTGGCAGCGAAGTCGCGATCCAAAAGTCGGTCTAGGTCTAAGAGTGGCTCCCCGGCTAACGACCGCAGTAAATCTCGGTCCAAATCGAAGAGTGGCTCGCCATCGCCGCTAAAGTCTAAATCCAAGTCTCGCAGCAAGTCCCGCTCGCCCGACAAGATGGAAGTGGAGGGCGACGCCGCCGGCCAGCGCCCGCGCTCCGCCTCGCCTGGCTCGCCTGCCCGTAAGTGTGGAGCTTGTTCTAACCGCATGGGGGCAGTGGCCCAGACGACTAGTTTGTACGAGTGCTGGTCCCAGGCAAAGAGGGGACCGTCGCCGTGGAAAAAAAAAAATCAAAGTTTTATTAAATCTGTTTGTGAACGGTTTTTGCGGTTTTGACTAACAAACTGCTAGTTAAAGACAATGTAGACATTACATTTAGGGGTCGCCTAATGTTTGTGAAGACGACCATAAATCTTTTAATTAATGAAACACCAGCCATGCTATGCAAAAGATAAGAATAGCTGTTTTGTAATGAGAGCCGCGGACAAACGAGTGGTAAACTGGCCTCGTTATAAAACGACATGTTGGTTGCATTGCAGACAAGCGCACCGGCCGCCCGCGCCGCTCCACCTCCCGCTCGTCTAAATCACCGGACAAAGGTAACAACCAAGTTTAACGGACAAAGATAACGTAAACGCGCTATAGCTTTTGTATTTAGTATATATTGTCAGCCTGTTACTGACCCCCTGCAGGGCAAGGGATCTTCTCATATAGAGAAGGCACAAGCATTGATCGCTACGCATGCTCGAGCCGGATTGGCGATTAGGGACTTATATTAATATATAAGTCCAGGTTTCCTGTTTTTCTTCACTTCAGTGATGTCTAAGATTAACTTAGAAAGACCATGTGAATTGGAAAAGTCGCATTGGTACTTGCCGGTACCGAACCTGCAATCTCATGCATGAGAGGCAGGCGCCTTAACCGCTGGGCCCTCACGACTTTATCATGACGTTGTCATGCACTTGCTAATGCTTTTTGAATTAACGCGGCCCCAGCTTTATGGTAACATTTGGCTTAGTTTAGTACCAGTCTCCCACAGATGAACGTTGTCTCAATTATTACAATTTTAACATTTTTCAGTTAATAATAATATATATATTTTTCTTTTTAATAATAATAATCAAGTGTTATTTGTGAAAGAAAATAACCATTTTATTATTGTTCTTATAGATTATTTTGTGAACATTTGTTTAAGATTCAGTAAATAAATATATTGTACTATTTATTTCAGCACGTAAGAGCAGGAGCCGCTCTAGATCCGGGTCGCGCGCCCACAAGTCCGCCTCGCGTTCGCGATCCGGCTCTCGTTCCAAGTCGAGGTCTCGCTCGCGCTCGCGCTCCGGCTCGCGCTCCAAGTCGCGGTCACGTTCCAAGTCCAAATCCCGGTCGCGGTCTCGCTCTAAATCGGGCTCACGATCCGGCTCGGCGAAGTCTCGCTCCAGGTATGTCGTCGTAGTTGTTTTTAAACACCCACATAATACAGGAGAAATTCCTAGGGTGGCAACGTAACAAAAACTGACATGAGACACATAGTTAAGGCCGCTAAGTCGAGAGTACCATTGTGATAAGATAAAATTCATGTACACGTGGTATACAAGTGAGTGCTTTGAGTTCTGCTGCGACTGAGCGGCCCGGCTACTGAGTAACGTGGTGTCGCTGTGTGCAGGTCGCGGTCCCGCTCCAGCTCCCGCTCCGGCTCCGGCTCGCCGTCGCGTCGCGGTAAGCTACCGACACATTGCCACGACGAGCACTGGTGGCTGCTTAGTTACTAGCCCGTCGTGTGCTTACAGGCAAGAAGCGGCGCGCCGTGAGGCTGGAGTCCGACGACGAGGGCGGCGCGGGGGGCGCGGCCGGGGCGGGCCAGGGGGCGGGTTCTCCCGAGAGGGCTGCCTCCCCGCGCGCCGCCGACAAGCCTGCCGTCGACGACTCGTCGGACGACGAGTTGGCGCCCGACTCCAAGTCGATCGACATGGCGTCCGGCATGTCTGACTTCGAGCTGATGCTGTCGCGCAAGAGAGAGGAGCGGCGCGGGCGGCGCCGGCGGAGGGACATCGACATCATCAACGACAACGACGACCTCATCGCGCAGCTGCTGCAGCAGATGCGGCACGCCGCCGAGGACGACCGCGACCTCAACAAGCGCAACCAGCCCGCCGTGCGCAAGGTGAGTGGCCGCGGGTCGCGCGTCGGCCGCGGGTCGCGCGTCGGCCGCGGGTCGCGCGTCGGCCGCGGGTCGCGCGTCGGCCGCGCCTGCAGCCCGCTCACCGCGTCCGCACGCCGCGCCCGCAGGTGTCCATGCTGAAGGCGGCCATGTCGCAGCTGATCAAGAAGGACCTGCAGCTGGCGTTCCTGGAGCACAACGTGCTGAACGTGCTGTGCGACTGGCTGGCGCCCATGCCCAACCGCGCGCTGCCGTGCCTGCTCATCCGGGAGAGTATCCTCAAGCTGCTCATGGACGTGAGTACGCACCGACCTCCGCCTGCTTTCCGATTCCCCACATACGTGAACTTTCAACGTTTCGTCTCAATTTCACTGACAAAGTCCATTCGTTACTTGCGATTGCTTTATCGCTGTTTGTTCACATAGTAAAACTACACTACAATATATTTACTAAATATGAGTATAATTTTCTTCCGACTGCCATGTGGGTGATTTAGAAAAATGGCTTAGAAATTAAAATTGAATTCGCTATACTAAATCTTATTTGCAATGATTTTATTACACAAACAATTCAATTTTATGAAGTTTCCTCTCTACATCCGTAACCTGACCGGAGACTGGCGACATGCGCGGCGTCTCTAGAGAGTACGCGCCGCCACTCCACCCTGTAGCCTGCACGTGCTCCTCACAATGCTTGCAGTTCCCGTCGATAGACAAGTCGCTGCTGAAGCAGTCGGGCATCGGCAAGGCGGTCATGTACTTGTACAAGCATCCCAAGGAGACCAAGGCTAACCGCGAGCGAGCCGGCCGCCTCATCTCCGAGTGGGCGCGACCTATCTTTAACCTCTCCACAGACTTCAAAGGTGAGCCACGCGCGCGTCCAGGCGACCCTCTCGAACTCACATCGGCGGCATACCGGAGCATCCCGTACTGAAATGTAGTGCCCGTCAATTAGTTTGCCAGAAATTATTAAAATTTTGGTATTCAAGCTCATATAGCGGCTGGTGGTGGATCGCACGTGTTCCTTATAAGAAATAATTGAGACATTAAACTTCTTAAGGATTCCGTCTTTTAGTTTTTAGACAGATATTACATCTCTGTCGATACTTTTAATGCTCACGATTGACAGATAATGTAATAGAAATATGTTAAGCAAAATTAGAACAGAATCGCTACAGTAGTGTCGCGGGATACTTGAGCATTCCTTACTTCGGTACTATTACCTTTTGATTGTCATATATGTTACACACTAGTGATATGACCGCACGTTACAGCCATGACGCGCGAGGAGCGGCAGGCGCGCGACGAGGCCATGGCGGGCGGCCGGCGCCGCGACGAGCAGCCCGGGCCCTCCAAGCGCGCGCGCGACGACCGCGACCCCGACAAGTGAGTGCGCGCCCCCGCACAGTAATGCGGCCGCTTGTTCCGCACAGAAATGCGGCCGCTTGCCCCGCACAGTAATGCGGCCGCTTGCTCCGCACAGTAATGCGGCCGCTTGCTCCGCACAGTAATGCGGCCGCTTGCTCCGCACAGTAATGCAGCCGCTTGCTCCGCAGGGTGGCGCGGCCGGGCGAGAAGGGCTGGGTGGCGCGCGCGCGCGTGCCGCTGCCGTCCAACAAGGACTACGTGTACCGCCCCAAGTCTACCTGCGACACCGACATGTCCCGGGTGAGTGCGCTGCCGACCACTCTCTCGCCATCCTCCGCGTACGTGCGCGTCGCAGCTACTGACTGGCCTCTTCTCCACAGACGACCAAGAAGAAAATGACCCGCTACGAGAAGCAAATGAAGCGGTTCATGGACCAGAAGCGGATGAAGTCAGGCTCGCGCCGCGCCGTCGACATCTCCATCGAGGGCCGCAAGATGGCGCTGTGATGTTGTTTTAAGTCATACGTACGCGTCGCTACCGAGCGGAACTGGCGGCGAACGACGTCGGGCCCCGCGCGCGCCTCGTGAACACACGCTGTCAGATATATCGAATATATTGTAGTCCTTTCCAAGCATGATTTTTGGTTGATATTAGGCCTCCACTAGGATGAACCTGTTCGCTCAGTGATAATTGACAATGTTTTAGACCGGAACTCGTCAGCACTCGTCAGTAATGAACAACTTTTAATAAGGTACCTTGTGAATACGTAACATACATACGAAACCGCGTTGAAACAGAAACGGAACGGCAAAAGATACACAATTAGTAATTCACACATTGTTTAATGAACTGCCTCGGTAGCCTAGTGGTCCAAAGCGCGACTGCTACGCTAGAGGTCTTGGGTTCGATTCCCAGGTCGAGCAAAAAGTGTTATTGGGTTTTCTATGAAATTCTCAGTAGCAGCTCGGAGTTAGGATTTGTGCCCGGTTAATGGCAATAGGCTCGCCCCCTATTACATGGGACCTAAACATACCGGCGAACTGTGGGTGTAGATTATTACACCTCTGCCTAACCCTTCGGGGAATACAGGCGTGATGGCATGGTATGTGTTGTTCAATGAATTGAAACAGCAGTACCCTTTACACCTTTAATTAAATAAAGAAAATAAATATCCCGATGGTATGTGTTGGCGCGGTGTGCGTGCGGCGACCCTTGCTACGGCTTTGCCACCGAACATTCCGCGCGATACCGACGTAGGTATAGTTATAAGTCATACAATAAGTTACTACTTACTAAGGAACTGAATAAATTAATTATGTGACGAAGAGTTCTGTTTTATTTAGCCTGCCTCAGCGAGTCTAAAGTAGCTCACCGCACCCCAAGGTGGCAACTATGGCTCAGAGAGCGTCGACAGTGAATCGAGACCAGACACGGTTAAAGCCTTTTTTTTACCATTTTACCGCCGCGGACTTTAATACAAGGTCCAGAGTACCGTGCCACCAGCGCCACGACTTCATTAGAATCTTATATTTTATAAAAACACAAGTACTGCATTTAAAAGCTTTGTTTCATATTATTATTTAATAGTACTGTCTATAACTCTGTTTCTCTATTTTTCTACACAAAAGAAGCCCGTAATTGTTTTAAAATCGGCAAAAACAAAAACTTCAAATATTTTTAATGTCTCCAGAACGCAAAGGAATTTATATATAGTCGGCCAGTGATGAGACGCGTTCGCCGACACTGTTTGATTTCACCCTGTGAAATATTCATAAACACTACTATCAAAAACAATTTGAGGCCAGTGAAATATGAACTTAGTTAACTACTTTATAACAAAGGGAAATTTGACGAATTTCGAACTTCAGATGGGTCCGATCCGGAACTAAATATGTAGTTGTTAGCTCAATGCTTGTCTTTTTTACCCAACTGCGCCAGAAGGAGGGTTATGTTTTTCGAGTGTATGTATGTATGTGGGTATATTTCTTTGGCACGCTCTGCAGCCTAAAACGGCTTGATGGATTTTAACTTGAGAGGTGTCGTTAGATTCGTCTTAAACATGAGAGAGTCACTGGGTACATAAAACTGGCCCAGTGCGAGTCGAACTCGCGTGCAAAGGGTTCCGAACTAAAAATATATTTTTTTTAATCTTTCACATTCTATCAAGTGGGGTATCAAAATAAAGGATTTTAAAAATGGTTTACCAAAATATAAATAACTTATATGTTTAAATTTAATTTGGACTGATAAATGCTAAAAACAACAAAATATTTTAAAATCGCCAAATGTCAAGCGTATACAGGGTTATTATGAAACCCTTAGCTATATTTTTTTTTCTAAACCAGAATCGATAACAGAACACAAAGGTAAAAAAAAAAAATTTTTTTTATCATTACAGAATGTCCTAACAATTCATAAAAAGTGGGATAAAATAGCCAAGTGAATGACCTTAGGTTACGTTTCGCACACACGAGTAGGAAGCGGCGAGCGGGAAGTACACAAGAGCGGGAAGGCGCACGGTGCGCGGGGGAGGCGGAGGGGGCGGCGCACGCGGCTACTGTATGCCGCCGCCCGCAACATCAAATGATCAAACAGTTGCCCGCCGGTCGCCGACTCGATATCAACTTGTGACGCAAACGCGCTACCTGCGTCGCTATTAGTCGGCTGATAAAAAAATGTACAGTAACCGGGAGTATTATGAAATGGTGAGAGTGTACATAGAAAGTGGCGAAAGTCTTTACCAAGCCCGAAGGCTCTACGAGACGGAATCCATCCCCCGACTACGTGCTCAAGGACTTTCCAACCCAACGATTCCTCATCGTAACACGATTTTGGCGGCGAATCAACGGCTCCTTGATTATGGTCAATTCACAGTGCCTACACATGCCTCCGGCTCTGGTTGACCAAATCAAATCACAATCGGACTTGAAGACAAAGTTTTAGATTACTTCGAGCGAAATCCAAGGGCAAGTACCAACGACGCCGCACGTGTATTTAATTTAAGCCAGCCAACAGCATGGAAGATTCTGAACAAGCCTGGTCTACATCCGTACCACTATCAGAGGGTTCAACAACTGAATGATGCCGTTGCGCTACCGCGACGAGTTTTCTGTGAGTGGTTAGTTCGAAATCAAAACGTCAACATTTTATGGACTGATGAAGCACTTTTCACTCGATCGCGTACCTACGCGACTTTTATTATCAACGAGACGGGGCTCCCCCGCATTACGCACGCGATGTTCGAGAATACCTAAATAGTGAGTACGGAGAACGATAGATAGGCCGCGGTGGACCTGTGTGGCTTGGCCTCCTAGGTCGCCGGACCTCACGCCCTGTGATTTTTTTTTGTGGGGTGAAATTAAACGTATTGTTTACCGTGAAGAGTTGCAAAGTTTAGACGACCTAAGACTAAAAATTATTAGTGTATTTGACATTGTTAAAACTGATAGTGCAGTGCTCGATAGACTCCGGAGAAATGTAATTAAACGTGCAAGGCTCTGTTTGGAGAGAAATGGACTTCACTTTGAGCAATTGTTACAGTATGATTAACAAGTAAGTTTTGTACCTACCTCATTTTTTATTGATTAATCTTTAAAATTGTAAACATAAGTTGGTTACTATTTCTTTAAAAATACGCCCAAATACGGTCCTAATCCCGTAAAAGTATGAATTAAATATTGTACCTTATGACAATCACGTATGTTAGAAAACTGCATGTTTAGCGGCATACGTTTATGATCGCTGGTTATTCGGTCAGTGACCGCTACGCGTACCTACAGCGTTGACAATGAATTAGGCTATTTTGTTGGACCACTTTAAAACGTAATATCTGCTTATTTGTTGAAAAAACATAAATCAATATAAAATTAGCAAATCAATATTATTAATTTAGTACACGTTCTGTTGAAATAGCTAAGGGATTTATAATAACCCTGTATAGCTGGATTGGCTACCAGTCATCTTGATCCTAAAAAGTTTTTAAATCGGCCACATGACCAAAATTCTTTGAATTAGCTACAACGATTACGAGAATTTCATAATTGTACTAACTAACAATGAAATTCCCGTAAGCGATAAATTCATTCTATGCAAAAACTAAAAATAGTAAATTAAAAATAAATATTTAAAAATACAAAAGAACCCGACTGCGTGAAAAAATGTGAAATAACTGAAAAGATAAAAACAAGCTAAGAAATTTTTTTTTTTTTTGGTTTTTAATCGATCGTGGTGGACAATTTCCACAAACGCAGTCGGAGGCATCAAATATACGCCATACGTTCTATCACGTCTTTCTTTGTAAGTGTAGATGGATTACACTTTTCTCTTACTCTCATATATCTTCCTAGCCTTTTCCCAACTTAATTGGGGTCGGCTCCCAGTGAAACAGGATTTAGCTTAATACCAGTACATTCTTTGTGAATATAATTAACATCATAATTTGTGTATTCTTACCGCAATTTATCCCAGTCAGTCTTCTATTCATTCACAGACACAGTGTACACACGAGAATATGGAAGTTTTTTTTTTTTTTTTTTCTGTGTGTATATAACACTATGTTACGTTCCTTATAAGGGTGAAACACTTGATAGGTTCGCTCAGGGTAGGTTCGCTCAGGTTAGGTTCGCTCAGGGTAGGTTCGCTCAGGGTAGGTTCGCTCAGGTTAGGTTCGCTCAGGTTAGGTTCGCTCAGGTTAGGTTCGCTCAGGTTAGGTTAGGTTAGGTTAGGTTAGGTTAGGTTAGGTTAGGTTAGGTTTTTTTTTTTTTTTTTTTTTTTTTTTTTTTTTTTTTTTTTTTTTTTTTTTTTTTTTTTTTTAAATCTTTTATCCACCAACAAAGCTGGCGCCTAGGTACTTCAACTACATTTATACAAGTTCTCGCTTCCATGCCTCTCGTACTTTTATTCTTCATACTGTTTCTTTCTAGCTTCCTTCATCTGTCTTTCTTATGGGTGGGATGCCCATTTACTCTATCTATGCTATTGTTTTGATTCTTTTATTTATTTCTCATCGGGGGGAAATAACGTTTTCAACAGTTTTTATTTTACATTTTTTCTTACTCTATACATTTCTTTACTATAATACTCTTTATTATATCTATCTTACAGTTTTGTCTATACTATCCTATTTCTACCTTAACAATGTTCTACTTTTACCTTAACAATTGGCCTTATCTTACTTTTACATTGACAATATTCTTATATTAAACTATGCTTTTATATTTTCTTAATGTTATATCTTACGTCTATTTTACTGCTTACTTTTTTAAAACAAACTTATTCCTATGTTACCACATAAATATATTCATATATTCTATGAAACATAGATTTGTTACTCAACTTTTATTTCTCTCTATGACTTTTGCAGCGATGTTTATGCAGTAATCTATAAACTGTTTCCTGTTCTTACTTTTAAATATCTCCCGAATATTTTCATGACACAGTTTAATTCCTAGTAATTGCTCGAGATTGAAGCGTTTGGCGGCGTATACGGGGCAATCCAGGAGCAGGTGCGGGATGGTCTCACTCATCCCTGGATCGCAGATGCACGATGGGCTCTCCTTACACCTGAAACGGTGTAGGTATTCGGAAAACCCACCGTGCCCCGTCATGACCTGGTTAGGTTAGGTTAGGTTAGGTTAGGTTAGGTTAGGTTAGGTTAGGTTAGGTTAGGTTAGGTTAGGTTAGGTTAGGTTAGGTTAGGTTAGGTTAGGTTAGGTTAGGTTAGGTTAGGTTAGGTTAGGTTAGGTTAGGTTAGGTTAGGTTAGGTTAGGTTAGGTTAGGTTAGGTTAGGTTAGGTTAGGTTAGGTTAGGTTAGGTTAGGTTAGGTTAGGTTAGGTTAGGTTAGGTTAGGTTAGGTTAGGTTAGGTTAGGTTAGGTTAGGTTAGGTTAGGTTAGGTTAGGTTAGGTTAGGTTAGGTTAGGTTAGGTTAGGTTAGGTTAGGTTAGGTTAGGTTAGGTTAGGTTAGGTTAGGTTAGGTTAGGTTAGGTTAGGTTAGGTTAGGTTAGGTTAGGTTAGGTTAGGTTAGGTTAGGTTAGGTTAGGTTAGGTTAGGTTAGGTTAGGTTAGGTTAGGTTAGGTTAGGTTAGGTTAGGTTAGGTTAGGTTAGGTTAGGTTAGGTTAGGTTAGGTTAGGTTAGGTTAGGTTAGGTTAGGTTAGGTTAGGTTAGGTTAGGTTAGGTTAGGTTAGGTTAGGTTAGGTTAGGTTAGGTTAGGTTAGGTTAGGTTAGGTTAGGTTAGGTTAGGTTAGGTTAGGTTAGGTTAGGTTAGGTTAGGTTAGGTTAGGTTAGGTTAGGTTAGGTTAGGTTAGGTTAGGTTAGGTTAGGTTAGGTTAGGTTAGGTTAGGTTTTTTTTTTTTTTTTTTTTTCTTTGTTGTATGCTGATATCCACTCCCTACCATGAGCAGGGTCGTTGTTGATCCGTTTGTGTTTTTAACTACAATTTATTTATGTTAGTGTTATTATGTATGTTACTGTTCTTCTTTATGTTTACGTAATTATATATGTATATGTTTTATTGTATATTCTATTATATATTATGATTTTAATCTTTCATTCCTCAAGGGTCACGCAACTCTTGACGTCGGTCAATATTTTGCGCTTTCTTGAGGCCATCTTTCCAGCTTGTTTATGAGATATATAGATATTTACTTTACTAGTTGTAATTTAATGTGTTTGGTTATGTATGTATGTAAGTGATATATGTTTATATTTTACTATATATATATGTATCTATAATGTATTTAAAATATTATGTCAGCTCGCTCCTTTCTCAAGGGTCGCGCAAACCCTTAGCTTTCACCAATATTTTGCGCTTTCTTGAGCCCATCTTATTCGCCGTGTTAATATATAAGTATATTATTAAATATATATATTTACTTCATTGTAGTTTTGTCGACAATTTTATTTTGTTCCGTCCTAATAATATAGTGTATACATAGTAGGTACCATATTATATTTCTATTTTATTTATTGTGTAAATTGTGTTTGGAGATCGTAGCTGACAGGGATAAACAGTGCCATAGGCACTGCCAGCTCCTGCCCGCTACGACCTTCGCCACCCTCCTTGCAAATTTTTAATTTTTTCCGTGCGGCCCATTTTCCATGTCAGTATTTTAAGTTTGTTGTAACTAAATATAAATGCCCGTTTTATTGCCATATTTTTTCCTTTTTTGTTAAATCTCGGGTGTATATAATAATATGTGTATAATTTAAAAGTTTTAAAAGGTATAAAAGTTATAAAAGTAAGAATAAAGTATGTATATGTATTTTTTGTGTGTATATATAATTGTCTAATTCAGTTGAATTTCCTCCCCAGGGCCTCTGGAAGCGGTTCATTTTTGTGCCTATGCTCATATTTAGAGTGGTCAAGAAGGCTCCTGGATTCTGTGAGACCGCTCGCCCGCAGATGTTAGCTGTAAAACTGTCTGCAACCGGGGACTTTATCGGGATGAAGCGGTTTCCCGCCACTCGCAGCTCCTGTTCTGTGAACGGGGGGGCATGGTTATCATCATGTTCCCCGTCCACGAGGCTGGCTTGCTGTCAAGTGGCTGGGTGGTCTTGGCTGTCCTCGCTTCCCGGTCCTCCGGGTTGAAAGTTTTGGCGAGCAGTCTCGTCGGCTCCTTCCGGCTCAGGAACCCCCTTTTTGGTCGTGCGGTCAATCGCCTCGCACACGCCTCCCCGAGGCCCTTTCCTGCTCCACTTCCCCCCATCCGAGTCCGCGCATCAGCGACTTTGGTGTGATGTTTGGCCCTGCTATGCAGGCACCTGTTCACCACCCCGGCCGACTCGGGAGGCGTCGCGCATCGCGCTTGTCTCTTCCTGGCGGAAACTTCTCTCTTCGGTGTAGCTAGCACCTCGGACCACCGCGGCATGGTGGGCTTTGTGTGTGTTTTGATTTGTGGTGTGTGTTTAGTGCATGTTATGTATGTGTTGTTTGTGTGTGTGTCTATAGTGGTTGCAAATTGATAAGTGTTACTGATTGGTGTTACGTCCGACGGGCTGCTGTGATAAGATGCGTTAAGCTGGACCAGTTTCTCACGAAACTGGCTCCAGTTTGCTGTATTTGTGATGAACAGCGTCGTCGTCCGATGTGTGTATGTTTGCCCACCTTCCTGCAGCTTTACGTTGAAGGTTTTGCCGCCGTGGTCCGACTCGATCATTCCCCGATCTATGTCCCAACTTTCCACCAGGTCGAGGACGTCCGTCCCGAAGGTCGGGGCGTCGCCAACATTTGGTGCCTGCATGCTCGTCACGGTTTTCTCTCGGAGGGGAGTTGCTGCCACGCTTTTTGCGGTGGCGCCTTTAGCAATACGCAACGGTGGATCGCGCTATTGCGTCCCACCGTTTGCGTAACGGACATTCGAGGCTGAACCCGTTGTGAGCCAGGTTGTCAAGGCCCGCTTTGAGACAATTGCAGCATCTGGGGGGCTCCCCAGCTAGGTGCGACCGGCATTCCGCTCTCAGATGAGAGTCGCCGCAATGCGAGCAGAGATCGTCCTTCCCGGTGCAGTGTTTCCGTCCATGGCCAAAGCCAAGGCATTTCGTGCACTGCACAAGGGGGGTCTGGTCATACACCCTCACCCTTTGCAGGTCAATGTGTGCACGTCCTGCCCTGGTTAGGATCTGCCACACCGGGGGGGAGACCTGCACGACCACATGGCACTCGTGTGGGTTTCGTGCTCGCTTCCGGTATTTTACGGCGACTCTCACTTCGTCTTTCTTCAGCTCGCCGAGGAGATGCTGGTTCTGTTTCAGGATCGCCCTGGCGACATCGTCGTCTGTGTTGTAGGACAACACGTCTGCCAGCATCACCAGGGGATCCCTGTTCACCGCCTCGGCTACCCTCAGACCTACCGTCGAGCCCCCCAGCCTGTTCTTTACCATCTCTAGCTCACAACGGGTCTGACACCCTATGACCACCTTCTGGTCTTTGGTCTTTCGGACCTTGTCGACCCGAATGCCCGTCTGCTTTGCGTCCACCGCGATCCGTATTTTGTCGACGACGGCACTGCTGGTGTCGTTGCCGTCGTCTGAGCTCACTATAAGCGAGTGCAGCGGCGGCGGCGGCACATAGTGCTTTCCGGTCGCCGCTGCACTCGCATAGGTTGCAGTCTTTTCTATGGAGCTCCGTTGTCTCTCCATCGCCTCCTTGAGTCTCCTCATTTCTTCGCCGCTCTCCTTCACCAACGCGCTATGCTCCGCTAGTGAGGAGAGCAATGAGTCGATCGCTGGAGGGGTCTCCGGGGGCGGAGTTGCTTTGCTGGGCTCCACATCAGTCCCCACCCCTCTTGCCATAGTGACGGCCGCCGCCTCTTCCTTCACCAGTTGGAAGAGCCGGTCCACTGCTTGGGTGATACCGGCCTTTATATCGGTCCTCAGATTGCGCGAGTCACCCAGGAGTGATTTCGCGCGGACCAGGCAGTTCCGTGCCTCGGTGACTCGGTCGGTGGGTTTTTGACTCGATCCCGGCGATCCTCCCGCCGCCCCGGCGGATGTTCTGCGCAACACGACTTTGCAGTCCGTTGATTGCGCAGTCTTTCTAGCGGGCTGCGAGAGGGCCGCCGCGACCGGCGCCGCCTTCTTAGGTGGCTGGGCGGTCGCTGGTGGAGGGGGCTGGTTTAACGCCGCCTTTACGCTCTCCCACTCGCCGATGCTTCGCCTCACTTTTGAGGCCTGGTTTATGGGGGAAGGGACCTTGTCTTCGGCCGATGGAGAGACACCGGGACTCGCGGGGGTCTTTTTGGCGGGCGTTCTGGAGAGGAGCATGGTGGAGAGAGAAAATAGAGGGCAACAGATAAGAGAGATATAAATAAGAAATAAAAATGTCAAAGTAAAAGTAGATAAGTGGATAACTGTAAAGTGGTTATCACACGCTGTATAGGGGCGTGTGAGTCAGTGTGCACGACAGCGTGCACGGTCAAAGGCTAATAAAACTTCCTTATATATAAATTAATTTAAGGGCGGGCATGGGCGGGCACGATTCCTAACAGTTTGGACAGTTTTTCACTGTCGGGTGGTCAATTTTTGTATGGGCGGCTCTGTTATGAGGGTGCACACGCGTTGCCTGCGCGGAGTCCCGTCTGGTGTGAAGGTTTCGACCCGTTCGCGCGACCGGAACGGGAGTTATTCGCCAGGGAATGGGCAAAAATGGTAAAAATTTTGAAAAAATTGAATAAAAACTGTTTAATTTAAAAATGACTAAATGTATTCCTTTTTCTGTTTCAGGACTCGGGTGGAGCAACTTCAGGCGCGTCCAGCGGCGTCCCTAGGGTTATTGCGAGACTAAATATGACAAAGTTATTAAATTTTAAAGTTTGTGAGAATTTGGAAAAGTGTTTTTCTTTAATAAAAATTTTCCCTTTAAAGGTTTCAAAAATATTTTCACACAGGCGTGCAGGGCTCGCGGAGCCGCGTCCAGGGATGTATCACACTACTATGTTACCTTGATTATAAGGGTGTAAAACACTTGATCAATATTTTTCAAGCGCGAGTTAAGGTAAACTTTTGTACCGATGTACCTATATATAGGTATGTGTTTTTATACAGTGGTCCGTACGAATGCTCGTTTTTACACCAATTCCCACGGGATTTTTGCAGATATCGCTAAGGTTTCGCTCCAGGGAGCTCGACCGGGGTGCGCTATAGCCGGGTGACGTGGAATCTTCCTCGGGAAATCGGTCAAAACGGGATAGGCGGGACTGAGTGTGCAAAATTCCTAACAGTTTGGACAGTTTTTCACTGTCGGGTGGTCAATTTTTGTATGGGCGGCTCTGTTATGAGGGTGCACACGCGTTGCCTGCGCGGAGTCCCGTCTGGTGTGAAGGTTTCGACCCGTTCGCGCGACCGGAACGGGAGTTATTCGCCAGGGAATGGGCAAAAATGGTAAAAATTTTGAAAAAATTGAATAAAAACTGTTTAATTTAAAAATGACTAAATGTATTCCTTTTTCTGTTTCAGGACTCGGGTGGAGCAACTTCAGGCGCGTCCAGCGGCGTCCCTAGGGTTATTGCGAGACTAAATATGACAAAGTTATTAAATTTTAAAGTTTGTGAGAATTTGGAAAAGTGTTTTTCTTTAATAAAAATTTTCCCTTTAAAGGTTTCAAAAATATTTTCACACAGGCGTGCAGGGCTCGCGGAGCCGCGTCCAGGGATGTATCACACTACTATGTTACCTTGATTATAAGGGTGTAAAACACTTGGGTTAGGTTAGGTTAGGTTAGGTTAGGTTAGGTTAGGTTAGGTTAGGTTAGGTTAGGTTAGGTTAGGTTAGGTTAGGTTAGGTTAGGTTAGGTTAGGTTAGGTTAGGTTAGGTTTGGTTAGGTTAGGTTAGGTTAGGTTAGGTTAGGTTAGGTTAGGTTAGGTTAGGTTAGGTTAGGTTAGGTTAGGTTAGGTTAGGTTAGGTTAGGTTAGGTTAGGTTAGGTTAGGTTAGGTTAGGTTAGGTTAGGTTAGGTTAGGTTAGGTTAGGTTAGGTTAGGTTAGGTTAGGTTAGGTTAGGTTAGGTTAGGTTGGGGTGCACGCAGAAAACCTCCACGTGGGCCTGATGGCTGCTGGTTCTTTACGAATATGTTCGGGGGAAAGAGCAGCCGTCGGGCTGGTGCACCCTGGGTACGGCCAATGCTCTCTTCATGTCGGGGAGGGCATTGTCTGTAGCGAATTTCTGCGGGGGAGGGGAGCATGTTGCTCCATGACGGTTTCTCCACGTGTTCCTCGGATAGCAGAGGGCATCATGGAGAAACGTGAGAGACGAGGCCATTTCTAACCGATCGACAGTCGTCGATTTACGAAGGACGTGACCATGCCGCTGCGGTGCAGGCGCACCAAGGCGGCAGTCGTCTCTCTCCTCAAGGAGCACTCCTGAGGAGAGTCTCCGGCGGGTCCGCTGAGTTGGGTTGGCCAAACAGCGGACGAAGGCATGTTTAATGCCGCCGTCGGGGGCTTGGCTTAACCGCCCGGCCCAGAGGAAGGACACCTCTAAGATAAAAAACCCCCAATCCTAAGTTTTGAAGCACGGCGAGAGGATGAATGGCTGGCGGGAATACCAGTCTCTAGCGCTTCCCCTGTGGGGTACCTGCCGACCCCCTACAGTATTTAGGCTTACCTCGGTACGGGGCACTGCCGGGGTGGACATTTATTCCTCCACTACTCGTGGGATCAGTTATGAATAAACGAAAAATTAAAAACAAAAATAATGTTAGTGATGTGCCAGATTTGGCGGAGAAGGAGCCACTTGCCGATAACGGCAACAAGAGCCGAGGAGGCTCTAGTCCTGGTGAGGACCATATGTCAGATCGGGACATGCGTGGGTGCACCTCCAAATTATGGAGGAAGCGCCAACGCAGCCAGGATCTGGGGTCGACGGGGCTCTCCTCTAGCGAGGAGAACCTGTCGGCTCCCAAAGTAACGACGGCGCGAAGGGGACGAGGCCACGCAGTGGTAGGTGATTCAAGGGCCCGCTTCTTACGGCCCAAGACGCCAGTATCAGTGATGCGACTGGAGAGCGTGGAAAGCGATGGGACCATTCCTGGGGACCTGAGTGGAGACTCCGCTGCGTCTCCGCTGTTGCTGGGAAGCAACAAGGCAGAGGCAAACGCCGCAAAGCGGGCGCAGCGGAAGGCGGTCGCGGCTGATGAGGTCAGCGAGTTGTCCCGGAGGGTCCGAGAGCGGCGCGATGCTCAGGCGGCTGCCGGAGAGAGCCTATCGGCGGTGGCGCTCAGTCGCCAAGTTCTGGATGGTGTGGACGTTGTCTTGAAGGTTGCCACTAAATCTGGCAGCCTGAAGGGCACCTTCACAAAAGCTCTAAAGGAGGCAGCAGAGGGCATTAAGGAGGCAGCTGGGGTCCTCCTTAACCGCACAAGCTCAGAGGAGACGGCGAAGCTATGGGAGGAGAACGGCCGTTTACGAGCCGAGCTCGAGGACCTCAAACGGGAGCTTGCCACTCAGAGGACTGAATGGCAGCAGAGGCCTACTGGTTCTGCGGCTATCGGGTCCTCTCCTGTCTCTGCTCTGCCGCTGTCGATCACACCCTCGGCCCCTACGCCTGCGACAGATACGGAGATCGAAAAGATTGTCCGTATTTGCATGCTGCAGTGTGGGGGTATGATGAATGCCCGTCTGCAGGGCCTGGAGTCGAGGCTCCTACCGGCAGAAACACTCCGGCCACCACTCGCTGCGGATAGGCGGAGAAAGGAGGTGATCGTCACTGCGGACCCTGTTACCACCGGGAAAAATAAGGGGCCCAGGAAGCCCGCCGAGGTTACGTCCGCACCCATGGCCCCGGCGACCGCAACCGTTCCGGCCAAGGAAGCTTGGACGACGGTCGTAAAAAGGGGCCGAAAGAAGAAGAAAGTGGTGGTGTCGGCTCTTGCTACGCCTGCACCCGCACCTAAAAGGACGCAGCGGCCGCCAAAAGTGCGTGCCCCACGCTCCGCGGCAGTAGTGGTTACGCTGCAGCCCGGAGCCATTGAAAGGGGCCTGTCGTATAAGGAGGTTCTGACGGAGGCGAGAGCCAAAGTCGCGTTCCCGGACCTGGGAACACCCACCGGCTTCAAAATGAGGTCGGCGATTACGGGAGCGCGGCTTTTCGAAGTGTCGGGTGCCTCGAGCACCGAAAAGGCGGATATCCTGGCCGCCAAACTGAGGGAAGTTCTCAACCCAGATGACGTCCGGGTATCCAGGCCAATGAAGACTGCTGAGCTGCGTGTCGATGGTCTGGATGACTCGACGACGCCAGATGAGGTCGTGGCGGCCATAGCAAAAAGCGGTGGATGTCCGCCCGAGGAGGTGCGAGCGGGCGAGATTCGTACCAACGCTGCAGGGCTCGGCACGATCTGGGTACGGTGTCCAGTGGCGGTGGCGAACAAGGTCGCTGACGCAGGACGACTGTTGGTGGGTTGGGTTGCAGCGAGGGTCAAGCTACTGCAACCCAGGGCAATACGGTGCTACCGGTGTCTGGACATTGGGCATGTCCGGGCACGGTGCACCGCCGAAATAGACCGCAGCGAGCAGTGCTATCGTTGTGGTCAGCCCGGCCACAAGGCGGCCCAGTGCACCGCCACACCAAACTGCAGCCTCTGTACTGCTGCAGGGAGGCCCGCGGGCCACAGAGCTGGCGGGAAAGCCTGTGGCGCGCCCGCCCAGAAAAAGAAGAGGGGTGCAGCGAAGGCCGCGGGGGGCTCTTTACCCCCCCCGCGGCCTAGCTGCCCTGCGGCCGACTCCCGGCCAAGGAATGATGCTGAGGAAATGGACTGTTTATAATGGCACTGCACCATTTCCTCCAGGGCAATATCAACCACTGTGCCAGAGCTCAGGATCTCTTGCTCCAGAGCATGGCAGAGTGGTCGATTCGTGTGGCGGTGATTGCCGAGCCGTATTTTGTCCCCCCCAGGGATAACTGGGCGGGTGACCTAGACGGATTGGTGGCCATCATCGGCGGGGCTCTTGTCAACCCGTCTCGAGGTCACGGCTGGGTGGCCGCCCTCGTGGACGGCATTGGCACTGTTGGGGCATATTTTTCGCCCAACAAGACCCTCGCCGACTTCGAGAACTTCCTTGTCGAGTTGGGTGCCGTCGTTGGCCGTTACCACCCTCGTCCGGTGCTGTTGCTCGGGGATCTCAATGCCAAGTCTGCGGCCTGGGGATCCCCGGTCACCGATGCGAGAGGCGAGGCATTGGAGGAGTGGGCGATTACGACGGGCCTGGTCGTCTTAAATCGGGGTTCGGTCCTCACGTGCGTGCGGCAGCGGGGCGGATCAATAGTGGACGTGTCGTTCGCTAGCCCCGCTGTCGCGAGCCGTGTCCGCGACTGGCGTGTCGCTGCAGAGGTGGAGACGTTGTCGGATCATCGATATATCCGTTTCGACGTCTCCGCCCAGAGTGCTGGAGGCCGCAGGCCATCTGCCCCGCGAAGGGACGGCCCGCGCTGGTCGCGTAAGCGCATCGACAGGGAACTTCTCGAAGAGGCTGCTATTTTCCAAGCCTGGATCCGGGAATCGGCATCGAACGGACCCGTCAACGTCGAAGGGGAGGCGCAGTGGTTCCACGGGGCTATGACGGTTATATGCGATGCGTGCATGCCCCGGGTACACACAGAGTACACAAGGCGCCAGGTGTACTGGTGGTCTGCCGAGATCACACATCTGCGTATTGCGTGCGTGGAGGTCAGGCGCCAGTACACCCACTACCGGAGGAGACGTTTTCGGGTCCCTGATGAAGAAACCGCGCTGTATGACGTGTACCGCGCGGCGAAAGAGGCTCTGTGGTTGGCCATCGGCGAGGCGAAGACGCGAGCCAGGGAGGAGATGTTGGAGACTCTAGAAGTGGATCCGTGGGGCCGCCCCTATCGTGCGGTTCGCGGGAAACTTCGAGCGGCAGCGCCCCCACTTACAGAGAGCCTTCAACCCGAGCTGCTAGAGGAGGTGGTCACAGCTCTCTTCCCGGCAAGAGCGGAACACATTCCGCCGCTGATGGCATTGTCCACTGCCATAGAGTCTGAAGGCGAGAACGCCAGCGTCCCAGGGGTGACACAGGCAGAGATGAGGGCAGCCGTGATGCGGCTCCGGGCCAAGAATGTTGCTCCGGGGCCCGATGGGATTCACGGCCACGTGTTAGCCCTCGCTTTGAAGGAGCTGCAGCCCCAATTGAGAGGACTTTACTCAGCGTGTCTCGAGCAAGGCCAGTTTCCTACTCAGTGGAAATCTGGTCGTTTGGTCTTGCTCAGGAAGGCGGGGCGCCCTGCGGACTCGCCGTCCGCGTACCGGCCCATAGTGTTGCTAGACGAGGTAGGCAAGCTGTTCGAGCGGATTATCGCCGCCCGCCTCGTCGGCCACTTGTGCAGGGAGGGGCCGGACCTGGACGATAGCCAGTTCGGCTTTCGCCAAGGACGCTCCACCGTCACCGCGATATCGCGAGTGAGGGTCCTGGCGGAGGAAGCAGTGTCCCGGGGTGGGGTGATGTTGGCGGTGTCCTTGGACATCTCCAATGCTTTCAACACCCTGCCCTGGAGTTGTATTCGGGAGGCACTGCGCTATCATCGCGTGCCTCCCTACCTCCGCCACATCGTTGGGGCTTATCTGTCGGAGAGGTGTGTCACCTACATGGGACGTGATGGCAGTTATCAGCACCAAATGTCGTGCGGTGTTCCACAGGGCTCGGTTCTGGGCCCGCTTCTGTGGAACATCGGGTACGACTGGGTGCTGAGGGGCGAGCTCAGTCCGGGGGTAGCCCTTATATGCTACGCAGATGACACCCTGGTCACTGCCCGGGGGAGCTCGCATCGGGAAGCAGCGTTGCTGGCGACGGCTGCGGTCTCACAGGTGGTAGGCCGCATACGCCGCCTAGGCCTAGAGGTGGCCCTCAGCAAGTCGGAGGCCATGGTGTTTCATGGCCCCCGGCGGGCGCCACCACCCGGATCACACATCGTGGTTGGAGGGGCTCGAATCGCTGTCGAGTCTACCATGAAGTACCTGGGATTGGTGCTCGACAGCCGGTGGGACTTCGGGCCCCACTTCCGGCGGCTGGCGCCCAAGTTGCTGGGCGCCGCTGGCGCGCTCTCAACGTTGCTTCCCAATTTGGGGGGCCCGGGAACCGCCTGCAGGCGGCTATATGTCGGGATCGTGCGATCGATGGCCCTGTATGGGGCCCCGATTTGGGCGACTGACCTGACGGCCAGCAGCATCACTGTTCTGCGGAAACCGCAGAGAGTGATGGCCGTCAGAGTCATAAGGGGTTATCGCACGATCTCCTACGAAGCGGCCTGCGTTCTAGCTGGATCCCCGCCCTGGGACCTGGAGGCGAAGGTACTCGCGTCACTGTACCGGTGGCGCGAGGAAGCGCGGGCGCGTGGCGAGCAGCCGATGCAGCGCCAGTTTGAGCTGCGTCGATCGCAGCTTCGCGAGGTCCTGGTGGCGGAATGGCGGGACAGGCTTTCACGCCCTTCTGCCGGCCTCATCACCATTGAGGCGATCCGGCCGGTACTAGCGGATTGGCTCGGGAGAAGGCACGGCTCCCTGACGTTTCGGGCGACGCAGGTGCTCTCGGGGCATGGCTGCTTTGGGAAGTACCTATGTCGCATAAACAGGGAGCCGGACGCCCGGTGTCACCACTGCGTGGACTGCCGGGAGGACACGGCGCGGCATACGCTATCAGAGTGTACCGCTTGGGAGGAGCCACGCCGTGCCCTCATATCTGAAGTAGGCAGTGACCTGTCGCTGTCGGCCGTCGTCACTTCGATGGTCGGCAGTGAAGAGTCCTGGGACGCGGTGATCTCTTTCTGCGAAACGGTCATCTCGCAGAAGGAGGCTGCGGAAAAGGAGAGAGAGATCACAACCTCTCTTCCAACTCGCAGCAGGCGCACCGGGCGTCGGCGGAGGGCGGACAACGCCCTCTTCCGGCCCCCCTGAATGGGTCCAGGGGTGGCGGACTTGGGGACGTCCGTTACCCCCTATTCAACTGGACCCGAGGCGGCGGCGCGTAGTGTTCCACGCGCGCCCCTATTTGACGTCGTGGAGGGAGTTCCAACACCTCACTCCCTCCCTTGACCTGAGGAGGCCCGTAGTGGCGGACCGGCACCAGTCGGGGATCGCGGAAGGCGCATCAGTTCCCGGGATCCCCGGCGTAAGTGTGGGAAGGGAACACTGGGGTGGTTTTTAGTCAGTAAGAGTCTGACAGACCCCTCCGCCCTCCCCAGGGCGGTGGACATCCATGAGGATTTTCCACCCCGGCAACAAAAAAAAAAAAAAAAAAAAAAAAAAAAAAAAGGTTAGGTTAGGTTAGGTTAGGTTAGGTTAGGTTAGGTTAGGTTAGGTTAGGTTTTTTTTTTTTTTTTTCAGGTTAGGTTCGCTCAGGTTAGGTTCGCTCAGGTTAGGTTCGCTCAGGTTAGGTTAGGTTTTTTTTCTTTGTTGTATGCTGATATCCACTCCCTACCATGAGCAGGGTCGTTGTTGATCCGTTTGTGTTTTTAACTACAATTTATTTATGTTAGTGTTATTATGTATGTTACTGTTCTTCTTTATGTTTACGTAATTATATATGTATATGTTTTATTGTATATTCTATTATATATTATGATTTTAATCTTTCATTCCTCAAGGGTCACGCAACTCTTGACGTCGGTCAATATTTTGCGCTTTCTTGAGGCCATCTTTCCAGCTTGTTTATGAGATATATAGATATTTACTTTACTAGTTGTAATTTAATGTGTTTGGTTATGTATGTATGTAAGTGATATATGTTTATATTTTACTATATATATATGTATCTATAATGTATTTAAAATATTATGTCAGCTCGCTCCTTTCTCAAGGGTCGCGCAAACCCTTAGCTTTCACCAATATTTTGCGCTTTCTTGAGCCCATCTTATTCGCCGTGTTAATATATAAGTATATTATTAAATATATATATTTACTTCATTGTAGTTTTGTCGACAATTTTATTTTGTTCCGTCCTAATAATATAGTGTATACATAGTAGGTACCATATTATATTTCTATTTTATTTATTGTGTAAATTGTGTTTGGAGATCGTAGCTGACAGGGATAAACAGTGCCATAGGCACTGCCAGCTCCTGCCCGCTACGACCTTCGCCACCCTCCTTGCAAATTTTTAATTTTTTCCGTGCGGCCCATTTTCCATGTCAGTATTTTAAGTTTGTTGTAACTAAATATAAATGCCCGTTTTATTGCCATATTTTTTCCTTTTTTGTTAAATCTCGGGTGTATATAATAATATGTGTATAATTTAAAAGTTTTAAAAGGTATAAAAGTTATAAAAGTAAGAATAAAGTATGTATATGTATTTTTTGTGTGTATATATAATTGTCTAATTCAGTTGAATTTCCTCCCCAGGGCCTCTGGAAGCGGTTCATTTTTGTGCCTATGCTCATATTTAGAGTGGTCAAGAAGGCTCCTGGATTCTGTGAGACCGCTCGCCCGCAGATGTTAGCTGTAAAACTGTCTGCAACCGGGGACTTTATCGGGATGAAGCGGTTTCCCGCCACTCGCAGCTCCTGTTCTGTGAACGGGGGGGCATGGTTATCATCATGTTCCCCGTCCACGAGGCTGGCTTGCTGTCAAGTGGCTGGGTGGTCTTGGCTGTCCTCGCTTCCCGGTCCTCCGGGTTGAAAGTTTTGGCGAGCAGTCTCGTCGGCTCCTTCCGGCTCAGGAACCCCCTTTTTGGTCGTGCGGTCAATCGCCTCGCACACGCCTCCCCGAGGCCCTTTCCTGCTCCACTTCCCCCCATCCGAGTCCGCGCATCAGCGACTTTGGTGTGATGTTTGGCCCTGCTATGCAGGCACCTGTTCACCACCCCGGCCGACTCGGGAGGCGTCGCGCATCGCGCTTGTCTCTTCCTGGCGGAAACTTCTCTCTTCGGTGTAGCTAGCACCTCGGACCACCGCGGCATGGTGGGCTTTGTGTGTGTTTTGATTTGTGGTGTGTGTTTAGTGCATGTTATGTATGTGTTGTTTGTGTGTGTGTCTATAGTGGTTGCAAATTGATAAGTGTTACTGATTGGTGTTACGTCCGACGGGCTGCTGTGATAAGATGCGTTAAGCTGGACCAGTTTCTCACGAAACTGGCTCCAGTTTGCTGTATTTGTGATGAACAGCGTCGTCGTCCGATGTGTGTATGTTTGCCCACCTTCCTGCAGCTTTACGTTGAAGGTTTTGCCGCCGTGGTCCGACTCGATCATTCCCCGATCTATGTCCCAACTTTCCACCAGGTCGAGGACGTCCGTCCCGAAGGTCGGGGCGTCGCCAACATTTGGTGCCTGCATGCTCGTCACGGTTTTCTCTCGGAGGGGAGTTGCTGCCACGCTTTTTGCGGTGGCGCCTTTAGCAATACGCAACGGTGGATCGCGCTATTGCGTCCCACCGTTTGCGTAACGGACATTCGAGGCTGAACCCGTTGTGAGCCAGGTTGTCAAGGCCCGCTTTGAGACAATTGCAGCATCTGGGGGGCTCCCCAGCTAGGTGCGACCGGCATTCCGCTCTCAGATGAGAGTCGCCGCAATGCGAGCAGAGATCGTCCTTCCCGGTGCAGTGTTTCCGTCCATGGCCAAAGCCAAGGCATTTCGTGCACTGCACAAGGGGGGTCTGGTCATACACCCTCACCCTTTGCAGGTCAATGTGTGCACGTCCTGCCCTGGTTAGGATCTGCCACACCGGGGGGGAGACCTGCACGACCACATGGCACTCGTGTGGGTTTCGTGCTCGCTTCCGGTATTTTACGGCGACTCTCACTTCGTCTTTCTTCAGCTCGCCGAGGAGATGCTGGTTCTGTTTCAGGATCGCCCTGGCGACATCGTCGTCTGTGTTGTAGGACAACACGTCTGCCAGCATCACCAGGGGATCCCTGTTCACCGCCTCGGCTACCCTCAGACCTACCGTCGAGCCCCCCAGCCTGTTCTTTACCATCTCTAGCTCACAACGGGTCTGACACCCTATGACCACCTTCTGGTCTTTGGTCTTTCGGACCTTGTCGACCCGAATGCCCGTCTGCTTTGCGTCCACCGCGATCCGTATTTTGTCGACGACGGCACTGCTGGTGTCGTTGCCGTCGTCTGAGCTCACTATAAGCGAGTGCAGCGGCGGCGGCGGCACATAGTGCTTTCCGGTCGCCGCTGCACTCGCATAGGTTGCAGTCTTTTCTATGGAGCTCCGTTGTCTCTCCATCGCCTCCTTGAGTCTCCTCATTTCTTCGCCGCTCTCCTTCACCAACGCGCTATGCTCCGCTAGTGAGGAGAGCAATGAGTCGATCGCTGGAGGGGTCTCCGGGGGCGGAGTTGCTTTGCTGGGCTCCACATCAGTCCCCACCCCTCTTGCCATAGTGACGGCCGCCGCCTCTTCCTTCACCAGTTGGAAGAGCCGGTCCACTGCTTGGGTGATACCGGCCTTTATATCGGTCCTCAGATTGCGCGAGTCACCCAGGAGTGATTTCGCGCGGACCAGGCAGTTCCGTGCCTCGGTGACTCGGTCGGTGGGTTTTTGACTCGATCCCGGCGATCCTCCCGCCGCCCCGGCGGATGTTCTGCGCAACACGACTTTGCAGTCCGTTGATTGCGCAGTCTTTCTAGCGGGCTGCGAGAGGGCCGCCGCGACCGGCGCCGCCTTCTTAGGTGGCTGGGCGGTCGCTGGTGGAGGGGGCTGGTTTAACGCCGCCTTTACGCTCTCCCACTCGCCGATGCTTCGCCTCACTTTTGAGGCCTGGTTTATGGGGGAAGGGACCTTGTCTTCGGCCGATGGAGAGACACCGGGACTCGCGGGGGTCTTTTTGGCGGGCGTTCTGGAGAGGAGCATGGTGGAGAGAGAAAATAGAGGGCAACAGATAAGAGAGATATAAATAAGAAATAAAAATGTCAAAGTAAAAGTAGATAAGTGGATAACTGTAAAGTGGTTATCACACGCTGTATAGGGGCGTGTGAGTCAGTGTGCACGACAGCGTGCACGGTCAAAGGCTAATAAAACTTCCTTATATATAAATTAATTTAAGGGCGGGCATGGGCGGGCACGATTCCTAACAGTTTGGACAGTTTGTCACTGTCGGGTGGTCAATTTTTGTATGGGCGGCTCTGTTATGAGGGTGCACACGCGTTGCCTGCGCGGAGTCCCGTCTGGTGTGAAGGTTTCGACCCGTTCGCGCGACCGGAACGGGAGTTATTCGCCAGGGAATGGGCAAAAATGGTAAAAATTTTGAAAAAATTGAATAAAAACTGTTTAATTTAAAAATGACTAAATGTATTCCTTTTTCTGTTTCAGGACTCGGGTGGAGCAACTTCAGGCGCGTCCAGCGGCGTCCCTAGGGTTATTGCGAGACTAAATATGACAAAGTTATTAAATTTTAAAGTTTGTGAGAATTTGGAAAAGTGTTTTTCTTTAATAAAAATTTTCCCTTTAAAGGTTTCAAAAATATTTTCACACAGGCGTGCAGGGCTCGCGGAGCCGCGTCCAGGGATGTATCACACTACTATGTTACCTTGATTATAAGGGTGTAAAACACTTGATCAATATTTTTCAAGCGCGAGTTAAGGTAAACTTTTGTACCGATGTACCTATATATAGGTATGTGTTTTTATACAGTGGTCCGTACGAATGCTCGTTTTTACACCAATTCCCACGGGATTTTTGCAGATATCGCTAAGGTTTCGCTCCAGGGAGCTCGACCGGGGTGCGCTATAGCCGGGTGACGTGGAATCTTCCTCGGGAAATCGGTCAAAACGGGATAGGCGGGACTGCGTGTGCAAAATTCCTAACAGTTTGGACAGTTTTTCACTGTCGGGTGGTCAATTTTTGTATGGGCGGCTCTGTTATGAGGGTGCACACGCGTTGCCTGCGCGGAGTCCCGTCTGGTGTGAAGGTTTCGACCCGTTCGCGCGACCGGAACGGGAGTTATTCGCCAGGGAATGGGCAAAAATGGTAAAAAATTTTGAAAAAATTGAATAAAAACTGTTTAATTTAAAAATGACTAAATGTATTCCTTTTTCTGTTTCAGGACTCGGGTGGAGCAACTTCAGGCGCGTCCAGCGGCGTCCCTAGGGTTATTGCGAGACTAAATATGACAAAGTTATTAAATTTTAAAGTTTGTGAGAATTTGGAAAAGTGTTTTTCTTTAATAAAAATTTTCCCTTTAAAGGTTTCAAAAATATTTTCACACAGGCGTGCAGGGCTCGCGGAGCCGCGTCCAGGGATGTATCACACTACTATGTTACCTTGATTATAAGGGTGTAAAACACTTGGGTTAGGTTAGGTTAGGTTAGGTTAGGTTAGGTTAGGTTAGGTTAGGTTAGGTTAGGTTAGGTTAGGTTAGGTTAGGTTAGGTTAGGTTAGGTTAGGTTAGGTTAGGTTAGGTTTGGTTAGGTTAGGTTAGGTTAGGTTAGGTTAGGTTAGGTTAGGTTAGGTTAGGTTAGGTTAGGTTAGGTTAGGTTAGGTTAGGTTAGGTTAGGTTAGGTTAGGTTAGGTTAGGTTAGGTTAGGTTAGGTTAGGTTAGGTTAGGTTAGGTTAGGTTAGGTTAGGTTAGGTTAGGTTAGGTTAGGTTAGGTTAGGTTAGGTTAGGTTAGGTTAGGTTAGGTTAGGTTAGGTTAGGTTTTTTTTTTTTTTTTCAGGTTAGGTTCGCTCAGGTTAGGTTCGCTCAGGTTAGGTTCGCTCAGGTTAGGTTAGGTTTTTTTTCTTTGTTGTATGCTGATATCCACTCCCTACCATGAGCAGGGTCGTTGTTGATCCGTTTGTGTTTTTAACTACAATTTATTTATGTTAGTGTTATTATGTATGTTACTGTTCTTCTTTATGTTTACGTAATTATATATGTATATGTTTTATTGTATATTCTATTATATATTATGATTTTAATCTTTCATTCCTCAAGGGTCACGCAACTCTTGACGTCGGTCAATATTTTGCGCTTTCTTGAGGCCATCTTTCCAGCTTGTTTATGAGATATATAGATATTTACTTTACTAGTTGTAATTTAATGTGTTTGGTTATGTATGTATGTAAGTGATATATGTTTATATTTTACTATATATATATGTATCTATAATGTATTTAAAATATTATGTCAGCTCGCTCCTTTCTCAAGGGTCGCGCAAACCCTTAGCTTTCACCAATATTTTGCGCTTTCTTGAGCCCATCTTATTCGCCGTGTTAATATATAAGTATATTATTAAATATATATATTTACTTCATTGTAGTTTTGTCGACAATTTTATTTTGTTCCGTCCTAATAATATAGTGTATACATAGTAGGTACCATATTATATTTCTATTTTATTTATTGTGTAAATTGTGTTTGGAGATCGTAGCTGACAGGGATAAACAGTGCCATAGGCACTGCCAGCTCCTGCCCGCTACGACCTTCGCCACCCTCCTTGCAAATTTTTAATTTTTTCCGTGCGGCCCATTTTCCATGTCAGTATTTTAAGTTTGTTGTAACTAAATATAAATGCCCGTTTTATTGCCATATTTTTTCCTTTTTTGTTAAATCTCGGGTGTATATAATAATATGTGTATAATTTAAAAGTTTTAAAAGGTATAAAAGTTATAAAAGTAAGAATAAAGTATGTATATGTATTTTTTGTGTGTATATATAATTGTCTAATTCAGTTGAATTTCCTCCCCAGGGCCTCTGGAAGCGGTTCATTTTTGTGCCTATGCTCATATTTAGAGTGGTCAAGAAGGCTCCTGGATTCTGTGAGACCGCTCGCCCGCAGATGTTAGCTGTAAAACTGTCTGCAACCGGGGACTTTATCGGGATGAAGCGGTTTCCCGCCACTCGCAGCTCCTGTTCTGTGAACGGGGGGGCATGGTTATCATCATGTTCCCCGTCCACGAGGCTGGCTTGCTGTCAAGTGGCTGGGTGGTCTTGGCTGTCCTCGCTTCCCGGTCCTCCGGGTTGAAAGTTTTGGCGAGCAGTCTCGTCGGCTCCTTCCGGCTCAGGAACCCCCTTTTTGGTCGTGCGGTCAATCGCCTCGCACACGCCTCCCCGAGGCCCTTTCCTGCTCCACTTCCCCCCATCCGAGTCCGCGCATCAGCGACTTTGGTGTGATGTTTGGCCCTGCTATGCAGGCACCTGTTCACCACCCCGGCCGACTCGGGAGGCGTCGCGCATCGCGCTTGTCTCTTCCTGGCGGAAACTTCTCTCTTCGGTGTAGCTAGCACCTCGGACCACCGCGGCATGGTGGGCTTTGTGTGTGTTTTGATTTGTGGTGTGTGTTTAGTGCATGTTATGTATGTGTTGTTTGTGTGTGTGTCTATAGTGGTTGCAAATTGATAAGTGTTACTGATTGGTGTTACGTCCGACGGGCTGCTGTGATAAGATGCGTTAAGCTGGACCAGTTTCTCACGAAACTGGCTCCAGTTTGCTGTATTTGTGATGAACAGCGTCGTCGTCCGATGTGTGTATGTTTGCCCACCTTCCTGCAGCTTTACGTTGAAGGTTTTGCCGCCGTGGTCCGACTCGATCATTCCCCGATCTATGTCCCAACTTTCCACCAGGTCGAGGACGTCCGTCCCGAAGGTCGGGGCGTCGCCAACATTTGGTGCCTGCATGCTCGTCACGGTTTTCTCTCGGAGGGGAGTTGCTGCCACGCTTTTTGCGGTGGCGCCTTTAGCAATACGCAACGGTGGATCGCGCTATTGCGTCCCACCGTTTGCGTAACGGACATTCGAGGCTGAACCCGTTGTGAGCCAGGTTGTCAAGGCCCGCTTTGAGACAATTGCAGCATCTGGGGGGCTCCCCAGCTAGGTGCGACCGGCATTCCGCTCTCAGATGAGAGTCGCCGCAATGCGAGCAGAGATCGTCCTTCCCGGTGCAGTGTTTCCGTCCATGGCCAAAGCCAAGGCATTTCGTGCACTGCACAAGGGGGGTCTGGTCATACACCCTCACCCTTTGCAGGTCAATGTGTGCACGTCCTGCCCTGGTTAGGATCTGCCACACCGGGGGGGAGACCTGCACGACCACATGGCACTCGTGTGGGTTTCGTGCTCGCTTCCGGTATTTTACGGCGACTCTCACTTCGTCTTTCTTCAGCTCGCCGAGGAGATGCTGGTTCTGTTTCAGGATCGCCCTGGCGACATCGTCGTCTGTGTTGTAGGACAACACGTCTGCCAGCATCACCAGGGGATCCCTGTTCACCGCCTCGGCTACCCTCAGACCTACCGTCGAGCCCCCCAGCCTGTTCTTTACCATCTCTAGCTCACAACGGGTCTGACACCCTATGACCACCTTCTGGTCTTTGGTCTTTCGGACCTTGTCGACCCGAATGCCCGTCTGCTTTGCGTCCACCGCGATCCGTATTTTGTCGACGACGGCACTGCTGGTGTCGTTGCCGTCGTCTGAGCTCACTATAAGCGAGTGCAGCGGCGGCGGCGGCACATAGTGCTTTCCGGTCGCCGCTGCACTCGCATAGGTTGCAGTCTTTTCTATGGAGCTCCGTTGTCTCTCCATCGCCTCCTTGAGTCTCCTCATTTCTTCGCCGCTCTCCTTCACCAACGCGCTATGCTCCGCTAGTGAGGAGAGCAATGAGTCGATCGCTGGAGGGGTCTCCGGGGGCGGAGTTGCTTTGCTGGGCTCCACATCAGTCCCCACCCCTCTTGCCATAGTGACGGCCGCCGCCTCTTCCTTCACCAGTTGGAAGAGCCGGTCCACTGCTTGGGTGATACCGGCCTTTATATCGGTCCTCAGATTGCGCGAGTCACCCAGGAGTGATTTCGCGCGGACCAGGCAGTTCCGTGCCTCGGTGACTCGGTCGGTGGGTTTTTGACTCGATCCCGGCGATCCTCCCGCCGCCCCGGCGGATGTTCTGCGCAACACGACTTTGCAGTCCGTTGATTGCGCAGTCTTTCTAGCGGGCTGCGAGAGGGCCGCCGCGACCGGCGCCGCCTTCTTAGGTGGCTGGGCGGTCGCTGGTGGAGGGGGCTGGTTTAACGCCGCCTTTACGCTCTCCCACTCGCCGATGCTTCGCCTCACTTTTGAGGCCTGGTTTATGGGGGAAGGGACCTTGTCTTCGGCCGATGGAGAGACACCGGGACTCGCGGGGGTCTTTTTGGCGGGCGTTCTGGAGAGGAGCATGGTGGAGAGAGAAAATAGAGGGCAACAGATAAGAGAGATATAAATAAGAAATAAAAATGTCAAAGTAAAAGTAGATAAGTGGATAACTGTAAAGTGGTTATCACACGCTGTATAGGGGCGTGTGAGTCAGTGTGCACGACAGCGTGCACGGTCAAAGGCTAATAAAACTTCCTTATATATAAATTAATTTAAGGGCGGGCATGGGCGGGCACGATTCCTAACAGTTTGGACAGTTTGTCACTGTCGGGTGGTCAATTTTTGTATGGGCGGCTCTGTTATGAGGGTGCACACGCGTTGCCTGCGCGGAGTCCCGTCTGGTGTGAAGGTTTCGACCCGTTCGCGCGACCGGAACGGGAGTTATTCGCCAGGGAATGGGCAAAAATGGTAAAAATTTTGAAAAAATTGAATAAAAACTGTTTAATTTAAAAATGACTAAATGTATTCCTTTTTCTGTTTCAGGACTCGGGTGGAGCAACTTCAGGCGCGTCCAGCGGCGTCCCTAGGGTTATTGCGAGACTAAATATGACAAAGTTATTAAATTTTAAAGTTTGTGAGAATTTGGAAAAGTGTTTTTCTTTAATAAAAATTTTCCCTTTAAAGGTTTCAAAAATATTTTCACACAGGCGTGCAGGGCTCGCGGAGCCGCGTCCAGGGATGTATCACACTACTATGTTACCTTGATTATAAGGGTGTAAAACACTTGATCAATATTTTTCAAGCGCGAGTTAAGGTAAACTTTTGTACCGATGTACCTATATATAGGTATGTGTTTTTATACAGTGGTCCGTACGAATGCTCGTTTTTACACCAATTCCCACGGGATTTTTGCAGATATCGCTAAGGTTTCGCTCCAGGGAGCTCGACCGGGGTGCGCTATAGCCGGGTGACGTGGAATCTTCCTCGGGAAATCGGTCAAAACGGGATAGGCGGGACTGCGTGTGCAAAATTCCTAACAGTTTGGACAGTTTTTCACTGTCGGGTGGTCAATTTTTGTATGGGCGGCTCTGTTATGAGGGTGCACACGCGTTGCCTGCGCGGAGTCCCGTCTGGTGTGAAGGTTTCGACCCGTTCGCGCGACCGGAACGGGAGTTATTCGCCAGGGAATGGGCAAAAATGGTAAAAATTTTGAAAAAATTGAATAAAAACTGTTTAATTTAAAAATGACTAAATGTATTCCTTTTTCTGTTTCAGGACTCGGGTGGAGCAACTTCAGGCGCGTCCAGCGGCGTCCCTAGGGTTATTGCGAGACTAAATATGACAAAGTTATTAAATTTTAAAGTTTGTGAGAATTTGGAAAAGTGTTTTTCTTTAATAAAAATTTTCCCTTTAAAGGTTTCAAAAATATTTTCACACAGGCGTGCAGGGCTCGCGGAGCCGCGTCCAGGGATGTATCACACTACTATGTTACCTTGATTATAAGGGTGTAAAACACTTGATCAATATTTTTCAAGCGCGAGTTAAGGTAAACTTTTGTACCGATGTACCTATATATAGGTATGTGTTTTTATACAGTGGTCCGTACGAATGCTCGTTTTTACACCAATTCCCACGGGATTTTTGCAGATATCGCTAAGGTTTCGCTCCAGGGAGCTCGACCGGGGTGCGCTATAGCCGGGTGACGTGGAATCTTCCTCGGGAAATCGGTCAAAACGGGATAGGCGGGACTGCGTGTGCAAAATTCCTAACAGTTTGGACAGTTTTTCACTGTCGGGTGGTCAATTTTTGTATGGGCGGCTCTGTTATGAGGGTGCACACGCGTTGCCTGCGCGGAGTCCCGTCTGGTGTGAAGGTTTCGACCCGTTCGCGCGACCGGAACGGGAGTTATTCGCCAGGGAATGGGCAAAAATGGTAAAAATTTTGAAAAAATTGAATAAAAACTGTTTAATTTAAAAATGACTAAATGTATTCCTTTTTCTGTTTCAGGACTCGGGTGGAGCAACTTCAGGCGCGTCCAGCGGCGTCCCTAGGGTTATTGCGAGACTAAATATGACAAAGTTATTAAATTTTAAAGTTTGTGAGAATTTGGAAAAGTGTTTTTCTTTAATAAAAATTTTCCCTTTAAAGGTTTCAAAAATATTTTCACACAGGCGTGCAGGGCTCGCGGAGCCGCGTCCAGGGATGTATCACACTACTATGTTACCTTGATTATAAGGGTGTAAAACACTTGATCAATATTTTTCAAGCGCGAGTTAAGGTAAACTTTTGTACCGATGTACCTATATATAGGTATGTGTTTTTATACAGTGGTCCGTACGAATGCTCGTTTTTACACCAATTCCCACGGGATTTTTGCAGATATCGCTAAGGTTTCGCTCCAGGGAGCTCGACCGGGGTGCGCTATAGCCGGGTGACGTGGAATCTTCCTCGGGAAATCGGTCAAAACGGGATAGGCGGGACTGCGTGTGCAAAATTCCTAACAGTTTGGACAGTTTTTCACTGTCGGGTGGTCAATTTTTGTATGGGCGGCTCTGTTATGAGGGTGCACACGCGTTGCCTGCGCGGAGTCCCGTCTGGTGTGAAGGTTTCGACCCGTTCGCGCGACCGGAACGGGAGTTATTCGCCAGGGAATGGGCAAAAATGGTAAAAATTTTGAAAAAATTGAATAAAAACTGTTTAATTTAAAAATGACTAAATGTATTCCTTTTTCTGTTTCAGGACTCGGGTGGAGCAACTTCAGGCGCGTCCAGCGGCGTCCCTAGGGTTATTGCGAGACTAAATATGACAAAGTTATTAAATTTTAAAGTTTGTGAGAATTTGGAAAAGTGTTTTTCTTTAATAAAAATTTTCCCTTTAAAGGTTTCAAAAATATTTTCACACAGGCGTGCAGGGCTCGCGGAGCCGCGTCCAGGGATGTATCACACTACTATGTTACCTTGATTATAAGGGTGTAAAACACTTGATCAATATTTTTCAAGCGCGAGTTAAGGTAAACTTTTGTACCGATGTACCTATATATAGGTATGTGTTTTTATACAGTGGTCCGTACGAATGCTCGTTTTTACACCAATTCCCACGGGATTTTTGCAGATATCGCTAAGGTTTCGCTCCAGGGAGCTCGACCGGGGTGCGCTATAGCCGGGTGACGTGGAATCTTCCTCGGGAAATCGGTCAAAACGGGATAGGCGGGACTGCGTGTGCAAAATTCCTAACAGTTTGGACAGTTTTTCACTGTCGGGTGGTCAATTTTTGTATGGGCGGCTCTGTTATGAGGGTGCACACGCGTTGCCTGCGCGGAGTCCCGTCTGGTGTGAAGGTTTCGACCCGTTCGCGCGACCGGAACGGGAGTTATTCGCCAGGGAATGGGCAAAAATGGTAAAAATTTTGAAAAAATTGAATAAAAACTGTTTAATTTAAAAATGACTAAATGTATTCCTTTTTCTGTTTCAGGACTCGGGTGGAGCAACTTCAGGCGCGTCCAGCGGCGTCCCTAGGGTTATTGCGAGACTAAATATGACAAAGTTATTAAATTTTAAAGTTTGTGAGAATTTGGAAAAGTGTTTTTCTTTAATAAAAATTTTCCCTTTAAAGGTTTCAAAAATATTTTCACACAGGCGTGCAGGGCTCGCGGAGCCGCGTCCAGGGATGTATCACACTACTATGTTACCTTGATTATAAGGGTGTAAAACACTTGATCAATATTTTTCAAGCGCGAGTTAAGGTAAACTTTTGTACCGATGTACCTATATATAGGTATGTGTTTTTATACAGTGGTCCGTACGAATGCTCGTTTTTACACCAATTCCCACGGGATTTTTGCAGATATCGCTAAGGTTTCGCTCCAGGGAGCTCGACCGGGGTGCGCTATAGCCGGGTGACGTGGAATCTTCCTCGGGAAATCGGTCAAAACGGGATAGGCGGGACTGCGTGTGCAAAATTCCTAACAGTTTGGACAGTTTTTCACTGTCGGGTGGTCAATTTTTGTATGGGCGGCTCTGTTATGAGGGTGCACACGCGTTGCCTGCGCGGAGTCCCGTCTGGTGTGAAGGTTTCGACCCGTTCGCGCGACCGGAACGGGAGTTATTCGCCAGGGAATGGGCAAAAATGGTAAAAATTTTGAAAAAATTGAATAAAAACTGTTTAATTTAAAAATGACTAAATGTATTCCTTTTTCTGTTTCAGGACTCGGGTGGAGCAACTTCAGGCGCGTCCAGCGGCGTCCCTAGGGTTATTGCGAGACTAAATATGACAAAGTTATTAAATTTTAAAGTTTGTGAGAATTTGGAAAAGTGTTTTTCTTTAATAAAAATTTTCCCTTTAAAGGTTTCAAAAATATTTTCACACAGGCGTGCAGGGCTCGCGGAGCCGCGTCCAGGGATGTATCACACTACTATGTTACCTTGATTATAAGGGTGTAAAACACTTGATCAATATTTTTCAAGCGCGAGTTAAGGTAAACTTTTGTACCGATGTACCTATATATAGGTATGTGTTTTTATACAGTGGTCCGTACGAATGCTCGTTTTTACACCAATTCCCACGGGATTTTTGCAGATATCGCTAAGGTTTCGCTCCAGGGAGCTCGACCGGGGTGCGCTATAGCCGGGTGACGTGGAATCTTCCTCGGGAAATCGGTCAAAACGGGATAGGCGGGACTGCGTGTGCAAAATTCCTAACAGTTTGGACAGTTTTTCACTGTCGGGTGGTCAATTTTTGTATGGGCGGCTCTGTTATGAGGGTGCACACGCGTTGCCTGCGCGGAGTCCCGTCTGGTGTGAAGGTTTCGACCCGTTCGCGCGACCGGAACGGGAGTTATTCGCCAGGGAATGGGCAAAAATGGTAAAAATTTTGAAAAAATTGAATAAAAACTGTTTAATTTAAAAATGACTAAATGTATTCCTTTTTCTGTTTCAGGACTCGGGTGGAGCAACTT